>OZ025297.1:171639077-176724077 GCA_964019185.1 Maratus speculifer | reverse complement strand
GTTCATTTCTTAGATGATTAACGAAAAAACAATTACACCGTCATCTTCATTTCCAGTTGTGTTAATGGAATTGTTGTGAAAATATAAAAAAACTGATAATGTATATTATTATCATAACTCATTTCTGTATCGTTGTGGTAAAATGACCTACAGAATGAAGCAAAAGTTTGTTAGTTTATTCTGTTTTTGAAAATATGTATTCCTGCATAGACATGAAAATTAAGCTGCAGTTTGAATGTACATAAACATATAATATATATGATTTCAAAAATGACTATATATTTTCTAGTCCGCTCTGAAAAAAATGTACTTGAATAAATTTAAATGTTAAGTAAAGATAGTTATTATGATTTTCATTAAAGCTGTTACAGTTGTTAATTTTAAAACTTTTTGAAATACAGAATGGTTATATTTAAAATTCCACATTGAAATGCTTATAAAAAAAAAACTTTTGAACTAAATGTTATCAAACTTAGTAATAGTTTAAAGGAGATGATGGGAATCTATTTCCTGCGAAACATTTTCAAATAATCATCACCCGCTGGAGAAGTGGAATTGTATGCAATATTGTTAAACGAAATAAAACGTGAAGTTATCGGTCTAAAATGTGTTTAATCATTGCTGAAATATGTCACAAAGCATGTTCAATGTGGCTTCCACCATAGTGATTTGCGATTTCAAGTTTTGTGATCTCAGATTTGAGGTGTGAAGTTTTAAGAACAAGAACGTATTTTATTACACGTATGGCACACTCGAAATCTCTTGCTTTAATGCCTTTGAATCGTAATTTTGTTTAGGTAAATGTTTTTTAAGGGTACAATAAATGTTAAACCCGTGTAAGAAAAGGGTTAAGTTAGATTTCGGCCCTTATTTCATTTCATAATAATGCATAGAGTGTCATATCCCTCCGTAGTGGTAAATATTTGAACTTCCAAAAAATTCTCATGGCCTCCATTAAACTATTACGAAGTTCGATTTAAGAAGTTTGAAGCAAAATTTGATTTAATAATTTTTCTTTTATGACCGTTTGAAAATGGAACTTTAAGCATAATCACTCTGTAAATAAAACTTCAAATATAGATTTTTATTTGTTATGCATAAATGATAAAATAATAATGCGTTTAATTGCCTAGATTTGTAACATCCATTATGTTATCCAAATAATGAAATTTATAATTTCGATTGAAATTTCGAATTCATTTGTAGATAATTTTAGAATTCGCGCAAACTTTGTAATAAGAATTTTAGTAATTGCTTTATATTATACAAATTATGTGAAATGAAATAAATAATAAGTTTTTTTTTATTTTTCAAATATAACGAAAAAAATATCAATATTCAAAATTGTAACATTATTGAATGTGCAATTCATATAAAATGAAACTGTAATTTATAAGAACGGTAATTTTTAACATGGGAAGTTTATTTATTTCACCATTGCAATTTTAAATAAGAATATAGAAGTTGATAATTTTACACCGGAAATTGTAATTTCACTCCCTTTATATATTTACGTAGAGCTGCCTTGGTCTTTGAAGAGAAAGGGACCATTATGGAGTTATAGGCCAGTCTACCACTCATTATAATGCGTCAAAGCAAGGTTAATTTGCGACAAATTATGGATATAAGCGCTCTCCTAGGAAGTAAACCTTGTTTTATCCCTTCTTTATATTATTTTTTTATTTTTACGAGCTATCCCTCGCGGCTTTGCCGGACTCGTTTTATATTTAAAAATAAACCATAAATTTGTAGGATTTTAACCATTTCACTCTATTTTTTTCCGAAGAACGTATTCGATAATTATTAAAATTTGTCATCTATTTTTTTCATAATTTTTATAAAATTGTATGTGGTAGTAATGAATAAAATAAAATATTCAAATATCCTCTATTGAGGAAATAAGAGAAAAGAAGTGAGTGATTATTAGAGGCGAAAATATTCAAAAAATATGCAGAATTCACCCTAATCATCTGGAGTCAAAAATAGGCCATATCACTTGGAGATCAACCACCAGTGAAAAGTATCATTTTCGGCCAAGTCTTCAAATGAGGTAAATTGATGTCGTTGCTTAACCAGTCTTATAAGTCCAAATTTTTTTAATAAGGATAAAAAAAATTAGAAACAATATTCACAAACTACTTATTTTTTAATACAATAAAAATTTTATAAATCCCATACGTAGAGTCATGCATAACAAATACCTTTATTAACTATTTATCCTTAATAACAGAAAAACGCTACTGCTTCTAAAGTCGTGGATACAAATCTAAAAACGTCATTTATTTGATTGCTTTGTCAGATGTAAGATCTCTATGATATTTTCCACTTACACATTATATGGATTTCTGATTGTCTGAAATATCTGTCAAATACACTTTTCTCGAATGCTAAAGATTTCTATTCAAAATGTCCAGCGTGATAGATAAATCCACGAGACGCATTAATTGAATCAGAGTTTATTAATGGTACATTAACAAATCGATTACGATGTACAAAATGCGTCGCTTCTGTGTTTTGTATTTTAATAGATCGTTGTAAATATTAAAAATAAATAAATCTTTAATATCATTTACTTATTCTTTTTACTTTATTTATACCTTAAATGGGTGTAAAAATCTGAAAATGGCATTTATTTGATTTCTATTGACAGCCGTTAGATCTCTAAGATATTTTCCACTTTCATATTAAATGAATTGATTATTGTCTTAAATAACTGTCAACTATGGTTTTCTTGAATGCTAAATATTTCCATTCAAAACTCCCAGCGTGGTAGGTAAATCCGCGCTACACATTAATTGAATCAGGTTTTATTAATGATACATTAAGAAATCGATATGGACAAAATATATTGATCCTGTGTTTTGTATTTCGATAGATCATTAAAAAGATTTCTTTTAAAAATTTAATGTCATTTAGCGATCAATTTTACTTTGTGTATTAGGCCTTGGATATGTATAGTAAAATGTGATAAAACGAAATTTGTAAATCGAGTACGTAAATCTACATTTTTTTAGAAAAATGGCATTTTATTTGATAAAAATAAAAAGAATTTTTCAAGCGATTATTTGTTTAAAAGAATTAAATACATTAAACCGTTAAATGATCCAGTGATAAAAACAATTTTGAGAAACTATTTTTTTAAAGAAATTTTGTGAAAATCCAAGAATTTCGTTCGAAAAATCGTTAAAATATGGCACTGTAAGCCAAAAACCTCGATCTTCTGCTAGCAATCTAAAACAAGAAAAATGTTAAATCAATCATTCTTTGCAATCAAAAAACAGTCTTTTTTAAAATATTCACCGATCGAAACTTCTTTGTAACAGTTTTACAGCTTACTTAATAAACAAAGCTTTACCGCATAATTCTACCGATTTTTATGTTTGAGAAAGTTAATTTGAAGGTCTTATTCGCTGGACACCCTTACAAAGGGATTATTTTCAGCTTCTGGTAGCATATGCTTACAAATAAACTTACATTAAAAAACGAGTGGTCTCCGAGGCAGAAAATTCTAAACATCCAGATAAAGTGTTAGAATAAAATAGGTGATTTGCAAAGCATATGATAATCCGTTCAGATATGTTTAATTGTGCCAAAGTGGTCATTTTATATAGTTATAAAGACAGAAATGCATTTTAGATGCCTGATTAATGCATTTTCCAAATATTATTTTAAAAAGTAAATAGAATCGTTTTAAATATATATATTTCGATACTTACATAATGCATCGATAATCACTTAAATTAATGTAAAAAAATATATTGATGGAATTTAGCCGACAACAAACTTAGAAAAATAATTGAATTTCTTCTGATTTGCACTACAAACAAACAAAAAATACATGATTTTTCAATAAGTGAAACGAACTTATTATAAAAACTTTCAAAGGAATTTTTTTGTAAATTCATGTAAAAATAAATCGGATTAAAATAAAATGGATAATTAATAATGTGATATTTTTAGCAGTAATTTCAAAACTGAAACATCTAAATGAAAAGTTATATGTGACACAGGAAAAAAATAAAAATCCTGAATTTTGGATCTTCGCATTTTACATTACAAGTATTAACAACGGGTCTCTTCCAGATCAAGTTTTAAATACATACAGACACCTTGGTTAAAAGGAAATAAAGATAATAATATTTTATCACTTTTAATATCCTAATGTTGTAAAGCAGTGGAAAAGTATTCAGTGAATACAAAAAAGAGACATATCAACTTTAATTTGTAAAATAACTGTTTTATCTGAAAAGATACGCTTCACTCAGCACTGATCACCTGGCCTTCAATCGCCGTCAGCGCCACCTATTGTTTGAGATGTGAACTAAAATACAAAATTACGGTAAAAAAACTCCTGACATTATACATAACCCTCCTGCAAAAAAATTTTAAATAGCTGTCACCTTTTGCAAGTTATTGAATTTTAAAATCCATCAGTCATTTTTGGGACATCCAGTATATATATATATATATATATATATATATATATAAATGTGACGAAGGAATAAACCCTTTAAAAATGCATTAGAAACCCAGATCTAAAACACATATTTTAAAATTTTATATTTACTATGCTTAGTCAAATTTATGATGTACAATCAATAGATCTCTGAAAGATAAAAAATGGCTTTATTAAATGGAATAATGACTTTTGTAAAAACGTTTTGAAAGTGATTGGATTTTTTTTTATTTATAAATATTTAAACTTTTGTATATTTTTAAGAAAAAGAAGGGTCTTAATTTCGTTTTTAGCTCTTGTTATATGGAACAAATATTTAATCTAATTCAGCTGTCTAATTTATCACCTGAATGTTAAATTGCAAGTTTTAGCAACATGTATTTTTATAATAGCATTTATTCTTTGGCCGTTTATATCCTCTTTTAGGTGCGTTCGTTATTATGTAAATACGTAGCACTAATATTCGCCATATGTACTGAAATATACATTCTTTACAACGTGTGGTACAAAGAATATTTGTTATTAATTTACAGAGCCACACAAAAGTATTCCATTACATAATAGCAAAGGAGAAAACAATGCTTGAAGCGCGTTTTAATTATATTGAACTTTTTCACATTTTATGAAATTGATGTACGTTACTGAAGTTTAAAAGTCTCTTCTCATGAATGGAATGCGCATAGTATTTACAGGGATACACAAAAGATTTCATCTTCGTTTCTGTACACCAAGTACTATACTATTACATCAAGATCTGAATATTTCAAAGACTTCCTTATAGTACGAACGCACCTTATTTGCTACATTTGGCGAGGAATTTACGACTTGTTTCAAATAAATCTAAATGATTTCATCTAGGATTTGGTTTTGGAAAAAAAAATTAATCAAGGAGATTATTATTGCATTTTTTAAAAATTGTTTTATTATTTTGTTTTATATCAATTGCATAATAATTTCATATTGCATCTGGTATTTAAAAAAAACTTTGTCTTTTACGTAATTAAATTGATTTATAATTAGTCACATTAAATAGTATATATCTTTTTAAGCAGTTTTTTTAATAAAGCACTTAACAAGACTTTGATTAATCTGTTGCATTAATGCAGTTGGGAAATGTATGCAAGTGGTATTAATTAATAATATATTAAGTATTCTTTAGACTACCGTAAAACCTTTCGTCTGATATAATAATCGAAAAAAGTGGCAGAAAAAACATAAGAAAAAGCATTTTAAACTAGCGTTTAATAAAAGAATATGTATCAAATCAGGTTATTTAATCCATTTTCCTATTGAAGATTAATGATGTACATTCGGTCTCTGGGTTTCCATCTGGGAACCTCTGTTCTTCTACAGATAAAAACTAAAAAATCTGATTTATTTATTTTTATTTTTATTTTTATTTTTATTTTTTTACATTTTTACGTCACTTTTTAATAACTTATTTTTTTTCGTTGAAAGCAAAATAATAATAATAATAATAATATTAATAGTAAATAAATGCCTGCATATATACTGAATCCCTCATAAAATGAATGTTAATTTCATTTAAGTTTGCAAATGCTTAAAAATGTCCAACATGCAGATAAATGTTCGTAAGTATTTAACATATATCTTTTTCAATAAATGTTTTTAAGGATTTGTAGATTAATTACTTGCTTAAAGCTCTTAAATTTGTGATTGTGTTAATTTTGATTTAAGATTTTTAAATTAATGTTTTAATAGGTTTCGTAGTTTTAGATCCATATTTTTGAAACTATATTGCTAAGCGCCTAAAGGATCAATTACAGAAAAAATATTTTTTCTGTCATTTACAATGTCCTATAGTTTGGAAAAATAACAATGAATAAATGTTTGTAGTATTTTTTTAGATTCGAAGCTGAAGAGGTTGTACTTAACCATGTAAGCTTAATTCAGAATTTTATATTTTCTCAACTGTTTATTGGAAATTTCCTGTTGCACGTTTTATGATGATTTTATTATTTTTTTCTCGATTTCGGACATTTTTGAATAAAGCAAAATATCAGATTTGTTAACGTAATTTTGTAAGTAACGAGTTGTTAACATTCATTTATAAATTATTCAGCACATTTAAGAATTTTTAAATTAATGTATCCCCTGAGGCAAATTGAGTTTTGGCATTATTCATGTTTTACATTCTAACATAGATAAAGTAACTTTTAGAAATATGTCAATATTGTGACAATTTTTTTTCATGAATGGTAGTAGTATATGGTACCGACTATGGAACACTTTTTATATTCCACTAAACGCAAATATTTAACGATTTTTGTAAGATTTTCATCAAAAAGTTTGTCTGTCTAAATATAGAGGATGTAACGATTTTAGTACGATTTATCGAGCAAATGATGATAAAATATTGCATGATTTGCATTGGTTGGATGTTTTATTTTTTCTACTAAATTATGTAAAGACGAAGTTTTAAGAAAGGGTTATGGAATAAAGAATCATGATTATAAATAATAACGTAATCAATTGAGATGAAATATTTATCAATTTTAAAAGCTAATATTTAATTATTGTATTGATGAAAAAATTTTGCCTGACGCCCTTAGTCTACCAAATGGTAATGAACAATCTTCCTCTAGGATAGTCTTGATAGGAAAAGCAAAGAGCTGCATTGTATAATATTATTATCAATTGCATTACATTGAAGTCTGAAATAAAAGTTAAATGCTTTTTATCATATGTTTTTTAATGTGAATATTATTTTGATACTTTCATAGTTCAATAAATGGTATTGAGTAGAATCCATTTCATTATTGTGTTATCAGAAAGTTCGTCAAATAAAGGATATAATCCTTCGGCTTAAAATTGAAATTTTATTTAAAAACCATTTATATATGATATCCATTCCCAATCAATTTTATCTTCAAATTCTTTTAGAAAATTATGGGATAATATTTGACGAAAGGATATTCCTTCCCAATCAACTTTATTTTGAAATTCTCTAATAAAATCTTCTGATAGTGTCTGACGAAACGATATATAATACCAATTAACTTTATCTTGAAATTCTCTAATAAAATCTTCTGATATTTTTTCATTCTGTGATATACAATCCCAGTCAAGTTTATCTTTAAATTTTCTTATAAATTCAATGGGTAATTTCATAACTTTTTCACTTAAATGAAAATTAATTTTATTGATATATAATGAAATAAATGTGTAAAATTCTTTACATTGCGATAATTCGACAAATAAAACAAATAAATCTTTATATTTATGAATTATAATATCGTCTAATCTTTGAGCCAACACCATTTTATATCGAAGCAATTTTATAAACACTTTTATTTTTCGTCTTTATTCAAAAGTTGTCTCAATTCATTAATAAATCGTATTAAAAAAATTTTTATTCGAAAATTTCATCCATTAATTTTTCTCTGTTAGGTAGTTCTTCTTCGTAATAATGGCCAAATTTTTTATTTAATTCACCCAGTTGAACGGAAAGAATTTTTTTCCATTTATCGTTGTAAAAATTATCTGGTAATTGATCAAACTTATATTCAATGAGATTACAAAAATCTAGTTTATGCATATACTTTTCTAAAAATCTTTCACCAAATGTTTGAAAACGGGTTATTAATAGCCAATTAAGTCCTTCTTCCAATGTGCACATAGTATTTTCTGCAAGCTGTTGAAATTGAGATACTTTATGTAAATCTAATTTTTCATGATAGGTTTGAATAAATTCGTCACTTAAGGTTTGATATTGAGATATAACAACCCTATTTATATAATTCGAATGTTTTAATATAAATTCCTCAGACAGCTTCTGATTTTTACAAACTAAATTCCAGTCTAATTCTTCTTTATATTTTTCTATAAATTTTTCCGAAAGTTTTTGAAAAATGCATATAACATTCCATTCGATATAATCTATGAGTTCTTCCATAAAACATTCGGATAATACGGAATATCTACAAACTAACTTCCAATTGAGTTTATCCTTCAAATTTCGAAGGACATCTTCGGATAAATTTTTCGTCTTAGAAAATTCGTCCCAGTTGATATCCATTTAATAATGAAATATTTTTAAAAAGGAATTTTTTCAATATGCATCCAAGGTTTTAAAGTGACTGGAAAATTACTTTTGGATTTTATCAAAAATGTAATCATGTCACCACTTTTTCCATAATCAAAACGAGTTACGGAATAATCATCAAACATTTCTCCGCTTAAAATTTTTTTATCTTATTTAGTTTATCTTCTTATATTCTTAGTTCTATCACTGTAGCCCTATTTTTGCCGATTAAACTATTATATATTGAATATATAGTAATTTTCATATGCATATCTGTAGATAATCGCATTTCTTGATCCAGTAATTTAGAACTCATTAAGTCAAAATTTACTTTGGTAAATTCTTTATCTGTAAAAGTCTGAAAATTATCTTTTATAGTAACCCAGATATCTTTACTGTCAATATATATTTTATTGACTACGTCTTTATCGTTTTCGGGTTCTGAAACATTCGTAATTATTTTATTTTTGGCATCAAATTTATCATTCTTTAATATTAATGCATTTTTTTCTAAATATCGTTTATTCACAACATTTTTATCATCTTTTGGATCTGCGACGTTTCCTATTCTTTTTCCTTTGGCGTCGTAAGCTTTTCCGTCGATTAGATGTAAAGTATTTTCATCGAGTTCTTGTATTCTCTTACCCGTTTCTTCTGTGAAAGTTAAAAAATTACTATCGTAATTAATATTATTTTTCTGTATAAAATCTCTTAGTTCAAAATGATTATTTTCTATTTTATTCAAAACGAAACGTTTAGGGGTTAAATCTAAATCATCGATGGGATCTGAAGCATTTTTTAATATCTTATTATCCATATCGAAATTTCCATCCGGCGTTAATTTAAAACCTATACCGGGGGGTCCGATAGGGCCTTTTCGCACTGGATTATCATACGGCGGATAATAAACAGCCATTTATAAAGACTAAAAAATTTTATTCTCCTAACGTTTTAATCATAGTAATTTCTTTTTTATTCATATTTAATATACATTTCTTTCTTACTTCTAAAATATAGTAAAATACATATTCTTTGGTTGTTTCTTTTTCTAATTTCCAATTGAATTCTATTCTCAAATTTTCAAGAGTGGTATAGTTTACATGATTTGACAAATCAAAATGAATTATGGGATATAATTTACCAAAATCTGAATAATTGACCATACAACCGGTTTCTGTATTTAGATTATTGAGACCTGATTCCAGAAAAGATTCATATAATCTATTATATTCCTTTTTACCAAAATCCATAGTATATCGCTCTGCAGGTAATGGCGATCTGTTAATCATCAACCAACATTCGATCATATCCAAATTATCAAATATCATATTATTTTTTTTAGGATTTTCATTTCTTTCGAAATATTGCGGTATGACGAATAATCTTAAAACTTCATCGGATGTAGCTGATATAGAATCGGGACCGCTTTTATATTTATTAATAGGACTAGATCTGTTAATTTCATACTGATTCCAGTTTATTTCTATATCCGTATTAGATAATTTTAATTCATTATAGAGAATCTCCGCTCCATTTTTAAAATCGACGTATCTCACCCAGAGCGCTATGTCTTCAATTTCTACTTTATAATCTGGATTTGCAACGTCTGTGTAAATCATATTTCTACTATCGTCTCTTTGGAATTCCATTCTTATTATGAAACCAGAAATGGCTTTTTTATATTCTGCGACGAAATCAAAAATTTCCTTTAAAGGTGTCCATGTTGTAACTGAATCACTATTTTTCGACAATTCCCATCTTTTTTTAAATCCTTTATTGTAGTTTTCATTTTTTACAATTTTTAATTTATTGACGATATCTGTTACAGAGGTTGTAGCCGTTATCGTACCATCGCTTTCAAGTAAACTTTTATTTCTATCAGCACTATCACTGGTATCTGGATAAAAACCTATATTGGTGGCTTCTGATGTTGAATAATCTCTGGTATAATCCTTCAGTCTCTTAACCTGCAGAATCTAGGAGTGATAGTCTCCAACTGATTCGATTATTTGTTTACCTATCTGAAGTTTTACGCCTTTCATAGAACCTACAGCTGCGACATTATCGTCGTTTATAGAATCGCCATTGGATTTTATAATTTTCCACTTTGTCTCCAGATAACTCTCCGATAATGAAATAGGATCATTGGTATCTGTAATTTCGAAATGAAACGTAGTATTTTCTTTTTTGTCATTATGGCTTGTACTAGGCAATCTTATTTTTTTTAATTCGCTACTTTTTATATCGTTATTATAATAATAATGAGTATCTCTCAGATCATAAATTTTTTCCAATTATTTAGGAAGAATTTTCAGACCTGTTCCTTTCATCTTTTTTGAAAATATTTCTTTCAATATGTCAGCATCAGTCAATTTGTCAACAACTGTCAAATCTACTTTTTTAGATTTAAAAAATCCTTTTCCTTGAATTCTTTTACTTTTCCTATATAATCTGTTTTGATTCATTTATTTATTGAGAAAATTTAGTTAATATCAATTGATATATTTTTTCAACATAGTCTTCTTTTTCCTCTACGACTCTAAAATTATACTCAATTAAACCTTTATTTAAATCAATTAATTCGCCATTTTGATTCGTAACTGTCATCCTTATTCTACGAATTGAATCCCTATTTTTCACAGGATAATATATTAAATTATTGAATTCTTTCGAAATGATAACACCCGGTACATCCCTCGGTGTAAAAGAATAAATAACTTCTAAATTATTCTGGTTGATTAAAGATCCATTCACTACATCACAATGAATATATATAATGTCGTTTCCGTTCGTTATATCCGCTATATTTTCACCTTCTATTACAGTCTCTTCATCAGGACTTTTGTAAACTTTTTTTTCAAAGCCTATTAGTTTATGAAAATCGCTTTTTGTTAAGTCGATATTCCAACCTTTAGTTAATTTAATAAGCATTCTTAGTCTAGATTGTATTCTACCAAATTTTACCGGAGGATCGTCTGAACCAAACGCTTTCATCACATCTATATTTAAATCTTCAACATTTTTATTACCATAAGGAATAGTGATAGATTTAACATTATTCTCATCTGTGTATATGTCAAATGTATTAGTTTTATCTGTTATGTTAAACCATGAAACTGTCATAGTAAAAGATTGCAATGCTAATTTTTTTAATTTAAGAGGTTTTGGAAATTCAACAGTGAAATCCTCTGATTTTTCATGAATTTTTGGTTTCAATTTGATCATTTATTAGACAGAAAAAATCTTTAAAGATGAAAAACAAGCTTTTCGTTATAATCGCTAGGCTGTTGAGTAAATGAATTAAGAACACATTCTGGACATTTGCCTTTATTTCTTTCCTTTATATATTTCATACAAAATAATCCACAGTTTACAGAAGTAGGTTTTTGTAAAAAACTATCATTGTGAGCTATATTGACTTTTTTATTGGAAAGTTTAAGAAATTTCATAATATTTTCAGGAATATATTTTTCTTTGAGTTTAATATTTTTATATATATATTCACCGAAAGGATCGAAATATTCTACATAATTATATTTCGGGTTATTATAGTAACAAACCCAGTGTGTTCCTGGGCCGGTCGAGATATCTAAATTAATAATCCCACTTTCAAACTTTCCAATCTTTTTAGGAAGTAAATCGGAAGTGAAAACATCCCTAAATCCTTTTTCATCTTTCATATTTTCTTTAATCGTTTTATCCGATATACCCCATTTTGTTATCGGAATTTTTTTTAGACAGGGAAGCTGACGCTTTTAGACCAGATCCTTTGTTTTCCCAAGGCTGATAAACTCCAGATCCTGAAATTTTATCCAGGATTTTTTTAGTTCCCCAACCCGCCGCACCACTCGCAGCACCGAGTCCTAGTGATGTTAAAATAGGAATTAAAAAGGGTAAAAATCCACCGTTTTTATCTAATTGAGTTTTGCTTATATTTATTCTTTTACCTTTACGAATCTGATTAATCTGTGTTTTAGTTAAATACATTTCATAATTAGGAGGTTTAGAATTGTCTATCTGCAGTGTCAGTTCTTCTTTTTTTCTAAGAGCAGATTTCAATTTACTAATCTGCCCGTCACTCAAATGAATCTTCTTTTTTACATAACTCATTTATTAGGCAGCAAAAAGCTGACGCTTTCAAAGAAGAAATTGATTGTACAATAGTTCTTTATCTCCATTAGTTATTTTTTTAGCTTTAATGAGTTTGTCTATTAGCAGTTTGATTTCATTTTTTAATTTTTTCGACTTGCTACCTTGACATATCTTATCCAGCAATTCAGATAATAAACCTAATCCTTTACCGACTTTCATTACTTCGCTACCTCGAATTGTAGTTAATCTAGCCATATATTTTTGTAGCTCCCCTTCGTTATATTCAACTGCTTTATATTCAACCTTTTTCTGACTTAATTCCTCCTCCGAAAGATTTTTAGCCCTCGTAATTGTACTTTGTAAGTTGCCTTTTTTCCTCGATAATTCTTCTTTTAAATGCTTTGCCTTTGTATACATTTCATCTAATTTTTCTTGATTGTCTAGGAGTTTCGAAGGTCTGTATAATTGTACAGATTTTAAATAGCTTAGATCTAAATTTTGATCAACGTTATAAGTAAGCGGCGGTTCTTTATATAATTCTTTGACATCTTCGATCGCTTCAGGAATAATTCTAGATGATTCTGCAATAGGCTGTAAAGATATATTTAATTCGTCCAATTTATCATTGATAGCTTTAATATTTTCTTTTCTACTTTTATCCTGTTCTTCTAATTTTTTAGTGACAGGTTTATGAAATTCAGTTAAACTTTTGTCTATACCTAGCTTTCTATCACGCTGTTCTTCATTATTTTTTCTAATATCTGCTTGTAATTTGACAAGTTTTATTGCATTTTTTAATTTTTCTTTTTGTTTCTTATTTCGATTTTTTTCTAAATCGTTTATTTTATCCATTTATAGACAGTGAAAAGCTGAAGCTAATTAGAAGCGATAGCACAGACGTCTATTTTTACTGACAGCTAATATGTTTTTACTAGCAGTAATTTTATTTTTTACTAGCTGTAAACTTTCTCAGTAAATAAATGATTAAAATTAAAAATTACACAGAACCGGAAGAATTGCCGGACCCTAAACAACATCGTTTTTTACCCAGACATCCTTTTAGATTATTAATAATCGGCCCATCAGGTTGTGGAAAGACAAATTTACTAATAAATTTATTAAACGGTTTTGAGAATCCTAGTAATGTAAGATTAGATTTCGACGCGCTATATTTATGCGCAAAAGATATTTTCGAGCCAAAGTATTCTAAATTACAAGAAGATTATACACTATTTGAAGGTGTTGAAAGAGACGATATTTTAAAATGTAAAAAAATAAATAAAAATAAAAAAACGGAAATATTAAAATTGTATGATAAATATAAAAAGAATGTATTATTTTCTTCAGATTTGAGTGAATTTATTACTGTCGACGATCTAGATTCCTCAGAAAAAAATCTTGTTGTGTTTGACGATTGTGTTACAGAGAAAGACCAGAAAGTTATAGTAGATTTGTTTATAAGAGGTCGAAAGAAAAATTCATCCATTATTTATTTAACGCAGTCTTATTACTCAACTCCTCCAGATATTAGAAAAAATTGTAATTACTTCATATTTTTTAAGCTACAGCCTAGGGAAATCAATCAGATAATCAGAGAAATAGACGGAAATCTAACGAAAAAGGAATTTCTAGAAAATTATAATTCTTGTAAGGGTAACTTCTTTATGCTAGACTTAGTAAATTCTGAAATGAGATACAGAAGAAATTTTGAACCTGTATAAATATGGAAGAATATTTAGAAAAGAGATTATATGTTTATCGGAAAAGTTACAATTTGTATCAAAAGATAAGTATTTCCTTATCTGTCAGTAAATTTATGCTAAGTGCTTCGGGATTATCAGCTTTTGTATTAATACCACTGGCTGCATTGAGTTTGAGTGCAGGAATTGTAGAAGTTATTGAGAAATCTTTAAATATTTTAGAACGAAAAGAAGAATACAAGCAATGTTATAATTTTTATAAACAACAATTAAATTTGTTGAAAGCTAAAAAAATTTCAGAAGAAGAAGTGTATGTAAGAGAACAAGATTTTATAAATAATTTAGTATACTTCCCAATCGAAAAGTATGTGAAAAAAGTACAGTTGAATGGATATAAATATTCTTCTTAGAAAGCGTCAACTTTTTGCTGTCTAATAAATGAGTTGTAAATGTAAAAAATTTGTTGTTACATCTTTAACTAAAAAGGGTAATTTTAAAGGCGGTTGTTTAAAATG
The DNA here is from genome assembly GCA_964019185.1 of Maratus speculifer. Classification (NCBI taxonomy): domain Eukaryota; kingdom Metazoa; phylum Arthropoda; class Arachnida; order Araneae; family Salticidae; genus Maratus; species Maratus speculifer. The sequence goes on along the minus strand of OZ025297.1, from coordinate 176,709,269 downwards.
TGGACAAACGGGATCGGGTTTTCTGAATAAAGTCATTAGTAATTTACCTTTCGAAATGCATTTACCAGGCCATTCTTTTACCGGCCCGGGGACACAGTTATTATGGGGAAAAACACGATTAAATCCAGATTTAACGTATAAAAATTCGTCTAAACCTGTTAACAGAGTGGATGAAATTGCATATAAACATGACAAATGTTATTTAGAAAATAAAGATACAAAAAGTAGAAATGAAGTATGCGATAAGAATATGATTGATGAACTAGATAATATTGAAAATCCTACGATTAGAGAAAGAATTGAAAGAGGAATTGTAAAACCGATTATTAGAGCTAAAAAATCTGTTGGTATGGGAAATACAAATATCTATTGTTTAAAATGTAAAAACCATACAGAAACAAAAGATATTAAAAATACAATGTCTAAAAATAACAGGCCAATGATGAAAGGTATTTGTTTAGATTGTGGTTCTAAAAAGAGTGTTTTTTTAGGAAAACCTTAGGTCCTAAAAATATCTTAGAAAAAATATATTATCATCCTGAAAGTGGTTATTGTGGGATCAATGAATTAAAACGGAAAACAGGTTTTAGTCAAAAGCAAATTACAGATTTTTTACATAGCCAAGATGTTTATACCAGACATAAGCCTTTAATTCGTAAATTTAAACGAAGACGCATTTATGTAAGTCATATCGATGATCAATGGCAAGCAGATTTATTGTTTATCAAACCTTTTAGTAAATATAATAACGGAACTAATTACTTATTGACAGTGATAGATGTATTTAGTAAATATGCTTGGGCTATTCCGATAAAAAGAAAAACTGGACAAGAAGTAACGGAAGCATTTAAAAAGATATTTAAAGAAAGAATTCCTGAAAAACTGCAGACGGACAAAGGCACAGAATTTTTAAATAAGTTAACTTTAAAGTTGTTTAAAGATCATAATATTCAGTGGTTTACAACTGAAAATGTTGAAATAAAATGTTCTGTAGTCGAACGTTTTAACAGGACAATTAATAAAAAAATTAGAACCTATCTAGCGGCCAACAATACTAAAAGATATATAGATGTTTTGGATCAATTAGTTAAAAATTATAATAATACCAAGCATAGGTCTATCAAAATGACACCTAGCGAAGCCAGTAGGGAAGAAAATGAATCCGAAGTTTATAAAAATTTATACGAAGAAAAAATAATAAGAAAACCAAAATTTAAGGTTGGCGATAGAATAAGAATTTCGAAATACCAGACTGCTTTCACCCGCGGATACCAGCCCACTTTTACGGAAGAAATTTTCATCGTTTCGGAAATATTAAACACTGACCCCATTACTTACAGAATAAAGGATTTGAATGGAAACGAAATAAAAGGAACATATTATGAACAGGAATTATGTGAATATAATAAAAAAAAATAATTGTTTAAAATAAAAAAAATATTAAAAAAGAAAGGAAATAAATGTCTTGTAAAGTGGTTAAATTATTCCGACGAATTCAATTCTTGGGTTGACGAAAAAGATATCAAGTCAATTTAATTTTTAAACGAGTAAAAAAACTACATCGTGATCTATTTTTAAAACGAGTAAAATATATGTATCGTGATCCTTTTTTAGAACGAGAAAAAAACTTCCGTCTATGCAGGTCCCGTCTAGGCGGGGTAATCAAGTATTAAAATATAAACATGGTAAAATATCAAACCATGTTAATAAAACAAGTCCATACTTAAAACTAATTATGTAGAAATAACTTTTCTTTTATATTTTCAGAAATTATTCAATTTTAAAAAGTAAATGAATGGCTCTGCTTTAAGTGACTTTTAGCATTTTAATTTAAAAAAAAATGATTTTATAAATAAAGAATAGTATCTAATTTTAATAATCATAAATATCTGCTTTGTATTATGTTGAATATCAAGTTCGAACGGTCGAAAAATATGTTTCTAAATACTCCGTAAGAAAAACGTAACTTAATATCTTTATCAGGAAGGCCACTGAATGAAAGCGTTGACCTATAAATGAAGTTCAAATTAGAGCGAGCGTCAACATTCGTACTCACCCGTTATATTTTGCACTTGGAAGGAAATGACGTCTTTGGTAGAAAAAAAGTCTGCTTTAATCGACGTATTGCTAGAATATAAGATTAAATAAATGAATTACGACTTTTTTAAAGACATTCTAATAGATGATACCGAATCAAGCTTAACACAAACTTTTGACAAAGTAAAAAAATATGAAATGCCTGAAAACTATCTAAAGATTTATGACCAGATGAAAAAATGTGAAATAATGTACGATTCGGACGGTGAATATTTTACCTATAAAAATATAGATGTTTTTTTAAGCGAAAGACGCAAATCCCGAATAAGTCGTTTTAAAGCATTGAAGTGGAAATTGAAGTTAAATATTCCATATAAAGCTGAAGAAATGTTTATTCAGTTTTTAGATTTAGTGTACTATAAAAAGTCGATAAATTACCTATATTTTATAAAGAAAATATTAGATTATAATAATATTGATAATAATTTGAAAGTAAAATTTAATAAGAAAAACGAAGACGTTTGGAATAGCTTTCTAAAAAATATTTCTTAATAAATGGAGCTGTCTAAAAGTTGTAAGCATTGTGAAATGACAAAAAATTTAGACCAATTTTATACTCGATTTCGTTACGGCAAAATAGAACGTTACGCTAATTGCAAAAGTTGTCATTTAGCTATGAAAAATAAAAAAATTGATTGCGAATGTGGTAAAAAATATACTTTAGCTCATAAAAAGAGACATTTAAAAAGCAATTATCATATCAAACGAACATCAAAATAAATTTATGATATTGTGTTTTAAATTGAATGTATTATACAGAATGTTGTGTTTTTAGTTGAAAATATTATATTGAATGTTGCATTTTAGTTGAAAATAACATAGTCAATGTTCTGTTTTAAATTGAACGTATTTTTCAGTTGAAAATATCATATTGAATGTTTTTCTTGTTTAAAAAAAAGATCCCGAAAGTTTTTTCTCGTTTCAAAAATAGAACACGATGTAGTTTTTTTACTCGTTTCAAAAATAGAACACGATGTAGTTTTTTTACGCGTTTCATAAATAGAACACGATGTAGTATTTTTACTCGTTTCAAAAATAGAACACGATGTAGTTTTTTTACTCGTTTCAAAAATAGAACACGATGTAGTTTTTTCTTGTTTAAAATATTATATTGAATGTTGCATTTTCAGAAATATTATTCAATTGGACCTTGATAGTTTCAAAATTAGAATTGTGGGGGAAAAAGTGTTCAGAACCATTTATAGAAAAGTTCCAAGACAGAGTAGATTGGCATTTTATATTCAAATCCATCAGAAAAAATTTTATTTAGAATTTAAAGGTAAAATAGAAGTGCCTGATTATGACAGTGATTTTTAGGCTAAATAAATGGGTAATTCAAAAAGTACAAAGATTTTGACAGGTAACTGTACAACTGAAAGAATAAATGTAGATTGGAATCATACCTTTAATGTTCATCCCAATGTTCATATAACACCTGTATGTAAATACAGCGAACCATTTTTCGTTAGAATAACAGAAATAGATAAAAACGGATTTCGATTTGAATGTTTAAAATTGAATGGCGAACCTGTAGTAAAAAATTTAGATTTCTTTCAATGGACTGCAATTAGTCCTTTTGAGTAAACGATGAAATATATTTTTTAATAGTTGTTTTCAGAAATTCTTCAATTCATTTTAAATCGCTTAATCTAAAATTACCTGCTACCGAATTTGGATTTATAGATAGCTATTAAAAATGTGTAGCAAAAAGTATTCATAAAATTTCTTCTATATAAATGGAGAAAACTCTAAGATTGATATCTGTTTCAAAATTGAGACACACTGCAAAAGTTTTAAATATAAAACAACCCAAAGGTTGTAAAAAAGATGAATTAATTAGATTGATAATGAGATACATAAAAAGAACAGGCGAATATAAAAATGTTATAGTAGATTTATTAAATTTAGACGTCACAGATTATTTAAATGAAATGAAGAGAGAATTTATCAAAAATCCTAAGAGAAGAAATAAGTTGAAAAAAAAATATTAGATTCTTTTGATTTAAAATTTAACAATAACACAGCAGAATTTAATCCAAAAAATAACGAAGAAAAAAAGATAAAAACAGTGGTAAACCTTAAAAAGTTATTTCCTGATTTGAATGAAAAATTGAAACAATTTATAAATGAACCGAAAAACCGTCCAAAACTTAAAAAACTCTTTGATTATTACGGCTTGAAATATAAAGATGAAAAATTGATCAAAAAGACAGAAAAAAAGTCAAATTACAAGCAAATTTGGAAAATCTGTTTAGACCCGATTATGAAATTGTTGAGAAAGATAAAAAATTTGTAAAAAAATTTAATACTTAAAGATATGTTTATAAAATAAGACAAATAAACAAACTCACACCTGGCCAGTATTATAGTATCTTAAAAGATTTATTCAGAAGAGCAATTGGAAAAATCGAAGGAAAGGTAGATATAATTGTATTCAATCCCTATTTGACACAGCCCTTTCACCCTAAAATGATGTCGACGAAAGAAGCCTATGACACCTATTTAGATGTTTTAACGCATAAAATTGAATATTAAGAGTTGGATATTAAAGACTGTGAATTTATTTTTACAGTCGTTGATTTGCCTAAAGGTGGTAAACATTTGAAATTACTGAACGATAACGATGTTGTCAATAAAAAAAGTATAATTCAAATTAAAAATGACGATAATATCTGTTTGGCTAGATCCATCGTTACAGCCCTATCTATTCAAAATCGTAAAATTTTATACGAAAAATTGAATCTAGAAAAACTTACAGATAATAACTTAATAAACTTACAGATAAAATACATAAAAATGGGTAGAAAATTACAAAAAAGTTTAGCGGAAAAATTGCATGAAATGTGTAAAATTCCATTAGAAATGTGTAATTTAGAGCATGTTAAACAATTCGAAAATTTTTTAGATATTCAAATAACTATATTTTGCAGAGAAAATTTTAACGAAAGAATATACAGCGGCGCCTATAAATCTTATTACATTTTAAAAAATAGATGTGTTTACATTTTAAAAAATAGAAATCATTTTGATGTCATTACAACGGTTACAGGATTTTTAGGAAAAAACCATTTTTGTGATAAATGTAAAGTCAGTTATAGTAGAAGTGATCAACATAAATGTTCTTTAAAATGCAATAGATGTTTTAGGAAAGAGAGTAATTGCGAAGGCGATGATATTCAGTGTAATGATTGTTTTAGATGTTTTAAAGGAAAAAACTGCTTCGAAAATCATAAAAATCACTCAGTCTGTGAAACACTGTGGAAATGTTTAAAATGTAAGAGAAATATCCGTAGAAGTGAAAGAGAACCGGAAGATCATAGATGTGGAGAAAGACAAGTAAAAACTGCAGAAAGTGGGTTTTGGAAGATCATAAATGTTATATACGTAGGAAAGAATCTAAGGGGGGAACTTGTAAAAATAGCTGTCCCAAAATATAAAAGACAGAGAGAAATGGTGTAAGAAATGTCAAAATTCAGAATTTACAGAAAAATATATGTTTTTTGACGTTGAAACGAACCAAGAGACAGGAAATCACCAAGTCAATCTAGTTATAAATCATGATTTTAACGGAATAGAAAAAATATTTAAGAATGAAAATGAATATTGTGAATGGTTATTCCAAAGAAAACATTGCGGTTATACAGTATTAGCGCATTATGGAAAAGGTTTCGATTTTCAATTTCTAGCTAAATACTGCTTTAAAAATAAAATTAAAGTGTTTACAATATATCAAGGAAATAAACTCATATATATGCAAGCAACCGTATATAATATAAGGTTTATCGATTCTATTAATTTTACACTGATTCCGTTAAGAAAATTTCCTAAAACGTTTGGACTAACGGAATCGGCTAAAGGTTACTTTCCTCATTTGTTTAACACTGCTGAAAATCAAAATTATGTAGGGAAATATCCTGAAAAATACTATTATGGTTATGATACTATGACTTTAGATCAAAGAAAAACTTTTGATAAATGGTATATATCGGTAAAAAACGAAACATTTGATTTTCAAAAAGAAATTATAAAATATTGTAGATCTGATGTTGATATTTTAAGAAAAGGATGTTTAGAATTGCGAAGATTATTTCTAAACATTGCTAATATTGATCCTTTTAAATATGTCCTTTAGCTGGCGTTTGTATGGCTATATACAGAGATAAATTCATACCAGTGAATACAATAGCAATTGATGAGGAGTGTATTTCAAAAGATCAATACAGTAAAAAATCGATCATTTGGTTAGACTATCTGTCTGAAAAACACAATATCAAAATACAGCATGCTTTAAACGGTGGTGAGAAAAAACTGAAATTAGGTGATAAAACTTATAAAGTAGATGGTTTTTATAAGAATACCGTTTATCAGTTTCAAGGATGTCATTGGCACGGTTGTCCTCGCTGTTTTACAGAATCCACTGTCAATCTTCAAAATCAGATATGTATGAAAGATTTGTATGAAAGAACTCAAAAAATAAATAATAAAATAAAAGATAACGGATTTGAATTGATTGAAATATGGGAATGTGATTTTGATAATCACAAAGAAATTAAAAAATATATGAAAAATGAATGGAAAAGAGATTTTGTAGAACCTTTAAATCCTAGAAACGCATTCAGCGGAGGTAGGTGTGAACCTACCAAATTAATATACGAAATGAAAGAAAACGAAAAGGGTAGATATATCGATGTTTGTTCACTTTAATGTATCCAACAGTGAATTACTTTGATTACTATCCTGTTGGTCATCCAGTAAAAATTTATAATCCGGAAAAATATGATAAGAATTGGTATGGTTTGATACAATGCAAAGTACTTCCACCTAGAAAGCTCTATCATCCTGTTTTACCTTATAAAGGAGAAAAATTAATATTTAGTTTGTGTAAATTATGTTCAAAACCTATAAAATGCGAAAAGAAACAATGTAGAAAATGTTATGAAATACGGAATAAAGAATGTAATCATACGGATGAGGAGAGAAGTTTTACTGGTACATGGACAACTACCGAAGTTGAACTGGCTATTGAAAAAGGTTATAAGATTTTAAATATCTATGAAGTTTGGCATTTTGAAAAAAAATCTAATACATTATTTAAGGATTATGTTAAAATGTTTTTGAAAATCAAATTAGAAACAGATGATAAATGGTCTGAAAATTTCAAAACCGAAAAAGAATATAAAAGGTGCGTAGAAAAGAAATTGGGTATAAAGTTAGGAGAAATCAAAGAAAACCCAGGAATGAGATTTATATCCAAAATTTGTTTAAACTCTTTATGGGGAAAGTTCGGACAGAGAAAAAATTTGAAACAGACAGAGAATGTTATGGAATTATCGGATTTTTATAGAATTATACTGAACGACCGCATTAAAGACTTGAATATGATATTTTTGAATGATGAGTGTGTGCAAATGGATTATAAGATGAAAGATGAATATGTCAAGAATAACTTTAATACGAATATTTATATAGCGGCTTTTACTACCAGTTCGGCTAGAATAAGATTATATGAAATGCTTGATAAATTAGGAGATAATGTAATGTATTACGATACAGATAGTATTGTGTATATCGATGATGGCTCCAATAAAGTAAAAACGGGCTGTATGTTAGGAGAGTGGACCGATGAATTAGGAGAAGATAAATATATGAAATCGTGGATATCTGGAGCAAGTAAAGATTATGGTTATATTCTGAACGACGGTTCTTTAAAAGGAAAAGTAAAAGGTTTTAAAATGAGTTATGAGAGCGAAACTAAGCTGAATTTTGACGAGAGAATGAAAATAATAACTGGGGAAATTAACCATATAGATGTAGAAATAAATCAATTTCAGATACAAAAAGATAGAAATATTAAAGTGAATAAAATGAATAAAAGATATATGTTTGGATATGATAAAAGAAGAATTTTAGATAACTTTGATACTGTACCATTTGGATTTTAAGCCGATTTTTTTTAATTTATAAAAATTGTTTTCTAATAAAATGGACGATGTCACCCTTATCGTAAATGTTCAAGGTTTTATACTTCCTTTTAAGTCTATAGCGAGGGAAATAAGCTGGGTTCATTTAAAACAGGGAATAGGTGAAACTATTTCTGTGTTTACACCTAACTATGAATTAGGTGATCAAGACCATGGAATAGTTCGTAGATGTACTAACGATATCCATGGTTTAAGATTTAAAAGATATTCAGATAATACAGGCTTATGGATTAGTAGTGACAATGTAAAAGATTATCTCATACAATTGCATCAGATATACGGCGGCACATTTGCTTTTAAAGGAGGAGTTTTTCCGAAAAGTACCTTTGAAGAATGGGGAATTCCTATAAAAATATTAGAAGTACCGAGATGCGTTCGAATACTAGGACCTGGCTGCTCTATGTACAGATGTCTGTACTATAAAAATTGTCTTTCAAAAATTGTTTCTGAATAAATGGAAGAATTCAACAGTCTCAGATCGTTCCCTGTAACTCATAAGCTAAAAGATTTAGAGACAGGGAAATACAAGCTGATTTCGTTGAAGAAAATTCAAACAAAATTTGGAAATACGACTATTGCAAGATTAGAAGTTAATGATATAGAAAAGGATTATTTTCTTAAAAAGAGTCATGGAAAAATATCTGAAAATGCAATAACAAAACTGAATGAAGGTGGTTATATCTTTCATTTTAAAGGAAAAAATAATGATGGCTATTATGATTATGAATTAGAAAAAGCTTAATCCTACAATTTGTTTTAAATCTTACAATAATAATATTCAACATTTATCGAACTATGAAATTTTTAAACCCTCTAAATAATATTTACTGAAATACAAAATATATCTGTTTTAACTACAAATTTCTTTACTGACATACATGTGTTCATTTCGACATAAACTATTTTTTATCGAACTATGAAAATATCCAGAATAGTATTTATTATTGATAATATAAAGAGAGAATTGATTATCTATTCAAAATTTAAAGCATTTAAAAATGATCATTATTTAATCTTAATTGATTACGCTGTTATTTATAATCATCATCCTCTCTCTCTCTAAAATTTTTTTCGATATTTTAACTGTCAAACTTTTTGATGGAAATCTTACAATAATCGTCACAGTACTCGATAGTTAGACAGTCTATTTTTTTAAGCAAAATCTTACAAAAATCGTTAAATATTTGCGTTTAGGGGAATATAAAAAGTGTTCCATAGTCGGTACCATATACTACTAATGGTGTTTGTATCCAATCTGTACTTAATGCAGAATGATATTGCATATGTAATAGATAAAACAAACAGTCATGTATGTGTATTAAAATGAAGCGATGTTAAATCAACATGTTCCTAAATTTGGCGTAACACTTTTTTCCGATTTCTTTATTTTATCGGTCTTTGAAGAATATAATACTATTTTAAAGACACACTCCATCTAAATTGCTGAAGATGAAGCTATGAATGGTGCAACCAATGTTTGGTGTTCATGGCGAGTTTTGTCAAAACCTGCGTTACAGTTTCCCATGCATTTCGGTAAGCAACTTATTTCACAAAGTAGATATATGAATGGACATTTATTTTTCACATGGATGATTCTGTACTCTACCTTTTACTCTACGAATTGTAAAAGAATTTCATGAATAAACATGTAATAATCGTAATGACAATTATAAAAATATTCTTAATTTACATAAATTTCAAACTAAGGCACTATGTTTTAAATTAATTATTTAAAAAATGCCTTATTTAAAATTGAAAGAAAAGTTCCAAAGACAACAACATTATCTCTTTTCATAGTTAAATTGTGTAATATCAACAAACAAAAATCACTAGAAATATCCTTATATAAATCATTTCCCAAAATACACAAAATCGACATTAAACATTTATTATTATGTGTAAATCATCTGCTCGAAATCGCATTCAATCATCTCCGCCTACCCAAAAGCTTGAATAATACATACAATCATAAACAGCCTATAAATATTTAAATAGTTGCTAACAGAGAATTGTAGTCGGAAAGTGGAATGATATGAATATCAATGTCCTCTTATTTTAGATAATCATTAATGAGTCTTTCTTTGACTTTCTTATTTAATAAAAATATTTCAATACTCAGTAAAATTAAAGTTTGAACTTAATTTTTGCAACACAGTGTACATCCAGGATTAAGCTTTGGAGGGGGTGAGAATACTTTAGAGGTCAATTTTTTCGAAAATATGGGCTTATAAATTATGGAGGTGGTGGTCAGTCAGCGAAACACCTGGGGTTGGGCTCTGAAATGTTTTAATGGGGCTGATTCTGAAGACTTAAAACTCTTTGATAAATGAAAAGAAAATATGCTTTAAGTGGGGAATATTAAAAAGCTAATATTTCAAATTCCATAAGAAAATTTATAAATAAAAAAATAATTAAGAAAATATTAGTATTTTTCAGAATTTCTATTTTGCAGGAACTCTCTATCTATGTTATATAGGCCAAACGTATCTGTGCGTAACGTATATGTAATATTGCGAAGGGCAGCACTTTCAAATGCAACTTCGGTTTTGCAAAGCAAATTTTTTAATTTTTAAACATCTCACATTTTTAATTTTTACACCGTGGTATAGAGAATGAAATGTATTTATAAATGCAATTTGTTTGAAAACTGTATCTTAATTTATTTTTGAATTATTAATTTTTTGTTGTTTTTAATATATTTTTGTAATTTTGGCAACAGAAGTACTTCATTTTTATTAAAAGTAAAGGGAAAATAGCCGAAAAAACCGATTTTTGGTTTTTAGGCTGCCAATATCTAATTAAAGGTGAAAAAATTAAATTAAAATATTTGTTGTGTTAAGAATATCGTCTGTTATAAAACCCAGTGAATGTTGGTTTCATTTACAAAATTTCATTTAAATGTAAAAGAATATAAATAGTTTAGTATTTGTTTCAGCTAATAGCATCGACATTTCAAGTTTTGAATTCAAATTATTTAAAAATGATCAAATTAAAATAGCATTTTAAAAAAATTGACCGCAAATATGAAAGGTGCATATGTAAATTTTTATATGGTGAAAAGTATGTCGGGTTTAGATTTCACTATAAAAAAATTCTATAATTGAGTCAAAGTGGAGTGATTTTTTTTTTCTTTTTTTTCTTTTTGAATGCTAGTATAAGAACTTGATGCTAGCATAAGAACTTTAATTGATAACTTTATCGTAATAACAGTTCATTTTTTTTACTGCTCACATATACGACTAAAGTTTAATTTCTACAACTGAGTTTAATAGAAGTAATATTTTGTTAACTGCATGTCAAGTATTATTTGTTTAAGGATTAGAGTAGCCGTTGTAAGATGCATTTTTATTGTACTTTATATTGTAGGCTTGCTATAAATCTGTGAATCACTCCCTTTTAAAATATTTTATTTCGTAGTGATTCGCCGGGTTCTACCATGTAAAAATTAATAAAAATAAACTTTCCTAATTTTAGAAAACTTTAAATAATTAGTCTAGTCTTGCAGTCTGGGAGGGGCTTCAACTCCTTTAGCTCTCCGCTCCCCACCCCCTTTGAGTGTGCCAATTCTGCCACGGAAAAGAATTTGAGGAAAAAAGTAAACATTCACTAACAATCTCTCCAAAAAAGTTATAGATGGAAGTTACAGATTCCAAACGATATCAAATAAATTCTCTTTTTAAAAATTGTGCAACAAAATTTGCTTAGGTGTTCATCTACAAAATAAAACTAGACAAAATTCAGTTTTGCTTCAAGGGCAATACCAAACTTTTACAATGCATTTTATATCTTCGGTTTAAAGGAAAGGACCTGGAAACAAATTTTCAAGATTGGATGGTAAGTTTTTCAATCGTAAAGTATTTCGATTACGTAAACAATGCATAAAATAGATATTTTTCAAATCGTTTGCAAATAGCTACAACACTCTTCTAAAATAATTTTTACAAAGTTAATAGGGATATTTATGTTTGTTCTCTACGATTGTACGTATCAAGATTATAAAATTAAAATTTCCTTCAGATCAAATTTCATTCAAATTGATTGTTAATTTTTTTTGTGATCTTTAAAAAATTTAGGCATTATAATAAATATTCTTGTGTCTTGCAAAAATTATTTAAAAAAACAGAAAAGAAAGGTTTCTTTTTTACTTACCCCTCATACGTATAGGGTAAGTCTTGCAATCGTTTTGAAAATCGAAAATTTTTTTTGACGGATTTACACGTTTTAGATAGTGGAGATTCCGAAAAACATATTTTTAGAAAAAAATTTTGCCGTCCGTCTGTCTGTCTGTCTGTAAACGCTCTATCTCCCGAACAAATTGAGATAGAGACTTGAAATTATGTATGTAGTTAGTATGTAAGAATGGAACGAACCCTATTTAATATCAGCAACCTCGATTATCCGGAACTATTTTTTTCGGACTCTCGAAAAATTCGTTCTGATGAAAGGTATATAAAAATTTTCGAATTTTTTTGTTTTAAGGAATGGACGTAAAAGGCAATAAAATAACACACATTTCACATATAGAACGAAGTCGATCGGATTATTAGTTGCCGAGATATTTGTAATCCTGTTTTCCACATTCTTCGATTTTTCATGACCCTGTATTTCATTCAAATTTCAATTGAGAGGTATACTTTAATTGGAAATGAGACGCTTAATCCGACGCAATTAATTGTTAGTTAATAGAGTTATTATTTTTGGAGTTATAAGAATATTTCTTTTACGCAATTTGGTACTACTTGAGTAGTTTGGCGTTTTATATAATTAGTCAAAATTGGTACATCAGCAGTTCTTTAATATAGCATTACTATGTATTAACAATATTTAAATTTTGTTTATGAATTGCAATGCATTGTATTAATAGTTTTCATATGTTTTATTTTCATATACATTTCCATGATGGGTAAGTATTACGGTGGCCCCCAACGACTAGTTTTTAATTTGAAAACAAATGCTTAGAATATTGCTGGAAAGATTTATGTATTATTGTTTCACCATAAGATTTAACGAATGTGTATAACATGTGTACTGCACTCCTATAATATGTGCATGTGTACTTTACTCCTAAATAAAGCGCCACAAGAAATATTTGTTTTGGTACATAATAGTGAAAATAAAATAAAAATAAAAGTAAAATAAAGATAAAATTCTTTACTTTTTAAATATTTGCAGAATATTTTAATATTGAATGCCCGAAATTCTTTATACTATAATTCGAATCATATCGTTCCAATATTGATTGTGTTATATTAATCATTGATTATATTAATCATAAATTGTATCTGATATTTAAGTGTTTATTAAATAAGAATAGAAGTAAAAAAATGAAATGTAAATCTGAGGCTTTATTGAGTATAAACATGTACTTTTCTCATAGTGTCTTTCTATTCACTTATTTTATGCGCAGATGTTTCTATATTCTGTTATCTAACATAATCTAACTGATTGGTAAAGCTATCATGGGAATTGAATATTTCCGACTAAGCAAAAAGTGCCGAGGCCAGGAATCGAGACCAGATAGATTCTAGACTTACAGGACCCATATTTTTTAGTTTAAGCTAACTCGGCCGACAATCGACAAGTATATTTCGCTCAAATAAACTTAATCCTAATTTTGTATATCTACGTTTCGATCGCTTATGTGTATTTCTTTTACCTGCGGTTTATTCTGTTGAGCATTCTAAATGACAGACCAGATATTATTACCATTAAGGTTATGTGAGCAAAAATGCTCGGTGGTTGTTGGCCCAGTTAGATTAAACAGTAAAAATTTACCCTAAAATTCAGGGATTTGTGTTCTATTCCTGACCTGGGCAGTTTTTCGATCAGCTTGGGGTATTTCAATGTTCATTTAAAGTTTATCTGATTTTAAACTGTGTAGTAATGCAATAGTTTTCATTTTTTCCATGACTTTAAAATTTTAGACATAGTTTAAATTATTAAAACTGCACTGTTTAAATTATTTTAAGGTATATATTTAAAATATATTCATTAATATTTAAAATATTATATTAAATATTTAATATAATTATTTTAAATATGTTATATTAAAAATAAATTTTTGCTGTTTAAAATAATTTTGCGGTTATTTTAATCATGCAAAATACATATATTATTTTTTTTTAAAATATGATAAAATGCTTCCATAGTAATTTTTAGAAAGGTTTATGGAACAAATGTAACTAATTACCGATACTATAAAAAATTAAATGATTTTACTTTGAACGATCACATTTATAGACAGTTTCCTTGAAATCTGCTCAAACTATCGCAGACATTTCTTTTACTGTGAATGACCAATTAACAGAAGCTTGGTGTACATTTTATTCCAGATGCTTGATTTACGAATTTGCTTTTCATGTCAGAAATACTCCTTTCATATATTTCACCCATCAACGTGCAACCTAATATTATAAAGAAAGATCTATGTTCAAAACACTGAAAATCGAAATTTTCGCAACATTATGATAAACTTCAATTAAATAATTATATTAAATCATAAGTATTTTTTGGATTACGCTTTTCACTTTTGAAATGTATAAAAGTATAGGATTCTTCTGGAATTTGCTTATGAAAGCACATATTTTTTTAGCGTCCAATTACGAGGAATATTCCAAAGATAAGTTTCCTCTGAGGACTATGGACAGAGGTGTGTATGAAAGACGAATCATATAATGAAACATTAAAGATAAGACGTTACTACATTAGTGCTACATCACTTTCTACATTAGTGCAAAGTGAATTGATACATTTGCCAAACACCTTTTATAAGCTTCAAAAGGACCTCCAGGAAAAACTTAGAGCTTTGCATACGAAAGAAGCGTTTAACCATGCGTGAGATTTTGGCATTTGTTCCAAAGTTGTTTTCAAGCATTGCTTTTGTCAGTAGTGGCCGTGCACTTCCGTCCAGGTCACGGTCTGTCCAACACTTGATGCCATTCACTGAATTGGTGACATTATCCCCGCACCTTTTGTTTTGACATCACATCTGATCCATAGATTTCCACAGAGAGACATCAACAAGTGTTGGAGAGACAGAGAGCTGAACGAGTGGGCACGACCACTTAGAAGAAAGCAATGCTTCACTACAGCTTTCGAAGCAATGTCGAAATCAAGCAAGCGGTTGAACGTTTCTTTCGTTTTGCAAAGCCCTGATTTTTTCCTGGATGTATTTTTGAAACTTATAAAGGGGCACGGCAAATGTCTCAACTGACTTGGTGCTTATTTAGAAAAGTTAAGTTACGTCTTATCTTTAATGTTTCATTGTACAGAGTGCGTCATAAATTAGTGCAAACTTTAAAAAATTATAATAAACGAAGTAATGCTCGGAAAAAATTCGGTTTGCGAGAGTATGATCAGACAGATTTTGGATTTTCCCCCATTTATGATAAAAAATGATTCCAAAAATAACAGATAAAGGGCGCTCACACCCCATATTGTGATATTTTATGAAAATCAGACAAACATAAATGAACAATGAAACAAATCACAATAACATAACACTCTGTATTTATTATAACGTAGTAATAGATGCGAAATTTTCGCAATGCATCTAATTTGTGTAATATTTGTGGATTCACTATTCATGTAGAAAAATTTAACCACCAGCGCTCAATCTCATAACAATAACATGCTTCCGATATCGAATGACGAATCCATCTCCAGCTACGTATTTTATTACTAGCCTGATATGTATAAAATGCCACAGTTGGACGTCTGAACGCCCTCTATCGATAACTTTTTGAATATAATTTTTTTATTATACAAAATCCTAAATCCGTCTGATCATACTTGCGCAAACCAAAAACATTTCCGAGCATTATTTCTTTTCTTTTAGATTTTTAAAGATTGCACGAATTTATGACGCACCCGGTAAGTTTTGTTTTTTACACACTCTCTATCCACAGTCGCCAGGAAAAACTTATTTTCGGATTGAACCTCGTAAGTCTCTCTTGTAGTATCTATAATTGAACAAAAATCGATTTCTCAAATGAATGGTGTGAAGTTTACATTATAAATAGGTTGTGAATGATGTGTTTTGAATGCCAGAGTATTTAAATCATATTTTGTTGATTGTTTAATCGTAGATTTACTGGATTAAAGAAGGAAGAAATGTTGCGTGTAAATATTGATATAATTTTTTTAGCAAGGGATCTCTGAAGAACACACATGCTAATCATGGACAGATGCTCTTTGATCTCAGTTTTTAAAAGTTAGAATCAAATTCTTAAATGACTGCTTTTCTGAAATGATTAATAACATTTATTTCCCAATAATTAAATTGTGACTATTATTTGTGTATTAATACAAAAATATCGAAAATAGCTATTTGCCTGAGAACAAAATAGGCGTTTACTCGCCTAACCTATAAAAAGAGTCCATCCGGTAGTGCCGGGAAGAAGAGGTAGTCTTCATATACTTATTTATTTATTTTAAATTGAGTTACATCCCAACAAACACATAACTTGTGGGTCATTCGTGGCATGTTAACGTTGGCCCGAAGTGTTTGATAACTGCCCGTAATCTTTGGCCGTAACGGCTCCATCAAAAAACTGTCACGCCGGCCAGAATGTGGCCACAAGGTCATGCCCACAAACGCGCCTTTAATGTTTTACAATAAACATCAGACAGCCTCAAACTGGCCACAGTTATTCTTTTAAGGGCCATTAAAAATAAAGATTGGCCAGAAGTTCGCCCCAGCCCAGCCATTTATGTTTGTAAGAATTAAATTTAGCCAAAAGCTGCCCATAAAAAGGCCTTTTATGGTGTATTTTAAAATTTAACTAGCCAAAAGCCTGCCAGTTTCATCCCATTAAGCATAAATTCCAAATTTGGTCTATAAACAATATTTCTCGGAAGATTGTTTAGAAGATAAGTGTTTTTGCATGAAAACAATATATTAATAATTATTTACATAATTTTTTCAAAAGAATTATAAATTTATTTATTTTTAAACTTTTTTGAAAATTTTCCAAACCCATTACTTGACAAAGTGAATTTATTAATTTTATTTTTTTTTTCCAATTATGTATTTTAAAAATTTATAAGTAATGCCATTTCTAAATAGTTGCATTTCATACACATTTTAAAATAAACTAAAAATAAACTAATTAATAATTTCGTTATGCTACGAATTAGATTTTAAATTTTAGAAAGTTTAAAAATAGTAAATTCACAATTCTTTTGAAAAATTGAATTATTAATATAATAATTAATATATTAATTATTAATGTATTGTCTTTCATGCAAAAACATTTATCATATAAAAAATCTTCCAGGAAATATTTTTTACAGATCAAATTTTGAATCTATGCCTGAACAATTTACATAATTTTAAAATTATATAAATTATTGTACATTTTAAAAGTATTAATTTATAAGAATAAATTATTCATTTAATTCAAAATATATCAAGCATTGTGTTTGAAAAAAGTTCAAGATAAATAAATTTTTTATGTATATTTTGAAAAAATTACTAAAGGATTATTAACATATTGTTTTTCAGGAAAAAACAGTTCATCATTTAAGTAATTTTGTAACAAGAATTTTTCATAAACCAAACTTTGAATTTACCTCTAAACAATTTATGTAACCTTAGTGTGATCTGTTATGTGTACTACATTTAAATTTCATGTATTTGTAAATATATATTTTTTTCTTTCATTGAATGTGATTTTTACATTTATTGGTAAGCGTGTTACCAGTATATGCTAATTTATTAAAACTTTATTAAATTATAATCTGAGAAACATTATATTTGCATCATTTATATTTGCATCATTTAAATATTTTTAAATTTCACATTTAGATTTTTCTTTCAGAGCTTAAGAAAAAACTTTACTCACACGAAAACACACACTTGTTAATGTTAATAATAAGGTTGGGAGGGGGGGGGAAATATTTCGTTCTAATTTGAATTTTAATATTTTTTCTTGCACTGGATAACTGAGGTGGATCTTTACAATTTTTTCTTCTTTACAGTTTTTTATTTTTAGTATGTTTTGCTTTTGAAAAATATAATATCCTAATTAAAAAAAAAAAAATAAATAAAAATAAAAAAATTGTAATTTAAGAAATTACCCCAACCATTTGAAAAATGTTTCACTCGATACATTCATCTATCATTTTAAGCTAAATACCAGTTGTTTTATTGTGTATTATCCGTGCCACTGCTATAAATGACTTTATACATGCTGCAATTTGAAGGTACGGTTCGTTTAAGTTATATCACTCTATTGTCGCCAAGCATAAAAGTTGGCGACGAAAGAAACATTTCAAACTATTTAACATTGTTGGTGCAAAAGTAATCATTATTAAAATACAGCTTTGGCATATACTGTTATACTTGTAAGACTTTGGCATATATTGTTTGATTTTACAGAGCAGAATTTTGGTGATGGAGGTTTTAAACCAAAATCGATCGCAGCACATGCATCTGTGAATGGGTCCATCAGACATCGAATCAAAAAAGTTTTTTCCCAGTTTTTCCCAAGCCGATTGCTTTTTAGTTTTCTTTTTAGGTGGTGGAAAATCAAGAGTAATAGCTATAACATTTTCCGGCTTGTTAGAATCACTATTGGCACTCAAATTTTCCTGGTTAGAACCGACCGATAGTAAAACGCCATGGCTAGTGGATTGGTCGCCCTGGCGACATGATGTTTTACAATTAATCGGTTCGGCATTAAATTGCTTCCTTTTTCGTGATCGCCTTTCAACACGTAATTGGTTTTCAGCGGCTCAATAATCTTTTGATTTTATCATTTTCTGCATTGAAAGACGTTTTTGCGCCAAACCAAATACAGTATTACTCAGTTATCCCGTCGACCAATTTCGCCAAATGATACGAATCGCCAAACTAATAAGCAACTTATACATGTTGACTGTGTTTAATATCATTGAATGCGATATTCACGTTCATTCATTTCTTTGGCTTCGGCTTTTTCCGTATCTGTTAATTTCCGTCTACCCATTTTTAAATTTGTTAGTTTTCTCCTTTATTACAATGATTTTAACCATTTTAATTTACTATTCAAATAAAAATTCTTCTAAAAGTAAAGAATTTAATTTAAATTCAAAAAAAACTCTTCTAAAAGTAAAGAAATTAATTTAAATTCAAAAGTGACCACATCATTCAAAAGTGGTAACATCATTCAAAAGTGGTAACATCATCGGGTCCATTCTCCCGAAAACAACAACCATTTTTCAAATGGTTAAAAAAAAAAAAAAAAAAAAAACACTATGAACAAAGTAACAAATTTGGAAATCTAAACGAGCTCTTTTCAGAAATCAACATCAGCAATCCAATGCAATATACATATATATATATACAAACCGTAATTCTCAGCGTATAATTCCCTAATCAAACAATCACTTTTCGATTCAGAAATATTTTAAATAAACTTTAATTTTATTGGATAACAGTAAACATTTAGCTTCATTTACTAAATAAAATTTCTGGGTCAAAACAGAATTGTTTAATCCGCGGATTACATGCCGAAAATTATGGTACATATTATTGAAATGCAAAAGAGATATTTTAATTTTTTGCTTCCATGGGATGAACATTAGCAAGGAGGTGTTTTCGCTTGAGTAAAGTAGCAACAGTAATCAAATATTACACCAATAGTCAATACCTCACAAACGTAGTTTAATCTTTTTAATCTTTGCAGTAATTTTAAATGTCATCATTATTTTAACGATTTTACACAATTTTATTGAATTAAATTTTTTTCTGTTTTTAACTTTATCCTATTCTTTAATGAATAAAAATTTCTATGCTAGTCTAAATTTTACGGGTATTAAATAATGCGAAAAAATTTTATCGATTTTTTTAACAATAAAAATAAATTTAAACTACTAAGCTTTCACAATATTTTTATGACATGATCGGAAAATAACATACATTACTGTCAAACGACGAGAAAATTCTAAATTTTGAGAAAAAAGAATAAATAATAAGCTCAATATTTTTTAATTTACAAAAATATTAATATGATAAAGGCAATCTATATTAAATATTATCTAATATTAACCATGAACAATACCAAATTACCAATCATTATTCTAAAAAATACGGTAACAACAATAAGAATAAATTTTATTTAAATTAAGATTATCAAGCTTTTGTGGTATTTTTTAAACATATGCCCTGTATTTCTAATTTAAACTCACGTGTGAAAAAAAAAAATGTATGTTTTACCTATTAAAATAAGGATAAACGTTACGTATAATAAACTATTCAAGACTTCACAATATTTTTTATAGTATACGTGTACATGGTCGCAAAATAAAAATAATTACTTCGAAATGATTCAACAATAAGAAAAAACTTTAATTAAATAAAAATTATCACATTTTTGCGATATTTCTTAATCACATGCTTTGCACTAGAAATAACATAAGTAAATATTCTACGTTTGGTAAATATTTCACATACATTTATATTACATTACTCTACAACGATTTAATGCTAAAAACAATGATGCAAAAATAAACTCAGATTCTAATCTATTAAAATTTTAATGAATAAACATATAATACTAGGTAACACTTACTATATTAATCTGGATAATTTTCTTTGGAGAATTTCTGCTTGCGTTATATTCCTGCCAACTGCATACTACAACGACAGTGGAAAGAAGAATGATAATGCAAAATTGAAAGCTTCAAATCCCTGTCCAGTTTCACTAGCGAACCCCACTTAAATTCCAAGAAATCCCTCCCCCCAGGCAATAGTGACCTTGAGCTCCCTTCTCTACTTCCTCTAATCGCCAAATGTTTTTTAGTGGATATACTGTGAAAAAGAAAATGTTTTAGGGGGATATTTTTACTTGTTATTATTTAACAAAATATATAATTATAGATTAAATAATAATAATAATAATAATAATAAAACTTGTCTTCATTAATATCTTTTTCAAACTTATTTTTTTTTTTTTTTGTTACAAGAAATTTTTTTCTCTGTTTTTGAAAGTTAAAAAAGCTTTTATAAAATTTCATCATCTGCTGAGGAAAGGGGGAGGGGGGAACGAAAATGTCTTTTAACGAAAACGAAAATGTCTTTTAAAAATCACAATTTAATAAAACAAATCTCTTGCTTGAATTCACAGTTATATTCTTAAGAAATCATTATTTTTTAACAAAATAAATGTAACAATACAAATACAGTATATACTCTCTGTATGGCGGACTCCATATTAGACGGAAATTAGTATAAAGTTGAAAGATTTTCAAGTTCCTGTGAATCTATAGACATAGAATAAACTTTTTTCGAGTTTAATAGTTTCGAACCTGTGGATATAACAAAATGTATCAAAAGCATATGTTTAAGCATTGAAATATCAAAACATTTTTGATACAAAATAAACAATTTTTTTTTTAAATGTATTGTTCTACAGAAACATAGGGAGAATTATTAGCACTATAACCTCTCCCTTGTTTCCGCATTTGCAGATGCAAATTAATCAAAATACATTCTTTCTTTTTTTTTCTGATAACAACATTTTTTATATTTTAGAATGATCTTTCCTAGAAAAAAAAATGTTAACCTAATTGTATTTTTAAGCCAATTTTCGAGATACTGAAATCGACAATTTTAGAAATATATTATGCATGTACGACTAAAAATGATTTTATGCATGTATGCGAAAATTTTGCACGACTGAGTAATGGGGAGGAGGGGGGTGGAAATGGACTGCTTTAGGCACAATCTAAAAGCGTTTTTCAGTTTTAATAGTTATTTTAAATTATTTTACTATATTTTAAATATTTATTCATTTTTTTTCAACTCTTTTTTATGAATAATGAATGTAAAAGTGTGCCGGTGAAGAAAAAACTTGGAATTCTGTATACATTTTGGAGACAATTTTTATTTTTATAAAAATATTTTCAAACTAAATAAAATATGTCATCTTTTTTATTGTTTTAAATATAAATCTCGTAAAGTATGCATATGCTTGATAAAACCCAGATTTAAAATAATTTTTGAAAAAAAAATAAAGACCAAAAATGTATACATTTTCTCTTTTAAAATGAAAATGCTGGTCAGTTTATATTAGCCCTCTGCTTTCTAGATGTTGGAGGGCCATTACTTTTTTGCCCGAAACCGACCTTTAAGAGTTTACCAGCAAAATAAATGCAACAGTTCTTTCATCGCCGAGCCGTTAACGGCTCGCCGATAGCTGCCGCAATTAGCGGCGGCTCACTTGCGGTACAGCATTGTTTTTGTACAAATGGCCTTAACTCCTTTTGGCCGCGACGAAACCAGCTTATGGCCTTAAGTCGAGCGTTTGTGGGGATTATTCAAACATACGAAGCTCAAATTAGTGGAACCTGATTTTATAAGATTGAATACTAGTTTTTGTCAATACTGCATATTAATAGAAATCTTTAGAAATTAGTCATCTTTTATTCAACCTGGTTTTATTTTAAGCGATTTAGAGAGTCACCAAATTCCACGATATCAGGAAGTGTATGTCATTTTAAAGCAACATGATGGATAAAACAAACCAATGAGCTTGGTCGAAATCTTAATTCGTGTGCACATGCACACTCATGTTGAAGTCGATTAATATATACCAGTGCTGTCGTGAGCAAATTGATTTTTTAAAAAATGTCACCCACATTAGAAATTCAAACTGCTATATTTCTGAGGCGTTTTTTAAGGTACAGACAAAGCAAAAAATACTCCGTAATTCAATATTAAGATAAATACTTTAGAAATAACCTTTTTTCAATTTCTAATTTTTTGTATGTACATCATTATACACTTAAAAGATTTTTTACAAACATAAATGACCGCCATTTTAAAACAAAAGGGCGGATGAAGTTGGGAGATGAACTTGGTCAAGATATTGTTATGTACTATGTACACACGGAGTTATATCCAAATCAGTTCATAAATATGCGTATTATCGCGTGAAAATTTCAGACCGCTTCAAAATGTCAACCACACAGGAAATTGAAAGTGCTATAACTCAGCCATTTTTTAAGATATAGATGAAAAAAATGCTCTGGAATCTTTGTATCAAGGTCAAACACACAAAAGAAAAATCTTTTTTAATTTCTTAGTTTTTTTGCACCTAATTTTGAAATTTAAATTAAAAAAAATTAATATTCCGCCATTTTTAAAGTTCGTTGGCGAATAGAACTGGCCAACGAACTCGTTCCAGACATCGGTATGTACTATGTATGCACTAAGTTTCATTCAAATCGGTTTATAAATGCGCGTGTTATCACGTGACGAAAAGCAGCTCATTTCAAAATGTGAGCAACACTAGAAATTAAAAGTACTATGACTCAGCCATTTTTTAAGATACAGACAAAACAAAAAACTCTGGAATCTTTTTATCAAGGTCAAATGCATAAAAGAAAAATCTTTTTCAATTTCTCTCTTTCCTGTGCCTAATTTTAAATTTTAAATTACAAAAATTGAATGGCCGACATTCTGAAACAAGTCTGCAGATGAAAACTGGCTAACGAACTCGTTCCAGGGTTTATTATGTACTATGTGCAGACCAAGTTACATCCAAATCGATTCATAAATACGCGTGTTATCACGTGACAAAAATCAGATCGTTTTAAATATCAGCCATAAGAAAAGTTCAAAATGCTGTAACTCAATCATTTTCTAAGATATAGATAAAATAAAAAGTGTTCTGGAATTGTTGTTTTAAGTTCTCACGCATAAAAGAAAACTATTTTTTAAGTTTTAATTTTTTCGCATTTACTTTTAAATTTAAATTTTTTTTTTTAAATTTTAAATGGCTGCCATTTTGAAAAAAATGGCAGATGATGCTGGCCACCGAACTTGGTCGGGACATTCGTATGTACTATGTACATGTCAAGTTTCATTCAAATCGGTTTGTAAATACGTTAGTTACAGCATGGCACAAATGCGATATATATATGTGCACATTTGAATGGAGGGTGGTTTGGGGGTTTAGTGGTCATGAT
Source organism: Maratus speculifer (assembly GCA_964019185.1). Classification (NCBI taxonomy): domain Eukaryota; kingdom Metazoa; phylum Arthropoda; class Arachnida; order Araneae; family Salticidae; genus Maratus; species Maratus speculifer. The sequence goes on along the minus strand of OZ025297.1, from coordinate 176,685,237 downwards.
CGGTGAAAATATACCAAAATTTTCTCGAAGTGCTTTCCTCCGGACGGCTGCAATAGATAGCTTTTTACTTTTTGTAATGAAAGTTACCTAGTAAGTTTATATATATGTATACTTGTCTCTTTTAATAATTGATGTATCATATCACAATAGAATTCTTTCTAATAAGCAAGTAAACAATAATTTCACTTATCATACTTGTCTCTTTTAATAATTGATAATCACATATTAGAATAGAATTCTATCTAATAAGCATGTAAACAATATTTTCAGTTATCATAGTTAAACTGTCTGGTGTTAAATGAAAAAAAAATTTGGTATTTTTTTTCTTAAATCGATAAGAAAATTTATAACATTAAGCATTAAACATTCATTAAAATTATTCAAACATTATATTACAGTTATAAACTTGCTTTCGAGGATACAGGCCCTTAGAGAATTTCTCATAAAACATGTAAACAAGAAGCTTCTATGAATATTTAAATGGTTATTAATATTGAATTCACATCGGAATAAGAAATCATATGGGGAGGAAAATCCTCTTTGGTATAAATAAGCATTCATCATTGAATGTCTTTGAAAGCAACTATTAAATAAACAATTATTTCAAAATAATTTTTTAATAGTGAGTTATGTCTCAGTTAAACATTTGTTGTAATTGTTACAGTATTTATAACAGCAAATTGTAGTGTACTAATTGTATTAATTGTATTAGTTGTATTAATTGTATGTAGGGGGAACTGGGGCCCATTGATACATGGGGTACATTGATACACCCCCTCTACTGCTCACAGGGTCATTACAGGAAGTTTCACAACAGTTCCAAAAGGTGATGCTACTGCACTCAACTACATACGGAAAGTCTTGGTATGATTCAATTGTTTGATGAAACGGGATGGATGATTTATTGTTTTTGCAGATCAAAAGTAAATTTGAGTTATACAATTGAAATGGTATTATACAACTGTTCTAGTGTTTTCAACGAAAAATAATACTCTCCCTGGCAAGTATAACTACGCTTTATCAGTTTCTCATTCTTTTTTGTTAACACTACGACGGCCACGATTTCAATATATCTAGAACGGCCGTGAACGGTCATTTTGACCTCTTCCGCAGTCAGAAAGTTCTTCCCGACAGTTCTACGAGACATTTTTAGAATAAAAATAATTATTATTATTTAACTGAAAATATCTTTTCATATCGTTTTCAAACGGAAGTAACAAATCAAGTATTGCTTCACTAATAAAGCGATCACTTATTCAAACATTTATCTGGGTATCTCTGTCGTCGGAGCATGCGCGGAAGCAGCAGAGACAGGTGTCTTTCGAAGAAACCGGGATAAAGCAGCTGTTTAGCACTCTTCCCCCCCCATATCCCGTTCTTTGTATAAAAACTTCTTTTACTAAGTGAAAATAATGATTTTATTTGACAAGTGTTGAATTCAAGGGAAGAAAATAATGATTGCTCCAGGGAAGGGAACATTTCTCCGCGGAGATGTGAGATGTCCCCATGGAAGATTTGAGATTTTGTGCTTCAATGGTCAAAAAATGCCATTTAACCTCCCGCAATTTTATAATGCCACCCTCGGAGTCACAAAAATCGTTCCCGGGTAAAGAATGTTTGAATTCAGCAATGTATCAGGCACCGGTCATTTTGACCGTTTTTGGCCGTTCTAGGTATATAAGATTTTTTTTTCGAAAACTAACTGTAATATTTGAATGAAATTTTTTTGTATAATTCTAATGAATATTTAGGAAAAGTCAAAAATTATCGCAGCAATAGGTGAAAGCAAACCAGAGATATGCGAGATTAAAATGCGTTTAAGCTCAAAATGACCGCCTTGGCCGTTCTAGTGTTAAATAAATTATGAAGTATTGGATTTGAGACTCATTTTATTCAAAATGGCTGTATGGGGCATATTGATACAGTCTTTGTCGGGGCACATTAATACAAGCTAAATCCTTTTCTGGTTCATTTTTTCATTACCTTTTATTATTATTTTTTTTACAATGCATTCCTTAAACCAACCATTTTTCGGTAAAAATTTCTAATATTAGTTTTTATTGAAGTGAAATAGCATTAATTTCTTTATATTAGAACATTTTATAGTATTTTTGGAAAGAGAAGACGTACGAACTTACCCAACATATAGTGCTAGTAGAACTAATTAAAGGAAAGGACGGCAGACCGGAAAATCTCAAATTTACATCAATTCTCCAGAGCAAAAAGTATTTTCTACATGAAAAGTGTTACGTAAGAGAAAAAAGCTGCAGAACAGCACAGGATAATTATATTAAAAACATAATTTTTATTAAAATTATCCTTCATTTTCTGTTTATAAACCGATTTATAATCAGAAAACTTGGTAATTTTTCATCTTGCCTAAGAAAGAAGATAATGCTGGGGTTGAATTACCAGATATGACAAAGTTATCACATCCAACAATCAGACATGGAACAGCCAGAACATCTTGTCATTATACATTTCATCTTGATTGCTTTAATATTGCTAACAAATAAAGTGTGGGTGATTTGAATTTTTATAAATAATATAAAATGGTTTGCCAACTATTTTTCTATGAAATATATGCATTGGTGTTATTTTGTCTCTATTTATCCCAGATGTATCAAAGTGTATCAATCTGCTTCGGGGATGGGGCACATTGATACAAATTACTTTTTTTTTATTTTTTTAATTACATGCAAAAATAATATATAAAACTACGATTGTACATTTTTATAACACACTACACAGGTTTTGCTGACATCACATAGAAAAATAACTTGAAATTTCAGTTTTCTAGACACCAAAAATGTTTTTAGAAAAAAGCTGTATCAATGTGCCCCAGTTCCCCCTACATATTATTTTCCATTAGAACAATAATATGCACCACATTGGGATATTTCAAATCGGAAATGTATATTTACATTCTTCTTTTAAACTCAAATGATTTTTTACAATTTTTTACTTTCATTTCTTTGCTTAGTTTATCGAAACTGAATGTTTCACCTTTGAAAGAAACAATTTTATTTGGATTGAACTTATAGAAAAGATCTATTTTGGCGACATGAAAAGTATTTTTCGGATCCATGTCATAAATATATTTTTTTCTCACTTATCTGCTGCTTGAAAAATAACTGCACCATTTTCACTACAAATTGCTTTGAACGAAATATCATTTCTATTTTTAAATGAATTATCCAAGCTGAGGTGACTTTGAAATTTTGAAACTTTAATAGTGCCTAGCTGTTGATCTTTTATTCTCGAAATGGGGATAGTAATTTTAATGATTTTATCTCATTCATTTTTATACCACTTGAAAACGCAACCATCCATATTTGTTTTGTCACTTCATCACAATTTTGATCTACTTTTTCCATTTACAGTTTTTATGCTCATAATTTTTATTTACTCTTCAAATATATCGATAATTTGTTGAGTTTGATTCCAAATTCCTTGGTGATTTTCGTATTCTTTTTAAGACCTTTTACCACTTTCTTGATAATCACTTCCTTCTCAGCAAAAATTAATGTTTTTTATTATGTTTTAGCTTTTGACAATATCACAGTAACCGCAGAAACATTACTTTAAGCGCACAAAAGTTACAACTGCATTAAATCATTCATGAACGTGGAAGCGCACGTGATTCTGAGACAGAAAGGAATCTAGCGGAACTTTTTGCGAACAAATAAAGTGAGTATGTGTAAATGAAAATATTCTTACATTTCAACACCTAAGCTTTGATTCCTTCAATCCGCAGTAAAGCACAAACACGAGCCGAAGTTTTGAGACAAAATCTATAAATATAGACATCCAGTTTTTGATTGGGTCAAAAAATGTCCTAAAAAAGTCCTCATACAGTGACATACCAAGCCGTAGTCTTAAATTTCGTTGAAAGACCTTTGAAAAAAAAAACTGTAAAGTAAAAATTCTATTTAAAGAGAATTTCGATTAGAAGAAGTTCGATTTATCAATATTTCACAGTATTATACTTATTCACCAAGCGTTTTATTTTATGTTAAATAATTTGAATTTATGTAATGTGAAACTTATAAGATATGGAGCAATATATAGCATTTTTGAAAATTGTTTCATAAACTTATTAAATGATTTATGATATTAATATTGTATCAAGATATTTAATACAACAATGCACTTGGGAAAATATATCGAAGCTTCTTCTTAAACGTCACTATATTTTACATAAAATATTGCTTGTTTTATTTAAAGTATAGTATTATACTACTAATAACATAAAATCTCCATTTTCAACAAATTATTCTAAATATTAATATTTATAACGATGAAAAAGGTAAAATCTTCGGAATAAATTACTTTTTAAATGTAATATCCTACTGTGTTTCTTACAGCGGACAATAAACTAAAATGTTAAAGAGCCATTTTCTGGAATTACCTATTTTATCGAATACATAGTATTGGTAAGAATATTATTTCATTTTTAATGGAATGTAGTCAGTGTAATAAAATTTCTACTACAAAGGTAACGTAATCTGTTTCTTTTCAGTAGCTACACGAATTCTTTGAACAAACTTTGTTTTAGATGCCAATGAAATACTATCCGTAATAAATAAGAAGAATATGATATTTGTTAATATATTAAAGAACTTGAATTTTCCAAGGAAAATAACATACATGCGAAGGAAATATGATATTTATCAGAAATATTTTATAGTATTTCACAAACATTTTTAGTTTCTCAAGAAATGTTCATGTAATATTATTGGTAGTAATGCGTGGAAAAACAGTTTTTATTTATTTGATTTCTTATAATTCCGGTATATAGAACAGATTTTTAAACAAAGAATATGGCGAAAAAGCATTTTACAAATAAATTGACATAATTTGGCTTGGATTTATTTTTTATCGAAAAAAACTATGTGCATATTTAATAAATGGTACATGATATTGTTAGCTATGTGTAGAACCAACAGAGTGAAAATTGTCCAAGCTGGGGATCGAATCTGGAACCTCAGGAACAACGCCCCAAACCTTCTAACATTTAAATTACGAGAACGATGCCCAGCTCAGAATCTCTCACTCACATATGTTGAGAAAGCCTTAACTTTAGAACAAAATGATAACATATACATGAGCATCGGTCTTGTGTTGCAGTTGCAGGCTTGCCAACAAATATGAGTGAGAGATATTAAGCTGGGCATCGTAAATGTAGCTTAAATGGTACAGCACTTCGAGCGCTACTCCAATGATTCCTGGTTCGATCACAGGCTGGACGTTTTTCACTCTTTTGGTTTTACGCTTAACTCGTAGTGTGATAAATTACTTATTAAATAATAAATAACTTCAAGCGTGAATTCGCAGCTGTAAATTAATTGAAAAATTATTTTAGAAACTTAAATAACATTATGTGCACAGTCGACAATTAAGAGGGAAAAGTGTTTTAATCACAAAATTTTCTTAATCAGTTTACTTTATTTTTTTATTTTAATTTTTTTTTACCTATTCATATTTAAAGATATTTTCTAAACTGTTTACAAATATTAATATATTCTGTTTAAAAAAAATTAAAGCCTAAATAGCCTTCAATAATAAGCTTAATAGCTTTCAAACATTCAAACGTTGACGTTAATATATGTATATATATATATATATGTATACAGAATTGCCATTAAAAAAAACGACTTTTAATAGTCGGTCGATTCATCTGATCGACATAATATTTATGTTACAGTTTTCGAGAAGTATGAGCTCAGAAATCTGTGAACAGCAACAAACTAGGTCTCGTTGTTACAGTTATAGGAATAAAAAATATAAATTTTTGAATGGCAAAGTCCTATTTTCTCGTCGGAAAATAATTCTGCGCAAGCAGAAATCCTAACGAGCATTGAATGGTGAAAATGATACAAGAAAACGGACGCTTTATGCAACTTGCAGAAAACAGCTCTGCAATTAGTAAACTAAAACAACACTGCGCAGAAGAAATTTGGTAAAGGTAAAGGGTAATAGACTAACAATCGTTCTTCGAAAGAACACCGTTCATCGGATATTTAGCATAGCAAACGGATGCAAAACGTCGTGCGAAGTTTGGTATTGCAGTCCGGAGCTTGCACATGCTGACGAAATGATTCTGCCAGCGAAAAGTCCGATGAAATGGTAAAACTCTATTATTAAAATGGGTTTAATGCAGCGACATTATTGAGTGTATATAGTCGAAATCTTTTCAAAATAAACATGATTCCCACTAATCTGCATGAACTTTGTGTAATTTTGTAAAGAATTTTTAAGAAACTGAGTACACCATTGAAAAACCAATAACCAAATGACCAACTGTTCTTAAGGACTTGTTATGGAAGTACACTCCCTAGTAACTGCAGGATACATGCAAAATGTAAGAGATGAAGCTCGTGTATTGGATATACCTATAACCATTTACTCCACTTCGTAATCCAGATATTCCCATACCTATACAAGTTTGATTGGATTTTGGATCGTGGACAATCAATGAAGAACCATTGCAAATGAATTTCATATCCGACATAAAAGGCAATAAAACCGACTTAGTCTTTTATTATTGACCAACATGTTGTTAAGATATATTTCACCTTAACAACCAACGTCAATGAAGTCTGGCTGCCGGGTACAGGAGCAGCATTTTGACGACAACATCACCTCGCGTCATTTTCCATTTCCGTGGAATCCTTGTTCCATCGACCTCACGAATATGGATTTCTATAGGGATATCTCTGATCACGAGTGTTCATGTTCAATTCTTAAAGTTTGCCGGATTTCAAAGAATCTATCTAGCATGAAATTGCAAATATCCATCATGCTATGTTAACCCCGTTGTAGTGTAACATTCTCTTCACGTAATGCCAATGTAATTGTCTGTGATGGTAGTCAAAATGAAAATCTGTATTGAAAATAAATAAGCGATCTGTGCTGTAATCCGTTATTAGTAATTGCCCTTGTGTTAAACAAATTTCCTCCGTGAGCCCCAAGCATGTTATTTCCTTCTTTTCTTTTCTTTTTAATTTGCCATACTCATAGTACATTCCTGTACATGTACAATGCATCCTTTGTTTGTCATACATATATCGTTCTAACACTATTTACGATATTCGCATGACTGGGCATTTTTCGACGTAAAAATTTTGGCATTGTTTTTCGAAAAATTTTATGTTTTATTCATATAACCAAACCCATGAGTAGCCCTTTGTTACCGTACCGAGAATCCGAAGCTTCTGAATATCTATGTAAAACTACGTATAAATCTCATCTTGATCGATTTAACAAACCAGTCATTAAAGATCCAAATATCGGTCCATATATTTTTTTTATGACCACTGCGTATGTTCATTTGTTTACTTTTTTTATAATATTAAAGTATATTTATATCATAAAAGCTTTTTAAAATAATTGCACTTTTCTAATTTCCATGTGCTATGAATTTGCTTTCAATTATATTTAATTTATTTAAAATTATTTTTAAACAACTTACAATTTTTAAGCAATATATATATATATATATAATGAATGATATATATTTGACTAAGCAAAAATTCTCCAACTTTCTTAATACTATTAAATTCTTTTATAAAGTCTTGACTGGATTGAAGAATATATCTTAAGGTAATAAAATTGCTGTGATAAGGTCATAAAATGTCTCTTCATGAAAAGAGAAACCCTATTTCCTTGGAAATGTGTTTCACAAATAGCACTTATGTCTCTCAATAGAAAAAATGTTAGTGTCTGTATATTTTAAGAAGTTGGAATTATTACATTTTATTCTACAAAAAAAAAAAAATAACTTGGTTTAATGTCAATGCATTGGAAATAGGCCAAATTATATTTTCTATTTTCACATTATAACTCTTCGTGTAAAAATATTTTGATTTATTTTTAAACAAGTAAGTTTTATATCTATTTTTAATAATTTAAAGACAAAAACCCATACCATCAGTATTAGAAAATTTGCTAGAATGATTTATTTCCATTACTCGATAGTTTTTCGTTTTATTTACAAACTTTGCTTCTTTTTAGGATTCTTAAAAGTAAAATCAGGACAATAATAAAATGACTTCTGTGTCTGTTAGCCTGGCTATCACAGCCTTTAAATTCGTAATCTGTGAAACTGGAAAAGTCCAAATTGGGGGAAGTAATAAAAACTGTTGATCCACATACTTACAAATTATTAAACATTCGCATGTATATTTAGGAAAAATAAAGAGAGGCAATAAATTTATTTGAGGTTACACACACATATACATATCTATGAATCTATATATGAATATACATTATGAATATATGACATAGAGGATATCGTGGAAAAGATTTCATAAAGTGGAACTCAAAAATATATTTCTTTTAATTTAAGAAGTTAAAAATTTAAGAGATATCTACGAAAATGTGGAACAAAATATGTTTCTTTCCCTCTATTTTCGAATGCATTAAAACAAAAATTATGAAAAAATTAAAGGTAGTAATGATAATTTTAAACTTATAAACTATATGAAACCTAACTTCAGAAAAATATAGAAACTACTCTAAGATAAACAGCGTTTGAAAAAAGCGCATTTTTCCGTTATACACAAATCTCATTCAGCAAAGGCACTGAAATTCGCTGGAGATACTTATCTAAGAAAAACTATGAAAGCATTGTTGATAATGACATTCAAAAACATCGTCGGTACTTAGCCGAGGTATTAATCCTTAAAGACACGGATGGTTTACACATACATAATGACATGTCGGTGTATTGTACGTATCATCAACTTTTAAAGCATATATAACAGCTTTTAAATGCATATGTGTGTGATTCCTCATCCAATAAAAGGGTAAGCAGTACAAGAGCAATAAAAGTCAAATTGTAATACCCAAGCTGATTAAACTATAATTAATCAGCAATTTCCAGCAATTGCTGGAAACGCGCTAAGAACCAAGGCGACATCGCATAATTTGCGACCTCCTTTTAAAACGCATTTGGCACAACGCCATGTTTAAAATTTGAGCAATTCTTTTGTTTTAGCTACACTGCAGTTATAAAGAATCATTATTACGCTGAATTTAGTTTAATGAAAACCCAAATGAAATTTAAATTTTAAATTCGCAGTACTTTTTGTCAGTACTGGACAAAGATCATCATAAACAGATTAGGGAAAGATTAATATACAGTTACACCGAATACCAATATTGGATATTATCTAGAATTAGAGTTTTGTGGTATACTCATTGATACTGTTCATCTTTTAGATACAAGAACTCCCATAGGTCTGTCAATTTTCTCTTACGGACGGCAGATATGCGCACTTAACGTAACTAACTTACAGACTTTAGCAGTTCCGTAGAATACTGCAAGTTCTGGGCAATATCAGCACACTGCAAGTTGTTGGTAGACAAATATAAACTCAATGGACTTAACGCAAAGAATCAAGCAAGGCAGAAGCAATGAAACCGATCCGCATGGCACTGCATAAAAATTCTTTACTGATAAATTCTTCCCACCACATGAAATTGAGCTTGAACTTCACTCATCTAAAGCGTCCAAGTAGCACAATATGGAGCACTTAACAAAAATACTATACGGACTTTTGGCATATCCTAATAAGAGTAATGAAAACCTATGATATAATTCACCAATGAACTCCCTTATTTAAAAGAAGTTATCGCCAGCACTAATAACGCTCGCTGATAATAAAAAAAAAGTTTCTGCGCCTGACTGCATAGATTTTCGAATCCTAAAATTAATGCTCAAAATTATTACAAATGTATTCGTAAGATAAGCAAACTTTTGCCTTTCATACAACTACTTCCTGCTCATTCTGAGACAGGGATATTTAGTCTACTTCCAAAAGCAAAGGGATCATCTCTCTGAACCCAATGCATACAGATTAATCTGCCTCCTTCCAACATTAGGCAAACTACCAGAAAAACACCTACTAACACGATTAATACATTACTTAGAATGACGCAGCATCCTCTATTACAGGCAATATGATTCAGAGAGGTTAGACCTTTTCAAAAAGCAATGTTCTACATTATGTCCTCGGCTGCCGTCAACCAAGTGTATGTACTCTACTCCTCCCTAACTCACCTCTACATCAAAGTTGCATTTGATAAAGTGGAAACGGAAAATCTTACTCCAGCTCATTTCAAGCAATTGTCCCGGAAATATAGCTAGAAAAACCGGCTCAGTCAGAAATGCTTAAATTAACTGTGGTGCTGATACATCAGTGCATTAACGAGAAAATGGCTGCCCATAAGGTTTCCTACCTTGGGCCAATTCTTTTGTTGCTCATACCAAACTAATATTAATAGAACTTCATAAATTAAGCTACTCGCTTTTTGCTTTCGCCGATGATTTCTTTTTTGACAGTTCTCCGGCGCCTAGATCTTCAAATTGCGGCTCTTCCATCACTTTCTGCTTTCCATTAGCTGCTGTTTGTCTATCATCTCCAGTTCTTAACAGTAAAATCTCATGCACTTATATTCGACAAACCCATACAACAAAAATGCAACCCCGTGATACGAATTAATGGACGCAGCGAGAAGCATGTAGACAAGCATAACAACTGGTTGGATTACATCAACGCAAAAAATTATGCTTATTACCATTTTACAATAATTGCTGAAAATTACCATCTAAATATTGCGGTAAAAATCCCAACATGCTACATATATGGTACTACACAAATGTGGAACTAATATACTTTATGGCGTGTCTGTGGAGAAAACGCCACCAATAGAGTGAAGTACAAACTTTTCTATCTACAAAGGATGGTCTTCCTATGAATGACGAGGGCATATAAAACAATCTCTACAAATTCGCTCGCAGTGCTTACAGATATCCCTCCCATAAAATTAACACTGAATTATGAATACACACAAAAAAAACAGAGTCATGCATCACTATCACAAACAAACACAATACACGTATTTTTCAGATACAGGGAGACAAAGGAAAGTTATTAGCTGATTCCTTGATCCTACAAAAGAAACATCTTATTTGCAAGTCAACCCTTCTAAACATTCATATGTACTCTCAAGAGTACCAGTTTCTTATACTGATTGATCACGCTGGGAATCAGGCGTGGCGTCAGCATTCAACGTCATGCCGAACGATATAGTTCTCCATAAGTCTGCTTATAGATTCAGGGATGACAACCCTGTATTCCAAGCAGAACTTTTTGTGATATTGCGGGCACTAGATTAGATCTCTTCTCAACCATTTTCATTTACCAGGCTGCACATTGATAGTCTTTCAGGACTAGAAGCATTCTTTTTGCAAAGAACTAAGAACCCTTCAGTCCTTGATGTAAAAATTAAGCTTATATTTCTCGTTCGCAATGTCCCCCTGTGTCACGTGTCGTCCCATATTGGCATCAAAGACAATGAGCGAGCTAACAGATCTTCAAAAGAAACAAAGACAAAAATATTCACAGATTTTACACTTTCCCTCCACTCTCTCTTAGAAAATTGAATTAAAATATCATCGCAGAGTGGTAAAATTAAGGGGATGATATTCCTGAAGATCTATACCTACAATTTCATACCTGCAGTGTCAAGAGAAATGTACCTTATCTCAACAGCAACTACAGTATTCCTCTCTGGTCATGGATCGTTTAACGAGTAATTGAACGTTTTTATCGATCAGCCAATCACTTTCGTGAGCGCGGCGAGTTTGGCAACCCTGAGTATATCTACTATCACTGCACGATTACCCATGCGTGTTATATTAGACGATAATCCATCCTTCTCAAAATCTTACTTCCTTATATTTTAACAAGGCCCCCTTTTATAGTTAAATTAAATAGGATTTTTAAATTCCAAATAGAATTAACTAATCTCCCCTCATAGATCTGCATGGTGCAACAACCCACTTAAATACGCACCATTCTCTTGGCTACTCATTCCACACGACATTATACCATTGTTATCACTAATTCTGCTTATCCAAAACTTGTGTCGAGTATCAGCCTGTGCTTTGGTAGACAGGGTGTGTTTTGTACATATTTTATTATTTATTTATTTGTTTACATATTTTTTTTATTTACTACCAGTTAACTAATCTCCGCATGCCAACGAGCACTCCGGATGTGGCAAATAAAATCTACATCGAGCCTTTCTGGTTTGGGAGATTCTGCGCCAATTAGGCAATAAATAAAAATAATAAGTTGATTAATACAATAAGAAATCTGTGACTGGGATGAAAGAAATGAAACATTCCGATCCAAGGGAGCTGGGTGTAGAGAGGAAACACTCAAAAAAAAATAACAGATTAAATAGTAAAATAAAAAGGAAAAGACTGATGTAAAATAATCTATGGTGCGTGAAATTTTAATAATTTCTATTTCTTAGAATGTCTTTAAAAAATTAAGATTGAAAAATTGTCAATGTAACATCAAATTCTTTCTGTATTTCTTTAAATAGATGCTGTTAAAATTTTTGCTCTAGTTTGAATCAAAATTTGCTACTTAGTATCTGCCAACATAAGATGGTGAAACCTCGTACTAACATCAAGAGCTTCCTATTTCATCCTTGTTCCAACTATTGCTTGAACAGGCGCTCCAAATATTGGTTCAAGATTTCACCATCTTACAGTGGCAGCTATTGAGCACCAAAATGTGGTTCAACCTAAGGCAAAATTTTTAACAGTGTATGTCTTGAAATTCTCTCTATTAATTATCGATATTTTTTGAATTAGTGACATTCATTCTTTTTTTATGTAGGAATATGTAAATTAAGGGGACAAGGGATCTTTGAAATGCTTTTTTTATATTTTTAAAATTGCACTTTAAATATTATTCTAAGGGTATATTATGTGCACTATAGCATATATTTATCACAAATAATATAAAAAGAATTTTTTTTTTTTTTTTGAAAAGAAATGGGGAAATTTTTGTAATATTTTTGATTTTACGGAATTTTTCAAAATGTCCCATGCGCATTCCATGTCAAGAAAAGTCTAAAATAATATTTATACAAGTTTGATTTATAAATATAAATAAAACTGTGCATTGAATTTTATATATCTGAATATAAAGGTAAGAAAAAAAATATTTTCTCAATTTTTCTGAAATTTTGAGCATTTATGAACCTATTTTTACAATTAACTACCTATAACTTTTACAATTACTTTTATTTTTAAAAAACCATGCACAGATTTATGACATATATTGTGAGAAATAACTATAAAAAATTTCAAAGCATTCAGAGAAAAAATAATGTGCATGGAGCATTTTGAAAAATTTTCGTTTAATCTAAAATATTCAAAAAAATTCCCTATTTTTTTTTTTTTTTCAAAATTTCTTTTTACATTTTTGTGATAAAAATATGATATAATGCAATAATGTACCCTTAAATAATATTTGCTGAGAGCCTTGATTTCAGAGTAGTGATATGGGGAAGCTACAAGACAAACTGCTACATGGCTGTGGGAGAAAGAATCTCTTCCACATATATAATAAAACTTTTTTGTGGATTGTTGAGAAAGGAATTCTGAAAATAGAGCATTTCTATTTTTAAAATAAATGAACAAAATTCTTTTTTTCTGCTATTGATTTTATTAATTTCGTACATTTTTCAAATAGTAAAATAAAAAAAAAATGAAATTAAACTGTTTTAATAAATCCGTATGTGTTATAATTTTGACATATTTGTATCTGCAGCATTTCAAATAAATATTTAAATACCAATTTTGTCTGTATGGCATTATTTTTAAAGGTTATTTTCTTGTAAATTTAGCCTAGAATAGCCTATCATTAAATTTATGTATTCATATTTGTTTTAATTTAATCTTAGAAAAGATATTTAATTAAATTTTCTAAAGCTTATAAACATCAAATTCACCAATCTTTTATTAAATAAATGCGTAATAGGCTCATAAAATATTTAAAGCTTTTATGCAATATATACACAATTAGCCAGGAAAAAAAAAAGGTTGTGATAAATGTTAAAATCCGAGGATTGCACTTACGGGTTCTACGCAGAAAAGCTCTGAGACATCTGAATCACAAACATCTGCTGAAATTTAATTTGATCAATTTAAAGATCACATCGCTTGAAGAAACACGTAAGAATTAACGCCCGATCTAAAATTTGCGAGGTAAGTTCTATGATTTTGAAAGACTTTCTTTCTTTCTTTCTAACTGATGGCCAGGCCCCTACCTGCCGAGTTATCTCAGCTTAACGGGTTAGATACCTGGTATCGGGGCGGTCGACCGCCTAATTGCCGCGTAGCGGCAATAAACCTGATTTTTTTGCTACGCATGCCATCATTTCTGCAGTACTTGCTTGTCGTTGAGCATACTTTGTTTCGCCTGTTAATTAATGGTACATCCTGTTGTTTGAACTGCAAATGGCTTCGCAAGATGGTCTCGTAATTTAGAGCCTTGATCAGATGACGAGACCTTCACCTGGCAAGGCACCTCCAGAGGTATAATTCACAGGTAACTTGGAGGACTTTGTAACCACGACGAATTTTACATGCACCAGGCGCCATTAGCGTACATGATGTAATTTTAGCCGGCAAAGTGGCGAACCACTAACAAGGAAGGTCTCCATTGGGGGCATACTCAGAATTTTTTGAAAAAAAAAATACGAATTAAACTACTCATGTAGGTAATAAAGGATCAGTGAAAATTAGCGGCGGAATTACATTATTAGATATGTAAAAAAATAAAATAGTTTGGAATAATTGGCGTGAAAATCTGAAAGCGACGCGGGATTTGGCGAGCAGTGCATTTCCTCGCCAAAAGCAGACGATTTTAACGAATCTGAAAATTGACTTTAATTGACTTCACTGTTAAAAATCTGCAGCATTTACTGCAACGTCACTCCACTACTTTTATAGAATATCTTTCTTCTGACCAATGAGAATGCTCCATAGCACGGTGAATTGACCGTTTTCTATAAAAGCGGCGGAGTGACGCTGCAGAAAATGGTACAGAATTTAGCGGTGTTGTAGCTTGTGCAACACTGCTAAAAATTTGCTGCATTTTTCTGCAACGCACTCCACCGCTTGTATATAATATCTCTATTCCAACAAATGAGAAAGCTCCATTTCACGGCCAAGTAACCGTTTACTATACAAGCCAGGGAGTGCGTTGCAACAAAATGCAGCAGATTTTTAACAGTGTATTTTTCAATTTAGAACAATTTTAATCAATTTAAATTGTGTTTTAAATGATAAAATATATTAATTTCATTTTGGTATAAGTACATATAAAGGTATATGACAAAATTACACTTAAAGTAAAGTAAAAATGCAAAACTAAAATTACTTAAACTAAACTTATTTAAATAAATTGAACATAGAAAGTATTTTATTTAAAAAGTATTCGAAGCGTAAAAGCGCATTTTTCAAAATTTCGTTTTTTCGCCAACCCGAGATAAATCGTCAAATAAACGAAATTTTCATTATATTTTTACGGACGTTATAAGGAGGTTCCGCCGAAATTTTTTTATAAACATATATAACTATATGAGAAGAACATTCTGTAATTTTTTCAGATTTTTCTGAGTATTCCCGTATGGAGACCTTTCTTGTAAGACAAGTACCCGGGTCGGCTGTTTAGTTTAAGTGCTTTGTTGGTAATCTTTGTGGGTTTATTGCACATTGGGTTAACTTTCTGATTTGTTGCCGCACACCTTGTACTCATCATACCAGACGAAATGGGACTGGATGTTTTTGGGCCTAAACAATGGTACTTAACTTAGCTGAATGTTGGAGAAATTTTAAGGGAATTAAAAAAAAAAAAAAAAAAAAAAACAGAAAATGGTCGAAAAGCTAAGTCGTACCGTTGATGGAGGAAAATTTTTGCGCCAAATAGCAAGGCAAGCGAGAGCGTTGCAGAGAGAGAGACAAGAACCCACCTTTCTACCGTACCCTACCGAGAAAAACTGGCTCCCTGGGTTGCCCCATTAGAGCGGGTCCGGTATTTTGTGCGGACAGAGTCCTACTGCACCAAATAAAGAGGCGAGCTGTCAAAAATAAATAAATAAATAAATAAAAATTAGTAATAATAAAATTAAAAAAAATAGTTAAATAAAGAATAAAAAAATAAATAAATAAAATAATAAATGAAAAAACTTAAAATAAAAGCAGTTTTTAATTTTTCTTTTTTTTGGCATTAGGGGATTCCTAAACCTTTTATATATATATATATATATATATATATATATATATATATATTAACACAGCACAGTGGACGGACAAGCAGTGTCGGGGGCGTTGAAGCTTCTTACTATGTCATATTGTACAACTTGCTGAACCGTTGGTGAAATTCGTTGTGCATGCAATTCATATGTTGCGGGGCTCCTATTGCGGGCCATGGTTACAGCTGATGTTGTGCGACTACCGCACACTGCTAAAGGACATAAAACATATACAAACAATTTTTTTTGGCAAAAGAAAAGAAAATCCTAGGCCTTTTTTTTTTTTTTAACATACAACATATAACACATAACATACAGTATTATGTTTCTGCTGGGTTACCAAAATGAGAGGGCTTTCTGTTTTATATGTTTGTTTACTTTAATGTTGTGATACTGTCGCAGTTTCCATGGAGCCACGTGATTACTGTTTTTGCTTTATTTTGTACGTGTTTGTTTTTACCTAATTGTTCGTGCCACAGTTTATCATTATTTGCTGTTATGTTTACCAGGTGGTACTGTTGGGTGAGTGGGCAGTGGAGGAGATAATGTTTAGGCGTACCCTCCGTGCCGCCTGCACAGTCCGGAGTGTCCGCTTTATTAAATCTGTGGAGATACGCTGGAAATGCTCCATGTGCTGTGTAGAGTTGTGAGAGTAAAAAGTCACTTATGAGTCTGCTTTCACCTACTGTTGGAAAATACTGATGTGTTTCCCTGCCTGTATCCCCGTAATCCCACTCCAACTGCCATTGTTTCATTGTTAGCTCTTTGAGTGTCCGTTTCAGTTTTGAGATTGGCTTTTTCATATAGTATTTGTTTTTGTTATTTGTGTTTTCCGCTGCGGTTTTTGCTAACTCGTCTGCATCCTCGTTTCCTTGAATGCCCACGTGTGCTTTGACCCAGCTGATTTTAAACTTATTGTTGGATTTTTTAATTAAGTTTTGTATTTTATCTACTGTTTCATTGACATTAAATGGCTTTTTTAGTGATTCTATGGCTGATCTGCAATCCGAGCGTATGCTGTATGGCTCACCTGTTGTGTTGCCCCATTCCGCTGCTTTTTGTATTGCCAGTAGTTCGGCCAGGAAAACGCTGTTGCATTCTCTTAGGGGCACTGACCATGTCATTATTTTTTGGTTATTTTTGTATGCTACAAAGGCCGAGCCTGTTGCGCCTGATTCCAATTGGGATCCGTCCGTGTAGGTGACTACTTCGTGCATGTTATATCCAATCCTTGGTTCAATTATTTCGGCTGGGTGATTTGCCCATATATTGATTTTCTTTTCATATTCAAGTTGGTGCAACACCTTGTTGTGTATTTTTGTGTTTTTTCTAAGTCTTGCGATTGTTCCATAGGCTGCCTCGTAATTGACTTTGAGGTGGATTGGAATCAGGCCCGAGAGTACCAGAAGTGCCGAGGTGGGGACTGTTCTATAAGCCCTGACTATGGCCAGTGCAAAATGTGTTTGACAACTAGAGAGTATCTCTTTGCTCCTTTTATTGAGCTCGTGCCCCCATATTGGGGCCGCATAAGTTAGCGTTTTTTCCACTTCTATTGTGTACCATATCTTGATAATGTTAGGTTTTAGTCCCCAGCCCTTTGCCGCCATATAGGCCAGGTTTTTGAAGTTTGATCTAACTTTGCCTGTTTGTGTTGCGCAGTGAGGCACCCAGTTTAGATTTTTATGCAATATCACTCCCAGATATTTGATATGTTAATTCACATTTAGAGATTGACCGTTTAACTCTATGCCCTCTATTACATTGGTGTTTTCTGTAGGTAGGTTCCTCATATATCCCCTGTTTAGATATAGTAGTTCTGTTTTTTCTTTATTCAGAGTTAAGCCATTAGCCTCTATCCATTCGTTAAAAGCTTTGAGTATTCTATTTGCGAGTCTTCTAAGTTTATCTTTTGTTCTTCCCTTGAGTATCAGAATAAAGTCATCCGCGAATGCCTGTATCCTGACATGTTTTCCCCAGTGTTTTTTTAATGCTGTCTCTGCGGTTAATAGCCATAGAAGCGGGCCCAGGCAACTTCCCTGGGGGCTGCCGCCGAATGTCTGTTTTGTGATTTGGATCCCATTTTCCTTTAGTGAAACGTTTTTTGTTGTAAGAAAATCACTACCCAGTTTATTAAATAACCCGGGCAGGGAGATTGTTTTATATTATCTATTAGTATTGGCCAGCGTATGTTGTCGAAAGCCCCTCTGATGTCCATGGCTATTAAGAGTGTTTGGCAGTTGTTAGCTTTGTCTTCTTTTATTGTTTTAATTAGATTGTCCAGTGCGTGTTCCGTGGAGAATCCCTGCTTGAAGCCACATTGTTTATCGCTCCAGTATTTATTTTTATTAAGATGGTAGTTTATTCTATCATGTATTATGCGTTCTAAAATCTTACTTATTGCCGGTAGTAGGCATATCGGTCTGTAGTTTTTAGGGTTTGCGGGGTCTTTACCCGGCTTGTGAAAGAGGACCACTATTCCGATTTTAAATGACTTGGGGGAGTATTCAAGTTTTAAGCATGTATTGAGAAGTGTGAGCAGTAGTTGCGGGGCGGCATTGTTTATGCGTTTAATTAAGTTATAGTCAATGAAGTCATAACCTGGTGCTTTGTTTTGTTTGATGTTTCTGATTATTCTATTTAATTCCGCCTTCGTAACTACTGGTGGTTTTGCATCATCTTTTTTTTATTTAGTGTTGTTATGTTGTGGGGGGTGTTCTGGTCTGTTATGTATAGATTGTCTAAAAAGTGTGTCAGTGTATCTTTAATGTTTACTGATTGCTGTGGTGGGAGTATATTGACAAGTTTAGCAGGGCCCGTGTTTTTATTGCTTGCGTTTTTGTATTGCGAGCCGTATGTGTCCGTTATTTTGCTGCAGTAGTCTTTCCATGTCTTTAATTTTGTTTTGTTGATGAGCTTCTTAAGTTTGGCTCTTTCTCTTTTAAATACTGTTTGTTGTTTTATTTTTAGTTCTTCATCTGGTTGTTTTTGGTATCTCCTTCTGAGCGCCCTAACCTTGCATCCGGGCATCCGGGGGGTTGTGGACGAACAGTGAGTTCAGCAGGAGGAAATCTGTGAGATCTCGACCCCTTTGGTCTGTGTCATCATAGCCCCAAGCGGTTGAGTGAGCGTTAAAGTCCCCTGCCAGCAGAATTTCTCCGTCCGCCAACTTCAAGGCCTCCTCTATCTCCTCCAATACGACGGAGAAGTCCACTAGCGAGGGGGGTGCGTATGTGTTTATTATAGTGAATAATTTTTTTTTGTTCTCTAACTTGACCGCCGTCGTAAATTCTGTTGATAAGATTGTGATTGGCTTAGTGCCTCTATTTGTTATTATGGCTGAATTTATTAGGAAATATTTTATTTATTGCAAAAAATTATAGTGCATTTCATGTACTTTGAAAATGTTGTAGAAGATTTAGGACAGGTAGTTTGTAGTTTAAAATACAGAGCGAAATAAATATACTGGGGTAATAACATATCCCCGTATTATCACGCTGCATTATTGCCATGATTGATTATTTTCCGTACTGGAGCTACATACAAAGGTGGTTTATATTTTAATTTATACAGGGAGGGAGTCAATGTTGTAAAAGAAAAAAGATAAACATAAATTTCTTTGTCCAACTGCTGGTAAATATTTCATGTCAAATAATAATGCTAATAATAACAATAATAAGTAAAATAAATTAATAAATAAATAAAATAAAATATCAATTGATTTTCTGCCTCCTGATACTGCGATTAATGGCAAGTAAACGGATTTTGTCATTTTTTTAGAGTTGTCACGTATCTTGACATCATCAGTGCTAAAAATGTAAAACGCAAAAGAAAGTCACATCGTTAAATAAAATAAAATAAACCGTGCATCTGAGCTCACCGCTAAGGCGAACTGACCATGAAACGTCTCAAAACAACAGTAAAGGTAAACTGGGACGCGCACTCAGAAGGAGACCAGTCATATGTCTCTTCCCACTGGATGAGTCCAAATCAAGGAGAAAATGACATTTTTTAGCACTGATGATGGGACTTTAGAAGTCCCGAAACGGCTGTATGCTTTTAACATTTTTATGTGCTCTTTAACGTTGCTTATTTATTTAGTTATATATAAGCACAAAGTGCAACCCCCCCTTCTTAGAAATATATAGTTTTAAGATTACTATTCTAGGAGATATTTTAAATAGTATGAAAATTTCAACATTAGATGATCTAAGTTTTGAAACTTTATAATCTAAATTTATAATTTTACTTACAGGCATACTTTGAACCGAAGATTTAAAATATATTTTGCCAATTGAGTATAGCCTCCGACAAAAACAAAATTTGTTATAGTTTTAATATAGCCATTTAAGCAAATATTGTGTACATTATTTAAAAATGGACTTTATTTTCATTCGATAGGTACCAGCAACTTTCTTCAATTAAAACTAGTTTTTTAATAGTATAGTTTGCTTACTTTTTCCGCAATCCTTTACTTCAATACACACAAAAATATTTTTTACTGTGCAACAATAAAAGAGAAAGATTACTTTCATTGTGTATTAAAATACTTTTTTAAATAATGGAATTCAAAGAGAGATATCATTAAAGTTTATCTATACTATATAGGACATTTTATATTCATATTATTCCATTTTCCAAGAACAATTCACTATGAACAAATATTTAAATATTCATATGCTGTTGATGATTGTTTATTTTATTCAAGGTTTCTGGGAAGACAGAGATGATTCAATGCATGTTAGATGATGTAAAGCAATACTATTAACTCCAAAATATATGTTTAATGCCAATTGTATGTGAGTTTTGGGAAATATATCAGATTAGAAAAATCTCAAGTGATTCTTATTTGTCAATATTACACAATTTAACTTTGGGAAGAGAATATAATGATAGTTTAAGCTGACTTTGTAAAATTTCTTGAAATTTATATCTTTGAAAATTATTAATGGAAATTTATAGTTCTTAACAACAGTTATCGAATTAATATTAATTTTATTACAGATATTATTTTAAAAATTGATTATTTTTTATTATTATTGTTTTGAATCATAAATTAAACCTTAAGTTTTTTTATATATATATTTATTTATTTACGTATTGTAAATTTATGTTGAAAAGGTTAGCTTTCACCATAATAGGAAAAACAAAAATGTTCGAGTGTTGTAAAGAACATGAATTAAGGAGCAATACATTTAATTACTTTAAAAACTGCTTCTTTAAAATCAAAGATGCATTTTCATATCAATAACCAGTTATAATCCTTTATATAATTTCTCATATGTCCCTATATAGAGGGTGATTCATAAACATCGAATATATTAGTATATAAGTATCTTATATACTTTTATTAGAGCTATACTTTCGATCATAATGTTTCAAAAAAGATTCAAATTACGATGACTTAAGTTACAATTCCAAAAGGGGAGAGGTCTATTTGTAAAAATGTGTACATTTAATCTTTATACGGCCCCCGTACGCTAAAAATTTTAATTACAAATTTTAATTTGACTTAATATTAATTTTATTAAAGATACGATTTTAAAAAGTATTTATTATTTGATTATTTGTGTTTTGAATCTTAAGTTTTTAATTTAATTATTTAATTTATTTATTATAAATTTATGTTGAAAAGGTTAGTTTTTGTCATAATAGAAAAAAAAATGTCAGAAAAATGTATAGAACATGAATTACGGAGAAATACATTTAATTACTCTATATGCTGTTTGTTTAAAATCAAAGGTGTATTTTCGAATAGATAACCAGTTATAATCCTTTATATAATTACTCACATAAGTATATATACAGGGTGATTCATAAGTTTTGAATATATGAATTTATAAGTATCTTATATTACATCCATACTTGCGATTGAAAAGTTTCAGGAAAAGGTGCAAAATATGATGACATGAGTTACAATTTCAAGAGGAAGGGGGGGGGGGAATCTACGAGAAAATGTGAAAATTGAAATTTCTTTCTCTAGCTTTTCATTCAGTTAAAAATTTCTTTTTCCAAATTTTTATGTACTATTTAAATGTTCCTTAGTTATTTGTACTCTTACAATTTCGGACATTTTATAGTCGCGACAATGTTGTTAAAAATGCCCGTATTTCTAGTCAATGTCCCGGACATTACTTTTTTTCTTAATATTCAGCCAGACCGGATCTAATGTATTTTTTCATGCAGTGACAGAGTTGGCTACCTGTTTCCTATTCTCCACGGGACGTAATTTCCAAACCCGGTCTCGACACAACCCTTATTAAATCATTATCAGCGACTGACTATAACTGTGCAGAAAAAAAGCATATTTATCTCAGTGCAATTTTTATTTACGAAAAACGTATCTGCTTTTAAATAGAACTTATTTTACGAAAATACTTTATTGTTCATTTTTTAAAGAGTAGTAGATTTAAAGGAAATAAATAGATAAAAAAAATAAATAAAATACTATAAAATCTGCCTAGGACGGATTTCAGTTTTAAACGAAATAATGTGTTCATCCATGCAAAATGAATATAATAATACCCGATAGAAAAATAGACTATATTTACACCTTTTAAGAAGTAGAAGTTGTTCATGACGCATTTGTTTTTCGTATGGGATTTCGTTGTCCGATATAGACCAGGAGCCGGTCGTCGATTTTCCTATGTATCGAGTGGAAGGATCGGACATACATCAAAATGTAGGTTTCAACGTGCACATTAAGAATATCACTGGCTGCCTGGTCCTATCTTGCCAGAACCCGGTGGCATCCGCACTTTTATGACGTCAATTTTGAGTGTTTATCTACGTATAGAGTACAAGGACCGAACATACATGAAAATGTAGGTTTCAATGTGCACTTTAAGAATATCACTGGCTGCCAGGTCCTATTCTGCCGAAACCCGGTGGCAGCCACACTTTTATGACGTCAATTTTGAGTGTTTACCTATGTATCGAGTACAAGGACCGGACATACATCAAAATGTAGGTTTCAATGTGCACATTAAAAATATCACTGGATACCAGGTACTATCCTGCCGGAACCCGGTGACAGCCACAATTTTAAAACGGAAATTTTGAGTGTCTACCAATGTATCGAATTCAAGGTCCGGACATACATCAAAATGTAGGTTTGCAAATGCATATTAATAATATAAGGGTCTGCTTTGTCTAATTTTACCGGAACCAGGTGGCAGCAACATTTTATGACATCAATTTTGAGTGTTTACCGATGTATCGAATTTAAGGACCATATATAAATAAATATAAAGGTTTAAAAGTGCACATTAAGAATATTACTGGCTGCCAGGTCTTATCCTGCCGGAACCCGGTGGCAGCCGCACTTTTATGACGTCAATTTTGAGTGTTTACCTATGTATCGAGTACAAGGTCCGGACATAAATCAAAATGTAGGTTTCAATGTGCACATTAAAAATATCATTGGCTGCCAGGTACTATCCTGCCGGAACTCGGTGGCAGCCTCAATTTTAAAACGGAAATTTTGAGTGTCTACCTATGTATCGAATTCAAAGTCCGGACATACATCAAAATGTAGGTTTGAAAATGCATATTAATAATACAAGGATCTGCTTTGTCCAATTTTACCGGAACCAGGTGGCAGCAACACTTTTATGACATCTATTTTGAATGTGTACCTATGTATCGAATTTAAGGACCATATATAAATAAATATGAAGGTTTAAAAGTGCACATTAATAATATCATGGTCTGCCATGTCCAATCCTTCCGGAACCAGGTAGCAGACTCAATTTTATTATGCCAATTTTGAGTGTTTGTCTATGTATTGGACCTGGCAACAGTGATATTCTTAATGTGCATTTTGATACCTACATTTTGATGCATGCCCGGTTCTTGTACTCGATACATATCTAAACACTCAAATTTGACGTTATAAAATTGCGGCTGCCACCTGGTTGCGGCGAGATAGGACCTGGCAGTCAGTGATATTCTTAATGTGCATATTGAAACCTGTATTTTGATGTATGTCTGGTCCTTGTACTCGATACATAGGTAAACGCTTAAAATTGACGTCATAAAAGTGCGACTGCCACCTGGTTCCGGCGAGAGAGGATCTGGCAGCCAGTGATCTTCTTAATGTGCACATTCAAACCTACATTTTGATGTATGTCTGGTCCTTGTACTCGATACATAGGTAAACACTCAAAATTGACGTCATAAAAGTGCAGCTGCCACCAGGTTCCGGCAGGATAGGACCTGACAGCCAGTGATATTCTTAATGTGCACATTGAAACCTACATTTTATTGTATGTTCGGTCCTTGTACTCAATATATAGGAAAATCACGGCCGGCTCCTGGTCTAATATTAAAGAATAAGTGAAGCATTTGCATATAAACAGATATTCATTAATAAAATAAATATATGACAGATTTTGGCGCTTTTTTAATAATGAAATTATAAACTTGTCAACAAAAAGCTATAATAAGTATTGTAGGTCGAAGCCCCTCCATACGAAACAATTTTTAATTTTTTTCCAAAGCGTAGACAATTTTTTTTTCTATATGGATCAAAGTTACTGGACATGGCCTAGATATCTTGACCCATACGGAATTTTAATGCAGACTGCCAGTTTATTTTAAAAGTAGGCCGTAAAAGCTATAGGCTATAGTATTATGTCCAACGGAAATGCACTGTCTTAAATCAACACTGAATGATGTACAATTTGTGAATGAGCTCTATATCGTATTCAAAATGAGTCAGAACTTGTTGCTTAGAAGCATGGTTAATTGGAATAAGTTTTTAGTACTTTGTATTTTATTATATTTGTGAGGTTTGCAGATATCTAGATGAAAGTTTTTTTATTAAATTAAGGAATTGATAACGAAAACATTTTTTTGAAACTCAACGTATGGGGGACGTATACAAATTTAATTTTTATAGTTTCGCATCAAATTTATTCAGTACTATCAAAATTAGGAAGTAATCAGTTCCATCATCCGTTTTCCCGTAATCATCCTATCGGAAAGCTATTTTAAAATTAACTTTTCGTATTTAAGAAAATATTTTTGCAATAATTACTTATGTTAAATAAATGTATATATTATCTCTTAATTAATATATACATAATATATTCATGCATTAAGTGTATTAAATTGATTAACGCTGTTAGGTTCCTTGGGTAATAATTTCATGAATTAATATTCCACGTAGCTAAGAAAGAACCTGGGAAATGATATCTACATGTTCTGCTGAAAGGAATTCTAAGTAATCTGAATCAATTTAAAATTATTTTTTCACTTAAGTACATTATCGATGTAAGAAGCATGCAAGGATATATGCGCCCATAGTAAAATTTTTGAGGTAAGTTCCATTATACCAAAACAGCACAATTATTGAGAAATACTTTGCTTATTATATAAATATCAAGCTGAAGAAGAAAATTCAAGATGCGTGTTTTCAAATAAATAACTAAAACAAATTAAAATTAACAAACTTTATTGAAAAGTTAAATATAATATAAAATAAAGATAAAATAACCGAAAACTAAAAGCAGCTATATAATCTGCACAATGTTTAGGTTTCAACTGAACATACGTCTGAGAAAGTAATGATTAGTTCTTGATCACTTCATAAGTATATTAAATTTAAACAAGCTGAATAGACTGAAGCAATAAATTTAAATACCAGGAAGATCAAGATTTGCTCGGTAGTTCAAAGAACTCATTTATTTAACATAGCATGGCTTATGTATGAAAAGCTATATTGATATCCTAATCTGCCTTAGCTTGTAAAACTTAAATAAAAATATGTGTTTCGAATGACAGCACAATATTTTAGAATTTCCTGATCTTAATTAATTATTAATGCATTATTTTTGAGGCATTTTCGAATTAAACAGCCATAGGTGATAATTCGTCAAAAATTCTCTGTAACTGTTATGAGATTAAAAAAAAACCGTGGATTTAACTAAGCGCCAACAAATGCGTGCCAAAATACGCCAAAGCACTCTGAAATTGGAAAAATGAAACATTTTAAAAACATAAAAGTACGAACTAAAATATTAAAAATGAAAACTGTTATACTAAAATATCGTTTTTATGAATAATTTATGAATTTATGTATATGCTGACATATCAATTTAGAAATTTTAAAAAACTTTAAAAAGCTTCATTTTTTATTCCCTGGTTCCTTTCTTAAAAAAAGGTTGAACAAAATTTTTTTTAGATAAATTAATTTTCTAGAGCGTTTTATCAAACTTTAAAATATGGGGTAAAAATATTTTTAAATGCAATTTGTTTGAAAATTGCATCTTAATTTATTGTTCAGAAAATGATTTATTTGTAATTTTTAATGCATTTTCCATAATAGTGGCGAGTGAAGTACTCCATTTCTGATGAAAAGAAAAAGAAAAATAGTAAACTGTTATCTGTATTTCATTCTATTTTCTCAGAGAAACTGAAAAATAGTCAGATGGTGCAAACCTAAAAATTTCTTCTATATCATACATTTAATACTTCCAGAAAAATGCAGCACAGCGGCACCGTCGGTTAAGTGATTTACAGAAAAATCTAGTCAGCAGCAACTTATTTTAATTTCTTACTGAATCTGAAATTTGATGAAAATCTGTAAATTAGTTTCTGAGATATAGCTATTGCTGAAATCATAATAAAAATTTGCATAACAGCGCCAACTGTTAAGTGATGCAGTGCAAAAATTAATCCGAATAAATTTTTATCAGGTACTAACTGTGTCTGAAGTTTAATGAAAATCCATGCAAAGCTACAGCAATTGCGAAATCTTGAAAAATGCAGCATAGTAGCGCTTCCTATAGGGCAATTTTCACAAAAAAAAACTAAACAGCACTAATCTATATCAGGGACTAACTGAAACTGAAGTTTGCTGAAAATTCACGCATTAGTTCTTGAGATAGAGCCTTTTAGATCATCATGAGTAATGCAGAATAGCAGCGCCACCTCTCGAGCGATTTACACCAAAAGATATTCAGCACCACAATATATTAAGGACTAACTGAATATAAAGTTTTTTGAAAATCCCTGCATTAGCTCTTGTGATAAATCTATTGTTGAAAATGTGAACAATGCGAGTACATAAAAATAATTATTAAAAATATTTTCGCTTAAAGCAAGAAATGACTGTTATCACAAACAAACAAAAAAAAGTTTTTATATGAATGAAAATACGCTTCAAGCATATCTTACTATTTTCCATGTTTTATAAAAATTTAAATTATCATTTTTCAACGATTGTTGTCCAATTAAAGTTGGCGGCAAACATGAGTTATTTTAACGAAGGTGTGGTAACTTTAACGGAAAATTCTCTTCGATTTAAAATTGGTGTTAATTTTACACCATCATGTACCGCCATGATATCCAATTCTAAAGATATCTAATACGACATGTCCAATTTGTTTTAGACAGTCAAAGACAAATTTTATCGTATCCAAGACTTTATCATACCCTAAGACCATATCATAGCCCTTTATCTCATGTCCTATTTAGGTCAGATGTCATATACGCAATGGATTTGGCGTGATTAATTTTTTGATGCCAATTTGCCAAAAACTTTGATTTTGGATATCAGCTAATGTATATGTTAATTTTATTTTATATTATTTTAAAAAGAAAATATTAATAAATAAACGATAGTTTTATTATAATAGCTACAAAATCAAACAATTTATATAATAAAAAAAAAAAAGAAAATATAAATAAATAGATATTTTATTAAGCTGGGTTACTATATAAAGCAAAATAACGCCATTTTGGCAGGAATTGGCAACACAGTGCATATGTGGCATTTGTGTTCCCATTTATTATTGAAGGGAATTCGTTGGCATCATCTATAATTAGCAATTGTAGCATTGATGATGTATTGACAGTAAGTATTACATAGTATTGTATCACTTAAGCTTAAATATATAAAAAAAATGCTTAAACCTATCAAAGAAAACGAAAAAGGAAAATTTGAAGTTGAGTCTCAGATGGATCATTTTCCCGTATTCAAATAAGGCTTCTTTCATTAAAATCGCCGGACTTATTTTTCAGTTTCTAACACCATTTTAGACATTAGTTTTTTTTAATAGATATTGATGTATTATCCAGGTCCCAAGTGATAGATCGCCAAAAATGGTTAACAACTGTCAATCTTGTCTATCGTTGCCAATGACGTTCAGATTAGTAGAGTAATGCCATTAACTGCAGACCATTATTAATAATGATAAACAATATAAAATTGAAATAAAAGAGTAAATAATCTATAAAAAATAAAAACAATATATAATAAAAAATAATAAAAAATAAACTATAAATTATAATTATTATGAAAAATATTTACGGTAATGAGATAACAAACTATAATAAATTAATTTATATAAAATCATAAAATAAGGGCATGTCAAAAAATAAGGGTTAATGTAATTAGCATTATTGGCGTCATGCTTGGCGAAGTTGTGTCTGACATGGCCCAGATAACACGTAAGTGCCATTTTAACCATAGAAAACGAATTTTCCTGGATTAGCGACCTAGAGAGATCAATTTCTCGTGCTCAATCGGTATAGAAGCCATGTTTTTTGAAAATCAGAGTCGTTTTCGACACATGTCATCATTTCTAGAGCAAAGTTTGTTTTAATCATCCAAAACGAACTTTCTGAAATTCGAAACCTAGCTAGATGTATTCCTCGTGCTCAGGTTTGTGCAGAAAACATGTCTGATAAAAATCGCGTGAAAAATTGTTGGCCTATAACAAGTAGACCGTTCAGCGCAAAGTTTGATTTACCCTGTAAACAAAAAAATTCTTTAATTCCAGACTTAGCCAGATCTTTTTCTCGTGCTCGATTTAATATAAAATGCAAGTTTCGTTGAAATCGGCCTTGTAGTTTACGAGATCATCCGTAATCGGGAAAACGCTTGCTCGTTTAATATATATGATATAAAAAGCATTTATGCTATGTTTTACTTTTAAAAAAGTTAAAGAACCATAAAATTTAATTTCATTAAATTTATGTAAAAATATTATCTTTATTAAACATTAATATTTATTTTAATTTGAATATATTAATTTTAAATGACAATAATTTTAAATATGTTAAGCAGACAAAATTGTAATTCCTTTACAAGAAAGCAAATTTAGCTTTTCAACTATACTTAAACTAATATTTTACACGACAAAGAGCCACAACACCTGCATGTTTATTCAAACGGTTCCTTATTAATTATTATTATATCTTCTTTTATAAATTCATTTAACTTTCTGAAAATAACTAAGTTTGCCCAAAGTAACATCGTAATTTTTTTCAGTTATAACTGCATCCTGATGTAGCAATTATTGGCAAGTAAAAGAAATTTCTTTATTTTTAGGGCTGTAAAGTTTGTATCCTTAGAAGTGGACAATTTTCATGCCATTTTCCCGTCATTTTTGATAGCTTTATTTGCGTGGTGTTATTATCCACCTCGGTGGGTACTAGCAACAAATAGCATTGGTTAAATAATCACGCCATTATATTCTATGAATGCGTATCTACTAAAATGTTCTTTCTTGTATACGTTGTCAATTTGTTTCTGTTTTAAATTCAATGTATCTTTGAAAAAATAAATTCTAAACTAAGTCCTGAAAAATTGTAAAACCTTAACGTGGCGTTATTACTCCAGCACAAATTATTTACATTCTATTGAAAAAAGTAACATTATGTTATTTCTGTGGTTTTTCCATTTAGTATCGGGGAAATAAAGGCATTATATAAAATTTTCTATTAATAGTTAGTTCATGAATTGTGCAGAACAAAGCTTTGCGTGTATATATTATGAAAAATTATTCGAAGTTTTTCAAATAATTTAGGGTAAATTTTAAAACAATTTAACTTTATACCGAACTTTAAACTTCATAATCCCTTTTGATATTAAAACAAAAATGTTGCATATTCACTAAAACATCCAATGTAATAAACGCTTTCGGGTCTGGTGCACTATTAATATCACATGTCTTTTCCTCGATTATTATTTTGTATTAACAATTATTTTCTTACTTTCTACATAAAGAAATATTAGTATATGTCGAGTCCTTTCCTATTATGACTTCATTTATGTTTTGACATTTAGTAACAAGAATAATAATAAAAATTTATATTATTATCTTTACAAAGTTGTCGATTCCTTTATTGTTTATATTTAGCAACAACAAAAATAATAAAAATTTTGTTTTATTCTCTTTACACCGTTGGCGATTCTTTTATTCTATGCATATATTTCACTCTTTAAATTTAAATTGTAGGTTACTGTTCTGGACGAATCATGCGTGATAAAGTGCAAAAATCATCAGAAAGTTGTAATATACAGGGTTGTTATAATTAAAGTTCGCCTATTCAGAAGGCTCTGGAGCCGGTTCTATTGCTCCAACCGAAACCAAATTTCACTAGTACATAGTTGAAGAGATGCGCTCTGCGAAAATCGAAAAAAATTGTCAATTTTTTTGTCACTAGGTGGCGCTGCGCCAACATTTAAAGTGATGTTTGCAGATTCATTATATCAATATCAGTCAATCCAGACGAAACACACAAATTTCAAAGTTTCAACAAACTTCGACAAACTGCGAATTGTTATAATTAAGTTCACATAATCAGACAGCTCTAGAGCCTGACCTATGACTCCAAACAACACTGAAAAAAGAAGATCATTCCATGTGATGTAAACTGCATCGACAAAAATAAAACATGTCGCTCGGCAGTAAAGAAATAACGAAGAATAACATAATGCATGCTCAATGAATCTTCTGCCATTTTTAATAATGCATTCCATTCTCAGAATTGTGATTTCTACAGCATTGCGTAAACTGTCTTGCAAGATTGAGCGAATGCAAAATCTAATACTATCTTTTAGATCAGAGATTGTCTGACATCTGTCTTTAGATACAGAATCTTTCAAAAATCCCCAGAAAATAAAGGAATCCCTAAATATTGGCTTAAATATTGGTGCAGAGCCACCTACTGATGAAAATCCTAACTATTTTTTTTTTCATTTTCGCAGAGCGCATGTCTTCAACTACGTACTAGTGAAATTCTCATTTGTTTGGAGCCAAAGAACCGGCCCTAGAGCCATATGAATAGGCGAACTTTAATTATAACAACCCTGTATGTTAAATTTTGTTCTAATAGATTTCCTAAATGCATCCAAAAAGTCTTCCATAGCCTAATATCATATAAATATGACTATATAGTACACAACATAAGTGCATTCGTTTCATTTCAGATAAAGAGATAATCTTTAAACTTATAATAGCATCACCTACTCTGCTGGTCCGCCCCTTGTCGCGAGGGAACAGCCTGCGCTCCCGCGGATGAAGCTTGTTTTGTACATAAAATATTTTTTTTTCTTTTTTCTTATTCTTTTTTTTTTTTTTTTTTTTTACTAATTTTTAACGAATTCCCGCGTGTCGGGGAGCACTCCGGGTGGGGTTAATAGAGTCTACACCGGACCTTTGAGGTCTGGTGATTCTGCCCCACTTAGGCAATAAATAAATAAATTTAAAGGTAAACTAATAATTATTTCTTAATCTTTAAACTATTTTTAACTATGTAAGTCTATTTAAATCTCTACAATTTACGCTACTAAAGTAATAATAATTTTGAACTCAGAATGGAAAAAGAATTGTACCCATGAGCGTTAAATTTCATAATTTATAAATAGTGCATTTCATCAATGTGTTATATTTAATAGTTAAGATTTTGTATAATAATAAAAATAACTATTTTAATTCTAAATTTACTTCTTTCAATACATATTCTGGAGAAAATATAAGGATGTATTATCATACTAGTTTTATATTGAAATATATATATAGATATCTATAAATTAAATTCCTATGTAACTGCACAGAAGTGTTTATGGTTCCAGAACATATTTCAATATAAATGTACAAAAAATGCATATTTGGAACCTAAATTATATTTTTACACTATTTCTATTTATTTTATGAACCTAAAACTATATATACATATACATAAAAGTTAAATAAATATTGTAACTTCATGAAATATATACCGTAAACTGCAACGAAACATTTCTTAAAAAGACACAATACGTATATATATATACAGGGTGAGTCATAAATATCGAAACAATAGGCTTTCTCTTAAATATTGTCCCTAGACCCATACTTCCAATTGCAAAGTTTCATCAAAAAAGGTAATTTTTTTGATAAGATAAATTGCAACTCCATGGGGGATCTATTTTAAAAAATACGAACATTAAATTTTTATACGGTCCCCAGAGGATAAAACTTCCAATTAGAAAAAAATTTCTTATCCATTCCTGAATTGAACGAAGAAAACTTCATCTTGATATCTTCAAAACTCAGAGAGTTATGACAATTTTAATAAATCGTGAGGTTTCAAGGGATCAGACACAAATTGAAATGCGTGTAATTGAAGAAACAATGTTGCTGTAAGTTGCCCAGGAAACATTTATTTTATTTTATTTATTTATAGAGTTAGAATTTGGAATGTTTGGTAATGATTAACCACATAATTTGTAAACATTATCACATCATAAGCTTTGTTAATAAAATATTTTTTTTCAAAAAAGTTTGAAAAAATTAAAATTGTAATGACTCAAATTATTATTTGTCGCGTTGAATTTTTTTCTTTTGATTAAATGAAAATGTCTAATTTTCAATTTTGATTGAGTATTTTAAATAATGTATAAAAGTATAATAGATAAAAGTATTTAAAATAGCAATTTTTTGTAAACAAATCATATTTTTAAAAGTAAATTTTCTGAGGTAAAAACTTTTTTCGGCGCGTTCGGCATTTTTTTTTCTTTAGGTGTTAAAAAATTATTGAATTCACGGGACTATTACCGTGACCGACGGTTATTGACTTATGTCAGTTTAAAAATAAGAAATACTGAAATAAAAACATCTGATGCAAAAAAGTGCATTTAGTTTTAAACAAAGATGGGCTTTAACGTATAAACTCTTTTTAGAAGTTTCGAGGTGATTAACTCCGTCTATAGTTTCGAATTCAGATCTTGTATAAGTTTTGCCATTCTCGCCTTCTCTAATTACTATTTAAATGCGTCAGTTGATTTAAACCTCATTTTTTTATCACGCCGATTTCAATTTTTTTTCATTGTTTTATCCCTGTCAAATTCATATTTTTCTTGTTAAAATTGCTATTACACGATGCGTAAATGGTACCTCTAATTACGGCCCTCCAAACTGGTAGACGGTAGGTGCTGGTTACGAACCCAATCGTTCGAAGTTTTCCGTGGTTATCTTCGAACCCTGGATTTCTTTGCGTAAATACGGGTTAGGTTCCCTTAAAAAGGCCCTCGTGGAGGGCACCCATCCCCTTGCGGCCTATATCCATATTGTAGATAATTGGCCGCAAGGCCAATTATCTTTTTAGGCCAATTAGCTTTTTTTTATGCCGGCCAAAAAAAAAAAAGTAAATAAAAAAAATTCTCAGGGTATTTATTGCTGTAAGCGGCCTCAAAGGCCGCTGCTTCCCCCCCCCTTTTTTTTAGAGTTTAACATACAGTTTTCAGTTCAACTACAAATACACTTTAAATTTTGTTTAACTTGCGAATCATTTATCCACTTTAAAACAAGAACAGGTGTTTAACGAATCTTTGGCATATTTAATTTAAACGTTTTAAGTTGAAATTATTCAATTGAATTTCTTAAAAGATGTTTGGTTTGAACGCATTAAACCTTGATCAATTAAATACACTTATAACGAAATATTAGTGGGAGCTTAGCATAAAAAAAATACGCAAGAGAAACGTTACACTCTTAGACTTTAACATTCGAATAAATATTTTTGATTTTTTTAAAAGCCGTTTGGAATAAATAAACTATTCGGATGTAGCAATCGGAGGGCTCTAAAGATACGAAATTCCGTACATTAGTGCTTGATATCACTGAAATAGTGTAAATTATACAAAATTCATTATAACAGCGCCACCCGAAAGATGATTGATATAAAAACGTAAACTAAACCAATTCATGTCAAGAAGTCACTGAATCTGTATTTTTATGAAAATTCCTGCATTAGTTCTTAAAGTAGAGCTATTGCAGAAATCGTAACAAATTCAGTGTTGCAGTGCCACACGTGGAGCTATGTACAACAAAATATAAACAACATCAACTCGTGTCAAGGACTAACTCAATCTGAAGATTGATGATATTCATTGCATTAATTCTGGAGATACAGCTATCGCGGAAATCGCACAAAAGCCTGTACAGTAGGGTCACCTGTTAAGCGATTCACACCAAAAAATATTCAGCACCAATTTATATCAAGGACTAAGTAAATATATTTTTTTATTAAATTCCGTAGATTAGTTCTTGAGGTAGCGCGCTCACAATGTTTATGTCATATACAGAGATATTGGAGCAGTGACTCACAGACAGACGTTTTGTAAAAACATGTTTTTCGGTATCTCTGAGCCCTAAATCATGTGAATTCGTCGAAAACCGGAATTAAAAATTTTCATGAATCCAAAAATTTTCTTATGTAAAGATAGAAAACAGTAAAAATAGGTTTAAAACCACATAAATTTTGAAGCTGAACAGTAAAAACTAGATTTTTGAAAATATCTCTGTGTAATTTATTAAAATATATTCCCATTAACATTAAAATATGCATTAACATTAAAATGTATTCCATATGATTCAGTTAATAAAGTGTAATTATCGCTATTACTATTTTTACTAAACTTATTGCCTGCGGCAATAAGTTTTAAAAACGCGTTTAATGAGAGTTTAATTAATATCACTTAATTTAATAACACTTTTAATAAGTATTTAATAAGACGGTCCGGCCAATAAGTCGTGCCCGTTACGAGCCTGGCGCCAAGCTCGAGTTATTACAGACATCTAACATATTTCAAGGAAGTTTAAAGCAAAAACCTATATGCTTTTATTTTATATCTAAAAGTTAAAGTATTGTCTTGGATCGACATTTAATAATGCGTAAGTTAATGGTCGATCCCTAAATTGTATTTCAAATCAACTGATATCGTTGCGCTTAGAGGTATGCTTAAGTGGTGTAAGTCACGAATTTTGGAAATTTTTGGATTTTAATATCTTTCAGGGATTTGTAGATATCGAGATGATATTTTTTTGTTCGATTCAGGAATGGATAAGGAAAAAGTTTCTAATTGGAAGTTTTATCCTCTGGAGGCCGTATAAAAATTTAATTTTCGTATTTTTTTTAAAATAGACTCCCCATAGAGTTGCAACTTATCTTATCAAAAAACTTACCTTTTCTTAAAGAAACTTTGCAATTGGAAATATGGATCTAGGGGCAATATTTAAGGAGATATATTATTGTTTCGATATTTATGACTCACCCTGTGTATGCATATAATTGTGTCTGTTTTGTTCAATATCGCATTTCTTGCGTATGCTAAAACTATCTATGCAGTAATATATATCTAGTAATATGTGTGAGAAATAATATTCGCAAATATTTTGACATAAAATTGAAAGTCCCTCATTAGTTGAAGCGCGCTTAAATTGACAACATGATTTCTAGAAATTCTACTTTCAGAAAGTAATCGATTAATAAACATTCCATTGTTATGCATGTACGTCTTGGCATATTCTAGTGATATGCATTCTGATAAGATGACGTTCAGCTCTTTTATAATCGATGAAAATTATTTGATCGTGTTTATGCATTCCTTTCAATCTAATAGATGCTTTCTATTTGGGGAAAAGAAGGAATATCTCAAAATATGCATGCGAAAACTTAGTTTTTACGTTAAAGAAAGTTAGCTTTTTTTTCTTCAATATTGGCATTCTTTTAATTAAATATTATAACTACTAAAATTAATTTTGTAAAATATATTGAATCGACAAACAAAAATGTAATCTTTTTCATTATAACAGAATTTGAATTTAAGATAACGTTCAACAGAAATTTGCTCATTACTTGAAGTGTACATAAATTGCCAACATGACTTCTAGAAATTCCATTTTCACAAAGTAATCGATCAATAAACATTCCATGCATTTCTTGGCACGTTTGACTGATGTGCATTATGATATGATGACGTTAGGATCCTTTCTTGCCGAAGTAAATTTATTGGTCGTTTTTATGCATTTTTATTTCATTAATAGATACTTTCTGTTTGAGGGAAACGAATGAATAGCTCAAGATGTTCGTTAAACTTAGCTTTTTTTCTTCAATTTAACATTCTTCTAATAAAGTATTACAACTAATAAGATTAATTTTGTAAAACAAATTGAATTGACATATAAAAATGTAATCGCCTTCATTATAACAGAATTTGAATTTAAGATGACGTTCAACAGAATGTTGCTCATTACTCAAAGTACACATAAATTGGCAACATGATTTCTATATGTTCCATTTTCATAAAGTAATCGATCAATAAACATTCCATTGTTATGCATGTACTTCTTGGCATGTTTGACTGATGTGCAATCTGTTAAGATGGGGTCCGGCTCCTTTCTTACCGGTGAAAATTTAATGATCGTGTTTATGTATTCTTATTTCATTAATAGATTCTTTCTATTTCAGGAAAAGAATGATAAGCTTAAGATCTAGGTTAAACTTAGCTTTTTTTCTAAAATATTAGCATTCTTCTAATAATGTATTACAACTAGTAAAATTAATTTTTAAAAATTTATTGAATACACAAATAAAAATGCAATTAACTTTATTATACCAATTTTTGAATTTAAGATAAGAATCAACAGAAAGAAAGACTTTCTTTTGAGTGTGCAAAAATTGGCAACATGATTATTAGAAATCCCATCGTCATTAAGTAATCAATCAATAAATAATCCATTGTTATGCATGCACTTCTTGGAATGTTTGACTGATGTGCATTCTGATAACATGATTTCTGGCCCCTTTGTTACAGATTAAA
The DNA here is from genome assembly GCA_964019185.1 of Maratus speculifer. NCBI lineage: Eukaryota > Metazoa > Arthropoda > Arachnida > Araneae > Salticidae > Maratus > Maratus speculifer. The sequence goes on along the minus strand of OZ025297.1, from coordinate 176,648,234 downwards.
TTTTATTGATCATATTTATGCATTCTTATTTCATTAATAGATGCTTTCTACTTAAAGGAAAAGAATAAATTGCTCAAAAGAATACGCGAAATTTGACTTTACTTTTTTCTTTAATCTTGGAATTCTTCTAATAAATTATTACTTCTAATTACATTCATTTTACAAAATATATTGAATAGTCATTTAAAAATATAATCGATTTTATTATACTAATTTTGAATTTACGGGGACATTAAAAAAAAGTAGCTCATTACATTAAATGCACGAAAACTGGCAACAGGACTTTCAGAAATTTCGTTTTCATGAAGTAATCGATCAATAAACATTCCATTGTTATGCATGCACTTCTTCTCACGTTTGACTGATGTGCATTCTGATAAGATGACGTGCGGCCCCTTTCTCATAGATGAAAATTTATTGATCGTGTTTATGCATTCTTATCTCATTAATAGATGATTTCTATTTGAGGAAAAAGAATGAATAGCTCAAGATTTATGTTAAACTTAGGTTTTTTTTCTTCAATATTGACATTCTTCTAATAAAGTATTACAACTAATAAAATTAATTTTGTAAAATATATTAAATCTGCAAATAAAAAAGTAACCGTTTTCATTATAATAGAATTTGAATTAAAGATGATATTCAACAGAAAGTTGCCCATTATTTGAAGTGCACATAAATTGGTAACATGATTTGTAAAAATTCCATTTTCTCAAAGTAATCGATCAATAAACATTCCATTGTTGATGATTCCATTTGACTGATGTGCAATCTGTTAAGATGGGGGGGGGGGGTCCGGCTCCTTTCTTATCGGTGAATATTTATTAATCGTCTTTATGCATTCTTATTTCATTAATAGATGTTTTCTATTTGAGGAAAAGAATAAATAACTCAAAACATATAGGTGAAACATAGCGTTCTTTAAATATCTTATTACACTTCTAATAACGTTTTACCACTTATAAAATCCATTTTGTAATATTAAATTTTTCCAGAAACCTAATTTCATAAAATATTAATGGATAAGTAGGCAATTCATTTTCACTGTTTTGAATGCATTCCTAGATTTTTTTAATTTATTTACAATATGATAAGATTATGTAGATCACATATCAAACATCGAAATTCGATATATTAACTTTGATTATTCAATTAAATAAGTATTTTTTTGTATACAGGATGTTTCGCTACCAGACCGACAAACTTTGAGGGTTGATAGTAGACATGCAGACAAACATTATTAAATGGGAAACCATGGGGCGCAAACGTCTTCTGTAGGAGCTAGAGGCTATTAAAGCTTAAGTTACAAATCTTTATAAGAAAATAAAAAAGGGAAAAAATGGTCGATTCGTTTGCGGTTTTGCTAAAATCATTTTTTATATCACGTATCAACATTTATATCACGTATTTTTGTGAAAAAATTTTAAAGGTTACATACAAAAATTGTCGATAGAGGGCGCTTAAGAATTTAGAGTAACGAACAAATACTTTTTACCGTTCTTTTGTGCATGGGGTTAAAATTATTTTACAGTTTAGACTTTAACTTAAATTATAAGCTCAAAATCGGAAACATGGGGATCGGATAACTAGTGAAAATTAAACTAGTAATAGTATACAGTATATCTGGGTACAGTAAAGTATCTAAAATCTTTTGTGCATCCCTGTAAATACTATCTGCTTTCTATTATACAGGAAGTAACTTCTAATAAACCTGATCAACATATATGAATTTCATAAAATGTGAAATAGTTCAGTAATATTAAAACACGCCTCAAATAATGTTTTCCACTATATCATTATGTAATGAAACACATTTGTTTAGCCCAAATGTATATTTAAATTAATATCAGATATTCTTTGCACAACAGTTGGTACAAAATGTATATTTAAATGTATACTTACAAGATGCATATCAATTATATTATTTTCTTAAGGGTGTAACAGAATTAAAATGCACTTGGAACTATTTTTTCTCATTAGCCGCATTGTAACGGCATACTTTTGATGATGCCTGTAATTAAACAATGCATTCGATTTTCATAAAATTTGAAATTACGAATAAATTATGAAATAATTATATAGTTTTAATTTCATATGATTAGGTTGGGTAGTCTTTGTTCTGTTATATGGGGACAGACTGACGACTGATACGTATTTACCGGGTGTCCCAAAAATAACTGATGGATTTTAAAATTCAATAACTTGCAAACGGTGACAGCTATTTAAAAAATTTTTGCAGCAGAGTTATGTACTATATCAGGAGTTTTTTACCATAATTTTTTATTTTAGTTCTCATATCAAACAATATTTGGCGCTGACGGCGATTGAAGGCCAAGTGATCAGTGCTAAGTGAAGCGTCGACCTGGCCTTCAATCCACGTCAACGCCACCTATTGTTTGATATGCGAACTAAAATAACAAATTACGGTTAAAAAAACTCCTGACATTATACATAACCCTGCTGCAAAAAATTTTTAAATAGCTGTCACCGTTTGCAAGTTATTGAATTTTAAAATTCATCAGTCATTTTTGGGACACCTGGTACATCATTACGAACACACCTAAGAAGCCACTGAAGGATTGATCTATCATAAACCAAACACTGTTATTTTTTTATTTTTTTTTTACGTAATGATTTTATCTTTTTAAAACTGTACATAGAAATACAGTCAGCAATTCAAATTTCTGTAATTTGTAACAAATCATCACAAATTTTAAGTCTATTATTAAATCAATTCATTCTGTAGGTTACTATATTCATGCATTTAATTATTTCAAATAATTAAATTAAAATTTAATATGCACACTTGAATAGATATTTTTTTCATGGTTAGATGTAGTGGGTAAGATCATTCTTATTTTTGGTAAAATTACTAAACTTACCTATTTTCAGGAAGTTAATTTAAAGAAATTTTTTGAAAAAAAAATATTTTATTCTGTTTCCAAAACTTAATAACATAACAAAATAAGCAGTGGTTTGGTTTCATAAAAATATTTGTTTCTAGGAATATGTAGTATAATTTGATTAACTTTAATACTTTGAGCTTGAAATAAAAATAACAATTCTAAAAAGTAATATTTCTAGTAGCTACATTTAACGGCTCTTCGATCATATTTTTCTGTAAGTGGTCATCTATTTTCAACGACAATGTCGCCGTGTTGCTGCTCTTGTACCACGAATATCTAGTGCATTATATATTAACGCATTTATGTGTATTACAGTTATGGAATTCAGTCTATCTTATTGGAAATCTTTGTATAAAAATATCACTTTGTGTAAAATTATAAAGATACAAAAATATTTCCATGGAAAACCGAAACAAGAAAATTTGAATATGCACATTTAATAAAAATGTTCCCACATTTTGTGATTAAGGGTAACACTTATAAAAAAATGCAGGTGTAATTAATAATTTAACTGGAATGTACTCATAATGCAAAATATAGAAGAAACGACTTCCAGTTATTCCGTTTTCGAAAAGTAATCGATCAATATACCTTCGTTTGTTATTCTTGTACTTCTTGGCACGTTTGAATGATGTGCTTTCAGATAAGAATACGTCGGTTTCATATCCTGCAGATGAAAATATATTGATCGCGTTCATGAATTCCTTTTGCATGAACGTTTGCTTTATTTTTTTTTTAAACGTGGGAGTGCCAGAAAAAGTCTAATTTAGCAACATAATTTTCTAATCATTTTCTTTTCTCTATAAACTATAACTATGCTCAATAATCATTAGGGTGGTGCGAAAAAACAAAAGTTTTTATTTCCGAATCGCTATAGTGCTGAAAAGTTGCGATTGGTAAATACAAGAAAAACTAAAAAAAAATTTTGAAATAGGACATTATCTTCCGATCGCGCAAACCACCTAAAATTTAAAAAAATTGAAAAATTCGGATTTTTTTCACAATTTTTTAAAAAATATTACATATACACATATTTTATCACTATAGTGATAAATATTTGCATATTGTACTGTTTAATAATAATAAAAAAGTAAATTGCGTTTAAAGAATATCTTCCGATCGCGCAAACTCATTAAAAATCGAGAAAAATTCAATTTTCAGTGATTTTTGATATATTAAGAAAATAATTAAATAAGCTGAGTTTGCAGTCTCATGTTAAAATTTAAATGTAAATTAACACTATTGAGCATGTTATGCTATTTTTGAAAAACCGAGATCTTTTCACAACGAGATCGCTGCAAGGTTTAGTAGTTCTTTAAAGTTTAGAGTTTCGAGCACATCCTGTTATCCACGTTGCGAAAAATCGTTGAAGTCGCCTAACGTGTCCACATGCTTCTGTCCCCAACCTCGTCCACTTGCACAGAGCGCCATTTCGTATCAGAGAGCCCTTGAACGAATTTCGTTTGTTAATTGGATGTATTGTTTTATTAAAAATACATTAACATGTGACAGGGACACGGATCTGGATACGTTGTTGACAAAGAAAATTACTAGACAATTGTAGTGACGAATCGTCACAACATTGCTAGAATAAATATGTACATATAAAGAATGATTAAGCACAACTAAAGTAAAAATACATAAATATTTGTATATATATATAAAAAAAAGAATCATTGATTAAAGTAAAGTTTTAAATTTATTTTATTTACTAATATCTATTTTAAGTTCGTTTCAGTCTTTCAGGTAGTAATAATAACTTTAGGTTTCAGGAAAAGATGAAGGCTATTTTTTTTTGTAATTAAAGCCATAAACTTTATGACTCTAGAACGTTTGATGGGAATGAATGGTTGTAACAAGGAACACCAAAGTGAAATTTCAATTGCTCACCATAAAAATGTCAGATAATGACAATAGCAAAGTAATAGCAAAGTTGTAAAAAAACCAGACTGTCTCCAACTTTGACATTACGCGCAGGATCCAACAATAACAGAATTTACAGCCGTGAACGCCCACAGAAGGGTGGACTCGGACAAGGGTCTGATGAGTTTCTGCAACCCGTGGGAAGAAAAAAAAAGTTTTTCTAGTGGCCGAAAGGGGTGTACCTCCTACTTGGACAGGGGACCAATGAGAAGTGAAAGGGCAATTGCCCCAATGAAAACGTTTGCAAATAAACCAATAATATAAAGAAAAGGGATTGGAAGTAATAAAAGAAAAAAAAGAACTACCTCAGAAGTTAGAAGTTAGAAGTCAGCAGATTCGGAAGGTATTTTTGTTCTCCCAGTATGTTGTCATGAAGAAAGGACTCCGAAAAGAAATCATTCCACTCCGATGCGGATGTCTAAGCGTTTTTTTGGAACAATGTGGAAAGTGCTGTGAACATTTTTAATTACTGCCATGCATCATAATGGACAATTATGACTCGTGAGACTTCAGATGAGATGTACGAAATTGCTGTGGACATTTTTTTATTACTGCCATGCATCATAATGGACAATTATGACTCGTCAGACTTCAGGTGAGATGTACGAAATTGCTGTGAACATTTTTAATTACTGCCATGCATCTTAATTGACAATTATGACTCGTGAGACTTCAGATGCGATGTACGAAATTGCTGTGAACATTTTTTATTACTGCCATGCATCATAATGGACAATTATGACTCGTGAAACTTCAGATGAGATGTACGAAATTGCTGTGAACATTTTTTTATTACTGCCATGCATCATAATGGACAATTATGACTCGTGAGACTTCAGGTGAGATGTACGAAATTGCTGTGAATATTTTTAATTACTGCCATGCATCATAATGGACAATTATGACTCGTGAGACTTCAGATACGATGTACGAAATTGCTGTGAACATTTTTAATTACTGCCATGCATCATAATGGACAATTATGACTCGTAAGACTTCAGATGCGATGTACGAAATTGCTGTGAACATTTTAATTACTGCCACGCATTTTAACGGACAGTTATGAATTACGAGACTTCATTTGTGCTGCGTGAGAGTTCTACAAGTTATTTGTTTCGACGGACCTTCCGTGGATTTAGCTGCCAGCTGTTCAACAATGGTGAGCAATTTAATCTTACTCTTGTGGTGTTACCTTTTTTTGAAATTATCTTTTAGCCGATTTTATTCATATATATAAAGAGAAATTTCTTTAATATGAAAATTAATTTTTTTTATTTGAAATTTAAATAAGGAATAAAAAAAGAATAAAATAAAATAAGATAAAATAAAGTAAAATAAAATAAAATAAAATAAAAGGAAGAAAAGCGAATAATAGGGAAAACTTGGGCTATGCCTTTTTAGTTGTGCTGTGAGAAAATTGTGTAGGTTTATGATAACATAAAAATTAAAAAAAAATAAAAAATAATAAAATATTATTATGAAATGAATTCATTTTCGAGTGGTGTTATCTGAGTGTGTTGCTAATTATGAAATCGATATTTTTGATGGATATTTTATTATTGTATTTTGAATAAAATTTGTTGTTTGAAATAAATATTGGTGTGTACATAGATATCCTTGTTTTCTTTGATATTTTCTTTTCCTTATTACTCTTTAAATAATTTAATAGATGCAGATTCTAGATTATTAAAATTATTTTTTTTTTCCGGAAGACAGTTATTGTTTACATTCATATTATCTCTTTAAAATCCTGATTTGCAAAGTTGAACGTTAAATAAGTGGAATCTGAGCTAATGCGATTTTCCTTTATTTAAATTATTGATGAGTTTAAAAGAAAACAATTTTTTTTTGGTAATATCCAGTACAATCTTTCACAACGCGGATTGGGATATTATCTTAATATTACTTTATTAACACTAACCACTATCTTTCGCGTACCGTGTAATGCTGTGTAATTTTCCTCACCACATTACTAAAAATTTAATGGTGCTAATACCAGGTGTTTAATTTGCATTTAGGATTTAAAAAATTTAATTTTTTTTAGCATTTAATTATACATATAAATATATATTCAGTATTATAAATTTTTCTCCTTAATTACCTATTTTCTGTTTTTCTTCTTTTACTAAGAAAACATCACTTACCTATATTGTGTAAAACAAAATTTATATTTTATGCATATCTAGAAAAATTGATAATAATGAACAAAATTAATAAATATACGTACGAAATGAATACGTACTGAGGAGAAAAGGGTTTAGCTCACAGCACATTATTTAAAAAGCCTTTGTTACTAAAGATTTGTTTATATATATATATATATCTGTACTTTGAAAATTTATTTTGTGATTATTATTTGTGTGTATCTATAGAAAATAGTAGGGGGATTTTGAAATTTCTATGAAATATTTTTTTTTCTCTTTTCCCTTTATGTGAGTGTAATTTCGATACCTAGATAAAAAAAAAAAAATTATATTTTGAGAGTACAGTACATAATAATTCACAGTGCTAAAAAAAGGTTAAAAAAATAAATAAAAATAAAAAAAATAAAGAAAAACAATTAAACATCAATCTGTTAGAGATTTTCAAAAGAGATAAATAAATATGACAGGAAGAAAGGGAAGACAGGCTTCTCCCGAAAGGGAATCATTCACTATTGGAGTGGATGCTCTGATAAATTCATTACAAAATTTTGAGAATAAACCGGATCAAAACATAACACATTTTTTGAAGAATTTGAGGAGTTAGCTGTAGCGGCACAATTTCCCGACGACATAATATTGGTGTTGGCGAAATCAAAATTCAAAAGGCAAGCGAGAGAAGTTATGAGAAACACAAATGAATTGCATAAAGCACAAGACAATAAAACGTTTAAACAAAATGCGATAAAACAATTTCAAAAAGAAAGATCTTTTGCTGATGCTCAGTTGCAATTTATAAATGCCAAACAAACAGCCAATCAAACTATTGTGGAATTCACAAAAAAAATTCAATATAGAAGCACAGAAATATCTTGCTTTATCAGGACATGAACAAAAGAATGTAGCCAAAGAACTATTAGAGACTATAAAATTAACAAAAAATCTTGAGGCGTTAAGACCGGACATTTCCTTCGAATTAAAAAAATATCCACCTACAAATTTCGAAGACGCGGTAAAAAAGCTAAAAACATCGAAAGTGCTTTAAACAGTAAATGTGCAGGTGAAATAAATAATTTGACGGAAACAAGTGAAAATAAATTATTTGAAGCACTTATTAGCATGTCACAAGACCAAAAATCAGAGATACAACAGCTGAAAGAACAAATAAAAAGTTTACAAATTGACAAAAACGAAAGTGAACAAAACAAAGCGGAAATAAATCATATAACACAAAATTTTTGTCATATATGTCTCAACCATAGTTAATCATGTATATTATTTTAGAATTTTGTATTACTTTGATATATTTGTGTATATATTTTAGTTTGTCTTGTATAGGATGTTTTTTTTTCTTAATCAAAGGGGAGATAGCATGTAGTGACGAATCGTCACAACATTGCTAGAATAAATATGTACATATAAAGAATGATTAAGCACAACTAAAGTGAAAATACATAAATATTTGTATAAATATATATAAAAAAGAATCATTGATTAAAGTAAAGTTTTAAATTTATTTTATTTACTAATATCTATTTTAAGTTCGTCTAAGTCTTTCAGGTAGTAATAATAACTTTAGGTTTCAGGGAAAGATGAAGGCTATTTTTTTTGTAATTAAAGCCATAAACTTTATGACTCTAGAACGTTTGGTGGGAATGAATGGTTGTAACAAGGAACACCCAAGTGAAATTTCAATTGCTCACCATAAAAATGTCAGATAATGACAATAGCAAAGTAATAGCAAAGTTGTAAAAAACCCAGACTGTCCACAACTTTGACATTACGCGCAGGATCCAACAATAACAGAATTTTTCAGCCGTGAACGCCCACAGAAGGGAGGACTCGGACAAGGGTCTGATGAGTTTCTGCAACCCGTGGGAAAAAAATAAAGTTTTTCTAGTGGCTGAAAGGGGTGTACCTCCTACTTGGACAGGGGACCAATGAGAAGTGAAAGGGCAATTGCCCCAATAAAAACGTTTGCAAATAAACCAATAATATAAAGAAAAGGGATTGGAAGTAATAAAAGAAAAAAAAGAACTACCTCAGAAGTTAGAAGTTAGAAGTCAGCAGATTCGGAAGGTATTTTTGTTCTCCCAGTATGTTGTCATGAAGAAAGGACTCCGACAAGAAATCATTCCACTCCGATGCGGATGTCTAAGCGTTTTTTTGAAACAATGTGGAAAGTGCTGTGAACATTTTTAATTACTGCCATGCATCTTAATGGACAATTATGACTTGTGAGACTTCAGATGCGATGTACGAAATTGCTGTGAACATTTTTAATCAGTGCCATGCATCTTAATGGACAATTATGACTTGTGAGACTTCAGATGCGATGTACGAAATTGCTGTGAACATTTTTTATTACTGCCATGCATCATAATGGACAATTATGACTCGTGAAACTTCAGATGAGATGTACGAAATTGCTGTGAACATTTTTTTATTACTGCCATGCATCATAATGGACAATTATGACTCGTGAGACTTCAGGTGAGATGTACGAAATTGCTGTGAATATTTTTAATTACTGCCATGCATCATAATGGACAATTATGACTCGTGAGACTTCAGATGCGATGTACGAAATTGCTGTGAACATTTTAATTACTGCCACGCATTTTAACGGACAGTTATGAATTACGAGACTTCATTTGTGCTGAGTGAGAATTCTACAAGTTATTTGTTTCGACGGACCTTCCGTGGATTTAGCTGCCAGCTGTTCAACAATGGTGAGAAATTTATTCTTACTCTTGTGGTGTTATTTTTTTTTTGAAATTATCTTTTAGCCGATTTTATTCATATATATAAAGAGAAATTTCTTTAATATGAAAATTAATTTTTTTTATTTGAAATTTAAATAAGGAATAAAAAAAGAATAAAATAAAATAAGATAAAATAAAGTAAAATAAAATAAAATAAAATAAAAGGAAGAAAAGCGAATAATAGGGAAAACTTGGGCTATGCCTTTTTAGTTGTGCTGTGAGAAAATTGTGTTGGTTTATGATACCATAAAACTAAAAAAAAAGTAAAATATTATTATGAAATGAATACATTTTCGAGTGGTGTTATCTGAGTGTGTTGCTAATTATGAAATCGATATTTTTGAATGATATATTATTATTGTATTTTAAATAAAATTTGTTGTTTGAAATAAATATTGGTGTGTACATAGATATCCTTGTTTTCTTTGATATTTTCTTTTCCTTATTACTCTTTAAGTAATTTAATAGATGCAGATTCTAGATTATTAAAATAATTTTTTTTTCCGGAAGACAGTTATTGTTTACATTCATATTATCTCTTTAAAATCCTGATTTGCAAAGTTGAACGGTAAATAAGTAGAATCTGAGTTATTGCGATTTTCCTTTATTTAAATTATTGATGAGTTTAAAAGAAAACAATTTTTTTGGTAATAACCAGTACAATCTTTCACAACGCGGATTGGGATATTATCTTAATATTACTTTATTAAAACTAACCACTATCTTTCGCGTACCGTGTAATGCGGTGTAATTTTCCTCACCACATTACTAAAAATTTAATGGTGCTAATACCAGGTGTTTAATTTACATTTAGGATTTAAAAAATTTAATTTTTTTTCTGCATTTAATTATACATATAAATATATATTGAGTATTATAAATTTTTCTCCTTAATTACCTATTTTCTGTTTCTCTTCTTTTACTAACAAAACATCACTTACCTATATTGTGTAAAACAAAATTGATATTTTATGCATATCTAGAAAAATTGATAATAATGAACAAAATTAATAAATATACGTACGAAATGAATACGTACTGAGGAGAAAAGGGTTTAGCTCACAGCACATTATTTAAAAAGCCTTTGTTACAAAAGATTTGTTTATATATATATATCTGTACTTTGAAAATTTATTTTGTGATTATTATTTGTGTGTATCTATAGAAAATAGTAGGGGGATTTTGAAATTTCTATGAAATATTCGTTTTTCTCTTTTCCCTTTATGTGAGTGTAATTTCGATACCTAGATAAAAAAAAAATTATATTTTGAGAGTACAGTACATAATAATTCACAGTGCTAAAAAAAAGGTTAAAAAAATAAAGAAAAATAAAAAAATAAAGAAAAAAACAATTAAACATCAATCTGTTAGAGATTTTCAAAAGAGATAAATAAATATGACAGGAAGAAAGGGAAGACAGCCCACTCCCGAAAGGGAAGACAGGCTTCTCCCGAAAGGGAATCATTCACTATTGGAGTGGATGCTCTGATAAATTCATTACAAAATTTTGAGGATAAACCGGATCAAAACATAACACATTTTTTTGAAGAATTTGAGGAGTTAGCTGTAGCGGCACAATTTCCCGACGACATAAAATTGGTGTTGGCGAAATCAAAATTCAAAGGGCAAGCGAGAGAAGTTATGAGAAACACAAATGAATTGCATAAAGCACAAGACTATAAAGCGTTTAAACAAAATGCGATAAAACAATTTCAAAAAGAAAGATCTTTTGCTGATGCTCAGTTGCAATTTATAAATGCCAAACAAACAGCCAATCAAACTATTGTGGAATTCACAAAACAATTCAATATAGAAGCACAGAAATATCTTGCTTTATCAGGACATGAACAAAAGAATGTCGCCAAAGAACTATTAGAGACTATAAAATTAACAAAAAATCTTGAGGCGTTAAGACCGGACATTTCTTTCGAATTAAAAAAATATCCACCTACAAATTTCGAAGACGCGGTAAAAAAAGCTAAAAAGATCGAAAGTGCATTAAACAGTAAATGTGCAGGTGAAATAAATAATTTGACGGAAACAAGTGAAAATAAATTATTTGAGGCACTTATTAGCATGTCACAAGACCAAAAATCAGAGATGCAACAGCTGAAAGAACAAATAAAAAGTTTACAAATTGACAAAAACGAAAGTGAACAAAACAAAGCGGAAATAAATCATATAACACAAAATTTTTGTCATATATGTCTCAACCATAGTTAATCATGTATAATTTTTTAGAATTTTGTTTTACTTTGATATATTTGTGTATATATTTTAGTTTGTCTTGTATAGGATGTTTTTTTTTCTTAATCAAAGGGGAGATAGCATGTAGTGACGAATCGTCACAACATTTCTAGAATAAATATGTACATATAGAGAATGATTAAGCACAACTAAAGTGAAAATACATAAATATTTGTATAAATATATATAAAAAAGAATCATTGATTAAAGTAAAGTTTTACATTTATTTTATTTACTAATATCTATTTTAAGTTCGTTTCAGTCTTTCAGGTAGTAATAATAACTTTAGGTTTCAGGGAAAGATGAAGGCTATTTTTTTTGTAATTAAAGCCATAAACTTTATGACTCTAGAGCGTTTGGTGGGAATGAATGGTTGTAACAAGGAACACCCAAGTGAAATTTCAATTGCTCACCATAAAAATGTCAGATAATGACAATAACAAAGTAATAGCAAAGTTGTAAAAATCCCAGACTGTCCACAACTTTGACATTACGCGCAGGATCCAACAATAACAGAATTTACAGCCGTGAACGCCCACAGAAGGGAGGACTCGGACAAGGGTCTGATGAGTTTCTGCAACCCGTGGGAAGAAAAAAAAAGTTTTTCTAGTGGCTGAAAGGGGTGTACCTCCTACTTGGACAGGGGACCAATGAGAAGTGAAAGGGCAATTGCCCCAATAAAAACGTTTGCAAATAAACCAATAATATAAAGAAAAGGGATTGGAAGTAATAAAAGAAAAAAAAGAACTACCTCAGAAGTTAGAAGTTAGAAGTCAGCAGATTCGGAAGGTATTTTTGTTCTCCCAGTATGTTGTCATGAAGAAAGGACTCCGAAAAGAAATCATTCCACTCCGATGCGGATGTCTAAGCGTTTTTTTGAAACAATGTGGAAAGTGCTGTGAACATTTTTAATTACTGCCATGCATCTTAATGGACAATTATGACTTGTGAGACTTCAGATGCGATGTACGAAATTGCTGTGAACATTTTTTTATTACTGCCATGCATCATAATGGACAATTATGACTCGTGAGACTTCAGATGAGATGTAAGAAATTGCTGTGAACATTTTTTTTATTACTGCCATGCATCATAATGGACAATTATGACTCGTGAGACTTCAGGTGAGATGTACGAAATTGCTGTGAATATTTTTAATTACTGCCATTCATCATAATGGACAATTATGACTCGTGAAACTTCAGATGAGATGTACGAAATTGCTGTGAACATTTTTAATTACTGAAATGCATCATAATGGACAATTATGACTCGTGAGACTTCAGATGCGATGTACGAAATTGCTGTGAACATTTTAATTACTGCCACGCATTTTAACGGACAGTTATGAATTACGAGACTTCATTTGTGCTGCGTGAGAATTCTACAAGTTATTTGTTTCGACGGACCTTCCGTGGATTTAGCTGCCAGCTGTTCAACAATGGTGAGCAATTTAATCTTACTCTTGTGGTGTTACCTTTTTTTTGAAATTATCTTTTAGCCGATTTTATTCATATATATAAAGAGAAATTTCTTTAATATGAAAATTAATTTTTTTTAATTGAAATTTAAATAAGGAATAAAAAAAGAATAAAATAAAATAAGATAAAATAAAGTAAAATAAAATAAAATAAAAAAAGGAAGAAAAGCGAATAATAGGGAAAACTTAGGCTATGCCTTTTTAGTTGTGCTGTGAGAAAATTGTGTAGGTTTATGATACCATAAAACTAAAAAAAGTAAAATATTATTATGAAATGAATACATTTTCGAGTGGTGTTATCTGAGTGTGTTGCTAATTATGAAATCGTTATTTTTGAATGATATATTATTATTGTATTTTAAATAAAATTTGTTGTTTGAAATAAATATTGGTGTGTACATAGATATCCTTGTTTTCTTTGATATTTTCTTTTCCTTATTACTCTTTAGGTAATTTAATAGATGCAGATTCTAGATTATTAAAATTTTTTTTCCGGAAGACAGTTATTGTTTACATTCATACTATCTCTTTAAAATCCTGATTTGTAAAGTTGAACGTTAAATAAGTGGAATCTGAGTTATTGCGATTTTCCTTTATTTAAATTATTGATGAGTTTAAAAGAAAACAATTTTTTTGGTAATATCCAGTACAATCTTTCACAACGCGGATTGGGATATTATCTTAATATTACTTTATTAAAACTAACCACACTCTAAAAAATAAATGTGTAAATTAGTCAAATTTACACACATTTATGTGTAAATTTGTAAATTTACACACTTGCCATGTACTTTACACATTTTTTTGCAGAATTTTACCTGTTTTTATGTGTATTTAGCTTTTGAAACTAAGTGTGTAATTTGTTATCACTTGAAAAACATAAATAAGTGTGTAAAAGTAGAAAAATACCTAAATTGACACAGATTGGTATGTTATTGTAATTTACGCATAGTTCTTATATACACTGATAAGTGTGTAAATTTCTAAAATCACACACTTGTCATGAAAATTACACATTTTGTAAAAAGAATTACTTGTTTTTATGTGCATTTATTTTGTGATATTAAGACTGCTAGTTGTTGTCGGTTGGTTACCCAGACAAATGTGTAAAATTGGATTTACATGCACTGGTGTGTTATTGTAAATGTTCGTCTGCATTTTGTATAATAGCAAGTACGCAGGTGAAAAATTAAAATTGAAAACATCTGCTGTATCGTAGTTTCGCCATTTTTGGATTGAATGGAACATGTCAAAAGAGGAAAGTTTGTTCTCCTCTGTTAACTCAAAAAATAAGAATAAATCATAATACAATTACAAATAATCGAGGAATGTTAATTATCATAGAATGTTTGTCTTCATATTTAGAAAAAATTGAACTGTGTTTTCTTTTCTATTGTGATTTTACAGGCATGAAAAAGTGGGATATTCTATAACAAAGGTATGTAAATGTTTTGTTCTAATGAAAATAAAGCTTTTCAATTGACAACTAATTTAACAGATTTTCATGGTTCAGTTTTTCATATTTAAATTGTAAGTTTTTTGACATACAACCAAAAATTAAGGAATTTAAATGTCATTAAAAGTATTAGCAGCATTATTATATTTAAGAAAATGATAAAATTTCGGTGCTTTATTTTCTAATATTGTTCGTTTCTTTTCTATTTGAATATATCTAATCTTTTTCTAGCTTAGATTCCTTTTATTATGTAAAAATGTAAAATAATGTTTATGATTTCTGTGTATTATGAAAGTTTTGTCATAAAAAATTCTATCATATTTCAACTAAATTATGATTATTTTATTGAATTAGTAAAATTTACATTAGAAAATCTTAATCGTTGTCCGAGTTGCAAAGGTGTCGCAAAGGTGACTGCGTTCCTTCATATTAAGCATACTTATGAACTATTCTATGAAAGCTATAATTATGAATAAAGAGAAGTATACATATATGTATTAGTTATTGAATTGACATTTGAATTTAAACACTAATTTAACACATTTAGTGAAATACTTTGAACACTTATTCTAAAAAGAATTATATACATGATATGTATATGTATATATATATGCATTTGTAAAATGTCTCATTTTTGACAAAATGAGATTATTTGTAAAATGATACATTTTTGCAAGAATAAGATTATTTTTGGTTAGAAATTGAATTAACCGTATAAATGAACTTTCTTAAAACTGAGCCCAATATTTTTATTAAATTAGTTAGTGTTTTTAATTTCAGTATTTGTGAATTTATTATCATAAAAAGGTAATAAATTTGTGTACATCAATATAATAATAATAAAATTAAATAGATTGCATTTTTTTAGTTCATTTATGCTTTTTTGTATGTTTCTGTATTTATAAACAAATTTTGATACTTCTTCAGATGTATTATGTAAACCTGTAATAAATAAATATATATATAGGAATGTAAATAAGTAAATTTAAAAAAAAAGTCATGCGCGCATTTTTTTTTTTTTTTTTTTTTGGGGGGGGGACGTTTTTTGAAGCAAGCTATTTTAAAGTATTACATATTATACTTCAGTATAAGTAGATGTGCCAGTAATGGACACCCTTCTAGTAATGTATCAACAATAAATCACAATAATGTAATCACAATAAATAAATGAATAAATGCAAACTAAGCTTTTATTATTTTTTCTTAGGGAGCGAACGATTTTAATAAGCTGACTTAAACCAGTAATTAAATCGTGATTTAAATCAACTTTTTTTTATCATTGACTAAAATCATAAATTTTATAAAGATTTAATATGACAGAAAAAAGTATTAAAATCTAAGGTTACCATAATTTGGCAAGTTTCTACAGGTACTGACTTTTGAATATACACAAAAAAGCTTTAAATAATTATTTCTAAGCTTAATTTCTGAGTATTGTCAAAGACTTAAGCATGATAATTTTATAAAAAGCATAGTTTTTATCTTTTAAGTATAAAAATCATTTAATTTAAAAATGCTATTCAAATCTAGTATAAATCTGGTATAAAAGTCATAATTTCCTTATTGATCCCTATATATTCCTATTAATAATCAAATTATTGATTTTTTTTATATAATATAGGCTAGCAAGTATAATAATTTTCTCCAAATAAACGAATAAAGTAGCCAAATCTTATTTTCTCATTCTGCTTCTGCAATAATAAATTTCTAGCAGATATTGGAACTAAAAATAGAATGAAATAATGACATCCGCTGAATCGCTATTGCAAAAGAAGGCATGAGAAAAAAAAATTATAAAATATTAAGCATAGCAAGAGCTTATTCAGTAAAAGTTGAATGTGTTTACTTTTACAAGTCATATACATCCAAATAAAAATTTTCATGATTAATTAAGGAAGCAAAACTGTCTGAAACACTAAGTGCTGAGAACTTCCACTAAGTGCTAATAATGGCGCTGTTTAATGTTTTGAGGATTTCATATATAATTGGCTATTCCTTATATTTACTTTGTATGTGTGTATGAATGTGCTGATATATTTTGGGGGATTAATACATGCAAACGTGGATGTAAATTTAGATTAAGACTTCACAGATTGCAAAATGAGATGCAAATAAATTTGTTAATTTTGTTATTTGTGTTACTAATTGATGAAATTACTTGTTTGCAATTGTTATTAATTCTGTAACTATTTGCTGTTTCCTCTAAGCACTTTTTTTAGGGTGGAAAAACTTTCTTCTTATGAAATTGGCAAAATGCTACCTTATTAAAATATATTTAAATTCACTTACAGTAAACACAGCTTTCTTGTAATACAACTTCCAAATTACACATTATTTCTTAATCCAAGTTCCCAAGATCTTATAAAAGTGATAGAGGATTATTTCTTTAGAAAAAAATTAAAACATGTTATTATTTAATTGTATTTTTCAATTTGTAATTCATAAAATTATTAAAATTAATGGCACTTTGTTTATCATAATGAGAAACTGAATGCTTTTTATAATTACTAAACACATTGCTCAGTATATTTCCCCATGAAATAATGTATTTTTTGGAACTAGCATCTTCCCTTTTTTTCATTCTAGAATGAGCACTAAATTGTTAATAATCATTTTAGTAATTAAAATATGTTATATACTAATTAAAAATTATATTATTACTAATTTTATGCTAATTAAAAATGTATATTATGTTCCTAAATACAGAGATTGCTGTTTAATAATTATTAATTTTAAATAGTGTTAATAGTTTATGTTAAGTGCAGCTATTAATAATTGGAATAAATGTAAATATCACTAGTATTTAATATAGTTTTGCATAATATTGCATAATATTATCGCAAAATATTAATGTACATAATGTTATTATATGGTACAAAGGAAACTACTACTAAAAATAGTTCATAGTTACAGACATTATAAAACTACTTTGTAGTTTTTATAATGTCTGTAACTATGAACTATTAGTTATGTTAGTTAAAGGATAAAGACACAGATTATGTTAGCAATTAGAGTTTTTTTTTTCTCTTGGTAGACTAAAATCCTTGGTAGTCATTCAGTTTTTGAAAATTGGGGACAAAAATCATAAAATTCCAATTTATATCAAAATAATCTGATTCAGTTCTTTCAGGTATGATGTACTACTCATAGTACGCGTCTTTTAATGGGGTATTATTTTGTTTTAAGAAATATTTTTGGTGATATTTACATGCATTAATGTTAGTATATATCTATGCATTTACTATATGACTTCATTTTATTCTTAAGCATTTAATAAAAATAATAATAATTATTATTATTATTATTATTATTATTATTATTATTATTTGGTTAATTCTCTCTGCGCTGTTTGTGATTCTTTTATTTCAAACATCATATTTCACTCTTTAAATTTAAAATAAAAGTTACTTTCTTGAAAGAATCATGTCTAATAATGCGCAGAAAGTAGGAGAAAGTTCTAATATCAATTAAATCTTATTGCAATGCAATATTTTCTAAACATTTCCCAAAATTCTTTTTTAGCCTATGGCCATATGTATATTGAATAATACGCAAAATAACAACATTCGTTATCTTTCAGATTATGAAATATTGGTGAAACACTAATTAATGTACTTGGATAGCTAGTATTAATATTATTAATGTATAAGTATGTAATATTAATACTATTAATGTTACTAATATTAAAATGTATTATTAATATTATTAATAATAAATATTTCTGAAAAAATTGCTCTTTAAAATATTAAAAACAAAATGAGTTGTTATAGCAGTAAATATGAGCGAAAAAATTTCTTTTTAACTTGAATTTAAAAGACAGAAATTGTAAGGAATTGAAATTATGCACAGTCTGCGCATAAATTGTGATCTCACGATTGTATAACTATAAACCAACTCTAAAAGAAATTACAAACTGGTAATTAAAATTTCAGTTTATCATGCTTTATATAAAAACGGGTATATCGGTGATACGAAAATGATTTGTCTTTTATTTAGTGTGGTGTGAAAATTGCCAAAATACATTGCTGGTACACTATTTTCTGAGCATCAAACAGAGCTACCAGAAAATATAATCTCAATCAGTAAATGATATTTTTCTTTGTACAATTTTTTTAATCATTAAAATTATCATTATTAATCATTGGGAATTAATTCCCAATTTAAACATACTAAAACATATAATGTTAACGCTAAATACATAAAAATATGTCTGTTGGAATATTACACAAATATCTAAGTATTTTGATTATTACACACAAATCTGTGTTTTGTATGTTCAGCAGAAATATTTATATGAAGAGAATGCTACACAAAAATCTGTGTATTTTGAATATTATACAGAAACCTGTGTAATTTACATACTACACAAAAAATTGAGTATTTCACATAAAACACAAAAGTATGTGTTTCTTGTATTATACACAAAAATACATTTAATCACAGAATATTACACATATGAGTGTGTGAGAGTATTACACATAAATCTGTGTATTCTTCTGCAATTTACACATTAAAGTGTGTATTTCAAGACTTATCAGATAACATTTACACATTTGGACTTATCATCAAATTACACTTTAAAATGTGTATTTTCAAATTTACACATTAGGCGTGTATTTTGGCAATTTACACACCAATTTACACACACAGACATGTCGTTTTTGTATCATCGATATACCTGTTTTTATGTGTAAATTTACACATTTTTTTTTAGAGTGCACTATCTTTCGCGTACCGTGTAATGCGGTGTAATTTTCCTCACCACATTACTAAAAATTTAATGGTGCTAATACCAGGTGTTTAATTTGCATTTAGGATTTAAAAAATTTAATTTTTTTTCTGCATTTAATTATACATATAAATATATATTGAGTATTATAAATTTTTCTCCTTAATTACCTATTTTCTGTTTCTCTTCTTTTACTAACAAAACATCACTTACCTATATTGTGTAAAACAAAATTGATATTTTATGCATATCTAGAAAAATTGATAATAATGAGCAAAATTAATAAATATACGTACGAAATGAATACGTACTGAGGAGAAAGGGGTTTAGCTCACAGCACATTATTTAAAAAGCCTTTGTTACTAAAGATTTGTTTATATATATATATCTGTACTTTGAAAATTTATTTTGTGATTATTATTTGTGTGTATCTATAGAAAATAGTAGGGGATTTTGAAATTTCTATGAAATATTTTTTTTTCTCTTTTCCCTTTATGTGAGTGTAATTTCGATACCTAGATAAAAAAAAAATATATAATTTGAGAGTACAGTACATAATAATTCACAGAGGTAAAAAAAGGTTAAAAAAATAAATAAAAATATAAAAATAAAGTAAAACAATTAAACATCAATCTGTTAGAGATTTTCAAAATAGATAAATAAATATGACAGGAAGAAAGGGAAGACAGGCTTCTCCCGAAAGGGAATCATTCACTATTGGAGTGGATACTCTGATAAATTCATTACAAAATTTTGAGGATAAACCGGATCAAAACATAACACATTTTTTTGAAGAATTTGAGGAGTTAGCTGTAGTGGCACAATTTCCCGACGACATAAAATTGGTGTTGGCGAAATCAAAATTCAAAGGGCAAGCGAGAGAAGTTATGAGAAACACAAATGAATTGCATAAAGCACAAGACTGTAAAACGTTTAAACAAAATGCGATAAAACAATTTCAAAAAGAAAGATCTTTTGCTGATGCTCAGTTGCAATTTATAAATGCCAAACAAACAGCCAATCAAACTATTGAGGAATTCACAAAAAAATTCAATATAGAAGCACAGAAATATTTTCTTTATCAGGACATGAACAAAAGAATGGAGCCAAAGAACTATTAGGGACTATAAAATTAACAAAATATCTTGAGGCGTTAAGACCGAACATTTCTTTCGAATTAAAAAAATATCCACCTACAAATTTCGAAGACGCGGTAAAAAAAGCTAAAAACCTCAAAAGTGCATTAAACAGTAAATGTGCAGGTGAAATAAATAATTTGACAACAAGTGAAAACAAGTGAAAATAAACTATTTGGGGGCACTTATAAGCATGTCACACGAGCAAAAATCAGAGATACAACAGCTGAAAGAACAAATAAAAAGTTTACAAATTGACAAAAACGAAAGTGAACAAAACAAAGCGGAAATAAATCATATAACACAAAATTTTTGTCATATATGTCTCAACCATAGTTAATCATGTATATTATTTTAGAATTTTGTATTACTTTGATATATTTGTGTATATATTTTAGTTTGTCTTGTGTAGGATGTTTTTTTTATTAATCAAAGGGGAGATAGCATGTAGTGACGAATCGTCACAACATTGCGAGAATAAATATGTACATATAAAGAATGATTAAGCACAACTAAAGAGAAAATACATAAATATTTGTATATATATATAAAAAAAGAATCATTGATTAAAGTAAAGTTTTAAATTTATTTTATTTACTAATATCTATTTTAAGTTCGTTTCAGTCTTTCAGGTAGTAATAATAACTTTAGGTTTCAGGAAAAGATGAAGGCTATTTTTTTTGTAATTAAAGCCATAAACTTTATGACTCTAGAACGTTTGGTGGGAATGAATGGTTGTAACAAGGAACACCCAAGTGAAATTTCAATTGCTCACCATAAAAATGTCAGATAATGACAATAGCAAAGTAATAGCAAAATTGTAAAAAACCCAGACTGTCTCCAACTTTGACATTATGCGCAGGAGCCAACAATAACAGAATTTGCAGCCGTGAACGCCCACAGAAGGGAGGACTCGGACAAGGGTCTGATGAGTTTCTGCAACCCGTGGGAAGAAAAAAAAAGTTTTTCTAGTGGCCGAAAGGGGTGTACCTCCTACTTGGACAGGGGACCAATGAGAAGTGAAAGGGCAATTGCCCCAATAAAAACGTTTGCAAATAAACCAATAATATAAAGAAAAGGGATTGGAAGTAATAAAAGAAAAAAAAGAACTACCTCAGAAGTTAGAAGTTAGAAGTCAGCAGATTCGGAAGGTATTTTTGTTCTCCCAGTATGTTGTCATGAAGAAAGGACTCCGAAAAGAAATCATTCCACTCCGATGCGGATGTCTAAGCGTTTTTTTGAAACAATGTGGAAAGTGCTGTGAACATTTTTAATTACTGCCATGCATCTTAATGGACAATTATGACTTGTGAGACTTCAGATGCGATGTACGAAATTGCTGTGAACATTTTTTTATTACTGCCATGCATCATAATGGACAATTATGACTCGTGAGACTTCATGTGAGATATACGAAATTGCTGTGAACATTTTTAATTACTGCCATGCATCATAATGGACAATTATGACTCGTGAGACTTCAGATGCGATGTACGGAATTGCTGTGAACATTTTTAATTACTGCCATGCATTATAATGGACAATTCTGACTCGTGAGATTTCAGATGAGATGTATGAAATTGCTGTGAACATTTTTAATTACTGCCATGCATCATAATGGACAATTATGACTCGTGAGACTTCAGATGCGATGTACGAAATTGCTATGAACATTTTAATTACTGCCACGCATTTTAACGGACAGTTATGAATTACGAGACTTCATTTGTGCTGCGTGAGAGTGCTACAAGTTATTTGTTTCGACGGACCTTCCGTGGATTTAGCTGCCAGCTGTTCAACAATGGTGAGCAATTTAATCTTACTCTTGTGGTGTTACCTTTTTTTTTTTGAAATTATCTTTTAGCCGATTTTATTCATATATATAAAGAGAAATTTCTTTAATATGAAAATTAATTTTTTTTTTGAAATTTAAATAAGGAATAAAAAAAGAATAAAATAAAATAAGATAAAATAAAGTAAAATAAAATAAAATAAAATAAAATAAAAGGAAGAAAAGCGAATAATAGGGAAAACTTAGGCTATGCCTTTTTAGTTTTGCTGTGGGAAAATTGTACGATATGTTAAAATTATGATAAAATAAAACTGATTATGATAAAATAAAACTAAAAAAAAAATATTATTATGAAATGAATACATTTTCGAGTGGTGTTATCTCAGTGTGTTGCTAATTATGAAATCGATATTTTTGAATGGTATTTTATTATTGTATTTTGTATAAAATTTGTTGTTTGAAATAAATATTGGTGTGTACATAGATATCCTTGTTTTCTTTGATATTTTCTTTTCTGTATTTCTCTTTAAGTAATTTAATAGATGCAGTTTCTAGAATATTAAAATTAATTTTTTTTTTCCGGAAGACAGTTATTGTTTACATTCATATTATTTCTTTAAAATCCTGATTTGCAAAGTTGAACGTTAAATATGTGGAATCTGAGCTATTGCGATTTTCCTTTATTTAAATTATTGATGAGTTTAAAAGAAAACAAATTTTTTTTGGTAATATCCCGTACAATCTTTCACAACGCGGATTGGGATATTATCTTAATATTACTTTATTAACATTAACCACTATCTTTCGCGTACCGTGTAATGCGGTGTAATTTTCCTCACCACAACAATCGTTTCATTGTCCTATATTCGGTAATCCAAGAGCTTTTCTGCCAAATATTCTTCCAACACACGAAGATGTTCTTCAATGCTACCTTGAGCAGAGGTCTCTATTAGCAAGTAAATTCAACATCATTAAAGTGAGTTTCTCATTTGTCAGATAAACAGTGGCACAAAAAATAAAATATATTTATTAGAAGGCGTCAATCCCAAAAGTGTTTGATTGTAGAATCATTTAGCTAATTAATGCCTTTTAGATAATATTCTAAACTAACGAAATCTTATATTCGAGACAAGGAATAGCCAAACCTTATAAAAAAGTTTGATAAATTTAAAAAACAAGAAACCCCACTGTGTGATATTTCAGCCTGCAAACGTGTAATGAATTTATATTGCTCCTGACAAATGTTACCAGATCTGAGGGAGTGTCTAATTGAGACTAATTGTACGTCTCAAAAACACAACAAAATTCCTGTCATTGAGCATAGATTTATCTACCTCCAGAGAAATGACGGAACGGGAAAAATTGGTACTAAGTTTAAAAAAAAAAAAAAAAGAAAAAAAAACTGAGTATAAGACTTGGAAGGCGAAACTATATATTGAAAAAGCAACCTTCCAAATTTGTTGAAGCGAAAATAAAAGACCTTGAGCATTTAGATGAAATACATGAGAATTTTAATGCTAATGTAGGTATAGGTAAAATATCATTACCATGACGGATACAGCCTATCAGATTTAAGAAGAAGTTACTATGGCAAATGAAAGTGTAGTTACAATCTACATCTTTACATTGCGATCGCAATGGTGTATCTGACAGTGTAGGTGCTGCTAAAGCGTTGAGTGTACTAGAAGATATTCCTGTAATAACTAAAGAGATGCTTTTCAAGTTATTGACCTATACAAAATTAGAAGAAAACAAACAGAAAGAAAAAAATTACGGCAAAGTCAAGTGGAATTAGAAGAACCACATAACTTACATTTTGATGGAAAAAAGGGCGATTATTTAGTTATCCTCCTCAGTCCTGAGACAAATATCACGATGGACAACATACACTGTTTAAAATTACTATAAACCATGTTTAAACATGTGTCATTCTACATATCAATGCATGTTATATGGACGCATTTATTGAAAAAGTCTAGAAATATTTTTAACGATTTTAGAAGTATTTAAAAAATTTTAAAGGATTTTCTTTAGTTTCTCGTACAGGCACTATATTCGTGAAGAATATTTGACAAAAAATCTCTTGGGGATGACAAAATATAGGACAATGAAAAGATTGTCTAGTAATTTTCTTTGTGAACGACGTGTGCAGATCCGTGTACCTGTCACATGTTAATGTATTTTAAATAACACAATACATCTAATTAACAAACGAAATTAGTTCACGGGCTCACTGATACGAAATGGCGCACTGTGCAAGTGGACGAGGCTAGGGAGAGAAAAGGATGTGGACACATAGGGCGACTTCAACGCTGTTTCGCAATGTGGCAAACAGTAGTTGCGCGAACTACTAAACCTTTTCGCCCTGCAGCGATCTCGTCGTGGTAAGATCTCGATTGTTCAAAAATAGCATAACATGCACATTAGTATTAATTTACATTTAAATTTTAATATGAGACCGCAAATTGAACTTATTTAAATATTTTCTTAGTGCATCAAAAAACACTGAAAATTGAATTTTTCCCGATTTTTAATGAGTTTGCGCGATCGGAAGATATTCTCTAAACGCAATTTATTTTTTTATTATTATTAAATAGTACAAAATGTAAATATTTTTGACGATGGTAATAAAATATATCTATATGTAATATTTTTTTAAAAATTCTGAAAAAATCGAAATTTTTCATTTTTTTTTTTAACTTTTAGGTGGTTTGCGCGATCGGAAGATAATGCCCGATTTCAAAAAACTTTTTTAGTTTTTCTTGTATTTACCAATCGCAACTTTTCTGCACTATAGCGATTCGGAAATAAAAACTTTTGTTTTTTCGCACCACCCTAATAATCATATAGAGGAACAGAGATAAATATATGCACATATTTTTTATAGGTAGCAAGAGAATTTGAAGTAAATAATTAACCCATAACTGGAAACATATGGATTTCCTTACGCGGGCACAGACAGAGTAAAAAAAAAGATTAGATTTTTATTTTATTTTATTTTACTTTATTTTTATTTTTATTTATTTATTTATTTATTGTAAACAATATTGGGATTTATTTTGGAAACTCAATATGATCTAGAATTCATGTAATAATAAAAAAAGACTTCGTGAAACTGAAGATATGGTTTTCTTCAACGACAAAAACGCATGAATTTGAATATCTGCATTTAATAAAAAAATTCCCATATTTTATGATTAAGGGTAAAACTTATAAAGAAATTCAGATGTAATTTATAATTTAAATAGAATTTGCTCATATTGTGAAATATATAAGAAACGACTTCCAGTTATTCCGTTTTCGAAAAGTAATCGATCAATATACCTTCGTTTGTTATTCTTGTACTTCTTGGCACGTTTGAATGATATGCTTTCAGATAAGAATACGTCGGTTTCATATCCTGCAGATAAAAATATATTGATCGCGTTTATGTATTCCTTTTACATGAACGCTTGCTTTGTATTTTTTGAAACACGGGAATGCCAGAAACCGTTGCATTTAGCAACGTAATTTTCTAAATTTTTTTCTAAAAAGTATAACTATGTTTAATAATGCAGATAATGCAGATAATTGTATAAAGGAATAGAGAAAAATATATGTCCATATTTTATTTATATTTAACAAGAAAAATTTAATTAATTACTCCGTAACTAGAAATATGGATTTACTTAAGCAGACATAGTCACACAGATTTAATTGTTATTTTATTTATCGTATTAAGTAGTTTAATTTACTTATTTATTTTATATTTTTATTTTATTTATTTATTTTTGCAAACAATATTGGAATTTATTTTGGAAACTCAATAGGACCTTGAATTAATATAATTATAAAAGAACTACTTTGTGGAATTGAAGAGATAATTTTCTTCAAAGAAAAAAACCCAAGTGATAATCAGGGCCAAAGAACAAGGTGTATTTTGTCTCCCGTCTACAGTTACGGATTAATATTAAGTAGTAATCAAGATAGATTTTTGCCGTTGACTATCATTTTTTCTTATTATTAATACTAGTATTTTTACGACAACACTCTTAATTATTTCATTTTTTATGCACCAATAATATTATTGATGTACGCGATTAAATTTTATTGTTTAATTTCAGATTTTGGATTGAATAAAATGACATTCTTTTCTTTTTTTTTTCTTGTATGTGTATTTTTTAATAAAATTCTGAAAGTATATTTACTTTTTATTTATTGAAATAAATACAAACTTCCTTAAAAATTAAAAAACAATTACGTGTTAGGTTTATCATAAATATTCGAGTCAACAAATCCCATTGAAACTTAACAAATGTGTCTTTTTCGCCACATTAAAAAAACTAGTATTGATTATTGATTTGAATACTTATGCTGGAACGGTTATAACAGAGTAGGAAAAGAATAGGAAAATATTTTAAATAAATTAGAATTTTTTTTTTAAATACAGATTGTTTAGTATTAACCATTTAGGCATTTTTAATTCATAAATATTTAAAAATACACAAATTATATAGTTGAACAGTTCCATTGACTCAAAGAAATAAAGTAAAACAACAGTAATTAGGTAAGGATTTGTTCATTTGACCATTTTGCAAATTTTAAATGTTATTCTTAACTATGAAGTCGAAATTTAATTTCTTTATTTTATTATAATTAGTATTATGTAATTCATTGTACGTAATTTTCTCAATGTTCTAGTTTTACTTTTATTTCGTTGTATTTCATTTAAAAAAATAATAGCATTGCGTAGAAGGAACAATATATAGTTGTACATTTGATTATGTGTTGTTTTACCTCTGACTAGGTAATTGGACAACACAGCAATGAAAAAAAAATGTTATTCTGCATTATTATAAAGAAATTTAAATTAAACGGTTACAGGAGAATATAATAGGCATGGTATATGTATGACAATATATATATATTAAAAATTATATATTAACCCTTTAATGACCATGGTATCACATATGCGAACACTGATGTTGCCAATTTAGTAAATATTTTTGTTCAAATATTCCAAATTCATACCAGACATTTAAATTTACAATATTTGCTGAAAAAAAAATATCGTCAAATGAAATAAAATTTTCTGATGAAATTTTTCTATGTAAATTCAGGTAACCCGAATATCAGAATTTCTTGAATGTACTCTAACTTGGGAATTAGAGAGTTTATGATAATATTTTACATACTCGTTCCATGATTCCACTGTATGTGGTTCTCAATTGAAACTCTTTTTATTAATGATAGTCAAACAAAATTGCAATTTCGATCTCAGAATTATATGCTTCGGTATCAAAGATTAGAAAATACCTAAATAAACTGAAACTCTAACGCTGAAGTCAAAGTAGAGAAAAAATAATTCAATAACAATCAGTTACACTGAATTAATACTCCGTAACGAAGAAGTTGCGAGTTTTGTATTTCACGTTTTTTTATTCCCCTTTAAGGGGATCTGTGACAAATCTTCAAAATTTCTAAAAAACTTTTTATATTAAAAATTTTTTATGCGTAAAATGAGGTTCAAATCATTTAATCGATTTTAATTATAAGGAGAAATATTAATTTTTATGTTTTGGTTTCTTTTCAAAATCTAGCTTTTAAGCAACGGTTGGCATAAAAGTGACTTCTTGTAAAAATGCGTTTTTTTTTTTTTGATTCAAATTTCTGACATACAAGAGCCGTTAAAGTCATATACTTTAAACTTTAAACACTTTTTTTTTTTGAATACTTTACTGTGATTTTTACTGTGTACTTGCACAAAATTTTTTTTTTTTTTTGAAAATATGATTGTTTTTAGTTACAGTTTTTTCGTACAAATTTTACTTCAAATATTTTTAATAAAAAAAAATTAAATGCTGTACCGTATTATAATTTAGATATTTCTGTTTATTTAAATGTAAAAAAAATGAAATTCTACAAATAATATTTTGAGTTTTAATGATTTTAAATGACATCACAATTGATATAATTTAATTAAATATATATATATATATATATAAGTTTTACATTATGATTTTCTTTAAAAATAATATGGTTACCATCAGAAAAAGTTCAATAAATACAAATTATTTTAAAATTGTCCCAAACCCCCTTAGATGTCTACTCCAAATGAAAAACATTCAAGCAAATCTACTAGCAATAGCAGGATTTATAAACAGATCCTGATTATCACACGGACGCCAGAGCCTGTGTCTTAAGAACAAAATTTCTCAGGGGTACAAAAATTTTCAGAACTTTATCTAAATTTCCATTTAAAAATTATACTTGTGAAAAAAATGTGATATTTGAGATATTTATACGTTGAAATAGCATAAACATATTTCAATGTATGGTTATGAGCACATTTCAATGAATAATCATAAAGTAATAATAATAATAAGAAGAAGAACAATAATAATTCCTGAAACCGTTTTTCAATTTTCCAGGAAAAAAAACTATTTTCTCTAAATCAACCAATCTACGAAGACAATAAAAATTGAATGTGCCCTAGGTACGGAAACTTGCTAGTTGAGCTCTGTTTGAAAGTTTACTCGTAATGTTTTCTATATCAATTATCATACAGTTTTACATCTTCTCGTAAAAACTTACTACTTAAGTCTTTTTTTATTTTTTAACTATTTGGAAAAAATAGTTGTTGTTCTCAATAGGGAATAGGGAAATCTAAAGTATGTCTGAATCTTTTTAATTTGCGTAATTCGCAACTTATTTAATTTTATTCGTTTCCTGATTAGTGCAAGTTTAATGTCCAAAATTGGAATACTTCTGTTGCCACAATGACAAAAAGAGTTATAAAAACTTAAAAAATAATAATTATTAATTTTTTATAGAGATTTTAAACAAATTTCATTTAAAAGTGCATTTTTTTTTCTCTACGCGACGATGTAAAAATTTAAAATGAGCGATTTTTGGAAACTTAAAAATTTGCAATTCCAAAAATTTTAAAATATAAATTACATATAAAATTTGTTTGTGATAGGTCTTGAAATATTAATGTTTAATCCATGTCGTACGTATTATGAGGCGTTCAGAAGTCAGTCCGATTAACTCTATCAAATAAGAATGCACATTTTCAACAGTTAAATTTTTCTATCTTTAATCTACAATTTTTTTTTATCATTGGTCTAGGAATGTTAATGTTTAATGCACGGCGTACGGTAATATATGACTCGTTATAATCATCCTAAAAATTATATTAATTATTATCATTAATTTAATAATAGAATTTATTAATAAATCTTTAAAATTTGAGTCTTTTGGTATATCATTTTCCAAATAGTAGTTGCAATTTGTTAAATTACAATTTATTATTATTATTATTATTATTATTATTATTATTATTATTTATTTTTACTTTTTAAAAATATTGAATATGAAATATTGGATATTATATATCATATATCTCCTCGACACTTTTTACTTTTACTTATAACAAGAAAAAAATTTCTTTTTTACAACTTAGTTTTTTTAAATTTTTGTTGGTCAGCTAATTCACGATATTCATTTAGAAGATCAAAATCACTTTTTTCTGCGAAAACTTTGGTGTTACTTTCAGACTCTGAATTGTCCTTTAGAAATAAATTTATTTTTATGTATTTTTTTAACAAGTCATTTGTTTATACAAAGTTTAGTGTGTTGCTTTTGATTTTTTTTCAGCTTATTTAATTAACCTTACAGAAGTATCAGTCAAGATACAAAATATGCTTTTATGATGATCCTAATTTGACATTTTCCTTGCTTGCATTTTTCGATAGTGTCTCAAGCTTTTAGGTGTAATTATAACTGACGATAGATTTGAACTGCTGCATTGTGTAAAAGATATTGTCAGTTTCAGCTGTGTCACTTGTTGATTCTTTATCAAAACCTCTGGTCTCAAGCTGTGGGAGTTTGACGATGACTAATGTACACACACATATATATACATATAGAAGGAACTGGGGTTTACTATTACGGTTTTTTTTTCTAAGAATTTGCTTTTTGTCTATAAAGTAGAAATTTCAAGATATTTTTCCATGCGGTATCAGCAAAACTTGTGTATTGTGTCATTAAAATATACAATCGTTCTTTTATATAGTATTTTTGCATGCAATTTCAATAATAATAATAATAATAATAATAAAAGTAGTTTGTATCAGTGTCTCCCATCCCGGGGCAGATTTATACACCTCATGGGGCATATTGATACACTTGGGAAAAATGGAGACAAAATAACACCAATGCATGTTTTTCATAGAAAATGAGTTAGCAAACCATTTTATATTTACTTATAAAAATTGAAATCACTCACAATTTATTTGTAAGTAATATTAAAAGCAAAAAAATTAAATGTATAGGACCTGATGTTCTGGCTGTTCCTTGTCTGATTGTTGACTGTTTTTAACTTTGTCATATCTGGCTCTTCAACCCCAGCATTATCTTCATTCTCAGGAAAGATGAAAAAATGAACAGGTTTTCTTTTTTAAAATCGGTTTATAAACAGAAAATAAAGAGTAATTATATTAAAAATTCTGTTTATAAATAATCATCCTTTGCTGTTCTGAAGCATATTTCTCTTATCTAACAATTCTCATGACGAAATTTTTTTTTCTCTCTGGAGAATCGATATAAATTCGAGATTTGCCAGGCTACCGTCCTTTTCTTTTGTTCGTTCTACTAGAATTAGCTGCTGGGTAAGTTCGTACGTCTTCTGTTTGTAAAAGTACTAAAAATGTTCCAATATAAAAAATTGGACCTATTTCACTTCAATAAAAACTAATTTTAGAATTTTTTTGGTGGGAAATGGTTGGATTAAGGAGTGTATGGTAAAAACAATAATAAAAGATAATGAAAAAACTGAACTAAAAAAGGATTAAGGTGTCTGTAGCCATCATGAGGCACTTTGATACGTATCAGTGTGCCCCAACATAGACTGTATTAATGTGCCCCATGCGGCGATTTTGAATAAATAAATCTTAATCCATCACTTCATAATTTACCTAACAATGGTGAATGAGGAACTGATAAAGAATATCTTTAATAACCCTGTATGTTCTATATGTAGTTGTTGCCATGGTTCTGTATGTAGTTGTGTACACTGGCACTTTGGAACTATTGTGAAACTTCCTGTTATGACCTTGTAGGCAGTAGCGGGTGTGTATCAATGAGATCCATGTATCATGTGCCCCAGTTACCCCTATATACTATTACCTATATGAAGAATTGAAGTAATATATATATATATATATATATATATATATATATATATATACCGTCATCTAAACTCAAAACAATTGTAGCAAGTAAGTGCTAAAAGTTGAAACGCTTAGAAAATCATTTAAAAATGTTGTACCTTTGACCTGGTCAGAGCAACAACAACTGATCATAGTCAGAGGCACAATACCATGTTAGTATTATATTAGAAAGCATGCTACAGTTTTAGAGTTTAAATTTTCACAACCCCCGCCATATACAAAAGAATATAGCTACCATGTGAAATCAAATCTATCAATACAGACATAGTACAACAATATTATTGGACAAAACATTAACAAGCAAATATTTACATTTTTATGGTGGAAATGGATAAATATTATGCACATAAATCATATTTCACACGAATAATACATAGTAGGTTGTAAAAGTTTTGTAGTGAAGGAACTATACACTAATTACACAAAAAGTCATAAAATGCTCTATATGGCGCTACAGCTTATGTGATCAAAGGAAAAAAGTAGTCAGTGGTAAAACACCTTCCACTGATACTGATTTTAGTAAAAAAAATGTTTAAAGATAAATTAAATTTACTTTGCTATGCTAAATACTGTGAATTATCAAATCGTGAATAATTTATTAAAACGATTATCTTTACAAATTACGAGTTCATAAATTTGAATACGTGTATGAAAAATGAATACAAATATGTAATTTCGAAATTATGTAAAATAAATTTAATTCTATGAAGTGTAATTTAAATACAGAATAAAGTATTTTTCAAAGACTCAAGCAATGACTCTATTAGTTTTGATTTTGATTTCCATTAATTACATTTTGCCATATATAAGTATAAATGTAACCTACATTAGTCTGTAAACTACATTAACACATAGCCTGGAATATTATTTAGTAAATCGATGACATAAATTTTTTAGCTACTATTTAATTTGAAAGGGTACTCCCATTGTCTTTAATAATATTTCGGGAATTATATTATTCGGAATTTAAAGTAAAATTTTTTATTATGTTGAATTTTATATTTACTGAGAAATTAAACAATTTCATTTAATACCTAATCAAGCTCTGTTTACAAAATCTATGTAACGAAAGCCGCAAAAAGCTGCAGACTGGTAAATATACTCTCATAGATATAAAAAAAAATGAAAAAAACGAAGAAAGAGTAATACAAATAAGATACAAATTCGCATATATACACGTTTCGACGGAAAAAGCAAGATTTTGAAGATTTGCGGCGAAAAAATGAACATGCAACGCTGCTTCGTATGCTTTATCTTCAATCTGCAGGGTACTTGAAGGAAAAATTTTTGGATTCAAGTAATACATTTACTGTCAATTTTATTTCGTATACTCAAATAGACAGTAACTACACCTGATATACAGGTGCATGAACAATATGCGCTGATTTCAGCATTTGAGCAAAGAATGCAGTTGGATGCAAACAAGTCAGTGGCCTAATTGCTTGACATTTTGCAGAGAATGATGCCACTATTGGATGATGATGGAAAGGATGGGTGAAACGTAACCGAACAGAATGTCAAAAAGTTAGCGCTCGACAAAAGGAGACGACAGTTTAAAACTGTACATTGTTCGAATTGCAGTCGGAGATTCAGAATCAACATTATCATCCATCCTATATGCAACTCGTGGTTCAGTTTTCCGCAAAGACCATTAATAAGCGGCTAATTGACAGAGGGATAAGCTCATGCGTCCCTTGCGTGGACTTCCATTGACCACCACTGCACACTGACAATCTCGTTTGTCTGATGTAGGACATATTCAGCCTGTAAAGTCCTTGATTGGGGTACAATTGTCTTCAATGATAAGTCCCGCTTCGAATTGAGACTTGAGGACCAGCTAAGACATATCTAAAGACGGCCATGACAATGAGGGTTATAAACCACGCTGTCACCCAACATTCTGACAGACAACAGTGTGTGATGTTTTTAGGATGCCCTTTAGTTTCATATCAATACCCATTGCATGAGTTGTCAGCAGAGTATAACGTTGACGACATTCTACGTCCCGAAGACATGTTATTATTTATTTCACATAATCCTGATCTGACATTTCAGAAAGGTAATGCCATGGAGATCGTTTCAATTGCGTTTCTCTGTGCTTGCGGAAAGCTATCATGACTAATGATGTCTACACCATTGACATTTTCTTCACATTTAACTCCTTCTTCATACGCATTTTTTAAACTACACTGTAAAAAAAAGGGTCGATCTACTAAAAAAAAAAATTAGTGATCCATGTAATTACTAAAAAATTTTTAGTAATCTTACTCGGTTACAAGGAATCTGTAAGAAATACAAGAAAAAAGCTAGCAACGAATTGAGTTAATAGTTTTAAATTTTTAATAGCTATTACTAAAACTCACTTGGTGTGGCCGTGATAGCCTAGTGGTCATAGCACCGATCTCCAGGCTGAAAGTACCTGGGTTCGATATGGACGCCGCCAAATATGTACTTAATGTATGCAATGTAAGTACTCGTTAAATAAAGGGATTATGAGAATCCTATTGTAGCAGTTACCATGGGTAATGATCTCTGGACTTTCCCTCCCCTTTAGAAACATGTCAAAATAGAGCAGGTAGCAAAGTTTTGCGCTGCCGTCTGTTGTGGTTTTGCCGAAAATCTTCCGCTTCAGATGTCTAAATATATTTTTTAATTAATTTAAAATAATTTTGGAGCTATTACTAAAATTTGCTTGGTGGCTCATACTAAAATGTTTTAAGTTAGTTATACAAAAAATTCTTTTGTTCAGTCTACAAAAGAAATGTTTGTTTCACTTGCAAAAAAAAAAGCTTGTAATGATTACTAAAAAATTCTGTGAAATACTAATTTACTAAAAAATTTTTAGTAATCTCTTGAATTTTTTTTACAGTGTAATTTATATAAAACAAATCAAATCAACAAGGGAAACACAGAATAATGTTCTATTTAGTATCTTGCGCTTTGTTAATTTACTCTAAGATCATTTTATAACATTCAGTACATATAGAAAATATGGTTCAAATTTAAATGTAATATTAAGTAACAATTTTACATATTTCATAGTTAATCTTTCATTAGTAAAATTTTTATAATGTGTTAAACTTTTTTTATCGAATCACAATTAAAGGAATATAAATAGTTATTCAGAAAACCAATTTTAATGGATAGCTTAATTGAGTTTAATACAGTTTAATATTAAAAGTTTAATAATGTCTAATAATAACTTGCAATGAAACGCTTTAAAATAAAATTATGTATAGGCGATTATTTGTTGTATTACTAGAAGTATTAAAGTTTCAATCAAAAGACGCTCACTATAAAAGATCAATAACTTATACCTAAGAATGTGCCTTAAACATTTGCAACTAATTACATTTTCTTGCTTTTTAAATAAATAAAAGAGTTATTTCTTCCAAGGGCTACAAAACACAAAAGAAAACAAGCAACTTAAATTGTGATTCTCTCTCTTTGCTTTCGTGATTTCCAAAATGATGTTTTACAACATTTAACATAAACTTAAGTATACAACTTTATTTAATGATCCTTGAATGTGTTTTATAGTGTTTTCTACACGTAGGTTATAAAACATTATTTTATTTTGCTTTTTCAAAAAACTTTTTTTTGTTGTTGTTGTTATATATTTTGATTTGAAAGATCCTTATTATATTTAACCAGCGTTTTCCCACCTCTAAAAAATCTCAATTGATGAAAACATTAAAATTTTCAGTAGGTAAAAATGTTTTTTTTTTTTTTTTTTTTTTTTTTTTTTTTTTTTTTTTAAGATTTTTATTAGAAAAGTTCCTTTGTTTTTAAATACAATGTTTTGGTGCACACAAGGTAACATTTTACTTTTTCTAAATAATATTTGCAGACATTTATTGTTGTCATTAGTTTAAAGCATTATAATTGATTTTAACATTGTTTAACAAATGACAATAGTTTATAATGAAATTCTAGAAATGAATAATTATTGATTTGCAATACAGTTCGAAACCCATCGGCGATGCTGACAAAGATTCTAGCTATCAAAAAAGCAGGTCGCGTGTGTTATGGCTGTGATACTCTACTTTTCACTCCTTCATGGTTGATATAAAAAAAGTACAGAGTTTTTTTAGATGTGAGATATATGCCTACCTTTAGGTCGGCCTTAAAAATATTAAATTTTTGTCAAACAAGTCGGTTTTTAGTTAAAAGAGTGAAAAGAACTATGATTTCGTGTCAATTTTTAATGGAATTTCAATTATTATTATTTTTTAAATTTAGGCAATAGTTAGTCATATTTTAGTAAATAATTGCATTTATGTCAATCGTTCTATAATGAAATCTACTCAGTACATTTCACTTTTTATTCAACATTAGCCAATTACCTGTATTATGAGAGAAAATATTTGAAATGTCTCGTAACTTTACTAATACTTACCAAATTCTTCATTCAAAACGTGATTTAAAAAAATGTGTATTTTGGAATAAAAATATCTGTTAGAATAATATATAAAAACTTAAAAGTCATATTTTACATAATAACATACCAATAGTTAAGAAGAATGTTATTTCAATTCCTTAAAAACTTTTAAGAAATGATGTTTAATTTTAATGAACACAATGGAATTACGATGGAAACATGGAAACAACTGGCTACTTAAGAATTTGCTATAGTATAAAATATCCAGCATATATCTACGTGTTTATACATTTTTACATATATTATACATTATATATTTGCGTATTAAAATGTAACATTTAATTGTTTTGTGTTTGTTTGAGTATTCCTTTCTGGTTTCAGAAAGTTCTTTTCCGGATTACATTTCAGACTATAGCTGTGCTTCCATTTATAGCTAAACCAAAGGTAAGGCATTTTTGAAATCCTAAATGTTTGCACTTTAATTTAAGTTAGTAGAAAAAATCGAAATCGTTTCTCAAGGACAACGATTTGAGGTTAGACACATTCCTTAAACACTCGGAACCAACTGTTAAACTGGCCAGCTGACTGGGGTAAATACTTTTTTACACCTCTAGACCCATGTTAAAAGAAACAGCGTTGATCACTAAACGTCTTTATCCTTAGCAGATCTAACGCAGAAGGTATTTTTGTTTTTATTTAAGCGCGGTTTTTTTTTTGGGGGGGGGGAGGGGAGAGCCTAAACAATCCGGATTCGTCATTTTCCTGCGGAGATATATTAAATATTAGAAATTGTTTATTTATTACAAGTTAATTATAATTATAAATTAAATTATAATTATAATTATAAATTAAATTTTTCTTTATTAAGTATAAAAAAGTAACAATATTTACCCTTTTTTGAACAAAAGGATAAAAATAAACACAGGGCACTAATTTTTTTAAATTTCTTGTGAAAATATATTACAACGTAAGGTACCCTGGGGTAATAACGCCACGTTAAATTTCTACCAATTTTCACGTCTCAGTTTTAGTATGTATTTTTCAAACAAATGTATAATTTGATACAACAACTCTCGAACTATCTATATAAAAAAAATTAACAGATATGTATTCATAAAATGTAATTGCGTGATTTCTTGACCAATGCTATATATATATGTAAGAAAAAATAAGGTGTGGAGTAGGGGGGAGGAGGATGAGGCAAAAGAATATCAGACCGTGAGCTTCTTTTTGCTTAAAAAGGACCGCTTAAATAGAATTATTAGAAAGATTGCACAGTTTTAACTGTGTTTATTTGAATCAGTATTTAGGATGTAGCTCGGCCACTTTAGGGAATCAACCGGGGTATTAATGCCAAGGATTGTCGTTATTACCCCGCTATAGTTATTGCGCTGTACACTTTAAATTACAAATTATCTCGAGAAAATATCCAAAATCTTCAACAACATTTTGAAAGTCCATGAAATGTACTACAAATTTATGTAATTAACAAAGTATTTCCGGATAAAAAAAATAGTCTTCACTTCACAAAACGTATCTCGCAAATTTTAGATCAAGCGTTAATTTTAGTTGCTTGTAAAAACAATAAGACCTAAAAATGAAGCAAATTAACTTGAAGCTTTTTATATGACTCGAAACCCTTCCGCGAAGAGCAGATGGGTGTCATTTACTAGATTATTTCATAATTATGCAACAAATAGCACTTGGCGTTATTACCCCGCCTGGCTTTATTACACCAGACCACCTTATAATTTAAGTTAATATTGATTTTTTTATATTGTGATCTATGTTTTTAACACATTCGCAGCGTCTCACGCGCCTTCGCGTGATATAGCGTTAAGGGGCGTTAAGGGGCCACTCACGCGCCAGCGCGTAATGTGGGGTGATGTCTAATAGCCAGTCACGTGCTCGCGCGGGAAAATCTTTCACTGATTCTTTGTTACAAAAAGTAAATCGGTTTCTGAGTAAAACCCATTTCTACAGTGTGGCACTGACTATCATCCCATCTTCACGTAAGCGGCCACGAACGTGTTAATCAACTGGGTATCTAAAATTTGATTTTTTCATTACTCAAATAAAATAAATGCCGATATATTAGCATTTTCCATACAGTAAGCTTCCTTTTAAGCAAACTCTATTCACCAATTAAATATTTTAATTCCTATTTTGAAAAAGATTTTATAAATATATTATAAATGACACTATTGCCCAAAATAAATCATACAAAAAAGTAATCCTTTATTTTTTTATTTATCTAATGGCTTATATTTATAAAATTCTACAGACTTTAATTGAGTTTAATATGGTTTAGCGAATGAAAATGACACATAATGAAATATAGGATATAAAATAAGAAAAAAAATGAGT
The DNA here is from genome assembly GCA_964019185.1 of Maratus speculifer. NCBI lineage: Eukaryota > Metazoa > Arthropoda > Arachnida > Araneae > Salticidae > Maratus > Maratus speculifer. The sequence continues at coordinate 176,609,699 of OZ025297.1, read as the reverse complement.
ATTTATTACGTTACCAAGCACTTTAATTTAAAGCCTAAACTAGCTATATTTTCGTTTCTTTCACCTCTGTACATGTGTAATTAATTAGTGTTCTTGTAAAATTAAAAGACGAAAAATTGTGTTCTTTATTTTTAAAAAAAAAGCAGGGAAGGTTTTTTTTTTCTCTTAAGGTAAAGTACGTAATAAAAAGTAGATTTTATTACCTTCTTTGAATTTTTCTTAGATAATTTGGTAAAATACATTTTACAACAAACAAAGTATGCTTAAGTATAATTATTTTACTTGGCGGCTCATGAATCTTTCTTTAAATTGATATATGAAATTGTTATAGTTAAAACATTCCGACTTTTTTGAAAAGTGTTTTGAATTCAATTTGTTCATCTATCTCTCTCGGTCGATGCTTTAATTCACATACATATATTCGAATTTTCATGTATTTGATGCAGGTAAAGAATATTTAATTTCGTATTTTGCATGTTTCGTATTGAATATAAACTGTGTATATATACTGAGAATATAAACTGTGTGCCGTAAAAATATAAAATGTGTAACATGAACAGTTCATTTACAGAGTTATTCAAAAGAATTCCAATAGACTATGGTTAAAAGAGAAAAAAAGGTTACCAGTGTATTTTAATATCATAATGGTATTTAGAATACTTTGAAATTAATAAAAATAATTCAGCTTTCCTACAAGATTATTACTATAGAATGGGACATTTATCAATCATTTACTGTGAAACACAATAGAAATCCGTTACTTTAAACTCTTTGGGCAATAATTGCTAGAAGCTTTGAACTTCGGTGTATTTTAAATGTAACATTTTTTTTTTTACTGGTCGTGTAAAAATTTTATACATCATATGCAAAATTACACAAAATATTTCACGCTATATCTATCTATTCTATTTTTAAAGAAGAATTTTCAAATGTATTGCTTAACTGGACAAAATGTATGCATACATGTTGCAATACCGAATCCAGATCTGCTTGTAGAATTTGGACTGTAAATTGGAATTTTGACAGTAAATTGGATTTTCTGAAACTGATTTTTAAAAGTGTTATGAGTTTCTAAATGTTTCATTTTGCCATCAGATGTCAACTTATTAACCAGAGAAGTTTCGTTATGTTATCCTGCAGTAAATTGTTTCATAATCTATGCTTGATTTAAAAAATTTCTTTTTTTTATTATTGAAATTGTGACGCGTAATTTTTTATTCATATAAAAATGTACATTGATATTTTAAATTTATCATTACTAAAGATATAACATCTTTTCCTATTATTTTACTTTATCAATATTTTGATTTATGTATACAATTACTTTATAGTGCACAATTCATTTAATAAAAGTTTAATCTTAATATTTATGAATACCGTAATTACATAATTCAATTGAGTTTAACATTTTATAGCAAGTAATAACAATAGTGTATCACGGTTGTCTTACATAACTGTATATCATTATAACAGAGCAATTAATTAAACTGCATCATATTTTCTAAACATATGATTAGTTGATTCCAAATATGATAATAGTAAAATGGTCCTGTATTACATCTCTAATATTCTCTCTAATAATCTCTCTCATTGCAAGAAGCAATGCATGTGTTACACGTAATAAAAAGTAGGCATTTCTTCGTTAAAGAGTACCGACCATACAAATTGTTACTAATAAGAACATTAATTCTTTATGCACATACAACTCTAAAATAAAATGCACTTTGTACTATTTTTAAAGTTTGTTTAAAAGTTTTATTATTAATGTAATAATGTTTATCATTATTGTCTTTACCACATATATATGACCTTAATATTTTTTCGACACATTTCAAATATAATGATATATAACGTAAAAACAAATAAATAAAAATAAAAATAAAATAAAATAAAATAATAATAGTAATAAAATTTTTCATTATTGTATTAAATCGTTTCATTTGTAATTAATTCAATGATTCTACATGATAGAAGTGATTGTAATTACATCCTATTTAAATAGAGTCATATTACTTTCGTATAACTAAATATAAAATGTATAATCGTAGTAAATTCTGTATCCATGTATGAGCGAAACAACTATTCCCTCCATGATCTTTAAGTTTTAAAAGCTTTTTGCAGAACTGACGTATCTTATTTGCAAAATCTGAAACTTATTTCCCGAGTTTTTAATACCTACAATGATTTATAACATTATGAGAATGTATTTGATTATTATAATTCACAATATTTCAACATATCAGAGCTAAAAAATCGAAACATGATGCAACTTTCAGTACTTGTATAATATGTAAGTAAGATATACTGAGCTGGGCTCTTTCTTTTAACTTAAATGGTGGAGCACTTGGAGCGCTATTTTACGGTTTCGGGATTCGATTTCCGGCTTTCACGGCTTTTGTTACTTGATATGACATTTAATTTGCATTATGATAAATCATTTGTTAAATATTATTGAAAAAATTTCGTTTTATCACATTTTTTAAACATTGTTTATAATTTTATTATTTACTACTAAAATTCACACACAGTCTTTTGTTTTATATGAAGTCAATATTGCATTGCTAACATAGGCCATTAATTCTATTGCCCTTAATTGCAATTATATCGAATATTTCTATGTTATTTCCTTCATTTAAAATATTTCTAATGTAATTTTACTGTTAGTTAAATATTCTGTTTCACTCAAAATATTTACGGATTTTTATTTAATGAATAACTCTTGTATCTAATCTAACATGATTTTAAGAAAGGAACGCCTTTGAGAACTAATCGGAAAACAACAAAAAACATATTTTGGTTTGTTTCCGTTATCCAACACCATTGTCACCAAACGTAATTCTTAGCGATAAATGGATTTTGAGTGTAATACAACACTTGAAGGAAGAAAAAAAAGTAACATTGTTGAAAATGATAACTTCAAAATATGATGTTTGAAAATTACGAACTTTCACAAATTGTTTTTTTTTTTTTTACATTAAAAGAAGTATGTACTAAAAGGGAAAAAAACTATGTATAACAATGTTAAACGTTTATTACAGTTACAAAGTTTATTCATATTACAGCAGTTTAAATAAAATAAAAGATAATTAAATAGTCCTTTCGGCAGTGCCGGGAGGAAGAGGTAGTTTTCATATACTTATATATCTGTTTATTCATTTTAAATTAAGCTATATTATTCAAAAATACTAAGCTCAAATTAGTGGAACCTGATTATGTGCTTGGTCGAAATCTTAATTCAGGTGCACATGCACAATCATATTTAAATCGATTAATATATACGAGTGCTGTCGCGGGCAAATTGATTTTTAAAAAAATGTCACCCACGTTAGAAATTCAAACAACTGAGGCGATTTTTAAGTTAAAGACAAAGGAAAAAATACTCCTGAATTCATTATTAAGATAAATATTTTAAAAAGAACCGTTTTTCAATTTCTATTTTTTTGTTTGTACATCATTATACATTTAAAAGATTTTTGACAAACTTAAATGGCTTCCATTTCGAAACAAGAGGACGGAAGAAGTTGGACAGTGAACGTGGTCAAGGCATTTCTATGTACTATGTGCACACGGAGTTATATACAAATCAGTTTATAAATACGCGTGTTATCACGTGACGAATTTCAAGGCATGAGCAACACTAGAAATTAAAAATGCGATAACTCAGCCATTTTTTAAGATACAGACGAAACAAAAAATGCTCTGGAATCTTTGTACCAAGTTCAAATGCATAAGAGAAAAACCTTTTTCATTTCTTAATTTCTTGTACCTAATTTTAAATTTTAAATTTATAAAAAAATTTAAATGGCCGCAATTTTGAAATAAATGGAGGATGAAACTGAGTATCGATTCAGGCCTCAGTATATACTATGTACACACCAAGTTACATCCAAATCGATTCATAAATACGCTTGTTATCACTTGACAAAAATCAGATCGTTTCAAAATGTCAGCCGTAAGAAAAATTCAAAGTGCTATAACTCAATCATTTTTTAAGATATAGACAAAATGAAAAGTGTTCTAGAATTGCTGTTTTAAGTTCTAATACGTAAAAGAAAAATATTTTTCAACTTTTAATTTTTTCAGATTTAATTTTAAAATTAATTTTTTTTATTTAAAATGGCCGCCATTTTGAAACAAAATGGCGAATGATGCTGGCCAACGAACTCGGTCGAGATATTTGTATGTACTATGTACATACCAAGTTTCATTCAAATCGGTTCATAAATACGCGTGTTATGACGTGACAAATATATGATCGTTTCAAAATGTCAGCCATAAGAAAAAATCAAAGTGCTATAACTCAATCATTTTTAAAGATATATAGACAAAATAAAATGTGTTCTGAAATCGTTGTTTTAAGTTCTAACACGTAAAAGAAAAATATTTTTCAACTTTCATTTTTTTCGCATTGAATTTTAAATTTTAAATTTTTTTAAAAATTTAAAATCGCCGCCACTTTGAAACAAAATGGCGGATGATGCTGGCCAACGAACTCGGTCGAGACATTTGTATGTACTATATACATATCAAGTTTCATTAAAATCGGTTCATAAATACGTTAGTTATCGCATGACAAAAATCAGATATATATATATATATATATATATATATATATGGCTATATGTATATATATATATATATGGCTATATATATATATATATATATATATATATATGTCAACATTTGAACGGAGGGTGGTTTTGGGGTCTGGGGGTCATGATCGGTGAAAATATACCAAAATTTTCTGGAACTGCTTTCCTCCGGACGGCTGCAATAGGTAACTTTTTACTTTTTGTAATGAAAGCTACCTAAAATGCTGCATGAAAGTTTAATTTTATCATATCCATAACAATTTAAATTTTCAAGTTAGACAGTAAAGGGTTTTTGAATAACATTTATTTTTTATGTTTAAATACAAAATCCCCAATGAATTTTATTGTTTTTTTTATTCAGAGTGAACATCTAATTATTTTTTTAGCTTAAGTAATAACTGTAATTTTAGAATTTAATAATAAATAATTTCCATTAAAATGTATTTTTTGGTATTTTAAGATTAATAAGAAATAACAGAATTTTATTTACGTGAATAAAACGTAAAATATAATGTTTTAATAAAAATCATTTGGATGATAAGGATTGAAATAAATTGTGCTTTACCATACATTTTATCATGTAGTTTCTGTAACGCAAATTATTCATTGTATTTTTAATTAAAACAATGAATTAAACTATAAATCCATATAAAATTTTAATGCAATTATCATTAACCTTCGAAATTTAAGTAATTTCTAATCAAATTTTAGTAAATAATTTTGTTTATGCCAAACATTCTATAGCGAAACCTCTGCAATATATTTCACTTTATTTTTGCAATTAAATATCAAATCAATTACCTGTGTTATGAAGCAACTATTTGCAATTTCTTTTAAATTTAGTAATATGTACGAAATTTTGTATATAACATATGATTTTTTAAAAATATGTTTGTTTTTCAATAAAAACCGCTCATATGAATACTTCCCAAAAGTTAACACAAAGAGACTATTGGGCTGCAAACTATTAAGCCAAATTTACACGGGTCATAGAGCATTCCCTGAATACCTACTCAGATTTAAGCTCAAAAACACTCCAAACTGCGCATGTGGGGAAATTGGAACTCCAAAACACTATCTTACATCCTGCCCGCTAACAAAGCAACACCAACTGGTCCAAATAACAACAAACAACGAGCAACCTTGGCACAACAACTAGCAAACAACTACCAAACAACAATCACGTAAAGAACAAGGGTAAATCAGTAGCCAGATGGCTAATTGAAAACATAGACAGTAAATATCACAGTAGGAAACATGCACACACTCCAAGCGGAACCTCCACCCCTACCCCAAATAAACAATCTGCCTGTTCCATACTATATTCACTTCGGTAACACAGCAAAAGTATAGTATTATATGTTAATTGCTGTATGTTAAATGTTATGTGTTATATGTAAAAAAAAAAAAAAAAAAAAAAAAAAAAAAAAAAAAAAAGGCTGAGGATTTATTTCTATCGCCAAATAAAAAATTTAAAACTGTCATTGTATGTCTTATGTCTTTAGCAGCGTGCGGTAATCGCACAACATCAGCTGTAACCATGGCCCGCAACATATGAATTGCAATCATAAAGAATGTCAATAACGGTTCAGTAAGTTGCGCGTTATGACATAGTAAGAAGCTTCAACCGCCTCCGACACTGATTGTCCGTCCACTGTGATGTGTTATTAAAAAATATATATATAAAATATAAAAGGCTTACAAATCCCTTAACGCCATTTAAAAAAAGTAAAAAAAAAACTGTTTTTGTTTTAAGTCTAATTAATATAATGTCTTTTTTTTAACTATTATTTCTCCTTTTAAAAAAATATTATATTAGGGTTCAATTGTTTTATATTTTCTCTTTGACAACCGCCTCTCTTTATATAGTGCGTTTTCTGTACGAGCTACCGGACCCGCTCCATTGGGAAAGCCCACGGTGCCAATAATTTTCTTTCAATTTTTAATTTATTTTAACCGGTGGGGTACGGTAGAATGGCGGAGTCTCATCTCCTTAGCAACATTAAGTTTACCATCAGTTCGGCCCAAAATTAATGACGGTGCAACTTGTCTATTTGCAGAATTCCTTCTTTTGTTTTTTCTCCCCCCTTCCCACTAAATTATCTATCTTTATTATTAAATTAACAAGTATGCATCAACTATTAGGTATCGAAAACTCCAGACTATCCCCAATAGTCGGGAAACGGTGTCCAAGCTCGGTGTCCAAGCTGGCAGGACATATTACTCATAGCTTTTGGTTGCAGGACTCAGGCTATTTGCCGGCTAAAATTCCGTCATGTACGCTAATGGCGCCTGGTGCATGTAAAATCCGTCATGGGTGCAAAGTCCTCCAAGTTACCTGCGAATTATACCTCTGGAGGTGCCTTGCCAGGTGAAGGTCTCGTCATCTGATCAAGGTTCTAAATTACGAGACCAACTTGAGTAGCCATTTGCAGTACAACAACAGGATGTAATAATAAGCAACCGAAAAAACAAAGTATGCACAAATGAAAAAAATATGCACAAATGTTACTTTAATGGTGTAAAAGCATTTTTGACACAAATATTTTAATTTCTGAATTAATGATAGATACCAATCAATGGTCCTTCAATTTTTATAGTTCCAAGTAATTGGCACCTATTCCAATTACAAGGGAATGGCATGATTTGAGATTAAACCACTTATTTTGTCAGTACACTAAGTTAGCTACAGACTAATTTTGCTTATCAGTTGTTTTTATTTGAAAATATAAAATATTATCAGTAACTGGAATCCATTAAACTTTATATAACAATTACTGGGGACAGCACGAAAATTATTGTGTATTAACATAAATATATTGTATTGTTTTAAAGTGTTCACATTTCAGACAACTATGCTAATTTCTTTCTTTCAAAAACCTGAAATATGGCATCTTCATCTATAGTAAATTCATTTAAAGTGATTAAACCCAGTGCAAAATATAAAGATTTATATACACTATATTGCCATTGATTATGGGACACTTGCGATTTTAGACATTTTACTAAATATCTAGAAAAATACATGAGGAATCATCTCGAAACTCTTAGTGTATAAATATAATAGTACAAGTCATACATCTCCGTGAAGATTTTTTACCGAAACGCCATAGGGGACCGTCAACAAATTAAAAAAGAATGAATATCTTTTGAATAACCCTGTCAAAACTAATGTAGCAAAAGCGCTCAAACTCTACATTATGATTGAATGTCTTATTGTAATACACTGTGTTCATTTTTATGCAAATAGCATGCACACTCGCAGAGTAATTAAGGATTTTATAAAAATGGTCCCAAATTTTTCCAAGTTTTTCCATTATAATTTTCAGAGTCCTTAATATAAAATAATATTTTTTTCAGAAAATATGACAAACAACATTTCAGACAGTACCCTGTAATCAAAATTAAAAAATAATAAAAATTGTATGAAAAATGAGTAGGTTTACTATATAATTTTTTACTGCGCATGCGTCAAAGATATCAAAATTTCATTTGCATATTATGTTAGCTAAATGTATAGAGCAACTTTTGTAAAAGTCTCAAAATCATAGCTTGAAAATTCTGAAAGTAATCGTGTATAGAAAAAGGACAAAATCCGTTGTTTCCAAAATGAAGCAAAAAAAAAATGAGGGATTTTATCCAAATGCAGTAGTACATCCCATATTGTGTATTCTATATTGACACTAATCAATGAATATATGGATACAACCCCTCTTGTTTTTGCTTCATTTTGAGAATAACGGATTTTCGACTTATTCAATTGACGATTATTGTCAGAATTTTCAAGTTATGATTTTGTGACTTTCACAAAAGTTGCTCTATACATTTAGCTAACATAATATGCAAATGAAATTTTGATATCGTTGACGCATGCGCAGTAAAAAATTATTTAGTAAACCAACTCCTTTTTTATACAATTTTCATTATTTTTTAATTCTGATTACAGGGTACTGTGTGCAATGTTGTTTGTCGTATTTTCTGAAAAAAATAATATTTTATATTAAGAACTCTGAAAATAATAAGGAAAAAACTTGGAAAAATTTGGGATCATTTTTATAAAAACCTTAATTACTCTGCGAGTATGCATGCTATTTGCATAAAAATGAACAAGGCTTATTACAATAAGGCATTCAATCACAATCTAGAGTTTGAGCGCTTTTGCTACATTAGTTTTGACAGGGTATTCAAAAGATATTCATTCTTTTTTTAATTTGTTGACGGTCCCCTTTGGAGTTTCGGGAAAAAATCTTCACGGAGATGTATGACTTATACTATTATATTTATACACTAAGAGTTTCGAGATGATTCCTCATGTATTTTTCTAGATATTTAGTAAAATGTCTAAAATCGCAAGTGTCCCATAATCAATGGCAATATAGTGTGTATATTATATATATATATATATATATATATATATATATATATATATATATATATATATATATATATATATATATATATATATATATATATATATATAAACATGTGCAAATTACTGGATCACAAGGTGTCAGACATTGGTGGTCTAGATGCAAATTACTGGTGATTATAGCAGGTTTTTATAAATTTATTTTTATAAAAAGTACTTTTACAAATTTCGTTGCTTTTAGTGGGCAAAATACATGCACAGATATGCATTCTTTGATTTAAAAATATTTGCAAGTAAATATTTTATTTCTTGGTAATGAAAATTGAAGTAAGTTTAAAGAAAAAAATTTAATGTGCCAATTACTGGGGATGTTACCCTATTTATATATTTTTTGAAAAACAATTTGGAAAAAAAAAACTTTTATTTAATATTAAATGCATTAGAATGGCTCAGAATATAATTGTGTAGGTAATTAAAAAAAATAATAAAGTCAGACTTATAGACACCAAACATTTAATTGCGGAATAGCAACAATTAAATGTATTTTTATAATTTTAAATAGCAGTATAACAAACAATATTACAAGCATCGACTGTTTTAGTACAATATACCATTTTATTAGAGTTATAGTAGATATCACTGTTACATTTAAATGTAATTTTTAAGCAGACAGCTTTCATAATTTCGAATAATGAAAAACTTTATTTAATCTGACAGTAAATAAAGGGATCTTTCAAAATTCAGAATGTTGAATTAAAACTGAATGATAAAATCTGTTAATTAACAACCACGGTATAAATGGGTCAGATAGATATGCATTAATTACCAGTATTATTATCAATTTTCCCGATACCAACTAAGACAATGTTTTGCAATGAATTGTGATTCTTATTCAATCAAAGAAAATTACCTTTTGTTGTTTATAATATATAAACAAGTAAGAAAAATCATGCGTTAATCATAGATTATGAAACACATTCCAATACCTCCTGAAGTCTTTAACAAAACTTTGTTATTTAGGGAAATAAAATGCTACTGTCCGTAGCCAAATATATATTCAAATACTTTTGAACAGCCCTGTAATTGATCCTTCGATTGATATATATATACTAAATTTAGTTTAGCGGGAAAATGCCTAACTTTTTGAAATTTCTCTTTCAACATTTTGTTCTAATAGATGGAAAACACTTCTATACTTTTATTCAGCCCTATAACTTATTATTTTTATTACACGCCAGTATTTTGAGAAAATTTAGTTCAAGAAACACACTCTTAAAACTACTTAAATCACATTACCAAAAATTATCATCTACTGGTGACCATGTAGCTGATTCTTTGCGTGACCCTGTATATCATTTTATCTATATTATACAGACTTTTGTTAGTAAACTAGCAGTTCAACGCAAAAATGCACAACATACTTAAAAACCACCTTTAAGTTAATTACTCTCATATTCAGTAATCTATTTAACCATGTATATCAACTATAAAATTTATATACACCATATAATTTGCAGAATATTTAGTAAAACTTAAAAGCGCATATCATAATTGATAATGCATTTCAACCATCCATCAGCTATCATCGATAATATACAGTACTTCGGATAAGAATATAAGATATGAAATATTTTGTGTGTTCCTGCAAATGCTATGCACTTCATATTATGCGTTACATATTGAGGCTCAGAAAATATATCAATTTTATGATACTTGAAATTGTTTAACATTACTAAAATATGTCGCAAACAATTCCTCCCTTTAATATTGTGTTACTTAATTCCTTTGAGTGGCCTTGTAAATGAATAATAATTATTTTGACTGAATATTTTACGGAATGCATATTTTAGTGCATTTTTCAAATCCATGTAAATTTCATTAAGTTTGACAGGGTGTAACACCATTAAGATTAGTTTTAAACGATTTTTTCCCATTGGCCGTAATGTATCGGAAAATTTTTGACTATCCCTGTAAATAAACCAATCATAGCAGAAACTTCATTTTCAACAGGGTTTGTGCTAAGATAAACATCAATAACATATAAAAAAATCCATGTCAATCCGAGAATATTTACGTGAGTTAGAGCGCGACCAGACCGTCAGACGGACAGACAAACGAATGAATAAACACTTTTCAACTTTGTTGGAAAGCCATAAAAAGATTTTTAGATCAAAAATAATTTTTTTTGGTGCATTGTACAGATAACATTTTAGCAAGCATAGAGATTTCTATAATTTTACGTCCGTAGAGTTATTATTATTATTATTATTATTATTATTATTATTATTATTATTATTATTATTTTTTTTTTTTTTTTACAAGGTAAGCGACAATGGCTGATCTATAAACAAATACATGATACTTATCACTGACACTTATACATGATACATATTGACACTTAAGCACAGCACATTATCCACTACATGTATGATCTTTGCAATGTTTCTTTAAAAACAAAGTTGTATGACTAATGTCTTCAGTCAGTATTAATTTAAACAGAAGAAAATAGAACGTCCAAAGTCATTTTTTTTACTATGATGTTCATTTTTTGATAGCTATTCGACTAATTTCTGGAATGTACTATATTGTCATAAGAATGTTTAACATTATCATAAAGTGGAAATTAATTAATTAAAAATTTCTTTAACAAATCCCGTATTTGTCGTTAATTAAAGCTTCAAGTGAAAATTATCTGAGAGATCAAAAAATGCGTCATTAGTTTCGTCCTAAAAGCTTAATTATGTTTAAAGAATTACTTTATCACGTATAAATAATTTCATATTTAACAGGAATTTCAGCAAAGTATAATTAAATTTTGATTTTCATTTATTTATTTTTTTAAATAGCATTATTATCACTTTTCTTGATACCAATTCAAGCAATATTTTGCAATAAATTGTGGTTCTTATTCAATCAAAGAAAGCGAACTTTTCTTGTTTATAATATATATAAAAAAAAGTTTTTCAGATCAAATATCAGATTTTGAAGGGGTTCTTTTGTACAACGTAGAGATAACATTTTATTAAGCATAGAGATTTCTGTAATTTTACGTCTGTAAAATTACAGATTTTGTATTTACAAGGTACACGACAATGGCTGTTATAATAACAAATACATGATACGCATCATTCATATTTAAGTGCCATTTCCACTACATATATGATCTTTGCAATGTTTCTTTAAAATAAAATTTGCATGATGAACGCCTTCAGTCAGTATTAATTTTAAAAAAAAGAAAATAGAACATCCAAAATCAATTTTTTAACTGTGAAGTTAATTTTTTCATAAATATGGATTAATTTTAAAAATATACTATGTTATTATAAGTATGTTTAACATTATCATAAAGTGTTAATTAATTAATTAAAAATTTCTTTAACAAAGGCCTTATTTGTCGTTAATTAAAGCTTCAAGTGAAAATTATCTGAAAGATCAAAGGAATGCACCATTAGTGTCGTCCTAGAAGCTAAATTATCTTTAAAGAATTACTTTGTCACAAATGATAAATAATTTCATATTTTACAAGGATTTCAGCAAAGAATAATTAAATTTCGTTTTTCATTTATTTTTTTAAGTAGGAATAAATATTTATATCAAAACTTGTTATATCTCTTAATTATTATATTTAAAAAATGTGCATGCATATTTTTAATTACTCTAGACTTAAAATTAATCAAAATTATGTAATTTTGTTTTTTGCTTTTATCCTATTTATGTTAGATTAGTAAATTTTATAAAAAAATATGACAGATTAGTTATATTACTTTGGAGCGGGGAAAAAATATTCTATTCAACTTCTAACAAATATATCTTTAAACATTTTTATTTTTGTGATAAGAATGTAGAATAATGATTTTGAGATGAATCACCACGTATGCTGACGTTATTTTTAAGTGAGTATTTTGACTGTTTGCAGTAAACCACGAATTATTTCGAATAAATTACCAATCTAAAAAAAAAGATGCTTTTTAGATAAAATATTAGAATGTAAAAAAATTATTATAAGGGGAGTTTCTCAACGAATATTGGGGATTTAACGGTCGGTCGTATTTGTTACATAAAACTTAAAATTATAAATAATACATAAAATGAAAGAACATCTCATTCAGTTTTACCTACAAGCTTTCAAGTCTTTCAATGTGAACATCTTTTGTCATACGGCACACATCAATTCGATACCTCAGTTTCTCCCAAACGTTGATTTACCAAGCAATTCAGTTCAGACTCTCAGCCCATCTGATGACATGTGATTTCTACTTCTGGGAGATTATAAAGGATCTTGTATACGTAACTCCAGCACCAGCTGATTGCAACCATTACAGCAGTTGCAACAATGACCCAACCAAGGCTACCTTATCATATTAACAAGGCTTGTCATTCGCCAAGTTTCCTTTGACCGCAATACACGTGGTCAGAAACCACATGATTTTCCCGTTGGTAGCGCCATCTAATGTGAGAAACTGAATTTTTTCCTATGAATTTGTGCATGGATTATTAGCAGTAGTATGCAACAGGTGGCGTTACTTATGAGACAAAGTCATATAATAAGTTGTCAACTATAGGAGCAATTTCAACAATAGATTTTCTCCTGAATGCGAGGCCTTCTTATTATGATAAGGTGGCCTTGGACCCAACATACACTAATAAACATGTAGGAAGAACAGAGCTATCGATTTGATATGTGCCGTGCAACGAATTTTGCTTACACTGAACATTTGTAAGCTTGTTAATAAAACTGTTTGAATTGCTCTTTCATTTTAGTATTAATTATACATATATTTTTGTAATAAATACTACCAAGCGTTAAAATACGGATATTCATTTAGAAACACCCCGTATTTTTTCAGTGTGGACATAAGAATATTACGTTTTGAAATTATTTTTAAAAAGTTAACTAATTTACAACAGTAAAGTAATTAAATAAATCACAATATTATACATTTTAAATTCAAAATAATATATTCCATGATTAAAATTTCATAAAGGTTTCATCATAAAAAAACAACTTAAACAGTTTTAAAAAGCCAAAGCGGAAAAATAATTTTTAACATTTTTTTTGGTCATAAAATTAAAAGCATGAAATATCTATTGTTAAGAAAATCTCATAAGCATTATTATTCAAATTCTTTTATAATTACTTTTCAGAATTTCTTACTTTTTTAAGAATTAACTGCGTTTCGGAAAGCAAAATTTCTTTTAAAGTTTTCACTGAATTATTTTAATCATTTCGTTTTTAAGAATTTCAGAAAAAAAAAATCATGGCTTTTTTATTTTATATTTTTTCTAAGTTGTATGAATTGAAACATAAAGAATAAGTTATTGTTTCTATGGCTTTGAAGTATATAATAATTTATCAGAATTTACATTTTTATTCTTTGCTAGACATATCACACTGACACTGACATAGTCTGACTGAAAACAGTCGTAAAATCTCAAATGTAGGAAAATAAATAAGAAATGTAAACAATTTCTAATGTTCTGTGTTTGTATACTTTATTTATTTGTGAATGAAACCAACGCATCAAGTCCATAATTTTATTTGAGTTTTTAGCTTATCTTGAAGCAAAGTTTTTGCAGATGGTATGAGACTAAATTATTCTGATTAGTATTATATATATATTTTTTTAAATACGACGTGAAAATTTATATTTCTTTACAGAAGACTGCAATTTTAAAGTCTTCTTAATATAATCGAATTTGAAAGATGACAATATTAAAGGAATAAATATATTTGAGAAGATAAAATAGTGATATGATTTTTAAAGTGAGTGTATAATACCTTCAATTATTGTTTTCATAAACATATATTTAATGATTTGAGTGTTTTTCTTTAAAAAGAATTTAAAAACTGATTATATCTTGCAATGCTTAAGTTTTATTAATGCGTGTAGAAGTACAACACTTTTTTTTTCGTTTTTGTCATTGGTTTGTATTTTTTCCAGGAGTATATTGTAATTCTAAGAAATATGAGCATTCTCTTAAAAGTAATAAAAATCATGTTTTTTTACAACATAAAAATCTAAAAACTATGACACAAAATATCGTTAGTGTGCAAAATAATCCAAATAATTACATGAAGTTTAACACACTAAAAAAATAATGCCCAAATATGTAGTTTTCCTATATTTTGCTATTGTAAAATTGGTATATATATATATATACACTGGTGTCCAAAATTTAAGCATAATTGGTAATTAAGTAGTTATTTTTAAGTAATGAAAGAAATATGAATTGGAATGTGCTGAAACTCCAGGTGTGTAAACAAAATAGTACGCGTCACATATTTTCGCGAAGAGTTTTCCCCGAAATCGAACAGGGGACCGTCAACAAATTGAAAAAGAACGAAGATCTTTTGGATAACCCTGTCAAAACTAATGTAGCAAAAGCGTTCAAACTGCACATTATGATTAATTGGCTTATTGTAATGTACTGTATTAATTTTTACAATGATAGCATGTATACTCGTAGAGAAATTAAGGTTTTTATAAAAACAGTCCTAAATTTTTCCAAGTTTTTTGCTTATAATTTGCAGAGTTCTTATTATAAAATAATGTTCTTTTCTGAAAATATGACAAACATCATTGTACACAATACCCTGTCATCAGAATTTAAAAATAATAAAAATTGTATGCAAAATGAGTATATTTAGTAAATAATTTTTCTTTGCGCATGCGTCAACGATATCAAAATGTCATTTGCATATTGTGTTAGCTAAATGTTTAGAGCAACTTCTGTAAAAGTTTCAAAAACATAGCTTGGAAATTCTGAAAATGGGAGCCTATAGAATCAACTCAAAATCCGTTATTCCTAAAGGAAGCAAAAAAATCAGGGGTTTTACCTAAATATAGTTGTACGTGCAATATTGTGTAGGCACTAAACAATGGAATATGGATACAGCCCCTCATCTTTTTGCTTCATTTAGGGAATAAAGAATTTTGATCTCATTCTATCAACGATAATTTTCAGAATTTTTAAGCTATGTTTTTGAGACTTTCACAAAAGTTGCTCTATACATTTAACTAACATAATATGCAAATGAAATTTTAATAGCGTTCACGCATGCGCAGTAAAAAATTATTTAGTGAACCTGCTCATTTGTCATATAATTTTTATTATTTTTTAATTCTGATGACAGGGTATTGTGTACAATGATGTTTGTCATTTTTTCAAAAAAGAACACTATTTTATATTAAGAACTCTGCAAATTATAAGCAAAAAACTTAGGACTGTTTTTATAAAAACCTTAATTTCTCTACGAGTATACATGCTATCCTTGTAAAAATTAACACAGTACATTACAATAAGCCAATTAATCATAATGTGCAGTTTGAACGCTTTTGCTACATTAGTTTTGACAGGGTTATCCAAAAGATCTTCGTTCTTTTTCAATTTGTTGATGGTCCCCTGTTCAATTTCGGGGAAAACTCTTCACGAAAATATGTGACGCGTACTATTTTGTTTACACACCTGGAGTTTCAGCACATTCCGATTCATATTTCTTTCATTACTTAAAAATAATTTTTAATTACCAATTATGCTTAAATTTTGGACACCAGTGTATATATATATATATATATATATATATATATATATATATTTAAATGTGCAAAAAAAGTCGGAAATCGAGAAAAGCAGCCCAATGGGACCACTTTAACCACATTTAGAAGTAACTCAATTCACTTATGGAACATCTTCAAAATACCACTACTCGTGCTTAAGCTATTTATCTATTAATAAAATAAATCTATAAAACAATTTACTTCTGCAAATTAAGTTTTATTTAAATTTGGAAAATCAAATCAAAAGTGGTTGAAATTCAGTGACAGGTCGAATAAACTGTACTACATTCCTCAGTCAGAACAAACCAGATTAATCAGTTTTAATGCGTAAAAATTGTAACTAACTTTATTAAAAGCTAAGTTTGCTATTAATGAAATAATAAACAACTTAACAGCAATGAAATGTAATGAAACCAAATATTTAAAAAAAACAGTAATTGTATAAAATCAAATGTTTTAAAAACTGTAAAATGTAAAACAAAGTTACAAGTGTTTGAGACTAGAAATTATGGAGCTAATTTTTATTTATTTCGGTATCATGTAAGAAGAGATAAAAAGCTTTCACAAGAACTTGTTTTATTCATTTTGTAATCTAGCACACACAACATACAACCACGTTTGCAAATCGAAATACTGAATCTTTTTGCCTGCTTTAAATTATTATAAAATCAACAAAACCACTTATAGTCTAGAGCCGACAGGATAAAACCCTGTGTTATCGAGCACATAGAACATTAATAGGGGAATCTCATGATCTATGTCTTCTGGAAGTGAAGTGGTACATAAGCGAAAAAGTAATATTACTAGTGTTTGCCTCGTACGTTTAGCATCGTGATTGTTCTACAATGAAAAGTATGAAAACATGCAAAACTGAAGCCTACGAGTCAATCGTTACTGGTATTATTTTTTCACCTATGCACCACGTCCGTTCCGGAAGACATGGATCATTAGATTACCCTATTACTACTCTTTCATAAAATAAAGAGTTTTTTCCTTCTGTGCTTGATAACATAGGGTTTTGCGCTGTCGGGTCTTGTATTATTATGCCTGTCGTGATTTTATCGCCCGATACTTTTAAACAAATGCACAATTTTAAATACTACACAAGCGTTTATTTTTTAAAATGTAACATTTCTCCGTATCGTTATGACTTTTATGTCATTTTAGGTGCGTTTGTAACTATGCAAATACGTAGGACTACTGTCGTCGTTCAGTCCGTCCGTTTGTCCGCATATAAGAGAGCGAAAACTATCCAACCGAATCATTTGAAATTTAAATTATATAATAGATGCATAATTTTGTGGAATCATTTCAAATTTTATGAAATATTTTCTAGTAAACCTGAATAACGTATACAAATTTCATAAAAAGTGAAATAATTTAATATTATTAAAACGCTCCATAAACAGCGTTTCCCTTTATGCCAGTTGTAATAGAATAGTTTGTGCAACTCTGTAAATTAATAACAAAAGTTCTTTTCGCCGCAGATTTTACAGAATATATATTTTAGTATATACTTCATAGGTGCATATCAATTTCATTATTTTCGACATTAAATGTGTAACATCATTAAAATGCACTTGAAACTATTTTTTTTTTCAATTGGCCGTAACGTAATGGAATAATTTCATTATCTCTGTAATTAAACAACACATATGATTTTCATAAAATTTGAAATAACTCGACAAAATTGTGCAACAAGTAAATATTTTAAATTTTTTTAAGATGCGGCTGGGTAGTTTTTACTCTGTTATATGCGGACAGGCGGACGGATGACTAGAGGCGTTCATATTTGCATAATTATGAAAGCACTTGAAAAGAACAACACAGAAAAAAGTAAATTCATAGAATAAATGACAGAAATACAACTAACTCAGAGTGTGATAACGTAGGAAGTAATCATCAGTTTCAGCGAAAATTTAACTAACCTCTATTTATATTGCTAAAAAAATAGCATTTAAAAATGTGACAAGAATATTTATTCTGTGAATTATCATATTAAATGTTCATTCCCATATGCATTTTAAAAACACATTTTTAAAATATTTTATATAAAACGGATTACGAGTATTTCAAATTGTTGTTTACTTTATTTAAAAGTAGTTTATATAAACATGTATAACGAAGATTGCATTAAAAATTGTTTCGAATAACAATGTGCAACACAGAATCAGCAAAAAATAAAGAATGAAAGAAAGGATATTAAGTACTGAAATAAGAGGTAATGGAGGGTATAATTTTAATTTTAAGAGTCAACTAAACAAAGTCTTATTTATGATAGTAAACACTAGTACTTAAAAACGCTAGGAATTAAAAATTTATTCTGTGAACCAGAATTAAAGGCTTATTATATGTATTTTAAATATATATTTCTGAATGTTTATAAGAATCTTTATGTAATTTTACAATTTTTATAAATGTTTATTTAAAATTAACAGAATCTTTTTTAAAAGTAACAATAATAATAAAAAAATTCTTCACTTTAATATTTTTTTTTCATTATTATTACTCTTTTACCTCCAGATAATTGTGAAAAAAAATCACCATTTAAATATTACACACGCATTTATCGTTATAACTTTTATATATTTTTTAAAATAGTGTATCCGACTGATTGTATTTCAATGAATACATATGTACAAATATATACATATATATACAGGGTGATTCAAAAATTTTTTACAATAAAAGAGGGGTGATAGTACATATCAAGATAAACAATATTAAATAGGAGAACAAGAGTCCAAAACGTTTTCCAAAGGAGATAGCCGCCATTAAAGTTTAGGGACCGAAATTTCAAATAAACATAAAAAATGGAAAAATCGCTCGATTGATTTGCGGTTTTCATTAAAAATATTCTTTATACCGGCATTTACTTGAAATTAAATTATAAAGATAAATTTCAAAAAATGCCGATAGAGAGTGCTTAAGACTTTAGAGTAACGAACAACTATTTTTTTGCCGGTATTTTTTGAATCTCATTAAATGTTTTCGTAAGCATAAACTCAAACTTAAATTTTGAGCTCAAAATCTGAAAGCTGGGAGTAGTTAAATAGCACAAATTGAACTGTGTTCAGAGGGTTGAAATTTCAAAAGATTATAAAAAACAGAAAAATTGGTCGATTGATTTGCGGTTTCCACTAAATCTATTCTTTATGTCGGTATTTTATTGTAAAAAAAATATAAACATAAATTTCAAAAAATGTCAATAGAGGACGTTTTAGACTTTGGAGTAACGAACAACTATTTTTTGCCGTTATTTTTTGCATCTCATTAAATGTTTTCTGAAACTTAGACTTAAATTAAAATTTTGAGCTCAAAATTTGAATCGTTATGAGGGGTTAAGTGAAGTGTGTTTAAGGAGGTTCAAATTTAAGATAATTATAGAAAATGGAAAAATTGGTCGATTCGTTTGTGTTTCAAAATAAAACTATTCTTTAAGTCAGTATCTTCTTGAAAATAAATTTTAAATATAAATTTCACAAAATTCCGTTAGAGTGCGCCTTAAAATACAGAGTAGCCAACAATTCATTTTAACCATTATTTTTTGGTTCTAATTAAATGCTTGTGAAAGTTTTCTAAATGTTTTCGGAAGCTTAGATTTAAACTTAAATTTTGAGCTCAAATTCTGAATCGTTATGAGGGGTTAAGAAGCGCAAACTGAAGTGTGTCCAGGAGTTGAAATTTAACCCTCCTTCCTAGTCGAACACAATTCAATTTTTTGCTACTTAAAGACTCCCAACGATTCAGAATTTGAGCCCAAAATTTAAGTCAATGCATTTGAAAGCATTTAATGAGATTAAAAAAATAACAGTTAAAAATAGTTGTACGTTACTCCAAAATCTAAGGCGCCCTCTATCGGCATTTTGTGAAATTTATCTTTAAAATTCATTTTCAAGAAATTGCTGATTTAAAAATTAGTTTTAGCGAAAACCGCAAACGAATCGACCAATTTTTCCGTTTTTTACAATCATTTGAAATTTGAACCCTCTGAACACAGCTAAGTTTATCTACTTAACCACGCACAGCTATTCAGGTTTTGAGCTCAAAATTTAAGTTCAAGTCTAAGCTTACGAAAGCATTTAATAAGATGCAAAATAACGCCAAAAAAAGTTGTTCGTTACTCCAAAGTTTAAAGCGCCCTCTATCGGCCTTTTTTGAAATTTATCTTTATAATTTATTTTCACGAAAATACATAAATAAAGAATAGTTTTAGTGAAAACCGGCAATTAATCTACCAATTTTTCCGTTTTTTATAATTATTTGAAATTTGAACCCTCTGAACACAGCTCAGTTTCTGTTATTTAACCACTCCCAACTATTCAGATTTTGAGCTCAAAATTTAAGTTTGAGTCTAAGCTTACGAAAACATTTAATGAGATGCAAAAAAATACCGGCAAAAAAAAAAAAAAAAGTTGTTCGTTACTCCAAAGTCTAAAACGCCCTCTATCGGCATTTTTTGAAATTTATCTTTATAATTAAATTTCAAGAAAATGCCGACATAAAGAATAATTTTAGTGAAAACCGCAAATCAATCGACCAATGTTTCCGTTTTTTATGCTTATTTGAAATTTTGGTCCCTAAACTTTAATGGCGGTTGATATATAACATTCCAGAAACAAATCATTATGAAATCTTCAAATTACTGAAAATGTTTTCAGTAAAATAGTATTTAGTACGTGCATACGTATAATGTTTAGTTAGAATGATTTTGCAATACTTTGTACAAAGAAAATCCATTGGTTTTACAGCTCACCCCACTCACCCCCAACACACCCAAAAAAATCTTCAGATTTATATCACATTTCATAACAAAGTCTAAAAATTGCCGTAAATATTTTCAGCAAAATACACTTTAGTACATGCATATAGATAAAATGATTTGGCAATATCTTGTACCAGTGATGAAAAATTGACGCAGAGCTGGAGCTTATATTAACTTTTTTATAGTATTTTTAAGTTTATTCAGTAAAGGAAATTCTAAGTGTAATAAAGAAAAAAAAAATCCTGTTCAAAGAAATCCGTTTATTTTTTTATTGTTATTACAATTAAATTTATTTATTTATTTATTACTATTAAAATCGGCCAGCATAATACGTTTTACCTTCCTTTTTTGCAGTTTGATTAAATTTTTGCGATTTACAAACTTTTTTAGTAATCCTGGATATCTTCCATTCATTTGTGCACCTTTTCTTACTTTGATTCTCACGACGTTTATCACGCCTTTCTGCTATAGCTAAAGAGAGAGAATTTGCTTTCTTTTGCGCAAAACCTAATGTGTTAAAGCATCCAAAATTGAATTCACTGACATTGATTCTTCTCAAGTTCATTTTCATTTGCATAAAAATCAGTTTCCACAGATGACCATCGTTTCTGGAGTTTAGCGAGACACTGAAATTTTCTCTTCGAGGGTCTATATGTAGGTTTATGCCATCGGCTACTTATTGCATGCATTCTGCAGAATATTATGCAACTAAAACCTTTTAGAAATTGTAGTTTGTAGTTCTGAAAAGAACTTTTTAAAATGTATCTTTTTAAAACCAACCAATTCTTATAGCAAAAAAAAAAAAAAAAAAAAAAAAAAAAAATGTAATACTATAATTGCCGATAAAATGATAAACAAGACGCCAAGTACAGTTTCAGTTACAGTTAATGTATTTGGTTACAATATTATTAAAATATTAATATTAAAAATTTAAGAAAAACTGATTTACAAATTTTGAAATATGTTTGTTTAAATTTTTTGCCATAGTTAAAGGGCCAAAAAATTGTTTGTGTACAAACTTCAAACGCTTGTAACTTTACGAACAGTAATCGCATCTGCATGCGGTTACTCCCAAACGGCTCAGAACAAACTGGAGAATAATAATATGCAAATTTTTTTTTTTTTTTTTTTTCAATTTTCGGGTCGAATTTGCTCAAATAGAGGTCCACCGTCCCGTTAAAGCGTATTTTATTCAAAAGAGTGCAACACGGAAAAAGGTAAATTGACGAAAAAAAGACAGAAAAACGACCCATTTCGAAGTGAGATAACACAGCATATAATTATCATTCCCAGCAAAAATTGAACAAACCCCTATTTATGTTGTTAAACAATAAATAACACTTAAAAATGTGGAAAAAAATATTTATTATGTGAATTATATATGAAATTCTCATTTTTATATGCACTTAAAAATATGTATTTTCCATCATATACAAAAACGATTTATGTGAATATGAAATTCTTATTTACTTTATTTAAAACGTAGTTATTTTTAAAATTTATGACAAATTTGCACTAAAAAGTGTTTAATGTGTTAATGTGCAACAAAGATAATTAATAAGACTTTCTTTTATATGTTTGACCTTTATACAACGTTTGAACTTTCTACAAAGAACTTAAAAATGTGGACAACACTATTTAATATGTGAATTATTCTATTAAATGCTGATTTGCATATGTATTTTTTAAATATATTTTGCATCATATACAAAATCGGTTTGTGTGAATTTGAAAATGATGTTTACTTTATTTAAAACATAGTTAATATAAACATTTATAGCAAAAATTGCATTAAAAAGTGTTAATTTGAATACAGAGACAGTAACATTATAGAATGAAAGGAAGAAAAGGAAGTACACAAATGAGGTAATGGAGGGTATAATTTTAATCTTAAAAGACAACTAAAATATTTTTATTTATGATGCTAAACAATAGTGCTCAAGCATGATAGAAAAGAAATATTTATTTTCAGACCAGTATTAAAGGCTTTTTATAGGATTCTCTTAAATATTACTGAATGAATATAAAAATGTTTCATTTAATTTTCAATTTGTTATGATTTTTTTATTCATGCATTTTACAATATGCATAATCAAACTCTCATATACAATGGTATGTTATATGTTCATTTTTAAAGCATATAAATAAGTTATCCTACAATAGACAGTTAAACAAAACAAGCCTAGGCTGCTTAAAGGGTTAAAATTAATAGGTCTGATTAGTTGTACATCAATGAATGCATATTTGTGTATATATACATTTTCTTTCTTAACGACTGCAGTATACAAGTATTATTTTCTATGCATTATTTTTGCTAATATGTTTAAGTTTGTATAATCTCTTCTGACCTGACACATTTTAAGCCATCATAAATATTATTTCACAGTTTGTTCCATCTATTTATACGTATAGAAACACAATTTTGTAATAAAAAGTAAAATAATTATTATTAGTTTATATTTACTAGCAGGTACACATATGTGCACCTCGGGTTCATACTGCAAAAAAAACCACTTAATTTTTCAAAACATTATTTAAATGAGGAATTTGGTGGACAATTGATACATATAAGCTTATTTTACGAGCTATTTTTGAAAAAAATATTATTTTTATACATAGCGATGTATATTGCATCTTGTACAAATATCTCTTGTTCTTGATTTCAAGCCTTCATACTTGCATTTTGAAGCAAAGTTATCATTCGTTGAAAGAGGAAACTGTCTAATTTTGTCGTATCTAATATAGTAAATTGACTTCTAAATACCCTTACGTTGTTTTCGCTGTGGTTTATTTGCTGAATCGTCTTCAGAATCATTTTCAGTTAAATAAATTTTACGTGGTCTCCATGGTTGTCGTTCTTCGCTTACTTTTCTCTTAATTTTCATCAGTACTTAAGCAATCTCTAAAAATATCACAAGAGAGACAATCTGTCTTTTCGGAAACCTTACCTGTTTTGCAATTTCTGATCTATACTATCCAACAACTGGAAATAACCAAATCTATAAAGTGTACAAAAACTCTTGTTGACTATTTTTTTGTGTGAATAGAACAACAGTAGTAAGCTAAACACTTATCATTTAAAACTGTATTACTCATATACGTTTTGTATTTACAATTGCAAGTTTTGTTACATTAATTTTACAGTTTTGATCTTTAGACCACCTAACACAACTGCTCTTGGGATCGCTATCGATGCAAATCGAAAGCAACGATACAGATTTGTTTTCTTTCCAGTTTAGTATACACATATCCTTCCTTTAGTCATTCATCCCACTCTCCGTGTTACAAATCTCGATCATTCTTGATTTTTTTATCTACACTTCCTAGTCAATTGTTCATAATCATTCCAGTTTTGTAGATATTGTTATTCAATCAAAAATTGACACATTTTACACTAGTAAAAAAATCTGCCCTAGTAAATCACCCGTGTGTTGTCTTTTGGTATAAATTTAAAAAACAGTTTCACAATGCCTCCACCTAGACCTAATCACAATTATTTTGAATATCAACTGGTACAATTCCTTTTCCATGATATATTTGGCAGTAAAGGGTATAGCCATCCTCGGCGGATAAAATAAAGTTTTTTAATGCCAACGGATTAGGTTTTAATGGCACAAACTGTCTAGATCCACAACGTCCAGCAAATGGGATCTAGTGATCTCTATTGATCTAGAGATAAAGGTTTTGGCCGGGGCAGGGACAAAGATTTAATTCTTACTGCATTCAAGATAAGATTTACTTTCCATAATTTGTCAACTGCTTAAAGATCATTTGATTTATCTGCAAAATAAAGAAATTTTCTAATCTCAAAAAATCGATCACGTGACATTGTAGCTGCAATTCTAAGTACTGACAAGTCTTTTTGCCAGTAGAACCTTGCTTGGATATATTTTAAAGTTCCCAGTTGAGCATCTGTACGCCTGCAACTTTTATAATTTCATACTAAGATGCATTTATTGAGCGACGGTTTCATGTTTGAATGGAATAATGGAATTGGAATTTTTTGAACAGAATTGGTTTTAAATGAAACCTTTTCCCCAAAATCTTCATTTAACTAATCTAGAAATGATTCAAAAGGATTTGCGATGCTGGAAAATCTGCTTTTTGATAATCCTCATCAATCAATGATCCTCGAAATACTATTAGAAGAAAAAAAGATTAAATTAATATTTGCGAAAAGATAAGGTTTTATTCTCAGCATTATTATTCTAGTGTGCTGTAACACAAGTTTAAAAAAATTACTTATTTCTAGATTTCCATAACAAAGGCCTTTTGGATTAAACTTTATTGTTACATGGATTCGAGATAAGTACTGGAGATATATCCTCAGTATCATTGTCAACTAAATTTTCATTGCCAGAAGACTCACCATCACCATTGGCCTCATCAGTTTATTTACTCTTACAAAGATATAATAATTATGATTTTTAAAAATAAATGTTTAATTTAAAAATCAACAAAATGAATTCTTATTTATAATTAAGTATATTTTTTAATAATTCCACAACTTTAGCACTGCACTAATTAGATACCATTCAGTAAAAATTTTTTGTATGAGATGACTTCTTTCCAAAAGCACAGAATTGAAACCGGAGGTGCACACACGTGTACCTTACAAATTACATCTAATTTAAATACATATTTTGATCTAGCTAAAAAAATTAAATAATTTATGCAATGTTGAAGAGTTTATAAACATTCTTTAAAAATATTATGAATAAACATTAATTTTCTAATTATAAAAATTCACTGACTTTTTCGAAGTTTTATATTTTTCGCCATCGTTCGTTTATTTCCTCCAAAATCATATAAATTAAGACTGCTAGCGCCATTTCTTGCTGAAACTAGAAAAGGCTAACTTAAACAAATAGCATCCACTCGTCTCAATAAAAAAATTTCAAATATTAAGTAAGATACGCTGTTGAAAACAGAGGTACACAAATGTGAACCTTGGGTCTGAAGAGGATAAATAAATTCATAAAGAAATGTGAATACCTATTATAGCATTATCTGTGTACAACAACTATTAAGAGAAATTGTTATTAACAATCAGTTTAACACTATGAAAAAATATAATAAAAATACAATTACAAAAATCAGATAGTATACAATTATGTCTTTGAAAGACATATTAAAAATTATTTTATTCAAAAAAGTACTACACAGAAAAAAATAAATTGTTTTAATAAATTGCAGAAAACTAACTATATCAAAGTGAGATAACGGAGAAGGTAATTATCATTTTCAGTGAAAATTGAACAAACCTCTATTTATACTGCTAAGCAAAAACACTTAAAAATTTGGACAAGAATATTTATTATGTTAATTATTATATTAAATGCTCATTTGCATATGTTTTTTAAATATATTTTACATCACATAGGAAAACGTTTAATAGGAATTTGAAATTGTTGTTTACTTTATTTAAAAAGTAGTTAATTGAAACATTTGTAACAAAAGTTGCATTAAAATGTGTTTGGTATAATAATTTGAAACAGAGACAGGAAAATTAAACACTGTAAGAAAGGAAATGAAGTAGTCGAATATGAGATAATGGAGGGTATAATTGCATTTTTAAGAGGCATCTAAACAAAGATTTGTTTATAGTGCTAAACAATAGTACTCAAGCATGCTAGGAGTGAAATCTTTAATTTGTGAATCATTAATGAGGGCTTTTTACATGTATATCTTTTTAATATTCCGAATGCACATAAACATAGTTTATGTAATTTTTAATTTGTTATAAAAGTTTTGTTAAGATTAAGCATGGTATACTATGGTTTAAAAAAATATCATTTACAATGGTATGTTAAATATTCATTGCTAAAGCAAATAAATATGTTATCCTAAAACAAATAGTTAAAAAAGCAGTTGCGCCACTTAAAGGGTTTACACTCATATTTTTGTTTAATTGTACATGAATGAATTCATACATGAATATACTATATATACGATGTATTTTGAAACGACCGCTGTATATAAGCATTTTTGTACACAAAATAACTTTATGAGAATTTTTAAATATAAATAAATAAATTCTTAAAGGAAAATTATACCCTTTGATAACATATCGGTGTATAATAACTGTTAATTTAATTTTGTATTAATTGTAGAAATACCACTATGGAAATAAATAAATTTCCAATCATAAAAAAAAATGAGACAATAAATAATTATGTCTCTGGAAGAGTTATTAAAACGTATTTTATTCAAAAGATTACAACAGATAAGTTAATTGACAGGAAAAACGAACCAGTTTAAAGGGAGATAAAGGACGAGGTAATTTATATTTTCAGCAAATATTGAACAAACCTCTATTTACACTGTTAAACCATAGCACTTAAAAATGTAGACAAGAATATTTATTATGTGAATTATCATATTAAAATCTCATTTGCATATGAATTTTAAAAATATATTTTTGATGATATACAAAAACCGTTTATGGGAATTCGAAATTATTGTGTACTTTATTTAAAGCGTAGTTAATTTAAATATTGATAAGAAAATTTGCATTGAACAGTGTTTAGTATAATAATGTGAATACAGATGCATCAAAATTAAGTAACGGAAGGAAGAAAATGAAGCAGTCAAATATGAGGTCACAGAGGGTATAGTTGTAATTCTAAGAATATTCTATTTTTTAATTGAATGCTTATAAAAATATTTTATGTAATTTTAAAATTGTTATAAATTTTGTTTAAAATTAAGCATTTTATAATATGCTTAAGAAAACTCTTATTTACAGTGGTATGGTAAATATTCATTTCTAAACCACATGAATATTTTATCCTGCATAAAGAGAGTGGGAAAAACACGGTTAGGCCAATTAAAGTGTTAAACTTGGTATGTTTGACTAATTGTACATGAATGAATACATATATGAATGTATATACATTCTGTTTTGAAGCAACCGACGTATATAAGCACTATTTTGCATACATAAAACTTATGAATACCTTTAAGAAAATTTAAATAAATTCATAAAGGAAAAGTAAATGCCTCTAATAATATAATCGGTGTACAATAACTGTTAAGAAAAATTTATATTAACAATCAAAATAACGCTATGAAAAAAATCTAATTACAAAAAGTGAGATAATACACAATTATGTCTCTGAAAGAGATATAATAAGTATTTTATTCAAAAAAGTGCAACACAGAAAAAATTAAATTGACGAAATAAATGACAAAAACGAACCAGTTTAAAGTGAGATAACGGAGGATCTAACTATTAATTACAGTGAAAATTGAATAGATCTCTATTTATGTTGCTAAAACATAACGCTGAAAAATATGGACAAGCAAATTTAGCATGGGGATTATTATATTAAATGCTAATTTGCATATGCATTTTAAAAATATACTTCCCATCATGTGAAAAAACGGCTTATGGGAATTTGAAAATGTTGTTTTCTTTATTTAAAATGCAGTTAATTTAAACATTTGTATGAAAATTGCATCAAACAGTTTTCTTTTAGTAATGTGCACAGATAAAGCAAAATTAAAGAATAAAAGAAATGAAATGAAGTAGAATAATATGAGGTAATGGAGGATATAATTGTAATTTTACGATTCATCTAAACAAATTTTTTTTTTATAATGCTAAACAATAATAGTTAAGCATGTTCCGAATAAAATATTTATTTAGTGGACAAGTGTTAAAGGCTTTTTACATGTATTTGAAATATATATGTACTTCCGAATGCTTATAAAAATATTTTGTGTAATTTTGAATTTCTTACAAATGTTTATTTAAAATGGAGCATTTTATAACATACTTAACAAAACTCTCATTTACAATGGTACGTTAAATGTTTATTTTTAAAGAACATAAATATGTTATTTTACAATAAAGTTTGAAAAAAAAAACAAACATTATAAATAGAATTTTCATATTTTAACTGAATTATTCTATTTTTAACTATTGATAATTGATGTTGATGACCTGAAATTGTATTGTTATGTACAGTCAGTCAATGTTCTAATGCTTTGAATCTTATGTATTTATGAAAAAAATCAATCCATACAATACTTGTATTGCAAAAATACATCTATTGCTGCAATTCCCAGCTCATTTAGCGTATATAATTATCACTAAAATATTACTTTTTTAATATATTTGAAATGCTTTTTACAAGAAAGCAGTATGGGGAAGGGGCGAACTTAATGATTATAACTGACGGTAAAACATAAAGGTCTAATATTAGCATGTGTTCTTTGAGGTCTTTTTAAGATAATTCTTCCCTGACATCAGACAATCACAAATTCATTTTAAAAAAATCACTGAAATACAAGACTAATCCGTCTTATCAGACACTATTTCTTTTATTCATTACATACTTTAAATACTCTTTCTAAATTTGTTATGTTTTACCTTCGTTATTCAAATAAGCATGTTCATGCAAAAAATAACTTTTAGGTAACTTTCATTACAACGTTAATAAATTAAGTATTGCAGCAGTCCGGACGACACATCTTCCAAAACATTTTGGTATATATATATATACCAAAAGAAGAAATAGAAAGAAGAAATAGAAAAAAGCGTGCGAACAGTCGAACCTGAAATAGAAAAAAGCGTGCGAACAGTCGAACCTGAAATACAAAAACAAAAAGATTTATCAATACAAATTAGAAAAGAGATGTCTCTTTTTGAGAATGGAGGAGTACTCGGTCATCATTTAGAATTAGCTTATCAATATTTGCTGACAATTCCTCCCGCGAGTGTAGAAGTTGCTACAAGCTATAGATATAGCTATATATATAGCTATTCAGAGGTAAAAGCTCGAGATTCTGTGAGCGGCAACAAAATGGCTCTCACGGTTACCGTTATAGTTACAGAAACTCGGAATTTTCCAATAGCAACACCCATTTTTCTTCATCGCAAAATGCTCTGCGCATGCGGAACGTCGTTGTGAAGTCACAGTGTGACTTTTTGACCATCGATTGTCGATGTAACGTCACGTGACGTCGATGTGAATTCACAATGACTAAAATGTGAAGTCATTATGGCCATTTTAGAGCTCGTTTGTGGCATCCCATTGTGACCACTTTGTGAAGTCACGGTGTGACAAATTTGTGAAAAATGTGTCATTTGTGACTATTTTGACATTAACATCGAGACGAAACTGTGACAAATGCGACGTTGTGGCAAACATGTTTTTTAAAGTAAATAACATGTTTTGACGAATTTTTGTAATTCTCTAAAGATTTTTAAGAAAGTCACATCACAGTTCATAATGCGATGTTACTGAGTGGTGGCATTTTGGTCACAGATTTGACGTGACCACACTGACTCACAGTTACGTCATTGCAACGTCACTGTGACCATGCATGCTATGAGGGTATATATAAATATATATGTGTGTGTGAAAAATACGCAATAAATAAAACCAAGTATTGTATAGAAAATTTAGCATACGTTCGTAAATTTAAGAGGAATTGTAAACATTTATCTATATAGCACATGTGTGCAATTTGATAATGTATTGTTGAAAAAAGTGACATACACTCATGTCGATATATTATGGATAATGGTAGTTCCAGCAAATAAAGGCACGGAAACAAAACAAATGTGACTTATTCGCCAAGCTCATTTATTAAACAAAAGAAAACGAACAAAAACTGTGGTTTATGTATGATAACATTTAAAAAATATATATAATTGTTGCTCTCTAGAGCAATTACAAAAAGTACCTCCCTTAAAAAAAAAACTTAACATTATATGGTTGGTTAGATGTTTAATAAATTGTATGTCACCCAGACGTACATACAGTCCGTACAACGCCTAGGCATGCTAAGTATCAAATTATGAAGCTGATCTTAGGAAAGATCACTCCACTCAGCAAGTAATGCTCTCTGAAGTTCCGGCACATATATAAGAGGTGTTTGACGAACTGCAACCCTTTGGCCAAGCATATGCCATACATGCTCTATCGGATTCAAGTCAGGCGAAAATGCTGGCCAATCCATACAGGTTATATCCTCAGTTTGAAGGCCTCCATTTACGATATTTTCTGGGTGAGGACGGTCATTATCATCCATAAACACAAATTCTGAGTCCACGACTCCCCTAAACAAATGCACATGTAGTTCTAGAATGATGTCCCGATAAATTTGTCCTGTCATGGTTCCGATTTGAACGTGTAGATCTGTTCTGGGGCCTAGTATAATCCCATTCCAAACGAACAATCCTGCACCACCATAACGATGTCATTCAGTGATGTTGTCTTGGTGGTAACGGGTGCCTAGCTTTCTCCATGTGAAATTCCAATAGAAATAAGACTTTAAGCTAAATCTGGATTCGTTGGAAAACATTGCACAAGCCCACTGTGGCGATGTCTACATTGCATGTTCTCTACTCCAGGCTAATCGCAGGCGAGAGTGAGTTGCCGTGAACGGAAAACATCTAACAGATTTGCGAGCATATAAACCAATATTTCCCAAACGTCTGTATACGGTTTGCCTTGAAACATACCCAAGGCTAAAGATGGCTGAAAAGACAGGTCTGATGCTGTGCTCCGTCTTTTTCTTTTGGCAGTTAATGCAAAATAAAGGTCTTCATTCGTGATTGTAACTCGGAGATGACCTGTATTGTAATGTCTACTTACACTTGCCACCAAAACTCTGCGTATAGGTGATCCTATATAAAACTCATGCTAAAATTAATATCGTAATTCCGCTCGGGAAAATTAACATACTACTCAGTAATTCTTCTAGATTATCTGATTTAAACAACAAAAGAAATTTCGAATTTAGCATGAATAAACAAGAATGGCCACCAAAGAATCGCCAAACACCTCCGCCAAAAGTCAGCGTACACTTATAAAATAGAGCTTTTAAAGACCTTATATTGTGAGTTAATTGTACCAATTTTAGTTGTTTTCAAGTAATTGTTGGCTTCTACTACAATTTATATAGGATTTGAGATTTTGAATGTTTGTATTGCTCCATGGGAGGCAACAAAAAGGAAATCGATACTGCTGAAAAACAGACCTTCATAAATCTCCGGAAAAGGGAAAAACTCTTAGTTTAATTGGTGTAACTGTTAAAAAGAAACATTTATCGAATCAAAAAGTGATCATGAACTACAAATCAACAGGACTTTTAAAATCCAACCCAAGATACGGCCGTCCGTCTACACTGTCGCCTCAAGAATCAAGCTCTGCAATAAGCTATGTAAAAAAAAAAAAAAAAAAAAAAAAAAAAAAAAAAATCCAGAAATATCAGCTTCGCAGACAGCTAAAAGTGTTTCTGAGAGATTACAAAAGATTGAAAGTTTAACCACAATCCGAAGAGAACGGAAAAAGCATGACTATCTTGGCCGAGTTGCATGGAAGAAATCATTCATCTCTCGACTGTACAGAGTTAAAAGATTGGCCTTTGACAAAAAATAAAATAAAACACATGACTTTTGGAAACAGGTAATATATTCAGCTGAAAGTAAATTTTGTATTTTCTGCATCAAAGAACGAAAATACGTCTGGAGGAAACCCGGTACAGAGCTAAAAAAGAGAATCCTTTTCTGACTGCCAAACATGGAGGAGAACGCGTTATGATTTATGGGTGCATGGGAAGCAGTGGGGTTGGTAATCTTGAGTTTATTGAATCAATAATATACAAAATTGGTTATTTGAACATATTAAAGAAAAATCGCAAGGCAAGTGCCTAAAGGTTTAGGGTAAATGGTGATTTTTACTTTTGGCAGAACAATGACCCTAAGCATGCAGCGTGCATTGCGAGATTATGGCTGCTTTCCATGTGTCGAACCAACTCCGTAAATTACCCCAGTCCCCAGAATGATACCCAATAGAGTATTTGTAGGGTTTATTAGAGAAGAGAACCAGGGAGCACATAATAACATCCAAAAAAATGCTGAAATATCTCATGGTAGGTGAGTGGAATAAAATAACCACACAACAGACATATAAGCTAGTTGAATCTATGTGAAATAGGCTGGGAAAGGTAATAAAGAAAATTAAATAACCTACAAGGTATTAATTTTGGTTACTATCCACTATCTTAAAGGTTTTTTCCAATGTACGCAGACTTTTGGTGCACACGATTTGTGCCGTTCTTAAGTTATAATCCAACGATCATAACATTTTATCCAACGATCAAGTGATGGTTGTTTGTACTATTTGAATTTATGATGTTAGGAGAATTGCCAAAAATTTTTTCCATGAAGAAACACTCCATTTACTTAGTGATTGTTGCATGAACACGGAAGATGATCGCCTGTACGCAGACTTTTGGCGGAAAGTGTACATTTCCATCATCTCGGAATCGTTTCCAAAGTCTGAAAATTACACTTTCGGCAATTCCAAGTTCCTCGGATACTTCCATCTGAGTTCGCCCATATTCCAGACGGCCGATAAATCTACCACGTAAAATATCATCCACATGTGAACTCTATCTCATAACTGTTCGGTTTTGGCACTGAGAGGCTTAGAAAATGCTTGTTCACAGTTTTACTTCTTTTCCACCGTTCCTTATATATGCTTCTCTCACACTTTTGTCGTTGTGACGTACTATCGGCGCCCTCTGGTGGCTTTCCGAACTTTGCATATTAGTCTCGAAGATGTGTGTGATAATTCCGCAAATGAAATTTTTACTTTAGGATTTGATTTCCACGTGATTCTCAATTAACCTTAATTTATGGACATGCGTGTATATTAAATAGATTTAGTTATAGAGGATTTGATATAAACTGAATTGTTTACTAAAATTTGACTAAATGATGCCTAAATATGAAAAGTTAATTAAAATTTCATTAATGATTTTAATGAATTCATAGTACTATTCCCCGTTTTAACTAAAAACACATGTGTTTGAAAATATTTTCAATTTTTTCAAAAAAGGGTAGACACATATTGCTCGAAAGTTAGCACATACCTGTAGCAAAAACAAGAATTTTTTTGAGCGTATAGTAAACTAATCTCTAAAAATCTAGTACAGGACAAGTACGGGGCTCTAGTACAGGACTTTAGTACAGGAGGTTTTTATTTGCAGCCTTTAGTTCTTTATCTACAAAAACGGCCTCATATTGTACTTTCTATAAGAAGTCTGTAAAATAACCTTGAAAGCTCTTGTTAGTGAGAACATGGCTCAGAACATAGAATGTAAAATATAAATAAATAAATAAATAAATAACAAAATAATAAAGATCCATTAAATTCCCGGTCAAAAACTGCTGGCAGCAATGTTTCCAGCAGTTTTTGGCTTAAATTTAACGGATTTTCTTTTTTTTTACAGTGTATATGTAATTTGGTTTTATTGGTTTGAATTTATTTTTCTAGTTCTTTTTATTAGTATTTTCGGCTTTGCTGTACTTTTTAAAATTATTTATTTACTTTTTCATTAGTAAGTTTTTGCCTGAGCAACGGCACCAGTTCTCAAAATTGATACATTGCGGGACATCAAATATTTTTTTAATATTATCTAGTATCGAAAAGTGTTATGTTAGTTTTGATTCTTGCGAAAAGCAATAGTTTTGGGTTTTTTTTTAACTATATATTTTTTCCGCATTTTATTTTTCAAGCCACACATGTGGAATTTACCAGTGTAGTCTCCTGGTAGCAACGGTTTATTTTTATTTATTTATTTATTTGTATTATAAGAATATGAAATTTATGAAATGCATATCTCAGTATCTTAAATATAAAAAAGAAAATAACTTACGATCACAATGTTTCCGATTTAAATTTGTTTACCAATCGACAAACCACGAAGAGAGTTCTTAACTAAAGAGCACTTTTGGTATCTATGTATTTTCTCGAATTTAAATTAATTTTAATAGGAGGTGTTTATAATATTATGCAGATTGTGTAGAGTTATACAAAAGAAAAAATTAAGAATATATTTTTGTTTATTGGTGGAATTTTCTGGAGATGATTTTCCGGTTGAACGCAATTTCTAACTGAGCTAACTTGTAACTCACTGTTTTTCGTATACATCACGTAAGACTTACAAATAAAATTCAAGTATTTTTTTTTACTATGGCCGGTATTTTGCTTAAATCTGGTTTTCTAAACTATTCTGTGTTTTCTGTGCAGTCTAATTATCCATAGTTTTTTTCAACTTTTTACACGCTGAAATATTGTTAAAATGTTTTTAAAATGCTACAAAGTTTTTCGTCACCTATGTTTGTCACATATTGGTTTTTGCTGTATACATTAAAAAGAGCAAAATCGGAACCATGTATATACCTCTTCATTTAATGACGAATTTGAATGTACAAACAAATTTCATATAGCAGGCGAAATATTGTACTTTCAAAAAATCAATTCATGAAAAAAATAACAGTAATATAAAATCTTAAACATTTGTAAATAGCATCTGTACTTACTTATCAAGAAAAACAAATATTATTTGCTACAAATAAGATACTGCCGTACAGTTTTCCTACCATTTAGTTTAGTGTTACATATAATTTTATTATTTTTTAATGAAAATTATTCTTAAACAAAATTGTATAGGATAGCATATTTAAAGATTATACCACAAGCAAAATCTTAATTTAAAAAAAAAAAAAAAAAAAAACATAACACACACATTAACAAATTGCATGTGATGGTTCTTTATTACAAAATTATTGCTTTAATATAATTTTTATTAGTTTAAAATATGTTAAATTTAATTAGATTAGTGATGCATTATTTAACATAACAAAAAATAAGTTTCATTCAATACATTTGTAAATTGAAATATAATTCTATCATTCAATTTCTTTCTCATTCTTTAAATTTCTATTGAATAATTTAACAACAAAATCCCATTAGAAAAGAAATTTTTTTAATATAATGCACCCATTTATATGTAAAATTAGAACGTTTTTGACAGGAAGAGTTTGATTCCACTTTATGTCATTACTAAAGATCGATTGCCTAATAGATTGCGCAAAAAATAAAGCTTTTAGATAGGCTTTATTTTAAATCTGTCATTACTAAACTACATTTTAAATTCTAGTAAGAATAAATGATCATATATTAATGAATTAACATATTAAACGTGTATTAATATGAATTTAAATGTCGAGATAACGTTATGTTAGATGTGTAATGAGAATATATATACGAAAAAGACATCACAAGAAAATAAAGTAAAATACGAGATTTCTTTTAAATTAATTTATTGTTTGTTTGATTAGATTAGCATACAGAAAGAAAAATAATATTTCCATCCGAGGTCCGAAAAGTTATTCTTAAAAACTAATTACACTTCCAAAAGAAAACTTCATACCAACATATAAAAAAAAAATTCAGTTGTGTTATGACTAATAGGTGGCGTTTGAATTATCTCTAGTAAAAACAACTCATTTTAATTTTACGCTCATTGATTACGTATGCTCCTTCTACCATATCAATTTACATAATTTACAATTCTAATTCAATACTTTCTTGCAATTATTTTAAATCAACTCACATAGTGATCAGAAATAAACATGATCTTTGATGTAAGGCCACAATAAAAAATTATGTGAACTAAAATTTGGTCAAAATGGGATCCATGTAAAATCCAATTGCTCCCGGCCACCTAAACCATTATTTAAAATTCGATTTTAAAATTGTTTACATAGTGGTATGAATCCTGCTGTAATTAAAAAATATTTTTAAGAACATACTTTCTTAAACTCAGATGAAATTTAGAGAAGTACAAAAATGAACTATGTTACAAAGCGTAAAAGAGATTGGATTTTAAAATTTTTGTTGGAGTAAATGAAACATTTCAAAAAAAATATTTTTAAATGATGGCATTTGTAATGTATCTGTGTAAAATAATATTCTGAGTTCAGTAGTTTAAATTAAAGAAATATCTATGATAAAAGAATTTGTCCTTATATATATAT
The DNA here is from genome assembly GCA_964019185.1 of Maratus speculifer. Taxonomy (NCBI): domain Eukaryota; kingdom Metazoa; phylum Arthropoda; class Arachnida; order Araneae; family Salticidae; genus Maratus; species Maratus speculifer. Next base: position 176,572,567 of record OZ025297.1, on the reverse strand, counting down.
ATATAGATATATATATTAATATATTGGCAACATAGGATATATACATGAAATTACTGTAAAAGTACCGTCTTCAAGATAGTTTGATCAGTTATTTTTATTACAATGGGATATAAACATTAAATAACAGAAATTCTTTTAATAAACCTTGAATTGTGTCTATTTTTTCTATAAATATATAGCATTATTTTTTTCAAGAAATAGATATATATAAATGTTGATATTATCGCAAAACATTATTCCATATTATACTAATAGTTTAATTTAAATAGAAATGTTCCATAAATTTAAAGCAGAATGAAATTCTTAAAAATTTACAGGATTTATTGGATCAGTATATAAAAAGAGGTACAGTTGAGAGGCTCAATATGTACAGTATTAAAATTAAAAATTCATAACTGAAAAAAACATACATTCACATATATTGATATACACTGGTGGACAAAATTAAGAGATGGAAGGCATTTTCCCAAATATCTCGAGAAATACTGGATAAAAATAAATGAAAATTGGTATGGCTATAACTTATAGTATGACAATAATATGTGCAAAGCAAAAATTAAAGTGCCATTAATTGGCAAGAGTTATTGTCAACAGTCCAATGTGGACTGAAATTCATGATGAAAGATGGCAATGAAAGTGAGGCTTGTATGGTGTGAGGTCGCCTCTAGTATGGGGTGTGGTCACCTCTGACAGATAGACAGCATGTACAACGAGTATGCATGCTGTTAATAAGAGAGTTAAGGATTGCTTCAGGAAGGCTCTCCCACTCATCCACCAGAGCGGTTTTTAACTCCGTAATGGTTCTGGGTGGGGGTTGGCGTCTCGCAATAGCCCTTCCAAGAGCATCCCAAGCATGTTTAACGGGGTTAAGGTCCGGAGATTTGGCTGGTCAATCCATTCGACACCATTCGATCGTCAATCCAATCGTTTCGAGATACTCCTCAACGGACATCTACAGCGACGCAACTTTCTAGGGACTTTGCTGCTGCCGCAGGAACATTAGTTTCAAGGAAGACTGTTGAAAGGAGGCTCGGTGAAAGACGGTTATATTCCAGGAAGCCCGCCATTTGCATCCCACTCACTTCCTTCCACAAAAGAGAGAGCGTGCACAATGGTGCAGGCAGCACCAACATTGGACACAGCTCCAATGGGCTAATGTTCTGTTCACAGATGAGTCCAGATTTAGTCTTCAACCTGATTCTCGGCGATTATTCATATGGAGGTAAACTGGTACCCGATACCATCCCAGTAACATCAGGGAAAGGGACCATTATGCTGGTGGAGGACTGATGGTTTGGGCAGGGATCATGCAAGATACTTGCACACTGCTCCATGTGTTTGACACTGATTCCGTGAATGCCCAGAGGTACAGGCAGGAGATCCTACAATCTTACGTGCGTCTTTTCAGGGGTGCTGTTGGCACTGAATTCGTTTTTATGGACGACAATGCCCAACCACATAGGGCTCGCCTGGTTGAGGAGTATCTGGAAAGTGAGGATATTTATCGAATGGATTGGCCAGCCAAATCTTCTGTCCTTAACCCCATTGAACATGCTTGGGATGCTCTTGGAAGGGCTATTGCGAGACGCCGACCCCCACCCAGAACCATTACTGAGTTAAATACTGATCTGGTGGTAGAGTGGGAGAGTCTTCCACAAGCAATCCTTAACTCTATTATTAACAACATGCATACTCGTTCTGCATGCTGTCTCTCTGTCAGAGGTGACCACACACCATACTAGAGGCGACCACACACCACACAAGTCTCACTTTCATTGCAATCTTTCATCATGAATTTCAGTCCACATTGGACTGTTTACAATAACTCTTGCCAATGAATGGCACTTTAACTTTTGCTTTGCACATATTATTGTCATACTATAAGTTATACCCATACCAATTTTCATTTATTTGTATCCAGTATTTCTCGAGATATTTAGGAAAATGCCTTCCATCTCTTAATTTTGTCCACCAGTGTAGATAAAGATATGCATATACCTATATATACATATATATATTATAGAACTATAAATATAATAAGAATATATAGAAACTGGGATACTGCTTAAATGTTCACCATACAAATACAGCATAAGGGTGTTCATTGCTGAGCGTGCAAAGTCACAACGTTTATTAAATATTATACAGTCAGTCAGGATAACTTTGCTTCACCTTTACGAAATTTTGATTCATTCTATTACAATGGAATCTCGACGAATTATTTTTAATGAGCTACCAAACTCTCACCAGTGCTGCTATCTATATTTTGAAATCAAAAGTTTGCCGTTAAGTCAAGTGATGTGGGGGATTTAATCGTTCTTTTCTCTTGGCCCAAAGTTAACCTGATAGGTCAAAGTTTTCCTGATTCACTGTACTTATTAAAACATGGTGAATTTTTTTCCTACAGTATTTGAAATATAGATGTCACACAACCGATGGAAATATTCCCAATAGCAGCTTTACCTAATATAGATGCATTAAATCAATAACAAAATAAGTGAAAGTCTAGTTGCTTACAAAGTTTCACAAAAATATAATCCAATAGATGAAAAAATATGGCTTTGAAGATATTCGAAATGCAATACTGCCGCATCACTTGTTGTGCAATATATATTTTCAAATCTAATCAACGCCAGTTATTATAGATTAATAACATAATATGTTTCATATTTTATGTGCATTATATCCAGAGATTAATGTATAGCGAACCACTGAAAGATGCAGTTTAGGTGTACCCACATCTCCGTGATTATAATCAAACAAAATTACCATAAATTCACTTCAAACTCTGAAGAACATCAGACTTTCGAAAACATTCTGCAGGAGTCCTTGAGATAGAGTATGCATAAAGATTGTCTCACACGGAGACAATAGATAGAAAGGGAAAGCCATTTTCTTACAAATTTCCATAAAACAGCACCACCTGTTGTGCGATATATACTGAAATAAAAGGAACGCTACTTAAGTCATTGAACACAGTAACACATTTTATATTTTATGTGCATTTGTTCGAGAGATAAAACTCTAATGGAAACCACCATTAAATAATAGCATTATAGCAGTGCCCACTTTTGCGTTATATGCAGTCAAACCAAATCAGCAATAATTAATTTTGAAACTTTAAGAGAATATCAAAATTTGTGAAACATTCAATAGGAGGCCTTGAGATAATGCAGGCAAAACTTTTCAAACACAGAAAGCCATTTCCACAAAATAGACATATCGTGTTTAAAAAAGTCCCAAGATATGTAGACCAATAATAAAAAAAGATTAAATTTTCGCGATTCCAATTACTTTTTCGGTTTTTTAAAGAAAAAGTACATGCTGCAGTATTAAAAAAATATTAGTCTGTTACATTAATTTTTAATAACGCTAACAAACATAAGTAAGTATTGTGCATTACTTAATTTATGAACTCATAGATATTACTGTAACTCAGGCCTGTCCAACCTTTTAGTAAGAAGAGGCGCATCTCAGCTCCTGGTACTGAATGAAGGGCGCCATTATTCACGCGACTGAAAACATGCTGCAGTGATATCGAACAATTGTATTAGTATACACGCGCGTCTTAACATAATGCAAATGAGTCTTAGAGCAGAAGACAAAAGGCCCCTTAGATTATGGAATTGCATGTATTAAATCTCAAAATATACATATTTCTATGAGAGGTCTATCGAAAAAATGTTTGTAGGGTAAGGTGCCAGAAATTCCAATTGCGCCTATAATGACAACAATAACAATTAAATAAACAAACATGGAAGTCAGAGATATTGCTAAGTTTATTTTAGGATGTGAAAATATGCTTTGACATATTTTCAAGGCAGGAATTTAGTTGCATAAAAAAGGGGAAGGGCATGATCATCACCAAACCATAAGGGCGATTCCAGAGAGAGAGGCAGTCTGAATGTGCTTTCATAGATAGAAATCATTCTTCACCTTTCTACTCATTGCTCTGCACTACTCATTCTTAATTTTTCTAAGCAAATCGAAAACAAATTTCTTAAATTTCAAAAATCAAGAATTAAAGTTAAGTCCTTTATTCGTCGTGAAAAACAACCAATGGCCAGCAAAAAGAAAAAATGTGAGCATTAATGCTTATGCATCTTCAAAAATAGATATAATGTGAGAAAACGCTTATTTTTTTGTTATTTATTAATTTTCAGAAAGAACTACTTCCATTTATTACCACAATTGGCCGTCATGATTACAGTTTTATAAAAAAAATATTAACAAATTGTGAAAATATGCAAGATTAAATTTTTCAAAATATGTTTCTTGTTTTTAATGCATTTCCACAGGTTTTGAAAATATCACTTATGCAAATATTAATAATTTTACAGAAAGTATTCCTTACCATGTAATTTTACTTAAAAAATATATAGTAACAGGAAACCTTCAAAAGGGCTCCAAGAAATTCTTCAAGGGCGCCGCGTTGGACAGCCCTGCTCTAACTGTATTAAATTAAGAACAGAACAACAATGTCGCACGTTGGATTTTACAATTCAAATTACATTTACCTATACAACTTTAACCAAATATTGAAATGTATTAATATGTATCAATACAAATTTATTAATCTTAATGTATTAATATGCGATATAAAATGATAGTTGGCTAAAATTGATTATCACAAATAAAATACTGATAATAGGAAGCCGGGATCACTTCCCATTACTATCAAACAAATGCGCTATTCCTGCAACTATATATATATATATATATATATATATATATATATATACATATATATATATTTAAAAGCCTGTATTTTGTAACAAAAGGCACTAGCGCACCGGATGCGGACACAGTTGCTGTACAATTTACAGATTTATTTAGTAGTGCTGTAAAATTCTTCATTTCTGTGAAATATCGCATTGAGTACGTGATAAAGAGAATTTAATTTTTAATCCAATTGTTGTTTCAGTTCACTTTCGTAGCATCGGTGCTGAAATATCACAACATAAAGTGAAGGAAAATCACTCTATTTTACTACAAAAGATGCTGGCACTTCGGTTCTTAACAGACTTGCTATAAAATTAATAAAATTAACCGCAATCTTAAGGAGTGCTGTAAATTTTCTCAAGGCTCTAAAAATTCATGATTATATTGATTGCGTGTTAAACGAGACAGAAATAATTCAATTTTTATTTCACTCGTTGCTTGAATTATTTTACAAAACGTCGGTGCTTAAAAGGTTTTATCGTAAAGTGCACCAAAATCCACAACACATTTTTTACAATGTAGAGACTTATTCTCAAGTATGGTGTAATATCTTATCTTGTCAAACGATAAAAACAAAATTATATTTTGCTACTTATTTCAAGATCTTACAGAATATTCAGTTTTATGAAATTCTGTGTCATGATATGGCTGTCAATAAAATATTTAAAAAAATTGCGATAGCAGCTAAATGACATACATAAAAAATTAATTAGCATATTTTTCTGTCAAAGTTTAAACATTTGAAAATTTATATTCATTATCTGAAATATAACCATTGTAGAATTTGTGAAAAACGAAACAAAGTAGTGCCACTTATTAAGTGAAATGCACCCATTTCTAATAGACATCTATATATGTCAAGTTAAAAAAAAAAATATGAGCATTGGTTAAGTTCCATCTATTCGTTTTTTAGATCGACTGTGCAAAATGCAGTATATCAGCGACATATGTTTGGACAAACACAGCGAAGACTAATCAGAAATATTTTTTTTAATCTAACTCAATTTGAAGATAAAATAAATATTTTTCAATAATTCTTGATATAGATCAGTCAAAATCTTCATATTACATAGAGAATAATAGATATGTGTTATTATCTAGGCCAGGTTTCTAAATCGGAATTTTTTCCTGATGATGCAAATGTTCAGCTAACTGTGCTATCCCGTACGAAACTGAAGGACATATTTCACACAAATAATTTTATTTATAACACAATATATTCTGTCACATGAATAAGCTGAATAGAATAAATCAAATTTAATGGAACTTCAGTAAACATATGATACAAAATCAATTTATTTGCAGCCTAATTTTATTACAATTATTTTATCGCAGCTTATAACAATTTTTTGTCACAGTAATTTTATCACTGTTATTTTAATTGTTAAATAAATAATGATAAAAAACATTTATTTATCATTTAGAAGTATTGTGTTAAAATTAAGCTACTGGAAAATAATATTAGTACATGCGGGTTTTCAATACCGTCATTAAAACTTCTTTAATTAATTTGTCAACAAAAATTCATCAACAACAAAAGTTCTTTTAAACATCACCTTAATCGTAAAATGATAATGTTTTTGAAAGGAGACTTTGATCCCATTTTATGTCATTACGAAAAATCGATTTTCTTATTGATTGCACAAAATGTAAAGCTCTGAAGTGAGTTTCTTTTTTAAACTGCCTTTTGTCAATTACATGCATAATAATAAAAAAAGATAATAAAATGAAGAATTAACCTATTAACAAGAAGATAAATGCACTCGAATGTCAAGTTAAAGTGGTGCATTGTAGGGAAAAAATCATGTGTTAGAATTTATAAATAAAAGAAAACTGTATAAAAGATCACGTAGAAAGAGATGTCATTCTTTTAAAAATAAATGTATATGGCAAAGGATACTTACACTGAAATTTTACTAACTATAACTTATAGGACCGGATGCATAAAAAAATTTAAAGTTATTAATTTTTTTAACCTAAATCTGTTTTAAAATATTTCTTTATCTCATTTCAAACACATTTGTAATTGAAACTATATGTCTGTCTGTGACTAACGGTTAATTTGTTAGAAATTTTCCACTGTTGATAGTGGTCTTCGCCCTATTTATAAATAAATGTACTTTTTACTATTTCTGATACTTTAAGATGAAGACATAATTAACCTTCTTTTAAAATAAGTTAAATATATTGTTCTTTTAATATAAGGAGGAATACGTAAAATTGTTCATATAAAAGTGCAAAATATTCATGAATAGCACATTTTAGAACACAACTATGAACTTATTTTATTAAAATATGGTATTTATGAACATTGTTGTATTTTTTGGCACTTTTGAAGGAACAATTTCACTTATTCCTTATACTTACTTATTCCCTTATTTATATTTAGTGAAATTTTTCTGTTACTCTGACAAATAATAAAAAAAAGTCTCCGTATTCTACGTTTAAAATTGACCGATTAATAACTGTCTAAAGTTGGAAAATATTTTTTTTGTACAAATAAAAAAAAAATTAGAAATATTAAAAAAATAATTGAAAGTTAAATTAAAATTGCAAAAAAAATTTAAAGTACTAAATCATTCTAAAAAATTAATGCAAATATAAAATTTGTAATAAACATATAAGGAAAAAATACGGAATTTTCGTTAAATAAAATCATGAAACATAATAGTTTAGATTCTTTACAAACTGATAGTTATTTTAAAATGTTTTTAGATTACACTAGCCTGATCGTTTGTTGAGACATTTTTTATTATTGATAACCGAATCTTACCTATTCTGTACCATATAATTCAAAATTGAAGTAAATTTTTTATGTATCACAAATTAGATATATTACAAATCATAAATAAATAAAAAGTAGCGGAAATTTGATATTATAAAATAGATGTAACCGTTGTGTTTTTAACATTAGGTAATTTTTTTTTATGTATTTGCGTAGCGCTGAGTTTGAAAATGATCTATATTTTTAATAATCACGTAAGTATTTTTCGCTAATTGTAAATTTAAAAGTAAAAATGTTCAAAGACAAAATTGAACCTTTTCACCCATCTCGTCGGAACCTCCAGCTGTTTAGCTATAAAAAACCCATTATAAGGCAAAAGAATGCATACATTATTGAATAAAATAAAATAAAATAAAACATGCTAAAAAAATTCGCCTTTTTGAACTTTTGAGATTTAAAATTTTAAGTAATTCTGACGTGATGGTTAAAAATTAAGGTCATTTTGAGAATTAGCGCTAAAATGTACAGAAAAATCAATAATCAAAAGTTAGAAAAACACAGTCATCTCGTATATTTTATAATATGTGCTTTCATATATATACATTATTAAAGAAATAGTAATATTACTGTAAAAAAATCCGTTAAATTTACGACAAAAACTGCTGGCAGCAATGTTGACAGAAGTTTTTTCCGTAAAAATTGCTGTAAAATTAAATGTGATTTTACTGCAATATTTACTACAAAAATTGCTGGCAAAATTGATGTGAAAAGTTTTTGCCATAGATTTAACGGTTTTTTTTTCAGTTTTACTAAATTTACTAAAATATTTATTACATTTTAAAACATGAAAATTAACGAAGTTATTTCTTGGCATATGTGTTTTATTATATATTTTTTAAATAATATTTGTATTGTTTAAAAAAAGATACATATTTTTTATCATTTATGTGTACATCTGAACAGAAATAGGGAGAAGTTGAAAAAAAATCGAAATTAAAAATGATGAAGTAACCAAAGAGTGTTCTATAATCTATCTAAATTACGGTCTCTATAAAATTTTGAAAGATATATTTACGCATGATTATTACTTGAAATTTTTACATCTTCATTAAAAAACAGTTTCTAAACATTGGAAATTTAAAATTCTGAATCGATCAAAAATCATTCTAAACTGCAAGTTCTAAGGAATCTCACGAAACGGCAAATCCGATTTAACAGTAGTTCAGTCAAACTGTGGCTTATTCATTAATTTTGTAATCAGATGTAGCAGTAAAAGTACCTCAAATTAAAATAGGTACATGAATAACACTTGGAGTATTAACGAGAGAAAATCCGCTGGTTTTGTTATTTTTATTTATGATAATAAATGCAGACAAATGCGAGTTATTCTGATTTTAAAAATTCGCAACTATATGGAGCAAATTTTATAAAAGTATAAAACAAACAAACACACAAGAAAATAGCATAAACTGCCAAAGCTGGCAAAGTTGATGTTATTAATTATTTCGTTGAAGACTTTTTCCCTTCGGGAGGAGGTAATTACATTTAGACATCAACAAACAAAATTTTGCGACATTAATTTGTGTCTCATTTAATAATTGGATTTATGTGATTAGATAAAATAAAAATTTCATTTAGAAAGGTGATGAGAAAACTAAAGGAGTTTGCAATTATATTAAGAAAAATCTATATACTGATAATGATTTTTTAAAAAAAATAATCAACGCTATAGATCATTAGTTATTTGTCTATAAAAAAACTGTTTCTGTACATTATTTTATTTTTGAAATTCGTTAATCGTCGGAGGGTTAATAAATATATATTTTAAAAATAAATGCTTATGTAACTATTTAAACGAGATTTGGGTAAATGGACCTATTTATACTTAAGTAAATACATAAAAATATCTACATTTATTTTTATAAACAATCTAAAATTTATAAAAAATATAATTAAACACACATGCCAAGAAATAAGTTAATGATTTTTCATGTTTTACAATGTAATAAATACTTTACTAAATTTAGTAAAAATGTTAATAAAAATATTCAAAAAATGCTTAAATCTACCATCCATTTCGTCAATCCCAGTGTGAAAAACCATTTTATTAATTTATGAAAGAAATTTTATCAATAAGTGCATTTCTTTTATTACAAAAATGTCTTCATTTGTAAATTGAGAATGTTTTCATGGATGAAGCATTTGATGCCACTTTATGTCATAGTTAAAGATCAGTTGACTAATAGATTGCTAAGAAATTAAAGTGATGGAGTAGTCTTTTATAAAAACTGTCTTTTGTCAAATACATTTTAGCAAATATTAAAAAATATTCATAAAATGAAGCATTTAAGCTTTATCAAGTAGACAGATGCACTCAGCGAGTAAGTTAAAATGATGTTGACAGTAAAAATAAAATATTTCTAGCAGAATAGATTATAATTATGTGTATAAAAATGCTATAATGATGTATAAGAGACAGATTTATTACAAAATAAAAGAATAAGGTTTCTTTATAATGACTGTAATTGTTAAAACTTACTAAAATATATTGACATAAAATAATAAATAATACACTGTATTTTTATTAATCATTTGTCATTTTTTTTAACTAAAAAAAGTAATTATTTTTTTCCCTTTTTTATTTTAAAGAAATATGGATTTGACTTATATGGTCAAAAGCTATAGGTGAGAAAGTTGAAATATATATTTTAACATATTACTTACAGCTATACTAAAAATGTCGAATCTAGCGAAATGCATATGTATTATAAAAAAAATGGCAGTACAATATGTGATACGACATTTCCCAGAATAAAACTGAGTTAGTAAGTGCTAACTGCTGTGAAAAAAATTAATGACGAGATGTTTTTTCGAATGTTACGTCGTAAAAAAGTTTCCCAAATTGATTGAGATCAAATCACGAAGACTCCAAAATATGAAAATAAGGGGCAAATGATAAGAATCTTTTAAACAATGAAACAAAAGAATACACAATAATTATATAGAAAAAGTAAAATAGAGCACAACGGTACTCTGTTAATTTTTTTAAAATAAAAACACAAAAAGCAAAGACGAGAAACTCTGTTAATTTACACTAATTCTCGGCTAAGCGCATTCTATCGAGTTTCTCGGTCATTATTTTACCGACATTTCCCTTATATTTTATCTAATACCCGTTAGGGATTTCGTCTTTATTTAAACATGTTTTAGCTTTGATAAAACTTATAAAATTATTTTACAATTTTATTAGAAGTATTAAAAAAGAAAATTTAGTTTAAATATTTTTTTTTTTTTTAGTTAAAGTAATTTAGGAAGGGAAAAATCACCTTCTCCGTATTAGTAGGAATTTTTATCATATATTTTATCGCTGATTCTTAAAAGATACATTTTTAACAACATCTTAACGGCATCTCCTGTCCATACGGTAGAGAAGTGGTTCCCAAACTTTATTGGTACACGATCTACCTAACATAAGGTTGTATATCAGTACAGTATGAAAATTGTTGTATGACATGCAAAAGCTATCGGCTTTATGGTATCCTGCTAAAAAAGTCCCTTTTCGTATGCAGGATACACTATTAACGGAAATAAGAATTAGTTATCCAATTTTCTGTAAGTGGAATAATAATTAAAAGGATACACAGAATACAAAGATAATTAAAATTACATTTAATTATTATCAAAATATAATTTTATAATCAGTGTGTTTTCTGGCACTGGTGTTTACCGATGAAAGCATCTACAACTACATCAAAAGCATCTACAACTACAACAAAAGCATCAACAACTACAACAAAAGCATCTACAACTTAAAACTTGTTAATTTCAATCTATTTTTCACTTTCAACATATAGTATTTTTTCTTCGTCTTTTTTATAAAGTCAAGTTCAAAAAGCATATTCACACGCGTAGGTTGTGTTGAACTCCTTAAATGCATTCAAATCTCATTTAGATGATTTTGGATAATCTGTACGTATATTTCTTCATATAGAAATTAAGGAATTTCCCTTGAAATATTATTTGCCGGTGAAATTGTTACATTTTTTAAACAGATGAAATAGAATATATATTTTGTGATAAACCTGGATTGTGTTTTCCTCGATCCACCAGTGGGTCGCGGCTCATAGTTTGGGCATCGCTACAGTAGGGTGTTCTTTTACTGTCAAAAAGTGTTTGGTTCAAACCCCAGGACGCCTAAAAACAAACAGCGTAAAAATAAATGATGGAGCAGTTCAAAATTACTCGAAAAATTAAAATTATTTTGGACTCACTGAAGATTGTGTTAGTTTTTGATTTTGAAAACTAAATTAAATAATTATCATGAAAAGCAAATTTACTGAGACTATTGAACATTTGTAGAATAATTTATTTGTTATTTATCAGAATAATTTTTTTAATCTCTCTAATTTTACACAAGATTTAAGGTAATGAAATACCCGTAGTTATTCTGGATTTAATTTTTTTTAACAGTGCATAGAAGAGAAAAACGTACATCTCTCAGACATCCGCCAAGAAAAATCATCTTTAACCCTTTACTGCACGTTTTTTTTCTTTTTTTTCTTATTTTATTGAAAAAAAATGTTTGAAATCTATATATCGGTCGAATAATAGAAAACAATCTTTTAAAATTTGATATGCTATGGCATGTAATCTGTGTATTGAATTAGGATTTTTCTGTTGCAATATTTTGCAATTAAATGTGTTTAAATTAATTAATTTTATCTGCTTAAAACTCTAATTCTGTTTTTTGTATTAATATTTTTTAAATTTTAATATAAATTCTAATAGCTTGGTCGATTTATTTCTTTACAAAGAACAAATTCTATTTTTTACTTAAAATGCAGCCATTTGTCGGGGACAGAATAAGAGTCACTCTATTCTATAGATGGTTCTTGATCAGTTACAGTGATGAAATTGGTCAATAATGAGAATTATAGTGTTTTTGCATGTGTAAGGATAACAGTACATGCAGAGCATGTACACTGATATTCCTCTAAAATCACAGAAAAAATAGTGAGAGACTCTGTTAATTTACATTAGTCTCGTTTAAATACTTTTGCTTGAGTTTCTCACTCAAACTAAAAATTATAATCGTTTATAATTTTACGGACATTTCCCTTATCTTTTGCCTAAATCTCTGTGAAGGAGTTTCATATCTTTATTTTAAAATGTTTTTATCTCTGTTAAAACTTGTAATTTAAAAAACACACACTTATTTATTTGTTTATTTTTGTAATTTTATTAAACATATTAAATAAGAATATTTAGTTTATTTTTTTAATTAGTATGATTTAGAAAAGGTGAGATTATCTCCTCAAAGATAGTGCGGTTGTATCAACAATCAGTTTGCAGTTCAATAAACAATTTGCCCACTGATTCATAAAAAAATACTTTGTACGCAGGAACAACAGCTTCTATTGCTCAGAAAAAGTAAGATATTCTCCAACTGTCACGAGATCTGGGGATTCGAACTCAAGATAGGTTAGTAACAAATTATGTAAAAAATGATACACACGTTCCAATTTACTCAAATAATTCAAATTCGCTCCGGCTCATTTAAGATTCATTAATTCAATAATTTTGAAAACAAAATAATTTTTTTATAATTAAAAATAAATTTACAGTGTCTTCAGAATTGTTAACGGTGTTAGTTTACAGATTCTATTGTAAATTTATCGAATAACTTCTCTATTATTTAACAGAATATCGTTTTTTCTAATTGATGTTATTTTACGTAAAACATAATATAATGGATTACTATTAGATTATTTTTACTTTTATAAAATAAATAAATAATGAAAGTGTGCCAGATCTGGCACACCGTGCAGTAAAGAGTTGACATGATCGCTTTAGACTGCGATGAAGAATTTATAAAATCTGTTCATACTCAGGATAAAGCAGTCAAATTTCTGCTAATGCATCGAGTGCCATTACTCTTGTAACGCCAATTACTGCTGCTGGATTTCTTGATGGAGCCTTTTATCGTACTGCGAAGCAAATCTAGTGCTGGTCTCTCATGCGTTAAATTACAGTTTTGTCTGGAGACAATGGAGACCAATTACTAAATTTTAACTCTATGAAATCTCTTTATGACGACATGTAGCATTGCTGTCCATTAGAAGATTTCCGGGTGATATAACATCTAAAATAATGTTGATGAGGCTAGAGAATCTAGGTAAAATAGTAGAAATCAGTCAAAGAACTACCTTAGAAGAAGGCAAGATTTATACAGTTATCAAGTCTGATATCACCCCAAGAACTCCTGGAACTCTAAAAATTGTAAATTTCAATAATGTTGTAGGTGAATGGATGTGCCTGCTCTATTTAGGCTCCTCTTCAGATGTATGAACCTCCTGAATAACTCATCAAATTAAATCAGTTTTCAACCGTAAAGACGACTCGTTCCCATTCCAGTTGTGTCCAGTTCTTGTTTCTATATCACCACCTAAATCACCACAGAATTTATGTTACACACCGTAATGTTTGCCGAATGTAAAGACCACCATTGTGTATGATTCTAGCTATGGTTAATTCTAATATCCGACATCCAGTAGCATCCTGCATTTGCCTTGAAATTGCTTTAGCTGTTCATTATCTGTTTCTTTTCGTCTATAGCACAATATAGCAGTCATATGCCGTTATTTTTGTTCGCAGCTGACCACTTCTAAATGCTTACACAACCCTTTCAATAGTTCGAAATACTCTCCAGATTTATGAAATTATAGTTTACGCGATACTCATCTTTTGGGCACACTTATCATACTTCAATTTTCTTCCCACATGTCAACGATGCGACCTAGGTTATACATTTCCTGCATTGCCTGTTCATCTTATCATACGGTATAACAGCAAACAATAGTTAAAAACATTGTACACCGTGTAATACAATCGATGCAATCTCCAAATTGCAAAGCGTCAACACATTTAACTCAGCGGTGTCTAACATGTGTTCGCCACACACTCGTGATTCAGGACAGTTGTTTTCTGAGTCGCGAAAGAATCGAGGTTTATCACAAAAACATATTTTTTATTAAAAAAAATAACAATTTCAACAGAAAATAATATTTTAAGTAAAAATTCTTAATTTTCTTCTAACTGAATTGATGGTCAATGTGTTCAGAAATACTTAAATCAGCTTTAAGGTCAGAGATAGTATTCAATATTACATACTTGTGTGAACGAGCTAAGTAGAAAAATACTTAGCTGTTTTTGAAAAGCAAGTAAATAAATAAACTGCCTATAGAAACTGAGTTAAGGTTAAAATTTACCCCTTTCAACTCTTATAAGTCTCTTCATCTGCAAATTCCAGTGTCAAAAATTTTACTTATTTCAAAATTATATTTTTATTATACTTAAATGTATTTTTAATTATCCTTGTAGATTGTGTGTTGTTTTAATTTTTATTCCACTTACAAACAGTAGGGCTATAATTTCTTTTTTCTGGTGAAAGGGCATCCTTCGTATGAAAATTCGTGTTTTTCGTAGGATAGGAGATCTACAGCTTACAGACGTCATATAGTTTAGAATACTGATATGCATTTTTATATTAGATGGATAGCGAAAGGGGGCGGGTCGCATGGGTTACTTAAAAGTGGTTTCCGTACGTTGTATTTAATTATAAATGTCTAAAATACAGTCAACAAATGAAGAAATATTTGTTTTTATATTTAATGCAAGACAAATGATGATTTTCTGCTTTGATTATGTTAACATAAAATAATTTCTGATTCAGAAACTATAAAATTGAATAATAAAAACACTGCGATTCAAAATGAAAAACACAGGCAAATTTTATTACTTATGACTGACACCCTTTTGACGGTGTTTTTGACATCCCTAGCAATAGATCTGGAAACGACAGCACGAACAATCCCCTCATTGAGTTCACGAATGAAAAATCTATGGTTTATTAAATTTTGATTCGGATTTTAAAAGGCAATCCTTCTGCCAAGACATATCTTGTTGGAAAACATCGAAACCTACGATTCCTCGGTTGATCCATAAGTTCACCTTCATATTTTCTTGATCAAAATCCTCCATGTTTTTATACTTTTCGGTGCAGGAAAGCTCAAAGATAAACCTTAGAGTAGAGCTCTAAAATCGGGATTTCAGTTGTTATCCATCGTGATATGACTTTGCAGACCAATTTTGCTTTGTTATGAAAATCGAGATTTTACTAAATCTATATTTTCATCCATGAATTAGTTGCGATGATTTTCTGTGCTGCCACTTCATGGATTATAATTTTTACCTTTCAAAATGACACCATTTTTATATTATTAATAAATATAACTATACGTTTCAATTATTTAGTCTATTCACGTAAAATGCACAATCCATATAAGCATATAATAAATTTCCTTTTTTAACAATGTATTACGCATTTAACTGAAAATATATTTTAATTTCTTATGATTTTGTTGTGTATTTATTAATTTATGGAATACATAAAACTCATTTATAGAATGTAAAAGTTTGCATAAGACTCAGTCACATCTACATGTTACAACTGTTATATAGTCCAACGTAAAAAAGCTTGGTGAATTTTAAGTAAACATTTGTAGTGATTAGAATGGTCTGAAATACAAAGAAAAATTTAATTACATAAGTTAATGATGAAACGGTATCAAAAAACTATAAATAAATCACCCCCCCCCCAAAAAAAAAGAAAAACTTCCAATGAATTACCATAAAACGAAAGAACATAAAGAAAGCGTTTCGGAATGGAAATTTAACAGTCTGTCATCACGAAAAGTATGTAAAAGTCTTAAAGGGAAAAGGGTCCCAAATGAACAATAAGGGCAGGATTGAGAGGTTTCAAAACATGTGACAGTTGACGCTCATTGAAAAGTAAATCCTAATCTCAGTTGATCTAGAACTGGGTTTTTACTTTTTCGATTTTGGTTTCGGATTAAAAATAAAATAAATACTATCATAATGTAAAAAAAAAAAAAAAAAAAAAAAAAAAAAATCAAGTGAAAATTTTAAAATTTAAGCGAGCTATTTGAAAATAACGCCTGTTTGAATAAGTAAAGTTTAAGAACATGCAGAAAAAGAAAATATGGTACAAAAAAAGTTAGGTTTGTTTAACTTCTGTTTCAAAATTATTTAAATTTTTAGTCAAATCGGACTTTTTTTTTTTTACCATTTATTTCTTATTTACAATTATCCTTGAGAAATAAATTATACAGCAATATTTATCAGTTAATATGCATTTGCGATGTCTGCGGGTGCTATTTTCTCAATTGTAAATGCAGTTAATATAACAATTTACCTATATGTTAATACATTTAAACTACACAATAATACAAAATAATCCACACAAGCAACACTGTAGTAACACATTTAACTACAAAACATATTTTTTCTAATAAAATCGCTGTTTATCTCAATTTAAAAAAAATGTATTGAATTTTATGCAGATTTTATAAGTTAATGTAAAAAAGGGAAATATTTTGAAACATTAATGCCTATTTGGTAAGATTTTGAAACTATAAAACTGCCAGAATAAGAAAAGGGACAATAAAAGAATTTAAGCTTGTACGAAATGTAACCATATAAAATAAAATCTATATTCTTACCGTTAAGTGGTCTTAAAATTAATCTTTTAATACAGTAATAAAGTAATTTAATAAAGTAAATACATTTTGGTAAAACATGAAAATATTTTTGACCAGCTCGTTCTTTCCCAAAAGAAATAAATGTTTGATTTAGCAATTAATACCATTTTAGTGGTAAATTACATGTAGGAAAATTAATAAAATCTATGTTGAAATGAAACTTTAAAAATGATTTTCTAACTTTTAAAATCTGTTTTTCTTACATGAAATTTTTATCAAATTCTGTGTCTATATGCAATCAAGAATAGTACTTTTATTTTAAACTAGTTGTATGTGTCAATCCCAAAACTTTCTTCTATCTCATAAGTACATTTTAATATTTTAAAAAAAACGTGGTGACCCCAAAGTTACCCACTATCGAATTTCCTCGAACATTTGACCTAGCCTAATGAGATTCTGGTATCCGAAAGCCTAAAACGCAAAATTTAATTAATATTCTGAGAAAATGAGCTTAGTAGTGCCTCATGTTGGGTAATTTATACTAAAACCTAATAAGCATCTATTTATGTCAAGACCTAACAGAATCTGAAATTTGATGGAATTTCGTCCATTAGTTCTTGAGATATAGTTATAACAAAAAATTTGCAAAACGTAGCACAGCAACACCATATCTTGGACAATTTATGCCAAAATGTAAAAAAGCGTGTAATTATGTTATGGTGTAAAAGAATCTGAAGTTTGATGAAATTCTGCACATTAATTCTTGAGATATAGCTAGTTAAAAAAAGTGTAAAATATAGCACAGCAGCACCATCAGTTAAGGATTTATAACAAAACGTAATCATCATGTAATTATGTTTTATGTCATTTTGTAATAAAATCTGAAGTTTGATGAAATTCTGTGTATTGGCTGTTGAGATATAGCTATCGGAAAAATCGTGCAAAATGCAGCATAGCTGCACCACCTATTGCAAGGTTAATACCAAAATGTAATCAACGTCTTATTATGTTATATATTCTAGTGTAACAGAATCTAAAATTTGATGAAGCTCTCTGCATTAGTTCTTGAGATATAGCTATCGCAAAAATCGTGCAAAATGTAGCATATCAGCGCCACCTATAGGGCAGTTCACACCAAAACCTTATCAGCGGCTATGTATCTCAAGGTATCGCGGAATCTGAAGGCTGGTGAAATTCTGTGCATTAGTTCTTGAGATATAGCTATCATGAAAATCATGAAAAACGTGGCATAGCAGCGTCACCTGCTGGCCAATTTACACCAAAACTTAATCAGCGTCTATGTATATCAAGGGGCCACAGATTCTGAAGTTTGGTAAATTTCTGTGCATTAGTTCTTGAGATATAGCAATCTTGAAAATCATGAAAAACGCAGTATAGCAGCGCCACCTGCAGGCCAATTTTCACCAAAAACCAATAGGCACTAATTCATATCAAGGTCTAACAGAATATAAAATTTTATTAAATTTCGAGCATTAGTTCTTGAGATAGAGCGTCCACAAATTTTTTGTCACATACAGATAGACTCACAGACAGACAGACGGACAGACTCACCGACAGACATTTTCTAAAAATATTCAAAACATATTCAGAACCTTCTAAAACGTATAAATCCGTCGAAAACCGGAAGTCGAAAATTTTCATGAATCCAATACTTTCTTCTTGTAAAGATAGAAGAAAGTAAAAAATGTGAATGAATTACGTAAGTAAATTTTATAAAACTAATAGACATCTTTAATGCATTTTCGCAAAGTATGCTGAAAATTTAATGTAGGAATGAAAAACTGTTTTTCAAATATGTTAATTTCGTATTTTCTGAGACTTTATAAAACAACAACTGGAAATTCATAAAATGAAAAACAATTTTTTGGGGGGTGGGGGTGGAGTAACAAAATAATCTTTATTTTTCTTAAATATATAATAAAAATATTCATCACGATATGCAATAAACATTTCTATCACTGAACAGGTAAAGGCAATATTTGGAAAATCGACAGCAAAGAAGTAATGTGTAATATGTAGGAGTAAAATTATCACCAGTTTCTTCCTTGTGCAATTTGTTCGCATCGCCAGTTGAAACCAGCATAGGTTGGGATTTTTAAATGATTAAATATAATAATACCACATAAGTTATATTACATAAGATAAATTGGATTTGGCAAAAACTTTTCGTGGAAATTGAATCTAAACACTGTGTAAACATTTATAATATGTATAAAGATTTTTCTTCTATGGGAAAATTTTCCCACCTTATTTTGACTTAAAAAACAATTTATGAATGATGAAAAATAGTTAGAATAAAAAAAAAGTCAAATTAAATTCATTCCGTACTGAAAAAACAATAATTATACTGATAAAACCAGAACATATGTAATTGTCTTTTAATTAAAGTTAAATTCTCTGCATTTAAGAAATGCATGGGAAAGAAGGATATGATTTAAATAAGACTTTATTAAAATTTACATCCGTGAATAAGTAAAAATAAAGAAATTAATAATTGTCATTTTTATGAATAACGAATAATTTAGTAAAGTTCATATTTATTGATTTAAAAAATAATATACATGGTGATAACATACAAATATGCTTGTTAGTTATAGCGAAAATGTGTACATAAAACATGAGAAAATCTTATGTTTGATAAAATTTTTGGGATGTTTAATTAATGTGCACGAAAATATTGCGCCAAAAAAAAAACATTAGTTAATGTTTTTTTCGACGCATATTTTTTATCATTTCATTAATTTTTGATGTATTCATGTATTCATTATTTACAACAGTAATATGCTATAATTTCATTAGAAATATTGAAAAATATAAGTAACTGGGATATTTGTTCGTATTTTTCTTACCGAAATCAGTGTTTGAATTCATTAACTTATTAATAAGAGAAAAAAAGTAAAAGCCAACAGAATAGAGAAAATAATGATTATTGAGAATATATTTCTCAATTATATTTAAATATCTCATTTGAATAATAATTTACTACTACTTATATTTTATTATTTATAGTTTTTTATTACGCTTCTTCTATGTATTTCAAACAAAAAGGATATGCTAAATAAAAAGTGGAATTTGAAATACATTTGGAAAAACAAAATTCTTATTAAATTACATACGTTTTTGTGAAAATATTCGAAAACAATAGTTCCTGTATGTTTTAACAATAATTTCAGAATATGTAATTTCATTCCTTTTTTCGTGGAAGGATTTCCTTCAAAACAGTACTTTAATATTTGCAGAAGCATTTACGTCTGAAATACTATTCAAAATGGAGAAGATGAGAACATTTTTATTTTTTGTAATAAGCATACAATATTAGAAAAATTTTTGGTAAAATTATTTTAAAAAGTTTATTCTTTAAAGCAACGGCCAAGTCAAAATTAAAATTTCTGTACGTAAAAATCTATGATAAATCATAGGTTAAAGGATTAGAAAGTTTCTACCGATTTCACCCTTATTAAAGGCTATTATTTTGAAAATCAAAGTGCGATAGTCTTTTTTTATTTGCTTGATTGTTTTATGTTGAAGTAGATGCTATTTAATGGATAATGTATATTTTTGTAATCCTGAATAAATTTTCTTTTGCCGGAATAAAATGTCAAAGATTGTGAATATCATTTTTCATGAAAAGTGAAATGGCTGGATTGTTGGAATACTATATATCTGAAAAACTACAACATCCTAAAATTCTTTTGTAATAAACTGTTAGTATAACACTGCCTGCTTAGTAAAATTTACATCTTTCCTTGGGGTATTGTTAATTAACATTGTTATGATGCCACAAAATGCAATCCAAATGACGTTTTTGTCCTTTTTCCACATTGTTATCCTATTTAAGCAAAATAATCCAGAAGTTTTTTTTTTTTTTATAGAATATGAAAGTGCACTAATAAGAGAAGCCAAATAATATAGAACTTCACCGAGATATTGCTGCTGTTATCAGCTATAATTAGTTAAATAATCAAAAGTTTCAAATTTTGCAAAATTTCAATTACTCATTTCTCAAAAAAGCATCACTGTTGAAACAAACAAAATACATTATGTAGTAAATGAAAATATGTGCAGAAACATGGAAAAGTAAAAGATGTGGTATCTCGTGATATTTTTCGGAAACAAATTGACAAAAGTTACAAAAAAGCAGTATCACTTCTCCCCTATCAAAAACTGAAAGATACTATTTCAAATAATACAACTATCAAAATATTATTTTTCGTCTGAAATTTAAAATATTGGCTCTTAATTTCAAAATTTTCAGAAACTATTTTTATCGAGTACATTAAATCTTAAAATTAGATCACAGAAATTCTGCTTTTTCAGAGTTTTTTCTCGCTCCCGCAAAACAAAAAGGTAAATATTTAAATAGAGGTAGAACAAAACTTATTTCCGTATTAAGACTTAAAATAAACGCTTTTATGTAATTCAAAATGACGTCATTTTCATATGCTGAAGAATCCCACATTTAGGATCCAATCTTTAGCAACATCTTTAGAAAAATATGCATATCGTGTCACTCAATAAAACGATGCCCTCATTGAAGGAACTCTACAAAAAGAAAATCGAGTTTCCGAGTCTTCATAAACATTTATTTGTCTCTAACATTAATATAATTACTGAAAATTAAATACAATTTCATGTGTTATCAGAAATATTTTTTTTTCAAATGTTACTAGAAAATGTTACTTAAAAAGATGGCATTATTTCAGCTTTTAGATATGAATTAATTATCTGTACATAAGAAAATCATGGGATCATCAATCATTTCTGTCAGGTTATCACTGAAATACGTTTTGATTAAAATTTTATGGTGTAATAATTAAAAACAAAGAAATTAAGAATTGCCATTTTTAAAAATTACGAATATTTAAGTAAGGTTTCCATTTATTGATATAAAAAAATAAAATACAATAATGATTATAATACACAAATATGTTTAATAGTTATATCCTAAATGTGTTCTTACAATATAAAAAATCTTATATTTGATACAATTTTTAGGGATGTGAAATTAATGTTCATGAAAACATTATTATATTAATATTATTTTTGAAGCATATATTTCTTTATTCAACTGTTAGTTCATTTATTTTTACTGTGATCATTATTTATAGCTGTAATATACTCTAAAAATTCATAAGAAACATTAAAAAATAAAACTAACTCAGATATTTGTTCATATTTCTTGTCGAATTCAGTGTTTGAATAGATTAATATATTAAAATAGAGTTTAGGAAAAAATAATAATGGCCAACTACTTTTGTAAATATATTTCTCACTTATATTTAAATATCTCATTTCAATAATCGTTTAATATCCCTGATATTTTATCTTTTATTGTTCAGATTTTTACATTTTCTTCTTTATATTTCAAACTAAAAAAAGATATGTTAAATAAAAAGTAGAATTCAAAATGCTTTTCCCTATATATATATTTTTTGACTTCCGGTTTTCAACGGATTTACACGTTTTAGGGGTCAGATATTCCAAAAAACATGTTTTTACAAAATGTCTGTCTATCCGTGTGTCCGTGTGTCTGTGCGACATGTGTTTGTATGTCGCTATTCTACCATCAAAAACTGTATGAATATATGCATAGAATTGAACCAAATGCTTTGTGAATGTTTTTGGCTGTGGCAAAGAGGTCGTCCTTTAATTTTAACATTCCACCAGAAGGGGGCGCTGCAATCGCCATTTCTTTTGCCATTCTCAATATTGCATCGCCCAAAGGTGTATGAAATCATGCATAGAATTGAACGAAATTTTTTGTGTAACTGTTTGGCTATGGCTAGTAGTTCCGCTGCGAATTTGAAAAATAATCCTCTAGTAGGCGCATTATAATTACGATGTCTGTGCCATTTTCATCATTTTACCATCAAGAAGTGTATAAAGTTATGCATAGAACTGAACTAAAATTTGTGTGTATCATAATTTTTGGGTATGACATGTAGATCCTCCTTGAAGTTGAAAAAATAAAATAAGATCTGCCTATCATTCTATTGTCTATCGGCTCGTTCAGAGATGGGGACTCGTTTTTGCTCCGATTAATTGACTGAAACAGAAATTTAAGGTGAAAATAAAAGTTGGTATAGTATTGAATTAAAATTATTAAAGCATTAACATATGCAACAAATTTTTTTAATATTAAAATGCACGTATGAGATGTAAGAAAGTTTTGGGATTGGAATATCCAACTAGTTTCAATTTAATTTCTGCATATGCACTGGTATGGAAAAAGTAAGGACGACACGAGAAAAAAGCCTAATAAGAGAAAGATAAGCCAGTGCGTACATAAAGAATAATCAAAACATCAAGTTATGAAGATACGGTATGGATCGAGCATATATAAAGCATCGCGTACTGTGGAATACATAAAAAACGATAAAGTATGATGTAGGCGAATACGAAGCATTTCTGTAAAACCTATTGAATGGTGAGGAAATGTTTGAAAGAAGTCATGTTATTCCCTCGGTGTGATATGAGTAATGTGCTATCATTTATATGACATATAGGAAGTCTCATAATAAGTGGAATCACTGTTAAGGCCCCTGTCCCTGAACGCGAAGGCACTCGCGAGCTAATGCTATTCCTATCGGGAGGCATATTTCTAATAACTCGTTCGCATTTTGAAAATTTTTAAATAAGTTTTTTTTTTCATTGGATTGCTGACGTTTCTTTCAAGATTGCTCTTTGATTACTTTTTCGATTTTGGCCGCAGGTATTTTCTATAAAGTTCCTTTCAATTCCAAAACCGGTTCCGAATGTGAAGGTAACTTTATAAAAAATATATATGACCAAAATAGAAAAAGTAATCTAGAAGCGATTTTGAGAGGGAACTCATCTATCCAATGAAAAAAAATATACAGGGTGATTTATAAAAGATGGGCAGAACTTTAAGGGGTTATAGTACACTTAAAGACAAATAATATTAAATAGGAGACTAAGGGTCCCAGACGTATTCCCAAAGAGATAGGGGGCATTAAAGTTTAGGGTCCGAAATTTCAAATGATTATAAAAAATGGAAAAATTGGTCGATTCGTTTGCGGTTTTTGCAAAAAATTTTCTTTATGCCAGTATTTTCTTGAAATAAAATTTTAAAATTCAATTTCAAAAAATGCCGATAGGGGGCGCTTTAAACTTTGGAGTAACAAACAACTATTTTTAACGTTATTTTTTGTATTTCTTTAAATGATTTCGAAAGCTTAGACTTAAATTTAAATTTTGATCTAAAAATCTGAGTCCTAACGAGTAGTTAAGTAGCGTAAACTGAAATTTTAAATTTGAAACCCTTCTCCCCCCAGAACAAAAATCAGTTATTCCCGATCTTTGTGTCGTAGATTAGGCTCTAACTACTGCCGCGTTTTGCTAAAATTATTCTTTATGTCAGTATTTTCTTGAAAATAAATTTTAAAGAAAAGTTTCAAAAAATTCCGATAGAGGGCGCTTTAGACTTTGGAGTAACGAACAACTATTTTATACCGTTATTTTTTGTGTTTCATTAAATGCTTTCTAAAGCTTAGACTTAAATTTTCAGCCCAAAATCTGAATCGTTAGACGTGGTTAAGTTTCTGAGGAGAGGGGTTTGAAATTTCTACTCCTGAGCACAGTTCAGTTTACCATGTCCACACATTGTGTGCTGTGATACGAGGTAAAAAGACACAAATTAGGATTATGTTACCAAAGCATATTTATTAACATGTAATTACAATAAATGTTCAAAATTGTGACCACCAGAGGTTATGCACGCAGAACAACGGCGAAGAATGGAACGGCGAACATTCGCGAAAACATCAGGCTTTTCGAGCACTTCCCCTACAGCGGCGGAAAGTCTGGCGACCAGTTCCTCGGGGGATTCAATGGGTGTCTCATACATAAGAGCTTTCAATTGTCCCCCCAAAAAAAATCGAGGGGTGAAAGATCTGGCTAGCGAGCAGGCCAAGCAACAGGACCACCTCGACCAATCCATCTGTTCGGAAATGTGATGTCCAGATAGTTGCGGACGTCTCGTACGTAATGGGCTGGCGCTCCATCGTACTGGAACCACATGACCCGCCGGATGCGTGGAGGAACAACGTTTAACAGGTCTGGCAGCACATGTTGCAGAAATGTGAGGTATGTTTTACCGTTGAGGCGTTCAGGAAGAAGGTACGGTCCGATTAGGTGGTCTCCGAGGATTCCTGCCCAAACATTGATGGAAAAGCGTCTCTGATGAGCATGTGGATACGTAGCATGTGGATTGACATCCGCCCATACATGTGTATTGTGTGTGTTAAATGTACCTTCACGTGTGAAGGTACATTCATCGCTGAAAAGCACAGTTTGTCCAAAATGTGGATTTAGCGCGTTCTGCTGCAGAAACCAGCGGGCGAATTCAATACGATTTGGATAATCCCCTGGAGACAGTTCTGGACTCGTTGCACATAAACCGGGAGCAAATGTTCATCCTTCAGTACCCTCCAAGTCATGGACTGTGAGGTATCCACCTGCCTAGCCACTGTTCGTGTACTTGTGCTTGGCTGCGCCGCTACTACATTCAGAATGGCTTCTGCAACAACTACTGATTCGTCCTTTTTTGCACGACCTGCATTCGACCGGGAAGCGAGAAATGATCCCGTCTCACACAACTGTCTGTGCAAGCGCTCGAAAGTTTTGCGGTTAGGCAAGCGCCTGTTGGGAAATCGCTCTCCGTACATTCGTTGTGCCTCTGCACCATTTCCATCTGCCGCTCCGTAAATTAAATGCATCTCAGCCTTTTCCTTATTCGTGAAGGGCACCATCTTCCGATTCATTACTACAGCGACTTACACTTGACTCACCGTTCAGTGGTTTTTATGCCTGAATCGTGTCGAAATTTTGCATACGTGTTCTTCTTCTTCCCCATTTGACATTTGCATACTTTCTGTCTCCTTCTTCACCCGGTGACTAGCGTCAGGAATGGAGCTTTAACGTTTGCATGAGCGACGTTTCCAACTGTGCCAGTGCCTTTATGAGTGAATTCCGACTATGCAGTCCTTGACGAAAGTTGCATTTTTGCCTCGTATCACAGCACAGAATCGTTGGGCATGGTTAAGTAGTGCAAACTGAACTATGTTCAGAAGTTGAAATTTGAACCCCCTCCCCTCGCTACTGAACCACGCTCAGCGATTCAGATTTTGAGCTGAAAATTTAAGTTTAAGTCTAAGCTTTAGAAAGCATTTAATGAGACACAAAAAATAACGGTATAAAATAGTTGTTCGTTACTCCAAAGTCTAAAGCGCCCTCTATCGGAATTTTTTGAAACTTTTCTTTAAAATTTATTTTCAAGAAAATACTGACATAAAGAATAATTTTAGCAAAACGCGGCAGTAGTTAGAGCCTAATCTACGACACAAAGATCGGGAATAACTGATTTTTGTTCTGGGGGGAGAAGGGTTTCAAATTTCAAATTTCAGTTTACGCTACTTAACTACTCATTAGGACTCAGATTTTTAGATCAAAATTTAAGTTTAAGTCTAAGCTTTCGAAATCATTTAAAGAAATACAAAAAATAACGTTAAAAAATAGTTGTTTGTAACTCCAAAGTCTAAAGCGCCTCCTATCGGCATTTTTTGAAATTGAACTTTAAAATTTTATTTCAAGAAAATACAGGCATAAAGAAAATTTTTTGCAAAAACCGCAAACGAATCGACCAATTTTTCCATTTTTTATAATCATTTGAAATTTCGGACCCTAAACTTTAATGCCCCCTATCTCCTTGGGAATACGTCTGGGGCCCTTAGTCTCCTATTTAATATTATTTGTCTTTAAGTGTACTATAACCCCTTAAAGTTCTGCCCATCTTTTATGAATCACCCTGTATAAATGTCACAATGCTAAAGATTTATTTAAAAAAATCTCTCCATACCAATAGCATTAGTTTGCGAATGTCTTCCCGAGGAGGGACAGGGGCCTTATGTTAAAAAAAGATCGAAGAATGTAGAATGTTCCCTCACAATATGATAGTTCACAACACGATATTAATGAGCATCTGAAAGGAAAGTACGCAGGTTTAATAATAGTCAGCGGCAGACAGGTATCCTTGATTAAAGAAAAAATAGGATAACCGTCAGACCTCTACCCAGTTGCATCAAACAAGTACAGCGTACAGATATTCGATTTTTAGGCACGTATTAGGTAGGCATTTTAAATTATTTTGTAAAAAAAAATGATATAGGGGATACTAGGGACTGCTGACCCATTATTTACGAAACGATTTTGCTATTTTTAAATTATGGAACTTGAATGAAGTATCGTGTATCATTTTATTTGTTATAGAATCAATTATCAAAATAAAATCGCGTAAAAGTTCAATAGATAAGAAAGAAAAAAATAATGATTTTAATCATAAGAAATTAATGTGTCATAAATTCCAACACAAGGGAGGCTCTGACCAATTTATTTTATAATGAAATATATGCTACAAAGAATAAAATCAGTTAAAAAAATTGGCAAAAAATATTTATGATACAAGATTTAATTATTTATAAATATATATGTATATTTACGGAAATGTAAAAAGCCTGCTTAGACAAAATTCAAGGCACAAGGGAAAAATTCCGTTTTAAACAAATACTTTTTGTGACATTAGTCCTGGCAATATTAATCACCATAAGTAATTTGATTTTATCTCATTCAGATCATCTTGGTTAAATTTCTCTACATGCCTTCCTAAAATGTTATGCTCTTTTACAGAGGTGGGGATACTTTACATTTTTGAAGACTGCTGCTTTTATACTTTCTGGTTTTTTACATTTTTTTCAATTTATCTACTATGGGTACAATCGTGATAATATAAAAGTTCCTATCAGCTTTCTAATTTTTATTTCATTAAATCTCCATTATTGTTTCTATAGCTTTTTTCATATCTTCCTTTCGTCAATTTTAAATATTTTCAGTTTCATCCCCATATTTTAATGTAGCTTTACAAAATAAATATCTGCTACATTATATTAGAAATATAATCATTAACACTTCATTAGGTAGAAGTGTATAAAAGGAATATTTTCAAAAACATTTAATTAAGAGAGTATTGACCATCTTGTCAACAACTCCCTCATATTGATTGAGTCTAGACGTCCAATATAGACCATTTTTAAATTATAGCACTTGGGTATATTTAACTTAATTTATTGCTCAATCTTTATGACTGAATGAAAGCTCAATATTTCTGCATTATTTAAAGGTTATTTATTTAAATTTACATCATATATATTACTTCGAAAAATCTGATAATATGTCTCTAAAAAATACATTTTTAACTTAAAATTCTTCACAAATGATTTTTCCTCACCTGTTTAAATTATCTACATGTAACAAAGAATATTGTATCAACATTTCAGGACCTTTCATTGCCACTTGTTGGCAAAACTCTGAAATTCCTTTATATTTGATGATTGAGAGACAGGTCAAACCTCCCCTCTGGTCAATCTTACTTAGTGCCCCTACGTTGCTGAGACTTATTACATGTTACTTAAATAGTACTTAAATAGAATTAGTATTACTTAAATTGTATTAATAAAAGTAATATTAATTTTATATAATGCTATTATATGTAGTTAAATCCGAAGACAGGTAATGATTCAATGTTGTCATGGTGATTACGTTACATTTACATTGAAATCATGTTGCTTTATATAAATTAATTTAATAAATATTATCATATAAATTGTGTACTGATGCATTTTTTAATAACAGTTTTTTCAATAATATACGAATATTTATAAAAGTAGTTACAGTACTAGTGTAACATTTTGCCACGTTTAACTTACCCATTATTTATATTTGTTTAAACTTTACATTAAAAATGATCAACTATATTCGTCGTTAAATCACATGTGAAGTTCATAAATTTAAAAAATAATGCTATTAATTAATTAATTCTTTAATTTTTACATGTTTTCTTTTCTAGTTTAAATAATAATTTGTAGTTTTTTAATAACTCTTGTGAATTTTTTTTCAGTTTTCACTGAATTTCACTAAAACTTTCGTGTAATCCTACTAATATATAAAACAATATCCTTAAAAAAAGCAATAAAATTTAATTTTACACATCTGTTTATTTGTAAAATGAGAGTGTTTTTGACAAAAATACTTTGATCCCATTTTTGTATCATTATTAAGAATGACTGTCTAATTGATAGTACTTAAATTAAGGCACATATGTAAATTTTCATTCTAAACGATCTTTTGTAAACGAGACTTTAATGAAGAATACATAAAGTAATTTATAAAAAGAGAAACTAAAGCGTTAAAGTGGATTTAGTAATTAAATAACTAGATAATCTATGTTAAGTGTAAAATATTACACTATAAAATAAATAAATAAATAAACGTTGCTCAAGTGTGAAAAGTTATGAACAAAAGAGTTTTTCATAATACATGAAATAAGAGTAATGGATCACGGATAAGAAGTGGAAATGCATTTAAAGTGTTTGGAAAACTCATTGTTTAAAATAGAGTATATAAATGGGGATTTTATGTATACAATTATTTTGTAATATGTATATTTTTGTTTATAATTTGTCATTTGTTTTCATATTATAAAATTATATATGTAAATCACTTAAAACATTAAAATATTTTAATTTTTGTAAAAGTGATAAAATAAATTTAAAAGGCAAATAAAAACTTTATCTTTTCGGATTGACATTTTGCATTATTCTCATGGCAGCATTCTCAAGATCAATATTGATACAAATATTTTCGCAAAAAGAATTATTTAAATTAAAAACTGATAAACAAAAATTACGTGAATTCATACAGAATGATACTAATTGCAGTATTAATGAGGGGTTACATGAATTGTCTAGCAAGATTATATTTGCCTTCCAATATCCGAGAATGGATGGAGATTTTGTCGATGCTATCCTTATGAAGACACATAGAAGACACATCGCAGAAGCGATTATTCAAAAGCCATAAAGTTGGAAATTTAAGTAATTTTTTCATTTAATTTAAAGAATGTATTTCTTATGATTGTTTACCAATCAAAAGAGTTGAATTATATATCTATATATATATGAATATTTATAAACGTAGTTACAGTACCAGCGCAAATCTTGCCGCGTTTAACGTACTCATCATTTATAATTGTTTAAACATTATATTAAAATTGATTCCTTTTAATCATAGTTAAGTCACATGTGGCATTAATAAGTTTTATAAATAATGCCTTTAATTTGTTAATTCTTTAATTTTTATTTTTTATTTATTTTTTATTCTTTTTATATAACATATAATATTTTTAGAAAAACACTTGTGGATTTCTTTTTCAGTTTCCTCCAAATCTCATTAAAATTTTCATGCAATTTTAATAATCGATTAAACAATCTTCTTAAAGATAGTAAAATGAATTTAATTTTACACATCTAGTTATTTGCAAAATAAGAGTGTTTTTGCCAGTAATACTTAGATCTCATTATTGTATCATTATTAAAAGTGACTACCTAATTGATAGTTCTTAAATTAAAACACGTAGTAAATTTTCGCTCTAAACGATCTTTTGTAAACGAGACTTTAATGAAAATGCATAAAAAATTTAATAAAAGAAAAATTAAAGCCCGGTAAAGATGATTTAGTAATTAAATAACCAGATAAAGCTATGTCAAGTGTTAAAAAATATTAATACAAAAAATATTGCTCAAGTGGGAAAACATAAAACAAAAGAGTTTTTCATAATACATGAGATAAGAGT
The DNA here is from genome assembly GCA_964019185.1 of Maratus speculifer. Lineage (NCBI taxonomy): Eukaryota > Metazoa > Arthropoda > Arachnida > Araneae > Salticidae > Maratus > Maratus speculifer. The sequence goes on along the minus strand of OZ025297.1, from coordinate 176,541,834 downwards.
AACGGATTACGGACGGGAAGAATTTTTTTAAGCGGAAATACATTTAAAGAGGTCGGAAAACACATTGTTTAAAATGTAATACATAAATAAAAATTTTATGTACAGAATTATAATATGTATGTTTTTCTATATAATTTTGATAGCTTTTTTTGATAGTATAAAGCGAAAAATTGTTTAAAATATCGTATATAAATGCGAATTTTATGTATACAATTATTTTGTAATATGTATATTTTTGAGCATAATTTTTCATTTTTTTGTTTTCACACAATAAAACTATATGTGAAAATCGCTTAAAATATAAAATTAATATACTTTTTTGTGAAAGTGAAAAATTAAATTAAAAAGGCCAATGAAAGCTTTATCTTTTCGAATCGACATTTTTCATTATTCTCATGGCAACATTCTCAAGATCATTATTGGTGCAAATATTTTCGCAGAAAGGATTCTTTAAAAAGAAAACTGGTTAAAAAAAATATGTGAACTTATGCATAATGAAATTAACTGCAGTATTGAGGGATTACATTGATTATCATGCAATATTATATTTGCCTTCCACCATTCGAGAAAGAGTGGAGATTTTATCAATTATATCTGAGAATCTTTTTTTTTTCAGTTTCCTCTAAATCTCATTAAAAGTTTCGTATAATCCTAATAACATGTTAAACAATCTCTTTAAATATAGACAATAAAATTTATATTTTCACATCTATTTATTTGTAAAATGAGAGTGTTTTTGACAGGAATACTTTGATCCCATTTTTGTATCATTATTAAAATTGACTACCTAATTGATAGTAATTAAATTAAGGCACATATGCAAATTTTAACTGTAAACAATGTTTTCTAAACGAGACTTAATGAAGAATGCATAAAATAAAAAGAATATTGCCCAGTTAAACTGATGGCATTGAGCTCACAGGCTACGCATACTAATTGTACATTACAACCTTGTACGTTAATTCCGTTCGAAAAAAAAAAAAAAATAAGAAAGGGAAACAGCTCTCCCCTTTCTCCTGTTTTATACTTAATCATTGGACCTCCTAAACTATCAAGGACATGCTTTATCATATAAAAAATCTATATCCAAAATTCAGAGCAAATCGGATAATTCTTAATAAAAACCCATTTAGCAATTATATAATTTAAGAGGAGTTATTCCCCTCTTTTATACTTAACCATTAAACTTCCAAAACTATTCAGAGATTTGAACGAAATCTGACAATTCTGCTTGAAAAACCCATTTATATAAATTAAGGGGGGGGGACATTAGAACCCCTGTTCCCCTTATTTATACTTATTCAATGAACACCTAATAACAGTCACGGAATCGCCTCATCAGAATGATCCTAATCTAAATTTTGAACGAAAATTAATTCTGCATGAAAATCCCATTTATATCAACTAACGGGGGGGGGGGCATTAGAACCCCTGTTCCCCTTATTTATACTTATTCAATGAACACCTAATAACAGTTACGGAATCGCCTCATGAGAATGATCCTAATCTAAATTTTGAACGAAAACTTAATTCTGCATGAAAATCCCATTTATATCAACTAACGGGGGGGGGGCATTAGAACCCCTGTTCCCCCTATTTATACTTATTCAATGAACACCTAATAACAGTCACGGAATCGCCTCATCAGAATGATCCTAATCTAAATTTTGAACGAAAACTTAATTCTGCATTAAAATCCCATTTATATCAACTAACGGGGGTGGGGGGGCATTAGAACCCCTGTTCCCCCTATTTATACTTATTCAATGAACAACTAATAACAGTCACTGAATCGCCTCATCAGAATGATCCTAATCTAAATTTTGAACGAAAACTTAATTCTGCATGAAAATCCCATTTATATCAACTAACGGGGGGGGGGGCATTAGAACCCCTGTTCCCCCTACTTATACTTATTCAATGAACACCTAATAACAGTCACGGAATCGCCTCATCAGAATGATCCTAATCTAAATTTTGAAAACTTAATTCTGCATGAAAATCCCATTTATATCAACTAACAGGGGGGGGGGCATTAGAACCCCTGTTCCCCCTATTTATACTTAATCAATGAACACCTAATAACAGTCACGGAATCGCCTCATCAGAATGATCCTAATCTAAATTTTAAAAACTTAATTCTGCATGAAAATCCCATCTATATCAACTAACGGGGGGCATGAGCCCCCCGTTCCCCCTCTTATACATATCGAATGAACTCCAAAAACTAATCAGGGAAGCGCCTTATCAGGATATACCTATATACAAAATTTCAAGTGGATCCGATATTTTTATCATGAGTTATCGCGTTACGTACGAACATACATACAGAACGGACGGGCACATAAGCTCTCAGGCTATGATAGCCTGTGAGCTAAAAATTATAAAAAGAATAAAGAATACTGCCCAGTTAAACTGATGGCATTGAGCTCACAGGCTACAAATACTAATTGTACATTAAAGCCTTATATTTTCAAGGGTTAATTCCGTTCGAAAAAAAAATTAAGAAGGGGAAACAGCTCTCCCCTTTCCTCTTTTTTTATACTTAATCATTGAACCTCCTATACTATCAAAGACATGCTTTATTATATAAAAAATCTATATCCAAAATTCAGAGCAAATTAGATAATTCTTAATAAAAACCCATTTAGCATTTATATAATTTAAAAGGAGTTATCCCCTTCTTTTATACTTAACCATTAAACTTCCAAAACGATTCAGAGATTTGAACGAAATCTGAAAATTCTGCTTGAAAAACCTATTTATATAAATTAAGAGGGGGGGAGGCATTAGAACCCCTGTTGCCCCTATTTATACTTATTCAATGAACACCTAATAGCAGTCACGGAATCGCCTCATCAGAATGATCCTAATCTAAATTTTGACCGAAAACTTAATTCTGCATGAAAATCCCATTTATATCAACTAACGGGGGGGGGGGCATTAGAACCCCTGTTCCCCCTATTTATACTTATTCAATGAACACCTAATAACAGCCACGGAATCGCCTCATCAGAATGATCCTAATCTAAATTTTGAACGAAAACTTAATTCTGCATGAAAATCCCATTTATATCAACTAACGGGGGGGGGGCTTAGAACCCCTGTTCCCCCTATTTATACTTATTCAATGAACACCTAATAACAGTCACGGAATCGCCTCATCAGAATGATCCTAATCTAAATTTTGAAAACTTAATTCTGCATGAAAATCCCATTTATATCAACTAACGGGGGGCATGAGCCCCCCGTTCCCCCTCTTATACATATCGAATGAACTCCAAAAACTAATCAGGGAAGCGCCTTATCAGGATATACCTATATACAAAATTTCAAGTGGATCCGATATTTTTATCATGAGTTATCGCGTTACGCACATACGCACATACATACAGAACGGACGGGCACATAAGCTCTCAGGCTATGATAGCCTGTGAGCTAAAAATTAAAGCGTTAAAGTGGTTTTCGTAATTAAATAACCAGATAAACTATATGTTAAGAGTAAAAAATAATAATAATACAAAAAATATTGCTCAAGTGGGAAAGCTTATGAACAAAAGAGTTTTTCATTTTACATGAGATAAGAGTAATGGATTACATACAGGAAGGAAATTTTTAAGCGGAAATGCATTTAAAGAGGTCGGAAAATACATTGTTTAAAATATAGTATATAAATGTGAATTTTAAGTATACAGATATTTTGTAATATGTATATTTTTGCATATAATTTTTGATTGCTTTATTCATACTATAAAACTATATGTAAAAATCACATAAAACGTTAAATTGATATATTTTTTGGTAAAAGTGATAAAATAAATTTAAAAGGCAAATAAAAGCTTTATCTATTCGGATCGATATTTTTCATTATTCTGACGGCATAATTCTCAAGATCAATATTGATAGAAATTTTTTCGCATTTTTTTTTATCGAAAACTGATAAAGAAAAATTACATAAGCTCGTATATAGTGATATTGAGAGCAGTATTAATAAGAAATTACATAAATTGTCCAGCTAAACCAATGCTATCCTTATTAAGATACCTTTGCCATGGCGATAGTTTAATAGGCATAATGTTGGGAATGAAAGTCAACTGTCTTGGGTTCAACTTAAAATTTTTGTATTTTTATTTACTTTGAAACAAATTGAAAGGTGTTTATACATTTAGTTTGGCTGGTTGTCTGGCCGTCTACCTACGCTCTAACTCTCCTAAATATACACGGATCGCTATGAAATGTTTCGAACTTGTTGTAACTCAAACCCTATTCAATCTGAAGTTTCTAGCGTGATTACTTTATCTACAAAGACAGATAAAAAATTTTCGTTACATTACGGCATGTTAGAAAAAACTGTTTCATGTAAAATTTATAAAGATGTTACACCATGTGAAACATATTTAAGTTTATATGCTTTTATAAAGTGGACAGAATATGCATTCTGTAAAGACTGCTGTGTGAAGAAAATGTATTATTTATTTACAGAGTAACATAAACTAATTCCTTTACACAATAATAAAGGGAGAAATGGTTTGTGGCAAATTTTAATTAATCTGCTCTTGGTATAAAAAAATGATGCACATCTCTGTGCCTTAATATAAGTTATTTCACACATAATTCAAAGTGCATATCATTTACAGCGATACAAAAAAAATTCAAATAATATTTTTTATCCGAAGTACTGTATAGTATCGATGATGGCTGATGGATTGATTAAATGTATTTTTTTTTTAATTATGATATGGGCTTTAACATTTCGTTAAATGTATGCATATTATATGGTGTGTATAAATGCAAGAGTTGATACAGAGGGCTACACAAAAGGGCTCATAGAGATTTGGGAATACAAGTGTAATTTACTTAAAGGTTGTTTTTAAATAAGTAATGCATTTTTACGCTTAACTTCACCCAGTTTACAAAGAAATATTTGTAGAATGCATATAAAGTGATATACAGGTTCACGCAAAGAATTGGATACATGGTCGATAATTTCTGGAAATGTGATTTAAGTAGATTTAAGAGTATTTTAGTTTGAACTAAATTTTTACTAAGTACTAGCATATAATAAACGTACTAGTTTAACTACTGGGCTGATAAAAAATATTCAAGTATGTTTCCATAAGAAACATAAGTTTCCATAAGTTTCCAGTTCCTCTGAAAGAGAAATTTCAACCTGTTAGTCGTTTTCTTGCTAAACTAAACTTCCCATTACATAGTTTATATATATATATATGTGTGTGACGATTTAAGGAGAACTCGAATTATTTCCACTGGTTAAAAAGAAACACACAGTCATGGCAAGCGAGGGAAAAAACAAAATAAATAAATAAATGTAGAAGATCCAATAATTAGTCATGGGCTGCTGTAAATTCATTTATTAAATTCGTAATAATGAGGAAGGAAAAGCTCTTTTTGCAAAAATTCCATCATTATTTCAGCGAGCTGTCCTCATCGAAGAAGCAACCCAAGAAATCTTCTTTTTCATCTCGAGACTTCCACCTTTTAAACTAAAAAGAAAGTTCTGGAACATTCTGTAACCTCAAACCATCATTCTTTTATGTAAACAGAATTCTTGTCCAGCTACGAGATTATTTTCCACAAACGATAAATTTATTTAAAAAAAAATATTATTTATCCAATTTATAATTGACTCAGAATTTTAAATATCTTAGGCAGACGATTTTTATAAATGATTAATTTTAAGAGAAAAAGAAAAGAAATGAATTTATTAATATGCACACATCAAAGGTTGACGTAGGAAAAATAAATAAATAGATAAAATAAAATAATGATATTTTTTGAAAGGTATGGTTTTGGAATAAATTTAATAAGACTTTCTTAAAAAGGGTTGATAAAAACATAGAAGAAATCAGTTTTATTTGGAATATTAAGAAATAAAGTTTTAATTAAGAATATTTTTAATTTAGAGCCATCTTTTTAAATTTACGTATACTGGAATAATGTTTTTTAAGGCAAATTAAGAATTTATATCGTCTGCATGAGGATTAACAGATTAGATTTAGAAACAAGATTTTAATTTAATAATTTGAAGTAAGTACGGAATATTATTATAAGAAAATTAAGATAGTATAAAGGATAGTTTTGGCGAAAAAAATTTAAATTTGTAATATTATCCCCCCTCCCCAAGACTTTGTATGAAATTGATAGTTAAATAAAACTACAAGTTCAGACAACAGAAATATAATAATTTAGAAAAGTTAAATTTTGGAATAAAACTGTCAAACTCAGGAAGCCAAGAGATGGAAGAAAAGAAAATTAACGCAATATAAAAAATATTAGCGATTAAAATAAAATAGTTAAGAGAAAATAATTCTGAATTAAATTTAGGTAGGAGCATTTTCCTGAAAGAAATACAATAATGTTACAACATTATTTACCATTTGTAAGTGCATAGGAGATAATACATATAATAACAGTAAATAAGTTATGAATATTAATAAGCAAGAGATAAAAATATAATAAAAACAATAAAAATTCGTTCTCATGGAAGTTTAAATAATTACAATGACTTAATGCATAGTTTATTTTAAATAAGTCCTTTAAATGAAACAAGTCTTTCAATAGTATATATAAAAGAGTCTTTTCCAATGTTCTCTGAATACAGTCTCTTTAATTAAAAATCTTCAAACCTAGTTTAATCTTTGGTTTTAATGTTATGTTGGATCCAACATCTTTCAGTAATATATCAGTTTTTCAATAATAAATAGCATCACTCTCAATATCAATAATAAATAATATAGAAAAATTTAAATAATAACAATAACAACAATAATAAGTAATAGTATAATAAGACTACATATCCTAATATTTTTCCATAAGAGTATAATTAATACTAAACTTCATTATAGAAATCATAATAATAATAATAATAGTAAAACAAGAGGCTAATCAAAAGAAAATATCACTATTTGTTTATTATTCATAGGGAAAATATTGGTTGAGGATAAAATTAATTACATAGCAACTAAATAATTTTCTTATCTTCTAATAGCATAAGTATTTTTTGCTAGCCGAAAGTATAAAAAAAAATCATTATAATTCCGAAATCCAAATAAAATTAAATCTAACTATTTAGAAAATGGACTCTCAACCAGTATTTCCTTACAATAATTCCTCTCTGATACTCTTTTACAAAAATTGTCAAATTTGGTTATAAGTTTTGAAATGCCAAATGTAGAATAATGTTTTATCTACACATGGTTTATAAACTTTAATAATAAAAACAAATAGGAATAAAAGTTGTCATTCTTAATTGAGAAATGGAAATAAAAATACTTTGCTTTTTTGAAAAACTTTTAATAGCTGTAGTTTTCACAATCACTGAAAATCACATATTATGTTATAGGTTTGAGTAGAATCATCAGATTTTATAACTATTATCATATAATATCTGCTGAATAAATAGAATAATACTAATGTCAAATACATGAGTAAATATAGTTAGACTTAAACACACTTAAAATTAATTTATCAACATCAATTTGAAAGCTTTTACAATCAAAGTGTTCACCTTATGCCTGCATAAGGAGCCCAGTTTAACCCCAAAAACTCCCAAAAACAAGTAATATTCTTGTAGGACTCCAAGAACATACCTGCTAATGTTGAAAATTATGGTGATAAACTATTTAAAGAATAAGAATTAAAACTTAATCTACTGTCTTGACTTTAGTTTGATCTAGTGATTGTGATTGTATCTGAGGTTTTGTTTGTTTTTTGGGTTGCTCATGAAACAGTTTAAAATCTTCTGGTGAAAAATAGGGTCTTAATTTAGAAACATGCACAATAACGGAATTCTGTCCTGTCTCATAATTAAATTTATCTATTTCATAAGTTACATCAGAAAGTTTATTTATAATTTTGTATGGTCCAGAGAAAATAGGTTCTAATTTTCGAGTGTTAGGGTATTTAAATTCTTCATAAATTACAGAGTCTTGTATTTTTAATGGGCATTCGACAAAATTTCGATCATAGAGTCTTTTACTTTTAAGGTGAAATTCATGAGTTCGCGCTTTCGCAATTTTGAGGGCTTTGTCTACTGGAGGGTAATAGTTTTGTTTTAAAGGAGATTCATAAGGCAATTGATCATAAAATAAATAGGCAGGTGGGAACTTGGTGATAGAATGGGGCGTATTGTTGTATTCTTCGATGACTTGGTTTAATAATCTAGTCCAAGGTATTTTAGAAGAAGTGGAATTAACTTTACATTTAAGCCTGGTAACTATAGTCTGATTAACGCGCTCTACCTTTCCATTGGTCTGAGGATGATGTGCGGAAGTAAAACGCTGTTGAACATGATGATTTCTAAGGAATTTCTTAAATCTTGGAGATCTGAAAGATTTATGCCTGTCACTAAGTATTTTTTGAGGTGCTTTGATATTGAAAATTTGTTTTAAACAGTTAGTGTATGTTTCAGTGGTAACATTTTTGGAGGGAAAAGCCCAAACAAATCTAGTTGCATGATCTATTATTATGTGTAAGAATTTTTTTGTTGAGTTGTAATAGTTAAATCAACCAACAGTATCAATAGAAAGACATTTAAAAGGTTGATCTGTTGCTGGCATAGCTTGTAATAAGCCGAATCTTTCTGTTTTGGTTTTTTATTTTTCTGACAGGTATCGCAATGTTTAACAAATTCTGTAAGGTCTATTGTCATATTAGGCCAATAATAGTTGGGAGATATTAAATTAAGCATTTTTTTGAATCCCTAAATGTCCAAAATTATCATGAGCAATATGAAGTAATTTTTTTTTTAATGACATTGGTACAACAATTTTTTTGAATCCCTTTTTCTGAACTATAATAATTCCATTCTCTTTTTTATATTTTTTGTCACAAACATTGTCTTTGTCTTGCATCTCTATAATTTCTTTCCTATCTAGCAATAAACTAATATGTTGATTAAAATGACAAACAGGATTTCGTGACAACATGTCTGCTTCGACATTTGTTGAACCCTTTTCATATTTTATCTCATAATCAAACATACTAAGTTTGAGCGACCATCTAAAAAGCCTACCTCTTAAGTTTTTAACACTCTTTAACCATACTAGAGATGCGTGGTCCGTATGAATTGTAAACTTGACACCATGAAAGTAATGATAGAATTTGTCAAGAGTATCTATAATAGCTAAACATTCTAATTCAGTTATGAAATAATTTTGCTCATAACTCTTCAAAATTCTAGAATGATAAGCAATAGGATGTAAGAAATTTTCTTTATCAGGTTGTTTTAGAACGGCGCCTACTGCTATCTGAGAGGCATCTACAAACATATGTAAAGGTAATTTAGGATCATAAATTTTGAGGATGGGTTTTGCAATTAAAGAAATTTTTAATTTTTCAAAAGACTCCTGGCACTCTGAGTTCCATTCCCATATTGTGTCTTTTTTAAGTAATCGGTTCAGAGGATATCTAATTTCAGCATATTTATTTATGAATTTATGGTAAACATTAATGGAACCTAGAAATCGTTGTAACTCTTTCACATTTGAAGGAGGTTTTAAATTTTTGATGGTTTCAATATTGGCATTTGCTGGTGTTATAGTTCCATTAGTGATTTCATAACCTAAGAAATTGATTTTATTTTGGCCTAATTTACATTTAGAAAGTTTAAGTTTAATGTTTTCTTGTTTGCAAATGTCAAAAATTTGAGCTAAATGGTTTAAATGTTCTTCTAATGAGGAAGAGAACATTATAATATCATCAAAATAGTGGCACGCAAAGTCGATTTTATATTTATTAAGGATTCTTCGAATGGTTCTATTGAATATAGGAGGGCCCGTTTTTATGCCAAAAGGGAGCACGAGCCACTCAAAAAGTCTAAAATTGGTTGCAAATGCTAATTTTTCTGTATCGGATGGATGTATTGGTATGTGCCAGTAGCCAGAGGCTAAATCCAAAGTTGAAAAATACTGAGCACTACTCAATTTATCTAAAATTTCTTCGATACGGGGCAAGGGTTCTGCATCATTTTTAATTATTGCGTTTAATTTTCTATAATCTATACATAATCGCGTTTTTTTACCTTCCTCTCTTTTCATAACTAGTGTAACAGGGGCAGAATAGGGGCTATTACTTTCCTTTATCAGTCCGGCTGCTAACAATGATTGAATTTGTTTTTTTATTTCTATTTCTTCTAGAGGAGATGTTCGGTAGGGCCTCAAAGATATAGGTAGGTCTGAGTTAGTATAACGCGTTGTGGTTCAATATTAATCCTACCCACATCATATTTATGCTTTGCAAAAATATCACTATAAATATGAACTAATTCCCTTAAATTTACATCTTGAATTAAATTTATTTCCCCAGTTAAACCTGAATCCGAATTATCGCGAAAATTTTGAAGAGTCATGGAACCTCTATAATCAGGATGCACATTAATTTTGTGATCATATTCAACACAGTCTTCATTTTTCATAATATTTCCATAAGTAGATTGTAACTCTATATCATGATTACTCACATTCAGTGTTTCATTATCATAATTATCTATTGCTACAGTATTACCAGTATTTAATTTCATATTTTTTTATATTCTGAGGTTACAAATTCATCAGATTGATCCCTGTTTTGTTGTACTTGGTCCATATTTACTGTATTGAAATGAAGGGATCTCTCATTATGTATGGATATACTGTTAGTTATAATTTTCCTTCCCTGCCTTACAATACAATTTTTACATTCTATGGTTAATTTAAATTTAGAACATTCTTCTAACCCCAAAATAGCATAATCCAAATTTGTATTGCATACTAAAAAGTTAACATATTTTTTAATTTTACCCACTTTTAGAAGAACACTACATTTTTTATTTATATGTAAAAATCCTTTTGCCTGACCAATGGTAACTGAGGGTATAGTCTCAATTTTAGCATTAAGTTTTTTAACAAATTTAAGTGGCAATATTGCAATAGTTGAGCCAGTATCTACAACACATGTCAAATTATAATTATTTGTACATCCATACACAGTTAATTGCCAAACATTATGAGAATTATTTTGTGAGATATTTGGAAGAGTATCAGAGGATGGTAACTCACTCCTAAAAATACATTCTCTTTCCCAATGAAAAGCATTAGTCACACCCCTGTTTGTGCATATCCTACAAGGTCTTGAAGGATATGAATTTTGAATATAATTATTTTGACAAACTCTAGGTCTTTGAAACTGAGATTGCCTTTGGGGAATCCAATTTCTAGGTGTATTATTGGGCCTAACTGGCTGAATCCAGGGCCTAGTTGGTTGAAACTTTTGTCTAGCTGATGGTTGATTTATTACTTGGTTTGAAACTAGTGGGGTGGAAACTTCCACGAATTGTTTGACAACCCGGTACCATTCTGTGGTACTACTAGGAGGATTTATAATAATACTGTTTTTGAATTCTGGTTTTAAACCATCAGTTAAACCTTGTAATAGTATACTTTCACTAAGATGTAATTTCCTACCAATATCCACTTTTTTACGAAAATAAGTTTCTAAATTGTCTAAATTATCTAATTTCAGATTTGAAAAATCAGAAAAACTCGGGAAGTCTAATTCAATGAGTCTTTCTATCAAAATTTTCTTAATTTGTTCATAATCCGTACAATTTAAGCAGTCATTGATATAAATTTTTTGCGCTTCACCTTTCAAATATTGCGCAATAGAATTAAATTTCCATTCTAGATTTTTCTGTTCCCTATCACATGTTTTATCAAAATAAGTTAACCAAGACAAAATGTTCATTCCAGAACTCGGGTCAAACGGTACGAACTTAGGATCTTCCATAATTTTTTTATTCTTACTCATTAGAATAAATGAAGCACTTCTATTTTCTTTATTAAATCCTGATCGTAAAATCATTCGCAATAAATTTCAAAGTTAATGATTTCTATCAATTACATATTTTTTCAAAATTACTATATTTAGCTGCTAACTTTAAGCAAAAATGTTATCTAATAAAACAGAAATTGTAAATATCATAGATATACCTTAAATTGGGATCAACTTTTAATTCGATTATTTTATAGATCATAACAGATTCAAAAATTTTAACTATAGGTAATTTCTGACTTAAAATCACAAAATTTACTGACAAAATTAATCATATTTATCAGTCAAAATTCCAGCAACAGCATTGCACAGTTCCATCTTTCTTACTGAATTTAAAATAATTATAAGAATCCGGGAACCAAAGCTCACTGTAACCAGAAATTCTAACAAAAAAAAGGAAAAACATAAATGTTAACTTAATTTTCAGCTCAAATGTCTAGTTGTAGGAACATTATCATGAAAATACTGCATTCTGAGACTATTTCTTGATAACAAACAAATATCAATAATTTAGAAAATGTATTTTTTAAAAAACAACTTGAGCTTCTAAGTTCTTTTATACTTCATTATTATTACGAACTTATCTTTAAGCGTGCATAAAAATATCATAATAATCTTAATAAGTAACAGTAAATATCTTAAGAACATCATACTCCTCAATTAAATCCTTACGAATAAAAATATTTCAATCTTCAACAAATAATAATGATAATAATAATACTCATAAATAGATTAATAAATAAGACTCAAAGAAAAACAAAACAATAAATAAATAAACCTCACAAATAGAGAATAAACAATCTACACAATTGCTTAAAAAGGATACAAATAATATTCAATTAATTTGAAATAACTCACTCTTAAGAAGAATTTCTCAAGATGATCTTAGGAGAGACAATAATAACGAAAATTATGAAAGTAAGTAGCAATCGGCGTTCAGTTGTCTCTAAACGTTTTTTTTTTCTTGTCATTACTACCAGTAATATTTAAAGTCAATGATCGCATATTTGGGCCGCAACAAGATGAATGGCGCTTCTATTCCTTATTAAATCCAATTCGAAATCACCAGGTCTCAAAAATTTATCATTATGACCAAAAATATCAAGCTTCAGGAATTCACGAGAAGTCAATTATCGGCGATTCACAAACCTATCGTCATTTCGTTCCACAGCCCATTCCATTAGCAAGCTGAAAATAACATATAGACTGTCCTTCAATCGAACTTCGGCGATAGCAAGTCTTTTCTTCGTTCCATCGCAATTTTCTTTAAATATCATTCATTAAAAAGGCAGCACAGATAAAAAATCCTGTCGACTTTTCGATTAGTTGTGACGATTTAAGGAGAACTCGAATTATTTCCACTGGTTAAAAAGAAACACACAGTCATGGCAAGCGAGGGAAAAAACAAAATAAATAAATAAATGTAGAAGATCCAATAATTAGTCATGGGCTGCTGTAAATTCATTTATTAAATTCGTAATAATGAGGAAGGAAAAGCTCCTTTTGCAAAAATTCCATCATTATTTCAGCGAGCTGTCCTCATCGAAGAAGCAACCCAAGAAATCTTCTTTTTCATCTCGAGACTTCCACCTTTTAAACTAAAAAGAAAGTTCTGGAACATTCTGTAACCTCAAACCATCATTCTTTTATGTAAACAGAATTCTTGTCCAGCTACGAGATTATTTTCCACAAACGATAAATTTATTTAAAAAAAAATATTATTTAACCAATTTATAATTGACTCAGAATTTTAAATATCTTAGGCAGACGATTTTTATAAATGATTAATTTTAAGAGAAAAAGAAAAGAAATGAATTTATTAATATGCACACATCAAAGGTTGACGTAGGAAAAATAAATAAATAGATAAAATAAAATAATGATATTTTTTGAAAGGTATGGTTTTGGAATAAATTTAATAAGACTTTCTTAAAAAGGGTTGATAAAAACATAGAAGAAATCAGTTTTATTTGGAATATTAAGAAATAAAGTTTTAATTAAGAATATTTTTAATTTAGAGCCATCTTTTTAAATTTACGCATACTGGAATAATGTTTTTTAAGGCAAATTAAGAATTTATATCGTCTGCATAAGGATTAACAGATTAGATTTAGAAACAAGATTTTAATTTAATAATTTGAAGTAAGTACGGAATATTATTATAAGAAAATTAAGATAGTATAAAGGTTAGTTTTGGCGAAAAAATTTTAAATTTGTAATATATATATATATATATATATATATATATATATATATATACATTTATATTTATATGTATATATCAACCGACAAATCAAATACAGGTCTGTTCAAAAGTATTGGAATACATATTTTGCTATGGACAGCAACATCTGGTTTCTCTAAATAACGAAGTTTTGTTAAAGATTTCATGAAGTGTTGAAAAATTTTTCGTAATCTATCTTTAACGCATGATTTTTCTTACTTGTTTCATTCAATTTAAAGAAAGCATCTTTTATGACTGTTTACCAGTCAATATAAGTGAATTGTAAGTAATAAAGTTTATCTATTAATTCATCATTTAAAGAAGTTTGATTACCTGCAGTATTTTCTGTCGTGATGTTTACATATCAGACGATTTGCTATTATCAATAAATTTTATCAAAGTCGAATTTTCCTTCGCTTATTGGTCAATGCAGCATAATGATTTAAGCATTGAAAGATTAAAATAAAATAATTTGGTTTGGATCCCGGAAAAGTCGTTATTTTCTGTCTGTTGAAAAATTTCTGTTAATATATTCATAACTTTTTCACTGCGAAATCATTAGTATTATAAAGCAATTCTATAGTTAATACACCTCTTATTATATGCATTAATTAAAAAGACCAAAATATTCTTAATGCTGAAAAAAACTTCTTAAGCATCATAAAATTTAGAAATTTAGAACTTAGTTGCGCATTCCTAAATTTTATGGAGTTTTAAGGAGTTATTTCTAGGCAGATTTTATAAGAAATATGACATATTACATTCTCCCCTAAGTTGGAATTTCTGAAAAAACTTTTACAAATTTACGCCGATCATGAACCCGGGACACAAACCATCCTCAGTTTAAAACTTCACCTTTCTATGCTGAATTCTGCTGAAATCTCTTACAAACTGACAAGTAAAATCAAATGATAGAAAATGCAGATCAAGCTCATTAATGGACAAAATTGGACGAAGGAGGTTGTACCAGAGAGGAGTTTTGAGAAAACATGGCAACCCATAGTTTATTAATTGTAATACATATCAAATAAGTTTAAAGTTATTATTATTTTTAAGAAGAAGACAAAAATTTATGTATCCGTGACATTAGATAAAATTAAAAATGAGCTGGAGTGTCGATGAAAATAATGTTTCAGGAAGTAAAAAAATCTTAAATTTATAAATCTACACTGTATTAAATTCCTTTAAATTTATTATATTTCTTCTAAATATATTCTACATGTTTTCTACCAACTGTTACTGGAAAATAAATAAATAAAATAAAATAGAAATGGGAAATAATATATATGGGAATAAATGAGAGAGGGTGAGCTGAAGAAGAAACAATCCATAACTTCGTTAATTCGCATGGTATCAAATCTACATGAATTTATTATGGTAAATCTTACGTTACGTCGCCACTCTAAAATACCTGGAACAGGGTAGGCACCTTCGAACAGCACACTTTAATCCATCCCATCTCTAACTAACTAACAACAAATCTAATCTACTCTTATTCACCTATTATATCTGACATACTGATTTTGTAACGTTCTAGTGATTTTGTAAACTTCTCCGGCGTAAGATGCAAATAAAGTCAGCTGATTCCTCCTAACACCCAATCAGCATTGCTTTAGAGGTATTTTCCTATTTTTGGTACATTAATTCTGACGCAAATCAACATCCTTGACGCTTAAACTTTTTTCTGGAATTTTCCAAATCCACGAAGTAGGTTTTTGAGATTGGAATAATTTATGAATTAAGACGCAATACAAATTATATAAATGATTTTAAAACAATTTGATAAAAAGCGGAAAATTAGAGTGAATTTCATTAGGGATATGAATAATAAAAGTTTTTATTTAAAGATTATTTTTATAATTAACACCATATTTTAGATTAAAACAAATTAAAATAAATATTTTTAGGTGGATTAATAGTCCAATAGCCGACAGCAGAAAAACATATGTTATCGAGCGAAACAAAAAATCTTTATTTTATTTAAGGGCAGTAGGAGGGGAAGCTGATGATCCATTTCTATCTGAAGTGAAGTGGTGCTTTAAAAATTAATACTACTCGTTGGCTCACTGGTAGGTTTATCATTGTGTTTTCCTGTTCCCAGTTTTCCGTGATTTCATACCTTTGATTGTATGGCAAACACAATATTAAATCTACGAGTGAACCACTAGTGGTATTAATTTTTGGCTTATACACCACTTCACTTCCGACAGGCATGCATCATTAGATTCCCCTTTTACTACTCTTTCACAAAATAAAAGTTTTGTTTTTGTGCTTGGTAACGTAGGATTTTGTGCGATGGCTCTTGGACAATAAGATTTTATATTTTTCATAAAAAGATTAATAGATCACTTTTATAAATACCGTTTTAATTTAATAAGCCAGAATAAGTATGGAATAGTTTTAAAAGGAAAATAATAAGGACTAAAATTAACTAGTGTTGAAAATAACAATTTGTGCTGAAATGTCCAAACAAAATCTTAAAACTGCATATCACAGTGTCATTGGAAATGTATTAATTTTCGTAATCTAGATTACAATTAAGTTTATCAAAGCTTATTTCAAATGAAACTGAAATAAAGCTTTCAAATGAAGGTGGGCTGTTGGAGATTTCAATCCTGATATGATTTCTATCAAGTATCATATCTGGCAAATCTAACTAACACATTAAATGAATTATTCGTTTACCTATCGGTATTTGTAATTGAAACAATTACAGTTACTCTGCGTATAAGGAGACAGAGCAGGTTAATCGATTAAAATTGCTGATTATGATCTTCATATTAGATTCTTCAATCGGTATATACATTAATCCAGCAGTTTTACTATTTGTTATTTAAATAACTTTAGCTAATATAAATGTATCTATAAAGTAAATTACATAGAAATAATATAATAGTAATAACATTCAATGTATGTAATTTTATCGGCATGTGTAATACATATACGTATATATATATATAGCAAAGGTGACCAGCCAATAGCAATTTTAGATGTTTTGTTAAATTTATAGAAAAAAATACATGAGGAAATATCCTGAAGTGTGTAAACATAATTGTACAGATTATACCTTTCCGAGAATTTTTTCTCTCTACACCCCATAAGAAGCTGTCAACAAATTGAAAAATATCGAATATCTTTTGTACAACTCTGTCACTAATGTTGGAAAAGCTTTTATACCGTACATTGTCATAAAGTGGTTTATTGTAATAAACTGTGAAACGCGTGTGTATGTGTGAAGTTTTCGTTATGGCATTCCTTTGTGAAATATGTTAATTTTCGAAACTGAATATATGAAAAACTGCATAATCATTTGAATTCAAATTTATATTAAAATAAAACTTTTGACCATTATAGCGCAATTTGTGTAACAATTTTCTGACAAAGTCTTTACGTGCTATTTATTTTTTCACTAACTTCAAATGTTTCATTTTTCAACATTAATCTGTGACAATGATTAGCGAAAAAGCCATTCCATAGCAACACATAGCTTTTTATTTATGTTTAGCAAACATGTTAAGCAAAAAATAAAATCGAAATACCCTTGCATGTTAATTTAACTTGTTCATTAAAATTACAACGATACTATAAAAAAAAATAGGAGCAAAATCATTTATTCTGAAAATACAAAAATCTGTATTACAAGCTACAGCAAACTGTTTCATTTTAATTTCCGTAAAAAATACTTTATCGTTAGCAAACTCAAAGTATGATCCAGAAATAATTGAAACTATTTAGCTCTTGCGTTTAATATAATAAGTAAAAACATCACCGCGTCTTATAAAAAAATCAAATCATATACCGAAATAAAATTTTATCAATAAAAATCACTTATACATAATTATATATATACATAAATATTTATACATAATTTCATTCGCTTTCACTTTCTTTTTAACAATTAATTTATATATATGTATATATATAAATTAATTGTTAAAAATGTAAAGTATTTTTCCTTGACATATATTACTAAGTAAAAAGTTACTACATTTACATACCAATTACGTATGTACTCATAGTACAGCAATGTAATGTAAATTTAATAATAGTTTCGTTTTGGCAGAAATAGAAATTACGAGAGAAAGTCACTAACTAGGTCGTAAACCGATATGCGAGGTCAGAAATTAGAAATAAAATGTTTTCAATATGCGCATAGATGGCAGAATTATCCAAATATAACATATTAATTTTGAATTTTTGAGAAAAGAGTTGTACAAGAACAGCAAGGACGTTGACGAAGAGCAAATTTTTAGCGAACAACAATAGTAATGCAATAAGATACACGGTTTAAGCCTACAGGTGACTTATATAGACGTTGATGGCTGAAGAAGCAGGGATTATTATTAGGGGAGAGGGGGGGTTAGTGTGGACAAGGGGTTAGAATATACACTTACTGTCGTAGTCACGACCTAAGTACCTTGGTTTTTCCCCCTTTATTCAGTTTTGCGCCTTGAGTTCGTTTGAACTCAAGCTAGGCATACCTTTTGTCTACCTATATCCTTCGTGCTTTTTTAGCGAACTTTTTTCAGTTGTCGCCCATGCGACTCATCCTTTTCGCAGTTTTTGTGATCTCCAGTTTATTTACTTTGACTTTTACTTCCCATAGTCTGCCTGCCACGTTTGACATACTAGAATACTGAATTTATCATCATCCTTTTTTTTTAGTTAATAAAGTAAAATTGCTATTCTTCAGTTTAGCAGAGTTTTTAAATTCTTAAAATACCTTTAGACTTCTATAACATAAAATAAAAAAAAAATGTCCACAATAACCCCCCCCCCTTCCCCTAAGGAGGGTTATTATGAATGATGGACCCATTTTCAAAAGATTATTAAAGTACAAATCCAAAAAGAACAATCTTTATACCGATGAAAAGAAAAAAAATTCAAAGTTTTTCTAAGCCATAAAAAATGTTCAATGTGTTTACAGTTGTTGCGCAGAAAACATCTACGTGATAGCCAAACTCATCCTTCACAAGAGAAAGGGTATGTGCTATTACTGAGTGCACATTATTCTGACGGATTTCTGAGTGCAGGGTTACAGAAGCATCCGGTAGAGTCACGCCGCAATAGGCCGCGATTTCGTTTCGCTGTCAGTAGTGAGTGAGATGGCTACTGTGGAGCATAAGGTGTGTGAGACGAGTTTGGCTATCACATATATGTTTACTCTGCAGCAAACGGTGGATCAGTGTTGAATTTAGGGGGTGGCCCGGGGGAGGACATTCCCCCCACGGAGCTATGGAATGCCCCTTCCCCCCAAAAAATTAAAGATTTTATCTTTTTAACAGTCAAAAGTGCACATTGCACCCAGGAACTTTATAATGTCCTCCCCCCAGAGCTATGTCCCCCCCCGGAGAAAAATGACTGAATTCAACAGTGTGGTGGATGCATTGAACCTTTATAATGTCTTAAAAAAACTTTGGAAATTCCTCTTTGCATCGTTATAAAGACTGTTCCTTTTGGATTTGTACTTCAATAAATATATATCGGCTCTCATTAACTCGAAACCGGAAAAATTCGATATTTGCTTAATTCGAACTAAACATGAAGTCCCTAAAATTTTTAATGGCAAAATAACGTTAACAAATTTCATTTATTTTAACTCATTTTCTCTTGACTTCGATTAATTATAACTAAAGATAATTCCGATTTTTATTTTTTTTTCTATATTTTCTCACGGTATTCAGATCCTTGAAATAACTTTATTTCTTTCCGTTTTGTCAGAATTCTGAACTAGTAGCTTATAATCCCATGCATTTGATACTCGATTTCCTAATGCCCCGTCTGTCCTTCAATGATGCATTGATCCTTTCATCCATTGTGCTTTTTTTCTAATTTCTTAATTAGTTTATGTATTTATATATTTTGATTGATTATTAAGCCATATTCAAATGATAATACCCGAAATAAATTAAACAAAGTACCACAGCATAAATTTCTTAGTAATAGTACCACTTTAAACATGTTTTCCTCCCATAGTTTCCATAATTCGAACTCTGGATAATACGAGCATTTCTTATTTTCCCGACGAGTTCGAGTTAACGAGAGCCAATTGTACTCATTTCTGACCTTTCATATCGGCTTGTGACCAAATTACTGACTATGCCTCTTAAAAAAAATAATAGTAATAAAAACAAGTTGAATGTAGATTCTGCCATTGCAGAATTCAGTTTCGCCTTCGATTAGGAAAAGAAAAATCGATAGAGGTTTTTTATATACATTTCATCAGAACGAAATATTCAAGAGTCGGAAAAAAATAGTTCCGGATAATCGAGGTTACTGATATTAAATGGGCTTCGTCCTATTCTTACTTACTAAGTACATACAATATTTTAAGTCTCTATCTCCATTTGTTCGTGAGATTGAGCGTTTACAGACAGACAGACGGACGGCAATTTTTTTTCTAAAAATATGTTTTTCGGAATCTCCAGTACCTGAAACGTGTAAATCCGTCATTTTTCCGAGAGTCCAAAAAATAGTTCCGGATAATTGAGGTTACTGATATTAAATAGGCTTCGTCCTACTCTTACTTACTAAGTACGTACAAAATTTTAAGTCTCTATCTCCATTTGTTCGTGAGATAGAGCGTTTACAGACAGACAGACGGACGACAATTTTTTTTAAATATGTTTTTTCGGAATCTCCAGTATCTGAAACGTTTAAATCCGACAATTTTTTTTCGAGAGTCCGAAAAAAATAGTTCCGGATAATCGAGGTTACTGATATTAATTAGGCTTCGTCCTATTCTTACTTACTAAGTACATACTTGTTCGTGAGGTAGAGTGTTTACAGACAGACAGACGGACGGCAAATTTTTATTTCTAAAAATATGTTTTTCGGAATCTCCAGTATCTAAAACGTGTAAATCCGTCAAATTTTTTTTTCCGATTTGCAAAACGATTGCAAGACTTACCCTATACTACGCATGATAGGTAAGTAAAATACTTATGCTTGATGTGCCACAGTTTTTGACACGACACTTTTTAGCTCGTCTGAAAGAAATGGCATCGGAGGCTAATAAAAAATAAAGTATTTTCAGATATTTGACAAGCAGTTCTCCCTATAATAGAAATCTGGGCTTTAAGCACATACGCTCTAACTTTTTTATATTCTGTTTTAGAAAAGATTTTCGTTTTAAATTATTTTTAAGCAAGAATTTTGAAATAAATATTGGTACGTATAATTTAACTGTAGAGATAATAAGCTTTAATTTTAAGTAATGGTATTATCCAGAAAATGGACAGATTGAGAAACAATTGTATGCGCTTATTTATTTTATTTGTTTATTTAAGTTGCAGACATACTTCTTTTGTGTGTGTATTCTGCCAATCTCTTCCCATATGATGTAAAAAGAATTAATGTTTCTATTGTATATGTTAAAAAATATATATTTACATAGTTATTATCAGATTATGATAATATAGATAAAACACATAAACGAGGAAATTTAAACTTAATTTTAATAATTCCACAGTTAATATTGCCCCACCAATGAGCAAGAGGATCTGCCTATGAAATTGGTAGGCCGCAGGTGCTGTGTTTGAACCCATTGGCGACCGTCAGCCTAATCGATCGGCGTTTTCCGTGGTTTCCTTCGAATCTTGGACTTTCTTGCGTAAATACAGATTAGGTTCCCTTAGAAAGACCCCCACGGATGGCAGATTCCCTTCGGGCCTCTATCTCACATGTTGATAATCGGCCGTCATAAAATAAACCTAACCAAAGTTAATATTTTAAATTTTTTGGTATAAATTATAATGCTTATTTAACTTCATACAATAATATACATCGATAAAAATCATTTACTACTTCTTAATTATTTATTTAAATTTATTTTATAAATCAATTATTGCATTAGCAAAATTACTTAGAGAATTATTATTACTTAGAAAAATTATAGGAACAACAATACGAGTAGATTATTTTAGTAAATGAAAGTATAATATTATAAAAAATATCTGAATAAAAACAATCACAGAATTTCTTAGAATTATTATTTGAATGTTCTCTGGAATCTAGAATTTTGTACTATCTTTTATATTATAATAATAAAAGCATTTATATGAAAAGCATGCATCCATAATGCATTCCACGTACGAATAAAAAGAAATACAATTATTGTGACACTACTTAGTCAGAAGTGTTTTTCTAGTAGCTCTAATTTAATGGAATTTTCTCAGAAAGAATGTTTTCGTTTGTAACACAGAACGTTTAATAAAAAGAGAAAAATGCTGTATGTTACAAAAATATTTATTTCGAAACATATCATAACTATGAGGAAAATATATTTGTACATTTTTACATACACATATTTTTCTTACACTTACAAATATTACAGTTTCTTATTTTTGCGAGAATAGATGAAAAACTGAAGTATATATTTAAAAGATCAGGATGTTTAGTTATCACCCTTGATCTTTCTTTTGATTCAATTTTATAATTATTACTTTTTAAACCCTCTAAACGGATTGCACACATTTTTCCGTTTCTCAAAAATAACTTTAATTTGTTATAGACAGGAATTTTTAAACAGAATTCTGTTTTAAGATGCATATCAAATAAAGTGGAATGAAGTATATTTTAGAAAAAAGGAAAGTAAAAACATTAATTAAGAATATCTTCATAACCATTTTTAACGAAAGCGGTTATTTGTAGATGATCCCGTACAAGCTAATTTTTTAAAATTTACTTCTCTTTTTCTAATTTTTTTTTTTATTAAAGATTTTTTATGATATCTCTTCAAAATGGTGACTAACAGATTAAGTCTTTCCCTCTATAACATAAATTTATGTTGTTTTATCAATATCCACGAAATAGAAGCATCATTTAAAAAAAAATGTATCATCGTATTTACACGTAAAAAAATTATACTTTTTTTATAAAAATTTAACCATAATAAAATAAATCAGTATAATGTATATCAGGGTTGTCCAACATGGTGCCCGCGCGCGCCACGGTGCGCTTCGGAGATTTTCTTGGATCTCTTTTGATGATTTCCAGTTATTAAACTTTTTAGATGTAAAAATCTATTATAAAGAACTTTTGCTTTAAAATCAATATTAGCATCAGAAATATTTTCATAACGTGTGAAATGTATTTTAAGCCAGAGACAGAATTTCAAAATTTGGTAAAATTTTGTAATAATTCAAATGGCTTTTTTATATACTTAAAAAGTAACAGAAAAATAAACGTGCCACTTTCCACGCCCTATCCAGACACATGTGCATGAAAATTCAGTTTCTTTCTTTTTGCTGTTGTTAAACTGACCCATTGGATGTTTTATACGATTGAGCAAGAGGATTAATTTAATCCTTGTTAACATTTAAAATTTTAAGTTTTTTTTTTCTTTTTTTTGGTTTGCTTAAATAAAAATAATAAAATAATGCAAAAAAATTTCCATCCAATGAGAGAGAGCACTTTAAGACTGTCTCTCTGGTACCAACCATTTGGATTCGCCATTGTCATGCTTGGTTTTGTTTTTGTACTTTTTATAAAACTAAATTCAATCCTTCAAAATAAACCAAACGTATTTTTAGATCCTAAAAGAAACCTAGCAATATCTCACATTTGTATGTTTACTTATTTATTTATTGCTATTCACGTTATCATAGGTGCGATTAAAGTTTCTGGCAATTTACCCAAAAAACACTTTTGAGATAAAGTTCTTATAAAAAAATATATAAGGTACCCTGCGGTAATAACGCCACGTTAACGTTCTACCAATTTTCACGGCTCAGTTTTAGTTTGTATTTTTCAAACAAATATATGATTTGATACAGCAAATCATTGACTATCTATATAAAAAAAAATAATTTAACAGATATGAATACATAAAATGTAATGGCGTGATTTCTTGACCAATGCTATTTGGCGTTATTACCCACCTATATGGGTAATAACGCCATGCAAACAAAACTATGAAATAACTTGGAATAATTGCATGTAGATTGCCCAATTCTAAAAATACAAACTCTCAGCTCTAGAAATTGACAAATTGCATCCAAAGCTATTGAAAATGTTCAATTTTTTGTGAAAGTGTAAGAAAAATAAAGGTGTGGTGGGGGGGGGGAGGGGGGAAGGATGAGGCAAAAGAATGTCAGACCGTGAGCTTCTTTTTGCTTAAAAAGGACCGGTTAAATAGAATTATTAGAAATATTGCACAGTTTTAACTGTGTTTATTTGAATCAGTATTTAAAATGTAGCTCGGCCACTGTAGGGAATCAACCGGGGTAAAAATTGAAAGAATTGGCGTTATTACCCCGTTATAGTCATTGCGCTGTACATTTTAAATTACAAATTATCTCGAGAAGATATCCAAAATCTTCAACAACATTTTGAAAGTCCATGATATGTACTACAAATTTATGTAATTAACAAAGTATTTCCGGATAAAAAAAAAAATAGTCTTCACATCACAAAACGTACCTCGCAAATTTTAGATCAAGCGTTATTTTTAGCTGCTTGTAAAAACAATAACACCTAAAAATGAAACAAATTAACTTGAAGCTGTTTTTTGCGATTTATGTGACTCAAAACCCTTCTGCGCAGAGCACATGGGTGTCATTTACCAGATTATTTCATAATTATGCAAAATATTATCACTTGGCGTTATTACCCCGTCTGGCGTTATTACCCCAGGGTACCTTAGTTTGAAATTCACAACATGTAACTCTAGAATCGTAAGGAACTTTGTCTACCGCTTTAAGATTCATTTTCATTATGTTAGACGTGCGTGTGTACTAATAATACTGGGTGATAGTATTGCCGTATGTTTTCAGACAGGTAAATAATCGCACCCTTCGTTCAGTGCCAAGGCCTGAAGTGCGTCCCTTATTAATGAAAGGTTGGACAGGCCTGATCTATATATTTAAAATGCCAGGCTGTTTTTTAGTCATAAGCCCTGATCTTTCTACTGAAATTTTTACAAAAAATAATCGAAACGATTGCTTTTTCTGTTTTAAATAAAACTGAAAAGTAAAAAATAGTAGTTACAAAATCCTATTAAAAATGCATCAAACTAAAAACAACATTATGTTTTGTAAAAAAAATGATTTAGTAGAATTAATTTTGATACTTTTTTTTTCTTGGGTATATGAAAAAATTAATAGGTTGCCAGAAAATATTCATGAAAATTTTACTTCTCTCGCCAAAATTCTTTTAACTTCTTACATTAAGAAATTTAGACATTATGTATGTGTTTTAAATGCATTAAAAACAGAAATGTCTCCAGGAAAAAGAAACAAACAAAAAAATAAATGCATGGAGTTTATATTAAATTGCGGTGAGTTCAATTATGGAAGATAAAAGGATTTGAATGCAATATTTTGCAAAATTAGATAGTTATGGCGATGTATGTTTTATATATGGATTTTTATCATCAAATTCACCAAAATTTTTCGATACATTTGGCGCTATTGTGCTTAACTTACAATTAGTATTTTCCAAGAAATAATCATTGTTGAAGCTTATGCTGATTTAGCCATAGGAAATTTAAACGTAATCATCCCCCCTTACATCCCAAACCCCCACCTTTGTACTCCCCCACCTCAGGGATCAAAGTTTAAAAAAATCAAAACGTGATTCCTGTATTGCTTGAAGAAATACACTTTCCTAATTTCAAAGCTCTACGTCAACATACAGTGAATGAAAACTGAGTCAGTAAATGTGGGTGTCATACACAAAACATAATTGCAAGTTTAAAAAAAAGTATATATTAAAAATGAATAACAAAAGAATAACAATATGAATAACAAAAAGTATTATATTAAAACACCATATTGTTGCTTTGAATTTTTATACGAAAAGTATACACGATGATTTTGGCGATTAAGAAATGTTATTGAGAGATTATCGCAAAATGTTTAAGTTTTTATGCCTTTAAAAATAGAAATAGAGCAGATTTGTTTGGATTTGGTATAAATTTAATATGCTTTATTTCAATTACATATTTTCTTTTATTTGATAAAATATGCTTTAATCTGGTTGTTTAAGAAAACATCTAGCCTGAGAAGTCGCCATAAACCAAATTTTCGTAACATATGCAGATAAATTGTGTTTTTTTTTTTTTTTTTTTTTTTTTTTTTTTTTTTTTTTTTTTTTTTTATATATAAATTTTATTTTACATTTTTTAAATGCTTGAAAACTTATTCTTCCTAATAAGGACATTCATTAGAGTACCCCTATAGTAAGACAGATTTTTTTTTTTTTTTTTTTTTTTTTTTTTTTTTTTTTTTTTTGCGATCAATTAGAATGAAATTCGATAGATATTTTTGTGTTATGCTTGGCGGAAGATTTTAATGTCCATTTTAGCTAAATATAAACAGAAAGTAATATTGCGCTGCACTTATAAGCTTCGTTCTTGCAATTACTGTATTTGCGAGCTTCTTCCCTTATTTATAATCTGTACAATAAAACGAATAAGTAAGAACGTTTTTCTCACACTGAAAAGTATTTAATACTACGTGATTTAAAATTACATGGAAAAATCTTTCTCACAAAATAAACAGTAATTATGCACAATAGGGAAAAAGACTAAAAATATCTTTTTTGAAAATAAACTTGTTATTAAAATGTCTTAACTAAAAATCACATTCTATCTGAGGGAGAGAAAAAAATTAAAATTAATTTCAAATTTCAAGTCAACTATGCGATTCTATCGTGCATTTTAATTATCTTTTAAGCATGCTTCGCTGTTTTAAGCATATTTCTCAAAGCAGATCTTTTTTTACTCGAAGGTATTTTCATTTTCATCTTTAATTAAAAATGCCATAACATTTAATTCCCTTCAAAAGTTTTTTTAATATCCTAGTACCCGCGAGGCATCTTGGGTACAAAACATAATGTCTTTTGAGCTTAATGCATTTTCAATAGGTTTTTGTGACTAGTATTTTTTCTATTTTTTACTTTTCAGTTTTATTTAAAAGAAAAAAGTAATCAAAACTCCTAAAATATATTATAAACATATTGTTTCATAAAAATATCGTACTTTTATTTGTAAATTTTAGCGTTAATTTAACCAGAGCAACACTTATTATAAGTATTTATTATGCGATACTCATAAATATAGAATAATCTGCACTTCGTTGAAATTTTGAGAATAAAATTGTGTAAAACCATAAAAAATATAAACACGTATTTAAAAGTAATACGCTGGTGATCACATTTTTCTCATATTTAGACGTGATTTTTCATTATCTGTAGAAGATTTTTGATCAATATCGGATTAAGAAAAAAAAGTGACACGCTCGATTTTACCCATAACTGCGTCGATTCCCTATAGTTATATACTAAATATAACTTTATGAAATTTTGTATTACTGGATTATCTGCTTTGTTTTAGTTATTATATATATATATATATATATATATATATATATATATATATATATATATATATATATATATAAACAATATTATCTTTATTACAACTGAATCGGTAATTTTACGGTCTATCTGCAAAAGAAAAAAAAAGCAATTTTGATTATGATATAGATACGTAAGATATAATATGTTATGTATAGAATAAAGAAGAATTATTCATCTTAACCTATTAATCAGAAATAAAAAATATCCTTTGTTCCTGAAAGCTGCTTAGCATCAATTATTTTAACTATTTCGGTAAACGTGGTGTTCTATAAGGTTCAATGTTCTCATTTTAAGTTTATTCTGTACCTTGTTTCACAAAGGCTAGAAATGTTTAGATTTATATAATATAATGTTTGGAAAATTAAAAAGGGGAGGGGGCTGAGTCTGCCATACATTTTGATCAAGTATTTTTCTTTCAATAAAATTTGTTGTGAGATATGAAAATTTTTACTTTATCTCAGAAAATAAATCATGGCTAAAACTTTCTAAACATTATCAAAAGCCTTCGGATTTGTGTTAACAGGAATAATTGTCGAGAATTTATTTTACATTAAACGTGGTATTTTCATCCTTAGTTCTGGGATCTAAAACACGATCTGATTTAAGTACACGGGCTATCAAAGTCTGAGAGCTTATGTGCCCGCCCGTTCTGTACGTATGTACGGATGTTCGTGCGTAACGTTATAACTCATCATAAAAATATCCGATACTCTTGAAATTTTGTATATAGGTATATTCTGACAAGACGCTTCCCTGATTGGTTTTTGGAGTTCATTAGATATGTATAAGAGGGTTAACGGCAGGTTCATGCCCCTCCTATTAATATATATAAAATGTTTTTTCATGCAGAATTGTCAGTTTTTGTTCTAAATCTAGATATAGGATCATTCTGATGAGGCGCAACCGTGATTGATATAAGATGTTCGTTGGATAAATATAAAGAGGGGGAAAGGGGGCTAATGCCCCTTCCCTTGATTTATATAAATGTGTTTTTCATGCAGAATTATCAGTTATCGTTCAAATTTTAGACATAGAATTAGTCTGATGAGGGCACCGCCATGATTAGCTTTGGGAGTTCATTGGATGAGTATAAAGAGGGGATGGGGAATAATCCCTCTTAAATTATACAAATCGGTTTTTATTAAGAATTTTCCGATTTTCCTTGAATTTTGGATATAGATTTTTTTATATAATAAAGCATGTCCCTGATTTGTTTAGGGGGTTCTATGATTAAGTATAAATTGGGAAAATGGGGGGAGTTGTTTCCCCCCTTTTATTTGTTTTTCGAACGGAATTAACCCTTGAAAATATAAGGCTGTAATGTACAATTACACGTAGCCTGTGATCTCAATGCCATCAGTTTAACTGGGCAATGTTCTTTTTTTTTAGAAGTTTAATATGTCGGTCGAATGGTTTTGTTTTTACGAAAAGAGAAAGCACTGCTTTAAAAAATATCTATTTGGAATAGATTTTCCTTCTAGAACGTCTTTTCCTACTAGACGATACCTTTTTTTCAATATAATAAATGATTTCGTTATTTCGTTATAAACAGGATTGATTTTTACGTTAAAATACTATAAATTATTATACGCAGACAAAATTCTCAGGAAGTAGAGACAGATTTTTACAATAAAAGTGTGAATTATAACGTGAGAAATTAAGTTATAAATTCCTTTTCTCTAATCTAATAAGGATAAGAATCATGAATTTGTCGGGTTAAATGCGCTCGAACCTGAAGATATAAATAAAATTCAAATTATTGCATGTAGAAAAAGAATTCATCTTAATTCCTGTAGAACAAAAACAATGACATTACTATTTAATTCCTGTATGAATCAATTAATTGTACTTTCTCAGTAAATCTCATAGTTGTGTTTGAAGTTATCAATACTGAATTTTTAATGTTGTAAAGATATTTTTAAAATAAGTAATTTTTGATATTGGTGTGCACGCGCAAATTTTGTAAATAAAGAGTAAAGAACTGTTTATAGAATCAGAAATCCTCTCATTCTTAGTTGAACAACAACAACAAAAGACTGACTTGCACTTTCCCCCATAATGCATAAATTAGATTTACTCCTTCAAAATATGCATTCTTTAAATTCACTATTACTCAACGTATAATTATTTATGTATTACTCAACGTAATGTTATTTTAAAAAAATTCAATTTCGGTATTAGTACAGAACGTATACATTATTAAAACAATGGAAAATAAATTATAACGAAAATTTATCTATACTTCGATTGAAATACTGATATGATACATATTATTTTTCTAAATTTCATCTGTAGTATTATGTTTTTTCTTTATTTGTATTACATCTGATTGATAATTCACAAATAAAATTTTCAAAAACAATATTTTTTGGTCAGTATAGACGTATAAATAATATAAATAAAGCAAATGTGTTTTCTTATATTAATTATTACGAACGATATGTACTAATCCCTAATATAGTTTTTTTATTATATTGAATAGATATCTAGTGCAACTATGATTATAACCGATAAAGCAATTTAAATGTAAGAAATAGTACATAAAACGCATAATTATGGAACATAAATTGTACAAAAAATAATCATACGAAGTAAGTAAAAATTAACATTCATTAAATTTTTGTAAAACCAAAAAATTTAATTGTGAAAAGTGGAAAAATCTCAATTAAATTAATACGTTTGTGTTAAATAATATCAGTATAATAAATTGCAAATTTAATAATTCCCTGTTGTTTATGTATAATTTATACAGGTTCATATAATTGCCTACATGTTTCAGACGCTTTATTTAGTAATGTCATTTCTATGCTTATTTTTACCGCATACAAGCAACTGTTCTTCAACTAATAAATATTCAACAAAATATCGTCAATAATGATATACTTGATATAAATATTTATTAGGAATAATTGAAATAATTGAAAGTATGATAAATTCAATACTTCAATTGGGGTATTGTTTTTTTATCTTCTTCGTTACTGTGTATTAATTCAATTTTATTAATTACTACTGAATTCTTTTTTCTTCACTTTGTCTGGAAAGCAAGAGTTTTAGTTTATTTTGTTTACATCGAAGCTTAGATATCGAAACATAATATTACATATTTGAAATTCTCAATATGTTTGAGTAACATCAATAAAAAGAAGGAAAGAATGGAAGTTTACAAATTTTAACCTAAGAAAGACATTTCATAGCATTAATCATTCTAACAGTATTTTTTCTTTTAACATAGAACATTGCTTAGTAATAAATTAATGTTACCGAGGATTGCATTCAAGTACCACTAAAATAAAGATTAATTCATTGGTTAAATAAAGCGTTTTATATCAAATAATTTAAAACATATATAATTAACCACAGTTATAGGAGACTATAATCTATTTTCTATTTATAAGACGTTTGATAAAACTTAGTCATAAAAAATTGGAATTTTCTGCCAAATAATATAAAAAATAGCGAAAATGAAATTGAAAATATTGCAGAAATGAGGACCAAGTAGTATTGTATAAATAGTGGAATTTCTTACAAAACCGCAAGAGTAATTCTAATAGAATTCTGCTACAATTGTTATTTTAGGTGGTATTTGCTATGAAATTTATATATGTAAGCTTTTCATCGTATAAGACTTTAGAAATATATATTGTAATAAATAGTATGTTAAAAAGCTATTTTTAAAAATAACATCACGTTTTTATACATTTAAAGCTAATAGATATGTGGAACTAAAAAAACGGCTGCAAAACCATTATGTTCAACCGTGTGTCGAATGTACTTGGAGATTCAGGTCCAGAATTTCGAAACTAGCAGATAAAATAAATATCTTATATTTGCATACTCATATTAAACATTTATGTTTTAAGAACAAAAACGCAACTGTCTTTTAAAAAATAAAACTTTATTAATATTTTCTTAAGCATTATTATCGCTTAAGAAAGAATTAAAAATTTAAGAAGAGATAAGAAGAAAAGAATTTAAAATTAGAAATTAATGAGAAGAATTTAAAAGAAAAATTTAAGAGATTAAAATTAAGAATTAAAAATCATTCAAATAAAAATTATGCAATTAAGATATTTTTTAAGTTTTCAAGATTAATACTCATTGTTTTTCACTGAATATGATTTTTTTATGTTTGATAATGTTGCGGTGCATATTATTGACATTTACCATCCATTTCCCGTTCAAACTTTTTAATTTTGTTTTAATTTTAAATTAATATTGAATTATAATTCAAATGTTACATTAAATGCTTTTTTTTAAATCAGCCATGCTCAGATGATAAATTGTGAAGTTCTTTTAATAATAATAATTAGTTCCATAATTCAAAACAATTTTGTTTCAGCATCAAAGCATACCAATTTTCTTTTCCATATAAATGTCATATTCGTATGCCTTCCGTAGATATTTATATTTATGCATCTTGTATCACATAAGAAACAGTTGAAAAATTACGTTTCATTTCCAAACTTTATATTTAAACTTTTTTATTCTTAATATTTTTTTCTAATCCATTTTCTGTTTTATATGAACACTAGCGGACCCGACAGACGTTGTCCTGTCACCGACAGACGTTGTCCTGTCACCGACAGACGTTGTCCTTCCTGGCACCGACACCAGAAAATCAAAAAAATGTACTTAAATATAGTGATACGCACGATAAACACTACGCTCTTAATTTAATTTCTTATTACAATTATGTAAGGAAATTATTTTTCACTCTTCAGTATTTTTTGAAGTCGGTTCAATTTTTGATAGAAAAGTTTATTTTTCTCTTTTTTGTTAAAAGTTAACGATTTTCTGAAGTCAGTTAATCAAAATTATAATACAGGCTATATTACTGTAAAGCACACACTTGTGACAGGAGCGGGGTTCGAACACGCGATCTCTTTCTTCGAGAAGTTGAGCTTAAATCTGGCGCCTTTGACCGCTCGGACATTCCGTCCGTACGCTATTTATCGAAATTATTCAACACTTTTAATTAACAAAAAAATCACTAACTATTAGGTTTTGCCTAATTACTAAAAAAGTACTGAATCAATTTCGACGAAATGTGAATCTAAACCATTCTCGAATCTACCAGAACGCACACACAAAATTTCATCAAAATCTGTCCAGTCGTTTAGGAGGAGTTCAATTACATACACACGCACAGAAGATTTTTATATATAAAGATGAGCATTGAAAATTTCAGGTTTTTGCGCCGAAGACATCGCCAAATTAGGAAAATGTGAATTATCTCACGAACTACTGGACTTAAACAAATTTGCTTAGTACCGTTCGATTCAGCATGAAAAAATACACTAAAATATGTTATCAGTTAAAAAATAACTACAAAAGCCGATTTTTAAGGAATTTTTTAAAAGTTCGTTCCTTTTTTTTAACCCCTTTAGGGGTGGAATTTTCGAAAATCCCTTCTTAGCGGCACTCGATGTTATCAGAAGTATTTTTACCCCAATTTTCAAGATTATAGGTTCGGCAGATTTTTTTGTGCTGTGATTAATACGAAATCCAAACTTTCTTTTATATATATAGATAAGGATTGAAAATTTCAGGTTTTTTGCGCCGAAGACGCCGCCAAATCAGGAAAATGTGAAGTATCTCGCGAACTACTGAACTTAAAAGAATTTGCTTGGTACCATTCGATTCAGCATGAAAAAATATACTAAAATATGCTATCAGATGAAAAATAACTACAGAAGCCGATTTTTAAGGAATTTTTTAAAAGTTCGTTCTTTTTTCTACTCATCGTAGGGGTGGAATTTTCGAAAATCCATTTTTAGCGGCACTCGATGTTATAAGAAGTATTTTTACCCCAATTTTCAAGATTTTTGGTATGGTAGATTTTTTTGTGCTTTGATTAATACGAAATCCTGACTTTCATTAATATATATAGCACTTTTAATTAGCGAAAAATCACTAACTATTAGTTTTTGCCTAATTACTAAAAAAGTACTGAATCAATTTCGACGAAATGTGAATCTAAACCATTCTCGAATCTACCGGAACGCACACACAAAATTTCATCAAAATCGGTCCAGTCGTTTAGGAGGAGTTCAATTACATACACACGCACAGAAGATTTTTATATATAAAGATGAGCATTGAAAATTTCAGGTTTTTGCGCCGAAGACATCGCCAAATTAGGAAAATGTGAATTATCTCACGAACTACTGGATTAAAAAAAATTTGCTTAGTACCGTTCGATTCAGCATGAAAAAATACACTAAAATATGTTATCAGTTAAAAAATAACTACAAAAGCCAATTTTTAAGGAATTTTTTAAAAGTTCGTTCCTTTTTTTAACCCCTTTAGGGGTGGAATTTTCGAAAATCCCTTCTTAGCGGCACTCGATGTTATCAGAAGTATTTTTACCCCAATTTTCAAGATTATAGGTTCGGCAGATTTTTTTGTGCTGTGATTAATACGAAATCCAAACTTTCTTTTATATATATAGATAAGGATTGAAAATTTCAGGTTTTTTGCGCCGAAGACGCCGCCAAATCAGGAAAATGTGAAGTATCTCGCGAACTACAGAACTTAAAAGAATTTGCTTGGTACCATTCGATTCAGCATGAAAAAATATACTAAAATATGCTATCAGATGAAAAATAACTACAGAAGCCGATTTTTAAGGAATTTTTTAAAAGTTCGTTCTTTTTTCTACTCGTCGTAGGGGTGGAATTTTCGAAAATCCATTTTTAGCGGCACTCGATGTTATAAGAAGTATTTTTACCCCAATTTTCAAGATTTTTGGTATGGTAGATTTTTTTGTGCTATGATTAATACGAAATCCTGACTTTCATTAATATATATAGCACTTTTAATTAGCGAAAAATCACTAACTATTAGTTTTTGCCTAATTACTAAAAAAGTACTGAATCAATTTCGACGAAATGTGAATCTAAACCATTCTCGAATCTACCGGAACGCACACACAAAATTTCATCAAAATCGGTCCAGTCGTTTAGGAGGAGTTCAATTACATACACACGCACAGAAGATTTTTATATATAAAGATGAGCATTGAAAATTTCAGGTTTTTGCGCCGAAGACATCGCCAAATTAGGAAAATGTGAATTATCTCACGAACTACTGGATTAAAAAAAATTTGCTTAGTACCGTTCGATTCAGCATGAAAAAATACACTAAAATATGTTATCAGTTAAAAAATAACTACAAAAGCCAATTTTTAAGGAATTTTTTAAAAGTTCGTTCCTTTTTTTAACCCCTTTAGGGGTGGAATTTTCGAAAATCCCTTCTTAGCGGCACTCGATGTTATCAGAAGTATTTTTACCCCAATTTTCAAGATTATAGGTTCGGCAGATTTTTTTGTGCTGTGATTAATACGAAATCCAAACTTTCTTTTATATATATAGATAAGGATTGAAAATTTCAGGTTTTTTGCGCCGAAGACGCCGCCAAATCAGGAAAATGTGAAGTATCTCGCGAACTACAGAACTTAAAAGAATTTGCTTGGTACCATTCGATTCAGCATGAAAAAATATACTAAAATATGCTATCAGATGAAAAATAACTACAGAAGCCGATTTTTAAGGAATTTTTTAAAAGTTCGTTCTTTTTTCTACTCGTCGTAGGGGTGGAATTTTCGAAAATCCATTTTTAGCGGCACTCGATGTTATAAGAAGTATTTTTACCCCAATTTTCAAGATTTTTGGTATGGTAGATTTTTTTGTGCTATGATTAATACGAAATCCTGACTTTCATTAATATATATAGCACTTTTAATTAGCGAAAAATCACTAACTATTAGTTTTTGCCTAATTACTAAAAAAGTACTGAATCAATTTCGACGAAATGTGAATCTAAACCATTCTCGAATCTACCGGAACGCACACACAAAATTTCATCAAAATCGGTCCAGTCGTTTAGGAGGAGTTCAATTACATACACACGCACAGAAGATTTTTATATATAAAGATTTTCAATTTGAGACTATTGTTTTGGGGAAAAATTATTATTTCAAGTTTGGATTTTTGTGGAAACGAATATGGGAGAGCTTGAAATTTTAAAGTTAATATGACAATTGATTTTATATGAAAATAATAAAATTTTGGATTATTAAGGAAACAAATACGTTAATTTCTGGGTTATAATCTGTCGCAAAATTGTTATAATATATATCGATATAATATGCAAATCGGTATAATTAAGATGGCATTACTTCATCCGTTTTGATGTTGACTTCTGTCAAAAATTCACACTTACCTATTCACATTGCTCAATCTCACTTGTCATATTATTAATATCAGAAATATATTTAAATCTGCAATAACTTTTCAAATGAAATATAACGTTTAAAATTTGGAATATTAATTAACTTTTATGTATTTAGAGAAATATATAGGATGACGACCTGAGTTTTTCAACCATTATCATAAATTTAAGCACTTAGAGCGTTGCGTTATATTAATTATACAATCATATAATTTATTTTAATCAATTCACATGTGGTGGCTTATGAGCCTATGTTTGTTTTTATAATGTGTTATAGAAATTTTTTCATTCCACACTACCAAGAATTATGCATCTGTGGTTAGTTATTTCAATACCTTAAAAAATTTCTAAAGATGTCTTAACATGTAATTTTTCATAGAAATAAGGTCCTTAACAATGGATAAAATTTTAATAAATTAACAAAAAAAAAGGGCATAAGAGGAGTAATGTTGCAATTATACCGATGATTATATTGTGCTATTATTCAATTCCTGAATCCTTGAATGCCCTCTTTTGTCACTCGACAAGGCAACATATCAAACATAGTTTTTTAAAATACTATTAAAATAATATTGAATTTTTAATGCTTAATTTTGGCAATAAGACATACACTAAAAAAATGTTTAATCAATTTTCAACATATAGATAACATCAATAGTACTACTTAAGCATAAAGGTAGATTTTTTTTTTCAATTGTTGTTACATCTTCTTTTGCTTTTTTTTCCTATTTTTCAGCGAGCAGGTAATATTTATTACTTTTCATAGTTCTTAAAATTCATGTGAGTATAATGTTTACAAATTTTATGAAAGAAAATTATTTTTATCAATTAAGGACCAGTGTTGCCGATTGCCGATTATTACTTGTTGCTTGCAATTTATTGTTTTTATTATTCATTACTTCTTGAAACAATTAACAACACTTATAATGGCTCTTAGCACTTAAATCATAAACAGTAATAATATTATTATATAGTCTGATTATGTTTATTCGATATATATATATTCGATATTCTGAGTATATTCGATTTTCAAATAAGGTTTAGTAGCTGAAAGAACAAATATATATACATGTTATTCTCTTAATCAAAGAAAGCACAAAATAAAAACAGCAAGATGTAATCTTTTGTGTATACATAACGGTATAAATAAATATTTTTTTTTTCAGCTGTAGGAAAATTAATAGAAAAGAAAAATATTTTATCTATTTTGTGTGATTCCTTCTTTTATTTTTCATTTATTGCTCATGAAACAAAGGTAATGCACATATACTGTATATTGACATTATGTGTGGCTGCAAGTCAATTGGTACCTAAAATATTCATTACTTGAATTATTTATTAATTAATTTCAAAACGTTATCTAATAACTGATATTCAACTTCATAGCAGCAGCATGTCGGTTTCATTGTAATTCGTTAATAATAATATCATTTATTTTCTATGAATTAATGTACATTTCTTTTCAGACAGTTTATGCATTAAGTTGATTCATTATAGAAGTATGTTTGATGATTTATTCAATATTCTATTTTCGTAATTTATTTTTTACACTCTCAATTTATTTGTCTACTAATAAATATTCAATTTAATAACGTTATTAATAGTATAATTATCCTGATGTTGTTCCCGGAATACATATGATAAATGTTTTGTGACAAATAATTTAGACAAACACTTCAATTAAGATAATATTTTCTGACAGTGTATTTTTCAGAGCATTAATTAAATAACGCTTATTTGTTTTGTTTTAAAGCACGTACTTAGCAATTACATTCTGAAAAATTAAATACTGGTTCTTGTAACATTTATTTTTTAATGCTTAATGTCATGCATTATTAATAGTTCATGTATGAAAAGACAAAACTAAATATTTTGTTTGAATGTTAGGGTTTTAAATTAATATACTTACTGTGTTTGACGTATATAATTCCCACAAGGATTTCATTATTCAATTCTGTAACTTTTTTCGTTTTTATATATTTTAGATGTAAAAATTTAACAGTGCCATGGACTTTTTTAATTTTCTGAAAATTAGGCGAGCAGTCACATTACAATGAAATTTTCTACTAATGACTGAAAATTCTTTCTTTTAAAATTATACAATGATTAGAAATATGATGTGCAACTTAATACTTAAATGGCATGTTCATTTCTTTCTTTCTGTTATTGTTTTATGTTTTGAAAGTGATGTCTCATCTTTTCAAAATCTTATAAGGTTAACAAATTGTTGCAACTAGTGTTTTACTTATAATATATTTAAAATGCACTTATTATTTTCAAAAGAAATTAGTAAATAATGAATATAATTGAAACTTATTTCACTTAACAAAAGACTTAAGCAATATTTAATGTATGTAACAATATATATATATATATATATATATATATATATATATATATATATATATATATATATATATATATATAATCTGCAGTTTTATTCTATCGATTAAGTAGAGAAGTTTTATCAAAAAAGACTTATCAACAACTAAATTATTAATTCTGAGAGGTTATATATATATATATAAAGATTTTCGTACACATATATCATCTTTAAATATTTTAACAATTTTTCACAAATTATGTATGTTTTATTTTTTATAACTAACAAAGTACAAGTATTTTGTTCCTGTGTTAATCTCTTCTAACTAACATTAAAACTCGTTCACACATCGGCACACAAAAAATCTTAATTCTTCTTAATACATCATTATACTAACGTTTTAACAGTACATTTTTAATGATTCTTTAAAATATCTCAAAAATAAAGTAAAATATTCATGTCTCTTATTTTACATATTTATTTTTAAAAATGATTGTTCTCTATTTTCAATACATTAAGCTATTTTATGTCAGATTTAACCTCTACGTTCTGGATGCTAAAATAATACAAGAAATACTCATACATTGGTTTGAAAGAAACAAAATGAGATCATAGTTAAGAATAAATTGAAAGCCTGAATCTTTTCTGACACTGTATTTTCCCGTGCATTAATTAAATAACATATATTTGTTATGTTTTAAAGCACGTCGTTTGCAATTAAATTGTGAAAAGGTAAATACTAGTTCAATCTAACATTTTCTTTTTAAATTTAATGTCACACATTATTCGTAATTCATATTTGAAAGGTCAAATCTAGTTATTTTGTTTGAAAGTTAGGGTTTTAAAATTAATATCCTTACTGTATTTGACATAATGAGATTCCTACAAGCATTTAATTTTTCAGTTCCAGTACCTTTTTTCATTATTATGTATTTTAGATTGAAAAATTATCAACGATATGGACCACTTTAATTTTCTCTTGAAAATTAAGCAAGCAGTGATATTGAAATGAAGTTTCTCACAAATGACTAAATTTTTTTTCTAAAATTAAACAATGTTTAAAAATATGTTAAAAAAATAATTTAACTGCATGTTCATTTACTTCTTTACATTATTCTTTTATGTTTTGAAAAATATGTTTGATCTTTTCAAAATCTTATAAGGTAAATAGAATATTGAAACTGGTGTTTTAGTTTTAAGCAATTAAAATACACTTATTAGTTTGAACAGTAATTTATAAATAATGTATGTATTTCAAGCGTATTTCATTAAACAGAAGAGTTAAGTAATTTTGAAAATATGTAGTAATTTATATTCTTATGAAAAAATTTGCAGTTTCATTCTATCGATTAAGTATTGAAATTTAATCAAAAGAGACTCATCAGGAATTAAATTGTTAATTCCGTGAACAGAGGAGTTAAATAATTTTGAAAATATGTAGTAATTTATATATTTATAAAAAAATGCAGTTTTATTCTATCGATTAAGTATTGAAATCTAATCAAAAGAGACTTATCAAGAATTAAATTGTTAATTCCGTGAAATATTTGTTACAATGATTTCCGCACACTCGTGTTACTTCTAACTCTTTTATTACCAATTTTTCACAAACTATCTATGACCTTATGTTTTACAACTAACAGAATATAATTACAAGAATTTCCTACCCTGTTACTCTCTTGTAACTATCATTAATACACAAAAAGATAGGCAAACCATTACACATTATATCTTTATTTTTTTAATATGTCAACGTGGCTTTTTTTTAAATTGTATAATTGTTTATATAATTACTTAAACATTTAATTGGATGAAGCATACTCTTAGTACATATAATTTTTAAATATGGTTTAGTTGCTAAAATAATATATATATATATATAATATTCTTTTAATCAAAGAAATTATAAAATAAAAACAATAAGATTTAAACTTTTGTGCTTATGTAACAGTATAAATAAGGAAATATTTTTTCTTCAGCTGTAGGAAAATTAATGAAAAGGAAAAATATATTCTAATTTAATTTGTTTGAATCCTTCTTTTTTTTCATATATTGCTTATGAAAACTAAGATAATGCACATATACTGAATGCTGAAATTATGTGTGGATGCATGTCAATTAGTACCTAAAATATTCATTACTTGAATTATTTATTAATTAATTTCAAAACACTATCTAATAACTGATGTTGAACTACATAGTTGCAGCATATCGGTTTCATTGAAATTCGTTAATGATAATATCATTTATTTTCTATGAATTAATGTACATTTCTTTTCAGGCAGTTTATGCATTAGGTTGATTCATTATGGAGGCATTTTTGATGATTTATTCAATATTCCATTTTCGTTATCTTTTTTTTTACATACTCAAGTTATTTGTCTACTAATAAATATTCAATTTAATAATGTTACTAATAGTATAATTATTCTCATATTGTTCCCGGAATACATATGATAAATGTTTTGTGACAAATAATTTAGACAAACGAAAAAGTAATAAACTGAGCGCTTTGATTAAAATAATGTTTTCTGACAGTGTATTTTTCCGAGCATTAATTCAACAGCACATATTTGTTTTGTTTTAAAGCACGTAGTTATCAATTACATTCTGAAAAGTTAAATACTGGCTCTTGTAACATTTATTTTTTTAAACTTAATGTCGTACATTATTAATAGTTCACATATGAAAAGTCAGAACTAAATATTTCGTTTGAATGTTAGGGTTTAAAATTAAAATCCTTATTGTATTTGACGTATGCAATTCCCACAAGGATTTAATTTTTCAATTCTGTAACTTTTTTCGTTTTTATATATTTTAGATGAAAAAATTTATCTGTGCTATGAACTGTTTTAATTTTCTCTTTAAAATTAGGCGAGTAGAGACATTAAAATTAAATTTCTCAATAATGAATGAAAATTATTTCTTTTAAAATTAAAAAATGTTTAGAAATATGACGTGCAACTGAATACTTAAACGCGTGTTCACTTTTTTCTGTTATTCTTTTATGTTTTGAAAGTAATGTTTCATCTTTTCAAAATCTTGTAAGATAAAGAAATTAACTACTAACTACTAAGAATGTATTCATTAAAAATACAACACATTGATCAATGGTGCACAAAACAAGAATTTTAATATGACCTTCTACAATTAAAATAAAATAAAAATATCAACGTTTCGCGCCGTCTTCTGTGGCCGTCTTCAGGAAAATATGATAATGAAAGGAAGGACTAAGTTTGCTTCCTGATCGAGAGATAATATTTCTAATAAATTTAAAATCGAAATGAATTAAAAGTAAAAAAATGTTGCCACTTACACGTGAGTAAAAATTAAAATATTGCAACTAGATAAAATTTAAAATTTTGTGAAGTTATACCATATTTTTGGTATATTGTAGGAGAAATTATCATTACAAGGTTTAATTTCTCGCGCAATGATTTCTACAGATTCTCTTATTTTACCTTCAATTGGGTTACAGCACGGAACTATTATTTTGGCCTCATCAGAGTTAACACGGCAACCCTTGTTCGCCAAGTAGAAGCGAGAAAGAGCATTATTCTGTTTATATTGTTTAATATCTCTGCGATGCTCTTTAATTCTAATTAAAAGTTTGCGTGTTGTCATGCCGATGTAGATTTTTTTTTAATTATTTGATAAAGTGATGGGGATTTCATAAATATCAGATTTGTGATCTATTGGAATTTTGTCGATTTTATCTGTAACGATGTCAATGAGATATGGTGGTGGAATGGCGACAAGTTTTATGTTATATTTTTGTGCGATCTTTATTACCTTTCCAAATATGTTAGGGATATAATGAAATTTTCTGTAAACCACAAGCTTATCCTATCATTGGCCAGGTTTGGGAGAAGTATTGTACTGTTGAACTCTTTTATTTACAAATTTTGCCGGAAAACCATGGTCAAAAGCTATTTTCTGTATAAATTCAATTTCTTTATTTAATTTGTCATCCAAACAAATCATAAAAGCTCTTTTAATAATTGACCTGAATGCCGATATTTTGTATTCGAAAGGCATGTTGGCTGAAAACGGGATAACTGTATTTTCTTTTATTGGTTTTCTATAGACTGAAAATTTTGAAACTTGAATTGCATCTATTAATTTGAACATCTAAAAATGGAAGAAAGGCGTTTTCTTCGACTTCAAGGGTGAAATTAATACTATAGCTTAATCTATTGCCATCTTGCAGAAAAACAGATAATTCAGCCAAACTGTTGTTCCATAAGATGAAAACATCATCAACATAACGGAACCAACATTCAGGTTTCAATTTAAACCTGTTAAATTTTTTTTTTTTGTTCTAGTGGTGTTAACGCGAATTCAACAAACAAACCGGATACTGGTGACCCCATCGGCACACCATGCAACTGTCTGTAAATATTCTTATTAAAAAAGAAAATATAACTGAAAACTATTTGGTTTATGCCAGATTTAAGGGAGGTTTTGATATCTTGAGACATATTTGAATTTTTATCTATTATCATATTAATATATTCTATGACTTCGTGCATATTGATGGAAGGACATAATGAAACTACATCTAAACTTGCCATAATGGTATTTGTATTAACTGGAATTACTTTAATTTTATCAATAAAATCTCTCGTAGATAAAATTGCAAATTCTGATACAGGAAGTCTCGACTTCAAGAAGATCACGAAAGCCTTTTCTGAAAAGTATATAGGTGGAACATTTATATTTATACATTTATATATATATATATATATATATATATATATATATATATATACTTTTATAAATACATCCAAAGTTATTCAGACAATATCATTAAATAAACCAATGAAACCAGTAATATATATACATATTATATAACATTTATAATATTTTTATATTTATGATAAAGAAATTGTTGCAACTAGTGTTTTATTTATAATATAATTAAAATGTACTTATTATTTTCAACAGTAATTAGTAAATAATGAATATAATTGAAACGTATTTTACTAAATAGAAGGCTTAAGCAATATTTAATGTATGTAATAATTTATATATATATATATATATATATAATCTGCAGTTTTATTCTATTGATTAAGTATGGAAGTTTGATCCAAAGAGATTTAACAACAACTAAATTATTAATTCAGTGAGGATTTTTATATACATATATAATAATGATTTCCGTACACCAGCATCACCTCTACATATTTTTACAATTTTTCACAAATAATGTATGAATTTATGTTTTTTAACTAACATAATATAAGTACAAGTATTTTGTTCCTCTGTTACTTTCTCCTAACTAACATTAATATTCATTCACACATCGTCACACAGACAATTTTAATTATTCTTAACACAACATTATGCTTTCCTTCAAATAGTATATTTTTAATGATTTTTTTTAATATTCAGATGAGTAAAACATCGCAAAAATAAAGCACATTATTCTTATCTCTTATTTCATCTTATTATTTTTTTTTCATAATGCTTGTTCTCTGCTTTCAATACATTAAGCTATTTTAGAACAGCTTTAACCTCGCCATTACCGATATTAAAAAAATAATAAAATATTTATACACTGGTTTTATAGAAATAAAATGAGATCATAGTTGAGAATAAATTGAAAGCCTGAATTAAGATAATCTTTTCCGACACTGTATTTTTCTGAACATTAATTAAATAATATTTACGTTTTAAAGTATGTCGTTTGCAATTACATCGTGAAAAGTTAAATACTGGTTCATAAGGCTGGGCGATATAAGAATTTTAATATCGTGATATATCGCAGGACAAATAACGATATTTTCGATATATCGATATATTTCAATTCATATGTCACTCCATTATAGGATCATAAATGTAACTGTCCTCTGTATAAAATACTACAAACACGTAATATACATTGTGGCCTGTTGTAAAAAAACCGTTTCAAATGAATTTTAAAGATGTTACACACTGTCAAACATATTCAAATTTACATGGATTCGCAAAGTGCACTAAAATATGTATTCTGTAAAATATGCAGTAAAAATAATGGTT
Source organism: Maratus speculifer (assembly GCA_964019185.1). Lineage (NCBI taxonomy): Eukaryota > Metazoa > Arthropoda > Arachnida > Araneae > Salticidae > Maratus > Maratus speculifer. The sequence goes on along the minus strand of OZ025297.1, from coordinate 176,497,840 downwards.
TCAAATTCATTTACAGGGACACCCAAAAGAATTCCATTACACAGTAATAAAGGGGTAAATTGTTTGCGACATATTTTAATTATGTTAAACGATTTCAAGTATCATAAAATTGATATACGTCACTGAGACTTAGTGATATAAAAGTGGCATAATATGAAGTGCATAGCATTTACAGCGCCACACAAAATATTTCAAATCTTATATTCTTATCCGAAATTGTGTATATTATCGATGATAGCTGATGGATGGATGGAATACATTTTCAATTGTGATATGCGTTTTTAAGTTTTACGAAATGTCTACAAATTATACGGTGTGTATAAATATTATAATTGAAATACAGGGTCACACAAAAGAGCTCATAAAGGTTACTGAATGTGTGGATAATTAACTTAAAAGTGGATTTTTAATAAGTTATGCATTTCTACGTTGAACTGCTTTGAGTTTACTAAGAAATGTTTGTATTATATAGATAAAATGATATACAAGAATTAGCTACATACTCACCCATAAATGATAATTTCTGAAAATGTGATTTAAGTAGTTTTAAGAGTGCTTTTATTTGAACTAAATTTTAACAAAATACTGGCGTGTAATAAAGATACTAGGTAAATTACAGGGCTGAACAAAAATATTCAATTATTTTCCATCTTTTAGAATAAAATGCTGAAAGAGAAATTTCAACCAATTAGGTATTTTCTTGCTAAACTAAATTTTCCTATTACATAGTACGTATATATCAACCGACGGATCAAATACAGGGCTGTTCAAAATTATTGAAACAGGAGTGATTCTCGTCCGAAATTTCCGAAAATTTAAGGCATCCACTTCCGAAAATTTGAAATTGGGTTATCAGTTCCGCATAGTTGCCAACTTGTACGGTTTTGCGCTCGGAGAAATGCAAATTTCGTGAAAGGATCGCCGAAAAGGCACACATTTTGTCAATATTTCGTAGAAAAACGACGATTTCGTCAATGTCTTCGTCAACGAACTTTGACAAAAGATCGCTGAAAAACGCGAACTTTCTGTGCGGATCGCGGAAAAAACGCTGTTTTCGATAAAAGATCGCTTAGAAATATTTTGTCAAAGATCATTGAAAAAAAGGCCAATTTCATCAAAAGATCGCGGAAAAACGCCCATTTCGTCAAAAGATCGCGAGGATAAAACGCCGTTTTCGAGAAAAGATCGCATAAAAATGCAAATTTTGCATAAAGATTGTTAAAAAAAACGCCGATTTCATAAAAAAAGAAAACACCGATTTCGTCAAATGATCGCGGATAAAACCCCACTCGCGGAATTCCCCTCACCCATGGCGATTTTCGAAAATGCGATGTGAATTTCCGAAAAATAATTTTCACCCAGAATCCCCCTGTATTGGAATACTTATTTGGCTATGGACAGTAGCATCCTATTTTCCTAAATAACAAAGTTTTGTTAAAGCTATCAGGAAGTGTTGGAAAGTGTTTCAAAATCTATGCTTAACTCGATTTTTCTTACTCGTTTGTTTATAAAATTCCGTGAAATTATCAACTAGTTTGAGTTACTTAAGTGCGTGAAAAACATATTCAACGGCACATACAAACAAAAAAAAAAAAAAAAAAAAAAAAAAAAAATACAGATATGATTAGAGATAAACCCCGTTTAATAACTTCATTTGGCCGTTTATGAAAATTTTTTTATTTCATTTTTCTTCAAAAACTGGTTTTATAAGAATCATCTTAAGAAAAATTCAGCTCAAATGCACATTATGACAACATATTTTGAAATATATTCTAAATTTATTAAAAAAATCGACCAAAACAGTACATTATACAGTTCTTAAATAAAAAAACTGTCAGTTGAAAGCATTTGAGAAAAAAAATTGAATTTAAAAATGAGTCGTAAAATAAACGATTTGTTGTTTGAATACATCCTTAATTCTTTAATCATGATTGCTTCGGAAAATTTTGTGCGAAATACTCACTTTGACAGCATTTTTAAAAATATATTCTATCTTTATCAAAAAACTGGTCAATGCGTCTCAGTATATAGTTCCTAAATAAGAGGATCTGTAAATTGGATGCATTTGAGAGCGAAAATGGATTTTAAAACGAGTCATAAAAAACGCAATTTGCTATGTGAAAACAATTTTCAAATCTGGAAGACTTCGGGAAGTTCTGTTCAAAATACCCTTTTTGGTAGTCTTTTTCAAAATATATTGTGTCTTTATCAAAAAACCAATCAATGCATCACATTATATAGTTCCTAAATAAGAGGTTCTGTAAATTGGATGCATTTGAGAGCAAAAATGGATTTAAAAACGAGTCAGAAAAAAACGCAATTTCTTATTTGAATACTTCCTTTAATTTTCAGTCACGATGATTTCTGAAAATTCTGTTCAAAATACCCTTTTTGGTAGCCTTTTTTGAAATATATTCTGTCTTTATCAGAAAATTGACCAATGCGTCACTTTATACAGTTTCTAAATAAGATGATCTACCATTTGGATGTGTTTAAAATCAAAAATGAGTTTGAAAATAAGTCAGAATATAAGCCGTTTGGATTTGAGGTTTTTTATGCAACTGCTATTTTTGTTTAATTTCTTTTTTCTATACGAATTGGTCCTATGAAAAACTTGTCAATATAAAAGTTGTACATATTTTTGAGAAGATGTAAAATAAATTTAATCAGATTTGATAGCTAAAAAATTGACGGAGTTATGGATTTTTCTCTTTTTTCACCGCCCTTTTTCTTTTCGTTTTTAATTATTTTCATCGGTTAAAATTGGTCCTATCAAAAACTTGTAAATGCAAAAGTTTTAGATAATTTTAAGAACATTTATAAAAAAATTAGTTGGACTTGATATCTTGAAAATTGACGAAGTTATAAATTTTTTTCTCTCAAAATCCCTGTTTTTTTCGCCCCTTGAGCCCACTTCTAAATTTATCAAAAATCTGTCATGTATATACTTTTGGCCCATTTTTAAGAAGTAATATAAACTTTAAACCGATTCGATATCTACTTTAATTAAGAAGTTATGGCGTTTTTTCGGTTTTCACAAAAACGCCCCCTATTCCGACCTCCTTGGTCCGATTTTGCCCATTAACGAATTCAGCCAAGATTTTATCCCCATTGATTTTATGTACCAGTTTGGTGGAGATTGGTGAAGAATTATAGAAGTTATCGTGTCCATAAAAAAGTGAGATATATAGATAGATAGATAGATAGATATATAAACTGGTGCGATTGCAATAGGTAGTATTTCTTACGAAATCTACCTAATAGATATATATATAAACTGGTGCGATTGCAATAGGTAGTATTTCTTACGAAATCTACCTAAAAAGGGAAAAAAAACCTTTTATTTTTCACCATTAAAATAAATAAATAAATAAATAAAAAATTAATAACTTCTAAGTTAATTTACCAATTTTTTTCAAATTTTCAGCAATTTACAATAACAGTAAATTAGGCTATGTGACAAATTTTTATTAAAATATAATTAGTCATTCCAAAATTAGAGCATCTTTTACAAATGTCCAGTATAGAAGAACCTCAAAGAAAAAGTAGGAAACTATCAATGGTTTGTTTTTGTTTATCGAACTCAACGAAATCGAAACTCGAATGTTTATACAATCATATTGTCATTTGCTGTGGATGGGTAATATGTTTTGCTATGCAGAAAGAAACTATGCATACATTTTTAGCGATCTTTCGAAATTAAAAGCAATTTCCTGCCTAATTTGAAAAAAAATTTCGATTTTTTTTCAAAAACCCGTACTAAAACGGATAAAAACTAGTATTCAACAAACTCTAAAACAAAAGTGAATCATAATGAAAATAATAACAACTTCCGTTTAAGGTTCTAAATTAAGTTTCTAAGGGGCTAAAATTTCTGGTTAAAATAAATGACATATTAGAATTATCATACATGTAAATTATTAATGTTATTAATAAAAAATGTAAAATAATATGTGTTGTAATATAATTATTTATTAATGCTATTAATAAATGAAAATCCAACATACAAGAAATCAGCGCCATGCGAAACGGGTGGAGATCGCCCCAAGCGCAGAAATTTAGGAGGCGCCAAATTTATACTACAAACATCATTTTTAGCCTGTCACAAGAAAAAATTTGGGGGGGGGGGCAAATTCAGACTTTGTCCCGGGCGCAGTTTTCTCTTCGTACGCTCTTGCAAGAAATATCCTTAAATTGTAAAAACCTTCTTGAAAATCTGTCAATCAATTCTGTATTTCGTCAGCAATAACTCTACACAAGCTCACAGGAAAACAATAGTCAGCCACCGATATGGAGTCAACGAGTGGTTGTATCGGAAATGCCCGATTCTTGAACGAACTCCGATGAATAAAGCGGTACATCAGAACAGTAGACTGTTCGTCCATACTCCGGTATGTGCGCGACAACGGCACAAAACCGCAAGTATCAGGCAAGTGCCGATTTCGGCGAGTATTTGCAAAAGTAACCAACTTTTGCGCAGATAGAGGTAGATTCGAAATTCCAAAACTCCGTAAATAATTCCGAAAGTAGGATGAAATACCCTTTGAAACGATATATCGGAAGGCTTGAAATCCCAATATCGTTACCGTGGTCTTAAAGAAATATCGATATATATCGATATTACGGTATATCGCTCAGCCCTACTGGTTCAATCTAACATTTTCTTTTTAAACTTAATGCCATACGTTATTAGTATTTCATATATGAAAGGTCAAAACTAGTTATTTTATTTGAAGTTTAAAATTAATATCCTTACTATATTTCACGTACGCAATTCCCACAAGGGTTTCATTTTACAATTGCAGTAACTTTTTTCATTATTATGCATTTATTTTTTATTATGTATTTTAGACAGGAAAATTTATCAATGCTATGGACCATTTTAGTTTTCTTTTGAAAATTAAGCAAAAAGTAACATTAAAATGAAATTTTTCACTAATGACTGAAAAATGTTTTCTTCTAAAATTAAACAATGTTTAAAAATGCGTGAAGAAACTTAATATTTTATCCGCATGTTCATTTACTTCCTTAAATTTGTCTTCTGTGTTTTGAAAGTAATCTTTGATCTTTTCAAAATTTTATAAGGTAAATAGAATGTCGCAACTAGTGTTTTAGTTTTAAGCAATTAAAATGCACATATTACTTTCAACAGTAATTTATAAATAATGAATATATTTGAAGCGTATTTCATTAAACAGGTGAATTAAATAATTTTAAATATATGTATTAGTTTATAAATATATATATATATATACATCAAATTCCAAATATTCCTTCTTTTCCATTTTTTTATTTTTTGTTGATATAAATTGTTTTATAATTAACGGTTATATGTATTTACTTATATATTAGAGTGGATCGATTTTTTTTTTTTTTTTTTTTTTTTTTTTTTTTTTTTTTTTTTTTTTTTTTTTTTTTACATTGTCAAAACCTACCTATGCGGAAAAAATGTTCTCTAGGATGGAGATTAAGGGAAAAATAATTAAATAATTTTAAAACTTACTACTGCCACAATGAGGTTGAATTTCGAAAAAAAAGACCTAATTTTGGCTAGATGATTTTTGAGTCAAAATAATAGTTAAAAATATTATCCAAAATATACCTATGCTTAAAAGATGTTATATTGCATGCCGAGTATGAGAAAAATAATTAAAAAAATTAATTTCAAAATTTAAATCTGCCGCAATGTGACTCAAATTTATGTATTTGAACGTTTTTACGGTAAAACATCAATGTTTTTGTAAGCACTTTCCAACACTTAATGAAATCTTTAACAAAACATTTTTATTTAGGGAAATAATAGTGTATAGCCAAATATACCCAAATATGTATTCCGGTACTTTTGAACAGCCCTGTATTTCATATGTCAGTTGATATAATGGGAAAATTTAGTTTAGCAAGAAAATACCCAGTATCTTGAAATTTATTTTTCAGCAATTCATACTATTAGATGGAAACATACTTGAATACTTTTGTTCAGCCCTGTAGTTTACATTGTACCTTTATTACACGTCAGCATTAGGTTAAAATTTATTGTAAACTAAAACACTTTTAAAAGAACTGAAATCACATTCTCATAAATCATCATTCATAGGCGTCCATGTACCGAAGTCTTTGCGTGGCCCTGTATATCCTTTTATCTATATTCTGAAAACATTTCTCAGTAAATTGAATGAAGCTCAGCGTAAAAATGCATAGCTTATTTAAGAACCACGTTTAAATAATTTACGCTCATATTCAGTAACGTTGGTGAGCTCTTTCTGGTAACCCTGTATATCAACTATAACATTTATACACACCATATAATGTGCATATATTTAGCGAAATATAAACGCGCATATCATAATTAAAATGCATTTCATCCCTCCATCAGTCATCATCGGACACATATACAGTATTCCGGAAAGAATATACTATTTGAAATCTTTTGTATGGTCCTGTAAATGCTATGTACTTCATATTATGCAAGACAGTAGCGTATAATTTATATTAAGCTTCAGTGACATGTATCAATTTATACATGAAAAAAGCTTAATATATTTAAAATATGTCACACACAATTCCCCCTTTTACCATTATCTAATGGAATTCTTTTGTGTGGCCCTGTAAGTGAATAATAGCTACATTTTCACATTATATTTTATAGAATGCATATTTTAATATGTTTGACAGGGTATAACATCTTTAAAATTCCTTTGAAACTAATTTTTCCCCATAGGCCGTAAAGTAATGGGAAATTTTGATTCTCTCTGTAGATAAACTAATAATGGTAGATACTTCATTTTCAATAGGTTTCGTGCTAGGATAAATGTCAATAACGTCCTAAAATTTCATGGTAATCCGAGTATATTTACGTGAGTTAGAGCGCGGACAGACGGCCATCCGGCCAGACGGACAGACGGACAGACAAACCGAATGCATAAGCACTTTTCAACTTTGTTGGAAAGTGCTAAAAAATGTATATTTCAGCATTCATTTATGATTGGTGAACAGGGAATAGCTAGCTTAAGAAGAAAATTAGTATTTTGATGTTACTAAGTTATAAAATCTATACTAATAAAAGAACAAAACGCTCTGTCTGTCTGTGTGTGTGTCTGTGTGCCTGTGTGTGTGTCTGTGTGTCTGTGTGTCTGCGATGGCTAGCAAAATCTACAGCACGTACGAAGCTCACAATTTTTTTGAGAGTAGCCCAATGTCTCTTCTGATGCACCTGAAGCTTAGAATTTCAAAATTCTTTTTATTAACTGAGTAATTAATTAAATTCCAAAGTTCACTCTCATAAAAAATCGCCTTTTTTCGCTTTTTTTTCAATTTCATTTTCTTATGGTTGATTGGTTGCATAAAATTTTCTCAGAAATAATTAAAAAAGCTGGGACAGACTTTTAAAATTCATAGACTGGCAAACTGTCAGTTTAAATGAGGATTTTTTTTTTAATCACAGCTGCTGTACACCATGGAGAAAAAGATAGGTGGAGGCTAAGTAAATCGAAAACAAGTAAGAAAAATCATGCGTTAAGCATAGGTTATGAAGCACTTTCCAACACTTAATGAAATCTTTAACAAAACTTTGTTATTTAGGGAAGTAATAGTGTATAGCCAAATATACCCAAACTAGCGGCCTTCGCCCGCTACGCTGGTCGGTTTATCTAAAGAAATCTTGAAGAAGTAGTTAGATAAGGTTCAGACATACATTAAAAAAAAAAAAAAGCAAGTCGATCATTCAAAAAACGTTGGGAAATATCAAATATTTACTGTAATTTTTTAAGAAAAACAAAGTTTCGAAAAAAAAAATTAAATCGAAAAAAAAATTACACTGACATATTAATGCAAGGAAATTTTCCCAGAGAGAAAATTCGCCTTGAATACAATATTTCAAATTCTTTTAATTGCTTATAGGCGTTAATGCCAACATAGTGAAAAAAAATTCCATGCTGGGAATCGAACCCGGGCCATCAGTATGGCGCACTGACGTTCTACCGACTAAACCACATGGAACGACAGCCAGCTTGAAACTTTCTCATACTTAAGTAGACTGGCGAAAACATAACGATAGCGCGTTTTAAAATCGCACAGTGACATCTATTGGATTTTATATGTACTAAAAAACGTTATGTACTAAAAAACGTGAGCAGCGCACCTAATAGTTTCTTTTGTTTCTTTTTGTTACTTTTTTGTCTGTTGTCCGATTTTGATGAAACAAAGCCTATACACTGCCCGGGAGTGTGCATTCTTCATTAGTGAAAACCGCATAAAAATCCATTCAGTAGTTACGAAGATAACCTCGAACAAACAGACAGACAGACAGACAGACAGACAGACAGACAAAAAATTCAAAAAAATTTTTTTTGTGTTTCATTGGTTTTCTTTTATCGCCCTGACTCCATTTTTGTCAATTATCTTCAATGTACAGACACACCGGGTCCTACTGTTTTATTATATGTATAGATATGTATTCCAGTACATTAGAACAGCCATGTATTTCATATGTCAGTTCATATAATGGGAAAATTTAGCTTAGCAAGAAAATACCCAGTAGCTTGAAATTACTTTTTCAGTAATTCATACTATTAGATGGAAACATACTTGAGTACTTTTGTTCAGCCCTGTAGTTTATATTGTACCTTTCTTACTCGTCAGCATTAGGCTAAAATTTATTGTAAACTAAAACACTTTTAAAACAACTGAAATCACATTCTCATAAATCATCATTCATGGGCGTCCATGTACCGAATTCTTTGCGTGGCCCTGTATATCCCTTTATCTATATTCTGCAAACATTTCTCAGTAAATTGAATGCAGCTCAGCATAAAAATGCATAGCTTATTTAAGAACCACGTTTAAATAATTTACGCTCATATTCAGTAACGTTGGTGAGCTCTTTTGGGTAGCCCTGTATATCAACTATAACATTTATACACACCATATAATGTGCATATATTTAGCGAAATATAAACGCGAATATCATAATTAAAATGCATTTCATCCCTCCATCAGCCATCATCGGACACACATATGGTACTTCGGAAAGAATTTACTATTTGAAATCTTTTGTATGGCCCTGTAAATGCTATGCACTTCATATTATGTAAGACAGTAGCGTATAATTTATATTAAGCTTCAGTGATATATATCAATTTCATTATACATGAAAAAGCTTACTATATTTAAAATATGTCACACACAATTCCCCCCCTTTTACCATTATGTAATGGAATTCTTTTGTGTGGCCCTGTAAATGAATAATAGCTACATTTTCACCTTATATTTTATAGAATGCATATTTTAATATGTTTGACAGGGTATAACATCTTTAAAATTCCTTTGAAATGATTTTCCCCCATAGGCCGTAATGTAATAGTAAATTTTTGATTCGCCCTGTAGATAAACTAATCATGGTAGAAACTTCATTTTCAATAGGACTTGTGCTAGGGTAAACGTCAATAACGTCCTAAAATTTCATGGCAATCCGAGTATATTAACGATTTTTCCCCATAGGCCGTAATGTAATGGGAAACTTTTGATTCTCTCTGTAGATAAACTAATCATGGTAGATACTTCATTTTCAATAGGTTTCGTGCTAGGGTAAACCTCAATAACGTATAAAAATTTCATAGCAATCCGAGTATACGGGATATAGTTTCTTTACGGGAGTTAGAGCACGGACAGACGGCCATCCGGACAGACGGCAATCCGGCCAGACGGACAGACGGCCATCTGGCCAGACGGACAGACGGACAGACAAACCGTATGCATAAGCACTTTTCAACTTTGTTGGAAAGTGCTAAAAAGGTTTGCAATATTAAACCATTTGTCGCTGAAATTTTAATGTCTCTAAGAAAAGCACGAGGAAGGAATTTTGTATTAATAAAACGAATTGCAAGAAATTAATTACAGCTGAAGCATATTTTACGAAGAAATAGTAATTTTTTAAAATGATTTTTTCTATTATATTATTTAGGTTAAAGTTAAATTGCATTTATGTTATGGTTAGAATAAGGATATGTTACAATAAAGTGAAGGCTAGGTTACATTTCTGTTATATTTAATTTACGGTAGGGTACTGTTAAGTCGCTGTTAGGTTACAGACAGGTTCTGGTTACGGTATAAAAGTTTAAGGTTAGGAATTTATACACAGAGTGAACATTACGCAAGATTTGATTAAAAATAACACTTACTTTTGTTAAATAGCTCTGAAATTATAATACTATATACCAATCTTTTAGCTACCATCGTGTATCGATTTCATTCATAGTATAGTCGGATTTAAGAGTGATATAATTAGTTTGAAATTCAAAATATTTCCCTTGGGATTTGTATGTGAAAATAATAATTAGTTACGTGAAATAACTGTGATTTTTACGGGTAAATATCAACTTTTTAACACGAAAATCATGCAATCGTTGGATACATATTCCCTCCCGCGTTTCTCATTGCTGATTTTGAGTATTTTTAGAGCTTAATATTAGTTGTTGTTTTTAAAACCGATTTTTCACACAGTCAGTGGCTACGTATTTCAGACAATGCATTTCTGCATGTAACGAGTTAATGATAAAATCATACAAATTTCAAGTTCGTTTAATATTGTTAATACGGACCCGGGCAACGCCGGGCGGGTCAGCTAGTAGATAATAAAATTATAATGAGTTTGACAGAATTTTCACTCATTTTTGACAGAAACAGAATATTTGTGAATACTAAAAAATATTGAAAAATAATTTATCTATTACAGAGTTAAAGAAACACAATGAGATATAGATGACAGAAAAAAGAATTCTTCGGAAATTGATACTTTAGAGGAAAGGTAATTCAGGCTCAGAAACAGAGATCTAAACTTACAAATCCCTATTAAACATTCATTTAATTATCACTCACCTACATCACTTACAAGGAAGGTCTCCATACGGGCATACACCAAAAAATCTGGTAAAAATACAGAATGTTCTTCTCATGAGAACATATACATTTATCAAAAAAATTCGGCGGAACAGCTGTAACCTGTCTGTAAAAAAAAATAATGAAAATTTTGTTATTTGGCAATTTATCAATGTTCAATTTACTTAGATAAATTAAATATCGTTGGTTTTGTCAGCTTTAGTTCGTTTTAAGTATAATTTCGTTAGCTTGATATTTATGTGAATCTACATTCAAATTTAATCAACAAAATTTGAGATTTAAAACGAAATTCAAATTTAAATTAATTAAAATGGTTGCAAGTTCAAAGTTCAGTTGAGCATTGTCATTTCGATTTTGTTGCTATGGAAACATCTGACTTTTATTTTTGAATACGCTTAAATCCAGGAAAATAATTTTACTGAATAAGAAATTTTTACTTATGAAAATATTTTTTCATAGGTAAATTAAATAACTACAGCAAAAATAATATATATATATATGCAATTTAATATATATATATATATATATATATATATAATATATTAAACTCTCTCGTTGTTTATGCTTAAATTCATTCAATACCATTTACACGGAATTTAAAAATCCAAGTTTTCGTTCCAATAAAATCGTTTGCTTTTGGTGGGAAAAAGTGCTGCTTGCCAAATCGTGTGGCATTTTCGCCTTTTCCCGCCAAATATTCGGAAGTATTTTATTTTTTTACATGTTTTCTTCTGCAATTCCGCCGCTAACTTTCACTGATTCTTTATTGCATACATGAATAATATAATTAGTATTTTTTTTCTTTTAAATCTGAGTATGCTCAGTATGGAGACCTTCCTTATTAGTTACAAATTTAAGGCCATTAAACAAGTGACTATCATACACATTCTCAAGTCATTTTATTGTAAAAAGTTTAAGTTAAAAAAAATATTAAAACGTCTCAATTTCATGGCCACCATTATCTTGAAGGGATTGTGAAAACTCAGTTGACAATTACATTTATTTTGTGAAGGAATTTGCGTAGGTGTTATATAGTATTGGTTTGATTTTAAAGCAACTTACACTTAGCTATTAAAAAATGCAACACAAATTTTAAAATATCGAACAATTTAATTAAAAACTAGAGAAAACTAAGGAAGAAATAGAGTTCCCCTACATGGATCCAGTTACAAAGAGGGTAATCGTAGCGAAAATTGTCGATATATAAGATAAAATGCAATAGGATTCATGAAAAGCTGACAAAAATTATATATGGTTTAGAATATAAATATATCTGTTAAGCCAAATATGAAGTTTTGTTTAAAAATTATCGACAGATTTATAACAAACTTTACACATTAGCATAGCCTTCACACACAAAAAAAAATAGCATTGACAATTTGGCGAGTTTGAGTGTTCATATTTTCGCTAAATGAAGCATTTTAGTTAATTTGGCTCAATGGTGAATTGCAGAGAGGACTCTGTGTGGATGTCAAATCGAAATATAAATAAATAAAACTATAAATAAACAAAAATATTTTGGTATTTGTTTCTCTTTGCATTTAATGGCGTGGTAAATAAGAAATATAAAAAAAAATATAATAAGTTAATCCATTCCACTATCATCGAAATTATCACGTGTCTGATTTTTTTTCTTTTTTTTGTATCATAATATTTAATGTTGATTTTATTCATTTGATATAAATCGTTCCTTTGATGTTCTTTAGTACATATCAGAAAATTTTAAAATATTTAATTTCTGGACGAAACTTGCATTTGTAGTATCAAATTTCAAATAAATTGGTACGTTTTATTAAGCGACTTTAAAGACCGAAATTTGGTTTTATGGTTATTTGTTTATGTATGTGGTGTACACATATCTTTTTGTTTTCAATAAAATTTGAACATATTATAATGTATCTATTCATTACAATTATAAGAAAGAAGAGGTTTTAATGTAAAAGTATTCAGTCTATCGTGCATAAAAAAATAAATATCTAAATAATATAATTTGTGTTTAATTTGAACTTAGAAATTTAAACAAAAGAAAACTCACAATTTGTAAACAATTTCAACATCATTCTTTGTAATTATGTGCATTGTTTTGTTTTCTTATCAATTTCTAATGTCAAGATACGGACATTAAAATTACGTCAAATGCCATGCAACAAATGAAGACCTATATAAGATAGTCTGTCTTGACGGACTCATAATCACTGCACAGCCCAAATTACGGAACCTAAAAGCATAAAAATTGGGGAGAAAATACTTCTGATGACGAACGGGTGCACTAGGATGGGAGTTTTGAAAATTCCCAACGCGGAAAAACGCGGAGGGTCGGAAATTTTGGAATAGAATGGCGCTGGGAATTGAATCGGAATTTTGGAATGGCGCCCGATTGAAGGTCTGTTTCTCGAAAGAGAGCGTTGGTTCGAACCCTACTCCTGTCATAATGCTCCATGTAAAATTTGCAATTTTTTTTTCGTATTACAATTTTTATTATTAACCGGTTTTAGAAAAGGAAGAGGAAGTTATCAATTCGACGCGTATGTATTATTTTAAACGACTTCCAAAAAGGAGAGGAAGTTATCAATTCAACGCGTATGTATATTTTTTATGTATGTTCACCGTTTACTCCGAAGCTATTCAACCGATTTCTATTAGTTTTGTTTTAAATGAAAGACGATACTCTCGAATTGGTACCACTTCCGTTTCATCGAAATTGGTTCAGTACTTTTTTGGTAATTAGGCAAAAACTAATAAAATTATTGATTTTTCGCTAATTAAAAGTGTTGAATAAGTTCGTTGAATGGAGTGAAGACAGCATGGCCGAGCGGTCTAAGGCGTCAGATTGAAGCTCGTTTTCCCGAAAGAGAGCGTGGGTTCGAACCCCACTTCCGACATAATTTGCATCCATATAAAATTTACAATTTTTTTCCGTATTACAATTTTCATTATTAACCGGCTTCAGAAAAGGAAGAGGAAGTTATCAATTCGACGCGTATGTATTTTTTTATACGTGTGTTCACCGATTACTCTGAAACTATCCAACCGATTAATTTGGTTTTTGTGTTAAATAAAAGAGGCTACTCTCGAATTGGTACCACTTCCATTTCATTGAAATTGGTTCAGTACTTTTTTAGTAATTAGGCAAATTTTAATAAAATTGGTGATTTTTCGCCAATTAAAAATAACATGGACTTTGAATAATCTCGCCGATTGGAGCGCAGTCAGGATGACCCAGCGGTTTAGGGAGCCAGATTTAAGCTCTGGTGCTGGAAAGAGAGCGGCGTTCGAACACCACTTCTGACAACATTTACATGGAAATCGGTTCAATTTTTGGTAGAAAATTTTATCGAGAAATAATTCCATATTTTTTCACCGGAGAGGTAATGAAATCGTGAGAGCATTTAGAATTTTCGATTCATTTTTTTTTTTTTTATAGATTTTACATTTGTTCATTTTTTGAGGTTAATATCATGCACCGTAAGCCAGTTATCTCTGACTTTCTCTTTACCATCGTACGTAATATTGGACAAAACTTGCAATCATTTTAAAAATCGAAAAAATAAATAAAATCACGGGCGTCTCTCTGTGTATCTGTGCGTCTGTCTACCTTTAAACGCACTAGCTCCCGAAAAAAATTGAGACAGAGACTTAAAATTTGGAGTGTACTTAGTATGTAGTAGTGGAAAGAAGCTTGTCGAATACCAGTAACTTCGAATTTATGAAACTAATTTTTTCACACTCTCGAATATTCACTCTCATAAAAGGCCTATAAAATTTTCAGAAATTATTTATTTCCAGGAGATAATACAATAGACAATAAAAAACATAAATTTTGCATAAAGAATTCATTCAATCGGATTAGTAGTTGCCGAGATAAATGTAATCATATTTTCAACACTCTCTGCAAATTTTTAGGATAAAATGGAGAATTTTTGTACATGAACTAATTTTTGTATAGGACTCGTTTCAGTCATTGAAAATTATTTGCACTGACGCCAAATTTATAATTGTATTTCTTCATATGTAATATTCTGAAAATGTCAATCATATTTGTAATTTTTTTTAAGTATTCATACTGTTGTAGTCATATAACTATTTATACGCATTTTAGAAAGAAAAATATACTATATTGTGAAATCATTTTTGTCCGATTACTTTAATATATAGATATTTTTACAAAACTATTGAAATATTCGGATATATGTCTGATCTAAAATGCATATTCGTAAATAAAATCGTATGTTCATCTCTAATTATTTCGAAGTTCATTAACCGAGTACAGTTAAGGAATGAATTCCAGGAAAATAATGTATTCCCATGGAAATGGGAAATCCTGGAGTCAGTAAATGTAGAAGAGAATGTGAAAATTATACAAGTTCTGGTATCTGTAACGCATTTGGAAGAAATTTAATATAACTCATGAATTAATTAAGAAATGTGTACATTATAATTTATTTGCACTTAAATATATTTTTAGATCAAGCATAAAATTTTGAATTATATTATATCAAAATTTTGCTTTAATTGACAATTTTTTGGGAAATGAATTCACCCCCCACCCCCCCAAAAAAGAGATTTGAATTATAGAAATATTTAAAAATATATATATGTCAGTCTATAATAAGATTGTTAGAAAATAAGTTTGTTCATATAAAAAAAAATCATAACAAGAAATAAATTTTTAAGAAAGAGCCATTATCAAATTTAGTTTAAATAAACGGTAAAGTGCAAATATTACTCGTGCTCATAGGTTTCTGTACAATAAATATTATAATTATTGTTTGATTAATTTTTTTAAATGTTGCTAAAAGGATGATAACACTTTGCAAAACTATACAACATACGGCTGGGCCTGTTTTGTATGTACTAGAAAATCAGAAATGGGAATACCATAATGAAGTTAATTTGGGGTTAACAATTAAAATATTGCATATTTAAAAAACATTTGGCATTTCAGAAAACTAAAATTAGCGTAGTAGAAATAATTTCATTTTTAGAGGTTAGCTAAAACAAAACCCTTCTTCAAAGTTTAAACTTGTAATTGTGCTTAGCGTGCTTCGAAAGGAGGTTTAAAGTACCGTAAGAGTTGCTAAAAGGAGTGTTCCATAGCATTTATGCCATTCTAATTAAATTAGTCGGCATATAACAATTTGAAGTAGGAAAGAACTTGTAAAAAAAGTAGAAAAATTATTCTTAATAACCTGCCACTATTTGATTTTTTTTGGTCTTTTGTTGCCAAGTATCCAGTATATGATCTTGAAAAGTTTTTCTTTCTATTTTATCAATGCTTCACTTTGATTTTAAATCGTTTATTTTGATTCTTAAGACCATGAAATTAAAAATATTAATTATTAAAAAAGTCTCATAATTAACCTTCTTAAATAACTCAGAGCAGATTTTTTAAATTTAGAGTTTACTAATGAAACATTCTTGTTTATCAAAAGGTAATGTAATGTTTTTTTTATTATTATTCTTTTTACTATATATTAAGTAAAATGGTTTTAAAAAGTGACATTATACTACGTATAAATTTTTAAACATAAAAAGTATTTCGCAAGTCGAATATTCGGTATTCAGCCAGATAGTTTAGATAGATTAAATTCCAGATAGTATTCAGATGACCGAATATTCAGTATTTCACTTAACAATTACTATTCGGCTAGCCAAATAATCAAGTATATGTTCACATGTGGCCAGAATATTCGGTCAAAATCATTATTCGGTGCATCCCTAATATGCATACACTTAAAATTTTTTCGAAATAACTCATACCTGCTGTAATGCATTTCTGTGCTGGACTGTTGAAATTTTAGACACTACTTTTCAAGTCATTTTTTGGAATGCCCTTTAATGGGGATATGTATGTTTATGTATGTTTATGATGGTTAATGTATGTTTAAAGGTTCACTGATTGCTTTCGAAAGACACTGACGTTCTTGTACATGCTCAGATAAGCGACATTTCAAGTACATGAATTACTGGATTCTGGTGATTTCCTGTTCTCGTACAGTTACGCCAGTCCTGAAAATCAATGGCCACACTTTTTATAACACAATATAACACCTCCAGTCGGCGTTGTGTGGTAGCGAGTCGAAGAATAGCAGCAAGAGGCTGGATCTGATTTCACTAGTATTTATCAAGTTCGTACAAGGAAATCTATATCCTGTTATAACAAACATAAATTGTGAGTACGTTACACAGAATGGAAAAATTAGTCTGAGTTCCTTTTGAAATGGCTTTACCGCCACTCGTCAATATAATGAATCCTTATCATGAGTTGTTCTCCACAAGTTACTTTACCATAGGAACTGGCGGCCTACTGATCCGTTTCCAAGAGTAAGACACGGGTCTCTACTCTCTCTGCATCCAAACGGCAAGTCCTGAGAGTAAGACTCCCCGTCTCAACTCCCTGGCATCCGAAAAACAAGTCCTCTCTCAGAGCATCTCCTTGCTCTATTTATCCCGTCTTCCATCATCCATCATTCCTCGTTATGACACGCCTCCGTCGCTGCTTGCAATGGCAGTCGACTTTACTGGGGAAATATCTTTCTCCTACCTGTTGAAATCATGGTGATAGCGGTTTTTCGCGCTACTTCAAAGGCTCATCACTTGTGGGTCTTAAATCAACGTAACGACCGTATGCATTAGCCGGAAAGTTTCCTTTAAGTGGTCTATAGAATTCGGTTAACTTTCTAATGTCCATTTTGATGATGGAGAGAGATGTATTTCTCTTTTTGAGCATTCCGCGGGCTTAGCCGACGTGGGGGGTAATTTTAGAAGCGTGGGAATTGGATTCCTCACAACAAAATATAAATCTTCTTAAAATACATAAAATATATCAATCAATAATTTTTCGTTTACATTTCAGCATACTAGTCACACTTAGATCATTTTAATGTCCTATTCATTTTCCTCATACCTGAATTAAATTAAAAAAAATTCCCTGCCGGCTCGACCTACAGACGGAGTTAGATTTTGAAATTAGGCACAAATTTCACAAAAAAAAAACTAAATCAAGGTTAGAGATAAACCCATTATCATCACTGAAAATGAACTCTAGGGAACTAAACTTTTTGAAAAAATTCTAATATTCACACACACACACACACATATATATACCTATATATATGTATATATATATGTGTGTGTGTGTGTGTGTGTGTTTCAATACAGTTTTACAAACTCACATAATGTTATACATTCACCTGCTTTTCGTCCATTATAATTTTTATTATACGGTTTTTCATGTACACTGCAAAATAAGAAAACAAATGTTGATTTTACAATATAATACTAGAAGCCAGGGCGCCATTCTTATGCTGTAATATAAGTAGTAATATACCATTGTATAAATGGACTAAACACAATACTTAAAAACTAAACACAGTACTGCTTTACGGTATGTTACTTGCTAATTTTAAAGTTTATTACTGTTAATTTTACGGTTTTAAACTGGCACTCCAGCTGCCAATATTATACTGTAAAATTAACAACTTTGTATTTTTCAGTTTATACTTCTAAATGAAAGTTATTGTATAAAGGTAATGATTGAAAAACAGGATATTGTTGAAATTTTTCTGTTAGATTACTTTACTTTCCATACATTCTCAAAGTATACTTTCCAATGAAGGTAACCCAATATATATTTTACGAGGAAGATATTATTATTTATGTAGCATTACTATTAGCTATAAATACAAATATTTAAACATTTATTGTATAGTGAAGTTATGTCGCGTGTCTGTATTCGTCAGTTAATATTAATTTACGATTTGTATCGTTTCAACAATTACAGTTATATTTTCAAAGAATTTAAAATCAAAAATTTATTTTAAACATCCTTTATTTTAAACAAAATTTTATAACAAGCTTAAAAATGTGAATCCATATATTAAAATGTTATAAATGTTTCGAATGCATAATAGGACATACTTTGTTTCTCTTACAGATTCTGCAAATATTTACATAATAATTATATTTTTTCTTCGGTGATTTTATGTTTGATCTATTTCGAATAAAACTTCTTTTATTAACAAGAACAATATTTTCGCGAGACTTTATCTTAAAAATAAGTTACTAATATGATTTTGGGCAAAAATAATTGATAAATTTGTTTGTAAAAAATAACAATTTTTTAGTATTTAATAATGAAGATTTTTGCTATTTCTTGAGAATCAAACTTTAAAAGAGATAATAACAATAACATTACGTCAAAAAGGTTGTTGAATTGCGATTTTTTTTAATCAACGGTAAAATTTGTATTATTTGTAAAAGTATTTATCAGTTGTGTTAGAGTTATTTTTTATAAAAAAGGATATTGTAAATTATAATGTTTTGGTATATTGATTAAAAATTATTACCTACTGAAATTCAAAATATTCTAAGCAAAAAAATCAAATATGATTTTGTGTGTGTATATGTGTGCAATAATAAAGACAACAATATCAAAACAAAAATATTAATGGGGAATTTACTTCATTTAATCTTTAAAAAATATTCCTCGAATGGCTTGTATTATCACATATACCATGTTGTATTACATTTTTACTATACACTACATTTTCATTTCCAAAATAAAATAGTAATTTCAAGAACCATTTTGAAACTACCACTTTCAAAATGGTAAGTTGTTTGAAATTTACCATTTCAAACAACTTACCATTGTGAAGTTGTTTGAAACTTTACAATGGAAACTTTACAATGGTAAAGTTTTGTTAAAAAAATCTTTTTGATTCATGAATCTATTAGTTGATAGTAAATCTCCAGAATAAAATCTTATTCACTTTAATTTAGGAAAAGTGCTCAAGAACGTTAATTGAAACATATGAACTAATTCAGTTGATTCTTTTTAACTGCCGTATCAGTGCTTTAATCCAGGAAATGAATCTTAATGAACTAGTAAGATATAAACTTCTAGTTGCAAACTTCCTGATAACAACTGCGCAAATGAAAGATGTCTAAATATTAACAGTACCAATTGACGTTCAATTTTATATTCAAAGAGAAATCTGATGCTTGTTACAATTTTAAATTCATAACTAATACCAGATGTTTTATAGTAAAAGTGGTTTCAACATTCAAATGACTAAATATGAAATACCAATTGTATAATAATTACAATTTTAAATTTAATGTTTTTATGATCTACGACTATGTTTTTACTAACTTAATATATCGTTATATAAATTTTAAGCAGTATCTACCAGGAAAAGAAATTTTGTATTTCTTATCTTATAAGCCTAATATAAAAGATACTGCTTCTTACTTTCATAAATAGTCAACTGCATAAAATCAACACACACACACACACACATATATATATTCTACGCAGATAAGAAAATAAATATAATAATAAAACAATTGGATAACCAATGAAATTTCTTATTCAAAGGAATAATAGAAAAATTTAACTGTCAAATTTCTAAATATACCTGCGTATTAGACATATCGTTCGGCAGAATAAAACAAAATGCCTAAGAATGATATTTAGACCTTTTTTTTAATTACCACTGTTTAGAAATAGTAAAATAACACTTAAATTATACAATATGTAAAATATAAGACAATCGCTTGGCTAATAGGATCGCAAAACTATGCAAAAAAATAAAGCAATTAATAATGATTTAAATAATTACACTGAAAAATAAAGGACACAATTAACTTTCGGCATATCGTTCGGCAGAATAAAACAAAATGCCTAAGAATGATATTTAGGCCTTTCTTTTTTATTACCACTGTTTACAAATAGTAAAATAACACTTAAATTACACAATATGTAAAATATGTTTAAGACAATCGCTTGGCTAATAGGATCACAAATTTATGCAGAAAAATAAAGCAATTAATAAAGATTTAAATAATTACACTGAAAAATAAAGGACACAATTAACTTTGCAATTGACCAAGAATAAAAATTTATTGATAGGATATTTTTAAATGAATGCATTTTTACTTTCTTCTATTTTCAATAAAAGAAGTATTGAAATAGAATATTTTTACGACTTCCGGTTTTTGACGGATTTACACGTTTTAGGTGTCAGAGTTTCCAAAAAACATGTTTTTACAAAATGTCTGTCTGTCCGTGTGTGTGTGTGAGTCTTTGTGTCTGTCCGCATGTCGCCATTCTACCACCAAAAAGTGTAAGAAGATATGCATAGAATGAAACCAAATTTTTTATGAATGTTTTTGGCTGTAGTAAGCAGGATATCCTTCAATTTTGCAATATTCCGCCGGAAGGGGGCGCTTCAATAACGATTTTTGTGTGATTTCAATATTGTACCGGCTTAAATTGCACGAAGTTATGCATGGAATTGAACAAAATTTTTTGTGTAAGTGTTTGGCTATGGCTAGTTAGTTCTCTCTGAATTTGAAAAAAAAAAATCCGCCGGAAGGGGGTGCTGCAATAGCGATTTTTGTGCCATTTTCGATATTTTACCAAATAAAATGTATGAAATTCTGCATAGAATTGGATGAATTTTTATGTATAAATGTTTGGCTGTGTTCAGCAGACCCTCCATGAATTTGAAAATATCCACGGAAGGACGAGCTATAATCTCGATGTCTGTGCCATTTTTTTACCATCAAAAATTCTTTGAAGTTATAGATAGAACTAAACTAAATTTTTGTGTATGATTATTTTTGGGTATGACCTAGTAGATTCTTCCAAAATTTGAAAATAATCTGCCTATCGTTCTATTGCTCATCGGCTCGTGCAGAGACGGAAACTCGATTTTACTCCGATTAACTGACTGAAGCAGAAATTTAAGATGAAAATCACAGCTGGCACAGTATTATACTAATAATATTAACGCATTAACATGTGTAATTAAATTTTGCAATATTAAAATGTACCAATGAGATAGAAGAGATTTTTGGGTTTGGCACTTCCAACTACTTTTATATTATGGCAACAGATTTTGAAAATGATTAGCAAAAGCCTTGGCAAATTTTCTGCACTTTTTATAAGTTTCTTTTTGTTATTTTTTTCTAAAAAACAAGTGAAATTTTAGCTACAAATTATGATATAAAACGTTTATTTATCACATTGTGTAAAATAATTGATAAATATTTATTCTTGCAAATACGAGATTTATTTATTTATTATTTGTGGAAGTATGTATTTGTAGATTTTGTCTTTTTAAACATATATATATATATATATATGTATAACCATTAGAATTTGTATATATACTATGTATAATTTATGAATAATGTTTTAAGAAAGGCTTGAAACATTATGAATTTTAAAATTTGAACAACAAATTATTAATTGTAGTAATTATAAATGAAGATTTAAGACAATATATTTAAGTTTTATAAATGTTTATTAAAGGTAATACAGTATTATACAGTGAATTTTTCATTCTTCTAGTGGAAATCGTTTTACTTTTCCGTCTGTTTATGTATGTTATTTATTATGATTAAAACCATACTCCTCTATTTTTTTATTATTTTTAGACTAAAATGATTAATATAACAGACATATTTAATTACACTTGAATATCCTGTTATAATAATATTTGTTCCACATTTTATAGAAATATTTATATTTAATAAAAATGCAACTAATAGTTTTATATCAATTATAATCTAAAAATAATTTAAATATACGAAATCATTAAAATATATACTAAGGAATTTAATGTCTCAATCAGGATGTACACATTAGATGAAGGCAAATTAAATTAGTCAAACATTTCCTAAACAACTACTCCAGATTATCGTAAGATTGATGTCCTCCATATGTATATTACTTTGATCAATTAGGATTTTCTTGGAGATAAATGACCTTTTGAAAATGATCTGTTTATATGGAGAATGGGAAAATAGAAAAATTAATCATAGGTGACTGCTAAATTATTATTATTATTATTATTATTATTATTATTATTATTATTATTATTATTTCATGTATAATTTGCGAAAAATTATTTTTTTAAATAAAAAAGCTCTTAAATATGAACTTTCTGAAAATATTATGGTTATTAACAAGAAAGCAATATCCTACTCTTTATAAAAATTTAAATAGGGACACAAAGAAATATTTGATTTTGCGTATGAATAGCTTTCTATCCTAACTAAACAAAATAGATTAATTTTATTACTCCCTAAAAATAAACGTAAATGTATTTTTCGGATAGCATGGTGCCAGTGATCTACAGAATTATTTTGCCAAAACTTTTTTTTTTCCTTGCCAAAGACAGATTGTAATTAGATATATCTCTTTATATATGATTACAGAAATTAAAATATTTATATAAAAAAATAATAGTTATAAGACGTCATGAATTTTCTGTTATATTATCTTAAAAACTTAGCTAAAATAGCTAAAAATATTATGTTAAAATTTGGAGCAATATGATTAAGATTTATTCAAACAGAGCGGAAATTTGCCCATAAGAATGATCTATTCGATAAAATTCAATCGTGTGACTGCATCTTTTAATATAATTTTTCAGTCGAGAAATAAATAATCATTTTCTTAATTATAGATAAAAAGTAATAAGTTACCTATGTAGAAGCATCCTATTTGAAAAAGCAAAACATTACTTAATCGAGACTTTTTCGGATAATGCTTTATCAACAATAGGAATGTTTAAAAAATATATAAGAAATTTTTTTTTTATTATAAAAGCACGATATCTAATTTCTTATTCATAAAAATATATGTTTATGTTATTTAAGGTCCTAAATATTTGACATTATTTCGATTTTTTTTTTTTTTATAGATTATTTTTTTTTTCTTTAGCAAAGGGTTGTAATTCAAATGATGCCAATTGAAACGGGGTTTGGCGAATAATGACTTGCGTCCATCTAACATAATTTTTTTATTATAATAAAAGATCCAACATTCACTTCATGCTTAAATGACGTATAAAAGGAAGCCTGGACATCGTTCGTTGCCGTCACTGAAAACTTTCTAGGGAATCATAAATCTCCGCAATAGGAAGCAGGACGATTCGGTCCCGCCATTTCGGTCCTGCCATTTCGGTCCTGCCATTTCGATACCGCCATTTCGGTACCGAGACATTTCGGTCCCGAGACACTTCGGTCCCTAGCCATTTCGGTCCCAAGACATTTCGGTCCCAAGACATTTTGGTCCCTAGCTATTTCGGTCCCATTTCGGTCCCTTCTCCTGAAAAATTAAAGTTTGTTAAATAAGAGATAATTTTATAGGGAATATTGCATAGTTTTTAAACTGAAGGCCATAAAATTTAGTATAAAGCGATTATAAGTGCCCGAAAACCGCACACACGTATAACTCTTATCCAAAATATTATAATTCACACAACTTTTGTATGGTAATCCTCATCATAATTTGTAAGCCTAATGATAACTGGTAATCTTAATTCTCAAAACAGTTAGTCATTTTAATATAAAAATCAAATTTATATTCTATTAAATATATTTATTATGAATAACATGATTAATTTACATAATGAATTTTATTTTAAATTAAACTCAATACATAATCCATTTTACATTCAATACATCATTATATTTCCTAGTAGTTCTAAACTGAAATTTATCTTTTACTTGTTTATTTATTGTATATTTAAAACTACAGAAATTTAAAACTACAGAAATTTAAAACAATTAGTATAATTAAAATTAAAGCTAAAATAAAAATTATTATTTTTTTCTGGGAAAGTAAGAGCGAAAAGGTAATACTAATAAATAAATAAATAAATAAATAAATAAATAAAAGCTTAGTTTTGTCACTTAAAAATTAAAAATAAAATTATTTTAAATATTATTATATTACATTTTAATATATTTTATTAAATTATATATTATATTTTATATATAATATTTATATTATTATATTTTAAAATATTATTATAGAAATTGTATGTAAATAAAAATAAAAAATAACCATCTTATTAAAATGAAATAGGCCCAGTTTCAATAAAATTAACTCACAAAAGTTGTCTTCATGGCGTGAAAAGACTGTTTAAAAATGCAATCAATAAATACTATTTTTTTTTTTTTTTTTTTTTTTTTTTTTTTTAAGTGGCTGAGGCAAATTCTTAAAAACAAATTTTTTTTCACAGCATGCCCAGTTACGAAATCACTATTGTTTTCGCAATGTTAATAATGGAAAGTAACTTATGAAAACAAATTTATAAGATTCAACTTTGTATTATAAAAATAATAAGAAAAATAAAAAATTGTTCTTTAATAAATGTATCTCGTTTCTGAATTAACATAGAAAGAGAGGTGTAGATGGGTGATTTGAGGAAATGTATATATATTATAATTTATAACTGTGCAACTGAATTATTAAAGACATTTATTATCAAACTAATTGGAAGGGAAAAACTAAGCACAGTTTATTTATTATTTAATTAATACTAATTTAAAGGTTCTAAAAAAATGTGCGTTAACAGCCAAAAAAATATTTATGGCATTTTATATAAAACACTTTTTAGTTTATATAGTTTATAGAAGTTTATATAAAATAATGATAATAATAATTAATAATAAAATTTAAAATATTTATTCTGATTAATAATAATACTACTAAAAGCAAAAGACAATATCCCCTAAATTTATATCACATTGTTTAACCAAACAAAATTTTCAGCTCGCTGTGATTTCATTGTCACGAGTTATAAACGTTTAAGTTTATCGGACTCTCATATTCAACTTTTTATAAAATATGGGGCGAGGAGGGGGAGAATTAAACAAAATAAAAAAAGGCCCGAATAATGTTGAACTTATACAATTTGCCAGGCCCACAGCAATTAGAATCCGACTTATAAGATTGGGAGCAAAGAAATAACAAGGGACTGAAATGACTAGGGACTGAAATGACTAGGAACTGAAATGACTAAGGACCGAAGTGCCAAGGGACCAAAGTTGCTGGGAACCGAAATGGCCACGGACCGAATTGTCTCGGGACCGAAATGTCTCGGAACCAAATTGTCTTGGGACCAAAATGTCTTGGGACCGAATTGTCTCGGGACCGAAATGTCTTGGGACCGAATGGTCTCGGGACCGAAATGTCTCGGACCGAAATGGCCAGGGACCGAAATGTCTCGGGACCGAAATGTCGTGTACCCTCCGCCATATGTTAACCTTGTTCAGAAAATATTAAAAGCTTTTCATAAAATGAATTGCAACATGTCTTTGAAAATATATTTTTTGGATTCGCATTTAGATTCCCCCCCCCCCCAAAAAAAAAAAAAAAAAATATGGGAGCTATGACTGATGAACATGGAAAGCGATTTCACCAAGATATAGCTGCTATTGAATAACGATATGAAGGAAAATGGAACCCTGTAATGTTGGCAGAATATTGCTGGTTCGTAATTAGGGAAACCTGAGCCAAAAAGTACCATCGACAAAAAAAAAAAAAAAAAAAAAAAAAAAAAAAAAAAAGACGATTTTTTATCCGAAATAAATTAGTTTAAGATTAAAATTTGTAAAAAAAGAACGCTTCTAGAACACAGAACAACAATAACATAAAATTATTTGCTATTTAAAAAAAGAAAGTTTTTTTTGTTGACTAGTGTTATCTCTAATATTTTAACATGCAGTGTTTAGTTATGTTTTTTATATAACGATTTTCTCTCTTAAAATGCTTTAAATTTTAAACATAAAATAAATTATTATTTATGCATATTTAAATTTACAAAAGGTTCACATAAAAGATTCATAAGAATCTGAAGGCTTTAAAATAAATCGTAAATGATAAATATATGTTTATAGCAATGCTCGGGGAAATGAATAAGATTGACATTAATTTAGAAAATGCTTTCATGCTTGGTTATAATAACATACTGAATTAATTCAGTCGAATCTTTTCAACTGTCTTATTAATGGTACAAGTCCTGAAATGAATCTTTATGAACTAAGATATAAATCTCACGTTTCTAACTAATTTAAAAAAATTGCGGAAATCAAAGACGTGACAACATTTTACAATTGACAATACAATTTTATTTTCTAGGACTATCTGAAATTGATCAATGTTTCTAAAAAGCCATTGATTTTAGAATTCATTTTGTTGTTGTTTTTCTTTCATCATTCTTGCATTTATAATGGAAAACAAATGGAGTGATGAGAAGATATTTACATGTGCACTTTTATAGCACAAACATTGAAATATTTTATAATAAGTTGAGTATTGTTTGTTTAATATTTTTGAATAAAAGTACAAGGCTACGATAAATGAGCGACCATATATATTAAATTTTACCGTGAATTCACAGATTTATTTTTACCTACGTATGTGATAATCTCTATCATAATGATATCTGATTTAATCACGTTAAATGATATTAAAAAGAGATATTTTTTTAGTTGAAAAGAAAGTAACGTACTTGATATGAATTTATATATTTCATTCATGGAAAAATTAACATAGAATATAATGCATGGTCTAATTTATAGAGTATGTACTAAATTAAACATAAAGTGTTTAATTATGGTTTTTATATAACGTCTTTCTCTCTTCCAATACTATTAATTCTAAAGAAGAAATAGATTTAAATTTATGCAAATTTAAATTTACAAAAAGCAAATATAAAGGATTCATAAGAATCCGAATGCTTTATAATAAATCGTAAATGATAAATATATGTTTATAGCAATGTTCGGGGAAATGAAGCAGATTGGTATTAATTTTGGGAAATGCTTTCATGCTTGGTGATAAGAACACACAGAATTAATTCAGTCGACTCTTTTCAACTGTCTTATTAATTGCACAAGTCAGGAAATGAATCTTTGTGAACTAATATATAAATTTCACGTTTCTAACTGATTCAAAGTAATTGCGAAAATTTCATAGATGTGACAACATTTTACAATTGAAAGTTAGTTTTTATATTCTAGGACTATCTGAAATGGATCAATGTTTTTAAAAAGCCAATGATTTAAGAATTTCTTTCGTTGTTGTTTTTGCTTCATTGTTCCTAAATTTAAATACAGAAAACAAATAAAATTATGAAAAAAATTTTACATGTGTGCTTTTATAGGACAAAGATTGGAATATTTTATAATAAGTTGAGTGTTGTTTTTTTAATATTATTGAATAAATGTGCAAGGTTACCATAAATGAACACACAGATTTACTTTTTGTTGTGTATGTGACAACATCTATCATAATGATATCTGATTTAATTCCGTTAAATCATATTTAAAAAAAAAAAATCAGTTGAAAATAAAGAAACGTACTTGATATAAACTTATAAATTTTATTCAAATAAAATTAATATATAGTATAATCTATAGTCTAATTTATAGATTAACTATAAATTTCAACACATATTATTTAGTTACTGTTTTTATATGACGATTCTCTCTTAAAATTTTATTAATTTTAAACTAAAATAAATTATAATTTATGCAAATTAAAAAGTACAAAAAGTGCATATTCATAAGAATCCGAAGGCTTTTAAAATAATTCGTAGGTGCTAAATATAAGTTTATAACAATGGTAGGGGAAATAATTCAGATTGACATTAATTTAGGAAGTGTTTGCATGACTGGTGATATTAACAAGATTTTCATATTAATCACACAAGTCAGGAAATGAATCATTATGAACTAAGATATAAATCTCACGTTTCTAACTGATTTAAAATAATTCCAGAAATCAAAGACGTGACAACATTTTATATTTGACAACACAATTTTATATTCTAGGACTATCAGAAATTGATCAATGTTTTTAAAAAGCCATTGATTTTTGAATTAATTTTGTTGTTGTTTTTCCTTTGTTGTTTCCTAATTGATATACAGAAAAGAAATGAAATTATGGGAAAATACTTACATTTGTTCTGTTATAGCACAAAAATTGGAGTATTTTATAATAAGTAGGGTATTGTTTTTTTAATATTTTTGAATAAATGTATAAGGTTACCGTAAGTGAACGGCCATATATATTTAAATTTACCGTGAATTCACTGATTTATTTTTAACTGTGCATGTGACAATCTCTATAATAATGATACCTGATTTAATTTCGTTAAAACATATTTAGAAAATATATCTTTTTCAGTTGAAAATAAAGTAATGTACGG
This sequence comes from Maratus speculifer, assembly GCA_964019185.1. Classification (NCBI taxonomy): domain Eukaryota; kingdom Metazoa; phylum Arthropoda; class Arachnida; order Araneae; family Salticidae; genus Maratus; species Maratus speculifer. The sequence continues at coordinate 176,468,930 of OZ025297.1, read as the reverse complement.
TAACATCCAAAGTAATTCGCACATTAAGAATTTGTCTATAAGTTTGAGAATTTTCATTAGCAAAAAGTAAAATATTTACTTGCAAATATTTTTAAATGAAAGAATGCATATATGTGCATCTATTTTGTCCACTAAAAGCAAAAATTTTTGAAAAAGTATTTTTATAAAAATATATTTATAAAAAGTTGTTGTAGTCACCAGTAATTGGCACCTAGAGCACCAATGTATGACATCTTGTGATCCAGTAATTGACACATGTTTATATATAAAAAAAAACTTTATATTTTGCTTTGGGTTTAATTGCTTTAAATTAATTTACTGTAGATGAAGATGCCATATTTCAGGTTTTTGAGAGAAAGAAGTCAGCATATTAGTCTGAAATGTGAACAATTTAAACCAATACAATATATTTATATTAATACCCAGTAATTGTCATGCTATCTCTAGTAATTCTCTTATAAAGCTTTAATGGATTCCAATTACTGATAACATTTCATATTTTCAAATAAAAACAACTGATAAACAAAATTAGTCTATAACGTTAAAAGTACTGCGAAAATAAGTGGTTTAATCTCAAATCTTGTGATTCCCTTGTAATTTGAATAGGTGCCAATTACTCGGAACTAGCAAAATTGAAGCTCCTTTCATCGGCATCTATCATTAATTCAGAAATCCAAACATTTGTGTCAAAAATACTTTTACACAATTAAAGTAACCCTTTTCAACTAAATAAAACTTTTTCACTTAAAATTTAAAATATATTATAAATCAGATAATAATGAATTGAAAACAATGCCTTTCTTAAACCAGAGAAAAGCATTTTCAATAAAAATGGCTAATTTGATACAAATAATAACTGTTTCTCTTTCCTACGGATTATTGTCATCTAGTAGCATAAATCAAAGTTATAATCTTTAAAGTAAATGAGCATATAACTGGTGTTTGGTCTTGCATTTTTAAAAGACTGCATATAAATCTAATTTTAGGACATGTTTGTCGGATGTGCCAATCATTGGTGCATGTCAATTACTGTGGATGTTACCCTACTTAATATAAATTTTTTAATTTCATACATGTAAAATTATCATAGAATGTAATGTATAGTCTAATTTATAGCGTATGTATAAAATTAAACATAAAGTGTTTCATTATGTTTTTTATCTAACGTTTCTCTCACTTCAAATGCTATTAATTTTAAACATAAAATGGATTTAAATTTATGCAAATTTATATTTACAAAAAGTTAATATAAAAGATTTTTAAAAATCCAAAGGTTTTAAAATAAATCTTAAATGATAAATATATGTTTGAAACAACGCTCGGGGAAATGAATCAGATTGACATTAACTTAGAAAATGCTTTCATGCTTGGTGATAATACCATACTGATTATAATCAGACGACTCTTTTCAACTGTCTTATTAATTACACAAGTCAGGAAATGAATCTTTATGAACTGAGATATAAATCTCACGTTTCTAACTGGTTTAATATAGTTGAGGAAATAAAAGACGTGACAACATTCTACAATTGAAAATACAGTTTTATATTATAGGACTATTTGAAATGGATCAATGTTTTAAAAAAGCCACTGATTTTATAATTACCTTTATTGTTACTCTTCCTTCATTATTCTTACATTTGTATATAGAAAGCAAATGAAATGATGAGAAAATATTTGCATTAGTGCATTTCTACCATAAATATTAGAATATTATATAATAAGTGTAATGTTGTTTGTTCAATATTTTTGAACAGATATACAGTGTTAACATAAATGAATGACAAAAAAATATCATAACTGTTACGTATATTATAATAAGGGATTATGAAAATAATGCAAAACATCCTAAGTTATTATTATTAATATTATTATTTCAAGCGTTCAATGTGCGAACTTTCCGTAACTAAAGAAATACTTTATATCTAATCAAGTTCTTTCTTAATTCAAGTTCGTTCTTTCAAGTTCTTATCCCATCAACAGTAAATGAACAGTAAATTGATGGGATTAACTGTTTTTGGTTTTAAAAATTCTGATAAAATACTCTGGTAAAATACTAATTCGATTATTTCTCAAATTTCTGAAGTGTCGACCGATAATTCCAAAAGACTGATATTCATTTAAACATACAAATACATTCTCATTTATACTGATAGTGATCCTCAGATAAAACGGTTTCATTCGAATTATTTGCTCTGTAAAACTTGAATTGGTTATAAATATTGGATTTGCCTATTTCAAAATTTAATCTATACTAGCACATGCATTTAGTATAATGGGATATGATATGCTAAAATATAAAGTAATTAGTAAAAGTTTGAAAACCAATATTTTACGAAAACTACGCCAGTATTTTCCTATCATGCATATTTATCGAATTATTGTAAATTTTACAGTAGTTCTGTATCACATGGAAATGTAAAATCTTCTTTTGGTTTCGTGGTCGATTTGCTTTAGAAACTGTTTAATTTCACTATTTCTCTAGTCAATTGCTTTAATGCTACGATTTGGTTATTTAACAACTGTATCCATTCATCATATTGGCAAAAAAAGAAAAAAAAAAGATTTATAAATTACATTCACATATTTTCATGTAAGACTTTTACGTGGACTTTTTTTTAAATTCTGGGTAAAAGAAAAAAACAAAAAAAAAATCTTAGATTAACATATCTAACATATTTAACATTAACAAATTATTATATAACATTAACCTATTTCTATTTAAAGATCCAAAGAATATTTAAGGTAATTTGAAAATGTTTCGCGATTTTTATAATATAAATTATGAATAAAATTTATTTTTAATTTTACACGAGTATTAGTTTGACAGGACTATATCAAGTGTTGAAAAATATTAATGTCATGATGATACTAAAAAGAAATCAACTTTTGAAGTTTTCGGCCATCTCTTATAAGTATATGTTTTACAAGCCTGATGTATAGTTACGATCTCAAGTAAATACATACGAGAAATCTTCAAAAAAGAGCTTTGTTAAATTTTGAATTATTATTTCTGTATAATTGCATTCAAATTCAATTGTAGTAATATATTTGGAGAGATTCTTTGCTTTCATTCAGCTCACATTTGTTAACGGGAATGTTTTATAAATAAAAATATGTAAAGTTAATGCATAAAACACAAGTATTAGACTGAGATAAAAACAATATTAAAAGTCATATGAGTATATTAACTTTTAAAATGTCAAACTGACATTTCAGGTTGCGAAATCACTAGCCTTATTGATCAATAAAAGTATTTGATACTTTTTGACTAAGTAATATACATAATGCAGTTTATTTAATTATACAGAAACGCCCAAATGTTCAGCATAATCCGTTTAATACTTTCAACATTTTTGTCAATAAATGTTTTAAATCTCATTTGCAGAATAATTAAACATATTTTTTTAATTAAATAGATTCTATCCTATATTCCCTGGCATTATGCAAACATTTCACTGTACCAAAACTGTTTGCCAACAAAATCAAAATACTTTAATAGCTAGTAGTCTTATGAAACAGTAAAAAAATCGGACATTAAGTTTTGACAAAAAGAGCATTATTCTTCTTTCGTATCACAATCTCCACCTTAAAAGTGTCAGGATATTGAAATTAATTTTAATTTCAAAATCTTGTTATTTTCAAGATATTTAATTACTTTTAAGCATTCCTAAACTGTTGTATTATTTGTTGTTGAAATTCTATTAAATATGATAAAAGCTTTTTATCCTTTAATTAAAAAGTAAATAACATTTAATTCTTTTCTGTTGTTTTCTGATCTTTTTTCTCTGAAAATAGTTTAGACTATAAAATGTAATGAGTTTTTCTATAATTTAATTAAAATATGATTATAAATCGAATTACAATTTCTAATCACAATCTTTAAAAGTTATATATATTTATATATATATAATGGCTGGGTGGGTACATGTTAGACCTCAGAGGTGGGCAGTGTTGTCTGAATAATACGCAATGGTTAGTAAAAAATGGGAATTGCATTTGTTAAATTTAAAAACATATTCTAATGGAGTTTAATTGACACTAATGTTAATATAATTTTATTAATTTAAATTACTAAATTACATTTAACTTTTAATAAATGAGAGACTTATAACACTACCTAATTGTATAGGTTATATACATTAATTAGCTATTTTTAATTCTTATATAATCTTAAATTACGATATTGTGTTTAGCTTAGCATAGTCAGAATAAAGGTTTTTGTTTTAAATTTTACTAGGGTAAACTATGGTGTATGGTTTATCTTTTCTGTTATCACATTACTCTGCTTTTAATTTATTTATTAATTTATTATTATCATGTGTACGAAAATTATTTTTATTTACTTTCCCTTTTCATTTTTCTATCCAATTTAGTAATTTTGTTGTGCCTTGTTTCTGGTGTTATTTCTTCATTTAATTTTGGTTTTATGTGTGTTGGTAGCCACAAATTCGCATTATTTTGCTTTTTCATGGCTAATACGAAGATGAAACCACACACTTCTTTTGTAGTTCCAAAGTATTTGGGGCTTGATAATTCTGCTTTGATGATACAAATTCCATTTGTATTCATTTTATTTATTTTTTTAAATTTTTTCCTCATGTTCAAAATGGTATTTTTCTATTAAATTCAAATGGTTCATATATTGTAATACAATTAATGGATATATATATATATATATATATATATATATATATATATATATATATATATATGTATATATATATATATATATATATATATATATATATATATATATATATATATATATATGTATATATATATATATATATATATATATACATATATATATGCAGGGTGTTTCAGTTAAATGTTTCAGAACTCCTAAGAGAGGTAGGGTTCATCCTGACGACTAGAAATCACTAACGGTGTCTTTTTTTTTTTATGGTGCTTCTGTGTACATCACCGCTTCAGGAAAAACATTTCCGATCTCACATAGCTATATGATTTCGAGTCGTCAGGATGCATCCTATCTCTCTTAGAAGTTCTGAAACGTTTAACTGAAACACCCTGTATATATATATATATATATATATATATATATAATATGAAGCTTTCAAAAAAATAGTTACATAAAAATCACAAAAAACTTAAAATTTATTAAATTTGAAATTTATAAATTTTTTGTTATAATCATTCACTCATTGCATGAGTTATTGTAATTTTCAGATGGTCTATATTTTAATTATTTTAGTTAGACTGTTTAAAACATTAAATATCATGTAATTACCGCTATAAAATTTTTGAGACAGTGTGGGATTAGAAAAGTAATACACACTCATATATATATATATATTATAAGTTTTGGAGTTTAAATGTATAATTTCGTCTTACTGTTATAAAATATTAAGCTTAATTGATACATTACTTGTAATAATTAATATTGACTATCTTACAAACCGTGAATTTATTTTTCAGAGAAAATATAAAAAAAAAAGACATTGTCGAGTTTCGAAATGTACACGCGTATCGGATATGGCTGTACATCGAAGACGAAAAAATATATCTAAGGAAAATATTTAATCCCAATTTGTTTCATTACCACTATTTCCTAATAGTAAAATACCACTTAAATTATTCAATATGTGACATATGCTAAAGATAATCGCTTCCATTATAAAATCGCAGAATTATGCAACTGAATAAAACAATTACTAATAATGTAAATAATTAAAATGAAAAAGAAAGGATATAATTCACTTTCCAATTGATTAAAAATAAACAATTACAATGTGAAAATGATTAGCTAACCGTTCTGCAAAATATAAGAAATAAAAAAAAGGCTCCTGGAAAATTTTCTCCTGAATAAAAAGTGTAAAAAGTCTTAAAATTATATATAAAAAAATAAATAATTTATTGAATAATTTGGAAAAAAATTATTTATGATTATTAAACATGTGTTTCCGAAAATAGTTTCAGTAGTTTTATTCTATTTCTCCCCATAAACTCCGCCCTCCTCCCCTTTGTAATAAAATGGGCTTTTCAGGATGGACCCTCAGAACGCAAAGCAACAACAACTGTCATTAGAGCTTTCCTTACACACATATATATATATATTATAAATATACACTGTACTGGAACTGATTTGTTAGTTGTAAATACATAATTGCAAATAACTTTAGTGGAAACTGCTTCATTTTGTCATCTTTTAATCAAAAGTTATATTTTATTATACAAACCTTCTCAAAAAAAAAATATATATATATATATCATTATTCAATCAAACAAGAAGAACATAGCAGACAGAATTACTTTAACCTGAATATCCTTATATAATAGTATTAGCGGGATATTATGTATAAATACTTATATTTAACAAATCAGCAATTAATAATTTCATATCAACGATAATCTAAAAAAAAAACTCGGTATAAGAAACCATTAAAATATATTCTAAAGATTTTAACGCCTCAATCAGGATGCACTCATTAGAGAAAGACAAATTAAATTAGTCAAACGTTCTCCAAACAACTGCTTCAGAATATCGTAAGATTGATATCCTCCTTACGCATACTACTTTGATTAATTAGCATTTCGTTGGAGATAATTGATCTTTTGAAAATAACCGTTTATATAGGGAATGGGAAATTAGAAAAATTCCCCATAGGTAACTGTTACTTTTTGTTCGTTAACTTTTCATACATCACTTGTGAAAAAAAAAAAATCATAAAAAAACTTTAAAACAGGAAGATATTTATCGAAATATTGTTTTTAGCACTTAAAGGAATATCTTATGTTTCATAAAAAAATAAATAGAAATACATTAAAATATTCCGTTGTGTGTATAAGAAACTTTCTATTATAACTAAACTAAAAAAAGGTTTAATGTTATTTGCTAATAAAAAACTTAATAGCGTTTTTATGATAGCATAGCGCCAGTGGCCGACATAATAACTTTGATCTCGTTTGCCCCTTTTGACCCCCTCGCAAATAACTGATTGCAATTGGATATAAATCTCTACTAATGAATGAAAAAATTAAAATACCGATTATTTTGAAATTAAATTAAGAATACTTATAAAATGTTCTGAATTTTTTATTAAATTACCTTAAAAATTTAGATAAAAATATAATATTCAAAATTTAAGTAACACGGCTGAGGTTTCTTTTAATAGAACAGAAAAATTCCACACTAGGACGATGTATTGAGAAAAACTGTGTGACTCCAATCTTGAATATTATTCATCTAGTAGAAAATATAATAATCATTCTCATAATTATAGATGAAAAGTATTGTTAAGGCAAAATAAATAGAAATATAACATTACAAAAAACAAAGTATTACGTAATTGTCTCTTATTGATAAGGTTTAATTAGTCATAAGAATCTTTAACCTTGCAGGACGGCGCCGTGAAATGTAACACCAAGACGGGCATGGGGTGTCAGCCCATTTCAAATATATTAAATGGCATAAGTAAGAAAAAGTCTTTAGAAATCTTTTTTTTATAAATTCATGATTGAAATCATGAAATATGATAATTTAAATGTTAAATTTTCGTTAATTTTAAAAATTAACATCTTCATCACGAAAAATGATAACTTAAATGTTAAATTTTCGTTAATTTTAAAAATTAATAAAAAATAAATTAAAAGCTCTCATCTTTAATTTCTTTATTCGAAATTTTTAATTTTCCGCATATAGCACTTATTGATTTTTCTTTAGAATTTTCATTATAATAAAATTCTACATTATTGTGAATAAGAATACTAATATTAATGAATTTTCTTAAAACTCAGGCTGTACACGTATCAGAATATTTAGATTTTTTGAGTGTGGTTCGCCCAAAATCGTTCTACAACATTAAAAAAAGAATCTGAATTCGCTGTTTCCACTCTCTACGCACGGAAGATAGCCTGTGATGCAGTTACTAATGGACCTAATCACTTCAGTTTATAAGAAGAGACAGTTGATAAATACTTTCAGGCATTTGGTGTCACAACACCCCACGGCCGTCCTGCTGGGTTAAATTAATAATGTACAATATCTTATTATTCAGAATGAAAGCATTGTATCTAATTTCTATGCACAAAAACCGTTTGCGTTATTTAAGTTCCAAACAAATTTTATTACCATTTTGAATTTCTAGAAACTCGATTATTAATTCATCTTCTCAGCTAGAATTTAGTCAAGGATTGTAATACAACTGATGTCATTTGAAGCAATATATGGCAAATTAACACTTGGCTCCCGACTTATATAAATGTACCATCTTAATTAAAGGTATGTCTGAATTTTATTTTTGTGGTTATGTTTTTGATTTAAATGTACATAATTTCATTTTTTTCTCGCAATTAAGCTGGGGAATTTTTTTAAATAATAAATATTTGAATTAGATGAAACATTTTCTAATCCGAAATCTTTCTTAACAAATCTCATACGTTCATAAGGAAAATATCTCAGATTCAATATCAATCACCAAATTAAATGATAGGCAATTCTAGTTTTTTTAAGTTTATTGACGATAGAAAATTTCTAAAAATAATTACAAGAAAGTGAAACATATCATGTCGTGTAAAATAAAGAAAAAAAGGGGAGGATCGTTAGTTTCTCTTGTTCATATGAATTTAACCAGTGATTGAATTTTAAATGGTGCCAATTGAAACAAAGAAGTCATTTTTATAGCCCTATCTACTCTCTCAAAATTACGACATTTGTAATTGAAATTAGCAAATAAAAAAAAAACAATAAGTGCTAAACTTACTAAATCTAACTATTAAATTTATTTATGTGAGGTGAATTAGTCTATTACATGTGTAATATTGTTGAAATATTACGAAATTAAAAAAAATTGTGAAATAAAAACAATTTAAATTTTTAACAATTTTTAGAAATGTTGACCTTTTTTGCGACAGTAAAACATATGGTCACCATAATAAAATTTTTGTGTACATTACTAATGTCTTGGCCATTGCGTTATATTTGAAATTATGTTACTATGGTTGAATAATTTAAAAAAAATTAAAGAAAACGTGGTTTTGTGGTTTTCTAGAAATTTAACCTTTTAGGAGCAGTAAAAACCAATCAATTACGTTTTGATGATAAATACTTCGGTTTTTTCGATCCACCCTATTGTCCAGCTATGCGACCATTTTTTGGAAAACGGTTATATTACCGTAATATAAATGTATTCTGACCGTAAAGTAGACAATAAAACTTCTAGAATAATGTTAAATTAAGGTTGTATAAATATTTTTGATAGAAATAGCCAAGGCAGCACAGGCCGCTGCAGTATAAATCTTTAAAAGGTAAATGCACTGTTATTGTATAAAATGTAAAATAAATGAATAAAAATAGTGAATGTACATATTAAAATTTTACGGAAAATTAATACATTTCTATTTATTGCACAGCATGTCTGCTAGTTTAATTTACGAAACTAGTCATTTTGTTTATCAAAAGTATTTTAAATCTTTATATTTCCTCGAATTTATTTTAGTGGGTGTATTTTTTCTCAACCTTCTCAACGCTGTGAACTGATTTATACGTGCACTAAGAGGGTATGACACGTGCAATAAGTATCGTGGCAACAGAACTATTATTTTTATTAATATATTTCTACACATATAAACCAATTTGAAACCCCTAAAGTATGCTTAATACTTTTTAAAGGACTTTAGGGACTTTTAAAGGATTTTTACTTTATTCGTTTATGCAAATAAAATTTTATGTCATGTTTTTACAATATTTGCCATTTTTTTTTTGGGGGGGGGGAGGAAGGGAAATAATCAAAATTACTTATCTGAAAAGAATTTGAAATATAAATGAGATATATATCGAAAATAATAACGTATTGTTTCGTTATGAAACTTTTTAATGTCTAATTAATTTAATTACATACTATATATAGTAGATGGAAAATTAACCGAAATATGTCGAATCCAACAGATACATTTATCCGTAATAATCTCAAATGCATCTATATAAATAAGGAAATGAAGCAATTCGAAGAAGATATCTCAAATTAGGGAAATGGGAATTCCTGGAGTTATTATATCTAGCAAAGTATGTGTGTATTACGCAATTATTAATATCTCACTATGCAATGTGTAAATTGGCCAAATAAAATCATTTACAGAACTCAAATTGTACGTGTTTAATAATGCAGATATGTTAACTTTATTCCGCAAAATAAAGCTTTTTTTTTTTTTTTTTTTTTTTTTTTTTTTTTTTTTTTTTTTTACGAAACAGTAACATAATACGGGGTGTATCAAAATGAATAACGGGGTTATAACGTCTTATAGTATTTATTACATGAAACATAAAATTGTAATTAATACATAAAATGAAAGAACAACTCAGCTTTATTTACAAGCTTACAAGTGTTCAATGTGAACATCTTTCATCACACCGTACTCAACAAGTAAAACATTGATTAGTGATTGTGGGGTCATTGCTGCAACAACTGTATTGTTATGAACCCCCAATGGTAGAAATCGCATGGCACCAGATTGGGTAATCATCTGAACAGAATTTCTTAAGTAATCAGCGTTTCGGAAGAACTGAGCCATCCACATGATATGTGCTGTGTGACGAAATGTGCCCTCATTGAACACTTATAAGATTGTAGGTAAAACTGTGTAGCTCTTTCATTTTCTACTTGATTATACTATTTTAAAATCAAAGTTCCGTCATTAAATAATGTCGGGTAACTGGAATTATACCTCTGGAGGTGCCTTGCCAGGTGAAGGTCTCGTCATCTGATCAAGGTTCTAAATTACGAGACCAAATTGAGTAGCCGTTGCAATACAAACAACAGGATATAATGTTAAGCAACCATCAAAACAAAGTATGCTAGACTGAGAGGCAAGTACTCAGATGTCATGACGCGCGAAGCGAAGGAATTATGTTTTTTGCCGCTGCGCGGCAATTAGGCGGTCGCCGGATACCAGGTATCTAACCCGTTAAGCTGAGGTAACTCGGCAGGTAGGGGCCTGGTCATCGGTTAGAAAGAAAAAAGAAATGTCGGGTAACTAAAGTGGGTCAGGATAATTGGGTAAGAATGATTATTTTTTATTATTGTTGTAAGGGTTTTGTAGAAGTTGGAATTTATCCATCGTGGTTCAGTAGAAATAATTGATAAAATAAGGAAAAGGATACATTTTCTGCATAAACAAAACACGGAAATATAATGAAAATGAAAAAATAGAACACATGTAGGGGAAGGTGTAGACCACTTTACAAAATTTCAATTATCTTAACTATTCAGTATTAATTCAAGTTCTCTATTTTATTATGTCTCATCTCTTTTTCCAAAAATAATAACTGATGCAGCAATAAGCGCCATCTACATAAATTGTTTTTTTAATACCTTGAGCTGTGTTCGAAAGGTCGATCCGAGGAGAAGTGTAAACAATTTCTCTAGTGTTCTTTTATGTGTTTGTGAGTTAAAATTTACAGTTATACAGTCCTCTGAAGAGCTTATTGTGTAAAGTGCACTGATTATTTAAATGAGCTTACGACGGGTCCATTTGTTTGGTCCCCTCTCGCCGGAGAAACCAGAAGTTAAGTGTATTTAAAAATTTCATTCTTTCAAGAGTCATGTTTCGATTTCACGAGTTCAAGTATTAAGAGTTGATTTATTTGTTTTAATCTAATTTCTATTACTGTAATCTTGTGAAGTTGAAAAAGATAAAAATAGTTTTCGAAATGCATTAATGTAGCTGCTCGCTGTTGTGACTTAAGAACAAGAATTATAATATTTCTTCAATCGTCGCGTAATCAGTCGTGAAAAAATAAAAATGAGGATAACGTTTTAAAATGTTAATTGAGAAGAATAAAAGGAAAAAAGAAAAAACAAACATCTGGCGTTATCTAGTTATTCGGATTATATTTTCTTACTTGAAGGAATGTGAGATTGTTTTATTTATTCATTTTATTGTGAACTATAGTTCTAAAAATGTTTAAATCTGCTAAAAAAGAAGATTATCTAAGGATAGCCTTTGAATTAGGAATTGATGTTTCTGACTCAAAATTAATTAATTATGATTTAATGAATTTAATCAAAGAAAATGATAAGTATATGACAGATAGTAAATTGGTAGAAGATATGGCGAATAATATTATAGAGGAGAAGAAAAATGAAGAAGCAAAGATTTTAGAGATTGAAAAGTTACGGCTTGAGCGTACAAAATTAGAGTTTGAATTGGCAAGCAGAGAAAAAAAGTGAGAACGTGAATAAATTCGAGAAAACCAAAAGTACACTATCTTTAGACTCTCTCATTAAAAGTATAAGAACACTTACAATTGAAATTCCGACGAGACCGGAAGGTGGGGTTATTTCTTTTTGTTTTTAGAAAGGGCTTTTGTTTCAAAAAATGTCCCAGAAAAGTATAAATCAGAAATTCTTCTAAATCTGTTCGGGGAAAGGGCAACAACTGTTATTACATACATTAAAGATGGGGAATTAGAGGATTATTCAAAAGTGAAAGCTATAGTACTTACACTGAAAAAAAAAATTAAGGGGTTACTAAAAATTTCTTAGTAATTTTGTATTCCACAGAAATTTTTAGTTACCATTACAAACTTTTTTTTTGCAAGTGAAACAAACATTTCTTTTGTGAACTGAACAAAAGAATTTTTTGTATAACTAACTTAAAACATTTTAGTATGAGCCACCAATCAAATTTTAGTAATAGCTCCAAAATTATTTTTAGTAACTATTACGTGTGCCCGAAGGGCAGGAGTTTCCTTCGAGCTGCATTCAGTGGGTAAAAAGAGAGACTTCTGAAACGGAAGATTTTCGGTAAAGCCGTAATAGATGGCAGCACCAAACATAGCTACCTACTCTATTTTGACATGTTTCTAAAGGGGAGGGAAAGTTCACAGATCATTACCCATAGTAACTGCTACGACAGGATTTTCATAATCCCTTTATTTACATTCGGTGCATATTTGGTGGCGGCCAGCATCGAACCCAGGTACTTTCAGCCTGGAGTTCGGTGCTATGACCACTAGGCTATCAGGGCCACGCCAAGTGAGTTTTAGTAATACCTATTAAAAATGTAAAAATATTAACTCTATTCGTTTCTAGCTTTTTTCTAGTAATTCTTACAGATTCCTTGTAACCGAGTAAGATTACTAAAATTTTTTTAGTCTTTAATTGTCTTCTGAATCATAAAGTGTTAATTGGAAATCTAAATTCTCTTGTGTTATTTTTCGGAAAAGACATAATGTAACTCTTCATTTCCCTCGAGAACAAAATAAAATAAAGTTAACAATCAAGAGGTAATTTTACAGGAAAAGAGTTCTATAAACAAAGTCAGTAATAAATCGAACTTCGATGTTTTGGCTCCACTATTCCAGCCTTTCCAATCTAATAATCAAGGCAATTTATTTTCAACGACATGTAATTTGGCTAATGAGTTAAAAGCTGTGTTACTTAGCACATTTGCTTGTTTAATAAAGGATAAATTTCGTAATTTTGATGAACTACGATGTTTATTAGATGTAGGTGCAAATTCTAATTTTATGAGTAAAGGATTACTAGATAAACTTAATTTAAAAAGAGAAAAGACTAACATTTCTATTTCAAACATAAATAATTTAGCGCTGAATGTTAGAGCTAAGGTTAACAGAACTATTTCAAATAGAGATAAGAATTTTCATTTGAAATTAGATTTTTTGGCCATTCCGAAAATTTCAGAATTTACGCCGTCTTGACCTTTTGAAACTTCTATTCCATTTTTAAATAATATCAAATTAGCTGATGAAAAATTTAATGTCCTAGGCTCAATTTATATGCTTTTGGTGCAGAAAATGTCTATGAATTTTTAAGGCCAGGTCAAATTTACCACAAACATTAAATACTAAAATTGTGTTACAAAACAGTGTTTCCGGCTATTTTGTTACTGGAAGTCTTCCGGCTAGGGGAGAAAGTAGCATACATTGTAGTTTGGTAACAGATAACTTGGAGTTAGAAAGGGTAACTAAAGTGTTTTGGGAAATAGAAAACATAGAAAGAGAATATGAGATTTCTAGAACTAGAGTCAGAAATTTGTGAAGAGCACTTTCTGAAAATGATTCTAGAACTGAAAATGGACAATATATGGTGAAAGTGACATTAAAGGAAGATCCGTCTTGTCTTGGCTATTCAAAGCAAAAAGCCGTGGAAATTTTAAATTCATTATGGAATCGCTTAGTTAGAGAACCTGAATTTAATGATCTTTAAAAAGACTTTATGATAGAATATCTGAGTATGGGTCATATGGAGGAAGTAATAGAATCTGAAGATCCAGAAATTACTTATTACATACCCCATCATTGTGTGTTTCGAGCAGAGTCAAGTAGCACACCGTTACATGTAGTTTTTAACGCAACTTCCCCCAACGTTTGCAGGGAAATCATTAAATAGTTTACAGTATAATGGAGAAACAATTCGAGATGAGTTATTTTCTATAATGTTGCGATTCAGAAAGCAGCTATTTATTTTTGCAGCAGACATTTTAAAAAATGCATCGTATGATACTAATACATCCGAGTGAAAGAGACTTATTACGAATTTATTTAAATCTGATATGAATGAGCCAGTAAAAGTGTATACATTATGCACAGTGACTTACGGCACGACTAGTGCTCCATTTTTAGCTATCAGAACTTTGATGCAATTAGCAAGAGACGAACAAAATGAGTTTCCTTTAGATGCAAATGTGTTGTCGCAAGATGCAGATTATATATGAACAGAGCTGATGATCTTGACACAGCTAAAGGAATTGAACAACAGCTGATATACTTGTTAAATAGAGCAGACATAAATCTCCATAAATGGGTCTTAAATAATGTCTCTATTTTATGTGGCAGTGCAAAAACGGAATATTCTTTTTCTAATGAGACGAAAACTTTGGTATTACTGTGGAAACCTAAACCAGAAAGTTTTGGATTTAACTTAATTATCGAACAAAGTGATTTGTACACCAATGTCAGTGTTATCACAAATTGCAAGACTTTTTGATCCTATGGTGTTGATAGGTCCCATAATTACAACGGTCAAGTTTTTTCTGCAAAAATTGTGGCTGCTGAAAATAGACTTGTGTGATTATCTCCCTATGAAGGAAAATAAGGAATGGAATGACTTTCTTTTTCCTTAAAGGTTATAAATATGATTAATATCTCTAGATGCATCCTTATTGAACAGTCGATTTGTGTAGAATTACATGGATTTTCCGACGCATCAGAAATTGCGTATGGTGCGGTCATTTACGTAAAATCTACAAATTCTTATGGTGATTCTTCTGATAGCTACTTACCAGTAAATCTGAGTAGCTTCTCTAAAGCATATCAGTATTACACGTTTGGAACTTTCTGAGGCAGTCTTGCTCTCTAAGTTGATGAAAAATGTATTAAGTGTTTTGAAACATGAAGTTTTTAAAACTTATTTTTGGACCGATAGTACAATTGTACATGCGTGGTTAAAAAAAGAGTCTAGTGAAATTAGGGTTTCGATAAACTTGGGGTTGCGTGAAATTAAAGTTTCAAACAGGGTTTAGATAATACAAAGTTTAACTTCGGTTGAACAATGGCATTACGTACCTTCCAAGCAAAATCCTACAGACCTTATTTCTAGAGGAATAGATCCCATCAAAATACAACTATTTGAGCTGTGGTGGTCCGGTCCTGCATTCCTACAACAACCTGAGGTGACTGAGTGTCCTGATAACATGCTGAAACACGAGTTATTTTTGAAGGAACTGAAATAGCCATCACTAAAACACAAGTATGTGCTTTAGGGAACTCTTTTGAACCTTTAGACATTATTAATAACTATTCTTCGGTCATTAAACTGCAAAGAGTCGTGGCATGCTGTAGGCGATTTATACATATCTGCAGAAATCCTTTGTATCATACTACGGGAACTTTATCAAGCAGCGAACTATCTCAGTCCTTATTGTGCATTATAAAGAACATTCAACGGACTTCATTCGATAAAGAAAATCACTGTTTAGAGAAAGGTACTGATATTCTAATAATAGTAGACTGATAAGACCCATTTTTAGATGCCAATGTTATCATCCGTGTTGATGGAAGACTGAAAAATAGTAATTTGTCCGAGTACCAAAAACATCCCGTAATTATCCCTCCTAACCATAATTTTACTTTTTGTATTATTAATAATTTTCATGTTTATATTTTCATGCAGGTGCAAAAACCACACTGTCACTTATTGTATATCAATTCTGATTTTATCTGCCACAAATGTTGTGAGAAAAATTATTATTAATTGTATTAATTGTAAAAAAAAAAATAATTCAAAAATTTCACAACAAATGGCTCATTTTCCTGCACCAAGAGTGACAGCCTCTTAGAGCACTTATACGCAATGGATTAGATTATTGTGGTCCTTTTAAAATAAAAAAATTAGCAGATAGGAGTAAACAGGAAAAAAGGCTTTATTTGTACTTTTGTATGTTTTACAGTTAAAGCTTTACATGTTGAAATTGTTAATGATTTAACAATTGCAGCGTTTTTAGCAGCGCTTAAACGCTTTATTGCAAGACAAGGCAAACCAGCTGATATTTTCAGTGATAATGGCCGAAATTTTGTTGGTGCGAATAAAGAATTAAGAACAATTCTCAGATCATTACTTAAGGGTAAAAGTGAGGAGGAAATTGAAAATTATTTAGCTAATGAAGGAATTACTTCGCGCTTAACCTCCTTCAACTCTTCATTTTAGAGGTTTATGGGAGACAAGTGTTAAATCTCTCAAATATCATTTAAAGCGCGTTGTAGGTAAAACGATTGAGGTTAGAGTTATGAAAAACGTCTAACTCTTATTGTCTAGATAGAAGCTGTTCTTAATTCTCGTCCCCTTCGTCCTCTTTCAAACGATCCAAATGATGTTGAAGCTTTGACACCTGCTCACTTTCTTATTGGCTCATCTTTATTGGTCTTACCTGAACCGAATTATACGGAAATTCCCATGAATAGCTTGAGCAGATGGAAGATAGTTCAAAAATTAAATCGACATCTTTGGAAAAGATGGTCATCCGAGTACTGAAACAAACTTCTAAATAGACCTAAATGGCATAAAGGCAGGGTACAAATGAAGAAAGGAGATTTAGTAATAGTAAAAGATCCTGGTAATTATATTGTCTTTTAAAATAGCAATTAGAGCGAATTATTAAAATCCATCCAGGCCAAGATGATATAATTAGAGTTGTAACTATCAAAATGGCACCTATAAAAGGCCAGTTGCCCAAATTGTTTTTTTTCCTTATATTAATGCTACTGACACCGCATTGATTACTTAAATTCATATATTTTATTTTCTTTAGTTAATTTTTTGTATTATTTTGTATTACATTCTTGTGCTTGTAATTGTAAATTTAATATTTCGTTTAGTGTATGTATTCTGAAAAAAAGTTGTATGGATATTGTATAGTTCTGAATGTTTGCAACATTGAAGGCCCGGTGGTATTTTGCCGCCAGAAGCGCCATCTACATAATTTTTTTCAATACCTTGAGTTGTGTTCGAAGGGCTTATTCGAGGAGAAGTGTAAAAATCAGCTCTCGTGTTCTTTTATGTGTTTGTGAATTAAAATTTATTGTTATACAGTCCTCTGAAGAGTTTTTTTTTTATTGTGTAAAGTGCAATGATTATTTAAATGAGCTTACTCTGGGTCCAATAATATTGTACTCAAATGTGCAACAAGTAGTTTTATATTTGACCATGGGTTATTGTACCTCTGACCACTAATTAGACAATACAGCAATGCAAAAGGAAATAATTTTATTCACTATCACTGTTTCTTCCGTTTTATGTGTTACTTTTGTTGTTTTTTTCTTCAGCTTTGATAATTAGTTTTCAACAGTAATAGTCACGAAAGTAGATTTCCTTTTACGCTGATCCCTATTATATATTTTCGTTATTTACACTTTTGGAGGTTATTTCACAATTTCATTTGTAATCGAAAGTGCCGATAGATTTGATCTGCTACATTTAGGGATAATTTTAATTTGAACTGCGATACTTGTTGATGATTTTTTTAAATCACTTCCATGCAGCATTGCTCTGTCTGTTACAGCAGTTGCAATAAATTCGCCAAAAGAGAAATCGTTCACAGAGTAAACGTAAGGGATCAGTGAAAACATAAGGTCACAAACCCAGTGACCTAAAAACCTTTCATGATATTGTTTACTGCTTTAGAATATCCTATGCCGGCAAGTTCGGCAATATTCTAAATTGTAAAAAACTTCTAACATTTCCTGGAGAAACCATCCATTTGATTACAACTTGATTATAAAAGGCTTTTAAAGGATCATAAACATTACTATCAAGGATTTGCATTTTATGACTAGTGTGTGCGTCGTTAGTATCACACCACTAGTCATGGTTAAAGCAATTATTGATATGGTGATATAAGATGCATGGTTATCAAATAATGATTAACGGTCGTTTCAGTACTAGGTTTGAATTTTTTTCAGAAAGCTTTGAAATAATTTTTGAATATGGTCTAATTTGACAAGCCTGATAGATTTACAGCCTCAGTTGATATAGAAAACTCTTGATGAAGCACAATTTGTTTAAATTTGCGAAGGAAAAGCAAACAAAGGGCCAATAAAGTTTCTGGACGAATTAACAGTAGAAATTATAGCTACAATTCTCCCGTGTTCAGCAGACTTTATGCTTCTCAAAAGTTTTTTCCTTTGGATACCCTGCCTTTAGAAATCACAGGAAATTTGATTAAACAGTCGCACCACAATTCCAAAAGTAACCAGGTTCAAACGGCTTACACTGTAAAATATTCTTAGAGTTATTAAACATCGTCAGAAATATCATTAGCTTTTATATCATAAATAATATTACATAATATAACATATAACATTATTATTATTAGCTTATATATCATAAATCATATCATAATTTTAAGACGTAATAAAAAGTCTTAAAATATGAAATGTTTATAAAATTTCTTAAGAGTGTTCTACCTTTGATTTGGTCGAAAGAACAACTACTGGTCACGGTCAGAGGTACAACACCACGCTATTGCAAATTACAAATCCTGCTATAATTTTCGGTCAGGATAATCATTTTCACAAGCCGCAGCCTATTTATTCAAGTCTATAGTTACCATGCCCAATTATTTGTATCATCAAAGACATAGCACAATAAACATTACAAGGCAAATCATTAAAAAATAAATGCTTACATTTTTATAAAAGAAATGTATTAGTATTATCTATAAGAATAGTCTTTGACTTGTATAATCCACAGAAAATTGCACAAGCTCTTCTAGTGAAGGAACTATGCACTAATTACACCAACGTCATAAAATGTTATAAAATGGAGCTTAACCTAGGTCGTCAAAGGAAAAATATGTTCAGAGGTACAACACCTTCCACTATATACAGCTTCCAATGACACCCATTTATCCTAGAATGTTAATGAATGAAAAAGGTTTTTGTAACTCATTTAAGTAATCAATTAGAATTATAACTTAATTTTACAAATGCGTAAATCAAATGAATAACTATATGTAGTGCAATAATTTCATAATTATGAAATATCTCAACAATGACAGCAACAAAGTAATTAAAAAATGATATTTCTAAAAGCGTGATTCTGAACGCGATAATTCAACACTACCATTAGCATACATTTTATTGACATTTACAGTTTAGATAAATCCAAGGCAAAAATTAAAAAATTCTTAAGCATGTTTTTTAAGAAGAATTCTATCATAATTTACATAAAAAGCACTAGATTTAAGAAAATGGGAAATTTAAATTGTCTGAATGTAATTAGCAGATCAAAAAACGATGTTTCAATTAAAATTTTTAATTCCATCTGTTTTTACTGCAGTATAAAAGAATGATAAGCAAGTTAAAAAAGTAATGCTATATTAATTTGATTATTATAATTTATGTTGATATTTTCAATATGTAAGAACAATAAAAAACTAAAATTCTTTATTGTGTTAACAAATAGATAATGTCATAAAAGTCACATATACATCTAAGATATTTCAAAAATGCAAAATATTTCATTACAAACAGATAAAAATAAATGAAAAATGTTTTCATTAAAGTTAATCATTTTTTTTAACGAAAAATTATATTTTATCCAAAAATAAAAGGACTAAATACCTATCCATAATTTAGAAAAAAAACGCACGAATCTTTCTCAATGTTTATTGTTCGTAAAGCATACTTTAATGATTTAACCTTATTTTAAAAGGGTTTTTTTCTTCTACACAGGCTTTTTTTCCCTTTCGATATTTAATTAAAAATGCAATAAGATATTTCACTATTTAAGCATTTCTAATATCTCATTCCCTCAAGAATTTGCAGAGCACAGTATAATGTATTTTGGTTTAATGCGTTTCCAATAGGATGATATGCAGATTAATTAATTTTTTTAAACTTTTCATGCATATTCTTACAAAAACAATCATTAAAAAAATCTTTAAAATGCATTATTGACCAGTGGTTTCAAAATCATTTCTCTCACATTATTTTGTAATTTCATTTCTTTGAAATAATTCAAAAAATGTTATTGTAAATACATTATTAAATTCTAAAATTAGTAAAAGTACGTATTTCCTTGTATTTCTTGTTTATCTGCATTCTTTTCATTCGATTTATAAAATTACTGTTTGTTTACCTACTGGGAAATGATGAAAACAGAAAAAAAGTTATTTACGTACTGTGCAGTGCATTGTTTATTATTTTTCATCCATTCTACTCATCAAGGCGGAAAACATATTGCACTGCTGCCAAATTTGCACATGAATGTGACAACAGGTAGACTGGATTTTCATTGTCTTGTAGAAATAAAAACATGAAAATGGAACGTGTTGGGAACAGTATTTTGTTTTTTCACAGAAATGTTCATCGTATTCTTAAAAAAAGTTGAGTTTAAATAAGACGATGATTATTATTAATTAATAATGGATCTTTTTAATCTTGGAAGCTATTATGTGAATTCCATTTGTAATCGAGATTTCAATTCACATTTTTTTATCAAAAAAATAACAATATTATAATTCCGTACTACTGATGAATTGAAGTATTAATCAATTGTTAAACAATAAAATATTCTTATATTTCAATTACATTTCACGAGAAATATAATCATTTATAAAATGATGAAAATTCGTGGATCAGTTTTTGAGATAGAGCCATTGTAATAATCATGAAATCTATACATAGCAGCATTTATATCACTTGTCTGACAATTTACACGGAGAAGTAATAAGCGTGCAATTATTTCAAAGTCTGGGGGAATCTGAAATTCTATAAAAATCCGTGCATTACTTTTAGAGATATAGTTAATGCAAAAATCGTAAAACACAAAACAAAACTGCATTGATTTTTTTTTATTCTGTTCATTAGTGCTTCAGGCTGAGTGCCAACACCAAAAAAAATTGAAAAAATTGTTGAATAATAAAAAAAATCCTAACATTCAATGATTCTTAAAAAATTCTTTATGGCTCTAAATATAGAATAATTGTAAACAATTACTTGTCATTTTAAATTTATCGACAGACGTTGGCCATTCTAATATTTTGGTGTTAAAAGTTGGCCAAAAAAGGTGTAATACTACAACTTATTATTCTCTGCGGTCATGGTAATTCATCAAAAATCAAATTGTGGTACAACAATTTCATGTAACTTTGTAATATAAATCAAAATATGATTTTTTTTTCAAATATTCAAATGTTAAACATTGGTAATGAATATTTAATGGTTATTAACTGTAAGGAAAGGTGTATCATACGGAAGAGTATAATAATGGCTAAATACAGTATGTTTACCAAAATCACAATAAAAATTTTTTTTTGAGTACATTAAAAATAAAATAAATAACATGCGATCAAGAATAGTCAATTTAATTTATTAATATTCACTATAAAATCGATAGAATACAATAACTAAGATTATCTTATTTCTCGTAAATATTAAAATTTTTGCAAAGAATTAAAATATTAACTAAGCGAAGTATTTCAAAAAATTCAGTTAGATCTTAAACGGATTTATTCTAGACAGTCACAGACATCCATAATGGCTATTCAATCATTTTTTAATTCTATGATGCAAAATATCTCTTCTTTAGATTTTTATAGCTCATGAAATGTAAAATTTAAACAATAAAACTATCTCACTCGCTTCTAATATTTTTCATTTTCTATAGCCGTTATGCTGATTTGGAATTTCTCGAACCCTTTTATTTTAATTATTAAGCAGTGCTTAGCAACGATTAAATTTAAATATGTGACAACGTGCATAAAAATGGCATCTAATTTCATTTTGTTTAGTTATATTCGATAAGAGATTTTTTTTCAATTCAAAATAAAGTGGCGTACTTGATATAAAATTATAAATTATGTTTACTAAAATTTAATTATAGTGTATAATGTTGTACCTGTTAATTAAAAAATTTAATATTTGTTTAGGGATTTTGTATAATGCTTCACTGTCTTAAAATATTGTAATATTTGAATATAAAACTAATAAATCTGCTCATCAGGAGCGTCAATGCTAATTTTAAAACTCATTGTTTATAGCACACTTATTTGTTATTACATTTTTTATAGCATGTAAAATTAATCTTTCTACAAAAGCATAATTTAATTTCCTAAATAACTTAAACAGTTTCAAAAATTATAAAATATTTCAAAGGCATTAGAAGATTCACATTAAACATGTAGTAATGTAATGATTTTCCAAAATTCTCCTAAACTTCTTATTTTAGAAAATTTGAATTAATAAATTAGATTTCATTAGTGGTATCCGCCTTCTGAACCCCCCGTAACATTATTTAATTTATATTTGTAATTTTATATTAACTGTGTAAAAGGTTATCGTATAACTTAGATTTCGTTTAAAGTTGTATTTATAAGAGCAAGCAATAGTTTGTGAAAGCATTTCATATTATCCATATACCTAAAATGCAGAATTTATTTGCCTGGCAAACGAAACTAACTGTATCTGATGGATAAGGAACTTTTGGAAGCGTAAACTGAGGCATCAAATTAATAAATCAAATAATTTTACAGTTTTAGTTTCCGAAAAATAGTTTTGATTGCTCTTTTATAATACTTATACATATGATTTAATCTATTTAATAATATACTCGATAACATTGACTTACTAAAATTACCTCAAAATAGGAATGTTTTGATACTTTTAAACCTAACAAATAATAAATAAAGATCGTGTACACTGCCAGATGACTAAATAACCATCCTAACTGGGCGCCCTAAAGTTTTTTTTTTTTTTTTTTTTTTTTTTTTTTTTTTGCGATAGGCTTTTAAAAATATCGGCGATGAAAATAACCTATAACGTACATGGTAAAATTAAATAAAATTTCTTCCATAGAAAGTGTAGCTTAGACGCTGGAATATATATAACTATCAATCTGTCTATCTCTCTATTTATCTGTCTATCTGTCTATCTATCTTTATATAGATAGAGAGATAGGAATATACATATATGTATATATATATATATATATATATATATAAAGAGAGGGAGAGAGGGGGGGAGAGAGAGAGGAGAAGAAATAATAAGGGGGATCCACCTACCTTTGCTCGCTACATTCACCAATCCTACAAATAATCGCTTCTCCATTCCAATCAGTATAGGAGAAAAGAAAATCCCCATTTTCTAGTCAACTTTAGCCGTAACTGTCTGGAGTTTACATTTTGGATCGCTTCGCGATCCTTTATTTTATATGCATTCACTTTTTAGATTCTACTTGGTAAACATGCGCTCTTCCCCTCCCCCTAATTTTTGACCCGCCTCTATTTAAATTGTTTTATTATGTCGTATAAACTACCTTAAAGTTTGAAACAGTCTTCAAAATCATCTTGTTATATTTCCTATTTATGTTCGCACCCTCCCCTCTCCCCCCGAAATGTGACATACCATTCATTTTTACTATTTTGTGTTATAAATTATCTTAAAGTTTTAACGACATCGCGTTATTAGGCTTCCAAATTTTAATAAATCGCATTATTTTATTTGCACATTAGGAACACTCTATTCTTAACATAAATTATCTGAGCGAAACTCCATTAAACAACCGATCAGTAGATATATTACTCAATGGATTGGCAGTCTTATGCAAGAATTTAAGATATTTGATGAAATTGTTTATCGAAAATAATGGTAACTAACATCTAATATTTTTGGTAGATTTTGCAAGAAATATTACCTGTTGCATTCCCCCGTATGATATAATTTCTTAAGAGGTTTGCAATTCTACACCGATTATAAGATCTAAACTGCCAAACCATTCCAAGTTAAAAACTTTATACACCTATCTAAATTTCTATGTATGTATCCCTTTATTTATGCACTTGATAAATTTCACAATTCTGCATAAATCTCTTTCAAACTGATATACAAAATCAAAGGGCAGAAAATCTCGGTCAAGTTCAATAATATTCAAAATCGGGAAAAGAGGGGAAAAATGCAGAAATATTTTTTACGAAAACCTGAAAAATCCTCATAACTTATTAAATATAATAGGTGTTTAATCAGTTTAAAGATATCAATATTTCTTGAAAAATTACAAAAACTTGCATATGATAGATTTCTGATTAATTAAAAATGCGCCAGAGGAGCAATAAATAAATAAATAAATAATATACTTTAGAAAAAAAAATCCTAACTTTATCAGTTCTCAAGATATCAATTCCAATTGTATTTATTAAATATCTTCTTTGTATTAACTTTTAGTTTTATAGTGACGAACATTTGATAGAACCACATCTTACTGCGAAAATAAGTAAAAAGATAAATAACAAAAAGAAACAAGTTGTAAATTGCTCGTCATACGTAGCAGATGAAGTTCGTTCGTAATATAACAAAGTTTTAAAAATATTCAGATCTTAGTTGAATAGTTACAGTACATCTAATACAGTATAGTGGCCGTAATCTTCTGAGTGCCCCTGTAAATAATGTCTGTTTTCTATTATATAAGTAGTAATTTGCGATAAAACTCAGCGACTTATATCAGTTCCGTAAAATGTGAAATATTTAAAAAAATCTATCTTTATAAAAATGTTAAAGTACAATTTTTGTATTATTTCTTACAATCATTAAGTTGAATATGGTTTCTATATTCACTTAATTTTATGTTTATTATTGCTATGGCTTTCTAGTTCAAAATAAAAAAGGCCTATTAATCGACAAGCAAGGTTTATTTCCTACAATTTAAAGAATGTTTGGAAAATTTGCTCCAGTACATTTTTATTAGGCTGGGAAAATAGCCCACGTATAGGGAAAAATTTCCAACGGTACATGATCAAATGTAACAGATTTCTGTTAAAAATTATACTTAGTTAAAAAAACAATTATTCGAATATCTAAATAAAGATCTATAAAATACAATGATGTTCCATTAATCTCAAAGAATATAAAGATAAATTATACAAAAATAAATTTCTATAAAGTTGGAATTCCTGCTCCGGTCTTTCCTAGTCTATATTAGTTGAATATATTTGAAATTTTATTTTCCTTTTAATAATTGTAAGAAAAAAAAATAAATAATAAACAAATAATGAAAAATGTGTCAACGAAAAAAATAAATAAAAGCAATTATGTGCAAAGTTACAAAAGAAATAAAAACTTTGATAGAAATTACAATCATTTTAATTTTTTAACAAAGGATTATGTTTTTTCCCGAAAAAAAAAGAGAGACTGAAAATTAATTTTAAATTTAATATTAAACCTGTTTTTATTTCTTGCATTTTAATTATCTTCTCAATGCGCTTGAATAGTTATTTTTAATACCTCTTTTTAAACATTATACTTTTATTTTTAATCTTTAATGAAAAATGCAACAACATTTAAATTCCTTTAAAGCCTTTATTTATCTTTTCCCAGCAAGTGCTTGAAATACAAAATATTTTATAATTTCTTTCTGCTATATTTTCGCGGGATAATGCACTTTATTCTTCAAATGTATTTATGAAAATTTACAAGAGTGTAAAGTTAATAAATTGCTGCGAAATGGTATTTTACTTATGTATTTGGAAATATAGTAATTTTTTATGATCCAAAATATGTAACTAAATACAAGATAAAGTGCTCTATACTCATCGCGTCGCTCATTTACTTTTAGGTCCCTAGAAGTTTTAATTTTCAGTGAAAACCTACAAAATTTGATTTTGTATAGACTTATTCACACATATGGAAACATGGACAAATGTTTAGAAAAACTCATTATATGGTATTGTTAACATCTTACCTACGTAGAACACATGCAATGAATTCGAAATAAATACTTTAGGTAAAGTAAATATCGTTCTGCAAATGACGTAGCAAGAACTTAGATTTTATAAAAATAAAACATCCGACATTAATAATACACGGATACGCCTTGGCGAGTGAAATTTTCACTTCTGTATCCTTTTACCTTCTGTTCGTTTTGCTTTGCGTTATCAGTGACGCCAATTTCAAAGAAGCGGAGAAATGAAAGGGTACGAAATTAGGGAAGGGGATGAAATATGGGAACTTTACTTTAACGAATGACTAACTACATTACTTAATGTTTTCCTCTTATTTTAATTCACGGATCTGCATGTTTAAAAACTTTCACTCCATTTATTTTTATATATTTTCCATAAAAAGCCATGCCTATACTTCAGTATGCTATTCAAAACGGAATAGTTTAATTTATAATTCTGAAATTATTGTTTTAAATCAACATTTTGAATAGTCAAACCAACTTAATATTGTTCTATTTTTATGTCATTTGATGAAGAAATTGACGTTTGAAATATATAAGTAACAGTTGCGTCCTGCAGTAGTTTATTAAAAATATCTAAAAAAAAAAAATCCAGAGATAATGCGTTATTTTTTCAACACTTGTTTTATATAGTTAGCTGCATTCAATGTATTAAATTACAGAATTTTTTAACTAATAATTTATATATATCACGGTGTAACAGAATTCCGTTGTGATAGAGATAATGTATTTAATCATCTTATTCTTTGTCTTTGGATTTACCTCTAGATTTTCTCGTAGTTACTCAATAAACAATGTTTAATCAACAATGTTTGATTTATTATGTGATACGAGTAACGGTGTATTTTGTGACGGCCGATTATCTACGCTAGGGATATAGGCCTAGGGGGAGGGATGCCCTTCGTGGGGGTCTTTCTAAGGAAACCTAACCCGTATTTACGCAAGGTTCGAAGAAAACCACGAAAACTCCGAACGGTTAGGCCGACGGCCGCGATTGGGTTCGAACCTAGCACCTGCCGTCTACCAGTTGAGAGGTCAGACCCTCTCGGCCACTGGTGGGGCGATACGAGTAACGAGGTGAATAAGTAAGCTTGCAATGTCAACTTGTACAGAACAACATTCTTTGGATACCGACCATACTTCATATTTTTCAAATATGACAATCATCAAATCCAACTGTAATAACCTAAAAATAATTGAATGCTGACTCCCTCGTACGCAGATTTTCCAGAATCATAAATCTGTGCTGTTCCATCTGAATATATTATCTTGCTTTGTATACTATATTTATAGTTTGATTTTAACTGTTTATAATTAGTAACTGTAAACATGGTTTATAGTTTTCTTGTCGTCGAAGTAATATTTCACTGATTAGTGGCTAAAAGATGCATTTTTAATTGTACATGCACGCATGTAATTTGTAACTTTTTTGTCGGATTAATTGTAACATTTTTTTTCTTCAATTTAGATTGCCACGTAACTAAAATAAACTATTTCACTCACTGTTTCAAATTTTATAACTAATTCATATATTTTAAAAATGTTATGTTGTTTTTAAAGAAATCGTGAATTCTTTAATTCAGTTGCCACGTAAATAAAATAAACTGTTTTACTAAAATACTGTTTCACAATTTCTAACTAATTTATATGCATAAAAAACTTTATTTTTTTTAAAAATTGAAAACGTAATTCTTATGCTACTTGCATTTTTAAAAAATACAATTTTATACCATAAACTTTTTTTCATTAAACGTTGTGACAAATGGTGTTTCCGTACAATTATTTGTAAATTTTCAGAAAAATAGACAATTGCATATTACATGGACAATTTACATAATTAAGTTTCAATAAAAGTACCCATTAGTTTTGCTAATATTCTTGAAAGGACAAGCTTACGAATTGAGTATTTAATATGTGGTCTGAACAATAGGGTACTTTTCTAATTTCAACACGCAAGTTAATTGTTTTTACAATCCGATATTTAACATTTCCCTTCATACATTTCTCGGACATTGAAATTATAAAATCTCATTTTATCGTACATTAAAAATGTTTCACTATGAAGTATAAAAATACATTTAGAATTTAGGTTCTATAAAAGTCACAAACAGCGTTTAAGAATAAATAAGTTTAATGTTAATTTTACCGAAACTTTACAAATTACTGAACACATACAGTGACGGTAAAAAGTTTCCGGCCAGGTAGTCCCTTTCATTTATTTATCAGAAGGTTTCAGCAAAGAAGAAGTACAATTGTTTCAAAGGTTAGGCATATGTAAATGACTTCTCACCACGTGATTATTTTGATTGGATACTAAAGATGCTTCATGCAAAGGGGTAATATCCGAAGTTCGTGTGTGCAAAAGTTTCCGGCCACTTATCATTCCCTAGATATTTTCTATCGGTAAAGTGTTTCTTTTATAAATGAATCAACGTGAATTGCATAATTTGAATTCAAAATTGAAAAGTTCAACAATCATTGTTCGTAAATGAGTGATTAGTTTGCCACTAAAGGGCCAATCTTCTCGAGGTATTTCGGTAAAGTTATCCATCGGTAAAATCGACTGTAAACGATATTTTAAAATTATATAAAGATGTCTATGGCCTTCAGGATTTTGTGAGGTCTTGGGATTCCGAAAAAAGATTATTCTCATGGACAGAATTGTCAGGAGAAAAACAAATGATGACCCGCATAAAAATTCCATTGCAAGATACAGCTATTTACGAAATGAAAACATTGCTGAATTAAGTCACACTACCGTGTCAAAATGCTGATATGATACAGAACTTTATGGAAGAATCTGGGCTCAAAAATTTTTTCGTAGGTTAAATATATATCAATGTACCCGACTGGCTTTTTCCAAAAAACGCAAAGTCTGGTCAAGTGAAAACTGGACAAAAGTGCTATTTTTCCATCAATCGAATTTAAAACTTTTTTGGGAGTGATGGCAGACGCTACGTCCAATGTTCTAATATCAAAAGACATGATTAGAAATATGTTATTCCTCCAATGAAGCACGGTGGAGGACACCTTGTGCTGTTTGGAGTATTATCTTTAAAAAGTGTCGGTCTAGTATTTGAAATCCACAATAAAATGAACGATGTAATGCATAGCGATATCTTAAAATATTATTTGTTGCCTTATTAGAGGAAAATTTTTGGTTGCAAGTATTTGTTTTAACATGATAACGATATAATGAATGCATGCAAGCCTTGACAATCAATGGTTTTCATACAAAAAAATTTCGCTTGTGAAATGGCCAGCTCAAACGCCCAATATTAATCCAACAGAAAATCTTTGGAAAGAAGTTGTCAAACGTCTGCAAAACTATAAATATTCCAACTCAGCCGAAATTTCCAAAAATGTGAAAAAAAACGTACCATAGACGATCAGACGTTAAGAACTTACTTACGGAATAACATGCAAATATCTATAAGTTTAGTTGACAAAATTAAGTACAGAGGAAAACGTATGTTCTCAAAAGTTTACGGCCACCTTCGCCAGTTTAAAAAAGTTTATTGAAAATAGAAAACTATCGTGATCAACAATATTTACAATTAGTATTTTATCGTATTAGTATAATGTTACTTTTAGTAACATTTACCGTTGGTTGTATGAATGTCACGTTGCTGCGACTTAGAGCTTATTACTATAAGTAATAATATACTAATACGATAAAATACTAATTGTAAATATTGTTGATCACTGTAGTTTTCTATTTGCAATAAAACTTTTTTAAACTGGCGAAGGTGGCCGTAAACTTTTGAGAACATACGTTTTCCTTTGTACATAATTTTGTCAACTAAACTTATAGATATTTGCATGTTATTCCGTAAGTAAGTTCCTAACTATTATGTCAATAAAATGTATAAGTATCACTTAGAGATTGCGCATGGTATGGGTATAGTTACAAATTAATTAAAAAATTTTTGCTGGCCGGAAACTTTTGACCGCCAATGTATGTACAATTTCAACGGCTAAATTAAAAAAAAAAGTTTTTTTCAAAGTACCTTTAAGCCTTGGATATTTTATCGTTAATTTCGGTATCAGAGGAATGCGAATGATGTCACTTTAAAGTAATATAGACATAAGCTTTACAGTTTATACAAGGAAATAAACGTTACAGTCAATTGCATTCTTTTTTACTAGAAGAGCATTCAGCTTGCTGCATAATTTCAGAATATCAATGTAACCATCTTTTATGAAAACTGATCTATTTTTCGTTTTGAAGTTCATTATTAACCCTTACAGGACCATAAGATGTCCAAGACTAAATATGCCAATTCAACACAATATTTTAGCTGTAGTTGGTGTAATGTAAGAGAATATCACAGGAAAAACATAGCAGGGTGCATGGGTTTCCTATAATTTCATGGGAAATATTTTTCCCTATAGACCATAAAAGTAAATAAACGAAGAGTTAGGTTTATTATATCGGTATTTTATTTATTGCTTTGTTGTACAAAAAACATAATAAAAATCATCATAAAAGTAAAATACAGTGACAAAATACAGTTATTTTATTTTCTCAAATCCAAAGCACTTTCAAGATATTATTAGTTCACCCCGCGAATGTTTTGGTTTTGACCTATAAAGTTTGACAGTTCTTTTTTTTATTCGTTCAGAAACACATTTGCCTCCTTGGACATATGTTTCATTTTGATATTCAGTAAAAAAATATATCGATTCAATAATAATTTGAACATTCGATAACGATTTTTGTAGAACGGAAAAATATTTCTCTTGAGCGTGAAAGGGTTAACTGCCACCAATACAAGAAATATTTTTCTCATAGCCATGATAGAAATAACCCAATTAATAACCCAAAAGAATAACCCGATTTTTCCGTTTTTTATATTTATTTTAAATTTTGGACCTTAAAATTTAATGACGCTTATCTCCTTCGGAAAACGGTTGTGTTCCTTAGTTCCGTATTTAACATTGTTTTTCTTGATGTGTTCTATCACCCCTTAAAATTCCAGATGTAAGGTATGATGTGTTTGATGTATATGTATTTTCAATCTTTTAAATCCATAGATATGCATATATTTTTTATTATTTAGTTTTAAAGCAAATGTATTTCATTTATTGGTGGTTTTCTTTATATCGGCTCTTTTTAATCAATATGATACATAAAATGTACTGAGAAATATAAACAACTCTCATACATGAAATCCTATATCACTTGATTAATTACATTAATTATTTATTTTTAAAGCTTGTGGCAAGAAATTTTCATATGTAACTTGCTATTCATTAAAATAATTACATTAAATTCTACAAGTAACAATATGATTACCAAAATAATAATAATAAAAAAATGAATAAGTAAATAAAAAATCTAAATAATGCTACAATGGTATTCAATAATTCATGCATTATGAAAACACTAGAGTTTGTGATAATACAGGTAACAGTTTCATTTGCATTCATTATCTTCGCACACAAAAGCTCCTATCTTTTTTCTGTTACTACTAATAATAATTTCCATGATTTTATTTATGACAGGATAATTCAACATTTATATTCAGGGTGATTCAAAAAGACATGGACAAATTGATATGACAAATCAGGCATACAACAAGGATAAAAAATCACATAGGAACATAGGGCCGCAAACCATTTATTGAGTCACAAATACAGGATGTTTCATACTAACTCGATATGGTTTCATGGTAATAAATTTCAGAAAATTGAAGCATATTATAATAAAATATTTAACAGACATCCTCACATTTGTTTTAAATATGATAACACCAAACAAAAGTGGTAGAAGTTTGCATTATGCACACCAGCAATATGCACTTAGCACCTCACATTTTGGACTGTGATAATTAGATTATACGGTATCATCGATTGCTTGAGCAATATGTTTTCCAGTTATTTTCGTAACGTTATCATATTTCACACAAAATAAAGTACCTTTCGTTGAATTTTCATTGCAATGTTTTTATTTTCTTTGAAATTATTACTTTCAAACCGAATTTAGTTAGAATGAAACACCCTGTATTTGTGACTCAATAAGTAGTTTGCGACCCTATATTCCTATATGATTTTTTATCCTTGTTGGATGCTTGGAATATTTCATTTTGTCCACTTTATTTTGAATCACCCTGTAGAATCTGTTTGTTTATTGTTTTAATTGCTTCATTTCATAGCAATAAATGTAATATATTTCTTTAACGCAATGAATGTCTAAATTTAGGATTTTTCTTTTATAAAAATGATTTCCGGAAGTATATTGGATCTGCATATACATATTATTAATAAAAAGTTTTTTCTTTTTAATTATGAATTTCTTTTTCCTTGTAATTGTTTTATGAATGAAGAAAAGAAAATTGGGAAAAATTAAATGAATCAGAAAATAGATCATAAGATCCTATATCATAATAGATCATAAGATAAGATAGTAAGCAGAAATCAGAAAACCGAAAATAGAAAACAGATTACGCATAACGTAATTCGATATTGTTTAATTAAAAAAAAATTACTTTCTGTATACTCGAACATGTTCGGAAAATAAATTCTTTGTAGTTTTTCATGCATAATTTTGAAATTAACTGGTGGTTGTTTATTTGAGATAAAATCTACAAAAAAAGATGTGTAAGAGTTGTTTTGCAACTCCCATCGTTGACTAGTTTGCATCAGCTTCGTCTAGAAGCAGATCAAAATGAGTCATTTTGTTTATATTTGGAGTAGTATGCACATCACTCTAGTGGAGTCTGTTTAGTAGTTGGACATAAAGCTTTAAATATGTCGAATAAAGACTGTGTGAATGTAAATGAAAGTATGTTAGTTTCAACTGTGACAGGGAGTTTTTGTGATTTTAATTGTTTAATGCAAAATGTTTGAATATTTCATTCTGCTATAATTGGTTAGTAGAAAAAAAATATTTCAAAAGTGAATTGAAAAGTAGGTAAAAGCTAGAAATTGAAGAAAAAGTCATTTTTTAAGAAAAAGTTTAATGAAACTGTGGGCGAAATAAATTAATTTCTTCTTATAATTTCTTCAATTACATATGCTTTTAATTCTATAAAATGTCATTTTGTTATTAAAATAAATTATTTATTACTTTTAATTACTAAGAACAAGAATATGGTAAAAAAAAAAAAAAAATACGTTTTTGAGTAAACCAATAACTTACATTCAAAATTGTGTATTCCATTCACACGAAAAATTAGATTACTAAACTGCAGAGATGAGTAATCTTATTATTTCTAAGAATGATAAAACTGTCTTTTAATTTTCTGCTCCACAAAAAATGCACGGGATTGGAAAAGGGAATTCTGATGCAGGTTTTGCTTTTTTCCTACTCTAAACAATATATTGAATAAAAAAAATAGTTGAAACATTTAAGATATTATGAGTGGAAAATAAAGTTCATTCTCAAAGTGGTTATAATAATATTGTTATATAGTGATTTATAATTAAAAAATTAATTATATAATATCTTAATGAAAGGAAAAAAACTAAAACATCAGACAAAATTAAAGTATTCACTTAAGTAAATTCAGTTAATAATATAACATATAAAAACTTTCAAATCTAATTTTAACTGCGAGTAATGTGTGGTATTTGCACTCTTAATAAATTATTAAGAGAAAAATCAATGAATATATATGTAAAATAAATTTTCATATCAATCAATTTCATATTTTATATTCATATATTTATATTTGCTTAATGTAAAGATTCTCCCAAGAAACAAAATTGGACTTTCAAATAAACCTTAAGTGATGAATCTATTCAACATTCTTGACAACTCCCAAGGAAATAAGTCTAATTGACTTGATTGTGGGAAATATTTTAATGCGTGTTGATAATTACATAGTGAATTAATTTAATTGACTATTCAACTGTCTTGTTCATGATATGCATCAGGAAATGAATCTGAATGAACTAACAAGTACATTTCAAGTTACATACTGTGTGATAATGAATTAGGAAATGAAAGACTCGAAAAATTTATATTTAACCTACAGTTATAGAATCTAAAAGAGAAGGGTGTTTCTTGAAATTTAAAATTAATAATTAGAGATTTCATTCTGAAAGTTACTTCATTATTCCAATTCTCCCATGCAAAGTACCACACTGTAAAAAAAAAAAAAAAAAAAAAAAAAAAAAAAAAAAAAAAAAAAAAAAAAAAAATCTGTAAAGGTACTATACTTTATCTAGGAAACTGGGAATCCAAGAACTTTTCCTGTAACGGTAACAACAAAAACTCAAGTTTTAGAATCGGTTACATGGATTTTTCCTGTTATCGTTACATGAAAAATTCTTGGAATCCCAGCTTCCTAGAAAATGTTTAGTACCTTTACAGATTTTTTTTTAATACAGTGCAGAAGAATATTAAATAGTCAGTTACATTTAATGTGCTACTTCCGGTTTCATGCATAATTATATCTATAATGACATAAAAAGCGTGACTTTATAACATGAGCTGTAAATTGTAAAATTTTTAGATTTATATACTGTATTTACTGTTATTTTGTAAAAATATTTAAAAAAATCATTAAGAATTAACATATAATGCCCGATTTTGTGTTATTAAATAATTAAAATCCAACGCATATTAAAATTCATTAATTTAATATTAACAAAAAGTAACAGGTGTATTAATATTAAAATTAAGTAAAATATTCAAATGCATGATTATCTAGTTTAAAAGTAGCTAAGATAGAAATAATTTCTTAAAAGATTTGTTAATAAAAAATTTTTAATCCGGGATTTTTTTTTTCATTATATTGGTGCCCTTACCTCCCCACCCGAAAGTGTTTTTTATCTTATTGAATCTTTGGTAATGCATTCAACATCTGCTTGTATTTTTTAAATAAATTAATATTAACAATAATATAACTAAGTGCAATACAAATTTCCAATTATTTCTTTAAAAGTAATAAGTGTAGAAAGAATTTCTTTTATGTTTTGTTGCTAGAAAATATATTTATATGTAGTTTTTATAGAGTTTCTCGGTGCTTTTGACTTCCATAAAAAAGTGCATTCTATTTTATCGAATCTTTAAAAATGTATTCAGACTCAGGTTGACATTTTTTATTATTAGATATTTTTATCAATATAAGATTTTCTTAACAATTAAAGGCGAAACCGTTAAGTAAATTAACCAAACATAAGCCTTATGAGTAAAACCATTGCTCGAATTATTGTTAAAAATGTACGTGTTTTTTATGTTTCATTTCATTTCAAATGTCTTTAGACTTTTAATGTTTTGAGAATACTCTGACTTTTTTTTGAGTGTCAATTTTGTATTTGTTGCTATAGAAAAATACGTTGAAAATATATAAAATTTTTAAGAATGATTAACTGGATTTATTTATAAAATATTTTTTTTTACTTCAATTGTAAACAATTTACAAGTGTAACTTTTAATAAGAAAATCACTAAATGGTTTATATTTAAATGAATTCCAATCAATAATTTGTTGCATAATGCTGTTAAATTATATTATAGTAAAGCTTATTTTTTACAGTTAATGATAGGTACGTACGATGAAAGTACGTAAAAACTAAATTATTCTACCCATCACCAAAAGATTGTTTACAAAAATCACACAAGCTTGATGCTCCTCTTTAACATATTAGTTTAACTACTTAGCATTTGTACAAAGACAAAGTATTCCATAAAGAATTAGTCCATGTAAGGATTGCTATATGGATTTGTATTACAAAATGCGTGTAGTGAAAATTTTAATAGTTTATATGTTTTGTTATTACTGCTGTTATTTGATAAGCTTGAATAAAAAACAATATATTATTAAAGTACTAATTTATTATATTTCCCAGTTTATTAATAATAATAATAATAGTAATAATTGTTTAAATAAGCCTTAAAGTAATTAACATCTATTTTTTGCGACTGTCAAAAAATTAATTTATTCAATTTTTAAATTTAAATATAATGCGTGAACTGAAAATTATATTATTTTATTACTTTCCACTTCCTAAGAGTTAAAAAATAACTTAAAATGTAGAAACGCCACTAATGTACAATAATATATGATTATGATTAAAATTAAACATTTTAAACACTTCTAATTTCAAAGCATTATCATTTAATAGGAAATAAATTTTTGCATTAAGCTATATTTAATCATTATCCAATAAGAAGGTCAAGTGAGGTCATTGTGCGTAACTTATACGCTATTCTCATTTAAGATACATGTGATATTTTATTAAATTAATGCACATTTAAATAATGAAAATGAATGAATTGAATGAATGAAGCTTGAACATAAATGAATACTGTGCCTTTAGTTCAAAAGTAACTTGCTTTGAAGAAATTAAATCTTTATCTGTAACTAGCAGTATTTGTCCGCTACGATGCTGGTTGGTTTCTCTAAATTAATCTGGAATAAAACGAAATAAAGGTTTAAAAAAAAAAAAATACCTAATCAAACATTCATACTTGTTGTTTTATTTGTATAATGTAAATTATCCTGCCCAAAGTCGATATTGCGGACATAATAGACTAAATAGCTCTAAAATGACTCAAGTATTTAAGTTTAAGTATTTCTTTATTAGGTATGTTATCTTTAATTTCCCGCCACTTCTGCCTAAACCTTCTTCTGAGGTATGTTGAAATATTTTAAAGGCGCTGGAGGTATATAGTTTGAAATAATGGTCAGAGAGTTTTTCAATAATGTATTACATGAAAGGTGCAGGCCAAATTTAGAAAATTGACCACCCCCTTTCCATAAGTCTCAACCAACACGTCTTCCCGGTATAAAACCTTTTCGTCCCTTTGAAATTTTGAAATATTAAAACTAATAATTATCAGATGACCCTGTAAAAATCCCGATCTGTAATGATAAAACGCTACAGTTTAAAAAATTTTCAATAACTGCCCCCGGGAGGGGGGCGAATTGGATGCGAGGAGAAAAGTTCTTAATATGAAAGAGCGGTCCGAGGGCTTTCGAAATGACAATTCCAATGGCTTTCCATGATGTGTCCAAAAATTTGGAATTTTTTACCTCTACTTTAACCCGCTTGGTGGTTGGCATTTTAAAATCGCTGAAACACATCTTTATTTTTTTTCTTTCAATAGATTTATATAATGCCGTTTCACGCTTCCACTTAAAATGACTGCTGAGATGTGTCAAATGATATGAATTGTTCGACCCCCGTTTTAAATTCCCTCAGAGGGGTAATTTCTGAAATCGCTGAAATATGTGTTTAATTATTTTTTTTAGTACCTTTAATTTCTGAAACTTTATACTGCTCCTTTCAGAATTTTCGACCTCCCCCCCATTTGCCCCCCTTAGAGTCAGATTTTTCAAAAATCCCATCTTAGTGCACACTTGCATCATTGGAAGTATACATTTCCCCCAATTTTAATGTTTCTGCATATAGTAGTTTGGGCTGGGCATTGATTATCAGTCAGTCAGGACAAACTATTTGATGTGTGTATAAATATAAGTTAACAATAACATGACTTCGGTATTAAGTGATTCTTGTCGCTTTTACTGTAGGTAAAACCTAAATGATTCATCCGAAATATACAAATGTTTCAATGCAGGAGAAAGTGTAGAGGAATGTATTTTAATATAAACATTCATATACCTTAGGAACACACGTTCCAAGGTGTCAAATTAAACGGACCTATTGTCCTGTAGATTTAACATATAGATCATGTAGGTATTTGTCTTTTCCTGTAATATTTATAGTGGAATAACAAGCTGGAACATTTTGATACAATTTTTTTGGAATTATGGATGTTTAAAATCTAAAACTTCTAAAACATTAAACCATTTGGAATTGGTATAAAACAGATTGCAATACACGTAATTTTGTTGAATAAAGAACTATATTTTAGTTTGCTTAACTAAAGAAGTATTTGTCAGAATGAGCTATAATTTTAGATTAGCATGCTCTATAAGGCTATCGAAAGGGACGCTTTCAATTTTAGACACCTTGTCGAATATTTAAAAATATATTTGGCGTATTCTTCTGAAACTTAAGGATTATAATGATTATGACCTAATATTTATCAAAGACTATTTTATAATGAAGACAACTAGGGAACTGATAAAAATCAAAGAATAATAATAATATTTGGGATCAGCCAGTAAAATAAAAAGCGCGAAATTATCTACTGCATCAGAAGACAAATATGTGAATACCGTATAGCATGGCTATTGATTTAATACTTGGAAACTATTTGGAAATATTTGAAATAACGTATTTGTAGCTCACGGAATATATTTCATCTTGCGTTACATTTGTAGCCTTGCTAACATGTAATATTAAGAAGCTTGAAGGAAATTTCAGCAGTTTAAATATAGTAAACCATATTTCAAAGAAAAAATATTAATGTGGACCTGACCCCTGCCACGTTTTTATATCAATCACTTGCACGAATTTGATGGCACGAGTTCATTTTTGTAAAAATGTATTGTTGGGAATACAAATCTTCTATTGCAACATCGAAAATGTTACAAACCTAAATACTAAAAAAGATAATCTTGCATAAAGAAAAGATAGAAAAAATAAATAACTAAATAGAAATTCAATTTAATCTATTTATTTATCTACTGCATACTAGCATATTTTAACTTTAAAATAAATGAGATCAATATTATTTTATTTTATTAACAAAATGAAGGCTTATACTTAATTAAACGTCACTT
This sequence comes from Maratus speculifer, assembly GCA_964019185.1. NCBI lineage: Eukaryota > Metazoa > Arthropoda > Arachnida > Araneae > Salticidae > Maratus > Maratus speculifer. The sequence goes on along the minus strand of OZ025297.1, from coordinate 176,430,074 downwards.
TTAAAGCATATTTTCAAAAAAGTAATTTTAACATTTTATCTAATGACAATACTTATAATTATATAAGTGCCACTCATTTTAAACTTTCATACCATGGTGAATATTATTAATATGCTAATGATACTTGATACAATGTTTTAACCGTCTGTCCCGAGATAAGTCGGGGGTAAAAGCGCTGTTTCCCCATACCTGTCGCCGGTTAAGTGGTTAACACCACTTTTTCAAAATACATAGCATGTGTAGTTCAACGTTCCGTATTTTAGCAGGAAAGGGACTGCCTATGAAACAGTCAATGCGTTTTATGACAACATTTTAAACTGATTACCACGCTTGTCTATTTATTGCTGCTAAAATAGTAAATGACATAAAAAAAAGTTGGAGTATTTTTTTACGAATATGTTTCGATGTTAGAATGTGATTGCACAAGTATTTTATATGAGCGGTGTATGTAATTGATTTAAGAGTTGAATTAAATGGCGTACTTATAAGTACCTCCAGTACACTGGGTAGAGGAGAAAAAATTCTTGTTAACTTTTTGTTTGTATAGTTATCCTTAGTTTTTAGCTAAATTATAATGTAATTATAAAATTATATTGTAGTGATCTTTTTTTTAACAATTCTCTTTTGTTTCAATAGTATTGTTTTTTAAATAACAAATCGAAAATTAGTGACAAGTCTCTTCTTTGCTATGCTAGAAATTACATATATATATTGCATATGTGGAGATGCGAGAAAAAATATCCCTGAAATGTAAGCATAGCATATCTCAAAGACTGGTAAAATGAACGAATCCCAAAGAAAAAACATTTAATTTTTTGATTAACTTAACATTTTTTTATTAATTTAAAATTTAATTTTAATTTTTTGGATTTTCGCGCATTTTTTATGCGTAAAATAAATCTATGCCAATTTACCATGTGTTTTATTGTTAACTTTAAAGGTCCTCTTGTTATTTAGTATTTTTAAGAATTGAAATTTCATTTGAAATATCGTGTTGTTTTACGTTGCGAGAAAATTTTAGGAATAGTGAATTGAAGGAACTTTACAGTACAACTTTCATTAATTATCTCTAACAAATAAAATTTTGCACGGATAAGAAATTTTTATGTTAATATTTTAATTAGTATTGTAGCAACTGAAAAAAAAATCTTGAAAAAATTGCAGTAGATCATAATGCAGTAGATAAAGAGCTAAGATCAAATTAGTTTAAAAAACTCATTTTTTAGCAAATAACAAAGAAGTACAAATACATTAATTTCTATAAGTATTTAAATGTTGAAATGTTCAAAATACTGTTCTTTATTGTATTCGTATATTAACTCTACATTATATTTGCTTTACGTTTTATATAAATGATAGCAAATATCATTATCTAACAGGCAATATCATTATCTCTAATAATCTCGAATTTTATTGACCAAATAAAGGAAATGATGCTATTCTAGGAAAATATCCATGACATTGTTAATGGCGTTTGTTTGGAATCAGTACATGTAAGGAAAGGATATATGTATTACTCAATTATCGGTTTCGCGCTGAGCAATTTGAAAGATAATTGAATTACGTTACTTATAGAAGTGTTTAAATTGTAAATTGCAATTTTTTTCAGAGATTAAAATTATGAAATCAAACAAAAATTTCTGAGCTAAAATAAATAAATATTGCTATTGAAGTAAAATGTTATTTCCAACACTTAAAGCAAAAATGTAAAAATATTTATGTTGAATTTGACAAAGTTAAAAAAATATTCTAATATGGTTAACTGAAACTAAAGTTTAAAACACGGAAATTATACAAGTCGTCATCGAATCAGAATAAAAAAAATACTAATGTTTCTTTCTACTATTTAGAATATTTCAAAATTAATGGTTATAACGAAGTATTTCTTCTGAATGATTTGCAAGTTTAAAATACTATAATTATATAAATGTATTTCAGTTATTTTAATGCAAAAACTTATACAGTGCACTATATATTATATTTATGTATATAAATTAATTAAGTAAATATGTGTTGAGATTCTATTTTCGCAAGACAGATAATTATATAAATGCGGAATCATTTGCAAAGATTGTCCGATTTTGAATACATTTCAAAAACAAACTCGTCCAAAAGTGTGGCTTCGAGAGCAATTAAGTGTCGCCTCTTATCACGTAGAGAATAATATAATAGAGCAATTTTCTGAAAATATATATATATATGCTTTTAAAGTTATACTTAATAATGCAGTTTATTACTATAATAGAAATACAATTTATTTTAATATAAAATATAATAATACAGTTTATACTATATTTAATAACAACTAAATAATTTTATCATCACCTGGAGTATACAATATCTATACTTCTACAAATTTTAAAGCATAATTTTAACAGTTACCTCTAAATAGAATTACGGAATTTCGAACAATACTTTCTACAATGATGATGGGAAATTACTTTTTCTTTTTTACAAATTCAATAAATTTACTTTTTTAAATCTTTATCCACAATTCCAAAATAGAAAATTTATTATAAGGAAAAAACTGGAAAATGAGCAAATTAATTTTAAAATGTTCATAGAGATGAAGTGAGCGATCCATTCCTAATCCATTTAGCTATTGAACTAGAAAAAAAAATTCTTTTAAAAGTCACTATATCTCTATCTTTTCTTAATTTCAACGACAACGTCGATATTCCAAATGCATTAGAAATATTTATTTCAAAGGAAGTGATCCTACAATATTTACCGTTCACACATTCAAGTAATTAATTATAGTTTCACTCTTAACTATTTACTTTCATGCTTTTTTATTATTTTTATTTTTTGATCTTCTTCATTGTTACTAAACATTGCATAGTTTTAAGAGATGATATTTAACTTTAAAGCAATAAGTACTTGGAATGCATCTCCTCTGCTTTCCTTGTAATTCAAACGATCTATGCTATGTTAATTGTAATTCATTTTTTTTATGTTTATTACAATTTTTATGTTTATTTCTTTTATACTAGTAATGGACATTCTTTTATTCAGATTTAAAATTAAAAGTTCATTTAAAACTCCTTGGCGCATTTAAAACGCGTTTCGTAAAATAATTTGCTACAAACTGCCCGCATCTTTAAAAGGCACTTCAATAGTTATCACAATTCACATTGTTTTTTAATATGAAAACTTCCAGTTAACGTTTTATGCAGTGTGCAATATCAAGAATTTTACATTTTACATTTCACCACACCATTTATTAATTATATTTAAAATAAAATAATAGGCTGAAGAAATAATATAAACACTCAGATAAAAAAATCTTGAAAATTTTAATTTGATAATGTTTTTAAATATTCATTTTTATAAATCTTATTACGTAAAGTTTCATTCGTTATACAATACATTTTTTATGAATTTTAAAAGTGTTGTGAAAGCTGTCCTTTATTAACATTACTAAACAATATTTCTGAGACTACATGAGATATCTAGAAAACTTTTACTTGATGAACTATTTAAACATTCATTTTTATAATTTTTTAATATAAACTTTCATTATTAAAAATAGATCTCTTATGAATTTTAAAAGTATTATGAAATCTGTCATTTTATTAAGATTGACCAACAATATTTCTGTGACTGCAGGATACATACTGAAAATTTTAATTTGATTTAGATGTTCATTTTTATAAATTATACAATATAAGCTTTCTAATTATACAATAGATCTTTTATGAATTTTTAAAAATGTTATGACATCTGTCCTTTTATGAAGATTAAACAACAGTATTTTTGTGACATCATGAGATATCCTTATACTATCAGAATACTATTATGCTTCATAAACTATTTAGACACTCATTTTTACAAAGTTTCTTTCATTGTACAATAATTGTCTTAGGAGTTTTTAAAGTATTGTGAAACCTGTCTTTTCATTAGGATTAATGAACACTATTTCTATGACTGCATAAGAAGAATCTTCTGCTTCATTTCAAACCTCGCCTCGAAGGTGTTACTAATTAATAATTAATAGGAAATGTGTCTGTAGGTTAATTATAAATCATTTACCTTTGTTCAGATGTCACTTAGTGATTTACATAATGTTCCAATTTGTGTCACAACTGTGTATATATTTCATCCAGAACAATTATAATTTTTTTAAGAGTTGAACTTGAAATAGTGATTAACATGGAAGTTTAGGATTAATGAATCTTTGAAGAATATCTTTAACATATGCTTTAACATTTTAAATGTTTATAAATGAATTTAAATAAAAGGTACCTATCTTAATTAATATTAATTTTGAGAAAAATTTTGTTTACAAAATTTTCAAGATTTTATCACTTTTCTGTTATAAAATTATAAATGAAATACGAAGTTACAAGTGACTGTAAAACTTAAAAAATTAAATGTGGTATTTTTGCTCTTCATTTTTCCATGAAAGCAACCAATATCATCATTTCAATCATCCTATCAATTTGATATCAATAAAAATTAATAATGATGAAACAAGAATATGAGTTTGCATTTAAAAACTGGCTTAATCGAACACAATTACTTATTTTCGACAATAAATCAACAAATATCCACCATACATCGTCGCACTTATATGATCTATTTTCTAAAATGCAAAAGGGTATTACAACGTTTAGTTTTAAAAACATATTTTATCAATGTTATTAAAAAATCATATAATTTGCTTTAATATTTATAAATATTTTTTCTAAAATTAATAAGGAGAAGGTAAGGAATTCTTGGAAAAAATGTATTATTATTTCACAATATTTTTTTTTAATGTTATATTTGTAATAAATGTATCAACACATGTTGTTAAATAGAGTGAATGATTTTTAATTTGAATAATTAATAAACCCAACTATAGAATTTGTTTTCTTTAAGATATTCTATGTGAAATCAAGACATCTAATTATGCTTTCATATTTTAATTACAAATATCAGTTTGAAAATAACAATTACAGATTGCTAAGGAGGGTATCAATTTGAAATGCTACGCAAAATAACCTACAATTTCAATACCCTTTTCTGATACAGGTCGATATTTGAAAAGTCAATTGCTAAATATAATGAAAGTTAAATGTTTAATGAACTTTTATACATTTCTATGCGTTTCTTATAGTCATCTAGAGGTTTTAGTAATCTATAGGCAATATTAGGTGTTATATCAGTGAAGTAAAGGGAAGAAGTTCCAAATAATAATTCCATTAATAATGTTTCAATATCTGTATCCTTTAAATTATATTCAATTTGAAAACATGCTGCACGTTTTTCGATGCCCAATCCATGAGGTATGAAAATACATACACACACTTGCGGAACACAAAAATTCCATATATTAGACGTAACAACTTACCTTCACTATAAAATATTACTATACTTAAGGAGTATTTACTAGCTTGCATTAACTGCAGTCGAATCATTATTCGGATACACAGATTCGCTTTAGGGAAACTTTCATCTCCATAGAAATCTTATTAATTAAGATGCTATATATAAAATGAACATCAATCTCATACATTCCTCAAGTTGTGTTTCCGGGATTGGTGGACTAATTGGATTTGTCTCAGCTGCGAATATATTAAATTCAGACAATACAATCCATTCGGATAAATTCTATTAATATTTGTTGTATGAGGATTTAGAAGAGATAAACTGATATTTCTAACAAATCACTTTGACTTTAATTGGAAGAATTTCGGCTTATCTAAATTTAATCATAAAAGATTCAGTGCAGATTTTCTGTAATTATGGAAATAATTAGTTGACGTAAATCGCATTCAGCATTTTATTAAATGTTAAAATAAAATCTAAAACAATTGATTAAAATTTAATTTTTATTATGTGTACACAAACACAACTATAAACAAATTTTAAATCAAATCTTACAATATTACTCAGTTCACAAGTGAAAAAAAAAATCGGTTACTGAAAACCATGGCTTGTAACCGCTCCTTCGTTCCTTGCATATCGAAAAATTTCTCCTTCAGTATAATAGTGAAATCACCATGACGCAAGTCAAAATGATCAAAATTTAGGAACAAGTCATACTTTCGTATCTCATGGTGTATCCAGAATGAAGTTGGAGTTTCGCATTTGATGAAAAACCGTGCATTCCAAGTTATATTTGGGGTCATTACAGTGACATACAGTATTTGCAAAAGAGCATTGTGATGAAAAAATGACAATTAAAAGACGTGGTGAACTTACGTAATGCGTGTAACAAACTGATCGTATTAAAATCTGTTCTCGTATCTATCTATGTAACCTCAAAAACTTGGAAACCACAAGGGGCAGAACTACGAAATTTGGCATATCTGTTAGATGGTGATAAACAATTGGCACACATACAAAAAAAAAAAAAAAAAAAAAAAAAAAAAAAAAAAAAACTCGAAAACTTTAAAAAGATTATTTTAATTTTATGTTTTTTTACGAAATTTTGCCTTTTTTATGTATAACTCATAATAGCGCGAATTCAAACTAGTTCTAAATTTTTATGGCTACGTAAGATCTGCATAATATACGCCATGCTGAAAAAAAAACTGTAGCTGGTATTAAGATTATACTTTTACTTTGCATGCAAATAATTAGCGATTATTTAATTCCGCTTAATTAATACCTTTGTTAAAAAATAATGAAAAACAGTAACAAAAGATTTTTTCATGCAATTATAGGAAAATGCTGGAGTGTTTACGAGTTTCAATGAGTATAAATTGATTTCAAAGGAAAAACTTTAAGGACGGTATATCTAAAAGTAACGCCATTTGTCAATTGTATTTTGAAATTTCTGTCGATTTCCCACAGTATTAGAATAATGGTGTTGCTATACTATTACATAAAATAAACCAGAATGAAAAAAAAAAGAAAATCATGTATCGAGCATAATTTATTAAACATTTCTCAGCACATTCTGAGCCCTGTACATCCTATAGCAAAACGTTAAGATTTATTAAGCTGAGACAAGATATTTCGGCAAATAATTTATTAGAAAGCATTACTGTAGAACAATTCCATCCATGGCTAGAAAGTATCTCGAAATACTTTCAGAAGCCCTGTAAATGATTTATAGATTTGTACATAATGTAAATAACATGCGACAGTTTAGTTTAGTTAGAAAACTTGTAATACGGTCTACACTTTCTACATTTAAAAAATTACGCCTATAAAAAAAAGTAATCCAAACTACTTGTATAGCCGTATATAGTATCTATAGATTTTTATATATGTTACTCAAAACTGTAAAATTTAATTCAGGCAATGTATAGGTCAACGTATGCAACTGCAATAAATGTCTTACTAAAAACACTTCAAAAAATGGTCAAATAAAAAAATAAAAAAAATTTTTAGTATATTAAAGAAACGTTGTAGAAAAATTTTACTATGCAAACCTGTTTATAGAATGAGGATGCACAACGTTGACTTCATGAATAATTCTAGGATATCTATTCACCTTTCTTTTTGTAATGAGCGTAAATGATCGCCTTTACTCTCCACTATCCTACGTTATCTCCATTTTTGTTCTAAAAAAATTCCCTTAAATTTTCTTGTTTTTAAAATATTTAAATTAAAAAATAACTCTAAAGTTAACAGAGGGGATTCGACATATTAATTTTCGCCAAAAAGTATTTTCTCCATACGACTCCATATTTATTCCAGTGGTTGCGCTGCATGTACACTCAGACATAGAATAATGCTTCAGGTTTTGCAAGTTCTATTAAATTCGACAGACAAATTTACATTTCTGTATAAAGCTAAATATGTTTTTGAAAATAAAATAGTTTTCTCTTAAAAAGTGAGATAGAGAGAGAGAGAGAATAAATATTTCTCAAAGTTTCTAAAATACTTGAAAAATTATACCTTAAAAATATATGCTAGATTTTAATAACACTAATTTTTAAAGAAATTTTTCTGATTTAGTGTGGATTATATGAATTAGCTTTTATGCAATTTTAGATTTTTATAGTTCATTCCAGTTTTCAAACATTTAAAAAAAAAAAAACAGATAATTAAAATACAAGATAAGGTACCCTGGGGTAATAACGCCACGTTAAGGTTCTACCAATTTTCACGGCTTAGTTTTAGATTGTATTTTTCAAACAAATATAGGATCTGATACAGCAGCTCATTGACTATCTATATAAAATAAAATAATTTAACAGATATTATTCATAAAATGTAATGGCGTTTTTTCTTGACCAATGCTATTTGGCGTTATTACCCACCTATATGGGTAATAACGCCATGCAAACAAAACTATGAAATAAGATGGAATAATTGCATGTAGATAGCCCAATTCTAAAAATACAAACTCTACAAACTTAGAAATTGACAAATTGCATTCTAAGCTATTGAAAATGTTCAATCTTTTGTGAAAATGTAAGAAAAATAAAGGTGTGGTGTGGGAGGAGGGGATGAGGCAAAAGAGTATCAGACCGTGAGCTTCTTTTTGCTTAAAAAGGACTGCCTAAATAGAAATATGAGAAACATTGGACAGTTTTAACTGTGTTTATTTGAATCAGTATTTAGGATGTAGCTCGGCCACTGTAGGGAATCAACCGAGGTACTAAAGTCAAGGATTGGCGTTATTACCCCGGTATAGTTATTGCGCAGTACATTTTAAATTAAAAATTATCTCGAGAAGATATCCAAAATCTTCAACAACATTTTAAAAGTACATGAAATGCACTACAAATTTATGTAATTAACAAAGTATTTCCGGATAAAAAGATAGTCTTCACATATACAAAACGTATCTCGCAAATTTTAGATCAAGCGTTAATTTTAATTGTTTGTAAAAACAATAAGACCTAAAAATGAAACAAATTAACTTGAAGCTGTTTTTTGCGATTTATATGACTCAAAACCCTTCTGCGCAGAGCACATGGGTGTCATTTACCTGATTATTTCATACTTATGCAAAATATAAGCACTTGGCGTTATTACCCCGCCTGGCGTTATTACCCCAGGGTACCTTATTACATATTTGGCACACTTATAAAAATATTTTCTTATGTTCGACGATTTTAAAGAACTCAATCTGACTTCAACTGACCATTAAAACAGTTTAATTTTAAACACCATACTTTTCAATCCCAAACACAATTAATCTAAAATGATTTTGATTTTTTTTTTCAACCATTAAACCAGTTTGGTTTTAAACAGCATTTGTTTCAGTAAAAAACATAAGCATCAGTTTGATATCATCTTGTCATTATATTTCTTTGATTTAAATGTCTAGTTGCTTTAAATACAAAACACGATTAACTTAAAATTAATTTTATTTTATCAAACCACAAAACCAGTCTGGTTTATAACATTTTAGTACACAAGTATTTCAAGTTTCAATTTGTACTTCATCCATTAAATACATATTTTTATTTATTAAAATTATAAATTCTAATTGCAGAGTTTTTAGATAAATATATTAAATACTAGTTGGCACTTGCAAAACGCTGTATAAATATTATACGTATAGACAGTTTGACAAAAAAATTAATCTAAAATACTTCCGTTTTCCACATTATAAATCTACAAATCTACAAATAAAACAGACATATTTATTTCATTAAAGATAAGGAAAAGCAAACGACATACTTCACACTCCACAAACTTGGTGAACTCTTAGCTCAATTTTTGATGAAAGTTCCTTTAAAATGTAATACTAGACTATAACTTCATAATTTTAGTTGCCGTATAAAGCACTCGATGATTAATATCAAAACACTTTATTCAACATTTCACACTTACAATTTAACCCTTTATCTATCGCATTATGAATTCATGAAAATTGTACATTCTAAAGCATTTCACGCAAATTTTTTTAATTAAATTAAAAGATTTACAGAATCATTTAATAAATATTTGGAGGATTTTAGAAGGATTGAAGGATTTAGAAGGATGAATTAAATTTGAATTTACAGGGATTTTCTGCTATTTTTACAACCCCACTCAAACTTTTATTTTTAATTATTTTCTTAGTACTTTGCAGAATTATAAAATGTACAAATATGATGTTCTGACAATAATCATATAGAAATTTTTTCGCATTGAAATATTCCCGTCCCCTCCCTGAGCGCCATAAAAGCTGTAAAGATGCAAAAGTAAAATTAATCATCCTTGCAAAAATATTTTTGTTTAGTTTAACCAATAATGCTTTTGGAATAAGATAAAATAGTGTATCTGTACCTCATTCTAAGCAGTATTACAACTAACTGGCGTATCAAAAGAATTTTATAATAAGTTATTTTAATGGTACTTATAAATACCGTCGGTAGATAAAGGGTTAAAACTCTGCACACTTTTATAATTATATCATTTGCAACATAAATATCACCATATAACAACACACTTCACATTTTATCTAATCTACGAATACATTTTAATCACAGTTTTCATCTCATAAATCTTGCCAACCCTAAACATAGTTTCCATTTCATTTCAATAAAATGTCCATTCGTTCTGTTCAATACCGGCCACATAACATCTATTTTTTTTTTTTTTTTTTTTTTTTTTTTTTTTTTTTTTTTGTTAAATATCGAAAACCTCTCTGACGATAGCGAGGCAATGGCGATGTGCCTAGGTCTCTGACAATGAGTTCTGTTTTTGCAACCTGCTAAGCGGTCTAGTATTAAAGTTCTTTTGGTCGTTAAAAGGTCTTTTTAATTCCCACTTATAAAGTTCTCAGTAATAAATATTGCAGCATTAAAGTTTTAATTTATACAATCACTTTCACAAAAGAGTTGATTTAAAAAATAATTATTAAGTACACAACTATGTTTTTTAATGTGTTCAACAATGTTTTCTAATTTATACTGTTTTTGTTTTCTTTCTTACAATATAAATGATTAGCTTTCACTCATATTTTTTATAATGGTATTGTATTTACTCAAGCAAAGCAAAATTTCTAGAAGACAAAAATATACTTTCAGTATCATTTATTGATATTAATAACTTTTCACTAACTAAAATTCAGGTTACATCGTTCTGTTTCATTATTTATAGCTATTGTAGTTTTCTATTTCCAGCAAAATTCTTTATATCTTTTTCCAATAACAGTGAAACGTTAAGTAATGAAAATAAATATTTGTATGGCAAAGAAAATAAAAATAAATGTTTCGCAAGAAAGAATGGCAAAGTAGTTGATACTTTTATTGATGGTAAAGAGAGCAGATATTTCTCAGTCAATATAATATTTATGTTATAAAAAAGTTAATTCATGTTCTCGAAAATTTTTTGACCTATCTATTTTTATATAGCCACGGTTGGAGAAGACCATGTTTTGAAAAAAAATGATAAGTCTCTGCAAGCATTGAATTTTTATTACTGTTACTGATTAAATGTACTCATTTGAATTTATAAAAGTTTATGTATGTACTTTTTTCAATAAAACAAAAACAAATTACGCTAATATTACTACACATTATCCTATACAAATATGGCTGATAGAAATACATCAGAAATAAGTGTACTAATTAATGTTTTCCTTAAACGTTATTTAGATACACTTCTACATCTGTAAATTTTATAAAACTTGAACAATGAACACATTACACCTAATTTTGACATCATATTGGAATTTTTATAAATGGGAAACTATTCTTGCAAGAAATATGTTAATCACTTGACCATATACTGTAATTATAAAAAATACATAATCCAAAATCCAAAGGTTTTTTTTTTTTAGCTTAATTGAAAATTTATAAATTGGACACCTTTAAAAATCTATTTCTATTAAAAACATAATAGGTTACAATTAAAATTATTTCTTTACAAAATCAATTTCAAAATATATAAAATTTCGAACATAATTTTCAAAAAAAGCATACCACATCTAATTTTTAATTTTTTTTTAACGAACATATTTTTCTAGAAGATTTAAAATGTACAAATCAAACATTATAGTTAAATCTGTAATATGACTAATTTTAAATATTTCCGTTTATTACATATATCTCTGTTGTAACTGAAATACTTATGTAATAACAAGTTTTGTTGCAGATATTTCATTGTAAGATTTGTATCTATGCATAACTGGACTGTAAAAAAGTCGCCTGTTTTCTAACGAAAAATTTCTATAATCCGAACAAAAACTTTTGTAACCGCCACATAATGCAATTTTTCTATAAGAAACTTTAGAAAACCATTTATTTTGAAAGTTTAAAGAGGAATTTATAAAACTAATTTTTTATTGCCTGCCCATCATTTTCCGAAAAGTTTTCGAATATCTTTTAGAATGCATTAATAAGTTCTGTCAACCTTTTAGAAGATTTAAAATGAATAAATCAAAAATTACAGTTTAACTAATATCAATAATTTTTAAATATTTGCATTTTTTATCTCCGATGTAACTAAAATATTTCTGTGGTAATAAGTTTTATTGCAGATATTTGATTGTAAAATCTACATTTCTGCATATATGCATTGTAAAAAAAAGACAGATGTTTCTTAAACTACGAAACTTTACTACAATGATGAACGAAAATATTCGTAAACTATTTCAAGTCACACAATATTTCGAAAAAATCTTCTCTAATGTTTAGAAACACCTCAGACCCTATTTTGAAAATTTAAGGAGGACTTTAAAAAACTAATTTCTTATTAGCTGTGCATAATTTATTGGAAAGTTTTCGAGTCGTTTTTACTATGCATTAATCGGTTCTTTCGACACGGAAAATAAATGTTTCAGATTATATCGCATCTCATCCAAACATTTTGAGATGCATAAGTGTATAAAATTGTGCATAAAATTCTAACAGAAAATTTAATTAATAAATAGAGAATAAACAGCTAATTTTTCCTTTGAAATTTTAATATTTTTAATTATGAACGGTTTTTTGTTAACCCCTTAATGGTCGCATTAAATTACGGTTTAAAAATTCAAATTCGTTATTGCTACCACTTTTTTGAAAAAAAAAAATATTCATCTTATTTAATGACAAGTAAATTGGTACCAGAATAAAACCAATTACACTGTTTTATAAAACTGGTAGGAAATCAAACAATTCTGAATAAAAACTGTGAAGCTTGCAGCCCATCGATTTCTCGGGCGCGAAGATTAATTGGTTAAACACGTTTGCTGAATATGAAAATATTTACTCGATTTCATAGCACTCAGAAAACCTGCATTCTAGGCAGAGTAACACTAATTAATCCTTTATCTACCGACAGTAGTTATAAGTACCATTAAAATAATTTATTATAAAATTCTTTAAATACGTCAGTTAGTTGTAATACTGTTTAGAATAGGCTACATATACATTACTTTAGTTTGTTCCAAAAACATTATTTGTTACACAAAACAAAAAATATTTTTGCAAGGATGATTTATTTTGTCTTTGCATGTTTTCAGTTTTTATGGCGCTGAGGGAAGGGGGCGGAATTTTTCATTGCGGAAAAATTTCTATATTTATATTGTCAGAATATCATATTTATACATTTTATAATTCTACAAAATACTAAGAAAATAATTAAAAATAAAAGTTTGAGTGCGGTTTTAAAAATTGCACAAATTCCCTGTAAATTCAAATTTAATTAATCCTTCTAAAATCCTTAAATGTTTATTAAATGATTATGTAAACCTTTCAATTTAGTTTAAAAAATTTGCGTAAAATGCTTTAGAATGTAAAATTTTCATGAATTCATAATGCGGTAGATAAAAGGTTAAAGCTATTTAAAAACTTCTTGAAAAGGCTTTCAGTAACTATAGGCAGCTAATACAAATTTATTTTATAAATCCTTTATTTAATTTCGAAAGTGGATGCTTTTGTGAGGTTTCTAAAGATAAAGGAATGCTTTTCAGAAATCTTGGTTGACTCAGAAGAGATTAATGCATATTTCCATACGGTACATTTTGTAAATTAAGAAATATTTTTCCTTTTTTACAATGCAATGTAACTCAAAAAATTCTATGGTATTCTTCATTTGTATATTTGTAAACATAGCTATTGCATGCCGCTTCTTCTGTCCTATATTGCCAGATCTTTAAACTGGTCCAGTCAATTATTACAAGTCACTCAGTTATAAATTCAACAAAGATATTTACTAAAACGCCAGAAGAGTCTATTTTTAAATTCAAAGTTAAGTACAATTTTAGACGGTACAAAGTTCTTTGTGATGATTTGGAAATAAACATTTAGACATAAAAATTCTGTCTTCTTATTTTATATTTTTCTTGAAGAATATTTTTAGATCATTTGTTTATAGTTTAATTTTAAAAATCATCAGTTCGTTTTAAGATCACTGTACACGTAACTTCAAAATAACTTAAAACGTAAAAATCAATGTCTATTTTTTTTTAACAACTTTGAATATTTAAATACTGCAAAAATAATATTTACCGTTATTTAAATATTTGCCATTTAGAAAACAAGGTACGGGCAATTCTATACACAATTACTTGAAACATTACAGATAGTTCAACAACGTTATTTTAATGCAATTAAGACTTATATTTAAAGGCAGAAACGACTGCATACATTTAATAACTCTAACATTCGAATCGAAAAAATTATAAGTAGCGAAATAATGTAAAAAAAAAAAATAATAATGAATTTTCTTATTGAATAAAATGTGCAATCATAAATTACAATTTAAACATTTCAAATATTAATGAATGTTCTCTCATTAGAAAACAATATTCTAACTCAAATTGATAAATTAAAATATTCTCATTATCTGATGAATAGACATGATTAATTTTTTTCAAACAGCGAGATCTAATTTCATTACTGGAGTCAATATATAAATGTTTAATTGCAAACATGGTAAATTATACCACAAAACAAAGAGGATAAAAGTATATTGTATTTGACCATTTCTCAAGAAGTGCTGCTTGTTCGAATTTATATTTAAAATAAGTCAAATAGAATTTAAATATTAAAAAAAAAAACTTTGATGTTTGTTGCATTTACAGTTTAATTTTAAAAAATTGGGAAAACCTGCAAGTGATCTCAAAAATAAGTCATCTGTTACAGCAGATAAATGATTCTCGCGAATTGTATATAGATATATATGAAACTATAAGGCGGTATTCCATCTAAATGCATCCGTTCTGGTAGAACACCATCTCCGCTGTACAATATGACCATTCCCTTAAGAACTAACAGCAGGTTAATCAGCCGTAATGGTAAGTTGAAAAGCAATGGATTTGGATTCTTTGGGGATTTCTCCAGACGAAATTTAAGTCAATCAGTTTTTCCTTAATCTATATTTATTTAGAACACACAAAATAAGTTATTCCAGCAGTCACCGTTCCACATATTTATTACTACAACTTTCGCCATCAGAACTACATCATTCTATGTTCTATATTATTGAAAAAATGAAACGGGCGTCTTAACAGTTTAAAAATCAGTTGCATTCTGACGCTCTCCAAAGTTAAAATGAAAATCCGAGACTCTACACAAAAACTAGCTCCTCCTCAGTTCGCGTCAGCAATTTAAAGATCCATTAGGATTAACTTCAAGGCTATGACGTCGGACATCACATTCTCCTATTGGTAAACGGGGCGTGTCTCCCCGTAAGATCTTAATATTTTGTGCGTAATAGAATAACCTGTTCACATACGCGCATGAACACACCAACAGACGATCTAATAAAAAACAAAAAATAAAATCTCGATAAATATTCTAAAAAGAAAAAATAAACCTCTACATTGAAAGAAGATTTCGAAATCTCTCTTTTTGAGAAAACAATCAATAGATTATTACTAAGTTAAATAAAATAAGAAAAAAGAACTTTAGCTGTTAAAATATTAATACATTACGAAACTGAGATTAAAAGTATGTTCCATAAACTTAGAATTAAAAACTCAGAGCGGGCAAAATGGCGCAATTTTTTTTATTTCATATATGATATAAGTTAATTGATCAACATTTTATTGCGAGTATTATGTAAATACCTTGCAAGAGAGAAAACTATTGCCCATGGTGAAGTCGGAAAATAATGCCGCTGCATCATTAGCATCCACGATTGGACCAACCTGTATTATATCAACCTTATCATATTACTCTACGCAAGATATTAGAATAGGCAGTGCAGTCTATTACTAAATGTCTACGAATAAAGGTGAAAAAAACATATCTTTTAATTTTCTATTCTGAAAATAGTCAAATTAAGTATCCGCTCTATTTTTTCAGTAACGAAAGTACAATTTATATGGTAGAGACTTTTACGACAAATTGCCATTTTTACTCAACTGAACATATTAAACACATTGATAAAGCAGATTAAATGAAATGATGCTAATAAAACAAGCTAGCGGACAGTTAAAGAAAATGTACAATGCCGCAATACAATTCCACTGCACACGAAGCAGCGATTTTTGTTATATGATAAAACGTTGAAAAAACTTTTACTCCGACCAAGTAATAGTATTTCATTATCTAGTGTGTAGAGAAACGATGATATAATGCGTAAAAAATCAGAAACCAATGAGGTACCTAGTTCAAGAATTCGCCAGTTATTGTTGTTTGTTTTTATTGTTGGCGGGAGGGAGGAGTCCACGGGAATAAAATATAGCAAATTTGTTACAGAAATGTCCAGCCTGGTTGTTCCGGTAGGAACAAGTAGCTTTCATATTTCTTGTTTTTTAAAAATTAATGAGTTTAACTGAAACAGACGAAGATAAGATGAGTATACCTCAATCCTAGAAGATCTAATCTCAGTTTTTGTCAATACTCGGTTTAAATGGGAATATCACAGAATTAGGCAGCTTTTTCGATTTGGCGTCATTTAGAATAATTTATGTGTTGTTTCCAAATTTAGAAATATCTTGATGTACCCGCCATATTCTAACAAAAGGGAGAATAAAGCTATTAAATAAACTCAATCGAGATTTATGTTTATACTCCACACTTGGTCAGTCATATCGAAATCATTTATAGGAGTGAAAAAAAAAAAAAAAATTAAATGGCAGTGTACAGCTTTTTAACTTTATGCAGAAATACAAGTAATAATTACTTTAAAAAATTTATAAAATGTAGAAAAATATAAAAAAAATAATACAATTGTAAATTAAATTATTTATCTACAGTTGAAATGTTTTTGAAGATAAAAATACCAAGGTTTAACTAAGTGAAGACACTTATCGAAAACCTAATATGTTCGACTAGTCCCGCAAAGCAATCGCACATTAAACATCTCCCACCCTACAATCTGGCAAAGTTTTGTAAAGTTTATTGTACAGATTATTTTCAAATATTTTCTTTATAGGGGAAAGAGATCATAGTCTGTGGAATTAGTAATTAAAGATTTACATAATGAAACTAACCAAACATTTAAGCTATTGATAGCAAGACATTTTGAAATATATATTTGTTGTGCTCAATTAGTCTATCACAATCTATATTTTTCTGGAGTAAGTTTGTTTTCTTTAACTTTAAGGAGATCATGACGATAACGTTGTTGATTGTGCCTTTCTAAAGTCAAAGATTGAGGTTAAAGTACAGTTTAAGGTATACTACACTGAGTTTGCTATATGTCCACAAGTGCTGTTCGAACAGAACACCTCATTAAAATTGAGAGATATGATGGTAATGGCTCCTGATTTGTCGCGAATATATAGATATCTCTGTGGTATACTAAGAGTTATTATATACTTTTGGGTGGAGGCTGTATGTATAGATTCGCATTTCAGCATAATCTCATTCTTCTTGTCAGTATAGAAATAGAAATATATTAGCTTTGTTTAAGATATAAAACTGGAAAAAAAAATCCTAACGTCTACAGCTGGTGGTGAAAAGTGCCTAGTAATTTAGCTAGTTTTTTAGTTACTAAATGTGTTTTGAACATTTAAATGACGAGTTAGTAACTTAAATTGTAAAAATAAATAGTTTTAAATTTGAATTAGAGCACGTCAAATATTATTTGGCTTTAAGATTTCCAATAAATATTACTTTTAAGCAACAACTAAAACCATGTAGAAATAAAATTTGTTCATCAAAGTAGTCACCTAATCTCGGGATTGAATATAATTTAATCTTCATAACTCATTTGGTTCTCAATTAAATATTCAATGTACGAAATACCTGTTTTATTTGCAAACAAGCTAAAACAGAGTATATGTCACAAACATTGTGGACAAAATACACTTTCAAACGTCTCTAATACTCTAAAATGCTATTTCAGGTTTTGAAATTTTCTGAGATGAACCGTTAGTATATAAAACATAAACACAAATTGATCAATACATTTTTAAATTAAGAATAACACTAATTTCTCTATGAAAAATCTGGTGTTCAAAAATCTTGATAGTATGCAGTTGAGTAACACTTTCAGTGAAATTTAAAAAAAATTCACGCGCAAATAGTTAAAAAAGAATAACTTAAAAAATCTATCAATGTATAAAATAATATCGCATAAATCATCATTAAAATATTTTGAAGATTAGTCAAAGCTCAAGTCGTTTTTCGAAAGACACTTTTGCAGCAATAATTAATAAAATGCACATGAAATATATACATTGGTTAATTGGAAAACTCCCATAATGTAGAGCAAAACGTATTTTTAAATAAGCAAAAATACGCAGTTAGAAATTAATCATGATAAGCATGGAATATCTGATTTATGTAATAGCATTATAAATCAACGTACTTGAAATAAATCATATGGAACAATTTGGTATGATAAATTGAAACAAAAATTACAACGTACGAAAATCTAAGACTTTTAATTATTTAAATAAAAAACATTTTTTCTCGGTTCAAAATTCGAATTTTATTTAACATTTTAAAACATAGCATTTAGTCTTTATTAATTCCGTTTATCTCCACGTCTGTTTATTGCCCGTCTACTCTTCTCTCAATCTGCCGACTAACTGTCGTAATTTTGTTTATATTTAAATGATATTTAAAGGGGTCCGGGACACATTAAAAATATTTTTATTTATTGATCCAAATTTCGATTTTTTTGCGATGTTTAACCCTATTATTTTTAAAGAAAATCGCATGTAAAAATTTCACATATTGAAAAAAATAATAAAATTTAAATTTCAAATTTATTAAAAAATGGGATAATTTTAATTGCTATAACTTGATACATTATTTATAGATTTTCATTTTTTTTTCTTACAATTGCATAGACAGAAATATCTAAATTTTAATTTTGAATGGGATTTTAAAAAATATTAATAACAACAATTAAACCTAATAAAAAATGAAAAAAAAAAGCTGTAGAATAGTAAACATATATTTTTTTAAATTTAGAGAATCAATGTTAAAGTAAAACAATCAAAAAAGACATATTCCAAGTTTGAAGAAATTATCTTTAACGGTTCCTGAGTTGTAATAATTTAAATCTGAGAAATTACCAAAAAACCATTATAAAGAAAAACGCATTCTCACAAGAAGTCATTTCCATGACAATCATTGATTGAAATCTAGAATTTGAAAGCAAACCTAAATGGAAAAGAAAACATTTTTCTCTTCTAATTATGATAGAAATATGATTTAAACGTCATTGTAAGTATAAAAAAATACAGAAATTCTTAATGCCATAAAACTTTTAAAGAAAATTTGAAGATTTTTGCGTCCCGGTTCCCCTTAACTTTATAAATGTGATCTAGCACGTGACACCATGTTTCCTATTAACCCTATACACACACATTCGCCGCCAACTACGAGAATACTCGTAGTTGGTAAACTGGATTCATTGCCAGCTATGAGTATTGCCTTACGAGTATAGCCGTAGGAAACACATTCATTTTTTAGGTGTTTGGCACACAGAAAAAGACTAAATAATACACTTGGAATACTGAAATGGATCATTTACTTCAATTTAACAATTCAAAACAATTTAAAAGCATAATATCGGTGATATCACTCTTTCATCTGTGAACAGATGGAATGCCACAACTTTGTCAGCGAACGTGTTAATAACTTAGTATATACATTTCATTTACAAGGCTAAAATAATTCTCTCACATTACAGTTATGTCAATAATGGTGAAAGAATATTTGATACACTTCATGATGATAATTTATTTTAAAAATAAACACAATGGTATACATAGGGTATAAAACTTATATTTTTAAACATATTATACAACTTTAACCCTCTTATTCATATGTCCTAAAAGTTTTTGTTGTATAACATAAAATGCCAAACAATTATATTTCATTTACAATGACATCCTAAAATTTGATTACATTATTGCTTATATCTATCAATGGGCATATGTTTTGAAACTTGGTTCACATATTTCAGCTTAACTGGGTGTTTACACACTGCATGGGGTGTATCTTATGATAATCATAAACCCTATATCGCCAAAGGTGACCGGCCAGTTGGGATTTTAGACATTTTCTTAAATATCTAGAAAAATTCATGAAGAATTATCCTCAAAGTCTAAATGTGTAGATATAATAGTACACGTCATACATTTCCGTGAAGATTTTTTTCTACACATTATAAGAGACCGTCAACAAATTTAAAAAGAATTAATATCTTTTGAATAATCCTGTCAAAACTAATGTAGCAAAAGCGTTCAAACTGTAGGTTATGATTAATTGGCTTATTGGATAAACCATGTTCCTTTTTATAAGGATAGCATGCATACTCATATATAAATTAAGGTTTTTATAAAAAAACAGTCCCAAATTTTTCCAGGTTTTTTTGCTTATAATTAGCAGAGTTGTTTATATAAAATAAGGTTCTTTTCCGAAAAAATGAGAAACAGCATTATACACAATATCCTCTAATACGAATTAAAAAATAATAAAAATTGTGTGAAAAATGAGCAGGTTTACTAAGTAAATTTTCACTGCGCATGCGTCAAAGATATCAAAATTTTATTTGCATATTGTAATATTTAGTTGTGTTAGTTGTATGAATGCCTCAAAATCATAGCAGGAAATTCTGAAAGGTTCATCTGTAGAATAAGGGCCATTTTCACCATTCGCTTACATTTCATGGTAACGGACATGACAAGTAACGGATTTTTAATTTCATATAAAATTTAAAAAAAAAACTACAGTCAACTCTCGTTAATTCGAAATCGGATAATTCGAATCTTCGCTTAATTCGAACTAAACACCAAGTCCCGAAATTCTCAATGGCAAAATAACGTTGCAAATTTTCATTAATTCGAACTCATTTTCTCTTAACTCCGTTTAATTCGAACTAACGAGAATTCCGATTTTGCTTTTTTCTTTTCTTTCTCATTTCAGATCATTTGAATAATTTTCTTTCATTGATTTTTGTGAAAATTGTTCCGAACGAGTATACATATATAATGCAACGCATTTGATATCCACTTTATTAGAGCCCCGTCTGTCCAGTCGTGTTTTTCTTCCATGGTGCTTATTTCTAATCTTTAAATTAGTTTATGTATTTATACATTCTAATTTAATATTAAGTCATATTCTAATAATAACAGACGAAATATATTTAAAACAAAAACACCATAACATTTATTCCTATGTAATAGTACTCTATTAACCATGTTTTCCGTTATTCGAACTTCGGATAATTCGAACATTTCTTGTAGTCCCGACGAGTTCGAATTAACGAGAGTCGACTATATTAAAATGAACTAGCTGGTATATTAACTTCGATAATAATTTACATATCTTCTAAAACTATTTAGTAAACTTACTTAGCAGCTTACATTTCATGGTAACGGACTTGACATTTCAAATAAAACTATTAGAAATGAACTAGCTTGTATAATCTCTAACTTAGATAATAATACACACACCTTCTGAAACTATTTAGTAAACAACACTTATTACAAGAGTGCAAACATCATTATTTTAATATTAAAATTTACGGTGACAGACTTGACAGTGAAAAAAAATAGCAACTTTGATGAAAGCTGATTCTTGCCACTATTACATTGCTTCACAATTGAAGAGTAAAAAATGGCAAGTAGTAGTTGCGTGAATAGTTTAACTATATCGCTGAATATCTGCTGATAACTTTAGGGAGCATTCGAAACCTATTTTGACTAAAATAATCACAAGGAAATAGACTTGACAAAAAGTGAGGGACAAAAAATGTCTGGTAATTTCTTAAAGAAAATATCTTTTGTATTTTTTTCATTAATATAGAACACTAACAGTTCATATTTAAAGTAACTAAACTTTTTTATTTAAAAAAAGTTAGCTAAAAAAACAGTTAAGAGCATAAAACTTTGAATGTGACAAGCATTTTTGTTTAGAATCAAAATTTTAAAGATTTATATCTCAAAGTTTTTTATTGATTTTTTTTTTTTCATGTTACAAATGTTCAATATAATCTTCATTAGCTAATACATAGCTCAAATCAAAATTTAAATATTAATTTATGTTAGAATTTTCTTCTTTTTACTATGGGATAGCATACGTAATCAAAATTTGAAAGATGCCCATAAGGTCTAAATCTGTTGTTCCCAAAATGCAGCAAAAAATGAAGGGTTTTATCCAAAAGTAGTAGCCCATCCCATATTGTGTATTTTGTGTTGTGTGTATTCTATATTGCCATTAATCAACGGATATATGGATACAGCCCCTCATCTTTTTGTTTCATTCTGGGAATAACGGATTTTCATCTTATTGTATTCGCGATTCTTTTCAGAATTTTCAAGGTATGATTTTGAGACTTTCAAAAAAGTTGCTCTATACATTTAGTTAACACAATATGCAAATAAAATTTTGATATCGATCACGCATGCGCAATTAAAAAATATTTAGTAAACCTACTCATTTTTCATACAATTTTTTTATATTTAATTCTCATTACAGTGTATTGTGTGCATTGTTTTTTGTCATATTTTCAGAAAAAAAATGTTATTTTATATTATGGATTCTGCAAATTATATGCAAAAAATTTGGAAAAATTTAGGACTGTTTTTATAAAACCTTAATTTCTCTATCTATGCGCATACATATTCTTGACATAAAAATGAACCCAGCTTATTACAATAAGCCACTTAACTATAATCTAAAGTTTGAGCTCACATTAGTTTTGACAAGATTATCCAAAAAATATTCATTCCTTTTTAATTTTTTGACGGTCCCCTATGGAGTTACGGGGAAAAATATCCACGGAAATGAATGAATTGTACTAATTTATTTATACACTTAGAGTTTCATCATAATTCTGCACGTATTTTTTTAGATATTTAACAAAATATCCAAAATTGCAAGAGGCCGGTCTAGTGAACATATGATGCACAAAATCATTTAAAATCATTTCTTTATACGGGCGAGCATTGATTAAAAGTGTTTTTTATTTGGTTTATGTATCTTTCAATATAAATATAATATATTCTATTTAAACGCATTTTTTTCTTTGTAATGCATCTTACTGTAAAAATATGTTCAACTCTTTAGAATATGCTTGTAAAAAATAATAAAAAATCCTATAGGCCTACGCAAAAAAAGGAAAAAATGTACATATATTTTTTCTATGGGTAATAATTGTTGGAAATGCATTTTGTGTGTATTACGTGTTTTTTACCTGGATTAATGTTTAGCTCAACTGGTGGCGCACATAAATGTCAAAAGATAAAATTCAAGGTTGTAAAAAATGGATATGTATGCATCTAAAGGTAGAAATTAGTGAAAGTGACTTTTCAAGGATGATACTTGTTTTCTAACTGACATATTTAATGTATATTAAAAGACTAGCTGTTACCCGTGACGTCGTTCACGTAGCATAAAAAAAGGATAAACGCTTTAATTAAACAAAACATTTCATTAACAATAATTTAAAATATATATAACACATATCTTATACCAGGCTATGCAGTAGTTTTTTTTTTTTTTTTTTTTTTTTTTTTTTTTTTTTTTTTTTTTTTTTTTAGGGGATTTAAAGAACTCAGTCAAATAAATGGAAAATGTGTTAGATAATATTAACGATCGCGAAAATGAAATTGCAACCATTTATACTGTATAACACCTGTAACGCACCCCAATGGTACAGAAATCATGTTGTAGTGCATTTCAGAATTCCATATCAAAGAAAGAAAAATCATGTGTTAAATCTAGGTAATAAAAAAAAATATCCAACATTTCCATAATACATAATTTCGCCGGCCCATTCTTTTCTGCATCTGTGTATGTGATCTATGTGCTTGTAAATATTCTAAATACAATGTTAAAATTTTGCTTAGTTAGAAAAAATATAACGAAGATTAAAATTCACCTTGAACAATTTCTAATAATAGACAGAAACGTACTTGAATTCTTTTGTACAGTCCTGTATATTACGTGCAAATATTTAAACGACCGCATATTTAGCTTAAATTATTCAAGCAAAAAACCCGATTCAAATTATTGAATTCATATTTCCGGGAATCGCTATTGCACAGGTGACCATATATCCAATTTATTGTATAGTACGATACATGATTTATTTAAATTCTACAAACATCTCTTATTATACCAAATGTAGCTGAACTTCAGAATGCATTAGTTTTCCTTAAAATACATACTATAATTGAAAAAGCTCTTCAGCAATCTTTTCTAATAGACCACACTTTGGATACAATATCTGAGATCTGGACACAAAATCTTTTATGCGCCTCTGTAAATGAACAACAAATGTGATGCAAATCATACTTTACTGCAAGCATATTAGTAAATTTCAGTATTTATCATTGTATTGATTATCTCAGTATATTAATTTCATCATGTTTGAAATAGTGCAACGCAATTAAAATACGCTGGGAATATTTTTTCCCCGTAGACTATTATATTACCGAACATTTTTCTGTTATCTTGTAAAAGAATGTTAAACCTTTTCACCCCATTTTCTACAGAAATCCTGTTTTAGTGCACTTCAGAAACTGATATCAATTTCAATATTATTAAAATAACCTTAATAAAATAACTTTATTAAAATATGCTGCAAATGGTTTTTCTTCACAGACTATGATATATTGAAATACATTTGAGGTCACTGTACGCACATTATAAGTACTATACTTAACATATTCGATAGTAACCATATTCTTCTGAACCTTAAAAATGCATGTAAATTTCATTACATTTAAAATTATGTAACATTATCAAAATACACCACAAATGATTTTTTCTCCGTATATCATAATGTAAAGTCCCCTTTTGAGTGCTCCTGTGATTCAGTTATAATTGCTACCTAGTTCATTTTCAATGCCGCACATGCTATAGCAAATCTCAATAACGTGTGTTATTTTCGTATGAATTCCACTATATTTACTCAAGTTGAAACACGGACAAACAGACGGCAGACCCCAGGCACTTGGCATCCGGTATACAGACAAGTTGAAGTCGTAAACACTTTTAGACCATGTTAGAAAGTGTCAAAAAGGGGGTAGTTTCCGTAAAACGAAAAAAAAAAAACAGAATTTTTGAAAATTTAAAAACTTATAGCCGAATTTCTGTACTTTGTTTCAGATATGACGTTACATTGATATTTTTAAAATTCTTAATGGAAAGTATTCCTGTGACGTCACAATTGGTAAAAAGTTGAATTTTATAGCCTCGAACCGAAAGAAAGAAAAAGGTTCATTTTTATTACGGATTAATATCTGGAAAAACTACTAAAATATTCATATTCTTGTAAAGTGTGAAGTTATATTCTTGTGAAGTCTTCTAAGTGTAAAAGAAATTTTATATAATCGTCTGCGTGATATAAGAAGAAAAACAGTATTCCTCTGACGTCACAATTGGTAAAATCACGGTTTATAACCTCGAACAGAAAAGCAGAATAGGGTCCATTTATTTATTTCATTTTCTTTTATCACGTGAAAATCTTTCAGTTGAAAATAAATTACAGAAGAGAAATAATTATTCCGGTTTTTTTATTTTTTGGCAACGAAAAAAGAAAGATGATTAAATATTATGGAAAATTTTTCAATTTATTCTGTATGAAAAATAGTGAAATGTTGAATTATTAAGAAAAATATTTGAATAAAATAAATAAAAATTAGCCTATGTTCATTTCAGACCAATAATCTATCTATATACAAAAATTCAAAGACATTAATCCATCCGTTTTGAAGCCAAGTTCATTCCAATTTTCGGACACACTTTCACATTTATAATATATATAAGGATAATACTTATACAAAAAGGTAAAAAAAAAAAATTGGTCTGTTTTAATTGTGAACGTTAGATATGTTGCTGAATTAGATTTTCAAATGTGTTATCATTTTTCTAGTTTTTTTATTTGTTAATTTTATTTTATCGCGACAAAGAATAAAATAAAACTATATAATGCAACAACAATACATGAAGTATCTCAAAAAATATTCTTTTATGCTATGTATTATAGAGGAATAAATGTAATGAAATACCTCACATCTACATATATAATAATAAACTTCAGTTATTCAGTTCAGCAGTTTAAAATCTACCAGGAATACGAATTATTTAACATCTTAAATTAACTGAAATCTATAATTAGTTGCTTGAAATGTGTAGTTTGGAAAACGCATATCTCCATGGAAATACGATTAATTAAGAAGCTTTGAATAAAATGGTGATCAATCTTACATATCCCTCAAGTTCTCGCTGATGATTGTTGGACAAATTGAATTTGTCTCAAATAAGAATATTCTAACTGCAGAAAATTAATCCTTTTGGAAGTATATATTAGAACTGCTAATATGAATCGATTAATAGGTACAAATAGAAATCTGTAAGAATTCATTTTAAGTTTAATTAACTGAAAATTATATTTGATCTATAAATGACAAGGAGTGGGATTTATACTCTTAAATTTAAAATTTTCCCTCATCTGCCTAGATACTTGCAATAATCTATTTGTTTTCGAAGAAAATTATAAATAACATTTGATGGTTTTGAACTAACGTTATTTAAAATAGCCGTATACAATAATCATGAAAACATTTTAAACTAAAAAGTGTTTGAAGAAAAGTATATTGCGAGTAAAAGCGTCATGATACATATTAAAAGTCATCTTAATGTTTTTATCCTCCTAAATGATAAATTCTGTAATATACACCATAAATTACTAAAATATATGTAATATAATATAATAACACTGTAGAAAATGTCTCTAAAAATATTATTTTATGCTGTGAATTATAGAGGAATAAATTTAATGAAATATAGTTCATCGGCATGAGCAATAATAAAGGTAACTTATGCAGTTTAGTAGTTTAAAATCTCCTCGAAATACGAATTATTTATAATCTTAAATTAACTGAAATCTATAATTAGTTGTTTGAAAGATATACTCTAGAAAACGCATGTGTCCATGGAAATGCGATTAATTAAGAATCTCTGAATGAAACGATCATCAATCTTACACATCCTTTTCGATCTTGCTCAATGATTGCTGGACAAATTGAATTTCTCTGAAAAAAGAATATTCTAACTGCAGAAATTTAACGCCTTTAAAGTATATACTAGAACTGCTTATATGAAGAATTAATCGATAAAAACAGAAATCTGTAAAAATACTTTTTAAATTTAAAAAAATGGAAATTAGATTATAACTGTATAAATGACACAGACTTGGATTTATAAACTAAATATCTCCAAGTATTGCTCATCTTCCTACCTAATTAAAATAATACTGTTATTTTAGAAGAAAATTATAAATGACAGTTGATGATTCTGAGTTAACGTCATTTAAACTTACTGTATACAATAATCATGAAGTTATTTTAAACTGAAAGTATTTTCAAGACGAGTATATTGCGTGTAAAAGCGTCATGATTCATATTAAAAGTCATTTTAAGAAGTTATCCTCCTATATACTAAATTATGTTATGCAGATTATAAATTAGTGAAAAGTATAAAATACAAAACATTAACAATATGAAAAATAGCTCTAAAAGTATTATTTTATGCTGCACATTATAGACAAATAAATTTAATGCAATATATCACTTCACAATCCGCATATCCGCATCAACAAAAATAAACGTAACTATTGCAGTTTCATCAGCAGTCTAAAATTTACTAGAAATACGGATTATTTATCATCTTAAAATAACTGAAATCTATAATTAGTTACTTGAAAGATATACTTTAGAAAACGCATATCTTTATGGAAATGCGATTAAAAAGACTTTTTGAATATATATATATATATCACCAATCTTACATCTTCCTTAAGCTTTTACTCAATGATTGCTGGACAAATTGAATATGTCTTAAATGAGAATATTCTAACTGCTGAAATTAAATTCTTTTTAAGTATATATTAGAACCGCTAATATGAAGATTTAATTGGCACAAACAGATATCTGTAAGAATTCGGATTAATTATTGAAACTTATATTACACTATATAAATGACACGGGGATAGATTTATACGATTCATATTTCCAATTTTCTCTCATCTACCAAAGCACTTACAACAATCTAATTATTTTCGAAGAAAATTAATCGGTGGTTTAGAATTAACGTTGTTTAAACTGACTATATAAACAATAATTAAAATATTTTAAAATAAAAAAAATTTCAACAAGAATATACAACATGTAAAAGCGCCATAATTAATATTAAAAATCACTTTAAGAATTTATCTTCTATATACTAAATTATGTAATGCAGATTATAAATTACTAAAAAACATATAATACAATCGAATAACATTATATAAAATATCTTTTAAAATATTATTTTATGCACTGCATTACAGAAAAATAAATTTAATGTAATATCTCGCATCCGCATTAACCATAATTAATTTTAAAATCAATTTAAAATCTACTAAAAATACGGATTCTTTATCATCTTAGATTAACTGAAATTATAAATAGTTGTTTGAAAAATATACTTTAAAGAGCGCATATCTCCATTGAAATGCGATTAATTAAGAAACTTCGAATAAATTGTTCATCAATCTTACGTACCCCTTTCGATCTCGCTGAATAAATGCTGGACATTTTGAATTTGTCTGAATTAAAAATTTTTTAACCGCAGAAGTTTATTCCTTTTAAAAATTTATATTAGAGATACTAATATGAAGATTTAATTTGCACAAATAGAAATCAGTAAGAATTCATTTTCCGTTTAATTATTTTAAAATTAGATTATAAGTATATATATGACACTTGGTTGGATTTATTAACTTCATACTTTCCACTTTCGTTCATCTGCCAATGCACGTACAATAATCTACTTGTATTTGAAGAAAATTATAAATAACAGTCGATTGTTGTGAATTTATGTCATTTAAACTGATTGCATACAATAATCATGGAAATATTTTAAGCTAAAAGTGTTTCAAGAAAAGCATATTGCATGCAAAAGCGTCGTGAATCATAACTAGAACCATCTAGAAGAATTTATCCTCCTATATACTAAATTATGCAATACAAATTATAAATTACTGAAAAATATTAAATACAATACAATAACATTACATAAAATATCTTTAAATATATCATTTTATGCAGAGTATTATAGAGGAATAAACTTAGCCCTTTCGGGTCTGGTGTAATATTAATAGTAAATGTCTTTTAATGGAGTATTATTTTGTTTTAAGAAATAATTTTGTTACTGCTTACAGGTAGTAACGTTAGTATATGAATTCATTTGTTTGAGAATTTAGTAATAATCACAATTATTGTTATTTGTTTAATTATCTTTGCGACTGCGATTAAAAACATATATTGTACTCTCAAAATTTATAATAAAAGTTACTTTCCTGAAATAACCATGTGTAATAAAGCGCAAAAAGTATGAGAAAGTTGTAATATAAGTTAAATCTTATTGTAATACAATATTTTCTAGATAACTCCAAAAATTCTTCCTTAGCCTAATGCCATATGAATATTAATTTTATAGTACACAAAACAACAACATTTGTTATGTTTCAGACAATGAAATATTTGTTAAACACTATTTAATTTACTTGGATAGCTAGTGTTAATGTTATAAACGTAATAGTAATTGTTTATAAAAATTGAAAAATAATTCAGATCCTAAAGGATTAATGTAATATTTCATATTCGCATGAACATTAATAAACGTAACTAATGCGGTTTAGCAGGTTCAAATCTGCTAGAAATACGGATTATTTATCATCTTAAATTAACTAAAATCTACTAGAAATGCGGATTATTTATCATTTATAATTAAGTAAAATCTACTAGAAATGCGGAATATTTATCATCTTAAATTAACTAAATTGTACTAGAAATACGGAATATTTATCATCTTAAATTACCTAAAATCAACAAGAAATACGGATTATTTATCATCTTAAATTAACTAAAATCTACTAGAAATACGGATTATTTATCATCTTGAATTAAATAAAATCTACTACAAGTACGGATTACTTATCATCTTAAATTAACTGAAATATATAATTAGTTGCTTGTAAGGTATACTTTAGAAAACGCATATATCCATGGAAATGCGATTAATTAAGAAACTTTGACTAAAGCGATCATTAATCCTACATATATTTTAAGTTTCCACTCAATAATTACTGGAAAAATTGAATTTGTCTGAAGTAAGAATATTATAACTGCAGAAACTTAATTCTTTTGAAGTACATATTTGAACTGCTAATATGAAGCTTTAATCGGTGCAAATAGAAATAAGTAAGAATTCATTTTCAGCTTAATTATTTTAAAATTAGATTATAAGTATATAAATGACATGGGGTTGGGTTTATACTCTTCATATTTTCGAAGTTTTGACCCTCTGCCAAAGCAATTACAATAATCTATTTATTTGCGATTAAAATTGTATATAACAGTTGATGATTTTGAATTATTCCTTGATCTACATAATTAGTTATCAAGAAATTGGATCAGCTCAATAATTATCTTCTTTAATATCTGAAGAGGTATTGCATTTTCAAATTTTAATAATGTGAAATTTAGGTATACTTTTTCATTAAAACTGATAAAATATATCGGTAGTTATAACGTTTTTGTTAAATATTTACAAAAATAAATAAATTAGTTAACCCAAAATACTCTTAGGGAAACATCACAAATCTTTCAAAAGGCAATGTATTTAAATGTATTATGATCCTATATGTAAAATAAAAGGCTTTTGTAGTTCAAAATGTTTCATATACAGTCGATTCTCGTTAATTTGAAATCGGATAATTCGAATCTTTGCTTAATTCGAACTAAACATGAAGTCCCCAATTTTTCAATGGCAGAATAATTTTCACTCATTAAAAATTTTCACTTCGAACTCATTTTCTCTTGACTTCGTTTAATTCGAACTAACAAGAATTTCGATTTTCCATTTTTTTATTTATTTCTCACGGATTTCAGATCATTTGAATAACTTTCTTTCTTTGATTTTTGCGTAAATTGTTCCGAGCGAGTATATATATAATGCAATGATTCGGACGAATTCGGAATGCGGATGATTCGGACATTTCTTGTGGTCCCGACGAGTTAGAATTAACGAGCGTCGACTGTAACTTTTTTTCTTAAAATAAAAGCCAGACCTATGAAAATGATTAAGGATATTACCACTTTTTGAAAATATTTAGCTTTGACTATATCTCTAAGTTACAGAAATTTCATCGATCAGAGTTTATTGTGTGGAAAGAAATATAAATTTTCGTTAAAGGACAGAATAAATTAATTTAACATTAATTTTCTTCAATGGTATTTAAATGTACCATCAGTGCATGAAGGGTTAACGTCGTTTAAACTGACTGTGTACAACAATAATTATTTTTTTAAAACTAAAAGTATTTCAAGAAAAATATTGTGCATGTAAAAGCGTCATGATATTAATTAAGAGTCACTTTAAGACTTTATCCTCATATACACTAAATTATGCAATTGAGATTATAAATTACAGAAAAATACATAATACAATACAAAAACATTATATAAAATATCTATTGAAATATTATTTTATGTAGTACATTATGGAAGAATAAATTTATTGAAATATCTCGTATCTGCATGAACAATAATAAACGTAACATATCCAGTTTCATCAACAGTCTAAAATTTACTAGAAATACGCAATATTTATCACCTTAAATTAAATGAAATCTGTATTTTGTTGCTTTAAAGATATACATTAGAAAACGCATATCACCATGGAAATGCGATTAATTAGGAAACTTTGAATAAAACGATAATCAGTCTTACATATCCTTTTAGTTATCGCTCAATGATTGCTGGACAAATTGAATTTGTCTGAAATAAGATTATTCTAACTGCAGAAATTCAATAATTTTAAAGTATTTATTACGACTGCTAATATGAATATTTAGTCGGTATATATAGAAATCTACAATAATTTATTTTCAGTTTAATTAATAAAAAAGTTTATAATAATAAAAGATACGGGTTTGGATTTATAAACATCATAATTTCAGTTTTCGCTCATCGGCTAAGGCACTTAAAATAATGTGATTATTTTGGAAAAAAATTTTAAAATAATAGTTGATGGTGTTGAATTTACGTTATTTAAACTGACTTTAAACAACAATCATGAAAGTCTTTTAAACTACAAGTGTTTTAAAAAAAGTATATTGCATGCAAAAGTGTCATGATTCATATTAATAGTGATCTTAAAGAATTTATCCTCCTATATAATAAATTTTGTAATACAGATTATAATTGACAGAAAATTTTATAACACAATATAATAACAATATACAAAATATCTCTAAAAATATAATTTAATGCTCTGAATTAAAGAGGGAAAAATTTAATGAAATATATAAAATCCGCATGAACAATAATAAATGTAATTGATGTAGTTGAGGAGTTTTAAATCTATTAGAAATACGGATTATTTATCATCTTAAATTAACTGAAATCTATAATTAGTTACTTGAAAGATGGACTTTACAAATTGCATATGCCCATGGAAATAAGATTAATTAAGAAGATTCTAATAAAACGATCATCAATATTACATATTCCTTTAGTTCTTGCTGAATGATTGCTGGACAAATTGAATTTGTCTGAAATAAGAGTATTCTAACTGCAGAAATTTAAATCTTTTCAAGTATATATTAGTACGTTTAGAGTATATATATATACAAGTATATAACCTTTTCAAGTATATAACTGCTAATAAGAAGATTTAATTGGTACAGATGGAAATCAGTAAGAATTCACTTTCAGCTAAATTATATGAAAATTAGGTTAAACTATAAATGACACGGGTTTGGATTTATACACTTCCTATTTTCAATATTCGTTCATCTGCTAAGGTACTTGCACTAATCTAATAATTTTCGAAGTAGTTTATTTATGACCTTCACCTTTTAACCTTCACCATAAATATAACAGTTATTTATAACTTTTCTTGGTTTTGAATTAACGTCATATAAATTGACTGTATACAGCAATCGTGAAAATTAAAACTGCTTCAAAAGAAGTATATTGCGTGTAAAAGCGTTATGATTCATATTAAGAGTCATCTTAAATAATTTAACCGCCTCAACAAACTATGTAATTCATATCATAAATTGCTGAAAATATATAGTACAATGCAATAACATTGTAGAAAATATCCCTGAAAATATTACTTTATGCAGTGCATTATAGAGAATAAATTTAATGCAATATCTCACATGTACTTGAACAGTAATAAACTTAACTTGTTCGGTTCACCAGTTTTAAATCTACTAGAATTTCGGATTATTTATCATCTTAAATTAACTGAAATCTATAATTAGTTGCTTGAATGATATACTTTTAGAAAACACATATCCCCATGGAAATGCGATTAATTAAGAAGCTTCGAATAAAACTATCATCAATCTTACATATTTGTTAAGCTTTCACTCAATGATTGCTGGACAAATTGAATTTGTCTAAAATAGGAATAATCTAACTGCCGAAATTTAATTCATTTGAAATATATATCAGATCTACTAGCATGAAGATTTAATTGGTACAAATGTAAATATGTAAAAATTTATTTTTATTTTAATTAACATAAATTTAGATTATAATTATAAATAACACGGGGCTGTATTTATACACTTCATACTTTCAATTTTCGCTCATATGCCAAGGCACTTACAATAATCTAATTATTTTCAAAGCAAATTATAAATATCAGTCGTTGGTTTTTGCATTAACGCAATTTGAACAGACTGTATTCAACAATAATGAAAATATTTTTAAACTAAAAGTGTTTCAAGAAAAGTATATTGCATGTAGAAGCGTCGTGACCCATGTTAAGAGCCATCTTAAAGGATTTCTCCTCGTGCATACTAAATTATATAATACAGATTTTAAATTACTGAAAAATATATAATACAACACATAAACATTTTATAAAATATCTCTAAAGATATTATTTTATGCAGTGTATTACGGAAGAATAATTTTAATGTAGTATATCAAATTAGCATAATCAATAATAAATGTAACTTATACAGTTGAGCAGTTTAAAATCTACTAGAAATTCGGATTATTTATCATCTTAAGTTAACTGAAATCTAAAATTAGTTGCATGAAAGATGCACTTTATGAAATGTATATCTCCATACAAATGCGATTAATTAAGAAGCTTTGAATAAAACGATTATGAATCTTGCACATCACTTTAGTTATCGCTTAATGATTGCTGGGGAAATTTAATTTTCCTTAAATAACAATATTCTAACTGTAAAAATTTAATCCTTTTCAAGTATATATTGAAACTACTATTTTGAAGATTTAATCGGTACAAATAGAAATTAGTAAGAATTCATTTTTAACTTAATTATTTTAAAATTAGTTTATAACTATAAATGACATGGGTTTGGATTTATACACATCATATTTTCAATCTGCCAAGTCACTTACAATAAACAACTTATTTTCAAAAAAAAGTAACAGTTGGTGGTTTTGAATTAACGTCATTTAAACTCACACAGCAATCAGGAAAATATTTTAAAGAAAAAGTGTTTTAAGAAAAGTATATTGCGTGTAAAAGCTTCATGATTCATATTAAGAGTCATCTTAATGAATTTTTCCTCCTATATAATAAATTATGTAATACAGATTAAAAATTACTGAAAACTTCTGTGATATGACTGCAGCGGAAATTGATTCTCGTCAAAATTTCTCCAAAATTATGACGGCAATTATTTTTTGTGGTAACCTTTGTTTATTACCTAGTAAATATGAAATAACTTGAAATTTTTAACGTGCAATGTAGCAGCTAAATATTATAAAAGTTAATTTCTAAATAATTTTAAAATACATTCAATAATATATTTTTTCGGGGGAAATATGTAAAAGAAGTAATTATTTTACTATGGCAATTTTTTAAATTTCCATTTGTTTATTCTTTTCATAGTTAACTTAATGCCTAATTTGGTAAGCTAAAAATAGCATTGAAGAAATATGCAATAAGATTTAAATATTTAAAAGTAAACTCTTTTTTTTTATTAATCATATAAATTTACAAAAGCTAAGCATGAATTTTCTAATTTACATAATCAGTGATTTTTGAAAAAAAAGAAATGCATTTCATTTTAAAATAACTTTCACTCAGAATCAATGGATTTCCATAATATTATCTTTTATAAGTGCCTTTTATAAGTATATTTTATAAATATCTTTTGGGCGCTGAAACAAGAATTAATAATAACCGTATTTTAAAAACAGCTTTACATATATATGATAGTTAGATTAGAATAAATTTGATTTGTATCATAATGTTGTGAAAGAAAATAGATGTAGAACAAAAAAAATTGTTTTTGAATAAAGAAAATTTTAAAAACTTTTATAATTTACTTATTGAAAAATTAAATTCGTACTAAACTCTATTATTCATTAAAAAAAAAACTATGGTAAATGTTAAGGTGACTTCTGATAATGCACAAAGAAGTAAAACTTTTTAAGTTAAATGTTTTAATTAAAATATGTGGCCTGCAAAAAGTTATATAGTTAAAATATTCTATTAACAATTTAAAACTTACTAGACCTTACATTTAAGGATTAAGAAGCACGTGCTATTTTAAATATAAACAGTCCATGGAATATAACGAATGTTACTTTTTTAAAACTCATTTGTCTTATGTTAGGAATCATAAGGCAATCTTGATTATTTTAGCATGAACTTACTGATCCTTGTGACTGTGCAATATTGTTATTTTCGGACCTTTCCTTTATTTATTTTTTCAGGATACATTAGAGAAAAAAATATGATTTTGTAGGGGTTTTTTTTTAAGTTTGTATTTTTTTTTTTTTTTTTTTTTTTTTTTTTTTTTTTTGAAGATGAATGAACAAATGACAATTTCAAACTTGGAGAATTCAGTTTTCGTATGTAATACTACATAAAGCATCAATTTCACAGACGTTTTTTAATTCTTTTGAAATTTATAGCGTTCCTAATTTTCTGAAAGTTCATAAATTTTCAATATTTAAAACAAATTTAAGCTTAATCATATTATAACCAGATTATCATTACTCAATAAATAGGAAGATGTAATTTCAGAGGTTAAAATATTAAAAAAAAAAAAATCATTTCTCTAAAATAGTTTTCAAGATACAGAACTTCAAACTTGTAGCTTTGTACGATTGCACGCTTGACAATCTATAGAAGAAGTATCTCTAGAAGTTTTTTAAATGTACAAAAGTGCTAAAACAATTTATTTTTCATCAAGATATTTTGCAGAGTTCTATTTGAATATAAATTGTACATGTGTATAAAATTTAATAAAATTGGCTCCTATGCGGTATTTTTTTTTACACTTTGCCCCATTTTATATCGAATGACTCCTATTAGCGAAAGGAAATCATTGTCTTGGTGATAATCAAAATTATTTTTTTCTTTGGAATTAAAACCTCCCTAAATTAGAACTGAGCCACAACCTTATAAACGTTCAGAAAGCAGTTATAGGTCATTTTGTAAATCATATTAGATATATCTAAAGTACTCTGTACCATCAAGGTCAAATATTTCTTCATTATTAAAAGCCAATTCGCAGCATATGTTGAATTCGAAGATACTGAAATGTTTGGGATTTACACTTGCATCAATGTGATGCATTTGTAGTTTAGGCTTTGCTTTTAATTTAGAATAATTCAATCAATCGACACTTTTTAACACATGTTTAACACTTCTGGAAGATACTGAAAGTTCTAGAGCAGGTTTTATTGTTCAAGAATGAGCACAATCTTAAAACGACATTTTAATAACGTTTCCGGTGGTTTACGAGTTTTGCTAGCCATTCGCTTCTTTTATTTCTAAAATAAATCTTTGGATTATAAATAACATTTGCACAACAATTTTAAATTTACACATGTTTCTTATACATTTTGTATTTCAGTCAACCCCCCAATCCAAATTGTATTTCGCACCAATAATTTATCTATTATTTCTATTTCATATTTCGTTTCATAGTAAAACTTAAACATTTTGGATTTAACTTTCGGTTTCGTTATAATATTATCATGATGCACAACAGACATTAGAATGACATATGTGTTCTTTTTAGAAGTCATAAATAAATAATTACGTCATCATCAATTCCAAATTCTATGAATAAGTCTTGCGCGATCTACATGACCTCATTTTTGCGGAATAGTAAAGTATGTTTCTTTTCAAAATGCCAACCATTTTATAATAAATGCTTAGCCAAATAAAGAGAATATTAAAAGTAGTCTACAGTGATTTTTCGTCCGGAATCCTTGAATAGGGCAGCTAACTTGATTTATTTCACGGTCTGTATCTATTTTTCTCAGGAATAGAAAGAAAAGAAATCTTTTAAGAATATATAGAAGTTTTTGTTTCATATATCATGTTAACCAGATTAAATGAAAAAAAAATGATAATCTTGTTCTTTTTTTATATAAAACTACTCGTCAAATGTTAAGTATTCAGCCAGTTTGTATTTTTTCATCAGTGTCAATAGTTTATGATTAAAAATATTCGACAAATCAGAAATTGCTGCAGATTTGTCATTTTGAAAATGTTCCATTCGCCCGTTTGAGTTGTCAAACCAAATACGTTTACGATTCACACTCATACTTGCGCAATAAAACTGATATGAGCTTTTTTTCAGCATTTCTAATGAGTGAATTTTGTTTCAATTTTTGACAATTGAAGTAATAAATATTCATAATTATCTCTTCTTCAAAATCATGACAGTCACATTCTATGAAATACGGGTGCTTCATAGTTCGCGTTTGTTAAAATCGCAGCAGATACCAAGGTACCCCGGTCATTGGAGACAAGGACAAATTTTGGTCATTAACATAAGTGAGACAAATTCTGGAGGGGAATATTTTTGTCTTCCAAAAGCTTCCGGCCTCCAGCTCCTTTCCAGATTTTTATATCAGTGTAAAAACGAATCACGTTTATCGATAATAAAATGCTTATTGATAATAATGTCTCCTACTTTGAATAAATATATTTAGTTAGAACAATTTGATAGTAATTATAAATTTGAATTTTAAAAAAATCATCCATCATTTTTCTTCCAGTCAAAAGAAAAATAATGTAGAAATCACATCAGTACTGAGATTTATTCATCCCGTCTGAAAGTAATGACAATCACAAATGTACGATTGCAAAATTTATGTTCAATTAATTTAAGCTCTGAAATAATTAGAGCAATTAATAATAGCAATTAATTTAAGTACGCACGGGGTTTTAAGATTTTAATTAAATGTATATGTATTACAAGTAATGGTAAATACGAAGACTTTGACAATTTCCTCCCTTCTCATATTAGCCAAGTTTAACAGCATAAATTATTTTCAAAATGCTTTTATATTACAAAATTTAGCTCAGAAAAAGTAATGCATATTCAATAAATAAGTTAAAAACACATAAGCTTGTTCAATGGTTCACATAGAGAAGGACATTTATATGAACATCTAAAAATAAAACTAATGATAAACGTAACATTGATGTTCCAAACTGCTTCTTCAGCCATCTCCAACGTAAATATAGTGTTGAAATGTTAAAAAGTACAGACTTTCGATTAGTCTCATGGCATTTTAATGTAAAATTTTCGAATGTCTACACGGCAATTTTCCATTCATATAATTGATCAAATCTCGACAGGCAGCTTTCGTCTCTAGAATTTAAAATTTTTCAACATCATATTTATCCTGAAAAAGAATGCAGAAGTAATTCAAAACGCCGATTTTATGCTTTATCATTAACTTTATGTGCAAGTTCGTATAAATGTTCGTATTCACGTGTTGTCATGCATCACATTTATGTGTTTTTAACGTATATACCTTTTTTATTATATTTTATGGTACAATTGTCTTACATATATTAAGGTTGCTTACAAATTTCTTATAATAGATATAGAAAATTACTATTATCTTTATGATTTTAACGGGGAAATAAATTAACTATTATATTAAATAATCATTGTCAGTTTAAATTAGCTAAAGTTGAATATTTCTAGAATGCATAGACACGCATAAGGAAATGATTCATCTCCATGGAAATGCTGATTAATTAAGATCCTGTGTATAAAATGAACATTAATCTTCTGCATTCTTCAAGTTGTCGCTCGTTGATAGGTAACCTAATTGAATTTGTCTCAATTGCAAATATTCTGTCTAAGTACTGTTATTACATTTCAATCTATTATATTTGAGAGTGCTTTATGGAGATATAATTGGCATACACTGATATCTGTAGGAAATTGCTCTCATTTAAATTAGAAGAATTTCGAATTATTATTTATATTAACTTATTTAAGATTTGTCCAATATTTAGTTAATCATAAAAAATATATTAGTTTACACAGAAGTCAAAGTTTAATTCGCAGAATATGTAAATATATATTAGAGATTTTATACATATATTTATATAATTCATAAAATTTTAACTTTAATAACCACATATAAGGACAAAAAAAATTTCCACCTTGTCTCAAAGACAAATCATACAATATGAACACTAAAACTTACAGTTCTACTTAAAAGTCGATTAAAATATTCAAAAAGATGCTAATAGTTAATTTTATTTGAAATATATTAGTACTTTTAAGCCTTAACAAGGCTCTTTATCAGAGAATATTTTTATAACTAATTGTGGTTTATTGATACAAATACATGATTTCGTGTTCGTTTTTATTTATTTATAAAACTACATGATTGCGTTTTTATTTATACTATTACGTGGTTTTGTTTTGGAAATGAGTCATAGAAATATTCTCTGATGAAGA
Source organism: Maratus speculifer (assembly GCA_964019185.1). Classification (NCBI taxonomy): domain Eukaryota; kingdom Metazoa; phylum Arthropoda; class Arachnida; order Araneae; family Salticidae; genus Maratus; species Maratus speculifer. Next base: position 176,390,069 of record OZ025297.1, on the reverse strand, counting down.
GCCTGGTTAAGGATTGAAAGTATTAAGATATTTTCAATAAAATTAAGAGCAAGAATCTGAGAGAGTGACACACCCGTGATTCATGACATCTCAGATTTTCTCCAAAAAATTACCAGTTGTTACTTATCTTGTTAAAAGACCAAATCCAGAATTTTTTGCTCCAAAGTTGAGTTGTTCATTTTTTATGGCCCCCCAAAGGTCATCATGTCGTGAAAAAAATAGGCGTTTTTTTAAGACATGGATATTGCTATGACTCACAGCTCTTTGCGCATACAACTTGCCACGAAATTCTTTTTATATCTGGAATGTAAGAGGGTTGAACTTTATATTATAGATGAAAAATCCGTGGCAAGTTTTTGCCGCAAGGTCACAGAAGGTCACAAAAATATTCATTTTTGCTGTTTTTTTCCATTTTTAAGACCTTATAACAGCTTGCGCGTTCCAACTGCCATAAAAAAAGAGGTGGCAATTGAAAGCCATGCATTAGCACTTTTAAAAAATGTATATATAATTGAGGCAAGTTGTATGCGCTTTTAGTTACAGAGTGCCAAAGACTGAAAAATGTCATTTTTGACCAATATTCAAACTGTCATAATTCCTTGCGGCAACAACATTTTGAAATAATTCTTTTGCCATTGTTTTATTCTATTATTGCCCTTTTCAGAAAAGTAAACTCCATTGAGGCAAGTTGCTTTAAAAAAATTTAATGTTTTTTAAAATATGGTCTTTTTCAATAGTCAGAGCTATTATATTATTTGAAATAACTGGACTGGATAACAATATTTTATACATTTGTTTGTCTATATAAATTGATGTTCTAATATATTGTGAGATATATATGATGCTAATGGCATTTATTTAATTTTAACCCTTTCGAGTCCGATTTTTTTTTTCAATTTTAGAAAAAATTACTTTTACTTTAATAATATTGATACTAGCCATCCTAATAGATTAATTAGAGTTTAACGAATATTTCATTGTCTGAAACATAACAAATGTTGTTGCTTTTTGCACTATTAAATTCATATTCATGCCACAATAGGCCACACATAATATTTTTACATTGATTTATCAGTACGAGAAAAGAAAATCAAAAATATATCTTTCTTGTATCATATCTGAAGATACCTTTTAACAGTTATAGTAATCTATTCAGGTATTTCAGTTAATATACTTGGATAGCTATTAATGTTAAAGAAAATTTATTTTTCCCATAAGTGAAAAAAAAATCCCATAAGGGTTAAAAGACATATTGAAATATCTTAAAAGAAATGGTTATATCTTCGATTTTCTTTTCTCGTAATGATAAAACTCTGTAAAAATTGTAGCAGTGTTGGCTGATTGTATTTATATTTGCATTTTAATTACAAGTTGTAATTTGTAAATGTCAAATATTTTCGTTTTAACGCTTTCAGGGCTGGTGTACTATTAATAATACCTGTCTTTTGAGTATTATTATTTTTAGGAAATACTTTTGTTACTAATTACATGTAGCAATGTTAGTATGTATCTGTGCACTTATTATATGACTTCATTAATGTTAAGTCATTTAGTAATAATAAATATTTGCTTAATTTTTTTAGTATTGTTTGCGATTATTTTATTTTAAATGTATTTCCCTCTTAATTTAAAATAAAAGTTATTTTCCTGAAAGAATTATGTGTAATAAGCGCTAAAAATATTAGAAAGTTGTAATGTCACTAACTTGTTGCAATATAATATTTTTAAACCCTCTCCAAAAATTCTTCCTTAGCCTATTGTTGCATGAATATGAATTTAATAGTGCAAAAAGCAAAAACATTTGTTATGTTTCAGACAATGAAATATTCGTTAAACTCTAATTAATCTATTAGGATAGCTAGTATCAATATCATTAAAGTAAAAGTAATTTTTTCTAAAATTGAAAAAAAAAATCGGACTCGAAAGGGTTAAAATTAAATAAATGCCATTAGCATCATATATATCTCACAATATATTAGAACATCAATTTATATAGACAAACAAATGTATAAAATATATGTTATCCAGTCCAGTTATTTCAAATAATAAAATAGCTCTGACTATTGAAAAAGGTCATATATTAAAAAAAACATTAAATTTTTTTAAAGCAACTTGCCTCAATGGAGTTTACTTTTTTGAAAAGGGCAATAATAGAATAAAACAATGGCAAAAGAATTATTTCAAAATGTTGTTGCCGCAAAGAATTATGACAGTTTGAATATTGGTAAAAATGACATTTTTCAGATTTGGCACTCTGTAACTAAAAGCGCATACAACTTGCCTCAATTATATATACATTTTTTAAAAGTGCTAATGCATGGCTTTCAATTGCCACCTCTTTTTTCATGGCAGTTGAAACGCATAAGCTGTTATAGGATCTTAAAAATGGAAAAAACAGCAAAAATGAATCTTTTTGTGACGTTCTGTGACCTTGCGGCAAAAACTTGCCACGGGTTTTTCATCTATTATATAAATTTCAACCCTCTTACATTCCAGATATAAAAAGAATTTCGTGGCAAGTTGTATGCGCAAAGAGCTGTGGGTCATAGCAATATCCATGTCTTAAAAAAAACGCTTATTTTTTTTCACGACATGATGACCTTTGGGGGGGGGGGGCATAAAAAATGAACAACTCAACTTTGGAGCAAAAAATTCTGGATTTGGTCTTTTAACAATATAAGTAACAACTGGTAATTTTTTGGAGAAAATCTGAGATGTCATGAATCACCCCATAATGCTAGGTGTGACACTTTCTCAGATTCTTGCTCTTAACTATTAACATCTTTTTGATCATTTTAATTGAATTTTAGTGAAAACTGAGCATTTTAAAAATCATATCACATAATTTTTCTTTAAGGATTTTTAGATAATTTGTTTCACAATATTAGTTTTTCATAGAAAATTTTAAAGTTATTATATAAAGTTAATATTTAAGAATAGGAAATACGTCAGGTTAGAGTGGACTGGAATGGCGGTAGTTATTAGAGTTTGTTAAAACAATACGATTATCTTAAAACGTATATTTCAGAAAGTTAATTCGCAGATGATAGAACACGATGAAATTACAGATTCGGAAACAAAATGGAATGCAATGTACGATTATTGAAAAAACAATTCTTGGTCTTGTGCAGTCACAAGTGGAATGTGTAACGTCAAGACTCATGCAGTAAGAATTAATTGCTGTCGTTGTACAAGTATGTCCCTTGAGAGATGAGACTCTGGCTTATATACATTACTTTAATTTTTAAATATTACTGTAATTTGTATAAACAAATATTTGAATTATTTGATTTTTTATATTTTTATGATAACAATTTGGAATCTAATTATAAGAAACATTTTCTTTTTCTATTATTTTGTGTTAATGGAAGAACGGCTCATATCAAGAAACCTACCAATTGTACATTTCATTGAATTTAAAACAAGCTGAGGAGTTTATAACGTATTTACCCCTGCTGAAAGTTAAAAACACAGACTTTAAATTGCGAAATTCAAATATTGCTTTTATGTTTAATTACAAATATTTTTCATAATTTTTAAAACTGTATACGCCTTCTCTTAAAATGTGATATTTAATGTCATGTGTTACTTGAATATAGTGCATTGCATTCTTCTACAGCTGCTTTAGCACCCATGTTTACAATAAATTTCATATATATGTTTATAAAAGACTATATAAATGTATACTTATACAGGGTATCCCTAAACTAATGGTATATACGCTAGGGGGTGATAGAACACATCAAGACGAGTAATAGTAAATTGGAAACCAAGGGCGCAAAGAGCTGTGGGTCATAGCAATATCCATGTCTTAAAAAAAACGCTTATTTTTTTTCACGACATGATGACCTTTGGGGGGGGGGGGGGGCATAAAAAATGAACAACTCAACTTTGGAGCAAAAAATTCTGGATTTGGTCTTTTAACAATATAAGTAACAACTGGTAATTTTTTGGAGAAAATCTGAGATGTCATGAATCACCCCATAATGCTAGGTGTGACACTTTCTCAGATTCTTGCTCTTAACTATTAACATCTTTTTGATCATTTTAATTGAATTTTAGTGAAAACTGAGCATTTTAAAAATCATATCACATAATTTTTCTTTAAGGATTTTTAGATAATTTGTTTCACAATATTAGTTTTTCATAGAAAATTTTAAAGTTATTATATAAAGTTAATATTTAAGAATAGGAAATACGTCAGGTTAGAGTGGACTGGAATGGCGGTAGTTATTAGAGTTTGTTAAAACAATACGATTATCTTAAAAGGTATATTTCAGAAAGTTAATTCGCAGATGATAGAACACGATGAAATTACAGATTCGGAAACAAAATGGAATGCAATGTACGATTATTGAAAAAACAATTCTTGGTCTTGTGCAGTCACAAGTGGAATGTGTAACGTCAAGACTCATGCAGTAAGAATTAATTGCTGTCGTTGTACAAGTATGTCCCTTGAGAGATGAGACTCTGGCTTATATACATTACTTTAATTTTTAAATATTACTGTAATTTGTATAAACAAATATTTGAATTATTTGATTTTTTATATTTTTATGATAACAATTTGGAATCTAATTATAAGTAAAACATTTTCTTTTTCTATTATTTTGTGTTAATGGAAGAACGGCTCATATCAAGAAACCTACCAATTGTACATTTCATTGAATTTAAAACAAGCTGAGGAGTTTATAACGTATTTACCCCTGCTGAAAGTTAAAAACACAGACTTTAAATTGCGAAATTCAAATATTGCTTTTATGTTTAATTACAAATATTTTTCATAATTTTTAAAACTGTATACGCCTTCTCTTAAAATGTGATATTTAATGTCATGTGTTACTTGAATATAGTGCATTGCATTCTTCTACAGCTGCTTTAGCACCCATGTTTACAATAAATTTCATATATATGTTTATAAAAGACTATATAAATGTATACTTATACAGGGTATCCCTAAACTAATGGTATATACGCTAGGGGGTGATAGAACACATCAAGACGAGTAATAGTAAATTGGAAACCAAGGGCGCAAAGAGCTGTGGGTCATAGCAATATCCATGTCTTAAAAAAAACGCTTATTTTTTTTCACGACATGATGACCTTTGGGGGGGGGGCATAAAAAATGAACAACTCAACTTTGGAGCAAAAAATTCTGGATTTGGTCTTTTAACAAGATAAGTAACAACTGGTAATTTTTTGGAGAAAATCTGAGATGTCATGAATCACCCCATAATGCTAGGTGTGACACTTTCTCAGATTCTTGCTCTTAACTATTAACATCTTTTTGATCATTTTAATTGAATTTTAGTGAAAACTGAGCATTTTAAAAATCATATCACATAATTTTTCTTTAAGGATTTTTAGATAATTTGTTTCACAATATTAGTTTTTCATAGAAAATTTTAAAGTTATTATATAAAGTTAATATTTAAGAATAGGAAATACGTCAGGTTAGAGTGGACTGGAATGGCGGTAGTTATTAGAGTTTGTTAAAACAATACGATTATCTTAAAACGTATATTTCAGAAAGTTAATTCGCAGATGATAGAACACGATGAAATTACAGATTCGGAAACAAAATGGAATGCAATGTACGATTATTGAAAAAACAATTCTTGGTCTTGTGCAGTCACAAGTGGAATGTGTAACGTCAAGACTCATGCAGTAAGAATTAATTGCTGTCGTTGTACAAGTATGTCCCTTGAGAGATGAGACTCTGGCTTATATACATTACTTTAATTTTTAAATATTACTGTAATTTGTATAAACAAATATTTGAATTATTTGATTTTTTATATTTTTATGATAACAATTTGGAATCTAATTATAAGTAAAACATTTTCTTTTTCTATTATTTTGTGTTAATGGAAGAACGGCTCATATCAAGAAACCTACCAATTGTACATTTCATTGAATTTAAAACAAGCTGAGGAGTTTATAACGTATTTACCCCTGCTGAAAGTTAAAAACACAGACTTTAAATTGCGAAATTCAAATATTGCTTTTATGTTTAATTACAAATATTTTTCATAATTTTTAAAACTGTATACGCCTTCTCTTAAAATGTGATATTTAATGTCATGTGTTACTTGAATATAGTGCATTGCATTCTTCTACAGCTGCTTTAGCACCCATGTTTACAATAAATTTCATATATATGTTTATAAAAGACTATATAAATGTATACTTATACAGGGTATCCCTAAACTAATGGTATATACGCTAGGGGGTGATAGAACACATCAAGACGAGTAATAGTAAATTGGAAACCAAGGGTCCCAAACGTTTTCCAAAGGAGATAGCCGCCATTAAAGTTTGGGGTCCAAAATTTCAAATACGCATAAAAAACGGAAAAATTAGTCAATTGATTTGCGATTCTCACTAAAACTATTCACTAAAACTATTACTAAAATTATAAAGATAAATTTCGAAAAATGCCGATAGAGGGCGCTTTAGAATTTGAAGTAATGAAAAACTATTTTTTGCCGTGATTTTTTCTATTTCATTAAATGGTTTCGTAAGCTTAGACTTAAACTTAAATTTTGAGCTCAAAATCTGAATAGTTGGGAGTGGTTAAGAAGCAAAAGCTTAACTGTGTTCATAGGGTTTAAATTTTGAATGATTATAAAAAAACGGAAAAATTGGTCGATTGATTTGCGGTTTTCACTAAAACTATTCTTTATGTTGGTATTTTATTGAAAATGAATTATAAAGATAAATTTCAAAAAATGCCGATAGAGGGCGCTTAAGATTTTGGAGTAACGAACAACTATTTTTTACGTTATCTTTTGCATCCGATTAAATGTTTTCGTAAACTTAGACTTAAACTTAAATTTTGAGCTCAAAATCTGAATTGTTGGGAATGGTTACGTAGCACAAACTAAACTGCGTTCAGAGGGTTTAAATTTTAAATGATTATAAAAAACGGAAAAATTAGTCGATCCGTTTGCGGTTTTTGCTAAAACTACTCTTTAAATCAGTGCTGTCTTGAAAGTAAATTTTAAAGATACATTTCACAAAATGCCGATAGAGAGCGCCTTAGACATTGGAGTAGCGTACATTTATTTTTAACCGTTATTTTTTTAAATCTCATCAAATGCTTTAAAATACTTAGATTTAAATTTTGAGATCTTATCTGAACCGTTGCGAGTGTTAAAGTAGCGCAAAAGTGAACTGTGTTCGATGGCGGGGGGGGGGGGGGGAGTTAATTTCAACTCCTAAAAACATTTCAGTTTGCACTTCTTAACACCTCCCAACGGTTCAGAATTTGAGTTCAAAATTTAAATTTAAATCTAAGATTTCGAAAACATTTAATAAATTTTTGAAAGCATTTAATTAGATACAAAAAATAACGGTTAAAATTAGTTGTTGGTTACTCTGAAGTTTAAGGCGCCCTCTAACGGATTTTTTTGAAATTTATCTTTTAAATTTGTTTTCAAGAAGATACTGACTTAATGAACACTGTAAAAAAAAAATGTAAATTTACGGGCATTTACCGTAATATTTGACGGTAGTTGTCCGTTTTTGAAGCTTAACGGTACACTTCCGTAAATTTACGTTGCGGAAACATAAATTCGGAGTACTAATATGTTTTTACGGGCAACGCCCGTTTTTTTATGCAGGATGTTCAAATCTGCTGCCTAGCCATTTTTTTTACGGACAAATACCTTTGAATAAAGGTCTTTCGATGACGTCATAACAGAACGTTTTATTTTGTTTGTTGAAAATATTATTATTATTTAATTAAATTATTGTCTGGTTTAAAATATCGCATAAAATTATCGTCTGGTTTTAATATGCTATTGTCTTGGTAAATTTATCGAAAAATTAATCGGTGGTGGCACTCCAAAAATTTTCTTATCTCATATATGTAAATACTTCCTGAAAAGTGCAGTATAACAGCGCCACCGGTTATGTGATTTACACCAAAATCTAATCATTAACAACTTACGTGAACTCCTAACTGCATCTGAAGTTTGCTGAAAATCCGTGCATTAGTTTCTGAGATAGCGCTATTACTGAATCTGAAATAAGTTCTGCATAATAGTGCCACTTGCAGGGTGATATACACAAAAAACTAATCAGGACTAATTTTAATAAGGGGTTAAAACTGAATCTGAAGTTTGATGAAAATTCATGTATTATTTCTTGCGATATAGCTATTGCGAAATCGTGAAAAATGCATCATCCCAGGTAAGCATGGTAGCACAGCAGTATCGACTCGATATTGCCCAATATCGGACAACTTTGGCGTGCATCGGGAAAGACAGGTTACCTTTTACTAGGGATGTAGTGGAGGGTATACGGGGGTATACGCCGTATACCCTCTGGACTTTTTTAAGGAACACCATATACTCTCTGCTTCTCAAGAAACTATAGTATATACATTTTAGGGTATACCATACCCTATATTTTGAGCGTATACTCTCTGGATTTTTTGCCATTACACCACTGCCTTTTACCAGGGCCCGATTATGACTAATTGGGGGCCCTGGGCAAAAATAAATTAGGGGGGCCCCTTTCGAATCATTGCAACATCATTCAAATGGAGCTGATGGTCACTCACTGTGTATGTATAATGCATACACATACTTTCGAATCTTGGATATAAATAGAAGAAAAATCTTAACTCCGAAAATTCTAAATTAAATACCTTAATTAGTAAAAGTACACCTTTTGTTACCCTTTGTACAGATTTAAATTTTTTTTTAATATAAATTTAGCAGTTTTTTTTATGTTACTTTAAGATGATTTTAATAACTTCAACATACGGAAGAGCTGGAATTGTGAAAAAAGAAAGTAAATATTTTATAATTTAATTTATGGATTTCGGGGGCCCCTTAAAGTCCAGGGCCCATGGGCAAAGTCCTGATTTACCCATGCAGTAATAAGGGCCTGCCTTTTACCGACATTAGGCAATATTGATCGATGTTCGGCGATATTGGATCTAAAATATAAAAACTTGTGGAGTTTTTAATATTTAAAATTTTAATTTATGTATTGTACATTTTTGGAAAAATGGAAGGTAGGAATAAATTTTTATAACATCTTAAATTCTGTAAATTTACGTAGAAAAAGTCTATTTCTCAATATCGGTCTATATCGGCCATCGGCCATGACCAATTCTAATATTAGCCAATCTTGGCCTCTATTGGCAAAGACCGATTTTATTTTACCGATATTGGTCAATATTGGTCGATGTTGACCAATGCTGGATCTGAAATATTGAAACTCATGGAAACTTAAGAATTTAAATTTTTTTAATTATATATAATACTTTTTTGGGAAGAGGTCTTTTTTATTGCATGGCCAAATCGGGACTTTGCCTATGAGCCCTCTCCATATATTAATTTCCAAAATATTTATCATTTCCCCCAATTCCAACTCTGAAAATTTTCAAATACAAAATACAAATTTAATTTTTAAAAAATTTGCCTAACCTTCTGAAAAACAAATTTCATTTTGAACTCACAGAGCTCAATGCTTTCGCAAAGCTAATTTCAACCACTATTAAAAAAGAAATAATATTTTTATTGTAATATATCGTATTAACGATGAACTTAAATCATATCAAAATTTTAGTGATTGAAAATAATCAATATGTGTAGTACAACTTAAAAAGATGCTAAACTAAAGAAAGTAACTTGGTAAACTCTCATTTATATGTTAGAATATTTAGCTGAAGTTATTAAATTCATCTTAAAGTAATATAACAAGTTCCTAAAGTTATATAAAAGAATCTTGTTCTATACTAAGGGGAAAAAAAAGAGTATTTTTATTAATTAAAATACTTAATTTAGAATTGTCCCAGCTAAGAGTTTTCTTCCATAAATCCAAAGTGCAGTTTTCTGTTCAATCGGGCAGACAAATATTCAACCAATCAGAGACAAGCATCCTTTTCAACATTTCAACCCAACACAAAACATGGCGGTCTATCGCGTGGAACAACGTCTCTCGTGTGTTTGAAGCACCTGTCTTACGTTAATTCTCATTTAAAACAGATAAGCGCTTTTATAATTTATATTCTAAATTGATTTTGAAGTATTGCTTTCTGTTTAAGTTATTTATATTCTTGTGTAGCATGTATTTTCTGTTCGAATTGTGTTTATGAAAAGTGATCGCCAATGTAAATAACAAACGTTTGAAGTATATTCTTTAAATGTGTATCATCACTTTCATACAGTAAATTCGATCAGTTGATACATCCAACTAGTTTTTTACAACAAACAGTTTTTCATCTACCTTTGATTATAAACCATCTGTTTTTGATTAATCAAATTATTATTTATTAATGATGCAACAATTGAACTCTCTTCCAGTGTAGCACATAATTAGCATTCGCCACGCCACTTGCCATAGACAGTGCCCGAAATGGATTTCCCCCTACTTCTATCACTTTTCAAAAATTTATTGTTAATTTCAGATAGGGATGTACTGAATATTCGGTTTTCGGTCTACACGACCATGTTACCGAATATTCGGTTACCTTTCGGTTAGGCTGAATATCAAACTATTCGGTTTGGCCGAATATCAAAGTATTCGGCCGAATCCAATACTTAATAAAGCCTTTTAAAACGCATTTTTAAAAACTTTTCACAATTTCTACTTTTAACTGTCAATTTATTAATATATTTAAGATAATTAGAAATAAAAACATATTTAAATAATATAGAATGTTTTTACATTATTTATTTGCTGTTTGTAAAGTCTAACTTAAGAAAATTAACCATGAGAAGGATTAAAATTATGATTTATTAGGATTCTTCCAAGGAATAAATGATGCGAGTGCAGATGCAAGTTCCTAAATTCTATTTAGTAAATAATCTGTTTCTTGCTTTTCCCAAAAGACCTTAAACAGGAAAGGAAAACTTTTGAGATTAGTAATAGCTATCAAGGTAGACAATTTTTTGTTTATGAAACCATAATCGTAATCAACTTATTGAATCATAAATACATTGTATTTCATCTCACTCTAGGTCAAACTTGTGTTTTCGTTTGCTGCATTAACAATAAATAAGATACCATATTTTTAACTTACATACTCACATGCTTTGATTTCTGTAAAATATGATATGATGGGAAGGATGGGAAATGCCACTATTCATAAGAAAAGGACTATGAGCTAGACATTCCTTTATTCAGAATTAAGTTGAAAGTATTTACAGTGGCAATCAAAAGTTTCAGGCCAGTAAAAAATTTTCAGTTAATTTGTAAATATACCCATATGATGAAGAGGAATCTCAAAGTAATACTTATACATTATATTGACATATTAGTTAGGAACTTACTTATAGAAGAACGTGTAGATATCAATAAATTTTATTGACAAAATTAAATATAAAAGAAAACGCATGTTCTCAAAAGTTTCCAGCCACTTATCATTCTTTAGTTTTTTTCTATCCATAAAGTGTTTTTTGGTTGTGTTTATGAATGAATCAACATGTATAGCATAGTTTGAATTCAAATTTGAAAAGTTCAACAATTACCTATTATTCATAAATGAGTGATCAGTTTGTCGCTAAAAGAACAATCTTCTCGAGATATTGCGGCTAAGTTATCGATTGCTAAAATCGACTGTAAACAATATTTAAAAAATTAAATAAAGATGGTTATGGCTTTCAGAACTTTCAGAGGTCCGGGAGACCCCGAAAAATTGCTATTCCTGCGGACAGAATTACCAGGAGAAAAACCATTGATAATCTGCATGAAAATTCTGTTGCAATATATTGTGATTTACGGAATGAAAATATTGCTGAAATAAGTTAGTCTACCGTGTTATGATGCTGATGTGATACAGAACTTCATGGAATAGTCTGTGTTAAAAAAATTTCATAGGTAAAAAAAATACTGACGTACCCTACTTTCATTTTCCAAGGAACACAAAGTCTAGTCAAGTGAAAACTAGAAAAAAGTTCTATTTTTCCATCAATCGAATTTGAAACAGTTTTGGAAGTGATGACAGACACAACGTCCGATGACCTAACAGCAAAAGATATGATTCAACCTATGTTATTCATACAATGAAGCATGGCGGAGGACACGTTATGCCGTGGGGAGTATTTCCTTCAAAAAGTGACAGTACGTTATTTGAAATCCACAGCCAGGTGAATTATACAATGTATAAGGATATCTTGCTAGCCTATTTCCTGCCTTATTAGATAAAAAATTTGGTCGCATCTATTTTTCTTAAAATGATAACGACGTAAATAATGTTTGCAATCCTTGATAAGCAATGGTTTTCGCACAAAAAATTTCGTTTTTGAAATGATCAGCCCAAGCGCCCAGCATGAATCCAATAGAAAATCTTTGAAAAGAAGATGACAAAAGTCTGCGGAACTATAAATATTCCAACTCAGCCGAAATTTCGCCAAAATTGCAAGAAATGTGGGAAAAACTTACCATAGACGATCTTTAACCGTTGATTGTATGAATGTCACGTTGCTGCGCCGCAGTACTTATTGCTAAAGCTATAATAAAATAGTAGTACGATAAAATACTAATAAGGTGATCGTAAATGTTGTTGATCACTGTAATTTTCTATTACAATACCATTTTTTTACAAACTTGTGAAGGTGGCCGGAAACTTTTGAGAACATTCATTTTCCTTTATACTTAATTTTGTCAGTTAAATTTATTGATATTTACATGTTCTTCTATAAGTAAGTTCCTAACTGTTATGTCAATAAAATGTAAAAATGTCACTTTCAGATTTCTCTTCATATGGGTATATTTACAAATTAACTGAAAAAGTTTTGCTGGCCAGAAACTTTGACCGCCACTTTATACTTTATATTGAAAAAAAATCTGCCTTGAGTTATTTAAAAAGAACAAATATGAGACTGTACAGTTTTTCTTCAACTATTTTTTCATTATTTCTCTTTGATTTCAAAATGTTTGTTTCAATTCGTAGAAGAAATGAATTTTAAAATTTTACTAATTGAAAAAGTCTCATAATTATGCTTCTTAATTAAAAAAAAGGCATATTTTTTTAATACTGAATGTTTTTATAAAAAACTATTGTTTATCAAAATGTAAGTTTCTCTTATTAAACATTATGTAAAATTGCTTTGAAAAGTAACATTTTAATACCTTTAAACTTTGAAACATAAAAAGTACGGTCGAGTCTCTGTATAATGAAACTCCATACATCGAATTTCTCTATATAACGAATTTTTAGTTGAAACGGTCCCCTTTTCACATGATTACATTAAAAACAGTCTTTAGCGAAATATCTATCTCCATATAACGAATTTTTTCATAAATTCATCTTAATTTATTCAGTTTTAAAAAGCTTCGTATGGTATCAATTTTCCATCACTTATTTTTGATTTATCGTCAGTGCTGAGTTTTTTTTTTATATTACTTCTCTCCTTGTTCTTTAAATGCAACGAATTCATCCCACCTCCCACACACCTTTCCACATCCTTCTCGAAACAGAGTCAATTGGATTGATACACGTAAGAGAGGAATCAATGAAAAGCACATAAGGGAGGCCTTCAAATGGAGGAAAATGTTAACGACAATTTTTCATTCCTTGCTAAAAGTTTTTTTTATTGGAGAGCGTAACAATTTTAAAATCAAAAACAACAAAAAATTACAGATTTCTTCGTCTGAAATTAATGCAAGTCTTCCTCATTTGATTTTCATTAAGTTTTTAAATAAATGTCTGTTCTCTTTTTTGAAACAACTTAAATAATTAAGAAATAAAATGTTAGGTTAATATTTACTTTTAAATATTTCAAATACTTAATTCAAAAGATTAATTTCTCTATATAACAAATTTTTTACTGGAACGGTGGATTTCGTTATATAGAGACTCGACTGTATTTGAAAAGCCAAGTATTCGGTATTCGGCCGAATAGTTACTATTTGGATGGCTGAATGTTCGGTATTCGACCAAAATGATTGTTCGGTGTATCCCTAACTTCAGGTTTTTTTTTTTTTTTCAGAATCACCTGTGATGTACAATAGGGTGGGCCGAAAAAAACTTTTTTTCGATTTTCGATTATGGCGGGTGCGGAAAAGTGGCCACTGGTGGCACTCAGTTCATACAAAAAATTTGAGATTTTTTGGACATTTCCTTACTCTGCCGCAAACGGCTTGAAGTTTTGCAAAAATGCTCATTTTTGAACTTTTTTGAAAAAAAATTAAAAAATGTTAGGTTAAATTTATTTTGGTTGTATTTACTCGAGAAGGCATATTTAATGTACCAAATGTTTAAATAAGATATAATCATGCATTATTTAATATCTATGTGTATTATAACTTAGCCTATTTTTATAGCTTTTTCTCGTATAACAGGCAAAAGTTGTATTTGTTTGAATCGATCGTTAGTTTCTCTCTTATTTATGTCGCTTGGTCTTCTTTATATTTTTTCAATGTGTCAAAAGTCATATATTTGGTCAACGGACAGCAATATACTTCAAAAACAAATCTGGAAGGTGTGAAGGGGAAGAAGCAGGACTCTAACTAATGTCTCGTCGTAATACTGAGTGAGTGTAGGACGAAATAGATGAGAGCCAAAATGCGATAAAAGATTATTATTTCCCCAAGCTCAGTTACCTGCGACATTTGTCCAGTGTGAACGTGAAATCTTTTTCTAGTGAGATACAGTGCTTTTTAGATCGTTTAATGTTCCATTATAGTGTTTTGTGAGTTTTATTACGACGAGCTTAGAAATGGCTAGTGTGAAGGACTGTGGTAATGTAAAGACACGCAATAGGTAGTCTTTTGGAGGCATCATGCATATTGAAAGTATTGCAGTTGCCAACTTATGCTGATAATCAAGCGCCACACTACTGTTTGCTTCACCATGTAGAAGTAGTGACAGTAGAAGATACGAATCTCGTCATCGATAAAAACAAAGTCAGAAGAAAGAAATAGAAACTTGGAAAGAAGATACAGACAGAAAAAGTTCTTGAAAGAAGGAAAATTAAAAGCATATTTTTTGATGGTAGAAAGGATAAAATATATTCAGAGGGAAAAAAAGAACAAGCGGCACCGTCACACACACATCACCGTGTTGTTTGAACCTGGTTAGGAATACTTGGGTCACTTGATACCTCGTTCCGGTCACGGAAAAGAAATAGCAAAATCATTATACAATCTTCCAAGTCACAACAAGTTAGACTTTTCTGTACTGACAGCACTTGGGTGTGATGACACCGCTGTTAATACAGGAAAACGTAATAGTGTCATTGCCTGTCTTGAAAAAAAAAAAAAAAAAAAAAAAAACTAGGAAGAGAGCTGAAATATTTGATATGTATTCTTCTTATGAACGATATCCCACTTCGACATCTACCCTCTAAACTTGATAGTGAAATCATGGGACCTAAGATCTTTTCCAAAACAATCGGTACTTGACTAATTGGGTGTGAAAAATCTACAAGTCATTGCGCTCGCTTAGAGTCCTGCTTCTTCCCCTTCTCACCTTCCAAATTTGTTTTTTAAGTATACTGCTGTCCGTTGCCCAAATATAAGACCTTTGACACATAGAAAAAATATAAAGAAGACCAAGGGACATAAATAAGAGAGAAACTAACGATCGATTCAAACAAATACAACTTTTGCCTATTATACGAGAAAAAGCTATAAAAATAGGCTAAGTTATAATACACATAGATATTAAATAATGCATGATCATATCTTATTTAAACATTTGGTACATTAAATATACCTTTTCGAGTAAATACAACCAAAATAAATTTAATTTAAAATTTTTTAATTTTTTTCGAAAAAGTTCAAAAATGAGCATTTTTGCAAAACTTCAAGCCGTTTGCGGCAGGGTAAGGAAATGTCCAAAAAATCTCAAATTTTTTGTATGAACTGAGTGCCACCAGTGGCCACTTTTCCGCACCCGCCATAATCGAAAATCGAAAAAAAGTTTTTTTCGGCCCACCCTAATGTACAATCCTATTGAATGGTAAGTAACAGAAATAGTAAATAACATTGTTCTTAGCTAGAAAAAACACAATTTTGTATGGAGCATTTGTAACTTTGTTACTGGCCAGCAGTTGAAAAAAATAGCCAGTTAGAAAAATTAGTGTACTGGCCAATGACCATTGGCTAAAAATGTTAATTTTGACCTATATCTTCCACCAAAAAAAAAAAGCACAAGTATCCTATACCTAAATTTAGTTTTCATGCTGTCCATGTAGCGAATTGATTATTATCTTTATTGCATACTGTCTGGCCCATATGACAGTGCCTGCATCTTGATTGAATTAGTGTAATTTTACATTTAAAAAAGAAAATTCTTCAAAAACAAACCTATGATTGATGACCTCACGGATTTTGGTAGTGCATTTCTTTCTGTTCTCTCCAACATTGTTTAGGCCTCGATAAAATTTGCATGTTTTCAAATTTTATGAAAGAAATCTTTCAAAATGAACTTTATTCTTATTAATAATAAATAGAAATTAGCTTTTTATTTTTAACAATTTCTGTTTTAAGCATTTACATTCATTTTTTCTTGCTCAATATGATAACTAGTCCACTTGTCCCTGTCCCCCCTTTTATTAAAAATATGTGAAAAAATTGTATATAAACTTACTTTTTTGATATAAAATTTGTTTAATATTTTCATTTTATATTAAGTATACTTTATTTTCAGTAAATGGTGTTGGTAGCGAAAAATAATTGGTTTGTGTAAGTAAAAATTTATGATGCTAAACTTGAAATTCTTCAAAATTGGTTTTATGAATTTTTTATTGTGCTTTTCGCTATGATAAATGAGTAATTAAATTCGACACAAAAAACATTAAATGTCAGGTGGAATGAAATTGTTATAAAAACAGCACATAGTGTGTTCAAGATTATTAGGAAATATTGTTAATTGGCAATACTGTCTTTAAGATACATAGCTGGCTTTACAGTCTACCAGCTGTAAAAAGAGCAATTGAAATCTAGGAATATTTGTAGTTGTTTATCTGTTGTGTTGAAAAAGAAAGAAAAAAAAAGATTCCCAATCCCAATTATCACAGGTATGATTCTATTGTATCTTTTTTTAAAAGTTAAATTTATTTTTAATTTTCATTTTCCTTCGTCGGTTTATTGTTGGTACAGCCTTACATGAAAAAATATCTGCCATTTGTTGTAATTGATTTAACAAAGTTGATTCAATCATGCTAATTAAATAACAAATTTCTTAAGGAGAGTGAAATGAAACATGTAACAGTTTCTGAACTTCCTTGCCTTGAATTCAAAAGTATTATGTGAATTTTGTTGCTAAAATAGACTCTGTTCACTGGGGATAAATTCTTTAAAAATCTTAACCGAGCAACAATCTGCGAAACAAAGTGGTGTTATTTTTCTTAAACAAGAAATAAGGAACTTCATTTGCATAGTGATGTAAAAATCATAAAAAAAAAGTCTAATAATGTATTGCATTGTGTGAAATTTATCTTGTTTAACTCCTAATGAAATTTCATGGGTCAAAGAAAATTGCATTTCACAAATGAAATCACATAGTCTCTCACGAAAATGGTTGATTACCGAAAAATGACTATGAAATCACTCTTCACTGTAAAACATTTGTGGAAACGTTACTCCATACAATTGGTGTAAAAATGGTGGCAAATGCTGCCTTCAGTTTCATGGAGTAATTGTTTTCACATATGCAATGGTGTAATTTAAACATATATTACTGATGTAACATGACAATGTTACACCGGTTTTAACAGTTAAAATACTCCATAAAACTGGAGGCAGCAATGAACCCTGTGAAAATGCTAACAAAAATTAGCTGCTTGCTTACATATTTGTGCAAATTTAATACACATATTGACAAAACATGTGCCCGTAATGACAGTTAATAACAATGAAAAGGTCTAATAAATAAGCATGTGAAACCAGCCATAAATGATTCAAAACTTACTAAAATTAATTATAATCAGAGTTAGCAGCTTTTAGCCAAATCAAATATGTCATCTGGCTTTTTTTTTTTTTTTTTTTTTTGTAAAACACTTTAAAAAAGCCTGTTTTAATTGAAAAACGCCGGCTTTTATTTATTTGTTAAAGATGGTTTACATTAGGGGTGCACAATTTTTTGAAGAGAAGGGCCATTTTCAAATATATCTGGGTGGTCGAGGGCCACATCAATAACATGGAGAGAATTCGAGTTAGAGAAGGTGATCTGTAGCCTACAATCTGAAAAAAAAATTATGTGGTTTCAGAGGAGAGTGTATGTGTATGATTGGGGGGGGGGGGAATACGAAATTTGCAATTTTTACAAAGGCGATAAACAAAATTCATGATGTTCATGAAGGCAATCGACAAAATTCATGATTTTTACAAAGTCAATAGACGCAGTTCGCGATTTTTAAAAAGTTGATAGATGAAATTCATGATTTTTGCAAAGCTGATAGACGAAATTCATGATTTTCCTTCGCGTGATCGACGAAATTGACGATTCATCCGAACCTGATTGACAAAATACGCGATTTTAATGCGACTGAATAACAAAATTCGCAATTTTTCCGCACCTGATTGACGAAATTTGTGATTTTTCCACACCTAATCGACAAAATTCGCGCTTTTCCAATTCGGATCGGCAAAATTCACAATTTTTCCGAAGCTAATCGACAAAATTCAGGATTTTTACGAAGCCGATCAATCAAATTTGTGATTTTTTCAAAGCCTGTCTGCGAAATTCGTGATCTTTGCAAAGCCAATCGACGAAAATCACGAAATTACTCTGCATGATCGATGAAATTCTCGATTTTATTCTAGTCTGATCAACGTAGTTAGCAATTTTTCTATGTGTGACCAACAAAATTTGCAAAATTCCCATCTCCGACCAAAGAAATTTGCTATTTTTCGAAATGCGATCAATAAAACTCGCAATTGTTCGGTCTTTGATCGACGAAATGTGCGCTTTTTTTGCTGTAAATTGACAAAATACACATTTTTCTTCGACCGAGTATCAATATTCGTGATTTTTGTATTAGCATTGACGAAATCTGCATTTTTTTTATGCGGCAAGATAAAACTCATGATTTTTTTCTCTTGATAAATTGACAAAAACACGATTTTTCCGCAGCTGATCAACGAAATTTGTAATATTTCCACGCATCATCACTTAATTCGCAATTTTCCCGTGTCTTATCAACAATTTTTTTTTTTTTTTTTTTTTTTTTTTTTTTTTTTTTTTTTTTTTGTCTCTGATCGACAAAGTTTGTGATTTTTTGTGCCTTCCCAGCAAGCACATAACTTCCGACATACGATCGGACCGGAGCCGGCAATGTCGGTCAAGTGTCGGTAGCTGATTGGCAGCTAAAACTTAAGAAACTGCTATTTTGACAGCCGGTCACAATAATCGGTCCACACTTGGTTATATATCGTCAAGCGACTTATACCGGCAAGTGACACAGGACCGATATCTGAGTTCTGATAGTGGACCGATCAGATTTGCCAACATCGGTCCGAATTCAGAATATTTAGTCTTAAACCGATTTTTTTTCTTTTTCTGAATTTTATTCGAGTTTGCGTTTTTGATAAGAAATGTATATTTCACGTATTTCATTAAAAATTTTGTCAGTGATAAACAGAAAATATGTCAAAATAACCTATATTTATTTATTTAAAAATATTGTTTTTGAATTAATTTTTAAAATGACTTACAATTATTTTAATCACAAAATAATTTTTAAATTCTCGCCTTTAAATTGTTAATCACTATTAGGAACTTAATCATAGAAAACAGAAAAATACTTTGTAAGGTAATTGAATTTTTTTTTCAATTTATCTATTCATTTTAAAAGCAATAACTCACTTTCTTATTTTATTTTAAAAAAAATAATTACTAAAAAGTGCTTAACATTATTTTTCAATGTAAAACATATAAAAGAAATCTACCCATTTTTTTACATAAAAAATTAGGTTTTTTTTTTTTTTTTCCCCAAAATATTGTCTCACAAACGAAAAAAAAAATAGTATTTCTATTTTATTTTAAGATTTAAAAATTATTATTGCAACAATTATTCGGAATTAATATTGCTAAAAAAAAATATTCTGCATTAAATTATGAAATCACTTAACGTGAATTCTCATTCTAATTAAAAGTGATTAATTACCAACTTAATTTTTTATTAAATTAGTTATTTTATGTTACAAATATATATTTCCTATTTTTTTTTTACTTTATTATTTACTTTATTATTACATTTAATTACTTTATAATTCCCAAAAAGGAAATTGCATCAGAAAAACCTCTAAAATTCATTTATTATATCCAGTACTTAAGCATTTTTAAATTTATAAAAAGGAATATGAAATATCTCCTATTTAAAAAAATGTGTATAAAAAATAATATATATATATATATATATATATATATATATATATATATATATATATATATATATATATATATATATAATATATGTTACTTTTATTTTATTTTTTACTTAATAAATATTCATTATCAACTAAATAACATTGGAACATAGGTTTGAAACATAAATACTACTTTGAATCATCAAATGGCATAACATAATTTTTTATTCTATTTAAAAGTTAATTATTACCAATTTATTATTATTTAAAATAAGATATTTCTAAGTTAAAAATATACACTTTAGAAATTAACGCAAAATATGTAATTCTGTTATAGTTTCTAATAAAAAATTTTATTTATTTAACAATACTTCTGAACAAAAAATATTATTTTTAATTTTTTAAATATACTATTTAATGATTCTAAAATCTATAAGAAAAGCAATTCGTTTGCTTTAATTATTTGCTAATTCATTAATTTAAATATTAAATTGATTTTTAAAATCAGGCGCATAAGACAATTACAAGTAAATGATTACAAAAAATAAAATAAAAACACTTTAATATTACAATTTTCCAATCTGTCATTTACGTCAACAACACTTGCCATTCACGTAGCACTTACTGAAAAAACCACACCCTTATTACCACACATAATCCTCCCCTAACCAGCTCGGACTTGTCTAGTGGTTAAAGCGTTCACCTTCTGAGCTAGGGGTTGCGCGATCAAATCCCTCCTGTTCCCGCTGAAGTATGCCCATTGGCTCTCAAAATACTTGCTAGAGTGTTTAACAGATGGCGCCACCAGAGTTTTTTTTATTTGCTTGTGCCGGGCTTCAGCCGGTATTCGTGTGGTTAGCTATCGGCATAGTTTTTTGCCGATACAGGACCGGCTGCGTGCCTCATGGATCGGGCGGCATTCGCGCGGCGTATCAAAAAAGATACGGAACCGATAGCAGCAACTGGCATCGGTCCGATACCGATGGCAGTGGCAAGCGGCTATCGTCCGATTGCTTACCGATAGCTATGTGTTTGCTGGGTTATCGACAAAATTCGCTTTTTTTTAATGCGATAAACCGAGAAAATATGCTATTTTTCCATCCGATGATAATTTGCAATATTTTCGAGGAACAACAACATTTATGATTTTTTTTCTTGCTTGATCAACGAAATGTGCGAGTTTTCGCGTCCATCCGACAAAATCTGCGATTTTTCCATCCCTGGTCGAAAAAACTTGCGATGTTTTCGTGCCCAATCGGGAAAATTTGCTACTTTTTCCCCGAGTCTCATGAGCAAAATTCGAGATTTTGCCCTCTCTGATGAGCAAAACTGATGATTTTTCCGATCCTCATCGATAAAATTTGACTTTTTCGCATTTGATCAGTAGAATTCGTGATTTTTCCGTGTCGATAAATGACATTTGTGATTCTTAAATGACGAAATTTTATATTTTCCCGCAGTAAATTGACAAAATTTAGGATTTTTTTTGTGTGACATATGTACAAAAATTGCAATTTTTTCCAGTTGTAAATTGACGAAATTCGCAGGCCACAGGTTGTGCATCCCTAGTTTACAGATATTTCATATTAAATTTGAATTAATTTATTTGTAATACACTTATAAATATTTTCTATTAAAAAATGTACATTTCTACTAAATTTTATCAAATAAATGAGTCTTTATAACTCCTGATGCATCTGTGAAGACATTATGTCTGAAATTGAAATTATAAATATTCATAAGAATAAATTAAATTAGACTGTAATCTTGTGGTTTGGAATTCGTTGTTGCATAGCTCTATATATACCAAACATTTTAAATATTATATGAAACAATAACTAAATGTTATATATAAAAATGGAATTTTCCTTACATACTTCTAGTTACTTTTGAAATTGACAATAGCTTATGTGTATTTAATAATTGAAATCATCTTGTTGTAATAAAACTTGTTGAATTAAAATTTTGAAAAGCTCATTGTTATTTTAAAGAATGCATACTCATACATAAACTAATGCAAAGTTATTCGTAATGCTGTTTTATTAAAAAGAATTGCTCTTTTTATTAAATGACTTTATGTGTGGCTCCAAATAAAAATTTATGAGCAATAAAATAAGACTTGTATATTAATATCCTTTAAAATTAGTTAAGTAATAAATTATGATACTAACTATGCAACTATTGTCCTTTTTAATTATATAAAGTAGTAAAAAAGAAAAAAACTGTGTGTGTGTGTTTGGGGGGGGGGTAAAGTCAGTATAAACTAGAGAAAGCATTTTGTATGGTCTTTTAAAAGTTAGCTGATATATTTATAATTTTGACTGCAAATCAATACGTATTATTCCAATATTAATGTGTTCATTTTGGTGAAATTGGGTTATATTGAATTCTACCTCAATTAAGTCTTTAAAACTAACTAAAAAACACCAATTTTGGTCAATAAAAGCTGGCTAAAACAAATAAAAGCCACCGGCATGGCTTTTTTGCAATCCTGGCTATAATTGGTTCAAATGGCTATTGCCGAAAGTTTTAATACTTTAACAATTAGACAACTGTTGTTCTATAAAATAATTTGTTACATCTTAAAATGCATTGACTTTACACACTTTAACATACTCGGTGATTTCATGAAATAATTAGGTATTTTATGAAATAACATAATCACTTTTAATGGTAACTAATACATTTTTGTAAACACCCTGTATAATACTGCATTTTTTTACAGATGAACCAAGTAAGCCTGGCCGACTACAAGCTACTGGTTAAAAGGTTACTAATTACCAATTTCAAATGGACAGCTCCAGAATATGATGGAGGCGCTTCTATCACTGGTAGTGTCATCGAGAAGAGAAAGAAATGGAGGCATAAAGTGTGCGTCTCAAAAGTAAAATCTCATTTTTAAATTTTTAAATGAATAACTTTATTTATTTGATTTAATTTTAATGTTCTAACATATACTATAAATAATAAGTATTTTTGATTTAAAAAAAAAAAAAAAAGAATTCTAAAATTGAGAAATGTTAATGATTTGTCAATTTAACTCTAGTCACCACGTGGGTCATTTGTTAACAGAATAGTTGAGGCAGATTTGAATAGTTCATAAGTGTCTCAATAATCATTCTATGATTCTGTTTCTTTCAGTTCACTTCATGCGAAATAATGTCATATCTAATATTGTCTTGAAATAGGAGACTTTAGTCATATATTTGATTTTGTATTGAACTTTTCACAAGAGCATCCGTTAGCAAGTATGTAAAGAGCTATAAGCTTATTTATATCCAATTATAATTTAAATCCATGTAAAGTTTTCTAAGATGCAATAGTTTTTTGCAATATTTTGCTAAACAATTTCATTTCTTCCAAACTTGGAATGATGGCCCACTTTCACCTCTAAAATGTGTATGTGTATGATGCTTTGAATGGAGATAGATATCAGAATTGCCTGAAATTAAAATTTTTAAACTGATACTATAAAATATTGTGAGCTTCCCCCCCCCTTCCTCTTTCAAAAGTAAAAGAAGTTAAATTTGGGTGTGTGCTTGTAATTGAGTTTATTTTTTTTTAATCATTTTAAAATCCTTTATCATTATTTTAGAATAGAAGGGAAATACAAAGATACTCGAAGGATACAAGTATACCCATACAAGGTATATATATCCTATACAAGGATACTAGAAGGGAAATACAAGGATAAGAATCTTTTGTACTTTGGCAGATTTTTGATAAATATTATCTAAATTCCCCTAAGCAAAATTTAAAGGCTTTATTTTTTTCAAATGTACATCTTAATTTTTATTTTATTCTGACAATATTTAATTAGTCATATAATCCTCCTTTTTCCCAGTCTACTTATTTTCGTCTTATAATCTTGTGCTTAAATCTATCACTGCGGAACTAGAATTTTGTTTATAGTAAATTTAACACATAGTGTAACTAATGATCATGACAACAAATAAAAAACAGAATGTAAAGCATATCAAATATTTTTTCTTGTGTTCGCAACTACCCTGCTGTTGGGGCACTTGTGAGCAATTCATTGAATTTATAAAGTTATTAAAAAAAAAGAAGAGCTAACTATAAAGATAATTTTATAAAAAATTACCTTGTTTAAAAAAAGCGTTCTGTTTACTGTATTCAGTATTTTTTGTTTTCAGAAATTAACCAGTAATAAAAAAAGCTATCTTTATGTGTATTGACATGTGCTCCAGTCTCTCCTTCATGTATTCAAAGGCAATACACACATTAGGCTGATTTTTTTTTTCTCTTTAATTCAGTCCCTAAGGTGGTCAGTGGGCTGCCGTAGGTATAATGGTTGTTTTCATATGAAGAAATCTGTATTAGCTTAAACAATGGGTAATTGTAAAAAAAAAAAAAAAAAAAGTAGTAATAGCAGTATTACTACCATAGAACTAAATTTTGACCAATTTGGTCATATACAACTAAATTTGGCAACAAAATAAATTGCCATATATAAAACCAACTTAGCTGGTTAATTTGGTGAAATTTTCTATCTTTTAATGCATTTTCAAAAAATGTATATTTTTGTAAATGTTACAATAATGAAAACATGCTTTTTTTTTTCATTTATATTTAATTCACAAGAATCTGTTTTTTTTTTTTTTCGTATGTACATATGTAATGTTGCAAACAAGTTTTTACCTGCTTCCTAATATGTTAAAATAAGAAATTATGCAGAAAAATGTTTCTAATGACGATATATCATTTTAATATTGTTACAAATAATTATTAATTTTAAGGCATTTTCACTCAGTTAGTTATAATTCGAAATATTAGGTGTTGCATTGAAATCATTGTAGCGACAATTCGTCGCAGCAACAAGTCATCACAGCATCAATTTGTTCGCGTGAAGTTTTATTTCAAGCCTTCTCCCCCCCCCCCCCCAAAAAAAAAAAAAAAAAAAAATTAATACTCACCATTAAGGGGGTGGCACAGTGTGCAATATTATTAATCTAAATACGTTTTTGTTAACTTTAAAAAATTGACTGTGAATTACAGGTCAGCAAATTAGATACTCTACTGTATAGTATTTTTTAGAAGAGGCATGTTTGTTTTTAATTTCTCAAAAATTAAAATCAATTACAAATACCACTACAGATCTGCCAACTATTGCAGTTAAATTGTATTTTGAATGATTTTAATGCTCACTACGATAATACAATTTTACTAGCAAAGATGATTTTTTGTCATATCTGAAATACTCTAGATTCTAGAAAGAAAAAAAAAGGGGGGGGGGGCACCAGGTTGAATTTTTCGAAGAGGAACCACTAATTAAAAAAAAGAGTACATTTTTTCAAAAAGAGCTATTAAAAAAGGGGGGGGGGTATGCTTGTTCTTTGTATACCAAAAATATTTGCTATAATTTTCAAAGATCAATTGAATTTCCACAGGCTGCCATGGAAATGTTTAAAAAAAACCATTGTGTGCATCAAAAGAGTTTAAAAGAGCCGCCAAGCACATAAAATAAATAAATTGGCTGAGCCGCCAAGCACATAAAATAAATAAATTGGCTGCTTATGGTGCCATTTTAAGAGTTTCTTGGGGGATGGGTTGTCTTTGAGGGGTAGGGTTTGAAATCATGTGCAGAATTGTGTGATTTACATACAGAAAAAGAAAGACCTACACATTAAAATTCTGTACTGTATTTCCCCCTGTAAATTCTTCTACATATTTTTTTCTGCAAAGTGAGCCAATCGGTTGTGCAAAACTGTTGAGAATTTTGGCGATCAGTCATGATAAACTATCGTGAATTTTAACAAATGAGTACGTATAAAAAAGTCAATTAGTTGCAGAAGAAATAAATTTTGTCAAAGGGTCATGGTAAAAATGCACATTCTGCCAAAATATCACAGAAAGAAATTGCAAATCCCTTAAATAGAACAATCGCATTAAAAAAAATGAAGTTTCGTCAAAGAATCTTGGTAAAAAATGCTAATTTCATCATACTTACAAAATGCAGATTTCAACTTAGAATCATGATAGAAAAATGGGAATTATGATTCTGCAGAGAGGGAGGGGGTGATATGAATATCATTAAATAATCTGAAAAAGTGTGACTTTAGTTGACATCTTCGGAAAAAGTGTGAATTTAGTCAAGATTTCAGGGGGCGGGGTGCAAATTTAGTTAGGATCCTGGGAGGGAGTGCAAATTTAGCCGTGATCTCGAGAAAATGCATTATTTAGTCGAGATGAAAAAAAAATGCATTATTTAGTCTTGATCTCAATAAAAGATGCAACTTTAGTCGCGATCTTGTTAAAACATGCAAATTAGTTGAGATCTCCAGAAAACGTGCAAAATTAGTCGAGATCTGAAAAAAAAAGCGCATTAATTAGTCGAGATCTCGAGAAAAAGTGTTAATTTCATTGCGATCTCAGGAAAACGTGCAAATTGAGTCCAGATCCTGTAGAAAAAAGTGTGAATTTAGTCCAGATCCTGGGGGGAAAAGTGCGAATTTAGTCGAAATCTTGAGAAAAAGAGCAAATTTAGTCTAGATATCTCGAAAAGAGCACCAATTTATTCGAGATATCTCAGAAAAAGTGCCAATATAGTCGATCTTGAAAAGAGTGTGAATCTAATTGAGAGATCTTGTAAAACGTACAAATTTAGTTGAGAGTGCAGTGACAGAACTATCTTCAAGTGTCTGCATCAATAATTATATTATTAAAAAGTCTGCAAGATGGAATGTATAATATAAATCTATTGTTTGTGCTGTTGTAGTGTTAATTATGGCAACGTGTGTGTATGTGTAAAATATTTCCATCACTTACGGAAAAAAAAGTTTTTCGATAAACAAAAATATTTATTTATGGCATTAAGAATGTTCTTAACTGATCCGCTCAACAAGCGAAAAACGTTTTGACACATTTACAAATTCATTTTTTAACAGAAAGTTATAAAATTTTAATGCCTGACTATGAAAGCGATTTCGAATTGAACTTATTTTTCCATTTTATGATCATTAAATTACTTATCGAGTTATAAGCTATTTCGATGACACAATCACCTGTTTTTCTCCTCCTTTTCAACCGGTTTTTCTGCTTTCGTCGGGAAATATGCTCAAAAGTGTCAACTTTGAAGGCTTGTTATGAAAAATCTATTGTGTTTTTTAAAAACAAAAGAATGAGTGCAATTAGACAGTTTCTGAATAACAACACCTGCTATTTTCATGCATTTCGGAACAAAAATAAATTAATGCATGTGTCACAAAGTTGCTCTTTTTGATTTAAGAACACCCTTAAACAGAAAATTAGTTACTAAGGGAACATTGGAAAATGCTCTATTTGAAAGAAAAAAATATTATTTTACTATTCTCTAAAATTCTCAATGTAACTGTTGATTTATTGCTTGATACAAAAGAAGTTGATGTCGATATATTTTTGAAGTGGTAGTAAAAAATTGTTCCCTATATGAATTGAAGCAATTTTTAAATCAGGAACTAACAGAGTTTTATAATAACCTGTGCATTAGTTCTTGAGTTAAAGATATTATGGAAACTGAATAATGCATCATATCAGCGCCACCTGTTAAGAGATGTACCCCAAAAACTAACCAACTTCAGTTTATATCAATGCTCTAATTAAATGTAAAGTTTTTTGAAATTTCATGCATTATTTCTTAAAACAAAGCAGCCACAATTTTTTTTTTAATTAAAAACTTACGGAGTTGACTGATAGACATTTTCTAAAAACTTTTAAATTTCATTCCTTGCCTTCCAATACGTACAAATCCACCGAAAGTCAGAATACCATATTTTCTTTAAATTCAGTATTTTTTTGTAAAGATAGAACATAAAAACATATGAAAAAACATGCACTCTCAATTACAGTTAGCAATGAAGAAGAGATCTAAGAAATGCAATACACATTGGCTGCAAAACAGACAAACAATTCAAAAGTGATTAAAACCAACTATAATTGGTTCAAACGGCTATAAGTGGTATATATAAACGGTTCAAGGTGCTATAAAGGCATCTTACTTTGATATAAAGAACATTAATGTCTATCAGAGATGTTCAGGCCTTTTTGTTTTTGGGCCCAAAATTTTATATCAGAGCTTAAAAGAATTTTGTCATTTTAAAATTGCTTCAAATTTAATCTACTCATTTAAAAATATTTTACATAGAAATAAAAGGTCAAGTGCAAGTTTTATTCATGTACAAAAGGTTCAGTAAAATAAATTACTAACTGTAACATTACAACAAATGACTTATTTTACAATAATTGAAATTAATTTTGGGTTAAACTGGAATGAATTCTAATTCCTTACTTTTTTTGTTACTTGTTTTAATAGGATGCTCATAACAATTATCTATTAAACATAACTGCTGTATTTTCTGTTCATCTGGAATAATTGAGATTGTTATTATACTCAATTTCTGTTTATTGTGTATACTTTTATGTAATATTTATCTTACCTTTTTTCTAAATAGGACATGCTTGGCTATTAATCTGGAAAAAGACACAAAATCGAAAAAACTATCTACAAGATCCAAACAACCTTGGCGATAAATTGTGTTACTACAAATCTGTGTGAAAAAATGAATTTTTTATTTGTTGTTTCTTAATTTGTTATTTAAATTGGTTACTTCTAAGAATACTGTGTTGAAGTATATTAAATAAATTTGTAAAAATTCATGTTTTCTTTTTATTTATTGAATGATAATTTATAAAACAGAACCATTGTAATAATTTCATCTTCAAACATTCCCAAGTTTAATCAATTTTCACCGAAATCTTGTAAACAATATAGTATATATTATCTGTGTACACAAGATCAAGAACCGTGGGACATGGGTGCAAGATCTTTAATCTCAGGACTGATTTCAGTGTTGAAGAGATTTTTGACTTACTTAAATAATAGTGGTTCTACCATCAAGAACATTTAATCACTTTCTTTTATTGTTAGAGACCAATTTTTAGGTATAAAACAAGACTTAGAAATCTTCTAACCCTTTTGCATTTAGTTATTTCTAATGCTCAGAAAATATTTCAGTCTTGACTTAGATGGATTTCTTGCACCGATGTGTGTAGGATTATGAATCATTGTTAAATCAAAAATGGACTACTTTTGTTTCATGTAGTATTTAGTAAATATGTGATACATAAAAATCAAAATAATAAATTAGCATTTGTGTATCATAAAAAAGCTGCTCTCTATTATTAAGCGGCTTGGAAGGGAAAAGAGGGAGCAATAGCAGTACAGCTAATAAACTGATATTACTAATCATAATTTTTCTGATCAATTCAAGAGTCGATGCAGGTTTTTATTCTGGGGCTCATTTTGTGAAAAAGAAAAGTTATTTTTGTGAAAATAACATTTTTTAATGGAAGTTGACTTTGTTATTTGAACAAGGAATTTAAAAACTAAATATATATTTTTTAAAAAATTCCTTTGCTAAGTTTTTGAAAATTATGACATGTTTTTGTGTACAAATTAGATTTGAAAACAGTATGAAAATGGCATAAAAGAATTTTGTGAAAGGGTCTGTTTTATTAAAGTTATTTTGTGAAGAAACCTATTTTATTAAATAGATTTTTGTGAACCCCAAATTTTGCCTGGATCAACCCCTGTAATTTAATATTAACTAGTTTTTTATTTTCATTTTACATATCAGACTTTTATCTAAACACATGAGGGTTTGTTATCTTACCAGTTTTTAAATGCTTCACCACTCTCTCACTATTAAAGTGTGTGATGGTAAATTTTGGAAAGCTAAAAATTGTATTTTAACATAAGTTATTAATGCAATAATACCAAAAGTGAGAACCTCGTAACTGAATAAAAATACAATTTACTATAGGAAATGAGTGAGAATGCTCTCCTTTATTAGAATTAAACTTTTATTAAAAAAAAACTAACTGCCTGCTAAGAGTACCTGAAAACCTTGGAAAATTAGGCTTTGAATATACAAGTTTTATAATATGCATAAGTTATGAATGTTTTATTCAAATATTGCGAAAACATAAGTACTCCTGTGAAAATTTTTGTTGTTTGTGTTGTGAATTATCTATATTCCTCTTTTAAATCTATTATGGATTTTCAGTTGGTATATATGGTGATCCCCATTAAAGATTTTATTTAAAAACCCCCATAATTTTATGATTTGTGCCCCCTTTCCCCCCCCCCCCTGAGTCCAAAAGAGAATGGGATAATACTGGAGTATGGAAATTTATATTAATTTCACTGAATGATAATTTTTTTAATTTTACAAACAATGCTTTTTATTTAATGAGGTATCCTAATGTATGTGTTTTATTATTTTATGGGCAACACCCCTTTTTTTCATGGCCAGAATTTGTATTATTTTACAGGCAATGTCCCTTTTCTCAGAGATATCTTGGTATTGTATTTTTATGGTCAATGCACCTTTTTTTACGGGCATCTTGGCATTATAGTTTTACGGCCAATGTCCCTTTTTTGACGGGCATCCTGGCATTATAGTTTTGCGGGCAACGTCCTTTTTTTCACGGGCATCCTGGCATTGTAGTTTTACAGGCAATGCCCTTTTTTTCACGGGCAACTTGGCATTTTATTTTTACGGACAATACTACTTTTTTTACGGGCTAGTTATGCATTTGCTAAAATGTAAAATTACGGGTGATTTTTAGATTTACGGTCAAAATATTTTTTTACGGATATTGTCCGGAATCTCTGCTGCCGGCTTTTGTCCGTAATTTTACGTAGATTTTTTTTACAGTGAATAGTTTTATTTTAAACCGCAAAAACATCGACCAATTTTTCCTTTTTTTATAATCATTTGAAATTTGAACCCTCTGAACACAGTTCAGTTTGTGCTACTTACCGACTCCCAACTATTCAGATTTTGAGCTCAAAATATAAGATTAAGTCTTAGTTTACGAAAACATCTAATCAGATGCAAAAAATAACGTAAAAAATAGTTGTTCGTTACTCCAAAGTCTAAAGTGCCCTCTATCGTCATTTTTTTTAAATTTATCTTTATAACTCATTTTCAATAAAATACCGACATAAAGAATAGTTTTAGTGAAAACCGCAAATCAATCGACCAATTTTTCCATTTTTTATAATCATTTGAAATTTAAACCCTCTGAACACAGTTAAATTTGTGCTATTTAACCACTCCCAACTATTCAGATTTTGAGCTCAAAATTTAAGTTTAAGTTTAAGCTTACGAAACCATTTAATGAGATGCAAAAAATCACGGCAAAAAATAGTTTTTCATTACTGTCTAAAGCGCCTTCTATCGGCATTTTTCGAAATTTATCTTTATAATTTATTTTCAAGAAAATAACAACATGAAGAATAGTTTTAATGAAAATCGCAAATCAATCGACCAATTTTTCCATTTTTTATGAGTATTTGAAATTTTGGACCTTAAACTTTAATGGCGGCTATCTCCTTTGGAAAACGTTTGAGACACTTGGTTTCCTATTTCCTATTACTCATTTTTATGTGTTCTATCACCCCCTAGCGTATATACCATTAGTTTAGGGACGCCCTGTGTATTATATATTATATATATATATATATATATATATGCGTATACATTTCTTTTAAACATTGAGCTACAAAATATTATACAAAAATAATCTATCAACAAAATGTACTAAAATTAACTAAAATTTTTTCAAGGAAATATTATTGCATATAAAAAAGCTATGCTTCATCTTCCATTTTTCAAAGCAAATATACTAACTGTTATGATAATTAATTTTCAACCGTAAATTGCAAATGGTTAAGAACTTTTTATTTGTATAATTGCAGAGCTAATTCTATTTCTTAAATCTTGAAGGAAATTAAGGAAGATAATAATTTTTAGAATAGCTAATTATTAGTTAAGAGAGTGAACTATAATGGAAACTTAATTATTTTTAAATGCTGCATGACGACTGTTTTTAAAATAATTTCAAAGTAGTTTCCAAAATAAAATAACACGGTATTTTTGGAAGTCCTTTTAAATAATGTACTTTAAAACTTTACTTTCATCAATATACACATTTTTTTTTCTTATGAATTTCTGCAAATTGGATCTAACTCCATGCAATTTTAATCTTTGAAGTAGTTGAATTACTAAACATGTTAGTTTTATATGATAGATGTGGAGAATTTGTCACTTTCTTATAAGGCTTTTTAAAACAACAATTTTCTAAGCGTAAAATAAATACTAAATAATATACAAGGTAATTAAAAAAAGGGGACAAATTGATATGACAAATCAGGCATACGACAAGGATAAAAAATCACATAGGAAGTAGGCCGCAAACAACTTACTGAGTCCCGAGTACAGGGTGTTACTTCCTAACTCAATTTGTGTTGACGGTAATTAATTTCAGAAAACTACAGTATATTATAATAAAACATTTAACAGACATTCTCACCTTTGTTTTAAATGTGATAACGCGAAACAAAAGAGGTAGAAGTTTGCAGCATGCGCACCTGTAATATACACTTGGCACCTCATGTTTTGGACGGTGATAATCAGTTTATACGGTATCATCGATTGCTTGAACAATATGTTTTTACAGATCTTTTCATAACGGTATCACATTTCACTCAGAATAAGGTACGAATAGTTGCATTTTCATTACAATATTTTTATTTTTCTCGAAACTACTACTTTCAAAACGGGTATAGCTAGAATGAACCACCCTGTATTTGTGACTCAATAAGTAGTTTGCGACCCTACGTTCCTATGTGATTTTTTATCCTTGTTGTAAGCTTGATTTTTTATATCATTTTGTCCACATTTTTTTAATCACTCTGTATCACACTACCCCCATATAATATTTAGTTTGAATAAAATAATGAGACTTCTGTATATTAAATATTTTATCTTCTATATATCTGTATATATATATATTTGTGTGTGTTTGTATAAATAAGTTTGCATGTATGTATATATATATTTGTGTGTGTTTGTATAAATAAGTTTGCATGTATGCATATATATGTATACTTTTCTTTAATAATTAGAGTTTTAACAATACAAACTGATGTACTTTTAAATATATTCTTTACCACGGCATACATAAAAAAATGTCTTTATAATTTCCCGTTTTACAGAATTGTTAAAACTGTGACAGATGTAGTTGTAAATGCAGAAAATTGTAACACTAGAGGTTTTCTTTAGTACATAATGTTTATTGTCATATTATGCAGTATATTTTTTAGTTTTGTATAGCAATATTTATAGGCACTTTAAAATACTAAAGATGCTCATATTCAGAGTAAACTCTTGGTACGTCCATATTACATATTTTGAGGTGTTAAATCTTATCCAATATGTATGATTTAAAAATCCAATCTATAAGAAATTGTAGGATGGCATGTGAGAACACGCATGATATGTACATTTTCATTTACCATATTAATTAAATAAAATAAGAACTAGATACTAATTTCTGAAAAAGCGCAACGGTACATTTTAATTTAAAAATATAACTTTATTTATTTACTTATTTTTAAATACGTTGTATTTGTTTCCCATACGAAATTATCAACCTTTTTTTTCTTGCATTTCGTATATTTAATTTGTTACATTTGGTCATTAAGGGGACATTGGACCTTTATTTGAGCAAAATCGTCTAGAGCAAAGTCGTCGCAAAAAAGGTCTATTTCTTTGGTATAATAGTTCAAAACAGTTTTTTCTTATTAAAATATAATTTATGAAGGTTTTACGAAGAAAATAATGAAGGTAAGTGTATTTATATACTTTAAATCTATTTTTCTCAAAACTAATTTTTCAGTGTTTTTAGATTTTGGAAATATTTCTTGCGACGTAATTTTTGATCAATATTTATGAAATTGAAAAGAAGTATCCTGATATTGTTTTGAAAGAAATTGTGTAAGCTTTTTAAAATTCGTTTTTATTAAGATAGTCAAATTTGATTTTTTACATTTTAAAAGGCAAAATTTTGATGAAAATGGATATGAAATTTAGAAAAAAATCTATAAAATATTAACTATTCAAGAGATTAAAAAAATCTTACACAAATTTGTTTATAATAAAGTTTTAAGAGATAAAAATGCAAAAGCAAGAAAATATCTCAAAAATTAAGACACGAGCAGCATTTTAAAATTTCGTTTAAAAATTTAATTTTTTCTAACTAAAAAATTTTAATAAGATTGGAAATTTTCTGAAGATGTTCTATATGTGCTTTTGGTGAAATGTATATATGCACAAAATTTCAAATTGCTATGATGAAAATTAAGTAAAAAAGAATTAACGTCCACCGTCCCATTAAAGCTCCTTTATCAGCATTGAACTAGTTTAAAAGTTCTCATTTTCACGCAATGATACATAACTAAATGCTGCAAGAAGTCATAAAATAAAAAATAAAAAATAATTTTAAATTTTAAATTTTCCTTTTTCGAGGATGCATAAAATAATGAACTATTACAGGAATAATAATAATAATAATAATAATAATAATAATAATAATAATAATAATAATAATAATAATAAAACTATTTGCATGTAAATATAATGCGGATTAACTGAAAAATCTTAAAAGTTACTTATTACAATGAAATTTAATTTATAAAATAAAACATATTTTTCAACATATTTTGTAAAAAATATGAAAACCAAATTGCTATTTTGCAACAAAATTTCACTTAGTTTTACATTAAATACAAATAATTCTAAAAACGCATTCGATTGAAATGATAACCGGTCAAGTACGATTATTACTCACACATAGAGAGCTCCTTCACTGTTAAAAATAAATCCTTGAATTCACTGTAAAACAACTATAAAGCAAAATTGCCGGACTGCGTTCCGTTAGCAGTTTTCCCGTTTAGAAAATAAACGAAGGAAAAATTACAGTTGAAGAAGTGGTAACTTTCAGTTATAAAGTTGGTACTATAAATCTGTTATAAAGTTGGTACGAAATATAATATTCTTAAATCTCGAAAAAGCAATACAGTCACAATTCAACAGTACTATTCAAGTCTCACAAAAGAATAAATATTATTTTTTCAGATGATATTTTTTTTTCATTTCTGTGCAGCAACAAGTAAATTTTATAAACAATTTAATAAATTTGCGGCAGTTAATATAACATATCCGTTGTTTCCTTACATGTACACCATTTCGTTATTTTCAAGAAATATGATGAAGTTTTCCGATTTTTAACCAAAAATGCTCTTTTGTCGGGAAATGGGACTTTTTATGTAAAATTCAGGAAAAATATATCCATGAATTTCAGATTTTTTTTAACAGTATACAATAAAGTTTAAAATTAGTAACAAGGTATTTCATTACGTAAATGCATCATTAAAAGTTGTTATCATTGTTATCATGACTTTAAAAGCCGATGGCATACAGACTAACCCGTCTCTGTCTTTATTATATGTTAAAATATAACCTTAACCGATAATTCTGTTAATTACCTTTTTTTTTTTTTGAATAACATTATCATACTTTTATACTTTTGTGAAGATCGGTATTCACAAAACTCAGCAACTTAGTTTTCTCAAAAACTATACAACTTAAGATAATCTATATAAATAAATAAATAAATAAATAAAAACTGAAAAACATGTTTAAATTAACTTTCACTACCCTTACAGTTTTCATTATCTTAGTTTCAGTAAAATCGGAAAATTGATAAGAGGAAAACTTTTTTCGATTACATATTTTCGACGGTATCTCTTGAAATATTATACTTAAAATTCCAATGGAATGTATATTTAAGTTCGGCGTTACGAATGTTGTCACACGGTACACAAATAACTGAGTTTTTATTCAAGTAACTTAATTACCTCTTCTACATTTTCCTAAACATATTTGCGAATGGTTGATAATCTATAGATATGTAGATGAATAGCCTTTATTAGTACAGTCAATTTGAACTTTTCACGTTCCAAAGTTCACAATTTAAATGGCTATTTTAGATGGAAAGACAGAAACAGGAACGATCGTATAATGATTTTTTTACAACTTTTTTAAATAACGGAATCTTAAAAATGGAAAAATTTATGCTCGAAATCTTTATTTAGGATGCTTAATTAAGTAGAAATTTGAATAGAAAAGACATATTCTGGAAGTGCTATGCATTGTATTATTTTTTTTTATCTCAATCAGAATACCTTTATATACAGTCTGTATGTTTAATTTTTAGAATACAAGTTGATTTTCTTTGCATGCGATTGATAAGTCTTTGAAACGTTTTAGAAAAATGAGATTTCTTATTTTACGAAGCCTTTTTTATATGTCTCCAGTGTTACCTGTATACTATCCAGTATATCAACAGGATAAAAATTTCATTATGTTTTAATTACAAATTTGTTTATAAAAAATAAATTTGTGATTTTATTTCTATTTAAGCGACTAATACTAAGGGTATTTATAAGGGAAACTAACGCGTACTCACGTAAGGAAATCTAAGGTTCGAAGGAAAACGTTTAGACATACGGGACGATTGGATTCGAATCAATCACCTCCCGTCTACAAGCTTCGAAGGCAGAATCTCTCGGCCTCTGGTTGGGCCATGTTTTTTGGGATTTGTTAACCGTAAATCATGTAAATACACTGAGTCCCGAAAGTCTGAAATAAAACCCTCGATCTCAAAATTTTCTTCTATTACAGATAAAAAAGAAATAAAAAATTCACTTAGACAATTATTTGAGAGGGTTATGTATGACTACGCCCTTGACAAAATACGGAAAATATTAAAAATGGCATTTGGAGCAATTCCATGTTCTTTTTATCTAATTTATAATGTTAGTTGTTAAATTTTAATAATTAAATTCCAAACATTTCTACACAATAGCAACAGCTATAAATCATTCTTAATCTCAGAAAATAAAAACATAAGCTTTAATTTAAAATTTAAAATTCAAATACTCTAAGAATTAAATAAACACCTGCAATAACTTTTTGTAGAAAGAGGTTTTTTTTAAGTTAATATTATTTTAGCTGTTAGTTAAAAATATATTAGAAAATGTAAAGTTAATTAGCCGTTTTTCCGATAAAAATTGCCTTTAGTAAAAAACATTATTCTAAAGCGAATTGTCTAACATGTTTTTCTATTATTCATATTTATTTCCTAAGTAAAGCTATACGTAACTTTTTAGTTTCTGTTAAAAAATAAAAATCTACATATTTATTATGCATTACAAAGGAGTATATGAACTTCTGAGCAGAAAAATTAAATTTAAAAAATACATTTTAAACTATGCAAATCATAAAGAATTACGCTTGATTATCACGAAGATTGCATTTCGAAAAAAAAAAGATTGTATTTCTAAATCAAAACATGATTTAAAAATTCATACATATTTGCATCAATTTGTAATTACATTATTTTGAGACTTATTAAAAAAAGTTAAGAAAACATTTTCTATATTGTATGATAAAAGTTACAGAATTTACCTTAAAATGATTATTAGCTTTTTGCTTTTGAAATCTGTTATTCTGAAACAGAAAAATGTCAGCAAAATGAATTTTTGTCCAGAAGTATTCATATTTAATTTAAATGACATTCAACTTTTCTAGCAAAAGGATTTCTTTAGTAATAGTATTATTTTTTAGTAATAATATTTTTTCTGGATAACTCTATCTAAATAAACAACAAATTAACAACTTTCAGCTAGGGTATAAAAACCGTGGAAACTAGTGTAATTAAAGAGTGGGTTATAAAAATGTGCTGCCTCTATATGAAATATAAATATAAGAAATGTGCATTTATTTATCTTAGTTCTGATTTTGAATAAATACACGGTGTACAAGTAAAATTGATTTCAGCTTAAGAGTGAGACATTAGCATTTCTGTATGAAAGTCTGTAAGATATAAGGAAGGAAATCTAAGAAAATTTGCTGTGTTACGAGTAAAATAGTATTTTACAATTAAAGTTTTTTTTTTTTAAATAGAAGAATTGCAATTTAATTTTTATATCAAATCGCAAGATTTGCATCAATCACTAATTACATAAATACGGCAACTGGTCTTACATTTTGATAATAATTATGGTTTCCTCTGTGATTAAAATTTAAATGAAACAATGAATGCCATACTGACCATAATGTCCGAATACACTCAATTTTGGACATTTTGTCGAATAATTAAAAATTTTACTGTAGAATTTTTATGAAACTTCAGGATTATCAAACATATATTTGACCTCATATATATCAGCTTTAGATTCAAAAGGAGGGCATTCTTGGGCCGTCGAAAAGTGAAACAAAAATAATACTTGCAATCACAATGCACATAAAAATGTACGAAGTGATCAATTGTTCCGAAATACAATTTTGGAGGTACTCTGCATGCGGAACTTGTTTACAGAATTATGTATGAATAAGACGAAAATTCATAGGTCAGCAATTTTTATAAAAGTTTCAAAATATCCTTCCCTATATCATGCATGGTTTTCGACCATATTAAACGCCAGTCTTGGAAAAGTTAGAAAAGTGCACTAGACATAGTATAGTGTAATTTGGATTTAAATATATTAAATACTTTATGAAATGTGAGAAATTGTACGAAATTAATTTTATCAGCTCATGCACTTTCAATAGCAAAGATTTTATTTATTAACTTATTTTTAATATAATTTACTGGTTTACTCTATCGGACAATTCTTTAAAAAAACCATTCAAATATCGTGAAAATTCAGAAATGTACAAGCGATAGGAGTTAGCTTATTATTATTTGCTCTTTAAAATAAACAGAATGATAAGGAATTTTCTACATCTCGCTAATCCATTAGCGTAATTACTCCAGTTGATTCTTTTTAGTTTTGAAATTACATCCGAAGAGGGTTTTTTTAAGCATGAGAGAGCATTATTGCCATTGCTGAAATCTAAAAAGCATAAACGGAAATTCTCATGTTCTATGTGCGGCTTTTTTGTCATATTTATCAATTTATTGGACTGTAGAGTTTTTATATTTAAAATTGAACAATTTACATATCATTGATTTATCTTTTTT
This sequence comes from Maratus speculifer, assembly GCA_964019185.1. NCBI lineage: Eukaryota > Metazoa > Arthropoda > Arachnida > Araneae > Salticidae > Maratus > Maratus speculifer. The sequence goes on along the minus strand of OZ025297.1, from coordinate 176,350,859 downwards.
ATAGTTTTATTTGCATGGCGTTATTACACAACTTTGTGGGTAATAATGCAAATAGCATTGGTAAAAAAAAAGAAAACAAATCAAAATATTTTATGAATACATATCTGTTAAAACATTCTTTCTTGTATACATAGTCATTAAGTTGCTGTATCAAATCGTTTATTTGTTTAATAGAAAAAACTAAAACTAAGCAGTGAATATTGGCATTATAAGTGGCATTATTCCCCCAGGTTACCTAATTAATCAAGGTGAAATTTTTGAATATGTGTTCCCATGTAAATTCATATGTTTCTAGTAAAGTGATTCTTCCGATAACTCGTAACAGGAATCGAACTTTAATGATTTCATGAACCAAATTCTAATTTTTATAAGTTGTTTGTTTGAATGTGTACTATCACTTCTTAAAATTTTGAACATCTTTTGTGATACACCCTGTATATTACAAATAATACCTATATCATATTTAATCAACCTCACTTTTATACTCTTGTTCCATATTTTAATCATACTATTTTTTCATATATATTTTTCTACTGTAAAGTATAGCGAAAATTCCAGAGCAAAATATTACATATCCGATATCATTTTATGAGATAAATAACTTTACATAATAAAATCTTTTTTTATAGGATTCTGTACTCTATTTTTTGTAGCTAGTTGCTTTTTATTTTTATCAAAATACTTTATAGGTTTTATAAAAACATTGAAACATGTGTTATGTAATGAAAATAAATATTTCTGTTGAATAAGAAATAAAAAATTTCATTTCCAGAAGAAATATCGCAAAGTAGTCAATATTATTATTGATTGTTTGGAATGAAATACATGATATCCAATTTATTATTAATGTTTTCAAAACTTCTTTTATGTGTTACGTATTTTTTATTAATAGGATTGTTTTAGCTATTTCGAAATATTCATTGAAAATAAATATCATTAAAAAATAAATACAACCCAAAAGTGAGACACAGATTTAATTAGAAAGGCTAAAAATATAAGCATACTATTTCAACTTTTGAAAAACATGATATTATTACAGATAATACGGGACTTTCTCCTAAATTGACTGCAGTGAAAACATGCATATGTAAGGGGCGAAGTTGGGCGATCTTTAATTTAGAAATAGCTTGCTAAAGGCACCCACGTTTTATGGAAAATGAAGCAAACTATGGAACATGGATAGTTCAAATGCCAAGAAGCAATAAAGAAGAGTGACTAACATATTATCAAATGTCCGCAAACATATTTAGAAGAAAAGCAGAGGGCATATTAAATTGCTTGGAAAAAAATATTTTCTTTCTATTTCACACGATGCAATGTGTGAAACATTTCGTATCGATTAACGCAAAAAATACACTTATTTTAATTTTATGCATTATATTTTCTGATACATCTCTAAAATTGTGATGCAAAAGTGTTTTTCACTTTATTCGTTAATCTGCTTATTTATTATTACTGTTTCTTTTACTATTTATTTATCTTTTCTATTTATTTATCTTTTACTACTTATTTATCTTTTTCTATTTATTATACGTATATTATTACTACTTCTTAATCTAAAATTATGAAAAAAGGGAGGAAATAGATGTTAATTCATGCTTTAGGAAAATTATAGCAATTACCTTTGCTCACTTTTTTTTCAGAAAACGTAATTTTCCATATGCATAAATTTCGATTTGCGGGTATTTAGCTAAGGCATTGAGGAACGTTGGAGGTACCTGTAGAATAAAAGGTATAAAAGCAATGTCGATTACGATTTTTTTAAATCGCCTGTAATAAGCCGAGATATTAATCCTTAAGATACGGACGGTTTGGACATACATAATGACATGGCCAGTGTCCTCTGTGTAACATCGGTTTTTAAGCCTATATGAGAAATCCATTTTAATGATATATTTGTGTACAGCAATGGCGAGAAGCAATGTAAAAGCTTTAAACGTCAAATTGTAAAAACAGGTTAAATTAATTAGAATGAATCTCATTATACTTTTTATGGTATACCCATTCATAATTTTTAGTTATATAGAGGTTTACCAAACCATACATTCTATAGTTTTCTGCAGAAACTTATTATTATTATTTAAGCAACATTTTTTTTTTAAATAATATGATACATATATCATAGAATTACTCTACAAAACAATGTGAAAGATAATAATAAAAGCAACTGGTTATTTATTATTGGAAATCAAAAGTAAATCACAGATTTAATACGGAAAAAAAAAACATATGGTTCAAGAGCCAGCAACGTCAAAAAACTCGTGATTTTAGCAAGGCTCATTTTTCTATATTATCTTCCATTTTATGGTGTTGTACGTATGCGGGTAGTCTCGCTTGCGGACGACGTTAAGTTTATGTGTGGTAAGAGGAGGTTATGCTGGTGAAAAATGTTCAAAATTGGATCATATTAACATGACTTTTGCTTATAAAAATCTATCTTTATTAATTATTCGTGATATTAATCAATCATTAACAGATTTTGCTAAGGTTACTAAGTCCCTCCCACATCCCGATTAAAAGTGGGGGAGCAGTAATGTCAATTTCACATTATTTTATCAAGTTTGAAAACAGCAACTCTTTTGCGATAAAACAACCAGTAATTAATTTGCCTGACAAAAACTCAGTTGAAAAGTTAATGTTACCAATTCGGTTTAAAGTCACCAATGTAACCAATGCAAAGTCACAAATGTAAAATCAGCAATTCGGTTGAAAGTTTTTATGTCGAAAAAATTTAAATCTGGCAATAAAAGTACCAGTCTGCCGGGCAACTTTTGTAGGAATATGGTTTCATATAATGACAACCTTTAAATGTTGCCGTAGCAACAATTGTTTTCTTTTTGTATTTGATATACGTATAGGGTTTGTCGGAATAAATGTTTTTTTTTTTTTTTTTTTTTTTTTTTTTTTTTTTTTTTTTTTTTTGTTAAAAAATGTTATTTTACATAATTGTGAATATAATTTGATTGAGTCGAAAATTTAAAAATAAAATACTTTTCACTCTTTTCCATAAAATCTCTACAGATGCAAAAAAGCAAAATAGAAACTGCATAACATTAAGTATTATTCTTATGTTTTGAATTAAAAAAAATCTCCGTAAATTTTTAAGTAAGATTAAATTTAATACTGAATAATATTCTCCATTAATTTTTAAATAACTGTATACATAATGATCGCTCTTAATTATTGGAATTTTATATTGAATTAAAATCATATATATTTTAAATCTATAAACATCTCTTCTAACAGGCACCACCGTTGCCACGTTTAAAGCCATCTGCAATAATTTTGCAACCGAATATGTGTCTGGCAAATTAATGATAGGTTGTTTGATAGCCAAAGTGTAATATGTTACAGTTTTAATACTTGCTAAAATTACGGAAACAGGACATATGTTTTATTTATTTATAAAACAATCTTCTAAGCGGCACTGCTGTTGCCAGATTTAAAGTCCGCTTGGCATTGATTTTACAATCAAATTTATGTCTGGTAAATTAATAATAGATTGTTGCAATTTTCAGGCTTGCTACAATGACATGAAGTGAAAATTTTATTCCCTTTAAGAACCACTTTTTAACCAGGCACTATCGTTGCAATATTTAAAGCCATCTGGCAATAACTTTGCAGCCGAATATGTGTCTATATATAAATTAATTGGTTACTTGATATCCAACGATTAATACATTGCAATTTTCAAGCTTGTTAAAATACGAAAAGGGGACATATTTCCTTAAAATTCACTCTTCAAACTGGTACTTTCGTTGCTAAATTTAAAGCCGGCTGGCATTCACTTTTCATCAGAAAATGTGTCTGTTAATTTAATTATACATTGTCTGATTACCAAAGAGTAATATGTTGCAATTTTCAAACTTGTTAAAATGTCGGGAAGAGGACATATACATACATACATGCATACATATATATATGTATATATATATATATATATATATATATATATATATATATATATTATTGAATTCAATGGTTCATATATTGTAATACAATTAAAGGTTTTATATATGTTACGGCCAATTCTAGAACTGCCCAGCAAAGTTTAGAAATGAATGGACAATTCACGAAATAGTCAGATGCGTCTGGCCAATTCGCGAACTGCCCAAATGCAATTGGCCAAGTTGCGAACAGGCCACATGTACCAGGCCAGTTCACAAAATATATATAGGCACTCGGCTTAATCCTTTCTAACACAATTGAAAGTGTTTATGAATACTAATAGTCTAGCCGTCTGCCTGTCCATACTCTATCTCGAGTAAAGGCTCGGGTTAAGTTGTAATTATTATCTTATTTGGTTTATCAATTAATTTTGGTATTTAAAGGTAGGTGTGTATTATTTTTTGTTAATTTATTGGGATGCACAAAAATATTTCATTTCAATATAATGAATGGAAAACGTTTTCACTGTGCATTTTAATGTTGTTACATTATCTTAGTAACAATAAAATTGGTACCTATGCATCATTAAAATGGACGACAAACAGTTATCTATTACAGTGTATGAAATACTGTAATTCCACATTTTTTACAGATACGCAGAAAATTATTTCATTACAATGAAGATAATTGTGAAAGAGTTGTTTTAGTGCTTTTTAATGATGTTACATTACTTCATACACAATGAAATTCACATGCTTCTCTCATGTGGGAAGCACTTTTTCTGGAGTATATTAAATAGCCATTATAGTTCGTTTATTGGGGCGGAAAAAGAAATTCTGATAAAGAATTATGATATATGCGAAAAAATCTTTCTTAGGGTACTTTAATGATATTACCATACCTCAAACTTAATGCACATATGGCATGCAATTTTTTTGTAGAATATTCATTAAGTAGCCATTACAGATCGTTTATAGGAACGCCAAAAATAATTCCGATAAAGTATTATAATATTGCCAAAAAATTTTAGGGAATTTTAATGTTATTACACTATTTCAAACATAATGCACTTTACAAGTCTCGCTTATGTAGGAAGCAATATATACTTTGTAGAGTATTGATTAAGTAGCCAATACAGTTCGTTTATAAAGACACCAAAAATAATTCTGATAAAGAAATATGATAAATTTCAAACACAATATAATTTTTATCTGTTACACATGTGGGAAGCAATACTTTTCTGTAGAGTATTGATTAAGTAGCCATTATAATTCGTTTATAGGAACGCCAAAAGGAACTCGTGTAAAGAATTATGATATATGCAAAAAAATCTTTAATGTCGTATTTTAAAGATGTTGCACTATTTCAAACAAAATACAGATGTGGGATGCAAATTCTTGTAAAATATTGATTAAGTAGTCATTATAGTTCGATTATAGAAACTTCAAAAATAACTTCGATAAAAAATTATGATATATTTCAAACATAATGAAATTTATATGCCTTACTCATGTGGGAAACAATGCATTTTTGTAGTGTATTTATGTAGTCAATATATTTCATTTGTAGGGATGAAAAAAGAAAACCTATAAAGAATTATGATACATGCAACAAATCTTTCAAGGGTGTTTTAATGATATTATACTATTTCAACATAATGCACGTGTGGGATCCAATTTTCTTTTGTAAAATATTGAATAAGTAAGCATTTTAAAGCTCGTGTATAAGAAAGCCAAAACGATTTCCTATAAAAAATTATGATAAATGCCAAAATACCTTTTATAAGGTATTTTAATGATGTTGCACTCTTTCAAACATAATGCAATTTACAAGTATCACTCATGTGGGACGCAATGTGCATGTTGTAGAGTATTGATTAAGTAGCGGTTTTACTTCGTTTATAACGATGTCAAAAAGAATTCCGATAAAGATTTGTGATATATTTCAAACATAATTTAATTACATGCCTGACTCATGTAGAAAGCAATACGTTTTTTGTAGAGTATTGATAAAGTAGCCATTATAGCTCGTTTATTGAGACCCAAAAAGTTTTTCCATAAGGAATTATGACATATGCGAACAAATCTTTTATAGGGCATTTAAATAATGTTACACGATTTCGAATATAATGCACATGTGGGATGCTTTTTTGTGTGAAGTATTGATTAAGTAGCCATTACAGTACGTTTATAGAAACGTCAAAAAAGGATTCCGACATAGAATTATGATATATTTCAAACATAATGAAATTTATATGCCTTACTCATGTGGGAAACAATGCATTTTTGTAGAGTATTGATTATGTAGTCAATATGTTTCATTTGTAGGGACGCAAAAAGATTTACTATAAAGAATTATGATACATGCAACAAATCTTTCAAGGATATTTTAATGATGTTATACTATTTCAACATAATGCACGTGTGGGATGCAAATTTTTTTTTTGTAAAATATTGAATAAGTAAGCATTTTAAAGCTCGTGTATAAGAAAGCCAAAAAGATTTCCTATAAAAAATTATGATAAATGCCAAAATACCTTTTATAAGGTATTTTAATGATGTTGCACTCTTTCAAACATAATGCAATTTACAAGTATCACTCATGTGGGACGCAATATGCATTTTGTAAAGTATTGATTAAGTAGCGGTTTTACTTCGTTTATAACGATGTCAAAAAGAATTCCGATAAAGATTTGTGATATATTTCAAACATAATTTAATTACATTCCTGACTCATGCAGAAAGCAATACGTTTTTTTGTAGAGTATTGATAAAGTAGCCATTATAGCTCGTTTATTGAGACCCAAAAAGTTTTTCCATAAGGAATTATGACATATGCGAACAAATCTTTTATAGGGCATTTAAATAATGTTACACGATTTCGAATATAATGCACATGTGGGATGCTTTTTTGTGTGAAGTATTGATTAAGTAGCCATTACAGTACGTTTATAGAAACGTCAAAAAAGGATTCCGACATAGAATTATGATATATTTCAAACATAATGAAATTTATATGCCTTACTCATGTGGGAAACAATGCATTTTTGTAGAGTATTGATTATGTAGTCAATATGTTTCATTTGTAGGGACGCAAAAAGATTTACTATAAAGAATTATGATACATGCAACAAATCTTTCAAGGGTATTTTAATGATGTTATACTATTTCAACATAATGCACGTGTGGGATGCAATTTTTTTTTTTTGTAAAATATTGAATAAGTAAGCATTTTAAAGCTCGTGTATAAGAAAGCCAAAAAGATTTTCTATAAAAAATTATGATAAATGCCAAAATACCTTTTATAAGGTATTTTAATGATGTTGCACTCTTTCAAACATAATGCAATTTACAAGTATCACTCATGTGGGACGCAATATGCATTTTGTAAAGTATTGATTAAGTAGCGGTTTTACTTCGTTTATAACGATGTCAAAAAGAATTCCGATAAAGATTTGTGATATATTTCAAACATAATTTAATTACATTCCTGACTCATGCAGAAAGCAATACGTTTTTTGTAGAGTATTGATAAAGTAGACATTATAGTTCGTTTATTCAGACCCAAAAAGTTTTTCCATAAGGAATTATGACGTATGCGAACAAATCTTTTATAGGGCATTTAAATGATGTTACACGATTTCGAATATAATGCACATGTGGGATGCTTTTTTGTGTGAAGTACTGATTAAGTAACCATTACAGTACGTTTATAGGAACGCCAAAAAAGGATTCCGACATAGAATTAAGATATATGCCAAAAAATCTGTTATAGGTTTTTTTGATGTTGTTACACTTTTTCAAACATAATGCACTTCACAAGCCTCACTCATCTAGAAAACAATATGTCTTTTGTTGAGTATTGATTAAGTAGCCATTATAGTACATTTATAGGGACGTTAAAAAAATTCCCGATAAAGAATTATGATATATTTCAAAAATAATAAAATTTATATTCCTCACTCATATGGGAAGCAGTAGGTTTTGTTGTAGAGTATTGATTAAGAAGCCATTAAAAAGTTTATAGGGACCCCTAAAAAATATTCCGATAAGGAATCATGATATATGCGAAAAATACTTTTACCGGGTGTTTTTATGATATTTCACAACTTCAAACATAATAAATCCTTTATACATTACTAATATGCTCTACAACATGTCTTTTATAGATTATTGACTAGTGGTGGAATTTGTCATTTATATACAGACTCAAATTATTTGGTTGTTGGATTAAGTATGAACCATTATTGTTTGATGTGCTTTTCCAGCTGTGACAAGTTTTCAAATTTATTTGTAAAGCAGATTTATAGATCATATGCAAGCTTGCATGAAAGATAAAATAAATAGATCACTGATTGTGGATACCCATTGCTAAAATGAAATTTTACTTCTTTTTTATGCTTATATGAATATCTCTCTACATCAAAAGAACCGGAGTAAATTCCCTTAAAAGTATTCTGATAGAGTTGGATGATGTTTTGTAATCTTTTCATTGATTCATTTTCGTTCTTGTTTTAATTTTAAAATTTTTCATTTGTCGATGAGTTAGGTTTATCATTTAAAAAATACTCTTCATATTTATTTTTTTTAAGAACCTTCTGAAAAATGTAGTTAATCAGGTTCAGGTGAATGGAAATAATGCGAAATATTATAACTTTACTGAGGACATTTTCTTATACAATTAAAAAATAGATATTTCTATTAGCAAAAAATGGTGTTTTAGACCACTAAGATGGCATATCAGAATAGTATGGAAATATCCTTTCCTGTCACGTGTGCATGTCAGTGCCATCTCCCGGCGTCGTCGCGAAACAACTTTCTTCACTAAATAAGAAATAGTTTATAAGAGAAGTTTTATGACGACGGATAGCCCAATCGGATAGAAATCCCCAATTCGGATGTTGGCCAAAGATTTTGGCAAGTGTGGGAAAACATATTAAACTGCTATAATACAGCATATAATGTCAAATGTTATTGGTTTTTATGAAATAAATGTAAATAGACAAATGGATAACATAACAAATGATGTTTTAAAAGATTGAATCCGAAGACATTTATGCAGAGTCTACTCGAAAAGGAATAAAAAGGGATTTTTTTCTGTTGCAATGCATTATAAAATATACATAATAATAATAATCCAAAAGTAAGTGTTTTATATCATGAGTGAAATAAAATGATAAATTTCCAATAACCAAACTAATTTTTCTAAAAAATATATATATTTGAAACTACATGTATTTTTGTTGTGGACATGAAATGAGACTTGACATTTAAAAACACGTTGAATGCTTATAAACTGTAAAAGAAAATCTGTAACGTTACTAAAATTTTAATAGGAAATGGACATTCCTAGAATTTTTTATGTAACGGCACCAACAAAAAATCATGTAACATAAACACGTTTTCATTGTAAATCAAAAGATCTAAAAGGTTACTTAGAATTTCTTAGGAAACTGGGATGCCTATAACATTTATATAACTGCAAACTGGGTTAAAGGTTATATTTTAGTAAGATTAATGTAATTTTAGCAGAATCTTTTGTAAAACTACAGATTTCATTAGCTTTAAACGAATTAGTTTTGTCGATTTAGATTTTTTTTCTATATGTACAGAGTAGATATATTATTTTAATAAGCATGCAGTATTTTGTTATTTTACAGCTGGTGAATTTCAGGCCTTTTTTATATAGTATAAACCGGATTTTTTAAACTTTAATTTTACTTTAACTTCAACATTAAAATATATTTCATAAAAAGAAAAATGTCTATTAAAATTCTAATAGTGAACTTCTGAACAAAGAAGAAAATCTAAAAACAAATATGCTAATAAATTGATACATAGTTGTTAGTTATTTGAAACTAATTTCAAACATTACTTAAAGTTCATCTCTTTTCATGGAATTTACTTCCCTGCGATAATTAATAACACGCATATGCGCTGCTTAAATTCGTAAATCAAACTATCCTCTAATTTTGCATACAAATATAATTTACCTTTCGCAGAAGTTTGCAACCCAAATTAATTACGAACAAGATGAAATGCCTGTTTTATTCAAGCTTGTCATAATTCGAGGTATATGTTAAATTAGTTAAAGATTATATGTTTAAGTAGACTTTGAAAAGGTGTTACGTGTTGACAAAATACAAAAAGGGCTAAAATACTTAAACCTTCCAGTTATAATTTTATAAAATTGGCTTTTATTTTTATGTTTAAAAAACGTTTTTTATGCAATATTTAAAAAATATACATGCAGTATTAAAAAATATGTTATTAAATACACAATAACGTAATTTCTATTGATTTTTAATCCTAGGTTTAATTATTTTTATTCCCATATAACAAAAATGCTTATGTAGTTCATAAAATCAATTAGAAATTTATTTTAAGTTCTATGTATTCTAGATTCTAAAAATATTTTAAACATTTACAAATATTTTATTAACATTTAATTAACATTTTAAAAATGTATACAGTAATAAGATACATACACGCATATAGATATGTACTGTACAAGGTATTCAAAAATGCTCGTTAAACGTTTGTATTTCTTCTAGTATAAGCAAAAGATAACCAATGTAAAACAGTGATGTCTTCATAGGAAGGTAGGGTACAGGTTTTTTTCCTTGTAGGGTCTTTACTACGAAATTCAAAAATAAATAATTACACGCCCTTCTTTTATTAAAAAAGCACCCAATTGCAAAATTATTCCTTGTTTTACTAAAGAAACTCACATACTAAAAAAAAGGTGGAAAAAAAAAACAATTATCGTTAGTATTCTCCAAGTATCCACATTGGAAATATGAGCATTATTTTACATAACAGTATAAAAAAAAGTGTTTTTATTTTGTTATGAAATACATTTTATAATTTGTTTTCCCACGAGTGATGTTGACTTACAAATGATATTCTAAATGTTTAATAAGTATACTGTGTACTTTTACCCATGAAATTTCAACTTCAAAAAGACATTCGAATATTGAAACATGTATTAAATAATACAGTAGTACCGTGATTTAATGGGAATCACTGTACATCAAATTGGGCTATAGCAAGAGGAAAGATAGGTTTTTCAATTTGAAAAAAAAAATACAGAATATGTAACTTGAACGCAATTCTGAAGTACTATATATATTTTTCTTTTAAATTTTCTAAACTATTGCTGTTTACATACAGCCGTCGGCAATCAACAGTTTAAATAGTAGATTTTTCTTCACTTAAAAACAATGAAACCAAGAAAGTAACGAATCAAAAATAATTATAACATTTTATATTTTTTCTCTCTTTATTGTATTTGCAGCTTTAGTGTGTTTTGTTTCCTTTCTTTTTTTAAATCCTGTATTCAGATACATTCTTTAATAATTATGCATCCTCTCATTGTAAAGCAAAAATCTCATTAAAATAATCACAGAATATAATCCTAAAACTTTGTGTGTATGTGAAAATTAAAATTTCAAAACATTCTCATACAGCTACAACCATCAGATTTTCTGTATGAATTTATAGATTTTACCTTTCCATTAATGTAAATATTTCTTTAAATTGGAGTTTCTATAGTAATGTTACTTTCGGTCCTTCGTAAGAGAAGTCGTGTATCTACCAAAATTTTCTACAGCATTTTATTTTTGTAATATGACTGCCGTAGTTTAGTCTTGTTGCAGTAAAATATTTATAAGTGTAGTTATCTGGAATATTGATTTATTAGGATAGTGTTCATTTGCGACCACAAAAGGGGGGCGGTGGATTTTGTGGAAAAGAAAATTCCTAATTTTTTCAACCACTATCTCTATCTTTATTGTTACCCTAAAGTGGTGAAGGGATTTTCAAACTAAGTGATGAGGTGGTGTGTATATATTTATTAATTGTTTAAAATTTTAAAATTTTATTAATTGTTACACTCTACAAAATTCAGCAAATTAAAATAAGAGAATTTGCTAGAGAATAAACCTAATATTATTTACTTCTATAAAAATAACTGAAAATATATTGTAAGTGTAAAAACTTATACATATAACGTATCCAAGTACCACAAAAAGTTTGTTTGCAAATGTAGAGTTCATATACAATTTCTCTGGGGAGTTAAACACAAAACTTCACCAGACTTCTACTGCACGATAAATAAATTTTACCTTAGTAGCTTTATCGATTATTTTTGTCTAATAATTCTAAACTTTTGTCTAATTCACTAATCTAACATGAATAAAAAGAGCGTTATTCATTTTTTTTTTTTGTGATGAGTTACAGTGGTAAAGTTAGCTAAATGTTGGGACATAATGATGATTACAATGTTTTAGGTAAGTTCCAGGTACGTCACCTCGTGCAATTAAGAGTTAAGGGTTTTATGCTTTTTCGCAAAGCTAAGAGTTATATTTAAGGTTTCAGTAAAAGCCTGCATATCTTATTTTGCCTCCCATATGAGATTCACTTTTATTGCAAGTGAGCATTACCATTTATTTTGCTGAAGTTATGTTTAACAGTTCAAGCAAACAATAGATTTTATTAGAAAAAATAGCACTTACATGTTTAATGCATATTTATTTCAGTGATAATTTTCTGTAGCATTTTGTCCAAAATTTTTTTATGGTATTTCAGCGAAATAAATTAGCAAATTTTCTCCAAGTTTCTTTATATAATCTCTTCACTAATGGAATATGTTTATTTGAAATAATAATTAATTTTTAAAAATTAGACTAATATTTTAAAATCAAAATAACCCAAGTCCCAGTAAATGAGTGTTTTCTAATTAAGCTTGGATTAAAACCCGGAACTAGGGAAATAATTAAAGCTTTTTTGAATGCATTTAACATTCTAACTTATTTGCAGAAATGTCTCACGTTTAATACTTAAGTTATAACATATATCAGATAAATTACCTGAACAATACTTGAGGCCACTGTAACAACTTATATTACAAAAATACTTTTTTTTTTTTTTTTTTTTTTTTTTTGAATAGCAGTTTTCAGATTAACAAATAATTTTATTCATTTTGAAATGTTTAGAATGTTGTTGAAAATGATAATAGTTGATTCATTTTAATAACTACACTATAAAAAAATCCATTAAATATATGGTGCAGCAATGTTGCCAGCAGTTTCATTAGTAAAAATTGCAATAAAATTAGTTGTGATAAAAAAAAAACCACATGCAATTTTACTGCAGTTTTTACGGCAAAAACTGCACCCAACTTGCTGCCCAGCAATTTTTGCCGTAAATTTAACGGATTTTTTTACTGTTCATAATTTGACTATGTTATTAATTTTATTACATTTTTGATTATCGTTTCGTGCTTCATAATGTCTTCAGAGTTAAATTGGAAAAGTATTTTAAATCATAAATCGATTTTACATGATTTATGAAAATGTGAATCTAGAAAACTACATGCCATCCATTTATTAAATTAAACTTATGTATTAAAGATTTGTTTCCATCAGTTGTTAGATAATCTCTTGGTATTTCAATAATAATTACATTTCTATAATTATTGTTTAAATTTATTTTATAGTGCTTAGTGCTTCAATAATGCACCTTTTGTAAATGTGGAATCTTAAATTATGGAATCTGCCGTCATACTAGAACAGACTTTCTTTTAATCTACATTAATAAAACCTCATTCATGGAAGAATGTGCTTCATTAAAATATTTAAAATTTAAATTCCAACTATCCAAAATCCCAGTGAATAAGTATCTTCGTATCTATGATTGCAATAAAACCTACATGTATGGGATTATTTATAGATTCCTTCAATCTAATTAAAACAGAAGTTATTTTGCAGCAATTTCCGATTTTAATAATTAATTATTACCTATCATGGAATTTACATAATTCAAGTATATTGTAACTGATAATTCTTTAGGAATGTTTTAAAGGAATTTTTGGATATCTATTAGTATACTAAAGATAAATGATATATTAATTAAGAAGAATAAGAATTCAGGTATTCAAGTTAAATTATAGATTGCTGAGAGATTGAATTAAATTCAATGATATTTATCTTTTTGCCGACATTTACAGTTTCACGTGTCATTCTCAAACTCCTACAAAACTCCATTCCAGGAGGAATTTAACATGTGAGAGATGGGGGTGGCGAGCTCCAAGTAAACCCAAAACCTTAAACATATACGATTCAACCATATATTTAATATTTGTGTTCAGAAATGCTTCTCTATATCAATTCCTCTCAACAACCTGACTATATTATTGTTAAAATTTAATTATTACTTCATGGTTTATAGTTTAGCGTTGTGGAAATTAGCTGATTTGAGACAACATAATTATACATTCTATTAACTACTTTGCCCAGTAATATTTTGAATGGATAATAGTATGTTTCTGAATATAAGGCACCAGTAAAGCTCAGTCCATTTAGCAATTTCAGCTAACAAAAATTTGGGTAATTTCATGAGCATTACACGTAATATGATTCTATTTCGTTTCTACGCATTTTTTTAGATTAAAAATATTTGCCAATTTTAACTGTAACATTTTTTAGATCGAGCTCTACTTTTCTCTCTAGTTCCACCATTTTTTTTTTTTTTTATTGATTTTACAACTTTTTCAGATTCTTTCAGGAACTTGATCAATTCTTGAAATATCATATTTAAATTAATATTAGCATTATATTAAAATTATTAGTAGACACATGAGTTTGGCGAAATTCCGGAAATAGCGCCAAGTTAACCTCACTTTTGGTGACCAATTTCGGTCGCCAAATCTGGTGAGAGAGATAGAGAGAGAGAAGGATTTTTTTTTCTCTCTTACCCCTTTGTAATTGAAATATCTTTATTATAGTACCTGTTTGGTTTAAAAATCATTCAAATGAAGGTTCAATGTGGTTTTACACATATTTAGCTACAGTTTACATGTTTGTTTATGAAAAACATGCATTTTATATTCCGAATGACGTCAATTACATAAATGCAAAAATCTATAGGAAGAATCTGAATTTTTATTGACCTATAAAAAAAAGAACACGTGTTATCACTTCTTAAAATTATTGAGCAGTTGGTTATTTGGCAAATCGAAGCAATTATTGAATTACCAATTAAATAGGAGAAATTTCTATAACGTTAAATTATGGAAGATATAGCACTGTATAACTTTTTAAATGGGTCCCATTTTCTTAATATTGGATATTTTTTGACAGAACCTTTAAAAGTGACACACCTAAATTAAAAGCTTTCGAACAAGCGACTACACGCCGCTCAATGTTTCCTGGTTCTGGGTATAATTGAGTTGTTAACCTCTATTTTGTTTCACGAAGAAAAAAGTGGCAATACAGGGGTTCTGGATTTTCATAACGAATTGATGGATCTCGATGAAATTTGGTAAATTTTGAGGTCTATAGAAGGATACTTCGCCTTTTCAATTTCGTTGCGTTTTCCGATGATCGGGTCTAATGTTATTAAGAGGCAAATTTGAATGCATCTGAGCTCTACTATACAGCATTATCGTGCTGTATTATAAAAAATTACAAAATCCTTGAAGGCTAATTTCATACACAGATTTACCATACATATAATAAAGAACATACGCAAAATGTTAAAAATCTATCTCAAATAGAAAAAAGCCTTAGCATTTAAAAAAAGGAAAGTGACGAAACATGAAGATGGAGAAAAAGTCATTTAAATTGTTCATCTTGTGTGGTAATTGCGTTAGATGTATTAAAATAATTTACATTATATCGCAATATAATTGTCTTACGGGTAAAAGTATGTTTTGAAATCCTTTTATTTAATATAAAAAAAGAAAATCAATTTTTTAAATAATTTTGTGGTAAACTGTCCGTTTAAATATGAAGGATCATATTAAGCATCCTTATTTTTCTGGAGACAAATGAATTTGATATAAACAGAGGGTTTCACAAATTTGACATTATCTGTACTAATAAAATGACACAAATGACAAGCTTTACTAATAAAATGGTCTGTGTGTGTGCATGTATTTTCGCGATGACTATCAAAATCTATGGCACGTACTAAGTTCAGCATTTTTGTGAAACTAACCTAAAGCGTCTCATGATGTATCATACATTTACAATTTAAAATTTTTGATAATCAGTTGAGAAATAAATAAAAAACCTTAAATTAAGAATGAAAAACAGTTCATAATTCAACAAAAGCATAAATTTATATCAAAATGCGAAGTATTTCTTAGAAAAGTTGCAGAGAGGGTAATGTCTTAAATATAATAAATGAAGTATTTTAAATTACTTTACTGTAAGGGCATTTTTTTAGAAAGGGCTGTATCTAATATTTTACCAGGCCTAAAAACTAAAAAGTATGCAACCAGACGTATAAAGGAATTTATTTTCAGAAATTCAAAAAAAAAATTATACTCCTGTAAATAATTTAAAATACACTAAAAGTATATTTATAAAACCATTTTTATTCCCGTTTAAATACAGACATATTTTCGAGAAACCTTTCGCAACGCAGACAATTGACATACTGAATAAAAAATTCCAAACCACAAGTTATTTTTACACGAGTATTCTTTGAAACGTCGTAAAATTGTTTAAAACTCCATTTAGAGGTTTTTAAAATTAAGCATTTAATACTACTTTGTAAGGCTCTATAATAATATATAAATTTTATGAAAATCAATCATTAAGGATTTGTTATATAAAAAAAATGACTTTTAAAAAGAAAAATAAATTCTTGATTCAAACGTGAATCTAATATTGTAGATGAAAATCAAGGAAACTGGCAAATCAAATTATGTATTGGATGTTTTTGTTAGATACACATAAACAAGATTTTAAAAAGTAGGGGACGTCAGATTTTGAGGAGAGAGAGAGGTGACTTTATGGGGGTTGGAGGAAGACGATCAAATATTTAAAACAATGCAGTTTTCTACCTTTTTACCTGCCGTTTTTTTATGGAGTCCTGGGATAAATAACATTTATTTATCCTTGCTAAGTTTTTTTTTTTCAATGTAGCCTACACGAAATCTGGTCGAGTCTAAAAAGACTATGTTGTGATATTCAATATTATGTTATTATTTTCACATTTTATTTAGTATTAATAATTAATTTATTGATTCAGTTATTCTTTTACTACCTTTTCTGCATTTCTTTACCGTTTAATCTTGTCTTGCGGGAAATTTTTAATAACCATAATGGAGTATAAATTTAATGAATATATTTGTTTTTATGGGATACAAATGCTGTAATTGATCATTCATACCGACATTTACTGTAAATTTTCATGCAATGTAATTTAAGACATATCTTTCATTTTATTGTATTTATTGCATACTTCGATTTTTAGAGTCGTTTGATAGGACAAAAAATTGTCGGAAATATTCATTGATGTATAATCATAACGCAGGAAAATGAAACGTGAGTTTACAAATGTACCACATTTGTAACACTCTACAGAGTTTTTTATTATCAATCTTGTGGGAACAAGTAGCATCTTCTTATTTTGCCGTTGCTTTTTGCACTTCCGATTGTGTACAGTCGGGGTTCACGTTGTCCTGCATTTAGAATATTCACGGCCTTTTGTCGGGTAGTGAATGCTGTTGACAGATGCTTTCTTACATTGAGCGAAACCATAGTCATGCCAAGTTTCCTATGATGATTCTCCTTCTGTGGAAAAAGTTCATACTCCAAACTGGATTGATCTTTAGAGGTAATAAATATTTTAAAAGTAATAAAATAATTTAAACAAAGTGCTATCAAATTTCGTCCTGTAAACATTCTGGATTAGAGCCAGGGTGCTTTGCAAGATACGGCTCTGTATTATATGCATATCTGATTCTTTCTCACAAAGTGCCAAAAATTATATACAATACTTTACTTGTTCGTTTTGAATATACCTGTGGAATAGAATTTTTTCTCGGAATCCTATCAGTTTCTCACCCACAGTAATGTACCTTTCAATATTATACATCATCGGTAAAATTTCTGCATACTTGTCCCACAATCCCTTTATGGCCACTAACTGATCTTTTTCGTCGTATCTTTCGGTCAGCAAATGGAAGAATCATCGGTATCATGCAGACGTTTTGCAAATACTTAGTATCTCTGACAATATTCTACCCTGTTATTGCATACCAAAGACATTATGATGACTTGTTACATTTTTTTTTACCCCAGACTGCAGCAACAAGTCAATAAATGTTTCAAACTCAATAAAATTGAAATTTAATGATACTATTCGTTAGTATGATATTGACTATTTCTTAAAGGAAAAAACATTTGTGCAGAATTTTCGTCTTTATTTCTACATGCGGTGTACCCCGTTGGCCCTAATATCAGATTCAAAGCGTTTTCATATTTAAGCCTTCCTCATAAGTTTTGAGGTTTTGATTTCCACACAATTTTACCGTCTTTACCAAATGATGTCGAGGAAACACAAACTGAGTGCTGATGTTTCTAATCTTCTTCGTCATCGGATGATAATTAGTCTTCAGAAGAATGGTCATCGATTTCTAAAATGTCGTTTTCTTCGACCACTCTTATTATTTCCTAAATTCCTGCATCTGTAAATCCACACTTTGACAAATAATGTTTAAACTTTGGACTTTTTACAGCAACACTTGTTAAAAAAAGTCAACTGTTGGAAAAATAATGTCTCTTTACACACTCTGCGAAAGCAATAAGAACAAGTTGGAAATTGCACGTGAAACGTAGCAAATGAGGTGCGTTCGTACGATAGCGAAGTTTTAAAAATTTTCAGATCTTGCTGTTATAGTAGATAGAACTTCGGATACACTATAGTACCCCAGACCTTTTGTGTGTCCCTGTAAATACTATCTGCTTTATTTTATAAAGAAAATAAGGTGGTCTGGTGTAAGAACGCCAGGCGGGGTAATAACGCCAAGTGCTAATATTTTGCATAATTATAAAATAATCCGGTAAATGACACCCATGTGTTCTGTGCAGAAAGGTTTTGAGTCATATAAATCGCAGAAAACAGCTTTAAGTTAATTTGTTTCATTTTTAGGTCTGATTGTTTTTACAAGCAACTAAAATTAACGCTTGATCTAAAATTTGCGAGATACGTTTTGTGATGTGAAGACTATTTTTTTATCCGGAAATACTTTGTTAATTACATAAATTTGTAGTACATTTCATGGACTCTCAAAATGTTGTTGAAGATTTTGGATATCTTCTCGAGATAATTTGTAATTTAAAATGCACAGCTCATTAACTATAACGGGGTAATAACGCCAATCCTTGGCATTAATATCCCTATGGCAATGATTCCCTACAGTGGCCAAGCTACATCCAAATACTGATTCAAATAAACACAGTTAAAACTGTGCAATGTTTCTAATAATTCTATTTAAGCGGTCCTTATTAAGCAAAAAGAAGCTCACGGTCTGATATTCTTTTGCCTCATCCTCCCCCCCCCCCCCACACCACACCCTTATTTTTCTTACATTTTCACAAAAAAATTGAGCATTTTCAATAGCTTAGAATGCAATTTGTCAATTTCTAAGTTTGTAGAGTTTGTATTTTTAGAATTGGGCAATCTACATGCAATTATTCCATCTTATTTCATAATTTTGTTTGCATGGAGTTATTACCCACATAGGTGGGTAATAACGCCAAATAGCATTGGTCAAGAAATCACGCCATTACATTTCATGAATACATAGCTGTTAAATTATTTTTTTTATATAGATAGTCAATGAGTTGCTGTATCAAATCATATATTTGTTTGAAAAATACAAACTAAAACTGAGCCGTGAAAATTGGTAGAACCTTAACGTGGCGTTATTACCCCAGGGTACCTTATCTTGTAATATTCCTCAGCAACGTATATCAATCTCATAAAATGTTAAATAGTTAATTACAATTAAAACGCTCACCAAAGAATATTCTCCCTATAACTTTATGTAATGGAATACTTTTGTGCGGCCTTATAAATCAATAATAAATGTTCTTTGTAACACAGATTGTGCAAATTGTATATTATAATATATATTTCATAGATGCATATCAATTTTATTATGTTTGAATGAGTGTAACACCATTAAAATGCATTTGGAACTTTTTCCCCATTGACCGTAATGTAACGGATAGATTTTGATTGTCCCTGTTACTGATCTATGCTGCCGATTTTCATAAAATTTGAAATGACTCGACAAAATTATGTAATAATTATATATTTTAAATTTCAAACGATTAAAATGCATTTGAAACATTTTTCCCCATTGACCGTAATGTAACGGAATACTTTTGATTGTCCCTGCAATTGATCTATCCATCCGATTTTCATAAAATTTGAAATGACTCGACAAAATTATGTAATGATTATATATTTTAAATTTCAAACGATTCCGTTGGGTAGTTTTTGCGTTGTTATATGCGGACGGACAGACGGACAGACTGAACGACAACTATAGGTGCTACATATTTACATAATTACGAACACACCTAAAAAGGGTGTGAAGATAAAAGCGTGAATCATGATGAAAAGACAACCCTTGTAGCACCTTCTATTAAGCGTTTTTTAAATCACTAG
Source organism: Maratus speculifer (assembly GCA_964019185.1). NCBI lineage: Eukaryota > Metazoa > Arthropoda > Arachnida > Araneae > Salticidae > Maratus > Maratus speculifer. The sequence continues at coordinate 176,330,499 of OZ025297.1, read as the reverse complement.
TGAAAAAAAGATAAATTTAAAAAATCAAGAAAGGAATTAGTTATCATAACAATAGTACTTGAATAGTATATTGAAAATTACGATATTGATACATGGTCATAAAAGATCCGAACAACTCATGTGTTGCAATTTTTCTGTAATAAATATACCACTTGAAATAAAAAGTTATACATAACTGATTCTTTATCCTGATTATAAACGAAAGGCATGAAATATATATATTTTTTAAATACAAAAATAAAAATGTGTAACAGATCTAAAGAAATAAAGTTCACGTGAGTCTAGAAAGACCCGAGCCCTTTAGAAATGCTAAATTCAGAGTATTGATCGACATTTATCTTTAATATTGAAATACTTAATTTAATATAGCAATACTTAATTCAACTATTTTTTTCTAAGTACCAAGATTTTTTAACTTATTTTTCACGGGTAAGAAATACATGATGTAATGTTACATTTTATTATAATATAAATTTATTATTAAATATTTTTAATCATAAGAAATGCTTAAAAGCGACTAAAGCAGCGTTAAATATCTTGTCAGATAAATTAAATTACTTACATTTTTCTAAAGTAAATTAGTTCAATTGAATTGAACCTCTCAATCTCTTTCAAGACACTAATTTACTTAAACTAAGAGCAAGTCTATGTAGAATGCATAACTTTAAATTTCAATTGAATCTTTCGGTAAAGATGAAATTTAAACTGAAGACTCAGTCTAATTTTAACTTTACAAAAGCTTTATGATAAATAGTTTCTCTGTGCTCTTAGTTAATAATTAAATACTAGCGAGTGCGATACTTTCACCATGAATTAAATAGTTTTGAGGATCTTCGTAAAATAGCTTTAAGATTTATAGTGCTGTGATGTGTATAATTTATACTTCGTTTCATAAATTAAAAGTAAATAACAAATAAAAATTGTATCCTATGTAATGCTTTCAAGAACATGAATATGTTTATCGATATAGTTCTATCCTTGGAGAACAAAGTTTAATATTTTAATACAAAGACAAAGTATACATATATATATATACATACAAGGTATATCTAAACTCTTGGGCAAACTTTTAAGGGGTGATAGTACAATCAAGACAAACAATATTAAGTAGGAAACTAAGGGTTCTAAACGTCTTCCGAAGGAGATAGGCGCCATTAAAGTTTAGGGTCCAAAATTTCAAATGATTATAAAAAATGGAAAAATTGATCGATTCGTTTGCGTTTTTCACTAAATCTATTCTTTATGTTATTATTTTCTTGACAATAAATTATAAAGGTAAATTTCAAATAATTCCGATAGAGGGCGCTTTAGAATTTAGAGTAACGAACAACTATTTTTTACCGTTACTTTTTACATTCCATTAAATGTTTTTAGAAGCTTAGACGTAAACTTATTATTTGAGCGCAAAATCTCAATCGTTGTGATGGGCTAAGAAGCGCAAACTGAACTGTAATGAAAATTTAATGAGACGCAAAAAATAACGGTAAAAAATAGTTGTTTGTTACTCTAAAGTCTTAAACGCCCTCTATCGGCATTTTTTGAAATTTATCTTTATAATTTATCTTCAAGACAATACTGAAATAAGGAATAGGTTTAGTGAAAAACGCAAATCAATTGACCTGTTTTTCCATTTCTTATGATTATTTGAAATTTTGGACCCTAAACTTTAATGGCGGTTATCTCTTTGGGTAACCGTTTGCGACCCTTGGTTTCCTATTTAATATTGTTTGTCTTCATGTGTACTATCACCCCTTAAAGTTTTGCCTAAGAGTTTAGATACACCCTCTATATAATGACTAATAAATTATGTAAGACAATCACAGAGCTAAAACTTTTATATGCTAAACAAACTTGTTTTTTTTAATAAACATTTTTTGTGGAACGATTTTTTTTTATAGATCAACTTGTTAAATGGTTCGCTAGTCAAATAAGTAATAAGTAATATTCAATTACTCTTATATGATGGTGGGCTTTCCCGAATATTAATATGCCTACCAAACTTCTAAAATTTAAGCAAAATACAATTAAACACATTGTTTATCTGTAAAACATAGAATGTGTGATGGATGCGTCATATAATAGGTTTTAAAATAAAATAAAATAAAATACAAAACAATTTACTATCTATGGTTATTCAGAGATTACACAGAAGCTTTTAAATGAATAACTTTTTAATGAGTAGAGTTTGTAGAAACGAGGAATTGTAGAGGTACGTAGGGAACCAAGGAAACTTAATTGCGGACTCTAGTTACTGACGAAAAAGGATTTGTTTCAGCCAAAATGCACCATATTCAAACGAAAAACATATTTTTTTCATCAAAATATTTTATCTTTGTGATGCAAAATATGCTGAAACACCCCACTTTAAAAAGTAGAATAAATTCACCTTCAAAAATGTTAATGGTATTAATTGAAAAGTTTGGAAGAACAGGTTTATCGACTGATGGAACAAGACCAAACAAAAGGCAGCATGGACGCTGGAAAACTTAACCACTGCCAGAACAATAATGGAAAAAAGAAGTTTTATTCTCAAATTGATAGTTTTCTCGACATTGCATTGTTTAACATTCCCCAAAAAACTGACAGTTTTTACTCCTCTGTTGCATTGACTTATGAGCAACCATACTTGTTTTGATACGGTTATATTAGTGATTAAGTTTACAGAGATCAATCAAAAACCATGGATTCATTCCAATAGACCAACTCAAGCACGTTATATAGAATTTCGAGATCTCTCCCTTTATTTATTAATTTATTTTTTTCTCGCGAGTAAATCCTGAAATTTTGAAAAAAAAAATATTTCCGCTAAAGGGACAGGGACACTGTTTACATATTTTACATTGTATATATTGTTTATTTTTCTATACCTGGTGAAGCATACTATATATTTTAGTAATTGTAATATAAAAAATTGCAAAAGAATATTAATGCAATTACTAGTGAAATACATACAGATACGAAGCGGACCGCTGTACGTTTCATGTGAATATTTCTTTGTTCAAATAAAAGGACATAAAAGTTAGATTTCTAAACACATAGTAAAAAGCAATTTTATCAGAGACGAGCCACTTTCTGAAAAAAAAAGTATGTCATTTAATTGCGATTCAGACAGCAAAACAAAAAAAAAGACCTTTTATTATAAACAAATGATTGCTGTTTTAGTTTGGGAAATATTGTTGCAGTATATTTTAAATATCTTGATTTTTCTTTCATGTGTATATGGGTTTTTGAATTGGAGAATCATGGAAAATTACTTTAGCTTTGAAAATAGTAATGAAATTGGTTTTATCTGTGATTAATTTGATTTGACATGTGTCCTTAATGAAAATGAATCACTTTCTACGGTGAAATGCATTTTTTTCCGTAGATTTTTGAATTAGTAGACAGACTTTATTTAGGTAAATCATTTCTTAAATGCATGTGATATACGTAGTAAATAATAACAAAAAGCTTTAGAAAATTTTATAACAATTCAAATGTAATATCAATACAAAGAAAATAAGCAAATGGGAATAGTGTGTATACGCAACTATCATCAACACTTGAATTCTAATAAAGCTTTTAAAAATCATATCCTTGTTTATTTAAGTAGCACTTTGTTTTCTTCTTCTGTTTATTAATATATAGATATCAGTTACAATGTTCAGATTTTTAAGTATAAAGTAAAATAGGAAGATAATCGGAATGTTTCTAATGTTTAAATGAACTGGTGAGTTTCAATGGACATTTTTGGTAGAGCCCTTATACAAACTATCATAGTTTAAGATATTGGATGATTATCATTTACATTCATCTATAATACATAAAATCAAGAAAACGCACATACAATGAAAAAATTCTGTCTTCGACATGTTGCTGTATTGTGCGTCAGTGTTCAAATCTAATATTCAGGAGGCAATGCTAATAGGAACGTATACTTCAGAGTGCACTTTTTTTTTTTTTTTTTTTTTTTTAGCGCATATTTGAGGAAGGCAGAGGTGTTCAATAGGGAAGACTACTTATAACCAACACAAATATGAATCTTATTATATTACTCTCAAGTCTAATAACAGCTACACGCATGTTAGAAGAATTTGAAAGATGTAACTGGGTTTGTAAAAAAAAAAAAAAAAAAAAAAAAAAAAAAAAACTTTTATTATTTTATAGTGATTATTTCTCATAATAACAAAATCACAGTCTTTAAAAGCTAATAAAAATAACTGTACAAATATACAATTATCTTGAATTATATTAAAAAAAACCGTGTCTATTTTCTATTAGATACATAATGTTTTACGGAAAAAATAACTTATCAAAAACAGTAAGGTACCTGAAAATAACATAAAATTTTGGAACATCTATTTAAAAATTATATAAGAATATTCAAAATTCAATTTACTTTTCGACACATTTTCTTAATTTTTTCAAAGATTCTTTTCTATTTTTTGTAATTCTTATATCATGAATAATCAAACATTTTATTTATATTCAATATATATATATATATATACATATTTGTCTCAATAAAATTCAATCTCATTTATTATTTCAATCAAAATTAATCAATCGTTAATAATGAAAATATCTTTTCTTTGAAATGCTATTTTTACAGGCAAAGACAGACACACAAAAAACAATGTCCAATGCGTTTTCAAATATAAATATCTCTTATTCTTTTATGTCAAAATAAATTACATTTCTTTCATTAAGTTTTGTACTTGACATTTTGTGGAATTTATCGTATTTCCATTTATCTATATGTTTAACAGTAAAATAATTTATTAGTAAAAACATGTAATTATTTGACATTTCATAGAAGTAAATTATCAAATTAATATATATATGTTGCATTTACAAATTTCTAGATAGTGGTCTCATTTTTTATAAAAATTCTAAGACAAATGTCATTTTATATTAAAGAAATTTGTCATTTTATATTAAATTGGTATGCTAATGTAAAGAGAAATGGTATAAATTACATAATTATGAGAAACAATCATTCTCGCAAAGAAAGTTTTTTAACACGGATTGAAATAAGGGAAGATGGGGATACTTGAGCCATTTTTTGAATTTTAATTTTTTTAAATTTTTTATATTTTTTTAGAATAAAATAAAATATTGAAAATGAAAATTTGATATTTTTCCTTCAACTAAAAACCACTTTCAATAAATTTTGAACTATTTTTCTATGTATAATAAATGTTTATTTTTTGTTTTACATCATGGCTCAAGTATCCCCATGGCGGGGATACTTGAGCCATAGTGAAGGGATACTTGAGCCACTACGGAAAAATACCTACAAAAGTAATTTTTTTCGCTTTATTTTTGCACAAACATTTTACAGAATGATAAATTATGAAACGTAAAGTCTTTCAAAACCAATTGAGAAAACAAAGCTAGTAATACAATCATTTTTTGTCGTTAAAACTGGTTGTCGAAGGATAATTTGAACTTGAGTTATAACGACGGTAGAAACATCCTCAGTTCAGAGCCATTTAAATTTGGAATCTGAAATTCTTCGGGCAAATTTCATTTTCAAAATATTAAGCACTTATCCAACAAATATTTTTACAGTTTTTTTTCTGGCATATTTTATTAGTAACCAACCATCAATAGAAAGTTTTATTTCACATCATCACCATCATTGACAGAATTTTCCTCTAATGATATTGTCGAACTCATGCTTTTAGTTTAGTAGCTGTCGGAATTTAAGCCAGATGTATCATTCTACTATTTCAAACACTTTTTTGATTTCACAGGAAAAGATTTTGTCTTCCTCTTTGGCTCCATGTAGGTAAGTTTGAACTGGGATTTTTGTTGCTTTTCTTGTTTTTGTGCGCTCTTTTTACCAATTTTTCTTCAATTTTCTTAGTTAAAAAAAAGTTACAGCAACAGAAGTTACGATTTCAATATAAAATACTAATCTTAATATGTTATATTAAAAAATAAATATTTTAATATGTTGGACCTAACTAATTAAAGTATTAGAGATTATAGCCTGTAAAACCGTTTTAAAAAGTTATTTTCATTTAATGAAAGTTAAATTGAAAACTATGTTTATATTTATCTAGACAGGCTATTTTGTTAGTCAAATCGAAAAATAAAATAGACATTTATATTTAAAAAATATACATTTTTAAACATTTTTAGGTCGTTATTTTTTTAAGAAAAAAAAATAAAATGAAAAATTATTCTCCCTTTTCTCCAGAAAAATATCGATTAGTGAATATAAGGATGGAATTTTATTTTTTGTTTGTTTCACCCATGTTTAATTTCTAGTGGGGATGGTTAAGACATGGCTCAAGTATCCCCACTCTCATTGGCTCAAGTATCCCCACTATCACTATTTTTGTTTCCCAGAGTTTTACTAAATAAAGCATGCAGCAATTAGAACTATTTTAGACTCAAAATACAATTGAAATTATGCTTATTGAATGTATGCATATAGTTGCAACTTTAAACAAAACTTTGATTACAAAAAAACAAAAAAACCATGCACCCAAATATTTACTTCAGATAGGGAAAAGACAACTATTAATCACTATACTTTCAAAATGGTACCAAGATGTGTGATTTCTTTTTTACATGTTCAGAACTATAAATATGTTATCATATTGGCAGTTTTAGAAAGAAAAATTAACCAACTGTAGAGATAATAGGGGTGGCTCAAGTATCCCCTATGCTCAAGTATCCCCACTCTCCCCTATTTATTTATTTCCTTATATTGGATATTAAGAAAAACAATATTTACACAAAGCTTTTAAAATGGCACTAGTAAAAACAATATTTTCTTAATGTCTAAAATTAACTGTGTTATAAGAAAAGTTAATGTAAATTCTAATTAAGGTGGTTATACTTCTCAATGTTAGTTAAGGACTTTTTTAGAATGGAATATATAAAATATATTTTTCTATCATGAAATATCCCTTATAAGCACCAACTCACAATTACCTACACCTTATTGTTTATCAGAAGTAACGATACATTTTGACTAGAATGCAGATTGTTATATTATAGCAATATCAGTATAATTACAAAAATATTTAATTTAAAAAAATTATTGTAATTGAAGTTTTTATATGCAAACATGTATTTGTATGATGGCTTATAACTGGTCTTTATATCTCACTACGTTTTATAATTCCATCAATTTCTTGTACTTATTTAATCCGTTTTAAAAGCACGACATTAAAAGAAAGTGCTAAATGGTGAAATGTACAATTATCTAAACCTTTATGAAAGCAGCCTTATTATCACAACATTAGACTTCACTTTGAAAAATAATTCTATTTCAGTGAATTGTGTCAGCCAAATTTCTCCAGAATAACACAGTTGGCAGCATTTTTGCAGTTTATGTTAAAGATATTTTCTTCAAGTTTTGACCTGGAAATTGTTTCACTTCGTTGAAAAATTACATCGGCTAAGATTTTTTTTTCCCAGTTAGAACAATTATGTTACAATTAAGCAGATATGCACATTGTCTGTGGTTTGACTCAGGATGTTCTTGATGTAGATTATTCTAATATTGGTTAATATAATCCATACTGTGTATATTTGCGTATAAACTCACCCCTAAATTCGAGGTAAAAATATGTTGCATTCTAAAATTTACGTGCAGCTATTACATTGTCCCAGAAGTTTCTTCCGTTTTTTGTCCTAAAAACCCCAAGTAAATTTCGAAAACGGCGAGATTTTATTGAAGACTATCTGAGCTATTCTACTTAACGAACTTTCTTCTACATTTCCTCGAGTGTTATAATGTCTTCTTTAGAAAAGTGTTTTGATTGGAGTCCAAACAACTTACCGAGTTATTTTATCATTTATGTCATTCTAACAGTTAATTTTTTTTTGGTGAAGAAAATTTTTGAGTGAAAAAAGCTAATAGCCATTGCATTGAGCAATGTCCCAAGGGAAGATAAGGAAAGAGCATCAGAACATCTCAATCAAACGCAAGATTTTTTTTCCCCAGTCAAATAATGTTACAAATGTTTATGGGCTATTTTTTAAATTAACTCGGAGCACTTTCTGAAAATAAAAATATTTTACTTGCACTTTGACAACATTTATTAAAGAAAAATACTAAATTAAAAGAATATTGCCCAGTTAAACTAATGGCATTAAGCTCACAGGCTATTCATAGTAATTGTAGAACACAGCCATATATTTTCAAGGGTTAATGGCATTCGATAAACAAATTAAGGAGAGGGATAACTCCCCCAATTTCCCCTTTTTATACTAAATCATTGAACCTCCTAATCTAATCACGGACATGCTTCATCATATAAAAAATCTATAACCAAAATTCAGAGGAAATCGGAAAATTCTAAATAAAAACCCATTTATATAATTTAAGAGGAGTTATCTCCCTTCTTTATAGTTAAATATTAAATTTCCAAAATTATTCAGAAATTCACCTTATCAGAAAAAAAACTACATTCAAAATTAAAAGCAAATCGAATTATTCTGCATAAAAACCCATGTATCAAATTTAAGGAGGCAGATAATCGAAAGTACCCCTTTTTATACTTAACAAAAGAACCCCACAGCTAATTTGGGAAGCATCTTATAACTATGAACCTATATAAAAAAAGCAAATTGTTTAAATCTGCAAGAAAAAACATTTGTATAAAATAAAAGGGGTAATCTCACCTATCCCACATTTAAAATTAAACATTGAATCCCCGAAACAAATCAGGAAAGCGCCTAATCAGAATGAACCTATATCCATTATTTGAAGCAAATCGGTAAATTCTGCATGAAAAACAAATTAGCCTAATTTAAGGGGAGGATTACCTCCCACTCCCCCCCCCCTCTTAGACTTATCCAATAAACGCGCAGAATAAAGCATGAAGGTACCTGATCAGAGTGATCCTGTCTCTAAAATTTAAAATAAATCTGATAACTCTACACGAAAAATCCACTTGGCAAAATTAAGGTTAGAGAATTAGGTGCCATCCCCCTCTTTATACTTACCCAATGAACTCCCAAAACTAATAATGGCGGTGCCCTTATCAGAATGATCCTCGGCCTAAAATTTGAATGAAATATCTTAAATTCTGCTTGAAAACTCCTTCATATAAATAAAGGGGAGAATCGTCAGCCCCCCCTTCCTCCTCTTTATACTCATCTAATGAATAGCTAATACTCATCACGGAAGCACCTCATCAGAATGATTCTACATCAAATTTTAAACGAAAACAGTTATTTCTGCATGAAAAATTCATTTATATAAATTAATAGGCGTGTCATTAGCCCCTTGTTTCCCTTCTTTATACTTGTCCAATGAACACCTAATACTCATCATGAAGGACCCTCATCAGAAGGATCGTATATCTAAATTTTGAACGAAAACTGATAACTCTGCATGAAAAACCCATTTATATAAATTAAGAAGATGGCATCAGTCCCCGTTCCTCCTCTTTATACTTATCCAATGAACACCTAATACTAATCACGGATGCGCCTCATCAGCATGATCCTGTATCTAAATTTTGAACGAAAACTGATAATTCTGCATGAAAAGACCATTTATATAAATTAAGGAGAAGGGCATTAGCCCCCCGTTCCTCCTCTTTATATTTATCCAATAGACATCTAATACTAATAACAGAAGCACCATACGAGAATGATCTTATACCTAAATTTTGAACGAAAATTGATAATTCTGCATGAAAAACCCATTTATATAAATGAAGAGGAGGGGCATAGCCCCCGTTTCCCCTCTTTATAGTTATCCAATGAACATCTAATACTAATCCCGGAAATACCTCATAGCCCCCGTTCCCCCTCTTTATAGTCATCCAATGAAAATCTAATACTAATCACGGAAGCACCTCATCAGAATGATTCTATATCTAAATTTTGAGCGAAAATTGATAATTCTGCATGAAAAACCCATTTATATAAATTAAGGGGAGGGACATTAACCCCCTTTCCCCTCTTATAGATATGTAATGAACCCCAAAAATCTAATCAGGTAAGCGCATTATCCAATTTCAAGTTAATCGGATATTTTTATCATGAGTTATCGCGTTATGTACATACATACATGCATACAGAACTGTTTGACACATAAGGTCTTAGGATTTGATAGCCTATGAGCTAAAAACTTGTTTTTAGAAATATTGGTGCGTATAGGGTATATAAATATTTCCTAGTGTTTGACTTGTCCATGACCTGTTGGCGAACAACTTTGTAAATCGCATTTTCAACGTCAAAGAGATTCGTCCCCGTATACGAAATTTAGATGCTTTATAACAAATAGGAACGCAAAAAATTCTAATCCAGTCGCGATAAAGGTCCCATTCCAGTCGCTAAAGCCAGACTCTTATAGAAGAAAGTTCTGGCCTCTATTTGGCGAAATTGGATCAATTATAAGCGACTTCTACCTAACAACACTACTAACTCTGAAAATTACTCATAGCAACTTGAAATTACCAATAGCCATGAAACACCCGAACTATTAAAAAAAAACTAGGTAAAATTTTCTTTTAATACGATTCTATTCCACATATATTTTTGACAGTAACAAATTCCTTGCGTTCAATTGAGACATTCTAAGCCATCTTCCTTACTCTTCTGATGTTGCTCGATCCGGCTACAATTCCTTTGTTTCTTTCAAAAATTCGGCTCACCATAAAATCAACTCTTTGATTTACATAGAAAATGACCTCGGTAAGTAATTTGTCACAAAACCAAAAAAGTTTTGGAAAGAAGGTATTATTAGACTACCGGAAGAAGGTTTGTTCAACAGATTGGCACATGTGTTCTTCAATAAAATATTACCTTTGTTGAAATTTCCGTTGTTTATTCTTTGAAAAAAAAACGGAAGAAGCTTTTGGGACAACGTGATATATTATGCATATTTATTATCAGAGAATTTATCATTTACATAGGATGCAGATGACACTTCTTTAATGTTGGTACATAGTTTGTTATTCCTGGTCGGCTTATACTACACGATTATTTTACATTAGCTTAAGATACAAAAGATACTATTTGTCCAAGATTTCTACATTGGAACTATTTCTTGCCTTGTTAGACAGTGGTAAGTCCTCTAGAATTTGTACTAAAAAAAAAAAAAAAAACTTTTGTAATATGGTTTGATTATAGCACATCAATTGAAATGCATACTGACAAGGGAACCATTTTTTGGTTATGATCGCACCTAGCATCGAGTCTTTGTACTATTTAAAGCTCTCTATTATGAAATCTGAGAATCGAAAAAAAAATCTCTGTTAAAGTAATATTTTTTGATTTTGCAGCAGCAAAATTTTCAGAAAATTTTCGAAGCCGGCTATAAGACCATTAACTTTTTTTTTAGAAAAGCATTTAAAATATAATTTAGTTAATTATAAATAAAATTTTGAAAAATAATTTAAAACTCCTTCAAAAACCTGCAATTTGGTTTTGCATCACATTATATTTAAATTTTAGCAGGCAAAAACGTGGCTTACTTTCAAAAGTAGAGGTTTCCAGCACTCCTAGCCGAATGTTGTAGCCCCAAAATGAAGCAAACAAAAAAATCGTACCTCCACATTTGGTGGCACAACTCAACTTTGGCTACAAAATATAGGACTAAAAAATGCACTGCATGTCTCGATGTAGCATCTATTAGCGCGCGGCTTCAAAAGTGGTTCACTTCTGAGTAGTAATTATTCAAATACATAAAAATGTATCGCGTGCAGCATTTGAACAAATCAGTAAGTAGATTGTATGGGTTCTATAACTCTAATGATTTGTTTACGATGTGGAATTACTATCTAAAAACAAATTATTACAATTACGCATCCATATTTTACTTTCAATTTTGTTAAATGCGATTAAGTCAGTCGAGCTATTTGAGATAGCAAACCAAGAAACCTTATCTAAAGAAATGCTATATCAGTAAAATGTGCCTGCCAAATTTGTCCAGCATAACACAGTTGGAAGCACATTTTCAGCTTATAACAAAGGTTCCTGGTTCAAATCCTATCCTCCAGATTGTTTTTAATTCATTTGAAAATTACAACAGTTTGAACAATTTACTAGTTTGAATATTTGTGTTACAATTAATCGAATATGCACATTGTCAGTAGTTTAACTTACGATATTCGCATGTGGATTATTCTTATATCGATTAATATAATGTTAGAAAAGATGCACAATAAGTATCTTCCAAAAATTTTACTGTTCAGTTCGCGGACTATGAAGAATGGAGAAATTTATTTCAGACTAATTTCTATCTTGAAGTGCAACTAAGCAAAACTGTCATTTCTCGGTTTAAAAATGTTTGTAAATTTTACTTTTTTATGACATGCATGCAATGATCTGGTCATAATTCAACTTATCAAATGTTTTTACCACTATCAAAGCTGAAAGAAAATAATCGTCGTACCACGTGATACCTTGTAGTTAACTGTCTAGTAGAATTTTTGAGCAGATTAGGATATTTTAATTTATGTAGATGTTTCAGTTCTTTAACAAAGCGATAGCATAATATATCGTTGCCAACATGAAAAATATATGCCTGTGGCAACATGTTTGCCTAAAAAAAAAAACTTCCATGACAACTCCATAACTAATCTATGTAGAACGGTGTGCTATTAAAACTTTTCAAAACATTATATCGCATAATAATGTCATTTTCATTAATATCCATTCATTGGAACTCGAGTTATAAATACGAGAAACAAAACTTTCGTTTGCTTTTTGTGTACAAGGCGGACGAAAAGCCTTACCTTGAATATAATGATTCATTAAAAATTAATCGTTTATATAGTAATGTATCTTTTAATATTATTGGATAGATCAGTTTATTAGTCTCTAACCCACACTGGGGTTCCTAAGTACATAATATTTTATACGAAACATTTCCGAATCGGTGGATTCACAGGGGTGGACCAACATACTTCAGCCTCCGCATTCTCCTGATAATACTCATCTGTTTTTTTTTTCTTTTAGGTATCTGTCAAAGGCAGAGTGTTTATCATATCAACTGCTGTTCCCGAGCAACTGAAGATTAGAAAACTTGCGTTAGTGTGTAGGTGTACTGATAAAACATGTTACAAAAAACTTGGCGCAATTACAATAGCGCTTAGACATTATTCGAGTTATCAAGAGAGCACACCTTGAAATGTACCTAGAAATGTGGTCTTATAAAAATTACAACAGTACTTCCAATGTATCCAGGCAAATATATGTCTAATTATATTATTTTGATCTCTATAAATATTTATAATCAGGGCAGTGTTTTGCTTCATCTTGTATATTCAAGTAAAAACACAAATTTTAAATTTTGCAATATTTTATATTTATATCTTTTAGGAAATGCGTGTTTATTTCTTGACAATGTAAACAGCGACTAACAAAAATAGAAAAATTTAAAATACATTCTAAAGGAACGCATTTAATAAATCTATTGTAGTCCAATTAACTTTGAAGTATTTATTTTACACAAAAATCAAACACTTCCTCTCAAATTTAATTGAAAATATGATAATTATGTTTTAAATTTAACAAATTATACCTTATTAAATATATGTCTTAATCACATTACCCCATACTATTTTACACAGTCTTAAAACAACAACAAAACACAATTTCTAGAAATCGATCGTTTATTAATTTATTTTCTTAATTACTATTCTCCTTTGCATCGTCCAACGTACAAAGCATAAGAATTTCAAATTTATTAATTTTTTTATTACTTTATCTGCACTGTTTGTTAAAACTGCGAGCAGATACAAATACTTTTTATGATTAGAAATCGGCGTGTTTTATGTTCGCAGGCGGCTTGTTTTATATTAATGACTTTCCCAGTTCAACTTCAATCCAATTGTGGAACAGTAATATTTCCGTCAAGTAGGGTTGATCTGCATATCTTCTAATTCTTTGTTCATTCCACATTGTTCTATTATGAAGAAACCGCAAATGAGTCCTATATAAAAGGCATTACAATACTTTTTCCAATAATTCAGTTGACCCGGTGGAAATACGCATGTGTCTGCTGCTTAACTTCTTGCGACAATAATTAGTCAGATATCTAATCGTCTCCCACCCGTCGAAAATAGTACTTTTAGTTTGCCACTACTCGTATGAGGTACAACAGGCTAAAAAAAAAATAAACTGTTTTGTGGAAGCAGTCCAGTCCCAGGTTCAACGTATAAGAAAAAAAGAGGTACTTTTATAACTTTTCATTTATTGAACTATGGATAACATCTCTTCAACAAGTTAGAAAAAATGGCGGAAATTTAGTGAATCTAACGGATACTTTTTCTTATGTTACAGAGTAAAAAAGAAACGGACATTTTTTGAGATAAGGAAAATACTCCGGCAACATTGCTGACAGAAATATTCGCATGAAAAGAAGAAAGTTGTTCTGAAATTATATGTAAATACAAAACACACAACACTGATTGAGATGTTATATGAAAAGATTTAGAAGAAGCTTTTGCTACAGTTATCGCACTTTTCGTTAAAACAAGCTATTTAAAAATATATAGTTAATTGAAATATAACTATTATTATTTCCCTATTATATTTTTTATGGAATATGATCTAAAATATGTATATATTGTTCGTTGAAATTATCTTGATTTTTAGAAAAAGTAATGGCTTTTTGATAGATATACATACGTTAGACATAACACAAAAAATAAGTTATACAGAATACGTAAGTCCTTAAGGGAAATATTTCGTTAGCAAAAATATCAATAAAACAAAACATTTCTCTTGGCACACTTTACCAAAGTGACCATGCGTTCTTCTGAATTACTTCGCATTAAGGCAATAAGGGTTCCGTAGGGAGTTTTTATTTTCTTTTTGTTTTCTCTAAACATTGTTGGAAGTTTACGTTTCTATCAATCTTATGTGATTGAAAGCTTGATATTTAAAGGAAGATGTTATTAGAAAATGCATAGATTATGTTTAACCTCATATTTATTAATATTAATTTGACAAGGAAGACAATTAACGTGCCGACAAAGAATCAATGAGATAAAATAGAATTTTGAATCATCCTGTACATTATAATGCAGGAAATGATAAATCGCTACAGAGTACAAATGTATGTAATAAATGCTATACAATATTCGATAAATGCTAACTTTTCCCCAAAACTCAATTAAGGAAAAATGACAAGTTGTGGAAAATCCCTAATCATAAAGCTGCTTTTACAGAGCATCTAACAAACTGCTCACTATGGGTGATACCTTTTTAAATTTTACCGATATTTGACTGGATTGTTTTTATGTGTTATTGCATAGAGTTGACTATTAAAGTTTTAAAAATATGCGCAGATAAAAATTATCTCATACAAGTACCCATATCTCATAAAATAATTAATATTATTATGTTCCAATTGCATTATATTGTTTCTACTATATTTTGCGAATTTTTAGTGTAATTAGCGATACAATTTGTTGAAAATGCTGTATTATAAAAGCTAAAAACATGAGAAAGAAAACGCTATATTTATATGAATAAATGTACTATTCATATAAAAATGAGTAAGAATATTGTACAATATCCATATACTTGCATTTTACAGTGGTAGATCATTCCGTAGTTTTTAATGTACAGAGTGATCCCAAATATTATTATTTTTCTTCGATTTTTCATCGGTCCCCTTATTGTCCTTCTTCAAATGATAAATATAATGTCAAACATATTCCTTATAATCATGAAGTTCCACAAGAATCCGAGAATTATATTTTTAAGTATTCAACAAAAAGCCTAAAATAGAAAGTGCCTTGTTCTTAATGGACATGTGATGTACATATAACACTGATTTTTAATAAAGGAAAATTCAAAGATTTTTTATTTTATTTACTTTGAAAATACATTCAAAAATATTTTTCTGGAATATAAACTTCATAAAAATGAGTCTAATTAAATAAATTATTAACATCCATACATCAACTATAAGCAGATAATATACTCAAGCTGTTAATATCGGATATAAATTAAATTAAACGTCATCAAAATCTTACGGTATCAAATTAAAGACGCGCTGCTTGAAATAGTTCTTTTATAAATGATCCTAATAAACATGTTTTATTGAATCACACAGATGGAATGAGTATTTAAATAGACACATAATAGCTATTACTCTTTTGAAATGGTATTGGAAAAATTATTATGTTTAAATAATTAAGAATACAAACAAGTTAAAAATTATTTCGGAAATTACTGCATTGGTTTTAGATATTACATTTTATGTATATATTTTAATTTGAGTCATAAAATATTATTAAAAAAGTATCTTTTTTTATTTACGATCATCATAAATAGCTCATATGGAATCAAATAACTGACATAATTATTTAAATGTTCATATATAATATCTACTGCAATTTTAAAGTGAAAATAAGCAAAACGAATAATGATCTATATAATAAAAGCCTAAGTCATGTGACTGTCATCAACACTTCCGGACTTACACATTTCACTCTTTACATGCTAAATGGCTATGTCGGTTCTTGTATGTTAGGTCCTTGGCGAAAAAAAATAGCATCGAATTTTCCCGAAATATGTATATCTTATTTCATATACATAAGCAATTTTTTCCATATGTATAAAATTAATTTAATTTAAAGAGGTCATTAATCTATGTTTATATAAAAAAGTAATTTAGATATAAACAAATATATATGTTGCATATGTTTATATGCATACAAATACATATAAACAAAACAAAAACCAATCCAGGTTATAAACGAGGTTTGTTTAATAGCTATTCACATATTTTGGCAAGTATTTCCTTTTTTGAAACTCGAATTGCTCAAAGCTTTAAAAAAATGCCAAGGCAACTGTAGTGGAATAAAACGTAAATAAATAATTAATCGTAATAATAATAACATAAACTAAAATATTTGGCAAAAATATCATTGACATTTTTTTTTTTCGAATGAGACGGTGACCTGGCTGTTGTTGTTTATTTACTAAGAAATTTACTTTTTTCTTTTTTAAAATGACAAAAATTGTTTTGATCTATATAGTTATTTGTTTTTCAAATAATAGAAAATAATTTTTAAATGTATGTGTGTAACTGGTTAGTAATTAACAATTCATATAATTTACACAATTATTTTGGAAATTGGTACATTGGTGTTTGTTATTATAATATAAATATGTTTTTATATTTATTTGTGTGTGTGTGTGTTTAAAATTAAATTATGAAATTGTTTTAAGAAAGATGACGAAAAATGCTTTAAGAATAGTTGTCTCCTTTATATTCGTTAAAATCGAAAAATATTTCATTGCTTGAAAAAAAAAAAAAAAAAAAAAAAAAAAAAAAAAAAAAAAAAAAAAAAAAAGCAAACTTAGCCCAGCATCTAATTTTGGCCATATTTTATTTTATTAATATTTATTTATTTATTTATTATTTTTATTCTTTATTTATTTTTTTTTACTCGAACACAATCTTTGTATATTCGATCTTGTGTAGTCTAAAGTTAGTGAAAGTGGAGTGCTTGAAATTTATCGTTGACTGTCAAAGTAATTTTACCGAAAAAAATAATCGTTTCCTTCTATTATAATTAATCAAAAAATGGCATGGTATTAGATAGTTTTATTTAAAATATTTATTATGGCTCGCTGTTAAGGGATGTACAGGTCACTAAAAAAGTATTGCCTGATTTATCCCTTCAATTCATATGAGCCTAATATGAGGGTATATGAGAATTGCTTTATAAAGCAATAAAAGTTTCAGCATTCATTTATGGAGATCTGATATGTGTACAGATAATAGCTAGCATTCAGCTAAGTAATATAATTATTTTATTATGGGTTGTCATTTATCAAAAAAAGATGATAATGAAAAATAATGTATAATAATGGAAAATAATTTACGCATGAAAGCGTTAAAAATAAACAGCCCAAGAAATATTTTATAAATCATTAGGAAACCAACTGTAAATCTTAGAAAATTTAGAGGTTTTTTGATCAGGGTGATTGCTTTGTGCTTGACGTGATTACTCACATGCATCAAACAGAAATCAGACAGAATCAGACAGAAATCAAGAATCATGGTGTAATGCAGAAAGTGCCGTATGGGTTGTGGTACGACGAATTCAAATCTGTTAGTGTAATACAACGTCATATCCGCCATGCGTATGCAAGAAATCCACCTAAACGCAAAATCATTGCTCGTTGGTTTAACAATTTTACCCTTGTGAAAATGACCCAATTTTGCCGTTGTATCAAATGACTAGGGTACCCGGTTGCCTGCTGCGATTCTGAGGTACAAGAGTCCCACAAATCCCCTATTTCATGGACTATAATTTCCCCTGCTTTTAGAGAAGAAGAATTTCACGCATTTTCAAGGTGTCAAGGTTTGAAACAAATTTCATAAATAAAAAATGAGGAAAACGAACTCATATCTGTTATATCGATTATATATATAAATGTAGTCTGATTTTTGAATGTTCTTAAATTTATCCGTTCTTACAACGAAAGCATACGAGTGGAAAGTCGTCAAAATGATGCAGCTGCAACAATTTGTGATTTATGGAGTATGCCAAATCATAACTTACTGAAACATACAGGGTGCTCTAGAAAGGACTATCCAACTTTGATAAATAAACTAAAACTAAAACACTTTGTAAAATCACCATAAAATGAAAAATAATGTAAGACGCGTTTCGAGCTCCAACAATAACAGCTCGTCATCAGTTAAAACAAAACGTGTCCGTAAGGGCACAGTCTCGACTTTGTATTTACGTATTTATTTTGAAATATTAACAAGTATGACATAAAAAAAAACTTTTGGGATAGGCACATCCAACTAGTTTACTGATATATCCTTTTAATGGGGTTTACTCATATACAAAGTAAAAAGCGCTAAAACATATCTCATCTTCGTGTACTTTTATTTTAAAAAGTAATAAAAATACCCTGAAGGCTTACTACGTGAACAGATTTATCACATATATAATAAAATTTTACACAAATGAAGTTTAAATATCAAATACAATTTTTTTAAAAAAAGGCCGTAGAATTTTATGTACAAGAAAGTGTTGAAAATGTGAATACGAAGAATAAACCATTTAATGTTTTAAGGTATAAGGTAATTATGCTTTATGTTTTAACAAATATCATAGTACTAACTCGTGCTACTTCTTATTAACAACCCGTAATATAATTGTCATAGTGGTAAAGAGGATGGTATTTACAACAAAGCACAATTTCTTTGGTATTAAAAATGAAAATTCACTTTTTGACGAATTTTTAAGTAAACTGTCCACTTAATTCTGTTAAATTAAAATTTAACATTTTGTACACACGCGACATTATACCTCAAAACTTGCCTGTATTTAAGCAATTTAAATATGAGCAGCAGTTCTTTTCACATTAGTGAACTATGAAAAATTATTTCCGAACACTCATGATTTATGTATAAAATACTTCACATCTAACAAATAGTTCACCTAGTTTCGTGAAAGTTACTCCTCAGCAATAATTAATAACACAAATAAATGATGTTTAAGACTGTAAATCAAACTTCTTTGTTAATCTGGTACATAAATATAATTTAATGCTGGCAAACGTATGCCATTTCAAATTAATTACGCGAAACATGAAATTATTGTTTTATTCAAGAGCATCATAAACCATGGATCATGTACTTCACAGGCTATAGTGAAGAAATGCTCATATAAATATTCTGCTGAAAAATTGTGTGATATTTTAAATAGCGACTGAAAGTTAGTTTAACATTATTTGTATTGATGGAAAGTAACACCATAATAAGATTTAGATTTTTTTTTAATTTTTAAATTAAAATACACTGCTCAAAACAATTAAAGGATATTTGAAGTTTTATATAAAATAAAGATATAAAGGAAATTTTTTTTTGCCGAAAATAGAAGAAGAGAATCACAAATGGAAATTTTTCTGGTTTTCAAACTGTGGAGTATGCAAATTTTGAATTCGACGTCAAAAACGTCGCTTCAGCGGCAGCGAATGAAATTTGACTTTCAACTGGATAAAAGACAATAACGACAAGGATGATCGGCATTCAGTGATTGCTTTGTTTCGATGAGTACGATGTCTCAGCGAAGTCATTTGACAGATTAAGAAGCTTGGAGAATTGTTGGTAGGTTAGAAGGGGGCCAAACTCAAGCCGAAGTAGCGCAAGCCATTGGAGTGTCACAAAGTGTCATTTCCAGGATCTGGAACCGTTTTTGGAGAGTGGATGTGCAGGCCGAAGACCAGGGCAAGGTCATAGACGGGCAACAACGCCCAATGAAGATCGGTATTTAGCGTTAACAGCTCGGAGACACCGAAACATGAACGCTACTCTTCTCCAAAAACACCTTCGCTTGGCTACAGGCACCACGATTTCAACTCAGACTGTCCGAAACCGGCTCCATGCTGTAGGTCTGTATGTTCGCCGACCGATGGTATGTGTTAGATTAACATCAAGGCATCGTCGCGACCGCAGGGAGTGGGCAACCGAGGATGTCAACTGGAGGAGAAATGAATGGAGCAATATTCTGTTTTCTGACGAGTCCCGTTTTTCTGTGCATCTGGATAATAGGCGTATTTTCATCTGGAGGGACCGTGGCAGTAGGAATAATCCTGCGTTCGTGCACGAGAGTGTCAGATTTGGCGGTGGAGGATTGTTGGTGTATGGTGGCATCTCCATTGACGGGCGCACTGACCTCTACATCATTCGAGATGGAGCTCTGACTGGTCGCCGATATAGGGATGAGATCCTCAGACCTATTGTAGTCCCTTACGCTGCAGCAATCGGAGATAACTTCATTTTAATGGACGATAACTGCAGGACACATCGTGCAAACCTGGTGGAGGATTTCCTTTTCGAGGAAGGAATCGTTCGAATGGAATGGCCAGCGTGTTCTCCAGACACGAATCCAATCGAGCACGTTTGGGACGCTCTAGGAAGACGAGTTTCTGGCCGCTTACAACCCCCACAAACACTCCAAGAACTGGAAAGAGCTCTTTTGGAAGAGTGGGGCAGAATACCCCAACTCGTCATTAATAGCCTCATTGAGTCCATGCTTCAAAGGTGTTCAACGTTGCTGGCCGCCCGTGGAAACCATACCCCCTACTGAAAATGATTTCCTTTGAAGAAAACACCTTTTTTTATTCTTTTTTTTCTCATATGCACAAATTGTGTTTTTTTCCTTTTGTGCACAAATGCGCAATAAAATGCATTTTTTTCTGCCAAACATGTGTAATTTATCCTCATATAACCTACTATGTCTGTCGACCATGTATCGATCAGCTAAAAAGTTTCCCAGATACAAAATCCACCTAAAACTGCAATATCCTTTAATTGTTTTGAGCAGTGTATTTTTAAATCACTTTTCATACAATGAAGAATTATTTTCATGATTACTAATGAAAACATTTATATTTAAAAAATAAATAAACATCTTTAAGTAGCTTTTTAATATTTTAAATAAATATTTCAATATTTTAGAATATTTTAATACGGCACTTATTGTATTAAAAACATATTATAATTAACTCTTCGGTTTTTTTCTTTATATACAAAATCAGTGAGTAAATAAAAAATGTTCATATCATAAAATGTTTACTGACACATACAATGAAAAACGATGAAATATAACATATCTTAGTATAATTTTATTAAAAAATTAATAACAATAAAAAACTTGAAATCTTACTACATGCACAGATTTATCACATATATAATAAAAATATACACAAAAGTTGTTTAAATATCAAATACAAAAAAAAAAAAAAAAAAAAAAAAAAAAACGCCTTAGGATTTTGTTAATATGAAAGTGACGAAAATATGAACATGGAGAAAAAGTCATTTAAAGTTTAATTTATATGGTAATTGCGTTTTGTGTATTAACAAATATAAGCGTACTAATTCGTGCTGCTAATCGTTAACTACTCGTGATATAACTGCCATATGTGTAAAGAGAAGTGTATTCTAAATTAGGCACTTTTCTTAGTATTAAAAAAGAAAATAGACTATTTGACAAAGATTTAAGTAAACTGTTCCCTTATTATTGTTTATTTAAATTTAGCATTTTGTACATATATTTTTCAATTATACCTTAAAATTTCCGTGTATGTAACCAATTAAAATATAAGCAACAGCTCATTTAACATTAGCGAACTAAGAAAAATTATTTATTTCTATTCAGTCATCATTTATGCATAAAATACTTCACATCTAACAAACAGTTCACTTCGTTTCATGAAAGTTCCTTCTCAGCAATAATTAATAACACAAATAAACGATGTTTAAAGCCGTAAATCAAACTACTTTGTTAATCTGGCACATAAATATAATTTAACGCTAGCAAACGCATGCCATTTCAAATTAATTACGCGAAACATGAAATTACTGTTTCATTCAGGAGCATCATAAACCATGGATCATGTACTTCACAAGGTATAGCGAAGAAATGTTTATATAAATATTCTGCTGAAAAATTGTGTGATATTTTAAATAGCTACTGAATGTTACTTTAATATTATTTGTATTGATGGAGAGTAACACCATAAAAAGATTTAGATTTTTTTTTTTTTACATTAAAATATTTACAAATCATTTTTCATGCAACGGAGTCATTTTTTATGATTACTAATGATAAAATTTATATTTAAAAAAATAAATAAACAGCTTAAATCAGTTTTTTAATATTTTAAAGAAATATTTCAATATTTTAGAATATTTTAATACGGCACTTATTGTATTAAAAACATATTATAATTAACTCTTCGGTTTTTTTTCTACA
The DNA here is from genome assembly GCA_964019185.1 of Maratus speculifer. Taxonomy (NCBI): domain Eukaryota; kingdom Metazoa; phylum Arthropoda; class Arachnida; order Araneae; family Salticidae; genus Maratus; species Maratus speculifer. Next base: position 176,307,793 of record OZ025297.1, on the reverse strand, counting down.
TACAAAATCAGTGAGTAAATGAAAAATGTACATACTTCATAAAATGTTTACTGATACACACAGTGAAAAACGATGAAATATAACATATCTTAGTATACTTTTATTAAAAAATTAATAACAACAAAAAACTTGAAGGCTTACTAAATGCACAGATTTATCACATATATAATAAAAATATACACAAAAGTAGTTTAAATATGACATACGAAAAAAAGGCCTTAGCATTTTGTGATTATGAAAGTAACGAAAATACGAACATTAAGAAAAAGTCATTTAAAGTTTAATTTATATGGTAATTGTGCTTTCTGTATTAACAAATATAAGAGTACTAATTCGTGCTACTACTCGATAACTACTCCTGATACAATTTCCATATGTGTAAAGAGAAGTGCCTTCTATATTAGGCACGCTTTTCTTAGTATTAAAAAAAGAAAATAGACTTTTTGACAAAGATTTAAGTAAACTGTTCCCTTAATTTTTAACCGACTTCAAGGAGGAGGTTATGATTTCGGCATGTATGTATTTGTTGTTCACTCATAACTTCCGTAAATTTGAACCGATTTTAATAATTCTTTTTTTGTTTGAAAGTGTAAGATGCCCACATGGTTCCATTTCAATTTTATCAAATACTTGCGATTAAAACTTTTTAAAAATAAAAACATGAAAATTTCAACTTTTTTTGGAGCAGTCATCCAATTAGAAGCGTTCATTTTTCAGGTAATCGCAGGCTTTCATGTTGAGCAGACAAGTCAGATGTGTGTGTACAATAAACAAATAAAATTTCAGGCTATAACTCTTACACCGATACTAGATCTTTTAATTTCATTAAATTCTGCTGATTAGAATGTTTTTTAAATAACAAAATGTGGATTTGATAAAAAAAATAATGATTTGTCGCAAATCATCTTTCATTGTTGCAACGTTTTCAAGTCATAACCATATTAAAATTATGCATTCATATGCGTTAGTGCCAATTTGTCGCCAAGCTTGATATATATATATATATATATATATATATATATTATTTTTTTTTGAAGTCGGTTAGTATTTTTTTAAGCATATTTTATTATGTTAATTTCAATTTAACATTTTGTACATACATTTTGCAATCATACCTTAAAATTTGCGCGTATGTAATCAATTAAAATGTAAGCAACAGTTCTTTTAACATTAGCGAAAAATTATTTATTTCTATTCAATCATGATTTATGTATAAAATAATTCACATCTAACAAACAGTTCATCTCGTTTCGTGAAATTTAATTCTCAGCAATAATTAATAACACAAATAAACGATGTTTAAAGCCGTAAATCAAACTACTTTGTTGATCTGGCACATAAATATAATTTAACGCTAGCAAACGCATGCCATTTCAAATTTATTACGCGAAACATGAAATTACTGTTTCATTCAGGAGCATCATAAACCATTGATCATGTACTTCAGAAGGTAGAGTAAAGAAATGTTTATTTAAATATTCTGTTGAAAAATTTTATGATATTTTAATTGGAAAATGAATATTAGTTTAATGTTATTTGTACATTTGGCAAATAACATCATAAAATGATTTTTTGATTTTTTCATTTAATATTTTTAAAATTAAATATCTGCAAATAATTGTTTTAGAATTACAACTTATTTTTATTTATTAATGTTAAAAGTACTATCTAAAAATAATTTAACTTTATAATACGGCACATTTGAAATAGTATTAAAAACATAATATCTTTAATTCTTTATTTTTTTCTATATACAAAATGAGTTAATATTAGAAAAGAAAATGTACATAGTTCATAAAATAAAATATATATGTTTAATATATAGCACACACCAAAATACATTTTTAATAATACTAATAAAAAGTCGTTTTAAGAAAAAAGTGTAATTAAAAAATATTTTGTCTTTAATAATTTAAAAATTACATTTTGAAATGTAATACTTATACTTACCACCATAATACCTAACCATCATAAATATGTATACTATAAAATATGAAAATAATATATTTGTAAACTATTTATAAACTGCATTGTAACTCCAAAACAATATTTAACTGTATATTTAAATATTTCTAAATATGCATAGTGATGCTCTATTAATGAACTGCTGATGAACCAATATCGACAAATTATAAAAAACGCCAAATTACTCAAGTAGAACCGAAAAGAAACATCCTTATAACTCCAAAAATAATAATCATATTAACATACTATTTACTCCTTCGGATTAAGCATCTCATTTCCAATTAAAAAATATCTTTCAGTTGCAATTTGAATGAAATACATGGTCATAAAAAATCGAAGAATTGAAAAATAGGATTACAAATATCTTGGCAACTAATTATCTGATCGACTTCGTTCTTTATGCAAAATATGTGTTATTTTATTGTCGTTTACATCCACTACTTAAAATTTAAAAAATTCAAAAATTTTTATATGTATTTCATCAGAACGAACATTTTGAGAATGCGAAAAAATAGATCCAGATAATAAAGGTTTCTGATATTAAATAGGTTTTATTCCAGTCTTTACATACTATGTACATTCAGAATTTCAAGCGTTTAAAGTCACGCAGACAGACAGAGGGACGCCATTTTTTTTTCTAAAAATAGGCTTCTCGGAATCTCCAGTGTCTGAAACGTGTAAATCAGTCAATTTTTTTTTCGATTTTCAAAATGATTGCAAGAATTACCCTATACTACGCCTGATGGGTAAGTAATTATAAGAAATTCAACATAATCTCAATTTAATTTTTTTTAAATAACTATAAACTTGACTGTTAAATCCATGCACAAAAATAATAAATGTCCCATGCAGAACAAGTAAAAAAATTAAAACCGCTATATAAATTCGCAAAAAAGCCTTGGTGTTTATTGGACAAACAAGTTATAAAAATATGAACATGGAGAAAAAACAGTTGTTCATTTGCATGAGTAATTATGCTGGATCTGTTAACAAAATTTACAATATCTCTCGATTTAATTGTCCTATAGGTAAAAAATGAGGATTCAAAATATTCACAATTAAAAAAGCCTTCTCCTCGGTCGTATTTATTCTGTATTTTTGGCAACGATTTTTATCGTCTGCGTTTGTTTTTTTTTTGAGTTAATAGAGTGTTTTAAGAGAACGTAGCCATGAGCGGCTGAGTTGTGAGCTAGTTAAATAAATAAACAGTTCATAGAGTTTTTTTAAATATGAGTTTTTATTGAGTTTGAATATTTTAAATGAGTTATCGACATAATTTGTGGTCCGCCGACCACGAAGGATCAGCGATAATAAAGTGCAACGCGTAACTTTTTGAATTATTCGAATTCAAGAAGTATGATTGGTGAAATGAGAAGTTGAATACAAGAAGAATATTTTAAAGTAAGTGAAAATGATTTTTCTTATCTGTACTGTTATATATAAATTTAAAAAAAAATGTTTAAAGGAGCAAAACAGGGGGATTTAAGGCAAATAGCCACTGAAATAAATTTAAATATTAATGATAAAATGACTATAGCTGATTTAAACAATATTATTGAAAATAGCGAAATATATAAAAATAAACCAGATTTTGTAACAGAAATAGCTAACACCATAATTGAGAGTCGTAAAAATGAAGAGCAAAGGCGAATTGATATGGAGCAAAAGCAGTTTGATCTTGAAAAGATTAAACTTGAATGATCAAAAAATGAATTGGAACTAGCTAAAATTAAATCTGAAACTAAATTTGTTATTACTGAAAGTGAAGTAAAAATGGAATCGTTAGATCAAATAATAAAAAGTATTAAAACTTTGACTGTAAAAGTTCCAACTAAGCCTGAAGGATGGGGTTTTTTCTTTTCTTCTTTAGAACGGGCTTTCAAAACTAAAAATGTTTCGGAAGAAAATAAAGCAGAAATTCTGCTGAATTTATTAGGTGACAAAGCGTCTAACATTTTAACTTATTTACACGATACAGATATCGAGAATTATGAAAAATTAAAAGAAATAGTCTTAAAAGAATTTCAACCAACACCTTATTTTTGCCTAGAACAATTTAGAAAAGCTTTTAAACTACCAAATGAGACTCATGTACAATTCGCTTCACGACTGATGACCAATTGGAATTATTATCTAAATTTAAGAAATGTGTCCGATTTTGAGAGTCTAAAACAATTGATTGTGTCAGATAAATTATATGAAACATTAGATAAGGAGACTGCTTCTCACATTAGTGTGAGACAAGGAGATAAATGGTTTTTACCAGAAGAATTAGGCCGTGAAATTGATTTATATTTTACATCACGCGGAAAATCTCTTACTGAGAATTTTAGTGTTAATCGAAAGTATAATCCCAAAAGTGTAAATAAAGTATTTTTAACTGATGTTAAAACATTAAACTGTATTTTGTGCCACAAACAGCACCATCTTTCAAAGTGTCCAGATTATTTAAAGTTATCTGTTAATGAGAGAGTAAATGTAATAAAATGTAACAAGTTATGTTTCAATTGTTTAAATTTACACCCAGTAGCCAATTGTACATCAAAGAACATTTGTTTCTGCAAGAAACGACATCATAAAACTATTCATTTTCCCAAAACAAATAATACATATGTGAAAGAATATGTTTCTTCAGAACATAATATACAAGGTAAAATAAATGTAGGAGAATGTTCAGATTCAAGACTAGCAAATTATGGCATGTCAATGTTAAACGCTAATGCAGAAGAGTTCGTTCAGAAAACTTTTATTAGTAACTATTCGAATAAAAAGAATAAAGTTTTACTTTCAACGGTTATGTGTTTTCTAATTGATGAATCAGGATCTAAATATAGAGTAAAGTGTTTGTTAGATGTAGGCAGCGAGTCTAATTTTCTATCCCGCCATTTAATAGACATGATGAATTTGTAAAAAGAGAGAACAAACATTTTGGTGTCAGGTCTAAATGATGCCACCTTAGTAATAAATCATAAAGTTAATGCATCAATAAGCAATAGAGATGGAAGTTTTGTAAAAAATTTAGATTTCTTGATAGTTCCAAAAATAACTGCAGATTTAACCCCTTCGCGTCCAATTGAAATTTCAGCACAGGATTTCCCTAACGTAACATTAGCAGATGAGAGATTTAATATCCCAGAACATGTAGATATGCTTCTCGGAGCAGGAATTTTCTATGAACTTTTAAAACCGGGCCAGATTCGTATTAATAATTCTGATCTTATTCTGCAAGACACAGTTTTCGGTTTTGTAGTATCTGGAAGTTTTCCAATAGAAAATGAAAATAAAGTTCATTGTGGTTTAATAAAGAAAGAAACTAACTTAGATAAAACACTTCGAAAATTCTGGGAAATAGAAAATATCGAGATAGAAAAACCAAAAAGCAAAGAGACTTTAATTTGTGAAAAACATTTCATAGAAAATTATACCCGAGAATAAAGCGGCAGATATGTTGTCAAAATGCCCCTAAAACAAGATCCAACTACATTAGGAAGTTCTAAACAGATAGCAATTAAAAAATTGAATTCCTTATGGAATCGCTTAGCAAGGGATCCCGAGTATTTAAGATTATATTCCGATTTTTTAAAAGTATACCAACAGTTAGGCCACATGGTCGAAGTTAACGAAAGCGAGGAAGAAAATGGATCCTATTACATTCCCCACCTTGGAGTGTATAGAGGAATAGAAAAAAGTATGTCAACACCTTTGAGAGTAGTTTTTAACGCCTCTTCTTTAACGACAAAAGGAAACTCACTTAATTCTATTCAGTATAATGGGGGTGTAATACAAGATGATTTATTCTCAATTATGCTGAGATTTAGAAAATATATTATCGCTTTCACTGCAGATATTCAAAAAATGTATAGAGCAATTTCTATTCATCCAGATCAAAGGAAACTACAAAAAATTTTATGGAAAGAAGGTGTAAACGAACCAATAAGGAATTTTGAACTAACTACTTTTACTTATGGTACTGTTAGTGCACCCTTTTTGGCCATGAGAACACTACTTCAATTGTCTAGGGATGAAGAAAGCAAGTTTCCTTTAGCAGCACCCGTGCTGAGAGAAGACATGTATATGGATGACATCTTATCTGGATCTGATTCTTTAAGTTCTGCATTAGAGCTCCAAAATCAATTAATAGAAATTTTAAAAAGCGGAAAAATGTTATTACATAAATGGTGCAGTAATGCTCCAAAACTTTACCAAACAAATGACAAAATATATCCCTTTGGTGATTCAGAAGAATCCAAAACATTAGGTGTCTTGTGGAAATCGAGAAAAGATTGTTTAAGTTTCGATGTAAAAATTCATAATGAGATAAATGTCACTAAAAGACAAGTGTTATCAATTATATCAAGTTTGTTTGATCCTCTTGGATTAGTATCTCCTATTATAATTAAAGCGAAAATATTTATGCAGAAATTGTGGTTATTGCAATTAAATTGGGATGACTTGTTACCGGAAAAAGAAGCTAAGGAATGGGGAGAGTTTTCAGATAATCTACAGTTAATTAACAAAATTGAAATTAGTAGGTGTATTTTATTGAAAAATGCTATTATAATCGAGTTACATGGTTTCAGCGATGCTTCCGAAGCAGCCTATGGTGCAGTAATTTACTGCAAATCAGTATCAGAATCTGGAGAAATGTCAGTGAAATTAGTGACAAGTAAATCAAGAGTTTCCCCCTTAAAGCAATTAACTGTTCCCAAACTTGAGCTGTGTGCAGCTGTTTTATTATCAAAACTAATTAAACGTGTGATTTCTGCTCTCAAGATCAGCATAAACAAAATCTTCTTATGGTCAGATTCTATGATAGTATTGTCATGGATTAAAAAAGAACCGTACATACTAAAAACATTTGTTGCGAACAGAATTTCAACAATACAAGAGCTAACTGAAGGGATGCAGTGGCGACATGTTCCTTCTCAACATAACCCAGCAGACCTTCTAAAAAGAGGAATTAATCCTGATAAGCTAATCTCAAATGAGCTGTGGTGGAGTGGCCCAATGTTCCTAAAACGAAAAGACTATCCAAATACAACCATACCTGAAGCAGTTGATTCCAGTGACTTTTCAAAAGAACTGAAAAACTTTAAAACTAATGATTTTAAAAACATGTCTTTTTTTGCAGTTTCTAATAATACCTTTGTGCATGATATAATTGATTTAAGTAATAATTATTGTAAGATAATTCGTATTTTAGGATTTATTTTCAGGTTTCTTAGCATTTGTAAAAAGGAAAGAAAAGAGGGACCTTTAGACCTCGAGGAGCTTAACAAGGCAGAAACTTTTTTGTTAAAAAGTGTTCAACGAGAATTTTTTGACAAGGAAATAAAATCCTTGCAAAAATCAGGTGAGGTAAATAATAATAGTCAGATAAGAAATCTTCACCCATTTCTTGATAAAGCAGGTCTTCTTAGAGTAGGAGGTAGGTTAGCAAACAGTAACTTAAATGATAACCAAAAATTTCCAATTTTACTACATAATAAAAGTAAATTTACTCAGATGATAGTAGAATATTTTCATAAACGATATTTATTTTTAAGTATACAAGTTTTGCTTTTTGAGTTTAGGCAGCAGTTTTAGCCTTTAAATGGTCGTGCAATATTAGAGAATCAATTTATAATTGCTGCTTACTTTATGTTATAAATATTGTAAAAAGTTTTTATATTTTTTTAATGCAATCTGTTGTATAAGTTAATTTGAGTTATATCTAGTTGGTGTATAATTATTTTGAGTGTACATATGTAAAATTGAGATAATTCTTATTTGATTGAATATATTGAGTGTTATCAAAGAAAATATTTATACAAAATGTGTATCGAAAGTGCATATATATGCTATTTGAGTTATTTAAATGACATCCATTTTGTTCAGATAGTTTGAGTTTTATTTGATAAATTCGAGTTTCTTAATATTTAAATACTTTAAATAAAGTTTTTTGAGTTATTTTTTGAGATAAAAAATGAGAAATGAGATAAATTCTTGCATCATTTAGAGTAAATTTAATTTGAGTGAGATGTCATGAGTGTACACCACTTTAAGATGAATGCAGAGAATTTTAACTGTTTGAAAAACAAAATGTAAAAATAAATGATTTAGTAATTATAAAGGAGGACAATGTTGCTATTTGCAATTGGCCTCTAGGTAGAATTGTTGAGTTGTTTCCAGGTAATGATGGAATTATTAGAGTAGTAAAAATGAAAACACAAAAAGGGTTTTTTAAGAGACCAGTGTCAAAAATATGTTTATTACCCTTGGAAAAGTAATTGTTATTCATTTTAATTTGCTATTTATTGTTTATTAGTATGTGTTGTATTATTTATTTAAAAATTTCATGTGTAATAATGTATTATAATTGTGGTTGAATGAAAATCATTCAACGGGGGCCGGTATGTTCGGTCGTATTTATTCTGTATTTTTGGCAACGATTTTTATCGTCTGCGTTTGTTTTTTTTTTGAGTTAATAGAGTGTTTTAAGAGAACGTAGCCATGAGCGGCTGAGTTGTGAGCTAGTTAAATAAATACACAGTTCATAGAGTTTTTTTAAATATGAGTTTTTATTGAGTTTGAATGTTTTAAATGAGTTATCGACACCTTCAGTATATATAAAAAAAAGGGAAACTGCTATTTTGACCAATTTCAAGGTACTGTGTCCCCAGACGTGTAGGAAAAAAATAAAATTTGTTTGAATATTGCAACTTTATTTGTGAAATAAAACAGACATAGAGACGAACTTTGTTATAAATCCCATAACACAGTGTGAAAAAAAGGACGATTTTACTTAAATTGTACTGGTAATGGGGATGCCAGTGCAATATACTATTTTTCATGGGAAAATTTACGTAAATTCGAGAAATGTTTACGTTTTTCAACTTTTTTTTGTTATAAAACAGTATTTTGTGCGAGCGTCCAGATAACGGATAAATTTCCGTAAAATCATCCGTTTTTTTTTCCACAATGTACTTTTACTTTCGAAAACATGGCTTAATTTAACTTTTTTTTAAATTACTGTTTCTTACAGCCAATATGGAAGATATTCGCTATAATTTTGAAAGCAAAGATGAACACGTCGAAACTTTTTTTTTGACACAATTCGCAACATTATTGCTGTTATGGAAGAGATTTCTTCAATTATGATTTGTTTAAATTCATAGATTCATCAATTCTTCTATTAGAACAATATGTTTGAGATAACACCGCATATAAAAATTTATCATTATAAACCTTAATATTTAATAATAAAATATTAAGAAGTTATTTGGTTATTTCGGTTTTCAGAAAAACACTGCCTACTTCTACCACTTTTGCCCAATTTTTTCTATCAACGAACTTGAACGAGATTTTATGCGGCTTGATTTTATGTATCAGTTTGGAAGAGATTTGAGCAGAATTATAAAAATTTGTCATGTTCGTAAAAAAAGTGATATATATATACATATAGATAGATAGATAGATAAATAAAGTTTTTTACTAGTGGTAGTTTTGGGGTCTAGGGGTCGTGATTGGTGTTTATCTGCAAATAATTTTCAGAAATTCCAAAGTTAGAGAGAATGCAATAGGTAATATTTCATATGAAATCTTCTTAAAAACACATATGGATTAGGATATATATATATATAGATAGATAAAGACCCAGATACCCTTTACTTTTTTTACACTTGCCCATAATATATCACTCCTAAAATTACATTTGTTTACACCAACAGGAAGATGGTGCTCAAGGACTCTTCATTTTCGTACTTTTTGATAATTTCACACAATTTTATAGTTTTGGAATAATGAGAATATATGTTTAAAATGCATAATTTTTTTTAAAAAAAGGCTGATCTTTTTTATGCTTTCATAATATTTAATACATAATATTAAGTTTAGTTGAAGTATTTGGCAACAGTTTTTTTATTTAATACATCTGGCAACACTGCAATATTTTTGACACAAATAGCCACCATTTTGTAAGCAGTGGATAACGCAAAGTTCTACAAGATGCTAGTTGAAGTTCAGTGATAATTATAAGACAAATAGAGGTTAGTAGAATTATATTTTTATATTGTAATTTATCATTATGATGTAAGTTTTGTTTTCATTTTGAAAGTTTGATTTTGAGCATACCTATTTTTATTGTTTATTTCTGTGTAAAAAATATGTTGCTATTTAATAAAATATTTGCCCTATAGTATAAGTAAACTTGTTTTTTACTTTGATGCTACTAATATCTTTTTAAAGTAACTTTTATTTAATACATTAATTCTTATTTTTTGTTTAAAAAAAAAAAAAAAAAAAAAAAAAAAAATCTGTTCTCAAAAAGTTAAATGACATGACATCAATAGTAACACGCCATAATACTGAAATTTTTCATATTGGTCCCATGATTTTAGATCCATTGTCCACCACACTAAACAATTGCCAACTATAAAGCAAGCCCTACAGCAATTTTATTATCATTTACGAGAAAATAGGTCAAAACGAAATGCTAGCCATATGACAATTGAAGAAATGATAGATGCATGGCTTAAAGCTAACATTCCTACAATGCTAGGAACACATGTTATTGAAAAACTTGAAAGAAATCATGGAAAATGGCTCTTAATCAAGAAAAATAAAAGATGTTCCTCAGCAGCTCAACTAAAAAGAGAACAAATGTTTTAGAATGAATTGGACACTCTTTTTGATATTGCTCATGCTGATGCATTGAATCTAATAAAAATAAAAGAAGACTGTGATTTCCTTATTGATCAATGAAATAGACGCAAAATGTATTTGGGAAATGAAGATAGAGAATTTATAAAAAAGCAAAAGAGAATTCTTAAAAGAAAAAAACTGGAAGAACGACGAAAAGAAAAATTCACAGGTGTGGACACTTCGTCAACAACTGTTTGTTCAATGATTGATTCAGAAAACTCAGAATCCACTTCCCAATCAGATGTTGATAATGATGGATATTTTCCCAACGTAAAAAAAAATCTTACTCACAATCCTGAAAAGAAACAAGATTTGCCTAAAACACAACTGTTCACATTTCATGTTACTAGTGCTTTAGATCGTTACAAGACTTCTGATTGCGAACCCGTGCGTTTGATTGTACCAGATGTATGAGCTCTGGGGCATGACCCTAATGCACTTCCTCTTTCAAGAAGCACCATACAACGATCAAGAAAAAGAGCTAGAAATTAATATGTTGAATCAGCAATTCATTAATTTTAAACCAGATTCTCCTCTAGTACTCCATTGAGATGGCAAGCTTTTACCTGAATGTCTTGGATTCGGAGAGGTTGAACGGTTGCCAGTGATTGTTTCGGGAGCTGGAACTGTAAAGCTTCTTAGTGTTCCAAAGTTGAATGGAACAGCAGAAAAAAATAATGAATTCTATTAGTAAATTATTAAAAAGTGGTGTGTAGAGAAATCATTTAAGGTTTATGTTTTGATAATACAAGTGTAAACGCTGATTGTGTAAAAGAAGTATGTATTTGCTTGGAAAAACAAATTGGTCGTGAAATATTGTGGTTACGCAGCAGACACCATGTCATGGAATTAATTTTGGCAAAGGTTTTCAACTTGTGCGTTAGACCACCCGATTCCCAAGAAAACTCACTTTTCAACTGATATAAGAATATTTGGAAAGGAATTGAACAAACAATATTCGGGGGATAGAATTTAAAGAATGCACTAGTGATTTTAAAGATTCAACTATTGCTTGTCTTTTATCTATAGTAAATATATGATCATTAGAGATTATTATAAAGAGATGGTTGAAATGACACTAAATATTTTGGGAAATCCACCAGAAAAAATCCATTGGAGAGCACCTGGTGCATGCTCGGTGGATGGTTAAACTCCTGTACGCTTTCAAAATCTTTCTATTTCGAGATCAATCAGACTTTTCCGTCTAAGTGGGAAGAAATGTTGCTCCAACGGTCGTGCAATTTAGTGCTCTTCTCCATAGCAAAGCATGGATAAAAGTTCCTCTTGCAGCTGAAGGTCCTACAGTTGACTTGCAGTTATGGAAAAATATGAGAAAATATGAGAATAATGATTCTGAGATTGGACTAGGAGCATGGAAAGTCCTAAAAAATCACACATGGTACCTATCAGATTAATTGGTTGGTCTTGCCCTATTTTGTGACACAGTATCAACAAAAGAGAAAGCAAAAATTACTGCATGGATAAACAATCCGGAATGTTTGCGCAATGTTAGTGGACAATCAAGCATATTCAAAGATAGTGCAAGTATCGGAGATTTTGCAACAAAAAGAAGTGTTAAGCTCTTATCTCGTTTAAACATTAGTGACTCTTTTACGAAACTTTCACCAGAAAAATCGAAGGACATTATCAATTATAAAAATTGCAGGAGCTATAACTTTTAACAAATGATGAGGATGATAAACAGCTTCTTTTGTAAGTTATTGAAGCAAATAGAAAGACTACTGATATCGTGAGAAAAAAAAATGCAAATATAAAAAAATGACAGTGTTAACTTTTTTCTAGTTCTTACTGATATTATAAATATATAAATAAAAGGTATATTTTAAAAAATGAGCTTTTACCTGAATTTTTGGCAAATTCCATCATAAATGCCTAAATATCTTTAAAAGCTGCAGACACCATGTCATGGAATTAATTTTGGCAATGGTTTTCAACTTGTGCGTTAGACCACCCGATTCCCCAGAAATCTCACTTTTCAACAGATTTAAGAATATTTGGAAAGGAATTGAACACACAATTTTTGGGGTATAGAATTTAAAGAATGCGCTAATGATTTTAAAGATTCAACTATTTCTTGTCTTTTATCTATAGTAAATTTTTGATCCTCTGATGATTACAAAGATATGATTAAATTGACACTAAATATTTTGCTAAATCCACCTGAAAAAATCCATTGGAGAGCATCTGGTTCTATTTATCATGTTCGGTGGATGACTAAACTCCTGTACGGTTTCAAAATCTTTCTATTTCGAGATCAAGCAGACGTTTTCCGTCTAAGGGGGAAGAAATGGAGCTCCAACGGAATGAAAGATCGGAGGAAATACAGTGGTGGAAAAAATTATAAAGCCACTTGAAAATATGATATAATTAAAAAACAAAAGATGGAATATTTGTGAAATTTCATACATATACATTATATGCTACACGGAAGTAAAAAAAAAAGAAATTCATTATTAACTACATTAATAAAAGGTTAATAGACTTAAGAAAATTTTCTGTACAAAGAAAGTTGGAAACAATTATAAAGTCGATACATGTATTTCATCAATAACACTGGTCAACAGCTGTTTTGGTGCCGGAGTATTTTTAGCTGATTTTATATGAATTTGATGTCCTGAATTCAAATATGTCATTAGTTTTTCTCTATCAGCTCAGTTTTTTAAGATAAACAACTTTTTGTGAAATATATGTTTCATTATTTTAAGGTAAATCCAATGTATTAAAAAATGTATGTAAAAGTAAAATAAATACAGGATTTTTATTTTTTATAATACACAAATGTTAGTTTTTATTATTATGATATACACATATTGAAATAATAATTTTTTAATTATATTGTACAAATATTTTTACTCACAAAAATAGAGAAAAGCGTCACTGATGAAACTGATACTCATTGAATGCTTCGGAAGCTTCTTTTCCGTGACATTCTGGAATATATTTTAGAACAGTGTCTTTTTAAACTCAAACTGTAATCTGAAACCCTTTGCATATCTCTTCTTTTTTGGTAGCGGTCCTCCATAGTCTTAATATTGTGGTGAAATCTTTCGGGATGTTTATCACTTGTGCCTTGTTTATTTTCAAGAAAATGCTCTAAGTGGCAATGTAAATAGTGCACTTTAATGCTTCTAGTACACCCAAGAGATTTAAAACTATTATGCTTTTCATTTACCACTTCTACATAGATTTCTCCTTTGCATTTGCCCGGAATGTTTTTGTGAACTGCCACAAAAAAAGTCCAGGCTTTTTATTCAGCCTCATTCGTTGAATTTACGAAAGCAGGATCCTTAATCAGTTGTCTTATTTGTTGTCCGTTAAACATTCCTGCTTTAATATCTTCATAACTCAATTCGGGTGTTTTTACCTTATATATGCAAATCATGACCCGTTCTTATGGAGAATTTACACAAACTGCTTCATAGGACAGAGCTTGGTATGCAGTGCAGAAAGTATGATTTTCTTTTGCCCAACTAAAGTGTTATTAATGACATTCATTTCTCCAACATCCATGTTTTCTTTCTTAGGCCTCTCTTTTCTAATCTAGTGGTGTGTTTTATCCCTGCTATCGCAAAAATAGAAAAATAATAGTATTTTGTGTAACTTCTTTGCTGTCCAAGGACAATAATCTGGAGAATATTTAGGAAGAACCAATTTTTCTAACAGTCCTCTAAATTCATGACAAAATACAAAATTGTTTTTTAAGAGAAGTAGGATAGTAGAGAATTTTGTCTTGTGTGATAAAATGTAAGTTTGGCTCTTTGTTCTAATAAATTTTTGTCTTTTAATCTTGAAACCAACCAGTAATTCAGAAGCTTCTTTTAAAACATTGGAATCTCTTTTGAAATCATTTAAATCAACCTGGTTGAAAAATTTATGCATTGATGACATCTCCTCATAATCACTGTTACCTTCACAGCTATCTAAAAGATGATCAGAAAGACAATATTCATCCTCACTAAGCTCTGGTAGCTGATGAAACGTTGGGATCGGTAGTTCCTCTGAGTGAGGAAGTGGAGGTCTTGAAGACACTAAATCAGGATAAGTTTTCTTATTACAATTGTTTCGATTAATTCAAATAGTATTCCAGTGCTAGGTAGAAATAATAGTCATAGAAATAGTTTTGGAGTTCTCTCCAAACCATTGGTAAACCGAATTTGAGACTTATTCTCTTCCGTCAGCTCACTGTCATAAATGCTCTGTACAAGTTTTACAGACCTGTTGCGGTGCGCAGATTTTATCCTGATCACCAAGTCTAACCCCAAAGTATCCAAGATAAGCTCTCTTTACAAAGTCAGTAATATATTTTCTGTGTTCTTTCAACTTTTATTCTCTGCATATGTAGCAAAACTTATCTGGATGATTTATACAACTTTTTCTACTTGAACTCATTTAAATTCCATTCTACAACGCAAACACAACAATCTACAACACTAAGAGTTTTACGTTAAATTGATACGAATTCTACTTTAAACACAAATATCATGGAAGTTCAAAAACTTTAGAAAGTCAAAGAAAGCCAGTTTTGTTTCCATGGAGCGAACTCTGAAACTAACCTTATCTCTTGGAGATTTGGCTTTATGGATGAGCTGCGCGAAATCATAAGGATGCGCAGATCTTCAGTTTTGCTTGCACATTTCTTTTTTTCAAGATCTTGTGGTATTTCAACGGCCTTCTAATCGCCTTGAGCGTCGTTACAGGGCTATGTATCATAGGGTCAGTTTAAGTGTTCAAGGTCACTTTAGTTCTAAAAAATCGTTAGTTCGCTTTGCATATCTAAAAATGTAGAGCTGATAGAGAAAAACTGATTGCATATTTGGAATCAGCGTCCCAAAAATATCCAAAATCAGTTGTAAAATCTCAGGCACCAAAAAAAAATTTTTTTTTGTAGGCCTGTGTAATCGATGTAAGACCCTTTTTTATGCCTTTGACTAGTCTCTTGTTCACTGAATTTATCAGACCACACAAAGTACTTGCATCAATATTGTTCCAGCAGTTTTTAATAGCATTCATCAAATCTAACTTTGAATTGAATTGTCGTCCATTTTTGTAAACATTTAGGGCTAAAATTCCCCAGAGATTTTCTATTACGTTCAGATCGGGGCTACGAGCTGGCCATTGAAGGCATTTCACCTGATTAGCTTCCAGCCAAGATTTAGTTGCCTTCGAAACATGAACGGAAGCGTTGTCTTGCTGAAATGTCCAGTCTCCCGAAGTTATAAGAGGAGCAATGGGTAATAAATTATCTCCTAACATATCTTGATACATAACTGAATTCATTTTGTTATGCATGAAGACAATTGGAGTGGTTCCACAGCTAGCAAATGCAGCCCAAACCATTACCGAACCACCTCCAAACTGACGCTTTGAAAAAATATGAGGTTCCTGTCGTAAATCATGCCAATAGAATTTATAGCCGTCGGGTCCATCTAAATTAAATTTCTTTTCATCGGAAAAGACAACATCTCTCCAATTTGTGCCTTCAGTTAAATGTTTTCGTAAAAAGTCTAAGCGAGCATTTTTGTGGTGCTTAGAAAGAGGAGGTTTTCCTTTAAATTTTTTAAATTGAACAATGGGATTGTTACTTAAAACATTTCTTACCGTTCGGCTTGTACAGGGTAATTGTAACTGTTCTTGAATTTGAGCTGACGACATTTTTTTTGCGCAAGCTAGCTTCCGGATTTGTCTTGATTGCCTTACAGTTAAGGATTTCGGTCTTCCTGTACGCTTCTTACTGCCGTAAATTTCGGGATTTCTGAGAAAACTGTTTACTGCAGCCTTAGACCTTCCTATTTTTCTTGCAATATTAGAACCAGACATTCCAGCTTCATCTAAAGTTAATATTTTAATTTGTTCACCATTGGATTTTTTTTTCCTCTTGGCATTGTATTAAACACACCAAATACAAAATGAATGCACGTAACACATTTACATTTGCCAAAACTTTACTGGAGATCTGCTTTCTCAAGTTTGGCATCATGCCAAATGAGGCTAGAACCATCGGCTTTATAATTTTTTCCAAGTTGTTTTTCATTGGTTTTAAGAAATCAGCATAATTTATGCTCCCTCTTCCGTTTTTCTAAACAAAGTTTATGCGTATTATTGCGATGTTGATCATGCAAATGTAAATAAAATTTGCGATATCAATAATTCCATTACTTTTTGATTTTTGTAAATTTTTCTATCGGCTTTATAATTTTTTCCAACACTGTATGAAAATAATGATTCTGAGATTGGACCAGGAGCATGGAAAGTTTTAGAAAATCACACGTGGTACCTATCAGATGAATTGGTTGGTCTTGCCCTATTTTGTGGCACAGTATCAACACAAGAAAAAGCAAAAATTATTGCAGGAATAAATAATCCGGAATGTTTGCGCAATGTTAGAGGACAATCAAACATAGTGAAAGATAGTGCAAGTATCGGAGATTTTGCAACAAAAAGAACTGTTAAACTCTTATCTCGTTTAAACATTAGTGACTCTTTTCCGAAACTTTCAACAGAAATATCGAAGGACATTATCAATTATAAAAATTGCTGAAGCTATAACTTTAAACAAATGATGAGGATGATAAACAGCTTCTTTTGTAAGTTATTGAAGCAAATAGAAAGACTACTGCTATCGTGAGAAAAAAATGTAAATATAAAAAAATGACAGTGTTAACTTTTTTCTAGTTCTTACTGATATTATAAATATATAAATAAAAGATATATTTTAAAAAATGAGCTTTTGCCTGAACTTTTGGCATATTCCATCATAAATGCCTAAATATCTTTAAAAGTCAAAAGTCCATTGATCACTGTATTTATTTGGAGTAGGAGATTGAAACTTTGCCTTAATAAGAGTATGGACAGATGTAAAAACATTAGTTGGTGTCTTGGTCTGTATGAGAAAGTTTATGTTTTTCCATAAACCTGTGACCCACCCTAATATGGCTGTTTTGCCCTCAATGGCTACTTGTCATTCCTTCTTGTGCAAATTTACAAGCATTATTAAACTAATTTCGAACGTTTTTTTTTTAAATCCATATAATTCAATGTGGTTAATTTCTAACGATGATTACTAATACGAACATGCCTGTTTTAATTAATAATTTAACATTTTCTGTAATTTATATACAAGTAAAATTTACATTTCGAAAAACAATTTAACTTAAAAAATTAATTATATATGGAATGAAACAGGACATATCTACCACGTATAAATGTTTTATTAATTCGATGTGGAATTAGCCAATGTGTTTGAATTATGTAGTATATTTTCAGTAGCAATTATATAGTATTTTAATAGTTAGATTAGGATGATTACATCGAGTAAAAACCTTCAACTTACAAACTGAAAATATGTGTTGAAACCAGCGATTGGATTTCGTATTTTTATAGCTTTAATGCATTAAAGTGAAGAATCATAAGAAAATCTAAATACATACAGGTGTTTATTTTCTCAAGTGCGAGTCCTTTCAATAATTATTAAATAATAAAAAATATCTTAAGTTTATGTAAGATGTGAGTATGTAAATAAGATTATATCAGTTATATAAGATATAAATATTTTTTTTTTTAATTTATTTTTATTTTTAGTTATTTTGTATTATTTCTTTATTTTTACTGCAATAAAAGGTTTTAGTTCCATAATAGCAGTTGCCGATCACTATGCATTCTATAGATGCTCAATTGAGACTAAAACCGAAATCATTTTGCATTGATTAGAATGAAGGAAATAAAATGCGATGATTAGGGGTTTAAGAAAAAGATTATGTTGGTTATTAGTTCAAACGGATATACAAAAATATCCATTTTATCTTTTCTGTTTCCTTTCTACATACCTGTAAACATATTTGGTTCTATAAATGGTCAATTTTATATATATGTATACATATATATACATATCATACTTATTTATATGTATATATATATATATATATTATTTCCTAATGTACCCTATATCCTTCCTATTGTTAATTTTTAGCACTTTCCAACAAAGTTGAAAAGTGCTTATGTATTCGGTTTGTCTGTCCGTCTGTCCGTCTGTCCGTCTGTTCGTCTGGCCGTCTGGCCGTCTGGCCGCGCTCTAACTCCCGTAAATATACTCGGATTACTATGAAATTTTTATATGTTATTGATGTTTACCCTAGCACGAACCCTATTGAAAATGAAGTATCTACCATGATTAGTTTATCTACAGGGCGAATCAAAAGTTTCCCATTACATTACGGCCTATGGGGAAAAATCGTTAATACACTCGGATTGCCATGAAATTTTAGGACGTTATTGAAGTTTACCCTAGCACGAACCCTATTGAAAAGGAAGTATCTACCATGATTAGTTTATCTACAGAGAGAATCAAAAGTTTCCCATTACATTACGGCCTATGGGGAAAAATCGTTAATATGCTCCGATTGCCATGAAATTTTAGAACGTCATTGGCGTTTACCCTAGCACAAGTCCTATCGAAAATGAAGTTTCTACCATGATTAGTTTATCTACAGGGCGAATCAAAAGTTTCCCATTACATTACTGCCTATGGGGAAAAATCGTTAATATACTCGGATTGCCAGGAAATTTTAGGACGTTATTGACGTTTACCCTAGCACAAGTCCTATCGAAAATGAAGTTTCTACCATGATTAGTTTATATACAGGGCGAATCAAAAGTTTCCCATTACATATTTTAAATATATTAAGCTTTTTCATGTATAATAAACTTGATATATGTCTCTGAAACTTAATATAAATTATACGCTACTGCCTTGCATAATATGAAGTACATAGCATTTACAGAGCCACACAAAAGATTTCAAATAGTATATTTTTTTCGAAGTACCGTATATGTGTCCGATGGTGGCTGATGGAGGGATGAAATGCATTTTTATTATGATATGCGCGTTTATATTTCGCTAAATATATGTATATTATATATAAATGTTATAGTGTATAAATGTTATAGTTGATATACAGGGCTACCCATAAAGAGCTCACCAACGTTACTGAATATGAGCGTAAATTATTTAAATGTGGTTCTTAAATAAGATATACATTTTAACGCTGAGCTTCATTCAATTTACTGAGAAATGTTTGCAGAATATAGATAAAAGGATATACAGGGCCACGCAAAGAATTCGGTACATGGATGCGTATGAATGATGATTTATGAAAATGTGATTTCAGTTGTTTTAAAAGTGTTTTAGTTTACAATAAATTTTAGCCTAATGCTGACGTGTAATAAAGGTACAATGTAAACTACAGGGCTGAACAAAAATATTCAAGTATGTTTCCATCTAATAGTATGAATTGCTGAAAAAGAAATCTCAAGCTACTGGGTATTTTCTTGCTGAGCTAAATTTTCCCATTATATGAACTGACATATGAAATACAGGGCTGTTCTAATGTACTGGAATACATATTTGGTTATATTTGGCTATACACTATTATTTCCCTAAATAACAAAGTTTTGTTAAAGATATCATTAATTGTTGAAAAGTGCTTCATAATCTATGCTTAACGCATGATTTTTCATACTTGTTATTTTTTTCAGTCATTTTTTATCTTTTTAAAAACATATAAGGTATTTTTTTATACTCTGTTTTTACTGTCCAAATCAATTAATCGTACTTCGTAAAATCGGATTAAAAGTCATTAAATTTATGTATAAATATTATATATATATATATATATATATATATATATATATATATATATATATATATATATATATATATATATATATATATATATATATATATATATATATTCATTTAGGCATTGTATAAATGGAACATTTGATTTGATTTTTGCTTTTCTCATACGGAGAAATAGAAAATAAATTCGATTACTTAGAAAGCATCACAATGCAGTTGACATCATTGTTGATTGCTTTGAAGAAAGATATTTTTCGATCAATTTAACATTTATGATATCAAATAGAGAAATCACGTTTTCGGTGCATTTTCTTATAAATCACGTCTTTTTAAATTGCTATAAATGTCATATATATATATATATTATAATTGAAATATGCATTACATTATAAGTACGCATTCTTTGCACTAAAAGTTTTTTTTCTATTTAAAAAGAAGTTAAAAACATGTTCCTATTTTAATTGGAACAAAAAAAATCTTTTTTTCGTTTGTTTACAAAATCTAGCATCTAGCTTTCAAGCAAGTGTTGTTACGGAAACGAATTCTGATGAAAATGCTTTTTCCTTCATGATGGGTTTTTTCTCCAGTTTAAACTGTCATAGCTCAAGAACAGTTAGAGAAAAATGGTCCAAACTTAAAAAATGTTTTTTTCTTTAATTGTTTTACTTTAATTTTAATTCAGCAAATTTAAATATATATATATATATATATATATATATATAATACGATAAAAAATTACATCACTTTCTTTCAAATTTTTTATTTCAATATTTTAAATGTTTATTTAAATTATTATTTTATAAACATGTTGAATTAAAATTAAATTATATATATTTCTGTTTATTTAATTGTAAAAAAATGAAATTGTACAAATAACATTTCGAGATACAACGATTTTAAATTACCTACTTTTTAAATAAATTTTAAATTTTAATTATCTTTTTAAACTACGACAAAGTTTTATCATTTGATTTTGTTTAAACACTATTTGAAAAAAATTCAGAATTTGATCTCAATAAAAATAAGTCCCTCTTCCCATTTTTTTTTTTTTTTTTTTTTTTTTTTTTTTTTTTTTTTTTTTTTTTTTTTTTAAGGAGAGGGCTATCTTTGATAATCCCATATTTTTATTAAAAAAATATATTTTGCAGGAAAGAGACATCTTAGTTTCGGGTGCAACGAATTCCTTACAAGGCTGCTTAGGTCTTGAGAAATAATGGGATCTAATTATAAAACTCAACTTAAGTACGTAACCATAACTTTGATCATAACTTTGTCGGTATAGCTGGCATTTGCTCATTTTTTGATGGACTTGGCTACGATACCAGAGCGCGCTGCTTTTGTATGTGTATTTTCTTTATTTTTTAAACGAAATATAATTATAATTTAATAATCTCAATAACAATTGTTAGTATCGTACCTTAATTACTTTGTAAACATCAATTTAGAAGTTATAATTTTTAAACCGTTGTTTGTCATCATATAAAGTTTTATTATTATTTATTATTTTTTATCTTAGTTATTGATTTGTTATTGAAAAAAAAAATTTCAAAATTGCTGCATAATCTGTTGTAACTTTTTTTGTAGTATGGTTTTATTATAGAAAAATAAAAGTTTCAAGATCACTGCAAAATCTATTGTCGCACCTTCCTGTTATGATAAAATAAAAATAAAAAATATTCAACTGAAATAAATATAAAAGCAGAAAAAATTTAAATAATTAAATAACTCAATAAGTAAGCCTACATTTTACAAATTTAAAAATCTCTAATATACAAAATATAGATTGTAGTTTAATTTTTATGGTAATTTTTAACAAAATTACGTTTGTTACTTTAAAAATAGAAAAATATTATCGTCGTTTTGATTTATCTTGTTAAAGCAATGCATAAACCATATTTCTTTAAAATCACAAATTAGAACAAATACTCAGTATGTTTGCATCTATTAAGAATATATGAACTACATTAAAAAATAGTTTTATAATGATTTATACAACTATTTGGTTACAAATAAAAATGCAAATAGGTTAAAATTATAGCTGATGCAAAATATTATAATTTCAATTGGTATTGAGATTATTAAGTTATAATTAAAACCCATGCTTATATTAAGAAAGTATGATAAAATCAAAAGTAGCACGTTTTTGGGGTCCAATCCGAGTCCGCGGGACAACAAGCAAAAGTCGTACGAACTGAGATACGATGAACTTTATCGTTTTGACATCTCTTGTTGAAACACTACATAAATGACATTTCTTTAAAATTACGAATTGGCACAAATGCTCAGTATGATTCACCGATAAAGAATATATGAAATACATTTTAAAAGTATTAAAAAACAGCTTTATGATGATTTATACAACTATTTAGTTGCAAATAAAAAAGTAAATCTTTTAAAATTATAATTGATGCACAACATATAATATCAATTGACATTGATATTATTAAGTTATAAATACAATCATATTTATGTTTAAATATATGATAAAATCAAAAGAAGTGCGTTTTTGGAGTCTAATCCAAGTCCGCATGACAACAAGCAAAATCCATACGAAGTGAGCTACGATCAACATTCCAGTTTTGATTTCTCTTGTTTAAACAATACATAAATGATGTATTTTTTAAATAACGAATTGGCACAAATGCTCAGTATAATTGCGCCGATAAAGATTATATAGAATAATAGCGAATAATATGCATACATGGTAAAATAACAGGAATATGAAGCATTATGACGAATTTTTAAAGGAAAGACATAATAACTTAATAATAGCTTTGTATTATCATAAAAACATACAACAATAGTTATAAATAAATGATAACAACCTGTTTGGATGTACAGAAAAAAGTTATTAAAAATGATTGGACAAAAATGATAACGATATCAAAAAACAAGTCCCTCTCCCAAGAGATATCTAATATTATCTAGTGTAAGACCCCGCCAATATCCATTAACCCGGGAGGACGCGCCAGGGTATGAATGGTTTTTACTTTGTTATCAATAAATAAAATAATAACTGTCACCTTATTTAGTCGGAGACAATTTTTAAATATTCTGCGAAATAATAAGTTGATGGTTACTTTTATAAAACAAATAGTCTTGACAGTTGTAAAAAACCGCACGCACTCTGGGTCTATGACGCCCAGCGGGCGTCCTTAAAAATTTTAAATTTATTTTCACAATTATTTAAGCTTGGAGTAATATCTTTTATCTAGAATTACGTAATCCATTACAAAAATATCTGAAAATTAAAAAAATAAGATACATTTTAAAATATTAAACGTATAAAATTTATTATCTACCCGCTGTCTTCGAATACCCATTCAATTAGAATTTTCCAAATTTATCCATATACTTTGCAATATATGGCATCCTTTTGCTAGATAAATCCCTATAATATATTTTATGACATATTACACTCAGCAAGAAATCTTCAGCAAAAGCAAATACTAATAAGTGGGAAAGCTTCTATTTACACTCATCCCGGGCGTACTTCTGGACCATTTGTTTACGTAATAACTGAAGAAAGCCCTCAAAGTTTTTTTCGTTTTAATTCATGGCATATATATATATATATATATATATTTGTATTGTGACTGTTTTTACTGAAAGATCAGAGATAAAATACTAAAGAATGATGTGAAAATATTAAATGATTTAATTTTATTCTATAAATTTTTGAATTTTTTATTGCCAAATTTTGATTTGTAGAGATTTTCTGCTCTTTATTTCTAGTAATTATCATCACTCAAGAATACATTTTATATTAAGGGGACACGGGACAAATTTTAAAATATTTTTTATTTACAGAATTTCTGAATTTTTTTGTGATGGTTCACCATAAGATTTGTAAACAAAATCAAGTGTTAAAACAACTCAGAATTAAAAAAATATATGTTAAAATATATTAAAATTGGGGTAATTTAAAATCGTTATAACTCAAATCATTAAATGTAGAATTTAAACTTTTTTTATATTTTAATAAACTGAAATACCTGAATTTAAATTCTAATTCAGCATTTTTAAAAATATTATTTAAAAAAAAAAAACTAAAAATATTTAGAGTAAAATTTGAAAAAAAATATCTTTAATTTAAAAAATCATATTTTCAAAAGTATATATTTTTTTTTCAAATTTGCCGAATCAAAATTAAAGTAAAAAAATAAAGAAAGACCTGGTCCAAGTTTGAAACATTTATCCTTATCGGTTCTTGTTTTACAACAATTTAAATCCAAGAAATTGTGAAAAAACATATCCTGAGGAAAAACGCATTTTCACAAGAAGTCATTCCTTGACAACCATTGCATGAAAGCTAGAT
This sequence comes from Maratus speculifer, assembly GCA_964019185.1. NCBI lineage: Eukaryota > Metazoa > Arthropoda > Arachnida > Araneae > Salticidae > Maratus > Maratus speculifer. Next base: position 176,283,173 of record OZ025297.1, on the reverse strand, counting down.
TTTAAAAACAAACCAATAATAATAATATTAACAATAATATTTTATCTTCTAATTAAAACAGAAACATGTTTAAATATCAATTTAAGCATGATAAAAGAGAAAATTTTAGTGAATAATCTTTTTAAAAAGTAAATTTTAAATTTTTTGTATCAATGACCTCGTTAATTTTATATAAAGATCGTAAAAGTCATGGAGCTCTGTTGGGTACCAGTATATTCATACATAAAATCTCACTTTAAGCGTGGAAAATAGTGGAACACGCAAGAATCCTGTAAAAAAATCAGAATCGTTAATATTATTTCTGGATTATATTAACGGTTGGATGTATATTATAAGCAATGTAAAATTGATTGAAACTTGTTTGGAGATTTTATATGGATACTAAGGGACTATACCCCCTACGAGGTACGCCCGTCATTCCCCGATTACATTTTGAGAACATAGTAATGTGTTTTTTTTTCGTTAAAAACATTATCAAATTACAGAAGATTGAATGAAATTATCAAAAACAACGACTATTCTTTGTAATCACGTTGTCATATTTTTCCGTTAGAATGGGGCTTTTTCTATAACCATGGCTTCATCCACTGATGCCACAACAACTGACGGTTACTGTTGGAATATATTAAGTAAAATTCCGTACAAATTTGAAAATCTGCCTGCATAAGATGTTTTAAATGGCGCCGCCAGTTAAAATTTCATGGCGACACTATAGACAATAATCATAAATTAAGTTTCAGTTTATTTATTTATTTATTTATTTATTTGAGGGGGAGTATTACTTAGAAGAAAGGAAATCCACAATATATTTAAGTACAAATTTAACGTTTTCATCGAAATTTAAATATTTTCAGTAACATGTTTTAATTCTTTTTTTTTATTTTAAGGCACCATCATGCATATTCTTATCTTACTTTTAAAATAAAAATTGTATATTTCTTTATTAAGTTACATACGAATTTTCTATTCAATATTTATCGAATAACAATTTGTACAGAATAAATCGAATTTTTTTTGTTGTAGGCAACCTACATTATTCTGTATAAAGTGATAAAATATTTAAACAATTATTTTAGTCATGCTACTTTTTCATCATGTGATTCCCAGTGTTACGTCAATTTAATACTATCTTTAAATAGATCATTTTAAATGTATAGTTTTAATGTATGCCATAAATTTCACTGATTTTTTTTCTTTCGTACAAAAATTTAATTATTAAAAAACATTTTTTCCGCTGTGAAATTTACGTCCAAATATATAATTCAATAACATTATTGAAATATTACTTTGTTTTAAATTTTAGTAGAATTTCCGTCGTAGCGGCAACATTTTTTTTCTTGCTACGAATGCAAGAGGGAAAATAAAAAACGACGTCACTTTTTCTTTATTGATTTTATTCTCGCATTAAAATTGAAAAGGATAGGACGATTTTTTTATTTGGATTTAGTTGGCCGACTATTATTTCATATACTCGTTTCGGAAACCTGAATAATTCCAAAGTAAATTTAAGAACACATAAAATTTCTAAATAGAAAAAAGTAGAATTATTGGAATATTAATTTGCTTTATATTTGAATGGAATTTCTGTAATAGATCATATTAAAATTTTTATTGCTAGTAATGGTCAAGATCCAGATAGAATTTTCGTAGTTAAGGAAATCAAATTGACTTATCAGAAGCCTGCATTTTTGCAGATTTCTCTCCAATTACTTCAAATGCAAAAATGCAGACTTCTGATTGGTTAATCTCGTCTTACTAAAAGTGAAAAACTATCTGGATCGTGGCATTGTCATCTTTGTGTTATTGATGTTATTTTCTCTTTAAAATTAAAATAAAAAAGGGGATTTTATTTTCTTTACATTTCATTAAACAATTATCATTTCATAAGTTCCTTTCCTATATCAAAATTAGTGTACATAAATTCATTTCATTAATATCAAAAAGGATATCAATAAGTAATACTCCCTAATAATTTTCTTTTCAGTTTTTGCATTTACATAGACGACTTCATCCGAAAGAATTTACTCAAAACACTTTCAATAAATGAATTGAAATAAATACTTAGCAAATTGCATTTTTATCTCTATATTATTTAGGCTTTATATGTAGTTGGAAATTTAAAAAAGAAAAAATACATAAGAGTAGTCATAAGGGAATCAAATGATCCATGTCTGCCTGAAGTGAGTGGTGCATAAGACAAAAATTAATACCACTAGTATCTCACTCATAGGGTTTACTTTGGGTTTTCCTGCTCCCAGTTTCCCATGTTTTCATACCTTTGATTGTACGGCAAACACAATGTTAAACCTATTAGTGAACCACTAGAGCCTTGGCTTAGTTTTTCACTTATGCACCATTTCACTTCCGGCAGACATGGATGATTAGATTCCCCTAATACTAATCTTCCATAAAATAAAGGTTTTTTCTGGCGCTCGATGACATAGGTATTCGTGCTGTCGGCTCTTGCACTATTAGAAGTTCTGGATATTTAAGATAGGTGGTATTAATGTGGAATGAAACATTGCACGCACGCTGAGACCATGCTGGATGTCATCCTTCAGTGTGTAAGAAATTATTTGACAGATTGGGCAAATGTTATGATGACTGAAATATTTCCTGATTTATATTTAGAAAAATAATTTATTTTATACAAATGTATTAATGAATGTTTCAGTTTTCACTGAAGGGACGCTTCGAGAACATGTATTGTTTTTAGGTAGATTTCGTATGAAATACTACATATTGCGGTCACCCTATGTTGGAGTTTCAGAAAATTTTTGCAAGTCTACTCCGATTATAACTTCTAGACTCGAAAACTACCATCAGAAAAAACTTTATATATGTATCACTTTTTTATGGACACGATAAATTCTATAATTCTGTTCAGATACCTTCCAAACTGATACATAATGTCAATGGGCATAAAATCTGGGTGAAAATAGTTAATAGGAAATATCAGGATCAAGGGGATAAAAACAGGAAGAAATTTTTGGAAGAAAAAATTCTCAAGGTCATCAATTCCCAAGCTATCAAATTCAATTAAATTTATTACATATATTTTTAATATTATGGCAACTTTTGTACTGACAGGTTTTTGATTGGAGCAACTCTTACCGAAAAAAGGAGGATTTAGAAGAAGAAAAAAATCCCTAACTTCGTCTACTCTTAAGATATCAAAACTGATTAAATTTATTTTACACCTTCTCAATAATATCTAAAACTTTTATATTGCCAAGTTTTTAAAAGGACCAATTCTTATATCAAAATCAAATTAAAACAAATAGGAGTAGAAGAAAAATCGTATTAAGGTTGTACTCAAATCCAAACTGCTTATATTCTGACTTTTTTTTTTATTAGTTTATTTTTGCTTTCAAATTCATCCAGTTGTTAGGTACTCTTAGATCTACAAAACGTGGGGTATTGGTCATTTATTTTATAAAAAAAAGAGTATCTTTCAAAAAATGCCATCAAAATAGTCATTTTGTACAGAATTTCCTTTAAGATGATTCTGATAAAACCAGCGGTTACATTTACAGAAAGATGAAATAAAAACTCTTCAAAAGCTACCAAATAAAGTTGATAAACATGGTTTATCTCTTATCACATTTTACTTTTTGTTGGTCAAATGAGACTAGCCAATTCGACTTTTGGTCAAATCGCAAATAACTGCCAAAATTTCAGTAGAATCCCATCATATTTTCGAGAGTTAGTGCGCGTCCAGACAACAAAACAAACCCAAAGCTTAAACACTTTTGAACTTTGTTGGAAAGTTTTAAAAAAGATTTTTTTTTGTGTAGAATCACCCATATGTTTGTGACAGCATCCATCAAGATATAGAAAGGATTATTGCAAAATATAATTTATATGACAAAATAATTTTCTTTTTCTTTTTTTTTAACTTTAACGTTTCCATACACTTTTTTAAGAAAATACATGAAGAAGATCCAAAAAGAAATTTATCTGTTATTAAATTTCTTATATATATATTTATATATATACAGGGTGTTTCGCTACCAGACCGACAAACTCTGAGGGGTGATAGTAGACATAGAGACAAACATTATTAAATGGGAAACCATGGGGCGCAAACGTCTTCTGTAGAAGCTAGAGGCCATTAAAGTTTGAGGTCCAAAACTTCAAATGATAATAAAAAACGGAGAAAAGGGTCGATTTGTTTGCAGTTTTCACTAAAATCATTCGTTATATCACGATTTTTTTAGAAAAAAATTTTAAAGGTTACATTCAAAAATTGTCGATAGAGGGCGCTTTAGACTTTAGAGTAACGAAAAACTACTTTTTACCGTTATTTTGTGCATGGAGTTCAAGTTATACTAAAATTTAGTTTTTAACTTAAATTTTAAGCCCAAAATCGGAACATTGGGATCGGGTAACTAGTGAAAATTGAACTGTGAACAGAGGGGAGAATTTCAAACACTCATAAACATTAGAAAAACTAATCGATTTTGTAGCGGATTGCGTGTAAGTCATTCCCTTGGTAATTACTTTATTCAAAATGACGTACAGGTTTGGTATCCTCATTTTTTGATAGAGGGCGCTTCCGACACATTTGCGACATTTTAATGGCAGTGCTCCTAAGTGTTTTAGTACCAGAACAACATACTTCCAGGATGTGTTAGGGATGCAAAGACTACTCGGAATCACATAGGAATGTAATTTCGGAAATGCATTTTTTTGGAGTTACGGTTAAAGAAAGCAGAGAAAAAAGCAACAGAAACAGCAGAGAAAGAGCAACACGTTAATGTGAAAGAAAACAGTTTATTTAAATGTTTTACTAAAATAGGTGTTCGAAATTACGACCAGAAGTAGTCCGGCATGCTTCATAGCTGCGTCACATGGAATTCCTCACATTTTAAAAGATTCCTGGCATCTCAGAAAGCTTTCTGGCAGCTACAGAAATATCAGCTGCGAGGTCTTCAACTGATGGTACGGAAGTCTCATACACCCAACTTTTTACTTGACCCCAGCAGAAGTCCATACATGATCGATCTGGCAATCCAATGAACCAGGCCGCCACGACCTATCCACCGCTATCCATATGTTACTTTGAAGTGTCAGCAAACATCATTGGTAAAATGTCGATGAGTCCCATTCGTGCTGTTCATCGTTCAAATACTTCCTTCTGCTACCTTTGGAACCAGTTCGCGAATGATAGCTTCAAAATTCTCACTGTTTACGCGCCATTTAGCGCCATCTACCGTCACTGTCAAACTTGCCGGAGTATTTCTGGTAGTAATTTTGAACACCTTTTCTAGTAAAACCTTTAAATTTACTATTTTCTTTCACATTAGTGGGTTGCTCTTTCTCTGCTGTTTCTGTTGCTTTTTTCTCTGTTTCCTTTAACCGTAACTCCCAAAAAATGCATTTCCAAAGTTACATTCCTATGTGATTCCGAGTAGTCTTTGCATCCCTAACACATCCTTGAAGTATGTTGTTTTGGTAGTAAAACACTTAGGAGTAAAGCCATTGAAATGTCGGAGATGTGTCGGAAGCGCCCTCTATCAGAAAATGAGGACATCAAAGCTGTACGTCATTTTTAATAAAATAATTACCAAGGGAATGACTTACAGGCAAACCGCAACAAAATCGATTAGTTTGTCCAATGTTTATGAGCGTTTAAAATTCTCTCCTCTGTTCACACTTAAATTTTCATTAGTTATCCGATCCCAATGCTTCCGATTTTGGGCTTAAAATTTAAGTTAAAGACTAAACTTTAGTATAACTTGAACTCCATGCACAAAATAACGGTAAAAAGTAGTTGTCCGTTACTCTAAAGTCTAAAGCGCCCTCTATCGACAATTTTTGAACGTAACCTTTAAAATTATTTTCTAAAAAAATCGTGACATAAAGAATGATTTTAGTGAAAACTGCAAACAAATCGACCCTTTTTTCTGTTTTTTATCATCGTTTGAAGTTTTGGACCTCAAACTTTAATGGCCCCTAGCTCCCACAGAAGACGTTTGCGCCCCATGGTTTCCTATTTAATAATGTTTGTCTCTATGTCTACTATCACCCCTCAGAGTTTGTCGGTCTGATAGCGAAACACCCTGTATAGATATATTAAATATGTATATATATAATATAAATCATATATATATATATAATATACTAATATATATCAATAAAAGAGAGTGATAGTACACATCAAGACAAACGATATTAAATAGGAGACCAAGGGTCCAAAACGTTTACCAATGGAGATAGCCGCCATGCTAACCGCCAAGTTTCGGGACCAAAATTTCAAATAAACATAAAAAATGGAAAAATCGGTCGATTGATTTGCGGTTTTCACTAAAATTATTCTTTATGTCGGCATTTTCTTGAAATTAAATTATAAAGATACATTTCAAAAAATGCCGATGGAGGGCGCTTTAAACTTTGGAGTAACGAATAACTCTTTTTTAGCGTTATTTTTTGCATCTTATTAAATGCTTTCGTAAGCTTAGACTTAAACTTAAATTTTAAGCTTAAAATCTGAATAGTTGGAAGTGGTTAAGTAGACAAACTGAAATGTGTTCAGAGGGTTCAAATTTCAAATGATTGTAAAAAACGAAACAATTGGTCGATTCGTATGTGGTTTTCGCTAAAACTAATTTTTATATCAGCATTTTCTTGAAAATAAATTTTAAAAATAACTTTCACAAAGTGCCGATAGAGTGCGCCTTAGACATTGGAGCAGTGTACAACTATTTTTAACTGTTATTTTTTAAAATCTCATTAAATGCTTTCAAATGCATAGATTTAAATTTTGGGCTCAAATTCTGAATCGTTGGGAGTGTTTAAATATCGAAAAGTTGAATTGTGTTCGAGGATGGGGGAGGGTTAAATTTCAACTCCTGAACACAATTATGTTTGCGCTTTTTAACCCCTCCCAACGATTCAGAATTTGAGCTCAAAATTTAAGTTTAAATCTAAGCTTCCGAAAACATTTAATAAGTTTTTGCAAGCATTTAATTAGAACCCAAAAATAAAACCCAAAAATTAATTATTGCTTTCTCTAAAGTTTAAGGCGCCCACTAACGGAATTTTTCGAAATTTATCTTTAAAATTTATTTTCAAGAAGAAATTGAGTTAAAGAATAGTTTATTTTAAACCGCAAACGAATCAACCAATTTTTGCATTTTCTATAATTATCTTAAATTTGAACCTCCCCCCCCCCTCAAACACAATTCAGTTTGTGTTACTTAACCACTGCCTACTATTCAGATTTTGGGCTCAAAATTTAAGTTTAAGTCTAAGCTTCCGGAAACATTTAATGAGATGCAAAATATAACAGCAAAAAATAGTTGTTCGTTATTCCAAAATCTAAAGCGCCCTCTATCGACATTTCTTGAAATTTATCTTTATAATTTATTTTTAAGAAAATACCAACATAAAGAATAGTTTTAGTGAAAACCGCAAGTCAATGAACCAATTTTTCTGTTTTTTTTTATAATCATTTGAAGTTTGAACCCTCTGAATACAGTTCAATTTGTGCTACTTAACCACTCCCCACTTTTCATATTTTGAGCTCAAAATTTAAGTTTGAGTCTAAGCTTACTAAAACGTTTAATAAGATGCAAAAAATACCGGCAAAAAAAAAAAAAAAAAAAAAAAAAAAAAAAATAGTTGTTCGTTACTCCAAAGTCTAAAGCGCCCTCTATTGGCATTTTTTGAAATTTATCTTTATAATTGAATTTCAAGAAAATGACGACATAAAGAATAATTTTAGTGAAAACCGCAAATCAATCGGCCGATTTTTCCGATTTTTATGTTTATTTGAAATTTTGGTTTCATGGCGTTTAATGGCGGCTGTCTCCATTGTAAAACGTTTGGGACTCTTGGTCTCGTATTTAATATTGTTTGTCTTCATGTATACTATCACCCATCTTTTATTGTAAAAAAATTGGAATCACCCTGTATATATATATATATATATATATATATTTATTTATTTATTTATGAATGTTTAATACAATTTCTGTTCTGAATTCTTTTTTTACTGCAACTGGAGTGGTATGATGATGCACAAAAAGCTTTTTAATACTAGATTATATTTTCCGATGTATTTTTCAGACTCTACAAATCGTCATTTTCTTTGAAACTTTTTAAACGAGTTTTCTACCTCCACTTTTTGAGTAGGTCTTTATTTTCTATTTTTACTTACTAAAGGTTTTCATTTTGCTTTGAATTTAACATTGTATGTTGAAGAAAATTTTGTAATACCTTTTAAAAGAGGATATTAAAATAAAAAATCCGAACACCCGGTTGTTGAATGACTTTTCGTCTACATTTTTTTCTGTATGACCCGTTGAAGTAAATTATTTAAGCCGTATATTGTATTAAAAATTTCTTTTTGAGTTAATGAATTTTTTTACAGCATTTTCTATGCGTCAATAAGAATGAGACAAATAAAAAAATATGACCAGAAACCGCCCAACAATTTAATATCATTATTTGAGTGAATACTACAGAAAAAAGTCTCTTGAGGAACGATTTTGTTTTATTAAAAAGCACAATTTAACGAAAAACTCCCTGTATTTGTTAACAGATTAAATGCCAAAAACCGTGATACTTTGCATTTTCTGTTGTTTACCATTCCCAAGAAACCAAGAAACGCGCTGTTTTGGTGTTCTAATGAATTGTATAATATATTTTTTTCATGTGAGAGAATGATTCTTATGTGAAAAAATGTTTTGTTAATGTTTAATACTTATGGAAAATATATTTTTGTCGAAAATGTAGTGCACTTGACAACTATAAAAATGCATTTCTAATCAAATCGGTGCATGTATTGTGATTTATTATGTAAAAGGGAACAAAAAGTAATTATATAAAAAGAATATTGCCCCGTTAAACAGATGGCATTGAGCTCACAGGCTGCGCATACTAATTGTACATTACAGCCTTATATTTTCAAGGGTTAATTCCGTTCGAAAAAAAAATTAAGAAGCGGAAACAGCTCTCCCCTTTCCTCTTTTTCATACTTAATCATTGAACCTCCTAAACTATCAAAGACATGCTTTATCATATAAAAAATCTATATCCAAAATCCAGAGAAAATCAGATAATTCTTAATAAAAACACAATTAGCATTTTTATAATTTAAGAGGAGTTATCCCCCTCTTTTATACTTAACCATTAAACTTCCAAAACTATTCAGAGATTTGATCGAAATCTGACAATTCTGCTTGAAAAACCCATTTATATAAATTAAGGGAAGAGGCATTAGAACCCCCGTTCCCCCTGTTTATACTTATTCAATGAACACCTAATAACAGTCACGGAATCGCCTCATCAGAATGATCCTATATGTAAATTTTGAACGAAAACTTAATTCTGCATGAAAAACCCATTTATATCAATCAAGGGGAGTGGCATGAGCCACCGTTCCTCCTCTTATACATATCGAATAAACTCCAAAAACTAATCAGTTAAGTGCCTTATCAGGATATACCTATATACAAAATTTCAAGTGGATAGGATATTTTCATCATGAGTTATCGCGTTACGCACGTATCAACATACATACAAAACGGGCTGGCACATAAGCTCTCAGGCTATGATAGCCTGTGAGCTAAAAAACCCAAAAAAAATTTCAAATACATATAATTCAATCTGAACGATATATATGTATATATATATATATATATATATATATATATATATATATATATATATATATATATATATATATATATATGTGTGTGTGTGTGTGTGTGTGTGTGTGTGTGTGTGTGCGTATGTACACTGCTCAAAACAATTAAAGGATATTGCAGTTTTAGGTGGATTTTGTATCTGGGAAACTTTTTATCTGATTGATACACGATCGACAGACATAGTAGGTTATACGAGAATAAATTACACATGTTTGGCAGAAAAAAATGCATTTTATTGCGCATTTGTGTACAAAAGGAAAAAAACACAATTTGTGCATATGAGAAAAAAAGAATAAGAAAAGGTGTTTTCTTCAAAGAAAATCATTTTCAGTAGAGAGTATGGTTTCTACGGGCGGCCAGCAACGTTGAACACCTTTGAGGCATGGACTCAATGAGGCTATTAATAACGAGTTGGGGTATTGTGCCCCACTCTTCCAGAAGAGCTCTTTCCAGTTCTTGGAGAGTTTGTGGGGGTTGTTGGCGGCCAGAAACTCGTCTTCCTAGAGCGTCCCAAACGTGCTCGATTGGATTCATGTCTGGAGAACACGCTGGCCATTCCATTCGAACGATTCCTTCCTCGAAAAGGAAATACTAAACCAAGTTTGCACTATGTGACCTGCAGTTATCGTCCATTAAAATGAAGTTATCTCCGATTGCTGCAGCGTAAGGGACTACAATAGGTCTGATGATCTCATACCTATATCGGCGACCAGTCAGAGCTCCATCTCGAATGATGTAGAGGTCAGTGCGCCCGTCAATGGAGATGCCACCATACACCAACACTCCTCCACCGCCAAATCTGACACTTTCGTGCACGAACGCAGGATTATTCCTATTGCCACGGTCCCTCCAGATGAAAATACGCCTATTATCCAGATGCACAGAAAAACGGGACTCGTCAGAAAACAGAATATTGCTCCATTCATTTCTCGTCTAGTTGACATGCTCGGTTGCCCACTCCCTGCGGTCGCGACGATGCCTTGATGTTAATCTAACACATACCATTGGTCGGCGAGCATACAGACCAACAGCATGGAGCCGGTTTCGGACAGTCTGAGTTGAAATCGTGGTGCCTGTAGCCGAGCGAAGGTGTTGTTGGAGAAGAGTAGTGTTCATGTTTCGGTGCCTCCGAGCTGTTAACGCTAAATACCGATCTTCATTGGGCGTTGTTGCCCGTCTACGACCTTGCCCTGGTCTTCGGCCTGCACATCCACTCTCCAAAAAACGGTTCCAGATCCTGGAAATGACACTTTGTGACACTCCAATGGCTTGCGCTACTTCGGCTTGAGTTTGGCCCCCTTCTAACCTACCAACAATTCTCCAAGCTTCTGAATCTGTCAAATGACTTCGCTGAGACATCGTACTCATCGAAACAAAGCAATCACTGAATGCCGATCATCCTTGTCTTTATTCTCTTTTATCCAGTTGAAAGTCAAATTTCATTCGCTGCCGCTGAAGCAACGTTTTTGACGTCGAACTCAAAATTTGCACACTCTACAGTTTGAAAACCAGAAAAATTTGCATTTGTGATTCTCTTCTTCTATTTTCGGCAAAAAATTTTCGTTTATATCTTTATTTTATATAAAACTTCAAATATCTTTTAATTGTTTTGAGCAGTGTATTTAAATAAGTTTAATGCATACATTAGACAAAAATAAATACAGATAAGTTAAAAAGCTTTAAATATTTGGTGTACACTTATTTCTTTAAAGCTTTTATATAATTTCTGGTGCTTATAGTGATAAAAGTCTAATAATTAACGAATGTCTTAATATTAAGCTGGACAGATTTTTTTCGGCAATTTTTTTTTCTAGTGTCCTGTTACAAAAAATTAGAAACTTCTGACAGGATTTTTTTTTTATCACTATTATGAAAATGAACTGTTTGTGTAGAATCAGTCATGTACATGAGCCAGCATCCAATATGATTTATCAAGGATTACTGTAGAGTACAAACTATAAGACACAATTAGATTACAATTATGAATTACGCATTCATTTTTTACTACTATATTATTAAAAAACCGTAATTCAATAATATATATTTATATATAAACTTTTCCATGCAGTTATATAACAAAATACATGAGGCGAATCCAAAAATACATTTGTTTGTTATTACATTCTTTAAGAAACATGCTCAATCCAATTTATTGTCTGAATCCCTTTCTTACTACAACTGGAATGGTATAACAAAGGACACCAAAGCTTTTTAATACTAGATTACATTTTCCGATATCTTTTTATGACACTACTGATCGTCATTTTCTTTGAGACATTTTAAACGAGTTTTCTACCTCCACTTTTTGACCAGGTTTTTATTTTCCTAACTTTTATTTTTTAACTTTAATTCCTAAAGGTTTTACTTTTGAATTGGATTTACCATTTTATGTCGAAGAAAATTTCGTAATATATATTAAAAGAAGATATTCAAGTAAAAATCCGAACACACGGTTGTTGAATGACTTTTCGTTTTTAATTTTTTTTCCGTATGTCCCAGTATTAGAAAAGTAGTAGTAAAGTAGTATTAGAAAAGTCCCAGTAAAGAAAATTATTTTACCGTATATTATATTTCTAGAAAGTTGATTTTTGAATTAATAGATATGTCTGTTACAACATTTGAAGATGTGGACGTACACGTATGACGAATGTTCAGGCTCATAAGAGAATACGGAGATCGGTATCTTTACAAAATAAGTCCATACGGCAAACTAAAAATAATCTCAGTGTGCAGGTGTCCAAAGCAATGTACTGTACGTAGACGTATTAAAGAGTGTTATTAAAACATACTGAAGGAAATGGCTCGCAAACCGTCATTCAGATTATATCACAAACAAGCAAAAATGAACTGGTCTAAAACACACAGTTCCTACAGGGACAAATGGCTTATTTTTATATTTAGAAATGAGAAAAAATGGAACTTAGATGTCCCTGATGGATGGATTCGTATTAGTGGGATTTACAAAAGGAACAAAGGGCATATTTAAGCAGGCGGCAAGGCGGTAAATCTGTTATGTATTGGTGAGAATTTGGATTCTATGACTAGACCTCTGTGGCATTTTTTCTAAAAGAAAAAAAAAAGATTCATAAAAGTATAAAGAGACGCTAAACTAACATTTGTTTAAATTTTGAGACTTTATGGGGGTCCTTAATGGACTTTTCAACCAGACAATGCCTCAATTCACATATCACACTCTAGTCTAGACTTAAACCCGATTGATAATGTCCGAAGTATTTTAACCCGCCAGGTTTACGGCAATAGAAAAAGTTGACTCTATTGAAGAATTCCAAGAGGGCATTGAGAAAGCATGATAGTCTTAGCGACTAGAATCCCTACAATATCTAAGAATCTCAATAGGCGCACGTTTATTTGAACTAATACGAAACCATGAAAAAAAATTATAAGTAAAATTTCTGTAAAACTTATAAATCTGGTTCTGTTTGACATTGTGCATAAACATTTGAGAACAGTTTTTTACTATATATTTTTTTATAATTACGTAATTTACTTTTTTCTACTTTTGATATCATTTATTTAAATAATGTTGCAAGATCTGCAAATGAAAAAAAAATATTCACTCTAACTTTAAAGTTCCTTGAAAACCGATACTTTATGCTTGTGCTTAAACTTTCAAGATAAACCTTAGTGTTCTAATGAATTTTCAAATATATTTGTTGCAAAGGATAAATTATCTGTACTGTTAAATGTAATGATTTTATGGTTCGATAACTATTTATACATACTTTATTTTGAGTTCTAGAAAAATTAATGCAGTTCATTTCCCTATCAAAGGTATATATGTAATAAATAAAAAAAATTGCGCCATTTTGCCCGCCCTGAGTTTTTAATTCTATCGTTTTATGGAACACACTTTTATTCTCAGTTTCCGTAATGTATTAATATTTTAACAGCTAAAGTTCTTTTATTTTATTTAATTTAATTTAGTAATAATCTATTGATTACTTTCTTAAAAAGAGGAGAGTGTTTTTTGAATGCCAATATCTTATTGCGAAATCTTTCTTTCAGTACACAAATCCATTTTCCTTTTTAGAACATTAATCAAAACTTTAATTTTGTTTTTTATTTAAATAATCGTCTGCTAGGGGATATTCGTGCACCTTGCACGAGAGCAGGTTATGCTAATATGCGATCAGGTAAAGAATCCCTGCATCTAGCCACGCCTACCGACCAATAGGTGATAGTGAGTTGGGTTGTCATTGAGTTGAAAATAATCCTAATGGATCTTTAAACTTCTTACGTGGAAAAGGGGAGGGGCTGGTTTGGCTTGGAATTTCAGAAACTCATTTTGTTTAAAAACAACGTTGAGAATGCAGCTAATCTTTCAAATGATAGGAGGCCCGTCTCAGATTTGGAATCTTTTCGAATGTTGAAAACGATACAGTACCTAGAAAATTTGTCTAGTGTAAAAATGTGCAGAATGGAGACATGTGAAGTAACTTATGGTCGTATTCAAAATTAATAAAGAACTAAAAACTGATTGTCTTGAATTTTATTTGGAGTTACTCCCAAGGAAATTAATCCATTGCTTACAACGACGACTGCTGAGCCTGTTTATTATTTTCAAGTGAATATGTGTATCAAGATGTTGTCCCGCGGGAGCCGATGTGTTGTTCCAGCAAATCGCCTTATTATTTCATATATATATATATTAAGGATCAAAACCAAAATAACTCTACACTGCCAGGTTTCTCGTTTAGAGTAAATAAAAATGCACAGAGATCCTTACCTCTAAGTCTTTTTGTTTTCGTTAGAAATACCGTAAATTATTATGACGTCATATCCGATGTTAGGTAAAAATCTTTGCTGAAAACATGAACCTCATTATTGAAAATTGGTACACAAATTAATAAGCATATAAATATGATATGTGCAACGTTTGCTCTTAGTCAAACAAGCAAATGAAAGATTATAAAAAAAGGCATTCCAGAAGTAAGTTCTGTCAAACAATTAAAGAAAAAAATTATTAGATAAACATGACATAATGAAATAAAATGCTTAGATAATTTTTACACATAGTGTGAGGGAGTGTCCCTTTGTGATAAATGCACTCTAGTATTTTTAGTGAGATCGTGACGTCAATGTTCTAACAAATGTGGCTCAAAAGCTATCCTTTATTCAACTCTAAATTTCCGGAGTGTGTGTGTGGCGCCCTCGAATCTACAGTTAGCTGCGGTTAAGAGTATTATGCAAATTTATAGCTCCGTCTTCAGTTTGCAATGTATAAAAGCGGTGAGTTGGAGTGCTGTGTGGTGTGTTGTGAAGCGGCAGGAGCCCGCAAAGTGAGATAGTTTGTGTTGTGAAGCGGCAGGAGCCAGCAAATTGAGTTAGCTTGTGTTGTGAGCTGAGTTACTTAAGAGGAGAGTCAGTGGGTAAGAATTATTTAATACGTTGAGTATTTTGAGAAATAAAGATTGTTTGCCGCCACGGGCTGTTTTATTATAGGTTTAACATAGCATTTATCCGCAACCTGAAAGTAGAGCCGGTGTGAGTGCCCCGAGCTGAGCATAAGTCATGTACGTGAGTATAGTTTATGATTTAATCTCTTAGTACTGTGTTTAGTGACTGGAACTTTTGAATTTAGCCCCACTTCCCATTGCCTAGAGTTTTAAATAAAGTGTTTGATTTTAACTTTTACTTAAGATTATGTCTTCATTTAACCAACAGATCACCGGCCAAGCCACAATAGTTGTAACTATAGATGAAGCATTTTTCATATCTCAGCACACATTTTTGTATACCTTTGTCGTAGAAAGATATCAACAATTTGACGTAGAAGTGAACAAGAAATTTGAAAAAAGTGCTTTTACAATGTTTTTGACAATGTGGTAAATCTTTGGGGTTCTCCTTAATTTTCTTTTTAACATCTGTAAACAAATCATCTTCAATTAGAGACTGTCGCCCACTTTGTCCTTTATTGTGAACATTTTCAAGTCTTTTATTGAAATTTCTCATTGGCTTCATTACCATGGAATCACTCATAGCGTTTTTGCAATCCCGTTACCAAATCGAAAAAAAAATCAAGACATCGTTTCTAAAATCACAATGTCTTACAGTAAATAAGGGAAGATAGATATAAAAAATCAGGTGCCTAGGTTACTTTAAATGGCTAAGACAGATAATTAATGTAAATGGCTTTATGACAGGAAAAAATAAAATTAATCAAAGAAAAGGATAAACAGGAAAAGAGAATTTTTTTTAAATTTTGAATAGTTTTGAAGAGAAAAACTGAACACGAGTAGATTTAGTTTCCATTGCTTATTGTTGGATTGATCGAACCAGCGATATGATGAAAAGTCCTTCCGGCCAGTACCGGGAGGTAGAAGTAGCTTTCATACACTATATGACCTCTGATGAACGTCTACTAGCAATTTTAAACATTTTTTTAAATATCTAGAAAAATACAAAAGGTATTATCCTGAAACTCTAAGTGTATAAACATGATAGTACAGGTCATATATTTCCGTGAAGATTTTTACCCGAAACTTTATAAGGGACCGTGAACAAATTAAAAAAGAATGAATATCTTTTGGATAACCCTGTCAATACTAATGTAGCAAAAGCGCTCAAACTATAGATTATGATTAAGTGGCTTATTTTAATAAAATGTGTTCATTTTTATGTCGATTGTATACTCGTAGAAAAATTAGTGTTTTATAAAAACAGTCCCAACTTTTTTCAAGATTTGTACTTATAATTTGCAGAGTTCTTAATATAAAAATATATTATTTTCTGAAAATATGACAAACAAGATTGCACATAATACCGTGTTATCAGAATTAAAAAATAATAAAAATAGTATGAAAAATGAGTAGTTTTACTTAAAAAAATTTCACTGCGAATGCGTTAATGATATCAAAATTTCATTTGCATTTTATGTTAGCTAAATGTATAGAGCAACTTTTGTGAAAGTTCCAAAATCATAGCTTGAAAATTCTGAAAATAATAATCAATATAATAAGTTGAAAATCCGTTATTTCCAAAATGAAGCAAAAACAAGAGGGGCTGCATAAATATATTCTTTTATTAGTGTCAATATAGAATGCAAAATATGGGACAAACTACTACATTTGGATAAAATCCCTCATTTATTTTACTTAATTTTGAGAACAACGGATTTTATGCTTATTCTATAGACGATTACTTTCGGAATTTTCAAGCTATGACTTTGAGACATTCACAAACGTTTCTCTATACGTTTAGCTTACATAATATGCAAATGAAATTTTGATATCTTTGACGCATGCGCAGTGAAAAATTATTTAGAAACCTAGTCATTTATCAAATAATTTTTATTATTCTTTTATTCTGACCACAGGATATTGTTTGCTATATTATTTGACATATTTTCAGAAATATATTTTACTTTATATTAAGGACTTGGGGAAATAAAAGCAAAAAATTTGAGACCATTTTTATATAAACCTTAACTTCTCTACGAGTAAACTTGGTATTCGCATAAAAATGAACACAGTTTATTACAATAGGCCACTTAATCATAATCTACAGTTTGAACGCTTTTGCTACATCAGTTTTGACAGGGTTATCCAAAAGATATTCATTATTTTTTAACTTGTTGACGGTCCCCTATGGAGTTTCGGGAAAAAATCTTCACGGAAATGTATGACTTGTATTATTATATTTATACACCAAGCGTTTCAGGATAATTCCTCTTGTATTTTTCTAGATATTTAATAAAATGTTTAAAATCGTAAGTGGACGGTCATCGATGGCCATGTAGTGTATTCCTTATTTTAGAAAAAAAAATCAAGTTATATTATTAAACCATACGAAGCTCAAATTAGTGAAGCAGATAATAGAAGATTCAATGCTTGTTTTTGTCAATACTGAATATGAATGGGAATTTCGGAAAATCAATGAAATTTATACAAGCTGGTTTTTTTAAAGCGATTTATATTTAATCGCCAAATTCAGCGATATAATGAAGTGCCTGCCATTTTAAAACAATATGATGAGTCAAATTAACCAATGAGTTTTATTAATATCTTAGTAAGTCCATGGCCCATGCTCACTCTCATTGAAATCTGTTCATATATGCGAACTCTGTCGCAGGCAAGTAGGTATTTCAAAATGTCACCACTTTAAAAATTCAACCTGTTATGTATAAACCATTTTTTAAGATAAAGACAAATCACAAAATGCTCCTAAATACTTTATTATTTATGCATTTATTATTATTATTATTTATTACTAGCTCACCCATCCGGCGTTGCCCGGTTTCTTATTAACAATATTAAACGAAATTGAAATTTGTATGATTTTATCATTAATTCGAACTGTGCAGAAATGCATTTTTTTAAGTACGTGGCCGCTAACTGTGTGAAAAATCGGTTCAAAAAACAACAACTAATATTAATCTCTAAAAATACTCAAAATGAAAATGGGATACGCGGGAGGAAATATGTGTCCAACAATTGCGTGATTTTTTGTGAAAGTGTTGGTATTTATCCGTAAAAATCACTGTTAAGTCACGTAACTAATTTTTTTTTTCACATAGAAATTCCAAGTGACATATTTTGAATTTCAAGCTAATTATATCACTCTTAAATTCGACTATACCGTGAATGAAATTGATACTCGATGTTAGCTAAAAGGTTTGTATATGGTATAATTTCAGAGCCATTTAACAAAAATAGTTGTACATTTTTAATCAAAGCATGCGTAATGTTCACTCTGTGGACAAATTCCTAACCGTAAACTTTTGTACTATAACAATAACCTGTCTGTAACCTAACTGTGACTTAACAGTACCCTACCGTAACTTAAATATAAGATAGTTGTAACCTAGCCGTCATCTTATTTTAACCTAACTTTAATCTAACCACAATATAAATGCAATTTAACCTTAACCTATCTTTAACTTAACTGTGACGTAACTGTAACCTAACTGGAATTTAATCACAATCTGAGACTTACCGTAATGTAATTTCAACCTAATCGCAACCTACATGTTACCTAACCATATATTGGGTTCATGTCCATGGAAATTACTTTGCCTTGTTCGGATCTTGTTATGGCTCTTTAGAATATTTTCGTCGGGTTCAGATTTGGTTCGATTAAGATTTCAGATATTTTTTGAAATTGGATTTTAATGTTCAGGTCGGATTCACGTCCATGGAAATTATTTTGCCTTGCTCGGATCCAGTTATGTTTCTTTGGAATATTTTTGTCGGGATCAGATTTGGTTCAATTCAGATTTCGGCTTTTTTGTTCAAATGGAATTTTTGGGTTCGGGTCTTCTTGCGTGTCCACGGAAATTATTCTGCCTTCTTCGAATAAGAACATGCTTCACTGGGATATTTTTGTCAATTTCAGACTTGGTTCAGTTAAAATTTCGAGATTTTTTTCAAAAAAATTTTTAGGTTCAGATTCGGTTCATGTCCTGGAAATTATTTGTCTTATTCGGATCCGGTTACGGTTCTTTGGAATTTTTTTGTCAGGTTCAGATTTGGTTTAAATTTCAGATATTTTTTCAAATAAAATTTTTAGGTTCAGATCTCGTTCATGTCAACTGAAATTATTTTGTCATACTCGTATCCGATTATGGTACTTTCGAAGATTTTAATCGGATTCCGATGTGTTTTGAGTCAAATTTCAGGTTTTTTCAAATCGAATTTCTTAGGTTCGAGTCGGGTTTATATCCATGAAAATTATGTTGTCTTGCTCGAATCAGGTTATAGTTACTTGGAATATTTTTGTCGGGTTCATATTTGGTTCAAATTTCGGGTTTTTCTTCAAATAGAGCTTTTGAGTTCGGGTCTTCTTGCGTGTTCATGGAATTTATTCTGTCTTCTTCGAAAAAGGACATGCTTCACTAGAATATTTTTGTCAAGTTCAGATTTGGTTCAGTTCAGATTTCCAGATTTTTCCAATGAATTTTTTGGGTTCGGATTGGGTTCAAGTCCTTGAAATTTTTTTGTCTTGTTCGGATCCAATTGCGGTTCTGTAAAATATTTTTGTCAGGTTGAGATTTTGGTTCGATTCAAATTTCTGGTATTTTTTCGAATGGAAGTGTTAGGTTCGTATCCAGTTCATGTCCACGGAAATTATTTTGTCTTACTCAAATCCTGTTATAGTTCTTTCGAATATTTTGGTTGAATTCAGATGTGGTTTCGGTCAAATTTCAGGATTTTTCAAATGGAATTTTTTTAGGTTGGAGTAGGGTTTATGACCACGGTTATTATTTTGTCTTGCTGGGATCGGGTTATAGTTCTCTGAAATACTTTTGTCGGTTTCAGATTTCGTTCGGTTTTTTTAAAGAAAGTTTTTAGGTTCGGGTGAGGTTTCATGCCCACGAAAATTATATTTCCTTTTTCGGATCCGGTTATGCTTCATTTGAACATTTTTTCGGGATTCAGATTTGGTTCGGGTCAGTTTTCAAATCCATAGTTTTTTTTAAATAGAATTTTTAGGTTCTGGTCGAGTTTATAATCACAGAAATTTTGTCTATCACGGATCGGAATGTAGTCTTTTTTTTCTTTCTTGTTCGATCGGGTTATGTTTTAATTAGTCTAAACTTTAAGATTATAACCAGTTTTGCTACAATTCTTTTTATGACTATTTCTGATAAATAATTTACTTTGCTGTTTGATAATTTATTATGGTGTATGAATCGATTGCGGATTCGAACAATTGTACGCCAAACAGCCATTTTATTTTCGCTTTAAAAACAAATTAAAGCAATAATAAAGTTATAAATTGACTTGAATACTATTAAATTTAATGAATGACTTTAAAAAAACCTCCTAGAAAAGTTTTGTATAATTTTTTTACTGCGACACAGCTAATCACTCATATATTCTAATGTTGGAAGTGCCAAAAATCTGCGTACAACCATTGAGTAAAGATAAATTACTAGAGTGGAAGTATAATGTTTTAGGGTGACGCCAAAAAGGTAATCCTAAAATCCGCTATATTAAGTCCAATTAAGCACCAACAAAAACATGTGCTTTGACACGCAAATCAATTCAAACTTGTTTAAAACAGTATATTTTTGTTTTTCTTTGTTACCGTTTAAATTGTTATTGAACAGTTGACAAAATTTCGTTTCAAAAAAGACGATTAGTGCCATTATTGGCTGTGATACACGATCGGAATGCATAAAAAATCCAAATATATCAATCATAGGCAAGAATTATTTAATTATTTTTATCATATAACTTTGAAATATCACTTTAGAAGCTTCATTTAAGATTTTGCTTCAAAAGTTAACATTCCTTCGTTAATGTCCTAAAATCGTCTGCACTCTGAAATCTATATTTTTGATTAATATTTGTTATTTAAGTTTTCATACATGATTTTAAAAGAATGTTTCATTAATATATTTTATATACTGACATGCAATTATTAATATGTTATTAAATCATAAACATTTTTCATCTACGGTATAAAGTATTAAAAAGTTCTGAAAAAAAAGAAAACTTTAGTAATACAATTTTTAGTTGAAACTGAATGTTTTCAATATTTCATTTCATTTTATTTTGACATTTAATTATTTCTAATTTTCCAAGTTCAATTATTTTAAAAGCAAACATTTATTTTAATAAATAATATAATGGAAAAAAGATCATTTTAAAAAATTAATTTTTCATCTTAAAATGTGGTTTAGCTGTAATTAATTTCTTTCAATTCGTCTTATTAATACAAAATCCCTTTCACGTGCTTTTGATTGGGTCATTAAAATTTGAGCGATAAATGGTTTAAAAATGCAAAACTTTTTTGCTGGTTTACTTCACCTCCAACTAACTTTTTCTTCCATGGCGTACAACAGACGTGATAAAAAATCCGCAGTTAAACTGACAGTTTGCCAGTGTATGAATTTAAAAGGTCTTTAGAAAAAACTCTCACTGTGGAAATGTTAAACACTTGAATTTGTTTCTCTAATTCTGCTTCATCATTTTAAATATTTGTGCAAAAATTTTATGCAAACAACCAACCATAAGCAAGTGAAGGGAAAAAAGTGGAAAAAGGGAGATTTTTTTTGTGAGAGTGATCTTTGGAATTTAATTAATTACTCAGTTAATAATTGGAATCTCGAAATTCTGAAGCTCAGGTACATCAGGAGAGATTTGGGGCTACTCTCAAAAAAAATTTGAATCTCGTACATGCTGTATATTTTGTTGCCATCGCAGACACACATACACAGACACACGCAGACAGACAGAGCGTTTTGTTCTTTTATTGGTATAGATTATTATTTATATTATTATAAATGTAAAAGTTTTTTTACAATTTTAAATGGCTACCATTTTGAAACATGATGGCGGATGAAGTTTATTACCAAACATAGTCAAGACATTGGTTTCTTCAATGTACACTCCAAGTTTCTACCAAATCGGTTCATAAATGTGCCTGTTATTTAACAACAAAAATAAAATCATTTCAAAATGTCGACCACCAGTCACACTAGAAATTCAAAGTGCCACAATTCAACCATTGTTTAAGATACATAAGGATAAAACATTTTTCAATTTCTATTTTTTTTTTACCTAATTTTAAATATAAATTAAAGAAAAAAATCAAATGACCTCCCTTTTGAAACAAGGCGGCGGTTGAAGTTCGCCAATGAACTCCGTCAAGACATCTGTATGTACTATTTACACACCAAGTTACACCCAAATCGTTTTATTAATACGCGGGCTATTACGTGATAAAAATTAGATCATTTTAAAATGTCAGACGTAGTAGAAATTCAAAGTGCTGTAACTCAGCCATTTTTTTATTTACAGACGAAAAAATGCTTTGGAGTCTTTGTATCAAGCTAAAGCACACACACAAAAAAAAATCTTTTTTTTAATTCTAATTTTTGTGTACCTAGTTTAAAAGTTTAATTATATTTTAAAAATTTAAATGGCCATCATTTTGAAACAAGATAGCGGATAATACTGGCAAACAAACTGGGTTCACACATCGGTATATACTATGTACACATCAAGTTATATCCAAAACGGTTCGTAAATACGCAAGTTATCACGTGAATCTCGCCAATGAACTCCGTCAAGACATCTGTATGTACTATGTACGCACCAAGTTACACCCAAATGGTTTTATTAATATGCGCGCTATCACATGACAAAAATCAGGCTATTTCAAAATGTTAGTCACACTAGAAATTCGAAGTGCTATTTCTCAGATATTTTTTAAGATATAGACAAATCAAAAAATGCTCAGGAATCTTTGTATTAAGGTAATGCACAGCAAACAAAAATATTTTATGATTTCTAATACTTTTTTATTTAATTTTAAATTTAAAAATTTCTTTAAAGAATTTAAATACCCGCCATTTAAAAAAAAATGACTGATGAAACTGGCCAACGAGCTCGGTTCAGCCATCTTTATACACTATGTACACACAAAGTTGCATCCAAATCGGTTCATAAATACGCATGTTATCACGTGAAAAAATCAGGCCATTTCAAAATGTCAGCCACACAAGAAATTCAAAATGCTATCACTTATAACATACTATATACTTATATTATAAGAAAATCGAAATAATGCTCCGGAATTTTTGTATCAAGGTCATACACATAGAAGAAAAATATTTTTCTTCAATTTCTAATTATTTTGTACTTAATTTTAAATTTAAATAAAAAAAATAAATAGCTGCCATATTGAAACAAGATAGCGGATGAAACTGGCCAGCGAACTCGACTCCGACATCGGTATATTCTATGTACAAAACAAGTTACATCGAAAACGGTTCAGAAATACGCGTGTTATCACGTAACAAAAAACAGACCGCCACATTAGAATTTCAAAATGCTATAACTCATTTTTTAAGATATAGACAAAACAAAAAATGCTCTTGAATATTTGTATCAAGGTCAAATACACAGAAGAAAAATATTTTTCGATTTATAGTTTTTTAGGTAGCTTTCGTTAGAAAAAATAAAAAGCTGCCTATTGCAGTCGTCAAGAGGAAAGCACTTCCGTAAAATTTTGGTATATTTTCACCGATCATGACCCCCAGACCCCAAAACCATATATATATATATATATATATATATATGGGTGATTCTAAAAATAGGGGACAATTTATGTCTTTCGGCATACAAAAAAAATTGACAGATTTTCTGTCATGTTTTTATATTTAGATATGTTTGTCTTAATATTATTCATTATTTGCACTCAAGAATTACTCACTTTTTAGTTAAAAACACCTTAAAATAAGAGAATAAATGTTCAAAATGTCATTAGCATGGATGTCCACAGCAGATGTGCCTTGTATACTAGCTTTTTCAAGAGTTAATATCATGTTTATAAAATAAAACAAATGTTATTCTTTCTTTAAATTAATCAAGGATAGGATTGATCCAATAAATTTCTTTTTAAAAATAAAATTATAATATATAAAAAAGAATTAAAGTTTGTCCTCCATATTCTATTTTCAAAACAAGGTCATACTGTAACAGCTGGTTTTTAATCAAAATTTCATTTTCACATATGACAATAGTTTGAAAATATAAAGTTTCTCCATGGCATCAAGTAGCATTTTATCCCAGCCTGAAAATAAAAGCATGTATTGTATTTTAAGAATAGAAGTTGAATATTAGGGGCGTACATCAATTGTATGACATTAGAATGGATAATAATTTTCATGTTTATTTTATAATTAAAATTTTTATTTTACTTATTTTCATAGGACTTTTGTGTTTTAAAAAGCCCCAGAAAGGACTATTGCATTGTGATTATATTATGGCTCATAATCTTATTTAAATTAAAATTTGTCATTAGCATGGAGAAATATAAGTGTCATTAGCATGGTTTTTCTGTCCATGCTAAAGACTCCTATGTGCATAAATGTAATCATTGCTTATATTGTATCTTTTATAAAGTTTCATTTTACATATAAATTTAGGTATTACATTTATTATCCCTAAAATATGCATTAAATCTGTCAGAAATCACTAAGACAGCTTCTTACATTTTTAGTGTCAGAATGTTGCTCATGTAAACAAAGTTTGCTCTTTGGTAATGTTTTTATTCTCCTTATATGTATATATGTAAAAATGGATACCATTTGCTGAAAAGGAAGGCTAATAAATATAGAAAAAAATATTTAAACAAGAAGAAAATAAAAATTTCTTAATATATTTATTCCATGCAATTTGTTTTGTCATTAGCATGGCTCAAAAAATAGTAATTATTTTTTTTAAAGTTAATTTTTAAATATTTAGCTCTGCTGACTACATGTAAAGTATACCTAATACTATATTAACAACACCTATTTTTTTCAGAAATTTTGCTAACAGTAATTTTTTTAAGATTTCACTTTTGAAATTGTCCCCTATTTTGAGAATCACCCATATAAATATATATACATATATGAGATTTGTCATGTTGCAACTATCGTATTTAAGAACCGATTTGAATGAAATTTGGTATGTACATTGTGCATACCATTGTCTCGACCGAGTTCGTTGGCCAGCATCATCCGCCACCTTGTTTCAAAATGGCGGCCATTTAAATTTAAAAGAAAATTAAAATGTAAAATTAAATGCGAAAAAATTAAAAGATGAAAAATATTTTCCTTTTATGTTTTAGAACTTTTGGTTGGTACATAGTACATAGCGATGCCCGGACCGAGTTCGTCGACCAGTTTCATCTGGCATCTTGTTTCAAAATGGTGGAATATTATTGTTTTTTTTAATTTAAATTTTAAAATTATGTACAAAAAAGTAGGAAATTGAAAAATAATTTTCTTTTGTATGTTTGACCTGGATAAAAAGATTCCAGAGCATTCTTTGTTTCATCTATATCTTGAAAAATGACTGAGATATATCACTTTCAATTTCCAGTGTGGTTGAAATTTTGAAACGGTGTGAAATTTGTCACGCGATAATACGCATATTTATATCCAAATCAAAATTGACATGGGGTACATAGGTATATACTATGGACATTGGTATGTACTTAGTACATACCAATAATTTGACCGAGTTCACAGCCCAATTTCATTCGCCATCTTTTTTTAATGGTGACCATTTAAGTTTGTCAAAAAACTTTTAAATGTATAATGATGTACAAACAAAAAATTAGAAATTGAAAAAAGTTTCTTTCTGAAGTGTTTGATCAAATATATGAATTCCTGATTTTTTTTTTCTTAAAAAAAGTCTGAGATATAGCGGTTTTAATTTCTAATGGGGGTTACACTTTTTTAAAAATCGATTTGTCCGCGACAGCACTCGTATATATTAGTCGATTTCGATGTGAGTGTGCATGAATTAAGATTTCGAACAAGCTCATTCGTTTCTTTTATCCATCATGTTTTTTTTAAAATGGCACACATTTCATAATATCGTGGAATTCGGGGACTTTATATTTCACTTAAAATAAAACCAGCTTGAATAAAAGATGACTAGTTTCTAAAAATTCCCATTTACATTCAGTATTGACAAAAACTAGTATTCAATCTTATATAATCGAATTCCACTAGTTTGAACTTCGTATGATTGAATAACATAAATTAATTTAAAATAAATAATAAATAAATGAGATATATGAAAGCTACCTCTTCCTCCCGGTATTGCCGGAAGGACTTTTTAACTTAAATTTAAAATAAAAAAAAATAAATGGGTACCATTTTGAGTCAAGATGGCGGATGACGCTGACTAAAGAACTCTGTCGATAATTTAGTATTTACTATGTTCATACCAAATTTCATTCAAATTGTTTCAAAAATATGATAGTTACAGCATGACAAATATCATATATATATATATACATATATATATATATATATATGTTCAGTCGGCTCTCGTTAATTTGAAATCGGTAATTCGAATCTTCGCTTAATTCGAACTAAACATAAAGTCCTGAAATTTTCAAAAGCAGAATAACTTTATATATTTTTATCCATTCGAACTCATTTCCTTTTGACTTTGTCTAATTTGAACTAATGGGATTACAATTTTTCATTTTTCCTTACTTTCTCTCGAACTTCTGATTCTTGAAATAACTTTCTTTTTTTATTTTTTGTCAGAAATGTTCTGAACAAGTATACATATAGTCCCATGCATTTGGGACTATTTGATTTCTTGTGGTCTCGACAAGTTCGAGCTAACGAGAATCGACTGTATATGGATATATACACTCCTGGACAAAATTATAAACTCAGAAATTTTTTTTTTGTTTACATCATAATATAAATAAGCTTAGCTTTACTTTAATAAAATAATGATGAATATTTCTAATAAGACATTTAAATTTAATATAACTCATAAATAAAATGGAGCAAATAATATAAATAAGAAAATACATAACTTAAAAAAAATAACATTATGTGAGACCTGGACAAAAATATAAACTCAAAGTTAGGAATTTCTATATTCTGGTATATTTGATATAAATAAACGCATTCTGTGATAAGAAACTAATAAATGGAGTCATTATGGATCAATACATTTCAATACATCAATACATGTTTTCATTTTTTCTCATTAAATAGCACTATGTGAGACCTGGACAAAATTATAAACTCAAAATTATGAATTTTTATGCTCTGGTATTTTTTATCTAAATAATAACTATGTTTTGTGATAAAAAAACTAATTCAATGAAGTTATTTTGCACATTGGTATTAATGCAAACGATATTTATTCATTTTTTCAATTCTTTTCATTATTTTATTAAAAATTATTCATCATCTGCTTTTGATTATTTTTAGAATAATTTTGTTTTCTTATAATGCATCGTGTTTATCGTGTGTCATTACATGTTATTTTTAGAACAGTTTAAATCAACAACTTTTCTAATGCCTTGAGGAAAGGTTCTTACGGAAGTACCAGTTGGTAAAATCATGGCATTTAGAGTTTCTGGAAAAACGCAACTCCAAATTGTTTTGCTAGCTAAATGTTCATAAAAAGAAGTAAAAAACGTTTTAAAGAATCCGTCAGTGTATAGAAAGAAAAACGGAGGGGTCGACGTCCAAAGATAACAGACAGAAATTGAAGATCCATTTTATGAACAACATCTAGTACTGGAGCTTCTTCTAGTCGAATTGTAAATACTTTAAAGCTAATGTAAACTCTCGAACTCTCAGACTAATTCTCCAACGAGCACCAAATATGAAATGGAAGAAAATGCAAGCTAAGCCAAAATTTGAGCCCCATCACATGAAAGTCAGACTTCCCTTTGCACAACATCACATGTCATGGATAACAAAGTGGAGCACAGTCATCTGGTCAGATGAAAAACAGTTTAATTTAGATGGTTTAGATGGCATAAGATACTACTGGCACAATATCAAACATGAAGAGCGACATATTTTTAGTTGAAGCTTTGGTGGAATACACGTGATGGTGTGGGTTGGCTTTTCTCAGAATGGTAAAACTGCTCTGGCTTTTTTTAATGGAAAACAAAAAGCAGAAGACCACCCATTAATGTTTACCATATGGACCGCTGATAGCTGGAGTAAACTGAGTATTTCAGCAAGATAATGCAGCAATACACTCTGCAAAAAGTACAAAAGAGTGGCTGCAACGCTGGTATGTGAATGTCTTGAATTGGCCAACCTGCAGCCCTTATCTAAACTGCACTGAAAATTATTGAGGTTCAATGGTTCGAATAGTCTATCGCGATGGACGTCGATATCAAAACACAAATGATTTAAAGATGGCTATACTTTCAGCCTACCAGTTGTCCATGGGGCAGTTGAAAAAACTTGTTCAATCTATGCCGTGTCGCATATTCGAAATCATTCAGAAAAATGGCTGTTGAACACATTTTTGAATGTATGCTTTAATATTTTGCACAAGGATTCAAAAGTACGTTCACTTCTTAAACTCCATAATTCATGTTTTCAGTTTATACATGTACTAAGTTTATATTACTCAAACTTTTTTGAAAAAACTTATAAAAATGCATTGATGTATTGAAATATATTTATCCCTAATAACTACATTCATCAATTTATATTCATAAAGAGCATTATGCATTTATTTATATCAAAAATACCACAGTGTAGAAATTCATAACTTTGAGTTTATAATTTTGTCCAGGTCTCACATAATGATATTTTATGAGAAAAATTAAAACATGTATTGATGTATTGAAATGTATTGATCTATAATGACTCCATTTATTAGTTTCTTATCATGGATCGCGTTTATTTATATCAAATATGCCAGAATATGGAAATTCATAACTTTGAGTTTATATTTTTGTCCAGGTCTCACATAATGATAATTTTTTTAAGTTATTTATTATCTTATTTAAATTACTTACTCCCTTTTATTTATGAGTTATATTAAATTTAGATGTCTTTTTATATATATTCATCATTATTTTATTAATGTAATGCTAAGCCTGAAAACTTTCTGAGTTTATAATTTTGTCCAGGAGTGTATACATATATATACACTGGTGTGCAAAATTAAAGGACGAATCCCAAAATGCCAATTTTCAAGGGATTTTCAAGCGAAAATATTCACGCGAATTTTCAAAAGGATGTAATGTAATTCGAATAATTACTATCCCTGAAGAACAGCTAATCCATACAACATATTATTCAGGTCACACATGGTCACAGGAGTCATAGTCACTACGGCGAAACAAAAAATAGAAAATTCCATAGGTCTATTTTACAAGTCTTAAATGACTACTATACATGACTCCACTGACAGGTCATTGTAACTGCTGCTTTTTGGTGAGTCACCATTTGATTTTACAGTGTCATTTCATTGAGACTCTTGTGTGACTTCTCATCTGGAGATTCAATGGCAGGGATAGTAATTATTCGAATTATATTACTTCCTTTTGAATATTCGTATGAAAATTACACAAGCCTACAAGAAAAATTTTCTTTTTTGGTGCCTAAGATTTTACAACTGACTTTAGATATTTTTAGGATGCTGAATTTAAATATGAATCAGTTTTTCTCTATCAGCTCTACTTTTTTAGGTATAAGAAGAGAACTACAGATTTTTTAGAACTAAAGTAACCTTCAATGCTTAAACTGAACTTCTAACACATGGGCCTGTCGAGACGCTCAAGGCGATTTTTTAGGCGTTGAAATATGAGAATATATTGAAAAAAACGTCCAAACAAAATTGAGATTTTGAGCATGCTTATGATTTCGCGCCGCCCGTTCATAAAGACTATTGCAAAAGCCGCTAAGATATAAGATAGTTTCTGAGTTCTCTCCATTGAAGCAAAACATTGGTGAACTTCCATGCTATTTGTGTTTGAGGTGGAAGTCTTATAAAATTGTGAAAACACTCTTCACGAAGACTCCCTGACTCCCTGGCGCCAGTAGCCGATGATTTTCAGAACATTCTTTTTTTATTTATTTTTTTTCTTTCTTGTGCAAACTAAAAGCTGAATGGTTATTTTACGATTTTTTTATTAATGTTCTTTTTGTACCTTTCAGATTTCGATGTAGTCATATTAAGAATAATGATCAAGAAACATGTAATATCTGTGCGCGCGTGTGTAAATAATCAACTTTTTTGTGTGTGTTTACGTTTTGTCTTATTTTTGCTGTGGACTTTCTGTTTTTGAAGATTGCCAAGAATTACGATCCTGACCACCGTACATCCCTCAAGAACCCTCAAGAAAGGTAGGAAAACTTTATATTATTATTTTTAAGAATATTTTTCTACTGTAATGACGTATTTTGAAATCAACATGGCATCCCTGTCGCGGGATGTACGGTGGTAATATATTTTGAAATAATTAAGAATTTGAATTTTGAAATTAACTAATTAAGTAGAGAAAAAGAAAAAAATGGCTGAAAATTTAGAAACACTTAAAAAAAGAAGAACGATTTTTCGATCGGCTGCTACGAAAATTCTAAATAAAATCGAAACTTCCATAAAATCGGACGATGTGTCTATTGAAGAACTGCAAGAACATGTTGAAACATTGACCGACAAATTTAAGTCACTTAAGACAACAGATAATTCAATTGAATTATTAGTCAATCCCGATGATTTAGAGAAAGAATTAGAAGCCACTGAAAAGTATAGCGAAAATGTAATATTATGGAAGTCAAGCGCAAATCAGAAAATTAGAGAATTAAATGCCGGATTTTTAAATTTAAAATCAAAACAAGAAAGTAACAAAGAACAATTTTCAGACAGTGCATTTAATGAAAAAGTGGATAATTCTGTAAAAGTTAAGTTACCGAAATTGCATATACGAATATTTGATGGAAATATAAATGAATGGCTTTCCTTTTGGAGCAGTTTTGAATCGGCCATTCATGATAATAAGTCGTTAAATAAAGTTGATAAATTTAATTATTTAAGATCGCAATTAAGATCGACCGCTTTAAACACAATTGAAGGTTTTCCTGTTTCCGAAAAAAATTACGATGCGGCTATAGAATGGCTGAAAAGTAGGTTTGCTAATAAACAATTATTAATACACAATCATATTAGTAATCTTTTAGCTATCAAGCCATTGAGAACTTCGAATGATATATATGCTTTCCGACAATATTTTGATAAATTATCAGTAGAACTGAGAAGTTTGCAAAGCTTAGGAACAGATTTAAATAACATTTCAAGTGTATTATGTACAACCATTTTGAAAACAATTCCGAAAGATTTGTTAATAGAACTTAACAAGTCCGATAATAAAAAAGGATTTTATGAAACTGAAGAACTAATGAATTTTTTATCTACTTGTTTAAAAGCAAGAGAAAAGGCTAATTTAGTAATAAACCCAATGAACGAAGATAGAAAATTTTTTATTCCTCCTGAAAAGAAAAACTTTAATTCGTTTCGAAATAACAATAAACAAAAAAATTATCCCACATCTAATGATTTAGTGTCAACGAACAAAAAAGGGAATTTAAACGTAATAAACTGCGTTTTTTGTGAATCATTTCATCACTCCTCGGTTGATTGCTATAATGAGTTATCTATTGATGAAATTAAGAACATTCTAATGAAAAAGGGAGCATGTTTTAAGTTCCTAGAAATGAAAAAACATTTATCGCGTTTTTGCAAAAAAAATATAAAATGTCGGATTTGCGACGGGAATCATAACACATTGTTTTGTTATAGAAACGTAAAAAGGGGAAAATCTAAACAACAGACCGAAGTGTCGGATACTGCCCTTTTTGCGAATGAAAACTTGCAGAAAGAAGTTTATTTACAAACTTTATATGTTTATGTAAAAAATAATGGTTGTGAATATATAGTACGCGCATTGTTAGATACGGCTTCATCTAAGTCGTATATTTCAAAGTTCGTAGCCAATAAGATGGAATTAAAAAGTTTAAGAAAGGTCAGAATTCCGAAACAACGGTAGATCATAACTGTTATTCTGTTAATTTAAGGGGTTTAAGGGGAGATAAAAAGATTAAAATTGAGGTAATGGAACAAGAAAAAATTTGTGCTAATGTACCCAAAATTAGAGACATTCGTTGTATTGCGGAATTAAAAGGAAAAAATATATTTTTGAGTGATATCTGCCCTGAAGGTAAAAATTGTTTATATGAAAGAAATTTAAATGAAATACATGCACTTTTGGGAGCAGATGTTGTGGGAGAACTGTTTACAGGAAAAATAGAAAATTTATCTTGTGGTTTGGTTGCGATGCAAACAAAACTGGGTTGGACTACTATGGACAAAATTGGCGGAAATGAAAGGGATAGTTCTCTTTTGGTCCTTTCATTATATGTAAACGATGCCCAAAATTATAGATTTGTGGAATTTAGATTCTTTAGGCATAGTAGATCCGGCGGAAAAACAAACTAAGGAAGAAGTCCAAAAATTAGTTTTGGAGCATTTTAAAGAAACCGTAATACGCGAAACTGATGGTAGGTACAAAGTTTGTCTTCCCTGGTTAAGTGAGCATCCTCCCACTCCAAGTAATAAAGATTTAGCGATAAAACGTCTGCAAAATAATATTAAGAATCTCCAAAATTGCGGTCTGTTGAAAGATTACGAAGCAGTTTTAAATGAGTGGGAAACTAAAGGGATTATTGAAAGAGTGAAAGGAGAGGAAAAACTTAACACCAAAGTCCATTATCTCCCTCATAGAGCTGTAATAAAACCTAATTCTACGACCAAAATTAGGCCAGTATTTGATGGATCAGCACATGTTAAGGGTTCTGTTTCCATAAATGATTGTATAGAGAAGGGACCTAATTTAATTGAACTAATTCCTTCTGTTCTAAATCGATTTAGAGTGGGAAAGATAGGTATTGTAGCAGATATTCGTAAAGCTTTTTTACAGATATCACTGAATGAAAAGGATAGAGATTATTTACATTTTTTCTGGTGGAGAGATGGAAATTCAGTAAACCTTGAAATTTATAGACATTGTCGGGTTGTCTTTGGGATCAGTTGTAGCCCCTTCCTTTTGGCCGCTACTCTATCACGTCACTTAGATGAAGCACCTGAGAACATTAAAGATGTTGCTATAAAACTTAAAGAATCTTTCTATGTAGATAACTGTGTAGCTAGTGTAGAATCGCTAGAAGAGTTAGAATATTTTCGTAATGAAGCACGGAAACTCTTAGCTTCGGCACAATTTGATCTTCGTGGTTGGTGTCATAATCGGTGCGAAGAAATTGGATTAGGCTTTAATGAAAAGGCTCATTTGAGTGATGCGGCTGAGGATAAAATTCCCTTACTTGGTTTAATGTGGGACACCAAGAGTGATACATTATCGTGTGATTTTCGGAATTTTAAATTGGAAAATGAGTGCATCACTAAAAGAACAATTTTGTCCTTAACTGATAAAATATTCGATCCCATCGGTTTCCCTTGCCCCGTGACCTTAATTCCAAAATTACTTTTACAGAAATGCTCGAAAATAAAGGCGTCATGGGACTCCAAGCTGCCCGATGAGATTGTTAAGGAATTTAGAAAATGGACTAAGGAAATTAATGATTTGGGAAATCTTGAGATCCCGCGAAGATTGTCTAACTTATCTCTAAAAGAGGGAAACTTATCTTTACATATTTTCTGCGACGCTAGTAAATTTTCTTACGCTACATGCATTTATCTAAAAAATGAAGTAGAAAATCGTGTAACTTGTCAACTTATCAGGCTCGTTCTAGAGTAGCTCCTCTAAAGGACATTTCCATTCCACGCTTTGAGTTATTGGCCTGTTGTATTGGAGCTAGATTGTCTAATAGTATTAAAAAGATTTGAAATTAGAAAATGTTGATACTTTCTATTGGTCAGATTCAATGGACGTGTTATACTGGGTAAAACGGGAAGGTCCTTGGGCTACATTTGTAGAAAATAGAGTTAGAGAAATTCGAAAGCTTACCCCCAACACTTCATGGAATTTCGTACCTGGACATATGAATCCAGTAGATTTACCGTCACGCGGTTGTTGTGCAAAATCCCTTATTAAATCTCAGTGGTGGTTAGGGCCATCATGGCTTTCAGAATCAAAGGAAAATTGGCCTAGTACTAATACTTTTCCTAATATGGATATAGTGAATTCTGAAAAAAGAAAAACTATTGTGACCGCTCCTAATGTAGAGAGTGATGAGGCACCATTTTATAATCGCTATTCTTCTTACAATAAAATTTTGCGAGTTACTGGTTGGATTTTGCGATTTTACCAAAATTCGAAAAGGGGTAGTACCGACAGAATATTCGGTCAATTAACACACAACGAATTAAAAGCGGCAGAAACAGTATTATTAAAACTTATGCAAAAATAATCCTTTGTGAATGAACATAATCAAAGACTGAAATGCCTGAATATTTTTACAGATTCGGAAGGAATCATACGCGTAAAAACGAAGATATTTCAACGAGAAGATGAATTTAATTTAAGATTACCTATCTTACTCCCTTCAAATCATTACGTCGTAGAACAGATTATATTTTCGAAACATTTAGAATTCGGTCATTGTGGCGTACCCTTGTTGATGACTGCGTTACGAGAAAATTACTGGGTGCTGAAGAGTCGGAAAACAATCAAAAAGGTAATCGGCAAATGTATCATTTGTAAAAGACACTCAGCAAAACCACCTGATGTAGTAGAAAGTGTCTTACCTCTTGATCGTGTCAGAGAAGCCGCGATTTTCGAAATAATAGGAATCGATCTGTGCGGGCCTCTTTATTTGAAAAATCAATCTAAAGTCTGGATTTTGATAGCCACGTGTGCAGTTTTTAGAGCTGTGCATTTCGAGCTATTGACAGCTCTTTCAACCGAAAGTTTTATCTTAGGACTGAAACGCTTTATTTCTAGACGAGGTCGTCCTGCAATAATATATTCAGATAACAGCACAAACATTACTGGCTGCCACAATTTATTGAAAACAATTGACTATGAAAAAGTAAAAGCGGTTACTGCGTTTTCACATATAGATTGGAAATTTATTCCACCTTCTGCACCTTGGTGGGGTGGATTTTGGGAGAGGCTTGTTGGAATCCTGAAACGAATCTTGAGAAGGGTATTGGGCAAGTCGTCTTTAAATTTTGAAGAACTACATACCTTTATCTGCGATTGTGAAAGTATTATAAATGCACACCCCTTGACGTATGTTACAGATAATAATGAAGATCTTCAAGTTATAACTCCTTCAGTGTTCTTACAGGAAAATACTAAAATAGGTATGCCTGAATTAGAATTTCTAGACCACAAATAAATGAATAAACGATACCATTATAGAATTAAAATTAGAAATGATTTAAAATCAAGATTTAGAAGCGAATACCTCGGCACATTAAAATGTTCGGTCTTTAGTGGGAAAAATCAAGATCTTTGTGTGTAGGAGATGTTGTCCTGATATAGACGGAAAATTCTAGCCGAATAACCTGGCCTCTTGGTAGAGTTATCGAACTTATACCAGTCAAGATGGCGTTGTGCGCGTAGTAAAGTTGAAGACTGCAAATGGAATGCTAATTCGTCCCATTAAGAAATTTTGTTCTTTGGAGGTGAATGGAATCGCCTATAATCAAAGTGATGCAGTACTGCAAAAGCGTTTGACTACTCGCCTGGTCGAATTGTACGGCCGCCCGAAAGACTCCAACTGCAGTGATTGAGTTCTGTCCCCTAATGAACTCAAGGTGGGGAGTGTGAAAACACCTTCACGAAGACTCCCTGACTCCCTGGCGCCAGTAGCCGATGATTTTCAGAACATTCTTTTTTTATTTATTTTTTTTTCTTTCTTGTGCAAACTAAAAGCTGATTGGTTATTTTACGATTTATTTTATTAATGTTCTTTTTGTACCTTTCAGATTTCGATGTAGTCATATTAAGAATAATGATCAAGAAACATGTAATATCTGTGCGCGCGTGTGTAAATAATCAACTTTTTGTGTGTGTTTACGTTTTGTCTTATTTTTGCTGTAGATTTTCTGTTTTTGAAGATTGCCAAGAATTACTATCCTGATCACCGTACATCCCTCAAGAACCCTCAAGAAAGGTAGGAAAATTTTATATTATTATTTTTAAGAATATTTTTCTACTGTAATGACGTATTTTGAAATCAACAAAAGTTAACTTATAACATACCATGTTATAGATTGTTATATTTGTGTTGCTGAATAGAACTTTAAAAAGTTCAAGTAGAAGATGTTGTGTAAATTCTCTCAATGTGTTTTGCTACATATGCGGAGAATACAAGTTAAAAGAGCACAGAAATATATGTTACTGACTTTGTAAAGAGAGATTATATTAAATATTTTAATATTAGACTTGGTGATCAGTATAAAACTAAGGCACCGCATCAGGCCTGTAAAACTTGTACAGAACACCTACAACAGTGAACTAAGGGGAAAAGAAAATGTCTCAGGTTCGTCATACCAATGGTTTGGGAAGGACCTCAAAACCATTTTGATGATTTACTTCTGCCAAGTAAATATTACTGGGATTAATCGAAATAACCTTAATAAGTAGACTTATCCTAATTTAATTTCTCCAAGACACGCAGTTCTTCACTAAGGAGTGCCGTTTCGAAAGTTTTACCAACTACCAGAGCTCAGTAAGGATGAATACTGTCCTACTGAACATTTACTGGAACCTTTTACTACACAAGAGAAAAGAGTCTATTACCCTTCTTTTTCCCAAGAAATCTTGTATTTTGTCGAGAAATTAGAGGACTTCTGGAAAAATGGATCTTTTTGGCTATATTTCAGATTATTAGCTCTTATTTGTTGACAGCTCAAAGTGGGGTTTGAATCGTGTACTTATACACAATGGGAACAAATATGGTTGCATACCAATTGCTCACTCATCAAAAATGACAGAAATATAACACAAATTTTTTGGTCTTTGACAAAACAAAGTATTATGAACATCAATGGTTAATTTGTGTGAATTTAAAAAAATGGAAAACTCCACTTTACAGCAAAGCGGTTACATCAAATAGCCTTACTTCTTGTGTCTTTTAGATAACAGTGATAAAAAACATAACGGGATTAGAAAAGAGTAACCCAGCATGATTGTTGAGGAAAAGTAATGTTATTAATAAACCCTTAGTTGGGCAAGAGAAAATCATACTTCATCCACTGCATATCAAGCTCGGTTTTATGAAGCAGTTTGTAAAGGCGCTTGCTACAAACGGATCATGCTTTGCATATATGGAAGAGAAAATGCCCTATTTGAGTTATAAAAAAATTAAAGCAGGAATATTCAGCGAACCACAAGTAAGACAACTGATTAATGATTTTGCCTTCATAAATTCGATGAATGAGGCTAAACTAAAAACCTACATTTCTTTTGTAGCAGTTGTCGAAAACTTTCTTCGCAAACACAAAGCAGAAAACTATGTGGAACCGGTAAATGAAAAGCATAATAGTTTTAAATCTTTTTGGGTGTAATATGAACATTAAAGTGCACTATTTATACAGCTGCTCAGAGCATTTTCTTGGCAATTTAGGTGACACAAGTGAGGAACAGGGTGAAAGATTTCACCAGCATATTAAGATTATTGAAGACCGCTACCAAGAGGAAAGGGGTACACATATGATGGCAGATTACTACTTCAGTTTTAAAAGGGACTATTCTAAAATATATTCGAGAATGTCACGGAAAAAAAGCTTCCGAAGAGTTCACTGAGACTCGGCATCATCGGTGACGTTTTCCTCTATCTTTGTGAGTAAAAATATTTGTATAATATAATTTTAAAAAATATTATTTAAATATGCGTATATTATAATAATAATAATTAACATTTGTAGATAATAAAAATAAAAATTCTGTGGTTTTTTATTTATATATATCTTTTTTTAATGCATGGATTTATCTTAAAATAATGCAACATATATTTCACAAAAAGTTGTTGTTTATCTGAAAAATTTGAGCTGATTGGGAAAAACTAATGCCATATTTGAATTTAGGACATCAAATTCATATAAAATCAGCTCCAAATACCTAGGCACTAAAATGGCTGTTGACCAGTGTTATCGCTTGAAAATTGGCATTTTGGGACATCTACTTAAATTTTGCACACCAGTTTATATATAATTGTAATTCTACACGTAATTCTATATATATATATATCAGCATATGAACGGAGGGTTGTTTTGGGTCTGGGGGGGTCATGATCAGTGAAAATATACAATTTTTTTCCGAAAGTGCTTTCCTCCGGACGGCTGTGTTTTATTTAGGTGAAAAAAATAAATAAATCGGTTTTATACATATAATTTAATAGTTAGGGCTATTAAGCATTGAGTCAGATGATAAAAAATTATCCCAAATATTTAAAAAAAAACATAAAAAACCTATTTATTATTTAACTAATTCGAGAATATCAGAAATTTTTAATATCAAGTAATTGCAAAAAAGTGTTATGTGAGATAAAAAATATCCTGTTATTTTTATTCAAGTTAAAGAATATTTTACACTAAATTATTAACGTCATATCTTCCAAAATGTTAGCTTCTTTCCTTTATTTAAAATATACATCCAAGAAAAAAAATAATAGCTTAGAAATACGATTAAATTTTATCGCTACGTTACAACAGAAAAAATGTATAAAAAAAGAACCTCTGAAAAATTATCAATTTTTCAATGCTTTTGTAAGCTTTTTTTTTTTACACAGCATACGAAAAATATCTGATAACATGCATTTTACATGGGGATTTTTTAAAAGATTAAGTAACTAAGTGTATAATATAATAACAATTTTAATAAGTTATTAAAAAATAACTTTTTTTTGTTAGCATAAGTAAAAGAGCTAGATTAAAGGGTATCTGGATATGTAACTCTATCTAAATTTATGAATCTATTATTTCTACTTAAAATAAAGATTAATAATAAGATGATTAGTCCGCTAAAAAATAGATTCTTATCAATGATATGTATACACTAAAAATAGTGTTTCTTCCATATTTAGAACTTCAGAAAAAATGTTTGTGCCATTTTTCTTTAAAAGCTGCGGATAAAATGTCATTACATGGATTTACAAACTAAATTCAGCATATATATTGATTTTTTTAGTGTTTGTTATTTTTGTTGTGTTAGCAGGGACACATTCATTCATACTCACAAATGTCGATAATACATTTACTTGTTTTAACCTCCTCAATCCTGAGACAATTTTTATGTGGCACTACAAAAATCAGTTTAAATTATTATAAAACATCTCCAAAGATGCATCAGATCTATATCGATGTATCTAGTTTGTACATATTTATTGAGAAAGTCTAGGTGTAATTTTAACAATTTTAGAAGCATCTAAATTATCTTAAAGGGTGGTTTTTAGTGTTGCCTCCAGGCGACATCAAGATTGAGGAGGTTAAATACTGTATAAAATCCTACAAAATTCAGTTTATCGTAATATACTCATTAATCGTTTAAAAGAATAAACTATTTATGTTTTTCTAATCTTATTAAGAACAATATTAAAAAACTATTTTATGATGTGTTAAATCGTTGTTTTGCTAAAAACATTCGTTGTACAACTAGCACCTATAAAATTCAATATATACAGTGGAGGTCAAAAGTTTCCGGCCAGCAAGAATTTTTCAGTTAATTTGTAAGTATTCCCATATGAACAGGAATCTCAAAGTGATACTTATACATTTTATTGACATAATAATTAGAAAGAACTTACTTATGGAAGAACGTGTAAATATCAATAAATTTAATGGACAAAATTAAGTACAAAAGAAAACGCATGTTCTCAAATGTTTCCGACCACCTCCGCAAGTTTGGAAAAAAGTAGTAGTGTAACAGAAAATTACAGTAATTATCAGCATTTACAATTAGTATTTTATCGTATTAGTATTTTAATACCTTTAGTAATAAGTACTGCGGCGCAGCAACGTGACACTCATACAATCAACGGTTAAAGATCGTCTATGGTACATTTTTTCCACATTTCTTGCAATTCTGGGGACATTTCAGCTGAGTTGGAATATTTATAATTCCGCAGACTTTTGTCAACTTCTTTCTAAAGATTTTCTATTGGATTCATGTTGAGCATTTGGACAGGCCATTTCAAAAACGAAATTTTTTGTGCTAAAGCCATTGCTCGTTGAGGCTTGCATACATTATTTATGTCTTTATCATGTTAAAAATAGATGCGACCAAAATCTTTTCTGTAATATGGCAGCAAATAATCTTGCAAGATATCCTTATACATTGCATCATTCATCTTGCCGTGGATTTCAAATAACGGATCGACACTTTTTGAAGAAAATACTCCTTACAGCATAACGTGTCCTCCGCGATGCTTGATCGAAGTAATAACATAGGTCGAATCATATCTTTTGTTGTTAGGTCATCGGACGTTGTGTCTGACATCACTCCCAAAACAGTTCCAAATTCAATTGATGGAAAAATAGTATTTTTGTCCAGTTTTCACTTGATCAGACTTTGTGTTTTTTGGAAAACGCCAGACGGATACGTTGATTTATTTGTTTTACCTATGAAAAATTTTTGAACACGGACTCTTCCAAAAAGATCTGTATCACGTCAGCATTTTGACATGGTAGACCAACTTATTTCAGCAATAGTTTCATTCTGTAAATCGCAGTATATTGTAACCGAATTTTCATGCGGGTCATCAATTGTTTTCTCCTGATAATTATGTCCCCAATAATAGTTATTTTCCGGGGTCTTCCGGACCTCTGAAAGTTTTGAACGCCCTGGTCATCTTTATGTATTTTTTAAATATCGTTTACAGTCGATTTTACCGATCGAAAACTTTGCCGCAATATCTCGAGAAGTTTGGTCTTTTAGCGAAAAACTAATCACTAATTTACGAACAATGATTGTTGAATTGTTCAATTTCCAATTTAAACTATGCTATACAGGTTGATTCATTCATAAAACAAAAACATTTTAATGATAGAAAAAAAGAACTAAGGAATGATAAGTGGCCGGAAACGTTTGCTCACGCGAACTTCGAATTCTACTACTTTGTATGAAGCATCTTCAGTATCCAATCAAAATGATCACGTCGTTCAATAATTCCTAACTTTTGAAGCAAATGTGCTTCTTCTTTGCTGAAACCTTCTGGTAAGTTAATCGAAGAAGCTAACAGGACGGAAACTTTTGACCGTTACTGTATATATATATATATATATATATATATATATATATATATATATATATATACATATAAAATATCAGATAGCGTAAAAAAGGATTAAAAATATAAAAACATAAAATTGTAATAAAAATTAAAGATAAAAACATAAAATATATATGTTTATAGGATTTTGGATGGGTAGGTGTTATAATACGGAGAAGGGGGCGTTGTCTGAATAATACGCAATGGTTAATATAACTAAAAGTAGTAGAGGGGGTGGAACATTTGTAAAATTACAATAATACATTTTATACTGGATGTTGAATTAATACACATAAATGAATAATTTTATTGTTAAATTTATATATGTATATATATAAATCGAATGTATTAATTTTCTTTAATAATTAATAATATGAATGATTAAAATGCAATTAACTGTTAGATAAATAAGAACAATACCATTTATATACATAATTATAAGTGTATAAAAACATCTACTGATTATATGTATTTTTGTTTACTCTACTACTAAATTATTTATATTAAAGTTCAATATTTTTGCAGACAAATTAAATAAAAAAAATAGAAAATGTAATTTTTTTTAAATACTGTGCATTTAAATTTTGGTTATCTAATTTTTTAGCATTATATTATGTATTTATTTAATTAATAAGGCTAAGAGTAAGATTGGATTAGAGTAAAATTAGTGATAAAAAGTTAATTAAATCCAAATGATTATTAAATCATCAGATTTTAAAATATTCACCTTTTATATACACATTTTAATAAAAATTTTAATTTTTCTTAAGAAAGGTGTTATACTATAACACCTTTCTTAAGAAAAATTAAAATTTTTATTAAAATGTAAAATGAGTGATTTAATTATTGATATTTAATAGTATGATATTTTTAATTATGTGAAAAATTAATTAATAAATCATTCATGTCACAGTTTGCACAATATTATTATTATTTAATAAATTATTTACATATTTTTTCTTAGTTTATTCGTTTATAAAAATATTTTTTCACTTACTTTTTTACAGAATATGTAGGATTTGAGGCATCATTTAATTTTAGCTATAATAATTTAATTAATAGGTTTCTGGCCTAAAAAAAGTATTATTCTTATATAAATAATACATTGCAGTTCTTCAGTAATTTATCGAACAGCAGGGTCAAGTTCAATTTTGATTGTGCCGTAAAGGGTGCTGTTTTCATTATTGCCCTTACTATATTGTTCCATAATCTTTAGTTTTTCATAAAGTAAAGCTTTTCTATTTTTTTCCCTATGACAACAGTTGCATTTGATCATGCCCATGTAGTCTTTATGTATCTTTTCTGCAAGGGTATCGCTTAATGATGATAGTTTTTTTTCTTTTTGTATCCATTTGCATCTTTGTTTGTATTTTAATAAGTTATTTCTTTTTCAAATCTATCCATTCATTTTGTGTTGTGTGTTGGTCTCCTTAAATTCAAATTATTTTGCTTTTATTATGGCTAAAAAGAAGATAAAACCACACTATTTGTAGAGCCAAAATATTTAGTGCTTGATAATTCTTCATTGGTTGTACAAATTTCTATAATATTTCTTTCATTTTTCTATGTTTCTGTGTAGTAATTGTATTCTTAATAACGGTATTG
The DNA here is from genome assembly GCA_964019185.1 of Maratus speculifer. NCBI lineage: Eukaryota > Metazoa > Arthropoda > Arachnida > Araneae > Salticidae > Maratus > Maratus speculifer. Next base: position 176,240,426 of record OZ025297.1, on the reverse strand, counting down.
TACACACATACACACACTTATATATATATATATATATATATACATACAGTGCTCAGCAAAAGTTTAGACAATGGTCGATTACGCTTCTATATTCAGAAGTATATAACGAATTTTTGTAATTCATTTGCCATACATTACTTGTAATTTGTCCTTAATTCACAAACAATAAATTTTAAAACTTACCTTTTACATAATATATAATGACAAAAAATTAAATTAAAATTGTGGTAAAAGTATAGACAATCTCTATATTTACAGAAAAATAACTACAAATTAAACTCGAGTTGCACCCACATTGTCTGCAATTAGTACAAGAATGTGAATTTTTACCGAAGAAATTAAAATGCTGCTTTACTTGGGGGGTCTTTTTTGTACCAAACACGCTAAACAGCAGCTCGAAGGTCATTAACCGAAAAGTATAGCAAAAGTTTGCATAAACATTACGCGATATGATGTCACAAAAGTTTTCGACTGGGTCCAGATCAGGGCTACACGCCGGCCGGCTGAAATCAGTAATATTTTCAGTGTTAAACGAAGTTTTTCTTTAGTATGCAACATGAATCGATGCAATATCTTGCTAAATTTCATACTTTGGATCAGCTAAAATTTAACCAAATGACTAAAAATTGTTCTCCAACATATGTATGTAGTTTTGTACTGCTTGGCAACCATTGAATATCTCCAGAGATTCTCGAGCATTAAAGCAAGTGAGGACCAAATAATTAAAAAGTCAGCTCCTTGTTGTCGACTTAAGAATGTCCCAGGTTCTTTACGCAAGTCGTGCCAATAGTATGCCCACCCGTTTGGGCCATTCAAATTCCAATTTTTTCCGTTACTGAATATCACAGTATGACATTTGGGTCCATATGACGTATGTTTGCAAGTTCATTGCATTCTCGCCAATTAGTAGTAAGGTTTCAAAGTTGGTTGTTTTATCATTTTCATGTAAATGGGTTTATTTCTTTCTTCAATTCATCTACGAATCATATTCGTCAACACAGAAAGTCCTGACTTACTTTTAATGTGACTAGCAATCATCATTTGTGTAAATGTCAGTTTATGAACCTTTTTTCATTTCATTTTTTGGTCACACAAGGTCTTCCAGATTTATGTTTCGTTTTGAAGGAGTCACCCTTACACTATACTTCATAGATAGACCTATTTGAGCGAATCAATGCAGCTGAAATTTCTGTAACAGTCTCCCCGTTCCAATTTAGCTTCCCTACTTCAATTACCTCATCTAACTGCATATTTCTAGATCGCGGCTTCTTCACTAAGTGATGCTATACCGAGGTATACTTAAATACTTCATAATTTAAAATAGTGACATCATAACTTTGAAATATGCATTTTACCTTGAACAGGTTGCAAAAAATCAAAAAGTGTCTAATCTTTTACAATATGCAAAATTTACTTTTTTCAGTTAAATTAAATATTTTCTTATATATAGTCATTATTTTCAGCCTAAAATGTCTAAAATATATTTAAAAATAAGTATAGCCATTTGAAAACTCACGAGTTTGTATTTTTATTTAAAGGTTAAATATCACCAGTGTCTAAACTTTTGCTGAGCACTGTATATAAGTAGACAGATCGATAGAGACATAGTTAAATATAGAAATAGATCATTATATATATTTATTTTATTTTATTTTATTGTTGTATGTTATAAATGTAATACACATATATATAAACATATTAGATTTTACTACTCATACAATTAGAAGTAGCAGGAGTAATTTAAATAATTAAGCACACTGAAAAAATGGGTATTCAAAATTTAATGACACTTACTCAAATTTAAATGCACCACAATCTAAAAATATCTCTCATTGAAGTGCACTGATAATTGAAAAACACATGTATTTTTTATTCGATTCTATATTTGTGTTCAAAAATGAGTCGTTATGTAATGCCCTTCTTGTACCTATAAATTTGGAAAATATACTGAAGTTTATGTTTCATTCAAAATTATTTACAAAAATGTTTAATTGATTATCTACCAAGAAAAATTGCAAATTTGTTTAAAAAAATACTGAAATTGAAACTGAATATTTTTATGATAGGTGTGATTGTGCCTTCGGGCATCCAGCTTTCGCTTTAGAGTATAAGTGGGATCACGTGGGGACGGGGGGAGACTAAAATCCTCTGAATGTAGTTAGATACATTAAGAATGATTAGCTTTTACAATGTTGTTTATTAGTTAACCACATAAAGAAACATAAATTAACTTTGATAGTTTGGGCTCTGAAAAACATAAGAAATGCCATCAGTACATACATTGACAGGAATTGTACTATTTTCTGTAGATGCATTAACAATTGCAAGACATAATTTTTGAATCTCAGAATGGGGAAGTATTAAGTGAAATGCATAAGCTGATAATTACAATCAAATAAATAAATCAATAAAACAAAACAAAGGAAACAATAAAAAATATTTATATTATGTACAACACAGGGGCTCCAGTCAGAAGTGGATCTAAGAACAAATAGAAGACCCAACTAGCTCAGAAACGGATGGAATTTATAAATATGAATTTGTTTTTTTGTTATTATTATTACATACAGTCCATGATACGTCGCAGGAAAACTGGACGTTCAGGCAAATACGTCAGCCAGTCAGGAGTGTCATCAATTGTGGTTTTTTAAGGGGACCTTTATTTTTACATTGATCTGTGGACCTTTATTTGAGCAAAATCATCTGAAATAAGGTCTATTTCTGTGATATAATAGTACCAAAATAATTTTTTCTTATTAAAATATCATTTATGAAAGTTTTAAGAAGTAAAAATTAAAGGTAAGTGTATTTATATATTTTAAATCTGTTTTTCTCTAAACTGATTTTTACAGCGTTTTTAGATTTTTGAAATACTTCTTGCTACTAAGTTTTTGATCACTGTTTATGAGATTGATAAGGGAGTATCCTGAAATTGTTTAGAAAGAAATTGTATAAGATTTTTAAAATTCGTCTTCATTAAGGTAATGAAATTTGATTTTTTACTTAGTAAAAGGCAAAAAATTGATGAAAATCGATACAGAATTTAGACAAATAGCTATAAAATATTAGCTATTCAAGAGATTAAAAAAAATCTTGCACAAATTTGTTTACAATAGAGTTTTTAGTAATGAAAATGCAAAAACAAGAAAATATCTCAAAAATTAACAAACGAGGAGCATTTTAAAATTTCGTTTAAAAATTTATTTTTTTAGTAAATTTTTTTTATGAGATTGGAAATTTTTTTTAAGTGTTCTATATGCTTTTGGTGAAATGTATATATGCACAAAATTTCATATTGCTATGACGAAAAAAAAAAATAACGCCCACCGTCCCCTTAATGTGGGTTTGAATTGGTTTATTTTCTGACGGCCGATTATCTACACGAGAGATACAGGCCCTTAGGGCGAGGGGTGCCCACTGTGAGGGGTGTTTCCAAGGGAACCTAATCCGTATTTATGCAAAGAATTCCAAGGTTTCAAGAAAAACACGGAAGTCTCCGAGCGGCTAGGCCGACGGTCGCGATTGTAATCGAACCCAGCACCTACCGTCTACCAGGTTGGAGATCACAACCTCTCGGCCACTGGTCCGATTACATCCTTAATGTGGGAGTTGGACGTTAGTGGGCAATGTCAAATGTAGTGTAAAGATATTGATAAAGCTCTCCAGACGCAAAAGAACTGAATCTCATTTATTTACGGTATATAAGTGTTGTTGGAAGGATCCAAGATTAGTGAAAAAAAGATACAGGTATCTGCTACTTATTGAAAAGTTTTGTAAGACCTCTGTTATAAAATGAAAGCAGTATTTGCCAGCGTCTGTAAGCTATATTAAAATACTATGCATCATTTAATATTTACATAAAAAAAATCCTTTATGTCGCCATCATAATAGTGTACAAAATTATCGTTTTGTTTCGGTTTGATAACATATGATGCACCAAAATTGAGAAAACATATGTTCATTTTTTTCCAAATATGCTTAATTGAACATAACTACACTGATATATTCATTTTTATGAAATTCATTTTTTTTAATGCATCAACGGTACTTTAAATAAAGATTTTAAAATCTGTGAAAAATACATGAACATTTTTTCCTGTAATAAATAAGTAATAATGCTCATAAATGTGTAAAATATTAGCGTCTTGAAATTTTTCCAGAGAGAGAAAATTCGCCTTAAATGCAATATTCTAAATGAAAATCAAAGCTTCCTTTTTTATGGCTTAATTGGTGCAAATTACAACCAAGTGGAAAGTTTTCCATTCTGGGACTCGAAACCGAGTGATCAGTATAACGCACTGACATTCTGCCGAATAAAATAGATGGAACGACACCCAACATTGGACTTGTTAATAGTATATGTTACAAACGCAGCACAAGATGGAATATTGCCCGTGAACCACCGACATAGGGCAAATAGGTTCTAATACCGACATGGAAACTTTTTCACTAGGTTGGCATTAGTGTCTCCTTAAGCAATACAATTTTTAAATTTGATTTTCATTTGAAATATTGTGCCAATTTTCTCTCTCTGGAAAAATTTCCAAGTATTATTGTATTCAATCGATGCTGGATTAATTAGTGTTTTGTTTTTGTTAAAAAAAATCATCTCATAGCGTCAATGTATTAAGTAATTTTCCATAATCAGACTTTGAAAAGCCAAACTATGTAATTTAAAATTTTTTTTTATGGTATACAATTATAAAAATGGTTCTTTATATTTATATATATGTAAACATATTATTTTAATAACTATGAAACTACGATTAATGTTGCGTGATAAATGTTATTTTTTTCAAAAATAAATACAAATACTAATGTAAAAACACCTTCCCTTAATATAAATAAAAAAATGGATTGAAGTACATCTGAGTGCATGATAATATGTTAGTAGATTTAAGCCTCGATTACTTTTACTGAAAAAAATTAAAAATAATGTTTAGTCAAATGTAAATAAGGATTATTTCAAAAGAAATGCACTCGTTAAATGATATGATAATGGAAAAATCTTTTTTTCGAGGCTTAAAACTCGTGAAAAATATATATGCTAAGTATCGTTATTTTTAACTTTAGAAAAACAGTTATTGCTTGGATTAGCAGAATAAAATGAGAATGTATTGATTTTTCTTTCGTTTATAAAAGAGATTTTTTTACGTTTGATGTTCTTTTATGTATTTTTTATATTTGTGATTTTTTTAATTACTGCTGCATTTTGCATTAAAAACATGTACAAAGAAAGTAATAATTATTTTACATCACACAAGATACATTTTTTTTGTTTATACAGATTTATTTTAGTTAGATTAAATGAAGAACATATCTGAATAGTTTATATGAGGACCCCAGAACCCAAGAGGCATAAGTGACACATATGAAATAATTTAATTAATTGCACAGATGTACGGGAAATACTTTTTTTCTTTTTGGGAAATAATATATAAGTGATGCTATAATTATGTGCTGTGTTCTAGATATCAATTCTTTTGCCAAATAATAATGAATATTAATTAATTATATTTTAAAGACAATTTTACTTTACATTTTTCACAGCTATTGCAGTAATATATCAAAGACCACAGTGAAACAAGCAGCAGTTTTCTATTTCAACTCAGTTCATATGTTATTGATGTTTAAATTTAAGATGAATTATCTTTAAATTCAATTTATACCAAATAGAATTTTTATTACTTGCTCCTTTTTTTTCTGAGGTCTCATATGATTTCATCGAGTGAGGATTATAAGATACACAATCAAACTAAGATGTTTTGTATGTAAAATAAAAAAACGCATATTAAAAAAAAAGACATGTGCCCCAAATAAAGAAATTTAATACTTTAATTTGATATCCTATTATACTGACCATAAATAATGCACCTATTTATACTTGTAAAATATTGCCAAGAAAATGGTCTTCACCAATTATCTTTCTCTAGAATAATAAGAAAAAAGAGATCATGTAACAATTAACCATTATTATAGTATTCTGTCACAAAAAATGTGATAATCATTTCAGAGATTATATTCATATCACACCTATCACCATTAATATCAATCTCAAAAATAAATAAATGAATAAAATAAAAAATAATAAATAATAAAAATAAAAATAAATGTATGGATATATAAAGAAAAAAAGGTCCAATTAACGGCTAATACTTTTATTTTCGATCTAGATCTCACAATTTTCAAAATTAGATAGGGGAACAGTGCAATCAGGGTACCTTAGCACGTTTTGCACTTGTTTAGAGAAAAATAGCTTAAAAGAGGTTTTCTTCTTATAAAAACTAAAATTAATAAATTTCTTTGATTAAAAATATTTCTTCTGCACATCAAAGTATGTAATTTTTAATAAAGAAGCATTTTCATTAAAATTGTCAAACTGTTATGACTATACATGACAGACTTCATTTTGTTATGTTTCTTTTTTATTTCAATGTGTAAAACAACAAAAAAAGCATGCTAATTGAAATGAGAAATATTTTATCTCAATAAAATCACAAGCATAATTACCACTCTCTGCGTCACTCCACTCACTATTGGCCCAAATATCGCATTCTTCACGTTGAACCTAGAGTCCTTTCCTCCATTCTTGTTCGCAAAGAAAGAACTCCCGCAGACACAAATTGCATCCGATTCCTAGATATATTTTTATTTTTCAAATTTTTGAAATTCAACTTCTTACCGTTTCACACATTTTTTTAATGTTTCGTTCATCTGAAGAAATCCTATTCGTTTCTGTCTTCTGTCTGTCAGTCACAGAATCCTTACACAAAAATTATGTCAGAGAGTTCAAATCTTGAGTTCATACAGCTGAATATCTCTTGTCACACAACAAATCATAAAATTTTGAAAAAAGACTGTTATTTTATTAAACTATTTCTTTAAGTATCATCATAATTTTTTTCTTCTAACTGTTGCACGCCAGATTAAATAGATATAAAAAATATTTACCTTTACTTTTAAAATAGATGGAGTCATTGTCATATTTACAAAATTGATATTAAAAACTACAAAAATAAATTAATATCTCAAAAATAAATTGGGATACAGTTTTCAAACAAACTGCATTTAAAAGTACATTTTTCTCTATACGATGGCGTAATAATTGAAAATGTGTGATAAATAGAAGTTTAAAAATTTGCAGTAGCGTAAATTTGAAAATTGAAATTTCATTATCTTTCCGTTCGTAAAATGACACATGTATTATGCAAAGATACGTTTGGCCTTTTTTATATAGATAGATATATAATTTGATTTGAACATTTTTAATTTGATTAAAATAAATAACTTTCTTTTATAATTATTTTAAAATTAAATTTAGTTAAGTTTAATTAAATTTAAAATAAGATACTACTACATTATGTCCAACAAGTATGTTTTTTTTTTTTTTTGTAAATACTTTTTTAATACTTAATAAAAATAAATTCAAAGTAATTTTTCCAATCAAAATAAAGAAAAAAATCTGAGACATTATACGGACGAGTTGGAACCCGTCGAAATTCGACGAAATAATATTTTTAAGAAAGAACTGATTCATTGATTTATAATACATTTGTAAATTTAGTTACAGTAAAAATTGTATCTTATATTGGTCAATGTAACTCTCAGACAAATGTTATTTAAAGCTAAAATTAACAAAATACTATAAAACTCAATTATCCAAATTATTAAACGAAATAAATGTAAATTCACTGGATTTTATTATAGACGATATTTTTTGAAATAACATACGCATCTTAATTTCTATCTTTTTTCCCAAATTTAAGAGAAAATGGAGTGATTCTCTGGCTAAAATTACAAAATTGGTATTAAATATTATAAAAAAAACTAATATCTCAAAAATAAATTGAGATACAGCTTTGAAACCAATTGCAAATAATAGTACATTTTTTTCTATACGGCGGTATAAATATTTAAAATGTAGGATGAAAATAAGAAGAATAATAGAAGTGTAAAATTCGCAGTACCGAAAATTGCATGGAAAAGTGTTGCGCATTTTAATTTCTATTTTTTTTTCAATTTTAAGAGAAAATGAAGTGATTATGTTGCCACAATTACAAAATTGGTTCTAAAAACTATAAAAAAATTAATATTTCAAAAACAAATTGAGATACAACTTTCAAACAAATTGCATTTAAAAGTAAAATTTTCTTTCTATACGACGGTGTAAAAATTTAAAATGTGCGATGTCTAGAAGTGTAAAATTTGTAGTAGCGATTATTGCAAAACCGAAATTGTTGCCACTCACAAAATGACGTATGCGTTACGCATAGATATGTTTGGTCTTTATAATATAGATATTAACACATCTAAAAGATACGAAATTCGTTTTCAAAAATTTGGTTGTTGTTCGGAAGGGCAATATTCAGAATCAACAAATGTTATTATGTATGAGACAGCCTGTTGACGAATGATTCTCAAGTGATCTCACGTTATTCTGAATTACTGTATTCGAAAAACTTATCTGAGAATTCCGCGTGTGTTTATGAATTTTATACTGGATTGTGAAACCAGAAGTTTCATTCGAAGTATATTTCACAAATATATACAAAAAGAACAAAAATATACTCCAATAAGAATGAAAATGTTTTTAATAAAATTTTATTTAATTTCTTGATTCCCCAAATATTGCATATTGTATGATAATTGTTCTGAGATGTATGGACACAAAATCGATATATCGATAAAAAATTCTAATGTGTCATTAAGTGTGATTAATTTTTTAAAATTTTACTAATCCCAGTTTATAAGTATGCTCTACATTTTTACTATAAGAAACGGAATTGTATAATTAAATGGTAAATAGTACATGATGTTTATATAATTGAAACCACACTAATTGCAATCGCAATTATACATTCTTTAACCTCTCATAATAAATGTTACAAAGATGATCGAAAAACTGAACGTAACATTAAATTGATAGAAATCTTCTCTCATTACTCTCATTAAAATATACAGAGTGATTATAAAAAAAACTATCCCGACTTTTGGGGTCCTAACTATTATACCATTCACATAAACTGACTGAAATTTTAGCAAAAGATATTTTTAGGTATGCGCTCAAGAATGATATGGAAAACATCACTTTCACTCAAGCAGTTACGGTTACAGAGAGAAAATTTCGAAAAAATCAAAAGGCAACACCCAGTTTTTTGTATTGGAATGTGATGTCCATTGTGAAAAATTCTAAATAGCGCTGGAATGGCAAATGTAGCATAAAAATTACCAGAACTGGGCAAGGAAAAAGTAAAAAGGACTTTGCCGTGTAGCAGAACATTAATGTTTGTTTCATTTACGTCACACGTCACACCGTTTCTTCGGCTAATATCCCAGCATGACTTGTTTTCAACAAAACGAGAAGATGAAATCAAGAAACGCAAATATCGAGTTTACGTAAGACACAGTCAGGATTGAAGCCGTTAGGCTAGGAGAAAGAAAAGACACTGCGAAATGCAAGCCGCTTATGTTGGCTTAGGCCATTCCAAACAAGATGCCGCTTTCAGCGAAAGAACGTGTGAAAATCGTAAAGATTTATTGCCTGAATAGACAAAATGCCGCAGAGACATTTCTTGTTTACCGCCGCAACCATGGAGGCCCCTGCATTGTCAAAGCTGTACGGGACTTGATTCATAAATTTGAAGAAACTGGTTGCACATGCGATCGACCTCGGTCTGGACGACCTTCCGCCCTTGTGGAAGCTGTTGCAGAAGTTCATCAAATGATAAGCACAGTTCGTCCCGCAATTGCACGCGGTGTTTTGTGTGTTCTGAATTTTCCGAATTCAACTCTACGCAAGATTCTGCACTCTTTTCTAAACATGTTTCCGTATCGATTCCAGCGGTTCCAGATGTTGGAAGAAGGAGGCTATCAATTACGGCTGGAATTTTGCAATTCAATTCCTTATCAGGTACGATGAAGATAGCCGCTTGCCTTTTCGTATTCTGTGTACAGATGAGGCGCATTTTTCATTAACTGGTAACGTGAATTCAAAAAATTATATGCACTGGGCTGAGAATAATCCACATGATGTGCTTGCCCATTACACGAAGAAAAAGTGACCGTTGGATGTAGTATAACGAGTACGTTCATCCTTGGTCCTTACTTTTTTGAAGAGGTTATTGCCGGTAATCTTCAAACGTGTGCAGTAACGAGTGATCGCTATCTGAACATGTTAACTCATTACACGATTTCCGCATTGCAACGTCGAAATGCTATATCTGAAGTTGTGTGGATGCAAGATGATGCTCTTCCAAATGTCGAGTCTTCTGTCAAACGTGTCTTAAGTCAACAGTTTGGTGACAGAGTTATCTCCCGTCATTTCCCGTTTCCGTGGCCTCCAAAGTCTTCTGATCTGACACCAATGAATTTCTGGCTGTGGGGATATCTGTAATCCAAAGTGTATCAGTTTCGTCCTCGAACTGCATCTGTTTTAAAAGATGCTGTCAGAACTGCGATTCAAGAGATTCCTATTGTCATGGTATGTACTGTAGTGCTATCTACCATCTGCCGCATGCAAAGTCTCTTCGTGTGTGAAGGAGGTCATGTGGAAAATTTGGGAAACACAATAAAGTGTTTTATTTTATGCTGCTTCTCTGTCCTTATTGGTTGTCCTCACTTTTAGCCTATTTACCGCCGCTGCAGTTGCCGTTCCAACTCTATATGGGATTTTTCACAATGGAGATCACATTCGAATACAAAAAACTGGGTGTTGCCATTTGATATTTTCGAAATTTTCTCACTGTAACCGCAACTGTTTGGGTGACACTGTTGTTTTCCATATTATTCTTGAGCCCATACCTCAAAATATCGTTTCCCAAAATTTCATTCAGTTTCTGCGAATGGTATGATAGTTAGGGGCACAAATGTCGGGATAGATTTTTATAATTACCCTGCACTTTAATGACTGCTTGAATATTGAATTTAGAATCACGTACATATTTTTGAGAAATCTTAAAATATAGATTTTTAAATAAGTATAAATATTAATTAAATTCATAAATTCTAAACTGTAAACTAATTTTCTTAAGCAATGTATTTTAATAAAGGAAAGCTTACAAATTATATTCTTTAAAAAAATCTTGTGTGTGTAACAAGATTTTAATTTATTAAAAATGAATTAATCGAAATTTGATGTAATTTACATTCGGTGATTTTATTGATTGATATTATTGACTGATTTTATTTTAAACAAACATGTAATTTTTAGTAATGAAAGTGATTTTTATTCTTATGCGTTGAGTTCAGACTTTTGGCCCTCTGCTCTGAGATAAAGAATTATAATCCTTAAAAAAGTATTGATATATATATATATTTAATTTTGACTAGAATATTTTATTTACGTCAGAAAATTTCCTTGCAATGATGTAGTATATTTTATTTAGAAGATATAATTTATAATTAATTATTAGAACTTCATGTGTAGTCCAGTTCAATATACAACGTCAGAAAGTAAATATCAACCTATACATAACAAATAAAACGATGGAATAAGGTTTAGAAAGGTAAAATCTAATTTTTATAACACGATTTTTTTTCACTTTGCTAATGATGCATATACATAAAAGCAGCATAGAAAAAAATATTCATGTTAGGGTTGAAACCTGGGTCTTTGGTTTAGCAGTCAAACGCATTGCCAACAGAGCTACCTTATCAATAGGTCTACCTTGGCGTACATTACGCTTATGTGTATATAACAATTGAAAGGTTGAAATGCATTCGAGTAATAGTAAATCTGAATTTAGTTGTAGATATTTAAATACACATTGTTAACAAATTATAAAATCAACAATGTAAAAATGTAACCAGGCAAGAGTTCAAACTTGGATCTTTGGTTCAGCACATAAATGCTCTGCCAACAAAGCCGCCTGGGTGGCACGCTTTGCCTGGCATTTTTTACTCATATATGTATGTAATAATTGAAAGGATTCAATACATTCGAGCATAGTAAATCTGAATCAAATTATAGAAAATTGCATTCGTATTGTGAACAAGGTATGAAACCAATAGAGTAAAAATGTATCGAGGCAAGAGTTCGAACAAGGGTCTTAGCCCGTAAGGCATGGTGACGATGTCACTGCGACGTCGTTGTGAAGCAAAATTGTGACTTTGTGACCATCGATTGTCGATGTGACGTCACGTGATGTCGATATAAAGTCACACTGGCTAAAATGTGAATGTGTTATGGCCGGTTTAGAGCTCGTTTTTGACATCACATTGTGACCACTTTGTGAAGTCATGGTGTGACAAATTTGTGAAAAATATGTCATTTGTGACTACTTTGACATTAAAATTGTGACGAAACTCTGACATAAGCGACGATATTTAAATTGCCATAAATATGCTTTTTAAAGTAAATAACATGTTTTAAAGAATATTTGTAATTTTCTAAAGATTTTTAAGAAAGTCGAATTTCATTCACAATGTGACGTTACTGAGTTGTGGATACATTGGTGGCACTTTGATCACACATGTGATGTGACCAAAGTGACTCACAGTGACGACTTTGTGACGTCACTGTGACCATTCATGCTATGAGGGAGGTTTAGCAAACAATGTTCCACCAGCAAAGCCACCAGGATGACACACTTACAAGGGGACCACCAGACATGGTGCTCACAGATTTTGATGATTTCAAAGTATGTTGTAGGGGTCATACCACTAATTATTCTGATGAAAGGGTTGTTTCAAATGCATCTTGGTTTTTGAGAAATTGGGGGGGTCAAAGTTCAGCCTATATTTCAAATACCTAATTGTACAACATCTGAATGTCAATTCATGGCGTCGTGCCAAAGCACGTGTTTGTGAATCGAAAGGTTGTGAGTTCGAATCCATCCTCGGCTTCTGTTTTCTTTTTTACTTATATTTATATTTTTTACACGTTACAAATTTTAAGTATTTTTATTACTAGAGAAATTGCTACAACTTTTATATTTTCTTAATAAATTGCATTTACATTTTTGAATTTTTTCATGAAAATTTATTTTTTCTGCAATTTTTAAACTAATATTTCTTTTGATAATTATGCAAGTTTTAAAAAATGAAGTTTCACATAAATTAAATCGGATTTGCGTTTAGATTAAAAATTTCGGTAAAAAATACTGATTTTCTCTAAAAGTTCATAAACGTAAACTTAATTTCTTAAGGGGACAGTTTACCCCAAAATTGATCAAAAAATCGATTTTTGTTTTGAAACATTAAAAGAAAGCCTGTTAAATTGTGATTATTTAAAACCTCTTTTTCATCCATATGACAATCATATCTTGACATGTTGTAAATTTTGTTAATACACCTAATGCAATTCCCACACTAATGATAACTTTAAACTTTTTTTTCCCTCTATGTTTATATTTACTTCGCTTTCACGTTTTAAAAATGTTAAGGCTTTTTTTGTATTTGATACAGATATTTAAAATGTTTTGTACAATTTGATTGTTATACATGTGTTGAATATGCGCATGAAATTAGACTTAACATTATTATTATTATAATCGTTATTATTAAAAGTATATATGAAGATGTGTTAGATTTCACCACTTTGCACAACTTATATCAAATAAAAAAATATATTAAATGTAGCACTACATTATCTAAAAATCCATGCACAGTATTGCGTAAAACACATTTGAAAAAAAAAAAAGGTGATTGATTAATCTAAAAATATTTTTATTTAAAATTGTGGAATTTTAAAATATTAAAATTTTCTTATACTTTTTCAAAATTTTAATTAAATACGCATTCTTATTTAATTTTTTGTTGCAAAATGTACTTTTAGTTGAACCCTGAACTGCAGTCAGTTCACCAGTTGAGCCATATTTTTTGAAATAATGGTAATAATAAAATATTGAAAAAGTAAACTGTCCTCTTCAGAAAATATCAAAAGGTTCAAAGCTGTATAATTCCCAATTCTGCTTAAAATTTGTAACATGTAAAAAATATAAATATAAGTAAAAAAGAAAATAGAAACCGAGGATGGATTCGAACACACAACCTTTCGATTCACAGACACGTGCTTTGGCACGACGCCACGAATTGACATACAGCTTTGGTACTAATAAGTATTTGAAATATACGCTGAACTTTGACCCCCAATTTCTCAAAAAACCAAGGTCCATTTGAAGGAACCCTTTCACCAGAATAATTAGTGGTATGACCCCCTACAACATACTTTGAAATCATCAAAATCTGTGAGCACCATGCCTGGTGGTCCCCTTGTTAGTCTGGTATTCTTCACTCACATATGTATATAATAATTCAAAAGATTAAATACGCTTAAAAATTAGTAAATATGTATTTAATTATATAAACTTTTATTCATATTGCAAAGAAGACAAAAAACAAACTAACAAAAATATATTCAGGGAAGGTTTTGATCCTGGGTATTTTGTTCAGCCTATAGATGTTCTGCTAGTGAAGACATCTTCACGACTCATTTAGCCTGTCATTCTTGACTCATATATTTATATAATAATTGAAAAGATTAAATATGCCTGAGAAATTGTAAATATGTATCTATTTACACGAGTTTTTATTCATGTTGCTAAAAAGGCATAAAACCAATAGAGTAAAAATGTATCCAGGCAGGATTCCAAATGTGGGGGTTTGGTTCAGCACACGAATAATTTACCAGCAAAGCGACACTTGGATGACATACTTAGTTTCACATTCCTCACTTATTTATGTATTTAATAATTCAAAGGATTATATACATCCGATTAATAATAATTCTGGATTTTATTACATGAAATTTTATACATATTGCTAACAGGCCATAAAACAAATAGAGTAACAATGTATCCAGGCAAAACTTAGAACCAGTGTCTTTGGTTCAGCACGCGTATTTTTTTTTCCAAGCACCTTCGTCGTTCCAAGCCTAAGCTCGGACTCTGATTGGTTGTTGCCCTAGGCACTGTTTTCATGTAACTTGGCGATAATCATGCTTGGCGTAAATATAGATGCTTCCGTCGAGTTTGATTTTCTTCCGAACCGAGTACAAAGTAAATTTTCTCTCTTGCAGCATTGGATTGGATGGAACGTGTCTTACTGAAAGCTGTACTCTTTAAAAGTTTTTACACATAAGATCACAAGACCACGAGGATAAGAATGAAGGAATAATAAGAATGAGTAGGTTAGGTTTTAGGTTTACTCGTTCACATACGAGCGAAGTATTTTTCGCCAAGTATGGTTATCGCCAAGTTACGTGAAAACAGTGCCGAGAGAAACAACCAATCAGAGTGCGAGCTTGGGCTTGGAACGACGAAGGTGCTTGGAAAAAAAATTTCGCGTTCAGCACACAAATGTTCTGCCAACGAAGACACCTGTGCGATATCTCAAGACTGGCACATTACATCCTTATATGTTTATAAAAACTCAAAACTGGGAAATACTACATGAACATTTTAAATCACAATTTAATTACAGGATTCACATTGCTATCAAGAAGACTGCCAAGCGGGACACTAACCGTTAGAATTATGAGATTTTATGGCCCAGAAAAAAATCTGTACCACTATCCAAAGAACACTAAAGCAACAGGAATATCCCAAAAATCAATGGGTACAAACTGACACAAAAAATAAGAAAAATACAAACAATTAAGTAGCAATCTGTTTACTGATTATTTATTTGTGTTTTTCTTACATTGCTAACAATGGATAAAATCAATAAAGTGAAAGAAATCAAACCAGGAGTTCAACCTGGGTCTTTGATTCAGCACATCAAGCTCTGCCAATTAAGCCACCCTATGTGCTATATGTTGTGTAGTCCATATGAATTATAATTTGAAGATTTTTCTGATTTACTATTTCTCGGCCGTGATTCAGCATTTTTATGTATATGGTAATCCATTATGCATTGAATTAACTCACGTTTGCCTCATAGTTCACGTTCATGAAGATGTTTCATCTTGTGCTGATTTGCCTGCCTTATAAACAAGTAAGAGAGAAGCATTCCAAGTTAATTTTGTCTTCAAGATGGTTTAATTGCTAGAGCGTTTGTATATTGAATCAGACACCCAGATCGAACACATGTATTGATATCTTTTATCTCTACTGATTTTGCGTCCTGTTAGAAACAGGAATAAAAATTCACGTAATTAAATTCAGAATATCCTGTACATCATTAAAGAGAATTTCAGAGAGTAAGATATACATAAATATGTTGACATTTACTATTTCATTTGACATACCTGTGA
This sequence comes from Maratus speculifer, assembly GCA_964019185.1. Classification (NCBI taxonomy): domain Eukaryota; kingdom Metazoa; phylum Arthropoda; class Arachnida; order Araneae; family Salticidae; genus Maratus; species Maratus speculifer. The sequence goes on along the minus strand of OZ025297.1, from coordinate 176,224,234 downwards.
CTTAAAGAATGTTCATAGCAGAAAAGGCACAAAGTGTGGGATCTAAATATCTGTTAGGTCTTTCATGTACAAAAGACAACGTTCATTCAAATTTAATGTATATGCATACATATTTAAATATATATATATATATTTAAATTGCTGTATAATAACAGAAAATCATAAAAAAACATTTGCAATTTGAATTTTCATTTTTGTTTTTTTTATTAGAAACATTACTACACAGTCAAAAATACATTTTATCTTTATACATTACAACATCAAATAACAAAGATTAATGTTCTGAAAGATTTTTTTTCAAACGTTTTACACTTCATAAAAAATTCCCCACTTTAACTTAAAAAAGAAAGCTAGATTAAAGTGTACCTGAATGCATTATAATAGATTATTAGATTTATCGCTCGAATATTCTTGCTTGAAACGGTGATTGAAAATAGCGTTTAGCCATGTGGAAATAAGCATTATTACCAATAAAACTCACTTGCGAATTCGCATGCTAATGATAAAAACTTTTTAAAGATTTAAAACATCTGAAAATTATGTACGCTAAGAACATTTCTAATTAACATAAAAAAATTTACTACATTTTTCAGCAAAATAGAAGGAAAGTTTAATGATTTTGTTCTTTGATGTAAAGTTAACTTTTTGTATTTGATAATTTTTCAATTTGCTACATTTATTTTTGTTGTTTAATGCATTATATTAATTGGTGTAAAATAGAAATTTTTTGGCACATTTAGCATGCTCTGGTTTTATGTAAAGAAGTGTTTGGAAAGATATGTGCATTAAATTATTTATTTTGTGTTTTTTACTACTATACTTGTAGTGTACTGTATGTGTATATAAATATTAAAATGTGAGACACTATATAAATGCTTTAGATGTATAAAACTTTTATATGTGTGTAAAAGAAGCATATTCTATGCTTCATTTTTCTGTAATGAAGGGTGATGCAAGAATTTGTCATTCAAAAGGCAAGTGTATCAGGTGGGCAAACATTCTATGGAAATTTCAAAAAATAATTAAAGCTGGAAAAATAACAGAAGTAAAAACGCTTCGTATTAAGCTTGCCGAGTTAGCATCTATAGGTCATGATTTTTTTTTTCAGACAGCAATAAAAAATAATTCAAGAAACATTCAATAGATGGCGGTGGAAGCGTTTGAAGTCGATGTAAATATGTGAATAAGACGAATATATGAACTTGCACTGCTAATCCATAATTAATTCACGTTTGAGAGCCGTGTACTAGATCAAAGTTTATGAGTGCGAAGGATAAAGCTTTGTTGGTGAAGTTATTTTAAGTCAACCAGGAATCAGAGACCGATCCTTAATCAAGTACATGGGTCTTAATCGTGAACTAATTGTGGATTAGCGGTGCAAGTTCTTATAGCCGTCTCATTTGATATTTCCAGAATAGTCGAACGTTTCCTAAATCATCTGTCGGATGTTTTTTGAATTATTTTTTATTCCTGTCTTTAAAAAAATCCCATGACCTATAGATGCTATCTTTGAAACCATTTTTTGGGGTTATTTTTCCGGCTTTTATAGTTTTTTAATTTTTTTTACTGACTTTTTGCTTACGCAATACAATAACCAATAGAATAAAATCCCAAAACAAATTAGTATGTTTTGCTACAGTTATAAAAGACGTAATGAGATTAAAAGCTTATGGTGAAAAAATTCTGCATACTTTTGGGAAATTCTTGAAGATTTATAAAGTAAAAAAATAATTGGATCTCCGCATTGCAATAAGATATGTCTCAAAAATTTAAGCACAAGCATAAAATATCGATTTTCTAAGAATTATAAAAAAAATCGAATAAATAGCATTTTTTATTTGCATCTTTCACAACATTTTTCAAATAAATTATATCAAACTGTAGAAAAAAATAAATTGCATAATTATAAAATATATAATAAAAAAGTATCAAAGGTTGATGCACAGTGTCAAAAACAACCAGATTTATAATTATTTAAAGAACTTTAAGTTACAAATTATTTTTTCGTCATTTCGGAGTAGTTTAAATAAACATGAATTCATCGAAGTTATCAGTTTTTGTGAGGTTTCTGATGGCAGGATTTCTTCAAAAAAGTTATACTGCTTTCTATTGCCTTGAACCTAGTGGGTTAAAACACCCCAGATAATCATTCTCAATCACAATTCTTAATCAGGTTTAAGTCTTGATTTTAAGCTGTCCAGTCAAAACGTTAACATTTTTATCAGAAATCCAAAATTTTGTAGAATGTGATAATTAGATCGATTGTCTTGTTAAAAATCAATTCAGGATCCTACAAAATGTCACCGAATGGAAGAAAATGTTTGTTTTACTCCTCTTGATATACATATATATATTTAATCTTGTCTTCTTTTTAGAAAATCCAGAGATTTTTGGCCTTTGAATCCAAATGCCCTCCAAACCATAACAGATTTACCGCCTAGCTGCCTGCTGAAAAATGCCCTTGATTTCTTTTATAAATCATGCCAATATGCGTTCCAGCCATCAGAGCCATCTAAATTCCACTTTTTCTCATCGCTGAATAAAACTGTAAGCCATTTTTACCCGTAGAACGTGTTGCTCTTAGACCAGTTCATTCTTGTCTGTTTGAAAAAGATAGATTAAAAAAAGTTAATTAGGAATCTAAAGGTAGATAATTTATAAGAATATGGAGTGCAAGCACCAAAAGGTATAACATTTAAGTTTGATATTGGTTTCGGATATATTGAACGAATTAGTTTATTATTTTCTCTTTTTAATTCAACATCTAATTAACAGAGCTTTTCGAATTTGTTCCACTGAAAATTTAAATGATGAATTAGATAAAATGAAAACAATAGCTAGTAATAACGAATATTAAGTTAAAATAGTTAATAAATTAATTAAAAAGTTTATTAACAAAATGAACAGTGCAGTTTTTGAAAATAAAGCCAACAGTGAAAATAACATGAAAAGGGTTGTTATAAATCTTTATCCAAAATTCTTTAAATCCGCTAGAACACAATTTAAAAAGTTTAATTTAAATTAAATTGCTAGACCCCCTCCAACATTAAAATCAATTTTAACCACTATAATTTACCCAATTGATAAATTTGACATATCAGGTGTTTATATTATTCCATTTCTTAAAGAAGGTGGATACAGAAATTATTATATTCGTATGACTCATAGAAAATTCAAATTGAGATATAAATAACACATTGCAGACATAAAATTTAATATAGGTAAAACCGCATTATTAAGACTAAATAAAATAGAAAACATAGATATTTTGTTTAATGAAAGTAGATTAATTTATAGGTCAGATTTTTATTTGCACCTTTTTATTAGAGAGTCTATTGAAATTTACGTCAGAAGCTCAATGGTCTTCAATGACTCCATGTCATTTCAAATACCAACTATTTGGATTGAATTGTTAGATAATTTGAAAATTAAAATTAAGCAACGCGAAACATTACTAATATAACGGGCATGATTTTTATTTATTTTTAAATTTCAATTGTAACAGTTTATTGTCATTTTCCATATTTGTGTTTATTTATATATTTTGTTTTTCTGATGATGATTGAGTAAATTCAATCGAAACATGTCATATTATTAAGATCTTTTAATTTATTTTATTAGTATTTGACGTCCTTTTTAGCAATTAAATATTTTAATATATATTTTTGAAATGCACATAAATAGTTAAGCATATAACCGTTTAACACGTTCTTTCTAAGAGTATATATTTTAATGTTGGTGGAAAAACACATTATGTTGAAATATGTATTCACCAGTCCTTAATTATGTTATTTTAAAATCATTAATCGTTGATAGTCATACGTTTATCTACTTCTATCATCGCACGGAAAAATTTTGTTTTGAAACTTTTCCATAGTATACAGTAAATAATTATGGAGATGTTAATTGCTCATAAGTTATTGAGGTTTTCTATACGTATGATAAATGGGATATTGGGGAGGTATTTTGATAACATTTGTGTTTAATAACATTTTTAATAATGGACAATTTCAAAACTTGTCCACATGTGGTTTTTCATATACGAAGCCCATATACAATATTTTGCCTATACAATGTTTCATATACACTGTGTCTCCAAAATCAAGATCCAAACTGTAAATGACAGAAAATTACTTATAAAATTTATAAATTTTGGTATAGCAATCTAGGCTTTGAAAAAAAAAATGGCGAAAAACAGTAAATGTGGACTGAATGAAAAGAAGAATTCCGTTTCCTTAAGATTTACATTAAGCTTTCACCTGTGCCACTGGCATAATAAACAACTGATAAGCGTAGATTTTCGCAGATTCTGAGGGTTTCAAGAACATTTTCAGCAACGACTTAAGTCTTGCGATGAGGTTCTCACCAGAGTCAAATTTTGTCACATATATGATACGACAAGATCTTGCTAGACACTGAAAAATATGTGTCGATGGTGGTGGTGGCAAATTTGAATATTTATTGTAGCTATTATGACAATAATTTTTAATAAAATGCAGTAATAAAAATTGCAAAGCTATAATTTCATCGTCAGGTGTTACCGTTCGCAATATGACGTCAGAATTACACACGGACACTTTCCACCTTCATAAAATAATTGTATGACACTCTTTATTTATAATTGTATAAAGAGTGTATTTAACGCTTTAATGGTCATATTGCCTTTAATAGCTTCAAAAGCGATGGTATATTATTTCTGTTGCTTAATTTTAATCACCAAGTTCCTCAATAGCACTGGTATTTTTTTCCAAAATTTTGGTGTTATCCTGTTTTTCAACATTTTAGCAGTAGTAGTAAACCGCTTTTAAAAGGTTTTAAAAAATATAAAATTTTATAGACTTATTATTATTTTTATTTTTATTTTATAGTAATTTATATGAGCTATTTATAATTCTGGCTTTGTAAACAGAAATTGTTACTTGGCGACCCTAGTAGATTTCAATTGAAAATTTGATATTTTAAACCATACATTATTCAGAACAATTATTCATTTTACCTTGATTTGTGTTACTTACAGTAAACAGAAAATTTCATCTGGAGCAAAAATAAAATTGACATGTAAACATTTTATTATCCCGATTATTTTTCATAACATTCGACGTGGATTGTCGAGACAAGAATACTTCGATAAATTCAATTCTTTATATAGAGTGGTTGGTTAGATTTCTGGGCTCAAAGTCTCATTAGTGACATGCTGTGCCAAGACAAAGTAAAAAAATAAAAGTTAATTGGATGAGAAAACTACTTAGATAGAATGACATAAGTATTATAAACATGTTAAAAATTGTAATTAAAACATCTGGTAAGTTAAAAAAAATAAGTGCTGAAAAGATGAACGAGATATAAGATGATGTATACGAGACAAGTTTAAAAGAGCAGAATGTGTTAAAAAATAAAGAATGTAAAAGAGTGGTTGGTGGGTTGGTTGATTGGATTTTTATGGCTCAAAGTCCCATTAGGGACATGCTGAGCCAAGACAAAGTCAAAAAATAAAATTTAATTGGATGACAAATCTACTTAATTAGATAAAATGGTATATGTATTATAAACATGTTAAAAATTTAATTATAGCATCTGGTAAGTTAAAAACGATAAATGCTAAATACATGAAAGAGGTATAAGATGATGTATACAAGACAATTTTAAAAGAGCAGAATGTGTTTTTAAAAAATGTAAAATATGAAGTACAAATACTGTAGAAAAAGAAGCTAAAAATCCAGAATTAAAAAAAAAAATAGAATCAATTAGGTACATACTTTTCAAAAACATCATTCTTATTATCCATACTCGAGTCGTATGCATCTAACTCCATAGCTTCCTCTACATATTTATGCATCTGTTTGGGATCTTTCAGATTTGTGACACATGAGCTAAGACATGCTTTTTTTTTTTTTTTTTTTTTTTTTTTTTTTTTTTTTTTTTTTTTTTTTTTTTACAGTTTGCCACAATGAAGAACTACGAATAGTCTTATAGTCTTTTGTTTTTTTGTATCGGTTTTATAACTGGACTAGTACTAGAATTTTGGAAATTAGATGTAGATGAAGCAAGTTTTTATTTTATTTTATTTATTTTATTTTTTACTTTTATATTCGGTTGCCACTTTTAACTGTTTTGAAGATTTTTGTAGTTGACCAGTTAGGTATTCTATTGTAACTTGTTTAGATGATGGTTGCCAAAGCATTAGTTTTGTATTGTGCTAGCAGTAGAGTGCACATTACGTGTTACATTTACGCACATTACAGCTCAAGTAGGCAGCTTTTATTCTGGCTGGTAAAATCAAACTATTGAAAATTAGAATAACATATTTTGTAGGGAGTATTTGTCCATTCCAACGGAGAGTGATACAACGTGCGTCTATAACATTTTGATCTTTTAGATTTGTAAGAAGTTCTTTTTTTGTGGAGAATAAAAGCTCTGGTTCTGATATTACAACACGTGTTGTATTTTAAGATGGATGTGTCTGAAAAGAAATAGAAAAAGTGCCTATTGTTGTGCAATTTGCTAAGAGTTGTGAGTGTTTGGCTGAAGAAACCTCAACCAGCAAATCTCCAGATTGTAATTTTTTCAAGGAGTAACTATCTCCAAAAAAAGACCGAAATGTTTTTACAATAAGAAACGACGATGTTTTCTTGAATGAACTATCTGAGACGCTGTCTGTACGTTTAACTATAAAAAACGAGTGAAAGAGTTCTGTAAGACTTGTTGTTCTCAATAAGGGCGAGAAATAGAAAGAAATGAAGTTTTTTCAGACAGAAATTAAGACCCGGCCGCATCACCCATTACCGATTCAATCAGGGGTATGCACATTCGTGCAACAGTTCTAACCAAGGCCCATACGGTCACAAGACAACCCTATGCCAGTCTCCACCCTTAACGGGATGACTAGTAGTTGCTCGATTACGTGATCCCTTTACTAGTGACAGAAGTCAGTTGACTAGCCCATTGATGCATACAGGACCAATAGTACGCACCTCTGTCTATCTAAAGCCGAGACGAAAGCTGGTTGCTGGATCTCCTCAACTGCCAGACTCCCTCTTTCCATGGACATGGGTCACCACGAACAGAAAAGACCTGGGTTGTTTACAATTCTCCATGAGTCTATATACAGGATGATATTGGCTCACACAGAATTGCCCTCACCGTCGAAGAGGAAACTACAATGAGAGTGAAACAAAGGTGAAAGGAAGACAAGAGTAAGAGAAAAAGAAAAAGAGAAAGATCACTCATTGAACAGAGTTCTGAAGTCCGTGAATACCTAAAAAAAGTATCCCCTTGGGTGGCTTTGTATAGCGATAAGGCACTATTCTATAGCACTGTAAAAAATTGGTACCTTGAATTCAATCGTAGTCTACGTTCGTTCCAAGACGCATCCCGTGAAGGTCATCCAAAATCGGTTGTTGTGCCAGAAAGTATTGATGTTTTGCTTGAAATGATGCAGCAAGATCGTCATCGTGAAACTCATGGACCTTTGGGCATTTTTACGACAAACATTAATAAGATATAACATGAATATTTTTGAGTAAAGTAAAATGTTCGCGTTTGATCACGAATAATCTGACAAACTCTCAAAAGAAGATATGTACCGATTGTTGCAAAGAAATGTTGAAAAAATATGTTTCAAGTTCATCAAAGGCTTTATGTAACATCTATACAGGAGATGAATCATGGGTCTAGGCCTTTTGAGCACAAATTAAAACAGAAATCGACTGCATAAGTCCTACAAGATGAGCCATATTCAACAAAAATTGTTCAATGAAGAAGCACGTCGAAGCAAATGTTTGCCTGTGTCTTTGGTATATACCGTGGCGACAGACTCGTTAGAGAAACGCAGAACAGTCAATTAGGAATTTTACATGACCATTTGTTTGACACATGTCTTTTGAAAAAAGCAGAACAAGCGAATAAGTCTTCATGAATACAATGCGAGCTCTGACACATCGGCTTCAGCAAAAGAATTTCTGAAATAATGGCATATCGAAATAATGGGTTATCCTTCGTACCGCCCTGATTTGGCATCCAATAACTCTTTTATTCCTACACATCAAAAATAAACTACTTGGACAACGATTTTCGACACCCTAAGAAGCAGTTGATGCATTCAACACGCATGCTTTGGAGTTTCTTCCACCAGAAAGGAAATTACATTATTACTTGTGTAATTAAATTGCTTCGATTGCAAACAGATCTTTTTGGAAAAAAGTTTGAAAAACAATAAATCCAATGCCGATCATAAATATTTGTTTTTTTACTACTGAGACAGAAATATTCATAGCAACCCTCGTATATATATATTTTCATCAAAATTTATACTTAAATTAGGTCAAGTAATCTTACTAAAAATGTGCATTTAATTCTTTAAAGACGTCACAATATCTATAAGCTGTTCTTCTTTTTTATAAAAATATTATTTAAAATTTAACATTTAAAATTTAAATACCACATGCTGTGTACTTTGGATCACATCTTAAATACGTTTGCATCACATCATGATCATGTCACCATTTGATCATTAGTAATGGAAAGTACTTGGTGTATGGTAATCAGGTTTTAAGATTTTTAAATCATGTTTTTGCATTTATTAAAAGAAAAAATGATAATACGTGGTATCTTTAAAGAATTAAATTCATGAATTGAACAAAATTACTTAATTTTAATTTGAGTAAATTTTGAATTACGAACAATCTGATAGTTGTATTCAAAAATTGCCTGAATTCTAAATGTGAACCAAAAGCTTATTATTCGCAAATTATTTTTAGATTTAAACGTAAGGCAAATTTATGTTTTAATAAATATAACCATTAAGTTTCTGTATCACGTTCTACAGAATACGTTTTCAACAGAATATCAGTTTGAAAGAAAATCAGTATTTTAATCTATTAGTATTCCTTTTATAAAAATATGTTGTTTCACGTTTATAAACATTTTTTTCTCTCTTTTAAAGCAAGTAAGACTTTGTATGGTACATTAAAAAATCCATTAGATTTTTTTCGCTACATAATAACTGCAATGCAAAAGAGAAATACATTAAAATTTTCAATTTCTCAAAACTTTTATAAGCATTAATATACGCTGAGAAAATAACTAGCACATTTTTAAAGATTAAATAACTAACACTAATGTTCGGAAAAAGATTTTTTTTTCAATATAAATCGAGAAAAATTTCCTACACTTAACATAAAAAAAAGCTCGATTGAATTCTTTCAGAATGCGTAATAATATATTAGTAGATTAATGACTCTATTACTTTTTCTTAAAACAACGATTGAAAATAATGTTTAGTCAGCTGAAAATAAGGATTATTATCGAAGAATTGCACTCACTAAATGACGTGTTCATAGAAAAAAAACTTAAAATATATATGCTGCATATCTTTATTTTTACTGTGTGGTAAAATTGTTATTACTTGGATTATAAGAATAAAGTGAAAAACATTGATTTTTTTCTTTAAAAAAAAAAAAAAAACTGCGAATGTTTTATTTTTTATATCGCCCATTTATTGATTCGTAGATTGTTGCTATTTTTTTTTAGCTACATAAAATAAAAAATAATGTTTCGTTTGTTATTATGCATTTTACAAAAGTAAGAATTATTAAAAAATTCTTTTTTGAGAGAGTTATTTTAATAATTGATTTAAAATAATAATAAATAATAAAATAATAAAATTCTATCAAAAAAATTAGAAGTTATTTTTTTTCTTTTTTTGACAAACATTTGGAAGTAAAGCTAAAACTCAAAATTCACAGCATTTTTATAAATTAAGTAAACTGATTTTTTAATTTTAAAAGACAGACTGTACAATAAAAATATACTTAATTTTGAATAGTATACTAAACACATGACCCTATTTCATAGGTTCATTTTTAGTAAAAGGAATTGATGTTTCGAGCTAGGTATTTTAAGTGAATGTACAAAAGTCAGATACAATCCTGTCACGTCAATTCTTCAGGGAAATGTTCTGAAAGATCAAATATAAGTAAGTTAAGAGTATCCTGTTGACAGGCTTTTCCCAAGTGCTTATATGTTCATGTGAATTATTGTATTTTGTAAAACTTATAGTGAAATTTCGCCACCGCTTTCCCATTAGACTCTATACATTCAGAATCTATGATAGAGAATTTTTTTTTCTAAAATTTCCTAAAACATGCAAGTATCTTTTATTTTTCATAATATTTTATTTGTTAATTTAATCGTCTTACTGTTTACATGATTTTTATGAAATGTTATTTCAATAACTAGAACCTCAACAGAAATTTCATATTTTTCTAATATTTGCAACACATTCAGGTTTACTCGGCTTTATTTTTCTTTAAATATTAAATAATATATTCATTATAATAATTCGATGAACGCTATTTTTCAGGAAAAATAATAAAAGAAATAAATTGTTTCATAAGACTCCCATTTTTTTAATGGCATTTTAATTCATTAAAAATCGCGAAAGAGTTTCAATTTTGCATGAACGGATAGACACTACGGAATGCATAAAAACTAAGAAGATTTAATTCGGAGTTTCAAATTTAACTTAAATTCTATATTATAATTTTCTATAAATATAAATTAGGCAAAGGCTCAAATATTCAACTTTGAATAACCTCCATGACTTGATGAATAATTTCGTACTCAGTCGAAATTTAAATATCAACAGACAATGCCTTGAATTTTTTACACTAAAATACTTAAAAATGCTTAATGTGATGATAATATTAATAATGTGATGAAAATTATTTTTCAGGAAGAATAATAAACACAGTAAGTTGTTTCATAAGTCCCCCATTTTCTCTAAAATGTAATTTTAATTCATCGAAAATCGCAAAGACTAACAGTTTTGCTTGAAAGGAGAGAAACCACGGAATGAATTAAACACCAGGAATATTTAATTTCAAATTTCATTTTAACTTAAACGTTAAATTATAATTAAAATTTTATGTATTTCTATTACCGAAAGACTCAAATATTCAACTTTGCATAAATTTTATGATTTGATAAATAACTTCCAAAACATTTGAATTATTTCACTGTTTATTAACAAACAATGTCATGTATATTTTACACTAAAATACTCTAAAAGTCTTTGCTTAGCTTTGGCACTGTTCTTTTTTAAGTAACTTAATTCTCGTACATGTTCTAATTTTTCTACGGCATTTTCATGAATTATGCAACATCCTTATTTATTGATATCTATTCAATATGTTTGAGTGGCATGTATTTTTTTTAACGCAGAATACATAAAATAGGGATGTTACATTTCATAATATTTTGTAATTATTAGAAAAATGTTTTAATGATATATATTAATAAATAAACAGACTGAAGATGATAAATATTTTTCTGCATGCGTTCAATAATGAATATTTTTTCTAGTTACATTTTAAATATACAAAAGAAAGAAAAAAACCCATAAAACATCATGATTGCCTTCAAAAACTCTATCTAAACATCGTAGTATACTTTACTTTAAATATTGTTGTTTTTACATAGCAAGAGAAAATTATAAAAAAGAAATACAAATTATCTATACAAATTATATGAAATAAAAATTATCATAGCAAAGTGAGTTATCGTTAGAAGTTATGAGTAAATTTTAAATTTCAGTAAGAACGAGGAATTTTCGAAATAACTCAGGTGACTGTACAAATTCAGTCAATCATTAATTTTATTGTAAAAAAATAATAATAACAATAATGAATAGCAAAATTGTAATTAACAAATTACGACGACTATTTAGAAAATAATATTTTCAAAGACTAATATTTTAAAGACTTATAAATAAATTCTATAAATAAATTAAAAATTATAATAAACTTCATTTTTATGATATGTCCTATATAACCTACGACATGCATTAAACATTAACACTAGAACCGCGGAGAGGGTCAATTTGACCCAAATTGATGTTTAATTTCTCGCCGCACGAAAAGTATTCATTGAAAAAATATTTCCTTTTCTTACTTTTAGTATTTTAAGGTAAACAACAACTTTTAGTGTTTAATATTGAATTACATAAATATTTTTTCAGTTATAACTACTTATACCTAGAACCGCGAAGCGGGTCAGTTTGACTCGTAATGAGTTTTTAGGCATAAACTACAAAATAGGGATGCATTTTTTCGGAATTAATGGGAAAGTATATTTGCTTCACTCCTAATTCCTCTCACAATTAGAATCGAAAAAGGGAATAGTGGAAATTTTCAATCAAGATCTTATATTCTTGATGTGAATAATGAATGATTGCAGAGGAAAATCACAACTAATATTCAAAAGTAGAATTGAAGTTGCTTTTATTCTGATTTTATTGAAAGTACAGATAAGATTTCCGTTGTCTTAATATTACTGCTAAAGCAGGTTTGGAATGTTAGTAACTACTATCTGTGAATGATTGAGAATGCAAATGATTGGGGATTTATATCTGCCTGTAAATGAAGAAAATTAAATTCTAATGATGAAAATGAAAACGACGGCAACTCTACCTATTCCCATAACATTGTTGGACTTTTTCATTAGAATATAGATCAAAATATATCATTATTGCACGAAAACTTGCGATATTTATCAGATAAAAAATCATATATAAGAAAGAAAAAGTAATAATTGGATCAAAAGTGACAAAGTTTGAAATTTATACTCATGAAAATTTGAAAATAACTGAGCAAATACTTGCACATTCACACATGGAAATAAAGAAGATGACAAGACAATAAAGAAGAAGAAATGCCAGTCTAACTATATAAAGGGGCATAACATAAGCGTAGATAAACATTTACTTCTTTCAGAATCTGTGAGTAGTTTTACTCAATATATGTCTATCAAAACTTGCTTGCAAATGTTGATAATAAACTAGCCTTTAAAAACTGTAAAATGCCTAAGGTGAGATGTACAAAATTCTGTAAAAAAATCAAAATTGGAATTGCATGCGGCTATTTTTCTATACAGACTTCTTCTTCAGACATCAGCGTAACAGTTTTCCAAGGCGAAAAGAATAAAAAAGTTTTGTTGCTTAGCAGTCTATATGTAACTATTGAAATTTTAGATAATTAAAAAATATATATTAAATGCGTTTGTTTACTACAACGCAACTGCATTCAGTGTAGCTGTGTAATTTTTCAGATGACAAGAAGACTGCATATTTCAAGCCTGCTTCAGGAGGCCGGCAAATGCAATTTATAATATTTTAAATTTTGCTGCTACTATTGCTTGAGGTTTATGCAAATCTGCAACCGGAAAATTAGTTAGTACACCTTTGTTATCTAATAGTACAAGTCCGTTTTTTCAATACTTACTAGAAAATGTACAAAAGCAATTTATTACTTCTCGCCCCTCCCCCTCCCTAAAAAAACAAACTTGCATTTGGGCTATAAGAAACACTAATAACGATGAAAAACACGAAGTAAGCATAAAATAGCTTGTTATCACAATTTAAAAAAATGAAAACAAAACTTAAAATAATTTATTGTTAAAAAAATAATGTACCCCCACGTTTCTGGTAAATGTGCAAATCTTTCATCTATTTTATAACGTAAAATTTTATATTTCTTTACCCTTAACTTTGAAATTTACGATATACGAAAAATTCTTATATGATGATTAAAAATGAACAGCTTTTTTCAGATTCAGTGTTGAAAACTACATTTAAAAAAAGACAGTTACAACCATATTATACATCAGATTTTATTTCTATATAGAAAATAGAAGAAATTCTTATTTAAATTTTAATTTGTTAAATATACTGAAACCATGATTAAAAAGAATGATCAGTTTCGGATTCAGAGCTAAAATTTACTTAAAAATACACTATAAAAATTTTTTCCGTTAAAAAACAAAAATAGTACTGGTAATCTAGACTCCGGTACTACTTCCGTTTTTAACGAAAAAAAAATGGTTGAAATAGTTCCGATTTTTTAATATTTCCTTATGTAAAAATTTTCGTTTAAAAAGTTAAAAGAATTTTTCAAGGACAAGCTAACATCTTTGTGATTTTTATTCTTTACTTTACAAAGACACTTTAACAGCAGGGACACATTATATACATTTAATTTAAACAACAGTGAAGAAATGCCCCTTACCTTCCATGGAGTTTGAACCCGCGACCTCTTCTTTCGCAACCGGCAATGTAATACCAATACACCAGGATTACACAAAACAGCTTTTCAAATATCTTTACTTATTTCGGATGCATTTCATAAAGTAAAGACAAGATTTTGAACGCGGGTTTATTTTTGTGGGGATAATATATATATATATTTTTAATTATTGAGCGGACAGTTCTAAATGAAGTTTTCAGATTTTCTTTCTTTAATTTCTAATATTTAGCTTTTTAATTTTAGAGTTATATAAAAAAAGTTTAACCTTTAAAATATTACATGCATGAATGTAAGTATAAAAAAAATTTGTTTCCTTCTTTTTTGTTTTAAAGTTCTATTGTAATATTATTCATATTTATTTATTTATTTTATAAAAGTATATTAACGCACTTAAAAAAAAACAAGTATTTTAACAAATAATTTGTATGACGATCTATTGTAAACTCAATAAAGATAATTACTATGGGTTATTAAAATTAAATACATTTATTAATTTTTATGACTTAGGTAATCGCCAAAATGATAATAATTTCGGTAATATATTTCGATATATTTTTAATTTTATGTGCGAATTTCTTACTATGAATAGATTAATATATATATTAAAATTAAAAGGAGATTTTTTTCCACTTTAAAATAGCCTACGCACTTTTTATATTATGATATAAATAAATTAAACATTATTTTAAAATCATACTGAAAAAAAATAACTTTCCTTATCTATCTTAAACTTAAGAAGAATTAATAAATTATATTATTATAATTATTTTTTAATATTGTAAAAACATGCTATCTTTTTATTATTAAAACAGAAAAAAATAGATAAATGTTGCTATGATTTTCTATTCGCCATACAGATGGCGCCACGACAATTATCAATTAAAAGTAACTATAATTTGTGCTGTTTAAAACGGAAGTTGTTCTGTTTCCGGTAAAATTGACGAAACACTTACCAGATTTGTAATCTCAAAATGAAAAAATACGGAAATATTATTTTTTTTCTTGGAAAAATGAAACTATTCTGTAAAATTTACGGAAAAGTTTGTGTATATTAACGGATATTTTTTAGAGTGTATATTTTAAAAAGTACCGTCTCATCTATTTTATATGATTAAATTTACTAAATTTTCGCTTTTTTAACATTTCCAACGTACGATTTTTCAATTGATGGAAAATCTGTAAGTGATGGTTAAAACTGAAATTTATTTTTGAATTCAGCATTAAAAATACAAAATACACAATATTGAAAGGTAAAAAACACAACCATCGCGGACCTGTTAGTACAAAGAATGAGGGAGAAAAAACATTTCTTTCAAAATCATATTTATATATTTTAAATAGTACATATATATTTTTTTAACCTAAAAATTCAATAATGAGCTTAAAAACAACCATTATTATTTATATCTGTGTTTCATTGCATACATGGTTTTATTTATAAGTGCTGTCAAAAAATCTTTATATTTTCAATTGTTTTAGAAAAAAACCCTCCTCTGCACACGTCTATGTCTAAAACATTAATAAACAATCGCAGAAAGAATGTAATGTGTTTAAAAATTGTATATTAAATTTCTTTTAAAAATAACAGTAAAACTATAAATCATATTCATATTACTTTTAAGAAATGAATGTATTCCAATTTTTCTTGGTTAAATCTATCGGTTTAATCCATCTTATGATTTTCATTAATACTTAAAAAATAGTAAATTTTAGATAATCATACAAATATTTTAGAAGTATGATTACAATTTTCCCTCTTTTTGCTATCTGCAGGAGAAAAAGTAAATCGAAATTTTATGTTTAAAATCACTTCAAAATGTATAAATACGGCTTGTAAATTAGCTATGCAGAAAATATCCTTTAACGTGAGAATTTTTATAGATAAGAAGTTAAGATGAATAATGCTCGATTTTTTTTCTTTTTAACGTGAAACACTCGATGTAAAATTTCTTGACTTGAAAAAAAAAATCGATTGAAGCGTAGCCGAAGTTATAATAATATGTTAGTAGATTTAATCCTCTCTATTTTTTTATGAACAAAGATTATAAATACCGTTTAGTGAGATGAAAAATGAAAATAATTACTGATAAAATTCATTCATTTAGTGAAGTGTTAATGAAAAACATCTTTTTAAATTTTTAATAAGCTCAAATACATTATATGACTTTTTTAATAAAAAAATTGTTATTGCTTGAACTTCTCACAATTATACATAAAGTATTCTTTATTATCTTTTATTATAATATAATTTTTTCTGTATTTTTAACATTGCATATTATTTCATTGCTATCTGTATAGTTGGTATATTATATATTAAAACTTTATAATGAAATTAAACTTATTTTTAATGTACCGTACTTTATAAAAGTTAATTAATTTTTGTCTTAATTTTTCTCCAAGCACATCTTTTTATAATTAATAAAGCTATTGATAGCTAGCATTACAATAATTAATAAAATGCATAATATATCTATTTGTTTCACTTTATAAATACCTTTATTGATGATATGAGTATCTACGATAAAAAAATATCGTATCATATATTCGAGAAACGAAGAACAAAATAAATACGTAGACGTATCTATTGAAGCCATGTGTAATCAGATGATTTACCTAATATTATTTTATGTCTGTGTTTGTTTATAAATGTAAAGAGTAATTCGCATATCTATTCAAATGCATTAAGGAAAGAAAGATACAATAAAAGCAGTATATTCTGTGTATACTGTTTTTATTGTATCGATTGAGTGCAAAACTCTGTGACACATACAAGTTTAAGATCATCGTAAACTACTCAACAAAGATTGCCAAAAGTTGTAATACATATTTAGCGGATTATGAACAAGATTAAATTTAATTTAAGAATAACGACAAAACTAAAACTCATATTCATATTACATTTAACCAATGAAAAATTTCTAATATTTATATTTGCTTAAATTGATTGGTTTAATTCCGCTTATCATTTCCATCTACACTTAAAAAATAATATATTTTACATAACCATACAAGTATTTTTAAGTATGGTTATTTTTTTTCCTTTTTTATTACTATCTACATGAGAAAAAATAAGTTGAAATTTTTTATTTAATAGATCTTCAAAAGGTAAAATTACGGCTTCTAAATAAGCTACGCAGAAAATATCCTTTAACATGGGAATTTTTAAAGATAAATAAATAAGAAAAATAATGTTCTTTTTTTAACGTTAAACACTTGGGTACAAAATTTCTTTCCTTAACATCCGTTTAAAAAAAAAAGTTTGATTGTAGCGTATATGAAGTCCTAATAATACATTAGTAAATTTAAGCCTCTATCATTTTTGTTAGAAACAAGGACAATAAATATTGTTTAGCAAGCTGAAAAATAAGGATAATTAGTGATAAAAGACATTCACTTAGTGATGTGTTAATGATAAACAACTTTTTTAAAGCTTAAAAACTCAAAGATAATATATGACAGGTTTTCTTTCTTTTTATTTTTTTTTCTTTCTTTACAAAAATTGTTATTTCTTGAATTTATCAGAATCATGCATAATCTTATATTTTTTCTCTTTGATAATATGATTTTTTTTAAAGTATTTTTGATATTGTTTATTAATTTATTGCTTTATGCATTGCTGGTATATTATATATTAAAACTGTATAGCTATAATTAAAATAAAACTATTTTTTTCTGTACTGGGATTTATCAAATTTTTTTCATTTTATTCTTGATTTATCTCCAAGCATATTCTTTTTATACTTAACTAGTATATTGATGCCAATAACTTATAAAATGCCTAATATATATATTTTTTCAAATTAAAAATACAGTTGAGTCTCTCTATAACGAAACTCCATACATCAAATTTCTCTATATAACGAATTTTTAGCAGGAACGGTCCCCTTTTCGCATTATTGCATTAAAAACATTCTCTATATAGCGAATTATCTATCTCCATATAACGAATTTTTTCATAAATTGGTCTTAATTTTTTCAGTTTTAAAAAAGCTTCAAAATCATATTGAATCAATTTTCCATCACTTATTTTTAATTTATCGTCAGCGCTGATTTTTTTTATATTACTTCTCTCCTTGTTCTTTAAATCCAACGAATTCATCCCACCTCCCACACACATTTCCACATCTTTCTCAAAACAGAGTCAATTGAATTTATACACGTAAGAGAGGAATCAATGAGAGGCACATAAGAGAGCCCTTCAAATGGAGGAAAATGTTAATTACAATTTTTCATTCCTTGCTAAAATTTGAGCATTTTGTTTTTCAGAGCGTAACAATTTTAAAATCAAAACAACAAAAAATTACAGATTTCTTCGTCTGAAATTAATGCAAGTCTTTCTTATTTTATTTTCATTAAGCTTTCAAATAAATGTATATTCTCTTTTTCGAAACAGCTTAAACAATTAAGAAATAAAATGTTAGGTTAATATTTACTTTTAAACATTTCAAACTCTTTATTCAAAAGATCAAAAATAATATTTGTTCAAATTTCACACATTAAATACGATTTTTAACATCATTCTCGATACATCGAACTTCTCTATATAAAGAATTTTTTACTGGAACGGTGGATTTCGTTATATAGAGACTCGACTGTACTTAAATTGGTGATATGAATAATTACTCTGTTAAGAAATCACTTATCGTATCATGTCTTCGAAAAAAGAAGTACAGATCAAATGCAGTAGACGTTGCAATTGAAGATATGTGTAAAATAATCGGATGATTTAAATCTTATTTTTTTCGATAATTTATTGCTAAATAATCTAAAGAGTAATTTATCTATAAACATTCATGTGCATAATAAAAACACAAAACTAAGGAAAATATGCCAGGCTTTAAGACCCATTTCCTCGGAAATACACTAAGGATTTTGATGAAGTTTGAAATACATTTTCACCGAATTATGCTCAAGATTTATGATATACATTTTTTCTGAAACTAAAACTTTTTATTTCAGAGGAATAGTAAATTATCAGAACTTTTCTATTTTCAGAATGTTTTTCTGAAACTAATTTAAAAAAATGTAAGACTATCTTCCACGTATGATCTTATATCAATCCTCTATTACGAGCATTTTTTTTTTTTTTTTTTTTTGTCGAAATCGCTGGAATACTTTAAGAGTTAATGGGGGTTTTAGATGAAAAGTGCGGTTTTTAGGTGATCTAAAAAACTTAGGCACTTTTAACTTTAATAAAAAACTTTCACAATATCACCAAATGCATTAATTTACATATAATCACTTGTATAAAATTTATTAACATACAATAAATGAGTGTTAAATGATTGAGAAAATTAGTTATAATAGGCATGGCGTATTTTTCAATAAAAAAAATGAAATTAACCTTCATAACATCTATCACAGATAGTAGGAGAAAAAAGTATCTTGTAAATTTCAGTATTTCATTATGTGTTCATTTATATAGTGTCCAAAAATAGCCTCGGTGTTTTAACATTAATTAACACGTAAACGATAAAAAATAAAAATATATATATTTGTGCAAAAATATTTTATTTTGAATTAATGAAGATGAAGATTTATTTTGATTTAATGAAGATTTATTTTGATAAACTTCTTTGTTTTATTTCAAATTAACGTAGATAAATGGTGGAGCGCTTATAGTAATATAGCGAATTATAGTACTGCAGCTTTTACCTCACAGACTATCAAAGCCAGGGAACTAATGTGTCTGCTGGATTTGTATGTACCTATGTATCCACGCATGTATGTATGTACATAATGCGATAACTCTTAATAGAAATAACCGATAGCCTCCAAAAAATGTTTTATAAGTTCGTTTCGAAAACACGCTTTCTGATTAATTTTGGGGGTCTTTTGGGTAAGTATAAAAGGGAGGTTAATAGGGGCTGATTCATTCTTAATTTAGATTAAGGGTTTTTAATGGAAACTTATTTAATTTGAATCATAATTTATATGCAGTTTTATTCTGATAAGAAGCTTCTCTTATAAGATTTGAAGATTCATTCGTTAAGTATAAAGGAGGGAAATGTATGGATGCTACCCCCCCCCGAATTAAATTAGATTTAAAAAAAATTCAAGCAGATTATAAGTTTGCTTCAAATTCAGTGTATCGGTTTAATTTTTAAGGAGCTTCTTTGATTAGATAAAGAAGTTCATTGCTTAATTATAAAAAAGGCCCTAATTTAGATAAATGGTTTTTCATGCAGAATTATTCAATTTGTTACAAAGTTGATATACCGTTTTATTCCAATGTGGCGCTTCCTTAATTAGAAATGGAGGCTCATTGGTTAAGTATAAAATATTGAAAGGGAGTCAATTTCATCTTCTTTATTTAGATAAATGTCTTTTTCATGCAGAATTTTCCAATTTGCTTAAACTCCTTTCGAGATTTATTCTGATAAAGATCTTCCCTGATTAGATTTGGAGATATAAAGGGAGGAATGGGAGAAGCTAAACCCCCTTAATTTAACGAAGTAAGTTTTTCATGTAGAATTATTATTATTATTTAACTTTCCTATACAGATTTTTTTCTAATAAGGTGCTTTTCTGATTATAATTGTAGGTTTATTTATTAAGTATAAAAGTGTTGAATGGGGGGAAATTCCCGTTTAAAAATATTCTTTGATATAAGAATATAATGTACATATAATGAAAAAAGCCTGTGAGGTCAATGTCATCAGTTTAACTGGGCATTTTTCTTTTTAAAAAACCTGCGGTTTCTAAATGCAAGGAGGTTTTTCAAGTATGCAGAATCTATAATTTTAAATCAGAAATTTCAAAACAAGTAACGATTTTGCAATCGTTGATTGAGGAATTCAATTTATAACTTTATTATTATTTTTTTCGTGTCTCATATGAAAGAAAAACATGTTCCCGAATTTTAAACAAAAATGGCGAGATTTCAATTAAAGCTGCTTGTATGATTATAATGTGGACCTGATAAATATGTAAATAAAGGTGATGTTTAAGTTTAAAGATATTTAACCAAATCAGATATTTTTGACATTGTGCTCAATTTTCAAAACCAAGTAACATATAAACTTAAAATTATGAATCGTATTTCCACTTATATATCTTTATGTGCTTTAACTTTTTTTATACAAGTACCTGTCGTATATTTCTTCATATTTTTAATTTTTATTTAAAATTTATCATAGGCTTTGCGTCCTATGAATTATTTGCTTAAGAAATATTTTCGTCAGTAAACTACATAATTAATTTAGGTTGAACTTAAAGCATGACATTGTAAGAATATATTCATGTTCAAATAAAGGGGTTGATTAAAAATGATAAATGAAAATAAGGGTATGTATCTAATATATTGTTTATTATGCTTCGCACATATCTAATTCATTAAAAAAATTAATTGTTTGACTTATAAACTAAATTCTGACTATGCACCATTAAAATTATTTAAAGGAATATATAAACAAAGATTTATACAATTTATTAGAATATATTTGTTTAAATTTATGAAATATTTACATCTTGATTCTTTTTCTTTATCAAGTAACATCGAGTTTCTGTAAGTTACCTCCCTCCTTAACTTAGACTTTCAAAATATTCATTTTTTGAAAGAAGTAAAACCAGACGAGTATAGTAGACAGTTGTAAGGAGTCAGATATAATCGATCGCTCTGGTTTTCGAGAGAGAACGTGTGGACTTCAACATCCATTATGACAAAAGATCATTCTGCTTTACCTTCCAGATTACATTTTCAATATCAATCAAATATTCCGCTTCAAGTATAAGAAGTAACGGATTTGTATGTAATGTTTTAATATACCACCTGCTTTCTTATTAATATTAAGCAGAACTTACTACACAACAGTATG
Source organism: Maratus speculifer (assembly GCA_964019185.1). Classification (NCBI taxonomy): domain Eukaryota; kingdom Metazoa; phylum Arthropoda; class Arachnida; order Araneae; family Salticidae; genus Maratus; species Maratus speculifer. The sequence continues at coordinate 176,202,339 of OZ025297.1, read as the reverse complement.
TATTTTAAAATTAATTATTTTGTTTAAAAGCAATTAAATTAATAGTTTTGGCAAAATAATCTATTAAATAAATGTAATTCATGAAACATTTTTGCTATAATCACAGCAAAAAAAAAAAAAAAAAGTAAATAAAATTATAAATAAAATCACTATTTATAAGCTTTAGAAAGCACTTAATAAAGTACTGCAATCTGTACAACAAAGTCAACATGTAATCATATTGAAAAAAAATGGAGATTATTTTTATAAAAATAGAACAGTAGGTGATTTACTGTATAAAAACTAACATTATATGAACAGAAACGTAGACTGAAATTGCTCAACAATTAAATGCAAAGTATACATTTCATCATCAAAATTTCTTTCTTAAAATGTGATCTGACACATGTTAAATATGTCATCAACCACAAAACTATTTTTAATAGTTTCGAAATTCCACGAAAGAAACATTAATTGAATTTATTAAGGAAAAGAATCGATCGAAAAGTGTTTAGCCAGGCTAAAATTCATCCCATTTCACAGAAATAATTTGTAGAGAGCAATTTATATATGAAATCGCAAACAAATCATGATATTACGTATTCAAAATTTATTTGCATATTCTGTTTTTAAAATACGTCCATAAACTTAATGTCTTTGATATAATTTATAACCTATAGGTTCAGAAATACAACTAACTTTAAATATACTTCCATACATTTCATAATTTTTAAACATTCTGTATTTCAAAACATAGATATTAATACACATGTAAGCAGGAATGTATTATAAAGCGTAAATTTCCAACATTCTCAAATTAAATTTCGTCATGTTTCTGGACTTTAATGAAATATCACAAGGAAAGGAAATTTGGTTTCAAATAGCATACTAGAATAAATATGTGTTGTTTAGAAGCATTCTTTTGGCACTCAAATCCAAATTGCTTAAAAGTTCATCTGGATTGTTTTATTTGTGATGCTAGGTGAGAATTCCGCAGTTCCTTTTTTATTTTTTCTTTGTCTTTAAACTCCTTTATTCAGTACACTGTTAAAAATCTTGCAGCATTTGGTACAGTCATTTCACCGTTTTCTGAAAAACCAGTAACATAACCGTAATTTAACTCTATTCTGACCATAAAATTGGTAATAATAAGTTCAGAATAACGTAAAAAGATGGTCGTTTACTTTTTTTGTAGAAAACGTTCAAATGACTGGATAAAATGCTGCAGATTTTTAACAGTGTAATGTTTTCTTGTGTCGTATGTGGAACAATTAAAAAAGTTTAATATACGTAAACACAATATATTTTATGACGTAAATTTTTTAATTTCCTAAATTAATCTCGTCATGTTTCTCGATTTTGATGAAATATCACAAGGATAAGAAATTTGATGGCAAACAGGATACTAAATGTTCTATGAAAATGCTCTCTTATAATAAAAATGTATTATTTAGAAGCATTCTTTTAACACTCAATTCCCAAATACTTAAACGTTTATCTGATTTTTTTTTTCAAAACAAAGCGAACACTGTAAAACATTTGCGTAACATTACTCCATAAAATTGGTGGCAGATTTGCTACCTCCAATTTTATGGAGTACTTAAACCGATATAGCCGGCGTAACATTATAATGTTACACCATTAATGTATGTTTATTTTAAATCATTATAGAAATGAAAAAAAAAAAATTACACCATAAATTTGAAGCGGCAGCTGCCACCAATTTTATGGAGAAATGTTACGTGAATATTTTACAGTGTTCGTATTGTTTTGAAATAAAAAAATTCAGATAAGCGTTTAAGCATTTGGGAATTCAGTATTAAAAGAATTCTTCTAAATAACACAAATTTTTTCTAAGAGAATATTTTCATAGAACATTTAGTATCCTGTTTCCCACCAAATCTCTTATCCTTGTGATATTTCATCAAAATTCAGCAACATGACGAGATTAATTTGGGATAGTTAAAGATTTACGTCATAAAATATATTGGGTTTACGTATATTAAACTATTTTTAATTGTTCCACGTACCTCACAATAAAACATTACTGAATAAAGGACTTTGGAGACAAAGAATTAAAAAAAACTACGAAACTCTCACCTAGCATCACAAGTAAAAGAATTCAAGCGAAATTTTAAACATTTTTGAATTATAACAAACTGTAATTGTAATAAACGTAAACAGGAATATATTTTACAGCGTAAACGTCCAACATTCCCAAATTAATCTCGTCATGTTGCTGGATTTTGATGAAATAACACAAGGATAAGTTATTTGGATGCAAAAAGGATACCAAATCTTCTAGGAAAATATCCTCTTAGAATAAATATATGTTATTTGGAAATATTCTTTTGACACCGAATTCCCAAATGTACAAACGTTCTTCTGAATTGTTTTATTATTGTTTTGTTTGTGATGCTATGGGGAATTCCGCAGTTGCTTTTATGTTTTATTCTGTATCTTCAAAAAAGATTATTCAGTAATGTTTACTTGTGAAATATATGGAACAACTAACAAACATTCGGTTTGTATTTTCAAAATAAAGAAACTAATAAATCGATTTACAAAAAATATATCCTAGCAAAACCTAGCAAATCTCGCGGGTTTTCTCGCGTATTTTTTGATTAAAACTAAGTGGCATTTATGTATCTATCTTTATTTTCATATGCTGCGTGACGTTCGTTTCATGTTGTAATATAACAATGGAGTCGCAAAATTTTAATTTAATGCCCAGAAAAGAATATTTTTTGTATAAATATCATGTTTTTCAGATTTTAAAAGTTTTTAAGTTTTCCAAGAAGTTCGCATCTTAGTCACAATGTGACGTCACAGAGTGGTTGTATTTTAGTCACAGATGCGATGTGTCACTAGTGAATTTCTGTGACGCCACAATGACACCACTGTGACCATGCATGTGAGGGTGAGCTATGAGGGTAGGTATTTTTAAATACCTCGAGTACTTTATAATTAATATTCAGTAAAACCCATAATTCAGTAAAATTTTTAATACCCAGAAAAGAATATTTTTTGTATAATTATCATGTTTTTCAGATTTTTCATTTTTCAGGTTTTTCATGCTTTAAAATTTATATTCAGTAAAACCCATATTTCAGTAAAATTTTTAATACCCAGAAAAAAAATATTTTTTGTATAAATATCATGTTTTCCAGATTTTAAATTTTTTTTAAGTTTTCCAAGAAGTTTGTATCTTAGTCGCAATGTAACGTCGCAGAGTGGTTGTATTTTAGTCACAGATGCGATGTGACATCAGTGAACTTCTGTGACGCCACAATGACACCACCGTGACCACGGATGTGAGGGTGATCTATGAGGGTAGGTATTTTTAAATACCTCGAGTGCTTTATAATTAATATTCAGTAAAACTCACCACATAAAAGTATGTAATTTAAAATTATTTATTTCGTTTAAAAATAATTAAGTTAAGAGTTTTTGCATGCAGTCACCTATTAAATAAATGTAGCTAATGAAACATTTTTGCTATAATCATCGCAAACACACACAAAAAAAAAAACATTATTTATAACTCTTTAAAAAGTAGTTAATAAAATTCTAAAATGTATGCAACAAAATTAACCTGTAATCATATGGACAACAATAGAATTTTTTTTTAATTACCAGGGGGGGGCTCGCCCCCCGCTCGCTGCGCTCGCCAACTCCCCGCGTAATCGCCTCGCGACTGTTAAAAATCTGCTGCATTTTGTTGCAACGCACTCCCCTGCTTGTATAGAAAACGGTTACTTGGCCGTGAAATGAAGCTTTCTTATTGGTTAGAATAGAGATATTATACACAAGCGGTAGAGTGCGTTGCAACAAAATGCATCAGATTTTTAAGTGTACACTCAATTACGGCATTCATCACTCTCCTCATTGGTCGAAGCATAGACGGAGCCCTTTCCTGATTGGTCTATTCTACTCATGGAAGGTGTGGTACACCCGGACGCGTTATTTCTGGAAACCTTACACATCAGCATCATTCCAGGAGTAATTCCTGGAGATTTGTTTAAGGCTAGTTTTTTTTTTTTTTTTTTTTTTTTTTTTTTTTTTTTTTACTATAGAAGGAAACAGTTGGTGATTTACTGTATAAGATCTAACATTATACGAACAGAAATATAAACTGTAATTTCTCAACAATCTAAGCATTAAGCATATATTAGATCATCGAAATGTTTTTTTTTCTTAAAATGTGCTGTCATTTGACGAAGGTTAAACATGAATTTAACTAGAAAATTTACTTAATATACTTTTATTAATTTCAGAATCCGACGAAGAGATATTACTTGAATTTATTAAAGGAAAACAATGAATAGAACTGTGTTTAGCTAGGCTAAAATTAGTCTTACGGAAGTTATTTGTAAGCAGCAATTTACGCATCTAATCACTAACAAATAATGATGTTATATATGCAACTTTTATTTACATGTTATGTTATTTAAAATATTCTATTAAAGTTTATGTCTTTGATATATTTTATGACCGGTAAGTTCATACATAAATCTAACTTTAACGAAATTTTCCAGAAATTTATTTTTTAATTTTTAAGTTTTCTTTATTTCAAAACAAAGATATACACGTAAAGAGTAATACACGTAAACAAGAATACCTTTTATGGCGTAAATTTTCATCTTTCCCAAATTAATCTCATCATGTTGATGGATTTTGGTAAGATATCGCCAAGATAGGAAATTTGGTTGAAAACAGGATATTAAATCTACCAGAAACCTATTCTCTAAGAATAAACACGTATTGTTTAGAAGTATTCTTTTGGCATTCAATTCCCAAATGCTTAAACGTTCATGTAAATTGTAACATTTTTCTTTTGTTTTTTATGCTAGAGGGGAATTCCGCAGTTGTTTTTCTTTTTTATTCCGTATTTTGAAAATAGAGTATTCAGTAATGATTTCTTGTGAAATATGTGCAACAATCACCAAAGATTCGGTTTTATTTTAAAACTAAAAAAACTTATAAAACAATTCAATAAAAATATATTCAAGCAAAACCTAACGAAACCCGCGGCTTTGTCACGTAATTTTAATACTGACAAGGGAACTACTTTTTTTGTTGCTGGTACCTTGCAATGAGACTTGGTGCATTTAAAGTCCTTTATTAGGATGTTTGAGAATCGAAAAATAATTCTATTAGTTATATATATATATATATATATATATATATATATATATAACTAATATATATATATAATGATCTGCATAACTTTTTGAAAATGCTATTTTCGAGACTACTTATCGAACTAATAACACAGATTTTTTTAAATCATTTAAACATATAAATTAATAAATAATAAATATAAAATATTTAGAAACGTTTAAAAAGTCCTTTAAAAACTTACGAATTTAGTTCTGAAAATGAAGACATTTTATTCAAATCTTTGTGAAGGAAAATTTGGCGTATTTTCAAAAGTAGAGTTATCCGGTAATCCTAGCCGAATATCGTAACTCCAACATCAGGCGAGCAAAAACTTCGTTGCGCCATATTTGGTGAACTAATTCGTTTTTGGCGTGAAATAAAGTCATAAAAATACACTAATAAAAAAATTAAAGCATTCAAAACACATAAAATAAGATTTTTACAGAGAATTTTTATCGTTTCTCTAACTTTTATATACAGTGTGTCCACTCTCAACGGTGGCCAATGAATAATTTGTAAACCATTAGTCATAAACATATATTTCCCATTGCAAAAATGTTTTTTAAAAGGTAACGAATTGTTTTTTTAGAAAAATTAGGTCCAAAAAATATTTATAAAAAATTACGAAAATTAACATTTTATACGGTCCTCCGGTCCTATAAATGATATTTAGTAAAAATTTTCTATCACTTTAAAAAGCAATACAAAAAAAGTCCCTTCATCTAACATTAAAACTGACCGAGTTATGAAACTTTAAATTTCATGATTTAAATAACTTTTTCTGTAACTGAAAACGGATGAATTGAACTAGGGAACGTACACTAAGTGCTTAAAATATTATAAAGGGCGTCCATTTCCAATGTTGTTGAATGGTTAATTCCTAAGCCATTTGTCATAGACATATAGATTCCAATTTTAATACAACATTTATGTCTTGCTTTAATATGTAAACATCAACATAAATTTAAAAATAATATTGTAAAAATTATTTTATTCTCAATGTTTAATGCTAAATTTTATATCTGACGTTTATTTTTATTTTCAATAAAATTGTGACTAACCTCTATTTTGCAGAAAAAAATGCTTCTAAATACATATAAAATATATGACGGAATAAAATTTCGCCTTGCTTTTAACATAAAATGAATAATGCTTACTTAAAAGGTGATTAAATAAACAATTATAGATGTTATTTTTTTTTTTTTTTTTTTTTTTTTTTTTTTTAAATCTTAGTACTTTCGACCCTTTTCCAAACAGGTTCTTCCCCAGAGAATATTTTCATTAATAAATACAAATATGAGATTTTGTTTTATTTTGTTTTAATTTTTTTTAATTTTTTTTAATCGCCTTTTTTATCGCTTCTTAATCGCCTTTTAAGTAAGCATTATTCATTTTATAAAAAATGCTTCAATTAAACCTCTGACAGTCTTGCAAAAGGGCAAAATTGTAATGTTGTTTTTTCTCTATTTTGTTTTAAATGCTAAAAAAAGACGATTCTTTCAAAATTATTTTAAAATCTTAAAAGCGATTATGAATGTTGTCTTTTGAAGCTGAAATTATTGTTCAATGTATTAAAAATTTATTATATTAATACAAATATATAACTTTAAAAATTGCTTTTATTGCAGTAAAACCTAGAGCTTAGTGAACGTGTTAACATGGGATTGTCAATGAGAGGGTTTTAAACAGCTATTACTTGGCGAGGCTTAATGGCAACTAACGGTTTAGAAACTTACCGTTTGGTCACCCTTGAGAGTAGAGTATTGGGTTATAGAATGAACCAGGTCTCGACGCTAGTTGCGAGCACTACAAAAGTGGTTCCCTCGTAAGTAGCATTTGTGTACTTATTTTTATTTGAAAAAAAAAACTATACTTCGAGGAATAATTTTTAAAAAGTTATTAACTAAGCGACAGTTTCAATATTTGTCATTATTATGCCGCATTAGGTGAAAATGAGACTTAAATTAATGAGAAGAAATCAAACTTTAAACAAATAATAATTCTGAAGGTTTTAAGCTCATTTTAGTTTTTGCTTGAAGTTTTACATTTAGAAACTTTTATAAAGTATTTATGTCTTAAAAGTAACCGTCATGCCATACTCCAAGATTTTAGTCTAACGGTCTACAGCCCTCTGGTGGTATCCCCAAAATATGTAGCTTTAGGAACTATCGCAGGAATTTGCCAACATAAATTTTGAATTTGGTTTGGTTTTTCCTGATATTCCATTGAAAAAATAATTTAGAAAGATTTAAAAGACTTCTTCCTCATTTTACACCATAAAATTTTGAATCTTTTGCAAACTATGCTTAGATAAATTTTACGCTTTATAAATCTTTATCATGTCAAATTTTAAATTTATCTCTTTAACAATAGAATCCTAATTTAAAACATTGTAGAATCTTTTTCGCTTATTTCGTTCTTTTAAAGCTTGTTTTTTTTTCAACCTTCTTTGAGATAATTTACGTTACATAAATATCTATTGTACAAAATTTTCTGGAAATTTAAGTATCTGAAATTAACACTGAGCAAATCTCTTTCACTTCATTTAATTACAGTCTTAACGTTAAGTAACTGTAGATTTTACTCATATTATTGTTATCTCTTTTACTCATATAATTGTTTTTTGTTCCTGATTATTTTTGAAATGTGAAGCACTGAACTATAATAGTAAAATAATTTAAAATTTATGAATATCTAAAACACAGTTACATCACCTTTGTTGATTTATTAATTAATGACATTTTCATAATCTTCTTAAAGGAATATGTTACAAAAATGCCAATAATTACGATAAAAACAAACAGATTACTTTGTAATGTTTTATAAAAAATTCATAATTTTTTGAAAGATATTTGTTCTTGAGGATTAAAATAATAATAATAATAATAATAATAATAATAATAATAATAATAATAATAATAATAATAATAATAATAATAAAATTTCGTTTAATTATAAACTTTTACGCTTCCAATCAGACTTATTTTGGAAATATTACTTTTGAATTACTTTTTATATTACTTTGGAAATTGAAAATTTTTGAGATAATAATATAAATGAACGTATTGTGTTGCTATTTGTAACTGAGAAGTGTTTTGTAATTGAAATTTTTTGTTTATAATTTTTTTAACTGGAGTAAAGCTACACCAATGTAAATAATTGATTAAAAAGACACATAAAAAGAAATATTAGCCTCTATTGTTTTGATGTACTTTCTAAATCTGACCTTGCGAAGTACCAAAAGCGAAATTTACTTTCATTTGTAAACAAATGATATGTTTTGTTTTACTATTATTATTATTATTATTATTATTAATTATTATTACCGAAACGTCAGTGAAGGCTTACTTTGGAAACACGAAATTTTTTGTTTCTGTCTGTCTGTCTGTCTGTCAGACTGTCTGTTCCGCCATAACTGACGTAAAAAGCATTCGATTGACTTGAAATTAAGTGGGTATGTTAGTGAGGCACTGGGATTAAGCTGTATAGTCTTTTGTTAGATTTGATTCATTCGTTCGGAAAATATAGGATATTTTATTTTCTACAATAATGCTTTTCTATGGCTAATCCAATGATTTTCGATTTATTTTTTTTTTCTTGAGAGAAAATGACACATTTTATTAATGGAATTCAATGATATATGGATAATGAAATTTACCGGTTAATTTATTCGTATTGTTTTGAAATTTTGTCTGCGCATTTCTCAGATTTTTTAAATTATTACTGTAAATTTTGGAGATTTTTTATAAATGTGTTCCAATAATATAGACTAATTTGTTTTAGATATTTATTTATTTCAAGTGTATTTATTTCATTTTCTTTATTTTCTTATATTGGTTGCTAAGCAACCATTCATCCTAATTCTTATCCATAATTTGAAAGCGTGTACGAAAATTTAAATGAAGTCAACATCAAAACTGATGAATTAATTTATGTCTTTGTATCATTGCGTATAAATATAACATAGCCCAGAAAAGAACATAGGATATGTTTTATTAATTTTATTCAAATATTTTTCTTAATAATTCAAAATTTCATTCTTTTTCATACACAATCAATAGAGACTTTTTAGATACAATTTAACCAATTTCCTTTATCGTTGCCAAAAAAATTAAAATCTGGAATAATTATTTTTCAGCGGCAATAAGTTTCAATTGAGCAATTTCCATTCGAGAAATTAAACTAAGAAAAAATAAATAAATATGACGTCAGAATTAAAATAAAAATAGATATAGTATTTTTTGTTAAATATTAAACACTGATATTTGTTTCGTTACTAAGAATTTTTCTGACAAAAATGGAGGCATAATTAGAAGTAAAAGAAATAAAAAAGAATTATATTTTTAACAAACAATTCACTTGGTAAAATATGACATCATAATTGAAATAAAACAGGCATTTTGTAGTAGTTGTTAAAAATACAAGAAACATGGATATGAATAACTCATAAATAATGACGTCATTGACGAAACTTCAATGAAGGCGTACTTTGGTGACTCGAAATTTAGTGTTCATGAAATTTTTCGAAATTTATTGTTTATTCCGTCTGTAAATCTGTTCCGCTATAACTGCTGCAAAATGCAATCAAACTTTTGTTTTCGGAAAAAAAATGTAAAACTCTAGATTACTAATTTTACACTTTAAAAAGTTCCTTATACATCAGATTTAGGTGTTTATGGTTGGCAGGCATGTAGAAGTATGATCTTAATGAAAAATGCTTGTCCAAACTGTTACTTATCCTTATAAATCAAAATGTATAAAGAAATGCAAGATATACGATAAACATTAGCACAATTAATAGAAAGTTGAAAATTTAAATTTAATGAGACTACGGGGGGTTCAGGGGGGCTCCGCCCCCCCTGAAGAGATCTACTATGTTATAATAAAAAAACAAAAATAATACATCATGAAAATTTCAGAATTTCCTAACATAACTAAAATTTTAGTTTAACGGATTTGATGGCTGAAAACTTCTTATTCTTATAAATAATAACGTATTTTGAAAATTTTAAATTGCAGTTTCCAGAAAGTTGAATTTTGCCCAAAGCGTGTTAAAAAAAATGATGTGCAAAGCTGACGTTGAGGCAGATTTACTAGTTATTATTATTTTCTTTAATGTTACATAAGAGTACTATCGGAGCATAAAAGGATATGTATACAAATGCAAATTCAGTTAACTATGCTTAAAGCTACGCAAGCATCTTTCATATTTTTAAAGCAGACTGAATATGAAACAAAAGCAATTTGATATTAAAAGCAATAAAATTTGTCGAATCATATGCAAACAAATAAATAATTATGTATTAAGTCGAGATACGACTAGGACGCCAGGATCACTACCATTAATTATACTCTAATTCGAAAACTTGACACAAGTCAGAAGTGTTTAATATTTTAGTTCTCCGAAAAGTTGTAATTTTAAACTAAAAACCCTATTAACTGCTTAAGTGCAGATTACTTGCTTATATATATATATATAAATGCTATTAGAGTATAAATTTAAGATCATTTGAGGCAGAGATTTTTCATAAAAAAGAATTGCTCTATATACCCGTGTATATGTCAATCCCCCAAATTATTTAAAAAAAAAAAAAAAAAAAAAAAAAAAAAAAAAAAAAAAAAAAAAAAAAAAAGGATTTTTATGCATAAGTTGAACCACATTTTTTGAAAAAAAGATTTGTAATCGAGGATTAAAATAATAATAATTATAATAATTGTTTTAATGATAAACTTTTTACGTTTCCAATTAGACTTAATATGTATCTATCTGTTTATCTATGTATATGTATGTTTTAAACTGTATAATTAATTAAAAATAAATACTATTGAAAATAAACAGGTTATTCTATTAATAGAAGTGTCGTTTAATGATAGTAAAATCTTTAAATGGAATAAAAGTGACTAAATTGAAAACTGTACACATAATATTTCAAATTATTTTATATTAATATATAAAATATTACGTTATGGATAATGAGCATCGGGTTATCATGCTAACTAATTAAGAGTTTTGAATTAAAGTAATTGTAAACTAATAATATTTTATTTAAATTATTGTAATTTGCATCTATATCACTTTCAACAAGTTTTACTTGGGTTTGAGAAATGATTTTGTTTCTTATTTACGGGATTTGAGACTAGGGAAAATCCATCACCTTTTGAGCCCACTGCAGCTGGGTCAGGTGTGAATCGGCTCCTGGATGGCAAGTTGACTAAAGGTGTCTCCACTTATCAGAGGAGGTCGCTGAATGAGGGCAGCGTAGAGCTGGTTGCCTGGATGCGTGCTGTTTCCCCTGGGAGGAGGGTCAGCCGACAAGTCCACTTTTAGAATCCACACCCCAAAACCCTGGGGCGAAGCCTCACCGACTAATGTGGAGGCAGGTCGATTATCGGCGAACCCTCGATCCAAGTCTTGCGTATCTCGCTACAGGAGCTTTCTGTGTCCAGTGATGAAGACCATCAGATTATCATGTACGCTAATGGCGCCTGGTGCATGTAAAATCCGTCGTGGGTGCAAAGTCCTCCAAGTTACCTGTGAATTATACCTCTGGAGGTGCCTTGCCAGGTGAAGGTCTCGTCATCTGATCAAGGCTCTAAATTACGAGACCATCTTGCGAAGCCATTTGCAGTTCTAACATCAGGATGTACCATTAATTAACAAGCGAAACAAAGTATGCTCAACGACAAGCAAATACTGCAGAAATGATGGCATGCGAAGCAAAGTTTATTGCCACTACGTGGCAATTAGGCGGTCGCCCGCCCCGATACCAGGTATCTAACTCGTTAAGCTGAGAAAACTCGGCAGGTAGGGGCCTGGTCATCGGTTAGAAAGAAAGAAAGAAAGAAGACCATCAGATTCTCAAAACGAATTTTTAATCTCCTAATCCCCGACTTGCTTTCGGCTCTTGCGGTGGGAGTTTACTTCTCCTCCAGCGATGGCAAGAGATACCTTCGTATTTTCGTGTAGTGGCCTCCATTGCAAAGTTGAGGTCACACGTTGCGCAAAAGGCAACGAGGCTGTGATATAAGATAGAAAGTGGCACGGTCATGTACGGCCTCGCTCGGTCAAACCGCTGAAAGACGGGGAACTGGACAGGGCGTGCTTGATTCTGTACTTGCCAACCCCTTAGCAGAGCGATGTCTATGAGGTATAGGTAGAGATTTACATAATCGCCTAAGGTCGGAAATTGCATCTAGTCTGGTCTCCGGACTAGCTATGTTGAGCCGCGAGGAGTTTCATAGTTGAGGAAGGAAAATTGGGCGGAAAAACCTTCACTAGTGTCTGTGCCGTCAGAAGAGGTTTTCCTGGTCTCCCCAGGTTCAGCTACAGACTTCCTGTCTGGGCTCTGCGTCGTTCGATACGGTGTTCAGTCGAAAAAACCTTGAGCAAGACCGTGTCTATGCTGTCATGGAGGGCTTTTCCCGTCCTTCCGGGGGTTATGTTTGTTCACCTTCCACCATATCCTTATAAACATTTTTCGTCAAAATATGATTTGATCTTCAGAGCTTGCCGCTTCCTTGAATCATCGGTAAGAATCTCCGGGAATCGTGGGATCGGTGCCTTTATAGGTGTCATGTTCCTGCGTGTTGCTGTCTGGGATGGCGCAAGAAAAGGGATAACCTGGCTTTTCGAATGCTGGGTGGTGAGGACTGTTGTAATTGGCTAGTTCGTCGCTTTATTTGGGAGTTAGAGGCGTGTGACGTGCGCTAGGCAATACACGTCTTGTGAACGCATCTGTCTGTAAATGGTGACACGGACGCGTGAGTAGAATGTGAATAGATGAATGAATAGACGCGTGAATATGTAGTCCGAAACGATTTACCTGGAGGCTTTCCGTGAAAGCGTCGTTTGCATCGGAGGCAGAAGGATCTTAGAAGTCCCAAAACTGGGGAGTTGTATCCCAATTTATTTTATGATATCATTGTAAGACACTTAATTTTCTTAATTTAAGACACCTATGAAGTCTGAAATTTCCTATTCAGACATTTAAGTATCCTGATTATTTTTTCAGTCACATATGAATCTGAATTTAACATGCCTCTATTGGCAGTGAATGTGTAATGATAACATGAAATTTACAAGCTTAGGGGCAATTTTAATTATTAATATTAACATATTTTAGAAGTTTATGGTAATTATAGAAAGTATTATCTAGATTAGCAATTGATCGAAAATTCAGTTTTAATATTTTCCATACTGCTTTATTTTTTTTTTTAATTTAAATATTGACTAATAATGTTGTAAAATAATGGTTTTATCTATATTATACTAAACGGTAATTCATTTTATCTTGATTAAAACATACCTTAATTGATATTTGTTTTAAGATTAAATAAAAAATAAGATAATTGTTCATAAAATTATTTTTGATATTTTTTTAAAAATAAATTTTAGAGATTTTGTTTTTTCCTAAACAAATTTAAAAAGCTCGAATGAAACGCACTTCGAATACATAGTAATTTGTTATTGGACCTATAACTTAATTTGTTTTCCTTAAGACAATCAGAAGAAATAATTTCTAATTTGCTGAAACTTAAGGAATATAACCAAACAAACGTTAATGAAAAATTCTTAGCGGCTTTAAAGATCAAATAAATACAGGAGCATTGTACAAAAAAGTATTGTTATAAAGCTTTATTTTCACTCTAAAGGTAATTTTTATTCCTGAAAATAATTAAAAGAATTCAAATAAAAAATGTTTTGAATACATAATACTTTTTTAATTAGACTTTTGAATTAATTAGTTTAGCTTGAAACAATGGTACAAAATGTTTAATTAGCTGAAAATTAAGGATTATTATAAAGGATACACTAATCAAAAACTTTTTAAGTTGAATATGTGCTGTAACATTGAATAAATATGTATGGTATGTATATTTTAAACATTTAAACTCTTAAAAACAACTTTTTGAAAACATTTTAAACTATAAAAAAATCTTAGTCTTGGATCAATCAGAATTTCGTGACAATAAATGTATTCTTGTTTTGTGTTATATATGTATATATATAACACAAATATGTATATATATATATATATATATATATATATATAAATTTAATTAATAATATTAAATTTATATATATATATATATATAAATTTAAGTAAGAATGATAATAAATACTGTTTCAGTTAGATGAAAATAAGCATTATTACAAAGTAAATATACTCATTTAATCAAGTGTAAATAAAAACTATTTTTCCGTAACTTACGTCACTTCAAAAAAAATCTATGTGGCATTTGTCTTTTTAATACTTTTAAAAATTGTTGTTGGTTTGATTTAGAAGAATTATGTGGTAATACTTTTATTTCTTTGAAAGTTTTTATTTATTTATTTATTTATTTATTTGACTTTTTATGATATTCTATATTGCTTTATTTATTCTTTTCTCTATATTTAATACAACTTAATAAAACACTAACAGTTTAGCCCCTTGCATTACGTAAATAATTAAGTTGATCATCATTTTTCGTCCTAACAGAATATTTTATAGGTATCTATACCAATAAAAGAACAAATCACTCTGGGTGTATGTCTGTCTGTATGTACGGTTGTGTGTGATGGTTAGCAGAAACTACGGCATGCACGAGGCTCAAAAATTTTTGACATTAGAACAAAGAGTTTCATGATGCCCCTGGCATTGAGAATTTTAAAATTCCAATAATTAGTTGAGAAATTTATTAACAACCGAAATTCACTCGCATAAAAATTGTCCAATTATCTAATTGTCCAATGTATTTAATTCTTCAAAACCACACGCTGGCTACATTTGGACCACGAATCATGTCTAGCAATACTGTCCAATCAAAACGCTCTCCTTGAAATCTCAAAAGTTGCAAGTCGACAGTAGCGTTTTGCAGAAGTGTTACTATATCTGCTTTGACACCTGTTTTTGTATGGCAGTAAAAATACTGGGTTTTTTAAATGAAGAGATGAATTTTAAATTCTACTGGATCTAAAACCTCAAAAAGTACACTGCTTGAAGCAAAGCAATATATATATATATATATATACATACATATATATATATATATATATATATATATACTCCCTTTCAAAATTTCTAAAATTTATTCCCCTATGGTTTCAGGAAGTTAAAAAATTCAATCCATTTATAAAGAAAAAAAAATAATTTAATTTCCTTGGGGGGGGGGGGAAAGTTTAAAATTTCTCCTGTGGATGCAAGTGTTCATTGCAGCCAAAGTGACGCCTTTCTTAGTGGGTATTTTCGAAAGAATATAAAAATTTTTATATTAAAATTTTTTATTTTTATGCATTCAGTTGTAGAAGTTTTTGCTGATTTCAGCAATGATAAGTTGTTTACTGTAGCTCAATTACAACTTTAGATTTAAATATTATCTGATAATTGGATGATGATGCTTTGGAATGCCGTATTTTTTAGCACTTTCCAACAAAGTTGAAAAGTGCTTATGCATTGGGTTTGTCTGGCCGTCTGGCCGCCTGGCCGCTCTCTGACTCCTGTAAATATACTCGGATTGCCATGAAATTTTAGGACGTCATTGAGATTTACCCTAGCACGAACCCTACTGAAAATGAAGTATCTACCGTGATTAGTTTATCTACAGAGAGAATCAAAAGTTTCCCATTACATTACAGCCTATGGGGAGAAATCGTTTATATACTCGGATTGCCATGAAATTTTAGGACGTTATTGACGTTTACCCTAGCCTATCGAAAATCAAGTCGAAACAAATGCTATCGAAAATGAAGTTTCTACCATGATTAGTTTATCTACAGGGCGAATCAAAAGTTTCCTATTACATTACGGCCTATGGGGAAAAATCGATTCAAAGGAATTTTAAAGATGTTATACTCTGTCAAACATATTAAAATATGCATTCTATAAAATATAAGGTGAAAATGTAGCTATTATTAATTTACAGGGCCACACAAAAGAATTCCATTAGATAATGCTAAAAGGGGAAATTGTGTGTGACATAGTTTAAATATATTAAGCTTTTTCATTTATAATAAAATTGATATATGTCACTGAAGCTAAATATAAATTATACGCTACTGTCTTGTATTATATGAAGTACATATCATTTACAGGGCCATACAAAAGATTTCAAATAGTATATTCTTTCCGAAGTACCGTATATTTGTCCGATGATGGCTGATGGAGGGATGAAATGCATTTTAATTATGATATTCGTGTTTATATTTCGCTAAATATATGCACATTATATGGTGCGTATAAATGTTGTAGTTGATATACAGGGCTACACAAAAGATCTCACCAACGTTACTGAATATGAGCGTAAATAATTTAAACGTGGTTCTTAAATAAGCTATGCATTTTTACGCTGAGCTGCATTCAATTTACTGAGAAATGTTTGCAGAATATAGATAAAGGGATATACAGGGCCACGCAAAGAATTCGGTACATGGACGCCTATGAATGATGATTTATGAGAATGTGATTTCAGTTGTTTTAAAAGTGTTTTAGTATACAATAAATTTTAGCCTAATGCTGACGTGTAATAAAGCCACAATGTAAACTACAGGGCTGAATGAAAGTATTCAAGCATGTTTCCATCTAATAGTATGAATTGCTGAAAAAGAAATTTGAAGCTACTGGGTTTCTTGCTAATCAAAATTTTCCCATTATATGAACTGACATATGAAATACAGGTCTGTTCTAATGTACTGGAATACATATTTGGGTATATTTGGCTATACACTATTATTTCCCTAAATAACAAAGTTTTGTTAAAGATTTCATTAAGTGTTGAAAAGTGCTTCATAATCGCACCCAGTGCGTGGTTACGGTTTAGAAATGGGTGCGTGTGTTGAAAGGTTAAAACTGCGCATGTAGGACTACCTTCAAACGCTGTTTAATAATATATAAATATTATAAAACTCGATCCGCAGTTTTTAGTTTTATGTAAAATTCGTTTTTTTAAAGAAAATAAATAAATTTTGAAACATAAATTTATTAAAATAATTAAAACTAAAGAACTTGTCGATTTGCAACTTTCAGATAATTTATAACGCATGTTAACGATTTCAGAAAAATAGGTGACCTCAGAATTCAGGAGAGGAAGGGGCGGGGGGCAATATTTTTTTTTTAAGGAGAAGCTATAAAACATTTAAAAACGTACCGTTTTAGATGAGGATTTTTGACAAAGAGCTAGGATAAATATTATTTAGTTAGTTTAATTTTCAAAATAGTACTTACGACCATTTTCGAATGGAAATTTCATCATTATCATAAATTTTAGCTGAAGTCCTCAACTCCCTTGACTAATTTATCTATGAGTAGGTTGTATAAGAGTTTCGTTCAGAAATAGTTTTGTGAAGAACAGATTCGCCTCATGGTGGTGAAATTTAGAATTAAAAGATTCCAGACTAATACACGATATCGCGAAACGTGACTGACCACTTGCGATTTTAGACATTTTGTTAAATATCTAGAAAAACAGATGGGGAATTATCCTGAAATATTAAGGTGTAAACATAATGGTAAAAGTCACACATTTCTGTGAAGATTTTTATCCCGAAACTCCCTAAAGGATCGTCAGCAAATTGAAAAAGTACGAATATCTTTTGGATAATCCTGTCAAAACTAATGTAGCAAAGGCGTTCAAACTGCAGATTATGATTACTGGCTTATTGTAATAATATGTGTTCATTTTTATGCAGATAGAATTTATACTCATAAATGAATTAAGGTTCTTATAAAAACAGTCCAAAAATGTTCTAAGATTGTTGCTTATAACTTTTAGAGATTTTAATATAAAATAATGCTATTTTCCAAAAATAACACAACAGAGGGCATCCTCTCTTTGGGCCTATATCCCTCATGTTGATAATTGGCCGTCATAAAATAAACTAAACCAAAATATCACAAATAAATTGTACACAATACCCTGAAATGTGAATTAAAAAATAATAAAAATTGTATATAAAATGAGCAGGTTTACTAAATAACTTTTCATTGCGTATGCATGAATAATTTCATTTCCATAATTTCATTTGCATATTGTGTCAGTTAAATGTATAGAACAACTTCTGTAATAAGTCTCAAAAACATAGCTTGAAAACTCAAAGTGATTGCCAACAGAATAAGCTCAAAATCCGTTCTTCCCAAAATGAAACAAATAAAATGATGAGTTGTTCCAAATAAAGTAGTACTAAGTATACCAAATATATTTGTAGAATATTGTGTATTCTATGTTGATACTAATCTATGAATAAACGGATGTAGCTCTTCATCTTTTATCTTAATTTCGGGAATAACTTATTTTAAGCTTATTTTATTGACGATCGCTTTCATAACTTTCAAGGTACGTTTTTGGGACTTTTACAAAAGTTGCTCTATACATTTAGCTAATATATTATGTAAATGAAATTAGCATAGTTTTTACGCATGCGCAGTGAAAACTTATTTAGTAAAACTGCTCATTTTTCATAAAATTATTATTGTTATTATTTTAATTTTGATTACATGGTACTGTGTACAATGTTGTTTGCTATATATTCGGAAAAGAACATTGTTTTATGTTAGGAACTGTGCAAATTATAAGCAAAATACGTGAAAAAAATGGGACTGTTTTTTATAAAAACCTTGATTTCTCTACGAGTATGCATGCTATCCGCAGAAAAATGAGCGCAGTTCATTACAGTAATCCACTTAATCATAATCTTAAGTTTGAACGCTTTCACTACATCAGTTTTGACAGGATTATCCAACAGTTGTTCGTTCTTTTCAATTTGTTAATGGTCCTCTATAGAGTTTAGGGAAAAAAATCTTCACGGAAATGTATGACTTACGTTATTATGTTGACATATTTTTAATTTCAGGATGATTCCTTTATGTATTTTTCTAGATATCTAACTAAATGTCTGAAATTGCAAGTGGTCGGTCACTTTTGGACATATAGTGTATTATTTTTTTTTCTTGCAAGAGCATGTGTGTTAAATGGTGTCGTAGGCAGCTTGGATCCCGTTTGAGGCTCGTTTAGACCTGATTGGGTATTTTTAATGAGATTTTGCAGTACAGATTTTAGATTCATTTAAGAATATCATTACGGATCCAGACGGGCACCTAATAATTTTTTGATCTTTAGTCCTACCCCCCCCCCCCCTCCCTCCAAAAGAAAAAAATCTGTTCTGCTTTTAGCTAGTTCATTCCAATGACTAATGAAATGTATTATGTCCTGACGAAAGATGAAAGAATTTGCACAAATTTAATTTTAAATGTCTAACTGCTTTATAAAAATTTGTACATAGAATTTATCCGAAAAAATATATTTAAAAAAATTGCGGAGTTATAATTGAATATTATAATTTTGAAATAAAATTCTACTGCATATAAACTGCAATTAAATACATTTAACTATAATGTTTCTTATATTCTATTATAAGACATACGTTCTGTTATATATGATTGATCAAAGTATATGTGTTTCGTAATGTGTCACAATAGTAAAAATTTTCTTTTCGTTAAAAATAATTTAAATGAAAGTACATAATAAGTAAAAATGTGAAACCCTTTTTTTCAACTATAACATAATCAAATTGTTAACGCTTTGTAAAATAAAATAAAATGAAATTTAAAATTATATATATTTTTAGTTGTGTTTGTAACTATGTAAATACGTAGCACCTATAGTCTTATCAGGTTCGTTCGTCTGTCATTCTGTCTCTCCTTAACAGCGCAAAAACTACCCTAATAACTTCCTACTATGGTTGGAAATCTAATATATATATATTTGTTGCAAAATTTTGTCATTTCATATTTTACGAAAATCAAATAAAAACAAAGATATATTATTTGAATTTTTCTTCATTATATAAAATCCTATCATACGTAATTATTTCAATGATATATTGAATTAATTACGTATGACAGGTTATGGCTCCATGTTATGTAATGTTTCTATTTTTCCACGATAATTACATTAAAATTAAGGATGAGTCTTATTATATCCCCATTATTGTTTTTAAAATATATAATCGTAACAAAATTTATATTCATGCATTTTTTGCAGATAAGGCCAACAAATTTTACACAAGCACGTAAATGTTTATAAAATTAGTTATGGTAAAAATGCACCTCATTTTCAACGTTCGACATAAAACGTGTTACCATGTGTTTAATATAGTTTGGGGATTCTAATAGACTGAAGTGGTACAATGCCTATTTTGGTGACGTTTCAAAATAAGTAGATAAACATTAAGCAAAAAAAGAAAGCGCAGAAAAAGATATTTCTACTGACGACATTTTTTTCCCTTTAGAAGCAATTCAACAAATGACAATCTGCTTGTTTTTTGAACTCAAAGTTAGCATATTTCATTCTGTGTCACCTTTTATAGCATACCTACTCTAATAATCTACTTTAGTGGTGTTATTCACATTTAGACGAATTTTAACTTGATATTTCTAATTAGCAATTTCCAAATTTAACTATTTTTTATCACTTTTCAAGTAGGCAATTATCATGATATTCCACTTATTAGCATTAGCATTAGCATTATTATTATTTAATTCTTTACTGCACTATTTTTTATTTTGTTATGAAAAAAAATTGAAATCTATATATCAGTCTAATAATGGGAAAAGCATCAAAAATATAAAAAATAAATTAAATAAATTAAACAAATAAATAAATTAATAAATACATTTCAAAATTTCAGGTAAAATTTAGTATTTTATAATGTATACTTTAAGGACACAATTAGTGTCTTTTAATCTTGTATTGCTATATTTTGCAACGAATTGAACTTAAATTAATTAATTTTATTTTCATAACATTTTAAAACTTTTTTACATATAATTATTTTAAAGTATTCAGCAAAAGTAATAAAAATAAATTTTGATTTAATAGTTTGGTCGAATATATACAGGGTGTATCTAAACACGTATACAAAACTTTAGGGGTGATAGTACACATCAAGACAAACAATATTAAATGGAAACTAAGGGTCTCAAACGTCTTCCGAAGGAGATATGCGCCATTAAATATTTGGGAATAAAATTTCAATAGATTATAAGGAATATATTTCAAAGGAATATATTATATATTTCAATAGATTATAAGGAAAAATTGGTCAATTCGTTTGTAGTTTTCACTAAAACTATTCTTTATGTCAGTATTGTTTAAAAAAATTATAAAGATAAATTTCAAAAAATGCCGATAGAAGGCGCTTTAGACTTTGGAGTAACGAACAACTATTTTTTACTATTAGTTTTGCATCTCATTAATTTTTTTAGAAACTTATACATAAACTTAGATTTTGAGCTGAAAATGTGAATCGTTGTGAGTGTTTTAGTAGCGCAAACTCAATGGGGGTGGGGAGGTTCAAATTTCATATGATTATAATAACGGAAAAATTGGTCGATTAATTAGCGAATTTCACTAAAACTATTCTTTATGTCAGTATTTCCTTGAAAATAAAATTTAAAGATAAATTTTAAAAAATTCCGTTTTAGGGCGCCTTAAATTTCACAGTAACCAATAAGTATTATTAACCATTATTTTTGGTATCTAATTAAATGCTTGTAAAAGCTTAGACTTATATTTTGAGCTCAAAATCTGAATCGCTGTGAGTAATTAAGTAGCACAAATTTGCAATTAATTAGAGGGATGGGGAGGGTAACATTTCAACTCCTGAACACAGTTTAGTTTTCGCTTCTTAACCCCTCCCAACGATTCAGAATTTAAGCTTAAAATTTAAGTCTAAGCTTTTGCAAGTATTTAATTAGATATAAAAAATAATGGTTAAAAATAGTTGTTGATTACTCTAAAGTTTAAAGCGCCCTGCAACGGAATTTTATGAAATTTACCTTTAAAATTTGTATTCAAGGAAATACTGACATAAAGAATACTTTTAGAGAAAACCGCAAAAGAATCGGTCAATTTTTCCGTTTTTTAAAATTATTTGAAATTTGAACCTCCCCAATCCCATTGAACACAGTTCAGTTTCCGCTAATTAACCATTCCCAACGATTCAGATTTTCAGCTCAAAATTTAAGTTTATGTCCAAGCTTCTAAAAATATTTAATGAGATGCAAAAAATAACGTTAAAAAATTCTTGTACGTTACTCCAAAGTCTAAAGCGCCCTCTATCAACATTTTTTGAAATTTATCTTTATAACTTATTTTCAAGACAGTATTGATATAAGGAATACTTTTAGAGAAAACCGCAAACGAATCAGTCAATTTTTCCGTTTTTTAAAATTATTTGAAATTTGAACCTCCCCAATCCCATTGAACACAGTTCAGTTTGCGCTATTTAACCACATCCAACGATTCAGATTTTGAGCTCAAAATTTAAGTTTATGTCTAAGCTTGTAAAAAAAATTAATGAGATGCAAAAAATAACTTTATAAAATAGTTGCTCGTTACTCCAAAATCTAAAGCGCCCTCTATCGACATTTTTTGAAATCTATTTTTATATTTTTTTTTTTCAAGACAATATGGACATAAATAATAGTTTTAGTGAAAACCGCAAATCAATTGACCAATTTTTTCGTTTTTTATGATTATTTGAAATTTAAGACCCTGAACATTAGTGGCGGCTATCTCCTTTTGAAAACGTTTGGGACCCTTGGTTTCCTATTTAATATTGTTTGCCTTGATGTGTACTATCACCCCTTAAAGTTTTGCCCAAGAGTTTAGATACACCCTGTATAATACATCTAATTTGTCAAATACAGCCTTTTAACATGGACAAAAAAGTGCTATTCCATTATTCGGACTTTTTTTTTTTTTTAATCAGGGATACAGTTCATATTGGCCAAATTCATAGTTCCTAATGAGAATTACGGTGTTTTGTGGTATATGCAACATATGGCACATGGTACGGTAAAGCGATAATAGGTCGAATTTTGCCTCCAAATGATAAACTGATAACGGGAGATTAAGCCAATTCTGAAATACGGAGAATATTCAAGCGGAATATATATATATATATATATATATATATATATATATATATATATATATATATATATATATATATATATATATATATATATATATATATATATATATATATATATATATATATAATTGCATTAGCTGTATTAGTTATAAGCTATAAATTATATGACAATTTTTCTGAAAATACTTAGAAATAAGAAATTTGGCCTATCAAAAACAGGATTTTTATTCAGATTTTCGCCATCTCATAGGATTTCTGTATTGAAAGTCCTGTCATTTATAATACTAATTATTAAAAATCCAAAAATAGTGCAGTTATAAATTCATGTAACCTTTTTGTCACCATGACAGGGCATTTAGAATTAGACAATTTATTCCATGTACATTTATATAATTTCATGTTAATACGGGAAGTTTGTATATATATATATATATATATATATATACCCCGGGTGTCCAGTAAATCACTGACCCATTTTAAAATTAAATAACAAAAAAAAAAACGGCTTGAGATAAAAATGCGCGGTTTGCGGTATTGTTATTAGAATATCAATAAATTTTGAATACGCGCTTCCTTCAAATAGTTCTAATTTCGGCCAAAAGATGGCGCTGGCGGCATCAGACTACATAAATACAGCCTGTTTTCTTGTTCTCAAGCTGATCATCTTTCCGGCTCATTTTCCCGAGTCGAATCTGAGTAGAAATGTTGAATCGACTCTCCACTCAACTGCAGAAATAGGGTTTGTTGATTGGAATGAGATTTAAAATAACATTTAAGATTGAACGGGGTCTATTGTAACAATCTATGTCTATTGTAGCCTCCTCAGACAAATATCACGGGGAACTACTAAAACTAGTTTAAAATTACTGTAAAACATCTCCAAAGATGTGTCAATCAATGAATAAATATTTAAAACCAGCAAACGTTTGTTAACCCCTTCGCGACGGGAGCATTTTACGAAATTTTTAATGTTTTGTCACCGGTTTTAAAGAACAGAAATTTGTTCCTTCTTAAATCGAGTAAATGTTCCGATTGAATAAACTAAATTTTATAATATAATTTTACCGGTGGGAATAAACAAGGATTCTTAAGCCTTTTTGCGGCACGTATACGTGTCGCTCGTCCCCAAGGGTTTAAAGAATCCTAGAAATATTTGTAACAATTCTAGAAAAATTTAAATTAATTTAAAGGATGTTCCTTAGTGTTTCAAAATTCTCTTCGGAATATGTCATTTTAACCGCTTAACTGATACTCTTTTTACGTATATATAGAAATATATTTATGTAAATATGATTTATTATCTTTTTTAAGATATGCATAAAAAAAACCAATGTTTAATTTATTTTTAAATATTAATATATATAAAATTGAACTAAATTAACTAGACATTCAGTTTTATCTAAAATATCTATGGCCCCACCAGTGGGTGATAGATTCTGACGTTTTAACTGGTAGACGGCAGTGCTGGGTTCGAACCCAATCGCGTCTGTCGGCATAACCTTTCGGAATTTTCCGTGGTTTTCTTCGAACCTTGGATTTTCTTGTGTAAATACGGGTTTTTTGCCCTTACAGAGACACCCACGCAGGGCATAACCTGACCATCCCCTCATCATTCTGACCTATATCCCACGTGTACTTAATCGGCCGACATTAAATAAGCCAAACCAAACTAAAATATCTATAGGCGATTTTATGGCAAAACATTTTTACGGAAACTTTTTACTGAAATAAAGTTTCGTTTCTTTTTCTTCTAGTTTTTTTTTTAAATACATCGTGAAACAAAAGCTGTTGAAAACATTTCAGAAGCCAATGCAGTATCCACTGTCCCGATCCTTTCTTTCATTTACTATCTCCCGATTCTACTTTTCTCTCCTGCTGGATTCGATGGTTGAAATACGAATCGGTTTTAAAAGCCTAGATTACAAATTTTGAAGCTATATTTGTGTAATGCAATACCGAATAACAGTAAAAAAGCAATAAACATCAAATTGATGCTCTTAGCACAATATCAAGTTTAAATTTTGAGGTATTTGCGTCATCTAAACTGTAAAAAGAAGAGGTTATTACAATGCTGATTTAAACGCCAGTTGAGACGTCAGAAACTATCGCCCACTGGTGAGGCCATAGATATTTTAGATAAAAATGAATGTCTAGTTATTTTAGTTCAATTTTTAAAATATAAATATTGGAAAAATAAATTGAACATTGGTATCTTTTTATACATAATTTTAAAAAAATAAAAAATCATATTTTTAAAATATTTCTTATTTCAAATCAGATACAGGAGATATTTTCAGAATGTTTTTTTAGTTCTTTTCCTCATACCGGGGAAAAAGAACGAGATTACATATTTCCCTCCTATATGGGAGGGGGGGGCAAAAATATATTTCAGGTCCTATGATGCTTTTTGTAATAAAGTTTTGAAGAGGGATGACTTACAGGCTATAAAAAAAGATACGTCTTCCTTTTTTCTTTTTAAATATCCGTACATTTTAGCGTAGATACGTTTCCTGCCGTGGGTGGGTGGGGGGAGGCGAGGTGTGTAGAAAAGACATCTTAAAATTTCTCACGGCTTTCGTAATAAAATTTTTGGATACGTTAAATGACAAAATATGAATATAAAGTAGGGATGCATTCGGTTTTCGGAAAAAATAATAATATTTTGTTTTAGGCAGGTTTTTGCCTTAGCAGGTAGTTTTGTATGTTTCTTTCTACTTCGTGATCAATAAATTTTTATGTCTAAAACAGGATTTGTTGTAGACGGATTGCTTTATAGTAAGATTTAGAAAATTTTAATGTGCCAATTTATAAGTTTTCTTAGACAGGAGACTAAGCAACGCTATTTTCATACCATTGTTTTAAAATTTTAACTGGTTTGCCCGTACAACATACCGGCAATTATAGTTTGCTTCTTCCATCACTTAAAGCTTTCTGACACTACTAAAAATTTTAAATGCAATTTCATACTATTTAGTAGAAGAAATATTTAAATTAAATATTACGATTATTTTAGCTTTAAAAAAGCGGCTTTTATCCCATATTTTCATTTCATTGTACGTAAAAAAGCGTATCAGTTCAGCGGTTAAAATAACATATTCCGAAAATAATTTTGAAACACTAAAGAACGTCTTTTAAATTAATTTAAATTTTTCTAGAACGCTTCTTTAATAAAAGTTTTCTTGTCATAAATATTTAATTATAAATTGATACACTGTTGGAGATGTTTTACAGTAATTTTAAACTAGTTTTTATAGTTTCCCGTGATATTTGTCTGAGGAGGTTACAATAGACAAAGATTGTTACAATAGGCCTAGTTCAATCTTAAATGTTATTTTAAATCTCGTTTCAATCAACAAATCCTATTTCTGTAGTTGAGTGGAGAGTTGATTCAACATTTCGACTCAGATTCGACTCGGGAAAATGAGCCGGAATGATCGTCAGCTTGAGATGATCAGCTTGAGAACAAGAAAACAGGCGATATTTCTTCAGTCTGATGCCGCCAGCGCCATCTTTTGGCCGAAATTAGAACTATTTGAAGGAAGTGCTTATTGAAAATTTATTGATATTCTAGTAACAATACCGCAAACCGCGATTTTTATCTCAAACCGTTTTTTTATTATTGATTTTAAAATGGGTCAGTCATTTACTGGACACCCGGTATATATAGATAAACTTTTAGATCAAAGTGTATTTAACCGTCATCAAATAAAACCGAATTTTAGAAAAGAATCCCAAAAAATACTAAAAGGGTATGTATAAGCAGCCATCTACATATAAATTTTAAAAGAAGTATAATGTTCAATAGATTCAGTTCCTTTGCATACTTTGTTACTTAAAATATAGCAACAAAATCACGGATATTTAGCGTTTTGTATTACCTATAAAAGCAGACTATTAAACTATTAAAGTCATTTGCATAAATCATGCATTTTTTTTCAAATTTCTGCATGCCTAAACATTTATGCTAATACACATAAAGTTATAGAAGAAAAAAATGTGAATTTCCAGTTTCCCCATGTTAAGTAAATTGTTCTCATGGAGTTGTTCTCATAAAATATCTCGAAAATACGGAATCCTTTTCTGAGCATTATAGTAAATCCTTAAGGAAAATATTCAGTAAGAACAAATGTGAGTAATTTAGAGATACACGTTTGACACTCAATCCCCAAAGGCTTTTACATTCATCTGAATTATTTGGTTTGTATGGCTTAAATGGGAATTCCGCAGATGCTTTTCTGTTATATTCAGTATTTTTAAAACAAAACAGTAAGTATATTTCCTTAATATTTATTGCATCGTTGCCAAACTCTGTTTTATTTTAGAGTTAAATAGACAAAGATAATTTAATAAAATTCCTTTATATTTTAAGTTAGTTTATTTAATAAGCAAAAAACAGTACAAAAATGTTTCTTTTTTTTTTTCTTTTACTTAGAAATTAAAAAAAAATATTGCCAAGTAAAATACTCAATTTTTTTTCAATTTTTTTTATTTAATAATTCAAACAAAACTTTTGCATATTATACAGTAAATTAAACCTTTATACAGGCTTTGTTAAAATTAAAAATACGGAAAAAATATTTTAAATGCGGTTATATATTCACAGATTTTTCAATTCACACAAGTTAGAAGGCGTAAAAGTTTTTAGCTCTTCGAAAAGTTGTATTTTTTACCTAAGAAAATACCTCATTATTCCTAAACTATTAGAGCAATTTCCATAAAACATTTTGTCGATATTTAGAAATTATAAAATGGTATGCTACAGGGCAGTTTAGAAAGTAATTATAATCATTCAACATATTCGAACATTTTCAGTTGCTTTATTAAAATATAGCCGTAACTAAATTAATATAAAAATGTTACTTTTAAGAGGAATTCTGGGAAACTAAAAGGTATGTATAGGCAACAAATTACATAATAATTTCAAAAAGGAGCAAAACGTTCATTGGATAAAATTCGTTTGTATGCTTTGTTACTTCAAATATAGAAAATAATTCACAGATATTTAGCACATAAAAGCAGACTTAAAGTCAAATTAAAGGCATTTGCATAACTAATGAATTTTTTGAAAATTTTTTCTTGACTGAACATGGATACCAATGCACTCAAACTTGTAGAAATTAAATAATATGCATTTCCAACTTCCCCACGTTAAGTAAACTGTTCTCATGGAATTTGCTAAAATATCTCGAAAGTACGAATCCTACTCTGAGCATCACACTAAATGCTTAGAAATATTCAGAAATAACAAATGTGAGATTAATTTAGAGATATCCTTTTGACACCCAATTCCCAAAGGCTTTTATGTTCATCTGAATTATTCGGTTTGTAACGCTTAAATGAGAATACCGTAGCTGCTTATTTTTTATATTCTGTATTTTTAAACCACTGCAATAAGTACGTTTCCAAAATATATATTGCACCGTTTTCGAACTCTTCATTTTATTTTAGAATTAAATACCCAAAGAAAAATTACTGACTAAAATTTGTTGTTATTTTAAGTTCTTATCTTTGTTATTTTAGTCAGTAAGTAAAATACCTGGTACAAAAAAGTTTTTTTTTCTATAGAGTAATCGATTGTTTTTTCAAAATTCTTTATTTAAAAACTGAAAAAAAACTTCTGTATATTATACAGCAAAAGAACTTTTTTATACTAGCTTTAATTAAATAAAATTTTAAAAAATATATTTTTTAAATGTAGTTACATATTCATAGACTTTCAATTCACACGTTGTTTTCAAACTTTAAAATATAGATCATGTTTATCTGTGACGAGGTAATTACTGGGAATGTACAAATAAACAAATAAATTATTTAATTAAGAATAAAAAATAAATTAAAAAAAGATCGCATTATGTTTGACCTCTTGACCTCCATCAAAAAAAAAAAAAAAAAAAAAAAAAAAAAAAAATTACTTGAAATGTATTGATTAAATCACAGCTATTTGGAATTTTATATTACCTTTACAGGAAGAATTAAAGTCATTTGCATAAATCATGCATTTATTTTATTTTATTTTTTAAATTTCTGCATTACTAAACACATATGCTAATGCACGTAAACTTATAGAAACTGAATGATGTGAATTTACAGAATCCCGAAGTTAAGTAAACTGATCTAATGGAGTTTGATAAAATATCTCCAAAATACGGAATCCTATTCTGAGCGTTAAACTAAAACCTTAAGAGAAGTATTCTGTAAGAAAAAATGTGAATAATTTAGAGATATAATTTCGAAACTCAATTCTCAAAGGCTTTTATGTTCATATGAATTATTTGGCTTGTAAGGCTTAAATGGGAATTCCGCAGCAACCTTTCTGTTGTATTTAGTGTTTTTAAACCTCCGCAGTAAGTATATTTCCCGAATGTATATTGCATCGTTCTCAAACTGTCTGTTTTACTTTAGAAATAAATACATAACGAAAAATTTTTAAATGAAATGCCTGATACAAAAATGTTTCTTTTTTTATCTAGAAAAAAATGTTGCAAGCTAGAACATTTTAATATACATATATATTTTTTTCAAAATTCTTTATTATTAATTAACTTAAACAAATTTGTTGTATATTATACAGAAAATTAAATCATTAACCTAAAATATTAATTTTTGAAAGAATTCCGGGAAACTAAAAAGCATGTGTAAGCAACAAATTACATAACAGTTTCAAAAAGGAACATGAATTTGAATAGTTAAAATTAATTTGCATACTTTGTTATTTAAAACATAGCTATTAGATTGCAGATTTTTAACACATAAAGGCAGACTTAAAAACAATTTTAAAGTCATTTACATAAATCATGCATTTTTTTCTGCATGTCTGAACACGGATGCTAATACACATAAACTTGTAGAAATTTAATAATGTGATTTTCCAACTTCCCCATATTAAGTAATCCATTAGCATGGGGTTTGATAAAATATCTCGAAAATACGGAATCCTATTTTAAGCATTACACGAAATTCTTAAGAGCAAGAACAAATGTGAGTGTTTTAGAGATATCATTTTGACGCTCAATTCCAGAAGACTTTTACATTAATCTGAATTATTTGGTTTGTAAAGCTTAAATTGGAATTCCGCAGCTGCTTTTTCTGTTATGTTCCGTATTTTTAGATCACCGCAGTAAGTACTTTTCTCGAATATTTATTGCACCGGTGTCAAACTGTCTGCTTTATTTTAGAATTAAATACTTAAAGAAAACTATTTATTATTATTTTTTTTTAAATAGTATCTTTGTTATTTTATTAAGAAAAAGAAAATGCTTAGTACATTTTTTTTTTATTATTGCGTCGTTTGTTATTTAAAACATAGCGATGAAAATCACAGCTATGTAGCATTTTCTATTACCTATAAAATAAGAATTAAAGTCAATTTGAAAGTCATTTGAATAAATCATGCAATTTTTTACATTTGTGCTTGCCTGAACATGGATGCTAATACACGTAATCTTGTAGAAAATAAATAATGTGTATTTCCAATTTGCCCATGTTAATTAAACTGTTTTCATTTCTATATTAATAAAATAACAAAACGCTCTGTCTGTGTGTGTGTCTGCGATGGCTAGAAAAATCGACAGCATGTACGAGGCTCAAAAATTTTTTGAGAGTAGCCCCAAATCTCTCCTGATGCACCTGAGCTTCAGAATTTCAAAATTCTATTTATTAACTGAGTAATTAATTAAATTCCAAAGATCACTCTCATAAAAAATCGCCTTTTTTCTTCTTTTTTTCCCTTCATTTAGTTATGGTTGGTTGGTTGCATACAATTTTCGCATAAACAATTAAAAAAGCTGGAACAGACCTTTAAAATTCATAGACTGGCTAACTATCAGTTTAAATGATTATTTTTTATCACAGCGGTTGCAAACCATGGAGGAAAAAGATAGGTGGTGGTTAAGTAAACCGAAAAAAGGGTTGCAATATTAAACCATTTATCGCTCAAATTTTAATGACCCAAACAAAAGTCTTTGGAAGGGATTTTGCATTAATAAGACGAATTGAAAGAAATGAAATACAGCTGAAGCATATTTTACG
The DNA here is from genome assembly GCA_964019185.1 of Maratus speculifer. Lineage (NCBI taxonomy): Eukaryota > Metazoa > Arthropoda > Arachnida > Araneae > Salticidae > Maratus > Maratus speculifer. Next base: position 176,171,255 of record OZ025297.1, on the reverse strand, counting down.
AAGAAATAGTAATTTTTTTGGTCTTTTTTCTATTATATTATTTATTTTAAAAAAATGTTTGCTTTTAAAATAATTGAAATTGATAAATTCGAAATAATTAAATGTCAAAATAAAATTAAATAAAATATTGAAAACATTTGATTTGAACTAAAAGTTGTATTACTAAAAGTTTTCTATTTTTTCAGAACTTTTTAATACTTTATAACTTAGATGAAAAATGTTCATGATTTAGCAACATATTAATAACTCTGTGTCAATATATAAAATATATTTATGAAAACATTCTTTTAACATCATGCGCGAAAACTTAAATAACAAATATTAGTCTAAAATCTAGATTTCAGAGTGCAGACGATTTTAAGACATTAACGGAAGAATGTTAACTTCTCAAGCAAAATCCTAAATGGTGCTTCTATATTGATATTTCAAAGTCATATGATAAAAATAATCACATAATTCTTGCCTATGATTGATATATTTGTATCTTTTATGCATTCCGATCGTGTATTACAGTCAATAATGGCACAAAACGTTATTTTTTAAACGAAACTTAATCATCTATTCAATAACAGTTTAAAAGGTAAAAAACAAAGAAATACGGGTTTAAAACAGTTTGAATTGATCGGCGTGTCAAAATTAAATTATGGCTTTAATTTGGTTTTAAAACAAAAATAAAATATAGCTGTTTGGCGTACAATTGTTCGAATCCGCAAACGATTCATACACCATAAAAAAATTATCAAATAGCAAAGTAAATAATTTATCAGAAATAGCCATAAAAAGAATAGTTGCAAAACTGGTTATAACCTTAATGTTTAGATTAATTAACACATAACCCGATCCATATCAGAAAAAAACAAATCACACTCCGATCCGTGATAGACAAAATTTCCGTGAGTATAAACCCCACCCGAACCTAAAAATTCTGTTTGAAAAAAAAAACTATGGATTTGATAACTGACCCGAACCAAATCTCAATCCCATAAAATGTTCAAATGAAGCATAACCCGATCCAAACAAGGCAAAATAATGTTAGTGGGCATGAAACCTGACCCGAATCTAAATATTGTCTTAAAAAAAAACTCGAAATATGACCCGAACAAAATCTGAAACCGATAAAAATATTCCATTGAACTATAACCCGATCCCAGCAAGACAAAATACTTTCCGTGGTCATAAACCCGACTCAAACCTAAAAAATTACATTTGAAAAATTCTGAAATTTGACCCAAACCACATCTAAATCCGACAAAAATATCTGAAAGAACCATAACCGGATTAGAGTAAGACTAAATAATTTCCGTGGACATGAACCCGATACGAACTTAAATTCGAAAAAATACCTGAAATTTGAATCGAACCAAATCTGAATCTGACAAAACTATTTCAAAGAACCGCAACCAGATCCGAACAAGACAAAATATTTCCATGGACATGAACCCAATCCGAACCCGAAAAATTTCTTTGAAAAAATCGCGAAATCTGAACTGAACCAAATCTGAACTTGGCAAAAATATTCCAGAGAAGCATCTCCTTATACGAACAAGACAGAATAATTTTCGTGAACATGCAAGAAGGCCCGAACCCAAAAGTTCCATTTGAAAAAAACCCCGAAATCTGAATAGAATTAAATCTGAACCCGATAAAAGTATTCCAAAGAACTATAACCCGATCCGAGCAAGACGAAATAATTTCCATGGACATAAACCCGACTCAAACCTAAAAAATCCGATTAAAAAAAAACCTGAAATTTGACTCAAACCACATCTGAATCCGATCAATATATTAGAAAGAATCATAACCGGACACGAGTATGATAAAATAATTTCCGTGGACATGAACGAGATTCGAACCTAAAAATTCTATTTGAAAAAATACCTGAAATTTGAATCGAACCAAATCTGAACATGACAAAAATATTCCAAAGAACCGTAACATGATCCGAATAAGACAAAATTTCCATGCACATGAACCGAATCTGAACCTAAAAATTTCTTTGAAAAAATCTCGAAATCTGAAATGTACTTGATAAAAATAGTCCAGTGAAGCATGTATTTATTCCAACAAGGCAGAATAATGTCCGTGAACACGCAAGAAAACCCGAATCCAAAAATTACATTTGAAAAAAAACCGAAATCTAAATTAAATCAAGTCTGAACTTGACAAAAATATTCCAGTGAAGCATGTCTTTATTCGAATTAGACAGAATAATTTCCGTGGACACGCATTAAGACCTGAACCCGAAAATTCCGTTTGAAGAAAACGCCGAAATCTGAATTGAACAAAATCTGTTCCCGAGAAAATAATTTATAGAAACATAACTGGATCCGAGCGAGGCAAAATAATTTCCATGTACATGATACCGACCCGAACATTTAAATCGAATTTCAAAAAACACCTGAAACCTGAATCGAACCAAATCTAAACCCGACAAAAATATTCTAATGAATCATAACCAAATCCGAACAAGACAAAATGATAAAATTAATGATAAAATTATACAAATTTCAAGTTCGTTTAATATTGTTAATACGGACCCGGGCAACGCCGGGCTGGTCAGCTAGTAGTTTAATAAAATATCTCGAAAACCCAAAATCCTATTCTGATGATTACACTAAATCTTTAAGAGAAATATTCAGTAAGGTTTAAAGGGGAATTCAACAGCTGCCCTTATGTTATATTTAGTATTTTTAAAACACCGCAGTAAGTTCCTTTGCCGAATATATATTACAGATTTGTCAAACTGTCTGTTTTATTTTAGAATTAAATACACAAAGAAAAATTAAATAATTTTTGTCCTTTTTTAAGTTAGTATCTGTTGTGATGAAAATTCCACCGCATTACAAGGTCCGCGAAAGATAGTGGTTAGTATTAATAAAGTAATATTATTAAGATAATATCCCAATCCGCGTTGTGAAAGATTGTTCTGGATATTACCAAAAAGAAAATTGTTTTCTTTTAAACTTAGCAATAATTTAATTAAAGGAACATCGCAATATCTCAGATTCCACTTATTTAACGTTCAACATTGCAAATCAGGATTTTAAAAGAGATAATATGAATGTAAATAACAACTGTTTTCCGAAAAAAAAAATATAATTATGATAATTTAGAATCTGCATCTATAAATTACTTAAATAGAAATAAAGAAGAGAAAATATCAAAGAAAACAAGGATATCTATGTACACACCAATATTTATTTCAAACAACAAATATTATTCAAAATACAATAAAAAAATACTATTCAAAATATTGATTTCATAATTATCAATACAGTGAGATAACACCACTCAAAAAATGTATTCATTTCATAATAATAATTTTTTTCTTAAGTTTCATGTTATCATAAACCTACACAATTTCTCACAGAACAACTAAGAAGGCATAGCCTAAAATTTCCCTATTATTCACTTTTCTTCTTTATTTATTTATTTATTTATTTTTTTTTATATTTTATATTAATTTATCTTATTTTATTTTATTATTTTATTTTATTTAAATTTCAAATAAAAAAATTAATTTTCATCTTAAAAAAAATTTCTCTTTATATATACATGTAAAATTGACAAAAAAAAAAACATTTCTCAAAAATGTAACACCACAAGAGAAAAATTACATTGCTCACCATTTTGTATGAAGCCTTGTCATCCATTCAATGTAGTAATCCATAGCAACTGATCCATTGGCTCTCCTTCACGCCGCATCTTTTGGGACATCATATAATTTCTCAGGAGGCACACAACTGTTCATATAAAAATATAGTTTGCACTATTTTCTCGCACCTTTGGAGACACGTGGAAATTTACTAACTGAGCAAATGTTCATAGAAAATTAGTTGCACATTGTTCGCTATGTTGAGCGTAACTGTTCGTATAAAAATATAGTCTGCACTGTCATCTCGCACCTTTGGAGACACGTGAAATTTACTAAGTTGAGCAAATATTCATAAAAAGAATAGTCTATGACAGAGGTTCCCAAAGTGTGCTCCGCGGAGCCCTTGGGGCTCCGCCTGAACTTACCAGGGGCTCCGCGGTGTTTCAGGAAAATAAACAAAACATGAAAGGAATTAGCATATTGTAATTAAAAGATTTTCAAAAGTATGTAGAAATTTGTGAGTGTGTATGTCAGAAATAAGTGTATCTATGACTAGGTTCAAAAATACAATGATACACTTCTAAGCAATTAAACATTGGAAAATGTATCTGCTTTCTGTATAATATTTCTGGTCTGAATTGCTTTATTTTATACTTCTGCTCTAAATGTGTTTTAAAAATTCGATTTAAAGAAATTCGACTACAAGATATAGTATTCTGAATTGAATGCACAACGTGAATCGAAACAGAAAAGTCCTGCCAGTGCTGTTAACTCTGCTTGCCGAACAAAAGTGAGAAGAGTTTAGTTCTTTGGAGTCCCGGCTATTTATACGTTTATTCTTAACTCTTATTAAATACCTAACTCTTACTAAAATGTTTTTAAATGACTATAACATTAAGTTTGAAAAATATATATATCAGAAAGTATTCAAGATCATCCGGAAGCTCTGATAAATTCATTTATGCATGACTTTCCAGCTGCTCAAAATAATATGTCGAACGATTTTAAATGGATACTAAATCCATTCAGTGCAAAAACAAAACAACACAGCTTAAGCTCTGAGGAATATGAAACTCTCATTGATTTAACATCTCAAAACGACCTAGAAATCTCTTTTGAAAGCAAGTGTATCACAGAATTTTGGTTTCATTTGACAGATGAATACAAAATCTTGTTAGACAGAGCAAAATTAATTTTACTCCCATTTTCAAAGACATATCTGTGTGAAGCAGGAATCTCCACTTACACAAGTATCAAAACAAAATACAGAAACCTGTTAAATGCAGAAACAACATTCACTTACTATTGTCGAAAATTGCATCAGATAATAAAATAGCTACCAAAAATATTTAAACATATTTATCACTCTAAACTTTTATATATTCTTGTTCGTCAAACTCATGCAGAATAATAGTTAAAAAAAAACTACAAGCATTTAATATTTGTATATGTTGCATATTGTATTATTTTTATTTTTGGAATTTTAATTTCCTTATATATTTATTATTATTAAGTTTTACTTATTTAAATATTCTATCCAAATTTTCAAAATCGTATTTAATTTTTAAAACAATATCTGTCGCTTAAAAAGTCTTTTTAAAAAAGATCTTGTATAATTTAAAATCCCTCTCTAGATTCATTTGTGTATAATGTGTGTATATATTTCTTTTTCTTTTTATACGTTTCTTTTTTTTTTTTTTTTTTTTAATCTGTTTATGTTACTTGCATTAATTTTTATATATTTAATTTTTTATAGTGTTTTATAAAAAAAATAATGTTTGTCGCTGAAAACATATTTTTATTGCATCTTCTATCATTTAAAGACCTTCATTAGATCCATATTACATTTGTGTACATTGTATATATGTATTTCTTTTTATATATAAATTTAAATTATTCTTTATTAATATTATTTATTATTTTATTATTAATAAAGAATTATATTAAAATTTTATTCATTATTTTATTAATTAATATTATTAACATTTAAATTATTTAATCTCTAATATTTATGCTATGTGTATATTTAAATTTTCTAAACGTTTTTCTCAGTACAACAATGTTTGTCGATTAAAACGTCCCTTTCAAGTAATATTTTGTATTATTTAAGAAACCCCTCATTAGATTTATTTAATATTTATGTACGTTGTGCATATAGTTCTTTTCTTTTCGTAACTTTAGTTGCTTTAATCTGTTTATTATATTTTTATAATTTCTTAGCTATTTAAATTTTCTATGCTGTTTTCATAATTGTACTTAATTTTAAAAGCAATGTATATTGCTGAAATGGGATTTTTTTTAGCATTTTGTATCTTTTTACAACCCTTCTGTAGAATTTTTTTTAATTGGTCTCTACTACATTTCCAATCAGAAATAAGTCTGTAGCAATTTAAAATATATATGCTGGTTCTTTACATTTGTCATCACTTTACGAATTTAAAATTTTGTTCAGCTCCAACCATTACTTAGACTTTTTGTCAATGAGTACCCGCTCTGACATAATTTCAAGCTCACCCATGTATCCCATTGTATTAGAAACATTTCCCTACTAGTTGCAGTTCGTTAAACGCCTTGAAGGGCGGTAGGATACATTTTATCCTACCTAATTTAAACGAGATCTCACCAGAAACTTTTAACGAAATGCTATATTTTTAAATTTGGTGGCAAATTGTTTAAAAACATTCCTTTTTTTTTTTTTCATTTTGAAACAAAGTTTTACGATTTTTCCGGTGAGAATACAGTATGACAGAGACATTATTGCTTGCCCCTCAAGAGGTTAACATGTGTAGTTTTAAACTACATGTCTGTTTTGAGAAAAAAAAACGATTACGAAAGGAAGTTTCTTTTTAAAGCTGTAATTTAAAAGCTGTAATTTAATTAACCTTTGAATAAAATGTCCAAAAAAGTGAACAATGCTGCACCAAACAATACAGCTTATAGAGTTTGCCCCGCCTTCTTAAACACTAAAACGATGACTTAATTCTAAATGTATTTTTAAAATTTGCTCAAAAAAAAGAAGGTGAGAGACGATTCATTTTCGTTGCATGTTTAGAAGTACTAGAAACTTAAGGATGAACGAAATAATTATTCCATAAGCGCTTGATTCTATTACGGGTAGGTGGGACTAGCGAAAACGTGTTACATAATTACTCATAAATAATTAAAACTAGGCTTTTTTTGCGAGTAGCCTATGGGAATTACATAGAAGTACCTCTCTGCTACGAACATGGTACAACTTACTTTTTTTCTGTGTTTGTGTGGTTTTCGCCATAAATAATACTCCCTCTGACTCAAATTAGATGCGACATTTGAATACTTTTGTACTCATGTTTGATATTTATCACCTTATAATTTTGTTTGAACATTTCTCAGAGAGCTATAGTATCAATCAACAATATTTACGTACCTAACGTCCCTAGATCATTCCTTAATAAGGAATTAATTAGTCTAAAAAAATCTCGGTTCACACACTCTTAAGCCATGCCCCAAATTTTAAAGACTTTTTAAACAGTAATCACTTAAAACTATCTTCAAGCTAATCAATCGTGAATTCATTTACGAAAATTTTATGCCAACATTTCTAAAAGTATTTTTTAGCATGAACAAGCTGCAAACAAAATAGAATTCTGTCGAACTTATTTTTTTCTATTATACTTTGCTTGGTTATGCATAAAATACGCTCCAAAATTTTTCCGCCTTGAGAATCCTGTATAACTTTTATTTACGAATTATAACAGTATATGATAATCCTCACAGTGATTGTCTTCGTTTTATTGGGACATCTTTGATTTTGCTCAGAGGCATTTTTTTCGTCAGCATTTACAATTTGCTGTAAACTTACGTCGTAAATTTCCTCATCTTTTATTTTTGATGTCTTTGCCTGCTTCTGCAAATGGGATAGGATGATAAACATTATGATGCACAATGAATTTAATAGCTGCAGCATTTATGACATTAGAGCTTAGTTTAAAATTTTTCAAATATCGTTTCAAACATTCCAGTACAATGTTGCGCTCAATATTATTGATTTCTTTCTTCAGAGAATTTTCTAAATAATCGTTTCTTTTCATTTTACTTTAACTCTTTAATGTTCATTGGTTTCGCCACGAAACCACAAAATTTTAATTCCGATACGCAACACTGACACCGGTATTTTTATCTAAAAATATCCCTTTTATTTTGTATGTGAAAAATCACGTTTTCTTATTTACAAATATATTTGTTCTTTATTACCGGTGTCATTCATTTATTCCGACATCTTAGCAATGAAAATGCTATGATCGTTAAAGGGTTAAATTCGAGATAACATTGCTTCTGAGACCTAGCATAAACAGTTATAATAATTCTAATATAATTTTACTGGTGTCAATCTACTAAAATGCATCAGAAGTTATTTATGACTCCACCTACTTCAAATGTAGCAACTAATTTGGGACAAAATTTTCAACCTAAATATTGCAACAAATTTGAGACAGAGGGAGTAATAGTTTTACGTAAGCCCCAATGTAATGTATAATCCAAACATGGTTGCCATTTCGATCTTTAATTCCGAGTTCATACTGGAAATTCATACTGAATTCAGAATTTCTGTATCAGCAAAAAACAAAATTGAGAACTTTGGTCCAATGTTAAAAATTACTGGCTCGAATTTTTATTCAACATAAGCTTGCTCCATATTTGCTCTATAGGCATAAAAAACATTAATTTGTAAACCACAGAGTTTATTAGGGTTTAGGGGCTCCGCCTTAAAATTTTTTACCAAAAAGGGCTCCGTGAGCCCGAAAGTTTGGGAACCGCTGGTCTATGAGAATGATGCACATTATTCACTATGTTGAGCGTAACTGTTCATAAAACAATAATAGTCTGCCATATCGTCACGCACTGCCATCTGGAATTGCCTGAAATTCATTATATTGATGTTGGAAGTTCCAGTAATTTTCAGACATTCATTTTTCTTTTCGCAAATTCGATCATATGTCAAAGAAACTTGGATGCCTGTCAAATCATGGGCTTCCCCGTTCCGTAGATGATTTTCGCATCCAAAACTTTTCTATTTTACTACCTACATAGCTGAGACCAAGAACTGTATTAATTTTTTTCTTTTCTCGGAGAGAACTCCATATCTTTTTTTTTTTTGTTTTGTTTGTTTCCTTCCCAAAACCTTTTTTTTTTTCTTTCATTGGTCTTCTGCTATCGCTTTGATCATTGCCTCGCACTTCTTATTGGCCAGATGACCAGTAGGGGTTCATCCCTTTTCGGCCACTAAAAAAAACCCCTTTTTTTTCTTCTCACGGGTTGCAGAAAATCATCGGACTGCTATCCAATTCTCCCTCCTGTGGGCGTTTCTCGGCTGTAAATTCTCTTATTGTTGACTTCTGCACGTAATGTCAAGATGGGCGACAGTCTGGGTTTTTTTTACAACCTTGCTATTATTACGTCTGAAGTTTTATGGTAAGCAATTGAATTTCTACTTGGGTGTTCATTGTTGACCGTTCGTTCTTACCGAACTTTATAGAGTCATAAAGTTTATAGCTTTAATTACAAACAAAAAATAGCCTTCATCTATTCCTGAAACTTAAAATTATTATTACTACCTGAAAGAATGAAACGAACTTAAAATAGATATTAGTGAATAAAATAAATTTAAAACTTTACTTTAATCAATGATTCTTTTTTCTTTTTTTTTATATACAAATATTTATGTATTTTCGCTTTAGTTGTGCTTAATCATTCTTTATATGTACATATTTAATTTAGCAATGTTGTGACGATTCGTCACTACATGCTATCTCCCCTCTGATTAAGAAAAAAAAACATCCTATACAAGACAAACTAAAATATATATACACAAATATATCAAAGGAATACAAAATTCTAAAATAATATACATGATTCTATGGCTGAGAAATATAATCTTTCCAATGTGGTGTTATTGAAAAAAATAATATCCAAATATATACCTAAACGTATTCGTTATAGCAATAGCTATATTTTTGCAACCATTTTTTTTTTTTTTTTTTTTTTTTTTTTTTTTTTTTGTAATGTATCTATATATACATCTGTTTTATAATATTCCAGAAATGGGTGTGTATTTTCCTTGACCTGTTCTATCTTCCGCACACACTTATGCCTGTGGACAAAAACAAACTTCCCCAACTAGCAAAATTTTGAACGTTTACTAATCTCTGAAATAAGAGAAATTTTGCTCTCATATTTGCTCTCCGAAACGTCTCTCTCTCTCTCTCTCTCTCTCTCTTTTTTTTTTTTTTTTTTTTGAATCATAAAAAGTGTTTTTTGTTATTTTCCTCAACAATATTTGAGAGAAAAAAAATCTTCATCCTAAATCACTTCTTCTTTCCTTTTTTTTTTTTTTTTTTTTTTTTTTTTTTTTTTTTTTTTTTTTTTTTTTTTACATACGTTTATCTATGTCGTATATTAAATTATTGTCACTGAAACGTTCACTCACTTGAATTCTTTTTAATTGACTGTCTATTTATTTATTTTATTTATTTTTTTTTTTTTTTTTTTTTACTGGCTTTATTAATATATTTAATAGATTATTGTGCCTGGTTGTTATGTAACCGCTTTTATACATATTGTTACTTTCTCCATCGTATGAGAGTTGTGAAAAATTAATTAAATTTATTATATTTAGTTATTTTATTTATTTATTTTTATTTAAGTTTTTTATTTATTTTTTTTTATAACATATGAGTATGTTAGAGATTGTAATCAATAGTTTCTTTCTGTATTTCAAATTTTTTTCTAATCTAATTTTATTGCTATATTAATTAATAAGATATGATTATTTATATAAAATCTTTATGACTAATATATTTTCTGTGGACAATCTCATTTACATATAATCTCAAGAAAAAAATATCTTTTGTACAATGCAAACTATCGACCAGCAATAAAAATTTGCATCCCGGGCAGTACGAAATATATATTTCCGATGAGATTATAATATAACCCCCTTTTTTTTTCTACTTTTTTATATCTATATGTTGTAATAAATATTTTATTTTATTCTGTTTTATTTATTTATTTAACTGTTATTATTGTTCATAGTATTTTAAAATCCATTTTTACGCTGAATATTAATAAAAATTTAATCAGCCATGAATTATCCAGTTTTATTTTTACTTTTTTTTTTTTTTTTTTTTTGAATTCTATATTTACTAATTATGTGAGACCATGAGGAAAAAAATTAACGTTTAGTTTTGTATTAGAGATATTTCTTTTTGTACATGAAAGTCGAACATTTTTAGAAGTCGTTAGTATTTAATTGTAAAAGTTTATAATTTAAGCTAATATGTTCAATGAATTATGATCATTATTTATTTATTTTAGAAAACTCTGACGGTTTCAGTAGACAAGTGAATCAGTTTTAATGAATCGTTTGAATTATACATTTTTATTTATTTATTTGTTTTATTTATTTATTTTAATTTATTTATTTATTTATTTATTATTTAATTATTTATTTACGTACTTGTGTTCTCTAACGAATGATTATTTGTTTTAGTTTTGCTTGCCATATTGGGCGCAAATAATTTAGAAATATGAATTCTAACAGGTTTTAGATCTGGTCTATTCTTGTTTTTAATGAGATAGTTGTCATTCCTGAAAATTCTCTCAACATAATATGGGCCTGAAAATTTCTGATGTAACGCTTTAGGTTTTATGAGCAGTTTTAAGTATACTTCATCGCCTAATTGTAATTCCTTGTGTTTTGCTTGTGAATTTTTATTTAATTCCCTATCTGCTATTTCCTGATTTTTGATAACCTCTTTTCTTATTTCGTGCATATGTTTTAATTTATTTTGAATGTATTTGCTATAAGAAGACATGTCATGTACTTCGAAGTTTGTGAAAGGCGTTTTTATTTCTCTTCCAAAAAATAACATGCTTGGAGAGAATTTTGTTATTCTATGTACAGTTGAGTTATGCATCAAAATAAAATATTGAAGTTTCGTATCCCATTCATAAGTTTTATTACACATAGCTGCTATTGAAGCTTTTAAATCCCTATTAATCCTTTCCGAAATCGATTGGCTTTGAGGGTGATAAATTGATGAGGGGATTAGTTCGATATTTAAATTTTTCATGTAATCTTTAAAATCCTTCGATTTGAAATAAGATCCATTATCAGTGGAAAAATATCTTGCTAATCCGAATGCGCTAAAGTAACCATTGAGAGCATTGATTATGACCCTAGTGTCCGTCGATTTTAGTGGAAAAGCTTGCAAATAGCGTGTTGCTGTGTCTATGACTGTCAGTACAAATTTATTCCTATTTAAAGATGGAATTAAAGGTCCAATTAAATCGCATACCAGACGTTGACCTGGGAGGTAATTTTTATCCATCGTTTTAAAAGGAATTTTTATCGTTCTATGTTGTTTAAATGTGTTGCATGTTACACATTTTGTACAGAATTGTTTTATCTCTTGATACATTCTGTACCAGAAAAATCTTTCTTTTATAATACCATAAGTTTTTAAGAAAGCAAAATGTGGGACATGTGCACTGTTTAGAATGTCTTCTTTTAAGCTCTGCGGTGCGATATATAATTCCGCATTATTTGAATTATGTGAATTTTTCAGAATTAATATCCCGTCTTTATTTAAAGTATACTTTTCATATTTCTTTATTTTTTTTTTTTTTGTTGTTGTAAGGCCTCAATAATTTCTTTTAATTTCGGGTCATTTAATTGTTCTTTTTTTATATTATCTGCATTTAGCTTTTATTTACCGTGAAAAGATGTTTGTCCAAATTATCTGCTATTGATAGAGCATTTACCGATCTACTACAGAAATCAGCGGGATTATGGATACCTGCAATATGCGATACTTCAAAATCATAATCCTGTAATTTTAGTAACCATCTTGCTACAATTTCAGGCTGCTTTTCTAACTGTAAATGGTACGTTAATCCTTTGAATCTGTTAGCAGAAAAAATTTTCGTCCTAATAGAATGTTTCTAAAATATGTTATGGTTTCATTGATTGCCAAAAGTTCAATCTGCATGCTTGGATATTTCTTTTCTGAGTCTTTTAATTTTCTTCCCGTAAATTCAATTGGGATCATTTTATCTCCTTGTTTTTGTGCTAATATACCCGATGTTGCGATTTTCGATCCATCTGTAATTATATAGAATTCTTTACTAAAATCTGGAGGATGAATAGTAGGTTGTTCCATTATAATTTTTTGTATTTTTTCAAATGATTCTTGTGCTTTGTCATTCCATTTGAATTTTGTATTAGCTTTAGTGAGGTCCGTCAGTGGTGCTATTATCTCCGCATAATTATGTATAGTTGCTTTAAAATATGTGCATAATCCAATAAATGCTCTAACTGTTTTTTGAGATGTGGGTACTGCGAAGTTTGTTATTTTCTGGATTTTTTTTGTGAGGGCGCATATCCTTTTTCACTAATTTTGTATCCCAAAAAATCTATTTCCGGCATGTATAATTTTAGTTTAGTCGGTTCAATTGTAAGATTAAATTTTTCTAATTGTTCTAATACTGCTTCTAGTATTATGTGCATTTGTTGTACATCATTTGAACCGATTATTATGTCATCAATAAAGTATTGAATATTGTATTTTTTCTTTAAGTCTCCTAAAACTATATCAATTAAACGAGCAAATTGATTCGTTGAAATTTTTGTCCCAAAAGGCATCCTTGTTATTTGAAAATGATTATCTTCAGTGATAAATGCTAACTTATGCTTGTCCTGCTCATTTAATTTTATTTGAAAGAATGCAGAATGCAAATCTAAGACAGTGTATAATTTTTTCCCTGCCATATTTTGTAAAATTTCCTTTGTATTAGGTACTGGGTATGGGTCACTTTCTAATATATCGTTAAGAGCTCTAAAATCTATAGCCATCCTAAATTTAATTAAATTCTTATCATTTGTTTTTGACGTAGAATTTTTCTTTGCGAAAATTACTGGGAAAGCATAACTTGAATTCGTGGGCTCTATAATACCTGCATCGAATAAATCCTGAATTTCTTTCTCCGCGAATTTTTTTACATCGTGTGCTAACTTAAAGGGTTTCGTTTGTATTGGAAAGTCGTGCATTAGTTTAAAGTTCGGCTTTATTACATCTGTTTCTCCTAGCGTTTTATATGATTTGCTGATGGCAGTAGCGTGTCTCATTAAAATTGTCAGTACTTCCTTTTGTACCTTTGGTGTTAAGTGATCAACTTTAAAATCATTCTCTGAAAGTTCTTTCTTTCTTAATTCTCTAATTTGTGTGATATTTAAGTTATTTACTTCGTAAATATTATCAGTATTTGATTTATTTTGTTTTTTTATGAAAAAATCAGTGGTAATTTTTCCCATTTCCTGATCTTTGTGAAGTCTCAAATATTGTTTAGATTTATTTTGTACTAATATTGTGAATAAATTATTTTCGTTTTCCTTATTTTCATGAACTGAATTTTGGATGACTAATTTCCTGTTGTTATATTTAGGTTGGAAAAAAAATTGTTGTCCGTTTTTTAGTTTGCTGTCAAAAATTAAGTTCACTAACTTCGATTCTCTGGGTCTCAAAGTAATGCTTTTTTCTACAAATACTCGTGTATTAATTTTCGGAATCTTATTATGCTGATAAGAGTGAATTTGTTTTGGTATTGTTTGAAACTCGTCATTTTGTTGTATCGGCTTAATTTCATTTACCTCAGTAATTTGATCTTCATTAGAATTTAATTGTATAATTGAGTTATTGAGTTTAAAAGTATTATTTTCAAAATTCATAATTATTTTATTACTTTTTAAAAAATCGTATCCTAAAATAATTTTGTAATTACGATCAAATTCTTCTTTAGTTACATAAAATGTGCCATTTAAGAAAGTGTTGTTAAATCTAAACTTAAATTTTACACAGTGTTTAAAAGGAATCGATTTGTTTGATAAAGTTGTAATTTTTATAGCGTTGGCTAAATATTTAATTTTTATATCTGTCTGTTTTATTTTCTCGAAGACCCCTGGGGATATTAAACTTATACTCGCCCCGCTATCAATAAGGCTGGGTATAAATATATCTTTCTTTATTTTTAAATTCCATATTGGTAATTCATTGTTTTTACCCGAATTACAACTTGCAATTAATTTTTCTTTAACCATCTTTTTTTTTTCTCATTTCTTCTTATCTCTGTGTTTTTTGTTTGTTTTTGTTTAATTATTTTTAGTTCCTTGTTTGCTTTATGTTTTATGTTATAACCCTGTTTTTTTTCAATGATGCGGGACCTACGGGCTTGTGTTTCTCTCAATTTTGTAAGTCCCTCTACCGGTTTAAATTACTTTGTCCTCTGTTCCTGTTATGATTTTGCCTATCCCTTCTGTTTCTGTTTTCATTTGGAAAGGTAATTGTGGGCTGATGTTCCCTGTTTCTCTCATTATTTTGCAGCAAAAGATTTTGGCTATTTTGCGTATCTGCGAAATTGTGATGCTGCCCTGTATATGCAATTTGTGTATTGTTTCCCTGTGTTGGGTCAGAAGTTTGCATTGGAACCATATTTTGCATATTATAATTTCCATGATACATTTGATTAGGTCCTATCGGTGATTGGTGCAAATTTTGCCAATTTGGCATCTGATTGTGCATATCATTAAATCTAATTTGATTGTTATGAGGTCTAGCAAAATCGAATGTTTGTGGCGCTTGAAAATGTTGTGCATAGTTTTGTGGAAATCTTGTAAAGCTTCTATAATTGTTGTTTTGATAGTAATTCTTGTGAAATCTTGGCCTAACCTTGTTTTGAGCTCCCCTCGGTTGAAAAAAATTCGCCCTTTTTTGATTAAAATAACAATTTTGTGTCTGGTGATTGTACTTGTTGCATATATGACAAAAATTTTGTGTTATATGATTTATTTCCGCTTTGTTTTGTTCACTTTCGTTTTTGTCAATTTGTAAACTTTTTATTTGTTCTTTCAGCTGTTGTATCTCTGATTTTTGGTCTTGTGACATGCTAATAAGTGCCTCAACTAATTTATTTTCGCTAGTTTCCGTCAAATTGTTTATTTCACCTGCACATTTACTGTTTAATGCACTTTCGATATTTTTAGCTTTTTTTACCGCATCTTCGAAATTTGTAGGTGGGTATTTTTTTAATTCGAAAGAGATGTCCGGTCTTAGCGCCTCAAGATATTTTGTTAGTTTAATAGTTTCTAATAATTCTTTGGCTCCATTCTTTTGTTCATGTCCTGATAAAGCAAGATATTTCTGTGCTTCTATATTGAATTTTTTTGTGAATTCCTCAATAGTTTGATTAGCTATTTGTTTGGCATTTATAAATTGCAACTGAGCATCAGCAAAAGATCTTTCTTTTTGAAATTGTTTTATCGCATTTTGTTTAAACGTTTTATAGTCTTGTGCTTTATGCAATTCATTTGTGTTTCTCATAACTTCTCTCGCTTGCCCTTTGAATTTTGATTTCGCCAACACCAATTTTATGTCGTCCGGAAATTGTGCCGCTACAGCTAACTCCTCAAATTCTTCAAAAAAATGTGTTATGTTTTGATCCGGTTTATCCTCAAAATTTTGTAATGAATTTATCAGAGTATCCACTCCAATAATGAATGATTCCCTTTCGGGAGAAGGCTGTCTTCCCTTTCTTCCTGTCATATTTATTTATCTGTTTTGAAAATCTCTAACAGATTGACGTTTAATTGTTTTTCTTTATTTTTTTAAACTTTTTTTTTACTGTAAATTATTATGTACTGTACTCTCAAAATATAATTTTTTTATCTAGGTATCGAAATTACACTCACATAAAGGGAAAAGAGAAAAAAAATACTTCATAAAAATTTCAAAATCCCTCTAACTATTTCTATACACACAAAAATAATCACAAAATAAATTTTCAAAGTACAGATATATATATATAAACAAATCTTTAGTAACGAAGGCTTTTTAAATAATGTGCTGTGAGCTAAACCCTTTCTCCTCTGTATGTATTCATTTCATACATATATTTATTATTTTGTTCATTATTATAAATTTTTCTAGAAATGCATAAACTATCAATTTTGTTTTACACAATATAGGTAAGTGATGTTTTGTTAGTAAAAGAAGAGAAACAGAAAATAGGGAATTAAGGAGAAAATTTTATAATACTGAAAATATATTTTTATGTATAATTGAATGCAGAAAAAAATAAATTTTTAATCCTAAATGCAAATTAAACACCTGGTGTTAGCACCATTAAATTTTTAGTAATGTTGTGATGAAAATTCCACCGCATTACAAGGTCCGCGAAAGATAGTGGTTAGTATTAATAAAGTAATATTATTAAGATAATATCCCAATCCGCGTTGTGAAAGATTGTTCTGGATATTACCAAAAAGAAAATTGTTTTCTTTTAAACTTAGCAATAATTTAAATAAAGGAACATCGCAATATCTCAGATTCCACTTATTTAACGTTCAACATTGCAAATCAGGATTTTAAAAGAGATAATATGAATGTAAATAACAACTGTTTTCCGAAAAAAAAATATAATTATGATAATTTAGAATTTGCATCTATAAATTACTTAAATAGAAATAAAGAAGAGAAAATATCAAAGAAAACAAGGATATCTATGTACACACCAATATTTATTTCAAACAACAAATATTATTCAAAATACAATAAAAAAATACCATTCAAAATATTGATTTCATAATTATCAATACAGTGAGATAACACCACTCAAAAAATGTATTCATTTCATAATAATAATTTTTTTCTTAAGTTTCATGTTATCATAAACCTACACAATTTCTCACAGAACAACTAAGAAGGCATAGCCTAAAATTTCCCTATTATTCACTTTTCTTCTTTATTTATTTATTTTTTTATTTATTTTTTTTTTATATTTTATATTAATTTATCTTATTTTATTTTATTTAAATTTCAAATAAAAAAATTAATTTTCATCTTAAAAAAAAATTTCTCTTTATATATACATGTAAAATTGACAAAAAAAAACATTTCTCAAAGATGTAACACCACAAGAGAAAAATTACATTGCTCACCATTTTATATGAAGCCTTGTCATCCATTCAATGTAGTAATCCATAGCAACTGATCCATTGGCTCTCCTTCACGCCGCATCTTTTGGGACATCATATAATTTCTCAGGAGGCACACAACTGTTCATATAAAAATATAGTTTGCACTATTTTCTCGCACCTTTGGAGACACGTGGAAATTTACTAACTGAGCAAATGTTCATAGAAAATTAGTTGCACATTGTTCGCTATGTTGAGCGTAACTGTTCGTATAAAAATATAGTCTGCACTGTCATCTCGCACCTTTGGAGACACGTGAAATTTACTAAGTTGAGCAAATATTCATAAAAAGAATAGTCTATGAGAATGATGCACATTATTCACTATGTTGAGCGTAACTGTTCATAAAACAATAATAGTCTGCCATATCGTCACGCACTGCCATCTGGAATTGCCTGAAATTCATTATATTGATGTTGGAAGTTCCAGTAATTTTCAGACATTCATTTTTCTTTTCGCAAATTCGATCATATGTCAAAGAAACTTGGATGCCTGTCAAATCATGGGCTTCCCCGTTCCGTAGATGATTTTCGCATCCAAAACTTTTCTATTTTACTACCTACATAGCTGAGACCAAGAACTGTATTAATTTTTTTCTTTTCTCGGAGAGAACTCCATATCTTTTTTTTTTGTTTTGTTTGTTTCCTCCCCAAAACCTTTTTTTTTCTTTCATTGGTCTTCTGCTATCGCTTTGATCATTGCCTCGCACTTCTTATTGGCCAGGTGACCAGTAGGGGTTCATCCCTTTTCGGCCACTAAAAAAAACCCTTTTTTTTCTTCTCACGGGTTGCAGAAAATCATCGGACTGCTATCCAATTCTCTCTCCTGTGGGCGTTTCTCGGCTGTAAATTCTCTTATTGTTGACTTCTGCACGTAATGTCAAGATTGGCGACAGTCTGGGTTTTTTTTTACAACCTTGCTATTATTACGTCTGAAGTTTTATGGTGAGCAATTGAATTTCTACTTGGGTGTTCATTGTTAACCGTTCGTTCTTACCGAACTTTATAGAGTCATAAAGTTTATAGCTTTAATTACAAACAAAAAATAGCCTTCATCTATTCCTGAAACTTAAAATTATTATTACTACCTGAAAGAATGAAACGAACTTAAAATAGATATTAGTGAATAAAATAAATTTAAAACTTTACTTTAATCAATGATTCTTTTTTCTTTTTTTTTTATATACAAATATTTATGTATTTTCGCTTTAGTTGTGCTTAATCATTCTTTATATGTACATATTTAATTTAGCAATGTTGTGACGATTCGTCACTACAGTATCTTTGTTATTTTATTCAATAAGCAAAATGCTCAGTAAAAAAAAGTTTTTTTTTTTTTTTACTTAGGAAAAACAATGTTGTCAAGTTGAATACTCTAACAAGGATATATATATGTATACATCCAAAATTCTTTATTATTAACTAACTTAAACAAAACTATTGTATATTATGTTGAAAATTAAACAATTATACAAGCTTTATAAAATAAAAATACGAAACAAATATTTTAAATGTATTTGTACATTCATAGACTTCAATTCACTCAAGTTAGAAATGTTTAAGTGTTTTAGCTCTGCAAAAAATTTTACTTTCTAGCTAAAAATCATCATTAATTCATAAAGTACAAAAGCGATTTCGATACAAAAATTTGGGGCTAGATTATAAATATAAGATGCTCTGTGGCAGGCAATAATAAAAAAAAAATAATTCAAAATATTCGAACACTCTTAGTTGCTTTATCTAAATATAACCGTAACAAAAGGAATACTAAAATGTTAAATTTTAAAAGAATTCCGGGAAAATATTATATATGTGTAAGCAACAAATTACATATAAATTTTAAAAAGAGGATATATTTCAATAGATAAAACTCATTTGTTGCTTAAAGTACACCGTTAAAATCACAGATATTTAGAATTTTATATTACTTATAAAGGCAGATTTAAAGACAAATTTAAAGTAATTTGTAATATTCGTTACATTAAAAAAATTCTGCATGAATAAATAGGGATGTTAATACACGTAAATTTGTAGAAATTAAATAAATGTGAATTCCCAACTTCCCCATCTTAAGTAATCTGTTCTCACGGAGTTTGATAAAATATCTCGAAAATACGGAATCCTATTCTGAGCATTACGTTAAATCCTTAAGAGAAATATTCAGTAAGAACAAAAGTTAGTAATTTTGAAATATCGTTTTGACATTTTGTTCCCAAAGGCTTTTACGTCCATCTGAATTATTCGGTTTGTAAGGCTTTAATGGGAATTCCGCAGTGGCTTTTCTGTTATATTCTGTATTCTTAATACCACCGCAGTAAGTAATTTTCCTAAATATATATTGCACCGTTGTCAAGCTGTCTGTTTTAATTTAGAATTAAATAAACAAAGAAAAATTATATGAAAAAATGTAGTTGTATTTTAAAGTGCTATATTTGTTATTTTATTTATAAAGTAAAATGTCTGGTACAAAAATGTGTTGTTTTTTCTTTTGCAACTTTGTTACTTAAAACATAGAGATGCATTAATAGCTATTTAGGCTTTTCTATTAATTATAAAGGCAGGATTAAAGCAAATTTCCAGAGTCATTTGCATAAATTGCGCATTTATTTTCATTTTTGCATGGCTAAACACGGGCGCTACGACACGTGAACTTAATTAAGTACTTAACAAATTAAGTATTCTGACTTTCCAACTTCTTCATTTTTATCAAAATGCTTTTCATGGAATTTAATAACATATCTTCAAAATACGGAATCCTATTCTGAGCATTAAATTAAATCCTTAAGAGTAAATTAGAGGTATCCTTTTGATAATTAATTCCCAAAGGCTTTTTTGTTCATCTGAATTATTTGGTTTGTATGGCTTAAATGGGAATTTCAATGCTTCTTTTCTGTTATATTCTGTATTTTTAAACCTCTGCAGTAAGAACTTTTCCCGTATATATATTGCACCATTTTCAAACAGTCTGTTTGTTTTAGAATTAAATACACATGAAAAGTCTATACTAATAAAATCCGTGCGCCTCTGTCAGTCTGTTTGCTTGAAGCCGATTACAGTTCGCAACGCGGGCAAATTGGAAGTCGCGAGAAGTGTCTTTCGATTCGAAAAATTCCGGGAAAGTCATTTCGGGCATTTTCGAGACCGTGGCTCCAAAATTAAAAAAGTTATGAATTAAAAACCGGTCGGGAATCGGAACGGAAAACGTCTCATTTCCCAAACGGAGCTCAAACGGAGCTCTCAGGCAGAACACTGCGCCACCTTGCGGTGAACGACTAGAACTTTTCCTCTTTGGCTAAAAGAAGAAGCAGCCGAAAACCTCTTTTTCTCCCGCCATTTTGTCAAAGAATGTATAAGAGAAAAAGAACTAATTGGTAAAAAAAATGTTAAACACGGTTTAATTAATATAATAAGTACAACTATTTAAGCACAGCAAGATATGTTCACAAAGAGTTAATAGTGTTGCTAATTAATATTTTGAGGATCTCAGATGTATCTGGCTATTCATATATTTATTCTGTATGTGAGTATTAATCGTTGTAGCTCATTTTCATACTTTTTGGTAGCATACACGAATATTGTGTAACCTAAGATTTACGCGATTAATACTAATTTCTGTTAGTACAAACGAAAAGCGAGCTGCAAAAATTATTTGTTAGTTATGTTGTTTGTGAATTAATGAAATTACTTTTTTTTTAATAGCAGTCTTTTGCAGTTTTTAATAGCGAAACTTTTTTTGCTCGTTTTTTCTTAAACCATCATGCAGACAGTTTTTAAAGTAGAAAAAGACTGATTACATATTCAGAATCTGCGTAAAAGTCTGCTTCTGATGAATCAAAAAATACGAGAAAATGTCGTATGGGCTTGCAGCGCCAACCGTGCAAAACCAAATATTTTTAACGGGACGATGGCGACCATGGCGCGTAGCGCCGGTGGGCCGGCTTCGCACGGTGGGCGCCTAGCGCCCACCTTGCTAAATCGCATATTTTTAACGGGATAATGGGCGCATAACAACCATAGCTCTTTAATTTACTTCTTTTTGTGCTTGAGGATTCGAACACCAAGACTTGCTTATTAAATGAATTTTTTTGCTTATTATATACTGCTTAATATCGAGGTTCGTTTGGAAAAAGTGACCCAGCTAGCGGACGTAGCTCGCTAGTTATTTAATAAGATTTGTCTGTATTTTAAGTTAATATCTTTCGTTTTATAAGTAAAATACCTTTTACAAAAAATATTTCGTTTTATTTAGGAAAAAATTGTCAGATAGAATACTTTAATATTACTTTTACAAATTCCTTATTTAATAACTTAAACAAAAATTTTGTATATTTATACAATAAAGTAAACTATTATACAAGTTTTATTAAATGTAACAATACAAAAAATGACTTAAATGCAGTTATATATTCATATATTTTCCGTTCACACAAGTAGAAAGTGTCTAAGATTTTAGCTCTCCGAAAAATCGTAATATTTAGTTTGAAAATCTCAACAATTCCTAAAGTACTAGAGCGATTTCAATAAAACATTTTGTTGCTAGATTATAAATATAACATGGCGTGCGGCAGGACAGTTTAAAAAAAAATAATAATCTTTCGGAATATTTTAAATCTTTCATTTGCTTTATCAAAGTATAGCCGTAACTAAATTAATACTAAAAAGTTATTTTTTAAAAGAATTTAACCAAACTAAAAGGTGTCTGTATGTAAATAACAAATGACATATAAATACTAAAAGGAGAATAACTTTCAATTGATAAAATTCATTTCTTAATTTTGTTACTTAAAATATAGAGATTCAGTCACAGATCTTTAGCATACACAAGAAGACATAAAGCCAATTTTATAGTCATTTACATAAATCGTGCAAGTTTTTTTTTTCTGCTGGCCTGAACATGGATGTTAATACACGTAAACTTGGAAAAGTTAGTTAAATGTGAATTTCCAACTTCCCCATGTTAAGTAAACTTTTCTGATGGAATTCGATAAAATATCTCGAAAATACGGAATCCTACTCTGATCATTACACTAAAACTTTAAGAGAAATATGCAATAAGTGCAAATGTGAGAAATTTAGAGATATTCTTTTGACTGTCAATTCCCAAAGGCTTTTACGTTCATCTGAATTAATCCGTTTGTAAGGCTTTAATGGGAATTCCGCAGCTGTTTTCTTTTATATTCTATATTTTTAACACTACCGCAGTAAGTGCTTTTCCCGAATATATATTGCATCCTTGTCAAACTGTCTCTTTTATTTGAGAATCAAATAAACAAAGAATAATTATTTAATAAAATGTGTCTGTATTTCAAGTTAGTATCTTTGTTATTTCATTTAGTTTGCAAAATTCCTGGTACAAAAAATTTTTGTTTTTTTTTATTTAGAAAAAATTATCAGATAGAATGCTCTAATATATATATAATTTTTTTTTTATTTCTTTATTATTAATTAACTTAAACAAAATTTTTGTATAATATGCACTAAATTAAACCATTATAAAATATCTATTTAAACTAAAAATACGAAAAAAAATATTTTAAATGCAGTTATACATTCATAGATTTTTAATTCATGCATATCATAGGTTTCTAATTTTCTTAGCTTTCCGAAAAAATGTACTTTTTAGCTAAAAAAACCTCATTATTGCTAAAGTATTAAAGCGCTTTCGATGAAATGTTTTGGCGCTAGATTATAAATATTAGATGGTGTATTGCTGGGCAGCTTAGAGAGTAATAATAGTAATTCAAAATATTCAAACACATTCAGTCGCTTTATCAAAATAAAGCCGTAACTAAATTAATACTAAAATGTTACTTTTTAAAAGAATTCAAGGAAAATAAAAGATATGTGTAATCAACAAATTACATACAAATTTCCAATATGAGCATATCGTTCAATAGATAAAATTCATTTGCATATTTTGTTATTTAAAATATAGCGATTAAACCCCTGCTCACTGTAAAATATTTGTGTAACATTACTCCATAAAATGGTATAAATTTGTTTCACTTATATAATGGTGAAATTTAAACATATGTTACTGGTGTAACATTACATATTAGTGTAATGTTACACTAGTTATCTTGGTTAAGCCGATATTATCGTTATTCTACCACAAACTTGCTGGAAGCTTAACTACCACTAACTTTATGGAGTAACGTTACACAAATGTTTTACAGTGCTATTTAGCATATAAAGGCAGAATTAAAGCAAATTTTAAAGTCATTTACGTAAATCATGCATTTTTTATGCATGACTGAACATGGACGCTAATACGCATAAACTGGTAAAAATTAAATAAATGTGAATATCCTACCTCACCATGTTACGTTAATTGTTCTGATGGAATTCGAAAAAATATCTCGAAAATACGGAAGCCTATTCTGAGCATTACACTAAATCCTTAAAATAAATATGCAGTAATTACAAATGTGAGTAATTTATTGATATCGTTTTGGCACTCAATTCCAAAAGGCATTTACGTTCATCTGAATTACTTGGTTTGTAACTCTTAAAATGGAATTCCACAGCTGCTTTTCTGTTACATTCTGTATTTTTAAATCACCGCAGTAAGTACATTTCCCGAATACATATTGCACCGTTGTCAAACTGTCTGTTTCATTTTAGAATTAAATGCACAAAAAAAATACACAAAGAGAATCTATCTAATATAATTTATGTTTATTTTAAGTTATTTTATTTGTTATTATTTCAATTTTAAAACCCCTGGTACAAATTGTACCTTATTTTATGTGAAAAATAAAATCAGATAGAATGCCTTTTTTTTTAATGCTTTATTTAATTACTTAAAATAAAATGTTGTATATGACACAGTAAATTAAACCATTATACTATCTTTATTAAAAATAACGAAATATTTAAATGTAATTTTATATTATTAGATTTTCAATTCACACAAGTTGGAATTGTTCAAGTTTTTTAGCAGTCAGAAAATCTAAAGAAATTAAATAATGTGAATTTCAAGCTTCCCCATGTGAAGGAAACTGTTCTCATGGAGTTAGATAAAATATCTAGAAAGTACCAAATCCTATTCTAAGCATGAAACTAAAATCCTTGCAAGAAATATTCAGTAAGAACAAATGTTAGTAATTTAGAGATATCCGTTTGACACTCAATTCCCAAAGGCTTTTATATTTATCTGAATTATTTCTTTCGTAAGGTTTAAATGGGAATTTAAATGGATAAGGTTTAAATTCCATAGCTGCTTTTCTGTTATATTCTGCATTTTTAAAACGACGCGATAAGTACTATTCCAGAATATATTTTCTGCTGTTGTAAATCTGACTGTTTTATTTTAGAAATAAATACCCAAAGAAAAAATATTTAATAAAATGTGTATTTAAGTTAGTTAGTTCTTTCTTATTCTTTGTTATTTCATTTAATATGTAAAATGCCTGGCAGAAAAATGTTTCTTTTTTTTTATTTAAAAAATGTTCGAATACTCTAATGACTTTTTTAGTTGTTATTTTTTTTAATTATTCTGTATAATAATTTAAACAAAACTGATCTATATTACGCAAAAAATAAATAAAAAACACGTCCACGAAAATTATAAATGTCTAGATTTAGTTCTCCAAAAATTATACTTTTCAGCTAAAAAACCTCATTAAATTCCTAAAGTACTTGAGCGATTTCTATAAAACAATTGTCGCTATATTATAAATCTAAGATGGTGTGTGGCAAGTAATTTAAAAATATAATAAGAATCATTCAAATATTCGAACACATTCAGTTGCTTTATCATAGAATAGCAGTAATTAAATTAATAATTATTTGTTAATTTTTATAAAAATTCCGGGAAACTAAAAGGAATGCTTAATTAACAAATTACATACAAATTTCCAAAGGGGCATAGCGTTCAATAGGTAAAATTCATCTATAAACTTTGTTGCTTAAAATACAGCGATTAGATCACAGCTGTTTTTTACAAAAATTCATCATCAAATAAAAAAATTGCCTGACTTAACACGGATACTAATACAATATGTATAATGCCTAATACAACATTTAGGTTTTTTATTTTTTTATTTAGAAATTTAAAATGTTGTCAGCAGCATAATCGATTTTTTTTTCTCAAAATTCTTTATTTAATAACTTAAACAAAATCGTCATATATTATATAGTAAATTAAACAATTAAACAAGCTTTATTAAAATAAAAAATGCAAAAAAAAATATTTTAAAGCAGTTATACATTTATAGAGTTTCAATTTACACAAGATAAAAGTGTCTAATTATTTGGCTTTTCGAAAAATTGTACATTTAGCTAAAAAGCTTCATTAATACCTAAATAATTCAAAATATTTCAAAATTTTCAGTTGCTTTTCCAAAGTATTGCCGTTACAAAATTAATACTAAAATATTAATTTTTAAAAGGATTCCGGGAAACTAAAACGTATGTATAAGCAACAAATCACATACAAATTTCTAAAAGAACTTAATATTCAATAGATGAAATAAATTTGCGTACATTGTTTCTTAAAATATAGAAAACGTATGCTATAGTAACAGCTATTTAGCATATTAAGGCAGACATAATGACAATTTTAAAGTCATTTGCACAAATCATGATTTTTTTTCTTTTCTGAAAGACTGAACACAGATGCTAATACACGTAAATTTGTGGAAATTAAATAACATGAATTTCCAACATTTCCATGTTAAGTAAATTGTTCTGATTGAGTTTAATAAAATATCTCGAAAATACGAAATCCTATTCTGAGCATTATAGAAAATCCTTAAGAGAAATATTCACTAAGAACAAATGTGAGTAATTTAGTGATATCCTTGTGACACTCACTTCCCAAAGGCTTTTACGTTCATCTGAATTATTTGATTTTTAAGGCTTAAATGGGAATTCCGCATTTGCTTTTTTGTTATAGTCTGTATTTTTAAACCACCTCAGTAAATACCCTTCCCGAATACATATTACGCAGTTGTCAAACTGTATATTTTATTTTTGAATGAAAAATACAAAGAAAAGCAATTTAATAAATTTTCTCTTTATTTTAAGTTAGTATCTTTGTTATTTCAGTTAATGAGTAAAATACCTGGTATAAAAATGCTTCCTTTTCTGTTTAGAAAAAAAATGTCGTCAGGTAGAATACTCTAATATAATTTTAAAAAATCTTTATTTAATAACTTAAGCAAAAATGTTGTACATTATGCAGTAAATGAAACCATTATACAAGATTTATTAAAATTAAAATTATGAAAAAAATATTTTGTATGAAGTTATATACTCATAAATTTTCAATTCACATAAGTTAGAAGTATCTGAGTGCTTTAGTTCTCCGAAAAATTGTGCTTTTAAGCTAAAAAATCCTCACTAATTTCTAAAGCACAGGACCGATTTAGATACAAAAAAATGGCGCTAGTTTTAAAATATAAGTTGGTATGTGACAGGCAGTTAAAAAAATAATAATAATCATTTAAAATATTCAGAAACTTTCGTTTACTTTACCAAAGTATATCCGAAAAAAAAATATACAAATATGTTAATTTTTAAAACAATTCTGGGAAACTAAAAAGTAAGTGTATGAAAGAAATTACATGCAAATTTAAAAATGAGCATAACGTTCAATAGAGGAAATTCATTTCTATCCTTTGTTACTTAAAGTATAGCGATTTAATCACATTTTATTTATCACGCTTTTATTTAGCATATAAAAGCAGACTTAAAGCCAATTTTAATGTCATTTATATAAATCAAGCGTTTAAAAAATTCTGCATGTCTGAACACGGGATGCTAAGAACTTGTAGAAATTAAATAATGTTAACTTCCAACATCACCACGTGAAGTAAACCGTTATCATGGAGTTTGATAAAATATCTCGTAAAATACGGAATTCTATCCTGAACATTCCACTAAATCCTTATGAGAAATATTCAGTAAGAGCAAATGTGAGTAATTTAGTGATATTCTTTTGACACTCAATTTTAAAAGGCTTTTAAGTTCATCTGAATTATTTCATATGTAAGGCTTAAATGGGAATTCCGCATTTGCTTTTCTGTTATAGTTAGTATTTTTAAACCACCGTAGTAAATACATTTCCCGAATAGATATTACGCAGTTGTCAAACTGTATATTTTATTTTTAAATGAAAAACACAAAGAAAAGCTATTTAATAAATTTTCTCTTTATTTTAAGTAAGTATCTTTGTTGTTTCATTTAATGAGTAAAATACCTGGTATAAAAATGCTTCCTTTTCTGTTTAGAAAAAAAATGTCGTCAGGTAGAATACTCTAATATAATTTAAAAAAATCTTTGTTTAATAACTTAAGCAAAAATGTTGTACATTATACAGTAAATGAAACCATTATACAAGATTTATTAAAATTAAAATTACGAAAAAAATATCTTGTATGAAGTTATATACTCATAAATTTTCAATTCACATAAGTTAGAAGTATCTGAGTGCTTTAGTTCTCCGAAAAATTGTGCTTTTAAGCTAAAAAATCCTCACTAATTTCTAAAGCACAGGACCGATTTAGATACAAAAAAATGACGCTAGATTTTAAATATATGTTGGTATGTGACAGGCAGTTAAAAAATAATAATCATTTAAAATATTGAGAAACCTTTGGTTACTTACCAAAGTATATCCGAAAAAAAATTAATACAAATATGTTAATTTTTAAAACAATTCTGGGAAACTGAAAAGTAAATGTATGAAAGAAATTACATTCAAACTTAAAAATGAGCATAACGTTCAATAGAGGAAATTATTTTCTATCCTTTGTTACTTAAAGAATAGCGATTAAATCACAGTTATTTAGCATATAAAAGCAGACTTAAAGCCAATTTTAATGTCATTTATATAAATTAAGCATTTAAAAAATTCTGCATATCTGATCACGGGATACTAATACACGTAAAGTTGTATAAATTAAATAATGTTAATTTTCAACATCACCACGTGAAGTAAACCGTTCTCATGGAGTTTGATAAAATATCTCGTAAAATAAGGAATCCTATCCTGAACATTCCACTAAATCTTTATGAGAAATATGCAGTAAGACCAAATGTGAGTAATTTAGAGATATACTTTTGGCACTTAATTCCCAAGGCTTTTACGTTCATCTGAATTATTTGGTTTGTCAGGCTTAAATGGGAATTCCGCAGCTGCTTTTCTGCTATATTCAGTGATTTTTAAACCACCACTGTAAGTATCTTTCCATAATATTTATTGCATCGTTGTCAAACTTTGTTTTATTTGTGAGTCAAATAGACAAACCTAATTTAAAAAAATTTCGCTTATATTTTAAGTTAGTATCATTGTTATTTTTTAAGCAAGTAAATAACTTTAATAGGTGCAAAAATGTTTCGTTTTTTATTTTTTAATTTAGAAATAAAAAAATGGTTAAGTAGAATACTCTAATTGTTTTATTTTCTCCAAATTTGTTTATTTAATAATTTAAACAAAACATTTGTCTGTTATACTGTAAATTAAACCTTTATACAAGATTTTTCAAAATAACAATACGGAGTAGTATTTTAAATGCAGTTATACATTACTAGATTTTCAATTTACACAAGTTAGAAGGTCTATGCTTTTTAGCTTTCCGAAAAGTTGTACTTTTTAGCTTTAAAAAAAAAAAAAAAAAAAAAAAAAAAAAAAAAAAAACCTCATTATTTTTAAAGCATTAGAGCAATTTCGATAAAACATTTTGCTAGATTATAAATATAAGATGGTGTATGGTAGGCAGTTTAAAATAATATTAATAATAATCATTGAAACTATTTGTGTACTTTCAGTTGCTTTTACAAAGTATAGCCGTAACTAAATTAATACTAAAATGTTGATGTTTAAAAAAAATTCTGGGAAACTAAAAGGTATGTTTAAGCAAAAAATTACATACGAATTTTCAAAAAAAGCATAACGATCTATAAATAAAATTTATTTGCGTCTTTTTTTATTTAAAATATAGCGATTAAATCACAGCTATTTAGCATATAAAGATACACTTAAAGCCAATTTTTAAGTCATTTACATAAATAATGTATTTTTTAAAAATTTCTGCATGACTGAACGAGGATGCTAATAAATGTAAACTTTTAGAAATAAAATTAATGAGAATTTCCAGCATTCCCATATTAGGAAACTGTTCTCATGGAGTTTGATAAAATATCTCAAAGACACGGAATCCTTTTCTGACAATTACATTAAATCATTATGAGAAATATTCAGTAAGAATAAATGTGAGTAATCTAGAGACATCCTTTTGGCACTCAATACCCAAAGACTTTTACGATCATCTGAATTATTTGGTTTGTAAGGTTTAAATGAGATTTTCCGCAGCTGCTTTCTGTTATATTCTGTATTTTTAATACCACATCAGTAAGTAATTTTCCCGAATACATATTGCACCGTTGTCAAACTGTCTCTTTTATTTTGGAATTGAATAAAGAAAGAGTAATTTTTCAATAAAATAAGTCCGTATTTTAAGTTAGTATCTTTGTTATTTCATTTAGTTAGCAAAATGCCTGGTGTATTTTTTTAAATTACCTATACATTTATATAATATATATACATAATGTATATATTAAACCTTTTATTATTAATTAACCTAATTAAAATTGTTTTATATTATACAGTAAATTAAACTATTATACAAGCTTTATTAAAATTAAAAATACAAAAAAAAATATTTTACATGCAATTACACATTCATAGATTTTTAATTCACACAACGTTTCTTAGTTCTCAGAAAAAATGACCTATTTGGTTTGAAAAACCTTATTATTCCTAAAGTACTAGAGCAATTTTCCTGCCAGATTATAAATATAGGATGGTGCCTTACATTTATAATCTAGCAGGCAGTTAAAAAAATAACAATAACAATTCCAATTATTTGAACATTTTAATTAGCTTTCTCAACGTATTGCCGTAACAAAATTAATTCTAAAATCTAAATTTTCAAAAGAATTCCGGGAAACTTAAAGGTTTGAGTCATCAAAAAATTACATACAAACTTAAAAATGAGCATAACGTCTAATAAATAAAACGTATTTGCATACTTTGTTATTTAAAATATAGGGATTAAACACAGATATATAGCACATAAAGGTAGACGTAAAGCAATATTAAGGTCATTTACATAAATCATGCATTGTTTTTTATTTCTGCATGACTGAACATGGACGTTAACACGCATAAACTTGTAGAAACTAAATAATGTAAATTTCCAGCTTTCCCATGCTAAGTAAACTGTTCTCGTGAACTTTGATAAAATATCTCGAAAATACGTAATCCCTATTCTGAGCATTATAGTAAATCCTTAAGGGAAATATTCAGTAAGAACAAATGTGAGTAATTTAGAGATATCCGTTTGACACTCAATTCCCAAAGGCTTTTACGTTCATCTGAATTATTTGGTTTGTATAGCTTAAATGGGAATTTCAATGCAGCTTTTCTGTTATATTCTGTATTTTTAAAACCACTGCATCAAGTATTTTTCCCAAATATTTATTGCATAGTTGTCATACTGCTTTATTTTAGAATTAAATATACAAAGAAAAAATATTTAATAAAATTTATCTTTATTTTAAATCAGTGTCCTTGTTATTTATTTGTTATTTGTTATTTTATTTGATATGTAAAATGACTAATACAAAAATGCTTCGGTTTAATTTATTTATTTATTTTAAAGAAATGTTGTTATGTAGAATCTTTTATTTTTCAAAATTGTTTTTTTTAATAACTTGTTGTATATTGTACAGTAAATGAAACCATTGCACAAAGTTTGTTAAAATGAATAAAACAATTTTTTTTTAATTCAGGAATTCATTCATAAATTATCAGTTCATATACTACGGTTTTAAAACTTTTAAATATCGATGATATTTAAATCTAACGATATATTTACTATGCCTGAACAGAAAAAAAGTATAAATGTAGTTGAAAATATTTAAAAAAGACTCATAATACGTATTAAGACACAACTGAGAAATTCAACTACTCACATTAAGTTTACTCTAACATTTTATGCTTATTTATTTTATGTAACTAAATTTTATCCAAGTGTATACATATTTTTTAATTCACATGTTTGATAAAACTGCGCATGAACTTTATATAAGTTAGGAATGGATGAGTTCTTTAACACTCCGAAAAATTGTATATTTTAGTTTATAATCCCATTAACTTTAAATGTACTGGGCGATTTCAATAAAAATTTAAAATTGGTGGAAAAAAAGATCATAAATATAAGATCATATGTAGCAGACAGTTTTAAAAAATGCTAATTACTGTTATAAAAGAAAAAAAATCTTAAAATTGGAAAATTTCTGAAAATTTGCCATTATTTTAAAATAAAAGGTTTATCCACAGGAAAAAAACCTGTCATAAATCTTGAGTAAAATCCAATGAATATATATTCAAATTCTATCAAAATCGGTAATTTCTAAGGAAACTAGACTCAAATTTCGCATATTTCCCATAGAATTGCAATCAATCTTGTCTTCCTTTAAAAAACGACAAATGATTCAGCTTAAATACAAACCAAAGAATTTGTAACCAAAAAATTTATTTAAAAAAATGCTTTTTAGTGACATTTTTTACGGCATTCTTCTGAAAAAACTATGCTTTATTTATTGATGATGATTCATGATTTTTCAACGACATAATTATAAAAAATTCTTTGCATTTTGACACAATTTAAAAATCACGAGCTAATACATTTATTACATGTATGCATTTTTTTTTTTTTTTTTTTTTTTTTATAACAAAAAAAAAAAAAAAAACTCTCTAAATATTTTAATATTTTCAATTGCGTTCTCAAAGTATAGCCAAAACTAAATTAATAAAATAATAATAGTACTTAAATTAATATTAAATGTTAAATGTTAATTTTTTTAAGTAGGTATTGTTGTAATTATCCCACTATTTGTTATTTATATTTTATTAATTTTTAATTATTTGGTATATCGAATATTGCAGTATTATCGTTTACAAACAGTTGGTCATTTATGCTTACATTGGTTTAGTCTATGATGAAAATCATTTTGTAAAATTACTCATATAGAACTGTAACTATAACAATATTTCGTGATTTATCACTTACGATAGGGTAACTTAAAAATGCCTTAAGCATACATTATTCAGTTATACATAATCTGAAATTCCAGAATTTGTTAAAATTCAATTTGCATATTAAGATGTAATTTGTCAGACAAGTGATAGCTTTGTGGAAAACACCTTGATATACGATTTTAGCAGATGACTCGTAGGTTTTACAATAATCTTTTCTTGCCCGAACTCCTCCAGGTTTACATACTTTTTGTGCGGAAACACGCAGTCATCTGCTTACGAGTAAACTTATAAAATAGAATTTTCAGGTGTTTTTCACAAGAAATAACCAAGCAGACGCGTTTTTATATGCTATTTGAGTTTTAACTGGAATGTCAGCCTCCAAGGCGATCAGGTGATTGTCAGTGCTGCCGCCTTCCAGTCTGTTGTATTGTCTTAGGTGTTTTTCACTAAGAAATAACCAAGCAGGCTCATTTTAATATGCTATTTGATTTTCAATAGGAATGCCAACCTCCAAGGCGGTCAGGTGATTGTCAGTGCTGCCGCCTTCCAGTCTGTTGTATTGTCTTTGGAACAGTAATTTGTCTTTGCACAGTAATACCTTGGTTTTCGTTGATTACGGTTGTCGTCAGTTTTTGTTTTCGTCAATTTTACGCGAAAAATTTTGTGTCGCCTTTCGCCCGCGTACCTATTGACCTCGCTTGATTCTCCTGCGTAATGTTAATTTGTTTCTCTATGAATGCGCATCACACTACGCATATAAGCTAATAATTTCGTTTATTTCTAGTGCACAAGTAGTTTTGTGCCTTTTTTTATTTCTTGCGAATATTTTGCATAGGCCAAAAGGAGAAGCCAAAGATCACGAGCGAGTTGAAGAAGGAAGTTATTAAAATACCAGATAGCGACCCTGACCGATAGGTTAAGAACCGCTTTTCCATACACTAATATAAAATGATTTGAAATATCATTCATATTGTTTTCAACTTAGTCAGTTCGATTCTAAATTATCGAAGAAAACTAAGTTATCACTATATATGTATCTTTATATTTTCACACGTTAAATGCGAGTTAAAAATAAACTGCAAAATTTCATATTTACGTACAAAAGCAGTTTGAGTGAAACAAAATTGTTTAAATTAGTGCACAATAAAGTTATAAAAGGAAGCGGGTAATATATATATATATATATATATATATATATACAAAAAATTTCAGATGAATCGGAATTTTAAAAATTGTGCATTACATATTAAATTCCCTTTCATACAGGTAAAGAAAAGATAAAATGAAGATAGTCAGAGGAGTCATTCACACCGTTTAATATGCATTAGTTTACCATTATTATTGCTGCAAAATCTATAATCATTATAAATACATATATTTATATATTTTTTTCTAATAACACATATTTGTAAATCACTTTTTCAATACTGATACTTTATGACAGAAACATTAAAATATTTTCTTTTATAATTAAACTGTTATATGTAATATATAAAATAATATTAATTTATATATCAGAAAATGATATTTAGCATTCGAAAGTTAATAAAGTTAAGCTTACGATAAGCTGCATGAAAGATAGTAAAAGGTTTATAAACGTAATCAGTACCATGTATAATAAAATAATAATATTGAAAGCATAATGTTAAAAAAAAAAAAATATTGTAATTCATTTCTCAAAATTTAATTCATTAAAATGCAATTTTTTTTCCAATTTATTATTGATAAACTATAGTGCACTATTTAAGAATGCATACTTAATTACATCTGTGAAAACATAAATTACATATAATCTTCTATGACTAGTGATATGCATAGCTAAAAAAAAAAAAAAAAAACTAAAACAACCAAAACTTAATTAAAAATAGTCATTTTGGCTCTTTCAGATAGCACTTATAACAGAAATGCTATTCTGGTTAAACTGTAATTTTAACTTTTTTCAATTTTTCTGGTTACTTCATGTTTCGTATGTCTGTTCGAGTATCGTTGAAGACTATAGAAATAACCGAAGCATCTACTTTTAATTACTTTTTAATTATTTTTAGAATTTTTATGTATGCATGACAAAAGTCGTATATTTTATGTATAATATACTTTACCTATTTGTAGATATTTTAAACCTAAATGTATTAATTCTATATAGATGTAAATTAGTTAGTATTGTTAAAATTTCACTGATTTCTGAATTCAAAGGCTATATGTGAAATTGGTAGTTTTATTAGAAATTATAATTATGGAAAATTATTACAATTGTTGAGAAAATTACAATTAAAAATTATAATATTATCGATTAAATTATTAAAAATTACAATTATTGAAAATAATTACAATTATGGAAAAAAATAAAATTTTCTCAACAAGAGAAAAGCCTTATTTTATTCATTATATTATAATTGGTATGTAGGTATATTTTTATTAAAAGAAGATAGATTACAATACACATGTGCTATATCGTAACAGAATATTATAAAACATTTTGTAACAGGTACTGTTAAAGAATTCATCAATGACTAAAATTCTTATTTCAAGTAGATGTAAAAAAAAATTCCCACTGTACGAATTATTATAAAATGCTTTTAACACTAGAACGTCGAGAAATTTTACGCAAGCTTTGTAAAGTACATTTAAAACCAGAGAAATAAATTCAAAGTAATAAATTTATTTGTTTAGCTCATATCATTGCAATTTATATATAACTTAGTTCTTGAAAAAATTTCTGGTTCGAATCAACAATTAGTCCAGTGATGAGTGTCGAATTGACACTTCCCGGCGTTCTAGTGTTAATTTATTCATACATTCTTTAATAATTATTTTTATATCCACCTTATGAAATAAAAAAAAAAAAACTTAGTTTGTCTTATTTCTGTTTTTAAAATGTATTCAAACGAATATTGAAAAGTTTTACTGTAAATAAAACTACAACTGTATAAGAAAATATCAAAGAATACTTTTAGCTTATTCGTATATTCTTTAATAATTTCGTTTATGTCAACCTTACCAAATAAGAAAACTTAATTTGCCTTATTTTTTTTAAATGTATTCAAACGAATATTCCAAATTTTTACTGTAACTAGAACTACAACTGTATAAAAAAATATTAAAAAGTAGTATAAGAAAAGATTGTCTTTTCTGATACCTTTTCTGATACAAATCATGATTTTCTTCGAATAAATTTAAACGAGTTTTAAACACGGATTTTATGATTCATCTTTTTTTCTGAATATTTTCATTTTGGATTTAGTTTAATATTGTATATAAAGAAAATACAGAAGATTATTTATATAGAGCTTTATATTTAAAAACTTTTAACTTTTTTGCGAAAATTCACATTCCATATTATCTAATGCCGTTAGTTATGTTTGGCAATGTGTAGTCGACTAATTTTTTTTTTTTCATATTAAATGTATGGAAGTATGTCCTAACATATTAAGCATTTAAATATTTTCCTTCATAGGTGATGATGAAATGCGACATTCTGCAATTTTCAATATGTATCAAGAGAATATGAATAAGTAATTAAGCATGTTAGAAATTATGCAGGTAGAGGTCAAACACCGGACGTGTTAGTGTTCGATTTTCAGGTATGTTCCTAAATTTATAAATTCGTCGCACCTATAATTCGTCGCACCATACGATCATCCTGTCAGTACAAAACTACTCAACGAATAGTTTGAAATTTTAAACAAATATTTGTTGTGGAATTTCGTTGATTTATTTCAGATTTTATTTAAACCGGATTATTATACTGTCAAAAGCATACCGTTACATTACGTTCAATTGAAAAAAAAAATGTTTTTTAATCATGTTACACCTTTTCAATATTATGAAGTAGATATGCATTTATGAGGAGCACTAAAATATACATTCTGTTGAATAAGCGTTGCAAAGAATATTTTTTGTTCATTTATAGGGCCACAAAAAGCAATTCATGCTTTTATTTTAGCACGCTATGGTATAGGAAGAAACATTACTTGTGGCGTATTTTAATTATGTTAAATTATTTACAACATAATGATATTACAATACGTTTTTGCGGATAAATATTAATTTCTTCATATATAATAAGAAAGACATAGTATTTTTTTTGATTTACATATATATCTATAACTACCGTTTAAAACTATACTCAAGTGAAAATGCATTTCAAATGACTTATTTTATTATCCTCTGGGGAATAAAATCATAACTTCTAATGTGAATCATACGATATATGTATATTTCTGAACGAAAAGCAAAGGCACACAATTTTTCCCATATAAAAAAAAATAATGCAAAAAATTCGCTATGCATTGTGTCACTGATACTATAAAAATAAACCAAATAAATGACATTTATATTTCTTATATCTACGAGTGTTACGTAGGCCATTATGGTATTAGGAAAGTTAACTTCCAAATATAATATGTCCAATTCCAAATATAAATGTAATTTATATGTTTTTTAATTCAGATATTACACATGTATCCGTGAGAACATTTATGCCAAGTATACTCCAGATATTATTATATAGCTTGTATACTCCAAACAGTGGATTGTCCTGCCTGCCCACTTTGCCGCAGTGGATCGGTGATGACCTGCTGATTATCTTAAAAACTGTTGAGCACTCACGAAGTGCATTGAAACTGTATTTACTTCCGTTTCTGAGTGGCCAGAGACTCTTTACACATCTTTACTTCATGATTTTATGTGTTTCTCATGTTAGCTACCCCTTTACTTTATTCTTGTGTTTGATGTTACATTTTTTACACATATTTTTGCTTTTTTTTCTTTTTTTTTTCGGGATTTCTTTTTGGAGTATGAATAATGTCTGTATCACTTGCTGCATTTGAAATATATATATATATACATTTATATAACAATTTATTAGTTTTCCTGTTGTTAACCATAGAAAAATTCTCCTTCACGGTTTCATCTCAGTTCAATTTTTAAACTACATTAATGATAAAATGATAAAGAGTGCATTACGTGTATATTATTAAAATTCCATTCATTGGAACGAAATCCAATTTATTTTATTCCTTTAACGATACAAATTTCAAAAGATTATCTAAGAATTCCAAATAAATTTAAATTCAAAGGAGTATTTTCCGAACAGAAACGATCGGTAATGATTACCCGTATTTGAAAGCAAGTATTAAGGATAAATTTCTGAATAAAGGTACATCTTAGCTTTATATATGCGTATGGATTTTGAATGAATCTGTATCTTTCACAAAGCTGATGAGAATTTTAAGAGCGAATTTAAAATTATTTCTGTATATTAACTAAATTAATTTTAACAACTTTTATTCAATTAAATTAGTTTTCTCTTGTATTACTAGAAACCGAAACATATATGCAACTTTTATTAACAAAGCTTATTTTAAATTTATGGAATGCAACTTTGAATACATTCTTCTATAATTAGTTAAAGTGTATCTAAATTTGAGAAAGTTTTATTTTATAAAATGTCTTAACTAAAAGTAAGATAATACTTTTTTCATTTTTTTCATATTTCGGATTTCTAAAGAATTGAAATTTTAAATTTATTTTCCTACTTGAAAGAAAATGAGTTTAGGAAACCTGTTATCCTAAAACTGCTAGTTAATTGTCTTTATATGAAAAGTATTTGTAAAAAAATAGCTTATTGTAAAAATATCAAAAATAAGCATTTTTAATTCTTTCTTTATCTAGTGAAATGTGAACCGTTAAAGTTCAACATAATGACAAAACCTAAAATGGATGAACGTACGATTATTTAAATTAGTTTTTCCTTTTGATAAGTTTAGATTAGTATAAGGAATGAATTTTTTAAAGTTCTATAACTCACAAGGAAATGACCAACTTTGAAAATCTCAAATCTTGATTATTTTTATAACACTGTAGGGTAGAGGGCCCTTAGTCTCAGGTTCAACGGTTTTTATATAACGCCCCTTAGTTCTCGACAAACTTGGGAGATTAATATTACAATATAACTTAAGTACTTATTTTGTTACATAGTACTTACGTTGGCGTAGCTCATTCGGTAAAATTCATAGATCCGAGGACCTCGGGTTCTTTCCCGGAACGCACCACTTTTTCTATTTTGTTTTGTAATTAAATTTTACTAAACTCATTGTGATTTAAAAATTGTGCATCACGTATAATTTTAACGTATTTATCTATTTTTTATTTGTAACTAAATGGTTATATAAAGCAGTTAATTTTTTACAGTGATTTAAAATGTATTTTATTTATTATTTATCGAAATAATGATATTAAATAATTATATCAATTCGTGATTTTAAACAATCATCTTTTATATATTGTGCTAATGAAGAAATGAGTAAGATGGACATACTGGCTTATTGAAATGTACTAAATTTGTTTTCGGCATAATAGTTTTATTAATATTCTCATAATTTAATATATTTAATTTAAAAGGTTTCAATCGTACGTTAATTACAATTTAAACATAAAATTTTTATTTAGCCTTTTTATTTTTTTTTATAATTATTAATCTTTTTCAGCATTTATTTATTTATTTATTTAAAATGGATCTATTATGATAAAAAATGTAACCATTATGATTAGAATTTTGTAACAGACTGCATATTGTGAAAGAAGTAATTTCGATTTTAATTGTGATATGTTTAGCAAAAATCTATCTGGTTAAAAATCCGTAATTTAAATTAGTTCATTTATTGAATGTCATCACGCTTCAAACTAAAGTAACAAGATCTATATATATATATATATATATATATATATATATATATATACATATACATATATATATAGATTTATTTATTTATTTATTTATCTATCTATCTATATATATATATATACATATATATATATATATTTCTTTATAAATACTCCTTAACAATTATGTATATACTTTTTAATTTGGCTTTAATATGGCAACACTGTAACATTAGCTATACGTTTATCATGTAGGAAAATAATAGTTATTTTTGTATTTTTTTAGCTGAGTTAAAAAATTTGACACATGCACATATTACAAACACTGTAAACAATGAGATAAAAAAGAAAAATCTTTTGAAATTTTAAAATAGCTGTCCAATTTAAAATCATTTTTTTTCTTTTCGAGAAAGAAGTAATTTTGTTTTCGATTGAGATATGTTTAGTAAAAACCTATCTAGTAAATTACGTAACTTAACATTATTTTCTCATTATTTTTTGAAGCTATTATCTAGTTAAATATAAATTAGTTGAGTTATTGAATGTCGCCAAGCTTGAAACTAAAGTAACAAGATCCCCGTCATCTCTTTTGCATTTAAAATTAACTTCGCTGCCAACGAACCTTGTTTTCAGGTATAGGACTTCTAATTCTCAATCAGTGAAATAAGTTTCTCTTAAGTTATCTCCTAAGTAAGGTTTCTTAATCCTTCTCATGCATAGATAATTTTTCCCTGAAATAAAAAAATATATATAATCTCTGCCTTTTTTTGCAATGGATAAGTGAAACTTTTGCGAACTATTTTTCCGAAATATGGAACTATTGATTATTTTAAATGCTTGATTTGAAAGACAAAATATTTTACAAGAAAAATAAAGGACGATGAAAATTTGACTATTGTGTAATATCGAATATTGTCAATACCTTAATAACAATATTTTCTTATGACGATCTGAAACATAAAAATTTTCACATTGTCTAAAAAATATTTATTGCATTTTTTTCTATGTTCTATATCATCTAAATTATGTAACTTAGCATTATTTTCTCGTTATTGTTTTAAACAATATTAAAACTATTATCCAGTAGAATTTAAATTAGTTCAATTTTTGAATGTCATCAAGCTTGAGACTAAAGTAACAAGATTCCTGTCATCTCTTTGCATCTATAATGAACTTCGCAGCCAACGAACCTTGTATTCAAATGTAAGACTTCTACTTATCAATCAGTAAAATAAGTTTCTCTTAAGTTAACTCCTATGTAAGGTTTCTTAATCCCCTCATGCATAGATAATTTTTCCCTGAAATAATAATTAAAAAAAATATTTGGCCTTCTTTTACTTACAACCAAACCTTCTTTGTATGAAGGTTTGGTTGAATTATTTTTCAGGGGTATGTAATTATTCATTATTTTATAGGCTGGATTAAAAAGACGAAATATTTTAAAAGAAAAATAATGGACGATGAAAGTTTCGATTATTGTGCAAGATTTAATATTATTAATATCTTAATAACAATATTTGCTTATGGTGATACGGGAAATTCCAAATTGTCTCAATATAATTTTTGCATTAAAAAGTTCTTTGTTTTTTCTGTTTAAATGATCAATCTCAATCGTAAATTGAAATGGGAATATGTATATATATATATATATTCGGTTTGCTTTTAAAATGTATCTTTCAAGCAGTGGTGTCATGGAAAAAAATGTAAAAAAAAAGTTTTTATTCAAGAATGATTTTTTCCCAATTTTTCCTATTTAAATTGTTATTATTCGGAACTATTTTAAAACTATTATCCAGTAGAATTTGAATTATTTC
Source organism: Maratus speculifer (assembly GCA_964019185.1). Lineage (NCBI taxonomy): Eukaryota > Metazoa > Arthropoda > Arachnida > Araneae > Salticidae > Maratus > Maratus speculifer. Next base: position 176,130,067 of record OZ025297.1, on the reverse strand, counting down.
ATTTATTGAAAGCTGTCAAGCTTGAGACTAAAGTAATAATATCCCTGTCATCTCTTTTTCATTTATGCTGAACATTACTGACAACGAGCCTTGTATCTTGATATAGGACTTCTAATTCTCAATCAGTGAAATAAGTTTCCCTTAAAGCTATCTCCTAAGTAAGGTTTCTTAATCCCTCTCATGCATGTATAATTTTCACTGAGAAAAAAATATTTGCCTTCGATTATTGCGTAACACCGAATAATGTTTTTAACTTAATTATAATATTTACTTATGGTGATCTCGAAATGGTGATCATAAAAATATTCAAATTCTGAAAAATATGTATTGCTTTAAAATTTTCTTTGTTTTTCTCTGCTTTAAATAACGTTGAAATAATCATGTTCTATCTCAATCGGAAATGGATATATATATATATATATATATATATGCATTCGGTTTGTTTTTTAAATGCAGCTGTCACGAAATGTTGTCATAGAAAATAATTTTATAAAAATACGTTTTCCTACATGAAGGATATATACATATGTATATAATTTTAAAAATATAAGTTTTGTACTTATTAGAAAGAATAAAAACAATAAGAAATTTTTTTTTGAAATTTTCAAATTGATGTGCACTTTAAATTAATTTTTGAATCAGAAGTAATTTCTTTTTCAATTGCGATATATATAGTAAAAATCTATCTGGTAAATTACGTAACTTAACATTATTTTCTCGTTATTGTTCTAAACTGTTTTAAAACTTTTATCCAACAGAATTTAAATTAGTTCATTTATTCAATGTCATCAAGCTTTAGACTAAAGTAATAATATTCCTGTCATCTCTTTTGCATCTATAATGAACTTTACTGCCAACGAACCTTGAATTCAGATATATGACTTCTAATTCTCAATCAGTGAAATAAGTTTCTCTCAAGTTATCTCCTAAGTAAGGTTTCTTAATCCTTCTCATGCATAGATAATTTTTCCCTGAAACAAAACAAAATAAAATAAATTCTCTCCCCCCCCCCTTTTTTTTTGAATGAAAAAGTGAAACTTTGGTTGAATTATTTTTCAAGAGTATGGAACTATTGATTATTTTAAATGCTTAATTTGAAAGACAAAATATTTTGCATAAGTTCTATATCGTGTAGTACATAAATACTATATAAACACTTATTTAAAAATATTCCTGAGTAAATTTATAGTTTGTTATATTTTTGTATTAGTTAACACAAATATAAAAATACAACGAACTATGTTATAACTTAGATAATGTTTCATTGTTGGGAAAATATATCTCCCTAACGACGAATAAAGTGCAAATTTAAGTTTTAAAAGTAATTGTATGTCAGAGTCTTGACACTTAATACGATTACGCCAAAAAAATTGCCGCTTTGTAGAATATGAGTTTTATTTAAAATAATTATTAGCTTCAACATTTACACCAAAAATTCGTCGTGAAAGTTTTTTTTCTTTTATAATTTTAAAAAATGTGAGACGTGTATTTTCTATAATTGTAATTTCTATACATTGTAAAAAAAAAAAAAAAAAAAAAAAAAAAAAAAAAAAAAAAAAAAAACTTTTGAAAATTTGAAATTGTTGTCCGCTTTAATATATATATAAAGAAGTAATTTCGTTTTGATTGTGATATGTTTAGTAAAATCTATCTGGTAACTTACGTAACTTAACATTATTTTCTGGTCATTATTCGAAAATATTATCCAGTAGAATTTAAATTATTTCATTTATTAAATGTCATCAAGCTTGAGGCTAGAGTAACAAAATCCCTGTAAACTCTTTTGCGTCTATAATGAACTTTATTGCCAACGAACCTCATATTCAGATACACGACTTCTAATTCTCAATTAGTGAAATAAGTTTGGCTTGAGTTATCTTCTAAGTAAGGTTTCATAATCCCCCCTCATGCATAGATTATTTTCCCCTGAAAAATTAAAAAAGAAATTCTTTTTTTTGTGCAATGGATAAATGATTATTTTTTAGGAATATGGAACGATTGATTATTTTAAATGCTTGATTTGAAAAACAAAATATTTTGCAAGAAAAATAATGAACGATGAAAATTTCGATTATTGTGTAATATCGAATATTGTTAGTAACTTAATAACAATATTTGCTTATGATGATCTGGAACATAAAAAATTTCAAATTGTCTAAATAATACTTATTGCATTATTATTTTTTTTTTGTTTGTTTTTTCTATGTTCTATGTCATCTAAATTATGTAACTTAACATTATTTTCTCGTTATTGTTCAAAACAATTTTAAAACTATTATCCAGTAGAATTTAAATTTGTTCAATTTTTGAATGTTATCAAGCTTGAGACTAAATTAACAAGATTTCTGTCATCTCTTTTCATCTATATTGAACTTCGCTGTCAACGAAACTTGTATTCAGATATAGGACTTCTCATTCACAATCAATGAAATAAGTTTCTTTTCAAGTTATCTCCTAAGTAAGTTTATTAATTCCCCTCATGCATAGATAATTTCCCCCTGAAATAATAATAATAATAAAAAATTATTTGGTCTTTTTTTTCTTCAATGAAGAAAGGAAGTTTGGGTTGAATGATTTTTCAGGGATATATAATTATTGATATTTTTTACAGGCTGAATTATAAAGACGAAATATTTTACAAGAAAAAATAATGAAAGTTGAAAATTCCCATTATTGTGTAACATTTAATATTGTTAAAATCTTAATAACAATATTTGCTTATGGTGATATGGAACATAAAAAATTTCAAATTGTCTAAATAATATTTATTGCATTATTATTATTTTTATTATCATTATTTTAATTAAAATGGCGTTTAAATCATGCTTTTATCTTAATCGGAAATGTAAATATATATATTTGGTTTGTTTTTAAAATGTAGCTTGCGAGCAGTGGTGTCATGGAAAATAATTTTGTAAAAATACGTTTTTCTTCAAGAAGGATTTTTTCTCAATTCTTCCTATTTAAATTGTTATTGTTCAAACATATTTTAAAACTATTAAAAACTAAAATTTAAATTATTTCATTTATTGAATGCCGTCAAGTTTGAGACTAAAGTAATAATATTCCTGTCATCTCTTTTGCATCTATAATGAACTTTACTGCCAACGAACCTTTTATTCAGATATACGACTTCTAATTCTCAATCAGTGAAATAAGTTTCTCTTAAATTATCTTCCAAGTAAGGTTTCTTAATCCCCCCTTCATGCATAGATAATTTTTCCCTGAAGTAATAAAAAAAAGAAGTCTCTGCCCAATTTTTCGTGCAATGGATAAGTGAAACTTTAGTCGAATTATTTTTCAGATATATGGAACAATTTATTATTTTAATTGCTTGATTTGGAATACAAAATATTTTGCATGAAAATCAATGGACGCCAAAAATTTCGATTATAGTTTAATATTGAATATTTTTATCAAATTAATAACAATAATGGTGATCTGGAACATAAAATATTTTGTAAATAATATATGTTACATTAAAAATGTATATGCATTTTCCTGCTTAAAATGACATGAAACCATTTTTCTATCTCAATCGGAACAGGAAATATATGTATACATACATATATAATCGGTTCGTTTTAAAAATCTAGCTTTCAAGGAATGGTTGTCATGGAAAAGAATTTTGTGAAAATGCGTTTTTCTTCCGAAAGGATTATTTTCATAATTTCTCCTATTTAAATTATTATAAGTCAACAAAAGTTAAAAATAAATTATTCAAGCTTCATATATGTCTTTCTCAATTGTTTAACTTTGAGAATCAGCAAACTAAAAAAATGTCTAGTTTGGAAAATTTTAATTATTTATTTTTTTAAGTAACATTATTAATTTTCACTTTAAATACTTTTAATTTTTATTAATATTAATATTTAAAAAAACGTAATCACTTAATTCCTATTTATGTCTGTTTTTTTAATGAAAAAATGAAATCCTACAAATAATATTTCGAATTGTAACAATAATTTTGCCCAAATTTTAATTGATTTAAAATTTTAGATTTTCATGAAAAAAAAAGAGAGAGAGAAGTGTTATCGCGTGATTTTGTTTACAAATCGTATAGTTAACCATCAGAAAACAATTTTAAAATTTTAATGCGGTAAACAGAAATTGATTTAAAATGTATCCCACACTACCTATGAATATGTTGAGTAATGTGCTTCATTAATTCTCGCCTATGATATTGTAGGTCAGATTAGACTTTTCAGTTCTCTTATCATTTTTGTCTGTTTTGACACTGTTCATTAATAAAAAAATTTCGAAAAATGCTTTTTTTAATATACTTTTTATTTTTTATATCTATATACATTACACTATACTGTGCGAAATTATAATAATCGAGTTTTGCGCTTACAAAAATGCTAATTTTAATATGTTAAATCTATTTGCGTTTTTTTTTTTTGTTTTTTTTTTTTTTTTTTGTTTTGTTTATTTATTTATTTTTTTATTTGTAAGAAGCTGGAATCTGAAAAAATGGAAAAAAAATATGCTCAAATGCTTTTTTTAAATATTTGCAAAAGTAAGTATTTAGAATTTACTTTTTTTAACAGACAAATTAACAATTTTTACTTTAAAGAAAATATTCAAAAGGTTTTGTAGAAATTTAATTTTTTCATGCTACGTGATACAACGTATAAGGGCATGCAAAAATATAAACTGAAAATCATTCTATTATATCTAATATTAACACGTTGCAAATTTTTAAATGAGCTATTTTTAATAAATTAATTCAAATTTGTAAATATTTTCTAAATGTACTAACAAATTGATTCAGATATTCTTTTTTAAGGAAACGGTGATGTTAATTATATTTTTTTTTTTCATCATAGAATGAAATTTTGTGCATTTAAACATTTTACCAAAAGCATATATAAAACCTTCAAAGAACATTCCAATCTTATTAAAATTTTTAAATTTTTAAATTTTTAAACGAAATTTTAAAATGTTCCTCCTGATTTATTTTTGAAATACTTTCTTGCTTTTGAATTTTTATGGCTTAAAACTCTATTATAAACAAATTTGTGTAAGATTTTTTTAATCTCTTGAATAGTTAATAATTTACAGTTTTTTCCAAATTTCATATCGATTTTCATGAAAATTTTGCCTTTTAATAAGTAAAAAGTCAAATTTGACTATCTTAATGGAGACGAATTTTAAAAAGCTTACACAGTTTCTTTCTAAACAATATCAGGATACTTCCTTATAAATTTCATAAATATTGATCAAAAATGACATTGCAAGGAGAATTTCAAAAATCTAAAAACGCTAAAAAAATTAGTTTTGAGAAAAACAGATTTAAAGTATATTATTAAAGTATATTTAAAGTATACACTTATCTTTAACATTTACTACTTAAATCTTCATAAATGATATTTTAATTATAAAAAATATTTTGGTACTATTATACCGCAAAAAACTGCGACGATTTTGCTCAAATAAAGGTCCACTCTAAAATGAATTTAGAAACCGCTTGTTTTTTCATTAAAGGCGGTTAGAAACATCTACATAAACGATCCATTAAATATAAGAGATCATCCGCAATGTGATAATAAAACAGTAAAGCGAAAATAAATCTCTAAAAAGATCCTAGATTACATGCATTAAATATTTTTTTCTTAAGTGATTACATTAAAGCAGGATTCATTAATTGGCGTTAATTTACTCTGATTTTTATTATTCTCAATACTTCAAACAACAAATAAAATTTGTGTCTAAAAATTTAATAAAAACTCTTAAGGAAAAAAGTTTGATTTAATTAAATGCTAATGCATAAAGTTCTTTTTAATGGCCTTTCTTTTTAAAAATAATTAATTAATATGCAATTTTTTATCCTTAACGAAAAAAAAAATATTTTCCTTTTCACATAAATAAACGAACCACGATAATTCTTATCAGTAAAAAATAGTGTAGAGAATGTAATTAACCCTTCTCTTAAACTATCTTGTTATATATATAAAAAAAATACTGGTTTCAGAAGGGAACATTTTCAGAAGGATTCATTTTGTCGCAAATTGGTGATACGCGTTATAGTATTATGTACAGCATTCGTAATCGTTTTGCAAAATCCAAATAACATGCATTCAAAATATTCTTTTTGAAGTCAAAAGCCAAGATGGTTTGTACCTTTTTCTCGTTCTCAAATCTGCAGAGGTAATATTTTAAAAAAAATTTTACGAAGAAAATGTCTTTAAAACTTGTAAATAGATTTAAAAAATGTTGTAATTTAATATTTTAATTTGATACAGTGACATTTGGAGAAAACTTATGATTACCTGACACTAATGCTATATAATAAAATACACTCCTCAGGCCGCTATATGATACATGTAGGATATAAATATTATGTTGTTACCAATTATACTTACCTAGCCATGCATCCTATAGTGCTGTACGACATATGTTAGGTTAAGAAGTTAAAAATACTAGACCACTGTTTAAGTAACCAAAGATAATTCATATTATTACTTTTTCTTTCTTTTTTGAAAAAAGGGAGCAATTAGTGTAGAATCAACATGGATAAAATAATGGTTAAAATGAAATTTAAATTTGCTGTTCAATATCTAATTCCTCTCTCTCTCTCTTTCTCTCTTTTTCTTTTCTTTTCTTTTTTTTTTTCTTTTTTTTTTTTTTTTCAACAGTGTGAAATGGCGGATGCGGTTTAAGGATAACGTCACAGCATTCATCTCTTACTTTAAGATAAAAAAAAACTTATTCGTAAAAATATCAGCTAAAGTTTTTTTCTTTCTTATTTTAGATAGTTTTATTTCAAATTCATTTATAATAGGTATATATACTTTGAAGTAAAAACAAAGTACTTGTGTACACGTAATATACTATACAGATGCATTGAATACTAAACCCCACTCCTGAAAAATAGGACTTGGTATGAAAATTATGCAGGTTTACATTAAGGTGTCCCGGAGGTGATAACACAAGGGCACGTAATAACGCCAAGTGCTAATATTACGCGTAATTTTTAAGGAATGCGAGAAACAGCATATACAGATTCTACGCAGAAAACTTCTGTGTCATCTGAATCTCAAACAACCGCTAAAGTAAATTTGTTCTTTTTGTAGGTCTTATCGCTTGAAGAAGTACGTAAAAGTCAACGCCAGATCCAAAACGTGCAAGGTAAGTTCTATGATCTGAAGGCTATATATTTATAAGGACATTCTTTTTTTATTATATAATTTTTTTTCCTCTCATTAATTTCCATAATTCAAGCCCTGGATAATTCGAAAATTTTCACAAAAAAAGTCCCGACGAGTTCAAATTAATGAGCCGACTGTATGTTAAATTTGTGTTTTCTTCATAGTATTTTATTTATCGATTTATTAATGGAGGAATTTATTTTCTTTTATGGAACATTGCACTTGAGTAAATTTTCAACTTTTTAGACTTGCAGACGGATTAATTTTTTGTAACAGAGCTCCACATGAAACAGATAACATTAAAAATATTTCATGCTTGAAAATTCTTTTTAAAAACCAGAGACAATCAGTAAATGGAAATACAGCTTGCAAAGTAATTTCGTTTGAAAAATTTTTAAGGGCAGTGTAAAAATTTAAATTCAAATGCAAAAATTTGAATTGAATTTATTTCGTTTTAAATTGGGCGTTTTTTTCCGAAGCTGAATCCACTATCGTTGTGACAGATGAAGGATGTTTTCTTGCCTATGAAATTTCAATTACGTGTTTGAAAATAAGCTTGTGTAACATGTTTAATAACAATGTATCGGTGCTAAGTGATTTCAACTTATTTCAGAGGAAAAGGTTTTCTTTAAATACTGAAGAAATGTGTATTAAATTAGGCGTTTGAAAAATTTCACTTTAAATAAGACGAAATTTTTACCTGCGTTTCATAATTAATAGCTAAATTAGTTTGATGTTTTCTTTATTATTTTTTATTGAATTCAATTGAAATTATTTCATTTGGGAAAAGATTCTAAAAAAATGATTGAGCATTTAAAAGCAACAATATTAGGGTTTTTTATTATTTAACTTTTTTAAATATGAAATAAATCTTTATTCAGATAATGAATTTTTGATTAAAAGACTCAAAAGAAAATTCTACAAATAAAAGAAAAATATAAATAACATTTTTTATTTCAGTCTAGCCTCGTGAATCCTTGCACAAGATGAATAAAGTGCTAGGTATATGTTATGCTATTTAGCTTTTGTAATGGCATATTCTTAACAAATATCAAGATTAAATATTTCTTCAAATAATACGTTCATTTTAAAACTGTCAGTATTATATATCAATATTTTTTTTACACGTATTTTTTTAAAACGAGATTTTTTTTAATGTTTTTATATTACACAAGTTTTTTTTTTTTTTTTTTTTTTTTTTGCATTTATTACAGAGAAAGTGAAAATATCATAAAATTTTCGATTGAAAAATCCATGCGTTTTAATCACATACCAATTCATATAATGATGGCTATCCCAGAAGCACTTTTGCCACTTGCTAGCAGTAAAATATGTGTGATTTTAACATTTAAAATCTTCAGTAACATAAATAATTATCGTTACAATATTTTTCTCTACTGAAAAATTGCTTGTTCCTTATGGAATGACTCTATAACTTAATTGAGAGGTATTCTGACGTTATTATTATAATATTTCATTTCGAAGAATTACTGTTTTATTTATTGAAAGACAGACGAAAAATAAACTTATTTTGGCAAATAAGCTCTATCTCTAATTCGAACGTTTAGAATTTATGTAATTTACACGCTTAGTCTAAATTTTAGTTAAAAAAATAATTAGTGCATTTTTTATAGTGTCACCCTTATGCAAAAATATAGAACATACTTTTTTGAAGCCCACTGAACAAATATAATTATCTTAACAAATATTAATTAACCTTTTTTTGGTCATTAATAGTTCCTAATAACGTAATTTATACGATTAATAAAAAAAAAAGCATATTTGTTTTTATTCAGTGAAATTCTCGTGATTTATATATTAGTTTTATTAGTTTTTCCGCTGGATGAAGGAGTTTATTTGTTATGTTTTTTCTTGTACAAATAAGATATCTCAATGTAATAATGCCATGTTTTGGTTTTACCAATTTTCACTCAATTGCTTAGCTTCAACCCTTTACATTGAAACAAATATAGGTCTGATACAACAGCCTATTGAATTTGTAGACAAGAAAGAATATTTTAGCAGATATGTATTCATAAAATATATTGGCGTGTTTTCTTGACAAGTGCTATTTCGCATTATTGACAACATAGTTAGGTAATAATGCCATACAAAAATCTATAAAATAAGATAGATTAATGTCATGCAAATTGTCCAATTTTAAACATACAAACTCTACCGCCATATAAATGGACACATGTGAAAAATTTAGCTGCAATTATGACATGCGAATTTCTCTGTTTTATTTTTGGTTTTCAATAACAATAATAATGCTCTCTCAAGCATAATATTAAAAATAAACCATCTTCGTTTGTAGTTCCAAAACTGAAGAGAGTCAAAACGGAGTAATTACGCGAATGGTTTGCTTTATTATTACGGTAAACTTATTGCGCAGCATATATTAAGCGACAAACTGCGTCGCGAGCACATCCAAAACCTTCCACAACATTTTGAAAGTGCAATTAATTAATCCGTCTGCAAGTCTAAAAAGTTGAAAATTTACTCAAGTGCAATGTTCCATAAAAGAAAATAAATTCCTCCATTAATAAATGGATAAATAAAATACTATGAAGAAAACACAAATTTAACATACAGTCGGCTCATTAATTTGAACTCGTCGGGACTTTTTTTGTCAAAATTTTCGAATTATCCAGGGCTTGAATTATGGAAATTAATGAGAGGAAAACGTGTTTAAAGAAGTAATACAAAAAAAAGTATTGTTATAGCATTTTTTAAATTTATTTTGGCTGTTAACATTAGAGTATGACATAATATTAAGTTAAAAGCTCGAAATACACTGCTGGCCATCGTAAATGCAACACCCTGAAGGAAGCATGCAAATAATATGAAATTTACAACATGCATTAGCTGAGGTGAGATATGCAAATGATTAGAATTTCAGCGCAGACGCATATCAAGCGCGCCTGTGGCGCCACCTCAAAGCGCTATTTAAGGCTTGGAGATTTCGACGGTTTCAAGTACAGCAATTGTGTTTTTCTTGCTTTTTTTGAAAAAAAACGATAAATTATGCCTCGTAGGAAACAACGATCATCTTTTGATCAAGTATCCGAGTTTGACAGAGGAAGGATAGTGGCATACCGAGATTGTGGGTTATCTTTCAGGGAAATCGGTCGTCGTGTTGGACGAAACCAAACAACTGTGATGCGGATATGTGATCGTTGGGTGCAACAGTGTACGACGAACAGACGTAATCGACCGCATCGACCTCAGTGCACCACGTCACGTGATGACAGGCAGATTGTACGCATGGCAGTGACGGACCGCTCAGTCACATCACGAACCATATCACAGCAGATTCAGTCTGTAACGCATCATCTGGTGTCTGCGCGTGCCATTCGACGTCGTTTACAGCAGAATGGTCTGTCCGCAAGACTTCCGTTGCTTTGTCTACCTCTGACGCGGAACCACAGACGTCTCCGCCGCCAATGGTGCGATGAAAGAAGGATGTGGACGACAGAATGGAATGAAATTCTCTTTACTGACGAGTCACGCTTCTGTATGCAACACCACGACGGTCGGATTCGAGTCTGGAGACACCGTAGAGAGAGGATGCTGAACAGCTGCATTATGCACCGTCACACTGGTCCTGCACCGGGTATTATGGTATGGGGCGGTATCGGATATCTCTCTCGCACTCCTCTAGTACGCATTGCCGGTACTTCAACCAGCCAGCGCTACATCTCCGAGGTGTTGGAGCCAGTTGTCCTACCTTACCTTCGGGGCTTGGCAACAGCCATATTTCAGCAGGATAATGCACGGCCACACGTGGCACGCATTGTCCAAGGGTTCTTCGTCAATCACCAGATTGAATTGCTTCCCTGGCCGGCGCGCTCTCCGGATCTTTCGCCGATAGAAAACATGTGGTCCATGGTTGCTCAACGACTGACCCAGAGTTCATCCCCAGCTGTCACACCAGATCAACTTTGGCAACGTGTGGAAGCTGCTTGGTCTGCTGTACCCCAAGAACACATTCAAAGTCTCTTTGAATCAATGCCGAGGCGTGTGGCAGCTGTGATCTCCAACAACGGCGGCTACTCTGGGTACTGATTTTGGCAGGAACCACGCTTCATAGAATGCGGTAAATTTAATCATTTGTTACTTGGTCAACATGTTATCTACACAATAAATTTTGTTGTGATATCTCTTGTTTTTCTTGGTGTTGCAATTTGGGTGGCCAGCAGTGTAGATAAATTAATTAAGGATTAGGAACAAGCAGAATGTAATAAGGGGTAGAAGTGTTATTGATGAACAGACGGGGCACTAAGAAAAGGGATATCAATTGCATGAAGTTTAATGCGTGCAAATTCGGAACAATTCTGAGAAAAATGAAAGAAAGATAGTTATTTCAAAGATCTGAAGAGCCTGAGAAAGTAAGGAAAAATAAAAAATCGGAATTATCGTTAGTTCAAACTAAACGAAGTGAAGAGAAAATAAGTTCAAATAACTGGAAAAATTTAATGTTATTATGCCGTAGAAAATTTCGGGACTTTATGTTTAGTTCGAACTAATCAAAAATTCGATTTATCCGATTTTGAATTAACGAGAGCCAAGTGTACACATAACTGAATTACGCGCTTAAAGCACCGAGGGGAACATAATCAAAAAGGCTACCATTAGTATCAAAATCTTAGGATAATTACACTTAGCATGCCACTAATATGCAAATACCGCTTTTAATCAATTTCAAAACTTTATTTGATCGCATAATTGATATTTGGAAAAACAATAAGGGTTTTTTGCTGTTACTGCACGGTCTGTAATATATATTGGATGTAAAAAACTAAATATATTACAATCTTCAGCTTAAAACAAAATTCTTTCACATATACTCTATAGCCCAGGACGCCCAGGTTCGAATCATATGAGATATATAATTATTAAACTATAAATATATTATTCCTTATAATATTTGCATATTTTATGTTTATTGTATTTGCATTTTTTATACTTATTATAATTATTGGACATTTTTTGAGTTGTTTATGTTTTTTTCTAATGCTAAATTTTTGGATTTGTTTACATTTTTCTGTTGATCCATTACATGCTAGTGGTGCGTTTTTGTAGTATTAAAAATACATGCACATTTCTTAAATCAACTATCAAACAACCACTATTTTTGATTTAAACCCTTTGCCTCTTTTACAAACAGAAACTTTTACCGTTAAATAAAACAAAGATTATTTTCCAAAATTTGTGGTGGCAAATGCTTTTTTCCGGAAAAAGCGAGGATTCCTTTCTCAACACGTTGACTGCCAAGCGAAAAATGCTAATTTTCACTAGGGGGCCAATTTGTCTCTGTGTAATTTGAATTTTCGCAACATAAAACTATATATAGATTCAATATTTTTCAATCTGACTCATTTCAGAACACATAATGAGACTTTTATCCTGTTTATATAAATGACAGCCAAAGCACCCCATGAAAATTAGAATAAATTCTTTCATATGTGGTCATGGCTATCTTATTTAACAGCCAGTTTAATTTGTCATTTATCTCTAAAATCACTTTTTAGATTTATGTTTCTATCTAGAGTGTAATCCATTAAAATAGACAAAAATTAAATATGTAAAAGGAAGAGCTTGGTAAATTAATAGTTAAGATTTTCGTTTCTATTATTTTATTTTCTCTATTATATTAGGTTAGATTTTTAAATTTTTTATTACAATGAACAAGAGGAGTAAGAGAAAGTTAACTTTGGAAGAAACTGAAGCATTTCCTCCAAAACTTAGCTCATACAATCGGCACACTTATCAGTTTGCGCTAATCAAGTATTTCTAACCCATCGCAAGGAGCCCAAAAATTAAACTCCAGTACCATTTTCATGTAACTTGTATCGTTTTTGATAGCTAAGGAAAACATATCTGATAGCCCCAAAGGAAATATCATTGGCAATGACATACAGTGGCGGTCAAAAGTTTCCTGCCAGTTTGTTCCTTTGACTTATTTACCAGAATGTTTCAGCAATGAAGAAGCACAAATGCTTCAAAAATTAGGATATGTGCATGACCTTTGACCACGTGATCATTTTGATAGGATACTGTAGACATTTCATCCAAAGAGGTACAATTCAAAGTTCACGTGTGCAAAAGTTTCCGGCCACTCATAATTCCTTAGGTTTTTTTTCTATCGGTAAAGTGTTTTTTGGTCGTGTTTGTGAATGAATCAACGTGAATAGCATAGTTTAAATTCAAAATTGAAAAGTTCAACAGTTATTGTTCATAAATGAGTATTTAATTTGTCACTAAAGGGCCAATCTTCTCGAAGTATTCGGTAAAATTATCGATCGGTAAATCAACTTTAAACGATATTTAAAAATTATATAAAGATTGCCAAAGCCTTCAGGACTTTATGAAGTCCGGGCGGCTACAAAAAATGACTATTCTCGTGGACAGAATTATCAGCAGAAAAAAAAAATGATGACCCGCATAAAAGTTCCGTTGCAATATAAAGCTATTTACGGAATCAAAATATTGCTGAAATAAGTCGGTTTACCATGTCAAGATGCTAACGTGACACATAACTTTATGGAGGAGTCGGTGTGATTTGGAACAAATGCTTCGATCTTAATAATTCTTTATATCATTTATTAGCTTCGCTCTGGTAGTTATCTAAGAACTATAACTATAGCGCTTATAGAAAAATGAAAGTAAAAAATAATTAAAATAAAAATTGATAATTTGTGAAAAATCTTTATTATCTTGTTGTTTTTACATAGAACTAAAAATAAGCTCACTCCTATCGACGATCTGTTTTCCCGATATTCCACTGGATTTTTTTTTTTTTTTTTTTTGAAAGTTGTTTTGATTGTTAACTATTGAATTAATACAAAAAGATCATTGTTATGGCTCACAAACGCCCACGCGCAGTTAAATTTATTTTATACAACTACTTTTATTTCATAAAATGTTTAATGTATTTATTTTCCAATTGCAATGCATTATTTCTATTCTATTTTTCCAATTTTTTGAAGCTAACGTTAAATTTGGTTGAAAATTCTGCTTGGTATAAGCTAAAAATTTTCCAGAACTATTTTTTTTTCTAACTTTAAAAAAATCGTTATATTTCCATGAATATCTGTGCTATTCTTACAATAATCAGTGGACATATTGTAAATTATGCACACATTCTGAAAAAATAGATCAATTCGGTCATTTTAATGTACAGGAGCATTCCAAATATTATTATTTTTCTTAATTTTTTGTCGACACCTAATTGACTTTTTTATCAAATGAACATTTATAAATATGAGAAAAAACAAAATTTCTACAATCGTAAAGTTCCAGAAGAATCTGGCAAGTATAATTTTAAATATTCGAGAAAATAGCTAAAATTACAAGTGTCCGGTGATTAATGGCCATACAGTGTAATTAAAAAAATATCTTTATTGAACTGAATCTAAATTATACTTTTTTCTGAAAAATGCCTTTTATTTTTCCTCATAGACATAGCGTACTTTACAATATGTCATGATGAGGGTACCAAGTATGAGAATTAGTGCACAATAAAATAAAAAATTAACTTTCCTAAATAAGTTCAATAATTTATTAATGTCAAAGCCTACTGTAAAAGGTTTATTTTAAATTAGTGTAAAGTTTCCGGAAACATACAAGCCAAATATTTTTTTTTTAATTTGTTAATTTTTGTGTACATCAACATGGCTCTTGAAATGTTTATGAAATTCCTTTATATTTCGCCATCGAATACCGATTGGTAAAGGAATGTGCCTTTTAAAACAATATTTTTCAATAATAGGTTTGCTAAAAGCCTCTTCATATTTTTTAATCAACTTTAGAATGTCAATATACTATCTCAAGTTATTTTTTAAATTTACATTTATTACGTATAGGGGGAACTGGGGCACATTGATACACTTCCTCTACTGCTCACTGGGTCATTACAGGAAATTTCACAGCAGCTCCAAAAATGATGCTAGTGCACTCAACTACATACAGAAAGTCTTGGAATGATTCAGTAGTTTGTTGAAATGGGATGGGTGATTTATTGCTTTTGTAGGTCAAAAGTGAGTTATACAATTGAAATGGTATTATACAACTGTTCCAGTATTTTCAACCCAAAATAATACTTTCCTTCCCTGGCAAGTAAAGATACTCTTTATCAGTTCCTTATTCTTTATTGTTAGATAAATTATGAAGTGTTGGATTTGAGAGTCATTTTATTCAAAATGACTGTATGGGGCACATTGATACAGACGATGTCGGGGCACATTGATACAACTTCAATATTTTTCTAGTTCATATTTTCAATACCTTTTATTTTTTTTTAACCATACACTCCCTAATCCAACAATTTTTCGCCAAAAATTCCTAATATTAGTTTTTATTGAAGTAAAATAGATGTTATTTCTTTATATTAGGACATTTTATAGTATTTTTACAACGAGAAGATGTACGAACCTATTCAACATCTAGTGCTTGTAGAACTAACAAAAGAAAAGGACGGCAGCCTAAGAAATCTCAAATTTACTTAGATTCTCCAAAGAAAAAAGTATTTTTGACATGAGAAATTTTAAGTAAGAGAAACAAGCTGCAGAAATGTGCAGGATAATTATATTATAAACAGAATTTTTAATATAATAATCCTTTATTGTCTGTTTATAAACCGATTTATAAACAGAAAACCTGGTATTTTTTTCATCTTTCCTAATAAAGAATGCTGGGGTCGAAATGCCAGATATGACAAAGTTACCACAGCCAACAATCAGACAAAGAACAGCCAGAGCATCAGGTCATTATACATTTCATTTTGATTGCTTTAATATTCTTACAAATAAATTTTGGGCGATTAGAATTTCTATAAATAAATATAAAATGGTTTGTTAACAATTTTTCAATGAAAAATGTGCGTTGGTGTTATTTTGTCTCCATTTTTCCAGATATATCAAAGTGCAGGTGTATCAATCTACCCCGGGGATGGGGCTCATTGATACAAATGACCTTTTTTTATTTTTTTAAATTACATGTAAAAATAATATAGAAAACAACGATTGTATATTTTTATAACACACTACACAAGTTTTGCTAACACCCCATGGAAAAATAACTTGAACTTTCTGCTTTCTTGACACCGAAAAAATTCTTAGAAAAAAACTGTATCAATGTGCCTCGGTTCCCCCTATAGACAGTTTTAATATTTGTTCCTTGTACTAAGTGTTTACTTATTTTTTATGGTTTTTAAAATGCATGATTTTTTTTCTAAATTTATCTCTGTCAAGTGCAGCTTGATTGTGAAAGATAATCCATTTGAAACGTAAAGCAAGACATACTCTTTAACTTGTGCTACACATAAGATATCTATTACGTTATGCTGATGAAATTCTCCCGTCGTTATTTTTCAAAGGTTATATTTGCAAATTCTTATATGCTCAAAATTATTGACGGCGTATTGGCTTACAACACTTCTTAGAATTTGGGACGATGGTTGTAACTATTCAACACGTGTTGTTATGAAATATATATAGATATATATATATATATTCACTGGTGTCCAAAAGTTAAGCATAATTGGTAATTAAGTAAGTAATGAAAGAAATATAAATCGTAATGTGGTGAAACTCCAGGTGTGTAAACAAAATAGTACGCATCATATATTTTCGCGAAGAGTTTACCCCGAAATCAAACAGGGGACCGTCAACAAATTGAAAAAGAACGAAGATCTTTTGGATACCCTGTCAAAACTAATGTAGCAAAAACGTTCAAACTGCAAATTATGATTAAGTGTCTTATTGTAATGTACTGTGTTTATTTTTATAAGGATAGCATTCATCCTCGTAAAGAAATTAAGGTTTTTATAAAAGCAATCCTAAGTTTTTTGCTTATAATTTGCAGAGTTCTTAATATAAAATAAAGTTCTTTTCTGAAAATATGACAAACATCATTGTACACAATACCCTGTCATCAGAATTTAAAAATAATAAAAATTGTATGAAAAATGAGTAGGTTTAGTAAATAATTTTTCATTGCGCATGAGTCAACGATATCAAAATTTCATTTGCATATTGTGTTAGCTAAATGTATAGAGCAATTTCTGTAAAATTGTCAAAAACATAGCTTGAAAATTCTGAAAATTATCGTCTACAGAATCAACTCAAAATCCGTTATTCTTAAAAGTAAGCAAACTATCAGGGGTTTTATCCAAATACAGTTGTACGTGCAATATTGTCTAGGTACGAAACAATGGAATATGGATACAGCCCCTCATCTTTTTGCTTCATTAGGGAATAAAATATTTTGATCTCATTTTATCAACGATAATTTTCAGAATTTTTAATCTATGTTTTTGACACTTTCAGAAAAGTTGCACTACACATTTAACTATCATAATATGGAAGTGAAATTTTAATAGCTTTATCGCATGCGCAGTAAAAAATTATTTAGTAAACCTGCTCATTTGTCATACAATTTTTATTATTTTTAAATTCTGATGGTAGGGTATTGTGTACCATGATGTTTGTCATATTTTCAGAAAAGAACATTATTTTATAGCCACTTAATCATATTAAGCCACTTAATCATAATGTGCAGTTTCAACGCTTTTGCTACATTAGTTTTGACAGGTTTATATAAGAGATCTTCGTTCTTTTTCAATTTGTTGACGGTCCTCTGTTCGATTTCGGAGACTACTCTTCGCGAAAATATATGACGCGTACTATTTTGTTTACACACCTGGAGTTTCACCACATTTCGATTTATATTTCTTTCATTACATACTTAATTACCAATTATGCTTAACTTTTGAACACCAGTGTATATACATATATATATATATATATATATATGACTATCCAAACATATTAGTGCATGCTAATGCGCAACTTTGCTTACAGCTTGTATTTACAATGATTTAAAAATATATATAGATGCATATGTTTCACAGCGTTAGTATATTTATTTTAGAAGTCTTGTGTATATAAATAGTCATCAAATTAACAATATAATTTCCAATGTGCTGTACAATGTGTGAAACTGTAACATTGAAAAAAAATATTAATAACAATAGACTTGAATTAATTTGTTTTATTTAGAGAAATACAAAATAAAATCAATTAAAAATGCACCGGCAGATTTCTCTGGAATCTGAATCGTCAATGTTCAAAATTCAAGAATACGATAATTTAATTAATATTTGAAACTGTAAATAATGAAAACTGAATTCATACGTTATCATTATATGTGAGTATAAATTGTAGCTTAAATATGCAAAGTAGATAATTCAACAAATTAAATCCCCAATAAAACTCAATGCAATGTCTGAAACTAACTTGAAAAGCTATCAGATTAAATCCAAATTTCGACTAATATTTAGATTTGAAACAGTGATTAATACTTCATAAATGAATCACATAGTCATAATCGGAATAATTAATCCATTTATCCATAATGCTGATTTGATAATACTGTTCCTGAAATCAATTTGAATTAAACTTCGAACAACAGGTTTATACAGAATTTTCTGTAACTTTAAATATTATTTATACAGGGTACTGTTGAATATCATTGACGAAGCATAAGATGTGAATGTAAGCACTGTGGTACAGTAATATTCATTCACTATTGCACTGGAATATCCTATCCTATATAATTAGAAAAATGAAGTGCATATTTCTCCAACCTAAACTAAAGTATCGGTTAATGCATACTGCGGTTCTCATACAAACTTTTATAATATTGAAAATATTTTATGCATATTTAATAATTATATTACTAATATTTAATGCATATATATATATATATATATATATGCTTGTGTGCGTAACTTTACGGGCATTGTCTCAAAAGGTTTCCGGAAATATAAATTTTTCAAACTAAACGGTGAAATTCTGTAGAATTTTAGAAGTAAAATGTTGGAATATTGAATTTTTTTTTAATAACAAAGCCTATATATAAGCATATTGTTCCATTCTGCTTTCGAACCATTTTTTTTTTAAGTCAGACTTATTTACCTGCATTTCTGTCAGTAACGCCAATATCTAAAACCCTTGAAGAGTCTACTTGGAAGAACCTATCAGAAATCCAAGGAAATATCTGGACTTCCGACATATAGTGGTTATGCCCATCACACAATTACTTTGAATTTCTCAGTTAAACACTAATAAGGTCACAGCTATTTTCTGTTTCCTCTTAATAAAATTTTAAATTTATGACGCCAGTAGTGTAACTTTACCGTTTAAACATTTATTTCTTATTAATCACAACCGTTTGTTATTTATTTAATGTGTTTTATTGAGCTGGATTTATGAAATTGCAGCCTAATGTAATTAAACTGACAATGACGTTACTTACGTTGTCTTCAAACTTTTTTTGGCCAAATTCATGTTAATAAAATTGTACTTCTATTGTTGATTGAGCATTTTTATACAAATAGGTATTGCGAGACAGACATTATAAAATATATTTTGTCTATTTTTTCACGTAACTGTTTTATTACCATTTATTAGAAGTTTTTGAATAATAATAAAAGTATTGAATTTATTTATTTTACTAAAAGAAATACTTAAGAAAAGCAATTAAAAATGTACCGGCTGATTTCTGTGCAGTTTGAATTGTCAAAGTTCAAATGTAAGAAAACGATAATTTGATTAATATTTGAAACTGTAAATAGCGAAAACTGAAATCATGCGTTATCATTATATGCATGTATAAATTCTAGCTCAAACATGCAATGTAGCTAATTCAACAAATTAAATCCCCAATAAATCTCAATGCAATGTCTGAAACTAACTAGTAAAGCCATAAGATTAAATCCACATTTCGAATAATATTTAGATTTGAAACAGAGATTAATACCTTCATAAATGAATCACAGCGTGATAATCGGAATAATTAATCCATATATCTTTAATGCAGGTTTGATAAGACCGTTTCTCAAAACCTTTGAATTAAATTCTGAACAGTAGTTTTATATAGATTTTGCTGTATCTTAAAATATTAATTATATAGGGTACTGTTGAATAGCATTGACAAAACAAGATATATGAAAGTATACACTGTAATGAAGAATTTTTTTACAGTAATATTGAGTTTATTGTACTATGATATTCTGTCCTATAAAATTAGAAAAATGAATTGCATATTTCTCAAATCTGAATTAGAGTGTTGATTTATGCATACCCTGTTATGCTTATCCTGTTCTTATACAAATTTTTATAATATTGAAAATATTTTATGCATATAAAAATACATGCATATATATATATATGTGTGTGTGTGTGTTTGTGTGCGTGTAATTTTATGGACCTTTACCCGAAGCATTTTTTAAGAAATGTAAATTTTTGAAACTAAACAGTCAAATCCTGTAGATTTATAAAAGTAAAATGTTGGAATATTAAATTGTTTTTAATGACAAATCACGTATGTTCGCATACTGTTCCATTCTGCTACCAATTAGTTTTTAAGGTAACAATTATTTACCTGTATCTTTCAGTAACGCAAAGATTTAAAACTCTTGAAGAGTCTAACTGGAAGAACCTACAAAAAATCTAAAGAAATCACCAGGCTTAGTACTGTAACGGATGTGCAGAGCACACGTATTTTTTAAATTTCCTAGTTGAACACTAACAAAGACACAGGAATTTTCTATTTTTCTTAATTAAAGTATGAAATTTTTTACGCCGTTAGTGCATTTCCGTGCAGATGTTTCAGTAAAAGGAATAAATTATGTTTTTCTGGACATCTGAAACGGCCATTTAAAGCATTCTTTCGGCTTTGTTTGTTCTCATAATGCATAAATGATTTTAAAGAATAATTTTAAATCGATAATTATTATCAAGAGGGACACAGTATTCCAAAAGGTAAATCAATCCAAAAATGTGCAGGTCGAAATTCAAATTTGTTTTAGAATTATAATTTTCTAATTCATTTATTTTTTATTTAAATATATGTAGACTAAGTTTACGTATAAAAACATTTCATATTTATTTACTTAGAAGGTGTCACAAATAAAAATTAAATTAAAGAGTTGACATGTTTCGGTTCATTAATAAGAACCATGAACCGCGTTGGCAATGGCTATATTCACGATCATAGCGGGCGCAATGTTTTGTTTTGATTTTTTAATTATATTTATATCCAGTGTCATTTAATTTTCTACTGATTTTATATGTTATGAATACGGTTCTTATTAATGAACCGAAACATGTCAACTCTTTAATTTAATTTTTATTTGTGACACCTTCTAAGTAAATAAATATGAAATGTTTTTATACGTGAATGAAAAAAGGTGAAGTGATTTTGTTTTAGTTTTTGAAAAAACGAAAGCTAACAACAGTTTTAACATTAAGTTTACGTAGTTTTTTTTTTTTTTTTTTTTTTTTTTTTTTTTTTTTTTTTTTTTTTTTTTTTTTTTAGTATGGAAACGTAATTGAAAACTTATCTCATTACGATTATAATATCAGGACATATTAAAAGGTATGAAATTCCTTTTTAACATTAGAAACTCTAGATTTTTTAACTTTATATATCAAAAACCTATACTCCAAATGACTTGATATTCCATTTTCAGGCACAGCTTGAGCTTGTGATTTAAAATATATTGTCAAACTTATATATTGCTTATGTAAGAAACAGACTTTGGTATGTTTGGTTTGCATATCGCCCCCAAAGCAAAGTGTACTTATTTCCATGATTTTACATAATGGAAATCTGAATTTACGTTATCGTTATTTGTAATTTGTAACTCAAACATCTGAAACTGGTAATTCAACGAATTAAATCCCCAATAAATCTCAATGCAATGTTTGAAATTAACATGAAAAGCCGACATATTAATTGTTAATTTCAAATAATATTTAGATTTGAAACATAGATTAATGCTACATAACTGAATCATTGCTTGGTAATCGGAATAATTAATTTATGTATACACAATGCGGGTTTGGTAAGTTAAAAATCATTTCCTCAAATGCTTTAAATTACATTCGCTATAAAATGATTATACAGAAATTCCTAAAACTTTAAGTTTTAATTATGCAAGGTAAAATGTTTTGAAAAAACAGACATGAGAAAGTAGACGTTATGCTGAAACTTTTTGTAAAGAAATCGCGAATTCAATCGCATTTTTAAATGTAGCCTATAATATTATAAAAAATGCATTATATCGCATATCCAGCGACAGAAATATGTAGCTTTATAAACGAATTTACTAAAATTACAGCAATCTTACTAAAATTTTATCTGTAATCAGGATTGCAGTTGCATAAATATTTCTAGGCTACCCAGTTTAATAGAAATTCTTAATAACCTTATAGACTTTTTCGATTTACAGTGCAAACATCTATCTGTTACATGAACTTTTGTTTATGTGTTACATAAAATGTTCCATTGATCTCAGATTCTTCAAAAATTCTAGTAACTTTTCAGTTTTTTTATTTTTTATATTTTATAATCCAGAGTATCGTCTAGAAAGAGGTTGTGTTCATTTACAATTCTCATCACATAATGAAATATTCTAAATGGCAAAATTAAATCTTTGAAATTTTGTTTTATTATCAGTGAAAATCCTGGCGCAGTATTGAATAAATTAACCATTATTTGTCACTGACATTTATTGGAACACATATATTTTATAAAAATTAAGTTCACTTTAGTGGAAATAGTTGCCTCTCTTATTTTCAAAACAGTTTATGAACCACCATTTTTATTCATATTATATTGATAGTGTGTATTCATAAACACAATGCATTACAGGAAAATTTCACTTCCTTCAGGGCGTTCTTAGATAATGAAGAAATATAGAATTGTATGTTTTAAAAAATGTATAAATTAAAGAATAAAAACAATATCATATTTACGATAAAGGTAATATTTTTGATAAAATTTCGAAATCTATATCACAAGGGATAAACATATCTAGCCGTATTGCAGACGCCATTTTGAGAATCTTCAATCATAGCATGCATGGTGACAGTGACGTCACAATGACGTCACTGTGAGTCACTGTGGTCACATCACATCTGTGACCAAAATGCCACCACTCAGTGACGTCACATTGTGAATGAGATGTGACTTTCTTAAAAATCTTTAGAAAATTATCAAAATTCTTCAAAACATGTTATTTACTTTTAAAAACACTTTTGTCACAACATCGCTTTTGTCACAGTTTCGTCACGATGTTAATGTCAAAGTAGTCTTAAATGACACATTTTTCACAAATTTGTCACACCGTGACTTCACAAAGTGACGTCACAAACTAGCTCTAAAACGGCCATAACGACTGCACATTTTAGTCACTGTGACTTCACATCGACGTCACGGGACGTCACATCGACAATCGATGGTCACAAAGTCACAGTGTGACTTCAAAATGACGTCGCAGTGGCGTCAACATGCTTATACGGGGGTGTGTACAAATGATCAAATTTAGGTCTTTCAATTTCAGCCCGCCTACTGCAAGTTTTTGATCTGCAAATTAGAATACATTTTTATCTTTTACACCATCTTATAGGAAAAAAAAATCTACTTTCAAATGCAATTTGTTTGAAATTTGTATACCGATTAACCGTTTATTACGTTTTTAAAATAATTTTCAAGTATGCATTTTTTAAATTTATCTCTATCACTTGTCACTCATTTTATTACTGAAAAATATATTTTTTATTACAAAAAGCAATAAAAAATTGTCAGTATTTATTTCTAAGCATATTTTTTTAAGTAAAATAAAATTTCTTCAATAAATAAATAAGAGAATAATATAAAAAGTAGTATTTTTTTAAATAAGGAAAAAAGTCTAAAAAAAGTAAAAAGCTACCTATTGCAGCCGTCCGGAGGAAAGCACTTCCAAAAAATTGTGGTATATTTTCACCGATCATGACCCCCAGACCCCAAAACCACCCTCTGTAAAAATGTTGACATATATATATATATGTAACCATATATATATATATATATATATATATCTGATTTTTGTCATGCGATAACTAACGTATTTATGAGCCGATTTGAATGAAACTTGGTATGTACATAGTACATACAAATATCTCGACCGAGTTCGTTCGCCAGCACCATCCGCCATCTTGTTTCAAAATGGCGGCCATTTAAAAAATTTAAAAAATTTTAAAATTTAAAATTAATTACGAAAAAATTAAAAGTTGAAAAATATTTTTATATTATGTGTTAGATCTTAAAACACCAATTCCAGAACAATTTTTATTTTGTCTATATCTTAAAAAATGACTGAGTTATAGCACTTTGAATTTTTCTTATGGCTGACATTTTGAAACGATCTGATTTTTGTCATGCTATAACTAACGTATTTATGAACCGATTTGAATGAAACTTAGTATATACATAGTACATACAAATATCTCGACCGAGTTCGTTGGCTAGCACCATCCGCCATCCTGTTTCAAAATGGCAGCCATTTAAAAAAAATTTAAAAGTTAAAAATTTAAAAATTAATGCGAAAAAATTAAAAGTTGAAAAATATTTTTATTTTATGTGTTAGATCCTAAAACACCGATTCTATAACACTTTTTACTTTGCCTATATCTTAAAAAATGATTGAGTTATAGCACTTTGAATTTTTCTTATGGCTGACATTTTGAAACGATCTTATTTTGTTTTGAAACGATGTGATTTTACTTAATCGTGTCCCACTACTTTGAGCTTCGTATATTTGATTTATATAACTGAATTTAAAATAAATAAATAAGTATATGAAAGCTACCTATTCCTCCCGGCATTGCCGGAAGAACTTTTTTAGAATTAAAATTTATTTTGTAAGAATTGGCTTATCATAATGCATTTTTCAGTAAATTTTTTACAAGTTGTATTCAAAAATATTTTTATAAACGTTTTCCTTAGCTTCAGTTTTTCATAAATTTAACAATATTTTCGTCTGCTATATCTCCGAATACATCGTTTAATGAAAAGTATCTCCCCATTTAATTATCAATATCAGCTCAGAATCATTCATGATCTTTTCAAAGCGTTTATTCATTGCTTTTAAGATTGATTATTCATAGAGGAGCATTTGACTATACGTTTCAAGTGAATGTGATTAATAAAACTCAACGAAGTATAATGAAACCGTCAATTATAATTCTTATACAGAACCACCGTCGAATATTGATAATGTGATTATTTCGGATACGTTGCTAAAAATATAATCTTTGATAATGTCATTATCCTTGATTGAAAGGTAAATACGTTGCATTAGGCATTAGGCAAAGTCATTATTACAGAAAATCGGTGTATTGTCGATGATAATCTTGGACAAATAGAATGTATTTTGCATTGTTTTTATTTCCTACATGAAAATTGATGTACAATATGACTTTTTAACTTATTTTCAAAAATACCAATAAAAATTTATTGTTCTTTTTCTTCTATTATTGAAATAATGTATTTAATTATAAATAAATACAAAGCAGCACAACAAATTACCTTCAATTCTTAAAAATGTCAGCATTAATAGCTGCCAGTTCTAATAATAGTTATAACGTGAAGGAAAATTGCATACAAGCAAAAGAATTTTCTCAATTCACTATCCAGTATTATATTAATATATATATATATATATATATATATATATATATATATATAGAGAGAGAGAGAGAGAGAGAGAGAGAGAGAGAGAGAGAGAGAGAGAGAGAGAGAGAGAGAGATGACTCTGTCTGTCCGAACACTCCCTAATATGAACAAAAAAAACCCAGTATTATAAACATATTCCGACGGTCCCGTCAAAACTCCATAGACTTAAAATAAGATTAACTCTCTGTATTCTGAACATTCTCTAATCTGAATATCCCGGTATTATTACCGCACTTTTGGTCCCCATTTCTATTGCACCTCTCTGTAAACTGAATATGTGTTTGCAATCGGAATTGGAATTTTTTCTATCATGAAAATACAGAGACATTGTTACAGAAGATTAAAGAGGTTCAACAAACTCGATTATAAAATAAACGGAGAAAATTACTGCTAGATTTTAAGCATCTTCTTGAAATTGCAATTTCTTTGATTAGTTTAGATAAAATTTTTAGATAAAAATTTGTAGCACTTTTTGTCACATTAATTCAATTGGCTGCTGTAAGAGAATCCATTATATGATTTTTGTTATTCAAAAATGTAAAAAAGTGTTCTGATTAGTTGGATAGAATTGCGGAAAGTCACAATAATCCAATTCCATCTTGCTTAGTTAAAATAATGGTTTTATATGAAGTACTGTTAATCACAACTTTAAACATGATACTTTAAAGATAAATTTTAGCATTTTGAGTGATTTCTTCTTTTGATCAACTACTGGGAAAATGTCGAGTAAAGAAACTATTTGCTTATAATTTTGTTGCTATTTCATTTCAGCAGATTTCAGTTTTGCCCATGATAGGAAATTAATTAGAAATTGTAGCAAACATTTTAGTTTACGTCTAAAACTTAAAAGGGAGGAATTATAATAAAAATCCTGTAGCACTGACCTTATTTAATGAACTACTGGCTCGGACACCCTATATAATAGTAAAACTGATGCATTTCCCAATATCCCTCTCTGATGAACACACCCAAAATTAGAACATTTTTCGCAGGTCCCATGAGTGTTCAGAATAAAAAGTCCACTGTATATATGTTCCAATAAAAAACACCTGTTACAAGTAAAAAGTGGATTGAACCCTCACAAACATCCCTAAAAGTTCCAAGTCCAGTTATTGAAACAAGAACCGGTCCTGTAAATAGTTTTTTGTTGTGTGGCCTCTGTTACATTGGCCAGACGAAGCGTGTACTTAGAATTATACTTAAAGAACATCATAACTACGTTTTGAAGCAGGGACGTGAAAAAATCTACTCTAGGTAAACATTGTTGGAATTTCAATTATCACTTTCATTATAAAGAGGCTAAATTAATACAAAAATAATGTTCAGTTTTGGATTTAAATTTTTACGTAGCTTCATATTCATAAACATACTTCTACTTTAGTCCACGATATGTCCAGTACCTCTTTTCTTCCACAAGTGTGGAGAGAGTTTTTATCATTTACCATTTTCCTTAAATTAAAGAAAATATATTTTCAATAATTAACTTTTAAAATTCATAAGTCTATACTATATTACTAAATAAGATCTTTCATTATCCAGCTTATTATGATGCATGACTATTTCAACACATTTGTTCCTTGCTTTCAATATTGGTTCATCATATTTATACTAATCTTCATTTAGAAATATGCGCAACTTATTGAACACGACTAGGGAAAAGAAAAGTTTGTTATAATTCTTATTTTAGAACGAACAATCACGTAATGTTTTTAATTACTTAAGAGAAATTCGTAAAAATCTAACCTTTGAAAATTTTATTAACACTTAGTATAGGACAAATCTGTGTCCGTATATAATATCTTTATATCATATCTTTAACAGAATCCAATTTTAAATTTCAATCTTCGCTATTGGAATAACTTGAATTGAAAAAAAAATATTCACTGCATTTTATTTCACTGCAATAAATCATATATTGATTTATTATATATGAATATATATAAATATATAAATAAATATTTTTTATAAATAAATCCAATGCAACATAGATATTATGAAAATTAAAAATTCAGTGAAAACAATATATACACATATATAAATTTAAATAAAACTTCTATTTTAATTTTTCTATAAATTATAATGTTAATTTTAACAGGATATCTTTTGAAATGCATAATTAAATGAGAGAAAGGTTCTCATTCAATTGTATTTACCGACACAGTGACATTCATGATTGATTTAATGCGCCTACCCATTGCTTTTAAGATTGATTATTCACAGAGGAGCGTTTGAATAACATTTTAAAGTGCACGTGATTAATAAATTTTGGCGGAGTGGAACGATATCGTCAATTATAATTCTTGTAGAGAACCATCTTCAAACATTGATAATGTTATTATCTGAGATGAATTAGTAAATAACTGTTCACGGATATCATTATCTAAATTTGAACATATATATATTTTTTTAATCTGAATGGTATCAATATCTATCAGAAAATTCATGTATCCAGTTGGATTCGCAACTACATTAATTTTCATTATTCCTGCTTAGTTTTTAATTTTCATCATAAATATACTTAAACTTCGCGAAAGTTTTACATAAAAGGCGACAAATAAGTTCGTTCGCATTTTAACTAGTTTTAATAATAATTAGATCTTGGTGTAGTAAATGTTGCTCACTTAAAGAAAGGTGCATGAATACAAAAGACATTACGATTATGTATGTAAAATTCAATAATACAGAAATAATGTGACTTCATCTTATTATGAGGCAAATACGTATCCGCCTCCCCCCCTGGGATAGTTCCGATCCCACTTCAGTGAGGAAAGTGAACGTGAGTTTGCCTAGAGTGGAGTACATTGGGAATGATTCACTTCCTATACAAGTGACTCAATGCGAGTCCTTCGGCCTCGGATAACGAGTATTCTGTTGTTGTTCCGTCGCTCTCTTCGGAGGGTATCAAATGGGAAGTATCACTGATGTCTCTCTTTTCGAGGCAAGCTGGGCCGCAAGATACATAGGCTGATCCAAAATGCAGCTTTTCGGGACTGCACGGTTATTACGGGCAGAAACTAGTTAAGGTGATTGCATCCGAATAATTTTGACTGTAAAGGAAGCGTTAGAGTAGATTACAGACCGTGTAAAGCAAGATTCTCTAGTGTCGACGAAACTCGCGGGATGTGCATGCAAAATCTACCGTCTGTAGAAGTTTTAGGGACAGTACCTGGAGATCTGGCGTGTTACCGCTTTATGGGAAACTCATCCCTTATGCGTCCGCTGCAGGTGGCGCAGTTGTGAGAAAACTCCTAGGTGAGTAGTGATGGAGGTGTCATCGTCTACAAAAGGGCGATTGCACTGTGAGGCCAGCGTGCTGTTGCTTGCATGGCGCGTGCCGTTTTCGCCGGGAATGTGTCGGCCACAGAGTAGTAACAGAGAATCAACTTTCATACACTGTAATGGCAACTTGTTTAACATGGGATTACGCATAGACAGTAGCGAGACGAGCGGATAACTCTGAAACTACGATCATAACATAAGAGAGGTTGCTAATTCGGCGGAACATCGCTTCCTTGGCGACAAATGATAAAAGAAAAAAGAGAAAAAAATACAGCGACGGCTTGCTGCTTCTTGCTTTGAAATTTATGAAAGAATTATTTTAATATGAAATAACTTTGACGTATTCGTCTTGCAAACAATACATGTGTCTCTTCGTAACATAACGACCTAATAATTTAAACTTGAAAATTCAAGAATAATAACAGTAATAATTACGAATCAATATAAGCGCGGAAATCTAAGATCAAATAGCATAAGCACGTGTGCAAAGATAATCAAATCAGCATTCAGCAAGAAGCGCCAAACCAGAATAGGGTTACAGTTAAACAGAAATCACGAGGATAAAAATCGCCAACGCGATGGTTTAGTTTTTAAGGGATCCACTGAGGGCGTTCTTTTCAAGTCGAGTTGAGGCTCTGTTACGTACTCTGTGGTGTCGGCCGGCAAGACCGATTCCAAGATCCATCCCAACAGAAAACCGGGCCGGAGACTCACCGGCTAATGCGATGGCGCATCGAATATCAAACGAACTCTCGGTCCGATCTAGGTCTTGGATGCCTGTGGGCTACTGGAATGCGCCAATCATGAAGGCCCAGCAGAATCTTCATCTAACAATCATGCTATTAATCGCCAGGTCGGGAGTCGCTTTCAGTTCTTATTGAAGGAGTTTCCTTGTCCTTCAAGGATAGCAAAAGATTCTTTCGTTCTCCAATAATGGCCTCTCCAATAATGCACAGAGAAAGAGCACTCGTGCTCAGAAATCACGGGGTCCGTTAGGTAAGGTAGTAGGTGGCGGCTTTCTTTTTGATTTGGCATGGTTCTTTCGCCGAATATTTATTTATTTTATTTTATTTTATTTATTTATTTATTTTTTTTTGTGAGATTTTTTTGGTGATAAATGTTTCGATGTAATTTTTGCAATTTTCAGGAAAGGTTACTTTTTTATTACTTTAATGCTACTGAAAATTTTTTTCTAATAGTACAAATCGAAGTGTAAGTATAATATATCAACTCGGAAACTGCACGCCAAACGTAGCAAATGTGGTGCGTTAGTACTATAATGAAATATTAAAAATATTTTTATATCCGTGTAATATTATACAGTACTTCGGATAAAATATTATATTCGAAATATTTTTCGTTTCTATGCAAAATCTATCTGCTTTCTGTTACATTGGAAGTAACATAAAGTAAACCTAAGCGATGTATATAAACTGCATTAAACGTAAAACAGTTTAATGTAATTAAAACGCGGCGCGAACAATGTTTATCTCTATGCCATCATGTAATGGAATACATTTACGCGGCCCTGTAAATTAATAAATTAATATTCTTTACATTTCAGATAGTACAAAATGTGTAATTTTGTATGCACTTCTTAGATTTATATCAATTTTACTATGTTTGAAAGAGTGTAACATTGTTAAAATGCATTAAAAGCTATTTTTTCAATTTGGCCGTAATGTAACGGAATACTTTTGATTGTCCCTGTAATTAAATTATAGATTCAATGTTTAAAAATAATTAAAGACTCTACAAAATGATGATGTACATTTCAATTTTCATATACGATGATGTACATTTTAATTTTCAAATGACAGACAGACGGGCGGATAGACGTACTGAACGACTATACTTGCTATTTTTTTTTATATAATTACGAATGCACCTAAAAAGAAACAAAATTTACTAAAAAACACCGAATCTGACAGAAAGCATATGAAATTTTAAGTACAGGAAAAACTAGTTGATAGTGTCGAGAGTAGTACTTACCCATCCTTAATGTGCATAATATAAAGCCATAATCTCAATAATTACCTCTATGCACCAGGTCAATTTTCAGTCTAAATCAATAAATTCAGTTATTTTATTTCAATTTGTTCTATAGATAGAATGCTTAATATCATGGCTACATGACGCCCTAAATTTTAAATGCTCTATTTCTGAATTGCGTAAAACAAATATGTTTTAAACTGTTACAGCGTCAAGCGTCTTTTTTCTTTTTATCTTTGAATTGAAATTTGAAAGAAATACAGTGTCATTAAAAAGTCGAAGAATCTGGAAAATATGATAAAAAATATTATGCAACTAATTATCCAATCGACTTCATTTTTTATTCAAAGGTTGTGATTTTTTTTATTGTCTTTGATATTTACTAGTTAAAAAACAATTTCGAAAAAAATTACACATATTTTGTCAAAACGAATATTTCGAGAGTCCGAAAAAAATAATTCCTGATTATCGAGGTTACTGACATTCAAGAGGCTTCTTCTCATTATTACATATTAATTGTTTACCAAACTTTTAATTTCTACGTCAATTTGTTCAGGCGATAAGAATTTTTACAGACACACACAGAAAGACAGACGGATGACATTTTTCCCACCAAAAATATGTTTTTCAGAATCTCCAGCGTATGAAACTTGCACATCCGCCAATAAAATAAAATAAAATAAAATAAAGTAAAATAAAATGTCGATTTTTAAAATAATTGTAAGATCTACTCTATAGTACGCATGATGGCGTAAAATGGGTAAGTAAAGAAAAAAAGTTATGTTTGAAAATATAAATATAAAAATTGGAATCTTCAGAACAAATGCTGACTCTAAAATGGGATAAAAATTATAGCAGATTGTAAATTTTTCAAATGTGGTTAATGTTTTTCTTTTACATTATGCCCAATAATTTAATCTAGAAATCACGAGGACAACTACAAATAATACAAAGTACGTTTGTAAAATCATTAAGTGTAAAATATAATTTTAACTCTTCTATGTAATAAAATTATTTCAATTTGCATACATTTAAAAAAAATGCAAATTCTGTGAAAGCGCATTTATTAACAGTCCATTGGTTAATTTGAAAATCAAATTAAAAAATGAAAATTTTACGGGTTTCAAATTTGAAATTTTCATATACTGAAGTTTAGAATATATTTTAGAATATTCTTTAAAGAGGAATTGAAAAAATAAATTGTCATACAACAATACACCGATGTCTATCACTGTAAATTTACGTTTATGAAAGAACTTAACGAGACTCTTTATTTGGCGACATATAATGTTAAAACACATCGTTATTAGTTACTAATTACTCTCTATGATATTCATTAATTGTTTTATGTTTATATTTTCTTATCTTGCCATAATTACTTTGAAACTTCAAAGAATATGCCTCTCTCTATTTTCATAAAAAATGCAATACTGTACATCATTTCAGGAGGTAAGATGATTATTATTGAATAACTTATATGAAGAATTGTTTTCTTTTATGTAATATGTAAATCTTTAATTTGCATTATTTCCGTTAAGGACTAAAGCAAATGACTTTCCTTGATGAACTTCCCATTTTCATCAACAATTAAAGGATTTTCTGTTTATTTTATAAAAGGAAGAGATGTTTTCGGAATTTTTATAAACAAAATTTACAAACTTAATACTTTACGAATGAACATATATTGCAGTATATGTATATATATAACATGAAATAATATATGACGCAAAAGTATATTATTAGTTACACTGCCGGTTTCTGCTGAGCAAAAAAAATGTTAAATTATAATATATAAATGCATGCTAAAAAAAAAAAATAGCTGCCGATAAGGCCGGTGTTTTTTTTTTTTTTTTTTTTTTTTTTTTTTGTTTCTTTATTCTATTTGGGTCATTCCACGACAAATGAGCAAAAATGTAAAAAAAGCCGTGGCTGCATAGAATCCGATTTTAATAAAATTTGAGATACGTGTTCATTTCATATTCAAATGTATGTGTGCACAATGTTTTCACGAAACATTAATTATTTTATCAATTTTGAACATTTAAAAAACTTATGATATAGAATGGCTTGCGGATAATCGTCGAAAGTTGCAAGTTTCCAGTCCTATATTTTGAAAACTATTTAAAAAAAATTAAGTTTTTATATGATATTGAAATCTCTGGATATCAATCTTTATATTTATTGAGTAACAGTAATTTGGTAATATCATAATTAATCAAAAATTGGTTGTAAATATTGAAATTTTGTAATTTTTTAAAAAATTTGAAATGTTATAAAAATCAAAGGATTTAAAAAACATCTCTGAAATTGATGCAAGATGTAGTACTATGTATGAAGATCGAATTCTCAAAGTTTCAAAGTTGTTATTTATTTCCTTCATCTTCAAAAAAACTTAGAAACTTTTAAAAAATGACAAAATCATAATTATTCCTCTTATGTTACCTCAAAAAAAATTAAAGGACAACTTCTACATCAACAATATTACACGTACATAAGAATTAATAAGTCCATGACACACTAAAAAAGTTCCAATACTGCCTTTTTAATTTCTAATATAACAAAAATGGGTTCAAAAAACTAATATTTGAGACATTCTAAAGACAATCTTTCTTTGAAAACACGCGCTTTTTTGGAAATTTCTTGCTAAAATAGACGTGTGCTGCCATCTTTGTTTGTTAATTGAATTTAAGATTAAAATACAGTTATTTTAAGAAAATTTTCTTCTATACAAATTTAAAATATTCTTGAGACAAAAATAAACTGAAAGCAAGAATAAAACTCCGTATACTTAAAATATACACTTTTATCTGTAATATCAAAGAGTTTAAAACTTTTAAAAGCTTTTATTCGTCTCCAAAAAAAATGAAAAAAAATGTTGACTTTTTAATCAGCAATTTTCACTATTTATTTTTTTTCTCATAAAGGAATGAAAAAGGCATGAATTAAATTATAGATGTATTAAATATATTCAATTAGCTATAATGGCAAAAAATTTTGAATTTGGAATAAGTGTCCTTCATTTTAAAACATATATCTGAAATATTTTATTTTTTCCACGATTTTTTTTATTATTTATTTATTTTTAAATTATAAAATAAAAATACAATTACTAAATTATGCTAATCTGTTACTTATAGTTCATTCTTAAGTGTAAATAATTTTTATCACAATCTTTCCATTCCTACGGCAAATAGTCAAACTTGAAATTTCAAGCATGTACACCAGACCTCGATTTCGTCTCAATTTTAATTTAATTTTTTATACTGAAATAAACTAGTCTGAACTCTACTACTTTGCGTTTCCTCGTAAATGATTGTGATCTAATTATATGATGATTTTCAATAAAATCTGTGACATGTCAGCCACACCTGATTTGCTCATTTGGTGTGGAATGACCCATTTGTATCTGTTAACATTTCTTTGAAATTTTATTGATTTTCTCGGTTTAATTACGGTGAGAATTTTTCTGTTTCCCGAATACCACTAAACATAATATGCTATCTCTCTCTCTCTCTCTGTATATATATATATATATATATATATATATATATATATATATATATATATATACAGGGTGATTCTAAATTTTTTTTACAATAAAAGAGGGGTGATAGTACATATCAAGACAAACAATATTAAATAGGAGACCAGGGGTCCCAAACGTTTTCCAAAGGAGATAGTCGCCATTAATGTTTAGGAACCAAAATTTCAAATAAACATAAAAAACGGAAAAATCGGTCGATTGATTTGCGGTTTTCACTAAAATTATTCTTTATGTCGGCATTTTCTTGAAATAAAATTATAAAGATAAATTTTTAAAAATGCCGATAGAGGGCGTTTTAGACTTTGGAGTAACAAACAACTATTTTTTGCCTTTTTTTTGCATCTCATTAAATGTTTTCGTAAGCTTAGAATCAAACTTAAATTTTGAGTTCAAAATCTGAATAGTGGGGAGTGCTTAACTAGCACAAAC
Organism: Maratus speculifer; assembly: GCA_964019185.1. Lineage (NCBI taxonomy): Eukaryota > Metazoa > Arthropoda > Arachnida > Araneae > Salticidae > Maratus > Maratus speculifer. The sequence continues at coordinate 176,095,105 of OZ025297.1, read as the reverse complement.
TGAGCTGTGTTCAGAGGGTTCAAATTTCAAATTATTATAAAAAACGGAAAAGTTGGCCGATTGATTTGCGGTTTTCACTAAAACTATTCTTTATGTAGGTATTTTCGTGAAAATAAATTATAAAGATAAATTTCCAAAAATGCCGATAGAGGGCGCTTTAGACTTTGGAGTAACGAACAACTCTTTTTTGGCGTTATTTTTTGCATCTTATTAAATGCTTTCGTAAGCTTGGACTTAAACTTAAATTTTGAGCTCAAAATCTGAATAGTTGGGAGTGGTTAAGTAGACAAACTGAACTGTGTTCAGAGGGTTCAAATTTCAAATGATTATAAAAAAACACAAAAATTGGTCGATTCGTTTGCGGTTTTCGCGAAAACTAATTTATAAATCAGCATTTTCTTGAAAATAAATTTTAAAGATAAATTTCACAAAATGCCGATAGAGGGCGCCTTAGGCTTTGTAGTAGCGTACAACTATTTTTAACTGTTACTTTTTTTTAAGCTCATTAAATGCTTTCTAATGCATAGACTTAAATTTTGGGCTCAAATTCTGAATCGTTGGGGTTGTTTAAGTAGCGAAAAATTTAACTGTGTTCGAGGAGGGGGAGGGTTAAATTTCAACTCCTGATAACACTTGAGTTTGCACTTCTTAACCCCCCCCCCCCCCAACGAATCAGAATTTGAGCCCAAAATTTAAGTCTATGAATTTGAAAGCATTTAATGAGATTTAAAAAATAACGGTAAAAAATAGTTGTACGCTACTCCAAAGCCTAAGGCGCCCTCTATCGTCATTTTGTGAAATTTATCTTTAAAATTTATTTTCAAGAAAATGCTGAATTAAAAATTAGTTTTCGCGAAAACCGCAAACGAATTGACCAATTTTTGTGTTTTTTATAATCATTTGAAATTTGAACCCTCTGAACACAGTTCAGTTTCTCAACTTAACCACTACCAACTATTCAGATTTTGAGCTCAAAATTTAAGTTTAATTCTAAGCTTACGAAAGCATTTAATCAGATGCAAAAAATAACGCCAAAAAAGAGTCGTTCGTTACTCCAAAGTCTAAAGCGCCCTCTATTGGCATTTTTTGAAATTTATCTTTATAATTTATTTTCACGAAAGTAGCTACATAAAGAATAGTTTTAGTGAAAACCGCAAATCAATCTACCAATTTTTCCGTTTTTCTAATCATTTGAAATTTGAACCCAGCTCAGTTTGTGCTACTTAAGCACTCCCCACTATTCAGATTTTGAGCTCAAAATATAAGTTTGAGTCTAAGCTTACGAAAACATTTAATGAGATGTAAAAAATACCGTCAAAAATTAGTTGTTTTTTGCTCCAAAGTCTAAAGCGCCCTCTATCGGCATTTTTTAAAATTTATCTTTATAATTTAATTTCAAGAAAATGCTGACATAAAGAATAATTTTAGTGAAAACCTCAAATCAATCGACCGATTTTTCCGTTTTTTACGTTTATTTGAAATTTTGGTCCCTAAACTTTAATAGCGGCTATCTCCTTTGGAAAACGTTTGGGACCCCTGGTCTCCTATTTAATAGTGTTTGTCTTGATGTGTACTATCACCCCTCTTTTATTGTAAAAAAAATTTAGAATCACCCTGTATTTACATTTAGAGAGAGAGAGAGAGAATTTTCCATATATATATATACATATATATATATATATATATAGAAAGAGGGAAAATTATCCGATTTTGGACCCATTCACAAATTTTCTGGTGTATTTTTTGAAATTTATTCAAAATGACTCTCTCTCTCTCTCTCTCTCTCTCTCTCTATATATATATATATATATATATATATATATATATATATGTATATATAGGGGAAATTAGCCGAATTTGGACCACTTCAAATGTTTTCTGGTGTAACTTTTGAAATATATTCAATATATCATTACATGTATTTAATCTATTCATCTTATTAACTAAATAAATCTTTAACAGTTTATTTTTAAAAAACTTAAGGTTTATTTTTATTTTTAAAAAATGCCAAAAGTTGTCCAAATTTATAAACTGGTCGTCTATGTTGGAGCTCCAAGTTTTCTAAATTGGACGAAACAGTATTGGGCTGTTTTATAAGAAGTGATACATAGGAAAATAAGTAATTTTATAAAAACTGAAAGTTTCCGAAAAATGAAACAATAAAGCAGTGCAATAGCGATTAAAATAATGAAATCAAATGTCTGAAAGTAAGAGTAATTGTTTAAAACATAAATGTAGTCAAAATATGCAAATCGAAGTTAATAAGTTAGTAAATATAGAAATTATAGAACTAATTGCCAGTTGCTTAAATATTATGCAAAAACTTATTCAAAACTTATAAATGGATTTATTTTGCACATTTTTTACTCCAGTGCACACAATATGAAACAATATATGTCAGTATGAATGCTGAATCATTTTTGCTATTTATTTTTCTTACAAATTAGGCAAAACTAGGCATCACTGTCTTATTTTTTCTTTTTAGATTCTAAATATTTGAACTTTTTAAAGTTTTTTCAACTTTTGTCTGTAGTTTTTCTTCATTCATTTTCTTTCCATTTGAATCACGTCTATATTTTAAATCTTTATGTTTTTTGTGCTTTTAAGGTTTTTTTTTTTCATTACAAGCTTTGTTTTATATGATGAAGATGTTAGCGATGGTGCTTTTTCACTTCTTTGTACTTTGCCGTAGCTGACTTTGGCAAAATAGATAACATTTCCATCCATTCTTTAGATTTTTAGGGAGTTTGTAGATGCAGCCTATTTGTGCATCTCTTCACAACTTATTATTTCTTTTCGGTTTTCTATACATTTGACTATGGCAAAAAACTGAAATACCGCTAGAATTGTAACGTCTTCCCCCACCCTTCCCAGAATCGCGAATATCCTCCCGAAGATAAATGACTGTATTCAGAATTACAAATCATTTACTCAGTAGAGATAAAGAATAAAAATAAGAAAACTACAAAAAATATAAAAAAAAATTGCAAAGAAAATTTACTGCATAAATATGTAAAAAATCCATTTTTTATTTATATACGCCTAAATTATATAAATAAATTGATCCAAATATAAGAAAAAAATAATTTAACATATTCATAGCCTTGCATGAATATAATACATTTACTAAAATATTTAAAAAATAGTGTCCAAAGCATTGAGCATTCGAAATTTGTTTTATACTTTTTAAATTTATGATAATATATCTGGTTCCAATTTAAGCAACTGAAATAGGTCAAAGTTTGGCATTTGCGCCACTTGTTTTAACTGATAATCTCACAATTAAAAACAAAAAAGAAAGCAAACAATTCCGCATGAATTATATGCACAATGAGCAAATATATTTAGCTATGCATACGAAAACAAAGCGATTTAATTTACTTTTAAATAATCCTCTTACGTTTAGTAGGAAAAATTAGATAAAAACTTCTAATTTTAGATTTTTTTTTAATTATCTGAAAAAAGCCCATGGAAGGTGGATGCTTCTTCTAATTATAATGAGTGTGATTTCACCATTAGGTGGCATCTTTTTCTGTAATTTAAGGTAGAATGGCAACGGTTTGTTTAAAGTGGTGATGCACATATTGCTGCTCTCGTGTATATAGCTGCTCTCGTGTATATGCTCTCATCATATCATGTATGTTATTTAAAAATATTTCTTTATAATTACCGTGATTTTTTTGAGTCTCAGAAATAAAAAAGTAAATAAAATAAAATAAAAATAAGTAAAAATAGATATATTTTGACATTGTTAATTTTTTAAAATTAATACCCTGAAGTGTGACTGTTCATTATCAAACTAGTTGAAATACAAAAAGCATTTCGCGGTCAAAATTTATAGAAAAGCTATGGGGCTTTGTTGCATTATCCAATATATTGCAAGATACTTATAAAATAAAACGATTAGTGAGTATTAATAGTAACAAAAATCAGAAAATTTCATTGATGGTAATATAGAAAGAAAGCTCCAATTGTAAAATATTTGTTAATTTCTATCATAAAATATTCATCCACGCTTAAATTTGACATGCCTAAAAATCAATTTTCTGCTGAGTACGACTTTGCAATGGTTATTGAGCCACTGATTTTATATTCTTAAATAGCAAAAATTGATAGCATGAATGAAATGTATATTTCTTAACTTTTTAAACAATGTTCAATTTCATAAGCAACAATATGTGTGGAAGAGAATTTTTATGTAATTTGAATTACCAGTCTTTTTTCGACTAAATATGGTTCCTTAATCATCTTTATGAATAATGAAATTTTCTCAGAAATGAAAACCTACCTCATCAAAATTTGATTGGAATCCCTTAAAGAAAATTATTTTAACAAGACAAATATTATGCTAATATTTGCAGCATTGACTTTATTTTATGCTAATTTACAAAATTAAATATGAGGTTCATCTGAAATGATGAATATTCGTACCTGAATATGTTTGATCTTCTTTTTAGAAAAATATCATTTAAATTAGCTGCTTTAGAAAAGAAGAAACTGTACTTTAATTAGTATGAGATATTTAAAAATTAACAAAAATTAACTATTAAAAATTTCATTTTTAATGAGAAATTATAAATTATAAATTATTGTTAATATTTTGGTATCAGTCTGTAAATAATCACAGAACTAGAAATATAACAAACGCTTTCGAATTTTATTCTGTATTAAAAATAATGAGATAACGTATTATTTATCTTTGTATCCAAAGAAATTACAATATAAAACTAAACATTTTCTTATATTAATGTCTATATTATTAATGGTCACTAATAATGACAGAAATAAGAAAATCACGTTGATTAAAATATAGATACGACTTAATGTGCAAAGTATTTATTAATATATAGCCTAAAAAATTAAAACTTTTATTAGTTTGACACATCTAAAAATAATTTTCTACTGATTGCAACTCTTAAATTGTTATTCAGTTACTAATTCTATATTCTAAAAAAGACAACAAAATGATAACACAAATGAAAGGTCTCATTTCTTAATTTTTAAAACAAAACTTTGTTCAGTTGCACTCAATATACGTGGACTGCATTACATTTAATCAGACATGTTTAAACTAATAAGGTTTCTTAATCTATCGATGAATGATTAATTTTTCTCAAAAATGAAAACGTATGCCATCCACGATTGATAAGAATCTCTTAAGGTAAATTACTTTAATTAGATAAATATTATGCTAATATTTGCGGCATTCACTTTATTTTATGCTAAGTTTCAGCATTAAATATTAGATAATTGGTGTATCTCCGTGTCTCAACATGTTTTATTTTATTTTTAAAGAATAATCAATTTAAGTCTCTGTTTCGCAAAAGAAGAAATTGTATTTTAATCAGTATAAGATATTTTAAAAATAACAAAAATTAATTATGAAAAAAACATAAAAAATTACAATTTATTGTTATTACATCTATACATGGTTGTTTATAATCAAAGTAGTATAAATATAACAAACATTATTTAATTGTATGCAATGAGATATATGTTATTTATCTGTAAATCATCAGAGTTTAATATATAAAGATAAGCATCTTTATATGTCAATAATTATATGCTAAATTGTCATTAATAATGACAGAAGTAAGAGAAGGACATTAGTTATAATATAAATACGACTTTATTTGATATTTATTAGTATATATAATAAAACCTTAATTCTTTTATCAGTTTGGCATATCTAAAATATATTTGTCTAAAGGCTGCAATTTTACATTAGCTACTCAGGTATTGATTATATATTCTAAAAAAGTAACAAAATGAAATCACAAATGAAGCGTCTCATTTCTTAATTTTTAAAATAAAACTTTGCTCAGCTTCATATGGATGAATATGCGTGGAAGAACAAATTTGCGTCATTTGAATAACCCAGTCTTGTTTCAACTAAATAAAGTTTCTTAATATCCCCATGAATAATTAATTTTTCTCAGAAATGAAAACGTATTCCTTCGAAATTTGATGGGATTCCCTATAGGAAAATTATTTTAACAGGACAAATATTATCCTAATATTTGCAGAATTTACTTTATTTTGTGCTAATTTTCAGCATTAAATATCAGATAATCCAGAAATGATAAATCTTCGTGCCTAAATATTTTTTTTTAAACAAAGTAATCATTTTAGTTCACATGTTTATAAAACAAGAAAGTACACTTTAATTAATATAACACATTTAATAAATAAAAAAATAACTTAGTAAAAAAATGTATTTTTAATAAGACATTAAAAATTGTCATTTATTATTAAAATTTTTATGTAAGACAGCTCATAATCAAGTATTAGAAATGTAACAAACTATTTCTAATAGTATTCTGCGGTAAAAATAATTAAATATGAATTATTTCTCTGTATACTGAAAGAGATTAATATAAAAATATTAACATATGAAGATTTTTATACGTTAATATCTATATTATTAATGTCATTAATAATAACAGAATTAAGAAAATCATATTGATAGAAATATAAACATGAATTAATTTGCTAAGATTTTGATAGCGTCTATTATTTAACATAATTTTTTTATAAGTTTGGCATATCTAAAAATATTTTTTCTGCTAACTCAATTTTACAGTGATAACTCAGTTACTAATTTTATATTCTAAAAAAGCAGCAAAATGATAACAGAAATAAAACGTCTCATTTCTTAGTTTTTAACAAAACTTTGTTCATCTTTATATGAATGAATATGCATGGAAGAACAATTTTACGTCATTTGAATCAATCCGTCACGTTTCAACTAAATAAGGTTTCCTAATCTCCTCATGAATAATTAATTATTCTCAGGAATTGAAACGTTTTCCACCCAGGTTTGATTGGAATACCTGCAGGAAAATTACTTCAAAACAAGACAAATATTATGATAATATTTGTGACATTAACTTTATTTTATGCTAAGTTTCAGATTTAAATATGCGATATATTTGAAATGACGAATTGTCGTGAGTGAATAAATTTGATTTTGTTAAGAATAAAGTGTACTTAAATTAGTATAAGATATTAAAAAAATAACTACTAAAATAAAATACATTTTTATTAAGACATTAAGAAATGGGATTTATTGTTAATACATTGATATATGGTTGATCACAATCAAATTAGTTGAAATGTAACAAACATTTTCTTAATTTATTCCATAAAGAAAAGAGATATTTGTTATTTGTCGGCATATTATGATAGATTAATATATAAAGATAAAAATCTTCCTTTGTTAATATTTATATTATTAATAGTCATTAATAATAACAGATATAAGAAAATAATATTGATTATAATATCAATATGACTTTTATGCGAAAGGAATTTATTAATATTTGTTCATTTTTATACGGATGAACATGAGTGGAAGAACCATTTTATGTCATTTGAATTACTCAGTTTTGTTTCAACTAAATATGGTTTCTTTAATCTATTCATGAATAAATAATTTTTCTCGAAAATGAAAACATATCTCATCCAGGTTTGATTAGAATCCCTTTAAGTAAATGACTTTAAAAAGACAAATATTATGATAATATTTGCTGCACTTTCTCAGTTCCAGAATTAAATATAAGTTCGAAATGATGAATATTCGAGCCTAAATACGTTTTATTTGATTTTTAGAAAAAATATCATTTTAATTAGCTGCTTTAGAAAAAAAGAAAACGAAATTTACTTAGTATAAAATATTTAAAAAAATAGCAAAATTAATTATAAAAAATTTCATTTTCAGTAAAATATTGAAAATTTTAAATTAGTGTTAATAATTTGATATGAGCCTGTTCATAATCAAAGTAGTAGAAATATAACAATACGTTTTATAACTGTATTCTATGCTAAAAAAAACGAGATACATGTTATTTATTTGTAAATCATTAAAGATGAATATGTAAAGATAAAAATCTTCATATGCTAATATTTATATTATTAATTTTCATTAATTATAGCAGTAAAAAGAAAATAACATTGATTATCGTATACATATATTTCTCTATTTGCGAAGCATTTATTAGTGTATATCATAAACATTTATTCTTTTGTGAGTTTTATATATCTAAATATATCTAAAAAAATAATTTTAAACCGACTGTAGTTGTATAATGGTTATTTAGCTATTGATTTTATATCCTAATAAAGAAAACAAAACGATAACACAAATGAAACGTCTAATTTCTTAATTTTTAAAATAAAATTTTGTGCAGCTTCATATGAATGAATATGTGTGGAAGAAAAAATTACGTCTTTTGAATTAATCAGTCTTGTTTCAACAAAATAATGTTTCTCTACAAAATAATGCTCCTCATGAATAACTAATATTCCCAGAAATGAAAACGCATGTCATCCAGATTTGATCGGAATCTCTTAAGGTAAATTACATTCACAAGATAAATATTATGCTAATATTTGCAGCATTCACTTTACTTTATGCTAAGTTTCATATTAAATATTAGATAAATCGGAAATGACGAATTTTTGTGTCTGAATATGTCTATTTTATTTTTAGAAATAATCATTTTAATTCGCTGCTTTAGAAAAGGAAGAAAATGTACTTTAATTAGTATAAGACATTTAAAAAATAATAAAAAATAATTATGAAAAAATTAAATTTTAAGTAAGGCATTCAGAATTGTAATTTATTGTTAATAATTTGATATATGTCTGTTCTTAATCAATGTAGCAAAGATATAACAAATATTTTCTATTGTATATTGTGGTAAAAAATGACATTTATGTTATTTATATGTATACTCTAAGTGATTAATATATAAATATAAACCTCTTTATATGTTAATCTTCATATTATTAATTATCATTAATAACGGCATTAATAAGAAAATATCATTGATTATAATATAGATACGACTTTATTTGCAAAATAATTATTAGTATATATCATAAAACATCAATTATTTTATCAGTTTGACATATCTAAAAAGTAATTTTCTACTGACTATAATTTTACAGTAGTTACTCAATTATTGATTTTATATTCTAAAATAAACACAAAATGACATCATAAATAAAACATCTGATTTCTTAATTTTAAAAACAAAACTTTTTTAAATTTCATGTGGATGAATATGCGTTGAATGTATGCGTATATGAATGTGCGTATGATGAATATGCGTTTTACTTATTTGAATTTATCAGTTTTATTTCAACTAATTAAGGTTTCTTAATCTCTCATGAATGATTAATTTTTCTAAGAAATGAAAGCATATCTCTTCCAGGTTCGATTGGAATCCATTAAGATAAATTACTTTTCACAAGGCAAATATTATGCTTATATTTGCAGCATTTACTTTATTTTATGCTAAGTTTCAAAATTAAGTATGAGATAAATTTAAAATGATAAATATTCGAGCCTGAATATGCTTGATTTTATTTTTATAAAGTAATCATTTTAATTCGCTGATTTACAAAAGATGAAAGCGAACTTTAATTAGTATAAAACATTTAAAAAATAACAAAAAAAACTATAACAAAAAATTACATATTTAATAAAACATTAAGAATTCTGATTTACAATTAATACTTTGATATATGACCTTTCATCATGAGACTGATATAGAAACATAAAAAACATTTTCTAATCTTATTCTATGTTAAAAATAATGAAATATATTTGATTTTTATGTATATCGAAAGGGATTAATGTAAAAATATTATAATACATTAAGATCTTTATATGTTAATATTTATATTTTTAATTATCACTAATAATGACAGAAATAAGAAGATAATATTAATAATAATATGAATACGACTTTATAGGGGAAGAGTTTATTAGCATATATCGTAAAACATTAATACTTTTATCAGTTTGGCATATCTAAAAGATAAGTTTTCTGCTAACTGTAACTTTATAACGAAAATAACTTTGAAAAAGCATTACATTTTTAAAAAAACACTAAGAATTGTGATTTATTCTTTATACTTTGGTATCTGGCTGTTTATAATCAAAGTAGTAGAAATATAAAAAAAAATTTCTAATTGTGTTCTATGATTTAAAAAAAGAAATATGTGTTACTTATCTGCATATCATTGGCGATTAATATATAAATATAAACATCTTCATATGTTAGTATTTATTTTAGTAATAGTCTCTTATAATGACTGAAATAAGGAAATAGTATTGATTATAATAAAGATACCATTATATTTCCAAAGCATTTATTAGCATGTATCATAAAACATTAATTATTTTATGAGTTTAGCATATCTAAAAAAATATTTTCTACTGACTGCACTTGTGCAGTGGTTACTCAGCCATTGATTTTATATTCAAAAATAGTTAAAATATGATAACACAAATAAAACGTCTCATTTCTTAATTTTTAAAACAAAACTTTGTTCAGTTTCAGGCGGATGGATATGCTTGGAAGAACATTTCACGTCTTTTTAATTAAACATGCATTTTGTAATTAAATAAAGTTTCCTAATCTCCTCATAATTTTTCTCAGAAATTAAAACGTATACCATCCATGTTAGATCGGTATCCTATCAGTAAAATTACACTAAAAAGACAAATATTGTGCTAATATTTGTAGCGTTTATTTTATTTTATGCTAAATAACACAATTAAATATCGATAAATCTGACTTGTTGAATCTTTGTACCTCAATATGTTTTATTTTATAGTTAGAATTTAGTCATTTTAATTCACTGCTTTAGAAAAGGCGAAAATTTACTTTAATTAATCTAAGACATTTAATAGTAACAAAAATAATTAAGAAAAAGATATCTTTTTTAATAAGATATTAGGAATTATAATTTATTGTTAATATTTTGATATATGGCTGTTCACAATCAAATTAGTTGAAATGTACCAAAAATTTTCTTCCTTTATTCTATGGTCAAAAAAATTATGTATATGCTATTTATCTACATATTGTAAGAAATTAATATATAAAGATAAACATCTTCATATGTTAGTATTTATATTATTAATATTTATTAATAATGACAGATATAAGAAAATAATATTGACTGTAATATTAATATGATTTTATTTGCAAATTATTTATTATTATACATCATAAAACATATTTTTTGGCAGTTTCATGTCTAAAAAATACTTTTCTGCTGGATTAAATTTTACAATGGTTACTCAGTTACTGATTATATATTTTTTAAAAAGCTGTACAATAATAACACACATAAAAGGTCTTAGTTGTTAATTTTTAAAACAAAACTTTTTTCAGTTTCATACGGATGAATATCCGTGGGAAAACAAGTTTACGTCATTTGAATTACTCAGTCTTGTTTCAAATAAGTAAGGTTTCTTAATCTCCTCATGAATAACTAATTTTTCTCAGAAATGAAAACGTATCTCATCCAGGTTTGATTAGTATCCCTTTAGGTATATTACTTTTAAAAAACAAATATTATGCTAATATTTTCAGCAGTTACTTTATTTTCTGCTAAGTTTCAGAATTAAATATGAAATAATTTGAAATGATCAAAGGTTGGTGTCTGAATATCTTTAATTATCATTTTTAGAAAATAATCATTTTAATTAGCTGCTTGAGATATGGAGAAAGTGTGCTTTTATTACTATAAGACTTTTAAAAAATAACAAAAATTAAATATGAAAAATCATTATATTTTTAAAAACACACTAAGTATTGAGATTTATTGCTAATTCTTTTATATATACCTGTTCATAATCAAAGTAGTAGAAATGCTGCAAACATTTTCTAATTTTATTCTGTCTTAAAAATAATGAAACATGTGTTATTGATATTTGTATTGTAAGAGATTTATATGTAAACATCTTTATATGTTAATATTTATGTTATTAATAGTTATTAATTATGCAGCTATTTATTTTATATTTTTAAATAACAACAAACTGATAACACAAATGAAACGTATTATTTCATAATTTTTGTAACAAAACTTTGTTCAGTTTCATACAGATCAATATACGTGGAAGAAAAATTTTAAGTAATTTCAATTAATCAGTCTTGTTTCAACCAAATAAGGTTTCTAAATCTCCTCATGATAAATTAATTTTTTCTCATAAATGAAAACATACCCCGACCAAATTATACTGGAATCCCTTTAGGTAAATTACCTTAAAAAAGACAAGCATTGTGCTAATATTTGCAGCATTTACTTTCTTTTATGCCAAGTTTCAGTATTAAATATCAGATAAATCTGAAATGGTGAATCTTCGTGAATGAATATTACTTTTATTTTAGGAAATAACTTTTTAATTCGCTACTTTACAGAAGAAAAAAATATATTTTAATTATCATAGAAAAAATAAAAGAAACGAACAAACTAAATATATATATATTTATAATATATATTAAAAAGTTTTATTTGTAATACGCACTTTTATTATTTATAAATACAGTTATCTCTTTATAATTATACTTAATAATTCCTATTTACATAACACTTTTATTTAAATTAACTTGTTTTCGCATTTTACAATGGATTTTTAACTTATTTCCTTATGTACTAGAGTTATAAATTTTATATTCATAGGTGTGTCTACTAAGACGATATATCATTTTAATAATTTCAGAATTTAAACGTAAATTATTGACTTAATTTCAAGGCATTTTTTCCATTACTTCCACAAATGTTTCTAATAATTGAGAAATTTATTATTGGTTATTACTGTATACGATTTACAACAATAATGTTGCAAGAATGCATCAAACCATGATAACCAGAGAAGACCAAATATCAGGGAAACTTCCACAATAAAATAATTTTTAAACATAAAAGGGCAAAAAAGTTTAAATTAATAAGAAAAATCATACGATAAGAATAGATTATTAAGCATTTTCCAACACTTCCTGAAATCTTTAACAAATCTTCGTTATTTCGTGAAATAAGATGTTACTGTCGATAGCTAAATATGTATTCCAATGTTTTTGAACAGCCGCATATTTGATCTGTCGGTTGATACATATATATATTACATAATGGAGACGTTTACCCGTAAAGCATGGTGATGTCACTGCAACGTCGTTGTGAAGTCACATTGTGACTTTGTGACCATCGATTGTCCATGTGACGTCATGTGACGTCGATGTGAAGTCACAGTGACTAAAATGTGAAGTCGTTAAGGCCGTTTTAGAGCTCTTTTGTGACGTTTCACAAAGTGGTCACAATGTGACAAATTTGTGAAAAATGTGTCATTTGTGACTAATATGACATTAACGTTGTGACGAAACTGTGACAAAAGAGACGATATTTAAATTGCCAGAAACATGTTTTTTAAAGTAAATAACATGTTTTGAAGGATATTCATAAATTTCTAAAGATTTTTAAGAAAGTCACATCTCAGTCACAATGTGACGTCACTGAGTGGTGGAATTTTGGTCACAGATGTGATGTGACCAAAGTGACTCACAGCGACGTCACTGTGACGTCACTGTAACCATGCATGCTGTTAGGGTTGTTTAGCAACTAAACTTCTAACAGATTGAAATTTCATTTCCAGCAACTTATACTAATAGATAAAAAAATAGTTGAATACATTAGTTCAGTCCTGTAGTTTTTCTAGTACCCTTATTACACGCAAGCATTTTAATAAAACTTAGACTAAAATACTCTAAAACTACTGAAATCACACTTCCACAAATTATCATACACAACCGATCACGTACCCAATTCTTCGTGTATAATCTTTTATGTATATTCTATAAGCATTTCTTAGTAAACTGAATGCAGTTCAGCTTAAAATTAAAAACTAACATTAAATACTAACTTTAAGTAACTTACAGTCACATTAAGTAACCTCTACGAACTCTTTTATATAGCCCAGTACACTAGCTATAGCATTTATTCATACATTATAATATGCATATATTTAGAGAGACTTTAAAGCGCATGATTAAAATCATGATTAAAAAGGAATTTCATCCATCCATGAGCAATCATTGATAATATACAGTGCTTCGGATAGAATATAGAGTTTGGAATGTTTTGTATATTCCGTGAATGCTACGCAATTTGTATCACGCAATTTGTGGTAGGCAATTGCGTGAAATAACTTATATTGAACCTCCGCGACAAATGTAAATTTTATTATGTATGAAATTGTTTAATATGATTAAAATATGTCGCTAAAGGTCTCCCCCCCCCCCCTTCACTATTATGTTATGGAATACTTTTACGTGGCATTGTAAATGAATAAAAACTATTCTTTTCACTCACCTTTTACAGAATGCATATTTTAGGGCACTTCATAAATGCATTTCAGTTTTATTATGATCGAAAGATTAACATTTAAAAAAAAATTTTGGAACGATTTTTTTTATAGACCGAAATGTAAGGAATACTTTTGACTGTCCCGGTAAATAAACTAATAATGTAAAAAACTTAATTGAAAACATGATTCGTTTGAAGGGTGAACGTCAATAACTTCCAAAATTTTCAGAATAATCCTAGTATATGTACGAAAGTTAGAGATAACGGATAAATAAACAAAAGGCATAAAAACTTTTATTATTTATTTATTTATTTATTTGTAAACTGTTAAATTGCTAAAATGAAAAAAAAAGTATTATATAAGGTATTATATAATCAGGATTCGTTGATGTATATCAATATATATATATATATATGTAAAACCATTAATTGTATTACGATATTTGAAAATTGAATTTAATAGAAAATTACCACATATATACACAATGGATATATTGCTCGTGGGCTGCAATAGTGGCACAACTCAAAAAATTAGGTTTTGAGATTAATGGGTTTGAAGTTTCGCCTTGTAATGAAATGCACAATCTATACGATTCATTGGTTGTTGTAAGTGTTAAGTGGTACTAAATGACTTTGTAAGGATACAATTAATAATAATGCAAAAAAATAGTCTGAAAAAAATATTTTAAGAGTCGGGGCCCCTAATGTCCCTATGCACCTAATTGTTAATGACCCTTTGACCCCTTTTTATCAAATCTTCTTTCATACTGAGGGGCATTTCTTCATTTAGCTAGCCTCGCCTTTTTACTTTTCAGTTATGACCTTCCTTGAGGCCCGTTTCAGGGTCCCTGTAAGTTTTTGTGATAATAAATTGTTAATAAATTGCTTCCATTTAATTTGATCTTCATTTTTGGGATACTTCTTCCATTTAGATATTTTCAAATTTTAACATTACATACAAGATCTGGGGCCTCCTAGGTAATCATAGGGCCCTATGATGTTTTTGTGTGCCAAATATTTTTCCCTAAAAATAAGAAAATAAGAAAGTCTGTTGGAAAGAATACCAATCTGCAATGCTGGAGAGCGCATTAACTCAAAATTCGTATTTTTTGAGTTGTGCCACTATTGCAGCCCACGAGCGCTATATATATATACATATATATATATATATATATATATATATATATATATATATATATATATATATATATATATATATATATATATATATATATATATATACATATATATATATATATATATATATATATATATCGGCATATATAGCATATATATACAGGGTAATTAAAAAAACGTGGACAAAACGATATGACCAATCAAGCCTACAACAAGGATAAAAAATCACATAGGAACATAGGGTCGCAAACTACTTTTTGAGTCACAGATACAGGGTGTTTCATTCCGGTTTGAAACTAATAATTTCGAGGAAATTAAAAACATTGTAATGAAAATGGAACGATATGTACCTTATTTTGTGTGAAATGTGATAACGTTACAAAAAGATCTGGAAAAACATATTGCTCAAGCAATCGATGATACCGTATAAACTCATTATCACAGTCCAAAATGTGAGGTGCCAAGTGCATATTGTTGGCGCGCATAATACAATGTTCTACCACTTTTGTTTGGTGTTATCACATTTAAAACAAAGGTAAGAATGTATATTAAATGTTTTAATATAATATACTTCAGTTTTCTGAAATTTATTACCGTCAACCCAAAGTGAGTTAGGATGAAACACCCTGTATTTGTGACTCAATAAGTGGTTTGCGGCCCTATGTTCCTATGTGATTTTTTTCCTTCTCGTATGCCTGATTTGTCATATCAATTTTCCCACGTTATTTTGAATCACCCTGCATATACACTATATTGCCATTGATTATGGGACACTTGCAATTTTAGACGTTTTACTAAATATCTAGAAAAATAACTGAGGAATCATCTCGAAACTCTTAGTGTATAAATATAATAGTATACGTCATACATCTCCGTGAAGATTTTTTACCGAAACGCCATAGGGGACCGTCAACAAATTAAAAAATAATGAATATCTTTTCAATAACCCTGTCAAAACTAATGTAGCAAAAGCGCTCAAACTCTAGATTGTGATTGAATGCCTTATTGTAATACACTGTGTTGATTTTTATGCAAATAGCATGCACACTCGCAGAGTAATTAAGGTTTTTATAAAAATGGTCCCAAATTTTTCCAAGTTTTTCCATTATAATTTTCAGAGTTCTTAATATAAAATGATATTTTTTTCAGAAAATATGACAAACAACATTGCACACAGTACCCTGTAATCAGAATTAATAAATAATAAAAATTATATGAAAAATGAATAGGTTTACTATATAATTTTTTACTGCGCATGCATCAAAGATATCAAAATTTCATTTGCATATTATGTTAGCTAAATGTACAGAGCAACTTTTGTAAAAGTTTCAAAATCATAACTTGAAAATTCTGAAAGTAATCGTCTATAGAAAAAGGACAAAATCCGTTGTTTCCAAAATGAAGCAAAAAAATGAGGGATTTTATCCAATAGCAGTAGTACATCCCATATTGTGTATTCTATATTGACACTAATCAATGAATATATGGATACAACCCCTCTTGTTTTTGCTTCATTTTGAGAATAACGGATTTTCGACTTATGCAATTGACGATTATTGTCAGAATTTTCAAGTTATGATTTTGTGACTTTCAGAAAAGTTGCTCTATACATTTAGCTAACATAATATGCAAATGAAATTTTGATATCGTTGACGCATGCGCAATAAAAAATTATTTAGTAAACCAACTCATTTTTTATACAATTTTCATTATTTTTTAATTCTGATTACAGGGTACTGTGTGCAATGTTGTTTGTCATATTTTCTGAAAAAAAATAATATTTTATATTAAGAACTCTGAAAATTATAAGGAAAAAACTTGGAAAAATTTGGGATCATTTTTATAAAAACCTTAATTACTCTGCGAGTGTGCATGCTATTTGCATAAAAATGAACAAGGCTTATTACAATAAAGCATTCAATCACAATCTAGAGTTTGAGCGCTTTTGCTACATTCGTTTTGACAGGGTTATTCAAAAAATATTCATTCTTTTTTAATTTGTTGACGGTCCCCTTTGGAGTTTCGGGAAAAAATCTTCACGGAGATGTATGACTTATACTAATATATTTATACACTAAGAGTTTCGAGATGATTCCTCATGTATTTTTCTAGATATTTAGTAAAATGTCTAAAATCGCAAGTGTCCCATAATCAATGGCAATATAGTGTATACAAACACTCATAAGCCAATACATTGTGACTACCCACAGAATTTGCACTGAGCTCGCCTGGATGACATGGAAGGCACACAATCGTATGTGAATAGTATTTAAATGATTCTAAGAAGCTTCAGGAATCATTTTTGCTCTTACGTCTGCTTGTGAGCATAAAAGCTGCTGATCTAAGCTAAATTCATAGAAAGAAGTATTCAGAATGAGCAGTTTCGAATGTGCACGTCTCATGGGATGCTCGGGACATACCGTTGTTATTACTTGTGCAAATTGGATGAGTGACGGTGAAACTATGATTAGCATCCATCGCGTTGAACGTACAGGTGTTATCAAGAAAAAGGGACATCGGAAACTCCCCCTCCCCCCCCCCGATTTGTAAGACAAAATACGCATCAAAGACTGGCTCAATTTACATCTCAAGACAATACAGGTCCGAGTGGAATTCTTTCGGAGCATACAGTTCCGCTAACACCGTTGAATGTGAGCCTGCAGGACTAACATCTCACTCATTTTCCCCTATTAACCAAGCATTATCACCAAATACTCTTATACTAGGCTCGGGAACATAATGACTGGACTATAGATTACAGGGTGAGAGTTTCCTCGTCACATGAAACATGATTCATCTCTCATTACGATGATGGCCGTGTTTAAGTATGCCGTTTACTATGGCAACTGTTACCTCCCTCATTCTACAGGTCATACACAAACCAGTTGTGGCGATATAAACAATTGAGGAACATTCTAATGGCCGTCCCTCGGGGCCTGTGGTTGTTTTAGTACAAACTATGAGCGTCACGGAGCATATGAACAGCCTTGTGGATCATTTTCATCATTACATGGTATCTGTCTTCATAAATGGAAATATAGCCTTCGTGCAAGACAAGGCTTCATGTCGCATGACTTGAATCGTGCTCGGTTGGTTCCAGGAACATAATTCAGAATTCCAGCTAACGTTTTGTTCACGTTTTTTAACGGATCTTAATATGACAATGCGCATTTTGGGTGTCATTGAACAGTAAAAATTGCAGTAAAATTAGATGTAAGAAAAAAATGACTAATTTGAAATCTAATACTTAATTAATTTGAAATCTAATTTTACTGCAATTTTGACGACAAAAACTGCTTGCAACAATGCCGCCAGCAGTTTTTGCCGTAAATTTAACGGATATTTTTCAGTGTAGCTTTAAGTCATTAAAATAAACGACAAACTTTTATTTTAAATTTAACGGATATTTTTATTTTTTTAACTATTTAGAAAATGTTTGTATTCCTCGGTAAAGAACTGGGAAAGCTGAAGTATATCTGAACCTTTTTATTGGTTGAATTCCGCAACTTTTAAAAATTTTATTCGTTTTCTTATTGGTGCACTTTTAATGTTCTAAAATTGAATGCTTCTTTTTTTTTTCTTTTTTTTTTTTTTTCTTTTTTTTTTTTTTTTTTTTTTTTTTTTTGATTGGTTTATGTTTAATGTCCAGAAATAAATTATTTCTGTTGCCATGATGACAAAAAAGTATTAAAAAACTAGAAAAAAGTTAATAACTTAAAACCAAATTAAACTACAGCTTTAAAAAAATTGAATTTAAAAGTATATTTTTTTCTCTATATGACGGTGTAAAAATTGAAAATGTGTGATGTTTAGAAGCTTCAAAATTTGCAGTACCGAAAATTGTAAAACTAAAATTTCATTTTAAATTTGTATATGATTGATACAGGAAAATTAATTTTTAATCCAAGGTGTACGTAATATTGGTTATTACATAAATCACGTTTTGATCATCATAAAAATTATGTTTATTACAATTGTTACTATTTAAAATATAGAATTTATATACAAGTCTAAAATTTTAATCTTGAAAATATAATTTCCCAAATAGTCGTTGCAATTTGTTAAATTACAGTTTTTAACTCCTTGGAAAACAGTTGTTGTCTTCGCTAAAAATGTTTTTTTTTTTTTTTTTTTTTTTTTTTTTTTAATAGTGATTTAGAGAATTAAGCCTCAGATACTGAATTAGTCCTTCTCTGAGTTGAGTTTCAATTTAATAGTCTGACTAGAGATCTGAGCTTCCAGAAAGAGCTGAATTGTTGGACTATAAAACTGAAAAAAATGTTGGCCAAAGGAATCTCTTTTTATTGGTAAAAGAATTGGATTGATCGAGATAATTCCTTTTCAAATGCGATTTTAGGAAAAATAATGATATCGATTACATAAAATCGGATACGATGTGAAAAAATGGAGGTCATTTAAAAATTAGTACAGCAAATGACATAAAAATAAGAGAAAAGTTATTTTGTATGTCTTCATAACTTCAATTTCGCAGGCCTGAAAATTTCACTGTTGTTGACATTACCACAAACTTTAATTTCATTCATAGGACGCATAACTACAATATAAAAAACAAGTCGGAAACTGCACGTCAAACATAGCAAATAATTTGCGTTCGTTCTATAACGAATTCTTAGAAATATTCAGTTCTTCAGTTAAAACTATACAGTACTTCGGATAGAATATATTATCCGAGATATTTTGTGTGTCCCTGTAAATATTATCTACTTTCTATTATACGGAAAGCAATTTGTGTTAATGCTCAATTCCATAAAATGTTAAGTAGTTTAGTATAATTGAAATGCGCCCCAAATAATGTTTCCTTCCATACTATTATGCAATAGAATTCTTTTGTCTAGCCCTGCAAATAAGTAACAAATATAGTCTTTACACCACAGATTGTATGGAATGAATATTTTAATACATACTTCTTACATGAAATCAATTTTATTATGTTCGCAAGAGTTTAGCATCCTTAAAACGCACTTGAAACTATTTTTCCCATTGGCCGTAATGGAAAGGAATGTTTTTGATTGTCCCTGTAATTAGACTATACATCCGATTTTCATAAAAATTCAAAGGACTCGGCAAAATTCTGCATTTTCAAAATAATAAATATATAATTGCTTTTCAAAATAATAAATAATTTAAACTAATTGTAACAAAAATTCACATATGTAAACTACATTCTTTCAGAAATATTTAAATAGTAAAAATGAATGCTTCAAATTAAAATTTCCCTTCTAATTTATTATTAATTAAGTTAACTTTTCATATATTTTACAGAAAGTTTGATAAATGGCTAAAAGTTTTTCAAAAATAATACTTTTAATCAATATATTATTGAATTTAGAGTAGAATTTGGAAAAGTTTCATAAATAAACTATTCACTTTTGGGTACATTTGAATGTATAAAACTTCGTAATCAGCAAAATCTAATTAAAGATTTTAGAGCTAGATGTATTTTTAAGCTTTCATAAAATCTCTTTTTCGTTTTCTGTTTTATAAAGAAATTTTCTGGGAGCTATGAATTAATGTAAGATATTAATTGAAATTAGGAAAAAGGTTATTATGGCACAAAAATGGAAGAAAATTTAGAATTGTATGAAATTAAGTTATATTTTTAAGAGACAAGTCTATTTAATATTTAATGAAATTCAATGGATCTGCGTTTATTCGTCACGCTATTTTTTATACTTTGCTTTTACATTATCATGATTATCCGAAAAACATTCTACATATTTAATAATAATAATAATAATAAATCAGCATTAAATATATTCTTGGGATTTAATAAAGAGTTTAAAAAAGAAATATTTTACTGGCATTGATTTACAAAAAACATTTTGAATAGCTTTTATAGTGCATTAACGACTTTCTCAAAGCAACATACCGATTTTAAGGATTCTAAAAATTTTTACATAACGACATTCAGTTGCGTAAATGATTTTATGCATACAAGAGTAAAGAAAAAAATACACAATTGCTCTATCTCAAAAATTAATGCACAAATTTTCATCAAATTTCACATTCAGTTAGACGTTGTGATGAATTGGTATTCCCTACATTTTTGTGTAAATTGCTCAACAGATTTCTATGCAGTATTTTTCATGATTTCCAGAAGATCTCTATCTCAAGAGCTAATCCACGGATTTTCATAAAATTTCAAATTCATTGACATGATTTGACGTTTTCAACATGTTAGTTTAAATCGCTCAACAGAAGACACTTCTATGCAACATTTTTCATGATTTCCGCAATAGCCCAATCTCTAGAAATAATAGACGGGATTTCATCAACTTCAGGTTTAGTTGGTCTTTGATATGAATCGACATTTTATACATTTTGCTGTAAATAGCTAAAAAGAGGGTGCTGCCATACTGCATTTTTTGCGATTTCTGAGATAACTCTATCACTAATAACAATACTCGTATTTTCATAAAACTTCAGATAATTAGTCCTTAATATGACTTGGTATTGTTTACAATTTGGTGTATATTGCTCAACAGAGAGCACTGCATGCTGCATTTTTCACGATTTGCGCCGTAGCCCTATCTCAAGAAGTAATGCACGAATTCTCATCAAACTTTAGATTCAGTTAGATGTTGATGCTATTGTGTATTTCTAGATTTACGATTTTTAGTGATAGTCAAACCTCTAGAATCAATCACGAAATTTCATATTATTTGAATTCCTATGATGGGCATAGATTGCCATTTAATTTTAGCACGGTTATAGCGAATTATGACGTAATCGCAAATGCGATATTTAAGAAAAATCCTGAATTCCATATCTGATCTTTTTTTTATTTATTTTTTTAAATTTCTAGTGATGAACAATTTTTTTAATGCATCCATTTTTTTTTTCATAAGCATATTTTATGCTGAATAGTTTTCATATATGTGACTTGTCGTTGATAAATTTTACTGTATTGCAGGCCATATTGGAACATGTTCCTCCTCAAAATGTGTTTCTTTTCCACACATTGTTTTCAATCTTGAGAAATAAAGATTATTTTTTTAATTCTAAATTTTATTATCATTCTTGGGTGAAGTTATCCTTTTTTTTTTCTTTCTTTGTATTCCTCATCCCACATGAATTGAAATTTCATATTTTATATATAAGTTACTGCTAAATTTTAGGATAATTCAAAGCATAATCTTTAGAAAAGAAAAAAAATCAACAGCATTAGAAATTTTTGTATTAAAAATTATAAGTTCAAATATCTAAAACGCACATTTTAAACATTCTGGATAATTCTTTTAGCTTAGATTGCAGATCATTAAATTTTCAGTAATTTGAACCACATATTTAACGAAACAAAAGTTTTAACTATAAAACACTAATAATAATATACAGTCGAACCTCTATATAACGAATCTCCATACATCGAATTTCTCCATATAACGAAGTTTTAGTAAGAACGGTCCCCTTTTCGCATGATTACATTAAAAGCAGACTCTATATAGCGTAATATCTATCTCCATATAACGAATTTTTTCATAAATTGATCTTAATTCATTCAGTTTTAAAAAAGCTTCGAAATCATATGGAATCAATTTTCCATCACTTATTTTTGATTTATCGTTCAGTGGAGAGTTTTTTTTTTTTTATATTACTTCTCTCCTTATTCTTTAAACCTAACAAGTTCATCCCACCTCCCACACACCTTTCAACATTCTTCTCAAAACACAGTATATTGAATAGTTACACATATAAGAGAGGAATCAATGAGAGCACATAAGAGAGACCTTCAAATGGAGGAAAATATCAACTACAATTTTTCATTCCTTGCTAAAATTTGAAAATTTTTTTTGAGAGCGTAACAATTGTAATTTTAAAATCAAAACAACAAAAAATTACAGATTTCTTCCTCTGAAATTTATATAAGTCTTCCTCATTTGATTTTCATTAAGCTTTCAAATTAATGTCTTTTCTCTTTTTTGAAACTGCTTAAATAAGTAAGAAATAAAATGTTAGATTAATATATACTTTTAAACATTTCAAATTCTTAATTAAAAAGATCAAAAATAACATTTGTTCAAAATTTACACATTAAATACTATTTTTAACATCACTCTCTATACATCGAATTTCTCTATATAACGAATTTTTTACTGGAACGATGGATTTCGTTATATAGAGGCTCGAGTGTATGTAAAGTATAAAGATAATAAAATATCGGTAGTAAATAGTTGTTTCTATTCGCGTTATCGTTTTGCTAAATATCATACAATGGATTATTTTCCATAGAATTATAGAAATTTAAAAACAGACTAATTAAAAAATTAAGCTGTGCTTAAATGTACTGTATTTGTGAAAGATTATAGACCTTTTTTCTGTCTGACTGGAAAAAAAAAATGTTTATTTGCTTGTTATAATTATCAAGTAAATACCTCTTGTATTTTATTATTTTGTTTTTAAAGAACATCAATCATTGTATTAATTGGCGAATAAAATTTATTAAAGAAAGAAAAAATATATTGCATTTATAGGTTTAAAAGTATTTAATTTTTGTAATTAAAAAAAGCATAGACGACTTTTATATAATTAATCAGATTTTTTTAAGGAATAAATAAGCAAAAACAATTAAATTGCATCAGTAACTTTGTAAAGTTTTTAAAAGTAATTAAGGTTGCAATTTTACTTGTCCTTTAAAATTTTTAAACGATTTTATAAATTTAGCTTTTATTATTTTATCTATTATTTCAATATGATAAACAAACATCATTTTTTAACAAAGTTATTTAAATAACAAAATCTGAAAACTCAATATTTTTTTTTTTTTTTTTTTTTTTTTTGTCTAACGACATAATTGAACAGCAAATGTATCTGATGATTTTGTTTATTATGATTATTAAGTAAATAACAAAAGTATGTTATTAATTTATTTTTAAAAGACAAACGAACATGGTTTTCCTTTAAGTATTAAGTAGATAAAAAAAATTATTTTCATGGGCGTATGTATTTTTTTACCTTTGTAATTAAATAAAACAGCACAGATGAAATTTTTTTAATGAAACATACTTTAATGAAAGAATAAACACTCTCAACTAATTAAATTTCCATCTTTTTTTCTTCTGCTTTTTCACTCTAAATTCCGTCTTCTTTTGATGTTTCTTTTCTCAGTTTAATCATATGTCATAACGCAATGCTTCTATTCTGATCTAGTATTTTTTTAATATTATTATTTAATATTTGTATGTTATTTTATATTTACCGATTATTTATTATTTATTATTTTATATTTTATGTATTTTTTTTTTTTTTTTTTTTTTTTTTTTTTTTTTTTTTTTTTGCGCTTTCCAAGAAAGTTGAAAAGTGCTTATGCATTTGGCTTTTCTGCCCATCTGTCCATCTGTCCACGTCCAAACTCCCATAAATATACTCGGATTTTCGTGCAATTAATAAAGCATATTTAGAGTCACCAAGGCATGATTGGTATTCCATATGAAGTAAATATGATTAATGGTTTATTTACAGCGACACTCAAAGGAATTCGATTACATTGTGGTATACGGAGAAAAATCATTTGGACAGTATTTTAATGACCTTACCCTATTTCAAATATATAGAAACCGATATAAATAACTGAATTTCACTACGAGTACGTTAAAAAAAAAGCATTCATAGATTTTTTTTTAATTACTTTACAGGTACACACAAAAGAAATCGGTTACCGTACTGTCTTTGCCTATTAATTGCTGGAGAGTCCATTTTAAAATTCGATATGCGCTTTTAAACTTAATTAGTTTTTAATGTATTACTCTTTATATATAAATTTTATACCTCATATACAGGGATGCACAAATGTATTCGCATACCATTCACCTTATTAGAGGAAATTGCTGAAGGGTAATTTTCAACTGAAATATATGTATCTCTTAAATGAATTAAATTTTTGAATGCATATTGTTAATGAATACAAATTACTATATCATATACAGAGCTGCTAATAAATACGGACAATTTTCCGATTGCAGATTGGAACAGCTGGCATTCAATTTTTAAATGCGTTATTCATTTCCGTATTTGAAATGAGACGCAATATTTTAATTTTTAAGCGGCACAATGTTGTTAAATTATTCTAAAATGTTGAAAGTGCTCCGAAATCTATGTTTGACGCATATTTTTTTCTTACTTGTTTTATTATTTACACGTACTTACACCTTTTTATTTAAATATGTTCTCACATCTGGCATTATATAAAAAAATGCTAGACTTTTTTTGTAAAAGTATACTTTCTGAATTATTTTTGTTATAGTTTGTTTATTTTTAAAATTTGTGTATCTTAATAAAGTTCAGATGGACACAGATGTCATATATGGACCACGTTGGCGCGACTGTCATACAAAATCGGTTTACCCCTGCCCCAAAAGCTTAGATAATCAATAAAATTTGCATTAACATAAAAAGTCATAAGACACAATTAAAGTTCGTGATATCGGTATTTAAATACTAGCAGTTTTGCTGATATACACATACAATTTATGATCAAAGGTTTGAAATTATAAAATATACATTAAATTACATAAAAATAAACTGTCCCAAAAGTATAGACATAATATAGAATTATATGCTTTCTTTTACATTTTTGTTTACAAAATAAAGTACAATATTTTTATTTTTGTCTGCTTCTGTAAATTCAGAATAATTTTTCCCCTTGAAAAACTGTCCACTATATTTTTAGCATAATAGTTTATTCAAATTTTGTAGAATCAAATGAGTTTAATGTATTGATTTGTTTGCGATTCGGCAACGACATTTCCTGCATATTCTGATGCAAATGCCACATTCTACACAAATTTCTAAAGATGAAATTATTTGGATTTTACATTTGAAAGCGCAAAGACAAAATCCTGTACAAAGATTGAGAAAAATAAAGAGATTTCTGAGCAGTATTTATAGAGTTTTGAGATCAGGTGGAACATGAAATACTAGAAAGGGAATCAAAAAACCTAAAAAAAAACAATGTTAAGTGATGATAGAATGTTATTAAAGATGGCTGTAGATGATAATTTATTTATGCATGAAATTGCATCAATTGTTAGAATTTCAAAAAAGTACTGAACACAGGAGAATTAAAGCTTCAACAAGTCTTGTTTACAGGAGAATCAAAGCAAAACGTTGCTTAAAGCAGAAACATAAAGATGCACATCTAAAGTTGGCTAGAAAGCAAATGCCATATGGTGAAATATTGATTTCTGTCATCTTCAGTGATGAAAAGAAATGGAATTTGGAAGGCCTTAATGGTCATAAATTTTACTGGGTAAACTCAAAGAACTGTTTCAGCAGGCAACAAGCGGAAGATATGTAATGAACTGCGGAGGATTTTCTTTCAACAGTCAAACATTTCTAGACCTTATGGGCAGAAAAATGAAATGAGAGGAATATCAGGATATTTTAAGTACCACTTTACTGCCAATTATAGATTTTCCAGCAAGACCGGACTGTTTTTTTCAACAAGATGGGATTTCATCTATATTTTGACTTCATTGAAAACATGGTTTATGCAAAACAATACCACATTATTATACTGGCCAGCATATAATCTAGATCTGAATCCCGTGGAGAACATATGGGGGATCTTATCTCGCAATGCATATGAAATCGGAAAGCAATATACAAGTGTAAATGACTTAAAAACTGCAATTGACAAAACGTGCTATTAAATATCTTTTTCTGTAATGCAATCCCTATTCATATCAACAGAACAATGTTATTTGATGTTATAAAGTATCGTGGGAATACAATTCAATAATAAAAGTAAGTTTTTAATTACTTTTATAAATGTAAAACCAAAAAAAAAAAAAAAAAATACATTTGTCTATATTTTTGGGACAATACATTTTTACATAATTTAATGTATATTTTATGATTTCAAAACTTTGATCATAATTTGTATGTGTATATCAGAAAAATAGCTTTTATTTATTACCTACCTCAAAAATTTTAATTGTACTTCATTACTTTTTATGTTAAAGCAAATTTTATTGATTGTCTAAACTTTTGGGACAGGGTGTATGCCTCACATAGTAACTCAGTTATTTTGAAGAAAATTGGGCAAAAATATTCATATTCAAAAACATTTTCAAAAATTTAATATTTTTTAACTTAAAAAATGAATAAATATGTAGTTTTCTATTTTTTTATTTTTACATTGAAATGCTATTTGAACCATATTTGAAAATAAAGTATATAAACAATGTTCTTGAAAAGTTAAACTGCCCCCGAAAGCAAAGACAACTTCAAATATAATTATAATAGTTCAGCATATAATAATTCGTATTTATAAAATTCTCTTCATTTTTTTCATAACTAATAAATCATAGATTTGACATTGTATATCATTTGCAATCAAATGTGATTTGTCAAACTTATCAAAAGAATGGAATTCTCTATTATGATACTTAGTCAATGAGTATATTGAATATTTAAAATTTTTAAACGCATTATCTTAAGTAAATTATAAAAATTTTTGTCAAAATCACAATAAATAACTTCTGTTACTTGTTAATATTTAAACTGAGCTAATATAATTATCTTATATAAAGCGCCTGTACTGTCGAGAAGGTTAAAAAATATATTGAACGATTCATTTTTGTTTGCTTTTACTTTCCTGTACATTTTCACTTTTATTAGACGAAAATCTATTAAAATCAACAACTATTTTTATCACTTTGAGTCGTAACCTTATATATAAAAAGACTAACGATTTGGAGAAGGACCAATGAAAATCTATATACATAACCGATGGACCAATGAAAATCTTTGTAGATACCACATGGGACGGTTCCTAGTTCTCTCACCAAATGTCGCCAATTTAGCTACCTACTTGACGATATGTCGCTAAATTTGGTGATAAATATTAGTTGCCAAGAGTGACGCCAACTTGGAGATATCTGTGACATTTAATCCAAGTTCCCATAGACATCCACTTGCATTGTTCACTTGCAGATCAATCCACAAAAGCAAAAAATACATTTTTTATGTATTACAAAGAATCGTATAAATACATTTTTTTAAAAAAAATAATAAATCATTTACATGTTAATATGTAATATTAATAATATTATATTTCCATTTTTCTTTAAATTGGTTACTACACATTCAAAATTCAGCAGTTTTTGAATTTACTGTAATTTTTAAAAGAAATGTTTTCATTTTCAATTATATGCTGTTTATGACAATAAAGTTTTACAAAGTTTCAATTTTTTTTTTTTTTTTTTTTGCTTTATTTCGGAAAAAATAAGAAGATGACCATTCCCATAAATATTCTATATACTTCTCTCGAGTATCTTTTACAAATTTAAGTATGAAGACAAAAAATGTAGCAGGCATATATTGTAAAACACTTTCAAATGCTATAAGAATAATATTGAGAAATTTTTTTTTTTTCTGTGGTAAAATTATCTAGCTAAATAAGTAATTAAAACACGTGATTAAATTAAAGTTCATCATTCAAAATAATTCCAGATACTCTGTACTAATTATCTTCTCCAATCTTGTAAGTGGTCCATAAAAATTTTACTTTCAACTTTATACACAGAATTTCATGTAAATTTAAAAATGCATACTTCTACAATTTAATAGAGAATTATAGACAGTCCCGTGACGGAATTATTTTGTAGGTCTCTGTAAATGGACGATAAATGCTCCATATTCCATAATCTAAAGAACACATGTTTTTCGGATCATTTCAAATTAAATTATGGCTGAAATGATTTACCAACATTACATTATTCAATAAACAATGCCGCCCCCCCCCTAGATGACAGTGCTACGTAATTCTTTTGAGTGTCCATTAAATAAAATGCTTCTTATTCTATGCACCTAATAGAGTGTAGTGTAGTTAATTCACTAACGTAAAGAATGACATAATGTTTTGAATATTGTAATATAAACAAGTGCACCACAAACGAAATTCTAGAAGGTTCTTAGCGTAACTAAATTCTTTTGTTCGTACGTCAGAACGAAATACACGTGCTGCACATTTTTTCGAGGTACACCTCATAACTAATAATTACATAGCATACCCAGTATATTAACGTGAGCTTAGACAGGAACAAACGGACAGAGAGACAAATCGGATATACATTTAAAATGGATCAGAAAATGTTAAATATGTGCAATACATTAATAAAGTAATAAATAGAAATAAACTAGAAAATTCCTTTTCTGATATCTAACATTTTACACCCCCTTTATATACAAACTATACTGCTAAAAAGAAAGAGATGTTTCTTAACTTACGAAAAATTACTATAATCACGAACGAAAATATTCGGTAATCGGTTTCAAGTCATTCGGTTTTACAAAAACTGCTTCCATTACCTTTAGAAACCTTAAAAAATTATTTTGAAATTTAGAAAAGAATTTATAAGAAATATTTTTTTATTTGTCGTCCGTAATTTTCAGTAACGTATTTGAGTAGTCTTTTCGAAGCATAAATCTGTTCTCTCTATATAATAATAGTTTTTATTTTGCTATTAAACTTCAACTAAACATTTTCAGCTGCATAACTGAAATTATCCAAACACTTGAAACAGAAAAATGTTAATTTTAATGTTCGTATTAATGCTGTTAATTCTGTATTTTTTTCTGTTAAGCATATTTTCTGAACACAAAAATATTTACTTTCGACCTGATAGCATCAGAAATTTATTTTTCTGGAGAGATAGAACTGATCAGTGAACTAACTGTAAAAGCTATTCGAAAACGTTTTCGAAAACTACCGGCAGCTAAAAATATTTTTATAATTTTTCCTTTAAATTTCAAAGATAAATTATTTTGTGAGATTTGGATGGAAAGCTTTCATTATTCTATCATCAGTGGCAGTGGCGCCAACTTATATGGGTCCGTGGGGCCTGCGCCCAACCAATAATTTTGAATTCTAGCTTATTTAATTTTCCTTGTTCTATTTTTTATTTATTTCATTATTATCTTATAATTCATTTTTCTAACTAGAACAAAATTTATTTTGACTATGACCGTACGCTTTAATTCTCCGACTGACACCCATTAAATCCAAAATGACTGAAATGTAAATGTTTAACTTTCTGCTGTTTCAATTTGTAGTCATGTTCATGACATGATTATATTACAATAGATATTACTACCTGTATAAGGAAAAACGCATGAGAATATGATTTTAAAAATTGCAACTACCTTAATACATGATAGCTCGACTTAAAAGTCCCATCTTTCACCAGTTGTCCACCCTTCAAAGAAAAAACAAACTGGTTGTACCATTTTAGCAAAATATATTTTAGCCTACCCAATATTTTTCAAAGTTGGCGCCACTCATCAGTGGCATTATATCATTCTTTATTTAACTGTACTATTCGAGTGAAAGAGTGCCATTTTTCACCATAAGAATGCAGCATGAACAGTTCTAAATAAGGTTTCTTAATCAGCCTATGAATAATTTATTTTTCTCGGATTTGAAAGCTTTTGTCAATGCATATTCTACAGAAATTAAAAAACGTAAAATGCTTTTTTTTATTATTATTTATTTATTTACTTGCTTATTTGTGTGTTTGTATCGTTTGCAGAATATTCTAAAGATATTTTATTTTCTTCACTTTTAAACAGGTACTGCTTTTTTTTTTTTTTGCCCTCATTTATAATTATTTGTATTCTTTTATTTTATATATTTTACTTTTTAAATAAAAAGTTTTGATTAATCTATCGTTAACCATTTCGATAAAAAAAATCGCCATAAGAACGCCGCATGAGTATCAGTTCTAAATCAAATTTCATAATAATCCTTTTAAAAATTAATTTTAGTTAGATTTAAAAGATTTGTATGGTGCATATTCTTTAAAATTCAAATAATGTAAAAATTTGGGAAGTTCTTCTTATTTTCTTTTTCATTGTGTGTATATCGTTAACATAATATTGTAATATTGTGTTATTTTCTCATTTTTTAATAAATACTGTTTTCTTTTTTTAACCCTGATTTATCATTATATCAGTCTATTTTTTGTTGTTTTCGCTGTTTGTTTCCTTAACGGAGAGTTTTAATTATCTCTTGTCAGTAATTTCAAATGAAAGACTGCAATTTTTCGCCATAAGAATGCAGCATGAGTATCAGTTCTAAAAATGGTTTCCCAAAAACCCTATGAAAATTAGTTTTAGTTAAAAGATTTCTTCGGTGCGTATTCTACAAAAATTAAATTGCGTAAAAATTTCGGAAGCTCTTTTTTTTTTTTTTTTTTTTTTTTTTTTTGTGTGTGTGTGTGTGTGTGTCGTTAATAGAATATTGTAATATTATTTTACTTATTATTTTTGAATAAGTACTGATTTTTTTAAAACCTGGTTTATCATCATTATAACAGTCTATTTGTTGTTGTTTTTGTTGTTTGTTTTCTTAATGGAAAGCTGTGATTAATCTATCGTCAGTAATTATGAGTGAAAGACTTCTATTTTTCGCCGTAAGAATAAGCATGACTATTAGTTCTAAATAAGGTTTTATAATCATCCAATGAATAATTAATTTTATTTAGATTTGAATGATTTGGTCGGTGCATATTCTGCATAAATTAAGTAGCATAAACGATCTTGAAATTATTATTTTTCTTTCTTTGTGTGCTTATCGTTAGCAGGATATTGTAATTTCGTTATTTTTTTTTATTTTGGGATAATTTTGTAAACACTGATTAATCACCATATCAGTATCTTTGTTGTTGTTGTTGTTTGTTTGTTTCTTTCTTAAATGGAAAACTTTGATTAATGTATCGTGTGTCATTTCGAGTGAAAAACTGCCATTTTTCGGTATAAGAACGCAGCACGAGTATCAGTTCTAAATATGGTTTCTTAATCACCCTATGAATAATTAATTTTACTCAAATTGGAATGATATGATCGGCACACATTTTCCAGAAACTAAATAGCATAAAATATCTTGAATCTATTACTTTTCTTCCTATGTGTGTGTATCGTTAGCAAATTATTTTATTTTTATTTAATATCAATTCCTTTTTTATTTTGGGATATTTTTTTATCCTGATTTATTACTATATGAATGTCTGTTTTTCTTGTTGTTGTTTGTTTTCAAAATGGAAAACTTTTTTTTACTATATCGTGAGTCATTTCGAGTGAAAGACTGACATTTTTCTGCTTAAAAACGAAGCATGAATATCAGCTCAAGATATGGTTTCTTAATCGCACTATGAATAATTAATTTTATTTAGATTTGAATGATATGGTCGGTGCATATTCTTTAGATATTATGTAGCATAAACAATCTTGAAGTCATTATTTTTCTTTCTTTGTGTGAGTACACTGTAAAAAAAGTCTGTGAAGGTACTAAACATTTTCTAGAAAACTGGGATTCCAAGAACTTTTCCTGTAACAGTAACAGCAAAAATTCAAGTTTCAGAATCGATTACATGAATTTTTCCTGTTATCGTTACATGAAAATTTCTTGGAATCCCAGTTTCCTAGAAAATGTTTAGTACCTTCACAGGTTTCTTTTTTTTTACAGTGTATCTTTAGCAGGATATTGTAATTTTGTAATTTTTTTGAATTTTAATTTTGGGATTTTTTTTAAACCCTGATTTATCATCATATCATATTCTTATTTTATTTTTTCTTATTGTTTTTTGTTTCATAAACGGAAAACTTTGATTAATCTATCCTGAGTAGTTTCAAAGGAAAAATTGCCATTTTTCGGTATAAGAACGCCGCATGGATATCAGTTCTAAATAAGGTTCCTTAATCACCCTATGAATAAATAATTTTACTCAGATTGAAATGGTTTGGTCGGAAACATTCTGCAGAAATTAAATAGCTAAAAATATTTTGAAGTTATTACTTTAATTATTTTCATAATTTTCTTTGTATAGGTATTGTAAGGAGAATATTGTATTTTCTTTATTTATTTTTAAATAAGCAGTTATTATAATTTTTTTTAACTGTAATTTACTATTATTTCAGTATTTTTTATATATCTTTTTCTTTTTAAATGGAAAGCGTTTAATAAAGTATTGCCAGTCATTTCTCGTGAAAGCTGTCATTTTATCTCTATCAGAACAGAGCATGAGTATTAGTTCGGAATAAGGTTTCTTCATCGTTCTATGAATAATTAATTTTTACTAAGATTTGAATGATTTGATCTGTGCACATTCTGCAGAAATTAAATAGAATAAAATATTTTGAAGTTATTATTCATCATTATTATTTTTTTCTTTGAGTCTGTATTATTAGCAGAATATTGTAATATTAATTTATTTTCTTGATTTTTTCCCATTACTACATAATATATACACCAAATTTCAAGTCTCTATATCAATATGTTCGGGAGATAGAGTGTTTAAAGACATACAGACAGACGGACTTCATTTTTTTTTCAAAAAATAATATGTTTTTCGGAATCTCGAATGTCTGAAATGCGTAAATCTGACATTGTTTTTCGATTTTTAAAACGACTGCAAGATTTATCCTGTATTACGTATAATGGGTAAATAATAAACTCTTTTTCTATACAGTTGGTTCTAACAGTAAAATTAATAAATTTTGTAATGGATATCTCTTTGAAATACTGTAGATATCCTCTTTATATCCTCCTCGATAGTTTTTAAATAGTGGCAACAAAAAAGTAACAGCACCGATACCTAATAATTTTTCAAAAATCCCATTTTTTAATCATTTGAAGTAAGAATATCATCATCCAAAATCGTACATATTTTTTAATGATTAATAATGAAACTATTTTTAATAAAAACCCACGTATATAATATATATTAAATCAGATATATTTACAGCGTCTCCAGCAAATAAAACCCCGAATTCAAAACTAAATTTCTCAAAAACAAAAATCGATAGATTTATACGACAAACGATTTGCTTATTAAGTAAGCTGTAAAAAACCTTATACAGAAGTTTCGAACGATGAATATTTTAAAAAGACTGTGTTTTGATTGCAAAGAAAATTTGACTTGACATTTTTTCTTGTTTTAGATTGCTTGCAGAGAACGAGTTTTTAGGATTACAGTTCCATATTTTAACGATATTTGAAGTTTAATTCTTGAAATTTCAGATTTCTAAAAATTTAGTTAGACAAATTGTTAAAATATGGCGTTGTGCGCCGAAAAACTCGTTCTCTGAAAGAAATCTAACACCTTAAAATTGTTATGTTGAATATTCTTTCCAACCAGAACACAATATTTTCAAAATATTCAACGTTCAAAACTTTTGTACACGTTTTTTACCTCTTACCTAATAAAAAAAACCATTTGCCGCATAATTCTATCAATCTTTGTTTTCTAGAAATTTACTTATGAAATCGTGGTCTTATTTTCTGGACACCCTGTAGATATTCTAAACGATTTCGTCCAATTACATTTCCCTTCTGATTTATTTTTATTTTTCTTTAATTAAGATATTTTTCATATATTACCTAGAGAATTTAGAGAATTATATAAAAGTTTATCAGAATAACACATTTAATCGATATGTTACCGAATTTAGGATGCAATTCATAAAAGGTTTCATAAATAAACTTCTCAAATCTTAGAATCGTTTAAGATATGAGATTTTGCAATCAGTAAAATCTAATTAAATATTTTAAGTTTAGAAGCATTTTAGAATTTTCATAAATTGTCTTTTTTTGAATTCTAATGGATTTTCTGAAAGTTATAAATTAATTAAGAAAATATTTGAAATTAGGAAAGAGTTTCTTAAGAAATACCGTGCACAAAAATGGAGGGACATTAAGAATTTTATGAAATTAAATTAAATTTGTAAATAACAAATAAATTTAATTTTTAATTAATAAATATTTTCTATGGATTTGAGCTAATTTATAAGGCCATTCTTCTTACATTACATAAAGGTAATTATAATATGAATTTCATTCGTTCATAATCTCTTCATAGGATCATTCTTCGTTAGAAGGGAAGATTCCAAATACCAATTATAAATAAGTTAAAGACTTCCAAAATAAATTATCTCTATCTAAACCAATGCAGAGGATTTCGTTGAAATGAAATTGGCTATCTTATTTCTATATATAAATATATATATATTTTTTTTTAATGAGAATCCTTCTTAGTAAATTGAACGCTGACCGGAATACTTCAAAAACTTCCATTTTCTCCCATTTAAGATAACGATATATTCGTTTACTAATTAGGAAACAAATCTTAAGGTATGTAACAAAAAGATCTCTATCGGCTTGGCTTACAGGCGGAGGTAAATTTCGAAGAGTGCTCATTTCAACAATAAAAAATAAAATATGATTTCAGATAAAGCCAGTTTAACAACTTTACTTGGCCGCTTTTGAAATTTTCTCTAATTTCACTTTTCTGTAAGAACTGGCTTTATCAGAATCATCTTAAGCGAAATTCGGCTCAAATGCCCATTTTCACGACGCATTTTGAAGTATATTCTGACTTTATATAGTTAGCCAATACGGCACATTACATAGTTTCTAAATAAGAAAAAACTGTTAATTGAATGCGTTTGAGAGCAAAATTAAATTTAAAAATGAGTCATAAACTAAGCAATTTGTTATTTGAATACATCCTTAATTCTTCAATCACGACCGCTTCGGTAATTTTGTATGAAATGCCCACTTTGACAGCTTTTTTCCAAAAATATTCAGGCTTTATAATTAAACTGACCAATGTACACCTTATACAGTTCCTAAATAAGAGATCTATCAATTTGATCGACCGCAGTTGGTAGTATTTCATACGAAATCTACCTAAAAACGAAGGAATGCACTTTTTGAACAAGATATAAAAGAAGGCTAACTCATCACTATATCAAAAGAAATGGGTAATTGTGATCGAAGATTACGCATAAAGTTTCGTTTAATATTTCTTTCAACAATACTTGTCTTTTAATCAATAAATCAAAATAATTAATTTATAATTATAAAAGCCCCACCAATGGCCGAGAGATTCTGACCTCTCAACTGGTAGACGGCAGGTGCTGGGTTCGAACCCAATCGCGGCTGTCGGCCTAACCGTTCGGAGTTTTCGTGGTTTTCTTCGAACCTTGCGTAAATACGGGTTAGGTTCCCTTAGAAAGACCCCCACGAAGGGCACCCCCTCCCTGGGCCTATATCCCTAGTGTAGATAATCGGCCGACAAAAATACACCAACACCAACTATAATTATAAAATCCTTACATAGATAGTAGCACCAAAAATATAATTTTCCAATAATTTTCAAAAGAAATTACATATTTTAATCAATTTAAAAAATGTTTAAATCAAATTATTTAAACAAAACCAAAATTAAAATTTTTATGGAAATCCGGAAACATAAAAATATAGCGGAGAGAAATAAAACTTTAAATTTCTAAAAACGAAAAAAAATGAGTAAACGAATTTTAAGATTCTGAATCTCAATAGTTTTTAAAATAAAATGAAAATTAAATTTCAAAAAATTTTCTGAACTCTAATAATATAATCCCTTAAATTGATAAAAACAAGTTTTTTTTTTTAATTAAATTAATCTTTATATGAAAATTTCAAGCTACTGCATCGAGGTTCGAACTAACAACCTTCTGATTTCTAGCAAGATGCTTTTCCTCCAAGATGTGGTTTCGACACGAAAATGTTCAAATTAATTCTTTTAACCTCTTCTCTACTAGCGATTATTACAGTATTTTTAATTATTACTGAATTATTTCTTCTCTCGTTTGACTTCTGAGCGAGATTTTTGTTTTATTTTTATTAGCTCGAATCTTAGAATTCGAAACATATTATTCTTATATCGAAATTTCATTTTTATTTGAGTATCATTAATAAAATGGGACAAAACTGATGTACCCATTTGGGTACTCAAGAACTGAAGAGGTTAAAGTTAAATTGTAAAAATGAACGATTTGCAGTGGAAAAATTAATTAGAATAATAAACATTTTCTAAATTTTATGAAATGTTGTGTGACATGAGATATTCGTCTATAAGTATACAAAATTTTAAGTTTGAAATTTATAGTTTTTATATTCAGTTTTATAGACAAATAAAGTTTCGTCAGATAAACGGAAAACTAAAAAAAAAATGTACTGACAAGATAAATTTATATACATGAAATTTTATATACTCGAAGTGAAAGATGTTTCGTGAATATTCTCGTTGGTTCCCAAAAATGAGTATACTGTAAACTAGTAGGATGTACCAATCCCCAAACATCCCCCCATACATTTTTATACTTAAAAAATCACACATTTTCAGTGCCTAAATGATTATAATATATAACCATCACGAGGATTCAACTGTTTTAGTCCTTGTCAAATTGTGTGCATTTGAAAAGTATAAATAATCATCGCATTATTCAAACTCATCATTCCGTTTTTGATAAGCCTTCAATTCCAAAACTGGATTAACTGAGTTCAGCAATTGTTTGGCCATTTTATTGCCAATCAGATTGTTTAAGCAATCTGATTGGCTTAAACTGGAGGAAGTGACGTAGATTCAAACTGGTGCTAAGAAAAATTAAAAAGAACAGGACCCGATGCAGGAATCTGTTCAGTGAGGTTTATGCTATTCAGAGGTTTTACTATATTTCAATATTAAAGAATACAGAATTGTCCATTTTTCTATATAATGAATAAAAGTTTGGACTGAGCCAGTATGGGAATTAACGGCTCGTCAGTTTTAGCACTCACGATCTTAGATGTCGCAACAAAAATTCCCGGTTCAAAAAACAGAAAAATGGCAGTTGTCAGGCATTATAGATGGATGCCTAATAAAGTTCTATTAGTGTAAAATTCTTACAGAGTATGAAGTTTGATTAGATACTTTTAACTTTTGAAAATCGTTGAAAGGGCAGCATAGGAGCGCCATCTCTTATATGATTTAGAAAATCACCCAATCAGCACCTGCTTATGGCAAATCTAACTGATGATGAAGTTTGATGAAATTCCGTACATTATTTCTTAAAAAAGGATTATCGCCAAAAGTGTTTAAACTCTAAAACGTACTCTATAGCAACGGTAGTTGTTGGGTCGTTTACAGAAAAACGTAAGCAGCAACAACATTTATCAACCTCTAATTAAATCTGAATTTTGATAGAAATCTATAGCTAATCCTTGCGATAGAGCTATTGTGAAAGCCATAAAATATTCCGCGTAGCATTCGCCAACTATCCGACAATTTATATCAAAAACATCTTATGTCAATGTTTAACTTGTTGTGATACATGATATTTTTTCAGATTTAATTTTATATTAAAAATTTCCCTTTGCAATTTTTTTAATTCTAAAATATATGTAGATTTAAAGGATGCAATAAAATAAATGCGGACTTTTAAACATAGTTCGATTAAAAAATAAATAAAAAATAAAAAATAAAAAAATAGCCACGAGAATGTTAATAAATGAAACTAACTGGAACAAATAATTCGTGTACAGAAGATATACTTAAATTTGTACAACTTTACCTATTTTTAGATGTAACTTATTTTATTTTCGAAATGTCTGCAAAATATCACTATATTCGTCACCCTATTCGTCTAGTAACAAAATAAATTTTTAAAGAAAATTTTATGTCAATATCTTAATTTTAATTTGAAAAAAAAAAGATCAAAAGGGGTTTAAATTCAGAGACTGGTTGCCTATGTTGAATTCCCCAGTCTCTTAAACTGAACCAAACCATATTAGGCTAACGGAATATAACTAATTTTATTAAAAGCAAAGGTTGGAATTGATGAAGCAATCAAATAAATAATAGCAATAAATGTAATGAAATCAAATGTCTGAAAGTTACAGTAATTGTTATAAATAATTAAAATACAAATAAAATTACATGCAACTAAAAATGTAATTTACAGAACTAATTTTCAGCTACTTTAGTATTATGCAAGAACTAATGCAATGCTTACACATGAATTTCTTTCATTTATTTTTTATTCCAGTTAACATAACATGAAATTATATGAGACAATCTGAACATTTAATTATTTTTTCTATGTTATTTTTCTTATAAATTAAGCAAAACCAATCACCATTATTTTGGTTTTCATTTTAAATTCTGAATTAATATATATTTATTTTGTTTTTGCAATGGAGGTTTTCTTTTCCTTATGTCTGTGGTTCTTCTTTTCCACCACTTCCTTTTAAACTGATTTATGATTGTGTTTTAAAACTTGATGTTCCGATTGCTTTTCTGTTTTGAGATATTTTTTTTTGTCTTTTTTTTCATTTCAAGGTTTATTACTAATTTTTATAATTTATAATCGAATATCTGATCAAATTAAGTAACTCAAATTGGTCCAATTAAGTTCACTTCATCATTTAAAAAAAAGATAATCTCAAGATTAAGAACAAAAACGTAAACAAATAAATCAACGTGAAAAGTATCAGCAATAAACACATAAATTTAGATATGTATGATATATGAAAAGATAGCAATATGCCTTAGTTTTGAAATATCGTTTTACGTTTTGTAGTATATCAAAACAAATCAAGTTAATTGGATGAAAACAGCTAATTTCAGCTTTTATTTAATTGTCTGAAACAGCACATAAAAAGCAGATGCTTCTTCTAATCACAAATGATGTCATTCTGATGAGTAGGATTTCAGGTTTAGATGGCGACTCATTTTTCAGTTAGCAGAACTCCAATGGCGGTCAAAATATGGCTAATTCCCACCATAATCTACAGTTATTCACATACATTTAACTATTATAAAGAAAACGTCCAATTAATTTTTCTCATTTTAATTTTTTTAATTGTGCTTATCTAAATTAACTTTTCATATATTTTACACAAAGTTTGGAGAATGCCATAAAAGTTTTCCTAGAATAAAACTTTTAATCATTATGTTACCGAATTTAGAATCAAATTCGAAAAAGATTGATAAGTAAATTATTCACATCTGCGTATCATTTATTGTATGAATTTTGTAATAAGCAAAATCTAATTAAGTATTTTAAAACTAGAATAATTTTAAAACTTTCATAAATTGTCTTTTTCGTATTCGGTTTGATAAAGGAATTTTCTAGAATTAATAAATTAATTTAGGAAATATTTTGAAATTGTGAAAGAGGTTCTTATGGGATACAATGCACATAAATAGAGGAAAATCAAATATTTTATGAAATTAAATTAAATTTGTAAATATTAAGGAAATTTAATTTTTAATTATATTCAATGGGTTTAAGTTGATTCATAAAGCTGTATTTTATGCAATACTTTTACGTAATCAAAATTTTAATTGAATTACTTGTTATTATCGGAAAAAGACTGAAGTGGAAACTTCAAATAAATATTATATAATCAAAAGTATAGGTTAAAGACTTCAAAAGTAAAAAAAAAAAATAATATGATTTAGTTTAAAATATTAAATGGACTTAGAGGATCTTATTGAAATGAATTTGCGTATTTTTAAACTTTGTTATGGGGAAACGTTCTTAGTAAACTCTACGGTAATTACAACATTCGAACAAACCTTCTGCATATTAAAAAAAAAAACTTACATATTTGGTTACTAATTAGGGAAATATTACGGTGCATAACAATAAATGCAGGTATGTATCTTTTCATATTGAAGTAACAGAAGTATATTTTATCGTTATTAAGAATAATAAAATATAGAATTAATAAAATATATCCATATATCTAATTTAGTAATATATATAAATATATTATAAATTAATAATATACATAAGTAAATTAACAATAAAAACCATTTTAGAGTTCAACTTTAAGATTTTCGGTGTGACTTTCAATATTCTTGAAAGTTCTTAATAATGAGTATCAAATAAAATTGTCTTATACATGTCAGTACTTCAAATCTCACTATCATAGTGCTCAAAGTACATAACAGTCTATGTCATCATGAATATTTTACTGATGAAAGTTGTAAATTGTATGCATTTAAAAGAAGATATAAACATTATATTTTTCAAACAAACCATTAAAGTTTGTCATTGAAGTCACCCTCTTAGATGGCTGTAACCAAAATTTCCAAATTGAAGATCATAAAAGCGACACCTGTTGTGCAGCACACACTCCAGTCTAATAAACATCTATTTGTGTGAAAATGTAACAAAGTATGAAGTAAGTTGATCACTGAAGATCGTGAAAAACTTATTAAAGCAGCGTCGCTTGTTACATTATTCACATAGAAACCCATTTAACCAAACGTTGATCAAGGTCTAACAGAGTGTTAAGTTTTTGAAAATTCTGCGAACTGATTCGTGAGATTTGACTATCACTAAAATTATTTAAGGAGTCAGGTACCCTTTAAAGCATCCAAAAATTGATTTAAAATAACAGTTTACAGTACAATATGATTCATTAGTAATATTTAAAAACAAACCCAATGCAAAAAATTCTATTTGAGGAGAAGGTATGTCTAAAACATTTTAAGTTTTTTCTATATATTCATTGGGTGATTTAATCTTTAAAGTATATTTTCTCAAAAAGAGATTTTGATCACTGCGACCGCAATTTCTGTAAAATGGTTGCATAGTATACCACGAATTTTTCGCTGAATACACTGTAAAAAAATATTTGGATAATTACAAAAAATTTTCTAGTAGAATTGTATTCCAAGAACTTTTTATATAACGGCAACAATAAAAATTCATGTAACAGATACAGATTTGCACTTTGAATCAAACAAATTTTAAGGTTACTAAGAATTTTTTTGGGAAATCGTATTCCAAGAACTTTTTAAGTGACGATAACGAGCATTATAGATAAAATTTTAGTAAAGTTACCAAAATTTTAGTAAATTCTTTTGTAAAGTTACAGATGGTTTTAGTTTTGCTTA
Organism: Maratus speculifer; assembly: GCA_964019185.1. Taxonomy (NCBI): domain Eukaryota; kingdom Metazoa; phylum Arthropoda; class Arachnida; order Araneae; family Salticidae; genus Maratus; species Maratus speculifer. The sequence continues at coordinate 176,053,073 of OZ025297.1, read as the reverse complement.
CAAGTTTTGTAGATTGACATCATTTTCTTGTACAGTGTACACATAAAATTTTAGTAAGCATAAGAGATTTCGGTTAATTTAGATTACTAAGGTTACAGATTTTTTTTACAGTGTATATTAAACGTATAAAGGCACCAAATGACTTATTCTTATGTTTCTCAAGTAACAAGTTTAAAATTCACGACTATTTAAACAAAATATAGTATTCTGATATTTAAAAAAAAAAAAAAAAAGAACTTTGGGTCTATAAGTAATATATTTTTTTCATTGTAGGTCCTTTTGAAAAGTTAAAAATCATGCCCGCAAAGAACGAAAGATTAATTATTTCATAAACATTGTATTACCTTTAAAAATAAATTTAAAAAAAATGAATGTATTTATACTTTGTTTACAATTTTAATAGATAAAATAAATCTTTTTCAACTTTTTTTTTTTTTAAATTTTATAATTAACAATCAATTAGATATAGAATGGAGTGACTGAAATTCTTACAGGTGTCACTTTTTCAGGTATTTTGTTAATTCAGAGGTGACACCTTAACACTTTGAACTCTGGTGGGTAAATATATTCAAAACTTTAAATATCACATTAGTACCAATATTTTGCAAAAAAAAAAAAAAAAAAAAAAAAAAAAAAAAAAAAAGTTGGTTAACGATATGCACGCAAAAAATGCATTATATCTTTTTTAAATAAATTTGATCTAATTATCCGGTGCCGATGTGATATTTTGGAATTAAAATTATGTGTTAGAAAATTCAACCATCAGAGCTCAAAGGGTTGAATCCTGAAAAATGTACAACGGTTTTTGTGATTTATGCGGATGTGGAAATCCCAATTCTAAAGGCATGAAATTCCGTACATTATTTCTTGAAATAGGACTATTGTAGATATCGGGAACATTACAATAAAAAAGCACAATCTGTTGCTCGATCTATAACAAATCACAGGCAACAATAATATTTATCAAATTATACTGGAATATGAAGTTTGATAAAAATTCGATGATAATTTCTTGAGAGTTATTGCAGGAATCGGAAAAAAATTATCATTGCAGATTGCACCGGCACCTAACGGGTGATTAACACAAATTTACAATCAGGAACAACATATCTGTGGCTTCCGGTAATAACCAGGTACGGCACATTTTTATTTTTTTGAGTAATTAACGTTTAAAGTTTTCAAAAAAGTCTTTTTATCATTACTTTTATGAAATGGATTAGAACTTAATAATTAACACTAGATTCAATTAGGATATAAGAACCTCTTTTTTGCCAAAATAGTTTAATAAATGGCGATGTAAAAATGGTTTTTATTAATTGAGAACCAATTAAAAATGTAATCTTTATCTGGTTATTACCGTTTTACATTTATTTTTAATACATTACATGGCCAAAGATGACCTCCCACTTCCAATTTTAGACATTTTATTAAATATCTAAAAATACCAAGAGGAATTATCTTGAAACTCTAAGTGTATAAATATAAATAAGTATAAGTATAAGTCTAAGTATATAAATAAGTCTAAGTATAAGTCATACATTTCCGTGAAGATATTTTCTCGAAACTCCACAGAAGACAGTCAACAAATTAAAAAATAATGAATATCTTTTGGATAACCCAGTTAAAACTAACGTAGCAAAAGCACTCAAACTGCAGATTATGATTAAGTGCATTATTGTAATTAACCGTGATCATTTTTATGTCGATAGCATGCATACTCGTAGAAAAATTGAGATTTTTATAAAAACAGTCCCAAATTTTCCCAAGATTATAAATAAATTGCTTATAATTTGCAGAAATCTTAATATAAAATAACATACTTTTCTGAAAATATGTCAAACGACATTGCATACAATATACTGTAATCAGAATTAAAATATAATAAAAAATAAATGCAAAATGAGTAGGTTTACTAAATAATATTTTACTGCAAATGCGTCAACGATATCAAAAATTCATTTGCATATTATGTTAGATAAATGTATAGAGCAACATTTGTGAAAGTCTCAAAATCATAGCTGAAGTATTCTGAAAATATTCGTCAATAGAATAAGTTGAAAATCTGTTATTTCTAAAATGAAGCAAAAACAAGAGAGGTTGTAGTGGGCGGAAATTGTATGGGCGGAATTTTTTGAAATTATCTTTAAAATTTATTTTCAAGGTAATTCTGACATAAAGAATGGTTTTAGAAAAAAAAACGCAAACGAATCGACCAATTTTTCCGTTTTTTATAATCATTTGAAATTTGAACCTCCCACTCCCATTCAACACAGTTCAGTTTGCGCTACTTAACCACTCTCAACGATTCAGATTTTGAGCTCAAAATTTAAGTTTATGTCTAAGCTTCTAAAAAAAATTAATGAGATGCAAAAAAATAACGGTAAAAAATAATTGTACGTTACTCCAAAATCTAAAGCGCCCTCTATAGACATTTTTTGAAATTTATCTGTATTATTTATTTTTATGACAATACTGACATAAAGAATAATTTTAGTGAAAACCGCAAATCAATTGACCAATTTTTCTGTTTTTTTTTTATAATCATTTGAAATTTAAATATACCCGCTCCCATTGAACACAGTTCATTTTGCGCTACTTAACCACAGATTTTGAGCTCAAAAAATAAGTTTATATCTAAACTTCTAAAAAAAATTAATGAGATGCAAAAAATAACGGTAAAAAATTGTTGCTCATTACTCCAAAATCTAAGGCGCCCTCTATCCGCATTTTTTTTTAAAATTTATCTTTATAATTTATTTTCAAGACAATACTAACATAAAGAATGGTTTTCGTGAAAACCACAAACGAATCGACTAATTTTTCCGTTTTTTATAATGATTTCAAATTTTGGACCCTAAACTTTGATGTCGCCTATCTCCTTCGGAAGACGTTTTGGACCCTTAGTTTTCCGTTTAATATTATTTGTCTTCATGTATACTATCACCCCTTAAAGTTTTGCCCAGTAGTTTATATACTATGCAGTATTTTGCCATTTTTATTCTATATCCAATGCAATTTTTAGCCACCCTTTGAATTCTATTTCGATTTTTTGACATTTAGAAACGGACATTTGGAGTTCGATTTGAAACTTTTTGCCTTACAGTAAATTTTTCGATTGTAAAGTTTATCCGTTTATAACAATTTTTATCCTCCTGATTTTTTAATATTTTGCGATTTTTAATGCGATTTTTTTTTGTTTTCACAATAATGTTTTGATATTTAAATAAGAAATTCTGCTTCAGGTATCTAGCCTAATACGAATTTGGTTTGAAAAATTTAGCCTACACTGTTAAAAAAATTCTGAAATTCACGAACATTTTTTTCCTGAATTTCACAGAAAAGCTCCCTTTTAACAACTAAAGGGTATTTTCCGTTACAAATCACAAAGTTCCATCATATTTCCTGAAAAAAACGAAACGGATGGAAATAAAAACAAAAAACAGAGACACTCCGTTGTGTGGGGAGCTCCATGGCCGGGTGGTCAAGGCACCACACCCCTAATCGCCTGCGAGCGCAGATTGTGTGTTCGAGTCCCATTGGCGCCATGGAATAATGAAACATAAAAATTCCTTTTAAATTACATTTTTCTGTTTATTTTTCTCTTTTTTTCTTATTAAAAATCTTTTCATTTATTAGCTGAAAAATAAATAAATAAATAAATAAAAAGTGTACGACAATTTCAAAAAAAAAAAAAAAAAAAAAAAAAAAAAAGGTCTATATATATATGTATATTGTAAAAAAATTGTTAATAAAAAATTTTTATTAAATAAAAACAGTGATTTTTTTTAATTTAAACTATTTAAAAAATTAAAAATGATTTTAAAAAATAATAAGTATTATACATCAGTGTAAAATAATCCGTTTACAAACATTCTAAGGAATATATTTGAAAGAAAATCTTTAAAAAGCACAACACATTTTCTCACTAACTCATAAAAGACATACTTTGTACCGTTTAGCATCAGCAACTTTGGCTCAGTTCGTAAGAATTTGTTCCGCAATCTGAAGGTTCCGAGTTTGGACCTGAGGACGGCGTGAACTAAATTATCCAAAATAACAATTAAGTAAAATAAGCTTAAAATCCCTCGGTGATTTCGAATTCTTTGAAGATCAATCGGTAAATCATTTTTAAAAATTATATTAAATTATTACTATTATAAATCAAACTTTGTAACGGAACGTTACTGATTCTTACACCGGAGTTTTCCCTTCTTGTATTTCCCACAACGGAAAATCTACTAACGGAACGGTAAAAGTTCGGCTACATTGCTGCCAGTAGTTTCACCTGGAATTCACAGACTTATTTTTAACAGTGTATTATGGTAAAAATACTGCTCTGCTACATTTAAAATGTACAAAATTTTAGCGCGGTTTTCAATTTAATTTTGTAGCTTTTTTTTTTTCTTTTTTTAGAGATTTCGTTAATTTTCGGTGACACGGGAAATAAATTCGGTTTCAAACTTTTAGCTTAATATAATTAATTTTCTCTTATGGTATTTTTGATATTTAACCATAAGATATCGTTAAATTTTTCGACCTAATGTCAATTACATTAAATAAAACCTAAATGGATAAAAATGACTAAATTCGCGAAATTCTCATGTATATTCTGTATTGAGAAAAACTGGTATTAAAGTATCTGCATTCGGCTTCCACTTCTTTGAGTTTTGTGAGATTTAATAACATAAGCTAAAAGCTGGCTTTCAAAATAAGAAATATAAAATGTACATTGTAGAAAAAATATAAGTTACGTTTCTATCATCTTTATAGGAATCTGGTATTCCCAGAATGTTTTCTGTAAAGGCAACAACAAACTTCCATGTAATATACAGATCTGCAATTTTAAAACAAAAAAAAAAATATAAGGTTAATAAAAAAGTTTTAGGAAATTGGGATGCATAAATTTTATTTTATGTAAAAAGAATGCTTGTTACAAATAAAATTTAATGAGATTTCAGTAATTTAAGTAGATCATTTTGTAAAGCTACAGCTTTCTGTAGCTTTTAAAATCAAAATTCGTAATTTATTTATTTATTTTAGTACAGAGTACAGCTGGAATATTAATAAAATACATATTTCAGAAATACTACATCTGCACAGCTACAGATTATTATTATTGTTATTATTTTTATTTTTACAGTGTAACTCTTTCTCTCATTGTAGATCGGAAAACCTCTTTTTATGTTTTAAACACAACAGTGTAACGAATATATTGGAATTTCAAAACAATTTTTAATTGTTTAGAACTTATATTTATCAATGCATTAGAATTGTCGATTTAATGCAAAACAAAGATTTTGAAGAAAAGAATGTATTCACTTCTTGTAAAATAAATTAATCGTACTTGTAATGTTTCAGTCATATAATCGTACACTGTAAAAAAAAGTGTAGAGTTACTAAGATTTTTCTAGTAGATTTGTATTCTAAGAACTTTTCATGTAACGGTAAGAGAACGACTCATGTAACCTTCCTCAGTTACATGAAATTATGCTGTTTTCAATATATGAAAAGTTCTTAAAATACAAATTTACTAGAAAAAATTTAGTAGCTTGACAGATTTTTTTACAGTGTAGAAAGTAGATTGAAAAGAAAACTTGATACATTTGTAAAGCTATGAAAATCTTCAGTCAAGAAGTCACAGCAACATTTCTGTTGAATTGTAATTTCATAGTTTTTTTTATTATTATTAATATCTTGGAAATGGGTCAATAACATCTTAACACAATATAAATTTATATGATAAATACTTCTAATAATTCAAAAGTTTAAATGCATGCAAAGCAGTATACGTTTCATAAAATTGCTGAGTACTGTTTGCTTTAAAAGTAAGAGAGATTAAATATTCGGACTAATTATTGCTTAAAATTTACCACTGTCATTAAAAGTATTATAAACATATATTTCATGTTCTTACTACCGCAGCATACATACTTTAATACATTATATCCATCCTGGAAAGTGGGATTTCAAGAATTCTCTATGCAACAGATATTGCAAACATTCATACGCTGTTTGAAAATTCATGTAACAAATACAAATTTGAACTGCAAATCAAAAAATATGTAAGGATACTGATTTTTTATGAATCTGGGTAGCCTAGAACTTTTTTATGTTACTGCAAACCTGGTTACAGTTAAAACTTTAGTAAGAATGCTGGAATTTTAGAAGATTCTGTTGTAAAATTACAGATTTTGGTAATTTTGCTGATTTACACTTTTTTTTGTACAGTGTACTCATAAAATTTTAATAAACATGATGAAATATGATTTGTCTTTAAAGATTTTTTATTTATTTTTTTCAAATTGAAGAAAATAGCATAGTTCACTTGTTGTAAAACAAATTAATCTTATGCAATACTTCAGTCATGTAATCGTTGAAAGTAGATTAATAAGAACAGTAGATACATTTTTAAAGTTATGTAAACCTTTCATTTAAGTCACAATAAGATTTATATTGAATAGAAATCCCATTGTCGCCTTATTAATATCATGGAAATGGTTGAATGACATCTTAATACGAAATTAATTTATATGCTAAATACTCCTAATAATTCAAAAGCGTCCAAGCATGTAAAGCATTACACGTTTCATGATATTGCTGAACGGCGTTTGTGTTCAAATTAGTAGAGTTCAATTATTCGTATATGTTAATTGCTTAAAAAATATCACTGCCATTAAATATATAATAAAAATATATTTCATGTTCTTACTACAGCAGCATACATATTTTAATCCATTATAAGACTGATACTGCTTAATTTATTAAAAATGAAAATATATTATGCACATACAATATCATTTTGTTCCTAAATTTTGGTAATTAGAATTATCTATCTATTTATTATCTATTTCTCTATGTATCTAGCTTTCTACCTATCTGTCTCTCTCTCTCTCTCTTTATATGTATATATATGTGTGTGTCTGTATATATATGTATGAATAATTGATTCCAGGACGTTATAATTTATCCCACAATGTTTTAAAATATTAATATTCTTTATATGTTAAAGTTTAAACAAGACAACATTCAAAGATATTGAAAATGTTTTAAAATATCACTTTTATCTAATGTATCGCACTTAAGAAGACAATTTCATCGAAAGAAATATTTTCTACTTTTTTTAATTATCTTTGGTTAATTTTATATAATTCAATATTAGTAAAAAGAAATATTAATTTATTTCTTATATATTTTATGTATAATGTATTGAATGACAAAATGCTCCAAATGGCAGAGAAAGTGCAACAATTAAATGTTTAATCACCGAAAGTTTTTTAAATTAAAAATAAAGAATGTAATAATTTGTTTTAAATACTTTTAACAATTTGTAATTTAATAGTAATTACAGACACACCACTATTATTAATATATATACCGGGGGTCCAGTAAATGACTGACCCATTTTGAATGTAAATATCAAAAAAACTGTTTGAGATAAAAATACGCGGCTTGCTGTATTGTTATTAGAATATAAATAAATTTTAAAATATGCACTTTGTTAATGTAATATAATAATATTTAAAATAATATCTCAATCTCAAGACTGAGGAGGGGAAATATAATACAGATGGTTCAATCATAAATATTATTTTAAATCACTTTCCAACCAACGTACCCTATTTCTGAAGCTGATTCGAGAGTCGATTCAACATATAGATTCAGATTCGACAACATATAGATTCAGATTCAGCCGAAAATCTCATATTTATGAAAATTAGAGTCATGTCTGTATTCAAACAGCCTGTTACCACCAGCGCGATATTTTTTTTCCAAAATTTGAACTATATTAACAAAGTACATGTTTAAAAATTTATTGATTTTCTAATAACAATACCGCAAACCGCGCATTATTTTCTCAAACCGTTTACATGTTTTTAAAGTTCAAAATGGGTCAGTTATTTACTGGACACCCGGTATATATATATATATATATATATATATATATATATATATATATATATATATATATATATATATATATATATATATATATATATATATATATATATATATATATATATATATATATATATACAATCCCAATTTCATGAAAATATTTATTAAGCATCAGGTGCATAATGTATAAACATTATTAAAAACAGTGAACATTAAAATAACAATATTGAACAATATAAAAAGTCACCCGCAGAACCAAAAGCCATCACTCTTCAGCAGGAGGAATGGCTTTAACCTTCCCCCCCGCTATTAAAATAAAGCTTAATCAGCAGGTTTCATGTAATCTGGCAAAATCTTGCATTAAATATGAAAATGACTTACTCAAAAGTCACTCAAAAATTATTTCAAAAATCATTTAAAGATCAATTCAAATAAATAAGCTTTACTTATATGTTGAAAATTTTTTTGAATCGTAATAAACCATTTAAAGAATACACTTTTATATTTATGAAATCTTAATTGATTAAAGTATAAAATGCAAGCAAATGCCACACCTCCGCCTGAACCCGCTTATTAGCACAAGAGATAAACTTACTACATAAGCACGGCCTTTTAATTTCAGCAGGTGACAAAAACTTTAACTCAAACGAAGACCAATCCACATTTCAATCAACACAGCCTTTTGTTTCCGGTCGTGTCTTCTTTCTGCACGTTATTTCATCCACAGTCATCCTTTCTACCTTGTAGACTTTAAGATAACCGCTTCATGTAACAATACTCCAGAAGGCAGCATTCCTCTCAGCTACGCCTCCAATCCAAAAAGTTGCCATTTATTGAAAAGTAACCTTACATAATATCTTAAAAATTCACTCGGATAATTATTTTTATAAAATAAATTACCTAAAAACTTTTAAACCTGTTTATTTACATTGAAATCATTATTGCATGTTTTTCTAAATCTAATAAACTGATTTATAACTGTATTAATAAAAACTTTTTTATTCAGGTTGGAGTACCAATGGGGTAAATTTATAGTATAAAAATCAAAACTGTTTCTTTTATCATATAGATCGATATTGATACTATTGTCTGAAATATTAAAAGAAATATCAAGGAAATCTACTTTGTTATCAATATTGTTAGCTTTGTTTAATTTTAAGAAATCAGGATAAATTTTATTGTATTCATTAAAAAAATCAAAATTATAAATCAATATGTCGTCAATGTATCTATAAATATGTAAATGCTTATTATATTTAACTGTATAATTGTATTCATAATAAAATAAAAACAAGTTAGCAGTAGTGCTAGAATAGTTAGTTCCCATTCCGATTCCACATGATTGATTAAATATATTATTCCTGTAAACTACATAATTATTATAAAAACAAAAATGACATAAATTCAAGAAAAATTCCCGATTAATATTTAGCTCCTCATTGATGCAAAAAGTGTCAAAAATATCTTTAAGAACATTGTATAATGAATCTATAGGTATGTTATTGAACAAATTCTCAAAATCAAAAACCTGCATGAAATGAGGAGTGAAGTGTTTTTTGTCCAAAACCTCATAACTATTATCGATTGACCAAAAATGGCTGGTGTTTTTAAATTTATAATTAAGAAAACCGTATATCCTTTTTAATAATTTTTGAAGAACTATGTTAAAATCTCTATTGATACTTTTGGTCGTGCTACAAATAAATCTGAATTTCTTTGGATTTTTATGAAATTTTGGAGTCATAAACAAAAAAGGTAATGTGTGATGACTAGACAGATTGAAATTATAAGAGTATAAAGTTTTACATTTCTTTTTAAAAGCAATAATTTTTTTATGAATGGGGTTTAAATTTTCATTAATTTTAGTGTAAAAACTATCATTTTGTAATTCATTAATTGCTATATCAGTATAAATTTTTTTACATATAACAGCATAATTGTTCGCAGCTTTATCCACTGTGACAAAAACAAATTTATTCTGCAAATCCTCAATATCTTTATAATCATTTTTATTAAGCTTTTGGTATTCATATCTATCATTATTTAAAAATGTAGATAAACTTGATTTAAAATATTTAACTATGTTATCTTTCCAATCAAAAAAAGCTTCCAAAGGTAAACTATTCTTATAACTTTGTTGTTTAATAAAATTATCAATATCCTCATTAAAAATTACCAAAGCCTTTTTCATACTAATTTTTTCATTCAATCTAAATTTGGTTCCAAAGTTCATTAAATATCTTATATTACTATTAGGAATTATGTTTAAATCACCAGTAATTACATGCTTATGAAAATTATCTATCCAGTCATCATAATCTCCACTGTTGCAAAAACAATTTATAACCGAATCCACCTCACTTTCAGCAATTTGTCTATAATTAAATATTTTACCACTAAACGGTCTATTATAATTAAAAGCCACAGTAATAAAGCAATTCTTAATTGGAAAAAGATTATAATTATCATTAAAGACTTTATTGAAATTCAAATTATCAAACGACTTTTGCTGAAATTTTATCTTAAAATTTCATAGATCCAATACAGCTAAAAAACAAAATCCAACTTTTGAAATTCTACATTTTAGATTACACTCATTTGATAAAATCCAGATTGAAATATTAGACCATGTTGAAGATAAAGCTGACTGATTGGCTCGTGAGAATGATTTTATGATAAAATTTAAATCTATTTATCCCTATGGACTTAACACTATGTTAAATCATATTAATATCAAGAATATAGTCAATGTATATGATTTATGTATTAAATTTAATAATATGATTGTGATAAATAGAGGCAAAAGGGGTTCACATCGTTTTAGCTATATTTTTAACAATATTGTTCCTGATACTTGGTTAAAAGATTTAGAAGAAAATTTTGTATTGTCTTACAGTATTAAAATGGTTAAAACTGAGGTTTTTAAATTGAAGATTAAAACATTGAAGAAATTAAAATTTACATTGGATAAGTTTAAATTTAAAAATTCACAATTTAGGGATCTAATTTTTGACTTAATAAATTTTAAGTTAATGAATAAGTTAAATAGTGACAAGGATAAACTATATTTTAAGATAAAATTTCAGCAAAAGTCGTTTGATAATTTGAATTTCAATAAAGTCTTTAATGATAATTATAATCTTTTTCCAATTAAGAATTGCTTTATTACTGTGGCTTTTAATTATAATAGACCGTTTAGTGGTAAAATATTTAATTATAGACAAATTGCTGAAAGTGAGGTGGATTCGGTTATAAATTGTTTTTGCAACAGTGGAGATTATGATGACTGGATAGATAATTTTCATAAGCATGTAATTACTGGTGATTTAAACATAATTCCTAATAGTAATATAAGATATTTAATGAACTTTGGAACCAAATTTAGATTAAATGAAAAAATTAGTATGAAAAAGGCTTTGGTAATTTTTAATGAGGATATTGATAATTTTATTAAACAACAAAGTTATAAGAATAGTTTACCTTTGGAAGCTTTTTTTGATTGGAAAGATAACATAGTTAAATATTTTAAATCAAGTTTATCTACATTTTTAAATAATGATAGATATGAATACCAAAAGCTTAATAAAAATTATTATAAAGATATTGAGGATTTGCAGAATAAATTTGTTTTTGTCACAGTGGATAAAGCTGCGAACAATTATGCTGTTATATGTAAAAAAAATTATACTGATATAGTAATTAATGAATTACAAAATGATAGTTTTTACACTAAAATTAATGAAAATTTAAACCCCATTCATAAAAAATTTATTGCTTTTAAAAAGAAATGTAAAACTTTATACTCTTATAATTTCAATCTGTCTAGTCATCACACATTACCTTTTTTGTTTATGACTCCAAAATTTCATAAAAATCCAAAGAAATTCAGATTTATTTGTAGCACGACCAAAAGTATCAATAGAGATTTTAACATAGTTCTTCAAAAATTATTAAAAAAGATATACGGTTTTCTTAAATATAAATTTAAAAACACCAGCCATTTTTGGTCAATCGATAATAGTTATGAGGTTTTGGACAAAAAACACTTCACTCCTCATTTCATGCAGGTTTTTGATTTTGAGAATTTGTTCAATAACATACCTATAGATTCATTATACAATGTTCTTAAAGATATTTTTGACACTTTTTGTATCAATGAGGAGCTAAATATTAATCGGGAATTTTTCTTGAATTTATGTCATTTTTGTTTTTATAATAATTATATAGTTCACAGGAATAATATATTTAATCAATCATGTGGAATCGGAATGGGAACTAACTATTCTAGCACTGCTGCTAACTTGTTTTTATTTTATTATGAATACAATTATACAGTTAAATATAATAAGCATTTACATATTTATAGATACATTGACGACATATTGATTTATAATTTTGATTTTTTTAATGAATACAATAAAATTTATCCTGATTTCTTAAAATTAAACAAAGCTAACAATATTGATAACAAAGTAGATTTCCTTGATATTTCTTTTAATATTTCAGACAATAGTATCAATATCGATCTATATGATAAAAGAAACAGTTTTGATTTTTATACTATAAATTTACCCCATTGGTACTCCAACCTGAATAAAAAAGTTTTTATTAATACAGTTATAAATCAGTTTATTAGATTTAGAAAAATATGCAATAATGATTTCAATGTAAATAAACAGGTTTATAAGTTTTTAGGTAATTTATTTTATAAAAATAATTATCCGAGTGAATTTTTAAGATATTATGTAAGGTTACTTTTCAATAAATGGCAACTTTTTGGATTGGAGGCGTAGCTGAGAGGAATGCTGCCTTCTGGAGTATTGTTACATGAAGCGGTTATCTTAAAGTCTACAAGGTAAGGATGACTGTGGATGAAATAACGTGCAGAAAGAAGACACGACCGGAAAGAAAAGGCTGTGTTGATTGAAATGTGGATTGGTCTTCGTTTGAGTTAAAGTTTTTGTCACCTGCTGAAATTAAAAGGCCGTGCTTATGTAGTAAGTTTATCTCTTGTGCTAATAAGCGGGTTCAGGCGGAGGTGTGGCATTTGCTTGCATTTTATACTATAATCAATTAAGATTTCATAAATATAAAAGTGTATTCTTTAAATGGTTTATTACGATTCAAAAAAATTTTCAACATATAAGTAAAGCTTATTTATTTGAATTGATCTTTAAATGATTTTTTGAAATAATTTTTGAGTGACTTTTGAGTAAGTCATTTTCATATTTAATGCAAGATTTTGCCAGATTACACGAAACCTGCTGATTAAGCTTTATTTTAATAGCGGGGGGGAAGGTTAAAGCCATTCCGCCTGCTGAAGAGTGATGGCTTTTGGTTCTGCGTGTGACTTTTTATATTGTTCAATATTGTTATTTTAATGTTCACTGTTTTTAATAATGTTTATACATTATGCACCTGGTGCTTAATAAATATTTTCATGAAATTGGGATTGTATATATATGTTTGTTGCAATTGATGAGTGCTGCAATGGCGCCTACGGTTGCAATAATCTACATACTGTTAGCAAACATATATATATATATATTATTTCAAATCTCACAATTTTTCCAATTACATAATGCAGCATTTTTGTATTAACATAATAATATTCAAAAAAGCTGGACACTTGATAACTTTACAGTTATAATTGCATGAAAAATAAATATAATTCCTTTATTTAAATTGAAATATTATCTCTTTCCCATTGCCATATATTCAAATTGTAACTGACCAAAATTAATTTATTTTTAAATTCGTGTTACTTATCAAGCTTGAATAATACCAGTTAATTTTCCAAATAGACAACCTCCAAAATTATATTATTGTAATATTTATTTATTTATTTTAATGGAAAAAAAGGAATTCAAGTCAAGAAATTCGGCTTGATTTCTAATCCTAACATCAAGAGCCCTTAAAAGGCTTTAAAAATATATTTTTATTACTTACTTTGTGCATTTTCGGATTAAATGCAAATTGCGTTTCCGTGAAGTTCTTTATAAGTGTAGGTTTGTTGATATTGCTTTCTTATAAATAAAATATTCATTATGTTTTATTTATAATTAAATAATACATATGTGTTATTTATGTAATTGCATTATCATACAGGTTCATATTATCATATCTTTATAATCAGGGGTGGGGAAATACATCATTTTGCTCGCCAGTGGCGCGTGGATTTTCTGACATGGGGAGTGCATTTTTAGTTTTTGAAAAATTGTAGGGAATAGAGACATTATCAGAGACACTTTTTCAATCTAGATATTTTACATTTCCAAATTATTACAGTGTAAATATGGTAGTAAGTTCTGTCTTATATTAATCTTACCTCTGCTGCATATATTTCATAATTTCATAGGAAAAAAAGAATTACGAAAATGTATTGTAGTAATAGTAATTTCGTGTGCGATTTTGTCATAACTATTTTAAACTGCGTGTGTGTTGCATATTGCAGGCTGGTGAAATAAATCCTTGGCTGGTAAGATTTTTGAAAATTTCCCCACCCATATTTATAATATATCTTTTTTATAATATTAGTCATCGCTAATCATAATAATTCTATAGTGAAGATATTTGTTCTATACAACCAGAAATCGTCAATATTTCTTGAGTAAAATTTAAATTAAAACATACTTAAATACTTATCATTTATACATAATATATTAATTAAATTACAAACATTCAGAATATTTATACATTATCTGGAATATTACACATGATTAAAAATTGCTATAATTATCTTCTAAACTGTCGGTTTATTTTACATGCATAAGATAAAAAGATACTCTATCAAATTTTGAATTTCATAGAGTAATTAAGAATAAAACTCAGTTAGCTATTAGAAATAAACTCTAACTAGAAGATTTATTCAAGTAAAAAAATAGCAATTTTAAAGTAAATTTAAGACATACAAGTTAAATGGACACATACAAGTTAATACAAGTAAATGGACACATGAACGCATTTAGAAAACTAAAGGTTTTATAAACTTTAACTTTCTATAAAAAACGGAGAAAGGCATAAGAAATAAGCAGACAGATAAATAAGAAATTTATTAATATACAGAGATGAAAAATAACAATGAATATTCGATTTTCGTGCATGAGACTTAATAATGCATAGTTATCAATATACTGAGTAAGGTTTACTTTTAAAATCTGTTTATAAAGGCTCAATCAGACATGGGAAATACGTGAATCTTTAAGCTCAGGACGCAACTTTTTCTCCAGCAAAAGGGGGGGGGGGGGCATCCATGATGGATTCTGAGATGATGCATAGAAATATTCACCTAAATTAGTAAGCTGTTTTTTATAAAAAATCGTTTATGGTTCACATGTCATATTTTACATCATCGCAAAATTAATAAGTTGAATTCTGAAACTCATTCATTTTCTGATTGGTTCATGTATAATCTCCAGAAATGGAATACTTCTGTTTCCAGGATGACAAAAGAAGTATTAAAAAAACTACAAAAATGTTAATAACTTGAAAGTAAATTGAGACAGAGCCTTCAAAAAAATTGCAATTAAAAGTAAATTTTTTCATCTACACGACGGGGCAAAATTTGAAAATGTGTGATGTTTAGGAATTTAAAAATTTGCAGTACCAAAAATTCTAAAACTAAAATTTCATTTCATTTTTTATATAATTGGTACAGGAATATTAATTTTTAATCCATGACGTACGTAATATAGGATTCTGTTATTATGTAAACCACGTTTTGATCATCATAAAATGATGTTTATTATTATTATTATTTTAAATATAGAATTTTTTTATAAGTCTAAAATTTCAGTCTTTAAAAATATAATTTTCCAAATAGACGTTACAATTGGTTAAATTATATCCTTTTGTATTTTTATACTTATTAACTACATTTACCTAATATGGGACATTAATGGACCATTAGTGTTAGTTTAACGAATCATTTTACTAACTTCCTGAAAGTTATTAGCATTCTAAATTTTTAAATTAGCTTAACGATTCATTTTGTTCTTAAATAACTACAGTGCAGTACTTCTTATACTGTAAGCCTTCTCACAAAATTCTTTTCTACACATGGAATTTTATCGGGAATAAAATTTAAATAATATCTTGGCGAAAAGTGCATTTTAACGACGATAAAGAAATAGTTGATTAAATCATGAAATCAATAAACAGAGATGGGAATTAGGATGATATTTGAGGAAATAAGCAATTTCCTGAATGGGATGCAGATATCACGATTGAAAAGAGAGGCATTCCGAAAATTATTTTACCTTGATAATACAGGTTTGTTGGGACTTCAATATTTGGTTTTCAAATATAAAATAGAATAAATTAAATTGCAAATGAAACAGTCATATGTACGGAAAAAAATAAAGACAAAATATTAGAATAAATCGTACTATTAGACAGAAATGTAATATTATATTATGATCCGTAAAGTTAACTGGGTGAATTATGTTTTTGAAATTCATCCGGGATAGCTCGGTTGTCAGATCATTGGCATCTTCTGTCAAGGGATATATAATTTGAAATCGGTCTTAATCATTTTTGTGTACGATTATTTTCCATCCTAGTAGGTATATGATGTTCAAATAAATATCCATAATTCACAGTATACTAAAATTTAGATTTCAGTTGAATGCATAGCACAGTTGCTAATATAAACTAAGCAATTTCCGCCAATTAATGGATGTTTTTGAGAACTTTTGTGTAACTGTGTATGTAGAATTTGTACAAACTAAGTAATAGTTAAAAAATGAATTTAAAAACGCATAACACAACACAAAACGCACTTCCCGCAATTATTGTTCCTAGGCTTTAATATTTCAAGTAGGGAAGACCGGGCACGTATGCCAGTTTTTTATGTTATTTTCTTCAATACCTATTTTT
Source organism: Maratus speculifer (assembly GCA_964019185.1). Taxonomy (NCBI): domain Eukaryota; kingdom Metazoa; phylum Arthropoda; class Arachnida; order Araneae; family Salticidae; genus Maratus; species Maratus speculifer. The sequence goes on along the minus strand of OZ025297.1, from coordinate 176,036,300 downwards.
TTTTTTTTTTTTTTTTTTTTTTACAGATGTAGTATTTTTTTTTACAATACGTAGTACATTTAACTAGTGAGGAAAACGCTTATTTTTAGTTAATTTGAAATTTTAAGAACTTTATTAATTTAGCTATGGTGTAATGTCATGTGGGCCAACCTACCCTGTGCTTGGGGTAGGTTTGCCATTGAGCTGTCATTTCACGTTGGTCTGGTCTGCAACTATTTCCAATGGTGAGAATTGAATAAAATTGAATGGACCGATGCGATATATTGCATTGTAAAATTCGTGGAAGATATGGATGATATTAAGTGGATGACTGAAGATGAAGTTGATCAAGGTTGCATCCGAAAAGAAAGGGATAAAGGTAATCGAGTAAAATTGGAAATCAATATCATAAATGATATGGGAAAATGGCTTGAGAAGCCGTGGTCTGCATCGGAATAGATATGGGCATGTTCAAATTTAAATTTTGCAAAAGTCTAAGTTCTTCTAAAATTGTGATTTAAGAAATTTTTTTAAATAAAATTGTAAGAAAATTGAACAAGTATTTTTTATTAATATTTTAAATCGAGTAGCTCTTTTTTTATTTGAATTAAGTTCTAAAATTTTTAATTAAATTATTACTGTTAAAAAGTGGGAGGGGAGGTTGTAATTTGCTTACGTAATTATTAGGGGGGGGGGGGGTCGCGATTTGCTTATTTTTGCTGACAAGAGGGAGGGTGTCGAAAATTGTCAAAAATATGCTTACGTAATATTTGAACAGTCCTTTTTAAGGTATACAAAAATATTGACACTGAATAACTGATCATAAATATTAAAATGATGCAACACTTAACAAAATAAAAATGATATGTAAAACTTCAGAAATAATCACATTTAAAAGTAGGCCTACACACTCAAAAGTTTAGCCTTGTAGCCTGGTCTTTTTTAATGTATTTATAAGTGACATAATATTTTGTTTTTATATTTTATAATTTTATATTTTATTGTTTGTATTGTATCTATTTATATTGTATCTGTTTATTGTATCAACCATCCGCCATTAACTATAGATTACCCGTAGCTAATTGCATGTAATAATACTATAAATTCTACATAAAAAATAAAGTAAAATACCTAGAAGGCCTAATATTGGGATGGTAAGTGGTGACGATCGAACTGGTGACTCCTAGTTTATATCATAGCGTCAACGGTTGTAACTCTCGTGTTGTTTCTTTGCAGTAAGGCTTATGGCACCTTCATACGAGAATAGTTGTAATTTTCAGTAAGCCTATTTGCTAATTAGTTTACAAACCGCTTAAGAAAAAAATTTATGCTAACAACATCCATTAAAATACCAGGGCACGTTGACTCACTGGGCCAACGTGCCCCTACGTAAGTGGGCCAACTTGCACGCTCGCCATGTTCGAAATAGTTTTGCTATTCTACACATATCTTAACAACATTAAATATTTATTGTTACACCAAAAGAATCGTTATAAATTAAACTTTCAAAATATTACTCACCTTTGCTCTTGTAAACTATCCCTTGAGAGCATTAAAAGTTTCTGCACTATAATGAAAATTTGCTTCGAGATCGACGAAAATGAAAAATCAACGTTTTTCTTAGTTCGCTTTTGCTAAGAGAACTGGAACTCGGAGAAGGGTAGGGGAACAAGTATTCTAACATGTTTCTGGACTTGTGGCGGCACCAGGTTACTGGTTTGAGAATTAAAGCAAATTGGCTAACCTACCCCTAAGACCAACGTTCCCCGGTCTCCCCTAATGCTTATTTTATTCTGTAGCCAAATTAATTTGTGTGTCCAACTAAATAAATATTACTTTCTATGCACATCGCATTTTATAGTAAAAAATCTTGTAGTATTTCTCAGTGATGCATATCCATTTCGATATACTTAAAAAACTGTAATGTCATTAAAACACATGGCAAACATATTTTCATACACTGTACTATAATGGAATACTTTTCAGTGGCCTAGTAATTGCATCGAAAATTTCATTTTCAACCAACGATCATGCGAGAATAAACCCCATTAACGCGCACCTATTTTATGGTAATGGAATTATTATTGCGAGTTACAGCATAGAATTATACAAGAAATATTTCTTGTATAATTCTATGAGTTACAGTAGAGATCTGCACGGACAGGGCTCAGGCATTACTTTTTGTCCAGTAGTTTTGGTCTTGGCCGAGCCTAACTTATTTTTTCCATACGAAGCCGAGACTGATTTGATTCTTCTTATTTTTCATGGACCAAAATAATGAGTTCCGGTTTAATCATCCCGTGTGAAAATACTTTTCTCGACATGGCAAAGTTTTTGCTTGGTCAAAAAAATTTTGCAAAAAAAGCATATACTTTAAAGTCGTCATTATTCTACAATTAAACAATATGATTTATTCTTTTTGAAGAATCGTAGATTTCCAGGCTTAATAAAACAGAGGTAAACAGATGAAAAAAAAACTGCCTAAAATGGAATTTTCTTTGTAACTGAAAACTGGGAATTTCTTTTAAACTTCTTTTAAACTGTTCATCCATGCAAAATGAATACAATAAATAAAATGATAATAATGAAAAAAATACATTAAACATTTACGCCTGCTAAGAAGGGAACGTATTTTTTCTTTTCAATGCGACTTTGTCTTAGAAGAATTTACTTTTACCATATACCATTTTTTAGATTCTTATGGCCTATTACATAGAATATGGATTAATAATACTAATGATATCTGAAACATTTACATACAACAAACTGGGGTTAATTTAAAAGCATAAATATCCTACAGCCTAAGTCACTTCTGTATAAATGGAGATTTTAACATGGAAAAAAAATAAAGACAAGATTTTTTTGGTCAGAATTCTTCTGTGAGAGTACAGATCTATGTTCTATAGTGGTTCACTCGGGCCAGACCAAGTTCAGACCTAAATTTTAACTTTTTTTCGGGCCGGGGACTTTTTTTAGCTGTCATATAGGGCCGGTTCGGGCCACTAAATTTTCTCTTCGGGCCGGGTTGGACTCGGGCCGAAATTTTAACTTTAATTACGGGCCAGGCTCGTGTCTGGAAACTTCGGCCTGTGCAGACCTCTAAGTTACAGCACAAGAAACAAATCGAATTCATAAACACTTTTACACTATCTTTGAAAGTGTTAATAAATTAGATTTTTCGCAACAGAGAAAATTGTTACTATCTTCGAAGATCATAGTCAGAGAGAAATTTACGCTAGGAATCTATACCAGGAAAATTTAACTGAGTACTAAATACATCCAAATCCATATATCCGTTTTATGTGATATCGCGTTAATTCTGGAAGTAAAATAAAGTTCCTTTAAAATTGAACAATTTGTCGAATAAGAAAAAAAAAGTATTTGACATATTTAGATGAACAAAAGTATTTATGTTTTTCATGTCTACTTTAAATAATCAACTTTTGAAAGTACGTAGGCATGTTTCATATAGAAGGTGTATAAAATTTAGAACTTGTGCAAATGAGTGTGGTGATATACAGATATTTTCCAAATGTTTTTACTTAATACTATTTTTAAATATTATATATGAATCTTATATATGAAAAATAACAAAACAATGAAAATAAAATTGTAATGATATATGTATAAATTTAATATAATTCATGCAAGAAAATATACAACATAGCTTTTTCACTTTTTAAAATTTTATTTTCTAAATATGCAAATTAAAATTAAAATGTTTGAAATTGTTTTGAATGAAGACAAACTTGAAAATCATTGTATTTTGTCTTAAAAAGTCATCAAAGTTCCCGTCACAAAGTACCTATAATTTTTCCAGCAAATATAATTGAATGATATTTATCTGTTTTTTTACCCAGTTCTTAACAAAATTTCCAAAGGGGAATACAGTATTAATTCTTTAAACATTTTATTAAATTTATATTATTTACCCATTTGTCACTAAATAAATGCTTCCAAATCTTAAATTCCATTTAAATTTTTAATTTGCACAAGAAATATTGCATAGTTTACAAATTGGTATGTATATCTTTGCACTAAATTAAGAGTTTCTATATATATAATTTTTTATAATGCTTTAAGAATATATTTGTTTTTCGAAATTCATATTAAATTAAAATGATATTTATGAAATCAATTTAGCATATCTAAAGTTTATGTAATCTTATAGAATCAGGTGATACAGTGAAAGACCTAAAATTTAGTACTGTTTATTTATTTTACATATTTGTATAAGTTTTATTATCTATTTTTTCTGCAATAAATAAATGTAATATTCTAATATTTTTAATATTTTGTATTAAGAAGAAATAAAAGAACTTAAAAAATAATATTTCATGTATTCTTCTTTTATCTATTTTAATGCGTTGTATCAAGTACTTAAAATCCACACCGTTTTTATGAGCACATACTACTAAATTAAATAAAATAAAAACTTTATAATTTATTTCAACTACACTTGCATGATACAATTTCTACGATATAATTTCCAATACATTTCTAAACTCTAAATGATACAATTTGATAATAAATCGAAACCCATTTTAAAACTATAAAATATTTATGCTGGTTCCTACTATACTTTACCAAATTGACCAAATATGCACGATTCATGAAAAATATTGTTGTGTTTTAATTATGATTGATGCATAAAAAATTGTCAAATTGTGTGCACTTATGCAACTGAAAAAAAGGTGAGTTTATTAATTATTCATCGTTCAATGCAAGATCATATTTTGCAGATGTGAATCATCATATTATATATTCTCCTTCTATTCCATTATTTAGGCATAAATTTTAGCAATAAATAGTTACATTAAAACTTCGAACTCAATAAAACTAAATAAATTATGATTGTGTATATACGAATAATTTCAAGTCCACTACAATTCAGCATGGTAAAAATCTTTGTAGATTTCTTATTTAATTATTATAATTTTATACTTTACTATAGAACATTTTGATGGATTGTTTTAATTACTATTATTATTATAAAACGTATGTTTCGTTAACATTTTATTTGGACTTAAAATATTTTTTGTCATTTGTTTGCATTTTGTGTTGTAAATATTATCCGAGAATATTCCGTATTGTTCCCAGTGTTTATCATTTTTCACCTGTCTCATTCGTCCTAAAAAAAAAAATCAATATAATTTTTATCACTAAAAAGAATATATGTATATATATATGCACAGCATTTCGAATATATATATATATATATATATATGTATATATATATGTGTGTGTGTGTCTGTGTGTGTGACATTTTGAAGTTAGGGGGGGGGGGGCAGAAACATCATCGCCAAGTTTCCCTTACTCCGCACAGAAGTCATGGCCAGCGAGAAAAAACAAAATAAATAAATGTAGAAAGTCAAAATAATCACTCCTTGGCTGCTGCAATATCATTTTATTGAACTGTAGCTATATTAGAGGGAAAAGCTCCTGTTGCAGACGATATTTTACCGAAACATCCAAAAAATATTCCATGCTTTACTACATCAAGTCTTACTCATGCAAGAGCGCACCCAAGAATCCTTCTTCTCATTTCTCTTACCACCTCCCGAGCTTCCTCTTTTAAATCTAAAAAGAAAAATCTAGAACCTTCTCTAACCTCAAACCATCATTTTTTATGTAAACAGAATTCTTGTCCAGCTACGAGACTATTTTCCACAGACGATAATTTTATTTAAAAAAAATAGTATTTAACCAATTTATAATCGACTCAGAATTTCTGAGGCAGACGATTTTTATAGATGATTAATTTTAAGAGAAAAAGAAAAGAAATGAATTTATTGCTATGCACACTACCAAAGGTTGACGGAAAGAAAATATATAAATAGATAAAATAAAATAATGATGTTTTTTGAAAGGTGTGGTTTTGGAATAAATTTAATAAGACTTTCTTAAAAAGGGTTGATAAAAACATAGAAGAAATGAGTTTTATTTGGAATATTAAGAAATAAAGTTTAATTAAGAATATTTTAAATTTAGAGCCATCTTTTTAAATTTACGCATACTGGAATAATGTTTTTTAAGGCAAATTAAGAATTTACATCGTCTGCATAAAGATTAACAGATTAGATCTAGAAACAAGATTTTAATTTAATAATTTGAACTATGTACGGAACATTATTATAAAAAAATTAAGATAGTATAAAGGTTAGTTTTGGCGAAAAAAATTTAAAATTTGTAATATATATATATTGTTATAAAACATATACTTAATCCATAAATTTAAACATCATGCAAATTTAAAATCACAAAATCAAATCACAACTCTACATTTCGGATCCTTCTACAAAACCGTCATCATAAGTCTTGCACTCTGAAACTACATATCGGAAACAATCTACTTACTACATTGACAAACATTATATTCAAATTTAAAGAAGTGATAGAAACTTAATAAATTCTTTACAATGGACTCCTCTGGTGAACTCTGTAATTCAAAATATCTTAAATGTAACTCTGTGTGTGTGTGTGGAAAAGGGGGAAACTGGAAAACGTTGAAACATCATAGTCGTTTCAAAATGTTAACTCAGATTTTTGAAATATTATTAGAGCATATTTCATGGTTCCATAAACGAATTTCCATAGATTCACAAATAAGTGTTTTTAAATTAAACGTCTTGTATTGAAATAATATTAGCTATGTTGAAGTCAGTAAAGTAAATACTATCAGTATTGCTAGTCAGTGAAAGAAATTCCATCACAATACTGTTAAATTTCTGATATACTACAAAACATTTTTGCTGAAACGCCAGTGAAGGCCTCCTTTTGAGACACGATTTTTTTTCCGTCTTCTGTCGGCCCGTCTGTCTGTCTGGAGCGCGATAACTACCGTAAAAAGCATCCGATTTCCTTGAAATTAAGTAAACACGTTCATGTTATATCCAGATTTAGCTGCATAGTTTTTTGTTATGATTTGTTCATTCAATCTGAAAATACAGAACTTTTTGTTTTAGGCTAGTCAAATTGTCAGAGAAAAGGGCCGATAGATGCAAAAATTCTGCTAGAAGATTTTATGTTTTTAAAATGCTTTTGGGGTTTCTAGTAACAAGAATTAATGGTTTTCCAACAAAATATCTCGAGGCTAAATTTTGTGGAGCCAAAAAAAACACAAAATTTTGGGACTTTTTTCAGTTATTTGCCAATAACTCAAAAATTATAAATTTTTTAAGTAAACTACTTATTTACAAAAAGAAAGAACATTAAATTCTATATAAATTTTGTTATAAAAAGGTTTTTCTAAACCCATTATTAAGCGCGCTATGGTTTTTTGAAAATTTCGCTTTTCCTTTTTTAGCTTTACAAAAAGTCACCTATTTTTCGCCTCCCATACCAAAAAACTTTTTTTCATCACTAACAATGAAAATTAAATACACCTACTGATGGATGAGAAATGAAAGTTTTAAGAAAAGAAGGCTTAAGAAGCACAAATTCTAGAAAACCTATAAGAAAAACAATTACAAAAGGAAAGGGGGACCAGGAATAAAAAAAGGGAATGTAGATGGAAGATTGCGGTCACGTGACTTTCCCGAGCCGTTTTCATTTAGATGCAAATGTTCTTTTATAAAGACATACTCTTATAATATGCTGTTATTCAGTTTATTGTATTCATCTCGTGCAGTAATGAAAAATGAGTAAGCTCGACCCAAAATTGTGTTTAATTTGCCAAACGACTTCAAATAGTGATACTCGCGTTGTGAGCCAGAAAGGACTTGCCAAGCTCTTTGAACATAGCATTCAGCGTCTAAGTAATATTCATCAAAAGTAATATTCATCAGTTTTTTGGAAAGTAGCAAGGAAGTTAGAATACAGGATGATTGCTGAAAAACATATGCGAATGAAAGAATTATAGCAGAATATGTTCGTCGTTGTGAAGATTCTACACAGACTATAGTTTGTTCCTCAGATCGAGCACTTTTTTCAAATTTCAAGATAATTGCTTCTTATTTGAAAAAAAAAGTAATCCCGGAGTCTTCAACGAAAAACAATAAAAAAAGCCCTACGCAAAGAGAAATTTGATTCACAAAGTAATGAAGTTAGAAGTGAAAATTAGATTTTTGAAAGCTGCAGAAAAACGTGGGGATGAATGGTCCCAGAAAGTAATTGAACGTATTCAGCACGAACCTGATTAGCAGATGCGAACCTGACTTGCAGAGAAAAGAGGGCGTCGACTCGCTCATCCGTTGACGAAGCCAATGACATAAACAAGAGCTTCTTCATTTCATTAATTAAAACAAATTAAAAATTTCAAAATAAGAATTTCAAAATAACAGAATTCAAGTGGAGCAGGCAAAAGAAGAAGCTGATGTCATGATAGTTATCTCAACCATTTCAAGAGCCGAACCTTTTGAAAGCGTTGTAATTGTCGGAGAAGATATTGACATTCTCGTGATCATGACGAGCTTAAGCTATCAGCACAAAAATCTATTTTTTCCAAAAGCCAGGAAGAGTTAACATCGAAACCAAATGGTTTTCAACCACGTCGTTCAAATATAATTACTACAGTGTTCTTTTCACCCATGCAATCAGTGGATGCAATAAAACATCCGCTTTTTTTGGGCAAAGAAAGTCAAAGTTTTGTAACACTTTAAAAAAACATGATCAGCTTGGATAAATAGCATGCGTGTTCAATAAATTAGGTTCTACTCGTCAAGAAATCATCAAGGTTGGAGAAAATTTCTATGTTTCACTTCGCAATGGATGCATAGATGCCACACATAAATTGAACATTTTAAGGTTTCAGCTATTTGCTAAATCTGCCACAAAAAGCAAAGTTCATCTTGCAAGACTACCACCAACACAAGTGGCTGCGCAGCATCATTTTCTCCGATGTTATCATCAGGTACAAGCTAGGCTAGGAAACAACATCCCTCCTGAAGAATGGAGCTGTGCTCACAGGTCGGACGATCTCTTTCAGCCAGTTCAAATGTGCCAAGACCCGGCACCTGACCTCTTGCTTCATGCTGTGTCATGTAGCTGTAAAAAACGGTGCAGCAAAGCATGTTCTTTTCATATATTAAAACTAAAATTCTCGACAATTTGTCGAAAATGTAATCGAATCAACTACGAAAATGTTAAGGACATTATTTATCCAGAAGTAGGGGATGTAAAAATGTCACCGTAAGTATTTTTTACTTACAATCAGTTAAATACCTAATATTTATGTTCTCCACTAAAGCTCTAAATACAAAAAAAAGTTACAATGAAGTTAGAAGTGAAAATTAGATTTTTGAAAGCTGCAGAAAAATGTTAATTTTTTACAATGTTACCGTTGTAATTCATCATGATTGTTATCATACAAATACCTATAATTTAAATAAGTTACATTAAAAAGGATAAAAGAATGAAAAATTGAGCCAAATTTTCGTTTTTGCAATTTTTTTACAAAGTTGAAGAAAGAGTCATTTTGAGAAAGCTGTAGCGCGCTTAATAATGTTTTTTTTTAAAAAGTTTTATAATGAAATTTGTAGAGAATTCAATGTTCTTTCTTTTTCTGATTGAGTATAGTACACAAAAATTTCATAATTTTTGAGTTATTGGAAAAAAGCTGGAAAAAATCAGAAAATTTTGTGGGTTTTTGGCTCCACAAAATTTAGCCTCGAGATATTTTGTTGGAAAACCATCAATTATTGTTACTAGCATCCCCATAAACAGTTTAAAAACATAAAATGTTCTAGCAGATTTTTTACATCTATTTATGACAATTTGACTGGCCTATTTTGCACAGTAATGCAATTTTTCATTTGTTGAAAGACAATGGCTCTTTTGATTAATGAATTTAAATGATAAATTATGGATACTGAAATTTACCAAAACAAAAATTAAATTATTCCTAATTATTTGAAATTTTGTTTATGCATTTATCAGATTTTTTTTAATTATATCTGTAAATTCGGAAGATTTTTTATATATATGTTCCTATAATAAAACCATTTTCTTTTAGAATTTTTTAAAATTTTAAATGTATATATTTCATTATTTCTTTTCCTTTATTATGTTGTCTACTAACAATAATTGATCCTAATAATATTATAAATGTGGCTAATGTGTGGATTTAATGTGTAAATCATTTTAACGGCAAAACGAATGAATTAATTGTACAAAGCTTGTAATATTCTTCTATTTTTGCTTATAGGTGCATTTTATAACCGTGAAATGAATTTTGTTTAAGAAATATTCTTATTTGAAATGTAATTATTTCATTTCTTTTATTTGTTGACTTTTTTTTACGGGGCCATCTCAAGAAATTGATGTATATCGACGTCATGACTACACAAGAGAGCTCAGTTGTTTGTGTCCATGCAGCTTTTACTTCGCTGGACATCGCTCTGCTAGGACGTGTGCACTAACCCATTCCACGGAACGCACAAACTTACCTCGATATGCAGAGCAGATATTTTGACGATCTGCGTTTTATAATTTACAAATAATGTTTTTGATGTGTAAAATAGGTTTTTTTATATAGCAACGACTGTGACATCATACTGTTTTTTGTATTTTTGTATATTTTCGTAAACTATGGATAGTAGAGGTACAGTTTTTGTGTCTTTTTATGCAATTCTATTGAGGAATTTGGTTGTGCAGAGTTTGTGCCCTATTTATGGGGCACCCAATATATATGCTCAGATAATATATCAATAAAATCAATTTCAGATACAGTTTTATAATTGCATAAAATTGCATTTTTTTAAGGCTTCTTTTATAAAAGAAGATTTTTAAAAAGATATTTGTGTATAAAAAACATGCAAATATAAATAATTTAAGAATTCCAATTAATCAGAGAACCAATCTACTTCCATTAAACTGAATATACTTTTTTGTACAAAAGGATTTACACAGTGTCTTTATTGGTGATATAGTATCTTTTAAGCTTTTTCTTTTTATGTTTGATAAAGTGCATCTCTATTTAACTATATGTTAAATATATAACTTTCTTACTATGTCACACTTTTGTGTGTCGAAAATTACTTTAGCTAATAATAGAATAGGTATTAATTATGTCTGAAACGTTATGCAAATATTTGAATTAGGAATTCCTTTTCATAAGATATTCCATTGTCATTAATTTAATAGGTCGGGAAAATTAAATGCATAATAGCATGCAAATAGGAATATTCCGGCATTTAGTTACACTTTAAAATAAATTTATTCGTAATGTTTTTTGTGTCTTTAATATTTATTACTCGCAATATGAATCAAAAATTTACTTTTCGTAAAAGATAAGTTTTTTTTCATGATAAGCTGTTTTAAATACTATGTCATATAAAGCTCTTGTAATAGTTAAACATGTAGTACTGATTAGATTTAAAAATGTGCATTAATTTAATTTAATGGAATAATAGTCACTGCTCTTAACTGTTAAATTTAAATTTATTTGCTGTAATCTCTAATATTTTAAATAAGAAAAGTTTAATATTTTCTGCAAGAAACTTTAGCCTTGCATAAACATGTTTGAAAGCTATTCGAGTCTGATGAATTATAATCAGGGATGCAGTGTAGGGTATAAGATGGTATACGCCGTATACTTTATTTTAAAAAAGAATTACGTATACTCTCTGTTTCTTAAGAAAGGTAAAACACACTCTACGGTATGCTCTCTGTTTATAGCGTATATCCTCTGCTATTTTTACGACTACGCCCCTGATTATAATCAGTTATATTATCGATATGTTTACATATTAAATGATTTATCATAATATTATTGATATTTAGAATGTAGTTAATCTACAGTTTTAATATTTTAATGCTGATATATTAATTGCCAGAATTAATGATGCTTTATTTAGTTAACAACTAAAATTATTCACTATGCCAAAAGTAACAAAATATCAAATATATTAAATTTAACACTTTTTTTACTGTTAAACAATTCATATCAGTTGTAGTTTTCAAGATGTTGGGGCCAGGATTCGAACCATGGAACCTTTGCCTGGATATAGCAATTTTTAAACCACTGAGTTATCCCGGACGAATGTGGACGACATAGTTCCAGCGTTTACTTCAGTCTCATTACCTGCTGCTTATTCTGTTGAACTAATTCATACAAGGCTCTATTTTTATTTATTTATTTTAACTGACGATATTTACAGCTCTCTTTGGCTAATTATAATAAACGATACTGCTGTAAAATGTGTAAGGGGACTAATGTAACCAAGGGAAAAATTATTCAAAGAAATAAAATAGTTCCGATTTGCGAGCAGTAAGGGCTGTTCTATGTGACATGCTATGACCGGTGGCCGTTGAAAATATCGTACAAAGAATGCAAGGTGTGGTGGCCACATTGAATGTAATCTTTTTTCCTCCTCCGGAAACGAAATATGATGAATAAAACATTTCATTTTATCAAAATTATTAATTTAGTCTGTTTTTTCTATGTACAAAGCCAAATCTTCCGCCATAAGCGGTGAGTAAAACTTTTTTTTTTTTTTTTTTTTTTTTTTTTTTTTTTTAAGAATTGTTTTTTTATGGTTTTATTCATTCATTTATAAAATTTTGTGTCATTCCAGGTATTAGAACGAGCTACCGGCGGCTCTAAATATTGCCAGTAAAAAAAAAGAAAAAAAAGCATTCTGTATATCAGATTAGATGTTGTGAGTAATTGTGGGATGGGTGGGAGATTTAGGTCTTCCAGGATAGCAGTGGGTAAAGCATTGTCAGATTCAGCCAAGAAATCTGCGTTTCAAATCCTTCCTTAGACTTTTATTTTGACCACCAGAAAAAAGATTTAACAAAACTAATTGTGCTCATATCACAACGGAATATTGAATTGGTGTTATAAGCCTTATTTTGAAAATCAGACAAAGTGTGATAGTTGTATTTTTTGATTTGCTTGATTTTTTTATATGTTGAAATACATCTTATTTAATGAATAGTGTGTAATGTTGAAGCCCTGAAAATTTTTTCTCTTTTCTATAGAAAATATGAAAGTTCGAGGCTGAGAATGCTATTTTTAGGAAAAATTAAATCCCAATATGTTTGGAGTGGTATATCTCTGGCAAGCAACAACATCCCAAAATTCTTTTGGCATAAACTTATAATTTAACACTACCTGCTTATTAAAATTTACTTGTTCCCATGGGGCATTGTTATTTTACATTGTTATGTTGCCACAAAGTACAGTCAAAATGACTTTTTTTCTCATTTTTTACTAAAAAATATCACGAGGCCCCACTTCTCTATCTTTTCCATGTTTTTGTACATATGTTCAAGTATTCCGTGACATACTTATTTTCATTCAACTGTGGCGCTTTTTTGAAATAAACTATTTTACATATTACAGATTTTAGAAACTCTGAATATTTAACAGGTTAATAGCTATTAACAGCAACAATACCTCCGTGCAATACTATATTATTTAGCTTGTCCTAGTAGTGCAATTTCATATTCTATAAGAAAAACTTTGGAATATTACAGCTTAAATAAGATATTAAGAGCAGAAAATGGTCAAAAACGTCATTTTGACTGTACTTTGTGGCAACATAACAATGTAAAATAACAATGTCCCATGAAAACAAATAAATTTTAATAAGCAGGTTGTGTTATACTATAAGTTTATGCCAAAATAATTTTGGGATGTTGTTGCTTGCCAGAGATATACCACTCCAAAAACATTGGGATTTCATTTCTCATAAAAATGGCATTCACAAACGTGAACTTTGATATTTTCTATAGGGAAGATAAAAAAAAATTTCAGGTCTTCAAAATTGCAGATTAATCATTAAATATGATTTATTTCAACATAAAAAAATATCAAGGCAATTAAAAATTACAAAACATCACTAAACATCACTATTTTGTGTGAATTTCAAAACAAGGGCTCTTATAAGCTAAATTGAGCTGTTAAATAGACTTAGAAAACACTGCAAAAATATAGCTGTCTGTAAAATTTAAATATTGTAAATATACCTGAATGTTAAAGATCTAATGTATATCTTTCTTTAATCGTGTAAAACTTTCCTTTTTTCTTTTTTTTACGTTTTAAATGTAACGTGAAGTGCCGCATGAACTTCAGTAATGAAAAATTGTAGGAAAGACAATTTTACTACAACCCACCATGTAGAAGATAATGATAGAGTTGAGTTTTACATTTGAGTTTTATTAATTATCAGGGTAACTGAAAATATCAGAATCTATCACTTTGGGCATCTTGATTTCCAGAAGAAACTTATTCTGGAAAATTAAATGTCGGAAACTATTTCCAAAGAAGAAAAATAAAATATTGCACCTGATTTTTTTTCTTATTTTTCAAAGGTAAGATGCATTTTTTTTCAAACTGTAAAATTTACTCTTCCTTCTAATCGAAATTGCTAAATGCTGTGTTGAATAATCATCAATTTATTTGAAAGTCTTGTGCAGGCCATTTTTTTATGTAAAATGACCCAATCTTGCATCCAAGTCCATGTCCTAGATAAAATTTTAAATTGTAATATAGAATAACTTAAAATATTCTCTTATTATAATGTTTACATGCCAGAATTTTTACAACATTTGTGGAAATATTTAGTTCCTATATCATAGGGGGGAGTTAAGAACATGTGAATTAGTTGACTTATTTATACACGTTGACTCAGAAAATGCTCACTTTCAAATCTGAGTAAAGTGATGTTTTGATTTTATTATAAAACTTTTTTCGATTACATAAAACTATCAAATGCTTTGAAGTTTGAAATACTGGAAATACTTAGGTCAAATAAAATCATATTTTATGCATTAAGTTGACCCAGAACACAAAAATTTCAAATTTTCTAAAAACATTGTAATGCATTAAAAAATTCTTAGATTTGTCTGCTTACAATGACGTTTAAATAATGCTTCTATCTTAATTAGAATAGGATATATCATGATTATTTTTCGTTTTGGTTTATTTTCAGAATGTAGCTTTCGAGGAATGGTTGTCATGGAAAAGTATTCTTGTGAAAATACTCTTTTCTTATTGATATATATTTTTACAATTTATCGTATTTAAATTTTATAAATCAATAACCGTTAAATATAAATTTTCAAACTTGGAACGTATCTTTTTTAATTGTTTAACTTTAATTTTGTTTCAAAAAATTTGGAAAAAAGAATATTTTTTTCAAAAAAAAAAAAAAAAAAAAAAAGATTAAAATTGAAAGATTTTTTTATATATATTTTTATAATATTTTAATTATATTTTTTTAATTACTATTTTTAAAAACTCTGAATCAAAATTAAAGTTATATATATTTATGTTTATTTAAATAAAAAATTGAAACTTTACAAATATTATTTCATATTCAAATGATTTTAATTTACCCCACTTTTTGAATTAATTTTAAATTTGACTTTTAAAAACAATAAGAGATATTTAACCATGTGATTTTCTACAAACGATGTGGTTAACTATCACATAAAATTCAAATCTTTAACTTAACAAATAAAAATTATTTTAAAATGTGTCCTGGACCCACATTAGTTGTAGTAAATTTAACCAGAGTAGTTGAATATTTTTATTCTGTTTCATTTGTGAGGATTTCAGATGAAGCGCTCCTTTCAGTAATATTTTCTGATATAAAGCTACATTTTCATCGTGTTCACGGAAGAACAATATTTGTAATAAAAAAAAAAAGTTTTGCACGTGGCGTTTGCAAGATTTCACTCAAATTGTTTAAGGAAAGTTCATTATTAGTATTGTTTCGCAATATTTTTTACTAATTTTTTAACTATGTGGAAAATAGTTGTACTCGGTAGAGAACTGGGAAATCTGAAGTATAGCTGAATTATTTTATTGTTTGAATTCCGGGCAACTTTTTTCTTTTTTTCTTTTTCTGATTGGTCCATGTTTAATGTCCAAAAGTTGAATACTTTTGTTTTTATTTTATTCGTTTTGTGATTGGTCCATGTTTAATGTCCAAAAATGGAATACTTCTGTTGCCACGATGACAAAAAAAGTAATAATAACTTTTTAAAAAATAATAAGGTACCCTGGGGTAATAACGCCAGGCGGGGTAATAACGCCAAGTGTTTATATTTTGCATAATTATGAAATAATCAGGTAAATGACACCCATGTGCTCTGCGCAGGAGGGTTTTGAGTCATATAAATCGCAAAAAACAGCTTCAAGTTAATTTGTTTCATTTTTAGGTCTTATTGTTTTTACAAACAACTAAAATTAATGCTTGATCTAAAATTTGCGGCATACGTCTTGTGATGTGAAGACTATCTTTTTATCCGGAAATGCTTTGTTAATTACATAAATTTGTAGTGCATTTCATGTACTTTTAAAATGTTGTTGAAGATTTTGGATATCTTCTCGAGATAATTTGTAATTTAAAATGTACTGCGCAATAACTATATCGGGGTAATAACGCTAATCCTTGACATTAATACCCCGGTTGATTCCCTCCAGTGGCCGAGCTACATCCTAAATACTGATTCAAATAAACACAGTTAAAACTGTGCAATGTTTCTCATATTTCTATTTAAGCGGTCCTTTTTAAGCAAAAAGAAGCTCACGGTCTGATATTCTTTTGCCTCATCCCCTCCCCTCCCACACCACACCTTTATTTTTCTTACACTTTCACAAAAAATTGAACATTTTCAATAGCTTAGAATGCAATTTGTCAATTTCTAAATTTGTAGAGTTTGTATTTTTAGAATTGGGCTATCTACATGCAATTATTCTATCTTATTTCATAGTTTTGTTTGCATGGCGTTATTACCCATATAGGTGGGTAATAACGCCAAATAGCATTGGGCAAGAAAAAACGCCATTGCATTTTATGAATACATATCTGTTAAATTATTTTATTTTATATAGATAGTCAATGAGTTGCTGTATCAGATCCTATATTTGTTTGAAAAATACAATCTAAAACTAAGCCGTGAAAATTGGTAGAACCTTAACGTGGCGTTATTACCCCAGGGTACCTTAATTTTAAAACAAATTGTGGTAAAGATTTTAAACAAATTTCATTTAAACGTACATTTTTTTTTCTAAGCAGTGATGTAAAAATTTAAAATGCGCGATGTTTAGAAATGTAAAAAATTGGCAAATCCGAAAATCATAAAACTGAATTTTCATTTAAAACTTGTTTATGATGGATCGAGGAAAATTAATGTTAATTTATGTCGTACGTAACATGAGGCGTTCAGAAGTCAGTCTGATAAACTATATCAAATAAAGATGCACATTTTAAACAGTCAAAGTTGTATAACTATAAACTACTGTTTTTTTATCATTGGTCTAGGAATATAAATGTCTAATGCATGGAGTACGTAACGTATGACTCATTATAATCATCAGAAAAATGATGTTTATTATTAATATCAATTTAAATAGAGAATTTATTTATAAGTCTTTAAAATTTTAGATTTTGAAAATTTACTTTCCAAATAGCCGTTGTAATTCGTTAATTTACATTTTCTATGCGCTTTTCATTTCTATGAGTTATTTTAAGATTAATGTTAGCTATGCAACTTGTTGTGCTTTAGGCATTTTGATGATTTTAACACTAATCTTTTTGTATTCCTATGTTTCTTTTTTTGGTATATCGCTATCAAATTTTATGCGTGATTCTTTATTTTTCTTATAAAAATGACAGTAGCATTCGTGGGACAATGAAGCACGCGTAAGCAACTTATGTTTGGTGCTTAGTTTAAACTCCGTTTACGAAATCAAAGTCTTATTTAATTTTTTCTTTCATTCTGAATGTGAGATGCAACACACTCATTTCATACACATTTTTTAAGTATAGACGTACATAACGAGTCATTGGGGGCCACCGTAATACTTACTAATCATGGATATGCATAATATAATATATGAAAATAAAACATGTGAAAACTATTTATGCAATGCATTGCATTTCCTTAACAAAATTTAAACGTATATTTAAATATTGTTAATATACAGGATAATGCTCTATTAATTAATTGCTTATGGAACCAATTTCGACAAATTATATAAAACGTCAAACTACTAAACTAGTACCGAATTACGTAAAAAAACATCCTTATAACTACAAAAATAATAATCATATTAACTAACAGTTTACTGCGTCAGATTAAGAGTCTCATTTCCAATTAAAATATATTTTTGAATTGAAATTTGAATGAAATACAAGATCATGAAAAATCGAAGAATGTGGAAAACATTATTACAAATATCTCGGCAAATAATACTCTGATCGACTTCGTTCTTTATGCAAAATTTGTGTTATTTTATTGCGTTTTACTTTCACTCTAATATAAAATATTTCAAAAAAATTTATATACCTTTCATCAGAAAAAAAATTTCGAGAGTTCGAATAGTTCCGGATAATTGATATTACTGACATTAAATAGACTTTGTCCCATTCTTACATTCTAAGTACATACAAAATTTACAGTCTCTATCTCAATTTGTTCCTGAGATAGAGCGTTTACAGTTACACAGACAGACCGACGGACGGATTTTCTTTTTCTAAAAATATGTTTTTGTAATCTACACTATATGAAACGTGTAAATCCGACATTTTTTTTCAAAACGATTGCAAGACATACCTTATACTATGTATAATGGGTAAGTAAAAAATGAGTACATAGAAATCAGTTCATGCTTATTATTTAAACATTCATATACTCACACATGAGCACATTATGTTTTATGCTTGAGCGTGTGTATGTTGCCAGAAATGAGCATATATATGTTTCAATCATGTGTAGTTTTGATTCGGAGCTAATTTGTCTTTGCGACATAATCAATGTAGAGTATTTCTTCCTCAGTTTTGAAAATGTAGTTTTTAGAGTTATTAGAGTGTTAGAGTGGTCTATGTTAAAAATTTTAAACCATAGAATTTTAGTCATGCATTATAAAATATCGATTGTTAATGTTTAATGAAGACTAATGCTTTAATTATGATTGTGTATTAAAATTCCTCGTGTTGTCTTATGTAGAACTGGTACCGATCCCAGACACATCGGAATTCTTGATTGGACTTGTGCCATTCATTATTAAATGCTTAAATCATTTTAAAATATTCATACCCGACTCAAAGTCAAAAGGGACAATATCAAGTTTATTTTCAGTCATTTTTTCTTCCTTTGCTAATCTTTCACTAATCTTGCTAAGATATAACATATATAATACGATAAATAACAATAAAAATAATAAATAATAAATAAATCAACCCTTTCTTTAAATTCATGTGGAAATGATAAATAATAAATAAATAAGTAAATAATAGATAAATGTCACAGTTTTCAATACATAGGAAATACACGACAAATATTTTTTAAGAACACAAATAATTTCCTCTTTTAGTACTAAGAACACTTTTAAACTTAAGTAAAATTTCTATGAGCAGAAAATTTCAATTAATAAATTAAGAACAAACTTTATATTTTTGATATCGGTAAAAATCATGATAAAATAAACACTTTAAATAAATAAATCGTATTTGATTTTATAAACAATAACGAAATAAAATAAAAACAATTAACTTACAATCACCTTCATATAGAACTTGTTCAAATACCTAAATTTTATTTAAATAAAATAAAAATAAAGCACTTCGTAGATGCGATTCAACAGGTGTAAATTTCAATTATCTTGTGCTACCGATGGAATCTACAGTAGTTTCACAATCATACTGCAGGTGTTCATTTATTATTCGCAGCCTTTACAGGTGTTCGTTAGCTTAAATAATCAGCTGAAATTTTCGTAGATGTTAAGTATAAAAAAAAATACTGGAGGCCTATTTCACAGCTGAAAGGTTTCTCATTTGTTTGCACATGAAGATGTTGTTTCACGCTAATTTAAGTAGAAGACATTTTGTTGCATATCTCACAGCTGGAACGTTTATCCTTCGAAATGCACGAAAAGATGTGTCTTCAGATTACTTTTTTGAGAAAATTTTTTTTCTTTATAGACAACATTTCTTTCAAAACCAGTGGCATAACTTTGATGACTCATGTTTGTTTAAGGTGATAATAAACAAAGGCAGAAGTTTCAGCAATTAGTTTCAAGCTCGGCGAAATGGCGCATGCACAATCAGCGCTGTGAAGCAATTCTCAGACAAATTGTCAGTTGGTAGTTGTTAAGCCACGATAATTTACTTTTCTCAAAAGTCGCACGACAGTTCATTTTTTATGCTACCCGCTTTGAATGTCATGATACGACGGCGAGACGATATTCCATGCAATGTACAAGCTCCAGTGGATAACCATGTTATTTGCAGAACATTCTACTACTCACTAAGAATCAACATCGGGACGAGCTGAGCAGTCGCTCCGGCAGTTTGACAAGCAGTGGATTAGTTTATTTGGGTATTTCCTCATAAGGAAGTTCAATCAATCAGTCTTTAAATTCATTTTATTAGAACTCATAAAATAAGTTAAGTTTTCCCCCGCAGTCACCTTAGCAAACATCGAACACTACAACCTTCGTTATCCAGTCTACATCATCAGATATTCTAATTTAGCGGGGAAATGAAACGGGCATCTTAATAGTTTAAAAGTTAGTCGCATTCTGAACTCCGAAAAAACCCAAAATGAGAATCCAACACCTGCAAGAAAAACTAGCCCCTCCTCACTCCGCGTCAATCATTTTAAAAAAAACAATTAGGACTAACTTCGAGGCCACACGTCATAAATCATCACGTCTGATTGGTCTACGAGGCGTGGCCTTCCGGTAGGAATTCATTCTTGTCTCGCAAATAGACTAGACTGCTAACATCCGCGCATTAACACAGATCACGTGATGTTAAATAAAAAATAAAATTAAAATCCCGAGAATATTCTAAAAAGGAAAATGTTTACAAAATAACTTCCCGCCTTTTTTGAGAAACAAGCAATAAATTATTAATAAGTGAAATAAAATAAGAAAAAGAGTTTTAGCTGTTAAAAGATTAATACATTACGAAACTAAGATTAAAATATGTTCCACAATTTTAGAATTAAAAGCTCAGAGAGAACAAAATGGCGCAAAAAGTTTTATTTTATTATATACATATATATATATATATATATTATTACATATCCATATAAATAAAACAGTTGACAATTTTTACAATTCCACATTGTAGCAAATTGAAATATTTTAAAGATATTAATAATATAAAGGGAAAATGGAAATACTAATACTAATACTTATTTCATTCGTGATTTTTTCGCATGATTTACGTTTACGTTTTAAATATCAGCATACAATTTAATACATTTTATAATTTTTCGTAAAAAATTTAAAAATAAAATAAAAAATAAAACTATAAGAGTCATAATTTATTGCCTTTTATCTCTATCATATTTTTTAAATAAATATATTTGTGCATTTAAAATAAAACATAAAATAACTTAAAATGAAAATTCAAAATATTCAATGGATATTATAATAATAAAAAGCAGTCTTTCTAAATATTTACCTATTTAACAGACATTAACCACTTTTTCTATGTAAAAAACATATATATGTCATTTGAAAGACAAAATGTCATTTTTGGTGAAGTCTGCTTAAACGCAGTCTTTGAATATTTTTAAAAATCGGTATCCATTATTTAATGTCGATAGAAATCTTTAAAATGTTAACAAAATATTTTCACTACATTATTCTCATAGTTTTTAATTGAAAAATGTTTTGAAGTTAGTAGAAAACGTAAATATAAAGAAAAAAAGTATGATTTAAAATGAGACAATCTTAACTTGACTATAAATTAATAACAGTAACAATAATAATATATACATTTTTAATATCTAACTCTGCTCATAAAAATTTGAAATGAAAAACAGTTTAATTTTTAAACTTTAAATGGACCACTAGCATTTCTGACGTCAAAGAACGTCACAACAGATTTCAGCTAATCAGCTTCTCTATTTATCCCACAAGCGTTCACCAAAAGCCAATCAAATACCGCAACGCTTGTGGGAAACATTGGAAACTCCGCCCCGTGCTAGTGGTCAATTAAGGCAATGCTCATATCATTTTAATAAATTTTAATTTTATTAATTCCATATTTCAATCTATACGTTATTTCATAAATATTGAAAACAAAAATACAATTAAATGTTACTGCATCTTAAGTTACGAAGCTGCTTTAATCCATTCATATATACTAGTTTTATATTCACCAATGCACTTAAAATATTTAATTAGTTATATATTCATTTCTGTTACTGTACATTTTATTTTTATAAAATTTGAAATTAGTTTGATAAATAAAATTAAACATTTTTCAAGAAAGTAATTTTCAATCAATAATATAGAATTTAAACCAATTTAATTAAAGATCTATAAATACCTTGCCTGCACCTGGATATATTTTATTGAAAACAAAAATGAATTTAAAACTTTATTTCTAAATTTATATTGGATATTTAATAAACTGATATCGATATTTTTCGTTTTTATTCTTTATATATTAATTACTGTAATTATTTTGGGGGTATTTTCGATTTTATAAAAATATCGTATGAATTACGATTTATGTGCAATTATTATAAAGTATAGGAAATTAAGCTAAAATTAAGCATGTTTAAAATTTTATTTCTAAAGAATTATTAAAAAAAAATAGTTTAATGGGATTCCTCTAACTTATTTTTTTCCTTACTTTTCACTGATGCCGCCTGAAACTTCTATTCTGTTTTGAAAAATGAATTATATTTTTAGAGAATATCATAATACTTCAAATATAAAACTTTAAATAGTTAATTTTGTTCAACTAATTCTGTTCTGACTTTTCTTAATTAATTCCGATAATTGAATAAGAATAATTAAATAGCTACATTTTCTTTATTAACATTCGTAATAAAATGCAGTGTCTTGTTATAAAAAACTTGAGTATTTTAAAGTGTTAAAGAATTAAAAAAATAAATAAATAAAATTCCCGTCTTAAAATATTGCTATATTTGAAAATTTAAGCTACATTTTAAAATGCGAAGTTAATTTGGATTAAGAAAAATGCATATTTCACATTCTTTCGAATTTTAAACGAAACAGTTGTGTTAAAATATTTAATAAAAAAATAAACAAATAAATATCCGAAACAATAAATTGCATGTAAAATGTCACGGGATAATAATCCCACGTTAAGGTTCTACTAATTTTAATGGCTTAGTTTTAATTTTTCCCCCAAAACAAATGTAAGATTTGAATTGACTATGTAATGCAAGAATGAATATTGTAGCAGATATGTAATTATAAATTATACTGACGTGATTTCTTGATCAATGCTATTCTTCACCTATGTGGTTAATATCGCCATACAAATTAATAATAATAATAATAATAACAATATGAAAAATCGGCATATAAAATTGTCAAATTCTAAAGATAAAAATTCAACAGAACTCGAGATTGAAAAATTGCTTTTACTTGCTATTACTTGCAATATAAGAATGCAGTAATAACCGTGGAATACTTTATTCTTCCAACATGAAAAAAATTCCAGCATTTAGGCCATAAAAAATTAATTATCCTTTTTATTATTCAACGATGACAATATTGGTTTCATGTACAAAAAATAAAAAATAAATTAAAAAAAATAAATAATGTAATTTTGTTATAAAAAGAATCAACTAGAATAACTATACCTATACCAGTGTATCAAGGAAGGCGGTAGCAATCTTGTGACGCAGCATTAAGCCTAAAATCGCATCGTAGAATGGTCGAAAGGCGAAACACATATATAGGGGGAACTGGGGTACATTGATACATGGGGCACATTGATACACCCCCTCTACCGCTCACAGGGTCATTACAGGAAGTTTCACAACAGCTCCAAAAGGTGATGCTAGTGTATTCAACTACATACAGAAAATCTTGGAATGATTCAGCAGTTTGATGAAATGGGACGGGTGATTTATTGTTTTTGTTGTTCAAAAGTAAATATGAGTTGTACAATTGAAATGCTATTATACAACTGTTCCAGTATTTTCAACCAAAATGAATACTCTCCCTGGTAAGTACTGCTACTCTTTATCAGTTCCTCATTATTTATTGTTAGATATATTGTGAAGTGTTGGATTTGAGACTCATTTTATTCAAAATCGCTGTATGGGGCACATTGATACAGTTTATGACGGGGCACATTGATACAGCCTAAATCCTTTAATAGTTCATATTTTCATTATCTTTTATTATTTTTTTTACCATACACTCCTTAATTCAACCTTTTTTTCACGAAAAATTTCTAATATTAGTTTTTATTGAAGTGAAATAGCTCTAATTTCTTTATATTAGAGCATTTTATAGTATTTTTGAAAACAGAAGACGTAGGAACTTACCCAGCATCTAGTGCTAATAGAACTAATAAAAGAAAAGGACAGCATTCTGGCAAATCTCGAATTTATATCGATTCTCCAGAGAAAAAAGTATTTTCGACATGAGAAATGTTAAGTAAGAGAAACAAACTACAAAACAGAAAATGATACTTATATTATAAACAGAATTTTTAATATAATTATCCTTTATTTTCTGTTTATGAACCTATTTATAAACAGAAAAACTGGTAATTTTTTCATATTTCATAAGAAAGAAGATAATGCTGGGGTTGAAGTGCTAGATATGACAAAGTTACCACAGCCAACAATCAGACAAGAAACAGACAGAACATCAAGTCATAATATATTTAATTTTGATTGCTTTAATATTGCTTAAAAATAAATTGTGGGTGATTTGAATTTTTATAAATAAATATAAAATGGTTTTCTAACTCATTTTTTATGAAAAATATGCATTGGTATTATTTTGTCGTCATTTTGCTTAAACGTATCAATCTGCCCCGGGGATGGGGCACATTGATACAAATGACTTTTTTTGATTTTTTTAAAATTACATGCAAAAATACTACATAAAACAATGATTGTACATTTTTATAACATACTACACAAGTTTTGCTGTCACCTCATGGAAAAAAAACTTGAATTTTCTACTTTCTTGACACCAAAAAAAATCTTAGAAAAAAACTGTATCAATGTACCCCAGTTCCCCCTACAGCTAATTTGAGATCAAAGGAAATGCGAAAAGTCGCCTTTTAATAACTCAGCAAATATAACTCATGTTGTTCTGATTTTTTTAAAAACAGCCTTATATCTGCAGCCTAATCCTATTTTGATTTTTTTACATTTCTACGTCCGGTATATTTTAAGATCTCGATACCCATTTTTAAGACAAAATCGATGGTGTCCATACCTAAGATTTAAATCTTGCAATCGGCCTGGGCGATTTTTTTTTAATTAATATATAATATGAATCTGTTCTTTATTAAATGAATAAGACTTACCTAGTTTCTAGGAAAATTCTTGTTTCTTATATAATCCTCATGAAAAATCGAACTATATTTTTCGCATTTCTATGAAAATCTCAATGCAAATACCCGATAAATCATCTACTGTATTCATGCGCCTTTTTCTCCATCTTCATTTTTCTCTATCTTCCCCCGTAAATGTGTGGTACAGTCGGTAAGTTATTGTGCTGGAGAACTGAAGGTTCTGAGTTCTATCCTGTCCGAGGCTTTGACTTTTTTTAAATCTTTTTAAAATGAGTTAATAAAGTTAGTTGACGTTTATCATCCGTTCCTTTGTATATGTTACAGGCCAAACCCGACTTTAGGCAAAACTAGATTGGCGTAGGCCAAACCGGTCTATCCTAACGCCCATCGGATAAACTAGTTTTTCCTAGGCCAAACCGGTCTATCCTGACGGCCATCGGATAAACTAGTTTTTCCTAGGCCAAACCGGTTTATCCTAACGCCCATCAGATAAACTAGTTTTCCCTAGGCCAAACTAGTCTATCCTAAGGCCCATAGGACAAACTAGTTTGGCCTAACTCTTATAGGATAAACTAGTTCAGACTGCTGATTATTGGTCTGAACTAGTTTATCAACACCAACATCCTTGTTTGTCCTAGGCTGATCTAGTTTATCCTAGGCCAGTGTAGTTTTACGTGTTTTTAGCTCATGGGCGTGAAAGCCAGAGAAATAATGGACTCACAGGTTCTGTAAATGCATGTACGCATGTATAAACGCATGTATGTACGTAACGCGATAACTCTTGATAGTAATATGCAATTTGCTTCAAATTTTGGATGTAGGTTCATTCTTATAATGTACTTTTCTGATTAAGTTTTGGATAAGAATAAAGCGGGGCGAACGAGAGGGTAATCCCCCACTGTTAATTTAGAGAAATGGATTTATAATGCAGAATTATCAGTTTTCATTTAAAATTTTATATATAGGATCATTGTGACAAGGCGCCTCTGTGATTAGCTGTGGATGTTTATTGTTTAAGTCTAAAAGAAAGGGCAATGTAGGTAACACAACATAGTTTAGATAAATGGTTTTTGACGCTGAAATGACGAATTTGCTTCAAATTTTGGATATAGGTTCTTTCTGATAAGGCGATACCCTGAATAGTTTTGGAGGTTTGATGGTTAAGTATGAACGGGAAAATGAAGGATACTACTCTTACCTAGGAAAAACTAGTTTATTCTATGGAATTTTAAATAAACAAATTTGGCGTAGGAAAAACTAGTTTATCCGATTGGCGTTAGGATAAAACAGTTTGGCCTAGACTAATCTTATTTGGCTCGAAATCAGGTTTGGCCGGTAAAAAACATGTCTTTCACAAGAATAAGTATTAAATGTTTGTAAAGAGTCATTGCTTATAACATCAATACAGAAATTTAAAATGTCCACCGTAGACACATGATGCATTAGACATGGTGTTCGCTTATTATTTATTTTCTGCAGATTCATGCGAACAGAGATCAGACTTGCATTTATTTTATTATTATTATATTATTATTATTATTATTATTATTATTATTATTGCATATTCGAGCCAGATCGGAGCTGAACATAATTTGGAATCGAACAGCATTTTTCACCTTTAGTTACCTGTCGACATATAAGCTATTCTTTTCACGGCGTCAAGTTTTTCTTTTCCGTAATGTCGTTAGCGGAAATTCGATTCAAAACGTAGCTTTAATAGTATTTTTCAAAGGTACATCACTTTTATGAAAAAATAGTAAACGCCATTTGATTACATATTTTCTAAGTGAGAATGCCTGTTAATCTTATGCATTTGCGAAAATGAAGTAGTTCTTAAATGTATTAGGATATAGCTCTTTTCGATATGAGGAAAGCCTTAAGGAATGACAGGGAAGCATATTCACAAACCTACTTTTTATTGAACAGATTCAATAGTTATGATGTTTATGATTATACTTTGTTTTCCTTTTGTTCTAAACTACATTAATTGTTTAATGAATCTCTATTTGAATATTGAAAGGTTTAAGAATCTAAATAATCAATAATACATTATGTATTTACCATTGTGTGAACACATCGTAATTTAAAAATACATTGTAAATTTATCCTATATATATGTATGCAGTATTTTTTAAAAGAATCCTAATTGTATGTTAAGTGAAATCTGAATTTTTTGCAGAAATTGTGTAGGGTCAGAGTGAGCCGGGCTGAGTTTCTTTTCACTTATTTTTGTACAGGCAGGGCTCGTGCTGAACTTTTATTTGCTGAAGTCACGGCAAAATAACTTTCCTTCGTGAAGGATGGGGTCCGGGCCTCGAAATTCCGGCCCGTGCAAACCTCTGACAGTATTCTGCAACCCTTCGAATAAAATACATTATATAGGGGTGATGAGAAAACCACTTTGCACAAGGTTAGCTATGGAGCAGTAATCGGGATCATTATTAAATAGAATATTGCCCAATTAAACTGGTGGCCGTGTATTCACAGGCTGTGTACACTAATCGCGTATTACAACCTTATTTCTTAAAGAATAACACTCTCGAAAAATGAAGTAAGTTGGATTACTTTTCCCATTTCCATCAATTATACTTAACCATTGAACCCCCAAAACTAATCACAGATACGCTTTCTAAAATTAAACAATTATCCAAATTTGAAGCATATCAGATAATTCTGCTCAAAAAACCATTCATCTGTTTTAAGGAGGGTAATCCTCCATTCCTCCCTTTATACTTAATCATTAAACTCTCAAAACAATTCAGGGATTCGTCTTATAAAGAAAAAAACTGTATTCAAAATTTACAGCAAATCGGATAAATATGCATAAAAACAAAAACCCATTTATCTAATTTAATGAAAGCGATAAAACGTCCACTACCCCCATTATACTTAATCAAAGGAAAAAACCCAAATTAATTAAAGAAGCGCCTGATCAAATAAATTCATGCCCAAAATTTTAAGCAAATTGGATAATACTGTATTATAATCAATTTATCTAATTTAAGGAAGGAAATAAATTGTAAGTTTCCCCCTTATATTTAACCGAAGAACCACCAAAATTGATCAGTGAAGCGCTTCATCAGGATGAACAAATCCGAGATTTGCAGCAAATCGGTTAATTCTTCATGAAAAACCCATTTGCCAAAATTAGGCGGGATCTCCCCGTTCTTCTTATTCAATTAACCCCCAAAACTAATTAGAATAGCGCTTTACCAGAATGAATTTACTTTTAAAATTTGAAGCAAATCAGTAAATTCTGCGTGAAAAAAGCATTTACATAAATTATGAGGCGTTACCCCATTTCCCTTTCCCTTTAGTGAAACAATGAACACCCACAACTAATCATGGAGGCACCTCATGAGAATGCACCTATATCTAAAATTTGAATAAAATATGCTAATAATGCATGGAAGCCCATTTATTTGAATTAAGGGAAGGGGTGAATCAGTCTCTCGTTCTCCCCCCCCCACTTTATTCATCTCCAATGACCTTTTAAAATTAATCAGAAAAGTTCCTCATAAGAATAAACCTATATTGAAAGTTTGATGCAAATCGAGTATTTCTATCAAGAATTATTGCGTTACGTACTTACGTACATACATAGATTCAGAATTTACGGTCACATTAGTTCTCAAGTTTTGGTAGCCTGCTGGGATAAAAACACGTCAAATTATATTATTTCTATCAAGAGTTATCGCCTTACGTACATACGTACGTACATACGCACATACATGCGTACATACATGCATACATACAGAACCTGTGAGCCCATTATTTCTCTGGCTTTCACGCCCGTGAGCTAAAAACACGTAAAACTACATTGGCCTAGGATAAAAAAGAATGTTGGCGTTGAGGCGGTCATTGAATTCAATAAAATCGCGCCAAATTGAATTGGCCTAGGACAAACTAGGACGGCCTAGGATAAACTAGTTCAGACCAATAAACAGCAGTCTAAACTAGTTTATCCTATAAGAGTTAGGCCAAACTAGTTTGGCCTAGGAAAATCTAGTTTGTCCTATGGGCCTTAGGATAGACCAGTTTGGCCTAGGCAAAACTAGTTTATCCGATGGGCGTTAGGATAAACCGGTTTGGCCTAGGTAAAACTAGTTTATCCGATGGCCGTCAGGATAGACCGGTTTGGCCTAGGAAAAACTAGTATATCCGATGAGCGTTAGGATAGACTGGTTTGGCCTAGGCCCATCTAGTTTGGCCTAAAATCGGGTTTGGCCTGTAACATATATCTTTTTTAAATTGTTAATCAGATGATTAAATGACATTTTAATTTTTAAAAAGTGTAATAGATAAACAAAATCAAATTACAACTATATCTAATTTAAATGAAATAAAAGTTTACTTTCAATAAATTTCAATAATTATATTTTAAAGTTAAATTTATATAAGCTACTTTTTATTGTTAAAATGGGCATTTATTATAAATTATAAAATGAAATAAATACCTACTTTGACAATATCAAATATTTTATTACGAATGTTTCTAACAAATTATAAATTTATGGATCTTGTTGGCAATCAGATTGACAATTCAAAAAAGTGTACCAGTATTACTAAACTAACTGAAAAGCATGAATTTTAGGCTGTATTTATCAATAATGTATGGAACATTAAAATATTTTTAAAATACAGAATATGAATGTGAAAAGTATACGACAGTAAAATAAAAACAACACAGTTTTGATTTTTAATTACTTAATACCAAAAATCAAAGTTTCATTTAATAACTTCAGAACTTCTAATCTAAATTACATGTTACTTAACCACGTACAGGAATAAAATTTAATTTTTCAGTACTTTGAAAAGTTGGCATTAAACTTCAGTTTTAAATTGTGATTCAAGCTTTTTTCCTACAGATATTATTTTAAACTTTTCATATACAAATTTTTGCAACGTAATTATTGTGAGAAATCTGAAAACAAGGAAATGTTTCAGAATTTTCGACTGTAAAAGCCGTTTTATTATATATTTTTAAAAAAATTTCTTTGTTTCAAAAATTGATTCATGTTTTCACCATCCTCATAGTCCTTAAGATCTGTAAATTCCCGGGAACGCACCACATGGCAGCAGTAAGCTTTAATTTCAGAGGGAATTTTGAATTGCACATTTTTTACATTATAAGAGGGTCTGGTAGTAATTTAGAGAAACGTGGTATATTGCATATTCTTGTGCTTCTAATATGTGAAAAGAAAGGGGGGGGGGGGAGAATAGAATTATGGTGTTACGCATTTTTGGCTCAAGTAAATTGAGTTTAACCCGCGAGAACTCGCGCATGAGATTTTCTTTCTCCATCGTACATTTTTTAAGACTATTTTAAAGACTATTTTTCATTTGAATAAAATTTCAACATGTGATTTCGATTACTTTAACTCTTTTTTGAATAAAAGTACTAAGCCAAATAAAAAATTTGACATTAAGTGACTGCAAAGAAAAAGAAAAGAATTGGGCACCGTGAGAGAAATTCTCATAGCGAGTTCTCCCGGGTTAATAATAATTGAAGATAGATGTAAACATCAATAATAATTAACTGGATTGAAGCAGGAAACGGCCGTTTATTTCATTATGGTCTTTTAACTCTTATTTAACCCTCTCACTGACAAGCCCGTCTATAGACGTTCCCTAAGCTCCAGGTTTCACTGCAATACAAGCAATAATTAAAATGATATAACTCAGTTGATTTAATGGATTTTTAATACATTGTGCAATGATTAACACACTTAAGGATAACATTCATATTCGTAAATAAGATTTTTCTATAATTTTGAAAGAATCATATTTTTTTTTAGCAATTAAAACAAAATGCTGTGAAAACAACAGTACAATTTTGCCCTTTTGCAAGACTGTCAGAGGGTTTTAAATAACTGTAAAAAAAATTTGAGAGCAATTTTCATTAAATTTATAATTAATCAATATTGATTATTATTTGGAGAAATTGGCTTATCTCTAGAACGCAGTATATAATTAGATAATCAACTATATTTCTTAAAATGAAAAGAAAGAAGCATATTTCCAGGTCATCTGTGCACTTAGTTTATTTATTTTTTAATTTTGTCACTTATACCCAATGGCTACTGGGGTCATCATATATATTGAGGGCATGCGTGTTTGCGTGTGTGAGAGAGAGAAGAAGAGGGAGAGAGATTTAGTTATATGTATTGTGTGATTAATATTTACATATATTAAGAGTTAAAAATAATTTTTTACATATAACATAGCAATTTAAAAAAGAAAATTAGATGAAATCATAGTACATTCTCTTTTGGGGGGAGTGGGGGGAAAGAGAGGCATGATGTATTTTACAATAGAAAGAATATTCCCCTTGTCTGTATTTCTAAGAATATTTTTACTATATTGATTTTTTTTTTTTTATATGTTTGTG
Organism: Maratus speculifer; assembly: GCA_964019185.1. Taxonomy (NCBI): domain Eukaryota; kingdom Metazoa; phylum Arthropoda; class Arachnida; order Araneae; family Salticidae; genus Maratus; species Maratus speculifer. Next base: position 176,004,716 of record OZ025297.1, on the reverse strand, counting down.
ATACAATTGTTTCTAATTATTTTATATAAAGAATGTTATATTCGTTTTCTGAAATAATGCATTTTTCAACACAACTTTAAAGCAAATATTAAAATTAAGTAAGATACATAATTAAAAAAATAAATAAAAACGGAAATAAACAAACATTGTTCATAGCTTAAATGATCAATTTTTATGCATTTAGATCATAAATCAATTGCAAATTTTAATGTAATTATATTATTAACACATGCATTTCATAGTTATAAATCAGAAACTAGGAATTTTAGCATCAGTATCAATATCAATATATACATTCAGAATATAATATAAAATATTTTTTTAAGTTTTGAATTTTGACACATATCTGTGTTTCTAAAGAAAATATAACTCATGGGTTATTTAAAAAATAAGAAACTTATAAAAATTAAATTCATCACATTAGTACATTCACCGACAGGAAATGTGATTCAAAACACTAAAGTTTAGACAATTATCTGAAAAATCTCCTGCGTTTATCAAATAATGGAAGAAAATTTTCAATTACACAGTTTCTGCCTAAACAGACATGGGAATTTTTACGAATATTAAGAATTCAAAATTATTTCATAAAGTTGGTAGCTTAGGACTTGAAAATAGCCTGAAAAACAAACTTGCATTTAGATTCATAAATAGAAAACTTTTAGTCGCAATTGCTTCAAAGTTACATTCTTAAATTACATCTGTTTCGGGAATAAAACTTATAAAACGTAGGATATTTCTTATTCAAAATAGTGAAAAAAAAGTTAGGTTTTCGTATTTTTTCTTCTTAAATTCTGCATCAAATCTCATAAGCATATATTTTTTAATCTTTTGATCACTAACCTTAAAAAACAGTGATATCAATACAAAAACCCTTAACGGGTTAAAAGTTTTGATGCAGCTGTTTAACTTATGGCTCTAAGAATTTTAAATAGGAATTTTAAAAATAATGATATCAAATTTTTAGTGACGCATGCTATTAACTAAAAAACGCATTTTTTATTATTTATTTCATCACTTTATTTTTGTTCTATTCATAATAGCATGTGCAAAAGTTATATTCAACGGGAAAGATGTATAAAACTTTATTCACTTATTTTTTTCACAGATGCCTCTCATAAATTAAAAATATAAGTTTTAAAATATATGATATAAAATTTAACTTAAATTTAAGCCTTTATGTGAGTTTAAAAGGTTTCTTTTAAAATTCAAATTATTATTTTTTTATTTGGTAAAATGTATTTACACATATAAAAAATACTATTAATTTTCCGATTCGTTGTTAAATATAATTTTAATTGAATCTATACTATGCATTTAAAAGGTATTTATTTCAACAAATTGATTTATCATTTGTGTCTAATTATTGAAAATTGTATATAATTTTCAGTAAATGTTTCTTTGCGTCAAATTATCCATTTCCTAGCGCTTCTCTTAATTTGGATAACTTAATTTCGGATAACTTAAATTTTATATCATATATTTTAAAACTTATATTTTTAATTTATGAGAGGCGTCTGTGAAAAAGAATCAGTGAATAAAGTTTTATACATCTTTCATGTTGAAAATAACTTTTGCACATGCTATTATAAACAGAACAAAAATAAAGTGATGAAATAAATAATACAAAAATTGCGTTTTTTTAGTTAACAGCATGGCTTCACTCAAAACTTGATATCATTATTTTTAAAATTCATATTTAAAATTCTTAGAGCCATAAGTTAAGCTGCTGCGTCAAAACTTTTAACCCGTTAAGGGTTTTTGTATTGATACATTATACATCTGTAATCATATTGGCGCAGTGCAACTGCAAGCTACTTCTAGATTTTTAAACTACAAGTTACTTCCTAGAATACATACAAAATATCCCAGAACATTTTGAAAAAAACATAAAATGCATTATGAATTTATTTAATAAGCAAATTAATTCCTCATAAATATTTAATCTTCATATTAAAAAAAAAACTTTAAATCGGTCGTTCATGCTTACATGCTTCTTTCAGCATTAAAGTTAAACGATTAGTGGGCAGGGTAGGGCAATAAAACTAGCAAACTATCTAGCCTATGTTTCGAATATATTTGTCTCGGATAATTATACTTATTTATAGAAGAAATTTAATTTCGGAATGTCCATTTATTTAGAATTAGCTAGTTCTTCTCAATTACTTCAACTCTTTTCTGTCTAATGATGTAATCCAATCAAATCGTGGCTCAAATAATTAATTTTGAGTTAGTCCTTAAAGAATAGTTTCTTATAATAAAATTTAGGCATAAAAGTATAACTTTGCACATTTCAACTATTACGCGAGCAAAGCCGGAGAGTTTGCTAGTTAGATATAATATGTTAACTTACTAAACGGTGCAGCTTTCTTTTTTACAATATTCTAAATGTGTTGGAAAGTGTTCCATAGTCTATGTTTGAAGCATGATTTTTTCTTTCTCGTCAATTTGTAATATGAAAATATTTCCTGGATCTACAGGGGCTGAAATTCTTGCTGTGCATTACTTATATATTCGACTTCTTTCGAATGTTCGAATATTTATAATTTCGACTTCTTCTATCTTCTGTAAATCATCTGAAAAAAGGGAAAAAAGACGGAGCTTCATATTACTATGCTAATTTTAAATGTTCAAGTACATTCTTTTTAATTTAGAACCGCATTATAATTGTAGAAAATCATTCTTCGATTCTGCTCCCGTATCAACTCATTTCTTTTCTTTTCTTTTTTTTTAAAATTTATTTTACGATATTCGTGTGTAATTTACCCACAAATTATTTTATTTTGACATAAAAGCACTGAATTTTAAATATTCCAGAAATGTTTTTGGCACATATCATTAACTCTATTGTCCGACATTGCAATATATTGCCCTCTCAATTTATTACCATTGCATCATTTTACAATTTTCTTACCGCATTCGCTTTGCGTTTAATTAATTAACCTCTTTACGAAATTTTTAATGTCTTTTTTAAAAACAGAAATGTATGCCCTATTAAATCGAAAATTTGTTCCATTAAATAAGGAAAATACTACAGTAAAATTTTCCTGGTGGGGGTAAACAAGGATTAATAAGCCTTTTTGCGGCACGTATACGTGTCGCTTGTCCCCAATGGGTTAAATACATAAATGTATATTAAAATTAACTGTATAGATTTAGAAGCTTCCCTCAAAAAACAACATTAAAGTAATTTTTACATTCCCATTTGACACGGTAAACAATAAATATTTATTTCGCACATCTTTACGTACATTTCTATTTGTGATACTTCAAATCACAAAGGCGAGAAATTTAATCGCTGATAAATCACAATCAACATTTGAAGCAATTACGCGAATGCAACAAATTAAATCCTAATTTTAGAATAACATATGAATTTGACACAAAGCATGAAATTTCAGGAATGAATCGCAGCATGATAATGGAAATAATTACTCCATCCAAACCTTAATCGGATTCAGTATTATAATTCATCAAACTCTAAGAACGAATTCTTGCAGAATAATCACACGGAAAACTTTGCATTAATTTTAAACTTTATTTGCTATGAACTTATTTTAAGTAGTTGTGTAAAATCATAATTATTAACTTCCATGCATAATAGTTTTGATAGATTCAATTTAAATATTTAAACTACGTTAATTCTAAAATGAACAGTGCATACAGATCACATAATAGTTAATTATATCAATATGCCATTTATTAATACTTGTTTTGATTTATAAATAAAGTTATCAAATTATTTGCATAATGCTTGACATACTGCATTTTAGAGAGTATTAAAGAGCAAAACTTTCTCTTATTATGATTTGGAAATCACAGCTTAAGAGGACAGATTATTAAAAACTTGATGGAAAGATCGATCTTTTGTTTTAAATAGTAAAAGAAAGTTTTTTCTTTGCTATTATATTGAAACCTCATTTTTTCCCATAAAGAAGCTATATTGCCAGATAATTCAAATTGTGTTAATACTCAGAGCAGAAACAATAAAATAAAATAAATAAATAACACAGAAAATAAAAACTTTAAATGATTTTTCCTCATCTTTATATTTTTTTTACTTTAATGAAGTAAAAATGCAAAAGCATTTAAGTTAGTGATTTAACTCTTCACTGCTCTATGTGCCACGTCTGGCAGATACCTAAAAACACTTTATTTTCATGGATTTGGCCAATATGATCGCTATAACACATCAAGAACACTGCAAAGAATGGAACAATTCTTCTAATTATAATACCAATTATTCCTTACAAGCTATATGGCTGCATAAGACAAAAAAATTGGAATTTTTTTCTTCGTAAACAAAAATCTTTTTCGATCAAGGTAGAAAAGTAAAATTTACTTCCATTAATTTCGTAGAATAGTTAAAAATATTGATGCAAAGAAAGTTGCAGACTGTTAAGAATATAAAATTAATTAATTAAAGTCCGCTTAATTGCAAAATATATTAATGAAATATTTAAGACCCCTAATTGTGTATATAGGGTACGAATCATAAAATATCAAATTTTAGCTGAAAATATGATTTATTATTATTATTATTATTTCTTTCCTATTTTTAGACCGATACAGATATTTCAATATTTTTTCCCCTAAAAATGGAAAAAATCCTGCAGTGAAGGGTTAAAATAGAGTTTTAAACTCTTTTCTTTTCTTTTCTTTTCTTTTTTTTTTTTTTTTTTTTTTGTTATTTTTAGACCGATACAGGTATTTCAATATTTTTTTTCCTAAAAGTGGAAAAAATCGTGCAGTGAAGGGTAAACCTCTTGGCAACGAGCGACACGTATACGTGCCGCAAAAAGGCTTAAGAATCCTCGTTTATTCCCACCGGTAAAATTATACTATAAAATCTGCCTTATTCAATAGGAGCATTTTCTCGATTTAAGAAAAAATAAATTTCTGTTTTTTAAGACTGGTGACAAAACATTGAAAATTTCATAAAAGGCTCCCGTCGCGAAGGGGTTAAAATAGAGTTTTAAACTCGTTTGTGTGATTTCTTTATCATATGTGATAAATCCGCGCATTGAAATTTCTTTCAGGTTCTTGTTACAAAAAATGGTGTGCTGAGAAAATAAAACAAACATTTTTACATATTTACAATTTATTTTATAGTAAAAATATTCATATTATTTTTTACAAATTTTACCACTGCAACTTACACACCATGCGCTTCTCAACAATATCAAAATTTCATTATTTTTATTTTATTTTCAATGAAAGTGTTAATTATCAACTTATATTAATAATTCTTAGTGAAAATCGTTCAGATACTTGCTTAATTATTATTAATCATTTTATAAAGTGTTGAAAATATCTTGACAGTTATTATTCATTCTAATTTTCTTTGGTTATGTTTTTTACACGGATATTTACAATCATATAAATAAGCATTTTAGTGTAGTCATTTCTACATAATTATACTTAACTTTATTTTGATTATTAATAGTTAATATTTATTTGACACGTGTTTCGAAATATATTTCATGTAATTTAATCCTTGCTCATGATGAATAGTACACACTTTAATGTATCAACTCAAGCATATATTTTGTACGCTTTAGAAGTGTATCACAAAAAAAATATATTTTAGAAAATAGAAAATTCAACAAGCTTTTAAGCTTTTTAAAAAGAAACATAATAGAAAACACGTAAAAAAATATCACGCAGATGCTGACAGAGAAAATTTAAACTTCTTTACTGGAATTTATATAGAATAAATGTTTTCTTTTAAAATTTCAACTCTATTCAGAATAAATAAGAATAAAAACTTGTTGAATAATCTTTATATAAACTTGATATTTTGGTATTAGTGTAAATTTCAAAACGGATATAGTGAACTGCATTTTTTAACGAAAAAAAAAAAATTCTCAATTGTCAATGAGTGTTTCTTTGGAGACCAGAAATGCTTTTAATTTGTATATTTGTCAGTATGTGGATTAATGAGTGGATGCGTATGTAGATTTGTATGTCTCACAATAAGTACAGCAAAAATCATTTGATTTTTCTGTAATTAGGGTGGGTTTTTTTGTAGTGTAACTAACAATTTTGCCTTCCCCTGTAAATAATGTTCTGAAAAAAATTCCAGATGCAGGTAAAGTTTTTTTATTATTTTATTTTGAATTTTGAATTTAAAATTTAATGTTTTATTAATAAACAATTTTGCCCTATACACCTGTATGCCTTTCGCACTTCACTTTATATAATTAACACATAAAGACTAAAACGTGTGTTTAAAGTACCTACATAAAAAAAAGATCATTCGTTTTTGAGAAAATAAACGTAAAGTCAAAAATCTCAAATTTTTAATCCTTTATTGTATTAAAGTTATCTTAGTTTCTAAATTTAAAACTTGATGAACATAACAGATGGTCATTTTGTTCATTCTTTTAGTATTGGTGATACCTTAAGTAAAAATTTCATTCAATTCTATCCAGACATTTCTAAGTGCGGTCACGCATGCGTGTAGTGACATAGTTTACCGTTTAAAAAAATGACTTTAAAGCTCTCTATGTCCTCTTAATCATTTCAAGAAAGTTCAAACTCTTTTATATATAATTTCCCTTATAAAAATATTTTTGCATGGTGTCTCTTTTAAAAGGTACGTTAAGAATAAAATTTTAATGTAAACTAATTTAAAAAAAAAAAAAAAAGGACACTTTTAAAGGAAACTGACCTTTTAAAAGTATTACTTTTGTTATAATAAAATATTTCTGTAAATTTGTTTTTTACATATATATGTTGTTTTTACGGAGCAAAATGTGTGTTTGAAAATTTTTTGGAATAGTATACCTTACGTATGTATATATCTTTCACAAGATTGGCATCTTATGCGTTTGAAACAGCTTAACAATAGGAAAAATTAAAGGACAAGTTAATCAATAGTAACCAATTGAAATGCTATTTTCATTGTAACTCTTTATATCATAGAAACAGACTTAGTCAGCGTCTCTCAACAATATTCAGAAGCTAATTATAAAATTTAATATTAACCCGTATTTCCCATTAACATATATTTTAATCGGGAACAACATATTTCAGAACGAATTAAAACTATGTAAGTACTTTATTAATTATTTCAATAACTACTTTATTGAAGTATAACGGGGATATTCTAATATATTTAGTGATTATAAATTGAACAAAGCATGTGTTCCAGTACACAAATTATACTTTATACGATATAACATAAGTGCAGTTAAAGTATATGCATAAATATTAGATAATATTAGGCATGAACCACAGAAATTAGAACAAGAAGAGATAATTTAAATCTTTCAAACAAAAGGATTTTAAAAGAGTCCTTTGCTGACAATAGAAGCCGGGTTATCTAAAAATGTAGTGTATCCTAACAGTTTTAGCAATGTAAGACGAGATTATATACTCAAAAACTATAACAGCATTATTCTTTTCTTTTAAAATAGCATTAACATTACTTAAAAATTTGTAATTATATATGAAAACTGAAATACGTAACACTTTACCTATTGTTACATGGTACTAATTTCGTGCATTTAAATATAAAGTTTTTTAAACGAATCCAAATAGAAATAGATTTATAAAAATAGAAACAATTTATACAAATATTTTAAAAAAATATTCTTTTATGTATTAGAAAATTAAAAAAGTGTTTTTCTTCTTCTTTGAAGCATGTATGCTTCATATACATTACAAAACAAAACTTGTTTCGGCACATTATACTACTTTTTGGAAAAAGTGTTTCTTCCCACTATCTAAAATACCAGTGGCAGTAGCATAGCTTTCAATTGTTGTTTTAGGTTGTTTCTTCCTCTACATAATTTTATTGTTTAGTTTAACATAACCAAACATCTGGTGGATTTAAAACTGTGTCCATTATCCTTAATTGTCGATATTATATAACCAATGTACCAGACTATCATATCCTCTGCATATGTTTAGTATATAAACCAATAATGTATCAATTTTAAATTTATATTCATCGTGTTCCTTTTAAGAAGGCATATATGTGGTTATAATACAGTCATTTCTGATAAATCATATAAATAAATTCAATAAAACAAAATCACAAATAAATTACTGATAATATAATATATAGAGCATAAAATATCGATAAAATATAGAGCATAAATAAGTGTAAAAAGTGAATAAATACATTATTTTAAAGGAATACCACAATCGATAGACGGCAAACAAATCATTTTGTAATACATATACCTAAGCATACGGCCAATATTGGGAGGTAAGTGCATAAAATATGTAATAATGAATATATTATATTCATAATTAATTAATAGTTACAAATTTTATCCATAGATCAGACAGCAGTTTCCTTTCCAATCTTATATTTATACGTATATAAAATAGCTTTTCCTGACTAAATCATAGTTAAAGCAGAGCGCAAGACAATTGGGCAAACTACTGAGTCTAGAAAAATGAAAATTGGTAAAAAAAAGTATCCTTACTATGTTAGCGTGCATTAAGACCGGAATTTTGAAATTATAGAACATCTTGATGTACTTCAGGAGCCGTCTTAGGTAGGAACGTGATATTCCAGAATATAAATCTAATAAAGAATAATTAAACACATTATTAAACATTATTAAAATTAATTAAACACATTAATAATTAAACATTAATTAAATTTTTTTTTAGAAAATTCGGCATTTCTTCGTAATGGTTTCAAGTAGGAGTTTGAAATTGCAGAAAATTAATCAATTAAAAATTTGATTCAAGATGTATATCAGTGATTTTAAAATTTTTGTCTTAAAGAGGTTAAAAAGGATAAAATATTTTAAAATATTTTGCACATCTCACATAAGTTATTTTAAGTAGGAGCGTGAAACTACAGAACATACATCTATTAAAAATAAGGATAATTAAACATGTGTTTATGCGATTTTAAAATTACCACTCCTCAGGGAGTTAAAGTTGCAAAAAAAAAAATGTCAAACTTTTTTTTTTTTTTTTTTTTTTTTGTACCGGGTCATATGATTTCATTATCGGAAATCCCTCGAATCACTATTTCATATTAAGAATGACTATTTCATATTAACTTGGCTCCTACTAAATTAAGCCCCCCCCTCCCCCGCCGCAGGGGGTGATTTACGATCTTTTTTGATAACGCAGCGTTTTTATGATTTTAGATAGGATTTTTTACAGAGCCCTCGTACAAATATCATGTATAATGTTTGAAAATTTCAAAAAAAGAAAGCGGGAAGATGTATTTTGGAGAGCACGATATTTGGACCACTTATTGCCAATACCTCTCCTGTGACATATCATTGGAACTCTCATAGACCACTGTTTCATGTAATACACCTCTCGGGCCTATTTCTCTAATATCACCCTCGAGGAGAGACTTTTCTAAATTTAGCCGACACATGCGATATCGCTGAAAAGTCCTGCGACCACTCTGCTCTACCACAGAAGCGTATCTCCAGGGAGGCGGGAGTTTAACTTATTCCAGTAATAGGTTTTCTAATAATGGAAAAATTGTGAAAAACATAACTCGAATGACATAGAAAGAATCAATATAAAATATTGATCCTATTTACCATTATTTTCTTTCCTGTTTTTGCCAACAGGGGTGATTTTAATTCTTATTTCCTTTGCAAATTTGCTGCCATAAGCCGAAAAATTCTAATTTTTATTAATTAAACACCCTTATGATTTTATAATTTTTCGCTTCTTTTGTAATTTTTGCTACCAAGGTACGCTATCACAGAAATTTCCCACTATTGTGACTCCCTTCTGACTTCCCCCCTTCTTCTTCTTTTTTCTTTGGCGTTTATTTATTAAAAATTACCATATAAGCATGTAAAAACCATTATTTAAACTATTGATTGTAGAACATCGCGATTTATTTTGTTTTGTGCCTAGTTTGAGTGAACAGTGCTTTGAGGCCTATAGCTACAATGGCTGTTGCCTCGATTGATCCAGAATACACAGAAACATATACAGAACACTTTATTATTACAGAAAATCCAGTACATACATTTTAATACACAATGATTACACACATTACATGATGACACAATTAACAGGGACAACACAGACACCCATGCCGCTAGTTGGACTCGAACCAGGGACCAGCGGTGTGGGAGCAGCTGCCGCTACCAACCACGCCACTGGGTCAGCGTTTTGTGCCTAAATGGAGCAAGATCATTAGATTGCTAGGATCCCTAAGATCGCTAGGACGCGGTGTAGAAGATTTTCGGATTTAATCGATGACTTTATCGATTGTGTTTCTTGCGATGGCGGTTTTTTTTAGATGAGTTTATTTTCGAGAATCGCCCATTTATTAACCTTATCATAGCAGACGATTTAGATAGAAGCTCGAAATTCCCGATGGCAAAAGAGTTAAGAATTTACCAAACATTATTTTCATCTATTTTAGAAATTCTCCTTTCTCCTTCAACCGGATTAACTTGAGGTACACACTTTTAGGTCCTTCCGCTACACGTCAGCAGCTGTTTTAGATAGAGGAATGAATTTGAGGATAATTAATCAACTAAAAAAAAATTAAAAATGTACATTATCAGTTTTAGTACTTGCCAACTAAGGGTATTTAATGATGTGGTTGGGCATTTAAGACATTTCCCAATATCTTTGCAGAAATTTTAAGCTAGAGAAATTCAAGATAACAAACCTACTAAAATAATCGATAAAAAAAAACTTATTTTAGTGATTCTATAGCTATTTTGTCTAATATTATGTCGTCAACACCGGTCTACATTTGTATAATGTAAGATCATATGAATACGATGATAATTATGGATTATTTGATTAGATATTACAGTTTTGTTTTTCATCATTACTAGATTCATTCCGTTTGATTCGAGATCTTTTTAGAGAAACCGACCAGCGTATTGCGTGAAGGCTGCTAGTTTTTCTGTAAACTTCATTCCTTATTTCATCGCACAGACAGTTTATCACGGATTAGGATGAAACTTATCTATTCGCCTTAAATTACTAATTCAAGTGAGACGAAAAGCCCAATCGCTAATGCTATACTATGGGAGAATATACGATGGCAAATGTATCTGCATTTCTCAATATTTAAATGACAAAAACTGTTTTCATTTTTTAAGAAAGATGTTTTCTTTTTCGAAACTACCGAAAATGAATGAGTTTTCATAAAAATATAGGTAAGCATAACCGAAATAATAATTTTAAAAATACAACCTTTTTACAGATAAACCTAAGGTGTCTAATGAAAATAAAATATGTATTCTAAAAGATCGCAACTAAAAAGTCTTTATATATTTTGTCTATGGGATTATCATTAGTGAATGGGTTTTTTGGCTAGACTGATGTAGTCCCTTAAGTAAAAAAATAAAAGTCATTTCTGGTAATTTCACGTTTGTCTTTTTGCTTGTTATCAGGCGATACATGTATCCAGTTCCCGTGAGTTATTAATTCAGGATTTAATGTTATAAAACCGTCTATGCAGGATCTTCCCTGAGCGTTCATCCGTTACTAGGATCCGGTGTAGTATATTGTTGGAAGTAATCAGTGATTTAATCAATTGTGTTTTTTTTTACGTTGACGATTTTTTTTATAAGTAATTTTTCGAGAATCGCCCTTCACTAGCCATATCTAAGCAGAAGAATTTCAAAATTCACGATTTTGAGCCTTTTAAAAATTAGACTGACAAACAGATTAAAAATGTATTAAACATTCATTTCATCTATTTTACAGATTCACCTTTTTCCTCCAACATAATTAAAGGGAGATACAAACTTTTAGGTCATTCCGCCATGCCTCAACAGACATTTTAGATTGAGTCAAGAATATGAGGAGAACTAATCTACTAAAACTAAATTAAGCATATACTTTGTCAGTTTTAGAAATTCCAACCTAATGGGTTTAAATAGGGTGAGGGCGGCCTCACATTTAAGACACTTCGCCATACATTAGCTGAAGGCAGAAGCGGGAAGTACAAGATAACAAACCTACTAAAATAACAGTTCAACATAGGCATTTTAACGATTTTTGAACTATTTTGTCCATTATGTCGTCAACATTGATCTTCAATTGTATAATGTAAGATTAAACGAAAAAGAAATCAATTATGGGTATAAAGATGAAATAGGATACAGATTAAAAAAAAGAGAAATAAAACGGTCTTTATACAGATAGATTTCAGGTGTCTTATGCTAAAAAAATTTTTAAATATTGAAATGCAACCAAAATATCTTTGTAAATTTCGTCTATACAATTATGATTAGCGAGTGGGTCATTTCGCTAGACTGAAGTATCCTCTTAAGTTAAAATATAAAAGTCATTTCAGATATTTTCATGTATGTTTTTATGCTGCTTATCAGATGATATGTGTATCCAGTATCCGTGATGAAATAATTTAGGATTTCATGTTATAAAACCAAGCAAGCATGCCGTTCTCTGAACCTAAGTGTTGAAAGAATGACCAACGACGTTTCACTGGAGAAATCGAAAGAATCGATAATGAAGTGGGAGTTAGTAGGGGTTAAATTAATGCGAAGAGAGATAAATAAATATCCTACACAAGTTTTTAAATGATGCTTTTCGTGCCGATTGTACATATAACAGTCTTTGCATTTCATAGTAAGTATGTCTCAGTTTTTAAATTTATCATTTATTAAGACGAAATACTTTGATTTTTCTTTTAAAAAATTACATGAATATTTTGAAGTTTTTAAATAAAATTAAAATACTGAAACATACAACTCACCATTTAAATTAAATTATACTTAATAATTATTAAATAATAAGAAAAATAATATTGGTTCAATAATACGTTACATAAAAAAATATTTTATTTGTAGTTTAATCGCTTTTCAATACGTTTCTTTATAATTACATAATAATTCTTTTCGAAATATTTCTTTCTAATTTAACTAAACCAAAATTTTATAAAACTACTTGTTTATATTTTCATTGTTATGCACAATAATCACACGAAGATGTTAGTATAATGTCTGTATTTTATTTTTTTACTTTTATTCAGACATTATATTTTATCAACAATGTAATTAAGTATAATTCTTTCATAAATATTTTATATGGTGCAGAATTTTTATTTTTTTCTAAAGCAAAATAAACATTTTATTTGCTAATAAACAACACAAATTAAAATAGAAAATGACAATAAAATACTCGAATAGTTATGCATATTATTTCACTGATGTAGCACCTAAGAAAAATAATATAAATCCGCAACATTAATAAAGTTATTTAAATGCAGAAATTAAGACATCAGAAGATTTCTGTAGGGATAGTAAATTCCATTGCCATCTTTATTAATAATGGATCTATGCTTGAATGAGACCCTAATACGATATTAATTTATATGCTAAATATTCCAAATGGTTCAAAAGCATTAGGGTATGCAAGATTCTAGTCCTTTCATTCTATTCCTTAATTGCATTTGCGCTTACATTTTAAATGTTGTTGAAGCTAATTTTTGGTTTATAAGCTTCGTTTGCAATAAAAATGAAGTAAAATTTTGGAAAATGTCAATTTGTAATGTATTTGAGATTTACGGCTATAGAAACAATAACAAAATTAATTTGCGAAATTTTACATGCGTTACAGTTTTACAATAGTTAACTTTTTTTTATTTGTATCAAATAAAAAAAGTATTTGAAGAATTTTTAAACAAATGGCAAATAATCCAAATTATGAGCATAAAAAGGTTCAGTAAAATTAAATATCATTTCAACCAACAATTATTAAAATATAATTACTTAAAAGTAAATAACAATACACCGAAAACAGAGAAAAAGAACAAACCAGCATTGTTATTGAGTATTGTGAAATCAAAAACTCTTGACTAGAGTTTAATTTATTTTGCGTTTGTGAAATTCATAGATAATATTCTTTTTCAATTCGATGCGTAATATGTAGAGACGCTTAAATACTTTATATAAAACACGCATACATTATTTCCATTTGAAAAAAAATGGTTTTATTTTTTTTTTTCGATGAAAACTATCTATTAATTTTACGAGAAATATTCTATGATTTATGAGTTAAAATGAAATTAAATTGCATAAAAATATTTTTCGGATCATATTCGGATCATCATTTCGGATCATCAGCGTCAAGTTTCCTGGTTCTTTTTTTATTTAATATTTATCGTTATTCTTGTTTATTATTTGCTTTTATTTTATTTTATTTTATTTTATTTTCGCAGAGCATCAAACTTTCATGTTTCATTAATAATGTTGACTTTTTTTGGCATTGGTTGCACTTTTTTATGTTTATTATGCTTGTATGTTTGATCGATTTGCTTATTTATTTATTTATTTACTTATTTGACTGAGGATTTTGAATCACATCAGAATATGCAATAATGCTTGAAAAAGTACAGATACGCGTTGAATTGCAATCTCGGATACCCTGTGGCAAAAATCCTCTTAAAATATTAAAATGAAAATGGGAAACTTATTTTTAAAAAAATCTTATTATTTTAACACTAGTTTTCTACGTCATTGCTGTAATAAAATAGGTTCTTCAGATTTTGTATTAAAATAGCAATGGTGAACTCTGAAAAATTATTAGTGAAAGCTGCTGTAATTTTCAATGAAACCCGCCGAGGAATTTTACTATCTTGAAAATTAAAAAGAAAAGATCCAGGGAAGATGTCAGAAATTTTGAAAAAAAAAAATGCAGGATACAGCCACATATATCGTAATAATAATAATATATATTCTACAATAAAAATAAGAATCTCTATTATAACGAAATATATTGCTTATAAAACGTTGTATAAAAAGATTACAAATATATTTAAAACAAATTATTACATGTTTCAACTCTTATTACATGTAATAATTTTTTATATATTTTAAATGTTTTTATACAATGTCTTATAAGCAATATATTTAGTTATAATATAGATTCTTATTTTTATTGTAGAATATATATTATTATTACGATATAGTTATTAATGGGCGTAATCAAGACTTACTAGTGTTATTTTTCACATTGATACAGCCACCTATTTTGTCTAAATAACATACCGCTTGCTTGAAACAATTTACGGAGAGTTCTAGCAAGAAATGACGAAATATATATGCTTTTAGGTAGATTTCGTATGAAATACTACCTATTGAATTCTCTCCCATGTTGGAATTTCTGAAAAATTTTTGTAGATCTACACCGATCATGACTCCTAGACCCCAAAACTACCGTCAATAAAAAAGTTTATCTATCTATCTATCTATCTATATATATATATATATATATTCATATATATATATATATATATATATATATATATTTCACTTTCTTCTAGCCACGATAACTTCCATAACTATGCTCAGATCTTCCTCAAATTTTTACATAAAATCAAGGGCATAAAATCTCGGTCGAGTTCATTAATGGGCAAAATCGGACTAAGGGGGTGGGAATAGGGAAGGTTTTTGTGAAAACAGAAAAAACGCGATAACTTCTTAGTTAAAATAGATATCGAATCAGTTTAAAGTTTATATTACTTCTAAAACATGGGCTCAAAGTTTATGGATGACAGATTTTTGATAAAGTTAAAAATGGGCTCAAAGGGGCAAAAAGCAGGGTTTTGGGTAGAAAAAATTTCATAACTTCGTCCATTCTTAAGATATCAAATCCAACTAAATTTTTTATAAATATACTTAACATTATCAAAAACTTTTGTATCTATAAGTTTTTGACAGGACCAACTTTTAGCGATGAAAAAAATTAAAAAAGAAAAAAAAAGGCAGGAGAAAAAAGAAAAAAATCCATAACTTACTCAATTCTTAAGCAATCAAATATAATTAAATTTATTTTACATCTTGTCAACAATATCTACAACTTTTTAGCATTAAGCTTTTCATAGGACCCATTCTTATATCAAAAATAAATTAAACAAAAATAGAAGTTGGAGAAAAAAACCTCAAATACAAACTGCTTATATTCTGACTCATTTTTAAATTCATTTTTGATTTTAAACGCATCCAAATGGCAGATCCTCTTATTTAGGAACTATATAATGTGACGTATTAGCGAGTGTTTTGTTAAAGGCAGAATATATTTTTAAAAAGGCTGCTAAAAAGGGTATTTTTAACAGAATTTTCCGAAGTAATAGTGATTGAAAAATTGAGGAAGTATAACAAATTGCGTGTTTTCTGAGTCATTTTTAAATTAAATTTTGCTGTCAAACACATTCAATTGACAGTTATTTGTTATTTAGGAACTGTGTAATGGGCCGAATTGGTCAGTTTTTTGATAAAGGCTAAATATATATTTTTAAAAAAGCTGTCAAAGGGGGCACGGTGCACAAAAGTTCCCAAAGTAATCCTGATTAAAGGATGATGCATTCAAATAACAAATTGGTAAACAAATTCGATAAAAGAATTATTCGTGTATATCTTGCGCACATAGTTTCTCACAACTAAATTGTCACAAAACAGTCTCTGTACTCGCAAAATTATTGAGTACAGATATAATAAGCGTTTAAAATGACATACATTGGAATGAAAAAACTAATAGATCTTTCAAAAAACAAATGCAAAATAAAAAAGTGAAAATTTTTGATTTTTTTTTTTTTTTTTTTTTTTTTTTTTTTTTTTGTTTAAAAAAAATATATTTTGTAAATTTCTTACTTGATTAATATCAAAGTACGTCACTTTGTGCATCTATAAGCTTATGCCTTCAATAATTTTATGCAATTATATCCAGCCATTTCTTATAAGTCATGCGCACAATAGGGTGGATTGAAAAAAAAAATTCACAGTGTCAAAACCTACCTATGCGGAAAAGATGTTCTCTTGGATGGAGATTAAGGGAAAAATAATTAAAAAAATTAATTTTAAATTTTACTACTGCCACAATGAGGTTGAATTTCGAAAAAAAAAATGAAAAAAGACCTAATTTTGGCTAGATGATTTTTGATTCAAAATGATAGTTTAAAAAATTATCCAAAACCTACTTATGCGTAAAAGATGTTATATTACATGCTGAGTATGAGAAAAATAATTAAAAAAATTAATTTCAAAATTTAAATCTGCCGCAATGTGGCTCAAATTTATGTATTTAAACGTTTTTACGGTAAAAAATCATTTTTTTTTTTTTTTTTTTTTGTAAAATAAAATATGATTTTTAGAATTTTTAGCATTCATTGCAATGAGGGGATATTTATTTGATCACAAGGTAAAAATTTAGTTTCTTATTTAACAGCTTCAATAGTATTAAATCAAGAAAAATCGTCAACATTGCAATGGGCGATAATGACGTTCGGTATTAAAAATCGACATGAGATTTTGTAATTCAATTTGATTTTTATAAAACCGTCTTTTATGTATGGTCCATACACAGCAGAAATACTTCCGTGACTCTTTTGATTATTAGTTTTGTAGAATGGGTGCTGCGTGAATAGATATTATTGATAGTAGATATTATTGCCACTGGAGTTATTGCTGGATTTACCTATTGCTTCTGAATTCATGTGGTTAGAAAATCCGTCAGTTAGTGGAGGTTCGACACATTTTCCTATTTAATTAAATCTATGTAATCCGTCACAAAAGGTCAAAAATCTGGTAAATGGAAAATATAGATATTTTTTAATCTAATGATTAGGATTACAGCAGACCGTTTGATTTTACTCGTGCGCTTTTAGAATTCATATACTGACGTAAATGAAAATACAAAAAGCTTCTAACATGCTGCGAATAATCTTTATATTTCACCAGTGAAACATTTGTTCCCAGCCGCGGTTACATCCAAGCTGGAAAAAGATGACATAGTGCAGCGGTTCCCAAACTTTTGGGCTCGCGGAGCCCTTTTTGGGAAGAATTTCTAAGGCGGAGCCCCTGAACACAACGATACTCTACAAATATTTTTTATGCCTATGGAGTACAGAAAAGTCTGATGGATAAAAATCCAAGCCAGTACTGGTTCTCAGTTCGGCCCTTTCCTAATACAGAAATTCTTAATTCATACTAGAAATTTAAAAAATCTTAAATAACAAACTCTTTTTTACCAGTGCAATGTTCAAGCAATACTGTTAACACGTTGACTGCCAAGCGAAAACTGCTAGTATTCACCAGGGTGTAAATTTGTGTGTGTGTATGTGTGTAATTTCAATATTCGAAACATAAAACTATATATAAAATCAATATTTTCAATCTGACACATTTTGCAACACATAGGGAGATTTTAATCGTGGCTATCAAAAATAATAGCCAAAGCACCCCACGAAAGTTAGTGTCAGTTCTTCCATGAGTGGTCAAGGCTTATTTGATAGACAGCTAAATTCGTCATTTATCACTAAAATCACTTGTTAAGATTTATGTTTCTACAATATACTCTACTATACTCTTAAATTTTAAATTTTTAAATATATGTAAGGATGAGCTTGGGAGATTATTAGTTTAAATTTTCTTTTCTATTACTTTATTTTCTATATTTTTATTTTTTTCCATTATTTTAGGTTAGAAGTTTTTGAATTTTTATTACAATACGCCAGAGAAAAATGTGGAAAATATTTCATTTTCTGTAGTACTTAGCACAAGAAATAGGCACATATATCAATTTGCACAAACCACATATATCTAACACATTGCATGGAGCCCAACAATCAAACTCCAAAACCATTTTTATGTAACTCGTATCGTTTTTGATAGCCAAGGCCTGAAGTGTTGAAACACCATGGCTATCATATCGATAGCCATGGTTATCATATCGAGTGGCCCAACGGAAACATCACTGGCCATCACATATGATAGCTCTGACAGTCAAAGTGTTAATTGGTTAATGTCATACATTTTTAAATTTTTAAATATTCTTTTGGGATTTACAGCATGAATTCTGAATTAAAGATGAAAATGGTAACCATGTTTGAATTATGTATTTCATGGGGCTTACATAAAACTATTATTATTTATGGCGAAAAACACACACACAGAGAGAAAAAAAGGTAAGTTATACAGTTTTCGTTTGCAGGGAGATACTTCTGTATAATTCCAATAGGCTACTTACTAAAAAAAGGAAATGGGTAGTTCCAGTCACCCATGAGAAAATATGTAACACGTTATCGATAGTACCACCAATCCGTAATAGAATTATGCGATTATGTCTTTTTCTTCTTTAAGTACTACTTCTAAACATGCAATGAAAATGAATTCCCTCTCAGCTTCTTTTTTTGTACCATTTACAAAAAATACATTTAGAAGCAGGTCATCGTTTTAACATTTAAGTGGGCGGGGCAGAATTTATAAGCTATATTTTTAGGTGCAGAATTGGTTTTTTTGGATATTTTATTTAAAATATTTGGATATTAATTATATAGTTTTCAAAGAAATTTTCTGTCGTCATTTTTTTTGCCTCAAAACGGATATGCAGATAAAAACTACACATGTTAAATGAACCTGAACTGGCAGAGAAACTTTACGAATAAAATAGAGTGCATGGGTGGGATTAAATTTATATCAGGGCAGGCACTCACTGACAAAAAGCCTAAGCAAGAGGTGGAAATGAGCAAAATTTTAAATTCTTTACGTGATGACAAATGTAAAGAACCGATATATATTCTTTAAATTGTTACAGAATTATTTCTGATTGGAAAATGCGACACAGACCAATTAAAAGAAAATTTTAGACAGGGGTTGTAGGGTGATACAAGATGCTAAAAAAATGCCTTTTCAGCAATATAAATTGCTTCTGAAATTACCGGGTGTCCCAAAAATGACTGATGGACTTTAAAATTCATTAACTTGCAAACGGTGGCAGCTATTTAAAAAAATTGCAGGAGTGTTATGTATAATGTCAAGAGTTTTTTTACCGTAATTTTTTATTTTAGTTCGAATTTCAAACAATAGGTGGCGCTGACGGAGCTTGAAGGCCAGGTGATCAGTGGTGAGTGAAGCGTCGACCTGGCCTTCAGTCGCCGTCAGCGCCACCTATTGTTTGAAATTGTAACTAAAATAAAAAATTAAGGCCAAAAAAAAAAAAAAAAAAAAAAAAAAAAAAAAAAAAAAAAAAAAACTCCTGACACTATACATAACCCTCCTGCAATTTTTTTTTAAAATAGCTGTCACCGTTTGCAAGTTATTGCATTTTAAAATTCATTAGTCATTTTTGGGACACCCGGTAAGTACAATTATGTAAAGTAGCAAAGAAAATTTAAAGAACTAAGAAATTACAAAAATAAAATGAACAGATTAAAACAATTGAATTTACGAAAAGAAAAAAAAAACTATACACACAACATATATAAATATTAAATGAATCTAATGAGGAGTTTATTAAATGATATAAGATATTATAAAAAAGGGGCGTTTTAAACAACAAACATTATCGTACAATGAAAAACAATGTAGAAAATTTAAATATACAAGTAACATAAAACATTGAACTGCTGTTCAAAATTTTTCCACAAACCGCGCAGAGAGTCCGATCATAATCTGTTTCAGCAAAACCCATTTTATAAGTAATTTTCATCATATTTTAGTTTTTTATTGAGATGTCTCGGTTCTGTCTTGCTTTGATAACAATACTTGATTTAGGGTCAGCGGTTCAGTAATGCTTTTATTGTCCAAAAGTTCTTTTATTGGATCATCTTATTGTGAAATATGAGAAATAAAGAATTAAGTATAAATATATGAATAGACGGAGCTCTAAAGAACAAAACTGTTCTCCCTTTTGTTTAGCAAGCAGAGTTAACAGCACTGAAGGGCCTTTACTGTTTCGATTTACGTTGTGCATTCGATTTAGAATACTATTTATTTTAAATCGAATTTTTAAAACACATTAAATGCAAGACCATAAACTAAATCAATTCAAACCAAAAATATTATACAGAAAATAGATACATATAGAATGCAAACGTTAAAATGTCTTTGGAGTGTATTATTTTATTTTTCATCTTAGGTTATAGATATATCTTTTTTGACATACGCACACAAATTCCTACATACATTTGAAAATCTTTCACTTGCAATATGCTAATTTTTTCTATGTTTTATTTATTTTCCTGGAACACCGCGGAGCCCCTAAAAAGTTCAGGCGGAGCCCCAAGGGCTCCGCGGAGCACACTTGGGGAACCTCTGACATAGTGGAACCTCATTGGTGGGTATCTAACAAAAAACCATTGTAGTGGACGCTTTAAAATCAGTTCCGTATTTCGAACAACACATCCTTTAACATCTATGTTAACAGATATTCCTTCACAACCGATGGCAACCAACTTTGTTACATGTATATTATTGTTAACGCATGACAAAAAAATGTACGTCGTGTTTTTAAATTGTTTGGTATTCTCCCAAAATTTACATATATGTGGCCGATGTATTCGAAACCAAGTTCTTTTTTCAAGCTCAAGTCTGCTCTATTATGATTTTTTTTCTGTTGTTTTCTAGTGATGTAGTTTGTCTTTACACTCATCAAAGTTTAAAGAAAATGGCCATGATCATAATCTTTGACAAAAGACTAAAGAGAATGGCTAAAACGATGGAGTGGCCTTTGGTTTGTTTTGTCATGCCGATTTTTTTTTTGTCAATAGCATTCTATTCATAGTTTTGTGAGATAATGCCCACATCTTGAAGTGCACCAGACACGATGGCAGTACCTGCTTCGCCGGAAGTGCCCGAACTGTCCAATATTCTGGCTGATGCCAATCTTCGTCACTACAGGTGATGTGACACCTAGCTCGGCAGCATTTTGCCTTTTCAGTGATAGCTGATGATGCAGAAAAGTGAGTTTGCTCTCAATACGTCGGTTTAGCTTACACTCAATATTCATGTTCATATTCAAATCCATTGAACTGAAAAAATAGGCAGTATTTTCGGAAATGGTCCAAAAGACTGTAGCAGCTTTCAATATCTTGTTTTGTTTTACAAGAATTAAGAAGAGCGCAATATTTGTCGTTAAACAGATTAATTTTTCTTAAAATGCTGCTGTGGTAAATTATTGAGATCGAATCTCATTTACAGGTCACTAGTAACTTATTAGCAACTCTTTCTCACTGGCAGGAAATAAATAGATGCTGACCGATTCCTTTGTTCGGTTATTTTTTATATACCAATATATAAATTTTACTTTTTGTAATAGGGAGCATATTTAGTGCCATATCAAAGCCAGACCCAAATGGGGTGTAATTCATATCTCTCTCTCTCACTCTCTCTCTTTATTTTTATTTTTTTAACAACGCCATGGTACAGTAATATCCAAGGTACACTAAGCTACACAATACACAAGCAGACAAATCCTAACTTAAAAAACTGGAACTGCCAGTTTTTCGAAGCTTTAAATCACTTGCAGCAATATTAAATATCGAAATTAATTAATTAATTAATTAATTTATTATTTAATATCCATGCAATATAATATTTCTTACGCAAAGGTAGGCTTTGATTGATATTAAAATGATTATTTTGCGTGAAAAATAAATCTAACCAAAATTAGATCTTTTTCCATTTTTTCAATATTTTATCAAATTTTCAACTTTTTTGTGGCAGTATTAAATTTCGAATTTATTACTTATTATTGTTTTTTACTTAACCTCCATACGATATAACATCTTTTCCGCATTGTTGGTTTTTAAAAACTATTAACCCTCTGACAGTCTTGCAAAAGGGCAAAATTGTAATGTTGTTTTCTCAGCATTTTTTTTAATTGCTAAAAAAATATGATTATTTCAAAATTATAGAAAAATCTTATTTACAAATATGAATCTTATCCTTGAGTGTGTTAATCATTGCACAATGTATTCAAACTCCATTAAATCAACTGAGTTATACCATTTTAATTATTGCTTGCATTGCAGTGAAACCTGGAGCTTGGGGAACGTATATATATGGGCTTGTCAGTGAGAGGGTTAAAATAATTAGTTTTTGACAATAATAACTTAACCAAAATTCGGTCTTTTTTCAAATTTTTTCGAAAATTCAACCCTTTTGTGGCAGTATTAAATTTTAAAATTATTTTTTTTTATTATTTTTCCCTTAATCTCCGTACAATAGAACATCTTTTCTGCATAGGTAGATTTTGATAAATGGAAATTTTTTTTCGCCATAGGCAATCGATCCACCCTAGCGCACAATGATCAATGTCATCGTTTTGAAAATATTGAATTTTAAGATTGAATTACCACTGTATAATATAAAAAAAGATCAATCTGTTTTTGATGCCATTTCTCTTCTTAAGAGAATTCTTGCATGGGATTACTTTTAAAAAATATTTTCCTTAAGATAGAAAAAAATAATTTAACTTAGTAAATAGAAAATTGATTTTTGAACAGTTTGAAAGGTGCCTATGGATGTACCACGACAAATAGAAACCTGAAACGAATCGCACATAAGAGAAAAGGGCTATTCCATTTCGAAAATGGGGAAGTCCGCACAATCTCTTTATGCGTTTGTTTATTAAAGTTCCAAGATATGTCGCATTCTTTTGGCGAATACCTTTTTTTTTGTTTCTGTCATTGAATTATGTTTTAAATTGTAATATTTTATATTGTAATTCTATTATATGAAAATAAGTCATGAAAACACAAATATAGTAAAAATATGATTAATGATATGATTACTAAACTAAGCGTAATAACTTTTATTTTCTTACAATATAACGCAAATTAATCACTTTAGAATTAACAACCTTAAAGGATTAATGACTGCTTGGCATGATTAAAAATATGCCAAATTGGTGATTTCTTTAAATTGTTTAAATTTTTTACTTACATTATTGTTTATATTATTTGCTACATTATTTATACATTACTTATTTATATTCTATGTTTACATTGGATCAGAATATTTAGGTTGATAGAATTCGCCAATTTCTTGCATAGCTACCATGTCAGATGCCAATTAATAGTTAAATCTGCGGTTTACCTATAAATGTAATTTAAAAAAAGAATAGACATTTTTTTTATTAAAAATCACAAAAATGTAGGGAAAATATCAATACTTTGGAAAGGATTATTCCAATAATTATTAGAAGCTTCACAATTCATTTAATTTAAAATAAAATTTTACACAGAACAGAAAATATAAAGCAATTTTTAACCCGATTTTCATGGATACTCTAGGATTATCTCGACCTCAAAGGATATCCACCGTACATTGTGAAAAAGAACTTGGCACATCGGAGATCTGACAAAATTGGTCTAACAGTACTCTACCTTTTAGACTCACATTGTATAAAACTGTCTCATATTTTAAAGCATTTTAACAAGTACTGTTCAAACAGTGTTTAAAAATTGAGTGTTTTGATTATTTTGCAATTTTTTTTAACTTTAAATAAATTATTTTTTTGAAAAATAACGCTTTATAAAATTTTTCTTTTTTAAAAACGATGCACAATCAACAGATATTAGCCTAATTTAAAATTTGTTTTGCGATACGTTTCTATGAAGACACATCACAATTTTTTACATTATTAATGTGAAAAAAAAACATCAGCTGTATTAAAATTTGTCAGTTTTGATCATTGTTTCCTAAATTCGATGATGATGGCGTGACTTAAAAAGGCTGAAAAATTATTTTTTACAGTGATCTTTTTATTTAATTTTCAAAAAGCAAATTTTATCTCAAAATAGAAATGAAATAGGTGAACGGAATTTATTAACCGATTGAAAAAAAAAACGTTCTTTTAGGTAGCTTTCATTACAAAAAGTAAAAAGCTACCTATTGCAGCCGTCCGGAGGAAAGCACTTCCGGAAAATTTTGGTATATTTTCACCGATCATGACCCCCAGACCCCAAAACCACCCTCCGTTCAAATGTTGACATATATATATATATATATATATATATATATATATAACCATATATATATATATATCTGATTTTTGTCATGCGATAACTAACGTATTTATGAACCGATTTGAATGAAACTTGGTATGTACATAGTACATACAAATGTCTCGACCGAGTTCGTTGGTCAGCATCATCCGCCATTTTGTTTCAAAATGGCGGCCATTTTAAAATTTTTAAAAAATTTAAAATTTAAAATTAAATGCGAAAAAATTAAAAGTTGAAAAATATTTTTTTTACGTGTTAGAACTTAAAACAAAGATTCCAGAACACTTTTTATTTTGTCTATATCTTAAAAAATGATTGAGTTATAGCACTTTGAATTTTTCTCATGGCTGACATTTTGAAACGATCTGATTTTTGTCACGTGATAACACGTGTATTTATGAACCGATTTCAATGAAACTTGGTATGTACATAGTACATACAAATGTCTCGACCGAGTTCGTTGGCCAGCATCATCCGCAATTTTGTTTCAAAATGGTGGCCATTTTAAAATTTTTAAAATTTTAAATTAAATGCGAAAAAATCAAAATTTGAAAAACATTTTTCTTTTACGTGTTAGAACTTAAAACAAAGATTCCAGAACACTTTTTATTTTATCTATATCTTAAAAAATGATTGAGTTATAGCACTTTGAATTTTTCTTATGGCTGACATTTTGAAACGATCTGATTTTTGTCACGTGATAACACGCGTATTTATGAACCGATTTCAATGAAACTTGGTATGTACATAGTACATACAAATGTCTCGACCGAGTTCGTTGGCCAGCATCATCCGCTATTTTGTTTCAAAATGGTGGCCATTTTAAAATTTTTAAAAATTTTAAAATTTAAAATTAAATGCGAAAAAATCAAAATTTGAAAAATATTTTTCTTTTACGCGTTAGAACTTAAAACAACGATTCCAGAATGCTTTTTATTTTGTCTATATCTTACAAAATGATTGAGTTATAGCACTTTGAATTTTTCTTATGTCTGACATTTTGAAACGATCTGATTTTTGTCACGTGATAACTCGCGTATTTATGAACCGATTTCAATGAAACTTGTAATGTACATAGTACATACAAATGTCTCGACCGAGTTCGTCGGCCAGCATCATCCACCATTTTGTTTCAAAATGGTGGCCATTTTAAATTTTTTAAAAATTTAAAATTAAATGCGAAAAAATTAAAAGTTGAAAAATATTTTTCTTTTACGTGTTAGAACTTAAAACAACGATTCCAGAACACTTTTTATTTTGTCTATACCTTAAAAAATGATTGAGTTATAGCACTTTGAATTTTGCTTATGGCTGACATTTTGAAACGGTCTGATCTGAACGATCCACAATGATGCTTTAAAATGGCATACACTTTATGATATCGTGGAATTTGGTGACTCTAAATCGCTTAAAATAAAACCAGGTTGAATAAAAGATGACTAATTTCTAAAAATTTCTATTAATATTCAGTCTTGACAAAAACTAGTATTCAATCTTATAAAATCACTAATTTTATAAGATTTTTTCCACTAATTTCAGCTTAGTATTTTTGAACAATGTAACTTACCTTAAAATAAATAAATAAATATATTAGTATATGAAAGCCACCTCTTCCTCCCGGCATTGCCGGAAGGACTTTTTCAAATTACATACACCATGGATTCCGCATTATAAGTAACTGATCTGAAAAATTTCGATTTTTTTTTTCGACCGATCTTATTATTCTGAAGCATATCCAAAATAACTCTTGAAAAATTTAACTACTTTATGCAATATTTTGTTATTTAAAAACAATAAATTCTCAACAAACTACACCTTAGAAGAAAAGAAAAGTATTTTTTTTTTTCAGACAGGCCAAAAAACATCCTTCATTTATACGAATTTCATTTTTAATGTACTTTTTCAATTTTTTAATTATATATGTATTATCAAAATGCATTCTAATAATAAAAAAGGAGTTTCAAAATATTTAATTTTGTCCTGAAAATCGTGGAAAAACTAGTTACCACAGCAATTTTCTTCATACAATATTAAAGCTTTTGTTCTTGATTTATAGCAAAAAATATTAACAAATATTAAGTTTTACAATAAAAAATATTTTTTAAATAAGTTCGAAAAATGTTTGTAGTCTATATCTATTACAATCTTCATATTCTCCTAAAAAACTTGATTTTACCATCTCAAATATTTATGATCTTGCTGATATTTTTGTCTGAGTAAAATTTCCAAAAATCAAGTAATTTTCTTTATATTGAAAATACTTATTTAAATGTATCAATAATTTATGTATGTAAGGAAAATTATATAGCTCACATTAAAGCTTTATATTTTTATTTAGACATTTTATATTTCTGTTTATTATTAGACAAATGCTGTCTAACACAATTCTTTGAATTATCCGTACCGAAATATTGCTTTTCATTATTAAAGATTTTTTAGATATGAATTTTCATAAAAAATTTACAACACGAACATGAATTGGTCCGTTAATGATCAGCCAATTTTAAATTTGCAGAATATACTTTTATTTTTAAATAAACTTGGGTGATTACAACCTATTATTCATGATTCAAATTCCAAGTTTAACAAATCCATATTCCAGTTACTCCATAAATTTCTATCTGTTGAAAATAAAGGAAAACATTAGAGTATTGAGTTTATATCTCTTTAAAACATGAAACGGCAATTAAGGTTTTTAAATGCAGCTGCAAAGTCTTATTTTTTATATATATTATTTTTATCTGTACTTGCATCTGAATTAGATTGTCTTGAATTTCTTAAGCCCTCTTTTGAAAAGCTTAAAGATAATTTAATCGATAATTAATTTAAATCGATTCTACTGTATTTATAAGCAGTCCAAGTAATCTATACTAATAAAAGAACAAAACGCTCTGTCTGTGTGTGTGTCTGCGATGGCTAGCAAAATCTACAGCACGTACAAAGCTCAAAGTTTTTTTGAGAGTAGCCCAATATCTCTCCTGATGCACCTGAGCTTCAAAATTTCAAAATTCCAATTATTAACTGAGTAATTAATTAAAATCAAGAGGTCACTCTCATAAAAAATCATCTTTTTCCCAATTTTTTTCTCTTTCATTTGCTTACGGTTGGTTGGTTGTGTAAAAATTTTCGCAGAAGTAATAAGAAAGCTGAGACAGAATTAAAGAAACCCATGGAGGAATAAGATAAGTGGAGGTGAAGTAAGCTCAAAAAAGGTTTGCGATATGAAACCATTTAATGTGGCAAACAAAAGGACGTGGAAGAGATTTTGTATTATAAGACGAATTGAAAGAAATGAATTACAGTTGAAGCATATTTCAAGAGGAAATAGCAAATTTTTAAAATGGTCTTCGTTCTATTATTATTTATTAGAATAAATATTCGCTTTTAAAATGAAGGAAATTGGAAAATTAGCAATAATTAAATATCAAATTAAAATTAAATAAGATATTGAAAACATTTAATACGAATTAAAAATTGTATAACTAAAAGTTTCCTTCATTAATGTAATTTTCAATACTTTATAACGTAGATGAAAAATGTTTATGACTTAATAATTGCATGTAAATAAATATTTAAAATATAATGATGAAAACATTCTTTTAAAATCATGTATGAAAACTTAAGTAATAAATATTAATCTAAAATATAAATTTCTGACTGCAGACGATTTTAATGTACTAACAAAATAATGTTATATTTTCAAGCAAAACGTTAAAATAATTTTCTATATTGATATTTAAAACACATATGATAAAATAATTAATATTTTTTACCGGTGAAGCGATAAATTAGTTCTTTTTTTAAAAACGAGAGAAAAAAAAATACAGGTTTAAACCTGTTTCAATTGATAGCGAAATTTTAAAATGGAGGGCCAAAATCACAGTCCGGTGAAATCTAAACACCTCATTGGTCATTGAGCCGCGTCCTTTTCAGAAAACAATCTCTTAGCAGTTGGGTAAATGTTGTCATACTCCTTTTTCCGAGAAAAAATCGTAGCGGCAGTTTTGAAGTAAATCTTATCTCTTTTCATTTATAATCTAAATTTTTCACTCTCATTTTATAAAATGGCATCAAAATATCTTAATTGAGTTAATTTCGATGGTTTATCTTAAATAAGAACAGACGGTAACAATCGCTTAAAAAATACTTTCCCCCTCACCTTTTTCAAATGGAGAAACAAGTTCGTGATTTTCACCCTTACCACTCGACCAATGGGGTGGCTGGATTTCACTTGACTGTGATTTTGGCCCTTCATTTTAAAATTTCGCCATTTGATAGGCGTGTCAAAGCACGTGCTTTTGTTGGTACTTAATTGGACTTAATGTAGGGTTACATCTTAATCATCATCTCCAGAGATAATACCTCCACTCTATTAATTTCTTTTTACTCTATGAAAGAAACCAATTTGAGATTTTGACATTTCAAAAGTGACTGTTTTTTTCCCAAACACCTTTAAAATTCATAGACTGGCAAAATGTCAGTTTAACTTAGGATTTTTGAACATAGCTATTACGTCAGATCGTTGGTACTTCGTACATTAGAATGTATTTGTGGTTGGCTATGTTGCAGTTAATATATGTATATGTATATATGAGGCTTTTTTAGCAGTTTTTTTAAATCATTGATTAAATTTGAATGCATTTATTTAAGTTAAAATTTTATTAAGACTTTAATTTGTTTTTAAAACAAAAATGAAATGGCTCTTTGACGTACAATTTTTCGAATAGGCAGACGATTCATACACAGTAATAAATTATCAAATAGCAAAATAAATTATATATAAAAAATAGTCACTAAAAGAATAGTAGCAAAACATAATGTTTAGGCGTATTAACACATAACCCGATCCCAACCAGAAAAAAACAGACTATACTCCGATCCAAGCAAGACAAAAATTTCATGAGCATAAACGCGACCCGAACCTAAAAATTCCATTTGAAAAAAAACTATGGATTTGATATTTGACCCGAATCAAATCTGAATCCCACAAAAATATTCAAATGAAGCATACCCCAATTCGATCAAAGAAAAATAATGTTCGTGTATATGCAACCCGACCCGAACCTAAAATTGTTCTCTGAAAAAACCCAAAAAATGACCAGAACGAAACCTGAAATCGATAAAAATATTCCAAAGAACTATAATCTGATAAGAGCAAGACAAAAAAACTTCCATGAACATAAACCTGACTCGAACCTAAAAAATTCCATTTGAAAAAAAAGCCTGAAGTTTTATGCAAACTACATCTGAATCCGATCAAAATATTCGAAAGAACCATAACCGGATTCGAATAAGAGAAAATAATTTTCGTGGACATGAAACCGATCGGAACCTAAAATTCCATTTGAAAAAAATACCTGAAATTTGAATCGACAAAAATATTCCACAGAACCATACCCGGACCTGAACAAGACAAAAAAATTTCCATGAACATGAACCCAATCCGAACCTAAAAAATGAACTAAATCTGAATCTGACAAAAATATTCCAGAGAAGAATATCCTTATTCGAACAATGCAGAATAATTTCCGTTGATGCGCAACCCAACCTGAACCTAAAAATTCCATTAAAAAGCCGAAATCTGAATTGAACGACATCTGAACCCGAAAAAATATTCCAAAGAACCAAAACCCGATCCGAGCAAGACAAAATAATTTCCCTGGACATGAATCCAACCAGAACCTTAAAAATCAATTTAAAAAAAAATACCTGAAATCTGAATCGAACCAAATCTGAATCCGACGAAAATAGTCCAAATAACTATAACCAGATACGAACAAGACAATATAATTTCCATGGACATAATCCCCATTCCAAACCAAAAAATTTGTAAAAAAAAGAAAAAAAAAATCCCGAAATTTGAACCAAACTTAATCTGAACCTAACAAAAATATTTCAGTGAAGTATAACCTCATTGGAACTAGGTAAAATAATTTCCATATAAGTACAACCCGACCCGAATTTAAAAATCCCATTTGAAGGGAAAAAAACCCCCCCACGAAATCTGAATTGAACCGAATCTAAACTGAACACAAATATTCCACACAATCATAACCGTATCCGAAGAAGACAAAATAATTTCCATGAACATGAATCCAATCCGAACCTAAAATTCGGATGTTCTACAAAACATAATGCGCTCCGTAGCGGTGGAAAGTGAAACTAAGTACTTAGCGCGAGATGGTTAAAATATTTTGTATATAGTTAATGTTAAATTAGAACTAGGTTACGGTTAGATAACAGTTAGGTTGCAATTACGTTCCGGTGACCCTTTTGTTATTTTATTTTCCGGTTAGGTTACAGTTAGGTCATGGTTAAGTTACAGTTAGGTTAAGGTTAATTTGCGGTTAGGTTGTGGTTAGATTATGGGTAGGTTATGATTAGGTGACGGCCAAGTTACATTTATGGTATATTTAACTTGCAGTTAGGTTACTGTTAAGATACAGCTAAGTTACAGACAAGTTATGATTCCGATACAATTAGGTTACGGTTAGGATTTTGTTCATAGAATGAACATTACGCATGTTTGATAAAAAATATACACCTATTTTTATAAAATGGCTCTGAATTTATAATATTACATACTAACCTTTTAGCGAATCATCGAGAATCGATTTCATTCACGGTATAGTCAGATTTAAGAGTGATATATAATTAGTTTGAAATTCAAAATATTTCACTTGGGATATCTATGTGAAAAAAGTATTTAGTTAAGTCACTTAACAGTAATTTTAAGGATAAATATCAACACGAAATCGTTGGATACATATTCCCTCCTGCGTTTCCCATTGCAGTCATTTTAGGTATTTTTGCAGCTAAATATTAGTTTTTTAAAAAACCAATTTTTGACACAGTCAGGGGGCACGTATTTAATATAATGTACACTGTAAAAAATTTGACCCTTTTGCTGTATCATCACACCCCCGCTTTTATAGAATATATCTCTTTTGACCTATGACAATGCTCCAAAATAGGCTGAAGTAATCATTTTCTATAAAAGCGGTGGAGGGACGATGCAGCAAAAGGGTCAAATTCTTAACAGTGTATTAACACATATTTTTTGTTGAAGATAAAATCATAAAAATTTCAAGTTCGTTTAACATTATTATAACGGACCCGGGCAACGCCGGGCGGGTCAGCTAGTCTATACTAATAAAAGAACAAAACGCTCTGTCTGTGTGTGTGTCTGCGATGGCTAGCAAAATCTACAGCACGTACAAAGCTCAAAATTTTTTTGAGAGTAGCCCAATATCTCTCCTGATGCACCTGAGCTTCAGAATTTCAAAATTCCAATTATTAACTGAGTAATTAATTAAAATCAAGAGGTCACTCTCATAAAAAATCATCTTTTTCCCAATTTTTTTCTCTTTCATTTGTTTACGGTTGGTTGGTTGTCTAAAAATTTTCGCAGAAGTCATAAGAAAGCTGAGACAGAATTAAAGAAACCCATGGAGGAATAAGATAAGTGGAGGTGAAGTAAGCTCAAAAAAGGTTTGCGATATGAAACCATTTATCGCTCAAATTTAATGTGGCAAACAAAAGGACGTGGAAGAGATTTTGTATTATAAGACGAATTGAAAGAAATGAATTACAGTTAAAGCATATTTCAAGAGGAAATAGCAAATTTTTAAAATGGTCTTCGTTCTATTATTATTTATTAGAATAAATATTCGCTTTTAAAATGAAGGAAATTGGAAAATTAGCAATAATTAAATATCAAATTAAAATTAAATAAGATATTGAAAACATTTAATACGAATTAAAAATTGTATAACTAAAAGTTTCCTTCATTAATGTAATTTTCAATACTTTATAACGTAGATGAAAAATGTTTATGACTTAATAATTGCATGTAAAAAAATATTTAAAATATAATGATGAAAACATTCTTTTAAAATCATGTATGAAAACTTAAATAATAAATATTAATCTAAAATATAAATTTCTGACTGCAGACGATTTTAATGTACTAACAAAATAATGTTATATTTTCAAGCAAAACGTTAAAATAATTTTCTATATTGATATTTAAAACACATATGATAAAATAATTAATAAATTTTTACCGGTGAAGCGATAAATTAGTTCTTTTTTTAAAAACGAGAGAAAAAAAAATACAGGTTTAAACCTGTTTCAATTGATAGCGAAATTTTAAAATGGAGGGCCAAAATCACAGTCCGGTGAAATCCAAACACCTCATTGGTCATTGAGCCGCGTCCTTTTCAGAAAACAATCTCTTAGCAGTTGGGTAAATGTTGTCATACTCCTTTTTCCGAGAAAAAATCGTAGCGGCAGTTTTGAAGTAAATCTTATCTCTTTTCATTTATAATCTAAATTTTTCACTCTCATTTTATAAAATGGCATCAAAATATCTTAATTGAGTTAATTTCGATGGTTTATCTTAAATAAGAACAGACGGTAACAATCGCTTAAAAAATACTTTCCCCCTCACCTTTTTCAAATGGAGAAACAAGTTCGTGATTTTCACCCTTACCACTCGACCAATGGGGTGGCTGGATTTCACTTTACTGTGATTTTGGCCCTTCATTTTAAAATTTCGCCAATTGATAGGCGTGTCAAAGCACGTGCTTTTGTTGGTACTTAATTGGACTTAATGTAGGGTTACATCTTAAGCATCAGCTCCAGAGATAATACCTCCACTCTATTAATTTTTTTTTACTCTATGAAAGAAACCAATTTGAGATTTTGACATTTCAAAAGTGACTGTTTTTTTCCCAAAGACCTTTAAAATTCATAGACTGGCAAAATGTCAGTTTAACTTAGGATTTTTGAACATAGCTATTACGTCAGATCGTTGGGACTTCGTACATTAGAATGTATTTGTGGTTGGCTATGTTGCAGTTAATATATGTATATGTATATATGAGGCTTTTTTAGCAGTTTTTTTAAATCATTGATTAAATTTGAATGCATTTATTTAAGTTAAAATTTTATTAAGACTTTAATTTGTTTTTAAAACAAAAATGAAATGGCTCTTTGACGTACAATTTTTCGAATAGGCAGACGATTCATACACAGTAATAAATTATCAAATAGCAAAATAAATTATATATAAAAAAGAGTCACTAAAAGAATAGTGACAAAACATAATGTTTAGGCGTATTAACACATAACCCGATCCCAACCAGAAAAAAACAGACTATACTCCGATCCAAGCAAGACAAAAATTTCATGAGCATAAACGCGACCCGAACCTAAAAATTCCATTTGAAAAAAAACTATGGATTTGATATTTGACCCGAATCAAATCTGAATCCCACAAAAATATTCAAATGAAGCATACCCCAATTCGATCAAAGAAAAATAATGTTCGTGTATATGCAACCCGACCCGAACCTAAAATTGTTCTCTGAAAAAACCCAAAAAATGACCAGAACGAAACCTGAAATCGATAAAAATATTCCAAAGAACTATAACCTGATAAGAGCAAGACAAAAAAACTTCAATGAACATAAACCTGACTCGAACCTAAAAAATTCCATTTGAAAAAAAAGCCTGAAGTTTTATGCAAACTACATCTGAATCCGATCAAAATATTCGAAAGAACCATAACCGGATTCGAATAAGAGAAAATAATTTTCGTGGACATGAAACCGATCGGAACCTAAAATTCCATTTGAAAAAAATACCTGAAATTTGAATCGACAAAAATATTCCACAGAACCATACCCGGACCTGAACAAGACAAAAAAATTTCCATGAACATGAACCCAATCCGAACCTAAAAAATGAACTAAATCTGAATCTGACAAAAATATTCCAGATAGAATATCCTTATTCGAACAATGCAGAATAATTTCCGTTGATGCGCAACCCAACCTGAACCTAAAAATTCCATTAAAAAGCCGAAATCTGAATTGAACGACATCTGAACCCGAAAAAAATATTCCAAAGAACCAAAACCCGATCCGAGCAAGACAAAATAATTTCCCTGGACATGAATCCAACCAGAACCTTAAAAATCAATTTAAAAAAAAATACCTGAAATCTGAATCGAACCAAATCTGAATCCGACGAAAATAGTCCAAATAACTATAACCAGATACGAACAAGACAATATAATTTCCATGGACATAATCCCCATTCCAAACCAAAAAATTTGTAAAAAAAAGAAAAAAAAAATCCCGAAATTTGAACCAAACTTAATCTGAACCTAACAAAAATATTTCAGTGAAGTATAACCTCATTGGAACTAGGTAAAATAATTTCCATATAAGTACAACCCGACCCGAATTTAAAAATCCCATTTGAAGGGAAAAAAAACCCCCCACGAAATCTGAATTGAACCGAATCTAAACTGAACACAAATATTCCACACAATCATAACCGTATCCGAAGAAGACAAAATAATTTCCATGAACATGAATCCAATCCGAACCTAAAATTCGGATGTTCTACAAAACATAATGCGCTCCGTAGCGGTGGAAAGTGAAACTAAGTACTTAGCGCGAGATGGTTAAAATATTTTGTTTATAGTTAATGTTAAATTAGAACTAGGTTACGGTTAGATAACAGTTAGGTTGCAATTACGTTCCGGTGACCCTTTTGTTATTTTATTTTCCGGTTAGGTTACAGTTAGGTCATGGTTAAGTTACAGTTAGGTTAAGGTTAATTTGCGGTTAGGTTGTGGTTAGATTATGGGTAGGTTATGATTAGGTGACGGCCAAGTTACATTTATGGTATATTTAACTTGCAGTTAGGTTACTGTTAAGATACAGCTAAGTTACAGACAAGTTATGATTCCGATACAATTAGGTTACGGTTAGGATTTTGTTCATAGAATGAACATTACGCATGTTTGATAAAAAATATACACCTATTTTTATAAAATGGCTCTGAATTTATAATATTACATACTAACCTTTTAGCGAATCATCGAGAATCGATTTCATTCACG
The DNA here is from genome assembly GCA_964019185.1 of Maratus speculifer. Classification (NCBI taxonomy): domain Eukaryota; kingdom Metazoa; phylum Arthropoda; class Arachnida; order Araneae; family Salticidae; genus Maratus; species Maratus speculifer. The sequence continues at coordinate 175,969,077 of OZ025297.1, read as the reverse complement.
GTATAGTCAGATTTAAGAGTGATATATAATTAGTTTGAAATTCAAAATATTTCACTTGGGATATCTATGTGAAAAAAGTATTTAGTTAAGTCACTTAACAGTAATTTTAAGGATAAATATCAACACGAAATCGTTGGACACTTATTCCCTCCTGCGTTTCCCATTGCAGTCATTTTAGGTATTTTTGCAGCTAAATATTAGTTTTTTAAAAAACCAATTTTTGACACAGTCAGGGGGCACGTATTTAATATAATGTACACTGTAAAAAATTTGACCCTTTTGCTGTATCATCACTCCCCCGCTTTTATAGAATATATCTCTTTTGACCTATGACAATGCTCCAAAATAGGCTGAAGTAATCATTTTCTATAAAAGCGGTGGAGTGACGATGCAGCAAAAGGGTCAAATTCTTAACAGTGTATTAACACATATTTTTTGTTGAAGATAAAATCATAAAAATTTCAAGTTCGTTTAACATTATTATAACGGACCCGGGCAACGCCGGGCGGGTCAGCTAGTCTATACTAATAAAAGAACAAAACGCTCTGTCTGTGTGTGTCTCTGTGTGTGTGTCTGCGATGGCTAGCAAAATCTACAGCACGTACAAAGCTCAAAATTTTTTTGAGAGTAGCCCAATATCTCTCCTGATGCACCTGAGCTTCAGAATTTCAAAATTCCAATTATTAACTGAGTAATTAATTAAAATCAAGAGGTCACTCTCATAAAAAATCATCTTTTTCCCAATTTTTTTCTCTTTCATTTGTTTACGGTTGGTTGGTTGTGTAAAAATTTTCGCAGAAGTAATAAGAAAGCTGAGACAGAATTAAAGAAACCCATGGAGAAATAAGATAAGTGGAGGTGAAGTAAGCTCAAAAAAGGTTTGCGATATGAAACCATTTATCGCTCAAATTTAATGTGGCAAACAAAAGGACGTGGAAGAGATTTTGTATTATTAGACGAATTGAAAGAAATGAATTACAGTTGAAGCATATTTCAAGAGGAAATTGCAAATTTTTAAAATGGTCTTCGTTCTATTATTATTTACTAGCATACCCAGCCCGCTTCGCCGGGCTTAATTTGAAGGTTTATTTAATAATTTATGTGTATGGTACGCTTCTCTCTCAGCTGGCGACGGATCCCCCGGTGACTCTACGCTTCTCTCTCAGCTGGCGACGGATCCCCCGGTGACTCTCCCCGGACCATCGGCACTCCACGTGCGTCGGGTGAGCGTCAGAACAAACTTTCAGCATATACATATGGGTGGTTGTACTTGAATGCACAGACCTGCGCGTTTTTTTCTATCTTGCTTTTATACCTCTGGACCGAGTTGGCGCATTGCCAAGATTTGCTTCCTCTGGACCGAGTTGGCGCATTGCCAAGATTTGCTTTCCCCTGTGCCTCAATTAATTATCCTCGGAATTCCTTTTATTTATAGAGATTAGAATAAATATTCGCTTTTAAAATGAAGGAAATTGGAAAATTAGCAATAATTAAATATCAAATTAAAATTAAATAAGATATTGAAAACATTTAATACGAATTAAAAATTGTATAACTAAAAGTTTCCTTCATTAATGTAATTTTCTATACTTTATAACGTAGATGAAAAATGTTTATGACTTAATAATTGCATGTAAATAAATATTTAAAATATAATGATGAAAACATTCTTTTAAAATCATGTATGAAAACTTAAGTAATAAATATTAATCTAAAATATAAATTTCTGACTGCAGTCGATTTTAATGTACTAACAAAATAATGTTATATTTTCAAGCAAAACGTTAAAATAATTTTCTATATTGATATTTAAAACACATATGATAAAATAATTAATATTTTTTACCGGTGAAGCGATAAATTAGTTCTTTTTTTAAAAACGAGAGAAAAAAAAATACAGGTTTAAACCTGTTTCAATTGATAGCGAAATTTTAAAATGGAGGGCCAAAATCACAGTCCGGTGAAATCTAAACACCTCATTGGTCATTGAGCCGCGTCCTTTTCAGAAAACAATCTCTTAGCAGTTGGGTAAATGTTGTCATACTCCTTTTTCCGAGAAAAAATCGTAGGGGCAGTTTTGAAGTAAATCTTATCTCTTTTCATTTATAATCTAAATTTTTCACTCTCATTTTATAAAATGGCATCAAAATATCTTAATTGAGTTAATTTCGATGGTTTATCTTAAATAAGAACAGACGGTAACAATCGCTTAAAAAATACTTTCCCCCTCACCTTTTTCAAATGGAGAAACAAGTTCGTGATTTTCACCCTTACCACTCGACCAATGGGGTGGCTGGATTTCACTTGACTGTGATTTTGGCCCTTCATTTTAAAATTTCGCCATTTGATAGGCGTGTCAAAGCACGTGCTTTTGTTGGTACTTAATTGGACTTAATGTAGGGTTACATCTTAATCATCATCTCCAGAGATAATACCTCCACTCTATTAATTTCTTTTTACTCTATGAAAGAAACCAATTTGAGATTTTGACATTTCTAAAGTGACTGTTTTTTTCCCAAAGACCTTTAAAATTCATAGACTGGCAAAATGTCAGTTTAACTTAGGATTTTTGAACATAGCTATTACGTCAGATCGTTGGTACTTCGTACATTAGAATGTATTTGTGGTTGGCTATGTTGCAGTTAATATATGTATATGTATATATGAGGCTTTTTTAGCAGTTTTTTTAAATCATTGATTAAATTTGAATGCATTTATTTAAGTTAAAATTTTATTAAGACTTTAATTTGTTTTTAAAACAAAAATGAAATGGCTCTTTGACGTACAATTTTTCGAATAGGCAGACGATTCATACACAGTAATAAATTATCAAATAGCAAAATAAATTATATATAAAAAATAGTCACTAAAAGAATAGTAGCAAAACATAATGTTTAGGCGTATTAACACATAACCCGATCCCAACCAGAAAAAAACAGACTATACTCCGATCCAAGCAAGACAAAAATTTCATGAGCATAAACGCGACCCGAACCTAAAAATTCCATTTGAAAAAAAACTATGGATTTGATATTTGACCCGAATCAAATCTGAATCCCACAAAAATATTCAAATGAAGCATACCCCAATTCGATCAAAGAAAAATAATGTTCGTGTATATGCAACCCGACCCGAACCTAAAATTGTTCTCTGAAAAAACCCAAAAAATGACCAGAACGAAACCTGAAATCGATAAAAATATTCCAAAGAACTATAATCTGATAAGAAGAAGACAAAAAAACTTCCATGAACATAAACCTGACTCGAACCTAAAAAATTCCATTTGAAAAAAAAGCCTGAAGTTTTATGCAAACTACATCTGAATCCGATCAAAATATTCGAAAGAACCATAACCGGATTCGAATAAGAGAAAATAATTTTCGTGGACATGAAACCGATCGGAACCTAAAATTCCATTTGAAAAAAATACCTGAAATTTGAATCGACAAAAATATTCCACAGAACCATACCCGGACCTGAACAAGACAAAAAAATTTCCATGAACATGAACCCAATCCGAACCTAAAAAATGAACTAAATCTGAATCTGACAAAAATATTCCAGAGAAGAATATCCTTATTCGAACAATGCAGAATAATTTCCGTTGATGCGCAACCCAACCTGAACCTAAAAATTCCATTAAAAAGCCGAAATCTGAATTGAACGACATCTGAACCCGAAAAAATATTCCAAAGAACCAAAACCCGATCCGAGCAAGACTAAATAATTTCCCTGGACATGATTCCAACCAGAACCTTAAAAATCAATTTAAAAAAAAATACCTGAAATCTGAATCGAACCAAATCTGAATCCGACGAAAATAGTCCAAATAACTATAACCAGATACGAACAAGACAATATAATTTCCATGGACATAATCCCCATTCCAAACCAAAAAATTTGTAAAAAAAAGAAAAAAAAAATCCCGAAATTTGAACCAAACTTAATCTGAACCTAACAAAAATATTTCAGTGAAGTATAACCTCATTGGAACTAGGTAAAATAATTTCCATATAAGTACAACCCGACCCGAATTTAAAAATCCCATTTGAAGGGAAAAAAAACCCCCCACGAAATCTGAATTGAACCGAATCTAAACTGAACACAAATATTCCACACAATCATAACCGTATCCGAAGAAGACAAAATAATTTCCATGAACATGAATCCAATCCGAACCTAAAATTCGGATGTTCTACAAAACATAATGCGCTCCGTAGCGGTGGAAAGTGAAACTAAGTACTTAGCGCGAGATGGTTAAAATATTTTGTTTATAGTTAATGTTAAATTAGAACTAGGTTACGGTTAGATAACAGTTAGGTTGCAATTACGTTCCGGTGACCCTTTTGTTATTTTATTTTCCGGTTAGGTTACAGTTAGGTCATGGTTAAGTTACAGTTAGGTTAAGGTTAATTTGCGGTTAGGTTGTGGTTAGATTATGGGTAGGTTATGATTAGGTGACGGCCAAGTTACATTTATGGTATATTTAACTTGCAGTTAGGTTACTGTTAAGATACAGCTAAGTTACAGACAAGTTATGATTCCGATACAATTAGGTTACGGTTAGGATTTTGTTCATAGAATGAACATTACGCATGTTTGATAAAAAATATACACCTATTTTTATAAAATGGCTCTGAATTTATAATATTACATACTAACCTTTTAGCGAATCATCGAGAATCGATTTCATTCACGGTATAGTCAGATTTAAGAGTGATATATAATTAGTTTGAAATTCAAAATATTTCACTTGGGATATCTATGTGAAAAAAGTATTTAGTTAAGTCACTTAACAGTAATTTTAAGGATAAATATCAACACGAAATCGTTGGATACATATTCCCTCCTGCGTTTCCCATTGCAGTCATTTTAGGTATTTTTGCAGCTAAATATTAGTTTTTTAAAAAACCAATTTTTGACACAGTCAGGGGGCACGTATTTAATATAATGTACACTGTAAAAAATTTGACCCTTTTGCTGTATCATCACACCCCCGCTTTTATAGAATATATCTCTTTTGACCTATGACAATGCTCCAAAATAGGCTGAAGTAATCATTTTCTATAAAAGCGGTGGAGGGACGATGCAGCAAAAGGGTCAAATTCTTAACAGTGTATTAACACATATTTTTTGTTGAAGATAAAATCATAAAAATTTCAAGTTCGTTTAACATTATTATAACGGACCCGGGCAACGCCGGGCGGGTCAGCTAGTCTATACTAATAAAAGAACAAATCGCTCTGTCTGTGTGTGTGTCTGCGATGGCTAGCAAAATCTACAGCACGTACAAAGCTCAAAATTTTTTTGAGAGTAGCCCAATATCTCTCCTGATGCACCTGAGCTTCAGAATTTCAAAATTCCAATTATTAACTGAGTAATTAATTAAAATCAAGAGGTCACTCTCATAAAAAATCATCTTTTTCCCAATTTTTTTCTCTTTCATTTGTTTACGGTTGGTTGGTTGTGTAAAAATTTTCGCAGAAGTAATAAGAAAGCTGAGACAGAATTAAAGAAACCCATGGAGAAATAAGATAAGTGGAGGTGAAGTAAGCTCAAAAAAGGTTTGCGATATGAAACCATTTATCGCTCAAATTTAATGTGGCAAACAAAAGGACGTGGAAGAGATTTTGTATTATTAGACGAATTGAAAGAAATGAATTACAGTTGAAGCATATTTCAAGAGGAAATTGCAAATTTTTAAAATGGTCTTCGTTCTATTATTATTTATTAGAATAAATATTCGCTTTTAAAATGAAGGAAATTGGAAAATTAGCAATAATTAAATATCAAATTAAAATTAAATAAGATATTGAAAACATTTAATACGAATTAAAAATTGTATAACTAAAAGTTTCCTTCATTAATGTAATTTTCTATACTTTATAACGTAGATGAAAAATGTTTATGACTTAATAATTGCATGTAAATAAATATTTAAAATATAATGATGAAAACATTCTTTTAAAATCATGTATGAAAACTTAAGTAATAAATATTAATCTAAAATATAAATTTCTGACTGCAGTCGATTTTAATGTACTAACAAAATAATGTTATATTTTCAAGCAAAACGTTAAAATAATTTTCTATATTGATATTTAAAACACATATGATAAAATAATTAATAAATTTTTACCGGTGAAGCGATAAATTAGTTCTTTTTTTAAAAACGAGAGAAAAAAAAAATACAGGTTTAAACCTGTTTCAATTGATGGCGAAATTTTAAAATGGAGGGCCAAAATCACAGTCCGGTGAAATCCAAACACCTCATTGGTCATTGAGCCGCGTCCTTTTCAGGGAACAATCTCTTAGCAGTTGGGTAAATGTTGTCATACTCCTTTTTCCGAGAAAAAATCGTAGCGGCAGTTTTGAAGTAAATCTTATCTCTTTTTATTTATAATCTAAATTTTTCACTCTCATTTTATAAAATGGCATCAAAATATCTTAATTGAGTTAATTTCGATGGTTTATCTTAAATAAGAACAGACGGTAACAATCGCTTAAAAAATACTTTCCCTCTCACCTTTTTCAAATGGAGAAACAAGTTCGTGATTTTCACCCTTACCACTCGACCAATGGGGTGGCTGGATTTCACTTGACTGTGATTTTGGCCCTTCATTTTAAAATTTCGCCAATTGATAGGCGTGTCAAAGCACGTGCTTTTGTTGGTACTTAATTGGACTTAATGTAGGGTTACATCTTAAGCATCATCTCCAGAGATAATACCTCCAATCTATTAATTTTTTTTTTTACTCTATGAAAGAAACCAATTTGAGATTTTGACATTTCAAAAGTGACTGTTTTTTTCCCAAAGACCTAATTCATAGACTGGCAAAATGTCAGTTTAACTTAGGATTTTTGAACATAGCTATTACGTCAGATCGTTGGTACTTCGTACATTAGAATGTATTTGTGGTTGGCTATGTTGCAGTTAATATATGTATATGTATATATGAGGCTTTTTTAGCAGTTTTTTTAAATCATTGATTAAATTTGAATGCATTTATTTAAGTTAAAATTTTATTAAGACTTTAATTTGTTTTTAAAACAAAAATGAAATGGCTCTTTGACGTACAATTTTTCGAATAGGCAGACGATTCATACACAGTAATAAATTATCAAATAGCAAAATAAATTATATATAAAAAATAGTCACTAAAAGAATAGTAGCAAAACATAATGTTTAGGCGTATTAACACATAACCCGATCCCAACCAGAAAAAACAGACTATACTCCGATCCAAGCAAGACAAAAATTTCATGAGCATAAACGCGACCCGAACCTAAAAATTCCATTTGAAAAAAAACTATGGATTTGATATTTGACCCGAATCAAATCTGAATCCCACAAAAATATTCAAATGAAGCATACCCCAATTCGATCAAAGAAAAATAATGTTCGTGTATATGCAACCCGACCCGAACCTAAAATTTTTCTCTGAAAAAACCCAAAAAATGACCAGAACGAAACCTGAAATCGATAAAAATATTCCAAAGAACTATAACCTGATAGGAGCAAGACAAAAAAACTTCCATGAACATAAACCTGACTCGAACCTAAAAAATTCCATTTGAAAAAAAAGCCTGAAGTTTTATGCAAACTACATCTGAATCCGATCAAAATATTCGAAAGAACCATAACCGGATTCGAATAAGAGAAAATAATTTTCGTGGACATGAAACCGATCGGAACCTAAAATTCCATTTGAAAAAAATACCTGAAATTTGAATCGACAAAAATATTCCACAGAACCATACCCGGACCTGAACAAGACAAAAAAATTTCCATGAACATGAACCCAATCCGAACCTAAAAAATGAACTAAATCTGAATCTGACAAAAATATTCCAGAGAAGCATATCCTTATTCGAACAATGCAGAATAATTTCCGTTGATGCGCAACCCAACCTGAACCTAAAAATTCCATTAAAAAGCCGAAATCTGAATTGAACGACATCTGAACCCGAAAAAAATATTCCAAAGAACCAAAACCCGATCCGAGCAAGACAAAATAATTTCCCTGGACATGAATCCAACCAGAACCTTAAAAATCAATTTAAAAAAAAATACCTGAAATCTGAATCGAACCAAATCTGAATCCGACGAAAATAGTCCAAATAACTATAACCAGATACGAACAAGACAATATAATTTCCATGGACATAATCCCCATTCCAAACCAAAAAATTTGTAAAAAAAAGAAAAAAAAATCCCGAAATTTGAACCAATTTTAATCTGAACCTAACAAAAATATTTCAGTGAAGTATAACCTCATTGGAACTAGGTAAAATAATTTCCATATAAGTACAACCCGACCCGAACTTAAAAATCCCATTTGAAGGGAAAAAAAAACCCCACGAAATCTGAATTGAACCGAATCTAAACTGAACACAAATATTCCACACAATCATAACCGTATCCGAAGAAGACAAAATAATTTCCATGAACATGAATCCAATCCGAACCTAAAATTCGGATGTTCTACAAAACATAATGCGCTCCGTAGCGGTGGAAAGTGAAACTAAGTACTTAGCGCGAGATGGTTAAAATATTTTGTTTATAGTTAATGTTAAATTAGAACTAGGTTACGGTTAGATAACAGTTAGGTTGCAATTACGTTCCGGTGACCCTTTTGTTATTTTATTTTCCGGTTAGGTTACAGTTAGGTCATGGTTAAGTTACAGTTAGGTTAAGGTTAATTTGCGGTTAGTTTGTGGTTAGATTATGGGTAGGTTACGATTAGGTGACGGCCAAGTTACATTTATGGTATATTTAACTTGCAGTTAGGTTACTGTTAAGATACAGCTAAGTTACAGACAAGTTATGATTCCGATACAATTAGGTTACGGTTAGGATTTTGTTCATAGAATGAACATTACGCATGTTTGATAAAAAATATACACCTATTTTTATAAAATGGCTCTGAATTTATAATATTACATACTAACCTTTTAGCGAATCATCGAGAATCGATTTCATTCACGGTATAGTCAGATTTAAGAGTGATATATAATTAGTTTGAAATTCAAAATATTTCACTTGGGATATCTATGTGAAAAAAGTATTTAGTTAAGTCACTTAACAGTAATTTTAAGGATAAATATCAACACGAAATCGTTGGACACATATTCCCTCCTGCGTTTCCCATTGCAGTCATTTTAGGTATTTTTGCAGCTAAATATTAGTTTTTTAAAAAACCAATTTTTGACACAGTCAGGGGGCACGTATTTAATATAATGTACACTGTAAAAAATTTGACCCTTTTGCTGTATCATCACTCCCCCGCTTTTATAGAATATATCTCTTTTGACCTATGACAATGCTCAAAAATAGGCTGAAGTAATCATTTTCTATAAAAGCGGTGGAGTGACGATGCAGCAAAAGGGTCAAATTCTTAACAGTGTATTAATAACAGTGTATTATTAACACATATTTTGAGTTGAAGATAAAATCATAAAAACTTCAAGTTCGTTTAACATTATTATAACGGACCCGGGCAACGCCGGGCGGGTCAGCTAGTAAATTATAAATAAACCTTTTCCAAAACGGTATCGTTTGCTGAATAAATTTTTGTAATTCCCAAAACACATATGAAAGTTTAATTTTCTTAAAATATTTTCCATATTTCACAAAATAATGTGATTGATTGTTCTTATAATGTAAGTTATTTCTGTATGCTTAAGACATATTCGATATATATATAAATATTATTGTATATTTAATATATATATATATATATATATATATATATATATTATAAAGAAAGAAATATTATAATGAACAATTTTTATAGAATATGTCCAATTAAAATTACATATGTGACTTTGTATCTATTAAAGGTAGAAATGTCTTTTCTCACTACATATATATATTTGCTTTTAATGTATCAATTTTATTTTTGTATATAGCTTTATTTATTTTGTCTGAATATTGTCATCGTAACACTTAACCCTTTATCTACCACATTATGAATTCATGAAAATTTTTCATTCTAAAGCATTTTACGTAAATTTTTTAAACTAAATTAAAATATTTACATACTCATTTAATAAATATTTGAAGGATTTTAGAAGAATTGAAGGATTAATTAAAATTGAATTTTCAGGGATTTTGAGCAATTTTTATAATTCCATTCAATTTTTTTAATTACAAATGTGATTTCTTACAATATAAATATAGAAATATTTCCGCATTGAACCCCCCCCCCTCAGCTCCAAGAAAGCTGAAAAGATGCCAAGACAAAATAAATCATCCTTTTGAAAATATTTTTGTTTTTTGTACCAATAATGCTTTTGGGACAAGATAAAACAATGTATTTGTATACTAAATGTTATTACAACTAACTGGCGTATTAGAAGAATCATATAATATGTTATTTTTACTTATTAAGGTTACTTAAATCAGTTATTAAGGTACTTATATGTAACGTCGGTAGATAAAGGGTTAAAACGTGTTCGCTAAACACAATATTTGTTTTTAAATAAAAATTTTAAAAGTATGTTTTTTTTTCAATTTAAAATCATCTTAAATAAATGTTTATAAATAAATCATTTTGATATCAAGATCATTTACTGAACAAAAAAATTGTAATACTCAGACTGTAATCATATAATTTAGTTTGAAATTATCTGCATCTTTTCAAAAGTAAAGAAAGACCATTATATTAGGGGGCGCTGATTAAGGTCCCACTGATTAAGGTCCCGGTACGTCATTTTGACGTCACAAGAAACCGGGATATAAATCCAGTGCTTGAGCATTTCACTTTTCACGAAACCCTGATTAACGTCCCACTGATATACATCCCGTTATCAGACCGGGACCTAAATCCAGTCACAGAGAATTTTACTTTCGTCGAGACCCTGATTAAGGTCCCACTGATTAAGATCCCGCTATACGTCATTTTGCTGACGTCAGAGTAGATGAGACTTAAATCAGGGGGACTTAAATCCAGTGCTAAAGCATTTTACTTTAGACGAAATCCTGATTAACATCCCTATGATATATATCCCGGTACGCCATTTTGATGACGTCTCAGTAGATTGAAACTTAAATCAGTGCTAGGAACACATTTGTTTTTTCGCAAGAATTCCTAATTTACGACCTCATGATATATGCTCCCACATGCCATTTTTATTTCAAAACAAATGGGATTCATGTAGGATAGGTCACTAAATGTCTGTACATATTATCATTATTATTATTAATATAAAGTATTACTATTATTATTATTATTATTTTATTTTCTCTACCTCGTGATGTTGCATTATTTAGAATTTTATTCCAAACATGTAATTTATTTTATAAATGGACAATTTTTTCCAAATCATTTCTTTAAGGCAGAGAAGTCAAAGGATACGCAGTAATCTGAAAAGTTGTGATTTCGATTTAAAGCTATTGTGCTGAACTATATTACTGAGCTATTAATATTGCGCAAAATCAATTTGAATATACTCATATGATTTCATTAAATATTTTAGACACATATTTTAATGATTAAAAAAGACGAAAACAAATTTTGCATTTGCTAAATTATGAAAAATATTTATATATAAGATAGGATACTATAAGATTTTTGGTAAAGTTAAAATTCAATAATAATTAAAAGTAAAACTTTGAAATCTTTTAGCTGTTTAAAGATTTCCTATCCCGTTGTGAAAGTTTAAGCTAAAAAAATTCATATTGTATTATGAAAATTGGTTAATAATAATTATTGTAAATTGCAATGTATTTGGGATGTTCAATATTGCTTTGGAAACATCACTAAAAGAACTGTTTACACTCTGATTAGTAATAAAAAGTTATTTGGCATTTATTTGTCAGATTGAATCTTCATTCGCATTCTGAATGCCTGGATTTTAATAAAAAATACTTCTGTAATAACGAATTTTAGCCAGATATGCTGCAAGTAAAACTATTTTTTATTACGGTTGTTCGAAATCGAAAAGTGCCGATTTCTTAGAATTTATTTTTGAATTTATATTTAGTCTCAAATGCATGAGATTCGTCGTTATGATGCAACAATTACTTATGATTCAAGATTAGAAAAAAGAAAAATATATTCAATCCCAAATCACTTGAATATCCTTCAGTTCTGTATTACTGCGTTTTTTTTTTTTTTTTTTTTTTTTTTTTTTTTTACCAGGGCAAGTGATATGAATTTGATTTGAAGGCTCAATGAAGAGCTAACATTTTTATAAACTGTTATATTTGACGTGCATTTTGAGGAGATACTTTACAATTAAATTATTATGTAATATTAAATACTAAAATAAGTTAAAGAAGAATTTGTGCATAGTGAAAAATTGTATAAGCTGAAAATTTCATGGTTTGGGTGAAAAGAATAGTATACAGTCATGGGAAATGAAAACGAAAAGTAAACACACCTACTTACGCTTCAATAAATTATCGTAGAAGAAAGTTATTGGTACCAAAGGATTGGAAATAAAGTCTACTTTTAAATCATGCATATAAAATTTGCTTAGGTGGGTGGGCATCTACATATTAAAATGAACAGAAACTTTATTTTTTTTTCAATGGCAATAACCAAATTTAACAACATATTTTAAATCTTTGGCTCAATTTATGCCTAGAAAAAAATGTATATTTTACTCAATTTAACGAAACATTTGGGATGGTAATAGTCGAATCCTATTAAGCCACTGAAAGGGTCTTATTGGTAAAAAAATAATATGCATTAATAGAAGAGATATATTTATTCTGTAGCATTTAATAATCGAGTACAGAACTTTAATTTAAATACAATCTATAAATTACGCTCGTTTTAAAATAATTAATTTCTCGGAAAATAATTGTACGGAATTTATAAAAATTTGAATTTAGGATAATCGAAGGGAGTAAAATCTATTTATGGCGGCAAACTTGTGCATTGGTATTCAATTAAAGAATTTTATGTGAAAATGACTTCCTAAGCGATTTTTACATACATCATTCAAAAGTAGATTTTATTTACTATAATCTTTTGGTAACAGCACCTTTCTTCTAAAATAATTCATTGCACGGTTGATAGGGGATGTTTACTTTTTTTTCCCCATGATTGTGCGTCGAAGGTTGAAAATATCTCAAACTTTATGAGAAGTATTTTTACCGATTTTTGGAGCGAAATATTATTGTTATTTGCATCTGCATGTGTTTGTGAAGATTTCTATAGTATACATTTACTTTTGGATTTTCTCTGTTTCGCAAATTCGCATTTACATCTATAACTCTTTCAGCCATAAACAAAATGGAGTGATAACTGAATGTTCTGTATAATAGTTCTATATTTCTAAATTTACTATTGCGATAAAATATATTAACAGGTTATGCATCTTCACAAATCTTCTATGCAAAAAGAAAAAAAAATCTGCAATTAAAATTGAAAAATTAAACTCTATCCCAATTATAATTCAATCTCAGCTATTCTAAGCAAGATTAAAAAAGTCATTTAAAACTATTAATATGCATGCGAGAAAAAAAAAAGTAAAACCCGTTCCCATACATTTAACATTAGATTTCCAATTTCTTCAGGTGACTGCTCAAGCTAATGTTAATCATGTGGATTGTTGTTAACGTATTTCTTACTAGGATTTTAATTATTATTTTTCATAGATATTTTTTCCCTTTTTTGTATAAAATACTTGCGGTCGGTAAAATTTATTGTGTGTGAGGAGCGGGAGGAGGGGGGAGCCTTGATCCATGTTTACTCCTGGCATAAAAAAGATTTCGAACAAAAGATTTCAACAATTTATCGCTTTAACATTTAACATACCTACAGTTTTTAATGATTATTTTCTGTTAACATTCATTTTTCTCAATGTGGCCTAGCAAGTGCCACCAGAGCCGTAACCCGCGAGTCAAGCCAGGGGGGGGGGGGGGGGCTCTGAAATTTTTCTGGGGGCTAACATATTTTAACAATCCATATCTTAAGAAAACTAAATATAGCAAAAACTGATAAAATGGAACTGTCTATAGCGGAACCTATCTAAAGTGAAACCTCTGTATAACGGAACTTTTCTACAAGGAAACAATTAGATACAAAATACTTCATGATCATCGGGAAATAAATGTATATATATATATGTGTATATATATTATTTTTTATTAAAAATAAAAACTTTTTCAAAAACTATTGCAAATTAAAAAAATATTTTTACATAATAATTAATAAGAAATTAAGAGCATGCCTATTTACCATGCGTATTATATTTATGTACGTTAATTTGACTTTTTGGTGTCTATGCAAGTGAAGCTAAGTTCAATATAAGTATCCAACATATACCCATCCAATTATCTATGAGATTTTTTACGATTTAATATTTAGTTTAAAAAATTTAATTTTACCATTTTTGTAGCATTTTTTCTCATGTTATAAATGTTTATTTTCAAGTAAGATTAGCAACTATAGCTATGGTTAATATCAAATAGTGTGTTTACATTGGCCATTATGGGAAAAAAACAAAAACAAAAAAACACATAGATTTTAAAATATGAGATTCTATGTCAGAGTTGATAATATATAATATAAATATTGCAATAGTTTTTGCAGTCGGATTTATTTTTTAGTAAAAGAATATACATACATATATATTTCATTTTTAGTTTTAAAAGTTAACAGTTTTTGCATGATTGTTTTGGTTTAAATTACAGACTTAATGAAACTGAATTTATTATTCTTATTTTAATTTCATATGTTAAATATTTTTAACTAACAGTAAGTCGTGGTTTATTTAATTTTATTAATATTTAGTTTTCTGCTGAATTATTAGATCATTTTAAAGTCACGGCTGTTCTAAATACGATTTAATTTAGTGATGATATAAGTTTCTCTTTAAAACTAATCTTGCCTGACCTTATTTTATTAAAAATAGGATTTATAAAACCAACTACTTAACAATTCACAATAATTAAATTTACAATTCTGTGTATAATTATATAGTTTCAAACATGAATCATTATTTCAAATATATATTAATTTAATATTTTTGAAACATAACTTGACTTTGCCCCTTAGAGCAGGAGCCTTTAAAAAAATTTTTAATGTTTTGTCACCGGTTTTTAAAAAACAAATTTGTGCCTTATGAAATAGTGAAAGTGCTCGGATTTAATAAGGCAAATTTTACTGGTGGATATAAACAAAGATTCTGAGCACTTTTTGGCGTCATATACATGCGTCGCTCGTCCCCAAGGGATTAATAACAGTTTTGTTAAAAAAAAAAAAAAAATGTGATTGTGATTTTAATTTTATATTATTCAATGCTGTTTTTTGCCGCATACGTTTTACTTGTTTTTCCTAAAATTTGTCCAACGTCATGTAAAAACAAATCAAAGTAAAGCACACTGACATAAACACCGATTTTCGAAATATGTGAACTAGAGGTCTACACGGGCCGAAATTTCCAGGCCCGATCCCGGGCCGGCCCGAACGAAAAAAATATTGTCCCGGTCCGGTACGGCCCGGCCCGAATGAAAAAATTATTGGCCCGATCCGGCCCGGCCAGAAAGTTAAAATTTCGGCCAGAGCTCGGCCCGGTCTGGAAAAAAAGTTAAAAAATCGGCCTGAACCCAGCCCGGCTCGGGTGATTTTCTATAGAACATTGATCTTTACTCTAACGGAAGAGTTCAGACCACAAAAATTTATCTTAGTCTTTTTTTTTCTTTCACATTTATAATCTCTATTTATGCTGAACTGTCATAGGCTGCGATATTTACGTTTTTAATGAACCTTTGTTTGTTGTATGTAAATGTTTCAGTTATCATTAGTATTATTAATACATTTAAAAAATTTCTAAAAATGTAAAATCTTCTAAGACATTGAAAAGAAAAAAATATGTTTCCTTCTTAACAGATGTAAATCTTTAATGTTTTTTTTTTTTTTTTTCTCGCGTATTGTTGTATTCATTTTGCATGAATGAACATTTTAAAAGAAATTTGTATTTTTCAGTTTAAACTAGAATTCCGTTATAATAATGTTTTTTTTTTTTTTTTTTTTTTTTTTTTTCTTATGAGTTTAATCCGGTTAATTCTATTTTAAGACGCCTAGTGATCTACGATTCTTTAAAAAGAAAAAATTCAAATGTTTAATTGTAGAATAATGACGACTTAAAAGTATATGCCTATTTTGCAAAAATTTTTGGACCAAGCCAAACTTTACTAATTTATGAACAGATTTTTCCACGTCAAAAAAGTATTTTCATACGGGAAAATTCAACAGGAACTGATTATTTTGGTCCGTGAAGACTAGGAAGAACGAAATCAGTCTCGGCTTCGTACGGAAAAAATAAGTTAGGCTCGGCCAGGCCCGATACCCCAGGAAAAAAAATGAAGGCCCGAGTCCGGCCCGAAAAGATTAGTGACTATAGGCCCGGCCGGCCCGGCCCGAATCTTCAGAAGCAAGGCCCGAGCCCGGCCCGAATGCTGTTAATGGAAATCGGCCCGAACCCGGCCAGTGCAGATCTCTAAAGTGAACAACTTTCATTAAATGTAAAATGACTGTTTATTATTAAGTGTTTTACCATTTCAATTGATCTTAAAAAATATTTTTCTTTCACCCAATAACGAGAATATTCATGATGCATCCAAGAAATGATTTTCTTACCATTTGTTTAAAAATTTCATCTTCTCACATACAGACGCCTAAGAATTGAATACTGTTTCCCGTTTTCTTATAAATGCCATGTACATAGCTGCCAACTTTTACGCATTTTTCCTACCAAAAAAATTTCATAATAAATATTTTCTTATTTAATCTTCGAAATCTTATGATTGAACAAATAGAAAATTTCTGTACAATTTTAGTGGTAGCAAAAATGCGTAAACGTTGGCAGCTATGGCCATATATCACGAGTTATAATCATTTACTACACGACGTCGAGCATTTTGTCATTAAATGCCATAAAAATCAACCGATGTCAAATCTGCCATCAAATTTTTACAGATAATTTTTCTGCTACAGAAAAATGTAAAATGCTGTTTGATTTCTTATAGTCTAAATACCTGCAAATATCTTTATAAATAAAATTATTTCACGATTATGCCGAAAAGTGACTTTTTTAGATTGGAAAAAAAGCTTTTAAAACACAATCACAGCTTTATTTTTTGAGACTGAATAACCAAAATCCGAAATATCTGCTAATTTTATGCCTTTATAAATAAAACTTATGCTGCAAATGTGCTAAAATGTAGCGGATTTACACTACAAAATAAATTTAATGTACCATACACCAAATAATTGAAGATATTTTTGTTGTAATCTTATAATAAACTTGACCTTAATCATGCTTTTTTGCTTAATATGTTTAAAGTTATATGACAAATTGGAAAAAAGAAGTTTTCATTGAACACACACACACACACAAAATAAATAAATAAATAAATAAATAATAAAAAAGATGAAAATTCAAAAGCAAAACAAATGAAAATACCCTTTTCCTACTTTCTTAATATATCCTTTCCAACCCCCATAACATGAAACAATTACGGGCTTTCAATTATTTTTTTTTATCCCACGTGTATAAATTGACATTTTTTATTTTTCTAATTTTCAAACATTCTAGTTTCCAAGTGATATTTCATCGTTAACTAAATCTACTAATAAAGAATACTGCCCAGTTAAACTGATGGCATTGAGCTCACAGGCTACAAATACTAATTGTACATTAAAGCCTTATATTTTCAAGGGTTAATTCCGTTCGAAAAAAAAAAATTAAGAAGGGGAAACAGCTCTCCCCTTTCCTCTTTTTTTTATACTTAATCATTGAACCTCCTATACTATCAAAGACATGCTTTATCATATAAAAAATCTATATCCAAAATTCAGAGCAAATTAGATAATTCTTAATAAAAACCCATTTAGCATTTATATAATTTAAAAGGAGTTATCCCCTTCTTTTATACTTAACCATTAAACTTCCAAAACTATTCAGAGATTTGAACGAAATCTGAAAATTCTGCTTGAAAAACCTATTTATATAAATTAAGAGGGGGGGGGCATTAGAACCCCTGTTCCCCCTATTTATACTTATTCAATGAACACCTAATAACAGTCACGGAATCGCCTCATCAGAATGATCCTAATCTAAATTTTGAACGAAAACTTAATTCTGCATGAAAATCCCATTTATATCAACTAACGGGGGGGGGGCATTAGAACCCCTGTTCCCCCTATTTATACTTATTCAATGAACACCTAATAACAGTCACGGAATCTCCTCATCAGATTGATCCT
The DNA here is from genome assembly GCA_964019185.1 of Maratus speculifer. Classification (NCBI taxonomy): domain Eukaryota; kingdom Metazoa; phylum Arthropoda; class Arachnida; order Araneae; family Salticidae; genus Maratus; species Maratus speculifer. The sequence continues at coordinate 175,950,850 of OZ025297.1, read as the reverse complement.
AATCTAAGTTTTGAACGAAAACTTAATTCTGCATTAAAATCCCATTTATATCAACTAACGGGGGTTGGGGGGGCATTAGAACCCCTGTTCCCCCTATTTATACTTATTCAATAAGCAACTAATAACAGTCACTGAATCGCCTCATCAGAATGATCCTAATCTAAATTTTGAACGAAAACTTAATTCTGCATGAAAATCCCATTTATATCAACTAACGGGGGGGGGGCATTAGAACCCCTGTTCCCCCTATTTATACTTAATCAATGAACACCTAATAACAGTCACGGAATCGCCTCATCAGAATGATCCTAATCTAAATTTTGAAAACTTAATTCTGCATGAAAATCCCATCTATATCAACTAACGGGGGGCATGAGCCCCCCGTTCCCCCTCTTATACATATCGAATGAACTCCAAAAACTAATCAGGGAAGCGCCTTGTCAGAATATACCTACATACAAAATTTCAAGTGGATCGGATATTTTTATCATGAGTTATCGCGTTACGTACATACGAACATACATACAGAACGGACGGGCACATAAGCTCTCAGGCTATGATAGCCTGTGAGCTAAAAATTACGTATTGTCAACAAGCAAACCATTAAAATTTAGAAACAGGTTTTTAATGTTTAAGTCAAGACATTGACCATTGCTTTACTAAGTATCGATCAACTTGAACAACATGTGTCCACTTCCATTCATCCTGTATAAGACCGTTGCTTTGTAAATATAACGATGTACTAATACATGTGGTGACCAGTTAGTGCATCTGGACTTAATTTTTTTCAGGAGAAAGAAATGTTCCTTTAAAATATGTTTCGAGAATTGCAATTTACCGCTAGCAAGATAACAGGAAACAACTAATCTAATAGGGTTCCGGATACAAATTTTTTGGCGTATTCCCATTTTATTCAAAACAGTAAACACTCTAAAAAATTTCTTGCATTTTTTTAAGGACAGCTGAAATATGTATTTTGTTTAAAAAAAAAAAAAAAAGAAAGAAAGTAAAGAAATCGTTAGAGGAGGCTCCAGAGGACGATAGGAGGGGCTCGCCCCCTTCCTGCCCCCCGTCTGGTTACGGGCCTGAGTGCCACTTGTTAAAGATAGAAAAAACATTTTCGAATGTCATACTTAGCGTGTCATACACTTTAGCTTGTACTAAGTAATACAATCTTTCCTGGAATTTTAGCTTTGTCACATGTGCAAAAAACATGTGCTCGGAAATATGTTGCTAATTTAATGTCGGTGTAATCTTTTATTTCGGTTTTCAAAGGATTTAAGCATTAGAAATAAATCAATTTTGTTGCTTTTAGCCTCAAAATTAACAAAGAAATAAAAGCTGTAGCTTATTTTTCTCTATTCTAAAAAAAGTAATTATTAATGCTGCCGTTCGTATTTTTTTCCCCGCTTATTTTTAAAAAACTATTAGATAGAAAATTGTGAAAATCGGTATAAGATTGGTAGAGAAAAATTCAATAAATTCGCTGAAGCTGATTTATTAGCTGATATTAAGCTGAGAATTATTTTAAGCGCTTCTTAAATTTGAAATTAGTCAAGGTAGTTGCATTAAAAAAAGGTTTCTAGGATCAAAAATTAAGTATAACAATTTAATAATCTTTCACAGACCTGACAAGTTTGCGGTGTGGAAATATTTTTTTAATTTGACTAATTTTATTTTACTTTTTACTTTTTAAAAATTTTTATTTAAATATTCATTAATTGATTAGAAAATTATTCTATATAGTTAAAAAGTCTTTTTTTACTATTGTTGCCAAATGTAACAAATCGGAATTTGTATGTCAAACGTAGCAAATTTGTTGATGCACTTGTTCGTACTATAACTAGTTTTATAAATATTCAGATCTTGATGCAATAAGCTGTTGAATTCTTATGAAAAAATCTACGAACACGAAATGTATTACGATTATATATGTATTGAATTCAGCAATACAAAAATAATAGGACTCCATTTAAAAAAAACGTTATCACCATGGAAATTTAGAATCATTACCTATCATGGGGAATCTTTCAATTAATTACGTATGATAGGATTTAACAGAAGGAAGAAACTTTATTAAGATCTTTTCAAGTTTTCATTCGATTTTCATAAACTTTTACACGAATCAACAAATTGCTGCTGCTCTAAATTACATTTTAAACATATTGTTTGGGTTTTTAAAAACTATTATATGTGAACAGGCGAGCAAACAGACTGTGGATCATATGACGCCTTTAGCGACTATAGGTGCTACATAATTATATAATTACGAACGCACTTAAGGGTGTATTCTAATCTAAACTGCTTATTTTCTGATTTAGTTTTAAATTCAGTTTTGCTCTCAAACGCATCCAACTGCAAATTTCCTTATTTAGAGACTACACAATGTGACATGCTCTCAATTTATTGATAAATGTGGAAAGTATTGCAAAAAATGCTGCCAAAATTGGCGTTTTGAACCCAATTTTCGGAAGCTGGAGGAAAAAAAAATGGTCATACTGAGAAAATAATTGTTTATAAATCAAATTCTAATGAATTGAGCTAAAAATGAAAGCACACTGCCTTTTATACATCTCTTCTATAATTAATTCAAGAAATTTTATGATTTTACTTTTAAAAATGAGTCTGAAAATGTCCCAGTAAATTTCGATCTGTTGAGATTGGAAAACTATTTTTTCGAATATACCATTAAATTTTACAATTCCAATACCACTTGACAAGTTACTTATTTTTTGTTTAAGAATAATAGCACAAATGATAGTGTTGCTCTTCAATTATAAAAAAAAAAAAAAAAAAAAAAAAAAAAAAAAAAAAAAAAAAAATACGAGTGAATATTAAAATAAAAAAAAGCTATAAAGCTATAGTTGAATTATTGTGTGCTATAAGACTTATAGTATAGAGAAATTTAATCAAATTTAAAATGATAGTTTAAAACGCATTGTTTTAAACAATTTTTTTTCTGTTGTCTTTATGAAATTCCGAGAAGCCGCAACATTGTTTATATATCCATTTTAGGCGAGCTGAATTTTAAATATTTAATTGATCTTATTTAATCCTCCACGAAAACAGCCGTTCTCTGTCGTGTCCATTTCTCTTACAAATGAAATGACGTGTTAAAGCTATTTATTTTAGATTTTTTTCAATATGTGTTTTTTAGACGGGTGTATTTTAAATGAAATGAGTGAAATGTTTACGTTTTAAATAAAATGAATGTGAAAGTTTTTTTTATAATATGCATTGTATAATAGGTTTATGTTACCAAGCGTGGTTTAACAAATACTTAACTTTAAAAGGTTTTTTATATTGGTTAGCTCTTTAAAGAAGTCCCATTCCATACTCGAGTCTACAGCAAATGGGGTAAATTTGAACAAAGTTTTTTCGATTATCTTACGGCATTTTCTGGTTATACCAGCATTCTGCCAAAATGCATGCTAACGTTCTATTCATTACAATCCTGAATGTACGAAGTACTTTTCTCTCTCTCTCTCTTGTAATTACGTCAATGATTCTCTATTTATTCAAAGCTAATCTATTTTTTTTTTTTTTTTTTTTTTTTTTAAGAAATATTATTTAATCGTAACCTTGCAAAACTTAGCGAATATTTTAGCAATCTGTATAATTTGGTGAAATTGGTCGACAGAATAATTAAATAGTACTGGAAAAGCTCATATACTATATGAGCGAAGGCATGGGTTAAAGCTAGTGTATTATATAAATAAAAATATATAAATATAATACAAAATATAATAAAACTTTAATGTGTAATTTTATAATAATAATAATTTTTATTATATAATGTATAAATTATTCTATGTAGTTAAAATTATTATTAATCAAATTATATATAATCTAAAAAAAATAAACACTATAAGAGATAGATTCGGAGTTTGTTGACACTCCCTCCATCCTCCAGAAGAAGAAGAACAAGGGAAACTGAATTAAAAAAAATACATTTAAATACCTAGTGTTTATATTTTAATTCTCCATATCTTCTAAATTTTTTTTTCATTGAGGCAATGACACATTTTGAAATAATTTTTAAAGCTCCCCCCCCCCACACACACACACACACTCAATCTCAGTCACGAGAGAGCAAAGGAGGTTCAATTTTCAAAAAATCAGCTCAATCTAGAATTTATTTTCTAAGATTAACAATGTACGAGGGTGGTTCAATAAGTATTGTCCCTAGTATAATATGAAGTGTTTTATTTCGATGGTTGATGTGAAATATTCAAACCCATTTTTTTAAATGTCTATATGCTAGATTTCAGAACCGTAGCTGCTATATTCACATAGTTTTGGATTGAGCGGTAAAAAGAAGGGGGGGGGGGTGAAAGGCTGGTTTGGAGCTTATAGGAATAGCTTTCTGACAGTGGATCAGACGTGGCTACTGTTGTTCGAATGCGAGTATAAATACATAAAATGCGAGATATAAATATATACACAACTTGCCCACGAAAAAATTGAAATGTTAATGTTAAACTTATTAGAACATCCTTCTTAAATACTAACTTTTATTTTAATAGCTTTTTTTTTCTCATTTCTTTGCTTAGAATAATTGAAGTTGAATTCTAACTGGGTATTTCAGCTTACATTTTCGATTTTGATTGCTGATATTTATATAAATTTAATTTCACTTTTAGTACTGGTTTCAAAAGAAAATACATTGCAACGAAAAAAATCGAGCTCAGCTTTGCTCAGAAAAAAAGTAAAACATATTAAAATGAAAACAAAAATTAAAAAAAAAAAAAAAAGAAAAAAGAAAAGAAAAAACTTCTCTAGGTTTAACATTAGTTTGCTATTTTTATTTTTATTTTTTGGTATTTCATTTACATGTGCACTTTTGTATTAAACGAAAAAAATGTCATCATTTTGCCCTTCGCCTTTCATTGACCAGAACCCCCCCCCCCATATGTTTCTACTCTGCATGCACAAAAAGAAAAACATATCTATATATAATCCGAGCCGAATTCGTTATTTAAAATTTATACTATATTTGAATATTAAAGAATAAAGATATGTTCTTATTTTTATATAAAACATTAAAATTGGTATAGGAGATGTAACTGAAGATCGCTTTTCATAATTGAAGATTTTTTGTTATTTCAGGTTGTGGTTCAAATCATTTTCTCGAGTTAGGATCAAGTTGTGGTTCCATCTTTCTATCTATCTATATCTATCTACCTATCTATATATATGTATACAGATATTATCCGATTCTGGTCAGGGGGATATAAATAGAATTTTCGGGCTCGAGTCGTATACATTTTGACCAATGCAAGAATTTAGTTGTATCCCCTCCTCTTAAAATTTGACTTTCAATGTAAATTTTAAGTAAAAACAAAAAGTACAATAAAAATTCCATGGAAAATTATTTTATATTGTGGATAAATTTAAATTGTTACTGCCTATAAATAAATAAATTACGCTCTTGCATATCAAAAATAATTATTTACAAAATTAATTTATTAATCTTTATATTTTTAAAATTATCCTCAATATCTGTTTGCTTTTAAAATTTTGGTTTATGTTTCTGCATAGCATTTTTCAGTATTTTATAAGTATCCTAACAAATAAAAAAATATATTGTTTTTATAAAAAATCTTTTTTATTATTATTTAAATCTGTTTTTATTTTTATTTATTTATTTATTTATTTAAATGCGTTTAAACAGTGAAAATCTATCAAGAACTGCAGGTTTTTAAACGATTAATTTTTTAATTACTAATATAAGCTAGTAATTGAAGACACGCAACATAGTTAGTACATTAAAATTTTCTAACATATATTTTTTAAATGTTTTGTACTATATTTTTTGAAATGTAATATTGTGGAGATGAATGAATAAAAATCCTGTTTTAAATGATAAACATTTGGCCTAAATTAAAGTGACAATTACAGCAAATGATTAAGCATATTACTTTTTTCACAAATAAATAAAAATAAATAAATAAAACAGTTTTAAATGAATCCAATCAAAATGAATTGTAATTAATAATTATAAGAAAAAAGTAAGATGTGTCATAATGTTTTCTGACATAATTGGTTTCAATCATTAAATTAAAAAATAAAGAAAATTTGTTTTTATTTATTATTTGCGTTCAGTTGCATTCAACTAACATTTTTATTTTACAACATATATCCAACATACAGTACATAATTATCAAAATATTTCCCAGAAACTACCCCTCTACCGGACAGATTCTGCAACGCTGGGCACGGGTTTTGCTCTTAAACAATAAGAAAACCATTTATCAGATTTTCCCCATTACGCAGGAAGAGGATTAGAGGAAGAAAGATTAATCGTTCTTTTAAATAGTAGGTTTGCCTAGAGAGGATCTATTTCAACAGCCATTTTGATGCCTGGAAGAAGAAAAAGTAGGTTTTTAAAACTTTCCTGCAAAGTTTAACGTGTTTATGCTTTCGGTTTGTCTGGCCTAAAGTCCGCACTCTAACTCCAGTAAATATACTCGGATTGCCATGAAATTTTAGGAAATTACTTATGTATAATCTAGAACGATTCCTTTTGAAAATGAAGTTTCTAGCATGATTACTTTATTTACAGGGACAGTCAAAAAGTTAAAACACACTATTTAAAAAAAAAAAAAAAATTAACTTATAAGGCAGCTAAGCTTTTTCAGTAATTGCCACAATTTTCCATAGAAACTTATTATATCTTATTCCTGTAACATCTCATAGATTTTTGAGATAATAGTTTTTCACCATGAGTTCATTTTTCACTATTATTTTCGTAAGGGTTTACGCATGATGTTGATTTTAAAAGATAGTGACATTCATTCAGTAGGAGAAAAAAGGGGTATTTTTCTGTAATCAAAGTGAAAGATATTATAGTATTGGAAGCATTGCAACTTAAGCTGTCAAGAATTTTTTCGATATTAAGAATTTTTTACGATAAAATATGAAAATAGCCAATTCTTGGATATTTATTTAATTTAGTCTTTTGCAAATACTCAGCTATATATTCCAAAAATAAATACCTACCCGGTGGGTAATAATCATTTTCACTATCACTGTATCCAATCCAACAGGCCAAAAAGGTTAATTTTTTCTTCTTTTGAAAAATTTCCTTGAAATCAATAATTTATAGTGTTTGTTTAAAAAGTTCTTGAGGAAAAAAAAATCCAATCAAAAAAAAAAAAAAAAAAATGCGTTTGTAATGTTTTTTTATTTTTTATTTTATTTTTTTATTATTATTTTTTAAATATTTTTAACTTTTTTTTTTTTTTTTTTTTGCTACAATTAAACACTTTTGCAAAGTTTTTACGGAAATTACTATACGCGAAATTTTTCTAAGTCTCTTTTAAGATGAGAAATTTATCAAATATGTTTAATTAAATTATTAAGTATTATAATATGTAATAAATATAATAATTATATTATTATATAATAATTATTAATATATTGCTTTAATTAAAATACCGTTAATATATTTCTTTTCTTCATTGTAATGGACTTGTCCTTGTGACAGTAAAACAAATAGCTCCGTCCTGAATCATATTTCCCTTCTAAATTTGCTACAGGAAAGAAAAATTTTTAGACACAAATTGAAAAGTGAGTTATTCAAGATATAATGTTACTTTAAACAGTTCCAGGAAATCTTTAAAAAATATATTTATTGAGTTAGAATTTTATTTCTTTCCCTCGTCTGTGGTGGTTAAAAATATAATTTGCAATCAAAATCACATCCCAAAATTTCTCATAAGATTTTTATAAAAATTTAAATGATTATTATTATTATTATTATTATTATTTTAAGTGGGGTAGTTTAAAATTGAACTCTAAACAATATTTTTCGAATTTCAAAACTTTTTCATTTATTTAATGAAAAATATAGTTTACAGGACTTTTTTAATATTAATTTTTAAAATATAAATTTTAAAAGGAAGTAACTTATTTTTTAAAAATCATATATTCAAAATATTTTTTTTTTTTTATTTCCCGAAACATAACTATTGTATTTTAGTCAAAAATACATGTTCTAAGATTGTGCTCTTTTATTACTATTATTATTGTTATTATTATTATTATTATTATTATTATTATTATTATTATTATTATTATTATTATTATTATTATTATTATTATTATTATTATTTCTAACTTATACTAATTTGATGCTGATAAATACTTATGAATACAAATCCCATTTGTATTCATATTCATATTTTATTTTTTACTTCCATGTTTAATGTACTATAATTTATTAAATTCAATGGTTCATGTTCATATATTGTAATAATATTAATGGTTATATATATATATATATATATATATAGGTATATACATCTATTTGAAGTTATAACTATAAAATACATTGCTTTTTGATGGCATAATTTATCTTTTAGAAGGTTTGCTTCGTAAAAATCAATGACAGAGAAAAAAGAATTAAAAGCCAAGAAAACTAATCCACATCATATAATCTTGAATGATGTCTATTATGTATACACACAATAATATTCTTTAAAGGAATCTCAACTGTATTTTAATTAAAGCCTGAATTTTTTGTCGAAATTGAGTCGGTCCACATTGGACCTCACCCGCACTGTTTTCCTTGATATTTGTACAGGCCGTGAACTGAGAAACTATGAAGAGACCGAGCCAGGCTCGGGCTGAACTTTTAATTTTGACACCGGGTCGAGTCGAAATAAATTTCTTTCGGGAATTTGAAATCGAATAGTGTTTTTCATTTTTGGTAAATAAAATATAACCTTTTTGAGATATAAGAGATTCTTGTCAAATGGTTGCAGATATTTCTTCCTTGCGGTCACTTTCGGAAATCTATTCAAAACGCTAACTTTCACAGTATTTTCATAAATTGATTGTATCAAAAAATGGATGTTGTTGTCGCCATTTGATTACATAGTTTATAAATAAAAAAATCTGATGCATTTTCTAAAAAAAAAAAAAAAAAAAAAAAAAAAAAAGAAAAAAAAGAAAAGAAAAGAAAAAGAAATGAATTCAGAAATGTATTCGGAAACTAGATCCTTTAGATTTGAGAATGAATTTGGATTTGAAATCTTTAATAAAATGATATAGAAATATTTTTTTTAATCTACTTTTATTATACAGCTTCAAAAGTTACGATGCTTTTAATTTTCTTTTATTCTAAACCTAATTAATTTTTTATTTGAATGTTAAAATTTTAAAAATTATGTAAAGAAAGAGAAGAGGATTTAAGGTTCTTTAAAAAAATCTTAATTATACGATAAAAAACTGCATGTTTTAGAAATAGTAGAAATTGTGAAGGGGCCAGAACTTTCCGGGCCGGTTTTCGCTGATTTGTGTGCGGGTCAGACCGAGCTTTTGAGTTTTATAATGAGCTGGTCTGGGCCCGGTCCTGGAAATTCCAGCCCGTGCAGGCCTCTGATTGTTTAATATAGCCTTAATTTTTTTGAAAGAATAATTCCCCTCGATAAACAATGTGAAGGGATTAACTTCCCCATTTCCCACCTTTATACTTTATCATTGAACCCCCAAAACTAATCAGAGATACGCCTTATCAAAAGCAAAAATTATCTGAAATTCGAAGCAAATCCGATAATTCTGCATAAAAACTCATTTATGTAATTTGAAGGGGCAATCCCTGATTTCTTCCTTAATGCTTAATCGTTAAACTTCCAAAACTATTCAGGGATTTGCCTTATCAGAAAGAACCCGTATCCAAAATTTAAAGAAAATCGGATAAATCTGCATAAAAACACATTTATGTAATTTAAGGACGAATATGAATCGTCTGTTCACCTTTATACTTAACCAAAGAACCTCCAAAATTATCAACGTACAGCCGTAACTCATATCCAAAATTTCAAGCTAATCGGTTATTTCCGCATGGAAAATGCATTTTCCTAAATTAGGAGCGAACCCCTTTGTTCTTACCCTTTATACTCAACCAATGAACCCCGAAATTTACGGAGGTGCCTTATCAGAATGACCGTATATCCAACAATTTATGTCACAGTACAAGATATCCGACTATTTATACAGTTTCCAGCATTAGTTATGTGGCACAAATTGTCGGATATCTCGAAAACGTCTCATTTCCAATGGGTGATTACATTGAGTTTTTTAATCCTCACAATTATATCTTTTCAGCGATACCACTGTCGTTAAAATCGAGACTAAATTTTTTTGCGGTTCCCCTTTAAGGGGGCTCAGGGGTTGAAAACTTTTCAAAAAATCGATTTTTTTAATGATCTAATTTGATTATTCATTTAATTCTTAACTCAATGCAAAAAACCGCATAAAAATATTTGCATTTTTAATGGAGTTATAAGCATTTATGTATCAACACTTTGATAGCCGCATCCACATAATTTCAACTTTAAGTCGCTTTTTCTCAAAACTTGATTTTTGATGACTAACGCCAAGATTTAAAAAAACTATTTGATAGAATGGCTTTTTTTTTTTTTTTCATGCATATAACATTATTATCTAGATTTTGAATTAATATATTTTAGATAGTTTAATATTTTGAGTATTTTTAATGGAAAAAAAGTTGTATTTTTTAGGGGTTTTTTAAATTTTCAACTTTGAGAGATTTTTTAATACTGTTTTTATTAAGGGATAGTTATATCCTTAATTTATAATCTAGATTATGATGTTATATGCATGCAAAAAAAAAAAAGCCATTTTATCAAATAGTTTTTTTTTTTTTTTAAATCTTGGTGTTATTCGTCAAAAATCAAGTTTTGAGAAAACACGACTTAAAGTTGAAATTATATGGATGCGGCTATGTATAAGTATTGATACATAAATGCTTATAACTCCGTTAAAAATGCTAATATTTTTATGCGGTTTTTTGCATTGAATTAAGAATTACTTGAATAATCAAACTATATCATAAAAAAATAATCGATTTTTTGAAAATTTTTCAACTCCTGAGCCCCTTTAAGTAGGCACTAGAGCTACGTGACATAAATTGTCGCATATCTCGAAAACGACTGATTTTCGACGGGTGGCTCTATTAAGTTTTTTACTGTTCACGATCAGATCTTTCCAACGATACCTCTTTCATCAAAATCGGTGGCTTACACTTCTTGCAGTTCCCTAGTTAGTAAAAGCAGTTTGCTACTTCATTTAAAATAAGCTTAGTTTCTAATTTCTAGCTTCCCAAGTCCTAAATAATTTTATATAAGGTACCCTGGGGTAATAACGCCAGACGGAGTAATAACGCCAAGTGCTAATATTTTGCATAATTATGAAATAATTTGGTAAATGACACCCATGTGTTCTGCGCAGAAGGGTTTTGAGTCATATAAATCGCAAAAAACAGCTTCAAGTTAATTCGTTTCATTTTTAGGTCTTATTGTTTTTACAAGCAGCTAAAATTAACGCTTGATCTAAAATTTGCGAGATAAGTTTTGTGATGTGAAGACTATTTTTTTATCCGGAAATACTTTGTTAATTACATAAATTTGTAGTACATTTCATGGCCTTTCAAACTGTTGTTGAAGATTTTTGATATCTTTTCGAGATAATTTATAATTTAAAATGAACAGCGCAATAACTATAACGGGGTAATAACGCCAATCCTTGAAATTTTTACCCCGGTTGTTTCCCTACAGTGGCCGAACTACATCCTAAATACTGATTCAAATAAACACAGTTAAAACTGTGCAATGTTTCGAATAATTCTATTTAAGCGGTTTTTTAAGCAAAAAAAAGCTCACGGTCTAATATTCTTTTGCCTCAAACCCCCCTCCCCACACCACACCTTTATTTTTCTTACACTTTCACAAAAAAATGAACATTTTCAATAGCTTAGGATGCAATTTGTCAATTTCTAGAGCTGAGAGTTTGTATTTTTAGAATTGGGCAATCTACATGCAATTATTCCAACTTTTTTTATAGTTTTGTTTGCATGGCGTTATTACCCATATAGGTGGGTAATAACGCCAAATAGCATTGGTCAAGAAATCACGCCATTACATTTTATGTATTCATATCTGTTAAATTATTTTTTTTTATATAGATAGTCAATGAGTTGCTGTATCAAATCATATATTTGTTTGAAAAATACAAACTAAAACTGAGCCGTGAAAATTGCTAGAACCTTAACGTGGCGTTATTACCCCTGGGTACCTTACATTCAGAATTGAATCTTGGAAATCTAACTTGTGTAATTTTGATAGTTATAAATGTAATAAAGCAACAAATACGAATGAAAATGTATAACAGATAATAGGTAAGTATGTTAATAAAATTTAAAACACAAAACTATTTGTTATTTATATGCAATTGAAGTTTTAAGAAATAATACATTTTTAAAATATATTTCGATGCAAGTCATAAAATAGCATATTTATTTACATAAGAGCCTCCTTACTTTTGAGATTAATCTTCAGCTATTGAGAAAGAAAGTGAATTTAAGAAAACATATGCAAATATTCTTAGGTATCAATAATTACAGTGTAAAAAAAGATGATTTAGAGCAAAAACAAGTACAGCATTACTGAAGTAAAATCACGGTAACTAAATAAGATAATATCTAAATAATTGAAATCTTGAGCAAAATTCTAGTTCTACATTTAGTAAATTAGACTTAATTTATTGCAATCGTACCAATAGAATGTTTTTTTTTACTTACCCATCATACGTAGTATAGGGTAAGTCTTGCAATCGTTTTGAAAATCGAAAAAATTTTTTGACGGATTTACACGTTTTAGATAGTGGAGATTCCGAAAAACATATTTTTAGAAAAAAAATTTTGCCATCCGTCTGTCTGTCTGTCTGTCTGTCTGTCTGTCTGTCTGTAAACGCTCCAGCTCCCGAACGAATTGAGATAGAGACTTGAAATTTTGTATGCAGTTAGTATGTAAGAATGGGACGACCCCTATTTAATATCAGCAACCTCGATTATCCGGAAATATTTTTTTCGGACTCTCGAAAAATTCGTTCTGATGAAAGGTATATAAAAATTTTCGAATTTTTTTGTTCTAAGGAATGGACATAAAAGGCAATAAAATAACACACATTTTGCATATAAAACGAAGTCGATCGGATTATTAGTTGCCGAGATATTTGTAATCTTCTTTTCCACATGCTCGGATTTTTCATGACCCTGTATTTCATTCAAGTTTCAATTCAGAGATATATTTTAATTGGAAATGCGACGCTTAATCCGATGCAGTTAATTGTTAGTGAATAGAGTTATTATTTTTGGAGTTATAAGGATGTTTCTTTTACGCAGTTCGGTACTACTTGAGTAGTTTGGCGTTTTATATAATTTGTCAAAATCGGTAATCGGCAGTTCTTTAATAGAGCATTACTATGTACATTAACAATATTTAAATTTTGTTTATGAATTGCAATGCATTGTATAAATAGTTTTCACATGTTTTATTTTCATATACATATGCATGATGGGTAAGTATTACGGTGGCCCCCAACGACTAGTTTTCATTGCAATGGCAAATATAATATGTTTGTTTGAGCTTATAAATAAATAATTCCACACTAATTTAAAATTTCAAACAAATTTATTATAAATGTATTAGTTTGCTGACCGCGTCCATATAATTTAATAAGGAAATTTCTTCAGTTATTAGCCTCCGATGCTATTTCTTTCAGACAAGCTAAAAAATGTCGTGTCATCAGCCCTGAATTTTCTATTGAACGGATTTTGATAATTATTTTTGTAAATGAAAGCTATTTATTTGTAGTTGTGCCTATTTTAGTTATTTTTTAATTTATTTCCATTTTTATATTTTATTTTTAATTTTAAATGTTTTTTACATTATTTGTTCAAAATGGTGGCAACTCAGTTTAGCTTTTCTCTCGATAATAAAAATTTATTTTCCAAAATGATTGCGTATAGTTATGAACTAATTGAGGTAAAAAAATATATATATTTACTGAGAAATAATATTAATAATGTAATTAAAATAACAGAAAATAATTTATGATAAAAATTAATGTCTAAAGCAAAATAAGAAAAATTTCAAATGAGGAAAATGATTCATTCATCAACCAGATAAATGGGAATTACAATATTATTACGGGTGCCTTTTTCATATTACTAATAACAGTAACTTTTAAAAAACATTTGAAGAAAAAATAATATAACTTTAAAAAAAAATTGGTTGCCTGTAAAGTCGGTATACGGGCGAAAGTTTTACGTGACAACGACTTTGAGTTGTAAAATAATTTTAATGTGAATATTCATTCGTATAGTAGGACGTTGAAGGAATTTGTACATCTGGCTCCATTGTACTAAAATTGAACAAATTAGAAATTATTGTTTCTCATATTTTTAAATGTTTTCAAATACAGTGTAAACTCTTTATAACATCATTCTTTATAACGATAAACTCTCTATAACATAGAAAAGATCACAATTTGGTTGGTTTACCTTAAAACCCATACATTGATACACTCCTTATAGCGCAGCAGCCATTCTCTATTACGAAGAAATGTGTTTATATTTTGACACAGAAAACCGTCATTATCGGTTCACTTTTCTCTTAACTTTTTCCGGTCACTTGTGGGACCATTTTCTGAACGTGAATGTGAATTCGCTGCAAGGAAGGGGCGGTGATATTAACAAAATTTTATTTTTACCTTTACACATACATACGTATTTATATACAAATATACATACAATAACTTGCAATACACTGTGTTTGTTAAACACATTTTACTTCATGTTTATTGATGTCAAATGTTGAATTTTGTAAACAGCATATTAAAGAATTTTTCAATGAGCAGAATATAACTAAAGTAAAATGGCTTTCACTAATCACATATCATTAGTTTTCCATAATATACCACCGAATTACGAAATAAACTACACTTATTTTCTTTGTACTTTATACTAATAACTAATACATAACGTATTTCGTCTTAGTTTGATACTATCTAAAATTCCTATTAAGCACCGCCCCTTCCTTGCAGCGAATTCACATTCACGTTCAGAAAATGGTCCCACAAGTGACCGGAAAAAGTTAAGAGAAAAGTGAGCGCGTATCGTGAGCGGAGCGTAACGTAACGTAACGCAGTTTCTTGAAGTGTCTCCCGGCAAACCAATTAACAAGACGTTGTCACGTCAAAAATGACGTCACTATTTAAAACATCGCATTTTTACTCATAACGATATTAGGTACTACTCTGTTATCCCGTCGACCAATTTCGCCAAATTATACAAATCGCCAAACTAATAGCCAAATTATACATATTGACATAATTTTTATTTTAAATAACGAAAAAACAAATATTAGTAGAATATTAATTAAAATATAATAAAAAGTCAAAATAAAAATCACTTAATGACATTTTTAACACATGAATCGTATTTAATGTCATTGAATGTGACATTCACGATCATCCATTATTGGCATTTAATCTTATAGTTTGGCGATAATTTTTTGGTCGACGGGATAACCTAGTAGTACCCGATATTACATTTCAATATTTCTTTTTCATTATGGACACTGAGATTGAGATTTTACTTTCAGATGACTTCAGTTAGTGAAAATAATGTTATAGTAAATATGATTTTTTTTTCTTTTTAATAAAACTATTTTTCTGTGAGTGCATATAAAATAAAATTTCTTAATTTCGCCGGCAATCAGATTACAATTTTAACTGAAGATGTGCGAATATTTGCATGCAAAATTGTAACTGGCAAATTTGACATTTAGTTTGTAAATATATTTATTATAGTATATTGATTCAATAATGTAATTACTTTTGCTTTTTTTAAAACCAAATCGATCGGGTCTTTTAAACATTTCACTCGTCGAATTCGACGGGATTCCACGCGTTTTATTGTTAAATTGCATTTCCTTTTACTCAGAGTCTATAAAAAAGCGATTAAACTAAAGAAAAAATCCGTTTTTGATGAATCTAGTCAATGAAGAAGTAGCACGTCAAATTGTATCTCTTTATTATTCCGCAATTCCAAAGTCTCAGAGAGAAATTGCTATTCAATTGGGTATTTCACGCCGTTCTGTTTGCTATTATATTGATAAACACAAGAAAATGAAGTTAGTTTATTGCAATCTAAACGGGGTCGCCCTTCTAAAAAACCTCTATCGATTTTTATTTTTTTTTTTTTTTTTTCTAATCGGAGGCGAAACTTAATTCTGCAATGGCAGAATCTACATTCAACTTGTTATTTTCTCTTTTAAACTCGCTAAATGGGCATCAAGTAATCTGTACTTTGGTTTCCCAGCTGGAAATTGATGCCCGGCATCCATCATTCGCATTACAGCTTCATTTTCTCTCTGCTCTTGTTTAAGGAGCAGAACAAAGTTATAAATGTTTAAATGATGGCTGTGAGCTCTCTTGTTTATTTTGCTGTGCCAGCCTTCAACGTTGTTTGTCGTTCTTTCTCCTGTATTTTCGAAGTGATTCCACAAAGAACTGAAAATACATCAAGATTTATAATTCTAATAATTAAATTGGGAAAAAAAATATCTGATTAAAATATATATATATATATATATATATATATATATATATATATATATATATATATATTTCGTACCAAGAGTTGTTTTTGACTATACTATTACATTCAAAGCTGAATGAAAGAAAGATATGAGGTAGTTTATTAAATAATTAATTTACATCAATTAAAAACAAGTGATCTAATTCAGATTTCTCGGTGTACAGAATGTAAATGCATTGCATTTTTTATTGAAAATCTAATATATGTGTTACATTTAATATATTTTACTATACTTCCAACTAACAGCAAAAAGCATTTATGATATACGATTTTCAGACAAATTGCATTTTTAAATATATTTCTTGCTATTTCAAGATGCAAAGCAGGCATAAAATTGCATAAAAATAAAGAAAAGCGCGTGAAATGGGAAAATGAGAAATAATTTAAAATAGTATTTTAATGCCTGCCTTTTAGATAAGATTATTTTTTCCACAAAAAAAAAAAAAAAAAAAAAAAAAAAAAAAAAATATATATATATATATATATATATATATATATATATACTTTTGTTGAAATGCTGCTTTATTTTTAGGAGAAATGGGTGGGGGGAGAGAATCAACAGTAATACACTATATGGCCAAAGGTGACTGGCCACTTGCAATTTTAGACATTTTGTGTGTGTGTGAAAATAACTTTTCCTGCCATAATTTAAATAACTGTATTTTAAATTCTCTTCAAAAATCGAAACCCAATATCTGCAATCGAAATCGTAAAAGTAAAAATACACATCGATTTCAGCTATCCAGTGCAAAAAAAATCGTATAAAAATATTGCAATGCAAGCGAGATATCATCCATTATTGTCATTTAATCTTATAATGTGGCGATAGTTTTTGGGTTGACGGGATAACCTAGTAGTACCGTTTTATCTCCCGAACGAATTGATCTTGAAATTTTGTATGTACTTAGTATGCAACAAGACAAAGAAGCCTATTTAATATCAATAACCTCGGTTATCCGGAACTATTTTTTTCGTACTCTCGAAAAAATCGTTCTGATGGAAATTATAAAAAAAATTCCGATTTTTTTAATTTCAAGGTATGGTCGTAAAAGGTGATAAAATAGAAAAACTTTTGCACCAAGAACGTTATCGATCGGATCATTAGTTGTCGAGATATTTAGAATCGAAAAATGAATCACGCAGATATTACGTCGAATTTTTACGTCCCTGTATTTCATTCAAATTTCGATTCAAAGATGTATTTGAATGTGAAATGAGACCCTTAAGCCGACGAAGCAAGTTGTTAGTTGATAGGATTGTTACTTTTTAAGAAAAAGCGTGGCAAATGTGGTGCGTGTTTTTTATTTTCTTTTTAAAATATTTTCATTTTTTTTTTTTTAACACAATAGATCTTTCATACAAGCCTACAAAGTGGATGTTTTTGAGCACATTTCTCGACGAAAGCAGAACATCCGGTCGGAAAGCAGGAGAAAAATGGGTGATGACGTGATCGAAATCGCTCATAATGTCTCTTATAATTCTAATCGCTTAAGAATGTATAAATACATAAACCGAATAAAAGATTAGACACAAGTTCGATGGAAGAAAAATATAAAGCGTCACTGACGGACAGACGGCATTCAATCTTATAATTTGGCGATAGTTTTTGGGTCGACGGGATAACCTACTGTATCTCCCAAACAAATTGAGATAGAGACTTGAAATTTTGTATGGACTTACTATGTGCGAGTACAAATAAGCCTCAATTATCCGGATAATATTCAGTGACCTCGATTATCCGGAATTATTTTTTTCGTACCCTCGAAAAACCCGTTCTCATAAAAAATACATAATTTTTTTTTTATATTTTTAATTTCAAGGGATGGACGTTAAAGGCCATAAAATGGCAAAAATTTGACAACAAGAACCGAGTCCACCGGATTGTTAGTTGTCGAGATATTTGCAATCGAAAAACGGGTTACGTCAATATTACGGAGATTTTTCCTGGCTCTGTATATCATTCAATTTTCGATTCAAAGATATATTTGAATGCGAAATGAGACGCTTAATCCGACGCCGCAAATTGTTATTTCATAGGATTGTTAATTTTGGAGTTATAAGGATGCTTCGTTTAAACAATTCGTCCCTCCCGGAATAAATGTGACTGATTATATTAAATCGCTAATTATAGTGCCAATTAATGTGATATAAATTTATTATAGTGTTACAATGCCGTACAGCGCGGGGCATGAGGGGGGGAGGGGCAATCGCCCCGAGGCGCAGACATTTAAAGCTGCCAGATATTTTGGCAGTCATCCCGTCGACCAAAATTATATTGAGTGACATTTTAATTTATTTTAAATAACGGAAATGAAAAAATAATCAATAGCATTGCCCAGCACGAGTAATCTTAAAAAGTATTCAGCTCGAGTCAGACAAAGTAACTGACTTATGCCGATCTCTACAATGTACAAGTTATATTTCTGTATTTATGTTGTCAAACTAATATCGGCTCATGACGTACATTTATATTTATTCTCGTTAAAGCCATATTCAATGAAAATAGCTGATATTTTATCGTTTTGTTTAAGTCCTTATAACGGGACGGTAGGCCCGTTAAATCTTTTTATCTTAATCTTAATTTATATATTTTAAAGCCAAATATATGTTCAGTGAAAGTGATATATACCTCACAGTGTATTGGAAAACTATAGGTATAGTTTGAGTGTGTTTTTAAAAAATAATTTAAATTGAATCTTAAAACAAACATGTTAAAAGTCACTCGAATTTTTATACAATTTCTTTTACATTCCATGTACGAAAACATACATCAATATCCACAATTTCAAGGCTAAATATTATTAACCCATTAATGCCCAAACTATTTTTTTCATTAAAAATGAAATTTTGGGTTTCCCACCACTTTTAAAAGACAAATAAATTTTATCTTAATTTATTGAGGAATTTGTCTCGTGAAAAATAATGCTTATTTATCTCTGTATTTACTGGTGTGAAATATGCTTTATTGCCTTTTTTATAAGCGTCCCTAAAAAGAGACGCTAGGCACTAATGGGTTAATTAAAAAAGGCAAATGTTTTATACTGATTAACACTTTGTGGTGCAGAGCAAATTCATTGCTTAAGTGTTGGAATTTATGATTGACAACGGAATTTGAAAACAACTTTATTTGAAATTAAGAAAAAGATATTTTGCTGGAATTCAATAAACCGAATTTTCTTTTACTAGACATGGTGACAATGTGGCGTTCGGGAATTGAAATTGAGTGGTTTCATAGTTATACCGCCGCGCCGCCAGGTGTTCAAAGAAACAGCGCAAATAATTACACTTTGTTCTCAAATAAAAATCCATTAACACGAGGCTATTAAAAACTGAAATGAAATTAATAACTAAATGATCACATGTAGAAAATATTGAATATAAAAAATTGCGTAAATTTTTTTATTTAGACGTGAATTATGAAAAACTAAGAAACTTTGAAAATATTTTAATTATTTAGAGAGAAAAAAACACTTAAGGGGCACAGGGGTTGAAAACTTTTCAAAAAAATCTTTTTTTTTTTTAATGATCTAGTTTGATTATTCAATTAATTCTTAACTCAATGCAAAAAACCGCATAAAAATATTAGCATTTTTAACGGAGTTATAAACATTTATGTATCAATATTTACATAGCCGCATCCATATAATTTCAACTTTAAGTCGTGTTTTCTCAAAACTTGATTTTTGACGAATAACACCAAGATTTAAAAAAAAAAACTATTTGATGGAAATGCTTATTTTTTTATTTTTATTTTTTATTTATTTATTTATTTTTTTTTTTTTTTTGCATACATGTAACATCATAATCTAGATTATGAATTAAGGATATAACTATCACTTAATAAAAACAGTATTAAAAAATCTCTCAAAGTTGAAAATTTAAAAAACCTCTAAAAAATACAACTTTTTTTCCATTAAAAATACTCAAAATATTAAACTATCTAAAATATATTAATTCATAATCTAGATAATAATGTAATACGCATGCAAGAAAAAAAAAAAAAAAAAAAAAAAAAAAAAAAAAAAAAAAGCCATTTTATTAAATAGTTTTTTTTATTAAATCTTGGTGTTAGTCATCAAAAATCAAGTTTTGAGAAAACGCGACTTAAAGTTGAAATTATATGGATGCGGCAATGAAATTGTTGATACATAAATGCTTATAACTCCGTTAAAAATGCAAATATTTTAATGCGGTTTCTTGCATTGAGTTAAGAATTAAATGAATAATCAAATTGTATCATAAAAAAAAACGATTTTTTGAAAAGTTTTCAACCCCTGAGCCCCCTTAACCCTTTAATGATCAAAGCATTTTCATTGCTAAGATGTCGAAATAAATGATTGACACCGGTAATTAAGAACAAGTATATTTCTAAATAAGAAAACGTGATTTTTCACATACATAATAAAAGGGGTATTTTTAGATAAAAATACCGGTGTTAGTGTTGCATATCGGAATTAAAATTTTGTGGTTTCGTGGCGAAACCAATGAAAGTTAAAGGGTTAAAGGGAAAAATTGAACGCCGAAAGAATAAATATAATTAATTAATTTTCAACAGTGAAATTACGTTTGAAATTATTGAATAGCGTGAATTATCACATTGCTAACAAAGCGTACACCATGAGAGTGAAAAATATGTAAGCCGGGAATTGAACCTGGAACTCTTGATATAGCGCTCCAAGCGCTCTACCATGGCCGGACTGATTTAATAGTCAGCGCATGAAGTCTGGCCGTGGCTGTACCATTTAAGCTACGAGGATGATACACGGTCTAGCCATCTCTCACTCGCATATGTTGGTAAGGCTGCAACTATAATACAAGATTGAATAGTCTTCAGGAGCGCACAATTCTGAGGCGTGACCTGAGACACAAACAAACCAAGCATCGGTAACCACATATATATTTGTAATTAATTTTCAACAATGAAATGGCGCTTGAAATTATTGAAAATTTATTATGTGAATCATCACATTGCTAACAAAGTGTAGACCAACAGAGTGAAAAGTGTGCAATCCGTAAAATCGAGCCCGGAACCCGTGAAATAGCGCTCTAAGAGTTCTTCTATATAAACTGTAAGGACAATACACAACCCAGCTGTCTCTCAGAAAAAAATAGGCACACATACAAATGCAATACCGTTGCAAAGGAAATAAGGTCCCTAGAGTTTCGTGTAAAAAAGAGAAAAATCAAATAACTATAAGTCAAAGTAAGTTCGAAATACATTTTTCACTGAGATGTTATCTCAAAGATTTCTGAAGTGGAAGGAGTTAATGACTTTAATCTAATTTTTAATTGAAATAAAATGGTAATCAGAGACATTGTTAAAAGTTGTTTTTTGTGATGAGTAGATACTCCTTAATTTATTTTGGAGGTGAAAATATGACATTATAAAAAGCACAAAAACAGAAAGGATGTCAGTGACCAATCCATGGATGGTTTCGAAGAAATGTCTTGAAAGAACTTTTATTGATGGAAGTCATTTTGTACAATTTTATTGATTTTTTAAAACAATTTCAGAAAAATGCCTAAAATTTTAATAAAAGTCTGAGTGATAAAATGACAGTATATAGTGTAATAACAAAAAAAAAAAAAAAAAAAAAAAAAAAAAAAAAAAAATTAACATTCCTGCATGAAGGAGGGGAAAGGGATGCGCTTTTTTCTACTTTTCACATCTTAGCCATATTAATTTATTTCAACTTTTACCAATTTCCTTTGCCATACTTTCCATAGCATTTTGCATAAAGAATAATTGTAAATTAGTGAAGATACGCAATAACACATGATTAAATTAATAAAACACATTTTCATTTTTGATGATTGTAATTTACTTTCATAGTTTTCAAAAATATATCTCAAGCAAATATCAAGGATTTAAAATAAAGCATTTTTAAATGGAATTTTATTTTTAAAAAAATATTAGCAATAGGAAACATTCAAAAAGGTGCCAAAAATCTGGTACAGTGCTGATCTATACGAATTGAAATTATATTCTTTTTAATTTTGAAGAAAACTAGTCGTTAGGGTCCACCATAATACTTACCCATCATGGATATGCGATAAATATATGAAAATAAAATATGTTTAAACTATTTGCAAAATGCGTTGCAATTGCAAAACAAAGTTTAAGAGTATCTTTACATATTTTAATACACATAGTAATGCTGTCGTCATGAATTGCTGATGAACCCATTTTGATAAATTAAATGAAACGCCAAACTACTCAAGTAGTACCGAACTGCATAAAAGAAACATCCTTATAATTCCAAAAATAAAAGCCATATTGACTAACAGTTTCTTTTACATCCATTCCTTAAAATAAAAAAAATCGAAAATTTTTATATACCTTCCATCAGAACGAATTTTTCGAGAGTCCGAAAAAAATAGATCCGGATAATCGAGGTTACTGATATTCAATAGGCTTCGTCCCATTCTTACATACTAAGTACATACACAATTTCAAGTCTCTATCTCAATTTGTTCGGGAGATAGAGCGTTTACTGACACACAGGCAGACGGACGGACGGCAAATTTTTTTGTAAAAATATGTTTTTAGGAATCTCTAGTGTCTGAAACGTGTAAATCCGCTAAAAAAATTACTTCGATTTTCAAAACGATTGCAAAACTTACCCTATACTAAGTATGATGGGTAAGTAAATTAATCAGTTTTATTCCCCTTTTCAACACAAAAAATGTGTTCCACTAATAATTATGAATTTTGAAAGAAAATCTTCATTAGTATATAATTTATAACTTATTAATTAGCATAAGTACAAAATATTTCTCATTCATTTTAAATGTGACGTCATTATTTATCGAGCTCCAATAGTTCCTGATATCCATGTCCCTTGTATTTTTAACGACTACTATAAAGTAGAGCCACTAGAATTATAAAGTACCTGTTTTATTTCAACAATGACGTCATATTTTTCCAAGTGAAATATTTCATTGAAAATATCATTTCCTATTGTCCTTTTCACTGCATACTTTACAAAATGAATATTTTAGTGCACTTTGTTGATGCATATAAATTTGAACAGGGTGTAATATC
Source organism: Maratus speculifer (assembly GCA_964019185.1). Taxonomy (NCBI): domain Eukaryota; kingdom Metazoa; phylum Arthropoda; class Arachnida; order Araneae; family Salticidae; genus Maratus; species Maratus speculifer. The sequence continues at coordinate 175,927,334 of OZ025297.1, read as the reverse complement.
GTTGACAGGTGAATGAATATTTTAGTGCACTTTGTTGATGCATATAAATTTCAACAGGGTGTAATATTGTTCACAGGGTGTAATATCGTTAAAATTCAATTGAAACGATTTTTCCACATAATGCCGTAATGTAAAGAAATTTTTGACAATCTCTAAAAACAAACTAATCATGGTAAAAACATCATTTTCAGTAGGTATCCGTGTTAAGGTAAATGTTATTAAAGTACAAAAATTTCATGGCTACTCGGATTGCTATGAAATTTACTAAAGTTAGAAAGCGGCAAGATGGACAGACAAACCGAAGGCATAATAACTTTTCAACTTTCTTGGAAAGTGTTAAAAAATAGAGTGAAAAATATATTGATTAGTATTTATATTTTCCGCCTTCCCCCCCCCCCCCCAAAAAAAAAAAAAAAATTCTTTTAATAATTATGAGTTTTGAATAAAAATTTTCATTTGTATGTAACTTATAACTTATTAATTAGTATAAGTAAAAAATTTGCTCATTCATTTTAAATCTGGCGTCATTATTTATCTAGCTCCATTAGCTACTGATATTCATGCCTCTTGTATTTTTAACGACTACTATAAGGTACCACTTTTATTTCAACAATGACGTCACATTTTTCCATGTGAAATATTTTATTAATAATATTATTCCTTTTCATTCAATATTTTTTTCCTAATTATGCCGCCATTTTTGACAGAAAAATTCTTGTTAATGAAACAAATATACATGTTTAATATATAACAAAAAATACTCTCTTTATTTCTTTTTAAAATATGACGTCATACTTATTTTCTTTTAATTTTTTTAATTTTCATTTTTTTGCACGGAAATTGCTTAGTTGAAAATTTACTGACGCTGAGAAATTGTCATTCCAAATTTCTATTTGGTTGACAACAAGAAAGGAAAATGGTTAAATTTTACCTAAAAAATGCCTATTGATTCTGTATGAAAAATAATGAAATTTTGAATTATTAAGGAAAATATTTGAATAAAATGAATAAAACATAGCCTATGTTCATTTCCGGGCTATAATTTATCTATAAGCAAAACTTCAAAGTGATTAATCCATCCGTTTTGAAGCCAATTTCATTCCAACTTTCGGACACACTATCACATTTATAATATACTAGCAGCCCGCCCTCGCTTTGCTACGGGTAGAGCAAGTCGCCCAGTCCCGTGCCACTACTGACACCGGAAATTTTTACTGACACTTCATCCCATTAAATTCAACTACTAAAACATTACCCTTCTTTTAGGTAGTCGGGTAAAAAGTAGCCTATATGTTGATCTAAGGTCTCAGATACCTTCATACAAAATATCATAAAAATCGATACATCCGTTCTTGAGTTATAAATGGTGTAAGGAACCCGACTTTGTTTTATGTATATACATTATAATCAATAGTATTCGCAGAGCACGCGGTATAAGGATTTTTTAAGGTCATTTTTATACACTTTGGGTTACAATATTGGCATTTTAGTAAGAATCCCTTTTTTTTTTTCTTTTTTTTTTTAATATAATATAGCCTATGTTCACCGGAAATAGTGTAGCTTTCAGACGGTGAAAGAATTTTTCAAATCCGTCAAGTAGTTTCGGAGCCTATTCAAGTCAAACAAATAAACAATCAAATCTTTACTCTTTATAATATTAGTATAGATAATCAATAGTATTCGCAGCGGACGCGATGTAAGCTAATTTTAAGGTCATTTTTCTACACCTTGGGTGGCATTATTGGTATTTTAGTAAGGATCCCTTTTCTTTTCTTTTTTCTTTTTTTTTTTTATATATATATATATAGCTTATGTTCACCGGAAATAGTGTAGCTTTCAGACGGTGAAAGAATTTTTCAAATCCGTCAAATAGTTTTGGAGCCTATTCAATTCAAACAAACAAACAATCAAATAAATCTTTCCTCTTTATAATAGTAATAAAGACAAGGCAGAACCCGTCAAATTTTGACGAAAGAAAATGTTTAAGAAGGAACTGTTTCATTAAATTATAATAAACCTACAAAATTAATTATAGTAAAAAATGCATTTTATATTGGTACGTCTAAGTCATAAACAAACGATATTTATCGTCAAACTAACAAAATACTATTTATATAAAACGCAGTTGTAGAAATTGTTAAAATTAAACTTTAATCGCATATGTAAGCAGTAAAAAAATAATAAAGATATGTTATTATGATAAAGTTATTAATTAAAGTTCTAATGTTAGTATTCCAAAATGATAAAAAGCAAAATTTATTCAACTTTGACTCAATCACAGAATTTTTTTTTTTTTTTTCTTTGTAAAATCTAAGCCCGGCATCATTTTCACCATATCAAAATTTACAAATGTACATTTCACATCTGTATTCACGTTTAAAAAAAAATTGGCATTTTAATTTGATAATTTTGATTCAAAACTTGAAGTCTCGGTGCTATTAGCTGAAATAGATATTAAACTGTTGATATTATTTTACGTGTAAATCAAATTGTGTAAAGAAGTCAAAATTCACCGGGATTTATAACAGAAGATACTATTTAAATTTCTATTTTTTCTCTTTTAATGAGAAAATGGCAACATAAAGATACAGCACTTAATTTTTTCCCTTTTTTTCTTTGCTTCAAATAGAAATCGAGTACTCCTGTTGCCACAATTAGAAAGGAGTTATTAAAAGATACAAAAAAATTGATATTTCAAAAACAAATTAAGATACAGCTTTCAAACAAATTTCATTTAAAAGTGCATCTTTTTTCCTACACGATGGTGTAAAAATTGAAAATATGCAACATTAAGAAATTAAAAAATTTTTAGTAGCAAAAATTTCAATACCGAAATTCATTTAAAATTTGAAAGTGTTGCTATGCGCAAAATGACGTATGCGTTACGCACAGATACGTTTGGCCTTTATAATATAGATATAAGATTATAAGGATGTGATTTTTTTTTTTAAATAAAACAAATTTCTAATAGAAGAGAACAAGATTCAAGAAAAATATGATGCCAAATTTCGTTTTTTCTTTCTTTCTTTTTCTTTTTCTTTTTTTTTCTTTTTTTTTTTTTGACAAGTCTATTTTTTTTTTTTTTTTGTCAAGACCTCTATAGTAAAAAAGTACCAAAGAAACAATTTAAAAATTAAAAATAATAATAACATGAAAATATGCACGATAATTCAGAAAAAAGACATACAGTCGGCTCTCGTTAATTCGAACTCGTCGGGACCACAAGAAATGTTCGAATTATCGGGAGTTCGAATTATGGAAAGTATGAAATGAAAACATGCTTAATATGGTCCTCTTACAAAGGAATTAATGTTATAGTGTTTTTTTTAAACTTATTTCGTCTGTTATCATCAGAATATGACTTAATATTAAATTAGAATGTATAAATACGTAAACCAATTAAGTGATTAGAAACAAGCACAATGGAAGAAAATTTTTAAACGTCACTGATGGACAGACGAGGCACTAAGAAAGTGGATGTCAAATGTATGGGAAAGAAAGTTATTCAAATGGTCTGAAATTCGTGAGAAAGAAAGGAAGAATGAAAAATCGGAATTCTCGTTAGTTCGAATTAAACGAAGTCAAGATAAAATGAATTAGAATTAATGAAAATGTTTAACGTTATTTTGCCATTGAAAATTTCGGGACTTCATGTTTAGTTCGAATTAAGCGAAGATTCGAATTATCTGATTTCGAATTAACGAGAGTCGACTGTATTTTATGCAAAAGTTATATATTTTCTTGAAAATATCTAAAAATTAATCATAACATAAGATATAAGGCTGCGGGCAAACAGCATTATTTTTTATTACACTAAAAGAGCAATAAATCTTTCTTTGTTTCCGAACGGAACAAAAGCTTGGTAGTTTTGAAACATCTTTAAATGATTTTTGAGGGACTGACTCTACCGAATTGACAAAGGAAGGGAAAGTTTATCTCCCCCATCTTCAGCCGTAAAGCTGTCAACTGATTTCGAGTTCGATTTCTGTCTTGAAGTTCAGATTCAGTGCACTGAAATAGCAATTTATAGGGGAGACTGGGGTACAATGGTCCACTTTTGTAAATTTTGACTGTTTATTTTTAAAGTATTGATTTTTTTCTTTTGATCAAGTACATGCATGTTACCTATACATTAAAGTTTATACTGCATCCACTCAAAAATAATAATTATGCATACTTTTTTAATATATTTTTTAAATAGCAAGTAACAAAGTGGACCATTGTACCCCAATGCCGGGGTACAATGGTCCACAGCATGGGGCTCTATGGACCACTTCTAATTTCAATAAAAATATATCAGTGTAGTTCATTTTTTAACAATAAGAAAGATAAACTATAACAAATTTGTTTATTCACATTTTATTATTCATTTTTATTTGTTTATTCACTTTTATTATTCATTTTTATTTGTTTATTCACTCTTTTAGCTCTAACTAAAGTAACATTTTTTTTCTTCATTTTTTTTATCATTAAGTCATTATACCGGTCGCAGATTGAACAATTAGGTTTATTATCTTCTACAATACATTTTAAAGCCTGTTCCACAACTTTATGTGGCACAGAACCTCTATTGGTTTTCCTAGGCTTGTTTCTTGGCATTGCTAAAAGAAATATGAAAAATGATATAAGGTACCCTGGGGTAATAACGCCAGACGGGGTAATAACGCCAAGTGCTAATATTTTGCATAATTATGAAATAATCTGGTAAATGACACCCATGTGCTCTGCGCAGAAGGGTTTTGAGTCGTATAAATCGCAAAAAACAGCTTCAAGTTAATTTGTTTCATTTTTAGGTGTTATTGTTTTTACAAGCAACTAAAAATAACGCTTGATCTAAAATTTGCGAGATACGTTTTGTGATGTGAAGACTATTTTTTTTATCCGGAAATACCTTGTTAATTACATAAATTTGTAGTACATTTTATGGACTTTCAAAATGTTTTTGAAGATTTTGGATATTTTCTCGAGATAATTTGTAATTTAAAATGTACAGCGCAATAACTATAACGGGGTAATAACGCCAATCATTGCAATTTTTACCCCGGTTGATTCCCTACAGTGGCCGAGCTACATCCTAAATACTGATTCAAATAAACACAGTTAAAACTGTGCAATATTTCTAATAATTCTATTTAAGCGGTTCTTTTTAAGCAAAAAGAAGCTCATATTCTGATATTCTTTTGCCTCATCCTCCCCCCCACACACACCACACCTTTATTTTTCTTACACTTTCACAAAAAATTGAACATTTTCAATAGCTTAGGATGCAATTTGTCAATTTGTAGAGCTGAGAGTTTGTATTTTTAGAATTGGGCAATCTACATGCAATTATTCCAACTTATTTCATAGTTTTGTTTGCATGGCGTTATTACCCATATAGGTGGGTAATAACGCCAAATAGCATTGGTCAAGAAATCACGCCATTACATTTTATGTATTCATATCTGTTAAATTATTTTTTTTTATGTAGATAGTCAATGAGTTCCTGTATCAAATCATATATTTGTTTGAAAAATACAAACTAAAACTGAGCCGTGAAAATTGGTAGAACCTTAACGTGGCGTTATTACCCCAGGGTACCTTATAATCTTTTTGTCCAATGATGCCACTTAAAGTTAAATATAAACCTTTATAATAAGAAATACCTAAATATATGACTAAGGAAAGTCATATCTAAATATATGACTAAGGAAAAAATATAATAAATTTTTCCTGTCTACTTTACATCATCTGTATTTGTTTAATGAATTTTACCTTATTTAATTATTACATCCAGACACAAACTAATAGGTAGATATATTTTTGTTTTTCTCATTTTATTATTTTATTTAAATATAACTCATTATCAGTGTACTCGCTGTCGCTCGCCAATGCGCCATATTGCGACTAAATGCTTCATTTGGCGAGTAAACAAGCGATTAGATTCGCCAAATTGCTAGTGCTCAATTTTTGCTTCTTTTTTTTTCTTTATCGTTCTTCATACATTTGCATATATATTTAATGTATACACATTTTTTATATTTGTAGCGCATAGTTGAAATTAGATTAATAACAATCGCTGTCGAAATAATAAAAATTTTGGGTTATTTTAGAACATATTGAAAAAAAAAAGAAAGTGCATTAAAAAATGAAAGTTTTTTTTTTCTTTTATTTATTTATTTATTTATTTGTGCTACACGGTGAATCTATTTTGCTAATACTTTTCTCATTTGGCGAATGTTTTTTATTTTTAATTAGCCAAATTACTGACGTTGGTCAAATGACAGCGAGGACACTGCTTATTATGGATGCATGTATACATAAGTGCAGGAATATTAAATTAACAAATCATGTGAAATTAAAAAAAAAAAACCTCAAATGCACAAAATGTTTTGTTTACTAATTTTGGTGTTCAATTTGGGTTAATTTTTAAATTTGAAAGCTTTTATTATATAGATAAATATTTCAAAAATGCATTTCACAACATGAATCATTAAATAATTCACACACAGAAATAAAATAATTTATTAATTCTTAATTTGGGCTAATTTTTATGTTTGAAAGCATATATTGCACAGATAAATATTTCAAAAATGCATTACACAACATGAATCATTAATTAATCTACACACAGAAGTAAAATAATTTATTAATTCTGAATTTCACATACAATATTTAACTTTTAAAAACATAAGATACAAAACTAGGGTACAATGGATCATGGTCCATTGTACCCCAGTTTCTGATGGTCCATTGTACCCCATATGGAAGTTTGACAAAAACTTGATGATAAAAAAAGAAATTTAGAATTCTATTATTTTAGCTATAATAAATATAATAATGCATTGTCTTACCTTTTTATTTTGTCACACAATATCTTTCAAATTACAAATCTGTAATAAATAAATGAAGATATGTTTCACTGAAAATATTTACTTTTGCCTTACTCCTCCTGTGTCAAATCAATTATCAAGCATAAAATGGCTAAAATGTCAGCTATGCACATGGTTTCAAACTTCTTTTTACTACTTCATGACTGTCATGTATATACTAAAATATGAAGCTTTCAAAAACAGAATTAATATCAAAAATAGGGGTGGACCATTGTACCCCGTGGTCCATTGTACCCCAGTCTCCCCTACATCAAAGCGCCGATAAGAAAGATCAAAAATAGCGACGCCTGACCGAAAGAAGTTAGTGCTATATGTGCCTGGCCTTTAAGCGTAAAATTTTAAAGTACAGTGTTTTCAGTATCGTAATTCTGAATGTTTCTTGTAAACAGACGGAAATTTTTTTTAACTAATGAAATAAAATGATAAATATGAATGATAAATAAAAAATGATAAATATTGTCTATATTCTATATCTATAACATCGTTATAAAAGCGCGAGAAGCTGGTGTATTTTAAAAATTATACATTTTCCAAGCTGATTTTAAAGTATGTAATTAATAGAAAGAAAGTTTTTTCGTTATTATCCTAATAAATCATCAATGATGACATGAGAAATATATTCCAGATTAAAAGCACGAGGTAGAAAAAATAAAATAATAATAATAGTAATAGTAAACAATAATAATAGTAATACTTAATAATATTAATAATAATAATAATATGTTATAATACAGACATTTAGTGACCTTTCCTACATGAATCCCATTTGTTTTGAATAAAAATGGCATGTGGGAGCATATATCATGAGGTCGTAAATTAGGAATTCTTGCGAAAAAACAAATGTGTTCCTAGCACTGATTTAAGTTTCAATCTACTGAGACGTCATCAAAATGGCGTACCGGGATATATATCATAGGGATGTTAATCAGGATTTCGTCGAAAGTAAAATGCTTTAGCACTGGATTTAAGTCCCCCTGATTTAAGTCCCATCTACTCTGACGTCAGCAAAATGACGTATAGCGGGATCTTAATCAGTGGGACCTTAATCAGGGTCTCGACGAAAGTAAAATTCTCTGTGACTGGATTTAGGTCCCGGTCTGATAACGGGATGTATATCAGTGGGACGTTAATCAGGGGTTCGTGAAAAGTGAAATGCTCAAGCACTGGATTTATATCCCGGTTTCTTGTGACGTCAAAATGACGTATAGCGGGATCTTAATCAGTGGGACCTTAATCAGGGTCTCGACGAAAGTAAAATTCTCTGTGACTGGATTTAGGTCCCGGTCTGATAGCGGGATATATATCAGTGGGACGTTAATCAGGGTTTCGTGAAAAGTGAAATGCTCAAGCACTGGATTTATATCCCGGTTTCTTGTGACGTCAAAATGACGTACCGGGACCTTAATCAGTGGGACATTAATCAGGCGCCTCTTATATTACTACTAATTTAATTTGATAGTTTGCTATCTTTTGAAGCAAAATTGGTGTAATATATAGAAATCGATATTTTGTTTCCTCTTTAACTTTATGCCCATTTAATAGAAAAACTAGGTGTTGGCGGTCATTGTAATACTTACACATCATGAATATGCATTATAAAATTATAAAATATTATAAAATATTATATATTATAAAATTTGAAAAAAAAAGTGTAAACTATTAATAAAATGCATCGCAATTCAAAAATAAAATTTAAATGTATATTTAAATAATTTTAATACATAAGAAATGCTCTAATATGCAATTGCGGGTACTACGTATTTATCTCTTTAACCCTTTCCAGCGCACTACTCTTTAAAGTTGGAATTTAAAGAAAAAAAATTAGGCAATCTATTTAGGCCTAGAGTAGTACACGGGTATTGCTTTGTAAAGATTGTACTAACAATTTTAATTATACAGCTGTTGCCGAAGTGGTAACTTCCCATAAGTAAAGCATTGATAAGTGCAGTGAGAAGAGCATTGCTGTGAAACGCGTATTACAGTAAAATATTTTACCTATAATTTAAAAACAGTAGAGTTTGATCTTTCTGGTGCTGCCATCTAGAACTCATTAGAAATATTTAAAGTAGCCATTAAAGTAGTTTTTGAAATATTCACGGAGTTTTTGTGTCTCTAAACAGGGGGAACTTTATGTGTTGCCGACACGGCAACACTGCGCGTTAAGGGGTTAACCCATTTCGACAAATTATATAAATCGCTAAACTATATGTAAATTATACAAATTGGCATAATTTTTATTTTAAATAACGAATGAACAAATAAATTAGTAAAAGAACGATAAAAATACTAATAAAACGTCAAATAGAAAATCATTTATAAGGTGGTCTGGTGTAATAACGCCAAGTGCTAATATTATGCATAATTATGATATAATCTGGTAAATGACACCCATGTGCTCTGCGCACAAGGGTTTTGAGTCATATAAATCGCAAAAAACAGCTTCAAGTTAATTTGTTCCATTTGTAAGTCTTATTGTTTTTACAAGCAACTAAAATTAATGCTTGATCTAAAATTTGCGAGATGCGTTTTGTGATGTGAAAACTATTTTTTTATCCGGAAATACTTTGTTAATTACATAAATTTGTAGTGCATTTCATGTACTTTCAAAATTTTGTTGAAGATTTTGGATATCTTCTCGAGATAATTTGTAATTTAAAATGTACTGCGCAATAACTATACCGGGGTAATAACGCCAATTCTTGGCATTAATACCCCGGTTGATTCCCTACAGTGGCCGAGCTACATCCTAAATACTGATTCAAATAAACACAGTTAAAACTGTCCAATGTTTCTAATAATTCTATTTAAGAGGTCCTTTTTAAGCAAAAAGAAGCTCACGGTCTGATATTCTTTTGCCTCATCCCCCCCCCCCCTCATACCACACTTTTATTTTTCTTACACTTTCACAAAAAAATCAACATTTTCTATAGCTTAGAATGCAATTTGTTAATTTCTAAATTTGTAGAGTTTGTATTTTTAGAATTGGGCAAGCTACATTCATTTATTCCATCTTCTTTCGTAGTTTTGCTTGCATGGCGTTATTACCCATATGGGTGGGTAATAACGCCAAATAGTATTGGTCAAGAAATCACGCCATTACTTTTTATGAATACATATCTGTTAAATTATTTTTTTATATACATAGTCAATGAGTTGCTGTATCAAATCATATATTTGTTTGAAAAATACAAACTAAAACTGAGCCGTGAAAATTGGTAGAACCTTAACGTGGCGTTATTACCCCAGGATACCTTACTAAACAAACACATGCAATGTTTTTAATGTCTAGTGTATGTGACATTTACGATAACCCATTACTGACATTTGATCTTATAGTTTGGCCACAGTTTTTTAATCGTCGTAACAATCAAGCTGTAAAAAAAACTTCATTTTAACTCTAAAAACGATAAACCTATAAAATAACAGCTTGCTGACTCAGAAGATGAGTCTCATTTCCGATTAAAATATGTGTTTGATTTGAAATTTGAATGAAATACAGGGTCAGGAAAATCGAAGAGTGTGGAAAATGGGAATATAAATATCTCCATAACGAACTATCCGATCGATTTATTTTCTATGCAATACACACACACACACATATATATATATATATAGAGAGAGAGAGATAGATAGTTCGATAGATAGATACATAGATAGATAGATAGAGAGAGAGAGAGAGAGAGAGAGAGGGAGTATGTATGATATATTTATAATTATTTTTGTTTTTTACATCCACTACTTAAAACAAAAAAAATCTAAAATTTTTATATAACTTTCATGAGAACGAATATTTTGAAATTCTTCAAAAAATAGCTCCCGATAATAGAGGTTGTGATATTCAATAGGCTTCTTCCCATTATTACACACTAAGTACAAATCAAATTTTAATTCTCAATTTGTTCGGTATGTAGAATGTTTATATATAGATGGACAGACAGACACTCAGATAGATGGATAATATTTTCTTTTCTAAAAATATGTTTTTCGAAATCTCCAGTGTCTTCGAAATCTCCAGTGTCTTAAACATGTAAATGTGTAAAAAAAAAAAAAAAAAAAAAAAAAAAATTAAATGATTGCAAGATTTACACTATATATTACATATAAGTAAGGAAAGATAGTTATAGGATTTTCTATATAGTTGTACAATCAATTCTTTAAAATACAATAAATACTAAGTTATTTGTATTTTTTCAAGTTCAATTGCTTTAAAGTTTAAAGATAGCTTTATAAACAAAATTCACCTTTCAAACTGTAGTCAATTTTAATTAATTATTCAAAATTATGTATGAGCATTATTAAATATTTATAGATTGTCAATTTTTATATTCATATGCTTTCAACAAAAATGAACATGTCGTAAATTATATGCGTTTAATCATTCTAAAAGTAATAGTTGACTAAATATGTTCTTGAATATCCTTCTTTCTATGCCTACCTCCGTGAAATTTTACAATTATTGAAGTTATCTCCAGACATACAATTATTCAAAAAAAATAATTATTATATTTTAATTACATTCAAAGTAATATAGAATCCCCTTCGCCAAATCACTTAAGTCAACATGACTTAACTGCAAAAAATAATTGTTAGTTTTACGGTGAAATTCTGCCACCTGAGATGCCATTACTGTACCGTAAGATTAATTGTAATAAACCAAAATTAAGCAGTAGTATACCGATAATTTTATAATTATTGAAGCAATTTCCAGACATGCAATTACTCAAAAAATAAGTAAATAAAGAAATAATAATGTTAATTTAACTATGTTTGAAGTAGCTTAGAATCACCTTCATCAAGTCACTCAAGTCCACATGACCTCACTTTAAAAAATAACTTGTTAGGTTTACGGAATAATACTGGCATCCCAGCGCCAGTATTATACCGCAAAATTATCAGTAATAAACCGTAAAAAAACAGTAGTATACCGTCTTATAAAAACAGTAGCACTTATTTACCGCATATCACTGCTTGTTTTACAGTTCAATATAAAATTGGCAGCTGAGAAGTTAGTATTATACTGTAAAGCTAACAAATATTTTTTACAATATTGATTCTAGAAGATACCTGGTTATTTTAGTGAATAAAAAAAATGTAATCAGTGAAGTTTATTCAAGTAAGAATTCTTAAGAATCTTACTTTTTATCTGATGGTGCAATTTAGCAACATACCACATTTAATTTTTTTGTCAATCCCTGAAAAACATAAACTCATAAAATTTTTACTATAGACAATTTAGAATTTCTTTTATTGAAAATAATTTTTTAATATTCATTTTTTATATTAATATTTAACATTGAAATTTTAATTATTTTTTTCTGTTTAATTTTCATTAAAAAAATTAAATTGCTATTTGATTTGCTTCCACTACGTGCATTACTGTAGCAAAACTATCGGATCAAGAGCCCTCCAAAATATTGATGATGATGTAAAACTAATGTATCTGGAACTTGTACTTCATTTGAAAGCCTTTTATTTAATTTTTATTTGAAATTTAAATATAAATTAAAAAAATTTGAAAAAATCATTTTTTATTAAAAATTGCCCATTTTAATTAATTAATGCATTTATAATATTAAATTTGAAGTATAAGCTATTATTGAAACTAAAACGAAGTTTTTACAAAATTTCATGTAAATTGTTTTATTAGTTTTAAAGAAATCTTGAGCGCAATGGATGAAAGTCCAAGAACAATTTAAAATTTTTAATCAAAATTAAATATTAAAAAATTTTCAATAAAGAGTATTTTTTTTATAGAGTATACATTAAGTTGTCTATTTTAAAAATTCTATGAATATATGCTTCATAGTGACTAAGAAAAAAAATATGACACATTGTTAAATTGCACCACCATTTAAAAAGTAAAATTCCTGAGACCCCTTAAAAACTTTGTATCGTTTTAAAGCTATACATCTTGTAAATAAATATAAAATTGTTATCTATTTTTAAAAAATCTACCAAAAGATATTTTTGATATTAGACTGAAATATTCTAATACATATACATACATATATATATATATATTCTACCTCTGACAATAAAGTTCGGTGAATAGTCCTGTAGCATTAATGTAGATGAAATATTAACGAAAGTTACCGTACCATCCTTCAATATAGTCATCTCTATGCACCTTTGAGATCTGCTATAGATATCCTGGGAAATTAGCAAGAAGTCTTCTTTTGGGATGAAATTCAAAAGTTTCGTCACGTTTCATTGGATGTCAGCAATATAGTCAAATCTCTTTCAAAGAGAGTTTGAGTCGTGAAAATAGGAAGAAGTCTGGAGGATTGAGATCTGGCGAGTATGGCAGGTGTTCAATTTGCACCATCCCTCATGAATTTCTTTCGGTGCCTTGCAAAGCTTAAAACCAAACTTTAAACTAATCTTTTATTCGTTCCTTTTCCTGTTCTCAGTTAAGAACAGACACACTGAACAAGCACTTAGTAAAGCACGTCTTACACAGAACATAAACGACGTTCAACTGAACAATGGTGGGAGAGATGGATTACACTTGGCTCTATGCAGGTGCAGCGTTTTGTTTCCCCAGTGTTGCCAGATCGGTCGTTCTGAATTCATTCACCGAACTTTATTGTCCGAGGTATAGTATGTATACCGAATGCTGAACCGACTCAAAAATAACATTTATTAAAGAAAACAAAAGAAAATCAAGATACCTTATGAAAAAAAATGAAATCTCACAACAGTAAACCGTCAAACACAAAACCAAATGATTTAACTTAAGCCATAAAAACATGGGAAAAAAACTTGGAGAAAAAACTAGAAAAATGTGAAATGTGTGATAGTAAAATGTGAAATTAAGAACTATAATCTATTTAAATATATATAAATAGATAGATTTTAGCACTTAATTTCACTTTTTATATTATCATTATTCAAATTTTAAGTCTAATAAAATTTTCTTAAATTTATGTAACCATTTAGGTCCATTTTGAAAGTTTGGATGTTTAGTATTTGTTTCTTAAAGTTGTTTTTTGATTCATTCTTTTTTTTATAGTTAGTCGATATTCCTTGTGTAATTAGAAGACTAACACATTCTTTTTCTAATCAAAAATTAAGTAGATTAAAAGTAAATCAACATAAACATCATTATCTTTAGATTGCTCAAGAGTTATTGAATAAATACGTTTGAAAAATAGGATGGATCGGTAAAATCGAAAAAAAGTGAGATCAGCATCTAACAATGTGTAAAACATGCTTTTATGGCGGAAAGAATAGCCTAGCCAAAAAGAAATAATAATAATAATAAAAACGCTGCAAAATAATTAATATTAAAGCAATTTATTTTTATCCCCACTCACACCCCATAAAAGAAAATAATAACAATAAAACCAAGGAAAAGTATACTGTATAAAATTAATGGATTTATTCCACACACATTTGTGTTTTCTTTAATAGATTTTTTTTCATCTCAGGAAATATAATACGGGTTATTAAAGAGAACAGTAAACTAGATCTTAGAGATATATTACACGATACACATTAACAGGTTTCTCCAATATCTTTCTAAATTCTGATTATCAGTAATCCATTTTCCGAATATTTTGCCATCCTATTTACTGTCATATAATATTTAAACGAGTCGCTTTCATGCGAAAGAGAATTTAGCTAACTTCCACGAATCATAAATGTCATTAGTGCTGTTTTATTTATGGTCGATAAATATAAAACCAACAAACTGTGACCTCATAACAGATGAAATTCCACTGAACTACTGTTTAATGTGAATAATTTATATTTTAAAATAGAAGCACAGTTTTAGTATGCATTAGTCGTCTAAAAAGGACGCATTCATCTACAGTGGCGGTCAAAAGTTTGCGACCAGCAAAAATTCTTCAGTTAATTTGTAAATATACCCATATGAAGAGGAATCTCAAAGCAATACTTATACATTTTATTGACATATTAGTTAGGAACTTACTTATAGAAGAACGTGTAAATATCAATAAATTTAATTGACAAAATTAAGTATAAAATAAAACGCATGTTCTCAAAAGTTTCCGGCCACTTATCATTTTTTAGTTTTTTTTCTATCCGTAAAGTGTTTTTTGGTTATGTTTATGAATAATTCAACGTGTATAGCATAGTTTGAATTCAAATTTGAAAAGTTCAACAATTATTGTTCATAAATGAGTGATTAGTTTGTCGCTAAAAGGCCAATCTTCCTGAGATATTGCGGCTAAGTTATCGATCGGTAAAATCGACTGTAAACGATATATAAAAATTATATAAAGATGGGCAGGCTTTCAGGACTTTAAGAGGTCCAGGAGACCCCTGAAAATTCCTGTGAACAGAATTATCAGGAGAAAAACCACTGATAATCCGCATGAAAATTCCGTTGCAATATACTGCGATTTACGGAATGAAAATAGTGCTGGAATAAGTTTGTCTACCGTGTTATGATGCTGACGTGATACAGAACTTTATGGAAGAGTCGGTGTTAAAAAATTTTCTGAGTTAAAAAAAATACTTACGTACCCTACTTTCATTTTCCAAGGAACACAAAGTCTGGTCAAATGAAAACTGGACAAAAGTCCTATTTTTCCATTAATCGAATTCAAAACAGTTTTGGAAGTGATAGCATACACAACGTCCAATGACCTAACAATAAAATATATCATTTGACCTATGTTATTCCTACAATGAAGCATGGCGGAGGACACGTTATGCCGTGGGGAGTATTTTCTTCAAAAAGTGTCGGTCCGTTATTTGAAATCCACAGTCAAGTGAATGATACAATGTATAATGATACCTAGCAAGACCATTTTCTGCCTTATTAGAGAAAAAAAAATTTCGCAACTATTTTTCTTAACATGATAACGACATAAATAATGCATGCAAGCCGCGATAAGCAATGGTTCTCGCACAAAAAATTTCGTTTTTGAAATGGTCAGCAGAAACGCCCAACATGAATCCAATAGAAAATCGTTGGAAAAAAGTTGGGAAAAGTCTGCGGAACTACAAATATTCCAACTCAGCCGTAATTTCTCCAAAAATGCAAGAAATGTGGGAAAAACTTACCATAGACGATATTTAACCGTTGATTGTATGAATGACACGTTGCAGCGCCGCAGTACTTATTACTAAAGCTAATAAAAGAGTAATACGATAAAATACTAATTGTAAATGTTGTTGATCACTGTAATTTTCTATTACAATACCACTTTTTTACAAACGTGTGAAGGTGGCTGGAAACTTTTGAAAACATGCGTTTTCCTTTATACTTAATTTTTTCAATTAAATTTATTGATATTTACACGTTCTTCTATAAGTAAGTTTCTAACTATTATGTCAATAAAATGTATAAGTATCACTTTGAGATTGCTCATCATGTGGGTATACTTACAAATAAATTGAAAATTTTTTGCTGGCCGGAAACTTTTGACCGCCACTGTATATGTAAAATCAGTCTTAACTCAAAACTAGATACTATTTATCATCCTTACCATTGAAACAATCGATTTAGATTACGAAAAAAAAAAGATTTATTTTATTAAAAGGACACAGTACTTTTGAAACACTTTCTTCAATTTATAATAGTACTGTAATAAATGGGTGGGGTGACACAATGCCTATTGCTAAAAATAATATAAAATAAAATAACATTTCTTGTTGAACAGCCTATTTTACTCAAATGTATTTTTTTTATTTAACTTTTTTAAAAAACCTACTACATTTTAAATTTTAATATTTTTACTTCGACTTTTTTCCGCATTCATTAGAATATACAACATAAAACTGTCAGTGGATTTTTAGATGAGTAAGATTTTACATTTAATATCATTTTTTTTTCTTGTATGTTAAAAAATGGAGAAAGGTGCAACACTCTCTCAATTTAATTATTTAATAACTATACACTTGAATGTTAAATCAATTCACAAAAATATTAAATGCAGCGTGCAGAACAAGTAAAAAAAATCCAACCTCTATCTAAATTAGCAAAAAAAAACCTTAGTGCTTTCCGAACAAGGAAGTTATAAAAAAGTAAACAGGGAGAAAAGGATTGAAATATTACTACGTTACTATTTAATTTGTATAATTTAGATTTCAAAATTGAAATAAATCTTTTTAAAGTTTTCTATAAAGAAGTGTTTTAACTTCAATCGTACTTCAAAATTAGAGTCTCATGAAACGAATGTCTAGTAAGCTTCACAAAAACTTTTAATTATTATTTTTTATTTTTTTCTAACATTCTTAACAATTAAAATGAGCTTGTTATTGGAATAGGATCGAAATTTAAAAATTCAAAATTGATATTTATCCATAACTTTTAATAACATTTAAGCATGAGTATTAATAGATATTAGAAAAATACTTTTGTAAAATATGAATCTGCATTTAAATCATGCATATTTATTAATTTTATAAATAACTTTTCAGATACTTTTTTTCTACTGGTAATTACACTTGTGTGTGTTTATATAATTCAATATTTTGTACAAATCAAAGTTTGATAAATCTATACTAATAAAAGAAAATTTCGCTCAATCTGTATGTGAGTGTTTTTGCAATGGCAGAGAAATCTGTGGCCCCTACGAGGCTAAAAGTTTTTCTAAAGATAATCAAAAGCATTTCAAATGAGTCAGAGTCTCATAAATTTAAAAATTCAATAATTAGTTGAGATATTAATTGACAATCCCAACTCACTCGCATCAAAAAGTTACCTCTTTGATCTACGATCAGGGAAAGTATGTACACTCGCTACAAACTCATTTATGAGCTAGGGGCTAACGAAGAATTATTTTCAACTGTATTTTTGTTCTTATTTTTCATTGTTTTGTTTTAATACAGGTTGATCAAAGTGATTGTCGCAGTTAAAATTTAAAAAAAAGATAATCAAAGAGATCGTTCTCTTACGTCTCAAAAAATGTTATAAATAAATAAAATTTAACAGTTAACTATTTGGGGGGAAAATATCAAACAGGATCGTTTTTTGTAAAAAATTTGATTCCCAGACTGGGAAATTTTTCGCTCGGTTGGAAATACTGAATTCGCATGATGGCTTTACCCATGAGTTTGACGCAACCCATGAGTTTGACCAAAATTGTACGAGGAGAGTTTGAAAATAAGTTTCCCCTATTGGCTGTGCACAGATTTGTGTTTGAAAGTTAAAAAATAGAATGAGACATTAAAGATAAGACACATCTTTATTTTCCACATAATTAACAAATACATTACATTTGTGATACCTCCTCAAAAAGCTCTCCAGGAAAACTCTGAGTTTCGCATATGGTAGAAGCGTTTAATGGCTTGTCTTATGCAAAATCTTGATGCTTTTCTGGGGAGCTTTTTGTAGCTTGTCAGGTGCTCAGCTTATCAAGGTGTTTTTAGAAAAATAAACTGCTTTACTTTAGTACGGTTGCGATTTATGAGCCTGTAAAAATGTATCCTTGTATTAAATTTATTATTAAATTTAGGGATGCTGGCATGTATATTTTTATTAATAAAATGTTTTAAAAGGAATTTTGGAGTAAACCTTTTGTGCTATCGTCGTCCACATTTACAGACTTACTTTTGTTTTAGATTGATGAGAACTTTCTTCTTCATTTTCTCCTTGAGAAAAATATATTTAATGCGTTTGAAGGATTTTTCTTCCCATATGTTTTTAATTAATTTTCCTTTTTAAAAAATTTTATATTTCTAGGGTGTAATATATCTCATAAAACTTAAATTTCATTTATTCTCCATTTGCTATCTTCCTTTATTAATAATAGATTCCTTTCTCTTGTTTTTTCCTTAACTGCAGACGAATTTAGGTTAAATACGGAATGCTGTTTTTTATGCATAGCAACTGTAGAACAAGTACTTTTACGCAGTTAGTTTTGTTGCTAGTCGATATCTTTCCCCAAACTTCACAACATATAAATACGTCTCATAGACTTTGCGTGCAATCTTTTATTATTTTTATTTCCATATACAGTTTTCTGCAGACGTCCTTTTCTAATTTGTAGCAATCCCACTACATTTATCGAGTCTGTGGTTTCGGCACCCTAGATTGTTGCTTTAGCTATTTGGCGTTAAAATATCAAATATCTATTCTTCTCTCTCCCCATTGTCATACAATTAACGGATATCAACTTGTGTCTCGTCTCAGCCAAAATATCGACAGAGCACCACTAGCCCTGACATTTTTGTGGTTATTTTATTCGCCAATTCAACAGCTCGCTGAGGATTGCAACCACACACTCGCTGCGCTGACTACCGACATGTGAATTATGAAGTAAGGAGATCTTCCTCTCTCTCCAGAATTCCGGTGTTACCGGAAGCTCGCACCGTGTACGGACGACTTCAATAAAATCGATGTTATTTCAACATCCTGTGTGCTTGTGATGAGTACATTTCCTTCATTTTTCGGATGGTTTGTTTTTATTTATCGTAGTGGAAACATCTAAAGTGCTACGCAACCATCCACTCCGAAATAAAAACTGCAATGTCAGTTTATTATGAAATACTGAAAAATAAAAATAAAGATAAAGAGAGAATAAAATTTACGAAACGCAAAATATGTTATTATAGTTTTATTATTATTAACATATGTAGGGTGTAATGAATGTTAGTTTAAATACCTGAATTTATGCTAAAATAATTGCTACTAAACACTTTAAAATTCAAACTTTGAACTTTGAAATGCCGATTTCAACTCATTCCGTTCTTTGCATATATTTGCAATTTTTCTTATTAAATTTATGTATTTCCTTTTTGATGAACTGCAATTTGGATAATGGTTTTAATGGTGCTTTGAATGATTTTGCTTATTTCTTGTCATTTTCATTTTATTAAACTATTTTAAATACAAAGATTGACTATGTATGTAAAATATTTCTATTTTACATGCTTTTTATTCATTCAACTTCCTATTCGTCTGAATAATTTTTTCAAACATAAAATTATTATTGTTTGAAGCTCATAAAAAATTCAATTATAAATAATTGGATCTTGTCTTAAATCTTGAATTACAATTACATCATTTCATAATTTATTGATCCGAATTTAAAATTAAAATTTTAAAACTTAATTTATTATTTATATTTAGTATAGATTTAGTGTAGACGATAACTTTTAATCTGTTACGAATGCTATCCATAAACACATATCCTTTTAAAAATAAGTTTTCGTCAAAATAGTATCGATACAGGAATTCAAAATATATTGTGTACAAAAAACGTAAAAGTATTCATTTTTATCTAAATTTTTAAAAATTAAAAATATAATTTTTCATTAGCTTTATATGCATATATGCTTTATATGCTAGCATGCCCTTGTGTATCTCATGATTTTTAAATATATTAAGGAAAAATCTAAACTTTATTTAGCATACTATATATAAAAAATATATTGAAGGAATTATAAGGCTCAAGATATAAACATGCAACTATCCATACCTAATTAATTATTTCGAAACATTGCAATTAAAAATTTTAATTATCTACAATTTCATCTCTGCTTACCTAAGTTGAATTTTCGTAATTTAAAAAAGGGGTAACCTAAATAGGCATTTATTTTTAAAAGGACAGTTTAAATCAATAGTTTTGTATATAAATCAACTTGAATTTAAATTCTCATATTAATAGCCTGCATCTGGGTATGCAAATTTCCATTATGCAAAATCTAATTAAATACATTAGTTCTAAATATATCTTGATTAATTCATAAATTGGTGTACATATTTTTCTTCATTCTTCATTATAAATCAGTTTCTGAAACATTTATCATATTTTAAGAAACCCATTTCAATTTAGCAACGAAACATTTGGAAATTAAAATGTACTTACGGAGTAAGTCTGGATTTCTTTAATGGAATAGAAATTTAAAGTAAGTTAAAATTTTATTTTTAACCGATACATTTTTTCATTTATATAATAAATTTTCTAAAATTTAGTGCTTTATTTTTTTATTTTAAATTACTACATTTTCTTAACTTTTGAATTGCCTAAATTAATTTCGATGATATTGAACCACATAGCAAAAATTTATACACATAAAAATTAATAAATTAGATAATAAATATTTTTATTATTTTAGTTGAATCAAATATTTATAAAGTAAATTAAATTCGGTTAATACTATGTAGATCTTTAATAAAGACATGTACTTAGAATTTTAGTTTCAAAATCCAATAATTGAACTTTCTGCAAGATAAACAGTTTCAGTTTAAAATATTCTACAAAAAATTTATTCAGATTCCTTAATAATGCCATGATTCAAACATGAATGCAAAACTAGAGAAAATAACACTGAGAAAAAATATAAAAAGCTTTCTTTCTTTTCTTTCTTTCTTTTTTTACATTCTTTTTTTCATTTTGTACACTAACTTATAATGTTTTGTATTTTCTTTAAAATTAGTTATGAATACATTTAAACTACATGCTTGCCAGAGTTGTTTTTAAACCATTCGATATCTATCAGAAAAAATGAAAATTAACAGGAGATAAATGAATATAATAGTCCTTTCTTTTTTCACAATCTCTACTATATTCCACCAAAATTACATAAAGTTTTTGAATGTATCGTCATCCTTTTGTAATTAAGTTAAAACATACATTTTTAAAATTGGTTATTTAGTTGAATATTTAAGCATGTAATACCTAAAAGCTTTAAAAGATTTTCCCAAAAAAATTTAAATGAAAATAAAGTAACTTTTATATAAAAAATAATAATAAATTCTCATTCCAAAAGTGACATGCCATTTACCATATAATTATAACCGTATCATTTCATGATATTTATCGAATTATTTTTTGTGACATTGTTAAGCAGTAATTAAATAGCTTCATGGTATCGAATTAAACCGGTTGACACTTTTGTTGATAGAAAAAATATGATTGGATAATAAAGATTCATAAATTGCAGACAGAGATATGTTGCGTAACATCGAAATTTAGTCATAAGGATTAATCAAATTAGCAATCAAAACTGAGCTTAAAAGTTCTGTATTATAGCTATAATCTAAGCTTAAGAGAAACAATCTAACGGATTTTCCAATTGTTTTCAAATGTATTTATTATGTATTACAGTCCCAACATTCCACTATGAAAGTTAAATATTTTGAAATATTTTCTTAAATCTAGCATGTCATCGACACCGAAATTTTTTTTAGACATTTGTGATCTCCTTCTTAGAGAGACCAAAACAGACATTACAAGGTTTCAGATATCGCTATTCTCGATCAACAGAAACAGCCATTTTCCAAATAATTTTAAAAAATAGCAATTTAAAAAATCACAACTACTATTTGGAAAATGATTTTTTCTAAGACTAAAATTTAAAACATTTAATAAATTCTAAAAATAAATAAATAATAATAATAAACATAATTTTTATGATGATCGAAATATGGCTGAAGTAGTAACAAAGTAATATATTATGTTCGCCATGGATTAAGCATTAATATTCTCTGAACAATGATAAACATGTTTTAAATGGAATTTTCAGTTTTACAATTTTCAGTATTGCAAAATTTTAAACTTTTAAACATCGCACATTTTCAATTTTTATACCGTCGTATAAAGAAAACATGTACTTTTAAATGCAATTTGTTTGAAAGCTGTACCCCAATTTACTTTCTGAGTTATTATTTTTTGTTGTTTTTTATACCTTTTTTGTCATCGTGGCAACAAAAATATTCCACCTCTGGACATTAAACATAGACCAATCAGAAAATGAATAAATTCTGAACTCAGAAGGTTTCAGATATGCCTGAGACACGTTTATTCTCGACCGACAGAAACAACCATTATCCAAATAGTTAATAAAATAAAGTAAAGTAGAATAAAATAAAATATGACTAACAGTTAATCAAGGAAAATCGCCCAAA
Source organism: Maratus speculifer (assembly GCA_964019185.1). Taxonomy (NCBI): domain Eukaryota; kingdom Metazoa; phylum Arthropoda; class Arachnida; order Araneae; family Salticidae; genus Maratus; species Maratus speculifer. The sequence continues at coordinate 175,904,633 of OZ025297.1, read as the reverse complement.
CTTTTTAAAAGATAGATAATAATAATAATATTAATATTCCTGAGAATAATATGGGGCAGCAAACTAATGGCAAATCTAAATCATAAAAATAGCATCTGCATATAGAATTATGCCAACATTTACGTGCTGAGAAGAAAAAAAATATATGTCAGTAGGGAAAATAAGTATGACAAAAAAGTTTTACTTTAACCCTTTCCGTCGCAGTGTCACTAAAAAGGGACACCTAATTTTAAATTTATTGGCACCAAGAATATTTAATTAATATCTTCCTTTTATAACATACCTGAAAAAGAGCAAATTCGTTTTTTCGAATAAATTCGTTTATAAATTTTGGTGGCAGTTAATTATTTCAAACAGATTTACTCCGCGCCAGATAGGTTAGCACGTTGATTGCCTCGATGATTGACACTGAATTGTCGATTATTGTCACACCATGTCAGTCATCGGTGATTCACACTGTAAAATATGATATAAAAATTACATTGTTGTAACAAAAATTGAATAACTTCAAAATAAATATTCCGTAATTAGAACAATTACTGAATAACTGTTTATATCATAGTTTAGACTGTCAGTCACCGGTGAATGACGAGGCCTTAATGGAAAATTCAGTGTCAGTTACCAATGACTCACATGGCATTCAACGTGTTATGAAAAGTGTTTTGTTAAATTATCTTTTCCTGGGATTTCCAAAAATTTACAATTTTTATAAACAATGTAGGGAAAAAGTATATACTACTTTACTGTAAAAAATGCAATTTTTCAGATATAAAATTAAGGAATTCTGTATGCGTACTAAAAATTATGTGTACAATATGCAAAATAGAAGACGTAAATCTTCAAGATTAGTTTTTGTAACGTTACTGATATCATTATCTGCAATTTTAAAATACTCATTAAAATTACAGTAATCTTAGTAAAACATTGCCTGTGACTCGGCTTGCAATTACATAAAATGTGTTAGACATCACAGTTTCATAAACATTCTTAGTAACCATACAGAATTATGGGTTTACAGTGTAAACGTGTATCAGTAATACATGTCAATCATGAACAATTATTGTTTCCATTAAATAAACTGTTCTAGGAATTCCAGTTTACTAAAATAAAAATTAGCAGCTTTACAAATATTTTATTATTTATTATTATTATTATTTATTTTTACAGTTTAGATCTTGCAGAGAACACAGAGATTGGCCTATCTACAGGATGGTGTGTTAAAACTCTAAGAATGTCCATTGATAATATTAGGATAACACCACATTTTATGACAGATTTTTCAATTATTGGAGGATAGCTTATCCCATTTAAGGCCGCCGTAATCATTTGAGTGCATTTTTTTACGCAACTTTTAAAAGCAATTTGAAATTGAGTCTTTTAAGATGCTTTAAAATGATAGTTTTTTTGTGATTTAGTGTTAGTTAAAACTATTTATCCACAGATTGTGGAAGTAAGTACATTATTATAATTTTTTAAAATCTGTTTGAGAAAGTAGTGTTCTTAACCAATTTTTTTTTAATGAAGTATACTATAATTGATAATATGAGTTAAAATTTATGTCAGTTTAAAACATTTTACGACTAAATTTCGCTTAAACAATTACACCGCTAAAAATATCCATTGATACTATTAGAATAACACCCCATTCTATGAATTTTTTTTTTTTTCGATTACTGGAGGATGAATTATCCCATTTAAGGCCGCCATAATCACTATTTATCCACAGATCGTGGAAGTAAGAACATTATTAACGTTTTTTTAATCCATTTGAGAAAAGGGTTTTCTTAACTATGTTTTTTTAGTCAGGTATACTAATATTGATAATACAGTGCTCAGCAAAAGTTTTGACACTGGTGTTTTTTAACCTTTAAATAAAAAATACGAACATGTGAGTTTTACAAATGGCTTTACTTTTTTTCAAATGTATTTTATACAATGTAGAATAAAAATATAGGATAATATTTAATTTAACTGAAAAAAGTAAAATTTGCATACGGCAAAAGTTTAGACACCTTTTTGATTTTTAGCAAACTGTTTGTTACGAATCGTAGCACCTGCTATCCAGTCACGTGATTGTTTTTCGGCGCCGTTGGGCTGATCGTCTGACGAAATCATGTTCTAAAGCCCAGATGTGCTCGAAGGATTTTTCTCGACGAGAGAAATAGTAACTCTCGCTTATTATACATGTAAAATCTATGTTTTTATGTTTAAGTGTTTTGTAGTTGTGTTTAGTGTGTGTTGTCCAAAATAAACAAGTAAAAAGAGTCCATTTTCAAGTATTATTTTAATGTACTTTCGAATTCGCGAATATTAAACTTTTTCATGGTGCCACATTTCAACCCGGGAAGTGATTGTGTTAATGACTGTTTGCAAGACTTTCGAATTTAAGACTTTTATAAGTGTCAGTGACTCCTTTAAGGATATCTGAATATCAAGAATGTGTTTATAAATTTCAAGACTGTGATTTGTGCTGCCGCTCTTGGATTTCTCGGTCTGAATTTATCGGAATACATCGCGTCTTCACATCGCGGATAGAAAAGGTATTGTAAAATTATTTTGATTTATTCTTTTGATCTATATTATTACTATTTTGGATCTTGAAAAAATTAAAATTAAAAGAAAGGTATTGAAAACCGCAATAACCAAATTTATTACAAAAATTGAGGCTTATATAGAAAGTATCGATTTTAATGATAAAAGTCATTTTGAGCAGTTAACAGAATATTTAACTAATATTAATGATAAACAAAACGAATTAAAAAATGTTAATAGTCAGGTTCAAGAATTATTATCGGATGGAGCAATTTTCGAGAACGATATTCAGTCATCTATTGAATATGACGATGGAATAAATGAAACAAAATTTAAAATTAAATTAAATTTGAAGAAATTTAAAATTGATTCTGATCAACCTGATACTAGTTCTTTATTTAACGCGAGTACAACTCCTTATTTCAATGCTAGACCAACAACAATAAATTTACCAAAAATAAACATCCCGACGTTTAAAGGGGATCCGAATATGTTTTTTGAATTTATGAATAGTTTTAAAAGCAGCATTGATGCTAATGAAAATTTATCCAAGGTGGATAAACTTATTTATTTAAAATCCTTTCTGTCAGGTGAAGCACTTAAATCAATTTCCGGTCTAGCCCTGACCGAGGCGAATTACCAGCAGTCTTTAGACTTGCTGCAGAATCGTTACGGTAAACCAGAAATTTTGATAAGCGGGTTTATAAACAAATCATTAGAACTAGAACAGGTTAGGTCGAGCACGAATATTAAGTCATTACGAGATTTATATGACGAATGCGAAGTAAGCATTCGTAATTTACAAGCTATCGGGGTCGCGTCGGACAATTTCGGATATTTATTGATATCGATAATTTTAAAACAGATACCCCATAATTTAGTTGTAGAATATCAGAGAAAGAAAAATGCGGAAAAAGCTGGTGACGTAAATGAACTGATGAAATTTATAAACTTTGAAGTAGAATCGCGAGAAGCAGCAAATGCAGTGTCATGGATTTCCTTAAAAAATCAGGAAGTAGCACGATATGAAAAAAGGAATTTTAGAACTAAACCAAATGTTCCCTCTTCAATCGCGCTTAATACTGTTGTAAAAAATGTTTGCATATTTTGTAACGCGAATCATTTAAGCTTAAAGTGTAATGAAATTACCGATGAACAGAAAAGGTATAAATTGAAAAAAGATGGAAGATGCTATCGTTGCTATTTGAAATCGCACGTAATATCCTTGTGTAAGGTAAAAATACCTCCTTGTGAATTGTGTAAAAGTTACCAGCATAATTATTTATTTTGCCCGACAAAAAAATCGACAAAAGCGCGTCACGATGAAAGCTCAGTAAAAGCCGATGATTCTAAAAATGAAGAAAGTCAAACCGTATTTTCATATGTAATTAAAACTAATAATTCTCCCGAAAAGTACGCAATATTGTTGCAAACCGCCTGTGTACGAGTGCAGGGTACTGGTAATAAATTATGCACGAGACTCTTATATGATTCGGCATCCTCTAGAACATTTATTATAAAAAAGTTTAGCCTCGGCGTTGAAATTAAAACCTGTTGCCAAGGAAACGCTTTTGGTTTATACATTTGCAAATCGCGATGCCATAGAAAAGGAGTTTAATGTAGTAAATCTAACTATTATTAGTTGTCATCATCCTTATGAAAAAATAACTGTAAAAGAGCTGGTTTCTGAAATCATTAGCGGTACTAAGATAATGACTTCTATTGATTATAAGTTAATAGATAAATTACGATTAGATAAACGTGAATTGGCCGATACATTTATTCATTCGAAACCGGTCCAGATCTTGCTAGGTGCGGACTATCTGTTCAAAACTATAATAGGTAATGTCGAAAAAATTAATCATAATTTATTTATGCAGCCAACAATATTTGGCAAAACCATTGTCGGTCAAGTTAATAGTAATAATTCGCAGCCAACTTCCTGTATGAATGTAATTTGTTTCCCTTCAGAAAATGATCTTAGAAATTTATGGCAAATTGAGTCCTTTTTAGTCGATTCAAATGATCAAATGCAAGAGGAGACTTATGAGGTCATTAATCAATTCCAGAAAGAAATCATTTTTAAAAATGATAGATATATGACCCCCTTGTTATGGCGTAGCGAATTAGATAAACAAAATTTGTCTAATAATTACGAGGTAGCAGAAAGGCGTTTCGCAAGTTTGGCGAAAAGGTTAAAGAATGATAAATCTTTATTTTTAAAATATAATGAAATTATGAAAGAGCAATTAACTGAGGGAATTATTGAAAAATGTAGTGATAATTGTTCTGTCAATTTCGTGATGCCACACTCTGCTGTTTCTAGGCCAAGTTCTTCTACAACAAAAACAAGGATTGTTTTTGACGCGAGCAGTCGGGAAATGGGGGAGAAAAGTTTAAATCAATGTCTTTTTGCGGGGCAAAATTTGAATCCTAATCTCATAGATGTGATATTAAATTTCAGACAGTTTAAAATTGCTTTCACGGGGGATATTGCTAGGGCCTTTCTACAAATTCAGGTATCAGAAAATGATAGAAATTATCTATGTTTTTTGTATTTCGATGACTGCGACATAGATAAACGTAATGTTTTGTATCACTTTAATCGTCACTGCTTCGGCGTCACCAGCTCTCCCTATGTTTTAGCCTCTACAATTAAAAAGCATATTGGTAATTATAAGGATACGGAACCCGCCGTTTATGAAATGATTAATAAATATTTGTACGCAGATGATTTAATTTACGGATCGTCTACAGTCGAGCAGGCTATGCAACTAACAACTACTGCAGTTTCTATATTTAAAGATGCCAATATGCAATTGCGAAAGTTCGTTACTAATTCTCCAGAATTAAAAGAAGCTTGGAATGGTAACCCGGTTATAGAGATTAATGAAAACTGCGCAGAATCAAAGGTATTGGGGTTAAACTGGAATGTTGAAGGGGATTTTTTGGCTATAGATTTGGCATCTTTAGTGTCAATAGGTGACAACTTGGAATTCACCAAAAGGCATGTTCTCCAGACTGCCGCTAAAATATTTGATCCAGTTGGATTTATGTCACCTTTTTTGATAAGGGTAAAAATTTTCCTTCAAGAATTATGGCAGAGTGGGCTAGACTGGGACGATGAATTTAACGAAGAATTTCAAATTAAATACAGAACATGGTATCAGGAAATCGAATTGCTAGACCAATTAAAAATACCCAGATATTATTATCACTCGAGTGAAGTGCACGACAAAGTAGAACTACACATTTTTTCCGATGCTTCCTTGAAGTCCTATGGAGCGGTAGCCTACTTCCGGTTTAAAACGTCCGAAGAAAATTATAGGACATGTTTTGTTATGACTAAGGCCAGAGTAGCCCCATTGAGAAAAATAACACTACCACGCTTAGAGCTTTTAGGGGCTCTAATAGCTGCTAGAATAGCTAGTCACCTTAAACTCATTTTCACGAATCTAGAAAAAATAGTACTGTGGTCAGACTCGACTATAGTACTACATTGGATCAAAGGAGTGGCATCCGAATGGAAGCCGTTTGTGGCTAACAGAGTGATGCAAATTCAGGACATTAGCGACCCTAGTTCTTGGCTGCATGTAAATAGCAGGGATAATCCTGCTGACATGCTAACTAGGGGACTGTCAGCGAAAGAGTTAATAAACTCTAATCAGTGGTGGTATGGGCCGGAATGGCTCGGTAAATCTGAAAAATTTCGGCCTAAGGACGATAATTTAAAATTAAAACCAGTCAATCCTGAAATTGAAGCTAGAAGTAAGATTGTTGTTAATACAATTATTGCCAAGGAGAATTTAATTGATATACAAAAATTTAGTAGCTTGAGACAATTATTGCGTGTAACAGCCTATGTATTTCGTTTTATCAGATTACTAAAGAAAAATCGTGAACCAATACGTACACTTTCGGCGGAGGAAATCCGAGAAGCCGAAATCTTCTGGATAAAAAATTGTCAAGCTGAAATTTTCGAAAAAGAAATCTTAAGCCTGAAAAATTCCAAGCCACTTCCTAGAGACTCTAGATTGCTTTCATTGAACCCTTACCTCGATTCAGATGGAGTTTTGCGAGTTTAGGACGACTCCATAACGCAAATTATTCGATGGATGAGAAACATCCAATATTTCTTCCGCCAAAAACCAAACATTCAGAACTTATAATTTGGGATGCCCACTATAGAGTTTTTCATTCTGCTGTTGCCCATACACTTGTGCAGATTAGAGAAAGATTCTGGTTATTAAAGGCTAGACAATCTGTGAGAGCTGTGCTTAAAAATTGCATTATTTGCAAAAGATTTTCTTCAACTCCAGGCGATCAAACGGTAGCGCCATTGCCTAATGATCGAGTAGAACAGACCAGTCCATTTAGTGTCATAGGATGTGACTTTGCAGGGCCATTATACGTAAAAGACTGTGATAACAAACAATACATTTTATTGATTACATGTGCAGTTACTAGAAATGTCCACTTGGAGCTTGTCGGCAGCTTGTCGACAGAAACATTTTTACTAGGCTTTCGTAGGTTTGTTTCTCGGCGAGGATTACCATCTGTAGTATATTCGGACAACGCCAAGACTTTTAAACGTGCAGACAATGACTTGAAAAACCTTTGGCGGATTATGACTCATCCAGATGTGCAAGACTATTTTGCTTCTCATCACATACAGTGGAAATATATCATTGAACGAGCAGCGTGGTGGGGGGGGATTTTACGAGCGAATGGTTAGAACTATAAAAACTGCTTTAAGAAAGACACTCGGGAAATCATCGCTAACTGTTGATGAACTACATACTGTTTTAGTTGAAATTGAAGGAATGGTCAATTCTCGACCTTTAACATATGCTGTAAAGGTGTTTTCCTTTACATATTAGTTAATAATTGTTTTCCTCCTAAGTTAAAATTACAATATTCCCTTAATTTGTAACTTTATTTAATAAGCTAGATTTTTAATCCCTTTAATTCCATTCATGTACTAACGGCCATTTTTCCTTTAAAATATAATTTCAGTTATCTCTAATTCTTTCTTTAAAACCACAACGTACATCCGTTTGTTCATGTAACTGTAAGTATTTTCCCATAGCAACAACCATTTAAAGAGTTGGTTCTAGCCTGTATTTATTCATAGTTAAACGCTATTCACTTAAGAACCAGATGCGCTAAGTTTGTCTTTATTTTATTTCATTAGAATTAATTTCCTTTCTGAACCCGTGAGACTTTTGGTAACCCTAGGTAAAGAATTCAATCTTTGTAGTTTTCCGGTGCCATATACACCCTTTTATCGTTTGGCATTAATTATTTCAAATTTTACACTTTGAGCATTCGCATTGCACTCTATGTAACGAAAATCAAATGCATGTCTCCTATCATCGAAAATGTACATATGGTGTTCGTTATTGGCGATAAATACCAATGTAATACGCCAAAGACAGTAGTTTCAAAAATTGTATTTTTTATCATTCGGCTCTCATCCTTTGTACTGTAATGTGACATAATATTCTCCTACGTTCCGGCGGTCGACGGGACTGACTACCGTCGACCGGAGCCTTTTTACATGCCTGATGCTCTTCAATAAAAGGATTATGTGTCAAGAATAATTCGTCTTCCCTTGGAGTTTTTTGTCTTTTCTTGAACCCGTGATTACATCACCGATGCGGAGTGAATACGCCCCTACACACATTGGTGCAAAGTGCCGTATTTTTCTCCAAGTAAAAAAAAAAAAAAAAAAACTACGGTATGTGGATTGCAGTAATAGGCTAAAGATGTTCTTCAATCATTCGAACATTTGACGGTATACCTCCTTTCCGTGTCTCATGACGAATGTTGGATTGTTTTCGAGTTATCACGATAAAAAAAAGAAAGAAATGAAAACTATTTCGAAGCGAATACTTTCATCAACTTGTGTTTTTCTCAATTTCGTCCATTCCTGAAGCGATTGATTATTAATCATAAAAAAAACTGTGCGCAATATTAATTAACTTAAACGTCTATTCTTACTGCAAGTGACTTTAGTAAAGCCTTTTTATTTAATTATTGGGAGAATTATGACTTTTCTGCAGTAACCAACTTCAACAAAAATCTTCAATTTATTTTCTTTTCGCCTGCAAGTGTATGACTCAACATAACACTGTGTTTGCGCCTGCAACCCTGGAATTCTCCCTGGCAAGCTAAATTTTCTTCGCCACTCATCAGTGCCGGACTTAAATGAATCATAATGCTCCTTAATGTTTTCGTGAAGAAAAAGGAGATAAATATGTCAATGAACTTCCATCTGAGAAATTTACTACACATCACCACTTTAGACCTCTGCAGTTAATACTTTTTAAAGACAGGCTTGCAGCTGATCCTAGATTGACGTACAAAACAGATAGCGCAGCAAAATTAGCAAGGGCACGTGCTGTTGTTAATGTATCAGTTAATTAGGAAGGTGTTATTTGGAAAAGGAATGTTTTGTTTTTATTTTTTTCGCGCTTCAAAGTGCAGTATATTTAAATAGATATAGAATAAGATTTTAACGATAATATCTAATATAGATTACATCAAGTCGCAAGGCCTTCAGTTTAATTATTTTTTTTCTTTCAGCTAAGGTAAGTAACATATTTCTATGGAGATGTTGCGATGTAAATGCATGTTTTGCTTAAAAGGCATTTTAAAGTCTCTTATTATTATTTATAGAGAGTTTTTGGTAAAAAAAAGGAAGTATAATGCTTCCAGGATTTTACGTTACTTGAAATATGAGTTTCCTCTATTAAAATAGTTTTTAGTATAATTTTTGAGGAGATACAAAATATTGCTTAAAATATTAAGAGTTGTGCCTTCATTATGTAAATTATAGACAGGTCTTGTCACAACTTAGAAATGAAGCACTTTATTATTTTATTTTTAAGTTTTCATTTTCTTCGTGATGTGTTTTGTTTGTAAAGCTATAACCCTTCTATAAGTGTTTTTACTGATATTAATCTAGAATTTGTTAATTATTTTTATAATAATACACAACGTTTTTGTGCATTCCTTATGAGATTTCGTACAAAAAATAGAAGCTAATATTACGCTCTATAAAACATTGTGGTACTAATATTTTCAATTGATGCCATTGCATAGATTATTTCTTCTTAGAAATTTCATGCCTTTTATTACTTTTAGATATTTTATGTTTTCTAAATTTTAACTATTTAAAGGTATTTTTATAATATTTTTGTCTCAAGTTTGTAAACATTTAGTAAATATATTTGTAGTAGATTGTGGTTACGTTAAATGTCTTAATATTTAAAGCAGTACATATTTTTTTTGTGTAATTCGTCACATATTTTCATATAAAAATATATATTTTACATGAATAATTATGTACAGGTAAAGAGTAATCATTATTAATTTTTATATACCTACACTTGTTTATGTTTATTGTATATACAGGTAAGAGTGACAATCCCACTTTTATATTTTAAGTACTATACTTTTTTTGTGTATCATACCTAAACACATAATTTTAAATAGAGAGTCCAGTATTGGGCTTCGAAAGTTTAACTTTTGCATCTGTGACATCGTAAGAAAAAAGGAGCAAGTTAAATTTATTTTTCCTACAGTTGTAAGTTGGCAGTTATTAATATTACGCAGATTTTAATACACTTCTCTAATTCCGGTCTCTTCTAAAAAAAAAAAATAATAATACACATATTATTTTTCAGTAATGTGTTTTTCTATTTGATTCGACTTTCTGTCATATTTATCAATAGATTTTTTGAGTCACTTTCAAGATGTAATATGATAGCTTACACACACAGAGAAGATACTATCTCATTTTCCCCCGCTTTTTAAATGAAAGATAGTCACAGAATCTAATAAAATCATTTTATTTTTACATTTTTACACTTTTACACTTTGGTATGTGTGGCATTTGGCATACCCCTACACAGTACATTTTTATGTATTTGTTCTTTCATTTTGGCAGTCATAAAATCTTAAATTTATTTTGTGTTAGGTCATCATTCACGGCGCTGTTTTCCCGGGAGCAGCAATGTGTCTGATGTTTTGATTTCAGGGTTTGGTTGAGCAAGTTGGCCGCTTGCTTAATCAAAGACTGAAATGGATTTATTTACACGATTTTTTTAATATTTTAATTATTCACACAACGCGAACACTTAGAATAATTTAAGTTTTTTTTTGTTTTACATAAGGTGTGTACATAAATTAATTGTACACAGTGATCGCACATGCATTTAAATTTTTATGCATGAAATAATTTGTACGTTTGAATTACTTTTACACAGGTAAACACACAGGTGATAATTCATTAGTTGTACAAATAGTGACTCGATAACAATATTTCTTATTTCATTTTTTCTCTCAAATATATGACAGCATTTGTTTTAAATTCATGTCGGTGTATAATGTTTTGTTATTTTGCCTGCTTTGAAACATATCATCTTTCACGACTGGATCAGGTAAAAAAAAAGGGATTTTTTTTTATTTTAGATTTGATGCCTCTTAATAAAATTTTAAATCATTTACACTTTAACTTTAATAATATTGTGTATGTAAACATTTTATTTTATTATGTGTATTCTTTTGCTAATATAGTATTCGACAGTATATTTTGCTCATACATAGTAGTTCATTGATAATTTACACGAAACTCAAGGTAGCTGGGTTAGACTTTAACCAGATTCTAGTTACACTTTACACGTTGTTCATTGATTTTTTTTACACACATACTGGTTGTTTACTATGTTGCCCTATTTATTTTTCATGACTGTATTTTCTTTTTCAGGAAAGAAGGTATATAGTAGTAACAATTTTTATTCCTAAAAAAAAAGCCTCTTTTTTTAAAAAAAAAAGTAATGGATTTTTCACATTTTTAGGATGTATTTGATAGAATTTACCTTAGAAATTCCACATTTTTTTTACTTCACAAGAATTTTTTTTTCGTTGTTTTTTTTCTTCATTCACTGTTTGGACATTGTTATGCTTTTTATAACAAAATTACAGCAATATTTTTTTATTTTCATAATTTAACCCTTAACTGGCAGTGTAAACAACTGTAAATTTCTAAACGTAACACAATGGGTTTTGTGCTTAGTGTACAGGAGAAACTTTTGTTCATTGAATTTACACATTAGTTCATTGCATTTTCGTTCATTGTATATTACACACGTTGCTCATGGTTTGGGTCTCTCAGTACCCAAAATTTTGCTTCACACACATTACACATTAGTTCATCGTTTACAAAAATACTACTTCCTGGTGTTTTCAGTTCTTCGTGTGCACTGGTACTATAGCCCTTTACATTTAGATTTTTTTATGTGTGTTTGCTATGTCAGTTCCAGTTACTTTCACACATGATATTTTCTTTCACATAGCTCATATGATCGTTTACACTTTGTCAGAAATTTCTTGGATTTTTTTTTTTTTTTTTGCACATTTTGTTATTACATGCACCGCTCATGTGTTTTCCCAGGTTTTCTAAAATTAATTTGTAATTGCGGTTTCAATTTTCAGTTTTTCCATACTACACCGTGTTTACATTCATCCTTTTTAGTAGTGTGTATAGCGGAAATTTGATTTAACAGGACTTTTCTCAATTTAATAGATGTACACCATGTCAGTTTTTTTTTCATTACGCTCTTTTATTGTCCATTAAGACATTACACATGATATATTTGTAAGGCATTCATTATTTCTGGTCAGTTTGTACACAGGTAAACATTATTTTTTTTGTTCTCTTTTCCTGTTCACATATGCAGCAGCATGCTGATAGTCTTCAGTTACTACACCGAATGGTGTTTTGGGCTGCACTCTCTCACACACACATACATCTATTCTTTTAACGCTTGTGTACGATTCACATTAACCTGCCTTACATTTTTTTTCACACGTTATACATTAAATCTTTTGAAGAAGGCTAGTTTTTTTTACATTTTTTTAAAAAAAAAGTTCATTGTACACCCTTGTTTTTTTTGCCTAAACTAAATACAGCCTAGATCAGTAAACAGACTGGTTTTGTTTTTGACAGAGAGAATTATTGATAAAGTCAATGTTCATCATATAATTCTGCCATATTTGCTCCTCTTTTTGCTCTAGTTATAAAACTTATGTGTCACAGAGTTCTCAAAATGTTTGATTGTGTTCTTATATATATTCAATAGTTTATGTGTTATTTTTACCTTTTTGATATAATTCATGTCTCAAAAATATAATAATAAAGTAGAAGTTGGAATGTAACCAACTCGTTTAAGCAATAAAAAAAATTGCTTTGGCTTGAATAGAAATTTCAAGCAATTTGAATTAAAATCTTCTGGAATAATATTGAGTGTGCACACACAAAAAAAAAGAAACAAGATAATATACAGCTGTCCAGAAGTTCACTGCAGTTAAAAAAAAAAAAAAGACTTTTTGCAAGTTTTATAGGTACCTACTTGCTTTACCATGCTTGTCAGCATATTTAAAAAAAAATTGAGACATGATACCTTTTCTTATTTACTATTTAGTTTGTGCATTATTGAACAAGTCATAACCAGGTTTCTCTTTAAAATATGTTTGTTTGTGTTTATCTTTTAACGTTGAGCGGAGACATGTGTTTGTTTGTTTTTTATTTTATCTCCCGCGTTTCACGCTTTTTCTTTGTCGGTCGTCGGGGAGATATATGTAAAGGTGTTTTCCTTTACATATTAGTTAATAATTGTTTTCCCCCTTAGTTAAAATTACAATATTCCCTTAATTTGTAACTTTATTTAATAAGCTAGATTTTTAATCCCTTTAATTCCATTCATGTACTAACGGCCATTTTTCCTTTAAAATATAATTTCAGTTATCTCTAATTCTTTCTTTAAAACCACAACGTACATCCGTTTGTTCATGTAACTGTAAGTATTTTCCCATAGCAACAACCATTTAAAGAGTTAGTTCTAGCCTGTATTTATTCATAGTTAAACGCTATTCACTTAAGAACCAGATGCGCTAAGTTTGTCTTTATTTTATTTCATTAGAATTAATTTCCTTTCTGAACCCGTGAGACTTTTGGTAACCCTAGGTAAAGAATTCAATCCTTGTGGTTTTCCGGTGCCATATACACCCTTTTATCGTTTGGCATTAATTATTTCAAATTTTACACTTTGAGCATTCTCATTGCACTCTATGTAACGAAAATCAAATGCATGTCTCCTATCATCGAAAATGTACATCTGGTGTTCGTTATTGGCGATAAATACCAATGTAATACGCCAAAGACAGTGGTTTCAAAAATTGTATTTTTTATCATTCGGCTCTCATCCTTTGTACTGTAATGTGACATAATATTCTCCTACGTTCCGGCGGTCGACGGGACTGACTACCGTCGACCGGAGCCTTTTTACATGCCTGATGCTCTTCAATAAAAGGATTATGTGTCAAGAATAATTCGTCTTCCCTTGGAGTTTTTTTGTCTTTTCTTGAACCCGTGATTACATCACCGATGCGGAGTGAATACGCCCCTACATATGCCTCGCCAGAAGGTCAAGACCCCCTACCATTAACGCCTGCTCATTTCCTAATTGGGAGAAGAATTTCTTCTCTGCCACCAGTTCGCCTTCATCTTCAATCGAATATCTCTTCCAGGAAAGAATTAATTAAATCTTTTAACTATCGTGAGAAATTAATGCGCTTGTTTTGGACTAGATGGAAAGGGGAATACTTGTTAAATTTGAGGTCAGCTCATTTAAGTTCGAACAAAACTAATTTTCCTCAATTTAAATTGAATGACATAGTATTATTCAAAGATGATAAATTACCCAGAAATTTCTGGAGTCTAGGAAAAATTATTGAATTATTTCCTGTAAGAGACGACAAGGTGAGGACCTGCAAGGTAAAAACTGAGAAGTCTATTCTCAGACGACCAGTACAGTTATTGTATCGCATGGAAATTTGAACTGATTAACTTGTATATACTAATCTTGTTTTTTTTTTTCTTATTTTAGTTGAAGTTTTGTTGTATTTAGTTGAAGTTTTGTCCTTGAAGTATGTATAATATTCCATATTTATATTCATGTTGTATTAAATTGATATATAATTTGTGATGAACATCCATATGTTCATGGGTGGGCAGTGTTACAAATCGTAGCACCTGCTATCCAGTCACGTGATTGTTTTTCGGCGCCGTTGGGCCGATCGTCTGACGAAATCATGTTCTAAAGCCCAGATGTGCTCGAAGGATTTTTCTCGACGAGAGAAATAGTGACTCTCGCTTATTATGCATGTAAAATCTATGTTTTTATGTTTAAGTGTTTTGTAGTTGTGTTTAGTGTGTGTTGTCCAAAATAAACAAGTAAAAAGACTCCATTTTCAAGTATTATTTTAATGTACTTTCGAATTCGCGAATCGTAAAATTTTTCACTGTTCATGGAAAAATGCAAATTTCCAAGTTATGATGTCACATGTCTGAAGTATTTAATTATATCTCGATATAGAATCAGTTAGTGAGGATGACGCGAGCTAAAAATAGTCAATTAGATGAAGTAATTGAAGGAGGAAAGCTGAAATGGAAAGGGCAGAAACTGACAAGAGGAAGAAACAAGAAGGGCTGTTGCAGAAACTTCAGCAGCATTGAATCGTCCAAAGAAATCTGTCTACGGAGTACAGTCTAATGATGACTCCTTCAAACAAAACATAATCTGGAAGACCTTGTGTGACGAGAAAATGAGATTACAAAAGGATCCAGAAACTGACATTAACACAAGTAATCATTGCTAATCACATTAAAAGTAAGTCATAACTTTCTGTGTCGACGGAAATGATTCGTACATGAATTAAAGAAACAGGTAAATCAATCTACATGAAAATGATATAACAATCAGCTTTAAAATATAGCTTAAAATTGGCGAGAATGCAAATAACTTGGAAACATACATCATATAGACCCAAATGGTACGCTATAATATTCAGTAACGAAAAAAAAGTGGAATTTGATTGACCCAAACAAGTGGGCATACTATTGGAATGACTTAAGTAAAGATTCTGGGACTTTATTAAGTCGAATAAAAGAAGGTGACTTTTAAATAATTTGGTCCTCACTTTGCTTTAATGCTCGTGTATCTGTGGAGTTATTCATTGGTTGCCAAACAACACAAGACTACGTCCATACGTTGGAGATTAATTTTTAGTCATTTGGGGAACTTTTTCTGATCTAAAGTATGGATTTTAGCATTTATTCATGTTGCATACGAAAGAAGAACTTCGTTTAACTCTGAAAATACTATTGATCTCAACTGGCCGGCGTGTATTTCTGATGCGGACTCAATCGAAAACTTTTGTAACTCATATGTCGTAATGTTTATGCAGATTTTTGCTATAGTTTTCTTTTAATGAGGTTTGAGCTACTGTTGAAATGTTTGGTACGAAATAGACCCCCAAGTGACGCCTCATTTAGTTTTTTCGATGAAAAGTCACATTCTTGTACTAACTGCAAACAATGCGGATGCAACTTGATTTTAATTTGGAGTTATTTTTCTGTAAATACACAAATTGTCTATACTTTTGCCACAATGTTAATTTTATTTTTTTTTTGTCATTATATTTTATGTAAAAGGTAAAATTCAAAATTTATTGTGTGTGAATAAAAGATAAGTCACAAGTAATATATAACAGATGAATTACAAACATTAGATACATACTTCTGAAAATAGAAGCGTAATCGATCATTGTTTAAATTTTTGCTGAGCACTGTATGAATTAAAATTTATTTACAAAATATTGAGAACTAAGATTTTACACTTATTTTAATCTTGCTTAAAAAACTGGCTAATATTTTTTAATATGCTTTTCTGCTCTTATATCATTGTTTTCCTTATCTTTAATACAACAATAATAATCATATTTTTTTTCACTTTAAATCGGTTAAAAAAATCATTTTGCACAAAATTTCCCGAAATTCTTTAGAGCGAGTAAACATTTTCAAATTTGATTGTTTTGTTATTCATACGATTCCTAAAATAATACATATACATATATATATATATATTTGAGGTTTGGGAATTTTGATATATTCCTCAAAGTATTACTACCTGGAATGAGAAGGGGAGAGTAGGAACTAATGTTACAGTTTTATTTTAATTATTCTAAAGTGAAACTGAGGAATTCCTTAATTTCATTTTATTTCGGCATAGAAAGAAAAGTATTCGCAGTCAAAATAATAATAATAATAGCAATAATAATGAGAGATAGCTGACTTCTTCCATAATTTGTTTGTTTTTAAATATAATGATTTTTGTACACTGTTGTATTTGTCCCATTTGTTTTAGTGGCTGGGGCCTACTTCAACAACCCGTAAGTCTAATGGAACATATTGAAATCAACACAAAAATTACAATTACAGTACCTTTTTAAAAATAGCACATTTTATTTCAAAATGCGATGTACATAAATAGTATGGTATTATTATTGTACATAAAAAAATAAAAAGACAAAAAAGCGGATGAAGCAGCAGGGCTATGTGTCTGTATGGATCTCAAAGCCATGTCATTCATTGAAAGCTTCAAAATTTTAAAATTTTGAGTGTTAACTTTACTTGTTGTTGATAGTTCTTGGCGATCTGACACATAATATTAGAAGAAGTCAGTTTCTGTAAAATTATTTGCATTGAAAGGGAAAAATTTAAGTTGCCCATTAGCCCCATTGGCTGTGTCCCATTAGTCCCCATATGCTGATGTTTTAGATTTTTTTCTGATCCACATCGCACATGGTTATTCAAAGGCAGTTTAACTATTTTTGCTATAAAATGAAATATTTGTGTTGCATAAATTAGTAGCTTCAAGAGCATTTCCCGACAATAATGAATTTCAAATGCCATTGAAGTAAGAAAATTCAAACTTAATTTTTATGGTTGAAAACAAAGTTTCTTCGTGCACAATTTCAAAAATTACAAACGCTGAATTCTTGTTGTTGAAGATAATACTTTGATGCTGTTATTTAGGTGCAACGTAATGTTTTGTAAGAAATAATATTTTCAATTAAATTTAACCACTGTCACATATGACCATTGTCCCATTAGCCCCCACTTTCTTCTTCTTTAAAAATCAGTTGGTGTAGCAATCCCTACACTTTTTTATGTCTCGAACACCTCAATACTTCAAAGTTTGCTATCACAGTGCCAAAATTAAATGACAATCTATGCCAGTCTTGTTGATTCCAAATGTATTAAATTCTGTACAATATTTCTTAATAAAATCCTGCAGCGGATATCTGAAAAAAGCAGCATAAATGCCCCAATTGTTCGACGATTTACATCAAAACATAACTAGCAATAATATTTATCAAAGTACTTGAATTGAAGTTCGATAAGAAATTCGTGCATAAGCTCTTGAGATTGCAGAAATCGGGGAAAATAGATGTCTATGCAGTAATACATGTCTAATTTTGTCACTGGGTGGAGCCAGTATAGCTTTAGCCCTTGGGTAGGCCTTCTCACCTAGTGGAATTTTGAATCTTATCAATACACGGTAGTCCTCCCCACCCATCTGACTGTTTTAATAATTGATTTTATTATGTTTACTTAGGATTATTAATGTTTTTGTTAAAATTCATTTTTAAGTTAAAATTTCATTAACATTTGTTAGATGTTTTACTAAAATTAGAGGTTTACTCATCTTAGAGATTCTACTTAAGGGAGGAAAAAGAAATAGGAGAGAAATTTTATATTAACTCATATTAACTAATATTTTAGTAATAATTCAACTAATTCATTGAATTCTTTACTAATATTTTGATCTCTTATCACATTCATTACTTTAATTTTAATATTTCTTATATTTACGCTTTCAATTATAAATTAATTTTCATATCTTGGTTATTATATAGAGGATGGGGCAGATCTTTTGAAAAAAAAATATGTGGAATTTTTACTTGAACTTTAAAAATGTATATACTTTAATATTGTACTAACTTTTGGTTCGCCCAGAGAAATTGGGTAACAATTTGTAAAACAATTGCAATTTTATAAATAAATGTTAGGTGAGGCTTGTTGAGCTCAAGCCACACCCCTTCCTTAGTTGAACTTGTTTAAAATTAGTAAATATGATAAATCCTGATACAGTAAAATATTAAGTATAAAATTAATGATAAAATACGTTAATTAATATATGCTTCCAAAGAATAACAACATGAATCAGGTAAATTTTGTAGAGTTATTTATTAAAGGAAATAAACGTTTTTCGGTAAAATGAATTTCAATAATGCAAAGCGATGAAAGATTTTAATTTAGAGAAATTTGTAGCATACAAAATTTATTTGCTTAATATAGCTAAATATTGTAAGATTATATATACATATATATATGTGTGTATGTATATATTATAGTATTATTATTATAATATACATATTATAATCTTAGTAAGACAGTAAAAAAAATGAAGAAAGAAATGTACAGATATAATATTTTATAGTAGTTAAAGAAATATTTTAAATATTAAAAACAATGATACATTTAATTATAACATTTTTAAAGAAAAATATTTTATTCTTAAATTAATCTTAAGAAAATATTACATTACTTTTTAAATATATGAATTCTTTTTTTTACATCTTTGTGCATTAGCATTTAATAAAAAAGAAAATATTGGTCTTATAGCGAGGAGATTAACTAAATAAATACATTTGATATATTGTTTTAAACTTTAAATATTTTTTTTCCAATTCCTTAGTTATTTATTTTTAAAATCCGCTCAAACATTTTTAATGAGAGATAAAGGGCTTATTTTGATTTTTTTTCCCAGTAAATCTTAAAATAATAATTAGATAGAAAAATATTTATCTTTACAGTTTAATTTACTCTGAAGCAAAGTATATTAAAATATACGATATATTTTTGGGCGGATTTTGTTTCATCATGTTATTGCTTACCTATTATTTTTTTCTTTTTTTTTTTTTTTTACTTAAGTATGCTTTGAAGTTTTGAAATTATATTCCAGTCTCTCTTTAAAATATATGTGCAAAATTTCAATAAATAGTTTATAGAAAATAAAAAAGTAGAATGCTGAAGATTTAAAATGTGCTATCTAATCGTACATTATGTTAGCTATGTGTATTAAATATCATAATGATAGCATTAGAAACGTTTATTAATTCGTGTAATTTAATAACATGCATGAATACTTTTTCTTATTACAAGAAAAACATTCCTTACAATTGTATATAAATATATATATACATACATACATATATATATATATATATATATATATATATATATATATATATATATATATATATATATATACATATATATATATATATATATATATATATATATATATATATATATATATATATATATATATGTATATATATACAGGGTGTCCGAAAAGTCTGGAAACGGTCGAATAACTCTAAAAATACATATGAGATTGAAAAACGTAAATATACGTGTTAAATATTTTTAAATAAGCTACTCAGTGATACCAAATTTCACCTTCGTAACCGACTCCCTGGGGGTCAGGGGGGTCCAATTTTGAAATCTTAAATCATAACACCCATTTTTTATTGCAGATTCGGATTCAACGGACAAAAATACGTAACTTTTGTATTTGATGTTTATTTCGAATCCTCGTTTATCACGGTGTAATTGAGCATATTAAATCGATACATATTTCGGCTTTTCCAACGGGTTTTCCCTAATCGAAACTAATTGGGGAGAATTTATGACATCAAATTCCTCGTCTTTTGCAATAATAGCGTTTCCTGAAAATCACCCGTGCCGATTATTTCGGCAGTGCTACACAGTTAAAAATTTGATCCATTTGCTGTAGCGTCACTCCACAGCTTTTATAGAATATCTCTTTCATGACCAATGAGAATGTTCCATAACACAGTAAAGTACACTGTAAAAAAATGACCCTTTTGCTGCATCGTCACTCCACCGCTTTTATAGAAAACGATTACTTTACTGTGTTATGGAGCATTCTCATTGGTCACAAAAGAGATATTCTATAATAGCTGTGGAGTGACGCTGCAGCAAATGTGTCAAATTTTTAACAGTATAGCACTATTGAAGTAATCGCCACGGGTGATTTTCAGGAAACGCTATTCCTACAAAAGACGAGGAATTTGACGTCAAAAATTCTGCCCAATCAGTTTCGATTAGGGAAAATCCCGTTGGAAAAGCGGGAATATGTATCGATTTAATATGCTCGATTACACCGTGATAAACGAAGATTTGAAATAAACATCAAATACAAAAGTTACGTATTTTTGTCCGTAGAATCCGAATCTGCAATAAAAAATGGGGGTTATAATTCAAGATTTCAAAGTTGTACCCTCTCTGACCCCCAGGGGGTCGGTTTCGAAGGTCAAATTTGGTATCAAAGAGTAGCTTATTTAAAAATATTTAACACGTATATTTACGTTTTTCAATCTCATACGTATGTCTCGAGTTATTCGGCCGTTTCCAGACTTTTCGGACACCCTGTATATGTATGCATGTATAAAAGTTTTCAAAATATTTTTTATTATTACTTATTTTTTCAAAATCTATCTTTTCATATACAGTAAGGCAAAAAGGTTCCGGCCAATTAGTTATTTGATTTGTTCACCAGAAAGTTTCAGTGAAGAACAAAGCGCACTTGCTCCAAAAGTTAGGACCATGCAAGTGACCTCGCACCACGTAATAATGACAACACTTGGTGCAAAGGGGAGGAATTCGAAATTTGCGTCTGCAAAAGTTTTCCGCCATTCATTTGTCGCTAAATAGCGAAACCTCTCTTGAGATTGCGGCAAAATATTCGACCGGTAAGTATACTGTGAAAGGCATTTAAAAATTACATAAAGATTGCCATGACCTTCAGGACTTTCTGAAGTCCGAGAGACCCCAGAAAACAGTTATTTCTGTCATCAGAATTATAAGGGGAAAAGTTGGTTTTAGACACACATATAAGTGCCGTTGCAATATCCCGCGATTTACAGAATGTAAATAGTGCTGAAATAAGTACGTGTACCGTATCAAGATGATGTCGTCACGCGGAACTTTATGGAAGATTCGGTTTTATTAAACATTTCATAAGTTAAAAAAAAATCAACGTAACCGACTGTCGTTTTTCAAGAAATACTAAGTCTAATCATGTGAAAATTGGAAAAAAAGTGCTATTTTCCAATGAATTGAAGTTCACACTTTTTGACAGTGATGGCAGACACAGCATCTAATGACCTAACAACAAAAGTAATGATTCGACTTGTAATTAATCCTAAAATGAAACATGGCGGAGAACACGTTAAGCTGTGGGGAAAATTTTCTAAACAAAGTGACTGTCCGTTTTTTGAAATCCGTGGCAAGGTGAATAATGCAATGTATAAGGGTATCTTGTATGATCATTTGCTGTCTTGTTAGAGGAAAAATTTTCGACGCAATTATTTGATTCAACATGATAACGACTCAAAAAATGTGTGCAAGTTCATGAAGCAATGACTTTCCCACAAAAAAAAAAAAAAAAAAAAAAAAAAAAAAAAAAAAAAAACGCTTTTGAAATGGAGAGCCCAAAATCTCGATATAAATGTGATAGAAAAGCTTTGAAAGAACTTCGCAAACGTTTGCAAAATTATAAATATTCCAATTTAGCCGAAATTCCCAAAAATTTGCAAGAAGTGTGGGGAAAACCTACCATAGTCGATCTTCAATCGTTGATTGAATCGATGTCTCGTTGCTTGCCTCTGCACTTATTACTTAAAGTATGGCGATAAAATACTAACTTTAAATGCTGTTGATGACTGTTATTTTCTATTACCATGGCATTTCTTTTCAAACTTGCGAAAATAGCTAGAAACTTTTGAAAACATGCGTTTTCCTTTGTAATTAATTTTGTGAATTAAATTTATTGATATTTGTTTGTTATTTTATAAATAAGTTCCCAACTGTTATGTTAATAAAACGTATAGTTATCACTTTGAGATTCTTTTTCCTTTTGGTATACTTACAAATTAACAAGAAAAAAAATAAATCTGGATGGAAACTTTTGACCTCCAAATATATTTTTTGTAAATATATCTTTTTGTAATAACTAAAATATATCTTTTTGTAAAAGCTATATTATAATTGTAAACTGATATTAACATGTTAGTTACCAAATAAAATGTGAAAAACTCGGCGTGTTAATTTTATTATTGTTATTTTTTTTTAAAGTGACCGACAAACTTCTACGGTTGATCACAACAGAAAATGGATGTTTACAGGAATGAAAATTCTCCGTCTGGTTGACTTTCACCTCTAAATTTAAATACTCTTTCTTGCTTTATTATATCTCAAAAATTCCGTTAAGGGGGTCTGAGACATTTTAAATTGATTTTTATGTATTAAATTAGAATTTTGATTTTTTTTTATGATGGTTAATTATATGATTTGTAAGTAAAATCGTATGATAAAACTCTCATGTTTCTCTTTTTTATTTATTAGTCTTACCAAGTAGTCATTTAGGTGGAACTTTTTCATCCTTTTGTTCTAATCAATTCTTTGTGTTAATTAAGAAATGAAAATTACATAAATTTAGATATTTTA
This sequence comes from Maratus speculifer, assembly GCA_964019185.1. Classification (NCBI taxonomy): domain Eukaryota; kingdom Metazoa; phylum Arthropoda; class Arachnida; order Araneae; family Salticidae; genus Maratus; species Maratus speculifer. Next base: position 175,881,592 of record OZ025297.1, on the reverse strand, counting down.
ATGTTTATAATGAGTTATTACAGATTGAAGATAATAGATGGTGTTGTTATCTAATTGTCTCAAATAATGAACTGAAATCATTTTTAGTTGTATTTTTAATATTAATTTATTTGCATTACATTAAATTAATTAATATATAAAGTAAATGGAACCACATTTATCTGTAATAATTGCATCTCACTTTTCTAAAAATAAGAGAAAATTTGAGTAATTTAAATTACATTAATTAATTGTAAATCATTACTTTTTACTACAAGAAAAAAGTGTTGGATTCATAACAAATTCAAATTCCGGTTTTCAACGGATTTGCACGTTTTATGGGTCAGAGAACCCGAAAAATATGTTTTTACAAAGTGTATGTCTCTGAGTCTGTGAGTTTGTCTGTCCATCTGTCTTCTTGTATGTGATATAAATTTTGTGGCAGCACTATCTCAAGAAATAATACAACAAACATATTACATATATTCATAATAAACAAATATATATAATATATATATCATATATACAATAAACAAATATATTTATGATGCATTATATAATTATGAAACAATAGAATTTTACTTTATAATAACACCTGACTGATTTTTACACATTCTATGACAAACAAGGTCTATTTCTGGGTGGCATTTCTATAAGGGTGATTTTTTTTGTTTATATGTATGTCGGCCAATTATCTACGCTGTGGGATATAGGCCCTAAGGGGTGGGATGCCCTCCGTGGGGGTTCTATAAGGGTGAAATGAAAAATGCAGGTGTTTTTCATGTCCAAAATTTAAATTTTTTTCAATAAATATATAAAGAAATTACAATTTTTTTATGCCATCTTTCAGAAAAAACTATTTTTATTTAGTCTAAAATTTTATCAAGCCAATTTTAATGTAATTAATGCATTATTTATGCAATTTATCCATTCTTATCTATGAAATTTAGCTGTTCAAATGATTGGAGAGACAACATTAAACAGATTACAATTCTGAATATTATGAACAAAACAATATTTATCTATTTTTATTTAATTAACATATATAGTAGTTTTATAAGTTTGTAATAATGAATTTAGATATGTATTTTTTAACTGTATAAGTTAAATTTGACATTTGTCCATGAAAATGTAACCTCTGTTACTTTATTTACATTTAGCAGAATAAATAATAAACATTTTGCCGATCAGAGATCGCTACTAATCTATATTGCTCACAGGACTTTCTAGAAGAGAATACAAGTGCCATTTTCTCTTTGTCTGCCACATGTTTAGAGTATAGAGCAGTATTATCAAGTTCTAAGGTGAGTGGGTTTTCTCTTTGTAACTTCTGTTACTCCAAATTTAGATTTAAATAATGTTTTAAACATAAAAATTTTCTTTAAATCACAAAACTCTAAGTAAAATGAGTTTATTTAAGCAATGTAACTATTTTTAAGAATATTATTATTTAAGAAAGAAAATTGTTTTTCCTTAAATGTAACCTCTGTTACCATATTTTGGTAACAGATGTTATATAAACAGAGGTTACATTTTATAACTGAATATAGATTTTTTATGGAAATAATATATATATATATATATATATATATATATATTTATTCATAGTACCAAATTTACCTATCATTTTTATCATTTTTTATATTTATTTTTGCATTAGTAAGCATTATTTATTCAGTTTATTTACATCTTAAAATTTTTTGTAACCTCTGTTACCTGAATTTTTCTATTTTATTTTAATAATTGTAAACCGATAATAAACCAAATGTACTTAAAACAAAGAATATTTTATGTACTTTAAATTCAATTAAAAAAATCTTTTTAAAACTAAGAAAAGTGATAATTATGAACTTTAACCTAAAATTACGCACGTAATGATGATTAAATTTTATTATTTATTATTCATCTTTCTATTATTATTGTTTTGAACTAAAGGACATTTTTGCTAAAGTAAAACATAAAAATTATATCTTTAGTTAAAGTATTTCTATCATAAATTAAGCAAAAAATTGTCTGGTAACAGAGGTTACATTTTTTATGCTAGATATGAATTTAAAAAGTTATATTTCAAATGTAAAATTATTTTTTTCTGTGTGAATGCTAATTTTGTACAGCTTAAACACACATTTAAAAACCAATATTATTTTTATTTAGTAAAATATAGATCCTTAAAAAAGACAATTTTTTTTTCTTTTTGAAAAGCACAAAGAAAATTGGTTTCACCCATAAATGCCTACTATAACGAGTGCTCGAGTATCGGAAAATGTTGACAAATTAAGTAATTTTCAATTTGAAACAATTACATAATTTTCAATTTTCATTCTATCTGATGTCGTATCAATGCATGTGTGCCTCATTTATAAATCTAAGGCCTTCTGTCAAAGTTTTGACAATGCAACAGTTTTTTGATGGTGAAATCAGTCACCATTTTTCGTTTCTGGGCGAATAAAGTTCTCCGATTTTACAACAATGCATTTCTAGTCGTAAAATCAAAGTTTTATTTATTTATTTTAACTAGTTGGAAAAAATAGTTGTTGTTCTCAGTAGAGAATTGGGAAATCTAAAGTATATCTAAATCTTTTATTGGTTGAATTCCGCAACGTATTTAATTTTATTCGTTTCCTGATTGGTCCGAGTTTAATGTCCAAAAGTGGAACACTTGTGTTGTCACAATGGTAAAAAGAGTAATACAAATTTTAAAAAGAAATTAATTATTTAAAAACGTATTGTGATTGAGATTTCAATCAAATTTCATTAAAAAATGCAATTTTTTTCTTTGCGCAACGGTATAAAACTTTAAAATGTGCGATATTTAGAAGTTGAAAAATTTGCAGTTCCGAAAATTGTAAAACTGAAATTTTATTTAAAATTTGCTTGTGATGTGTTCAGGAATATTGATGTTTAATCCATGTCGCACGTAATATGAGGTATTCAGAAGTCAGTCCGCTGATTAACTGCATCAAATAAGAAAACACATTTTAAACAATTAAAGTTGTCTATCTTTAATCTACTGTTTTTTTATCATTAGTCTAGGGATATGAATGTTTAATGGACGGTGTACGTAATACATGACTAGTTATAATCATACTAAAAATGATATTTATTATTATTATTAATTTAAATATAGAATTTATTTATACATCTTTAACACGTTTGCTGCCGCTTACGTGAAGATGTGATGATAGTTAATGCCGCACTGTAGAAGTGGGTTTTTCCCAGAAGCCGATTTACTTTTTATAACAAAGAAACAGTGGAAGATTTTCCCGCGCCAGCGCGTGACTGGCTATTGGAAATCAACCTACATCACGCGCTGGCACGTGAGTGGAAGCGAATGTTTTAAAATTTGAGTCTGAAAATATTATTTTCCAAATAGTCGTAATTTGTTAAATTACAATTATGTTACTTATTATTATTATTATTATTATTATTATTATTATTATTATTATTATTATTATTTATTTATTTATTTATTTATTTATTTATTTATTTATTTATTTATTTGGCATTTATGCTACATTTTTTATCTGATTTCAGAGACAGCATAATAGATCATGTTCAGCAGATTTTTCTTCCCATCTCAACGGGATTCAGTGTTTTCCATCCATTGCCTCATGCAAAACGTACTTGTGAGTGAATGCAATTGCACAAAAAATTAGTTAAACTTCATGTAATGTTTTCCTATCTGTTGTTTTTCTGTCACAATTGATAGCTTTCACTTTTCATCTTACTCTGCCCAGCGTCGGAAAATTTTATGCTACATATGGTTTTTTACTACAGTAGTCTTATTCCATTTTTTGTTTAAAAAACAGGAGTTACCATTTGAAATTTTTTAAATTTCATCAACATTACAGCATTTTCTACTGTTCAACTACTGTTTTTCATATGATTTCTAAACACATATTTCAAAATACTTTTAAACGGAAATTTCATTTGTCTTATGTAAACGGTGTGATAGCAAAAAACTCATATATTGAGATATTTATATATATATATATGTACATATATATATATATATATATACATAACCATTAATTTTTTAAACAATATTTAAAGCATTGGACTTAATACAAAATCACCACATTGTAACATGGAAAAAATAAAATTAATATGATCAAAATTTGTAGACCATGGCAGAATCATAAGGCCCATACATAATTTAGAACTACAAATAAAATATCTGGTTTCATCTCCGTATAAGTAAACTGTTTAGTATATCATGAGAACCTTTTAGATCTTAGAGAGTATGCACATAATAGAAATGCTTGAGGTGAAATGATTATGAAGTATGTTCGACATTTTCTTCTAATTGAAACAATTCAATGAATGGTTAAATTTTCAAGCTAATTTTATAAAATTCAAAGAAGTGTTATTAGAGAAACCCCCATATAAATTCCATGATTCGGTCAATATTTGACGTTGCAAACTTAATTCACACGGAAGCTTTTTCTAAAACTTTAGCTCACATATTTGAAATTGCAAAACCAACAATATTAATTTGGGGTAAATCTAATCAATATTTTGGAATTATTATGCAATGTCAAATGATAATCAGAATTTCAGAAAAAAAAACATGAAATTGTACAAAGCATGGATTTTCATAAATGAATCAAGGCATGATACTCGAGATAATTACGCAATTTAAATTTAAAAGGAATTCTGAATTATCATTCATCAAATTCTTTTAGTGAAATCTTGCAAATCAATCACATATTAAATTTTATATTATCATTAAACTTATATACTTTAGCTATATACTCACGCAAAAATATTTTTAATTATTTTTAATTATAAATATTCATGCATAATAAAAATTATATTAACGAGATATATCATTTTAGTACATTAATTTTCGAATTACAAAGGACGAACTTTATATTAGTTAAATAATGTTCTTTTTAGGTGCGTTCGTAATTATGTAAATACGTAGCACCTATTGTTGTCGCTCAGTCCGTCCGTCTGTCTGTCTGTCCGTCTGTCTGTCCGTCTGTCTGTCTGTCTGTCTGTCCGTCCGCATATAACAACGCAAAAACTACCCAACCGAATCGTTTGAAATTTAAAATACATAATTATAACATAATTTTGTCGAGTCATTTCAAATTTTATGAAAATCGGATGGATAGATCAATTACAGGGACAATCAAAAGGATTCCGTTGCATTACGGTCAATGGGGAAAAAAGTTTCAGATGCATTTTAATCGTTTGAAATTTAAAACATACATTTATTGCGTAAATTTATCGAGTCATTTTAAATGTTATGACAATCGGATGTATAGATCAATTACAGGGACAATCAAAAGTATTCCGTTACATTACGGTCAATGGGGAAAAAAGTTTCAAATGCATTTTAATCGTTTGAAATTTAAAACATATAATTATTGCGTAATTTTGTCGAGTCATTTCAAATGTTATGAAAATCGGATGCATAGATCAATTACAGGGACATTCAAAAGGATTCCGTTACATTACGGTCAATGGGGAAAAAATTTCAAATGCATTTTAATCGTTTGAAAGTTAAAACATATAATTATTACATAATTTTATCGAGTCATTTCAAATGTTATGAAAGTCGGATGCATAGATCATTTACAGGGACAATCAAAGGTATTCCATTACATTACGGTCAATGGGGGGAAAAAAATTCAAATGCATTTTAATGATGCTACACTCATTCGAACATAATAGAATTGGCATGAATCTATGAAATATATACTAAAATATGCATTCTGTACAATCTGGGATGCAAAGAATATTTATTAAATTACAGGGCCACACAAAAGTATTCCACTACATAATGCTATACGGGGAAACATTGTTTGGGGCGTGTTTTAATTATATTCAACTATTTCACATTTTATGAATAAGTTATACGTTGCTGAGGTGTAATAAAAATTACTTCCTGCATATTTACAGAAACACAAGGATTTCGATTACTATACTGTATCCGAAGTACGCTCTACTATATGAGCAAGATTTGAATATTTTTTAAACTTCGTTATCGGACGAACGCACCTCATTTGCTACGTTCACGTGCAATTTCCAACTTGTTTTATTTAATATTGCAAGATTTGCCTTGATAATAAAATTAATTACTTTATTTGTTTTAATGTCTTGATCATTTTCGGAAAATAAATTATTGGAAAATTTTTGAATTATGTAATGACAAAGATTAATGAATATTAGATAAAATTATTTTTAAAGAGTTGTTTTATTTACTTGAATTGAAGTCGAAAGATGAAGATTTTGCCATAAATTATAATCATAATTGTTACAAAAATAAAAATTTATCTATAACTAACAATATTTCTAACACAATAAGAATTCTTTTTTTTTGTTCTTTTTTATTATCGTAAAATATAGGAAAATATCTGCCAAAGATAAATAGAAAAAGAAATATTCAGAATATGTCTATTACAAAAATCTTATATAAAAATGTAATGTTAGAAATTTATTAAAAATAGAGTTCTGAATTTTGTCTTCCGCGATATTTACTTCCTAATCATAAAACATACTAGCATTTAAAAATTAAATTATACATACATACATACATATATATATATATATATATATATATATATATATATATATATAATAATTGTACAGTTATATTAATTAAATGTATTAATATAATTTATTAAATAATATTAAAGATTAACTTGAATCTAACATTCAACAATTTGGGCAATACCTAGAATATTATTTTTAAGTGTATAAAGTGCATACATTGATTATCTATTTTATTCTTTTTTTTTATTTTGCATTAAGATATTGAATTTAGGTTAATATTGTGAAAATAAATGAAATTAATTTCAATTTTCATTTTTATTATTTTTTCCCTTCTGTTTACATTTTTATATCCTTTTTACATATCTAGTGTCTGGTACGTTTTTTCCTTACCTATCCCTTTTAACAATGTTATTATGATTTGTTCTTAATGTTTTTTCTCCATTTTATTTTGGTGTTATGTGTATAGGTAACCTCAAATTCGTATTATTTCGTTTTCCACGGCTGATCTGAATATCAAACCACACACTTTATTTCTATTTCTATAGTATTAGGGATCTGAAAAGTGTATTATAATTCTGCAAATTCCAAATAATTCTTCTATTATATTTTTTTTTATTTTTTATTGATATATGTTGTTTTACAATTAATGGTTTTTTATATGAAAATAATAACTTAAAATGAATTTTTTTTTAAATGCATAAAGCATGGATATTTAAGCGGAACGTGATTCAAATTTTATCCAATAATGTAATCCAATTAGACAAAACTGAGTTTATTACTTCAGATATTAACAGCAGTTTAATTGCAAAATTTATATATGTACTAACTATGCTCAAAAATTACTTGATTATGTGTCCCTTTAAAGTTTTGAATTATAAATTGCAATTTCCATTTATCAAAAAAATCAAATAAAATAACTTTACCCGTCATATAAGTTTATCTATAAAGCATAAATGACGACAGATGTGCAATTTCTAAGATTTCTTACGTACTTTTCTAAAAAATAGATTTTTGTATTGCTATTTTTTTCATAAAAATTACCCATAGACGAAAAATATGTTCTTCACAGGACAAAAATGAATGGAAATAAAATAAAATAACATTTAAATTTAAATTTAAATTTAAAATAAAAAATATCATACTATATTTCACAGAAAATAGCAATATGTTTTATAAAGAAAAACAAAACCCAATATGAGAGCAAATTATAATAATAATTTTTACATAATGATCAACATTTTCAGTATTTGAATAGTCATTTATTTCTTAACAAGTTTTGAATATGATCTTATAATTAAAAGCCAAATATAAATTTGCCGCGTCATGTTCCAAATGTTTTCATTATTTTTATCATGAAAAATAAAATTTTGGGAAACTTATAAATGATTTTTTTTAAGAATAGGTATTCTTATTCGTTTAAAATAAGCGGTTATTTCTTTTCTTTTTAGTGGAAAGATTTTAAATAGACAAAATTAATATACCTAACGTAGTTTATATAGTTTTTTTTTATTAGAATTTATCTACTTTACTTTACTGACTTTAAAAATCAAATTTTAGGATAATTTATAAATTAGTTTAATAATCCTAAGTTTTATATATTTTTTCTATTTCTTTGATGTCTAATTTATTTAATTAATTTATTTTTTGTACATTTTTCCATTATTCTTTTTGTAAAGGAAATTATAAAAATAATCTTAAAACCAAAAAATATTAATTTCATCTGATTATATTTTGAAAACTATAAACATCCTGTGAAATTTCTTTAATTTTAAATGTAACCCCTACTCATCCTCCAAATTTTCCTATCTGTTTTTTACAAAAATTAGAATTACATGTCGGCTCCCCCCTTTTTTTAAATTATTAGAATTTACTGTTTGGTAAAGTGGGTTTACTTTCGGTACCTAACGACAGTTATTTTGGAGATAAAAACAGTCTTTTATATGTGATAAATATTGAAAGAAGTATTTGAAAAACATAAATTCCGCCCATGCCTGATTCATCTAAAGGGTAGATGGGCAGTTGTGGGAAAACACGGAACACACTGGTAATGGACACACATTTGGTGTAATACGGGAAAAAATAAAGGAAAAAAACACTGTTTTGCACTTTTTGAAACATTTGTACTTTCCATTCTATTCTATATTGTAAAGATAAAATGTCTTCTTTCGGTTAATATTTTGAATATAATTCCCTACATTTATTTCATATTTGAATCGAAGGCATAACAGTATTAATAAAAGAAATAAGTAAAAAGTCACAGGCTTTTATCAAGTTTTATGACGTTTTATTTTTTATTTTGTTTCATTTTATTAGTCTCCGATGCTATTTCTTTCAGACAAACTAAAATCTGTCGTGTCAAAAATTGTGGTCCACTTCTTCATAATCTGCCCGTTAAAACGAGACATTTATACAATCCCTATACTTAAAAGACCTGGCTGTTTTTTTAGTCATCATCCCTAAATTTTCTACTCGACCGATATTGATAATTATTTTTTTTTAAATGAAAGCTAACTATCTGTAGTTGTGCCCATTTTAGCTTTTTTTAAAAATTTATTTCCATTTTTATATTTTATTTTTAATTTTAAACGCTTTTTACGATATTTCTTCAAAATAGTGGCAACTCAGTTTAGTTTTTCTCTCGATGATAAAAATTTATTTTCCATTATCACTTTCCACCAGTCAGAAGCTTTATTTCATCAGTGAACATGTCCTCGCATTTAAAAGAAAAAGGTTAATTGTTTTCGTAAAATTTAACCACAATAAAATGATTGCGTATAATTATGCACTAATTGAGGCAAAAAATATATATTTACTGAGAAATAATATTAATAATGTAAACAAAATAACAGAAAATAATGTATGATAAAAATTAATGTCTAAAGCAAAATAAAAAAAAAAATTCAAATGAGGAAAATGATGTCATTCAGCAACCAGATAAACGATAATTACAAGATTTATTACGGTTGCCTTTTTCATATTACTAATAACAGTAATTTTTAAAAAGCATTTGAAGAGAAAATGATGTCACTATTTAAAACATCACATTTTTCTCATAACGATATTACATTTCAATATTTCTTTTCATTATGGACAGTGATATTGAGATTTTACTTTCAGATGACTTCAGTTAGTGAAAATAATGTCATGGTAAAAATGAAATTAGTTTTTTTTTAAATAAAACTATTTTTTGTGAGTGCATATAAAATACTATTTCTGGATTTCGCCGGCACTCAGATTACAAATTTAACTCAAGATGTGTGAATATTTGCATGCAAAATTGTAACTTGCAAACTTGACATTAAGTTTGGAAATATATTTATTATATATTGATTCAATAATGTAATTACTTTTGCTTTTTTAGGTAGCTTTCATTACAAAAAGTAAAAAGCTACCTATTGCAGCCGTCCGGAGGAAAGCACTTCCGGAAATTTTTGGTATATTTTCACCGATCATGACCCCCAGACCCCAAAACCACCCTCCGTTCAAATGTTGACATATATATATATATATATATATATAACCATATATATATATATATATATATATCTGATTTTTGTCATGCGATAACTAACGTATTTATGAACCGATTTGAATGAAACTTGGTATGTACATAGTACATACAAATGTCTCGACCGAGTTCGTTGGCCAGCATCATCCGCCATTTTGTTTCAAAATGGCGACCATTTTAAATTTTTTTAAAAATTTAAAATTTAAAACTAAATGCGAAAAAATCAAAATTTGAAAAATATTTTTCTTTTACGTGTTAGAACTTAAAACAACAATTCCAGAACACTTTTTATTTTGTCGATATCTTACAAAATGATTGAGTTATAGCACTTTGAATTTTTCATATGGCTGACATTTTGAAACGATCTGATTTTGTCACGTGATAACACGCGTACTTATGAACCGATTTCAATGGAACTTGGTATGTACATAGTACATACAAATGTCTCGACCGAGTTCGTTGGCCAACAACATCCACCATTTTGTTTCAAAATGGTAGCCATTTTAAATTTTTAAAAAATTTTAAAATTTAAAATTAAATGCGAAAAAATTAAAAGTTGAAAAATATTTTTCTTTTACGTATTGAAACTTAAAACAATGATTCCAGAAAACTTTTTGTTTTGTCTATATCTTAAAAAAATGATTGAGTTATAGCACTTTGAATTTTGCTTATGGCTGACTTTTTGAAACGGTCTGATCTGAATGATCCATCATGTTGCTTTAAAATGGCATACACTTTATGATATCGTGGAATTTGGCGACTCTCTAAATCGCTTAAAATAAAACCAGGTTGAATAAAAGATGACTAATTTCTAAAAATTCCTATTAATATTCAGTCTTGACAAAAACTAGCATTCACGAAGACTTATAAAATCACTAATTTTATAAGATTATTTCCACTAATTTGAGCTTATAGTATTTTTGAACAATGTAACTTACTTTAAAATAAATAAATAAATGTATAAGTATATGAAAACTACCTCTTCCTCCCGGCATTGCCGGAAGGACTTTTTAAAACCAAATCGATCGGGTCTTTTAAACATTTCATTCGTCGAATTCGACGGAATTCCACTCGTTTTATTGTTAAAATACATTTCCTTTTTCTCAGAGTCTATAAAAAAGCGTTTAAACTAAAGAAAAAAATCCGTTTTTGATGAATATAGTCAATGAAGAAGTAGCACGTCAAATTGCATCTCTTTATTATTCCGCAATTCCAATGTCTCAGAGAGAAATTGCTAATCAGTTGGGTATTTCATGCCGTTCTGTTTGCTATTATATTGATAAACACAAGAAAAATGAAATTAGTTCATTGCATTCTAAACCGGGTCGCCCTACTAAAAGAACTCTATCGATTTTTTTTCTAATCTATTCGAATCTACATTCAACTTGTAATTTATTAATCTAAAAATTTCATATTTTTCCCGAAAATAATCCTTCAACTCCAATTTTCCTTTGAAATATTTCTATCAATGCAATAGTTAAAGCACCTTTTTTAAAGGAAATTCTCACAATACGTGCATTTACTTTAAAAAAAGGTAAATAAATAATAATACATTGCGTACTCCACTGTTTGGTGTAGTTTGTTATTTAATGAGTTATTCCATATTTTGATGTTGAATTGTAGTATTGTATAATGGTTCTATATATACTTATATATATATATATATATATATATATATATATATATATATATATATATATATATATATATATATATATATATATATATATATATATATATATATCAGTCTTCTTTTCTATATTATGTTTTAAAGACGATCAAAGAATTTTTCTTTATGTAGTTGTTATATTTCAATAAATTTGAGAATTTTCATATAAATTAATATACACATACATACATATATACAATGTCTGCAAAAAAAAAAAAAAAAAAAATCTTGACACTTGCGATTTTAGTCGTTTTTTTTAAATATTTAGAAATATACGTAAGAAATTATTCTGAAACTCCAAGTGTGTAAACAAAATAGTACACGTCATGTATTTTTGCGAAGAGTTTTCCCCGAAATCCAACAGGAAACCGTCCACAATTTAAAAAAGAACGAAGATTTTTTGGATAACCCTGTCAAAACTAACGATGCAAAATAGTTCAAATTGCAGATTAATTTTGAGTTGTTTACTCTAATAAACTCTGTTAATTTTTATGAATATAGCATGTAAACGCGTTGAGGAATTAAGATTTTTATAGAAGCGGTCCCAAATTTTTCCAACTTTTTAGCTCATAAATTGCAGAGTTCTTCATAAAACAAAATGTTCTTTTCAGGAAACATGGCAATCAACATTGTACATTTTAATCTAATGTTATTGATTAATGTTATTTTTCTTTAACAGATTAAAGAAAGATTAAGAGAAAAAAACGTGCATTTGAATATAGTCACATACAATAAAATGAACCTAACTTACGCATCCTCATTAATATAAAAATATCACGGTATCGAATTTACTGCATCGAAAAATACAATAAAAAACTCCATTTTTTTCTCTTTTGATCTCTTCTTTATAACGATTTGTAATTTTATCACAAACATATGCTACAGTTCAAAATATCTGATAATAATAATAATAATGATAATAATATATTTCAGGACACAGTTTTCTCGATAATAACTTTCATAGTCTTTTCCCATAATTATTAGTTATTAAAATAGTCGTCCCTTATAACCATTATTTCCACTATTAGGATTATTTCGTTGCATTGTTTTTATCGAAAATAGTGAATAATTAAAGCACACTTCGTATTTTTCGCTCGTGTAGGACATCTTTTTATTTTACACCGGCAAATGTACATGGATATGAGGCTTTATCATCTTCTGTTTTGCAGTAAATATTTTTGTATTTTTCAAATACTTTCTGAGTTTATAGCATGGATGCGTACTATTTAAAGACAGTATTGATTTTTCCCATTTGAAAGAAATAGCACTTTGTCGATAGTAACACGAACAAACAATTTTGCCCACTTTTTACTAAAGGTATATTGTTTCATATGATCAATTCTGTAACTTAAACTGTTTCATTCAATTTCTCTTTAAATCTGCATCTTTTTTACATATAGTATTTGTTAAATAGCAAGCTAAAAATGGTGATTAAATTTAAATTCTTAAAAATGTTCAAATGTTTTAGGGAAAAATGCTCTATAAAAATATTTTTAAGCATTCAATGTTCTTATCATTGCAAATCCTTTTCGTTTTTACCGTTTCTGAAACCTCCGCAAAGTACTTAAAAATTTAAACAAGAATTACTGGTTTTTAGATTTTTAAAACTTAATAAGAATAATTTATTTTTCTTATAATCCTCTTGAAAATATTAAAAGCTAAAAAACGATGGAAAAAAAGCGCTTAAAAGACTTTAAATATTAAAACAAAATACTCACTAATCTGTATAATCATATATATTAATAAAAATTTAAATATCGAATTTCAGTTCTTTTATTCTTTTTAAATGAATACGCCATTACTTTTTTAAAACAATAATTTATATACGTACAAATATATTAACATGCATTTTAGCTTATTGTGTATCGATAATGAATGAAAAATGTAAATGTAAATTTTGTAAAAAGATAAATTTTTATGATCTGTATTTTCTATATATAAACTTTTTTTTGTATCAATAGCCTTAATAAGCTTTATATCAAAATGTGTGATATTCATAATGTATACATATATTCCCTTAATATTGTTTGGACTGTTAAATTGGTTTTTTTCTTTACTTCTGTTACTAACTCGATTTGCAACTTTTACTTGAAAGTTATTTTTAGCTAAATCTAGACATAGGAATTCTAAATATTTAGGACTTTTAATTATTTCTTTTTTAAAAGTCATAAACTAACTATAATTAAATAACCAAATGTACAGTTAAGTTAACATAGCATGTTTTCTATCGAAAATATCATAAACTTGTGCAACTGTTATGCAATAGTGTTTGGCAACATTTTCTCATAAGAATAATTGCAATAAATTGAATTATTCCACATAAAAAAAAAGCAATTTGTATATCTTATTTTTAAGTTATTGTTTTATTGCTATACTGTATTGTTGCTATGACAAATTTTGCTAATTTACTTCATATAAAAATATATTATTCAAAATTAATTTTTTTTTATATTAGAAGAGAGGGGGCCACGTTTGAACTGGGACACCTTTGAACACTCTAAATATTTCCCTTAAAATAACTTATTTTTTAAAAATGCATATGGCAGTACATTACTACTGCTTCAGTGTAATAAGTATACAAAGCTGCACCATTTAGCAAGACCAATAATGTCTAAGCAAGGCATGTATTTTTCTCCCTCTTGAATCTAAACTTAAGAAAATAAAGTTTTAAGATTTTTACGCACGATTTTGTAGCCCTAATATTTTAATATAATTTTCAATACTTAAATAAAGATGTTAGGCTTAGTTTATAAGATTTGTTTTATTCAAATTCTTCAGCCAGATTGAGTAAACAGTTGTAAAGTTGAAATCCATGTGATGGGGCACAAATGAAAATTTAAAACTATTAACTTAAGAGCTGAGGATGCATCTAAATATTATTGTATTTGGAAGTTTTTGCGTGAAATAAGGTTAATTAAGAGTGTCGAAGAAAATGGAATTATACTGTTAACAATTCCCAATTACTGCAATCATAGATTACAACGTCTGGATGTATCAGTGATCAGAAGTTTCAAGTTTAAATTGATGATGGCATTAAAATATATTGGATAATTGCAAATCCCGGATACACAATAATGATTCGTAATTTAGCAGTTTTGTCTAACAAAGCCTCGTTTTCTCTTTCCCAAACATTATTTCTGGTTTTCACAACTTATAAAACGGAATTTTATGTCAGATTTCTTCTTAAAAAATGAATGGAAAACTTTAATTTTACAGAATAATCAGATATCACATATTGTAAAAAAGTTTTCATGACCGAACATAATTGGAGAGGCAGAGTGTGTTGTTTCAACACTCAGTTTTGACATCAACTTTGATGGATGTATGTTTCGTTAAATAATAAAATAAAATAGTAATTTAAATAAAATGTAGTTATTTAATTTTAATCAAATTACTTTATATTTCTGAAACATTATGCAATTTTTTTTAATAAAAACATCACTATTTTCATATTTTGTACATTTGTTCAAAGGTGCTCCTTACTTGTTCAAAGGTGTCCCTTACTTGTTCAAAGGTGCCCCTTACTTGCTCAAAGGTACCCCTACATGGGGCAGGTTTGAACAGGAATCTTCCAATATTTTAAAGCCTTACAACTTATTTTATTTACTTAGAAAACTTTTAAATTTTTGTTCATATGATAAACAAATGCATTGTTTTTATTATGTAATATTTAAAACGCAATAAATATTATTTAAATAAGAATACATTGATTTTCTAAAAATTTGTTCAAACATGCCTTCCTCTTAATTATATGATTTTTTGATAAAGAATTTGTCGTGAACATAATCTACACTGTAAAAAGAAAAAAAATGTAATCCTACGGATGTAAAGTTGCCGTAATCTGTATGATTACTAACACTTTATCTGTACACTATTCAAGAAAAGGAGTAAATCTAAAAGACTAATTTTTGTAAAGTTACAGAAATCTCTAACTTTACAAACGAGTCTACTAAAATTATTGTTATGTTACTTTAATTTTATCTGTAACCTGAATTGCAGTTACATGAAAAATTCTTGGAATCCAAGTTTCCTAAAAAATTCATTATAATCTTAAAGATTTTTTTGATTTTCAGTGCAAATCTGTATCTGTTACATGAATTTTTGCTGTTGCCATTACATAAAAAGCTCTAGGAATCCCACTTTCCTAGAAACCTGTTAGTAACTTTAAAGATTTTTTTACAGTATAGAGCTAATTTAATCTCCAATAAATAGACAATTTAAAAATAAACATTTTTTTATCTGAACTTCAAATTAAGAAATTTTTACATAGAAAAAAATGATTGAGGGTGATACGATTAGAACTGTTAAGGCAGCCACTAATTAGTGACAAATTTATTTTCAATGTTTATCAAAAAATATTATAATAAAAAAAAACTAAATAAATCTAAATAGCTATTCGAAAAACTAAATAATAATCAGTGTTCCGAGAGAGAAATATATTTTTCTGCAGGAGGATTTTCTCTATTTTCCTGTGTTCCAGTATTTTAAAATTTTAAGAGCGGGAATAATTGACAATCATGACTTTTATTTCCTTTTTATTACGATTTCCGGCAGTAATTTCAACTTTATTTATTGTTTGAAATTTTTCAATTGTGTACAATTATTTTTTTAGAATTATTATTATTATTGTCGTTATTTTAGAATACAGTTTTTCTGTATCGAAAAGAAATTATATTCATACATAAAATACGTTCGTATCTTTTACTTTTTTGTTAACGTTTTGCTTTAACAAAATAAAATTTGTTACAATTGTACTTACTGAGAAAAACAGAAATGTGCTTGAGTAAGTTTTAAAAATTGTGTTATTTAAAAAAACGAGATTTTTCATACTTGAAGGGAAAAATTCAGGTGAAAAGAAAGTGGTTTTCATAAATTAAAGAAATAAAACAGCTCTAATAACTGCTTATTATTTATTTATTTATTTATTTATTTATTTTTCAAATTTATTAAAAGTATAGATTCAATAGAAATGAATGTCTAAACATAATCGCGATTTTAACTGCAGCATTACATATTATCTAAAAATAGTTATACGAAAAAAATCTATATTATTTATTGTTGCTATTGTCAAATTCTGTTAATTTTCAACATAAGAAATATATTATAGTAGAATGGTTTGGAATTTTCTCTATATTGTATAAATCTCTCAGAGAATGTATATCAAAATGTACTGTGCAATAATTAAAAAAAGTTCTTCATTCTTTATAGAAGTATAAAAGTTTTAATTGTATTTAATTAATTTGTTTAATTAACTACACTAACACCCAGTAAATCTTTTTAAACGTTTATTATATTTTCCAAAATTAATTACACGATTTCAGAATTTTTATTCTTTTTTACTTTATAAAAAAACCAAAATTTATAAAAAGACAAAAGAATTCGAATGCCGTAAAAATTCCGCAAAATTGTGCAAACTTGCGTTTTGAGAAAACTTTTTAAATTTTATTTGTATTAGTTAGCGAATTTCTGTTAAATTTTAGTAGGATAAATTATTTATCCTTTAAATTAATTTTATTTAGTTTTTCTGATTTATTTTGTATTTAACTACATTGAAAAAAATAATATTTTTAGAAGAATGCATTTAAAAGAAATAGATCCCCTATAAATTAGATTTTTTTTTAATATTTTGCTTTATAATATCTTCTTTTTCCTTTTCCAGTAAAGACTTGTTTTCCTACATAAACGTAATATGAAACAGTGGAAATATTTGTATATATTTTTATTGTATATATTTGTTCTACATATATGAAACGAAAATGTCATTGGGTTTTTGAAATATTTGTATACTAGGATATAAAGATTTAAAACATATAAAAAAAAAATTGTCTATTCAGTTTACTCATATATTGGAGGGCAAAAACATCTTATTCTGAAATACGCAAAAAAATTAATGTGTAATAATTTTATTTATTTGGTATACTTATACGTATGTATAAATATATTAAATATATACGTATAGATATATATACGTATGTATAAATATATATAGAATAAATTAAAAATTCCCTATTCCCAAAAGAAAGCAAAAATATGAGAGGTTGTATCCAAATATGATAGTCCGTGCAGTATTGTGTATGCTATATTGGCACTAATCAATGGTTATCTGGATGCAACCCCTAATCTTTTTGCTTTATTTTGGGAATAACGGATTTTTAATTTATTCTGTCGATGATTATTTTCAGAATATCCAAGTTATGTTTTTGAGACTTTTTTTAAAAGTTGCTCTATGAATTTAGCTAACATAGTATGCAAATGAAGTTTTGATAGATTTCACGCATAAGCATTGGGAAATTATTTAGTAAACATGCTCATATTTTTCACACAATTTTCATTATTTTTTAACTTTCTTTACAGGGTATTATATACAACTTGTTTGTCATTTTTTCGAAAAAGAACATTATTTTTTATTAAGAACTCTGCAAATTAAAAACAAAAACATGGAAATATTTGGGGCTGTTTTTACAAAAACCTTAATATCGCTATGAGTATACATGCTATTCGCATAAAAAATGAACACAGTTTATTACAAAAAACACTTAATCAAAATCTACAGTTTGAACACTTTTGCTACATTAGTTTTGACAGGGTTATCCAAAAGTTATTCGTCTTGTTTAAATTTTTTGACGGTCCCCTATTGAGTTTCGGGAAAAGTCTTGACCGAAACGTATGAAAAGTACTATTGTGTTTACATTTTTAGAGTTTCAGGATAATTATTTATGTATTTTTCGAGATATTTAACAAAATGTCAAAACTCGCAAGTGGTCGGTCACCTTTGGCATATAGTGTATATCATTTCTTTAAGCAGCAGGCTTTACTGCAACATAAGCAATATTTAAAATAACATAATTCT
This sequence comes from Maratus speculifer, assembly GCA_964019185.1. Taxonomy (NCBI): domain Eukaryota; kingdom Metazoa; phylum Arthropoda; class Arachnida; order Araneae; family Salticidae; genus Maratus; species Maratus speculifer. The sequence goes on along the minus strand of OZ025297.1, from coordinate 175,863,082 downwards.
ACAAAAGAAGTGAGGCTTGAAAAGTTAAGCTACGATTAATACTTTCAAAACTTATACACCTTAAAAAAACTTTATATACGTAATAAAAAAATGTATCTGGTTAGAAAAATCTTTTTTAATATTTTTAATAAATTAAACAGAAAACAACTTTAAGATTTTGCCCTTTTGTTTGGAAGACAGAGCGACAATAATCTGGTGGGGCAACATGAAATATGTTGCTATTGAGAGTTTAAAATTTAATTTAGATATTCAATGTTTTGGCAGAAATCCATTGCCACTAATCTTGTATATATGAGTAAATGCTCGGTCACTTTATAAATATAAACCAGTGCGAATGAGGCTGCAGCATGTTTCTTCAAAGGTTTTCTTGTTTAATTTTTTACTTTTTCTAAACAGTTATATTCTTTTTTCTTCTTCTGTTAGGAGGTGTATTTTTCAGGCTAAATATGCAGATATTAATGTGATTGTTTCATTTAAATAAACCAAATAATTAATTCCAATCTCGATAATGGCACATTAATTTCTGTTAGTATTTTAAGTATCTTTGTTAATAAATTTTAAATAAATGAAAATTGTGTCATGATGTAAACAGAACAATAATTATAAATATTACTTAATAAAACTTTTCAAATTGCAATTGTTAAATTGTCTTAAGTTAATTTATTTATGATACCGTTTATCTCTTTAAATATATTTATACATATACATAGTGTACTTTGGCATTAAATAATTTTCAATCAACACATGTTAGAAGTAATTAAAAGTTTTATTTTTATATATATTTTTCATTATCAAATAGCCATCACTGTTCAGAAGGAACATTTGTTTCAGGATTATTACTCTATGTTATATTTGAGAACACTTTCGAGCAAATAAATACTTTATAAAACAATTTTGCACATAAAAGTTGCATGAAATTAATAAAAATAACTTAAACAGTTGTCTTTTTTTAACTTCAAAAATGAATAAATTGATTTTTATTTTATTTTCAACATAGAAAAGAGTATAGAAATTTAATTAAAAAGCAAATAGTTGTAGAAAATTGCAGAGTATCACAAAAATGTATACATATGTGTAGAGAACTTATACACTCATTAACAAAATTCTTGAATAATTTGTGTTTAAAAATCCATTATTAGTAACAGAAATTTTTTTGCATTTTTAATGAAATAATCATATCGGCTAACACATTCAAAAGAAATTAAATCTGTACAAAAATATAATAATACATTGTAAATGTTTTTTTAGAATTTGTGTTTAGAAATTCATTATTAGTAACAGAAAATATTTTGCATTCTAAATAAAATAATCACATCGACTAACATTTTCAACAGAAAATAAATTTTTACAAAGATATAACAAGGAAATTAACCCTCTGTACTCGAGAGGTAATTGTCAGTGACCACTAGTGTCCCGCAAAAATAGGTACTCTAAATGCACTGAACACCAGTATTTTATGCTATTTTTCATTGTTTATATAATGGCCGAAACATCTGTGAAAAAGATGGCAAAATAAACTGTAAAATATTAGTGCTATCCAAATCATTTTGCGGTCCCACTTACGACGTATACCTGACTCTGGGGGTCAAGGGACACTGGCGAGTGAGATTCATCTCTGGAGTGCAAATGGTTAATGAATATTAATTGGGATTTTTATAGCATTTTCCATCCTTGCAATGTCCCTGGAAATTTGTGTTAATTTTTCTAAAATTAATTTATTTATTATGTAAAATGTCTGTTTTATATTCAGATAATATGTTTTGCAACTGAACGCTTTTACACTATCCCATACTCAAGATATTTCTATTATTTTTCATCTATTTTTCATAATAAAAGTAACCTTTCATATTCTTCACTTTATTATTTGTTTGAATAAATATATTCTTTGTTATAGTTAATGATAAATTAAACCAGAATAAATTAGGATAAGTGTATGATTTTTTTAAATAATTTTATACAGGGAAATTTTACGCGATTAATCGAATTATTACACCTTATTGTCTTTATTTGTAGTAGTTATAAATGGGTAAAAAGGCTGATTAAAAATAAACTATTTACTAAAACAATATTCTTATTAAATATTTCCGTTACAAAATGAACTAGCCTTTTAAAATTTAAAAGCTAAAGATAGTGGATTGTGATTTTAACATCTATGGCTTTTAAATTTTGAAAGATCAGTTCATTTTGTAACGGAAATTTTTGATAAATATTTTATTGTATCTTTTTATATGAAATAGGTTTTTTTAGTTATTTTAACGTAAAATAAAAGCGTTATTTTACTCACAACTCGCTTTGAATTTTATGTTTTGGGGTAAAATAAATGTGTAGTGAACCAAATGCTCGGGTTCGAACCCTGGCCTTTAAGATTTTCCATTCTTATTACCAAAGTATATTACGTGTAATTAAATGTATGAAGCAATTAAGAGGTCATTAACGAAACTTGTTTGAACAATATCTGTTTAAAAGTACATTTTCAAGAACAGAAAATGATTTCTATCTCTAAATAAAATGATCAGATTTGTTAACATTTTCATTAGAAATTAAATTTCTTTTAAAATGTAGAAAATATAATAGTAAATATCTATATTTATTCTGATAAAAGTTCCATCCTCGAAACGAAAACATTATGTTAATTTTTCTAGAATTGTTACATTTAGGATTTTAAATGTCTGTTTTATCTTCTTCTGCTAATACAATTTGGCCTGAACATTTTCTCATCAATATACATTTAAAATAACTTTATTGCCATTCATCTGTTTTTAATAATTTCAATCATTCTCAGATCTCGCTTTATCATTTTTTTAATAAACATCTTTTTCATTACCCTTTTTGATAAATTAAAGTTGTAAAATTAGGGTATAGACATAATTTTTATAAAATAATTTAGTTATCTAGAGGCTTAAACAAAATGATAAAATTTATTTGTCTTTTTGCATAATAATTTATAAATGGATAAATGATTTTTTTTTAATGTAAGAAGCAAAGAGTTCATAGAAATTTAATGAAAAAATAAATAGTAAATTAAGAAAATTAAGAAATATCTTTTCTTTACCAGGAAGAAATATGTACATAGATCTTATAAGGGAATTAACACGTAATTTATGTTAATATTATGTGTTTAAGAGTACATTTTGAATAACAGAAATTTTTTTTATCTTAAATTAAATAATCAGATCTGTAAATATTTTTAACAGAAATAAAATTTGCATTAAGAAATAGAAAGGAGAATAGTGACCATATTATTGATTTCTATAGATTTTTTTCTCCTTGCAGCGGGACATTTGTGATATATTTTCGAAAATGAACATATTTCAGATTTAAAATGTCTGTTTTATCTTCAGATAATATGGTTTGCCACTGAACCTTTTTTCATCAACATATATTTAACATTATTTGATTTCCAGTAATAGTTTTTCCATAATTCCTTCAGCTCAGTTCATTATTTGTTTTAATAAATCTACTTCATTACTCTTTTTGATAAATTAAAGTAGTATAAATTAGGGTATATGCATAATTTATGTATAATTTTTGTAAAATAATTGTATAACCTAATTGTACAATGTTAAATAAAATGACGCAAATTATTGGCTTTTTTAATAATAAACTATAAGTAAGTAAAATTACTTTGTTTAATATAAAAAATGAACAGTACATAGAAATTTAATTAAAAAATAAATAGGCCTCGAAAATTAATAAATATCATTTCTTTATAAGGAAAAATATGTATATAGAACCTGTAAGGTAATTAACACGAAATTTATGTTAATAATGTGTGTTTAAGTGTACAATTTGCATAATGAAAAATGTTTTCTATTTAAATTAAGTTTTCAAATCCGTTAGTATTTTTAACGCAAATAAATTTTTATTACGATATATGGAAAGGAGATTAAGGATTTTATTATTGATTTCCACAAATGCTTTCTCTTTGCAACGAAAAATTTGTGTTATATTTTTCAAAAAATGAACATATTTATGATTTAAAATGTCTGTTTTATCTTCAGATAATATTCTTTGCCATTAAATCATTTTTCATCACCATTTATTTAAAATAATTCGATTATCTTTCATCTATTCTTCATAACCAAAGCAACCCTTCCTATTCTATCCTCGATCATTTGTTTCAATAAACATATTCTTCCTTTCCCTTGTTGATAAATTAAAGCAGAATAAATTAGGGTTTGAGTTTATGAAACATGTTTGGAGTTGCGTACGTTTTAACTGCCATTTAGAACCCTTTACAGTGGATCTTAATTGTGAGCGCCCTGGGAACACCCTGGACTATAGCACTGAGATGCTGAACTATCGTCACGCCACTTGGAGAGAAAAATACACCGTAAATCTCACCAGGTGGCGCTAGTGATCAAAAATTGCTCCAGAAGCTCGGGGCAAGCAGAGAGATTGCAGTTGTGCTCTGTACCGGACGGCCACAGTGTATTTTAAGTGGCCTGCAATTAGAATTTTCAATTTTTATTTTTTTTAAGTTACAGGTTTATATAAAATAACTCTGCTCGCTTGTGTGTGTATGTGCTCGGTTGTAAACTGGTTTGGAAAATTGTACAGCTGTATGTTACGAATATATTTTGACATTTATATGCGAAAGAGTTTTTTTCAGTTTCGTTTTACAGTTTTTTTCCCGATTTGAATTCTTATGGTTATATATTCTGCTCAACTGAAAATCCCAAAAGGGAAGACATAAAACGTAAAGTGAGAAAAAATAAGTTTTTCGTGTGCAAGTTTGATAATATTTTTCCAGCCACCAATGGGTTTGGATTGGATGTGGTGCAATTTTGCTTTGAGTTTTGTAATGTGTACATCTCTTCTTATATTATGCTTTGGTGAAGAGGAGAAAGATAGCGAAGGTGAGTTTAGAAGAAATTAATTATACATAAGCAATGTGTTTTTTTTTTTTAATTTTTTGCCTTACTTAGTTTATTTTTTTTCAATATGTTAAAGTAATATTTGATTTGGTAAGTAGATATATTTAAGGCTCTTTCTGTTAAAAGTGAAGTTATCTTTTTATTCTTATGATAAAATTCCCAATTTGTAAAGTACACAAATATAAACTTTAAATGAATCTGAAGTTGAAATAACTAAATCTGATCTCCCAAGACCATGAATGTATGAAAATGTATGAAAAGAACTATTTCGAATGAAAGTAAGTTGTGATTCATCAGAAAATATTTTTAATTGAAACTTATTATTTTTGAACTCAAAATGAAATTTGGAGAAATTTTAATAACGATGCATTTTAAAAGATATATATATATCAATCAGAATTTAATGTTTTCAATAAAGTTCGAAATTTATATAATGTTTTTTCGGTTTAAATGCCAATTTCTTAGTATGTAATGAGCTTTAATTTTTTAAACATCGGACTTATCTGATTTAAAATAAAATATTAATGAAGATTTTAAGCTCATCAATAGATAATATTATAGCAATATGTTAGAGATTTTTTTCTTTTGTTGTTGTTTCTTATTAAAAAATAATATTTTGAAATATTTTAAACAAATATTTTTTTTAAATGATAAAAGTAATATTTAAAGGTAAAGTAAAATATACAATCAATGTATGTGCAAATAAAAATAATGTTTCTATCGCAGTTTGCGATACCGATGATTGCAAATTTGTTTTTTAGTAATCTTAGTAGTATTTAGATTCTGTTTTATTTTCATTTAAAGATTAAAATATTTGAAGCGAAATTATTTTTTAAAAATCTTCAAGACCGTATGTGGATAAAAAAATATATCAATGTGTTCTTTTCATAAAAATTATTTTCGATTTTACAAGTGATTTTAGACAAGAATATGCATTTATAAGGAATAACAATACAAAAAACCCGTACATAATGATTGATATATATATGTGTGACTAAAAGGACTTATGAATATAGAATTATATTTTGCTAATAAAGTGCAATATTTCGAAGCTACTTATGAATGAAATATAAAGGAATATGTCTTCAAGTTCTTTTTAATGTTAATCTGAATTTGCGTTCTGGTATTCGCGCAGTTATTTTTTTGGTTCAAGAATGACACACTCAGATTCCTTTTATTTTTTTATTCAAAACTTTTTTTTCTCTCTTTTTTTTAGTGTAAATAAGGTTCTATCAGAAATAAATAAATCACATAAAGTAAACTCGCTGAGCGAGTTAATATAATTTTTAGATTGTTCAAGAAATGCATTTTGTCTTGCCTCACACTTAAGGCTGCTAGCCACCGAGCTGCAGAATTCACCTGGTTAAAGTTAAGTCTGTGGACGTTAGATGTATTCTTACTTTCAAAATATCTCCCCAAGAAATTATTATTTTAACTTTTTTTCAGGATTCTATTCTTAAAGGATGTCTCTTTTTTCTTCGTTTCCATAATATTTCTAAAATCTACGCGTAATTTTAAATGAAAAAGTTAAAATTTCACTCACAATTCGTCAACTTTTAAAACATGGAACATTGAATTAAGTATTGATTTTAGAAATATTTTTACAACAAAGAAAAAAAGTCACTGAGTTAAATCACTGGATTAATACCAGTGTCTTGATGAAGTTTACACATTGTTATTAATGTAAATCTTAAAATATGCATATAAATGCTTAAAAGGCGTTGAAAAAAAAAATATTTATTTATTATTTACCTTAGATCTTTCGAATGCACTCGCATCCAATTTCAAAGGGCGAAGAAAAAAGATCTAATGTAAATAATAAATAAGTAATATTTTATCTATTTTTTCAATGCCTTTTAAGTGTTTATATGTATATTTCAAGAAAAAAAATGACATCTGTTAAACACTGAAAAAAAAGTTTAAAATATTGATTTCCCGAAGCAATTTTTGAGTACATGAATGCATCAAAAGACAATAGACTTAACATTGGCGAGGTGAATTCGGAAATTGAGTGAATAACATTCTTATAATATAATCCTCGTTTAAACAATTTTAAGAAAAATAAATCACTAAAATACCTCTTTTATTGTTTATAAATTGAATAGATAAAATGCATTACATAATAATTATCTTTCTTCTTTAAAATTATAAAGCACCATTTTCTTTAAAATTTCTCAAGGCAGTATTGAGTTTTAAAAAATTATAATTGCATTTTTTTTTCTAATTTTCACCTTTAGCTTTGAAAAGTTTTTTGGAAGCACAATTTTTCATTTCTATTGATATTGAAAATTAAAAATATGAGTAGAGTCGTTCAATTACGACTATTGTCGAATAGGTTTAGTTCGCTTTAAAAAATAACGAAAATTTTGTGATAAAGTTAATGAAGAGTAATATTCAGGGACAATTTTACTAATTATGAATTACATTGTGTGTAAAAAGCGTATTTTCCATGAAAAAGAAGAAAAAAAAGTTAAATTTACGCAAAGTTTTCTGGCAGCAATGTTGCAGTATTTTTTGCTTAAAAATTTAAGAAAAATTAGATGTAAATTTCATTGTTACATCTAATTTAATTGCTGTTTTTACGGCAAAACCAGTTGGCAACATTGCTGCGTCGTAAATTTAACGTTTTATTATTATTATTATTATTATTATTATTATTATTATTATTATTATTATTATCATTATTATTATTATTATTATTATTATTATTATTATTATTATTATTATTATTATCATTATTATTATTATTATTATTATTATTATTATTATTATTATTATTATTATTATTATTATTATTATCATTATTATTATTTTTTTACAGCGTTGATTTTTTTTTTCCATTTTTGTATAGTAAAGTATTTGCAAACTTTTCCCATTATTAACATTTTAATATAGCTAAATTTAAAAAAACATTTAATTACATGTACTTCAAAGCGATATAGATTTTTTTTCTTAAGAATCTATCTTTAAAATGGTTGTAGAAAATATAAAATTTAAGGAGAAAGAAATAACCATTTTTCTATAAATAATTTCTAAGGATATTTGCAGCTCTGATTTTCAATATCTTACCTTCAACTATTATTAGTCAAAATACTCTATATTTAGTTCCTGCAGGTATAATAAGCTACTATTTTATTTTCTTATTTTACTATTCATGTAAGACTCTGTGACCTTTAAATAGAAGAATCCTAATAAAACGAAATTTATTCTTCGAAAAAAAAAAATGGAGAAAAAATTATTTTTATAATCGCATTAAACGTGAAAACTAAGTAACTATTTTATTTATCGTAATGCCTTTAAATAAGTTTTAAATCAAATAAATTTTATCTTTCGAAATTTTGTGACTCAAGGGGATGTGTTGGAAAAATATTTTTTTTTCAAAGTAATCGCATAGCAAATTGCGCAGCATTTCTCTAATGCATAAAAATATATGCATAGCAATTTCCTTGCATAGTAATTATTTTATTACATTTAATTTCTGTTTCAAGAATTCGAGACCAACAAATTACAGTGGCATGCATTAGAAAAGTAATTATATTGTATGGATTTTTTTATTACTTTTATTTTATGTTTCAAAAGTTAATGAACAACAAAGTACAGCCGAATGTATTAGAAAAGTCTTTATTACTGTATGATAATATTTTTATATAAATTAATGTATGTTTCAAACGTACAGTTCTAATATATGCATGCATATAAAGTTTCTTAGTAAAATAAATATAATACGAAATCAAAGTTTAATGTGTAAAATGTAAATAATACTAAAAAATGCGTCTTAATCAAATGATTAATTTTATAAATTTTCATAAAATACTTAAAATACTCCCTATCTAGTAACATAAAATGATATTTGTTTTCACTTCTGTAAAATAAATTTCTTTGCAGATTATTTCATACATTTTTTAAGTCAATAAGAACAATAATGTAACAATATATTGAAGTATGATTCAGATATGTATATTTAACTGCAAAATAATAACTACTTTATAAGGAATTAAGTAATACTTTTATATTATGAAATATGTATGTGAAATTAAACATTTACGTTATATGTATATATAATTTAAGAATGCATCTTTTCTTACTTAATTGTATATCTGAATAAAAAATGGAGTTGAACATAATATAAAATGATAAGTCTTTGATTATTATGCAATAAGAATTCCTGGATAAAAAATTACAATGGATTAAAGCTAGAACTTATAGTACAAAACGTTTCCTTAGAAATTGTCTCACCTTGATTTTTTTTTCTTAAGACAAATTGTGTTTGATATAGATTTAGACAAATATTAAATCAGCACTAGTACTAAGAATTGGAGGGATTTTCTGAAAAAAAATATATTGAAAGAAACCTGGATGAAAAATGTATCATCGAAAATTTACGTTAATTGATTTGCATTATTAACATGTTTGTTCGCCAATCTTGTTATTTTTTTTTCTTTTTTTTTTTTTAGTAATTATGATTTTGAGCCAGAATTTCGGAACAAAGTTTTTTATTTATTTAATAATAGAAGTCTCGCAATTACATTTAGTAAAATTTATCTTATGGGATTTTATACATGAGTTTGAAATTACAGGATAAATAAATAATAATAGAAATATCTAAAATGCAACAATACAAATGGGTAAACAAAGGGCAAAGAAACTTTTAAGGAAATTTATTTTTCTTCTTACATTTTTTATAAGTTGCATAGAAATAATGGTTTTAGGTAATCAACTAAAATGCAACGAAACTAGAAGAAGTTTGTTTAAATATTTGTTTCATTTTTATTTTTATGACACTTATGTAATAATATTTCAGTTTAAAGAAGTGAATTATTTTTAATGAAAGTGAGTATATCTATTTTTCAAATAGTTATAGCTTATTCATGTTTATATAATGATAAAAAATCACTATGTAGAGGAATAATTAAGGAAGGCACTCATAATTAGGAGACCATTATATCTTTAATCATTTAATGTAAAATCATTTCATAAAACGAAACAGTTAAGATATTATTTAATATTATTACATTTATTAATAATATTTTATGTTACTTTATTATTAGAATTCGTTAGTAGGAGTATATGTAATGTAAATTCAAATAAGATTACTAACGTGTTTTATTATTTTAATTGTTATTCTAGAAATTGATCAGAAGTGCAAATGGATATAACAAGAAAATGGAAGTCGCGTTTTATCACGAAATGCTGATTTCAATTTCTGAATTTCTGTTTATTTTTGTATAACTTTCGGTTATTTTGTATAATTCTCCCATATGTGCGTTTGATTTTTGCGTGACGCTTTCTTATCAAAGAGAGTGTATTTGGCACCAATTTTATATGTGTGAATGACAGATTTTCTAAAGAAAAATATCAATAAATATATGTGAAATATGTAGATATAAATTGAATCACTTAAAAAAATTAAAACATGTATTTTTCTAACAGACTTTGTATTACAGTTATTGCGTGACATTCAAAAGAAGGAATTAATAAACGCATTTGTTTTCTAATTAAAGGAAAAGTTTTTTTTAAACTAGATATGATTTCTGAAATATGTGGTTAAACGTACTAAACGCAATTTATAATTTAGAAGTTTATAATTTATAACGGAATATGCTTCATCTCATACGATAAGGAAATAATCATTTGTTTGAACTCTGTTTTTAAAAAAATCTCCTGTTTTTGCAAGAAAAAATTGCTAAAGAATTAACAGGAAACGCAGAACAGATCAAGTATGTCAGTGGTAAATCGCATATTAGAGAAACATTTACAACAAATTTATTTTAAAAGTGAAATGAATTATATAAGTCACAGCGATGAGTTATATATTATTTTATAGATATATGAATGGAATTGTTTAACTGTTCGATTTTTGCTGGAATATACAGTATAAAGTGCATATAAAGCAGAATTGGGATTTGATTGCAATCGTCTTTAACGTAAAAATTCATACATGAAGAGACAAAAACTTCTTAAACACACCATAAAAAAATACTTAAATTTGCTAGGCCTTTCGAAAGACCTGTAACAAGTTTTTATCTCTTCATATTTACTTACTCCAGTTTCCAACTCATTACATTGTAAAAACTCACATCATGTTTTTTTATTGCAATTAGAATACTTTTCAAAGAATATATATACAGGGTGATTCAAAAAAGATGGGCAAAATTTTAAGAGGTGATAGTACACATCAAGACAAACAATATTTAAATAGGAAACCAAGGGTCCCAAAGTTTTCCGAAGGAGATAGGCGCCATTAAAATTTAGGGTCCAAAATTTGAAATGATTATAAAAAACGGAAAAATCGGTCGATTCGTTTGCAGTTTTCAGGAAAACTATTCTTTATGTCAGTATTGTCTTGAAAATAAATTATAAAGATGAATTTCGAAAAATGCCGATAGAGGGCACTTTAGACTTTGGAGCAAGAATGGTTTTAGAGAAAACCGCCAACGAATTGACCAATTTTTTCTGTTTTTTTATAATCATTTGAAATTTGAACCTACCGACTCCCATTGAACACAGTTCAGTTTGCGCTACTTAACCACAGATTTTGAGATCAAAATTTAAGTTTATGTCAAAGCTTCTAAAAAAAATAGTGAGACGCAAAAAATAACGGTAAAAAATAGTTGTTCGTTGCTCCAAAGTCTAAAGCGCCCTCTATCGGCATTTTTTGAAATTTATCTTTATAATTTATTTTCAAGACAATACTGACATAAAGAATAATTTTCGTGAACACCGCAAACGAATCGACCGATTTTTCCGTTTTTTATAATCACTTCAAATTTTGGACCCTAAACTTTGATGGCGCCTCTCTCCTTCGGAAGAAGTTTGGGACCCTTAGATTCCCATTTAATATTATTTGTCTTGATGTGTACTATCACCTCTTAAAATTTGGCCCATCTTTTTTGAATCACCCTGTATATATATATATATATATATACATATATATATATATATATATATATATATATATATATATATATATATATCGCATGAAAGTTATTATATATAGAATATGTGTGAAAATTATTTTTTCCAAAGAAAACACATATTCCATACATATCATATATAAATTACCCACTTCCTACAATATAAAAGCTTTTTTAATAGAAAAAAATAATGGGCGGAAATATAGTTTTAAATTTATTAAAAGCGATTCTGCGAAAAGTCAAATTCTTGAGTTTAACAAACAGAAGTCAATGTGAAATTTTTCACTATGAACAAAGTCTTTTTAGGATTATGTACTTAAAAAGTGAAAACAGAACCATTATAAGATCCTTTCTGTGTCTATCTGTCTGTCAGTCACAGAATTTTACTCGTAAACTATATAACATGCAAAGTTCAAATTGCAGGAAATAAAAAAGACTATAGAGCCACATATTTACAGATTCTTAAACATTCACAAATATATTTCGGGAAAATGTACATGAGCTCATTAGTTTATTTGAAAAAAATCTTTTCTTTGTATATCGTGTAAATACTTTTCTAACGCTGAATTAAAAAAAAAAAAAACACATTTCTTTTAATTTAAGGTATAATTTATGAGATATCATCGAAAATGCGGAGAAAAAAATATATCCCCCCCATGTATTTTTGTATTTACTGAAGCAAAAATTAGGAAAATATTAGAGGTAATGAACATTATTTTGAACCTTGAAAGGAAATTAAAGCCATTATAATAGGTCATATAGTTTTTGCGATAACAGTATTTCCTTTACAAACGAATTTTGAATTACGGCCATTCAGCATAGGTATTGTGGAACACTGGATCCACAACACCTAACGTTATGGTACTTATCGTTACAAAATTATCTATAAATAAAAATTATAACAATTTTCGAAAAAAAATTGGTTGAAATTAGACGAGATATTAACCCTTAAAGATACAGAGATTTTAGACATTTATAGTGACAGTAGCTGCGTATTGATTGTACCATCGACTTTTTAATTCTAGATTAATGCATTGTAGCACTAAAAAAGTAATAAACGTCAAATTTTTATAAACATATTACTTTAGCTAGAATTAACCGAATAATGTCCGACAGATACTCTGCGTTAAAATTTAAAATTTAAGACTTCCATCACTTTTAAAATAAGAACATTTTTAAGTTATTTTATCGAGGATATTGTCTTGTGAAAAAGAATATATATTTATCTACACATTTCCTGTTGAGAAAAATATTTTCTTGCCACTGTGTCTAGTAATATATCAATCTAGTCATATTAGTGTCTAGTAATAAGAATCTACAAATACTCCCTTCGGTGTTAATGGATTAATCAGATAAATTCTTTAGGATTCACGACTAGTTTGCATTGAGTGGATCCCACAACTCACCTCTAATGTTTTTTAAGAGTTCATTAACATAAGTATAGGCGTAATAATTGCTTTAGACTATTTATACAGATAATTAAGTGGTTTAAGCTTTTATTTTGATTGCATACCTGTTAAATTGATATTTTGTTTATATTATTACTATTACTTTATTACTGTATTATTCTTTCTTGACATTTTAATTTCGTTAAGGCCAATTAGTTGAAAATAAATCACGAACTCTTTATATTATTTTAAATACAAACGAAAATGATTTTCCCCAATCGGCTACATTCAAAATTTATGTTAAAAAAGAAATTCAAAATATAAAATTACTTGTCAAAAAAAAAAAAAAAAAAGATAAAGAAAGAAAGTACATACAAGAGAACTGCGTTTGAATGAATATTTGTCAACACATTTAATTGTGTATTTGAGGAAAATGAAGTTTACAATTTAAAAATTTGCAGTAAAAGCAGTTTCATTGGAAGTAGTAGAAGTGGATTCTGTTAATGTTTTGATATTTCTATCTTCAGTGTGATGTCAGCCGTATTCAAGAACATGTTTTTGCTTTATAATACAAATTAATAATGTCTGTTTTGTAAAAGGATGCTTCAAATTACTTGCAAGTAAAATCAATCAAAATTTAATGGGTTCTATATTTGGGGAACCGGAAAATGCAACTGAACTAATCAATACTATTCAACTCGAAGGTGTTTGCGAATTTGATAACTATTAATACAAAAAAAAAAATACTTTTATCAAACCAAAACTGATATTTATTCATTTTCCTTTATAGTTATCGCTCCAACTCATCGATAATATTTTATTCATATTAAACTATCATAATCGTAAAGTTTTCAAATAAACTTCATTTTTATATCGAATTCACCTTTTTGTTACCAATATCGAAAAGTTAGATTTTTTAAACCCATAATTCATTGTTTAACTTTTTTAGCGAAAACATATTGTTGCTGCTAAAGTATTGAAAGGAAGACAATAGGATTTACGAACAAATACATTTAAAAGTAAGGAAAAGCTTTACTTTATGTGAATTTTAAATACAAATTGATATTCAAAAACTCTAATGCTTTGTGACATTTTGGCAATAATATAAAGTTGTATGTATTGTATTCCATCGTTCATTGAGCGTCCAGCTTCTTAAGATAAAAAAAAAATCTATATGACTTATTTGTTTTTCTGTAAAACAATTCGATTTACTTTAAATTATCCGTACAAAATAATATTCTTTCGAAATGCTGTGAACACTTAACAAATATTTCAGTCAACTATAATCTAAAAATGTTAATACTATAGTCTAAAAAAAAGTTATACATTTCGTGAAAGCAAAAAAAAAAAAAAAAATACATCCTAACTTTTAAAGCCCTAGCTATAAATGCAAACCACTATCAATGCCAGCTGTATTATGTATATTATTTGCGTTTAGGATACATGTTTGCGAAATATGTCTTTGAAATTCAAATTGCCGGCTTCCGCTATACTATCGTCCATCTGAATAGTTTTCCTCTGGTAATAAAATTTTTTATTGAAAACGTGATTCTGTCTCGGTGAAAAGAAAAATATCTTGAAGAAAAGATGAAAAAAATTACGTATCTATATATATAGAGGAAAAGCATTGAATTTATTTTGTTCCTTCACAAATTTTTGTTTACTTTTACATAAAAACTTCATTTTTCAAATGCAAACGAGATGGTGTCAATGTTTTGGAACATGGGGAATACTATTTAGGACAAAGGCATATATTTTTAAATATTGCTTTTTCTTTGCTAGAGCTAAAAATCGAAGATGATAAAATATGTTTATATTTTATGTAGTATGAATATGTGTGTAAAGAACTAAACATGACACAAAATTTGCTTTGTATGACGAATCGCAAATATTCTTTTAATCATTTAAACATAAGAAATTAACGAAAAAAGGAAATAAATAAAAGACTGAATTTTGCAATATTTCAACCGATATCAATTATATTTTTCATTCATAACAAATGTAAATAATTGTTTTCGATTTTTTTGTACCCTTTTACGAATTACTTTTTTTCATGCTAATAATTACATTAATAAGATTTAAATTATGTATGTTTGAAATAGTATTTTTCATATGACAAAACGTATAGCCACAAAATTAATGGAAACTTAAACAATTCGAAAATCACACGTCAAGCGTAGCAAATGAGGTGCGTTCATACTTTAACGAAGTTTTTAAAATATTCAAATCTTTGTGAAATAGTACACAATATTTCAGACACTGTATAGATATCCGAAGTACTTTGTATGTCCCTGTAAATATTATCTGAAATCTTTAGTAAACCTCAGGAATGTATATAAATTTCATAAAATTTGAAATAGTTTAATACAACTAAAACACGCCCCAAACAATGTTTCGTTCTATACCATTATGCAATGGATTACGTTTGTGTGGCCCTGTAAATTAATAAAAAATATTCTTTGCACAACCGACTGTACAGAATATATAGTTTAGTATATACTTCAAAGATGGGATGCAATTTTATTATGTTCGAAGCGTGTACCATCATTAAAATGCACTTGAAACTATTTTTCCCATTTGCCGTAATGAACGGAGTGCTTTTGATTGTCTCAGTAATTGAACTATGCATCCGATATTCCTAAAACTTGAAATGACTTGACAAAATTATGCTACAGTTATATACTTTAAATTTCAAGCGATTCGGTTGGGTAGTTTTTGCTGTGTTGCATGCAACTAGACGAAAGGACCGAACGACAACTATAGGTGCTACATATTTCTATATTTACGAACGAACCTAACAAGAATTTTTTTTCAATTTTCAAACGCATTAATGTACACAATATGAGCTTTGATATTTTATGCTTCATTTAAAATTTTCTAAAGATAAGTCTAAGTTATCGAAAATAAGGGATAACTGAGACATTAAATTAACAGTTTAAGAGGTTTTAATGCATAAAAATAAACATACTCGATTTTCATAAAGTATTTCACAATGTATAAAACTCTGTTTTTTTTTAAGCTTCATAAAACGCCCATTATGATGTAGCTGAATATACATTTCTAAGTAATATTTTGTCATATTTTAGGATACGATAATTTAAATTACTTTGTAAAATATTCTTGAAATTGTAAACGTTTCAAGCATGTTTAGGACATTCCCACCCAAACGTGTCTTTGGTGTTTATACCCCAAATGTTTTGTAATATTAATCACTAAGTTGTATAAATCGCTTTATAACAATTGTTTTATTCAATTGAAATATATAGTAATACAAAACAATAAAATAATTGATTTAATAATTTAAAATTCAATGCCCATTGAGTTTAACTGAAATTAATATCCTGAAGGACGATTTTCTTAGAATCTAGAAATTGAGTTAGTATTTTGACATTTAAGCATTTAAAAATCGATTATACATTGTCTGAATGAAACGACTTAAGTTACTTTTAGTACAGTTAATCTCATAGCATTTTTCCTTCAAACCTTTCGAAACCAATTACAAGTTAAACGATTTTTTGATTCAAGACTTGTTTTCTTTAATGGTTCAAGAGAAAATTGATCAAAGTGAACAAACGGAATTGATTAATTTTTCCCTTTATAAAAAAGTAAATAGAATAAGAAGTTTATAAAAAAACAATTTCGTTTCTAACTAGATTTCCGTTTTTTTATTTCCATTTCTATTTAAAGAAAAACTTATTTGATTAGATATTCTAATCATCTCCAAGTATCTTTTTGGAAATAAATCAGAAAAATTCTTCGACTCGTAATAAGTATCTCTTGGTTATGAAGAAATACTTTTGCCTTATATAATTATGAAATAGAGAAATTAAGCGAATACAGAAACATATTTTTCTAAATGCTACTGGCATTAAATCATGATTAATTAAGGATGCTAAAAAATATTTACTCTGAATAAATATTTAAGAATAATAGAATAAGTATCTATTTAGAGAGTGTGATTAAATGTTTTGAAACATTTCAGTATTTGAGAATTTTCAGTGCTGGAAAAATTTAAGACCACATGCTAATTTTGTTATTTCGAATAAAATTTCGAAAAATGTTACATATCTTAAATTTAGACACAAATATCTGATATAATATGTGAATTCAATTCATTTTAAGACGTAAAAAAATATATTATTTTCGACAAATGTCAAAATTTGTAATATTAATAAGTGAAAATAATTTTGAGACCATTGTATTCTTTTAAATCTGGTATAATGGGATGACGTTATGATTGTGGTATTTTATGTCGGACGCATCTGTGATAATGTTTATTGGTGGTAGTCGCGAGATTTAAAATCTTGTGGTATGGAACTGTTTATTTGAGCATGGTTCCTAGGAAATCATTGGTTTGAGAAGAAAATTGAAAAATAAAGACTTTTTCGAATTGCGAGCTGACTGAGTCGATTTGTTAAAAAAATAAATAAATTTAAAATTGTTGTGCACAATTTTCTTTATCATGCACTAAACTACATTGGAAATACAGTGTCTGAAAAACAAAAAAAACGAAAAAAGAATCTTCACACTCAATGAAAATTATGAAGTTTGTGACAAATTGTCCTTGCTAGTGCATTCAATAGTAATGTTTCTTTTTTATTTCTACTACTGTTATAGATGGTATTAGCAATGCATCTCGCTTAAAAAAATTATCAGACCTGGCTAAAGTTTTTATCGTCTCTTTGGGCGATTTCTCGTCTTTGTTGTATCACTATGTGGTAAATCGGCCTTGCCATTTTTAGAAATAATTAGTTGGCACTGATGCTTGTAAAACTAAAGCTTTACGACTTGCAGCAACAGATTGTTCTAATAAAGTCAAAGTAGAAGCTTGTTCAATAATTTCAATCGTTTTATGTCAATTACGTGCACTAGAAAAGTTTCTTTTTATAGAGAAAAAAAATTGAAAGAAAATCTGTCTTTTCAAACTACTACCAGAATTTAAAAAATAAAGGGAGAACTCTAAATCATGTTAAATTGCAAGGGCCACAATTTTTTGTAATCGATGCATGATAGAAATGATAGAAACACTCGAACTTTCTATTTAAAACAGGGGAAAATAAAATAAAACATTTTAACATTGAGATTTTGGGTTAAGTGTCAAGATTTTTTTTTCTGGCACTGTAATAGAAGTGGGTGGCTATCAAAACTATCAGCCCCATGTTAAAGAAACGTTTTTAGAATGGCTATTCCAAATTGTGACTACTATTCTTCAACTGTGAAATATGCTTTAGAACTCACAGTTGCAAATAGGTTAAAAAGTAACAAATTCTTGTATTATTCTAAATGAAATTCTAAACCAAAACTACAATTTCCTCACATTGTTGCAAGACTAAATTCCGCGCCTTCCAATATCCCAAAATTAAATCAATGATTCAAATTATTTTTTCTAACTAAAAAATATTCACTGCTGATATTACAGATGATTTAAGCTATTAATGGGATTATTAACCAATGGAGCTATAATTCTCTCAAAACGTGTACAAGATGATGGGTTAGTCGTGATTTGGACAGTCTTTAATAAACTTGAAAAATGTTCAACATAATATTAATACATTAAAAATGATGGTACAATTCCTATTTTGGCGATTTTGATTAGAGAAATATGGTCAGCTGACCTTTTTGATTGTATTCATGCGATAAAAAGAGTTAAATAATTTTTCTCCGGCCAGAATCGTGGAATAATGTAGTATGGTGTGGCAGTCGGACACAGAGAAGATTAACCACTGTCAGATTATTTCTTATTGTATCCCATAGAATTTTTTAGAGAATAAATGCAGAGTTTGGATATGTCCAATTGTTATTGCAGTTTTTCTTTTCAAGTTTGCGAAGTTGGTGGTGTTAAAACAGATTTAACTTGAATAATATTGAATCAATGATTTCAAAACTTAGATTATGTTAGAAATGAGGTAGAGCTGTTCTCCTAAGAAAATTTCTTGAAAAACGTATAAAACTTTCATACCTCCCATCAGCTGCTCGTTTTCAGAGCTTCTCTCTAACATTTTAATAATTAATAAAACATTTTGATTTTTTTGCGATTGTTTTTTTAACCTTTTTTAAATAAATATTATATCTTTACTCAAATGATTTCTTTGAGTCTGGCTATGATCTCTGATTTCAAATCTAAATAAATAAGCTGGTCACTACCTGCTATATTATGTTACTGAACTTTGATGGTCGTTTCATGACACACATATTTATGAGGATCTCAGAAGCCAAGGGTTACAAGTGACAAAAAATTGATTTGGAATAAACTGATTTCAAAGATAATTGACGCTAAATTTGAACATCAATAATAATTGACTTAATTTAAATAGGAATCTGTCACTTGTTTCAATTTGGTCTTTCAACTATTATTTCAATAAATGTGGAAAAAAGTAGAGTACAATTTCTGTTAAATTTATAATTAATCAATATTGATTGTTATTTGGTAAAAGTGGTTGATCTCTAGAACGCAGCGCTTTATTAGAAAATTAATTATATTTCATTACCTGAAAGAAAGAAAAATATTTCGAAGTCATCTGAGCACTTAGTTCATTCTTTTATTTTTGTCACTTATACTATCTGCTTGTCTTCTGATGTCCTCGTATATATTTCTCAGTTCCCTATTTCACTTCTAAACATTATATGCTATGTCTATTTTTAATACATGCATACACACACACTCATATACCGGGTGTCCCAAAAATGACTGATGGATTTTAAGATTGAATAACTTGCAAACGGTGACAGCTATTTAAAAAATTTTTGCAGGAAGGTTATGTATAATGTCAGGAGTTTTTTTACCGTAATTTTTTATTTTAGTTCGGATCTCAAACAATAGGTGGCGCTGACGGCGATTGAAGGCCAGGTCGACGCTTCACTCAGCACTGATCACCTGGCCTTCAATCGCCGTCAGCGCCACCTATTGTTTGAGATGCGAACTAAAATAAAAATTTACGGTAAAAAAACTCCTGACATTATACATAACCCTCCTGCAAAAATTTTTTAAATAGCTGTCACCGTTTGCCAGTTATTGAATTTTAAAATCCATCAGTCATTTTTGGGACACCCGGTATATACATTACATATGAATAGACTTTCATATGTACATACGTGTGAGTATGTGTATTTGCATATGTATATGTGTAACAGTCTACGCTATACATATAAGTACAATGTGTGAAATAATCTTTATTGTTCTGTATAGATTTAAATAAAAAATTCATATATGAGCACAGCTACGCTTCTTCTTATAAAAATTACTAATAAACGTAACGAACAAACTCAATAAAGAGAAAAAGAAAGGAATCGCTATTTTATCCTTTTTTCTGAAGGTAAAAAATATGAATAAGTTATAAAAAAAGCATTTCTATTTCCAACTACGTGTAAAGTTTTTCATCTTTTCTCGTCTATTTCTGTTCAAAAAAGATATTATTGGATTCGATATTCTAATAAGTTCAAAATAGATTTTTCTAAAATAAAACTTACATATTCTATAAATGATTCTTAATTAAAAAATAATTTTACGTATCTTATAGATTTGCGGTAATAAGCAAAAACCTAAGATTTTTTCTGAACAATTTTGGACTAAAAATATGATTATTTAAACAGGAGAATAATAGTATGTTCTATTTTGGTTACATATAAATAAGCAAATGAGTAAATAGATTATGATTTCTAAATCACTTTTTGCAATAACAACTAAAATAATGAAATAATAAATAGAATTATCTATAGGTATAGATAAGACTCTAAATTAATTAACAGTGATATGCACTACAACAAAATTTTCATAAGAATATTCTTCTGCGATAAACTTATGAGAGCAAGTATTTAAAATTGTAGGAGTTATAAATTTTGATTTATAAAAGATGCAAATTAAATGTGTATATTTTATTTATATGTTTCGATTCTACACTGAAAAAAAATCCGACTAGAAAAAAATTAAACCTACAGCTACAGAAATGTTTATGGTTTCTAAAATTTTATTTGTACACTTTTATAAAAAGGCTTGAACACACATAACAAGTTTTTATAAAGCTACAGAAATCCGTAGTTTTGCAAAATATTCTACTAAAATTATATTAATGTTACTAAAATTTTATTTGAAACCCGCGTTGCAGTTACACAAAAAATTGTAGGCATCCAGTTTCCTAAAGACAATTTAGTAATCTTACGGTTTTATGATTTACAGTTGAAACATGTAACTTTTACATAATTTTTCTTGTTTCCATTATATAAATTATTATAGGTTGGTTGGTTGGTTGGTTGATTTTTGTCGTCCGATTATCTACGCTAATGGGATATAGGACCAGGGGGAGTGCCCTCCGTGGGGGTCTTTCTAAGGGAACCTAACCCGTATTTACGCAAGGTTCGAAGAAAACCACGGAAAACTCCGAACGGTTAGGCCGACAGCCGCGATTGGGTTCGAACCCAGCACCTGCCGTCTACCAGTTCAGAGGTCCGAACCTCTCGGCCACTGGTGGGGCTAAATTATTATAGGATTCCCAATTTTCTAATAAACT
This sequence comes from Maratus speculifer, assembly GCA_964019185.1. Classification (NCBI taxonomy): domain Eukaryota; kingdom Metazoa; phylum Arthropoda; class Arachnida; order Araneae; family Salticidae; genus Maratus; species Maratus speculifer. The sequence goes on along the minus strand of OZ025297.1, from coordinate 175,841,399 downwards.
TTTAATATCGTTAAAAACTTTTTATTATTTTATAGAGTACTCGAGTTATTTTCAATTTAAAGGCCTTAAGCCTACTATTTTGTATAAATTTGGGAAATTTTTTATGGATATATCAGCACACCTACGCTTCTTTTTATAAAATTTACGAATAAACAGAGAATAAGAAAGGAAACGATATTTTCCCCCATTTTAACAAAATAATAAAAAAAAAATATTAAAATTAAAAAAAAAATGAAATCTGAAAATCACTCTTTCAATTTTCTACATACTCTTTCATATTATGCACATTACTATTATTATTATTATTACTTTATTTGGAGGTAAAAAAAAGTAAGTAAAATAATAATAATTATAATATTTTTAAAGTAATATTTATTTATTTAATTTTGGTTGGATGTATAGAATTCAAGAAAATAATTGAAAATATGGCTGAAATAATGTGCGTAATATGAAATATTATATTGGAAACTGAATGACGGCGTTTCAAAGACCGCGAAATTTTTTAATATTTTTATTTAATTGTTTGGATCATGGCATGAATTGCTTATATGTCGAAACATGTAACCAATTGAAGAAACCTGTTTTTAGTATTTTTAAACGTTTTAATTTACAGCTTTTAGCACTTAAAATTAGTATTTTATTATACGATGATAATTTGCTATAAAGGATGATTCTAAATTGATTGTACAAACATCAGGGCAGATGTAAATTTTCCAACTGGGTGAAAAAAGTCCGAGACAGGATTCGAAACAGAGATGTATTGGCTCTTCCAACTGAGCTATCTCAGACACAAACACTGGAGGACTATTTCACACAAATAACCTTAACGGTCACATAATCTGATCCAATACAGATCAGATTATGTTACCTAGATTATGTCTATTCTGATATAGTCACATCAGACCAGATTATGTGACCGTTAAAATTATTTGAATGAAATAGTCATCCAGTGCTTGTGCCCGGGATGGCTCAGTTGGAAGAGCAATGTTGTGTTGGAATAGCCAATACATCCCTGTTTCGAATAATGTTCCGGACTTTTTTCACCCAGTTGGACAATTTACATCTGTTAAAATTGATTTACCAATTGAATAATCGTGTTACAAATTAATCTAAAACAAACATTAAAGGTTCGTACAGGACATTGTAAGAATCATTTATTGTATAAGAATGTTTGAGTGAAAGTGGCGCGTTCAGGTGCAATCATCAGGATGCCAATTTGTCCACTTATTTTACTTCAAAATTTCTCATTCATACCAGAATATTCCTATACTAATCTTATCTTTAGTTAAGACAGACATACATGTATCATGATTGGATTAAGAAAAAATTGTTCTTTAAAATTCTCTTCTGTGAAATCGAAATTTTTCAACTAAAAAAAATTGCAAAATTTGCATATATGTCAAACACAGGAAACGCATAAAAAGAAATAGAAATTGGTATTTCTTTTTATTATTATTATTATTCAATAATTCCTCTTTCGTACCAAAAACTTTTAAAGGATTTTCTTATGTAATCATGAAATGCCTGTCTGAAATAAAGAAATTTATAAACAGTACAGGAATTTTCTGGTATCGATAAGTAATTCGAAATAAAAATAAGGTCTGAACTACTCCCTTCGTGTTTGTAGTTCAATGAGTCACTTGTGCTTTTATATTCCTATACATAAATGATAGATATGATATCCTGTATAGACCCTTAAAGTTCTTACTATGAATTTAGAATCACCCTGTATATTTACATAGCTATCAGTGTGGTAATTACGATAAAATCTTCAAAGAAAAAGAAGTTTATTTTAATGAAATTAATTAGATAAAGAAATACTGTGCATTCGTATAAGATATCAGAGTTGCTATTTTAATAGACAAAAATATCTCACATGGATGCGAGATGATTTTTCTTGATATAGAAGTGTTTTTTTTTTTTTTTTTTTTTTTTTTTCTTTTTTTAAGAAACTTTCAATTTTATACAATTTGTCGATAATTTTAAAAAATCTTGTCGGATTCTTCTGGAACTTCAGAATTACAAAGAATACCTTTGATCTCATATTTATAAACGTAGATTTCATAAGGAGGCCAATTAGGGGACAACACAAAATATCAAAGAGAAATGATAATATTTAAATAATTAAAAAGCGCGAAAGGATCTAATGGTGCAGAATACAAATTTCTGAATACTGTAAATCATGTCGAAAAATTTTTTGCAAGAATATCACGTATATTCATGATGATATAGCGATTTTTATAAAAAGTTAAACAAAAAAAATCTTGCATGTTTTTAGGTTATATCATGCAAGGTTTTGGACCAAATTTAGCACCAAATTCTGAAAGAAAAGAAAACTGTATTAGAAATAATATAGTACTGTTATCTTATAAATATGTTGCCCCACCAGTGGCCGAGAGGTTCTGGCCTCCAAACTGGTTGACAGTAGGTGCTGGGTTCGAACCCAATTGCGACCGTCGGCAAAACTGTTCGGAGTTTCCGTGGTTTTCTTTGAACCTTGGATTTCCTTGCGTAAATGCGGGTTAGGTTCTCTTAGAAAGACCCCCCACGGATGGCACACCACCCCTTAGGGCCTATTTCCTACAGCGTAGATAATTGGCCGACATAAATACAAACAAACTTATAAATATGTTAAGAATTTAAAGAAGTATGAGCAGTTGTCTAAAATAATTTATATCTGCGCAAATAAAACCTTTTTTAGATAATAATAATAATAATAAAAGTTCAATCAAATAACGTAAAGATTCAGAAAGGTATAATTTTGGAAGTATATTGCTTTATTTTATCATCCAAAGTTTAAAAAAAAATCATTTTCATTGCACTTATTTTGAATACAAGTTTATGTTTTATTATTTTTTCTCTCAAAAGGTAATTCCTAGACTCTGTTACATTTACAATAATTTTCATTATGTTATTCATATGTTGCTGTTTTTGTTTTTACCTTAAACAATACAAATAATTATGTCAGATATTTAAAAAAAAAAAAAAAAAAAAAAAAAAAAAAAAAAAAAACTTTGTTATTATTACTGCTATTTTATTAATATACTTAAACTTTTTTTTACTTTTTGAAAAAAACATGATTATTATAAAAAGAACAAGCTTTGATAATTTAACAAATTTTATTATGTTATATGGAATTAACTTCTTTTTATAGAAGTGTATTTGTTTATGTAATTTCTGCATTAAATTCAACTTAATACAGAGAATTTCTGTAAAGATATCATAAAAAACTTTCGCATATATATCGGGACCAAATTAAATGTTATTTGTACTTCAGTTAAATAAAATCTTAAAATGATATCAATATTTTTTACAAAAAATACCAGTATTTTCAGAACTTTATATAAATAAATAAAAGTTCCTCATTTTAGTCATTAAACATCCCTTTTACGCATTTTTATTCAATACATATGAGTCATACATTTCAGATGTTTGACTTTTAGTTATTCATGAGTATGCATTATGATAGTTCATGTTTATCAACGCGCGTATAAGCGAACAATTTGCATAATTCCCAGTAAAAAATCACTCGTAATAGCACATCGTTCCGCTCATCTTCAAATGCAAAACTTCTTCATTAATGTAAAAAAAAGTGAGCTTCAGAAGAAAAGTTAACTTTCAGAGCTTTAAATAAAATGTCTTTCTTTCTGATAAATGTCTTTAAAATCCATCTTTGCACAGATAAATCATTTTGAGTGATGATGCGATGAATTTTACGCGAATGTTTCCTTCATTAGCATACTACATTAGTTCCCACTTCATTTCCTCAAGATTTTATTTGTACTTTGTTATTCAAAATATATTTCAAAGTACTTATTTAAAAATATAATAATATTTTGCTGTTTTTATCAAGGATGCAAAATATCTTTGCGTACTCATTTTGGGTGAAATAAAAATAAAAAATAAATATACAAAATTGATAATCACAAAATGTGCGTAATTTTAAAATGTTATTTAAGTTTAAAAATCTGCTTTGATTTTTACTTGTGTCTATAAAATACATGTAGATACTTTCAGTATAATGTCAGGTACTAAAGATTGATGAATAATTAAAAAATATAGCATTAACATTTGTTAATATATTTTTTATAAGTTTGCTAATAATATTTTATATTTCTTTCTCTAAAAATATAGAAAAATTAAATATATAATTAATATTACAATTTACACTTGTAATATTTGTTAATAATTGATAACTAAAATTATATACGTATACGACAAGAATTTCCGCAAATGCATTTAAAATGCCCTGACTGGAAGTCGAACATAAGACCAATGACTTAAACTGCCAAAACTCTACCTAGCTATCTCGGTCGACAACCGTCGGTTAATGTAGTACAGTAACTAAAAGAGTGGTAATTTAAAACAAAGTTATACATTTCGACTTCCTAACGGAACATTTTTAGCTCTTTGGCAAAAAAAAAAAAAAAAAAAAAAAAAAAAAAAAAAAAAAAATCATTTCGTATGATATCTTAACCAGTCTATATAACTGAATTAAAGTAATTCAGTTATAAATAAAGATAGAAAAGTAGTCTAAAATGCTTTAAAAACCCTCTATGTGATTTGTCCAATTTTTTTCTGTTTCTCGAAAACAATTTATATCAGTTGTAGATAAAGATATTTTTAACAGAATTATATTTTAATATGTATATTAAAAAAGGGCATGGAGTGTATTTTAGAAACAAACAGCAAAATAAAATTTAAATTAACTGTAGTTTTATAAGTATTTTTATGAAAATTCAGGAAAGCTCTCAGACGCTCAGAGGGTTAAAATTTCTATTTTTATTATTTACTATTATCTTTTTACTGCTAAATGTTTAATCAAAAGAAAGTAAATTACCATTTTTTATTTTTTAAACATTAACGCAACAGTCTTTTAATGTATATAATTTAATATGTCTGTTTTATGTACATTTTTATCGATAAAAAAAGAATTTTGAGATTTTTTATTTATTTCTTTATTGTTAAATATGAAAATGATCCATATATTGATTTCGCAAAATTTTAAAAAATATAGTTTCATTTCATCTTGCAATTTTTTAAAAAAATATATAATTTATTTATATTTATTTGGGATGTGTGTTTTATTTTATGTTTATAAAGATATTTTGTTTCCTAGTTAAAATTATATTCAAACAATATTTCATTTATGTTACTTTTTCAATTACAATTAAGAAATGAATGAATTATTTTGTGCAATGAAGCGTAAGAAAACAAAAGCATGTTAATTATTTTTTATGTACTACCTGTGACAATAAAGTTCGGTGAATTGTCCTGTAGCATTGATGTAGATGAAATGTTAACGAAAGTAACCATATCATCCTTCGAAATAGTCATCTCCGATAACTATGCACCGCTGAGATCTGCTATACATGTCCTGGGAAATTCGCAAGAAGTCTTCTTTTGGGATGAAGTTCAAAAGCTTTGTCACGTTTCGTTGGTTGTCAGCAATATGGTCAAATCTCTTTTCAAAGAGAGTTTGAGTCGTGAAAATAGGAAGAAGTCTGGAGGATTGAGATCTGGCGAGTATGGTAGGTGTGCAATTTGCACCATCCCTCATGAATTTCTTTAGGTGTCTTGCAAAGCTTAAAACCAAGCATTAAACTGATCTTTTATTCATTCATTTTCCTGTTCTCAGTTATGAACCAACATACTGAACAAGCACTTAGTAAAGCACGTCTTACACAGAACATAAACGACGATCAATTGAATAACGGTGGGGGAAGATGGTCTACACTTGCCTTTATGCAGGTGTAGCGTTTTGTTTCCCCAGTGTTGCCCGATCGGTCGTTCTGAATTCATTCACCGAACTTTATTGTCAGAGGTAGTATTTCATTTTTAATAAAAACATGTAGTCGAACAAATAAAACAAAAACATTTTATTGTTTTTGTCAAACTTCATGGTGATATTTGTTGGTTATAGATATGCTATATATTGTATCCGTGTAAATATTATTACATATGCTATTTAAATTTCACAACCTGATTTTTTTAGTATTAAAAAGGTAATTTATTTGACATATATATTTCCAAAAAAGGAACAAAAAACTTCCTTCATATTTCGTTTAACCCCTGATTGCCGAGCAAAAGGGCCAATTTGTAATGTTTTTTCTCTGCAATTTATTTTGAATGTTAAAAAAGAGGGATTTTCTATCCTGGTATCATGGTATATTTTTTTGTTACGTATATGTTTATAAACCTTGATGTATTAATCATAACTCAATTTCGTAAAATTGGATTATATTTGTATAATATTAATTTAAATAAAGCTTCAACTGTAGTGAAACCTGCAGTCTAGTGAACAGATATATCCGGTCGCGGCAATGGGAAGTTTAAGTAAAATAAAATAAAATAAAAACACTTTCACGAATTTTATTATATGCTTTTTCGATATTTTATTGCAAAGAAAACTGTAAAAAATAATATTTTTGATTTAAAATATTTATTTATTAACTAATATGTTTATGTAAATATATAGTGCTAAAAACTTCAAATTTGAGTTTTATAAAAATACTCAGTTTCTAGAAAGAGAAGCTTTTGTTTGCTGATTTTAAAAAAATGACATAATTATTTGATTTTAAAATAAAAACAAAAAATACATTGTTTACTTTTAAAACAATATACTAAACATGTTTTTATTTAAACTATTGTGAGGAAAAATATTCGATGTCAGCTTACATATAACATACTTATTTGTCAATTTGAGTTTACACATTATGTATTCATTTAGTAATAATGTAAATAGACAATTATGAGGTTTAAGCTTGAAATTTTTACTTCTGGTGAACAAGAATACATATAAATTAATACCCATATCTATTTAAGTTTATATGCTTAAAAATGTACTAAATAGTATTATTAAACCATAATAATATTAAAAAGCACAATAAGTTTCAAAATTATAAACGGGATTACAGCATAAACTAAACCATAACCATGGAATTAGTAAAAAAAAATTAACATTTACAAACAGTACATTTTTATAATTTTTTGCGAATATATTATTGCCAGTAAATTTAATAACATACAAAGTAACTTATTTGGCGTTCAATGCTACAAAAGTATATATTTCCATAAAGTGTTTCAAAGGAAATGCTTCTAACTTCGATAATGAAATATGTATATTTGAGCTTCCTAATTAACCTGTGAGTTTTTCTAATAATAAACGAAAATAAATGTGAGTGCTTTTAGATAAAACATATCCACAAATAAATATGCCATTTGTCTATCTATAACTAATTAGATTTGTTATTTCTTATAAGAGTAAGGTGCTGCAATCATGCGTTTCTAGGGTCATCGGCGTAAAAATATGCATTGATTTTAACAGGACTGGGCTAGTCTATTACAACTAAATAGTATTTTTATATTTTTTTAAATTTGAAAATAACAAACAATTTACTACAAATCGATATTTAAACATTTATTTGATAAACTGATATTTTTTTATTTAAATAGGTTAACGTGTGTGCATTATTCTACAGTATTGTCATCTGATTTAAGAAGATATAAACCGCATTTTTTAAAAAATTAATTCAACTGTATATATTGTGCGTCAATCATTGCAAAATAAATAAAATGTAAATGATACTACTAATTTTATTAACAAAATATTTTCAGGGATTTTAAAAATGGATAAAAGTAAAATAAAAGTAGTTTTCAAATTTTATATAATTTTATATAATTTTATATAATTTTTGCTTTCTAAGGTTAATTATAAGAAAAATAAAACTAATAATTTTTTATTTTTTATTCCATCTGTAAATTTATGCAAATACTCTTCAGCATAATACCAGGCATAAAAGATTGATGAATAGTTTATAAAAATGGAATGAAATATATGTTAATATCTATTGTTTATAAGTTTGATAATAATTTCTTATATTTCTTTCTCTAACAATAAGTACCATACAAATCAAAAATTTATTTTAAAAGTTTGAAAAGTATCTATCGTTTCAAATTTACTGGAGAAAGTTTTCTCTGCGGTAATGAAATTATGACTAGCATTGCCAGGAAAATTGTTTATGTTGACAAAATTCTGTGGAACCACAAGGCTTGAAAACCTCCGGTTAAGCTTCACTAGGAAAAAATCATATGTATATTTCTTTTTAGTTATGATAGATATATTGTCCGAATAAGGCATTAAAGCGAAGGTTTTCTATTACGAAGGGCCTATTAAAATTTACCAGTGGATGTTTAAACTATTGTAATCATGCGCTGGGAAACTCGTAAATGTATATTTTTCACCATTTTGATTACATGTGAATTCCTCATTATTTATACTTACAAAGCATTTTATATGGGAGCAATAGTGTATACCAGTTTATTGCAAATAAATAATTAAGCTTGTTTATTTGTTGTGTTGTTATGTTGAAATATCCTGTTCCACATAATAGGATATTTCACTGAAAAAATTTTTACTCATACACTTATAAATATCCAATAATTTGATCAAAGTAATACCTCATCTATTATATCAGATAAAGTAATTTTCTAAACATATCTTTAAAATACATATTGGAAATACAAGAAAGAAATTGTGTTATTTAATGCCTTTTGTAATGTTTCATTGTCATGGTGAAGAACCGATATAAAAAATTTGAGATTGTAAAAGCTTTTAAAAATTTAAATATAGTTGAGTTTAATTTTGTAAAGTAAATGTCTACACTCTAAAAAGAAAGAAAAAAATCTGTTAAATTTGCGGGGAAAATTGCAGGCAGAAATATTGCAAGCAGTTTTGCCGTAAAAATTGCAATAAAATTAGATGTAATAAAAAATTACACTTAATTTTATTGCAATTTTTACAGCAAAAACTACTGGCAACATTGCTGCCAGCATTGTTTCGTAAATTTAACGGATTTATTTACAGTGTATCTTATTACAATTATTTAATTTCAATGAATATCTTTCGCGTGCAAAAAATGTAGTATTTCAGATTTTAAATCGATATTAATAATTTATTGATATAGATGTATATATAGCTATAGAAATTGATTCAGATAGATGTAAATATAAATATTATTATTATTATTTTCATAGAACAAAAAAAATATGATATTTCGCATATTAAAAGTTAAAACAATAACCTCATCCTCAAAATTGTGCCTTTTTTATATACTGAAGTGAATAAACTTCTAATTTTTTTCATTAAATTAAAGTTTCTAAAGGCTACATTGTATTAAAAGTATACCAACAAAATGTTAGATATTGAAGGTAGAAAAAACCCCAAACATGCACAGCAAATCACCAAGAATGTTTTTCTTAATATGTTTAGAAACATCCCCTCTAATTGATTAGCATGGAATCCAAATACAAATCAAAATAAAATATTTCTTCTTAAACATAAATTTTCAAAATATTTTTCGAAGAAATTATGAACTGCAGGGGTAATGGAATTTGGAAAATTGAGTTTTCTCAGTATCTTACGCACTTTCTAATAATACAAGTGTACGGATGAGAAATTTAAGTTTGAAGTCATTTCACTCGAATAAAAGAATATGCCACATGACTACATAAAATGTAAAATTCGATTTCAAATTAAAACGTTTTCGGCCCAGCTGTTGATATTGAAGTTATCCAATAATTTGAAATTTCAGTAGCTAGTCTCTTAAACATTGGATATTTTTTGACAGAAAATGCGTTAAACAGATAAGTTTGAAATGGAGTACAATGAAACGTTTTAATGTTATTTTTTGCATTGATTCGATAAATGGATTTTTTTTAATTTAAATAACTTTGCCCTAGAGACTAATTTAAAATAATTCTAGTGGCAGAAGAAATGGGATATTGCAGAATATTTTTAAACGTGAAAGAAATCAAGTTTTAATTTGAAAAATGCAATGCTACCTTTTTTACATTTACGTAATTTCTTCATAAATTGTCTCTATTAAAAATGTAGTACAGAAGATTTTAAAATAATATTAATTATATATGTATATATATATATACTGATATATAGAAAGAGTGAAATACATTTTATTATGATAAGTGAAAGACTTATAATATATGATATTTCGAAGAACATAATTAAAAATGACCTTTAAAATTAAAATATTTTCGAATTCTTTCAAAATCTTTTTTTATATTCCATCACGTAAGCTTGAAAATTTTCTTAAATTACCATTTAGTAAAGGCTACATCTTATTAGTAGTGTACCAACAAATGGGTAAATATTGAAGATAGAAGCGACACCCATCGTGCCAAGATATTCACGATGCATGGTTTTTAGTCCAGGCATTTGGTAAAAAATAAATGCAAGTTTTGGTGTAGTTTTGATTTTTGGTTCTCTTTATGTTTTTTGGGTCGCTGAACACGAATCTGGCATTATCCAACAAAATTTCTCCCCGGAAACACGTTTTTTTGGCAAAAAACGTGTAAAAAACGTGGCTTTTTTTCGTTTTTTCTGAATAACTTCAAAATTATTCATTTTACATAAAAGTCATCAATACATAAATTAAAGAACACAAAATTTCCTACATTTTATGTATTTAAAGTTTTTTTCAATGATCAATAGTTTAGCCGTGAGAGAGCCGCAAAAATGGGTGTGAAAAGCAGAAAATTCTGAAAAACGTGAATTACAGCACCGTACGTCGATAAAACATGAAAAACAACCATTTTACACAAATTTTTCCCGTTTAATAATACTAAATATATTATTATTGACTATATTTTATTAATCTGATGTTCATTGTTTCTTTCTAAACTGAAAAATAGATAAAAATGAGTATATCTGTGATCAAAATCTTCATTTGCTATTACAAAATTATAATAATAATAATTTCTTAATTTGACTTTTAAATAATGTAAATAAAATAACTAAAATAGGCTTTAACTGATCCCATTGTTTAACTAATTGCATTGTTGTTAACTAATTGTTTCCCTCTTGATTGAAGGGGTACAAGTGTGAAATAACGTTGGTCAAGTGCCCATCCCCGCGTCCCATGTCCACGCTCAATAGAATACTAACCCCCCCCCCCTCCCCGCCAGTCTCACCTCTGTTAGAAATATGCGTCGCACAGATCTCTAGCTTATCAGGAGGACACATTTCTCTCAGTTTCCATATGCAACTGCTTACTTATAATTTAGTAATTCACTGTTTATGTCTTCGTGAATATAGTGAGCAGCTAAAGTGATTTTGCGCGACGTCGCTGTGTTTTATTTGTGACTCTCCTTTAGAAGAGAGGTCAGTGAAAGTTAGTCGAGGTATTGCATCGTTAATCAAGGCAATTACAGAAAGAAAGGATGGAAAGGCAGTTTTCCTAAAGGGGAAAACCTCAGTAGATATACATGTTAAGTGTAGAAAAGCATACGTAAATGAACGGATGATTACTGCTTATGTGAAGACAGTTGAGGAACAAAGTGCTACCATTCCTCAAATTTTAAGATCATCAACTCCTAAGTTTAATTTTCGAACTAATTGTTTTATATGTGAACTGTGCATTTCGGAAGAGTTAATTGCAACATAAGCGAAAAATCCACCAAGCGAACGCAGTACTGTATACAGTATGCGACACATGGGAGTACAATTCTAAAAGCAGCAAGAGCTGGCAATGATGATTATGGGCAGGCTATAATTCAGCGCATCGAACCAGTGAATGATTTTATCGCAGCAGATGCTCAATACACATCAAATGTTTTAAATATATTTATAGGAGGCCGAAGGTCTAAGAACAGAAGAAACGTGGTACGTTTGCCGAGGCAATCGACAGAGCAATGCAAAGTATATACGATTATCTTGAAAATCATGATGACGAGTGTCAATTCTCCATAGAAGAGCTAATGAAACAGGTTACAGGGAGTTATCAACCTAATATGAGAACTATAAAGTTTAACCTCATTGAGAGATATGGAGACGACATACTGATCACAAAGAATCAGAAAAAAAATCCATTGTGTGTTTCAAGAATATAGGAGGGAAGATACTGACTAATGCATGGTATCAGCAAACATGTAAACCTGATCGAGATGAGAGATTGCGAGTGGTTGAAGCAGCAGCAAAAATTATTTGCGAAGATATCAGATAGAAGATTTGCTACGGGAAACTGCTAAAACATCGCAGTTACGTGTCAAGACGAAGAGGATGAACTAGACTCTGAAACCGATCTGGAAATGGATTGCCCACACGATGAATCAGAGGACCCAATGGAAGGGGAAATAGTTATGCTGCAAGGTATCAAATATTTACTATTAAAAAAACTTTTATGTATAATAGTGATAGTTATAAAAACACCCACTAATTCCATTCGTCTATTTTCTATTTTGTAGATGTCGGTGAAAAGCAGGGATTCTCAAATAAAAGAAAGCGAAAATAGAACTTTGTTTTTTAAGTAAATGTACTTACTAATGTACTTAATTATTTATTATTAAATAATAATTCATAATGAGTCGTCGTTTTTATTGTTAGCAACTTCATTGTAAAATATAGACGATCATAATATCTTCAGTATCATTTAAAGTCAATCTTTGCTAAAAAATGATCATTTTTCATGTTAAATCTATGTACAGTGCCATTATTCGTATTTTCCGGGTTTTTTTAATTTTCACACCCACATTTTGAACTTCTAGATCTTTAAGAACTGGAATCCGTGTCAGTTTTTATATGTTAAAGCCTGTTTTAGTTATTTTATTTACATTATTTAAAAGTAAATTAAGAAATTATTACTATTATCATTTTGTAATAGCAAATGAACATTTTGACACAAATATGCTCATTTTTATCTATTTTTCAGCTTAGAAAGAAACAATGAACATCAGATTAATAAAATATAGTCAATAATAATATATTTAGTATTATTAAGTGGGAAAAATTTGTGTAAAATGGTTGTTTTTCATGTTTTATCGACGTACGGTGCTGTAATTCACGTTTTTCAGAATTTTCTGCTTTTCACACCCATTTTTGCGGCTCTCTCACGGCTAAATTATTGATCAGAGAAAAAAACTTTAAATACATAAAATGTAGGAAATTTTGTGCTCTTTAATTTATGTATTGATGACTTTTATGTAAAATGCATAATTTTGAAGTTAATTAGAAAAAACGAAAAAAAGCCACGTTTTTTGCACGTTTTTTGCCAAAAAAACGTGTTTCCGGGGAGAAATTTTGTTGGATAATGCCAGATTCGTGTTCAGCGACCCAAAAAACATAAAGGGTACCAAAAATCAAAACTACACCAAAACTTGCATTTATTTGTCCTTTTTGAGCACGTAATGCCTGGACTATTTGTTTATATTCAGGCAAACATCTACTCCAATTAATAGCATGAAAAGTAAATACAAAACAAAACAAAATATTTCCTCTCCTAACTCTACTAAAAGATATATATCCGAAAAATGTTTCGAAGATATTTTGAACTGCAGGAGAGATAATGGAATTTGGAAAGTTGAGTTTTCTCATTATTTACGCACTTCCTAATAATACAAGTGTAAGAATGAGAGTTAGAAGTTTGAAGTCATTTCGCACGAATAAAGGAAGGTGCCACATAACTGCAAATAACTAATTAGGCCTTCTTTCTTTTCTAAGATGTAATATTCGATATTGAACTAAAGCGTTTTCAGCCAGCTGTTGGTATTAAAATTATCCAATAATTTGAAATTATAATAACTAGTCTCTTAAACATTGGATATTTTTTGACAGAAAATGCGTTAAACAGTTGAGTTGGAAATGCAGTACAGTGAAACGTTTTAATGTTATTTTTCGCATTGATTCGGTAAATGGATTTTTTGAATTTGAATAACTTTAATCTTATGATTAAATTAAAATGACTGAAATGAATGAAGAAATATGATATTGTAAAAGAATTTTAGCTATTAAAATAATCAAGATTTTTTATAAATTAACAATATCAGTTTTAAAATTATGTAATGTTCTTTATATATTGTCTCTATTAAAGTTATAGTGCTGCATATTTTAAAGCAATATTAATACTATATACATACATATATTGATAAATAGATAAAGCAAAATGTACAATACAGTGGTGGTCAGAATTATAAGAACAACTTGAAATTACACATAAAATATTTATTTCTAAACTAAATAACGTAAAATATATACATAAAATGCTTTTTTATGTAGAAATCATTGTAGAATGCAAAACAATGGAAAGTGCAAAATATGATTTTTTGTCATAATTAACAAAATATGTAACAGTAAAAATGTGATAAAATTATAAGGACAATGAATGTTTTCCCCTAAAACACATAAATAATTAATAATTATCCTCCCTTCAAGTGTACGGATGAAAAATGCAGCCCTCCAAGAGTCTTGCAAATGTGTAAAATTGTAATGTTGTTTTCACGGCATTTTGTTTTAAATGCTAATAAAACATGATTATTTCAATATTACATAAAAAATATCTTATTTAGGAATATAAATGTAATTCTTGAGAGTCTTAATCATTCTTCAATGCTTTGAAAATTCATTAAATTTATAGAATTATAATATCTTAAACATTGCTTATATTGCAGTGAAACCTGGAGTTTAGTGTGCGGAATATTACGGGCCAAACGCTTAGAGGGTTTTAAGTTTGAAGTTATTTCGCACGAGCAAAGGAATATGTCATGTGACTATATATAAAAAAATTAAGTCTTTTTTTTTTCTTAAGGTGTAAAACTCGATAATGAACTGAAGCGTCTTCGGCCCAGCTGTTGATATTAAAATTATCCAATTATTTGAATTTTCAGTACCTAGTCTCTTAAACATTATTAATATTTTTTTTGTACAGAAAATGCGATAAACAGATGCGTTGGAATTGAAGTACAATGAAACGTTTTGATGTTATTTTTTTAATTGATTCGATAAATGCATTTTTCGAATTTGAATAACTTTACTCTTGTGATTAATTTAAAATGGCTGAAATGAATGAAGAAATATGATATTTTAAAAGATTTTTAACATGTTTTTTAACATTTTTATGATATTTAAAAATTTTCAAAAGATTTTAAAATAGTCAAGTTTTTTTGAAGTATTAGCGGTATTTGTTTTAAATTTACGTAATTTCTTTATATATTGTCTATATTAAAATTACAGTGTTGCAGATTTTAAAGCAATATTAATAATACATATATATACGTATATTGATAAATAGATAGAGCGAAATATACAGTGGTGGTCAAAACTATAAGAACAATTGAAAATTACAATTAAAATTTTTTTCTGAATTAAATAAAGTGAAATTTATACATAAAATGCTTTATTATGCTAGGAATCATTGTATAAGCAAAACATTGGAAAATGCAAAATATGAATGTTTTGTCATACTTAATGAAATATATCATTTTAAAAATCGGACAAAATTATTAGAACAATAAAAGTTTTTGCCTTTAAACACACTAATAAATAATAAAAATCCCCTTCTTTTCAATCACCTTAATCAGTCTTGACGCCATGGAGTTTGACAGTTTCTTAAGAACATTCTTGTAAAACTTTGGCAGGGCTTTCTTGATGGAGGGCATGAGCTCTTTTTTTTCATATTGTGTACCATTTCTGTATACTTCGTGTGCCTGAATACCCCACGGATTTTCCATTGGATTCAGATAAAGGCTTCCGGCCGGCCTATCAAGTACTTTTACGAAATTACCACTAAGCCACGATTTTGAAGTTTGAAAAATATGTGTTGTGGCATTGACCCGATGGAAAAACTAATATCCATTCATTATTAACGATGTTTCGGGTAAAAGATTATACGATCAAGAAATCGCAATATATCAATTAACTCTCAAAATTCATTCTTCCCTGCACAAAAACTATTGGTATAGTTCCACCTGCTGCGAAACCTCCTCAGACTAGTATTGTTCTATCTCCAAATGCACGCCTTGAGAAAAATCCTTTTTCATTACGGAGATCTACCAGAAATAACGCAAACTATCTGGTCAATCCAAATTAAACTCTTTCTCATCGGAAAAGACAGCGTCATCCCGCTTTTTTCCCTATAGTAATGCATTTTTTTGGTAAACTCCATCCTCAGTCACATATGAACTTATGTAGGAGATAGTCATGATATATGTTTACCATAGCGAATCTTTTTTTCTTTTTGTAAAACACGTAGAACAAAAACAATACTACATAAGTTAAATTGACGTTTTATTTCTGTTAACGTTAGTTTTTTGGAGCAAATTAGCCTTACTATCATTATTTTCTTCCATACAGAAACAGGCGATGACTTACCTGTATGTCTTTGCCGTCCATATTTACAAGGATTTTTAATTTAATTGTAAATAACCGATCTTGATCTATTAAGATTTGTCGCAATTTTCGTACAGAAAGTCCTGAACTTTTAAATGCATCCCCTTTCTCTTTCTCAAACTCCGAAATATTTGCACCAAGCGGCATGGCTAAAAAACAGAATATGACGGTTCCAAATGTTTATTACGCATTTATATCGTCCGGAAATTCCGTGTGCAGACCAAAAGACATGAAGATTTTACTTTATAGAACACACAACTATAGTTGTTCTTATAATTTTGTCCATATCAAGTGGCTGTATAAAACTATAATACATTTTATGAATATAAATTTTCCAAAATAGTTCCATAAAAACTCATAAAAATATTCTTCATTTTTCATTGGTTTACAGCCATTATATTTGGATACGTTTCCAGCCAAATATAGCCAAGATTTAGGCAATTTTTGCCTTTTCCTTATAATTTTCACCGCCATTGTATCAGTTATAATATTAGAATTATGATATTTCGAAGAACTGGAGTAATAATGAATTCTTACTCTTAAATTTTTGTCGAATTCTTTCAACATCTTAGTTCGTAGTCCATCACATAAGCTTATTTTCTTTTATACCATTTAGTAAAATTTATATTTTTATTACTAGTAAATCAACAAATGAATAAATATTAAAGGTAGAAACTTATAATAAATACAAAAAATAATCACCATGCATGGTTTTCTTCATATTATGACAAACACATGCAAACATATTAGCATGAAAAGTGAATACAAAACAAAATGAAATATTTCCTCTTAAATTCCACTTAAACATATATATCCACAAAATGTTTCGAAGAAATTCTAAACTGCAGCAGAGATAATGAAATTCGGAAATTTGAGTTTTCTCATTATCTTACGCATTTACTAATAATACAAGTGTATCGATGAGAGATTTAAGTTCTAAGTCATTTCGCACGAGGAAACGAATATGTCATGTGACTATATATAACCAATTAAGTCTTTTTTCTTTCATAAGATGTAAAATTCGATAATGAACTGAAGCGTTTTCGGCCCAGCTGTCGGTATTAAAATTATCCAATAATTTGAAATTTCAGCAGCTAGTCTCTTAAACATTGGAATTTGTTTTTAACAGATAATACGTTAAACAGTTGAGTTGATAATGTAGTACAGTGAAATGTTTTAATATTGTTTTAGCATTGATTGGATGTATGGATTTTTCTAAATTTAAGGATTTTACTCTTGTGACAAATTTAGACTGATTTAAATGATGGAAGAAATAGGATATTGCAAAAATTTTTAAATATTAAAATAGTCAAGTTTTATTTTGAAAATTTTAACGTTACTTTTTTTAAATTTAAGTAATTTCTTAATATATTTTCTGCATTAAAAATGTTCTGCTGATTTTAAAACATTATTAATAACATATATATATATATATATATATATATATATATATATTGATATGCAAAAAGCACGATATCTATTAGTATTATTATTAGTAAAAAACTTAAACTACTTGCTATTTCATTGAACTGAAGCTAAAACGACTTCTCATTAGAGACATTTTCTCAAATTCTTTCAACATTTTATTTTATACATCAAGTAAGCTTCATATTTTTAGTGAAGACTACATTGTATTAATATTATACCAAAACATGTTTAAATATTGAAAAGAGAAATAAAGTCAGTCGTGCAAAGGTGTTCATCATACATGGTTTTGTTTATATTTTGGCATACATCTACTCCGATTATTAGCACGAAAAGCAAAACAAAATAAAATATTTCTTCTTAAACCCTACTAAACATACATATCCACAAATTGTTTCGAAGAAATATTGAACGGCAGCTAAAATAATGGAATTTCGAAATGTGAGATTTCTCATTATCTTATGTGTTTCCTAATTATACAAGTGTACGGATGATAAATTTAAACTTGGAGTGATTTCACTGAAGAAAAAGGACATGACATGTGATTACATATCACTAATAAAATCTCCTTTCTTTTCTTAAGATGTAAAATTCGATATTTTACTAATTATTTTCGTCCCATAATAAAATTATTCAGTAATTTGAAGTTTCAGTATCTAGTCTGTTGAAAATTTGAATTTTGTTTGCTGAGAAAAATCGTTAAAGAGATGAATTAGATTAATTAAGAATTAGATAAATTAGTTATTAGATTTAATTTGATTTTTAGCATTGATTGAAAAAATATAATTTCACAACTTAAATAATTTTGTTTTTGTAAGAAATTATAAACTAATTAAGAAAGCATAATTTGCACTTTTTAAAGATTTTCTTTAAAATCCATATGCATACTTTATTTTTATTTGGGTTATTTGATTATATTAATTTACTTATATAATATATCTTGACTACCAAATTAAAATAAAACAAATAAATATTTTCAGACTAAGAAAAGGAAAAATTCTCAATAAAAAAAAAATCTAACAGTTTTAGAAATTTTGAATTTATACTTAACTAGAAATAAAATGATTTCGTATTTTCTATAGTGCTATATTTTTTATTGAGAAGACATATTTTTAACAAATCAGTGTAAAGATTTACATTTTAAGCTCAAAACAGTAAATTTACAAAATAACATATTTTACGAAAAATGTAGAAATAAAAAGTCACTTTGACGCTCGCAGAAAGCAGGAAACCAACAATGGTAAAATTTTTGTTTCCTGTATACTATTAAAAATCTTTCCATCGATAGTAAATAAAAATCAAAGTAAAATATTTATTTTTATTTCTCAAAAATGTTTCGAGGAAATTATTTGGAAGAGAGCTTAGATAATGAAATTCGAAAATTTTAGTTTCCTATTTATCTTTAAAGGTTGCTAATATAGAAATGTATGGATGAGAGATTTGCGCTCAAAGTTAAAAGGTATGGGAAAAGTACTATGAGGTGCCATATGACTACGCATATGTAATAAATAATGTGTTTCTAAAGAAAGAAAATGGGATATAGCGCTAAAATATTTTCGAAGCATATGCTGTCATATTTTAGATAGTTTAAAAAAGTAACAATACTACTTTTAATTAATAAAAAGCTTAAAGCTCAAACTTTAAAAAGAGTAAAAATAATTCTACTTGAGTATTTATATGTTTTCACTCTACCAGAGTCATTTTCAAAACAAATAAAAATATTCTAATAATTCAAGTTCTATGGGGCAATGATTTTAAACACCATTATTAAATTTTTCACTTACTCTTCTATATTATGCATGTTATTATTATTATTATTTTTTTTTACATTGATGTTTATTTTTATCTCCGCTATCACTGTGTAACTCGAGCCATATTTCTGAATATTTAAACGATTTTATATCGTTGCATATGTAAATCTTTCCCATTAACATCTTAGTGACTTCTCTTACATTGGGTTAATGTATAGATTGCTTGGAAACAACTACTCCAATTATTAGCATAAAAAGTAAAACAAAGCAAAATAAATCATTTCCTCCTAAACTCTATTAAAAGATATATCCAGAAATGTTTCGGAGGAATTTTGAACGGCAGCTAAGATAAAGGAATTTGGAAATTTGAATTTCCTTATAGTCTAAAGAGTTTCTTAATAAGACAAGTGTACGGTTGAGAGATTTAAGCTTTGCATTTTTTCATTGAAGTAATGGAACATGCCACGTGATTACCTATTACTAATTAAGTTTTTTTTTTCTTAAGATGTAAAATTTGATACTGAACGAAACGTTTTCGGCCCATATTAACATTATCCAGTAATATGAAGCTTCAATATAGTCTCTTGAACATTTGAATTTTTTTGCTTATGAAATGCGTATAAAAGATGAGTTCGAAACATAGTAAAGGAAACAGCTTTAATTTAATTTTTAGAATTGATTGGGAATATGTTTTAGCAATTTGAATAATTTTGGTCTGCTGAATGATTTAAAATGATTTAAAAAACCCGGCTA
This sequence comes from Maratus speculifer, assembly GCA_964019185.1. Taxonomy (NCBI): domain Eukaryota; kingdom Metazoa; phylum Arthropoda; class Arachnida; order Araneae; family Salticidae; genus Maratus; species Maratus speculifer. Next base: position 175,821,293 of record OZ025297.1, on the reverse strand, counting down.
GCACCTGTTAAAGGTTTCCTTTAATATTCATATGCATATTTTTGTGTTTATCATTAATTGGTTTATTTGACTACATTAATATTTTTATGCAATATATTTGCACAGCCAAAATAAAGTTATGTAAATAAACATTTTAAAACTAAAAAAAACAATTTTGCTATGAAAAATTTTGCTAATAGTTTTAGTAATTTAATTTTTCACTTAACTAGAATAAATGTAAAATTTATTCTAAATTGCTACCTATTGATTGAGAAGACTTATTTTTAAAACCGGCGTAAATTTTTAAAATTTTAGCTTAAAGAGTGCATTGACAAGATAATATAGTTTACGAAAAATATAGTAATAAAAAGTTATTTTGACGGTCACAGAAAGCATATAGTGGTAATAGCTTTTGTTTGCTATAAGCGATTGAAAATGTTTCCATCCACAGTAAATAAAAATCAAACTAAAATATTTACTCTTAATTTCCACTAAATTTATTATTTGCCAAAAATATTTCGAAGAAAGTATTTGGAAGACAGTTTAGATAATGGAATTCAAAAATTTGAGTTACCTCTTTATCTTTAAAGTTTCCTAATGACATAGCTGTATGGATGAGAGATTTGCGCTCAAGGTTAAAAGGTATGGGAAAAAGAATGTGTCGTATGACTACGCAAATGTAATAAGATTATGTTTCCATTCTAACGAAAGAAAATGAAATATTGCACTTAAATATTTTCGAAACATATGCTGTCGAATTTCCAACAGATTAATCAAAAAAGTAACAATACTATTTTTAATTACTAAAAGGTACAACGCTAATACTTCAAAAACTGTAAAAATATACTTTTTTAATGATCATATGTTTCAACTGTGCGCGAACCATTTTTAAAACAAATAAATAAAGTTTTATGATCTATGATGCAATAATTTTAAACACCATCATTCAATTTTTACCGTAATGTTTCATATTATGTGCGTTATTATTATTTTTTTTATTTACATAATTGTGTATTTGAATTTTTATAACCATTGAGTAACTCGAGATATAAGTCTGGAATTTCAAATCATTTTGTATAGTTCCATGTGGAATTCTTATTTGTTAGAATTTCTGTGGGATTCAAACACAGAGATTCTAAAACTTGGGGGAGAAATTATCATAGTATATTTTGGTCAGTTATGCCTCTTGGCTTCTAGGGTTCTCATATCGAATAAGAAAAGTATAAAATAAATACAATGAAAAATTCAAGTAATCTTCCGAATAAAAATTAGACACTCTTTCATACCTCATAAACATACATGGAATTTATAAGGTACAAAATGTTTCTACTAATTTGAGATAAATACAGGGTGATTCATAAAAGATGGGCAGAACTTTAAGGGGTTATAGTACACTTAAAGACAAATAATATTAAATAGGAGACTAAGGGTCCCAGACGTATTCCCAAGGAGATAGGGGGCATTAAAGTTTAGGGTCCGAAATTTCAAATGATTATAAAAAATGGAAAAATTGGTCGATTCGTTTGCGGTTTTTGCAAAAAATTTTCTTTATGCCAGTATTTTCTTGAAATAAAATTTTAAAGTTCAATTTCAAAAAATGCCGATAGGGGGCGCTTTAAACTTTGGAGTAACAAACAACTATTTTTTAACGTTATTTTTTGTATTTCTTTAAATGATTTCGAAAGCTTAGACTTAAATTTTGATCTAAAAATCTGAGTCCTAACGAGTAGTTAAATAGCGTAAACTGAAATTTGAAATTTGAAACCCTTCTCCCCCCAGAACAAAAATCAGTTATTCCCGATCTTTGTGTCGTAGATTAGGCTCTAACTACTGCCGCGTTTTGCTAAAATTATTCTTTATGTCAGTATTTTCTTGAAAATAAATTTTAAAGAAAAGTTTCAATAAATTCCGATAGAGGGCGCTTTAGACTTTGGAGTAACGAACAACTATTTTATACCGTTATTTTTTGTGTCTCATTAAATGCTTTCTAAAGCTTAGACTTAAACTTAAATTTTCCGCTCAAAATCTGAATCGCTGAGCGTGGTTCAGTAGCGAGGGGAGGGGGTTCAAATTTCAACTTCTGAACATAGTTCAGTTTGCACTACTTAACCATGCCCAACGATTCTGTGTGTAAATACAACTTTCGTCAAGGACTGCATAGTCGGAATTCACTCATAAAGGCACTGGCACAGTTGGAAACGTCGCTCATGCAAACGTTAAAGCTCCATTCCTGACGCTAGTCACCGGGTGAAGAAGGAGACAGAAAGTATGCAAATGTCAAATGGGGAAGAAGAAGAACACGTATGCAAAATTTCGACACGATTCAGGCATAAAAACCACTGAACGGTGAGTCAAGTGTAAGTAGCTGTAGTAATGAATCGGAAGATGGTGCCCTTCACGAATAAGGAAAAGGCTGAGATGCATTTAATTTACGGAGCGGCAGATGGAAATGGTGCAGAGGCACAACGAATGTACGGAGAGCGATTTCCCAACAGGCGGTTGCCTAACCGCAAAACTTTCGAGCGCTTGCACAGACAGTTGTGTGAGACGGGATCATTTCTCGCTTCCCGGTCGAATGCAGGTCGTGCAAAAAAGGACGAATCAGTAGTTGTTGCAGAAGCCATTCTGGATGTAGTAGCGGCGCAGCCAAGTACAAGTACACGAACAGTGGCTAGGCAGGTGGATACCTCACAGTCCATGACTTGGAGGGTACTGAAGGATGAACATTTGCTCCCGTTTCATGTGCAACGAGTCCAGAAACTGTCTCCAGGGGATTATCCAAATCGTATTGAATTCGCCCCGCTGGTTTCTGCAGCAGAACGCGCTGAATCCACATTTTGGACGAACTGTGCTTTTCACCGATGAATGTACCTTCAGACGTGAAGGTACATTTAACACACACAATGCACATGTATGGGCGGATGTCAATCCACATGCTACGTATCCACATGCTCATCAGAGACGCTTTTCCATCAGTGTTTGGGCAGGAATCCTCGGAGACCACCTAATCGGACCGTACCTTCTTCCTGAACGCCTCAACGGTAAAACATACCTCACATTTCTGCAACATGCGCTGCCAGACCTGTTAAACGTTGTTCCTCCACGCATCCGGCGGGTCATGTGGTTCCAGCACGATGGAGCGCCAGCCCATTACGTACGAGACGTCCGCAACTATCTGGACATCACATTTCCGAACAGATGGATTGGTCGAGGTGGTCCTGTTGCTTGGCCTGCTCGCTCGCCAGATCTTTCACCCCTCGATTTCTTTTTTTGGGGACAATTGAAGGCTCTTATGTATGAGACACCCATTGAATCCCCCGAGGAACTGGTCGCCAGACTTTCCGCCGCTGTAGGGGAAGTGCTGGAAAAGCCTGATGTTTTCGCGAATGTTCGCCGTTCCATTCTTCGCCGTTGTTCTGCGTGCATAACCTCTGGTGGTCACAATTTTGAACATTTATTGTAATTACATGTTAATAAATATGCTTTGGTAACATAATCCTAATTTGTGTCTTTTTACCTCGTATCACAGCACACAATGTGTGGACATGGTAAACTGAACTGTGCTCAGGAGTAGAAATTTCAAACCCCTCTCCCCAGAAACTTAACCACGTCTAACGATTCAGATTTTGGGCTGAAAATTTAAGTCTAAGCTTTAGAAAGCATTTAATGAGACACAAAAAATAACGGTATAAAACAGTTGTTCGTTACTCCAAAGTCTAATGCGCCCTCTATCGGAATTTTTTGAACATTTTCTTTAAAATTTATTTTTAAGAAAATACTGACATAAAGAATAATTTTAGCAAAACGCGGCAGTAGTTAGAGCCTAATCTACGACACAAAGATCGGGAATAACTGATTTTTGTTCTGGGGGGAGAAGGGTTTCAAATTTCAAATTTCAGTTTACGCTACTTAACTACTCGTTAGGACTCAGATTTTTAGATCAAAATTTAAGTTTAAGTCTAAGCTTTCGAAATCATTTAAAGAAATATAAAAAATAACGTTAAAAAATAGTTGTTTGTTACTCCAAAGCCTAAAGCGCCCCCTATCGGCATTTTTTGAAATTGAACTTTAAAATTTTATTTCAAGAAAATACTGGCATAAAGAAAATTTTTTGCAAAAACCGCAAACGAATCGACCAATTTTTCCATTTTTTATAATCATTTGAAATTTCGGACCCTAAACTTTAATGCCCCCTATCTCCTTGGGAATACGTCTGGGACCCTTAGTCTCCTATTTAATATTATTTGTCTTTAAGTGTACTATAACCCCTTAAAATTCTGCCCATCTTTTATGAATCACCCTGTATAAAATGTCTGAGGATTGAGTCAAGAATATTGTTGAAAAATATATATATATAAGTATTTATACGCATATACACTGAAATTTTTTTATATCAGCCAGCTTAAACTATACAGGGTGTTTCGCTACCAGACCGACAAACTTTGAGGGGTAATAGTAGACATTTAGACAAACATTATTAAATAGGAAACCATGGGGCGCAAACGTCTTTTATAGGAGCTAGGGGCCATTAAAGTTTAAGGTCCAAAAATTCAAACGCTGATAAAAATTAGAAAAAAGGGTCGATTTGTTTGCAGTTTTCTCCAAAATCATTCTTTATATTACGATTTTTTATTTTATTTTTTAATTTTAAATGTTAAGTTCAAAAATTGTCGATAGAGGGCGCTTTAGACTTTAGAGTAACGAACAACTACTTTTTGTCGTTCTTTCGCGCATGGTTTTGAAATTATTCTAAAGTTTAGACTTTAACTTAAAATTTAAGCCCAAAATCGGAAACATGGGGATCGGTTAACTAGCGAAAATTTAACTGTGAACCGAGGGGGGCGATTTTAAACGATCATAAACATTGGAAAAACTAATCGATTTTGTTGCGGTTTGCATGTAGGTCATTCCCTTGGTAGTTATTTTATTCAAAATGATGTACAGCTGTTGTGTCCTCATTTTTTCATAGAGGGCGCTTTCGACACATGTCCGACATTTCAATGACATTAATCCTAGGTGTTTTACTACCAGACTACCATACATCCAGGAAGTGTTAGGGATGCAAAAGCGACTCGGAATCACATAGAAATGTAACGTTGAAAATGTCTTTTTTGTGAGTTATGGTTAAAGGAAGTAGAGAAAAAGCAACAGAAACAAGCAGAGAAACAGCAACACGTTAATATGGACACAAAACAGATTATTTAAAGGTTTTACTAGAAAAGATGTTCAAAATTACGACCAGAAGTAATTCGACATGCTTGACAGCGGCGTCGCATGTAATTCCTCATGCTTTGAAAGATTCCTGGAATCTTTGATAGATTTCCGGAAGCTACAGAAATACGAGCTGCTAAGTCTTTAATTGATGGTACGGGATACTAATACACCCAACTTTTCATGTGACCTCAGCAGAAGCTCATACTTGATAAGTCCGGTGATCTGCCAGGCCAATAAACCGGGTCACCACGACCTATCCACCGCCGTCCACATGTTACGTTGAGGTATCGGTGAACATCATTAATAAAATGTGGAAGAGCCCGATCGTGCTGGAACCACATAGAGCTGCGCAACGAGAGAGAAACTTTCACGCGCATTACCGTTCAGCGCCGTCTACCGCAAGAAAATCGCAACGTCATCTACTGTCGCTGTCAAGTTTGCAGCACTGGTCGTGTTTCTGGTCGTAATTTCGAACACTTTTGCAGTAAAACTTTTAAATAAACTTTCTTCTGCCCACTTTAACATGTTGATGTTTCTCTGCTAGTTTCTGTTGTTTTTTTCTCTGTTTTTTTTAAACGTAACATGCAAAAAAGCAATTTTCAAAGTTACATCCCTGTGTGATTTCGAGTCATCTTTGCATCCCTTACACTTCCTTGAAGTATGGTGGTCTGGTAGTAAAACACCCCGAAGTAATACCATTGAAATGTCGGACATGTGTCGGAAGCGCCCTCTATCAAAAAATGAGGATATGAAAGCTGTACGTCATTTTGAATAAAATAACTACCATGGGAATGACCTACACGCAAACCGCAACAAAATCGATTAGTTTGTCCAATGTTTATGAGCATTTAAAATCTCCCCCTCGGTTCACAGTTAAATTTTCGCTAGTTAACCGATCCCCCTGTTTCCGATTTTGGGCTTAAAATTTAAGTTAAAGTCTAAACTTTAGAATGATTTCAACCCCATGACAAAAGAACGGCAAAAAGTATAGGTTCGTTACTCTAAAGTCTAAAGCGCCCTCTATCGACAATTTTTGAACTTAACCCTTAAAAAAAATTAAAAATAGTGATATAAAGAATTGTTTTAGAGATAACCGCAAACAAACCGACCCTTTTTTCTAATTTTTATCAGCGTTTGAATTTTTGGACCTTAAACTTTAATGGCCCCTAGCTCCTAAAGAAGACGTTTGCGCCCCATGGTTTCCTATTCAGTAATGTTTGTCTTCATGTCTACTATCACCTCTCATAGTTTGTCGGTCTGGTAGCGAAACACCCTGTATATAATGGCCTCAAAAATAAAAGGGTACAAGTGACAAAAATTCGATTTGGAGTAAAGTAATTTCAATCATAATTGACGTTAAATTTGAACGTCAAGAGCAAATTGACAGAAATGAAATAAAAAACTGCCGCTTTTTTCATTATCTTTTTTCAACTCTTATTTCAATAACAGTAATAAAAAGCGGAGTACAATTTTCTTTAATTTTATAAATAATCAATGTTGTTAATCATTCAACAAAAATGGTTGATATCCATAACGCCATTTCTTAACCTGGAAAGGAAAAAACATATTTTCAGGCCATCTGAGCGTATAGTTATTTTTTTTTAAATTTTGTCACTTATATCCCTTGGCTTAGGAGATCCTCATATATATTTAGGTGGAATATACTTATAGAATTTTACTTAAATATTTTCAGCAACATCATTCCTTATACCTTTTATGTCTTATTTTCATTTTTGTTTCCAAAGAATGTAATTGCTATTATACATCTGTTTAATCCACATTAATCTTGTACATATTTATATTCATGTACATATTTATCTAATACTATTTCTGTTTTTTTCTGTTTTTATTATTATGTTCAGTTATATTTATAATATTATTGTTTATATTAATTATTGTTATAATTATTAATGATAATTATATAATTACTATATATTTCACTAATAATACCAATGTTCATTAATGTTCATTATGATGTACAATTACATCATAATGTAATTAATTATTAAAGTTACAATACAATGCATTATGTACCTACATATTATATACATATAATGTATTATATTATACATATACTACTATAATAATATGTAATATTAACCCTTTGAAGGACAAAGTACTTGTATTTACAAAATGCTAAAATAATTGAATAACATAAAAAAAAAAAAAAAAAAAAAATCAAAATAAATAAATGGCTTTCTTTACGTACGTGATAAAATTAAAATTTCTATTTCAAAGTTCTGGTAGCAATTGCGCATTTAGCATTTAAAATTAAATGGGATATATTTTATCCTACTGCCTCTCAAGGGGTTAATGTATGCATAATGTATAATGAATATAATGATATATATATATATATATATATATATATATATATATATATATATATATATATATATATATATATATATATATATATACATATATATATATATATACATATAATATGTTGTTTTAATCCTTTTTTATTTTGTTTGTTTTATTTCTGGGTTTTTTTTTTTTTTTACCTAATGTTATTTTTGCTTATTTTCTATTTTGTGGGGGTTCTTTTGTTTGTTTATTTTTTTATATTATTTCAGTTTTTTTTACTAATATAATTTCTGTTATTTTATATATTTTTATTTATTTTATCTAGTTTTATTTCGCTTTTCTTTTCTGGAATAATTGTGCACGATATTTTGCATTTTTTAGTTTGTTATTGGCTAATGTCAAGATGAAAACCGTACATGTTATTTGTGAAATTTAAAATAGTTTGAGACTGGTGATTCTCAATAGTTCTACAAATATTTCCATTTTTACAATGTGTACTTATTTTCAATTACTTGTAGCACTTAGTACAAAGACTGGTCTCAAAGAATTTGATAAAGGTTCTCTATCATACTATTATAACACATAATGATATTCTACATTCTGTTTTTATTTGAAAAATTATTTTATAGTTTATATATTCGAATTTACTAATGACAAATTTTATTGATGTATGATGTCTATATATATACACTGGTATTCAAAAGTTAAGCATAATTCGTAATTAAGTAATGAAAGAAATATAAATCGATATGTGGTGAAACTCCAGGTGTGTAAACAAAATAGTACGCGTCATATATTTTCGCGAAGAGTTTTCCCCGAAATTGAAGAGGGGACCGTCAACAAATCGAAAAAGAACGAAGATCTTTTGGATTACCCTGTCAAAACTAATGTAGCAAAAGGGTTCAAACTGCACATTATGATTAAGTGGCTTTTTGTAATGTACTGTGTTTATTTTTATAAGGATAGCATGTATACTCGTAGAGAAATTAAGGTTTTTATAAAAACAGTCCTAAGTTTTTTTGCTTATAATTTGCAGAGTTCTTAATATAAAATAATGTTCTTTTCCGAAAATATGACAAACATCATTGTACACAATACCCTGTCATAAGAGTTAAAAAATAATAAAAATTGTATGAAAAATGAGCAGGTTTACTAAATAATATTTTACTGCGCATGCGTGAGCGCTATTAAAATTTCATTTGCATATTATGTTAGTTAAATGTGTAGAGCAACTTTTGTGAAAGTGTCAAAAACATAGATTAAAAATTCTGAAAATTATTGTTGATAGAATGAGATTAAAGTATTTTATTCCCTAATGAAGCAAAAAGATGAGGGGCTGTATCCATATTCCATTGTTTCGTCCCTAGACAATATTGCACGTAGTACTGTATTTGGATAAAACTCCTGATATTTTGCTTCCTTTTAGGAATAACGGATTTTGAGTTGATTCTATAGACGATAATTTTCAGAATTTTCAAGCTATGTTTTGGAAACTTTTACAGAAGTTGCTCTATACATTTAGCTAACACAATATGCAAATGAAATTTTGATATCATTGACGCATGCGCAATGAAAAATTATTTACTAAACCTACTTATTTTTCATACAATTTTTATTATTTTTAAATTCTGATGACAGGATATTGTGTACAATGATGTTTGTCATATTTTCAGGAAAGAACATTATTTTATATTAAGAATTCTGGAAATTATAAGCAAAAAAACTTAGGACTGTTTTTATAAAAACCTTAATTTCTTTACGAGTATGAATGCTATCCTTATAAAAATGAACACAGTACATTACATAAGCCACTTAATCATAATGTGCAGTTTGAACGCTTTTGCTACATTAGTTTTGACAGGGTTGTCCAAAAGATCTTCGTTCTTTTTCAATTTGTTGACGGTCCCCTGTTCGATTTCGGGGAAAACTCTTCACGAAAATATATGACGCGTACTATTTTGTTTACACACCTGGAGTTTCACCACATATCGATTTATATTTCTTTCATTACTTACTTAATTACCAATTATGCTTAACTTTTGGACACCAGTGTATATATAGGGTGTACCAGAACTTCGTGTAAAAAATTAAAAAAAGGTTAAAGATCATTGTTTGGAGACATAATTACGTAAAAAATATCGAAAGAAATCTTAAGGAAACACTGTAATGTGAGCACTCGATGTACACGTGGCTTCTTCATTGTCAATGCCGACTGAATAAAATTAACATGCTTAACACTGAATATAGCATACATGGGCCTAACATCTAGTTGCGCAGTAAAGCTCCACTATTAATGTGTTTATGCGAGTCATGGCGGACAGTTTAGTGGTGCTATAAATCTTACAATCTCGACTGGACGCTTGCATGTATCTCGTTTTTATTTTGGAGGTTCGGAAAATCCTTAGCAATTTTCCCGAACGCGGAATGCGTTTTTAACAAAATTGAACGCCATCACATTGCATAAGGAACGAAAGTGATCATTTGGACCTGAAATTTGGTAATAGTTGTACTATTAATATATTTACAAAAATGGATTATGGATAAAATGGATAAAAGGATGTACTATGGAGAGAACTGTTTACAAATTCGTAATGGACCGAAAATGGATCCGGAGACCCGGAATTCTATCGCCGCAGATATCATCACCACAACAACCGAAATAATCGCGAATGATTGCTAATCCATTTTGCATCGTGTTATGCATAAATCTATGAAAATGGGTGAAATTTCGAACAACCCCTGTGGTCCTTTAATAGGAATTGTAATATAATGTATAATGTTTAGGTAATATAATGTAATTTTTAAGTAATATATTGGTCGATTTTCTGTATGTGTAATAAAGCGTTTTACATGGCTTTCGTAATTATGGATGGACTAATTATGGATCCTAATTAAGGATCCATAATCCTTACAGCGTTTTCACGTCCATTGGTATGTACTTATGGTTCTAACCAAGTTTTTTAAATCCTTTCTAAATTTTTACACGAAGTTCTGGGATGACCTGTACCTGTATACATATATATGTACATTGTTCTTTGATAACGTGATAGTTGAGTAAAACATAGTTATTTACCTACAAAAGTAAGTGAAGCTTATGCAAATAGTGAAATTTCGCAATTTTATTTTCTAAAAATTACGGTCGAAACTTTGATATAGTGAAAATATTTTACAAATTTGGTTTAAAAAAGAAAATAATTTCAATACAGTCTATCATTTTAAATATTTTTGTATCAATACATGCTTGAATATACAGGGTGTTTCGCTACCAGACCGACAAACTTTGATGGATGATAGTAGACACGAAGACAAACGTTATTAAATAGGAAACCATGGGGCGCAAACGTCTTCTGTAGGAGTTAGGGGCCATTAAAATTTAAGGCCCAAAATTTCAAACGATGATAAAAAACGGAAAAAAAGGATCGATTCGTTTGCGGTTTTCACTAAAATTATTCTTTAAGTCACGATTTTTTTAGAAATTTTTTTAAAAATTTACGTTCAAAAATTGTCGATAGAGGGCGCTTTAGACTTTAGAGTAACAAACAACTATTTTTTACCGTTATTTTGTGCATGTGGTTGAAATTATTCTAAATTTTAGACTTTAACTTAAATTTTAAGCCCATAATCGGAAACATTGGGATCGGTTAACTAGCGAAAATTTAACTGTGAACAGAGGGGGAAATTTTAAATGCTCATAAATATTGGACAAACAAATCGATTTTGTTGCGGTTTGCGTGTAAGTCATTCCCTTGGTAATTATTTTATTCAAAATGACGTACAGCATTGGTGTCTCCATTTTTTGATAGAGGGCGCTTTCGACACATCTCCGAAATTTCAATGGCATTACTCCTATATGTTTTACTACCAGACCAAGATACTTCCAGAGAGTGTTAGGGATGCAAAGATGACTCGGAATCATATTATAATGTAACGTTGAAAATGCCTTTTTTACGAGTTAGGGTTAAAAGAAGCAGAGAAAAAAGCAACTTGATAATTCTACAACACATTCTGTCGGAACTTCTGGTAAAAGCACATGTTCCTCTTTCGTTGCACCACTCTATAGCACGATGGAGCTCCTCCACATTTTACCTATTATGTTCGCAAACACCCCAACATAACTTATGGACAGCAGTGGATAGGTAGTGGTGGCCCGGTTCGTTGGTCTGCCAGATCGTCGTACCTACTTCATTATATCAATTACTTTTTTTTACCTACCTTTATTTTATTAGTGTATAATTTTTTTGTATTTTTTTAAATGAACGTTGCTGGATGGGGCTGGTTGAGCTCAAACCAATTGGTAGCCCACCCGCACCTGGCTCAATCTGAATCTGAATCTGTATGGACTTCTGCTGGGGTCAAATGAAAAGTTGAATGTATGGGACTCCCGTACCGTCAGTGGAAGACCTCTCTCACAGCTCGAATTTCTGTAGCTGCCAGAAAGCTGTCCGAGATGCCAGGGATATTTCAAAGTGAGAGGAATTGCATGCATCGCTGCTGTCAAGCATGCCCGACTACTTCTGGTCGTAATTTCGGACACCTTTTGTAGTAAAACCCTTAACTAAATTGTTTTCTTCCACATTAACGTGTTACTGTTTCACTACATGTTTCTGTTGCTTTTTCCTTGCTTCTTTTAACCACAACTCGCTAAAAAGGCATTTTCAACGTTACATTCCTATGTGATTCCGAGTCGCTTTGCATCCCTAACACTTCCTGTTAGTATGTTGGTCTGGTAGTTAAACACCTAGGAGTAATGCCATTGAAATTTAGGAGATGTGTCGAAAGCGCCCTCTATCAAAAAATGGGGACATCAATGCTGTACGTCATTTTGAATAAAATAATTACCAAGGGAATGACTTACACGCAAACCGCAACAAGATCAATTTGTTTGTCCAATATTTATGGGCATTTAAAATTTCCCCCGCTGTTCACAGTTAAATTTTCGCTAGTTAACCGATCCCAATGTTTCCGATTATGGGCTTAAAAATTAAGTTAAAGTCTAAACTTTAGAATAATTTCAACCACATGCACCAAATAACGGTAAAAAGTAGTTGTCCGTTACTCTAAAGTCTAAAGCGCCCTCTATCGACAATTTTTGTACGTAACTTTAAAAAAAAATATTCTAAAAAAAATCGTGATTTAAAGAATAATTTTAGTGAAAACCGCAAACGAATCGACCCTTTTTTCCGTTTTTTATCATCGTTTGAAATTTTGGACCTTAAATTTTAATGGCCCCTAACTCATACAGAAGACGTTTGCGCCCCATGGTTTCCTATTTAACAATGTTTGTCTTCGTGTCTACTATCATCCCTCAAAGTTTGTCGGTCTGGTAGCGAAACACCCTGTATATATACATATATGTAAACTGGTGTGCAAAATTTAAGGACGAGTTTAAAAATGCCAAATTTCAAGGGATTTTCAAGTGATAATTTTCACACAAATATTCAAAAGGAAGTAATATAATTCAAATAATTACTATTCCTGTACAACAGCTAATCCATATAACATCTTATTCAGGTCACACATGGTCACAAGAGTCACAGTCACTACGATGAAACAAAAAATAGTAAATTCCATACGTCTCATTTATGAGTCTAAAATGACTACTATATGTGACTCCACTGACAGGTCACTGTGACTGCTGCCTTGTGGCGAGTCACCAGGTGACTTTACAATATTGTTTCATTGAGACTCTTGTGTAACGTCTCATCTGGGGACTCAATTTCAAAGTGATTGTGAACGTTGCATTATGGTAAATTGATAAATTATGTCCTATTAACGTCATATGTTGACTTTTCCCCAGTTTTCACAATGGCTACTTGGCATCTGTCACTATTTGACAAAGTCTTGTGACAGAAAGTCACTTTAATGGGACATTATTTAGTAATTTAACAAAATGCAACGTTCACTATGATTTTGTTATGGAGTCTCCAGATGAGAGGTCACACAAGAGTCTCAATGGAACAACATTTTAAAGTCACCTCGAGACTCTCCACGAATCAGCAGTCACAATGACTTTTCAGTGGATTCACATTTAGTAGTCATTTGAGACTCATAAAAGAGACGTATGGATTTTCCTATTTTTGTTTCGCCGTAGTGACTGTGACTCTTGTGACCATGTGTCACCTGAATGAAGTGTTATATAGATTAGCTGTTATGCAGAGATAGGAATTATTCCAATTATATTACTTCCTTTTGAATATTCACGTGAAAATTATCACTTGAAAATCAAAAAATGGCATTTTTGGACGCGCCCTTAAATTTAGCATATTAGTGTGTATATATATATATATATATATATGTATATGTATTTATGAAAACATATATTTAAATTCAATGATTATATATATGTATATATATATCCATTAAAAAGTAGAGAGCTTAAATGAATATGCAAAGCCTACTTTGCTTTAAATGCCAAATTTGTGCTTTGCTTTCTAAAAAACTTTCTTTAAGAACCTGAATTATCATTTGCTAATTTTTCTATAGCTTTTATGAGATTTATTATCCGAAAGTTCAATACTTTAATGAAATTTTTATTTTTTCTAATATTCATTAAACGTAACAGAATTAAACTAAAAGAACTCTTTGAGTGTCCGCATTCTAATCGATATTCTCATTTTTTTGGGGGGGGGGCATTTTTAAATCATTTTAATAAAAAAAATTGTATTATTAATTTCATTGTTTTAAATGCGGTATTTCGAACGTCATATTTACTTTAAAAAAAATTAATATGCAATTCATTTAGCGGAAACTTATTTGGAGGATTTTAATTAAATACCTGAAATGCAATTGCAAGAATCAGTTAAAGTCATTTTTTATTTCAGAGAAACTGCTATCAATTCTATACAAAAAAATCATGTGTATATTTTTTAATTAAAAATAAATTATCTTCCTTACCTTGAACTTCTAAAAACTTAATTTTACTACTAATACATGTAGCAAATCATTATTAACTTGCGAAAATTGTTGAATATAAAATGTCCGTCGTTTTAATTATGAAAAACGCGTGTTCTTCACAGTATTTTCTGAAATAAGCTTATGATACAATGCCACTTTAACCTAACAATATCCAGATTTATGATACATTATTTCAACAACTTAATTTAACGAGTTTTTTTTTTTTTTTTTTTTTTTTTTTTTTTTTTTGCGTCTTTTCAAATTTAGAGGAGTTAAAATAGCATCTAAATTTTCCTTAAATTTAATTTAGAAAATGATTTTTTGTGCTTTCATATTAAAATTATTTAATTAAATAAATATATGTGACCGAAGATAAACCTTATTAAAGCGTATCTTAAAATACCTAATATTTTTTAATTCGAAAGTTATTTTATGTTTCTAATCAATAACGAGATTTTATAGGAAAAATAATTTATTTTAAGGGTGTTACTCCAGTAATAATGAGCTAAATCATCTAAATCACCTAAATCGTGGTACGTATATAAAGATAGTAGGTAAAATACAATACTGTATAACAATATGTAAATATGTTTTCGCCTATTTGTATAAAAATCAGAAAGACACATTTCAATCTACATGCATTTTTAACACTTTCCAACATATTTAAAAGTGTTTATGAATTCCTTTTATCTGTCTGTCCGAGCTCTAGCTTTCGTTAATATTAAAATTTGCTTTATAATTCATATATGTTATGAGATTAACTGAGCTATCTCTGATATTAAAAATAAAGATGGAGCGTTCATAGTTTATTTAATGAAACACTACAAAAATTCCATTACACTGCAGCCTATGGGGAAATGTCATAACTATATTTTTGTCGTCCCGTCCGTCTATTTGTCTTTTACTTTATCCGCCTATAATAGCGCAATTCAACTCATATAATCATTGGTATTGAATTTATATAATCATTGGAGAATTTTGCAAGTCATTTTAAATTTTATGAAAATTGAATCAGAATTTAGAAAGATAATTATAAATATTGTTTTTATTTTATTAAAAACTATCATAATTAAATGTTTAAATGCTTTTTCAGGGTAGGTAATTATTCTAGATTTGCCTTAAGGATTAAATTTTTTTAAACCCAATTCTTTTCTTTGTAAGTCCTATTATTTTCGTGTATTGAATTTAATATCGTGTCAAAGTTAGCGTCATTTTTGCATTATTGTATTGGGATCTGAATATTTATAAAACAAGTTATAGTTCGAACGCATCTCAATTGCCACATTTGACGGGCAATTTCTAACTTGCTGTTACTGTCTTCTAATTAATCATCCTCGTCATCACAAATGTTTTGAATGTTTGTCATTCCTTGATTGCACATACCAGAGACGTTTCTTTTCTGATTAGGTATTTTATATTTTCTGAAAATATAAACTTACAATTCATTAGTATTCTATTTTTAGCTCTTATAAATCTAAATTTGAAATTAAAGATAGTTAGTGAATGCATTCCGACAGAAAACCTGGTCCATCTATCGCGTCTAATCATTACCAAAGTTAGACGTATAACCCATTCTGCCTCTATACTGTAGGTATTGTATTGTCATTTTAATTTATTTAGAAGCCTAATTTTTTCTCCTAGAATATAATTCACTAAAACTAGATATATCACATACAAACAGAAATTTTTATATTCATAAAAAATTTAACTCATAACGATAACCTTATGAAAAAAATACTTGACTTACCAAAAGCAACAATGATTTTAGCTTAAAAGATACTATGTATTTCAGAAGCAACATGTATCATTCCATACAGCATACCTTTAAGTATTTGACTATGCATCATTTGTGGGACATCATTTTAACGATATATGTAATTGATCCATCTCACACTATGGTCCAACTCTTACATAATAACCCTATAATTAAAATATCCTATAACCTCCACAGTCCCGAGACAAAAATTACTAGTCAAAAAAAAAGTTTAAAAAAACTACAAAACATCTCCAAAAATGTGTCAGTCAGTATATCGGTGCTATTGTTCATATGTACACATTTATGAAAAAAGTTTTATGAAGTACACATTTACGAAGTACAGTCAATCAGGGTAACTTTGCTCCACCTTTATGGAGCTTTGAACCAGTCAGTCAAGGTGGAATCTAGAAGAATTATTTCCATTAAGCTGCCAAATTCGCACCAGTACTGCTATCGATATTTTGAGACCAAAACTTTGCTTTTAACTTATGTGATGTAGCAGATTTATTCTGTTTTTTTTTTTCCTTCTTGGCCCAAAGTTACCCTGATTAACTGAAATTATAGCAATGCTAGAAGTATTTAAATTAATTTAAAGGTTATTCTTTAATGTCTAATACTGACGGCATCGGGAACTGTGATAAAAAAAAGTGTTTTATTTTTTTGAGCAAATAGAATTTAATAAACAAATCATAATTAAAAAAACTGTCAAGATATTCCATTTCATTTATTAGGTCTATCTTAAACTGCTCTAAAGAAAATTATTCGTATGTTTAGATTGATTAAAATAAATTATTTTTATGGTACAGATCATAAAAAACTAACTCTGTCTACAGAAAGAAAAAAATAGTACTAACCGATAAAAACCATTCATAAATACTAAAATCTTTTATTTTCTGAACTATCATTTTCTTTAAGTTGCTTTTATGGGTTTTTCTTAAAAAAATATCAACATAAGGCAGAATTTAATATAATGCAAACCACTTGCATTATCCATTACTTCAAGATTTGAAAGATTTTTTTTTTCAATTATTTAGCATTCATATTCGTTAAACATCAGACCAGTTTTCACAATATAAAGACTCTAACGTCAATTCAAGATTCAAAAAGATTTTTTATTAATGAAATTAAAAGATTTTAATGAAAAAAATGCAAATGGAAATATATTTGTGAAAATTTCATTAGAAATGCAATTTCTTAAATGAAAAATTCTTCTTAGAAACTTTTACTTTAGTCTTTAATTTAATTTTGATATTTTTAAAACTTTCTGTAAGATTTATTTCTTGTCATTTTTGTTGTGGGAATGTGAATTAAATTTATCATAGATTTGTAATATTTGAGTCATTATCGCAAAGTACTGCAATGGAAATAAGTGTTAATTAAAAATATCAAAATCGTAATATTATGTCCAACATATCTCGCTATTTTCGTAAATTTTCTATTAAAATTAAAATTTAGCAGAAAGAGTACTATTGTGACATATTTTTGTGTATTATTTCTAATTGTTAAAAACGTTTAAGATTTTAAAATATATTAAAATAGTTTTGCTTCATTGTTGAATTGTTTTAACTTTACTGAGTAATTTTCATTGTTATATTTTGGCATATATTTAATTGTAATTTGCCATAACTTTCTATTTCGTCACGAATATAAAGCTTTTTCTGTAACATAATTTTACTTACATTGTATCTTTTTTTATAGATTTTTTTAGGATTTTAGATAATACTACTGATGTTAGAATTCCTTGTTTAAATATATTATACTTCCATGCCCTTTATGAGGAACCTTTAAAATTAATGCAAGATTTCCTGATTGTGTTAAGAAATAAATAAGTGTAATAATAAAATTAAAAAATTCTTTTTTCAGATATATTTTAATTGATAATTGAAACGATAGATTTACGTTTCATCAAACGATTCATTTTTATTGCAATATTTATCGATAATGACCCAAATATTCCAAATCTAAGATAAAATCTTCTGTAGATTTTCAAATTCATAAAATGTGTGTAAACTTTTCTAAACTTCCCCTTAATTATTTTTTATCTGATATAGTTGGCTATTTTTTATCTATAAAACATGAAGAAATTAATTTAAATGCTGGGCACGGATGTCATATACGCACCACATTTCCACGTGTTTTATCCACCCGCCAATTTGGCGAAAATTTTGTTTCTAAACATTAGTTAAAAATTGCATGCAATAACAGAACATGATTTTTTATTGCAATATAGAAATAAAATAACGTGACTTGAAAAAATGAAAGAGATTCTAGTATTTTAAAAAGGGAAATAAAAATAAATAAATGACACTTTGATTCAAATAATTATTAATATAGTATATAATAAAAAATATTATATATGAATTTAATAAAAACGGAAACGATAAATAAACAAGTATACATAATAAACTTAATAATTAACAAAACAGTAAATATAATTATCAGATTAAATTGTAAATATTAATACTTAAATCATATTGGGTGCTTGTAGTTGTATCATTTAATCGGCGCATTTCACTGAAATCTGGAATTTTTTCCATTTTATTTCTCTAACAATTTTTATAAACTTATTAAACGGTCTTCTCTTTAACACAGATGTTTAATGCCATATTGGCAGGGGAAAACATGTGCAAATGTGGTGCGTATGTGACATCTGTGCCAAATGCTGTTATTTTTTAAAGCCAATGTTTACATAAAAAATAAAATAAATATAATTTTTATATTTAATAACCAAAAAGTAATTTATATTTTCACCAATTTCCAACGAAATTAAAAACATTTAAAGTTTATTATATCGGTAAGTTAAGTGGCTAATTTCAAAAACAAATTACTGGATTTAATTGAATTTTCAAATAAGTGAAGCAAATAAAATCGTTAAATTCCTCTCAACCTATTTTAAGTAACTTCGAAGACGTATTATGGATAAATCAATGAAAATTTAACATTAGTCTAATTTTCTTTCTGTCCTTTTTCCCACAGGGGTAATAATGCACGAACAGTTTTAGATATAATACAAGTAACTAAAAGTTTGATGTAGTAAATTAAAAGTAAGATTATTTGTGAGTAATTAATAAAGATTATCTTCTTAAAATAGGAGTTATATAAAAGAATATGACAAAGCAGTTTCTTTGTAACTTGATAGTGCTTCCAAAACGCATCTTTGAGTATGATGGTAGTAGATGATGTTACTTTTGCAAATGCTGCATTCTAAATGTATTTTTTATCACTGATTTTTTCATTTTTTTTCTCTTAAATAATTTAAATAGTTCACAAAATTCCAATAAATTTTAGAAGATAATCTTACTATTTGGCTGAACTGAACATAATTAAAGTACATCTTACATACAACGGAAGAAACCTTTTATTCAATAGGTATATAGGTGTTATTGTTGCATGAAGTCTTATCTGTATTTATATATGCATGCATATATGTGTGTAAATATGCATAAGAAATCTGTAGTCAAGCAGTGCTTCCTATTTCTCCTTTTAAAAATAACTATTTTATTTATATGTCAAAATATTCCCCTTGAAGATGACTTAAATATTAACATCTAGTATTAAAACTTAATAATTACTTCATTTAATAATTGTTGTCAAAATTTAAAACATATAATTCTTGTTTCATATCTTAGTTCTTATTTTATAATTTATGCTAAAATTGATGACAGTTTGTAGTATTTTATAACGGTTAGATATATACGTATAATATAACCGTTGTAAAATATTACAATTAAAGCATGATACAAGAATTATTTATTTTAAATTTGGACAGCAATTATTATATTAAAAAAAGTGTAAATGTAATTCAACGTTATTAAATGAGAAAAAAATGAAAAGTGTATTAAATATGGTTTCGAACAGTTTATATAAATTCTCCTGCAAAATTAAAAATATGTATAATAATTGTTTTTCTATATTAGATTCATTATTATAAGCAACGAAATGCAAATATTCATATTATACCTAAGCACAATAATACAATTTCTGAGTAGCGATTTAAGTTCATATGGACAATTATCAATGTCTTGCCACAATGTAAATACATATTTTTTAATTTATAGGTAATTTATACTTTATAAAATTAGGTGAAATAATTTATATATTTATATTATTATGTAATATATGTTTAATATAAGTTATTTTATTACTATTATATATAATGTGTTATTTTAAATAACTATATTTTTTTAGAAAATACAACCAATTCTTTAAAAAACACATATTTATAAACAAAATTTCCAAATTCATTTCACTTAAATAAACATAACCTCATTTATTTAATACGATCTATATTTGTATAAATAAACTTGGGTATTTCAGGAGATATTTTTCATTTTAAAAGTAAATTGATTATAATTGCACTACTTCTGGAGTAAAAAGATTTTTTTCCTTGAAATTGCATTCTTGCATCTCTTTTTTTGTTATAAAAAATACTTCTCTGTGCCTGACATAATGAGAAATATTGAAATAAATTATAGATGCGTTTTTTGTACAGTCATTTATTCGGATGATTTATGTGAAGCTTTTTTTTTCCCTTGGTAAAGGTAAATTTAAATTGCGAACGTAAAGATAATTGTAAAGATAATAATCCGAAAAGAAAAAGCATTAGAGACGGCATGCTTAATAAGCCAGACGTGAATAATGTTTCTAGAATGGGGGAAAATCATTTTATTTATGTTTTTTCTTTAGCAAAGTATAAGAAAAAATAGAATGAGGGTGGAAAACATTTTGCTTTAAATAATTATAATTCTTAGAGAAGAATACTGCACAATATGACATCTGTTATTAGTAAATCGTTTATTTCAATCTTAAATATATCTATCTGTAAATGATTACTCATGGAAATATCCATACTTTAGAAGGCATAATCATACAAAAAAAGCGACTAATTTAACGTGAGCAAACATATTAAGTGTTTCATTTTTATTTCTTTCAAACCATCTATTTACTTCGATTTCCTCTTTTTTTTTTTTTTTTTTTTTTTTTTTTGTACTATGGACTTTTTTTTTCTTTTTACCTAGGATTTTTCTTTTGAGTAATCTTATACACACGCATGTGATATATATTTTAGAATATTTCATCACTTTAAAATATCTTTGAATTCTATGTTTATTATATTATGAATAATTAAAATCAATCAAACTGTACATTCTAAGATTGTATTTGTGACAGCCAATTATCAGCACGAGGGTTATGTACCCTAAGGAGGGAATGCCTTCTGTGGAGGTCAGTAATGCGTTTCGTTGGTCAAAATGCAATCATATTTGAATTACAGATAATTCAAGTGACATTTTTTTAATGACAAAAATCTTTATATTGATGTACTGTAAAAGAATTTTCTGATAGAAATACACATATTATAGTTTTAAAAATAGGCTTGATTTTCAAGATTAAAATTGAACGAAACAAATTTTGAAAAAATAAATATAGTTTAAAAAAACTAAAAAACACGCTTTTTAAGTACATCAAACTAAAAAGTGAAAAATAATTCGTACTATAAGCTGAAAACGAAAATAGATGAAAAATACTATATTACTATAAAATCATTGTTATTATAGAAACCAATTAATAAGCAATAAATAAAATTATTGTGGAAAAAAAGCGTGGGGTGCTCCATCTACCATGCTCCATCTATCAGTTCTTAAGAAGCACCCCATGTTTTTTTTTCCACGATAATTTTATTTATTGCTTATTAATTGATTTCTATAATAACAATGATTTTATAGTAATATAGTATTTTTCATCTATTTTCGTTTTCAGCTTATAGTACGAATTATTTTTCACTTTTTAGTTTGATATACTTAAAAAGCGTGTTTTTTAGTTTTTTTAAACTATATTTATTTTTCACTTTTTAGTTTAATTACTTTAAAAGCGTGGTTTTTAGTTTTTTTAAACTATATTTATATTTAAAACAAAAACCAAATTAATCGGTTGGATAGTTTCAAAGTAATTGGTGAACATACATAGAAAAAAAATACATACGCGTCGAATTGATAACTTCCTCTTCCTTTTCTGAAGCCGGTTAAAAATAAAAATTGTAATACGGAATTTTTTTTTAAATTTTACATAGATGTAAATAATGTCAGGAGTGGGGTTCGAACCCACAATCTCTTTCGAAAAACAGAGCTTCAATCCGGCGCCTTAGACCGCTCGGCCATGCTGTCTACACTCCATTCAGTGAACGTATTCAACTCTTTTAATTAGCGAAAAATCATTAATTTTATTAGTTTTTGCCTAATTACTAAAAAAGTACTGAACCAATTTCTATGAAACTGAAGTGGTACCAATTCGAGAGCATCGTCTTTCATTTAACACCAAAACCAAGTTAATCGGTTGCATGGTTTCGGAGTATTCGGTGAACATACATAAAATAAGGAGAGATAAAAACTCACAAACTCACAAACATACAAGTGAAGTTAATAAAAAGCGTTGTAAAAATCAGATCGTTTCAAAATGTCAGCAATACTAGAAATTCAAAGTGCTATAACTCAGTCATTTTGCATGCATGATGAGCAAAAATATACTTTTATTCTATTGTTTATTCTTTAATTACTTTCCTCAAACATGTATTATGGAGTCATGATTAAAAAATTCCGATTAAAATGTTACGATATGATTAAAATGTTACGATATGCATATGGATAGAAATCCATATGCATATCGTAACACTTTGATAATATATATATGTGTGTGTGTTTGTGCACCGAAGATCCATTTTACTATGAACACTTATTCATTAATACGTAGGATCTATTTTAACCTTTAAAACCGCCAACATCCGGGATGGAATCAACTCGACAAATTTCTTATAGAAATTCTGATGTATCTGGTACCAAGCGTTCATGAACTGGTCCTGTAAATCCCATACATTGCGAAGTAGTAGCGAGGTAACACGAATTGGGATTTCTTTGTGAAATCACAAATGATCTATTGGTTTCTAGTCAGATGATTTTCAGAGGTCAGGACGTAACTTGAAACTCCCTAGAATGCTTCTCGAACTACTTTCTGATTATTCGACATTTATGACATTGCGCATTATCCTGTTGGTAAATTCAGTAACCTATCGGAAAAAATATGTTATCATGAATGGGTTCAGCTGGTCTGCAGCGATGTTTGGGTAGTGTACAGATGTCAAAAATCGTTCTGTGTAGATTATGGTTCCTAATATGCTCCATAAAAACATTTCTCACACGATAATATAGCTACCACAGGCTTGTCTCCTACATACTATGCATCCGGAATCGAAGGTTTTGTCAGAATTTTGTGATTTCGCACGCGTCCGTCAATGTGATGGACCTAAAAACATGATTCACGAGATCAAGCATTTTTTCATAGTTCTGTGGTCCAATTTCGATGTCCGTGTCCCAGTTGCAAGCACTGCTGACGATGACGTGTCAGTTCAGAAACGTTTTTAAGCTGTCGGCTGCGTAGGCCAATACGCAATAAAGCAGGAGACACTGTGTGTTGAGTAACACACAGTGTCAGGGTCACTACTGTTGTAGCTGTTGGTGTTTTCGACTGTTGTGGCTCTTTTGTCTTTACGAATAATGCGTGCCTATTTCCGTTCTCCTCTGAAATCAGTACGCGAGGAGCGATAAACCGTTGCCCTGAGTCTTGTCATTTTAAATTCCTTACCCAACTTTTGATACGAGCTAACACCGGCTGCTCGTAAACAGCTCTCGCACCGTTATCGATATCGATGTTTCCAGTCACCGAGCCATAACGGTTTAAACTTTATCAAAGTCGGATAAATGTGCTGCTTTTCTTCTCATGACATTAATCACGCTATGTTTTGCAATACAGTGCATCAGCTTCAGATACACTTCAATATCAGCTGTACACGTGTCTTGGTTTTCTTTTCAATAGAGCTCAATGTTATAGATGGAATATGGTCATAATGGAATGGCTCTTCGTTGCATGTGTATGTGTCTATTTATAGTACAATTTTCTGTAGTAATTTTTTTTCTCGTTCGAATTTTACATAATATTTATAATACCTATTCTTAAAGTAAATTGGTAAAATATGAAAATAATATTTAAAAAAATATATGTTTTTGTTTGTAAAAGGGAAAAGTAAATCCCCAAACATTTCATTTCACAGTAAATATAAATTATTTTTATCATTGAACTTTTTATGTAACACCTTTTATTTAATGTCAGTGCCCCAATTAATGAGCAATATCGTAATTGTTTTAAGAATTATCACGTCAATGTTGCTTAACTCATGAAAAATATTTATTCAATAATCTATTAACACAGTGTATTGATTGCTTTATAAAATTATTACTTTATGAAAGAGTTAACCTTGTCCAGTACTGAACCAAACTCTGGAACAGTTGCTTGGTAGGTAGACCACTAGTATATGCCACTGTATTTTCCGTAGCTATGCAATGGTGCAATTAATATCAGATTATTTAAAATTTGCATACTTACGAAAGAAAAAAAAATCGAATAGACAGTTGCTGATATTACGTAGGACTTTGTAATGTATATCACTGAATTCTACTATTAATTAGTTCAATTTATCAAATAAGTTATCTCACGCTAAATAACATTTTTCATAACTAAGGTGTTTGTACGAGTTTAAGATTCTTAAGTGAATGAAAAAGTGTATCGACTCGTGGATATGAACTAGGAATCTTGGCATGAACTGCCAACGCTCTAACAAGAAAGCTATAATCCGAGAAACACAGTTAATTTGGAAGCACTCTTACAGCTTAAAATATTACACAATTTAAATTCATTATTTGACCAATTTAAATTGCTTTATTAATAATTAAAATTGTAATTTAAAAATAAAATGTAAAAATGTATTTGTATTTTAAAAACTAGAGATTTAGGTCATTTAGTATAAGAGCTTTTGGAAGTCAATCTTTCTAACTGTCAGTTAATTAAAATATGACGATCAATGATGTATCTTAGATTTTCTGAGAGGCATTTTAAATATGTTATCGAAAAATATATATTGCTTGTATCATGGCGTGATACTCAATTTATGAATTATATTCGAGACAGATGATGACTTTTAATGTTATACAATATTTATATATCTATATCTATCTATCTATCTGTTTAATCTATCTACTCATGATAAGCAGAAATCTATAATCGACTTGAAAAAAAAAATAATTTAGTAAATTTTATGTACTTATGGGAACAAAAACTTGTATGCTTTTTAAATAGTCAAACTTAATTAAAAAGCAACACTGTACTACAATCTACAGTAAGATAACAATAAACTATGTATAGTATATTTAAGTTTCAGAATAAAAATATCTTTAATTTATTACAGGAGATATAAAAAGAGATGAAACAACAGAAATCCGTATTTAATAAAAGCATCTTTCACAAATTGCAATCTATAATTGAAATAAGATTAAAAACTAGTAACAAATTATGTATCGAAGGACTTGCAACTTTTGCCACCTTTTTTTTTTTTTTTTTTTTTTTTTTTTTTTTTTTTTTTTTTTTCTTTTTTAATGTGATATGCTAATAATATCAGAAGAAATAAGTGAAAGGTATTGCTACTTTAGGTAATTTTTAATGTAATAATCTCTGTAATAATTTTTATAATAACAATTGCAATTGTATTACAAAAACAACAAGAAAAACTAAAATAGAGAAAGTGTTTTATTTGTTCAGAATCAAATTTTTACAAAACATCATAATAATTTATAGTATTTTAATAATAAGGAATGGTTAATTAAAAATAAAAATATGAAGGAATAAAAAGCAAGTACAACTGTTCAGTGTACAACTTACTTCAAAATAGGTCAGATCTTCGAAAAAATACATTACATGAAATCCTGATTAATTGAAAATATTTTGACACATCATTTTTACTCATGCAGTTATAATGTGAGATATTGCGAATACTGTTACTGTACACAGTGCATGTTATTATTCCTAGTTTGTTACATAACCGATATAAATAACAACTACAAATGATTTTTTTTCTATGTTAATATATTTTTTTTTCATATTCGTTTTTTAAAAATGCTAAAGATTTTTTGCATTTGAGATAAAAAAAAAATTATACGCGCTATGTATCTTTGCAGGGAATAAATTTCTGTTGTTATTTAAAAAAATAAAATAAAATAAATAAATGCATGTCAGATTTCATTTATTTATACTGTATACATCAGTAAAGAAAACTATATTAAGTGTAAGATTAGATGTATCTAAAAATCCAAGCTCAATTTGTGTAATACATATTTCAACATCTTTAAAAAAATTGGGCAAAAATATTAATATTTAAAATTAGTAGGTATTTTAAAAAATTCTAAATTTTTTAATCTTTTTTTAAAACTTTTTTTTATACTTTTAATTGAGTAATAAAATGTAGTGAATTCACCATTTAAACCATTTTTTTATAATAAAAATTGATGGAAATGTAAGCCTCAAACAAGAAACATATTAAATAAATCCAAATTTAATTAATATTGTTTTAAGTTAAATAATCCCGATACAAAAATTAGCGTATGTAAATAAAAAGTAATTTGAAGACCTCAAATAAATCATTCTACTGAAATTGAAAGAATATCATTATAGAATGAAAAAAATATATGAATAGAAATTAATAAACTTACACCTTCCCAGAAAAATTATTTCAAACCTTTAATAAGAAAATGAAAAAACACGAAAGTAACATTGCATAAGTAAATATTTTGCGACTTAATTTTTGACATGTGAATTAAAATAATCTAGAAAACATAGTAATAATATCCCCAAAAGAAACAACTGAAAAGTGTTGCTACTTCAGGTAGTTTTTAATATAATAACCTCTGGCATTTTTATAATAAATGCAATTACATTGCAACAAAAAAGTAAGAGAAAGTGTTTTCTTTGTTCAGAATCAAATGAATTCTTCAATGGAATTTCTTTAATTCAGAAGTCTTGATGACTGAAAAAAAGAAATATTTCGATCTTGGCTGGAGGTCATTTGTTAAGTTGTTTTTATTCAAGATGTTTTTCAGAAAAAAGTCTTTCGTTTTGAGAATTATTATTGCGTGAAATCAGATTCAGATCTTAAGGGGATACAGAAAACAAAACTTTCTGAAAATGTCGAAAATTTATTTATTAGCTTAACCTTTCATTTCCCAATTAGGATTTGGCGAAGAATATTTTGTTTTTCTATTCGTTTCAGATATACCGACTTTAAATAAGGCAAAAATAATTCATTTTAATGTTTTTTTTTTCTTTTTAATGTTATATTGTACCGCACATTGCGGGGAAATTTTGAAAATGGAACCCTTTTCTTAATGATTTTTTTTTTTTTTATAAACAAAACGTTTAAAAGTGTAACAGGTAGGATAAATGATGAAAATATTGCAATGATCTCATTTTACATGTTAAGTTAAAAGTAACATAAGGCAATGTTCAAGTGTTATATGTAAAAAAAAGCTTGGAAATTTATAAAAATTATCGCATTATAACACGATATGTTTATTTGATATCCACACATCAATTTTTTCCGAATAAATGGCCCTGAACATGTCTCTGAAAATTTTGTGAGTGATATAGGCTTTAAATAAAAGAACATTATTGTATTGGGAGTCGGTCATTGCAGCAATTCAAGTTGGCCCACTCTTATTTGAGCTCTGGTTTGCCGTCTTCTCGATAATCAAAACAGAGCGAAAGGTTGGTGTAATGTCAATCGGTCTTATTTTTTGGAACGAAAATTTTTATCAATAGTTTTCAAACTGAAATGTAAAAATATGTATGATAATTGAAATTTACAAAAAATATAAATTAAATGTACATTTGGTCGCGTATAAGTAGTTTTTTAAATACGAAGTTTTGCATATTTAAATATGTATAAAAAGCAAAAAAATAATATTAATAAAACTAAACAACAACAAAAATAAATAAATAAATAAATAAATATGTCTATAGTTGTTATTTAAAATTATTTATAGTGATCTCAAAGCCAAATCTACTATTTAAATAAAATAACAATTCTTGATTTAAAACAATTTAAATGAAAAAAATCCACCATGAAGGAAAACGCATTTTGACAAAAAGCCATTTCCATGATAACAATTGCTTGAAAGCTACATTTTGAAAACAGATCAAAACGAAAAAATATATATTTCTTCTTCTAATTAAGATATAAACAGGATTTAATCATGATTTTCAACATAAAGCTTAAAAAAACAGAGAAATTTTTAATGCAATAATTAGTTGTAAAAGATCAGCGTTCTTCTGCAGCCGTGCGAGCTATTTCATATCTGTTTTCAAACATCCAAAGGGTTCGTCATTTGATTCCGTCATATAGGTTCATCTTCAGAACAATCAATTTTTTTCATTTGTTTTCTTTTTTAACGCTCCCAATGATAAACTATTCAGTGGTTCGATTTCGCATGCTGAATCTGAAGAGAGAAAAACGGGAGAAGCAGGGTGTCTGGATTATTGAAAATTCGATTTTTTTTTTCATTTTTTTAAGGCTGTTTGAATAATTGAATCTTTGGTTTAAAAGAATGAAATGAGACAAATAGACTGGTCAAATATTTCGAAGTTTGATAAAATGGAATTTCGACATTCTGTGGTCTACTGTAATCAAAAGAGTTATTTGAATAATTAAAGAATTAAAATAGTTTGCATAATTGCGTTTTCTTTTCTGGAATTTACGGATTTTTTTTCAGTTAAAAAACTATATTGACTGGCGACCTGATTACCAGTAAAATTTCTGTAAAGTTGTCCTTTTTTTTTCAAGTTTAAGCAAAATGATTTTTCATTATAAATACTTTTATTTATCTGATTTTATAGGTGAATTTTCCCATTGTTTATCTCCCCAGAACTTTCCTTTGTCTTTTTGTTTTGATTTGCAAACTAAAAATGAACCAAAGCTATACACAGTATGCTATACTGTGTTTCCTAAAAACTAAATTGCACGATATATATATATATATATATATATATATATATATATATATATATATATATATATATATATATATATATATATATATATATATATATATATATATAATAAAAATACAAATGAATCGTGGATTTCCACTGTGTTCTTTAAATTATGCGTGCGATTATTCTCTTAAACCTTTTTATTCTTAAACGCAAATGGGATTAAATATCCACTGCATTATAAATATTCATTAGATTATTATATATTCAGTGTTTACCTACACAACAATGACTGTTATACATTTCAAATGCTATTGTGAACATTGCTAAATCACTCCTTTCTCTTTCGTCTATGTATTTTCCCTCCTTTCCCCTGAATTAAGTATGAAAGATCGATGCAGTAAACTAAATCCATTTTTAGTCAAAAGCAGTTAAGGAGAATCTTTACTAATAGAAAAACGTACTCTAAATGGTAAACCTATTAATAGGTTGTTTTCGAACTTACCGTTTAAATATTAACATTTTGAACTTTTGTTTGTGTGTGTGTACAATAGATTGTCACTCTCTTATTGTGCAATTTTTTACTTTTTCGAAGTCTTTTGCAGATTTTTTGAATAAAATTACTTTTACTTTTATAACCAATTTCTTTCTCATCTAAATCATCTTTCTAATCATCATTCTTCATCTAAATCCAAAATCGAAAAAATATAAAATGGCCGTATTAATGATCAAGCTCAATTATTCTATGCAATAAAAATCGTTTCAAAATTTTCAATTTTAAACGATAAATTACAAAAAACAGCCTGCGTATATGAATAACATTAGCGAATGTGTGTTTTTTTTTTTTTTTTTTTTAAGTGAGTGAATATTACCCAAATTCTAATAACTCTTAAAGTGTTTTAATCTGTAATGCTGAAATTAAAATAATGTTTATGTTACGAAAAAATTTGTGAAAGGGTTGAAATTGGAAATTTAAAATATCTAATAATGTTCAAGGTTTCTGGCATGAAAATTGCCTCAGTAAATTCTTTAAGAGTACTAAATGCCACGCAATTTTTCTATTGGAAAGCTGATTTAACCTCTTTATTTTCGAATCTAAAATAATGACACAATTACATATTCATTGCTTTTTTCAAACAAAATGATATTATAAATGACAGAAAAAATATTTTTTTTTCTGAAATTTAACCTTATTGCGCTAAGTAATTTGTGTTTAGAAAAATGGATCTGAATCTAAAGATCTCCTTAAAACATCAATTTAGGTTAACACCATCAACCTAAATTAAAGCAATCTCAAATTTAAGAGTTTTAAACAAATAAAAAATCTACAAATCCACGAAAAAATTATTGAAAAAGATTTAAGTTAAATAGATATGAAAATTTATCATTTTTTTGTCACACTGTCATTTGGATATTTTTTAGGAAATTTTCAAAATCAGAGGAAATTAATATTCAATTTATGAGGGATTTAGTTTAGATGCAGACATTTAGTTCGTTTATTTTCAATGCAAAAAACATTATGCTATTTTAAAAATACATTTTAATTTTAATAAGTAAAAGAAAAGAACAGAGGTCTAGGAATAGTGACCCAGAGAAGAAAAAAGATTAACCTAAAATTCGTATTTATGTTGTTGTTTTTTTACAAACCATACGATAAAAACAGGTATCTAAGGTAATCATAAACAAACTTTTTTACAAATAGTTTTCATAACAGTTATTTCATGTATCATTATACATACAAAGAAAAAAAATAGCAAGACGATAATATTAAAACTTAATATCGAAACAAAAATTAACTGTACAGTATATACGAAACATTGTTAGTACATTATATTTTTGATATTATGAAGTAAAATTCGAAATTAGTAAATCTTTTACTTATAGAATGTTAATAAAATTATTATATACATTATTTAATATTTTTGTAGATGAATAATTAAATATTTTCATTCCAAAAATGCGAAATATATAATAAGTAATAAAGTATTCATAATGCTACATCATGATAAAATCTATGTCTATCGTAACTGATCGGAACTTTGTAACTTTTAATTTTTCAAGATATATCGCAATGAGATATCGCCTCTTATTGAGAGCCCTGCAAAATTTCTTATTTTTGGTTCTCTTGCATATATTTTGTTACCTTTTGATACAAAAATTTTGATAGAATTATTGAATACATTTCAACATATATATTTTCTTTTTCAATGTATTTAGCCTAAGGTTGTTTTAAATATCTAAATTTGGTTAATAATAAATCCCAATTGTATAACGAAATAAATATATTCAACGAATATGGTTTTAAGTTTATTTGTTTTTTCAGATTAAATAATTTTATTCGAATTACCATATCACTAGTTGTATGTTATTTATGATGACCGATTATCTGCATTAGGAATATAAGCCAGAGAGGAATTGCCTTCCATGGAGGTCTTTCTAAGATATCTTAACCCGTATTCACGCTAAATCACCCAAGGTTCCCCAAACTGTTAAGCCCCCGGGCACGATTTGATTCGAACGCTGCACCTTCTGTCTATCAGCTTCGAGATCATAACCTCTCAGCCACTGGTGAAACAGCAGACATAACTGCAGATAATTAAGCTATTGACATTGTTTACTTTGGAAACGGAATTTTTAAGCATATCAATAAAATAATTATAATTGTTTATAAATTTTGTAAGCGATAACTATATCACAGAGAGAGTAGTGTTAAAAGAAAATAATGATAATTAATTTATCTGCAGTACTCGGATTCAATCAAAATTAGAAAATTATTAAACTTGAAAATTTTTTTAACAAATACATTACCGATTATACCGATTACTGATGCACATAATTTTTTCATTCTCAAAATAGGAACAAGTATTGATATACAGTTGCTATAATTATTCCTTATGTATTATTATGCATAGATATAACCGTTGGCAAAAATAAATAAATAAATAAAAATAAAATAAAATAAATAAAAAAAATCTCATTTTTTTCTCTCAAAATATGTGAATTAGATACATTTTCAAATCACAAACCCAAGCATATCATATCAAATGTCTACTAGTGAATTTCACTTTATAATAATGCAGGGTTACTTTATTCGTTTACATTTTTTTCTATTATTTATATAAAAAACAAACTGAAATTTCGTTTGCTTTGCTTATAACTTAAGTTCTGTGCTTAATGGATTTGGACAGAACTTGCACCACTAGATAGAAAATATTTTAGAGAAAGTTTTAGTATATTGTTAATTGTTCCGTGGTGCGTCTTTATATAATTAAAGGGAAACGCTTTATTTCAGCTGAACATAATTTTGAAAGATTAACCTTCTAAAGATGTTTTTTTTTTGTCTGATTTATGTAAGACATGAACTGCTAGTTTTACAATTTTTAGGGATGTTTTAGCATATTTCATAATGTTTTAAGTTGCTTAGTTATAGAAATATGACAGAAAATTCCATAATCAGCTGAACCTTATTAAGAAACACTATATTTCTTAAAGCATTCTTCTGTATGTGTTTTAGTTGGATCATTTTCCTACATGGCTTTAGTATATTGTATGCCATTCGAATGTTCTTTATAACAAATTTCACCGTTTTACATAATGTACTATACACAAAACTTCCTATTCCAGTTATAAAAATAAAAAGATTTATGCTCATATTTACAGAAATAATTCATCTAATAGATAATTAGTTTCATTTAATAGCTACAATAAAAATAAAAATGCTACATAGTAGCGATTAGTTTCTTATTTATTATAGTATTTTCTTTTCATATGTATCTCGGTTATCATTTATAAAGATGATAATGTTTCTTTTAAGACCGTAGCTTCAACTTCCATTAGTTTGATTATTTGAGACAATTTTGTCGTCGTGTAACAGAAGTTGGATAAATCTTCGAGATTAAACCTTCTAATATAATTATACTACTTTGTGAAAATGTTTTGCAGTATGTAGTCCGCATATTAGATCTAAAGAATATACCTAATTAAAGAATATTTGAAAGAGATCAAATAACAAAAATTATATAAATTGTAATCGAGATAATGACGAATCAATATAATTATCATTATAAGCCATTTTGTTGACTCGTGTTTCATGCATATACAATTTGATATTCACTACTTCTTTTAAATACCCGCTTGTAATTCGCTGAAATATGTTCTTTACTTTTTTCGCGGTACATTATTTCAGATTTCATATTCTTTTATTTGTAGATTATTTACATAACATCATATAAATTTCAAAATTTATTCTGATGGTTAAATAAGACATAAAAAAAACTTAAATTAAATAGCCGTGTCTCTTTATAAAAAATGGCGTGTGTTACACTAATTATGTTTACACTAGTTTTATTTATTAGCGTAACATCTCTAAGATTCTATTATAGTTTTCCCCAGGATCAATGATATGTCTATTCCACAATGATGCTGACCTGTGTGGTCACTATGTATCTAAAATACAATGATCCATTTGTTTCCAAGCATTCCAACATCTATAGAGTAGAGATGGTGCTATGTATGACGGCCTACTATCTGCAGAAGGGATAAAGGCCCTAGGAGGAGTGCTCTCCGTGGGGGATTTTCTAAGGGAACCTAATCCATATTTACACAAGAAAATCCGAAGTCCGAACGTTTAGGCCGGGACGGGCGCAATTGGTTTCCAACCCAGCACTTGCCGAAGTTTCGTAAACGTAACCTCTCTGCCCCTGGTAGGGGTCCTGTGGAATAGAGAAAATATATCTCGGTAAATTTTAGAACACTGAGGATTTTTGTACGTTAGTATGTTTATGACTATACTCTAAATCATCGATATAAAGAATTGTTAGAATTATGTATATATATATATAATTTATCCCTTATTATATATATATATATATATACGTATGCATCTTTGATGTTTTTAATAGATATGCATGCAAATATTTAAATTCCAAAATCTTTAACGGAATTGAATATATAGTACATTACTCAGTATTATTTTATATTTATTGCTTACCAAAAGTGTACCGATAGTACGTAACACGCAACTTTCCGATTTCTGCCGAAACGAGCTTTTGTAAACATTACGCTATTACTAATTTATCATACGTTGGAATGTTATTCCCTTTATCCCTTTATTGGCCACTTAATGATATCTATAACAGATAGAAAAGAGAAAGTGCTTTAATCTAGAGGAAATTTAACTGTCTAAGTTGAAATGGATATAATGCACTTGCTGGAGAGACACTAATGGCCTAAGTAGTCAGTTTGGGACTTTTATAAGTTTATAACAGTATTATATCTTCCATTATCGAGAGGGAAAGAAACGGATCTAAATAAATTAATCTAAAGTAGACTTTTATAACATATATATTAAACATAAAATGCTGGTATAAAGCTTAGAAGAGATTCGATTTCTTAACCTTACCTTTATACATATATATATATATATATATATATATATATATATATATATGAGGAAGTTATGAGGTATGCCGAAATAAAAAGGAAACTTTAGCTAAAGTTCCTTGTATAAATAACAAATCTCAATGTGTTAATCTGTTTGCGGCTAGAAGACATTGTGATGTTCCTTGTTACACTTGCTCACTTGTCGGCTTTGGAGCAATACCCTCATTTCAGGAGAATTTGCGCAGTCAGTTGCACGATGGATTCATTTA
Source organism: Maratus speculifer (assembly GCA_964019185.1). Lineage (NCBI taxonomy): Eukaryota > Metazoa > Arthropoda > Arachnida > Araneae > Salticidae > Maratus > Maratus speculifer. The sequence continues at coordinate 175,786,628 of OZ025297.1, read as the reverse complement.
GCTCCTTATCAATGGGAGGTTTGCCACATCCTCCTTATAGCCTTGATCTGTTCCCGTGTGACTCGCATATCTTCGGCCTCTTAAAAAATGTGTCAAAGGTCAGAGATTCACTTATGACAAATACGTTCAAGCCAGCATAGAAAACTGGATCCTTCAGCAAACTACGCGTTCTACAGTGAAGCTATTCAGCCCCTTTCTACGCACTGTGATCAGTGTTAAGCTGTCCATGATAATTATATAGAATTCAACTGTTCCTCTGGCTTATACTAATATTATTAAAACTTATTCACATATAATTGTAATCTGCTTTTCATTTGCTAAATCCTTATATATCTATGTAACATTGATGTCCCTTATTAGAGACACACACACATATATATATATATTTATGTATCACTGATTTATTTTATAGATATGCATGTAAACATTAAAAATCAAAAATCTTTAACGGAATTGAATGTATAGTACATTACTCAGTATATTACATTATTTTGTAATATACTGAGTAATATTTATTGTTTACCAAAACTGAACAGATAGAACGTAACTCACAATTTTTCAATTTCTGTCAAACATGCTTGTTTTTTTCTTTTCTTTTCTTTTCTTTTTTTTTTTTTTTTGCAACAGTGCATGCAATCATGAGAGTCTTCTTAAAGTTTCGCTACATCATTTTAGAGGTATTTCTTGTGGCTGATATCTATTTTCCTGTTCTATCCATATTAATCATGTTACTGTAATTTATATTTAATGTTTTTCTCCAATTTAGTTTGCTTTTATGTGTGTTGGTAAAACCAAATTCGTATTATTTTATTTTTTCATGGCTGATACAAGGAGGAAATCACACACTTTATATGTAATTATATAGTATTAGGTCTGGCGAATCTATATGTATATTCTTCATTATAAGATTGTGGATTTCTCCTTCGCTTTTTAACTACATTCAGAAACATAGACTTACATTTTAAGAATGCAATTAGTATACACAGGATTTCAGTTTCTATATCTGCTAGGTTAACGATTAAATTCCACGAAAGTTTTGAAAGTTCTGTTAATGAGTAATGTTATTCTAACTCTATTTCATTAATGGCGGAAGAACAAGTCATAGAAAATTTCACAACAATGTAAACAGTTATAATGAGATAATGAATTTTACTTTTTAATGAATTTTACTTTATAATGAATTTTACTTTTCGTATATAAATTAACGCATTACTTAAGTATGAATCTTAAGTTCGAGCACAAAACTTGATTGAAATCTACCAGCCGAAACAGGAATTTTACGAGACATTTTTAACGTTTAACTTTTAGATAGTAGATTTGTATCACTGTACAGCTTTGCCCTAGATAACTGTAATATTATATACATGCCGTAAACTTTGTTATCTGTAAGCTACGACGAATTTTGTCTAGCTTCAAAAGTGATTTTCATGGCATCGATTGGTATACCATTTTTTCGCGTTTTCGTCTTATTTTTTAAAATTACTAACTTTTCTGAAAACATCGTTTTATTAAGCATACAAATACGAAAGTTACGTCACTTGAGCAGACAAGTTTAACGTCAGAAACAACGTAAATACTTTAAGGATAATAATAGATTTTTTAGCAATAGTTGTCCCATTAGAGCTATACATGTTATTCAAGGCGACAACAGGAAACATATTTAGTTAAAAAAACCGAAACATTACGTTTTGAACAATTAACACTATCTTTTTATTATATTACTGTTAGAGTATAATATATAATAAATATATTTATGTGAATTAAAGTTTATTAGCACAGTTTTCATAAAATAAATAATTATCAGTCTAAATAATATACTAATCAACTTTTTTACACATGCTATGCATTAAAAGATGTCGAAATAATATATTAAGAAACATGTTTTAAGAAATATGAATAAAACTTGAAGAATTTTTTGACGAACTGCCACCGTTTGTTCGAGTTAATATTTTGCCAAACAATCAAATCTTGATCCGAAAAAAAATCCATTAACTAATTCGAATCCGTATGATAAAAAGAAAACAAGAAACGAAACTTGTAAAAAACTTTTTCCGGCTTTTTTCGCAACTTTTTTCTATATTTTCTTAGAAACCTATCGATGAAGATACAGTTTTTTCCTTTTACCAAAAAAGATTTATCCTAAAAAAATTCATCGAACGTGATGTTATTTTAAGCCTAAAAAAGGTTTGCCGCTATCTTTTTTTACATGTGGAATGAAAATATATTTCTATTAAGAAATTAAATTTTTATTTTTAAATAACTACTTAAGATATTAATAGAAAAGTTGTTTTAAGAATAAACAATTTCTAAAGGCCCGAATATTTCCAGATTTTATTTAATAACACATTTAACTGGATTTTTTTATTTGCATTTTAGTTTTTACAATAAATAAGATTTTCTACATTTTTTCTAGAAAAAATTTAAATTTAAGGAAAATGACGATATCGACGATAAATGACGATTTAAGGAAAATAACGAGAAAATGACGATTTTATCTTATTAAAGTAATAAGCTGTACTTTTAAATAGAACAATAAAAAATAATCGATAATTTTCGTGAAAGTTTTCACTTTAACGTTCTAAATAAAAATGCATTATTTCCTCTATAATATTGCAAAACATAGATTTAAAATAATTTAAAACTATTTAAGAAATATGGGCTAAAGAAATGTAAAATAAAAACAAATCTGCTGTCTTGTCTAAAAGATATTCTTGATCTAAAAGCTGATTCTCTTAATGCATCACCTCAACCTACAATGAATCAAGAGCATGGAAATTCATACATCGATAAAATTGATAATGCTACCATATGGGCTGACTCAAACCGTTATTAATCATGGAAATAGCAATATAACTGTCTACTATATTTTGTTATTTGACGCATCTAATTTTATTTGCAGAAAAAAAAAACGCTTATACTACTACTACTTCTAATAATAATAATAATAATTAAAAAAAAAGATTTTGAATTTTGATTTACTGACTTGCTATGATCATGTGTTCTAAAATTATTCACTGAGAATCATCGATTTGATTCTTTTCAACTGAAAAGTTGTAAATTCATTTTGAATTCTAAACCATACATTAAAAATGTATATATTTTAGGCATATTACCTTAACTCTGTTACAATACATTAATCATAATAATACTGATATGTATTACTGCGGTGGAAAAAAATTGCTTCTTTGGTACTATAGAATAAATTACTGCGTACAATAAATTTCATTACATTATGATGTAATCAAAAAGCATTTGCAATTTAAATATAATAATTGTGCATTGCTTCAAGCATAATGATATTATAAAGGATTACTTAGGTTCATTACAACGTAGTATTTATCGTAAATTTACAGAGGAGATGGAATTTGTACATGGTAGGCTACAATCGATTTCACTTTTCATTATTTATATTTATTACATTAGCATTGCAAAGTGTTATGTAGTTCATTCCTGATACATAATTTATTATTCTTGGTTTGTCTCTCTTTAGCGTGCTAATGCATATCTCTTTACGTAATCTGTTATTAATGCTTTAATCAACTAAAAACTTATAAATAAGTTATGTAAAGAATACTTATCCACATAAATCCAGGATTAAATCACGAAATATTAATTTTGTTTAACTACTTTAAATCAAATGTAGGTGAATGCCAAGAAAGAAAGTGTCAAGAAGCATAAAATAACGAAAAATCAATTTCTTCACAATTCTTGAAAAATCAATAATTAAGAGTGGGCTTTACACTTGGGTTTACTATATGAATATTGAGACAAGCTCAGAATTTTTATTTACAAACTTGCTAAAACTATGCTTGCAAAACTTGCTAAACAATGATAAAATTATCCCGATTGTTTCATTCGAAATACTCGGCCTTTTTCAAGGGGAAATAAAGATTTGAACTGACATAGGCAAGCTATGTAGCACGATGAGAGATGAACGTAAAACACGAGGGACAAAAAAGGAAAAAAAATGGGGGGGGGGAAATTCTGCAAGAATCGCCACGTGCGGTTTTCATATCTTGACAAATAATTTTTTTTTTTCATTCTTGAAATTTTACTCGAGTGGTATCTTACCCTATATTAAAGTTTGAAAATTTTCTCAACTTTCTCTATTAAATTAAATATATTTATTTCGTAGAGAGAAATAAAACCTAGGTAGAAATAAAAATCTTTTTCTGAAAAGCTGAAAAAGAAAGTTTATTTAGAATTTTTACTTAAAAATGATAAATTATATTGCAAGTAAACTCACAATATTTAAAAGAGTGTTGTTAAAAATAAATATAGATTGAACCATTCAGCTATCAGGATGTACAGCGAAAGATGAAACTACTTTCCCGAATATTCATTACATTTCTGCTTTAGGAGCTGGTTGTTGTTAAATATAAATTTCACTCAGAAAGTAACATGAGCTGAAGCTTCGAAATTTATATAAAGAAGGTTTGAGAGAAATACGGAATTTTACAAGTTTATAGAAATATTTTTTGAATGAGTTGAGCATCTTTTTGAACATAGAGAAAAATCAAAATAACAAATTATTGTTGCCTACGCTTGATAATATAACGATCCCTTAGATGCACTAGAAAACGTAGTATTCATCATAAATATACAGTGACACTCAACAATTTATATAACATTATACTACGATGGATTTCATTAGATGAAAACTAAAAATATTAATTATAATTATTGTACTAACTTTAGAGCGTGTATTCTTATCTATGGAGATGTATAAATTTTCATTGCTGATTTGTTTGTATTTAATTTGATAGTTGACATCGCTTTAAGAAAAAAAAGTTAGTCGTGTTTTAATCAATTACAAACATGTAAATCTTGCTACCTGGAGAATTTTATTCAAAAATTTTGAAGAATAAATCACGAAATGTGAAAAGCTGTGTACTGATTATGAAAAAAAAAACACACTAAGAAAATAACACAGAAGAATGCCAAAGAAAAATGCGAGAAAGCGCATAAAATCCCGAGCAATCTATATTTTCTTGAAATTCTAATAGTGCGGTCTATTATTCTGTCTTAAGGTAAAAAAAAAAAATCTCGATATTTTCTGTTAAATTAAATAAACGTATCCGTAAAAAAAAGCCTATACAGGAATGTAATATTTTTCTAAAAAACTGATTTTTTTATGCATACATAATAATAACAAAATATATTTTAAGTAAATTCACAATATGTGTAAAAATGTCATTAAAAATTAATATCGAGAGAATCATTCAACTATCAGAATGTACAGAGAATGATTATACTCCATTCTCAGATATCCATTACATTTCTGCTTGAGGTTGTTGTTAGTAAATATAAATTTCACTCAGAAAATAACATGAGATGTAGTATCGAAATTTATGTAAAGAAGCTTTGAGAGGAACACGAAATTTTCCGACAAGTTTATAGAAATATTTTTCGAATGGGTTTAGCATCTTTTTAAACATCGAAGTGAATCAAACTAACCAAATGTTGTTTCCTAAGCATGATATTATGATCGTTTACTTAGGTTCTCTACGACGTATTATTTATCATACATTTACTTAGATACTCAAAAAACTACTTGGTATACTGCGACGGATTTCTTTATAGGAAAAGTACATGTAATAATAATGATATTTATTGCAATAACTTTAGAAAATATTTTGTAATCTATGCGCAATGCATGATTTTTCATTGTTGTTTTATTTATATATATTCTTATAATTGACATCCCTAAGAATGTTATTCACGTTTTAATCAATTAGTAACAATTAAATCTTGCTACCTGAAATATCTTTATCCACAATGTTTTAGGAATAAATCTCGAAATTTGAAAGGCTGTGAACTGATTAAAAAAAAAAAAAACCTAAGAAAGTGACGCAGAAGAATGCCGAAATAAAATGTGTGAAAACGCATAAAATTCCAGACAGTCGATTCATTCTTGAAATTCCAATAATGTGATTTATTCCTGTGTCTTAAGGTTTGAAAAATACTCGACGTTTTCTATTAAATTAAATAAAATTATTTCTTATAAAGAAAAAAAAGGCCTGAACAGAAATGGAATATTTTTCTGAAAAATTGAAAAAGGAAATTTCATTTACAATGTATACTTAAGAGTAACAAAATCTATTTGAAATTAACTCACATTTTTGTACGAGTTTCGTTAAAAAAATAGAGAGAGAGAACCAATCAGATATCAGAATATACAGGGAATTATCAAACTCATTTCCTGGATATTAATTACATTTCTGCTTTAAGATCTGGTTGATTATAGATATAAATTCTACTCAGAATGTAACATCAGTGGAAGCACCTAAATTTATGTACAGAAATCTTTGAGAGAAATGCGGATATTTACAAGAAGTTTATAGAAATATATTTTGAATGAATTAGGCACCTTTTTGAACAACGAGGCGAATCAAAGTAACTAAATGTTGTTGTCTAAGCAATATTATATAAATGATTACTTGGGTGATCTATAACGTAGTATCTGTAAATATCATACATTTCCAGACACACTCTAATATTTACATGGAATACTGCGACAGATTACATTATATGAAACATATACGTACACATTAATGATAAAATAAAATAGCAAATCAATATAGCAATAAAGTGCATTTATAATCGTTGGTTTTTTATCTTTAAACATTAATGATAATTATTGTGTTAGATTTAGAAAATGTTTTCTAATCTATGCGCGATGCATGATTTTTCTTTGTTGTTTTGTTTTTGTTTAGTCTTAAAATTGACATCTCTTTTAAAAAAAGTTAGGGTTCAATCAATTAGAAACATATATGCCTTGCTACCTGAAACATCTTTATCTACAAATTTTCAGGAATAAATTAACGAAATGTAAAAGCCTATGAACTAAGAAAAAACAATCTTAGAAAATAACACAAGACAATGCTAAAAAAAATGCTAGAAAACGCATAAATTCCGAACAATCAATTCATTCTTGAAATTCCAACACGGAGATTTATTAATCTGAGTTAAGGTTTGAAAAAATCCTCGATTTTCTTTATTGAATTAAATAAACTTATTTCGTAAAAAGAAAAAAAAGCCTATACAGAAATTGATTTTTTTCTTCTAAAAAACGGAAAAAGAATTTTATTTTTATTTATTTTTTTACAATGTATTCATAAGAATAAAAAAATCTATTTGGAGTTAGCTCACACTTCTTATAAGAATAACATTAAAAACATATGTAGAGAGAATCTTTAAGATAACAGAATGAACAGAAAAATGTAAAAATCATATCCCGAATATTCATTACATTTCTTTTTTAGGAGGGGGTTGTCGATAAATATAAATTTAACTCAGAAAGTAACATGACATGTAGCAGAGATATTTAATAAAGAAGCTTTGAGAGAAATGCAAAATTTAAGACTAGTTTATTAGAAACATTTTTTGAATGAGTTTAGCATCATTTTTACTATCGATGCGAATCAAAGTAACTAAATTCTACTACCTAAGTAGGATATAACATTAATCTACAAAATTATATTAAGTATGATATATTATAAATGATTACCTAAATGCAACACGAAGTAGTATTTTTCATACATTTGAAGAATATTTTTCATACATTGCTGAGAAATTTACATGGTATGCTGCAATGAATTTCATTATATGAAAAAAAATGTACATTAATGATAATTATTGTATTAGCTTTGGAAAAATTTTTCTAATGTATACGCGATACATTATTTTTATTTGTTGTTTTATTTCTCTTTATTCTAATAATTTACATCTCTTTAAGAATTTTAGTCATGTTTTAATCATTTAGAAACATAAAAATCTTGCCACCTGAAAAACTTTTATCCACGAATTTTCAGTAAAACGTGACAAAATGTAAAAGGGTATGAATTGATTAGGTAAAAACACATACGCAGAATAATGCCAAAGGGCAATTTGAGAAAACGCATAAAATTCCGAACAAGGGATTCATTCTTTAAAATCTAATAGTGTGAATTATCATTCTGTCTTAAAGTTTGAAAATAGTCCTTGACTTTATCTATTTAATTAAGTAAACTTAGAAAAAGGCCTATAAAAAATGGAACATTTTTCTATAAAATTGAAAAAAGAGATTGTATTTAAAATGTAGACATAAAAATAACAAAGTCTCTTTGAAATAAACTCACAAAATTTGTAAGAATGTCGTTAAAAGAAATACAGAGAGAACCATTCAGCTATTAGAATGTACAGAGAAATATTAAACTCCTTTCCCGGATATTCATTGCATTTTTGTGTTAGTTGTTTAATTAATAGTTTGTCATAAATATAAATTTAACTCAGGAAGTCACATGAGTTTTGGTAGCGAAATTTAACAAAGAAACTTTAAGAGATGTACTGAATTTTACGGTAAGGTTACAGATTATTTTTAAATGCGTTGAAAATGTTATTGCATATCGAGGTGAAACAAAGTATTTAATTAGTGTTGTAATAATTAAAAAAACTTCGGGATTCAATTTAAAATAGTTTGTAAACTGAAACTGCAAATGTAAAATACGGAATACATAATGCATTCCGCAATACAATATTTAAGATTTTAAAAAGGTGCAAAAAGTTTCCTTTATTTTATTTCCTTTATATACAAGACAGTATGCACTGTAAAAGAAAATTATGCAAAACTTTTTTTAGGAAACTGAGATTCCAAGAACATTTCATGAAACGCTAACAGCAAAAATATATGTAAAATAACAGATTACAGCAATGTTCCCCGTTACCGTTATATGAAGAATTCTAGGAATTGCAGTTTTCTAGAAAAAGTTTAGTAAATTTGCAGGTTTGTTTTACCGTGTGGAAGAAATTAAAAAATATATGTTTATGTATGTACACAAGAGAAAAAAAAAGGACAATTTTTTATTTTAACACAGGCGCTCAAACATTTACATGGTAGACAGCGATCAATTTTATTATATGATTTTTGTCTCTTTATAATGATATTTATTCTGTTATCGTCGGAAGGTATTCTTAATTTCTTCCTGATGCTTATTTTTCATTCTTGCTTTATCTCTATTTAGTCTACAAATGCATAATCTCTCATTACGTAATCTGTTAATATTGCTTCAATCAATTAAAAACATATAAAACAAGTTATCTGAATGATCTTTCTCGACAACATTCCGCCAATAAATCACGAAAAGTAAATGGCGCTTTACTAATATAAAAAATGGCAGCAAAGTGCCGCAGAAAAATGCAGCAAAAATCATAACTTACCGAATAATCGATTCATTTTTGAAATTCCAATAGCGTAGTGTACCATGAGTTAGAGTTTGAATAAAAAAAACTTGACTTTCTCAATTAAATTAAATAAACTTGTTATAAAAAGAAACAAAATCCATACTGAAATCTTTTTCTAAAAAACTGAAAAGGAAAATTTATTCAGAATGTCTACTTAAAGATAGCAAATTCTGTTAAAAGGAGCTTATTTTATTTCTAAGATTGTAGTTAAAAATAAATATAAAGAGAACTATTCAGCTATCAGAATTTTCAGGGATATATGAAACTTCTTTCTCGGATATTCATTATATTTCTGCTTTCAGAGCTGCTTGTTGATAAATATGTTTCATTCAGAAAGTAACATGAGTTGCAGTAACACAATTTTTATAAATAATCTTTGAGAGAATTACGGAATTTCAAAAGTTTATACAAATATTTTTGGAACAAGGAAAGCATCTTTTTGAACATCGAGGCGAATCAAAGTAACTAAATGCTGTGTCTTAAGCACGATATTATAAACAATTATTTTGGTGTCCTACAAATTCAAACAGTGTGATTTATTTTTCTCTCTTGGGTTTGAAAAAAAATCCACGGTTTCCTCTATTAAATTAAATAATTTAATTTCATAAGAAAAATGCCTACACAGAAGCAGAATCATTTTTCTAAAAACTGAAGAATGAAGTTTTATTTACAAAATCTATTTGAAGTTAACTCACAATTTTTGTAACAATGTTGTTAAAATAAACAAAGAGAATACCATTCAACTAGCAGAAGGTAGAGAGAAATATGAATATCATTTTTCTGATTTTCATTCCTGTCTACTTTAGGAGCAGGTTGTTGATAGACATAAATTTAACTCAAAAAGTAACATGAGTTCGAATAGCGAAATTTCATAAAAAAGCTTTGAGAGATGTACTGAATTTTTACAGCGAGGTTACACATAATTTTTGAATGAGTTGAACATGTTTTTGAATATCGAATCGAAGCAAAGTAATTAATTAGTGTTGTAATAAAAACACCCTGATGATCAATATAAAACAGTTTGACAGAAACTGCACATGTAAACTACGGAATACATAATACATTTCGCGATACAATACTTAAATGTTAAAAAGAACTTTAAAAAGTTTCATACATTTGATATCATTCTCTAGCAAGACTGTGTGAAAGAAACTTAAAAGAAAGCAATTACTAAAAAAAAATTGACTCACAATATATTTTTATATTTTTACAGAAGCGCTCAAAATTATAGATGGTAGACTGATATAGATTTGATAATATGATTTTTAAAATTTTAATAATGATATTTATTCTGATAGTTTTGGAATGTATTATATGATGTACCCTACAATGGGACAGGCTGTTGATAAAAATAAATTTAACTCAGAAAGTAACATGAGTTGGAGTAACGAAATTTAATAAAGAAGCTTTGACAGATGTACTGATTTTTTTACTGCAAGGTTACTTATTATTCTTGAATGAGTTGAACAAATTTTTGAATATTAAGACAAAGTAATTAATTATTGTTGCAATAAAAACACACTCAGGATCAAACACTTAAACTTAAACTGCAAATGTAAATTATGGAGTATATAAAACATTCCGTGATTTAATATTTAAACGTTAAAAAGAACTGGAAAGTTTTCATAGGTTTGATTCATTCTCCCGCGGAACTGTAGGAAAGAACATTAAAAGATGTATGCAAGAAAAAAATCTTTTAATTCACAATACAACTTTTTAAATGTACACTGGCGCTAAAATTTTTATGGTAGATTGTGATTGATTTCATTACACGATTTTATTTTTATTTTTTAATGATGTTTATTCTGTAAGTTTTAAAAAATGTTACCTTTTTTTTACGATAAGTAATTTCACTTTGAAAAACTTGGAATTAACTTTACAAATGTGTCTTGTTCTAACATTACATGATTTGAAATGCTTCATTTAATAGAAAACGTCAATGTTGAAATTTTTTGTTTCAAATATAATTACATATTCTAGTTTAAGATCCAATATATATAAATATTAGGGGAATTAATATAATTACACATTATTTCACAATAATTACTTTTTTGGGTCACACACGATACACTATTTAAGGGAAAACTTTTTTATCAGTATACCGTGTGGTTATAAAATAAGTATCCCTATTCGGAGCTGTCTGTAGCTTGAAGGAATAACCCGAATGAAGCCAAAATTTGTACACATACTATTTGAGAAGGGGGAAGAAGGCTGGAACAAAAAAATAATTGCAATAATTGCCGACAGATTGCACTTTTGTATTTTAAATGTAATGTGCAATTCATAACTTCTTGAGTGCGGATAGGTAATGGTTTCCTCCCTCTTCCACATTTTAAAGCAAACGATCCAGCCTCCTCAAAAAAAAAATTTTAACTTTCTTCTCCCTGTGGCGACGAAATCTTGTGTGGTCAGTAAAACGAGTTTCTCACAGGAAGCGATTGAGTTAGCCTTTTGCTCGGCCCACAAGATCTCGCTTTCTGACCGTGGGTTCTCCGGTTCGATCCTTGCCCGGACACCTCACCTGCAGGATCTTTTTCCTTTACGCATTCTTTTCACATGCCTAAATTCACGTAAAGCAGTTGCACTGTTTGAACTGTTAACGTAGAATAGTTTTAAAATGAAAGCGCAATCTGGTAAACTGAGAGCCATGTCGTACAACATTAATCGCAGAAATGAGCACGTTTTGATTTTACTAATGATTACAACAACGTTTGCACCGACAGGAAATGTATCGCCATCTGTTGCCGATTATTGTAACTATCTTTTTTTTATTGTTCCATTCTTCTTCCCCCTTCTTGAATATTATCTGTACCAATTTTGGCTTCATTCGGGTTATTCCTTCAAGTTATAGACAGCTCCAAATAGGGATACTTATTTTCTAATCACCCTGTATAATACTCAGTTTGCCACTGTGATCACTTTAAATACCATATGGTACCCACTCCTTGGGGTGTTAATAGCTAACAATTTTCAATTTCCAAACCTATAATAAAATGTGGAATTTTTATATAATGCAGAGATTGTTTTCCTCGGTGTTCTTTTGCTACATATTAAATGGAAATAAATCAAAATCTATGCAATATTACTTTCATTTAGATTAACTGAAATACACTTTCAAACAGAAAATCCAATTCTTTCTTTTAACATGAATACTATACGTATATATGTACATATATGCTTTAGTCAATTAACAATTTTCTGGAAATATTTCCTTTTTTGTGGTTATTTACAGATGAGTAAGGTATGATTCCTTGTTGGCAGAACAACTATCAATCATTTTTATACAACACCAGAGCAAATAAATGGAATAGTGAAAATAAATAATCATACAAAGGCTCCTAAATATATTAAAACAACATTGCAAGTATTAGAATACTTGCAGTTTCTTTAATAATTCTGAAATTACTTTGAAAAGTATATCAAGTTTTATTATTTTTAATTCGCAGTTGCAATTTATGAATCGAATCCATGTCTTGAAGATATGTTATTCGACAATCCCAATTATCTATATTTCTTCGCCGAAATATTTTAAAATTTTAAATGGTCTTAAACTGACTTCATAATTTAAAAAATAATAATAATAATACTTTACGCTTGGCATTTTTATTTACTGAATTTCTATGCTTTATATTATGGCACTTTCTCACCGAAATTTCTTTTTATCAACAAACTGGGTTTGAAAGTAAAAATATAATGAATTTCCGAGAAAGAAGTTTCAAATTTCTCTCCATATATTTTGAACGCTTAATGGTTGTTTATATACATTTTTAAAGATATTCTTTAAAATATTTTAAGTTTACTTTTAGCGAAATTTGTTACATTCAGTAAATAAATTTTCGTTTACATACATTAACAATAAAGTTGTATTTCGAAAAATATTTTGTGAAAACTTAATTTCTTTTTGTAGAGAAGCTTTGGGGCATTTTTAAAACGCAAGTAAAGCAAAGAACTCGAAAGTTGGAATTTAAAGAATCTATCAATTATTTGAACTCTGCTTTATTTAGCATTTTTCTTAAAAGTTGTTCCGCAATTTTTATGTGCCATTTGTTATTTGTGATTTTAATCATTAAAATGTGTGTATCTGAGCTACTTGCTTCATATGTTATTAATTCATACAGTAATCGTTAATCGTTTTCTGAAACATATAATGTAAACCTTAGCAACTAAATGAAAAAAAATAGATACTCTGAATCGCAAAATGATAAAAACGATGTAAAAACTATGAAATCCTTTCACGTTTGATGTTCAACTGAACAAAACTTGGTGGTGTGATTAATTGCGCGATATTTTAATTAATATTAAAGCTTTCTTTTTTCAATTCAAAATACAAATATATATATATATATATAGATAGATAGATAGATAGATAGATAGATAGATGATATAGCTATTTAGTTAGATAGATAGATATTAAAATATATTTTAAAATATGCAATGAGTTGTCATATCATTTAGCAAAGAATTTAAACCACATTCCGAACATATTCATTTCTGTTTAAAAACACTTCAAATGTCCCGTGAAAAAAATTGCTTTTTAACTCCAAAAAGAAACTAATCTCAAATTTCAATATTATTGGATGGCCAAAGAATTAAATTGGTGAGGAAATTAGCACTATATTTTTGTATTTCCGACATAATTTGATTACAGATGATATTACAAAAAGGAGTAGAGCTGGAACAGTTTTTGAAACGAGCGTAAAGAATGGTTGTTGATACGATCGTAAGTGAAAAATGAGAGCAAGTGAAAATAGAAGCCAGATTATGGTTTCAAAATCAGTACCTATCGTCTACAAGAAGAAACTTCAATAGGTCTCAGATACTTAAACATGCAGCAACATTTCTCCGTTCACATTCAACATCTGCTCTTAAAAAAGGCTGTATTCAGTTGGAAAAAATCATATAAAAAAACAAATAAATAGTTTTATAATTAGTTTAATTCATGAAATGAATTTTATTTTCAATAGTATGTATGCACTTTTATGCTACAATGACCATTGAAAGGAAAGTTACAAATATTTTACTCTACAATGAGTACACTGTAAAAAAAAAAAAAAAAAAAAAAAAAAAAAAAAAACTGCAATCCTACAAATGTAAAGTTGCCGAAATCTGTATGGTTTCAGATATTTTATCTGTACACTGTATGAGAAAAAATTTAAATGAACATAACTAGTTTTTGTAAAGTTGCAGAAATCTGTAACCTTACAAACGTGTCTATTAAAATTATAGTTATCTTAGTAAAATTTTATCTGTAACCTATGTTGCAGTTACATGAAAAATTCTTAAAATCCCAGTTTCCTAAAAAATTCTTTGTAACCTTAAAGATTTTTTTGATTTTCAGTAAAAATCTGTATCTGTTAAAGAATTTTTGCTATCGCCGCTACATAAAAAGTTCTAGGAATCCCAGTTTACTAGAAAACTTTTAGTAACTTTAGAGATTTTTTTGCATTGTAGGGACTCCCTATGAATCAGTTACTTTAAGACTTCCACATTTAAATGCCCCGCAAGAAGTCCAGATTTAATTCTCACGGTGAAAATGCGGTGTATGACAGTGCGCAATATCTATAAAAATTAAATAAATTGCTAAGTGTAGCATAAAATCAGAATCAAATGTTGCTATTTATGAGCACTTTTTATCATCTCGACATGTTCAAAATGTCATAAACCTTATACCACAATGTTGCTTTGACATTAGCATACACATAGCAGTCACAGCGGATGAAAAAAATCCATCCGTTCTTATTATTCTATTCCTTATTTTATATTAATTGTATAATCAAATTGCATTAATACAGGAAGTTTTTAAATGGTTTTCTTATGTTTATATTGCTTCATTAGTTTGATAAAATCAATTTGCATGGTTAATAGGAGGGTTAAAAAATTATATTTATAATTTAGCCAATTAAATTAATCTTCTATAGTGTTTAACCAGTATATACAGGGTGATTCAGCTCGTCGGTGACAAACTTTAAGGATCGATAGAGCACACTTAGACGAACATTTTTGAATAGGGAATGTAGGGTCCCTGACGCGATGGTAAGGCGCTAGGCGCTTTCGAAAATTTGGGTGCCGAAATTCGAAACGTCATAAAAACTAGGGAAATGGTTAGATTTTCTTGCTTGTTGCGTCGAAATGATTCTGTTTGTTTAGACTTTCTTCAGTACCAATTTGATAAGCGTATCTCTTAAAACATGGATAGGGGGCGCTGCAGACTTTGGAGAGCTAGACAACAACTTTAAGCCCGTTATTTTGATAATTTAACACATGCTCGCCAAAGTTTATACTCTAACTTAAAGTTTGAACCCAAAAGTAGAGCCCTGCAAAAAGCGTAAGAGCCGGAATAAAATGTCAAAGTACAGGGTGGTCGAAACTCGAAGGCTCCTAAGAGATAAACAAACAGATTTCTTGACTTATGGCATGCATTTTCATGATTCTGTTTGCTGGGGCTCTCTGAAACTCAGTTGAACGGTACAAAAAGAAACATCGATAGGGGGCGCTTTGGGCAAAAAACATAATTCGTTGACATTTCGGACGCTAACTGGAAACGGGGCGCTACGATCAGTTAGTAATAATGAAAACACATTTTCTACCTCTGCTCAACACTTCTGAATAAATTTAGACCAAAAACATCAATGATACTGGAAATTTATTTACAAAAAATAACACTACAGAAGATGCTCGAAATTTCGACCCTGGGCCATGATGCAGGCTTCGCACCTCCGTCGCATTGAGGAGTGTGTATTTCCAACAATGCCAGGAGTATCTCTGATCTGCCCTTCAGCTGCCACAATGCGCGCCACAAGTTCTTCAGCACTGCTGACAGGTGTATGGTATACCTCGGCCTTCAGGTAACCCCAAAGGAAGAAATCCAAGCAGGTGAGGTCTGGTGATCGGGCAGGCCAGTGAACTGGACCCCCACGCCCGATCCACCGCTGGCCATACCTTGCGTTTAGATGGAGACGCACGTCGTTCGTGTAATGGGCCGGAGCTCCATCGTGCTGGAACCACATCTGGCGACGCGAACCTTCGGGTACGTGCGCCTCCTCCAGAAGCTGCGGCAGCACTTGATCCAGGAAAATCAGGTAATTTCCACCTGTCAGCCGTTCAGGTAACAAATAAGGGCCAATGAGGCAATCCCCCAGAATGCCGGCCCACACATTTACTGAGAAACGCTCCTGGGCTGCTCGGCTTCTGGTTTCATGTGGATTTTCATCACACCACACATGACTGTTGTGGGCGTTCCACATTCCCTCCCGGCTGAAGGTGGACTCGTCCGTAAACAAAATGCTGTTTACAAAACGGGGATCCCTGGATCTCATCGCCAAGTACCATCTTGAGAATTCCACTCGAGGGCCAAAATCCTGCTCTCTGAGCAACTGCACCCGCTGGATGTGGTAGGGGTGCAGATTCCGGGAACGTAAGATGCGCCACGCAGTTGCTTGCGAAATGCCAACATGTCTGGCGATATCTCTCGTGCTAAGACCTGGGTTGTCCTCAACCAGGTTAAGCACAGCCTCTTCGTTGTCGGGGGTGCTCACTGATCGCTCCCGTTCAGGCCTGCCTCCGTCGAAAGATCCCGTTGTGGACAACCTCTGGTGTACTCGAGCGAAGAAGGCATGGCAGGGGATTTGCCTGTTGGGGTAACGCTCGGCGTACAACCGCTGAGCGGCTCGTCCATTACAACCAGCAGCGCCATACGCCAAATGCATGTCAGCCAATTCAGAGTTTGTGTACCGTTCCATCCTACTACCGATCTGCAGACAAGTAACCCGAAGCTTAAGTAGGTACCGCACGTTCAAAAGACGTGTCTGCGCATACAACTACGTCATCTCGCGTTGTCGTCTACGCATTACGTATCTTTTGCATATCGATATGGTACGATATCTTTTGCA
The DNA here is from genome assembly GCA_964019185.1 of Maratus speculifer. Lineage (NCBI taxonomy): Eukaryota > Metazoa > Arthropoda > Arachnida > Araneae > Salticidae > Maratus > Maratus speculifer. The sequence continues at coordinate 175,769,517 of OZ025297.1, read as the reverse complement.
TAAATCAGCAAAAAGCACCTTATGTAAATTTTATTGCGCGCATTGTGCATGATTGAAACCAGCTATGTTTGTTAAAAAAAACAAACAAACTGCAGTTTTAATAGCTTCTTATGATAAGTAAATTACTCTCTTGTTTTGTTTCTAACTGATCGTAGCGCCCCGTTTCCAGTTAGCGTCCGAAATGTCAACGAATTATGTTTTTTGCCCAAAGCGCCCCCTATCGATGTTTCTTTTTGTACCGTTCAACTGAGTTTCAGAGAGCCCCAGCAAACAGAATCATGAAAATGCATGCCATAAGTCAAGAAATCTGTTTGTTTATCTCTTAGGAGCCTTCGAGTTTCGACCACCCTGTACTTTGACATTTTATTCCGGCTCTTACGCTTTTTGCAGGGCTCTACTTTTGGGTTCAAACTTTAAGTTAGAGTATAAACTTTGGCGAGCATGTGTTAAATTATCAAAATAACGGGCTTAAAGTTGTTGTCTAGCTCTCCAAAGTCTGCAGCGCCCCCTATCCATGTTTTAAGAGATACGCTTATCAAATTGGTACTGAAGAAAGTCTAAACAAACAGAATCATTTCGACGCAACAAGCAAGAAAATCTAACCATTTCCCTAGTTTTTATGACGTTTCGAATTTCGGCACCCAAATTTTCGAAAGCGCCTAGCGCCTTACCATCGCGTCAGGGACCCTACATTCCCTATTCAAAAATGTTCGTCTAGGTGTGCTCTATCGATCCTTAAAGTTTGTCACCGACGAGCTGAATCACCCTGTATAGCCTAGCAATCAAATGCATTTCTTCTCGTTTTAAAATTTGGAGAATAAAAGGCTTCTAATGAAATTAATAGACAAAATCTATATAATTTCCTTATTTTTTTTCTAATTTAAATCCTAATTTTGCATAAAGATTTAAATTTAGCATTTTTGTGATTTTTTAAATTTCTATATTTTTTCATTATTCAGAACTATTGTATCTAAATCAAATCTCATTGAATCTTTAATTCACGTGTAGTGATACAGATGGTTAATTTTTTACTAAATATATGCACAGATGAGTACATATTATAAGAAATTTACAGAGCAGAAAACACTAATTTCCCAAATAGTGACCGAGTGTATATAAGCAAATGGGAATTGCATATGGACTTTTACAGTACAAGGACTATTGTGGTTTTTATTTAAAGCTTGGACACAATTTGGACTTTTGGACGAGTTTTATGAACAACGTACACTGTAAAAAAAAATCAAGAGGTTACTAAAAATTTTTTAGTAAATTTGTATTCCACAGAATTTTTTAGTAACCATTACAAACTTTTTTTTGCAAGTGAAACAAACATTTCTTTTGTAAAGTGAACAAAAGAATTTTGTATAATTAACTAAAAACTTTTTAGTATGAGGCACTAAGCAAATTGTAGTAATAGCTGCAAAATTATTTTTAGTAACCATTCCGTGTGCCCGAAGGGCAGGAGCCTCCTTCGAGCTGCATCCAGTGGGTAAAAAGATAAACTTCTGAAACGGAAGATTTTCGGCAAAACCGCAATAGATGGCAGCACAAAACATTGCTACCTGCTCTATTTTGACACGTTTCTAAAGGGGAGGGAAAGTTCAGAGGTCATTACCCATGGTAACTGCTACGACAGGATTATCATAATCCCTTTTTTTAACAAGTACTTACATTGTATACATTCGGTGCATATTTGGTGGCGGCCAGCATCGAACCCAGGTACTTTCAGCCTGGTTTGGTTTGGTTTATTTTTGTCGTCCGATTATCTACACCAGGGATATAGGACCAGGGGGGAGTTCCCTTCGTGGGGGTCTTTCTAAGGGAACCTAACCCGTATTTACGCAAGGTTCGAAGAAACCCACGAAAACGCCGAACGGTTAGGCCGACAGCCGCGAATGGGTTCGAACCCAGCACCTGCCGTCTACCAGTTGAGAGGTCCCAACCTCTCGGCCACTGGTGGGGCCTTTCAGCCTGGAGTTCGGTGCTATGACCACTATGCTATCACGGCCACACCAAGTGTGTTTTAGTAATAGCTATTAAAAATGTAAAACTATTAACTCTGTTCGTTGCTAGCTTTTTTCTAGTAATTTTTACAGATTCCTTGTAACCGAGTAAGATTTCTAATTTTTTTTTAGTAATTACACGGATCACAAAATTTTTTTTTAGTAGATCGACCCTTTTTTTACAGTGTAAACAGCTATTAAAATGTAAAGGTCTTCGACAACAAACTTAATAAACTTTTATGCTTGTTTACATATGCATTCATACACGCTCACTCTACATATATACACATACAGTATGCCCAGCAAAGTCGCTTGCTACATTCTTAAATACGGACCGGCTAATTCTATATTCATAAAAACGGTGTCTTGGTATAGTAAAATAACTGTGCACTACTGAATAAAACCATTTACTGCAAAACTAGATGAATAACTGCGGAGTTAGCTTTCCTATTTGGAAAACAGAAAGCGATAGAAGAAAAAATGATTTACAAAGTTATAGTGCATTATCAATTTAGTGCAAACAAATACTTTAAGGACATTAATGTGAAGAAAAGAACGATAGAGAAGCTCATTAAATTGCAACATGTATTTGATTTGATTTTTATTAGATTAGTTTGGCAATTCGAAAAGCTATGTTAGATACTTTTTTGTTTGTAACTAATCTCTGAAAAAAAAACTTTTTTATTTCAAATGGTAACACTTAGAAAATACATTAGAATGAACATTATTGTGAATCATGCGCATAACATTAAAAAAACCGTGTTTTAAATTTATCGATTGGAATTTTCTGCGAAAGGCAATCATAAATTATTAAAACTCACAAATTTTATACGATCGATACTCACGCTGTTCAGAATTCATCAAACTGAATGTAAATAATAAATCTCCTCAATCAGCTCGCCGTAATTAAAAGTTTAACAACTATTACCAATGCTATGGTAATTCAGAATTTACAAATTTAATCGCTAAACGCGTCCAGCTTTGAACAAGTTGCATTAAAATGCCGGTATAATTTAGAAAATACTTTGGGTAAATTCACGGGGAAATGGTTTCCTATGATTAACCTAAATCATTCTGAGTTCCTTTGTTAAAGGACTATTATATTCAGCATTGAATCACATTTATTGAATTATCTTTAATATTTACGATTGATGAGATTCAATCTACGGTTAGAAGTGAATGTCAATAATGTGTACCGGACACGAGTTGGACAAATGTTTCAAAAATTAAATTACAGCTTTGTCTGTTTAAGAAAATTTACTTTAAGGAGGTATAAGTTACAAAAATCTTCATAATTTCTAAAAAAAGGTTTAATGTCTTAAAAATTTCTCTGATTTTTTATGCTTAAAATGACGTTTATATCATATTTATATCTTAATTAGAAGAGAAAAAATATATTTTCATTTTGCTATGTTTTCAAATATCTAGTTTTTAAGCAACTATTCTCATGAAATGACTTCTCGTGAAAATGCGTTTTTCTTCATGATGAGTTTTTTCGTAATTTCTTGTATTTAAATTGTTATAGCTCATGAATAACGAAAACTAAGAATATCGGATTTTTTTTTTTTAAACTACGCTATTTTATTTTAGAAATTTGTAGTTACTAGTATATCATAGGCCATTTTATGTGTCGTTTCGTATTTTTAAATGTTACTCTTAAAGAATATGTTTGACAAACAATGTTTTTCTTTCTTTATATACATATATATACACACACACACACACATATATATATATTGTTTTGAATCGTTTTGTAAAATAATAATAATAATACAAATATCCAAAAACTTCAAGGAAAAAACCTCATCAAACATGATCATAACATTCAAAAAAACATTTTCGAAATTTATTGATCTCAATTTTCTGCGAAAGACAAGCATAAATTATTAAAACTCAAAAACTTTATACGGTCGATGCTTACACTGCACATAATTCATCAAAACTGAATGCAAATAATAAATCCCCTCAATCAGCTCACCGTAATTAAAAGCTTAACAACTATTTTCAGTGCTATGGTAATTCGAAATTTACAAACTTAATCGCTAAAAGCGTCCAGTTTTGAACAAGCTGCATTAAAATGCCGGTGTAATTTAGAAAATACTTTTGGTAAATTTACCGGGAAATGGTTTCCTGGAATTTATCTAAATCATTCTGAGTTCCTTTGTTAAAGGAATATTATAATCAGCACCGAGGCACATTTATTTAATTCTCTTTAATATTTACGATTGATGAGATTAATTTACGGTTAGAAGTGAATATCAATAATGTGTACCGGACACAAGTTGCACAAACGTTTCAAAAATTAAATTTCAGCTTTGTCTGTTTAAGAAAATTTGTTTTAAGGAGGTGTAAGTTACAAAAATCATCATAATATTCAAAAGAGGATTTATTGTATTAAAAATTTCTCTGATTTTTTTATGCTTAAAATGACGTTTATATCATATTCATATCTTAATTAGAAGAGAAAAAAAATATTTTTTTTTTATTTTGGTATGCTTTCAAATATCTAGTTTTTAAGCAACGATTCTCATGATATGATTACTCGTGAAAATGCGTTTTTCTTCATGATGAGTTTTTTCGTAATTTCTTGTATTTAAATTGTTATAGCTCATGAATAACGAAAACTAAGAATATATGATATTTTTTAATTTGAAAACTACTCTTTTTTATTTTAGATATTTGTAGTTACTAGTATATCATAGGCCATTTTATGTGTCGTTTCTTATTTTTGAATGTTACTCTTAAAGAACATGTTTGAAAAAAAAAATTTCCTTTATATATATATTGTTTTGAATCATTTTGTAAAATAATAATAATAATACAAATATCTAAAAACTTCAAGAAACAAACCTCATCAAACATGATCATAACATTCAAAGAACATTTTCGAAATTCATTGATCGGAATTTTCTGCGAAAGGCAAGCATAAATTATTAAAACTCAAAAACTTTATACGGTCGATACTTACACTGTACAGAATTCATCAAATATGAATGCAAATAATAAATCACTTCAATCAGCTTACCGTAATTAAAAGCTTAACAACTATTTTCAGTGCTATGGTAATTCGGAATTTACAAACTTAATCGCTAAAAGCATCCAGCTTTGAACAAGCTGCATTAAAATACAGGCATAATTTAGAAAATACTTTTGGTAAATTTACCGGGAAATGGTTTCCTTGGATTAACCTAAATCATTCGGAGTTCCTTTGTTAAAGGAATAATATTATCAGCACCGAGGCACATTTATTTAATTATCTTTAATATTTACGACTGATGAGATTCAATTGACGCTTAGAAGCAAGTGTTAATAATGTGTACCGGACACGGGTTGCACAAATGTTTCAAAAATTAGCTTTCAACATTCCCTGTTTTAGAAATTTTCTTTTAAGCAATTTAAAATAGCATAGAAAGCAATATTACATTTTTACTTTCTTCTATCTTTACTAGAAGAAATAATTGTATTCATGAAAATTTTCGAAATCCGGTTTTCGACCGGTATTTTCCGGATTCTTACGTTTTAGGGGTCATAGAACCCGAAAAATATGTTTTACAAATTATCAGTTTGTGGGTCTGTCAATCTGTGAGTCTGTCAGTCTATATGTGACAAAAAAATTAAAAAAAAAATTTTCTAATAAAAATAAAAACATTAATTAAAAGTCATTTTAAGCAGAGAAAAAACAGAGACAATTTTAATGCAATAAACATTTTTTGGAAAATTTCAAGATTTTTGTATCCCGAATCCTCTTTATTATTATAAAACCTTTGTTTCGTAGGAAAGTAAGATAAGATTTTAAGATTAATGCTGATTAATCTAAATCATTGGAATATCCGTTGTTAAAGCACTGAAGTACATTCATTTAATTATCTTTTTTATTTACGACTGATATGATTCGATTTACGATTAGGAGTGAATGTAAGTAATGCGCCTAGGACACAATTTGAGTAATTGTTTGAAGAATTAAATTTGAACTTCATCTATTTTAGAAAATTTCTTTTAAGCAATCTAAAATAAAATGGAAAGCAAGCTTACATTTTTTAGTTATAATTTGCTTTGTATCTATAAAGTAAACTTTTCTTACCCGGTTTAGGACTATATTATTATTTTTTTAATTTTTACTAGGTAATTATTTTTTATAAAACAATTGTTCTGTATAAATATAAGAAAGTTTGTAAAGGTTAATGCTAATTAATCTAAATAATTTGAAGATTATTTGTAAAATTTCATTAATAGGTACTGAGACACATTTATTTAATAATCTTTAATATTTACGATTGATGAGATTTAATTTACGGTTAGAAGTGAGTATCAATACTGGCATACGGGACACGAGTTGCACGAATGTTTCAAAAAATAAACTTTGTCTATTTTAGAAAATGTGTTTTAAGGTCGTCCGGTCAGGACTTTTTTTTAAAGACTAATTCTGAATAATTTACCTATAATATATGAAGAGCTGAATCAAACATAAGAATTACTCTTTTTAAAATGGGAGGGAAGGAATTGAATAATTCGAATATTAAGTTTTCTTTGGTCTGTTCCGAGTATATTTTTTTTAAAAATTGGCGGTGTTTTTTATCATTTCATTATGTGAAATATTATGTGAGGATTTTTATTATTTGAAGATTATTAAAATGCAGATATATTTAAAAATATCTTTTATAAAATGTTTTCTTTAGATAGATTTTCTCTATCTTTTAATTTACAAAAACTTGGGTAATTAATGGAAATAGCGTACTACTATTTTAAAATTTGTGTATAGGTGAATTAAAAAGAAATACATTCGTTAAATTTTATTACTTATTTGAAGAAAATATATAGAATTTATAATAGTAATTAGTAGAATACATTTTCATTAAAAATTTTCATATGTTTTAAAAAGTATATAAACTATAAAGGAATTGTAGTTCCTATAGATTATACTAATACTCTTGTAATCGCTGCAGTTGTTCTGTATTCGCTATAGCATAATCACAAATCATACGTGTTATGTATCGCAGAAAAGAAAAGAGTCATTCTTTAAATACACTAATGTGATCGGAATTATCTTGATAATTTGAATAAATCTATTGTACGTAATGTACTATTCTAATCTCGAAACCCTTAAAATGATGATTCATTGTCGTTTGTAAGGCAAAAGCAACATTAACAGTAACATACTTCATAAATATGTTAATTCTTCTGACTAAAAACAAACAAATATGTTTAAATAGTCAACTATCGCAATATTTTTGTTTGTTTTGAAGCTATCATATCAAGATGTCAATAACTTATTTTCTCGATATTAGTTTATTTAACCCTGCTGTTCTGTTCGCATTTACTATACGTATGTAGTGTTCGGGTCAATGTGACCCGATTTAGAATTTTACCGTTTCTAGCAGTAAATAAATATAACTATTTTAGAAATAATAAAAAATTAGTAAAATAAGCTTAAATATATATCAAATAATACAAAACACCAGTAAAATAACTTAAAAATATTTGAATACTTACTTTTATTTACAATTTGGAAAAAAATAGCTTACGTGAAATTTGCAAGTGTGTTTTTTGCAATTGTAACATAATATATTAGTTTTGTTGTCGTTGGTTGATGGGCAGAACTTGCATCTTGCACTTTTAGTACGCAATGAAGTGTTCTCATCTGATTCCGAGGGTACATTTACACATTTATTACGCATTTTCTTCACAATTTTGACTGAATCTTCGCTTCTGGGAAGATGCTATCTTACTTCAATGTGTGGGAAAATTAAAGATTTCCCCAATTCTTCTAAAAAGAGCCTTCGTTTGGTTAATTTATTTTCATTCCATTTGCTGTTTATTGAAATCCACAGAATAAATGCATTGTAAGTAGATGTATCAAGCATATTATAGAATACTATCATAGGCCAGCGATTTGTTTTTCTCTTATAAGTGTATGTGCTCAAAACTTGAACAAGACTATCCACTGCCCCTTTAGTTGCATTATAGTCTAATATCATTTGTGGTTTTTTGTCAGGTCTGTCGCTAACTTCATTTTCATGATGGAAAGTGCTCATAAGAATAACATTTTTGTTCTTTTTAGGGATGTAGTTTACAACTGTTGTATCTTCTGTAAAATAAAATGATGAGCTGTGCACTTCTTTGTTTAGCATTTTCTCAGGAAGTTCGGGCTTATTTTTTCTAATAGTGCCAAGTGTAGTCATTTTCCGTTTTAGAAGAAGTTTTCCCAAGTTATAGGATGTGAAAAAGTTATCACATGTAACATTGTGCCCCGAATACCCATAAGTAAGGTCACTCACTACCCGCATACCCTGACTTTTCTTTGGCTTTGATCCTTGATTTTTTCCAGTATAAATTTGTGCATTCAGTACATAGAAGTTTTGCTATCACATAAAGTCCATATTTTTATCACTTACTTGGAGGGTTTACTAGGTATATATTGTTTGAAAGGGCACCGCCCACGAAATCCTACTAATTGTTCATCTACAGTAACATTTTCACTTGGATTATACAATTTAGGTTGAATTTCTATCCACTTTTACCAAATATTTCGAACAGCAGCTAATTTATCTACAGACCTTCTTTCTTTCCTGGTAGATTTATTGTCAAAACGAATAACTCTCGATATCATATGAACGGTTTCGAGGGACATTGTAGCACGAAATATATTTCTGCCTGTTTCTTCATTCCACAAAATTTTGTTGATTCTCCATATGATTTGTACACACCAGCTAATAATATAAATTCGATGAATGCTTGAAAAGTTTCAGTACTAATATCTTTCCACTCTTTTTCATACACTTTTCTTCCTTCTATATTAGTCATTTTTATGATTTCGTTCTCGATTGAAGAATTGAATACCGTCGCAAATGCGCTTTTTATGTCAGTTAACCATGTCGTTGCATATCTTGTGACACCTGGAGTAGTTTTTATAATATTAGTAGACGTTAATCAACCAGAATGAAGAAGGGGATTCAATTTCCATACTATTTTACGATTCTTAGACTGAATACTCTATATACTGCGCGTCTTTTGAATATCAATATCAAAATCGTTGTCAGAACTTTCAATTTCCTAACTTCTATGATTTTCATACTCAGACGCATTTTCCTTTTCGCTGTCAGAGGCTTCCATTAATTTAGCAATACCAGCGTCGCTCAAATTTCTACGATTTGCCATTTTTTCACTAATACTCAGAGATGCAACTGTTCTTCAGATTATTAGAAATAGAGCAAAAAAAAGAAACGCTACTAACAAGTGCATTTTTTTCCTTCCGCCAATGATATCAACATTTGACTTTGCTCTCCTGTCACATGATCTAACACCTGTGCCAAAGAAACAGATTTCGAAATAGATACGTTGCAGTAATTAATTTTATTGAATGATTCCAAACAAAATTAAAAGTGCATGAAAAATTATTTTTTAATTCGGGTCAATATGACCCGAACAGTACATTAGGACCAAGTTAAAAAATATCCCTTGGAAGTTTAAATAAACGTAAATACTTCTAGGAATCTATAGTTATATTACTAATGAACAAAGTCAAAAAGTTTCATGGAAATATCTCTGCGCTAATTTTTTTTATAAGTGAACAACAAAATTTTCGGGTCAGATAGACCCGAACAGAACAGCAGGGTTAATATTATAATTTTAACACTTTAGTAATTTACTAATAAAAATTCTGCCGCGATTAAATATTGAAATTTTATACTATTAAAATATATTAAATAATTTTAGTTCTTTTCAACATAGTGAATAGAGCAAAAAGAAAATTTGTTTGAAAATTAAAAAAAAAAAAATTCGTAATAAAATCAATTTAAATTTCATTTATGGTTTCATTGTTGATGTTACACCGAAATACCACTAATAGGGACGCTAATTATCCGTAATGAGCGCAAACGTAACCATTCTTTCCTGAATAATATAAGAGAAGTTCAGAAAAAATGGATGTGAAATCTAATTTTTATTGAAAAATGTTCACTAAAAATCCTGCCTTATAACAAAATATTAATAGCAAAAAAAAAAAAAAAAAAAAAAAAAAAAAAAAAAGACAAGCTCTTACAAAGCTGCGCTTTTCAGTTGTAAATTATAATTTAAGTAGAAAATTTGGGAATCAAAGTTTTAGTCGAATGATGCTATAGAGTCCCTTTAACTTATTTGTAGTAATTTTGTTATCTGTAGTATTTAGTTGTACAAATAGCTTTATCAAATTTTGTTTCTAGTTATTTGTAATACCTTTTTAATAACGTCAGATGCGCATTTGAATATTTTGTTTTCTAAAGAAGTTACAAAGCTTTAAACACGCATTTGCTTTGATTTAAAAATTATCATTTGAAAAAGAAGTCATGAAAGTTCCAAGAACGTGCTTGAACGGTTTCTAGCACATTATTTTAAACATCACCAAGGAAAAAAAAGTCGCTGAAAATTTGCCCATATGTGTAATCACTGCATGTTTTTTTTTAGATTTTGACAGGATCATTACACGATTATTAAGCTTGTTAAAGCAAATATTGGATTAAGGAAAGATGAAAGTCTGCTTAAACTCGTTTATCAACAAGCTTTCAGCCATTTTACATTTTACAAATCTATCTTACTTGGTTTTGCTGTATTGTCTGGCGAGTTGCCTAATCCTTAGTTATCAATACTTTGAAGGCACCTATGACAGTTGAACTGTTATAAAATATGATGTTTTTCTTTTTCTTTAAATTTTGTATGATGACTTCTAAAAAATCAACAACTTAAAAAGAATTAAAATGAATGCTATAATCAAGATTTTAGTTAAATTTTAAAGATTTTTTTTTTACAGTGAGCATCAGAAGACAAATACGGAAGTAACATTTTTAAATAATGATAATTTTTTAAACAAGTAAAAGCTTTTACTAATTTTTGTCAATAAAACATGTCATATCCTATTAAAAGTATAATATGTTTTTAAACTCACAGAGAGATAGTGTATATTTTGTTACAAGCTATTACAAAATACAGATTTGTAAATAGCACATGCATATATATTCTTCCACGATAATATCAAATAATACTTTATCTTACTTCTCGAATTCACAACAAAAAACATTAAATGGCATATGCATATTCTAAATGAATATTCTTCACAAGAACTAATCATTTTAAGATAACGAAAACCAGTTGTTTAAATATTAAAATGATGGAATGACAATACCTTAAAATGAGAAAAACTGTGATTTGCGATTAAATTTCTTTGAAATTAAATAAAAGCTTTTCTACGTGTACATTATAAATTCAAATTTTAATTAAAAAATTCTTGTGTTCTTGTAATTTCAATGTATTCCTTTCAAAGTATATTACCGAAAACATCAGTCACGCAACATGTCGAATATAAGTTTAAATGCAGAGTACTTACTTTGTGCAATGCACGCACCTTACTATTGTCAATTACTTCAATGTCTATTAAATTTTAAAATATTTTTTAATCTTATGCCCCCTTACCAAAGATAACAGATAAAATGTTATAATTGTATAAAGAATAAAGGTTTATAAAGAGGATACCTACATGGAAATAAGACAAAAGACATTGAATTCCAAGTGTACTCTCTGATTTGTGCAGTGTAAATAAATAAATAAAACAAATCTGTGAAAACACGAAAATTTACTGGCAACAAAGGTATATTCTATTCACTTTCTCTGTCTCCTCTCTCTCTCTCTCCCCCCTCTCTCTCTGTATATATATATGTATATTGTATCACTTCGGTTTAAAAATGAAATTTTTCTGTGTTTACAAATAAATCTAAGGAAATAGATCGATACTTCGAAGTTCTTTATGGTAGTTAAATTTACTGATGTACATTTATATGGAACAAGTATATGGTATGTATTTCGATTGCATATTACCACTCACTGTTATATAACCTTGTTTTCTTTTGGGTTCGAATCTCAGTACGCACATTAAATGATGGATGCAACTTTGCCTACACAACACTACGACACCAACTGATGGTTTATTGTCCACAATATCAATTACGAAAATTTAACAAAATATTTTCCTTTTTTTTTTCGATTGATAAGAAACATTTCTGTTTATATATCTTTGAAGAAACTTTATTTTATCATTCAACGAATAAGGATAAAATATAGAATCCACTTAAAACACAAATTTCAGTTAAAATACAGACACAGTAATTTCACATAAAATCATAAGACTCATCATTAAGACTTTTTTTGCAGCGTGAAAGTAGATTACACACAAAAAAAATATTCTGTTTTGGTTTGTACTTTGGAACTGATTGTTTTTAGTTTTTACCATATTTTTCTGTTTTTAATGGTTAAAAAATCAGAAAATATGCGAAATTATTATATTATATATGCGAATATTATTTACTAATTTTCTCAAAAGTATTTTTTCGCAAAACAAATTTTATTCTTTCCTGTTCTTACAATCTTATGTCAATTGTCTTTGTACGTCAATTGTAAATTGTCTATTAAATTTCGAAATGTGATTAAATCTTACGCACCATTCAATGTTAATAGATAAATGTTCTAATTGAATGAGTATTAAGATCAAGTTCAATTTTTGAAATTTACGGAGAAATAAATAATAAAAATGTATATAAAATATAAGTTATCCAGTTAGAAACATATATATATATATATTTCCATTTTCCGCTAGTGCTCAGTATTTTTTTATAAATAAAATACTTTCGACCCCATACTTGAGACATAAATACGTATTTACTTACATGCGTGTTTTTACTTTAATTCGTATATGTATATATTTTTTTCAATTTTAAGCTTAGTTCGTACTAAGGACCTAGTTTATTATTAGTTCTTACTAATAATAAACACAGTTTGAGATAAAATCGTATTAAAATCTTGTAAATTTTATGTAAAAAGGGAAAAAGAAAAACACATATCATATCTTTAAGAAATAATTCATGATGATTAAATGACATTTTTATTGATATGATTTCTTAAAAAATTACATTTCACATAGACAAATTCGTCCAATTTGTCTTTTTAACCCATAAAGGTCATAAGATTAAGAGTAAAAATACTGAGATCTTCTTTTTGTTAGTATAGTTTACATATTTTAAACTTTTTGGTGGGAATCAGAATCATTAAAAATGTATAAAATTTCTGTAATTATTTGCAAAATACATTCGCAATTTAGAGCAAAAGGGAACAGTAAAATTCTACACTGAAATTCATTATGAAAATGTTTCACGTATGGAATATTTTCAAAATTATGACTCAATTTGAATGTCATATACTTATCTTTTGTCAGTAAAAATGATTTTAAACCAAAAGACCTCACCGTAACAGTCTGATATTGAATCAATCGAAGCCTAGATAATCTCTGAATCAAAAGAAGCCAAGCAAAGTGAATCTAGAAAGGGAAATTTTACCCACTTGAGCATGTTTTACGATTGAGATCACTCGCGGATTACATTTGTATTGAAATTGACCCGAGATTTTCCAGTATTTTAATATGCTGAGAGTTGAGGTCTTTCCTGTATTTAAAGAACTAGTATTGGTCTTTTAAAGCAAAATCTGAGTTGTTAAAAATAATTCTTAACGTATCATTTGTTTCACTAAAACGTAAAGAAAATTATTCATCATTGAAATATTATACACACACGCACACACACACACACACACACACACACACATATATATATATATTTATTTATTTAAAGAATTTTTTAATAAGATTCATCTTAATTCAGGTAGAATTTTTATCCTATAAAAAATGATTTTTTAAAACCTTGTAAAATACTAATTATAATTTCAATAATATTTTGCATCTCGTTCACAAACATATGTTTGTAAAATGTCATGGTTTCACAAAAACATTGAATTGTAAATATTTTCAAAGCTAGTGATGATTACACATGTGCAATTCAAAGATCTTCCTCTTTATCAAAGAATGTATTTTGTCGAATTCCAATGCATTGCAATATTCCTCCATATTCAAGTTATACATTAGAAAAACATTATTCTATAGTGATTTTGAAACCGAAAGTTTTAGGAAAGAATCTATTTTAAATTTACTTCCTACTAGCTTTATTTAAATTCGCACTAACGCATACTTATGAATATTATTTTGTATAATTCTTATTTCATTGCAAATGATTTAAATATGATAAAACCTACGACGGATGTCGAAAGAAATTTTTATATGAAATATTTAAATGGTGTTGTAATAAGAGTGCATTACATAAACCAAAAAGTTTAATATTTATAAACTAGGAGTATCGACGACTTTAAATGCATAGATGTTGAAATATTCAAAGTGGTATTTTCTTGATTTTAAAATTGTATAAAGCTCCAAATATTTTGTAAAATTCCATAAAAACGATAAATTGAAAGTTTTCTGCCTCTTCCAACGTATGATAATTCAGTTTTTTTAAAGAAACCAATTTTTGTTAGCATGTGTATATATTAAAAATAAACGCCATTTAAAATTTGATGTTTCTAGTTCCTCCATAATTAAAGCTATTGTCAAATTTGAACTTTATTTATTGTATACGTTATTTAATTTCTAATTTATATGAAGAAAATGTTTTGTTTGCGCATTTGGGTCTTAAAAACCATGCCAAACATAGACTTTCTATCACTATTAATTCCACGGAAATTGTTCATTAGGGCTTTTTAGAATGATTTTAACGAAATCAAACTTTTAAGTTAAATTTTTAACAAATTAGTACAAACATTTACATCTTAAAAGTAATAGACATATTAAATTTTGAATTTTTAAATTCTATAGAAACCGTAAAATATTTTAAGTAACTTTTCAAGTTATAAAGCTACTTTTAAATTTCGCATGTTTTTTATAAACTATTTTTAGTTAGTATTTGTATCGTAAAAGCAACCGTCATACTAATTATCTAATTTCCCGTTCTTTTTGCAGTAGAAAAAAAAAACGTAATTTATTGGGTATTTTTTTTTCCAGCAGACTTTTAAATTTTGAATAATTTAAAAACTATCCTTCGGATGAATTATTTGTATGTAAAGTAGGAGGCATGTCAAGTTTAATTTATATTTTTAACAATTACAAACAAATCTTAGTTAATACTTTTAAAATAATTTTCAGACATTACAACCTTTTATTTCTTTTTCAGAAACGGTTATTATAAATCATTTAAATATTTTAAGTAACCGTTATGCTATATGTCTAGTTTTTAACTCGCTTAATTACAAAAATAATAATTAAAAAATATTTTTTTCTTTTTTTAATATAAACACAATTGACATATCGTTAGCCAAATTAATTACTGGAGAATATTTGAATTGATATAAATGTATATTTATTATGAATTGATTAAAACTACAAATTTTATGTAACTTATAAAAAAAATTAGCTTTAACTATTTTTTTTTTTCGAAAATGCACTTGCATTCATGTTTACCTCTTCTAACTCCAAATTTTCTCCCAGTCATCACTATATAATAATTTATGCCATTTTTATCAATAATATAAAGTATTTGATAAACTTCTGGAATATCCTCCTATACTAAATGATCAAATTGATTATTAAACGGACAATGGACCTTTATTTGAGCGAAATCGTCACAAAAAAGTCTATTTCTGTGGTATAATAGTACCAAAACATTTTCTTTTTCTTTAAAATATCATTCATGAAGGTTTTGAGATGTAACATATTAAACGTAGGCGTATTTATATATTTAAATCTGTTTCTTTTTTAAACTAAGTTTTCAACGTTTTTAAATTTTTGAAATGCTCCTTGCGACGTAATTTTTTATCATTTAACGTGCTATTGTTTTAAAAGAAATTGTGTAAGCTTTTTAAAATTCCCTTTATTAAGATAGTCAAATTTGATTTTTTACTTTTTAAAAGAAAAAAATTTTCATGAAAATCGATATGGAATTTAGAAAAAAAAAAATCTGTAAAATATTAATTATACAAGAGATTAAAATAATCTTACACAAATATGTTTATAATAGAGTTTAAAGTGATGAAACGCAAAAGCAAGAAAATATCTTAAAAATTAAGATACGAGGAGCATTTTAAAATTTCGTTACTTTTTTTTAATTTAAAAATTTTAATAAGACTGGAATTTTTTTTTTGAAGATGTTCTATATGATTTTGGTGAAATGTAATGTATGTATGCACAAAATTTCATATTGCTATGATGAAAAATAAAAAATAAAAATAAAAAATAACGTCCACCCTCCGCTTAAGGGGTTCTCGAGTGTCTTATTTTTTAATTATTAGTACAATTTAGAAACATGCCACATTTTTTTCCTCACTCCCTATGAAAGATAAATGAATATAATTTTTAATATACACAACTTAATATCTTTTCTATTTAAAATAATATTTTAATACTCTATATTGGAATTTTATTTTATTTTTTAATGTTAAAATTTGATTTAAAAAAAATAAAATTGTTTTCTGACTTACAACCACAACGCGTAAGATTTATAGCAAAACTATTGTTTTATGAGTACCTTAAAATCTTGATAACGATGTAAAACTAATCTAACTTCAACACGTACTTTATTTTTAAACAATTCATTTATTTATTTGAAATTTACATTCAAATTATAAAACTTTGAAAAAAAAATTTTTATTCACAAATTTCTAATTTAAAATACATAAATAACTTAAAAATGAAGTATACGTTCAAGATATATTCGTTTTACACCATTATCGATATTTTGGGGTTCCTGAACAATAGTTTTGCCAGTCTTGCATGCAGTAGATGCAAGTCTAGTAACAATTTTATTTATTTTTTAATCATAACTAAACGTAAAAAAATAATATTTTAATGTGGAATATTAAAAAAATTATATAGAAGAGGTGTTAAGTTGTCTATATTAAAAATTTTAAGCATTTATATTCTATAAAGACAGAAAAAATAAAATAAATGTTGCATGGCACTGAACTGCACCATCAGGTAAAAAGTATGATTCCTGAGACACCTTAAGTAAACTTTTCAATTTTGTTGACGGCGGTGCAATCAATTCAACAGAGGCACTTTCGAGAGGGTGAAATTTAAATTTAAAATACTTAATATTAAATTGATTACGACGCCGTCAACAAAATTAAAAAAAATTACTTAATAAGCAATTTGATCCTGTAGGACAGAAGGATCTTGCCTGTGTTTATGAAATACTTAGTATTACATATAAAGGTTACTTAAATTATTACATCAACATGATTGGGACAGAGTTTGGAGCTATAAAAGGTGAACATGAATATAAAATTTGATCGTACACAAACTCCTTTATCTAGATTATATTTAGATGGGAAGGGGGAAAATTCTGTTTCATGAAAGCAAATTGTGTTTTGTTTGAAATTTTTATCGGAAGTCCATTATAATTGAGTCCATCGAAATATATGCGAATATAAAGAAATATATTAGCATATTTATTATAAATTGATTAAAAATATAAATTATTCGTAAAAAAAGCTTTAGATTTTCTAACTTGAAACTTTTCTTAGTCATCTCTATGTAAAAATTATGTCTTCTTTATCAGTAGTACAAAGTATTTCATAAACTTCTGGAAGATCCTCCTGTACAAAAGGATCAAATTGCTTATTAAGTAAACTTCTCAATTTTGTTGGCGGCGTCGCAATGAATTTAATACAGGCACTTTCGAGAGGCTGAAATTTAAATTTAAAATATTTAATATTAAATAGATTGCGATGCCGCCAACAAAATTTAAGAGTTTTCTTAATAAGCAATTTGATCCTGTAGGAATGAAGGATATTTCCGGGGTTTACGAAATATCTTATATTACTGATAGAAGTTAATTAAATTATTATATAAGGATGACTGGGACAAAGTTTAGAGCTATAAAAGGTTAAGA
The DNA here is from genome assembly GCA_964019185.1 of Maratus speculifer. Lineage (NCBI taxonomy): Eukaryota > Metazoa > Arthropoda > Arachnida > Araneae > Salticidae > Maratus > Maratus speculifer. The sequence continues at coordinate 175,751,729 of OZ025297.1, read as the reverse complement.
TGAATATAAAATTTTATCGTACAAAAACTCCTTTATCTAGATTATTTTTAGATGGGGAGGGGGGGGGATTCTGTTTAATGAAAGAAACTGTGTTTTGTTTTAATTTTTTATCGGAAGTCCATTATAATTTAGTCCATTGAAATATATGCAAGGAAAGGATTTGTTTGCAATGATATCGTTTCTTTTATGATTCCTAAGTTATGGTTAGAATTAATAAATAAATAAAATTTAAGATTTTACTTAATAAGAAATTTGATCCTGTAGGAAAGAAGGATCTTAGGATCTTTCTAGGTTTTACGAACTACCTGACGTTACTGATAAATGTTACATAATTTATTATATAAGGATGACTGGGAGAATTATAAAAGGTTAACATGAATAGAATATTAAATTTTATCGTACAAAAACTGCTTTATCTAGATTGTATTTAGATTGGGGGGTGGAATTCAAATTGTGTTTTGTATTGCATTTCTATCGTAAGTTCATTATAATTGAGTCCACCGAAATATATGCTCAGAAACGGTTTGTTTACAATGATACCGTTTCGTTTATTATTCCTAAAATAAGACTAGAGATAATGAATAAATTCTTCATGGAAAGCTTTAATAGGAGGAGTCACATTGGAAAATAATTTTAAATCATAGTATATTTTAATTTAATGTTTCACTGCTTAGCGCATGTTTTTGTGTACATCTCATTATCGCGTGACATTTGTATTGACCGTGCTATGATTTGTAATTTCATATTGCGATTATGGTTTGCAAAATACGGTTAGAGTTAATGAATAAATTCCCCATGGAAAGCTTTAATAGAAGCTTACACACTTTTATAGAAGCTTGGAAGAGTCACACTGGAAAATAATTTTTAATCATAGTCTATTTTAATTTAATGTTTCACTGTAGAGCGCGTGTTTTTATGTGCATCTCATTGTCGCGTATATTTTATGTTGACCGTTCTATGATTTGTAATTTCATATTATTATTATGGTTCATACATTGATTGGAATCGAAGCACGTCAAAAAAGAATTTGTTTTTACTACATTTTGTGACACCTTTCTTAAGTAATACAAAAGGTTTTATAAAAGGTGATATTCTTTGATTTCTTTTGATTTTAAAAATCCAATTGATTTAAAAAAGAGCTTGCTCTGTTTTTCAATAACAAGAGTTCTGTTGGAAATATTCAGTTCGCTCAGTTGGAAAATATTCAGTTTGTATGATAAATTTACCAATCAGTTTGATTGTGTTAAAATAACTATTTATCTACGTTTCCATGGTTTAAGTAGTGTTCCTTTACCTGCGGTTTACTCTGTAGAGCAATCTAAATGACAGACTAGATGTTATTAGTAGTACGTTTATGTGAGCAAAATATGCTCGCCGGTTGTCAGTCCAATTAGCTTAAATTGTAGAGCATTGGTCCTGTAAGCTAACAATATGAGTTCGATTCCCAGGCTGGGCATCCCCCCCCCTCTTAGTATAATTTACTGTTCGTATCATAACGTTATCACTCAGTTTGATTGTGTTAAGTTAATAGGTTTCTCTTGCATGTCTGTGTTTCGAAAATATGCTTGTTGTGTTGTGCCGTATTTAAGATGTAAGATCATGCTTCTTAGATATTAAAACTCAAGTGTTATTTTAAAGGTATGGATCCCGGATATAACTGCAAGAGCATCCGAGGAAATCGTTTTATATTCTCTACTCATTTGGAGTAAAAAAAATCTTTTGAATTGAGGCTAGTTTATCCTTCGCCTGCTTGGTGAGGCTTGCTCTCCAAATACCCATGCAGCAAAAGATCATCCTTTCCACTATTAAGTGGTACCAAAGTTTCAGCATTTGGGGTTTAATATCCCGAGTTTTTTTTTAAATTTGCGTGAGTTGCTATGGAGTTTTGCTAGTTTCTCTCTCATGTTGTTAATGTGCATAACTTAACCGTGTTGCCTGTGATGAAGAATGCTATTTGCTTTATGAAAGTGAACCAATCTCTTGATTTGAAATTTTTCTAGTAATTTCACTTAGTTCGATGAAAGGGAAATTGGCTTATAGAAGGTGGAATCAGAAGGACCATTCCCTTGCTTCTGGAAGTATACTTCTTCACCTTGCCCCAGGATTAATGGGAGGTAATTAGATGTTAAACAAAGATTTTCCCAGCAAGTAGAAATCTTAGAGATAATTTATGTTTAAGGTCTGGAGATCTAAGCGGCCAATACATCAATGAAATATCCTTGCTTTCCAATATGTCCACTAGACGAGTTTTATATATGTATGCTTTGAATTCTATTAAAACTATTAAAAGCAGTGCGAGCTGAATCTCTAAAAAGACAAAAATAGGGTACCAGGGTATTATCTCTGTGCCAAACATAGAGATTTTGTTAAACACAGGGAGAGGTGTGCTTCCATCCAACATGATGTCTGTGTTCATCATAAAATCTCCGCTTCAATACGTTTTTTTATTTGGAAGCTGGAAGGTACATAGTGGAAGGAAGAATATAGGCTTACTGATCCCTAGTACAAGTGAGTGATATCTGCAGTATGCTAAACGGATTATCTTGTGAGCAGAATTGAGTGAGACCGAAAAGCCATGCCTTGTAATTGTAAACAGCCCTCTGTCATATAGCCGTATGCATTCAACAACCCTTGGCACTTGATTGTATGTACCGCTTAGTTGTCATCAGAGCAATGAATAAGATTGACTCACTAATCCTTAGTGCGAGATAATCTCAGCCCCATGCTAAATGATTTTTTTAAATAGAAGTGAGTGGGACAATATGTTTAGGTCTTGCAAAGAACCCTCTGACATCTAGACTTCAAGATTCAGCAATCCTTAAAACTTGACTGCCTGTGGACACTGAGTTTTCACGATAGCACTGAGATTCTGTTTCTCTAATGTCAACCCTCTTCTTAAACGACTAATAGGCGATCTTTGTTAGCCATTGTGGATCTTCCCATATAGCACACTTGCCTCCCCAAGATGTCCTGGGAAGGATTCACATCCCAGGACCGTCATACCCCAGGCATCCCTGAGGATGCAGAAAATTGTCACCAGGAGGTCCTCAGGAACCAAAAATGTCCGCTTTACAGCATCCTGGGGAGCTCCCCAGGCCCTCCTTCAGCGTCCTCCCTGGGAGGTTCTGGGGAAGATTTGAGGAAGTGATATAGGGGAACTTTGGGTAACTTCAAGGTCATGAATATGTTCAAAAAATAATAAAGCTATGATTTAATTTAATTATTTTTTTAGAAGAAAACGTGAATGCTGTTTTTTTCTATTATTCAGACGGATTCGCATATAACAGAAAGCTTTCGGGAACAATTTTCTTACCTTCATTTTTCCTGCCGGATTTGAAACAGAGTACTTTGGTATTCTGGACGCGCGCTCTGACCGTTATGCTGTAGGGTCAGTAAAAAAAAAGGTTTTTAAGGTATATATGCATTTTTTCTCCCCTTTTAAAACTCAAAACAAGAAAATGCTCTCTCTCTCTCTTTTTTTTCTTTTTGTATACATTCGGCATAAATTTAAATTAATAATTCGAAATAAATTATCAATAATTATTTATTATAACATAAATGTCTTTGAATTTGAAAATTTTTACATGAAATTGTATTGTTAAATGACAAAAATATCCTTTTAGCTTTTAATACTTAAAATCCATTAAAATCATTCTGTTGTTAGAAAATTGATTATGAACTATATTTTGACACACAATGCATGATGCAAAACATTTCTGACGATATCCCCTACAAAATTTAATTCTAGTTAATAGTAATATTATTTCCAGAGATTAAAAAGGCAAGAGATTAAAACACATAGTTCTTTTAAAATTATGATTTTTTTATGTGTTGACAAATAAAGTCTAAGTGAATCCTTTCAAAAATGAAACTTTTTTGCTCACTCTCTTACTTTTTTTACAGAAATTTTAATCGGTAAGAGAATCGGAATACAGAAATTTTAATTAATTTTACAGAAATTTTATTTTTTTCTTTTTACGCTTGGTAAAAGGTGCTGTTATTATACATATTTTTATGAGAAATATATATATACATTTGCTTAGTCTTTTTTTTTTTCAATTGAGCTAGATCCTAGTTCGTTTCATAAAGCGCCCCACCAGCAGTCAAGAGATTCTGCTCTCAAAACTGGTAGATTGGATGTGCTGAATCGTACCCGTCGGCCTAATCGTTCGGAGTTTCCCGCGGTTTTCGTCTAATCTTGGATTTCCTTGCGTAAATACGGGTTAGGTTCCTTTAGAAAGACCCTCACGGAGGGCAAACCCCTCCCTTGATATGTTCCTTCATATTGATAATTGGCCATCATAAATACAGCCAATCAACAAATCAGTTTCAAAAAGATTTGGCATATTTTGGCGAGTATTTATTAATACATTATTAAATCCGTTACTTATGAAATTCTTATACGACGGTACGAGTTGCAGTTGTTTGGAGATTTACCACTTGTCGCGGGATTAAAAAATACTGTAAAACTACTATATTATTTTATAAAATTGTAAAAATATTAAAATTTTGTATTGTCATCCAAAACACACATTTGTACAAATTTGAATCATTTTGTTGTATTAGGATTTGATATGAAAATCAATTGTAAAATTCCATCATTACACTGAAACACTGCTTGAGTTACATAAAATAGGAACTATTAATAAAATTTTAATCTGTTACAACATAGGTAAGCATAAAAAAAATCTCACGTTATGCAGATGCGTTAACCCAGGGCTTCATGTATTCTGCAGCAATTGATGCCTTGTTGGGACCATCATGGTCTCCAATTTTCTCTGCATCATAACGATCGTTTGACTTTAGTAACATTGTAAGGCCCATGGAATTTTTCCTTTAATTTCAGACCTCTGCCGTACTGCGTTCTTTGGATTGTCACGAGATCATTTAATTTATATTTGTTAAGCTCTCTCCTCTTCTTGTTAAATTGTTTTCTTTTTTCTTCTTCTATTTTCAAAATATTTTTTCTCGCTTCTTCTCTTACATTTTCCCGTTCCATCATCATGTGGTTTATATCTTCTTCCTCTAGTATTTCTTTAATCCTTAAGTCATTTTCATTTTTCATTTTTACGCCAAACATCAATTCAAACGGGTTGTATTTTGTACTTCTTGTAACTGTACTATTGATAATTCTCTAGACATCTGCCACATATTTATATCATTTCGTGGTCTCATTCCCACATAGCTTTGCTAACACAGGAATCAGGATAATATGAGTTCTTTCGATCTGTCCGTTCCCCTGGGTATCCCCGCCGTAATTTTGCCGTGTTCTATCCCTTGTTCTTTGCAGTATTCTATAAACTCGTCTGATCTGAATGCTGGTCCCCAATCCGTTATTATTATTCTGCGATTCCCGAACACACTTTGTTGCAAGGATAATTTTTCAATGACTTCCTGAGCTGTCGTGGATTTCACCGTATAAAACAACACAAACTTAGTAAAGGCATCTACAACTGTGAAGATATACTGATATTTCTTGTTTGTTGATGGCAGCGGTCCAATATGATCAATGTGGTAAGTGCTTAAAGGTATAGTCTCCTTTGGTATGGGCGTTAGAAAATCTTCAGCTTTGCCTCGTTTCTTGTTAAATAGAATACATTCGATGCAATTCACTACTACTGTTTCAACTTGTTTTCTCAGGTTAGGGATGAAGAACTCTTTTTTTACTAATTATTCTGTTTTGACTGTCTTTCTTCTTTTTCTGCTTCGAGCCATCTTTCTTCTTTTTCTTTTTCTGCTTCTAGTCTTCTTTATTCTTTCTCCTTTTTCTGCTTCTAGCCTTCTTTCTTCTTTTTCTGCTTCTAGCCTTTCTTTTTCTATTCTCTCCGCGGCAATGACTTCAAGTCAAAATTTTACAAAATTTTATTCATAATCTTTTGATTCAGTCACCAACTTTATCAAATCAATGATTCTTGGACTCTGAGACACAAATATACCTAGGTCATCACACAATGTTAATAAATCAAGCTTTCTAGCTTTATTTAGAATGGACATTGTTTATTTTTCTTTACACTTCAACAAAACAAAATATTGCAGCATCTTGCAGGCTTGATAACGGATAATTTCTAATCATTACACATATGAGAAACAGTTCTTTTTTTTATATAATACGTTTTAGTTTAAGAACAAAACATTCTTCTTAGACTTTTATCTTCTTAGTACAAAATATCTTTCATCGCGAAATTCAAATTCAAATATCAATCATCGAAATCATTCAAATTGCGGCAACGAGTCCGCAAAACTTGTGAGATTTTAAGTAATTAACTTAATCAAAACTAATATTCTTGAAAATATAAAAATGTTTAATAGACATAAAATATATACATAACATTCAAATATAACACTAGAAAAGAATAATATTCAGCATAAACGAACTTTGCATTAAAAATCCACCGAACTTCTATGGCTGAAAAATCTATAGAACACCTCGCTCTCTCCATGCATCATCACATGAGTCTCGCTTGGGATATCACGTTCATTAAATCATTGAATTTATTATCTTTTATTGCTGAATACTTCATCCTTTATACCCACATACATAAATATATAAATATATATATATATATATATATATATATATATATATATATATACATTTAACATCTGATATTAAGATGCATCAGGACTCGATTTAGATAATTTTCATAACAAAGTTTTAAACGGGTACTTATGAACAAACTTACTTTAAGAATCTCTCTTTTTTTCTTTGCATAAATACCTTTACCTCTAAATATCAGAAAAAATACATGATCTAGAAAAGAAAAGATTAAAAGTTGTAGCAATAATTAAAAATAATTACAATTTAATAACAACTATCTAACTTGCTAGAAAAATGAGAAATATAGAAATTAATAAAATAAAATTAACTCATTAAAAAATTGATACCGATCAAATCGAATTCAATATTTTAATAAAAAGTAATTGAGTATTGTACTCCAGAATCACACACGAGATGGCGCCACCGCTGTGACTTCCTCGGCACTTCTCCAGGAATGACTAACCGGGTACCTCTCCAGGAATGATTTCCCAGGTACTTCCTCAGGAGTAGCGTCCCTGGGAAATTTCTCCGTGGGACGTTTCTGGGAGCTCACTCCTGAGGACACCATAAAGGACTCTTCCCCAGGGTGTCCTGATCTTGTCTTTTTAGTATTAGGAGAAATATGGGATGGATATTAGGAGAAATATGGGACTTGGAGCTCTTGGAGAGGTATATAGGAGTTTTTGTGCTACATGGGTTGGACTATTTTGCCTAGACATTTTCTATATGGTTTCAGAATCCTTAAACTGTTTCCATAATTTGGACCCAAAGCTACGCGTACCATTGAAGTCTCCAGGAATATATAATTGAGAGTTCTCTTTTTACAGTCTCCCCAAGATTTGTCATCCTATTCCATTATCCAAACGTTCGTAGTTATTAATTTCTAATCAATGAAAAAATGTTATTTCTTTCGGTCTAGAGATATCTGAATCAGATCTAAATCCTTGTGATGTCGAGTTTTAATTCGTTTTCTTATTTGTCCATGTTTAATGTCCAGAAATGAAATACTTCTGTTCCCATGATGATAAAAAAAAGTGTTAAAAATTACAAAAAATAATAATAATAATAATAATAATAATAATAATAATAATAATAATAATAATAATAATAATAATAATAATAATAATAATAATAATAACTCAAAAACAAACTGAGATACAGCTTTCAAATAAATTGCATTAAAATTATTTTTTTTTCTATACGACGGTTTAATAATTGAAAATATGCGATGTTTAGAAGTGATTATTATCATTATTATTTTAAATGTATAATTTATTTATAAGTCTAAAATAATATGGTTGTGGAAATATCACATTCCAAATGGTAGTTTTAAGTTGTTAAATTATTTTTTTTAACTTAATTAAATATTGAAAAATGAAATCAAGGTATTAATACAGGTGTGCAAGCGGATAAATCGCTAACTACTTTCTCTTATAAATCTTATTCTTTTATCCACTCCACCCATACGTTAGCAAATTTAACACAAACGAGCTACATCTTTAATTCAAAACGTAAATTTGTACTTTTCGTTCAATATTTTACATAAAATTCGAGAAAACATGCAAATTCCTTAATTTTTAGCCTGAATGTAAATCTTTTCATGGGTATATGCCTTGAGGATTATAATTTAATAATATTTGCTTATCTGTGTGCACATTAATAGGTTTTTTTTAGGCCTGAAAAAACTTGTGGCTGTTGGTCATTAGTTAAAAGATTTAGAGCCCAAAAAAGTTTTGATTTTTTCACAAAATATTAATTTTTTACATTAACGTTTTATATTTATTAAACGGATAAACATTTGATATTTCGCCAAATATGCTTTTCTTTCAGAATTAATTTAAACGATCTGAGTAAACTTTGAAAAAATAACATTTTGTGTAAGAAAACACAATTACATTTAATTTAATAAAACGGCTGAAGTAATGAGATTTTTTAATAAAAAAGAAATAAAATTAAGAATTGGAAATTGCTAGATACTAGAAATCATAAAAAGATGAAACGAAGTAGAATAATTGCGCATCTTGTTAAATTAATCATTAGGAAATGCTAAAAGCTTAAAAACACATGATTATACATGCAGGTTTCCATTTAATTCCAAAAAAGATCAATTTCAGCTTTCATTATTTTGATGAAATACAAGTTCATAAAATATGTCGGAAAATTTAATTAAATTTCTCATTTTACTATAAAAAATTCCCTTACCTTAGAATTAACCATTATTAAATTCTCGCCTAATATCTCTGGAATTTGCATTTTATTTGAAAATGATTTTCATTTTTTTTCTCTACTTACATTTAAGTTGAACATTTTGAGCTTTTATGTGCATTTTTTTGTTAATTTCTATATACATGGGGGAAAAAATCAAGCGTTTAATTCTATTATGATATCAAATATACTTTGTGAAGAAATATAAATAATTATGCAAATTTTTCACTAAATTATAATATTTTGAGTACAATAAATTTAAAATTTAGTTTATTGAAATTTTACTTTTGAACATAAATTATTACTAAAGTGAAGTATAGCTGTCATTTTATTCATAATAGTTTACATTAAAGTACGTTAACTGGAAAGCTTTTATTATTATTATTTGTTTATTATTTATTTATTTATTTATTTATTTATTTATTTATTTATTTATTCATGTATTTCTTTCTGGGACATTTATTAAAAATTTTAGAAGTAAAAAATATTTCCAAAATATTATACACATATATCAAATTTTTATATTTATCAAATTTTAATTTTCCGCCAAATATGCTTGTCTTTCAAAATTAATTTAACTGATACGAGTAAACTTCTAAAAATAACATTTTTGTGTAAGAAAACCAAATTACATTTAATGTAATAAAACGGCTAAGTCGTAATGAGAATTTTTAATAGAAAGGAAATAAAATTACGAAAAGGAAATTGCTGGATACTAGAAATGATAGGAAATCTTAAAGAAGTAGAATAATTCCTCATCCTGTAAAATTAAATCATTTGGAAGTGTTCAATGATATTAAGAACATATCCTTATACTCGCAGGTTTCTATTTAATTTCAAAAAGAATTTCAATTTTAACTATCAATATTTATTAAAAAAAACGAAATCATAAAAAAATATTTCAAGAAATTTAATTAAATTTCGCATTTTATTAAAAAAAAAGTTCCTGTATAAAAAAATTCCTTTACATTAGAATTAAAAATTTTTAAATTCTCGCCTAATATCTCTGGAATTTTATATGAAAACATTTTATTTGAAAATTTTCCCTCTCCTTACATTTAAATGAAAAATTTTGAGCTTTTATGCGCATTTTTTTTTTTTTTGTTAATTTATATACATGGAAAAAATTTCAAGCATTTAATTTTGTTATGATATCAAAAATATTTTGTGAAGAAATATGAATAACTATTAAAATGTTTTATTAAATTGTAGTATTTAAAATATAATAAATTTAAAATTAATTATTTTACATACTTTATTGAAATTTTACTTCAGAACATAATTTATTACTAAAGAGAACTATAGCTACAATTTTACTTAGAATAGTTTACATTAAAGTATGTTAACTTAAAATTATTATGTATATATATATATATATATATATATATATATACACTATATTGCCATTGATTATTGGACACTTGCGAATTTAGACATTTTGTTAAATATCTAGAAAAATACATGAGGAATCATCTCGAAACTCTTAGTGTATAAATATAATAGTATACGTCATACATCTCCGTGAAGATATTTTCCCGAAACTCCATAGGGGACCGTCAACAAATTAAAAAAGAATGAATATCTTTTGAATAACCCTGTCAAAACTAATGTAGCAAAAGCGCTCAAACTCTAGATTATGATTGAATGCTTTATTGTAATACGCCTTGTTCATTTTTATGCAAATAGCATGCATACTCGCAGAGTAATTAAGGTTTTTATAAAAATGGTCCCAAATTTTTCCAAGTTTTTTCCTTATAATTTTCAGAGTTCTTAATATAAAATAATATTTTTTTTCAGAAAATATGACAAACAACATTGCACACAGTACCCTGTAATCAGAATTAAAAAATAATGGAAATTGTACACAAAATGTTGAAAATCCGTTATTCTCAAAATGAAGGTAAAACAAGAGGGGCTGTATGCATATATTCATTGATTAGTGTCAATATAGAATACACAATACGGGATGTACTACTACATTTGGATAAAATCCTTCATTTTTTTGCTTCATTTTGGAAACAACGGATTTTGTCCTTTTTCTATAGTTGATTACTTTCAGAATTTTCAAGCTATGATTTTGAAACTTTTACAAAAGTTGCTCTATATATTTAGCTAACATAATATGCAAATGAAATTTTGATATCTTTGACGCATGCGCAGTAAAAAATTATTTAGTAAACCTACTCATTTTTCATACAATTTTTATTATTTTTTTATTCTGATTACAGGGTACTGTGTGCAATGTTGTTTGTCATATTTTCTGAAAAAATTATTATTTTTTATTAAGAACTCGGAAAATTATAAGGGAAAAACTTGGAAAAATTTGGGACCATTTTTATAAAAACCTTAATTACTCTGCGAGTATGCATTCTATTTGCATAAAAATGAACACAGTGTATTGCAATAAGGCATTCAATCATAATCTAGAGTTTGAGCGCTTTTGCTACATTAGTTTTGACAGGGTTATTCAAAACATATTCATTCTTTTTTAATTTGTTGACGGTCCCCTATGGAGTTTCGGTAAAAAATCTTCACGGAGATGTATGAAGTATACTATTATATTTATACACTAAGAGTTTCGAGATGATTCCTCATGTATTTTTCTAGATATTTAGTAAAATGTCTAAAATCGCAAGTGTCCCATAATCAATGGCAATATAGTGTATATATATATATATATATATATATATATATATATATATATATATATATATATATATATATATATATATATATATATATATATATATATTCATTTATTTATTACCGGGAAATCTAATCTATTAAAAGATTTTAGAAGCAAAAACATTTGAAATTTTTCCAAAATATTACACACTTATACCGGGTGTCCAGTAAATGACTGACCCATTTTGAATGTAAATAACAAAAAAACTGTTTGAGATAAAAATGCGCGGCTTGCTGTATTGCCATTAGAATATAAATAAATTTTAAAATATGCACTTTGTTAATATAATATAGTAATATTTAAAATAATATCTCAGTCTCAAGACTGAAGAGGGGAAAAAGAGGGGAAATATAATACAGATGGTTCAATCACAAATATTATTTTAAATCACTTTCCAACCAATGTACCCTATTTTTGAAACTGATTCGAGAGTCGATTCAACATATAGATTCAGATTCGACAACATATAGATTGAGGTTCAGCTGAAAATCTCACATTTATGGAAATTAGAGTCATGTCTGTATTCAAACAGCCTGTTACCGCCAGCGCGATATTTTTTCCCGAAATTTAAACTATATTAACAAAGTACATGTTTAAAAATTTATTGATTTTCTAATAACAATACCGCAAACCGCGCATTATTATCTCAAACCGTTTATTTGTTATTTAAGTTCAAAATGGGTCAGTTATTTACTGGACACCCGGTATTAACCTTTTACATTTTTCAAATGTACAAACATCTGATATTTCGCCAAATATGCTTTTCTTTCAAAATTAATTTAAATGATACGAGTAAAATTTGAGAAATAACGTTTTGTGTAAGAAAACCAAATTAAATTTAATTTAATAAAACGGTTGAGGTCGTAATGAGATTTTTTAATAAAAAAGTAATAAAATTAATAAATGGAAATTGCTAGATACTCGAAACAATATGAAAACGACTCATCTTGTAAAATTAAATTATTTGAAAATGTTAAATGATTAAAAACAGTTGATTATACTTGCATGTTTTTATTTAATTGCATAAAGATAAATTTCAGCTTTCATCATTTTTATGAAAGACAAATTCATAAAAAAGTATGTCAGAAGAATTAATTAAATTTTTCATTTTACTATTAAAAAAAATCCTTTACTTTAGTATTAAGCATTAATAAATTCTTGCATAATATCTCTCAAATTTGCATTTTACTTGAATAAAATTTATTTTTTCATATGCCAACATTTAAATGGAAAATTTTGAGCTTTTATGTGCATTTTTTTTTCTTTTTTGTTATTTTCTATATACATAGAAAAAAAGTGAAGCATTTAGTTCGTTCACGAAATCCAAAAAAAATTTTTTTTTGAATGAATATATATATTTTTAGAAATGTATTAATAAATATAATAATTTAAGCTTAATAAATTTAAATTTCTGTTTTTTATATACTTTATCAAAATTTTATTTTATAACACAATTTATTATCAAAGATAACTATAGCTTTCGTTTCATTCAGAATGGTTTACATTAAAGTATGTTAACTGGAAAACCTTTACTTTTATTATTTTTACTGTTTTATTTATTTATTTATTTATTTTCGGGACATTTATTAAAATAGTTTAGCAAAATATATGAATTTTTTCTCAAAATATTCAACACATATATTAACCTTTTACATTTATCAAATGGTCGAACATTTGATATTCCGCCAAATATGCTTTATTTCAAAATTATTTTAATTGATCCGAGTAAACTATAAGAAATAACATTTTGCGTAAAATAATAATAATAATAATAATAATTTAATAAAACGGCTGAAGTTGTAATGAGATTTTCTGATAATGAAGAAATAAAATTAAGAAATGGAAATTGTTAAATACTAGAAATCAGAGAAAGAGGAAACGAAGTAGAATAATATCTCATCTTGTTAAATTAAATCATTTGAAAATGTTAAAAGATTAAAAACACACAATTATACACGCTGGTTTCCCGTTATTTCAAAAAAGATCAATTTCAGTTTTCATAATTTTGATGAAATACAATTTCATAAAATATATGTCGGAAATTTTAATTAAATTTCTCATTTCACTAAAAAAAGTTCCTGTGTAAAATATTCCTTTACATTAGTATTAACTATCATTAAATTCTTGCTCAATATCTCTTGAATTTGCATTTTATTTGAATATAATTTTCTTTTTTTCATCTGCCTACATTTAAATCGAAAATTTTGAACTTCTATATGCATTTTTTTTGTTATTTTCAAATAAAATTGAAGCATTTAATTCAATTGCGAAATCAAAAATACTTTGTGAAAAAACATATTTATCTATATTAAAATATACTACTAAAATATAGAATTTCGAGTATACTAAAACTGAAACTCAGTTTTTTTAAATACTTTATCGAAGTTTTACTTTAGAACATAATTTATTACTAAATAGAACTATAGCTATCACATTATTCAGAATAGTTTACACTAAAATAGTATGTTAACTGGATAACTTCTGTTATTATTAATAGTACTAGTAGTAGTATTTATTTATTTATTTCCGGGCCATTTGTTAAAATATTTTAGAAGCAAAAACATTTGAATTTTTGCAAGATTTTAAACACATATATTAACCTTTTACATTTAACAAATGGACAAATATTTGATAGTTCGCCAATATGTTTTTTTTTTTTTCAAAATTAATTTAAATGAACCGATTAAACTTTAAAAAATGACATTTTTGTGTAAGAAAACGAAATTACATTTAATTTAATAAAACAGTAAAAGTCGTAATGAGAGATTTTTCTTTTACAAAAAAGAAATAAAATGAAGAAATAGAAATTGCTATCTAGCAATTTCCATTTCTTGAATACTTCTTAATTTTCTTCACTAGAAATGATAGAAAGACGAAACGAAGTAGAATAATCCCCCATGCTGTAAATCAAATTATTCGGAAAGGTTGAATGATTAAAAACACATGATTACATTCGCAGGTTTCTATTTAATTCCAAAAAGATCAATTTCAGGTTTCATGATTTTTATGCAACATAAATTCATAAAAAATACGTCGGAAAATTTAATTAAATTTCTCATTTTACTGTAAATAGTTCCTGTGCAAAAAATTCATTTACATTAGTATTAACCTTATATTCTCGCCTAATATTTCTGAAATTTACATTTTATTTGAATATAATTATCATTTTCATCTCACTACATTTGAATTGAAAATTTTGAGTTTTTACGTGCATTTTTTTTTTTTTTTTTTTTTTTTACTTATTTTCTATATACATTGAAAAAAAATCAAGCATTTAATTCGCTTACGAAATTAAAAATATTTTATAAAGAAATATGTAAATATATTTTAAAATGTACCACGAGAAAATTTTTTGAGTATACTAAAATACTAATATTAAAATTCAGCTTTTTAAAATAATTTTTATCGTATGTTGCTTTAGAACTTAATTTAATACTAAAAATAACTTTAGCTACTATTCTATTGAGCATAGTTTTCTTTAATGTATGTTATTTGGAAACCTTTTATTATTATTATTATTATTATTATTATTATTATTATTATTATTATTATTATTATTATTATTATTATTATTATTATTATTATTATTATTATTATTATTATTATTATTGTTGTTGTTGTTGTTGTTGTTGTTGTTGTTGTTGTTGTTGTTGTTGTTGTTGTTGTTACTATTGTTGTTATTATTATTGTTTTAGAAGCAAAAATGTTTGATTATTACCCAAAATGTTAAACACTTATATTTTCTTTTACATTTATGAAATGGACCAAACATTTCGTATTTCTCCGGGCGATGCTTTTCTTTCAAAATTAATTTAAATGATCCGAGTAAAGTTTGAAAAATAACATTTATATAAGAAAACTAAATTACACTTAATTTTATAAAACGGCCACAGTCATAATGAGATTTTTTGAAAGAAAAAAGAAATAAAATTAAGAAATGGAAATTGCTGGATACTAGAAACGATATAAAAACGAAACGAAGTAGAATAATTCTTCATCTGTAAAATTAAATTATTTGGAAATGTTAAATGATTAAAAACACATGATTATACTCGCAGGTTTCTATTTAATTCCAAAAAGATCAATTTCAGCGTTCATCATTTTTATAAAAGACACATTCATAAAAAAATATGTCAGAAAATTTAATTAAATTTCTCCTTTTACTATGAAAAGTTCATGTGTATAAAATTCCTTTACATTAGTATTACCATTAGTTTTAGCCTAATATCTCTTAAATTTGCATATTATTCGAATAAAATTTTCATTTTTTCATCTCACTACATTTAAATAAAAAAATTTACAAAAAAAAAAAAAAAAAAAAAAAAAAAAAAAAAAAAAAAAAAAAAAAAAACAAGCATTTAATTTGCCAACGATACTGAGATTGTTTTTGAAGAAATACATACATACATTTTAAAACATATAATTTTGTGTATACTAAAACTAAAATTCAGTTTTTTTTTTAATACTTTATAGAAATTTTGTTTTAGAACTTAATTTGTTACTAAAAAGAACTATAGCTACCAATTTATTCAGGATAGTTTTCATTAAAGTATGTTAACTGGAAATCTTTTATTATTGTTACTATTTTTTTTTCTGGGCGTGAAGTATCAATAAAAGCAGCACTGTAAAAAAAAAAAAAAAAAAAAAAAAAAAAAAAAAAAAAAAAAAAAAACTGTTATGAGGAAAGATTCATTAACTTAACATGTTAAGTATATTGCTTTTGAAATACCTTAAAGACGGAAAAACGAAAGCGTTTAAAAATTATATAATGTGTAAAGTGCAAATAGCAATATAATAAAACATTATTGGAAAATAATAAAGGAAAATAATAAAAAAATATTAATTAATTAAAATTAAAATTATTTTATGAAATTATGTCTCCCAATTAAAAAAAATACCTTAATTTTGTCATATATTTTGCCATGCTATCCACTTCCTTTTTAAAATTAATATATTTAAAATTTCGTAAAACTGATATATTCAAGCGATTTTCATTTTTATATACTAGCTGAAAGTATTTGTGCATACGTCACTTTTTACTTAACAGCATAAATTTATTAATGAACGATAAATTTCATAAAAATAAGAAAACAATATCAAAACTATAATTTTAAATTTGCTATTTTAAAAACTGATAATTTTCTCAATTTCGTTTGTGAAGCTTAGTTTATTTTAATTTACATGTATACAAATTTTAAATCAATAACGGGGCGATTTATCCAAAAATTCGAAAATCCATCCTATCCTGTTTTAGAAAATACAATTTAACAATAACATACCAATATTATACAATTAAACTTTTGAATTCCTTGATAATACAAAGGAAAAGTTTTGAAGACTTTTCCATTCTAAACGATAAATTTCTACGAAATAATAATAATAATAATAAATGATTGTCATATTTTAAAATTAGTGATTAAATATGATATTTTCCCCAATAGATTTAAGAATCTCAAGCTATTTATTTTAGATGGATACGTATTTTAAATCAATAACGTGGTGATTTATCCAAAACTTCGCTCTTTTCCTACTTTAAGAAAATACAACTTAAAAATATATTCTTTTAAATTCCTTGATAATACACAGGAAAAGTTTTCAAGACTTTTCTGTGTTATAACAGAATTAAGTGAGTTACTCCGATATCTCCTGAGCGATAATGCACTTAGTTGATAATTTAATACGGAATGTCTGCTTTTAAAACTTTAAGTAACTCAGAATTTGCTTTTAGAAAATTCCGAAACCCCTTTTCGAAAATTCTGTACAACATTTGTAACATCCATCTGTAAGAAACGCAGTGGACCCTATCCAGATTCCAGATGGAACCTTTCCCATACAACTTTTAAACGATGCTGAAAACTGGATAAATTAAAGTGACTTTTCAACATCTAAAATAATTTTCTATCTAAATGGCAACGTTGGGTCTTGAATGGGAAAACTATGTTTCGAATTCCGAGTTTATTAAATATCGGGGAATTTCGATTCCTATGTTAATGTATTTCGTGCGTGAGCTCATTTGTGAAGCTTGTTCTAGAGTAGCATGCTGAGGATTTTCCTCTTTTCGATATTTCAGTACTTTACTCAATATTTCGTCTTATTTTAGTACTTTAACATTTTTTAATATAAGTTTTTATCAATGTTGCCATAAAAAGTTATTAAATATTCTTGAACCAAAGAAGTTTTCTAATATATATTTGATGGAAATAGATGGATTAGATTATCTATGTATCTGAAAGAAAAAAGCAATATTTCATTGGTAATATATTTTAAAAATAGACTATATGAAATGTGAATTGGTTTTAATGATTATGATTAAAATAAAATCTTATTGAATTTAAATACATTAATGCTTATTGGAAATTGCTTTCTGTAAAATATCATTATTTCGCAAAATATCAAGCATTTTGAGATATTAAGAATTGGTGTTTGATCACAGCGTTCAATAAAATAAAGTGCTTTACAATAAAAAAAAAGAAAATGTATTGCAATAGAAAGTATTTAAAACGGAAATAAATTTAGTAAATGCAGATAATACCAAAGTAGTAATAAAAAAGTATCATAATAAAAAATAAATTACTTTTATTTGTACCAATCTTGGAACCTCGGCGTATTTAATCAGATTTTTTTTTTAAGATTAAAAAATGGAAAACAATGACAAATGACACAAAATAAAGATAAACAAAAATCGTTTAGATATAAAATCAAATGCTAAAATAAACAAATCATTAAAAAAATTTAAACCAAATATATATTGAAAAACATATCTTTAAAAAAGTAGCACTGTACAGTAAGATATTTCTCTGGTGATGTTAATTAGGCGATGATGTATTTCATTTCTCGATTTCACTTATTCCCCCTTTTTTGTTGTATCATTTACAGATAATTGGCGCAATTTCGTTTATGAAATTAAAGTGTACTTCCAACAATGGATTGAAGGTCTTCAAATATATAACATTCAGGAACTATCGGAGTTGACTATAGTTAACTTAATTAGGCATAATTTAACCGTGGAGTAAAAGACGCATTTCACAGAAGAATTATTAGTAAAAAAAAAATTTGATGACTTAGTTAATAAATTAGATACTTAGGAAACGGCTAGAAGAGTTTGCGCGAAATAAATGACAAATAATACAAGCGGCAATTTTGAAGACAAAAGGTCGAAAGTAATTGACTACGCTAATGGAAAAATTCGCCAAGTTGACAATCGGCACAATATGAATCACGGAAGAAAAGAGCCACATATAATATATGTTGCGGATTTAGCAAACCTGGTCACATGATTGGGAAATGTACCATGGTGCGTAAAATACAACTAGAATATTTAAACTTTAATATACAACATACTCAAAATTGGCGAGGAAAGAAATACCAAGATTGCAGCCAAAACAACCAACGAAAAGTAGTTAATGTGAGCACGTTAAAGGGTAAAAAAGAAAGAATCCTAGATATTCAAGGGATGGAAACAAACGGGATAATCGATACAGGGAGCGATTTTTCAATCGCCAATCCAAGACATCATAATGCAATAAATGCTCCAGATTTAACTAGTGACAATATATCTATATCGGGTATAGGTGGAAAAGAAATTAAGCCAATGGACTTTTTCTCAAATGAATATACATATTACTTTTTATTAATTATAATTCAGATATTCATGGAGAGCGAGCATGGATAATTGTGCAAATATTAATAGATAATAGTTTAAAGAAACTATTTATACACTTTATCAATTTTTATCAGAATTTTTTACACAAATAACACTTTTTATCCGTAAACCGTGTTAACTGAAACACAATTAATTTTTTAATGGAATTAAAATGCATCGTAGCATTGTTGCCAGTGGTCTGCTATTTATTATTATTATTATTATTCATATTCTTGATCGGTATCATTTTTTGAAATGGCTAAATTCCATTTGCTTTCGTCTTATTTATATGTCTTTATATAACGCAAATTTTACCATTTCAAAAAAAAAAAAAAAAAAAAAAAAAAAAAAAAAAAAAAAAAGCTGTCAATTAAGAAATTTTGATTTAGAAAATGTATCCGTCCGTCAATACTGGATCATTGCTTCTTTTTTAAGCCACCTATCTTATGAAATATTCTTAAACGGAATCCGATTAATGAAAATAAATAACAAACAGTAAATAAACAGAATTATAATTTGATTTTTGTGAATTATGAGAAACACATTCATTGTAAAAAATGACTTTGGCAAAGATTTCATGAAAATTACTTAAATTTCATAAAATAATTAACTATTACATTTTAATTTAGAAGTAAGTGCAATTGAAAATATTTCAAGTTTTTAAGGAAACTTCAGAGAATGAAAAGAAAATCATATATTTTGATTATATATTATACATAAGTATATGAATATCATACAATGTAAATATTCTATAATTATTAAATATATGCACTTTTCAAAATAAAAATTCTCTACACCAAGGACAATATCCTTGAATCTATCATTTAGTATTAGTAAAATAAGTTATTAGTATTAGTTATTAGTAACTTATTAGTAAAATAAATTAAGCTCATATAAATATATTCCCTTTACAGCGTATTTTAAATTTCAATGAATATTACTTCTTTCTACGTCTGACCAAGAATGCATTAAGTTATGTTCTCAATGTATAGTACACAAATAATTTAAAGTCAACAGCATCGGAATGTGTAGGGTGAGTTTAAAGGAAGTAACTTATAAGTAGTTTAAAAATAGATTCTTTTCTAAAATTCTGCACTTGAATTTCACTAATGAATAAAATTTAGCTTACGTATGCATATATGACTTTAGTATGAAGAAAGGTATTAAGTATTAAAATTCAACAAGACATATATTTGTTGAAAATAATGTTATTTGCAATGCAGATGTCAACTATCGCTAGATTTGAAAGTCCTGTAATTCATTATTTTACATGAATCTAAATAATTTTATACCCACTTACTCGCCCATATCATAATGAACAAAGTTTTAAATAAAAAAGAAGCATATAATATAAACATTTAGATACATTCAGATTTTATGGGATAAATAAACTTATAACTTAACATAAACTAATTTCATTGTTTCTAATGTAATTAAGAAGGTTCTGAAATATTTTCAATAAAAATTGCATTTTCTGGATTCACATACGTATGAGAATATTTTTCTATATGTATACATAACATAGCATGAACGGAATATGTTTTCACACGAAAACTAAAATGGTGTTCAGCATAATTCAAGATAATTAGTAAATATTTATTTCAAACAAATTTTATGCTCTTAAACAAAAACGATTTTAGATCTATAAAAATTATTTGACGAATACTCTTGGAATTAGGTTTTCATTAACCCATTTTAAATAATTTCACAGAATGCGTAATAGCATTTAAACGAAGATGTAAGTGTGGAAAACTTTTTTATTACTTTTTTTTTATGTAATTTATGTTTCCATACTTCAAGCTGGTTATTTAAAGATTTTGTTGAGTGCCGTTTCGATAAATCGCAGTTTTGTATTACATTCAAACTCATTAGATATTATTCTTGAATCTTATTTTCGTGTGTTTAAGCAAGTAGATTAGATTTTTTTTATATCACATGTATTGTCCTGAAAATATATGTTATTTCGGTTCAGACATTTCACGTTTGAAATGATTAATAATAAAAATACAACGCTCACTTAAAAAGATATACAATACATTTAAGAAAAGAAAATACATTCAAAGAGCAAAATAATCTGGAAATACAAATTCAAAGCGAAAAATTCAAATGAATTATATTATTCTTCAGTAAAGAAACAAATTACGTACCATCTTTATTAAAAAGTAAAACATACCACTAGACATTTGGGCAGAATTTGTATTTAACTACCTAGCTCGAGCATATCCATCTATTATTTTTTTTATTATTATTATTTTAAGTGACATTTTAAAGAGACAAAGTCTTTTAAATAAAACTCAGTAAACAAAGACAAATATAGGTAAAAAATCATTTCCAATGATACCTTATTCATAGCCTTAAGCTACGTATTATTTAAATTCAATAAATTCAATTATTTTTTTGCATTTCTTATAAAACATCACAAAATGTATCTCTGAAATTAAACAAAAAAGAGTAAATTCAATTATGTGCAACATTTCGTTATGTATCATTTTTACAAGATGAAATTTTATTCTGCTTGGTTTCCATCTTATATCATTTTTACTATCCAACTGTTTTCATTTACTAATTCCATTTATTTTACTTAAAATATCTCATTACTGTCGCAGTCGTTTTATTAAATAAATTTGGTTTTCCTGCGAAGGAAATTTTATGTGAAAGTGTCCTTAATATCTTAAATTAATTTTAAAACCGCATTACAGATGAAGAAATTCCCAATTTTTCTGCAGTTGGAAAAATGACTAATGGGAAAGAATAATTTAAGACCTTTATTTTTGTGACATTTTAATTCATTCCATAAGAAATTTTTACTATTTATTTTCTTACACTTAGAAAAAAGATTAATGGAATAGATTAATTTAATGATTTTATTTTTTTGAGGTACCACGTGGTTATCCCGTCGACCAATTTCGCCAAACTGTACGTCTGATTGTACAAATTGACACAATTTTTATTTTAAATAACAAAACGACAAAAAGAGTCGGCAAAACATTAATAAATATAGAAATCAAACGTCGATTAACAATCATTTGATGACGTAACAAAGACGTATAAAGGGATTAATGTCAAGTAATCACTTGAATGTGAAATTTACAATCACCTATTATTGACATTTAATCCTATAATTTGGCGATCTTATAGTTTATTGGCCGATGGGATAATTAATAGTACCTTTTTTAACGATATTTTCATTTATTCTACAAGAAACTTACACCATTTCTTAGTAAGAATAAATTTATATGTATATATATATAGATATATATACATTTAAAATCAAATCTACAAATGTATAAATTGTTTTTCTGGAAGAAAACAGATAGTTGATACCAAACAAAATACGTTTTAATATTCTTGCTTGAAAAAAAGCATTATTTTCGTGTATTATATAAAATATAACATATACTGCTTGCATTATTTCAAATTAAAATTGTGCATGCAAAATGTATACACAACGTATTTTGCAAATTGTTGTCGGGCTTATCCCAATAAATAACTCATATCTGGCCATGGATTTTGTAACATATTCATAAATAAAATTTGAATCTCATTTTTTAGAATTACATTATATATCTTCCCGATGAATAAAGTACGTAATTCAAAAATGAATTTATTATTTTGCATGAAAAACTTTAATCTTTTTTCCTAAAAATAAAAATTGATTTTAGTAGGTTACACTATGAAGTTTCGGAAAACAGTTCTATGAATAACAAATATATTTAAAATGATTAATGAAAGACTATGCTAAAAATACAAGGAATGTAGATTCACACCACTTGGACATATTTCATGAATAATTATATACCAAGAATGCATTAAGAAAAGATCAGCATACACTTCCCTATACACTAAATCTATGCTGTTTTTTAAATATAGTTCCTCATTCTACTTCAAAAATGTACATTATTCTGACATTTGTTTTTATTGAAATTACTTTGGTGCATGTAATATATTCTCTTTACTGCATTATTTAAAATTTTGATGAAAATAAATTATCTGCCTAACTGACCAAGTACTTCTTATTTTTGATTCCTTAACAATGGAGTAAAACTCATTGGAATTCCTAATGTCTTCCTTTAATTTCCTAATAACACATTACGTTGGTTGCTTTTCTATATTATTTTATAAAAGGAATTGATGTGAGAATTTAAAGAAAGAAAGCCTGGAGTATATTCTGAATTGATTCTTTTCTAAAAAATTGGCATTTGAAATTAAGTAACAAATGAAATTCCGTTAACTTGTTTATTTTGGACTTAAATGTAGATAGTGTTTGTTAATTTTTCAAAATTGACAGCACGCATTGTCTGATGAAGCGGAAACTCCTTTAAATGCGAATGCCTATCACTAGCAGTAAAAAATCTAACAATTGAGCATTTTCGGGAAGTCTACGTCATTTTAAATGTACTAGTTTGTTAATAAAATATAAAATAAAATTTTTATTAAAATTTTGAACAGTATTAATTTTATAAACTTCAGAATTGTATAAAATTGTTAGAAATGACTCTCAATCTATGACGTTTTCTTGCAAATTAACAGTTTCAAAACTAATGTATTCTTAAGTGTATGAAATTTACAATGTTAATACTTTAACGAATACGTAAATATTTCCCCAACAATTTTGTTATTTGGTTTTAATGGAACATGTTGTAAGAAAATCTGCACTGGACCCGTTAGCGGTATACAAAATGTACTGCTTTTTTCCTGACCTGTTCCAACTATTACTAATTAGGAAAATCATAATTTTTAAAAATAAATCCTATTACAACAATGATTCTTAATATCATTTTTATTTAACGCCGTTGTTAATGTTTTTTAGGATATATAAAAGATACACGTGTATAAAAGTACAGGGTGGTCATAAAAAAACTTTGCCGATATACGGAGCTCTAGCGGCCAGTTTGCTCAACCGATCGAAATGAAATTTCAGATATAGCTATTCAGAGGTATGAGCTCGAGATTTTGTGAACGACAACAAAATGGCGCTCACGGTTACGGTTATAGTTACAGAAACTCGAAAATTTCCAGTGGCAACACCCATTTTTTTTCATCGCAAAATGCTCAGCGCATGCGAAAACCCTAAAGAGCGTTGGAACCGTACGTGTATCGCAAGAAACGGACATGTTATGCACGCACAAAAAACCGTTCTGCGAATCCTCCCCCCCATAGAAAAAACTCGATTGGGGCGCAAGGAGGAAATTTCCATATGACACACAGTCAGTACACTAATCTCTGATTAGAATACAGATCGGAGAAACTAAAAGTTTTATTTTGATTACACATTTTCTACATGGGTGGCATCACAGGCAATTAATGGTGATGGCACCAATGTGGAAAATGTGTAATCAAAATAAAAGTTTTAATTTCTCCGATCTGTATTGTAATCAGAGACTAGTGTACTGACTCTGTGTCATATGCAAATTTCCTCCTTGCGCCCCAATCGAGTTTTTTCTATGGGAGGGAGGATTCGCAGAACAGTTTTTTGTGCGTGCATAACATGTCCGTTTCTTGCGATACACGTACGGTTCCAACGCTCTTTAAGGTTTTCGCATGCGCTGAGCATTTTGCGATGAAAAAAAATGGGTGTTGCCATTGGAAATTTTCGAGTTTCTGTAACTATAACCGTAACCGTGAGCGTCATTTTGTTGTCGTTCACAGAATCTCGAGCTCATACCTCTGAATAGCTATACCTGAAATTTCATTTCGATCGGTTGAGCGGACTGGCCGCTAGAACTCCGTATATCGGCAAAGTTTTTTTATGACCACCCTGTATTTCGGTATTTATACATTATCGGCATCAAGTACATAGATTCCGAAAAACACTTACCATCGTTATTTTATAAAACTTCCTGATTATAACTTAATGTATATTTAAGAAGTACATAATATTATTAAAAATGATAAATTATATAAAAGCAAAATAAAATAATGTGAAAAAATGTGCATGCAGCATTTATTAAATACATAACATGAAATTGCAGGATTTCAGCAATACTTTTGTTTCCACTTTTTTATTTATGCACACTAGAAACAATATGCTATATACATTATGTAACTTAAATATACTTTATCAATGAATATATTATATATATATATCATTTAATATAATTATACGCATAAAATTCTTCCATCATTGCCTTTAACAAGGCACTATTTTATTTTAACTTTACATTTGTAAGTTAAATGGCAAAATTAATAATAATAACTATCAATGAAATTAATATTCTGTAGGCCATTTTTGGTGTAGCAATTACATTAGTCTATATCTATTCTATATCATATTACACGGTTGTACGAATAAACGAACATCGCCTTTAATATGACAATATATAATATTAACAGAGCAAAAATAATTATAATAAGTATTATTGAAAATAATATATACAGTGTTAGTGAAGTGACTAGGACCTGGACATGGGTAATACATCCGTTATGTTTATTCTCGGTAAACATATTTTCAATGTTAATAGTTATTTTAAAAATATTTTTTCATATTAAAACTCTCTATAGTGATAGAGAATTGAGTGCCATTAACATAATGAATAACATCTTTAATGTCACATGAATCATAAAATGTTTATTTTTTCAATTACTGTCCTGAAAAGTAGAGCTAAAAGTATATTTAATAATATTTTTCATTATAAGTCTGAGTGAGTTTAGTTTTAAAGCAATTAACAAAAATGTGTTCTTAATCTTTATTTTTAATTTTAAAAGTTTTTTTTGTAAAATATTATTTTTTATTTTTTTAAATTCAAAATAAAAAAATTTTATTATTATTATAATTACAGTAAACAAGAAATTTTTTTACCGAAATCACAACAAATTTTAAGGTGATATAATCATTATTTTTCTCGAAAAGTTTTCTTAACGTACATGTTGCTCAAAAAATATGCAAAAGTTAATTAGTTTTTGAAAATTAATATAAGCATGAAATTAATTTCTGTTCATTTATATGTGGGTAGTAAAGTGTATATTTATTGTAAAAAATATTTTAGTTTCTATCTCTAAGTAAAATGTATGATATTAAATGTTTCGCAAAAACTGCTTCATTTTATTGATTAAGCTGTTCAATGTGCCTTTAAAGATACTTCTACAAAACTAAATCGTCACAAACCATTTATAGAGAACATTCCTTTGTGCAACTCAACCAATTATATGTATTCCTTTTCGTCTGTAAAAGCATAAATTACGTAAAAATTACTAAAAATGATTATGCCTTACGTATAATGTATATGGTATGTATTGTGCAATCATATAAATGAAGGCTAAATTTCGAATTAGCAACTTTAATCAGACGATGCTCTGTATGAATCCCCCAAAACATTCTTGAAACTTGTTGTAATCAAAGTTTAAAAAGATAGCTAAGAGAACTAAAACAATCGTATATTTATAGATCGAATATGAAGAAATGCAGATAATTAGTAAAGGAGAAAAAAAAGTTTATGTTTAAAAGAAAAAATTCTCTAATATTGCTTTTGATTCATGAAAAGAGTGCATAATTTTCATTGCAGACATTTACTCCAAAAATGTTTTCCCACAAAAAAGTTAAACGTAACTTAAATGAGACGTTGACTTAAATGAAAATTTCTGAATAATTTTATATATACGTATATATATATATATGGATTAAATTATGATAAAACTTTTTTAACAATATGACTCAATTAGTAATTTTTTAAATTAAATAGAACCTTGAAATAAATTTTTGTATAAGTATTTTTTAATCATTTAGTGTTTTTGATGGATTTACTTTTACAAGTTTTGAATTTTATTTTATTCTACATTGTTTTAGCATTGTGTCTTTTCTCCTATAAAACTGTCTAATTTTCTTATATTCATTTCTTTTGAAAAAGAAATCTCATTATCTCGACAGTCATTTTATTACATTAAATGTAATTTGTTTTCTTATGAAAGATTTTCAAAGCTTACCTGAAACATTAAAATTAGTTTTTAAAGGAAAGCACCGATGGCAAAATAAAAATGATCTGCATTTGAAAAATCATAAATGGAAGAGATTAATTTAAGAATTTTTAAGCTTTTACGAAACAATGCAAATGGTATTACTTTTATGATAAATATATTTCATTTAGAAAGTTTTAGATGTGAATAAAACATAGTTATATATTAAAAATAAAATCATCTTAATATTAAGAAGCGACGTTAATTGATTTATTTAATGAAATGTCATATAATGTATGTATATGTCTATATATACAACATACAATTTTATGTAAAAAATGCATCAGTTTTACTTTCTGTTTTAAA
This sequence comes from Maratus speculifer, assembly GCA_964019185.1. Lineage (NCBI taxonomy): Eukaryota > Metazoa > Arthropoda > Arachnida > Araneae > Salticidae > Maratus > Maratus speculifer. The sequence continues at coordinate 175,724,402 of OZ025297.1, read as the reverse complement.
TAAAGTACATATAAATTAAAATATTAAGAATTTAAAAAAAATGTTTGTTGTACGTTTGAACGAATGTATAATATTAAATATTAATTAAGTGACAGATATTTGCCCTCGGATTTAATCCAATGAGATTACGTAATTTCTATCTATTTGACTGATTTATTCTATGTTATAACAATAAATAAAATACAGGATTATTTTCATACATTTTCAAGAAACCACTTTCAATTTTCCGCAAAAATTACATGAAATATTGGTAGAACTGTCCCATTTAATTTAAAACAACAAAATATGTTTCAAGCGACTGAGTTAAGACAGTACAAAAGAATCGCTGTATTCCGATTTCATAAAATTTTGGGTAAATTTTTACATGTGGAAAGCATTATGACAAGGACAAAATAAAATCCCCTAAAGATTAAATAGATTGAATACCAGAAATAAAATTTCGTTACAATAGGCAAATATTTTGTTAAAATACCGTTGTTCCATGTAATATTTTCCTTTCGCAGAGTCATTTCAACAATATCGCTAAACAAGATTTTATCTCCCCATCTGGTACAGATTCCACACATTTCAGTTCTAATACAATATCACAGAAGCTCTGTTTGCTAACAAGAATGGGGATGTGTTAACAAGAGTTTAAAGGAAATATACTAGGAAGTAGCTTTAAAATAAAATATTCTCTATAAGATTGGACTTGAAATTCATTAATGAATAAAATTCAGCTAACGCAAAATATGTTTGACTTGAATGTGGAGGAAGTTTGTTAAGTATTGAAATTCCACAAAAGATATTCTTTCATGAAGAGGAAGCTCTTTGAAATTCACATGTATAATCACTGTTGGCTTTGAAATTCCTGCAATTCATTGTTTTCGAGAATCCTGCGAAATGTTACTCACATTAGTTTGTCAAAATAATTTGGAATAAAATATTGAATGAAAATTAGCATATTAGATATGGTTGAATATCATTAAGAAATATTATTTAGAGTTTACAAGTTAAATTTATTTTACCACTCTACTTTTAACTAATTTAACTGCCCACACTTATTATAATTTAAAATTTCTTAAATTTGCAATTTTAACAATTCAGTGCTTAGTTAGATATTTATATATTGTTATATTTCTGTGAATTATTTTTAACATAACGTGTTAGCAATATGGATAATGACTTCTGTATGTGATATAGTACTTGTAATTTTAGAAAATCGCTTTCTTTTCGGTTGAAAAAAAAAATGATTTTGATTCATTTACAAGGAAACCCTTTCACCTTTTCGCAAAAAATATAATATATGTTGATAGAACTATCATATTCGGTTTAAAATAACAAAATATCTTTTAAACGACGGAGGTAAAACCGTATAATTTAACTATTGTCTGCCGAACTCTGCATATTTTAGGAAGAATCTTTCATGCGTTATATATTATGACAAAGAAAAAATAAAAACCCTTAAGGATTAAATAGACAGAGTTCCAGGAATAAAATTTCGCTACCACATTCAAATGTACATGAATTTGTAATTTAGTATTGTTAAAATTCCTTTCCTCTGTGTAATATTTTCCCTTCGCAGAGTCATTTAAACTATCACTAGAGATGGGTATCTCTCCCCATCTCGCACAGGCTCCACACGTTTTAATTCTAATACAATATCATAGAAACTCTGTACGCTAACAAGAATGGGGATGCGTTGGCTAGAGTGTAAATGAAATAAACTAGGAAGTAGCTTCAAAACAAAATCTCCTTTAAAAGCTTGGACTTGAAATTCACTAATGAATAAAATTCAGCTAACGCAAAATATGTTTGACTTGGATTTGGAGGAAGTTTGTTAAGTATTAAAATTCGACAAAAGATATTCTTTGATGAAGAGGAAGCTCTTTGGAATGCACATGTATAATCACCAGTGGCTTTGAAATTCCAGTTATTCATTGTTTTCGAGAATATCTATCACATTAGTTTGTGAAAATATTTTATAATAAAGTGTTGGATGAAAATTAGCATATTAGATATGGCTGAATATCTTTTAAAAATTTTCATTCGGAGTTTACAATTTCGATAAAATTTACACTCTACATTAAACTAATTTATCTGTCCACATACAATATAACATAAAATCTATTAAATTTGTAGTTTTAACAATTCAACAGTTAGTTAGACATTTATGTTTTATTATGTTTTAGTTAGTTATTTTTAACAGGATTTATTAGTAATATGGTTTGTCATATGTTTGGAAGTATGTATAGGAATGTATATATTCATTGGGAGATAGGATTTAATCTAAAGAGTTAATCTAATGATTTAATCTGATATTTTAATATAATTTAATCTATGACACACTTACGGATTTAATAATATAATGAGATAACATTATTTATATCTATTTGAATGATTTATACTATAATAAAAATAAATAAAATACAGGATTATTTTCGTATATTTACAAAAAAACAATTTCAATTTTTCGAAAAAAAATGTAAAATATATATTGATAGACCTGTCATATTCAATTTAAAATAAGAAAATATCTTTTAAGCAACTGAGTTAAGAAACATCTGTCTCCCGATATAAGAATATTTTATGTAGAATCATGCACGTGGAATGTATTACGACAAGGGCAAAATAAAATTCCTTAAGCATTAAGTAGATAGTGCTCCAGAAATAAAATTTCGTTACAATGTTTATGATTTTGTAATTTGCTTTTGTTAAAACACATTTTCTCCGTGAAATATTTTCCCTTCGAAAGTCATCTAAAATATCACCAGATGCGATTTTCTCTCACCATCTGGTACAAGCTCCACACGTTTTAGTTCTAATGCAATATCATTGAAATTCTGTACGCTAACAAGAATGGGGATGTGTTAGCAAGAGTTTAAAGGAAATAAACTAGGAAATAGCTTCAAAATATAATCTTCTCTAAAAGTTTGGACTTGAAATTCAGTAATGAATAAAATTCAGCAAACGCAAAATATGTTTGACTTGAATGTAGAGGAAGTTTGTTAAGCACTGAAATTCAACAAAAGATATTCTTTGATGAAGAGGAAGCTCTTTGAAATGCGCATGTAGAATCACCACTGGCTTCGAAATTCTTGCAATTCATTGTTTTGGAGAATCCTGCAAAATATTACTCACATTAGTTTGTCAAAATAATTTGGAATAAAATGCTAAATGAGAATTAGTATATTAGATATGGATAAACATCATTTAGAAATATTATTCAGAGTGTACAAGTTAAATGTATTTTACACTCTACTTTAAAATAATTTAAGTGCCCACACTCATGGTAATTTAAAATTTATTAAATTTGCAATTTTTAACAATTCAATGCTTAGTAAGATATTTATATTTTACTATATTTTCGTGAATTATTTTTAACAGGACGTGTAGTAATTTGGATACTGACTTCTGTATGTAATATAATATTCGCATTTAAGGGAATTTGCTCCTTTCTGTTGAAAAAATTGATTTTGATGTATTCACAAGGAAAAACTTTTGACTTTTCGCAAAAATTATAAAATATATTGATAGAACTGGCCATATTCCGTTTAAAATTACAAAATATCTTTTAAACGACGGGGGTAAAATTGTACAAAGAAACTATTGTCTACCGATCTGAGCATATTTTAGGAAGAATCTTACATGTGGAATGTATTACGACAAAGACAAAATAAAAAACCCTTAAGGATTAAATAGACAGAGTTCCAGGAATAAAATTTCGTTACTTTATTAAAATATACATGAATTTGTAATTCAGTATTGTTAAAATACTTTTGCTCTGTGTAATATTTTCCCTTCGCAGAGTCATTTAATATATCGCTAGAGATGGAGGATTTCTCTCACCATCTGTCACAGGCTCCACACGTTTTAGTTCTAATACAATATCATAGAAATTCTGTACGCTAACAAGAATTGGGATGTGTTAGCAAGAGTTTAAAGGAAATAAACTAGGAAGTAGCTTCAAAATAAAATCTTCTCTAAAAGTTTGGACTTGAAATTCATTAATGAATAAAATTCAGCAAACGCAAAATATGTTTGACTTGAATCTTGAGGAAGTTTGTTAAGTATTGAAATTCGACAAAAGATATTCTTTGAAGAAGAGGAAGCTCTTTGAAATGCGCATGTATAATCAACACTGGCTTTGAAATTCTTGAAATTCATTGTTTTCCAGAATCCTGAGAAATGTTATTCACATTAGTTTGTCAAAATAATTTTGAATAAAATGTTGAATGATAATTAGCATTTTAGATATTACTGAATATCACTTAGGAATATTCATTCAGTTTTGAAGTCAAATAAAATTTACACCCTACTTTAAACTGATTTAACTGTCCACATACAAGATAATTTAAATTCCATTGAAGTTTTAATTTTAACAATTCAATTTTCAGCTAGATATTTATATATTATTATATTTTAACGATTTATTTTTAAGAGGACGTATTTATAATATGGTTATTTTTTTCTGTGTGCAATGAAATATTTGCGATAAAAGAAATTTGATTTTTTCGGTTAAAAAAATTATTTTATAGCATTTTCAAGAAAACTTATTCAGTTTTCCACAGAATATATGAAATATACTGATATCCTATTCAATTTAAAATAAAAAATGTCTTTTAAACGAGTGAGCTAAGATAGCACAAAGAAACCACTGTTTCCCAAATGGACTTGAATATAATTTAAGAAGAATCATACACATGGAATGTATTATAACAAGGGCAAAATAAAATTCCTTAAGGATTAAATAGACTGAGTTTATGAAATAAAATTTCGCTACAATAGAGAAATATTTTGTAATTTAATATTGTTAAAATACCTTTGCTCCGTGTGATATTTTCCCTTCGCAAAGTCATTTAAAGTATTACGAGAGATGGGTTTCTCTCAGCATCTGACACAGGTTCCACACATTTTAGTTCTAATGTAATATCATGGAAATTCTGTACGCTAATAAGAATGGGAATGTGTTAGCAAGAGTTTGAAGGAAATAAAGTAGAATGTACCTTCAAAATAAAATTATCTGTAAAAGATCGGACTTGAAATTCACTAATGAATAATATTCAACTAACGCAAAATATGGTTGATTTGAATATGGAGGAAGTTTGTTAAGTATTGAAATTTGACAAAAGATATTCTTTGATGAAGAAGAAGCTCTTTGAATTGCATAGGCGTAGTCGCCATTAACTTTGAAACTCTGCAGTTCATTGTTTTCGAGAATCCTGCGAAATGTATCTCACATTAGTTTGTCAAAATAATTTGGAGTAAAATGTTGAATGAAAATCACCATGTTAGATATCATTTTAAAATATTCATTTTGAGATTACAAGTTAAATAAAATTTACGCCTACTTTAAACTAATTTCACTGGCCACACTCAAGCTAATTTAAAATCTAATAAATTTGCTTAGTTATAAACGCTTAGTTAGATATTTATATTTTGTTATGCATTAGAAAATTATTTTTAACAAGACGTGTTAGTAATGTGGTTACTGATTGCTGTGCGTAATACAATATTTGCATTTACGGAAATTTGCTTTTTTCGATTAAAAAAATGCATTGTTAAAATTTTTATAGCTTGTAAATTTTATCTTTAAAACGATTTGGCCAAACTGTTGACAGCATATTTTTTAAAGAATTATGCATGGGGAATATATTATGACAAAGACAAAATAAAATTACTTAAGTCTTGAATGCACTGAGTATCAGAAATAAGATTTCGTTACAGTAGGGAACATAACATGTTTTGAATGTAGTATTGTTAAAATATATTTTCTCCGTGCAATATTTTCCCTTCGTAAAGTCATCCAAACTATCACCAGATACGGCTTTCTCTCACGATCTGGCATAGGTTCTACACATTTTAGTTCAAATACAATATCATGGAAATTTTGTACGCTAAAAAGAATACGGATGGGTTAACAAGAATTTAAAGGAAATAAACTACGAAGTAGCTTCAAAATAAAATCTTCTTTATTTTTTTGGACTTCAAATTCACTAATGAATAAAATTGTTGAATATGGAGGAAGTTTGTTAAGTAAAGAAATTAGACAAAAGATATTCTTTGATAAAGAGGAAGCTCTTTGAAATGCGCATTTATAATCACCACTGGCTTTGAAATTTCTGCAGTTCACTTTTTCCGAGAATTCTACGAAATATTACTCACATTAGTTTATCAAAATATTTTTGGAATAAAATGTTGAATGAAAATCAGCATAGTAGAATGAATGAATATCATTTAGAAATATTCAATTAGAGTTAGCATATTAAATAAAATTTACACCTTACTTTAAACTAATTTAACTGTCCACACACACGGTAGTTTAAAATGTATTAAATTTATAATTTTAACAATTTAACTCTTAATTTGATATTTTTATTTTATTATGTTTTAGCGAAATATTTTTAACAGGACTTATTAGAAATTCTTTACTGATTGTTGTGCGCAATATAATACTTGCATTAAAATGTTTTTTTTTTTTCATTATTTTAATTGTCTAGTCTGTAAATTAACCATATAAAACTATGTGGCTAAATTTGAAATTATTTCGTTATTTAGAACTATTGCTAAACGCAACCGTAGCTTTATTATGCCTTAATATGTATAAATGCATTTTACGCAAAATAACTTTATTCAAACTGACCGTGATTAGAACACAAAAACTATTTAACTGATTTTTTTTAGTTATAAGTGGTGCAGTTTGTTTGTGCTTGGATTACTTTAGACATTTTAATACAAACATTTTTAGAAACACATAAATTTGCAAACAAACGGGTTAAAAAAGGCCTTTATTACAATGTCGGACATTTTGTTGAATTTTAAATTTTTACCAGAGTGAAACAGAGTCTGCAAATGTTTTATATTTCACTATTCTCAATTTAATAACACCATTGGCATTTTTTTAAATGTAAAAATGCGAAAGTTGTACATATTTTTAAATTTTTACAAACTATATGGAGTTTTAAACTTTAGTACAAAATGTATGCTGATAATAGTATTTATTCAACTTATACAACCAATGTAATAACGTTAACAGAGAAAAACCAATAAAAATTATTAATATTGAAGTGCAATCTGAACGTAAAATAAAATTTTATTTTAGTATGTCATAAAAATACTTGGAAATGCAGAACTAAAAATAAATGTTTCACTTCAAGCATAATTATTTTCCTTTCTTTTGAAAACCCTTGAGAAACGTTGGTAGCAGAAAGTGTTTAGGCATATCATTATCCTTCTTTAAGTGTCATTGAATCATTGTCATCATCATTGAATGTTACTCAAGAACATTTCTTTAACCTTATTTTGAAAAGTAATCCAGGAAACTTCTCTATTTTGTTTTTATAAATTATTGGGTGTGAGATATGGAAAGAAAAAACTTTCTTTGTAGATTTTTACTTATTTTGATCTTTATACATATCATGAATTCTTTTAAAGCTTAAAAAATAATTATTAATCAAATGTATAATATTCATCATAATATTCATATTCATAATTTATCGAAAGTTTCTTTACTTAAAAAAATCGATACTTTGATGAGAAGTAAACCCCCTTATAGTATCGAACATTCAAAGAATTCATAAAATATGATTCACACTCATAAGTGCACATCATGTAACAACTTTAACAAATTTGAAGTTCAAAGTCCAAATGTTTTATAGTTCATTATTCATATTTTAATATCATCATTGCTATTTTATTAAATGCAAAAAAGGGAAAGTTGTGTATTTATTTACATTTTTACAAACTATATGGAGTTTTAAAGTGTAGTATAAAATTCATGCTCATAATAGTATTTAATCAACTTATATAACCAATGCAATAACGTTCACAGAGAAAAACGAATAAAAATAATTAGTATGGAACTGCAATGAAGAACTTAAAATAAAATTTTCTTTTACTATGTCATGAAAAGACTTGGAAATACAGAACTAAAAATAAATGTTTCACTCCATGCATAATTATTTTCCTTTCCTTTGAAATCCTTTGGGAAATGTCGGTGGCAGAAAGTGTTTAGGCATATTATTATCCTTCATTAAGTCGCCTTGAATGTTATTCAAGAACATTTCTTTAACCTTATTTCGAAAAATAAACCAGGAAACTTCTTTATTTTATTTTTATAAATTATTGGGTGTGAGATTTGAAAAGAAAAGTTTTACTTTGTAAAAATTTTACTTATTATGATCCTTTTAGATATAATGAGCCCCTTTAAAGCTTAAAAAATCATGCAGAGATCTTGTTATTCTTAAATGAAATAAATATTGATTTTGATTAACTTATTCCTCTAATTCTGAAATTATTGAATTTCTGTAAAAAAGTCTTTATTGTTTCAAATTAGTTTGTCTTCTTATTAACGTAGATATTTGTTTTAATAAAATTTGGATGTTATGATGGCTTAACTTTTGTAAAACGCTAGTTATTTTACTAATTATGTATTCTAAAAAACATTCCTTCATAAAATTGTCTTAAACCTGGGTGTAATCGGGTCAACTTTTGCATTTTTCAACAAAATTGAAAAGTACTTATGGATTTGGTCTGTCTGTCCGTCTTTCCACGCTGTAAATCCCGTAATTATACTCGGATTTTCATGAAATTGATGAAGCTTATTTAGATCCCCAAAACATCTTTGGCATTCCATATGAAGTATGTCCGATTAATGGTTCATTTACAGGGACACTCAAAAGAATTCGACTACATTATGTCAGAGGGGGAAATCGTTTGGAGAGTATTTTAATGACATTACTTACTTCAAATGCATTGAGACATATATAAGTAATTGAATTTTACTACGATCACGTTAAAATAGAGCATTCATGGCATTTTAAATTGATTTATAGAGATACACAAAAGCAATTGGTTACAGTACGTTTTGAAATTCGCTATTCGCTTTTAAATTTAATTTGTTTTTTGCATATTATTCTAGTATTTAATTTTATACCTCATAAAAACGGCTGCACAAAGTATTCTCATACCATTCACCTTACTAGAGGAAATTACTGAAAAGAAATTTTCAACTGAAATATATGCATTTCGTAAATGAACTAAATTTTGGTAATCAAGATGCTAATAATCACAAATCTCTATTTCATATACAGGGCTATTTGAAAATGTGGGTAATTTTCAGGTTGTAGATGGGAACAGGTAAAATGTGGTTTTGAAATGTGTTATACATTTTTATGTGGTGAAATGAAAAGTAATATTTCATTTTTATTAAACTGTGTAATTTTGTTAAACTATTGTGAATGTGTTGGAAAGTACTTCATAATGACGCATGATTTTTATTTCCAGTTTCAAAAAGCTATGGGTTGAATTACGGTGTCCACTGTTGGAAAAAAGATGTAACAAGCAAATTTAAGTTTCGCTGAAAATATTTCACCTAAAATAATTTTAAGTGAAATTATGAAATTATAGCTTCCTGAAAACAAAAACACTATTTTAGGAGTTTCGAAATATTAGGAAATAGTAATTATGTAATATCAAGCTATAACGTATCGTTTTTTATATAAATTCCATGATTATCATATTACATCTAAAAATTGTCATATTTTTAATAAGATAAAGAAAAAAGAAACCATATTACTACATAGAATTCCTCTACTATATGCTTAATGTAATGTGGGTTAGTATAAAATGACTGTCCAGTAAAACCAAAATTTTGACTGCTGAAGTGTTAAAACTTACAATGAGTTCATATATGTTAAACGAAAGAAAAACAAACCTGTTGCATTAACCACTCATAAGTGGTACAAATATAACATAATATATATATATATGTGTGTGTGTGTGTGTGTACTCTTATACTGATAAATTTTTTACAAAAGTGTAACATAATCATTTAGAAACGATCCCGAATATATATATATATATATATATGTATGTAGGTATATGTATATACAGAAATTTTAAAAACCGGCAAAGTTTTGAGAGTCAAAAATAATTATTCAAATGAATCTACTTTTGCATGCGTGTAACCTAATAAACATAAAGAGAGAAAAAAGGTCGAAAGATTCCCGATTAATTATTAAAGTGTGCTAATCCGTTTTCTGAATGGAAAATATCAGCTTTCAGGATGCTATCGATTCGTAAGAAAACATTTTCATGATCAACAGACATTTTGATCAAAGGAGCATGTTGAATTATAGCATTAAGACGCCGCACTACTGACTGAAAAATATGCGGATAATAAAGTAAAGTCTATGAGGACGTTCTTTTCAAATATCTCGCTGAAATTTTAATATTTTGACGTGATTTACTTTTGCATAGGATAGTTAAGAACGATCCACAATCGGCCTAGTTTTTACTTTTTCGATTCTGGTGTCAGATTTGAAAAAAAAAAATACTTTAACTTTCAGAACCGGTTATGAAACTGAAACTATTATAATATATAAAGAATATAACCAATATCAAAAAAGTAAAAGCTAGGCCGGTTGTGATCGTCCTCAGCTATACTACACAAAAAAAATCACGTCAAAATGTTAAAATTTGAGCGACATATTTGAAAATAACGCCCCATAGATTTTACATTATCATCCGGGTTTTTTTTCAATCAGTAGTGTAGGCTCTTAACACTGACAACATAGTTAATATCATTTCCCAGAGTTTGATGTCTAGGCGTCACTAAACAGAGTAATGTGTAGCTCATATTTTATGCTGTGCAGAAACATATTAAATGCTTCCTGTTGGTTGTTATCCAACTTATTTTTATTCACATTATTATTGCTATTATTACTGTTTTATTATTCCTTTTATTTTTTATTTCATTATTATAATTATTATTTTTTATTATTTTCTTTATTATAATTGTTACTTATTTTATTTTTACTATTACAATTATTATTTATTTTATTTTCATTATTATAATTATTATTTTTTTTTCTTATTTTTTTCTTTTTAGGAAAAAATTCTATAATTGTCAAAGGAACATATTGAATTATAGCATTAACACTGACAACATAGTTAATATTATTTCCCAGGGTTTGGTGTCTGGGCATCAATAAACAGAGCAACGTGTAGCTCATATTTTATGCTGTGCAGAAACATAATAAATGCTTCCTATTGGTTGCTATCCAGCTTATTTTTATTCACATTATTATTGCTAATATTATTGCTTTATTATTTCTTCAAATTTTTTATTTCATTATTATTATTATTTATTTATTTATTATTTTCTTTATTATAATTGTTACTTATTTTATTTTTACTGTTACAATTATTATTTATTTTATTTTCATTATTATAATTATTATTATTTTTTCTTATTTATTTTTCTTTCAAGGAAAAAATGCAACCATTGTCAAAAGAACATATTGAATTATAGCATTAACACTGACAACGTAGTTAATATCATTTCCCAGGGATTGGTGTCTGGGCAACAATAAACAGAGCAATGTGTAGCTCATATTTTATGCTGTGCAGAAACATGTTAAATGCTTCCTGTTGGTTGTTATTCAACCTATTTTTATTCACATTATTATTGCTATTATTATTCCTTCTATTTTTTATTTCATTATTATAATTATTATTTATTTATTATTTTCTTTATTGTAATTGTTACTTATTTTATTTTTACTATTACAATTATTATTTATTTTATTTTCATTATTATAATTATTATTTATTTTATTTTTTATTTTTTCTTATTTATTTTTCTTTCTAGGAAAAAATGCCATCATTGTCAAAAGAACATATTGAATTAACACATTGACTCTGGCAGCACAATTAATATCATTTCCCAGGATTTGATGTCTGGGCATCAATAAACAGAGCAATGTGTAGCTCATATTTTATGCTGTGCTGAAACACATTAAATGACTCTTATTTTTATTTACATTATTATTGCTATTATTATTGTTTTATTATTCCTTCTATTTTGTTTTATTTTTATTTCATTATTATAATTATTATTTATTTTATTTTTACTCTTATAATAATTATTTATTTTATTTTCATTATTATAATAATTATTTATTTTATTTTTTATTTATTTTTCCTTCTAGGAAAAAATGCCATCATTGTCCTTCAACCATCTGCAAATATAATAAATTTCTTATGAATTATTATTATTATTATTATTATTATTATTATTATTATTATTATTATTTGCTCTTGGAATCTCCACTAGTGAATTGTAATTTGGAGTATATTGATTTTTATTACATGCGAACGACGTAAAATGCAAACGATTGTCTTTCTTCAAATCATATCAAACTCAATATCTTAAATGCTTTTATTCTCTGACGTCTTAATCACTCTGCACTTCAGAATTAATTGGCGCAGGATATTGAAGCAGTTCTTTTATATCACACGATAGGTTCGTTATATAAGAAAACCCAGCGAGACACATTTTCCTTCTCGCTTTGAACTGATAGTTTAAATGATCTACAGGTATTAAAATACAATAGCCATTTTGTACAAACTTAATATATCATATTTTTTATAAACATGGAAAGATTGTAGATACTGAATTCAATAGACGCATTCACCAACTTATTCTGCCTTTTTAGATACGTTCGTAATTATATAAATATTTTGCACCTATAGTTGACGTTTAATTCGCCCGTCTGTCCGCATATAACACAGCGAAAACTATAGAACCGAATCATTTGAAATTAAAATATATGTAATTAGTGAATAATTTTGTGGAGTTATTTAAAATTTTTTGAAAATCGGATGTAAAGTTTAATTACATAGACAATCAAAAGCATTCCGTTACATTACGGCCAGTGGGAAAAAACAATTTTAAGTGCATTTTAATGGTTTTGTACTGTTATGAACGTAACACAACTGATACGCATTTATGAAGCGTACACTTAAAAATACATTCTCCACAATCTATGATGCAAAGAAAACAGTTTATTAATTTACAGGATGATACAATAGTATTCCATTACACAATAATATAGCGGGGAATACTGTTCGGAATGCATTTTAATGCTTTTAATTTATTTCACATTTTATGAAATTGATATACGTTGCTGACGTTTATTAAAAGTTGCTTCCTGTATAATAGAAAGCAGATAGTATTTACAGGGACACAAGAAAGATTTCGACCACTATACTGTATCCAACGTACACACCAAGATATGAGTACTTTTAAAACTTTGTTATAGTACGAGCGCACCTCATTTTCTACATTGAACGTGCTATTTCCAACTTGCGTTTTTCTTTCTCTTGAAGCTTCTTAGATGTATATAATGAATAGTTATTTGATATACAGTGGAAATTTTAATTGAAAATCGAAACCGCCAAACACTCTGTTTTTTAATTTACATAACTTATATAGTTGATACTATATATTTGAAATTAAAATGAAATCCCATTAAAACAAATATTAATAGATTAGCACAACTCTAAAAAAATGTTTAAATGTAAAATTATTATAAATGAGAAAGTACATATACAGCTCTAATGTGTGGAAGATTAGAATTAAAATTTTAAATGGAATCATTTATTATTTTAGAATGGTCGAAATGTAAAATTGCATGTTAGCTTTTATTTATAAGTGAAATAAAATAAAATAAAATAAATTTTCCATTCTAATAGATAAATAATTAGTAAATTATTTAGTCCCATAAGTGAAATAATGAAGCATAAATTGGTGTAGAAAAAAAAAAACTCAAAAAGTATAGAATTGCATATAAAGCTACTTGCTGATACTTCACATGGTTTCACTTGTCAGAAAAAATTCTTTTATTTTTTATACAATTTTTTCTTTATTCGATATGTGTTCTATCGAGCGTCATTTTCATGGATTAAGATGCCTGATTGCAGAAAATCTATCGCTGAAACACGAAAAAACGAGAATGTTAATCATGAAGAGTAACAAAAATAAAAAACTCTCTGGATTGTTCAGTTTTTAGAACCAATTTTTCAATAAATGATGTTATATTTTTGCTGCATTACTTTTAGGAAATTTCTCTTTTTATAATTTCTAATTATAAGTAAATTATTTGCAATTTTTAGATAATATACAGCTTTTTCTGCGTTAAAAAAATTGCATTTAAAAAAATTTCATTCAATGTGCCTTAAAAGAGTTCCTAATTTATAAAATAAAAGAGTTTTTAAAACATATTATTAACGCATTGTTTGTAATCTATTTATTAACGTATTGTTTATATACCGCTTTTATTTCATGTCTTCCAGAAAAAGCAATTGTTACGAAAAGCAATTGTTATAAAACTTTTATTAATTAAGAGAAGATGGTAAATGTAAAAAATCCTTAAAAAGGGAGTTTTTAGAGGAAAATTTAAAAAAAAGGTCAAATTTTACTTTGAAAAAATATATATTTATTCCAGTCATATATCACAAATAAAAAAATCTAAGGAAAGTTTTAGTAATTTGGCTGAATTTACATTTCTATTTTTAAATGAAAATGCTCCAAAACATAAAATAGCGTTTTTCCTTAACACGTTCGCTGCCGCTTACGTGAAGATGTGATGATAGTTAATGCCGCACTGTAGAAGTGGGGTTTTCCCAGAAGCCGATTTACTTTTTAGAACAAAGATTCAGTGAAAGATTTTCCCGCGCCAGCGCGTGACTGGCTATTGCGACCTCACCCCACATCACGTGCTGACCCGTGAGTGGCCTCTTAACGTTGGTGCCATATCACGCGCTGACGCGTAACCGGCAGCGAATGTGTTAATAAAGTTGCAAAAATAATATATACAACTTGGTTATCCCAACAGCCACTTTTGCCAAATTATACAATTTGCCAGACTATTGGCCACATTAAACAAATTGACCTAATTTGACCTAATTTTTATTTTCAATAACGAAAGAACAAATAAATTAACCTCCTGACTGCCGCTGGCTGATTGTTTCGCACACTAACCTGCAGGTTTCACTGCTGCATAAGCAATGTTTAAATTAATATAATTCTACAAATAAAACCCAGTTTTGAAAAATTAAGTTAGGATTAATACTCTCAAAGATTATACACCTATACATAATAACATATTTTGTATCAGGTTGGAAAAAACATCTTTTTTTAATATTTTTAGTATATTACAGAGAAAACAACATTACAATTTTACCCTTTTGCCGGGCAGTCAGGGGGTTTTAATACAACATTAATAAGAACACAAATAAAACGTCATAATAAAAAACACTTAATGGCATAATGAATACGTGATAGGAGTTCAATATTACGTGAATGTGACATTTTTTATCATCATTAATGGCATTTAATATTTTAGTTTGGCGATACCTTTTTGATCGACGGTATAATCAAATAGTACCAAGTAATCTAAATATATATATAGAGAGAGATTGTTAATTTCAAATAGTTATCTAATGAAAAAATGCTTCGCGAATCCAAATAAAGTATGGCTTTTGCTAGTTTTATTGCCAGAATTGTACAGGGTGTCCAGCAAATAACACCCTGATTTCAAAATTAAATTTCTCAAAAACTAAGATCGGTAGAATTATGCGATAAACGGCTTGTTAATTAAGTAAGCTGTAAAAATGTAATACAAAAGTTTCGAGCAGTGAATATTTTGAAAAGATTGTGTTCTGATTGCAAAGAATACTGGAGTTGACATTTTTCTTGTTTTAGATTGTTTGTAGAGAATGAGTTTTTCGGTGTACAGTGCCATATTTAACGATTTTTTGAACTTAATGTTTGAAATTTCGAAATTTTTTTTCCAAAAATCGTTAAAATATGGCACTTTACGCCAAAAATGTTGTTCTCTGAAAAAAAATGTTAAATCAGGCATTGTTTTAATTAGAACACAATCTTTTTAAATTATTCACCGTTCGAAAAGGAAAAATTCATGTGATTCTGAAACTTGAATTTTTGCTGTTACCGTTACAGGAAAAGTTCTTGGAATCCCAGGTTCCTAGAAAAGGTTAGAACCTTTGCAGATTTTTTTAACAGTGTAGATATTCGTTTTTGAGAAATTTAATTTTGAAATCAGGGTGTTATTTCCTGGACACCCTGTAAATTATAACGTAGGGATTGTGAAGGATACTAATTGTGGATGTGTATGAACGGTATATAAATTAACATTTTAAAAGCAAGATGACAAACATATTGGCTTGTTTATTTACCATTATGCTGGGTTTCTTAATCCTTTTACTCTAGAGGTGACCATCCCTCCCCTTTAGCATTGTCATGTATCCTTCGTAAATCGGGGCTTCAAATTCTCTGCATTTATTTTATTTAATTTCATTTTTGACCTTATCTAATGACAGTTTAGAGAAAAAATTTACAAAACTTTCACTAAACGAAGTATCATCTTTACATTAAAGAACTTTTTTGTGAAGAAAATTCATTAACCCTGTTAATTTGCAAAAAGGCAAAATTGTAATGTTGTTTCCTCTGCATTTTGTTTTAAATGCTAAACAAGTAAAAAAAAAAAAAATCATGCGTTCAGCATACATTATGAAGCACTTTCCAACGCTTCCTGAAATCTTTAACAAAACTTCGTTATTTAGGTAAATAAGGATATGAAACTAAATATAGCCAAATGTGTATTCCAGTACTATTGAACAAGCCTGTATTTGATCTGTCAGCTAATATACATACTATATAATGCGAAAATTTAGTTTAGCAAAAAAACTTGATCTTTGTAAACGTGCTAACACCGGTTTGTCAGTGAGGGGGCTAGAAATCAATTTATATTAATGGATAAATACATAAAATAACCTCTATAATAATATACACATGGATAAAATGAAAAATACTTTTACAATGATATAGTTTTATTCGAGCAGTAACTTTTTATGCAATCTATACAAATGAGAAAATTGTACACTGTAAAAAAAATTCTGTAAAGGTACTAAAACTTTTCTAGGAAACTGGGATTCCAAGAACTTTTCATGTAACGATAACAGGAAAAATCCATGTAACCGATTCTAAAACTAGAATTTTTGCTGTTACCGTTACAAGAAAATTTCTAGGAATCCCAGTTTCCTAGAAAAAGTTTAGTACCTCTACAGAATTTTTTTTACAGTGTAGTTACAATAATAAAAAAAAAATACTAATGAGACGTAAAACAAAAATTAAAGCGTAGAGAAAATCTTCTCATTTTTCTTAGAATTTCAAATCCTTATCTTTTAAAAAAGTGCAATATTACTTTGTTATAAAAAATACATTGTTCATAAAAATATTCGTAATTTCGAAAGTGTCCGAAAATTAATCTATACCATTTTCGTGAAATTGAAATTCTCTACATAGTTCATCAAAGACTTTTAGTATTTCTTTTCTTGAAGGTGTTTTAATTTATTCATTATAAATCTTCATCTATCAATGTAAATTCATGGAATACATTTTATTCCACTGTGCAATGGTCAGTAAAGTATTCCTTTGTCTTAGTTCACTTTAACAGTTGCGTTAAGTGGGTTAAACTTCTCTCTATATATATTTTTTGGAATTTGAATATTAATCTACATGTTAATGGTATTGAAATCAATGTTCGATAGAAAATTTTGTTAAGTAAAAAACTTTGTTAATTAGGAACTTTGTTAAAGGGAAGATCCACTGTATTTGTAAATAAAGATAGCGAAAATAACTGTAAGAAACAATTGGCGTTGATAGAATTTTAAGTCCTGATTTTTGCGATACAATTGACAAGACTAATCGCGATTGAGAATTGTCTCTAAAGTGCAAATGGTTAATAACGTAAGTTAAATCATATTATGATCTTCAAGTGTACACTCTATAATGAAGTTTCATTGTATATTATTTCAAATCATAGATAATCTACTTTGTACTTCACAGACTTCGCATATAGATTTTAATCAGAATAACCATGGGTATCATTAGATATTCCCTGTTTAGCCGGCATTAATATGAACTGAGATCCTTTAATTTCTTAATTCAGCTGTTAAAAATGTTAAAGCGAAATATCTAATTAGCAGAAAGTAACTTATATATAGATGTCTAACTTCTTAAACCATATTTAAATTTGCGTTCAGTGTTGAAAACTAATGTTTTCGGTGTATGTAAGCAATATTTAGACTTATACATAAGAGGATACGTAATATATTAGTTTCTAATTTGAAAAAAAATATATATAAATGTCACGATTGTTGTAAAGCTTTATTGAATAACGCCGATTGTTCACTATTACTTCAGATGTCAGCTACACTCAACGAACTCTTAATCTTACATCACATAAAGCAGATGATACTCTTTAGATATTATAAGGCATCAAAACTATATTTGATGTTGTCATTGAAGGATTCCTCGGCCTAAACTCTGCTCATAAATAAAAATAGTCGGTTGTTGCAGCAACTGAGAGTTACAAATTTGGCGCATGCGTATTTGAGCTCCAGTTTGTCTTCTGCTCGAAAAGCAAAACACAGCAAAAGATTAATGTAATCTCAATCGGTCTTATTTTTTGGAACGATAATTTTCATCAATCATTTTTAAGCCGAAATTGAAAAAAATATCTATGGTAATTGTAATCTACAAAAATATAAATTAAATGTTAATTTTGCTGCTTATGAGTAATTTTTTAACTACGAAAGTATGCATGTTTAACTATGAAGTGAAAATTAAAAATAATAATAATTATAGAAATAAACAAATAAATTAAATGAAAAATACAAGTATTTATGTTTATAGACAGATTCTTTTATTATTTAAAATTATTTATCCTTATTTAAATGCCTAATTTATTATTTTTAACAAAGAAATAAATTTACGTTCCTAAAATTAATTTCGGGCGGGTTTCGAACTCACATAGAAAAATCTCAACCCCCGTATGCTACTGCCCATGATACAGTGCCGTTTGCCAGTGAGGGAAATTTATGTGATTATAAACTGCAACTTATCATAAATTTGATATTGATTTTCGAGTAGACGACAAATCAGAGTTTAAATACGCATGCGCCAACTTTGTAACTCTCAATTACTGCCACGACCGTTTCTAATAAATAAATTTCTGTCCGATTTATGTACATTTCAGTTAAACCATCATGTCTTAAAAAGCTACAACGAAAACCACAAACCACAGATTCCATGTTAGCTAGACAAAATTAAAGGAAAATAGAAGGAGAAGGATAGAGGTCGTTTTTACAATCACCGGTTAACATCGGGCAAAACCTATCACTCAAAGAATTAGAATAACTTTATAACGGACTAGCAAGTATACGATAGAATGAGAATGAACAAAGTTCTGTTAAAACCATCCCTCTCGGATACAAAGTTTACAATAAATACCCTTAAATCATGAATGCATCTCCATGTCAAGAAATTACTCGGAGATTGCTATGGCAATTTTGACAATGAAGTTTTCATGTCGTGTTCTGTCTGACAATTAGTAAGTATAATGAATAACTAAAAGATTGTACATATTTAAATCCCTGCATTGTTAGTTTATAACAAAATTACATTGTATTTGAATTTTCTTTTCTACTTCTTTAGTCTACATAAAAAAAAATTATACTACATAAAATGACAAAAAATTTAAAAGAAAAATCTTCACCAGAGCAACCATCTTTGAAATCTTCAATATACAATAAATAGTCCAAAAATCAGCGCGAAGTATAGAACTAAAATGTATAAAAAAATTTTTTACAAAAGAGAAAAATATATTATCGAAAGTTATTTATGAAAAAAAAAAATGATTAACATTTCTAAAGTTTGAATTTAAAACAAATATACCCAGTGAAAAACTTAAAAACATTTTAGAGAACTACTTCATTAATTTTTTCATACGATAATATATTTTTAATGAAGTTCAGGTCGTAAACATACACAATCTAAATGTAACCACAATTTTATTTGCCATACCCCAAGGGTATTATTTGAAAGTACTGATGTTTTACAATGAAGCTTTAGAAAAATGAGTTTTTGAAAATTAAATACATAACTAAAGTTTTTGAAACAATTTCCTTTTTATTTTTGGATTTTTAATATTTAAAAAATTTCATTGTTTTATTTTTTTTTAATAGCTGCTCTTATTATTGATGTTTTCTCTTTTGTTACTACTGATAAATTTGCATTTGATTCGATAATAAAAGAATGAATAAAGAGGGTCATATTTTGAATGATTTTCGTGATCACTGTTCGAAATTTCATGCACTAAAAAAAAGAGTTTATATAAATATATCCACTATATATATATATATATATATATATATATATATATATATATATCGCCCAATCCAAAGTTGCGGGTGTGACATTTACACAACTTAAATTAGTCACCAGCAAAAATATTTTTGAGCATTGGTTTCAATTTGTAAGAATTTCAATGTAGAACACATACATTTATCCAAATCTGAAAATTGTCCAATGTATCATTTATTTATTAAAAAAAATAATTTCCACCTGTTGCGGGTGTGACATAAAATGGACATGCATTTTCATCTTTCAGTGCAAAAACACAAAACTCTGTGAATTATGAAAACTGAGTGAATTGATTTTTTTAAATATTATACAGTGATACTTTAATAATTATTCTATGAAAAAATTAAATTACTTACTCAATTTTTGCTTTTGTAGAAAATAGTCAAAGTTTCCGTTGCGGGTGTGACGCCCTGTTGCGGGTGTGACTTGTATGGCCAATAAAATAATGAAATACACAAATATTTTCAAGGCAGATTTTTTAAATTAAATAATTAATCAATATTAAATTTATAATATAAGAGAAAAAAAAATCAAACAAATTTCATTTCCAATCTTGAATTTATAATTTCTGGTGGTGGTAGCTTTTTTTACAAAAATGCATCTGACTAACTGGGCCAAATATACACATTTTCTTATTTTTTTTTCAAACATTCTAATTCAATATCGTCACCATCCATTTGTCTCATTTGTCAGTCAAAGTTTTCACTTTTTTAAATGTTGAGAATAAAACAACTCCTACAAAATCTCCAACTGCACATGCATCATTGAATATTATATCCTTGTCGAAGTATGGATACATCTGACTGACTGAGCCAAATATATACATTTTCTTAATTTTTTTTCCGATACTCTTATTCTATATCATCCCCATTCATTTGTCTTATTTGTCCATCAAAGTTTTCACTTTTTTTTTAAGTGTAGTGAACAAAATCTCCAACTGCACTCTTATCATTGGACATTATATTTTTGACAAAATATAATAACAAACAAATTCTCTTGTGATCACTTTTTGAAGTAATTTCTACATTAATTGTTCCTACGTCAGTAGAAACAACATGTGTCGATTGAATGTTGAACTCCGATTGTGCTTGGTACCCGCATGCCTGAAGCATTTTTACAATATCTTCTGAAATTTCATATTCAGCAATGTTCTTTTATATTTTTTAGGACTTTTTCTACACACGACAAAATCTGAAACTGAATTTATAGTTGCAGAGCGTTGCTAGTATTACCATTTTCTTAACAACTGCACCAACCACGTCGACAACTCCTTTACCATGAGATGAAATGCAAAAGGATTGCCATCCTCTACCATGATTTTTTTTAAAAAGTCTCTTCTTTTCTCTCCTTGCTTTGTCTCTTTCCTTCTCTTGTTGTAGATATTCTTCATATTTAAAAGGGTTTTCTTTATCTTTTTCCGATGATATCATGATCTTTCTGTACTGTTCATTCTCTGCAAAAGAGAAGAAATTAATGTGTAAACTGAATAAATACAGCACTTCACGTCCAAAAATATATGCTTAACAAATTGTTAATATTTATCCCTTGAAATTTCTAATCTTATATAAAGTTAATTATGTTAAATTTTGGTTAATTTCAAACTGACTATATACATTTTATTCTAACTTAATAAACATTTTAACAGTTTCTATTATTCTTACTTCTAATTTTTATTTAATTTGAATTAAAAAAGAAAAAAAAAAATCTTCCCCTAATATTGCTTTACTTATTTTAAAAAACTAATATATATATATATATTAGATAAATACTATCAAATAACAAAATAAAAAATATACATATAAAAAACAAAACAAAATTAACAAATTTAAACAAAATTGCTGAAACATTGTTTCGTAATTTTCTTTTTTTAATTTCTATAAAAATCTTACATTTTAAATTAATTCCTTAATCATATATCACTAATAAAATTATTTTCTTGTAGTAAAGGAACAATTTTATCAATCCAAACTGAATAAATAAAACTGCAAATAGTGTCACATGCTCAGATGATGCAAATTTCTATTTATTAACTGGAATTCACTTTATTAAATCAAAAGGATATAGTTAAAGCTGCCAAGTACATGTTTTACAGCATATTATTCTTATATACATTTCATATAATTTGTTCAAATATGCATTTGTATTCAATTTTAAAAGGCGTTGCGGGTGTGACTTTAATTAAATGTCGCACCCGCAACAGGAACATGTCACGCCCGCAACGCTCAATAATTATAATTAAAATACTAATTATTTGTGTCTCTAATTCAAAGTATCTTAATAAACTATTTTTGAATATAAAGTTTCATAACTTTAAATCAAAAATATTTTTCTGTAGAGATATAAATGTAACTTTTTGTTGCGGGTGTGACACAATAATTAAGAGTAATTAAATATGCTTACCTTTTGTAATGAAGATTAATGAATGCTTCTCTGTAGATAAAAACTCTCAATAACAGCTGTCAGATCATATATATCTAAGTTTGGAGATTTTTAGAATGTTTGCTCAGCTGTACGAGACCATGAAATGTAAAGATTTTTGCAGCAGTCTATTTTACAAAGTCATAGTGTCACTTTATTAATTAAAATAAGTATGTTAATGACAAAAATTTAATTCTTTTTTAATAAAATATGAAATAGTACACTCTTGTAAGTTAATATGCAAAATTTCAATCATATTTAAAGAAATTTAAATTTTCATCCTCATGTCCATTTTTTTGTGGATTGGGCAATATATATATATATATATATATTGTCAATTCATAAAACAGTTAAACTGTTTATTATTTTTTTTACATTTAAGAATGTATTTAGATTTTTTTATTGCTATAACTATTAAAGTAGTATTTTCTCTTATTTATTTGTAAATTAGCATTTAGCTGGATGTTAACCGGATTAATGCACACGTTGTATTTGTTTAATTATTGATCGTGCCTGCATAGTTATAATTGAAATGATTTTCAAAATTAATTCGAAAAACTATTTTTTATTACATATATTTAAAGATTTAAAGATTTTGTGCAATGTTGAATAAATTGGAATGTTTTATTATGTATTTTGATGTAATAACTTATTTAGTCATAAATTCTGTATCTACAATCATAAAATGTATATATAGCCATTTTATTTCATTATGTAATATTGTTATTTTTTAACAAAAAAGAACATGAATAATATAAAACAAAAAACAGTGATTAATGTTTCTAATGCTAAAAAATAAATCAAATCTATCCATTGAAAAGCTTAAAATCATTTTAGAGAACCATTTCATTTAATCTCCCATACGTTAATATATTTTTAATGGAGTTCAGGTCGTAAACATAAACAATCTAAACGTAACCACATTTTTATTTGCCATACCCCAGGGGTATCATTTGAAAGTACTTCTGTTTTAGAATGAAGCTTTAGAAAAGTGAGTTTTTGAAAACTAAATACACGAATGAAGTTTTAGAAACAATTTCCTTTTTGTTTTTGTCGTTTGAATATTTAAAAAACTTTTATTGTTTAAAAAAATTTTAATAGTTGCTCTTATTATTGATGTTTTCTCTTTTGTTTCTACTGATAAATTTGCATTTGACTGAATGATAAAAGATTGAATAAGGGAGGTCATATTTTGAATGGTTTTACTGATCATTGTATGAAATTGCATCCATTCAATTATAATATATTGGGTTAAGGAAAAAGTAAGTTAACTTTTTTTGTGCTTTTCAAAGTGAATTTAGTTATATAAATAAAACTAATCAGAATTTATGTGCTATTTTGTTCGACGATCTTTTGCCATTTTTCTGGTAAAACAATAATTCCGTCACTGTAGAATTTCTGAGAGTGCTGGGCAAAAAACTAAATAAGGTGATTTTCACAAGCCTTTTTTGAAACCAGCTTAACACCTTCAAGATATTACCGCATAGGGTGGAACAAATGGTAATCTGTCTGATCCAGGTCCTGACTATATGATGGGTTCATCAAAACTTCCCAACAAAGCTCTTTCAGTTTTTGCCGAGTGACTAAAGATGCGTGTGGTTTAGCGTTGTCATGATGGAAGACAGCGCCTTTCCTTTCGATCAATTTTGACCGGGTTTTTTAATTGCCTGCTTCAATCGCATTACTTGTTTACAAAAGATAGTTGAATTGATGGTTTGGCCAGGTTTGAGCAGCTCATGATGGAAAATTCCTTTCCAATCCCACCAAAAACTCAGAATCACTTTCGTAGGCATCAATCCAGGCTTTGCCACCATTTGTGAAGCTTCGATCACGATCTTTTTAGCGCACTGTTGTTATATGTGATTCCCTTTTTATAACCCGTAATGATTTGTTTTAAAAATGGCTCGATTTCATACCGTTTCAGTAGCAATTCACAAATAAAAACTCTGTTCATTAAATTTTTCACTTTAATTTTTGGGGAACCTAAGTATCGAGTTTCTTTTGGTATCCAATTTTATGTAAATGGTTCAAAAGTGGTTTATGGTTAATGTTTAGTTCCGTAGAAATGTCGTGGGAAGAAATATGTCAGTCTACCTGGATTGTTTTTAAAATTTAATCGAATTTTTCAAGGATTGGCCGGCCAGGGAAAGGTTCATCTTTACCATCGAAATTTTCAGAAGAAAAAAGTGGAAACCGATTCTGACTTTGACGTTAACTTAAGCACTGATCACCATAAATGCCACACAAGTTTCGATGAGCCTGCACTAATTTTTCTCTTTTTGGAAGTAAAAAACTAAAATGTGACAAAAATAATCTTCTGAAATCTCTTTTTTTAAACGCAATAGCTTTTGACTGGTTAAACAGATGACGCTACCTTTATATCTAGAATTTTTTAGACACTGTTACCTTTCAAACGCTGTATAGTATGACTTAATTGAGTAAGTATTACTCGAGATATGGGATTTTAAAGCTATCTATTGGGAAAAAACGAATTTACTTTTTCCCCAACCCAATATAATCACAATTATTATAGAATTCATCTAAATGTTTCGCATTTAAAAAATATTTACTTTTATAGAGTAAAACAGTTAAAATGTTAGATTTCTCTGAAGCAGGTATTTAGCTTAATCTTTTATTGCTGTAACTATTAAAGTAGTATTATTTTCCCCTTATTATTCATAGATTGACATTTATCTGGATATTAGGAGTTCGTATACAGATGTTTACATTGCATTTCTTTGCTTATTGTTCCAGATTTCATAGTTGAAATTAATTTTAGCTATTATTGCACAATTAATTTTAAAAACTAATTTCTTTGACCATATATTTTTTGCAATTTTAAAGATTGTGTATAATATTAAAGAAATGGCATTTTTTTTAAATATGTATTTTGTTGTAATAATTTAACTAGTCACAAATTATCTTTCCACATTTATAAAACATATACAATGTAGAGTTTTTTAAAATTATTTACAGTATATTCTGGCTGTTAACCTACTCTAGTGCACAACGTAAACTTACAATTTGGAACTCCCTCCCCCACCCTACTTTTGGTTGAGTAGTTTTTTCATTCTAATATGCGGATAGGCGGGCAGACAGACAAATGGACAGACGGAGGGACTGAACGGCATATATATATAACTACGAACGCATGTAAAAAGGGACGTTAATGGTTTGGTTTGGTTTATGCCGGCCAATTATCTACGCTTGGTATAAAGGCCCTAATGGGTGGGATGCCCTCCGTGGGGGTCTTTCTAAGGAAACCTAACCCGTATTTACACAAGGAAATCCAACGGAATGGTAATGAAAATTGTCACCTATTTTAGCCATATCATGCTAAGCCTAATGATAGCCCAAATGTGCATTATTTTTTAGAACCAGTTATTTTTAGTGGATTAAAAAAAATGAAAGCAATCAAGAATTTATTTCAAAATGCAGAAATAGTCCTTGGGGGAAGTTTTGACTACTAATAAAAGCACAATGCTTGAAATTGTTACTTAAATGCTGATTTAATTCTGCAGTAAACTTCCTGTCATAGAAATTTAAAGTCATTATCCCTCTACAATATTTTTGCTTGAGATAAAGTAAAAACTAAGTTTCCGTGGATGCATCTGAAGTACAATTTTAGCAAGTGGGACGGTAAGGAATCAAAATTCCAGGGACAGATTAAAAAAAAGTAAAAGCCATATAAGTGTATGCATGTTAATTTTTTACGACATATTTATATAAAACATCAGTCCCAGTTTTGGAAAAAATAATCTAGTCACTTTTATTGAAACAGTTTTATATAGAAAATTCCAAACTTAAAAAAATCTCGTAATTCTGCTTAAAACCCATTTACTAAATTAATTGGGGGTAGCCCCCCGTCCCCCTTTTATACTTAGTCAATGAATTTTCAAAACTAATCATGGAGACGCCCTTTTCAAAAGGACCCTGTGTCTAAAATTAGAATGGAATCTGATAATTCTGGATTAAAAACCTATATCCTAAAACCTATTCATCAAAATTAAGGAGCGGGGATTAGTTCCCGTTCTCCTTTACTTATATTTATCCAATTAACTCTAAAAAGTAATCATGGAAGTGCCACATCAGAATGATCCTATATTTACAATTTTAAAGAAATCTGATAATTCTGCACGAAAAATACATTTGTATACATTACTGTGAGGATTATTAGTCCTCATCTTCACCTTACATTTATCGAACGAACTCCCAAAATTAATCAACGAAGCGTCTTATCAGAATAAACCTATATCCAAAATTTCAAGAAAATCGGATATTTTTATCATGTGTAATCGCGTTACATACATACATGTAGAACAGACAGCCACATATGCTCCCAGTTTTTGATAGTTTGTGAGCTAAACGTCACCATCTCGGACACAGGGCGATAAGAAATTTTGTTATAATATTAGGGCTCCCAAGATAGTCAAAAACTTATTTATCTGGTAAATATTATTATAGAGTCATGAAACGGGATGTTTTTCAACATATGAAAAAAAAAATCCAAGAATACTAAATCAAAAAATATTATTGAATGCATAATAAATTAAATTATTGCTAAATTATTATTAATTATTATTATTATTATAAATTATTATTGTTATTAAAGTATTATTAAATTATATACTAAAATAAAAATTATTATTCAGGAACTTAGAAGTCAAAATTATGAGAAAATGCCTCATACATATTGATGTACACATTAAAGCAATCTAAGTCTCTTTCTTGAATGCTATTTATAAAATAATACCTTCATTTGTAATTTTTCTGTATGCGTTTGCTTATAATTATTATTTATGTTTTAACATTTCGCAACTTAAATGAAAAGTTCATATGAATTCGAATTTTATGCCTGGCTGTTTGGATATCTGCCCATGCTCTCATTCTGGTGCATATATATGGATTTCCAAGAAACAATTAAATGTCATTTCGCTTTAATACAGACTGTTCGGCATTAAAATTATAACGTTTATAGTAGTTTTACTGAGACACGCTAAGTTCGATGTCCTTTTTTGGTCTATAGACGAAAATGTTTGCGATACATTTTCTGATGTTAAGATATTTTAAATATAATGAGATTGAAGTGGACCAATCAGATGAACAACAGCATAATTTATTACGCTAATATGATAAATAGCTTGTTTTATTCTTTCACAGTGAAGACAAAAGAATACAAAAGAATTCTTTTATATTATGAATTATAAAAAAATATCGTTTCTAGTGCATGTCAATGATGTTACGATACTTCAAATGTTATGAAATTATATTAAATAATGTACAATGTAACATGTCGTTTATAGGTTTTGGAATGCCTGTCATTTATAGTTCATCTACAGAGATTAAAAAAAAAAAAACGGTTACAGGAATGATTAAGATCCATAATTGCGGAAAGTGGAATTCCTGCTTCTATATAAGCATTTTAAAATTTTACTTTTTTGTAATTTCTTAGATAATGTGTGTAAATTATATGCACATCATATCAGGGCTTCATGAATAAATTTATCGACATTGACTAATAAGGCGAACAATTGGTGATTTTTTTTTCTGATTTATGTTTTTTACCCTCCTTCTACTTACTACATATGTCATTTAACAGACTGAAAGAAAATAAATTTCCTAATAATATTATACTAAGCTGGATTTTTCTCTTTCGTTATGTACCTTTTTATGCAACATTTGTTTTTAAATCCATTGTTAATTTATAATTTTACATAAATACATTTGAAATTATTTATGAAGAAAAAAAAACGATTGCATCATAAACTCGTGATGTTATAATTTATTCATAAATTGGCTTTAGAATTCCGTGCAATAAACTTATTTTAACACATTTGTTGAAATGGCCTCAAATATTTATTATTATATTTATTTTAAAAATCTATTGTAATATTTATAAAACAATATTTTTTCCAAAACCCATTTCTTCAATTCACTGTTTTTTTAAACATCAATTTTGATGGTGAAAATAATGGATTTTTAAGTGCTCTATATAAATTTCTATTAAAACAATCAAGAAATTCGAAGAAATAATTTAAATTGTGATATTTTTTTCATTTACATATAGTTAAAATATTAGATTAATATTTACATTTTACTCTTGTAATTGCTATGTAAGATATGCAAGAAGAATTCGTGATACATTATTTTTCATACCTTCATAACTGACAAATTTTAGTCAAATTTACGATAAAATAATATAGAAAGCCATAAAATTCATATCATTTCTCCGTGACTTCGTTTCAAAATAAATATTATTCGAAATCTGCATGTCATGGTTTCACGTTTAACTCTAAAATGTAAATATGTGTACAGTGATAATACCAAATTAGTAGTTATACTTTTATGAGCTTTACTGCTTTCGTTCCTGGAATATTTAATAAGATGGGAACATACTGCTAGATAATTTTGCAGCACATTGTTTATAGCTCTTCATAATTTATGCATGAATGAAATTTAAGCAAACGCATTTGGCTGTTTACAAATACATTTTAGTATGTCTATTTAGAAAATTGTTAATTATGCATATTTTAATGTTTTCTATACGTTACGGCAGTTATATTATTCTAAAAGTATTATTTTTCTTCATGATATATCACTCGCAATGTAAAATATCAGTATCAATGAATTATTTCACATTTGTCTTCTGTTAGAAATAAGACCATTAAAATGAATAAGAAATGTAACGAATATTTGAAGCTATTAGTAAAAATAGACCTTTCAAACGCAATCGATAGATTTAAATTTTTTTATGGACTCTGTTTAAAGAAAATTTTGAGGTAATATATGTGCTGATCACATGTAAGCAGGTGGATAGATAACTATAATCCCTTTCCTCCCCACACGCACATACTAATTATACACTGGAAAAGAAATCCTAAAGTGTTTTTAAATGTTTAAATTAACTCTGGAGATCTATATGTTTTCATTGTATAGTTGGTTTGAAAAATATTCAAAGCTAATTTGCACGATTAGAATCACTGCATTTTAAATAAACACTATTGAAAAATATATCATATTCATAGATATATCTTTCCCGATTTTCAAAGAAAAGTCCCTTTTCACGACAAAAGCTCATTTTCCGTTAAAAATCGGAAATTTTCGTTATATTTCCTGAAAATAACGAAACGGTCGAAGATGAAAGAGAATAATGGAGATACTCCATTATTTACAAGAAATTTATTTCCAATGTTTACGAAACTGACATAGGTCATGGGATTTTCAAGGTCACATTTAACCTATTTTTGTTTTAAAATAAGTTTTATTAAACGCGCTTAACCGTTCTTTTTTCATAAATTGTGATTCCGAATAATCCATGATGTTCTTTACAATTTCATCTTGACTTCATATTATTCAACATTATTCAGCAATAAGAAATTTTATAAATCAAAGTGCCATTCTTAAAAAATTGGAAACATGAAAAAACTGCTGCAGAAGTTTCCAAATCAATAAGATCTTATTAATAAACAAGCATTATATTATGCGAATTAAATATTCCTAAATGTGAAAAAAAATGCCAGGCAGTAAATCGAATATAGATAATTGGTTTATAGGTTCAATGCTTTACCCTTCAAGCTAACAGGTTTGATAACCAGCAAGCATTTTTGGCTAAGATAACCTTATGGTTGGAAATATTCAATCTGTATAATAACTTTACCAATCCGTTTCATTGTGTGAAAATAATGGTATATCTATGTACGCGTCGTCATATGGTGTTCCTTTACCTGCGGTTTATTCCGTTGAGCTGTCTATATAATAGAACATATGCAATGACGATTAACGTTATCTGTGCGAAAAATGATTGTAGATTGTGAGCCCAGTTAGTTTAAACGGCATTGTAGCATTGACCATAAGCCAAAGATCTTGGTTCGAGCCTGGGCAGTTTTTCTTTCAGTTGGAAATATTCAATTCGTATGATCTTTACCAACCAAATTAATTGCATTAAAAGAATAGTAGGCATTAATGTATACGTAATTTCAGTGACAATAAAATATTATTATAATTTGAGGAACATAAAACTTATACTGTTTTTACAGGGCTACATAAAATTTTCGATTAGAATTTGCAAGCTAATTTTAAACCAATTTCAATTATCCGATTGAGATTAAACATTGATTTATATGTAATTCTGATGACATTTCAATAATATATAATTTATGGAATGTAGAAGCTATGCTTTTTTACTTTTTTACAGGACCACATAAAGGTTTAGTTCAAATATTGCCCCAAAAATTTTAACCACTCCAATTACCTGATTATGTTAAAACTTTGACAATTTTTTTCCATGACATTTTAATTAAATTGCTCGTCAGTCTGTAATTCGACAAGCAAAAAAATTATGCCGTTTTTACAAGGCCACACATTATATTGGTGAAAATTATTACAAATAAGCAGAAATTTTAATTGCATTTCCAAAAAACTATTATATATATCATTGCGATACACAGCAGCATTTTTTAAATTAAAAAGTAATTTGCGTAGTAGTTTTTTTCTTTTTACAGAGGCACATAAAAATTTTTCATAAATTACCGTCTATAAACAGAAAATTTATTCAAAATTAAATTAAATTTATATGGGTTAATTATTTTTACAACGGCAATTTTTAATATGAAAATAATTTGGGTAACATTTACATTTTTAGAAGATCACACAAAATGCAAAAGCATTTAAATTTTTACTATAACTTTATTTAAATTTTTTTTTCAGATTAACTGCACAAATTTTGTGAACAATTATGAATAGACAAAAATAAAAGAGAAATGAATGTTAACTTATATCTGCGCATTAAATTCTTTTCTGCTTAATAGTAAAATAAGAATGCTTAATGTATTATTTGAAATGCATTATATTTTTATTTTGAGATAGTATTATTAAATAAATTAAATATTTATTATATATTAATAATAATATTTTTTAAAAATATTATTATTAATATATTAACTAAATAAATTTGTTCACCTAGATTGACAAGCTTCCCATTGTGCAACATCTCAGTAGTGCGATTTATAATATGACCCAATGCTACCGAATGCACTGTCAATGCATTGAAACATTGAAATATCGCTTAAATTTAAATAAACAAATTCATTAATCCTCACGAAAGCCTCATTCAAATGTGATATTGTAATACATTAAATTTCTTAACTAAAACTATATTTTTGATGTTCTAAGATAAAATTAAACGTTATTCAAACAATAATCAATAACATAGTGAATACATATAGATTGTTTACACATAGATTACATATAGATATGGATTATTAGAAATAGATAAATAATATTAAATCAATCAAATTGTATTAAGAGGGAAAAAATAATAATGACATTATTGGGCATGTGTAAAAATTTACCAAAAAAATCATTATATTTTACTTTATTTAACAACAGAAAATTAGTGTTTACATAAAGTTTTTTGAGCTTTTTCTGAATGAATTTGAAATTTTTGGATAAAAAATGAAGTCAACACTGTATAACATTTGTGTTAAGTTACTCCATAAAATTGGTGGCAGTTACGATTTCTAATTTATGGAGTAACTTTTCACTTATATAATGATGTAATTTAAACATATATTACTGGTGTAATATATTACTGGTGGCGCCATTTGCAATGTTACACCGGTTATATCGGTTAAAGTACTCCGCAAATTTGAAGGCAGCAAGGCTGCCACCAATTTCATGGAGTAACGTTACACAAATGTTTTATAGTGAAGCTGACAATTCATTTTTTTAGGTGTGATTTCAATTTGATTGTTTGATATATCTGATTATTTTTTTCTCTGTTTTGTACAAAGATTTTAAATTTATATGAAATTTAAATGGCTTTTAAAAGTGTATCATATTGATATCCTTTTTAAAACGATCATCAAAGCAAAAAGAGAATGGTGCTTAAAGAAAGCCACAAGTGAAAATCTGAAGTGTCATTAAATTAAATTTCTTTTAAATACCGTTATTATGAATATATTGCTATTTATATATCGTTATTAACGTTACTAACGTTATTATCGTAAAAACGAAATTTACCTTACAACTAAAAAATTGATAGGAAAAACAATGATTATTACAGATAGCTAAATAATAGTTATACATTCTTTTTACCTATAATTCCTTTTTAAATTACTTTTACTTCTATATCTTACCCTTACATGCATTTTCAAGGAGATTTTCAAATAATTCATTTTTAGGTAGCTTTCATTACAAAAAGTAATAACAACAAATAAAGAATACTGCCCAGTTAAACTGATGGCATTGAGCTCACAGGCTACAAATACTAATTGTACATTAAAGCCTTATATTTTCAAGGGTTAATTCCGTTCGAAAAAAAAAATTAAGAAGGGGAAACAGCTCTCCCCTTTCCTCTTTTTTTATACTTAATCATTGGACCTCCTATACTATCAAAGACATGCTTTATCATATAAAAAATCTATATCCAAAATTCAGAGCAAATTAGATAATTTTTAATAAAAACCCATTTAGCATTTATATAATTTAAAAGGAGTTATCCCCTTCTTTTATACTTAACCATTAAACTTCCAAAACGATTCAGAGATTTGAACGAAATCTGAAAATTCTGCTTGAAAAACCTATTTATATAAATTAAGAGGGGGGGGAGGCATTAGAACCCCTGTTGCCCCTATTTATACTTATTCAATGAACACCTAATAGCAGTCACGGAATCGCCTCATCAGAATGATCCTAATCTAAATTTTGAACGAAAACTTAATTCTGCATGAAAATCCCATTTATATCAACTAACGGGGGGGGGGCATTAGAACCCCTGTTCCCCCTATTTATACTTATTCAATGAACACCTAATAACAGCCACGGAATCGCCTCATCAGAATGATCCTAATCTAAATTTTGAACGAAAACTTAATTCTGCATGAAAATCCCATTTATATCAACTAACGGGGGGGGGGGAATTAGAACCCCTGTTCCCCCTATTTATACTTATTCAATGAACACCTAATAACAGTCACGGAATCGCCTCATCAGAATGATCCTAATCTAAATTTTGAAAACTTAATTCTGCATGAAAATCCCATTTATATCAACTAACGGGGGGCATGAGCCCCCCCTTTCCCCCTCTTATACATATCGAATGAACTCCAAAAACTAATCAGGGAAGCGCCTTATCAGGATATACCTATATACAAAATTTCAAGTGGATCCGATATTTTTATCATGAGTTATCGCGTTACGCACATACGCACATACATACAGAACGGACGGGCACATAAGCTCTCAGGCTATGATAGCCTGTGAGCTAAAAAGCTACCTATTGCAGCCGTCCGGAGGAAAGCACTTCCGGAAAATTTTGGTATATTTTCACCGATCATGACCCCCAGACCCCAAAACCACCCTCCGTTCAAATGTTGACATATATATATATATATATATATATATATATATATATATATATATATATATATATATATATATATATATATATATATATATATAACCATATATATATATATATACATATATATATATCTGATTTTTGTCATGCGATAACTAACGTATTTATGAACCGATTTGAATGAAACTTGGTATGTACATAGTACATACAAATGTCTCGACCGAGTTCGTTGGCCAGCATCATCTGCCATTTTGTTTCAAAATGGCGGCCATTTTAAATTTTTTTAAAAATTTAAAATTTAAAATTAAATGCGAAAAAATAAAAATTTGAAAAATATTTTTCTTTTACGTGTTAGAACTTAAAACAAAGATTCCAGAACACTTTTTATTTTGTCAGTATCTTAAAAAATGATTGAGTTATAGCACTTTGAATTTTTCTTATGGCTGACATTTTGAAACGATCTGATATTTGTCAAGTAATAACACGCGTATTTATGAACCGATTTTAATGAAACTTGGTATGTACATAGTACATACAAATGTCTCGACCGAATTCGTTGGCCAGCATCATCCGCCATTTTGTTTCAAAATGGTGGCCATTTTAAATTTTTTAAAAAATTTAAAATTTAAAATTAAATGCGAAAAAATTAAAAGTTGAAAAATATTTTTCTTTTACGTGTTAAAACTTAAAACAACAATTCCAGAACACTTTTTATTTTGCCTATATCTTAAAAAATTATTGAGTTATAGCACTTTGAATTTTGCTTATGGCTGACATTTTGAAACGGTCTGATCTGAACGATCCATCATGTTGCTTTAAAATGGCATACACTTTATGATATCGTGGAATTTGGTGACTCTCTAAATCGCTTAAAATAAAACCAGGTTGAATAAAAGATGACTAATTTCTAAAAATTCTTATTAATATTCAGTCTTGACAAAAACTAGTATTCAATCTTATAAAATCACTAATTTTTAAAGATTATTTCCACTAATTTGAGCTTAGTATTTTTGAACAATGTAACTTACTTTAAAATAAATAAATAAATATGTAAGTATATGAAAGCTACCTCTTCCTCCCGGCATTGCCGGAAGGACTTTTTAATTGTTCAACACTGAATTGTCGACTATTGACCTTTCAACCTTGCAAAAGTCACTGTATATCAAGTATTACAGATACAGATTGTAATATATTTTGTCTCTAACTTCTTTAATAAAAAATATTTCCTATATTACGTGAAACAAATTAATATTTAACACATTTTTCAGGATCAGTGCCAAAAAACATTGGGGAGGGTTGAAAAGCTTTAGTTACATGCGAATACTTTTATATTCTAGTGCAACGCTATTGTTGCAAATGTTCTCAAAGCTTATGTAAATACGTGTTTTCAAAAAGTGGTGTGAGGTAGCAGCAAAACAGTTTCAACTATATTTGAATTGCTCTGATACTCCCACGTAATTTGAAACTGCTAAACTCTAAGCAAAGATGTTAAAATTATCATACATAAAAATTTTCCTTTAAGCGTATTTCTTATTTTATACTTTACAGTATTTGCACTTATATTAAAAATATTTTATTGGCAAAGTAACAAAATTCTATACTATCAAAGAATACCGTAGTATAAATTTTGAAATAGTATATATTTCCAATTATATAAAATATCGGTTTTATAAAATTTAAGAAAAGAAATATTTTCCTTTTCTGGCGGTTATCAGATACTCAGACGCACTCAACTGTTAGAAAAGATGATTTATACTATTTCGTTTTTTAGAAGCAACTTTTGACTTTTCTAGTGAAGAATGTGTCTCAATGGATAAGGAACTAGGGTAGAGGAGTTTATGAAACGCAGCCAAAATGATTTTTGATCGACGAATCTGGAACCGTGCCATACTAGTGTCGTTCGACATATTTGGTTCAAACGATTCCTTCTTTAAACATGTAAAATACATGCTATTTATGACAGATCATAAAATACTTAGGAAAACGATATATTCATGATATTTCAAAATGTAATTTTTTTTCCTGTAATAAGATAGATGCAAAACCATTCAAGTATATATTATAACGTTTCATTTTTTATAGAAATGTATTTTATTTTACGTTGTTAGATACATGTATTAATAACGGATGCTGTTTACGACACTTCATAAAATACTCCGGAAAACATGATATAATTCATATAAATTTCTAAAATTTAGAAATATTTTTTTATATATTTTGTAGTAAATAAAGGCAATCATTTCAGCATTTATTATAATGTTTCCTTTTTTAAAATGCATTTAAAATACTTGGATGGAAATATTTATAACATATTTCATTTATGACACATTCAGAAGTACATTTAAGTACATTCAGAAATGATAAAACTCATATGTATTTGTGAATTTTTAAAATAAAATTCTTCATTTTTAAATATATTTCCAATGTAACAAACATGCAAAAAAGTGCGTAGGTACATTAATTTTTTTTTTTTTTTTTTTTTTTTTTTTTAGACGGATACAAATATATTCTATTTATCTTAGAAAACAAATGTTAAAATACAAAGCAGCAAACTCAAAATCCCTTTACAAATAATCGTATGTTTAATTGAGTTTTGAATGTGTTAAAGAAAAGATTTTTTTATTGTATTCATAATTTTCAAAGAAACTCTTTTCTAGCAATAAACAATTTCCTCTAATATTTACTGACCATAGATAAAAGATATTTATTGTGGAGTGTAATAGAGATTTTTTTATGTTTCTCATTAAATTATTATTAGAGTTATCTAGAAATGACTCATATTTATTTTTTTTTACTTTTATATATGCATTGCGTTTGTAAATATGCGATTAATTTACAAATTTCTGTAACTTTACAGAAATTAATTGTACATACATGTACAAAATTTTACCCATACATTCATTCTGACACAAAAAGTAGCTCTATTCTAGTTTAGCAATATAATTGCAGTGAAAATTTAATTTTTTTTCATAAAAAAATAATTTTTCTGAAATTTATTATAATTTAAACTCAAATTTAAAATAAAAGGTTTTAATTACTTAAAAATGAATTATACGTTCAAGTACATTATTTTTTATATCATTATCAAAATTATTTTTGTATTCTGGAGTCAATAGTTTATATACAGTCTTGCGAGGAGTAGATGCAAATCAGAAAACATTTATTGTTTTTAAGAGAAAAAAAAAAAAAAACAGTACAGCATTAGTTCTAAATTATTGAAAATATCATTCCAGATAAATCAGATATTGAGATATGAGTGGTAAATATTAAATGAATTTGAAATTTATATGGAATTACAGATAAAATTAAATGTAAAAAATGTAAAATAATGTGCAAAATATTTTTTATGTAAAAATAATGACGCAATTAATGCTATATGATGCTCATATGCAAATTCGATGAAAATATTATACTCCAATGATCTGTTAAGTTATTAGGTATATTCATCTTATTTTTAGTTTTTTATATATTCAGTTGATAACAAAGATGCTTCTAGTATTAAAACTCAAAATGGGTGCTGTTTTTTAACGTATATTTTTTTTATCAGTATTGAACATGATGATATGAACATGAAGCTTGTATAACTTATAGTGCTTGTGGTTAAAAAAATACAAACACGTTTACACTCACTAAACACCAGGCTGAAATTTCTCAATAATAAATTGCTCCTATTCAAAGCATCAAGTTTATAAATATATATTTCTTCTATTCCAACAAAAAGTGCTAGCACCTTCATCGTCTTTTTTGGCAGCTATTTTTTTTTTCATAATTATATTTTAAAATAATTTGATATTAAATATAACTTATCCAATTACATAAGATAAATATGAAAGGTATCTAAACACAAATCATCATATGGTAGCACTGTAAAAAATATTTTGTACTTCACAAAAAAAGATGATGACACCGCAGTTGTCAGTACAATTGTTGTAAAATTTCTGAATTCTGAATTAAGTTGCGTTGCTATCGTTTTCATTGTGCGCGTGACAGAAATAAGTGCGCGAATGAAACGTGTAAAGTTTCAATTACACTAGAATACATTGCTACTTCGATTCCTTTTAAAAAAATCTTTTGCACACACTTTTAGAATATTTGCATGAGGAATATATACTGCAAAATGTTTTCTAAATAGTACTGCGAATAGGATATAAAGCAAAACAAGTCGCTTGTAATTGAAACTTTGCAGAATCCCAACACATAATTCATCAAGCGCTTTACACTGTACAATATTGTATTTAAAGATTTTTGGAATGAAAAAAATGTGCATCATTTAAGGGTATTTGCTGGAAAAAAACAAAACTTTAAATGTTGCAGATTTTGAAAATTTTGAATATTTAACAAGTTATATCTACTAACAATATCCCCGTGTAGTACTATATTATTTAGCTTGTACTAGTAGTGCACTTTCATATTCTATAAGAAAAAGTTTAGGTATTATTGCTTAAATAATATATTAAGTACAGAAAAAGGATAAAAACGTCAGTTTGACTATACTTTTTGGCAACATAAGAATGTAAAATAAAAATGCCCCATGGAAACAAATAAATTTTAATAAGCAGGTAGTATTATACTAATAGTTTATGCCAAAAGAATTTTGAGATATTGTAACGTGTCAGGGATATAGCACTCCAAACATACTGGCATTTCATTTTCACGAAAAAGGCATTCATTCACAACCTTGCACTTTGACATCTTCTATAGGGAAAAAGGTAATTTTATTCAAGTCTTCAAATTAAATATGATTTACTTCAATATAAAAAAATATCAAAGCAATTATAAAATACAACTATCAAAACATCACTTTTTTGTCTGAATTTCAAAATAAAGACTCTTAAAAATGACTGCAGTAAAGAAAGCACATCTGGTTGGGACTGAGAAATATAAATCCTCGTAAGCAAAGGATTAGAAAAAAGTCATTTCAGCGACGTCAGTCATTCAAGCGTTTTTCGATCCAAACAATTGTGAAGAATTATGATAAAGTTAGAGCAGAACATCTTCATCAAACTTTTAAGCACTCTCCAAAGCTGATGCTTTAGTGTTATTTTACATCTATAATCGGGAACCTCGGGGACGGGGAACAAATGGGGAATAATCTAGAACTCTACAAAATACATTAAAATATTACAAGAAAAAAGCTGCCTTTCATACAAACTTTTGAAAACATTGCGGATATATTTCAGCATGACATTGCAACTTGCTTTAATTTTAAAGCACTGAGGAATGTTTTTTTTAAATAAGAAATAGAGGCCTGACAAATCGACTGAGGTAAATCCAATCAAAATTTTGTGGGTATTTGAAATGATGTGTGGAAACCTTGGACTGTTCAGTTTAAAGAAATATAATCGAGAAAGTCATGCAAATTTGGCATCATAATAACGGTAATAAACTATGTATTCTACATTAGTGGATACCATGACAAAACGAGTAAATGACGTAAGCCACAGGAAGACATTTTTTTACTAGATATCAATGCTATAGATTTTATTAATTTTATGTCATAATATTTGATAAACAGTGTTAATTCTTGCCTTTGTCAAAATTTGTACACAATTGTATTTCAGGATATTTAATATAAAACAATTAGTTAATTGTTATTAGGATGACATAATGAAAACGATTCTTTTACATATTTTGCTTAAAAAAGAAAATACGCACAGAAAAATAGGCTAAGTTGTTTGACAGTAAAGAATGTTTTTATCGGATAAAAAAATATATTGGAAGCGTTACGCAATCACGCTAGCGTAATATATGATGAGACATTCTGGATTATTGCCATATGCTTGTCTTTATGAGGGTGGTGGTCAAACATTCGTTTCAACAAACTTCAAAAATAATAAATGATCTCAAAAAACAATAATGGAAAAGAAAACTTTTTTATGAAAATTCATTATTTTTATTCTAAAATACGGATTTCAGTTTAATTTTAAAAGAATTAAAGGCTGTTGTTTTTTAATATATTGATCTAAAATATTTCAATGTCAAAATTTACAGGAAATAAAATAAGTAGAGATGAAGTCGTGTATTTTGCGATACATTTAAATACTTGTAATAGATAAAATCGGAATCAGTTGATTCTTACGAGACTTCTACGTATCTGTTATATACCAGAAACATCATAATTTTTATTATTATTTATCATTTAAAAACAAATGAGAAAGTAAAAGGAAAAGCTTTGATGTCTA
Source organism: Maratus speculifer (assembly GCA_964019185.1). NCBI lineage: Eukaryota > Metazoa > Arthropoda > Arachnida > Araneae > Salticidae > Maratus > Maratus speculifer. Next base: position 175,684,390 of record OZ025297.1, on the reverse strand, counting down.
ATACTGCAGAAGGTCTTTCATACAGGGTAGGGCATAAAGATCTCCCCATTTTAAGAGGTTAATAAAAATAAATAGCACATTGAAAACAAATATTTTTTGTTTACATTTGGAAAGAATAATGTTTTTTTAAAAATTACTGTTTTTCGGCAAAAATTATTACAGATTGTAAAAATTAATAAATGGCATACATTATTCTTTCCGAATATAAACATAAAATATTTGTTTTCAATGTTCTATATATTTTTATTGTCCTCTTAAAATTGGGAGATCTTTATGCCCCACCCTGTAGTATAAAAATTTGAGTTCTTCTGTAAGCCTCGCTTTTGAAATGTTTGGCTGAAAATATTTCAAAGAAAATATAAAGTAATTAATAAACATCAAAACAGTTTTAAATTAAATTAATTCATTTCTTTCTAATACTTAAGTTTCAGTTTAATTTAAAACAAATAAAAAATTTTCTTATAATGATATATACTCTAGGTAATCTCACCCCCCCTCCGAAATATATATGTACATAGATGTTTAGTATTATCTTTCAAAGTAACTGACAACATTATTTAATGATTTTGCGTAATCCTAAATGAATTTGTAAAAAAACAAAATTTCACTTCCAATTTACGAATTCTGGTACGTGTTGTTTATGTGTTTCCAATAAATGAAACTTTAAGTTGAAGTTTTTGATTAAATTATTGAATATTCGAATAAATATTAAATTAGGTCGTTCCAAACCAAATCATTTAGTTTATTCATATGAATGCTTTGATCTATGAACATTAAAAAAATAAAATGTGGTTGATTAATCAAAAGAAAGTCTGTTATGTAGTTATCTTAAATGCAGAGTTTGATATCTCAATAAATATTTTCGTTCGAAATTAAAATGTTCCACTTATATTCCAACACTTTTAATTAAAAAGAAGATTTTTGTGGTGAAAAAAATTTTTGATTAATCATGATGTAAAATTTATTTTATAGTTTAAACAAACTCTTGCTGAGTTTCATTTATGTTTAATATTTTATATATAACCCTTCAGCACACGCATCCATTTTTATAGCTTCATTGAATACAATCTTTAAGCCAAAACATATGATTCCAATCTGTCAGATTATACGAAAATAAAATAATCTACATTGACTGACCTTTAAAACATAATCTTTTAAAATAGCTGTTAAATTATCTTACACGCTCAAAAAATCCCAGGAAAAATTTTCACTGCAAAATTTAAGGAAAATTCGTAAAAAAAATCGAATCTTCCAAAATAAAATTCGAAGTATCCACTTTTTTTTACATTTTTAACGCAGGATTATATTGATGGAGCAAAAAATTCAAAATATCCAGAATTATGTATTAAACAAGTTCAAATTATTCAACTTTCACTCTGTAATATTAAACCACAGTTGGGAAATCTCATTAACATATTTGAACCATGATTCTTTTATATTTCAGTTTTACAGTTGAGTTTTACATTTAAATTTTGAATCAAGTAGAATTCGTATTAATGTACTACATTCATTGTTTCTATAGTTCAAACATAAAACGTTAATACAGTAGAACCCCGCAAATACGGACCCCATAAATCCGGATCGGTTTGGTGAAGCGATTGAGAAACGATTTGGTTAATTTCCCTTGCATAAACTTGTTTCATCGTCGTATTCTGAACAAAAAAAACTTTTTCTGAAATCTTTTCGAAAGAATACCTTAGGCTTTCTTATTTAAACTCTTATTTAAACTACACCCAACGAACTATTTATGCTCAAGCGGATGCGTGACCGTACGACTCACAAAAGGTATAGAAAACTAGCACATCAAAAAATTAAAAACTTTTTTATTACAAAGTAAACATTTTTACTGTCTGTAAATAATCAATAAGTTAAACATAAAGGTAATTTTCTATACGTATGTTTTATTTTATTTAATTTTTTTCTTATTCTCCGGATAATCCGGATTTTCGATAATCCGGATTAGGTTTGGTTCCAACTAATCCGAATTATCGGGGTTTTACTGTAATTCAAATAAATTTTAACTCGTGTATTCATTTTTATTAACCGCTTCCCTGTTTTGCCCATTACGTCGTACTGGCAATGTGTTTTTGCCAGCCATGATTTGCCTGTACCACGTACAGGCATTCATACTTTAATTATAATTTAATATTTTTATCAGTAAAATTTTATTGGAAATTTTGTGTTATTTAATCCAAATATTTTTCCGAGTCAATTAGGCAAAAAATTTTGTTTTGTAAAACTGCAGGTAAAAAATTAAAAATTCTGTAAAAGACACAAAAAATAGACATTAATAGAAAGTTTTTAATCAGTTAAGTGGTTAAGACTAAACTTATTTTTTCCTTAATTGATTAAAATTTTTATAAAACTAACAGATTTATTTATATATATATTATTATACTTTTACTACCTTGCTTTAAAAATATATTTCATTAAAACATAAACTTTTATCGACGACGATGTAAATTCCACATAAATTTTATTAGTTCTATGCATCCTAATTTAATTTTTTTTTATTTATTTCCTTAATATCTGCTTTTTTAATCTTTCTATACTGCTAAAACTTTCATAATTCTCTTAAATTTAAAATAAAATGTGTATCGTACAATGTATAATAGATAGAATTTTTCTTATTTGAATCATTACCGTTTCCGTATATAATTAATTAATCTTCAAGAAAATGGATTCCTTTTAATGCGTTTACATAATTTAATTAAATCAATTCTGTATAGATCATTAAATATTTTTCTAAAGTATGGCTTATTTATTCGTTATGTATAAGTATATTTATTTTTCCTAAATAATTGAAAATTTAATTAATATTCAGTTAGTTTCTATAACAATAATGTTTTTATATATAAGTTAACGATATTTCCTTCCATATAAATTCGGGAGTTAAAAGTAAATAAATTTTAACCTTGTCAGTTCTAATGTCGCCTGGAGGCGACACTAAAAACACCTTTTAATTTAATTTAACTGCTACTAAAATTGTTAAAATTGCATCTAAACTTTTTAATAGATATGTGCATGTGAGAAGCATCGATATATAGACTGATGCATCTTTGGAGATGCTTTATAATAAATTTAAACTGGTTGTTATTGTGCTTCATAAAATTTGTCACGGGACAGAGGAGGTTAATAAGTTATTGAAAAAAACATTTATTAAAATATTTTACATTAAATTTAATAAGATACTGTGGATAAGATACGGTTTTCTAGCTGTATGCAGTATTCTATGTTTTATTCAAAATCACCAATCCTTAACATTTCTTAGGGGCCATCCATAAATGATGTCACACATTTTTTCGATATTTTTGACCCCTACCACCTTTTATCAAAAAGTGTCACACTTCAGCGTACCTACTGCCCCCCCCCCCTTTTGTCACATATCACCTATATTACGTAAACATGTACTTACAGTTCAGCGACAAAGCACTACGTTATACATCATACTTCGAATTTTATTTTTAGACTTTAACAATATGTTTTAATTGCATTTGTGAGCATAACAATAAAAATAAAAAAGAATGATGCCCAGTTAAACTGATGGCACAGAGCTCACAGGCTATGCGGACTAATTGTATATTACAGCCTTATAAAATAATGCTCTTCGAGAAAAATAAGGAAGGAAGAACCCGCCCCCCCCCCCAATTTTCATTCTTTATACTTATCATTGAAGCCCCAAAACTAATCAGCGATACGCCTTATCATATAATAAACCTGTATCCAAAATACAAAGCAAGTCGAATAATTCTGCATAAAAACCCATTTATGTAATATAAGAAATGTTTTCCCCCGCTCCTTCCTTTATAATTAATCATTAAACCTCCAAAACTGTTCAGAAATTCAACTTATCAGAAAAAACTACATACAAAATTTAAAGCAAATTGGATAACTCTTTATAAAACTCTATTTAGCTAACATAAGGATGAGGTAATCGCCCGTACCCCCCTTTATAATTAATAAAAGAACACCACAACAAATGGGCGAAGCTTCTTATTACTATGAACCTGTATCCAAAAATTGAAACAAATCGGTTAATTCTGCATGAAAAACCATTTACATGAATTACACTGAGAAAAAAAATATACCTCCTTCAACTAGAATGAATAGTTAGTCACTTTCTGAATACCTAAACTAGAACTATAGATGACCGAAGTATGCGAATAGGTTAAACAACTAAGCTGAATAGATGAAATAACATACCATTTCTAGTCTCTCGTTTTCTTGGTGACAAAACGATATTGAATCATTTCAGTAACGAAAAATACTCGCTTAATTTCGGGAATGGTTTCATAAACTAGAATTATAGTTTTTAAATCAAACCTCTTGTGTTCGCATTTATTTGTAGAGATTTTTAAATAAATTGGACAACGAGATTATGGGAAAATGCTTCGGAATTCTAGTAGGAAACTCTAGAATTCTAAAACTAAGTGAGTTAGAATTTATAGGGATGACATGGAACTATTTTTTCTAAAGCCACAATTCAGATTCTAGATGCCAGAACTATATTTTTCTCTCAGTGTATGAGGGGTGGTTTCCCCTATCCTCTCTTTATACGTATCCAGTGAATTCCAAAAACAAATCAGGGAAGCGCCATTTCAGAATAAACCTTTATGCAAAATTTGAAGCAAACTGGTAAATTTTGCGTGAAAAATCTAAATTATGACGGGGGTTTACCCCCCCCCCACATTCTCACTCTTTAAGCTTATCCAATGAACACCCAATACTAATCACGGAGGCACCTTATTAGAATGATCCCACATCTAAGATTTGAACGAAATCTACTAATTCTGCATGGAAAAACCCGTTTATATAAATTAAGGGGAGGGCAATAGCCCCCGTTTCCCTTCTTATACTTATCGAGTGAACTCTCAAAACTAATCAGGAAAGTGTCTTATCATAATAAGCCTAAATCCAAAATTTCATGTAAATCGGATGTTTTTATCATGAGTTATCGCATGAGGACGTACGTACGTACGTACGAACGTACGCACGTACATACATACATACAGAACGGGCGGGCACATAAGCTCTCAGGCTTTGATAGCCTGTGAGCTAATTATTTGTATATTTACTTTGCATGACATTAGATAAAGGTTTACAACAAAAAACATAATTAACATACAACAATCATAAAAAATTAATATGAAAAAGAATTGAAAACAGAAGTACTTTGGAAATTAAAATGGAATTTAATATATATATTTTTAAATTTTATCTTTAATTTGTGAATAGAAATTTCATAACTAAATCTGCTGACTTTTTATGTTTTGATTGCAATCAAAATGTGTGATGTCTCACTTCTTTTTACCCCCTCCCAATCCCTTGTCACAAATCATCACAACTTCATGAGCCCTCTCCACCTTCCCCTTCCATCCAAGCTTGACATAATTTATGGACTGCCCCTTAGCTATATATGAATTTTCTTTTGCAACCAAGCAGATGCATGTTTCTATATAAAAAAACTCACATAATACTTAATAACAAAAAATATGTTATTACCAGAAACAAAATTATTTGATAACCCATTATAAGTTATCAGTGCTTAAAAGAAAAAAAAAAAGTTTTGTTTAAAAACTTTAGATATCAAAATATTTTTTATACTCAAAGAAGCCGTTGCAGGTATAACGTTTATTTCCCTGCCAATGATTTTCGGAAACATCTCCGAGAATTTTTTACAGCATATGAATCGTTTTTCTTTTTTTCATTCCGGAGTACATGGATGAGTTAACTGATGCTCTTAAGACTAATTTCTTAAATTAGGTAAAATTTATTAAAAATCATATTTACTATCAAATTATTAATTTAAAAAAAACTTTGTAATTTCATCTGTACCCAAATATATAAGTAATTACGAAATCATTTATAAAGCATACAAGCTGCTCCCGTGAAAATTCGACGGAAAAGAATATATATTAGGTATGATATATATCATTCTTATATACACAATAAGATACTGAGCGAAATAAACAATTGCCACCTCTTAAAAAAGGGATAACGTAACTTTTCATGATGAACATACACAAACTTCAGAAAATAACAATAAATAAGGAAAACAACTCATAAATTATTTAGTTGGACTTAATTGAAGCTACAAATCTGTTTTAATGCGGTTTCTAAACCTTAAACATTATTTAAATGCCAAATTATTTAGAAATTAATATTACCTCAGAAAACGAAATCAAAAATATCTGCTTGTTTTTTTTTTTTTTTCTCCGTTTAAATATCGCTTGGTAACTGCACCATAATTATAATATAAATAAAACATTTTAATTATAATAGAAACAGGGATTTACTAAAATTCATAACCCATATATTACACATTTACAGCACTTGCAATAATTTTAATTTATTTATTGGTTTGTAATCTCCATGAACTTGTCAAAATTAATTTTATTGTTTTGGAAACGAAAAGAAAACCGATATTTTTGTTAATAAAAAGTACAAATTTTTTGTGTTTGTTGATGATATGCAGAAAACATTTTATTTATTTTTATTTTAAATAATAACTTAGTACAAAGAAATGATTTTAATTAATTGTTGATATTATGTAAAATAGAAATATTGTAATACCGGCATATCACAAATTTTATTCTTTTTTTTTCTAATATGACATCATTTACACCTTCAGAAACACTCATTTTTTCCAAAATAAAAGCATGATTTATGTAGTTATTTAAAAATTCTTTAGTTTCATAAAATATTTATTATAAAAAAATCGAAATGGCGCAATTTATAGAAATATTTTCATTTTTGCACATCAAGGACATTTAAATAAACATAAGTTTAGTTTATTTAGATGCAGGAATGAAAGTCAATGACTATGACCTCATCACTGACACAGCTATAACAATATATATTATATTCATGGAACAAATTTATCTGGTTTCTGAATGACGAAATTTTCTGCATCGACAAAATTTCGCTTTAGATATTATATTTTATTAAATTTTATTTTCTGTTATTTTATTTACATAATACTTAAGAATATTACTTAGTAAATAATCTGTGTATTGTACCGCGATTAGTGAATAATTATGTGCAATTATTATTAGATATATATATATATATATATAGATTAATTAGAAGAAATACAGGATGGGAGCATGCTCACATCCTGTATGTCTTCTAATAAATCTTTCCAAAAAACTAATAATGGCATAATAGTAAAAAACGTAAAATTAATAGTTAATATAAATTACTAAATAGTACACCAATAAATTTTAATTATTCCTTTTTCAGTGTTTATAGATAAATTTCACAAGTCAGCATTTAAATTTAGAACAATTAGAAGAGCGCAATTAATATTTTTCACTGTATTGTGGAGAATATTGCTTACAAATTTGTCAAAAATCACTGTATTATAAAACTGCAAAGTCGTACTTAAAAAATAATATTTGTATATATATATACATATATGTGTGTGTATATATATATATATATATATATATATATATATATATATATATATATATATAACAATTTCCGTATTGGATTTTTTTTAATTTATCACTGATTATAAAATCGCAAAATGACCGCAGTGCTCGATATTTGCTGCATTTAGTCTTCTGATTATGTGCACCCCAGAATCTTTTACTCTATTATAATATTGTTATTATACAAAAGTTACATAAAAAAACATTTGTCGTCTTTCGTTTGCAAAATGATATTTATTATATTTAAAAAGGAACTTTCTGTTAACCTTCGTTTTTTTCTAATTTAAATTATATTTTAACATAAATAAGAATAAAGCACGTCAGATTAATTTTTGAAGTATCCTAAATCAAGAATTCTTGCAGATTTAATGAAATATTGTGAGAAATTGAAAATAAATACTTATTGGAAAAAAAAAAGAACTTCGTTTTTGGATATCAAAAACTGTTTTATGTGAAATACAATATATTATCAAGACTCCGGGAAAATTTTAAAAATGTGCGCAATCAACGTTTAAATAGAAATTTATAAGGCTTAATTTTACCATGCAAATTCCTTATTACGTATCTGAATTTTATGCATATTCACATGCTTCGAGGTCTGCGCTATTCATGTGATTTAAAATTTTATCTGGTCTTTCGGAAGCGGGAAAAAAAGCAATTATGCCTCTGAGTGTCGTAACGTGACCTATCGCCATACTTTATTTTTATAAGAAATATGCTGTTAATGCACAATTTTTCTCCTCATTAATTACGAATACTTGAGCCAGTACTAAATGCTTGCCTGAGTTCCATAAGTTAAGTGATAAAAAAAGAAAAAAAAAAGTGTTTCAGGTTTTAATTTTCTGGATAATTTTTCTTATCACATTTGAACAGTAGTAAAAATATATTGAACAAGAAACTACCTTTGTCTCTAGGGTGTCATTAGCTGAGTTATTTGAACCAGAATTCTGAAACCTACATTATAAGTGGAAGTGATGGTGCTTAATTTAGCAGGAAATAAAGGCAGTTTGTATGAAAGTGTTTCGAATTGTGTTTTTTATTCTTTTTGGAATCAACAAAACTAATCTATATTCTTTTCAGAAAGTGGAATATCTGAATGGTTTATTTTTAAATGTAAACTGTGAAAAATATTTTATTCAAAAGCGATTAATAAATGTGATATATTTCTTGATTTGCTGTGCTGTTTCTCAATTGAATAGGTTTTCTTTTTGGTGTTACAATAGAATATTTAATAAGATATTTAAAAAGTAAATTGATATAATTTTTCGATTATAAATTAAACACCTTACTATTCTTTTAACTTTAAAAACAGCAGAAAACACAGGAGTGTAACAATTTACATATTTTGCTATATGTTTTAGTATTATATAGAGATTAACTGAAAGTTGGGCTATGTTTTTCTTTTAAGCTATAATCTGAGAGTCGCCAAAAAATTTTCTGTGAAAATGTTGCCAAAAAATTCGTAAATACCAAAATTCGAACGAAACTATATTTTTAAAATATCGCTTTTTATTTTAGAAATTTTCACCATTACTCATTGATTTAATCTGTATTGGCTTAAATAAGACATTTTTTTATTTATTGCTGTGATCGTTAATGTTTATAATTTTCAGTCATGACTGTCGCATAACGTGAGTTTAAATTATAAAGTAAACAATGCTATGAGACAAAATTTTGAAGACAACATTCAAATGCTCATAAAAAACTGAAGACTTAAAAGTAAGAGTCTTTGTAAATTATTTTTGAAGCACTCTATATCAATAATCTTAAAAACTCCATGGTTAATGATTTATCTATCGTGCCGTACATCTTAACTTTCTGGTTAGATTTGTTATGTCGCGATACTTCATTTCCGGTTTGATTCTATTGGTTTTTGAAACTTGATGGTATTTTTGGTTTTGTGTTTTTTCCGCCTTGCTTCCAACTACATTTTATGAATACACATCTGCTAAAATATTCTTTCTTGTATGATAGTAAATAAGCTGCTGTATAAAATCCTATGTTTTTTAGAAAGAAAAATCTAAAATTAAACTGAGAAAATTTGGAAAACCTTAACGTGGTTTTAATACCCCAGGACACCTCATTAAAACAATAATATTGAATGTTAAATTTGAAAAAAAAATTCTGATGTAATGTTAAATTTTGTATTATGTTTATTTGTTTACACTTAAGCGTAAAATTACGTCAATGGACATTACGTTTTAGGTAGCTTTCATTACAAAAAGTAAAAAGCTACCTATTGCAGCCGTTCGGAGGAAAGCACTTCCGGAAAATTTTGTTATATTTTCACCGATCACAAGCCCCAAACCCCAAAACCACCCTCCGTTCAAATGTTGACATATATATATATATATATCTGATATTTGTCATGCTGTAACTATCATATTTATTAACAGATTTAAATGAAACTTGATGTGTAAATAGTACATACTAACGTCTCGACAGAGTTCGTTTGCCAGCATCATCCGTCATCTTACTTCAAAATAGAGGCCATTTATTTTTTTCATTTAAATTTTAAAATTAAGTACACAAAAATTAGAATTTGAAAATATTTTTTCTATGTGTTTGACCTTGATACAAAGACATCAGATATTTTTTTTGTTTTGTCTGTATGTTTAAAAATGGCTCAGTTTTAGCACTTTGATTTTCAAATGTAGCTGACATTTTGAAACATTTTTGACATTCTGATTTTTGTCCGTAATAACACGCATATTTACGAATCAATTTGGATATAACTTGGTGTGTACATAGTATATACCGATTTCTGAACCGAGTTCGTTGGCAAGTTTCATCCGCCATATTGTTTCAAAATGGTGGCCATTTAAATTTTCTTGAATTAAAATGTTTAAAAAAAAAAAAATAGAAATTTAAAAATATTTTTTCTCGTTGTGTTTGACATTGACAAAAATATTTCATAGAATATTTTGTTTTGCATATATACTTAAAAATGGCTGAGTTGTAGCACTTTGAATTTATAGTGTGCCTGATATTTTGAAACAGTCTGAATTGTGTCACGTGATAACATGCATATTTATGAACCAATTTGAATGTAAATTGATGTGTATATAGTATATACCGATGTGCGGACCGAGTTTATTGGTCAATTTTATCCGTCGTCAGGTTTTAAAATGGCGTCCATTTTTTTTAATTTAAAATTAGGTACACAAAAGTTTGAAGTTAAGAAATATTTTTCTATTATGTGTTTTAGCTCGATACAAAGACTCCAGAGCATTTTTTTGTTCCGTTTGTATGTTAAAAAATGACTGAGTTATAGCACTTTGAATTTCTAATATGTTTGACAGTTTGGAATGATCTGATTTTTGTCACGTGATAACACGGGTATTAATTAACGGATTTGGATGTAACTTGGTGGGTACATAGTACGTAAAGCTGTCCCGACCGAGTTCGTTAGCGAACTTCAACCGCCACTTTGTTTCGAAATGGAGGTCATTTGAACTTTTTTTAAATTTAAAATTTAAAATAAAGTACAAAAAATTAGAAATTGAAAAAAAGTTTTCTATTATATGTTTTAGCTTGATACAAAGACTTCAGCGCATTTTTTGTTTTGTCTTTATCTTAAAAAATGGCTGAGTTATAGCACTTTCAATTTCTAGTATGATTGACATTTTGGAATGATCTGATTTTTGTCACGTGATAATACGGGTATTAATAAACCGATCTGGATGTAACTTGGTGTGTACATAGTACATAAAGATGTCCCAATCGAGTTCCTTAGCAAATTCCAGCGGCCATCTTGTTTCGAAATTGAGGCCATTTGAATCTTTTTTATTTTAAATTTAAAATAAAGTATAAAAAATCGAAAAAAGATTTTTTTTGTTACGTTTTGACCTTGATACAAAAAATTCAGAGAATTTTTTGTTTTCTCTACATCATAAAAAATGGCTTATGTATAACAATTTGAATTTCTCAAGTGAGTGACATTTTCAAAAACCTATTTGCCTGTGACATCACTCGGATATGTCAATCGCTTTCGATGTAAGGGACATAATAAGGGTGCACAGGTGCATAATTTGATGCACAGGACTTAATAAGATCTCCATCAAGCTCACTGGATAATTTCACCTATCATGTTGCTTTAAAATTGCAGGCACTTCATTATATCACCGAATTTGGCGATCAAATATAAATCGCTTTACATAATACCAGCTTGTATAAAGTTGATCAATTCCCCGAAACTCCCATTCATATTCAGTATTGACAAAAACAAGTATTGATTCTTCTATTATCGTGTTCCACTAATTTGTGCTTTGTATAGTTGAATAATATAAATTGATTTATTTAATGTAAAAGAAGGAATAAGAAAACTACATCTTCCTCATGGTGCTAGCCAGAGTACTATTTTTTATTGTCATCCAGTTTAGCTAATGAAATTTCATTGAGCATTAATTCTGAACTCACTGATGTTTCTCATTTGCATATTTGGCGGGAATTTTTTATCAGCAATTTTTGTGACCATAATTTAGCATTTTTTACAAAATATGATTTATTGATTTGTTAAGACCATGCTCCGTTTTCTAGTTACACAAAAGTTCGATAATTTATATAAATAAATAAATGAATATATATATACAGAGAGAGAGAGAGAACAACATCTAATTTTATATCATCACTATAATATATTTCATTAAGTATAATGCTTAATCTTAATTTTTGTTGTTTAATTTTTAAAACTACAAAATTAGTGCAACAGTCATCATAAAAAAACCTTTTTTCTAATAGGAAATGTTACTCGCATCGAGTATGGTGAAAATAATGTTGATTTAATACGCAGAAGATAATCATTAAAATGTACAAAATATAAAATTAAACTGCCAGGAATTTCTGCTACATTTTTATTCTTCATGATATCGATACTACATTTTTGTTTTATTATTATTTTGATAAATTTTAGTTTTTTAAAGAACAAGTGTATTTTTTGAGACACGCTGTATATGCATTATAATTTGAACATTATTATTATTTTTTAACTTCTGGGATATATTTCATTTTTTCCTAATAAAATAGTTTCTATTGTATTAATTGAAAACATATTTTCAGTCACAAAGGCTATTTCAGTGTATATAAAAATGACATAGAATTCAATAATATTATTATATACTATTCAATGTTATTTTTACATAAAATATCATAAAGGATACACCGCATAATTTTTGTTATTGATTGTTACTTTTTAATATTTAAACGGCACATTTTTAATGTAAATTAACACTCCATGTAAAAGAAGAAATAACTTTTGTTCCAGCTTTAAATATTTTCTTTTTATCAGCATAGTAGCAGTTTATTTAAAAGTAAAACCTTTTAAGATTTTTTTATTGTTATTATTTTCCAAAATCTAGAAATTTGCATCGGAGAAAATTGTAAAAAAATATATTTTAGTCTATATTAAAGTTAAACTACAAAGAACAGATTGGTCTTTTTACTAATGGTATCTTCTAGTTTATTTGTTTTAGAAATGCGAGAGAATTTTATTGATTACACGGCTACCGGTAGGGGCTATCTGTTTTTGATAGTTCCAGCGTTCTAGACGCAGCTGCATATGATAAACTACTGCATTAAAGCACCTGCAAGCGGCAACGTTAATTTTCGTAAGTGTTTAAAAATCATTTATCTAGCAAATTTCACTTGCGCAGTCAGCAATACGTATATATAAAAAAAATAACGAAACTGAACTAAATGGAAAATTTTTGCCAGCATTGTTCATTAATCATACCGTAAAATAATTTAGCGAATTAAGCGCGAAAAAAAATATGGTTTAACCCATTTATTTTGCATTAATACTATCATCATTAAAGACTTTTTGTTAAAGTCAAAGATATTTTTAACGTACGAGAGAAAATAATCATTTCATATTTAGAAAAATAGTCTTTGGTTTTAATTAAATTTCTATCTGATTAAAGAACGGGTAAACTAAGTTTTAGTCTATAATGAATACATAAATCATCGCTTATCAAAAATATTATTTATGTATTAAATCGGTTTAATTGAAGAAAGGATTGTTATACATTAAAAAGGAATATATCCATTGGAAGATTAATGATTTAAGTATTAAAATTTTAATGACTCAAATATGAAAATCAGAATTTTTTATTTTTGCAACATAATTTAATGAATCCATTTTTTGAATATCTTTAGACTGTATTATCATGAGCTATGCATTTAAGTTTGATTAACTTAGAAGTGGAGATTTTTCATTAGTATAGAACACACGCTTTCTTTCCAATTAGTTTCCTTAATGTTAATAGAGATTTAAACACATTAAGAGTGAATAAACTCAATTTTAGTTCTTAATAATACATAAATTTTATTTCCTGAAATAGATTAATGCACACAGAAAATAAAGCCAAGTGTTTCTTCGCCTTGGGTTACATCGCCTTGGCAAATAAACATATGTGTTTAAAAATAAGTCTTTTTATTTTCTTCTATCTTTATAATAAAAAAGTATTAATGTTTAATGAAAAGTATTTAATAAATTAATTACTTATATTGGTGAAAAATTCCGACAGATTTTTCACTTTTTGGTGCAAGGAACCCGAAAAAGATATTTTTGCAAAATATCTGTCGGTGGAACTGTCTGAATATGGTTCACAAATTCTGGAACAAACACCAAATTTTGGAACACAAATTTGGTGTTTGCTTTTTCTTGAGATATAACGAACGAAATTTAATTAAAAACGTATACTCGGTTAGAACCTGATATAAATTGATATTGTTTAGTTTTTGGTGTAAATTGCAAAAGAATTTACCACTGGAATGCTGTTTTTCTCCGATTTCTGCCATAGATCTATATTAAGAACTAATTCACGAATTTTCATCAAACATCAGATTCATTTAGATGTTGACATAAGTTGATGTTGAAAAGCTGTGGCTCTAGTACATTGCATTTTTTATTATTTCTGCAATCCTGGGAAACTTACCTGGGAAAATGTGAAAAAATGGACTACTGTAAATTGCTTTAAAAAATGTGAATTAAGCAACAAAGCTTTAGAAGCCATTATTGATGCTGCTGATTTAGAAAATGATGTGGTTCAACTTTCGAAAACTGCTGATATTAAATATGATCCATATTTAGATAAATATGAAAATATGGTGGAATGCTATGATGATTTATCAGAAGATTGGGAGAAAAGAATTATAGATGACATAGATACAGTTAAAACATAAAAATTTATTGTTTTAAATTTTTAAAAAAATGTGTTACTATTTTTTTTTCAATTTTTTTAAATTATATTTCAGGAGTTCAATCTGATTCAGATTATGATAATGAGACTGATGAGTCCTTAGCTGTGAATATATCCTGTCAGGAAACGCTAACAGAAATAAATAAACTAATATCTCATTCTAAGGCATTAATAAATGATGCAAAATTAAGTAATTTATACCATAATATTAAAGAATCATTCGAAACCAAAATTGTCTCCGAAAAAATTATGAAAAGTAAACAAACTTCAATAGAAACATTTTTCCATCATGTATAGAGTTTGAAAATGTTAATAAACAATTTTTTCACCTATATAGGTTTTTATTTCCTTATTTTAGTTGGGGGTTTTTTGTCACCCCTATTCAAGGGCCACCCCTCATAAGGGCCAATTTTCAATGGAACGGCAGGTGGCCCTTACAGAGAGGTTTCACTGTGTATATATATATATATATATGTGTGTGTGTGTGTGTGTGTGTGTATAGAAAAACAGGCTCAATTTTGTTAGCGTTAGGTTAGATTTTGAAATCTGCCAACCATTCAAAAATCTATAAAATATGTGTTAGTATGTGTACATAATATACATAAGTGTAACATAAAATCTGTATTAGCCAGATTTTTCTATGTTTTATTTTTGATTCTTTTAGCTTTTTAAGTAGTTATATATCTATTTTTCTTATTGTTTGAAAGGGAATGTTAGTTGAGGCCAAATATATTATTTTGCGGATTTATGTTCAATCTTTTTATGTTTTATTTCAATATTTTATTGCCATTTATGTATATGTATATTTGCTTTTGTTGGTGATTACGATATTTATGCTATACGATATGTATGTTCAAGAAAAAACAACGAAACTTTAATTTTCTAATATTAATGAATAGAAATTTAAAATATTAACTACAACTAGTTAGATGTGCAAATCTCAAAACTTTCTTTTATATCATATATCTTTATATATCTCAAAAAGGTAGTTAGTCATCTTAATATTTCTATTTGATTATTATTATACTAACTTTGCTTTTCATCTTAAATTTCTGCTTCAGTCAATTAATCCGAGTGAAAATGAGTTAATTTAGATAATTATGTTTATTAAAATCGAGTGTTTTTCTTTATTTTGTTGTAATCAGCTGTTTGAGAATAGCCGGCATAGAGGACTCGATCACCCATCGCTCCAGGAGCCACCAATGGACAATCAAATTACGAAAAATCGAGAAAATTCTACAAAAATTGCTAACACAGCGCCCCTTTTACGCGGAATTCTTTCCAATTCAAGGAGAACCTGCTGCCTATAGAAAAAAGCATGTACAAAAATTTGGTTAAATTCTATTCACAATTTTATAAATTTTTCGGTGACACGTTAAAAAATAGCAGAAAAATTGCTATTACAGTAATTCCTTTCCGTTAGAATGTTTTCAAATTCAAGAAGAAATTTTTGGCAGCATCCAAAAGTATACAGAAATATTTGTTTCAATTTTATGCATAATTTTATACAATTTTGGTAGTACAATGATGAAAATGGCACAGATATTGCTATCAAAATGTCTCCTTCCGGCATATTTGTTTCAGATTCAAGCACAACCTATTTGCCATAGCCAAAAACCTATACAAAAAATTTGGATTTCATCTGTGCATAACATTATACTTTTCTATGGTACAATACTTAAACTAGCACAAAAATCGCTATTACAGCGCCCCCATCAGGCAGGTTTATTTATTTATTTTTCGAATTTAGGGAAGACCTGTTTGCCACAACCAAAAACATACACCAAAAAAATGTCATTCAATTTTATGCATAACTTCATACACTTTCAATGGTATAATAATGAAAAAGGCACAGACATCGCTATATAGCGACACCTTCCTGCAGCCTTTTTCCAAGTTTAGGGAAGATGTGCCAACTAGAATAAAAAACATACATAAAAAGTCCAATTCTATACACACATCATACAGTTTTCGATGGTATAATATTGAAAGTGGCACAAAATTTGTTATTGCAGCGCCCCTTTCCATTGGAATATTTTAAAATTGAAAGAAAAACTGCTTGCTACAACAAAAAAGATACACAAAGAATTTGGTTCAGTTCTACTCATAACTTCATACACCTCCATAAAGGCAATTCACGGTTATATTTCCTTCGGTAGTACACAATTCCATGGTAGAAAGGCAATACAGGGATAGAGAGAAATGTTGTATAAACATGATTTTGGGGATCTCTAAACCCTAAAACGTATTAAATCGTCGAAAAAAAAATCGAAAATAATTTGATTACAATGCTTTATTCTATGGAAGATAGAAGAAAGTAAAAAGCTTTCATTTATCCTGTTGTTCTTATTTTACTGAAATAATTTTTAATATTCCATAAAACATAACGATAAGTATATTAAACATAAATAGTTTCTGATAGCATTAGAATCAATCGTAATTTTAATTAATTCTCAAGTAATAATTTTTTATATTTGTCAGGGATTAAGTAACTGTTTACATAACTAAAAATCCTTATTATTGATGGTAGACGGAATTTGCAACGTGCGGTGAGATTAGTTATTTATTTTCCAGAAAAACTTCCAGCAGATGGATTAGTATAGAGGGTTCTGCGTCTAAGATGTACATTCAAAATATCAACATCTGTAACATAAACGTAATTTTTTAAACAAGTTTAAAGCCTAGGTTAAAATTTAAAATTTAGCATGTACAAAGCAAAAATTTAACTTGTAAACAATGAATGAATCTAAAAACGATTAAACGTGAATCCATGGATTTTAACGAGTCTTTCTTTACTTCACAACTTGTGTTCTAATATAATGTTTCTAAATAAGATTTACATCTAGGATTTAAATGAATAAGTATATAAATTTACATTAACAAACAACTATGTCAAACATACAAACTAATATTTTCCTTCAACTGATTCAAATAATAATAATAATAATAATTTTCATAGATTATACACATTCGTTTATAAAATTTACGAAACCTTTTACCTCGAAACTGGTACTGATAATTATTTAAATGATGTTAAAATAATTTTTAACACAATTAATCAGTTATTAAATAAATCATACCAGTTTTAAATTTCCAAATTGCTTAAAAGTGTAAAAATCTTTGCTAGACTTTCTCCACACATTTAGAAATTTATAACTAATATGGAAATAATACTTATCTATATAATCTACCCAAGTTATTGTTATAAACATTAACATTTTATTAAACTTCTATTTAATGACTTCCATAAGATTTAATAGTAAACAAAATTTTAATCATGTATTTAATAAAGTCATTTCAGGAGAAAATTTCAAAAGCAAATTTATAGTAAAATTATTTTTACAATATAGTATTTTCAGAAACTCAAAAACCAAGTGGACGCAGTTTTATGGAATATTTCTTCCAACGAATTTCCTTGAGAATTTTCACCGAATTTTCTCGAGATAAATTACTTTGTTTTACTTTCTTCTATCTTTACACGAAGAAAATATTGTATTTGTGGAAATTTTCAAATTCAGGTTTTCGACGGATTTGCACGTTTTAAAGTTCAGAGAACCGAAAAACACGTTTTTAAAAAATGTTTGTCTGTGAGTTTATCTGTCACTCTTCCACTCTACATGAGACGAAAATTTTGTGAGATCTAAACATCAACAAATAATACGCGCAATTTCTCAAAACATTAGATTCAGATAAACCTTAATATAAACTGGAGTTAATTAGTTTTTGGTGTACATCGCCCGACAGATGGTGTTAGCTGCTCCCTTTCTCACTGTTTCAAAGATAGTTAAGTCTGAAATACTAATGGACGGATTTTCATAAAAATTCGGACGCTTTTAGTCCTTGATGTAATACAGAGCTCAGTATCTTTTATTGTAAATTGCCCAGCAGGTACCACTGCTTTGAGGCATTATTCATGATTATTGCAATAGCCCTATCTCATAAACTAACGTACGAATTATCATCGAACTTAAGATTCTGTTAGTCCTTGATATAAATTAGTATTGTTTTGTTTTGGAGGAAATCGCACAACTGATGGCGCTTCTGTCCAAATTTATTTAAGATTTCCTCAATGTTTTTATCTTTAAAACTAACAAAGGAATCTTCTCAAACTAAAGATTTAGTTAGAAATTGACATAAATTGTTGTTGATTAAATTTTGGTGTAAGTCACATAACCGGTGAAGCTGCTACGCGTCATTTTTATGTAATTATTAAGATGTATGAGATAGAAGAAAGTTTTGGGATTGCCACATCTTTCTAGTTATATTTACTGTTTTTCTGATTTTACTCATACCATCCAATATTCTTGTTACATGTATACAAAGAACTATTTCAGAGAATAAATATCTGTTGGAGAATTAGAAGTAATCATATTATTAATTCACTCTCATTTATTCCTTGCTTTGTTTATCACGAAGGGAGTCATCATTTCACTACATATAAATACCTTTTTTTAGGTCTTTTAACCTTCTATTAATGTAATCATTAAAGAATTTATCTTTTTTTCTTTATTAACTTGCAGCATACTACATATATGCATAAAATTTCACAAATGTTCCACCTTTGTTTTTTAATTGTATATGATATTTTTAAGTGGCTTTATAATTTCTTCTACCATTGTAGATATTTCAGTGACTCAAAATTCAACAAGACACAGTTTTGTGAAATTTTTCTAGTTACTTGCATCGAATTTTCGTGAGATAAACTACTTTTTATTTACTGTTTTCCTAATTTTACTCTTAACATCCAACATTCTTATGGTATGCACACAAAGGTATTAATTCAGAGGATAAATATCTCTTGGAGAATTAAAAGTAATCGTGTTATTAATTCACTCCCATTCATTCTTTTATTTATTTATCACGAAGGTAGTCATTATTTCTCTACATATAAACTCCTATTATTAATTATAGAGAGATTATTTCAGCCGTTCGAAGTACCGATAGGTATGTAATTTGTATTCAAGGCGAAATTCTGTCTTTCTGCATATTAATAAGGCTCTGAATCCAAGGTATGTATTAAATAAATCAACAGATAAGGTATGAATTATCTTTCAAGGCTTCAGACGACGCCTTCTGGTTGAAAAAATTATCAAAAAATCTTGTTAAATAGTTACTAAATGTACATAATATATATATTTGTAAATGTTTTAATTGAAAAATTAATTAGATGGTGCAAGTAAATGCATAAGTAATTTCCTAAACATATTTTAAAGATTATAAATGTTTCGTTAAATAGAAAACAGTAGATAATGTAAATTGACTTCTGTTTAGTTTATTTTATCTTGTATATGCAAATAGTAAATGTATATACGTATATTATAATTAACCAAATAAATACACTTATAAGTAGCATAATTAACATTTTTAAAGGATCAGGAGATTTGTTAGCACATTGTTTGAAAAAAAAAAAAAAAAAAAAAAAAAAAAAAAAGAAAGAAATCAGTTTTTTCTGACAGTATTATTATATCCCAAAATTAAGGGAGTTCGGGACACAAAGAGCTTAAAATTTTCTAAAAATATTTTATTTCATTAAGTTTCCTGGGGTCTATTAACGTTTTTCTTAATGTAGTTACCACGGAATTTATTTATTTTTCTTTCCTTCCTTGTATCATATAATGTATATGAATGAACCAACATTGTTTTTTTTAAATTATGTATGATATTTACATGTGGCTTTATAATTTTTTCTACCAGAGTAGAATTTCCAATGACTCAAAATTCAACTCGAAATAGCTCTATATTTTTTTTCGAATTACTTGCACCGAATTTTCTTCAGATAAACTACTTCTTAGAAATTTCCAATAAAGTTAAAAGTGCTTATGCATTCAGTTTGTCTGTCCATCTGTCCACGCTCTAACTACTATAAATATACTCAGATTTTCATGCAACTGGTAAGGCTTATTTATGGTCACCAAAGAATATTTGGCATTCCATATGAAGTACGTATAATTAAGTCTTCATTTACAGGGACACTCAAAAGAATTCGATTGAATTATGGTACATGAGGAAAAATCGTTTAGAGAGATTTTGAATGGCATTACGCTCTTTCGAATGTATTGAATATGATGTAAACCACTGAATTTCACTACGATCATGTTCGAATACAGTATTCATAGCATTTTTTATTGATACCCAAAATAAATCCGTTACAGTACAGTCTTTGCGTAATAATTGTCGATGAGTAAATTTAAAATTCAGTATGCGTTTTAAAATTGAAATATTCTTTTGCATATTACTATTTAGATATAAATTATCTACCTCATATGCAGGGGTGCACAAAAATATTCGCATACTATTCAATTTATTACAGAACAATTGCTGAAGGGAAATTATCAACTGAATTATAAGTAGTATCTCTTAAATGAATTAAATTTTTGAATACATGTTGTTTATAGATAAAACTACTATATCATATATAGGCTGTACAGTACGTTGGGCTGTAAAAAAAAAAAAAAAAAAAAAAAAAAAAAAAAAAAAAAAAAAAAAAAAGTCGATAGTTTTTGAATTGCAGATCGGAACAGCTTAAATTCAGTTTTGAAATACATTACTACATTTTCATATTGTGAATGAGACATAATATTTAATTTTTTAACAGGTGCAGTTTTGTTACATTATTCTGAATGTGTTCGAAAGAGAAAAAATTATTCGATGATGTATATAAATACATAAATAACCATATTTTTTTTCAAGCGTATTTCATTAAACACACAATACTAGAGAGTGTACATTGATTTCTGTTTAATTTAATTTAATTTATAATTGCAAATAATAAATGCATATACTTATACTATGATTAGACGAATAAATACAGTTATAACTAGCATAACTTACATGTTTAAATGAAAAGATTATTTGTCAGCACATCCTTTACAAAAAAAAGGTGCTTTACTTATTTATTTATTTATTTATTTATTTATTTATTTGACAACTTTAATATATTCTTATATCAAAGGTAATACGCATATATGAAAATATAGATCGTTTGTTATTTTAAATGTTTAGTTTATATTCTAAAAACTTATAAATTAATAAATATTATGTATTTTTATATGTGTTACGCACAGGTAATTTTTTCTGGTTTTCATGGAAAGGGTCTGAATGAACAGAATACTTTGCTTAGTCGTTTAACGTGTGGAATTTTTTAAATCTATTAAAGGAATAATTCATAGCGCAGATGAGGTAGCTTTTCAACATGTTAATGCTGTCCAAACAATGCTTTTTTATCCTAAAAAAAACTATGCTAAATAGAACTATGCTAAACAACTATGCTAAACAACTATGCTACAACTATGCTAAAAAAATTTATGCCCTACATTGTTTAACTCTAGAAAAGACTGATATTAAGATATCTAACGACTTTGCGCTTTTTATTTACTGTTCCTCGAATTTTACTCATAACGCCCAATATTCTTATTGAAAATACACATAGGTACTACTTCAGAGAATAAATATTTCTTGGAGAACTAGAAGTAATCATATTATTAATTCACTCTCATTCATTCTTTCCTTTATTTAACATGAAAGTAGTCATTATTTCTCTACACATAAACTCCAATTATTAATGATCGATGGATTATTTTAGCCGTTCGAAGTACCGATAAGTATGTAATTTGTATTCAAGGCAAAATTATATTTTTCTTCATATTAATATGGTTTTGAATTTAAAACTTTAACTCCCGAATTATGAATTCATGAAAATTTTACATTCTAAAGCAATTTACATGAGTTGTTTAAACTAAATTAAAAGATTTACTTAATCATTTAATAAACTTTTGAACGATTAAAGGATTTAGAAGGATTAATTAAATTTGAATTTACAGTGATTTTGTGAAATATTTATAAACCCACTCAAATCTTTTACTTTAAATTGTTTTCTTAGTATTTTGTAGAATTATAACATGCAGAAATATGATTTTCTTGCAATATAAATATAGAATTGTTTCCGAACTGAAAAATCGCCATCTACCTCCCTCAGCGCCAAGAAAGCTGAAAAGATACAAAGGCAAAAGAAATCATTCTTTTAAAAATGTTTTTGTTTTGTGTAACCAATATTGATTTTGGAGCAAAAAAGAGTAATGTATCTGTAACTCATTCTAAACAGTATTACATCTAATCGATGTATTAAAAGAATTTTATAATATGTAATTTTAATGGTACTTATAAGTATTGTCGGTAGATAAAGAGTTAAGGTATTCAATGTATCAACAGATAAGGAGTGAATGTGTAATGCTTTGTCTTTCAACGCTTCAGATGAAAGCGCCATAAATGTCGGTTGAAAAAGAAAAAATTATTAAAATATCTTGTTTAATAATTATTGAATGTATATAATCATCTTAATTGTAATTGGTTTAATTAAAAATTTAATTAGATTTTACTAGTAAATACATAATTATATAAAAAAATTTTTTAAGTTTATGCATGTTTCTTAAAAAATACAATACTACATAGTGTAAAAGGATTTATGTTTGATTTAATTTAACTTGTAAATACAAATAGTAAATGCATATACTTATACTACAATTAGACAAATGAATACAGTTATAGTTAGCATACATTACGTCTTTAAATGATCAGAGTAACTGTCGGCACATTCTTTGAAAAATAAATAAATAGATAAAATAAAAGTAAGAAAGAAAATTTGCTTCTCACACTTAAATGGTTTTTTAGGTGGGAGGAATATCAACGTTAATATATCACCATATTAAAGCAATTACGCGTAAACGAAAATCTAAGGTTGTTTGTTATTTTAAAAGTATAGTTTATATTCTAAAAATTTATAAGTTAATAGATGTAGGTTTTTTTATGTAAGTGTTACAAACACAATATTCTTTTTTGCTTTTAATGGAAAGGACCAGAGCGACCAGGTTACTTGGCTTTGAGGATTAAAATGTGAAAGTTTTTAAACCTATTAAAGAGGCATATCATATCGCGAATGGGATAGCTTTTCTACACATTAATAATATTCTAACAATGTTATTATATGCCGAAAATAAAACAGCTTTGCTAATATAAATGAAATAAAAACATAATTTGCAGAAAACATAAAGAAAAAGAGAATTTGTTCCTTTTCATATGTTGCTAAAATCTAAAAATAAAGATATATATATATATATATATATATATACAAATTTAATATTAAGGTCTAGAGAATTTTGAAATTCCAAAAGATATTTACTAACCAAAATTAAACCATTTTTTGAAAATATGTTAACCACAACAAGTATAAGCATCTTTAAAAACATGTAAATTATTTATATAACAATTATTATTCATTATTAAACATTGCATTGATTATTAAACAATAAAATTTTCAAATATAGACGTGATTTTCCAAATTTCTGAAATTTTAGAAAATGTATTCCAGTCTGAAAAACTATATTGAAAGGTTTTAAGGTAATCTCGGTTTATCGATCTTTTTTTAAGTTACGCATGGGAATCTAGATAATTTTAAAATCAATACCCTTTGTTCATGACATTTTTTCCAATAATTTCTTAGCATCGAGGGATCTACTGATACTAAAAACTCAAAACGTGTACGTTTCTATGATTTAAAGTATATTTCGTTGATTTTAACTTTTTTTTTGTCATTTCATTACAGTTATGCTCTGATTCATCTCTCTTTAAAATTTGTTATTTTTTTATGGACCGCTGTCATTCGAAAATTACATTTTCCTCCTGAAAACAGCATGATAGCGTATTTCAGTTTTTATTCATAACTTCGGCTAGAAACCATCATGAAAGTCATCTTTGAGGAAAATTCAAATCTCTTTTATAACAGTAAAACTGCAACATTTTACTGACATAAAATTATTTATTAACTATACTCTAGTAAAAAGCATGTTATATATTTTATTATAATTTCCCCCTTTTTTTGTAGCAAGTAGTAATTAAATAAAAGTGTACAATAGAGAGATATACGAAAGGAAACACCAAGTTTATGAAAAAAAAAAAAAAAAAAAAAAAAAAAAACTTGAAAGCATTGTTAAGATTTATTGCAGATATAAATGTTATTATCACGTTTATACACTTCGAAGAACTAAATAGTTCGAAAGTTATCTGAAATATCCAAAAATATATAATTTTGCTTTCATTATCTGTATATCACACTATTTTTCCTAACAATATTTTTATGAAATTGAAAAAAATCGTAATTCATCTGGTAATTTACCTTTTTTTTTATTAATCTGTGTTTCTCAAAAGGTATATATTATTGACCATTAGATACCGAACTGTAAACAGAATAAAATTTGTTTAATGTACGTTAACATTTGGCGTTAGTTTGGGTCAACTTTTTTTTTCGAGGGGGGGGGGGGGGCTCCACCTCCTGTTCATGATAGAAAAAATCATGTATGCAAGTGCAGTAAATACTATTTATTTTAAATATTTATGAAACAAAATTGGACAAAATCCAATTATATATTTTCTCACAGTACAATTATGAAAATTAGTACACTATTCTAAAACAAACTATATTTCTTTTATTGTGACTTTTTCATTACTGATTTGTTTTGAAAATTGTGTTTATGGCTTGAGTAAGTGCGCATAAACAGTATGACCTATTATGTTTTCTTTTGTATTTTAATTTTAATTAATATCTGAACTTTTGAGATGATAAACGCGTTAATTTTTTCTTATTATTATTTCGTTTAGTACATCTTGTTAAAAACATTACACTTTCACTGTTTTATTAATAAATACGCTTAATATAAATTAGTCTCTCCCGAGATATTTTGACAATAAACACTAATCTAACGAGAATCCGGTACTTTCATTCTTTTATATAAAAGAGCTGCATGCATACAGAATCAGCTAAATGAAAGACGACCTTAGAAAGCGAAGTTGAAGGCTGCTCTCTAAAATATAAGTCTTGACAAGGACCCAATATTTTCTTGACATTGCACATCCTTATTAGCCATCTATTTGGTCACAAAATTCTCATTAAATTCTGTTCCATCTGTAAACTGTCCTAATATTATTGATTTTTTTTTCAATTTTCACATAAAAATTAATTAGCATAAAATAATGGATGCGTTTCACAAGAAATGAAATTCAAACGTAAAATTTTTGATAAGGGCATTTAAATTTTTTTTTCTTAACATCGAATTTCGACGGGATCCATCTTGTATTTCTTTATTGCAATTTTTTCACCAGTATCTGTTTTTGGAAATTGCATTTTATAATTTATTATGTACACATACTGTATGAAATATATAACGTCTTCTTTTGTATTTAATTTTATATGAATACCTGAATTTTTGAAGTAATAATCGCTTTTTTCCAGTACATCTTGATAAAAATATTACAGTTTCACTATTTTATTAATAAATACGCTTAATACAAATTAGTCTCTCCCGAAATATTTTGACAATAAACTCTAATCTAACGAGAATCCGGTACTTTCATTCTTTTTATAAAGGAGAGGTGCATGCATACAGAATCAGCTAAATGAAAGACGACCTTAGACAACGAAGTTGAAGGCTGCTCTCTAAAATATAGGTCTTGACAAGAACCCAATATTTTCTTGACACGTATATCCAATTAATCATCTCTTTGGTCACATACGCTGCCAAGGCGGGAGTTCTAGTTAATAATCAATGACGGAGTAGATGACTTGATGGCGTTAGTAAATGCTGATCGTATGACGCCGGAAATAAATGGATGAGAAGAATTGCTTCCATCATCTATTTTATGGTGCAAGACTTTCAACACTTTAACTTTTTTCGTCTCTAGTGAATTAAGAAACTAAAATTAGCCTTTTTGAATAGATTTTTTTTTTTTAATTTAATGGTCATTTTAAGTGATATATTGATTTTTTTTTATTTAAAATTTAAACAAATGTATCCTAAATTAGGATTCGAATATAAACTTTATACATAATGAAAGTTCATTAGTTTAACAATATTTTTGAAATTCTGTATATTAAACTCCTAACCATTTATATAATTAATTAAAACTTTTATAGTCAGACAATATAAAATTCTTTAAAAATACATTATACGAATGAAAATATAATTTGTAGCTATTTCAGAGCAAAAATTGATCCTTTTTCAGTACAATAAAAAGTTAGAATCATGAAAGATAAAATTCAAATAACTTACATAATTAAACGTGTCAAAAGCATTCAGAAATAAGTTTATTCGGCAGAACCGTGTACTCTGATAGGATTTGTCTGGCTTCATTTAAAGGCGAAAGGAGTAATGACTCTAGAAAAATGCGAATTGCATAATTATTTCAATTAAATTTAGCTGTTCTAAAATTTACAAAATAACTGATATGTTCTGTGTCAAGAGCATGGACAACCAATTTAGTGTTTAAATTGTCGGTCTTGAATGGATATTCAAGTTGTTTCAATCTGAGATCGAAGTTTATAAAAAGCAGTACATAGCTTTTATTTTCCCAAAGCAAGCTCGAAACTTCCTCTCTGGTTTTATGCATCAATATTCCATCTCTCAACCTAAGGGTGTTTTGTATTCTATATCCTGTAAACATTATGTATAATATTACATCAATGAAACTTCCTGTACCTTTGAAATCAGATTGAAATAACATGTATATCCATTCAAGTCCAGCAATTTGAACTACAAATTGGTTGTCCAGTCCATGCCCTGTAAACCCTTAATATGATATTAATAAAAAAAGACTCATTTTCAATGTAGTGAACTTTGGTGATTTATTCGGCTCAAAGTTTAAGTAAAAAATTTCTCGCCCAAAGTTAGCACAACATTATAGCCTTTGATAAACTTCAAGACTTTATTTAAACTTTAATTACTTTTTTTGTACAAATATTACTTTTGGTTCTGCTTCTCCGTATTCTAAAACAAGATGTTAAATGAAAAAAAAAAAATCTAAGATATTAATCATTTAAATAAATGGATTTCATCTATATTCTCTAAAGCAAACGCACGCGTATATCCCCTTTTTATCTTTAAAATATTAGTACTTTAACTGTAAAATATTATTACATTCTGCTTCATAAAAATATTTAATGTGAATGATTTAAATGAAAAATCTTGCTATCCGTATATTCCTAATATGAATTTTTTTAAATCATTGAATTAATTATATATTTTAAAACGTTCACATGCATGAATTTGCTTATTTAAATCTGATACAAAGCATTCCGTACTTAATGATAATGGTGCTCTGAGCTTTTCCTCAGTGTGTCATATCCAAAAAGTTGCACGCGCTTCAAAATTAAGGACCTAGAGGGTTTTATGATCAGAGAGAGATATTGGAAGTAATTGCACTTGAAAATGGACTTAAATCTCTAAATGCATATCTAAATTTAACATTTCTCTGCAGGAAAGCGTTAAAACTCAAATTTTAATACTTTTTATAAAAAAGGTGTATTTTAATACTAGTCTTTTAAATTTATTGATTTCAAAAGGTATGGAAGAACATATTTCGATTATCTGTTAACAAGCAGGTTTGCCAGATTTATCTCAGAAAAAGTAAACGAAATATTTTGAATGACATTTTGTTATTGCGCTGTCTTCCTTTTTTAATGTGTTATTAAACTATGTTTAATGTGTCAACAAAGTTTTCTGTAACCAATTTGCTTGAAAATAGGATATTTAATCATTTAATCATTTTTATCATTTAAAAGGATAGGATATTTTACTTAAATTAAATCATTATTTGCATCATTATTTTAAACATCAAATCATTATTTTAAAATTGTATTAATATTACATCATTCTATGATGATATTCTTAAAAATGTGCAGAATAATGATCAAGAATATTTTAAGAAGAAAGTTTAAGAAAATTTTTGTAAAGACCACCTTAAAAAATAAATAATTGCATTTAGGCATAAAGAAAATAATAACTTAAACAAAACATTAACGTTTACGATAGAGTTTTATACAGTTTTATAATGTAGATACTTATAGTCTAAGTTTGGTTGAACTAATTCTGCACAAGTGATTGCGAATTAATTTTCCCAAATAGACACGACTTTCCGAACGATCCAATAAGTTGCTTAGTTTAATTTTGTGCATGGTACGTATACACTTTCTAAAAATAATTTACATTTTATATTCAAAATGGTGTTTCAAATATAAATACGCTGATTTTTGTAAATGCAACTTTCTCTAATTAATGTTATATCTACACTACCCCCACCCCCCCAAAAAAGAAAAAAAAATCTGTAACGTTTTACATGTAAATTCGCAGAAATCTATATGCCTATTGAAATTTTGTCCGTACACTCTGCAATAAAAGATGTAACTCTACAAAAATAGTTTTTGTATTAATACAGAAAGCAGTAGTTTTACAAATAACAAATCTAAAAATTGCAATAAGCGTGCTAAAATTTTAGCTATAACTCAGCCTGCAATTATATAAAAAAGTTTTTCGCATCCCTCTTTCCAAAAAAAGGCTTAAGAATTTTTACAGATTTTTTATTTTACTCAGCAAACCTGCATTTGTTACATAATTTTTTGCTGTTACCGTTACATAAAAAAATCTAGGAATCTCAGTTTCCTAGAATAGCTTAGTAACTCTACAGTTTTTTTCAATGTATTTCAAGTGAGTTTATTATGCATTCTGTTCTTGATGCGTGGTTTACTTATTATATTTGCATATTCTTTTTTTTTCTAGGTAAGAGACTTGTGCAAGTTTTAATTTTGCAGAAAATGAAACAAATTTAAGTAAAGACTGGAGATCTCATTATTTTGTGAGTTTTTCCAATACTTTACTCTCTAAGTTACTGTTGTTATCTTACTGTACTTAAATATAATTATGCTTATCATAAAAATTCTCCTAGAATATTAAAAAAAAAAAACGCTATATGTTGAATTTTAAAATTCATAAATTTACTATTTTAATTCTCATACGTATTTTTATTTATTTTTATTTTTATTTTATTTTTATTTTTTGACATGATTGAACTAAATGTTTTTGTTCCACAAACCTTTTCTTTCTTTCTTTATCTTTTTTTTCTTTTTCTTTTCTTTTGATTCTTTATTTTAATCATTTTAAAAAATACTCTATTTTGTTACATAATGATTAAATTTTACTATGAATAAGCTCGATACAAGATGTTTACGGTTGTTAAATTATCGTATTCTGCTAATCTATATTGTGATTTTTTTCAAGTTAGCGTTAAATAAAATGAATAATAAAGTACATTTAAAGATGAATATGTAAATAATTCGAATTGAATATTTCGAACTGATCAAAAAGTTTCCCAGGACGGGAATCAAACCCAGATAGTTGGCTTACAAGGCCAATGCTTTACCTGTAAAGCATTTATCTTGTAAGCCAAGTATATAGGTTCGATTCCCGGCCTGGGCAATTTTTCACTCAGTTCGAAATATTCAATTCATATAATAAATTTACCAATCAGTTTGATTTTGTTAAATTAATAGTATGAATATGTTTATGTTTAACTATTAAGAGAAGACAATGCAATCCTGTGGAATAGATGCAATCCTGTGGATGCAATCCTGGTAGATGCAATCCTGTGGAATATTATACAGATTTAAGACCTGTTTCCTGGAAAACTACCCCACAGATTTTGATGAAATTAGAAATCTATATTCACTGGATTGTGCTCAAGATTTATTGCGACTTCCCCTCCCCCTGAGATTAAACCTTTTTATTTTAGATCAATGTAAATTTTTCAGTTTTTTTTTCTGAAATTGATTTTTTTTAACTGCCTGTCATATATTGTTCATCCTGAAGAAAAGTGACACAACTCGACAAAAATAAATTCTACAGGAGAAGCAAAAGAAAATTTGTATGATTTTTCTGTGGCATGAAATTATATTTAACTCTGCATGTAGGAGTAAAAAAGTACATAACAGTTAAAAGCCCTTAAGAATGAAGGCATATGATGTGGTTTAGAACGTTGGATAAATTTACCTCCCCACACCATCGACCTTTCTTCTATGGTCACAAATGGACAAATAGCGTAATAATGTGTCACTTTTGTTGCGGGTGAGAGATATCATCTAATATTTATGCTCTACCACAAAAGAAAAGAAATTTGTTCGAGTGTTTCATGAGATACTGGGATTTTTCCCTGAAAAATACGATATTTTAAGGAGAGTCAAAACCTTAGGCACTTCTAACATGTGTGAAATTTTTGCAGAAAATTATCAAGCATATGAAATATATTATATATAAACACTTGCATTAAATTTAGTTTCATACGATAAATGGTATAATATTTTAACATTTATCAGTTCTATGTCACTTCCCATGTGACTTCTAGACGAGTATCACTATTCAATTATTTGATTAGTACCCCACCTTTTTTTTAAATAAGAAAGACTGGCACTTTGACTACATAGCCTACTACAAAATTTATTTAAAAAATATATATAGTGATGCGTGTAGAATTTAAAAATAGAAATACACATAAAATGTTTTTTGCCCAATGGCAAAAAGTCTTTAAAAAAAGCATTTACTTTATAACTACTGCCGTATTTCAAATAACCGAAATTTTATCCAATAATTTAAAATTTTGAAATAACTGCAGATGATTTTTAAATTATTTTATTATTGACTTAAAGGCACAGGAGGAAAAAAAACCTTTTAATTAATTACTCAGTATCAAATTAATTGCTTCATAATTACCCTTAAAAATACGCAACAAACAAATGCCCATAATTTTGTTTTTCTTCGCGGTAGCCGTTTTCTATTTACTTTTATTTACATTCATGACAAAATTAATCTTCCTCAGTGCTCTTTAATTGTTTCATCAGGAAATAACAAGATTTTTTCTCTTATGAAAAAAAATCCAGTCTTTGTTGTCGAAATTAATCTTTCAAAATACATTCCGGCAACACGTTTCAAGGAATCAATCCCACCCCTTTTAGCTTTTTTTTCCAACATTGATTTCAATTTCGCTACGCTAAGCAGAAGGGGGAAAATAAAGCAAATAAAGAATCAAGTTGTATTGTCTCCCCGAAATATAGGGGGTTGGTGAACAACACTCTACGTAAAGATATACGAGTTTGATGCCACTTTTCCCCCACTTAAAACAGCTTGAGCTTTCATTGGGCTAGTTAGAGGTTCTTGGCTAATTGAAAGAGTGCTGTAGGGCAATAATTTACGCAGAGTTTGCTAAATGAAAGAGGAGGAAAAGGAAATTTAACGTTTGTCCTTTTTGTTAGAAGAATAAAAGGTGAAAATAAGCAAATAATATGCCTTCCGATTAATACATGATTAATTATGCAAAATGAGAAAACAGTGCGACACTCTCTTTCAAAATCGTTTAATTAGAGTGTACCAAAATTAGTTTTATTTTTTCTTTGGAGGGTGGATTTATTAAATTATGTTTTCCTTTCTTTGATGCGGAATATTGAGAGAAAAGTTTCAATCTATACTTTTTTTTTTTTTAAGACTTTGAAATTAAAGTATTTTGTCATATTTGTTTTTTCATGTCTTATTGTTTCTTTTTGCTTTTCTATTTTTATTATACAATATAAGGTAATTAAAATAAAATGTGTAACATCTAAAGTTTATTTACAGATGGACTGAAAAGAATTTCATTACATTATGTGGTGTCTAGCACAAACAGTTTCTAGCGCATATTAATGATCCTTCAATTCTTCAAACGTAATTAAATCCATATGCAACTAAGGTGGATTAAAACATGCTTTCGCAGTAGCATGAAATAAATGGCAGTTAAAATTAAAGAATTCTATTACAAAATGGGCTAGGATCGTTTTCATTCTTCTAACTATTAAATTTCTATTACTGTTTGAATTTGTGTTAGAATGCATGCATCTACTTGACATTAATTTACGTAGTTATGTTTTATGTAAACTTATAGTAATTCATACTTAGAAAAATAGTTTTAACTAAATATCTATTTTTTGTAGGAAAACGTCTTACGAATATTTCTTCGAAAAGACATTCCTCATTTTGTCACAGAAATAAAATACTTAAGGGCACTAGGAACATCTTGACAAATATAATGAAGCAATTTTCAGGATTTATTTATCAACACGTATTTTACTTAAATATAAAGATAGAAATGATTTTTTATTTTAAATATACACATTATAGCCCACATATAAATTAAAATAAATTAATTATACACAATAATTAGTTTTAAAGATAAGATTTTTTTTTTTTAACATAATGACTGCAGAATAATTTTCTAAAAATCTTGAATGTATCACCTTCATTTTTTTAAGTTTTGTTTTGTTTTAAAAATACAGCTTTCAAGCAATCATTGTCATGGAAATGACTTCTTGTAAAAATGCGTTTCTCTTCATGATTTTTTTTTCTTTTTTTTATCCTATTTAAATTGTTATGAGTCAAAAACTGTTGAGAATAAATGGTTTATTTGGACTCGGCTTTTTAATTGTTTTATTTTACTTTTGATTAAGAAGGAAATATATAGATATTTCATTTTGAAAACATGATTATTTTTTTAAGTTACACCATTTTTTTAATTTAAATATCTTTAATTTTATTTAAACTAACATTTAAAAAAAAATCCTCAATCAAAATTAAAACTTATATGCTTATGTTTATTTAAATAAAAAAATAATAATTTTTTCAAATATTATTTCGTGGTATAAGAATTTTTAATTACCCCGCTATTTTAAAAATTTTTATTTTATTTTTTATTTTATTTTTTTCAAAAAAAAAAAATATATATATATATATATACATATATATATATATAAGAGAAATTTTAGCATCTGATTTTATTTACAAATAATACGGTTAACCATCACAAAAAAATTCAAAATGTTAACATTAAATCAAAATTTATTTTAAATTGTTCCCCAGACCAAGTTAAATATAAACTTTTTTCTAATTTTCCAATATTGTATCTTACTGATACTGTAGAAAATACATAAATGAATAAATAAAAGCTTCATTGTTTTAGATGTTAGAATATTTTTTTATAATATGAATTTAAAAAAGCGAACGAGAGACAAAAAATAATAAAATCTTCAAATAATATTTCGCGTTATAAAGATTTTAAATTACCCCGCTATTTTAAGAAATTTTAATTTAATTCAATTTTTTTCAGAAAAAAATATGAGAAATTTAAGCATCTGATTTTGCTTACAAATAATATGGTCAAGCATCACAAAAAATAAAAAATAAAAAATAACTCAGTAAATGCAAAATTATTTTTAAATGTGCCGAAAACCAACTTAAATATGGGACATTTTTCTAATTTTCCAAAATTTTACCTTGCCGATACTGTAAAAAATGCATAAATGAATACATAAAAGATTCATTTTTTTTTAAATATTAGAATATTATTTTTTCAATATCATGGATTCAATAAAAAAGTGAACGAGAGACTATAAATATAAATCGGTTTCAAAAGTGAAGAAGGAACCTGACATGAAACTTCCTGTGAAGTGCCCTAGAGATTCTCAAAGGTTGCGCCAGTCTTTTATCAGACGAATATATGCTGACCTAGCAGATAAGATACTCGGTTTCAAGAATGCTCTCTGACTTGGTATATTTCTTATCAATTGATAGAAGAAATAATAATTTGATGTCAAAAATTGTTTGTCTTAAATATGTTTCACAAAAACAAACTATATTATTTCATAATAAAAAATTGTTATGTAATATTTTATTTTCGTTTTATACACTCATTTATTTAAGGGGTCCAAAACTATTAAAGGTAGAAAAAAGAAAAAAAAAAGACTATACTCAATATTTTTTTCTTATCTTCAAATCTATAAGATTTAAAATCACAATTTTTATTGAATGACAGATATGCGTACGTTCCTTTATTTTATGTGTTTTAAAAAATGGCTATTCCAATTAATCCAGATTCTAGAGAATTTTTAATAAATTCACTAGTTCAATCTGTCTAGCAAATGTAAAAATTAATTGAATATATATTTATATATATATATAGCGGGTGTCCCAAAAATGACTGATGGATTTTAAAATTCAATAACTTGCAAACAGTGACAGCTATTGATTTTTTTTTTTTTTTTTTTTTTTTTTTTTTTTTTTTTTTTTTTTTTTGCAGGGGGGTTATGTATAATGTCAGGAGTTTTTTTACCGTAATTTTTTTTATTTTAGTTCGAATTTCAAACAATAGGTGGCGCTAACGGCGATTGAAGTCCAGGTCGATACTTTACTCAGCACTGATCACCTGGCCTTCAATCGCCGTCAGCGCCACCTATTGTTTGAAATTCGTACTAAAATAAAAAATTACGGTAAAAAACTCCTGACATTATACATAACCCTCTTGCAAAAACTTTTTAAATAGCTGTCACCGTTAGCACGTTATTTAATTTTAAAATCGATCGGTTATTTTTTGGGACACCCGGTATATATATACAAACTTTGTGCCAATAACAAATAAGCTTTTTTTTTTCTTTTTAGAAGGAGAGTTAAACACAGTAGTTATGAAATTGAGAATGATCTTCAAGACAACCATTTAAAGCTAATAAAAGACTTGTTAAAAAATTTAAAACTTTTTTCTATGTTTGCACTTTTTATCTAATTATTTTATTAATTTTTGATGTGGATCAGCGAATTTCATCCTACACAACTTCATTTTAATAGGTTTACATTTGCAAATGCATAAAAGAATAAATGCACCATTCCTATACAAATAACTTTCTTTACTTAGTAACCTATAAACGTTATATGCAATTTTTCTTCGTTTCTTATTTTATGTATTTATTTATAAGTTTAATGATAAATAAATAATATCATGATAGATAACTTAATCTGTTATATAAATAATACACATTATTCATTATTCGTTTATTTTTATTTATGTTTAACATGTTTTTAAATTGCTGCGTGTCCAAACAAAATTTATTAATAACACTTTTTGCTACTTTTGTGTTAAAAAAAGAAATTCGTCAAATGACTTTAAAAAATAATACATTTGAACCTGTTATGTTTTTTCTTTTACTCACCTTTTTGAAAATCCAGTATCAATTAGTAATAGGAATTTTATTTTTCTGCAGTTACATAATTTTTTTTGTATTTATTATTGAAAATAAAGAAACGCTTATTATTATTTATTTCATTAAAATTTTTATTTTAGCGATATATGACGCATATCGCATTCATATATTTTAAGAAATAGACTGATTAAGTATCAGTAAATTAGATTATACATATTAACATAGCTGCCAACTTTTACGCACTTTAGCTTCCGCTAAAATTGTACAGAGATTTTCCATTTCTTTAATCTTAAGATTTCGATGATTAAATAAGACAATATTTACTATAAAATTTTGGTGGTGAAAAAAATTGCATAAGAGTTGGCAGCTATGTATTAAACTACCATATTTGATACTTTGGATAAGTATTTAAATGTACGATAATAAGTATTAAATTTATCTAAAAATGTAAAATGTTGTCTAATTTGCTTTTCATATATTTATAACTCTAATTATCTCGTGATAATTGAAAGGGATGAAAAGAACATTTTTTAACATAAAAGTTTCTTAAAAGACATCAAAATGATAAGCTAGTAGTTTCAAATATGTATCGATGTATTTCAAATCAAATGTAATTTTAAATTATTCGATATAATTAAAATAAGTAAAGTTTATTAAAATTTAAAATTGCAAATGTTTTACCTTACCAATTTTAGCAAAAATAACATATGGTATATGACAAAGTAATTATTCACAGCGACTTTTTATAACTATAATTACCTTATTTATTTTTGGCTTTAAACATTGTTGTTTTTATAAACATCATTAGATGCACAATTATAATTAATACTTTTTCTGGACATATATTCTTTTGGAAGTGCCATGATATATAATTTATTATTAAAAGTATTTTTTTCTTTTAAAATAAAGTGAAATTTAATCATAAGTAAATTTTATTTGTAGTAGGTGCCTAATTACCAAATAAATAAAATTGCACTAACCTGCGGTAAATAAATGCTGAAATTCTTCAATGGGTAAAATATAATTACTGCATAATTATATTTAATTAAAATTAATTATCATAATCTAATTAATTTTTTATGTATAATTATTAATATAAACTAAAATAAAGTTATTTTAAAATGCAAAATGTAATTATTTATATATTTTTAATTAGAAAGATTTCTGACTGCATTGAAAATAATTAGTATAGAGATAAAGTCAAAATAATATTAATTATAATAGGTAGTGATGCTTTTGTAAAATGACATTTAATTTTTTGTCAAGATTTCGAATTTTAACGAAAAAACAACTTTTTATTTAGTAAAAAATAAAATTAATTATTTCAGAAAGTTATTTGAAAGTAATAGAAAAACCATATAATTAAGAGAAAAATCACATTAAATAAATAAGTGTAATCCTCTTTAAAAATATTACATTTTAGGAAAAAATACATAGTAAATCTCTATTTACATAAATAAACAATACTGTATGAAAAATCCGTTATCTGCAACAGGAAAAATCAATTAATTAGAATCTTATTATTCTTTTTTGTTAGACGATTCCATAGAAATTATATGAAGAAAAATAAGGAAAAAAATCTGCAGATAACATATTTCCATTTAATGATAAAAAATATACGTTTATTTGCGTTTGTAAATATAAAATTCATTTGTGAATTCTACATGTATATTTTTTATGAATTCAATTTACAATAAGTAACAATGGTCCAATTCGTTTAATTGCAAGAGCTGCAAA
This sequence comes from Maratus speculifer, assembly GCA_964019185.1. Classification (NCBI taxonomy): domain Eukaryota; kingdom Metazoa; phylum Arthropoda; class Arachnida; order Araneae; family Salticidae; genus Maratus; species Maratus speculifer. The sequence goes on along the minus strand of OZ025297.1, from coordinate 175,647,152 downwards.
GAATTGCATTTTTATATTTATTTATTTCATGATTGCAACTACATTGCATTGAGCATAATAATGATGATAAATAAAGTTTTTCCGGTAAGTAACGACAATAAAGAGTAGCTTCTATATTCTCTTTAAAAATACAATTATTTTTTTCTTTAAACAAATAAAGCTAAAATGCTTGAAAGCCGATTATAGAAAATTCAACCATAGTTTTCGTGAATGCTGAATTTGTTTGTGAATTTTGCGAAATTCGTCATCTATATCGAAGTTAGCTTGAGTTATGGCGATTAAGTTTTGTTTGCCAAATTTATTTATATTTTACTAAGTATCGTTATACTTAATGAGTACTGAAGCGAACGGATAAAAGTAAAAAGTTTTAACTAAATGAGGGTAACAAGAATGATTACAGCAATTAAAGTAAATTTGCGAAAAACACTCATTATAAAAATCATAAATAAAAATTGATAAAAGAGACTTCAAAAACCTTGTCTAAAGACCAAACAGATTGGGGATTTTAAAATAAAAAAATAGATTTTTTTGAATAAAAATATAATAATAAATGGAGCCATATTTAAACAAAATAATTGACAAAATTTGCAGAGTGCATGATAGAAATCTAACTGTTTGGAAATGCCAGCAATCTTACAATTTCAAATCGCTATACATAAAGTTTTTTTTTTTTAATATAAGAAAAGAAAAATTATGAATTCACTGTATCAAGATTGAACACTCAGCGGGGAAAAAAATCTTAAATTTTTATTTTATTTTATTCTAATTCATTGCAGATCTATCAGACTTTCTCAAAAATCAATAATTTGCAGATGACTCTCATTTAGAAAGAAAATGGTGAATGATGGTCGCTAACGAATTTTCTCGAGATTGTGATAAGGCTTCTACAAACGTTCAGTGGCATCCAAATCTGTCCTAGTCTGGATTAATTAATCGCGATTACTCAATTTTTAACATTATTTTTATGCTCCTCAAAGCGGGCGTAAAAATGACTCCTTGTTTGACTAAAAAACATTTCATCGAATTCGTACGATAACATTCAAATGTGAAAATATATCTACTGGATCTACTGATATTTGTTAATTTACATTCGTTAAAGATAGTATAAATTATTCCAAAACTAAATTTTATCCAGTTATTAGATATTTCATAGCTAGCTTTTTGAAAATCTCTAAGAATATTTAAATTTCTATTGCAAGTAGTGTTAACGTTGGAATGAGTACTATTAATTAGTTAATTATGAAGTGATCATTTAAACGTAAAATAAACTTGAAACCTCAATAAATGACAATGTTTTTAATATGGTCTAATATTCTGCTTTGGATAAACGTGAATTGAGTGAATATTTGTTGAGGTTAATTGGATGAATTAGTCCTCCAGTGTTCGTGTCCGGGATAGCTCAGTTGGTAGAGCATTTGCGGCTTCAGCAAATACATCCCTGGTTCGAATCTTGGCCCAGACTTTTTTCACCCAAAATTGAAAAATGGAAAATTTACATCTGTTAGAATATTTGTGTCTCTGCGCTAATCTTGGAGATTTGCCGGCTCGAAACAGTTCTCTGCGTTTTTTCGTCTACATATATTTACAATGTATACCGTTACAAATTTACCTCATAATTAAAAATTAATCAACATTACAGTATAGACAAAAATTTAAATAAATTACTTTTTAAAAAGAATTTTATCAAAGAATAGTTAATAAAAATTTATTTTAAAATTTACACCTGTTATATATTCAAACATGGATGATTATCATTAAGAAATATATTTTTAAATACGAGTTACACAACCATATTTGACATGCATTCAGTTTATAAATAAATCATTTATAATTTGCCTTAAAACATACAGTTTCTTAAATTTGAAATTCTTTAATAAAAATTAATCTACATTTCTTTAAAGACAAAAAATGAGATCAATTAATTTTATAAAAAGTTTTTCATTTTTTTAATTATTTATTTATTATTTTTTAAGGAAAAAAAGAGATAAAAATGAAATTAAAAATTTGCAGATATTATACATTCAGTCTGATTATCATTAAAAAACACATTTTGAAATGTGTGTTACGCATCAATATTTGGCATGCATTCAACTTATAAATAAATCACTTGTAATTTCCTTAACACATAAAATTTCTTAAATTTGAAATTTTTCATGTATTCGTCTTTTAGTTGCCAAGTATAACTTTTTTCAGCTGTGAATATTTTTAAGAATTTATTCTGAATAAATTTTTAAAATGTTCTCTTTAGATTCTGAAAGAACAAAATTTTGTTTTTAAGAATACTAAAGAAAAATTTTACCATTTAATCTTTGGCCACTTTCCAAATTACGATGTTTAATGCTGTATGCATTCGTATTTTTTGTTATTGCTTAGCAGAAATAAGTTTATTTTTCCCTTTACAAGCTTACATACGAGTAATTTTGATGAGTGTGATACATATAAAATAACATGCTGTGAGATATAATTTCCAATTATCCGTATTAAATGTATATTTGTCGGCATAATGATAATAATGTATATTTGTATATACAGGATACGGTTTAGTTTTGAGATAACTCTTTCTAAGACAAATTACTTCAGTAGCTAAAATTTTTAAAAAGAATGACATTCTAAAATTGATTGATTTTGAAATGACACCAGGTTTTATGAAAAAAATTGCTTCAAATGATGTAAAACCTTTTACGTAAAATATAAATTATTTGGTACTATTTGGTTATCTCGTCGACCAAAAAATTATAGCCAAACTATAAGATTAAATGCCAATAATGGATAATTGTGAATATCCCTTTCAATTACATTAAGTGCGATACAAATATTTAGAATGTTATCAAGTGATTTTTATTTCAATTTTTTACTTGTATTTTTATTAATATTCTACTAATTATTTGTTTTTCGTTATTTAAAATAAAAGTTATGTGATTATATATAATTTGGCTATTAGATTGACGATTTGTATAATTTGGCGAAATTAGTCGATGGGATAACCAAATAGTTACAATTATTTTTTTCTTTTAAAATTTTTGTGGCATTGTGGCATTTGTTAATACAAATTATGTGGGACATATACTTCTCATCGCTTTCTAAATGGCAATCTTAAATAAACCAATTGGTAGTCGAGGATTACAATTAATATTATGTTTTGTTTCTTTTTTTTCAATTTCTATATATTTGCTAACATTTTAAGCTGAAACTGAATAAACTCGCACAATATTGTTTCTTTGAACAATCTTTTTCGTTTTTCATAGAAGAATTCTATTAATTTTACTAAATGTATATATAAAAATAAAATAAAACAGTAGGCATAGTCATTATGAAATTTGATTAGCGATAGTTAGAGAAAAATGCTGTTACCATCGTACATATTACATAAAATTTTGTGTACATATTACATAAAATTATGTGTTTGTGACCCTCTAAAGTGAGGAATATTTCTTTTCTTTGGTAATCCAGGCTTGATATTGTTACTTACTAATATAAATAACAGTAAGAAAATATACAAGGTGATCTCGATTTCATGAGGCAAACTCTAAGGGAAGACAAAATTAGACATAAAGAAGCATTTATGACATAGCAAAGTATGGTCGAAAATGAAATTTTTTGGAGAAAAAACAAGAAATGTGAGGAAATTGAAACAAGCGTTTTGTTGACATAACAGTTACAGTAAGTGTTCAAATTCGTTACTGACAGCGTCTGATAAGTGATTGGCGTACTTTGTATTGCTGATTCCAAGTGTTTCAGGAACATTTGTAGAAAAGACTGAAAGTCTTGAAATGAGGTCCTTATCCGAATCATTTGGAGTCTCATAGATGAGACATCTCGAACGTTCAAAAAATTTTGCTGAAAATAACGCGGTAGACGCATCAGCTATATATCTATGTTGATGATATCACATTTGAGAACATACCATATTTGTTATGTCAATAAAACGTTCCATTTCGCTTCTCCTTTTCACCAAAACGTCTAATTTCCAAGTTCATATTGTTACACTAAAATTATTTCTTTATGTATGATTAATATTGTTTTATAGTTTGGTCTCTAAATTTGGGGACATCCTGTACACACTATGCGACCAATGATGACCGGTCAATTATGCATTAAACGTTTTGTTAAATGACCAGAAAAAATGATGTGCAGTTATCCTGAAACTTTAGGTGCGTAAACAGCTAATAGTACAGCGAATAGTATAGGTCATAAATTTATGCGAAGAGTTTTTCAAACCCCATAAGACGCCATCAATAAAATGAAGAAAAACGAATGTCTTTTGGAGAACCCTGTAAAATCTAATGTTATAAAAGCTTTAAAATTTTAGCACATAATTAAATGAAATTTTGTAATAAACTTTGTCCATTTGTATGAGAATAACATGTAAAAACGCTAAAACTTTTTTTAGTAAGAATAGTTTTAAATCCGACCAAGTATTTTGCTCGTAATTTGTAGAATTCTTAATGTAAAAGAATTTTCGTTTAGGAATCATGACATATGATATTATATGAATTATCTTTCAATCAAAATTAAAAAATAATAAAAATTGGATAAAACATGAGAATTAGTCACTAAATAATGTTTCACTGTGCATGCGCGAAAACAAACAAAATAGTATGTCCATATTGGATTAGCTATGTAAAATGAGCAACTTTTGTGAAAATATAAAAACTTTGCTTGACGATTCTGAAACAGATCTTCGATAGAATAAAATGAAAATCCGTTGTTCTCAAAAGAAAAACAGGAACATTAAAATATAGTAGTATGTTCGAATTTATGAATTAATGTTCATCATGAAAGTATTCTTAGATACAGCCCCCAATCTTTTTGCATCCGTTTGGGAACAACGGTTTTCGAGCTAATTTTATCAAAGATCACTTTACGAATTTACAAGCTTTATAGTATAATACAGAAAAATTCAAATCGATTTTAATATAAAACTGTAAAAATGCATGTAAATTTAAATTAATTTATTAATATTTCCTAGCATATTTTGAATAATTAATTACTGTTTACTTTAATCTCTATGTGTTTTAAAAATCGTTATGTATCTTCTATTCTAAACGTATTAAAACAAAAGCCTGGTGCAATATGCTTATATTTGCTAATCCCTATGATTATTAAATCGATTTCAGTGACACCTGTTATGAATGTTAGTCTTTATTTTAAGTTGTAAACTGAAATTTCCAATTTTGTAAAACCCAATAACTTGAAATTGTTCGAGTGAATATGTTTATGCTCTAATTATCTTATTCGAATCAATATTTAGACAACTACATTGAAAATGTAATGTTCATTTATTTATATTACAAATGAATTCTTGAAGTATATATTATGTGCTTAATATTAATGGAATATCGTAAACTTTAGTAGATTTAATCTTATTTTAATTCTTTTAATTTTTATTTCTACATGAGATAGGTACTTTTTTTCAGAGATCTAATTAAAATCACAATAACATTGCTAAAACTCTAATCTATCTGTTATCCAATCTCCTAAAAGATGAAATTTAAATAAATAACTTTTAAAAGTATTTCTAAAAACATTTTGCTAAGACTATTTCTTGCTTGCTAAATAAGTTTAAATATATTTCTAAATATGATTTTTATTGTGTTTCAGATGTACTTAGTAGAACTCAGAGGGATATTATTGAAATAAAAGCATTTTAACTCATACCTCAATCTAATTAAATTTATTCATTAATTGGAATAAGCATTATGTTTGCATAACAATTATTGTAAGTGCTCAAATTACCCACTGACACCGTCTAGCAAGAGATTGCTATACTGTTTTGCTGATTCCAAGTGTTTCACGAACATTTGAAAAAATGACTGAAAGTAATGTAATGAAGTGCTCATTATAGTCGACTGGAATCTCATAGATGTGACTACTATAACCTTCGAAAAATTATGCCAATCACTTTTTATACGCATCCAATAAAAAAAAAAAAATATGTCTGTATTTAAAAATGGCCTGGCAAAAACCCATACGTAAAGTAACAATATCTTTTAGTGCAACTGCTCAGCACTGAGTATAAAATTGTATCTGGTCTTATGAATTTGTAAATTTTTGGAGAATAGTTAATATTGTGTGTGGATGCATGTGCATTAGATAAAAACAACTTTTAAAGAAAAACAAAAAATCATGTCAAACTTAGATACAATGAAACACTGTGATACTATGACTGTTTGTAAGAGATTATGAAACACTTTTCATTTCATGCAGGAACTGTAACTAAACTTCAATGTTAAATTAGGTATGTTGCAGTACTTATGATTATATGAACACTACATCTATTACAGTAAAATTAGTTGCACCCAAAAACTGAAAAAAAAATTCAGATACATTTCTAGTAATTACTGCTTGAATACAGTATTGTAATAGAATTATTTTGTGTGAAGCTATAAATAAAAGATAAATGAAATACACATTGGCTATTTCAGCAACAATGCCCATTTTAGTAATGCATATAAATTCCATTGTGCTTAAAATATTGTAACACTATTAAAATGTATTGTAAATGATTTTTCTCTGTAGGACATTACGTGTGTTGTGTGACTCTGTAAATGATTAATATGTGCTTTGTACTTCATAATTTATAGCAAGCATGTTTAAGTCTAGTTTAGAGATGCACATTAATTTTATTACCTTTGAAATGCTGTAACATCAACAAAATTCTCCTGAAAGGTTTCTTTTTTCATTGATCGCAATTCAACGGAATACGTTTGATGATCCCAGGTAATTACGATAAATTCTATGCATTTCACTTTCAAAAGCAAGTTTGAAATATTAATTTCTGAATAACATGTAAAAATATACAGTAATATGTTGTCATTAACGAGAGTCACACCACATATGAATTATGGGAGTGAATCTGCAGCTATCTTTTATGACACTTCACACATACCGAAGTTAAGACCTTTTCTGTCGAGAATTAATATTTATTGCCATTTATATATAAAAAAAATATGCATGAGAATTCTTAATTGTATCTATCATTTCTTTGTAGATTAATTACACTCTACTCTCAACGTAGTTTTTAGCTCGGCATTATTTATAAATTTAAAAATCAAGAGTATACAGCTATTTGCAGAAAAAAAGATTAATTTTATATTGTCTTCATATCAATCAATCAAAAAAAAATATTTTAACATATTTGGCAGTTTTTATTGTTTTCAAATTTCCAAATGAAGCTTGGAACTCATTTCGTGTTTTATATTTTATTTACGTCGCTTATAACTTACACATAACACTTGTCACATAAAACTAAAACTTGCTCTAGAAATTAAGAATAACACGTAATCGAATAATCTATGGTATTTTAATTTTTTCATAACTTCACTTAACCTGTATAAGTCAACCAATTTAAACAATGAAGAAAAAAGAAGAAGATAAGAAAAAAAGAACGTTAATTGAAAATTAAAAAGCAATTATGATGATGAAAAAAAGGCTAAAAAAATATGCAAATAACCTTTACAAAATGAAACAATAAGTGTGAAATTTTACAATTGCACCATATAAATCCTTTAAATAGAATATTCTTTGTTTAAGGAGAATAACGCCATTCAAATTATATATGTGCGAAAACCGAATGAATGGTCTTCAACGTCCAACAAAAGCTTCAGTCCAAAAGAGGAGAAGAATGTTTCCATTTTCAGAGAAGTGGAATAATGTAATGTTCATTTACTTTGTCCTACATCTGGCTCGGTGCCAGAAAGCAGTTCCTTTTAATTGTAAAAAAATTATTTTTTAGATACAGGTGTAAATTTTATGCAGATAATTTCATAAAAAAACTTTGCATTTCTATACATATATTTTTTTAATTGAATGAAAAGTTGCAGATAGGTTGTAACAACTTTATTTTTCATTCCGCTTATGCTAAAAATTCTATGTATAAAAGTGATAGATAGTTCAATATGAAGAACATATTTGTATGTAATAAATAAAAGAATTATCAAAAGAAAAAAAAAATATTCTGTGACACTTAATCTCAAACAGAAAATTGAAAGAAGAATAAAAATCCTTTTAAAAAGAGTGAGGAAGTTCCGAAAAATAACTGATTGAATAAAAGAATTCCGTAAGATAATTCAAGAATAAACCAAAATGTTAAGCGATAAAGAAAATTATTCAAATCCTTTGATATACACTTTTTTAGTAGAAGTATAATACCTAAAGATTCATATAAAATAATTTTTGAAAGGGTAATTTTTGAATAAAATAAAAATACATACTCCAAGCTTGGCATATGAACAAATGGCAGACGTCTTGAAATCCGTCAATAAAATAAATAAAGTAAAAATATTTTAATATAAATGAGTATTTTTTTTTCAGATTTTAAAATGAAGGTCGGTGTTAATTTCGTGTTTGAAATTTTCTTGATGTCCTCACATAAAACTATAAATTGCATTAGAAATTAATACTTAACACATGATATAATAATTTACGATATTCGTTTTATTTTATAACTTAAATTAACCTGTATTAGAATGCTGTAATAAACCAATTTACGCAACGAAAAACATAAAAAAATACTAATTGAAAACTCAAAAACATTTCTAATAATATAAAAAGGTTAAAAAATTTGCAAAAACTTCTTACAAAATCAATTAATAATGTGAAATTTTACAATTGCAGTTTAAAAATACTTTGAATCAAATATTCTTTGTCCAAGGAGCATAACGCCATTCAAATTATATGTGCGAAATACAAATAAATGTTCTTCAACGTCAAATAAAATTTGCAGTCAATATCGGCTCATTAGTCAGACGTCTTCAAATCAGTCAATAAAATAATAAAAAAAAATATTTTAATAAAAATGAGAAATTTGTTTTCAGTTTTTAAAGTGAAGGTTGGAGTTAATTTCTTGTTTTATATCTTCTTTATGTCCTCACATAAAAATAGAAATTGCATTTGAAATCAACAGATGATCAAATAATCCATAATATTTGTACTATTTTATAACTTCAATGAACCTGTATTAGTCCGCATAAGTTAACCAAATTTTCCAATATAAAACATAAAGAAACCCATTAATTAAAAATTAAAAATCAAGTACGATGATATAAAAAATTATAAAAAGTATGCAAGTAAGCTTTATAAAAACAAAAAATAAATGTGAATTTTTACAATTGCTCCGAAAAAATCCTTCGACTACAATATTCTTTGTTTAAGGAGCATAACGCCATTCAAATAATATGTGCGAAATTCGAATAAATGGCCTTCAAGTCCAACAAAAGCTTCAGTCCAAAAGAGGAAAAGAATGTTTCCATATTTAGCGAAGCAGAAGAATTTAATGTTCCTTTACTTTGTCCTACATATGGCTCGGTACCAAAAAACAATTTCTTTTAAATGGAATTTTTTTTTTCCGGATACAAGTGCAAATTTTACATAGACAATTTCATAAAGAAATTTTTCATTTCTCTCTATACACTTTTTTACTTGAATGAAAGATTGCAGATACGTTGTAGAAACTCAATTTTTCCATCCACTTATGATAAAAGCTATTTGTATAAAAATGATAGATAGTTCAATATGAAGAACATAATTGTATTTAATAAATAAAAAATGATAAAAAGAAAGCAAATATTCTTTGGCACTTAATCTCAGTTAAAAAAAATAGAAAGAAGAATAAAAATCCTTTTAAACAGAGTGAGGAAGTTTTCAAAAATAACTGATTGGATAAAGGAATTACGTAAGATGATTCAAGAGTAAACTAAAATGTTAAGCGACAAAGAAAATTATTTAAATCCTTTGCTATACACATTTTTAGTAGAAGTAAAATATATAAAAAATTATATAATGTAATATTTGATAATGGACATTTTTGAATAACATATTAAAATATACACCAATCTGGGCATATTAATGAAATTCAGAAGTCTTGAAATCAGTCAATAAAATAAATATGAATAAAAATATTTTAATAAAAATGAGTAATTTTTTTTTTCAAATTTAAAAATAAAGTTCGGAGTTAATTTCGTGTTTGCTATTTTCTTTATGTCCTCACATAAAACTAGAAATTGCAAAAGAAATTATCACTTAAGTCATGATCAAATAATCCATGATATTTGTATTATTTTGTAACTTTAATTAACCTGTATTAGTCTACATAAGTTAACCAAATTATGCAATGAAAACATAAAAAAACCCATTAATTAAAAATTGAAAATCAATTTTGATGATATAAAAAATGATAAAAAGAATGCAAGTAACCCTTTCAAAATCAAATATTAATTGTTAAATTTTACAATTGCACCATGAAAATCCTTTGACTAGAATTTTCTTTGTTTAAGGAGCATAACGCCATTCAAATTATGTGTGCAAATTTCGAATGAATGGCTTTTAACACCCACAAAAGCTTCAGTCAAAAAGAGGAAAAGAGTGTTTCCACATTTAGCGAAGCAGAAGAATGTAATGTTCATTTACTTTGTCCCACATTTGGATCGGTGCAATAAAGCTATTCCTTGTAAACAGCAAAAATTATTTTTCAAGATACAGGTGCAAATTTTTTATAGATAATTTCATAAAGAATATCGCATTTATGTATATATATATATATATATATATATTTAAATTGAAACAATGGTTGCTGATATGCTGTTGTAACTCAATTTTTTAATCCACTCATGCTAACAATGATTTATATAGATAGTTCAATATGAAGAACATAATTGTATTTCATAAAAAAAGAATGATCAAACTAAAGCAAATATTCTGCGACATTTATTCGCTGTCGGAAAATTCAAATAAGAATAAAAATCATTTTAAAAAGAGTCAGGAAGTTTCGAAAAATAACTGATTGAATAAAGGAATTGCATAAGATGATTCAAGATGTAAAGTGACAAAGAAAATCATTCTAAACCTTTATTGTAATCAATTTTAATAGAAGTATAATTTATAAAGTTTCATATAAAGTACTTTTTGAAAATGGTAATTATTGAATAACATATAAAAAAATACACCAATCTGGGCACACCAACGAAAGTCAGACATCTTAAAATTAGCCAATAAAGTAAATTAAAATTAAAATATTAAAAAAATAAGCAATATTCTTTCAATTTTTAAAATGAAGATTGGAGTTAATTTCGTGCTACATATTTTTTTTATGTCCTTTCATAAAACTAGAAATTGCATGAGAAATTTACACTTAACGCGCGGTCAAAAAATTCATGATATTTGTATTATTTTATAACTTCAATTAACCTGTATTAAACTACATATGTTAACAAGATTATGCAATGCAAAAAAATAAAAAACCCATTAATTAAAAATTAAAAATCAATTATTATGATATAAAAAATGATAAAAAAAATATGTAAGTGACCTTTACAAAATCAAACAATAAGAGTGAAATTTTACAATTGCACCATAAAAATCCTTTGACTAGGATATTCTTTGTTGAAAGAACATAATGCCATTCAAATTATATGTGCGAAATTCGAATGAATGGTCTTTAACACCGAACAAAAGCTCGAGTCCAAAAGAGGAAGAGAAAGTTTCCATATTCAGCAAAGCAGAAGAATGTAATGTTCATTTACTTTTTCCTACAGTTGGATCGTTGCCAGAAAGCAGTTCATTTTAAACGGAGAAAAAATATTTTTCAAGATACAGGTGCAAATTTTATATAGATAATTGCATAAAGAATTTCGCATTTCTATATATATATTTTTAAACAGAATGAAAGGTTGCTGATTCGTTTTAGAAACTCAATTTTTCAAACCATTTATGCTAAATATTCTTTAAAAAAAATGATAGAATGTTCAATATGAAGAACATAATTGAATTTAATAAATAAAAGAATGTTCAAATGAAAGCAAATATTTTGCGACACTTATTCGCAGTCAGAATATTAAAATAAGAATAAAAATCCTTTTTAAAAGAGTGAGGAAGTTTCGTAAAATAATTAATTGGATAAAGAAGTTCCGTAAAATGATTCAAGATGTAAAGTGACAAAGAAAATTATTCAAAACCTTTATTGTAAGCAATTTATTAGAAGTATAATGTATAAAGATTCATATCAAGTTTTGTATTTTTTTTAAATGGTAATTATTTAATAACATAAAAATATACTCCAATCTGGGCATGTTAGCGAAAGTCAGACATCTTAAACTCTGTCCATAAAATAAATTAAAATAAAAATATTTTATGTTATATATAGAATACATAATATGTGCATTATTTTTCAATTTTTAAAATGAATTTTGGAGTTAATTTCATGTTATTTATTTTCTTTATATCCTCACATAAAACTAGAAATTGCATTAAATATTAACACTTAACACGTCATCGAATAATCTATGATATTCGTATTATTTTATAACAAAAATTAACCAATATTAGTCTGCATTAGTTAACCAATTTACGCATTGCAAAACATAAATAAAACCATTAATTATAAATTAAAAAACATTTACGATGATATAAAAAGGCTAAACATTATGCAAACAACCTTTACAAAATCAAACAATACCTGGGAAATTTTTACAAATGCACCATAAAAAATATTGAATAGAATATTCTTTGTTTAAGGAGCATAACGCCATTCAAATTACATGTGCGTAATCCGAATGAATGGTCTTCAACGTCCAACAAAAGCTTCAGTCCAAAAGAGGAAATGAACGTTTCCATATTCAGCGAAGCAGAAGAATGTTATGTTGATTTACTTTGTCCTACATCTGGCTCGATGCCAAGAAGCAGTTCCTTTTTAATGGAGAAAAGTCATTTTTCAAGATACAGGTGCAAATTTTATAAAAAATAATTTCATAAAAAAATTTTGGATTTACATACTTTTTTTTTTTTTTTTGAATGAAATGCTGCAGGTACGTTGCAGTAACTCAATTTTTCAATCCATTTATGCTAAAAATTCTTTGTTTAAAAATGATAGATAGTTCAGTATGAAGAAGATAATTGTACATAATAAATAAAAGAATGATGAAAAGAAAGCGAATATTCAGTGACACTTATTTCCAGTCAGAAAATTGAAAATAAAATAAAAACCTTTTTAAAAGGGGGTGGAAGTTTAGAAAAATAACTGATTGAATAAAGGAATCCCATTAGCTGATTCAAGAATTATTCAAAATGTAAAGCGAGAAAGAAAATATTAAGAACATTTTCTGTACTCATTTTTAGCAGTAATATAATTTATAAAGATTCATTATAAAGTATGCTCAAGTTCTACTAAAAATATTACTATTATTTATTAAGTCTTATTGTTAATCATATTTAAAGACATCAAAAGATTCATATAAAGTATACTAAAAATTTATAAAAATTTTTATTATTATTATGAATAAATATTTACTAAAAATTAAGTATATGACAATTAATTTTAATACAATTATAATTAATGACAATTAATTTTAATTAAAAAGAAAAAGTACGCTTTCAATTTAAAATATTGAATTGTCATTGGCAACTATTTTTTTTTTTCTGTACCATTATTTACAAACAGTAAAAAATGTTGATTGATATCTGCTGAGAATTTACTTTTAGTTAGTTTTTAAAAACATACCATTTAAGAAATTCTATAAGATCAAATCCTTTTTTTTTTTTTTTTTTTACTTTAAGAGAAATTTTATTAGTAAAGTGAAAATTAATTTGAAAAAACACAATTTCATTTGATATGAATGTTTTTAATAATTCCATATGGAATTATAGTACAGTAAAAAAATGAACTTATCAAAAAAATAAGAATCGATTTTTTTACTGTCATGTTTAAACATAAGAAAAAACACTAATTTTCTATTTAAAGTTTATAGATAATTTTAAAATTTAATGAAAATTATTTACTAAATTTATTAAATTTAAAATTTGTAACATTAATTAAATTTTATTTCATATGTAAAATTCAAAACTGATAAAATAATACTACATAAATTATACAGACATTGAATAAAAAAAATATGAACTCTAAATAGAACCGAATTGAAAGGCTTGGATGATTCATGTAATCTTTACAAGGCTGAAAAAATTCAGCAGTTTACAAATGCACTAGACTTTTCTTCTAAGTAATATACTTCCGTATAAAGCATAATATCATTTAAATTGTATGTTGTAAATTAATGTGAATAGTCTTCTAACAGCAAAAGGGTCAATATATTTCAAATGGTCCAGCACTGGTCGCTCGACCATTTTTAAAAAATCTGAAATTTTTTGTGCAACAACCCTAACATGACCGAAATTCAAAATGACCGTTATTTTAATTTTACTATTTTTTGTTTGTGCCTGGCGGCCATCTTTGTTTCATCGTGTTCAGCGATTTTCTCAGATACTAGGATACACAAAATTGTAAATATCTCGTCTTTTATTTTCCCAATTGAAATGGGGTTTGCAGCGTTTTGTTCAGAATAGAATAGGCTAAATATACAGTGGTAGAAAAATTTTGAAAAATAAATTTTTACAGGTGAAAGTTTAGCCCAAAATTTAAGATTTTTTCCAAAATCCATCCGTTTGCAAGAGGAAATTTTTCATGCAAGGGAAACTATCAACTTTACACAATTTTTTCTACAAATAGGTCAAAAGTGCGTGTACTCATACACCAAGTTCCAGATCTGGGAGCTGATTTCTCTTTGCGAAAAAAATTCTGAAATTCGTCGAAAATTTCAAAAATCGAACTCTTTAGGCTTTGATATCTCTAGCGGAGCACGAGATAAAAATCTGAAATTCTGACCTTTAATAGTATTGTGTAGTAGTGTTGTGTACAAAAAATTTCAAGAAGGAGATTTGAATATAAGCTGAGATACGGTGATTAAAAATTTTAAGAAATGCTATTACGAGTACATTAGGAGAAATGTGTGACCATCTTGTATAACAGCATTTTATTGCCAACACTCATATCAGAGATCCGGAGACCCCTGACAGCCCCTACCTACCAGTATTCGACCCATTTTAAAGGGTTTGAGTTGCCTGGATAGCGGGGCGGATTTCGCTTGATCGCCGAATGGGGCGATCTAGCGTGACAAGTGCCTGGGTCGGCTGCTATGGCTAACGGCTGCTGATCTGAGTTGTTTATTGGCTGGGTTAAACCAACACTCATCTCATTCCTATACAGGAGATCGGCAATGTATGTTTTGCTTTATAAAACTTTTGGGCACTATAACCGACGTGCTTGTGCCAAGTGAGAATGTTGTCCAGAAATCCACGCAGATGTTTCACTTCCCACCCAAAGGTAATAGTAAGAGCTATCAAGATAGATACAGAAGTAAAACAGTTACGGATAATAATAACAACTTGGGGATTTATTGGAATTAACTTTAATACGCCGGCCGTTTGGTGAAGAATGATTCAAGTTTGCTTATGTATTATTGTAAGTACACGTGTAAGTAAAAACTATTTATGTCACGAGGGATCACAATTGTTTTCTATACATAAATACTCAACAACGTATGTGGACAAGGGGGAATCTGGGAGATAAAAGCTTTGTAAAGCCTAGGGTGAAATTTGAAACCCTACGGCACGCCCACATTGAAGGCGAGATGTGGAAAGGAAGTGCAAATAATGACGGAAATTTGCTTATATATACCGGATAAAAACAGATTTA
This sequence comes from Maratus speculifer, assembly GCA_964019185.1. Taxonomy (NCBI): domain Eukaryota; kingdom Metazoa; phylum Arthropoda; class Arachnida; order Araneae; family Salticidae; genus Maratus; species Maratus speculifer. Next base: position 175,631,632 of record OZ025297.1, on the reverse strand, counting down.
GATAAAAGTTTTTTAGATGAATAGGAAAATAGAGGATTTAGTTACAGCCAGTAGGAAACGCCATTAGGAATATATCCAAAAATTAGAAAAATGTTAGAAGAAATTAAGTAAAAAGAGTTTTTTTAAGAAGTATTTCCAACAAACTAATATTGATGTTGATAACCTGGCACTTAAAGTAACTCAGCAGGTACTTTTGTAACCCAAAAAATTCTTTTAAGGATATAGATGCAACTTTATTTATATATTAAATTTATAAGTAGTTTGGAACTCTCGCGTATGATTTAAAAATGATTCAAAATGTGCAAATACAGCGTGGTAACAGTACGGGGTGTTTATAAAGCCACCGACCCATTTTGATGTGTAATAACTCATAAAATAATAAAGATAGATTAAAATTAACAAAATAAATGTTTAGATAGACTCAAAAAGTTTCACGACCATTGGCAATGAACTTTTAGATGTGCCCCCTTCGTCGCACGTGGAATATCTCCACAACTAGAAGAGCTTCAGCTACATGTCTTTTTTCAACAAGATGGTGCACCCCCTCATTGGGGTACCATCGTTCGTACTTCTTTGAATGACCATTTTCCAGGTCGATGGATTGGACGAGGAGGTCCAATTCCTTGGCCACCCAGATCACCTGATATAACGCCGCTGGACTTTTCCCTTTGAGGATTTATAAAAGACAATGTTTACCGGAAGAGAGTGTCGAACATTGATGACTTAAAAGCAGGGCCGTAACTATAAACTTGGAGGCCCCGGGGCAAAACCTCCGGGGGGCCCCCCAGGGAAGGCAAGTTGAAACTTTGCCCCGGGCATTGTTTCTTTTTTCGCTGTTTAAAGGCACATAGTATGATAAGCCCAAAAATGACAAAAAAAACGTAGAATTGTGCAATTCTCCTCGCAAGCACTTTGGCGGCAACACCATTTTTGCCGATCCCACTGAAGCTAGCATAGGGAAGAAAATACGGACTTTTGATTGGTTGAATACTTTAAAGAGCGTTTTATTTAGGTTCATTTTTGAGTATATGTAACTTAACCATGCGCTTCTGTTTAAAAAACTTTTGAAAGATGGATTGTGATATTTTTTTTCGATTTTATGTATTTATTAATAGACTAGCTAACCCATCCGGCAATGCCGGATGGGTTAGCACCCGTGGAATGGACCCGTTATGATAACCTTAAACAAACAATTAACACTTTAGATATACAATTAGTCAAAATCAAGCATACGATATGAATTATTCGTTAGAATAATATTTTAAAGAAATGCATAAAAAAGACCCTTGGACCTCAATAAAAATACCAGTATATAGGTCCTGAAAGAAGAGTCCAAAACTCAATTTTAAAATTATGCATTGAGAAGGTGCGATAATGAGTGGGTGAACAAAAATTGGAAAACAAAAATTTCAAGGTCCCTGAGCCGGGACCATTGGGAGTCTCAGGCTTTTAAATGGAATGTAAGAACATTGGAATAACTCAGTGAAAAATTAGTTCCAAAAATAAAGATTGGATTAAGAGAGGGCAGTTTAATAAAATTTATGGTACAAAATTTTCAAGGGGCCAGGAACTTATTTCGCATGTAGTTCGATATAAAATATTTTTTGCAGTTATTAAAGTAATGGGAGGACGCTAAAGCTACATTAAAGAAAATTGCAAGCAATCCGGATCATTTTTAAAGAAATTGCACCAATGGCCACAAGAACGCGATTAATATTCAAAATTGGTGGTAGCTAGACTATGACTGTTTCTTAGAAGTCTATGGATTTAAGAAGTTGTTTAAAAAATGCTAGTTAATTGAACCATTTTAAAGGGATTTATAATAAGAGCCCAAAAAAGGCCAACTAATAGTTAAAAAGAGGGCCCTAACAGGAAAACATGTTAAAAGCCGTAGTACTTAGCTCTTTAGATCTACAATTAGTCAAAATTAATCATAGGGTAAGAATTATTCATTTGAATAATATTTCATCGAAATGCACAAATTGATTCGGAAAATGTTTAAAAAAATATCCTAGGCGCGGATGAAAATATGAGAATCTTGTTCCTGAAAGAAGAATCCAAGACTGAAATTTAAAAATTTTGCACTGAGAAAGGAAGAAATTTATGGAGTAAACTATGTTTGCCTCACAAAATGTTCAGGGGCCCTGGACTGAACCCTATGTTTTGATAGGAGGCCAACGTTTCTTATATTGAATGTCAAAACATTAAAATATCTAAATGAATAAAGAACCCTAAAAATGATAATCGGATTAAAAGGAAGCAATTTATTAACAAGTTATTATTAAAAAAGCTTCAACGGGCCCAAAGGGGCCAGGAATTTATTTTGCATGTAGTTGGTGTAAAGATATTTTTGTAGTTATTAAAATGATGGGAAGACGTTAAAACTTTGTTGAATAAAATTGAAAGCAATTTGAATCATTTTTACAGAAGCTGCACCAAGGGCCCCTAGAATTAATATTCATAAATAGTGGTAGCTGAAGTCTAAGAAATTTTTTGTTGTTCACGTCGTACTTGGACCTGAAAAGTTGTTAAAAAAAAGCTCCGAAGTGAATCCGATTATTTTTAAGAGAGCTATGATAGAGGGCCCCATAGGGGCCAACTGAAAAATACAAACAGGGCCCTAACATGAAAACATGTTAAAATGTTTTAGTACATAGCGCTTTACACCTTTGATTAGTCAAAATTAAGCACAGAGTGTGAATTATTTGCAAGAATAATATTTTTTAAAAATGCACCAATTGTTTCGGTAAGCATTTAAAAAAAGACCCCAGGGCCCGAATTAAAATATCAGGGTGTTGGTCCTAACATGAGAGTCCGAAATTCAGCTTTAAAATTTTGCACTGAGAAGATGAGAAATTTAGGGATTGAAAAATGTTTATCGCATAAAACGATCAAGGGGCCCTGGGTCAGCCCTATGATTACCTAGGGGGCCCCAGTGTCTTATATGGAATGTAAAAATTTTAAAATATCTAAATGAAACAGATATCCCAAAAATGAAGATAGAATTAAAGACTCAGGTGCATCAGGACAGGACCTGTCTTGGACTATCTTCACCTAAAATTTCAGACTTCTACGTGCGGTAGATTTTGCTAGCCATCGCAGACACACACAAACAGTGTTTTGTTATCTTATTAGTATAGATAAGAAGAAAGATTTTCTAAATTTTTTAGATGCTTTTTATAATATTCAACCGATAAGAAGCCCATATTTTCTTTCTTGTACTAGGCTTCGGTGGGGTCAGCAAACATGCTGGCGTGTCATGACACATTCGACTCGACATTCTGCTGTCTGTCCTAGAACTATTTTTGCATGCGAAACGTAAGGAGTATATTGACAGACACGCAAAAACATCTACTCTAGCACTTTGATTTTTTTTTTAGAAGTAACTTTTAGGTGTGTGCTGTTCATTTTATAGGAAGTTAGACTAGAAAATAAAATCAATAGTTTTTTAGCCATCAGTTTGGGGCCCCTACTGCTTGGGGGCCCCGTTGCAGTGCCCCGGCTGCCCCGGTGGTAGTTACAGCCCTGCTTAAAAGCCAGAATTACAACCATCAGTAACAATTTATAAATTTATTGATTTAGTAATAAACTTAATAAACCTTTTATTGAATACAGGTACTCTATAAAAAGACATGCACAATATATATATATGTGATCTATAGTATAAATGTAATAAATAATGCATTATGTATTTTATTATATATTTTAGTAAAATTTAAATGTGCGAATCGCATGACATTTTAATAATAAAAATGTATAAATAATAAAAGATGACTTTTAAGACAATTTAAAAAGTAATGAAATGTAAAATCATCTAGAATGAAAGAATATTTAAACACCAAGTGAATTTTAGTTGCAAATCTAACATTATAAATCAACAAATTTAAAATTACAATAGCGTTAAAATTTGATCGAAACATAAAAAAGGAAAAATGTGAAATTTAACAAATGGTAACTAAATGCGCAAATAACACCATCAGGGCTGCAAAACAAACGTTAAATTTTACAAATGCAAAAGAATAATATTTCGTACAGAATCCGATTTGTTTAAATAGCATTACACCATTCAAATTTTTGTGCGAAATCTCGATGAATTGTTTTCTACCTCAAATAGAATTTTAGTTCAAAGGAAGAAAAAAAAATACCATTTTCTACGTAGCAAAGTAAAATCGGGTTTGTTTACTTTTTCCTTTACCTGGACTAGTGCCAGGATGAAAAGTCCTTTTGAACAGAAAAAGTGTTCTTTTTAAAGATACAGGTGAATATTTCATCTAGATAATTTTATAAGACGTTTTGCATTTGTATTCTTGATTTTAAAATGATGAAAAAGGTGCTGATATGTTGTAGTAACGATTTTTTTTTCTTTCTTATTTTCCAGAGAATTTTTTATATAGTGGTAATTGCTAACTTTTAGTATAAAGAACTCTATAAAATTGAGCGTTTTAAGAAATGATTTGTACTATTTCTTTCGGTTCAAAAAAATAGATTTTCCCCCACATTTTTCTATTTTGCCTATAGAATTGGGCAAATTATACATTTAGATCTATAGATTATCCGTCTACAAATGTTTGGCCAAATTCGCTATTCTATCATAGTTATTTATTTCTTTAGAGCCAAAAAACGTTTGACTTACGGTGTTTTTGAACACTATAAACGAAAATTACATAAAATGACTTTTTTCAAGCTGGGCTGGATCAGACGGCAAAAACTATTTATCCGGTATAACTATTTTTTTTAATTAAAATTCATACAATTTATTGAATATCAAACATATAAAAGACAATTTTATAAAAAGTGCAATATTTTTAGAAGCAAAGTGCAAAAACAGTGATCAGAAATTTGCCTTTTATTCAAATCTATCCTACTTTTGATTTTCAAATTTTATATCTTAAAGTGGTTGAAACCCCAAACAAGTTTACTTTCATAATTCTTACTGGAATTTGATTGCAAACAAATATTACAATCTACCAGATAATTACCAATGAAGGCTTGCGTAATTTGACTTACCTAAATTTATATATATATATTTAAATAAATGTTTTACTAATGATAATAAGTAATTTGTAAATCATATCCAAGGATAGAATGTTCTCCCCAGATTAACAACAACAACAAAAAAAAAAATTAACTTTCTAAAACAAATTTTTTAACGGTCTTTTACAGTCAAAACACCCTATCATGGAATCAGGCAACAGAAGCAAAATTTCCGTAACTACCATACATAAAGAAGTCATGCACTGCAGAACAGTATTGAAAAAGGGAGAGAAATCCATTAACAAATATCACATGAATTAAGAAATTAATGAAGATGATGCACTGTAAACTTCTTGGAAAATTTAAAACGGGTAATGCAGGGTAATAAAGCTAAAAAAATAAAGAGAAATTAATTAAGAAATATCCAGTTAATTGCAAATTTTTATAAGATAATTTACTGTGAACTTCTTAACAGATTGCAAACAAAAATGCTGACTAATAATATAACACTTGCAATAAAAAAAAGGAACTTATTGATGAATATCAAGTGAACAGATATTTGAATAAGAAGATGCACTGTTAATTTCTTAACAGGTAGCAAATAAAAGTGTAGATGGAAACTACGGCTGTTTAAAAAAGAAGGGAAATTCATTAAGAAATATCGAGAGTAAGTCAAGAAATTGGATGAAAAGATGCAAATAAAACATTTTAAAGTGATAAACTGAGAAGAATGAAGTTGTTAGAAATTTTTTAATATTATTGATAAAATTTTATTTTAGAGAGGTTTATATAAAATGTACATTTAATTTAGTAAACATAACTCATTTCAAAAATTTCTCAGTCTGCAATTTTATATATATATATATAAAAAATAGAATTTCAGTTGAAATTTTATGAAAGTCTTTAAAAGTCTTCCACCTAATCAGAAATTTAAGTTCAGGTAAACAATTATCTCGAAGATTAATACATAAAACAAACGGAAAATTTGATCTATGTTTTTATTGACATAAGACACCGGAATGCACTGATTTAAGAGTCATGAAAATTTATCATTTGACAAAAACTATTAAAATTTTTAAATTGTTAAAAAAAATCTGTATTCCTGTTTTTTTAATTAAAAGTATAAAATTAAAAGTTATAATTTTTATTAAAACTATTATTATTAAAGAGAGACGCGTCTTGTTTAAACTCCTAAATTACTTTTGCTATAACAAACAAGCAAACGAAAAATTAAAGAAAGAAAATAAGAGCCGAAATGAATAAATTATAGTAATAAATCTTTAAAGCAAAATGTTAATTAATCTTTAAATTCTATATAACTGTATGAATTTTTTTAAAAAATACTGTAGAAAAAAATCATTGACTGCATTTGTTTAATAATCATAACACCCTTTGAATCATATGTATGCGATTGCGTAAATTTAACGAACTATATTCCCCCTCAACAAAATCTACAGTTCATAAAATGAAAAGAATGTTGTCATTTCCAGCAAAGCAAAGGTTACTGAAGTCTCTTCCCGTTTCTCTGTGTCTAGCACAATGACTTTTGATAAGAGCAAAATTCTTTGAAATACAGGTGAAAATTTTAAACAATAAATCCTCTAAAGATTTTCCATATCTATGTATTTATTTAAAAGGATGTAAGTCAGCAAGCTGCATCACAGCAATTTTTCGTCATTATTAAAAAACTTTCTGGGTGATTTCAGGAATATTACTGAATTTAATATTTCAAAGAATCGGCTAAATAATATAAGTATTTACTAACACTTGTCTTGCGCGTAAAAATGCAGTTCATATTTTATTTTTTTTTTATCTATATTTATTTATTCATTTATTTATCAAAAAAGTTAAAATAAAATAGGTAAAACAAAAGAATTTGATAAGGGAATAAATTGTAAAATTATGAAAACTCGTAAAAAATAGCTCTTTTTATGATAAATTAATATTAGCAATTTTAATATAACATTTAAATTTCATTAAGTAAAATTTATATATGTATAACGTTGCTTGTTTCTTGACAAAATTTAAATGAAATAAACTATAAATAATCTCATAAATTCTGTAAATATTTCCCATTTTGATGTATGCATTTAAAAAGAGGGAAATAATGGAGCTACATCTTAATATCTTTCCTTCTGTATTAAAAAACTTTCTGGCTAATTTCAAGAAAATTATTGAATTTAATATTTCAATGAATCGGCAAAAGAAAGCAAATACTCCATAACACTTGTTTCATGTAAAAAATGCAGTTTAGATGTTTTATTTTTATTTATTTTTTAATCAATTAATTAATTTCTATATATATTTGCAAAAACAAAAGTAAAAATATGTATGCAGTACGAAACAAATTAAAGCAATTAATTATTTAAAAAAATAGATTAAAAAATTATAAGGAAATAAATTGCGGAATTTCAAAAACCGTTGTTTCTATAAAACAATAGTACTAAAAATTTAATATAGGTTTTATGATTCAATAGATAAAATTTAAATACATATAATATTCCCTGTTTCTTGAAAAAAATTAAATGAAATAAATAATAAATGTTCCCACAAATTCTGTAAAGTTTTTACATTACTATTTATGCATTTAAAAGGATGAAAATAATAAAGCTACATCTGAGCAACTTTTTGTCTGTCTTGCTGGATACGTTGGCGACATTAATCTTCAAATGAATCTGCAAAATAAAGCAGCGAGTATTCAGTAACACTTGTTTCGAGTGGGAAAAGGCAGTTTACAAAGTTATTTTTGTAAAATAAATAAAATAAATAAAACAATAAAAAATGAAGTAAAGAAATTGAAGAAAAAAATTAGGTAAAACAGAAGAATTTTAAAAGGAAATAAATTGTAAAATTTCATAAACTTAAAAAAAAGACTTTTTTTGGACAAATTTATATTAACAATGTTTTATGGAATTTATATTTTATTAGATAAAATTTAAATATACTTTACTTTGTAAGTTTATTGAAAAGATTTAAATGACATAAGAAATAAATATTTCCATAATTTCTGTAAAGATTTTCCTCTTCTAGATATGCTTTTAAAAGTATAAAGCTACATCTTAGCAACATTTTTTCTGTATTAAGAAGTTTGCAAGGTAATTTGAAGAACATTATTGATTCTCATATTTCAATGATTTTAACGAGATTAATTGAAAAGAAAGTAAACACTCTATTGCACTTACGTCGCATGAGAAAATGCTTTAAAAAAATCAAAAATAAATAAATTTAACAGTCGAAAAAAAAACAGAAGAGAATATGTTGTAGAATTTTGATAACTGATACCAAAATATGATCTTTTTATGGCAAATTTATATTACAAATTTAATATAGCATTTATATTTCATTAGACAAAGATTAAATTTACATAAAGTTGCTTGTTTATTGTCAAAATTTAAATAAAATAAACAATAAAAATTCCAATAAGTTCTGTGAAGATTTTTCATTTTTGTGTGTACATAAAGATAAAAGTAGTGAAGCTACCTCTTAGCAACATTTCTTCGGTATTAAAAACCTTGCTAGGTCATTTGAAGGACATTATTAAATTTAATATTTAAATGAATCAACAAAAGAAAGCAAATATTCAATAAAATATATCTCGATTGGGAAAATACAGTATGGAAAGTTATTTTTCTTTCTAAAAATAAAAGCAAAAATAAATCATTTTTAGAAAAACACTAAATAAAACAAAAGCGTTTCATAATGTAATAAACTGTAAATTTATGAACTTGTGAAAAATAATAAAATTGCTCTTTTTATGAAAAATTAGCATTGCAAATTTAATAAAGGATTGAAATTTCATAAGATAAAGCTTAAAAACGCAAAACATTGTTTTTTATTGTTGACAATTTTTAAATAAAATAAGCAGTAAATATTTCCTTGTTTGTTTTAAATATATTTATATTTTTGTTTTTAAATATTTTTTAAAATTTTATGTAAATGTGCCATCCTAGTTAAAAAATGAAGAATGAAAGAAATAGAAATTAGAAACAAAAATTAATTTTAAAGCAAAATCTTGGGGATGTGATAGTAAACTTGCTTAGAATTATGTAATAAGTGTGATATTTTATAAATTTACAAGAAATCTTCATTTTACAGAGCAGTTATTGTTTAAAGAACATAATATCAATCAATTGATATGTACGTAAACCCAATGAATTAACTTACATTTCCAACAAAAACTGCAGTTCTCTTTTAAATATATATATATTTTTTTTCAATTTTAAATATTTTTTTTTTCAAATTTATTTGTAAACGTAAAATCCTAATAAAAAAAGGAAGAAAAAAATAGAAATTGGAAATAATAAATTGGAAATAACAAATTAATTTTAAATCAAAAGTTGGGGGATATAATACTAAACTGTCTTAGAACTACGTAACAAGTGTGATATTTTATAAATTTACAAGAATACTTCATTTTACAGAGCAGTCATTGTTTAAAGAACAAAACACCAATCAAATTATATGTACGTAATCCCTATGAATTAACTTTTATTTCCAACAAAAATTACAATAAAAAAAAAAAAAAAAAAAAAAAAAAAAAAAAAAAATTCCGTTTTTAGTTAAACAAAGAAAAGTTAGGTTTCTTTGCTTTGTCCTGTATTTGGCGCAATGCCAAAAACAATTCGTTTTCAACTATTAAAACCTTTTTTTCTTAAATACGCATACGAAATATGAATAATAATAAAAAACATCTATATAAAGCTTTTTGAATTTCTATGAATGCTTTTAAAAGGATGGAATTTGAGCAGATATTTTTTTTGTAAGTTTGATTATATTTTCTTTTTTATACTTTAAAATCTTTTAATGAAGAAAATCGATAGATTTTTTAAAAAAAGTTATTGAATTTAATATTTAAAAAAAACAGAAAAAGGAAACAGATATTGAATAACAACACTTGCTTGATGTGATGCAATTTAACGTAACTAATAAATATATCTTCCAAAGGAAAAGTTCAATCATAACTAATATTTCAGTTTATAAAATAAAGCATTCTAAATTAATTAACTTTAATTTTCTCAAAAGTAAAAAAATATATCTGTATAAAATAGGTACTTAAAATGATAAAGTAGTATTAAATTGTTAATATAATATTAAAGTTTCTTTACGAAAAATGTATATTATGTAGTTTTTTATGCAAATACACTTGAAATACATATTGCATATTTAATGGGTAGATCTAAATAACATAAAAAAATATGTTTTAAAAGAAAGATTTATAAATATTCAAATTTACAATTTTAGATATCATTTAATTTTTAGTTGCAAATGAAACTATGTCAAGAGAAACAATATAAAGATTTGCAATTGCAATGAATCCAAAGTATAATAATAATAATAATAATAATAACAATAATGATGATGATGATGATGATGATGATGATGATAATGAGGATAATAATAATAATAATAATAATAATAATAATGTAAAAAAGAGGCAATTAAACAAAGAAAAGGATATGATAAAAAGATAAAAGAAAACAGAAAAAAAGAGAAAAAGTAAAACAAAGATATTTCAAAAGAAAAGGTCAGAGAATTATGCCTAAAACCTTTTAGAGCAAAGTAATATATATGGCATTGTGCAAATGTACCAGAAAACATCTTTTTGCAGAAAAGTCGCTTTTTACAGAACATAATATCAACCAAAATATATCTGCTTAATCCTAATAAATTGGCTTATACCTCCAACAAAAACTATCATTAAACAGATGAAAAATATTTTTAATTTCCAAAGTAACAGAAAAAAACGTGATTTTTTTTTTTTTTTTTTTTTTTTTTTTTTTTTTTTTTTTTATCCTTCTGAATTCAGTTGAATGAGAAAAAAAAATAATTGCTATCGAAATCCTTTTCTCAAATACAGATGCATAGATATAAAAGTTACACAAAATGCGTTTTGCATTTCTATGATTTTTTTAATGATAGTTTTTGATAGATATATTGGATAAACTGTGATTTTCCCCCTCTTTTATCATAATAACTTATGAAGAAGAAAACTGATCCGTTATTTTGAAGAGTATTATTGAGTTTAATATTTTAAGCATTCGGTAATAAGAAATAAATTATTCGATAACATTTTTTGTAAGAACATACAATACAGGTATCATGACAATTTTAAACAAATTACTTAAGAAAGAAATTCGATAATATTGAAGTATTTTCTTTGAAAATGTACTGTGCAATTCTGAAATTTCATAAAATATTTAAATCAATAAATAAAATGTTGTTTAAAAAACATTCTCTTTTGATGAAAAAGTGTTGCAAGAAATTTAATATAGAAATTCTATTTCAAAAGGAAAATTAAAGTATAGATATGCAATATATTGCTTTTTAAACGTGAATATTTTAATATGGTAAACAAGAAGAAGAAAATAAGAATTAACAGAGTAAACATTAAACATTTTTTTATAAATATTTTTGTTATTTATTTATATCGTATATTAAGCCAATATGCATTACTTATTCCAAATTGTTTGCTTATTTCAATGCGAAAAAATCTTAATAATAAAATGTACATATTTAAATTATAATTAATTTTTAGTCAATTATCAGCAGTGAAATTACGATTGAAATTATTGAATATTTAATAAGTGAATATCACATTGCAAGCTAAGCTCTAAACCAACAGATTGAAAAATGTCCAAGTCGTAATTATAAGGGTTCCGGGTTCGATCCCCAGCATGGAACTGCTAATTTTACGATTAGCTAGCAATGTGATATTCACTTATTAAATATTCAATAAAATTTACTTTGGGGTTTTTAAATATTATAAGTTATTTAGTAAATTGTGAGTGCTAAATTGTAAATGTATTTTTCAAACGTCTGTAACATTTTTTATATAATTTGTAATAAAAATAAAAAAAGAATAAATAGATGAAAATTAATAAAAATAATAAAATTGAATCTTATTAAATTAACAAGTGCCTTTTCTCATCAAACAATGATAACAATAATAATAATAAATGAATGAAATGAAGCCTTAGGAAGCGAAAACTGTGATTCAACTTTACTGTCACGGGACTTGCTGAGATCAGTTAGTCACGCCATTATCGCTACGTGATGAACACTTTTTTGCACTCTGATGTACTGATGTATTGCAACATTTGCTTCTATTTAATTCCCACGACTCTTAAACCCGTTTCAGATCTTACACTCACTGCTTCCGAGCATGCAATGAATCCCACCCACGAAAATTAAAGGAAAAAAAGATGTAGAGTACATATCTGTAATGACGACACCTTCTGTCTTGGGATGAGAATCACCAAATCAGTTGTTATTCGTAACCCCTTTTAGAAAAAAAAAGTTTACAACCATCAGCGATTTTTTTTCGACGTGGTACGCTTTGAAACCATAAAAAGGAAATGCTTTTAAAAGGAAATTATGGAAATTCTGATAAAGAAGTTTTGTTATTTTTAGGTTTCTTTCATTATTCTGAAAACTTTTTGTGCATAGTTTTGTGCTATATAGTTGTATTACCATACATATCAATTTAAATGAGATGCCGATTTAAAAGTGACGCGGTTTAAACGTTTTCAAAGAAATTTTTCCAAGCGACATGATAGAAATTCTGATGATATATTTTGTTATTTTCAGATTTCAATTATTTTTTAAAGCTTTTTTTATATATAGCATATAAAATCAATATAAATAAGGGGATCATGCAGAACTAAAATGGCTTTAATTATGAGAATGGCCCGATAGAAGTTTTAAAGATCTAATAATCACATGGCCTCTGGGTGTAAAGGTAAAGACAGCCATTTTTTTCACCCTTGATTGTCAAATTTAAGAACCTTAGACAAATACTGTGTGGAATAGTATTTTGTAATAATCAACCTTAATATTGGTATTTTTAATAATAAATTAATATTACAAGTTAAATAATAATTTAAATTTTAATTTTAATTTATTTATGGTGATTACATCAAATAATTTTTATCCTAGAAAATAATCTATAATAAAATGCCATAGACAATTATTTCTTTTTTATATCGAATTTATACATCATCTATTTAAAAAAATAAACTTAAATATAACTGTTACTTTAATACTTAGTAAGTATTCGGCTTCTATTAATTAGGCTTAAAAATTCCCTGCCTTATAGGTGGAAGTAGATTTCGAAGTTAGGTACTAATTTTATTAGCAAAAACTAAATCAAACTGGGGAAAAATATTTAAAAATATGCCGAAATCATGTATATATACATTTAATGTTGAGGAAATAAATATTAGAGATTATTTTATCAATCATATTAAAAAAATGTCAAAACAAATCAAAGGGAGAAAACAATTATTAAAAATTACAATTATGCCTTTAATATATTATTTTTATATTTTGGAAATAGCAAATCTTCTAGATTCTTTTGTCAATCACTTTAAAAAATTTTCATATTAAAAATCAGAGGGAGGAAAATTAAAAATTTTATAAAAACTTGTACCATAATAATGTATCAATTCACATCATGGAAATAATATATCTTCTAAGGATATTTTGTCGATCAATACCATTGAAATCTCCAATTTAATTCATTTCTAATTTAATCTTGACTTTTTATAACGATTAAAATGATGAAAATGTACTGGAAATTTTGGTTCTACATATATCTTTGATCACCCTGAATTTTTTTATATTGAATAAAAATAGATAAGTGTTATTCCATATGACTGACAATTCTGAAGTATGTTTATTTTTAAAACTGTTGTTAGCTTTCGTTTTTTCAAAAACTAAAACAAAATCACTTCACCTTTTTTCATTCACGTATAAAAACATTTCATATTTATTTACTTAAAAGGTGTCACAAATAAAAATTAAATTAAAAAGTTGACATGTTTCGGTTCAATGAAAAGTTGACATGTTTCACGATCATAGGGGGCGCAATGTTTTGTTTTGATTTTTAAATTATATTTATATCCAGTGTCATGTAATTTTCTACTGATTTTATATGTTATGAATACGGTTCTTATGAATGAACCGAAACATGTCAACTTTTTAATTTAATTTTTATTTGTGACACCTTTTAAGTAAATAAATATGAAATGTTTTTATATGTTTATTTTTTTTCTATTTTTGTTGAATGTAAATACTATCTATTGAGGTTAAAATAATTTTTTCAGAAAAAAAAGTTTTCAGCTTTTTTTTGTTGTTGTTGTTTGATTTTTTTAGCAACTTCACATATTTTATTGAAATACGTTTTTACAAAATCAGTGTTTTTAGAAATCATATAAGGTACCCTGGGGTAATAACGCCAGGCGGGGTAATAACGCCAAGTGCTTATATTTTGCATAATTATGAAATAATCAGGTAAATGACACCCATGTGCTCTGCGCAGAAGGGTTTTGAGTCATATAAATCGCAAAAAACAGCTTCAAGTTAATTTGTTTCATTTTTAGGTCTTATTGTTTTTACAAGCAACTAAAATTAACGCTTAATCTAAAATTTGCGAGATACGTTTTGTGATGTGAAGACTATCTTTTTTATCCGGAAATACTTTGTTACTTACATAAATTTGTAGTACAATTCATGGACTTTCAAAATGTTGTTGAAGATTTTGGATATCTTCTCGAGATAATTTGTAATTTAAAATGTACAGCGCAATAACTATAACGGGGTAATAACGCCAATCCTTGGTATTGATACCCCGGTTGATTCCCTACAGTGGCCGAGCTACATCCTAAATACTGATTCTAATAAACGCAGTTAAAACTGTGCAATGTTTCTAATAATTCTATTTAAGCGGTCCTTTTTAAGCAAAAAGAAGCTCACGGTCTGATATTCTTTTGCCTCATCCTCCCCCCCACACCATACCTTTATTTTTCTTACACTTTCACAAAAAATTGAACATTTTCAATAGCTTAGAATGCAGTTTGTCAATTTCTAAGTTTGTAGAGTTTGTATTTTTAGAATTGGGCAATCTACATGCAATTATTCCATCTTATTTCATAGTTTTGTTTGCATGGCGTTATTACCCATATAGGTGGGTAATAATGCCAAACAGCATTGGTCAAGAAATCACGTCATTACATTTTATGAATACATATCTGTTAAATTATTTTTTTAATATAGATAGTCAATGAGTTGCTGCATCAAATCATACATTTGTTTGAAAAATACAATCTAAAACTGAGCTGTGAAAATTGGTAGAACCTTAACGTGGCGTTATTACCCCAGGGTACCTTATATATATATATATATATATATATATTCAAATGCTTATTGTTTAAAATGAATTACAAATTTGTGAATATATATTTAAATCTTTCAATTAAAGTCGAGTATTTTTTTTATTATTATTTATTGTGCATATATAATTGTGTATGACAAATCAGGTAAATTATGATAGTGAAAATAAGTAATAAAATCCATATGTTTAACAATGTTACTGTAATGTCCAATGTATTTTAAAGAATTCAGTATAACTTCTATTTAATGAATTTTAATCTTCCTCAAAAAAGTCTGTAAATTAGGAAGTTGTTAAATATACATACCTCTATCGTTTGAAAAGTGGAAACTTATACACCTTTATTACTACTGCTTTACAAATTGCAATTTAAAATTTACAATATCTGTTGATTTCACTATTTTTAACCACGATTATGTTTTTATATTACATGAAACAGACAGCTATTTAAAAAATCTATATTTTTAAAAAGAAAACATTTTCACCCATTTTATTAATTCCCTTTGAAGTTTTACTACATATAGAAGAATTATTTTTTCTTTTTCCCTTTTTTTAGAATAAACATTTCACGTAACATCTTCCAGTAACTATAGAAAAATATATCCTCTCAGTACTGTTATCTTTTTTAATTAATAAAGTGCCAAACCACTTATCTAAATATTTTGTATAATTTGATTTCCATAAATATAATTAAAGTACTAAAGTTCTTTTTGCTACTGCAATTTATAAATTTGTTCTCATTCTTTGTAAAGTTTCACACAATGGTCGCGTGTGTAATTTTTTTAAAAGTTGTGAGGTCAAAATATATCCAACATAATGGATTAGAATTACGGTGTTTTTGCACCATGAAATGTTGGTTAAATCGATACATTATAGACATTATTAATTTGCTTTTCTGACAGTTTGAATCGGCTAAAATTGACGATGCGTGTAGTCACATATGAATAAGCACTATTTTTATTAAACGACTTGAAAAGAATAAGCTTCTGTAATCTGAGTTGTCTTTGTTTGTATATATGCTCTCAATTTTATCAATAAATATTGAATGGCTATAAATATATAGTTTACAATTCTATTATTGTACAGGAATGATTCATACTTAAATAGATTAATCGTATTATGTATACATATTTATACGTATACATATTAATGTAGGTTTTACAGGGAACCGCTATATATTATGCTATGTAATTGTTAAATGGCTTTCAGACCTGAACGATTTGCAATGGAATACGTTAGTAAATGAGACCAATGTGGTATTGGAAAATTAAAATGACTTTGATCAAAATGTTTTTGGACAAAATTTTCACAGATGATCAAGTATAGAGTCTTTATAAATAAGTTTTATAAATGAGGAAATTTGGTAAAATTTATTAAATGTGGCCAATTATGTTACTTGAGTTGGTTCAAACATTAATTTTAACTTGTACTGGTAATTATTTGAAGTTTCGAAAATGATGAAGAGTTGCAAATATCTAGTCAAGATTTCTTTATGTGGGTACATCACATTTTTCATTTATTTAAGAAAGAAACTAAAATAGAAACAGTATGAACTACTTTTATTTGGTTGTAACGACAAAACTATTCAGTTTCGGCATAAAAACATAGGCCAACTAAAATTCAATAAGCAAATAAAACAAATTGCCCAATCTGAATAACCATTTTTTTTTTTTTTTTTTTTTTTTTTTTTTTTTTTTTTTTACAAGTAAATCTTTATAAAAAATTTTTTCTTTGAAGTTTTGCTACTTTTTGTAAAAAACTAAAAATTTCATTTTGGATGCTGTTGCATGCATCCCAACAAACAAATTATATACTTTACAATCGCACATCTGGTTAAACAGCTATATAACTGTTACATACACAGGCGTATACGAGGCTGTCCTTAACTGGATTCGCGTTGTTTAAAGTGGAATAACAAGCGAATAGTGACAGTTATTAAATTTATCCTTGCTCAATAATATGAGAAATAAAAAATGTATTTGAAGTCGTTGTTTAAGAGAAAAATATCACCAGATATGGCTGTGCGCTGCCAATAATAATAATAATAATAATAATAATAATAATAATAATAATAATAATAATAATAATAATAATAATAATAATAATAATAATAATAATAATAATTGTACCATATCTAATGTAAATCAGGTTAAAAGTCTCCTCACTTTTCAATTTGAATTTTTTAGCAGTTGAAACGAAAAATATGTTTGTTTGTTTTTATGTGCTATAAACCTTTCAATTGTTCTTACAATATAATGTAGTTTAGTGATAGATTCCATCTATAATTGTTACTGCAATGTAAAAGTAATAGTAAGTTTTAAATCTGAAATAGCTGTATAAACCTGCTAATCAATTTTTTTAACTTATATATCTGCTGTTAACTGTGGCAGTTCTAGTAATGTATATGTGTTAATCTGTTACAGTGTATGTATTGTACACTCTACATCCATATATTCACACAGACGTACGCAAAAAATATTAACAGATTTATTTATAAATGTTAAGAATGTTTAAAATGAATTCAATGTAGCCTTTTTATGCGTATTATCAATTGAATTAAGTATTAAGCTGTTTCAAAAATAAATGAATAAAAAAATAGCTAAGGAAAATAGAACATTTAAGCTTACAAAATATTTCTCTAGTTCTACGAAATCGTTTAAAGAACTAAGGGTAAATTCTTAATTTTTTTAAAATATTAAGTTATAAAATTTTTTATAAATTATAACTTATAAATTATTTATATGTAAATATATAAATTGTGTATAAAGTACATATTATTTATAAATTTATTTATAAAATTATTATTAAGTTATAAAAATATATTTTTTTAATTTACGTAGTATTTATAATCTGAATATTTAAAAAGCATTCTTAAAGCTTGTTGTAGAAAATGATTGTATTTTCGATATCGGTATAATTAGGAATTATTACGCTTAAAGTTAACTGCAACACTTAATAACCTGCATCACATAGAACATAATTATATTGTCTATTTGCCATTTGTTTCTGTGTATTAGTGGCAGCAAAATTATTGAATTATTGATGCTGAAGATGTGCTATTTTAATTCTGATATATTATTATTATCTTTTAATTTTTATCCTCTCATATCTTTTTTTTCATATACACACATTACATTTTTATTTGTTTTATAATTCAGTATGTAAGTAATCAATAAAACTTCCCCATGTTAATCGTAAAAATATTCATAATACAAACCCTGAAAAAGTTTGTAAAATTTACTATTGTTATTAACATACATTTACATTAACACAAGAAAATATTATGACTATAATAAGAACTAATGTTCTGAAACTAAAAGAAAACCAAGGAGAAAAAATCAATAAGTAAGGTAATGTGTAACGACGCAATGAACAGCGTAGCTGATGATTTAGATGGACACAGTTGCGTCGATTATATTAAGTAGAACTTTTCTTAAATAAATGCAAATTGTACCCACTTGTATTTTTTTTTACATTTCACACTACATAATATATTTTCGACAGCTTGTGTTACCAGACTAACGCCACTGATTGTTAGTCTTTTAATACCTGAAAAGTTTTGGTAGAAATTAAAAGTCTCGGGTTTTTAACTTAATTAATGGGATCAAACATTATCAAAATAAATAATATTTTAAAAATATAGGATATCTCGCTACTTCACTGGAAGAACCACACAATTAAATGCTACAGACTTGGTTTTCAAACTCAGAAAAAGAAGAATTTGTTTTTTTTCTTTTTACTGGGGATCACAGAATTATGTAGATCATCTATTAAACCAGGTCTTTTACAAAGCAGGGGCGTATCTCAGCTTTTGAAAAACAATGAAGGGCGCCATTATCAACATGGCTTCAAACATGCCAGAAAATCATCTTTTAACAGTAGTAGCAATGGAAATATGCAAAGGCATAACACAGTAGAGACATAATGCCTCTATGTATCTAAAGCGAAAGAAAAAAAATCTGTAAATCGTAATAAGTTTTTAATAGAACTTTTTCTGCGAGGGGTTATCTCAAGCATTTTTAATTGGAAGAAATCAGAAAATGAAACATAATTTTATTATTAAAATATAATGGTAATCAAGTCATATTATTAGTTTTTTTTTTTTTTTTTTTTTTTTTTTTTTCTTTTTTTTGAGGACGCAAAAACGTTGAACTTTGCAATAACTACTTTTTTTAGGTGTACATTTG
Organism: Maratus speculifer; assembly: GCA_964019185.1. Classification (NCBI taxonomy): domain Eukaryota; kingdom Metazoa; phylum Arthropoda; class Arachnida; order Araneae; family Salticidae; genus Maratus; species Maratus speculifer. Next base: position 175,612,303 of record OZ025297.1, on the reverse strand, counting down.
CCAATATAAAAAGTACAGAAACATGGGTGGTTCAAAAGTCATGGGTGGTTTCAAATAGAGAGTTTTGGAGAGCTTTCATTGATTAAAATCCTTTCGCACGATTTTATAATACATTTTTAAAAATAAAAAAATCAAAATTACCTAAAGTTTTGAAAGTTTGGGTGAAAAAAGACAGCCTTTTATGCCGTCTTATAAAACATCCAAATGGTTTGTAAAACAATAACAATAACAAAAATAGTAAACTTTCATGTTTGAAGGAGGGGCAGAATCGCCCCCCCCCCTTTACATTCTACTCCTTAATATATTTAAAAATCTGTTGCCGACATTTATTAACTCCTATCGAGATAACTTCCATAAAACGTTTTATAAAGAATGCCCAGAAATCAGTGAAGAAGCGCAACAACACATGATTAGTTGAAAAAAGAAAAAAAATCTAATCATGTGCTATCGCTTTTATTGTAATACTTTGAGTGCGTTGTAATATTTGTGCGTGAAATACGCTTGTAGAGATCTCTCTCAAAACATCTCTTAAGCAAATATCAAGGATTTTAAATAAAGTATACTTTGCAGGATATTTTTTAAAGACTTATAACAAGATACCTTCAAAAGGGTGTCAAGAAAACCTGCAAAGAGCGCCATGATGCCCGCAAGCACCGCGTCTGACAGCCCTGTTTTAAAGGATTATTAAAATATCATTAATCCCAAGGGGACGAGCGAGCAGCATATATGCCGGATTAGGTGCTCAGAATCCTTGTTTATTTTTTCAGCGAATTTTTATTGTAAATTTTCCCTTATTTTTTTCAAGCATTTTCCCGATTCAGTTAGGAAAAACATTCTCTTTTAAAAATCCGGTAGTAAAATATTACATGTTTAGTAAAGGACGCTAGTCCCGAAGGGGTCAACATTAGACTGTCTCTATTTAATTAAATATATATATATATATAAAATACTGTTTTTCCTTCTTTACGAGGTAAGAAATCAGATAATTTTCAATTGAAGTTCCTGTGTTATCCATCGCATATTTACAATTTCTTTATTTTTTCAAATAAAAAACATGTTATTATTTATCCTCACAATAGAACTACAAGAAAAATCATTGGTTCATCTTGTAAAAAAATAGAATAATTTCAGACGTAATTTTCATGATTTTACACTTTATTCTCATTTACTTGATGTCAATTAAAGTTATAGCAATTAAATAAAAGAATGTTAAATAAATCAACTGACCTATGACAGTTTAATCTAATATTCATGACTAGTCATTTATCTTGATTAGATGACATGCAATTAAAATAATTATGTGGCCAAACATGGCAGCGAATGTCATTCTGTAATTCAGACTTCGTTATATTTTAATAAAGTATGGGTTCTAAAAGTTCCCGTCAGAGTGAGCAGCAACCTCGTCATTATCGCTGAGTGATGTACTGGGAATAAACCAGGACTCAATTCCACTCTATTATTCTATCTTTCGATGTCTTTAACGAAATTATCGCTAGGATAGTTTGGGGTATAAGCATTCGACCGTGGGAATTTGATGGCATTCGTAGCGTAAAACTACTCTTACTGTTGATTTCATTACGCTTTTCGTTCCTAGAAAATGTAATTTGAAATGTAATAAATATCTGACGTTTAGAGCTTCTAAATTTAATATTTAATGTTTCTTTTATAAAAATTGTACATTGTAATAATTATGGAAATCTCCATATTATTTTTTGTGTAGTAGGATTTGACAATAGCTTTTAATTTCGTATTAAATTTACTTTATATTTATTTTTATGATACAGGGCATTTCCAAAAGTACTCCATAATTATAAAATTAAATGACGCGTAATTTACAATAAATGAATTTAGTGATATATCTCTTTCGGGTCTGGTGTATTATTAAATAGTACATGTCATTTAATGGAGTTTTATTTTGATTTAAGAAATACATATATATATATATATATATATATATATATATATATATGTCTGTGTGTGTGTGTGTGTGTGTGTGTGTGTGTAAGACCATTAATAGTAAACAATATTAACCATTTGAAATTAACCATTGAATTTAATAACTTATATCACACTGAATATTAAAGGAAAAAAGAATAAAATGAGTACAAAAGGAATTTGTAGAACCAAAGCAGAATCATCAGGTCCCAAATACTTTGGAACTACAAATGGAGTGTGTGGTTTCATTTTCGTATTTGCCATGAGAAAGCAAAAAATACGAATTTGGGACCACCAACACGCATGAAACAAAAATTAATTAAAGAAATACCAAGTAATCTATAGTGGATATGGAGAAAGTAAAACAGTGATGAGCTATAAAGTAGAATGAATCCCAAATGCACGACCATAATCCTGATACCGCACGTGATATATTAAAGCTTGAAGTATTCATATATCATATGACAGAAAAATGGAGATAATATAATAATAAAAACAAAAAACGATTTATCGTACACATCATAATATTAAATTAATAATTAATTAAAACCAGAATAATGTAATAAAAGAAAAATTAAACTATACAACATAGTGTACCCTATTATTATTTAAATCGATAACATTTATTTTGACAATGCTAGGCTGAACTCAATATCTTAATTAAGGAAGATTAAAGATTAAAAAATATCCTATTAAGAAATGTACCCTATACATTTAGTAGTGATATAGTATACTCATTTATTAAAAGTGAAATGCAATTTAATAATGTAAATGATTAACATTATTAATATAATAGATAAAACTAAACATAGATAAAACAATAATCCATACATTGGTGTTATTTAAACTCCATAGTAATTTTGTACCAAATATACAAATAAATTTCTCACTCTCAATTTTTCTGTTTTTTTTTTTTAATTTATTAAATTAACCTTTGCGTATTATCCAGACAACACCGCCCTCCCCCGTATTATAACATCTACCCACCCAACCAACCTATTATATACATTTATATATATATTACTTACATGGAGTAATGTTAGTGTATACCTATGCATTTACTGTATAACTTAAACATTTAATAATAATAAAAAATATTTTTTTTGCTTAATTCGCATTTTACCGTTTGCGATTCTTTTATTTTTAAGGTATATTTCTCTCTTTAAATTTAAAATAAAAGTTGCTTTCCTGAATGAATCACGTGTAATAAAGCGTAAAAAGTATTAGAAAGTACTATTATATGATAAATATTATTGTACTACAATAATTTCTTAACATTCCCAAAAAAATCTTCCTTCGGCTATTGTCATATGAATATGTATTGAATAGTATGCAAAACAACAACATCCATTATCTTTCAGGGAATGAAATATTCGTTAAACACTAATTAATCTATTTGGATATATAGTTTTAATGTTACAAATAAAAATAAATTAGTGTTAATGTTATTAACGTAAAATTCTTTTTTTCTAAAAACTGAAAAAGAATTTGGACCCGAAAGGATTATTTATCAGGCAATAAACATTATAGTATGACCCTACCAATAGTTGATCAAGTAAAAGTAGTGGCACGGAGGTTTTGCGGCATTTTCTTCCGTTCGAGTTTTAGAAGTAAATTAATGCGAAGTAAATGAATTAGAAGTAATTAGATGTAATTGATTGCTACAATTTGTAATGAATGTCCGATAATGAATGAAATTGAAATCCTTTGAAATTAAATAGCAACAAATTATAAATAAACAGTTTTTAATTGCTATTTTCTGACTGGTTGATTAGGCGAAAGAAATTCACCGAAGATCTACAAATTTATCTCATTCTTAGGTTTTGATTAATAATATTCTTTTATATATAAAAATATTAGTTGAGATAATTAAGATTGAAATGGATTATTTAAACTTAACGTAACTGCCTCCGCTAATCAAAAAATAAATGTTTATACTTTCAAATAAAAAAAATAATAGTAATTAATATATATATATGTGTGTGTGTGTGTATATATATATATATATATATATATATATATAAACTGGATCCTTATACAGCATATAGCTGACAACAATGCCATTTCTTTTACGCAATTCAGTATTACTTGATTAATTTGGCGTTTTATATAATTTGTCAAAATTGCATCACCAGCAATTCCTTAATAGAGCATTACTACGTGTTAAATATATTTAAATATACATTTAAATTTTATTTTGGAATTGCTATGCATTTTATGCATAATTTACACATGTTTTATTTTCATATTTCATATTATGCACATTTATGATGGGTAAGTATTACGGTGGTCCCCCCAACAACTAGTTTCGTTTTGTTCTAAGAACAAATTTTAATTTTTGTCTAGTGCAGCCATCTGAAATGGAAAAAAGAAGTGTTATTTAATTATTTGAATTATTTTTTGATAAAAAGTACATTGATGATATTAATAAAATTCATGGCACAGAATTGTAATTATGATTATAACATCTTTACGTATGTGCCAGATATGGCACGTGGTATATTGGACAGTTAAAGTGCAATGCTTAATAAATTCTGAAGTAGAAAATGTAGGCACACAATGACAGCTAGACTGCACTGAATTTTTCTATAAGTGATATTGTTGTCCTTTTTTGAAATTGAAATTTATTATACCAGAGTTTTACACATTGATAAATATAATATCACCAAACTCCTTGCTCACAAGGAAAGAATTATATTGATCCCTCATATGTACTTTTACGTAAATTTTGTACTTTTTACGTAATACTAACTGTATTATTGTGTGTTATATGGAAATTCAAAGTGATACCAAAAGTCTTCCGTAAAAAAGAGTTAAGCTGCACTATCTTGTAAAGCTATATATGAAAAACGTACACCGTTGGAATGTCACATTAAAGATGAGATATTTCAAAATAAAAAAAATAATAAAAACTTGCTAAAAGTGCATTTAATACGAAAAAAATGTCGCAAATATTTTTTAAAGATAATTTTGTATAAGAAACTAGTTTTAAAAACTTCCAAAAATTTTTCACCGAGAATTTTGAATAGGTCTTGATCGTCATGAGGATGGATTTGACTGTGTACTGAAATACCCAATTGTACTCCATCCTGGGCAATACAGCCAGATGAGTCTAATTTTTAAATTGAGGAAAAATACGGAGCGGGAAGGGATGCAGTAAATCGAATATTTCTATTCTAGTTTAAAATACATTTCCTATTTTTAAATCTTTATCCATATAAGTGAAATGTCGTATGACATATTATCATTAATAGCCGTATTATCTTTTGTAAAAAATTACTGCAGATTCTTTTTTCAATTAAATGTGATGACGGGAGGAAGGAATCATGACTTTTGTTTTATTAAAACGAACATTAAGTTTCGCTGTAGATTATGTCTTGTTCTAACACTGTTTTTTCCTATGAAATATAGTATCTTACTGTTCTTTCATTACTGTACTTTCATCATACTGTACTGTCATTAAACTTCTCTTCTCTGCAATACATAACTTTTTTTCTTGTGTATCGGTTACCAATGGAAATATGTAAATACCTGCGATTTATCATTAGGAATAGGACAAATCTTGCTATGGATTTAGTATTTGATTTTTCTTGCTTATTTAGGTACAAGACTTATAAAAAATTTCTTTATTAGCATACCTTAGCTTCGCATACAAACCAGCAAAATAGCTAAAGCTAGAAAATCTAAGTTGAATGACTAGATTCATCTTATAGGCTTTATATTACATTTAATTGACCAGTTTGTTAATAAAATGTAGGGGAAACTATTTTTCTTGGCGATGCATTAAGTTTTATTTATTTTATTATCCAGAAATATGTATAAATGAATGTTATCTAGATCAATGTTGTTTGTAAAGCTAAACTAAAAGAATTTTTACAGGATATGACTGCGGCAATCTAAGCTTCCCAGGTGGTGATCAAGGTGTAATTAAAACCGCTCAGCACAATGTTTTTGATGTTTTTAAGTGTTTAAATATATATTATTATGCAATAACATTTTATATATTTGTGACACTGTAATATATTAAATGCACCTTTTTTAGCAAGTTTTATTTTATTTATTTATTTATTTTTGAAATATGTCTTGCTTTTCAGTTTTCTTTTAAACTTAGCGTGTCATTTATTTATATATAACGTATATTTTTTCATAAAAAAATCTTTTTTTTCTTCTTTTATATATGCATCTATTATCAAATTTAAAGTGTTTTATGATAATAAATTATGGACTTACGTAACATCGCGAAATTTTCATGCATGTGAATTGATCTATAGTTAATGATATTTTCTAATATTTTCAAGCAATGACATTCTAGAAATTTCCTCTGGCGCTGTTTATAATTAGTAACTCATTTTTAAATACTTTATACTGTACATTGTTACTACTTCGAAAAACATTGCGTAACTACGAAAACTTTGTGAAATGGTTTCTTTTAGATAAGTTTCATCATTTTAAATTTTTCCACAAAGTTTGATTTAAATTTCTGCAATGCATAACTACTGGAGAAATAAATTGCCAAGTTGTTATAATGACCTATGATCGATACTTTCCAAAGCATGGTTATTTTGGTTTCGTTTCTAATTGCATGATAGACACAGTTTCGTGTTTTAAACAGAGAAAATATAAAAACTATTCATTGATTGGGAAAATTCAACTTTTATTCTAAATTCTCAGCAGGCTTAAAATAATTTCCTTTAAATTTTTTCCACTAATTATTCACAAACTAAATCTCTAAATAATTATAATAATAAAGTTACTTTATTAATTAAAGTAAAATAATTTAGACAAATCGAAGTCATATGAGTTAAGAATTAATTTCTATGCTGGAATTTATTTATTTTTTCATTAAAATTAGTAATTCTTTATTTTTACTCCTTCTATTCTCTTTTTTCATGAATTATACGACTTTCTTGAGAACCATACAGCCATATCTGGTAACAGTAAATTATTCTCCAATTTCGCTTAATTGAGGATTTTAACTTTCATATTAATAATAATAAATTACAACATATATATTTATATTTACTATAAAAAAGAGAAATACCTATAAAATGTACAAGAATCCAGAACGCAAGCACATAATAATCTCTTTCTAGTCACCTTTGATCCCAAAGACTGTTCCTTCATGTTTAGAAACTTTAGAAAGTAATTTACTTTCGAAATTTAAAGAACTTTCAAAATTAAATTTTTCTAGTTGTCCGTTTTGAGAATATTTCCAAGTAGATTTTACAATGAATTAATCAGTTTTTTGTCCACCCAAAAAATCGAGTTTCTATATCTTATCTGTTCTCAATTAAATATTTTCATCTGCATAATTGAATTTGTGCGTGCAATTATAAAAAATAACGTTATTTTTCATATTGTTAATATTGTTCATTTAGTATGTTTGTCTGTTAAGTATATTATATGAATATTAAACATATTTACATAAGAATTTATAGCATCCGAAAAATGAAATATTCCACTGAAAATGACGATTGGAAACTAATAAAAAATTGTTTTTATAAATTCGTCTTTATATTTCGAAAATCAATGTTTTTTTGGGATTTTTAAAGGAAAAGGTACATTTATCGGAATTTTCAGTGACTTGAGATTATGTTATTATATGTATTTGTTCTTGATTATTCTATATTTTTTACAATTTAAAAACTTTTTTTTACTGCGTAGGTACATGAAAAAAGATAATAATAAATAATTAAAATTGAAATTTTCTGTCAAATGCACATTCAAAGCACACTTATGCCTTAGAAGGGAACCACGTTTGGTGTTGCTCGCACCTAATATCGTGACATGTTACAATATGAATAAATGTGTCACATAAAAATTATCATTTCACATAACATATCACATAAATATATCACATAAAAATTATCTGATAAAATTATGTTTTATACACTTTTTATACTTAAATTTTATATTATTGTATTTTTATTTGTTTATTTCATGCCAAAAGTGAATTAAGTCGCTAAATATGGCACTACGAATTTTTCAATTGCTTTTATTTGGAACTATGAAATTCCGCTAGGGTTGCCGCAAAACTCTATTTTGAAAAAAGCGAACTTTTGAACCGCGAAAAATGTGAATATAACGTCGTAATTTTCAAAGCCAAATCTGTAAGTTTTTTAATTATTTTCAATGTTTTGTATTTATTATTACTCAATTTATATTTTTAAATGCTTTTCTTGAGAAAAAAAACTACGTTTCAAGTTCGATGAGTGACCTCGAAAGTAGCATTTTCAGAATGTTATGCTGCTGCAAAGTCAAAAAATATGATTTTAACAGAATATTTTTTTTTTCGATTCTCAAACTTTCTAATATAGGGCTATAAATAGCACCAAGTCTCCACGCTAAGTGTGAGCAACACCAAAAGTAAACTTCTTGTTAGTTTAAGTAACTTTGTGCGAAAGTAAACCTTCCCCACGAAAAACTCCGAACGGTTATGCCGACCGTCGCGATTGGGTTCGATCCCAGCACCTACCGTCTACCAGTTTGGAGGTCAGAACCTCGCGGCCACTGGTGAAGCTCACGGATATTCATGAAAAAGTTTAATTTTATTGTACTCGAATATCAAAACTCCATAATAACAATCCCTGCCAACAAAGATTAATTATGTAATAAAATACTCAAAATGTCTTATTTAACTATATTGAATACACGTGAATACATTGCTTGGTTTCTCCATGGAACTGAAGCATACGACCGCAATAACACAATAATGGATTAACTACATTACATTTGAATGAACCTTCTTATCATGAAACTTACTTCAGAAATATTTAAAACCTTATGAAAGTACTTTAATTGAATTTTAGTAATTTCCCTTTTTATCTGCTTTTTAATTTACGCTGCAGAGATATTTTATCTTTTATATATTATAATAATAAGATCACAAACTATTTGTATAGAGATCATAAGCAAAAATAAAACAAATAATTAAAATTGAAATTTACTGTCAAATGCAATTACTGTCAAAGCATATTTTTATCTTAGTTTTTCTGAACTAAAAACTAAAATAACTATAAATTTTAATCTTAAAATTATTAAATTTGAATTATCTTAATGTATGTAAAGTAAAACAAATACGCGCCCTCATGTAAAAAAAAAATAAATAATTTTCTTGCATTCGAATATCAAAACTTCATGATAACAATTCCATCCAACATAGATTAATAATGTACTTAAATACTCATAATGACTTATTTAACTACATTGAATATCCAGAAATATATTGCTTGGCTGTTCCATGGAATCGATGCATTCGACAGCAATAATGTAGTAATGGATTAATTAGATTATATTTGAATGAACCTTCACATTATGAAACTTTCTTCAGAAATATTTAAAACCATATGGATGTACTTTAATTGAGTTTTAATAATTTCTTATTTTCTCTACATTTTAAGTTGTTCTGCAAAAATATTTTAACTTTCACATTGTATAATAAATAAATCACAAAATATTTATGTATAGATCATAAAAAAATAAAATAAATAATTTAAATTTAAATTTATTATCAAATTCATATTCAAAGAATATTTAATCTTACTGTTTAATGCCAATGTCATGATTTTGTTTTCCCTTTTTTTTCCTCTCTTCAGATACAGAGTCGTAATAATAAAAAATAAAACTGAAAGAAATGCTGATGGAACGCGCACGCCGCCCTCCGCGAATTCAGCTTCGGTCTACTGCAATCTATTAACAATTAATATTTCTACATATGACAACCTCAGAAGCCAAGGGTTACGAGTGACAAAAATTTAATTTTGAATAAATTGAGTTTAAAGATAATTGACGTTAAATGTGGACTTCAATAATAATTGACTGAATTGAAATAGGAAACAGGCGTTTGTTCCATTATGGTCTTATAATTAATTAATATTGATTATTATTCGGCAAAAGCAGTTTCTCTCTAGAACGCAGCACATAATTAGAAAATCATTTATATTTCTTTACATGAAAAGAGAAAAGAATATTTTCAGTCGTTTGTGCAATTAGCTCATTTTTTTAAAAATTTTGTCACTTATACCCCTTGGCTTCTGAGGTCGTCTTTTCGCTTTATAATTAAATTAGAAACAGAAAAATCATTCGCCAGGCCCAGATTTCAAAACACTTCCTTACTTATTCATAATTATGTAACAAAACATAGCCGTTTAAATATTATGTCTAATTGACCCATTTGGTAACGCATAACAGATTTGAAAACATAAATTCAGCAATTATTTTTTACATTCTTTAGACTATCCGAATTCTTAGAGCAGTCTTGAATATGGTATATATCTCTGTATCGATAAATTGCATGTATGATAAAAATTAATTCAGCAAGAAAATTCATACCAGAGTTGAAAATTGATATTAAAGAATTTTCGATAAAGAAAATGGCGCAAGAAATATTTTATTCACCCCTGTATTCGATGTATACAGCTTATATAAAACTACTATCACGCAAACAATTAGTTAAATTAAAAAGCGCATACCGAAATTGAAAATCCACATTCAGCAATTATTGAGCATTGACTGATTGAAGATGTAAATAGCAACTGTCATCGAAATCTTTCGTGTGTCCCTGTAAATAAATAATAAATTCTGTGAATGACCAATTCTATTGCAATTATCTTGTAGCAAAAATAAAGGATATATATAGATTTCATTAATCTTAAAATTGTGTAATGCATTAAAATACGCAGCTAATGATTTTTTCCCATTGCCAATAATGTAATGGATTTTTTAGAGTGTCTTCTAAATGAACTATTAATACTACACATTTTAATTCAAAACTGGATATGCTATGTTAAACATTATTAATGTATATCAATTTTATGTAAATCTGGATATATTTGCGCGAGTAAAAGCGTGACCACAAGAACAAAAGGATCTACTCCATACACACATTTCAACTATGTTGGAAATTGATAAGAATGTGGAATAATGTTTTGATTCACGCTACAAACTTCTGTACATGATTTTCGTACGATATATTCTTCAAAATAAATTAAAAATATATGTTATACAATATTATGTGTCTATAGAGATTTACCAGTACACGCTTACAGATGACGACTTAGAAATCTTAAATATCGAAAATGGTCATCCTGGCTTCCCGAAAACAATGCATGCTACTTCAGTAAAAGCAGATTAATTATATACTTAGAATACTCAAAAGGACTTGTTTAACTCAATTATTCTGCCTTTGAATATATTTATTAGAATTAATGCTTGGACGCTTCAGAGAAAAGATGTATTCTACGACATTAATTTGGTAATACAATGCATGACCTATATTTAAACTAGTCTCTTCTAATTTCTGAAACTGTTTTTGAAACTATTTTAAAATTTTCAAAATAGTTCTACTTAAAATGTTATATTTTACTATATTTAAGCATTTTCAGTTATCATGCTGTTAATATTAATATTTTATGTGTATTTTTAACTATCACGTTGTAGTATTAAATAATTTGATATTTCTATGCACTTTAATTTTTTATAGTGGTATATTAAATATTACTTTTATTACTATGTATTTTCAGTTATCATGATAGTTAACAATAAATGCTTCGTCGATCTATTTTATTTTGTTTATTCTAAATGATCTTTATACACAGGGAATTGGCGGCACAGAAAATCACCTAATCGAATTCGCAGCTGAAATTCTAGAATTTCGTTAAACCCGATTTCGCAATTGGTTTGCATAGTCATAACTTTCTGAAAAACCCGATTTTATGGGATGATGCAAAGTTTTACATTGTGCATTATTCTACCCAGAAGTGTGAAATATGGAGGACTGAGAAAAGGAAAACATAATGGTAAACGTACTGAGATACTGCCAAAATTGTGTTTTTCAGTGTTCTCCACCAAAATAAGATACAGCAGACCGACTGCATTTTAATATGCGAATCAAATTTTAACTGATTCTAGAATTTCAGCCGTGAACTCGATGAAGTGATTGCCTGTGCGTCTGCTCTACCACTTATCTCACTGATTTGTTTGAATAGTTTCATTATCATATTCTGAGCATTATAAAATATTATATTGAAAAATAATTATGAAATACTGGTGAAATCAAATTTTAATAACTGTAAGAAAGTGAAAATAATTCTTATAATCTTAGACATGGTGCTGCAGTATTTAAAACAAATAGTAGATTTACATTTAGTTAAATTATTATTATAAAACGTAAAAGCCTGACTAATAATAAATAGCAATGAAAGGTGTTCCTTTTCCCCAAGGAACTTTTACAAAATTCAAGCAATAAAAATGAGTTTAAGTAATACAAAAATATTGTTACATTTCCAATCAATCAGTTATAAATTCAATCGGCTGACGACAACAATAAACACAATAACATTGTATTGCTGATTGCTAAAACTAAGAGTTCACAATTATAGTACGTTATCAAAAGGACTTACGGGGGAAGAGCACGTTAAAAGTTTTTTAAAAAATCGATTTTTCAAAAAAAAAAAAAATAATAATAATATGGATAATTTTAAGTGTAAAAAAATCCAATGGAAAAGGAATTTCATAAACATTTCAAATAGAAGAGAACTTATTGCTAGAAATATCTTGCATTAAAAGCAACAGGTTTTATGCTATAAAGTTACCTTCGGAGCTAATCTTGTGTAAAAGCTATTTACGCAAATCTGCGATGATGTATCATTTAGCTTAAAAAAATTGATTTTTAAGTATTTTATTTATATCTGAATCCAAAAATGACCTTTACTTTTAACCATAAGATTTTTCGTAAACCTTATAAAGTGAAAAACTTAGAAAAAATGAGAAAAACATGATATTAAAAAATTGAGGATATATATATATATATATTAATAATTGATAAGTTTTTAAGTAAACTTTTTAGATCTGGATCCGGATACCTTTAATAAATAAAAATATACATGTGATACTTATAAAAACATTCAATTAAGAATAGATTTTCCTAATATTCCCAATATTTTTGAGTTTTAGAATAATTTAAAATTCTATTATGCGCATATTAAAAATTTAAATTAAGAAAAATCAAGAATATTCTAGCAAAAAGTATCTCAATTTTCTGTGTTGTTTGAAATCGGATTTCAATTTTATTTCATTTAAGTTCCAAATCTTTTCGTTTTTTGGGGGATGGGGATGAAGCAACTGAAAACAAATACTAAATTGGTACGCCTACATTAGTATGTCTACATCAATGAACTTGCATGAATAAAAAAAAATATATAAAGTTTAGAGAGAAAACTCATTTGCTGAAAGATTCTGTTTGGGGAACTCTAAGGTAAAGTACAAAATACTGAAAAGAAAACATTTTTTAGGAGAGGGAATGTTTTAAAATAAAAATCAGTTTGCGTTTATTGTTTGTTGAAATAATAAACAATACATTTTATGTTAGTAATTTTTAACAAATGACAATACATTTTATTTCATTTGAAATTTGTTATTCCATATAGCATTTAAAATTAAAGAAGTTTCTAAATTAGAGGTACAAAATCGTACTATATTTTATTTATATCTGTCTGAGGTTTTAAATTTAAAAAGTCGGCTTCATTAATTTTTTGTTGAAATAACAAAATATGCCAATTGAAATACAATGTTTTAAAATTAAAAAAGCATTTCATACCATTTCACAACTGTAACTGCATCTAACATTCAAAGTGAAAGAAAATTCTAAGGTAGAATGTTATATAATTGAAAAAGAAAATCTTTTTGTTTATTTTTGCTGTGCAAAGTATTTTTTTTATTAAAATGATGCAATTTGTTATAATCTGCTTTAGCAAATTAAAAACGATTTCATTTCATTTAAAATTTGCAGTTGTTTCTAAAATTGAATGTGAAAGGTGGTATCAAGTCTTTTAATAAATAATGATATTAATAAAACTAAAAGCAAAGTTCATTAACACTAGATGGTAAAGTTCAACAAATAATGGAAAGAAAAAAGGTCGTTTTAACAGCCAGGTTTTCAAACACTAATGTATAAATTTTATCTTTACTTCTTTTCGCTTTTTAGAGCGGTTTCAGGGGATTTTATGAACATCTCAAAATAAATAAATAAATAAATAAATAAATAAATAAATAAATACTGCAACAATAATGAATTTCCAACCAAGACAGGATACCGCGTTTTTCTTCAATTTGCGAAAACAACGCTTTGGCTATTAACATTCACTCTTGATACTGAAAAAAGAAATAACAAATAACAAACTGCATCGACTTGTCTGTGCTAGGAATAGAAATGTTGCACTTTGGAAAGAAATTTCACTCTTTCAAGTATTCATTTTGGAGAAATCTAAAATAGAGTAAAAAGTATTCAGAGGAAAATTTTTGTCTTTACACTTACTCTTTTTTTAATAATAATATTAAAAATAATAAAAACACTGTATTATAACTCTTTAACAAATAAAAATACATTTCATTTCATTTGAAAGTTGCTTTTGTACATAACATTTAGTATTAAAGAAGGTTTCTAAATTAGAAGTACAAAGTCCCTAATATATTTTTATTTGTTTATTTATTTATTTTTGTCCCAAGTACTAAATTTTAAAAGAAGACAACATTCATTATTTGTTGAAAATATAATATATACAGATTAAAATACATTTTTTGAAAATTGAAAAAGTATTTCATTCTATTTCACAACTGCAAATGTATCTAACATCTAAAGGGAAATAAAATTTTAAGGAAGAATTTTATATAATTGAAAAAAAAAATAATTTTATTTCATTTATTTATTCATTTGTCTGACGTTTTAAAATTTAAAGGCATGTTATGCTTAGTATCTTCTTTTTTAATTAGAAATAATACAATTTGTAATAAACTATTTTAGCAAATGAAAAACCATTTTATTTAATTTAAAATATGCAGCTATTTCTAAAACTAAATGCGAAAGGAGATAGCAAGTCATTATATGGATATATTTAAATAAATAATAAGATGAAAAATCTGAAAGCAAAGTTCATTAATACTAGTTGGTAAAGTTCAACAAATAATGGAAAGAAAAAGGTCGTTTTAACAGCCAGTTTTTCAATCACTAATATGTACATTTAAAGGATTTTATGAATATCTCAAAAAATAAATATTACAAGAACAATAAATTTTTATCCAAGACAGAATACCTTGTTTTTATTTTATTTACGAAAACAACACTTTGGACAAAACTAAAGTTATTAAAATTAAATTTATCAAAACAAGTTCAACATGAAACTTTTTCCACTTAAAAGTGTATGAGACATAACAAAGTATTTTTTGAAATTGTATTCCATCACCAACCGATGAAAAATTAACTAATAACGAGTTTTCATTATTTGTTTATGGACGCAGTATAAACTTTAAGGTTACTCAATTTTAGTCCGGTTTGCTATGAAGAAATCAGTGTCAGCTTCAACAATCATTATTTGTTGGAATAACAAGGTTTCTATAAAAACACCATATTTTTACAACCCACAGTAAATGTCGGATTTCTTACATATGTATAACGAAATTTAGACTAGTAAAACTTTTTTAAGAACATAAAGTTCATTTATTTAAATTTAATATTGATAAAGGCAAAAATGCATATCTTTAGATAAACATAGCAAATTTAATATATATGAATTATTTTTTGATACTTCTTGGCGGCATTAAAAAATGTTTATTAATGTGAATATTAAAATACGCGCAGTATTTTAAAAAAGGTTAAAACTACATGTTCTTATGATAAAAGGATTCGATTTGGGTATCCTGCTAATAATTTAAAGGTCAGAGCATTTTTGCTTTAATTTGTATGATCAAGAATAAGTGCATAACTATACATATCATGGAAAAAAATAATTTAAATGTTTCACAATTTTGAGTACATTTTGTACGAAGTTCTTTTGAGTATGTGATGTTTAATTTAAATTGAGTATTTTTTATTTTTTTAAATTGGGTATTTTATTTTTTAAATTGAATACTTTTTACTTTTTTAATTGGGTATTTTTAAAATTTAAAATTGAGTACTTTTTACAAAATTTTTATTGCTCGTTTTTTCAGTGAACTTACTTAACACATAATACGCTTTATAAGAATGTCTTAAAGATAATCACAATACCCTGGTCTTAATTATTTATATCAGATTCATATAGTACACCCTAATATATGTAAATGTAATTTATACACATATAGACACATTTATAGAAATACGTTACTTTTTACTTTTTAAATTGGGTACTTTAAGCGTACTTAAGTTTACTTTCTAAATATGATACTTTTTACATTTAAAATCGAGTACTTTTTACTAAATTTTTATTACCCATTTTTTTTTTCACTGAACTTACTTAACACATAATACGCTTTGTAAGAATGTCTTAAGAATAAATCGCAATACGCTGGTCTTTAGTATAAATTTCTAATTTATATAGTACACCCTAACATACGTAAATCTAATTTATACACACATAGACACATTTATACAAATGCGTTACTTTTTACTTTTTAAATTGAGTACTTTTTTTTTTTTAAATTGAGTATTTTTCTATTTAAAGTGAATATTTTTTACATTTAAAATCGAGTACTTTTTACTAAATTTTGATTCTCAATTTTCTTTCAGTGAACTTACTTAACACATAATACGCTTTGTAAAAATGTCTTAAGGATAATTGCAATACACTGCTCTTAAATATAAATTTCAAATTCATAAAATACACACTAACATTTGTAAATCTAATTTATATACATATGAACACATTTATAGAAATATATGGCTTTTTACTTTTTAAATTGAGTACTTTTTACTTTTTAAATTGGGTACTTTTTACATTTAAAATCAAGCACATTTTACTATACTTTGATTACCCATTTTCTTTCAGTAAACTTACTTAAGAGCCATTATTTTAAAATTCAGACAAAAAAATGATGTTTTGATAGTTGTACTTTTTGATTTGCTTGATTTTTTTATATGTTGAAGTAGATCATATTTAATAAATAATCTGTAATTTTGAAGCCTTGAAAAAATTTCCTCTTTTCTATAGAAAATGTCAAAGTTCAAGGTTGTGAATGCTATTTTTTGTGAAAAGTGAAATGCTGGTATATTTAGAGCACTATATTTCTCACAAGCAACAACATCCCAAAATTCTTTTGGCATAAATTGTTAGTATAACCATACTTACTTATTAAAATTTATTTGTTTCCATGGGCATTGTTAATTTACGCTGTTATGTTGCCACAAAGTACAGTCAAAATGACGTTTTTATCCATTTTCTGCACTTAATATCTTATTTAAACAATAGTACCCCAAACTTTTTCTTATAGAAAATGAAAGTGTACTACTAGGACAAGGAAAATAATGTAGTACTGTACCGAGATATTGTTGCTGTTAGCAGATATAACCTGTAAAATACTCAAAATTTTCAATATCTGCAACATTTAAAGCAATGTTATTTCAAATAAGTGCATCAGTAAAATAAAACAAAGTATGTCACGCAGTAGGTGAATATATGTACAAAAACATGGAAAAGAAAAAAAAGTGGGGCCTCGTGATATTTTTATTTAAAAAAATGACAAAATTTTCAACTAAACAATGTCGATGATAGTATTTCTTCCCTATCAGAAAATGAAAAATCCCTTTTCTCGTTCCTCTTACTGTGCTTTCTCCCTATGAGAAAATGAAATATCCCCTTTTTGTTGTCCCTTCCGAAAGAGAATGAGGATGTTTCATTTTCTCTTAGGGGAAAAATGTGATAATGGGCATAGCTTTTCTTCTAAATTTTGTCATTTTTTTAAATAAAAATATCACGTGACCCCACTTCTTTTTTTTACATGTTTTTGTACATATATTCACCTACTGCTTGACATATTTTGTTTTATTTTACTGTTGCTTCATTTGAAATAACATTACTTTAAACGCTGCAGATTTTGAAAATTTTGAGTATCTAACAGGTTATAGCTGCTAACAGCAATAATATCTCGGTACAATACTACATTATTTTACTTGTCCTAGTAGTATACTTTCATATTCTATAAGTTTGGGGAACTGTTGCTTTTATAAGATATTAAGTGTGGAAAATGGACAAAAACGTCATTTTGACTGTACTTTGTGACAACATAACAATGTAAATTAACAATGTCCCATAGAAACAAATAAATTTAAAAATAAGGTATGGTTATACTAACAGTTTATGCCGAAAGAGTTTTGGGAAGTTATTGCTTTCGAGAGATATAGTGCTCTAATTATACAAGCATTTCACTTTTCATGAAAAATGACATTCACAACCTTGAACTTTGACATTTTTTATAGAACAGAGGAAATTTTTTCAGGGCTTCAAAATTGCAGATTATTTAACAAATATGATCTACTTCAACATATAGAAAAATCAAGCACATAAAAAATACAACTATTTCACTTTGTCTGATTTTCAAAATAAGGGCTCTTAACACAAATACAGTTTATAAGAATGTCTTAGGATAATCGCAATACTGTCATCTTAAATATAAATTTCAGATTCATATAATACACCCTATAATATGTAAATCTGATTTATACACGCATGAATAATGACTGCCATTTAGACAAAATCATCTACACACAAACTGCGCTATGCTACAAATTTCATTTAAACAAATCATGATAATTTATTTCTCAAAACTTTTCAGTCCAATAATTTTCTATCCATTTTTGAAAATATTGTTAAAGTACGTGTATTGCAGAACTACTTTTCATCTATGTAATTTAAAGTCTACAGTAGGTTCATCTTATCAACATATTCTTTCATTTTATGAAAATTGTTATCTTTCGCTGTCTCGATTATGTTGTGTTTTAATAATGAGTCGTTCAAAATTCCCAGCAGACTAAACTGTAACCTTATTATTACGGTTAAACAAAGTAACCAAATAGGAAGAATTGTATTCCACTTAGTGTAGAAAGCTTCAAATACATTTAACAGTTTTCTGCTCAGGGGACATTAAGCCGTAAATTTTTAATGATTGATGGATAGTGTTATTTCCCAATACTTGTTTATTTCGTCGAATAAATATTTATTTCAAGTGATATATGAAATGTCGTACGTGTACAAATAAGATTTAATCGCGTTTTCAAAATCTGAATGAATTTTAAATTAAAAAATAATCTGTTCAATCCAAAATATTTTAATTTTTTTTAAACCTTTAATTTTTTTTTTAATAAATGTGTTTCATAAATGCTTATATGTGGATTCATAAAATAATAGCGATGAGAGGTATTTGTAATATTAGAGTTTGTTTATAAGTAACTCATATATTTATTTATCTCATGACTGCAATAAAATAACAACAATACCAATTTTGTGTTAAACACATGTTGAATTCAAACATTACCTGGCGGAAAAACTAGGTTAAGAAGCTTAAAGGATTAATGGACAATTCTTTTTAGGGATTCGTTGATATATTGAAACCCTATTCGTCTCTGTTCTCTGTCTGTCTGTCAAAGTGTTTGTACGCAAAAACTATACAAGTCATATGATTCAAATTGTGTGTGCTTACAGCTAAATACCTCTTGTCACACAAAAAATCATAAAATTACTATTGAGAGTCATAAAATTAAAATCATAAAATTACTACTATTAAAAAGACTATTATTTCAATTAAAATATTTTTATTATATATATTTCTTTTTTTTCTTTCTGATTGTTGTACGCAAGTTTATATCGATATACAATTATTATGCATGTAACATAAATTAATGGATAAATGAATCAAGTGAAAAACGCGTTTATTGTTCAAATATTTTTCTATCGTATAAACTTTTGTGATTTATTAAGGATTTAGCATCTTAAATTTCGTTTGAACATTTTTTTTTCATTTTTAGAAATTATGTATCAGCTAATTTTTTTTATTGGAATTTTATATTTATTTATTATTAAATTTATTTCTGCTACCCTCTATGTAACAATTTAATAAATATAAAATAACAGTTTGGATTTATGAATTAAAGGATAAGTTGTTTCAAAATAATAATAATAATAATAAACGAAACCCTTTGTGCGGTCTGCGAGTACACTTACCCACTTTTTTAAGTATATTTTCATAATATCAAGAACTTCTCAAGTTTTACTCGTAATACTAATGTAAATTACTTATAAACAGACCATGTTAAAATGACTAATGCAAAATATTCAAAAAAAAAAAAAAAAAAAAAAAAAAAGGCTTTTTTTTTTAGTCGCAAAAGAAAGTCCTACCATTGTAAGAACATAAATAAATTTTTTCCCAATCTTGTTGCGGTAGTAAATCTACAGATAATCCACAATCATAGAATTTTGTAGAAAAAAAAAATTAAAACTTATTCCTGAAACATTTTTTTTCGGAGGGGGGGGGGGGAGCTTATTTAAAGAGAAAACGTTTCTATACCGGTAGCCAATGGAATAGATGGGAGATAAGGAATGCTGTGAAACACACACCAGTGCAAAATAAGTGGTTATGCATGATCACAGATCGCACAAGTTGTTTCGTTTAATATTTCTTTCGAAACAACTTATCCTTTAATTAATAAATCCAAATTCCTAATTAGAACTTATTAAATTCTTACATAAATATTAGCACCAAAAAATTTAATTAAAAAAATTATAAAAAGAAGTTATTTATTCTAACGGAAGAGAAAATGTCCATATCAAAATATTTAAATCAAATTCAAAATTCAAACTTTTTTAAATCCGAAATTTAAAAAAATATTAAATTTTTAAATTTCTAAAAACAAAAAAAAATGTTCAAAAGAAATTTAAAATGGTGAATAATTAATAAATCTCTATAATTTTTAAAATAGAAAGAACATTCATTTCTTTAAAAAATGGCGAATATCTGTAACTATTTTTACAGAATAATTAACCTTAAAATAAATAAATAAATAAATAAATAAATAAATAATCGACTTTTTTAAAATTAAATCGGTAGTAATATGAAAATTTCAACTTCCGTAACTGCGGTTTGAACTAAGGAACTTCTGTTTACTAGAGAGATGCTTTACCTCCAACCTATGATGTCTACCAGAAAAAACGTTTTATTTAAGGTTCTTTTCTAAACCTTAAATCGCAAAAATGAGCGGATGACTGAAAAAATAAGTTTATGTGCAATAATTTTTCACGATTTTATAACTTGTCGTGAGACACTAGGTATTCAGTTGTGAATGCACAAAATTTAAAGTCTCTGACTACTGACACTGGGACGGATAGACAGATTAGTTAGACAATTAGGACTTAGACAGATTTAGACAATTAGGGTTTATCAAATAATCAAAACCCGAAACACCGATAGGTCTCAATAACTCATTAGTATATCAAGACAAACTGAACCGTATATTTTCATATGATGCTCTGATTTAACGGGTTAAATTTACATGTTTTTAATTAATGGAGTATGGTTTAAAATAATATATACATTATGTAAATACACACAAATAGTACAATATTCGAGAATATCGTAGAAATAAAGTTTAAACTTCAAACGAAAATAATAACTTTTATTGATATATTAATGAATTATTATTTTGGATATCTTAGCAGCAGTCTACCTAAAGGGGCATTCAAGCATAGAAGTTTAATGATCGATGGGTAGAGTAATTTTATCTTTGGAGTTTATTTTAAGGGAATAAGCATTTACTGTAAATGATACATGGAATGTTATATGTATACACGAGCGCACAAATTTTAATTTTGAGTAATTTTACATCATCATTCTCCTTAAGTAGCGAATAGACATTTAACATTTGTAGATATCCCAATTATGACTATAGTTACAACCATTCAGAGATTAAGAGAGCGCAAATGCACTTTACTCGGAACCCTGTATTTTAAATGAAATAAATGAAATACGAATAATACAGATAGTGAAACTATTTGGGGAATTATTTCATGTGTTTTTCTAAATAAATACCAATATTTAAATACTAAATTTTGTATTTTTTAAAATGGTAATCACGAACTGCATGGAATTTTAAATAAAAATTAAACAAGCATGAAAATATATGCACAGATATAATACCAATCCTTCAGAATTACTGCAGACACATTTGGGAAATGAAACCTGGCATTTTCATATTCGAAACCACACAAAACGCACTTATGAGTCACGAGTAAAGATAGGACTAATTAAATCAGTAGAAAATGCAAACTTGCGCTATTCATAAGAATCTTCTAATTTACATATTTGGAATTCCTGATCCCCATAGATGTGCGCGTAATTTTGTTACAGACGTCGTAAGATGAGAGGGATAGACTCTTCAACATCTCTCTCATTTTCATTATTCAGTTGTAATGATGAGGTTATTGTAATGTCTACAGGGAATTGTTCATTGCAGTCCATTAACATATAAAGAGGTCAAAGCTACTAAAAGGACGGTTACAGCTACTTCTGGTCTTGCAATTACTTAAATTACATGCCGTGTAATTAAAGCAAAAGAAATGTTATGAATTTTAGAATAAATGATTTGGAACTTCAGATACATATTTATGTATTCATAGAATAGGGATCTGATATAAGAACGAAACATTCTATTTTTCTTTACTATGAAGATCCTCTTTCTATTCATAGGAATTAAAACTAAGGTATTTCTTAATACTTTCTTCCAATTAATGAAATATATATATTTCACTAATATAATCATATTAAGCACTTCTAACATTGAAAAAAGGTACTTTATAAGTGTACACTCTTAAAACGAAAGAGCTGATTTGGCTTCTCATGAAAGAGCTGTAATATTTTCGATCATAAAAGGGTTGTTTTTCAAACGATTAAATCTTCTTGATCTAAATTGGCTATTTAACTCTCTAAGCGTTTGACCCGTAATATTCCGTACACTAAGCTCCAGGTTTCACTGCAATATAAGCAATGTTTAAAATATTATAATTCTATAAATTTAATGAATTTTTAAAGCATTGAAGAATGATTAAGACTCTCAAGGATTACATTTATATTCCTAAATAAGATTTTTTATGAAATATTAAAATAATCATATTTTATTAGAAATTAAGGCAAAATGCAGAGAAAACAACATTACAAATTTACCCATTTGCAAGACGCTTGGAGGGTTAAATAGCTCAACTTCATTTAAATTGGTTAAAACTCGAGTTATTTCAACTCTTTTTTGAGAAGCTGCCTTTCAACATTGAGATGAGTGGATTTCAGCTCAACTTGAGCTATTTTGTGGCTGACTTTTTAAGAGAGTAGAGGCCTCAAAACGTTTTTTAGCATTCGTGTTCACAAGGTATCTTTCCGTATAAAATATATGATGCTCTACAAATTTGTAATTCCCATCTTTCCAATATATCGTAGTAATTTTGATATAGGAATGCTATCGCCACCGTTTTGCACCATGTGTTGCTATAAGTGGTCCCATGTAATAGCCAATAGTTATTTAATATACTCAGAGACTCCATTTACGACTAGAACTACAGACATTCAACAATTAAAAGGGTGGGAACAGACTTTAGTGGGCGCCCTGTATATTAAGTGAAGTAAATGAAATGCAAAAAATGCCAATAGGGAATTATTTCTTCTGTTTATCTGACAAAAACGTACCGGTATTTAAAAACGAAATTGTATATTTTTAAAACTGTAATTACGATTGCGTGGACTTTTGATTTATGAAAATATATGCATATGAATAATATAAATTCTTCATAATTACTGCAGACGCATTTTGTGAAATGAAACCTGGCATTTTTGATATGTGAAACCGCACAAAACGTACTCTTGATTCCCGAGTAAAGATTAGGCCAATTAAATCAGCAGAAAATGGAAACTTGCGCTATTTAAAAGAATCTCCTAATTTACATGTTTTGAATTCCTGATCCCCATAGCTGTGCGCGTAATTTTGTTACAGACATCATAATATGAGAAGGATACTCTTCAGCATCTTTCCCACTTTCATTATTCAGTTGTAATGATGAGGTTATTGTAATGTCTACGGGGGATTGTTCGTTGCAGTTCATTAAAATATAAAGAGGTCAAAGCTACTAAAAGGACGGTTGCAGCCACTTTTGGTCTTGCAATTACTTAAATTACATGTTGCGTAATTAAAACAAAAGAGATGCCATGAATATAAGATTAAATGGTTTGGAACTACAGATATATATATCTAAATTCACAGAGTAGCTATTTCATGTAAGAATTAAATTTGAAAACTTTTTTTATATAATAGGTAGTATCTCATTCTGTTTTTAGAAATCTAAACTAGTGTGATGCTTGATGCTTTCTTTCAATTACCGGAAAGACTAATTTTATGATAAAAGCATTTTTACCATGGAAAAAAGGTATCTTTTCAATATGAAGGTTTTGAAGGGTTTATTTGTTTACATATTTTATTGTTATTTATGTATTTATTTACATTATTTTATTTATTTTATATTTCACAAGATGTCTTTACGTACTAAATTGATGATGATCTACGAATTTGTAATTTTCATTTTCCCCATATCTCGTAAGTTTTCAATATAAGAATAATAACTCCGGCTTTTTGCACCATGTGGCGCTATAAGCGATCTCATGTAGTAGAGAATAGCCGTTTAATATACCTGGACACTCTATTTATGTCTATAGCTACAGAAATTAAGAGGTTGGGAACGTACTTTAGTGGGCGCCCTGTATTTTAAGCGAAAAACATGAAATAGAAATTATACCTATAAGGAAACTATTTGGTGAATTATATCTTGCGTTTATCTCAAAAAACGTACCAATATTTAAATACGAAATTATATAAATATACCAATATTTAAATACGAATATTTATTTTTAACAGTAATCACGAATATCATGACATTTTGAACAAAAATTAAAGAAACATTAAAATATATGAATGAAAATAATACAAATTCTTCATAATTACTGCAGACACATTTTGGGAAATAAAACCTGGAATTTTGATACGGGAAACCGCACAAAACGAACTCTGGAGTCACGAGTAAAGATAGGACTAATTAAATCAGCAGAAAATGCAAACTTGCTCTATTCATACTGATCCTCATAGCTGTGTGCGTAATTTTATTACAGACGTCATAAGATGAGAAGGATAGACTCTTCAGCATCTCTCTCATATTCATTATTCAGTTGTAATGATGAGGTTATTGTAATGTCTACAGGGAATTGTTTGTTGCAGTTCATTAAAATATAAACAGGTCAAAGCTACTAAAAGGACGGTTACAGCCACTTCTGGTCTTGACATTACTTCAATTACATGCAGTATAATTAAAACAAAAGAGATGTCATGAATATAGGAAGAAATTATTTGAAAATTCAGATACATTTATATGTATTCATGGAATAGGGATGACATATAAGAACGAAAAAATCAATTTTCTTTATTAGGAAGTATTTCATTCTATTTTTAGGAATTTAAGCTAGTGTATTTTATAATACTTTCTTTCAATTAATGAAAAATACATATATTTTTAAATAAAATGACTTTTATTATGGAATAAAGGTCATTTTTCAGTGTAGAGTCCTTGAAGAGTTTTTGTTTTTATATATTTTTTATTTTCTCACAGTTCGTTTCAGAAAGTGATATTTGTTGCAAAATGCTTTAATGGTTGACAAAACTGGATAAAGTCCTAAGGCAAATTTGCTGATTTACCCGTTCCTAGTAGCAGTAAGGGTATGAAGCGATTGTGTGATCCATCACTTTAAGCTTTTAGACACCACTAAAATTTTTAAATACAATTTCATGTTATTTAATGACAGAAATGTTAATACTAAATATTATGAATATTTTAGCTAAAAAAGTGGTGTCGACCTTATATTTTCAATTTATTGCACGTTTAAAATAGAAATTATTAAGTAGTTAAAACTCGTTTCTCAAAAATTACCCGATTGATTTTGTAAATGTGAAATCTTTTTTCAATTTATTATACACAAGATTTAAAGAAGAAATTTTTAATCTATGACTAAAATTTTTCATTTTAGAACAATGACATTTATTTAGAATTTATCCATTCTTCAGAGAAATAAAAATATGAAACTAATTAAGTTTTTTTAAGCTGTCTTCCACATATAATCTTACTCTAACACCTAAAAACTCTTATTGAAATGTACTTTAGAAATGTACTTTTTCTTAAATGTACTTTTTTGAGTACTTTAGAAGTCAATCGGGATCAGCTGAAACTTTTCGACGTGCTAAAAATTTCAGGCACTTCTAACGTGTGCGAAGATCTTGCACAATTTTATCAAACACACGAATTAAAACATACTTAAGGACTTGGATAAATTTAGTTACATATAATAAATATGAATAGAATGTTACAATAAATTAATGAGAGTGTGCGTGATATCCCAAACGTGTCTTCCATCACGCAGCTATGAGAGGAGAAACTAATGATTGTTAATACGACACTAAAACAATAACAACGGTATATAAACAGCGGTTCTCAAACTTTATTTGCACGTGAACTATCTTTAAGTAAAACTTTTTTTCAAGACCCACGTAATAAAAGGGTGTATATCAACATAAAAATTATTGTATGAAAGCTATCGGCTGTCCTGTCCTAGGAAAAATGCAAATTTTCGGACGAAGGATACACCATCAACAGAAAATATATGTCGTAATCCTAATGTGTTTAAGTAAAATAACAATTAAAAAAGCAAAAAAAAAAAAAAAAAAAAAAAAAAAAAAAAAAAAAAAAAGTCAAGGTAATTAATAGTAAGCTTAATTATTATTAAAACAAAACTTTATATTTTTAAATAGTCACTGAGATTTCTGGACTGGTGCTTAGTGATGAGGACATCTATATCTGGCTTAAAACTTGTTAATTTTAATTTTAAGTCACTTTCTACATACCGTTTTATTTGTAGTTCTTTTTCAAAAATAGCAAAATCCAAAAAACATGCTCACAGGAGTATGTTGTGTTGAACCTCATCAAACAATTCAAAGGTGATTTAGATATTTCTGAATATTGTGCTCGTAAATACATTAATATGGAAATGTATTTTTCCTTTAAATACTATGTGCTGTTGAAATTGTTACTTTTTTTTAATAAATGAAATAAAAATATATTTGGGATGACCTCGATTGTTCTGCGACCCACAAAAACAGCCACTGCCACGCATAGTTTGCGAGCCGCTGGTTTAAAATGTTTTGTGCCTGGAAATTTTGAAGGAATTATTGCTCTAGTGCGTTATGCTCACAAGAATGTTCAGTTTATTAAAATAAAAAGATATTTAAAAATAAAATAAAATTACAAATTCTATTATTTTAAATGTAAATAACTAGTAAGGCATAAAAATGGATATTATTGCAGAAGATAATGGGTAGTAACATTTTTCAAAAAATACATTCTTTTAAAATTTAGGAAATTCTTTATTTGTTTTGAATTGTTTTTAGTTTTGAATACATCGAGAGTTTATAACTGGTGATGTTACTTACCCACAATACGTGTTATAGGATATTTCATGCCATCGTTTTGAAAATTGTAAAAAAATCATGCTTCAGACACTAAAAATTCACAAAAATCATATTTTTAGAAAAAAAAAACTCTCGTCCGCCCGTCTGTATGTGTTTCCGTCCGTCTGACTTTATACTCTCTATCTCCCAAACAAATTGAGATAGAGGATTCTAATTTTTTGTGTACTTTATGTCATAATTGGACAAAGCCTACTGAATATCATTAACCTCGTTTATCCGAAACTATATTTTACGGACTCTCGAATTATTCGTTCTGATGAAAAGTATACAACAATTTTCGATTTTTTTACTTTATATTATGGCTGTAAAAGACAATAGAAATATATGAATTTTGTTTAAAAATCAAATTGTTTGGATTATTAGTTGTCGAGATATTTATAATATTATTTCCTACACTCTTATATTTTTCACGACCCTGTATTTCTTTCAAATTTCAATTTAAATATATATTTTAAATGGAAATGCGATACTTCGTCCGAGTCAGTAAACTGTTAGTGAATAGGTTTATTATTTTTGGAGTTTTAATGATGTTTCTTTTACTACTTGATTATTACGTCGATCAAAGAACTATCGCCAAAACGTAAGATTAAATGCCAATAATGACTTATCCAGGTGTCGGAGTATATAGGAAAAATGTTATTGTTCTTACCAATATATTTTACCAATAATCTTCATCATATACTCCTCTTGCTTACCTTATAAAAAAATCTCTTGAAGGTTGTTGATAAAATATATTGGTGAGAACAATAAAATTTGTCCTACATGCTCCTACCACTACTTATCGTAAATGTCTCATATACTAGACATTAAATACGTTACATGGTTTTTTATATCATAAGTGATTTTTGATTTGACTTCTAATTTATATTTTTATTAATCTTTTTATAATTTATTTTTACTTTCAATGTTTAAAGTGGAAATTATGTCAATTTTTATAATTTATGAGTAGTTATATAATTTGTCAAAATGGGTCGATGTGATAATCAAATAGTACCCGCACTTCCGTGATAGAACATTACTACGTATTAAAAATATCTAAATATACGTTTAAATATTATTTTGGAATTTGAATGCATTTTATAAAAGGCTTACACGTTTTTTTTTTTTTTTTTTTTTTTTTTTTTTTGGGGGGGGGGGTCTAAATTTTGCTAAATTGTTGTTCAAGCATTATTGCTCTTCAAATCTGTGGTATTTAGAATCTGAAATAACATCCTGTGCTTTTCTTAAACTATAAAAGGGGAGTAATAAAAGCTGAATATTAAAAATATTTAGGAAATATTATTCTAGTCTTATGTTAGCCTAATGCAAGAACCATCTATATATGCGTATAATTTTTTTTTACTCAAACGTGACAGTTATTTTTTGCTTGTGTAAATTAGAAATAATGTTTTGATATATATATTATCTTAGCTTAAGATTACTTCTTGGTATAATTTATTTTACTTCTCATTTATGCAATGAGTTAAAAGCATATATTTTTAACGAATGTAATGCATGAATTTTAAAAATATGTGTTTTTAAATTAAAATTATATAAATTAAATAAAATTAGGAAAAGGTATTTTAATGAAATAATTGGATGATGTCGATGAGAAAAATATTTCGCGGTTTATTACTTCGCATGACTAACAGAA
Organism: Maratus speculifer; assembly: GCA_964019185.1. Taxonomy (NCBI): domain Eukaryota; kingdom Metazoa; phylum Arthropoda; class Arachnida; order Araneae; family Salticidae; genus Maratus; species Maratus speculifer. The sequence continues at coordinate 175,583,390 of OZ025297.1, read as the reverse complement.
AAGTACCGATATTGTAACACAAATATCCATGTTTTTTTAAAGCATCAATTGCGATTGCCTAATTTCGTAAATTAAACAAACTGCAAATATATGCACAGAACAGATACTAATTCTTCATAATTACTGCAGACAAATTATGGAATATCAAACCTTGGCATTTTGATACGAGAAACTTCCCAAAACGTACTCTTGAGTCAAGAGTAAAGATAAGACTAATTACATCAGAAACAAAGGAAAATTTACGCTGCTCATAAGAATATCTTAATTTACATATTTGAAATTCTTGATCTTGAAGGAAGTGCGTATAATTTTGTTACAGACATAATAAGATGACAAAGATGCTGTCTAATGCATTTCTCCCACTTTCATTATTCAGTTGTAATGACGAAGATCGTGGATAGTGTACACGGAGTTGTCGGTTGCAATTCATTAAAATATAAACAAGTCAAAACTACTAAAATAACGTTTACTGCCATTCTAGTCTTACAATTGCTTAAATTACATATTGTGTAATCAAAACAAAATATGTTTATTGACTAATTTATTAAAGTAGAATAGTTTATATTTGTATTTTTTAATAGTTTTTCATGTTAAAGGGGAAAAAAATCGGAATGCTACCTTTTTCATTTCACAGTATCTTATTAAGTTATTTATAATTTAAACAAAGCTTAATGTTTTTATACAATTGACGAAAAAATTAAATAAGAGTAATTTTACTACGGAAAAACTGTACTTTCTAGAATAGGAGATTTGAAGTTTTTTTCTTATTTTACTTTAAGATCGGAGCAGTTTGGGTTTCAGAAAGTTAGATTTGTTGCAAAAATGAATTAAACAGGTGTGTGGAGCTAAATTAATGATACTAAGTACATTTCTTTGAGTTTCAGATGTTTTGCATATGAAGATTTAAATAAATTATTGCTTTAGTGAATGATTTGAACGATAGTGTTTATTTTTATGTCATTTACATTTTAAAAAAATGGTCAAGTGCGAGTAATAATCGCACTCAGAGCGTTTCGTATAAAAAATATAGAATTATTAACTTTATAAATATTATATATCAAGAAATTTTATACACCAACTTTATAAATATTGATACGATACATTTTTTTTAAATTTTCTCATTAATAAGTCACTAACTTATTGCCATCGTTAGAATTTTTCCATGTTTATCGTACATTCCACGTACCTTTTGCATTTTATTTTCAATGTTGATAGTTTTTGAACATGAATATAAAATAGACAATGAAACATATTATCATTAATTGGGAATATTGTTACATAACAACATTTGTTAAAATGAACAAAAAACATTTTTGAAAACTTTGTTTTATAAATGGAGATGTATTGAAAATTAGTATATATACTGCGAAAAAAAGATTTTACGCTATAATATTGGCAGTCGGGTTACCAGTTTATAACCGTGAAATAAGCAGTAATATATCGTCGAATAAATTAATTAAACCATGTGTTACTACTGAACGGTATTATTGTTAATTTTACTGTTTATAACTGCTATTTTTTTTTGCTGCCTGCAAAATAAGCATTTTTTTCAGCTCGAATAATATTTCTGTATATGATTTCGGGTTTACTACCTTACGTTTCAATTTAATATAAATAAATTTAAAAAATGCTCCCTATCAATAGTATTATATTGCTCTTTTCCAAGGCATTTCAATTTTATTTTCATTGCTTGAGAATTGTATATCATAATCCAACATTTCAAAATGGAAGGATAAATGGAAAAAGCCCGATCTCTTTTGTGCGATTTGTCATCATTCACAAACCGATGTATCTATCAATGCTCGAGGCATTGAAATAAAATTTTTAAATCTACCTCTGGTAAGTAATACTGACGATAGAAATATATGCATGTTTGTTTAATAACGTAAACATTTTACATGCATTGAATAAAATCGAAGCATGATTTTCAATATTGAATAGAATGTTATGAAAATTTATAAAATATTCAAAATGAGATGCAATTTGAATAATATGAAAAATAAGCCATAAAGAACAATATTTTATTTCTTTTACTATCAAGTATTACCTTCTAAAATACAAACATGTAAACTAAAATCATACACAAGAGTTTTTTAGCCAAATATTTATCTAAGTTGCATTTTCCTTTAAAAGAGAGTGTTTATGAATCAACAAATACATTAGCAAAGTTTTTTAACACATAATCATATATGTTAGTTTATTCGAAATTCATTATAAAAACATTATTATTTTTTTTAAGCCCGATCAGAAATTATACACACATACAGTACAAAAAGCCGCATTTGTCCGATATAGCATAAAGTACAACGATAACTGTAATGTCTGCTCATTCAGCCACATACTGTTCTTCACCCAAGTAGAAAATTTTCTTCCATAAATTCTTGAGAGAAATCACCTTCATAACTGTTAACTGCATTCATGTTACACATTCATCTTATTAGGTTTTTTGGTAATTATATAAATGCGTAGCACCAACAATCATCGTCTTGCCCGAACGTCTGTCCGCTTATAACAGCACGAAAACTACATAAACGAATGGTTTGAAATTTAATATATGACGTACTTCTACTATGCGTAAGACCAACTTTAGTGAAAAATGTCCAAGCCGGGGATCGAACTCGGAACATTTGGAATCGCGCTCCAAGTGTTCTACCATTTAAGCTACGAGGACGATATCCAACTTAGCATTTTTCCCTTTATATGTTGGTTCAGCTGCAAATCGCAGCAATAAATCCGTCTTCATGAGCACCATGAGCATCCCCGTCTTGGACAATTTTTACTAAAGTTGGTCTTACGCTTAATAGAAGTGTGAATATTCACGTATCTGGAATTTCAGGCGTAATTTCAGTACTAAAAATTAATTGAGAAATTGATTAATATCATAAATATATATGTGATTTACCGATCCTGGATCTCTTGTGTCTCATGTTACGCCAGAGAATTGTGTGCTCATGAAGACGGATATATTATATATATTGAGTTATATTCCATTATAAGTAATTATTCAAATTTGTCATGATAATTATTCTATTATATCATAACAATCGTAATTATTTGACATAATTATTTCACTGATAGCCCATGATTGGTGACGGTACAAGATTACAGTGCTTATTACGATATATTTAAGATAAAGTTATATGATTTCCGTATTATTGAATTTAATATATATATATATGGAATGCATTTTTGCATAAGAGTGCTAAAGCTATTTCACTGTGATTTGAATATAGAAAAAACAGTTATAGTATAAACACAACTCATTTGAGTGAAATATGCTCTCCAATAGTCAAGCCAGTTAGTTTAAATGGTAAAGCTTTGGTTCCGTAAGCCAAGGATCTGGGTTCCATTCCCGGGTTATGATTTTTTCGTTCAGTTTAAAATATTCAATTCGTACAACTCATTCACCATGTTTTAAATGCAATTTCCACCTTACATTGAAATATAACGAGATATCACACAATGTGCTTTGGAAAAATTCCAATTTGGCATTACATTATTTGCATGTATCATACATGTTATCACCTTCTACAAAGCCTGCGTCTAATTGACATTTGGATTATTGCGTTCCATTTGACGGTAAATACTAACATCGATGTATCAGATATATGATATTTAAAAGCTTTTATAATGTTTAATTTTTCTCTGTATTTTTTAGTTACTTGTAATTTCATTCCTGAAAAATAAAATGCAAAATGAAGATTATATACAAAATTCCATTAAAATTTTTTGAAAGGAATGTCGCCTCGCGTTTACTCAAAATCTGATAAACCGAATTTTCAAACTAAACATAAAGTCCCAAAATCTTCAATGGCAGAATAACTTTGAATATCTTCATTTATTCGAACTCATTTTCTCTTGACTTTGTTTAATTTGAACTAACGTGAATATCGATTTTTTAATTTTCCTTGTTTTTCCACAGACATCAGAACCTTGAAATAACCTTCTTTCTTTTATTTTTGTCAGAATTATTCTGAACTGTTCTATATATAATTTCATGCATTTGATATCCACTTTCTTAGTAACCCGTCTATCCATCAATGGCACCACCATTCCTTCTTCTATTATGCTTATTCTTAATCTCATTATTAGTTTGTTTGTTTATAGTTTTTCATTCAATATTAATCCATATTCTAACAATAATAGCCAAGAAAAAAATCCTATAACATTAATTCATCCGTAATAGTACCCTTTTATACGTGTTTCATTCTCATACTTCCTATAATTCGAACTTTGAAAAATTCGAATATTTTTTATGGTGCCGAAGTACTTGAATTAACGAGGGCCGACTGTGTATCAAATTATCTTTATCAATTTTTATAACTTTTTAAATTTTGATGCATCGAATACTTTAAATTATACTCGTTTGCATTGTAAATCAGTACATTGATAATTTATTATCAAACTTAGCTTATAAATGATTAATATTTTCATTAGTATGCTTATATTTACCTGTGACCTAATATTATTAAATTATTATGCATAAATAAGTGTACTCTTGACCTTTGTAGTTCAGAAATATTGTCAGGTGATATATGCATTCAGTTTGACCTTCAGCGATTTTATTCATGACTTAAAGCCATGTTCTCAATCCCTGCTATACTAACCTTAATAAATCAAGATGTCATCACCAGAACTATACATAGAAAATCTGAAAATGATTTAATAATCCTGTAGAGAACATTTTAAGTCAGAATAATCACCTACATGGACTTCGTATCATTACTTAAAAGCTAAAATTTGTCAGTATTTAATTTACAATTCGAAAAAAATATACATCAGCAATTTATTATATTTTGTTATAATTTCCTATAATTTGTATTTAGAATACGGACATGATTGGATTTTTTGATCGCATTTAGTGGTTTTATAATGAAAAAAAGAAAATATTTACTTATTTGTTGGGAAAATTTAAATAGGGGGAACTGGGGTACATTGATACAGTTTTTTTCTAAGATTTTTTTTGGTGTCAAGAAAGTAGAAAATTCAAGTTTTTTTTCCATGAGGTGACAGCAAAACTTGTGTAGTATGTTATAAAAATGTACAATCATTGTTTTATGTAGTATTTTTGCATGTAATTTTAAAAAAATCAAAAAAAGTCATTTGTATCAATGTGCCCCATCCCCGGGGCAGATTGATACGTTTAAGAAAAATGACGACAAAATAATACCAATGCATATTTTTCATAAAAAATGAGTTAGAAAACCATTTTATATTTATTTATAAAAATTCAAATCACCCACAATTTATTTTTAAGCAATATTAAAGCAATCAAAATTAAATATATTATGACTTGATGTTCTGTCTGTTTCTTGTCTGATTGTTGGCTGTGGTAACTTTGTCATATCTAGCACTTCAACCCCAGCATTAGCTTCTTTCTTATGAAAGATAAAAAAATTACCAGTTTTTCTGTTTATAAATAGGTTCATAAACAGAAAATAAAGGATAATTATATTAAAAATTCTGTTTATAATATGAGTATCGTTTTCTGTTCTGCAGTTTGTTTCTCTTACTTAACATTTCTCATGTCGAAAATACTTTTTTCTCTGGAGAATCGATATAAATTCGAGATTTGCCAGAATGCCGTCCTTTTCTTTTATTAGTTCTACTAGCACTAGATGCTGGGTAAGTTCCTACGTCTTCTGTTTTCAAAAATACTATAAAATGCTCTAATATAAAGAAATTAGAGCTATTTCACTTCAATAAAAACTAGTATTAGAAATTTTTCGTGAAAAAAAGGTTGGATTAAGGAGTGTATGGTAAAAAAAATAATAAAAGATAATGAAAATATGAACTATTAAAGGATTTAGGCTGTATCAATGTGCCCCGTCATAAACTGTATCAATGTGCCCCATACAGCGATTTTGAATAAAATGAGTCTCAAATCCAACACTTCACAATATATCTAACAATAAATAATGAGGAACTGATAAAGAGTAGCAGTACTTACCAGGGAGAGTATTCATTTTGGTTGAAAATACTGGAACAGTTGTATAATAGCATTTCAATTGTACAACTCAAATTTACTTTTGAACAACAAAAACAATAAATCACCCGTCCCATTTCATCAAACTGCTGAATCATTCCAAGATTTTCTGTATGTAGTTGAATACACTAGCATCACCTTTTGGAGCTGTTGTGAAACTTCCTGTAATGACCCTGTGAGCGGTAGAGGGGGTGTATCAATGTGCCCCATGTATCAATGTACCCCAGTTCCCCCTACATTATTTACATTTATTTTGCTTGTTATTCTCTCTCTGTTTGTATATATATACATATATATATATATATATATATATATATATATGTGTGTGTGTGTGTGTGTGTGGAATGACACATTTATGATAAATCAGAGAAATAATTAAGCTCCATTAAGCCCCATACTTATCTCTTTTTTTATGATAATAATTTTTGTTATGCACACTTTTCTATTCCAAATCTATATATATAAAAGAAAGTCTGGATTTCGTATTAATCACGACACAAAAAAATCTACCGAACCAAAAATCTTGAAAATTGGGGTAAAAATACTTCTTATAACATCGAGTGCCGCTAAGAAGGGATTTTCGAAAATTCCACCCCTAAGGTTCTTAAAAAAAAGAACGAACTTTTAAAAAATTCCTTAAAAATCGGCTTTTGTAGTTGTTCTCCAACTGATATCATATTTTAGTGTATTTTTTCATGCTGAAACGAATGATACAAAGCAAATTCTTTTAAATCCATTAGTTTGTGAGATACTTGACATTTTCCAAATTTGGCGCTTTCTCCGGCGCAAAAACCTGAAATTTTCAATCCATATATATATATACATATGAAAGTCTGGATTTCGTATTAATCACTACACAAAAAAATCTACCGAACCAAAAATCTTGAAAATTGGGGTAAAAATACTTCTTATAACATCGAGTGCCGCTAAGAAGGGATTTTCGAAAATTCCACCCCTAAGGGTCTTAAAAAAACGAACTTTTAAAACATTCCTTAAAAATCGGCTTTTGTAGTTGTTCTTCAACTGATATCATATTTTAGTGTATTTTTTCATGCTGAATCGAATGGCACTAAGCAAAATCTTTTAAATCCATTAGTTCGTGAGATACTTCACATTTTCCAAATTTGGCGATTTCTTCGGCGCTAAAACCTGAAATTTTCAATCCTTATCTATATATATAAAAGAAAGTCTGGATTTAGTATTAATCACGACACAAAAAAATCTACCTAACCAAAAATCTTTAAAATTGGGGTAAAATACTTCTTATAACATCGAGTGCCGCTAAGAAGGGATTTTCGAAAATTCCACCCCTAAGGGTCTTAAAAAAAAGAACGAACTTTTAAAAAATTCCATAAAAATCGGCTTTTGTAGTTGTTTTTCAACTGATATCATATTTTAGTGTATTTTTTCATGCTGAATCGAATGGCACTAAGCAAAATCTTTTAAATCCATTAGTTCGTGAGATACTTCACATTTTCCAAATTTGGCGATTTCTTCGGCGCTATAGCCTGAAATTTTCAATCCTTATCTATATATATAAAAGAAAGTCTGGATTTAGTATTAATCACGACTAGTGGTGTACCGAGTAGTACTTTGGCCGAGTAGCCGAGTACTGAGTACTCGGCCCATGACTACTCGGCCGAGTACCGAGTACCGAATGCCGAGTACCGAGTAGTTGTATAATAAGAAAATGAAACACTGATGTGCGCATAATGTGAGCTTAGGTGTACATATATATAAATATACCTGTGTACACATATCTATACCTGTGTGTACATATAATATATAATATACATATATTGTATAAATAAATTAACTCATTAAATTTGAAATTTATTTGTGCACCTTTTAAAGACAATTTTTGACAGTTCAAAACTAATAAAAAAGGAGAATTGATACATGACAACTACAGTTATTCACTTATAAAAAATTTAAACATTCTTTAACCCTCCAATTTATTCCAACCATTGAAATCTGTCTATCAAAAATAAAAATGTTTATTGGTTACTGTAACAATTCTTTGAATAATGCAAACATTTCATATTTATTTTATAACTGTCTGTACCTTATTTTCTTTTGATTAAAAAAAAATGTATTGGCTTTGCAGTTTCTTTTCATTTTTCACGTGTGAAGATTATATTATGTTATTTTAAATTTATTATTTTTTAAATATCTCCGTAAAAAACTAACCTTTTTCAATGAAAATTATAAATGTGTAAATTAAGATTGCCTTAAAAAGCAAGCTCTAAAATTGATGAGTTTAGATGATCTAGAACTTGAAAATCCACCAAAGAAACAAAAAATAAATATGAGAATGCTAATGTCGACGAACCAAAAGAGAAAATGCTAGCAAAAAGTTCATCTATTTTCTGGCAATGTTTTGAGGAAATTGTGAATGAACAAAAAGATTGTGGCACTAGTACTAGTTTAAAATCACCGCACGAAGAATTGGTACAAAAAGAGATACAGGCTATCTTAACATTTACTTATGTAAAACTGACACTCCATTTGCATGTTGGGAGAAAAAAAAAAACTTTTCCGATTATGCGCAACTTTGCAAAAAAACTCTTCTATGCACCTTCAACAACTGTTTATTCTGAACATACATTTTCAGAAGCAGGCTAGATTTATAGTAGTAAAAGAAAATGATAATGTAGAACGTTTGGTGTTTTTGCACTATAATTTGAAATAAAATAAATTTAATTATTAATTTTTTATTGCATTTATTGTATTTTCAGTTTCTTTATCCAAAATAAGTCTTTTCTGTTTTCCTATATATAAAAAAGTATTTTTATTTGTATAAATGTGAAATTTTTTTAGGGATTTTGTTCTTAACTTTTTTTTATATTTTGAAGATATATTGTTAAATGCAGAGTAAATAGTTTTATGAATTACTACATATATTATACATTGATAATCGAATAATTTTTACAGATCAGTTATAAATTCATATGCTTAAAAAATGAAATTCTTACAACTACTCGGTACTGGCCGAGTACTCGGCCAAAATTTGGCCGAATACCGAATACTCGGCAAATTGGCCGAGTAGGCCGAATTCCGAGTATTTACCGAGTACTCGGTACGGCTCTAATCACGACACAAAAAAATCTACCTAACCAAAAATCTTTAAAATTGGGGTAAAATACTTCTTATAACATCGAGTGCCGCTAAGAAGGGATTTTCGAAAATTCCACCCCTAAGGGTCTTAAAAAAAAGAACGAACTTTTAAAAAATTTCTTAAAAATCGGCTTTTGTAGTTGTTTTTCAACTGATATCATATTTTAGTGTATTTTTTTCATGCTGAATCGAATGGCACTAAGCAAAATCTTTTAAATCCATTAGTCCGTGAGATACTTCACATTTTCCAAATTTGGCGATTTCTTCGGCGTTAAAACCTGAAATTTTCAATCCTTATCTATATATATAAAAGAAAGTCTGGATTTAGTATTAATCACGACACAAAAAAATCTACCTAACCAAAAATCTTTAAAATTGGGGTAAATAACTTCTTATAACATCGAGTGCCGCTAAGAAGGGATTTTCGAAAATTCCACCCCTAAGGGTCTTTAAAAAAAGAACGAACTTTTAAAAAATTCCTTAAAAATCGGCTTTTGTAGTTGTTCTTCAACTGATATCATATTTTAGTGCATTTTTTCATCATCGTACAAAAAAATCCATTGAACCTACAATTTTGAAAAAGAGATCTATAATCAGGTTAATATGATTATATACGCTATATTTAATTATCTTAATATATATTAAACGCAAAGTGAAATTTCTTTACGGCGGCTTATAACTTAAGTTCTACTACATAGATTTTAATGGAACTTACATTGTGTTGTATAATTTTTTAGAAATTTTGTAATAAATAAAATATTGCATTCTACGTTGTTTAATTGACTACTTATTGAGATGTTTTAAATCAGATAAACGCAATTATAAAAGGTTGGTTTTATTTGAAAGTTTCCGATGAATGAATTTTTATTTGATTAAAACTGTTAACATGTTGGCCGCTACGTCATTCATTTGTGACTAACATTGTACTTTCCGTTTAGATGACTGACTTTTCACCAATGACAAACAGACTAAAACATGATATAAAACTAAAAATTACTATGATATAAAAATTTCTTTTGATTCAAAGTTTCTTTAAAATAAAACTAACCAGTGTAGCGGGCGAAGGCTGCTAGTATTATATAAAACTTCATATTGTATTACTTTAATATAAATACCAGAAAAAATGGGTATTTTATTGAAAAAAATAAAAATAAAATTATCAATAATTTTTAAAGTTTGTCTTAGACATCATGACTTGACACTCCACTTGATCTAAATAAATTTTCCAGCCAGTAACTCTGGGGACAGGTTAAAAATGGCCTTTTTGAACAACATTCACTAAATATTCTACGAAAAATCTCTAATTTATACACTATTTCCCATTTACTATTATTTCTATTTTAGCAGAATGTAAAACACAAGCCATATTTGCCTTTTATGATAGTAATAAGTTTTTGCTTGAAAAAATATATCGCTCTAACTTCGTCTACTACAATTTTGTATAATGACTGAGAGAAAAACTAGTCGTTGGAGGCCACCGTAATACTTACCCATCATGGATATGCATAACATAATATATGAAAACATAACATATGTAAACAATTTATAAAATGCATTACAATTCCAAAACAAAATATAAACGTATTTTTAAGTATTTTTAACACATCATCATGCTCTGTTAATGAATTTCTGATGAATTATTTTCGATAAATTGTATGAAACGACAAACTATTCAAGTAGCACTGAATTGCATAAAAGAAAACATCCTTATAACTCTAAAAATAATTATCATATTCACTAACGGTTTCTTGCATCGAATTAAGTGTCTCATTTGCAATTAAAAGTTATCTTTGAATTGAAATTTGAATGAAATACAGAGTCATGAAAAATCAAAGAATGTGGAAAACAGGATTAGAAATATCTCGACAACTAATAATCTGATCGACATCGTTTTAATGAACCTTTCATCTGAACGAATTTTTCGAGAGTCCGAAAAAAATAGCTCCGGATAATCGAGGTTACTGATATTAAATAGGCTTCGTCCCATTCTTACATACTAAGCACATACAAAATTTCAAGTCTCTATCTCAATTTGTTCGGGGGATAGAGCGGTTACAGACAGACAGCCAGACACACAGACGGACGGACGGCAAAATTTTTTTTCTAAAAGTATGTTTTTCGGAATCTCTAGTGTCCGAAACGTGTAAATCCGTCAAAAATTTTTTTTCGATTTTCAAAACGATTGCAAGACTTACCCTATACTATGTATGATGGTTAAGTAAAAATCAATTGTTCCTTCAGGTATCCAATAGCTGAAGTACAGTGGCTTGGGCAATGAACTCGACAGAGCATCTGTTTTACAGCATAGCAATATACATATATATAACTGCTGAATTTAAAACTTTTAAAAGATTAAATAAAATAAGACAGGATTGAATACAGTTTAAAAACTAAATTTATAAAACAAAAACAAAAAAAAATTAAAAATACTAAGAATATTTAAAATAGGATTGGTAAACGTTTTTCAAAGTTACTCTCAAGACATGACCAGTACATTATACCCACTGCATAAAAAACAACAGAGCGAATGAAGAACTGCTAAAGTTATTTTTTTAACAAACAATATTAAGCAGGAGTAGAATGAGCTCCATTCATTGTCGGCGATTGCAGTTGAGTAAACCAGGCCTCGAGATGTAATCTACAATGATAACTATTACAACCCGACTTCTAAATACAGGCATTCGGAAAAAAGCGGAATGTGTTCGGTAAGAAGATAATACTGAAATATATTTTAATTTAGATTGCCACTTTCTAAACCTCCAGTATGTTCCTTCAGGCGTATTTTCACCGATATACCCGTTTCACCATTGAAAACTATCACAATCCCTATAGTTTCCATTATTTAAACTCCATTTTGTCATATAAAATTCATGATAAAAAATGATAGTATTTTTCAAGACAGACATAACACAAATAAACATAATTTTTGTATTTCTTGTATTAGGTTAAAGTAAAATTTCATGAATATAAAGTTATTAATAACTATAATTATATTGATGGTAAAATGCCGTGAATTAAATTTTTAAACAAATGTTCCAAATGTGGATTTTTATAATGCTGATAATACTCAATTCAGAATTTTAAAGTCATATGAATATTATAAGTATTTATAATACAATAAAGTATTACACACAGGTATATACGCAGGCATAAAAATAATGTCACACGTTGTTCAGAAGACAAATATATATTAATTGTTCAGTAAGCACTTTTTGTAACATATAGCCACAATTGAAAACACACTTGGTCTCTTCGAGGTCCCACTACTTCATACTTTCAATAAATGGTGAGCTACATCGATGAATGAATTATTATTATTATTATTAATTACACAATAAAATAAAATAGATGTTTCGTAATATAGGAAAATATATAATAAATATGAATGATAATATACAATAACCACTTCCAAGTCACTAATGTTTCGAAAATATGTTCTTTATCATTAGAAATCTCATAAGACAATATAGTTTCGGTATTTAAAAACAAATAATTAAAAAAAATGTAGTCACTGTTCTTATTAATTTGGGGGAAAGTTTCCGATAATGTTTCATTGTAAATTAATGAATTTTTAAAACTGTCTATTTAGTCTAAATAATAGTACGTTTTCAACTGTGCAATTGAATTTATGCATACAAGAAAACAAAAAAATATTAACTTGAATATTAACACTAATCCTATAATTTATTTTATATGTGTGAAAAAGAATGTTTCTAGAACATAAAAAGGATTTCTTGAAAACTGGTAGCATCCTATATACCAGGTGGATAAATATAATCAATGCACGAAACTAGTGTTCAGAAACTTCATTGAAAATCCCTGGTACTTCCTGATTTTTTTAGTTAATTTTTCTTTTCTTTTTTTTTATATGGAAGTTTTTTTTTTTTAATTTTGGGTCTTCTACAAATATGTAACGCAACAATAAACTAAGCCTAAGAAAACCTTCTCTATAAAAATTAATAAAATATTTTACAAAGATACACCATAACAAGTGTTTTTTTCTGATAAAGTTAAAATATATTTTAAATTTTATTTTAAACAATCACAAAATTCTATAAACTTATTACATTCCATTGACACATGATAATTTGAAGATTTAAATAACTTTTACAGTAATATACCTTTTGAAATTCAATATCGACAACTTCTAAATGCATTTCACATGTAATATTACTATTACAGATAAGCGATCGGTAGAATAAAGGTATGAAAATGTGTTCAATATTATTTATAGAAGACTGAAAATTCAATTTGATAAGCTTTTATTTAATATCTTTCACACAAAAAGCTCATTCTTTACGCAAGCATCATTGTAGAATTTTTATTATTATTATTATTACTATTAAAACCTTACAAACCGTGCATTTTTTTCTTTTTTGAATTATAATGCAAAACTTATTAGTAAGAAACTTTGTATTTGAAAAATGAACGCACAGTGTCCGGCACAGGTAGGATATTAAACACATCCTCATGTAACTTCGAAATAAAGTTAACATCCAAGAATTTTAATAAATTTTCAATATCGCATCACTAAAAGATAGCATTCAAATTTTAAGAGTATTAATATTTGACATCTTTTGAATTTCAATATCTGGAAATCAAAACATTCCGTTTATGTTACTCTAAACACAGTTTAAATATATAATATTGCTTTCAAGGAAGACAATTTTGAATCTGAAACTACATGAAAATAGTTAGTTTTGTAGGAAATTAATGAAAAAATACTTTTAAAGAAAGTTTATGTACTTTCTGAAAATATCGCTCTTTTTTAAGTCCCACCAGTAGCCGAAAGGTTCTGTCCTCAAAACATGAAGACTACAGGTGTTGGATTCTATACCAATTGCCCCCGTCGGGCTAATTGTTCGGATTTTTCCCTGTTTTTCCTTGAACCATGGATTTCCTTGCGTAAATGCGAGTTAGGTTCCTTTAGAAAGACCTACATGGAGGGCACTCTCCTCCCCCTTAGAGCCTATATCCCACATTCTGATAATTGGCCGTCAAATATAACCAACACTTTGACTTTGGAAAACAAGTTTTATTCTGTAACAGTAGATTTACTGTTAATAATATTAAATTATATTACTTATTTCACCTAAAATAAGTAATATAATTTAATATCATATATTAATATAATATAATATCATATAATATAATATCATATATCATATCCATATCATTTTAAAACTTCTAGTTTTAATAACTTATTTCTGAAGTTTTGACATATAAACCCATAATAAAATGTTGCTCTGCACAAATCAAAACTAAAAAACAACAACAACAAAAAAGACAAAAAAACGGGAAAAAAAAACATATAGCAGGTCACGAATTTTAATACAGTTTCCTTTTAAAAAAGAAAAATCCCTTTTAACGAAAGTTTATACGATTTCCCGAAATACCGCTTGACTTTGGTAAACAAGTTTGATTCTAGAATATTTGAGTTAACCATTTAAACGTCAATGTTCTCAAATGGAGACATTGTATTATTTGTAATTCAAAACAAATATTTTCCAACATAATAACGATATCCTTATTTTTTCTATAAAATATAAAGTTGATTTGAACTTTCCAAAATATATATATATATATATGTTTAAACAAGGGAAACATAAAATCAGTAACTATAATATATTACATGCTTTTATTAAAGTTAAATAACAATAATAAAGTTGAATAGAGTTAAATAATATATTATTTGTATATATCTAATTTGCTTTTACCATTTTCTCTATATTACTTACATTTGACCGCCAGGAATCTAAATGTTTTTGGAATTCGAGAAAATACTTAAGAACAATATTCAATACCATACAGTGTTAAATAATTTTTTATTTTTGCATAGGTTGTCAATCAATAATCATGTTCCAAAATACGGACACTAAAATAAAAAAGACCAAAAAAAAAAAAAAAAAAAAAAAAAAATGCAGAAATATTTTTTTTGTCATTTTCTATTTTTTATGCATAAATTAAAAGATTTGAAGCTGTAATATAGGAAAAATAAATTTATAATTACATTGCGTTATTAATTCGGCTTGTAAAAGGTTAATGTTAATAATATTAAACTTCCTTATTCATTTCATCTAAAATAAAAAAATAAAAAATCTGTATCATTTTAAATCCTCCAACTTATTTCTGAAGTCATGACACATAAACCCATAATAAAATGTTGTGCACAAATCAAAATTTATTAGAAAAAAAAAACATATAGCAAGTCACGAATTTTAATACAGTTCGAATATCGCGCTGCACCAAGATAAATTTCATATTTTATGAACGTTTAATCTTACACACCTCTTGAAATTCAATATACGAATCCCTATTCTTACCTTCAAGCCCATTTTGCAGAGATAATATTACTTTAAAAAACATCCGATCATGATCCTGAATGTATATAAAATCTTCAATATTATTTATAGAGGAATGGAAAATTCGTTTCGAAGAAAGTTTGTATGGAATTTCCTTCACAAAATGCCGCTTAGGCTTTCTAAGCAATGACAAATGGGAAACGGAGATAGCTATCTTAGTTTTCTTTATTTTTGCAATGCTCGGGTTAAGAATGCAATTTTTCAAAGCGTCGAAATAAAATTGCGAGTAGGTCTTCCACTTCTTTTACGTGTCAGAAGAAAATTTCATTTCACGTTTATCAGGCTAACGGCGCCGTTTTTTCATGAAATAAAAGCAATGAAATAAATCCAAATAAATTTCACAGCATAGGGTTATAGGGTTAAACACTGATTTAAAAGGAAAAACCCTTTATCCTTAAACTTCTGTTCAGAGAGAGAATGCGTTTAGATTTATCAACATGCTTTATGAATATAAGTAAGGGATAAGGTAATGTTTATTTTTAATGCTTTTGTTTTTGTTTTGTTTTTATGAAAATGTAAAGTAACTTTCGCTTAGTTCAATATAAAAATTATAAATTTAATTCTCTTTTGCAAGTTTTATTTTTTATTTATATTTTTTTATTATTGAAAGTATTATTTATTTTTTTGTTACATTTTTCAATCTTTTCTCAATTTTTTTTTCTTTTTTTTAAAAAAGAAAAGAAAAAAAAAGATTTTATTAGTACTAAAATTGCGGCAAATATATATATATATATATATATATATATATATATATATATATATATATATATATATATATGCGACATAAATGAAGTAAGGATGCAGGATGTTTTAAAAACATCACTCAAAATGAAATTTAGTTGAAAATCTTTTCTAGCACTTTGCGTTTAATCATTTAAGTCAGGAGCCTTATGTGAGGCCCAGGTGCCCAGGAGGGTTAATTAACTCAAATATATAAAAAGAACATAATTAGATCTTTTATTAATCTTTTATTGCATTTAGATGAATTTCTTACAGCTTTCCATAGGGTAGAGCTTTTTGTTACTGATAAAATATTAAATTAAATAACTTCACTATACGTTGCTTTTTATTATTTTTTAAAATACATAAGAATTCTTTTGTTATTTTCTTTGAATTATTGCATTTTTTATATATTTTTTAAATGGGTAACAAAAAGTTTTAATCGTAGATTTTTTTTATTATTTTATTTTATTTTATTTTTTTGTGATTTTTTTATTTTCATTTTGATTTTTTAATATTTACCAATGCTCTTCTGAAAAAATGTTTAGAAAAGTCTTAAAATAAAAGACGTTTCAAGATAAAATAAAAGACAACATATTATAGTTTTTATTGGTATAAATCTAAAGTATATGATAAAAGCTGGAAAATAAATAACATCCGAAAAGTGATCAATCGAATCAAGTACTGTGTTAAAAATATGAACCTAAATTTTACACAAAATCTAGCAAATAAGGTTACATGGGGAAACTGGGCTTCAATTTTACAATGTCACTCTGGGGATTCTGTCTCTTCAACTTCCGAAAGCTAATGTTCACTTGAATTGATCTCCGAACCATTATAAATATATTTAGTTTTATTTTGCAGACAAATATTTTCAAAAACACATTTTAATGTCTAATATATATATATATATATATATATATATATATATATATATATATATATATATATATATATATATATATATATATATATATATATATTCTATCTGTATTTTTCATGTTAGCAGTTGCCACATAAAGAAGGGGCAACTGACTCAGGAAGTTATTTTCCACACACCTTATTTATTTTCATTTATTTTTATTTTAGTATAGGTTATTTTGTTTAATAAAAATTAAAAACTTAACCCGCAAGACCATGCAAATTATATGTAATTATTAAAGAACGTTGTACTTGCTGTGGTATCAATGTATCCAAAAAATCACCAAATGTGAAATGATTAGATTTATTTACATAACAAACATACGAATTATGTAAGTACATATGCACTTAGTATAGGTCTCAAGTATAAAAGTTATATGGATACTTTAGGAAAAAAATAAACAAGATACATCTATGAACAAACGGGTACGTACGTAATTAAATATTTTATTCATCTTTTTATTTACCTCAGTGAAATTTCGATCCAATAAATCTGCGGACTATGTAATCAAGTTTTTATGTAGAACAGACTTATTTTTATGTTGGTTCGGACAGATTTCCATTAATGTAATTTTGTCTTATGTACCCCTCTTCTTCTGTATCGTAATATTTTGAGATTTTGAGATCTCACTTAAAAAATTGGTTTAAAATCAGCTGACATTGTTTAAAAATATAACGAAATTTTGATAATTCATTATATATCTTCCTTTACTGCGAGCAAAAAACAATGGAGAAATTAATTTCTCGTAGTACGAGAGACTCCAAAAATATATAAATGTTGGGACAACTGGATCCTACAGGTCCAGAAACCCCTGACCAATGTCCCAATTACCCCATTCTTGACACATTTATATGGTAACTGAAACACAGGCCTTACATTTGAAATTTGAAGTAAATATGCATTGATAACTAATGATATTAATGTAATTACATGCCTAATCTTTTTTTAAAGGAATTTTTTTAATCAAACCACTTATCCTATTTTAAAATAAAGCCCAAGTCGTTCAACCAAATTCCCGTAGTTTTTAAAAGAAGAAGCCTGAATTTTTCGTAACCTATCACAAAAAAGACAGAACTGTGATTGAGTTATCACACGTTGTTTTTAGAAGTAGAGATGGGGATTCAAAACAGCTAAAACTTAAAAGTCATCTACGGTTTTTTATAAAATAGCCTATGGCCTAGTTGCCTGATGAATCCAGTTACTTCAGCTGACCTTATCACGAAAAGTATAATCGATAATGTCCGACGAAATTGTTAACCCTTTCCGGCACACTGTGCCTGGTCTGGGATACCTAATTTTAATTCCAAACTTGCAAACGGTACCAATATTATTTTAGTAAAATTTTTCTTTTACAATAAAAGCTTGAATTAAGAAATTTAAAATACTTAAAAAATTCTATTGTGAATTCCGGTGTCAGTCGATAATTTCTCATTTTACTAACAGATTGTGCCCGTGCCGAAAAATGCTAAGTTCAAGCTCCATGGCAGTTTTAAATAGTAACGTAGTTATTAAAGTTTTCTTATAATGCCGATTCGTATGCTTTGCCTCCTGTTTTTATAGTTTTCCATTGAAGAAAAAAAGTGCGTATTTTTTTTAAAAAAAGTTCTTATAAACGGTTTTGTAATTTTATTTATAAGTATTTATTTATTTATTTTATTTTATTTTATTTTTTTACGAAAATGTTAGTATTAATAAAGGCCTTGATATTGTTGCAGTTTGATGTGACGTATGTCGCTTTGAATAAAGATATTCATACGTCACTTAAGTGCATTTTTTATGAATTTTAGGAAAAGTATTTTTTATGAATTTTAGGAAATTGCAGCTCAGTTTGGATTTTTTACAATTATAATATATTACTTAAATATTTATACAATAATGCTTACAGAATATAATTTGTTAATAGTATAAACTCACAGACCCACTTACACAGACATATGCACACATGAAAGTACATTTATGTATATATAGATAGATGCACGTGTGTGCGCAAATTAACTACATATCTTGTAAATGCATCATTAAATTTCAGAATTTAAAAAATAAATAGCTGCTTGTTTCATTAGCAATGTCATTTCACACGTACTCACATAAAACACTATCACGCATCAATTTCGCCGAGTTATTTCACGAGACTACCTCATTAATAACTTTCACGTCTACCGCAACGATGAAATATTTCATTTTCATGTTATTGGTTTTCCAGAGTATGGGAGCATTAGATAAAGGATCATTATGATAATAATACTGGCCGTAAAATAATGTTTAATTAAACTAAACAGAAAAAAACACAAAGTATAATAGAGGATAACAATTTTTTTTAATAAATATTCGGCTATTTTAAATAATTTACTTAAAAATAATTAAACAAACCGATCTATAAAATGAATTTAATATTTTGAAATACGATAGGATTTAATTATAACAACCGATACAATTATAAAGACTTCTGACATTTATTATTCAATTTCTCCCACTTTCAATTACAGGTTTGGTGGTGGATTTTTATTTTTTTTTTTTCAAAAGATTACGTTAATGCTTATTACTGAACCTGCGTAACAAACAAGAAATATTTCATCAAAATATTTAGTACAGAACTTATAGCGCATACCTGAGAGCTAAGATAAGACATTTTGTATTTAAAAAAAAATAAATGTTTCACTCATTGCTATAAGAAACTCTGTTTACATCTAAAAAATCAACTTCTAAAACACAAAGTTATATTTAAGACTATATCTCAGATTATTTTATGAAAATTCCCAATTTTTCCATTAAGTACAGACGCAGTTTTGTATTGCAAGAAGTCAGACATATTATTTTCGATTATTTCTTAATGTCCTCATGTTGCTCTGGTACGACGATTTATGAAAGACAGACAATTTCATAATGGTAATCTTCAACAATAACTGAACTGTATGTAAAGAATATTTAAATATATGTAACGTTAATCAACGCTTTTACGAAAAATCAAAACAGTTTTTTTTCATGAATAAAGTTTCTCTATTAATTAAAAATGTTCTGATGTAACTGAATTTTTATTAATTTTGTAAATTTTGTAATTATGTAAATTTTGTGTAATATCAACTCACATGCGTTTTAAAAAAATATTATGTAACGTTAATAATATGTTATATAATTCCTTTTACTATGAGCAAAAAATAATGGAGAAATTACTTTCCCATAGTAAGAGGAACTCCAAAAGGGTACTTGTAACTGTTGGGGTAACTGGATCCTAGTCTGTTTAGTTATCCCTGATTCATGACCCAATTACAAATTTCTTGAAAGATTTATGGGGTAACTGGAACCTAAGATTTGAAACATGAAGTAAATACGTATCAAGAACTAGTGATATTAATATATTTATGTGCCTAGTCTTTTAAAAAGTGATTGTTTAATAAAAGCCCTTACCGTATTTTAAAATAAAACCCAAAAAATTCGGCAAAAATAACTTTTTTTAGCTCGAATTTTGTTAACCTATCACAGAAATAACAGAGCTATGATTGAGTTAATTTAAGAATTAGAGATGGGTGTAAAATGGTCACAATAGTTTAAACTTAAAAGTCATCAACTTTTTTTTTCTTTTAAAATATAAAATAGGCGACGGTCCAGTTACCTCGTGGTTCCAGTTACCCTTCAGCCAATACATCCCTGGTTCGAATCCTCGCCCTGACTTTTTTCACCCAAAAAATGCAAAATTTACATCTGTTATAATTAATTTACCGATTGATTAATCGTGTTTAAAATTAATCTAATGTAATTTTGTATGCAGCGATTTTCTGCAGTTTCATATATTGACCTTCGATTTATTCTGTTGAGCTGATCCAGAGTATCAGACAAGATTAAGTGATCGTTGAGGTTATCTGGGTGAAATAGTCCTCCAGTTTTCGTGTCCGGGATGGCTCAGTTAGAAGAGCATTGGCGGCTTCAGCCAATACACCCCTGGTTCGAATCCTGGCCCGGACTTTTTCCACCCAAAAAATGGAGAATTTACATCTGTTAGAGGTTTTGCTCGAGATATGTTAGACGTCTAAGACATATGTACCAATATTTTTATCAATTACTTCAGAATTTAAATGAAAACTATGATTTTTACCCGCTACCTTAGAACGGGCATTTACTCTACTACAAAATAATTCATCAAAACATATGTGAGAGGGAGATGACTTCTACATTTTAATATTCAACAATAATTTAACCATCTACAATATTGAAATATAAATAACGTTAATCAATGATTTTAGAAAAGAAACAACATTGTTCCATGAATAAAGTGTTTCTAATAATTAAAAATCTTATATAGATTTGGGTTTAAATAAATGTTTTATATGCATAAATACATTATATAAATATTTATACAATCATGCAGACAGCTATAAATTAGTCAGTAGTATACAGGGTATAACCGAAAAGGTGCATAAACCACTGCAGGGTGATAAAACGCACATATACGAGTAAATTTCGTCACATAATATAAGGTCAGAACGCAAGTGGTGAGAAGTTAAAATGTAATTTCCCACTGTGGCCAGGGCGATAGTTTTGTGGAGGTGGTCCTATAAATTGGCCACCAAGATCACAAGATCTCTCGTACATGCAACTTTTCCTGTAGGACCATAATATTAGAAGTCCAATCTACGAGAGCCCCATCGAAAGTGATATGGATCTACTGGCCACGATTGCTGTTATTAGCGGGGATATGCGGAAAATTACTGTTGTTTTTAAAAATGTGCGGCAGATCCTATTCTGCTGTTGTGAAGCGTGCATTGCAGCTGGTGGAAGATTTTTTTAACTATTTCTTGAGAGCTTCTTCTAATTCTTATACATTAATTACATTCCAAATTATAAAATATTTTCTGAAATATCCTCTCTCATGATTGAGTGATTCTTTAACTGCGATAGTGGTAAACTCTCTTTTAACTTCTAAACGCTTTCATTCCGACTGTACATTCTATGACAAAAATAATGCGCTTGTATCACCCCGAAAAGTTTTGCTTCCTTTTTCAAACACTACGTCCTGTATGCACGCACATATGCATATACGTTTGTTTGCGCATGTGTGTGCATAAATTTTCTAGTAAATGCATCGTAATATTTCAAAACATTTAAAAAAAATAACTACTTGCTTCGTTATTAATGACATTTCGCACGTAGTCACATATAATATAATCACATACCCAATTTTGCCGAGTTATTTCATGAGACTACCTCATTAGTGAATTTCATGTCTACCGAAACAGTAAAAAATTTTAATTTTTATGCTATTGGTTTTCCAGAGTGACAGAATATTAGATAACGGATCGTTATAATAATAATACTGACTTTAAAGTAATGTTTGTTTAAACTTCACAACAAAATTAATGGCAAAGGATAAGAGACTTTTAAAAACATTTTTATAAATATTCGGATAACTGTAATTATTTACTGAAAATAATTAATTTTTAACTATTAGGAAATATTTCAGTGTTTAACTATAATGATGTAGGATGAAAATGAATAAAATATTTTAAACTTACTAAACCACAAATTCCAATTTGCATTTCTATTAAAATTATCCCATAAAGTCTTCATATATGGTATAAACTTATTTTAGAGCTAATGTAAATGCATTAGCCCTAATGCTTATTTATTTATTTATTTTTATTTTTATTTTCTATTTAATTGTTTTAACAAATATTAATTTTTATTTTTTCCCAGAATTTAAATTTGTCGTATCCTCCATAAAAAAAAAAAAAAAAAAAAAAAAAAAAAAAAAAAAACACTCTATTAAATAAAAAAAAAAAAAAAAAAAAAAAAAAAAAAAAAAAAAATATATATATATTTGTTAAGTGTGGCAAATGAGGTGGTTTCGTGCTATAACTAGTTGTACAAATATTCAGATCTTGGCCCAATAGCCGTTGCATTCTAATGCAAAAATGCAGGATTGCAAAATTTAATACGATTATATATATTAAATTGAGTAATCAAGTCATTTTAACCCTTTCGGGTCTTATGTACTATAATAGTACATGTCTTTTAATGGAGTATAATTTTGTTTCAACATAATACTTTTGCTATTATTTACAGGTAGTAATGTTAGTATATGACTATCCATTTACGATATGACTTCATTTGTTCTTAGGAATTTAGTAATAATAAAATTATTATCTCCATAATTCTCTTGGCGCCTTTTGCGATTCTTTTATTTTAAACACATATTTCACTCTTTAAATTTAGAGTAAAAGTTACTTTCCCAGAAATAACATGTGTTATAAAGCGCAAATTTATTAGAAAGTTGTAAAATAAGATACATTTTACTGTAATACAATATTTTCTAAACATTTCGAAAAATTCTTCTTCAGCCTATTGCCACATGGATATCAATTGAATAATACGCAAAACAACAGCATTCGTTATCGTCCAGACAAGGAAATATTCGTTAAATACTAATTAATCTATTTGGATTGCTAGTGTTAATGTTATTAAAAACAGTAATTTTCTTCTTAAAACCGTAAAAAAAAAATTCGCATACGAAAGAGTTAAATGTTTAATATCATGGGATATTATTGAATTAACTACATTTCATAGAATTTAATAGGATGAAAAATCTTTTATTAATTTCTTTTTTAAAAGTTTTAATACGATTTCCATAAAATATGAAAGAACTCGACAACCTTTTGTACCGAGTATATATATATTAAATTACAACTAATTCGGTTAGATAATTATTATGCTGTAATAGGCAAACAGACAGACAGTCTGACGGATCAGATGACAACTAATAGGTGTTACGCATTTATTTAATTTCAAACACATTTAGAAAATTGCAGTTTGTCAAGTTGGTATTTTTTATAAGAAAATAAAGGCTATTTCAACTATATATTTTAATAAAAAATAATATTTTGTTTTATTAATTTATTAAATTTCCCAGTTGGTTGTTTTATAAATTGCTGGTTTTATATTTTGTTCTTCAAATTTTAGCTATATGAAATCTTAATCCAAAAAATAATATATATATATATATTCATCCAAAATTAGTCTGAAAAGTTTTTTATTCCTACTGCTGAAACTTCTGGCAACAAAGTAATTTCTTACAATGTTTGTTTGGTCAAATGTTAATCCTCTTTTCATGTTTCCAAGAAAAAAAAATGCGAATCTTATCAGACAAAGCACAGCAAAAAAGTTTGTGAAAGTTGATAAATCGGCGGATATTATTTACAAAGTTATATTATTTTAATGATTGGTTTCCTATGTCGTGGAGTATATTTATATATATGTCTATTGTTACTTATTTATTTTTGTTTTGGCATGGACATTTATGTAATGAAAAGTAATTTATATGTCTATATTTTTATGATAATTTGAAATCCTATAGAATAATCGTTAGCAAATTTGTACAAAAATTAGTTATGCAATAAAGTTCAAAATTAAAATTCAAATAATGCCAAACGTGGAATTACATTTCCCTTTTTTATAAATTTGCAACGTTTTATTTAGTGTGACACATTTATTTATGTTTTTCTAAATGCGACTTCATATTATAGTATTAAAGAAAAATTTAATGTTGAGTAAAATTTTTTGATCAAATCATTCTTGAAAATATTTTTTTTAGTTATTAAATGTAGCAAATTTTAATATGCCTCGAAACAGCTCGAAAGTACATTTAAAACTATTTATAGGGTAGAGTAGGGACGATTGACACTTTCTTTACAATATATATATATTTTTTAATTTTTTAAATATTGAATCTAGAATATAGCCTCATGTATACTTTTGTTCATTATGCAATTAGTGATTGAAAAAATTGCGACATAACTGTAATATAACAGAAACTTGATAACGATTGATTTTAATCTTGATAAAGTATTGGGACACGATTCCCCACATATGGCAGGGTTATCCCACTTTATTTTTATATTGAAATATTTGTAAAGGAAATAAAATAAGTTTAAAAAAGACATAATAAATTTATGTTTATTAATTATTAATATTTAATTAAAAGACGCGATGCGTAATCAAGCTTTCTTAAGTGGAATTCAGGGAACAGAAGAATAAATCCTTTTAAGCCACCCGCTTTTTGTGCACTCAACATGGCAACATCAGTCTCCACGTAGTATGGCTTCATTTCATTGTGGTCATTTTAGATAAACTTGCCTACATAATTTACAAAAATGTTTTCTTCAATGTTAATTTCTTTGCAGAGCTATTAACACGCAACTTTTCTTAAGAATGCTTCTTTCATGCTTTCTAATCTTTTCCATTATTTGTATTTACCTACTATGTGTACTTTTTATATGAAATAAAATTTCCTGCCAACAGTCTATTTTATATTTCATTAAATCTTTTCTTGCTTCTGTAATATTTTTTTTTGCATATTTCTTTAATATATTTTTAATTTTTTACTTTCTATCTGCTAATTTTATTATAGCTTTACAGAATGAAATTGCGTTATTTTTAAAAATTAATAATTAGAACTTCATTATGTACAGTGTCTAATAAAAAGATTTGCAAAAATATTTAATTAAAGAAGCTTTGACCAACAGGTCAATTCTCTCTCACGCCGATTGCATCAAGCCTTCCCATAAAGCCACTTTTTAAACTATAACACATATTAATGTTTAGCGTAATTTACGGTACAGTCTTTATGCCTGAAATGAAAGCTCAATATTTCTGAATTACTCAAGACCTATTCGCTTAATTTTATATGATATATTTTATTTAAGAAATTGCTATTTTTTTCTACAAAATAAACTTTTTAAGAGAAAAGAAACACAACTGATTTTACTGCAATTCTTTCAATTATATGAATAAAACAAATGCCATTTTTAAGGATTTTTATTAGCTTTAGGTCCAACCCAAATCCCTGAAACTCTTTTAAATATGAAAATTGGAGCGTATATCAACCCCTCCATATGGTCAATTCCCCTGAATCTCCTCTCTCTCTATATATATATATACTTACATATATTTTTTAATTTATTCTAGAGAAAGTCGTAGAAAATGAAATTATGTGATGATTAAAATTTAATAGATTTGCAAAACAAGCGAAATATATGTGTTAATACTTACGCATTGATACTACTTACTCACGTTTTGTTACTATTTACACTATAACATCCGCGTTAGAGTTGAAAACATATTTTTAGCTATAAGCGCAATTAAATAAGAGCCCGTGTGAATATTAAAATCATTCGAAGTGAAATAAGGCTACATTCAACGTCCCTTTTTGTAACTTCTTAATTCTCATAATATAAGCGAGCATTACTGGCAGTCATATTAAAATAGACCTTGGGACAGCAACACAGACAATTACCTCATCGAGAAAACGCCAATTCCGAAAGCTCGATTTGTTTATTAAAATGCAATTGGTCTGTCAAGTCATATATATGTTGAAAGCACATCAAAACTTGATTTTAGTGGTTAGCTCGTAGGTTTATCACTGTTCTTAACTGCTCCCAGTATTCCATATTTTCATACCTTTAGGTGTAGGAAAACAATATTGTAACGCTTGGAGTTAACAGCTAAAATCTGGTTTTCAGTTCTTTCACCCAAGATATGACTCTGTAGATTGATTACGATTTAATAAGCAAATTGAGTTTTTATTATTTCTTCATTTCTGGCGTGAACTCGATGAGGTGATTATCCTTGCATCTGGCTACATAACTCAATGTAAAGATACTTCTGTATCTCTGACAAGCATGAATATGCGCGAAGTAAATACCTTTCTACATTATGCGTTTGCTATTAAGGGGGCTGGTCAATCAGCTTCCAAATACCCTTAGCTAATGTAAAGTCTATGGGTATTTCATGCATTCTTTTATTTAAAATATCTTCTCATGGCATTATATATTTTTTACTTCTGCTTTTTGTACACACGTCTGAATAGATATCTCTCTTTTCCTAAGTTTTAAAAAAATTTTCTAAAGTATGTGCTTAATTTTATATGAAGCGTTAAAATTTTGCTCATAGTTCGTAAACTTTTAACACATAAAATAGTAAATGAAGCATAGATTTTAGAAATACTTTGGGAATTAATAAAAAAAAAATAAACATTATTTAAGATGAGTACACAGGAAAAATAAAATAAAAATATTTATTTCTCCAAGAGATATTTTGAATACACGGATGCATCAAATGCCCACAAAATTTACATTAGTAGAGAAATTTGGAAATTTAGAGACCAGCTGTCTTAAGGTGATTGCTTTGAAGTGAATTTAAACAGTTTTACACATGTAGCCTGGATCACTTCGTCTGTTTTAAAAATTGATGTTATGCAGAAGAAACTTTGGAGAAACAATCTTCAAATTTAATTTGGTGGTATCAGTGGTGTTTACGAAGAGCTTGGGATCTCCGTAAATTGATGGAGTTTGAAAATTCTTCCGCACTACCATTGGTCATTATCAAAAAAGAGCAAAATTTTATACCCCCTTCAAAAAATATAACATATTTTCCATAGATAAGAACGATTTTTCCCCCAAAAATCTACTTTTAAGGAATTCAGATTTGTAATATGTTTAATCTAAAATTCCTCATATTCTACGTCTAATAGGGGTGAGAGAAATCATGTGCATCCGGAGAGTTTTTTGATTACTACAATGTATTAAAGTTTCTTTTCTTAATAAAAAATTCTATAAAATTTTGTAAATAAAATAAATTAATAGATAAATAACTCTCGTCTCTATTGTAAAATATGCAAAAGTAAAGGATAATATTTAAGTTTCAATGCCATATTTTATAAAAATTAATATAAGCAATTTAACTACATTAAAAAAGGCAATTTGTTTATGCTGTCAGATTACTTAAACGCTCGCAATGCTCAGAATCTAAGCAGATGTGATGTATCTTCATTAAACTACATTCAGAAAATCTGATTTTACATTTAAAAAATACGCAAAATTATACATAAATTTCATTATTTTTTGCATTATTAGTCTTTATAACATTACGATTTATCAATAATTTCTGGCATTATAAAACTATGAGAAAGAAAACTATTAAAAAGAAGAAATTTCATGAAATTATAGATTAAAAAAAAAAAAAAAAAAAAAAAAAAAAAAAAAAAAAAAAATGGAAATTTAAAAAATAACAGGATATGACATATTTCTCTCTTCCACGAAAGCATAAAATTACATGCACGCAAAGAAAATAAAACAAATTTGAATTAAACTATATACAAACTAAATCTTAACTAGCGTCTTTGAAAAACGGAAGGTAATAATAATGACATCGCATGCAAAATTTCCTCCAGACTAATAAAATAGCCCAGGAGACCTGTTTGCAATTTTTATTTTGACACTTTGAAAAATTGTTCTGTTACGCCAAGAACTAGGAAAAGAAGCGAAAAATAAGATTGAGATCTTGGTTTATCATTTGTCATTCTTTACAAAGCTTTAGAGACATTTTACGATAAAAATTCAAAATAAGCTTTCTTCGGAACGAATTTCCCATTCATTCAAAATAAATTAGCTTGAACATTCTTGTGTACATTTCTTCGCGATCAGGACTTGCTTATTGGGAGGCATCATTATAAATGGTGGAATTTTATCTCTCAGCTAGTTTGGTCGACTATTGTGTTTAATGATAGAAATTTTGATATTGACATATGGTTTTAAGTTGATAGTATAAAGATGGAAATTCATGCATAGGCGTATATCATTTTAGAAAATTGCTTTTTTTTTAGTTTTATTATTATATGACGAAAAAATGTGTGTACAACACTAAAAATCATAATTAGACAACGTATTCTGTAACGACTGTAACATACAGTACAGGTCAAAAGTTTCCGGCCTGCATAAAAATATTGGTTAATTTGTAAGTATAACCATATGAAAAGCAATCTCAAAATTACACTTATTAATTTATTGACTTAATAGTTAGAAACTCATTTATGGTGCAACAAGTAAATATATATAAATATTTTTGACAAACATAATTGCAAAGGGTAACGTATATTTTACAATAATTTCCAGCCACCGTAACAAATTTGGAAAAAAATAATGTTATAATAGAAAATAACAGTGATCAATATAACATCTACAGTAAGTATTTTGTTGTCATATCTTTAGTTATAAGTACTGGGCACGTGTCATCTATTCAAGGAATAGTTGCTGATCAACTGCGTTAAGTGTTTTTCCTCCCTTCTTGTGATTTTTGGGGAAATTTTACTGTATTTGAATATTTTTTCTTTCTTTCTAACCAATGACGAGGCCTCTACATGCGGAGTTACCTCAGTTTAATGGGTTAGACACCCGGTATAGGAAAGGGTGACCGCCTAATTGCCGCGTAGCGTCAATAAATCTGGTTCCTTTGCTTTGCACGTCATTATATCTGCAGTACTTACTTCTCGTTTGATCTCGAACTCTTTGTTTTTTTCGGTTGCTTAACGTTACATCCTGTTGTTTGTGCTGCAAAATGGCTACACAAGTTGTACTCGAAATTTAGAACCTTGTTCAGATGACGAGATCTTCGCCTGGCCAGGCACCTCCAAATGTATTATAATTCACAGGTAACTTGGAGGACTTTGCACCCATGACGGATTTTACATGCATATTTATCATTATACTGGAATAGGCAGTCGTTTCTCAAGTTCGTTCCAAATATTTTCTATTGGATTCAGATCGAATGACTTTGGTGGCTAATTTTAAAAGAATATTTTTTTGTGTATGAAAGTCACTGCTTTAGGAACTTGTTTGTTTCATTTTGATCCACAGCCATAAACTTTTTGCAACCACAAATTTTCTCAAATAAAGCAATAAATGATCAGCCAAGATATCTTTATACGTTGCGACATTCATCTTGCTGCGAATTTTTAACTAATGTAGTGACATTTTTTTTCAAAAAATGCTCCCTCAGCATAACGTGTTCTCCGTCAAGCTTCACCGAAGGAAAAATATGTCTAGAATTGTATATTTTGTTTTTAGGGTTTGTCATCACTCCTGAGAATGTCTAATTTCGATTCATCGGAAAATAGTACTTTTTTCCAGGTTTCACCCAGTGTATGTGTCCTTTGGCAAATGTCGATCTGGTCCACTGTAATACTTTTACTTATGAAATTTGTTTTAACATCTTCTCTTCCATAAAGTCTTACGTCACCTAAGCATCTTGATACAGTAGACCGACTTGTTTCAGCAATACTTTTTTACACCGCAAACCGCGGAAAATTGCAGCGAAATTTTATGCAGGTTATCAACTGGTTTTCTCTTATTTTTTCTGTCAAGAAGAATAGCCCCTTTTTAGGCTTTCCCAGACCATGTTAAGTACTAAAGTTCACGGTCATGTTTATATATTTTTTAAATATTTTTTACATAAGATTTACGATCAATAATTTTGCCGCAATCTTACGAGAGGTTTGGCACTTTAGCGACAAAAAAGTCAGTCATTTATGAACAATAATTCTTGAATTTTCCATTTTCGAATGCCAGCTACGTTATTGGCGTTGTTTAAGAAATAAAGATGGTCCAAAACACACTTCATCATAAGAGAAAACTAAACAATGAAAAATGGCAGGAGAATTTTGCTCATGCGAATTTCAAAATTCCCCCCATTTGCATCAAATAATTGCAGTATACAATCAAAATGAACATGTGTTCAGAGATTATTTGGATATTCCTAATTTTTGGAGCAATTGTGCTTATTCATCTCTTAAAAGTTTTGGTAAACAAATCAAAGAAACCAACTTGCCGGAAATTACTGTATACCTTATCTGTCATCCAATTTTTTTAATTATTTCATGTGATGATGCATAATTCGATATATGAGTTCGATATATGATGTATGATTTCTCACCATGAGATTAGAATTGATTACCTTTTAAATTTCATAATGTTCAATGCTTAAGATCTTAAACTAGGCACATGACGATGCACGCATGCTAATGTTAAATCTATAACACGTTATTAAAAAAATCAAGTTTTGATTTCAATATTTTTATTTATTTATCCATCTTACATGGATTAGACAAGTTCATATAGAAAACCGCTTATAATTGAACTTTTTCAATATTGGTTGATTTTATTTTTCTGTGTATATTTTAATTTTAATCCCGATTCCAAATATAAAGTATCACCAGAAAATTTTTCTTGAATCGAAATTGGAAAAATGCAGAGATAGCTTGTTAGACTTTGATATAATCTAAACCGGGAGGCGGCAGCACAGGTAATCACCTCATCAAGTTCGCGGATGAAAATCTAAGATTAATTAAATCCCGATATGCACATTAAAATGCAATCGGTCTGACAAGTCATATCTTGGTGGAAAAAAGCTAAAAACCCATTTTTAGTGTTTGACTCTTAGGCTTATCATTGTGCTTTCCTGCACCTAAAAGTATGAAATCATAGAGGATTGGGAGCAGAAAAACATAATGGTAAATCTATGAGTCAACTGATAAAATCGGGTTTTAAGGCTTTTTTCGCCAGAAATGAATTGGCATATCGACTGCGCTTTTAATATGCGAAATGAAATTTAACTAATCCTAGATTTTCATCTGTGTACACAATGGGATGGTTGTCTGTGAGGCCGCTTCCCGGTCTAACATGTTTTATGTAAGAACAAAGATTAAATATTAAATAACTAATCAAGCCCGAGTGTCACTCACACACACAG
This sequence comes from Maratus speculifer, assembly GCA_964019185.1. NCBI lineage: Eukaryota > Metazoa > Arthropoda > Arachnida > Araneae > Salticidae > Maratus > Maratus speculifer. Next base: position 175,551,712 of record OZ025297.1, on the reverse strand, counting down.
GATTCCTTACAGTAGCTATATGAATGAATATCTGAATATTGCATTTAACAAATAAATCATTAAAAATTATTATCAAGGCTGTAAGTGCATAGAGTAGTACGCACTTGTTCTTATATAAACTGTCAGAAAACTTCGTCAATATATACTAAATTATCCTTATTTTTTCACAAATAATTTGGTTACTTCTAGAAAACATATTTGATCCGCGAATTCATTCCGAACGTCTAAAAAAAGATGAAGGAATTTCGTTTATTAATAGCACGTATGCGTATTCTGTCTATTAGTAATAAATCAAATTTATTTTTTTAAATAAAAAACAAAAAATTCTATAAATTAAGATGTCTAATATAGTTTAAAAAGACAAAAATGTTTTCAAATTTAAAAATAAATAACAATTAACTTCTTCATTCATTCAAAAATTCACTCGCATTTTATTAAAGTTGGATAAGTTGAATGAAGTTGAATTTTCAAAGTTATTTCCAAATAAATATTCTCCTTTAAAATATACTTTAAGTGAACACATTTAAAAGATATTTTAATTAAAAAAATAAATTCAAAAAATCGATATTACTCCATAATAGTCTTATCAAATAAAATTAGAACACCCAAATTTTACTTCTAGCAATCAACGTTAATATGATTCAAATTCACATTTTTATGTTACATTAAAAGTATAATATAAAAACTCCAGCCACAATCTCATTAAAGACAAAATTTTCCTGAAATTAACTTTAAAATTAAAAGCTTTTTAACAAAATAGACCAAACCATACCCATATTAAACGAACACATTTACTTCAAAGCGTTTTCCTATTGTACAACAGTATCCCTGTGCTACAGCGTTCGCCTTCCAACTCTTGGGTCGGTGGTTCGATCCCCACTTCCACCGCTTTTAGCTTTTTCAAACTTTTTTGAATTGAAGGATATTTTACCTCTTTTAATAGAGGAAAAAAAATAAACGGATATCCGTCAATGTACAGAAAATTACTAGCAGTATTGCTGCCAGTAAATTTTCCATGAAATAAAGGAAATTTTTTGAGAGTGTATCTACAAACTGCCCGTGACATTGAAAGTTAATATCTCAGCTCATTACCTACTTTCTATTGAAATTGATTGCTAATAATTATTTTATACTTCTGCAATAATATGTAACCTCGAGCGCTCCTCAACCCCTTTGCTGAACGCCTGCAAATAGGGATTCGCCTGTAATAATAATAATAATAATAATAATAATAATAATGATAATAATAATAATAATAATAATAATAATAATAATAATAATAATAATAATAATAATAATAATAATAATAAAAGTAACATACGGTGAAATTAACTTTTTCAATTTTGTTGCGAGGTAACTCCAACTATCCCTAATTTTCTTTTCATAATTTTAGATTTAGTAGATTTAGATATAGAGTGGGAGGGTATTTTTTTTTAATTATATATTCGACAATACCAATGTAAATTTAGTTTTTTTAATGAAAAGAAATGATTTTTTTAGTTCGGTGTTACGAAGGTTACAGATGATTCCCTGCACAATATGAAACCGAAAGATTTTTTTAAACTAATTTATTTAGCCCCTCAACATTTTTCATAAATATGTTTATGAATAGTTAATCATCTATAAGTATGTGGGTCAATAGCCTTTATTACATTAGTCAATTTGAACTAGCCGTGTTCCATTAATTGCGAGTAAAATAGCTGTGACAGACGGTCAGAAAGAGTTACCTTAGAATGATTGAATATTTATTGTTTTAGTATAAAACCCTAATGTGTAAGAAATTTTGTAAAGAATACCATTATTGTTTAAAATTAAGTTTCAAGATTTTCTGTGCGATTAGCTTAGCATTTTACTTCCATTTCTCTGTGAATTTGAATATTTATGAATTAATAGTCTTCTTATTAGGTAGAAAGTTTGAATTTTAATTTTGACGTTCTTTGTAAATTTATTAAGGCATTAGAACATTCAGTATTAGAGGTACTTATTGCTAAAGCATATAATTTTGTGAAATGTAATATAACATATTAATTTATTTAATCTTTATATTTATGCATGAAACTAAATTTAAGATTCATTATTAGTAATTTTAAATACGATTGTTATGTTTAAAGTAAATATAAAGTATATAAAATTATAGTGTAAATAAAAAGTAAACGTGTATAATAAATGTATATTTTGGGAACAATAGTATTTTTTTTTCACTTAGATGATATATATTAGTGAATTCATCAATATTTTTTTTCTATTTTTGTTTAGTTATAATCCATTTGTTGAAGCAATTTAAAATGCTTATTTTTCAAAAGAAAAGAAAAGTTATATGAACCTTAAAGTTACATGAACCTTATTCCATGATCGATTTGGTAGTTTCCTCATTGCAGAATGACACATTTGAGCCAAAATATATGTATAATGTCAAATCGCAATGTAGTATAAGCGTATCAGATAGATGTAATTACTTTATGCCATATAATTATCACAATATTCGCATTTGCCTTGCGAGTATAGTTGCAAATTATAGTAATCTTAATATTCACTAATAAATCAATTCTAAACTTATGGATCACTTTCATCTAAGTAAAACAATTAAATGAAATACTAAGAAAACAAAGCTAATACAAAATTTAATCTACAAATCAAGATAGTGTACTCTAAAATATGAGTAAATGTTTAACCTAATGATGAAAATATTTGCTTTTAATTAAATTTCTTGCTTTAAATTACATCCTTAAATATGAGTGTTGAAATAATTTGGAGTTGTTCATTTTTCAAGTAAAATTAAATATAAATGAACTTTTGTTCTTACACACTTTTTCATTTTTCTTGTTATTTAAAGGAAGTTGTGAGCCAAAAGCCACATACGTGAAATTGCAATATGTAAGCGTTTTAAGTAATATAAAAGCTAATTATATTATGCCATGCAATTATCATAATATTAGCATTTAGTATACGAGTATTGTTGCAAATTAGAACAATCGTTTTGTATGCTAACCGATACTTTGTATATTCAAAAATATAAGTTGACTGAATGCATCAATGTAATATATTTCTTGAATTAATTGAATAGTTTTATGAATAATATAAATTATTGCCAAATTTATCTCTCTACATTTTTTGCTAGTTCTTTTCAGTACTGCTTTATCATAAAATATTAAGTATTTTTAATTTATGTTCTCAGAAATTCATTAATCTTTAACAATCCAATTTATATGCATTATTATAAATTAATTAAAACGACATGAATGCTTTCAAATCTTTTTTAATACAATGTAAAAAAAAAAAAAAAAAAAAAAAAAAAAAAAAAAAAAAAAAAAAATCCGCTAAATTTTTGGCAAAAACTGCTAGCAGCAACGTTGCTAACAGTTTTGCTGTAAAAATAGCAGTCAAATTAGATGTAATTTTTTTATTACATCTAATTTTAATGCAAGTTTTACGGCAAAAACTGCTGACAACATTGCTGTCAGCAGTTTTTGTCATAAATTTAACGGATTTTTTTAACAGCATATCTTACGTCCAAAAAATCTTAAATTGCAAAATACCACCTTTTTTTACTGTAATATCATTAAGCAAAAGGAATAAATTTATCTGTAAACAAATACAGCTGGGTTATAATTTTAACATTCGATTATTATTTACGAATGTACTAAAATATTTCATATATAAAATGACACGCAATTTAAATATGCAAAATTTAAATACTTTAAAATTTATTGAAACTTGTTTATCAGTTTTTTCTATACATTCGACTTAAAACAACTAAGCAATTTTCCCGCGAAATATTTGTAAGTAAATTTAAAATCTTTTGGCACCATCATAGTACATGATAGTAACATTTAGATAAACATAAAAAATATTTTTGCACTTTGAAAAATATTCTAATTAAAATCTAAAACTGAAGAAAAGGGAAAGGGCTAATACTTTTGCCAATGGATTCCCCAAACTATGGAAATTTAAGATTTTTTATAATTTCATTCAATCTAATTAAGTTGCACAGTTATTTTAAAAGTTCAAACGTTGAATCAAAAACGCATATTGCCTTTCTCTCTCTCTTTTGTATGTGCGTGTGTTGTAATTTACAAAAGAAATGATCCTTTATCAAACGTACAGTAATTTTAAATTTAAATAAATAATTTATGCATTTGTTAAGTATGTTTAAATTTTATTCATATTAGCTCTATAGGGCTTTTTTACATATATTTGGAATAAAAAATACGGAAACTTTATTTTTCTTTTGAATTTAAATTAAAAATTATTTCTTTTTCGAAACGTATATAAGTAAACAATTCAAAAGTTTATGAGAAAACATTCAAATGTTAAATGTGCCTTCAATAATGCATATTCTTGAACAGAAACAAGTACCTTCACTTATAGTGCATTCTCTAAATAAATCATATGTGACATTTTGTATTCTTTTTGAACTTTTCTTATCTCATTTGTACTAGAAAGTTTCTTAAAATTCTACTGTTGTAAGAAAAGTCACCACGAATCTCTTTGAGTTTTCCTCATTCTAAATATATGTAAGAATATTTCTCACTTTGGAAGCTTTTATGCCGAGTCGTTTAAAGTTGAAAAGAAGTGTTTCAGAACTTAAAATATTAGATTAACTTTAGAAATCTAAAACGTTACCAGTGATACATATTTCTGAAATAATGCAACTTTCTCAGTAAAAAAAAAAAAAAAAAAAAAAAAAAAAGCTTACTATCTATTTTTTTTTTTTTTTTGTATTACTTTTATGAAAAATGGGAATTTATGGCATAGAAATTATCTTTGAACTATAATTTTAAGAAGATTAATGCATACTTGATACTTCAGTAGCTCAATAATGTCCTTAAAAAGGAAACAGTGCCAAATTATCGTTTTTCCTTTATGAATAAAATTCTAATAGGAAAGTATAATAAATCAAAGCGTCATGTGTAGGAATAGATAATTCTTAAAAAATATATTTAAAATAATTTTAAAATATCTGATGATATGAAGAATAATAAATTTGATACATTTTATGTTTTATAAGGACAATTTAAAATAAATATACTTTAATGCGATTAATCTTTTTCCATGGTTTGCTAGCATAAATATTGTTACATGAGAAAAAAAATGACATCATTTTTGGTAATAATAACTTTGATAGTGCATTCTCTAAATAAATCATATGTGACATTTTTATTTTCTATAATTTTTTTTCAGCCTCAGTTATGCTAGAAATGTTCTTAAAATTTTACTGTTGTAAGAAAAGTCACCATGAATCTTTTTCAGTTTTCTTCATACTAAATATATTTATATATACATGTCTCACTTTAAAAGTTTTATGGAGATACATATTTCGGAAAAAGTGCAACTTTCTCAGAAAGAGAAAGAGAAAGAAAATAATCTTTTCTGCTCACTACCCACTTTGCTTCAATTATTACTTTTATGAAAAATGGGAAAATTATAATATAGAAATTATTTTTGAACTATAATTTGCATATTTGAAACTTCAGTAGCTCAATAAAATCATTAAAAAAAGATACAGTGCAAAACTGTCGTCTTCTCTTTAAGCATAAAAATCTCATAGCCAAGTTTAATAAATCTTTTAGTTATGAACAGGAATACACAATTATAAAAAATGTATTTAGAATAATTTTGAAATAATTTAAAGATACGAAGAATGATATATTGAAACAATTTTATGTTTTTATATGGGCAATTTAAAATAAATGTACAAAATGCGATTAATCAATTTCCATGATTTGCTTGAATAAATAATATACTATGAAAAAATGCCGTTTTTGGAACTAATAATTCTGATAGTGCATTCTATAAATAAATCATGTGTTACATTTTTTATTCTCCTGGAATTTTTCTTATCTCAGTTGTACTAGAAAGGTTATACTAGTAGTTATACTAGAAATGTATAGATATTATAATTTTGTGTATATAATGTAATTAATATATATGTAATGTAGTTAATATAGTGTAATAATATAATGTAATATAATGTATTGTGTAAATGTATATATATATATATATATATATTTCTTACTTTGGAAGCTTTTATATCGAGTCATTTAAAGCTGAAAAGAAGTTTTTGACAATTTTAAATACTAAGTTAACGTTAGAAATATAAAACGCTACCAGAGATACGTATATTTAAGAAGTAGTGCAACCTTTCTCATGGAAAAAAAATCTCTAAGCTCACTGCTCATTTTTCTTCATTTATTATTTTCAAAAAAATGGGGAAATTATGGTATAGACATTATCTTTGAACTATAATTCTTATAAGATTTATGCATTCTTGATATTATGGTAGCTCAATAAAGTCCTTAAAAAACGAAACAGTGCCAAATTTTCGTCTTCTCTTTATGTTTAATGTTCTCATAGCCAAGTATAATAAATCAGAGAGTTATGTGAAGGAATAGATAACTCTTAAAAATGTATTTAGAATAATCTTGAAATAAATAATGATATGCAGAATGAAAAAATTGACACAATTTTACTTTTTTTATGGGCAGTTTAAATTAAATGTACAAAACGAAATTATTCTTTTTTCATGGTTTGTTTGCATAGATATTATAATATAAGAAAAAAAACTGACATCTTTTTTGTGAAATAAAAACTTTTATAGTGTATTCTTTAAATAAATCATATATGACATTTTTATTCGGTTGTACTAGAAAGGTTCTTAAAATTCTACTGTTGTGACAAAGTCACCATGAATCCGTTTCAGTTTTTTTTTTCATAATATATATATTTCTTATCTTCTAAGTTTCTATATCGAGGCATTTAGAGTTGAAAAGAAGAGTTTCAGATTTTAAAATTAAAATTAGAAATGTAAAACGTTACTAGCGATACATATCTCTGAAATAATGCAACTTTCTCAGGAAAAAAGTCTATTTACTACTTTTTTTATGTATTACTTTGACAAAAAGTGGGGAAATTATCTTTGAGCTGCAATTTTAAGAAGAGTAAAACATAAGTGATATTTTAATAGCTCAATTAAATAAATATAAAAAAATAACACACAAATTTATCCAGTTCTCTTTCTGTATAGAAATCTCATAGCGAAGTATAATAAATCAGAAAGATCTGTGCAGGAATACATAGTCTTTAAAATATATTTTGAATAGCTTTAAAATAACTGATGATATGAAGATAAACAATTGGATATAATTTTATGTTGTTCTTTGAACAATTTAAAATAAATGTATAAAACCAGATTACTTTGTTTGTATAGTTTGTCTTCATAAACATAATAATATAATTTTTTATATATTTTTTGAATATGTTAAGCATTATCTAATTCTTTAAAACATACTGTGTAGAAAGTTGTAAGATTTGAAATCATGTATATTGTGAGCGGTTAGATCCACATTTCTTTAAGTACCACATATGTAAGCAAGTATGCGTTTCACAGTTAGCCCATTCTTAGCAGCTGAAGGTTTAGAATGAATATGTTAAGTACCTTATATAGGAAATTACTGAGTATATGGCAAAAACGTCCATTGAAAAGTCATACAGTCTCCAAGATGAAGAGGGAAATATGACTCCAATATGCAACAATAGCCTCAACAAAAACGAAAGAGAAACAGTTGGAAGAAATTTCAGAATTGTTTCGTCTGAAAACGAACAATTTGCTGTTGAAGATGGCCATTTAGACCAAAATCAGTAATGTTCTTCGGTTTCTTCATTTTAACAATGTTTTATTTTAATTCCTGGAATATTTTGCTTATACATTTCTTCTTGTACTTCTTTGAATTGGTAAAAGGTGTAAAATTAAATTCTTATATCTATCAAAAATTTCAATTCGAACATTTTCACGAATCCAATACTTTCCTCTTGTAAAGATAGAAAAAAAGGTAGAAAAACATTATGCTTGAACAACTTTATTTCCATTTACATCCTTCATAAATTTGTAGTGTTTTATCCTAAACTGCTAAAAATTTGCTCGAAAATGTGCAACTGTTCAATTTTTTTTATGGAAATCGGGTACATAATCGTAATTTAATTAAATTTCGACTATAATATGAGCAATGATATGATCAGAATACAGTTAGATTACGGTTATTAAATTATTTTGTATATAAATGGTTCAAAGATTTAACATATTCTTAAAAATTTTGAACAATGAACAAAACTATTGCCGTTGAAAAAACGATTGACGTGTTAATTGACGTGTTTTCACTTCTCAAGTATGCTTTACTGTGACATTGTAATTTCCGGATTTTGCCAATAAACATGCCGTGGTTGGCTACACAGTGAAATACCTTTTCAGTGAAAACTATTGTTTGTGTATGAGACAATTTTTAATAAATATTCTAATATCCGTTTATAAATTATCCTTTTGTATTACCGATTTGCGTCTCTGCAAAAAATCCTTACATCAATGTTACTCATACGGTGGAATTTAAAAAATGATTTTATATATTTCTGTTATCTTCCGACATAGTCATTAAGGTTTTCATAAAATTTTTAACAGAGAGAGATATTAATTTAATTTTTCTTGCCGTTTTCGCTAAAATGAACTTCGTAAATTTTGTCCAACTGAAAAAGCTGGTTAAATACAAAAAACGTTTATTTTTAAATTGGAATTCTTATGTTTTGCTATTTTTCTTTGCGAAATTGGAAATATATGTGAGAAATATGTAATTTTCTATTTTTACAGGTGTGCAAAAATTTAATTTTTAGTCAATTTTTTTATTATTATTTTTATATTCTATTTTTTTAATTGTTTTTTTTATATTTCAAACTCTATGTATATATATATATATATATATATATATATATATATAATACCATTAAAAGTAGACAAGATTCACCAATGGATTTTATCAATAAAAGAATTAAATTGAATTATAGTAAACAATATTAACCATTTGAAATTAACCATTGAATTTAATAACTTATAGTACATTGAACATGGAAGGGAAAATGAATAATATGAATACAAATGAAATTTGTAGAACCAAAGCAGATATATATATATATATACATATATATATATATATATATATACAAGGTGATCCAAAACTCAGGACGAACTTTAAAAATGAATAATTCGAAAACGACTCAAGAAGCAAAGATACGATTTGCACCAAACGGATGTAGAAGGAAACGGGTTTTGTGTAACAATGAAAAAAAAATAGTTTTGTTTGCGGCCAACAAATGGCGCTATAGTGTTTTATTGCACCAAAAGATGATTTACAAAAAAAATGTTGACAACTTACAAGTAAGCTTAATAACAGTTAATTAGTACTACAGTAAATGTTCAGTGTGCTGTCCATCATTCAGAAGTGCAGCTGTGAGACTAGGCACTACACCATTCAGGATTTAGTAGCATTTCTTGAGTTATGACAGACACATTTTGTCGGACGGCATCTTTCAGTGCCTCTAGTGATGCCGTTGGTTGCAAACAGAACTATATTTTTCATTGCCACACAAAACCCGGTTTCTTTTCCATCCGTTTGGTGCAAACCGTATCTTTGTATCTTGATTCGTTTTCGAATTATTTATTTCTAAAGTTCGCCCTGACTTTTGGATTACCCAGTATTTCAAATCGGAATTGTTGAGTCACGAAATATTAAATATCTTTAAACAATCAAAAAGGCGCGCACACACACTCTTAAAAAATAATTCTGGAACACACCAGTTTACTCTAATAACGTGACCTTTTCCCTCTTTCGTAAGATTTTTCTTTTTAGAATTATAGGTGATATACATGCTGTAATTATTAATATAATTAATCGCTATACGCAAATTGAAGAAAATCTATTGCTTTCACTTATTTATTTTTATCTAATTTATTTAATCTGTATTAAAACATCATTTTTAGATATCTTGAAATTAAATAGAATATATAGATTTCTTATACTAATTAAGAACACTCGATATAAAAACTACCAAATTCTAGAATTCGGACAAATTTGCCGTTTTAATTAAATCCCACTTGTAAGAATTTTAAACCTACTTTCTAAAAACTGGTCAATTCAAATATATATTAAATCTAATGTAAATTTAAATTGCATAATCCATCGCTTTTAGAATGATTTTTTTTTTATTTAAACTAGTACTTGAACTTAAATGGTGACACAGTTAAACATTTTCTTAAATATGCCCTATATATATAGATATATATATATATGTGTGTGTTTGTGTGTGTGTATTTTTATTTCGTCCCATATTTAAAGATAAAGCTACTAATGCATTTTTTTTTTTAATCTTAAGTATTTGATGTACTTTTGATTTATAATATTTAAATGATTTTACCGGTGACATATATATGGGTTTAACTATCATATTTTATAAAGCAAAATTTCTGAATGTAATATACATGTCTTACCTTTAAAAACTATGAAACATTGTTGATAGATAAAAATTTCGTCATTAAAACATAAAAAAAAATGATAACATTAATTTATTTTGAATTATTAAAATGAAGGAATTAAAATATGTTTTCTTCTTCTGCATTCAATTTATTTTATCTAATACTACTACATAACTTTTTAAAAATGTATAAGAAAAATCAAAAGTCCTGAATTTATTCGTTCGAAAAATTGTTTACTAATCATATTTTATAAACATTTACATAAGTTGAGAATCTGTAAAAAATATATATAATCTCATTCGTTTAAAATTACAAAGGACGTTCAAACCCATTTTATTATATATGTTACAGGCCAAACCCGATTTTAGGCCAAACTAGATTGGCCTAGGCCAAACCGGTCTATCCTAACGCCCATCGGATAAACTAGTTTTTCCTAGGCCAAACCGGTCTATCCTAACGCCCATCGGATAAACTAGTTTTTACTAGGCCAAACCGGTTTATCCTAACGCCCATCGGATAAACTAGTTTTGCCTAGGCCAAACTAGTCTATCCTAAGGCCCATAGGACAAACTAGATTTTCCTAGACCAAACTAGTTTGGCCTAACTCTTGTAGGATAAACTAGTTTAGCCTCCTGTTTATTGGTCTGAACTAGTTTATCCTAGGCCAATTCAATTTGGCGTGATTTTATTGAATTCAATGACCGCCTCAACGCCAACATTCTTGTTTGACCTAGGCTGATCTAGTTTATCCTAGGCCAATGTAGTTTTACGTGTTTTTAGCTCACGGGCGTCAGCCAGAGAAATAAAAGGCCAACAGGTTCTGCATGTATGTATGTAAGCATGTATGTACGCATGTATGTACGTATGTGCGTACTTATGTACGTAACGCGATAACTCTTGATAGAGATATCCGACTTGCTTCAAATTTTGGATGTAGGTTTATTCTGATAAGGTACTTTTCTGATTAATTTTGGGAATTCATTGGATAAAAATAAAGGGGGGCGAATGGGAGGCTAATCCCTCACCGTTAATTTTGAGAAATGGATTTATCATGGAGAATTATCAGTTTTCATTTAAAATTTTAGATATAGGATCATTGTGACAAGGCACTTCCGTGATTAGTTGTGGATGTTTATTGTTTAATTCTAAAAGAAAGGGCAATGTAGGTAACACAACATAATTTAGATAAATGGTTTTTGAGGCAGAATTGACGAATTTGCTTCAAATTTTGGATATTAGATTCTTTCTGATAAAGAAATTCCCTGAATAGTTTAGGGGGTTTAATGGTTAAGTATGAAAGAAAAAATGAAGGATTACCCTCTTACCTAGGAAAATATAGATTATCCTATGGAATTTAGATAAACAAGTTTGGTATAGGAAAAACCAGTTTATCCAATTGGCGTTAGGATAAAACAGTTTGGCCTAAGAAAAACAAGTTTAATCTAATTTGGCTCGAAATCGGGTTTGGCCGGTAAAAAGTATATTTTTCACAAGAATAAGCATAAATGTGTCTAAAGAGTCATTCCTCATAACATCAATACAGAAATTTAACATGTCCACCGTAGAGACATAATGCATTGGACATTTTTTTTCTTTTTACGCAGACTCGTACCAACTGAGATCTGACTTGCATTTATTATTATTATTATTATTATTATTATTATTATTGCATATTCGAGAGAGATCGGAGCTGAACATAATTTGGAATCGAACAGCGTTTTCCTTTTTTGAAAAATTAATTATCTGTCGACATATAAGCTATTCTTGTCATGGCGTCAAGTTTTTCTTTTCCGTAAAGTCGTAAGCGAAATTTCGATTCAAAACGTAGCTTTAATATTATTTTCGCAAAGGTACATCGCTTTTATGAAAAAATGGTTAAGCCATTCGATTACATATTTTCTGAGTGAGAATGCCTGTTAATCTTATGCATTTCCAAGAACGAATTAGTTCTTAAATGTGTCGGGATATAGCTCTTTTGGATTTGAGAAAAGCCTTAAGGAATGACAGAGAAACATATTCACAAATCTACTTTTTACTGAACAGATTCAGTAGTTATGATGTTTATAATTCTCCTTTTTTTTTCTTTTGTTCTAAACTAAATTAATTTTTTAATGAATCCCTATTTGAATATTGAAAGGTCTAATAATCTAAATAATCAATAATACATTGTGTATTTTCAATTCTGCAAACGCATCGTAATTTAAAAATACATTGTAAATTTATCCAATAGATATGTATGTAGAATTTCTTAAGGGAATCTTAATTGTATGTTAAGTAAAATCTGAATTTTTTATTGAAAATGAGTAGGGCCAGATCAAGCCGGACTGAGTCTCTTTTCACTGATTTTTGTACAGGCAGGGCTTGAGCTGAACTTTTAATTTTTTCACCGAGTCAAGGCAAAATAGCTTTCCTTCGGGAAGGGCGGTGTCTTCCCAAAGGCCTAGAAAAAGAATTAGCCTAATTAAGGAAGCGCCTGATCAAATGAATTCATGTCCAAAATTTTAAGCAAATTGGATAATTCGGTATTATAACCAATTTATCTAATTTAAGAAAGGAAAAAAATTTGTAAGTTTCCCCCTTTTATTTAACCGAAGAACCACCAAAATTAAGCAGTGAAGCGATTTATCAGAATGAACAAATACAAGATTTGCAGCAAATCGGTTAATTCTGCATGAAAAACTCATTTGCCAAAATTAGGCGGGATCCCCAAGTTCTTTCCGTTGTTCTTATTCATTTAACTCCCAAAATTAATTAGGGAAGCGCTTTACCAGAATGAATTTATTTCTAAAATTTCAAGCGAATCAGTAAATTCTGCGTGAAAAAAGCATTTACAAAATTATGGGTCGTTACCTCTATTCCCCCCTCCCTTTATACTTAAACAATGAACACCCACATCTACTCATGGAGGCGCCTCAAGAGAATGCTCCTATATCTAAAATTTGAATCAAATGAATAATAATGCAGGTTAATAATACATAGAAACCCATTTATTTGATTTAAGAGAAGGGGTGAATCAGCCTCTCGTTTCCCCCCCCCCTTATTATTTTTCTCAAATGACCTTCCAAAATTAATCAGAAAAGCTCCTCATAAGAATAAACATATATTGAAAGTTTGATGCAAATCGAGTACTTGTATCAAGAATTATTGCGTTACGTACTTACGTACATACATAGATACATAACCTACGTCCACATTAGTTCTCAGGCTTTGGTAGCCTGATGAGATAAAAACACGTCAAATTACATTATTTCTACAAAGAGTTATCGCGTTACGCACATACGTACGTACATACATACGTACATACATACATCCGTACATACATGCGTACATACGTACATACAGAACCTGTGAGCCCATTATTTCTCTGGCTTTGACGCCCGTGAGCTGAGTTACTTAAAACTACAATGGCCTAGGATAAACTAGATCAGCCTAGGACAAACAAGAATGTTGGCGTTGAGGCGGTCATTGAATTCAATAAAATCACGCCAAATTGAATTGGCCTAGGATAAACTAGTTCAGACCAATAAACAGCAGGCTAAACTAGTTTATCCTATAAGAGTTAGGCCAAACTAGTTTGGCCTAGGAAAATCTAGCTTGTCCTATGGGCCTTAGGATAGACTAGTTTGGCCTAGGAAAAACTAGTTTATCCGATGGGCGTTAGGATAGACCGGTTTGGCCTAGGAAAAACTAGTTTATCCGATCGTCGTTAGGATAGACCGGTTTGGCCTAGGCCAATCTAGTTTGGCCTAAAATCGGGTTTGGCCTGTAACATATATATATATATATATATATATATATATAATTTACTTTAAAAACTATTCAAAGCACGCCATATGAATATGACATACATTTATTAAACACGTATTTTTTTATTTCCTTCAATATTTCTAACGTTATGAACTACTTTCAGAATGCTCCATGCGCATCCCAAATAAATGTGCATCGGTTTTCAAAAGTAAATAAGACTAGAACTGTTAGACGTAGATGCATAAGATGCATAAATGAGGAAAAATTCATAAAATTTCATTTTTTCTAATCTCCATATCCAGATGTGTAAAATTTGAGGCACATTTTTATTTGTATATACACATAGAAAACCTTGCATATTGGGGTTTTTACTGATATGGAATGGTCATGGGAAATTTAAAATGTTCTTCATAATATTTAACATATGTATAAATTGAATTTATACATATTTACATAGATACACATATATATATACATATATATGCACATTACTCGTACTATTTCCATTTAACCTTCAATTTGTTTTCTTATTGATGATTTGTGCCATTATCGCCATTTTACTCATTTTGAAATCCAAATATTTATTATTTTTGTCATTCGATAGTAAATGTTTATTTGTTTTTTTCTCATCATATTTTCCATGCCCTACCCTTTTTTTACATGTCCTTTTATTTTATATCTATTATAAGTGTCACTGATTTTCTAGTAAATTTAAACTATTGGGTTTTGTATTTTTTTTTTCATTTCATTTGTTCATTGATTTATTTCTTTATTTTACATTTCTTTCAACTGTTATTCGTTACTTATTATGTTATAATGTGCTTACTTGCATCGTTTTAATCATATTGCAGACAAAACTTACGAAATAACATATATTTTCAATGAAATAGCACGTACAGCAACTCTGATGAATCTATATGCTACTCATAGTTTCAAGGCTTTCACATTTATGTCCATTCTAATTTTTCTATTTATCCATTTATTATTTTCTTTATTGATTTATATTTATATATTTTTAATTAAATTTTATAATATATATATATAAGTATAAACAAATAAATAAATATTCTTTTATTCTGAAGGGAAAAAAACAGGATTCAACTGATATAAGTCGTTTTTTTTCATTTAAATTTCTATACGATTTCCGTATAATGTCATTTCAAAATTTCCTTAAAATTTACATCCTTCAAAGTGCGCTGAACCGAATAAAATTTTCGGGTGTTGGATGATATGTAATGCTTATGTAAAACTGCTGCCTAGAATGTTTTATAAGATGTTGCCATAGGAAAAAATGGGTTTACATTATACGAAGATATCCTTTCCGAGATCAATTTCAGCAAAAATATTCAAAATACTGAAATGAAATATACTTCTATTTTGATAAGAAGGGAAAAAAGGTAGACATTTGTTAGATTCTCTTCTGTGGAGGATGTACAGTTTTTTATTTAATGTGCTGTTGCAAAATAGTACATTTTTAAACGGAAACGTTTCTTTTTACTATCGAAAAAAATATTTGTCTATTTTTAAGGTAAATGAAAAGCAAAATGGTCATATGCTATATATATGTTGCAAATAAGAATTTAGGTCCAGCTACCAATAACTTTATATCTGGTGAATGGTTATTTATGTCTCGCACTGTTAGATAATTTATAAGGAATGGTTGTAATACATAACCTATTGATCTTAGTTAAACAGTTCTAAGACTACGGCAGAAAGTTTATTAAAATTAATCCAATCTTTTAAAAATAATCCTTTTTAAAAGATTCTCTTGATTGTATTTCGATGTAACATGCACTGTTAAATAGGTATATTTTTAGTAAAGATTTTTGCATTGAATACACTGATATTATTAGTAATACAATTAAAGTGAAAGTGTTGTAATCTCATCAAAACTTTTAGAAAAAATTAACGTTTTTAAAAGATTTTGCTGGATGTCTTGTAATGGATCTGGATACTATTAGTTAGATTTCTCTCAGGCAAAAGATTTAATATGCAATGTATTGTTTTAAATTGTTTACTAATGAGATTACAAGGGAAACTTCTGTAATCAGATGGTCACGATTATGAAATATTAACTACACACAATTTTATAACTAGACATAATTTTATGATACTTGCATTCTTTGTTGCACATTTTTTTCAGCTATGGATGTAGTATGTTGTATATTGTACTATCTTTCTTTATCAATCTATTGTAGAGAAATTAAAAAAAATAATAATGCTGTTTAACAGCCCAGATTTTGGCTGCCACGTTAAGAAATATTCGTATTGCATTTACAAATATTGAAAGATATTTCAAGTCATATTACTTTAACAGACGAGGTTGTATTGACCAAAATATTTCGTTCCAGTCAAGGTTCGCTTACTGAAATACACCTGGGGGCGTAGCGGTCGAAGCCTGCAAGTTTATAAAGTAGAATTATATTTTATTTCATTTAATCCTTTCAAGGGCGCTATTTGCAGTCTTCAAACGCTTAATTTTAATGTCCAAATTGACAAATGGCACCAGTAATGTTTTACACAATTTCTATCTAATACAATAACGCGAAGAAAAGCTTTTGACTTTTTTCAAATAAATTTGCTCTTAAATAGCGATGGGAATTAATTATTGAAACATTGTTGGAGTAGAAATGCCAGGCTTCTTGCAGGGTTAACCCACCATAAAATTATATTATGAAATTTATTAATGACGTAATTTAAATATTAGGCATTTGTTGACTGAAATGATATTGTACGTTTGTATTAAATACGTGATTTCCATATTTTTCCTTAATATATACTTACAAATTTTCCGACATCTTTTTTCTTTTATTTTGTTTATTAAAGCTTTCCTATCTTCTGGTAAAAGTTGAATAAAATTTCTCTAAAATGCTATACAGCTTTGTACTGACCAAGGATAAAACTTCCTATAAGTACAATGAAAAACTGCTACTTAGTGTATTATATGTTTAAAAAAATTATGAAGCATAATTTAGCACATAAATTTTCTGAAATCAATTTCACATAAAATATTTACATTATTTTACTGGAATTTAGATAAAATATACCTCTGTGTTTTTCAGAAGATTAGTCTGGCTTTTCTCGATTTGTAAATCTAAAGTTTTTTCTTTGGTATATTGTGCACAAAAAAATTAGTATATTTTAATAGGAGATTAGAGATTTAATAGATTATTTTTACAATTAACATAATTATATATTTCTTTATTTATTCATCAAAACTGTTCATAAATAGACAGTATAATCATTAAAAAAAGTATTTATTAAATTATATTTAACGTAATTCCACATATTATACAATAAATTTAAACTATAAATCTTAAGCAAAGAAAAAATTTATAAAATAGTTTTTTGTGAGTTTTCTTGATGTATTTTAATAATTAAAGCAATGTAACATGTGAAGTTATATTATACTTTAGTATTATAAGTATTCTAAATATACATTCATTTAAATATTTATTTATTTATTTAGATTTATTTATTACAATTATACAATAATTAATTTTAAATGTACATTTCTTTATAAATTTACTTTTTATAAATCCTATATAACTGTAAATAGAACTGCAATACTTATATGGGGATTTTTTAAACTTTAACTTTTGCGTTTTTTGAATGTCATTTTAAAAAGGGATACTATATTTATTTTTTCTTTATAAAACCAGTTTCACTTGAGTTAGGATTTTAATTGTATTATATCATTCCTGTCATGTAAAATTTATCTTCAAATAACAAATGAAATGTCCATTATATCACATTAAATCTTTTCTTTTTTTCTTTTCTCTTCTCTAGGTAAATATGTTTCCCTTTTCTTCTGTGATATTTTAAAGGTAAGTTATTTAACTTATAGTGACGTGAAAACCGGATTTAAAATTTATGACTGACGGTTTATTCGAAAAAAGGTCTAATAGAAAACATGTACTTTATTGTAGAATTATTCCGCTAAAGGTTTAAGCATATATTAGTAAATTGCGGTACTTAAAAAAAATATAGGTGTAAAGTTACACAAATATTTAGCTTTACAAAAATAATGTACGAAAATTACAGTATCCTTATTAAAATCTTATTTTGATACGGGTTGCAGTTATATAAAAAGTCTAGGCATCGCAGTTTCTAAAAAAAAATTTTTTTTGCAAGTAACTTTACAATTTTTTTTTTTTTATTATTTACAGTGCAAATGTGTGTCTGTAACATGATTTTTTTGTTTACTTCTTTACATAAAAAGTTTTAAGCAACTCAGTTTATTAGAAAAACTTTTTTTACAGCGCACCAGCACTTACATGCGTATGTTTATTTTATTATTATTATTATTATTTTTTTACTTAGAAGCAAGATAAGTAGAAAATCATTTCTCAGTCTAATGTTGTAGTCAAATACATGCTTTTATATATATGAGGACCTCAGAAGCCAAGGGGTACAAGCAACATAATTTAGATTTCGAGTAAATTGAGTTCGAAGTTAAGCATCAATTGTAATTGAATGAACTGAGATAGGAATCTTTTGCTTATTTCTTAATGATCTTTGAACTCTTGTTTCAATAGCTGTTTAGAAAAACAGCTGATTAAATTTTGTTTTAAATGTATAACTAAGCAATATTTATCAGCATTCGGCACTTGTACACTTTGGCTTCCAAGCAGTAATGAAAACTGCTTGGAAGCCAAAGGGTACAAGTGCCAAATTAATACAAGAAATAAAAAAAAACATGAAATAAAAAGATAAATTTATAAAAATGATGAACAATGTTGATATAAATAAATGAATGGACTTAGTTTTAATAAAAGTTCTAAAAAGGAAAAATTATGAAATAAAAAAAAATGAAGATACGAAAAATTTAAGATCAATGTTGATACACATGAATGAAACAACAAACTTTATTCTAACATAAGATTTAAAATTTTATTAAGAGTTTTGAAAAATTTGAAATTTTCTAACACTGTCTAACAAAGGTAAAAAAGTTAATATATTTTCAGTTTGTCAGTCCGTCTGTCTGGCCATCCGGCTGTCTGTCCGCGCTCTAACTCTTGTAAATATACTCGAATTACGCTGAACTTTTTGGAAATTATTTACGCTTATCCAAGCACGAACCCTATTTCAAATAAAGTTTGTAGCATGATTAATTCATTTAAAGGACAGTCAAAAGTTTTTCGTTTCATTACAGACTATGGACAAAAAAATCGCTTCAAATGAATTTTAAAGATGTTACAACCTGTCAAATATATTAAGATTTATATTAATCTAGGAAGCTCATTAAAATATGCATTCTGTAAAATATGGGGTGAAAAGAAAAGCTAATATTCATTTACAGGGCCACACAAAATAATTCAATTACATAATTTGAAATTGGAAATTTTTGGCGATATATTTTAATTATATTAAAATTTTTATGTATAATAAAATTGATATACGTCCATGAGATTTAATATAAGTTATATCGCGCATAACATGAAATTCCCAGCATTTACAGGGACACACAAAAGATTTGAAATAGTATATTCTATCCAAAATACTGAATTTATCGATACGGTTGATGAATGGATGAAATGCCTTCTTAATTATGATATGCGCTTTTAAGTTTCACTAAATTTTTACATATTACTTGGTATGTATAAATGCTATATTTGATAAACAGGGCTACACAAACGATCCGGTAAAGGTTACTGAATATGAATATAATTTACTTAAAGATTGTTTTTAAATAAGATATGTATTTCTAAGTTATGTATTTTTATAAGTTATGAATTTCATTCAGTTTACTCAGAAATGTTTGTATAATACAGATAAAATGATATACAGGGCAACACACGGAATTGGAAAAATGGAGGGCTGTTAAAAAGCATTAAAATACATACTTTTCTATGGAAAGTAACACTTTATTACCTTAAATTGCGAAATTTTCTTAAAGATTTTAGGAAATCTTGGTAAGTGTTTCAGAATCTATATTTAATGTTTGATTTTTCTTACTTGTTAACAGTTTGCATTTATTTAATGAATTAATGTAATATTTAATTCATTAAAGCAAACTCTAAACAAAAAAAACTGACAAAAAACATTTTGAAAAAAGACATACAACTCGAGATCATAAGGTTTAAAACGTCACACCGGTGTAAATAATTTTAAACTGTGATTGGTACAAATTGGAATATGATCGTGTTATTGTACCAATCGACGTTTAAAAATGATAAAATTCCTGGGACGTTTTCAAAGTCATGAACTAGCCTTGCACGTCTTTGGTCGGATTTCGGCTATATAGACGATAAGGAATACATCTGCACTTATACCCCTTGGACTCCACGCGTTTCACGATTTCGGGAAAGATGTTAAGTAACTGACCCCTAAAACTCAGTGCACAATTAAAAAATCACTCATAACTCTTTACCTACAAATAAATAGACTTATTTCCAGTAGCCTCTGCACTTAACTCTTTTTTTTTCAATTTTGTCACTTATACCCCTTGGCTTCTGTGATATATATATATATATATATATATATATATATATATATATATATATATATATATATATATATATACATATATAAACATATTTAAACATATATAAACATATTTAAACATATTGAATATTATTATGAAATTTCTATTGAATCTTATTTATTTTCAGAATGAAATTCTTAATTATTTAGATTGAGTTAATTTAAAATAACACTAAATGAAGCTAAAAAATTTTTATCTGTTGATAAACCCCAATGAGAAATGTGACTTCGGAAGACCTTAAAGGTATTTTAAATAAAATTTAGAATTCCTTTACACTCAAGAGGGGATACTCAAAGACCACTAGTGTCCGCCGTAAATGAGCGCTCCAAATCTTTGACACCACATTTTAAACTAATTTTATTCTGTTTATCTATTGGCTAAATATTCTGTGATAAAAAATGGAGAAATTAACTGTAAGATATTGGTGGTGTCCAAAGCATTTTGAGTGTTAATTTACGAGGGACACCTGACAACAATAGCTGTGAGTGAGTGTCACCGCTGAAGTTCAAAGGATTAATCACGTAATTTTAATTTTATGCAATTTTAATGTGTTTTCTTGATTTATTTGGAAAAATAAGATAATATGGTATCTGAAATTATAATGTAGGTTTGCATTAGTTATGTGATTTCTCCATTTTCTCTTAATATCTTCTTACAGATGCACTTTCTGTATTCACACGTCTCACTTCCTGTATTTTTTTCTGAAAAATTTCAGAAGTTTTGCAAAAAAAAATCTAATTTACTGTAAAATGCAATACAATGTGCACTGACCAAGAATAGAACTTCCTAAAAGTACTATATAAAACTATTTAGAACTATGTAAAATTGTTACTTGAAAAGACACATTTTGGGTACAAAAAAGTTTTAAACTTTTTTTTTTTTTTATCCCTTTACTATTTCTAGTTTTTAGATTGAAATTAAAATTACTTATATCTAATTTTAAATATTTTTTATCTGAAATCCTTTTAAATATGAAATAATTATGTTACATACAAATTTCCAAATCAGTTATTGAGTCAAATCAATAAAGAAAATAGTAATAAATATTAATTTTAAAATTTCAGATATTAAATAAACTTGTATCAGAATGGAAATTTTTTAATGCTGATGTACTTGATCTATAGATTTATTAAGTTTTTCTGTGGTAATAACTCCAAATTAAGATTCCGTCATTTTTTACGGCTTAGTATTAGATCATTTTTTTTTCAAAGAAATATGGGATTTGATACAGAAATTTATCGACCATGTATAGAAGAAAAAAAAAAGGGATTTTCAACATTTGTAGTAAAATATAATAGTTTGATTTATTGACCAATGCTATTTGGAGTTATTACCCAACTGTGTGGGTAATTTCGCCATGTGAACAACACAATATAATAAGATGGAGGAATGACATGTAAATAGTTTAATTCTAAAGATGCAAAATCTACATACTTAGACATTGAGAAATTTCTCTTACTTACCATTAACAGTGAGATCAGAATGCAGCAATAATCATTCTATATTTTAATCTTCAGACACCAAAAAAATAACAAAATTTAGGACATAGAACATTCCTTTTTATCCATTTTCGTTTTTATCAATGACAATACTGCTTTTATGTGCATAAAAATATACACTCTATAAATTAACTTAACCTATAAAATAATATAAGGATTTTACAGCAACTTCTGTCATCCTTAATAATTATAATAGCAAATAACATACGTATTTAGTAATAACATTAAAATCTAGAAAAATGTATTATTGAAAGTATATTCGGCAGTTAGTTAACAAACCTTAGGCTCAAAATCTTATCAAACTTTAGCGATATTATTTCATAATAAATATAAGTAATTATGCGTCCAAAATGTCCCAAATTATGGTACTTAAAGTAATCTATTCTGAGCTTCACTTAAATAAAAATTAATACGCTGTCATTCTTTGTTCTTTTCTATTATGGCCAAAGCTAAAGAAAAAGGATTGTGCTGAACGTAAAAAACTATCTTTTAATTTATAGTTCATCTCAGCTCCCCAAATTGAAATTGATTTGTCTCTTCTTTATACCATTAGTTAAATCAACGAACTTTGAATTAATATCTGCATTAATTTCTTCCATAAAGAAAAGAAATGCCTTTCAGAAAATCAATTAGCTCTTAGGAACATCAGACGTTTCCCCGCCGCTTCACAATAGATTTACCACGTGGTTGAACTAATTACAAAAAATCAATTCAGCACACTCATTTGGTTTCATATTTATAGATATAGAAAAACCTTTCAATAAAATCTGGATAAGTGTATTTATAACGGACCAAATCCATTTCCCAATTTCCTAATTAAACATATCCAATCATGTAACTCGATTTCGAAGTTCACCCTTCGCATTAAATGCAATTAGATATTTACCACAATGTACAAAGCAACTATCCTCAAGCAATATATTTCGCTATTCCTCCCCGTTTAATATTCTTATAAACTGCATCCTTGCCTAATATTTAACAAAATAATCTAATTTTGCAAGTTGCATTTGAATTTGGGAATTGAATACAAAATGTAAATAATTTTCCGAGTCTACATATAACACAGAATAACTTTAAAGTAACTGTTACGTAGGATGTAGATTTTAAGTTGACAAATATATCTTTTAAATTATACACATTAACTAATTTTAAACTTAATTCTTATTACACGCATACATTTTTTTCTATTTGTGCTGGAATATATTTTAAATGCTTTCAAATATTTTTTTAAACATTTAAGGTGCAAAGATTCTGTTCGTATATATATATATATACATATGCATAGATAAGCTGCAATTGCAAATAATTACTCTGCGGCTGATTCATAAATATATTTTTTATTTTCCTGAAAATCTGTTTGATCTTTTACTCTGTTTACAAATACAAAGGCATTATGTTTTTATATAATATCACTATATCTAAAGATTTATTCTGATAAAATCCAATAAATCTATAAATTAACCTATATAATAATATAACAATTCTGCAGCAACTTCTGTTATCCTTAATAATTATAACAGCAAATAATATACGTATTTTGTAAAATCATGGAAATCTAGCACTAAACATATATTCTGTAGCTGTTTAACAAACATTATGGGCTCAAAATCTGATCTAATTTTTCTATATTATATCTTAATAAGGAACTGTGCGGCAAAAAATTATCAAATTATGGTATTTAAAGTAATCTATTCTGAGCTTCACTTAAATAAAAATTAATACGCTGTCATTCTTTATTCTTTTCTATAATGGTCAAAGCTAAAGAGAAAGGATTGTCGTGATTGTAAAAAACTATATTTTAATTTAGAACACATCTCAGCTCTCCAAATTGAAATTGATTTGTCTCCTCTTTATACCATTAGTTAAATCAACGAATTTTAAATTAATATTTGCATTAATTACTTCCATAAAGAAAAGAAATGCCTTTGAGAAAATCAATTAGCTCTAAGGGACATCAGACGTTTTCCCGCCACTTCACACTAGATTTGCCGCGTGGTTGAACTAATTACAAAAAAATCAATTCAACATACTCATTTAATGTAATATTTATAGATATAGAAAAACCTTTCAATAAAATCTGGATAAGTATATTAATACTTATAAAGGACGAAATTCATTTTCCAATTTCCTAATTAAACTTATCCAATCATATAACTCTATTTCAAAGTTCACCCCTCTCATTAAATACAATTAGATATTTACCACAATGCACAAAGCAAGCATCCTCAAGGAATATATTTCGCTATTCCTGCCCGTTCAATATTCTTACAAATTGCATCCTTGCCTAGCATTTAACAAAATAATATAATTTTGCAGGTTGCATTTGAATTTACGGATTCAATACAAAATGTAAATATTTTTCCGAGTCTACATGAAACACAAAATAATTACAAAATAACCGCTAGGATGTAGATTTTGAGTTGGCAAATTTTGTCTGTTATATCATACTTGCCAACCTCCCCCCTTTTTTAATTAACGAAACATATTTTAAACCACAAATTTTATTTAATTAATTATATCATGAAATTTTCAACTAACCATGATTTAGAAGAAAGAAACATTGCTTTAATTAAAATTTCTGGTTGGAAATAAGTTTTTCGTTTTAAAAAAAGCGGGAGGTTGGCAAGTATTTTTATATTATACGTATTAACTAGTTTTTAACTTAATTATGATTACACACGCAAATTGTTTTCTTTTTCTTCTTTTATATATTTTGACTACTTTCAAAAATTTTTTTATTTTTATTTTGAAACATGAAAGTAAGAAATTATGTTCATATATACACTGGTTTCCAAAAATTATGGAAAAATCACAAAAATAGCGATAACTCGTTCAAAAAGAAAGCAATCCATATGAAATTTGCATATGTTGTTAAATAAAAGATGCTGAATAAAAATAGCAAATGCAAATTAGTGGCGCTGCAATCGCATTGTGTCATCCGTGAGGCGCATAAAAATGCACGTTAGAGAGTAAGGCTGCAATTGTCGCTGTAATAGTGATATTATAAATATAGGATAGCCAATTCATTACAATGACCTCGAGGCATCGTTTACTCGCAGAACTGCGATTTAGAGCTCTTGAGAGATTGGAGGCAGGACAAAGTCAGGCAGAGGTGGCTAGATGGCTAAATATTGAGTCCTTTGGTGGTTCATAGGCTTTGACAACAATTTCAAACCACTGGTTTGGGTTCAAGAAGTTTCAACCAAGGACGGCCAAGTGTTTCGACAAGCGCCGATGACCGAATTTGCGGTTATGTGTACGAAGGAATAGAACCGCAACCCCATCTCACCTTAGATCCTGCCTTGCTGCAGCCACTGGAAAGTTGGAGTCAATGTCTACTGTGCGTAGAAAGCTTCACAAAGGCGGACTTTAGGCGAGGCGACTAGCAATTTGTGTGCCGCTCACGTCACGTCACCGGAGGGAACGTTTGATGTGGTCACGTCAACATGTCCACTGGACCGTTGATCAATGGAGGCGTGTTCTGTTCACGGATGAGTCCCGGTTTAGCCTCTAAAGCGATAGTAGGCATTGTTTGATTAGGAGAGAACAGGGAACACGCTATCATGCATCAAACATTCGTGAAAGAGATTCATACGGAAGAGGCAGTGTCTGCGTTTGCGGTGGTATCTCTTTGGGGGGACGCACAGACCTTCATGTCTTTCCACATGGAACCGTGAATGCTCACGTCTATAGAGATGACATCCTTGATGCTTATGTGCGACCTTATGCCGCTGCAATAGGGAATGAATTCCTGTCACAGGACGACAACGCTAGACCACACAGTGCTTGCATCGTGGAAGATTATCTTCAGCACCAGACAATTCAGCGCATGGAATGGCCAGCTCGATCACCATACTTGAATCCCATCGAGCATGTTTAGGATGCTTTAGGGAGACGTGTCGCTGCTTTGAATCCCCCTCCTCTGACCCTTGCCACGCTTACAACTGCTTTGGAAGAGCAATGGCTCTTACTTCCCAGCGAACTCATCGACCGCTAATTTACAGTATGAGACATCGCTGTATGTGCTGTATTGCTACTAGAGGTGATCATACGACATATTAAAGGTACTTTTTCTATACCAAACTGGCAAACTGATTTTGTTAATTTTATAATTAAGCTATTTTTTGAAACACCATAATTGTCTGGTAATTTCTTTTCGTGTTATTTTATACCTTACTATACGTTGTATATTGCGGCTAAGTTTCATTAAAATCTACATGTAATATTTTGAATTATCGCTATTTTTGTCATTTTTCCTTAATTTTTGGAAACCAGTGTATATATATATATGGTACTACTAGGTTATCCCGTTGACCACGCCAAAGCTTAAGATTAAATGTCAATAATGGATGATCGTGTCACATTCAATGGCATTAAATAAGATGCATGTGTTTAAAATGTCATTATGTGATTTTTATTTCGACTTTATTTAAATATTTTTATTAATATTCTGCTATTTATTTTTTTTTGTTGTTGTTGTTATTTAAAATAAAAAGTATGTCAATATGTATAATTTGGCTATTAGTTTGGCGATTTTTATAATTTGGTGAAATTTTTCCACGGGATAACAGAGTAGTACCATATATTATTATTATTATTATTATTATTATTATTATTATTATTATTATTATTATTATTATTATTGTTATACATGGTATACATAATGTTCACGACAAACAGTTCAACAACAGTTTAACAATTGTTCAATGACGTAACTGTACTAGAAAAAAAAAAGTTGGCTCAATTCTAATACTTTCAAAATTTCCAAATAACACAAAAGAGAACTGCTATATTGCACTTATATAAATTTGTATTATATTTTTTAATGCAGATAAAAATATATTCTAAATAAATAAATTTTAGAAAAGAAAAAAAAATGCTGTATAATATTTTTCATTCTGAGTTGAATACATATTGCTTATATAAATGCTGAAAAATATATAGGTGCAAAAGTTTTGACACACGTTAGAATCCACTTAAAAATAAATAATTCAAGAATGCTGCTACGACGGAAATGCATCTCGTGATTTATTTTTTTAGGCAGATTAAGAATAGATCCGCAAATTTTCAATAGTTGGTGCTATAGGTTTAGTTCAAAAAATAGAACATAAAAAATAGCATTTAAAAACCCTTATTTTTGTACACTAAATTAAAAGCAGACATAATTCTGAATCAATAGACAATTTTTATTTTTCTCTGTAATAATTTGTTGACTAAAATGCATATTTTAGATTGAATGGCTTTGAATTTTACCATCATACTTCAACATGTAAAATAAAATAAAGTATGGTGTGAATGTGATTAAAAAAATGAGCACTCTCAAAAATTTTGGTAGATTGTACAAATTAAGTAAGCAGTCACTGCCTATTTAGTACAATTTTTATCTTCTTTGAAGGTTTTGGTCGATTATATTTTTTCTCAGATTTTAACTTATAGCTCAATTACATGATTTCTCTGCTTTGAAGATATAGTTCGATTCTTTACTGTAATGTGTCGAATGATGCAAGTAATGAAATACTCATTTGTCGCTAATTCAATGACTACAACAATTATAACTTTAATTTATTTATACATTCAAATATTATTTACAATTACTATGTACATTTTGCCGGAAAGAATGTGGATCCAGCGAACACACCATAGTTCCTCACAGATAGTCGACAAACAAATAAGGACTATTATCATATGTGGCCAAACGGCAAAATCTTAATTACAGTAAACTGCGTTATGGAGGTGCGAGGCACAGCCAGGGTTAAGGGAATTCATAACATATAGCATTACTTTAACCTTTTTTAAACGTAACTTCTACCATGAGAAGAATTTTTGTCCAAACCACATACCCCCATTCGAATTTGATATTTCTATTGAACTTTAGATTTTTAAGATTTTCCACTCACACTGTACTACCATAAACAGTAGTTACATTTATTCATGAAAAAATTACTTGTGCCGGTCCTGTTTGGTTTAATTTGGTTGCATATTTCAAAAACATTCTATGCATCACGTCAATACAATAGAAATTCTCTAAAGCGGCTGTGACTGGTGTGCCACAAAACCTGTGCGCAACACAAATTGTGAACCGCCAGTTTTTATTTTTATTTCCACTTTTGATTTTATTTGACTTATTTATTTATTTATGGGTTATAAATTTATTAATAAAATTACATTGAAAAGGTTACATAAAGATTACAATGGTTGAGTTAGAATTTTTTAATGTACAATATTCTAACTCACACATTAACAAGTGATCAATAATCAGATTTGGCAAATGAAGTCTGTTGATCTTTGGATTTGAACAAGTCAGTTATTTTCAACTGCTTCTGGGTTTTCATGCATAGTATGCAAGCTTCATACATTAACCGTTACAAAGGCATTACACCTGTGTTTTTTGTATTGCTCTAATGTAGCAAATACTTTTCAAAATGTCTTGCAGCTGTGCGCGTTATACAAGCAATACGACCTTCAAACACATTACTGCAAATGTTTTTATTGCTTTCATGTTTTTCACATAAATATGAAAAGAAAATAATAAAACTAATTGTCAATATGGAAGCGTTTTATGAGCGAAAATTGGCTAGTTTTTTTTCCTAAAAATCACACTATTAGCATTTGCAATACTTCTGGGCAAACGAGGCAAAACGCCCAATATATCATAACAAAATTAACGTTTTTTTAATAAAACAGAAATATAACAAATATGCAATAAAACTGCGTAATTAAGAAAGTCTAATACAAAGTTTTAAATAATACTAATGATTAATAATTATTAGTATTTTGTAGCACTTTAAAATTCGTTTTTTTTCCGTTTACCACCCCCCTTCCCCCTCTCCCCCGAGAAAAAAGAAAGATTGTCATTTTCCCCCTATGTTTGCAAAATTTTCTTTTTGCTGTAAAACTTCAGATGCACATAGATGACGAACCGGCAGCATTATTCCCAATGACAGTTTTTAAAGGGAAAAAGCGGTTTGACGCACTATGCGTTACACGGCGTTTTATTATAAAGACATCACAGTCTCAACTACCTCTCTGTCAGTCAGAATGTTGTGTGGAAATTCATTTTGGTCGTATTGAAGCGAGTTCACACTGTCAAACTCGGAAACGTCTTTATATCCAGGCAGTGAAGCCGGGAAGGTGTTAAGACACTCCTTCGAAAGTCTGATAACTAACGAGATTGCCATTAATAGTTTCATTGCTGCTTTGACGGTACAGTGTCGAAGTTTTTTCACACAAGTTCATGGCATACAATGGGTTATACTGTTAAAAATTTCTGTAAAACACACACACAAAGAAAAGCGAGACTCTCCATAAATTTACATTAGTTCTCGATTAAATATGTTCGATCAACTTTTTCTATCATCATTTTACAGGCATTGCCCTTATACTATATCTAATTCCCTGTAGGGCTTTCAGCTTTATTTAAAAATGTTGTTATCTTTGTTAAAACTTATAATTCAAAATTCATACTTATAATTTTTTTTTAATTTTATTAGAAATATTATTATTATTTTTTTAAATTAGAATAATCCTAAAATGGCAAAATCATTACCTAAGTATAAGTGGGGATTTTTATCAGTTTTTCCCCGCTCAATCATAAAAGACATATTTTGAACAATATAACAATAGTTCCTACAGTACAATTATTAATGTGAGCTTCAAATGTAGAGAGGTCTCGAATTCAAACCTCCAAGATGTGTAAAAAAAAAAAAAAAAAAAAAAATTAAAAATATTATACAGCAATTCAGAATTTAAATTATTTTAGGCTTGCTGAAAATCGAGTGTTTTACTGATTTTTAAAACTAAATTAAATTATTATTATTACTAAGAATAAATTTAGAGATTTGTGTATTCTTTACCATGTTATTTTACGGATTCTATTGTAAGATTACCGAATAATTTATCAGTTATTTAGCAGAATTTCTGTTTTTCTACTCTCTGGAATTTTACACAAGACTTAAGATAATGGATAACTCGTATATTCTCTGTTATTTCACAGGTAAATTTTTAACAGTTTACTAAGTAGACAGATAGAAAAAAAACAAGTCGAAAATTGTACTACAACATGACAAATGAGGTGCATTTATACTAGTTTTATAAATATTTAGATCTTGGTGTAATAGGTCTTGCACTCTTATATAGAAATACATTTATATAAAATTTATTACCATTATATGTACTAAATTAAGTCATATAAAAATAATATGACTCAATATTATTTACGATGTGATCATCATTGAAGCCAATAACCATTACCTCAAAAAATATATCATAAATTAATTATGCACGGTAGGTAGTAACAGAATAATCACATAGCAACCTAGAGTCATTATCTATCACGGGAAATCAATGGATTAATTACGAATAATTGGATTTATTAGAATGTATAAATCTTTTTTAATATCTAAAGTTATGATTCCATTTTCATAAAATTTGAAATGATTAGACATAATTTCGGAGTAACTGTATATAGTAAATTTCAAAAGATTCGGTTGATAAGTTTTTGCGCTGTTGTATGTCGACAAACAGAGACGGACGGACCAGACGATGAAAATAAGTGTTATGCATTAATATAATTACGAATGCATTTAAAAATGCACATTATATTAACTGTTAATATTGTTTTATTTGAGCTTCATTAACTAATAATAAGTTGTATAGAATAAAAAATAAAGCATTTTAAGAAATAATTTAAAATAATAAAATCATTAAGAGTAGTTTAAATATATTAAAATAAATATTACGAAGTCATTAAAATCTATAAACATGACCGTTCCCGTTATTCTTTTTAATGAATAATGCTAATATTTATGCTTATGATGTTATGTAACTGCTTTTTAATCGATGATTTAGAAAAGTTTTACTTCTGAAACTATAACAGTTTTTATGCAGTTAAAAGCACAATAGTTATTTTTTTAACCAGATTTCTTTACTTTTATATAAGTAGTTTGAACAATTATTACATTTATCAGTTAATTGTTGAATAAAGTAAAAATTAATGAACGATAATGTCTGGCGAAAAACTAATGATTCAATTTTCCTCTTTTTAAAATAAAAAAGGAGACAAAAAAAGGACATCCTTATAAGTATATTTACATTAAATTTAGTCTTTTTTTCTATTTGGTAAAATATTATGCGCTAAAATATCATTAGATTGTAAAAATGATATTCATTATAATTTATTTTTTTATCTCGTGGTACAAACTTTGTATGAAAGTACAGAAAATATTACTGTACTTAAAAGCCACATTTATACAATAGAGGTAATGACAAGACCTCAAAAATTTTAATTAATAAAATGTAACTCCCTAAATTTTTAACATTTAATATTATTTCATTTAATTGTTGATAAGGACTTGTACCTTATATTAGAACTAATTTATCCTAAGGGAATAATCAATAATAACATAGTAACCATAAAAATAAATATTATGAAGTCATACATTTCTATAATGATAATCTTCTGTTATTTTATTAATTTTTTAATAAATGCTGAAAAGAAAATTAACTAACACATTTTAATCGATAATTTAAAACGATTATGCTTCTAAAGATAAGAATTTTTTTTTTTTTTTTTTTTTTTTTTTTTTTTTTTTTTTTTGTACGAAAAAGCTTAATACTTATTTTCATTTATCAATTTCTCTTTTATAAGTAGTTTTCAACAATTATCGATAGCAAATAAATGATGTAAAAGTTAAGGATTGTTCCAAGGAAAAAAAGGAAAGTAAGTCATCCAGTTCTCCTAATTTCTAAATTTGGAACTGAGATAGAAATATATCTAAGAGGGTCAACATAAGTGCACTTCAAATAAAATTTTTACTATATTTTTATGTACTGAAACATGATTTGCAAAAGAAAAAAACTTTCGAAAAAAAATATTCTGAATTTTATTTTATCTTATAGTAAAAATAGTCCAAAATATACATTTTCTTTCTATGTTGGGATGTGTATTTTGTACAGGGAACGTTTATTTATATTGCATGTTTCCAAATATGAGCGTCGTACTTAGACAAGAGATTTTAAGTATCATAGAGATGAAAAATTACCATAGAACACGGGATCTCAAACCACGTATTTAAAAAATATACAGGAAGTTCTTGCCTAATTAAATTTGGGTTAACGGTAATAAAAGTTTTATTTTACATTTATGTACTGAAACAAAATTTACAAAAGGAAAGAATTAAAAAAAAAAAATTCTCATTCTGAATTTTATTTTATCTTGGTGTGACAATTGTTCAAGATATTTATTTTATTTTTTACTAGGGAATATATATTTTGTAAAGGGAAAGATTATTTATACAGCAAGCTTCCAAATACGGCCGTCAAACTTAGAGGAATGATTTCAGGTATCACAGGGATGAAAAATTATCATAGAACACGGGATCGCAAAGCACGTAATTAAAGAATTATACAGGGTGTTTTTCTCTAATTCAATTTGTATTGACGGTAATAAAATTTTTATCATATATTTATGCGCTGAAACATAATTTACAAAATTACAGATATTTTTTTTAAAAAATCAGTCTGAATTTTATTTTTTTTTGGTGTGACAATAGTCCAAAATACATATTTTCTTTATATATAGGAATATTTTGTATAAGGAACGCTTATTTATACAGTATGTTTCGAAATAAGACAGTCAAATTTAGAAAAGTGATTATATGTATCATAATGGTGAAAAATTGAAGACATAATAATGACACGGGATCTCCAACCACACTGTAAAAAAAATCTGTAACCTTAGTAATCTAAATTAACCGAAATCTCTTATGCTTACTAAAATTTTATGTGTACACTGTACAAGAAAATGATGTCAATCTACAAAACTTGTAAGCAAAACTAAAACCATCTGTAACTTTACAAAAGAATTTACTAAAATTTTGGTAACTTTACTAAAATTTTATCTATAATGCTCGTTATCGTCACTTAAAAAGTTCTTGGAATACGATTTCCCAAAAAAATTCTTAGTAACCTTAAAATTTGTTTGATTCAAAGTGCAAATCTGTATCTGTTACATGAATTTTTATTGTTGCCGTTACATAAAAAGTTCTTGGAATACAATTCTACTAGAAAAATTTTTGTAATTCTCCCAATTTTTTTTTACAGTGCACATATTTAAAGAAATAATTGCAGGAACCTTAGTTCCTGCAACGTATCACACTAATGTGGTCCCAACATGAACGCCTACAATGGGAAATTAGACAGAAAACTGATTTGTCGTGCAGCGTCAACAGTGCAATTAATATTTAAAGCATGATTGAAAGTTTTACTAAAAAGGAAAGATTGAATGTTTTACGCATATTTCTTTCATATTGAAAAAGCCCAAATATGTATATATATATATATATATATATATATATATATATATATTTCAAATTTGGCTTTGACAGTGAGTTGCAGCCAAGAATGGACCCGTTGTCCTTTCTCATGCTCAATTATAAGCACTTTTTAATACTTAAAAACATATTAACTTTTTTTGGTGCTCATCAGCGCATTTTTTAATACTAGTATATATTTATATATATATATATGTATATGTATATGTATATATATATATATACATGTGTGTGTGTGTGTATAAGAGTCAGAATATTTAATCCAGTGACAAATTTGAGTGATAATAAAGTTTTCAATGGATTTTAAAGGTATGTTTAGAAAGATTGTGATAATTTAATCATAAGGCTAAAAACTTTAAAATTATCACGGTGATTTAATCAAATAAATGTTAGCTAATATAATGGTTGAAAAAAAAAATAGAAATTTATAAGGGTGAATCAGTTGAACACGTCATGAGATCTCAATTAATCTAAAGATATTGTACCGATTTCAAGAATTAATTTATAACTACCGCAACTATTTTTGCTTACAGAAAGGTTACTTTTTAAAAGGATTCCTTAGTCCCATGACGTAAAAAATAAATTAAAATCTTAAATCGAGATTTATTTGAAACTACTGGGATTAGATATTTGAAAAATGTCGTGGTTTTTACTTTGAAGACTTACTTTTTATTATGAATGGGCTGTTATACATTGTGAATGTTATACATTGGCTACGTATCTGTAACAAATAAAAATTAAAGTGAGTTTTAATCTTTTTAGCACACCTTGTATTTCATATTATATCTCATGAAAAAATTTACTTCGCAATGTATAAATCAATAATAACTCCAGTATTAATATCTTTTACACTATTCTTATTCTAGATATATTTCATTGTGCATTTCGAGCTGGAAGCATTGCTGCTTAAAGAATATAATCATCTTTGAAAACTCCAATACTACCATATCGGATAACTTCTTTTAGATAACTGCCAGATGGGGAATATTGGGTTAGAACAAAATTTCCTTCTCATAGATTTTTCAATAGAATTTCTATAGATAAATGCAGAGTTTCTGTTCCTCATAAGTAATATTGATCGTGAAAGATTTTTTTGACAGTTTGTTTTAAAATAAATTTTCTTTCCCCTTCTGTCTCCTGAAATCTAGATATTTGTGTGGAATAATTTATGGAGTATTTCAGTTGAAAAAAATCACATTCTTTGCATGAAATCTTTTATTTTCTTTTGAAAACTAATTAAATTTGTTTAAAAAAGTTTCCTGGATTTCCTTATTACTTTTGCTAAAAGTTATAAAATTTCCTTTCCTAAGTTGTGTAATTGGGAACAAGTAATAAAACAGTTTGGAAAGTTATTAGTTTTAGATTTGGAATGATAAAGTAAAATTTCGAGAATTGAATTGTTTGGTTTCTCAGAACAGGATACAGAAAAGAAATAACTATGAATTTCTTGAATAAATCTGCTTTGAAAATACATAATAAATCTATGAAGAAAGTATTTAAAATAATGGAAATTATTTTTTTTTAAATGCGAAAAAAATCATTCTAGTTTATGGAATAAAAATATACGAAAAGAAACGATCGAAAATAATTTTAAACGTGAAATATATCGCACATTTTAGATCTATATAGTCATACATTGGAATAAAATTTCATACACATAATATTGGATAATTTTAAATAATGGTTAATACTTTTATAAAGGGTAAATAAAAATCAATTATTATTTTCGAGAAAAAAAATAATAAACAAACAACGATTATATATTAATTAATTTCAAACATGGAAAATTGGGCATTGAACTGATCTACGGGAGGGCACCATAAAAAGTATTTCATTTTTCACACATTGTTACAAAATTATTTGATATTTATTTTACTAATATTATAATATTTTATAGTATAAAAGAAATTTAAGTTTCCTGTTTGCATTAAAATGGACGGTTTGTTGAATTTATTTATTTATTTTATTGAAAGAAAAATCTCTGAAATAGTTTACTTTTTTTAGCATAGTAAAATTAAACAAAAGCATCATTTTTATCCCATAGTTTCATTTCTTATTGTTGATGTTTCTTATGGTACCTATAAAAGACTTATTTTATAGATTATTGAATACAATATGTATGTATTGAAATATCTCAATTAATTTGAAATAAATGCAAAATTCCTAGCTTTGTGCCCAGATAAATTTAATAGTAATGTATCGCAAAAGAGAAATATAAATATATTTAGTTAAATTGAGTGTATGCTATCTTGGATGAGCATGAAAGTTTTCTAAAAACATGGCAAACTTCCCCAATTTTAGAATATAAGATATATTTGGGATTTTAAGTTTTCATTATTATTATTATTATACTGATATTATCATTATTATGTATTACAATTGAACTAAAAATGCGTGTATTTATTCAATATTGTACCTTTCTTTTTCAAATACTGCTATGAATTGTCTAGTTAAATATTAAGTAGATAATAATATTAACTTTATAATTTTTACATATAATTTTACTCTGTCTTTCTTACAAATATCCCCGTCTTTTATGAAATAACTGAATGTCTATGAAATAATTAATAGACTTTCTTTGATCAAAAAGCTACACAATTTTTGTGTATTATAAACTTACATGGTTAATTTCATGAACATTTACATTACAGATTAAATAATCAGACATAAATCATCTAACAGTTTAGAAAAATTAAAGATGAATAGTAATTTAAAAACTTGATTATCCATTCGAAAATTTTCTCAGTATAAATGCAAGCTTTGAAAAGAATTATGTAGATACATGCAAAAACACAATGTTTATAATAATAATAATAAACATGATCAAACATCTTCGAGAATTTTTTTTAAATTATTGTTATAAAAGCTGTGCCTACTATATATATATTAATTTGTTTGTTCACGTAAATTATCCAAAATAATTTAAATTTTTGAAGGAATACAACCTAACTCCTGAAATAGCTTAATAAGTTACAAAGGCAAAATGTCACAAAGAATTGAAATGCTCTTTAGATCTTTATTGATGGAGATAGATACAATATAAATTGCAAACGTTTTCAAAATAAGCTACGAACCAATCTTTTTCACAAGAAACAGGCTTGCTATTAATTTTTAAAAATCCATTTCCTATTATCCCTATATCTTCTTGTTAACAAAAAAATCAATTCTTTGACAAGTGCAACAGTAAAGAAAGTCATGAAATCTTTTACTTCCATAGTACACCGAGTTATTATTCGTTTAATTATTTTGAATTTCAGAGCTTTGTGGCATCAAAAATATTAGGGTGCACTTTGAACATTTATAAAATTTAAAGTATGATAACTCAGTAAATGTTGGTCGTAGAAGAATGGCCATTTTACATCATTTCTTAGAAGAGGGTTGAAACATTTTTTACTTTCTTTTTTATTACTTACAGAACGCACTGACAGAATAAAATGCATGAATTTCCGAAAATTAGTTTCAAGATTATTTTATTCCCATAATTTAATTCTTAATTTTTTTTTTCACTTTTGCAATATACATTGCTTCTTTATCTCATTCAGGTACTATTAAGAGCGTTTCTATCTTTTTAGAATACCCTGTAAATTTCTATCTTAATTATCAACGAAAAAGTTTATGAAGAACCCTGCTATTTGGAAACATTTATAATTATTTTTTATTTAGAATAAAACAACCAATAATCACACGCATTTAACGTAAGGTTTATTATTATTTTTTTATGTATAAAACCATCACGCATGCTTATAATAGATGAACACCTAATAGAGAAAGACAAAGACAATAAACATCGTCAATGTCAAAATCTATCCCAATTTATATATTCTTCTTAGACGATTGCCAGATGGTGTATAACAGTATAATAAAAACAGAACTTCCTTGTCATGAACTCGTATAGATTGTTTAAAAAAATGGAAGACTACTGTTCCTATAGCTACGACATTGATTTATCTAGCCGATCTTTTTTTCAAGGTTTCCCTCAAGTGGAAATTTTACTTTCTTTACCCTTTTGATATAATGTAGCAAAAAGAGAAATCCTGCATAAGCAGTTTTCTATAGAAAATAATTTTCAACAGTATTTTTAAATAAATTATATAAGATTACGGAAAAAATTACTGAAATTATATTATTTATTACTATGTTTTTAATTTGATTAAAATGTGCTATAAAATATTAGAAATAACCGTTTTATTACTAATATCATTAATTAATTGTATTATTTGCTCGAAAAATGTGCTAATGCATTATCTTGACAGTTTTTTATTATTTTTAAAGTTCTAAAAAATCATGATTGCTTTTAAATAACAATAATTAATAAGAAGAAGAATAATAAAATGCTTATGAGCGTTTATTGCTGAGCAACTAACAATTTTTGCCTGTGCGGATTAGGAAAATGCCTCATCTAAATATATTGTGTTAGAGAGGAATATAGGAGTACATTTATTTATTTATTTTAGAATAAAGAAAGCAATAATCCTAAGCATTTAAAGTATGTTTATCCCCCGTTTTTATCAATATAAAACCATCACACATGCTTATAATAGATGAATATCTAATAGAGAAATTAAAAAAAAAAAAAAAAAAAAAAAAAACGTATATATATATAATCATCTTCATTGT
This sequence comes from Maratus speculifer, assembly GCA_964019185.1. Classification (NCBI taxonomy): domain Eukaryota; kingdom Metazoa; phylum Arthropoda; class Arachnida; order Araneae; family Salticidae; genus Maratus; species Maratus speculifer. The sequence continues at coordinate 175,513,738 of OZ025297.1, read as the reverse complement.
CGAAATCTGTTGCAATTAATATGTACTTCTTAGATGATTGCCAGATGGTGTAAAACAGCATAATAAAAACAGAGCTTCCTTGTCATAAATTCTTCTACAGTGTTTAAAAAATGCAAGACTACTGTTTTTATATCTACATCATTGATCTATACGATGTTTATTTCAAGGTTTCACTCAAGTAGAAATTTTAGTTTCTTTATTTTTTGATATAATATAACAAAAAAGAGAAATCCTGCATAAACAATTTTCTATAGAAAATAATTTTCAATAGTATTCTTCAATAAATTACTTGAGAACTCGAAAACGACTATTGAAATTCTAAATTATATTATTTATCACTATGTTTTTAATTTGATTAAATGATGCTGTAAGATACTAGAAATAATCGTTTTATGGCATTATCATTAATTTATTGCATATCATCTTATTTACTTTGAAAATGCGCTGATGTAGTTGATAACTGTACATAATAATAAGCACATGTGTAATCGAGTTCAGTTGGAAAAAGCATTCTCCTGTCTATTTTTTCTCCTTTTTATGTTTCTAAACGTCGTACAAAATCATGATTGTTTTTAAATAACAATAATTAATAATAATAAAATAACATGCATATGACGATTTATTACTTAGCAACTGATACATTTTGTGTCCCTGTGAGGATTATGAAAATGATTCATCAAAATATCCCGGGTTAGAAAGGAATATACGAGTACATTTATCTATTTATTTGTTTATTTATTTTAAAATAAAGAAACCAACAATCTTCGACCATTTAAAGTACTTTATATATATATATACATAAACAAACACATATGCTTATAATAGATGAATATCTAATAGAGGAAGACAAAGAAAATAATCATCTTCAATGTCACAATCTATCCCATTTGATAGATTCTTCTTAGACGATTGCCAGATGGTGTGTAAAAGTATAATAAAAACACAGCTTCCTTGTCATGAACTCTTATGCAATGTTTAAAAAAATATAAGACTACTTTTCCTATAGCTACGGCACTGATTTATCTAGCCGAGCTTTTTTTCAAGGTTTCACCCAAGTGGAAATTTTAGTTTCTTAACTTTTTTGATATAATGTACCAAAAAAGAGAAATCCTGAATAAGCAGTTTTCTATAGGAAATAATTTTCAACAGTATGCTTTAAGAAATAATATGACAACACAAAAAACAGTTATTGAAATTTAAAATTATATTATTTATCACTTTTTTTATTTGATTAAATGATGCTATAAGATGCTAGAAATAATCGTATTATTAATAATATTAATAATATCAATCATAGTATTTACTCTAAAAAATGAGCTAATGTCGTTGATAAATTATTTCACACGAGTAATCAAGTTCAAGTGTAAATTGCAGTTTCTGTTTATTTATTTATTTTTTTATGTTTCTAAACATCCATTAAAATCATAATTATTTTTTAAATAACAATAATTAATAGCAATAATAATAAATCGCTTATGTCCATTTATAACCGAGGAACGAACACATTTTGTATGTATTTGAGTTTTAGGAAAATGCTTCATATAGACATAATTTATTAGAGAGGGATACACTACGACTATAAATAAGGTTTCTGGATGTAAATAATTCTGTTTAAACTCCGCATTGTACATCGAATAATATGCTTATAATAATAATTTCTGTGTAAATCACCTTGAAAGGCAAAATAATAATAATAATAATAATGGCAATAATAACGCTACATTCATATTCAATATCGATTATGTAACTTTTTTTTAATCTAGATTTATAAGTTTTATTCGCATAAAATATAGTGCTTTTTTAAAATCTGTTGTTTGAAATAAAAATTTAGAAAGATGTAATATAAAGTTTGTTATGTAGAAGCAATGAAGTTAAAAAAAGAGTCAGAAAAATAATTAGAATAAATAAGAAAAATTTTAGTTTCAACAATATATCAAGTGCTCTTTGCGTTTTGAGGGATCACAGCACCTTTGAAACCACCTTTTCAATTTTGAATAATATTGTAATATATGTGGCGGCACAATACTCAATGTTAAAAATTAAATAAACTTAAAAAAATGTAATGTAGCCTAGTTTTTTAATTTTTTTTATTTTAACTTTTTAAAAATCGCTAGCATTTTTTTAAATATGAATATTTTAGCTTAGACGTTTTTTCATTATTCACTAAAATATACTACATAAATCTGTGTATGGGATTTTACATTTAATATAATTTTTTTCCTCTCTTGTATAAAAAAAATTAAGGAAATTCAAAAAACTCTCAATTAAAATATTTAGAAATGAATAAACTTGAATATTAAATGCATATACAAAAATATTATATACCCCATAGAGAACAAATAAAAAAAAATCAAACCACTATTTAGATTAGCAAAAAAGCTTAAATGTTTATTGAACAAGCAAAGTATAAAAATATATACACGCGGTTGAAAAAGAGTTTAAAGTTTTCATTTGTATGGAATCTATTAATAAAATTTACAAAACCGTCCGACATGTTTGTCATGTAGGTAAAGATGAGGTGCCCAAATATTCACAATTAAAGCAGCTTTCAGTTAATATTAAAAAAGAAAATCGATATTTTTAACAATTTCAAGGTACTGTAACCCCTTAATATATTGACCAATTTAAAACTTAAGTAAGAAACAAACCATGATAACTTAAGACGTACTCACTATAAGAATGTAATAAGTAAATTTAATATTTATGTTTAGTTCTAACTATCACCGACAGTGGTAGCTAAGCCTACACTATGTTAAATTTGCGTAATATTCAAAATGTTCCTGCTATTAAACATTTTTTTCGCATGTAATCCGTTCGAAACAAAACTTAAAATCACCATGAAGTTCACCTATTTATTCAGTATTTCAAATATTATAACTATTTGAAAAATCTGCAAACCTTATAATAAAAACTATGTACAGGACAATTTCAAGAATTCGAAATTTGTCGAATAAATGTTACTAGATTCTGGTGACATGTTTAAATATTATATGTAAAGTCTTGAGGTCTTTTCTTGATTTTATTTAACAAACGTAAACACAACAATTAACCACTTGACTGATCAATGTTTATGAAGAAAAAAAATAGTAATTTAACAAATTACAACGACTATTTGGAAAGTAATATTTTCAAAGACTATAATTTTAGACTTAAGATGTAAAGTAATTTTAGAAAAAAGATATAATTTTAGACTTATAAATGATTTCTATATTTAAAGAAACAATACTAACATCACTTTTATGCTGATCAAAAAGTAGCTTACATAACATGAGAGTTATATTAATATGCTTGGACATATAGACATAGAGTCACACTAATATTCCTGGGCCAATCAGAAACAAATATTAAATGAAATTGCAGTTTAACAATTTTCGATACTGTAGAATTTTGATTCTCTAAACATCGCACATTTTTAATTTTTACACCTTTGTATACAGAAAAAAAATACTTTTAAATGCAACTTATATCTAAATTTGTTTTTGAGTTATTAACTTTTTTTGTAGTTTTTGATACTTTTTTGTCATTGTGGCAACAGAAGTATTCCATTTCTAGACATTAAGCATAGACCAATCAGAAAACGAATGAAATAAAAAACAAAGTATTTCATTTTGGACATTAAACATAGACCTACCAGGAAAGGAATAAAATGAATTAAGTTGCGGAATTCAACAAATAAAAACATCCAGATGTATTTCAAATTTCCAAATTCTCTACCGAGAACAACAACTACTTTTCCCAATAGTTAATAATGACTATTTCTTTCATGTTTTTTTTTCAGAATCTTTAATATTTTTTACAGGCTTTTCAAAACAGAAATTTTTGCCTAATTGAATAAGAGAAATGTTCGGATTAAATGTTGCAAAATTTACAACAAAAAAAATACTGTTGAGAATAACAAATCATGATTGGAGTATGAATACCTATACATTGTACGAGCAAATCAGGATTGGTAAAAACACGTTGCCCGTATGACGTACGGGCAAATCAAGGAAGCAATTAAAAAATACAACAACTATAAATAAGATTATTACACTGATAAAAAATTTTGCTCTAGTTTGAACCAAATTTTGGAGCTCAGTAGGTGCCACCATAAGATAGTGAAATCCTGAACCAACATTTGGAATTTCCTTTATAAACCTCGTTCCAACTATTGGATCTATGCTCCAACAAGCGCTCCAAATATTGGTTCAAGATTTCACCATCTTATAGTAGCAACTATCGAGCACCAAAATTTAGATCAAACTAGGACACGATTTTTAGCAATGTATAATAAACTCCATGAGAGCACACTAAGAATTGCTCCATTTTGGAGATGAAAATTATTCCAATACTAAATTAAAACAATAGTTTTCTCGCCAGTTGAAAATTATTACGTAACGGCTTGCGAGACAGTCAACTCCGCCCACAGTCAAGTGATTCAATAAATTCCATACACCCTATATCAGTGACATTTAGGCTAATACCAGATGAAGTATAAGTAATTTTATTAACTTGCACAATTTACATCTTATTGTATTTTAAAAATTTCTTTGTATTTTCAAATACGGTGCGTTTATAATTGTTAAGGCTATATTAAACAAAATAAAGACATATGTATTGTAAACAAACGAAAAAGCTGCAACTATAAGACTTCTGCTTCACTTTATAATGCTTATACCATATAATTCTTAAAAGATTAAACTTACATTTCTCTTCTGAAAGAAAACTATGAATTGCTTTCAAACCGCAATTCTCCGGAGACAAACGTTTTATATGTTCTTATTTATCTTTTATTTTCTTCAATAAGTTTTCGAATTTCTCAAAGTTGAAACTCATGTTTCTCCAGGTTGATAAAACATAAAACATAGTTTTAGATATCAATGAACTCCTTGAGGCAGTTAAAGAACCATATTTTAAAACCTCCCTATACTACATTCTGCCCCGCAGGTATGTCAGCATTTCCAATCGTAAAAGATTGATTGAACATTTCTTGAACGATAACTCGATTCTGATCAATCACTTTTCCCAAAAAATTGAAAAGAAAGAAAAAATAAGATAAATCTCTTATCAGAATTTCCTTTCACCTTTTTTCTGTTTCCCTGACAAAAAAAAGCTCGGAGTTAAGAAATGAATTTTGCGTATTCAATAGATCTTCACAAAAAAAATCTGAACTGATTTTTCTTTCCGGAATTTCATTTTTTGTTAGAAGAAAAAAACAAATGAAAAAAAAAACTGTCATCATGATTTTAATATGAATGATTTTTTTTAATTGATTTTCTGAATACTTCAGAAAAGAGGGTGTTCTGAGTTCAAGCAGCGTATTTTTTTAAGAGTACTTTTTTCCGACTGCATTTTGGATTTACGGATATCATGAAATATGCATCACTTTAGACGTATAAAATTACTACCCGAGTTTTTCTATAATACTACGATAATTTTAATTTCTCTATATCGTACAAGTGAGTGGAAAAAGTTTTTTTATGTCCTGAGAGTCATCTTTAACTCTTGTATTTCAGAATTTTTTTTTTAATATTAAAAAAAACTTAAGAAACACCAACATGCTTTTTAATTTGATATGCATAATTTTTCATGAACTTTTAACCTTTCTTGGACATATAACAGATTTCTAAGATCAAGCAGTATATTTATGGGGCGTTTATTTATAAATGGAAATACTTAATTTGAAATAAAATAAATTATTCATATTAATTTCTGTGCATCGAACAAGTATTTGAAAACAGTTTTTAATGACATAAGTATCATCTTTTACTCTTGACTTTCAAATATACTAGTACACCGAACCCGGGGTTCCCGGGTCACAGAGTAAAGGTGAAAAACTTTTTTAAAAATTAAAATTGAAAAGTCTAATAAATTTTTTCTACGTAATATGCTTTTTAAACTGCCATCTAATTCCAAACAGCAATTTTATATGAAAAATATTAATTATGTTATTATATAAAACTTTGAAAATTATCGGTACTTCCGTATTAGACGCAAGATAGAATTTATTAGCCAAAGATCTTGCCAAAGAATAAAATTGCATTATTTCAGTTTATAAAATCAACTAAGAAAATATGATACACAGATATTCTTTAAAATACATTTTTGTAAAGATTGATTGATGTATTTTTTGTAAATTAAGTTTGCAACGAACTAAAAGTTATTAAATTGATAGGAAAAAACTAAATAAAACCAACAACTTTCACTGGGTTTTAATAACTATATTTTTTCGGTTGCTATGAAAAAATGGCAACTAAAATATACAGTGATCTGTTTTTTTTCACGTAGAAAAGAGATAAATGGAGGTGAAGTATGCAATTAAAACGGTTTCATGGGCGTTGTTCTTCCAATTTAAGTCTCTTATTCGGGCCAAACAAAACAGAGACCGAATCCTTTAACATCATTTTTTCTCTAAATGAAAAAAAAAATAATTATTATACTTTAGCATTCTAAAATAGCATTTCATTGTATTATGAATTAAAACTGTATCGCTGAAAGTTTTCCTTTTTTTGCGAAAGTACGTGGTTGTGTTTGATGCAATGCAGCGAATTTTAGAAATGATTTTTAGCGTCACCTGTAGCCACCAAACTGCATCTCTATTTATCTTCCTTTTTTTTTTACTCTATGGATATTTTTCCTTTTTTTTCCCACACAAATGCGATACTTAAGTTGCCACCATTAGAGAAAATGAACTAAAAACTATAAAAAAAAATTAATATCTCAAAAACAAATTAAGATACAGTTTTCTAACAAACTGCATTTAAACGTGCATATTTTTCTGCATACGATTTTATAAATGTCGAAAACGTGCTATGTCTAGAAGTTTAAAATTTTACAATAGCGAAAATTGCAAAATTAAAATTTCATCGAAAAGTGTTGCCATTCAAAACATGACGTATGCGTTACGCACAGATACGTTTGGCCTTTATTATATAGATATATTTTTATAATATTTAAAAATAACTTATGAAACAGCAACATTTTTTTACTATGCATAATTTTCGATAGATATTTAATGTCTTTTGGAAATATAGCAGATTTTAAAGGTACAGTAGTATATATTTTTGGCGTTTATCTATACTTAAAAATACTTAATTTGAAATAAAATAAATTTCGAAAGTTTTAGTATTAATTATATTAGAACTTCAAATAAGACAGCATAAAGTTTATTATTCATTATTAATTGCCGAAACGTCAGTGAAGGCTTACTGTGGAGACACGAAATTTTTTGGTTTCTGTCTGTCTGTCTGTCAGTTTGTCAGTCTGTCTGTTCCGCGATAACTTCCGTAAAAAGCATCCGATTGGCTTGAAATTAAGTGGGTATGTTAGTGAGACACTGGGATTAAGCTGTATAGTTTTATGTAAGATTTGGTTCATTCGTTCGAAAAATATAGAATATTTTATTTTGCGCAATAATGCTTTTCTATGGCAAATCCAATGATTTCCATTTTTTTTCTTGAGAGAAAATGTCACATTATGATAAATGGATGCTAAAATTTACCGGTTAAATTATTCGTATTGTTTTGAAATTTTGTCTATTTATTTGTCAGATTTTTAAAATTATTACTGTAAATTTTGGAGATTTTTTATAAATGTGTTCCAATAATATAGACTAATTTGTTTTAGAAATTTACTTATATGAAATGTATTTATTTCATTTTCTTTATTTTCTTTTAATGGTTGCTAAGCAACCATTCATCTTAATGCTTATCCTTATAATGCTATAAATTTGAAAGCGTGTGCGAAATTTAAATGAAGTCAACATCAAAACTTATGAATTAATTAATGTTTTTGTATCTTTGCGTAAAAATATAGCATAGCCCAGAAAAAAAAAACATAGGCTATGTTTTATTAATTTTATTCAAATATTTTCCTTAATAATTCAAAATTTTTTTCTTTTTCATGCAGAATCAATAGGGATATTTAAAATAAAATTTAAGCAATTTCCTTTATCGTTGCCAAAAAAAAATCAAAATTTGGAATAATAATTTTTTAACAGCAATAAGTTTCAATTGAGCAATTTCCATTCGAAAAATTAAACTATGAAAAAAAAAATGACGTCAGAATTAAAATAACTATAGATATAGTAATTTTTGCTAAATATTAAACACGGATATTCGTTTCGTTAATAGGAATTTTTCTGACAAAAATGGGGACATAATTAGAAGTAAAAGAAATAAAAAAGAATTATATTTTTAATAAATATTTCACTAAGTAAAATATGACGTCATAGTTGAACAAAAACAGGCATTTTATAGTAGTCGTTAAAAATACAAGAAACATGAATATCAATAACTCATGAATAATGAGGTCATTGCCGAAACTTCAGTGAAGGCTTACTTTGGAGACACGAAATTTATTTTTTTCATATTTCAGTCTCTTCTTCTGTATGTCTGTCTGTCCCGCTATAACTGCAGCAAAATGGAATCAAAACTTTTTTTATTCGGAAACAAAATTGTAAAACTCTAGATAACTGAGTTTACACTTACAAAAGTTCCTGATGCACCAGGTTTAGGTGTTTGTGGCTGGCAGGCATGTAGAAGTATGAAGATAAAGAAAAATATTTGCCCAAACTGTTACTTATTCTTATAAATCAAAATGTATAAAGAAATGCAAAATATACAATAATCATTAGCACAATTATTAGAAAGTGACAAATTTAAATTAAGTGAGGCTCGGGGGGTTCAGGGGGGCGGAGCCTCCCTGAAGAAATCTACTATGTTATAATAAAGAAAACAAAAATAATAGATCATGAAAATTTCAGAATATCCTAACATAACTAAATTTTTAATTTACCGCTTTTGATGGCTGAAAACTTCTAATTCCTATTTTATTCTTATAAATAATTAAGCAATTTAAAAATTTTAAATTACAGTTTCCAGGGAGTTGAATATTACCCAAAGTGTGTTTAAAAAAAAAAGATGTGAAAAGCTGACGTTGAGGCTCCTGATCTGCAGATTTACTAGTTAGTCCATTATTAGTACATATACATAATACAATGTAGGTTGATCAAGGAATCAAAATGCATTACATTTATCTAGTGTTCAAATTATATTTTAATTGGTTGAGAATTGAATCCTATATTTTTTTATGAACTGTTACATGCAGCACGTATATAAGCATATATTAATAAAAATTATAAATTTTATTGCCTGTTTAAATGCTTATTTTATAACTTAAAAATATCCAAAATATTAGAGTTTAAATTAAAAAACAAAAATGTGTTTTCTAAAACTAAAATTTCTCTATGAAAATGTCGTTATTTTTAGCCATAATATGAGTTAGAGTTATTGTGTTAACTGGGATTTCATAATTTTATTTATCATGAATTCACATGTTACCAAAAAATTAAATCATTATACGTAATCCAAAAAAAATCTATTATTTATTTTCTGACTTGGCCTAGGTTGATGGGAGCAAAAAATTTAAAATTGTACCATATTTTAAGAAAACTGTTAACACAAACATAAAGGCCTATTATTTAAAAAAATTCAAAATAAGGATATTTTTAACGTTAGCTTTAACGTTAGTATTCACACAAAGTGATAAAATTTAATAACTTTAAAAATTAAGAAAATTAAACAAACCTTACAATTATATGTCTCAGATGATATATTTTTCCTTAAAGTGAAAAAAAAATTATCCTAAAAATCCTATAGTTCTATCAGTGGCGTAGCTAGGATGGGTGACACCCGGGGCGGATGTAAATGGTGTCACCCCCCCAACCCGTCATATTTTTTCAATCACATTTCTACGTTGTTATAACAAATAACCATATCATTCCTTATTTACATTTTGTCCACCTACATAAAAAGAGGGGGGGGGGGCGATTTATTACATTTACCATAGTCCGCATGACTATGGTATGTGACTATATATACCATTGACTATGGTATATATAGTCATTGCGGTGACTATATATAGAAGAAAAATCTTTCTTTTAAAGTTTGCTTTTTGCTAATTCATTGGTTAGGTTGGTTTTTGTTACCTGGTGCATATCTTATTTAGATTGCCCATCTATATGTATATAAGAAAGTCTGGATTTCGTATTAATCACAGCACAAAAAAATCTACCGAACGCAAAATCTTGAAAAAAGAGGTAAAAATACTTCTTATAACACCGAGTGCCGCTAAGAAGGGATTTTTGAAAATTCCACCCATAAAGTGGGTAAAAAAAAAGAACGAATTTAAAAAAAACCTTAAAAATCAGCTTTTGCATAGTTATTTTTCAACTGATAACATATTTTAGTGGGTTTTTTTTTATGTTAAATCGAATGGTACCAAGCAAATTCTTTTAAATTCTGTAGTTCGTGAGATATTTCACATTTTCCTAATTTGAAGATGTCTTTGGCGCAAAAACCTGAAATTTTCAATCCTTATCTATATAGATCAGATTTTGTAGTTCTTTTTCAACTGATACCATATTTTAGTGTGTTTTTTCATGCATAATCGAATGGTTCCAAGCAAATTCTTTTAACTCGAGTAGTTTGTGAGATACTTCACATTTTTCTAATTTGGCGATGTCTTCAGCGCAAAAAGCTGAAATTTTCAATCTATGTAAAAGAAAGTCTGGATTTCGTATTAATCATGAACAAAAAAATCTATTGAACCTACAATTTTGAAAGAAAGTTCTATAACCAGGTTAACATGATTAGTTATAAGCTATATTTAATTATCTCACTATATATAAAACGCAAAGTGAAATTTCATTCCAGCCGCTTATAACTCAAGTTCTACTTGATAGATTTTAATGGAACTTACATTGTTTATTGGATAATTTTTCAGAAATTTTATAACAAATGAAACATAGCATTCTACGTTGTTTAATTAAATACCTGTGAAGATGTTTTAAATCGGATGAATCCAATTACAAAAGGCTGGCTTTATTTTAAAGGTTCCGCTGAATGAATTTTAATGTGATTAAAACTGTTAAAATGTTGAGCGCTACGTCATTAATTGGTGACTAACGTTGAACTTTCCGTTTAGATGACTGACTTTTTATCGATGATAGACAGTTTAAAATACAATATAAAACTAAAAATTACTAAAATATAAAAATTTCGTTAAATTCAAAGTTTTTTTTTTCTTTTTTCTTTCTTTAAGCACTGGCCAGCGTAGAGGGCGAAGGCTGCTAGTTTTGTATAAAATTTCATATTTTCAAAGAAAAGTAAATTAACTCTGATGCAACGTGAGCTATAAATGTTATTTTTTTCCAGAATTTTTTTTCCCAAACATTATAATATTATTTGTATGTATTTGCAAATAAAGATTGGGCGGACCGCCCCCTCCGCCCCCCGCTAGCTACGCCACTGAGTTCTATCTATATTATAAATGATACACTTGCCCGAGCATAACTCTGAAGCCATTTTTTGATTGTAGAAACAATAGTCATTTAAGACTAAACCCCAACAATAGTCATTTAAGAGAATTTAAGAAATTATTTTAAATTTATAAACATAGCATATTTTAAAATTTCACACTATGGAATATAGGAAAAAATTACTTTCAAATAAGATGTTTGAGTAAAATATAGTAATAAGTTTATTAACTTTCAGCCTTTTATTCATTTTCTATTGTTTTAAAAATATTTATAAACATGAATATTTTTAAATCTATCTCTACAGCATGCTGAAGATTACGAAATTGAATCCTTTTGCATTTAAACTAATAGAAACATCCGAGCATTTGTTTAAGCCTTATATTCCATAACGGAAACTAATCAGATATGGCAATAACATAACCAAAGCAATCTCATGCATGTTAAAGCTTAAAAATTAGCTATCCCAGTGTTTAATATAAATGTTAACCTTTGCCTATTGTAAGGATTTTAATGGAAGGAAATTCCGTGAATTTTTTTCTTGAAATAGGACTATTGCGAATATTGAAAAAAAATCAGAAAAAAAAGATCCTCTTGTTGTGCGAGTGACACCAAAACATGATCAGCAATAAAATTTATAAAGGTGAACCTGAATCTGAAGTTTTATAAAAATTCATGCATTAGTTCTTGAGACAGACCTGTTGTGATAATCGTGAAAAATTCAGAATAGCAACGAAACCTATTGGGCGATTCACATGTAAACGTAAATAGAATAATTTCATTCAAAGATTAACTAAATCTGAAATTTCATGAAAATCCGTACATTAATTCTTGAAACAGAGCTATTGCAGAAATTGTAAAAATGACGGCATAGCAGCGACACTTGTCGAGCGATCTACACCAAAATGTAATCTACATTTTTTACATCATTCTACAAACATCTTTTCATGTCAAGGACTAACAGTATCTGAAGTTTATTTAAAAACCATGCAGTAGTTCTTTAGATAGTGTTTTTGCGGAAATCGTAAAAAAAGATATATAGCAGAGCCACCTGTTGAGCGATTTACATCAAAATTTTATCAACACCATTTATTATCAAGAATTAAGAGAATCTTAAGTTAACCGAAAATCTGTGCAGTAGGTCTTGAGATAGAGTTGTTGCAGAATCTAAAAAAGAAGCATAGCAGAGCCAACTGTTGAGCAATTTTCACCAAAAACAAATCACCACCAAATTTTTGTCAGGGACTACCTAAATATAATATTTTTTATTAAATTCCGTGCATTAGTCCTTGTGATAGAGTGCCCACAGAATTTATGTCACATACAGGCAGGCATTATGTAAAAACATTTTTTTTTTGGAATCTCTGACCGTTAAAACATCCAAATCCCTGGAAAATCGGAATACAAAAATTTTCTCGAATCCAATACTTCTTGTAAAGATTGAAGAAAATAGTAATATATTAATCGACAGATAAATAAAATACCATAGGTAAAACACAAATTTAAGACATTTAATTAAACTATGATCTTAAGCCATTTAAATAAAATTTCGAAAAAAAAAGGCTGATTGTAGGTGTTCTTTCGCAATTTTTTCGGTTAACTGTTGGCTTGACTTCAAAGCTAAGCTATCGTATTTAACCATTGCTGTTCTTCATATACATATAACTTTTGGTACTATTAGTGCGCATTCTAATTTATATATATATATATATATATTAATTTAAAATAAATGATTTTCCCAACATTCTGTACCCGCGAAACTGGAGTGTATCTCCTTGAAGTATATAAAATAAGCAAATTACTAAAAGGGAAATCGGAGTTTACTTTTTGTAACAGTAAGAAGTTTCAAAAAGAAGACCTTAGTATATCTCCTTATAATATATAAAACAAGAAGTTTACAAAGACGGAAACCAGAGTTTACTTTCTGTAAGAATAAGAAGCTTACAAAAAGGGAGTCCCGAGCATATCTCCGTGTCATATATTAAATAAGAAGTTTACAAAAAGAGAAATTCGGGTATATGTCCTTGTAAATGTAAAATAAGAAGTTTGCATAAAGTAAATTATGGATTTATATCTTATTAAAAAAATTCCAGTTCCAATTAGTATTTCATCGAATGCATATTAACACGTTCGCTTCCGCTTACGTGAAGATGTGATAACAGTCAATGCCGCACTGTAGAAGTGGGTTTTTCCCAGAAGCCGATTTACTTTTTATAACAAAGAATCGGTGAAAGATTTTCCTGCGCCAGCGCCTGACTGGCTAGTAGACATCACCCCACATCACGCGCTGGCGCGTGAGTGCCCCCATAACATTGGCGCCATATCACGCACTTTTGCGTGAGTGGCAGCGAATGTGTTAATATTTTTAAATTATGTTTTAAAATTGTTTTTGATGTTATCATTTTCTTGTATGTATATGATCAAAGTCACATTGAAAATATGCCTAGACATAATGATAGTATAAATTGTCATACATCTCTGGCATTCATCCGTTTCACAAATAAATAAAAATATTGATGCAGTATCTAATACAGAAAGAAAATAAGAATTAAAATTTAATCAATCAATTCTGATTAATTTCTTCTGTATTAGTAGAAAAATTAATCATCTAAAGTGCGATAATATTAATTTACTTTCTTTTTATTTTGAGCCTTTAATATTTTAAAAAGACATAAGCATTACTAGTTCTGAAGAGTCGCTGCTTTGCATTAAAATAATGCCCAATAATCATAATTTTCTTTCAAAGCTACGCTTTTCCCCCAAAAATACTTTACATACTTAAGATTGAGCTGAACCAGAAGGTGAATTTTAAAAGATTCTTATGATGATTTAAGCTGAAATTTTCGATAGAATTTGAATAAATTTTAAATGAAATAGAATGTATTTCCCGGGAAAGTAACACAAGAAAAGTAAGCATCTTTTACATAAAATACCCTTTAACCACATTTTTATTCTTACAACTTTGCAAAAATTCATGAGGTTCAGTAATAATTTTCTAGCTTATAGAGAAAACCATGCATATAAACACATTCAAGTTGTAATCCAATACTCCATAAATTTTTGCTGAAGCGTAGACTTTTTACAGAATTTCATCCGAAACAATTTCGAAAGCTGTACTTTTCTTGCTCTCAGTTGAAAGTAGCTAGATCTATATTTCGAATTCTTCAACAATGTAAAAAGGTTCTATTTCTGCCTGAGAACTAGCAGGAGAAAATGGAAATTATATATGTATAAAAAAAATCTGATAGTAAGAAAGATTTACCTCCAAACAGTAATCGATCAAAACAGAGTCAGGGCATAAGAGGATATATAATCTATGCTTTTAGATTCAAAATGCTGACATTGCTGGAGGACGGAATATATAACGGTTAGATTTTAAGACATAGTTATTAACTGCCCTTAGGAAATTCATTGGTATCTGAAACTACATTTAACCAATCAGCATGAACTCATGTGGAAACTGCATGCTGATGCTGAGAGTATGATCGTCATCATATAACTTTAATTCAAGTTATCTAAAACTGTGAGATTGGCAAAATATCTATTAAGACTCGATACCTGTCAATAAATATTTAGAAATTATATTCCATTAATTATCTAGGGTAAAATAATTTCTTTATCGATTGAATATGAAGTTCACAAGATACGTACTAGCAAACCAATTTGAAAGATATTAAAATCATTTGCTTTTTAATGAACCTGAGTTAATCTGAAATTATCTTCCTACTCTCGTCTTTAAGCGAATATGATGTGCTGTGGATATTACATCCTAGTTCTTTAAAAAATAGAGAATCAGCAGTTTAATTATAATAATCGACAATTATCGTGATTATGAAAGTTTGCTTTATAAACCAATTTTCAGATTATCAGTACAAATTAGCACCATTAAGATATTACGGAAGTTATTACAGTCATCCAGGCTATGTTAAAATTTATCAAACTGTGTCGAGATCGCGCTGCTGTATTCCGAAATAAAACACGGCGGTAACTCTTTATTCTGTTGAAAGCAGCGGTCAGCCCATGTTAATTAAACACCACTGATTTTGAAGGAAAAAGATGGTGTAATAGAATATAGATTTCATCTCAAATAGAAAGCTATTTTCAAATTTGATTTCATTTTAAGTATCACGAAATTGCTATTAATAATTTTTCTTTATTTAACAAATGACATATGTATTCAAAACCTTTGTTAAAAGTTTAAATTTGGCATTGTGCTAAATTACCTTGTGTCAAAAGGAGCTCACAAATTTCAAAAACTACTTTAGTCCTTAACGCGTTTTACCAGATAGGTTTTTAATTAACTTTTAAAGTCACAAGAGTTGTAAAGAGAAACCTTCTCAATTCAAACTACTCCCGAAAACAGTTATAAATATGCAGAGTTTGTACGCATTAAGAATTAAAGAAAAATAGACATTTTAGTAACAGAAATTGCATAACGCAGTGTCCGCTATATGCATAATAAGGAAGGTTTTGCATTAAATAAAACAAATAATACTGTAAAAATTTCCTGGTGCTAAAATGGCCGATTTATTCTCTTATGTGGACGAACTCAAATTTAAGTGATTAATTCTAATTAAGTTAGTATGTTTGTAACAATATGAAGTTTATTGATTTTATTATTCTACTAAGTGTGTACTACACAAATATGTCATCAAAGTTTGTTATCTAGTCTTTAAATACCAATAGCAACCAGAGTACGTCGGATATGGGCGGTGGACGGGGCGTGAATATGAGAAATGTGGAAGATTTCATTGAGGAATAAAGTGCATCGTTCACGTTCTCTATGTCAGCTCATGTAAACGTTGACTCATCAATCCACAGAGTTTTTACAAAGGAACGACGGGTTTTATCTCAGGTGTTGAGCATGGAATTATAATAATTAAATTGTACAATAGTGAATGATCATCCATCATGAATGCTTGGACCGTGTCAGGTGGTATAAAACATAACATGAACCTTTGCAAAATGCAAGACATGCTAACGCATGACTCATTTATTTCCGACGTACTCAGTTGTAGATTTAAATGGGCGCTTGCCAGCATCTTCTCTCGATCATTATACCTTATCCGTCTATTTGTTCGCCGTGATGTAACAGAGTCAGTCTCTCTAAATCAGTTAATGTTTCATGCGTTTGATCTTGATGCCTAGAGAAATGTTCTGAGTAAACCTTCGCAATCACTCTGGTATTCCTTTGAGGTTCACCATAAATAAGTATTATTTCCGCTTATTGCGTTTATGTGTTATCTGCCATACGATCTCAGTCTTCACTAGCATGCCCACTGCTGTAGATGGTTCGTGTTTTATCCAGAAAGTATGCCACTGCGGCACTATTATGATTTGCATAATCCAGATTTTTTCTCTCTTGGTAACTCACCTGGTCATTTAAATTCCTTTACATTTAATTCTTAGATTTTATTTCGGTTGTTGATACTACCCATTATGACTTTCGAATGTTGTTCAACCCCTAAAAGTTAGCTTATTTTTTAGATGAAATAACCCTCTTTGATGATTCTAAAATTTGGAAATAATTGCTAAAGGGGGTTTCGGCGTCAAAAAGACTTTTCACCCTGATTTCGATCTCCAATTACCTTAATTCTTTTTTTAACTGGCTCTTCAATGAAAGAAAGAATCATGTGAAATAATGTCAAACTTTCAAATTTAATAATTCCGTTAATTTTCGTAGTACAGAGTTCAAACTTATTGCATTATATCTGTTATGATATGTAAAAATTTCTACTAAACATAACTATAGGGTCCGGGGGAACGTATTAAAAACTTGATTTCGTAATTTTAATAAAATTGATCTTTTTTACTTTAAACAATGCCACAACATTGATATTTACCTCAACTGAAACGTTTTTGTAAATGGAACTGTATGTCTGTGACCAGCTGTTAAGAAATTAAAGGTCGGCGATAAGTAACATAGTGCTCCCCGTATACAATTTTAATAGTGGTAAAATAAAAAAGAATGAAGCATAATAATTTTTTATTTAGTAGAAACACTGCGTAATTTATAAGTGGAAGAATGATGTGAGAGAAAAGGAAAATAATAACCTCTTAATAAGAAAATGTTTCAGTAGAGTATACCCTAGATGGGGCTAACTAAAAACTGAACTTTTACAAATAAATAAAAATATCGAAAATTATAAGCTATTAATTAAACTAATTCAATCTAAACTAAACGTATAAATATTGGCAATAAATACGGTGATTAAATTCCACTTGTTCCATATTTTCATGTCAGGTAAAATTTTAAGGAAATGTTATGTTTTACTACTATTAGCAAAGAGGTTATATTAATTAAAGTAACTTATACTTGTGTATATTAAATTTTCACCGTAATGCAAATGTTTACTGTAATATTAACCTCTTGAGTTCTAATGTCGCTTTTAGGAAACATTAGGAACAGCAGTTAGATACATTTAAATCCTTCTACATAGTTAAATTTATTTCTAGACATTATTATTTAATACGTGAATATACCAATCAATGATATATACGCTGATACATTTTTGGAGATGCTTTATAATAAATTTAAATAGTTTTTTTGAAGGGGGCGCATTGCTTGTCTCAGGACTGAGCAGGTTAAGATGAACACAAGTGCATAAATTCCTATCTTCGTGGATACGCGATGTTATGCTAAGAGCTAAGGTGAAAAAATGCACATTCAAAAGACTTTATTTGTCAAAATATGTATTACTTTCAACAATTTATATAAATTATAAACGATATTTTTCTGATATCGATAGCTATTACATCAGATTTTCATTTTAAAGAGATAGTGGATTTAAAAATATAATAATTCCTACAGTCCCTTCTGTTAGTTCTTTGACCATAAAATCGGAATAATTTATTTATATTTGCCACTATTACAGAAATAATAATACAAAAAGCAAAATAATAAAAATAAAAAATAATAATATCTCGGGGGCTAGCTCAAATTTTCGCGAAAACATGTGACATTCTGCAATTCATGTATATTCCTTCAGTTAATTTGATCATTCAATGTTGCAGAAACTAAGAAAGATAACGAAAAAATACAAAGAGACAGATAATTTTAAAATTAAAATCGTTAATCTTTAAAATTTTCAAATATTTTATTAGAATTATGTCACCACTAACAGAGCTAAATTTATTCACAAAAAAATTATTTGTGTGAAATGATTCGTTTATATGGTTTCCAAAAATATTTCGATGAAGTGCATATATGTATGACCATGCGATTTAAATAATATCAATTTATGTTGATAACTAAAGAGCGGCTACTAAATAAGGTGTTTTTATAGTTCATCACTTGTATGGTTTTCTAATTTCCTTTGGGAGGAACGATTTCGTCTATTTTCCCCCTAAGTATTGAATTAATATCGGAAACACAAACTAAATTAAGAAAAATACATCGTAACTGATTTTTTTAACATATTTTAATTGCTAGATTAACGTAAAATTGTACTATTATATTTTAAATAAAAAACGTATCTGAGTTTTGCGTAAAAAGGTTTTAATCGTAAAATTCCCTGCATAATGTTTATAATTGCATCTATTTGAACAATAAAAGGTTTCAATAAAACCTTTTATATGAACAGAGTCTAAATATTTCACTCTATTAAACCTTAAAATTATCTTAAATGTATGTGATCAAATAAAAATAGAATCCACACATTGGAAAAAAAAATTTCAAAAAATAACTTTTGTTTAAAAAGGAACGGATTATAATGTAACAAGTCAAATTTGGTCGTGAAGAAAAAATTAGGCAAGACGGTACTTTTAAACGAGTGGAAGATTTAGTTAAGCTTCGGCTAAAATTGCCGATATTAGCATGGCAATGTATAGTAGTAAAAAGACATATTTATTAACAAGAAAACTCTGTCAAAAAAGCATAAAAAGTTTATGCTGTCACCCTTTAACAAATGTATATGGTTTCGAACCCAAAAACATTGGTCAAGATTTACTTTTGCTGCTGGAATGCTGACCACAAATCAATGTAAGTTCCTGGTCTTGCTGAACAAATCCAACAAAGGATGTCAATTTGGTATAAAAATAATAAAAGATACAATTTTGCATTGTCGCTCTCATCATGTGTTTGAAATGTCAAGAGTAGTGCTCACGAATTTCGGCCTAATGTGCAGATGCGAGTGATAATCTTCTGTAGGTAAACTTTAATTATTTGCAGTAGCGAATCTCACGAACTATCTAATCGATTTCAAAACTAATGGCATTGAAATGATGGTGTTAGTTCTTGTGCAAACTTAGGATCTATCTTATGTCCGCCCCACAATTCCAAACGGGGGTGCAGGGGCGAAAAACATTCTAAAAAAACGAATTTTGTGTTATTGAAGCGACTAGAAATACGAAATGGCAGTTACTTATGAGATTAATTGAACTCTTTACACATTATACACTACATTGAATAAAAGCATTTAAAATTTTTTTGCGAAAATATATCTTTAATCTAGAATATACATTATGGATATACATGTCTATCATATTTTTGTTCGTCCAAGAAGGGAATAAATTATAACGTTTTAGTAATAGTAAACTTTTATCATATGACATTATCGCGAAAGTTTCAGGAAAACTATAGAAACATTTCTAATACGTTACATAAAAAATGAGCTAGTTGATTTCTTTCCCATATTTCATGATTAAATAAAGATATTGTTAAAAAATATTATCTGAATGATTCACTCAAGGCATAAAATTCATTTTTAATGATGGTATTTGAAAAATTGGCAATCGATGAACCGAAACATGACTATAGTTGTAATTACATTTCCATTATTACTTGATTCGGGAAGAATTCAGAATTCTGGGAATAAGGTTTTTATTGCGCTTAACTCATTTCCAGACTTTCGAGCAGTTTTGACGAATGCTTAACTAGCAGAAAGTTACACATAATATTCTGAGAGGTAGATAAATTTGATTATTATACAAATTGTATAATGTGATACATAATGCAAATATGTTTTGCATACACAGCATCTGCCTCATGCGTGCTGCACTTAATGTGTGAAGCAATTATACACGCTTACCTTAATCTGAATGCAATTAGTGTAATAAGTGTTGCGGTTAATGCAATCACATAAATGCTTGAATTAATGCAGACGTGCTGTACGTTTGCTCTATTACATGTGATAAGAAAGTAAGGGTAAATCTTAGAAACAAATGTAGTTTATAAAAATAAGTATCATTAATTTATAATTAGTTCTTCTTTCACATTATTAATTTTAAGTGTCATTTATGAATACAATGCAGCAATGAAGTTTAGTTAAACTGTGACTTAAATGGAAATTTTTTAAATATTCGAAAAAGAATAATTTCATCTAATAAAAATTAGACCCGCAAATATCACTTGGAATATTTGAACTATAACACAAGATAGGTTGTGGGGGTTGATAATTTATTAATAAATTTTGATAATTTTTTTAAAGTTTCTTTTAAGATATTTAAAACTGTGATTATAAATTCATTCATTATTATTTTTTAATACTAGCGTGATTTTATTTGATAGTAATAACCAATACTAAGGATTATGAGATTCATTCAACAATAAATTCTGGGCTGCATACAGGGTGACTTTGCATATTTTAACGCCTCTTGGTCATATTTTCCTACTTGAAGAAACAAGCTGAGCTTTATATTGATCCACCAGCAAAAAATAAGTACTATAAGGTACTAGAAAATCACAGAAGAATTATAAGATATTAGAATGTGCATTCTATGGCTATTGCATATTATTACCTCTCTAATGATAGAAAGATCATAATCTCCACCTTTTTTATATTAGAACGTTCTTTACCTCTTTTTTTTTCTTATAGAAAACAATGCAGCTTAGCACATTATTAAAAAATTAAATAGAGTTTGAAATCCATCTCTCATAAAAGTAAACTTAAAAATTACGCTATATGTAAACTATTTAAAAAGATGACAAATATATTTAAAAATATGCTAATTTACTTTAACTCTTAATAATTTCAACTGTAATCTTAGCCTTCGTCAGGGAATACATAAAAAATAATGAAATGAAATATTGTTATTAACGTCTTATTTTTTAAATGTCATGTAGTTGGTGTGAAAATTGAGTGAAAGTGAAAGAAAACATTTAGATCCAAAAACATTGGAAAAATAAAATATTAATTTCGACGAAAATAGAATATTTCATGTTTTATTATTATTTGAACAAACTGATCCAAATTCTGGGCAGGATGAAGGATAAAACTTCATTACAAACAATATTTTTATAGTAATAATTTTTATTAATTCTCGAATGATTAATTAAAGGTTATTATTAAAGGAACATATAACTTTTTCATCTTTGAAACTAATATGCATATTATGTTTCGTGCCATTGGAAAAAAATGACGCTAATAACCGTTTAATTTAATTTAATTTTTTTTTTCTCTGACAAAAGATTGTTTACAGTTCAAAGTATACAATTTAAAAACTTTTCTTAATAATTTTGTCATATTTTTAAGTAGTTTACATATAATGTAATTTTTATGTATAGCACTTTGTAAAAAGTCTACATTTCCATTTAGATTTTTTAATAGGAACTACAGCTTTATTCCATAATACAAATTACAGATATACATGGGCATCACGTCTTGGTTCGTCCAAGAAGATAATAAATTATAGCATTTTAGTAATAGTGATTTTTTTAGTATCACATTATCGTGAAACTTTCAGGAAAAATACAGAAACGTTTCTAATACATTACATTAAAAAAAAAAAATATCTGATTTCATTTCTATATTTCATGATTAATTTAAGATATTGTTATAAAAATGTCTCGGAATAATTCACGCTAGACATAAGTTAAATTTTTAACGACGGCGTTTGAAAAATTAGCAATTGATGAACCGATATATGATTATAGTTGTAATTACATTTCCATTATTACATGATTCGGCAAGAATTCAGAATTTTGGGTATAAGGTTTTTATTTCGCTTAACTCATTTCCAGACATTTCGATCAGTTTTTAAGAATGCTTAATTAGCAGAAAGTTACATACAATATGTTGAGAAACAAATAAATTTGATTATTATACAAAACATATAATGTGATATATAATGCAAATATATTTTCATACTCAGCATCCGCCTGATCCGTGCTGCACTTAATGTGTGAAGCAATTATACACGTTTACCTTAATCTCAATGCAATTAGTGTAATAAGTGTTGCGGTTAATGCAATCACATAAGTGCTTGAATTAATGCAAACGTGCTGTACATTTGCTCTAGTATATGTAATAAGAAAGTAAGTGCGGAATCTTGGAAAGAAAAATAATTTATAAAATCAAGTATCATAAATTTATAATTGGTTTTTATTTCTTCTTATTAATTTAAGTGTAATTTTTGAATACAATGTAGTAATAAAGTTTAGTCAAAATGCGAATTAAATGGTAATTTTTTAATTATTCGCAAAGGTACAATATCTTCTAATAAAAAATAGACATGCAAATATCTCTTGGAGTATTCAACTATTTCACGGGAAAGGCAGCCAAATTTGCTAGTTTGCTTTTAATTTTTAATTTTTTTTAAATTATTTTTTAGTTTCTTTCAAGATATTTAAAACTGTGATTATAAATTTATTTATTAGTACTTTTTTTAACGCAAGCGTCTAATGCTGATAGCAATAACCAATTCCAATAATTATGACATTAGTTGAACGATAAATTCTGGTCTGCCAACGAGGGCGACCACGCATATTGCAATGCATCTTTAGGCATATTTACTATTTGAAGAAATATGCTGTGCTTTATATTGCTACACAAGCGAAAATAAGAAAAATAATGTACTAAAGAATCACAGAAGAAATATAATTACTTGAACGTGCTATCTATGGCTATAGCATATTACTCCCTCACTGTTGAAAAAGTTATGGTGATTTCCTCCTGCTTTATTTTAGAATACCCATTACCTCTCTCTCTCTCTCTCTTTCTTTTTTTTTGTAAACAATACAATTTATGACATTGCAAAAAAGCGTTTAATTGATTTTAGCGAAAATATAGCTTTATTCTGTAACATAATTACAGATATAAATGGTCATCATGTCTTTGTTTGTTCAAAAAGATAGTAAATAATAGAGTTTTAGCACTAGTGAATTTTTTTTTCATTTGACATTATCACAAAACGTTTACGAAAAATATCAAAACGTACCTAAAACTGTACATTAAAAATTAATTAGATGATTTCATTTCTATATTTCATGATGATTAAATGAAGATATTGCTATAAAAATTTATCTGGATAATTCACTCTAGGCATGTTTCATTTTTACGGCGCTATTTGAAAAATTGCCAATCGATGAACCGAAAAGTGACTATAGTTGTAATTACATTTCCATTATTACATTATTCGGCAAGAATTGAGAATTCTGGGTATAAGGTTTTTATTGCGATTTACTCATTTCGAGACTTTCGAGCAGTTTTGACGAATGCTTAACTAGCAGAAAGTTATTCACATTATGCTGAGAAGTAGGTAAATTTTATTATTATTTAAATCATGTGATACGTAATGCAAATACGTTTTGCATACACAGCATCTTCCTCATGCCTGCTGCACTTAATGTGTAAAGCAATTATACACACTTACCTTAACCTCAATGCAATAAGCGTAATAAGTGTTGTAGTTAATGCCATTACATAAATACTTGAATTAATGCAGACGTGCTGTGCATTTGCTCTAGTATATGAGGACCCCAGAAGCCAAGTGGTACAAGTGACAAAATTACGATTCGGAATAAATTGAGTTTAAAGAGAATTGATGTTAAATTGGAACATCAATAACAATTGAGTGAATTGAAATTGGAAATTTCTGCTTGTTGCATTCTGGTCTTTGAACTCTTATTTCAATAACTGTTAAAAAATAAAGTACAATTTTCTTTAAATGTATAATTAATCAATATTGTTTGTTTTTCGAAAAAAGTGGTTTGCCGCTATAACTCAGCAAATAATAAGAAAATCACTTATATTTCTTTACCTGAAATGAAAAAAGCATATTTTTAGGTCGTCTGTGTATTTAGTTTATTTTTTTCAATTTTGTCACTTATACCCCTTGGCTTCTGGGGTCCTCATATATAATAAGACAATGAGTGCGGAATCTTGAAATGAAAAGTAGTTTATAAAAACGAGTATCATTAATATGGAATTAGTTTTGATTTCTTATTAATTTAAGAGTCATTTATGAATACAATGTAGTAATGAAGCTTAGATAAACTATGAATTAAATGGTAATTTTTTAATTATTCGTAAAATTATAATATCTTCTAATAAAAATTAGATATAAATCTTGGAATATTCAACTATTACGCGGGAAACGTCATGAGGTTTGCTATTTTTGAGATTATTTTGTGGAGTATCTTTCAAGATATGTAAAATTTCCACATGTACAAGATTTCCAAATACAAGCGTCAAATGCTGATAGCAATAACCAATTCGATTAATTATGATGTCAGTTTAAAAATAAACTCGGGGCTGCCTACAGGAAGACCTTGCATATTTCAATACATCTTTATTCATATTTTACTACTTGAAGAAAGGTGCTGCGCTTTTTATCGCGGCAGCGCTTTTGATCGCTGCACCAACGAAAATAGGAAAAATAAGGTAGTAAAGAATCACAGAAGAATTATAAGATACTTGAACGTGCTATGTATAACTATTGCATAATATTCTCTCGACAAGAGGTATTGTTGAAAAAATGATGGTGATTTCCTCCTTTTTTATTAGGGTTTCGTTCATCTGACGAAATCCTATTCGTCTCTGTCCTCTGTCTGTCATAGAGTCCGTACACAAAAACTATATAATTCAGAGAGTTCAAATTTTGTGTATATACAGCCCAATACTTCTTGTCACACATGAAACCATAGAAAGACTATTATTTTAATTAAAATATTATTTTTAATATCATCAGTTCATTTTTTGTTGCTTTTTTTTCTTTTAATTGTTGCACGCAAGTTTAAATGGATATAAAAATTATTTCCGTTTTTACCCTTTAATTTAAAAAGAATTGGAGTGTTTCTGTTGCCATAATTAATAAATTAGTATTAAAAAAATTAAGGTACAACTTTCTTTCAAAAAATTAAGATACAGCTTCTAAACAAATTGCATTTAAAATTACATTTTTTCCCCTATATGGTGGTGTAAAAACTGAAAATGTGCGATGTTTAAAAGTTTAAAAAATTGCAGTAGCTTAAATTTCCAAATTGAAATTTTATTTCTTCTAATGGACCTTATCGGCGTGTCGTCATAAATCTCCTACATGAGACTTCCTTCCTATGTTTATATTTGTTTGTTTTGCGTGTGCTTCTTTTTTCGCATATCGTCTGATATTTTCTAATTACGCACAAGCTTTCAGTTTAAATGCATAAAAATTTATTTATTTTTGCACTATGTAAAATATCATCTATTTTGGATGAATCACTACACTAGGCACAGAATTTCATCATCTTTATTTATATTTTTATATTCATAAAAAATAAAAATCGCATTCAAGGATCAATTGCATTTTGGATTTACATTTCATTGTAAATACCGATGGTAAAATATCACCAACACGTGATTTCCTGTAATCCCGAAGTTAGATTCCAAATAAAGCCCATTATTACACGCAAGTTTAAATAAAATTATTATCTATGTAATATAAATTAATGGATTCAATAAATTACGTGAAAAACGCGCTTACATGTTTATATTTCATCTTATTACATCAAATTTATCATCTGTTTTGTCACGCAAAGTGAAATATTTTTTTTTTATTTATTAAATTCCTATTCATTTTAATTACTATCTGCCTTTGGTGATGGTTTGATCTCCCTTAAATTTATGCTAAGCTTTGCAATATTTTACTTTCATTCATAAATTTATTTACCTGCGTTCCTACACTAAACCTGGAAATTCTGATAGAGAAATCAACAAATTTATGTAATCAAGGTAGCATTTAAGGGAAGAATTCAGTATTCAGTTCTGGTTGGCGCGATTGGCGAAAAAATCCGAAATAGTGCCGAAACACTTTTTTTTTTTTTAATTTAATGATAAACCGTTTTGAAGAAGATATTAAACGAAACCTTCTGTACGATCTGTGATCACTTTTATCCATTTGTATTATCCATTACCGCCCCCCCCCTCTCTCTCTCTCTCTTTTTTTTAGCAGTAGTAGTGGTAGTAGTAGTAAACAATACAATTTAGTAAATTGAAAAAAAGAAGCTTTCTTTCCGAGAAAAAATACCTTTATTCTTTAATATAATTAGATAAATATATGGTGATGATGTCATTGTTTGTCCAAGAAGATAATAAAGTATAGCGTTTTAGTACTAGTGAATTTTTTCATATGACATTATCGTGAAATTTCATGAAAAATATAGAAACATTTCTAGCGCATTACTTTAAAAATAAATTAGTTGATTTCATTTCTATATATCATGATTAAATGAAGACATTGTTATAAAAAAATATCTGAATTATTCAGTCTAGGTATAAGCTTCATTTTTAACGGCGGTATTTGAAAAATTGACAACCGGAGAACCGAAAAGTGACCATAGTTATAATTACATTTCCATTATTACATGGTTCAGCAAGAATTCTGAATTCTGGGTATAAGTTTTTTTATTGCGCTTAACTCACTTCCAGACATTTTGAGCAGTTTTGACGAACGCTTAACTAGCAGAAAGTTACTCACATTATGCTGAGTGATAGATAAATTTGATTATTATACACATCATATAATGTGATATATAATGCAAATATGTTTTGCATACACAGCATCTGCCTTATGCGTGCATCACTTAAGGTGTGAAGCAATTATACACGCTTACCTAATTCTCAATGCAATTAGTGTAATAATTGTTGCAGTTAATGCGATCGCATAAGTGCTTGACTTAATGCAGACGTGATGTGCATGTACATTTGTTCTATGCATATGTGATGAGAAAGTGAGTGTGGGATCTTGAAAGCAAAAGTAATTTATAAAAACTCAGTAATTTAATTTTTGGCATTTAAATATTTTACACAATTTCAATTTTACATATATAGTATTTTTTTCAATTTTACATATACAGGGTTGTTATAATTAAAGTTCGCCTATTCAGAAGACTTTAGAGCCGGTTCTATGGCTCCAAACGAATCAGAATTTCACTAGTACATAATTAAAGACATGCGCTCTGCGAAAATCGAAAAAAAAATTAGTTACAATTTTTGTCAGTAGGTGGCGTTTCGCCAATATTTAAGCCGATATTTGCAGATTCCTTTATTTTCTGGGGATTTTTGAAAGATTCTATATCTAAAGACAGATGTCAGACAATCTCTGATCTGAAACACAGCATTAGACTTGACATTCGCTCAATCTTACAGGACAGTTTACGCAATGCTGTAGAAAGCACAATTATGAGAATGGAATGCATTATTAAAAATGGCGGAGGATTTATTGAGCATGCGCCATGTTATTCTTCGTTTTTTCCTTACTGATGAGCGACATGTTTTATTTTTGTTAATGCAGATTACATCACTTGAAATGATATTCATTTTTCTGTATTGTTTGGAGTCATAGGTCAGGCTCTAGAGCTGTCTGATTAGGTGAACTTAGCTATAACAATTCGCAGTTCGTTGAAGTTTGTTGAAACTTTTAAATTTGTGTGTTTCGTCTGGATTGACTGATATTGATACAACGAATCTGCAAACATCGCCTTAAATATTGGAGCAGCGCCACCTAGTGACAAAAAATTTGACTAATTCTTTTTTCGATTTTCGCAGAGCGCATCTCTTTAACTATGTACTAGTGAAATTTTGTTTCGTTTGGAGCAATAGAAACGGCTCCAGAGCCTTCTGAATAGGCGAACTTTAATTATAACCACCCTGTATAGTATTTTTCTATTCCTATTTTAACATATTTAATTTTCAAAATAATAAAATTTGGTGTTTTACTGATTTTTATACTATTTCACCATTAAAACACTTTATACAGTTTTAAAGAATCGCATATTAATTGTTTTCAATTATTCCGTATTTATTTCATCAATATAGATTTTGTAATATATACACACACACATACCCACACACTCAGATATATATACCGGGTGTCCCAAAAATGACTGATGGATTTTAAAATTCAATAACTTGCTAACGGTGACAGCTATTTAAAAAAATTGCAGGAGGGTTATGTATAATGTCAAGAGTTTTTTTTTTTTTTTTTTTTTTTTTTTTTTTTTTTTTTTTTTTTTTTACCGTAATATTTAATTTTAGTTCGCGTCTCAAACAATAGGTTGCGCTGACGGCGATTGAAGGCCAGGTGATCAGTGCTGAGTGAAGCGTCGGCCTGGCCTTCAATCGCCGTCAGCGCCACCTATTGTTTGAGATGCGAACTGAAATAAAAAATTAAGGTAAAAAAACTCCTGACATTATACATAACCCTCCTGCAAAATTTTTTTAATAGCTGTCACCGTTTGCAAGTTATTGAATTTTAAAATCCATCAGTCATTTTTGGGACACCCGGTATATAATATATATAATGTCTCCTGGCGGTTATTTATTTCCTTACTTTCAAAAATCAGAAAAAAGTAAATCATTACAATTTTTGAATTGTATGTGTATATTCGAGAGAGCTGAAAACTTTGCAGTGCAATAAAATTAGTTACTGGTACGATTTATTAATCATACAAAGTTTAGACGTTGTGAACTTAAAACGAAATCAAAATTTTTATGAGGTCAGCTAAATCGTATTAGATAGTGCAATTTCAATAAATTTGTTTCTTTATTCTACAATATATTAGCAAAAATAACTAATGATATTCTACAGTACGAGAAAGAAAAAAAAATATTGGTCATTGAAAAATTAAAAAAATTTCACTTCCAGAAATTAAAAAAAAAAAGAGAGAAAATGCAATATCATTTTCATTGGAGAATATCTTTTTATATACCGTTCATGCAAATTGTGTTATGTGTTTGACTATGCTTATGTAATGAATTTATAGACAAAATTGAAACTTTTATTACACTTAACGAACTGTTTATTTTGCATGTATAGTGCGAAAAAACAACTTGATTTAAAAAATCTTTATTTTCAAAATTATTACACATATTAAAGTATGTGATATATAGAAAGTAATTTCGAGTTAAAGTTACAAGTGCTCGATATACGAATCTTTCATAATACAAAAGACAACTAATTTTTTAATCAATTCGTTCCACATATTTAGCATTTTGGCGCAGCAGACGATTACTAATGTATCACTGATATTCCATGTACATTTTATAGCCAAATGTCCAAAAAGAACTTGATAACAGACTGAATGGTTGTATATAATAATTTGTATATAATATGAGTAAAAGTTTTGAAAAAAAACTTTTTTTTTAATCAGGTCATTCATATATGCTAACCCTGTACATTTATATTCAGCAAACCTCAAAATCTTTAAAAATTAAGTCTTATCATTTTTAATGCATTGAATGTTTATAATAAATAGTTTTGAAGAGAGAACTCACAGCACTTGTTGTAGAAAAATATTTTCGTAAAAAATACTTTGCAAAGTACCTTATATATTTTTTATCTTTACGAATCGATTTTATATTTTAAGAATGGGTCTTTACCTAATTAAAGAAATGATTTGTTTTTCAAATAGCTTCCAAGTAAAAAACTACTTCCCAGTTCTCAATGTAGCAATGAAATATTATTGTAAAAAGATTTATGCTTGCATTACCAAAATCTCCAAACATTCTACTTAATATTTCATACCCACAAATTTTTATTAAATTTCTACAATACCCTGGTTGCTTCGCTTTTTCCTTAATTTATCTATAACTAGGGAAATTTTTATATTAAAAATCCAAACGTTTAAGGCAAATATCAGAAAGCATTTAAAACAGAGTATCCTCACTCTACACATAAATGTCTAATGGTTTGAATGGAATATCGATTTTACTCTAAGCTATTCATTTTGAATTTTAAATGTGTTTCCTTGAGATACAGTTGAAATGGCTAAAGTTTTCTGCCATTTACATTAACATCATACATCAATCACCAGTTTAAATTGAAGAAGAAAAATAAATAAATGTAACTTTTCCCACATTAATGGAAGTTTGCATGTTTACTTTAACGATTATTAGAAGGGAAAATTCATAACCGTTGCACCGAACTTTGTTTATGTGACCCTCTGTATTGGATCATTACTGTGTAAGCAATCGTTAAACTTTGCATAAGTATCATGGTTCTTTTTCTAAAACTTTTTGCATTAATTTTTGTCGAACGTTTTATTTCTCGGGGAATCAAAGTGTTTAGTTTTTCGTTGACACATTTACATTCGGTCTAAAATTAAAATTCGTTTCAGGTAAGAATTTTTTTCTGGCTTTTGAGTTAAAAACAGGAATCTAAATTACAGAAATGAGTCATAAAGCGTAAAAATTAAGTTATATAAATTATTGTAAACCCGAAAAAGTTGTTTTTTTCTACACTTTATTGCTATAAATAGCTGTATTCTATTTAATCTCAGTTCGAAGAAAAATCTGAAAGCTGTTTATAATTTTAATTCATACTGTTCCAAGAATTTAAAGAGCAATATGATTTAACATCTAGAAAATCCTTTTAATTAATATGTATCATACATTCAATCACTGGCTTTTTTTAATAAAGTTACATTAAAAATCTAAATATAAATAAAAATTTTTTGGTTATATATTTATGTTCAGAAAATCTCAAAACGTATAAATAAAAATATTTATCAATTTTGATTCATCCAATATATATAATGTGTGTTTGTGTATCAGAAAACTCAATGCACATGCTATAGCAAAAAACTTTTATATTGCTACTATTGTTATTTTTATTAAAAAAATATGTCATATTCAAAGAATGAGACACTTATTTGTCAATTGATATTTATTAATTTTGATTTATCCAATATATATAATGTATGGTTTGGTATCAGAAAACTCAAAGCACATGTCATAGACAAATACTTTTATATTGCTACTATTATTTTATTAAAAACACTTTCAAAGAATGAGACACTTAGTAAAACAATAAATTAGTTCGTTTTGAAATTGCTGCCATATTAAAAGCTAATTGTTCATTGATGACTTAACATTGAACTAATACCTAAAAAAAACTTTCGCAGTACCCAAATATTTCTCCTATATTTTTCAACGACAGATTTTATTGAATTAAAAAAATTTCCTCTGTATATTTATTTTCTTTAATTTATCTGCAAAACTGATAAAATTTTTGCATGCAAAATCCAAATGTCGAGGAAAAATATCAAAAAGCATTTAAAACAGGGCCCTCTCACTATAAATAAAAATGTTAAATGGTTTGAATAGAATATCGATTTTACTCTAAGCGACTTCGAATTTCGAATGACTTGTCTGAAGATGAAGTCGAATTAGCTGAAATTTTCTGACATTTACATTAACATAATTCATCAATGAAAAATGTTTAAATGAAAAAAAAAAAATGTAATTTTTCCCATATTAATGGAAGTTTCCATGGTTTCTATAACGATTATTACAAGGTAAAATTTATAATCGTTACACCAAACTTTGTTTACATCAGCCTCTGTATTAGACCAGTACTACATAAAATTAGCATAAGTTAATGATACTTTTTTATATAAATTTTTGCATTTATTTTTTCGAATGTTTTGTTTACGAGGGCATTAAAATGTTTAGATATATATTAATATATTTATATTGGTTTTGAGAAAAAAATTATCTTGATATCATATTTCTATTTCGTGTGTGTGTGGAGGGGGGTAAAATACAAACGGGAATTAAACTTTAAAATTGCATTAAAGATTTATATATTTCGAAATATTTTATTATTATAGCATTGTATTTAATATTTAATAAATATATATATTTAAAAAAATAATATGTATACATGCCATATAAATAATTAATTGTTCTTTCTCAATTTACCAGTAAAATAGTATCAGTAAAAGTATTTACATTCACAATATCAAAAACTTCAAAAGTTCCTATTGATATATTCGACAAACACTTTTTTGTTAATGTTTTTAAATTTTAACATTATTTATCCTTTGCCTTAACTTATCTGTAAAACTGGTGAAGTTTTTAAATGAAAAATCCAAATGTCGAGGAAAAATATCAAAGAGCATTTAAAACAGGCCAATGTCACTATAAATAAAATTGTTTAATTGCCTGAAACGAATATCGATTTTACTTTAAGCGACTTCAAATTTCGAATGTTTTTTTCTGATGCAGTCGAAATGGCTAAAGTTAACATTTACATTTATATGATTCATCAATCACTGGTTAAAATGGTAGAAAAAAAAAGGAAATTTCCCCATATTAAGGCAAGTTTCTATGTTTGCTTTACCGATTATTACAAAGTAAAATTCATAACCGTTACGCCAAACTTTGTTTACATGACTCCCTGTATAGGATCATTACTATAAAAATTATCGTTACAGTTTGCATAAGTATCATTATTCTTTTTTATAATTTTTGTGCATTTTTTTTTCGAATGTTTCATTTACGGGGGCTTTAAAATGTTTAGTTATACATTAATATTTTTATCTTTGTTATGAAACTAAATTTATTTTGATACAAAATTGTTACTTCGGGGGGAGGATAAAAACGGGAGTTAAAATTTAAAATTGAATTAAATATTTGCATATCTCGAAATCTTTTATTACTATAACAGAGTATTTAGTATTTAATAAATATATATATTTAAAAAATAATATGTATATTTATGTCATACAGAGAGTTAATCGTTCTTTCTCAATTTACCACACTGTAAAAAAAAAATCTGTAAAGGTACTAAACATTTTCTAGGAAACTGGTATTCCAAGAACTATTCCTGTAACGGTAACAGCAGAAATTCAAGTTTCAGAATCGATTAAATGAATTTTTCCTGTTATCGTTACATGAAAAGTTCTTCGAATCCCAGTTTCCTAGAAAATGTTTAGTACCTTTACAGATTTGTTTTTACAGTGCAGTGTATCAGAAAAAGTATTTACATTCACAATATCAAAAATTTCAAAAGTTCCTACGGATATCTCCAGCAAACAATTTGTTTATTAATATTTATCCTTCTCCTTAATTTATCTGTAAAATTAATGAAATTTTTAAATGAAAAATCCAAATGTTGGGGGAAAATATCAAAAATCATTTAAAACAGAACCCTTTCACTATACATAAAATTTTTAATGGTTTGAATCCAATATCGATTTTACTCTAAGCGATTTCGAATGTCGAATGTATTTTCTTAAGATGCAGTTGAAATAGCCAGTTTTCTGCCATTTTCTTAACATTATTCATCAACCACTGGTTAAAATGGTAGAAAAATAAAGGAATTTTTCCCATATTAATGGAAGTTTCCATATTTGCTTTAACGATTATTACAAGGAAAAATTCATAACAGTTACACCAAATGTTGTTTACGTGAGCCTCTGTATTAGACCATTACTATTATTTAAGTAATCGTTTAAGTTTGAGTGAATATTTTTATAAAAACTTTTGCATTAATTTTTGTCAGTTTTTTAATTTCCCCAGGATTTAGAATGTTTAGATATTTGTTAGTATATTTATTTCAGTCTTGAGAGTTAATTTATCTTGAGTATCTTTTTTTTTTTGGGGGGGGGGGTCTTTAGAATAAAAATTAAAATTAAACTATAAAAAAAAATTAAATATTCACATATTTCAAAACATTTTATTGTTATTACAGAATATTTAATATTTAATAAATATATATTTTTTTGAATTAAAATATATATTTGCTATATAAATAACTACTTATTCTTTCTCAATTTATAAGTAATATAGCATCAGAAAAAATACTTACATTCACAATATCAAAAGGTTCGAATTTTCCTATTAATATATTCAACCAACAATTTTTTATTAAATTCCTACAATTTCCTCATTATTTATCCTTTGCCTTAATTTAGTAAATCCTTAGTAAAGCCTTAGTTTAATCTAGAAAATTGATGAAATATTTATTTGAAAAATCAAAATTTTGAGGGGAAAATATCAAAAAGCATTTAAAACAGAGCACTCGCTGTATAAAATGCTTAATGGTTCGAATCGAAAATCGATTTCACTCTGAACGACTCATTTCGAATTTCAAATGTAGTTTCTTGAGACACAGTTAAAATAGCTAAAGTTTTCTGCCATTTACATAAGCATCATACATCAATCACCGGTTTAAATAGAAGAATAAAAAACAACATAAAAAAAGTAACTTTTTCCCTATTAATGGAAGTTTTCATGTTTGGTTTAACGATTATTACAAGATAAATTCATAACTGTTACACAGAACTTTGTTTACGTGACCCACTGTCTTGGACCATTACAGTGTAAGTAATCGTTAAACTTTCCATAAGTATAGCTGTTTTTTTTTTTTTTTTTTTTTTGTTGTTGTTGTTTTTTTATTTTTTAACATTGTCGAATGTTTTTTTTTCATGGTTTTAAAGTGAATTGGTTTTCATCGATGCATTTATTTTGGTATTACTTTCAGATAAGGATATTTTTTTCTGCCTGTAAATTGAAAACGAGAATTAAATTTAAATTAAATGTTTGCTTATTTCGATTCATTTTTAATAATCACAAAATATTTAATTGTTGAATAAAAATTTAATTTTTCTTTAACGTTTGTAACTGTAAACCAATAAATTAGATTTCTGTAGCTCCAAAATTATCGAATATTTAATACGTGATTCATCACTCGATAACTAAGCGTAGAACCAACAAGCTAAAAAATGTTCAAGCTGAGGATCGAACCCAGAACCCATGGAATATCACGCCAAATGCTGTACCATGTAAGCTACGAGGACGTAGCCCAGCTGTTAGTAAAGCTGAAACTGCAACATAAGATGGAACAATCTTGCGAAAGTAATACTTACGAAAGTACTCAATTTGATATAAGTACATCGATGTGCTCATTTCTGAGTACTTCATTATTTTCAGTGTGTCTATGAGAAATTGGGATACTGCGGAAGGAAACGGCTAAAAAAAGAATACGAAAAAGAAAAAAAAAAAGTGAAGTTTTTTTTTATGGTAAAAAATTTTGGATTTTCAACTTAACTGAAGTTATTCTAGAATATATTGAAGTGGTTGTCATTTGAACGTAACTCATCTCTCAAACACAAAATTTTTTTGAACGATCTTCAAAAAAATGTAACTTTAATGCAGTTTTATTCAAAAGAAAACTGTGATTATAAATTTCTGCAGTGCATATAAAAAGCGAAGCAGTCAGTCCAGAACTATCGATGAGAGTCACGTGACTTTGACTTTACGAGGGATTTTATTTCTTCATTAAATTTTAAAGCTTTAACAAATATATAAATAAGTAAATAAAATAAAATAAAAAATAAACAAAATTATGTTCCATATATGAATGTTTTATGATCGAAAGAATTTGCTTTTCATGAAATTCGAAACACCATATTTGCTTTTAAAAATTTATGCAGAAATATTACGTGTCATGTTTTCAGATCAATGAAAAGTGCAATGCACGTGCAGTTTTTGTTTGATCTTCAATTCTATTTTCAGATAAATTTTCCATTAAATATTTACATTATGATCTGTGTACATATTTTTATGAAAACAAAAATGTTCATGATAATATGAATAAATTCGAAATTTTAGACAATTTATTTAAAGAAAAAAAAATAACGCGGATATTTTTTTCAATGCGGCGAAAATTTTTTTGAAGCAAGAAAGAAAAATCATGCGTCAAATATATATTATGAAGCATTTTCCAACGCCATCAGAATAATGTAACAAAATTGCACTGCTCAAAAAGTTAAAATATTACGTCTAATTTCACCATACGGAAATGTATAACATATTTAAAAACCAAATTTCAGCTATTCCCATCTATAATCCAAAAATTATCCGAATTTTTTACCAACCCTTTATATAATATAGAGATGTGTATCTATTTTTGAAAAATCCCCTTCAGCAGAATATTCTAATAGGGAGGATGATATGCGAATACTTTTATGCAACCACATGTATGGGGTAAAGAATTTATGTATAAAAAGTAATATACAAAAAAATAAAATAAATAAAAATAAATTAAAAAGCGCATAACCGAAATTTTTAAACGCACTTTCCAGCAATTACTACGCAAAGACAGTATTGTAATCAATTTCTTTTTTGCGTCCCTGTAAATTAATATATTATGTTGTGAACGTTTCGCTTAAATGGACTGCAATGAAATTTAGTGATACATATCACGTTCAATACACTTCAAATAGCATAATGTCATAAAATTCTCTGCAAACAATTTTTCTCCATACACCATAATGTACTCGAATTCTTTTGCGTGTCACTTTACATGAACCATTAATCGTACATACGTCTTATGCAATACGAAACATGCTTTTCTGACCCTAAATAAGATTTATCAATTGCATGAAAAAGACGGACAGACGGAAAGACAAACCGAATGCAGAAACACTTTGCAACTTTGTTGGAATGTGCTAAAAAATGCAAAAAGAACGTAAATATTCTTTACCATACGACACAACACATTATTGAAAAAATATGTTGCATAAATATCGTTTGAAAAATATGTTCATACTTTTACATTTCGCTCTAAAAATACCACTTGTAGTATCGTAACCAAATTTTATTAAATGAAATTTTTTATAGAACTAAAAATTATTCATATCAGTAATCAATGCTGAAAAAATAATTAAATACCAGTCAGAATAACTTTAATTTTTTTCAAAGATGATAGTAATTGTAGTGCGTGGGCCATTTTCAACATTCGCTTATATTTCATGGTAACGGACTTGACATTCCAAATAAAACTATTAAAATGAACTAGCTTGTATAATTTCTAAATTAGATAATAATACACTTTCTGAAGTACTAAGTTCTAATACTTTCTGAAACTATTTAGTAAACAATATTTAATTACAAAAGTGCAAAAATCATTATTTTAATATTAAAATTTACGGACTTGTCAGCGAAAAAAAAAAAGTATCAACTTAGTTGAAAGCATATTCTTGCTACTATTACATTGCTTCACAATTGAAGAGCAAAAAATGACAAAGTAATAGTTGCGTGAATAGTGTAAAAATATCACCGAATATTTGCTGCTAACATTAGGCAGAATTAGAAACCTATCATGACAAAAATAATCACAAGGTAACGGACTTGACACAAAGTGAGGGATAAAATATTTCTGTTAATTTCTTAAAGAAAATATCTCTTGTAAATATTTTTTTTTCATTTTTGTAGAACACTAACAGTTCATATTCAAAATAATTAAATATCTTTATTTAAAAGAGTTACATTAGATTTTTTTTTAAATAACAGTTAATTACATAAAAGAAATGGGACATGCATTTTCGATTATAATCACAATTTTAAAGATTTATATCTCCAAAATTTTTATTGATTTTTTAAATTTTTCATATTAGAAATGTTCAATATAGTCTTTTTTAGCTAATGCATAGCAGAAATCAAACTTTAAATATTAATTTATGTTTGAATTTTCTTCTTTTTACTCTTGGGCAGTATATGTAAGCGAAATTTGTAATTGGCCTGTGTAATCCATTTAAAATAAAACTAGAAAGTAAGGAACATCATTCATTATATACGGATTTTTTCCAGCCAGTTTTTTTCTAAAATTCTTTCATTTATGAAGAATTTTGGAAGATTTACAATATCTAGTTTCTGCTATACATTTAAAAGAGTTGTACTTTTCCAGTATCATTTTTCAACATTTGTAAGAAAGTGTTAGGATTAGTATTGTAGATACACAAATATGTTCAGAACAAGGCATAGGTATAACCAAAGAATCTCTAACTCTATAAAAATATCCATCAGTATCCGTTCTAAAATACATATTCTTTTGAATAACTACATGTTTGTAATTTTAATATTATTTTTATTACGTTGATATAACAATATTTTGATCATATTTTTTAAGTTTGCAAAAAGAGTGACGTTAATATTGTCGTATATACATGAATTTATTTGGAAAATCGTATAGATAAATGTTCATATTTTTATTTAGAAGTAGATGTAACTACATATTTATCTCTTTCAACGTTTCTAAGAAGAATGATGGGATAATTATAGTAGCTACATAAAAGTGATAAAAACAAAACATATTTTTTTTAGTTCTACATAATTTATGTCTGACACGAATATTACTCAAACAGTTTTTCAAAAGTTGTTTATCAGTAATTCAGTATCTTCGAACTCAAATATATATATATATATATATATATATATATATATATATATTAATATTCAGTTTAAAATGCTCTTAAAAACTACATATTTATTAATTAAACTGAAATAAATAAAATACAAAAATAACTTTACCTTTAGTATACATTTTATGACTCTTTAATACATAAAGACATAATACTCTTTAATACATACATGAGTATTTGTTATTAAGGGAAAAAAATGCGGTTTTTTAAATCTTGTTAGTAAATATCGTTACACATGGTGTACCATTAAAACTTGCCTTTTATAATGGAAGCTTCTATTATTATATTTTTTGAAGCTTTACAGAAAAAGTAACAATGGGAGCATTAGCATTATCCTTTGTCACGGAAGGCTTTTGTTATGAGGGTGTAACCTTATCTCATTAATCTTGATTATATCTTGATGAATAATTACTAATTCAAGAAAACAAGACTAAATATTTTGATTGTTTACCTAAAAAAATAAAATGAATGTACCACTTTAATGATTGCTGGCAGCTTCTGCTGCATGCATTGTTCATAAGATCGTAACGATTTCCAATGGTGATTTGCTTGAATAATAAATGGATTATAAACATTTTTATATTTTTGATCGCGTGACGTAGAGCATTTAAATGTACATTATACTGTTTTCTAATTTGTTATGCATGAATTTCTCAGTAATTTCTTTTATAAAGTTTGTAATATCCACAGTTCTTTAATTTATATACAATCATCATGTAATAACGTATGGAGTGTTTAAATGAAAACTGGTATAAGTCACACATTCTTAAATGTTTAAAAATAAGGAATTTCTTTACGTTCTACAAATGATTACTTTTGTAATAAAATAATTTCAGATGCTATGTACAGTAAAATTTAGGGAAAGTACCCCTAACACTTATACTACTATATATAGCCTGATATATATCAGGTAGGTTCCATAAACGAAATTCTATAAAGTTTATTCCAGTGAAAAAGTAGGAAACGCAGCCGTAAACACCAAATTGGTTTAAATTGAATACGTCGTTTTGGGATAACATAGTGAAGTTGGAGTGTCTAACGGGGTTCTGCGCAGGAAGCCCGTGCATGAAGTAGGAGAGAAACAGGCAGTTGTGTGTTCCGTCCAATTGACCACTAGCATTGGGCGGAGCTCAGAATGTTTCCCACAAGCGTTACGGTATTTGATTGGCTTTTGGTGAACGCTTATGGAATAAATGGAGAAACTAATCAGCTATAATCTATCGTGACGTTCTTTAAGGCCAGAAGTGCTTGTGGTCCATTGACGATTGTAGCGACATAGGAGCTTTTCTATTGGAAAAATTGACGATTGGACAGTAGCGAGGCATCTGATTAAAATCTAATGCAGCGAGATATCTGATAACACATCACCGCTCCTCAACCGTTGAATTGACCACTAGCGCTGGGCGGAGTTCGCAATGTTTCCCACAAGCGTTGCGGTATTTGATTGGGTTAACGCTTGTATGATAAATCGAGAGGTTGATTAGCTATAATCCATTGTGATGTTATTTGACCTCAGAAATGTTAATAGTCCAATGTGCAATAGTAAAGCCAAAATGTTGTCATACGCACTATCATTTCAATGTGACGAAACACACAATTGTTTTCTCCTCTCCTCCATCATGCGTAACGTTTATGCATACAAATTTTAAACTGTTTGGTTGATACATGTTTTGTACTTTTTCATTTGTCATCCCTAATATTATTTTTAAATTTGTGATTTATATCACTTATTTTATTTACTCATTTAAAATGGCTCATTTAAAGCTATAATTGAGATATTCTGACTATTTATACACTATCTACCAATAAGTATTAGAACACTTTCGATTTTTGACTTTTTGTCAAATATTAATAAATGTACTTGTCGCATTCTTATGGAACTTCAGGATTATAAAGATTATGTTTGAACTCATATATATCAACATTGATTTAACGAGCAGGGGAATTAGGGGCCCGACAAAAAATGAAAGAATAATATAAATATTCGGGATCACCCTGTACATGAAAATGCACGAAAAGATTTATCCTTGAAGAATACAAATATGTGAATCCTATACAACATGTACACTGATTTTTATTAGAATAGCATGTATATTCATGGAGGAAAAGCGATTTTTTTGAAAAATTAAAAAAAAAACTCTAACTTGTTTTTTTTAATATCATGCAGCGTTTTTTCACCAAATTTAATGCAAATTTCAGAAAAAATATAAAAATGTAGTGGAAGAAATATGGCACAGTTGAATATAGATATATTTATTTTATGAAATATGAGTATTTGCATGTAATAATTTTTATCTACGCATGCGCAAACTATAAAAAAGATTTTTTTACATACTTTAATTGTCAATTCTATGATGTAACGCATAAAAAAATCAAATATCGTGAAAATTCAAAAAGATA
Organism: Maratus speculifer; assembly: GCA_964019185.1. NCBI lineage: Eukaryota > Metazoa > Arthropoda > Arachnida > Araneae > Salticidae > Maratus > Maratus speculifer. The sequence goes on along the minus strand of OZ025297.1, from coordinate 175,472,858 downwards.
TCATTGTTATAGTAAGCTGTTTTTACTTTGCTCTTTAAAAACAGCTGAATGATAAGAGATTCTCCACAAATTGATATTTTTTATTAACTGACTTTTAGGAAAAATTAGTATTTAGAGAATAGACTATCTAATACAATATTGCTGCTAATGAGTATCTTGACACCTGTGATAGAAAAGAAAAAGAGCTTTTTTTCATATTCAGGGAAAACTAAGAGAGAGGGGAAGAAGGACGTGTGGCCCAGCTGCCAGGTTTAAAAGCGTGCCAAATGTAGATTTGTTTGACAATTTTTTCATGTCTATGTTTAGCATAATATTATTAAAATCTTCCTTTCTGAGGCGTGCCAAAATATAGAAGAATTTTATGATGATGGCATAAAGATTCTGTATAAAGCAGATTTTTTTCTTTATTTTTTTCAATTTGGTTTCACGATTTTAAGGTATCAATTTTTAACATAGCAGATTACGTTGTTCAGTATCATTTATTTAAAGTTTTAAAATAAGTTGGCAATTAATAAATTAAAGAAATTAGCTTTGTAAATATATTTTGCAAAGGAGGTTGGGGGGTAGGGAGTTCGCCAAAATCCACCTTTGCCTCAAAGAAAGGATGATGACATCCTTTCGCCTTGCCGCCCGAGGCGCATGCCCTTCTTACCCCCTCTCTTAGTTTTGGCATTGAATGTGAATAAAAACTCTTTTTCTTTTCTATCACAGGTGTCAAGATACTTATAAGCAGAATTGTTGTATTAAATATTGTATTCATTAAATAAATAAAAAAATCCTAAAAGTCAGTTAATAAAAAATGTCAGTTTGTGGAAAATTCCTTATCATTCAGCTGTTTTTAGACAGCAAAGTAAAAACAGCTTACTATTATAATCATATCTTTTTGAATTTTCATGATATTTGATTTGATTTTCTTTACGAGTATCACCATAGAATTGATTATTAAATTATGTAAAAAAATCTTTTTTATTGTTCGCGCATGCGCAGATAAAAATTATTTCATACAACTACTCATATTTCATACAATATTTAATATATTTATATTCCAATTGCTATATTTTTTCTACTACATTTTGCTAATTTTTCTGAAATTTTCTTCAAAAACCCTGCATGATATAAACAGAAAACACCGCAGAATTTTTTGAATTTTTCAAAAAAATCGCTCGTTCTGTATGATATACGTGCTATTCTTACGAAAATCAGTGTACATGTTGCATAGTATCCACATATTTGTATTCTGCAACGATAAATCGTTTTGTGCATTTTCATGTACAGGGTGATCCCAAATATTTCTATTAGTATTTGATTTTTTTTCGGCCCCCTAATTGCCCTGCTTATCAAATGGATGTTGATAAATATGAGGTCAAACATAATTTTTATAATCCTGAAGTTCCAGAAAAATCCGACATGTATATTTTTAAATATTTGAAAAAATGCCAAAAATTGAAAGTGTCCAAATACTTATTGGTAGATAGTGTAAATAATCACTTCATGTAACAACCTATAAACTCTCTGAAACAAACTGCAGTAGCTGACATATTTTTAAATATTCAAAAATAAGGATTTTCTAGGAACGCCACAATGATTTTCAAGGTTACAAAAATAGTTTCGGGTGCTAATTTCAGTGAAATTTAAAAGAACTATCATGTTATACCGATGTTTTTATAAAGGCGAATGTTCCTGGATATTATCATGAAAATGTGTTTTTTTTATGCTTTGTACACTTTTTAAAAATTTGATTTTAGATTAACAGTTGAAATTTTCAAAATGTTGGTATCTAACTTTTTAGGTCTTAGTGGAAAATTCTTTAGAATTACAAAAAGTATTTTTTTATGATTTTCAAAGTTTCTCAATAAATTATTTAAATTTTTATTTCCTTTAAGCCAAATTGAAAATTGCTTCCTATTATTCTCAAATACTAGGTTTTCTGATATCATCAAGAATTTCAAGGAATTTTTTTTAATGTACCGAACATATTGTTAAAAATATTTTAAAAGTTAATTAGTCCTTGAAATCTGTTTTATGCATGAAATTAATTAATTGGATTTATAGTTGGGTTATAATGGACTTAAAAAAGAAAAAAAGAAGAAAAATTCATTTTTATCTGTATTGTTGAGTAAAATGCATGATGTGAAATATTTCGCAAAATCTGATTCATTTTTTTGTTATTTTATTTTATTCATTCTATTTATATGTCTCATGAGACCTTAAACCTTCAAAAATATGATTTTTCTGCAGACGCTACAATGATTTAATATGTTTGTATGTATTTTAATTTAATGATTTAATTAAATTTAATGAGTTAATTTAAAATTTAAAGAATTATATTTTATTGTTTTTTTATATTTTGACCCTTTTTCTTGTATGTATTTCAACTAACGTAAATCGGCGGCATAAAAGAAAGTCCTCAATGCTATAAAAATATAAATAGATTTTCGGAAAACTATTTTTGAAGTTGTTTTAGATCACATGTGTAGTTTCATTCTGCCGACTGTAATAATGTACAAATTGTGCTCTAATTTTTTTGCAATAAATTTGTTTTATTTGTAACTAATGTTTTTTTTTTCTTATTTACAGGTAAGATGTTCTTGCTGTGAATATTTATTAATGGATGCCAAATAAATTTTTTGGTAAGAAAGAAAAAATAGTACCGATTTCTTTTCTTATATGAATCGTAAGTAAGTTAACAAAGAATAGTTTCAAAATGTTTTTTGTTGTTGTTGTTGTTTTTATATATATAGAAAATTTAATTTACACTGTGAAGCATTATCTGCATTGCTGAAATTATTTATCTTTTAAATATAATAGTTTCAATCTAGCTTATGCATAAGCATTACTTAGTTTTAATCACAGAAAAATAACACAAATCCGCCGATTATAAATCTTACGACTGAAAATTTTTACTATGACAAAATAGTGGCAGACTCCTTTGTGATGCGCAGATTCTTAAAAAAATATGCACATCTTGTTTTTAACCACCATTTGTCCATATATGGATTCATAAATGACGCTGGAGTCATACTTACACTAAAAAAGCCTGCCCCCCTCCCCCCCAAAAAAAAGAAACTGCCACGTGTAGAAATTACAAATGATTAACACACTTCTGATTAAAAGAAACATAAAATGTTCATCATTTGTGTTTAGCTAAAATTCATTAACGAAATGTAAACTTCATCATTAAATAAAAGAAATAATTGAAACACAAATTAAATAGTCATGTAGTCTAAATACGCGACTTTACTTCTAACATTGCCAGCAACACTTTTGCAATTACGTATATTAAGAATTCTTGACCATCTGCTAATACGAAAGCATCACTTTTAATAAATTGCAAACATTATTCATATACATAACTGATGTTTTTCGAAAAAAAGACGTTTTGCTGTTATTGACAGTCTATCTAAAAATGTATATTAAATGTAAGTAATGTTTAAGAGTTTTCGATAAAAGGGATATAGTTTTTACTTATATATTTTGTAGTATGTCATTTGCTTTTGGATACCGTGATTTAATTGAAGTTAAGAATTAAACGAGTTGTATTAAATTTTACAACTTAATTTTTAAATAAAGAACATGGCGAAGTTTTATTTTGTAACATGTAAGTTTGCAAACTAACTATTGGTTTCATAAAAATATTCTGATATTGGTTAATCTGGATGTCGGTTTAAAGAAAATTAAAGAATTTTCTTTGGTGAAATGATCGAAATTAAAATAAAGTCTTTTATTGGTTTAAAATACATTTTCTTCTCTAAAAAATCGTTTTCTAAAGTTTTAAAAAACTATTCAGAATATACTTCTTAAATTATGTGAATTAAAATTAAAAGGCTAATTAAGTTTGCTGTCAAAAATATTTCAAATAAAATTATTATATGATAACATTTTTCATGTTTCAGGTTGATTTGATTTATCAACTAAATCATCCAAGTATTTTAAACTAAATTTTATCTCTAGTGCCAAGTATTTTAATTGAATTCATTAGCAAAATTTTGCATGTACATCAGCAGATAAATAAGTAGAATGTTATATTCATCTTTTTAAAAAGGTAAGCTTAAAACTATACTATGTGTGAATTACTTAAAGATGACAAAAAATATTAAGGCGTTAAATTAATTTTAATACTTAGTATTTTCAACTGTAAAAACAGCCATCAACCGAATATACAAAATAAAAATACAAATATTAACATCATAATTTTCCAATGACGCGTAATTGGAGTGGAAGTGAAAGTAAATTTTTAGATACGAAAAATAAAATGTAGATACTGAGGTACGTGGAATATATATATATTTTTTTAAAGTAAACTGATGTAAATTCTTGGTATGTTGCAGGATGAAACGTCATTACAAATAATATTTCTTTTAGTAATAAATTCTATTGATTCTCGTATAATTAGTTCACGATAATTCTTCAAGGGACATATAATTTTTGCATCTTTGCATGTACGTTTCGAGTACTAAGGTACCTGTACCCAATATGGACACCCTAAGGAAAATGTATTTTTTTACCCCCATGTACAAGTCATTGGACTCCAAAAATATGTTACCACTATCCTTAGACTATTGAATATCATTATTAAAATTAGCGACCATGTAATTATTCTGGTTTAATTTAAATGATAAAAACAAAAAAATGTTTACAAGTGTCCATATAAGGAACTACCTGTCCCTATTATGGACAGATGTTTTCTTGTTGATTTTCTACACAGTGTGTATGGAACAGCCACTTTTCTAAGGGATTTTAGAGGAGAGGGAATAAAAAAATGTATCTTAAAGTATTTGGAAGAGGAGGGGGGACAGTAAATATCTTCAGAATATGCATTTTAGAAAGGAGGGGGGGAGTCATTCTCGGTTTTTACCCTTCGAAGACCCATGCAAAGCCCCTTAGTTACTATTATATATTATGAAATAATATTGTTGTTTTGACTTAGCTTTATTGCATCTGTCTGCGAATTTACATCTGTTATTACTTAGTCCTCACAGCATGGACAAATAAAAACTTTTTCACCATGGGCAGTAAGTCCAACATAATCCTCATGAACATATCTGCCACATGTGATGCATGGCCGCATGTTTGAAAAAGCATCAATACTGCAAAAGAAGCAGTACCAGCTCTTCTTTGTTGAGGAAGTCATACCATTATTACCTACGATTTCACCAACAGATATCCTAGTGGGGGGTGCTTCTTTTTATTTTTCTGCAAGGGTTTTTTGGAGGAAGGTTTTTGGGGGATTGTTGAAAAGACATCTTGTTGAACAAAGATTTTACCACTTTGATGACTTTTCAATTTATTGCTTGGCAACGTTGAATTTTCTTCTTTCTTACAGTTGTAGTTGATGGGGACATAAGCTGTCCATATTGGGAACCGGGCGTAGATTTACTAAATCTTGTAACAAATGAATAAGGAAAATATTTTAAAGCAAAATATGCAATAGCAATCGAAAATATGTTTTATTAGCTTTCTAAAATACTCCACTTTTCAACATTTAATGTAATTTTACCACAACTAATAGGAATTTAAGCCTGAAAGTAATTAAGATCAGCACATCTCGAAACAACAAGTTTCCTCCTAAATGGCAAACAGCGCGTTTTTTATACTTTCCAGCCTTAAATATCTTTTCAGCTGCTTTTCTTCGCAAAAATGTTGAGCCATCTCTCGATCAAAATTATTACCTTTAAAAATATTAGGGGTGTCCATATTGAGAGCTCTGTCCATATAGGGTACAAATACCTTATATTATAATCGAAGAGTTTCAAGTTAAATGAACATATTTAAAGAACGATGATGATATAATGATTTATAGAAAACATAGACAACAAAACAGTTTGATTATTCTCATTTTCCATGGTTAAATTTAATGTCCAATTTATCTACATTTATTTTATGAACCTAGCATTCTTCACTGTTAAAAATAAAGGTGACAAACCAGTTTCATTTGGAGCCAAGGTTTGGTTTATTTTTTGTCGTCCGATTATCTGCGTTAGGGATATAAGACCAGGGGGGAGTGCCCTTCGTGGGGGCCTTTCTAAGGGAGCCTAACCCGTATTTAAGCAAGGTTCGAAGAAAACCACGAAAACTCCGAACGGTTAGGCCGACAGCCGCGATTGGGTTCGAACCCAGCACCTGCCGTCTACCAGTTGAGAGGTCCGTACCTCTCGGCCACTGGTGGGGCCCATTTGGAGCCAAGGGGTGAAAAGGAGTTACCATTTGAACCCACGTGTTTGAAAATGTGTTTGGGGTGTCGTTTGATCCCGCAATGGGTGATTCACGCTAATTAGGGTGACGCGCAATTCATAACGTAAGAAGATTTTCACCCCTTAGTCATTTACGATTTCCCCTTCAACTCGCTGTCACTGGTGTATCAAAACAGTGATTTCTCCCTTCGAAGACTATCACCGATTGTTCACTATCCCAATTTTGTTTAGAACTTCGGATGGCTAACTTTTAGCGAGCTTTTTATGTAAAGCAAACTTTGAATTTCAGGACATTTGAACATTTCGAGGAGACTTTGAAGGTGAGCTCGATGTACGAGTGGTTAGAGCGCTGAGCTTGCAAACAGACGATGTGGGTTCGAATTCTTCGCGAGCCAAAGTCGTTTTCAAAATTTCTTTATATTATTTGGCACTCTGGATTAGGCGTGCCATCTTTTCACCCTAATTAAAGGTGCCATTCTGGTTCCCGTAGGGGTGTCAGCAGTGAAACAAGCCTTTCACCCCTAAAAAGATCAATGTCACCTTTAGTTTTAACAGTTTTCGCAGTGAGCTGAAATTATATTATGTTTGAATAGATTCATAACAATAGTTCGCATGAAACTTTATATAAAATTATGAATGTAGGTACGTGTATAGCATCATTCACTATCCCAATTTTGTTTAGAACTTCGGATGGCTAACTTTTAGCGAGTTTTTTATATAAAGCAGTCTTTGAATTTCAGGACATTTGAACATTTCAAGGAGACTTTAAGGTGAGCTCGATGTACGAGTGGTTAGACCGTTGAGCTTGCAAACAGACGTTGTGGGTTCGAAATCTTCGCGGGCCAAAGTCGTTTTCAAAATTTCTTTTTATTATTTGGCACTCTGGATTAGGCGTGCCACCTTTTCACCCTAATTAAAGGTGCCATTCTGGTTCCCATAGGGGTGTCAGCAGTGAGACAAGCCTTTCACCCCTAAAAGGATCAATATCACCTTTAGTTTTTACAGTTTTCGCAGTGAGCTGAAATTTTATTATGTTTGAATAGATTCATAACAATAGTTCACTTGAAACGTTATATAAAATTTTGAATGTATGTACGTGTATAGTATCCTTAAAATAATTTTAAATCTAAAAATGTACTAAAACAAAATGCTTTAGTGTTAAAGTTGTTGTTTGGAAAGTAGCAGGCGCAGTCAAAAATCATAGTTTCAATTTCAGGGACGATTATTAGGGTGGATCGATTGTCTATGGCGAAAAAAAAAAATTACCATTCATCAAAACCTACCTATGCGGAAAAGATGTTCTATAGTATGGAGATTAAGGGAAAAATAATAAAAAAAATTAATTTTAAAATTTAACACTGCCACAAAAGGAATGAATTTGCGAAAAAATTTGAAAAAAGACCGAATTTTGGTTAGATAATTTTTGCCAAAAAGTAATTGTTTTAATAATTTTTAAAATCCAACAATGCGGAAAACATGTTTTATCGTATCGAGGTTAAGTACAAAATAATAATAAATAATAAATTCGAAATTTAATACTGCCACAAAAAAGTTGAAAATTCGATGAAATTTGGAAAAAATGGAAAAAGATCTAATTTTGGATAGAATTTTTTTGACGCAAAATAATCATTTTAATATCAATCAAAACCTACCTTTGCGTAAGAGATACTATATTGCAGTGAGATTAAGTGAAAAAAAAACTAATTTCAAAATTTAATACTGCTGCAAGTGGTTTAAAGTTTCGAAAAACTGACAGTTCCAGTTTTTTCAGTGAAGGATTTGTCTGCTTGTGTATTGTGTAGCTTCGTGTACTTTAAATATTACTGTACCATGGCTTTAAAATAAAAATAATATTTTATATATATATATATATATATATATATATATATATATATATGAATTTCCATGCCAGTAAATATGCTTCATATTACAAAAACGTTATAAAATTTATACATTGGTATTTAAAAAATAACCAAAGCAAAAAATCGGTCTACATCTCTTTATATCTTGCCAGTGAGAATGAGTTGCTAATAAGTTAGAAGTGATCTGTAAATGAGTTTCAATCTCAATAATTTACCACTGCAGTATTTTAAGAAAAATTTGTCTCACGACAAATATTGCGTTCTTCTTAGTTCTTATAAAACAAAATAAGATATTGAAAGCTATTATAGTCTTGTGAACCATTTCCAAAAACATTGCCTATTTTTTTCAGTTCAATAGATTTGAGTATGAATATAAATATTGGGTGGAAACTAAACCGACGTAGTTCGAGCAAACCACTTTTCTGCGTCATCAGCTATCATTGAAAAGCCAAAAAGCTGACGAGCTAGGTGTCACACCACCTGTAGTGACGAAAATTGGAATCAGCCAGAATATTGGACAGTTTGGGCATATCCCACCAAGCAGACGCTGCCATCGGGTCAGATGCACTTCAGATGCGCTTCTTCTTATCTCACAAAACTATCAATCGAATGCTATTGACAGAAAAAAATTCGGCATGACAAAACAAACCAGAGACCACTCTATCGTTTTAGTCATTCCGTTTAGTCATTTGTAAAAGATTATGGTCATGGCCGTTTTCTTTAAACTTTGATGGGTGTAAAGACAAGACTACATCACTAGAAGACAACATAAGAAAAATCATAATGGAAGCAGACTTGAGCTTGAAAAAAGAACTTGTTTCCGAATGCATGGGTTACCAAATTCTACAATTTTTGTCACTTAATGTTGCTCATGATTTTTGTCCTCTTTTAATTAACATGCAGGACTTTATTTTGACATTTAATGTACTTTTACACTTACTGATGCTGTATTTTCGCTGATGTACTTCTGTTGACTAAGTTTGAGTTTTTCTAATGATGTCTGACTGAATCTGGATGGGGTCCCCCATCCAGATAGCTTATTACTTTGTTCATTAACTTGTTTTGCTGTTTGTTTGTAATACACTTTTCTTGGCGCAGCATGTCCCCTACGGGATTTTGTGCCATTAAATCCCATACAACCAACCAACCAACCGAATGCATGGGCCACATATATGTAAATTCTGGGAGAGTGCTAAACAATTTGAAAACACGACGTACATTTTTTTTTTTTTTTTTTTGTCATGTGTTAACAATAATTTGCATATAACAAAGTTGGTTGCGATTGGTTGTGACCGAATATCTGTTAATATAGATGTTAAAGAATTTGTTATTCGAAATATGGAATTGATCTTCAAGCGTCCACTACAATGGTTTTTGTGCTAGTTACACACCAATAAGGTTCCACTAAGTCATCTTTTCGCAGCGTGGATGGAACCGCGGTTGGGAACAAATGTTTCAATGGTGGAGAAAAAATATTCACTGATTGTGAGAAGCTTTTTGTATGTTCATTTATGTCAGTAGATGAATTCTAAAAGCTCACGAGTGAGATTAAATGGTTTGTAATCCTAATCATTACATTAAATAATACCTATATTTTCCATTTACCAGCTTTTGACCTTTCGCGACGGATTACATAAATTTTATTAAATAGGAAAATGTGTCGAACCTCCACTAACTGAGGGATTTAGTAACGACATGATTTTAAAAGCAATAGTTAATCCAGCAATCATTCCAGTGGCAACTATCAATATCAGCCATCTACTATCAATAATATATATTTACGCAATGCTCATTCTACAAAACTAATAATCAAAATAGTCACGGAAGCATTTTTTTTTGTGTATGGGCAATATATAAGAGACGGTTTTATAAAAATCGAATTGAATTACAAAATCTCATGCCGATTTTCAATACCAAACGTCATTATCGCCAATTGTAATGTTGAAGATTTTTCTTGATTTAATAATAAATAAGCTGTTAAATAAGAAAATAAAGTTTTAATCTTGTAATCAAATAAATATCCCCTAATTGCAATAAATGTTAAAAATTCTAAAATTCATACTTTATTTTATAAAAAAAATATTGATTTTTTACCTTAAAAACGTTCAAATACATAAATTTGAGCCACATTGCGGCAGATTTAAATTTTGGAATTAATTTTTTTTTATTGTTTTTCTCATACTCAGCATATAATAAAACATCTTTTACGCATGGGCAGGTTTTGGATAATTTTTTAAACTATTATTTAGAATCAAAAATCATCTAACTACAATTAGGTCTTTTTTCACTTTTTTCCAAAATTCAACCTTATTGTGGCAGTAGTGAGATTTAAAATTATTTTTTTTAATTATTTTTCTCTTAATCTCCATCCAAGAGAACATCTTTTCCGCATAGGTAGGTTTTGACACTGTGAAATTTTTTTTTCGATCCACCCTAACGATTATGTGTATTTTTATTTATTTATTATTTATTTTTTTATATCCACTTTAAGCTTTTCACAGGTAGGATCAGGAGGAGTAAATACCGTATTTACTCGTGTATAACGCGCACTTTTCTTTCAAAAAATTAGGAGAAAACTCCCTAGGTGCGTGTTATACACGGAATATTTTTTTACTGTTGGATGTAATCACACGATATACATATGAAACAAGAAATCATTTTTAAAAAAACATTTAAACTCAGAAAATGTTACTTAATTGAAGTATCACTACATCTTTATTTCACTCCTTGGAGTTTTTTATATACAGAGCTAGTAACATCATTTAAACGCTAATTAGCAATTTTCATTATCGTCATTCACTCCAACTTCCTGTTATTCACTTACTACCCGAAGTCTAAAAATGCATTTTCGTCTTGTTTTCTGGTCAGATGTAATGCTTGTTTCGACTTTCTTTACTGAAATTCATTTGGTCATTGTTCATTATCATATCAAATTTATGGTGCGCGTTATATACGAGATTTTTAAAAAATCGCCATTTTTTCTTGTAAAGTACGTGGTGCGCGTTATACACAAGTAAATACGGTAAGATCACTTTATACATTTTAAACATTGTCATTTTTTAAACCTTTTTCTCTAATTGAAAATGTGGTGTTTTTAGTACATAGGAAGTAACTTTGATTCTTTAAGAATACTTCTTAAAATTTTAATTCTCATATTTCTCATTTTTATTAAGTTAAAAGATTGGTTATAATAAACCCGTGAAAGAGTCATAATCACAAAAGTTTGAGGTAATTAAGATCCCCAATGGGGAAAATGACCACTATATTTCTTCTTTATACTTACCTACACACATTTGTTTAGGATAATTAATTCCAACAGAAAACCAAACTGACAAATAGGTTTATCAAACATTTTGGTAGACTTTGATCAAATAGCATTTTGGATCTCAAAAATTTTTCAGACTAGTGATAAATAACATCAAGAATGAAAAGCAGATTATGAGGTTAATATCTAATGGTAGAAGAAAATTTTATCATACATAATTTTCTCCATTATGTGGTGGTTATAACTACCCCCAGGTTATAATTACCCCATCAGATCCTATACCCCCCAAGTTGATCTTATTGCGTAAATTGGCTTAATATTCAGTTTTTATTTAGAATCTTACAGATCATTAATAATTTTTTTCATTGTTGTTAGTTAATTAATTGCTAAACAAGACAAACATGTTCGAAAAAATTTAATCACTGTCATGTTCAACCGCATGTACAGACTATACCATACCTCAGTTTTTTTAGCCGTAAGATTATGTGTTTCTACCATTTCTCGTTCGTTTCAGAAAACAAAGAAAAAGAAATTTAGAAGTCTTGAGAGCGAAAGTTATTAAATTATTCTACTAAAATTAAAATATACACCGGAGTATGTGGGATTATAACAACAAAATAATAACTGATAAAACCCATCAAGTCGCACATATTTTTATTATTTGTAAACTAAAAAAATAAAAACTTTTGAAACAAGAACACACACACAAAAAACAAAAATCATACGGTAATAAAAGTGCTTCAATAACGCTCTAACGCATTCAAAATATTGTGATAAAAAACTGATAATTTTATAAGGTAAAACCTTATGTTTAAGCAATCATTTTGGAAAACCTGATTGCATTTAAAACTATCATGTATGGTAGGAAAAAGAACTGAATTCTTTTGTGGAACTCTATATAAGATCTACAATTTTTATATTTCCTGCATAATATACAAAATATAATTCCGTTAGGAAATGCGCAACCAATTTGAAAGTGTCCCTGCAGCAATTTCCCGCCAATGAACAGAAATTTACTCGAATAATTTTGTGTATCTCTGTACAGGATCTTTAGAATTCATAAACATAAAGTAACAGTTAATATAATTTGTTTCGTTTAAGAATGCATTCCACAATAAAAAATGCACTTTCAACAATTATTGAGTATAGACAGTTTTTAATTGGAATTTTGTGTGGATTGGCAAGGGAAATACAAGTGCTTTGCACACCATATTATATAGTAGACATTTGGTAGTGTTCCTTAATCTCGTCAGCTCCGAAGCTAAGATAATAGTACAAATACTTATTCATTAGCTTTTTCCAAACAAAATGACATTGTAAATGACAAAAAAACAATTTTCTTCTAAAATTGATCTTTAGGCGCTTAGAAATTTAGGTTCAAAAATATGGAACTAAAACTACAAATCCCTTAAAAAAATCAATTTAATAAACATTAACACAAATTTACACTATCAACAATTTAAGAGCATCAATCAAGTAAATAATCTACAAATCCTGAGAAAAAATATATTGAAAATTATTTAAATCAAATACTTATGAAAATTTATCACTTTCTTGGTCACACTGTCTCTTGGACATTTTTAGACATTTTGCGAACTCAGAAGGAAATAGTTTTTATGAGGGATTCAGCTTAGATGTTGGCATTTATTTAGATGCTTTATACGCAAGAAACATTCAGCTATTAAGAAGTGATGTAACAGTGCAAAAAAGCAGGCATTTTAATTTTTATAAGTAAAAGAACAAAAATCTCTGAATAGGGACCTAGGGGCTAAAAAATGTCTGGTAGACCATGCGTGGGAAGAGAGAAAAATATGATTTATCAATATCGTCCATTATATTATACGTTAAAGATATTTCAATGAGTGGATACACACGCACACACACACATATAAACATATGACTATACAAAATGAAAAAAAAATATGGCAATAAAGGTAAAATAACTGGCTGGATTTTCAAATTAAATAGATTGTAACTCATTATTTTAATTTGCAAACTATTTTTTATGTATTTCTTTTATTTAATCGAATTTTTAAACTTGTGTATTTTAAAATTACAAAGATTTTCTTTGGGGGGAAAGGGGGTTGGATAATAGCTTTTATGTAGTTTTAAGCATTATATATTTCATAATGAAAGCCTTTTTTACGAGCAAAAAAATTAAAACTGAAATCATTTTACAACCTATGAAGTTTATTCTTTTCTTTGATTTTATTACGATACATTATACTGGATTTTTAAGTAGTGTATGTACTATTTTTTTTATAGCTGATTAGAAGCATAGACAAAAAAATGCATGCAAAATATGAGAGCAGTTTTTGTTATTTTATTGCAAAAAACAGAAACACTCGCTGTAAAAGAGTTTTTAAAACAACACGAGTGGTTGTTCTGAGTTAAATACCAAACAGTTTTTTTTTCTGTTTAAAGATATGTTGTAAACAGTCGTTATATCAATCTTATGTATAAGGAAAATATTAGCATTGTCATTAGTTTAAGATGATTGATTTTTGCACGTATAAAGTATACATATTTATTTATTATTATTTGTATTAGTATTCAAGTAGGAATTTACATATCGACTTTATCGACTTAAAATACATATGGTCATTTCTGAGCGAAATGTTTTATCAATAATGAAGTCAAACGCTTGTGCTTTGAAAACAAATGAAGTCATAAGTTTTGGCTTTGAAAATAAATTATTTAATTGACTGAAAATTTATTAACTCTGACTTCTTAATAATAATTTAGTAATATGTCGTAGAACCAGTATAACTATTATAATCAGATTACACATAAATATATAAAACAGGCATTTTAGAGGAAAGCTGAAATATCTACTTATAATAAAAGGCGTTCTGGAGGGGTGTGTGGAACGGTTCCAGGATTCGCCACTCCTATCTGTGAATGGACCCTAGCAATACGCCACGTTATGCTTAATGGAAAACAAATGCAGACATATGACAGCTAAAAGATAATTTCTTTTACTTAAAATAACGTTTAAACAGCATATTTTTCTATAAAACATGTATATCATATCCAATTATAATGTATTAGGCTCCAAATTAAAAATAAGTAATTGTAAACATCAGATTACGATATAAACAAACGAACTCTGTTGCCATTCAGATTTTCCAAATCTTGAAACAAATGAATGACTCTTTGAACGCATTATAAAAAAAAAAAAAAAAAAAAAAAAAAAAAAAAGAATATACGTCAATTATCTAATTCTGTTCTTAAAATATTTGTAAAATCATATTAAACTCTTTAAATAATTTGATTTTGTTTAAAACTATCAAAAACTCTTTTTGCAATCATCTATTGGCAAATAATATAAAGAATCGAACTTTGTAATAAACACGAGTTAATGTTCGGCATATCAAAAAGTTACGATAGCGTGCTATGCTACTTCCATGTGATCGCGAGAGCTTGCAACAAAAATCAAAGCAAAGCAGATTCTTACCGTGTTGCCAAACTAGCAAGCGAAAGAAACAACCTATCCAGCGTAAAATACGATCTACGGAGAAAAAGAGGTTTATTTCTTACTCCCTGAACGCACCTGCTTTTTTATGACGTCATATGTTAGCCAATCAACGCCGATTCCAAATAAAAGTCTGTTGGAGAAAGAGTGAAAAGCCAGATACCTATAAACGAAGTGTGTTTACGTTCAGATGGACGATAAAATCGACAAAAAAAAGCTAGATTTTCGTTGAATTTTACACTTACCACAGACATGTTATTCACACATTTTTGTTTTCATTTTTTGTGAAGAATCCGTTTTTATAAAATTTATTTTTGTGAAGAGTCCGTTTTCGTAAAATTTATTTTTGTGAAGAGTCCGTTTTCGTAAAATTTATTTTTGTAAAGAGTCCGTTTTCATAAAATTTATTTTTGTGAAGAGTCCGTTAACGGACTGTTTTTCCCCTGGATAGATCCCTGGGTATTCTATTATTAATGAAAAAAGTGTTTTTATTGCATCTAAATTTTTGTAGCTTTTGAAAGGTTCTGCTATTTGTTTAATATTTCGTCATTATGAAAACTTTGCTATTCAAAAAACATTTAAATTGAACTCTCTTCTACTATTGTATGAGAAACAGATACTTGCAATAGTCAAGTTTACAATATATTTGTTATTATTTGAGGTAAAGGTACATACAATTTTTGTCATATTTGATGTGCTAACATTTTAATTTTGTTTAAAGTTTCTGCTGAACTTTACACTAAAAGATAATTTTTCTTTTTCCTAACCTATATCATGTTAAATGAAAACACTGATAATAGAGTGTTTACAAAAAATATCATTTTTCTAGAGATTCTTTTCTAAAAAAGTTTTGCATCTATTGTATTAGTAATGGAATAAGTGTTTTAATTGCACCTAAATTTCTGTTATTTTTGATTAGCTATCTTTCTTTTTCTTTTTTTCTAATTTATATATATATAGTATTATTTAATTGTTGCAACACTTTGCCATTCAAGAAATGTTAAAATTTATATTCTTCTATTAATTTAAAAATATATACTTGCCAATATTCAAATAAAAAATATTTTTGTCTTTATTTATGGAAAAGATATTTTATGAGAAATAGATACTTGCATTAATCAAGTTTATAGTATATTTGTTATTATTTATGGTAAAGCTGCGTGCAATTTTCTGTTGTATTTGATGTGTTAATATTTTGATTTTGTTTAATATTAATGCTGAACTTTATACTAAAGGGTAATTTTTTTTTTTTCATAGCCAGTATTATGTTAAATGCAAACTTTATCAGATAGTAGTGTGTTTACAAAAAAATATAATGTTTCTAGAGATTCTTTTCTAAAAAATATTTGTTGTAATTGTATTACAAATGGAATACGTTCTTTAATTGCACCTAAAGTTCTGTCATTTTTGATGTGTTATCTTTTTTTTTTTCTTCTTTTTTAATCAAAGTTTTATTTTATTACTGGAATGCTTTACTCAAGATACATTAAAATTTGTTTTCTACTATTAACTATTAAATAGATGCTTGCCAATATGCAAATTTACAATAATTTTGATTTATTCATGGAAAAGCTATAAACAATTCATAAGCATGGATTTGCTGTCATAATTTTTTGGCTAACTCTTTAATTTATAAATATCACTGCAAAACTTCATCATAAAAAACTAACTTATATAGTAGTAAGTGTTGACTTACCACAAGCTTGGCAGCCCTTTTTAATTAATTAATATATCCAGCGGCTCTTTTTCATCAATTTATGTACATGATGGCCCTTACTGTATTTTTTTTTCAAATAACAAACATGATTTCAAAAGGAGGGTAGTTTTTCAAGACTTTTTGACACTCAGTCGACAACATTTGGAATTTTTCTACAGGCAGTCAACAAATCTCACGAATTTCATGTTCTTGATCAACGAATTTCATATTTTCTCTGTGCATGATAAGTAAAATTCACATTTTTTATCTGTATGCAATTGATAAAATTCATGTCCTCTGTGAGCATGATCGATGATATTTAAAATATTTTTAAAACAGTGACTGACAAAATTCTCAACTTAAGAATTTCCTATATAAATAGCTATGGTGTTGGTTACCTATATAACAAAATTCATAATTTTTAACTGGCTCGATAAAACTTGCAATTTTGCCATGAGAGAAAATGTCGAAATTCATGATTTTTTTTTTCTGCCATCCATGACAAAATCTGCAATTCTTTAAAATTATAAATTTAAGAAATTTGCAGACCACATACTTACATAACCCATCGTGGGTCACAGGTTCATCCCTACCATTGTACTATTAACCTAAACAATTACTTAAAATAACATAATTTTAATCGTTAGTGTAATCGTTAAACTATTTGTGAAACTCATTTTGATTTTGCTTATGTAACATTATGATTAACAATGTGATGTGTTAGAAATTCATTGCTAACACATTTCACAAAAACTTTTGTACATGTTTTTTTTTTTTTTTTTTTTTTTTTTTTTTTTTTTTTTTTTTTATGTTTTGTCTATTTAAATTTGTTGAACTATATCGAAAATTGAATGTTTAGTTAAAATCCTGTCACTTTTGACAGGGGTTATATACTAGTAGTAATATAATTTAAAAAATATATCATGAAAGTTAAATTAACTTCTAATAAAAAGCAGTTTTTTAAATCGAACTAACTTCATTACATCTGTTCCAGGTACTAAAGCTTTATTTTCTGAACATATTTCATCCAAATTTGAAATTCGATAATAAATATGCATTTCATAGTTTTAGAATTTATGCTCATATTTCTAATGTAATTGATTAGCATATCACACATCTGGGATATTATTACCAGAACTTAAAAAAAAGCATTTTTAATGATAGACGAAAATTAAAATTCAAGTTACGCTTTATTGAATCATAAAATTAGATTTTATGAAAACAGCAAGCTGTTGTTTAGTATCGAACTATCATGCACATGGCCATTTCTGATACTACTTCTTGAATATTGTAAACAGAACAAAGGTAAATTTCCTTGTGCAATAAAATTACGGACTCCTTTTATTTAAATACTTCTATAGTGTGTCATACATCTAAAAGAATATATTTACAATTTAATAAACAATATGGAAGGGAATCATAACCAGAAATACAGTTCACTTTTATCAAAATGTTAAATAAATAAATAGATAAATAAATAAATATATAAATAAATAAATACAGGAATTGAATTATTATGCACTTATTCATTGCTGATTGTAATGACTATTTTATTTTCATTATAGATTTTGAATAGAATACATGCGAATTTCATGGCTTTTGAAATTATTGTCTCGTGTTTGTTACCAATAATAATAACAAGAGTAATAATAATAATAATAATAATAATAATAATAATAATAATAATAATAATAATAATAATAATAATAATAATATTAATATTAATAATAATAATAATAACGCATAGATGAGGAATATTTTCAAAATTTAAAGAAATTTTATTCTTAAGTCGGAAATCATATCTAAACTTTAGAAAATAAAGAAAATATAGTACTAATACAGTATTTTGTTAAATTGCAAATTTGAAATTTATTTAAATACAAAAAAAGTAGTATAAAATTATTAATTGTTTATTGATTTTACACTGAAAAATAAAATGTATACAGATAATAAATAACACCTAGAATGAATAATTACTCATTTTCTGTATATATCGATTTACGAACTATGCGAATAGGGTAAACGACTAAACTGAATAGAAGAAATGATCAAGAATTTCTAATATCCTGTTTGTTTTCTACTTGTTTTTGACGAAACGATATTGAATATTTTCTGTTACGAGAAGTTATCGCTTGATTTCTGGAATGGTTTCATAAACAGAATTGTTGTGACTAAAACAAACCTCCTGTTTTCGTATCTATTTGCAGAGATTTTAAATAAGTTTGGCCACGAGAATTCAATAAGACACTCTTAAATTTTAGTAAGAGACTATAGAACTATCTGAATTAAAATATTATAAATTTAGGACGATACATTTTAAAAATACTTTGTTGTAATTTAAAAAACGTTTTGTTTTAATTAAATTGTATGAAATACTATATAAATTATAAATATTGTATAAAAATATAAACAATAAATTATATGAAATTTATTGTTATTGTAGCGTATTCGTATTATGTTTGTCTAAATTTCATGTATTAATTAATACAGTATGTACATACAATTTTTCATAACTGAAAGACAGTTACGCATTCAGCAAATCCTGCAAAATTTCCGTACAAAATCATTAAAACAAAATAAATTATTTAAATATTGCTTTTTTTAAAAATGTATTAATATTGCCAGTGAAAACTTTGTAAGAAATTTTTATTAATTAATTATTATTTTAAAATTATTATTTTTTATTACAATTCATTGATATAATTTCATTATGAATGTGATCTCGTGATTTTGCTTTACCAGTTTTTTATTTCATTTCATTCATTTATTTATTTATTTTTATTTAAATAAAGAAACGAAAATATTTTTATGAGTACAGTATTGATAAATTTGCCGTTCGAATGGTAATGTATGTAGATTTCAATAAAGGATTTTCTTCAACTATATTTCTTTTATTTCTATCATGCATTAGCTATGTTTGTTTCAGACAAATCTCATGCAACTTTCAGTTATTGACTTTCATTTGCTCAGATAGTGGTAAAGTTTTCTCGTAAAACGATTAATTATTTTTAGCATGAGCAAAATTAATAAAACCTAAACATGTATTTTTTAAATAAAATAAAATGAAATCAGTTCTTGGTAAAAACCTCAAAATGTCATTTTCTTCCTTCCTGAATAATATAATATTGGGCATTTCAAATGAAACTTTAATCAATAATGAATTTAAAAATAAATATTTCTACAATCTTTGTGTTGGGACATGTAAAAAATTAACAATATCTTATTTACAATTTAAAAGTCCGTTTATCTCAAAATCATTTTTTTTCCAAATTTTACACTGTGTAAAAGATTGTAAATATTAATATCGATTGCAAATGTATAGTGAAACTATATATTACGTATACCTATCTTGTGAACCTGTAAATAGTTCCTTATAATTACATTTTTCTTCCTTTTTTATGAAATTCAGCATCTAAAAATTCTTTTGAATTTATTTTTTAAATGTAAAATTATGTTAATTTAAATAAAAACTACAATAACATTATAATTTTTAAAAGTTTTCAGGACGTGATTTAAATTTAAAACTGCAATCCCTAGTTCCTTCTTTTTAGAAACACCGTTAGTAAGCAGTAGACCTCGTAAAGAATTCAAAATATCATCAGTTATTTCTATCTGATAATTTTTAAGTTTATCGTGTAGTTTTTATTTTTATACTATTTGTTATTTAAAGTTTGCCTAATACAATGCAACTTATATATGTATATATATATTTATTTGATCTTGCAAATCGACATAATTTAAGGAACATCAACATTACTTCTTAAATTAAAAGTAGTCAATTATGTTTAATGTTCTCCCATAATATTTCACAATAAGGAAAAATAGCAGAAGCATTTTACATTTTATAAGGAATAATATGTACAATGTTCAAAATCCCTAACAATATATTTTTCCATTTAATCAGTGCCAGTCTTTTATATTTAAAGGTCAATGTTTATTTTGACATTTAATGACAAAATGAAAGAAACTCGTTGCCTGAGAATTTGAAATAGATGTTAATTCGATTCAGGGTATCAGATAAGCCAGCATTTTCCAACTATGGCTACGTATACCTTTGACAGTACGTGGTGGGCCTGCGGAGAATATCTGAATGTAATATTTGTGAGGGCGCAAATTACAAAAATGGCATGCAAAAGTTGCAAAATTGTCATAAATGACAATATTTTGTATCGGCTTATTATTTAGTTGTGATAAGAAGATCTATAGTAAAATGCAGCATGTTTGCGTTATCTTATTGGGTGCGGAGAGGGGAGTGGGGTGTCATATTTATGAGAAATGCGGGTACGCGAATTGAAATGCCGAAGAAAGGGGTAAGTAGAAAAAAAATTTGGGATAAGCTGGTATAAATCACGTCCTAAAACGAAAATGACAAAGACTCAGGCATGCAACGATGGACATTAGCATTAATTGTGGCAGAAAAAATATCTTTATCTTAAAATCGCCACATTAAAGTGATTTACGAACGCATTTATCTTTATTAAAACTGAGATCTTTTCAGGAAGTTATAGAAATATCAACCATTTTCTTTTGCTAATTTTTAAGATTAACACATTGTACTTGGTTTTATACAATTTGTTATTTTTACCTTATCTAACATGATTCATATTAACGTAAAAAGTGATGAATTATATGTTTATAAAACAATCAATAAAGTCAAACAAGTCCAAGTCCTTAAATAATCTTTCGAGTTAAATTATCTTACTTTTTATTTCAAAATAAGTAAATTTTTTCAAAAATTTTATATTTTATGAGGAAGATTCAATACTAAGTGCAAAATCCTTAAAAGATATCTTTTTTCGTTTCTCCTTGAAAATCAGTATTTATCTTAGCACTTCATGGCAAAAAGAAAAAGTTTGATTGTCTGAGACTTTGAAATAGACGTTAATTTCATTTAGTATAGCAGATGAGCTTATATAGAACACTTCTCAGAAAGAAAAATCACAAATTCAAGCATGCAACGACATTAGCATTTATTGTGGCAGGGAAAAAATCTTTATCAAAGCATCACAGCATTAAGATGATTTATGAACCCGTTTATGATTTGCGATAGAGGAGGATATGGCTTTATCCAATCTCAGAGCTTTTAAGGAAGTTAAATTATTTCCATTTGCTAATTTTTAAAATTGTCATATTGATTTTATTTCTATACAATAAGTTATTTAAAGATTTTCTATAATAATGAAGGTTACTATTAAAAGTAATTAATATAATGATATTTTTCTAAGAAAGTCCAGAAAAACTATCATAATTTAACGAGCACCAGTATCCCTCTTAAGTAGTTATTCGTGTTAAATTGCTTCCCTTTGTGTTTCCAAACAATTAAAAATATTTAGAATATTTTAGATTTTATAAACACGATTAAATACAATGTGAAAAATGTTTAAAAATATCTTTCTCCATTTTTTATGTCAGTAATCTGTGCTTAAAGATCAATGTTTATTTTAGCATTTCATAACAAACTGAAAAAGTCTTGTTGCCTGAGATTTTGAAATGGGCGTTAATTTAATTTAGTAGATCAGATAAGCTGATCTAGAACATTTCTCTGAAAGAAAAATGACAAATTCAAGCATGCAATGATAAACATTAGTATTAATTTTAACGAAGAAAAAAACCTCTGTCATAACATAACAGTATTAAGATGATTTACGAATCATTTTTTGTATTACAGGAGAGAAGAGGATAGGGCTTTATTAAATTTCAGAACTGTAAAAGAAGTTAAAAAATATTCATTATTTACTTCTGCTAATTTAAAAAACAAAGATAATGTTTTTATATTTATATATTTTGTTACTTAAAGATTGCTTAATATAATGATGGTTGATTGATGGTTGGTTGATTTTTGTCGTCCGATTATCTACGCTAATGGGATATAGGACCAGGGGGAGTGCCCTCCGTGGGGGTCTTTCTAAGGGAACCTAACCCGTATTTACGCAAGGTTCGAAGAAAACCACGGAAAACTTCGAACGGTTAGGCCGACAGCCGCGATTGGGTTCGAACCCAGCACCTGCCGTCTACCAGTTGAGAGGTCCGTACCTCTCGGCCACTGGTGGGGCGCTTAATATAATGAATATTATCGTTAAAGAAAGAATAATTACTTTAATAACATTTTTCTAATAAAATTTATAAAAAAGATGATTTAACAAACACCAGCATTCGTCTATTCTATTAGCGGTGTTAATTTATCTACCTTAATGTTTCCTATTAAGGAAGATTATTTCGAATATTCTAGATTTTATAATGAATATAAAATGCAAAGTGTAAAATCATTTAAAATGTCTTATTTCCATATAATAAATGTCAATTAATTATATTTAAAGATGAGTGCTTACTTTATCACGTGACAACATGAAAGAGTGTTTTGCATGAAAAGTTGAAAGAAACGTTAATTTTATTTAGTGCATTATACCCTTTAAAAAAAAGAAAAAAAAAACAAAAGAATTATATTTTAGGGACTTTTTATGTAATGGCAACAATAAAAATTCAGGCAACAAATACAGATTTGCACTTTGAATTTAAAAAAAAGTTTAATAAGACATTTTTTTTGTAAAATCGGATTTCCAGTACTTTTTAAGTAACGGTAACAAGGAAACAGATAAAATTTTAGTAAAATTACCAAGATTTTAGTAGATTCTTTTGTAAAGTTCCACATGCCTCTAATTAGCTTACAAGTTTTGTAGATTGATATAATCTTCTTGTACATTGTACACATAGAATTTTAGTAAGCATAACAGACTTCGGTAAATTTAGATTACTAAGGTTTTTTTACAATGAAGATTTTTTTACAATGTAGATAAGCCAGTAGTTCCTAATATGGGGTCCGCGTAGCTTAGGAGTATTTTGGCGTCCCGCAGGTTGTACGTGAATGTAATACTGGTAATAACGGAAATCACAAAAATGGTTATTACATCCGCCCCCCCCCCCCAAAAAAAAAAAAATAAAATTGAAGTAACAATACAATTTGTATTGACATATTATTTACTTGTGATAAGATTTTTTTTTTTTTTTTTGCCTGTTTATGTTATGCAATTGAGTTATGAGGCAAGAGGATCGTATTTATGAGAATCATATACTCTGAACTTTAAAATCTAACATATGGGTACGTAGAAGGAAAAAAAGTAGGGAAGTGCTGACACAAGCCGATATAGAATATTTATCTCAAGCAAAAATAATTTAACGAATACCAGCATAATTCTTCAGCAATAATTCGTGTTAAATTATCTTCCTTTATATTTCATAATAATTAAAATTAGTTCGAGTAATTTAGATTTTATAAATAAGATTAAATACTTTGTG
Organism: Maratus speculifer; assembly: GCA_964019185.1. NCBI lineage: Eukaryota > Metazoa > Arthropoda > Arachnida > Araneae > Salticidae > Maratus > Maratus speculifer. Next base: position 175,449,076 of record OZ025297.1, on the reverse strand, counting down.
CAAAATCCTTAAAAATATCTTTCCCCATTTAATAAATGTCAGTCTTCTATACTTGAAGATCAATGTTTATTTTAGCACTTCGTAACAAAATGAAAAAGTCTGGTTGTCTGAGTTTTTAAAATAGACGTTAATATGATTTAGTACGTCAGATAAGCTAATATAGCACACTTCTCTGAAAGAAAAATGACACATTCAAGCATACAACGATGGACATTAGCATTAATTGTGGCAGGGGAAAAATCTTTAACATAACATCATAGCATTAAGATGATTTACGGACCAGTTTATGATACCGGAGAGAGGAGGATATGGCTTTATTAAATCTAAGAACTTTTAAAGAAGTAAAAAGATAATTAATTATTTCTTACTGCTAAATTTTAAGACTATGATATTGCTTTTTTTATGTTTATACCAGTTTGTTATTTAAAGATTATCTAAATGATGATGATTAGCATTAAAAAATAATGAATTAAATAATTAGTTTAAAAAATCTGTAAAAAAGATCATAATTTAACGAACACATCCGTACCAACACCAACAGTAATCAGTTGTGCTTAAATATCAACCTTAATATTACACATTAAGTAAAATTATTTCGAATGCTTTAGATTTTATAAGGAATACTACAGGAATACTAAGGAATACAAAGTTTAAAATCCCTTAAAATATCATTTTCATTTAATAAATGTCAATCTTCTATACTTAAAGATGAGTGATTATTTTGAAATGTGACAAAACGAAAGTCTTGTTGGCTGAGAAGTTGAAACAGGCGTTAATTTTATTCAATGCATTAGAGAAGCTATTGGTTCCCATTTGGACTGCGCGTACCCCTAGCAGTACATAGCGGACCTAATGTGGGTACGCGAATGCAATATTATTAATTTCGGAAACAACAACAATAGCAAAAATGGTAACTAAAGTAACAAAAATGCTAAAAATGAAAATGCATTTTTTTTTTTACTTATTTATTTCTGTTAAAAATATTACTAATGAAATACATCATTCTTCTATTATCGAGTTCAGTTAAGACCGAAGAAGGCGATTTTTTTTAAATCAGAAAAAGGAGTTTTCTGAAATGAAAGATCTAAGAAAGGGATATGTGGATGAAATAAATTTTGGAAAGCACGGACATAAGCCGATATAGAACACTTCTCTAAGACAAAAATGATAAATTCAAGCGTAAAACGATGGGCATTAGCATTAAATATGGCAAAGAAAATATCTTTATCACAAAATCACAACATTTAGTTGAATTCCGAACACCTTTATGATTCGGAACAGAGGAGGATATATTTTTAAACCAGAGAACTTTTCACGCAGTTTAAGAAATATCAATCATTTTCTTCTTCTAATTTTTAAAATTATCACATTGTTTTTATTTTTATACAATTTATTATTTAAGCCTTACCTACGATAATGCAAAATAGTGTCAGAAATAATGAATTATATGCTTCTAAAAATCTAGAATGACGAGTTTGATGTATCGAACACCAGTTGTGACGTGGCCGATGTTCTGTTGGTTAAATAAATAACATAATCTTAAGAATAAGTTAAAATCCAATACATTATTTAAACCTCTGGAACATGGGAAGTGAAGCTACAGTTCAAATTTCCAGTCACTAAGCAAAATACTAAGAGATTAAACTGTAAACTATACTCACACCCTCGGCTTAAGCTCAGTTCGGGGCACTCACACCGGCTCTACCTTCAGGTTGCGGCTAAATGCTAGTTTAAATCTATAATAAAACAGCCCGTGGCTCCAAACAATCTTTATTCCGAAAACATCCAACGTATTAAATAACTCTTACCCGCTGGCTTTCACCTTAGGTAACTCAGCTCACAGCACAAGCTAACTTGGCTCACGATACTAGCTATCTCACTTTAGAACACCTTGCTTTGCTTCACGACACAATCTATCTCACTTGGCTGGCTTCCGCCGCCTCACCACATCTCACACACTCCAACTCATAGCTTTTATACATTGCAAACTGAAGACAAAGCTATAAATTTGCAAAACACTCCTAACCGCGGTTAACTGTAGACTCGAGGGCGCCACATACACTCTGGAAAGTTAAAGTTGAATAAAGGATAGATGTCGATTTTGCGCCACACGTGTTAGAACATTGACGTCACGATCTCACTAAAAATACTAGAGTGCCTTTATCACAAATATACACTCCCTCACACAGTATCCCTCTTAAGTAATCATTCGTGTTAAAAAAAAAAAAACCCATTTATATTTCAAAATAACTAATTTTTTTCGAATATTGTAGATTTTATAAGATAGATTTAATACAAAGTGCAAAATCCTTAAAAATATCTGTTTCCGTTTAATAAATGTTAGTCTTCTATACTTGAAGATAATTATTTATTTTACAACTTTTGTCTGACAAAATGAGAAATTCTGATTAATAAATTGAGATTTTGAAATAGACGTTAATTTGATTTAGTATTTGAAGTAAGCTCATATAGAGCATTTCTCAGATAGAAAAAGTACAAATTCAAGCATGCGACGATAGACATTAGCATTAATTTTCGCAGGAGAAATTTTTTTATAATAACATTACAGCATTAAAATTATTTACGAACCCGTTTATGATTCGGGAAAGAGGATTTAATGACTTTATTAAATCTAAGAGCTTTTAAAGAAGTTTAAGGAATATTCATTATTTCCTTTTACTAATTTTTAAAACTGTGATATCATTTTCAGTTTTATACAGCTTGTTATTTAAAGTTTGTGGAATATAATGCAGATTAGCGAAAAATTATAATTTAATGATGCTTAAAAAAAAAAAAAAAAAAAAAAAAATCTATAAAAATGGCTGTGATTTAACGAAAACCCACATCGTCTAAGTAATCATTTGAGCTTAATTATATTCCATTATATTCCACATTAAATGAAATTATTTCGGATATAATTACCACTAACTGTGTCGGGAAAAATTATCATAACATCAAAGCATTTTGTTGATTTACGAAATTGTTTACGATTCAAGAGGCCGGCTTCATTAAACATGGGAACTTTTAAGAATGTTAAAGAACTTTCATATATTTTCATTTGTTCATTTTTAAAAATATGGTTTCTTTTTATATTTTCACACATTTCGTTAATTAAAGATCGTCTAATATAATGAAGATTATCATTAAAAAAAAAGTTTATCCTATAATTTTTTTTCTAAAAAAATCAAGAAAAATGATAATAATTTAACGGACCACTGCATTCGTATTAAGTAATAGGTTACGTTTAACTATGTTCCTTTATACTTCAAATTTAGTAACAAATAAAATAAAATCATTGCCAATATCTAATATATTATAATTAATACTAAAGTAAAAGTTCAAAATCCTTATCAACATCCTTCGTTATTTAATAAACGTCAGTCGTGTCTGTGAATTTGAAATAGGCATTTATTTGATTTAGTGTATCAAACAATTATGCGCAACACTTCTCTGATGAAAAAAATAAGAAAAAAACAAGCATGCAACGATGAGACATTACTACTAACTGTGCTACTTTTAATATTAAATTGACAATTCAAAATACCTAAAAATATCTTTCAATATTTAAAAATGTCAGACTTGTCAAAGAATTTAAAATAGACATTAATTTGATATAGTGTTTCAGAAAGTTATGCGTAACACTTCTCTAAATAATAAAAATAATAATAATTATAATAATAATAATAAATCAAACGCGTAACAATGAAACTTTACTAATAATTGTATAATGGGAAAATTGTTTATTATAGCATCATAGCGTTAAGTTGATTTACGAGAAATTTACTTTCGGAAGGGAGGAATATATGGCTTCTTAAATATAAGAATTTTTAACAAAGGAAAAAAATATCAATTAGTTACTTCTGTTAATTTTTGAGATTATCATATTCTTTTTATTTTCATAAAACTTTTTATTTAAGGATTGTCTAAAATAATACAGATTAGTGCTAAAAAATAGTTTACTTAATAATAGTTTTCGAAAAAAAAAGAAATCTAAAGAAACTATCAGGATTTAACGAACACCAGCATCCGTCTTATGTAATTAATTGTGTTTAATTATCTACCTTAAAATTACATTTTAAGTAAAATCATTCCGAATATTTTAGACTTTATAAATAATATTAAATGCAATGTTCAAAATCCTCAAAAATAATTTTCACTATTTAATAAATTATGCTATTGTTTTTATTTTCATACAACTTGTTATTTAAAAATTATCTAATATAATAAAGATTAGCGTTTAAAAATAATTAACATAATAATAATTATCAAAAAAACGACAAACGAAACAATCAGGATTTAACGAACACCAGAACATGCCTTAAATTATCAATAATTTGCCTTAAAATTGCATTTTAAATAAAAATATTTCCGAATATTTTAAATTTCATATTGAATAGTAAATACGAAATTCAAAATCCTCAAAAATATCCTTCATCATTTAATAAATTTCTTACTTCTGTATTTAAAAATCAGTGTTTATTTAGGCATTTTCATAGTCTCACTGTCGGAGAAATTTAAACAGACGTTAGTTTTGTTCAATTTATCAGATAAGCTGATATGGAACAATTCCCTGAAAGAAAAATGACAAATTCAAGCATGCAACGAAGGGCATTATCATTAATTGTGGCAGTGAAAAAATATTTGTCATACCATCACAGCATTTAGGTGAATCGCTAACCTGTTTACGATTCGGGGACAGAGGATGTTATGACTTTATTAAATTTAAAAGCTTTTAATGAAGTTAAAGAAAAAAATGCTTTTACATACTTCGAATGTCAAGAAAAATAAAGTTGCAACAAAGAAGTTCTCTCTCACTCGTTTAGTTTATAGTTGTGTTTATATTACTTTACTGTCTGTATCTACTTGTGTATTAAAGTAAACAAATAAAATGTTAAAATAAAAAAATTGATAATCAAAGTATTATTATTGATTTTAAATTATATTCTGTACTTAAATGTTTTTATCTTACAAATAAATTGTTTATTTACCAAAAATACTGAACTTTTGATGCGAATGCAAATAATCAAAGTAATAAGTAATATAGCTTTTTATTTCTGCCTCATAAAAATATGGTTCTAAATTTTATTTATTAATGGTATTTCAACTTTCGTAAGTTGCTCCTATATCGTTTGCAACACACCATTAACTAGAAAATATTGAGATAAATTTCCGGAAAGTGAAGGAGGAAATTATATGTTTGTACAGCATCTAAAATACTCGAATGTTACAATGACACAAATATATAAAAAAGTATTTATAAAATAAATAAATAAATATATAAATAAATAAATAATAAACTCATAATGGAACTCTAGGTTATTGTATTGTCATAAAATGTTTTTTCAAGCAAAAAATTATTTGAAATGTTGATTATATTTTCTCTATCCCTCTTTTTTCTCCGTTTCCTTCCTTCACTTTCCGTTTCTCTTTTTCACTCCCTCGCCTTCCGTCTCTTCATCAGTCTCCATCTCCCTCCATCACTTCCTCTCTTCCTCTCTTTCTTTTTCTGCATTTGTTTCTCTCTCTCATTCTGTTCCCCCTCTCTCTCTCATTCTCTCACTATCTTTTCATCTCCCTCCCCTTCTGGTTATTTATCCATCTCCTTCTCCATCTCTTCCCCCCTCTCTTTCACCATCTTTTCCACCCTCTTTCTCTCTCCCTTTCTTATTTATAAATTTAGAATTGCAAAATCATTCGTAATATTATCATTTAAAAATAAAATATAAAGAAGATAGGATATAAGGAAAATATAAAAACTGGACTGGAACACTTCTTATCCATTCCTTCCCGACTCTTTTTCTTTCTCTCTTCATCTCTCTTCCTTTCCGTTTCTCCATCACTCCCCATCTCTATCTCCCTCCGTCTTTCTCTCACTCTGTATCACTCTTTCTTATCATATCCCTCCCCTTCCGGTTCTTTATCCTGATCCATTGCTTTCTCCATCACCCCCTCTTTTTCTCTTGCCATCTATTTCTATTTATTTTTCTCTCTCTTATTGATTTACAAATTTAGAGTTTTAAAATCCTTCTTAATATTAATATTTATTAATATCACATTCAGTAAAACGATGTATTTTTCTTATTTATTCTTTGCCCCTTTTTTCTACTTGAAGTACAATATTTATTTTAGCATTTCAGAAGAAAATGAAACCTCTATGTTGTTTGGAATGTTGTTGTTAAATGTTGTTGTTCGGAATGTTGTTGAAAGTTAATTTGACATATAACACCGGATAAGTTTATATGGATCACTTTGCTGAAGAGAAAATATAAAAAAATTGACTGGAACTCTTCTTCTCGATCTCCTTCCGTCTCTTTCTCGCTCTTCATCTCCCGCCATTCCGCCACTCCATCAGTCTCCGGCTACAATCAATAAAAAGATATTTATTTCTTATTTATTCTATGCCTCTTTTTTGTTCTTAACTGGCAATATTTATTTTAGCCCTTCAGTAGAAAATGGATGATCTATCTTGTTTGAGATGTTGAAATAGAGTTAATTTGATATTTAATATCAGATAAATTTCTATAAATGACTCTGCCGAAAAAAATATAAAATCTAGACTGAAACTTTTCTTCCATCTCCTTCTCTCTCTCTTTTCATCTCTCTTTCCTTCCGTACTCCATCAGTCTCCATCTTCCCCCGTCTCTCTCTCTTTCTTCTATTCTCCCTCTGTTTAGTGAGTGATGACCTCTATTTAGAGGGTACTTTAACCAACTGGATATTCCACCCCTCTCTCCCGCCATCTTTATTATTCTCTTTCTCTCTCTCTCTGATTTATAAATTTAGAGGTGTAAAATCCTTCTTAATACTACGATATTTTAAGATTAAAATCAGTAAACCATGCATTTTTCTTATTTACTCTATGGCCCTTTTTTAGGTGCGTTCGTAATTATGTAAATACGTAGCACCTATTGTTGTCGCTCAGCCCGTCCGTCCGTCTGCCTGTCTGTCCGTCTGTCCGTCTGTCCACATATAACAACGCAAAAGCCACCCAACTGAATCGTTTGAAATTTAAAATACATAATTATAACATAATTTTGTCGAGTCATTTCAAATTTTATGAAAATCGGATGGATAGATCAATTACAGGGACATTCAAAAGGATTCCGTTACATTACGGTCAATAGGGAAAAAAGTTTTAAATGCATTTTAATCGTTTGAAATTTAAAACATATAATTATTGCGTAATTTTGTCGAGTCATTTCAAATGTTATGAAAATCGGATGCATAGATCAATTACAGGGACAATCAAAAGGATTCCGTTACATTATGGTCAATGGGGAAAAAGTTTCAAATGTATTTTATATGTTTGAAATTTAAAATACATAATTATTACATAATTATGTGGAGTTATTTCAAATTTTATCAAAATCGGATGAATAGTTCAGTTACAGGGACAGTCAAAAGTATTCCGTTACATTACGGTTTATGGGGAAAAATGTTTCAAATGCATTTTAATGGTGTTACACTCATTCGAACGAAATAAAATTGATATGCATCTATTAAATACATATTATGATATACATTATGTATAATCTGTTTTGCAAAGAATATTTGTTATTGATTTACAAGGCCACACAAAAGTATTCCATTGCATAATGGTATAGGGAGAACAATGTTTGATGAGCGTTTTAATTGTAATTATTTACAATTTTAGGAGATTGCTATATGAGAGTGATATTTTGAAAACTATGTTATCGTACGAACGCACCTCATTTGCTACGTTTTACGTGCAATTTCCAACTTGTTGTACTTGAAGAGCAATATTTATTTTAGCAGTTTAGAAGAAAATGAAAGATCTATGTTTTTTTTAGATGAGGAAATAGGGTTAATTTGATATGTAATATCAGATAAATTTCTATAAATCACCTTGCTGAAAGAAAAAAATACAAAAACTAGACTGAAACTCTTCTACTCCACCTCCGTCTCTCTTTCTCTTCATCTCTCTTCCATTTCGTACTCCATCAATATCCATCTCCTTCTCTCTCTCTCTTTCTTTTCTCTCTCTTCTATTCTCCATCGCTTTTCGGTTCTTTAACCCACTGAATCTAACAACACTATCTCCCGCCATCTATATCACATTCTTTCTCTCTCTCTTTCTGATTTATAAATTAAGAGTTGTAAAACCATTCTTAATATTACTATATTTAAATATCACAATCTGTAAAAAGGTGTATTTTTCTTATTTACTCTATGTCTCTTTTTTGTATTTGAAAACAAACATTTATTTTTGCAATTCAGAAGTAAATGGAAGATCTATGATGTTTAAGATGTTGAAATAGAGTTAATTTGATATGCAATATCAAATAAGTTTTTACAGATCACTTATCTGAAGCGAAAGTATGAAAACTGGGATGGAACGATGAACATTATCATTAATTTTGGCCCAGAAAAATATTTCACCACAGCGTATCATTATGGTGATTTATAAAAGTGTTTAGATTTTGTGTGGGAGAAAATTATGGCTTGAGCCGATTTGAAAACTTTTAAGAAAATATAAGAAAAAAAATGTTTTTTAACACTTTATGATACAGTGTAAAACAACAAACAAATATAAAAATCGTATAAAATTTTTTTATAAAACAACAAACATATTCTTTCACAAAACCAGACTTCATAGCTTCATAGCTCCATTTCACTTAAAATACTATATATATATATATAAATCATTATATGGCAAAATCAATGCGCCTCGTTGTATGGGATTAACTAATCTGTCACTTTCATGAAAACAAAGTGACAAGTTCAGGCTGCCAATGGCGTGCATTAACATTAATTGTTCAGGGGTAAATATTTTATTGGAGTATACAAAATATATAAATAGATTTACGGATGTATTCATATTTTGTGTTTGACGAATATATGATTAAATTAAATCTTAGCACTTTTAAGGAAATCAAAAAATTACATATATAGAAATACCGGTAAAAGTTTCAACAACCAGCAAATTCTATATCGTTTCTTGAGAATTTTACTGTGTGTAATTTTCTTTGGCATATGATATATGTGGCTATCATCATTACCGGAATTGCAACTTAGCTAGAAATAGAGTGACAAATGAAGGTTTGAAACGGTTGGCATTGCCATTAATTATGGACAGTGTAAATATTTTACTGCAATATAAAAAAATAATAAAAAGGTGATTTACTTACGTAATTATTATTCTTGAGGTAGGAAGGTATAAATACATTCAAGGTTAGATAGTACTAAGGATAAGCAAACAAAAAGTTCCATATTTTAGTTCCAATATATAACAATAAAGATTTAAAAGCAACCAACAAATTCTGTCTCATTCCTTGAAACCGTTGTTGTGCGTAATTTTGTTTGATGTGGGATTTACGCGTGTACGATCATTACAGGAATCGCAATGTCACGGAATAGAATATTACGAATTCAGCTTTGCAAAGGTGGGCATTAAAAGTAATTGTGGCTAGGATAAATATTTTATCACTGTATAAAAAATAAGGTGGTTATAGGCAAGTTTATTATTAATGAGGGAATAAGATATAAATATAATAAATCTTAGTGATTTTTTTTAAAAGAAGGGAAAAATCTATACTTAGAATTGTCAACAAAGATTTAAGGATAACCAGTAAATTCTCTTTTATTTCTTGAGCTGATTGTATTTTTTATGAATAATTTATACGTGTTTGTTCATTATGGAAGTCGCAACGTTTTAAAGTTATGTATTCATTAGTTACCCCTACTTGTAAAATACCAATTTCAACATTTTTTAAATTTAAAGCGTCATAGAATCATAGCATTAATGTCATTTATGAACACATTTACAATTTGAAAAGAAGGAATATATGGATTCACAGGGTACGTACCCCTCCTGGAATTTTTCGGTAACAGTATTTTCTTCTAGAAAATAAATGAAACTTTCCGCATTTAACCTACAGTTACTTTTATACAAAAAAACTGTTTTTTTCTCCTGGAAAATAACCTGAAGCGTGCAAATCCTGGATTCATTAATTTTTTTAAATATAAGAAAATGCCATATTTACCCATAAAAATAGCAAAAACTGTGCAAGGAAATATAAAAATAATTCGCATTTAGCCAGTAAGTACAGTTATTACAAAAATCTTTAACCGTAAGTGTTCAAGAACAGATTTATATTTTTTGTACATGTGTTTTTGTTTATTTTATTGATAATAAAAGATTTAGCGAAAGGGAAAACACTTCAAATATATTTAATTTTGTAAGCGAACTTAAAAAGGAAGACAAGCTAAAAGTTTGTATTATTCATATGTACAGTTATATACATTTTCATGAATTGTGGATGGCAGAAATGTTTTATTGCAAAATTAAATCGTTCACGTGGTTTACGAACGCGCTTATGATTAAGGCGGAAAAAAGATATGATTTCCTTAAATGTGAGAATTTAAAAAAATACAATGTGTAATATAAGACTATACAGGGTGAGTCAAGAATATCGAAACAATAGGCTATCTCCTTAAATATTGCCTTTAGACCATACTTCCAATTGCAAAATTCATAAAAAAGGTGAAATTTTTGATAAGATAAATTGCGACTCCATGGGGGGTCTAGTTGAAAAAATACGAAAATTAAATTTTTATACAGCCCCCGTAGGATAAAAATTCCAATTAGAAAAACTTTCCTTATTCAGTCCTGAATGAGACACAAAAAGTTGCATCTTCATATCTTCAAAACTCGCAAAGTTATAGCCGTTTAAAAAATTCATCAGGTTTTGAGGGATTAGACACAAATTGAAATGTGCGCAATTCAAAACACGATGTTACTTTAACAATTCTAGAAAACGCGCAAAAAATCTATTTTTTGAGTTAGAATTTTGATTTTTTTTCTGATGGTTTGCGTGATGGTTAGCCTTATAATTTTCTAAGAAAATCACATCCTATAATTTCTCATACAATTTATAAAAGTATCATATTGTTAGTACTGGTTTATTTAAAAATGGAATAACTAAAAATCGTATTAACTCGTAACATTATTTATCGGATTTCAGTTTCTTTCCATTTAATTAAAGATGAAAATCTGATTTTAGTTATGTTCCAGGATTTTTGCTTTTTAATATCTATTTTAAAAATATAAAAAATATTTATTGAAAAAGTAATATAACTTTTAAAAAATCATATTTTCAAAAGTAAATATTTTTTTTTCAAATTTGCCAAAACAAAACTAATGTAAAAAAAAAAAAAAAAAAAAAAAAAAAAAAAAAAAAAAAAAAAAGACGTGTTCCAATTTTTTTTTTCTTTAAAAATTCTTACCATTCAATAATTTAAAGACAAGAAGTAGTGGGGAAAAAATTATTATGCAGAAAAACGAATTGTTTAAATGTCTGTCATTTATTTAAAAGAGTGCTTTTTCTAAGATGTAGATTAAGTCTTTTTTAATGTAGCCCTGACAATTTCAGGCTTTTTATCGTCCTGAAGAGGCTGTAAAAAATCTGTTTTCTGGGCCCAGGCCGGGTCAGGATCGAGAGGTTACTTTTTTTCTGAAGACTCGCCAGGTCGGACCTAAAGTACTTTTCATAAAGGAGAGGATTGCTTCCTTGAAATTTTTAATCCCGGTCTCGACAAAACCCGTATTAAAACCACTATCTCTGACTGGCTTAATACGTAATAAAAGAAATAAAATTCGGCTGAATCGAAATTTTTACAAAAAACACATAGATTTTAAAATCTTTATTTTACAAAAAGATAAAAAAAATAAAATTCATTTTTTTTTAAGAATAGTATATTCAAAGGCTAAAAAATTAAATACAATAAAACCAGTGAAAAAAAAGTCTGCCTATGACGGAATTCTGACTCAAACGGAAAATATGTTGATCCATGCAAAATAAATACAGTAATACCTGAGGAAAAAATTAAACTCCAATTACACCTCCTAGGGAGGGCATCCTTCTATAACGTATTTTTTCTTTCCTATGTGATTCCGTCTTAAAAGGATTTACTGCATATCATTGTTCAAAGTCTCGAACGCATCCCATGCGTTGGAGATTAACGATATTAAAATATAAGTGAAACATTTATATATAAATAGAGATTCATTGATAAAATATAAATATTACAGCCTTTTGCGCTTCTTTAAAAATAAAAAGTATAAATATAAAATACGAAAAGCTATAAAAGGAATTTTTCATCACAATTCTTCAATACAAAACAATTTTTCCCCACACCGAAATAAAAAACTATGTAGAAATTTGCGGCTGAACCGGGCTATGATTTAAATTATTTTCCAGACCAGTCCCGGTTATGATTTTAACATTTTTTCAGGCAGGGCCGAACTTTTTCCCCTATGGGTCGGTTTGGGACCGGACCCAGATATTTCGATCCATACAGACCTCCCGTGCAGACTACCAACATATTTTGAAAACAAGTTTAGATTTAATTCAGTACGCTGCTTTGTTATGTCCAAATGAGATGCACTGTCTTAAATCGACAATTAACAATGGATAATTAATGGATAATCCTTCACTTGCTTTGTCATTGAGCGAAAAACTCTTCGTTTGCAGGCAAGGTAAAGTGGTGTAAGTCACGAATTTTGGAGAATTTCGGATTTTAATATCTCTGTCAGATTTTTAGATATTTAGATGATTTTTTTATTCATTTTAGGAATGGATAAGTAATAATTTCCTAATTGGTAATTTTGCGGTATGGGGGCCGTATAAAAATTAATTTTTCGTATTTTTTCAAATTGGGCCCCCATGGAGTTGCATCTTATCTTATCAGAAATTTCATCTTTTTTATGAATTTTTGCAATTGGAAGTATAGGTCTAGGGGCAATATTTAAGGAGATAGCTTATTGTTTCGATATTTATGACGCCCTGTATATATATCATTTTTGTAGTTAAATCATGGTCTCATATTTCTTAATGGATCTCGATTTCGATTACATATTCACACATTTTTCATTAAAAAGTAAAATTCGTTGTTTATAGATTTTTATGCATCATTGAAGTGATTTTGACTTCACTTCATTTATTTATCTTTTCATATCTTATGTGTAATTTTTGTTTTTCTTTCGAAGACTTTTGATATGCTTATAAATAACAATATTTTGTCATAATATGCATAATGCCGACACAATTAGATGAAATAACATATCTTCTCTATGAGTTAAACCTGAATACACCTCTGGTGATTCTGTAGGTTATTTATTGTTTCTTATTGTACACTTTTGGTTTCAAGTGTACATATTTTGTTCATCTTTAAATTTTTAACAACTTGTTCATTGATTTGAGATTTTATTTTAACTATATAAATGTGTTTATATAAATATTTGTAAAGTATTAAGCCTAACAAGGAGATTATTTCATATATTTCGAGTTCATAGCGAATCTATTAATCTAAGATTTTTAATTCAGTGCAGAAATTATTTAAATTTAAATTATTCAAATAACTATTTTTTATGATACAGGAAAAAATTAGCGAATATAAAATTCGAATATTTCCAAATATATAATAATTCTTAAGCAGAAAGTAGATTTTGAATTCATAAAACTGTATAATTCTCTACTGTTTTTTTTTAACTCTTTTAATCTTGTAAACGGTATTTATTTTAGATGTTAAAAAATATATTACAGTTTAGTCTTAGATTTTGAAGTAGATGGCCATTTGATTTAGAATATCATATAAGCAGACATGGATCATTTCAGTGTAAAGAAAATGACAAATTCGCCCATGGAACGATGAACATTAACATTTATTTTGCCAGGAAAATACTTTATCAAAACATTACAGCATTAAGGTGATTTACGAACGCCTTTATGATTTGGAAGGGAGGAAGATATGGCTTCATTAAATGTGAAAGCTTTTAAGGAGTTTAAGAGTAAAATATTTTTTTCATACTTAACAATTTAGCAGTGTTGAAGTAACAACAAGACAATTCTTTGCTTTATTTATTTATTTGTTTTATTTATTTTTATTTTTTTAAGCTACGTGCGTTTATTACTTTAATGGTTTGGTTGATGCTGTGATAAAATATTTTAGGCTCAAAGAATTAACATGGATTTAAATTTAGATGTTTCCAGATGTGAAAGTGTCTTAATTATTTGTGAACGAAGTATTTTAAGGATATGTGGGTAGAAATTAATTATTCAAATTTAAGTGTTTTCAATTGAGAATGAAAAAAAAATATGATTGTATGGACTGAAATAATTTACGTTGTAAACCATATACAGGGTGATTCAGCTCGTCGGTGACAAACTTTAAGGATCGATAGAGCACACCTAGACGAACATTTTTGAATAGGGAATGTAGGGTCCCTGACGCGATGGTAAGGCGCTAGGCGCTTTCGAAAATTTGGGTGCCGAAATTCGAAACGTCATAAAAACTAGGGAAATGGTTAGATTTTCTTGCTTGTTGCGTCGAAATGATTCTGTTTGTTTAGACTTTCTTCAGTACCAATTTGATAAGCGTATCTCTTAAAACATGGATAGGGGGCGCTGCAGACTTTGGAGAGCTAGACAACAACTTTAAGCCCGTTATTTTGATAATTTAACACATGCTCGCCAAAGTTTATACTCTAACTTAAAGTTTTAACCCAAAAGTAGAGCCCTGCAAAAAGCGTAAGAGCCGGAATAAAATGTCAAAGTACAGGGTGGTCGAAACTCGAAGGCTCCTAAGAGATAAACAAACAGATTTCTTGACTTATGGCATGCATTTTCATGATTCTGTTTGCTGGGGCTCTCTGAAACTCAGTTGAACGGTACAAAAAGAAACATCGATAGGGGGCGCTTTGGGCAAAAAACATAATTCGTTGACATTTCGGACGCTAACTGGAAACGGGGCGCTACGATCAGTTAGTAATAATGAAAACACATTTTCTACCTCTGCTCAACACTTCTGAATAAATTTAGACCAAAAACATCAATGATACTGGAATTTTTTTTACAAAAAATAACACTACAGAAGATGCTCGAAATTTCGACCCTGGGCCATGATGCAGGCTTCGCACCTCCGTCGCATTGAGGAGTGTGTATTTCCAACAATGCCAGGAGTATCTCTGATCTGCCCTGCAGCTGCCACAATGCGCGCCACAAGTTCTTCAGCACTGCTGACAGGTGTATGGTATACCTCGGCCTTCAGGTAACCCCAAAGGAAGAAATCCAAGCAGGTGAGGTCTGGTGATCGGGCAGGCCAGTGAACTGGACCCCCACGCCCGATCCACCGCTGGCCATACCTTGCGTTTAGATGGAGACGCACGTCGTTCGTGTAATAGGCCGGAGCTCCATCGTGCTGGAACCACATCTGGCGACGCGAACCTTCGGGTACGTGCGCCTCCTCCAGAAGCTGCGGCAGCACTTGATCCAGGAAAATCAGGTAATTTCCACCTGTCAGCCGTTCAGGTAACAAATAAGGGCCAATGAGGCAATCCCCCAGAATGCCGGCCCACACATTTACTGAGAAACGCTCCTGGGCTGCTCGGCTTCTGGTTTCATGTGGATTTTCATCACACCACACATGACTGTTGTGGGCGTTCCACATTCCCTCCCGGCTGAAGGTGGACTCGTCCGTAAACAAAATGCTGTTTACAAAACGGGGATCCCTGGATCTCATCGCCAAGTACCATCTTGAGAATTCCACTCGAGGGCCAAAATCCTGCTCTCTGAGCAACTGCACCCGCTGGATGTGGTAGGGGTGCAGATTCCGGGAACGTAAGATGCGCCACGCAGTTGCTTGCGAAATGCCAACATGTCTGGCGATATCTCTCGTGCTAAGACCTGGGTTGTCCTCAACCAGGTTAAGCACAGCCTCTTCGTTGTCGGGGGTGCTCACTGATCGCTCCCGTTCAGGCCTGCCTCCGTCGAAAGATCCCGTTGTGGACAACCTCTGGTGTACTCGAGCGAAGAAGGCATGGCAGGGGATTTGCCTGTTGGGGTAACGCTCGGCGTACAACCGCTGAGCGGCTCGTCCATTACAACCAGCAGCGCCATACGCCAAATGCATGTCAGCCAATTCAGAGTTTGTGTACCGTTCCATCCTACTACCGATCTGCAGACAAGTAACCCGAAGCTTAAGTAGGTACCGCACGTTCAAAAGACGTGTCTGCGCATACAACTACGTCATCTCGCGTTGTCGTCTACGCATTACGTATCTTTTGCATATCGATATGGTACGATATCTTTTGCATAAATCAGCAAAAAGCACCTTATGTAAATTTTATTGCGCGCATTGTGCATGATTGAAACCAGCTATGTTTGTTAAAAAAAACAAACAAACTGCAGTTTTAATAGCTTCTTATGATAAGTAAATTACTCTCTTGTTTTGTTTCTAACTGATCGTAGCGCCCCGTTTCCAGTTAGCGTCCGAAATGTCAACGAATTATGTTTTTTGCCCAAAGCGCCCTCTATCGATGTTTCTTTTTGTACCGTTCAACTGAGTTTCAGAGAGCCCCAGCAAACAGAATCATGAAAATGCATGCCATAAGTCAAGAAATCTGTTTGTTTATCTCTTAGGAGCCTTCGAGTTTCGACCACCCTGTACTTTGACATTTTATTCCGGCTCTTACGCTTTTTGCAGGGCTCTACTTTTGGGTTCAAACTTTAAGTTAGAGTATAAACTTTGGCGAGCATGTGTTAAATTATCAAAATAACGGGCTTAAAGTTGTTGTCTAGCTCTCCAAAGTCTGCAGCGCCCCCTATCCATGTTTTAAGAGATACGCTTATCAAATTGGTACTGAAGAAAGTCTAAACAAACAGAATCATTTCGACGCAACAAGCAAGAAAATCTAACCATTTCCCTAGTTTTTATGACGTTTCGAATTTCGGCACCCAAATTTTCGAAAGCGCCTAGCGCCTTACCATCGCGTCAGGGACCCTACATTCCCTATTCAAAAATGTTCGTCTAGGTGTGCTCTATCGATCCTTAAAGTTTGTCACCGACGAGCTGAATCACCCTGTATAATTGTTATAATGATAAAAGTTAATGCCCAAGCTTTGTTCGTTTAAAATTTATTTAGTAATATCATTGTGAGGAGTCTCTATTTAAACCATTTAATTATGAAATAAATTAATTCAAATTAAAATAATAGTACGATAGGATTTCTAATTTTTTTTTTTTTTTTTTTTTTTTTTTTTTTTTTTTTTTTTTTTTTTTTTTGCACTACCGATTTTTGTAATATTTATTTATTTATTTGGTACTACAGCAATATCAACTTGCACCAGCTTTATTTTCATAGCACCTCGAAAACATATTTACTAACTTTGTTTTTCGAATTTAAATTAAATTAATAATATAGAGCTGTTATATAAACTTCTTAAGCACACCATAAAATATATTACAAAGCGCGAGGTCTTTCCACAGAACTAAGAGTACTACTTGGTTATCCCTTCGACCATTTTCGCCAAATTTTGAAAACCACAGACTATTAGCCAAATTATGGATGCTGATATAATTTTGATTTTAAATAATGAGAGAGCAAATAAATTAGTAAAATACAAATAAAAAGCGGAATTTAAAACCACATGATGACGTTTTAAACATGTGTATCGTGTATAATGTCATTGAATGCGACATTCACAATCATCCATTATTGGCATTAAATCTTATAATTTGGCGATAGTTTTTTGATCGGCGGGTTAACCAAATAGTACCGAACTAAGTCATTCTTCGTCAGGCGCAAAAAAGACACCCGCCTGCTATGAATTCAGCGGCATGACTGAAATGAAAAGGCGGGAAATGGAACAGCTGAAAGAACAGCCAATAGGAAAGTAAATAGCAAGTCCCAATCATGTAAGAATATAATCCAACCATACGATAACCACAGTGAAGAAAGGAAAAGAAAAAGCAAGAGGATAAAAAAAGTAGGTTATGATGAAAACATACAAACATGATTAAAAAAATTAAAATACATACATAAAAAGCTCAATTGGTAAAAAAAATAGTAAAATATAAATACATACATAAATAGCTCAATTTAAAAAATAAATAGAAGTTTATTATTACATGGGAGCGTAATAGTGTTATTATTTTTTTTACATTTAACGACCCTTAATTTTATTAATATTGTTTTTCTTTATGGAAGGTTGATTCGATATTTAATATTTTTTTGATAGTTCATAAATAAAGTTTTTTATTGTTATTCAAAATTTTAAGAGCTTTCCATTTTTTTTTTTTTTAATTTTATCACAAAATCAATTCCAATAAATTAAAAATCCTAGACGCACAGTGTCTCCTTCCTATTTCTAGTCAGGTTTTCTCAGTTATTGTTATTGTTATATGGTTAATGGTAAAATTGATAAATCTTTATATATCCTAAAAAATTATGCGTTATTTTGAAACGTCCTATATTACTTTAAGTTAATTTATATATGACAATTTATTATGCAATTAAGTAAATAAATAAAATTCCATTTCTTGGATTTATTTATTGCTTCAAACATATCAGTTATTAATCAACTTTAGTTACAATGCACGGACGTAATCTGATGGAAGCAAATTATCCAAAAGGATTTTAAAATTTTCATAGAATTCATAACGTTTAAGCTTTACTGTTATTTTTAACTGCTAGGATTTTATCACCTTCATACATTTTATTAAGTGTTTAAATTAAAAACTGTGTAATCTACATGACTTAAAATTTGGTGACATTTGTCGGTGTGGCTGAAAAGCTTTTCCGATATTGTTATCTATTCGGAAATCTTCGATAGATAGAGTTTCCAGTTCATTCATCCCCATTATGTATAAAATAACTGTAACACCAATAAATAATCAGAATGAAGCAATAACGTTTAATACATATGAGGACCCCAGAAGCCAAGGGGTGTAGCAGACAAAATTGCAAAAATTGAAATAAGTACACAGATGACCTAGAAACATGTTATTTTCTTTCTGGATAATGAAATATAAGTGATTTTGTAATCATGTTCAATTTTAGAGATCAGCCACTTTTGCCGTCTAATTATCAATATTCATTACTTATAAATTTAAAGAAAATTGTACTCAACTTTCTTCCCAGTTACCGCTAAAACCACAATTAAACAGACGGCAGTTTCCTATTCAATTATGTGAATTATTACTGACGTTCAAATTTAACGTCAATTATCGTTAAACTCAATTTACTCCAAATCGAATTTTTGTCACTTGTACCTCTTTTCTTCCGAGGTCTTCATATAAAAAAGAAAACATTTTCGTGGAATGCCAGTGAATTTTTAATTAGCAATTTAAAATTCCATAATTGGTAAAGACACTTTTCAAAATAAAAACAGTAACTTTGTTTTAGAATGATTTTTTTTTCATTTGATGGAAAAAAAGGTGGTGAAAAATACAATAGTGCTGGGTACATCCTTCTATTTTAACATGACCTATTTGGCAGAGCACATACGTACACAGATCGTTGAGTCTAAAAAATGTGTCATAAAGGTATCCGGTCACGAATACTCAGTACAATCGCTTTTTGAAATAACATTCCATGAATGTGGTCATTAATGATACTAATAATGTTTCTACGATTCCGCCAGACTAATATAGTACAAGACTCATATAGACTAGAAGTTTGAGTGGAAATTCTACTATGTTTTATTTCATTTATTTGTCTGTAATGTAATGCTTTGAAATGTTGTTTACCCGAAAACATACTGAGTGTAATGGATTTTTCTCATAATGGTTATAATATTTATTTTAGCTGAAACACTCATCTATTTTGTATCCTATTAAAACTTCATATAATGTTTTAAAATGAATTATGGATTTTTTTTTTTTTAAATTTACTATAGAAAGAGCTATAATATATATTTATATATTTATATATTTATGTTTGCAGAAAAAGAAAGAATATACGGCCATTTCAAAAGCAAAATTTCAAGAAAAATTGTGGATTATTGTTTCTGCATATAAATCAAATATTTTACTTTTAACATTTTACATTTTGTACTTCGTGTATTACTTTAATTTCATGTCACATGTGATTTAATATACAGTGTGTTCATTCTCAACGATGGCCAATAGCTAATTTTTAAGCCGTTAGTTATAGACATATAGTTACAATTGCAAAAATGCTTTTAAAAAAGCGAATATTTGTTTTTTAAGCGATTTGGGTCTAACATTTTTTATTAAAAATTACGAAAATTAAATTTTTATAAGTTTTAGGGTCCGATAAGCGACATTTTGTAAAAAATTTCCATTATTTTAACAAACAATACAAAAAGTGATGAGTGTTACTAAGCTTTAAGGGAACGTACACAAAGTGCTTAAATTATTATAAAGGACGTCCATTTCCATCGCTGTCTAATAGCTAATTCCTAAACCATTTATCATAGACATATAGTTACAGTTACAAAAAAGTTTTAAATGTGATAAAGAAATATTTTTAAATCGATTTGGTGCTGTGAACTTCTAAGTTTTACGGTAGAATAAATTTTAATTAATTAAATTCTAGATTGGTTAAATTAATTGTAGTCATAAGTTTCAAAACTCTCTTTATCGAGAAAATCAAATTTTATTAAACCGCGAAAAAACTTTTAAATGCATTTATTGATTTTAATTTTTAATTTGGAGATTATATTTTTACATTAATGCAGGTTGGTATAGACTGATAGAAAAAAAAAAAGGCGATGAGACGGATTTTGAAATTCACATCCTCAATTGTATTTTTACATATGTTTTATTTTGTAAGGAAATAAAGCTGTTTCTTTTCATTGCTTGGAAATGATAAAAATTTACTAAATATCATTTATAGGACCGAGGGACCGTATAAAAATTTGATTAATGTATTTTTTTTACCTAAATTACTTAAAAGACAATTCTTTACCTTTTTAAAAGCATGTTTACAATTGGAACTACATGTCTATGATTAACGGTTTAGAAATTAGCCATTGGCCACCGTTGAGAGTGGACACACTGTATAGTGTCTCCACTCTCAACAGTGGTATACAAAGGTCATATACATATTGAGCACTGTATAGTGCTCAATATGTATGCACCTAAAGAGAAAATTGATTTATTTCTCTACTTGAGATACATCAGCCAGTGGACTGAAGGGTAGTTTCTAGATGGGACGTTAAGCATTTTGTTTTCATAACATATTGGGCTTTCGCTTTCTTAAAATTAGAGGTATTATGTTAACAGGAAATAAATTTTATCTAATTATTACTACTATTATTATTATTATTTTTTAAATGTACTTTGAAATTACATAAAAGTAAGCAAATCAATTTTTTAAGGCGAATGTTGACCAATATGTTTATTCCATTTCATGTAAAAAATACTGAAGATCAGTTTAATTTTTTTTCAAAAAGACAATTTATGATGATTTAGGTATCTATCTTACATATTCAATTAAATGTTCTGCCTAAAGAAATTAAACTGAAGCTATTGTAGCAGCATGGCTAATACCAACTAATATTTAATAAAATGTTATACTCTTGCATTTCTTTCTTTTCTTCACAATTAAAAAATTGACCCTTTTTCTGCGTCGTCACTCCACCGCTGTTATAGAAAACGATTACTTCAGCCTATTATGGAGCATTCTCATGGGTCAAAAGAGAGATATTCTATAGAAGCGGGGAAGTGACGATGCAGAAAAGTAGTCAATTTTTTACAGTGTTGTTCTTTTTATAAGCCTTGTGTCTATACATGAAAGATATATTAAATGATACAAATGAATGTAAATAGGATTTAATATTAAAACTGAAAGGCATAGTAGTTATTTTATTTCTAAATCTATTTTGAAATCAAGGTAAATAATGGTCTAATTGCTAAATGATATCATGGTAAAAACCGTTGTTTCGTGCAATATTTTGGCAAAATATGCATAAATGAATAATTATCGTGCATTTGCATCGAATACATATAATACATCGCATAAAAGTTTTTTTTTAAGATAGTTTATTTATATCTTCTATATGTGAACCATTTTATCCCAAATAGAACATTATATATGTTGAAGCATAAACCATATATATTTTGACATAGATGCCAGAAATTTGTCTTAAATACTTCACAACCTAAATTTTATGCACACATTTTTCGAAGGAAAATTAATAATAATAATTATTATTATACTAATGAATATGAATCTTTTATCAATAGAAATAGTACTTATTATCATTTTAGCTATCTAATTATTATAAGTTGGGAAATTTATTAACTATCTTATAAAATGAAAAGATTATTTTAAGCGTACGTGACACATAAGTCTTTTGACATATTTTTGAAGTACTTCTGAATATGAATTGAAAATGCGAAGTAGGTCATTCTAAATGTAAAATAAAAGCTTTCAAGCGCAGTTAATAATAATACTTCGATAAAAGATTATGTGCAATAAGGGTATCTCTTTGATCACTGCAGCATTTGATCCTTATAAAATTGAGATAAAAGGCATCCAGGAATTGTAGACATGAATATGTAATGAAAATTTTTTTAAAATATATGACTTCATTCACTTTTAGGATATATGCAAGATATATGCATATATCCTAAGATGTGGAAATATTTTAGTGTGTGTATATTTATACTTACAGGTTACTTCACAGCATATGGTGAAATTTTATGTTGAAAAACTTCCCCAGAAATGAAAGCAAATAGATTTCGCTTTCATAGGCAAAATCACAAAATACATATATTTACGAACTCTGCTTAGTGTTGAATAATGTTTTGTTTTAAAAAATTGTGCGGATATCCCATTGAATATCGTGTTTTTGAATAATTTTGACCAAAGACCTGCCAAGGCAAACAGGAGGTGGTACAGTGGTGTATGTGTTGTCCAAAATGTGAATTCTGAACGCTTGCACGAATTTATGGCAACGAGTTTCAGTCTGTAAACTACGAACACTTTTTCAAAGAGAAATAGATTCAGAAGGATGACCTTCCTCTAAATTTTACAGGAGACATTCTGGACGTGGTCAGACGGCACTATGACAATAGTATCATTACAATAAGCTTGTCAAATGGGTTTGGTTTTGACACCTTTTTTACCTCCACCCCCCACCCCCCACCCCACACACACCACTGATACGTCTGATTTATTCCGATAGACATATTGTTTTGGAGCTATGTAAAATGTAGACTAAAACTAAAGAGATCAATAAAAAGCAAAAAGTGAGCTAAAAACGAGATAACAATTGTGATAACACCTATCCTAACATAGCAACTCAAACAGGTTATCGATAATTTCAGACTTCGTTTCCACATTTTGTAAACCATATCTTTAATTTCCCCTGTTCTCATGTATAATTTCTAAAATTTTGAAAAAAAATATTTTTTTTCATTCAAAAATTATTATTAATTTTTATTTTTCTATACTCTGAGAAACTTTCTGTACATATGTAATATATATATATATATATATATGTAATATATATATATATATATATATATGTGTGTGTATAAAGAGAGACGGTAACTGTTTATATATGCATATATGTGAATATTTAAGGGAGAAACTCGAAAAATCTTCACTGGTTCCCCTTTTTTAAAGCACCCTATTTTAAACCCCTTTTTTCTAGAAAATTCTCTACTCTCAAACCATTATTTTTCCATGTAAACATAATTCATGTCCAGCGTCGAGATTTTTATACCACAGACGATAATTTTATTTTTTAAAAAATTATTTAACTTATTTATAATCGACTCAAAATTTCGAATGTATTAGGCAGACGATTTTTTTACAGACGATTAATTTTAATAGAAAAAAGAAAAGAAATTAATTTATTGTTATGCACAAATATCGAATGTTGAAGGAGGGAAAATAAATAAATAAATAAAAATAATGATATTTTTTGAAAGGTATGGTTTTGGAATAAATTTAATAAGACTTTCTTAAAAAGGGTTGATAAAACATAGAAAAAATGAGTTTTATTTGGAATATAAAGAAATAAGTTTAATTAAGAATATTTTTAATTTAGAGCCATCTTTTTAAATTTACGCATATTGGAATAAATGTTTTTTAAGGCGAATTAAGAATTTATATCGTTTCCATAAAGATTAATAGATTAGACCTAAAAACAAGATTTTAATTTAATAAGTTGAACTAAGTACGGAATATGGTTGTAATATAGTATAAAAGTTAATCTTGATGAAAAAATTTAAAATTTGTAATATATATATATACACATAGCGTATTTCTGTACCACATCATGCACATTCGATATTTGAAAATTTATCAAAATTTATAGTTGTGCTTTAGACTCTATTAAAAAAGTAAGATTAAAAAATAATAAAAATAATAATTCCAAAGCTCTTTGCAGTCATTTTGTTACTGATGCAGGATCCCAAATGTAGAATCCTATAATTTTCATCCTAAGATGGATTTAATAAGAAGAAATTTCGTATTTTTGAAATATTTAAGGGTTTATTCTAGGTTAAGTCTAAATTTAATTGTTCTGATATTCATAATATTTTTCGAAATTCAATTTTCTTTCTATTTAAAAAAGCATTTGCGATTCATTAAAATATATTTTTGTTTAAAATTTTATTAAGATATATTACTATTTATTAAAATGTTATATTATATTTGCGATTTATCAAAATTTTATTTATGTATCCACTAAGTTATTTAAATTTCGGATCTTTAAATAATTTAGAAGTAAGGATTTTATTTAAATGATTTTAGTATTTTTAATTCAATTAAAATAAATAACTTTCTTTAATAATTAGTTTTAAATTAAATTTATTGGTGCTACCATTTATGTAAGAATTTAAGAATTATAAATTCACAATTTGGATTTGTTAATTAAAGTATAAAAGATATATTAAACGAAACCGATCTGCTATCACACTTGTCCACTTGTTTAACAGTAGATATTATGTGGGATAATGAATGTATTCTACAATACAATTTAATAAACTCACGGCTTTAATTAACATATACACGATATCGCAAGAAAAGAAACATCATGGCATTATGAGCATAAAGGTATTGCAAGATATGGGGGCGATTTTCAGAGTGTAAGAAAAAATATATACAGGGTGATTAAAAAAAGATGGTAAAATTTTTAAAAGGTGATAGTACACATCAAGACAAATAATATTAAATGAGAAACTAAGGGTCCCAAACTTCTTCCGAAGGAGATAGGCGCCATCAAAGTTTAGGGTCCAAAATTTGAAATGATTATAAAAAACGGAAAAATTGGTCGATTCGTTTGCGGTTTTCAAGAAAACTATTCTTTATGTCAGTATTGTCTTGAAAATAAATTATAAAGATAAATTTCAAAAAATGCCAATAGAGGGCGCTTTAGACTTTGGAGCAACGAACAACTGTTTTTTACCGTTATTTTTTGCATCTCACTAAATTTTTTTAGAAGTTTAGACATAAACTTAAATTTTGAGCTCAAAATTTGTGGTTAAGTAGCGCAAACTGAACTGTGTTCAATGGGAGTGGGTAGGTTCAAATTTCAAATGATTATAAAAAACAGAAAAATTGGTCAATTGATTTGCGGTTTTCACTAAAATTATTCTTTATGTCAGTATTGTCTTGAAAATGAATTATACAGATAAATTTCAAAAAATGCCGATAGAGGGCGCTTTAGACTTTGGAATAACGTTACACTATTTTTTACCGTTATTTTTTGCATTTCATTAAGTTTTTTTGAGAAGTTTTGACATAAACTTAAATTTTGAGCTCAAAATCTGAATCGTTGAGAGTGGTTAAGTAGCGCAAACTGAACTGTTTCAATGGGGGTGGGGAAGTTCAAATTTCAAATTATTATAAAAAACGGAAAAATTGGTCGATTCGTTTGCGGTTTTCTCTAAAACGATTCTTTATGTCACTATTTCCTTGAAAATAAATTTTAAGAATAAATTTCAAAAAATTCCGTTAGAGGGCGCCTTAAAATTTAGAGTAACCAACAACTATTTTTTCCGTTATTTTTTTTAATCTAAATAAATGTTTTAAAAGCTTAGACTTAAATTTTGAGCTCAAATTCTGAATCATTGTGAGTCATTAAAAATTGAATCATCTTCATAGAGTTGGCAGGGTAACATTTCAACTCCTGAACACAGTTCAGTTTGCGCTTCTTAACCACTCCCAATGAATCAGAATTTGAGCTCAAAATTTAAGTCTAAGCTTTTAAAACATTTATTTAGATTTAATAAAAAATAACGGTTGAAAATAGTTGTTGGTTACTCTAAATTTTAAGGCGCCCTCTAACGGAATTTTTTGAAATTTATTTTTAAAATTTATTTTCAAGGAAATAGTGACATAAAGAATGGTTTTAGAGAAAATCGCAAACGAATCGACCAATTTTTTCCGTTTTTATAATAATTTTAAATTTGAACCTTCCCACCCCTATTGAACACAGTTCAGTTTGCGCTACTTAACCACTCTCATTCATTCAGACTTTGAGCTCAAAATTTAAGTTTATGTCAAACCTTCTAAAAAAAATTAATGAGATGCAAAAAATAACGGTAGAAAATAGTTGTTCGTTGCTCCAAAGTCTAAAGCGACCTCTATCGGCATTTTTTGAAATTCATCTTTATAATTTATTTTCTAGACAATACTGACATAAAGAATAGTTTTCGTGAAAACTGCAAACGAATCGACCAATTTTTCCGTTTTTTATAATCGTTTCAAATTTTGGACCCTAAACTTTGATGGCGCCTAACTCCTTCGGAAGACGTTTGAACCCTTAGTTTCCCATTTAATATTATTTTTCTTGATGTGTACTATCACCTCTTAAAATTTTCCCCATCTTTTTTGAATCACCCTGTATATTAAAACACGTAGAAAGGTTGATGGGGTTCTTGTGGGGAAGCTCTGTTAAATGCCAATAAATGCCAATAAAAGATTAAAGTGAGATTTCTATGATTCAAAATTCAGCATTCTAGAATTCATTGGTCTCTAATAATAGAAAATTCATTGAAATCTTTAGTAACTCAAAGGCGAATTTTGTATTTGTTTTGTTTATGGTTATTTTATATTTCCCTAGTTTAAGAAAAATCTATATTTTTTAACAGCCCATATATGTGTCATAAAAAATATTGTCAACAATGCAACTTAACAAATCGGGTTTAATCGATACGAAAAATCACAAGTTGTAAGGTGATTTTTGCGTTAAAATAAATAAATAAATAAATAAATAAATAAATAAATTTACCTGCGAATGTTGATGGGGTTTCATTTTTTTCTTATAAAATGAAAGGTGAAGTTATGTTAAAGGCTAAATAAAGTTTCTATTAAGAATTCTTGATAAATTCGAAAATTTGTGTTTACAATACATAATATTATCGATGTTACTGAATTTCCGTGTTCTACGAAGCATATTATTTCTATATTATATATATATATATATATATAAAATTAACAGATATATTCATTTATATCTACAAGTCCAATAAATCCGCAAGTAGTTTTAAGATAAAATACTACGCATATAAATATAACTTTTCGTAAATACGATGTACTACATCATTTCTCGAAATTTTGGTTATTTTTTTAACGTGATCCTAAGACATATTATAATCAGAGAAACATTATGCTTTCTGAATTTCAAAATAAAACGTAATCTAATAAATATTTCAAGTGAAGAAAGATTGTTTCTTTTTTTTCTCAAACTGACCTACTTATTGTATCGAATTTTGTTCAGGTCGTAGCACCGTAAAGAAAAGTATGATAAAGGTATCCAGTCACGCATACACAGAATAATCTTTTCAAAGAATGTTAAAGCCAGCTCATAACGGATATTAATGATGAATGATACCATGATCTGGAAATTTAGTCAGAGAAATTTCTCATTTTTTTTACTGAATCAAAAATAATGCTTCGAGAGTTTTTAAAAAGTTAAATCGGTTAATTAACGTCAATAAAGATTTATTGTGTATCTACACAGCGATGTCTGGTTTAATTTTTTACGCTAACATTTTTAGTCTACTCAATGATCTGATGCTACCCAAAAATTCTCAATGTGACACAAGTACCTAAATTTTTTGAATTTTACGATTTACATATGATTATTATGAATTGTGCGCCAAAACATACAAAAAAAATTAAAATAAAGAAGTGTGGAAAAGTATTTAAATCATAGATGTAGAAAAAAGTAGAAGAAAGAAAATAGTCAAAATCAAAGAAATATATATAGCTAGTGTCAGCTACATAATAAAGTATAAAATATTAAAAAAATGCATTTTGAATGCAAAAGTCCCAATGATACATATACAAGGTGTTTAAAAAAAGATCGGTATATATGAAAAATCAATAAAAATTAAGCGGGCAGCGTTAGAATTTCGCGGTTTGTTGCAATATGTTTGGGATAACAATAATTTTTCAGGCATATAACTTTCGAAATTAGTTAAAATTTTGAACAACTGATGGCGCTGCAGGCAATTAGAAACCTATAGTAGAAAACGCAATCTGTGAGTTTGCCATTCTGTAAAGCCTCTGTCCCTGCCCGCAAAACACTCGCGAGCTAAAGCTATTCCAATGTAGAGACATTTTTGTAATAACTCTTTCATATTTTGACATTTTTAAATATATATATATATATATATATATATATATATATATATACATATATATATATATATATATATATATATATATATATATATATATATATATATATATATATATTTTTTTTTTTTTTTTTTTTTTTTTTTTGCATTGAATAGCCAAGGTCCCTCTCAAGATCGCATCTTGATTACATTTTTTATTTTGGTTGCAGATATTTTTTATAAACTTTATTTTCACTCTCGAAACTCGTTTTGGAATTAAAAGTAACTTTATAGGGGAAAAAAAATCAGAAAATATAATCAAAGAGTGATCTTGAGAGGGACCTCAGCTATGCAAGAAAAAAAAATGTCAGAATGCGAAAGAGTTATTACAAAAATGCCTCCCCATAGGTTGGTTGGTTGATTTTTGTCGTCCGATTATCTACGCTAATGGGATATAGGACCAGGGGGAGTGCCCTCCGTGGGGGTCTTTCTAAGGGAACCTAACCCGTATTTACGCAAGGTTCGAAGAAAACCACGGAAAACTCCGAACGGTTAGGCCGACAGCCGCGATTGGGTTCGAACCCAGCACCTGCCGTCTACCAGTTGAGAGGTCCAAACCTCTCGGCCACTGGTGGGGCCCCCATAGGAATAGCATTAACTCGCGAGTGTCTTCGTCGGCAGGGACAGAGGCTTTACAGAATTGCAAACTCACAGATTGCGTTTTCTATTATAGCTTTCAAATTGCCTTAAGCGCCATCCGTTCTAGTGTTATGCTCTGTATGTTCTAGTGTTATTTTAATCAAATATTTTATGTAAATCACACCTTAACATTTAATTCATTATTTATTTTTATTTTTATTTTTTTACATTTAATGTGTATTTATAATGCATAATTTTTTTTATGAATATTTGTGGTAATAATGCCAGACAAGGGATTGCATATTTTTAATAAGTAGATTGCCTCCTAAGCAAATTTTATACACAGATTTTAAAAGTAGACTTTATTTCCAATCATTTGGTGTCTGTAACTTACTCCTTTAATAATTTCTTGAGAAATTAGTAGGGTTTAATTTTTTTCCTACGATTGTGCATAATATATTTGAATGTGTATGCATGAGTGTGTATATTATTTTACAAAGAGAGGGATAGAGCATTAATCTAAAGGTAGCGGCAAAAGTTCTGTGGTTGGATCTAGAGACTGGATATATTTTCATCTTCTTAAAATCCAATTTTGAAAAAAAAAAAAAAAAAATACGCATGCGTACACACAGAGAGACTCAGGTATATATACATAAATAGAGTGTCCGAAAACACTGGCAACGGTCGAATAAGTCCAGAATTAAACATCAGATTAAAAAAGGAAAATATACGGATTAAGTATTTTTTTTTTTTTTTAAATACTGAGTGATGCGAAGTTTGACACCCGCAACCAACAGCTTGAAGAACGGAAGGGGTTCAACTTTAAAGTTGTGAATGATAATCTCCATTTTTTTTTATTGCAGACTCTGATTCTATCAACAAAAATATGCAACTCTTTTTTTTTTTTATCCTCATTCGTTGCGGTGTAGTTGAGCACATTCGACATACATATATATTGGTTTTACCAACCAGGTTTTTAAATCATTATCTCAAAATCTAATTGAGTATAATTTTTGATGCCAAAGTTGTCGTCTTTTGCAGAAATAGTGTTCACTCAATTTATATATATATATATATATATATATATATTGCTATAGATATAGTGGCGGTTGATTTAATGACGATTTATGTGTTTTTACCATAAAAATTAATACAAATATTTTAAATTAGATTTAACTTACCAAATTTAAGACTGTTTTTAACCTTTCTTTTTATCTGCGAATATATGTATTATCATCATAAAAAAAGAATACAGTCTATTGCGATAAGTTATTTAATAATAATCGACAGTTTGAACTCTTTTGCTACGTTAGTTTTGATAGTGTTATCCAAAAGGTATTCGTTATTTTAATTCGTTTGATTTTTTAATTCGTTGGAGATCCCCTATTTGGTTTCGGAAAAATGCTTTGCGGAAATATATGACCTGTACTATTCTGTTTACATATTTAGAATTTCAAGATAATTTTTCAAGTATTTTTCTAGATGTTTATCAAAACATTTAAAATCGCAAGTGAGTATCACCTTTAACTGTATAGTGTATGTATGTATTTTGAATCCTTGTATTTAACTGCATTTCAGCCTAACAAAGTCTGGACTTTTAAAAAAATAAAGTAAATAATCGAATATAATCGTATTTATTGTGAATCTTTTAATTTTTCAATAATGTACTCCAAGAGAAAATAATTAAAAACGAATCTCATAACAATGGAAAAAAAATCCCTGTCGGCTGGGCCTATAGGCGGAGGTAGATTTCGAAGAGTGCTCATTTCAACAATATATATATATATATATATATATATATATTGACAACATATATATATATTTTGACCCATTTTGACAACATATTTTTAAATAGATTCTGAATTTATTTAAAAAATCGACCAAAACAGTACATTATACAGCTCCTAAATAACAAAAAACTGCCAGTTGAATGCATTTGAGAAAAAAATTGAATTTAAAAATGAGTCATAAAATAACCGATTTGTTGTTTGAATACATCCTTAATTCTATAATCATTATCGCTTCGGAAAATTTTGTGCGAAATACTCACTTTGACAGCAATTTAAAAAATATATTCTATCTTTATCAAAAAACTGGCCAATACGTCACAGTATATAGTTCCTAAATAAGAGGATCTGTAAATTGGATGCGTTTAAGAGCGAAAATGGATTTTAAAACGAGTCATAAAAAACGCAATTTGCTATGTGAAAACTTCCCTTAAATTTTCAAATCACAAAGACTTCGGGAAATTCTGTTCAAAATACCCTTTTTGGTAGCCTTTTTCAAAACATATTCTGTCTTTATCAAAAAACCGATCAATGCATCACATTATATAGTTCCTAAATAAGAGGATCTGTAAATTGGATGCATTTGAGAGCAAAAATGAATTTAAAAACGAGTCAGAAAAAAAACGCGATTTCTTATTTGAACACTTCCTTAAATTTTCTGTCACGATGATTTCAGAAAATTCTGTTCAAAATACCCTTTTTGGTAGCCTTTTTTGAAATATATTCCGTCTTTATCAAAAAACTGACCAATGCATCACATTATATAGTTCCTAAATAAGAGGATCTGTAAATTGGATGGGTTTGAGAACAAAAATGGATTTAAAAACGAGTCAGAAAAAAACGCAATTTCTTATTTCAATACTTCCTTCAATTTTCAGTACCGATGACTTTCGGAAATTCTGTTCAAAATACCCTTTTTAGTAGCCTTTTTTGAAATATATTCTGTCTTTATCAGAAAATTGACCAATGCATCACTTTATACAGTTTCTAAATAAGAGGATCAACCATTTGGATGCGTTTAAAATCAAAAATGAATTTAAAAATGAGTCAGAATATAAGCAGTTTGGATTTGAGGTTTTTTCTCCAACTCCTATTTTTGTTTAATTTGTTTTTGCTATACGAATTGGTCCTATGAAAAACTTGTCAATATAAAAGTTGTAGATATTTTTGAGAAGATGTAAAATAAATTTAATCAGATTTGATATCTTAAAAATTGACGGAGTTATGGATTTTTCTCTTTTTTCAGCGCCCTTTTTCTTTTCGTTTTTAATTTTTTTCATCGGTAAAAGTTGGTCCTATCAAAAACTTGTAAATACAAAAGTTTTAGATAATTTTAAGAACATTTACAAAAAATTTAGTTGGACTTGATATCTTGAAAATTGACGAAGTTATGAATTTTTTTCTCTCAAAATCCCTGTTTTTTTCGCCCCTTGAGCCCACTTCTAAATTTATCAAAAATCTGTCATGCATATACTTTTGGCCCATTTTTAAGAAGTAATATAAACTTTAAACCGATTCGATATCTACTTTAATTAAGAAGTTATGGCGTTTTTTCGGTTTTCAGAAAAACGCCCCCTATTCCGACCCCCTTGGTCCGATTTTGCCCATTAACGAACTTAGCCAAGATTTTATCCCCTTTGATTTTATGTACAAGTTTGGTGGAGATTGGTGAAGAATTATAGAAGTTATCGTGTCCATAAAAAAGTGAGATATATAGATAGATAGATATATAAACTGGTGCGATTGCAATAGGTAGTATTTCTTACGAAATGTACTTTAAAGTAATTCCCCTGCTTTTAACTTAAACTTTTGTACAAAAGATACTCTTTTACCATTAAAAAGGAAATATCAAGTAACGTATTTCTGATTATTCCTCTGAGTAATGATAAAAATAAAACAAATATATGTTTGAAAACGACGAAAAATAAATTGTGGGAATTGTACTATAAGTCTTGCTCTTCATTCCATTAACGAACGAGAAGGCGAAGGTGAAATAAAGGAACATGTCATGAAAGGAATTTCGCTAAAGAATGTTAATTTAAAATTTAAATTAAAAAAGGGTGCATATTAATCATTTTAAAGGTATAAATTAATGTAATTTTAAATGGTCTTCGCATCAATGCATCTATGAAGATAAACAAATTCTTTTGCATGCGTTGAGTGATAATATATTATTTTGAATAAATATTTCGTATTTTTACATTATAAAATAATAATAAATTAATTATAATAATATTTTTAAAAATGCATAAAATTATTAAGTATTAAAATGCAAGAAAAATGTAAGTTTGTGTTTGTTATTATATTTTAAACATGATTTTTTTTTTTTTTATACGAAATAAGATCATTTTTATATAAGTTATGCTTCAAATTGAAAGAATAAGAATTTGTTGACTGTACTATAGACAAACGATTTTAGGGATGTGTGCTTAACCTTCTAATTCCCAAAATAGAATGCGTTACACAAATTTTGTAATATTCTGTCACGATTATCGTTATATTTATGTTTTATTATTGCCATTATGCGTGAGAATATCGCAATTCATACCAAAAAATCTAAATAGAAAATTTCAGTTTTTTAATAACGACTTTTTTCTAATTCTTTCTGCCATTTTCCCGTTTCAATTTTGTTCCAAATTTTTATAAAAATTTACTTTTACTTATATTTTAGTAACATTCTAAATTTTAATTATCATCTAAATTCCCCTTTTACCTTAATTAAGCGTAATTTACTATTTATTTTCCTAAAAAAAACTCAAATTCATTATTAAAGTATCAATGTTTCATTTAAAACTCTTAATGTATTTTATTATTTCAATTTTACTTTTTAGAATAAAAAATATTCTTTCGGAAGTTTTATTTTTAACATTTTATGAAATATCGCCTGCTATCCCATCTTTCGTTTCGATCTTTGGGCCGGCGCATATCTTTTCAGTTTGGCATGCTCTCGCGGCATGAATATAGTTCTAATGTGATGTCCTAATTTTTAGCCAATAACGTAATTGGATACATCCTGTTCCCGCCATGGATGCCCGCCCCCCGACACACGTTCATTCGTGTTTGGAGGTCAGGTTGAAACTTTGCACGTATTTTCCCTCTTTTACGGGCTGTCACTTACTCAGAGCTCAGAATTTGTCCGACCTTGCAACTGCTAAAATAATCCCGTCAAAAGAAGTATTCAAATCGAATGTTTTTGCCATTTTGATTTCAAGATGTTGAAGTTTCGAGCTAAGTTTGATCTTTCAACATTTTATGAGTGGCGGACAATGGCCGCCACTCATGGCCGCAGGCGATGAAATGGAGCACATTTGTGAATTTATGCAACAATAAATTACTAACGGCTCTATCAATTGTCTTTATTGGAGAAACTGCCTCTTTTCATATACATTTTGCCATAACTCTTCGGCCATGAAATCTAGGGAAATTAACAGATCGAGTATCAGTTTATAATTTTAAGTGGCTCTCATCTTGTATCAAATGCTCATTTCACGTGATGCCTGTTTGGCCCGTTTTGGTACTACATATGGGAAAATCGTGCATCCATCTGTGATAATAGGGTTTTCGTCTCATAAATATATACATATATATGACCGATGTGAATACAGAGTATCTGAATAGAAAAGTTTATTAGTATGGGAAAAATAATGGTAGCAAAGAACTACCTATTGCATTAGATGATGAAAAGTTTAATTGTAAAATAGAATGGTAATTACCGTCAAAAATTGTATAAAACACCACGGAAAAAATAATCTTTAGTTTTACTAAAATTTTTCTAAAAAACTGGGATTTTTTAGAACTTTTTATGTACAGCCAAAATCAAAAAGTTATGTACATATGCACTTTTAACTTGTAAATCAAAAAGTCTGTAAAGTTAATGATTTTTCTTAGGAAACTTGAATGCCTAGAGCATTTTATGTAACTAAAACCGGGTTACAGGTAAAATTTCAGTAAGATTAGTGCAATTTTAGTAGATTATTTTCTAAATCTACATATTTGTGTAGCTTAACAAAATCTAGGTTCGTAATTTTACCTTTTTGTGCCGTGCACAGATAAAATTTTAGTGAGCACACGGTTTTTTGCAATTTTTGATTCGTAGAATAAAGGATTTTTTTACAATGTGGTTTGCCAAACATATTAATCAGAATTGAAAGCTCAAAATTTAAATTTTCGTAAATTAAAAGGAAAAACGTATAGCAATAATCCATATTCATTATATACCTTTAAATATTTGTAATGCACTTTGAAAGAAAAATAATTCAAATATGCTAAACATATTGAAAAAAATTTGAAGAAATTTTAAAGTATAATCTTTAAACACTGAAATGAAAATAAGCCTTTAATATGTTCCTGAATAACTACTGAAGTGATGATAAAAACAAAGCAAATATTCCTTGAGATGGGGATAAGAGAAAAACGCTTTACCATCCTACCATTAGTAAAATGACAAATGGTGGGAATTGAATCAGGTGGCCTTGCAGATCTTTTCTTTAACGATCCTGAACACGAATCTTATATGCCGGTATATCTCATAAAAGGCATTTCTCTTAAGGAAGTTAATTTAAAATTTTAATTAAAAAAGATGCATATTAATGATTGAAAGGAATAAATTATTGAAAGTGGAAATGGTCTTCCTATCACTTTCTTTACGTTTATCAAATAGCCTCCAGCTTTGCATTCAATGTTTGTGCATTTCCATTGAATTATTTAAGTATTAAATTAGACTTTTTATACTTTATTTAAAAATAAAGAATGTTTGTTAATAAATATTTTTTTGTCATAGCAAAATTAACGATACGCATATGATGATATGAATTTCAAAATATGCCTAATACAAAGACATTTTTTCAATCTTTCATGTTAATTAATCTATTGCAATGCATAAAAAATGCTTTATTGTGTATTTCTAGCAATAACCATGCCAGAAATACACGAAATATTATACACTATCCAGAAATGAGTTCTTAATATGTTGCGAAAGTGTTGCTATCTAGAAATGTGTGTTAAAAAGAATGTTGTTAATTGTGTTGAAATAGTAATATAAATAATATTGATGAAAATATATTCTTACAATAATGTTGTTCTGCACAACTCTTTACCATCAAATTAACGTAAATACAACATAATTTAGAAAATTGTAAAACGACACAGGTTAAACATTTTCAAAATTTCCTCTACACGGTGACTTTAAAATTACACAATTTTTAAATTAAATATTTTGCAATATGTTTTGAAAATACATTTTCTCCTCTTGTAATTTTGAACAAAATTATTCATACAGTCTCAATATTTGGCACAACACATTCATAACACAATCGAAACTATTTTAGTTATAATTCTTAATTATTATGTTCAGTTAGTGTTTCAAAAGTGTTCACTTTGAAAGAAAAAGAGTACAAATATGCTAAACATATTGAGAAAAAAATTTCTTAATAAATCTTTAAGTATTTCATTAATGATTGAAAAGAAAATAATCCTTAATATGTTCCAGAATCTTTACTGAAATGGAGATGAAAAAAGAGCAAATATGTCTTTAGTAGAGGATAAGTGAAAAACGCTTTACTACCCTACCATTATTAAAATAAAAATTTATGGAATTGAATAAAGTGTTTCTGCAAATCTACTCTTTAACGATCGTGAACAGGATTCATATGATATTGAAAAAGCCTGTACATTCTCAATAAGCTTTACACCCTATTTTCTTTCACCGTTAAAAAAAAAGGTTTTTTTCTTAATATATTCCAAAAAGTTGAGACTAAAACAAATGCACATCAGTTTTGATGAGGAAATGAAAAAAAAGTATTCCTTAACTGTCCTTACGTCAATAAAATAGCAAATTGTAGGAATTGTATAAGGAGCATTTTCAGCTATTTCCTTGAACCGAAGTTGAAATAAAGAAATATTTCATAATAGGAAAACCTCCCAACAAATTTACTTTAATATTTTAATTTATATCAGGGCATATTAATGAAAAAATGTAACTTTGAAACATGGATTGGAATGTGTGGCAGTTATTTTACATTCGTCAAAGAACTTTCAGATTGCGTTTGGATATTTTCCTACAGTAAATATTATAAATTTTAATATAGCAAATTAGAAAAGCCTTAAAACTAGATAAAAATATAAAAATAATGTTTCTTGGAAAGTACTGGGTGATTGATAATTTTTATTGTCAGTTATCGCGACACTTAGTTTATATGAAATGTTATTTTTTTATAGAAAAGTTTATAAAAATCACTTACTTTTACTAGAGATATTTTACTGCATTGTATGTATACTATGACTGTAGTACTTGCAATTCACTGGTTTTTAATTAAATAATTCATCATTAGTATCATTATGTTAAATATTTTACAGGTTTAAAATACCGAAAAAAGGTTTCCGCATGTAAATAAACGTTTTTTCATGATAAAATGAATTTAATTGAAATAATACACTTTGTTAAATTCACTATAAAATGAGAAACAAGGTCACATAAGGCACAAGGTCAAAGGTGAACTTGTGCCCTTACCGACATGTGTCTGCTCCATCTGTTGACGAGCTGTACTGTTTTAGCTTGAAACGCGTCCTGCATTGTTTTTTATTTATGGTAAATTTAACAAAGTGTATTATTTCAATTATCATTTTTCACTAGATTATTCAGTGTTTTTTTGCAATAGGAATTTATCTTAGTAATAAACAAAGCAATAATAAGTTTAAATAATTTTCTTATACATTTATTCAGAGTGAACTATTTTTTAAGTCGAGAAATTTTTGCAATGAATAGAAATAATGACATTTTAATATTGTAGAATTCAAATGCATTCGTCAAGTACCCCCTTTTTTTGTAATACCTTAAGAAGCAGAAAATATTTAAAAAAAAAAAATTCTAAATGTTGGAAGGAACTTTATACTTCAGTTATTAATTTTTAGGCATATACTTTTATGGTACAAAAAGAAAATAACCTTTAATATATTCCTGAATAATTCCTGAAACAATAATAAAAGTAAAGAAAAATGGGTTTGGATAAGGAAAATAAAGACAGAGTGTTCTTTTTCGCCCTAACATCAGTAAAATAACAAATGTTTGGGAGCTGTATTAAGAAAGCATCTCGTTAACTATTCAAAAAAAGAAGCCGAAATGCAAGAATTTCTTATAAAAAGAACTTCTCCCGAAGAAGTTAAGTGAAACCTTTAATTAAAAATCGGTGCATATTAATAACCGGAAAGAGAAAACTATTAGAATTTCGAATGGTCTCTGAAATGATTCTTTTAAGTTTATCAAATATGAGATGTTTTACAATAAGTTCATGAATGTTTTCTTAAGTTAGCGTTGTAAATTCTAATAATACTAAATCAAAAATATTTAAGTGATTTGAAAAAATGGTTGTTTGTCAATATTTATTTACTGTAAAATATTTCATATATATTAAAAATAATTTATATATACAGATTGATCAATTTAGAAGAGTACCCATTGCCCTTTTCTTATTACCTTTCAATCTAACAAATGTAGAAACTATTCTAACACTAAAAGTAAAATTGTTTGGACCTTGTTTAAGTATCGGAGATAATTTTTACCAGTACTAGTCTGATAAAATTGTATTTGTGAACTAATTCAGAGACGCATATTGTTACTTAATCCACCAAAAGTTTTATTTTAAATTTACAATTTAATTTTAAATTTTATTTACAATTTAATTCAATGTTTTTTACATTATTATTCCTTACCACAAATGTTTAAAATGTTCACCATCATTTTGTATGCAAACATGAACACGTCGAACATACACACTTCTTTACACATTTCGCAACATTGTTGGTGTTATTGACCAAATTGCTTCTTTTATGATTTGTTTTAATTCATTGAAATTTGCAGGACTTCAATATAAAAAAAAAAAAAAAAAAATCTAACAGGGTGAGGTTTGGTGACTTTCGACGCCAGAAGCTTATTGAAATTTAACGTCGTTAAAGAATTCCTTAAGCAATATCATTGTTAGATAAGACGTGTGAAAGGACTCCGTCATGCTGAAACCAGGAACGGTCCTATATATCTAGTTAAGAAGTAAAAGATTGAAGTATGTCTACCCTACATGTCCAACTTCATAGTTTAAATAAAAAAGAAAAGCTCATGACACATTATTATTACCATTCATAATCTTATGCAATGAATTTTCAAATAATAATATTGAAAAAAGCATACAATTTACACAAAATATTTGCGCAGAGTTGGATTAAAAATTTCTATTGATGCTCACGTGAAATTATATCTAAAAATGAGTTTTCACATTTAGATAGTAAAAGAAAAAACTATATCCACACATTAAATATAGACATATTAAAAAAATAATGATGTTGATTCCCTTGCTATATATATTATAGATGTGGTTACTAATAAAAAAAAAACCTTGTCAAACTGATTAATCTGTATGTTCTTTTGATTCAAACAGACATAGCGAAACTTAGTTTATGTAAACTTCGTACGTAGTTTATTAATATTATATTCTTTAGAACTAAATTACCATTTCATTTCATATGTATGCCTTAATTGTAGTATGTGGAAATCAATATTTTTAAAATTAAATATTTTGAATTTCATAAATTTAAGTAAAAATGTCTTAAATAAATAAAAAAATCAGAAAAAGTTTTTATTTCTTAGTAAATACCAGATTATGATAAAACATATTTAGATTTACAGGACTTTATATATTTTTGTGAAAAAAACTGGGTATATTTTCGTTACTCTGTACTGAATAAAACTTCAAACTGACAGATAGTTTATTAAATTAGAGGAAACAATAATACTTTAATAAAACCGATTCAGTTCAGAAACAATTTTCCGACTCATTTTTCTACTAGTAATTAAACAAAAAAATAAAACAGTCAATAAATGCTGCAATAACATTGAAAAATCTCTATTTTCTTCAAAAATTTAAAGCATATTAGTTATACTGTTATAAAATATTTTCTACTCTTCTATATTCACTCTTCTATATTCAAATATCCCAAATTGAGTACGAGAATACGGCAAAAATTATATTTGACAACGAACTGAAAAAAAGCTAAACCGAGAAACAAATATATGGTTCTGTCATTTAAAATCTAACATGTTGCTCTAGATAAAATATTTTCTTGTTATCCTTATAAATTCTAATCTTTTTTTACCGGAAAATTTTAGAATTTCTTACTATAATTCAAGATCGTTTTAGTATATTCCCGTTGTCAAAGGTAGTTATTTTTTTACAAGTAGATGCAAACACAAGAAGTTCGTTTTAGTGACCATAATTCTAGTTTATGAAACCATTCTCGAAATCAAGCGATAATTTTTGGATACTGAAACGATTTAATATCGTTTTGTCACCTAGACATTTGTCACCTAGACCTTTGTCACCTTTCGTCATCAGGAAATATGGTGGTACCATCATATTTCCATATAAGGGCTGCAGGTGATAGCTTGAAGCATTCATTTTATGTTTTATTTATTTATAGTTATAGAAGTTCATTATTAACTCCTTGTTTTTTGTCTACCATTAAGAAAGGCTATGTGTTTTTAACAAATATATTCATAGTAAAAAATAACTAGTTGTAAGATATGAATAGCATCATAAGATATGAATTAACTGCAGCTGCGTTTGATGTTTGCTACTTTAATATTTTCTTTTTCGAAATTCGATATGCATCATTAATTTTAAATTAGAACAGGCTTACATGATATAAAATAAATTAAATTTCGTGTCTGATTTTATTTTATTCTATATAATGTAAAATACTATTCATTTAAAAACATAATTATAATCCAGCGGTTTGGGAAATATTGACGAATTACCTCTAAGGTTGATACCTTTTTTGTAAAAAATAGTAAATTTAATGCGTTTATAAATTCATTAATCAAAGTTGAAATCTTTTGGTCGAAAGATTTATGAAATTTGTATTATTAATAACTACCAGTCCTAATTCAATCCCCCCCCCCTCCCCAAAAAAAAAACAAAACAAAACAAAAAAAAAAAAAACACTTGCATTACACAGGCTTAAGTTCATCGAAAGTGAACTTCAAATAAAGAACATTAAAAATAGTTCTGATTCAATTCTTTAAAAACTTTTATCTCCTCCTTATTTATTAAAGAATATTTCTTCTATTTCTAAAGTGGAGATGCCCTTTAATATATTCCTGAATATCCAAGATGATCATAAAAATAAAGTGAATATGAATTTAGATAAGAAAGTGAAAGAAAGAATGTTTCTTTCCACTTTACTACATATAAAATTACAAATTGTGGGACTTGAATTAGGTGCTGTGGTAGCACATTCCATTAACGATTTGGGACTCAAATCTGAAATGAAAGAATGTTTTATAAAAGGAACTTGTCACAAGAAAATTAATTTTAAATTTTAATTAAAAAGTATTTCACATTAATGACACGAATAAAATACATTTATGGAAATAGGAGTAGTCTCTGCATTAATTTCTTTCACGTTAATGACTTAAATAGAATAAAATATTGAAAATGGAAATGATCTTTGTATCAAGTCCATAACAGTTATTTATTATTGCTCAATCATTGCTATTATTATTAAGTTTGCTGCTTGAATTTCATGTTTTTGGAAATGCTATATACAGTAATAACTTCAAATTAGAGCAGGCATGCATGATATAAAATAAATTTCGTATCTGATAGTATCTCATTTTATTTCATGTAAAATAATATTCATTTTAAAACAAAGGCCCAACCGTAAAAATTATTGACGAATTATATATAAAGGCTATAAATTTTTGCAAAAAGTAATAAGTTTAAATTCGTTTATAAAAACATTAATCAAGGTTGAAATTTTTCAAAGTTAAAGATTTATAAAATTCGTATTATTAATAGTAATCACTGTACTACCCACACCCCAGAGAAAAAAATGCATTACGCGGTTTTAATTTTTGAAACTAAGCTTCATATAAAGACTTTAAAAACAGATCTAATTCAATTTTTTATCTCTCTCCTTTTTTTAAAGTACATTCCTTCCATCTCTAATGCAGAAATACCTTTTAGTATATTCCTGAATATCCAAGAAGATAATAATAAAAATAAAACAAATATGAGTTTAGATACAAAGAGTGTTTCTTTACAACTCACATAAAAAATAATAAATTGTGATAATTGAATCAGGTGCTGTGGCAGCACATTTCATTAAGAATTTGGAGCTCGAAGCTGAAATAAATGACTATATCATATAAAAGGAGCTTTTCGAAAGAAAATTATTTTTGAATTTTAATTGAACAATGTAGGACCCGTCGAATTCCTTGCCGAAAGAAAATGTTTAAGAAGGAACTGTTTCATGGATTTATAATAAACCTACACAATTAGTTACAATAAAAAATGCACATTATATTGGAAAGTATAGCTCTTAAACAAATGATAATTTAATTTAAGTTAAGAAAATACTATTTCTATAAAACTCAGTTGTAAAAATTTCTAAAATCACACTTTCATCAATATATAAACAATAAATTGTAATACAGTTTTTTTATTATTATAAACTTGTCAATTAAGACTTTTACTTTGGTTTTCCAAAATGGAAAATAGCAAAATGTATTTCTGTGACGTCAGAGTGCAAAAAGAAAGCATTTTATCGAGTTTAGAAAAGTTTTTAATAAACTAAATATCCCCCTTTAAGTGATAAATAAAAACGAACTAAAACCAAAATTTACAGAGCTTTATAATTATGTCAAGTATGAAAATTGTTCACATAGCACGTATTTTATTTTATTTTATTTTATTTTTTACTTTTTATGAAAAAATAGCAACAAAAAGATACAGTAATTTGCTTTTCTCCACTTGCTATTTAAAAAAAAGGAGTAAGTCTGTTGTCACAATTACAAAAACGGTATAAAAAATGCAAAAAAAAAATATAATAAATCAAAAACAAATAAAGATACAGTTCTCTAACTAATTGCATTTAAATGTATTTTTTTCCCCTATACGACGGTTGAAAAAAAGTGAAAATATGCGATGTTAAGAAGTCGAAAAATTTGTAGTAGTAAAAAGTGCAAAACCGAAATTTCATTTCAAATTTCAAAATGTTGCCATTTGCAAAAAGACATTGCCTTACGCACAGATACTTTTGGCCATTATAATAGAGATAGAAAGTATTGCACATTAATGAATTGAATGGCATACATTATTGGAACTAGGGGTAGTCTCTGCATTAATTTCCTTATGTTTATCAAACGATCTATTGCTTTAAATCTGTCACTCGAAAAATTTTTTTTAATAAACCCTGAATATGTTAGTAATTTAAATCTAGAAGAAGTTTGGTTTGTATGACTAAAAAGAAAAATTGTAAGAAAAATACTCATTTATTATGAAATATATTTTAAATTTTAGCAAGTTACATCTAATCTCTGGCTGTATAAATAAACTATGTACATAAAATATTTTTTAAACTAGAAATCGAAAATTATACCTTCGTTAAAGTTTAAACTTTGGCACGTTCTTACATATTATAAAATTTTTTTAAGTCACACTTTCTTGCATGTATTTAAAAATTTTCTTTAAATAAACACTAGAAGAATTCGCACTAGATTACATAAGTAAAATTATGATATAATAATCTTAAAGTAAAAATTAATAAATGATCTTGAATCCAAAAATTGACGTTTCATAGTAAAAACTATTTGTTTTTAAAGTATACTAGCAATGAAAAAAATATATATATATGAGGTGTGCAATAAAATGAGGATTTTTTATAGGAATACACTTGATAATTTTTCAATTTATTTTATATTTTCTGTAGAGTGCAATATGTTAGTTAACAATATAAGAGTCAGTGTCAAGAGTAGTTTCTCTACTACAAACTAAAAACAATAAACTTCGTGTTATATAAATACTTTTATAAATACATCCAAAGTTATTCAGACAATACCAATAAAAGAACCAATGAAACCAGTATTGTTACAATCATATTGTTAAAAAGATGTCTTCTAAAAATATTATTGAAAAATACTGAGTAAGATGCATATTGTTCGTAAATAGTAGAAAATAAATCATACGTTAGTTTAATGAATACTAATATTAAATCAGATATGCTTGTATTAAGAATAACGACTTAAAAAAAACAGAAACATGTATTTAAACCAACAACTTATTAAAGAAATAGCTTCCAAAATATCTACTTGATAAAAAAATTATATTCCTACTCAAAACCCAACAAATATTTAATATAAATGTATATGTATAAATGTATAATAATATATTTAATATAAAATATTCTACAGTTTCAGCATGTCTCTGAAACCTTCCTCAGGAATATTTTAATGTTTATAATCTGCATAAAATATTTATACACAAATAATTCAAAAAATGTGTGCTAGCGTCCACATATTATTTATTTAAATTTTGATTATCTATGTTGTATGGGTCAAAATTTGCTTTCGAAAAACAAAAAGTTGTAAAAATTAAATCAGGTGCCAATTCGGGCTGCTTCTATCAACGGTTGAGAACACGAAGCATAAAAGAAGATGCATTTTTTGAAATACATCTCTATTGCGAAAGTTATATAGAAAGTTTAATTAAAAAGTGGTGTTAACCCTTTGCGGCGCAGAGCAAATTCATTACGTAAGTTTGAAATTAATAATTGACACCAGAATTTGAAAACAATTTATTTGTAAATAAGAAAAAAAACTATCTTTAGAGCATTCAATAAGCGAATTCTTATTACTTAAATTCCGGTGACAATGTTGCGTTTGGGAATTAAAATTAAGTGGTTTCATAGATATACCACAACGCCGCAAGCGGTTAATAACTTACAAAGAATAAACTATTAGAATTTTAAATGATCACTGAATCAATTCCATTACACTTATTAATTGCCGCTCAGTTTCACGTTTGCAATTAGAAATTCTATATTCTTTAATAAATTTAAATTAAAACAGACTTGCATGAAATACAGAATTACCTGTGATTATATGATATCTGTGCCATATTCATATCCAATGGGTGCAAATAATATAAATAAATAAGGCAACAAATAATGTAAACAATAATGTAAAGAAATAATTTTTAAAAATTGCCAATTTGGAAATTTTTAAAATCACGCTACTCAGTCGTTAATTCTAAAAATATTAAATTGCGCTTTATTGCGATGGAAAAATTTATTATGCT
Organism: Maratus speculifer; assembly: GCA_964019185.1. Classification (NCBI taxonomy): domain Eukaryota; kingdom Metazoa; phylum Arthropoda; class Arachnida; order Araneae; family Salticidae; genus Maratus; species Maratus speculifer. The sequence goes on along the minus strand of OZ025297.1, from coordinate 175,404,180 downwards.
AAGTTTAATAATTTACCTTTAAATCGTCTTATATATTATATTTGACTTTTTATAACTTATCTTAATAAAACAGAATTACAATGTAATATATAAAAATATATAATTCAATTACAGAAACAAAAAGGTATTTGCCAAATAAATTCGACATACCTGGGATGTTTAATAAACAAACTCATTTTGAGATGTACGAACTTCCCCATTTTCGATATGGACTAGTTCTTTTCGCCCATGCGCAGTTCTGTCCGAGTTCCTATCAAACGTGCTGCATCAGTACAATATCTTATACTAATGAAAAATAATATTTATTACAAAAGATAAGTCTAACGAAACAATTTTTGAAATATTGATGAATTGATTTTGTAAAAAATAGTGAATTTTAGTGCGTTTATAAATACATTAATCAAGGTTGAAAGCTTTTCATTGTCGAAAGATTCATAAAATTCTTATCATTAATAGTAATCCCTACCTCCCCCCAGAAAAAAAGGGAAAAAAATACATTAGCAGGCTTTAGTTATTCGCAAGTAAATTTCAAATAGAAAACATTAAAAACATTTCTTACTCAGTTAAAAAAAAACCCTCTATCTTCTCTTTAAGTGTTTAAAGAATATCTTTTCTATTTTTAGTGTGGAAATATCCTTCAGTATATTCCTCAATACCCACTAAAATGCGGATAAAAATAAAAAAAGTATGTGTTTAGATTGGAAAGAACGTTTCTTCTCTGCCCTACTATATATATATAAAATAACAAATTGTGGGAATTGAATCAGGTGCAGTAGCAGCACATTCCATTAACGATCTAGATCGCGTAGTTGAAATGAAGGAATATCTTATAAAGCAAACTTCTCCCAAGAAAATTAATTTTAAATTTTAATTAAAAAGTGTTGTATATTAATGACTTGAATTGAATACATTATCTGAAGTTTAAAATAGTCCCTGTATTAATTATTTTATGTTATCAAATGCTCTACTGTTTTAAATTCAGCACTCTGAAAATTTCTTTGAGTAAACATTAAATATTTTAGTAATTTTAAAGTAGGAGAGTCTTGATTTATATAAAGAAAATAAAATTTGTGTAGAAGTACTGATTTATTATGAAATATGTTTGCGTTTGAAAGCTATGTTTAAAAGCTGTTTGTATGAACTGTGTATATAAAAAAATCGAGAAATAGACATTTATATTTTTAACCTAGCTTAAAAGTTAAGTATGTAAATATATATTGTTCACAAATTTTAAATTGCACTTACTTTTTTTTTTTTTTGCATGTGCTTAATTTATTTTTAAATAAACACTGTAAGAATATCTCAACAGAATACATAACAAAATATATGATATAATAATCGTAAATCAAAAAGTATTAAATTATATTAAATACAACTAATTAGCGTTTCATAGTAAATGTTTAATGGTAATATATGATTAGTAAATAGTAATATGGTTAACACTTACAAAAATTTTCAATATTTTAACTCAATAAATAAAAATTTCTTTAAAATGTGTCCCGGACCCCCTTAAAAGGTGTAGAGCCTAGAGAGTGAAAAAGAGTCTCAACTTGCAATCGAACCGGAGTCATTGATGATTTCAATCAATACTTTTCCTCTAAGCTACTTATATGGTAATTCCAAGCGTAGAGCTTCTCACACTTATCTGTTAGTAAGGTTATCACAGTAAAACAGTTCCAATAATGCTGGTTTAAAACTTTGAACTATAAGATATCGACAAAAGAAAAAAATGTAGAAATAGTATGTAGGCGTAGAAATCTGCCCATTACGTCAGCTTTCTCTAGGTGACACAAAATATGAAGAAACACACAAACTAAACAAAAACGGAACTAAAAACTAATTCCAAAGCCATCGTAATCCTTTTTTTAAGTTACCAGCGCGGGAAAAAAGGATTGCACGACAAACTCCTAATTTACCAATTAAATTTTGAAATTTTTCTTTTAACCAATGAAATTTAACGCGCCGACACTAACAGAATATTGCTCTCTTTTTTGGTCACGTATAATGAACTGGAATCCTGCATTTAAACAAAAACCACTGAATGAAATCCTGGGTAATCGATCATTTGAAAGAATACATAAATATATATTACACAACAGATATAAAAGTAATTATGTAATGAGATTTTTTTAAAGAAAAAAATTGTTTTGAAAGATTACTGTGTTCTAGAATAAAATAAAATAAAAAGGGATGATTAAAGGTGTAGAATTAAAAAGAATATTTTAAAATATTATAAAAAGAAAGGAAAAAACTCACTGTTGAAAGAATAAGGAAGTAATTAATTTAGGATTAAAGCGAAAATTTATGTGTGTGTGTGTGCGCGTGTGTGTATGCATTAATAATTTTGTCCTTTTAAAGATTCCCCCAGTTCGTACATCACTTATGCAAAAATAAAATTTTGCAGAAAAGAATCATGTTGAACGCTGTGCGGTGGAGATGTAAAAATGGATAGGGAGAACTGGTGGACATTGATACAGCTTTTTTCAAAAAAAAATTTTTGGTGTATAGAAAGCAGAAATTTCAAATTATTTTTCTATGTGATGTCAGCAAAACCTGTGTAGTGTTTTATGCACAATTGTTGTTTCATGTATTATTTTTGCATGTAATTTTAAAAAAATCAAAAAAAAGTAATTTGTATCAATGTATCCCATCCCCGGGGCAGATTGATACACTTTGAAACGTCTGGGAAAAATGGAGACAGAATAACACCAATGCATATTTTTCATAGAAAAATAGTTAGCAAACCATTTTCTATATATTTATAGACATTAAAATAGCACAATTTATTTGTAAGCGATATCAAAGCAATCAAAATGAAATGTATAATGACCTGATGTTCTGGCTGTTCCTTGTCTGTTTGTTGGCTGTGGTGACTTTGTCATATCTGGCACTTTAAACCCAGAATTATCTTCTTTCTTAGGAAAGGTGAAAGAATTACCAGATTTTCTGTTTATAAATCGGTTTACAAACAGAAAATAAAAAATAATTATTTTAAATGTTGCGTTTTAATTAGAGAGCATTTATTAGCACTAGATATTGCGTAAGTTTGTACGTCTTCTGTTTGCAAAAATACTATAAAATGTTCTAATATAAAGAAATTAGAGCTACTTTACTTCAATAAAAACTAATAGTAGAAATTTTTGACGAAAAACGGTTGAATTAAGGAGTGTATGCTAAAAAAAATAAAAGATAATGAAAAAATGAACTAGGAAAGGATTTTGGTTGTATCAGTGTGCCCCGAAAAATACTGTATCAATGTGCCCAATACAGCCATTTTGAATAAAATGAGTCGCAAATCCAACACTTCATAGTTTATCTAATAATAAAGAATGAGGAACAGATAAAGAGCAGCTTTACTTGCCAGGTAGTGGATTATTTTCGGTTGAAAATACTGGAACAGAATACCATTAAAATGGAATACCATTTCAATTGTACAACTCAAATTTACTTTTGACATACAAAAACAATTAATCACCCATCCCATTTAATCAAACCATTGAATCATTCCAAAACTTTATGTATGTAGTTAATTTCACTAGTATCACCTTTTGGGGCTGTTGTAAAACTCCCTGTAATGACCATGTGTGCTGTACAGGGGGTGTATCAATGTGTCCCAAGTATCAATGTGCTCCAGTCCCCCCCAGTAAAAGATCCTTTTTTCTACCATTTTAGATTTTGCTTACCATATAGTTTTTTTTTTTTAAATGCGTGATCCTTTTTCATTTCCCAGCACGCGTGGTACAACCTCTCTTTACAAACCGTAAGTATTTTCAATAAAAATAACAATCGAACATATAAAAAAACAACATATGAAGTCGTATAGGATATTTAGAAATTGTTGAATTCTATTTTCAGAAGTCACGAAAAAGGATAGATATTTTTTTCCAATAATGATTTGTTTTACATATTGATATGAATTTTAGATTGAACACATTTTCCCGCAACTTTGCAAATTAAAGCCTGTTAAATAGAGTCCCCAAAAATTTTTATACGAAAAAAAAAAAAAAAAAAAAAAAAAAAACCTCAATCTTATCATTTTTTTTTATGAAGAATTAAAAAAAAATCACTTAAATATGTAAATAAATAAATTTCAAAAGTCTTAAAACATAATTTGTGCAATGACAAAACAAAACCTTTTTTCCATATATATGTATACATATATACATATATATTGTCAATGTATAGTTTACATTTAATAAATTTTCTTTCGTGTTTCTGAATGAGATTTTGTTAAATAGTGTCCCTAATTTTTTACACAAAACGCAAAACATCCATTCTCATCAGCAGCTTTTTAAACTAAGAAAGAATATAAAAAACAATCAATAAAATGTATAAATAAATAAAATATGAAAACTCATATAGGATTCAGAAACTCTTAAATCTTATTTTCCGTAATCACGAAAATTGGTTAGGCCTTTTTTTTCAATATTTTGTTTTTCATATTAATATACATTTTATAAAAAACAAGTTTTCCTTCCAGCTTCGCAAATCATATGCGAAAACATCTGTGAAATCATATATGAAAACATATATTAATCCTATTTTTCGTAGTCACGAAACATAGCTCGATATTTTTTCCCAATATTTTGTTTTACAAATTAATGTAGATTTTAGATTTAACACATATATCCTTCAGTTTCGCAAATCAAATTCTGTTTAATATAATAACTACAATCGCACATAATTCAAAAATATCTAATCCCATCATCTATTTTTTAAATGAAGAAATAATTTAAATAATAATCAAATATATAAATAAATAAAATATCAAAATTATAAAGAATTCAGAAAGTCTTAAAACCTCTTTTTACTGTAGCCATGAAACACGAATAAATAATTTTTTTTTCAAAAATTTTTCATATTAATACATATTAATATATAGTTATTTTTCATATTTATTTCTAGATTTAATAATTTTTTTTTCAAGTTTTCAAATAAAATGCTGTTAAATAGTGTCACTAATTTTTATACCAAACGCAAAAAATCCAATCTCATTAGCTACTTTTTAAACTTATAACTGCCGCTATCTGATATATCCGTTCACTTAGCTATTTATTTACAATCGACCATTTGGGCGCTCTTTCTACTTTAGTTTTCTCAGGGTTATCCAAAAGCTATTGTTTTTTATTTTTTTTATTCAATTTGTTGACAGTTCCCTATGAAGTTTCGGAAAAAATCTTCGTAGAAATATATGGCTTGTACTATTTAGTTTATACACCTGTAGTATTCCTCAAGTATTTTTCTTGATATTTAAAAGACCGCCTAAAAACGCAAGTGACCGGTCACCATTGGCCATATGTTGTATATATATACATACAGTGATGAAATGAGAAATTAGAGAAATAAGAAAAAAAAAATATTTACATTAAATCATCAAATGTGACCATTTATAATTTTCAGAATATGTTACTATTATTATTATTACATTTCTTTTCTATTTAATGAAATACCTCTTGGGCTACCAAACATAATTCTGTAAAAATTTAACAAAAATTTTTATTTCAAAAATAAAATTTGAAATCTCATCAGATACTGGTTAAATAAAGAAAAAACGTGCATTTAATCATGCTACTGAAAATGAGTACAAATCATATTTTTATTTGCCGATAAATAATGATAAAAATAAATGTTAAAAATGTATAAATTTGGAGATATTTAATATAGTTATTTAGAAAAATTGTGTTACTGTAGAGAAAACCAATAATAACAAATAATGAAGTGTGTAATAAAATTGTTTATTGAAACTGGATTCCATAAGTGAAATAAATCATTTGTATTAGAGTGCACGATATTTCATTACATAGGAACTGATTAAGCTTGAGTGTCAATATATTACACAGCAATTTTAGACATAAGTATGACGTCCCAACGCCATTTATGGTTTTTCGATGTGCTGATGAATTTTCGCAGGAAAAAGAAGGGTGTTCTTTTAGTACTATTCGAAAATTTCGAATTTTTTTTTCACTCTAAGTGTAACCGTCAGAGCTCTGTTATTTTAAATCATCACGATCTCGATCACATACCCTCGAATAGCTAAATCTAAAATTGTCTTTTGATTGATTAAACGGTTTGGTCACTAGGAGTACAAATATCGGGGACGAAACTCCTATGACCACCCTGTATATATGTAAAAATACATATGTATCTACATATATATATATATAATTTTGCCTGAAAATATCTAATTTATGAAAATTATGTAAAGAAGGTGCAAAAAAACATTAAAACAATGCACCCACTTGCACCTTATTACACCATCTTTTTATAATTTTTATAATTTTCATAATCTTTATATTTTCAGACAAATTTTCATAAATTTTATGCAAATTTGAACTGCTTTGCGCCTGTTGCATTCAGCTTGTTTACTTTATGCACTTTTTCAAAGCACTATATGTACACTATATATATATATATATATATATATTTTTTTTTTTTTTACTTGTATGTCTGACGGATTGCAATATGTTAGTATTTGATTTAGAAACGCATATTTGTTTACTTTATTTTTTTTTATTTACTGTATTATATTTTGTTTGAAAGTAACAGTGCACGCAAACTCCCAATTTACTTATCTGAGAAAACGCTTTTTAAAGTTTCAATATCAACGGATTTTCAATTGTAATCTCGAATATAAATGATTATAACTGAAGAAATAATGGAAATTTTCAAATGAGGTTTGATGCGTGCCACTGTGAAGCATTTAAAAATTCTGAATAAATGAAAATCCTTTCAAATATTGTATGAGTATAAATTAAAATCATTTTAAATGTTGTATGAGTATTCATTACTCAAAACCAAAATCAAAACATTGCAATAAATTTACCGTATAAAGTTTTTTTTTCTCTTTTTTTTATAAGTTTACTTAAAAAAAAAACAATAAATAAATCTGTAAAATTACATTGAATTTACGGGTAATTCATTGTCTTACGTCTGTAGTATAATTAGAGAGATTTTGTTAAATAACAGAGAGATGTTTTGACAAATTTACAATAGACTCTGAAAATCAACATAGTTAAATATGGACAGTACGCTGTATTTTTTAAGTGATAATAATTTAATTTAGTTTCCAAAATCAGTAAATCACCAGATCTTCAATGAAGTTGAATGAATTTGAATTTTTCTTGTAATTTTTAACTGCTGTATCATTTATTTTTTCAACAATTTGTTTCTACCTGTCCTGGAGTTTGAACCCAAGACCTCTTCAAAGTGACATTTATTCACTGTTGTTTAAATTGTTAATTGTGTATGTGTTCTAGCCTGATGTGTCTTTGTCGAAAGAATAAAAAAGCCAGTTTGTCCTTGAAAATTCTTTTTTGGCTTTCAAGCGAAAATTTTTATATAAAAAAATGAAAAAAAAAACCCGGAAATATTTTGTAAAAAACGGTAATATTTCTGGAAAAAACGGAAATTTTTTTTCCGTTAAAAAACGGAAATAGTACTGGCGTCTAGATAACCAGTACTATTTCCGTTATTTAACGGAAATTTTTTTACAGTGTAAGAGTTTTTGTTTCTTTGTTTAAAATATGTCTTTTATGATTCAACGGGGGAAAATCGAAAAAAAAAGCTCCACTACCACCGAGGGGATGACTTTTCCCTTTCTAATATTCCATCTTAAAAAAGTAATAACTATTTTCTTTAAAATATTTTTAATAAAATTTCAAACTAAGTTTATGAGTTTCACTTTGAATTATATGTTTCTACAAAGATAAAAAACATCTTTAAATAAAGACGAAATCCCAACAGGAAATTAGGTATAATATAAGAGAAATGTAGGTAGAATGGTCACAAAGAAACTCGATAGAATGCATTTAACCGAAAACTAGTGTAAATTTACAGAGAGTCTCGCTTCTTTTCTGTGTTTTTGCAAAACTTTTTAGCAGTGTAAAAAAGATTGCTTATAAATATAGCTATTTTATGCCTTCTTAAACACAATTTTGTGAGGACTATAAAATCTATATAATGATACATGAAAATTACCTATAAATAAATGTACAGAAGACATTACTGATTTCAGCGACAAATTAAACGAAAATATAGTAGGAAGTAGTGAATTTCGACATGAAATAATGAGCTGGAGAGACACCAAACGGAAAAAGCTCAGTACAAGTGCCAGCAAACTCAATTTTCATGCTACAATTTATCAATTTATTACCTATAACAATGAAAATATAGTTTTTGTGCTTTCCTTTTTATCTAGAGTTCTAAATCTATATGATAATCCTTCACTATTACTTTTTTATTATGAAACTACTTCTCTGAAAATGGCATACACTGGGGAAATGTGGTTACCATATTTCGATTTAAAAATGTTATATGTGTATGTGTCACGTATTTGCTTTGGAGGGAGTTTTTATTTATTTATTCATTCATTCATTTATTGCCTAATAAAGTTATTTATGTAACTGAACATAATTTAAATAGAAAAATGTGTAAGATAAATGGATTATTAATTGATCTGCACAGCGATTCATAAAACATATTTTTTTTTATTTATACGATAGTTGTCGAGACAATTGTAGGCATAGGAAAATATAATAAGTTTCTAACAAAAATTTTAAGCTGTGAGTTAAAGACCCTTTAATTCTGTAGTTGTTTTTAACCTGTGTATAAAAAAAATTATCTTTTATTTCTTAAACCTAACTATTTTTTGTCTTTCTTAAAAATAACTTGAAACTGTATGGACGATAAAATCTATATAATGATACATGAATTACCTTTAAGTAAATGCACAGAAGACATTACTTACTTCAGCGACATATTAAATGGAAATATAATAGGAAGTAGTGAATTTCCACATAAATTGGTGAGCGGGAGAGATACCAAACGGAAAATTCTCAGTACATGTGCCCGCAAACTAAATTTTCATGCTACATTTTATCAATCTATTACCCATAAAAATTAAAATATATTTTTTGTGCTTTTCTTTTTATCTGGAATTCCAAATCAATATGATAATCGTTCGTTATTAATTTTTATTATGAAACTGCTTCTCTTAAAAATGGTATGTGCTGGGGAAACGTGTTTACTATATTCCAATTTCGGAATATTATATACGTATGTGTCACATATTTGTCTTGCAGTTTTTTTCTTCATAATAGAGTTATTTAAGTAACTGAACAAACATAATTTAAATAATAACTAATCGGAGGTGACAATCCCAAAACATTTTTCCATCGTATACATGTTAGTATTTCCAGAAAAATGAAACATAGCATCGTCGCTGCTTAGGTAATTTGCACCAAAATTTAAATAGCGCAACTTATTTCAAGTTATTAATATGATATTTTATGAAAATTCGTGTATTAGTATATGAGATAGAATTATCACAGAAATCGTAAAAATCTGGATAGAAGTGACATTTGTTAAGCGATTTACTCTAAAAAAATAAACAATACTAATTTATATCAGGGACTAACTGAATTTGAAGTTGGATGAAATTCCGTGCATTATATACTGAGATAGAAGATAGAACTATTTCGATAATCATGAACAATGCCGCATAGCTGTACAACCTATTAAACGACCTATTAAAGTACAACATACTGATTTATATCAGAGACTTACTGAATCTGAAGTTTATCAAACGTGTGCATTAGTTTCTAAGATAGAGCTATTGTTATTATCATGAATGATAGCACATAGCAGCACCATCATTTTTGCGATTTGCATCAAAATGCAATCAAGACAAAAATTATATGAAGGACTAACGCAATATAAAGTTTTATGGAAATCCGTTTATTAGTTCTTGACATACAGCTATTGTAGAAATTGTGAAAAAGGAAGCATAGCAACGCCTCCTGTTGGACAACATTCACCAAAAACTAATCAGATCTAGTTTATATAGAGGTCTAAAGGAATCTAAAGTATTATGAAATTCTGTTCATTAATTCTTGAGATAAAGGACTCACAAAATCTATGTCACATACAGACAGACTGACAAACTGACAGCCTCACATACTCTTAGACAGACATTTTGTAAAACAAAAAATATCAACCTCTGACCCCTAAACCGTGTAAATTCGTTGGAAACCGGAATTAAAAAATTTCCAGGAATCCTTTTTTTTTCTGGTAAAGATAGAAGAAAGTAAAAATGTAAGATACATGGATTGTTTGTTGATCTGCAAAATGATTGATAAAATATATAGTTTTTTAATTTTTAATAGTCAGTAGTCGTCACAATTGTAGAGATATCAAAATATAAGAAAATTGTAAAGAAAACTTTAAGCAGTGACATAAAAATTCTTTAATTTTGTATTCATTATTAACATGTGTGTAAAAGACATTATTATTATATTTTCCAAGTTTCTACGAGAATGTCCTAGTTAATAAGTTATGATTTCAAATCGATGGTGTTTGTGCTTTTTATCTGTGTCCTGAGGACTAGAAATGTGTGAATATATAAAAATTAATTGTTTTAAACCGATATTGAGAACTTTACAGAGTTGAGTGATATTTAAACATAAACAGGGACAGTAAGTGCATTTACATGGCACGTTAACGTATACTTTAAATAGATAAATAAATAAATAAATAAATATTAACACATGTTTAAGTTAAAACAGTGAAAATAATATAGATTCAAATATTTTTGTATGCAATTTTAATTAACTCTTCAAAGTTAAGCAAGATTAAATCAACGTTAGTGAAGAATAGCATTTTGCCGAAAACTTCTATAACGAAATCTATTCTTTATATTTCGTTTTTTTTTCAACAATATGTTAGCAAACCATTTACTTGTGTTATGAAGCAAAAGATTTATGAATTCTCATAGATTTTTTAGCATATACCAAATTTTGTACACAAAAGCTGTTTTTTTTAAATATGCATTTTGTATTTAAAATAGCTTTTAAATTAAATTATACAATACATACTTACAGGGTGTCCAGCAAATAAGACCCCGATTTCAAAATGAAATTTCTCAAAAACAAAGATCGATAGAATTATGCGGTAAACGGCTTATTTATTAGGTAAACTGATAAATATTATACAGAAATTTCGATCGGTGAATATTTTGAAAAGATTGTGCTTTGATTGCAATGAATGCTCGACTTGGTATTTTTCTTATTTTAAGTTGTTCGCGGATAACGAGTTTTGCAGCATTAAGTGCCCTATTTTAACGATTATTTGAACTAATATTTTGGAATTTCGAAATTTCAGAAATTAAAATTTCAAAAATCGTTAAAATATGCACTATTCGCAAAAAACTCGTTCATTGCAAGCATTCAAAAACAAGAAAATTGTAAATTCAAGCATTCTTTTCAGTCAGAGCACAATACTTTCAAAATATTCACCTTTCGAAACTTCTGTATGACATTTTTTACAGCTTACCTAATAAACCCACAGTTTACCTTATAATCCTATCGATATTTGTTTTTGAATAATTTAATTTTGAAATCGGGGTCTATTTTCTGTACAAGCTGTATTTTACTTTAACATTCTAATAGATGACCCAATAGATGAATTGTAGTATATTCTGACAAAATTTTATTTAATTATCTTAAAAAAAATTAAGAAATGTTATTTCTCGTAATTGCAAACAATTTAAAACTCAGTTTTGGAGAAAATTCATATTTAAAATTTAATATAGCACACAGAATTACGTATAAAGATTATAACTTTAGAATCCATTAAACTTGCAGTTGTTTATATATTTGTGTGTATATTATACTTTATATACAGGGTGGTCATAAAAAAACTTTGCCGATATACGGAGCTCTAGCGGCCAGTCCGCTCAACCGATCGAAATGAAATATGAGATATAGCTATTCAGAGGTATGAGCTCGAGATCCTTTAAACGGCAACAAAATGGCGCTCACGGTTACGGTTATAGTTACAGAAACTCGAAAATTTCCAATAGCAACACCCATTTTTTTTCATCGCAAAATGCTCAGCGCATGCGAAAACCCCAAAGAGCGTTGGAACCGTACGTGTATCGCAAGAAACGGACATATTATGCACGCACAAAAAACTGTTCTGGGAATCCTCCCCCCCCCCCCCCCCATAGAAAAAACTCGATTGGGGCGCAAGGAGGAAATTCGCATATGACACAGAGTCAGTACACTAATCTTTGATTACAATAGAGATCGGAGAAACTAAAACTTTTATTTTAATTACACATTTACCACATGGGTGCCATCATTGGCAATTACACATTGCATGGTGAAGGCACCCATGTGGAAAATGTGTAATCAAAATAATCCAAGGAACTAAATCAAGTTTTAGTTTCTCCGATCTGTATTGTAATCAAAGATTAGTGTACTGACTCTGTGTCATATGCGAATTTCCTCCTTGCGCCCCAATCGAGTTTTTTGTATGGGGGGGGAGGATTCACAGAACGGTTTTTTGTGCGTGCATAACATGTCCGTTTCTTGCGATACACGTACGGTTCCAACGCTCTTTTGGGTTTTCGCATGCGCTGAGCACTTTGTGATGAAAAAAATGGGTGTTGCTATTGGAAAATTTCGAGTTTCTGTAACTATAACCGTAACCGTGAGCGCCATTTTGTTGCCGTTCACAGAATCTCGAGCTCATACCTCTGAATAGCTATACCTAAAATTTCATCTCGATCGGTTGAGCGGACTGGCCGCTAGAGCTCCATATATCAGCAAAGTTTTTTGATGACCACCCTGTATTTGTGAATTAAAATGTAATGTTTACCTGTCTATGGCTTTTTAAAGGGTCACTTCCAGTTTCAGAATATCTATTTCCGCTTCATATGTTGGGCTATAACTTTGTTTATATTTAACGCTGAACAATAAAGCATTTTGGAACGTTAAATGTTTGATCTTTATTAGATTAATTTTCAACACGATTATTCAATCGGTAAACTAATAATAACAGATGTAAATTTTCCAATTGGGTGAAAAAAGTCCGTGTCAGGATTCGAACAAGGAATGTATTGGCTGAAGTCACCAATGCTCTTTCAACTGAGCAATCTCGGACTTTTCTCACCCAATTGGAAAATTTATACCTGTTTGAAATTTAAATTAAAATAATAAACAAACATCTTTTTTTTGCACCAATTTGCATTTAAACTTATATTTTAAACACCTATCAGCATTTACAAGGCCTAGTCGTGAACTTTGATGTTATTTTTTTTTATTATTATTAACATTTTTTTTTTCAAACCTAACAAAATAAGAAAATATCTTTCATTGACGAAATCATAATTCAAATTATAAAACTTTTAATAGGAAATATTGTATAATTGTAAACTTTAAATTGCCACTTTGTAAACTTTAAGTATGTATGTACTTATATTTAAAATAACACTTTCAAATATTGTGGGTTTAATTTTTCTAAATATAACTAAATAAACCAAATTATAATTCAAAGTATTACTTTTGTTCACAGTTCAAATCATGATCCATCATGTGATAGCCGTAAATTTTATTAATAAGCTTTTTTCCAAAAAAGAAAGTAACTAAATAAATAAAAAAATAATTAATTAATATTATTAATTTATTTTTTTCCGGATAAAAAATTCCATTACACAAAATCTCATTAATGGTCTTAAATTAAGTGATATTAAAAAAAAAAAAAAAAAAAAAAAAAAAAAAAAAAAAAAAAACAAGAATGTAGTAAAAAGATTTTTCTTCACTAATTTTCATGCATTTTTTCTCCCTTATTATGTTTTGTATCAAACGAATTTTTTACTTTCAATCTTTTTTCCCTCTTTTTATGCTGCATTTTGTGATAACATGTTCAACAGATACGAAGACGTTGAATATTTAAAATCTTTTCCCTTCTCTTTATTTTTTCTTTGTTAATTTTATTTTAATAATGTTTCTTTTTACAGATTATTTTTTTCTTCTCTTGTAATAGTATTTTCTTTATTTAAAAATAATCAGATTTTTATAATTAAATGTTGAGATGTGTATTATTAGGTGGCTGATTTAAATAAAATCAATAAAGCTCTGTAGAAATTATTTAAAATATTCGTACTACTAATTATAGAATATGCTTGCAAAATAATCTTCTACGTTTTCCTATTAATAATGCAAAGTGACCTAAAACATCCTCATACGTAATTATTCACTTGCATTAAAAAAATTGTGTTTCACTGTAATGACACGTGTATTTAATGAGACATTCGCATTGTCTTGCTATATCTTGGATAGAGTGCTGTATATTAAAGTAATAATAAATCTGTTCTCTCACAACATTGTATATAACAAATCGGATATGCTGTAATGATGATATATTTGATCATTTGCAGCATTTAAAAAACTTTGGTGAAATGTTGTACACTAAATAAATGACGGCATTTTTTTTTTAAACTTAAAACTAGGGATGGGACGAATATTCGGCCACTATTCGGTATTCGGCCTATTCGGCCGTTTTGCCGAATATTCGGTTGGCCGAATATTTAAGATTTGTTGACCGAACACTTCGGCCGAATACCTGTAGCCGAATATTTAGTGGTATCTTGCCGAATATTGCTAAAATCTTACCGAATAGTGAAAGATATCTTGCCAAATAAATTTAGGATTTAAAGAATTTCATTTCTTGCAATTTTTTTTTTCTCTAATCCAAATTGGCTACTTCATTCATGAAATAATTCTCATTGTTACTTACAAAATATACTGTTATTCTGATACTAAAAAATATACAGCCTTTCTGTATTTCCTATAAAAGTTGGTGATATTTTAGAAAATGCTGCCTAAATTGGAGATTTAATTGTACAGGAAATGTCTTCATTAGAGAATGATGTATTACAATTCAAGATATAAAAACACTTATAGAAAAAAAAGAAAAACACTGCCTTTTATTAAACACTCTAATATTTATTAATGTCTGCAAATTCCATGCATATATAAAAAAAGCTCTTATGAAATTCATATCTTATTTTCTATAAAGTAAGAAATAAAAATAAATCATTCATTAGGTGTATTAACGAAGATTCATTTCCAAAATTAAATATCTAATATCATTATTCCAAATACAACGGTACGTCTGAAAGCAGAGCTGATGTCAATCTAGATACACATTAGATGACAGAACTTGCTTTATGAAGATGGTTTTATGAATATTTAAATATAAATTCTAAATACTGAACAAAGTAATTTTTTCATTCTATAGTTTTCACTTTTAAATAAATATTTGTATAATTACTGACCTAAATATGTAGCATTATTATGTATATATTTTTAATTTTCGTCTTTCTTCATTCATGTTGTTATAAATTTCTGTTTATCCTTTTAATGCTTGTTGAATAAGTTGAGTATTCAAGTTGAGTATTGTATTTGCCAATTCAAATGTCAAAGATTTTGCTAACATATGCATTCTACTTTAAGCATAACCCTTTGCTTTAACGTAATTTGGAATTTAAAGCTTGATAACTGATTTCAGAAAAGTCTCATTCTTATGAATTTGTTTATCATTAGGGACACAAACCCTAAATGATCAAATTTATTTCATTAAACTTTATTTCTAAAAATATCTCCTTGTGAGTTCTGAGAGAGCTTAAGAATATTATTGATGTTGGATGCAAGGAAGGATAAAAGTATCGTTTGATAGTAAAAGTGAAGTACATTCTTCATATTTTAATGGAACTATCTTCCCATCCTGACTTACTGAAAATCAATTTGATGTACATTAGAACAAAATGATATAATGCAATTTCATATTTTTGTGTTAAAATAAGTTTTTCAAATTTAAAAATACATTTAAAAGTAGATTTAAGTATAATAACTATTAATGAGCTCCTATTTTTTAAATTATATATAACGAAAATTTATTTTCTTTAATGGGAAAAAAAAGGTAGTATTCGGCCGCCGAATATTCCGTATTCGGCCTAAAATTTGGCCGAATATTCGGTATTCGGCTATTCGGCCAAATCACTATGTGTCCCATCCCTACTTAAAACATTTTATTTGATTTCGGCGAAAAACTCTGATCGCAAAGATGAAGTCCGTTCTTGCCATCCTTGTTTGTCGTGACACACTTATTGAGAGATACAGTATTAGAATAAACATGTTGAGGATTATTTTTTATGTTTGTGTACAATGTCAAGTGTAATAAGGCTTACATGTGACATTGTATCGTTACATTTTGAAAAAAAAACATAGTAAATATGATGTCATTTTTTATTGTTATCACTTATTATTCCTTTAATATCGTCAAGAAAATGGAGATGTAAATTTAGGTTACACTTTCGCTTACATGACTTCTATGCATCATAAATCTTTGGAGCATAAAGCTCTTTTTGGTATTCAAATGCAGTTGTAGTTTAAAATGGTACCATAGCAATTTAATAAAGCTTTGAAATAGTGTTTAGTTAACTCACATAAAAAAATAAATAAGTAAATAAAATTATGAAACATATCCGAATTATTCTTAAATTTTAATAGTTAAAATTATTGATATTTTTTTAGTTGATTTTATTTATTGCCTTTGTATTTAATCATATTTATGATTTTTATTTTTAATCATATTTATATACATTACCAAATATCAGAGATTCTACATATTACGATACATTATTACATTTTTAAGGACACTTGGATAAATACGTTGTAATTTTTTACTGTAGTGGCTTATTATTCCGTGCATATCATTTAAAACTTTTAGATATAAACTTACCTTTGCTTCTTCACATATATCACTTCTAAGCATCATAATTTTTTGGTGAAGAAAGTAAATTTTAATATTTATGAATGTGTATCATTTAAAATGTTGTGGTATATGAATTGTACTTAAGTATTTACATTGTCCTTAGATATCTTGAATTTGAAAAAAAAAAAAAATACATCCAAAATAATCGGAATTTTTTCTGCTATTTGAAATGTGAGGAGTTTTGAGTCTACCATTTTTAATTTATTTTGCGCATAAAACATTTTGTAAAATGAATATAATAAAAATATTTATTTTAAAAAAAGTTTTTTTTTTTTTTTTTTTTTTGAGTAATTTATTTCTTGACTAAAAAGACTGTTACTATTGCCATTATCCTGATTCTTTACTTTGCATTAGATTTAAATTAAATTAAGCTTTCAAATAAGATAATGATAGGATAAGATTCATTGTTTCGTGGAAATATTATTGATAGATTTACGATTTTAATTTGATTAATAAATTACATGATTTTTTTTTTTTTTTTGTGTGTATAGTGTAACATTGATGCGAAAAAAATATGAAAGAGAATAATAAAGAATAAAGAAAGAACACACCCACGTCCTAATTACTAATGAAATATTAATTAGATTATATATTCTATTAAAACATTTTTAGCAAATATGCAAATTTATTTGGAAAAAAATACTTTAATAATGTATTATTATTATTTATGTAATTTTTTGCAATGCATTAAATTAAATAAAGAACTAAATTTTTGGATTATACGAGTAAGGAAAATTAATTTTTTTACTATTATTTTTTTTCCTTTTTTTAAGATGATAAACTAGTGATGGGCGATTCTGGAAATTTTGAGAATCGATTAAAATCGATATCGTATAAAACAACATCGATCATAATAAGAATCGATTTCTCAGTTCTAGAATCGATACTAGAATCGATATTTCGATATTTAGGTTCACACAGAGAAGATCCAAATTACTAATTCCAAAACTTAGACAATCAGCAGGACCGTAATTACCGCCTCCCACCCCCCCATCCCCATTTAGGGAGGCATAGAATTAAGCTATTGCAGATTTTAGAGTCGGATAATAAGAATTTTAAAAGAATTTTAGCCCAAAATTTAAAATGATTGTCACTTATGGTTTTCAGTTACGCAAAAACTTTGACAAATTTAAGAGACATAACTCAACTAATAACAACACTGAGTAACTTGGCATTAAACCGAGCATAAAGAGTGCCAAGAGCGTGTAACTAGGATGGGGAACAAAGAGAATAGACAAAAAAAAAAAAAAAAAAAAAAAAAAAAAAAACTTTTTTTTTTCTAATGCCAACCAAATGTTACACGAGATAGTTTGGAAGAACATAAAATATGCCCCATTCCCAAGGGGTCAGGTAACCCCCACTCTTGACGGAAAGGCGACCATAGCCCAAATGTATCTTTTGTCGAATTTTCAAAATTAGGATTTACAATAAAACAGAACGAGAATTGTACATTTTAAAAATTGCATGCATACTTTGAACGGCCCATTTAGTAAAGATTAGCGAGGAAGGGGAGGGGGGCGAGGGATTAGAACGAACGAACTTGAAAAAAAAATAATTAACTAATAACCCAAATAACTGAGCTTCTAAACAAAAATATAGTGTTTAACTTAGTGTTGAATTCTTGGGGTGGCCCGCGGGGAACATGCACTCTTTGAAACTATAAAAAGTGCCAAGAGCATGTAACTAGGTGGAGAGAGGGGTAGTAACAGAAAAAAACGAGGAGATAAAAGCTTTATAAAGATATGTTACATGAGATGGTGTGGAAGAAACAAAAAATATGCCCCCCACCCAGGGGGGCAAGGTGAATCCCAAACGGACAGAAGGGCGACCCCGGCCCAAATGTATCTTTTGTTGAGGTTTCAAAATATGGATTTATAACAAAATAGAACGAGGATTAGACTTTTTTTAAATCGCAGTCATAATTTGAACGAACCTGTAAGTTAACATTGGTGAGGAAGGGGGGGGGGGAGTAGAACGGGCGAACATGAAAAAAAAAAAAAAATAGTGGCACTCTGACAGTGCCGATAGAAGTGAAACCTTGAACAATTACGTGTGCATTTTTGAATCGTTAGGATGTATAATTTTGAATCGCCAGGAAATACTTTTAAATGAATAAAAAAAGGTTCTATAATATTAAAAAAAATATTAGTGTCTAAAAAAAAAAAAAAAAAAAAAAAAAAACGCGATACCATATGTCCAGCTATTGTAGTTAACTCACTATAACTACTTTCCTACATTTTAAAACGCGATAAATACACCAACCAAATTTAGACCATACTATCGATACCTCAATCCTTATCCAAATAAATCATTTTGTTTTAATGCCTGTTACAATATCTGCAGATTACTTTTTGAATTATTCAAATCGGACATTCCATTCAAAAGATATTACGAATTTAAAGATGACAATCTAAAGAAATAATAGCGCTGCTGAGTACTCGGTGGCCAAAAAGCTTAGGGATTATGTGTGCAATCAAACGATTGCGGGTTCGTACCCCAGTTTCGCTGATATGTATCAATGTTTTTTTTTTTGAAGAAGAAGAAGTTTGAAAAATTAAAATTTTAATACATTATGGGTCCGTAATGTGACCTGAAATGATGGGAGAAAATTTCTTTTGCTAGATTTGTAATGTATGAAGCATAAGCTTTCAATGGACATATTGTATCAACAAAAAACCCCTCTGCCCCCCCCCCCAAAAAAAAAGGTCCTATAGGGAAAACCGGGAAAATGGAAAAGCAAAAAGAACGGCGAGAAATGGTTAGCTATACTAGAATTTTTCTCATCACTGTAATTCCTATAGAAGCAAAGTTATAGCCTTTTAAAGATTGAAATGAAGTGAAGAAATAAGCAAAATTAGGTGAGTGATCGACAGGGGGGGGGAGAGAATCCACAGCTCTGGGGGTGCCATGTAGCTTAAACTTTTAAGTTAAAAATGGTAGAAAATTAAATGAGCGAAATTTTAAGGTGTATATTGGGGGAGGGTGCAAGCCCACCCCCCTCAATTTTTTTTTTGTTTCTTTTGAAGAAACAAAAAAATATGCCCTCCGGCGGGGCGCAGATAAACCCCAAACGGGCGGAAGGGCGACTTTTTATTTATCTTTTGTCAAGGATTTAAAATGTGGATCTAAAATAAAATAGACCGAGAATTGGACATTTTTAAAACTATGCATATTTCGAACGGCCCTGTAAGTTAAAACTGACGTGAAAGGGGGGATTAGAAGAGACAAACGTAAAAAATAAAACATAATAAACTAATACTTCAAATAACTGGACATCTAAAAATAAATATAACGATTTAACCTAGTGTCGAATTAATGGGGTGGCCCGCAGGGGATTATCCCCCCCCAGAAGTTATGAGATTTTATGCTTTTTAATGCACAAATTGCGATTCCCCAGTGGTGACCATCCCCCTCCAAACCTAATGACGCAAATCCCCCCCCCCCGCCGCAAAAAAACCCTTCATACTTTAACATTCCCCCCCCCCAAAAAAAACATAGTACAAATTGTAAATTATATTCTACCTATAATCTACTGCACATTCAAGAGATAGCGAAATGAGAATAGCAGAATGAGCTAATATTGCCCTTATCTAGAATTTAAAGAAAGAAAACATAGGAACATTTCTGGAATTAAATTTTGAAATATTAAAAAATTAAAAATCTCCCCCCCCCCAAAAAAAGTACTTTTTCTCAAATTCCCCCCCCCCCAAAAAAAAACTAAATTGTATGACGCATCTTGCGTCACCAAACCCCTCTCTGGGCACCCGTGCACAAATTGCGATTCCCCCTCTCTTACAGAGCTCTAAAACATGATGCCTTTCTCCGGAGTCGCAGAAAAATACTTGCATTCAACACTGATTTAGCCTAGAAAGAAAAAAAAAATCGAAATCGAATCTAAAGATCGACATCGAATCTAAAGATCGACATCGAATCTAAAGATCGACATCGAATCTAAAGATCGAAATCGAATCTAAAGATCGACATCTAATCTAAGATCGACATCGAATCTAAAGATCGACATCGAATCTAAAGATCGACATCGAATCTAAAGACCGATCTTACGGGCAGAATCGATTTTACAGTTTTACTTTCTTTTGTAACTTTACAAGAAGAGAGTATTAGATTCGTGAAAAATTTTGACTTCCCGTTTTTGATGGATTTATATATTTTAGAAGGTTTTTAACACGATTTCATGTTTTTTAAGAAATATCTGTCTGTGTGTGTCTGTCACTCTGTGCGTCTGTATACGACAAAAATTTCTGACCGTTCTATCTGAAGAACAAATGCACGGAATTCCACAAAACTTTAGATTTAGTTTGACCTTGATATAAACTGAATCTAATTAATTTTTGGTGCATATAGCCTAACAGGTGGCGCTGCTATACTGCATTTTTTGCGATTTGCGCAACAGCTATATCTGATAAACGAATGAACGGATTTTCATCACATTTTAGATCCAGTTAGTCCTTGACATGAATTGATGTTTTCTGCATTTTGATGTATATAGCTTCTCAGATGGCGCTGCTATACTGAATTTTTCACAATTTCCACTCAGCGCCATATGAAAGGGGGGGGGGAGGCGAAAGGAAGCGGTCGTTCCGAGCACGGAAATTTAGGGGGCGCCAAATTTTTACTACTAACATCACTTCTAGCCTATCACAAGAAAAAGTTAATGGGGGGGGGGAGGGCTAAATTGGAACTTTGAACCGGGCGCAGTTCTCTTTTCGCACGCCCCTGTTTCCATTTTAGCTTTATCTCAAGAACTAATGCACGGACTTTCATAAAAATTTAGATTCAATTAGTCCTTGATATTATTTGATGCTAATTACATTTTGGTGGAAATCGCTTAAGAGATGGCGCTGCTATACTGCATTATTCATGATTAACGCAATAGCGCTATCTCAAGAACGAATTTTCATCAAAATTCAGATTCAGTAAATCTCTGACATAGATTAGTGTTATTTAGTTCTTGGTGTAAATTGCCCAGCAGGTGACGCTGATATGCTGCATTTTTTAGCTCACAGGCTATCATAGCCTGAGAACTTATGTGCCCGTCCGTTCTGTATGTTCGTGCGTAACGCGATAACTCATGATAAAAATATCGGATCCACTTGAAATTTTGTATATAGGTATATCCTGATAAGGCGCTTCCCTGATTAGTTTTTGGAGTTCATTCGATATGTATAAGGGGGAACGGGGGGCTCACGCCCCTCCCCTTAATGGATATAAATGGGTTTTTCATGCAGAATTAACAGATTTTGTCCAAAATTTAGATATAGGATCATTCTGATGAGGCGATTCCGTGATTATTATTATGTTTTCATTGAATAAGTATAAACAGGGGGAACGGGGGGCTCATGCCCCCTTCTTTAATTGATATAAACGGGATTTTCATGCAGAATTAACAGTTTTCGTTCAAAATTTAGATATAGGATCATTCGGATGAGGCGATACCGTGGCTGTTATTAGGTGTTCATTGAATAAGTATAAACAGGGGGAACGGGGGGCTCATGCCCCTCCCCTTAATTGATATAAAAGGGATTTTCATGCAGAATTAACAGTTTTCGTTCAAAATTTAGATATAGGATCATTCTGATGAGGCGAGTCCGTGGCTGTTATTAGGTGTTCATTGAATAAGTATAAACAGGGGGAACGGGGGTTCTAATGCCCCTCCCCTTAACTTGCATAAATGGATTTTTCAATGAGAATTGTCAGATTTCGTTCAAATCTCTGAATAGTTTTGGAAGTTTAATGGTTAAGTATAAAAGAGAGGAATAACTCCTCTTAAATTATATAAATGCTAAATGGGTTTTTATTAAGAATTATCCGATTTGCTCTGAATTTTGGATATAGATTTTTTAATATGATAAAGCATGTACTTGATAGTTTAGAAGTTCAATGATTAAGTATAAAAAAGGAGAAAGGGGAGAGCTGTTTCCCCTTCTTAATTTTTTTTTCGAACGGAATTAACGAAAATACAAGGCTGTAATGTACAATTAGTATGCGTAGCCTGTGAGCTCAATGCCATCAGTTTAACTGGGCAATATTCTTTTTATTATGATTTCGCAATAGCTGTATCTCGCGCTTTCATGGATTTTCATCAAAATTCAGATTCACCTGGTACTTAATAAAAATTGATCCCGATCAATTTTTGGTGTACATCACTAAAAAAAAAAACGCCATTTTGCAGGGGGGGGGGGGGGGGCGGGTTCTGAGGTTTCTTTAATTCTTCTATCTTAGAAACTAATACATTGAAATTTTGGAATTGGCACATCCGTCTATTTTATCTTCGACTTTTGAAGGAAAATGAAAATTATATTACCTTCAGAGAAATCGATTAAAAATTTTAAAGTATCGATTAAATCGAGTTGGCCGTAGTATCGATTAAATCGATTTAAAAAATCGAAATCGCCCATCACTATGATAAACTCTTTTAAATCCATATATCATTCTAATAATGATAAAAATAATAAATGTATATATATTCAAATTTTCAGCTAGAATTTTACTTATTTATTGTGTGTACCATATGTATATAATTAGGGTTTTAAAATACTGTATTGCTGTATTTTGAAACTAAATGACCAAAAATAGCCTAATTCTATTTGTTTAATACTCAACTTTTTTTTATATAAATGTTTTTAAGTATTCAGTGGAAATATTGAGAATAAATCTTATTTTAAAACTTTGATTGAAATTTCTTTTGTTTCCAAAGAATAAATTATAATTTTTTTGTCTAATGTAGCCATGTGACATGGACAAAATAAGTGTTTTTCCATTATTAACTATTTGGAAAATAGTTTTTGTCCTCGGTAAAGGACTGGAAAATCTGAAGTATGTCTGAATCTTTTTATTTGTTGAATTCTGCTCATTTGTTTTCTGGTTGGTCCATGCTTAATGTCAAGAAATTCAATACTTCTGCTGCCACGATGACAAAAGAGTATTATTTTTTCTTTATACGACGGGGTAAAAATTGAAAATATTGGATGTTTAGAAATTTAAAAATTTACAATACCGAAAATTGTTAAATACTGAAATTGCATTTAATATTTGATTTTTATTGGTGAAGTCACATTAATATGACTCTGTTATTACGTAGGCAACTTTTTGATCAAAAATGATGTTATTATTGTTTTTCTAAATATATAGAAATCATTTATAAATCTAAAATTATAGTCCATATATACTATCAAACAAAATTGTAAGTTGCAAATTATAGTTTTTCAAATATTAATTTTATATTTTATAATTCATATCATAAAATTATAAAAGTTACAAATTCAGCGTATTCGGTATTTTTGTATTATTGCTACATAAAAATAGCATATTATCAGGAGTATAATATCAGGAGATATTAATAAAATTATGAAAATGTAATTTAACATCAGAAGCACTAAATTAATGTTTATAATTCAAAAACTGAAGTTTGGTGTGTAAGCATAGTCGAAAATTTGATATATCTCGTTAAAATTTAGTATTGCTGTTGAAAAAAATGAATTTCGGGTTCATTTTACTATGTAGATTGCCTCTCCCCCCCCCCAAAAAAAAAATTATATGTATAATTTAAAAGTAGGCTTTATTTCCAATAATGGAAATTATAATCTATTAATTATGTCACAGATATGCCATGGTGCAGTAAATAGTTCAAAAGAATATTTTTCTAAGATTATGTATTTTTTAAGTTATAAAAGATTATTATTAATCTAATCTTAATTATTAAAAGAAAATTCCCATTCTTTCAAAATTCCATTCTTTGTGTTGCACAAAAATATTTTTATTTTCACAAAAGTAATAAAAAATAATAAAATAGAAAATCCTTTTCTAAAATATATATAGGGTTTCAATAACACTGTTAAACATGCTTACGCAGTTATAAATAAATTAAACAAAGTATTCACACATTTTATTCACAATATTATTAAAAAAGGAATAAGTCCAAATAAATTTAGAATAAACATAATTCTTCACTATTTTTCCTTTAATATATATTAAATGTAAAACTACTGAACTAAAAATTTCAAAATGTGATTAAAGAATACAGAATGTACACACATAGAAATGCATTTTGAAAAAAAGAACAAGTTTTAGAATTTACTCTTAACATTTTTGATAAATAAAGTATTATTTTCATTCGATAACTTTAGTTTAAAGAACATTTAATAAAAGATAACAAATACGAAATTTGAAATCGCATTCATTAGAAATAAATATATTTGCTTTGTAAATGAAAAACATTCATAAAGACATCAACAAGAAAAGAAATAAAAATAACTGAAAGATTACTTGTTGAAAACAACTTAATATGTTAAATTTATTATATATTATTTACGAAATTTCACAGACGATTATATTACTCTCAATCTTATTAAATATACAAGAACTATACAATGAATAATGTACAATAAAAATAAAAACGGTTCTCAGCATATACCGACAGAGAGTAAAAAGCGTGGTCAATGCCCTTTAAGGTATTGTTAAATATTAATTTTTGTTTTATGAAAAATATTTGTCTCTAATTATTTATAGTACTATATTTTTAGTAAACATAATTTTTTCAATTTCATGTGACAAATTATCAAGTATTATCATAAATCATTTTAGCATGAAATTTGCAAAACATTTTCCTGTATAAAAAGCAATAAAAATGTTGAGAAAAAAGATTTGAATGATCAGATTACATATTAAATTTAGATCTGAGTAAGTAATTTGAAATCGTGTATTTTCGAGATAAAATAACAAATTTCAGGATCATTTAGTATCATTACAATGGACTCGGGCAACGTCGGTTGGGTCAGACAGTATTTAAATAGAAATAATATCAATTTTCAGTAAAAGTGCATTAATTAGATATTTCCAAGCATTATGATTAATATTCATAAATTTAAATTAAAATACGGAATTATTTATTAACATTGTAACTTAAAGTTGTTTGCTATAATTAATAATTTACGTTAGTATTTCATAGTTCATAAAATTTAATCTTGTTATTTCTGTCGCTAAACATACATTTGTTTGTTTGTTTCTTTTTCTTATAATGTCTTACCGGATTTAATTATTTGCTTTTTTAAAATTTTCTGTAGTCAATACCACATAGATTAGATTGTAATAACCATACGTATTAGTGACATTATAAGAATATTTACTTACTTAATTTTAAAAAGCAGAGAATTATTTGAAATTTAATTAACAGGTTTTAAGAAGGTAAATTAATAGCTTTGTACTGATTTTTTTCTATGTTAAAAATTCAAAAACAATTTAATCTTTTAACTTTAAATTTATTAAAATGTTTATTATTTTATGTATATAATAACCTAATTTAATTATATTTAATAACTTTTACTAAGACATTTGTTATTTAATTTTTGAAATAGTACTATTTAGAACTTTAAAAAAATTATATATGATTTAATTTGTTACGAAAATAAGTCTCATAAATGAATATGCAAACTAAATAATTGAAAATTCTAAGAACTGAATAATAAATGCAATATACTATAATAATAATTGAAATAATTCATATGACTTTAAAAGTCCTTTTCTCGATGTATATATATTTAATGATGTTAAATAGATAAAATTTAATTTACTACCACAGAGCATAGTACACTAATATTTTGTTCGAAGCTTTTCTATAGATGATTAAATTTTCGATAAACTTAAGATTTCAGTAATTTGTGTTAAATGATACATTACATGCGGAATATATTTTCTTAATGTAATTAAGGATTTTTAAAATTATAATTAAAATGTGTAAACTAATGCGGTTTTTTTTTATTCAAGGAACCAATTTTATAACTTTCTGCAAAATATTATTTTGATAAAATAATATAAAATTCATTCTGGAACTTGAACAATCAAAATTTAAAAGGTTAGACACTATACATTATTTCTAAGATGTAAAAAAATAAATAAAAATAAACAAATAAATAAAAAGAAAAATAAACTATTAACTTTTGTTGATCATGTAAAAGTAATAGTTTGGCCAATATTTTTCAAAAATCATTTTTTACATAAACTTAATTATTCACTACTAGTAGACTAATTATATTTCAGATGTGGAATTTGTTTCCTGCTTCGAAAATAAATTAATAATTTGAAAGCATGAATAAAATATAAATGTATGTTTGTACAAAAACATTCTTTAAAAAGCAGCAAAGTACATAATTTATTTTCATCCGGTTTTTAGAGAACATTAGAAGCGAACATTGAAAATTATTTAGTAAATTTTATTTATAAACTTGAAATGACAAATGAAGACTATGCTTAATTATGTGTAATATCTAATCTAAATGAAGATGCATTATTTATATATTTGTAAGCATCATGGATAGCATGCACAAATTTAAATTAATATACGGAGATATTTATTTTTATAGTAATTTAATGTCTATATTTTATAAATAATTAATATAATAAATATCTTAAAAGTTAGTAGTTAATAGTTAATAAAATTCCAAGTTCTTAATTTTGTCATTAAATAAACGTCATTATTACTTTTTTATGTTTAACCGAATTTAATTATCTGTTTTTTCTTCTGCAAAAAAATACCACATGATTAGATTGTAATAAACATGCATAGTAATATTATAAGAACTACGTAATTTAAAAATGCAGATAATTATTTGAAAATTTAATTAAAATGTTTTAAGAAAGTAAATTAGTAGCTTTGTAAAGATTTTTTTCTTTCAAAAATCCAAATATAATCTTCGAACTACAAATTGATAAAAAATTGTATTTAATAAAAAAAATAATGACCTTTATTAAAAGAATTCTATGAAAGAGAACTATTTAGAAATGTTTAATATATATATATATATATATATATATATATATATATATATAAGTATATATATA
The DNA here is from genome assembly GCA_964019185.1 of Maratus speculifer. Lineage (NCBI taxonomy): Eukaryota > Metazoa > Arthropoda > Arachnida > Araneae > Salticidae > Maratus > Maratus speculifer. Next base: position 175,376,709 of record OZ025297.1, on the reverse strand, counting down.
TATATATGTATACATTGTTTGTAGTTAATTGTTTATTGTTCACTTTTAGATATGCACTCTATCCCTAGAGTTTTTACAGTTGCATTTTTAAAATATGAAATATATATATATATATATATATATATATATATATATATATATATGATTTAATGTATTACGAAAATAAGTTTCTTAATTATATATGTTAACTAAATAATGTCTAAATGAAGTTAATTGAAGATTCCAAGAACAGAATAATAAATGCATTGTATAATAATCACTGAATTAATTCGTTCGACTCTCAAAAACATTTTCTGGATGTATATATTTTTAAAATTATGTTAAATAGACAAAATTTAATTTATTTACACAGAACATGCAACACTAATATGTTCTTTGATTTTTTCTATTGATGATTAAATTAAAAAATAATTTGGGATAAACATAAGATTTCAGTACTTTGTGTTAAATAAAATATTAGATGCGGGATATATTTTCTGTATAAAATGTAATTAAGTAATTTTTAAATTACTTTTAAAATGTTTTAATTAATGCTTTTTTAAAGAGCAAATTTTAAAATTTTCTGTAAAATATTTTTTGAAAAAATGATATAAAATTCATTCTGGAACTTAAACAATCAAATTTTACAAGGTTACACAAAATATGTTATTCATAAGATGTAAGAACTTAAATGAAAATAAATAAATAAAAATAATAAACTATTAACCTTCGTTGATCCTGTAAACTTAATAGAACGTTAGATTATATTTTTCAAAATTCATTATTTTCAGATAAACGTACTTATTCACTACTAGTAGACTGATTATGTTTCAGATGGGGTATGTGTTTCCTGCTGCGAAAGTAAATTAAAAATTTGGAAGCTTAAATAAAATATAAATGTACAGTCGGTTCTCGTTAATTCGAACTCGCCGGAACGACAAGAAATGTTCGAATTATCCGAAGTTCGAAATAATAAAGAATGAAATGAAAAAATCCTTAATATGGTACTATTACAAAGTAATTAATATTATAGTGGTTTTTTTATTTATTTCGTCTGTTATCATTAGAATATGACTTAATACTAAATAAGAATGTATAAATACATAAACTAATTAAACACGATTTGAAACAAGCACAATGGAAGAAACATTTGAAGTCTCACTGATGGAAAAACGGGGCACTAAGAAAGTTGATATCAAATGAATGGGATTACACTGAATGAATGGGGTTACACATATACTCGTTCGGAACAATTTTCATAAAATCAAAGAAAGAAAGTTATTTAAATGATCTGAAATCCGTGAGAAAGAAAAGAAAAATGACTAATCAGAATTCTCATTAGTTCGAATTAAACGTAGTCAAGAGAAAATGAGCTCAAATTAATGAAAAATTTTAACATTTTTCTGCTATTAAAAATTTCGGGACTTCAAGTTTAGTTCTAATTAAGCGAAGATTCGAATTATCCGATTTCGAATTAACGAGAGTTGACTCTATGTTTATACGAAAATATTCTTTAAGAAACAGCAAAGTACATAATTTATTTTTATCCCGTTTTTTAGAGAACAATAGAAGCAGACTTTGAAAAACTATTTATTAAATTATTTTTATAAACGTGGAATAACAAATGGAGACTGTACTTCATTGTAAGTAATATCTATTCTAAAAGAAAATGTATTAGTTACATATTTCCAAGCATTATGAATAACATTCATAAATTTAAATTAATGTACGGAGTTATTTATTGTTATTCTAATTTAAAGTTTCTTTTTATAATTAATTGATATGTTAATAACTTAAAAGTTAGTAGTTAATAGTTAATAAAATTTCGTGTTCTTAATTTTGTCGATTAACGTACGCCATTATTGTTATTTTTTTATGCTTAACTTGATTTAATTATCAGTTTTTTTCTGTAGACCCCATAATTAGATAGTAATAAAAACGCGTATTAGTGATATTATTAGAATTACATAATTATAAACTGCACAAAGTTATTTGAAAATTTAATTAAAATGTTTAAAAAGATATATTAGTACCTTTGTAAAGATTTTTTTTCATGGCAAAAATTTAAAGGTAAGTTAAACTTCCAAATTTAAATTAATCAAAAATTAAATTTAATGGAAGTATTTAAATAACTTTTATAAAAAGAAATTTATGAAAGATCGCGATTTAAAACTATTTTAAAAATATATATGGTTTAATTTGTTACAAACATTAATTTTATGATTATATATGTTAACTAAATAATGTTAATTGAAGATTCTGAGAACAGAATAATAAATTAATTGTACAATAATAATTGAAATAATTCATTTGACTTTAAAAATCATTTTCTTGATTTTTTTTCAAACTATGTTAAATAGAAAAATTTAATTTGCTACCACAGAACATATAATAATAACACCACCTTTGAATTGCGATTTTCTACAGATGATTAAATTAAAAATTAATTTGAGATAAATTTAAGTTTCGAGTACTTTACGGTAAATTATATAATATATGCAGAATTAGTTTTATGTGTAAAATATAATTAAGGATTTTTTAATTATAATTAAAATATTTGTGGCAATTTTTTTAAGGAGCAAATTTTATATTTTTTGTACTTTTTTTATAAATATCATCCAGTTTATTATTGAACTTAAACAATCATGTTTAAAAAAGTTTTTTTTTGCACAAAAATAAATTTTTAGAAACATGGAAATATTTTTATTTCTACTAAAGAAAAATAATCGTACATAATGCTCAATTTCTTTAATGTAATAAATAATAAATGCGAAAAGTTGGAAAAATCCAGCAACTATTTGTTAAACTTAGCTTTGTGTTCAACTCGATAAAAGAATACATTTTTGCTGCATTATTGCTACAGAATTTTATTTTATAAGAGTATAATTTACAGAAATCAATACTAAAACTAGGTACATATTTCTAAATTTTCTTTTACTTACATATAAAAACTATATACACTTTTCTAAATTTTACATTATTTACATATATATAACGAAAGGGTACGCTTTCAAACTACATAATAAAACGGAATCTGATTGTTTAAATTGTATATCTCTGCACCTATTGAAAATTTCTAAAAAATTATCCGATTTGGAAAGCCATTTTTTTTCGAAATTTCGCCAGTTAATTCTCCAGATTTTGGGACATTTGTTTAAAGCAAAATCGTTCAGCCAAAACGTAAATTCAAATAAAGATTAATCTTTAAAAATAAAATTTAGTAAATAATAATATTATTTAAGTAATAAAGTAAAAAAAAAATATAAGTTACTATTATTTTACAAAAATTGTGAAAAACGAAGTATAGTATTTATATAAAATGAGATATTCAAGGTCATTCATAAATATTGAAACAACAGGCTAGTTCTTTAAAGATTACTCCTAGATCTATACTTCCAATTCCAAAGTTTCATAAAAAATGATAAATATGTTTCCGGTTCTTTTTCAGTTACGTCAGTTATGGAAATTAATATCTGCCCTTTGTATAAAAAGATATATTTAAAATTCAAAATTAATGTTTGCGAAATTGTACACTTGCGAAATTATACGCTGATTATTAACTTGTTTGTTTATGTAATATGTAATAATATTGTTATTCTATTACCAGAACATTCATGACTTGTAAATACACAGATTTATGTTAGTTCGCATTTTACGTTTGCAAAGTGAATGGAAAACATATAATAATATTCTATGCGTATTTAATGGGCTACAAGAGAAATCTTGAAATGTGAATTTTCAGATTTATTATAATAGTACCTACATTACATTTTACCATCTGAGCAAAAAATAATCCAGGTCTTGAACCTAGATCACTGCTTCACATTGTCATTTAAGCTATTTGGGCTGAAAATTGGCGATTACACTTCGCAGAAGTAATCTTATGGGTAATAATATATTATCTGCCATGTAGAAAGCTCAATAGAATAAACTTCATGTAAAAAAAAATATAAAAATTGTGGAATATGATATTGGTCAAATATGTAACAGTACGTATCTATACTTTTTTTTTTTTTTTTTTTTTTTTTTTTTTTTTTTTTTTTTTAACAAAATCAAATTGATTGGTAATGTTATCATACGAGCTTTCATATCATGTTGAGTTGTCTTGATGTCCGACCAGATATTAATACCAAGTTGGTTATCTGAGCGAACTGTGCTCACCGGCGTCAGCTCAAATAACTTAAATGGTTGAGCTTTACAAAATAAGCCTAGGATTTGAGTTCGAGTATCGGTTTGTGCATATTTTCGAACAGTTGGATAAGTTTAATTTGTATAATAATATTATCAATCTTTTTGATCATGTTGAAAAAAAATTATAATATATTACCAATCAGCTTGTTAAAAAGAAAAAAAATGTATTTACATTGTATTAGAAACAAACAGTCTGAAGTAACTAAAATACGTTAGATGGTGACTGGGGAAAGATTAGGAATGTCTTAAAACATTCATTGATGTTGTAAATCTGAATGAGAACTGAAATAAAACATTATGCAAGGTCTTAGGATTTTTTTAAAAATAAAATTGTAAATATTGTGTAAATTATTTAGTTTATTTCCTTTATTTATTTCATAGTAACTCAGTTGATATTAACTCATTGATTGTTCTCAAACTCAGAGCATTACACCGTAACAATAGGTATGTAACTTTTTCAAAATGATTTCTCAAGGTTCTCTCAATCTATCATATCTGATTGTTAATAAAATGACAGGTGAGTAACTAATTCTTAAGTAACTAATATCTAGAAAAGATCACTAGGATGCCAATAAATTGAAGAAATTATAATGTAAAACACCAAACACATGGCGAAAAAAGCGGAATTCACCGCTAAAAGCTACGACCTCATAAAGATACTAGTGCCATACAATTTAATTTTAGTTTCTATAAATCATAAATAAATTAAACTTATTGGTATAATTGTCTCAATGACTTGTAATATTTCAGTGCGTATTACTTCTCCTATCATTTTCATAATCTTTAATTATGTTTTCTTTTCTTTTAGAAACAATCACCAGCGTTTTAGGAATAACTGGAAGCAAAGTAGCTTTACCCTGTAATATAACCCCACCTGTAAATGACGACGCAGTAGCACTTATATTGTGGTATAAAGACGACATTACAAAGCCAATCTACAGCGTAGATGCCCGAAAGACTAGCGTGGAAGTGGCGAAACACACAACAGGGGAGGCTGTGGCCAGCAGAGTAAGTTTAAGCCTGGACGAAAACCCATCAATGCTGTACCTGGAATATCTAACAGAAGAAGACGAGGGAGAATACAGGTGTAGAGTGGACTTTCGCCGAGCCAGAAGCAGAAATGGCATTGTTTTCCTTCAACTCGTTGGTGAGTCACATTTTCTTATATTTCAAATCGAAAGACCTAAAATATATAAAAGTACAAACAAATATATATGTAACCATTATATAATACTAACATTCAACATCTTCAATGGAATATAAAATAACCCAATATAAAAAAAAAACTTAAACATGACAAGACAATCAAACGGAATTAGCAATATTGGAACAATTACAAATAAAATATATATATTAATTCTAAGCTAATGCAATCCTAAGCTTTCAAATATTTTCCTCAGCTTAACACGAAGATTAAAAATCTGTATTTCAGTTATACAATATTTGAAATGTTTGACAAAAAATATTTTAAATGTTTTCATTTGCCTTTACTAGATGAAAAAATCATTTTTCAGTGGGAGAGTCATAAAGTCTCCCAGCTGTAGGAAACAAATCTATAATGGGAAACTTAAAATAATTAAAGCAAATTTGTGCAATAAAAAATAAAAATGAAAAACATGACTGAAATAATAAATCAATTATTTTATTTCAAATTTACCACACCACGGAATCTCGTATATCTTATTAATTTAGTTTGGGATATTATAAAACCTTCTGTAGTTTTTTTTTGCAAATTTATTAGTTTTTTAAGGGATTTAAGACAATAGTCAAAAGTACAATCAAGTCAAAAACAGTCAAATTCAAGGATTTCTACGAATTATTATTTTCTTAAGTACTAGTGAACATATCTAACTATTCGCTTTTTTTCATTTGATTTCTATACAGAGTATAACACTTCATATTAGTTTTACTGTCGAAACCTAAGATCAGATAAGCTGAGATAAGAATAAATCTGAATCAAGTATTTTAAACAAGTTTATTTTTTAGTAAAATATGGGTATAGAATAATTAGTATTAAAAATAGAAAGAGGATATTAAGAAACGTGTAATTACATTAAGTATACAGGGTGTCCCCTCTCAACGGTGGCCAATGGCTAATTTCTAAACCGTTGGTCATAGACATATAGTTCCAATTGCAAAAATGCTTTAAAAAAGGTAACGAATTATTTTTTAAGCGATTTAGGTCAAAAATATGTTTTACTAAAAAATTACGAAAATTAAATTTTTATACGGTCCACCGGTCCTATAAGTGATATTTAGAAATTTTTTACCACTACTCTAACATGTAAGACAAAAAAAGTCCCATTCCTCTGCGATCAAAATTGACCGATTTATAGCTGTTCAAAGTTGAAGCATATTTTTTGCTGCAAAATAGGGGTCAGTCACAAATTTACTGGAAATAAAAATAAACATCAGATAGAAAATTTAACTTTAAACATTGAAAGTAAATTTTTTTTTTACAATGTTGTTTCGGAATTTTTGTTGACATTTACATGTTAAAGTAAAATATGCAATTTGTGCTAAAAATATAAGTAAAAAAATAACAGAAATTTTGTTAAATTAAACTATGAAAAGCAACAGTCACAAATCGTTACAAAATGATACATATTTGAAGCTCTATTAGATTACTCAACCTAATAGAATTTGATGTAGTCCTATAAAATAAATAAATGGAACGCACCTAAAATCGTATTAATATTATATTGTCATCGGGTTTAAATAAGTATGGGATAGAGTATTAATAAGTATTAACTCACTTCCAGATATTTGGAAGTGAGTTAAAATTTGAATATAAGTTTTGAACTAGGAAAATTTACATACGAAAACTATGAATAAAATAAAAGCTTATCAAAATAACATACCTTTTTAAAATAAAATCACGAAAAGAATCAACTTTATTTGCTTACAAAATAAAAAATACGTAAAATTACAATTGAGGATATGAATTTCAAAACTCGACTTCTCGCTTTTTGATTTCTCTATCAGTCTATACAAACCTCCACTATTGTAACAATGCAATCTAAAAATTTATAATGAAAACCAATAGATGCATTTAAAGTTTTTTCGCTATTTCCCAAAATTTGATTTTTTCGATAAAGAGAATTTTGAAATTCATGTCTTCAGTTATTTTAATAACCAATCTAGAAGTTAATTAATTATAATTAACACTACCGTAAAACTTATACGGTGACAGCGCCTTCAGTTAAATCGCTCATTTAAAACATTTTGTAATTGGAACTATATGTCTGTGACAAATAGTTTAGGAAGTAGCCTTTGAACAGCGTTGGAAATCGACTCCCTTTATAATACTTTAAGCACTTAGTGTACGTTCCCTTAAAGCTCCGTGGAACTCATCCGTTTTCAGCTATAGAAAAGTGGTTTAAGTCATGAAATTTAAAGTTTCATAACTCGGTCAATTTTAATGTTACATGAATGGGACCTTTTCTGTATTACTTGCTAGAGTGTTGAAAAAATTTTACTAAATATAACTTATAGGACCTGGGGACCGTATAAGAATTTAATTTTCGTAATTTTCTAGTAAAACATTTTTTTGACCAAAATCGCTTAAAAACAATTCTTTGCCTTTTTTAAAGCATTTTTGCAATTGGAACTATATGTCTATGACCAACGGTTTAGAAATTAGCCATTGGCCACCGTTGAGAGGGGACACCCTGTATATCAATCCCTGACTAAAATATATGTTTATGTCAATTATACTCTTTAAAGATTTTAGATAATTTTTTTTTCTGGTTAATATGATATTTTACAACTTTATAAAAATTTTCTTCATACTGAAAAAAGAAGTTATGTGGATATGCGCATGTTAATGTCGTTTTCCAATACTTGAATGTGATTTTTCAATCTTTCAAATTAAAATTATATTATGTCTTTTCTCCACTTGCAGATTCTTTGTTTTAAGGGATTCATTTATCTGACAAAACACTATTCGTCTCTGTCCCTCTGTCCTTACACAAAAACTGTATCAGTTCAAATTTTGTGGACTTACAGACGAATACCCCGTATTTCACGATAAATCATACAATGTTGAAAAAATATATTATTTTAATTAAATTACTTTTTTCAATGTCATTTGTTTATTTTTGCGTTCTAAATTTGAAAAGAGAGGCATAATTTCAACGTTTGGCGTGTAGACATCATAGCTTGGAGGTAAAGCTTCTCTTTAGTGGGCAGAATGTCCTTAATTCGAGCCCCGGTGCTGGAAACTGAAAACTTCATATTAAAATGGATTTAATTAAAAGAATATTCGTATATTTTTTCAATTTAAGGATTTATATTATTAGGATTTCGTTCATCTGTCATTCAATTTTTGTTCTGTTTAAAACTTTTTTGCAATTTCTAAATGTTGCAACAGTTTAAATATCGTTTAAATATTTTTTTTAATTTCTTTTAAGAAATTTAAAATTACATTTATATCCCCTCTATTTTTTTATCATAAAATTTGGAATTTGGAACTTTGTTTAAAAAATTCGACTTGAACATTTTAAATTTCATTAAAATAAATAACTTCCCTTTATAAATATTTTAAAATTAAAAATATTGCTGCTACCATCTATGTGAGAATTTTATAAGTATAAATTAACAATTTGGATTTATTAATTAACGATAAAATTTTAAAAAGAAATACTAAACGAAACTCTCTGTGCAATTTGTGATCACATTTACCCCCTTGATTGATATACTCGTAGAAACTCAGTTGAAATATACTATAATTAATTATATGCAAGGAAGCATTCATTGTATTGTATTCTTAATACTTTTATGCTGTGTCATGATTAAAAATGCTAATGTATATTCAAAAAATACTATTATAGTAGAAAATATTTTACTTTAATTGGTATTGTATTAACAATTATTTAAAACTGCTTAAAATTCTTTCTGAATCAAAAACTTTATTGGGAATAAATTAAAAAAATCGTTTTTTTATATATAACAAAATAATATCATGCTTGATATTTTTTATTAATTAGTTAATTTAAAAAATGCGCATTCAAAATTCATTAATACTAATAAAATTATATAATAAAGGAGGGTTAACTGTGATGGATCAAGATATGAATAACATGTTAAATGGAAAACATGATGAAAGATATTCTTTTAACTAAGCTCCAATAATATTGTGAATAGAAATGTGTTATGACTTAAACATTTATTACTTACCCAGCATACGTAGTATAGAGTAAGTCTTGCAATCGTTTTGAAAATCGAAATTTTTTTTGACGGATTTACACGTTTTAGATAGTGGAGATTCCGAAAAACATATTTTTAGAAAAACAATTTTGCCGTCTGTCTGTCTGTCTGTCTGTCTCTCTGTAAACGCTCTATCTCCCGAACAAATTGAGGTAGATACTTGAAATTTTGTATGTAGCTAGTATGTAAAAATGGAACGAACCCTATTTAATATCAGCAACCTCGATTATCCGGAACTATTTTTTTCGGACTCTCGAAAAATTCGTTCTGATGAAAGGTACATAAAAATTTTCGAATTGTTTTGTTCTAAGGAATGGACGTAAAAGGCAATAAAATAACACACATTTTGCATATAGAACGAAGTCGATCGGATTATTAGTTGCCGAGATATTTGTAATCTTGTTTTCCATATTCTTCGATTTTTCATGACCCTGTATTTCATTCAAATTTCAATTCAGAAGTATATTTTAATTGGAAATGAGACGCTTAATCCGACGCAGTTAATTGTTAGTTAATAGAATTATTATTTTTGGAGTTATAAAGATGTTTCTTTTGCGCAGTTTGGTACTACTTGAGTAGTTTGGCGTTTTATATAATTTGTCGAAATTGGTACATCAGCAGTTCTTTAATATAGCATTACTATGTATATTAACAATATTTAAATTTTGTTTATGAATTGCAATGCATTGTATAAATAGTTTCACATGTTTTATTTTCATATACATATCCATGATGGGTAAGTATTACGGTGGCCCCCAACGACTTGTTTAAAAAATGAATTATGATTCACATTTTTGTGAAAAAAAATCTTCTATTCGAATGATTATTTTTAGACTTTTTTTTAATCTTCTTTATGAAAAAAATATTACTAACTTAAAATTTTAATAATACAATTTATTTACTTTTTCAAAATGAAAACATTATTACAGTTTTTTAAATATTTATTATAATAAAAATTAAATGTTTTTCATTTACTTTTATCTCACAGTTTAATCGATTTCTTTACAAGCGAAAGATATTTCATTGATTAAATTTAAATTTAAAATGCAATGTTGAATTTTATAATTAAATCCTGAATGCTTCTGACCTTTATACGATTTTTTAATATTTCACGATTGAAATTTTTTGAACACTAGAATATTTTACACAAAAGAAATATCAGTTATTATCTAAGTGTAAAATAACAAATTTTTTTTAAAAAGATGATAATCATTATTTGAAGAATTTTTACGATGTATTTGCTTCTCTAATCAATGTAAAATGTTGCATTTTTTATTATATGTTATCATCTTGAATAGAATCCTATTTTTTAATTTCTGTTGAGCTATATTATAAAAATTTCTCTTTTAAAGATATAATATTGTGAATGTTTCGTTCAAGCGAAGTAATTCCCTGAAAGATAAATTTTATTATTCGGTATTCTGCAATAAAAATGAATACTGCTTATTAGAAAACATAAAAGAAGAAGAGAAACGGTCATTTTCTTACTCATTATATTATATTGCTTTTATAGAAGCATTTAGTAAATTACATAGAAGGAAAAAGGACTCATATCTAAAAGCAGGAAATCTGGCGACTCATTTTCGTTCAAGTAATTTATTGAATTAATATTTGCTTTAACTAGTTGAATTATATTAAATTAATATTTGAAGATAATATACGTAAGTATAATGAATTAATTTTGACACAATTGTTCTAATTGCTAAATAAATCTCGTGAGATGCGAATTTCCAAATGCGCGAAAAATGTCCAGACCAGTATTCGAACCAGGAATGCTTAATAGAAAACAATAAAGAAGAAGGGAAATGTATTTATACATAGAAGTTTTTCCAGAGAGAGAAAATCGGCCTTGAATACAATATTTTAAATAATATATATATATATATATATATATATATATATATATATATATATATATATATATATATATATATATATATATATATATATATATATATAATTAAATATACTAGGTTTGTATTTACATGCCTATAAGCAATTGAAAAAAATAGAAATTTAATTTTCCTTTGAAAAAGAAGGGAAATGGTTATTTTCTTTCTCATTTTCTTATATTACCTTTATAGAAGATTTAGTAAATTGTATAGAAGGGAAAAAGACTCATATCTAGGAAAAGGTTTTCTGGCGACTTGTTATCATTCAAGTAATTTATCGAATTTACAGTTGCTTTAATTAATTGAAATATATAAAGTTAATTTTTGAAGATAAAATACGGCAAATATAATAAATCAATTTTAATACAATTATTCTAACTGGTAAATAAATCGCATGAGATGTGAATTTCCAAATGGGCGAAAAATGTGCGCAACAGGATTCGAACCAGGAATCCGGACATTTTCCACCAAGTTGGAAATTTACACTTCATATGATTTATTTACCAATTAAAATAATTGTGTTAAAATTGTTTTAACGTAGTAACACTTAATCTGGATTTACGTAACTTACACTGTAAAAAAAATCTGTAACCTTAGTAATCTAAATTAACCGAAATCTCTTATGCTTACTAAAATTTTATGTGTACACTGTACAAGAAAATGATGTCAATCTACAAAACTTGTAAGCAAAACTAAAACCATCTGTAACTTTACAAAAGAATTTACTAAAATTTTGGTAACTTTACTAAAATTATATCTATAATGCTCGTTATCGTCACTTAAAAAGTTCTTGGAATACGATTTCCCCAAAAAATTCTTAGTAACCTTAAAATTTGTTTGATTCAAAGTGCAAATCTGTATCTGTTGCATGAATTTTTATTGTTGCCAATACATGAAAAGTTCTTGGAATACAATTCTACTAGAAAAATTTTTGTAACTTTCCCAATTTTTTTTTTTTTACAGTGTACATTCTAGAGAATGCATGCTCGTTGCATAACATAAATGCATAACAATTTCATTATGTCCGAAATAATCTAATATCAATTAAAACTATCATAAAATGATTTTTCCAATAAACCATTCATTGACAGACTATTTTTAATCGTCCTTGAAAATGAGTGACTAGAGATACGCCATTTACATAGAGACCATACTATAGTAATGATTAATATCATATAAAAATTAGAAAGAAAAGCAGCTGCAGACAGGCTTCAGACAAACTGAAGTGTTTAACACGTTAAAAAAATAATGATCAGTTAAACGTTTCGCTAGATCTAAGCTTTAATTCAAGTAATATTATATAATATTACTTCTCTTACTGATTATGGCTCGGCAAAGCATTATCTCATGTACACAAAGTACAAAAATAGTAACTTCTAAGTATGTTCGAAATTATATAAATATATAGTAGCTATAGTGATCGTCTGGTCCACTTATCTATCTGTCGGGCTGTCGTACATACAGCGCAAAACTACCCAATAAAATGATTTGAGTTTAATATATATGATCGTTGCCGAAATTTGTAGATCCATTTCAAATTTTATAAAAATCGAAAATAAAATTAGAAATATACTAATAAAAGTTTTCTTCATTGCTTTAAATCCTATCATATGTACTTAATTCAACACTGTAAAAAAATCAGTTAATATACATAAATTTTACAGAATAGTTTCATTTTTTCAAAAAAAAAAATAAAAAAAATTGTAACTGACATTTTGAGATTACAAATTCGTATAAATCCAATCATTTTTCCTTCAATTTTTCAGAAACAGTACAAGTTCCATATTGGAACAATACAAATTCCGTAAAGGAAATTCCGTTGTAAGGAAATCGAAGTAAATTTTGTAATTCTTGTCATATCACTCATTTTTCACTCAGCACTCAACTGGATAATTTTGATAAGATTTTTTTCCTTTTAATTTGTATGAATCTGAACAGTTGATTATGACATTTTCCAGTTATTAGTGTCAATATTTATCTTAAATATAAATCCACAAGTGGATACCAAAATCATTGAAAAATTCAATTATTGTAGAAAAGGACTATAAATAAATTGAAAATAACTTTTATGCAATATGAATATAATATGCGGATATTAAACATCAATTTTAAATTTAAATATGTTCAGCCAGTAATAAATTGAATTTTAGGTTAATTTAAAAATTCGAATATCAAGTATACTGTATACTGTACATTCGATAAAACAAGATAAATATGGGTAAAAAATCATTATTTTTTAACAAAGTGAATGAATGTATACTATATTCAAATCTACAAATAAAGTACTTACTGATTTTTATTTGAAATAAAATTATTCTTATCTATACTTTTAAGATAAAGTCATTATCGTTACGTCATAGTAATTATATATTTGGAAACATCATACTCCGATATGCATTTGCTGTTTAATTTTACGAGCTACATGTGTTATGTTTTTTTTTTCCTTTCAAAACTTTCAAAATGTTTATATAGCGTTAACTCCAGTAATAATATATATACAAATATACCGAATAAATGTGTTAATAAAATATCAGGAATTCAGATGGTAGAGGATAGAGTTTCAATAATATAAAATATAAATCGAATGCTCAAAATTCGATTAATTACAATCGAATATTTTAACACATGATATGTATTAATTAATAAGTAGAATATAAATATCTGGATAATAATATTAAATGTAGGTCAAGCATTAAAACTTTTACATTAAGACAAACTTTTAAAAATAGAGTTATAATTACTTTTAACAGTGCAACAGTGTAAAATCTTTCAGATTATTCAGATTTAAAAGCAATGTTTCGTTTTAAAAGTTAAAATGCCAAGCAGACAAAAGGATGGATTTTAAAGCCAACAAATATTTCTTTAAAATACTCAGCATTGAAAACATTATTTAAATCGTCATGTATACTAATAGAATTTTTTCCTTATTATATTTTTTTTAATGTGAAAATAGTATGTTAGTTGCAATTTCTCGGAGTATATTAGTCTCTATTATTATAACTACCCCGTTAGATATGTCACTATTATTTCTTTAACAAAATTTGAAATTGCAATGATGTATATATTCTACATTTGCATTAATATTCGAGAAATATTATAAAACTATTGCTACACCTGGCCCATAACTTGTTTTTTCTAAAAATCTATCTTGTTTCTTAAAAGCGAAATTGAATTCTCACATTCCCTCTAGATCTCTATCCGAGAAATATTTTATTGCTACATGTTCAGTAATAAAAAGAAATAAAGTGCCTCGGGAAAACATAAAAAAGCGTGGATCTGTTTATTGTCGCTATACTTTTTTACTACTGAATTGCAGAAAACAAAGCTTGTATGAAGTGAATCAAACATAATATTTGTTTTAGCTGATTACTTTACCTCGACATTTAGCATTAACAATGTATCTTTGTGAGTTTTATTTCATTGTGCTCTGTTTGTAATGTCAAAAATGTTCAGACTTTTTCATGCTACAAAGATTACAGATTCCATGAATTTTTAGATAATTGAATCAAGTATTTTACGGGTTTTCTGGAATGTGCATAGATATAAGCATTATTTTGGTACATTCGTATACTTTTTTTTCATAATGTAACAATGTAATAGGCCGATGATGCTTTAGCAATGCTCACAATATCATAATTGCGAATTTTTCAAATTTTATATACTTTCACGAAAAGGTATCACAGTGAGACTGTAATTCTGCAGTTAAAGTTGCAATATTATAATTGAGAAATATTTTTGTCGCAGTTATGGATGCTTATTATAACTAACGTTATTTAAATTGAGAGTACTTATCTTTATATTTCGCATCTGTGAGCAACAATTCCAGCATGGCTATTATTTTAAATTTGGCTTTTTGCTTCAAGAAACATTTGTTTTCAATTTAAAACCTCAATATTTTTAGGATTTTCTTTTAAATTGAACATCATCTGGTATCTTATTTTTATAACGTACATTACCCGCGTGTTTTCTGCGACAGTTTTTCTAAACATTTTTAACAATGGTTAAAAATCATAATAGGTTTTTATAACATATTATAACTTTGCATGAGATATACCTATACTCTCGAAATTTAAGATTAAACACAAACAATTTTGTGTAATATTTCAGAAAAAAATACAATTTGAAATGTTCAAATTTGATTTCATGTTAAAATGTAAGTGAATGACTTTCTTTTGTTATTTCAGAACTTTAAAGTCAAATGTTTATGTATGCTTTAACCATTATTACCCGTTCGCATTGTGTATACCCCATTGCATTACCCGTTCGTGTTGCGTTCAAACAACAGTCAAAATAAACTAACATGGATAAATTATTTACTGTCCTACCGCTAATTTTTAATAAAAAAAATTTGTTTACTTAAAGAAACAAATTTTAGCACAACATTAAGCGAAAATAATCTTTCACAATTTGTGGTGGTAATAGACATCCCTCCAAAAATTACAAAATATAGACCTTATTGTTTTGGTTGTTAATAAAATATGGGATCAAAATATTTTTTTCTAACTTTATTAGCGTTAAAATGTAGTCGAATGTTCTTATAGATGACATCTACACTGAACAATTATTGATATGTAACTTGGTGCAGAATAATGTAAATTTTAAAACAACATTTTTTTTAAGTTTATACATCTAAAATTATTTTAGATACTTTTTGTTTAATAATATATGATCTAGGATATACTCATCAAACGAAAACAAATATTAAAAGAAAAAAAAAACATTTTCCATTTACTTTACCCCTTCAAGTTTTTATTTCAAATTATTTATATTCATCTTAGCTGGTGATATTTGTAACAGAATCCCAGGTTGATATAGTGAAGATCTTGCTTTAATCAATTAGATTCCGTTAAATATCATTTAGAAATTAACATGGAAAATGTAAAAAACACATACCATGAATCGATAAGTATATCATCTTCCTATTTACAAAATGAAGAAGAAAACATATGGGTGATATACAAGAAATTTTAGTAATATGAAACAATCACATGAAATATTACTTTTTATCAGACATATTATTATTATTATTATTATTGCAAGGTGTATAAACATTTGAATAACCCTGTGTAATAATATATTGGTATGAGCAGTCGTCACATTTTAATTTTGTATATAACCCAGTTCGGGTCTGTGTTTATAAGGATTTTCTTCCAGATAATCAATTTGTATACTGGATGCTGATATCAATATATATTTTCTAAAATGTGACCATTATATAAGAAGTCGGGAACTGTACATTAAACATGGCAAACGAGGTACGTTCGTCATATAACTTGTTTTATAAATATACAGATCTTGTTGTAATAGTTTGGTGCTTTTATGCAAAAATGCAAAAATAAATACAAAATTTATTAAGACTATACACATTAAAATGATAATTTGGGAGTAATATGATTACATCTGAAACACGATGAAATCGCCGAGGCAATGTGAAATCATTGTATGTTATGAGATATCGTTGAATTAATTAAGTATAATGGGATTTAATAGAATGGAATTTTTGTGCAATTTTATGCAAAAATGCCCGAATACAAATTTTATTACTGTTATTTATATTATATATACCATGTTTATATATATATATATATATATATATATATATATATATATATATATATATATATATATATATATATATATATATATATATATATATATATATATATATATATATATATATATATATATATATATAATACCATTAAAAGTAGACAAGATTCACCAACGGATTTTATCAATAAAACAATAAACCAAAACGAAGAATTAAATTGAATTATAGTAAACAATATTAACCATTTGAAATTAACCATTGAATTTAATAACTTATAGCATATTGAACATGGAAGGAAAAAAAGAATAATATGAATACAATTGAAATTTGTAGAACCAAAGCAGAATCTTCAGGTCCCAAATACTTTGGAACTACAAATGGAGTGTGTGGTTTCATCTTCGTATTTGCCATGAAAAAGCAAAACAATACGAATTTGGGACTACCATCACACAAAAACCAAATTATTAAACAAGGAACAAAGATATTTTACAAAAAGGAGTTGAAAGTAAGTAAAAATGATAGTTATCCATAACAAACAAAAAAGATAAAGCTGAATGGAAATATAATTGAACCGGAAAAAATAATAATCGATATTAACATAAAATTAAATTAATAAAATGATTAAAATTAGAATTAAGAGATAACATTCATATTAACATATAACTTAAAATACATTATTGTTACTTTAATCAGTAACATTTATTGTGACTTTACATGGTAAAAACTCATTATCTTAATATAGGATAATAAAATAATAATAATAAATATATATATATATATATATATATATATGTTATCAACGTTTTGGAAAGTTATCATGATTTTATTTTTTTATCTGTAAAGACAGTATGTCATACGACAAAATGCCATAGCACTATTGAATCTAGAACATTTCAGTGTGCCATAATTAAACTCAAATTTAAATGTTTAATTAACAAGCTAATTTAAGGCAATTTTTACAAATAAGGTATGTAGAAGAATGAGAAAAATATTGTTGCCTTTAAAGTTTTTTATGATGTGTTAAAACTTTTTTAATTAAAAATTGAAAAATAAGATTTATGCTAAATATGGGTGTGCTATGAGATCATATTTCTTTCTTTTCTTTTCTTTTCTTTTCTTTTTTTTTTTTTTATTAGACATAAAATTGTCTATAAAGTAACTAAAATTATTTGATATTTTTATCTTTATGATATCTTTCTAGTCTTATATGAATCATATTTCCTTGTGTGTAAAACAGTGCTTTAAAAGAAATGCAGAAAACAGAACTCTTTATAAAAGTTTTATGAATCGTGGTGTTTAATCTTATCTCTAAGATAACCATCTTTTATTTCCTCATAGGTCACGTGATTAATGAGAAAAAAGTTATGAAACTTTTGGAAAATTGCCATAATCAATATAACATAATTGGCATCATTGACTTTTCGATTTGTAAAGACAGTGTGTCATATTTAAATTCATATTTCGATATAGAATCAACAAATTATTTTGAATTAATTTCTACAAAGAAGGTATATAGATAATGAATGCAAACTCCGTTTCCTTTAAAATAATTTATGAAATTTAAATAACTTTAATTATTTAAAACACAAAATAAGAACAAAAATATTATTTGTTATATTCTTTCAGACAAACATGGATGTACTATGAAGTAATTTTTTTAATTAGCCATAAACATATCTGCGCACTGATTATGACATACTAATCATATGTGTAGCGCATTACTATGAGTGAATGACATTAAATGTTTCCAGGTAAGGGTTAATTTATTTTATCTACAATAAACATATTCTTTGCCCAACTTTTGTTATATTTTTCTAAATGGTTATAATAACGAAAATAAAAAAGGGTTTTTACCCAAATATATTTGAAGCGACTTATTCAAGAAAAAATTTCTTTAAATATTCTTAAAATGTATGTACCTAATTTTTGTTCAAAATACTTATAAAAACTCCTACAAACATGATTTAAATTTTCTACATATTTAAAAAGTGATTATATTTATTAATAAAACAATCATGATTCCATAGTACATAAACCTTTAGATTAAAATTCACTGTTAAGTAACACATTTTTTTTTTTTCATGAAAATACTCGATGTTAAAATTAAAAGTTTTTAATAATCCTAAACATTTTAAAATAAAACAATCCATTTTTAAAAATTGCATATTTTATTTTTTAAACATAAAATATTTGAAACTAATTTTTTTAGATATTCAAAAATTAGCAATAAAAATTTTAGAATTTCATAGCACATAAACCCTTAGATTAAAATGCTTGGCGTTTTTCTTTCTTTAATTTTTTTACCATAAAATTATTCGATGTTAAAATATAAAAGGTTTTAACAATCCTAAATATTTTAAACTGAAGCAACGCTTATTTGTTTTCCAAAAATACATACATTGTTTTTCACACATAAATTATATCTAACAATTTTTTTTAAATATAATTTGAAGTACCATATCGCATTTCACTGAATTCTCTGACGGTGGGGTAGAAACAAAATTTCAATTTGTGGGCTTTTGTTTATAAGATATATAATTTTATTTAGCGTCTGAACAAATACACAGATACAATTTAATGCATTCAAACACAACAAGCAAGTGTAACGAATAAAATGTTTCAATTTATTTTCTACGAGAGAAAATTTATCTTAATAGAAAGAATAATAATAATAATAATAATAATAATAATAATAATAATAATAATAATAATAATGACAATTTTTCTGTTCAATGCAAAAGCAATTATATTATTTGTAAATAAATAAGCATTCTAAAAGGTTTGGTTATTTATATAGATATTCAAAATATATATTTAAACGACCTAATAAATTGAATTTTACCCATATTCATAACTATAGAAGTTCTGCGCCAATAAATATATTTAAACATTTAAACAATTTCAGATTTATCCATATTCTTAAAAAATATAATTTTTTGCCAATAAATGTATTTAAACACTATAAAAAATTCCGTTTTATCTATATTCGTAACAAAATATTTTTGTCATCAATAAATATGTTTAAACACTTTAATAAATTCAATTTTGTCCATATTCTTAGCAATATAACTTTGAGGCTATTAAATTTACTTAATAGGTTCGGCTTTATCCATATTTTTAAGAATGTAATTTTAATATCAATAGCTGCTGTATTTAAATACTTAAGTAAATTCAATTTTATCCATATTCTTAATAATATAATTTTGACTATACTCATTCAATATATTATTCATTTTTTATCGTATCCCCACCAGCATCAGAGTGTTTATACTTTGAAAGATGATACACTGGAGGTGCTGGGTTCGAATCCAATAACGCGGTCAGCCTAATCGTTTGGAATTTTTCATGGCATTCTTCGAACCTTGGATTTCTATGCGTAAATACGGGTAAGGTTTCTTTAGAAAGACCCCCAAGGAGTGCAATCCCCCACTTTAGGGCTTATATCCCTCGTGTTGATAAATAACCGCAATAAATACAACCAACCTTTTTATCTTGACAAGAATGACAAGTCGGAATATGTATGCCAGACGTAACAAATGGGATTTGTACTATAATGGAGTTGTTAAAATATACAGTAATTCGGATACAATACAGTATCCGAAATCTTTTGTGTGTCCCTGTAAATACTAAATGCTTTCTATCATACAGGATTAAACATTTTGTAAACCACAACAATGTATATTCAATTTCATAAAATCTGAAACAATTTAAAATTGTTAAAACGAACCTCAAACAAATTTTCCCCCTATACCATTATGCGACAGAACACTTTATGTGGCCCTGTTTATTAATTAAAATATTGTTTGCACCGCAGAATGTACAGAATGTGAATTTTACCACATACTTCATAGATGCATATGAAGTATATTATGTTCGAAAGAGTGTAACATCATTAAAATGCACTTGAATCTAATTTCTTCCCAATGACCATAATGTAACGAAATATTTTTCATTGTCCCTTTAATCGATATATACATCCGATTTTCAAAAAAATCGAAAAAAAATATGTAATAATTGTATATTTTAAATTTCAAACGGTTCATTGGGTAGTTTTTGCGTTGTTATATGCGGACATACGGACGGATGTATCCAGCATCCAATATCCGGTATCAATTTTTCATTTTTTTCTCATTTCTCAAGAGAGTCCGATTCTTCGGAACGTAGGTAGAGACGTAGCTGGTGTTTTTCGGTGGCTTTATCGCCCCGGGCTCAACACTTTGTGCTTTTCAGTGTCTTTAATTTGTCTAATTTTGCTTTAAAAGGTGTCCGGTATCAATTTTTTATTTTATTCCTTTAGAGTGTCGGATTATCCGCAACGTAGGTAGCGGTCGCAAAAACGAAGTTTGTTTGCTCCTGTCGCCGTTGACCCACCCGCCACCGAGACTAATAACAGTCGAGACGTAGCGTTGTTTTTTCGGTAGCTTCATCAACCCGGGCCCCACCGTTTTTCAGTGTCTTTAATTTGTCTAATTTGGCTTAAAATGTGTCCAGTATCATTTTTTTATTTTTTATTTCATTCCTTTATAATGCGGATTATTCGGGACGTAGGTAGCACTCGCAGGCGAAGTTTGACCGTTCCCGCGTTCGGTTGACACTACAAAACACGAAGCTGTAAAATCGAATTCAAATAGCAATTGAAGTAAAATCGTATTATTTTCCCCATGTGCACCGAGCAGCAAATAACAACACTACTTTGGCCGGATTTGCCGTACTCTTAAATACAGCAGCTTTTTAATTTTATTGCATCTGTGTTGGCAGCCGGAGTGTTAGCGCCGTTTGTTGAATTGTACAGATATTTTTTTATTAATTTTATTTCGAAGTTTTTCCATATAATTAGTAAAATATCTACCTTAAAGTATTAAGAGTAAGCTCCCTCCGAATACTACCTTCTTCCCTAGTATATGTGCAGTTTATCTTCCTGAAAAGTGCCATTTATAAACCCTCCCTTCAAAATGTCCTTTTAATTTGCCTATCCCTTTCAAAAAAGTCCCAATAAAGTCCTTTTAAAATCCCTAGAACTTCCTGTGTGCTAAAGGAGGGCTTATTTTCGGTAGATTCTTTTGAACTTTCTTCATCACACTTTGACCTTCACACAAAGAATTCGGCGAATAATATGTTAAGATATTTTCTTTATGCATAATTTATATTGATATATTTCATTTCGTTTAAATAAAGGGTTTTCTAAATTAATGTAATGAGATTATTTAAATTTAATATTCCCCTCTTCATTAATGATAAGCATTTCAACAAAAATATTTCTTATCATTTGAATTTAAAGATTTGACTAAAAATTTTGTTAAAATTATTTCAAAGCAATATCAGGATTTCATCTCATCGGGATCGATAAAATGAGTATTAAACTTTCTTAGTAACTAAAAAAGGACGATCCCGGATTTAAGACACTGGTGACTAATGGGAGGTTTGAGATCCACTGAGGGTCGGGGAAAGTCCCCCCCCCCTTTTTTTGACTTATCTGAAATAAAATGATATGTTTTTGACATGGAAATTCTTAGATGTGCTGTGTCGTTCCATGGTGCAATATTTTCTTAACAAAATTAAATGTTTGTGCTGACAAATTAAATATTTATTGACAGAAATAAAGCTTCGAATAGCCAATCATACTTTGAGTTAGATTTAATATAGATATAAACGAAAATCTGTGAATTCAACATTATTGTAGATTCTAATACGATTTGCAAATCAATAATTTTAAACCAGTTTAATTCAGTATTGGAGAATAATTAATTTTATCCTAATAATTCAAGTTGTTTAAGCACGTAGTTCAATTATATGTCTATGAATATTGCATTTATTTATATTATTTCATGCATTTATTGTGCTTTTTCAATATATCAGTAATATCATATTCCCAAACAACTACAAATATTTTTCATTTCTCCCGTTATTTCTTATAGGCAACCGTATAGGGTGCAATTCATAAAATTAGATTTACGTTTTTTAGCGATGTATTTATTTTTTAAGGTATGTACTTAGTCATTTTTACAGTAACTTTGTATATTTCATGAAATTTTATTTATTTGATTTAAAGATAAGTAACTTTTTAAGGGGGTCCGGTACACATTAAAAAAAGATTATTTATGGATTCAAAATTTCGAAATTTTTTAAGATGGTTAACCATATGATTAGTAAACAAAAACACGTGATAAAACATATAATATGTATATATATATATTTTATGGAGTAAATTAAATTTATTATAACTTGAAATATTATTTGTAGAATTTCATTTTTTTCCATTTAAATAAATATAAATATATAAACTTTAATTTTGTTTCAGCGGTTTTAAAACATTAATTTAAATAAAAATTAAAAATATTTAAAGTAAAAGTTCCTAAAAAAATAACGTATTATGTAATCATATTTTTCAAAGTATATATATATATATATATATATATATATATATATATATATATATATATATATATATATATATATATATATATATAAATTCAAATTTGCTGAACCAAACAATGAAAAAAGACAAATAAAGCAATTGAAAAAGCATGCTCCAAGTTGGAATCATTTACCTCAAACGTTTCTTATGTTATAATAATTCAAATTGGAGTAATGGTGAAAAAACACATCATAATAAAATGCATTTTCAAAAGAAGTCGTAGTATCCATGCCAACCATTGCGTTTGAAAGCTAGATATTGAAAACAAACCAAAATACAAAAAACAATATTTCCTGTTCTAATTAAGTCATAAACATGATCTAAACGTCTTTTTAAGCAGAAGAAAACAAAGAAATTCTTAATGCAGCGAAAAATTTTCTTAATTTTGAAGATTTTTGTGTCTTGGACGGGGATAGTTTTGTTTATAAAAAACATTTATAAGATGTACACAAGGGAAAAAAATCAAAAAATCAAACAAGATAAAATTATTGCAAAAGAACTGTTTTCAAATTAATATAAAAAAATACTAGATGCTCTAGTACACTGAAAAAAAAAGTATCAAGTCCACTTTATACACACCTAAAATCAATACAATGAATAAATGCTTTTGCATATTAAATATGCAAAATTTATTTACTACTAGATTAACAATACAGAAAATCAAAGTTTTAAGTGAATGTATTGTTATAATAAATATCTAAGCTAATGCAAAAATATGTTTACATTTGGATGTACATCAAACAAATAGAAGAAAAAAAAGAATAGTTTATTTCTTTCTTATGCAAAGAAATCTTTCTTTGATAACAAGAAAGATCTAAGAAAATACTTGATAGCGCAAATAAAATTTTAATGCTAAAATTATTGTCTATCAAGAAATTCTATTTTTTTTCTCTTTCAAAAAACAAACAGTAGAGTATAAAGAGTGATCTGGAATAAAGTGTTTGATAACTCAGAGGAAATATAGTAAGGAAATGAAATACTTTACTTCCGTCAAAGCTTGCGCTAAAATTTTGATTTATAGTAGACATTTATAAGAAGTACATGTAAAAAAAAAGTTTCAAAACAATTTAAAATTGTTGCAGAAGGACTATTCTCAAATTAAACAAATAAAAAAGCTTACTAAAAGTTCGAAATTAAGGAAAAAAATAAAGGATATCAAGTTTACTTCGTAGATCGATAAACGTAAAATCAATATAATGAACAAGAACTTTCGTTTCTTAAGTATGCAAATATTTATTCACTACTAAATTAACAATACTGAAACTGAAAATTTTATGAAAGTATTGTTATAATAAATACCGAAGCTAATACAAAAAAAGGTTTGCATTTTGATGTACATCAAGCAAAAAGAAAAAACAAAAATCTTTTTTTTTTTTTGTTCCTGTGCATCGAAATCTTTCTTTGATAACAAAGAGAATACCCTTTTCCTTTTCGTAGAATAAATAAAGTTTAATGGTAAAATTATTGTCTACCAAAAAGGTTTTTCATTCTTTTTTCTAGTATAGTAAAGAAAGTACATAGAGTGATCTGGAATGATGGGTTTGATAAGTAAGACAAAATATAATAAAGAAATGAAATACATTTATTTAAGCTTACTATAAAATTTCGAATTATAGGAGTCATTTATAAGAAATACTTGTAAAAAAAAAAAAAAAAAAAAAAAAAAAAAAAGTTTTAAACAATTTAAAATTGTTGCAGAAAAACTATTTTCAAATTAAATACGAAAAGTTGCACCAGATGTTCTTAAACACTGAAAAAAATAATAAGAAAGGGTATCAAATTTACTTTAAAGATTGCTACACGTAAAATCAATATAATGAATATAAGCTTTCGTTTCCTAAGTATGCAAATATTTAATCATTTCCAGATTAACAATACTGAAAATGAAGAATGTTTTAAGCGAATGTATTGTTATAAGAAATATCTGAGCTAATACAAAATACAAAATAGGTTTATATTTTGATGTACATCAAACAAATAGAAGAAACAAAAATCTTTTGTTTCCTTCTTATACAAAGAAACCTTTCTTCGATAGCAAAGAAAGTACTTTTTTTTGCTTTTGATAGTACACATAAAGTTCTAATGGTAAAATTACTGTCAACCAAGAAGTTTTTATTTTTATTTATTTTTTATATTTTGGAAAAATACAGTAAAGCAAGTATAAAGAATAATCTGGAATGAACGGTTGAATAAGTAAGAGGAATTATAGTAAAGAAATGAAATACTATTATCTAAGCTTGATATAAAAATTTCAATTAATAAAGATATTTGTTAGAAATGCATGTAAAAAAATCAAATAATTTAAAATTGTTGCAAAAGAACTATTATCAAAAACAATTAAATAAACAAATTATTTTAGTAGATGTTTGAAAACACTTAAAAATTTTTTTTCACTTTTTTTGAAGTTTACTTTACAGATTGATAAACATAAAATCAGTATAACGAATAAAAACTTCCGTTTCCAAAGTAAGCAAATATTTATTCACTTTTAGATTATCAATACTGAAAATGAAAGTTTTAAGTGAATGTATTGTTATAGTAATTATGTAAGCTACAAAAACAGGTTTACAATTTTATGTATATCAAACAAATAAAATAAACAAAATTATTTTGCTTCGTTTCTTTGCAAAGAAATCTTCTTTGATAACAAAGAAATTTTCTTTCATTTTTATAGCACAAATAAAGTTTTAATGGTAAAATTTTTGTCTATGAAGAAGATTTCTTTCAGAAAATACTGTAAAGAACTGTACAAAGATTGATCTGGAATAAAGGATTTGATAATTACAGGAAATACAGTAAAGAAATGAAATATTTTTTATCTAAGCTTGCTATATATTTTCAATATTTCTAACATTTTATCACTAGAAATATCAAAGTTACTCGGCACAGTATTCGTGTTCGTATCTTCAGTATGTTTTTACTAGCTATGATTTACCCCAGTGTCTTTTCATTTTCTTTTAATAATAGTTATCTTCAAAATAAAGTCCGTAACATTCTAAAAAGTAACTGCTTCTCTCACTGTAATAATTATCAGTATACCGTTTCGTAATAATTATAATTTAATTACAAAGATATTTTTTTATCTCAAAAAAACTACTATTGTCTAAAATAAAATATTCTTAATCCAGAAATGTTTACATTTATATGAAAAGTGTATATTTTTCACGGGCGCTATTTTATTTCACCATGGAGAAACCTTTAATTATATACTAAATTCTCAGTAGTAGCAAAAATAAATAAGCATTTAGTGTAGTATTGAGTTTTTCTAGGACTGTAAAAAGAAGATTTTTGAATGTTTTCTGGACATTTTCGAATTGTACACTAGATATTTTAAATTTTTTGAAGTATATAAATAATTTAAAATATGTCTTCTTTGTTACCATGAAGACCGTCACTGATTTTGACGAAGTGATTTTTATAGTATGATTGATAAAATGTAAGTGAAAAAAAATCAAATTAACATTGCTGTAGAAAAAAATGTTTTGAAATTAATTAAGAAAGGTTTTACTAGATATTCTAAAACACTGAAAAAAATAATAAAGGGTATCATGGTCCCTTTATACATTCATACACGTAAAATCAATATAATGAATATACGCCTTCGTTTCCTAAATACGCAAATATTTATTCACTACTAGATTAACAATACTGAAAATGAAAGTTTAAAGCGAATATATTAATTATAAATATCTGAGCTAATACAAAATAGGTTTACATTTTGATGTACATCAAACAAATCGAAGAAAAAAAATCTTTTGCTTTTTTCCTATGCAGAGATATCTTTCGCCGATATCAAAGCCAGCACTTTTTTTCTTTTAGTAGCACAAATAAAGTTTTAATAGCAAAATTATTGTCTACCAAGATGATGTTTGGAGAAAATAATGTAAATAAAGTATAAAGAGAAATCTGAAAAGAAGGGTTTGATAAGTAAAAGGAAATGTAGTAAAAAAAATGGAGTACTTTTATGTAAGCTTGCTATAAATATTCGGTTTTTAACATTTTAACATTAGAAATATCAAAATTGTTTTGTAGAGTATCAGTATTTGTGTCTTGAATATGGTTTTACTAGCAATGATTTACCCCGGAAATTTTTAATTTGCTTTTAAAAATACTTAACTTTAAAATAAAGTCGTTAACTTTGTCGTTAACTTAAATTTCGTTAACTTTGTAAAAAGAAACTGCTTCTCTGAAAGAAATAATTACGTGTATAATGTTTCGAAATAATTTAATTAAAAAGTTGTCGATAACTTTTGTCGCAAAAAACGGCTATTGCCTAGTAGACAATAGACTTAATCCAGACAGGTTTACATTTATATGAAATGTGTATATTTTTCATGGACGCTATTTTATTTTACATAAAATAGCGAATGGAGAAATCTTTAATTATATACTAAATTTTCAGTAGTAGCAAACATAAATGCGCATTTTGTGTAGAATTCAGTTTTTATATGACAGTAAAAAGAAGATTTTTGAATGTTTTCTGGATATTTTTAATTGTACACCAGGCATTTCAAACTTTTTTGAAGATTATAAATGGTTTAAAATATGTTTTCTTTGTTACCATGACGTCTGTCACTGATTCTAACAAAGTGATTTTTATAGTACAATTGATAAAATATAAGTAAAAAAATCAAATTAACATTGCTGTAGAAAAACTGTTTTTAGATTAATTAAGAAACGTTTTACTAGATTCTCTAAAATACTGAAAAATATAATAAAGGGTATCATGTTCACTTTATTGATTCATACACGTAAAATAAATATAATGAGTATAAGCTTTCGTCTCTTAAGTATGTAAATACTTATTCACTACTAGATTAACAATACTGAAAATGAAATTTTTAAGCAAATGTATTTTTATAATAAATATCTAAGATAATACAAAAAAAGGTTTGCAAATAATAATAATAATAATAAATGAAGTTTTTGCAAGAAGAATTATTTTTCAATTAATTTAATAAAGTTTACTAAGATGTTAAAAACACTGAAAAAAATAGTAAAGGGCATTAAGTTCACTTTGTATATTGATATACGTAAAATCTATATAATGAACAAAAACTTTCGTTTCCTTAGTATGTAAATATTTATTCATTACTACTTTAACAATACTGAAAAAAAAGTTTTAAGTGAATACATTGTTATAATATATATCTAGCTAATACAAAATTTTATTACATTTTGATGTACATCAAACAAATAGAAAAAATAAAATATTTTGTTTCCTTCCTATGCATAGAAATTTTTCTTTGATAACAAATGGAAAGTTTTTTTTTCTCCTTTTGATAGCACAAATAAAGTTTTAATGGCAAAATTGTTGTGTACGAAGAAGATTTCTTTCAGAAAATACTGCAAAGAATTGTATAATAAGTGGTCTGGAATGAAGGGTTTGATAAGTAAGAGGGAATATAGTAAAGAAATGAAATACTTTTATCTAAGCTTGCTATAAAATTTCAGTTTTTATTACATGTTATCACCAGAAATACCAAAGTTACGCGGTTCAATATCTGTATTTGTATCTTAAATCACTTCTTACTAGGAATGATTTACCGCGTTGTTTTTTCATTTGCTTTTATAAATAGATAAACTTAAAATAAAATCACTGACATTGTGAAAAATAATTGCTGCTCTGACACTAATAATTAACGTATAACATTTCAAAATCATTTAATTCAGAAAATAACTTTTGTCTAAAAAAATGATATTGTCTAATATAAAATTTGCTTAATCTAGACCCTATTGAAAATGAAGTTTCTACCATGATTAGTTTATCTATAGGGAGAATAAAAAATTTCCCATTACATTACGGCCTATTGGGAAAAATCGTTTCAAAGGAATTTTAACGATGTTATACCCTGTCAAATATATTAAAAGTTATTTGCTTTTACGAGGTGCATTAAAATATGCATTCTATAAAATATAAGGTGAAAATGTAGCTGCTTATTCATTTACAGGGCCATACAAAATAATTCCATTAGATAATGGTAAGAGGGGGAATTGTATGTGACATATTTTAAATATATTAAACTGTTTCATATATAATAACGTTGATGTATGTCAATGAGGCTTAGTATAAATTATACGATACTGCCTTTCCTAATATAAAGTACATAGTATTTATAAAGACACAGAAAATATTTCAAATAGTACATCCTTTCCAAAGTACTCTATATGTATCCAATGATAGCTGATGGATGAATGAAGTGCATTTTCATTATGATATGTACGTATAAGTTTCACTAAATTTATGCATATTGTATGGTGTGTATAAATGCTATAGTTAATATACAGGGCTACCAAAAAGAGCTCGCCAACGTTACTGAATATGAGCATAAATTACTAAAAGGTGATTCTTAAATAAATTATGCATTTTTAAGCTGAACTGCATTAAATTTACTAAGAAATGTTTGCAAAATATAGTAGAAATGATATAGAGGGCCACGCAAAGAATTGGATACATGGAGCCTATGAATGATAATTTATGAGAAAGTGATTTCACTTGTTTTCTGAGTGTTTTAATTTAAAATAAATTTTATCTTAACACCGATGTGTAATAAAGGTGCCAGGCAAACTACAAGGCTGAAGAAAGTATTCAAGTATGTTTTCATCTATTAGTATAAATTGCTGAAAGAGAAAAATCAGGCTACTAGGCATTTTTTTCAAAACTAAATTTTCCCATTATACAGTATGTGTATTAGCTGACAGATCAAACACAGGGCTCTTCAATAATACTGGAATATATATTTGGCTATATTTTGCTTTATATCTTTACTTACCTAAATAACGAGGTTTTGTTAAAGATTTCATGAAGCGTTGGGAAGTGCTTCATAGTCTATGCTTTTGCTTAACGCATGATTTTTCTTACTCGTTTAAATTAAATTGAATACTTATATCTGGCATCTCAACTAAAGTACAAGATTGAAATTATAATAATTTCTTCTATCATCTTCGGACATCAGGGTTTCTTTTTGTCCTTTTTATAATTTCAATTATCAGTTTATATGAACAATATGATTACTAAGAAAGGTTGAACAGCAATAAATAAATAAATAAATAAATAAATTTTATCTATTTTACGTAACATTTTCGGATACTTTGACTTAAAGAAGATTGTATTTTACAATTTCTTAGGATATTTTCATTTCATTTTTTTTCCTTTTTTTGCGTTTCAAAAATATTCAAAACATAGATAAAATATGCATTTAATACTTTTTTTACTATTGTATTCTACAAATGGTATCTTAACGCACAATAAAACTATTTAAGTTTTCATGTTTTGTACATTTCGTATATTTGTGCTGCAAGTCATTTTTATATAACACGTAGCTCACTAAAAAAAGGTGCTGTAAGAAAAAAGTGCTATTCTGTTTAGTTCTGCTCTCTATTAGGCTCCATTCACACCAATTTCATTTTTGTATCACTATTTAGAATACATTAAGTGAAAAAATTGTAAAGATATCTATCATATAGGATGCATCAGGTCTGGAGAAGGTATAAAAATCTCCAATAAGTGAACAGAAATTAATAATAAAACATTTAAACCCTTGCTGATGACGGCCATGTAATGATTGAAATCGTTTTAAGTTATTTTCGCGGTTTTTAAAGAATTTTAAATAAATTTATATTCTATGTATGCACATGAAATTAATCTTAATATATGTATTTGTGCTTTTTATATAAATTTTAATTATTGATAAAATGATTTTCAGCATTTTTCCAGCCAATACATAATCCCCAATTGCCGCAATATTTGTTTGTGCTGCATAATGTATTTCAAAAATAGGAAATTTTAGATCTTTTGAAGCATGAATATCAAACGCATATCATTAAAAAATGTCTTTTGATAAGAATGATGAACGATTCATGATAAACAGTAAAACTTTTAAGGACAAACTCGTTTATGAGTTATGGGTATCCGAGAAATTTTTCTGGTACATGTATATATGTCCACGACACTGAATATACTACAGTGTTTTTCCTTAGCTATTTGTAATACTCACTTTAAAAGAAACAAAAAGCCACGTGAAACTGCTTTAAATTTTTTTGAACATCTATAATAAATCAATGTTTATGCCAAATCATTAATAGCAGATTCCCGTTATTTTCGATGTGAAATATAAACTTTTTTATGTAAAAAAATAAATCTAGTTGAAATGTGCCAAATTTCGCCTTATTGACGTAGATATTTTCTATAACGTTGCATGTACACGCTTGATTTGCCATCCTTCTGTGGTTTTCGAGAAAATCGTTTGCTCAGGACGTTTCTGTGGTTTATTCACAATAGAATGAGGAGAATTCCCAATAGTTCAAGAGGTAAGGAGCTAAACCCTACTTGAGGAAAAGTTCCTTTCTGTCAGGACATCAGTCCTCTTCCCAAAAAGTCATAAAAAACGGCGTTTTCACAAGAAAAAAAGAACGGCGTCTTCGCAAGAACAAATTTCTCGTAGCTTAAGTCAGCAATGTTACGGAAAACTTTTTTAGAGTGGAAATTCCAGAAAAAGTACTAAACATACAGAATAAAATTTCCAATTGATATAACTAATTTTTCGAATATATTTATAATGACAAACATTTCAAAATAAATGATTTCTTTTCTTTATGATTTCAGTTAACAGCCAAGAAAAATTCATTAATGTTAAAGCCATTTGATATGCACACTCTTCAAAGAAATTTTCACAAAATGTCTTCATCGACTACTTTGAAATAATCATTGAACTATATTAATCTGTATATCACCTGAAAAAATATAGTTTAACAAGAGTAAATTTATGTGCTATACACTTATTTCTTTATTTGACTCAGTTCTTATGGAACGCACTTTTCTTACACAATGTGACGTTTTTTTTTTTTTTTTTTTTTTTTTAATCAATCATGTCTATTGTTATTTTCATTCTATAACTTTCACAAATATCGATACATATAAATACTATCGGTTTTGTTGTTCCACAATTTTGCAATAAAACAGAAAGTGGAAAATCATGATATTGTATATATTATATATACTTTTATCGTTTTTTTTTTATATATTTAGTAAAATTTCAATATTTACATCCAAAAATAATTTGCATGTGACTTTTCTCTGAAAGACAATCTTTGAAAATCCACATTGAAGAAAGTCTACTATTTTACGTAACAACAATGTATTAAAGTTGACGCAAAATATCAAATGCTCAAATAAGAAAACAAAAGCTGATTCTTCAACGCTATCCTTCGAAAAATATTCACAGAATGTAGTATTATAATCATCTTCTAAAATTGAACAGAAAGATATTAATATTATCATAAAAAGCAAAAAAAAAAAAAAAAAAAAATTCAACGAGCAAGAAAATATTCTATTTCCTTTCTCTGCAAAGATATTTGTCCTTTACTCAGAAAGGCACATATTTTTTTTCTTTTCTCAACATAAACAAACTTTTAATGCAAAAAAAAATGTTTTCAGTGGTATTGAGGTAAAACAGTGAAGTACTTTCTCGTAAAATCGGTTAAAAATTGCATTGTTTTATGAGCTACGTTACGAGAAAAAACTTCTTTATTTATAGTAAAATAAAAGGTTTTTCATTAATGTCATTTTTAGGTATAAGCTGCATTAATATATATAATTCATTTTAGAATGTTGGAGTTTCGATTATTTTCATGAAATCCAATTTTATATTAAACAATTTATGAAGATGTTTAGACTCAATTTAATTTTTTAAACGGAGCTCTGCTGATTTGTAAATGGGTAGATTAAAAAATCGTATCTGAAATTATTCTAACTCAACTTTGAATCCATATAAAACATAAATAGTCATTATTAAGCATATTTGTCTAGAAAGCGGTTTTTCCAACAATTTACTGAATTATATTCACCCCCTAGATGAAGGAAATCTTTATTATTAATTTTGCTCTAATTTTTTCTTTTTGTCATGTGAATTTTTATTTTTATTTTATTTTTATTTTTTTTTTTTGAGTCCTCCAAATTTGAAGCTTACAGTTTTGGTCGTACACACTTACTCAATTGCATTGCTTTTTGTTCAACAACAAAATTCTTTAAATAGTTTGGAAAAGAGTATTTACTGTGATATACGCTCTTCCTATTTTCTTCATAAATTTTCTACGAAACACCTGTGTGCTTTAAAGTAATCCAAAATAATCCAAGGAAAATCAAGCTTTGATGAAATAAAAGTTTAGTTAAACACACGGAACACAAATGGCAGGGACGAATACAGCAAGACTTGAACACAAACACACAAACAATTAAATATATATATGTAAATATCCGGATTTCGTATTTCTTACAAGAACTTCTAACTACTCTTCTTTCACAACAGATCAATCTCGTGCCCGAAGCACATACATATCCCAATTTTTGGATAATATTTTTATTCTGTTTACCTGCATCAGACATTCGCAGGTCTACCTCTTACCTCCGCACACACACCTCTCTCTCTGCGTTCGTAACCCCTTCCTCTCCACACACTCTCGTCCGCTGGTCACGTGACACAACAGCGGGCGCCGATAAATAAAACAATAAAACACATCATCAGTCATTACACCCCCCACGCAAGATTGAAAATATGGTACACACTTATTTTAAATCTGAAATTCGACTGATGATGTTACACTATTTAACAATGATTTCCCAAATTATAATATATATATATAAAAAAAATAACACCACAAATACAACCGTATCCGGAGAAGGCACGTCTTCCGGGATTCTTCCTATCTGCTAATATAAAATAGAATTAAATTAATACTTCATATACACAATATAACATACAATTAACAAAAGGCAATACACAAAACTTAGTAAACATTAAACAGGACACTAAGAGCTGCTGAAAAAAAAATGTATATTGTTTCACACTCTTCAAGGAATGTTCAAACACTGGGTGCTTCAAAAGTTGTTGAATGTCTTACATAGTGTCCAAGCGTGATAAGGCATCAGCATTGATTAGTTTGGCACCCAGGCGGTGCGAAATCTTAATATCATACTTTTGTAAGGCTAATGCCCATCGCTGCAGTTTTGAAGATTGAGGGGCATTTTTGGTGATAAAAGTTAATGGATTATGGTCCGTAATAAGTTCCACAGGTGAACCGAAAATCCACGTTTCAAATTTTTTCAAACTCCAGATCACTGCATAGGCCTCCCTTTCAATTGTTGGCCATGCCTGTTGAGTTTTGGTGAGTTTTTGACTGGCGTAACTTACTGGATACACTACTCCATCTCTTCTCTGCGATAAACAGGCTCCGATGCCGATTGCAGATGCATCACACTCTATGATGAAAGGTAACCCGATAATAGGAATATGCAGACTGGGCGCTTCGATGAGACCTCTTTTTAACGCGTTGAACGCCTTGTCATGCTCTACTGACCAGCACAAATTCTCTGGACTGTCCTTTTTTGTCAGTTCAGTGAGGGGATATGCTGTTTCAGCATATTTTGGTATATAATCTCTATAGTAATTGCACAATCCTAAGACACTTTTTAGTTGCTTCTTGGTTTGAGGCACAGCTAACTTACGGATGGCCTCCACTTTTTCCGGATCGGTCCGATGGCTGCCGGACCCAATGATATGGCCTAAGTACTTTATTCGGGGTTTTGCAAATTCACATTTTTTCAAATTGACGGAGAATTGTAACTGTGATAGTTTGGAAAATATCTTCTCTAAATGCACCAGGTGTTCCGCGAACGTTTCGGAAAAAACTGCTATATCGTCTATATATGCTCTAGCAAAGTCCTGGTATTCAGAAAGCGCTCTGTTGATTTCTCGTTGAAACGTCGCAGCAGCATTCCTCAACCCAAAAGCCATGACCTTGAAGCGATATTGAGCTCTATGAGTCTTAAAACACGCTAATTTTTGACTCTCTTCTTCTAGTGGTATGGCCCAGTAGCCTTTGAGTAAGTCCAAAGTGGAAATGACGTTGGCTCTGCCAATATTAAATAATAGATCAGTAGAGTTATCCATAGGAAAATCATCAACCTTGGTGATTGCGTTCAGTGCCCGAAAATCTACGCAAAGTCGCAGCGTTCCATCTTTCTTCATCACGCACACTACCGGATGCGGTGCTTCTTCATCACTTTCTTCAATCAAACCTAATTCTAGTAATTCTTGAATTTGTTTGTCTACTTGAGGTTTTAGGGCCTCTGGAATTCGATAAACATAAGGTTTCTTCTTCTCATTATCATTTAGTCTTATTTTGTGTGCACCAACTTTTGCTATTTGTATTTTCTTTTAAAATAATTCTTTATATCTAAACAATAAATCTAACATCTTTTTTCTTTCTACGTTTTCCAAATGATTTAAATTTACTTCTTCGATTTTAAAATAGTTCGAGTTATCCTTTGTACTAGGGGTGGGATGGACTTCCCCTAATTCTTCTTCATTCTCAAAAATTACCCCCACTGCTTGTACCCTAGGAGTAAATTTCCTTATCTTATTCACGTGAACATTTTTAATGTTTCCGTTCGTTAACCTGACTTTGTAAGAATCGGGATTACACCTCGCCACTATTTCGGCTGGCCCTGTCCATCTAGCATAAAGTTTATTACTAGAGTCTGGGATTAATAAATATACCTGCTCCCCCGGTCTAAATTCCTTATAAATTGCCCTTCGATTCGCATACTTCGCATACGCGCCCTGTTTAACCTCCGCTACTAGTGAAGCTTGTTCCGCCGCCTTTTCTAAGTTAATTTTTAAATCCTGAAGGTATTCGGTTGCACTTTTCCCGAGATTTATAGGTAGTGGAATTTCGCCCGACCATGTAGATTTTAATACCGCCAATGGTCCCCTGGCCTCCCTTCCATACATCAACTTAAATGGCGACACCCCCGTCGTACAGTTAGGAATCTCCCTATACGCAAATAATAAATAAGGGATGTGTTTATCCCAATTTTTAGGATCGCTCCGAATAATATGGTGCAACATGCGTTTCAATACCTGATTATACCGTTCAACCAATCCCGAACTTTGTGGATGTCCCGGTGTTGCAAATCTAGGAGCCGCCCCTAGCCTAGCATGAAATTCCTGCATTAAACCTGATACAAAATTTCCCCCCTGATCACTTGCTATTACGCGGGGTATCCCTGTCCGCATAAATATTTCTAACAGCGCATCACAAGTAGCCTTAGCCGAAATTGTTCTTAACGGAACCGCTTCGGGCCACCTACTGTGTTGGTCAACCAAAGTAAGTACATATTGATGTCTACGCGCCGAAGGTGGTTCAATTTTCCCAATTATATCAATATTTACAACGTCAAATGGGAGCTCCGGTCTTTCAATCGGAAGAATCGGTATCTGATCACTGGCCCTCTCCCGGCTTCGCAACTGGCAGTCCTTGCACGATTTACAATACTCCTCTACATCCCGCGACACGCCTGGCCAAAAAAATGAATATCGAATTCTTTCTTTCGTTTTCCTTATACCAAGATGGTTCGCAAAGATTGATTCATGTGCAATCCTTAAAATTTCCTCCCTCCTAATTTTAGGCACTACTAATTGCATGACTTGATCTCCCGAAACCTTTTCCCTATGATAAAGTAAATTATCCACCATAACAAACCCATTTTTCCCTTGTTTTGCATCTTTAAATGCCCCCTGTAAAGATTCGCAATTCTTTTGTTGCTCCCTGTAAATGGTCGTTTCCGAACGCTGATTCGAATTTAAATCCTCGCAATCATTTTTCGTTCCAATACAATTAATAATCAAATTCTCTTCAAAAGATTCATTTTCAACCTGCAAACATAAATATTTATCACTCGTATTTTGTTCTTTTTTCTTTTCCAACGATAAATTTTCATCCCCCCTTTTCGATTTCGTCTCACTTGTTGGTGCCAGACTGTCGGCTATTCTTTTCCCTTCTCCAATTTGCAATGATTGTAATAACTCATAAACCTTCGGAGTAATAATACATGAACTACATAATTTATCTGTCACTGCAAATAATACATCCACACTGTTAAATAAACAATTTGATTCACTCATGTTTAGAGAAACCGGTAATGTTACAAGATCAGCAGTAATTTGCTCGCCAAAAGCTGAAATCAACTGAATTGATGAATTTTCATTATTTTTAAATGATTCTGGTATTTCATTCGAATTTATAACGGGAATCTCAGCAGCGCTGTCAATTAATGTTTTTATTTTTTGTTTCCCCACCCAAATTTCATCGTATTGCAATGGTTGAGTACTTATTGCGTCATTTTCAAAGCATAAAGCTGTCACTTTCGCTATCAACCGTTCGTCTTTATTTTTTCCGGTAGAATCTTTTTTCATTTGATAATGAGAATTTCCCGACCTCTCTTTTTCTTTATTATTAGGACAAAACCGTAAATGAACGATTTGACGGCACAATTTACACACAGACTTTTTCCTATCATTACGCGAATTAAAATTATTTCTTAGATGCGGTGGAATATATTTGCCAGATCCGAAATCATCAGAACCGCGACAATTTGTCGATTTATCATATAACTCAGAAAAGGTTCTACCTTTTGATGTAAACCAATTATCGCATAATTCCGCAATTTCCCGCGCTTTTAACCAATTATCTAATTGTTTTATTTTGACATAGCTTCGCGCCTCTGAGTCTAACGCATCCATTAATCTATCACTAACTATTAATTCATTAAGTGCATCAAAATCATTTACCTTTCTAAGTTCGCAATAAAAATCCCAATTCGCTCTTAACCTAGATGCGAACTGCATATGATTTTCATTTTTCGCCCTCTTTGCCGAAAGAAAATTTTGAAGACAAGCTTCAGGAGTGGGTTGAAATTCTTTTAAAATTAAAGCTTTAACCTTTTGATAATCCTTCATTTCATCTGAATTTGCATATACTAATAAATGCGCAGCTTTTTCCCCTACTAAATTAAACAGTATTTCAACTTTCAAATCTTCCGCGACATTCTTTAATTCAAACGCCCTTTCGAGCGAAGAAAAAAATAAATTCCACGATTCAGGTTTGGTAGGAATCGCAATAGTTAAAGTTTTAACGCTTTTAATTAGAGCTTCTAACGAATTAGTTTTGGGATTTTGTCCATCCCCCCCACCCTCAGAATTTCTGTTCTCAGACTGCAGTTTAGCCATTTCTAATTGGTGTTTGATAACTTCTAATTTCGTTTTTTCTAATTCTAACGCTGTTTTCTGCTCAGAATTAACATATTCTTTTTCATTTTTAAGGGCCTCTTCCTCTTGTTTCTCTTTTGAAATGCGGTCTGATACCGTTGTAACAAGGAATTCTTTTACAAAATCGAAATCCTTATCGTATTGTTCGCTTCCTTCGATTAATGCCTTTAAATCCACTATTCTATGATCTGGCTCTACTTTTAAGCCTAATTCTGTGGCTATAATGACCAGGTCTTCTTTTTTTAACCCTTTAATGCTGAACATATTCTTTTTTTTTTTAAACTATTACTATCTTTATCAATAATTATAATCACTAAATAATATAATCATTCATTATAATCATACACTAGAATATACTCAGAACAATACTTGTTTTCAATTCTAATACGATTATCTCTTTAGAATCATTGCAAACATATTCATTAATCTAATATTCATGAATCTTCAGTTAATAAACAAAAGTTATAACTTTCAACTTTATTTCCAAAACTATAAAAAGTGGTTTCACTTACCTCTGGTTCTCGAAAGAGAGCGTGTGATATACGCTCTTCCTATTTTCTTCATAAATTTTCTACGAAACACCTGTGTGCTTTAAAGTAATCCAAAATAATCCAAGGAAAATCAAGCTTTGATGAAATAAAAGTTTAGTTAAACACACGGAACACAAATGGCAGGGACGAATACAGCAAGACTTGAACACAAACAATTAAATATATATATGTAAATATCCGGATTTCGTATTTCTTACAAGAACTTCTAACTACTCTTCTTTCACAACAGATCAATCTCGTGCCCGAAGCACATACATATCCCAATTTTTGGATAATATTTTTATTCTGTTTACCTGCATCAGACATTCGCAGGTCTACCTCTTATCTCCGCACACACACCTCTCTCTCTGCGTTCCTAACCCCTTCCTCTCCACACACTCTCGTCCGCTGGTCACGTGACACAACAGCGGGCGCCGATAAATAAAACAATAAAACACATCATCAGTCATTACATTTACAACCTGTGTGATGTGCTACCACAGTAAGATTATTTCATAATAAATGCAAGTTCATTATTTAAATCATAAGTAAGGCATTGATAATTTTATGAATGTGAAGTGGGCGTTAACTGATACCGCAGTTTAAAGCGAAAAACAAATTCATTGTTAATATAAAGAACAATTTAGTACACATTAATGTAATGATTTAACATGCATAGCATTACACATTCATGCGGATATATTAAGATCTTAAAAGCAGCTACAATATCTCAGAAGCGAAAAAATTATAAGATATATCACAGAAATTTATTTCAATCTATAAAATAAAAAGATTTATATTTATTGTTAAAACTGGAATAGTTATAGCATTTCTACATCTTCAACAGATTTATAACTGTTGTTAAACTGTGCTACTATTGATTTCACAACACTGTTTTTTATTTTTTATTTATTTTTTTACATCAAGCACGCATATAAATAATGGAAATCAGGTAAATATTATACTAAAAGCCTGTATCACAGCAGACAAATGATAACAATGCAACTCAAAAGATTTGCAACCCATGCTGTGAAGTCATAAATCCCAAATATTTATTGGTGCTTATTATCAAAGCATCAATTATAGCATCGAAATTACAAGTATTACAAAATAAAAGATAATAATACAATTGTTGGTCGAATTAATGTTTAGATGTTAATTTAATTTCTGTTTGTCCACAGCCGCCTAGCTGAAAGACTTAAGCGCAGGTACAAAAAATTGGCGGCTATCATAAGCGGATTTCTTTCAGGAATTGCACGATAATTTGCGGTTAAACACTAACAGAGGGTTCTTTCTGAGATTAAATAAGACAAAAAAATGAAGGATTTGTACAAACTCTTCAAAAATATATATCTCAACTTTTTTAAATATGAGTATGTTCGTGTAGAATTATTATTCAGAAAGCACTGACTTGACTCATTCCGGTCACCGTAATACTTACCCATCAGGGTTTCTTTTTGTCCTTTTTATAATTTCAATTATCAGTTTATAGGAACAATATGATTACTAAGAAAGATTGAACAGCAATAAATAAATAATAAATAAATAAATAAATAAATTTTATCTATTTTACGTAAAATTTTCGGATACTTGGACTAAAAGAATATTGTTTTTTACAATTTCTTAGGATAATTTTATTTAATTTTATTTTTTTGCGTTTCTAAAATATTGAAAACATAGATAAAATATGTATTTAATACTTTTTTTTACTATTGTATTCTACAAATTGTACCTTAACGCACAATAAAACTATTTAAGTTTTCATGTTTTGTACATTTCGTACATTTCTGCTTCAAGCCATTTTTATATAACACATAGCTCACTAAAAAAAGGTACTATAAGAAAAAAGTGCTAGTCTGTTTAGTTCTGCTCTCTATTAGGCTCCATTCACACCAATTTCACTTTTTTATCACTATTTACAATACATTATGTGAAAAAAAATTGTATAGATATGTATCATATAGGATGCATCAGGTCTGAAGAAGGTATAAAAATATCCAATAAGCGCACAGAAATTAATAATAAAAACATTTAAATCCTTGCTGATGACGGCCATGTAATGGTTGAAATCGTTTTGTGTTATTTTCGCGGTTTTTAAAGTATTTTAAATAAATTTGTATTCTATGTATGCACATGAAATTAATCTTAATATATGTATTTGTGCTTTTTATATAAATTTTAATTATTGATAAAATGCTTTTCAGTATTTTTCGAGCCAATCCATAATTTCCAATTGCCGCAATATTTGTTTGTGCTGCATAATTTATTTCAAAAATAGGAAATTTTAGCTCTTTTGAAGCATTAATATCAAACTAATATCATTAAAAAATGTCTTTCGAGAAGAATGATGAACGATTTATGATAAACAGTGAAACTTTTAATGACAAACGTTATTCATGAGTTATGGGTATCCGAAAAAAAATTCTGGTACATGTATGTATGTACACGGCACTGAATGTACTACAGTGCTTTTCCTTAGATATTTGCTATACTCGCTTTGAAAGAAACAAAAAGCTACGTGAAACTGCTTTAAATTTCTTTGAACATCTGTAATAAAATCAATGTTTATGCCAAATCATTAATAGCAGATTCCCGTTATTTTCCATGTGAAATATAAACTTTTTTATATAAAAAAATAAATCTAGTTGAAACGTGCCAAATTTCGCCTTATTGAAGTAGATATTTTCTATAACGTTGCATGTACACGCTTAATTTGCCATCCTTCTGTGGTTTTCGAGAAAATCGTTTGCTCAGGACTTTTCTGTGGTTTATTCACAATAGAATGAGGAGGTTGGTTGATTGGTTGATTTTTGACGTCCGATTATCTACGCTAGGGATATAGGACCAGGGGGGAGTGCCCTTCGTGGGGGTCTTTCTAAGGGAACCTAACCCGTATTCACGCAAGTTTCGAAGAAAACCACGAAAACTCCGAACGGTTAGGCCGACAGCCGCGATTGGGTTCGATCCCAGCACCTGCCGTCTACCAGTTGAGAGGTCCGAACCTCTCGGCCACTGGTGGGGCATAGAATGAGGAGAATTCACAATTGTACAGGAATTAAGGTGCTAAACCCTTCTTGAAGAAAAGTTCCTTTCTGTCAGGATATCAGTCCCCTTCCCTAAAAGTCATAAAAAACGGCGTCTTCACAAGAAAAGAAGAACGGCGCGGAGTCTTCACAAGAACAGTCTTCTCGCAGATTAAGTCAGCAATGTTACGGAAAACATTTTTAGAGTGGAAATTCCAGAAACAGTACTAAAAATGCAGTATGAAATTTCCAATTGATATAACTAATTTATCGAATATGTTTAGAATGACAATCAATTCAAGATAAATGATTTCTTTTTTTTATGATTTCAGTTAACAACCAAGAAAAAAAAATCATTAATGTTAAAGTAATTTGATATGCAAACTCTTAAAAAAATTTTTTCACAAAATGCCTTCATCGACAGCTTTGAAATAATCATTGAAATATATTAATGTGTATATCGCCTGAAAAAATATATATTAACAAGAGTAAATTTATATGTTATACACATATATATATATATATATATATATATATATATATATTTTTTTTTTTTTTTTGACTAAGTTCTTATGGAACGCACTTTTCTTACACAATGTAACATTCTTTTTTTTTTTTTTTTTTTTTTTTCAAATCAAACATGTTTATTGTTATTGTCATTTCCTAATTTTCAAAAATATCGATACCTATAAATACTATCGGTTTTGTTGTTTCATAAATTTGCAATAAAACAGAAAGTGAAAAATCGCGATATTATATATATTATATATACTTTTATTGTTTTTTATATATTTAGAAAAATTTCAATATCTACATCTAAAAATAATTTGCATGTGACTTTTCTCTGAAAGACAATCTTTGAAAATCCACATTGAAGAAAGTCTCCTATTTTACGCAACAACAATGCATTTAAGTTGATGCAAAATATCAGATTCTCAAATAAGAAAACAAAAGCTGATTCTTCAACGCTATTCTTCGAAAAATATTCACAGAATGTAGTATTATAATCAGCTTCTAAACTTGAACAGAAAGATATTAATATTATCATAAAAAGCAAAAAAAAAAATTCAACGAGCAAGAAAATATTCTATTTCCTTTCTCTGCAAAGATATTTGTCCTTTACTCAGAAAGGCACATATTTTTTTTCTTTTCTCAACATAAACAAACTTTTAATGCAAAAAAAATGTTTTCAGTGGTATTGAGGTAAAACAGTGAAGTACTTTCTCGTAAAATCGGTTAAAAATTGCATTGTTTTATGAGCTACGTTACGAGAAAAAACTTCTTTATTTATAGTAAAATAAAAGGTTTTTCATTAATGTCATTTTTAGGTATAAGCTGCATTAATATATATAATTCATTTTAGAATGTTGGAGTTTCGATTATTTTCATGAAATCCAATTTTATATTAAACAATTTATGAAGATGTTTAGACTCAATTTAATTTTTTAAACGGAGCTCTGCTGATTTGTAAATGGGTAGATTAAAAAATCGTATCTGAAATTATTTTAACTCAACTTTGAATCCATATAAAACATAAATAGTCATT
Organism: Maratus speculifer; assembly: GCA_964019185.1. Taxonomy (NCBI): domain Eukaryota; kingdom Metazoa; phylum Arthropoda; class Arachnida; order Araneae; family Salticidae; genus Maratus; species Maratus speculifer. The sequence goes on along the minus strand of OZ025297.1, from coordinate 175,333,267 downwards.
ATTAAGCATATTTGTCTAGAAAGCGGTTTTTCCAACAATTTACTCAATTATATTCACCCCCTAGATGAAGGAAATCTTTATTATTAATTTTGCTCTATTTTTTCTTTTTGTCATGTGAATTTTTATTTATTTATTTTATTTATATATTTATTTATTTATTTATTTTATTTTTATTTTATTTTATTTTTATTTATTTATTTTTTTTTTTGAGTTCGCCAAATTTGAAGCTTACAGTTTTGGTCGTACACACTTACTCAATTGCATTGTTTTTTCTTCAACAACAAAATTCTTTAAATAGTTTGGAAAAGTGTATTTACAACCTGTTTGATATGCTACCACAGTAAGATTATTTCATCATAAATGCAATTCCATTATTTAAGTCGTAAGTAAGGCATTGATAATTTTATGAATGCGAAGTGGGCGTTAATTGATACCGCAGTTTAAAGCGAAAAACAAATTCATTATTAATATAAAGAACAATTTAGTACCCATTAATGTAATGATTTAACATGCATAGCATTACACATTCATCGGATATATTAAGATCACAAAAGTAGCTACAATGTCTCAGAAGCGAAAAAGTGATAAGATACATCACAGAAATTTATTTCAATCTATTAAATAAACAGATTTATATTTATGGTGAAAACTGGAATAGCTATAGCATTTCTACATCTTCAACAGCTTTATAACTGTTATTAAATATGCTACTATTGATTTCACAACACTGTGTTTTATTTTTTATTTCTTTTTTTACATCAAGCACGCATACAGATAATGGAAATCAGGTAATTATTATAGTAAAAACCTGTATCACAGCAGACAAATGATAAAAATGCAACTCAAAAGATTTGTAACCTATGCTGTGAAGTCATAAATAAAAAAAATATTTATTGGTACTTATTATCAAAGCATCAATTATAGCATCGAAATTACAAGTATTACAAAATAAAACATAATAATACAATTGTTGATCTATTTAATGTTTAGATGTTAATTTAATTTCTGTTTGTCCATAGCCTCCTAGCTGGTAGACTTAAATGCTGGTACAAAAAGTTGGCGGCTATCATAGGCGGATTTCTTCCAGGAATTGTACGATAATTTGCGTTTAAACACTAATAGATAATAAAAGTGTTCTTTGTTTCTCTTTCTGGGATTAAATAAGACAAGAAAAATGAAGGATTTGTGCAAACTCTTCAAAAATATTTATCTCAACTTTTTTAAATATGAGTATGTTCATGTAGACTTATTACTCAGAAAGCACTGGCTTGACTCATTCCGGTCACCGTAATACTTACCCATCATAGATATGCATAATATAATATATGAGAATAAAACACGTGAAAATTACTTATACAGTGCATTGCAATTCCAAAACAAAATTTAAACGTATAGTTAAATATTTTTAATATGCATAGTAATGCTCTATTAGTGAAATGCTGATGAACCCCTTTCTATAAATTATTGCGTCAAAGAAACATCCTTATAACTCCAACAATAATAATCATATTAACTAAGAATCTACTGCTTCGGACTAGGCGCCTCATTTCCAATAAAAATATATCTTTGAATTGAAATTTGAATTAACACAGATACACACACACACAGACAGACACACGGACGGCAATTTTTTTTCCTAAAAATATGTTTTTCTGAATCTCCAGTATCTCACACGTGTAAATCCGTCAAAAAACTTTTTTGATTTTCAAAACGTTTGTAAGATTTAACCTATACTACGTACTATGGGTAAGCAATAATAATAAATTGATTATTCAAATATGAAAATATTCTATCTTTATTTGTAAACGACTAATTTTCAACTTCCAGTCTTTTCTATATCCCGAACAGAACAGGAGACTGTTTTTCAGACTATTTAATTTCTTGAGACTCACAAGAATAATTAAAAGGAGAAGATGATGTGGTTTTATATATGTGAAGTTTCAGAATTGTAAAAACTACGTATAAACACATGGATATAAAACTTATCTATTTGTTAGTTATATATATAAGTGTGTGTAAAAATAGATATAAAACATATATACGTGTTTATACACAATGCAGATAAGAAAAATTACATACAATAAATGTATTTATATTTTAAATGATACACCGAGAAGGAAAATTTTACAATATTAAAGAAACATTTAAAAAAAAGGATTATTTAAGTCGCACATTTTCTTTATGAGAAAAAGACAAAAAAATATACTTATTCATAGATGACAAACGATAATTTGTTAAAAGTAATTTCTAAAAAAATAAAAAATAGCATACACTGTAAAAATTGGGAACCTATTGCTGCGTCGTCACTACACCGCTTTTATAGAATATCCCTATTTTGACCGATGAAAATGCTCCATAACATAGTGAAGTAATCGTTTTCTATAAAAGCAGTAGAGTGACGATGCAGCGAAAGTTTAAAATTTTTAACAGTGTAGTTCAACTGATATTGCTTTATTATTAATCAAAATGCCTCATAGCGTAAATACTTTTGACCCTGAAAATGTTTTGTTATTGTAATACATAAGAATTTCAACTAGTTATATTAAATTATTTTTATTTATATTATTTATATTACATTCGTTAAAAGGCTAAAATATATACTTTTTTTCAATAATGTGAATTTTTCCATATTTCTGCAAAAAGTACAGCGCATGCGTGACTGGAAGACATAAAAAGACTTTATTTCTTTTTTTCCAATTTTTTTGCCTCTGAAGTTCCCAACTTTACCGAATTGAAAATCAAATATTTTATTTTTTTGGTCCACTCTAGTTTATAAAGATTTTTCTTTTAAATATGCAAGCTGTACGATAATTTGTTGAAAGTAATTTCGAAAATATAAAAGATAGAATTTTATTTCTGAGATTTGCTTTATTTTTAATCAAAATCGATCGATGCTTAATAGTACTTTTATTTTCGGAAAAACAAATCATCTTAGCGTGTTTGAAAATATACAAATTCGAAGTTCTAAATAATTTATTAAAAGCAGTTTTCTACTATATAGAAGATAAACTTTTATCATTTAGATTGCTTTGTTTTAATAATAAAAAAGGTCGATTCCTAATATTGCTTTTATTTTTCAAACAGGAAATTGTTCTCGCGTAATAACCCAATAAAATTATTGTATTGATTCTTGTTTTCTGCAAAACAGCGACATCTAGAAAATATATTATTTTCCACCCTTGAACCTAAAAACTAACTGATTCACGCATTCACAAGTTAATGGCTGTATTTCGAAAACTAATTTCGTTTACTCCAAAATAATGCAGAGAACATCTGTTAGCAATTTATAAAAGTGCAATTTAGTTTCTTCGGAAGGTAAAAATGTTATTTAATGAAAGAGAACCCGGACAAAAAGTATAGTAAACTCGATACATTCTTAACAGCTGTATTTGCTCACAGCGTAAATATTTTTGACCCTGAAAATTATTCTTTGGTATTTAAATACAATATAAGATTATTTGAACATGCGAAAAACTGAACAATTATATTTTTAAATTTTCTATTCAATTAAACAATTTAGTATCTTTACTTGTGCTATACCTATAGCATAATAATATAAGATTCAGTCTGAGATAAACTGAGCATTTAAGTTAATTCAGAAAATCAATTCATTGGTTAAAAATATCTAGTAATATTAAATTTAATGTTAATATTCCTGCTTTTAATGCTGTATGTAGCAGTGAAGCATGTTTGAGGGGCATGAAATTGGAGACCTAAAAACATTCGAATAACCTACTTTACGGGTAGAGAGAACTAATTAATGCACTTTTTCTAATTGCAAAAAGGTGTATATATGAGATTTAAACTAAAGTAAAATATACATATTTAACTGTTTGTATGCTTAAACTCTTCACTGAGAAACAATTCAAAACAAGTTGCACGGTCTATGATGCATTGGACTGAAACTCCATCAATCAGGTTTTCATGTGACGCACACTATGAAAAGGACATGGTTCGAAGTTCGTTCGCTTCTATATACATATACTTCAAGATTTTATTTTTTAAAAAAATGAGCAGGGGGGGGTAACCCTTCATTGCAAGGCCTTTTCTAATTTTATGAAAAGAATTATATGTAATTCATACGCTGGTTTAATATGGAAAACATAGTAAAAAAAAAATCTTTTTCATCTAAAATTTTATGTTTTATGTCGAGTTCCCTATATACACAATTAGGGTTCTTTTTAAATTGTGTCGCTACATTTTCAATTAAATAGTGTTAAATTAATTGATTTCATCTGTTTAACACTCTGAAACGTTCTTTATGTGATTATTTTTAAGGATTGAGTAAAAGTAATAAAAGTAAATTTTGCTTTAATAGCTTGACCCTTTTTTTCGTAGAACATATTGTATTTTTTTATGTTAAATGCAGCCATCTAACATGGACAAACTAAGTGTTATTCCATTCTTTGTACTGTTCTTGATTAGTTAAAGGGATTCTTTTGGCACACAATGTGTATCATATTATTTTTAGGTATGTACCACATGTGGTATAAGACGCATTGAAAGGTTAAGTAAATTTTCAGCTAGAATTGTTTCTTCACATATGCCTTTGGAGGTTTAAAAAATATACACTTTATCAAAGCAATATAACTTAGAGGATATTACTTATGTAAAAGTAGAATCTAATAAAATAAATGACATACAATAAATAAATAAACAATAAGGGAGTGAAGAGTTAAGTAAAGCAAGTCAGGCCAGTTTAAATACAAGCTGTAGAAAAATTATTTGCTTAACTCATAATGTAATATGGCCGTAACTATGATTAATAAAGATTATTTATTTATTCATTTTTTTTTTACAAAATGTCTTTATAGATGACATAAATAGTGTCACATTATTTATAATATATTTATAGTTCTATCTTCTGGAAGAAATCTCATTCTTTGAAATATTTACCTCTTCTATTTACGTTATTAGTTGAGATATTACTCAATAGTTGTCGGAATCTCTACATGAAACAACAGAAAAATCATTAAAAAAACTGACATTTAATGATAAATGAGGGAAGCAAGTAAGAAAAAGCCTTAAAAAAGTAACAAAATAATAACTTTACTTATGGTTTGAAAATTTCATGAATGTATAATAAATAAATGGATTTAATTTTTAATTTAACGAAAATACCCTTTTTGGAATAGAAGATAATATACCAAATAATTATATCTTCATTAAGAATTTAATTTGTCATAATCATATGTTAGTGCAATACAATTGTTTAAAAATGTTTTGAAAGAGAGAGTTTTAATTTTAAGCCATTAAAAAATGTTCTGCTCAGATTATTTTGAGTAATAAAGCTGCATAGTTTATCAATGGCAGGCGTGTATATCTTATATAGGTCATGTAATAGCATACAAATAAGTAATTTCTGATTAGAATTATAAATTACACCTCAATTAAAAAAAATGTTTTTGCGTAACTATCTTTTAAGGCCTTTTAAACTGAGACATTCTCATATTTGATTAGAGACAGTATAACTATAAGCTCGCTACGAAAAATGAAAGCAAACTGAGAATCAGAAGGGAGATTTCATGCTAGTCCAGGATTTGTAAATATCATGATACTTTCGAAAACTTCTAAAATATCGGTTATTTTCGATATATATCTGATTTTTCCAAAATAGTTGTTGATAATAAATGTTGTCAAGAATAATATGAATTAAATACTAAAGTACATTGCCTTTAACATGAGAACTATTATTTTATAAATTCACTTTAATTTAATATTATTCTATAAATTCACTTTTCTTTTCCTTTTCCTTTATCTTCTATTTCTTGAACAAATTTGAAAACAAAAAGAGTTTGCTTCTACAGTCTAATAACAATAATAATAAGTAAATAAATAAAACTATAAGTAAATAAAACAACTACTAAATTCAGTTTTAAAGTATAAAAAAAATCAAATTTATAAAACAAAATTTTAAAAATAAAATAATTTTATTTAATTAAAAATTTTGACATGAAAGTTTTTCATATTTTGTATTCCCTAACGTGATGCACGATTTAAATTCAACTGAATTAAAACCAGAAAGGTTATTTTCTAATACAATTGTATGTATCTGATTATTTAAACTCTGACATTTCATAATTCAACGGCTGATCTAAATTAATTGTGTCCAACATATTAGTTTTACATTTAAAAGTCAGGTATTCAAACATAAATTTATAAAATATAGTATTTTTCAATAGTATCTGTTAGGCTAAAAAAAGATCTGTATATACAAATGACATAGTCAGTGATAGGTGAAAATTTTATTTACGCTTGTTCAGATGGAAAATATCAAAAATATCTCGCACAGTAAAATTTTGAAAACAGACAACAAGAATGTGGAAATATCGAAAGTATCAAATACCTTCAGTATTTTGAAAATAAATTTAAAATATCGAAAATATCAAAAATCTTGATACTTTGAAATTAAATGTCGAATATATATCATGATATTTATCACGATATGTATCCATTGATATATATCAACGAACTTTGAGATGGTCGCGCTGAGAATGTGCAGTGAATTTGTGAAAAACGCGGCCTGGTTAGAGTACTTCTGGGTGAAATCAACTAATCTACAATAACAGCTGCATAATTTTTAGATGCATATTTTGCAATAAACTGGTTTCTACAAGTAGAAATTTTCTTATTTATTTATACTAATTTATTGCTATTTTATTCCCTTACACTTTAAATTCCACAGATTTCAAATGACATTTTTAACGAATTAAATCTTATGAATTACGATGAAACAAAAAATAATTTTTCTTTTTTTTCAATTTCCGATTTTTTGCATTAATACTTGCTAGCAAGCAAAGACAATCTTTACAAAAATATTTTTCCATTCTCCAAAATGAAACATTTATAAGCAGAATGTCATGAATATTAATGCCCTTTGAAGCTTTTCTGCTTCTTTTATGTTGACTTTTGGTACCGTTCTATTTTATGTCTTCTCGCAGAAAAACATTGTTGACAAATTTCTAAAATAAAAAGAATTTGGATATTTACATTTGAATGGTATTAATTTTGTTGGATAATACTGGGTAATATATATATATTTTTTTCTGTTGAATTTCATACAATTCCCTTTTATACTTTAATAATTTATGTGGAGTCACAAAATGCAGTTGTAAAGATTTTTTCTTTCAATTTGTTTACATTCTGAGAGGGATTTTTTTTCAATTCTTTTCTGCATTGGAAAAAACAGAAATATTTACATCTTTCATTTCTACATGAATAACTATTTTCTTATGAAAATATTTAATTGGTCACAGTCTTCTTAGATTCAAAAAGCTTTTGTTTTCAATGTTATTTATAGAAATGAATAACAATCTCAAAATGATTCGCCAACATAAATGGTAATCTTTGTGGATTTTTTTAATTCTATCGGATTCAGCCCTTTATTTACAAACAATTTTTAATTTTATATATTTTATTGATTGTCATTTTTTTATATAATAATTGTCTATGTTAAGAAAAAAAAGTGTGTATTTTTTTGAGAGAAAATGAGAATCCTTTAAAACGAAATTATTTCTAAACAAATAAATGCGCAACGCATGTCCTCTCAAGTAACATAGGCTGAATTTCGCTGTTTTAATTTAAAACATTTTCAAACGAATAAATGTACAACGCATGTCCTGCCAAGGAGCGTAGGTCGAAATTCGCTGTGTTAATTTAAAAGTTTATTTTTCAAAACATGAGTATAATAGAAATAACTTGATGCAATCTGGACGAAAAAAAAAATCACTCTTAAAACTAAAGAGTGGATTTGGCTTTTCGACAAAGAACTGTAATTTATTGGATCGTGAATAAATTATTTTTTTAAACATTTTATTCATCTTGATTTTAACTACTTATTTAAATTATTAATCTTGATTTAAATTGCTTTGGAACAACTCATTCATTCGTGTTGTTTCAACACTTTTCGGGGAGCTATTTTATTCATCTTGATTTTAACTGCTTATTTAAATTATTAATCTTGATTTAAATTGATTTGAAACAACTCATTCATTCGAGTTGTTTCAACACTTTACGAGGAGCTAACTTTCAAATTATGAGATGAGTGGATTTCGGCTCAACTTGAGTTATTTAGTGGCTGAGATTTTAAGAGAGTACATTTCTAAATGTGAAACTGATTATGTTAATCACGTTTCTAAAAGTGCTAACACTTGATCACTAACGTAAAATCTGTCAGTTTAACGTAACTAAAAACCATTAAAAAATTCATTTACTTTATATTAATTACTTAATGTTATCATATATAATATGTTTCAGGTACACACATTTGGGTACATTCTTTTGATAACCTCCCATGTTCGACAGAGAATTGTTTGTTCATATAAAACAATCTTCAATATTGGATGAATAATTAACTCCTTCATTTTAACTGTAGTTGGATTTCCTTTCATCTACTAAAAAAATTAAATAATATTATCCTTAGCCTTGTAAAGGAAATGTGTCCGATTCTTCAACCATTCAGAATAATCATTAGCAGATGATGTACTATATAATATAGAAGAAAAGTCACGCCATTTACGAGTTTAAAAGTTATAAAGTGCGGAGTTTACGATATATGCAGTGTTAAAGATTTTTTTTCTACACGTGCAAAGTTGGGATAAAATAATATGTTTATTTGGCTTACAATACGAAGTAAATCTTTATTAGAATAATTGTAACAACTTTCATTCTATTTTGAGCATAAAAACTGGTATAAATATGTAAATACTACTAATTAAAGAGTAGAAGCGCATACATCACAGGACATAGCAAAGAAGAACACATTGAACTCCTTAATTAGGTATTGGAAGTGATGGTGTCGGCCACACAATATCTGCGGTATACATCCCACCGCGGCGTCATTCCAAACTTTGTAACTTGTAACATTTTTGTATTATTATTTATATTTTTATCACCATTTATATAAAACGGTAAGCTTTTAAAAGTTTATATTGCAAATTTTGGATTTGTATTTTTCATATGATATTATTAATGATATGGTATAAAGTCTTATGATATTATTTAGACAGATGGTATTATTTATAATAAAAAGAATAAGTATTTGAATGCTTATACGTATATATATATATATATATACTTATATATACATAGTATCTATCTATCTATCTATATATATATATACGTATAAACAATAAACCAATGAAACCATTATTTTTACAATCATCCTATTAAAATCATTTGAAGTTTAAAGTGATATAGAAGGCAGATTACTAAAATTATGAAAGGTAAATGGATAAATGGACAGTAGAAAGCTTTTTTATTAAACTACTCATCAGGGGTGCATAGTTTAATAAAAAAGCAAAAACTTCCAACCAGTTTCTGTTACAAGTCGTGCTAAAAGCTAAGAAATTCGACCCGTAACGTACCCGACTGGTCGGACTTTATTTACTGTTTCAAGTTAAAAAAAAGGAATTCATTGAAAAAAACAATAATAAATAATAATAACATATATATATATATATAAATATATATATATACTAAAATATTTACCAAACCTATAACTGGAATGATCTATAATTCAAGAGAATTATTTCAGTTAAGAGCTAAGGCAGATTTAAATTACATGTGGCTCAGTAACAGGTTAAAGATTACAGTTATAACAAGTAATGTAGATGATAAAATTAAAATAATAACAAAAATTATATTGAAAATTAGTAGATCATATATTATATTATAATACTCATTCTACAGTTAGAAAAAATAATTGTTTCTGTTAAAGGCATTGCATTTTTGAACAATTATTAATATTACTGTACTAATTTTTAACTAAAAAATAAAATTTTACTTCTACTTCAAATACACAAAAAGTGTTTTAGTGCTGCCATCTATTGGAAGAATATATTCACTATATTTTATACTTATGGTGCTGCCATCTATTATGGAATAAGAGAAATATTATTTGAGAAAGCAAAGAGTTTTCCAAGAATAATTTCTATTCCAGTATTTTACAAATATATATATATATATATATATTAAAACCAATGCTTCTTACAGCAGTACAAATTACTTGTATCATTTTGTAGCGACAAATAAAAAAATAAATAATGATAACAGTTTAATAAAATTACCACGCATGAAAATTATTTCAAAAAGGGAAATTTCTTATTTTAAATTTACTAGTTGACCCTGTATACCTATTCTAGCATCATTCATAAATATTTATACATTAGAAAACATGAATAATGGGCTTTCCCAAAATTCCCTCTAGTTCATTTTTTGTTACTCTTTTGTTTCCATTATAAGTTTTCCGTATAATTTTGACACAATTTACAACCGTACTCTTTTTTTGCGTGATAAAATGTGCCGAATAAAAAATGAATAATAAGTAGGGTAACCTAAAAATTATTCTAATAACTAGTGCTGAAATTTTACGAGTTCTTTCTCACGCATTTTAAGTAACAAAGCTATTATTATAAATTATTTTATTAAAGGTTGTTAACTTAATTATTTTTATTTTTGTTCATTTTTACATGTTCTTGGGTGATTTACGTTAAAAAGTATGCATATAAGTGTAACATATATCAATGCTATTCGCACCTACTGTAATTTTTGCTCAATATAAATGAAAATAATTTGGAATAAGTCTATTGACCCCTTTATTGATTAAAGAAAATATACTAAAGCATTTATAATTGGGTGAGAATTATAATATATTTTTTCATCTGCATTTGATACTATTACTATGGTTCTTTATTGCTATCTTTATTTAGATAATGGAAAACGCTGCATTATGAAGGAAAATTCTACATATTATTTTTCTGTCTGAAACTCCAATAAAATGCTACACATTTATAAAATCCAAAAATGCACTGCAAACGTAGTAAATGACTGCGTTCGTACAATAACGAAGTTTTAAAAATATTCAGATCTTGGTGCAACAGCATACAGCACTTTTTGTACTTTATAAGTATCCGAAATCATTTGTGTGTCCCTGTAAATGCTTTCTTATTTCGATTGTAAAAGATGCAATCTTTAATAAACCTCAACAACATATATCAAGGTCATAAAATCTGAAATAGTTTAATACAATTTGTACCCGTCCCAAACAAGGTTTTCTCCTACACCATTATGTAATGGAATACTTTTGTGTGTCACTGTAAATTAATAAAAAATATTCTTTGCACCACAGATTGTAAAAAATGTATATTTTAGTATATACTTCATAGATGCATATTGATTTTATTATGTTCAAAGAGTGCAACATCACTAAAATATACTTGAAACTGTTTTTTTTTTTTAAATATTGTCTGTAATGTAACGGAATACTTTTGACTGTCCCTATAACTGAACTATGCATCCGATTATCAAATAAGTTGAAACAACTCCACAAATTATCCAACTATTATATATTTTTAATTCAGTTGGATAGTTTTTTTTTTCGTTATTATATGCGAACGGACAGACAGACAGACAGACGAGCGGACGGACGGACGGAACGACGAATATAGGTGCTACATATTTATATAATTATTAACTCACCTAACAAACACTGTAAAAAAAAAACTATGCGCAGTACATACTGCAATGAATAGAATTGGCGCATGAAATGTTAACATTAAAACGTTGTTTAAGATATAATGGCGAAGTATAGTGTAAAATATTTTAGAAGTAGTGCATAGTTACAAAAATGATATAATTATATATGTAGAAGTAAATTTATATTAATACCACAAAGTGATTTATTTATGACCCAACAGTATTCTCATTTAATTGTTATGACTATTTACTCGCCGGTTTTTATACATCTATGTAGAGCTATATACATGTTAACTATGTCTATAAATCCTTATTAGCAGTTATTTTGAAAAAGTGCATAAACAGGCTTTATAAACTAATACATATAGGGTAACATCCCCAGTAATTGGCACTTTAAGAATTTGTCTTTAAACTTACTTCAATTTTCATTACAAAGAAATAACATATTTACTTGGAAATATTTTTAAATCAAAGAACGCATATCTGTGCATCTATTTCGCCCACTAAAAGCAAAAAAATTTGAAAAAGTATTTTTATAAAAATGCATTTATAAAAAGTTGCTGAAATCACCAGTAATTGGCACCTAGAGAACCAATGTATGACTCCTTGTGATCCAGTAATTGGCACAAGTTTATATTTAAAAAAAAATTACTTTTTGCATTGGGTTTAATCGCTTTAAATGAATTTACTGTAGATGAAGATGCCATATTTCAGGTTTTTGATAGTAAAACATCAGATATTAGTCTGAAATGTGAACACTTTAAAACAATATAATATACTTATATTAATACCCAGTAATTGTCATGCTGTCCCCAGTAATTGTCATATGAAGCTTTAATGAATTCCAATTACCGATAATATTTTATGTTTTCAAATAAAAACAAAAGATAAACAAAATTAGTCTATAACTTTAAAAGTACTTAAAAAATAAGTGGTTTAATCTCAAATTCCTTGCGAATTCCTTGTAATTGGAATAGGTGCCAATTACTTGGAACTAGCAAAATTGAAGCACCATTAATTGGCATTTATCATTAATTCAGAAATCCAAATATTTGTGTCGAAAATACTTTTACACAATGAAAGTAACCCTTTTTAACAAAACAAAACTGTTGCCTATTAAAATTTAAAATATATTATAAATCATATAATAATGACTTGAAAAGCATACCTTCCTTAAACCAAAGAAGAAGCATTTGGAACAAAAATGGCTAATTTCATACAAGCCATAATTGTTTCTCTTTCCGAGGCACTATTGTCATCTAGTAGCATAAATCAAAGTTATAATCTTTAACGTAAATGAGCATATAACTGGTATACGGTCTTGCATTTTTAAAAGACTGGATATAAATCTTATTTTAGGTCATGTTTGTAGAATGTGCCAATCACTGGTGCATGCCAGTTACTGGGGATGTTACCCTAATGATCATAAATAACTGAACACTGCAGCAATAATATTTCAGACAGTATGATTAACAGTAGTATTTGATATATTGAAATGGTGTAAGTAAATAAATATGTGGAACAGATTGATCGAAATAGCTGATATTAACATAATATAAACAAGTTGGAAAATGCACGTGAACGTAGCAAATGAGGTGCGTTCGTACGATAACTAAGTTTTAAAAATATTCAGATATTGCTGATATAGTAGAGCGTACTTTGGATACAGAATAGTAGTCGAAATCTTTGTGTTTCTGTAAATATGCAGGAAGTAATTTTTATTACACCTCAGAAACCTATATCTTATTCATGAAATGTGAAATAGTTGAATATAATTAAAACATGCCCCAAACAATGTTTCCCCGTGTAGCATTATGCAGGGGAATACTTTTGTGTGGCCCTGTAATTTAATACTAAATATTCTTTGCATCACAGATTGTACAGAATGTATATTTTCGTACATACTTTATAGATTCATGTCAATTATGCTATGTTCAAATGAGTGTAACACCATTAAAATGCATTTGAAACTTTTTTCCCATTAATCGTAATGTAACAAAATACTTTTGATTGTCCCTGTAATTGTTCTATTCATCCGATTTTCATAACATTTGAAATGACTCGACAAAATTATGTAATAATTATAAGTTTTCAATTTCAAACGATTAAAATGCATATGAAACTTTTTTTACCATTGACCGTAATGTAACGGAATCCTTTTGGTTGTCCCTGTAATTGATATATCCATCGGATTTTCATAAAATTCTTTGCATCACAGATTGTACAGAATGCATATTTTAGTATATATTTCATAGATTCATGCCAATTCTATTATGTTCGAATGAGTGTAACATCATAAAAATGCATTTGAATCTTTTTTCCCATTAACCGTAATGTAATGGAATACCTTTGATTGTCCCTGTAAATGATCTATGCGTCCGACTTTCATAACATTTGAAATGACTCGATAAAATTACGTAATAATTATATGTTTTAACGTTCAAACGATTAAAATGCATTTGAAATTCTTTTCCCATTGACCATAATGTAACGGAATCCTTTTGATTGTCCCTGTAATTGATCTATCCATCCGATTTTCATAACATTTGAAATTACTCGACAAAATTACCCAATAATTATATGTTTTAAATTTCAAGCGATTAAAATGCATTTGAAAAATTTTTCCCCATTGACCGTAATGTAACGGAATCCTTTTGATTGTCCCTGTAATTGATCTATTCATCCGATTTTCATAAAATTTGAAATGACTCGACAAAATTATGTTATAATTATGTATTTTAAATTTCAAACGATTCGGTTGGGTAGTTTTTGCGTTGTTATATGCGGACAGACAGACGGACAGACGGACAGACAGACGGACAGACAGACGGACAGACAGACGGACTGAGCGACAACAATAGGTGCTACGTATTTACATAATTACGAACGCACCTAAAAAGAATAATACATCAAATAATACAAAATAAGCTTTCAAATATTAGTAATAGCGCAAGACGTGACATTTTAGTTATCTGCTATGGTCTTTACACAGTAAAAAAATCTATCAAGCTGCTAAAATTATTCTAAGAAACTTGGATTCCTAGAACATTTTATGCAACAGCAACAGAAAGGCAACAGATACATTTGTACTGTAAATCAAAGAATCTGTATGCTTATTAAGAACTTTTTTAGGCAATCGGGATGCCCTGCACTTTTTATGTAACTGCAACAGGAGTTACAGATAAAAAAAATTAGCAAGATTACTGTAACTTTTGTTGATTCTTTTGTAAATCAGCGGATTTCACCAGTTTCGCAAAAATTAACTTTATAGATTTCGCTTTTATTTTTTGTACAGTGTACAAATAAAATTTTAGAACGTATACAATCTTTTGTTTGTTTTACAGTATACAGATACAGTTTACAGTTTTACAGATAGACGTATCTGTGACTCTGCTCATTAGAGTTTCACATATTATAAAATTTAAAGTTTTAGATGGATACGTTACATGAGGTCTTCTTAAGTAATTATAAAAATTTACATTTATGTAAACTTTCAGCAGATTTGTTTCGCCATTAACGAGCAGGAAGAGGCAACAGCATTTGGACTGCACTTTATAAATATTTGCACCTATTAAAAAATTCCATCTAAAATATTTCTAGTGAGCTAGAAATATGACAGTAAGTAAACATCACAATGAATTGTCAGTTCGTAATCGCAATACAAAATATTTCTGTAATATTTAATACCGACTTAAAATAATCGAGTTTAAACCAAATATATCGCAATCTTAGCCCTATTTTCTCCAAGATCTGATGGCACCCCTATATGCTACCAACCAATCCGAATTTCAGTTTTTTTCTCGATCGTTATGAAGAGTTATGATTGTTATGAAAATGCATTTTTTTACAAGTAAACATTACACAACAAGTAATATATGCTTTCATATATTATTCAAGAAGAGGATAGTCTTAAAAACTTTTAAATTAATAAAATGTTAAATACCATAGTTTCTTATACTAATTAAATTAAATTTTAAAAACTTTTGTTTTTGAATCAGACATTTTAAAATGGAAAAGAAAAAGATATTTTTAGATTTTTAAGAAAAAAATGATAGTCATATAAGTGTTAATTTTTCAGAAAATACTAAAGAAGGGCTTTTATTTTTTTATTTTTATTTTTGTCGTCCGATTAGCTGCACTAGGGATATAGGACAAGGGTGAGTGCCCTTCGTGGGGGTCTTTCTAAGGGAACCTAACCCGTATTTACGCAAGGTTCGAAGAAAACCACGAAAACTCCGAACGGTTAGGCAGACGGCCGCGATTGGATTCGAACCCAGCACCTGCCGTCTACCAGTTGAGAGGTCATGCCTCTTGGCCACTGGTGAGGCACTAAAGGAAGGAAAAAAACCCTATTAAAAAGGTGGCAACTCAGCCAAAAGATCTTTATTGCTGCTTTTGATTTATATATTAAGTTTTCAAATGCACTAGAGAGGGTGATTGCCCTTTTTCATCAAGCGATTTTAGGCACCACTCATGCAGTCATTGAAAGTTGCTAGATAACAGGAGGATAGCATGATAAGTTTCAAAAAATTCAGTCACTTCAGGGGTTAAATAATGATTTTGCCATTTTTAAACATAATTTCAAAAACTACTGAGAGGGAAATTTTGGATATCCATAAGTAGTAATTAATAAATCCCTATCCTTAAAAAGATTTGTATTGCAATTCGTAAATATTTCGAATATTAATTTTATAATTCATATCCTAAATCATAAACAATTCAAATTGAACGTATTTTTGTTTGGGTATTTTAGTTTTATTGTTGTATAAAAAATTAACACATTAGGAATGTAATTTCAAGAACTTAAAATGTAATTTAACATAATAAACTCTAAATTTTGAATGTTTATAATTTGAAAACTTATCCTTTAAATAACACGCAATTTGGTGTTATAGGTATATTTTGAAAATTTGAAATATCTTGTTAAAATTGGGGATTGCCATGGGATAAAATAAAGTTTGATTTCGTTTTATCGTGAAAATAACCTCCTAAACAAATTTAAATTCATCATTTAAAAGTAGAATTTATATCCAATCGTTCGGTATGTGTAACGTTTAATACAGCAATTTGTTGAGAAGTTGTTCGGGGAAGCTTAATCATTACTAATCAATAAAGTAACAAAGTATATATTACATTTAAAAAAAGTAATCATTTATAACTTACATGGTTTCTATCTATATTATTTAACAATTACTTTCTTTTAAAATATTTTTGCAAAATTTATTTGCATTGATATTTAAAAAAATATACATATTGCTTAGGTTTCTTTTATTTAAATTCCACAATAATATTTCATCACCAGAATAGTAAGGTGATTATTATTTCTCAAAAGAAAAAAAATCATCACCTGCATTCCATTATTGATTATTTTACGCATAAAGCTTTAATTAACTTTTAAATTAAGTTTTGAAACTAATTATTGTTCCTTACTTCTTAAAATGGAAAAAAGCAACATTCGAAATTGCAATAAAATAAAAAAGATATCCGTAAATTTTACTTCATCTTCTTTTACACGTTATATTCTTCCCTGAGCAATTAAAAACAAGTGGCGTGAAACTTTTTTCTCTAATTATCTATTGGAGAAAATATTGTTCATTAATAATATTCATATTTATTCTTTATTGTTTATTTAAGGCAAATTTAAAAATGTTATTTCTTCATCTTCGTAAAAACTATTCCCCTTGCGTTAATTTCCATTTGGTGTCAGATTAATAAGAAAGGAGATTTCGTAATTAGTATTCACGGAACGGTCTTGGAAAAAAAGTTTCAGATTATTTTATTTAATTATCTTTCTGCGAAGATTTTGTTATAAAATATGTTAACTTTTTATAATTCTTCATTAAATAAATTTTAGATATGCATTTATTGCACAAATTATGTCTAAGATGCCGATTTCAGTTAATTGCAATGTGTTTATGCGACATTATGTAGTTTTTTTCTAAATATAGCAGTTAGTTGTTAAATAAAAATTAAATAAATGTGTAGGTAAATATATTTAATTTATTTACTAAAGATTTTTAAATGTTTCATCAATGATTTTATGGTATGTTATTTATTGGAATTATTTTATTATTTTTTATGGATAATCGATAAATTATTAGATTTTAAAATAATATTTTTTGTAGTTAAAAAAATAAGCATTTAATTTTTATCTAAAAATGATCTAAAATTGATTAAATGATCAAAGAAATCAATATGATTTTTTTTAAACGAGAATTGTAATTCTAATAATATAGTCAACCCATGGTTTAATGCGTCTTACAGCAGACAAGAAACAAGATTGAAAATTCATTCGTCAAGCATGGATTGTGAAAGATTTTCCAACACATTCAGAATAATGAAACAAAACTGCACCTTTTAATAAGTTAAACTATTACATCTAATTCAACAATAAGGAAACGCATTTTCTATTATACAGGAAGTAACTTATAGTAAACCTAAGAAACGTATTTCAATTATATTATACGTGAAATAATTTAACATACTTAAAATATGCCGCAAATAACGTCCCCTTATCAACTATGTATTATTTAGCGAAATTATTTTGTGTGGCCCTATAAATGAATAATAAATATTTTTTGGGCGGCCTATTCTACAAAATATATATTTTATTGCCTTTCATAAATGTATATCGATTTCATTGTGTTTCAACGTGTGTAACATCATTAAAAAGTACTTGAAACTATTTTATCCCATTGGCTGTAAACTAACAGAGTAATTTTGATTGTTCATGTATTTGAACTATGTATCCAATTATACTACAATTTTAAATAACTGAACAAAATTCTGAAACAAATATATATTTTAAATTTCAAACGTTTCGAATAGGCAGTTTTTGTGCTGTTATATGTTGGTAATCAAATGGATAGACTGACAGGCATACAGACACATGGACAAACGACAACTATAGTTGATGAGCAATTATATAATTATGGACACCCTAAAAAAACAGTTAAAATATGCCGAAACTGAAATCGCATTTCTAGTAATCATTACTGAAAGACAGTATTATAACTTTTTTCTTGGTGTGTCCCTGTAAATAGAGTTTACATACTATGCATGTGCTATTACATCATAATCTTAGTGAAATTCAATGATTTATAACAATTTAAATATATTTGCAATAACGTTATATCATTAAAATACTCTGCAAACAATTTTCTCCTTAGACTATAATGCAATAGAATTCTTTTGAGTGCCCTTGTAAAT
This sequence comes from Maratus speculifer, assembly GCA_964019185.1. Lineage (NCBI taxonomy): Eukaryota > Metazoa > Arthropoda > Arachnida > Araneae > Salticidae > Maratus > Maratus speculifer. The sequence goes on along the minus strand of OZ025297.1, from coordinate 175,314,583 downwards.
AAACTATTAATCTTACATACCTTCATATACAATAACATACATGCTTATGAGACCCTAAATGAGGTTTACCAATTGCATGAAAATCCGAATGTATTTATGAGAGATATACGAGACCCAGTGTTTTTTCCTAAGAAAAAGAAATGACGTCATCGGGGTGATTCGAACTGATGACCCTTGACGTGGGATTCCATTGTTCTGACCATCACGCCATAGGGTCTTTGAATGTACCTGATTCTAAACTCATGTAGTGGATACTACAGTGTATTCATATTTTTATAAAGTAGATTGTAACTTTATCGATGCTGTTATAATTCTTGTAAGTTTTAATTAAAATGAGTAATTTATCATCAAAATTTTCTAATGGTTAATGAATAATTACAATATGGTTTAGTTAAATAATTTATTAGAGGAATTTTCTTTGCTCAATGAATGATTAGAAAATGATTCGGTTAATTGTTGCTCAAAAAGTTGTTGGTATCAGTAAAGTTTGAATTCAGTAGCACGATGCAAATCTTAGAAAAAAGCCAATATTTTTCCATTTACTTTTTTCATTTCTGTGCAACAACATGTCAGTATTCTAAACGTTGAAAATAAATTTGCGATACATAAAGGAGTATCTCCGTTCTTACCTTCTATCTTCGTTCGTTTCGTTATTTTCAGTAAATATGATTAAAATTTCCGATTTTTAACGGAAAATGTCCTTTTGTTGTGAGAAAGGACATTTTTTCCAGTGAAATCCAGGAAAAACATATCTGTGAATTTCAGATTTTTTTCTAATAGTGTATATTTGAATAAAGCTTGTAATTCCACTGTAGTAAATGATTTTGGGATTCTTTTGCAAAATACCTGACATAGAGTTCAGCTCCAGTTTTCTGAAAACAAGAAATTTTCGAATTTGAAAACTTCCATAACATTGATATTATATAAATGATGTATTATATCAGTTACGTTTTAAGTTACAATATACTAGTATGCTAGTGGAATTCTTCATTCTTTAGCGGCCGTGTTACACGTGGATAGTACACGATCCTGTTTTTTACTGTATTTTTATCAACCACGAGAAATTCGGTAAGGGTTATTGTATGTTTTAATACGTTATTACAATTTTTTTAATAAAGAAATATATATATTTTTTAATTTATGTGTATGTATCCTGAAATGATTCTTATAACGTAAAAAAAAATCGAGCTTATTAAAACATTTAAAACATCACAGTTAAAACACTCTAGAATTTATTTACATAAATAAAAATTATGTATTCGTAAACAACATATTATTTTTCTTTCTTTAGATTGTAAGAAAAAAATATTTCAGTTAATATTATATTCCAGGTAATATTATAAATAAAATTCTTGCAGAATTCAGAACCAATATTGAATTACCTATATCAGAAAATATTCGTAGCTTTACTGCAAAAATTCCAGTGAAAGTTAAATCCTCAAGTCTTAATGCTTCCAAATGCATACGGAATGAAGTTCTGATGCATAAATGCACTCTTAAACTGCATTATCCTAAAAGCATTTCTGAAATCTTTACGTACATTTACAAACATTCGAGAGAATCATTTATGATTTTGAAGAAAATGTTTTTTGGAATTTCGCATTTTTGCTTACAGCTGCTAGAACTAAGTTTTACTTTTAGAAAGTCAATTAAACACAATAACGTGATTTTTATTTTTTTTTCTATTCAAATATTTAATATGTTATAAAAATTGTCTTAGTGTCTTTTAGCAATTAGACTGCTAAATTCCCTTTTCCAATGTTAAAACGATACGCTTGAAATGCAACCGTATTTTTCAAATTTCTCCTCGGAAAATTAAAATTTTTATATATTTATTTTCTTACATTTTTTTTGTTTTGTTTTTAACAATTTTCTCTTAATTATGTACTTAATTTTATTATTCCTTCCACAAGTATCTGTATCTCAAATGCTAAATATTTAAACATATTTAAAATTTTTGTAGTGTGATTGTCTTTGCAGACAATTAGTACTGTCACAAAATAAATTCTCACCCTTATTACCCATACATAAAATGCCAGTTTTCAGCGATAGATGAGTAATGGTCACACATTGTATTTCCCATGATGCAAGTCATCAATTTTGTTAACTTACAATGACAAAAAAATTCTGAGTTTTTAATTGAGAAACAAGAAGACAGGTTTTATTTTAAGAATCATGTGTGGTTCATGAGATCTCTCACCTTCGTGAACTTGATGTTCAGATAGGTAAAATAATAATAATAAAAAATACAAGTATCCCTGTGTTATTATGCCTACCATGTGCAAATTATAATATACAAAAAGAAATTTCTTTTCTTGAAAAAAAATACCCATTAAGGCAATTTTTATAGAATGTCTCTCACATCAGTTAATCTCAACGCCTTAAGACTTCTTTAAGAATAAAGCACGCCTCCTCGAAAAAAGGTTTCATAAGAGCGGTTCTCCATAAACAGGCGAATTTGAGACGCGTAAAGTAAAAATATGAACTACTTACTTTTTTGATAGTTATTGCATAAATATTTTTTCTAAGATAAATCAACATACAAGATTCTTCAGCAGCGAATGTTTTGAAATTCTTATAAGGGACAAAGTATCGGGATATTTCAATCAAATAATGTGTATTCTTGAAGGTTATTGTATTCATACAGATTTGATATTAAGAAATTCATGTTTGTATGTACTTTAAAGTAAAAGTATTTCTATTTATTACTTTGGAATATTGTACCCAAACAGAATAACTGTGGTCAAGCTTGAAAAAAAACATTACTTTTTCAAAGATTACATAAATAGATTAAAAACAAAAATGATATTTTGTACTAAAATGCATAAATTCAGTTGGTTAAAGCTATGAGACACTAAAATTTAACTTTTAAAATTATTTTGACTAGTTGTACTTTTGTGTCATCTGTATAATCATTCCCTCTTTTTAGCAAATGTGAGTGAATGGGGAATGAGGAAATTCAATGTATATTTTTCAAGTTATACAAAATGGTTGAAAATTATTTATGAATAGTTACTTAAAGTATCAATCATATTGCACAATATTATGCACAATATTAGCTACAAATATATATATATATACAGGGTGATTCCAAAATTTTTTTACAAAAACAGAGGGGTGATAGTACACATCAAGACAAACAATATTAAATAGGAGACCAAGGGTCCCAAACATTTTCCAAAGTAGATAGCCGTCATTAAAGTTTAGGGACCAAAATTTCAAATAAACATAAAAACGGAAAATCGATCGACTGATTTGCGGTTTTCATTAAAATTATTCTTTATGTCGGCATTTTCTTGAAATAAAATAATAAAGACAAATTTCAAAAAATGCCAATAGAGGGCGCTTTAGACATTGGAGTAACGAACAACTATTTTTTGCCGGTATTTTTTGCATCTCATAAAATGTTTTTGTAAGCTTAGACTCAAACTTAAATTTTGAACTCAAAATCTGAATAGTTCGGAGTGGTTAAGTAGCACAAACTGAACTGTGTTCTGAGGGTTTAAATTTCAAATGATTCTAAAATACGGAAAAATTGGTTCATTGATTTGCGGTTTTCACTAAAACTATTCTTCATGTCGGTATTTTCTTAAAAATAAATTATAAAGATAATTTTCAAAAAATGCCGATAGAGGGCGCTTTAGACTTTGGAGTAACGAACAAGTATTTTTTGGCGCTATTTTTTGCATCTTATTAAATGCTTTCGTAAGCTTAGACTTAAACTTAAATTTTGAGCTCAAAAATCTGAATAGTTGGGAGTGGTTAACTTAACCATTCCCAACTGAACTGACAAACTGAACTGTGTTCAGAGGTTTCAAATTTCAAATGATTATAAAAAAACGGAAAAATTGGTCGATTCGTTTGCGGTTTTCGCTAAAACTAATTTTTAAATGAGCATTTTCTTGAAAATAAATTTTAAAGATAATTTTCACAAAATGCCGATAGAGGGCGCCTTAGATTTTGGAGTAGCGTACAACTATTTTTAACTGATTTTTTTTTTTTTTTTTTTTTTTTTTTAATCTCATTAAATGCTTTCAAATGCATATACTTAAATTTTAGGCTCAAATTCTGAATCGTTGAGAGTATTTAAGTAGCGAAAAATTGTATTGTGTTCGAGGAGGGGAGGGTTAAATTTCAACTTTTGAAGACACTTCAATTTGCGCTACTTAACTGCTCCTAATTATTCAGATTTTTAGCTCAAAATTTAAGTTTAAATCTAAGCTTCCGAAAACAAAGTTTTTGCAAGCATTTAATTAGAACAAAAAAATAATGGTTAAAATTAATTGTTGGTTACTCTGAACTTTAAGGCGCCCTTTAATAAATTTTTTTGAAATTTATCTTTAAAATTAATTTTCAAGAAGATACTGACTTAAAGAATAGTTTTATTTTAAACCGCAAACGAATCAACAAAATTTTCCATTTTCTATAATTATTTTAAATTTGAACTACCCCCCCCCCCCTTAAACACAGTCCGGTTTGTGCTACTTAACTACTCCCTACTATTCAGATTTGAGCTCAAAATTTAAGTTTAAGTCTAAGCTTCCGAAAGCATTTAATGAGATGAAAAAAAATAACGGCAAAAAATAGTTGTTCGTTACTCCAAATTCTAAAGCGTCCTCTATCGACATTTTTTGAAATTTATTTTTATAATTTATTTTTAAGAAAATACCGACGTAAAGAATAGTTTTAGTGAAAACCGCAAACCAATAAACAAATTTTTCCGGTTTTTTTTTTTTTTTTAATAATCATTTGAAATCTGAACCCTCTGAGCACAATTCAGTTTGTGCTACTTAACAACTTCAACTTTCAGATTTTGAGCTCAAAATTTAAGTTTGAGTCTAAGCTTACGAAAACATTTAATGAGATGCAAAAAATACCGCCAAAAAATAGTTGTTCGTTACTCCAAAGTCTAAAGCGCCCTCTTTCGGCATTTTTTGAAATTTATCTTTATAATTTAATTTCAAGAAAATTCCAACATAAAGAATAATTTTAGTGAAAACTGCAAATCAACCGACCGATTTTTCAGTTTTTTATGTTTCTTTGAAATTTTGGTCCCTAAACTTTAATGGCGGCTATCTCCTGTGGAAAACGTTTGGGACCCTTGGTCTCCTATTTAATATTGTTTGTCTTGATGTGTACTATCACCCCTCTTTTATTGTAAAAAAAATTTCGAATCACCCTGTATATATATATATATATATATATATATATATGATAAAATTTATATATTTTTTAATAGGTATGCTGTGTGAGGGAATGACACTTAAAATAGCACACTCATGCACAAATGTTCGATACTTTACATTATTCTGGCATCATAAAATGTCCACCTCAAACTAAACATGCCCAAACAGAAAGATGTCAATGCAATAAACAAAATGACAAAATATTGTAAAGAATACTGATTTTATGTGGCTGAAATTTAGATTCTTTTTAAAGCGTGAGGGAAAGATTTTAAACTGCGGGAAAATGATTAATATTAATTAAATCAACTTTTTAATTAAGTAAAAAATAAGCAACTATTGATTATGTTTGATATAATTATTTCAATTTGCCGAATTACTTTCAAATTATTATTTTTTAAAATTAAATTTGCGAAAAATAAGCTTGAAATTATTACGTAGAATGGGTATGGAACTAGTGGGAGAATGACTATCTTGTATTAAATTATTTTAAAAAATATATAATTAATAAATCATCTTAATGAACTTATTTTTAAAAGAACACTATTTTGGCAATACACAGATATAAAACAACAAAAGTTTTTGACAATATTTTTCATGTTAAAGATAAGGGAATGCAATATTGCCTCTTTATGGAGAATCAATCATATATCTTTTTATTTTTGAGTAAAAAAATAAAAAAATAAAAAATAATAATAATTAAGTAGGACCGTTTTCAGGATTATTTCTAGTAAGTTAAAGTTTGCAATAAAAATTAAAAAAAAAGGGAAGTGTAACTTAAGAAAATAGAAAAATATTTTGTTTAAAAACTACACTTTCTGGAGAAGGGTATATTATAGTTATATATTGCCATGGGAAAAAAAAAGAATAAAATGAAGCACCCCGTACTAACTCCCTAAAAAAGTATCGCAGAAGAAAACTACTGGTAAGAAAATGGAGTCTAATTTTAAACAATGTATATCAAGTTTGATTTGAGGGTTATTTACATATAAAAATGAACCCTAAAATAATTTTTTTCAAGAGATGAACCCAGTTCTAGCAGCATAAATGAAAACTAAACCCATCAATTATTATGAAAACAAATCTTCATAATCATCATATTAAGTTTCAGAGAAACTAATTATTTTAGAGGGTATATTTTTATAGGATGTATCGAAATTGAAATTCCATTATAGATTGTTACCGAGATAACCTCCCACTCCCCCCTTCTTGATCAAGGCATTTGAGACATCATTCACGCCATCATACAATATTGCTAGATTACACGATAGCATGGGAAAATTAAAAATATCTGGTCACTTCTGTTGTAAACGGCACCTTAAACCATCATATTTCAGTTTTAAATTATTATTTGAAAACTACTTGGAAGAAAAGTGCGAAATTTTGGATTTCCATAAAACAGGACGCAATAAATCTAAATTCATAAAAAAATCTAAGTTGCAATTAATATTTTTTTCGAATATTAATTTCATAATTCATATCCTAAAATTAAAAAAACTGCAAATTCAACGTATTTATTTTTGGGCACTTTAGTTTTATTGCTGCATGCATAAATACCACATTAGTATTATAATTTAAGGAACTATTAATTAAAATATGAAAATTGAATTTAACATTAGAAACACTAAATTTTGAATGTTTATAATTCAAAAACTATTCAAAATTCATTCATTATTATTCACATGACTTGCAATTTGTTGTCAAAGCATAGTTTTAACAAAAAGTTTGAAATACCTTGTACAAATTAGATGTTGTCAGGAGAAAAATAGAGTTCTGGTTTCTTTTAAAAAGTAGATGGCCTTCTAATCAAACATTAAGCTCATTATTTAAAAGTAGACTTTTCCAATAGTTCGGTACCAATAACTTTCTTCGACGACAAAACTTTGAGGAATTAGTCGGGGAAGTTTACTTTTTTTCTGCCACGACTGTACATTACTAAACAATAAAGTATCAAACTACAAACATTTTTTAATTTAAAAATTTTGTAGACATATATAACATATATGATTTCTATCTACATTATTTAACAATTACTTTCTTTTAAAACCTTTTTGAGGAAATTTATTTACATTCATAATTTTTTATTACGTTAAAAAAACTTGCTTTGGTTTCTTTTATTTAAATTCCAAAATGATAATTCATGGTCAAAATACTAGGGTGGTTATTTTTTTAAGGGAAAAATACTTTATCACCTACATTACATTATTGATTATTTTACGCATAAAGCTTTAATTAACTTTTTAATTATGTTTCGAAACTAATTATTGTTCATTACTTCTTAGAATGGGAAGAAACAACATTCGAAATTGCAATAAAATAAAATGAATATAAAAAAGAATTCATAACTTTTACTTCGTCTTCTTTTACACGTTATTTTTTTCCGTGGGCAATTAAAAACAAGTGGCGAGAAACTTTTTTCTCTAATTATCTATCTGAGAAAATATTGTTCATTAATAATATTCATATTTATTCTTTATTGTTTCTTTGATGCAAATTTAAAAATGTAATTTCTTTATCTTCGTTAAAACTTTCCCCATTGGGTTAATTTCCATTTGGTGACAGATTAATAAGAAAGAAGATTTCGTAATTAGTATTCACGGAACTGTCTTGAAAAAAAAACACAGTTTTAGATTATTTTATTTAATTAACTTTCTGTGCAGATCTTGTTATAAATCATGTTAACTTTTTATAATTCTTTCATTAAATAGATTTTAGATATGCATTTGGTGCACAAATTATATTTAAGATACCGATTTCAGGTAATTGCAGCGAACCTATGCGACATTATGTAATTTTTTCTAAATATAGCAGTTAGTTTTTAATTAAAAATTAAAGAAATGTGTAAGTTAATAGTGCATGTAAATAAGTTCGTAAGTAAATATTTCATGTTTGTTTCTTATGGTATGTTATTTATTGGACTAATTTTATAATTTTTTATCGGTTATCAGAAAAAGTTGAGATCTTGGAAAGATCTAGGAGAATTATTAGATTTTAAAATAATAATTTTTTATAACTAGAAAAAAATAGCATTTGAATTTTACTTATTTTCTTAACATAATAATCAGTAGGATTATTTTTTAAACGAGAATAATAATTCTAATAATATATAAATCCCATTTAATAATGGATTCTAAAGCAGAGAACAAACATGATAGAAAAAAATCATGCGTCAAGCATAGATTAGGAAAAAATTTCCAACACATTCCGAATAATGTAACAAAACCGCTCATTTTAATAAGTTAAAATATTGTATATAATTCAACAATATGGAAACGCATATTCTATTAAGTAGGAAGTAATTTTTAGTAAACTTAGCAATGTATATCAATTCCATTATAAATGAAATAATATAACATAATTAAAATATGCCGCAAATAATGTCACCCTCCCCTATATCATTATGTAACGGAATTATTTTCTGTGGTCCTGTAAAAGAACAATAATGATCTTTGTGCGGTATATTCTAAAAAATGTATATTTTAGTGCTCTTCATAAATGCATACTAATTTCATTGTGTTTCGACGCCCCACCAGTGGCCGAGAGGTTCGGACCTCTCAACTGGTAGACGGCAGGTGCTGGGTTCGAACACAATCGCGGCTGTCGGCCTAACCGTTCGGAGTTTTCGTGGTTTTCTTCGAACCTTGCGTAAATACGGGTTAGGTTCCCTTAGAAAGACCCCCACGAAGGGCACTCCCCCCCCCCCGGTCCTATATCCCTAGCGCAGATAATCGGACGTCAAAAATCAACCAACCATTGTGTTTCGACAGTGTAACATCATTAAAAAGCTTTTGAAACTATTATATCCCATTGCCCGTAATGTAACAGAATAATTTCGGCTGTCCCTGTATTTGAACTATATATACCATTTTAACTAAAATTTGAAATAACTGAACGAAATTCCATAAAAAATAAATATTTAAAATTTGAAACGTTTCGATAAAGCAATTTTTATGCTGCTATACACGAGCAGAGAAGCAGACATATGGATGGATCAGACGACTACACATGAAGTGTTTTTATATACACTATATACATATATATGGGCGCACATAAAATAAAAGTTAAATATAAAAGCGCATGCCAATATTGAATTCAAAATCAAATCGAAATTCAATTATTCATGTCAGTTTCAATACATTTGAAATAGCGTAATGCCATTAAAATATCCTGCAAACAATTTCCTTCCATAGAACATAATGTAAAGGTATTACTTTTGGGTGCCCCTGTCTATGAAATTAATAGCACATAATTTATATACAACAACAAAAATGCCTAGGGAAGCCTAAATAAGTTTTATCATTTGCATAAAAATGCGAATATACATACATGAAATAGAGCTTGGACAGACGGAGAAAAGAACAAATGAACGGAGTGTATAAACATGTTTCAATTTTATTGAAAAGTGATAAAAAAAACACCATTTAAGTAAATGTGTGATACATAGATGTTACTAAAAATTAAAGATTTCTAAATGCATGTTTTATATTCGTTTGGTGAAATGCAATTTATACAATATTACTACTGTTTTAATAAAATTACCATTAACATTAACAAATTATTATTTGCACTGACATAGCATACACTGCACAAAAAGTAAATTGATTGTATTTTACTATAAATTACTTAAGTTGATTTATCAAAAATGTCACTTTTTTTCGAAATATACAGTCAATTGAAGTCAACAGTAAATTTTAGGTGTTTACGGACAAAGCATGTTTATATAAAGACAATTTTTTTTAATCAGGGAACAAAGTCCATTTTTTATGGACTGTATTTGGAGTATTTACAGCAATAACATAGCTGTAACAAATTTTACAATGTATAAGACATTAAATATGCAATTCATGAAAACATTTTTCAAAGGATGGGGCAGAAATAGTAGAAATGAGCTAAATATTTGAACAAGAGGTGCATTAAAACTCGGTAGATCGAAGTGATTAACAATAAAACTTTCAAAATGTATTTTGAATAAAGTTTGTAATTCCACTGTAGTAAATGGTTTTGGGATTCTTTTGCAAAAACCTCAACTCTGAATATAGTGTTCCGTGTTCTCTAAAAAAGAATTTTTCGAATATGAAAACTTTTATAAATTTAATAATATATAAATGACATATCAGTTTTATGAATGTTATATCAATTTCGTTTTAAGTTACAATATAGAAGTTTTTGCGTGTTAAAAAAGTAGGGAGATAAACGACAGTTAGAATGATTTATTTTTACATTTGATTTTTATATTAAAATCACATCATTAAAAAAAGCATTATTATACAAATCACGGCTGTAGAGAAATGTGAATATTTTTCCAATTTTCTCATTTTGAGAATTTGCTTTATAGTATTATAAATTTCACTTCTATATAACACATGAATTTAAAAATAAAAGAATAAATTTATGCTGAAATGAAAAGAACATAAAATTAAAATCATTATATATTTCTTTAAATGTAACTTAATAAATGTAACTAGAAAAAATATTCACAAATTTGATAATCTTTGTAAAAGCGCACACATAAACATTTTAAAATTTTTCATTTATTTATGCACTTTCACGATAAAACATACACAAATAAGTATATACTCATCTCTTATAGTCTCTGTTAACATAAAAGTGAACGTTCTAAGCTGTAGGTCTGTATTTGGACGAGTTTGGTATTAAATGATGTATCTCATCATGTACTTTAAAAAGTGCACGGGAAGAACTCGTCCGAATCCAACCACTTCCGATACATCAGCACTTGAAATGTAAAAAACTACTCATATCCATAAGAATAACAGAGCTATTATGCATCTAATTTAACCACCAGTCTAAGAAAAGCATTATATTTTACGCAGAGGTAGTAGGAAAAAAAGAAAAAAATATCGAAAAACTCTCCGAGTGCAGCCGTAAGCGTAAACTTTGTAGAACGTAAAGTGCCTGTCTAAAAGAGGGAAAAACCCGGCAATGTGTGGATGTAAAGGATTTTGCTCGTAACTAAAAAAAAAGGTATAGGCAGGGGGATTAAAAGAATGCAAAAAAACTTTTAACTTGCGAAAAATTGTACAATTGCGAACAATATGCCTGCCTCTCAATTTATTTATTTATTCATTCACACTATAAGTGCTGGTATCTCGAAAACGGTTTGATTTGGACAGGTAGTTCCATTGCATTTTTCAACGTGCATGACGAGATCTTTCTTTTAATATCACACTCGTCTAAACCCACAACTTATACTTGGGAACGTACCTTAGTTAGTAACTGAATAGACATGGATTTATGTGAATATGTAATTTAATTTTAATTAGTATTCCATTCAATGATATTTAAGGCTTTATGTACACCATTTTCGACAAATACTACACTGCAAATTCTCAACACACAAAAATAAACACTTTTTAAAACACTTTTTTTTCACCAAATTTAGAACTTATTATTGTTATGTGAATTAGAAAATTTCATATGCAAAATGTTTTCTGTGTTGTGATTGTGTTCTTAATATATTGCAAAAAGTATTGCTATATGAAAAGTGTTATTCATATGTTACAAAGACGTTGCTATCTAAAAATGTGTTCAATTTTTAAAACACATTTTTTAATTGTGTTAAAATAATGTTATAAATAAGAACTGATAAAAATATTTTAGTGCAATAGTGTTGCGCTGCGCATTACTATGGCACCAAATTAATAAACATTGTAAATACCACACAGTTTAGACCACTATAAAACGACGCATGTAAAATACCTTGAAAAAAACATTCTACATTTTTTTAAAAATTCAAAATCTTATTTATATATTATCTGCTTCATTTGGTCTTATAACACTTAATTCATACAATTAAACATATAATTTAAGGAAAAGAAATAAACAGACTTCAAAAAGATGATGCGGAAAAGTAAATACATAAATTTATTAATTTTCCGACAAAATATTGGAGAAATACAGTTGCATTTCAAGCCCATCGTTTTAACTTTAGAGAAAGAGATTTAGCGGTTTAACTAACGAGGACTCATGAAGCTTCTTATGACAACATACAACATTTGCAAAGAAATAAAAATCACGTTATTGTACTTAATTGTATTTCTAAAAGTTAAATTTAGCAGCAGCAGTTGTAACAAAAATGCGAAATTCAAAAAACATTTTCTTCAAAAGCATAAATGATTCTCTCGAACGTTTGTAAATGTACGTGAAGATTTCAGAAATGCTTTTAGAAGAATGCAGTCACAGAGTGAATTTATGCATCAGAACTTCATTTTGTATGCAGTTGGTAGCATTAAGACTGAAGATTTAACTTTCACCGAAATGTCCCCAGCAAAGCTACGAATATTTTCTGATATAAGTAATTGAACAAATTCTGAAAGAATTTTACTTATAATGTTACCTTGAATTTAAAACTATTTGAAATATTTTTTTCGCAATCTATCGAAATAATAATAAATATTTTGTTTACGAAAGCTTACAGTTTATTCACATAAATAAATTTGACTGTGATTTGAACTGTGATGATTCAGATATTATAATAAGATGAAAACTATCTTATACATTATAGGAACACTTCAGTACATAATAAATAAACAAAATATTTCTCAATTAAAAGAAATGTAATGACATATGACGTTTGATATTATGCTATTTAATTTTATACTGGCGGTGTCGCTTAGCAACAAAATGTAACAAATTATACCAAAATGTAAAAGGTTTTCTGTGAAAACGATAAATTGTGAGTGAAATGCATTAAATTTTTATTTTTACAGCTTTTACCTAAGCTGTGTGATTTTTTTTGAGTTGTGATTCGAATGTTTTTTATGAGAATATGTGTTAAAATATTACTGTTTTTAATGTTTTTAATTTTTTTTTTTTTTTTTTTTGTCAATTTATCGATGTTCGAAAGAAACTGAGATGTGTCTTTTCATGAGACTAAACTGTTTAAAACGAGAGATGTGTATTTAATTTAGAGTTGAGTAAAACAATTGATAGTAATTTCGAACATTGGATAATCAAATGGTCTGTCTTTAGCGGAGAGTAATCAGCGAGTTGTTATTCAATAACTGATGAGTGAAGAATAACCGATGATTTTTTTGTGCTGTTTTGTTATCTCTTCAATGTTAGAATAATTTTTTTAAGAATCAAGAGGGGTAAGTGCACCCATTTAATTTTTATTCGTTAAAAATGAATATGAGATAGTTAAAAGCTAAAAATATAATACACAAAACTATTCTGACAAAACTGAAAGAAAAATTATCGAATTCCGAACTAGAATTAAATGAATAATTTCTCATAAAAGAGAAACGGAATAAATTAGCGCAAAACATTTCTGAGTTATTTGAGTCAATTTATAAAATAAGTAAAGAAGATGAAATCGAGAATTTCATCAAAGAAAACGAAGAAGTTAACGAAATATTAGAAATAATGGAATTTGAACTTAGCAAAAAAAATATCAAAAATGAAATTGCAAGCTGTTAATTTAGAAAAGGCCTCAAAGGCTGAAAATAATATAAAATATTCGAAGTTAACTTTTCCTGTATTTACGGAAAATTTGCATGAGTGGCTTTCTTTTAAGGATATATTTAAGGCTACGTACATGAAAATTCAAATTTGTCAGGAGCAATGAAATTGGGAGAAGTAATTTTCGATAAAATGCTTTTCGAATAAGTCAGTCTATTTTAATCATGGATTCTGAGAATAATGAAAATAAGATATGAAAATGAGGTAAATGAGTATTATAAAGTGTTTTTTTTCGACACATTCAACATATTTTTAAATATATTACGTAAATAATTCTTTATAATATTACTAGAAGTTGTAGATTCAGTATTGTTTGGAACTGTTGTAAAGCTTTGTGATGGATAAAAATATTTGTTGATGGAGTTGCATTACTTACATACATATGCGTACGTTAACATTTAAAATTTGCATTAACTTTTTATTTTTAGAACATCTTGACCATTTTCCACTGCCATAGAATCATGCTCAAAAATTATTTTAAATTTCGTATAATTTTTCTAAAGGACTTCTAACTTTAACCTTAATTTTTTAACATTTTATAAGTAATTTTATTTTAATTCAGTCATCTTTTAAAAACATTTATACTAATAACATTACAACATATTTAGAGGATTTTCATAATTAAACTCGTCAGATGTGACAATCTTAAAAGTTTCTTGTATCTCATGCATGTTATTATTTCTAAAGTCGCTACCACAATGCCAAAATTAAACGACAATCTATGCTCATTGCGAGGATTCTAAAGCCATGGAATTCGGTGCATTAGTTCTTTAAATAAGGCTATTGCGAAAATCGCAAAAATGCAACACATATGTGCTGCTTCTTGGGCGATTTATTCCAAAACATAAACAGCAATAACATTTATCACTGTTAAATCATCATTATCCAGTTATATCTGAACCTGAAGTTTGATGAAAAAATATGTGCATGAGTTCTTTTGATCCTATTGCAGGAATCGGGAAAATTCTGCACACCAGCTGCACCTGTTGGGCAATCAGCACCATAAATTAATAAGAAATAGCTCGTAACACGGGTTTACTCAATCTGACGTTTAATGAAATGTCATGCATTGATTCATGAGATAAAGCTATTGCCAAAATCATGAAAAAATGCAGCATAGCTGCTACGTTTGTAGAGTGATTTACACCAAAATATAAATAATACTGATTCATGTCAAGGTCTGACTGAATCTAAAGTTTGATGAAAATCCATTTACTAGTTATTGAGATAGAGCTGTTGCGTAAATAGTAAAAAAAATGCCTCAAAGTAGCGCCAGCAGTGGAGCGATTTACATAAAAAAATAATGGACGTCCATCTATGTCAGACGCTAACTGAATATAAATTTTTATGAATTCCGTACATTAGTCCTTTAGATAAAGTTATTGTCAAAATCATGGAAAATTCAGCATAGTTGCATGACCTGTTGAGCGATTTATAGCAAAATTAAATAAACATCAATTCATTTCAAGATGTAACTAAATCTGAAGTTTAATTGAAATCTATGCATTAGTTTTTAAAATAGAGCAATTGCGAAATTTGTGAAAAATGCAGAATAGCAGCGCAACATGTTGAGAGATTTACACCAAAACATCAACACCATCAATTCCTGTAAGAATTAACAGAATCTAAAGTTTTATAAAAATCCGTGTATTAATCCCTCAGATAAAGTTATAGCCAAAATCATAAAAAAGCAGTATAGCTGCGCCACCTGTTGAGCGATTCAGACGAAAATGTCATCAACATCAGTCCATGTCAAGGTCTAATTGAATCTGAGGTTTGAATTAAATCCATGCATTAGTTATTGAGATAGAGCTGTTGCGTAAATCATAAAAATGCAGCATAGTAGAGGCACTTTTTGAGTGAGTTATACTAAAAACTAATCAGTATCAATCTATATTATGTAATGCCACAATATAAATTTTTATTAAATTCTGTGCAATAGTTCTTGAGATACAACAATTTTAAAAGCGTGAAAAATGCAGCACAGTAGTTGTGCGGTTTACATCGAAATATAAACATCATCAGTTTATATCAGGGACTACCTGAATATAGTTTTATTTAATTCCGTGCATTAATTCATGAGATAGAGCACCCACTATATTTGTCACATACAGACAGTCAAAGACTCCAAACAGATATTTTGTAGAAACTTGTTTCTGTGGAATCTGAGACACCTAAAATGTGTAATTCCGTCACGAAAAAGAATTTGAAAATTTTCACAAGTACAATACTTTTTTTTTCTTGAAAAATAGAAGAAAGTAGAAATTATAAGTAAATGAAAGCTCTAAAAATAAATTTTAACACTCATCGATAATTTCAAATTTTAAAAATACCTACAGCAAAATTTCGCATTTAGAAAAAAGAAATCAAATAAAAAGCTCTAACTTTTATCTAACTAAACTACTATTATCGAAAAAGAAAATTATGACTTACCAATCAACAGGAAATATAAAGTTTACTTATTACATATTTCTTTTTTCTTGTAATTATCTATGTTTCAATTGTTTTTAAACTTATTGATCAAACAGAAAAATATACTTTAAAAATGGATAAAAATATTTTATGTAATGATTTCTCACCGAAGCAACTCATGATTCCTGACGAAAGACAAAAGATAAACAACCTGTAAAAACCTGAAACAGATAAACAACCTGTTTATGTGCTAGAGCACATAAACAGGTTGTTTATCTTTTTAAATTACAGTATATTCTCTATTTTCAAAATTTATGATCATGATAGTCTCAAATATTTTTAAATTATTATTTCTTTTAATTTAAAATACGCTATTCGTTAAAACAAAACTATATTTGCTTACATGAAATTAATATTAAATATTTCCATTACACTATATATAATTTACCAATTTATAGACAGGGCATGAAAATGCTATTATTATTTTTTTCAATTTATTTCGCATTATAATTTTGTAAGATCTCATTTGATTTAACAGGATGCTTTATAATTTATGAAAAAATAATCAAAAAGTAGATGTAGATCAAATACCTTCTGAAAGATAATATACTGTAATACCATACATCTACTTTTACCATATACTATCTAATAACTCTAAATGGAAATTTAAACAATTTTTCTCCAAAAAACATTAAAGTACTGTTAAATGCGCTCTTAAATTCATTATAATGTTAAAAAAATTTTGTTTAAAAGACACTTCATAAAAGTAACTTTAAGATGTATTAACGAATACGTGCATTTCTACATACTTGTATTTATAATAATAAGATTTTATCAAGAAAATAGCTACCCACGTATATTTAAAAAACATGGTTCTTCACATGAAATTGGAAAATAATAAAAAATATATCCAATCTCAATTTTTCGCACAAATTCACTCTACAGTATTTACTCATTCAAAGCTTATTTTAAAAAATGAAACTTTTATTCCACGTTCTGTGCGAAGGTAAATTCATTTTCGAATTTGTAACAAAATTTTATATTCAAATAATCTTTTTTCACACTTATTTTATTCTGAAGTGCTTTGGAAAAGGAATTGAAGTCAAGAGTTCATCTTTTGTAATTTTTATAATTTTATATCATGTACTGGTTTTTGGTTTGATGACGTCAATAGTACTAATTAAATTTCGATTTTGAAGTGCTTTTTAAATATGCTTTAACTGAAATGTAGACCAGTATACAATACATAGATTTTTAAAATAAAATAAATAAGTAAATCTTTAGTATCATGGGGTTAGAGATTTTGGATATGTATTTTCTACTCCCATGAATTATTATTTAAAACTAATCTGCGTCCAACTATTCCAGACACTACCTGAATATAAATTTTATTTAAAGGTATAAATGGAATAAATTAATGTGAAATATTTTGCATTACAAAAAGTTGAAGAATGCATTTTTGATTATAAACTAGCACAGCAGAAGGCACTTTTAGGTTTAGAAAAATGATAGATGCTTAGCCCTTTATCTACCGATTTATTTATCAAGAAATGGCTTATAATCGATAATTGTGTTCTTTAATATCAGAAGATATACTGGAATATTTAAATAATAAAAATGTGAAATTTAGAAGTGTTTTTTCATTAAAACTGATTAAATATATGGGTATATATATATATATATATATATATATATATATATATATATATTGAAATATTTACAAAAGTAATCAATATAATTAATCAAATTAATTAATCAAAAATACTCTTATGGAAATACTACAATTCTTATAAAAGCAATGTATTTAAATGTATTATGATCATCTCTGTAAATGGAAAGGCCTTTTACCGTCGAAAAAATTTCATATAATTAAAAAAAAGATATATTTATGAAAATGATTAAGAAAATTACCTTTTTTAAAATATTTAACTTCGACTGTTTTTCTATTCTATCTAAATTAGATCGCGTAAAGTATATTGTGTGGTAAGAAAAAGAATTTTTATTAATAGACTGATTAAATATGTTTTTATTAAATTTCCCACAATGGTATTAATAAGTACTCTCGGTAGATAAAGAGTTAATGCATAGAAAATGTTATATGAAATAATTTAAAAAAATCTGCAGCTTTAGTTATTTCAGACAATAGAAACTACACTTCAAATCCGTGAGTCACTTTTAAAACATTAATTGAGCATAATAATTAACACCTCTAACTAAAATAGTTTTGGGTTTTTTTTAATGTATTGTGAATTTGTTATGACACGAAAAAGATTGTGCAAAATTTGTTATTAAATATAACATAATTTTTCCAGAAATACAGTTATTTATATTTTTTGGCACTATAAGTCAAATCACTCAGTAATTTACCGCCATATTTTTTTTCTCACAAAGCAAAATGTCTCTTATTTCCTTTTTAAATTATGTAATTATAAAAGGTATTTTTAATTATTTATTTGAATTAATTACATTAACAGTTCTCGCTGATGACTGAATTAAAAGCCATCTATAAAATTGCAACAGATAAAAAACTTATTTATAAAAAATTTTCATTTAATTTTTTAACAAAATTATACAATCTCATCCTTATACCAATGACTACACTCGTAATCTGTATATATATATTTATTTACAGATATAAAATATATAACTATTTACAGAATTACATAATGGATCAAGAGGATAAAAAAGACGTTATCAAAGATAGTAAAATTATATGTTTATTTATTTTGCAAGCATTAACTTACATCATGCTTTCCACTTTACACTAGTTTTTTACTGTATTTTTTAAACCTATTATAATTCCTTATTTATGCATATCTGTTTATTCAAATATAAAAAAAGTCATATTCAAAACATGGGAAAATCATAAAAGTTTATTGTATCCTATGCTATTACTTTTCTTTTAATTAACAAATATTTTTGTTTATTTATTGTGAACGTGTACTGTTTGAGTTGTTTTGAAGTGTTTCGTATAAAATGTATAAAATTATTTTTATCTTATTAAATCATCTGAATCATCACAGTTCAAAAACAGTAGAATTTATTTATGAAGTTATCAGAAGTATGATAGATATGATGATTAGACATTTATATGAGGTTTATTTAGAAGTATGTTTTCATAAGCAACATATTTATTATTCTTTTGAAAGATTGTGGGAAAAAATATTTCAGTTATTTTAAATTCAAAGTAATATTATAAGTAAAATTCTTCCAGAATTCAGAACTAGTGTAATATTACTTTTCTCAAAATTACCAAGACTCATCTTTTCCCAAGTAAATAAAACAATGGATATTTTAACTATTTAAAAAAAAATTAGCTTCCGAAGAGAAATGTAAAAAATATTGATTCATTCCAAACTCTTAGACGTAACATTAGAGAGGGAAGTTTGTGCTTTCATTACAAAAAACCTTAAGGTATGGTAATTTTAAAATAGTAATTAAGATATCTAACTCAGTCATTTCACTCAGTTTTGTCACTAAAAAAATTTCTTGGACAGTTAACGTTCTATGCGTCATTTTTCTATATTTCAAATTTTAAAAGTTGTATCACAAAAAGGCACACAAACATACGCATGCATATAAACGTTGGATACATTTTGCTTGGACGATCAAATATACATTTTAAATTTCAAAAATATATAAACTGACATGTTGCTAAATATTTTTAATTTTGACAAGCAAACTGACTTGTTGCAAATAGGACTTACGAGATTTTCCCAGTTCTTTAAGGGAAAGGTAAAAATAATTTAAGTTTAAATAATATAGAATATATAATGTATTAAATTAATTAAACATTTTTAAAATACCACATTTTAAACAGATTAAATGATAAAATCAATAATACATTTTGTGAAAGGTTTTCGGAAACAGTTGCAGAAAAAATTTAGTAACTTCTCAAAAGAAAAAAAACAAATAGAAATAGATATAATTAGTGCGAACGAATATTTTTGATATGGAACGTAGTTTTCGGGATGGAGAAATTAAAATGTGTCTGAATATGACGTAATTTTTATAGTAAATAGATTGTTTTAATTTAAATTATTTATACATGTGTTTTTATTTAACGTTTAAATTTCTTTTTAAAACATAACAATACAAAACACTGCTCAAATAATGTAAATGAATTGTGTAATAAATTTGTTTACATTTTAATTTGTTTTTTAATATTTTTCTTTCACACATTATTATTACATTTTATAAAACCTGATTGACTTATTTTGACTCAAAACACTTTTAAAAGAAAAGAAAAAAAAATGCTGTCATATAAAATGCATCATTATATTCAATATCAAATTAAGTTATTTTATTTGTGTTTAAATGTAATATATTAAATTCTGTTATTCTTAACCTTAAAGGAGTATAAAGTGCAACCAATTAATTTCATTATTATATATATCACTTTAATTTTACAAATGCCCATTAATTGTCTCTAATCATAATTGTAATGTACATGTGGGATTTAAAACTGAAGCGAAATGATGATGATAAGTATAATTATAGCTCAATTTTTAGACGTTGTTATTATAAATCATTTTGATGGTTTTATACACCTATAAAAGGTTTTCGCTGCTTTCGTGAATTAAAATATTAATAATAGCATATATAATTCAGTTTTTGTTAATCATCTCTAATTATTTCATAATATATTTTTATGATATACTGACATATAATATATGTCTATAAAATGCATTAAGTTATTTTACTGTGCATTCTCTTAATTACTTGATAAATATACCAATCTAGAAATATTTATTTATCACTTAACTATTATTATGTATATTTTTATACATCTTTCAATGCTTTTTAAATTATTGAAACTTATGATAAAGACTAATGTAAATTGTCATTCATTGAAACATAAAATGTTAAACAATAAAATTGTAAGTGAATATTTAAAGAAGTTTATCTTTTTGTGCAATTTATCAAAAAGGAACCTTTATTAGAAGTTCATCTAAATTTAATGTCAATGAATAAATACACATTTTAAATACATAACTTTTTTTTCACTTTTGTGTTTCTACACTGTAAAAAAAAAAAAAAAAAAAAAAAAAAAAAAAAAAAAAAAAAAAAAGTGAAGTTACTAAGATTTTTCTAGTAGACGAGTTTTTCGGTTGCATGAAATTTTGCTGTTATCGTTATATGAAAAGTTCTTGGAATATAAATATACTAGAAAAATCATAGTATAAAGTATCTTAGTAGTTAAATCTTCACTTTTTTTTACAGTGTATGATTGTCTTAAGTGTTTGTATAATTTATGTTACCGTGTATAATTTATGTTTCTGTTTTTTGATACCCTTCATCTACTCAAGTTTGAAAACTGAAAATTTATGTCCTTTATATCTTCTTAAACAACTCGGATACTCAAAACAAATTTTAAAAAATCCACAAGGGCTTCTTTTGTGATTTCTTTTTTTAATTCTAGCATGCCATGTACTTACCAAAAAAATAATTCTTAACTTTAGTAATGAACATGTAAATAGTAATAAAAAATAATAGAATAGTTTACGTGTAAAAAACAATCAGATACCATTCCCGGAAGTGCTAAAGGATACTCCATTGCTTTCAAAATTTTTAAATGCGCATATTTCATCAATTACAGGTGAAAAGAGCAAGAGAAAAAATGCGATTTTATATGTGTCTTCTAGTAATATAGCCTGTAATTGCAAATTATCTATGTTAATAAATAAATAAATAAATAAGTATATATATATAACAAAATTTAAAAAATAATTCCTATTTATATGTAACATAATTTCAGAAGCTATTCCATATTTCTTTTTTTATATTTCAAATTATATTTTTTATGAATTCACACACACATAAATTTACATAAATATATGTATATTTTTATGTGTTTGTGGAATGTGTGTTACCAAGACTGTTTTTTGATCTCATTCAAATTATATTTTTGAATGAACATCCCTAATCACTCTTTTTTAAGAAATCTGATTTTGTCCATCGTAAAAAGGTGGAATGATATTAATTTAACAAAAATGCATTTTTTTTTCTTTTTAAATAATTTTTATTTATATGTAACATAATTTTAGAAGCTATTCTATATTTCTGTTTTTATATTTCAAATTATATTTTTTATGAATTCACACACACATAAATTTACATAAATATATGTATATTTTTATGTGTTTGTGGAATGTGTGTTACTAATGCTGTTTTTTAATCTCATTCAAATTATATTTTTGAATGAACATCCCTAATCACACTTTTTTAAGAAATCTGATTTTGTCGCATTTCAGTTTGAGTAGATCAAATATTGTTTGATGTTTGGAAATCATATTTAACACTCCATGCAGTAGGTATGTACAGGAATTTTTCAAGAAGTTTGTAAATTTCTTTAAGTACTAAATTAATTTTAAACGAGGCAAAGAGACGAACAGCTATGGCTACTTAATGGTATTTTTTTAAAAAAAGGAATACGTTTCCTAAAGGCCGTATTCCTCACAGAGAACAGGAGACAATTCGTAATAACTGCAAATTTGAATAGCCAGTGAAGAGTATGTTGTGATTTCATCAAATTCCTCAAACTCAATGACATTATGGGAAAAGGAGAATATGGTAATTAAATTTAAATCTTTAAAAGGAAGTTGCGGAAAAAAAAACATTATTTCACGTTGTTATAAAAATAGAAATCTCACCTAAAATATCAGGAATTTTTATTATAGAAATAAAAAATGATTTTATATGTTAGTAATCTGTATATAACAGCCAAAACATTATTATCGCCGACTTAATAACGCGTTAGTCCATCTTTGTCAAGCTAAACAGCGGCGAACTCCTTTGGTATGGATGGTAAATTTGAAAGGTAGTTAAAAAGAGATAAATTACGTTAGTTGTTCAAGCAGCGGTCATGCATATCAGGGATACTCCAAAATGGTTGTTTTTGAGCTCTGGGCTAAAGTTGAATGGCAAACGAAATTTGAGTGAAAAAGAAAGAATATCTTTTGGATAACCCTGTCAAAACTAATGTAACAAAAGTGGCCAAACTATAGATTATGATTAACTAGCTTATTGTAATACACTGTGTTTATTTTTATGCGGATAGCATGTTTACTCGTAGAGAAATTAAGGTGTTTATAAAAACTTTTTTAAAAGGTTTTTTGCTTATAATTTGCAGTGTTCGTAACATAAAATAATGTTCTTTTCTGAAAATATGACAAACAACATTGTGCACAATACTCTGTCATCAGAATTTAATAGTAATAAAAATTGTATGAAAAATAAGGAGGTTCATTAAATAAATTTTCATTGTGCATGCTTCAACGATATCAAAATTTCATTTGAATATTGTGTTAGCTAAATGTATAGAGCAACTCCAGTAAAAGTTTGAAATGCATAGTTTGAAATTCTGAAAGTGATTGTTATAGAATCAGCTCAATAACCGTTATTCACAAAATGAAGCAAAAAAATCAGGAGTTTTATCCAAACATAGTAGTAGGTGCCATATTAGGTAGATTTCGTAAGAAATACTACCTATTGCAATCGCACCAGTTTATCTATCTATCTATCTATCTATCTATCTCTCTATATATATATCTCACTTTTTTATGGACACGATAACTTCTATAATTCTTCACCAATCTCTACCAAACTTGTACATAAAATCAAAGGGGATAAAATCTTGGCTAAGTTCGTTAATGGGCAAAATCGGACCAAGGGGGTCGGAATAGGGGGCGTTTTTGTGAAAACCGAAAAAACGCCATAACTTCTTAATTAAAGTAGATATCGAATCGGTTTAAAGTTTATATTACTTCTTAAAAATGGGCCAAAAGTATATGCATGACAGATTTTTGATAAATTTAGAAGTGGGCTCAAGGGGCGAAAAAAACAGGGATTTTGAGAGAAAAAAATTCAAAACTTCGTCAATTTTCAAGATATCAAGTCCAACTAAATTTTTTGTAAATATTCTTAAAATTATCTAAAACTTTTGTATTTACAAGTTTTTGATAGGGCCAACTTTTACCGATGAAAAAAATTAAAAACGAAAAGAAAAAGGGCGGTGAAAAAAGAGAAAAATCCATAACTCCGTCAATTTTTACGATATCAAATCTGATTAAATTTATTTTACATTTTCTCAAAAATATCTACAACTTTTATATTGACAAGTTTTTCATAGGACCAATTCGTATAGCAAAAAGAAATTAAACAAAAATAGGAGTTGGAGAAAAAACCTCAAATCCAAACTGCTTATATTCTGACTCATTTTTAAATTCATTTTTAGGTGCGTTCGTAATTATGTAAATACGTAGCACCTATTGTTGTCGCTCAGTCCGTCCGTCTGTCTGTCTGTCCGTCTGTCGGTCTGTCTGTCCGTCCGCATATAACAACTCAAAAGCTACCCAACCGAATCATTTGAAATTTAAAATATATAATTATTACATAATTTTGTCGAGTCATTTCAAGTTTTATGAAAATCGGATGGATAGATCAATTACAGGGACAATCAAAAGGATTCTTTTACATTAAGGTCAATGGGGAAGAAAGTTTCAAATGCATTTTAATCGTTTGAAATTTAAAACATATATTTATTACATAATTTTGTCGAGTCATTTCAAATTTTATGAAAATCGTATGGATAGATCAATTACAGGGACAATCAAAAGGATTCCGTTACATTACGATCAATGGGGAAAAAAGTTTGAAATGCATTTTAATCGTTTGAAATTTGAAACATATATTTATTACATAATTTTGTCGAGTAATTTCAAATTTTATGAAAATCGGATGGATAGATCAATTACAGGGACAATCAAAAGGATTCCGTTACATTACGATCAATGGGGGAAAAAGTTTGAAATGCATTTTAATCGTTTGAAATTTAAAACATATATTTATTACATAATTTTGTCGAGTCATTTCAAATTTTATGGAAATCGGATGGATAGATCAATTAC
This sequence comes from Maratus speculifer, assembly GCA_964019185.1. Taxonomy (NCBI): domain Eukaryota; kingdom Metazoa; phylum Arthropoda; class Arachnida; order Araneae; family Salticidae; genus Maratus; species Maratus speculifer. The sequence continues at coordinate 175,289,601 of OZ025297.1, read as the reverse complement.
AGGGACAATCAAAAGGATCCCGTTACATTAAGGTCAATGGGGAAAAAAGTTTCAAATGCATTTTAATCGTTTGAAATTTAAAACATATATTTATTACATAATTTTGTCGAGTCATTTCAAATTTTATGAAAATCGTATGGATAGATCAATTACAGGGACAATCAAAAGGATTCCGTTACATTACGATTAATGGGGAAAAAAGTTTGAAATGCATTTTAATCGTTTGAAATTTAAAACATATATTTATTACATAATTTTGTCGAGTAATTTCAAATTTTATGAAAATCGTATGGATAGATCAATTACAGGGACAATCAAAAGGATTCCGTTACATTACGATCAATGGGGAAAAAAGTTTGAAATGCATTTTAATCGTTTGAAATTTAAAACGTATATTTATTACATAATTTTGTCGAGTCATTTTAAATGTTATGAAAATCGGATGCATTGATCAATTACAGGGAAAATCAAAAGTATTCCGTTACATTACGGTCAATGGGGAAAAAAGTTTCAAATACATTTTAATGGTGTTACACTCATTTGAATATAACAGAATTTCTAACAGAATTGAATAGTATCTATGAAATATGTACTAAAAAATACATTTTGTACAATATGTGATGCAAAGAATATTTATTATTAAATTACAGGGCCACACAAATGTATTCCACTAAATAATGTTATACGGGGAAACATTGTTTGGGGCGTGCTTTAATTATATTAAACTACTTCACATTTTATGAATAAGATATATGTTAATGAAGTATAATAAAAATTACTCCCTGCATATTTACAGGTACACAAAGATTTTGAACACTATACTGTATCCAAAGTGCGCTCTACTATATCAGCAAGATCTGAATATTTTAAAACTTCGTTATCAACGAACGCACCTCATTTGCTACGCTTTACGTGCAATTTCCAACTTGTTGATTTTAAACGCATCCAAATGGTAGATCCTCTTATTTAGAAACTGTATAAAGTGATGCATTGGTCAATTTTCTGATAAAGACAGAATATATTTCAAAAAAAGCTACCAAAAAGGGTATTTTGAACAGAATTTCCGAAAGTCATCGGTACTGAAAATTGAAGGAAGTATTCAAATAAGAAATTGCGTTTTTTTCTGACTCGTTTTTAAATCCATTTTTGTTCTAAAACGCATCCAATTTACAGATCCTCTTATTTAGAAACTATATAATGTGATGCATTGGTCAGTTTTTTGATAAAGACGGAATATATTTCAAAAAAGGCTACCAAAAAGGGTATTTTGAACAGAATTTTCTGAAATCATCGTGAGAGAAAATTTAAGGAAGTGTTCAAATAAGAAATTGCGATTTTTTCTGACTCGTTTTTAAATCCATTTTTGCTCTCAAATGCATCCAATTTACAGATCCTCTTATTTAGGAACTATATAATGTGATGCATTGATCGGTTTTTTGATAAAGACAGAATATGTTTTGAAATAGGCTACCAAAAAGGGTATTTTGAACAGAATTTCCCGAAGTCTTTGTGATTTGAAAATTTAAGGAAGTTTTCACATAGCAAATTGCGTTTTTTATGACTCGTTTTAAAATCCATTTTCGCCCTTAAACGCATCCAATTTACATATCCTCTTATTTAGGAACTATATACTGTGACGTATTGGCCAGTTTTTTGATAAAGATAGAATATATTTTTTAAAATGCTGTCAAAGTGAGTATTTCGCACAAAATTTTCCGAAGCAATAATGATTATAGAATTAAAGATGTATTCAAACAACAAATCGGTTATTTTATGACTCATTTTTAAATTCAATTTTTTTTCTCAAATGCATTCAACTGACAGTTTTTTGTTATTTAGGAGCTGTATAATGTACTGTTTTGGTCGATTTTTTTAATAAATTCAGAATCTATTTCAAAATATGTTGTCAAAATGGGCATTTGAGCTGAATTTTTCTTAAGATGATTCTCATAAAACCAGTTTTTTCAGAAAAATGAAATTAAAAATTTTTCATAAACGGCCAAATGAAGTTATTAAACTGGGTTTATCCCTAATCATATATATATATTGTTGAAATGAGCACTCTTCGAAATCTACCTCCGCCTATAGGCCCAGCCGACAGGGATTTTTGTGTATTATAATGTCATTAAAAAAACAATGGATGTATGGATACAACCCGTCATCTTTTTGCCTCACTTTGGCAATAACGGATTTTCCGCTGATTCTATAGACGACCACTTTCAGAATTTTCAAGCTATGTTACATTTACAGAAGTTGCTCTATACATTTATCTAACACAATATGCAAATGAAATTTTGATATCGTTGACGCATGCGCAAAGAAAAATTATTTAGTAAACCTGCTCATTTTTTATAAATTTTTTATTATTTTTTAATTTAGATGACAGGGTTTTATGTACAATGTTGTTTGTCATATTTTGAAAAAAGAACATTATTTTATATTAAGAACTTTGCAAATTATAAGCAAAAAACTTGGAAAAATTTTAAGACTGTTTTCATAAAAACCTTAATTTCTTTACGAGTATACATGTTATCCACATAAAAATTACAAAGTATATTACAATAGGCCACTTAATCACAATCTACAGTAACAGCACTTTTGCTACATTAGTTTTGACAGGATTATCCAAAAATTATTCGTTCTTTTTCAATTTGTTGACGTTTCCCTATAGAGTTTTGGGAAAAAATCCTCACGGAAACGTACGACATGTACTATTATATTTACACACTTAGAGTTTCATGATATTTCCACATGTATTTTTCTAGATATTTAACAAAACGTCTAAAATCGAAAATGGGCGGTTAACTTTGGCCATATAATGTATACAGATGTTAATTTTTTTTTTCAAATCTTTTTTTAACGATTATTTTTAAGAAGTCCGTAACTAGGTTTATTTTAAATTTCTATGATTATTATTTAGTCAAAAAAAACTGTATAAATAGTTGGATATTTTAGAAAGAAAAAATATGCAACACACTGAAACGCTCAAGGTAATGCCTATTTGAAAGCTTCTGTTTGAATATGGACTACTCATGTAATTAAAAATCAGAACTATGCATTAAATAATCTGAAAAGATATGTAACTTGTGATTTTCATTAATTACACATGGGAAGCATTTGAATGCTTTGGAGTGGTCTATACAGATAGCCGTGCTATTAGCGACTCTGATCTGTAGAATACTACGGAATTTGAAATTTGAAATTTTAGATGAATATAAATTAACGGATTTTTAGACGTTACAAGACAATTTTTATGTATAATAAAAAATATATTTATGTAATCATTTAGTAATTACGTCTTATATTTAAAACAATAAACGTTTTCTAGAAACAAATATAGGAAAACATTTTCTAAGAAACTGGAGTTCTAAGAACTTTTTATGCAACAGTAACAGAAAAAAACTCATGTAACTGATTCTGTTATAGCAATTTTTGCTGTTGCCATTGCATAAAAATTTATAGAAATCCGCGTTTCCAAGAAAAATTTTTAATAATTTTTTCAGATATATATACATATGTATATATATATCTATATCTCTATATCTATATCTATATCTATCTATGTATCTATCTATCTATCTATCTATCTACATATATATATATATATTTTTTTTTTTTTTTTGCTGTGAAGTTTTAAAAATTTTACACCTATTAAATAACACTATGTAACATATTTTCAGTACAAAAAAATAACCTAAAAATCTATTTTTTAAATATTTTAATGCTATCAATAATTTTGCATTTGTGATGTCATTTTAATACGTATATTGCAGCAATTTAAACATTAATAAACACTAATCTTGCGAAATCCAAATTTTAATAATTTCAAGAACTTTCTAATCATATACAACTTAAATGATTTCTTTTTCTTGGTATTCTACAATTACTTTTAAAAGATTTAAAAATATATAGATTTGCATTTATATTTTCTTTACATGTTTTGAAAACTCTTGCTTTGGGCTACTCTCATTTAAATTATAAAATGATATTTCATCTTCAGAATAATAAGGTGTTTATTATTTCCCAAGAAAAAATTAATAAACATATTAACACCTATGTTCCATTTTTGTTTATTTTACGCATAAAGCTTTAATTAACTTTTAAGGAATGTTTCGTAACTAACTATTGTTTATTCCCTTTTAAAAATAAAAAATGTAAAACTGGAAATTGCAATAACAAAAAATATAAAAAAAGTAAATAAAATAAAAAAAATAAAAACAATTTATAACTTTTACTTCGTATCCTTTTACACGCTATTTTCTTCCCTGAGCAATTAAAAACAAGTGGCGAGAAATATTTCTCTCTAATTATCTATTCTAGAAAACAGTCTTCATTAATAATGTTGTATTTGTTCCTTATCGTTTCTTTGAAGCAAATTTAAAAAGTACTACTACTCCATCTCAGCAAATACTTTTCCCATTGGGTGAATTTCCCTTTAGTTTCACATTAATAATAATAATAATAATAATAATAAATCGTAATTAGCATTTCCATAAGAATGTTGTAAAAAATTTTAGTTTATTATATTTAATTAATTTTATGCAAAGTTTTTGTTATAGAATACGTTAACTTTTTAAAATTCTTTCTTTAAAAAGAATTTACGTGTCATTTTGTTGCACAAATTATGTCAAAGATGTCGATTTCTGGTAATTACAGAGTGCATTCACTATTCAAAAATTTATTATTTAGCATTTAGATGTTAATTAAAAATTAAGTAAATGTGTAAGTATTTACCAAGTTTATATTCAAGAATTTTTTTAATTGTTTCATTTTTTATGTCAGGTGATTTATTGGAATCATTTTATAATTTTTTACCAATCGTTGAAAAAGGGTCCTTCAACTGTAAGTTGAACTGTAAAGTTCAACTGCAATAACGAATGATGAAAAACATAAAATCCCAACTATACAATATTAGAATTTTTAAAAATTAATGTTTTTGTCCATTTTTGTGGAAAAAATTTGGACGCCATGGCTTTCTTTTTTCTTTTTCTTTCATTCTTTTTTTCCCCTAAATTAGGAACATAATTATGTATAATGTATATAATGTGTCATAGCAAGTGAAATAAAGGAGTTTTAAAGAGATTTTCAGTGCATTTGAAACATTTTATGAAATAATAATAATAAAAGACGTATACTTTAGGAAGATTATACACAAAAAAGAAGTTATTTTAATTTTATTTTTCTAACAGAAGTTTGGAAAATACGTTTCCTTTCAAACACATAGGCTTAAAGTTTATAAAGGGGAATTTGCAATTTAACTGCAAACAAGCCTGAAGCAAAGTTAATTTTAGAATGAATAATTAAAATTTTTACATATGCCATTTAATTAAACTATATAAATACAATTAATAAAAATAAGAGAATTTTCTTTTTCAAAAGTGGCAAATTTTCTAAAATTTATAAATTTAAAAATAATACCACAATAGCTACATAAATATATATATATACATAAAGCAAATTTTGCTTTGGCCATCAAATGCAAATTTAAAATTTTAAGAATATTTAATTAAACTGGCATGCTACTAAAAGTTCTTAATTTTGAGAATAGGCAATACAAGATTTTTCCTTTTGTTTGGGGGAAAGATAAAAGCCTATTTTAGAACGCAGATTAAATGTGAACAATAAAAATGGAATTTTATAATTTTACTTGCATGCTGTAGTGAAAATTTTAGCGAAATTATAAAAGAAAAATAAATGTATAAAAATATAATCCTTTTTTATAGCAAATATATTTTTTAGTTCAATTTATTTATGTAAGTGTTTTTTTTTTTTTTTTTTTTTTTTTTTTTTTTTTTTTTACTGATAAATTATTTACTAACAAATAACAAAGTAAAATGCTGCTAAAATGATTCAAATAAATTGCGTAATTAAAATGTTGTAAGTCCCTCTAAGCGTTTGGAACGAATACTCTGTTCACTAAGCTCCAGGTTTCACTGCAATATAAGCGATATTTAAAAGAATATAATACTGCACATTTAATGAATTTTCAATGCATTTTCAGCAATTTTTGCATGCAAAGAATGATAAATGTATAAAAATATAATTCTTTTTTACAGCAAATATATTTTTTAGTTCAATTTATTTATGTATGTGGTTTTTAACAGATAAATTATTTACTAACAAATAACAACGGAAAATGCTGCTAAAATGATTCAAATAAATTGCGTAATTAAAATGTTGTAAGCCCCTCTAAGTGTTTGGAACGAATATAACGTTCACTAAGCTCCAGGTTTTACTGCATAATAGGCGATATTTAAAATAACATGATTCTGTACATTTAATGAATTTTCAATGCATTTTCGAATTATTAATACTTTTAAAGATTACATTCATATTTGAAACTACCGTATTTATTCGTGTATAGTGCGCACGCGTGTATAAGGCGCACCCCTACTTTACAAGTAAAAATGGCGATTTCTTAAAATCTCGTGTATAACGCGCACCATAAATTTGAAACATTAATGCAGAATGACCAAATGAATTTTAGTAAAAAAAAAAAGTCGAACAAACATTACACCAGACCAGAAAACAAGACGAAAATGCATTTTTAAAACTTCGGGTTGTAAGAGAATAACGGGAAATGAGTGACGGTAGAGATATTGCTAATTAGCGTTTAGATAATGTCACTAGCTCTGTTGTGTAAAAACTGCAAGGAGTGAAAGAAATATGCAGTAATACTTCAATTAAGTAACATTTACCGAGTTTTAATTTCTTCTTTGAATAATTTCTTGTTTCATATGTATATAGTTTGACTTCATCCAACAGTAAAAAATTATTCCGTGTATAAGGCGCACCTAGGAGTTTTACCCTAATTTTTTCAAAATAAAGTGCGCCTTATACACGAATAAATACGTTAAGTTTTTTTTATATATAATGTTGAAAAAATTATATTTCTGACCATTAAAAATAAAATGCAGAGAAAACAACGTTACAATTTTACCCTTTGTAAGACACTCGGAGGGTTAATATTTTTTTATTCAAAAATATTTTCCTTACGAACATATTAGCAATACGCTTAGTAAATCCTTATTGAATTATTTTCATTCAAAACACTTATGACATGCAAAGAAAAACAAAAATGCTGACACACAAAATGTATTACTATCTTAAATATCAGATATAAATTATTGCATTTAGATATAAAGTATTAAATTCAGTACATTCTGAACCTCGATGGAAAATAAAGTGCAACCAATTAATTTTAATATGATATATATCATTTTAATTTTACAAACTCTGTTCCATTTTCTCTAAGCATAATTGTAATGTACATGTGGGATTTGAAACTGAAGCGAAACGAAGATGATAAAGATAATTAGAGTTCAGTTTTAGGCGATGTTATTATAAATCACTTTAATGATTTTACATTTTTAAGAAATGAACTGCGTTATTTTCGTGAAATAAAATATTAAAATTCATATAAGTAGTAAAGTTTATTTCAATCATCCATAATTATTTTTATATTTTTTATAATACATAATATACAAGGCATGCTTAATAAGTATATCTTAACGTACATTTTCTTAATTACATAACAGCTAAACAATTTAGAAATAGCTATTTATCAATCATTTATTATTATATTTATTTAAACATAGTCCAATTTTTTATAAATTGTTTTATCATGCAATAAGACTTAATATATTGGGTTATCAGGAAGTTTTTTTGAGTTTTTAATGATAAAATTCAATAAAGACACATAAATTTTTTCCAAATCACAATGGCACTATTTTGCTGTATGACTCATTTGCTATCGTTTTAGCACCTTGAGAATTTAATTTAAATAAAAAATCATTAGATTTATTCTTAAAGAAGTTATCAAAGCGTTGTTTCACAGTCTCTAAAAAAGTGAACAGTCATTCAGTAAAATTTGAATGGACGTAAAAAACAGAAAATCTGAAAGGACTAGGCCTGGTGAACATGGGGAATGACAGAAAACATCCCAACAATACTCATTACGTTACCTTACATTAACCGCAATGGGTGTCGAGCATCGTTTTGTTTGAATACAATATTTCAACGATATGTTAGGTACAATAAAAAGAATTGAGTTGTCTTCGTGAAATAAAATTTTAATGTTCATATTTTATTTCAACCATCCCTAATTATTTCTATATTATTTTTTAAGATATATATTATGTAAGATATATGTTTATTAAATATATTTTAGTGTGTATTACCTTAATTAATGAACGAGTTATCAATTTAAAAATAAATTTTTATCAATCAATTATTTTTATATGCATTTATACATTGTTCCATTTTTTATAAAATATTTAAACACATGGTAAAACATAATATATTGGGTTATCAGGAAAATTCTGTGGGTTTTTTATGATAAAATTCAATAATGACGTACAAAAATATGAGCAAATTTTATTGAATATCATAAGCACTATTTTATTGTGTGACTTTTAAGTAGCCTTCAATATGAAAAGGAAAAAAACTACCTATTGCAAGCGTCCGGAGAAAAGTACTTCAAGAAAATTTTGGTTTCTTTTCAACGACCACGACCCCCAGACCTCAAAACCACCCTCCGTGATATATGTATATATGTAATATTTATAACGCTTTAACAGTTGTATTTATGAACCAATTAGTGTGTTACTTGGTCAGTACATGTGCACCGATTTCAATGGACAGCTCCACAAGCCATATCGTTTCAAAATATCGGCCATTTAATTTATTTTTAAATTTAAATATTTTAAATTTGGTACAAAAAAACTTAAAATTGAAAAAGATTTTTCTTTTATGTGTTTATTTTATGTTCTTGATATTTGACTTACTAATGGAAAGCGTGCTAAGATGTTATTGGATATATATATATATATATATATATGTGTGTGTGTGTGTGTGTGTGTGTGTGTGCTATTTATAATTTGTGTGTTTTTTTGCAGCTGTATCGCTTCTCAAATAAATGTTGTTTTTCATTTTTAGTTTATTTTAAATATTTTTTTTTTTTGCTCATACATACACTATATTGCCATTGATTATGGGACACTTGCGATTTTAGACATTTTACTAAATATCTAGAAAAATACATTAGGAATCATCTCGAAACTCTTAGTGTATAAATATAATAGTATACGTCATACATCTCCGTGAAGATTTTTTACCGAAACTCCACAGGAGACCGTCAACAAATTAAAAAAGAATGAATATCTTTTGAATAACCCTGTCAAAACTAATGTAGCAAAAGCGCTCAAACTCTAGTTTAGGATTGAATGCCTTATTGTAATACACTGTGTTCATTTTTATGCAAATAGCATGCATACTCGCAGAGTAATTAAGGTTTTTTTAAAAATGGCCCCAAATTTTTCTAAGTTTTTCCCTTATAATTTTCAGAGTTCTTAGTATAAAATAATATTTTTTTCAGAAAATATGACAAACAACATTGCACACAATACCCTGTAATCAGAATTAAAAAATAATAAAAATTGTATGAAAAATGAGTAGGTTTACTAAATAATTTTTTACTGCGCATGCGTCAAAGATATCAAAATTTCATTTGCATATTATGTTAGCTAAATGTATAGGGCAACTTTTGTGAAAGTCACAAAATCATAACTTGAAAATTCTGAAAATAATCGTCAATTGAATAAGTTGAAAATCCGTTATTCTCAAAATGAAGCAAAAACAAGAGGGGTTGTATCCATATGTTCATTAATTAGTGTCAATATAGAATACACAATACGGGATGTTACGACTACTTTTGGATAAAATCCCTCATTTTTTTGCTTCATTTTGGAAACAACGGATTTTGTCCTTTTTCTATAGACGATTACTTTCAGAATTTTCAAGCTATAATTTTGAGACTTTTACAAAAGTTGCTCTATACATATAGCTAACATAATATGCAAATGAAATTTTGATATCTTTGACGCATGCGCAGTAAAAAATTATTTAGTAAACCTACTCATTTTTCATACAATATTTATTATTTTTTAATTCTGATTACAGTGTATTGTGTGCAATGTTGTTTGTCATATTTTCTGAAAAAAAAAATTATTTTATACTAAGAACTCTGAAAATTATAAGGGAAAAACTTAGAAAAATTTGGGGCCATTTTTATAAAAACCTTAAATACTCTGCGAGTATGCATGCTATTTGCATAAAAATGAACACAGTGTATTACAATAAGGCATTCAATCCTAAACTAGAGTTTGAGCGCTTTTGCTACATTAGTTTTGACAGGGTTATTCAAAAGATATTCATTTTTTTAATTTGTTGACGGTCCCCTATGGAGTTTCGGTAAAAAATCTTCACGGAAATGTATGACGTATACTATTATATTTATACACTAATAGTTTCGAGATGATTCCTAATGTATTTTTCTAGATATTTAGTAAAATGTCTAAAATCGCAAGTGTCCCATAATCAATGGCAATATAGTGTATATTTATAAATATATAAACAAATATATGTACATAATGTGTTTTTATTTAATAGAATTTTAAAGTGTGAAATATGTTTTTAGAGGGGAAATACCTCGTTTTGATTTAAACATTCATAAACATTTATATATTAGAAAACTTCAATAACAGATTTCCATAAAAATTCTCTAGGTCATTTTTACGACTCTTTTGTCTTCATTCTAACTGTACCATATAATTTTGATGCATTTTACAACTGTATTCCTCTCCTTGCGTGACAAAATACGCCTAATAAAAAATGAACAACAAGTATGGTAACCTAAAAATTATTCTTATAACTAGTGCTGAAATTTTACGAGTTCTTACTCACGCATTTTAAGTAAGCAAGATATTTTTACAAATTATTTTATTAAATGCTGTTAAATTGTTTTTGTTCCTTTTTGCTTGTTTTTGAGTGATTTACGTTTAAAACGTATGCGTGCAATAAAGTGCAATATATATATTTTTTATTGCATCTGCACCCATTGCAATTTCACTTCGTAGAAGACGTCGTTAATTTTAGATAGGTCTTCCAACCCTCTTTCATAATTAAAGAACGTTTATTAACGAATTTAAGATGCAAAGAATTTTTTTAAAAGGCGTTTTTTTTAAATTTGTTTTATTTACGGGTTTTTAGTTTATTTACGGGGTTTTATTTATTTATTTATTTATGTATTTTTTTGTGTGTGTGTTTCAAAAATAACAAAAATTTATACAAAAATGCATTGCACTACATTTTATAATATTTAATAAACACACACTACATTAACAACGTTAAAACATGATACAAGATATAATGAAAATATTTATAAAAAACAAGAGATAAGTAACTAAAAGGAAATCACAAATGTATGAGCAAGAGCCAGACATATTTAATAAGAAACTATGAATAATTTGCCGAATCGTCAGAGGAACTTGCAGGATTAATTCTTAATGAAGATATGTTTATTTTAATCAATTTTGTCTGCATTATGCCTAAGATAAGAAAATTTATCACTTTATAAATATATCAGAGTAAGCCAAAATAAACAAATATTGCACATAAGATAACAAAAGATAATGACAATCTGAAAAAAAAAAAAAAAAAATCTTAATAATGGAAAGTGCGTTAAGATGTTAATATATATATATATATGTGTGTGAGATGTATAATTTGTGTAGCTATTTGAAGCTGTAGCGCTTGTCACATGAATGTTGTATTTTCATTTTTAATTTTAGATTAAAACTTATTTTATTTTATATATATATATAAATAGATGTAAATAAATATTTTCTATTTAATAAAATTTTAAATTGCAAATAACTACATCTATGGTAATTTGCAGCTGTAGAGCTTGTCACATTAATGATGTTTTTATTTTAAAATTTATTTTCAAGCTTTTTTTTAGCTTATATATATATATATATATATATATATTTAAATAAATAGAAATAATATTTATAGAAATACATTTTTTAAAGTGAAAATTCTTTTTAGAGAAGAAATTCCTTATTTTGATTTAAACAGGGATATCTAATCGCTCTTCATTCATAAACAATTATGTATTAGAAATTTGCAACAGCAGATTTCCACAAAAATTCTCTAGATCATTTTTACGACTCTTTTGCCTTCATTTTAAGTGTGCCATATAATTTTAATGCAATTTATAACTGTATCCCACTCCTTGCTTGAAAAAATACGCAGAATAAAACAGGAACAACAAGTACGGTAACCTAAAAATTATTCTAATAACTAGTGCTGAAATATTTAGCAGTTCTGATTCACGTATTTAAAGTAACCAAGATATTTTTATAAATCATTTTATTAAAGGTTTTTAAATTCTTTTTTTTTTTAATGTTTTTGAGTGATTTACGCTTTAAAAGCATGCATGAAATGATATGTAATATATATTTTTTTAATTCCATCCGCACCCCACCAATTTTAATTCAGTGACAATAACAAAGATTTGGAATAAGTTTTTTGAACCTTTAAATGATTAAAAAACATTTACTGGAGTATTTAAAATTCAACGAGAATTAAAAACTGCGTCTAATTCATTTTATTTTGATTTTATATTATTTTATTGGTTATTATCTGTTAGATTTATTTAGATAAAGTTCTGGCATCAAGAATATAAATTGTTGCTCTAGAAAAAATAGTTCCATATCATCCCTATAAATTCTAGTACCCTTGACTGGAGCGTTCTAGAGTTTCATACTGAAATTCAAGTGCCTTTTCCTACATTCTCGTGGTCAAACTTATTTAAAAATTTCTACTATAAGTTGCACACACAAGAGGTTAGTTTTAGTAACTGTAAATCTAGTTCATGAAACTATTCCAAAAATCAAGCGCAATTTTTCACACTGAAACAACTCATTATCCTTTCGTCACCTAGAAAATAAAAAAACTAGAAATTCTAGATCATTTTGTCCATTCAGCTTGGATGTTTACCCTATTCGCATAGCTCGGAAAATTACAGTTATTGCTAACGGATTCAGAAAATGTATGCCTATTTATTCTAGATGAAAGTGATACATTTTTTTTTCTCCTCAGTATAAGTTTGATGCATATTGCATATCCCCCCTGGTACTTTAAACCTCCCCACAAAATTTGAATAATCATTATTGATGTACCCTTCATATATGTATATATATATAGAGAGAGAACTATTATAAAATACTACAATTCAACATCAAAATATGGAATAACTCATTAAATAACTAACTACATCAAACAGTGGAGTTGGAAAAAATTGGAACAGAATTGGAAATGGGGTATTTAGCTCGTTTTCAAGGGTAATGCTAAAAAGACACGTTAATTGCGATTAATTTTTTATTAGAAATCAGGATAAACCTAAAAATGATTTCTATATAACCCGATTAATCGACACTGCAAAACATAGTTCATTGAAAAATACTAGACAAATATTAAAACAATAATAGAATTATCAAACAAATAAACTTACACGATAAATCGCCGTCATGTGAGAGAGGAAAAATATAAATTCAAATTTGCAATCTAACCTTGCCAACAGTTATTGTTGACAGTTAACAGAGAAAGTTATATCAGAAACCAAAAAGATATAATTAATAATATATAATTAAAATAACTATTATAAAAAATATTACATTACAAAATAATATTAAACAAAAATGTTATGAGCTTAATAGAAATATTATAATTACTTTATTATAATAAAAAGTTTTAATTAATATCGATGAAAATTTAATTTAAGAACGAACAAATGCTAGTAAACTATATAGTGCGCCATCTATTATCACGATCATTAGTAAACAGATTTTTTAAAAAGTATGAAATTAAATATATCAAAACAAATTGACATTTAGACCTTAATCTAAAAAAGAGAATTAAAAATTTATTTTTAAATCCAGATAAAAAGAATAATAATAATAATAATAATAATAATAATAATAATAATAATAATAATAATAATAATAATAATAATAATAATAATAATAATAATAATAATAATAAATATAAATATAAATATAAAATAATACCTTATTCATATTGATATTTTAACAAAATCAAAACAAAAAGTTTTATGGATCAATGTTAATATAATGTAGATAGAAAAATTAGCAGTGGCGCCATCTTTAGTTTGTAAATAGGATTAATTAATGCAGTAAGAGCTCCATTTTGCAAATTACATTACATTAGCTTAAAGTAACAATCTGGGAATTAATAAATTATTATATCATTTAAAAATATGCTAGTCGTGGATAGTTTATTTTGATAACTTGTTAAATTTAAAAATATAAAAAATATAAAGTTAAATAATAATATATTATTTACTATTAACAATCCTCAAATTACATTACAAATTAAAGCCAAAGGAATAAACGAGAAATGCTATGTCAACACATTACCATAAACAATAAAGTAAAACTTTTACTATTGTTACACTGTACCAATTCGTACCACCCCTTCTCTATTATATTACCATATATAACCTTCTATATTATCATATATATATATGTGCATATATTTTCCAGCAGCTCCTCCCTACCTCCATAATCTAACAGCTGCCCACCATGCTTAACTTTTAATTTTTAACATTTTATAGTTTTATATTTTTTGTGTAATTTTTATGTTTTATATTTTTCAATTATATTTTTTATGCGCAAAATGCTAAAAGTAATTGACAATAAACATCCTACTGCAAATTATATGTAATAAAATTATTAATTGTATATTAAACAGTAAATGAATTTCTTAAGAAAACTGAGATTTCTCGCATCAAATATTAATTGTTTAATGTTTTTATTAATAAGATGAGGTGAAATAAAACTTTTGATTCTGAAAAACTGATTGAAGAGTATATTGTGATAAACAGAAATATGGAGGCAAGATTTAAAAGGAGTAAATGTATTAACTTTAAATTTAAAATCTTTACGTTTATCATATCGATCAGTAATTATTTTGTTCTCCACTAATTTAATTTTTAAATCTAAAAAGTTAATAATATTGTTTGATAAAAGGTTATCCGTAAAATCCAGATTAGTGGGATAATCTATAGAGTACGAACACTGTTACTGATGTCAATTAAAATTATGTCATCAGTGTAGCGAAACATTAAAAGATTATCATTACAATAAATGCGTTCATATATATATATATATATATATATACCGGGAGTCCCAAAAATGACTGCTAAATTTGAAAATTCAATAACTTGCAAACGGTGACAGCTATTTAAAAATTTTTTGCAGGAGGGATTGTTTAAAATTCGAACTAAAATAAAAAATTACGGTAAAAAAAAACTCCTGACATTATACATAACCCTCCTGCAATTTTTTTTTTTTAAATAGCTCTCACCGTTTGCAAGTTAATGGATTTTAAAATCCATCAGTCATTTTTGGCACACCCGGTATATATATATAGACAAATTTTTACTTTGCTGTATTGGTTTTAATTATTTACGTATAACCCAAAAATACTGTTATCAATTTATGTTATAAAATTGTACATTGTGCGCGCATTTCAATACGCATACTGTAGCTAACTATATTACCAAAAAATAAATTTCTAAGTAAAATCTTTCTTAAATTAAAAAAATTTGTAACTATATACTATTTATATGATTTCTACATTTATTATATTTCCATTTTCTTTATTTTAAAAGAGCTAAAAAAAGTTTTTGCCTTTAAAATATATTTAAAAGTAAAAAAAAAAAAATCTTGCTTTGTGCTTCTTTTATTTAAATTGCAAACTGGTATTTCATATCCAGAATAATACTGCTATATTTATTTTTTTGGACAAAAAGAAATTCTTCAAAAACTCGTTATTGATAATTTTTACGAATAAATCTTTAATTAACTTTTAAATTTTATTTCGCAACTAATTTTTGTTCAGTTCTTAAAAAAGTAAAAAATCTAACATTCAAAACTGCGGTAACAACAACAAATAATTACAATAATAATAATAATAATAAATATGACTTTTACTTCATTTTCCTTTACACGTTATTTTCTTCCTTGATCAATTAAAAACAAGTGGAGAGAATTTTTTTCTCAAATTATCTATACGAGAAAAGATTTTTCATCAATAATTTTCATATTTATCCCATACTGCTTCTTTGACGCAAATTTAATAATGTTACTTCTTCATCGTCTTAAAACCTTTTCCCATTGAGTTAATTTCCCTTTGGTGTCAGATTAATGATAAAGAAGGTTTTGTAAATAGTATTAAAAAAATCGGATTATTTTATTTAATTGACTTTATGCAAAGATTTTGTTATGAAATACATTAATTTTTTTAAATGCTTTCATTAAATAGGTTTTAGATAGGCACTTAGTGCGCAATTTACGTTCCAATCGTCGTTTTCCGGTAATTACAGTGTGCAAATTGGAAATTTTTCTTTTTTTAAAAATAATTTGTTGTTTATTAAAAATTAAATAAATATGTAGGTAAATACTGAATTTATATGGGAAAACATTTTGAAATATTTTTTTATGTTATCTAAATTATTCCAATTTTATTATTATTTCACTTTGATCTACTAACAAAGT
The DNA here is from genome assembly GCA_964019185.1 of Maratus speculifer. Classification (NCBI taxonomy): domain Eukaryota; kingdom Metazoa; phylum Arthropoda; class Arachnida; order Araneae; family Salticidae; genus Maratus; species Maratus speculifer. The sequence goes on along the minus strand of OZ025297.1, from coordinate 175,273,177 downwards.
TTGATTTGGCTAGTAGTTTGGAAATAATGTTATTTTTATTTGTATAAAAAAGAAAATGTGAAATTTTATTTAAAAGATATTTCTACATAAAAATCAATAAGTAATCACAAAACAGTTATTAATACATTCGGCCACTGTTTCATTGCATCTATCAGTTAATAAGAAAATAGTATCCCTAACATGAATATGAAATATTCAGATAATATATTTATGTGGAATCTATACAAAATATGTTAAAATAAACGTTTTATATTAATATTACAAAATTTTAATTTATACGAATATTGATACCAATTTATTAATATTGACAACACAAATTCTGCATTGTCTTTATTCAACTGACATGGCATTATTTCATTAAGCATGCAGTTGAAGAAAACTGTTAACTACCTAGCTCATGATTTTAATATATATATATATATATATTTGATTCCTTTGGTCATACATTAAAGAAAAAATAATAAAAAAAATACCATTCTCATATTTTTTGAAATTTTTTATTTATTTATTTTTTTAATTGAAGTCAAAATGCTACATCGTGCATTAATCAAACGCATGCATTTTTGTTGCAAAAAACCTTGCTGAAAATTATTTAAAATAACATTTAGGAATGTATTCTTTTAACCCCTTAAATGATTTGCCCGAACGGCGTTCGAGCAAGACGAATTTGCTTATTGCATCATTTAAACCTTTTTGACACCACTATAAGAAAATTTTCATACTATTGAAAGGCTGAAATGTTTAGACTAAAATTTAAGAATATTTTATTTAAATAATAGTGGTGTGAATCCGCTATTTTCAATTTATTGAACGGAAAAGAATTAACCAGTTAACGGGTTAAAAAAGATTTGTTTTTAGATGACATTTTGCATTTAAGGTCTTTTTTTTTTTTTTTTTTTTTTTGTTATTGTTGTAGGAAATCCATCTGTGGTTGGTAAGATGAAAGGTTTCAAAAGTTCTTATTTATGAATAACTGATACACAGATATTATCAACTACAGCATTTTTCATGAACTAAAATTAAATCTAAGGTCACAATGAATGCGTAAAATACAAAGTTAGTAAGAAGCAACGGTAAATGGTTTGCAATGATTAGGAGAGAAAATTTAATTTGTTGCCAATTGGCAATTGTATACATTAGAGAGTTAATTGAATGTGAGCAGAGACGGAGATAAAAGCTATATAGCATTGATTACAATATTTCAAATGAAAATCAAATTTCAATTTTTTCCCCATATTAATAATTTCATCGATGCTGGTTCAATTTGAGTTTCTTGTTTAGCCCAGGTCGGTGGCTCACGGAATATACTCCATCTTGTGTGCTGCGTTGCCAACATATAATAGTGAGAAGCTCCAAGCTGGATGTCGTTATGTGGTTTAGTCTGTCTAGAACGTCAGTGCGCTATACTAATGGCCCGGGATCGATCCTCGACGTGGAATCTTTTTCACTAGGTTGGCATTTACACCTATAAGCAATTAAAAAAATGAAATTTGATTTTCATTTGAAATATTGTAATGAAGGCGAATCTTATCTATGGAAAAAATTCCACGTATTAATTATCTATAGGAGTTCAGGAATTTCCTGACGTGACACCATCCTATTATGTACTCTTTTAATCAATGCAACACTTTTATTTACCCATCAAACGTGGTATAGTGTAAGACTTGCAATCGTTTTGAAAATCAAAAAAAAAAATTCTTTGATGGATTTACACGTTTCAGATATTGAGGATTCCGAAAAACATATTTTTAGAAAAAAAATTGCCATCCGTCCGTCTGCGTGTCTGTAAACGTTCTATCTACCGAACAAAATGAGATAGAGACTTGGAATTTTGTATATTATGTAGTATATAAGAATGAGACGAAATCCATTGAATAACAGTAACCTCGATTAATCGGAACTATTGTTTCGGACTCTGAAAAAATTCGTTCTGATGAAAAAATATTAAAATTTTCATTTTATTTTATTTTAATGCATGGTTTTAAGAGGTAATAAAGTAACAGAAATTTTGAATAAAGAACAAAGTCGATCGGATTATTAGTTGCCGAGTTATTTGTAATCATGTTTTCCCTATTCTTCGATTATTTATGACTCTGTATTTCATTCAAATTTCAATTCAAATATATATTTCAATTGGACATAAGACTCTTAATCCGACTCAATACACTGTTAGTTATTATGGTTATTATTTTTGGTGTTATAAGGATCTTTCTTTTACGCAATTTGGTACAACTTGAATAGTTGGGCGTTTTATATAATTTGTCGAAATTGGTTCATCAATAGTTCATTAATAGAGCATTTCTATGTATATTGAAAATACTACCTCTGACAATAAAGTTCGGTGAATAGTCCTGTAATATTAATGTAGATGAAATATTAACGAAAGTTAACATAACATCCTTCGAAATGGTCATCTCCCATAACTATGCACCGATGAGATCTGCTATACATGTCCTTGGAAATTCGCAAGAGTCTTCCTTTGAGATGGAGTTCAAAAACTTCGTCACGTTTTGTTGGATGTCAGCAATATGGTCAATTCTCCTTCAAAGAGAGTTTGGGACATGAAAATAAGAAGAAGTCTGGAGGATTGAGATCTAACGAGTATGGAGGATGTTCAATTTGCACCACCCCTCTTGAATGTCTTCCAGTGTCTTGTAAAGCTTAAAACCAAACTTTAAACTGATCTTTTGCTCACTGAACAAGCACTTAGTAAAATACGTCTTATGCAGTATCGTTTTGTTTCCCCAGTGTTGCCAGATCGGTCGTTCTGAATTCATTCACCGAACTTTATTGTCAGAAGTAGTATTTAAATATACGTTTAAATTTTGTTTTGTAATTGCAATGCATTTTATAAATAGTTTACACATGTTTTATTTTCATATATTATATTAATAAATAGTTTCATAGGTCGTCGATTTGAATCCTTTAATGAAGTTAAAGAAGCATGTCAAGAGTTTTTCGATTCATAAAGAACCGCCAGTTGTACTTTCAACAAATTCAGAATATGGCTGAACGATGGCAGAAAGTCGGGGGCTATGTTTGTCACCATAGATGCCAACCTGACATAGATTATTTGTAATACGTGCTTTAATTTGACCCTGGCTTAATGAGTTTCGAACCAGAATTTTTTTTAAAGAAATGAAATTAAGTATGTCCCACTAACAATTTTGAAATTAAATAAATAAAGATTCATAAAATATATTTTCTGGTTCGAAATGATGTTAACCTGGATCAAACTAATCCAGGTATTACGGAAGATTAGTTGAAAGTTGGCAGCTATGAGTTACTAATTCAGGGGTCGCAGCGTTCCTAAATTTTTCACACTTTTCTACCACAATTTTAAAACGATAGTATTTATTGTAGAATTTCATTATAGATGTTGAAGGAATTCGATACGAATAGTTTTGATTAAATATACTGGTAGAAAAGTGCGAAAATTTTAGGGACGCTGCGACCCCTGCTAATTTGAAGAATAGTCCTTGTTGTTTTTATTGTTAAAATGTGCATGACAACGATACTTACTGAACTTTCAAGTAGCATTTTGCTGAACTTAGTATAATTTTAAAAAATCTGCTTAATTTTACATTCTATTAAAAATTACTCTATTTTTGGAGTTATAAGGATCTTTTTTTTACACAATTCGGTACTACTTGGGTAGCTGGGCGTTTTATATAATTTGTCGAATTTGGTTCATCAATAATTCGTTAATAGAGCATTTCTATGTATATTGAAAATACTTAAATATACGTTTAAATTTTATTTTGGAATTCCAATACATTTTATAAATAGTTTACACATGCTTTATTTTCATATATTACATTAATAACTAGTTTCACAGATCATCCATTTGAATCCTTTAATGAAGCTGAACGATGACAGAAAGTCGTAGACTATGTTAGTCACCTAGTTTGAAGAACAGCCCTTGTTGTTTTTATTGTTAAAATACGCACAACAAGGATGAAATGTCGAGTAACTTTTTGCTGAACTTAGTATAATGAAAACAAATCTGCTTAATTTTACATTATGTTTAAATGATGCACTTAATGTAATGCGATCAGTTAATCATTGAAACATAAAGTAATGCAGAAATGAAAAGAACACAAAACATAATTCTAAATGTTTACTTTAAACTTAATAAGAGGACTTTGAAACCATTCGAAATTTTCGCCATGTTTTTAAATGTACACATGTAAACATTAACAAAAATTATTAATTTATTTACATTCACAATGAAACATTAACAAATAAATAAGTATTTAGGTTCTTATAGTCTTAGTTAACTCACTATTTGGTTTGAGAATTAGCTATTATCATATATGATTTTTTAAAGATTAATTAATTCATTAAATTTCCCTTAAAACTCCATTTATAACTTTTTAAGACCCTTTGTATATCACCTACGTAAGTTTATGCCAAGGACTAAGTTTTAATGTCAACATATTTTTCGAATATTTGAAACCATGCAAAAACGTTTTATTTTTTCGTATAACCTTATCCTAACCTAAAAAGTACATTTTTTCATAACCTAAAAGTGCCTTGTGCTGTACTAGTAAATTATTATAATTACACTTGCCAATTCTGTATAATGATCATTATTTGACACTGCATTATTTCATTTCTACCTTTTAAATAATAATTCATTCAAACAGAAAGAAAAAAAGCGTTCAAAGGCTTTTAACACCGTCGCACTAAAGTTTTATTTAGTCTTTTAATTTTTAAATATTCATGTACTGTATAATTCTTTGTTGAACTAAATTTTCAGTAAAATCATATTTAAAAAGCTCTTCAAAACTGGATTTTAATTAGCTACCAATGAAATCATCCAATCAAAAATCAACACATGATTTTAAATAATAAAAATCACAAAGATGAACTTGCAACTTCAATTCATTTTCCAAAGTATTTCAGAATAAAACAAATGTGAAGAAGATTATTTGAATATAAAATTTTAAAGCAAATTGAAGGTGAATTTACCGTCATGCAGAACATGGAATAAAAATTTCATTTTTTAAAATAAATGATGCATGAGTAAATACTTCTGAATGAATTTTTGAGAAAGTTGATACTGGGTAGATTTCTTTTTTCAATTTCATGTAAAGAATGACATATAATAAATATATGTGGGTGGATATGGTATAACTAGAATCCTATTTATTATTAATACATGTATGTAGAAATCAAATATAAAACGTTAATAAATCTAAAAAGTAACTTTTATAAAGTGTCATTTAAACAACATTATTTTTTATTATCATGATAAAGTATAACAGAACATTTAACAGGCAATTGGATATTTTGTGGAGGCAAACTGTTTATTCCAATGCATTTAGTATTGCATTGTTATACAGGTTTTCCACTATAATGTTATTTAAAGAGTATTTAATCTATGTTTTATTTTCTTTTTAATAAAGTATAAAGCATCTTACTAAATTATTATGTGTCATTAAGAAAATAATTAATGTCCAAGCTATTTGTAGTAAATAGTAAAAACATATCTGCCTCAGAGGTGCACTGAAAATCACCCTTTAAATTAATTTAAATTCGTCTAGAACTACTAAAATTACATCTAGACTTTTTTATTAGATGTGTTCATATCATACGTATCAATACATAGAAAGGTGCATCTTTGAATATGTTTTGCGAAAATTTAAAACTGGTTTCTATCGTGCCACATAAATTTGTCTCAGGACTAAGGAGGATGTTAGAGTAGCGTATTCTAAATATTTAACATTAAGACAAATGTAAATTTTCCATTTTTTTGGGGGTGAAAAAAGTCCGGGCTAGGATTCGTACCAGGTCTGTAATGGCTGAAACCGCCAATGCTCTTCCAACTGAGCCATCCCTGGTACAGCCCTGGTTCGAATCCTGGCCCGGACTTTTTTTCACCCAAAAAAATGAAAAATTTACATCTGTCATAATTAATTTACCGAATGAATAATCATATTTAAAATTAATCTAATATTAAACATTAATTATAAGCATGCAAGTTTCATTTTCATTAACAGTATACTTCAAACCGAAAGAATCATTTTAAATATTTTAGAATTTAATGAGCATGTAAAATTTGAAAATAGATACTATATAATATAATTTAAAAAGATAAACAAATTTTTTATGTGATAGAACGTTTTTTTCCGATAAAAAACGTAGTTGTAACGAAATTGTTCTCATCAGATATATTGGCGAGCAATCATGGTATGCATTATTTGAATCCATTATATTTAAAGTATGATTTTTTACCTGATTCATAAATTTAAAAGTAAAGATAATATGAATGATTATAAGGAGAAAGAAAAGCATACAAAACCTATTAGTTTCCCTATTCGTTTTTAAGTTTTGTTTTTTATTTTGGATGATAGTAGTATAAAGTTTGTGTTTTTTATTTTACTTACATTTCTTTAACTAGGGGCCCCTCTACGACTTTTGCTCTTCAACCCCCATTCCGACTCTAAAAATTAGTTAATTGGATAGGTTATAAAAAGTTTGCGAAAGATTAATTTTTAATTAAACAAAAGCAGTGGCGATTGCCCTGTAAACGGGTTTTAATATTTTCCTATTTTACAGAGGGTGTGCTAATGGCAGTTTTCACTTTCGATTAAATAAAATTATTTAAACATTTCAAAATCATCTAATACAAAATAAACTAAGTCGGGCGTCTTTTTGCTTGCCAAAAACTGCTGGCAATAACTACATAGAGTTTTTTTTTTTTGTAAAAGTCTCAAAATCATAGCTTGAAAATTCTGAAAATTATCGTCAATAGTATAAGCTCAAAATCCATTATTCCCAAAATGACGATCTGTATCCAAATATGGTAGTATGTAGAGTATTGTGTATTCTATATTGATACTAATCAATGGATGCATGAATAAGTCACTCATATTTTTGCTGCATTTTGGAATCAACGGATTTTAAATTTTTTCTCTCGAGGATAATTTTCAGATTTTTTAAGCTATGTTTTTGAAACTTTCACAAAAGTCCCTCTATACATTTAGGTAACACATTACACAAATTTAAATTTGATTGCTTTCACGCAAGCGCAGTGAAATATTATTTACTAAACCTGCTGATTTTTCATGCAGTTTTTAATGATGTGTAATTCTGAATACAGGATTTTATGTACAATGTCTTTTGTCATATTTTCTGAAAAAAGCATATTTTTGTATTAAGAATTCTGCAAATTATAAGCAAAAAACTTGGCACAATTCGGGCTGTTTTAAAGAAAACGTTAATTTCTCTTCTATTATACATGCTATCCTTATAAAAATTAACACAGTTTATTACAATAAGTTACTTTATCATGATCTGCAGTTTAAACGCTTTTGCTTTATTAGTTTTGACAGGGTTAGCCAAAAGAATTTCGTTGTTTTTCGCTCTGTTTATTGTCCCTTATGGGATTTCGAGGGAAAATCTTCGCGGAAGTATGTAACCTATATTCTGTTTAGACATTTGAAGTTTCAGAATAATTCCTCATGGATATCTCTAGATATTTAACAAAATGTCTAAAATCGCAAGTGGCTGTCATCTTTGGCCTTCTAATATATAATACCAAACATTTCTTAATATCCCCAAAAAACATATAACAATAGCATTAAAATCAAAATGTATTAATAACAGTTACAGCCGGGCAGACAGAAATACTGAACAGACAAACTCAATGAGTAAATATTTTTTTATTTCCTGGAAAGTGTTAAAAATGAACATTTGAGAATGTGAATTATTTTATACAATTCTTTTATTACTCTGCAGAGCATCACTTTCCAAACGGATGGAATCTGTTGGAGGCCAAATCATTTCATATATTCTCCCAGTGTAAAAAAGATCTTTATTGATTCTCTGAAGATGGATGACAAATAAAACCTTTATGAATAAAATGTTATTAGCAATAATGCGTAAAGTATCTATTTCATTCGCTGTATCTCAAAAATTAAATTCTGAAAGTCATCCAACACCCTATCTCATTTTTAAAAACATTGAATGAATATGATATATATACACTAAAATTATCTCAATGTGTATAAATAGTCCATTCTTATATTTATTATTTCATACAAGGATCGATATTTCTTTCCCACAGAATAAAAAATACTATCACAGAAAGAAAGTGAAATGAAATATACTTTTTTGCTGATAAGCTTAAAGCTTTTTATGAATCCTTTTTTGGATTCGCTTAAGAAATTTCTTTCCTACCGGGACTTTAGTATTAAAAGAAAGATAGCTATATTTATATTGATATGCGTATATTTTATATTATTAATTTTTCGTTTACGATATCCCTCTTTTTTATTAGGATAAATTATCGGCATATTCACTAGTCTCCTATTGTTTAATAACATATATCATTTATTAATTTAAATTTTCCTTAATTATTTTATTATTTTACTTAATTTACTTAAATATAAAGCTTTTTGTTTGTTTTTAAATTACCTCATCATTTTTCACCGATATCAATTATTTAGAATGAATTTGAATACTTTTAAAAAAGCCATTACTTTTTTTTTCTTTTTTTTTTTCTTTTACTCATTTTATTCTGAGATCTTTCGCACCCTGTGATGTATTTTTACTCCTCATATTTTTAAGTTCTTTACGCACATTTGACAGAATTATTCTCATTTGATGTTCTCATGCAATTTTCTTGTTCTTTACCAGTCATACGCCCGTGACATCATTATATGTATTCTGAATAAAATGATGGTGACATTTGGTCTATTTTCTATAAGTTGCGAGTGAAATAACTGAGGGGCTTGTCACAATGTGACAGATGTTTCTTTTTATCAGATCAACAGATTCTTATTACCACCGGTGAAAACTTCCACCAACAAACTTGAATAGAAAATTTCCTCTATTTAAGATCCTTTTTGATGAGGAAAAGGCTCTCAAAAGTATGGTAAAAAAATTTACTTATTTTTACTGGTGTCCCTTTGTCTTTAGGTTATAAAATTTTTACTAAGACAGACAGGCGATTGTGTTGGTTGTCACACTATGGCGGACTACTACCAGCGAAGTAAATTCCCATCAGTAAAATTAGATACAGTTTTCTGGCATTATTTTTGATAGAAATTTTCCATTAATGAGGCGTTTAAATAAAAAGAAATTTTCTACATAAATTTACTGGCGGAAATTTCCCGTAATATTAAAGAGCCCCTGCAAAAGCGGTTTAAGTTGAAGCTTCACTTTTTTAAGGCCATATCAGTTCCTGTTTCTTTATAGTTCCATGTGTATTATTGCGAGTTTGATCAAAAAGGCAGCAGTATTTAGGAAAAAGAAGAATTTGCGCGTTTTTCAACATGCTAATATCTTATATTATCTATAAGTTCTCGTATAACAACAGCTTTCTTTTTTCAAAATTTCTCCTAATATACACGAAAATTTGTTACAGCAAGACCTTAGCTTTAGCATTAACCCTTTCGGGGTCTGATATACTATTAAGTGTACATATCATTTAATGGATGATTATTTTGTTTTTAAGAAATACTTTTGCTACTATTTACATTCAGTTTGTTAGTATTATTCTATGCAGTTACTATATGACTTCATTTATATTTAGGCATTTAGTAATAATAATAATTATGATCATTTACTTAGTTTTCTTTGCACTGTTGCTATTCTTTTATTTTAAACATACATTTCATTCTTTAAATTTAAAATAAAAGATACTTTCCTGAAAGAATCATGCATAATAAAGCGCAAAAAGTATTAAAAAGTTGTAATAGAAGTTAAATTTTATTATAATAGAATTTTTTCTAAACATCTCCAACAATTTTTCCTTAGTCTATTGTTATATGAATATGAATTAAATAAAATAGTACGCAAAACAACAACATTCGTTATACTTCAGATAATTAAATATTTGTTAAACACTAAATCTATTTGGAAAGATAGTGTTAATGTTTTTAACGTAAAATTATTTTTTTCTAAAAATTCAAACTGTTAATTGAAAAACTAAAACTGTAAAAATTGAACTGTTTTAGCTGATGTGTTGTTAATAAATGTAAAGATAAGAAGATGCATTAGATTTTTTCATGAAAAACCCCTTGTCGAATTTAAAGCATTGCCTAATTGACCACTTCACAACCTGCATTAATGACCGGCAAGGTGTTGGTGTTCCCCGAAGTGAATTTATACATAATTCATGTACCGCAATATAACACACACACACACACACACACACGCACATATATATATATATATATATATATGTATATATGCACTGGTGTGCAATATTTAAGGACGAAGTCCCAAAAATGCAAATTTTCAAGGGAATTTCAAGCGATATTTTTCACGTGAATATTCAAAAGGAAGTAATATAATTTGAAAAACTACTATCCCTGCATAACGGCTAGTCCATATAACCTCTCATTCAGGTCACAAATGGTCACAAGAGTCACAGTCACTACGGTGAAACCAAAAATTGGAAATTTCATACGTCTCTTTTATGATTCTCAAATGACTACTTTATGTAACTCCACTGTCAGGCCACTGCGACTGCTGCTTTGTGACGTGTCACCAGGTGACTTTACAGTATCATTTTATTGAGACACTCATGTGACTGCCATTTGGAGTCTCAATTTCAAAGTCATTGTGAATGTTGCATTATGAAAAATCAACAAACAATGTTCCATTAAAGTCACAAGGTGAGTTTTCACCACTTTTCACAGTGGTTACGTCACAGTAGGGTCTCTGTTATCATTTGACAAAGTCTTAGGACAGAAAGTCACCATGTGATTTTATGTGTCATTATTTGGTTATTTATAATAATGCAACATTCATAATGACTTTGAAATTGAGCCTCCAAATGACAGTCACATGAAAGTCTCAATAAAACGACGCTGTAATGTCACCTGGTGATTCGTCACAAAGCAGCAGTCGCAGTGACCTGACAGTGGAGTCACATATTGTAGTCATTTGAGACTCATAAAAGAGACGCTTGGATTTTCCTATTTTTTGGTTCTCCGTAGTGACTGTGACTCTTCTGACCATGTGTGACCAGAATGAGATGTTATATGGACTAGCTGTTAAGCAGGGATAGTAATTATTGGAATTATATTACTTCCTGTTGAATATTCGCGTGAAAATTATCGCTTTAAAATCTCTTTGTCCTTAAATTTTGCACACCAGAGTACACAAATATATATATGAACAAATCTGGATGGCATTGTACACTCATCCAATTTGCTCCTAAATAATGTATTTCATATGGAATTGGGCTTTATTTAATTTAGAAAAATATTTTTGGTGACAATTTAATGTACCTTTGAAAATTTTGTCTTGCATATCTACCATTGTTCAACATCTCATGTTAAAAAATACTAAGACAAAACATATGTTGATAACTGTTTAATTTTTTTTTCTTTAAAATAAATAAAGTAATTCAAATCCTGTAATCTAGAAACAATAAAATTGAAATTAAATAAACAGTAGATTTATTTTGTTTTATTTCATTAAAAATTGCAAATTAGAACATTAAAGTCTGAAATTTATTTTTTTCGTTAAATATTTTATAGACAATATACATATATTGCACAAAGAAAACGGAATTTTCAAATATATATGTATATTCATTTTATAGATAAATCATAAAATTTGGTAAAAATAAACCCAAAATAAAATACAATAAGATTGAAGATTTCAAATATTAAATATTTTGAAAATATATTTTTCGTTTATAATTTTTTTTAAGTATTAGCATTTGCAAATTTGCATTTATGGATACTATTAAAGTGTCATAATATTTTATATGATTTATCTCAACAATATAATTCTAAAACTTATCCAACATGTTTTCGCCTTTTTTAAAAAAAATGCTGAATGAGTATACATATATGTGTGTACTAAAATTATCTAAATGTCTGTAAAGAATTCATCCTTAGACCTATTTTTTTTATACAAAGATCAACATTTCTTTCCAACAGAATAGAAATATCTTTGCAGAAAGAAAGTGTAATGAAGTATATAAATATATATTTTTTTTTCTGATAAGCCTAAAGCTTTTTATGAAATCTTTTTTGGATTCACTTGAGAATGTTCTTTTCAACCGGAACATTACTACTAATAGAAGAATATTTTGTATATTTTTCTTTGATATATATGAACTTTTGATATCATATAATCATCCAGTTTGTTCCTAAATAGTGAAATTAGATTATGTGAAATTAGACTGTATTTACAATATCAAAATATTCTTTTCTTGTATAACTTAATATACCTTTTAAGGGGCCCGGGCCACACTTAAAATAATTTTTATTTATAGAGTAAAATTTTGAAATTATTAAATATAGAAAACCATCGGTAAACCCTTTTGTATAGAAAACCATTGTGTAATCGAGGTTCGAAATAGGTGTTTGCTGAATTTTTGTGTATTAATTGTGCATTTTTAAATGTTAGTTTTTAGGATTTTAGTTATGTTGCGTTTATGTTACTTTTCTGCTCAGTTCGATACAGCACAGTTTTATCTGTTGTTGTAATCTTGAACGATTTTTGAATTATTAAAAGGCAGAAAACCAACGCAGAAACCACAAATGAGAAGCTCGCTCGTGGATTCGAAAAAACTGTTTGCTGCTTTTTTTGTCTATTAATTGTGCAATTCCTATCTTATAATATTCTTTCTCTCAGGCTTTATTAGTTTTTATTTTTATATAAATTTGTATTATTTTGCGCAAAATGTACGGGCTACTTAGTCACATAGTTGTTTCTCAAATATTTTACTTATTTCATCTTTATCCTCATATATTCTACTCAATTATGAAAATCAAAAGTTACTTAATTCTTAAAGGAACGTTCTTTATGGAAACTATTGTATGCGTGGGATGCATACGTATAAAATGACAAACTTCCTGTATAATCTAACTTTACTCTGATTTATTATACTATATCCCCTAATCCACTGTTCACTTAAAATTTTTCAGATAATAGAGTGCTTTCGACTGTGAATGCATATTGTTCATGCTATTGATTTTTCTATTTATTAGTTATGATGAGTTCTTGAATTCGACGTGGGCGATAAAATTAATTAATTCCACATTTTCAAGTGCTTTTTAAATATGAAATAAACGGAAATATAGAACAGCTTTTTAAGGAGAGATAGCACTACCATTATTTGCAATTTACTATATGGACTTTATTTGCTTTTTTTTGCTGAATCGAGAATATTTATCATGAGTTGAATTCTATAAAATATTTTCGAAAAATGAGAAAAAAAACTTTGAAATATAAAACAGCTTTTGATTAAATAGAGATGATAAAACCCTCCTATATTATGGCAATTCGTAATAAAAAGTTTTATGATTGACTAATTTGCAATTTTTTGAAATACATTTCATTATTATTTAAAGTACTGGTAAATTATTCAAAAAAAAATTAGGTAAATTACCTTTTTTTATCCTGGAAAATAATTTTCAGTACGTATTTACTAGGGCATTTTTACACAAAGAAATTTCTAATTTAATTCAAAGAAAAAATGTTTGTACACTGCATACCTTTTTCTTTATCTATTTTTCTTAAGCATACGTGTACATACCGACATAGAAACACATTTAAATATTTTGATTGACCTGTATTTTTTTGTATACTTGTACCTGTATTATTTAATATATGTACCCATTTACAGCTGAATCGAGGAAAATTAATAATAAAAATAATGACATTGGTAATTAATGAAACTGCATATTTCTCTAATGAAACGTATAAAAACAGTTTACAAGCAAACGAAACTGCTAGTTTACCTTTTGAATGGTACGTTCATACCCATCTTGATCCTAATACAACCAATAGGCACACTCTATTATATCTCTCCTATTTTAGACTTCAGAGAAATTTGTGTGTCTGAAATTTCAAAGCAATTTGACTAGAGTATTCAACCACGTTATACTAATATTAATTTTCCTTTGTTATCTAAGGTAGTTTAAAAATGACGATGATTTGAAAGCAATGCAAAACGTTTTCCTTTGACTAAATGGATGTATATTACGATTATGTAACTTTAAACCAATCGTCCATTGTGTAAATCTCGTTAATTTTTTGTCACTTTATTTTCAGAAATCATTAAAAAAAGATACTTAAGCAACAGTTATTAACAACTCCTCAAGACTATCAGAGTTAATCATAACGAAATTAAAATACAGATTTCAGCATATTTTAACGAACATACATGGGGATTCATAAAGATCAAAACAATAAACTATTTCTTTGAATATTTAAACTATTTAAAAACAACATTTTAAACACTGAAGAAAAAAAAACTCTAATCTAAGTATGTCGCATCTTCTAAAAGGTTCCGAATCAAAATTAATCAAATTTGAAAACCGCATATGCTCATTTCTGAAAACACAGAGGTACTCAAATATGAGATAAACGATATTTTATTCCTGACTATATGCATGTTTTCAGAAACAGAGTACATGCATGATTCAAATTTGACTCATTTGATTCGGAGCCATTTCGACTATATTTATATTTGAATATTTTTTGTTCAGTTTCCAAAAGGCCTTTTTAAAAATGTATGGTACGTAGCTAATTATAAACTTAAGACAACTTCCCAGTCAGCATATTTCTCTGAATTAGGTTTCATTTTTCATTTATTTTAACATGTAAACACATGATTGGCAATTCAAGAGCTTACGAAGACAACCCCAACCTCACGAAATAACGCATAATAATAACTGATTAAAAATGCATTAAAATTGTATAAACCGATTAAAATTGCATTGTTATGAGTAAGATATTTACCACGGCACAGAAAATTCTATTTTTAGCTCTAAATATTTCTATATTTAAATATTTAGATATACGTAGGATTCATAATCTCAATAAATTTGACAAATATTTTATGAAGCATTAAAAGATAATGTACAGCAATGGGATTATGACATCATGTCAATGATATATCAAAATTTTTATAGAGATTCTGAATTAAAGTAATTTCTTGGAAAATAGCTGCAGGTTCTGTGTTTATATATATCAACAAATGTGTTCGCAATAATATCAGTAATTATTAATATCTTTCACATAAGCATGATAATAGCACAAAGTTTATAATAAAATTACATCTTAAATTCAGAATAGGATTACATATTTTTGGCAAGAAGTTGATCTCAATTCATTTGCAGTTGAATCTCGAATAGTAGAATCTTATAGCTGAATTTTGTACTATCATATGTATCATCAATGTATATCATTATGAGTATCATTTCTTAACAATAAAAATACCAAAGAAATTTATTGAAATTTTATAAATAAAAAAGTATTTTTTTTTTCAAATATTTTTCGACATATATATACAAAGTTTAAAAAAGATATTTTACTAAAGCAATAAATAATTTAGAAGAAAAAAATAATATCAGAGATAAATAGATTCTCTTTCTTTTTAATAATTATTTCAATATAAATGCTTAAAATTGATTAAAAAAAGCATTATTATGAGAAAGATGTGTATTTTAGCACAGAAAATTCAATTTTTATCCCTAAATAATTCTACATTTCATTATATAATTATACATAGAATTCATAATCTGAATAAACATGACATTGTATTATATGAAGCATTGAAGGATACTGTACAGCAAACAGATATGCATGAATTTTAGATATTGGATATTCTATTAGGATCATGACATCATGACAATGATGTATGAAAGATTGCGTAGAGATTATGTGTTAAAGTAATTTCTATGGGAAATAGTTGGAGGTTATGTGTTTATGTATGTCTACAGAGTTGCTCGCATTAATATAGAAAATATTAGCTTTCACATAAGCATGAAAAGCATTAGCATTTTTCCGGTTAAATTTGACAAATATTAATATTATGAAATTTTGGTGAAGATAGATTAAAATTTCTAATTAGACTACTCATTGCAAAGGAGATAAGTAAGAGATATGAATGCTTTTTTAGCATCTTAATCAAAAATATCATTGTACATCATGCCGCATGATTCAACAGATAGTATCAATAGCAACAATAATAATAATTATTATTTATTATAACTAATCAGTGAATTTAATTCTTTCAAAGGTATTACTAGTTTGTTTGTACTGTTACGTTTTAGTGTAAAAAAGAAAATCTCTTATTGATGAGAAAGGAAAACTCTTAAATAACTTTTTTAAAAACAACTTTTTTTATCTCTTATCGTTTTATACTCCTATAAAAATTCCCGTACGAAGAGTAATTTAAATTTATCATCATTACGCTTTAAACAAACTATCAGGAAGATCTCTTCAATATTAATATTATATGAATAAAAAAAATACTTGTATTGTATCGGTTATCACTAAAAAGAACCATTCTTAAAGTAAAATTAGTCTACTCGTTTCTGTTTTACTTAAAAAACAAATCTTTTATCTACAGAAAAGAATACTTTTTCCATATGTATCTTAACTAACAACTGCTTTTTTACTTCAATTACTTTTCTTCATCTTCAATAGAAAAAAGTATTGTAATTGAATTTATTTTTGACTTCCGATTTTTGATGAATTTACACGTTTTAGGGGTTAAGGATTCCGAAAAACATGTTTTTACAAAATGATTCTCTGTCCCTGACTCTCTGCGTGTGTCGCCATTGTACCATCTTTAAGTATATGAAGATATCCATAAAATTGAACCTAATTTTATCTGTTGCTATAGCAAAAATGTCCTTTCTCAATTTCGAAATATTTCGCCGAAAGAGGGCGCTGCAATATTGATTTTTGGGTCGTTTTCAATATTGTACCATTAAAAACTGTAGGAAGTTATGAACTAAACTATTTTTTGGGGTATGATTATTTTTGGATATGGCAAGCATATCCTCCCGGAGATTGAAAAAGAAATCTGCCGAATAGAGGCGCTGTAAAAGCAATTTCAGTTCTGTTTTCATTATTGTACCACCAAAAAGAGTATGAAGTTATGCTTAGAACTAAACTCAATTTTTTGTGTATGATTATTTTCGTATAGTACCTGTGCCTAATATGGACACCCTAAGGTAAATATATTGACGGTTGACTATCATTATTAACCCATTAACGGCCAGCGTCCTCTTTTGAGGACGGTTATAAAAACAGCAAGAAAGCGGTTTTCCCACCGGTAAAGAGGAAGATAAATATATACCTTCTTTTACGAAACAGAATCCTCGATAAATTTAGATAAAAGTTAATTTGATTTTAAAAGTGGTGGGAAATACAAAATTTAAATTTTAGCGAAGAAAATAATTCGGGCGTTAATGGGTTAAAATTAGCGACCTTGTAACTATTATGGTTTTTATTTAAATGATAAAACAAAAAATGTTTACAAATGTCCATATAAGGAACCACTAGTCCCTATTATGGACAGGTGTTTCCTTATTGACTTTCTACAGAGTGTGTATGGAAGAGCCACTTTTCCAACGGATTTTAGAAGAGAGGGAATAAAAAAATGCATCTTAAAGTATTCCGAAGAGGAGGGGGGACAGTAAATATCCTCAGAACATGCATTTTAGAAAGGGGGGTGCATTCTCGGTTTTTACCCTTCGAAGACCCATGCAAAGCCCCTTAGTTACTAGTAAATATTCTGAAGTAATATTGTTGGTTTTGCTTAGCTTTATTGCATCTGTTTGCGAATTTGCATCTGTTATTACTCAGTCCTCACAGCATGGACAAATAGAAACTTTTTCACCATGGACAGTAAGTCCCACATAATCCTCATGAACATATCTGCCACATGTGATGCATGGCCGCATGTTTGAAAAAGCATCAATACTGCAAAAGAAGCAGTACGAGCTCTCCTTTGTTGAGGAAGTCATATCATCGGTACCTACGATTTCGCGAACAGATATCCTAATGGGGGGGGCTTCTTTTTATTTTTCTGCAAGGGTTTTTTGGAAGAAGGTTTTGGGGGGATTGTTCAAATAGCATCTTCTTGAACAAAGATTTTACCTTTTTCATGACTTTTCAAGTTATTGTTTGGCAACGTTGAATTTTCTTCTTTCTTACAGTTGTAGTCGATGAGGCCATAAGCTGTCCATATTGGGAGCCGGGCGTAGTTTTACTAAATCTTGTACCAAATAAATAAGGAAAATTATTTTAAGCTAAATATGCAATAGCAATCGAAAATATCTTTTATTAGCTTCCTAAAAAACTCCACTTTTCAACATTTAATGTAACTTTACCATATCTAATAAGAATTTAAGCTTATAAGTAATTAAGATTAGCACATCTCGAAATAACAAGTTTCCTCCTAAATGGCGAACAGTGCACTTTTTTACACTTTCCAGACTTAAATATCTTTTCAACTGATTTTCTCCACGAAAATGTTTAGCTATCTTTCGATCAAAATGATTACCTTAAAAAATAATAGGGGTGCCCATATTGAGAGCCCTGTCCATATAGGGTACAAATACCTTATATGGCAAGCATGTCCACTCTGAATTTGAAAAAAACCTGTCATAAGGGTGCGTTTTAAAAGCGATTTCCGTGATATTTTCATTATTGTGCCATTCAAAAGTATGTAAAGCTATGTACAAATTAAACCAATTTTTTGTGTTTATTTTGTCTATGGAAAGCAGATCTTTCTAGAATTTGGAAATAATCCGTAGGACATGAGGGCGTTGTGTTAGCACTTTTTGTATCGGTTCGTGCTGAGATGGGAACTCGCGTCCTGATATTTGCAAACATCTAATGACTACAAATATGAGAAAACTATTGATTTTAATATGCATCATGATCCACATTAATTCGTTTTTATTGCTATAAATTGATTGAAGTAAAAATTTAAGATGAAAATCAAAGTTTGTATAGAACTGAGCAAATAATATTAAAGTATTCACATATGTAATTACTTTTTGAAACATTAAAATGTACGTATGAGATTAAAGAAACCTTTGGGATTGGCATATTCAATTAGTTTTAAAATCTACTTACCGATATACTTTCCTAATGCTCGATATGAAGAATAATTTAAAATATTTATTATTTTAGTTTAAACATAGCGTTTATTATAAATGCATTTATATCAGAATTTTAGTCCAAAAAGCTTATTATGCAGAGCTCTATACACTGAATTAAGTTTTTAACCGTAAAGTGTAAGTGATACTTAATTCCTAAATTATATAAATCTTATGTACTCAATGTTAAAATTTACTATTTTAAAGTTCACTAAATTATTAAAAAGCAATTTTGCAAGAGAAACATTAAAAAACCTCTTGTATTGACAAGTAACTTTTTCTTTACAAAAAAATCTTCAATTAATGTGTCATATTCCAAAATCTGAATAAATATATCATTTATTACCTTAAACACTGAAAGCAGATTTATCATTGGAAATCTGAGGGACATGAATTCTAGTCACTAAATACTCTAATGAGATTATGAGATCATGACAATGATATATGAAAGATTGGAAAGCATTTCTGCTATAATACAATTTCTATCGAAGCAGCTGGGAGATTAATGTTTATTTACGTATCAAACATTCGCGTTAATATCAGAAATATTATACTTGAAATAAGCATAATTCTATCACAATAAATTTTATAAAATTATATTTTAGTCGTTTTAAACCGTAAACTGAAAATTAAACTTAATTCCTAAATTATATATAACTTATATACTCAATTTTAACTTTTATTACTTTAAAATTCAATAGAGAATTAAAAAACAATTTAGTACGAAAAACATAAAAAAAATTCTCTTATATTGATATGTGACCTTTTCTTAGCTATAAAAAACAATCATTTATTGTGTCAAAGCCAAAATCTGAATAAATATATCATATATTACCCTAAACACTGAAAGCTCATGTATCTATGAAAATCAGAGGGACATGATTTCCAGTCACTGAATATTTTAATGAGATTATGAGATCATGACAATGATATATGAAAGATTGTGTAGCATTACTGCTATAATACAATTTCTATCGAAGCAGCTGGGAGATTTATGTTTATTTACGTATGAAACATTCGCGTTAATATCAGAAATATTCTTGAAATAAACGTAATTCTATCACAATAAATTCAATAAAATTATATTTTAGTCGTTGTTTCAGACTTTCTGAATATAACCATTGAAACAAAGTCTTGACATTCTAAAACGGATATCGCAATGTTGTTTGATTATAAATGTTCACTATGAAAATTTATAAGTTTTGTTGTGTAAAAGATATTAAAATTTCGTGAATATCCGAATTTCAAGTAACTTGTGTAGTAATGCCTAAGGGTCATTCCATTGTAACTTACGTTACATTTAGAACAATTTACTGCGGGAATTTTAGTAACATGACACTAAAAAATATTCAAAGGTAGAATTAGCATGATTTATCAATGAAACATATCTAAGGGTCAATTTGGGCGAAAATTACACTTTATATGATAAATTATATTATTTTTTCAGTAATTGCAGTTACCATAGTAAATAAAACTACCACAACTTAAGAAATATCATTAAAATTAGATAATTTTCATCTTAATTGAGCTTCTAATAAGTTTAATTAGCAAAACATGTCAAATGTACAATTTGAATAATTTTTTGTGTATGTTATATTACTAAAGTACTGAAAATACTTCAAAATCTAACGTAAGTTACCATGGAACTACCCCTAACTGTACTATGCTAATCAACAAAATTATCATATTTTTGTATTTGCAGAAAAATATGTAAAGATCCATTTTTATTTCTTCTATCTTTCTCTACAAAAAGAAAAATGTATTCGTAAAAATTTTCAAATTCCAGTTTCTGAGGGATTTTCAAGTTTCAGGAATGATAAATAAAAAAAAATGGTGTTGCAAAATGTCTGTGTGAGTTTATGACTCTGTTTGTCTGTCGTTATCTGACATAAAATTTGTGCGCATTCTATATCAAAAAATAATACATGGGAGTTAATAAAAATTTATATTCAGGTAGAACCCGATATAAAATGATGCTGATTAATTTATGGTGCAAATCGAATTGATGTTGTTTACATTTTGATGTAAATCGCTTAACATGTGACGCTGCTATTCTGCATTTTTCCCGATTTTTGCATTAGTTTCAATCAATATCTCAAGAATCAATGCTCGGATTTTAATCAAACTTCAAAATCAGTTAATCCTTGAAATGAATTTGTTCTGTTTATATTTTGGTGTCAATCTTCAAAAAGGTGGCGTTTTAATGCGGTTTTTTTTTTCAATTCCCAAAATAGCTCTACCCCAAGAACTATTACATTGAATTTTCATGAAACATCATAAAAATTACAACATTTTCAAGAAAAAGAATAGATTGTTTAAACAGGTAAACCCAAAGTAAATTCAGACTAAACACTCTACGATCGTGGTACTTCCACTATTGCTATAATTATAAGATAAGCATCGATCTTTTTGTTCCACGTGAACCTACTGCTATATATAATACTAAGCACTAATTTTATAAGTTTTAATTTATTTTACACAACAGTTAGCAATAACTGATCTTATTTTCTATATTGTTTCTTCGAAAACGTGATATATTTTAAGAAAATAACTAATAGTATACAAACAGGTAAATTTACCCACTTTATCTCAAATAATTAGGCCATGCATGTTCATTCCTGAATATCTAAAGAAAATAATATACGTGTTTGTATGCGCATAGAAACGGCAAAAACGTACATTCATGAAAATGAAATACGAGAATGAAAAATGGGCAGAAAAACATTTTTAGCCGATACATAATCTAGCTTTCTTCAAAGAAACGAAACGCAATAACCTATAAAATGCATCACTCAAATAATAGAAAAAAATCCGTTATGTTGGCATTTTCCTTTCCTATGAAAAAATTTCCAGATTTTATTTTCTTTTTTTGATCACAGGTTTGAATTTTTGTGAAAAAAAAAAGTTATTTTGAGAAAGCTTCGCTTCTTGCAAAAGAGTATACTGAGAAAGTAGTAACACAATTTCAACAAGCAAACATAATAAAAAGCATAAAAATAATTTTTCTATAGTACTCTAAAATATAATGTTCATTTATAAAATATTTATTTTAACAACTTTTTTATAAATAAATAAACAAACAAAACAATAACATTCAATGTATTTATGTTCTGTGTAAGCCGACTACTATATATAATACTATTAAATTAAAAATATTTGTTCGGATTTTTTTTACACAATTGTTAGAAATCATTGATCTGATGTACTAGATTTTTTTATAGAAAATGTGTTATTGTAAAAATGACTAATAGTATAGATACAGGTAAATTTACCTTCTTTGTTTCAAATAACGTATACATTTTACTAGATTATGTATATTCATTAATTGACACTTAAAAAAAAACATATTATACGTGTTTGTATGCGTGTGCGTATGTATAGAAGTGGCCAAAACTTACATTCATGGAATTGAAATACGATTATGGAAAATGGGAAGAAAAACGTTTTAGCTGATGTATAATCAAGCTTTCTGACAAAAGAAAATGCTGAAAATATAGTAACAGCTATTCAATAAGCGAACATCATATAAAAGTGTAAAAATAAAATTTCTGTGGTATTTTAAAATATAAGTTTATTTATAAAATATTTTTTTAACAGACAAATAAATCAACAACACAAGAATATTCAATATTTTTATGTTTTATGTAAGCTTACTGCTATACATAATTTATTTTAATTAAAAATTTTTAAAGTTCGGACTTATTTTACACAATAGTTAGCGTTAGCAATCATTGATCTGATTTTTTGTATTTTTTTTAGAAACGTGGTATCGTAAAAATAACTAATGGTAGCGATACAAGTAAAATTACTCTGGCTCAAATAATGAATATATTTTATTAGATTATGTATATTCATTCATAGATATTTAAAGAAAATAATACATGTGCTTTTATGCGTATAGAAAAGGCAAAAACTTACATTCATGAAAATGAATTACGAAATTGAAAAATGGGATGAAAACATTTTTAGCGGATACATAATCTAGCTTTCGTCAAATAAATGAAACGCAATAACCTATAAAATGCATCACTCAAGGAATAAAAAAAATTCCGCATGTCGGCATTTTCTTTTCCTATGAAAAAATTTCCTGATTTTTTTCCATTCTTTTTTTATTACATGTTTGAATTATTGTGAGAAAAAAAGAGTTATTTTGAGAAGCCTTTGCTTCTGACAAAAGAAAATGCTAAGAAAATCGTAACAGAAGTTCAATAAGCAATTACAAATATTAAATTATAAATATTATTATAATTCAAAAATAATACTTTTGTGGTGTTTTAAAATGTAGCTTTCATTTGAAAAATATTTCTTTTAACGAACTAACAAATCAACAAAACAATATCATTCAATATATTAATTTGATTACATTGTAATATATAACTCCGTTCATGATATTAATTGACAACCTCAGAAACCAAAGGGTACAAGAGGCAAACATTTTATTTGGAGTAAATTGAATTTAAGGATAAATGACGTTAAATTAAAAAATCAATAATAATTAAATCAACTGAAATAGGAAACTGTCGCTTGATTTATTGTCGTCTTTGAATTCTTATTTCAATAACTGCAAAAAAAGTAGAATACAATTTTCTTTAAATTTAGAATTAATCAGCATTGATTATTATTCGATAAAAGTGGTTTAGCATCATGATCTTTAGATTTTTTTAGGCCAAGAAATTAAAAAACCAAACATTTGAATCGTTTTACGTCCTATGTACAAACTCTTCGAGTTATATTTCTGGCAAGCATATTATGTGAAATAATAGTCAAAACACTTCAATTTTTAGCATTTTACTTAGAATTCTACTTTTATGTATTTGTGCATTTCATATTATGAACTTATGTATATTTCACAGTAATATTTAATATTTACAGTACAAAATCGTTATAATCTGTGTAAATTCAGTTTTCCGCTTGATGTGATAAACGTCTGTCTTTTTTGTCAGGGTATAAAAATGTTTATTCATTTCTTTGCAGTGCCACCAAAGAAGCCTATCATCACCGATCAAAACGGTGAAATTTTAGAAAGCTTGATTGGTCCCTACAACGAAGGTGATAATCTTCACCTCATTTGCGAAGCGGAAGAAGGTAATTACAAAGTTATGATCTTATAATTGTATTTTCTCATATTTATCATACAATTTGGTATTTTTATCTTAGTGCTTTTAACTATGAATTATTTGGTATTGCTTGATTATTGCGTCGACCAATTTCGCGAAATAATAGAAATCCACAAACAGTTCGCCCCCCCCCCAAAAAAAAAATAAATAAAAATTGACAGATTTTTTATTTCAAATAACGAAAGAAAAATTAATTAGCATTTTTTAATAAAAATATCCATAAAAGATCGAATTGAAAACTTCTTAATGACATAAGAAACCCGTGTATCATGTTAAATTTCTTAATGTATGTATAATGTATGTTTAATGTATGTAATTTATTAAAACTTTATGTATCATTTATAATAATCTATTAGTAAAATTTAATGTTATAGGTTGGCGATAATATTTTGGTAGGTGGGTTTAATGGAGTAGTATCCATTATTTCAATTGTGGTTTTTGTTTTCTAATGACACAATATTTAAATGAATGCAATATTTAGACTTATTGCTGTATCACACAGAGAATGACAAAAAAGCATGCATTTTACAAATCATGTTCGTTCATCATACTGCGTTTTCGGTAATCAGATTTTTCGAACTTCTCGGGGATTTTTAATTTTTCGCTCGATTCCTATTGGTCAATTGATCAGCGCTGAATGAATGACCAACATTTTCCGTGCAATGTGG
Source organism: Maratus speculifer (assembly GCA_964019185.1). Taxonomy (NCBI): domain Eukaryota; kingdom Metazoa; phylum Arthropoda; class Arachnida; order Araneae; family Salticidae; genus Maratus; species Maratus speculifer. The sequence goes on along the minus strand of OZ025297.1, from coordinate 175,248,511 downwards.
GAAACGCTTGGTAAACAATAATAGTTAGCAGAATTCTCTCCGGAATCAAGGTCAAGCAATTTTTGCTGACACTAATGCTGTGAAGAAGAAAAATTCCTGCAAAAGGGGTCCGTGTGATACAGCTATTAAAAATACAATATTTAGACTTAAAATATGAAAATAATTTTTAAGCCACTTGTTACAGAATTATTAAAATAATATTTAGAAGGATTGTTCTTGCACCATGGATGATTACTGGTGAAACTACAGTGATGCTGTTCTTGAAACTATAGTGAAGTTTAATTAGATGAGCTGAAATTTCCGGTTTTAGGCATAAAACTTCTAGCATATCGGAGCTTTGCTTAAATGTTAAAAAATTCTGAAAATTTAACCAATTCTACAAAATCAACTAGAATAATTAATAAACTATTATATAAAAAGGATTGATAGTTCTGGATCTAGGGAAACTTTGCGAAAATATAACATAAGTTATTTCAATTTATCTAGGATAATCGAAAGTGCGCTTTTTTATCCCAGAAATCTTTAAAAACATAACGATATCCGAAGTTTAAGGTAGTATTTCTTATAGAAAGTTTTTTCTTTCCATTCTAAAAGAAACAAAAAACCAAATCGCTTCCAAGAAGTTTTTACAGTAAAGTATTTAGTTTTGTCTACAAAGAAAGATGGGACTTTTAGGTGCCATTAAATTCCAAATAAGAATTTTCATTTCAACAGTTTTTTTAAGTAATAGCATGAACATGAACATTGAAATTATTTTGTTGCCATTGAACGTATACGTTTACGCAGTTTCAATTTTTACTTGATAATTGATAACATCCAACAAACAGATATTTCTTATTGAAAAATGATATGTATAATGTACTAACTACACAAAAGTCTTAGTTTTCTTTTTGTTTTTTAAACGAGCAGCGAATTTGTTCATCAAATGCTCCTTTAAATCTTGAGAATATTTTGAATCTTGTTTTTTCTGAACATTAAACAAAATATTTCAAAATTCTGGTTAACTTGGGGAAAAAATTGAATTAGAATTTAAAAAAAAAGTATTTTTAACAAACGAAATTTCAGATTATTAGTAAATTATTTGCAGCTGTTAATTATGACATATTTTTGAGATTTCAGTGATTTTTTAGATGCTTTTTGTTCGAATTATTGAAGATTGTGTTCACTATTACATTGTTCAAAAAATTTTCTCAGTGTTTGATAAATTCCCCCAACACACGCATCTCATTTCATGGATTTCCAAAATAATTTTTTACTTGCATTTTTCTTGTTTGGTGATACTCAACTTACATTTCTTTGCTTTACATTTTCGCAAAATTTCCGCTTTTCATATCCGGCGTTAATTCGCACAAAAGAACTTTATTTTGGCAGAGGTTAGCCTTACAATGTTTCCCCTTTTCTCTTAAAAACGCTTAGAAACAGGTGTCGTAAATGCTCTTTTTAGTGACACAAAAGGAAATATAAATTAGCCACACAGTAAAAAATAAAGTAATAATAGCAATAAAAAAAAAACCATGAACGCCAATCACACATTTCTCAACACAAATAATACTACTGATTTTCTGATTTCAAAATAAATTTAATACATGATTTATTTACTCATAAATAGCCTTCTTTACAATATAAGGTACTAAAACTTTAATACAGGAAGACTATAAATAGAAAATGCATTTTATTTATTTAACAAAAGAAATAAAGTTGTATAAATTAAACATTCAGCTATTCAGAAATATATCAATGTAGATGCTGAATTCTAGATATTGATGTACAAATAAAGAAATGAATTTCCATTTACACGCAATAAAATTTCGATTGTATTTGTAAACTACTATCACATGTTTAATTCTATTGAGTGATAAGAAACATATTGAGGAGAAATGTAATACACTTCTGCTTAAAAAGACATTGAGAAATTGTTCGTGAATTTTAATATTTTTCCATCTATTATTTCTTTAACAAACTTCAGAAAATATGTCATTATTACATTCATCATGACACAGAAAAACCATAGTTACGGATGTATTCAAAAACATATAGAGAAATTGATTTCAATATCAGTTTTATTAACAAACTTTTAGAAACTTTAAAGTTATCTCCAGAATTTCATTTTTGCTCCGGAATATTTGATACATCGAAAAAGAATAAATAACTAAAGTACTATGAAATAGATTTGTGTGATTTGAACAGCTTTATAATGTTTTTCGTAATTGAAATAATTTAAAAATACATTATTTAACATAATTTTACAATTTATGTATTAAAAGCCAAAAATTAATTCAAATATTTTTTTCGTAGCTAATAAAAATTAAATTTCAGTACTAAATGTTTAATTTTTTTTTTAACACGACACTATTAATATAATTATGCATATATTTTTAGAGAAAATCAATATTTGTCACCAGTAAAAAATGCCAAGTATTTTCAAGACAAATTTTGACTATACTATTTTTTAGAATATTTTATTATTAGAAAGACAGTCCACATATTAATTATTCGAAAGTGTTTATTTATATTTTTAAGTTGAAAAGTATCTATTAATTTAGTTTAGCTGCCAGCTTGTTCGATTAGCCTTTCTCTACCTCGCACGAACATAGTAGGATACAGGTATCCTATAGGTATGTAACTATTTTTTAAGTTAGGTTTGCCACGGAATATTGGTTTTGAAATTGTATTCTATAGCATTTATAGTTTGTTTTTATGGAAGCACAGAATAATTGCATTACATTATATAAAACAAGACAATTAACAAGATAATTAAACGTAGACAATTTAAGTCAAACATCTGGCATAAAACAGCAAGCCTGGAAATAATTGTATGCAGTTAGAAAAAAAAATAGTTTATATGAAATCTTAATTAATCAGTATAATCGGGTCAGAAATAGTAAAGTGTGTTTAGGTATCAATCGTTTTATAGTTTAGTTATTAGTGGGATATTATGTTGAGCTTTCTACGAAGAAAAAGTAGATATCAATAAAGTTATCTGAGTGAAATATGGCTGAGGATTGTTGGCCAAAATAGTCCAGTACGTAAAGTGTTGGTAAATTAAAACAAATATTTTGGGCTCAAATCCTGTACTGGATATTTTTTAATTGCATAGTAGAAATTAAATTTGTATTGTTAAAAAACAAAGTTGGAACGAACTTTAATTGTTGATAAAAAAACACTTTCCTAAGATTACTCTGTCCTAATTATAATCTATTGAAGTCTAACAGAAGATAAAAAGAAATTGGATTGTATTAATCGGCACTGTACCAAAATTGCATGCAGAAAGATATTTACAACAATTTGTTTTCTAATTATCTAACAATAAAAATAATATATAACTATTTTCTTGTAATTTTTTAATGAAATACCAATAAATTTTATGCAATAAATAAATAAATAAAGAGTGTTGCTATTGAAAAAAATTAAAGACATTTTGGATTTTCATATTTATAAAAAAATGACTAAACAATGGAAAATCTTTTAATTTTAAATTAACAATTATTAATGGAAAATTTTATAAAGATGTTGCATCTAAAACTAGAAATACCTATTGTATCAAAAAAAAAATCATAAATATAGATTGCATTTTATTTAATTTAAAATGAATGTTGCGGAATTGGAAACACCGGAAATTTTAAGTATAATATTTTTTTAAATAATGATTTTCCCAAACATACATTGAAACCATTACATCTCTTCATTCAAAAATACATTTCAACCTTTATTCTTTTAGATTTTAAATCTCTTCCGAAGTAATTTCTTTTTCTTTTAATGAAAAAATAACGTATTTCTCAGGTTTACAAGTTTTCATCATAGAATTAATGACTTCTATGATGATTCCCTTTTTTTCCCAAGAAAACTATATAAGAACGGAAATACGCATAACTACATAATCTAGTAGTACTTTATTTTATTGGATCCTAAATGTTAAGACGTCTATGATAAAAAGAAGTGCTATTAAAGAAATATAATTTATTTCTTTTTATGAATACTTAACCATGTACATTATGGCTTAACAGTTCTTATCTTTAATGGATTTTAAAATTAATTAAGTATAAAATGTATTAAGCATGTCATTTTTAATTTTTAACAACAAATAGTCCAGTTACATTGAAATATTTTATTTCATTTATTTTTACAAATTCTTAATATATATTTTCTTGAATAAAAAAATCTTGCGTTTATTTCTAAAATTCTTGTTACATATACATATATATATTTAAGACATTATAGACTTCCGAGATGATTCCGTGTTTTTTCCACTAAACTATATTAGAATGGAATTGAACATAGCTGCCTTAGTATTAGAATTATGTGTAGAAAATATTACCACTCTTGAAAATATCTTTCAACAATTTGTATTTTCTTTTCTGTATCTCTCCTAGTGGGATTCATTTTCCCTTCAAGGAAAAAATAATGATTTTCTAAAAATCTTCTGTTTTTACTCAAAAAAATCCCTATCGGTATATATCGAAGAGTGCTCATTTGAACAACAAAAAAATAATATATGATTAAAGATAGCTACTTTATTTGGCATATATCTTTTTTTTTTTTTTCGAGAGAAAAAATGAAATGGTAATCGGATGGAGCAATGTCTAAAGAGTGGGAAGCTTGTGTTAGAACATCTGAATTGAACGCAAGGAATTAGTTTTCCCACACAAAGTTTGTCACAAAAAGCTTCTTTTACAATTCATGTGCTATTTTTTAATTAAACTTTCACAACTTTCTGAAAAAAAATGTACTCACACTTTTACATCATTTACAAATGAAAAATATTACAAAACGTAATTTTAAAAATATTGGTGCGAATAGAATATAAAAATAGTTGATTGTGACGGACCTGCCCATGACCTGTAGCGAGCAACTTTGTAGATCACATTTTAAACATCAAAAAGTTTATTTTTTATAAGGTTGATTACCGTGAACGAAATATGAACACTTTATAACTACCAGGAATGCAAACAATCCTGATCCAGGTGAGACGAAGGTCCCATTCCTGTGGCGAAATTCTAGCTCTTATAGAAGAAAATTTTGGTGTTTATTTCGCGAAATTGCGTGTACTACGAGCGATTTACACCTAACCAGACCATCAATTCTGAAAATTACTACTGGCAGCTAGACGAACCGATGGTAGCAATAGCCATGAAATATCTGAAAACAGCAAACAAACGAGGCATTATCTTCTATGATGAGGACTCTATTCCGCATGCATCTTTGGTTGTGAGAAACAAACTCCTTGCATTGGATTGAAACATTCTGATCCACTCTCCTAACTTTCCGGACATTGCACGTTTGACTATTATTTTTTTCTTTCTTTCAAAATTTATTTTTACCATAAAAATGAATTCTTTGAATGACATAAAAAATGAGGGCTATAAGAATTTTACTACCAAATCAAAAATGTTTTTGTAAGAAGGTATTAGAAAAGGGAAAGATAGAAATAGGTTTGTTCAACTGATATGCACAAGCAATCTTCAATAAATTATTACCTTTATCGAAATTTTCCTGCGCAACCTAATATTACCACCTTAGTTATAAATATACATAGCAAACATTAACACTTTATTTCAAAATATATTTCAGTCCATTCATTTTTCCTGTTCTGCATCTTTTCTAGTACGATTTCGTTTTTCTCCTAGGAAAAAATAATTGGTTTAGAAAATTTCCTGGTCTTACTCAAGAAATTGATGTTTATCGTGATGCATATCTATTTTTCTCGGCTAAACTATATTAGAATTAAATTGAACATAGCAGCTTCATCTCTTATTACTTAGTGTTATAAATGTATATAGAAAAAAAATTACAATTCCTTATTCGAAAATATATTTCAGTTCATTCATTTTTTCTATTCTACATCTTTCCCAGTGCGATTTTTTTTCAGAAAAGAAATAGTGGCTTTATATGTTTCCTGGATTTATAGAAGAAATCAGTGACTTTCATGGTGATTTCCTGTTCTTCTAAATTAAACGATATTAGAATGGAATAATCATAGATTGCCTTATCTATTATTACTTAGTATTATAACTATACATAGAAAAAATTACTACTCTATTTTCGAAAATATATTTCAGTTTCATTATATTTTCTATTCTACATCTTTCCAGTGCGATTTATTTTTTTTTTCTTTCAAGAAGAAAGATAAGGATTTTTAAAATTTCTTAAATTTTTTGAAGAAATTATACTTTTGTTTATTTTCTGTTTTTCTCTATTAAAGATATTAGAATGGAATTAATCATAGTTGCATCATCTATTATTACTTAGCATTATAAATATATGTATAGGAAACATTACCATTTTGTATTTGAAAATATAATTCAGATTTTTCATCTTTTCTGTTCAACATCTTTCTGAGTTTGATTTCTTTTTCCTACAAGGAACAAATGACTTTTTAAAGATTCCTAGATTTACTGAAGAAAACAAAAACTTCCGTGATGATTTCTTGTTTTTCACCGTTAAACAATACTAGAATGAAATTAATCAGAGCACCCTCTTCTATTATTACTGAGTATTTTAAGATACATATGAAACACTTTGCCACTCTGTATTTGAAAATATATTTCAAAATTATTCGTCTTCTTTATTCTACATCTTTCCTAAGTGTGATTTCATTTCCCTTCAAGGAAGAAGTAATGACTTCTTAAAGTTTCCTGGTTTTATTCAAGGAATTTGACACTTCCGTGATCATTCTTTTTTTTTTTTTTTTTTGTTTTTTACATAAAAATGGAATTAAGCATAGATTCCTTATCTGTTAATGTTGAGTATTATTATAAAACGAATGCAATTATAAAGGGGAAAATATTATTTTCTTATAAATATATAAGAATGTGAATTGTGCATTAATGGGTTTTGGTATTTACATTTTATAAAATATTTATTTTAATTTACTATGTCCCAAAAGATTTCTGCTTTGTTAGTAATAAGGTGGTCTGGTGTAATAACGCCAAGTGCTAATATTTTACATATGAAATAATCTGGTAAATGACACCCATGTGCTCTGCGCAGAAGCGTCTTGAGTCATATAAATCGCAAAAAACTGCTTCAAGTTAATTTGTTTCATTTTTAGGTCTTATTGTTTTTACAAGCACCTAAAATTAACGCTTGATCTAAAATTTGCGAGATACGTTTTGTGATGAGAAGACTACTTTTTTATCCGGAAATACTTTCTTAATTACACAAACTTGTAGTACATTTCATGGACTTTCAAAATGTTGCTGAGGATTTTGTATATCGTTTCGTGATAATTTGTAATTTAAAAAGTTCAGCGCAATCACTATAACGGCGTAATAACGCCATTCCTTGGCATTAATACTCCGGTTGATTCCCTACAGTGGCCGAGCTACATCCTAAATAGTGATTCAAATAAACACAGTTAAATCTGTGCAATTTTTCTAATAATTCTATTTAAGCTGTCCTTTTTAAGCAAAAAGAAAGTCGCTGTCTGATATTCTTTTGCCTCATCCTCTCCCTCCCCCCCCCACACACACACCACACCTTTATTTTTCTTACACTTTTACAAAAAATTGAACATTTTCAATAGCTTAGAATGCAATTTGTCAATTTCTAAGTTTGTAGGGTTTGTATTTTTAGAATTGGGCAATCTACATGCAATTATTCCATCTTATTTCATAGTTTTGTTTGCATGGCGTTATTACCCATACAGGTGGGTAATAACGCCAAATAGCATTGGTCAAGAAATCACGCCATTTTATGAATACATATCTGTTAAATATTTTTTTTATATAGATAGTCAATGAGTTGCTGTATCAAATCATATATTTGTTTGAAAAATACAAACTAAAAGTGAGCTGTGAAAATTGGTAGAACCTTAACGTGGCGTTATTACTCCAGGGTACCTTACATAATATTCACGGGGGTATCGAAGAGTTTCAATTATAGGTGATTACTTTTACATTCTATTAGTACAACAATTAAAAAAAGGGCATGTTGTAGTACCTTTTCCTTCCGACTGTTTTAAAAGCGTGTGAAAAAGACTTTTGTTTAAATAAGTAATGCGAAAATGCATTAAAAATATTCGCCTAAATTGACACTTTACGGTACTTTCACGTAAAAAGAGAAAAAGAGTTAATATATTTAAGACACTATTCGTGGTAAAATTTTGTTCCAGTCTAGGTAATTAACCTGGAATGGAACTTGGAATCCGGTCGGCACCAAACGTACAGCAATCGGATGTCGACGTGAGGGATATATTCCGTTATTGAAAAAGGGTATTTATATCATAGTTGAGTGCAAATCCAATGTATACATTTTTTCGCCAACGACAAATCTTATTTTTTGCGTGTTTAATTAAGAAAACAAATTTGGCTGCCAAAATAATACACATAAATGCTTCTGCAATTTCCTTTAACATTTCAACTTATGTTAATAATTAAAAAGTTAAAATATACGTGGAGGTGGGGAGTGGTATTGCAAAATTTTAATTACTATTTTTATATTCCATTTTCACCATTATTTTTAAGTAAATACATTTCGCAGTATATTTTTCTTGCAAATATTCTCAAAGCGAAGGTAAAGGATTTTTGTTTTGAAAATGTGGTGCAAGGTAGCATTAGAAAATATTCGCCAGTAACTGAATTCTTACGATACACACGCGTATATATTAAAAATATTGATATTAATGAAAGAACATTTATAAACATATATATAAAAGAAAATGTACAATGAATGGTAATGAATAAAATAATACTTAATATATATATTAAGTATTATTTTATTCTTATTATCTTAAAATAATACTTAATATAATATTTATAAACATATAAATAAAAGAAAATGTACAACGAAATGTACAAAGGTAATGTGTGTTTTCTTTTATCCCTGAACAATTAACACTGATTGCACATTTACTTCATTTAAATATTGAATAATATCGAATACTGTTAACACCCACTGGAATTATTAAATCAATTAATTTTCAGCATATGACTGTATTCTGAAGTTCACATATGCTCAAAATTAAAATTTGACGCAGTCATCAATATTTTAATGAATTAAATTTTAACGGATGGATAATAGACAGATGAATTCGCATGTTATAACAATTAAAAAAAATTATAAATAATCGCATTGTCTTTTCATATAACAATTTTAATTATTTTCGTAATATTATACGTATCTATCTATCTATCTATCTATCTATCTATCTATCTATCTATCTATCTATCTATCTATATATATATATATATATATATATATATATATATATATATATATATATATACCAGGTGTCCCAAAAATGACTGATGGATTTTAAAATTCAATAACTTACAAACGGTGACAGCTATTTGAAACATTTTTGCAGGAGGGTTATGTATAATGTCAGGAGCTTTTTTACCGTAATTTTTTATTTTAGTTAGCATCTCCAACAATAGGTGGCACTGACGGCGATTGAAGGCAATGTGATCAGTGCTGAGTGAAGCGTCGACCTGACCTTCAATCGCCGTCAGCGCCACCTATTGTTTGAGATGCGAACTAAAATAAAAAATACTATACATAACCCTCCTGCAAAACTTTTTTACCGTTTGCAAGTTATTGAATTTTAAAATCTATCAGTCATTTTTGGGACACCCGGTATATATATATATCAAAAGTTTCCTGCAATAATGTTTTCTTAATTTATTTATCAAAATGTTTCAGCGAAGAAGTACAATTGATTCAAAATATAGGAATATGTGAATGTCCTCTGACCATGTGATCATTTTAATTGGATACTGAAGACACTTCAGTGAAACTGGCAAATTCGTGGGCGCAAAAGTTTCCGGCCACTCATCATTCCTTAGTTTTTTTCTATTGGTAAAGATTTTTGTAGTCGTGTTTTTGAATGAATCAAAGTGAATAGCATAGTTTAAATACAAAAATTAAAAATTCAAGAATTACTGTTCGTAAATGAGTGATTAGTTTGTCGCTAAAGGACCAATCTTCTCGAGATATTGCGGCAAAGTTATTGATCGGTAAACAGCCTGCAAACGATATTTAAAAATTATATAAAGATAGCCATAGTCTTCAGGACCTTCTGATGTCTTGGAGACCCCGGAAAATGTCTATTTTTGTGGAGGGATTTATCAGGGGGAAAATAGTTGATGACCCGGATAAAAATGCCGTTGCAATGTCCCGCGACTTACGGAATGCAAACACTGCTGAAAAAAGTCTTTCTACCGTATCAAGATGCTGTCGGGATGCAGAACTTTGTGAAAGATTTGTTTTTAAAAAAAATCCCAGAGGTAAAAAAAAATTACCAATGTACCCTACTGGTGTTTTCCAAGGAACATAAAGTCTGGTCAAGTGAAAACTGGACAAATATTATATTTTTCCATCAATCGAATTTCAAACTACTTTGGAAGTGATGGTAGAAATACATCCAATGACCTAACAGCAAAAGATATTATTCTACATATGTTTTCCTTTAACGAAGCATGGCGAAGGACACGCTATAATGTGGGGACATTTTTCTTCAAAACGTGTTGGTCCGTTATTTGAAATCTTTGGTAAGATAAATGATGCAATGTATAAGAATATCGAGCAAGAATATTTGCTGCACTATTAAAGGAAAAATTGTGGTAGCAACAATTTGTTCTAAAAAGATAACGACTTAATGGACTTTGCAAGCTCGACAATCAATAGGCATTTGTAGAAAAAAATTCTGGTTTTGAAATGGCCAATCCAAACGCCCGAGATTAATCCAATATAAAATCTATGGAAATAAGTTGGCGAACGAGTGCGGAATTATAAATATTCAAACTGAGCCAAAATTTTCAAAAAATTACAAGAAATGTGGAAAAAAGTACCATAAATGATCTTTAACAGTTGAATGTATGAATGTCACGTATGATTGTATGAAATTCTCCGCAGTATTTATTACTAAAGGTAAAGATGAAAAACTAATTGTAAATGTTCTTGATCACTGTAATTTTCTATTGCAGTACCAGTTTTAAATTTAATTTCATGAGAAATTTTTTAAATAGATTTTTTTATTACTGGGTGAATCAAATGTAAAAAGGATTTTTTGTTTTATAATTCATTAGTACAAGATACAAAGCAGAAAGTTACATATCGCTCAAACGCAATAAAAGTGACCTATCTCGCAAAGCTTCTTATTCCACTAATAGGTCTGTTATAAGTGTGCCTTACTATAAAAAGAGTTTCAAAAATGTAGTTACAAGAAAAATTACTTTTTTTACGCTCTATCTCTATTCTTAACCACAGAAGCGGGGTAGATAGTGCGAGGAAGTAAAATTATCCAACCTTCCAAATCTCATCCTATTTCTTCAATCTTAAATGATTTATAATCTTACGTACATATTTATTCTTTCATGCTGAGCTAAAATTTGCTAATAGGTGTTATATTTTCGTGTTACAATAAAATCATAAAAATTTTCCTTAGCCTCACCTGTGAAATTTACTTTTGTCGAGATGTGTCACTTTTCTTCCGGTACCGCTATATTATTTTTCTATACAAGTTCCTAATTTTAAAATATGTTTCCCCCAGTCAATTTGAAGTCGTTTGACGCCATCATCCTAGAAAGAAAAAGGGCGTGTCTCCAGCCAATTGCGCCCAAAGGCTTCTACAGCAGTGTCATCTCCGAATTCACCGCTTAAGTCCCTACACTTGTCACTGAAAAAAAATCCGGATAATAATGTTATATCTATGGGGGTGTTCTTTTCAAAAATCTCACTCAAATTTTAATATTTTTACATCATTTTTTTCTTTTGCATAATATAGGTGAGGACGGTCTGCAAATGAGCTAGTATTTAGTTTTTCAGTTCTGGCTTCAGATTTGCTTAAAAAAATTAACATTCGAAACCTGTTAGAACCGGTTCTGAAATTGAAACTGTCATAATATAAAAAATACCTAATCAAAATCGAAAAAGTAAAAGGTAGCCCGGTTATAAATTATCCTCAGCTATCCTATGTAAAAAAAAGAAAGAAAAAAAATCATGTAAAAATATTAGAATTTGAACCAGATATTTGAAAAGTACACCCCCATAGACTTAACATTATCATCCGGGTCTTTTTCAGTGACTATTGTTGCGTCTTAATGCTTCTTCCAAAGACCCAAAAAAATTGTTAATTTGAGAGGAATAACTCAGGACTATAAAGCGGTTGTTCCAGAGTGTCACCGATGCTCATACCTTTCGTGGGACACGTTGGCTGCATTCGGACGGGCACTGTCAAGAAGCAAAATCTACTCACTGATCGGAAATTCATGTCTTTTCAGAAACTATGCACGTTTTGTTTCATCCAACAACTTGCAGTATTAGACAGCACAATCGAAAATGTGCCGAATGGGTCAAAGTTTCCTCAGTGAAATTTGTTAGGGGGTAGCGGACGTAGGGTGCGTTTTCTACTTCTACTCGTCCATTCAAAAATTTTTTGTTCCAGTCATGTACTTTTTTTCAGGTATGTCATCTTTGAAGTCTTCGTAAATTTCAGACTGTCATAATACTTCATCTGTTAGAAATTTAGTAATAATGCATTGCGCAAATTTGGAGTGAACCTCTCGCTCAATCATCGAGATGCCGACTATGGAACAAAAAGGGTAGTAGATACCACTGCATAGATAGTCATGTGATATCCCCAAATGTCACACAAAGAGGTGTGAGGGCCCTCGTGATGACCTTAATATTTTCCAAACAGAAACTTCGGTTTATTTTTGATTCACCTACGTTAGTTACATATGGCACTTTAACTATGACGAAATTTAATATTCAGGGATTTTTTTTCCCTATCTATGTAGGACATTTTATATATGGCATAACTATGACCTTTAAAAGCGTTTCCGTGGTAAAATTTTATTATTTTACAGTTTTCTTATTTTTTTAGAATTTGCGCGTAACTATTTTGCTCTAATTTTCATTTTTTTTTCTATTAATAGGTGATTACTAAATTCTCCCCTTTTTAATAATTTCACTTTTCAAATTCAATTTGAAAATGACGGCAATACAGATTTTAATTCATGAATAACGTAATTTAATCACAATATCGATTTACTATCAAAAGAAATAAAATAAAATTTCAAATTCAATTTGAAAAGACCGAAAAAATAGATATCTAGTAATCCCGGTACTGTGTTCGTATTCTCCGATTTTTCATAAAAATTAATTAATTGAGTTTCCATCGTTAATGAAATGTTTATAAAAATATAAATAATATATTATGAACAATCTATATTGATCGAATTCTAATTTTAAAATTCTAACGCCAAGTTTGACACTTTTGGATGATTTCGATAATTGGTGTTAATTTTACTTTAGATGAAACTTGAAACATATTCAGTTGTTTAATTCGTCAATTCATAAAATTATTTTACTAGAATTATATCTATATATACTTATATATAAATGATCTGTGCTGTTTTTTGAAATTTCACATGGGTTTTATGTTACATAATTTTTAAGATGTGACATTCTTTAGTTAAATAGAGAATTTTGCAGGGAATCAGACACATTTTACGGTACGAATTCCGAATTTTAACTATAAAATCGTATTTTATGTCATTATTTTATTTTTAGATAGTAAATTTAGTAAAATTTTATTCAATTTTCTTATCATTTTTGCTTTTATTTGCTAAACAATTAATCTTCATTATCGCTTTTAATTTCAGTTCAGAAAATGCTCATATCATTTGTAATAAACCTACTCCGATCATAAAAATTAACAATCTTTTTCTTTGCTTTCAAGTGAAAAATAATTGATTCATTTTCGTAAAATAATATTCTCAAATCAACAATAATTACCATCAACATTTATATAAACTTAATAGCTTAATAAAAATATTTTTAGTTGTATATGAAAAATCGCCGATATTCATCATCTCTTTCATTTAAAAAAAAAATGATTTGTTATATCTGTTATGTATATGAAGTTATTCTCTTAAGCAGTTACCTACATTACTTATAAGTCATTTAAGCTCAAAGGCTGTACATAAATTTTTGAGCTGAATGTAGAAATTTGTATTATTGTAAGCATATAAATACGGAAGTGACGTAAGTAAGTACTGACACAATACATTTATTTTTTTACATATAGTATTAAGTATGTGTTTAATTTTAAAATCAAAAGCACTTTTTATTATTAAATATTCTGTTGTATAAGTAAAATCTGCAAATATTGCTTTTTTATCTATTTTTTTAATTTTGCATTTATTGATTTATGTTTCAAGATTTTTCATATCAATAATTCAGCAAATAATATTGCAATGTAATATTATAGTAACATATGTTTAAATTTTTGCGACTACTTCCTCCTCTAATAAATTATTTCAAGTATTTGATTAATTTAAATTTTCTTTAGGAAAACCACTGCCTTCTGTGACATGGTGGCGAGAATCCGTTCTACTGGATGATAGTTATACAGTGACACCGCATGGAGTGGTCCGGAATGAACTGGAAATCAAATCACTCAAACGTCATGATTTGATGGCCGTTTTCACCTGCCAGGCTTCCAATAATAACTTTTCCCAGCCTGCACTTCAGACAGTAACAATTGATATGAACTGTGAGTCCCAATTTCAGCATGTTCCATTTAAATTCAATTAATTAGAATTGAATACGTAGTGTCTTATATAATTTTATTGTATATATATATATATATATATATGTATGTATATGTATTTAAATTAAGTTCTAATTAACATTTATATGTATTAAAAGATGTGTTTGAATTTCAGTTTCAACTTTTTAATGCAACATAGCTCTATAATACATCTATAAATAAGAAGCATTTCAAGAATTAAAATGAATATGGAGAATTATTGTACAAAAAGTGGGATCTTTTTAAACACATTTCGATAAATGATTTTTGTACCTTTTTTGTTTACGCAGTTCTTTAGCTTTTCTGCATATTCTTTAATATTTTTATTTATATTGAAAAAATAAAACAAAATTAATAGTAAGAACAACTTGAAAAAAGTCTAATTATTAAAATGTACTCACTTTGTCAAAAAGTGAAAAATTGTCAAAACTTGCTGCGTAAGATGGAATATGTTACAGTACTTTGTTTGCATGTTGCGACACACTACATTATGATTTGATTTAATAATATTTGATTAAAAGGTCTTTCAAAACTTGTACAATGATTATTTCACGTAGTGCAACTGTCACAGTTATATTGCATGAAGTGTCCAAAATGAACTGGAAGTAGCATTGAATAAATTTAATGTTTTGATGACCTACGTTCATCTTATACAATTTTAAGAACTTTTAAAGAGTGCTTTCAGCGTGACATTTTACGAGAATTTTAAATAAAAGTTTTGAGACATAATCTCTTTGAAACAAATTGTTTCAAGTTAAATATGAAGTGTCATATAAAAATGATTTAATATTCTAGACAATTATTTTAAAGATATTTCAGTACAAAAAATTTTACACATTGTAACGTATAATTGAATACATTTGGATTTATATTGCACTGTAAAAAAAAGGGAAAATATTAGATAACCGGTTTCAAGTCACCTAATAGTCTCTTTTTATCTTTAGAAACCTCAAAAAACAATTTTTAAAGTTTGAAGAGGAATTTATAAAAATATTTTTGAATTAGTTGCCCGTTATTTTTGGAAACATTTTACAGTAGCTTTTACTATGAATTAAACAGTTTTGTTAACTCATAAAATTAGTTTTTTGGGTGCCATTAGTAATAGAAAAATGTTAATTTTGAAGCTAGTTTAAAATGTTAATTTTAAATTTGTCAGTTAAACATGTGTGCTGAACATGTTACATGATATATAAAAACAACCGAAAAACCAATTTTCTGGACAGAGAGAGCTGATTGGGGTATTATAAATTCTACTCGAAAACATTTCCGAAAAATGCGCACATCAAATAAAAATTTATTCTTATAAATTATTCTTTAAATTTGAAAAATGAATACTTAATGAGGTTTCCAAATATGAAGGAAAGATTTTCGGAATTTTGGATGACTCAAGCTGTATATTTTCGTTCGTGATTATAGTACATTTTCGTAAATTAAGAAACATCTGTCTTTTTTTAAGTGTAGATACACGAAAAAGTCCTTCTCGTATTCATGGAAAGAAAAATTTGCGTACTCCATTAATTCTTTTCTGGGACGCAGTTGATCGTAAACTAAAAACAGCGTATCTACGCGAGATATTAAATATGAATACAGCAAAAGCTAATTCTCTTAATTTGGTTAAGCAAAAAGCAAAGTGTTATTACAATTACTAGAAACAAGGAGAAACTTAATTTTAACAGTTCAGCTTTTCGATTAGAGAAAATCTAAAAAATATAAAAGACACCGGCAGAAATATTATCAGTTCCAGTGATATTAGAGCGAGCCAAAATCAGATCACATAAATATTCAGTAGCCAGCCATACTATAAAAAAAGCGCAATTGGAAATATCTCATATGGTGACATTTCGCTCCAGACATTATTCCAGGCATTTCACCATGCAATTATAATATTTCTAGAAAAGCATTAAATGCAGATTGGAAATAATGTAGGAAGAACAATCAATGAATTCATAGTGTGGAAAAAATAAGATGATTTTTTTTATCCACCTAATCAATTAACCACACAAACGTTAACATTTTGTATAATATGATTACAAAAAATTGTTTAATGTTTTGTCAATAGACGGCCATGTCTCTTACCAAAACAATCCCCATATCAATTTTCCAAATGCGAACATTTTTTGTGTTTCTATAATTTAAAAAACTTTGTGACATGAGATCTAGTTTTCATATTTCAAATCTCACGCTCTGTCTGTAAAGGGAAGAAAGCAGTAAACAGTGCAATTTTTTTTACTGTTGAGGGGGCAGAAATGCATTGGAGACGCAATTCTATCACATTTAATATTTTTAGCTTTTACACTGCAATTATGGCTAGTGCATACTTTATAATTAGAAAACATTTATTTTTGATTAATGTGTTATCCTGTGACGTTTAATAAACTTAATAATAATAATAATAAATTTATATTACTTGAGAGATTTGTTATAAAAAAATATAAACAAATAACATGAGCATGTTTCGGTTGTAATCTGATAAGAACTATAATCATAAAAAAAAAATTTACAAAGCGTTTCACGGTCAATAAAAATGACACCAGACAATGATAAGTAAACAAAGACCAAGTGTTATATAGTATTGACTGTATTGACTCATTTCTATTGACCGTGAGAAGATTTGTATTTTTATTATTTTTTTATTATGATAACGGTTCTAATCAGACAAGAACCGAAATAAGTCAATGTTATTTCTTTTTAATATTTTTTGCAACACTTCTCTCAATTAATATAAATTGTTTATTAAAATGTTTATATAAAAGGTGAGGTTCATAAAATCTATTGATTTAAAAATCTAATAGAATTAATAAACTTTTTATCGTAAAAAGAAATCTTCCAAAAAAAAAATAATTATTATTATTATTTTACATCGTTTTATACTCCCGTGTAATTTATGCATTTGTCTTTATATAAACAAATACAAAAATGTTTTTTGGAAAAGAAAATTTTATTCCAAAAATACTTTAAAAAAGACTTAATCAATTTACTTTTTTCAACATTTTAAATATCCTATATTTACACCAGTCTATTTTTTTTAAAGTATTGCAATTCAAACTTTACTATGTTTACTTTATTATGCTTTAGTGTTATGTATTATATAATTATACAAAAACAGGATGTATCACTTCAGATTTACTTATCAAGAAAAATATTTTGAAAAATGAAATGTTATGAAGCTGTAATATAGATTATAAAATTTAAGAATAAATAAAGTTCATAAAAAATTATATTTCAGAAATTATGTGTAAATACGAAAGTAGATAATTTGTCTTGTATGTGTTTTGTCCTGTATATTAAAATAATTCATTTAAGCTTATTTAAAATACTACCTACATTTAGAAATATAGGTTTTTTTTATTCACCCAGTGGCAACGACTTGAAAGACAAACACTGAGAGGGCGTCTCCTTTAGCATATCTAACAGATCATTGCATATTTTTTTTCATGCAACATTATATAAATATATCTATCATTGAAAAAGTAACATATTTATATGTTACTTTTTCATTGTTTTTCTAAAGTCCTAATCTATGTTTTTTAAAATTAATATAATATTCTTACATAAAGTGCCGGTCACAATTCTGTGGTGATGTTTTTCCAATAATTGATATAGGTTAAATACAAAAAACATTGGAATCCGTAAACTACTATATTCATTTTTCAGAATTTTCTTATAATAAATTGCGAGTAGACCTAGCCTTAAAACATACACATAAAGTCTCTTTAAACATAAATGAGTGTTTATTTATGTGTTATATATGTGGGCAGTCTTTGATGAACATTTCGAACGTAGAAGTTGTAAATAAATGAGCTATTTTTTAATAATTAATGTTATAACTTGCGTCTTGTCTATCATCATCTATTTAATATTTTGGTATTTATTTTTATAAAAAATAACAAAACGGAAATAATAATGTATTTATTTTATGAACTTGATATGTTAGATTATGAAAATGTATTTAAATCAAACCAAAATTCTGGTAATATTATCATTTATCTGTTGGACAGATGGCATACTGCACGAATAGTTATAATTTTTACCTCTATAATTATTAAATTGCATTTTTTTAAATATTCAATACGAATGTGTAATTTTTATCTCTTTTGTTTAAAAACAATATAATACAGTATTAAGAAGCATATTAAATGTACATAAATATTCATTTTTTTGTAAATAATTATTTTATTTAATGATTCATTTTGAAAACTAGTCTTCTCAATACATCTATAAATGTAGTTAAACTTTATTGAAATAAGACGCACGAAATAAAAGAACTGCTCTACATCTTTTAAACTACTATGTTTTATTTTCTTTTATGTATCGCTATACTTAGAAAGATTGGAAAAACTTGTATTTAGACAATGGCAACGAATAGAAATGCAGACGATGTAAATGTAGCTTGTTCTTTGTTTTTTATGTTACCACAAAAGTTTTGTATACATTTGAACATGAATACTTTTGGTTAGTAACTTTTGACTATTACCTCAATCCGCTAAATTAAAATCCTAAGTAACTTTTCAATAACTTACGAAATACTAAATGAATACTTTTACGCATGAGTACATTTATTTATTTATAAAGCATAAAAGTATTCGAAGATAAACTTTGTAAAAATATGTAAAATTGGTTAAATTATTACAAACACTCATAAATTTCCTTTAGAAAAAAAGTTAGAAGATATTTCCATTTATAAAACTTTGTTAGATCAAAGTGGAATAGTAGGTACAAGATGAAAGCCTTTTTTGTTGAATTTATTTTTAATTTATTTCAACACTTAGAAAATTAAAAAAAATTTAAATAATACAATTGCGACATATGAATTATAGATGAAGTAGATATCAATCTTAACTATTTCTTCTGTTAAAACATTATTTTTGCATACATTGAAATTATTTTTCATGAAAATTTCTATTTGATAACACTTACTTTGTAAACATGCTTTGATACATATAGCTTAAAATATTTTATATGATGAAATAACAATTTATAAAAATATTTATGTATTTACTTCTATTTCTAAAAGTATTTGGAGAAAAATAAAAATTGTTTTTTTTTCTTTTACTAATTAATAACTGCTTACATTGCTGTACATTTTTGAAACTAAAAATGTTATCATGAAAACTTGTAAAAATCAAAGATCAATTTTATTACAATTTATATTGCATTAAAATAAATTAATATTTACTATGATTTATTAAATTTTCTAAAACCTATTGGAAAATAATTTTATTAAGGGAATGTAACAATCTACAACTAATAATAACTGTACTTCGTGTTACAAAGTATAAAATAAATTGTAAAATAAATAAATTAATAAACTTTACAGTATGAGACTTTTAAAACAAGAGAACATTTGATACAAAACTAAATGTATGTTTTTACGAAACAATTCTTCTTATTATTTTACATTATTTAATTGTTTTCTTGCATGTATTTTTACATTAGAAATCTCGAGATATTTTAATTTGAGGCTTTGTCAAGTGATTAATAAACTCTGTAAATGCATATTTATTGCTAATTTTTGCATTTAATATAATATTAGCATAATTTTGGTATTCCCACTAAAATACACCAATCTTCATTGAGCATTTCTTTCTTTCTTTTTTTTTTTTTTTTTTTTTAATCCTAGATACTAGGTTAGAGTGTTGAATTTTTTAATAATAAAAAAACTAATTTATATAATCTAGTAAATTGGTCACTATTCATCACCATTTTGCTTTTTACGTAAAAGCAGTTTTAAGAATGATTACAATCTCTAATTAATAATTTTAATTGTTACATGATAACTGTTATTAATTATTTATATGTTTTTATAAATACTAAATAATAAAAGTAATTTTTATTATTAACTAATAAATAGATCATTATTCATCGCGATTTATTTGTTTTTTATATAAAGAAGACTATTTTGAAATATATTACAATCTCTAATAAAAAAATTAATAAATTTATAATAGTTGCAACTAGTTCATTTTAAAGAAAATGTTCATTTTTAGCAAAATTTTTGTTTTTTATGTAATAGAAGACAGTACAAGAACAAGAATAGAAGACAATAGGAAAAAATACAATATGCAATACATTATTTAGATAATTCATAATAATTTTATATTCATTCCTATATAACGAAATATAAAATAAACTAATCAAGAAAATCTATTTATTCTATAAAATTTCATTACAGCTAACTGAAACCTCAGATAAAAAGAAAAGAAATATTCCTTTTAAAATAATTCGTTTTACTTTATTTAAATTTATTCCTATTCTTAAGATTGGGGAATTTTTTATTTAAACAATAGCGACGGCTTGAAAGAGAGATGATGTAAATGCACTGTATTTGGCATACCTTATCTTGGCATAACAATTCTGCTTACATATTACCTTCATTTTTCAAGCATGTTCGTGTTTATTCTTGACATTTTGTCGATTCTGCTATTTATGCAGCACTATGTTAGTCATGCAGCTTTTTTTTTCCCCTTTTACTCTTTTAACTTGCGATGCTCGCAGATTATATTTTTAGAAGAATATTTATGAGTGTTTAATAATATATCACTGATTCCAAGATTATCTCGTTTTAGAATAAAAAACGAGGTCTTCAAATACATGTTATATAAATATATTTTCAGCTTTTAAAATTACACGTTCATGGGTTAAAACATTGAAATTTTCGGTAGTAAAAATAGCAATTTGACATTTGTTTAAACAACTATACAGAATAGACAGATATATCTTTCAATATCTTTATTCATGCTTTTATTTTGCATAAGCGTATGGTTCTCTTCATTATTAATTACGATTTATTTGTTTCTTTATGTAATAGAAGACGATTTTGAAAAAAATATTACAATGTCTAATATATTATTTAATTAATTCATAAGAATTACGTTTACTTCTTTTTAAGAAAATATTTAATAAACTGAATAAGAAAACATGTTTCATTGTATAAAATTTCATTACAGCTAAGTGAAACCTCAGATACAAAAGAAAAGAAATATTCCTTTCAAAATAATTCACTTTACTTTAAATTTATTCCTATCCTTAAGATTTGGAAATTCTCTATTTAGAAAATAGCAACGGATTGAAATAGAGTCCAAGTAAATGCACTGTACTCGGCATACCTTATCTTGACACAACAATTCTGCTTACATATTACTTTCATTTTTCAAGCATGCCCGTGTTTATTCTTGACATTTTGTCGATTCTGCTATTTATGCAGCGTTATGTTTGCCATGCAAATTTTAGTATTTTTTTTTCCTTTTTAACTTGTGATGTTTAAAGATTGTATATTTAGAAGAATATTTATGAGTGTTCAGTAATAAATCACTGGTTCCAAGATTATCTCGTTTTAGAATAAAAAATGAGAGCTTCGAATACACGTTTTATAAATATACTTTCGGGTTTTAAAATTACACTTTAATGGGTGAAATTTTCTGTAGTAAAAATGGCTCTTTGACATTTGGTTAAATAGATATACCAAACAGATACAGATATTTTTCAATATTTTTCTTAATATACTTATTTTGCATAAGTGCTTCTATCTCTTTTAAAAATTTTAAGTTTAGAATATAATTATTTATGAATTGCAACTTAAACATTTGGTTTATAAATAAAATAAATAAAATTACGAACTAAAATAATCTTAAAGTATGTATAAGAAAAAATAATGGATTTTTAAAGCGTTTTTTGTTGTAAGATAATTCAGGATTTTTTATGTAGTACTTAAGGAGTGATTTTTATATAGTATTCAGGATTTTTATACAGTACTTATTTTTTACATATTCCATCGATTTCTAATATACTTAAACACAACGCACACACATATATATATACCATTTTTATCGATTGCGAAAAAAAAATCTGTTCAAATTGCAATTTAAAAAACATAAAAAAATATTACATTTTACACACGCATATTTATGAATTATATAAGAATAAAATAATAATATGTTATTTTATGTTATCTTAATTTGGGATCAAGGGATTTTCATCAGGCTGGTTATAAGTTAACATAAGTTCTTGCTAAATAGATTTTGGTTTAAACCATCTAACCAGTGGCGCTGCTATGATTCTATTTTTTAGAAGTGCATAAGACATGCATAAAGATCGGAGAAAATTTTGAGATTACCACATCTGAAAAGTTTTATATTATAGTTACAAAATATCTAATATATTATAAACTTTCAAAAGGTATTAAGATTTTACCATGCACCATGCTTTGAAATACCATATAATTTATGGTACAAACAATTATGTATGATTTTACGAGACATCATGCTATGGAACACCATTGAATATATGGTAAATTTCATTTCCCTATAGTTTTACAATACACCTTGTTCTGGAATACCATATCATGTATGGTGTATATCATTATCCTATAAATTTCCATGCACATTTCTCTGGATACCATATAACGTATGGTATATATCGTTATCCTATAACTTTACCATACACATTGATCTGCAATGCCATAGAGCGATGAATGTTTATCATACGAACACAGTATGTTTACATATAATGACATATATTTTTTTATGATTTTCAATATAAAACCATGTGTTTCCATAAAAAATCCTATGCATTTTTTGCTAAGGGTATTCTAACGCTTAATTCTTTTAAGACATATTCTCTTACCAATGAATATGAATTGGGATGAATTTATCAGTGCATAACTTTTTTAAATATACTTCGTTAATCTAAAATCCTTTCATACGAAGTGATTTTCAGGCATGGAAATTTAATTAACAAATTAAACTGGCACAAAATGCCCAATGTAAGGTCATTTATTGTTTATTAAAATTATTCTACAGTATACATATTAATATTTATAAATGGAAACGTAAATCTTACTATTTTAAAAAAGAATTTTAATTTAGAAATCTGCAGTAATATGAAAGTATGCATAATATTTTAATGAAGGAAAAACTTTTGAGTTTAATTAAACCTTTATATCCTTATATAGTATTATATTTTAAAGTACCATTAGCATAACTTGTTACAAAATTCACCTATAAGGGAACCTTTTATGGTGTTGCTCGCATCTAGTATCGAGACATGGAGTATTGTTTAGTTTTATACTTAAAAGTTTGAGAACCGATGAAAATTCTCAACTAAAATCATATTTTATCTATTTTTTATACCTTATTTTTTTATTATTGGATTTTTATTAGTTTATCTTTCGCCAAAAGGGAGCTAACTCGCCAAATACGGCACTACGAATTTTTCGCTTGATTATTGTTAGACTATGACATTCGGCTAGGGTTGCCGGAAAATACTTTTGAAAATATGCCAAATTTTTTCTTCACCAAAACTTTGAATATAATGTTGTAGTTTTTCAAAACCAAATTCGTAGATTTTTGAAGGATTTTTAAATTTTCTTTTTTAATATTTTATATTTATTGTTAACTAATTTATGTATTTAAACGCATTTCTTAGAAAATGAAACTTAATAGTCCTCTAAGTGTCCTCAAAAATAGTATTTTCAGAAAGTTTTGCTCTTGCCACATCATGGAATAGAACTTTAGTAGAAAAAAAATTCCTAGTATAAAGCTTTAAAAGTCTCAAAGTTTCAAAGTTTTAGTCTCACGTGCTACGTGCAAGCTTCACCAAAAGAGGTTCCCGTGTTAGTAGATCGATTAATAGTAATACATTTTATAATGAGTTATAAATACTTAAGTTTATCTAATGATCACATTGAAAAAAAAACCAATATATATATATTTTAAAAGCGGTTTCTTTTTAATTTGATTTTATCAGCTCTCATATCATTGGAAAATTGTGAGTAAAAGTTATAAATTTCAAACACTATTCCTATGTTTTTTTGTAAGAGTATTAGTCCATTTCCTAATTCTGGAAAAAAAAGTTTTTGAATAAACCATACTGAAGTTATAAATATTGCGCAAAATTTCTATAAATACAAATTTAGTAAATTAACTTTAATCGGCATAATCCTTCTAAAATATATTAAATCATTGATTATTAGATAATAAAATTTTTATGACTACATAATTTGGGATATTAAGGGTTAAGTAGAGACACTTATTAATACGTACTGTATTATCCACAATTTTGATAGCTTCAACATTTTTGTCGTATAATGAAATCATAATCACGCATTCAGATTTTTTTAAATATTTTTTTAAATCACCGCGATGAGCGGCCATCTTCGTCGGCGACCCCTCTTACGTCCCATATAGTATGACTCTCTTCCGCGACAGCACTGTCGCTAGAAAACGATTACGAATAGCGTGAAAGTTCTCTAACTATGATCCGAATGCCTCGGACTCTAAATAGGAAAAAAAAAAGAAATTGAAACCGGACAAATTTAAAAGAAAAAGTAGACAAATTAAAGACACTGAAAAATTGTTAGTGGATGGGTGGGGTGATGAAAATAGCAATCAAACCTTTCCTATATCGCAGACAAATCCAATTACAGTTTAGGAAGAAGATCATGAGATCATATTAAATAATCCAAACGATCAGAATTTGTATCCATTACTTATTTTTCATATTATACAATCATACCAATCAGAACCATCAGAATTGTATCTATTACAAATGACACAAGAAGTATTCACAATTACATTCATGTCTTACACAGGATTTGAACCCGACCCCGTCAGCGTAGCAATAGCTGCCGCTAAAAAACCGCTAAGAAATTCAAATGAATTAGATATAATGACTATCTGGATGGTATCCTAAACTGATATGTAGAAGACAATTACAAAAGCATTGAATTGTTTCTTTTCTACCCATCACAGTATTAATGTTCTATAAAGTTTACATGCACTTTTTTCTTATAATATACAGAAGACAATTACATTTTTGTAGACTATGTAGATCGTCATTAAAACAAACTCATTTGAATTTCTAAATTTTCATGACATGATATATTATCATATATTAGATTAATTTATAACACGATTTTTTTTAATCGGCAAATTAATTATAACACATGTAAATTTTCCATGTTTGTGAAAAAAATCCGGGTCAGGATTCGAACCGGGGATGTATTGGCGGTTTCAGCCCCAGTTCGAAACCTGGCCCAAACTTTTTTAACCCATATGGAAAATTTACATCTGTTACTTTATCATGTAGTGAAAAGAAAAAAAGTGCGTTTAACAAAATAATAATAATAATAATAAAATAAATCATTTACATGTAAAATATTATAACTGATGTGTAAAATATTACAAAAATGTATTTTGAAATATACGAGTATTCCAGAAATATCAATTTATTCACCTAAAATTATTAAGTGTGTAAAGCTCTATACATTTTTTTGTGTACCTGTATGTGAAAATATGTTTATATGGGCAAATATATATATATATATTTAATTTCTAAATACCTATTGTAATAAATATTTTAAAAAAACATTTATGCAAATTTATAATCGAAAATGCAAATGAAAGAAAAAAGACAATATTCCACAGTGAATATAAATTTAATGAATAATCATTCTTGTTATTCAAAAAGTAGAGGTTTCACAGACTAGGAAAAATACTCAAAAGAATAATTCTTTTAACAAATAACTTCTTATCATTTAATAATAATACGATTAAATTTCAAACCTAACAGTGCATAAATTTCCAACTACACACTGTTAATTTCAGTTCTAATTCGAAACGATATAGCTGTAATTTTATTCAAGCATTTAAATTTGATTAATATTCTAAATCATTTGAAAATGGAAACTTTCAGCATTTTCATATGGAAGCATATATATACATATTAATATTTTTATAAGCACTTAATTTTCTAAACGCATTTGTAAAATTCCAATTATTTGCTAAAAATGAATATCTCTATAGCAACTGTATAAAACTATAGAATTAGAATAATGTGTTGTAAACATTTTTAATTAAGTAAAACTAGCAATCCAGTTAAGCAGAAATTCTAATTTAACTATTTAGTGTTATTAACAATTCTAATATTTTGTAAATTATGTGGACATAATGAAATCACAGTCGTATATGAACTAAATAATTCGTTAATTACCTCTCAGATTATTAACCTCGTCGACATAAGTATATAAACTGGAGGAGGCATTCTACATATAGATATTTCATTACGGAGAGAAGAAATTAACTGTTAAGTAAATTTTATTGGAATGTTTGTTTTGAAATTCTATTTTATATTCGTTTTTGAAAACAATTATGAGCACAAATATACCAGAACGAACAGAAAATCATTTTGAAATTTTCGTCAGATTAATTAATAAATCGTTGAGCACTAATGAACAGAAATAATTTGAGTGCATTTAGTTACATATATATTTGTACATAAAACGTTGCGAATATGGAAAATTTTAGAACCAACTGCTGAATCCGTAAAATTATAATATGCTTAACACGCCAATATACAAGACTATTTTTAATACATACGAGTATTTTTATCTGTGAATGTATTTATATGTATTTCTAATATTTAATTTCTCTTTTAATTTTGCAAAAAATATTTTTTAATGAAGCATTAATTTGGTAGTAAATAAATAAATAAATAAAATGCAATCGAATAATAATAAAATCATTGTCGTAATAGAATGTAAAATTAAGGATTTGTCACATTATATCCTTTTTAAAATGTTCAGAATTCATACACTCAAATTTTTTATGACTAACTCTCTTAACACATAATATATTATTATTAAATGTTATTTTATTAAAAATTTGCATCTAACTGTGCATATCTTCTCTCCTATACCCTGTAAATTCCAACATTAATATGACATGATATTGCACAGGACATTGCTAAAGCATCGAATTTTGATTAATTTATTAAATTAGAACATAATGCTCTACACTTTTAAAACTAATTTATTTAAAAATGAGAATTTCTATGCGTACACTAGAATTTCTTCAGAAATGATTGTAATATTTTCAAATATAAGGAACAATATCGACTGAAAAAGAAGCTCGTTGTTAAATATTAATGTAATCTCGTGTTATTATATTGGTTTATTAAAGATATTAATAGAAAATTATTTAGTGAATGTATAATGAACATTACAACGCGAAGTACATTTAAGGTAAACACTTTAAAATTACGAATTAAACCTTCAAGAAATGCATTATAAGCGCACGGCAGAATACATCGGCAAATTTAGTAGATAACTACTCATTCACATTTCAATGTTCTCGCCAAAAAATCTTACCATCGATTTTTTAAAAATTAGAAGTGCGGAACCTGATGGATTTTACATCAGAATTAAAGCAATAAACATGAGCACATGCGTTTCTCAAAATATAGAGTTATATACTCTTAATTATCAAATCTATTACAAAAGCTATTATTAGGTAAGAAAAACTTAAATTTTTGCCTATTTTTGAGTGTCCCGTTTTAAAAATAAAAACTCTTAAAAATAATTTAATTAAAAATAAAAACTCCTGCGTACTCGTTTTTTAAGAAGAGAATTGCTTCAGAAACGAGTATATCATATTTTCAAAGATGAATGACAATCCGGACTAAAAGTTTAAATGTAAAATAACAATAATAATAATAATGATATCTTGCAATTTTCAAATTAGAGTTACATATTCGGAGTTAGTATGAAATCGGAAAGACTAAAATCTATACATTTTGCTTATTTTTAAGTTTCCAATTTTAACGAGGAAATCTCTTAAAAGTAATTTAATTAAAAATAAAGAATTATTTGTACTTTTTTTAAAATTAAGAATTGCCTTAAAAACGAGCACATGATATTTTCATATATAAGTGACAACCCAAATAAAAAAAAAGTTTATCCGTTTCTTCAATTTAGGGGTTATGTACTCTGAGTTATAACAAGATTTTAAAGTACTCAAAAATAAGTACATTCTGCTTATTTTTAATTATCCAGTTTTAACAGTATATTGTTTTTTCTGTTTTACTCAACCGATTATATACTTATTAGTATCTTTACATAAAATTATGTACTGCAATTCCAAATGAATTCGTGAAAACTTAATTCTTTAGTATGATTTTTTGAACTGGCCCTAATGTGCTCCTTCAACGAATACTAGAGTTTACATATTTAAATACACAGAAATATTTAAAATTCAAATAAAAGTATTATCTGATTTAACTGCTCAGCGTTATTTGCATTACATTTACCTTTAACTTTACGTCTGTATAACGAAATCAAAACTATACATGAATTAATTTTAATTATATCAAATAAGATATTAAAATTTTGTGAAAATTCGTTGTATATATAAAATATTTATGTAATAATAATAAAAAAATTCGCCCTAATTCTTAATTAATTGTTTCCAAATTTTTATAATATTCCGACTTTCCTCTTTCTTTTAATAATATCTTAACATGTATATTTAAATTTCTCAATTTTAATCAATGCTTTTTTTATTTTATTTTATTCTAAAAAACATTAATCTGTCAAGACAACTCTTTACTTAAAATCCCATTACATAAATTTATTCTTTTATCTGCTGTATAATCTAATCTAAGGTAGAAATTCCTTCTAACAAATATTCTTTTATCATTTAAATGTAATATGATTTAATTTTAAATCTACAGTACATAGATTTTCAACTACATGCTGTTGATTTTAGCTTTAATTCGAAATGATACGGTACGTAATTTCATTCAAGCACTAAAATGCGATTAATATTCTGAACCCGAAGAAAATGCATTGTATAGAATTATATAATGTTTGTTCTAACTATCCTGTTATATGCTTTTTAACATTTTCATATGGAA
Source organism: Maratus speculifer (assembly GCA_964019185.1). Taxonomy (NCBI): domain Eukaryota; kingdom Metazoa; phylum Arthropoda; class Arachnida; order Araneae; family Salticidae; genus Maratus; species Maratus speculifer. The sequence goes on along the minus strand of OZ025297.1, from coordinate 175,219,290 downwards.
TCGCATATATTAACATTTTTAAGAATTTAATTTTGTAAACGCATTCTAAACACAACATTGAGTTAAAATTAATTGCTTAGTATAAATATCTCTAAAGAAACTCTTAAAATTGCAGCAGTAAGATAATATACTATAAACATTTTAAGTTATGGAAAACTTTTAAATTCATTTAAGTAGAAAACCTAATTTAACTATTTAGTGTTATTCACAATTCTAATGTTTTGTAAGTTCGTTGGTATAATAAAATCGTTGCATTTGAACTGAATAGTTAATTAATTATCGCTCAGATTTACTTAACTCGTCGTTCCAAGTGTCTCCCATGGTGGATGCATTAACTGCTGATTAAATTTTATTGTAAAATTTGCTTAGAAATTCTACTTTATATTTGTTTTTAGACTACAATCGTAAACAAATATATCAACAAAAATCGGATTCATTACCAACATTTTGTCTAATAACATTAGTCAACAAATTTTAACTTTTATTCTGTATCTTACTTTCAAATAGGCGCATTTAATTAATTAGGTTGCTAAATTCTATAAAATAATCAAAACTCTCTAGCGCGTCACACTTATTAGATATAGGTTGTTACGTAAAGGAAGTGAAATTTTTTACAAAAAATGGTTGTTTCAAGTGCAAATAATACATAATTTTCAGCAATAAAAATTTTTATTCAATTGCTTAAAACAAAGGATGAACTAATACGGGCTCGAAACTATTGCGGAAAATTCCAAATGTGGGTTTATAATTACGATTTATATTTTATCACGAATTGTATCACGTATGTAAAAAATAAACTCTACAATTCTGTAAAATACTTACGCTATAGAAATTTTCTGAGAATAAATTCGGATTCTACATAGAAAATACACAGGAAAATGTTCAGATACAAAACGGCCATTAACTAGTGTTATTAAAAAAAAATAAGCAATAATGAAAAGAAATAATTTAACTTACATATGACTAAAAATACATAGGCATGAAAACTGTGAATACGGAAGATTTTAAAACCAATTATTAAATCAGTTAAATTATAATACTCTTAAGATGCAAATATACAAAACGATGCATATATATTTATAGATATTTTATCTTTAAAAATATTATGTACATAAAATATCTGTGTCCGTTTTTAAATTAAAAAAGTTCTATTCATCGAGTAGTAACCTGGTAGCATATTATATATATATGACGATTTAAAGTTAGGGGGGCAGAAACATCATTGCCAGGTTTCCCTTTCTCCGCACAGAAGTCATGGCCAGCGAGAAAAAAAAAAACAAAATAAATAAATGTAGAAGGTCAAAATAATCACTCCTTGGTTGCGGCAAGTTCATTTTATTAAACGGTAGCTAAAATCTTGGGAAAAGCTCCTGTTGCAGACGATATTTTACCGAAACATCAAAAAAATATTCCATGCTTTACTACATGAAGTCGTACTCATGCAAGAGCGCACCCAACAATCCTTCTTCTCCTCTCTCTTACCACCTCTCGAGCTTCCTCTTTTGAATCAAAAAGAAAATTCTAGAACATTCTGTAACCTCAAACCATCATTCTTTTATGTAAACAGAATTCTTGTCCAGCTACGTGACTATTTTCCACAGACGATAATTTTATTTAAAAATATATATATATATTATTTAACCAATTTATAATCGACTCAGAATTTCTTATGCAGACGATTTTTATAGATGATTAATTTTAAGAGAAAAAGAAAAGAAATGAATTTATTGATATGCACACACTATCAAAGGTTGACAGAGGGAAAATAAATAGATAAAATAAAATAATATTTTTTGAAAGGTATGGTTTTGGAATAAATTTAATAAGACTTTCTTAAAAAAGGTTGATAAAAACATAGATGAAACGAGTTTTATTTGGAATATTAAGAAATAAAGTTTAATTAAGAATATTTTTAATTTAGAGCCATCTTTTTAAATTTACGCATACTGGAATAATGTTTTTTAAGGCGAATTAAGAATTTATATCGTCTGCATAAAGATTAACAGATTAGATCTAGAAACAAGATTTTAATTTAATAATTTGAAGTAAGTACGGAATATTATTATAAGAAAATTAAGATAGTATAAAGGTTAGTTTTGGCGAAAAAAATTTAATTTGTAATGTATATATATATTTAAATTTCTTTTTGTCCTGATAGAAAATAATTTCCATTATTTACCATTTCACATTCTTTCAAATATGTCTATTTTTCTAACACTGAAAATAATTTCAATTTATAACTTTATTCTCTCATCATTAAATATTATTAGATATAAAATTATATCTAATATTTCATAGATTCTCAACTATACACTGTTAACCTGCATTAACATATAATTAACTATACCAGAACAAAATGCTCTATGGAAAACTATTTATTTTTCGTTGTAATTATCCCATTGTATGTTTATTAATATATTTAATAAAAGGGAGTATCTTAATATTTTTCAAAACATTACATTTTCGAAATCCATACATGGAAATTTAATTAAATTTTTAGCAAGACTATTTGAACAGGCCCTACGGTACTCATTAATTCAATACCGAGTCTAAATATTTTAATGCTGGGAAAACTTTGAAGTTCAAATAAATATAAACTCTAATTGACCCACTCAATGTTATTTGCATTTCTGGTGGTCTTTAAATTTACGAGTGCATAATGTAATCAAAATTATGCATGATCTGAATTGTTCCTTAATTATTTCTTAGGGTATCAAACACTCTAGAAAATTCAGTGGTATAAATCCATGATGTACAGAGATGATCGTTCAAATTTGGTGAGTGGGTAGAAACTAGCAGAAGACTAGTAGAAGGCAATTTCGCATAGGATATTATGGGCACAAACTATACACATAACGATGTAGAGGGCGCAGTTTTTCCCTAATTTCTGCTCATCCGTAAAGCGTTCTGACAAGCGACACCGGCCGTCATTTAACAAGGTGACTTTTCACAAGTAACATGAGGCATTATATTTTTAATGAATATGTAGTTATGCATATAATTTACGTTGCAATGGGGAAAAGTGGTCGAAGAGTTTCGAATATTGTGCAGAATGTTATCTAACTGGCACAAACCTGATAATCATAAGTTCGATCACATTCATCAATAACTGTGAGAAACTAGATCGATTACGAGTACTCGCCATAGTAAAGAAGACAATCGATCTACATGAAGAGTTTCAATAGAGGAAGCTATCTTACAGCGTTCTGCATACACTTGCACAATTCTCTGTCTACATTCCCCTATTGCACAGTAAATTAGAGGCATATCTTCATATTCACTTAACATATAACGCACTTCTACAAAGTCAACTTGTCGAATGGTGACGGGTTACACTTTTCAGAGAACATTGTTTGCAAGAATTGCGCATAAAAGCGCCCCTATCATATCAGCATTAATTTATACGCCTATACTTTCCTATGTGAAATTATCTTTTGCTATTTTCTTGATCCCAACCAATTTTGAACTATCATTAATAAAACGCTTTGCGTATACATACATATATATTTTAATTTGGCAGATTCTCTTTCGATTAGTGTAAAAAAATAATGAATAGCTCCTAGTAGGGATGCCATCATATGTAGAAAATCATACAATCGAAATTTTTATGCAGTTGAAAATCTTGAGTTGTACAAATAAACTAAATTTAGTTTTTAGAATATTCTACGACGAAGAGCCTGATTAAAGCTTAAAAGAACGCTAACAAGGAAGGTCTTCATACTGGGCATACTCAGAATTTTTTGAAAAAAAAATACTAATTGAATTACTGATGTGTGTAATGAAGGATTAGTCAAATTTAGCGGCGGAATTACAGTAGATATTCTGTAAAAAAATTAAAGTACTTTCTAATATTTGGCGTGAAAAGACCAAAATCTTCACTTAATTTAGCGAGCACCACATTAACTCACCAAAAGTAAGCGATTTCAATGGAACTGAAAATTCATTATCAATAGATTTTAAAATGGGTGTAAATGGTATTTATTAATTTATAACCATTAGGGAGTTTAAAACATATATTTTCTTTTTATATTACATATGTATGTTGCTTGTTGCTGCAGTTATTTTTCACTGTAAAAATAATTTTATATAAAAAATGTTTTGATATATAGGGTGTTTCGCTACCAGACCGACAGACTTTGAGGGATGACAGTAGACATGAAAACAAGCATTATTAAACAGGAAACCATGGGGCGCAAACGTCTTCTATAGGAGCTGGGGGCCATTAAATTTTGAGATCCAAAATTTCAAACGATGATAAAAAACGGAAAAAAGGGTCGATTCGTTTACGGTTTTCACTAAAATCATTCTTTATATCACGATTTTCTTAGAAAAAAATTTTAAAGGTTATGTTCAAAAATTGTCGATAGAGGGCGCTTTAGACTTTAGAGTAACGAACAGTTACTTTTTACCTTTATTTTGTGCATGGGGTTGAAATTATTCTAAAGTTTAGACTTTAACTTAAATTTTAAGCCCAAAATCGGAAACAGTGGGATTAGGTAAATAGCGAAAATTGAACTGTGAACAGAGGAGAAGATTTTAAACGCTCATAAATACTGGGCAAACAAATCGATTTTGTTGCGGTTTGCGTGTAAGTCATTCCCTTGGAAATTATTTTATTCAAAATGACGTACAGCTTTGGTGTCCTCATTTGTTGACAGAGGGCGCTTCCGACACATCTCTAAAATTTCAATGGCATTACTGTTGGGTGTTTCACTACCAGACCAACATACTTCCAGGAAATATTAGCGATGCAAAGACGACTCGGAATCACATAGAAATGTAACGTTCGAAATGCCTTTTTGCGAATTACAGTCAAAGGAAGCAGAGAAAAGAAATCAGAAACAGCAGAGAAAGAGCAACACGTTAATGCAACAGACAACAGTTTATTTAAATGTTTTACTAGAAAAGGTGTTCAAAATAACGACCAGAAGTAGTCCGGCATGCTTGACAGCGGCGTCACGTGGAATTCCTCACGCTTTGAAAGATTCCTGGCATCTTTGATAGTTTTCTGGCAAATACAGAAATACCAGCGGCGAGGTCTTCAACTGATGGTACGGGAAACTCATACACCCAATTTTTCATTTGACCCCAGCAGAAAAAGTCCATACATGATAGGTCCGGCGATCTAGCAGGCCAATGAACCGGGCCACCACGACCTATCCACCACTGTCCATATGTTACTTTGAAGTGTCGGCAAACGTCATTGGCAAAATGTTGTGGAGCCCTATCTTGCTATTCATCGTTCAAATACTTCATTCTGCTACTTTTGGAACCGGTTCGCGAATGATCACTTCAAAGTGATCTCTGCGCAGACGCATTACCGTTTAGCACCATCTACCGTCGCTGTCCAATTTACCGAACTACTACTGGTCGTAATTTCGAACACATTTTCTAGTAAAACCTTTAAATAAACTGTTTTACGTCACATTAACGTGTCGCTCTTTCTCTGCTGTTTCTGTTACTTTTTATCTCTGCTTTCTTTAACCGTAACTTGCAAAAAAGGCATTTCCAACGTTACATTCCTATGTGATTCCGAGTCGTCTTTGTATCCCTAACACTTCCTGGAAGTATGATGGTCAGGTAATAAAACACCCAGGAGTAATGCCACAGAAATATCAGAGATGTGTGGGAAGCGCCATCTATCAAAAAATGAGGGCACCAAAGCTGTACGTAATTTTGAATAAAATAATTACCAAGGAAATGACTTACACGCAAATTGCAACAAAATTGATTTGTTTGTCTAATATTTATGAGCGTTTAAAATTTCCCCCTCTGTTCACAGTTTAATTTTCGCTAATTACCCGATCCCAATGTTTCAGATTTTGGGCTTGAAATTTAAGTTAAAGTCTAAACTTTAGACTAGTTTAAACCCCATGCACAAAATAACGCTAAAAAGTAGTTGTTCGTTACTCTAAAGTCTAAAGCGTCCTCTATCGAAAATTTTTGAACGTAAACTTTAAAAAATTTTTCTAAAAAACTCGTGATATAAAGAATGATTTTAGTGAAAACCGCAAACGAATCGACCCTTTTTTCTGTTTTTTATCATCGTTTGAAATTTTGGACCTTAAATTTTAATGGCCCCTAGCTCCTATAGAAGACGTTTGCGCCCCATGGTTTCCCATTTAATAATGTTTGTCTGCGTGTCTACTATCATTCCTCAAAGTTTGTCGGTCTGGTAGCGAAACACCCTGTATTTAAACGTATTCCAAAATAAAGATCAGATGGAGAATGCTGCAGTAATATATTTCAATATCGGAGAAGGTTTTTTTCCATAGCAACAAAGTTGAATCGACAGTGTTCATTTGGACTTAATTTTGAGATTAAAACCATTTTAAATACTTTTTTTTTAATTCTTAATATTTCATAGTTAACTTTCAGTGCATATAGCTGATAAAACTACAGATAAAACAAACTAGAACTGATAAAATTAAAGTTATTTAAATAATTATTTTAAAATACACGTCCAACAGGAAAAACATTTTTATATAAAAAAATATTTTACAATAAAAATATTTTTTAACTTTTATTTCGTCGAAAATTGATGATAAACCGCCAAATAAATGAAATGTTCATTATTTACATAGATTCCGCTTTTGTTTCAATAAACATATACCGGGTGCGTCATAAATTCGTGCAAACTTTAACAATCCATAATAAAGAGAGTAATGTTCGAAAAAAAAATTTCGGTTTGCGCGAGTATGATCAGACGAAATGTGGATTTTTTCCCCGTGTATAATGACTCCAAAAGTAACCGATAGAGGTCGCTCACACGTAATATTGAGGCGTTTTATGAAAATCAGGCTATCAATAAAACCGCTAGCTTGAGATGGATTCGTCATTCGATATCAGCACAATGCTATCGTTATCAGATTGAGCACTGGTTGTTAAAATTTTCTATAAGAATGGTAAATCCACAAATGTTGCATCGCGAAAGTTTAGCATGTTGAGTATCTTTTATTATCTTATGATAAATGCACAATGTCATGTTACTGTGATTTGTTTCATTGTCTATTTGTGTTTGCCTCGTATGCATAAAACGTCCTAATATGGCGTGTGAGTGCCCTCTATCGTTTATTTTAGGAATAATTTTTATTATACATGGGAAAAAATTCAAAATCCGTCTGATCATACTCGCGCAAATCAAATTTTTTTCCGAGCATTACTTCTTTTATTATGGATTTTTAAAGTTTGCACGAATTTATGACGCACCCTGTATATTAGGGTGGATCGAAAAGTATAGGAAATTTTTTTTTTAGAAATCACTATCGGCGCGGCCTGCAAAAGTTGCCTTTTATGTATACTAGTTTACAGGGTTTTTTTTTTTAATCCATTCATATCTTCCGGTGCCCCAAGCGCCCCAAAAATAATTAAAAATTGAGTTTTTTATGATTTCTTTTATATTTTTTTGTTTTATTATTTTTTCTTAATTACTTTTGGCGCGGGGTGCAAAAGCTATCTTTTTTTCTATCTTAGCTTGCATATTTTTAAAAAATAAAATTCATTCATATCTTCCGGTGCCCCAAACGCCCCAAAAATAGTTTAAAATTGAAATTTTCTTGAAAATTTTTTTTTGTTTTATTTTATTTTTATTTTATTTTATTTTATTTTACTTTTTCAAATTCATTTGGCACTGGGTTGGAAAGTTGTTATTACAATACTACATAACTCTGCAGTTCCGATATATATTTTTAATCAAAATCCATTCACATCTTTGATGCACCAATTATAATTAAAAACGTAAATTTTTACAAAAATGTATTAAGAATTATAATTTACGAAAAATACTTACAAATTTTGAAAACAGTTTCATTAATAACGTATAAGGTTATAAATAACATTAATTTTACAATAATAAGCGACATATAAATTTAAAAATCAAAGCATTAAATCATAAAAATTACAAAAATCGAACTTACGTAGAGAAAAGTTTTACATCTTTCAATTTGGAAATTTACATATTTTTAAAGTTTGTAATCTTTTTTGGTATCAAATTTTTTATATGGCTTATTGATTCTATTTCAACATAAAACAGTGTCTCTTTTCTTGTCCAGATACAGTTTCTGATGCCTCAGACACTAGTCGAACGCATCTTTCAACCGCTTGGATATGGCATGGATATTTTGACCATTCATTCGTTTTTACAACTTTTATTATATTCTCAATTTCTTCGCAAGGCACATTCATCAAAAGAGGTGGTTCAAAATGTCTAACTCGTTGCCAGTCAATAAGTTCAAAATAATATTTCGCTTTGAAGTTTATTTGGGATACTTTGAAAATTCTCACTTCTGGTGATTTTCTCTTTTTATTTCTAGCATAAATTAGCTTTCGCATTGCTAAAGATCTGATATGCTCTGTGTTATCTGTGAGCATTGACATTAGCAAATTTTCAGGGTGGCAAGAAAAAAACTATTTCGTTGAATAACAGCATCTACGATCTTTCTTAACTTGGGTTCCAAATATCTAGAATATGTGATAAGTTTCCAAATATGACGCGCTCCTTCAGTTATGGATGGCTTTGTTTTGATATGAAACCATACAGGTGCATATACCTTCATAATATATGTTGTAAGAGTAATGAGATTATCAGAAGGATTTTCTGTAGCCACTTACAACCTTAAAATTCTACACGCAATTGTTAGCCATCTTGAGTGATAAAGTGGACCAGGTTTCTTTAATGCAAGATCAGAACCACATTCACCACGTGATATTGCTATGCAAATATCATATATTGCTGGTCATTGCTGAGAACTCTTCTATCTATGTTGTCTTCCAAATAATAAAGTATAAAAAGTTTATTTTATACATTTAATAAAATACGATTAACGATTTCTCATTCTCTCGATCTACGTTTTACGTTAGATAAATTATTCTTTAACTGTTAATTTTACTTGTATTTTTTAGCTCAAAATTTGCATGAAACCCGATTTGCGCCAAATAATCAAAAGTTTTGGGGCATTGGAAGAAATTTATCAAAGTCGAAAATTATTTGGATACATGCTAATATACTATAAAATGCATCTTTTTTATCCCGCTGATAAAATAATTTAAAATAAATTAAAAAAACAAAAATTAGAAATTTTTATAAAATTTCAATTTTTTTACTATTTTGGGGGCGTTTGGGGGCACCGGAAGATATGGATGGATTTAAATTTAAAAAAAGATTGAACTAATATATATATAAAGCAACTTTCGCAACCTGCGAAAAAAGTTATTTTAAAAATATTAAAAAGCGAAAAAGAATTATAAAATTTATAAAAATTTCAATTTTTAACTATTTTTGAGGCGTTTGGGGCACCGGAAGATATGAATGGATTTCAATAAAAAAAACATATGTGAATTAGTATGCATAAAAGGCAACTTTTGCACCCCGCGCCGATTCGATTATCCGAATTTCGATTTTTCGATCCACTTTACTGTATATCCACAGTAGAAGAATACTCAGAATTTTCCGAGTCTGCCCGTATCGAGACCTTCCTTGTAAGATATTTTAAATAAAATGAACTATAAACATCTCTGTTTCAGTAATTTAATCACCTTTTAAGTAAAACAGAACGTTTTGAAGTTCATATTATATATTTTGCGTTTAAAACAAATGGAAAATTGCGTTCAATCCTAGGTTTTTTTATCTTTATATATTTTTATATTATTTAACAATACGTCTGAAGTCGCAAGTGACAGGAAATTAATTGCTATATAAAGTAATTGTGTGTGCAACTGTTTTCTATATTTGCATTTTGGGCACCATAATGCAAATATAGTGATTATGTCCATCATGTATATGGATAATGTATATCATGTGATAATTCATTAAAATTCGCTGTTGAGCCTTAATCAGGTAATGGGATTATAAAATTAATGCATTTTTGTGTACAAAATATTTATGCCTAAAATTTTATCTACAGGTATTTTGTAACAAAAATACTTTGAATTGATGATAAAATTGTATAAAATGTTCTATTACTATCCCAGCACACGCACAAAAAAAGTACAGGTATATTATTAAACCTTTTTTTTTTAAACAACGCGGAAGGATTATGAATTGTATTGAGTTAAATGTGAAGAAGTCAGTATATGTACATGTCTATGTGTTTCTCTATCTGGTAATATACCGGGTGCGTCATAAATTCGTGCAAACTCTAAAAATTCAAAATAAAAGAAGTAATGCTTGGAATATTTTCGGATTGCGCGAGTGTGATCAGACGAATTTTGGATTTTTTTACCATGTATGATAAATATGATTTGAAAAGTAACCGATAGAAGGCGCTGTCACATACTGAGGCGTTTTATGCAAATTAGGCTAGAAATAAAACACCTAGTTAGAAATGGATTCGTCATTCAATTTCAACATCATGCTATCGTTACCAAATCGATCATTCATAGTTAAACATTTCTACAGGAATAGTGAATCCACAACTAATGCATTACGAAAGTTTCGCTCGAAGAAAGGACTTAAGTTTCAAAAGAGCTCTAGTTTATTGAATGGGATACGAGTAGAACTGAAATATGCCATTTGACGGACCGTCGATGCCGAAATGCTACAATCAGCTGTAACAGGCGTATTGATGCGTCTAATACCTGGTTCTGGTGGTGGTCATGTTGAGCATCTTTTACTATTTTAAGTTAAACGCACAATGTCATGTTATTGCGATTTGTTTCATTATCTGTTTGTGTTTGTCTGAATTTCATAAAACGTCTAAATATTGAGCGTGAATGTCAGCTATCGGCTATTTTTGAAATCATTTTTATAACACACGGGGAAAAAATCCGAAATTGGTCTGGACATACACGCGCAAACCGAAAAATATTCCGAGAATTATTTCTTTTATTATAGATTTTTAAAGTTTGCACGAATTTATGACGCACCCTGTAAATCAATCAATATCCATACAGATACATTTCATTTTTTTAAACTACTGCAGTTATTAATCTATATCACATTATGGTAGTTATATTAAAATTACAGATAAAAATTAAAGGAAAAATCTTTTAGCCTAATTAGAAACGTGATTTAAATATTTATCATTTTACTTCTTTTAATGATTCATGCACTTTTAATGATTCTTAGGATTAACTTCTCTAACACTTACTCTTATCATTTAATACTATCCGAATTAAATTTTACATTCAACAGTGCATAAATTTTACAACTATACGATGCTTCCTTCATCTCTTTATCTCAAATTATATCATACAGAATGTTATTAAAGCATCAAAATTTAATTAGTGCACTACACCAAAACAAACTGTTCTTTGTAAAAATAGTTAGTGTTCATTATTATTACTTTATTACACGCTTAATAATATTTTTATATGAAAGCACATTTTAAAATATATTTTGAAAGATTAAACTTACTAAAAAGATTCGTAGAAATTTACTTATTTTAATAACATGATTTTTTTTTCTAAAGAGGCTATAAAAAACTGCAATAATAAAATAATGCACTTAAAATATTTTAAAGCAATAAATGTTTTGGAATTAAATTAAGTATAAGCCATTATTATCTCACGTGCTATCTCAGCCCGCTAGTTCTTTACCTACATTCATAAGTATGTATATACGTAATGCGATAACTCTTGAAAAAAAATATCCGATTTGTTTGAAGTTTTATATATAGGTTTACTCCGATAAGTCACTTTCCTGATTTTTTGGGGGGATTTTTCTTAAGTATAAAGAGAGGAACAGGAGCAAATCACCTCTTAATTTAATTAAATAGCTTTTTTATATTCGATTTGCTTAAGATTTTGCGCAGATTCAGATAGGTGGGGAGACCTACTAATTGGTTTCATACTAAATCATACAAAATATACAAGAATATATAATTGTACATATTTATCTATGTACCTTTGAATGAATAGATTTATTTATAAGCAAAAAATATTCAGATTCCCTTTTGATTAAAAATTAATATAGTTGTTGTACGATAATTTGTTATTCAACGCAATCATGTAATTTAAAATACGAATTAAAAGAAAATAGTCCCAATGTCCGCAACAGAAAATAAAGACTTAAAATTTTGTTTTTAATTGTAAATATTGAGGATTAATACACTGTTAAATCCTAATATTCTGACAGTACTTTTAAGCACAGATTCTTATAAATAATATTAATTAAAAGTTTTTGAATTCCTATTCTAATAAAAATAAATAGGACTTTTCATCAAAATAATTTGGTCAATCATATTTAGAAAGCACAATTAAACAGTCGATGCTAAATACAGGATTACTTTAAAAGAATCATTCATTTGCAAAACCCGATTTATTAAAAAATATACATACAAATATATATTGATATATGGAATTATCCACATAATATCCAAATTTGTACACCAAGTATCATTTTAGCAATACTTCAAGTGGTAACACCAGGGGGCGTGGCAGCCCTAGTTCAGTACCCATAACGAGTTCAGTTCAGTTTATCCCGAAATAGAGGCAAAGCGAAACAATTGTTTCTGCGTCATAGAATATGCGAAATGTCGTCTGTTATAGCAAAGCTACTTTATTTCAGAGAGCCGCCTCAGAGAGCCGAGGTGAGTAAATGGAGTTTATTTTCTTTTCGATTATTATTATATTTATTTTACATGGATCAACAAATGTTCCGTTTAAGACAGGATCCCATCATAGACAGATTATTTTCACTGGATTTATTGTATTTAAGTCAGAGACAGTGATTTTAATACGGATTGTGTCGAGACCGGAAGTGAAAATTTCGTCCAGTGCAGACCTAGGAAGAAGGACGCAGTCCCCTCCGGTATGAAAAATACGTTACTCCCGGCCTGGCAAGACTTCAGAAAAAAATAACGGCTCGGTCTTCCCCGGCCTGGGCCCAGAATACAATTTTTTTATCAACCTCTCCAGGACGATAAAAAGCCGAAGTTGTAGAGCTAAATTTATAAAAAAAGATTTAATCTGCATCTTTGAAAAAGCATTGTTTTAAATAACAGACGGAAATTTAAACAGCACAGAAAGGAGATGGAAATCAGAAAAGTTATACTCGATCGGAAATTTGAGGTACTGAAAAAAGAGTTACTTTACATTTTCAATTTTTTAAAAAGTTTTAAAATTTTTATTACGAGCTAAACTTTATTTAAAACATTTTTTTTTTTTTTTGGCATTAAAAGATTTTCTCCCATGATTTCTCTTCTTTAAATCATTAAAAGTCTAGAAGAGTTGAAGAAAAAAAGTGCAAAAAATATTAAACATGTCATTTTTGATTAATTTACGTTACTTTTATTTCGGCAAATTTGAAAAAAAATATTTGCTTTTAAAAACTTTTTAATTATATCATTTTCTAAATATATATTTTTAATAGTTTTAAAATAATTATAAAAAAAAACCTCTGGAATAAAACTAAAATTAGATTTTCATCTTTAATGAAATGAAAAGAAATTGAAATCCGATAAATAATGTTTCGAGGTATAACAATTTTAAATTATCCCTTTTAAATTAATACTAATCATTTAAATTTTTAATAAATTTTATGATAAATTTTAGGATATGATTTTCTTAGAAAATTATATAGCTAACCATCACAAAAAAAGAAAAAATAACCGAAATTCTAACTAGAATTTTTTTTTACATGTTTCCTAGAGCTGTTAAAATAACACTGTTTCTTGAATTGCACGCATTTCAATTTGTGTCTAACCCCTTTAAACCTGATGAATTATTAAAAAATTTATAACTCTGCGAGTTATAAAGATATGGAGATGCAATTTTTTGTGTCTAATTCAGGACTAGATAAGGAAAGTTTCCCTAATTGTAATTTTTATTCTACGGGGACCGTATAAAAATTTAATTTTCGTAATTTTTCAAACAGCCCTCCCCCTCGTACAGGGTGCAACTTATCAAAAGGGCCTTGCAACTTATCTAAAAGTTTACCTTTTTATGAATTTTTGTAATTGGAAGTATGGGTCTAGGGGCAATAGTTAAGGAGAAAGTCTATTGGTTCGATATTTATGACTCACTCTGTATATATCTAAAAATATAAATGTATTTATATAACTAATCTTTAAAAGAAGTGATTGTTTAAAGTGCTTTTCACATTTTAATAAAAAACCGAGTAAGTTCAACCAAATTGAGGTTGTTTTTAAAAAGTCAGAAGCGAGAACTTTCAGAAATCTATCACAGCAAAACAGAGCTGTGATTGACTTAACACAGGTTATTTAAAAGAAGTATAGATTTGGATGCAATGTTGAAAAAAGATAAAAGTTACCAGTAGTTTTTTATATAAAAAAAGAACTTGTGGCTCAAATATCTCGTGAGTTCATTTACCCCAGCTTACCTCACTTTTTTTTAAATTTATAATTATAAATAGGAATATTTTTATTTTATTTAACTGTACATAGCTTATTTTGTCTCTCCTCTTAAACTGTGCTCTAAACTGGAATAATATCCGAATACATGAAATATGAATAAATCATTATGACTAAATAAATTTACTAAACAAGATGCACTACGTAAAATCACTTATTGTTCGTAATAACTATCCTATTATATCTTCATATTTTTTATGCAAGCAATTATATTTATATTTTCTAAAACATTAATTTTCTAAATGAATTACAGAATTTCAATTAATTGCCTTGTATGATTAATCCTAAAGATACTCTGAAAACTGCAGTAATAGAATAATGAACTTAAATAGTTTAATGCATGGAAAGATTTGAAATTCAGTTAAGTAGAAATTCTCATTTAACTAATGTGAGTTATCCATGATTCTGATATCATGTAAAATATGATAGGCAGGGCTATAATGAAATTAAAATCGCACATGAAATGAATGCTTCTTTGATTTCATCTCAAAATATTAACGAGTCAAATTTTTTATGGCAATTTTGTTCTGTAATTGGATTTTGGATGCAATCATCAACGTCAATTAGTTTGATAAACTGATAACAATGTATAAATATTTTTATGGATTTTATAATTTTCAAACATGATGATTTTCTTAATTTCTTCCATGCAATCTTGGGTAGGGAAGATACAATCTTTTTGCACATTAAAAAATAAAAATGACTCAGCATTAAAAGGGCCTCTTTGTAAATCTATGTAAGCTCATTATGTTGGAAATAATAGCATTCAAGGTAAACAAAAGCCAAAGTATAAAAAAATTGATAATTTTGAAATTTTATATTTGCGAAAATATATTCAGAACATAAGATTTATTTATACATACTTTTAATAGTTTTAAAACGCTTTCGAATACCATATACCTATTGATTTTTCTGACTGTCATAATATAACTTTATAACTAATATACACCAAATGCAAAAACAGCTGTATTACAGCAATATGTTGTTGACTGAACATTCCTTCAAGTTGATTTATTTATTTATTTTAGTATTTTTCAACGCTCATGTATTTCTTGTTAGCTAGAGGTAGCTCACATAACTTTAACAAAAGATTAAAAGATTATTAATTGAGTAAAACATTTCCATCAGGATAATTAAGAATAAATATAATTAATCAACTCTATTACATTTTATAGGGGTAATAGTATATTTTTCATTATAATACGTGTAAAAATTGCGAGTGTAGTATAAACTTTGTCTTAAAAACGGCTTAAGCGATTTTCACTAAATTTTGTATCCTATTGTTTTCGGGGATGAAAAGACCTATTTCCTAGGTCACATGTTCGAAATAACGCGATTTGCGGATCATTTTGCATCACGGTCAAGATAATTATATAGATATAAAAATAGCTTAATCGAATGAAACTAAATTTGGTATGTAATGCTTCCAGCCACAAGGTGGCTCTTGGAATAGGTCACATGTGGGAGAAACTTGATTTTTGAGTAACTACCGGCCAATTTTACCGAAAGAAAGGCACCAAAAATTTTGACTAAATTTTCTATTATACCATTTTAAGTTACAAGAAAATTGTTAATCTAATTACCTTGTTCGAGAAAATTTGATTAGTGGGACACTTTTGGGTCACTGTGGGCCAAGTTAATTTTATCTTCAAAACGAATTCAACGATTTTGACTAGATTTTATATTCTTCCGTTTTCGAGCTGGCAAAGACAATTATGCTAAGTCGCATGTTAAAAAAAATGATTAGTGGGTCTTTTCGGGGTTACAAGGTTTGGTTTGGTTTATTTTTGTCGTCCGATTATCTGCGCTAGGGATATAGGACCAGAGGGGGAGTGTCCTTCGTGGGGGTCTTTCTAAGGGAACCTAACCCGTATTTACGCAAGGTTCGAAGAAAACCACGAAAACTCCGAACGGTTAGGCCGACAGCCGCGATTGGGTTCGAACCCAGCACCTGCCGTCTACCAGTTGAGAGGTCTGTACCTCTCGGCCACTGGTGGGGCATTCGGGGTTACAATGACTCACGGTTAAGATAATTGTATCGAAAACAAGCCTAAACAATTTTTACAAAATTTTCTATTCGTTGTGAATTTCCAGAAGGCCATTGAGCTAAATCGCATGTTCCAGCAGATTTATTAGTGGGTCATTTTGAGTCACCATGGGTCATCAAGAGCAGATTGTATCTAAAAAACGGCTCAATGGATGTTGAAAATTTATGAACTAATCTGTTTCTGAGCATGTAAAGTAAATGGTCCGAGTTGCATGTTCGTAAAACTTCGATTGGTGGGTCACTTTTTGTGTCACTAATGTGTAGATAATTTTATCTAAATAACGGCTCTAACGGTATTAATGGAATTTTGAAGTATTTACGATCTTGAGACCATTAGGATGGGTCACATGTCCTAGAACATTAGATAGTGAAAACATTTCTGGAGTCGCTGCGAGTCAAGCTGATTTTATATGTAAAACGGTTAAAACGGTTTTGAATGCATTTTTTATCCTGCGGTTTTTGATTGCGAGGAGGCTTCTGATCAAAATGGCACGTCTGAGCAGAATTCATTAACTGATCATTCGGAGTCACTACAAGTCAAAATCAATCCACACTGTTAACAATTTGACCCTTTTGCTGCAACATCACTCCCCCGTTTTTATATATCTGTATTTTGACCCATGAGAAACCTCCATAATACGGTGAAGTAATCGTTTTCTATAAAAGCGGTGGAGTGACGATGTAGCAAAAAGGTTAAATTTTTAACAGTGTGTTCTTTATCTAAAAATTGGTTTAAACGTATTTGACTAACATTTTAATACCTACTATTTTGCATTACGAGCAGGCAATACATACCACAAAATTCAATTAGTAGGATATCTTCAATCCCTACGTATCAAGTTACTACAATCTAAGAAACTGAATTAACTAATTATTTTTTATCGTGCTATTTTGGAATATGCAGAGACCATTGTGCTAAATCACATAATTGAAAAAAAAAATCGATTAATGGGTCATTCTTGGTCACTATAAATCAAGTTAATTTTTTGCTGAAAATGAATCGAACATATTTGACTAAATCTGAGAAAGCTATATTACTGATTAAATTTTGGTCCTTAACTGATTAAAATTTAAACCTTATACAATTAAAAGAAAAAACGTTTATTAATTGCACGATAGCTCAAAAATATCGCAATCGAACAAATCTATAATATTAAATAAAAGTTTTAAAATTAAAAGAAAAGTGATCTATTAATTTTGAACTGAATCTTTTCCTTTTCAAATTTAGAGAAAATTTAATAATGTTAAGTATTTTTATGAAATTCACGAGAACTTACGTCCTAGAAAAATTCTTAACTACCTTAATCACGGCTAGGACGGGCGCAGTGCAATATAACACCAGGATGGGCATGGAATGTCATCAAATCCCATACAGATTAAACGGAATAAAAAAAAAAATCTTTAATATTCCACCACAATTGTGATACTTACTCTTCACAATGAAAAATGATAAATATTAAATATTCGTTAATTAAAAAAAAAAAAAAAAAAAAAAAAAAAAAAAAAAGAAAAAAAATGAAAAGCTTTCTTTTATTATCCTTATTCATAAATTTAAATTTTCTCATTTAGCATTTAATGATTTTTCCTTAAAATTTGTATTATAATAAAATTATACATTATTGTGGATAAAGATACTGAGAGAACTTTTTTTCTAAAGCTATTCCTAGATTAGACTTATGTCAGCATCATATTTTTAAAGCAACAGTATTTCCATTGGAAACTGTTGCGGTTTGATACATGGCTGATGACAGTTAAAGAAACCAATATTTAAGATTTTATTTATAATTATTTTTTACAGTTCTATCTTTTTTAAACATAGCTTACATAAAGATGATAATTTTGAAAAAAAATCAAATCATAAATACATCTCTTATTTGTACCTAAAAACATATTACTCTCAATCTAAATGACGTATAATTACACTCACAGGGATATTTAATCCAAGTGCATTTTTAAACAATATCGTATCTCTTTAAATTATCAAAATATAAATTTTGAAAGATATAAACATACTTCTTTCAGTAATGTTACGTGAAGAATTTCAAAATTTTATAACTAGGAATAGTACCTTTAGTGGATACGCAAAAGATTTCAACTAAGGTTGTTTCAAAATTAAATTTAAGATTTTAATTCTGCATTAAATTTTCAAAGCATGTGTGAAGATCGATTGGAGGATGGTTTTATATATAAGCATGCATATATAAGCCTGAATGAAAAAAAAACTGAAGACTTCGTTATGTCTATAAAATAGTCATTGCTATGCTTTCAAAACTCATCTTCGATAGGAGATCATTTTGTAAAAGTTTAAACATACATGTAATTACGCAATAAATCTTGTTACTAAAATCATATAAATTTTACTTTAAATAAAATACAATTATGCATAATATCGTTTTAAAACATTCATGCTTCCTGGCAAATGACATTTTAAACCACATCTTTCTAAATTATCAGGAATATAATAAGACGAGTTTTAGCAAAACTATTTAAAGTTTGAGATTTTTACTCAGCAATAAATTTTCAATGATATTATTCTTTTCTAAGAATTTAATTGGAAAGGGAAATTCTTATTATCTGATGTTTTCACCCCTTTATATGTTCTCCAGAGCTTAAAAGCTGCTGCATCTAATTTAAATGCAAGTCCCAACATAAAATATTGCCATCTTGAGAGAAGTTTAGCTGTTAGCGTAAAGTTTGAAGAGATAAATGCAACGTGACAGTGAAATTAAAGTTTAAAAATGGTACAGTAATTCTAAATTACCTCATGGGGCTTTACGTTGTTTCCAACAAACACATTTGATGAATTTTAATGTTTGATAGTTCAGCGATGTCGAAAGTTATGTAATACGGAGATTTGCTTGATGCTGTAGAAGAATTTTAATTTCGAGGAAAATGCTGTTTAGATGAATTCATTTATTAAACTTTTATCTTACAAACTGCAAAATCCTAATGCTGTAGTGTAAATTTCATTTCTTTGAAATAAATTTTCTTTTCACTTTAAATTCGTATTTTGTATTAATATATGATAGTGATTTGTTGCTATTAGAAAGTTTCTTAAAGAATAATGATAGAATATCGATATTAGTTTCGATGTTTTTAAAACCATCATTCGGCTATAGATTTGTTAATTTATAAACTACAAAGAAAAAATTCCTGATAAACTTTAGTTTGATTTTTTTTTCTTCAAACTAGTTTTGCTATATTTCCTTATCTAGAGGATTATTATTATTATTATTTTACTTTCTTCTATCTTTACAAGAGGAAAGCATTGAATTCGTAAAAATATA
Source organism: Maratus speculifer (assembly GCA_964019185.1). Classification (NCBI taxonomy): domain Eukaryota; kingdom Metazoa; phylum Arthropoda; class Arachnida; order Araneae; family Salticidae; genus Maratus; species Maratus speculifer. The sequence continues at coordinate 175,199,647 of OZ025297.1, read as the reverse complement.
GGATTTTCAGTTTTCGACGGATTTGCACATTTTAAGGATCAGGTATACCAAAAACATGTTTTTACAAAATATCTGTCCCTGAGTTTGTCTGTCTGTCTGAATTAAGACGTACTGATAAAGAATTTTAATTTTGAAGAAGATGCTATTTAGATGAACTCATTTATTAAACTTTTAGATTACGAACTACGAAATTCTATGCTGTAGTGTAAATCTCATTTCTTTAAAATAAATTTTCCTCTCACTATAAATTCGTATTTTGTATTAATATATCATAGTGATTTGTTGCCATTAGAAAGTTTTTTAAAGTGTAATGATAGAACATCCATGCTTATTTCAAAGTTTCTAGAACCGTCATTCGACTATCTATTAGTTAATTTATTCACTACAAATAAATTTAATTTCTGAGAACCTTTAGTTTGATATTTTTTTTCTTCAAACTACTTTTTCATTCTACGTTTTTTTAATAAGCGGATTAACCCCTTAACGCGCAGTGTTGCCGGGTCGGCAACACCTAAAGTTCCCCCTGTTCGGAGACACAAAAACTCCGTGAATATTTCAAAAACTACTCTAATGGCTACTTTAAATCTTTCTTAAGAGTTCTAGATGGCAGCACACACAGAGATCAAACTCTATTGTTTTTAAATAATAGGTAAAATGTTTTACTGTAATACGCGTTTCACAGCAATGCTCTTCTCACTGCGCTTATCAATGCTTTACTTATGGGAGGTTACCAGTTCGGCAACAGCTGTATAATTAAAATGGTTAGTGCAATCTTTACAAAACAATACCTGTGTATCTCTCTAGGCCTAAATAGATTGCCTAATTTTTTCCCCTTTAAATTCCAACTTTAAAAAGTAGTCCGCCGGAAAGGGTTAATATTGTTTTCATTTTCTTCTATCTTTACAAGAACAATGGATTAGATTCGTAAAAATCTTCGACATCCGGTTTTCGAAGTATTTGCAAGTTTTAAGTGTTAGAGATACTATAAAACATGTTTTTATAAAATGTCTGCCAGAATTAAGCAATAATGATAAAAAATCTTAATTTCGAAGAAAATATTATATAAATGAATTCATTTATTAAATTTTACTTTACAAATTGCGAAATTCTAACGCTGCAGTGTAAATCCAATTTCTTTAAAAGGGATTTTTTTCTCATTATAAATTCGTATTTTATATTAATATATCATAGTGATTAGTTGCTATTGGGAAGTTTTATAAAGTACGATGATAGAACATCGATGCTCTTTTCAAAGTTTTTAAAACTACCAGTTGTATATATGTTTGTTACTTTATAAACTACAAAGAAATTTAATTTCTGAGAAACTTTTTTAGCTTGATATTTATTTTCTTCAAATTAGTTCTTATTCACACTTTTCTTAACAATCGGATTTTTTTTATTATTATTTAGTTATGTACTGAAAACGGCTGATGCTAATTTCAAAATTTTTAAAACAATCATTCGGCTATTCATTTGTTAATTTATAAACTACAAAAAATAATTTTTGAGAAACTGTAGCTCGATATTCAATTTCTTCTAACTAGTTTTTATTTCTACGTTTTCTTAATCAGTGGATTATTATTTTATTCGATTATGTACTTAAAACGGTTGATGCTAGTTTCAAAATTTTTAAAAACAATAATTCGGCTATAGATTTGTTAATTTACAAATTACAAAAACATTGAATTTATAAGAAACTTAAGCTTGATACTCTTTTTGTTCAAATGAGTTTTTATATCCATGTTTTCTTAACCAGAGAATTATTTTGTATGTAGTTGTGTCCTTAAAACTGTAGGTGCTAGTTTAAAAAACTTTAAAACCAGCTTTCAGCTATAGATTTGTTAATTTACAAACTACAAAGAAATTTAATTTCTGATAAACTTTAGCTTGATATTTCTTTTCATTAAATTAGTTTTTATTCATACTATTTCTTAACTAGCTGATTTGTTTATTTTTTTTATTTAGTTATGTACTTAAAACGGCCCATGGTATTTTCAAAGATTTTAAAACCCTCATTCGGCTATAGATTTGATGATTTATAAACTCCAAAAAGAAAAATTAATTTCTGAGAAATTTCAACTTTATATTCATTTTTTTTTCAAATTACTTTATATTCCTATGTTTTTCTAACGAGTGGAATTTTATTTTTATTTGGTTATCTAGTTGAAAAGGTCGATGCTAATTTCTAAGTACTTAAAACCATCATTTGGCTATAAAATTTGTTAATTTATAAACTAAAAAGAAATTTAATTTATGAAAAACTTTAGCTTGATATTCTTTTTATTTAAATTAACTTTCATTTCTACGTTTTTATAACAAGGTTGTTATTCAGTTATATACTTAAAATTGGTATTTAACCATCACCGAGCGAGCATTAATAACGAGTGACGTCTGGGATAGATTCACGAGTATATTTTTGTAAGTATATGATAAGTAAATACACATTTACACCCCTTTAAAAAAAAAGAAAAAGAAAACAAATGTTCTTCGATCATTTTTTTCGGGTAGGAGGGGTGGGGGTATGTTGACCGATTACTCTAAATCTATGAAAATTAAATTTTTAATTGAAATAGAACACACTCGAAATTGCCCAATTTCAAAATAACCAAAATGCATGTGTTTTTTTAGAAATTCAACAATATATATATTATATATTAATATTGCATTTTCAATGATTTTTACCCACATCACCTATTGCTATTTGTTTGATGAGAATTCCAACCCTGCAATTTTACTCTACCTGTATATGTATTTATTTATTAAATTATTAAATAACACGGTGGGCCAATAATTTCCGATTTACACCACTTTATCTTACATAAAATGAAGCAATTAATGTATAAGAATGAGGTTAGAAGAAAAACATTTCATATGGATATGTTTATGAAATTATTAAATAACACAGCGTGAACCAACAATTCCTGTTTTTTATTGTTATTTATTTATTTCATATCATAAAATTAAGCAAGTAGCGTACAAAAGCGAGGCAAAAAAAAAATTATCTTTGTATGCGTGATTTGTTTATCGAATTATTAAATAACACAGCACAAGGGAACAATTCGAGACTTTTTTATATCGTATAAAATTTGGTAATTAGCGTACAAGAGTGGATGGATATAAAAAAGAGAGATTCCCCGCCCCCTCCTCTTTATACGAATCACTTTATCAGGTTATTAAATAACACAGCAAGGGTCAACAATTCCTGATTTTTTTTTCTCGCATACAATTTGACAATTAACCCGCATAAATAAAGCTCAAAAAACATTTAATAAATCATTTCTAAATGGCCATGTAAATTGTATAAGATTAAGATAATGCTACACAAGCAACTTCTGCTATAGAAATGCACTGTTTGTAAACAATTTCGAATGCTACCCTGATAGAAAAACTCAAGGAAATTACATTGAGTTAAAGAGTTGATTACCTGTGTCTGAGTGTTGGAGTAGGGTTGGTGCCTGTATAACTCTCGAGAACAATATCAGTATAAATGTTATATCCAATACCGTTATTAACCAACTACAAATTAATTGAAGTTTTTTTTTTAATTTATTCTTACCACGAAACACCCCCCCCCCCCCCCTGATTGACATGTCAAAGTTTACTTACGGCTGGCAGCATTGATGGGTTTTTCTACATTTCCTACTTCTATTTTAAGTACAAAACCCACGTGATAGTTTCCTTTAACATTTGCAATGCGAGTTTACAATAAAGATAATCTTTTAAAACATTTATAGCAAAGTTAATGTTGTAGGAACTGTGCAAGCCTTGGTTTGATTTACACTACTCGAGTCATACTTGTGAATAGTGCACAATATGTTAAGGGTTACTTGGATTGAATCTTTCAATGTTATTTACGTGAAAAAAATAAAAAGGAAGTGTAAAGAGAGAATTAACTGCTTTCCTGACTATCCTGGTGTATATGGGGTTTGTATATGTTCCCATTAATTATTATCCCCAGATAACTCGGACGTGGTATAATTTGTCCCTATGATTTTTTTAATCCTATTTTTACTCTACCTAAAGCTTAAAAAGAAAACAAAATGTATTCTTATACAATACAATATATTCTAACAAATATGTAAAAATTTTTATTGGCATTTTTTCCAGTTTTGGGATGCTAAATGCAAATGATAAAATAAAAAATATATTATTTTAAAATTGACATTTTTTTCGCAATTAAAAAAAATGTCATGTAAAGCGGTTAAATAAAGTGACAAATTTAAAAACAAGAGCTAGTAAAAAGGAAAGGAGAATGAAACAAAGTATGATTAGAAAGCTCCCGATTTTCAATTGACTCATAGTCCCTGTTCTTTGGTTCTTTCCGATGCATTTGCCCATAATTGGGGGGAAATAGTCGCGACGTACTTTATAAGTTAACAGTGTAGTACAGTGCCAATTTCTTCAATGTTTGCATTTTTAAAGAAACCCTTAAATTAAGCCAATTACCGCTAATTAAATAGGAACTGTAAATAAGCAAAGATATTTTTAATGTACGGAATCAAATTTTATGTTGTGAGTATCGTAGGATTATAAATACGAATAAACGAAAAAAATAAAACTTATGATTTTGCCTGTTTGGGTATCATCAGAAAACACCAAAAGATTACAATAACATATTTTGACGCATATTAGTAAAGTAAATTCTGAATTATTTCAGCTTTAAAAAGGTTTCTACAAAGGTTTCTGAGTTATATATGATTTTTTATTGGAGAATGGAGTCTGAGAAATTATTTAATATTGGAATTCGAAAACGTATAATTATAAACATTTGCATATTGCTTTCGTTAACCGATAACTGATCAATTTAAGTATTAATTGATGTGATTATTTTTTCCCGGAGATACCATCAGCGGCTTCCGATATCGCTTGATTGAATTATGAGTAGAAGGGTTGATAAACCCATAGGATATATCGTTTCTGTACTAAACTTTATGTACAGGACTGTTATAACTCATAATCACTTATTCAGAATTATCCATTGATAAAACAACGCATTCGAATGAATTAACCTTAATTTTTATCTATATTTAAACTGAAATTTCAAGTTAAACCGTAAAAAAAGTGTAATCTGAAAACACTAACAGTATGTAACGTTAAAAATCAGAGAAAACAGGTTGGAGAGGGGGCAAAAAAGGCACTACTTTATAAATCAAAGATTAGTGTACAAACAGAGGTCAACAACTTGGACACTATTGGTCAGCTTTTAGATTACCGATAAATATTAACCGATTGCTGATAAACCGAGTTATGAATACATACGAGATAATACAGGTTTTTAACACAAATGTGATTAATTTGAATAATGTATTTAAAATGAATTCAAAAGAAACAAAGATGCCACACTAATAGGCGGAAATAGTCCATTTTTTTCCAGCATAATACAGGGTGAGCATAAATTGAGTGCATTTCCAAGTTCAATAAAACAAAAACAAACTAAAGTAGCTAGCTTTATTGTTCTTCAAATGCGAAAGCGATTTATAAGTTTGTTTTTCAGCTACAAATTTATTTTCAGCAAGATGGTGCACCACTGTATTGGGATTCTATTGTTGAAGACTACCTGCAGGAAACACTTTCCACGCGATTTATTAGTAGAGGTGGATCAATTCCTTTTCCTCCACGGTCGAACGACAACTTTTTTTTAGGGTTTGTCAAATACCGTTTGTAAGCAACACATTTTCTCTATATTAATGATATAAAACGACGAATCATGAGGTTATTGAAGGAATTACAGCTGAGATGTTGATAAAGACTAGACTCATGTCAGACGAGATATTCTACGTGCGACATTATGTACCATTTCCTGAATGTGTAAAATAAAACTTTTTTAAATGTGCTTATAAATAAAATATTAAATAGGTTAGTATAATAATTTGTTTTTGTTTTGCACAACTTTGAATAATGCTCAATAATTTATATTCACCCTATACAACTTATATAATTCATCTGATTAAGCTTTGTTATTTCTGCAGTTTTAGAAATGAAATTATATGTCTAAGTTACATTGAGTTATAAAAAAATAGTGAAATCTCTCTAAAGCCTTAAATTTATTTATTAAAAACATACATTTAAAATTACTGAAAAAAATATATACAACCCATTTAGATATCTCTAATTTTCTACCACTTTAGTCTTTACATACAAAATATTCTGATACCAATCTTCAAAAATGTAACATCAAATATTTTCTTCAGCGGGATACCAGATTTTCTCCAGAGTAAATAAAGTATCGAGATAAAATAATGAGTTTTGCATTATTCGGTATCGCTACTCATATCCTTTTATAGATGAAGGCGAAGTTACGAAAAGATAGCGTATTATGTATTATATAAAAAAATAGTTGAATGTGATACTATACCGAAAGAAAATTCGAAATCATGTATACTTTGCATATATCTGTATTTTATAATGAAAGCAAACCTGAATATATTGTTATTGATATTTTCTGTTATATTAAAGGAAAATTTTCAATCTATTTCTTTATTTTATTTTTATTTTTCAATATTTCAACGAAGAATTCAGTTCCTGAATGAAAATTTTATGAGTTTTCTGAAAAATATTGTGAAAAAAAATATTCTGATTTTTTTCTATGTGAATTGTATAATAGGGTGCTTGCGTTATTTATTACGGCGTTATTTATTACTACATTGTTTATTATTTGCAGTAGTGGTATAAGCGCAAGAGAAAGTGCCCCTCTAGGGGGGGGGTGTCTTTCTAAGCACTCAAACTCCGTATTTACGCAAGATTATCCTAGATTCGAAGAAAAAAAACAAGGAAACCTCCGAACGGTTAGTCCGACGGGCGCTATTGTGTCCGAATAGAGCAACTTCCGTAGACAGACTTCGACAGCATAACCTCTCAGCCATTTGTGGGGCTGTAAAATAGGGAGCTAAAACAAAATTTCCTTTTTTTGTCCCTCAAACAAATATTTTTTTTGTCTGCATTAATATATATATATTTAAGATCGCAATATAAACAAAGGTAATCACTGCTTCGGCAATTATCTTTTCATGTAGACATTTTTCTGTCAAGGTTATAATAATTAAAAAAAAGGCTATGACACTAAAAATTCGAAAAAAAAATATCCTTATTTCTAAGCAAATCCGATAAACTAGGGGAAAAATCTGTAAAGTTACTAAAAGCTTTCTGGTAAACATGGATTCTTAGATCATTTCATGTAACTGAAACAAAAATTTTTGTAATAGATACACGTTTGCACTGTAAGTCAAAAAATCTAAGGTTACTATTTTTTCTTTTTTTTTTTGGAAACTGCGGTGCTGAAAACAAATGTAACTGCAACCGGTGTTCGTGTTATTTATGACGGCCGATTATCTACGCGGAAGATATAGTCCCCAGGAAGAGTGCCCTTTGTGGGAGTCTTTCTAAAGGTTGCTAACCCTTATTTACGCATGAATGTCCAAGGTTAAAAGAAAACCAGGAAAACTTCAAAAATGTTACGGCGACGCCCGCGATTGGTTTTGAACCTAGCACCTCCCGTCCACCAGCTTCGAGAGCACGGCTCAGCTATTGGTGGGGCAATCAACTACAACCAGTGTTAAAATTTTAATAAGATTACTATAATTTTAGTAGATACATTTGTAATAAAGCTACAGATTTTTTTTAGCTTAAAGACTTTTTTAATACAATTTACAGATAAAAAAAAATTCTAAATATACAGATTTCGGTAACTTTACATGTTTAGAATAACAAAATTGTTTACGTGTATCAGGTTTGCCTGAGAAGTAAAAAAAAAAAAAAAGTCTAGAATTGGATCACAGATACCTCTTACAAGGGGACCACCAAACATGGTGCTCACAGATTTTGATGAATTCAAAGTATATTGTAGGGGTCATACCATTAATTATTCGGCTGAAAGGGTTCTTTCAAATGGGCCTTAATTTTTGAGAAATTTGGGGGGGGGGGGTCAAAATTCAGCGTATATTTTAAATGCTTATTGGTAAAGCTGTTTGTCAACAGATTCGTGGCTCCGCGGTAATTTGCGAGATTCCAGACACCGAGGTGGCGGGTTCAAATCCAAGTTAGACTTTTTTTTTCTTCTTTATATGTTTCGTATATGTTAAATTTTTTAAGCAGAATTTGAAATTCTACAGCTTTCAACTTATATTTTCTTATGGAGATAGTTTACTTTTTTCATTTTTTTTCTTATTTAAAGAAATATGGTTCAAATGATAAACTAATTACACTTCAAAATTCATAAAATAAATAAAAATAAATAAAAATGCATATATAATTAAAATTTTCAAAAGTATAAAAATTTTGAATATTTTAAAATCCCTTCTATTTTAAATATTAATAATTTTGCTTATATATATTGCTAAGTAAAATAAATCATACCTTTGTAAATTCATTAAATTCACATTCTTCATTCAATATCCGTTCATCTGCCTCAATAAATTGTCGATTATCTCATATTTCTAATATTGAATTATGAAATTCTTCAGCTATAGCAATAGAAGAAAAGGAAATATCATCCGGTTGGGAATTTGTAAGCTGATTATCATTTCGTAACAACATCTCGCAATATTTTAATGCATTCGTAATTTCGCCTTTTTGTTCCTTTTCCAAACGAAAGTTTTCTGTACTAGTGCTGCTTCCTTCTATTACAGTATTTTTAGCATTCAACCCATTTTTAGCATTCGACACAAATCTACCAATTGCATACTCAATTTTCATACCATAATTTCAGCTATACATATACATACCAATATTTCAAATATTTTATTTGTCTGCAAAAGAAACAAACTGACAACAGCAAAAATAATTTCTATTTTTGCTTGATTTTACCGAGAAAATAAAAGCAGACGTATAAAATAAATATATATCATTTTATGTATCTTAAATTCTAATTTCATTTGCAGACGACTTTTCCAATCTAGTTGATTTTTTTTATTAAACGTTAGAGATAAATGTATTTAAAGATCAGTAAAAATTTGGATAATATTTTAGCACTACTGCATTAATATTTTATTACACTTTCGAAGGTATGCATTATTATTAACTAATCCTATAAATGTTTGAGAAATTGCACCTGAAAATTATTTTGTATATAATTTATAGAAAAAAGGATAAATTTTCATTTAAAATATTCCACAAAAAAGCGATAGAAATGAGAAAAATTATTATTTCAGAATTGTGCTTAGAAAAGAAATTACATAATAATTAAAAGTAAAAGGTTACAGGCATAAATTTGTTATGCAGTTTTGTCAATAAAAATATTAGTTTAAAAATTGCAGATAAAAAGAAATTTTCATGAAATACATTCGAAAATATAAATTTACTTTATTAAGAAAATGTCAAAAAGTTCAAAGCTGTAGAATTCCCAATCGTGCTTAAAATATGTAACATGTAAAAAGTATATAAAGAAAAAAAAAAGCGCCAACTTGGATTTTTTTTTTTTACTTAGCAATATATATAAATGTAATTGAGCAAAATTATTAATATTTAAAGTAGAAGGGATTTTAAAACATTCAAAATTTTTATACTTTTGAAAATTTTAATTATATATGCATTATTTATTTATTTTTATATATTTTATGAATTTTGAAGTGTAATTAGTTTATCATTTGAACCATATTTTTTTAAATAAGAAAAAAAATTGAAAAAGTAAACTATCCCCATAAGAAAATATTAATAAGTTGAAAGCTGTAGAATTTCGAATTCTGTTTAAAAAATTTAACATATGCGAAACATATAAAGAAGAAGAAAAAAAAAGGTCCAACTTGGAGTTGAACCCGCTACCTCCGGGTCTGGAATCTCGTACGTTACCGCGGAGCCACGAAGCTGTTGGCAAAGAGCTTTACTAATAAGTACTTAAAATATACGCTGAACTTTGACCTCCCCAAATTCTGAAAAACTAAGGCCCATTTGAAAGAACCCTTTCAGCCGAATAATTAATTGTATGACCCCTACAATATACTTTGAATTAATCAAAATCTGAGCACCATGTTTGGTGGTCCCCTTGTTAGAATTAGCAATCGAATGATGAAAATTCATGAGTATGTTGAGTGTACTGAGTTAAAGACAAAGTTTCACATTATAAGAATGCTTTTCAAGCAAATGACTGGTGCCATCTGGTGCGATTTGTTGCTTTTCATCCAACATACTACGTGAAAATTGATGCTAAATTTTAAATTCAACCGTATTAAAATTTAGCTACATTTTCAATGCATAATCGTCTTAAAATAATTTTAGACCTCTTTTAAAGCCATTTTTTAAAATAAATTATTACCCTTTAAAAAAATAAGCGTGATAACACAGTATATCAGTTAATTTATACATACATTATATCCATGTAAACTTAAACAAAAATGAAATTACAATCCATCAAATACTACATTGAAGAAAAAATGTAATTTTAAATAAAACATGTTCTTGTTTCAGTTTTATTTTATTTTAAGTCCATGAAGTATTTTTTAAACGATAAAATAAATATTTGGTAAAAAAAAATTTTCTTGAAAAAAGGAATTCAATGAGTTTCAATAAAAAACCCATTTTACAATATTCAAAGAAAAAAAATGAAGTGACGACATTAAACCTGATGTCGTCTTAGTCTTTGATTTTATTTTCTTTATTTACAGTGCAAGATTTTATATTTATATATATATATATATATATATGAAAAAAAACTGCGTTTTAAAAAAGTAACAATTTGCTTCTTTCATGATATTCTTAAATATATAGGATTACAGGAAAATGGAAATTTAATAAAGTGAAAAGATTTTATACCTGAGATATGTTCATAAAAATTATAAATTCTGAAAATGTTTTTATATTCACCGGATAATTCATTAAAAAACAATTTAAATGATATTTCTTGAAAATATAAAAGTAGTGTTTGTTACATTTTGTAGTGATTTTAAATTCTACGTTTTATTAATATTTTTGTAATTAGTCTTTTCGTTATGTAGAATAAAAAAAAATTGTTAATTTGTATAGTTTACGAAAAGTCTGGGGATTTATACAATTTACCGAAATTGGTTAAAGGAATAATCAACTAGTACCCACAATCCGTAATAGAGAACATCTATCTGTTAAATATATTTAAATACAAGTTTAAATTTTATTTTCGAATTGCGATGCATTTTATAAATAGCTTTCACATGCTTAATTTTCATATTTTATGTTATGCATATCCATGATGTGTAAGTATTACGGTGGCCCAATGAATAGTTCATAGATGCTTTAGGATGACTAACAGAAAGACTATTTCATGATAAAAAAAATTTCAAGATCTACGCATTTGTTCCATATTTTCTAATTGATATTCATTTAATGCTCACTTTTTTGAAAAACAAAATAAATGTTAATGTGGAAAATTTTCAATTCGCATTCTTTTAGAGAATCCAAAATTATCTCTTCTACCGCCGATATTTTTCTGTTTTGGTTTGGTTCATTTTATGTCGGCCGATTATCTACACCTGGGATGCCCTCCGTGGTAGTCTTTCTAAGGGAACCTAACTCGTATTTACTCAAGGATATCAAAGGTTCGAAGAAAACCACGGAAAACTCCGAACTATTCGGCCTACGGCCGCGATTGGCTTCGAACCCATCACCTGTAGTTTACCAGTTACGTCTCGACCACTGGTGGGGCCCGATATTTTTCACAATTTCCACGATATTTGTTTTTCTGATAGAGTTTCTCTATAGAGTTGACTTTAATTATTCAAAAAATAGTTATAGTTCGCGTATGCACAAATAAAAATTTTATACAACTATTCTTTTAAAACAATATTTATTATATTTATAATTGCAATATATTATTTTCTACAATATTTTTCCAATACTTCTGCAACTGGCGTTAAATTTGGTTAAAATCCATTACGATATGTTAAAAAAATGCCCAATTTTTTTAACATTTTGAAAAAAAAATCCATCTCGATTAGTATACGTGTTTTGCACAAATCGGATAAGTTGTACGGTATCCATAAATTTGTATTCTGCAGGTTCATTTCGTGCATTTTAATTCACAGGATGATCTCGAATATATTTTTTTTATTCTTTGTCGCCCCCCCCCCTCTTAATTGTCTTCCTTATCAAATACATTAATAAATATGAAGTCAAAAAATCTATAATCCTGAAATTCCAGAAAAATCCGACAAGTATATTTTTGAATATTCATCAAAATATCTAAAATTTAAGGAGTGGGGTCATTAACAGTCATAGTTTATATAATATTGCCGTTTCTAAGTACCGATATTTATCTTAAAATAGGGAAATTGTTTTTAAAAAGTTTGTTTCTATTTTCAGGTTTTAATTGTCTATATATTCCGACTCTATAATTAAACCATTCAACTTCTCTCAAATTGTAACATATAAGTATAATGAATTCACGTTTTATTCACTATAAATTTAATCTTTTAAAAGCAAGTTATGTTTCTTTGTATAAGTGCAAATGAAAATCTGTTTATGTACTAAAAAGTTGGAGTTTTGTTCTCTGAACTTTGGCCTCCTTTCTGTTAGTAAATTCTTTGTATTTCAGAGGGGTTATTCGAAAGACATTTATACATGCAATGCAAGTTTGATGTTACAGCGTCACTGCATTGATCGGCCATTCGAGTAAAATAAAAACCTATTTAAACTGCCAAATAAAATATCGAGTGTCCTTACAGAAGTTTGAAAAACTACACAATTCACTGGGCAAAATGTGTGCAAAAATGCTTTTTATCCATAGCGAAAGTAAATTCTATTAATATAGAACAATGGTTATTTCACATTATCTTTGTTTTTCTATAAGATTACTTCTACCAACCCTGCCAATATTTAAATTTGGAATTCACTCTTGATACGGATTTTCTCTTGTCCATACCTACTCAAAATTGCTACTAAGCTTCATTTTTTTGTTTAGTTTTTATGTCAATTAAACAAGCAGCGAAACAGATTAGTTTATATCCATGATAACCTTTGATTAAATCTGATGTATATACATTCAAAATATTTTTCTAAAAGTACTAAAAACTGAGGTGACTTAAGATTTACAATACACTAATTTATCATAGAACGAGATATTCAGAATGCTAAGTCCTGAAAAAATCAATTTCCGTAAATTTTATCTGACATCTGTTTAAATCTGGTATTGCTGGCAAAATTTAATAAATGCAAATTCAATGTACAGCCATTTAAGAAAAAACGCCCCGGACCGATTCCTTAACAAGTTATCGTAGAAGAAATGTCTTGGTACCGAACAATTGGAAATTAAGTCTACTTTTAAACGATTTATACAAAAATTTGGTTAATGGTCAATCTATATTAAAACGGATCCAAACTTTTTTTTCAATGTCAATACCCAATTTTAACAAGATATTTTAAATTTTCGGTTCAAGCTATACCTAAACATCAAATTTCAAGTCATGTTTTTGAATTAAACATTCAAAATTCAGCGTTTCTAACGTTAATTTACATTTTCATCAATCTCTTGAAATGATAATCCTAATATACCATTTTTTTATGCAACAATACTAAAAAACCCAAACATAAATATGCCGAATTTGCAATTTTTATTACTTACGGCATGAATTTCGATGTATGAAATTAATATTTAAAAATATGAATTGCAATCTGCATTTTTTTGATAGGTTAAGATTTATTAAGTCGTGTTTTATGGAAATCCAAAGTCAATTTTTTCTTCCAATTGTTTTCAAATTATGCTTCAAAAACGGCAAAATGATGATTTTAGGCACCATCTACGATAGAATTGACTATCTTTTGGAACTTCTTATGCTATTTTCCTTATCTACCAATCTTTGTATACCGAGTGTACCAAAACAATCTTTATGAAGAAGGCTCCCTCTGTCAATAATCAAGCTGAACTTCAATGTGGATACAATCCCTAAAATATGAAATTTTTAAAATAATTTCTCGGAAACTTATCTTATGAATTATATGAAAATTTGTTTGAGCTAATTGAAGCGCGTAGAGTTCATTTATGCTATTTAGAAATTGAGTATTGCTATTGAAATAAAAAAAAAGTTAGGGTTTGTTTCAATATGTATATGGCCCTTTTAAATTTATTTTTAGACATCATTGAAAAGTAGACTATTTCTAATCATTTAGTACAAGTAGCTTTCTTCTACCATATGTTTTCTCTCTACGGAGTTAGTACGGATTCTTACTGTTTTTTCAGGACTAACATGACTATCAGTGCCTTTATCGATTATTTTTATTATTAACAAATTTATAAAATCATTGTTAAATAATCTAAAATATTTATATAATGTCAAAGATCTGATTTTGCTTTTGTAAAGCATTTACAGCTAATTTTAACTAACGAGTTTTCTTAATATTGCATTTAATCCTACTCTAACATACAGGCTCTAAAAGCTACGGAATGTAGATAAATTCAGATAAAAACTAAAATATCTGAATCGTAAAGGCTTGTGCAAGAACAAAAGCATACCAATTAAGTTCAGTTTTTCAGATATTTTCCCCACTCTCATAAATTCAATAAATAGGGGGAAAAAATCTAACATGACCCATATTACGTGTGGCAAAATAAATTCAACTGAAAATATAAATCAATTACTTTTTACATACATACCACGACCTTACTTGAAAAGTTGCGCAATTTCAAGAAATGGGTTTGAGTTTTGTCTAACATTCTACTTTAGGCTTTAACGTTTCTACAAATCGCTTAAAGTATTGTCTAGTGTACCTAAAAATCCAGCCAATATTTAACACTTATCTTTATAAGTTGGTCATTGATCCTTTCACAGACAAAAACATTTTTGCATTTCCTGTAAAGAGGGAATTTCAGTTATGCCATTTTTGAAGCAAGGGTTTGATATATACTCATTCAAAAGAAAATATCTTTAAAAAAAGTTTCAAAAAATTTAAACTTTATTTCCATTAAAATTAGTTTAAAATCAAGATAAATATGACTTTCATTACAACATTGTTAGCCATAGCGAACAGAATCGCGTGAAAGTTTGAAAACAGTGTAAACTCCAGATTTCACTTTGTTCTTAGGAGCCTTTATTTTCATCAATGTCCCAGCAGCTTTTTTAGGAAGTCCTAATGGCCCTAATGCAAGCCCAGCTACTTTCAATGGTTTTCCAATAATTCCTTGAGCTGTCCCTTTTACTCCTTTTTTAACAGATTTGGCAGCATACTTAACGTATTTTTTGTCCTTTAACTTGAGTTTTTTGCGAGAACTTTTAATAGCATTTTTAGTAAGAACTTTTCCAAGGACATAAGCTTCTAATTTTTGACAAAACACTTCTTCCATTAAAAGGAGAACTATCACAGAAGCAACCAGGATTTTCAATGTTGCAACCTAGAAAGCAGAAGTTAATATTGATAAGAAAGGTGTAAAAGTCAATATTTTAATATGTATTTCGCAAATCATACATAATTTTATGACTGCAATTTTAATAATTTTTACATACTTATCTTTTTCACCCATTTGGCTAGAGCAAAATTCAATGTCAAATTTAATATGTTTCATTGTGAAAAATATGGAAGTGAAATAGAAAAGCATTTTTGTTCTATCCAATATATGCAAATGGAATTGGTACAATCTAAAACTTAAAAATATTTTTGAATGCGCTTCATTTTTACTATCTATTCTTCAGAATTATGTCTCGTTGTTACAGTTTGGCAGTTCTACATGAAAGAGTAATTTAACACACTACTGTTGCTTTTAAAATGTATCCATAAAAGAATATTTTTTTTGCGTACCAATTAAAATGAAAATTCTTCAAAATCGGTTTATCAAAAGGTCTTTGCTGAATTCTTTTTACATAAATCAAATTTACATAAAAAAAGGGAATTAAAAATATTTAAAAGTTCAATATTTGCATAAAAAACAAAATTACCATAAAAAAATTGCAATAACATCCAAATTTTAAAAGTTAATGCAAAAACAAAAGAAATCTTGGGATTAAATAGTATTACCTATAGTTTCTAAAATTTTTTTAAACCAAAGTTTAATCAAAAATTTCTTCTACACAGACATTTTCCAATTACATTTACTTACAATTTAAAAAATTCTTATATTCGCTAAATAAATCTTTGTTGAACGGATCAGACAGATATTGATAGTTATAATTAAAATTAAACATTAGAAACAAACTAATCCTATCAATCTTTATAAATAAGAAATACAAGAAATTGCAGAACGCGTTAAGCTATCAAAAATTTAATACTGTTCAGAAATTTGAGCAAATTTTCACGAGAAGTTTATATCAAAATAATCTTAAATTCCTATCTCCAATAGCAGACTTTTAAAAGGAGTAAAATTAAAAAAAATGGTTAAATTCAGGATAAGAATCTAATGCAAACCTACAGAAAAAGCAATCCATTTATATACAAAATTGACTATTTTCAAATAATTGGTCATATTGTCACTATGTTTTTAGATTCGAAAGTTAAGACAGACAATGCATTTTAAAATTTCATTTGAGAAAACTAAGTAAAAAGAATATTTTCTAGGCTTATTTTATCCTTATGAAGTCTAATGTATTTCAATTTTTCAGTTTCTTATGAAGTCTAATTTCTACTTGCTTCAAACTTCATCCAAAAAATTCAAAATTTCTTAATATTCTGCTTCTTCCACACTTTAAAATTGTACATCCAAGTTTTTTTGGCTTCGAGTAGGGGAGGGGGGGGGTTAGAAGCAAGCATAGTTTTATAAGACAAATTCATAGTTCTATTTATACAAATAGAGGAGCTCTAAATAGATTTTAATTTGAGTTATATGAACAATTTAATATTAAGCAAATTCTTAGAATTCACAACTTTGTTAAGAGCAAACTAACCATTCTAAAACAATGCTAACAGTTTTAATTTTATATCAAGTAGGATACAAATAGCAATTTAATGCAATAATGAAATACGAATGCTACAAATTTAAAATATGAATTGTGTAGTTCATTCTATAATATCTTTTTAGTGTTATTCATTTTTAAAAGAAATAAAAAACTCGCCAAAATACTTAACTAAACAGGTGTTAAAATATAAATTTCTCTTCAAAATTAAAAACTATGTTAAAATTAAAAAATACAGGCAATCCAAAAATTTCCCGCTAATCCTAAATCATTCTCAAGGAGAAATTATACTGAAATAAAAAACATTAACTGATACACAATGACATGAAACTCCTTTCAAGATGACCATAGGCGATCGAAACCCCTGATGAAGGAATGGCAAGTTACAAAAAACTCAATTATTTGGGATATCTAAATTTTATATAATATAAAGCAGATTAAACCAATACGCAGAATTTGGTATGGTAATATGTGCTCAGAATAATTTGTGGCGTGCGTTAAGATTTCTGAAGACAAAAATTGCGCAACTATTAATATCAGAAGCGCTATGATCAGAAGCTCTTTTACAAAGGATGTCAATATCTTTAGTTTCAAGCAGTCTTCTTAGAGCGGAGCAGATCTTTTAAAATAATATTCTTTAACTCGCATTTGGAATTTCCTAATAATCACATTAATAGGATTAATTGTTTGCATTTCTGCACGGGCTGATAAACTATTGTCCATTCTAATAGGATCAACTACTTAAAACAATATTAATATACGGTCATTTCTAGTTATTAACTTTATACTATATTCTCTTAAGATTTATTTAAATTTTTTCGTATAAAATTAAGGATGTATTAGACTGCCATATTTTTTTACTATTTTAGTTAGTTCCGAGTGCTTAAACTTATAAAACTGTTTTTGAACATATACAGTGGAGAAATTCTTGCTATTAGCAATTAGCATAGTTTTATTCATTTACTGCTTTAATTTCGACCACTTGCTGGCATCATGAAAGGAGTTTCCTGTCAGCATGAGTGAATGTACTTTTTTCTTCCTTGAAAAATTCTAAGAACTAGTTTCAGATTTTTAAATTCCGTTATACATTTTAATATCCAGTAACTAAAATAGAAAAACAACATTTTAAAAACTATTCAGTAACGTATTTTCGTGAAACATTCGTTTCAAAGTTTATATTTTGAATAAAAAGATGATATAAGGCGGTGTTCCGAAATTAACTATTCATAGAGTAAATTTAAAGATTGAAAAAAATCTTTTTGGCACGCTTTAGAGACATTGAATCTTGCACAACTGTAGCATTGTTGACATCAAGGATAAGTTTATACGTATAACAGTGTAATTCTGAGTAACACATGTTTCGCAGAAATAAGAAATTCAATATTACACGGAAATAAAAATAGTTGTTAGGAATTCATACGCTAATAGTTGAAAAAATAAACTAACAGCTTATAATTCGGGCATCAAGTCTATAGTTAATCGACATTGACGATAATAGAAGAGATGTTTATATAGACAAGAACTTTTTCACATTTAATAGCCTCTAAAATATGAAATAGAATTTCACGTTAAAACATTTAACCAAAACACATTTTGGATTCACCAATAAATTTTATTACCATGTTTCTTGGCCAATCATGTAAAATCTTAATAAAATATTTCAAACAGATGAAGCTAAAACCAACAATACCAATACATATTACCCATGCAGCCAACTAATACCATATGAATAAATTTTCCACCATCTTTTATTGTCTCCGAATCAAATGTTGTCCAAATGACATCAATACATCAAACATGGGGTATGTTCAGCTCAGCTTACCCAAGTGACGAACGTTACATAGGGCGTGTTCAGCGAAACTTACCAAAGTAACCAATGTTACCGACCGATTGTAGGGCAGTCGAATGCGAATTATGGCACCACTGAAAACTATCCTGGTGAATTGTAGCTGACGTCACACATCACCTTGATTTTCATTTCGTACTTGTTTACAATTAGTAAGTCACCGGTAAGTGACCGGTAAGTTGTGCTGAACACGCCCAATGTAACAAATGTTACCGACCGATTGTAGGGCAGTACGAAAGAAGAGAATTGCGGCACCAATGAAAATTTTCCTGTTGAATTGTAGCTGACGTCACACTTCGCCTTGATTTTCATTTCGTACTTGTTTACAATCAGTAAGTAACCAGTAAGTTGTGCTGAACACGCACTTCGTACTTGTCTACAATCGGTCACTAACCGATTGTAGACAAGTACAAAATGAAAATCAAGGCGAAGCGTGACGTCAGCTACAATTCAACACGATAGTTTTCTTTGGTGCCACAATTTGCTTTCGTACTGACCTACAATCAGTCGGTAACATTGGTTACTTTGATAAGTTGCGCTTAACACGCCCTAACTGAATGTAGAGCACTACAAAATGAAAATCAAAGAGAATTGAGGCGTCATCTAAAATTCAACAGGATAGTTTTCATTGGTGTCACAATTCGCTTACACTATTAAAAATATTGTGAAATATTACCCTTACTTTTAAAGACTGTCTATTTTCTGACCAATAAGAATTCTCAAAACCGCCTATGGCGCGGTTTCATTGGTTAGAAAATAAATAGTGTTTAAAAAGAGAGGTAATTTTTCAGGATATTTTCTACACTGTAAAAAATTTTGATCCTTTTGCTGCATCGTCACTTACCTAGCTTTCATAGAATATCTCTCTTTTGACCCTTGAGAATGCTCCATAATAGGGTGAAGTACTCATTTTCTATAAAAGCGGTGGAGGGATGTTGCAGCAAAAGGGTCAAATTTTTAACAGTGTACAGTGTAGGCGAATTGTGGTTCCAACAATAACCATCCTATTGAATCGTAGCTGACATCAAAATTTGTCTCGATTTTCATTTGTACTGCGCTACAATCGGTCTGTAACATTGGTCACTTCGGTAAGTGCCGCTGAACGTGTCTATGGGGAATGTTCTTTGGAAGTAACCGGAGCGAGCGATCTCACCTTTTATCACAGCTAGATTATTGGAAAATACGAAAAAGAAGTTTAGGGCCCATCAGGTCTGGGAACCAAGTGAATTTTTTCGCTGTTAGCAAAACGAAATTAATTAATCAGAAAATTATTTATTTAAACAGTGAAAAATTCGCGAAAATGCAGACTTTTGATTCATTAATCTCGTTTCGCTAATAACGCATAATCAATCTGCACCTTGGGTGAAATCTGATCATTTTTATCTAGATGCAAAAATAAGATAAAATTCTAAGTAAGATACGGTACATTCTGCCTGCTTTTCATTTCGTATTTTACAAGAATCGAGCTGTAAGAAACCGGTGAGATCGGTCGTTTCGGTCCTCCGCACATTACACTGTTAAAAATCTGCTGCATTTTGCTGCAACGCGCTCCACCGCTTGTATATAATATCTCTATTCCAACCAATGAGAAAGCTCCATTTCACGGCCAAGTAACCTTTTTCTATACAAGCAGAGGAGTGCGTTGCAGCAAAATGCAGCAGATTTTCAACCGTGTAAGCTATAAAAGAGAGGGGTAGACATTTCCGTCTTCCAATGTGGGAAGCGTTAATTCGAAAAATGAATTATTTTCTTATCACTGTTATCCTATATCTCTAGCGTAGATAATCGGACGACAAAAATAAAAAATCTTATCACTGTTAAAAATTTGAAACTTGTGCTAGGTCGTCACTCCACCACATTTATAGAAAACGATTTTTATTCTGCATTATGGAACATTCTCATTGGTCAAAATAGAGATATTTTATAAAAGCGGTTGATTTCAAATTTTTAGCAGTGTCTCTCCTGCATCCGCCATATTTGATTAGCTGTCCAATCAGCAGTTTCAAGTGGGAGGTGCACCTAAATATGGTGAACACAGAAGGGGCGTATGAACAACTTTTAATTCACTGCTAAAAGTCGGAATCATTTACTGTAGCGTCACTCCACCGCTTTTATAGGAAATGGTCACTTCACTGTGATATGGAGCATTCTCATTGCGCAGAATACAGATATTCTTTATAAGTAGTGGAGTGTGCTGCAACAAATGCTGCAGATTATTAACTGTGTGATGTTATTTAAGACTAACCCTCTTCTTCATAGCTCCATACACTGTCAAAAATTTGTAACTTTTGGTGCATCGTCACTCCACCCCTTTTATAGAAAACGATTACTTTGCTGCATTATGGAAAATTCTCATTGGTAAAAATACAGATATTCTATAAAAGCGGTGGAGCGACGATGCAGCAAAAGTTTCACATTTTTAACAGTGTAGTACCACGGGATGCGCTCGCAGTTAATTAGCGATTAAACCACACATTTGATAATTAAACCATGAGCGCATCCATTTGAGTCATCCGTTCGTTACCGTTACGATCGAATAGTAACCAAGGCGTTCAGTTCTACACTGTAAAAGATTTCACCCTTTTTCTGCAAGCCACTCCACCTCTTTTATAGAAAACGATTACTTCTCCCTACACTGTTAAAAATCTGTTGCATTTTGTTGCAACGCACTCCCCTGTCTGCATAGAAAACGGTTACTTGGCCGTGAAATGGAGCTTTCTCATTGGTTGGAATAGAGATATTATATACAAGCGGTGGAGTGCGTTGCAACAAAATGCAGCAGATTTTTAACAGCGTATTGTGGAGCATTTTAGTGGGTCAAAAGAGAGATATTCTATAGAAGCGGTGGAGTGAAGATGCAGCAAAAAGCTCAAATTTTTTACAGTACATTGTAAAAAGTTTTACCCTTTTGCTGCATCATCACTCCACGGCATTTATAAAAAACGATTACTTCACTCTATTATGGAGCATTACCATGGTTCAAATTAGAGATATTCTATAGAAGCGGGGGAGTGACGATGCATCAAAAGGGTAATTTTTTTTAGAGTGCACTGTTAAAAATTTTACCCATTTGCTGCAGCGTCACTCCACAGCTTTTATAGAATATCTCTTTTATGACCAATGAGAATGCTCCATAACACAGTAAAGTAACCATTTTCTGTAAAAGCGGTGGAATGTTGCTGCAGCAAATGGGTCAATTTTTTAACAGTGTGTATACTAACCGATCCGCAACCAATGTCGTTCAGTGGAAATTTCCGAAGTAATTGGTGACAGACAGAACTAACCGGAGGGGGCATCTCTTTTATCTGGGCACATGATCGGTTACATGAACATTTATGACAACACCTGCAACAGGATAATTAAAATAATGTAATACAGATGGCGCTAATAGCAAACAATTCCAATGGAGTCCAGTGAGTCTGTCGATCGGTTACTTACAAGGAAGGTCTCCATACGGGCATACTCAGAAAAATCTGAAAAAATTACAGAATGTTCTTCTCATATAGTTATATATGTTTATAAAAAAAAATTCGGCGGAACCTCCTTATAACGTCCGTAAAAAAATAATAAAATTTCGTTTATTTGGCGGTTTATCTCCGGTTGGCGGAAAAACGAAATTTTGAAAAATACGCTTTTACGCTTCGAATACTTTTTAAAGAAAAAACTTTCTATGTTCAATTTATTTAAATAAGTTTAGTTTAAGTAATTTTAGTTTTGCATTTTTACTTTACTTTAAGTGTAATTTTGTCATATACGTTTATATGTACTTATAACAAAATGAAATTAATATATTTTATCATTTAAAACACAATTTAAATTGATTAAAATTGTTCCAAATTGAAAAATACACTGTTAAAATCTGCTGCATTTTGTTGCAACGCACTCCCTTGCTTGTATAGAAAACGGTTACTTGGCCGTGAAATGGAGCTTTCTCATTGGTTGAAATAGAGATATTATATACAAGCGGTGGAGTGCGTTGCAACAAAATGCAGCAGATTTTTAACAGTGTATGACACGGTCAATTCGCCGTGCTATGGAGCATTCTCATTGGTCAGAAGAGAGATATTCTATAAAAGTAGTGGAGTGACGTTGCAGTAAATGCTGCAGATTTTTAACAGTGAAGACAATTAAAATCAATTTTCAGATTCGTTAAAATCGTCTGCTTTTGGCGAGGAAATGCACTGCTTGCCAAATCCCGCGTCTCTTTCAGCTTTTCACGCCAATTATTCCAAACTATTTTATTTTTTTACATATCTAATAATGTAATTCCGCCGCTAATTTTCACTGATCCTTTATTACCTACATGAGTAGTTTAATTCGTATTTTTTTCAAAAAATTCTGAGTATGCCCCCAATGGAGACCTTCCTTGTTAGCATGATGTCAAGTCACCGGTAACATCTGTCAGCCCGGTGCGGTCCACCTGAGGTGCTTCTTAAAACATCTTTGGGAGTCTTTTCTCAGAAAAATCTGCCATTTTTAAAATCTAATGTGAGTGCACTGTTAGAAATTTCAAACTTTTGCTGTATCGTCACTCCACCGCTTTTATAGAAAACGATTATTTAACTATATTATAAGGCATTCTCATTTGTCAAAGCACCGATTTTCTATAAAAGCCGGGGAATTAAGATGCAGCAAGAGTATTAAAATTTTATCAGTGTATACACTGTTTAAAAACAGTGTAACACTGCTAAATTGTTAAAAACACAGATTAAGTTATGTTAACCTCTTCAGACCTGAGCATAAAATAACTCTTGAAATATATATTTAATGCTTTTTCATAATCGAAATGACACCATAGATGACAGAAAGAGTCATTTTTATGAAATCAATACATTAGGGGACTGGTAATTTAGGTTTACAAATATGGATGTAAAAGCACTAATCCCCTTAAACATCAGTTTAACTATCAGTAATAAAAATTTACGCAGTAACAAAATTAAGGTCTTTAAACAAGCAAATGATCAGCAAATCCTCAACATTTTTTATTGTAAAGCATTTAAGTTAAATAATCATGAATATTTCTTACTTTCTTGGCCACAATGTCTTGGAGGTATTTTCGAAACTCGGATGAAAATAATATTTATTTTATGAAGTAGTAATCATCAGTGCTGACATTTATTGGTTTTGTTTTAAAGCAAAAAATATTCAACGGTATAGAAGTAAAGTAAAAATGCAAAAAATTCGAACAGTTTAGTTTTAATGAAGAAAAGAATGCACGTACACATTTGTGTACCTCAGGTCTGAAGAGGTTAATGCTGCAGTTTCATCAGTGTATAAACTGTTAAAATTTTGCAACATTTGCTGCATCGTCACTCCACTGCTTTTATAGAATATCTCTATTTTAACCATTGAGAATGTTCCATAATACAGTGAATTAATGGTCTTCTATAAAAGCGATGGTGTGACGATGCAGCAAAAGTTTAAAATTTTTAACAGTGTAACTGGTTTATTCATCTATTCAAATCATGAAGTTATGAAAAAGAAAAGCTACACTTAACAATCTTTGACCGCGAAAGATTTGATTCGAAAAAATCATTTATTTTCTTCTCTCCTCCTTCCTCAATATTTGACTATGAACAACATCAATACAAGTTCAATATGGCCAGTGCTAGAGGGAAAGGAGGGACACGACAGAAAGTGATGTCCTTTATGATTGTTCCATCTTTTGGAATGTCCTTGATTTAAACTTATTGATATGGATATTGCGAATTTCTGAAATGTTTTTTGCCATTGTTTGGTCCAAAAAAAAATTCGGTAAGCGTTTAGTTTGTATGTTGTAACTCATTCATTGAGGAAATACACACTCACTGTTAAAAATATGCTGCCTTTTGTTGCAACGCACTCCACCGCTTGTATATAATATCTCTATTCCAACCAATTAGAAAGCTCCATTTCACGGCCAAGTAACCGTTTTCTATACAGGCAGGAGAATGTGTTGCAACAAAATGCAGCAGTTTTTAACAGTGCTGTTACAAATTTGAAACTTTTGCTTTCCACCGCTTTTATAGAATACTAGCTGACCCGCCCGGATTTGCCCGGGTCCGTAATAATAGTGTTACACGAACTTGAAATTTGTATGATTTTATCTTTAACTCGAAATATGTGTAAATACACTGTTAAAAATTTGACCCTTTTGCTCCATCGCTTTTATAGAAAATGATTACTTCAGCATGTTATGGATCATTCTCATATGTCAAAAGAGAGATATTCTATAAAAGCGGGGGAGTGATGATGCAACAAAAGGCTCACATTTTTTACAGTGTAAATTATATTAAATACGTGCCCCCTGACAGTCTCAAAAATCGGTTTAAAAAAACTTATATTTAGCTGCAAAAACACCCAAAATGACTGCAATGGAGCCGATCCAGTGGCGTGGTCGGTAGCGTGAGCTCCTCCCACACCGCTGGACCCTGGTTCGAGTCCAGCTAGCGGCATGGGTGTGCGAGTGTTGTCCCTGTGATGTGTATTAAAATGTATGTACTGAATTTCTTGTAATAATAAAGTGTTCTGTATTTGTTTATGTGGTTTATGGATCATTCGAGGTAACAGCCATTTGTAGCTATAGACCTCAAAAGCATTGTTCACTCAAACTCAAACTCAAAACTCAGACTGCAATGGAAAACGCAGGAGGGAATATGTGTCCAACGATTGTGTGATTTTCGTGTTAAAGTGTTGATATTTATCCTTAAATGTACTTTTAAGTGACTTAACTAAATACTTTTTTCACATAGATATCTCAAGTGAAATATTTTGAATTTCAAACTAATTATATCACTCATCCGACCATACCGTGAATGAAATCGATAGTCGATGATTAGCTAAAAGGTTAGTATGTAGTATTATAATTTCAGAGCCATTTTACAAAAATAGGTGTATATTTTTTATCAAACATGCGTAATGTTCATTCTGTGAACAAAATCCTAACCTTAACCTAACTGTATTGTAATCATAACTTGTTTGTAACCTAGCTGTATATTAACAGTAACCTAACTGTAACTTAAATATATCAAAATCCCTGTAACCTAGCTGTCACCTTATCATAACCTACCCATAATCTAACCATAACCTAACCGTAACTTAACTTTAACCTAACTGTAACTTAACCATGACCTAACTGTAACCTAACCGGAAATTAAATATAACATAAGGCTAACCGGAATGTAATTGCAACCTAACTGTTACCTAATCGTAACCAAGTTCTAATTTAACACTAACTAAAAACGAAATATCTTAACCATCACGCGCTACAAAGTACTTACAAGGAAGGTCTCCATTGGGGGCATACTCAGAATTTTTGGAAAAAAATACGAATTAAACTACTCATGTAGGTAATAAAGGATCAGTGAAAATTAGCGGCGGAATTACATTATTAGATATGTAAAAAAATAAAATAGTTTGGAATAATTGGCGTGAAAATCTGAAAGAGACGCGGGATTTGGCAAGCAGTGCATTTCCTCGCCAAAAGCAGACGATTTTAACGAATCTGAAAATTGATTTTAATTGTCTTCACTGTTAAAAATCTGCAGCATTTACTGCAACGTCACTCCACTACTTTTATAGAATATCTCTCTTCTGACCAATGAGAATGCTCCATAGCACGGCGAATTGACCGTGTCATACACTGTTAAAAATCTGCTGCATTTTGTTGCAACGCACTCCACCGCTTGTATATAATATCTCTATTTCAACCAATGAGAAAGCTCCATTTCACGGCCAAGTAACCGTTTTCTATACAAGCAAGGGAGTGCGTTGCAACAAAATGCAGCAGATTTTAACAGTGTATTTTTCAATTTGGAACAATTTTAATCAATTTAAATTGTGTTTTAAATGATAAAATATATTAATTTCATTTTGTTATAAGTACATATAAACGTATATGACAAAATTACACTTAAAGTAAAGTAAAAATGCAAAACTAAAATTACTTAAACTAAACTTATTTAAATAAATTGAACATAGAAAGTTTTTTCTTTAAAAAGTATTCGAAGCGTAAAAGCGTATTTTTCAAAATTTCGTTTTTCCGCCAACCGGAGATAAACCGCCAAATAAACGAAATTTTTATTATTTTTTTACGGACGTTATAAGGAGGTTCCGCCGAATTTTTTTTTATAAACATATATAACTATATGAGAAGAACATTCTGTAATTTTTTCAGATTTTTCTGAGTAAGCCCGTATGGAGACCTTCCTTGTTAGTTTCACTTTCCACAGCTACGGAGCGCATTATGTTTTGTAGAACATCCGAATTTTAGGTTTGGATTGGATTCATGTCCATGGAAATTATTTTGTCTTCTTCGGACACTGTTATGGTTGTTTGGAATATTTTTGTTCAGTTTAGAATCGGTTCAATTCACATTTCGTGGTTTTTTTCCCCTTCAAATGGGATTTTTAGGTTCGCGTCGGGTTGTACTTCCATGGAAATTATTTTACCTTGTTCCAATGAGGTTATACTTCACTGAAATATTTTTGACAGGTTCAGATTAGGTTTGGTTCAAATTTCGGGATTTTTTTTACAATTTTTTTGGTTCGGATTCGGTTTATGTCCATGGAAATTATATTGTCTTATTCGTATCTGGTTATAGTTATTTGGAATATTTTCGTCGGATTCAGATTTGGTTCGATTCAGATTTCAGATATTTTTTCAAATTGATTTTTAAGATTCTGGTCGGATTCATGTCCAGGGAAATTATTTTGTCTTGCTCGGATCCGGTTTTGGGTCTTTGGAATATTTTTTTCGGGTTCAGATGTCGTTCAATTCAGATTTCGTTTTTTAATGGAATTTTTAGGTTCAGGTTGGGTTGCGCATCAACGGAAATTATTCTGTATTGTTCAAATAAGGATATGTTTCTCTGGAATATTTTTGTCCGATTCAGATTTTGTTCAGTTTTTTAGGTTCGGATTGGGTTCATGTTCATGGAAATTTTTTGTCTTGTTCGGATCCGGGTATGGTTTTGTGGAATAATTTTTTCAGGTTCATATTTAGTTCGATTCAAATTTCAGGTATTCTTTTCAAATGGAATTTTAGGTTCGGATCGGGTTCATGTACACGGAAATTATTTTCTCTTGTTCGAATCCGGTTATGGTTCTTCCGAATACTTTGATCGGATTCAGATGTAGTTTGCATAAAAATTCAGGTTTTTTTCAAATGGAATTATTCAGATTCGAGTCAGGTTTATGTTCATGGAAAGTACTTTGTCTTGCTCTTATAGGGTTATAGTTCTTTGGAATATTTTTTATCGATTTCAAGTTTCGTTCTGATCATTTTTCGGGTTTTTTCAAAGAAAATTTTTAGGTTCCGGTCGGGTTGCATACACACGAACATTATTTTTCCTTAATCAGACATGCTTCAATTGAATATTTTTGTGGGAATCAAATTTGATTCGGGTCAGATATCAAATCCATATTTTTTTTCAAACGGAATTTTTAGGTTCGGGTCGGGTTTGTGCTCATGGAATTTTTGTATTGCTTGGATCGGAGTATGGTCTGTTTTTTTCTGTTTGGGAACGGGTTATGTATTAATACGCCTAAACATTATGTTTTGCTACTATTCTTTTAGTGATTATTTTTTATGTATAATTTACTTTGCTATTTGATAATTTATTATTGTGTATGAATCGTCTGCCGATTCGTACAGTTGTACGTCAAACAGCCATTTCATTTTTGTTTTAAAAACAAATTAAAGTTATAATAAAATTTTAACTTAAATAAAATTCATTCAAATTTAATCAATGACTTAAAAAAACTGCTAAAAGGGCTTCGTATATACATATATAATATATTTACGGCAACACAGCTAACCACACATACATTCTAATATACGAAGTACCAACGATCTGAAGTAACAACTGTGTTCAAAAATCATAAGTTAAACTGACATTTTGCCAGACTATGGTCTTTGAAAAAAAAAACAGTCACTTTTGAAATGTCAAAATCTCAAATTGGTTTCTTTCATAGAGTAAAAAGAAATTAATAGAGTGGAAGTATTATCTCTGGAGGTGATGCTAAAAATGTAACTCTACATTAAGTCCAATTAAGTACCAACAAAAGCACATGCTTTGACACGCCTATCAATTAAAACAGATTTAAATCCTTTTTTTTTTTTGTCTTTTTTCTTAAAAAGAACTAATCTATAGCTTCACCAGTAAAAAATTATTAATTATTTTATCATGTGTGTTTTAAATATCAATACAGAAAATTATTTAAACGTTTTGCTTGAAACTATAACATTCTTTTGTTAATATCTTAAAATCGTCTGCAATCAGAAATCTATATTTTAGAATAATATTTATTACTTAAGTTTTCATACATGATTTTAAAAGAATGTTTTCATCATTATACTTTAAATATTTATTTACATGTAATTATTAAGTCATAAACATTTTTCATCTACATTATAAGGTATTTAAAATTACATTAATGAAGGAAACTTTTAGTTATACGATTTTTAGTTCGTATCGAATGTTTTCAATATCTTATTTAATTTTAATTTGATATTTAATTATTGCTAATTTTCCAATTTCCTTCATTTTAAAAGCGAACATTTATTTTAATAAACAATAATACAGCAAAGACCATTTTAAAAATTTGCCAAAACCAAAAACCTTCTTAACCAAACCTTCTTAAAATATGCCTCAATTGTAATTCGTTTCTTTCAATTCGTCTTACAATACAAAATCCCTTCCACGTCCTTTTGTTTGGCACATTAAAATTTGAGCGATAAATGGTTTCATATTGCAAACCTTTTTTGAGGCTTACTTCACCTCCATTTATCTCATTCCTCCATGGCTTTCTTTAATTCTGTCTCAGCTTTCTTATTACTTCTGCGAAAACTTTTACACAACCAACCAACCGTAAACAAACGAAAGAGAAAAAAATTGGGAAAAAGATGATTTTTTATGAGAGTGACTTCTCGATTTTAATTAATTACTCAGTTAATAATTGAAATTTCGAAATTCTGAAGCTCAGGTGCATCAGGAGAGATTTGGGGCTACTCTCAAAAAAATTTTGAACTTTGTATATGCTGTAGATTTTGCTAGCCATCGCAGACACACACACACACACACACACACAGAGCGTTTTGTTTTTTTATTAATATGGATGTCTTGACCATTGAAAATGCTCCATAATGCTATAATGCAGTGCAGTAGTCGTTTTCCATGAAAGCGGTGGAGTGACGATGCAGCAAAAGTTTCAAATTTTTAACAGTGCATCAAATTGGGTAAGATAGAGCTCAGAAATTCTAGAAATTCGAAACCTTATGGATTTCTAAAAAATTATTTAAATTTTCTGATCATTTTGCAGGATACGAAATGCTTTCTAATTAGGTACTTTTGAAAATCTGCTTGAATATAGGTCAAACTTTTAGTTTACAACTTATAACCAGGATCAGTTAGAATATTCGCTATTAGCGAAAGAGAGTGACAAATGAAAAAATCTCCCTACTTAAAACACCGAAAAGTACACAAAATAGCAGGCTTCTAAATGGTCAATATCATTTCATTAACAGCTCAAAATCTATCTGGATCCTGGCCATAATAATGTATGCTTACTAGATTTATGCTAACGACTGAAAAAAAAATATTTATTTCTTAAAACAACAAATTTACTGTGAAGTTTTTTTAATCTCTCAAACATTTCATACAATAATAGTCAATTTCTGGCCAGACTCTACCAGAAGGAATGCATTAAATAACTCACCTATTCATACAATAAATTAACGTGGAGATATACCGACAATTAATTTTATTTGCTTCAGATTTCGGACAAAAATTACACTTCATAGATTTTGATAAGATTATGATAACTATGCGCATGTTCATTGCAACTTGCCAGTCCTTTAATGAAGTGACCAATCTTGCTGACCGATTTTATGGCAGTACTGAATGAAAATCAAGGCGAAATATGACGTCAGCTGCAATTCAACAGGATAGTTTTCGATGGTGCCACAATTTGCCTACATTGTTAAAAATGTCATAAAAAATTACCTCTCTTTCTAAAGACTGTCTTTTTTCTGATCAATGAGAACCCGCCAAGAGCGTTCTTATTAATCAAAAAATAGGTAGTTTGTAAAAGTAAAGGTAATATTTCAAGATGTATTTAACAGTGTATGCGAATTGTGGCATCAATGAAAATTATCCTATTTAATTGTAGCTGTAGCTGACGTGACAATGTGCCTTGATTTTCATTCTGTACTACCCGACAAATGGTCTGTAACATTGGTCACTTCAGTAAGTTGCGCTGAATATGTCGTATATAACGGATTAAAGACATCAGCATAGAATGATGACCCAAAAAAATATTTCGTGAAAACTATTGCAATCCATAAATAAGGACTTCGCAATATTTGACAGACCACTAGAATATCGATATCTCTTTATTCTATGTTTGGATGGTAACACCTTGCCTTTTAGTCCTTTGTGATTGTCTTTTCACTTAAAGATATTCAGGCTATACACTGTTAAAAATATCGTGAAAAATTAACACTCTTTTATAAAGACTGTCATTTTTTAAAGACCAATGAGAACGATCAAAGCGATGCTACATAAATGCCCCATAGGCATTTATGAAGAGTTCCCATTTACTAGAAAATAGATAGTCTTTAAAAAGAGAGCTAATTTTTCACAATATTTTTAATAGTGTACTACAGTCTTTAAAAACAGAGGTAATTTTTCACAGTATTTTTAATAGTGTACTCACATTATTTGTCGTAGAAGGGAAACGGTAAATGAGAGTTAAAAAGTTGGTGCATGCGTATTTGAGCTCTGGTTTGTCGTCTGCTCGAAAATCGAGATTGAATGTAAACAGCGCTACAGTTTAAAATCGAATAATCTTTTCTCGTTGGAAAGCTGCTCTGTGCATTTTCAATAGCATATTCTTTTTCTGTTTGAGCTCGAATCTCGCCCTCTTTTATTTTTCGGAACCAAATTTTATTTCTTTGTTAAAAATAATAGATTAGGCATTGAAATAAATATAAGTAATTTTAAATAAAACATCAAAACAAAATTCTGGTCAATAGACATAATATTTGTATTTTTTATTTTTTTATTTGTTTTTTATTTGTTTATTTATTATTATTGTTATTATTTTTAAGTTTCATTGCCAATTTAACATGCAAAATGTCGTCGTAAAAAAATTGCTCATACGCCACAAAATGTATAGTTGATTTACATTTTTTGTATATTTCAATTATCATACATAGGTTTTCAATTGCGGTTTGAAAATGATTGATACAATTTTTATTCCAAATAATAAGACCGATTGTCATTACACTAATATTTCGCTCTGTTTTTATTTTCGTGCAGACGACTACCCGGACCTTAAATACGCATGCGCTAACTTTGTAAATGTCAAATGTTGCAACAATGGACTTCCGTCTTAGAAGCAATTATCGAATATACCATGCAACGCATATTACTGATGTACACAACTTTATACTAAACTAATTTCATAGTCAATTTGTATAATTTTAAAAATCCGAGCATAAATATATTTTTTGAAAATTTTACCTATAAAAATCCTGTATCTTTAATAGTAAATGATGAGTACAGCCACTTCATGTTTTTTAAACATCACACATAATGGATCCTCGTTACATAGTAAAAGGTGGGCCGATCGTGGTCGATGCTAACAAAGAAAGACAGGCTTTTGTACTTCATTCCATGTATCTTTTTACAGACCGCTGTAGTCATGTGGTGCTCGAATACACTAATCCCTGTGCATGGAAAGAGCATCACGTCAGTCTACCGCTCTGCAAACAGAAAAAAAAGTTGCTTGGGATGCATTGCGGTTGCCAGTCTTTTTGTTAGCCTCGATTGTGCCGAGTGAAGGCACTATATCGCTAAACATTTGAGAGCGTAGGTGGATTGCTGTTTCGTTTAGGTGGATTGCTGGTTTTACCTTATAACCATTAAAGGGGCCTCCATAGATGGGTGGTTAAGGCACGCAGCTAATCGCTCGTGATCGAAGGAGGTTCTTTCGGTTCGAATTTCAATGGCTCCATTGCACGCATTCTTTGTGTGAAATTCTCGGTTGTACCTCGCCTGTGTTGTAAAATTTCCTTGTGCTATATCTTCCCTATATATTGACACTGACTTATAAGCAGTCTTCAGTGTCGAGCACAAAAGTCACATGTAAGTTGTTCAATAAATAAGAAAAAGAAGTTTTAACGAATTTCGTGCATTTTCGAGATTTTTAGATAACAAAATCGACTTATCATTTATTTGTTTGTTTATATATTTTTACAGGCTAAAGTGGTCACACACAATAAAAAAAATATATGAATAAATAAACAAGTAAAATAAAAATACTGAATTACAATTTATAAAATCTCTCATACTAACGCTATCAAAATCATAATTTATTTCATGTGCTTGTAAAAATTGAATAAAAATGTTCCATAAATTTACATAAATTATTTCTGTTTATATTTGTATATTTTTCTTTATATACATTCAAAATAGACATTAAACTGAATCATGATTAAATTATGGGCATTAAAATAAAGCAAGTATGATCTAGTCCATTGCAACTTCCAAGACCTTAAAAATCTGCATCATATGAATGTAGTGTGAAACAATGCGAAAGGATTCGGATCTCAACAGTGTAGGTATTGTTAATATGGATGCCATAGTTTTAATAAATGAGCCTATTTAAGTTAAAATTACTTTTAGCATTAAAAAAAACTTGTTACTTTACGATATCTCGTAAATAATGTTAAATAAACAAAAGTAAAAGGAGAAAGTGAAGAAATTCAAAAGTAAGTTGCAACATTCACAAAAATCAAACTGATAAATTGAAAATGCATATACTATTTTCAAACCCCATCAAATGCAATTATGCTGTTACTTTGTTTGTTTGTTTTTAATCAAATGATAACATTTACTATAAATGACGTAAACTGCACAAGTATGACCTTAGTAAACCTCCAATAGCAAATCTTCAGAAACTTTCCTTGTATAGTGATGTACTTTATCGAGGAACACTCACAAATCTATTACTTTTCAATGTTTATCTCTCTTAGATGCCAGAGTGAGAGTGAAAGAACTTGTTCGTAAGAAGTCATTAGTTCCCTTTGTTCTATTAAACGTTCGGAGGAGAGAAAAATGCTCACGCAAAATCGGAACGAACACAAAAAGGCGGAAAATTCCATTTCATAAAGTGTGTAATCTATTAAATTGATTACTTTCCTGTTTTTCAAACTACGGACCTTAAAGTCATTTCATAGATTGCCTTTTTTGTTTCTTTGTTCTATTACTTTTCAATTTTTCTCTCGAATATTATTGTGTATTTCAGATATGAAATTTTTGAGGTTAATTGGAATTTTCTGTTTTTTAAATACTAATTCATTGTTTAAAAAATAAAAAAAAGAAGAAAAAACGATTAATTTCAGAAAGAAAATAATTTATACATGTAAGGAATTTTTGCCTTTAAAATATCCTTTCTATCATACGTAACACGTATATGGAGTATTTAAAATGTTCAATTTCATTTTAAGAATTATTCACATAGTTAGAAGTAAAATTATATTTTAAGTGTAAGTTTTGCTATTATAGAAAAATCATTTCTCTGTTCGAGGAAAGTATTATATAAAAAAATCAAAAATTTCGACTTAATGTATCAATATATATATATATATATATATATATATATATTGATATACGCATTTATATATAAATGTATGATTATTACTTTTAATTTATAGGATACAATTTTGTTTGAGGAAATAGTGTAATTTATTAATCATCTTCTTATTCTTCTTTTTATCATTTAACGATTTGTATTGTTATTTCACAAATATTACGAGTTATGTAATTCAAAACATCTAATTCGATCACAAAAAATCAAAGTTATTGTACAAAACAGTAAATCTTGATCAGTTTAAAATTAATGTTAGTTATCTGTTGGTAGATATGATGAAAAAAAAAGTATACGGTTAAACCAATCTTATCAATTAAGACTTTTTAAAAACAGTATATCGTTTTCGTGACCCATTTTGTTGCATTAAATCAGTTATTAATTACTTGATTGACTGGCTTTATTTCTTACAAACAAACTTATATGGCTTTTAGCAGCATTCAAAGTGACGATAGAAGCATAAAAATCAATGAAATGTAGGGTATTTTTGAACGAACATATTTTTTTTTACGTTTGCAGATTATTGTAACGAGAAATTAAACCTAGTATTTCCAAAAAATTAAATATATGTTATTATTATTTTAAATGTCGCTATAATTTGCTTATTTTAATCCTTTTTTTATGTGCGTTCCTAATTATATCAATACTTAGCACCTATAGTCGTCATCTGGTTCTTACGTCTGTCCGTATACAATATCGTAAAAGTTACTCATCTGAATGATCTGAAACTTAATATATATAATCGTTACACAATTGTATAGTCATTTCAAAATTTATGATAATCGATTGAAAAGTTAAAATTATATTAAATAAAGGCATCTTCATTTCATTAAATACTTTCATATGTAATTAATTCCATGAAACCCTATAATAAGTAATGATTCTACATTGCTGTGGTAATTACGCCCTTTTTAAGACTGAGTCATATTATTTCTCTGTTATTAAATTAACTATATATATACAATCGTAATGAATTTTGTATTCATGCATTTTTACATAAGACTGCAGCAGATATTCCCCTAAAATCTAAATATTTATAAACTAGTTATTGTACGAACGCATCTCATTTGCCCCGTTTGACTTAAAATTTATGGCTTGTTACTATATATATATTTTTTGTATTATATGTATTTGCATATATTTTTTAAAGATTTCCACTTAATTTGTGCGAATTCGTGTTTTCGTCATTTATAAATTTTTACCTTGTTCATACATGAGACAAAAATTTCTTTGGAAATATATATGCTCAATTGTAAATACCATACGCACCCTGTATATGCTTTACTTTCAGAAGTATCTTATTTTTTTATAGTAAATAAGATTAACACAACTTATTTCTAACTTTTTATGTTTTTAAAAATACTTTACTAAAATAAATTAATTTAGCATGTTACGTCCTTTGTGGCACACATATTAATAAAATAAAATAGAGTTTCATAAAAGATACAAAATATAATGCATTAGCCCGAATAATGCCGCTCTTTCGAATATATCACTCTATCTTTTTGTTTTACAAATAAAAAAAAAAAAAAAAAAAAAAAAAAAAAGCTTGAAACTTTAACCAAGTTTACAGATATATAAGTTTAAATTAGAAGACAAGTAATTCATTACAAGGTACCTGAATCCATCTTTTGATTACAGTGGCAGCCAGGGACAGAAACTACTACAAAGTGGTTCTGGACATATTTTCATTTAGTTGGAAAATTACACATCATATTCTTTATTTAGCAACTAAAATAATTGTGCTAGAAATAATATAATATAATTCTAGAAGCGTTTAATTTAATTTAATTTAAAAAACATTCTTCAGTGGACTAAACACAACACCATGACAGACGATGTCAAAATACATACATTTCATGTATTTGAGTATGACAATATCTTCCTTGGTTCGTCTTAAATTATCAATTTGTATTTTAGCGTTAATATTTAACCTGGCAGGACGTGCGCTTATTTTAGTAACAGGAGGACGCGCGCAGGTTTTCGAAAAGGCCCGAGAATATTTTTTCGTGAGTTAAAGCACTGACATTTCTGTAAAAACCAGAAATTCATTTTCTAAAATGTATTTAAGACTTAATGTATTCAATCAAAACAAAATATAAGGAATACTTACATTTTAATAGAATGAAGTACATGTTGGAATAGTATGTTCGCTAGTAAGTAAATATAGTAAACCTATAAGTGCTTTTACTTCAATCACTGTAGTTCTTTTAGCATCGCGATCTCTCTGAAACGTTTCAGCTTTTTTTTCGATATAAATATTTTATTCGATATAAAATTTGTACATTTTACTATATTTTCATCGATTAGCATTAGTAACGAATCAATTGGAGTTGACACTTTTAGCTTCCCCTATATTTCCCGGTAACTTCGTTATAATATTACTAGCATTCTGATAGTTCTAACATTCTGACGATATTTCTTTTTATACCACTTTGTACATTTATCTTTCCCTAAAATAAACTCTTCGCCCGAATTATCGGATAAATCTTCTGATTAAATATCTTCTGATTCTAAATCTTCTACAGAAGAAATTTCATGGGGACTCAAATCTTCATAATCGCTTAACTCTTCACTTTCTTCACTTAATGACGATTCCCCAGTAGATACTTCAGCTAATAAAGTTTCTAAACGTTTCATTTCATCGGCATAATTCAATTGAAGAAGCATTTTGACGCTAATATTTTTAAAATTTGCTTTCCATAAAAATTACACCACGACGCGCGCAGGGTCTTAAAGGCCCGTCGACTGAATTTCTCCTACAGTAGAATCCACTAGACTGAAGGAATGTTTTTCCTTCGAAAGAGGGTGACCTTCAATACAGCTACACCGTACTGCGCCTACTTCAGTCGAAAGGGGGTGATAGGATTGGTAATGCTTCGCACCTGCGGGCCTTTTAGGCCCTGCGCGCGCGCGCTGCCGGGTTAAATACTTGCAGTAAAGACTTCTTTTAATAGCAGTGTAGGTGTCTATAATATAACAACACAAATAATATATTTTTCATTGATGAATGATTTATACCTGCTTGGAGACCTTAATTTAAAGAAACAAATTTTTGTTTTAAAAAGACAATAAAACATTTTGAAATGGCTTACACAATGTAAAAAATCCAAGAAAAATACATAAAACAATTTCTTGTAATTTTA
The DNA here is from genome assembly GCA_964019185.1 of Maratus speculifer. Taxonomy (NCBI): domain Eukaryota; kingdom Metazoa; phylum Arthropoda; class Arachnida; order Araneae; family Salticidae; genus Maratus; species Maratus speculifer. The sequence continues at coordinate 175,162,245 of OZ025297.1, read as the reverse complement.
TAAAATATTTAGTTGTACATTACCATGAAAAAAATCTGCATTATTAAAAGAAAAAGAATTATTACCTGATAAAATAAAATATTTTTTTTTCAGATAATTTCTTTCACTCTCACCTTAATTAACCTGAGGAAAAATTAAAAGAATAAATCAAGCAGTATTTTTTTTTATAATTAAAAAAAATTACTTTATAATTTTTTAGATATTTAATGCAAAAAGAATGACAATGTTTATTTTTCATTTAATTAGCAAAATAATTTTTTATTCTGTTGAGTTATCTAGCATTATATTTTTTATAATAAAAGACGGAGTTTTTTAAGTAAATGTATAAAAATTAATTTCGTGGTTTATGAAAAATTAAATAAAAAATTTATTTATTGCACGTTTGTGAGAGGATAAAAAAATTATAAGAAACATTATATGTTATTCTTCCTTTTTTATGTACATTATTTTTCTTTAATGAAATATAAATATCTATCTTTTATTTTTTTAAATATTGAATAATTATTTTTGAAGCAGATTACATTCAAAGTTCTGATTAATTTTTAGCTGATCCATTTGAACCCTTGAATGAGTGCCCGGCTCATTTTGTCTTTTAATGTTTAATTATTCATAAAATAATAGTCTTGAAAACTATTGGTATGGCGAGTGGTTTATCATTACCTTACATATTCATTAATCTTATGCATTGCAAAAACAATAACATTAATATCACTTTTGTATTAAATAAGCCCTTGATTTCATAGATTACATGACGGAAAAATCCGTTTAGTACGCTTAAAGGGTGAATAAATATATTTAAAATGGAATAAATTATAGAGAATTCACTACTTACTGCTCAATATTAAAGATAGTTTAATATAAGCATCCATTTTATTAGTATTTTTTTTTTAAACTTTCTACAAGCGAAGACATAGATAACATAAATTATTAACATAAAATGTTTTGTATATATTCTCTATTATTATTTTTCATATTTCCATTATTTTCATTATTCATGTATTAATTCATCTTTATATATTTATATTGATATTTTAAAATTTACGCTTTTCTTTAAAACGATTAAAAATAGACAATATATACAGTATATAAAAATTAATTAATTGAAGTACACCAATTACACAATTCATCCCATTATTGCAGAAAAATAAAAATAAAATAAAATTCAATAAGTCTTTTTTTTTTTTAATTTAACTAACGCTTGGTAACTACTACACTAAATTGGAAAATCAATCCGGTCAGCTCAGTCTTCAAGCTGCGTTCCTTGATGTCTTAAAATTGCCAGAATACTTCTATTTGCTGTAAGAAATCTTTTTAGAAGAAAACCATTCACATTTCTGAGTTTATTGGCAATAAATTTGTTCTAAAATATTGTTTTTTTCTTTTCTTATAATTATGTTTATTTTTTTTTCGGAACAACATTTTTACTACTACGTATTTTGCGAATATTGCATATATGCATTATTGTGTTGTATAATGTACATTATTTGTATTTTGCGAATTAATGAAGGTTGTATTTTATTTAGTAATGTGATTTTATTTAAAAGAAATACATTTCATGAAATTTTTAATGAAATTATCTTCCTGAATAAGTCCTAAATAACCAATTTGTATTTTAGAATTTATATTTTGCTTTACTAATGTTTGAATTCCGATAGTAATGACGGGAATCTTTCGGGCGTAATGGTAATGGAATTTTCAGTGACTATAAAATAGAATTCTATGCTATACAAATACTATATTTTACTCTGATAAATGAAAAAACTGCTTAGAAACATTCCTAAAGCATATCTAAAAAGAAACAAATTTCATTTTAAAAAGGATAATAAAACATTTTAAAATGGCTTAGACAATGTAAAAAAACGAAATGAAAAACTGAATACAATTTATTGTAATTTTTATAAAATATTTAGCTGTACTTTTAAATGAAAAAAAAATATATGTATGTACGTAGATTAATTATATATATATAAATTAATGTATTAATATAAAAAATAGCACATAATAATTTTTTCAGAATTTTTTTCGCTGTTACCTTAATTAACCTGAAGAAAAATTAAAAGATGAACCAAGCTGTAATTTTTTTCATTTAAACAAAAGATTACTTTATATTTTTTAGATATTTGATGCAAAAAGAATGACAATGTTTATTTTTTATTTAATTAGCAAAATATTTTTTTTTCTTTTGAGTTATCTCGCATTATTTTTTTATAAAATAGTACGGAGTTTTTTTTAAGTAAACGTATACAAATTAATTCCGTGCTTTATGAAAAAATTAAAAAATATATATATTGAATTATTGCACATTAGTAAGAAGATAAAAAATATATAAGAAATATTTTATGACATTCTTTCTTTTTTACGACAATTCTTTTTCTGTAATGAAAGATAAATTTAAATTGATTTTTTATGATTTTTGTTGAAAAATACTGAATATCATTACTGAATACTTTTTGAAGCTGGATAGATTTAAATTGCTGATCCATTTGAATAAATACATTTCAATTGAAATAAATTATGGAGAATTTACTATCTACTGCACAATATTGAAGATGAAAGGTTAATGTAAACATTCAATTTATTAGTATTTTTTTTCCTTCTGCAAACGAAGACATAGATAACGAGGTAATTTCGAAATTAATTATTAACCTAAAATGTTTCATATAAATTCTCTCTATTGATATTTTTCATTATTCATGTTGTAATTTATATTAACATATTTATATATCTTTTTTCAATGATTTTTTGTTTTTGAATGATTAAAAATACACTATATAATGCGGATTAAAAAATTAAATAAATAAAATCCACCAAATTGCACAATTCATCCGATTATTGCAAAAAAAGAAAAAAAAGTTAAGATTCAAAGAACCGTTTTTTTTTCAAAATGTAGAAACTAATGCATGGCAGCAACTTCACTAAATTGGAAAATCAATCCGGTCAGCTCAATCTTCAAGCTGTGTTCCTTGATGTCTTAAAATAGCCAGAATCCTTCTCTTTGCTGTAAGTGGGTTAAGAATATTAGTTGCCATGAGAAACTTTATTGCTTTAACTTTTAAGAAATCTATTTAGAAGAAAACCATTTACGTTTTTGATTTTATTGCCAATATCATTGGTTTAAAACATTGTATTTTTTTCTTTTTCTTCTTTTCTATAATTATGCATGCAATTTTTTCCGGAACAAAATTTTTAAAATTAAATACATATGAATTTTTATAAAATTATGTAGAAATCATGAATGTGTGAATAACTTTAAGAAGTAAATTGATATTTCTGAGTACAATTATAATTAACACACATCCTAGGAAAATCCTAATATATATATATATATATATATACCGGTTGTCCCAAAAATGACTGATGGATTTTAAAATTCAATAACTTGCAAACGGTGACAGCTATTTAAAAAATTTTGCAGTAAGGTTATGTACAATGTCAGGAGTTTTTTTACCATAATTTTTTATTTTAGTTCGCATATCAAACAATAGGTGGCGCTGACGGCGATTGAAGGCCAGGTCGACGCTTCACTCAGCATTGATCACCAAATGGACTTAATAAATAGTATTAACGGGGCCTAGTATTATTAAGGGCCGTTACTAAGATGAGATTAATAACTAAAAACCTAAGTAAAGTTAGGGAATAAATAGTATTAACGGGGCCTAGAATTATAAAGGGCCGTTACTAAGATGGGATTAATAACTAAAAACCTAAGTAAAGTTAGGGAATAAAAGTCGCATTAACGAAAATAACCTATTAGTTTAAGAGGGATGACTAGACGACTAACTAAGTTAATCAAATTAGACTAGTTATTAGCTAGAGGGCGGATTAGGAACTAAGAATAAGGAAGAGAGTAATTAATCAAACTTAGCTGGGAGAGTGAATAGGATTTAAGTAGAGATCATATTAAATTGACAGATTTCTGAGTCCCTAGAAGGAGATGAAGCAGACTATTTATAGGTGGGTGAAAGTATGTGAGCACGGGCTCCACCCCTAGGGGTGACAGGTTGGGTTTCATTTCATACCCCCACCCCTGGCTGCATGCCATCCGTACTCAATAGTAGAGGATAGTAAGCTGTATACCTGCACACGAGCTGCCGCCTGAGACCTGAGACTGCTCTCATTTGGCAGCCGACCGTGGAGTCCCTTCTAGCTCCCGCCCTTGGCTTTACGCCTCGTGTGCATGGCACTAGAAGAATAGGAACGATGCTGAGAGGTTTGTTGTTTGTTTTGGGGATTGAAGAGAACGGATCTCCAGTCAGGCCTTCCATGATGCATCCGAGATGTCTTTTGACGAGCTTGCAATGGTATTATTGCGCGACACCTGTTTCGGGCGGGGAATACTGTTGTTACTGCACGACTACCGCTTACTGCTGAGATCATAAGACATATCATTATTTTAACATTTTATGATTTTTATTGTTGACCGTAGGGTTTTAGACCAGGCCATTTTTCCTTTAATAATATATATGACGGACAGGCAGTGCCGGAGGCGGGTGAAGCTTTTTACTGTGTCATGGTGTGCGACTTGGAGATCCGTGATGTCTTGTGACGTGCATGCAGGAAGTTCCTGCGGGGCACCTGTTTCGGGCCTTGGATACTGCTGATATCGCACGACTACCGCACACTGCTGGGACATAAGACAAAATACACTATTTTATATTTTTTTGTGGTGATAGGAATCCTGGGCCATTTTATAAGTTTATTATTTTTTTTAAACATATAGTAACATATAACACAAAAATGCGCGCGTGTACATGAAGGGTTAGTGGCTGTAGTAAAGTATTGCGAGGTTTTTTTTTTTTTTTTTTTTTTTTTTTTTTGTAAGTGTGGTTATTTGTCTATGTGTTCTGATGTATGAGTGACGTGATGTTGTCGCAGTTGTCTTGGAGCCACCTGATTATGATTTTTGCCTTTCTCTGTACGTGTTTGTTTTTTGCTAATTGTTTATGCTATAAATTTTCATTTTCTGTTGTTATGTTTGCTAGGTGATCTGCTTGTGTGAGGGGGCCTTGTAACAGTTAGTGTTTGGGCGTACCCTCCTTACCGCAATCACAGTCCGGTGTGTGCGCCTTCTTGAATCTGTGGAGGTATTCTGGGAATGCTCCATGAGCTGTGTAAAGTTGTGAGAGTAGGTAGTCGCTAACTAATCTATTTTTGTCTACTTTTAGAAAGTACTGGTAAGTTTCCCTGCCTGTGTCCCCACAGTCCCATTCGAACTGCCACTGTTCAGTTGTTAAATCTTTTAGTGTTCTTTTTAGTTTTAAAATAGGTTTTTTGAGGTAGTATGCACGTTCATTGTTCTGGTTTAGTGCTGCGTGTTTGGCTAACACATCGGCCTCTTCGTTTCCTTGGATGCCGACATGCGCCTTAACCCAGCTGATTTTAAAATTGTTTCTTGAATCTTTGATTAGGTTGTGTATTTTGTTGACTGTGTCACTGGTGTTGAACAGTTTGCTTAATGAATCTATTGCCGATTGGCAGTCCGACCTAATGCTGTATGGCTCACACAATGAATTGCCTCATTCCGCTGCTTTATGTATAGCCAGTAGTTCGGCTTGGAAGACGCTGTTACAACTTCTTAAAGGCACTGACCAAATCTTTATTATTTTTATTATTTTTGAAAGCTACTAAAGCCGAGCCTGTAGCACCTGATTCCAATTTTGAGCCGTCTGTATAAATGCATTTGTCTTTTGGGTTGTGGCCTATACGTGGTTCAATTGTTTCTGCCGGATGGTTTTGCCATATGTTTATTTTCTGAATGTATTCTCTGTGAAAGATGATTTTATTGTGTATTGTTGCCTTCTTCCTTAATCTTGAGACTGTGCCGTATGCCGCTTCATAGTTTACTTTAACCCTTTCGTGGTTATAAGCGTGTATACGCGCCCAGAATAACACTTAATTTGAATTGCGAAATGCCATACTGACACCGGAATTTTTAAATGAAAATTTTAATTTTACAAAGAACGTAAAAAAAAACATTTATATATTATGAAATAAATTTGTTTTTAAATTCCGGTGTCATTCAATCATTTTAGTATTTTATGAATAGAAGTGCTTTAACCGTCAAAGGGTTAAGGTGAATTGGAATCAGGCCAGCAAGTACCAATAGGACCGAGGTTGGGGCCGTTCTATAGGCTCTGACGATGGCCAGTGCGAAGTGTCTTTGGCAGCTCGAGAGGATTTCTTTACACCTCTTCGTAAGGTTGTGCCCCCAAATCGGGGCCGCGTAGGTTTGCGTCTTCTCAACTACTGTGTTGTACCAAATTTTGTTTTAGACAGGGAACTTGCCCGAACACTATTTCCATACCACTGTTTTAACCACGTAACTAATTTTACTGCCCGACGTGGGCAAAAAGAATTTGGTTAATCCATCACTTAAAGCTTTTTAGCATTATTAATTTTTTAAAGTACAATTTCATATTATTTAATGAAAGAAATTTTTAGATTAAATATTAAGATTTTTTTAATTAAAAAAATACGGTGTTTATCCCATATTTTCAACTTATTGTACGTAAAAAGAGAGTCAGTTAATCGGTTGCAAAAACATTTTTTAATGTAATTTATTTATGGTAATTGTGCGAAAAGTTAATGCTTATTAAAAAACATGTTTTGTTGTTTTTTATTAAATATAATAGACATTATTCAATCATAAACATTATTATAAATCTCTTTCCATCCAACAGACTCTATTTCTATAGTTGAGTGGATAATCGATTCAACGTGTCGACTGAGATTCGACTCTGCGAAATGAGCCGAAAATTTCATGCGTATTAAAACTAGAATCATGTCTGAATTTCGACAGCCTGTTGCCACCGTCAGCGCAATCTGTTGGCCGAAATTCGAACTATTTTAAGAAAGTGCATATCTAAAAATTTATTGATTTTCTGATAACAATGCAGCAAACCGCACATTTTTATCGCTAACCGGTTTTTTTTTTTGTGTGTGTTGTTGTTATTTACTTTCAAAATGGGTCAGTCATTTACTGGACACCCTGTATATACATATAGTATTTTTCTTCTTTAAGTAAAACAAAATGCTAACTTCGATTTTTGAAGATTGAAGTTCCATCAGATTCCACGGAAGATATTTGAAAAATTTCTCCAGTACAATTTCTCCATTATTTCTCCATTCAATCAATTAATGCAAGGAAAATAAAACTTAAGGATTCTATAAATGATATTTAAGAAATAAAGAAATTGATACGACACCTATTTTGTTTTAGGTGAAAATAAATTAATTCAAGTCAATCTTCAAGCAGTATTACACGAAGACTTGAAATAGCCAGCAATATATCTATACTAATAAAATCCGTGCGCCTCTGTCTGTCTGTCTGTCTGCTTGAAGCCGATTACAGTTCGCAACGCGGGCGAGTTGAAAGTCGCGAGAGGTGTCTTTCGGTTCGGAAAATTCCGTGAAAGTCATTTCGGACATTTTCGAAACCGTGGGACCAAAATTAAAAAAGTTATGAATTAAAAACCGGTCGGAAATCGGAACGGAAAACGTTTAATTTCCCAAACGGAGCTCAAACGGAGCTCTCAGGCAGAACACTGCGCTACCTTGCGGTGAAGGAAAAGAACTTTTCCCCTTTGGCTAAAAGAAGAAGCAGTCAAAAACCGCTTTTTCTCCCATCATTTTGTCAAAAAATGTATAAGAGAAAAATAACTAATTGGTAAAAAATGTTAAACACGGTTTAATTAATATAATAAGTACAACTATTTAAAGCACAGCAAGATATGTTCACTAAAAGGTAATCGTGTTGCTAATTAATACTTTGGGGATCTCAGATGTAACTGGCTATTCATATATTTATTCTGTATGTGAGTATTAAACGTTGTAGCTCATTTTCATACTTTTCTTTTTGGTAGCATACACGAATATTGTGTAACCTAAGATTTACGCGATTAATACTAATGTCTGTTAGTACAAACGGAAAACGAGCTGCCAAAATTATTTGTTATTTATGTTGTTTGGGATATTAATGAAATTACTTATTGTTTTTTAATAGCAGTCTTTTGCAGTTTTTAATACCGAAACTTTTTTGCGCGTTTTTTCTTATACCATCATGCAGACAGCTTTTAAAGTAGAAAAAACTGATTACATATTCAGAATCTGCGTAAAAGTCTGCTTCAGATGAATCAAAAAATAAGAGAAAATGTCTTATGGGCGCGCAGCGCCAACCGTGCAAAACCAAATATTTTTAACGGGACGATGGCGACCATGGCGCGTATCGCCGGTGGGCCGGCTTCGCACGGTGGTGCGAAATCACATATTTTTAACGGGATAATGGGCGCATAACAACCACAGCTCTTTAATTTACTTTTTTTGTGCTTGAGGATTCGAACACCAAGACTTGCTTATTAAATGAATTTTTTTGTTTATTATATACTGCTTAATATCGAGGTTCGTTTGGAAAAAGTGGCCCAGATAGCGGGCGTAGCTCGCTAGTATGTATATATATTTACAGTCCGTTACAGTATGGAAGAAAAAATTAACTAGTGGTTCTTTATCTTGGGTTTTAAACATGGTTTCTATCAAATTGTACTTTTTCTTTGTTGATTTTGCTGTGAAACGTACAAAACATTCAAAAATAATTTTTTTTGAAATAAAATATTTAAAAATATATCTTTTTGGGATGTGCCGGGAGGAAAAGGTAGCACTCCAGACACATGAAGCTAAAATTAGTGGAACTCGATTAGATGATTCAATAAAAAATTGATATTTCTTGATTTTATTTATTTTTTATTATTTTTTTATTTATTTACTCAAATGTTAAGAAGCTAATATGCCGTAAATGGCATCATTTATGGTTATTTAGTTTTAATCGCCAAATTTGACGATAGTTCGCCAAATGACGCCAAGCTGGCCAAAAATTTGAAAATAACGTTCATTAACACCAATAAATTAATACCGGATTTTCACTAATTTTTGTACTGTTTCAAAATGTCAATCATCCTAGAATTTCAACTGCTATAGCTCAACAATCTTTTAAGTTATAACAAAAAACTCTCCGAAATCCTTGTATAAAGAGCAAACATTTAAATATAAAATAAATTCGGTTTTTAAATAGTTATTATTATTATTATTATTATTATTATTATTATTATTATTATTATTATTATTATTTAAATGACAGTCATTTTGAAACAAGATGGCAGATAGAGCTGGCAAATATGGTGAAAATATACCTACATTTTCCTGTGCAATAAGTAGCTTTTTACTTTTTGTAATGAAAGTTTCTTAAAACATTTTGATACTAACTAAATTATTAATATTTTTTTAACTGTATACATATAATAATATTGTTATCAATATTTATGTTTTTAATTCATTATATTTAACATTCAGTTTGGAATTAATTTTATATTTAAAACAAAAGACGGGTTTTTATTACATATTTATAATTATAATAATTATGTAAAATAAAACATTATTTAACTTTTAATTTTATTTTTATTTAAAAATAGTACGATATGTTTCAAAAAATTAAATTGTTTGCACATATTTTTTGTTTGTTTTACATCTGTTTTTATACATGATCGAATTATGCTTCAAAAAATACTTTCTTCTCTTTGAAAATATTCATTTCATACTATATGTTATCGAGTATAAAAAGCTTTAAATAAAATCTTCTTTCCAAAATTAAAGAAAGTAATGCATGGTATGCACTGCATTAAATAAGAAAATCATTCCAGACAGATCAATCTTGAAGCTGCATTACTTAAATAGCCAGCATGATTTTCTTTGCTGTAAAAGAGTTAAGAATGTTATCATGGAAATCTTTATTGCTTTTACTTTCAGAAATTATAGTTTGGAAGAAAATATTTACCTTTTCATATTTGGTAGTGTGTTCTTGTGTTTCAAGCAGGAATATTTTCAGATTATATCGTTTTTTAATAGAGTTTCGTATAAAAAATATATTTCATTAAGAAAAAATTAAATAAGTATTTCTAAAATTAATTTGATGAGCAAAATCATTCATAATTTAAAAATATTTAAGTACATTTATCGCTTAATTAAAACATATACTTGTAATTTCAATAATTATCTTTAAAGTACAATTTGGGACAAATTAATCATTTAAAAGTATATTTTTCATTAAATATTTATATATTTAAAAAAATAGAAAACAAAATGCGAAACAAAACATTATGTAATTTAAAAAACTCATTTAATTTTAAAAATAATTAAAATTTTGATAAACAATTAAATTGTTGACTTTTTTTACATATATTACACACTACCTGGCCATTGATGATCGTCCACTTGTGATTTTAGACATTTTGTTAAATATCTAGAAAAATACATGAGGAATTATTCTGAAACTCTCAGTGTATAAACATAATAGTACAGATCATGTATTTCCGTGAAGATTTTTTCCCAAAACTGTATAGGGGACAGTCAACAAATTAAAAAATAATGAATATCTTTTGGATAACCTTATCAAAACTAATGTAGCAAAAGCGTTAAACCTGTAGATTATAATTAAGTGGTTTATTGTAACAAACTGTGTTCATTTTTATGTCGATAGCATGTATACTCGTAATATATTTATAAAATCAGTCCCAAATTTTTCCAAGATTTTTGCTTATAATTTGCAGAGTTCTTAATAAAAAATAATATTATTTTCTGAAAATGTAACAAACAACATTGTACATAAAACACTGTAATCAGAATTAAAAAATAATAAAAATGGTATGAAAAATGAGTAGGTTCACTAAATAATTTTTCACTGCGCATGCGTCAACGATATCAAAATTTTATTTGCATATTATGTTAGTTAAATGTATAGAGCAACTTTTGTGAAAGTCGCAAAATCATAGCTTAAACAATATGAAAATAATCGTCAATAGAATACGTTGAAAATCCGTTATTCCCAAAATGAAGCAAAAACAAGAGGGGTTGTATCATATATTAATTGATTAGTGTCAATATAGAATACACAATATGGGACGTATTTCTACATTTGGATAAAATCCCTCATTTTTTGCTTCATTTTGGAAACTTCGGATTTTATGCTTATACTATAGACGATCACTTTCAGAATTTTCAAGCTATGATTTTGAGATTTTCACAAAAGTTGTTCTATAAATTTAGCTAACACAATACGCAAATGAAATTTCGATATCGTTGGCGCATGCGCAGTAAAAAATTATTTAGTAAACCTACTCATTTATCATACAAATTTTATTATTCTTAATTATGATTACAGGATATTGTGTGCAACATTATTTGCCATATTTTCAGAAAAGAATGTAACTTTACATTAAAAACTGCAAATTATAAGCAAAAAACTCAGTAAAATTTGGAACTCAGCAAAATTATAAAAACCTTATTTCTCTACGAGTATACATGGTATCGACATAAAAATGAACTCAGTTTATTACAATAAGCCAGTTAATCATAATCTACAGTTTCAGCGCTTTTGCTACATTAATTTTGACAGGGTGAATCAAAATATATTCATTCTTTTTCAATTTGTTGATGACTTCCTATGGAGTTTTGGAAAAAAATCTTCACGGAAATGTATAAATTGTACTATTATATTTATACACTAAGAGTTTCGAAATAATTCTTCATGTATGTTTCTAGATATTTAACAAAATGTCTAAAATCGCAAGTGGACGATCATCAATGGCCAGGTAGTATATATGGTCTAATATCCGTGTAAAAATCTGGGTATCTATCTTACATTAAGAATGATTGAGATCATACTATATGATACAGACAATAAAAATTTTTTGGATTAAACCTCCGAACTCTATAATTCATTCAGTTAGTGAAAGAAAAAAAATCAGAAGATTCAGTGCCATGTTTTCTAAAATTAAAGAAACTAATTCATGGCAGTATTGTGCAAATGCACAGTATTAAATGGGAAAATAATTCCAGACAGATCAAATTTGAAGCTATATTACTTCAGGTTTTAAAATAGACGGTATGATTTTCTTTGCTGTCTGAGAGTTAAGATTATTAGTTCGAATATTCGAAATTTTCTTTTCTTGATTTTTTTTCATTTTTCAGAATAATAGTTTGAAAGAAAACCATTTACCATTTCGGTATTAACACTGTCTCAAGTTTTAAGTTTTTTTTTTTTTTTTTTTTTTTTTTTTGTACAGTTAGTTTCACGTGAAAAACGTATTTTATTCAAAATTAACACTCTTCGAAATAATTATTTTTAAATGAATTCTGATATGAGCTATTTCAATAATCATAATAAACAGAACTGATATTTGTTTATCATTTAATTTAAATAGATATTTATACTTTAAATGTTTATCTTTAAAATATACATTTTGGGAAAAGATAAATAAATATTATTTAAATGTTATAGTTTTCAATATTTTTTTATGTTTTAAAAAATCAGTATGGGAAATAAAATATTATTTATTTTTGAAATATGATTGTATTTAAAAAATAGATAGCAGTCAGATGAGGGATTAAGTTGCTGAATATACATGCATATATATGTATTATATATATACACAATTTGCCAATGATACACGATCATTTGCGATTTGAGACCTTTAGTTAAACATAAAAAAATTACTTGAAAATTATCTTGAAAATCCAGGTGTATAAACAATATAATGTAGGTATTATATTTCTATGATACTTTTTTCCGAAATTCCATAGGGAGCCGTCAACGAACTGAATGGGAACAAATATCTTTTAGACAACCTTGTAAAAGCTAAAGTAGCATAAGTGTTCAAACTGTGTAACATAATTAAGAGGCTTATTGTAATAAAATGTGTTCATTTTTATCAGGATAGCATGTATACTCGTAGAGAAATTAAAGTTTTTATGAAAAAAAGGTGATAAATTTAGCGAAGTTTTTTACTTTTATTTGCACAGTTCTTAATTCAAAAAATATCTTTTCAGAAAATATGACAAATACTACTGTACACAATTAACTAAAATTAAAATAAAGAAAATGAAAAATGATTTGGTTTACTAAATAACATTTCATTGCGCATGTGTGAATGTAAATATATCAATCAAAATACAAATCAATATATAATGTGCATAATGTATTAGCTAAATAAATAAAGTAATTTTTTTGGAAGTTTCAAAAATATACCTTCAAAATTCAATAAATGACCATCGATAAAATGAGCTTGAAACCCGTTGTTTCTAAAATGAAGAGGTAGGAGTTAAAAGTATTTCTTTCTTTACATTTATTATATATGATCACTTTAATCTGGAAAAAATAGTTATATGTCTTACATTTACAAATATTGATCGCATAATATATGATGTAGAGGTTAAAAATTCTTTGAATAAAATCATCCAATTCTACGACACTTCCAGTTAGTGTAAGAAAAAGTTCAAATGATTCAATGATTCGTTTTTTAAAATTGAAAAATCTATTACATGCCATATATTTCACTAAATGAGAAAATCATTTGACACAGCTTTTTCTTGAAGCTGTATTACTAGAAGTCTCAAAAGAGCCAGCATAATTTTCTTTGCTGCAAGTGAGTTAAAAATATTAGTTACACTGGAAATTTATTGTTTTTACTCTTGAGAATTATAGTTTGAAGAAAAAACATTTACCTTTTGCTTATTGGTAGTGTCTTGGATTTGAAACAATATTTATTTCTTTTCATTTCAGATCATTACGTTTCATCGTGGAGTTTCATGTATTAAAAAAAATGTTTTGTGAAATAAATATTTCCAAAATGTTTTTTTTTCTATTTGAACCAAATGATTAATAATTTTTAAAAATGCATATTCAATATTTATATTTAAAATACTTATCTTTAAATTATATATTGAGCAAAATTCAATATTTAATACTTAAAAGATTTTTTTGTTGCATATTTATACTTAAGAGTTTTTAAGTAAGCAATATAAAATGTTATACGTAATATTTTATTATATTTCAATAACAGTTAGAAGTTTGCGGTATAATTAAATTGTTAAATAAATATTTATTTCTTTACATTTATTATATATGATCGCTTTAATCTTAAAAAAAAAAAAATAGTTATATGTAATACATTTAAAAATATTGATCGTATGCTATATAACACAGAGGTTAAAAATTCTTTGAATAAAATCATCCAATTCTACGTCGCATTGAGTTAATGCAAGAGAAAGTTCAAAAGATTCAATGATTCGTTTTCTAAAATTGAAGAAACTACAAATGGCATGCATTTCACTAAACGAGAAAATCATTTCAGACAGCTTAATCTTGAAGCTGTATTCCGAGATGTCTTAAAATAACCAGCATGATTTTCTTTGATGCAAGTGAGATAAGAATGTTAGTTACACTGGAAACTTTATTGTTTTTATACTTGAGAATTAAAGTTTGAAAGAAAAACATTCACCTTTTACACTCACTTCCAAAAGTTAAGCACGAAGATGTAAAATGCAAAAAATCACCAAATAGTGCTTTGATTGACACAAAATTTGGCAGGAAAGTAGCATTTATATTTATGCATAAAACAAAATCAATAATTATATACAGAAATGAAAACAATATTAAATTTTTATTAGTTATCAGATAATGACATACTGGAGACTTAAACCGAATTATGTATAAAGTAAAAATAAACAGCATAAAATGAAAAAAAAGACATGAATAGGGTATGTGATCCCTCCTCATCTGTATACAAAGTTTACACCTTGTGACCATGTTTTTAATTAGGTGGTCAACCACCGCAGAATTAAGCAATCGCCATTCTTCTTGTAGAGTAGTTTCCAGCTCAATAAGAGTGGCTGGAAGTGGGAAATGTAAACATACAGTACGGCCGAGAGCATCCCAAAGATTTTCAATTGGATTAAGGTCGGGCGAATTTGCTGGCAACACCATACGCGCAATCCCTTCGCTCTCAAGGTAGTCATTGACGATGCCAGCTGTATGAGGACGTGCGTTATCGTTCATTAAAACAAAAGTATGGGCAACTGCTGCAGCGTACAATCTCACAATGGGTTCTAGGACTTCATCTTAATACCGGACAGCCGTCACAGAACCCAGTTTAAAGATGTGCAGGTGGGTAACCTAATGAAATCCCTGCGCACACCATAATGCTTTCGCCTCGGAATGTGTGATTTTCGGTGATGTTTCGGGGGCTGATTGCGTGTTACTTGTTCACACCATATCCTTATACGCTTGTCATCTGGTTGCAGAGCAAATATTGACTCATCAATAAACATGACATTGCCCCAATCAGACACAGTCCAATTGACATGTTCCCGGCACCAATTTAATCGTACCCCCTTGATTGGACGGATAGAAGAACACAAACTCGTGGTATTTTGGCGTACAGTCCACTCATATATAATCTTCGAAGTACAATAACTGCAAATATCGCCTTACCAATGCACGCTGCAACTATAGGTGTCACACGTGTGGAGATCCTCTGCGATTCCGCTTGGATACAATAGAAACATATAGATCTTCCGCGGGGATTGTACCCCTTGGGCGACCAACTATGGGCCTTCAGACAACTGTCTGTATAGTTAGGAATTGTTTCCATAAACGTGAAATTACAGAATGATTAACGCCGAAGAAAAGAGCATCATCTGTGATCGACTGTCCTTTTTCAATGAGCCCCACAGCACGCCAACGCTCAGAATCTTCCATTCGTCTTCTGAAAGTCATAGAAACACGTATGTTTTCAAAACAAATGGGTACGAAAATTTTAAACAGCTTCTATCAGCACTTACAATCAACTTCTGTAACCCTTCATAAAACAGGCTTCTTATAAGACTGCCCTTTTTGCATATTTCTTGACATGAAAGCGCGATTAGCTGTTACCTATCATATTTGCATACTTTCATCTACCTCTGCAGCGATTTGCATCCTCTTCAATTCTGATTGGCTTCGCGAAATTAGCATTTTCCTCTCCGTGCTTAACTTTTGAAAGTGAGTGTACTTATTGGTAGTGTCTTAAATTTTTAACTTTTTTCTTTTTTACAGTTTTTGTGTATAAAATTTCGTTCAAAAAATTGTTTTGTGAAACAAATATTTCTATTTGTTTTTAACTAAATCTTTAATATATTTTTTAAATGTACATTCAATATGTATATTTTAAATACTTATCTTTAAAATATATATTTGGTCAAATTTAATATTTGATACATATTTTTTTTTGTTACAATTTATATTTAAAAACTTTTAAATAATCAAAAAAATATTATATTTAAAATTTTATTATATTTCAAAACTAATTAGAAATGTGTTAAATCATAAAATTATTGAATAAGTACTTCATTTATTTACATTTATTATGCAGTGTGTCCACTCTCAACGGTGACCAATGACTAACTTCCAAACCGTTAGTCATAGACATATAGTTCCAATTGCAAAAATACTTTTAAAAAGGTGAAGAAGTGTTTTTAAGCGAATTAAGGGTTAAAAAGAAATTTATTAAAAAATCACGAAAAGTAACTTTTTACACGGTCCTCCGGTCCTATAAGTGATATTTAGTAAATTTTTACCACTACTCTAACAAGTAAGACAAAATGAAAGTTCCATTACTCTGCTATTTAAACTGACCAAGTAATAGTTGTTTAAAGTTGAAACATCTTTTTTTGCTGCAAAATAGGGGTCAGTCACAAGTTTACTGGAAATAAAAATAAACGTCGGATATAAAATTCAACATTAAACATTGAGAGTAAAATAATTTGTACAACATTATTTTTAAATATATGTTGATGTTTACACATTAAAGCAAAATATACAACTTGTACTAAAAATATAAATATAAAAATAACAGAAATTGTGTTAAATTAAATTATGAAAAGCAGCAGTCACAATTCGTTACAAAAAGGTACATATTTAAAGTTCTATTAGAATACTTAACCTAGTGGAATTTGGAGAAATCCTATAAAATAAATAAATGGTACGCACCTAAAATAGTATTAATATTACATTGCCTTTGGATATAAATAAGTATGCAAAGTAATATTACATTGTCATTGGGTATAAATAGGTATGCGAATTGAACATCGGTCGGATATTAGGAAGGGCATTAAAATTTGAATAAAAATTTTGAACTAGGAAAGCATACAGAGAAACGTTTTAAGTAAAATAAAAGCTTATCAAAATAACACACCTTTTTATAATAAAATCGGAAAAAGAATCAGTTTTATTTCTTTGCAAAATAAAATATATGTAAAAATAAAGTTGAGTATGTGAATTTCAAAACTCGCCTCATCGCTTTTGTTTTTTCTATCAGTCTATACCAATCTGCACTAATTTAACTCTACAATCTCCAAATTTATAATGAAAACCAATAGACGTATTTAAAGGTTTTTCGCGATTTCCCAAAATTTAATTTATTGGATAAAGAGAATTTTGAAATTCACATCTTCAATTATTTTAACCAATTTAGAAGTTAATTAATTAGAATTAACACTACCATAAACTTATACGGTGGCAACACCTTCAGTTAAATCGCTTTAAAAATATTTCGTTACCTCATTTAAATAATTTTTTGTAATTGGAACTATAGGTCTGTGACAAATGATTTAGGAAGTAGCCATTGGACCGTTCTGGAAATGGACCCCCTTGATAACACTTTAAACACTTAGTGTACGTTCCCTTAAAGATCAGTCCAACCGATCTGTTTACAGTTACAGAAAAGTGGTTTAAGTCATGAAATTTAAAGTTTCATAACTCGGTCAATTTTAATATTAGTTAATGGGGCCTTTTTTCTCTTAGTTGTTAGAGTAGTCGGAAAATTTACTAAATATCGCTTATAGGTCCAGGAGACAGTATAAAAATTTAATTTTCGTAAGTTTTTAATAAAAATATTTTTTGACCTAAATCGCTTTAAAAAAAACAATTCTTTACCTTTTTAAAAGCACTTTTGCAATTGGAACTATGTGTCTAGGCTAACGGTTTAGAAATTAGCCATTGGCCACCATTGAGATTGGACACCCTGTATATGGTCTATTTATGTTTCTAGAAAAACGTTTATTTTTCTAATTGAAAAGATTGATTTCATATTACATGATACAGCGAGTAAAAATTCTTTAAAAAATCTTCTAATTCTATAATCCGTTCAGCTAATGCAATGATAAAATACAAATATTAAATGACTCGTTTTCTAAAATTTAAGAAAGCCATACATGGCACCACACTCCGCTAAATGAGAAAACCAATCCATAGATCCTGATGTTGAAGTTATATTTCTTGAAAGCTTAAAATAGACAGCATGATTTTATTTGCTGTAAGAAAGTTATTAAAGTTAGTTACCCAACGAAAGTTTATTGCTCAAACTGATGATGAATGTAGTTTAAAAGTAACAATTTACATTTTTTTATTGGCGTTGTCTTAGTTTTCTTCTTTTTCTTATTTAACACTTTCTGTCTCCAATTACGAAGACAGTAAGAAAAGTATTATACCATTTGAAAAGATTGATCTCATACTATATTTCATCAAAACTAAAAATTCTTCGAATAAAACCTTTCAATCCTAATCGTTCATTTTGTGCAAGAGAAACACAGGAAGATTGAATAAGTCTTTTCTAAAATTGAGGGAACTAACGCTTGACATCTACTGCTATAAATGAAAAAAAAATCAATCCATACAGCTTATTCTTGTTACTCAGAATAACCAGAGTGTTTTGTTTTTCTTTTGCTGTAAAAAACTTTAGAATGTTAGTTACAACACAAAAATTTATTGCTTTAACTTTTCAGAAATATAGAGTTGGAAAATAACAATTTACATTTTCTGTATTGGCAATGTTTTAGTCGCCTGATTATTTTTATTTAATACTTCATTTTTCCACTTCCAAAGAAAGAAATAAAAGTATCCTTCAATTTTATAAGATTTATCTCATAGTACATTATATTGACGATAAAATATCTTCGAATAAAACCTTTAAATTCTAACATTCTTTCAGTTAGTGCAAGGGAAACACAGAAAGATTAAATGACTCTTTTATCAAATTGTGGAAACTAATTCATGGTATGCACTGCACTGAATGGGAAAAACAACTCATAGAACTCAATCTTGTCATTTAAAATAGCCAGAGACATTTGTTTTTCTTTTGCTGTAAGAAAATTAAGAATGTTCGTTACCTTACAAAATTTGATTGCTTATTCTTTTGAGAAATATAGTTTAGAAAATAAAAATTTACATTTAATTTTATTTGCGGTGTCTTAGTTTTTTTATTATTTTTATTTAATACTTTCTCTTTGAATTAACAAAGAAAGATATAAAATTATCCTTCTGCTTGAAAGAATTGATATCACACTACATTACATTGAGATATCACCGTAGAAAATCTTTCCATTCTAATATTCTTTGAATTAGAGCAAGAGAAACAGAGAAAGATTAAATGACTCTCTTCGAAAATTGAGGAAACTAATGCATGGCATGCACTGCACGGAATGAGAAAATAAATCCAAATAGCTGAATCTTGTTACTTTAAATAGCCAGAATAATTTGTTTTTCTTTTGCTGTAAGATAGTTTAGAATGTTAGTAACCTTACAAAACTTTATTACTTAAACTTTTGAAAGATATAGTTTAGAAATTAATCTTTTGCATTTTTTTATTGGCAATGTCTTAGTTTTGGGGTTGTTTTTATTTAATGCATTTTTTCTTCACTTACAAAGAAACAAAGAAAACATCCTTTCATTTCAACAGATTGATCTCGTACTATATTACATTGAGGCTAAAAATTCTTCGAATAAAACCTTTTCATCGTAATATTCTTTCAATTAGTGCAAGCATAAAACAGAAAGATTAAATGACACTTTTCCAAAATTGAGGAAACTAATACATGACATGCACTGCATTGAATAAGAAAATCAATCCATAGAGCTGAATCTTGTTGCTTAAAATAGACAGAGTCATTTGTTTTTCCTTTGCTGTACGAAAGTTAAGAATGTTAGTTACCTTACAAAACTTCATTGCTTGAACTTTTGAGAAATGTAGTTTAGAAAAATATCATTTGCATTTTTTATTGACGATGTCTTAGGTTTGGGGTTGTTTTTATTTAATACTTATTTTCTTCACTTACAAAAACAGAAAGAAAAATATCCTTTCATTCGAAAAGAGTGATCTCGTACTATATTACATTGGGGCTAAATATTCCTCGAAAAAACCTTTTCATAGTAATATTCTTTCAATTAGTGCAAGCGTAACACAAAAAGATTAAATGACTCTTTTCTAAATTTCGGGAACCTAATACATGGCATACATTGCTCTGAATCAGAAAATGAATCCACAGAACTCAATCTTGTTACTTAAAATAGCCAGAGTGATTTGTTTTTCTTTTGCTGTAAAAAAGTTAAGAATGTTAGTTGCCATATAAAACTTAATTGTTTAATTTTTTGAAAAATATAGTTTAGAAAATAACCATGTACATTTTCTTTATTGACGATGTCTTAGTTTTCTGAATATTTTTATTCAATAGTATCTTTTTCCATTTTCAAAGCAAGAAATACAAGTAAAATTCAATTTGAAAAGGTTGATCTCATGCTAAATGATACTGAGGGTAAAAATCTTCAAATTAAACCTTCCAGCTCTAATTTTCTTTCGGTTAATGCAATGAAAACACAGAAAGATTAAATGACTATTTTCTAAAATTGAGGAAACTAATGCACGGCATGCATAGCACTAAATGTAAAAATCAATCCACAGAGCTCAATTTTGTTATTTAAAACAGCCAGTGATTTGTTATTATTTTGCTGTGAAAAAATTAAGAAAAGTTATGAATATATATATATATATATATATATATATATATATATATATATATATATATATATATATATATATATATATATATGTATGTATGTATATTGGGGATATCTTAGTTTTTGATTATTTATATTTAATACTTCTTTCTCCATTTAAAAAAATCTTTTTTGACTGATCTTATGCTTTATAAAATAATTTATAAAAAAATTTTGAATAAAAGCTTTGAGTTTTATAATTCATTAATATAATTCAAGAAATGAACTAAAAAGATTCAGTGACCCGTTTTCTGAAATTCAAGAAACCAATAGATGGCATTTTCTTCACTAAACGAGAAAATAATTCCAGACAGCTCAATCTTGAAGCTCCTTTTTTTTGAAATCTTAAAACAGCCAGCATGATTTTATTTGCTGCAAGAGAGTTACGAATTTTAGTTACACTGCAATACTTTATTGGTTTTACTTTTAAGAATTTTAGTTTGGATGAAAACTCTTTGCCTTTTCCTTATTGGGCAATTACTGACTTGTGCTTTAAGCATGGTTTATTTCAGATTATTTTCTTTATTTGTAAAATTTAATGCGAAAATATATTATACTGCAAAACAATCTTCCTTAAAATATTTTTTTTTCAAAAATGTATTTTTATATGAATAAAATCATTAATACATTCAGAAAAATTTCTGTATATTTTTTGTTTAACTAAAATAAATGTTTGTATTTTAAAAGTTTAAATTCAAAATTTAGCTTGTAAGAAGTAAATATTTTATGCTTAAACGAAATTTTTTTTTAATTACTAATTATTTATCTGCAAAATTTCCTTTTATTTAAAAGTATTTATTTATCTAAAATTTATTTTTATATGATCTAAATCGTTAATAAATATAGAAGCGTTTCTGGATATTTTTTGTTTATCAAAAATAATTTTTATATTTTAAACTCCTATTTTTAAAATATAGTTTGAGGAAAAAAATATATAGTACTTAAAAAATATTTTCCGTTATACAGTTGTTTATCTTTAAACTTTTCTTTTATCTAAAATTAATTAGAATAATGTTAATTCATTAAATTATTGAATAAATATTTCTTTTTAACATACATTATTTACCTCAAAACAAAACATATTTTTTTTTCCGTGAATTTTCTTTTTATAATCTATTCATCTACAAAATAAAATATACTATATACATAATATTAATTTAAAATACATATGACGTATTTAAATGTTATATCTTTTATGAAGGAACATGATTTTGATGCCTAAAATAGGCATATTTATCAAACGTTGATGAAAATTATAATTGGGTGATTATCGTCAAACAGGCCAAAATAAGAGTTATGAGGGAGTAATTGTGAGAAAGTGATAAATTTTCACAAAATTTCCATTAAAAAAAATCCTTGTCTTAATTGAGATTAGGCTTAGTGGGTTTTAACTATCTCTAAATACTTATAAAACAATAAAAATTAATAGTCTTTAATATTTATCTTTATTCAGTAGAGGCTAATGAGGTAGGATTTTAGTCTTATCACTTCCTCATTAGCCTCTACTGAATACAGGTAAATATAACAAAAAAAATTAATACTTATTTATAAGTTTCTTCGTATAATTAAAGCCCACTAAGCCTAATCTCAATTCAGACAGTGGTAAAAAAGTTAATGGACATTTTGTTAAAATTTATCACTTCCTCACAATCACTCCCTCATAATTCTTACTTTGGTCTATTTGGAGGGAATCACCTAATTAGTCATATGTATCTTAAATACTCTTTATAAAATAAAATTTTCTTTTATACATTGCAAAGGAAAAAAAAGTAGTTCTAAGGATGAAAAGTTACAGAATTATGTATGCTTTCTAAATTATTTTCTGTGCTTTATACAGAAATCTGTAGCATTACAAAAGAATCTATTAAAATGATAGTAATCTTACAAAAGTCTTATCTGTAATCCCAGTAAAAGTAACCCCAGTTACGTAAAAGTTTTAGGCATCCCAGGTTTCTAAAAATTTCTAGGTAATCTTGCAGGTTTTTTAATTTGCAGTTCAAACGTCCATCTAGGGTTTGCTGAAATCTTCAGAGCTGAAAATTCTTCGATCGCAGTATTTTCTTTTAGGAAATATCTCCTTACAAAAGACGAAATTTCCCACTTTAAGCTATATATATTTTTCTGTGAAAAAATATACTGGTGTTTCACCTTGAAAATAAAAGTATGCGTGCGAAAACTGCTTTGGCAATAATATATTTTGTTGTCGTTATATAAAAATTCCACATTTTACCATTTCCTTGAAAAAATGTGATAACATTAGAGATTTTTTTACAACGTAATTTAATAAGTTTCATTTGATATGAACTAAGTAATAGTTTCAAAAATAATCTTCTTAAAGTTATTTTATATAAATGTCTAAAGCACATTATACTTTAACTAGAAACATTCTATTAATGGAAACATTTTCGTATTTTTCAATATATATATATATATATATATATATATATGGTGGTGTTGTCTGGATAAAAACGCAAAGGTTAATTATTTTAAAAAAAATGAGAGTGGGTTATTTATTTTAACATAATTTTTAAACTGTTTCATTTGTACCAATATATGGATATTTGTCTAGTTATATCTATAGTTAAATAGCTATATTTTAATTATCAAATTATTTTTAATGTTATTGATATAATTTTTGGTATTATTATTAATAATATTATTACTATTATTATTTTTTGATTTTAATTTTTTAATTTTTATTCCTTTATTTTTATTTTATTTTATTTTATTTTTTTATTTTTATTATCCTATATTAAGATAATGAGTTTTTACCATGTAAAGTCACAATAAATGTTACTGATTAAAGTAACAATAATGTATTTTAAGTTATATGTTAATATGAATGTTATCTCTTAATTCTAATTTTAATCATTTTATTAATTTAATTTTATGTTAATATCGATTATTAATTATTTTCTCCGGTTCAATTATATTTCCATTCAGCTTTATCTTATTTGCTTGTTATGGATAACTATTATTTTTACTTACTTTCAACTCCTTTTTGTAAAATATCTTTGTTCCTTGTTTAATAATTTGGTTTTTGTGTGATGTTAGTGCCAAATTCGTATTGTTTTGCTTTTTCATGGCAAATAGAAAGATGAAACCACACACTCCATTTGTAGTTCCAAAGTATTTGGGACCTGAAGATTCTGCTTTGGTTCTACAAATTTCATTTGTATTCATATTATTCTTTTTTCCTTCCATGTTCAATATTCTATAAGTTATTAAATTCAATGGTTAATTTTAAATGGTTAATATTGTTTACTATAATTCAATTTAATTCTTTGTTTTGGTTTATTGTTTTATTGATAAAATCCATTGGTGAATCTTGTCTA
Organism: Maratus speculifer; assembly: GCA_964019185.1. NCBI lineage: Eukaryota > Metazoa > Arthropoda > Arachnida > Araneae > Salticidae > Maratus > Maratus speculifer. The sequence continues at coordinate 175,138,218 of OZ025297.1, read as the reverse complement.
CTTTTAATGGTATTATATATATATATATATATATATATATATATATATATATATATTGAAAAATTAATAATACTATAATAATATTAATAAGATAAAAAATTACTTTATTTTATTTAAGTAGCTTCATTCTATTAAAATATATGAATTTACTCAAAAATATGAATCAATGAATTCATCTAAAAGTATTTCTAAAACTATTGATTTTTACATTTGCTAAATCTCGTACCATTTATTATTTTTTCCATTTAAAGCATACGGGTCATTGAATTAAAGAAGTATTTTTTTCTTTCTAATAATGATACGGAATAAAAGAAGACATTTTGCTCTTTATTTTTGGAATATTTTGATCGTGGATTTTCATTTTAAATATGCATAAAATATATTATTGATTTTCTGCTAATGAGCATAATTTATATTTTATTTTTTCCGGTACGTGATCTTTTTAAATGTGTTCTGTTTCCTTTAAATTACGTGATAAAATACTATGAAGGAAATTGCTGGATGATTATAAACGTCAATCTATATGCTAAACTAAATTTTGTTTTACAAAAATTATTTAAGAAAGGATTTTTTATCGACAGAGTCGAATTCTTGGTTTACTATTTTTCTTATTTTTCCCACTTTAATCTCCTGTTTATAAAACTTATAGGAAGCATTTCAAAAATTTCTATATTTAAATGAACATTTATTAAGTTTTATTTCATTCGTGACAAAGTATTTATACACATATTTACATAGCTCCGTAAATACGCCTAAAAATATATGCATACTGCTTAAAATACTTTTTAAATAAAAGTAATCAGCTAGCAATGAAATAATGTTTTGAGCTGATTGTATTTTATTTAAATAGCTTCAATTTATTAAAATATATGAATTAACTCAAAAGATATGCATCTATATATTTATCTAAAAGTTTTTCTAAAACTATCGATTTTTACATTTGATAAATCTCATAGCATTTATTTATTTTATTTATTTTTTTATTTTATTTTTTATTTGAGGCATACGGGTCACAAACTTACAGAAGTTTTTTTTTCCCTCTCTTTCTGTTTTCCTTCTTATAACGACGCAGAATAAAAGATGACATCTTACTCTTTATTTTTGGACTATTTTGATCGTAGATTTTTATTTTAAACATACACAAAAAATATTATTGATTTTCTACTAATGAGCATGATTTATATTTTATTTTTTCTGGTACGTGATATTTCTAGATGTTTTCTGTTTCATTTAAATTACGTGATTAAATGTTATGAAAGAAATTGTTGGATAATTATAAATGGCAAACAATATCCTAAACAAAATTTTGTTTCACAAAAATAATCTCAGAAATGTTTTTTTATCGATAGAGCCGATTCATTGGATTTCTGTTTTTCTTATTTTTTCCCCTTTAACCTCGTGTTTATAAAACTTATAGGAATCACCACAAAAGTTTCTAAATTTAAATTAACTTTAATTAAGTACGAAACTAAAAATTTCTTCAGTTCAATCGAAATAAATAAATATGTGTATACATACGCATACATGACTCCTTAAATATTCATCATATACATATGTTTGTACAAGCTCCATAAATAAATGTTATCCATCACCAATGAAATATTGTTTTGAACTGCTTGTTTCTTTCTTATAATTTCATTCATATAACATCATACCTTTTATAAATATGCGTAATGGTTTGTCAATTTGTATTTAAAAATATATACGTTTTTTATTTTCTTTATGAAGTAATAATGTAATCGAATTCATTCCAAATAACAAGCAAATGAAATTATATTTGCATTCTACTGAAAATAAAATAAAATAAAATAAATAATCTGTCACTGTAACCAAGAGTGCCATCGTGCCCGGCGGTCTTCCTTCGCCAATTTTATGACCGCCAATGTATGCAAAATTATGAAAATTGTTAGCATTTTAGAGAAATATTTGAGCTGAAGTTAGCAATTTTTAAATAGTATAAAATTTTATGAGATATTGATTGTTAAATGTGGTCAAAATCGATGAATTGAAAATGCTTTATAGGTGCAAATATACATATGGGAATTCAATTACCTTTTTCTGGGGATATACTTCTGAAAATTACAATGCATAGATTGTGCTTAGAGATATTAGGTACTTGTGAATTGTCCGATCTGGTCTGACCAGTTCGCGAATTGGCCAATTTTGGAACAGACATATTAGAAAATTTGTATAGATTTATAAATCAAAATAAATAATTTATATTTTAAATATAGCATAATAATATGCATGATTGTGTTTTTTTCGAAATCGAGAAAACAATTAGGACTTTTGCTGAAAATATACAAAAATCTAACAAAATAATATGCATTTTTAAAAATCAATTCATTTATAATATATAAACGTAAACTCTCAATACACAGCTTTTTTCAATACCATGTTTCTGAATGTCACTACCAAGTAAGACAGAGCCTTAAACTTTAAAATTAGCGCTTATCATAAAAGTCTTGGAGTCAGCGACAATATACAATATTATACAACATACTATACAATCTGATTTTTAAATATGTAATTAATATTACGCATAAATTTCTCGAAATAACCGAAATCTGTAAAGACAATGCTTGAATAGTCCATTGTAACCGAAAAATTCCACATGAAAAAAAAAAAAAAAAAGAAAAGAAAAAAAAAAAGAATAGCAATTCGATTACACATAACAGTCTCTGTTCGCGATAACATCATTTAATTACACACCATCGTGTAATTTTCTTTAAAAAGGATGCATTAACATGACTTTATAGACTTAAAAGAATGAACTGTCGTTGACTAACGTCGGCAAGAGTTCCCTTGTGTATAAAGAAAACCAATTAAAAAACAAGTGATCCTCAATTGAAAATATTAAAAATCTACTCCATGTTCAATTTATTCACTTGGCTCTGCGCCTTTGAGGGGGGAGGGGGTAAATGATATAATATTAAAAATAATATTTTTTTTTTTTTTTTTTTTTTTTTAATCATAGTTTCTCTAGCTCATACTGCCAATATCACAATCTTCATATTTCCATAATGCTTTTTTTCGTTATTAAACATTACTTACATGACAAAAATGAGAAATCTACAAATAAATCTAATATCATTTAAAAAAGTTTCCTATTTCAGTCAAATCAGAAAGAGTTGAGATGTTTTCATTCTTCACTACATTTCTAATTTACGTGCTATCTATAGTTTATTAAATTAGTTTACTCACTATCTATGTAAAATGACTTCTTGAGTAACTAACTATAAAATGATATTAGAAATAAAACTATGTTAAAAGGAATTATATTAATTTTACTTAGAAAAACGACAAATTTTTCAAAGAAAAGGAACTCTATTAAATTGAAAGTGCAATTTTGATCATACCATATATCTTTTTTTTTTTTTTTTTTTTTTTTTTTTTTTTTTTTTTGAAGGGGAAAAAATTGGATATTGAATTTTAATCTCAGCTTGTAAAGAGGCTGAATAAAATAAAAAATAAAAACGACTGGAAAAGAAAAAATTCTTTCATACAAGATTTAAATATCTTTATTATTCAATTCGATTTTTAATCTACCCATGAAAATAACTACTGAAATAATCGATGACTTGTGTAATAATCGATTTAAAATAAATGTGGAGGTTTATGTACGAGTGAATTGAATTTTTACTTTAATAATTGATTAAGATAGAAATTAAGTATTGATTATTGTTAAATAAAAAGGAAATGTATAAGTTAGTAGATAGTTTTATTGCGTGGGTGTGTTTCCATTATTGATTTTCTATACATTACTTAATCATAATATTTAATGTTATTCTGATTAAAATAAAATACATTTCTCGACCCAAAAGAAAGAACACAGTTCATTATTTTTTAGAGATGAATTTTGAATAATTTATACTCATAGAAACTCTTTAGAAATAAAAATGAACAAAAAAAAAAAAAAAAAAAATAGAGTTGGCGTTCTTATGTGTGTAAAAAAGATTTGATTTGACAACCGAGTATAAAAAAATCTTTTGTGTAGTCCTTAATTGAAAACGTTAAAAATCCATTTCATGTTGAAATTTATTCATGTGACTGTGCGTCTAGAGGAAAGCGGGGGGGGGGGGTACGTAATATCACATTAAAATTAATAAAATAATGTTTGATTTTTATTTTTGAATCATAGTTTTTCTAGCGCACACTACCGTTATCCAGTGTTCATATTTGGTAAGTATTTTTTATCATTATTAAACGTTACGTACATGACAAAAAGAAGAAATCTACAAACAAATCTAATATCTCTTTAAAAGGTTTCTATTTAAGTCGATTCGCGAAGAGTTGATATGTTTTCATTCTTCACTACATTTTAAAATACGTGGTATCTATATTTTATTAATTTATACTACTGACTATCTATGTAAAAGACTTCTTAAGTAACTAACTATAAAATGATATTAGAAATAAAACTAAGTAAAAAGGAATTATATTAACTTTACGGGGTAAAACAAAAAAAAAATTTCAAATAAAAGAAACTCTATTAGATTCAAAATGAAATGCATTTTTGATCATGCAATATATCTTTTTTAGAAAGACAGAAAAAAAATTGGATATTGAATTTTAATCTCAGCTTGTAAAGAGGCTGACTAAAATAAAAAATAAAAATGACTAGAAAAGAAACGTTTCCTTCATACAAGATTTAAATAACTTTATTATTCAATTCGATTTTTAATCTACCCATGAAAATAACTACTGAAATAATCGATGACTGGTTTAATAATCGATTTAAAATAAATGTTGAAGTTTTTCTAAAAGTGAATTGATTTTCTAACTGTAATAATTGATTAAAATAGAAAATAAATATTAATTATTGTTAAATAAAAAGGAAATGTATAACTTAGTAGATAGTTTTATAGCGTGGGTGTGCTTCTATTATTGATTGTATATACATTATTTATTTATAATTATTTAATATAAAGCTGAGTAAAATAAAACGCATTTCTCTACCAGAAAGGAAGAACACAGTTCATTATTTTTTAGAGATGAATTTTGAATAATTTATATTCACAGAAATTCTGTAGAAATAATAACGAAAAAAAAAAATTCTTTAGAGTAGGCGTTTTTATGTGTGCAAATCGATTTAAATTGACTGCCTAATATACAAAAAAAAAAAAAAAAAAAAAAAAAAAAAAAAAAAAAAAAAAAAAAAAAACTTTTTTTGAGCAATTAAAAATTATTCATGTGACTGTGCGTCTAGAAGGAGGTAGAGGATGATAAATTATATCATTTTAAATTTAATAAAATCGTATTCTTTTTTGTTTTTTATCATAGTTTCTCTATCGCATACTGTCAGTATCGCAGTCTTCATATTTTCATAATGCTTTTTTATCATTATTAAATTTCACATACATGAAAAAATGAGAAATCTACAAGTAAATCTAATATCATTTTAAAAAGGTTTTTATTTCAGTGAAATCGGAAAGAGTTGAGATGTTTTCATCCTTCACTACATTTTTAATTTAGATGCTATCTATATTTTATTAAGTTATCTTACTCACTATCTATGTAAAATGACTTCTTAAGTAACTAACTATAAAATGATATTAGAAATAAAACTAAGTAAAAAGGAGTTATATTAACTAAACAACAAATTTTTCAAATAAAAATAACTCTATTAAATTAAAAGTGCATTTTCAATCATGCCATATATCTTTTACTTATGAAAAAAACAGTATATTGAATTTCATTCTCAGCTTGTAAAGTTACTGAATAAAATGAAGAATAAAAACGACTGAAAAAGAAAAATTTCCTTCATACAAGACTTAAATATCTTCGTTATTCAATTCGATTTTTAATCTGCCCATGAAAATAACTACTGAAATAATCGATGACTTGCGTAATAATTGATTTAAAATAAATGTGGATGTATATGTAAGAGTGAATTGACATTTTTAGTTTAGTAATTGATTAAGATAGAAATTAAATATTGACTATTGTTAAATAAAAAGGAAATGTATAAGTTAGTAGATAGTTTTATTGCGTGGGTGTGCGATTATTATTGATTTGCTATACATTATTTAATCATAATAGTTAATATTACGCCAACTAAAATAAAATACATTTCTCGACCAGAAAAAAAGAAGAACACAGTTCATTATTTTTTAGAGATGAATTTTGAATAACTTATAGAAACTTCACAGAAACTCTTTGGAAATGATAATGCAAAAAAAAAAAAAAAATCTCTTCAGAGTAAGCATTGCTATGTGTGTAAATCGACTTAATTTGACTCCCTAGTATATAAAAAAATCTTTTTTAGCAATCTTTAATTTAAAACGTTAAAAATCTACTTCATGGTAAAATTTGTTCATATGACTGTGCGTCTGGAGGAACGGGAGGATACATGTTATCATATTAAAACTAATAAAAACATGCTCTTTTGTTTTTTCTTTTTTAATCATAGTTTCTAAAACTCACACTGCCAATATCACAGTCATCATATTTGCATAATGCTTTTTATCATTTTTAAACTTTACGTTCATAACAAAAATAAGAAATTCACAAGTAAATCTAATAACATATTAAAAGGTTTTTATTTCAAACAAATCGGGAAGAGTTGAGATGTTTTCAATCTTCACTACATTTCTAATTTACATGCTATCTATCTTTATTAAGTTATCCTACTCACTATCTATGGAAAAGACTTCTGAAGTAACTAACTATAAAACGATATTAGAAATAAATGTAAAATAAGTAAAAATGAATTATATTAACTTTACGGAGAGAAACAACAATTTTTTCATATAAAAGGAACTCTATTGGATTCAAAGTGCATTTTCAAACGTGCCATATCTTTTTTCTTTTTTTTTTTTTTTTTTTTTTTTTTTTTGAAAGAGAAAAAAAAACAGGATATTGAATTTCACTCTCAGCTTGTAAAGTGGCTGCCTAAAATAAAAATATGAACGACTGGAAAAGAAACATTTCCTTCATTTAAGATTTAAATATCTTCGTTATTCAATTCGATTTTTAATCTGCTCATGAAAATAACTTCAGAAATAATCGGTGACTGGTGTAATAATCGATTTAAAATAAATATGGAGGTTTATGTAAGAGTGAATTGAGTTTTTTACTTTAATAATGGATTGAGATAGAAATTAAATGTTAATTATTGTTAAATAAAAGGAGAATATATAAGTCAGTAGATAGTTTTACTGCATGGGTGGGTTGAAATGATCGATTTTCTATGTATTACTTAATCGTAATAGTTAATATTATGCTGACTAAAATAAAACGCATTTCTCTATAGAAAGAAAGAACACAGTTCATTATTTTTTAGAGATAAATTTTGAATAATTTATCGCCAGAGAAATTTTTTAGAAATGAAAGTGAAATTAAAAAAAAATTCTTCTGTGTTGGCTTTCGTATGTGCGTAAATCGATTTGATTTGATTTAAATTCTGTTTTACTCTGAGACGTGTAATGTTGGTACCATTATCACAAATGTTCTTTTTTTGCATTTTTATGAATGCTTATATATATTTATAAATGAAAAATATTTGACTGCATGTCTGTCTGTCTCTGTGCATCGGTTAGATGTTTTCAGAAACTTACTTCTAAAATATCTTAAAACGAGAAAAACAGAAAGTCGAAAAAAAAAATTCGAATACAATACATTGTTATGTTATAAACAGAAAAATGAATAATATGAAGGTAAACTTGTGATTTTTTATTATATATATATATATATATATATATATATATATATATATATATATATATATACATAAATATATATATGCATTATCTGAGAACAATTTAGTTATTTTACAATTGAATCTAATTACAAATGAAAACTAATGAATAGATAAAAAATAGAAAACCTATTTTTTACTTTATTAATTGATTATGATAGAAATACAATATGATTTTTGTTATATAAAAGAAAACATATAAGCTGGTAAATACTTTTATTGCGTGGGTGTGCTTCTATAATTGATTTTCTATATATTATTTAATCGTAATAGTTAATATTATGCTGACTAAAATAAAACACATTTATCTACTTGACAGATAGAACACAGTTCATTACAGTTTAAAGATGAATTTTGAACATCTTATCTTCAGAAAAAACTCTTTCAGAAATTAAAAAAAAAAAAAAAAAAAAAAAAAAAAAAAAATTCTTCATTGTAGGCGTTCGTATGTGCATAAATCGACTTGATTTAATGCCTTTCTCACAAACTTTTTTTTTTTGTGTGTGTGTGTGTGTTTTTAGCACATTTTGCCAAGTTTACAGTCTTCATATTCGCATAATGCTTTTTATCAGTATTAGACTTTACATACATGACATAAATAAGAAATCCACAAATAAATCTAATATCATTTTAAAAAGTTTCTATGGCAGTCAATTCGGACAGAATTTATTATGTTATCGTACTCCTTAAAATGAAATTATATTAACTTTACGGGAAAAAAACAACAATTTTTTTAAAGAAGAGGATTTCTATTAATTTCAAAGTGCATTTTCGATCATGTCATATATCTCTATTTCTCTCTTTTTTTTTTTTTTTTTCGTTGAAGGGAAAAAAAAACAGGATATTGAATTTCACTCTCAACTTGTAAAGTGGTGAATAAAATGAAGAAATAAAAACTACTGGAAAAGAAGCATTTCCTTCGTACAAAATTTAAATATCTTCGTTATTCAATTCGATTTTTAACCTGACCATGAAAATAAATACTGAAATAATCGATGACTGGTGCAATAATCAATTAAAAATAAATGTGGAAGTTTATGTAAGAGTGAATTGACTTTTTTACTTTAATAATTGATTAAGATCGAAATTAAATATTGATTATTGTTAAATAAAAAGAAAATATATAAGTTTGTAGATAGGTTTTTTGCGTGGGCGTGCTTCTATTATTGATTTTCTATATATTGCTTAATTATAATAGTTAATATTATGACGACTAAAATAAAACACATTTCTCTACCAGAAATAAAGAACGCAGTTCATTATTTTTTAGACATGAATTTTGAATAATGTATCTTCAAAAAACTCTTTAAAAAATGAGTAATCATCTTTATGTGTGTAAGTCGATTGGATTTGATTTGATTTCTGTTTTGCTTCGAAACATTTAAAGTCAATACCATTATCACAACATTTTTTAATGTTTATGAATAGAGTAAAACCCCGATAATTCGGATTAATTGGGACCAGACCCAATCCGATTTGTTGAAAATCCGGATTATCCGGAGAATTAGAAAAAAGTGAAGTAAAGTAAAACATACTTACAGAAAATCACCTTTATGTTAAACGTATTTAATATTTACAGACAATAAAAATGTTTGCTTTGCTTATTTCTTCCGAAAAGATTCCAGAAGAAGCTTTTTTTCAGAATACAACGATGAAACAAGTTAATGTTATGGAAATTAGCCAATCGCTTCTCAAACTTGAAAAAAATAATGACCAAACCGATCCGGATTCACGGGGTCCGAATTTGCGGGGTTCTACTGTACACTAATAAATGAAAGACATTTGTGTTTGTGTCTGTGTGTCTCTGTGCATCGGTTAGATTTTTTCGTAATGCTACTCCTTAAACGTCTTAAAATGTTAAAAACAGAAAGTCGAAAAAAATCGAATACAATACTTTATTATGTTATAAAGAGAAAAATGAGTGATATGAAGGTAAAATTGTCATTTATATATATATATATATATGACAATTTTACCTTCATATCACCCATTTTTCTCTTTATAACATAATAAGTTAGTTGTTATAGTTGTTTATATAAGTTATTATATAAAGTATATAATTATAGTATATATAATTATATACATAATATATATAATATATATAATTATATAAGTTATTATATAAGTTGTTATATAAATAACTGATTAAGATAGAAAAAATATATTGATTATTGTTAAGTAGAAAGGAAACATAAGTTGGTAGATAGTTTTGTTGCGTGGGAGTACTTCTACTATTGATTTTTTATATATTACTTAATTATAATAGTTAATATTATGCTGACTAAAATAAAATACATTTCTCTACCAAACAGAAAGAACACAGTTCATTATTTAACAGAGATGAATTTTGAAAAATTTATCTTCACAGAAACGCTTTAGAAATAAGAAATGAAATTAAAAAAAATTCGTTAGGTGTAAATCGATTTGATTTAATTTCATTTCTGTTTTTCTCTGAGACATGTAATATCGATGCCATTCTCAGAAACGTTCTTTAACTTTTCCAAGAATAGTTATATTTATGTGTACTAATAAATAGAAGAAATTTGTATGTGTTTGTCTTTGTGCAATGATTAGATGTTTTCGTAATAAGTACTCCTAAAAAGTCTGAACAAGTAAAAAACCGAAAGTTGAAAAAAGTTTTGGATACAATATTTTCTTATGTCATAAGCATAGCTATGAATGATAAACAGATAAAATTGTGATGGTTTGAGATTTTGATTTCTGTGAATTCTTCTTTGATTCTTCTGTGTATGTGTGACTTTGATTATCTGTGAATATTTTAGTTATTTTACAATAAAATTTCATTACAAATGAAAATTAACGAATAGACTGAAAAAGAAAGCCTCCTTTTATACTTTAAAAACTGATTAAGACAGAAATTAAATATCGATTATTGCCCTCTGTCAGTCTTGCAGAAGGGGACATTTGTAATATTTTTTCTCCTGCATTTTGTTTTAAATGCTAATAAAACATGAAGCTTTCAACATTATGCAAAAATACTTGATTACAAATATGAATGTGAAGCTTGACAATATTACTGTACAATGCATTAAAAAATTATTAAAATATTAGATTTATATTACTTTAAACATGTCACATGTTGCAGGGAAATCTGGAGCTTAATGAAAGTATTAACACGGGCTTGTCAGTAAATAATATAAAAAAACATAAACTATTACGTAGTATTATTATTAAGAGCGTGTTTGCATTATCTATTTTCCATATTTTATTTATTAGTGATTTACAATATCCAGTTGACCAAAAATAATTCCGTTTTCCTGTAACAGTTGCATTTTTAGTTTTATTTTTCTATTTTATATATATCTCTCTCTATCTCTCTTTGTACATAATTATAAATTTTAAATATGAATAATTATGCAGTACATTGTAAACTATACAAATCAAAAATAAACTAAAAGGTTTTACCGCGACATTAACTTCGCTGGAAAGTAGTTGATATTATAAATCGTCCACTGTACTGTCAATCTGATCATTGTTGTATTATTGTAACGTAGTTTTCTGGTTTACGGCAAAATAGCCAAAATAAAAACCTTTCATAAAAAGTAGTTTAAAAATGTGATATTGATATAAGTCTATTTCTTTAAAGTTAATTAAAAATAATACTTTTTTCACATTTGTTAAATTACATTTTAGAGATTAAGAAAAAAATGTTCAGTACAATTATTATTAAATTATTTTTTATATATTTTTCAATTATTCTTTTATGATATGTATACGAAAAAAATAATATTACAATACTATTTTTAAAAAATACACACACTTTTTAATGGATTTTCAATTTGATTAAATTTCTTTTTTCATTTTATTTATTTATCATTCTCAATATTTATGCAAGTTCTATTCTAAAATACTTATAATTAAAACTGTATTGAACTGGAAATTAATTAGATGACTGATATAAAATAAATAAATTAGTAAAATTATTTATTTTGTATCTGTTTATTTTTTTAAGTATTTATTTCTACCAGGAATTAAAAATGTATGTCTGTGAAAAAAAAATAGGAAAACGAAAAAAAAAAAAAAAAAAAAAAAAAAAAAAAAAAAAAAAAAACTTCTTTTTTAAACTTTAATAACTGATTAAGATAGAAGTTAAATATCGATTATTGTTAATTTTTTTAAATTGCATAAACTGTTACGAAATAAGTAAAGGAGTGCTTCTTTTATCGATTTTTCATATTTTCTTTATTGATAATTTACAATATCCCGCTGACCCAAAAACATCCAAAAAATAACAGTTTTTATTTTCAATACATATAATTATGCAGTACATTGTAAATTTTTCAGATCAAAATTAAACTGTTTTACTGCTAAATTTCCTTCTCTAGAAATTAATCCATATTATAATTCGTCCATTGTATTAACAATATGATTATTAATGAATTATTGTAATGCAGTTGTCCAGATTATACCGCAATGGTTTACAACCTGATATCCAGAGTAAAAATCTTCGATAAAGAGTAGTTTAAACATGTAGTATTAATATAAGTCTATTTTAAAAAGTTAATTTTAAAAAATACATTTGTTAAATTACATTTCCATTTTAAAGATAAACTAAAAAACGTTCAGTATTATTGTTATTAAAGTTATTTGTTTGTATTTTTTAATTACTCTTCTTTGATATATATATATATATATATGGAAACAATAATATATTACAATACTATTTTTAAAGCTACATACAGATTTTAAAAGATTTTCGATTTAATTAAAATTCTTTTTTCATTTTATTAATTTATCATCCTCAATATTTATGAAAATTAAATTCTAAATTAATTATCAATAAAACTGTATTGAACTGGAACTTAATTGGATGACTGTTATAAAAAATAATTTATCATTTTTCCCCATTTAATAATTTATTTCTACCAAAATTAAATATTGATTTTTATATATTAAAAAAAAAAAAAAAAAAAAAAAAAAAAAAAAAAAAAGAAGAAGAAGAAAAGGAATATGGCATGCGTGGGTATATTAGAATTATTGATTTTCCATATATTATTTATTCATAAATCATAATTTCTGCTGACCAAAAGAAAACACATTTCCCTATCAGAAAATTAGATTCAGGCTGTTTGCTTCTAAAGATCAAGTTTGCATATGAATAATTTTGTCTCATAATGCAGGATTTAATAATCAAAAGGAAATTAAATGGCTTCAGAGTGGGGATTTAGTGCCACTGACTGACAGGTCGAAATCTGAAAAATTGACAAGTCAGCAGTTTACGCAAATCAGGTCATACTTAACATGGGTATTTTAAGAAATACACGAAAAGGTTAACATAGTCTTTTTTTTCATCTACATAAGGTCTGGAATTTCTTTGGTTTGAATTATGTATTGTTCACGAAATTGTACTTAGGGTTTTTTGTATTTTTTTTTTTTTTTATGATTTGCTGTTCTTGTCTCTATAAATTATGTTTTAGGAATTAAATATTTCAAAGAAATCATACGATTTTCTCAATTTACAGAATGAATTTATAATTAAGAATGAATCCTTACATTTTCATTTTTTAAATCTTTGGATGGCTTTGGAAATAGGATTATTTTTCCATGAAAATCCATTGCTTAATTATTCTCTGTACGCATTATAAATGGAACTAAAGCTATTGTCATTTCTTATCTATCTATTCTAAATTTAATACCTCATTATAATTTTAAAAGAAACTTCTAACATACTGGAAATGAGTATAAGATAGAAATAACATCTTTTTTTTCTGATAGATATTTTGACACGTTATGAAACAGTAAAATATAACCGCCTTGGGACGTCTTTTTGACTACATAAATTTTCATAACCATCACAGGTAGAATAGTTGTGAAAATGCTTGTTGCTCATTTACAACGCCCGATTATGGCTTTCACATTACCCTGCAGTGACGTCACCGTGACTGTCCTTCCAGTTATTCTCAACGCGTGACAAAGTGTGACATATCTATTCCACAATGATACATATTTTAATTAATGATTTCAGATTTTGATTATTTTTTACGCCAAGCCGCAAAAAGAAAAAAAAAACACTTTTATTTTTGTGATCTTGTATCCGTATCACGGTCACATTCCTATGACTGTGCTATTAGCACAATAAAAATTTTCTTAAATGTACCGATATTGTTTATTAATTCTGCCTACGTTGCGAATTTCGAAAGATTTTTTTTAAAAACATTAATATAGGGGATATATTGAAGGTAACACAGTACTTTGAAATTAGTCAAAATATCGATCTTCTTTTTTTCAATATTACTGGAAAGTTTCTTTAATTGTGAATACTGGGAATATTTTTACCTATAAGACTATTTTATTGCGCGATACAATGATGTAAATTTTGTGAATGCAATTTCGCGATACAATAATGTAAATTCAGATATAAATTTTGTTAACAGATCTAGAACAATTACTCGCACAAATGAAAACTTTAAACTGATTTTTATCCCTGTTCGTATTTTTATAACTCGCTTGTTCGGAAAATACTGAGGGTTTTTTTTTTTTTTTTTTTTTTTTTGCTAATTTAAATAAAAGTTTGATTTTTTTTTTTTTTTGCTTATTTCCTATGGCGTATTTAATATTTTTGTGTATGGTTTTGACATTCAAGTTTCTATATAATTTTTTTTTAATATTTAAATTGAGAGTTATCGAATTTTCTTCATTTTTTGATATACACGAAAAAAAAAATCATATTAAATGTAAAATCCCATATATCGAAAATCCATGCACATTTTTATGTATCATAGTTTAATGAATGGAAAAAAATCGAAGCAAAAATATTCACATTTAATACAGTAGTAGAGTTTTTTTTTAAGTCAAATAAAAAAATAAATATATTAAAAATAGGCTGTTTTAAAATATTTTTTTTTTATTTTAATTAATTTTTAGTATTAAGTATTGTGCCACCACACATATTACAGTATTATGAAATTGAAGAAATTGTTTCAAAGTTACTATGTCTCCTTAAAAACTATAGTGATAAAATTATTTGCATAAAAAAAAAATCTGTTGAAGGAAACATATTAGATCACAGGTATAAAGCAAAAAGCGCTTTAATCAAAATGAACAAGTTTAGGCAACTATTATTTTATGAAATTTTTTAATTAAAATATTTTTAGTATCTGTTTCCAAATTCTAGATCACTTCAATTTTTTTCTATCTTTAGATTTACAGCACTTAAACTTTTAGACCCACTCGAAGTAAATGCCTCTCATCTAATCTCATATTCATATTTATTATAGTTGATGAATTATTAAATATTCAAAATTGACCGGTTTTTTTTTTTGGTTATCTGTACGTGTACATGTTATCCCGTGTTATCCCGTGATTTTTAATTATCAATTTCATATTGAAAATATCGCTGAAATAATTTTTATAAATTTAGATTTTAAAAAGCTCGCCATTTCTTCGAGAAATCATGTACACTAAAACAAAAATATATGATGTCTAAAAGTTATAAAAATATGCCTTTAGCTGCACTTTCAACCCTCATAGGATGATTAAGTTTTTTTTTTTTTTTTTTTTTTTTTTTTTTTTTTTTTTTAATGATTATAAGTATTTAAGAAATGATAATAGATTTGACATTAAAAAAATGACATAACATACACATATATGATTATTAAATAACCTGTTCATAATTTACCAGTAACAGTATATTTTATATCTGCTATCAGTTATGCATTCATATTTTACCGTAAAATGGGGTGGATCGGAACACTTTTCATCTTTAACGTTAAAAAAAAACACACAACTGATTTTTTAATTTTTTTATTTTTCTACTAGAAACTTCGGTATTGTTTCTTTACTTTTTAAGAAAAAACGAAACATTTTTCCATTTACATATGTATTATTTATTTTTTTAATTGTGTTCCGATTCACCCCGCAGATAGGGGTGAATCGGAACAAATGCTATAATCTTTATTTATTCCGATTCAAACTTTAATAGGGTTAATAAAAACAGGTAATATTGATAAGGGAGTATTAGGAACACATAGTTACTGTGAAACCAAGCCTTTATATTATATGGGTGATTCTCAAAATAGGGGACAATTTATGTCTTTCGGAATACAAAAAAATTGAGAGGTTTTCTGTTATGTTTTTATATTTAGATATGTTTGTCTTAATATTATTCATTATTTGCACTCAAGAATTACTCACTTTTTAGTTAAAAACACCTTAAAATAACAGAATAAATGTTCAAAATTTCATTAGCATGGATGTAAACAGCAGCTGTGCCTTGTATATACTAGCTTTTTCAAGAGTTAATATCATGTTTATAAAATAAAACAAATGTTATTCTTTCTTTAAATTAATCAAGGAGAGGATTTATCCAATAAATTTCTTTTTAAAAATAAAATTATAGTACTTAAAAAAAGAATTAATGTTTGTCCTCCATATTCTATTTTCTAAACAAGGTCATACTATAACAGCTGGTTATTAATCAAAATATCATATTCACATATGACAATAGTTTGAAAATATAAAGTTTCTCCATGGCAACAAGTAGCCATTTTATCCCAGCCTGAAAATAGAAGCATGTATTGTATTTTAAGAATAGAAGTCGAATATTAGGGGCGTACATCAATTGTATGTCATTAGAATGGATAATAATTTTCATGTTTATTTTATAATTTAAAATTTTATTTTACTTATTTGCATAATAATTTTGTGTTTTAAAAAGCCTCAGAAAAGACGATTGCATTGTGATTATATTATGGCTCATAATCTTATTTAAATTAAAATTTGTCATTAGCATGGACAAATATCAGTGTCATTAGCATGGTTTTTCTGTCCATGCTAAAGACTCCTATGTGCGTAAATGTAACCATTGCTTATATTGTATCATTTATAAAGTTTAATTTTACATGTAAATTTAGGTATTACATTTATTATCCCTAAAATATGCATTAAATCTGTCAGAAAATCACTAAGACAGCTTCTTACATTGTTAGTGTCAGAATGTTGCTCATGTAAACAAAGTTTGCTCTTTGGTAATGTTTTTTTTTTTTCTCCTTATATGTATATATGTAAAAATGGAAACCATTTACTGAAAAGGAAGGTTAATAAATATAGAAAAAAAATATTTAAACAAGAAGAAAATAAAAATTTCTTAATATATTTATTCCATGCAATTTGTTTACTCATTAGCGTGGCTCAAAAAATACTAATTATTTTTTTAAGTTAATTTTTAAATATTTAGCTCTGCTGACTACATGTAAAGTATACCTAATACTATATTAACAACACCTATTTTTTTTTTTCAGAAATTTTGCTAACAGTAATTTTTTTAAGATTTCACTTTTGAAATTGTCCCCTATTTTGAGAATCACCCATATACAAGTAAAGATATGCCTTTTTAAAAATTAGAAAACAACTTTCAAATCAAGAAAAATTTTAATTTATTTTAAGAAATTATATTCGAATTTCAGAAGCAGAATTTTATACAAATTTAGCCCTGTTTTGAGTTATACTTTACTAGTAGTCATTGGGTAAGTGAATCTATTGAGTAGCCCCAATCGCTGCATGTATTAAAACGATCTACTAATACGCCCTCATCCCCAGCCCTTAATACTGTTTTCATCCCTCTCTTTTTTAATTAATTTTTTATTTTGAGATGTTTGCATAATGTTGTGGATGTCAGAGAATAATTCTGTGCAGTTCTTCTATTTAATTTGCTATTTTTAATTTCTTTTAATGTGTGTTCCATGTTTATTGGATTAGGCGTTGACTTTTTTGTTTAACCAAGTAATTTCTTGGCACCTTTAAACTCTTCAAGAAATAAGAACAAAAAAGATATTATTACAATACATATTCATATATATGTTTTCATGTATTACATGAAATTATTACTGTATAGAAAAATAAAACATGAGAGAAAACGTGTTCCGATTCACCCCGTAAATCTTAAACCTCTGATGTTACAAGCTATTTTACATTTTTTCATTATGTATTTTAGAAATAAGTAGAATTTAATACAAAATATCGTTTATAGGTTTATCATTAGTTGAAAATCCCCTCTCTTAGGTTTAGAATACGAAAAATACTGTATTTACATACAAATTTTGAAGACGTTGAAAAAATGAGGTTTTTGAGGATCCTCTTGAAGTTTTTTTTTTTATATACCCCAGTATTTGTGCAAATATGTCAAAACTGAATTTTTCAACTCTTAATGTTATTACCTTCTTATAAAAAAATTGGAAACAAAAAATATCATCACATATATTTATAATGAATTTATACGTATTACTGGGAAATTTTGTTCCTATTCACCCCGCCGTTCTTATTCACCCCACTTTACAGTACTTCAAGAAAATTTACGTTCCCTTAAATCACAATAAAATTGAAAAATACATAGTTATTAATCTTGGTGATCGCATTATTTTTTTTTGAATTATTAACAGTGTATTTAATCAGTGATATCACATAATAAAAAATTATAAGATTCAAAGACAAAAAAAGAAAAAATAATTAAAATAACGTAATAGATTCATGCATAATATAAAAATAACATAAAATAAAAAATTAACACAACAGATACATTTAAAATCTAGTCAGTTAATAATTCTACCAATTAAATACTATTTTTCGTAAGCATGCGGATTTTAATTCATATTTTGTTTTAACAGTATTTTTATCTCCATTGGCATTATAGTATAGTATTTCAATTTAAAAAAGTACATATTATTTGAATATATATATATATATATATTTCATGAGATATTTTTACAGGAAATAGCTTCAAATTAGTCAGATCATACATTTAGAATCACAAAACATACAAACATGAAAAAAAAATGTAAGTCAGTTTACAATTCTACAAATAAAATAAATTAATAAATAAATAAAAACATTTTACATTCGCTAACATAATTTAATTCATAATTTTCTTCAAGACACTTTTAATTCCATTAACATTATCAGCCATTAAAGAATTACACATTATTTGATGGAACCATTTTTTTTAGCTGTTAATCTTCCTAACGATCGCAATATTATATAGTTTAGGATTTCAACTGATTACATTCAGAATCTTTTATTATATCCCTTTTACTAATGTGAATTATTTCATTTCCCCAAGGCTTTCACATTATTAAACATGAGATATTTTGTGTAAGACTGCTTCTTTTCAGAAAGCTTAGCGACAAACGTCTTATGAAAATATTTCCAATCTCAACATACATTTCTCTTATTAAAAAGATGACAGCAAAACAGTTTTTCGTTATTAATCGTTCTGTTGATGCATTGCTTTTATATTTTCTTTAGCTTGAAAAATGATTTTTGTATTCTTTAAAAGGATCGTGGATGTTTATTTGAGCAAAAATCGACCCGAAATTCCACATTTATTTCTATGTGTACTGTAAACTAAACTTAAAAAACAATACAACAGATGCAATTATACTATATATAGTTAATACTTATACCAATAAAATGATATTTTCCATAAATCTATAGATTGTAATTCATATTTTGTTTCTATGATAATTTAAACTCCACTGACATAACAGTATATTAAAAAAATGCATATTATTTGAATAATGCATTTTTAATTCCTGAAAATATTTTACAGGAAATTGATTGGGATTAGTGGCATTATACACTTAAAAGCACGTAATATTCAAACTTGCATAAATAACATCGTAAATTTAACGAAAAACTAACATAACAATTCATAATTCTACCAATAAAAAACATATATACGCTAACAGAATTTATTTCATATTTTTCTACGAGGAACTTTTAATTTCATTGAAACTATCAGCCATTACAAAATTACACATTTTTTGATGGAAACCCCCTTTTTTTTAGGTTGCTAATTTTTATAAAGATGGTAACATTATTCGTGAAATAATATTAGTGAAAATAGTTTAGGATTTCAGCTGATTACATTCAGAATCTTTAATATATACCCCTTTTACTAATGTGAATTGTTTAATTTCCTCAAGGCTTTCGCACTATTAAGGATCAGGTTTTCCGTTGTAAGGCTGCTTGTTTTTAGACAGCTTAACGACAAAAATCTTAGAAAATACTTCCGATTTCAACATACCTTTCTCTTATTAAAAAGACGACGGCAATTTTTTTTTCATTATCAGTCGTTCTGTTTGTTCATTGCTTTTAGATATTATTTAACTGGAAAGATTGTTTTTGTATTCTCTAACCAACTGCGAATTTTTATTCGAGCAAAAATCGACATTTACTTTTGCGTGTATTGTCAACTCAACCTAAAAAAATAATAAAGCAATAGAAGCAATTAAAGTATAATTAATTAAAAATTCCACCAATAAATTGATGTTTTCCATAAGCATTTTAATTCATATTTTGATTCCAGTAAATAATATTTCCAATTCCAAAATACATTTCTCTTATTAAAAATGTGACAGTATTTTTTTTTCATTATCAGTAGTAGCGTTAGTGCATTGACTTCAGATAGCTAGGAAAATGATTTCTGTATTTTTTTAGGTGACCGTCGATTTTTATTTGAGAAAATATACCGCAAAAATCGACATTTTTGTTTTGTGTATACAGTCATCTCTGTGAAATCCGCACACTAATAACTGTATCACATGTAGAACGATTTTTCCGCAAACATTTTTACAAAACATGATCGTTCATCTTTCTGCGTGTTCGGTAAACAGATTTTCCAAACTTATCGCAGGATTATTTAATTTCTTGCTCCGCTCCTATTGGTCAGTTGATCAGCGAGTGCAACTTTTGTAAGTTAATGTTGTATAGGAGAAAAATTCTGCGAAAGTCGTCAGTGTGATACCGCTATTAGGAACCAAGAATTTTGTGGATTAAACATTTTTGCAGATAACACATAATCCCGTTGTTTAAATTTTATTTCCGAAAGTTTGACAGTAAATTACAAACAGTTTTTCAAATTATTTTAATAGTCATAAATAAATCAGTCAATTAAGATAATTTTTTTCAAACAAGTTGCACTTAAAGATAGATTTTTTTTCCTTTATAACGATGTAAAAATTTAATAATCTACCTTTAGAAATTTAAAACAAAATGCAACAACAAGAACTGCAAAACCTGAAGTGAAAAAATCAAGCAAATATTACAAATGAAAAGGGTATCGAGTTTTAAAAAGAAATTTACAATTCTTTGAAAATACTTCACACTACATTATTTGGGTGAAAAATTATTTTTTCATACTATCCTTTAAGTTAATTTTTATAATGTCATGAAAAAAATGTTCTAAAGTTTAACAAATTCTCTATTGAACTATTTATATATAACTAATGAAGTATTTATATGTATCACAGAAAACTAGTTAAGGGTACTCTGGACGTTTAAAGTAACTACTTTTAGTTTCAATAATAGAGTTACAGTTTTAGTTCTTATAATCATTGTAAAAATTACAATTAAAATAGAAAAGAAAAACGCAATGTATCACTGGTTTAATATAATTTATTTAATAGGTAAGTTCGTTACATATATATATATATATATATATATATACATAATACGAAATTTGCTGCTCATTCATTATTTTAAGTACTGACACAGCAAAATGGTGGTTCTATATCGTAGTCTATGAACACAATTTACATTTTGCTCTCAAACAAAATATTATTATAAAAAAAATATTTATATTCTGTTTATATTAAAATATTTATTCATTAGAAATTGAATGACTAAAAAAAGAAAAAAAAACTTTATGAGTTTAACACACACATACACTCAAAAACAATGCCTGCATTCAAATCATAGAGGTATACACAAATATTACACAGACATACACGCTATAAATGTAATAAACTCAACTGAAGTGAAAAATTAGCCAGAGCCAAGAATGATGTGCTTCGTGGCTCCGGCTATTTTATCGCTCCAGTTAGGTTTATTGCATTTAATATTGCATATAATATTTGTGTATACATTTATCTTTATTGTGAATGGCAATTTTCATTGTTTACATTTCAATGTGTATGCGGATAATAGACATTTGAGATTTTCACAGAATTGACTGTATTTTTAATTTCCAATTTGTACTATATTAGTCGTGGAAAATTGCCTGCAAATGCAAATATTTTCCCAAAGTTACAAGAGTTTTAATTTTACTCACAAACAATTTTTTGATCTTTTATTAATTACCTTAAACCAAAACAAATGTTTTAAGTTTTATTATTATTATTATTTATAAAATGCACCTTGCTTCTTATTTTTAATAAAAGTTCATGAATTGATAAGGAAGAATTCGAAATGCGCAAAAAAATGAGCTGTGAATGCATTTTAAAATTTGACTTCATTAAGGCAGTAAAATTTAATTTTTAACTTATTATAAGGTGTAATTTTCATGAAAATCGATATGGAATTCAGAAAAATATGTCTTAAACATAACTATTTAAGAGATTAAAAAAACAATGCACAGATTTATTTGTAATGGAGTTTTACACGATTAAAATCAAAAACCGAGGAAATATCTAAATAATTACCATTAAGAAAAGAGAATTTTGAAACTTCTTAAAGTTGCTTAATAACATAATAATATTGAAAGTTTCTTTTAAACGGGAAAAAGGGTCAGAAAAAATGATTTTTTTTTCTAATACTACAATTTATAAGAAATAGTTTCAAAAATTTGAAGTCATTAGGGCAAAAGTGTTTGAGTTACAGACAATTTAATCTCCGGGCGCTTGGTCCCTCTGGCCGTCACTAAGACATTAAAAACGATACTTTTGTGTTGGCTTCTCGCAAGGAGTTAACCAAAGACGTAGTTTAAGGTATTAAGGGGACATATTTTAGGGCACCTGTTTTGTAGCAGCTGTGTATGTAAATTAATGAATCAAACATTAATCGCATTTTTCTCAAGACTTAAAAAAAAAAAAAGGTACTGAAAATTTCTTGAAAACCTTCGGACTGATTTCGCTTAAAGTTTGTACACTTAATTTACATACTAAACACTAGTTTATGAACGAAAGATTTTTTTTATTACAGCACAATTTTTAATTAAACAAAAAGAGCACTTTTTGACAAAAATCAAAGTTTAAATGAAAGTTTTTTGATTGCACATTCACCAAAAATTCAAAAGTGATTTTTTTGTTAATCTTTTCGTTCAAATTCGAGATAAACTTATGTACTAAAGAAATCCCTTTGGTTTTTTAATTTCAGATGAAGAAATCATGAATCATCCAGACTACCGCATAGAAACTTTTTCTTGGTGTTACTCGGTTCTGACTGCTAACAATGGCTGAATTTTCAATATAGCAGAATATTCTTAGAATAATGCTTAATAATATACAATAAGTTTACAAACATTAATAAATAAAGTATTCAGTAAAAAAATCACAAATATATGCTTTTTTTAGTATCTCAGACTCTTGTCCCCCTTTAATGTGTTCTTTATACTTACGGTGAAATACGTATCTGCATGTAATTTCAAATCTCTATTATGAAAAATAAAAGATTTTTTTTAAAGATTCATAATCCTCTTCACTAATTTTCTCAGAATGTTACTTTTAAATAGTTCAAGAATTAATTTGTTAAACTCTCAAAAAAAATTTTTTTTTCTTTATTAAAATTTTTTTAATAAAGAAATGAAGATAATATATTTAATAAAGAAGAACATGAAGAAATAAATTTTTACCCAAAGACTGTAGTGTAAAATAATTTCAAATAACGATAACATTCTTTTTAAAACTTAATATATATTTCCTTTCTAATGTTTTGCTTGATTTTTTCACTTGAGGATTTAAAGTTCATGTTACAGCATTTTTTTAAATATCTAAACACTATTTTTTTTTTCATTTCGCCGTTTTTTCTCCTACAACATGGAATGTTCGGTGATCAAATTAACATCTTTATCTGCACACATCCAAATATCTCGAATGTCATCTTAAAATTTAAAAATTTGAATTATTATTATTATTATTGTAATTTTTAATGGCATTTTCTTAACTATAGCAACTGAATTTCTCTAATTTTGCAGATAAAAGAAACAGAAAAAAATTAATAGGAAATATTTGAATTATTTGACATCCTTTTTAAATGGAAATTGAATTTTATTTAAAGAAATGGTGAAACTAATATTGCGATTAAAGTGTATTTTTCAAGAAACTTGTTTCCACACGTTCAAGCTTCAGAAATCAGTAAATTTTAGAAAGCGGAAATAATTCTTCTGTTGATTGAAACATTGAAATAAATTTCGATGACAAAAAAGAAAAGAAAATCTACCTTTAATTTTTAAATTTAATTTAAAGTAGAAATATGGATTTTCAATTATTTCCTTAAGATGGCGATTTAATTTTTTTACAATGATGATAAAAATAAAACTTTTCATTCGAGGAGAATTATATAGCTCTTAGAATTTATTTGAATTCATAAACATAAAAAAAAACTTTAAAAAATCGCCAAAATAAAGACATTTTTATTTAAATTCATCCAAATGATATCATTTCTACAAGATCTGAAATTTAAAGCAGAATTAAAGAAGAATGAAATGCGCTTGGAAAATAAAGTCATAGGACATGTGAATTTCAACTGGGAAAGCTTTTGATTAAAATTGTAAATATACATTTTTATATGAAATATTGTATTTACTGAAATCATTTAATTCTTTCTTTCTAGATTTAAAATCAAGTAATTAATTTTCTTCAAAATAATGGTGTCATGCAATTCAGAAGCAACACATCGGCGTACCACAAATGTATACTATAATGGTAATTTCCCAAAAACAAGACACTTAGAATTTACAGTAGTAGCGTAATTTGTTGACGGAAAAATAATAAGATGTAAAAAGTGTAAGAGTTTATATTAAATTAACAACAACAACAAATAATGTATAATTATTTTATGTTTTATAATTTCTATATAATTTACGTTATCATGAACAGTGGAAAAATATATGCTTGTAATTTTCTGGGACTATATATATATTTTAAGGGACAGCTATATTGCCATATAGAAACTATAATGTGCGATTTCATCTTGCAATGTAAAAGATATATGTTTAAAATACAGAAAATACTAATTTTGCAATGATTAATTAATATAGTTTCTATGTTACATGGGAAAGTCAATCATAATTTATTCATCTAGATGCAAAATTAGACAGAATCTTTAGCAACTGTTACAGAGGTTACATATAATATGAATGGAGTTGTCATTCTTATCTTTTTAGCTCGGAATATTAAATGTTAATAAGCAATGTGAAGGGGGAAAACTACAGCTATACCTAGTGGTTAAAAGTTTTAATGCTTTAGACACAGTGTTAACTAAGTCTATGATTTATATTGTATAGAAATTCAGTTCTACGATTCTTACGATAAAACGTCAGATACTAAAAACATCAAGAAATAATATAATTTATATGAAAAAGATATCATTATAAGTAAATTATTCATTGAAAATGGATCCAATAACAAAATCCAATTGAAAACGCGCATGTGTATAAAATAAAATATTGAAAATGAAATATAAATCTTAATATAATACTATGACCTTCTGATCTAATAGTAAAAAAGGGCAAAATAACACTTTTACGCATTTTTCACTAAAAGAAAAAAACTGCAGTTTATACTTTTAAACGAGTCAGAAAATTTTAAATTATTCATCTTATTTAAATTTTTGTCTTAAGTAAAGAACTAGATGTATTGTAAAGAAAATGTAATAAAATATGAAAAATTACACATTTAATATGAAGAATGTTTTTTTTTTTTCGAAATGATCAAAAGACATGTAATACTCATTCTTTGAAGAATGCTTTTGAATTTTACCTTTAAAAGTTCACAAGTACTTTGATAGCTCATATTTTGCGTTCTAAACATTGCGATCGATATGTGGATATTGCCTTTAACTATAAATTTCTCGCATTAATCTCTTTAATAAGCGATATTTAAAAATTTTGTTCAATATTCAAAATAACATTTATTATGTATTATTCATAGTAACATTTATACTTAAATTACAACTTATTTCCTCCACTTTAAGATTAATTGAAATTATTTGAGTTTGTTCTCTGTTCATACATTTATTTTAAGTGGCTTTAAACATAAGAGTAAGTTCTGAATGTTACTTTTAAATTGCCTTTGTAACATTTTGACATTGCAATTATTGATTAATAAGTAACTCCATTTAGTATTCAAAATTTTGCTTTTACCTTAATGGTAATTCAAATGACTAATATGTAAGGATTATTCGTTGGATTCCATACATTCATGACAGACCTGGAGGCTGTAGCAGAAACAATTACCTGATTAAGTTCACGTGTAAAAATCTAGCATTAATTAAATTTCAATTCGCATATTAAAACGCAATCGGCCTGCCAATATATATCTTAATGGAAAACACCTAAAAACCCTATGCTTTGTATAGATCCTAAAGCTTTGTATAGATGATTTGTGACATTTCATACATTCATTATACACCAGGAGGCGGCAGCACAAACAATCATCTAATCGAGTTCATCGAAATCATCCAATTTAAGGAGATAGTGGACGTTATTTATTTATTGAAATTATTTGTTGGGTTTTGTTATTTTATTTTATTTATCTATCTTTTTATTGCAAAGATATGAAATTTTGTGCAAATTTGCATTTCATCATAAGTTTATACAACCACGTTAAAAGAAAATTCCAATCATAATAAACAAGTATATGTAACTCCATTAATATTGAAAATTATTATTTCATCATAATGGTATTTCAAACGACTTGATATGTATGACTCGTTAGATTTTATACAAAATCACATATTTTAGTTTTTTAATGTACGTTAGAAGATATGCAATATATTTCAGATGTTTTAAAGTATACGATCAATTAAATAGATATAAGTATACGATCAATTAAATAGATCAATTTAATAGATATATCAAATTGAAACCCTAAACATGCATAAATAAAAATATTCAATAAACGAGCAACTCAAAGTATTACTCGTGCTCAGAGAGTTCCGTCCGAAAAATATAGGCATTGTTAACTTTATTAATTAAAGGATTTTTTTTTCTAAAACATAATAAGAATTTGTAAAAAATATATACAACGTAAGGTTGGGACATAACTGTATATACTATGTAAGTATGTACTGGTATATCATAAAAGTTTAAAGAAATATGAAGCTTAAATAATATCAAATAATGCTAATCTGTATAATTCTTTTTCAAATCATATCCTAATTTGTTTAAACTGACCTTAATTTGGTACTGACCACGAAAATAGTGCGTATTTAAACTTAATTTTTTATTTCATAAAATTAAATTCAGCGTAATAATAAGCTTCTCTATTTATAGTGTACATATAGAAAATCCGTGCACAAATTTTAAACTGGGCATTGTACTAAACGCGTATTTCAGAAGGAGGCCGCAAAATTCAAATAGCACCATAAGTCCGTCCCATGTTTTCCCTTATAGATTTTTATTTAAATTTTAAGGCCACGAAATGCGTATTGAGATATCCACAGAATGCAAACTAGCTGTGAATAACTTGGTATTTATGTGATTAATTCTAATGAATTATAGTTCGTTTTTAACAATTTTATGTTTATTGCTTTAATACCGCTACCGGGCATCACATTACATATACATAAAATTAAGAATTGTTAAAGTGAATTTAAAAATTGGTGGCACATAGAGTGTGTCACATCGTCTTTATTTTTCTCCAAACCATTCGTGTCTTTAACTGTCAATAACCCTGCTAATAACCGACGATTTTTTTTTCAGAAATCATTATTAAATTTCATTTTATACTTCTACTACAACAGGCACCTCCAGCGTGCTTCAATACCTTACCTTAGCTGAAGGTCCGAAAACGAAAATTTGTATGTATCAGAAAAACGCGCTTTCTAACTAACTATATGACCTATAGTAACAGCTATAGATTTTCTGCAAGGTTTAAGGAACATATTTTTGCGTCACATTTTCGATTATATCACTAGCGTATATAATACCTAAAGTTAAAGGGAATGTACTTTTGAGTTCTGTGTTATAAAAGCTTTCACACAATACCCCATTAAATAGAGAAAGAATATGTATATATTTTTAATTTCAAGTAAAGTAATTAGCCCCTTTTCCCTAAATATATATGTGAATGTTTTATATCTGTAAATATGTGGGTAAAAATAATTATTATTTCCTCCAATTGGAATTTCTCGCTTTCCATAATTTAAGAGTTAAAGTGGGTGTGACAGACAAACACAGGAAGGATCGTATAATGGTTCGGTTTTAGCTTTTTAAGTTCGAAACCCTAAAAAAGAAATGGAAATCTTAATGTAACTCCATAACCTTCTCATGTAATAGTTATAAAAAGCAAAATACATTTTTATATTTGTTACTGTAAATGAATGAAAATTCTAATTTACGCTTTTAAGCCTGTTAGAATACTTGGAATTATTCATTTTATTTAAATTTTCGGCTTTAGGTAAAGCACTGAATGAATTATAAAAAAAAAATAAATATGAAAATAATATGTGAATTTTAAGAACATTTTCTCTTCGAAATGATCAAAAGACTTACAATGAACATTCTTTGAAGAATACTTTTGAACTTTTGTTTTAAAAGTTCATAAACACTTTCATCGCACATATTTTTTGTCCTAAATATTGAAGTCGATATGTGTATATTTCATTTAATTATAAATTTCTCGAATTGATCCCTTTAATGAGCGTTTTTTTTTTTTTTTTTTTTTTTTTTTTTAATCTTTTCAATTTTAACAGTAACATTTACACTTAATAACAACTTATTTGCTTGACCTTAAGTTTAAATGAAGCAGTGTATAAGTTTGCTTCCTATTTATGCATTTATATTAAGTAGCTTTGAACATAAGAATAAGTTTCGAAAATTGCTTTTAAAATTGTCTTTGCAACATTTTGACATTAAATGAATTGATTTCTAGGTAACTGCATTAATAGCCAAAATTATCCTTTCAACATAATGGTAATTCAAATGATTTTGAATAGATCATTCGAAAATTTTAATGACAAAACGTATCTTATAGTTTTTTAACGTATGTTAGCAAATATGTGATATGTTTCAGATGTTTTAAAACATATTATCCAAACAAACAAAAAGCTAATTAAAAACATGCATTTGTATAAAGTAAAATATTCAAAAAAGAAACTGAAATGCTTATATAACACTATGACCTTCTCACCTAATAAAAAAAAAGCAAAATAACACTTTTTGTTTTTCAAAGGAAAGAAAATTGTAATTCACACTTTTAGATCTGTTAGAATAGTTGAAATTATTCACTCCATTTAAATTTTTAAGTTTAGAACTAAAAGGATTGTAAAAAAATAATGGAATATAAAAGACTGAACGTGAAATGTTAAGAATATTTTTCTTTCTAAATGATCAAAAGACTTATAATACACTTTCTTTGAAGAATACTTTTGAACTTTTACATTTAAAATTTCATTTCTCATATTTTGCACCCTAAATATTTTGGTCGATATGTGGATATTTCCTTTAAATACAAATTTCTCGCATTAACCTTCTTAATAAACATTTTTTTATTGTGTGCAATTTTCATAGTAACATTTATGCTTAAATTACAACTTATTTGATCAATCTTAAGATTAAACGAAACTATATAAGTTAGCTTTCCTATTCATACATACATTTTAATTGGCTTTAAACATAAGAATAAGTTTCGAGTATTGCTTTTAAATTTACCTTTGTAACATTTTGCATTAAATGAATTAGTTGCTAAGTAACTGCGTTAATAGTCAAAATTATCCTTTCATCAAAATGGTAATTCAAATGATTTTGAATGGAAGATTTGTAAAATTTTATAATGAACAGATTTTTATTTTATTTTATTTTATTTTATTTTATTTTATTTATTTATTTATTTATTTAATTATTTATTTATTTAATTATTTATTTATTTATTTTGTATGTTAGGAAATACGCGATATGTTTCATATGTTTTAAAATATACGATCCAATAAAAAATCTAATTGAATACATACACTTGTACAAACTAAATATTAGAAAAACAAACGGAAATACTATTATAAAGCAGTGACTCTTTCATTTAATAGTAAAAAAACGAAAACACTTTTACACTTTTTTTCTGTAAGGAAAAGAAAATTGTAATCCACACTTTTAAGCCTGTTAGAATTGCTGAAATTATTCTTTTCATTTAAATTTTCGTCTTTAAGTTTAGATTTAAAAGGATTGTAAAAAATCAATGAAACATGAAAGATTACATGTGAAATGTTAAGAATATTTTTCGTCCGAAATTATCAAAAGACTTATAATACATTTTCTTTAAAAAATGCTTTTCAACTTTTATCTTTAAAAGTTCACAAGTACTTTGATCGCTTATATTTTGTGTGCTAAACATTAAGATCGACATGTGAATATTTCCTTTAACTATAAATTTCTCCAACGTGCATTAACCTCTTTAATAAGCGGTTTTTTTAAACTTGTACAATATCCATAATAACATTTGTACGTCAATTACAACTTATTTGCTTGTTTTCAAAATTAAACAAAACTATATAAATTTGCTTTCCTATTTATACATACATTTTAAGTGGCTTTAAACATAAAAGTAAGTTTCAAATATTGCTTTTAAATTGCCTTTATAACATTTTGATATTAAATAAATTTAATGCTATGTAATTACATTAGCAGCGAAAATTATCCTTTCATCATAATGGTAATTCAAATGACTATGAATAGGTAATTCGTAAGATTTTATAACAAACCACATCTTTTACTTTTTTAATATATGTTAGGAAATATGTGATACGTTTCAGATGTGTTTAATATATATGACCGAAAAATAAAAGAAAAACTTATTGAAAGCATACACTTGTGTAACTTAAAATATTCAAAAAAGAAATGATCCTGATACAGTAAAACCTCCATAACGGACACTCCCGAATAGCGTACACCTCTATTTAACGTCCAGTTTTCCAATCCCCACTCCCAAAACCTACATTTTTGTATGTTTAACCTCTGAATAGCGGACATTCCAAATAGCGGACACTATTTTCGACGATAAAGGATGAAAAAATATTTTTTTAACAAGGAAAAAAATGAAAAAAGAAAGTAAAAAGGTATCTAAATTTATCAGGGTAATGTGTCACAAATTTTATGATCACAGATAAATGCAGAGGGTGGGCTGAGGACATTTTCCTTCGCGTTCGTTGTTGAATTCCAAGATTTGCCTGGGAGGGACATCTCCCAGAGCATTCAAATGCTATGCCCCCAGGACTATTTTATGATTTTAATGATAAAAAAGTGTAATCCCTATCCCCGCTCGGAACTCTATAATGACCAATAACATCACATTGAAAAACAAATTGCACGTAATCACAAGCAAAAATAAATTTTTGCAACGGATTTTTTTTTTTTTTTTTTTTTTTTTTTTTTTTTTTTTTTTTTTATAACAATGTAATAAACTGCAATTAAAGGTGTGCACAATTTTATTTAAGTTTCATTGCTTAAAAAATAATTTTAATTTCTCATTAGTCATATAATAGAGATTTTAGAACATATAAATGTCAATTAATGAAATATTAAGCATTTCTTAGCGATTTTTGTATCTCTGAGGTTTTCCCAATAGCGGACACCTCCGAATAGCGTACAATTTTTGCGTTCCCGAGGTGTCCGTTATTTAGAGGTTTTACTGTATAACACTATGAAGAGAATATAGAAATCCTGATATAACACTATGACCTTCTCATCTAAAAAAAAGTAAAACAATCTTTAAATCCTTTTTTTCTACAAAAGAAAGAAAATTCTAATCCACACTGTTAGAATTATTGAATTTATTCACTTCATTATAATTTTTCTCTTTAAGTTCAGAGCTAAAAGGATTGTAAAAAAAATAAAGGAATATGAAAGATTACACGTGAAATGTTAAGAATATTTTTTCTTTCGAAATGATCAAAAGATTTATAATACACTTTCTTTGAAGAATGTGTTTGAACTTTTACCTTTAAAAGTTCATGAGTACTTTGGTCGCTCGCATTTCCGTTTTAAACATTAAAGTCGATATGTGGATATTTCATTGAACTGTAAAATGTCTAGCATTAAGTTCTTTAATAAGCGATTTTTAAAAATCTTGTGCATTTTTCATTGTAATTTATATACTTAAACTACAACCAATTTGCTCAATATTAAGATTAAATAAAACTACTTGAATGCGCGCTATGTTCATACATTCAGTTTAAAAGGCATTAAATGTAAGAGTAAGTTTTCGATATTGCTTTTAAAATTGCCTTTGTGACGTTTTGACATTACATAAATTTCCTGTTAAATAACTAGATTAATACTCAAATTTTGGTTTTATCTTAATGGTAATTCAAATAACTTCGTATGTGTAATGCATTGCATTTTACAATAATACATATCTGTAATTTTTTTATTTATGTTATGAGATATGTATTACACGTCAGACATTTGAAAACAGAAATGCTTTTCTTTTGAATTTTCCTAAAAATTTGATTATTTCTTATTTATTGAAATAAATATTATACACTTTGAAGTATTTGAAGATGGAAATTTATTAAAACAAAAAGTTTTGTTTTTATATGAATTAAAAGAATATAAAGGAAAAAAAATATAGAAATAAAGGTTTATTAAAAAGTAAGTAATGATAATTCCCACAAATTAAAGGAACGGTGTTAGTTATTGCTATTTGTTTCCATTATAGAGATATAAATTTATAGAGCTTTTTATTCATTATTTCTACGTTTTTTTTTTTTCAAACATTTATTTATTAAACGAATCTAAAATCTGCAAATATTGAACAAATAAAGTCATATGCATTGTATAAATGTATCCGGAAAAGTTTTTTTTGTTACTGTAACTTGTTTGGAAAGTAGTTAAATAAAAAAGCTCGAGGATTCCATTTTGCATGTGACATTTTTATTTATTTATTTCTGTCTCTGACCGAAGTAGTGAGTCAATTTATTTAGTTTATAATCATCGATACAGTTATACAGATTTTAATAAAATAAATCCTATCATTATAATTTAAAATAACCGGAATTATACAAAATTAACGTACTGAGAAAATAAAGTTCATCAATCAATGAATAAGCGTTTCGTTAAAGAATTTTAGAAAATGCAAATCAAAAAGTAATCGAATTTTGAACACATGGAGAGCGCTATCATTTAATTTCCCTCTGTTTTCTCCTACCTTTACTGTGATTGCTTTCCATTGTCATTTGGAACCTTGAATTGTAATAAAATAATAAATACGATTAACAAAATAATAATCATGATAATAAAACTAAGTTGAATTCTAGCGTTGGCATGGAAAAGGTAGTAAGTAAAGAAAACTTAATTTTACAGAGAAAACAAAAAACGGTTTCAAACTACTAAATTACTAAGTTTTAATCACAAAAAATAAGCATATGAGATCCATCTATGGATAGCTCAGCTTTACAAAATTTTTTTAAATCAAAGTTCAGTTTAAAGCATACTTATTTTGAAGTATTATTATAATTATTTTATAATAAATCTCAAAATAGATTTTTCTTGACATACTTCCATTTCCATGTCAATACCTTAATTAGAGTTACTCTTGTATCATGGTATTTAAAATTAGATGAGAATTTCTGCACCATAAAACAAAAATTAAAATATGAAATTAATAACTTATAAAAATAAAATATTCTTTGTAAACGAAACGTTCTTTTTCTATAACGTTCCTGTCTATTTCCCTTCTACACAGAAAAAACTGTTTTGTTGAAAAAACTAAATTTTGGTTACTATTGCCCCTACAAAATATTTTGGTAGAAATGGCCAAATTGTTGTTGGACCAACCAAATAATTTTGTTAATTCAACAAAATTTTGTTTATAATTTTGGTCATTTCAACAAAAAACATTTGTGGGGGCAATAGTAATCAAAATTTAGTTGTTTTAACAGAACAGTTCTTTCTGCGTATTTCTTTATTTAGGAAAACTATACTATTTTTTATTAAAATTGTAAACATAATTTTAGTTTAGTGTACTTTCTGAATAAATTTGAAGGAAGATTCGTTCTGCTTAAAGTTACAGAATAAGCAAAACTCGAAATTATTATTTTTTGGTCTCTCTGGAGTTGCGACCAAGACTTTTGCGGTATCTGCCTACATTAAACTGGCCGTTTTAGTAGGTAATTTCGAAATTTTGCTTATTATTTTTACTTGATTTTATTTATTTATTTTTGAAAGGGTAACATTTTACGATTGAAACCTGTTTTAATTTTAATCTTACCTTTATTAGGAAATAAATCGGGATCAATACAATAAACAGGATGTAATGTGTGCAAAGCTGGTAATGGGAGAAGGAAAGTCAAGAGAAATGCAAACGAAGATTTTATACGTCATTTATTTTTACATTTAAAACATAAAAAACTTAATAAACCTTAATAATAATAAACATTATGAACTTTAGTTGACACTGCTGAACCGCTGGTCCCAATTAGTTCGAAATAATGGAATTATAGTGCATAACACACTCTCAGAAACTTAGTTCATTAAAAATATAACCATTTCGCACGAACCAGTGTCAAAAAAGCTTTCCATTCTTTTTTCTTTCTCTCTCTCTCTGTTTGTTTTCTTTTTTTTTAAGTAATCGATTGTTGATAGTATTTTGATGCTATCTTTCTGAATCAATATTTTTTCTTTGAATAAGTTTTTCATTCTTTATACAACATTATTTGAAAAATTCAGACCAATTTCTGCACAGAACAATGTATTTCACTGCATTTTCTGAAGTGCTAAATTTCTTTTGTATTTTCTTTAGAGAAATCTGACACTAAATTTCTGACGTTTCAAATAATTTTTATTGAATTGACTTTAAACGAATAGCTTTTCCCTGAAATTCAATATTTGTTTTGACAGTTGCATGTCAGTAAAAGGAAGTTTTTTAAACTGTATGTAATATCAGTCCTAACTGATTTTTTAAACAGAACTATGACATTTTAGAATATGTAGAATATATGACTTTTCGGAATAATAGACGTATGAATGTTATTTTTTTAAAAGAAATTTGGACGAACAAAATTTAAGAGTCAACGTTTATAAAACATTTCAAAACTAATGTATTCCAATAATGATTAGATACTTTTTATTTCAGTTTTTGTTTAGTATTATCTGTATATAATATTTGTTCGCGATTCTAAATATGTTCGGATTTTTTGACATTTTTTATTCTTAAAATGTTTTATCTCTCTGTTTCTGTACATATGTACATGCTGCTTTAGCAATTACTGTAAAATACTGTTATTTACCCTCGTACAATATCATATTTTCATTTTTCTGGACGAGGTTATAAGTTATTATATACAATGTACACGTATGTATATGTGTTTGTGAAAGAGTTTACGGTTTGTTATTATTCTTTAATCTTTACCTATATTTTTAAAGTTTTATTTCTGATGTTTAGAAGGTATACATCACAAAATGCATAAGTGCGAAGTGAAATCACATTTACTTTAAAAGAATGCAGGAAATTTAAATCTCAAGCATTTAGTCGCATAGTATTATAAATTTACTATAAATTCAGTTTTTATTTTTGTGCTTGTAAATCTACTTAAATAAAATCTTTGCTTATTTTACAAAAAATGGAAAAAATAGGGAATATTCAGCTACTGCATAACATTTAGCACAAAAAGTAGCATTATTTAAAAATAAGGATTATAAGAATTTTTCCGAAAAATGATTGTTTGTTTTGTTAATTATTGTTTGATTTGTTAAAAATAAGGATAAAGAATTTTGCAACAAAATCACTCCTTCAAAAAAAATCTCCATCCCAGTCCTTCAAGTCTCAAATTGTATACAACTTAAATTAATTTTAAGGGAATATAAAATGTATTAGAATTTCAAAAACTTATATGAAATATAAAATATATAAATTTGAAACAATGCTTTTTTATTACTTAAAAACTACCTATTTCATTCAGTTTCAAAAGCCAAAGTAATCTGACCCCAAGCAAAGGAAATGTAGAACATGCTATAACTGTATTTATAGTATTTAATCTTGCTTACAGGCATTTCAAGGACAGTATACGTGTTTGTTTAAATAAGATCTATAAAAATAAATTTCCTATAGAAAGAAACTTGAAACTACCCTAAGAATGGTTATTGCATTCTTGAAAGAAATAAATTTCGAAACTGAAAGAGAAAAAAAATGTTTTATATTTTATTGAGTATAAACATTTCTTCTGTCATAGTTTACAACATCATTTTATAATATTCTCTACCAATTTTTTTTATTTGACATTTTTATATAAATAGTTACATAATAAATTATCCCTAGTCCTCAAAGTCTCAAATAATATACAACTTAAATTAATTTTAAGAAATTATAAAATTGATTGGTATTTGAAAAACTTATCTGAAAGAGAAAAATATAACTTTAAATCAACACTTTTCTACCTCTTAAGAATCTACCCATTTCATTCAATTTCAAGAGCCAAAATAATCTGACCCCAGACCAATGAAATGTGAAACATGAAATGTAAATTTTCCTTTCAGGCATTTGAAGGACAGTTTTTTTAAATAAAATCTATAAAAATATTTTTTCTCTTGAAAGAAACGTGAAATCACACTAGAAATGGTTATTGCGTCCCTGAAAAATATGCATTTCGAAACTAAAAAAAAAATAAATAAAGATTTATTTTATGTTTTATGAGCATAATAATATTTTCAGTCGTAGTTTGCAACATTACTTTATGATATTCTCTACCGATTTTTTTTATTTGACATTTTTTTATAAATAGTTATATCATAAACTATTGCTAGTCCTTCAAGTCCCAAATAGTATTCAACTAAAATTAATTTTAAGGGGATATAAAATTTATTAAAATTTTAAGAATTTATCTGAAAGAGAAATTTTTTTTGAAACAAATATTCGAAATTTAAAAATAAAAAAAATATTTTATGTTTTATTGAGTATAATTGTATCTTCAGTCATAGTTTATAACATGATTTTATGATTTTCTACACCAATTTTTTTTATTTGACATTTTTATAAAAATAGTTGTATAATAAATTATTCCCAGTCCTTCAAGTTTCAAATGGTGTACAACTTAAATTAATTTTAAGGGAGTATATATTTTTTAGAATTTCAAAACTTATCTGAAAGAGAATCAATATATCTTTGAAACAACACTTTTCTACCTCTTAAGAACTTACATATTTCATTCAGCTTCAAAAGCCATAACAATCTGACCTCAGGCGTATGAGAAGTGGAACAGGCTGTAAATTGTATTTATAGTATAAAATTTTCCTTGCAGGCAGTTCAAGGACAGTTTATGTATTTTTTTTTTTTTTAAATAAAATCTATACAAATATTTTTTTTCTCTTGGAAGAAACGTAAAATCACTCTAGAAATGGTTATTGCGTCCCTGAAAAATGTGAATTTCAAAACTAAAAAAGAAGAATAAAGATTTATTTTATGCTTTATTGAGTATGAATATATTTTCAGTCGTAGTGTACAGCATAATTTTATGATAGTCTCTACCGATTTTTTTTTCATTTGACATAATTTTACAAATAGTTATGTAATAAACTACTCCCAGTCCTTCCAGTCTCAAATATTATACAACATGAATTTATTTCAAAAGAATATAAAATTCATTGAAATTTAAAAAAAAAAAAATATCTGCAAGAAAAAATAATAACTTTGAAACAAAACTTCGAAACTGAAAAAGAAAAAAAAATATTTTATGTTTTATTGAGTATAAATATATCTTCAGTCATAGTTTACAACATGATTTTATGATATTCTCTACCTATTATTTTTATTTGACATTTTTATATAAATAGTTATATAATAAATTACTCCCAGTCCTCCAAATAGCATGCAGTCTAAATTAATTTTAAGAAAATATAAAATTGGTTAGAAATTGAAAAACTTATCTGAAAGAGAAAAATACAATTTTAAAACAACACTTTTCTACCTCTTTAGAATCAAACCTATTTCATTCAATTTCAAAAGCCAAAACAATCTGACCCCAGGTGAATGAGAAGTGGAACATGCTGTAAATTGTATTTATAGCATTTAATTTCCCTTGCAGGCATTTCAAGGACAGTTTGCCTCTTTTTTTAAAAATAAAATCTATAAAAATATTTTTTCTCTTAAAAAACGTGATATCACTCTAGAAATGGTTATTGCGTCCCTGAAAAATATGAATTTCGAAACTATAAAAGAAAAATAAAGATTTATTTTATGTTTTATTGAGTATAATTATATTTTCAGTCGTAGTTTACAACATTATTTCATGATATTATCTACCGAATTTTTATTTTGCATTTTTTATAAATAGTTATATAATAAATTATTCCCGATTTTTCAAGTCCCAAATAGTATACAACTTTCAAGAGAATGTAAAATTCATTAAAATTTAAAAAAAGTTATTTGAAAGAAAAAATAATAAATTTGAAACAGAAATTCGAAACTGAAAAAGAAAAAAATAGGTTTTATTGAGCACAAATATAGCTTCAGTTATATTTTGTAACATGATTTTATGATATTCTTGCACCAATTTTTTTTATTTGACATTTTTATAAAAATAGTTGTGTAATAAATTATTCTCAGACCTTTAAGTCTCAAATGGTACACAACTTAAATTAATTTTAAGAAAACATAAATTTATTAGAATTTAAAAAACTTATATGAAAAAGAAAACATATAATTTTGAAACAACATTTTTCTATCTCTTAAGAATCTACCTATTTCGTTCAGCTTCAAAAGCCAAAACAATCTGACCGTAGGCGAACGAGATTTGGAACATGCTGTAAATTGTTTTTATAGTATTAAATCTTGCTTGCAGGCATTTCAAGGACAGTTTACGTATTTTTAAAAATAAAATCTATAATTTTTTTTTTCTCTGGAAAGAAACGTGAAACTACACCATAAATGGTTATTGCGTTCATGAAAAAATATAAAATTCGAATCTAAAAAAAGAAAAATATATATATTTTATATTTTATTGGGTATAAATATATCTTCAGTAGTAGATCATAACATGATTTTATGATATTTATTCTCTTCCTATTTTTCTTTTATTTGACACTTTTTTAAAAATAGCTAATTATTTGATTTAAGAAGGTCTACAATCACAAAAATAAAGACAGAATTCCTGGTAAAATTACCAGAAATTTATTTTTTATATTTGTTGTTGTGTATTATTTATTATTTATTTATTTATTTATTTATTTTTTGTCCTTCTTAAATAAAATAGTTAATTATTGAATAAAAGCTTCAAAAAATATGTAGGGAATACCATAAAATCATATAATTGTAAAATATTTCTTATAAAACTATCATTTTTTCTCTTTATGTACAAAACATTTTTGAAAAACAAGTCGAGAAAGGGATACAGTCACGATGATTAATTACTGAAAGCAGTAGCAACGTTTGTAATATTTTATTAGAACAGAGAGATACTACGATATTCTACCTGTGTTTGTACCAAGACTTTAATTGGATTCAAAATGGCACACAAATATTTAGATCAATTTACCTTAATATTTTTCAGTCATTTAATTATTAACGCAATAAGCAGCATTACTTACAACAAGAAAAAAATAACAAATTTCAACAACCATTTTGAAAATGATTTTCAAAGATTAACATTTAAGACTTATAAATAAATTCTATATTAAAAGAAATAATAACTTCCTCGTTTTTTTGGAAACATTACATGTTTATTTTACAGTTAAAGTTAAATAAAAGTGAAACTTCACAAAGACGTATACAATCATTTTCCTAATAAAGAATTTATTACTTAAAAATAAATATATAAAGAGGTGATAGTGTTTCTTCCATTCTGAATTCATTCAATTTCTCATATAGTTATACCTACCCTATCTATATTATAAAGGACGAACGTAAATGTGCGTAATGCATACGTTCTTCTGCGAGTGACAACGCATACAAATTTTAAATGAAATTTCAGTTTTAACATTTTCAGTACCACAAATTTTTAAACTTCAAAGCATTGCACATTTTCAATTTTTTGTACCGTCGTATAGGGGAAAAAATGTATTTTTAAATGCAATTTGTTTGAATGCCATATCTAAATTTGTTTTTGAGTTATTGATTTTTTTTAATAGTTTTTAATGCTTTTTTGCGATCATGGCAATAGAAGTATTCCTAAAATGCGAATATCACAAGGATTCTGATATGTTTCAGGTATCTGTATCCTGGACTGAGAATAACAAGCATTTTCCGAATAGTTAAACTTCTCATTCCCTTCAACTGATATATCCATTCACAAAGTTGTAGGTTTTGCTGCAACAGAAGCTTCTTTTAAATTAATATGATTCTACAGATTAAGTTATGATTAATACACTGAAGAATTATATTCCTATAAATATTATTTTTTTCAAGTAAAAAAAAATAATGGGTTTTTAGCAATAAAAAAATAAAGAGAAAACGACATAAAATTGTTGCTCTTTTGCTCGGGGGTTAGGGGGTTAAAAAACTCCATTTCTTTTTATTTGTTTCAACAATTTAATTACTACATTAAAAAAATAAAAAATAAATCAATTGATCTGAACAAAAAAGCTTAAGACATGTGTCATAAAAAATAATAATTAATATAACAGATCAATGTGATTTGGAAAACATTGAAATATTATTACATAGAATTAAAGTGGAAAAACACATACAATCTTTTGCACGAGTAACGCACATCTTGGCGTATTTTATTCTTCCTAATAGCTTGGAATCAATATAATTTTGATACGCATTTTCTCATTTATTTCTATTATGAATAGCCATTTTTTTCTTTTGCTATTGCTTCTGCATAACTCGTTCTTTTAACTTATATTTCTTATGTATATATGTTGAATTTTTACGTTGGAATTAATATTTCTTTATATACAGGTTTTTGCTCTTTTATCGGCGGTCCGAGGGTTAAAAAGGAAAAAAAAACTCCTTTAAGTATATTTGTTCAATATTTCAATTGCATCATTAAAAAAAAAGACACAAAAAATCCTTTATTTACAAAAATGAATCACTTAACACAAATGGTTGAGATGTGTGGCGTAAAAAATAGTAATCGATATAACAGATCTGAAAGCTATGGAAAACATTGAAATATCATAATATAGAATTAGATAACTTTTTTCCAGAGAAAAAACGCATACGATTTTTTGCACGTATAATGCACATCTTGACATATTTTATTTTTCATAATAGCTTTAAATCAATATAATTTAAATACTCTCCTCATTTATTTTCTCATTTCCTTCGATCCTCATTTTCCTTATTTATGTCGAATATATAGTCATTTCTTTTTTCTTTTGCAATTGTTTCTGCATAGCGTATTTTTCTTCATTATATTTCTATTTTAATTGTGTGACTCAAAAAATCTTTTCTGTCTAAATTTATTTACTTCTTCTGTTGAAGAAAAAAGTATTTTGCGTGCATACTTAATCTCATATTAAATTTTAATGAACCGCCACAGGTGACCGTAGTAAAACGAATGATCCGTTTCTGAACATTACGTGCATTAGTCTCGTTTATGCATATTCGTTAAAGAGCCATTAATTATAAATGAATTTGAATCTGTGATAGAACAACAGGCGATGTTTAATTTTTTATATGCCGTTCTTGCGAAATTGTTTAACGTGTCAAGTATTATTTCCATGAAAAGATTTTGAATTCAGTTCAGAACAACTATAACAACTACTAACAATATTTAATTAAAAACATGAAGATATCCAAATGATCCATAGCTTATTTTTACTAACAATCTTATTTTGTATTTTTTTACACCTATTTTAATAATAATAAACTATGAATCACTTGAATGTTTCCATGCTTAACATTTTAAGTTGAATTTAATGTTCATTTACATACAGTTATGTTTTGTATATTTAATTATCAACAATACTTTAAAAAAATAAAGAACGAAAGATGATGCTTCCTGCCTAGGTTATCGAACAAGTTTTAACATATTCAGTATACTGGATTTTAGGAAATACACAAAGCAGTTGAAAATCCTATTTTTGCAATTACTATTTATAAATGAAAAACAATGCGCAGCTTTGTTTATGAGTCATAAAATCCAGTTCAATTGAATGCAAGATGAAATGAATACACATGATGATGTTGAATGCACAGATGCATTTTTATATTCAGATATTTTTGTCAATAGATCGAAATGTACTTGATATATTTTGCGTAGCCCTCCATACGATCTATTTAATTTATACAAACCAAGTGATAAGTAAATAAAAAAATTATTGCCCAGCTCAATTGATGGCATTGAGCTAAAAGGCGGTTGCCACTAATTGCATAAAATTGCCTTTTCTTTTTTCATAGAATAAGGCCTGTCGAAAAATAAATTATGGGGGGATTAGGTCCTCTATCCCCCTCTTTATATCTAACCAACCAACCTCCAAATTTAATCAGAGAAGTACCTTATCAGACTAAACCGATATACTACTTTTGAAGTGAATCGGATAATTGTGCTTAAAAAACTCACTTATCTAAATTAGAGGGGGGATTATCCCCCTTCTCCTCCTGTTATACTAAACCAATGAACCCCCAAAACTCATTAGAAATGTGCCTTACGAGATTGAACTAATCTATAAATTTTGAAACAAACAGGTTAAAATATCTCGGGAAGTAACTATTTACAAAAATATGAGGCATTAGCTCACTCCTACCCTCCCTATATGCTCAGCAAATGAGACCTTAAAACTAATCTGGGAAGCACCTTATAAGAATAAAACTGTGTACAATATATGACGCAAATTGAATATTTCGGCAGGAAAAAAACACATTTTTTTATTAAAGGGGGATCAATCACATCGCCTCTTCAAACTTGAGCAATGAGCCCTCAAACAGAAAGTGCCTTACTAGAATTAAGTTATATGTAAAACTTGAAGCAAATTGGACATTTCTGCATGAAAAACACATTCATCAAGATTGAGAGGGATTAGTCCCCTTTCCCACTGTTTATACTCCACTAATTAACCCCGAAACTGATCAGGAAAAATATCAGTATAACCCTATATCCAAAATGTGAAGCAAATTGGGTATTTCTAACAAGAGTGATATTCATTATGTATATATATGTAAACATACCTACATACGTACATATAGAACATGTGGACGCATTGACTTTCAGGCTTTGATAGTCTTTGAATTAAAAAATAGTTAAATTTTAAAACTCGCACCACAGTTCTAATTACTCTTCCAGTAATTATGCTTTATACGCAGTACTATAGCCAAATATTATTGTGGGTCTCAGTATAGGAATGATAAATCATATGTACAGCATATTTTACAATTAGATCTTTGTAGTACACAGTAGATAAATACATAAATTCCAATAGGTTAAAAATTGTTTAATATCCTTAAAATTCACCATAAACGATGTTTATCCATAGAACGTAATGTAACGGAATTGTTTTGAGTGTCTCAGTGAGTTAACTATAAACGCATATCACTTTTAATGCAGAGCAAAATTTAATATCCTCAAAATTCACCAAAAACGACGTTTATTCATAGAACGTGATGTAACGGAATTGTTTTGAATGTCTCAGTGAGTGAACTATAAACGTGTATCACTTTTAATGCCGGTAAAACCCAAAACATATATTGAATTCACGACGATCTAACTATATTTATGCATGTTACAGCTCGGAAAGACTAACATACAAGCAAATGGTATTCATAACACTTTCTTAATTATATTAAAAAGTATTTAAAAAATATAT
Organism: Maratus speculifer; assembly: GCA_964019185.1. Classification (NCBI taxonomy): domain Eukaryota; kingdom Metazoa; phylum Arthropoda; class Arachnida; order Araneae; family Salticidae; genus Maratus; species Maratus speculifer. The sequence continues at coordinate 175,094,896 of OZ025297.1, read as the reverse complement.
ATGCATAAACCGTATATTCCGGCGCATAACACCCACTTTTAAAGCAAGAAAAGTATTCAAAATGTACTTGTTCACATTACACATCGAGTATAAAAATGAAAGTTGCATATAACATCATACTATATTAGAAAAAAAAGTTTGAGGTATAGAAAGTTTAAAAATTATAAATTTGTTTTCTAGTTACAGAACTATAAACTTGCAACTTTGGTCGGTTGCACGCATGTCATTCTATATCACAAGTTTTTTTTTTTTAAGTGTGCAAAACTGTTAAAATAATTAAATAATCTCAAGCGTAATTTCACTGCTAATAATTAATGGAAAAATTAATTATAATTAAATGCTGATAAAATAATTTATTTTTCCTTAAGATATTTTGCGGATCTCCATTCGAATATGAATTGAACATATGCATCTTTTTTTAAAAAAAATCGTATACGATTTTGCCGCGACATTTTTTTTTAATTTTTTGCTTATTTTAAATGGAATGACCCTGTTCTAGTCATCATACAATAATGTTAATGCTGTATAATTTGAAGTTTTTTGGAAAGGGTGTTAAATTTGTTAAAAAACTCAGCTAAAAATAAAAACCAATCAAACTTGTTTTTTAGAAAGAAAACTTAATGAGCTAATTATTCATACATGACTGCAAATCCTTTCACACATTTTTTTTTTTTTTTTTTTTTTTTTTTTTTTTTTTTTTTTTTTTTACACGGCGATTTCAAATGTTATAATCATTTACCCTTGTTGAAATTTGAAAGAAATATGCCAAGTATTCTACAAAATATCCACAATATATTTTACCTCTAAAGTGTCCTGTGATTTTTTTTCTATATAGTGTATATTATAAACTAAATATATAACCCCCGGCATATGAAGTCTTTTTAAAATACTCCTAACTCTATATTTTGTCTCTATTTTAATGGATATGATGTTGTTTTCGTAAAAAAGTGTAGAAGAGTAAGTTTAATCGTTTAAAGACTGAGTAATATTAAAAAAAGTATCTAGTGGCATATCATACAGAATTTCTATCAAGCAATTTATTTCCTTATTTAAATCTAGACAAGCTGTGTTTACATGCGAATCTACAATACCTTATTAAATTCAAATATACTAATTAATAAGAATAACATATCTTGCTTTTAATGATCTGTGATATAAAGACATTTAAGTATATTCACCAAAAGAAAATAAATTACAAATAAATGTCAATCTTTATCGAATTAACAAGTTTTCGTTAAACTTAAAGGTAATTCGTTTGGCAAAAACTATTTATGTGTTTTAATTTTAACAAATATTTTATGAGCATATTTATAAAATATTGTTTGGTATCTATGTGTGTAAAACATTTTTTATTGTGGTCAAGTTAAATTTGTGAGACGCTGATAACTTCAGTTTTTGATATCAAATAATGATAGCACTTTTCCGTGAAAAGATAAAACCATTGAAGAAAACGAACATTTAGTTTGATAAAATAAAAAACACAATTAAAGAGTAAAGCGCAATTAAATGGTTTTTAAAGTATTTATAATTAAAGCTATGTAACAAACACTAAAAAAAGAATTAATAATAATAATCACTTTAAAAAGCAGTTTCACCGTCAGTATCTAAATTTTTAGTTATAAAACAACTTTAAAGAAATGTGTATAATAAATATAATGTATCTTTGAGCGGCGAGTCTTGAAGAAGATTTTTTTACTTCAAACCAATGTCGAAAAGTAGTTCACAAGTTTTACATGGCTCATGACTCTTATTTTTATATTTTTACATAATAATTTCTTTCCTTTATGTTTCTTTGTTATATTTTATGTGCACGTTAGGCATTGTTAGGTAATTCAGTGTAATTTGTTGCCAAGACAATGTTTGTCAAACCATGGAATGATTTGGACATTGAATTAAAAAAATTCTGTCATATTAAATTTGCATTTGCAATTCACTCCTGGTCTTCAAATATATACCCAGATATGCAAATGCCTTTATTTTAAAGGCAATATTTAAGAACAAATTCATTTAAGCATAAATAAAATTGAGCTTGTAATTTATTGTATTCTGTGGTTTCTGATAGTAAGCAAATATGAAAGAGATATGAAAATGTGAAAAATGTATGTATGCATGAAAGAGGTGTGTAATACACAAAAAGTAGAAATTTCATTTTTAACGATTAAAAATACCTCATTCATCAATATATTAATGTTTAACAGATTATTTAAAAATCGGTATTTTTTTATCATGAAATCAAAAATCTACAATCTCTGTTCTTCAAAAATGTACAAAAATCTACTGATAGTATATTATGTGTATTATGTAATTTGTTTCACGAGTATTGTATTATTAAGTACTTATTTTGTCATACATTAAATATTTTGAATGAGGCATAATTTTATTTTTTATTTTTTTAACAGTAATATATGAATTTAATTTACGTATATAAGTAAAAATTCACAACCAACAGATAACATAAATGAACCTATATCACATTGTACTGCTTTAATTTTTAAAATTATTCTTGTAATTGTGCGAAGGGGGTCCGGGACACATTAAAAAAAATATTCATTCCGTTAAAATTGTGAAATTTTTTGTAATGGTTAATCATACAATTTGTAAATAAAATCATATCATAAAATGTCTTATATTATTCAAAATTTATTAAAAAAATGTTGTAATTAAGAATCGTTATAAATCGAAATATTATTAATTATGAATCGAAATAATATTATTAATATGTTACTTGAAATTTCTTTTAAAAAAGGTTGTAATTAAGAATCGTTATAAATCGAAATATTTGTAGAATTTCATTTCTTTTTCATTTAACTAAACATAAATATATAGACTTTAGATTAGATTTACCGTTTTTTAAATATCAAATTTAATATAAATAAGAGATAGATAAATAAAAATACATATATATAATCTTAAAAAAAACATGTTATTTAAAGTTTTTTTTTTTTCAAATTTCTGAATCAAAATTAAAATTCGCATTTATACATATTTTCATAAGATGTCGTTTCCATGGCAAGCCTTGCTTGAAAGCTAGATTTTGAAAACAATCCAATACGAAGAAGTAATATTTCCTGTTCCGATTAAGAACATCAATTAAGCGTTGTTTTAAGAAAAAAAAAGCAAAGACGGGTCATTCCACTGTAACATACGTTACATTTAGAACATTTTACTGCAGTAATTTTAGAAATATTACAATGCTATAATAGAAATATTACTAATAATTAGAAATATTACTAAAAATATTCAAATGCAAAATTAACATGATTTATCAAAGAAACCTATCTAAGGGTCAATTTAGATGAAAATTATCCAAAAAATGATAATGAAAATTACACTTTATATGATAACCTACATTCATTTTTCAATAATGGCAGTTACCAGAGATGATATAACTACCAAAATTTCGGAAATAATATTAAAATTTGACAATTTTCCGCTAAATTGAAATTTGAGTAATTTTAATTAGCAAACCATATCAAATTTACATTTTTTTTTCGTGTGTGTGTGTGTGTGTGTGTTATAGTACTAAATTTACTAAAAAAGTTCTAAATGTAAGTTAAGTTACTATGGAATGATCCAGAAATTATTAATTGTAATAAAATGTTTTTAAAAATTTTGATTTTTTTTGTGTCCCGGACCCCCTTAAACCTTAAAACAATTCATTTATTAGATATATATATTTTTTTTCAATACACTATTACATTATAAGCTAAATAATCTAACCAAATATTTTTAGCCAAAAAAGATAAGCATTTGGCATGTTCATTTACTAGTATGGTCAGATGGAGTAGTAATTACTAGGGGGCAATTGTGATCGCTTCCAAATTGAACAAACTGTGTATGGTAAAATTTGTTTCTCCCTTAGATATCAACTTCACAATGCATTTTTCGTTTTAGATAATATTTATCGTTAGTCTGAAGCATTTTTGAGATCCGAATGGAACTTCGAAACAAAGTCTATACATTTTTTTGATTAACGGATTTGTCAATTTGGGTCTTAATTACCCCCAAACAAATGCGTATATACGCAAGTATAAAATTAAAAAATAGTGATCATAATTTCCCCTCTATAAGTTTTAATTACCTTAAACATTGGTGATTGGGAAGTTATAAACATCCTTTTAATTAAAAAATAAATAAATAAATAAATAAATAAGCAATGAGTATTAAAATTGTTTTCATTCTCACACGATTTGATTGTTGAAGTGAGGTGTTTTTAAAGGGTCAAATTTACTCTCTATATACTAAAAATACCGATAAAAACGTAAGTTTCCGAATCAAACCGTAAAATAATAATAATAACATTTCTGAAAATGTAAAAAGTGGTTATAATTATCCCTCCTACTCCTAGCATGTTTGTTGCTGAGTTTCCTCACATTTAACAGAATACCATCAGACTGCGTCACATTATTGTCCAAACAGGATATATGCGAAAAACATTACTTCAATAGGTTTAAGATGAATTGTGAATGGCAGGTTTCCAGAGACATGCTTAGCGTTTCCTTTTCTATGAAAGTATAATGAATGAGTGTTTGTTTTTCATAATATTTCATGTTATGTTTTTCTTTTCGTACGGTCAAAAAGAAAATTACATAAATGTCAGTTTCATAATATGCATAAATAAATCTCAAAACTATATTGCTACGATGAAATATTTATTGTGTGCATTTTCTATCCGAAAACAGTTGCTTTGATTTTACAATGAATAATAGAAACGTCTGAGAAAATAGAAAAATAGAAATAAATGTCACAAATAAAAAAAATATGAAACATGTAATGCTTTAATTTTAAAATCTGTTGGAGAAATGGTAATAATAATAAATTTAAAATGAATCAACATATTTTATAAACGAAAATCTGATCATTTTTACACAAGAAATAAAATATTAGATTTATTTCAAATATTAAATTTTCTCCTTAATTCAACCAAACTACAAAAATTTCACATGATGAATTTATTTGATGAATATCTGATCTATCTAATGCATTTTATATGACATAAATATAAAAAGACCCTTTAAAATAGTGCCAGTATTATGATTTAATTAGGTGCTGATTAAAATACAATACTATAAGTTATTTCAACTACAAGTAAAATTTACAAGTAGTTGCTATAAATATTTTCTCTCTGATATTCAGCTTATGCCTTATTACGAATTTGAACTTTAATTCTCTGGGAGATATTTTAATTTATTATTTCTTGTGAGAGGAAAGATATTGAAAGGAATATATTTCTAAGAATAAACACATAACAATACCTCTAATAAATCTCTAAAATTCAAATCAAACAGAAATATTTTTATTCACACATTTTTTCTGATGATATTCCGTTTCTTCTACTTTAAATGTGAAAAATAAACACTATTTTATTGTATGAAAAAATGTATGCGCAAACACAGAAAAATATTTCTCTATATGGAAATATATTTTAAATGGAAAGAAATACAAATAAAGAAAGACTATTTATTTAGAAAATAATTTTCTACTGCGAATTTGATATCTCAATTTAAGAATAAGATACGACATTCGTTTAATCAAAGTTGTCTTAATTTGTAATTGCACGCACTCATGCGTGAAACACCTACTTTTTGCATATTTTCAGTATGCGTTTAAAGTTTAATGATATATGAATAATTGCAAAGGTTAAAGAGTTCTTAATTTTGCTCTAGTTTATTATAATTATGCATATATATATATATATATATATAGCAATGGTATTAAAAGGTCTCAGAATATTTCAAAAATAGTCTTAATTATATTTAGAATCTGTTTCTAACGAAAGATGTTACAATCCGAGCGTATTTTTTTCATTCTATTTTATTTTTTACTTTTGCACTCATAACATTTGTTGAATATGCATCTAATTTTTTGTGTACCTCTCATAATATCATTAAGATCTAAAAATGATAGATTTGATTGTTTTGTTTGTCTTTGTGATTTTGCATGTATACTTTGCTTTAAAACTTTTCTGGCTTTTAAATTTTATAAAAATGGGACATTAAACGCGACTTTGGCGTATGTTTTTTTAAGTGTACAGCTTACACTTTCTAAAACATAGAGTGTATAATTTTTATCATGACATCATATGTGATTAAAAAGGAATGTTGATTACAGTTTTAGATTAGAATAGTTAATTTCTCATTTTATCTGAATCCTAGAGAACTTAGAAATTGGAAAGTTTTCTGATCGAGCTGGATGTTTGGTTTAGGTTTAGAAACTCGATTTGCAATATTGTTACTGATATAAGGAAAAAAAATCTGCAACATTTAAAAAAATAAATAATTATATACAAAAATTAATAACAGAACAAAATATCTTTGGGATCTGAAATCTAAATCTGCATCTAAAAATCTGAAACACTGAATCAGTATAGATGATTTCAAGTCAGAATGTAGCTGGGACGCGCATATTTTCTTAAAAAAAAAATTCCGATGATTTTGAAACGTTGGCCAAATAGCATACTGAAATTTTAAATATGAATGCATTTGTTAAGCCAGTACTATTATTTAGATTCGGAAAAGTTTTTATCAGTGGTATATTCAGCTTCTTATGTTTTCGTGCAAAAATAAATAAATAAATAAATAAATAAAAGATGAAAATTAAAGCGAACTATTTTTTTCTCTCTCAGTACCATTGAGGATATTTTTCCCTGTTTAAAATATATTTAGTAAAATTTTTAGAGGGACTTTCGTTCTTGCGCATATGTGATCAAACTTTACATTTTAAATTCAAGAAAATATGACGCGTTTTAAAAAGAAAAGTGTGACATGGAGAGGAGATGCTTTATAATTTTTGCATTTGGATTATTGAACTGCTGTCGGTATAAGAGGATTGAATGCTTATAGGTTTATAATTAAAAAAATAACTTTCACTCATGAAGTACAAATTTATTTTGAAAAATCACAACACAAGTGTTTTAAGCAAATTCCTCAATATTTTGTCGAACCTCTTTTTACGGATTGTACTCCTTTTGACATGAGCATGTATACATTTTAACGCTTCCTTTTATTTACTCCTTATGGTACCAGACAATAATCAAGGCTTCTATCAAATTTCTTTGGTTTGTCGTGTTTTCTTTTGATACATTTCGCAGAGAGAAGAATTTACCATTTAGATAACACCCCTCTTCCTCTAAATCCTGGCTACAAGAGATGTTATCTTGGCAGCGTTGCTGGTCAAGCTAAATAACTTTTGTAACTGCCTAATAGATGTTTCCATTTTAATCTCTTAGCGCTCTGCCTTTCTGTCTTATAGTAGGTTTTCGAGAGTGCTTTGCATTTCTCTACGAATTCCATCCCATCCGCTGCCTTTCGCGAGGGGGCAAGAGCCCCAGAGGGAAGCCCAACATCCATCTTAAACAGCACATCTTTATTACCCGCTCTCTGTCGCGAGGTGGCAAACCGTGTACCAGCAGCCTGAGTTTCTCTTATTAATTTATTCTTTCGGTTGTTTTTTTTCTTTATTTTTATTTTATAAAGATCTTAATAAAAGCGATCTAGTGGGGCATTATATTCTACAGACATGTCTTCCTTGTCTGAACAGTTCCTCTTAGGTATTGAAACCAATGAAAACATTTAAATCCCCATACATTCGCACAACATCCCTGACATACTATATGCATTAAACGTCCTTTAACAGTTGACGATACCTGTCAAGTGTGTCGGCACGAAAATATTTAACCAAGATGTCCAATAAGAAAGTTGTAATGTAATTTGGCCACTCACTGTATAATTGATTAATTGATTAAATTATTTATTTTATTTTTAAATTGATAAACACGATATTTTTTTTGCATAAATTAGTTTTGAAAACTGCCCATTAAATTTCATTTCTTTGTTCTGTTTCGCAGTTCGTCCAGTATCAGTAAAATTGGATGGAGGTCCACGTCCAATGTCGGCAGGAAAACCTGTAGATCTGCTTTGTAAAAGTGCTGGATCAAAACCTCCCGCTGTAATATCCTGGTGGATGGGATCTTCAAGGCTCAAACACAACAAAGATACTGTTTCATCAGATGGCAACTTCACTACCAGCGTTCTCACCTTTAAGCCTTCCATAGAAGATAATGGGAAGACGCTGACATGTAGAGCTGAGAATCCTCTTATAGCTGGATCAGCTCTCGATGACACATGGGATCTGGAAATACATTGTAATGAAATATTTAAATATTCATATATTATTTAGCATTGCAGACTCAGTTTGTTGATTTAATTCAGAATTAATTATATAAAAAAATATTTAGGAATAAAAAATAGCAATTATTGAAATTATTCTAAAAACTTAATTTTTAAAAATGCGCAATTTTTAGAATTTGTGAATTATACATAAAATATTTAGTTACACCTATTATAAATTTTAACCACAATTTAAGTAATTATATTTATAAAAAATTTGTTAACTTCTATGATTATATTATTTTAGTTATTACATTTCATAAATATGCATATATTATTTCTATAGTTGTTTAATTTGAACAATTTAACTCATTGTAATTCATTTATATTGTAGAAGAAAGTAGTATTTTATTAGGGTTTATAAACTGAATATGATAGTCGATTTTATGTTCATTTGTCATTGTACAACATATCTAGAGATTTCGACCTTTGACAATTTATGATTTGATTTGTTTCACTTTGATTTTCATGATGATAATAATATAAATATCGTGACTTTTAATCTATTTTTTAATATATTGATAGTTATTTTTAAAGGAAAGCAATTGTTTTCCTATTAGGAAGCATTTAATTGTACTATTCTAAACCATAGTAATAATAAGATAGAAACATTAAACAATGTTAAGATAGATTATTTCTAGATGACAAATAAAGGTTCATGAAAACAAAAGAATATTTCATACATTTTATGGAATATTTCATTGTTTTCTTTAAAATGAATAGGAAAAATTATATGGATAAATATTTTTACTACACGTCAATAGCTGATTTTTTTTTTATTACATCAAGCCCCCTCCCTATTCCCATATTGCATTTTATCATTTTTAATGTTACAATTTGAGAGTATTTTTCTAATTTAATTTATGTTAAATAATGTAATAAAAAGTTGGGACTTTTTTTCACTGATAAAGAAAAAATCATACTCTTTATTCTAATGACTATATTTAATATAAATGGCAAGACATTCTCTAAAAGTAAATTTTTTATGAGTACGTGCACAGTTTTTGTATAAGAGCAACATAATTCTTTAGATTTAAGCGATACAATATTGATGGTGACGGCATAATATGTTTGTCTGAATCCAGTGAAATTTTTATGATCCATTAATAAAGACTTTACTTGTATTATTTTTAATGCATGTTGTGTCTAAAATTTGCTATGTAGAACCGAGTATATCAAATGAAAAAGAATTTTTTTTTTAGCTGTAAACATTATATCTGTATACTAAATAAATTAAAAATAAATGCAATATCAACTTAAAAAATTAAATGAAAAAAATAATTAAATTAAAATTAATGACTCGTAATTAATGACTAATAACTCGAGCTGCGGATTCATAAATTTTATATATTTTTTAACTTATTTTTGTTACCGAAATAATACATACGTGATTTATTTAAACCAACCCTTTATAAGGTTTTATTTTTCTCTTTCAGATGTACCTCAGTTAGTTTTACGACTTGGGAGCAAATTACGCCATTTTCATATTCAAGAAGGAAATGACGTATACATGGAATGTGATATTCGAGCTAATCCATGGGTAACCGAAATTAGTTGGTTTTTTGAAGGTCGAGAACTTCACACAAATGTATCAGCGGGCCTCATCATAAGCAATCAGTCTTTGGTGCTCCAAAAAGTTCAGCGAACAAACAGAGGACATTACACGTGCGCAGCTTCAAATTCTGAAGGTTTAGGAGAAAGCAAACCACTCTACTTATCGATTCAATGTAAGTAACAATATCATTTTACTGCTACTAAACATCATAATGCAATGCTTGTATTATTTTATATTTAATATTAATAACTAATCCAACACTGCTTATAAGGATATCTTTTGAATGAGATTCCATATTATTATTATTAAAGCACATTTTCTAATCTCATAAATCGCCTTAAAGAAAACTTTCTCTGTGTTGTCGAATACCAACTATTTTTTTCTCTTAGTTTGTGAAAGATTGACGTTGAGGTGTGTAAATTACCACTTCAGTCCAATTTAAATGCAGACCCCTGAAAATTAAGTTACATAACCCCTCCCCCCCCCCCAAAAAAAAATGAACTAGCGCACCAACCGACAAAACTTGTTCAATAACGTGTGTTTACACAGTGATCTATACATGAATGTTAAGATTGGAAGATAAACACATATATGTAAACGCACACAAATCAAAACGTAATATGCTTTAATCTATTTAGATACACTAGAATTCATTTGACATAAAATTGTAATAAAATAACTAAAAGATTTTAAAAAAATTTGAAATTTATAATTTCTATAGATAATAAGTAAAAATATACGAAATTTTTTGTAAAGTAATTAATTAACAGCTTCGCCAGCTGCGACGTAGCAGAGTGAAATACATTCTGAGAGCTGCTATGTTTTGCACTTATTGGGCTAGAACTTTCTGTTACATATCCCATGATGAACAGATATAATTAATATTTCTCCTCCAGACTATAGTGGGGTGTTTCTACTGACCAGTTTAAAATAAAATTACATACATTAAAAAGACAAAATATGATACATTAGGTCAACCGAAAGTATTGTCGAATAATGTTATTTCACAGCTATTTTTTTATAACTATTTAGAAAATAGTTGTTTTCCTCGGCAGGAAATCTGAAGTATATCTGAATCTTTTTATTTGTTGAATTTCGCAACTTGTTCGTTTTCCGTTTGTTCCATGTTTAATGTCCAAAACAGTAATATTTCTGTTGCAAAGAATGCAAAAAAGAGTATTAAAAACTTTAAAAATAATAATAATAATTTGAAAAAAAGTGTGATAAAGATTTCAAACAAAATTCATTTAAACATGAATTTTTTTTCTACGCAGAGGTGTAAAAATTAAAAATTACGATGTTTCGAAATTTAAAAATTTGCAGTTCCGAAAATTGTAAAATTAAAACTTTATTAAAAATTTGTTTTTAAGGTGTCCAGGAATATTCATGTTTATTCCATGTCGTACATAATATCGTTCAGAAGTTCAGAAGCATTCAGAAGTCAGTCCGATTAACTCCTTCAAATAAAATTGCACATTTTAAACAGTTAAACTTGTATAGTTGTAAACTACTGTTTTTATTATTATTATTATTATTATTGGTCTAGGAATATTAATGTTCAATGCATGGCGTACATAATATAGGACTCGTTCTCACCCTTATGAAAAGTATGTTTATTATGATGATTAATTTAAATACAGAATTTAGTTATGAGTCTAAAATTTTAGTCTTCGAAAATATCATTTTCCAAATAGTCATTGTAATTTGTTAAATTACAATTTTGTTTTTTATTTTGTTTTGTTTTTATAACTATTTATATCATTTGGCAATAAGTCATACTTTTTTAAAATTAATCTTTCTTTATTGACGTAGCTTTTTTGAAATAGTCAAATTCCCATTGTTTTCATCTTAATGTGAAATGTGAAACCTATCAGAATACTACCATTTCAGGAAAGTGGTGCCATTTAAGAAATATAAATTTAAAAAGAAGGTGTGAAATAACGTTATACGACAATACTTTTCCGTTGACCTAATATTTCTAAATTACATAGTTCCTCCTGAATCTTTGTTAAGGAAAAAAAAAGCGTTAACTTGTTTTATTATTATTATTATTATTTATTTAATAAACACGAATCAGATGTTTCACATTTCTCTTTTATCAGTAAAAGTTCCTAAACTAATATTTTTTTTTCAGATACAGATGAGACTATGTGCATACCGGAAATCCATTTTATCATCAATATTAATTTTAAAGCACAATAAAACCAAGATCTTTTTCATAATCTCTTTGAAAATCAAAACTGTTATGCTCTAAATAAATTAAACGCCTCTCCTTTTTTCTTCTTTCTGCCTCAAGTTATAAATTTAAGATCGCGGAATGTTGATCAGTGAACTGTTATCGCTGAACAAACATTGTAGGTGTTTTTTTAACTCTTTTGATATGTCTAGATAACCAGAGGCGTATCCTTGACAGCGGTTTTCTTTATTCTTTACTTATTTTATTTTTTTTTTCATCGCAAGGATAAAAGAAGAAGAAAAGTTTCTCTTAAAACTTGATAATTTTATTTTTTCTGTTGTTATTCTCATTTTATTTTATATTTTAACTTTATCCGATTAAACTGTTAAAGTTTATCAGCTTGAATAATTTTTTTAAATAGAAAAAGAAAATACATATATAGAGAGACGACACATTTTCTAAGTCGGCATCCATATTTGTATTCATCAATCAGTGCTACATTGAATTAAATGGTTGTTTAATCGTATATATTTATTGAAATATGATACAGTACAAGAATATAAATACATTAAAATATTTAAAATTAAAATTTACATTTTTCATATTGCCGGGTAAGTAATTTGAAAGATAATTTGAACCAAAACTATCTTATGTGTATCAATTAAAAGGAAACTTATTTACACCCAAAATTCCGAACTCATTCTAACAAGCCATCTTCAGGGGATTTATATGACATTAACGGAGAAAAACGTACCTACAATATAGCCGCACACGATAAAAGTAATTGGTTAAGTTTATCACGGTCAATTATCTGACGAAGGATATTAGCCCTAGCGGAGCGCCCTCGTTGGGGGTCTTTCTAAAGGAACCTAACCTTTAGTAAGGTTAGAAGGAAACCTATTTACGCAAGGAAATGCAAAGTTTGAATAAAACCACGAAAAACTCCGAAAAATTAGGTCGATGGGCGCGATTGAGTTTGAACTCAGCACCTTTAGTCTACCTTATTTGGTAGGCAGAATCTATCGGCCACTGGTGAAACCACAATAAAATTGAATATAATTCTGCAGAATTACAAAAACATAAAGAATAAAGTTATATCCCTGGCATGGCACCCTGTCTTGCCAGGTTACAACAGTACGACCAAAACTAGGACAGAGAGAGAAAAAAAACATTAAAAAAGCCGTTTTTTACAAAATATTCAACCAAATTTTAGAACTTTAAATTACATATTCTCGTTACATACTTCATCTTTTCTATAGACTTTCTTATAACAGCCTTTTGGGGGTTGGAACATCCAGAAATAATCCTTATACTATAAAAAATTAACTGATTTTATACACACTTTTATCTTAAGTGTATTTAATCTTTTCTTTTTCTTGAACATGATTTAGAGACAGTTTATGTACAATAATATGTGGAACAATATACTTTACAGCTTTCGATTTGATATTTATGTACAGGTTTTTAATAGCAGTTTAACTCTTTCCATAATAATCAAAAATAAGTTATTGTTGCATTGCCAGTTCTGATACCATTTAATTTTAATTGTAAGAGTTCATCTTATACATACAGTATTTAATTCAGAAACTAATGAGAAACTTCATTAATTTAGCTTTCCTGAAGTGTTGCTATTATATTATACATGATCTTCATTAAACGCTAAAGATGAACGAAGCTGCATGTGGTACATTTGTAGTACAATCTTTTATTCCTAATGAATTTGAAATTAATAAAGCAAGTAGAATAATACAAACCATTGTCTCTACTTCTAGAATATTTTCAATTATAAAGAAAAATGTTGCTTGTAATGAAGGAAAAAGTTTTTTACTTTTTATTATCAGAATATTAAGTAAAATATATAGTACTTAAAAGCAAGTTTACATTCATAGTGTGCAAATGAACTGCGATTTCAACTTATGCGTTCAATTAATTTTAAATTTGTAAAAAAATATATATATATATATACATATATTTATATATATATATATATATATTGTGTGTATATAAAATCTATATATAAATAAATAAATTGAAAATTTGTTATACAATGTGTCTACATTTTAGAAATGTCATTTGATATTAAAGAAAAGAAATATTTTACGTATATTATTTTTTTAAGGTAGAAGTATTTAAAATTTCAAAATGGAACCATTTAAAGGTCTCTGCTGTGTCTGTTTAAGAAACATTTTACTCCTAAACATTAGAGCGTAAGAAATAAAAACTGGTGAAAGTAATAAAGACTACTGACTCACACATTTGGAGATTATTAAGCATTCACAATTATATTTAGAAAAAAAACGTACAGGGGTTAATAAAGTTACGTGGAAAAAGAAAATTATACCGTGCAATAATTTGCATGACGTTGAAATAAATTATAATTTTATTTTGATTTTAGTTATTACATTTTCAAGGATATTGTCAAAAATACAGTGCCTTTTGTTTCTGAATCTACAGAAACTAAATTTGTGATAAAAATTGGAAGTAGAGTACACGATAACTTAGACCTTCTAGAAAGCGTATAGAGAACCTCTTACGTCACATAGTTTTTGAGAAAAACAATTTTTTTTTTCCAATAGGCATAATTTTCAATTTTCGAATATTCAGCAAAGATGTTGAGAAACGGTGTAGATAGATATCGTTGCACAAGTATAAAATCATTTATATATAATTGACATCATTGAATACTGATTTTCGTAGATAATCTTCAGTAATAAGCAGAGATATTTAACGCTTAGCAAAATGTCAATTTTAAATCTTGAATAAGGGTTTGGTATTTGCAACAATGTAAAAAGAAAAGCTCATTACTAGTCAGAATTTAATTTTATGAAATGCCAAACGAAGTTTAAATGTGCACCTGCTTTAATGTCAGTACCAAATTAAATTCACAAAAAACAAGTTTTAAAAATATACAAACAAAATAGCAATATCTATACATATAATAAAACAGTAGGACCCGGTGTGTCTGTACATTGAAGATAATTGACAAAAATGGAGTCAGGGCGATAAAAGAAAACCAATGAAACACAAAAAATTTTTTTTTGAATTTTTTGTCTGTCTGTCTGTCTGTCTGTCTGTCTGTCTGTTTGTTCGAGGTTATCTTCGTAACTACTGAATGGATTTTTATGCGGTTTTCACTAATGAAGAATGCACACTCCCGGGCAGTGTATAGGCTTTGTTTCATCAAAATCGGACAACAGACAAAAAAGTAACAAAAAGAAACAAAAGAAACTATTAGGTGCGCTGCTCACGTTTTTTAGTACATAACGTTTTTTAGTACATATAAAATCCAATAGATGTCACTGTGCGATTTTAAAACGCGCTATCGTTATGTTTTCGCCAGTCTACTTAAGTATGAGAAAGTTTCAAGCTGGCTGTCGTTCCATGTGGTTTAGTCGGTAGAACGTCAGTGCGCCATACTGATGGCCCGGGTTCGATTCCCAGCATGGAATTTTTTTTCACTATGTTGGCATTAACGCCTATAAGCAATTAAAAGAATTTGAAATATTGTATTCAAGGCGAATTTTCTCTCTGGGAAAATTTCCTTGCATTAATATGTCAGTGTAATTTTTTTTTCGATTTAATTTTTTTTTTCGAAACTTTGTTTTTCTTAAAAAATTACAGTAAATATTTGATATTTCCCAACGTTTTTTGAATGATCGACTTGCTTTTTTTTTTTTTAATGTATGTCTGAACCTTATCTAACTACTTCTTCAAGATTTCTTTAGATAAACCGACCAGCGTAGCGGGCGAAGGCCGCTAGTATGATAATATATAGGAGTAATAATCGCGCTTGGCAGTTTATTTTCATAAAATAATCCTTATCAATATGTATGTATAAAGAATTTTCCTTTAAAAAATATTCTTTTAAAATATCCTTTTATTATTTAAAAAAGAAAAATAATAGACACTTGAAGAGTATTAATTACATAAATAACTTTAATCTGTGTATTTCATAAATTACTAAATATTTCATCGCAAACTATGCAAAATGTTTTAGAATTCTTATAAATTATTCTTTATTTTAATCAATTAGTAACTCGCTCTTTTTTTCTCGAACTTGAAACTATTTTTTAAATAATTTCGTTATGTTTTTGAAAGTTCATTTAAAGACGTTGGTTAAAAGAATATTTGACGAAAAAAAAAACATATTTTAATACAATTATACATTTCAAAATTTTCTTGATACTTATTCAGCCCTTAAAATGCTTTTTTTTCTTTTAAGACATATTCATACGTAGTATTAACTGAATGAGGAATATTATTAATTATATATTTTTATTAGAAATGTATTAGAAATGTATTTTTAATCCATAATGTTCCGTTAAAACATTGAAATTTCATTGAAGAAGAAAATAATACGAAATCGATTGATAACAAAAATTTCGTGCATGACCTTGAAACAGCTTTCTCTGCAACCAGAAAGTATGCAACTACTATACAGAATCAATGAAGAAAACGCATTATTTAAGTCACAATTGATTAAGGTTAGCGTTGCCAGCATTTAAAAACGGTTGTTCACTTGAATCTATGTAAATGTGTTTACTTAGATTCACTCTAACAAACAGGAATTTTCAAAATTGCATTTTAATGTCGAAAAATATATAAACCGATCATATAAATTATACATCAACTAAATTACGCGTTTTAAGGGAACCTCTGATTTGAAGGTGTCTAAAAAAAGTACCAAATGTGACATTAATAGATTAAATTTAGAAAGAATGATAAGAATTTATGAAATACATTCTTATACTATCATATAGGTAATAAATATAAAGTACCGTGGGTATTTTAGAAAAAAGTGAGCTAGATAAAACTATGAATAAACAAACATGTAAGTACTTAAGATGCCACTCGAGTTATTCAAAAAAGAACCCAATGGTAATGTTAAATCTATGGGGGCGCTATTTTCAAATATGTCACTTAAATTTTAATATTTTTACATTATGTTTTGCCTAGGATAGCTGATAACGATTGAAAACCAATCTAGGTTTTATATTTCTGATTTTAGTTATAAATATTTACATTATGATAGCTCCAATTTTAGAACCGGTTCCAATCGGTTCCAAAATTTAAAGTAATTAAAAAAATCGAAAAAAAAAGAAAAACTAGCTTGGTAGTAGATCGTCGTCAGCTGTCCTATGAAAAAAATAATGTAAAAACATAAACATTTGAGCGAGATATTTGATAATAGTAGGCTTTTTTTTATTTGAAAAAAAAAATGTAGGCTAAGTAAAATTCTATTTTATTTTTATTTGAATGAAAATTCGACAAGTCCATTAAATCTCTGGTGATTCTAAATTGGTTCTTATACCATGTTCAGAACAATTTTTTATTGGTTTTGGTAATTTTCTAATAATGTCACTTTGTCTTACGTACTCTTTACATTATGTATCATGAAATTTCTAAGTTAAGCGAATTCACTTAAGAAATTTGATTTAATACCCACAAACATTCTTTTAAAAAACTGTATTATGTAATTTTAATATGTTACATTACTTTAATTAATGCAAGCGAAAAAAGAACAGGAAGTGGCCAAAACTTAATGTATATATATATATTGAAAATTTTGTGAGGTGATTGAAACACCAACCTTGCGTTTGAAAAATGAAGTAAATCTAAATAGATACCTAATACTATTATTGAATTTATATGCCTAATCTTTTAAAAAAAGTTATTTTTAATAAAAGTACACTCCTTTTCTTAATAAAAACCAAAAAAAAAAATTTCGAAATCAATGTTGTTTGTAAAAACTGCAGTTTAAATAGGTCTGTAACTTACCGCTGAATTAACATACATTGTTTAAAAAAAAGAAAAAAAACTAGAGATGTCGGTGCAATGTTGACAAAATCATCATCTTTAAATTCGCCAGCATTTTTTTTTATAAAATAGCCTATAGCCCAAGTACCTCGCGGGCCATCTTACCTTATAATAGTTG
This sequence comes from Maratus speculifer, assembly GCA_964019185.1. Taxonomy (NCBI): domain Eukaryota; kingdom Metazoa; phylum Arthropoda; class Arachnida; order Araneae; family Salticidae; genus Maratus; species Maratus speculifer. The sequence continues at coordinate 175,077,062 of OZ025297.1, read as the reverse complement.
CTTGTTTATAATAACTACCTTTATCAATGAATAAATTCATCTAAATTCGTTATGTATCAGCCAATTTATCGTGAACATATTATAATATAATCGTAAATATCAGAATATTTAAGATTTTACGAAAGTAGTTTGCTCTATCTAGTTTAGAAAACTCATTTTTTTAAAATCAATTGTAATGCTTTTAAAATTAAATGTTTTTTGAAAGTTTCTTGCACATGTAGCGTTTATACTGATAAAAGATATCTAATGGGAAATTTTACTTTAAATATATCTCTTCTTTATATATATAAAACCTCAACATAATTACTTACATTCTTTTTTAAAAACTGTGCTATTTAAAAAAAAAAAAAATCGTTATGTAAGTTGTTGTGTATATTTTATTATGCAAAAAGTCCGATAACTACTAATTAAAAAAAATATTATTTTTATTAATAAATACCTCATTAATTTTGTATCATTACTGCGTCGTTTATTATACATTTTTTATTTCTTTAATATTAAGAAAGATTGAATATTTAAAGAGTGTCTTTCATTCTTAATTTAATGCATTAAGTTTTTAAAACATAATAATTGAATAATTGTTAATAACATGTGGTAACTTAACAAAGTACATGCAGCAAAAGTAAATATATCAATTCTCGGGTTCCTATTTTATATCCATATTATTATAAGGAAAATAAATTATATGATATCTAATAAAATAATTCCTTCCAGATACTCAGGAAAATTAGACACACCTTGAGCAGGTGCGTTTTTGATGTAATTTATTGCACATGATGTCACGTATATTCATCTAGTAGAAGAAAAGTGAGGTGTGGACCAAAAACGAAACATTAATAAAGCCACAAAAGTACATAGAATCGAATAAGCTAATGATTTATTGCATGGGAAAAAATCTCTTTATTACCTACAAGTAAATTTCGTAAATTAAGAATAGATTTCTTAGTGGATATTTTTAAACTAATGATTGTTTTCTAAAACATAATCCATGCTTAGTGAAGAAATCTATCAATTAAATATTTTAAGGGGTCTCAAGAGTTTTACTTTTTACCTCATGGTGCAATTTAGCAACATGTTCTATTTGATTTTTTTTTTCTCAGTTTCTAAAAAACGTATATGCAAAAACATATTAATACAGGCAACTTAATATCTCTTTTATTTAAAATATTTTTTAAAATTCTATACTGAAGTTGACATTAATTTTTTATGTTAAATTTAGATAAAAAATTAAAACTTTTTTTTAAAACTTGATTCCATTGTGAAATCACTGTAACAAAACTATTGGTTCAAGAGCCCCAAAATATTTATAATGGTGTAAAACTAATGTGTTTTGAACTTATACTTCATTTGAAATCAATTTAATAATTTTTTATTTAAAATTTAAATTTAAATTATAAAATTAAAAAAATTAATTGAAAATTTGCTAATTTTAAATAATTAATGCATTGTTAATATTAAAGTTACTCTTTAACTTAAAAAGAAGGTACTTATCAAGTTTTATGCAAATTTCTCTGTTAGTTTTTGAGAAATCTCGTTAGCAGTGGATGCAAGTCAAATAAAAACTTAATTTTTAATCAAATTTAAACATTAAAAAAAATAAGTAAACAGTATAAGAATTATTTTAAATAAAAGAGGGAAAAAGTTTTTTATTTTAAAAATTTTGAGCATATATTTTTTATTAAGAGTCTGAGAAAAAAAAAGTGACATGTTGCTTATTTGTACCACCAGATAAAAAGTAAGAGTCCTGATACTCTTATACTAAAATTTAAAATCCTTGAAATTTTCAAGAGATATATATTTCATTCAGGGACACAAAAAGGTGAATATTATCATAATTTACATTTTGAGATTTCATTAGTATTAATATTTAAATTTTTAACACAAAAAATTACATAAGGAGAAAGAAAATTTAGTCATCTCGTTAGCTCATAGTATCCAAAAATAAAAGAAGTGGACCGTGATAAAAGTTGTATTCGTTGTTTCCGTAGCCGTGTGGTAATGACAAATATAAAAGACGGTAGAAGTTAACAAAAGCACCATTGTAGTACAAATCACAGTTATTTAAGTCTGACAATACACGAATATTCGAACTAGAGCCGATTACAATATGCATTTTCTGTATTCCACAATTCTTACTTTAACATATATAATACTGTTGTTATTTGTTGTTAAATGACCACATTTTAAAACAAAATAAATCATACCAAAAGAAACTATAAAATTTCACAATAGCTGCATTAGATAATACATACAAAAAATCTTTATCTTAAATAGTTCTGAAAATGCACCCGCAAGGCATTTTACTTTGGCAATGTAGTCAATAATAGAAACGAATGCAAGCTCAAGCTATAGAAATACTCTTTCATGTTATTTATATTAAATATTTAATTTTATTTTATTTTTGTACATATTTCTTTAAAAATTGTTAAAAAAATGCCACACAAATTTTTTTAAATAAATTTAGAAACACAAATTGGTCTTTAATGTTATATTTTCATCTAGAATAACTGATACACATTTTGCTTTTTTCCTCCTTTCCCAGTTACCTTTATAAATATTAGTATAATCATGAAACCATTTAATTATTTTAAAGATTGTGATTTCTTACAGCAATATTCAAATTTATGTACTTATAATAATTAAATGACAAACATTACCCGTGAAGAAGATATGTTTTAGTTCAGCTTACCCCGTTTGTGCACCAATAGAAAAATTCTCTGTCGAACCACACGACACGGAGAAGTAAAAACTATAGAAATACTCTTTCATGTTATTCATATTATATATATTATTTTATTTTAATTTAATTTATACTTGTATGTATTTCTTAAAAATTTGCTAAAAAATGCTATACGAATTTTCTGAAATAAATTTAGAATCACAAACTGCTCTTTCATTACATCATTTGATCTAGAACATCATGCATATATTTCGATGTTCTTCCTTTTTCAATTACCTTGATAAATATTATTATATTCATGAGACCATTTAATAATTTTAAAGCAATTGATTTCTTACAGAAATATTCAAATTTATGTACTTATATTAATAAAATGACAAACATTATCAGTGAAGAAGACATGTTTTAGTGAAGATTCCTCCGTTTATTTACCATGACAAAAAATTCTCTATCAGGCCACAGGATACGAAAAAGTAAAAGCTATAGAAATGCTCTTTCATGTTATTTATATTATTATTTTATTTTATTTTGTACGTATTTCATGAAAATTCATTAAAAATGATACAAAAATTTTCTGAAATATATTTAGAATCACGAATTGGTCATTAATTTCATCATTTGTTCTAGAATACCTGATGCATATATTTTGTTCTTCCTCTTTTCCCAATTATCTCTTTTAAATATTATTATAATCATGAAACCATTTAATCATTTTAAAGCATGTGATTTTTAAAGTAATATTCAAATTTATGTACTTATAATAATAAAATGACAAACATTATCAGTGAATAAGATATGTTTTAGTGCAGATTCCTTCTTTTTGTACCAGGACAGAAAACTCTCTATCAGGCCATACGACACGAAGAAGTAAAAGCTATAGAGATACTCTTTCATGTTATTTATATTATTTACTTTACTCTATTTTATTTTGTACGTATTTCTTGAAAATTCATTAAGAAATGATCATTTTCAGAATCAAAATGATAATTTTCTAAAATAAATTTAGAATCACAAATTTGTCTTACATTTCATCATTTGATCTAAATTACCTTATGCATATATTTCGTTCTCCCTCCTTTCCCAATTATCTTTTTTTTAATATTATTATAATCAAGAAACCGTTTAATCATTATAGAGCATGTGATTTTTTACATTAATATTCAAATTTATGTACTTATAATAATAAAATGACAAACATTATCCTATCAGTGAAGAAGATATGTTTTACTGCAGATTCCCCCGTTTGTGTGCCAGGACAAAAAATCCTCTATGGTGCCACGCGACACGAAGAAGTAAAAGTACTTTGTGAAGTGGATGCAGATCCTCCTGACGTCACTTTCCGTTGGAGTTTCAATAAGTCAGGAGAGAATATGGAAGACGTCAGCTATATCAGTGAAGGGACACGAAGCACAGCAACAGTGACTGCCAAAACAGACTATGACTATGGTACCCTGTCCTGTTGGGGTACTAATGGTGTTGGGACTCAAAGGGAACCATGTGTTTATACAGTTATTACAGCAGGTGGGTAGGGTTGTTCAAAGTAAGGATTTTTAAGATAGAAAAAAATCACGTATGCACTCTTTAACATGCACTTTTTAAATGACAATTAAGTTACTTGGCACAGTACAATATAAGTAGTTGAAATAATGTTATTAGTATTAAAACGCTTAACTTGCAACAAGTTAGTTTCGTCAGTATCCTTTGTACCACCATCAGTGCAAAAATGATGAAATTTTGTTCGTATATATAAAAGTGAAGTGTTTTTGCTGGATAGGTTAATTGTCAGATAAATTACATGAAAATATAGGAGGAGCCAATAGGAGAAATGTATAGGAAATGGAATTGGTAATATGAAAAATTCTAGTGAGAATAAAGAAAAATCGGTTTTTATATAATATCTCCAACAATCTGATATTGGAGGACTAGCGAAGTGACAAATATAACCTTTTTATAAATTTTAATTATATGGAAAATTTTCAAGAAAGCTATGTTCATGTATAGAAGCGTATCTCAAAACAATTTTAGATGAGAGTTTAAAGTTAATGGTGGGGTTCGTATCCCAGTAATATTTTGAATGACAGATTTGTTAATTTCGTGTTTTTTATAATGTTTCTTGTATTTTTAATTAGAAATTTTAAACTATGTTCAATTTGTGCAATATAAAAAAGACCGAATTGACAATTAATGCGGCCGACACCCGATAACTTACGTAATTCTCTAGGACCTTTGAGAACAGATAGAATAAGTTTATCGGAAGAGGGTGAAAATTATATTCAAATCATATTGCCTAAGAATTTAGCAATGGGAAAGGTGGACTTACGGAGATAATTTAAGGCAACATTAATATTGTAAAGAGAAAAAGACTGATGAGATTTTGAGGAACGAAAATTCTCTGTTTTTTCCTGTTGGCTGTTTCCATAATTTCCTTGATTATGTTAATTTCCTTGATTGCCAATAAACCTATTTCTCGAATCCATTTCAGTTCTGCTTTGCACGTATAAAGACAGGCTGAATCCTGCCGGAATTAATCTGCTACTGGTTTAAAAATTTTGGTGTTAATAACGTTAATTTATCTGTTTGTGATAGACTTCTTAATTTATAGTGTTATTTACACATGAAAACAGACAAAAATATTTCTAATAATAAATTATGTAGATGTCCCAAATATAAAAATGAAATCATACTTTTTATATTTTTATCTTCTGAAGAAATTCGATATCGCAACTATTCTTTCGTACAGGAAGTTAAATTATTTTATGTATACTAATATAAATATATGTATATATATATATATATATACATATATAATGTGCAGATGTAATCTAATATATATATAGTTTGCAGTAATAATCAATAATAATTATCACAACGCTTATAATCTACATTATTTTATGCTTTAGTGAACACTCAGAGCTACTATCGAATCGGAAGTTTTAAACTATGTCATTTAAATTAAGAAATGACATTTTTAACTGATAAAATAATAGAATATGAAACTAACTACAGTATATGGAAACTGAAATTATTAATTATTACGCGTATTACGCGTATATAAGGCGCACCCCTACTTTACAAGTAAAAATGGCGATTTCTTAAAATCTCGTATATAAGGCGCACCATAAAGAATGACCAAATGAATTTCAGTAAGAAAAAAAGTCGAAACAAACATTAAACCAGACCAGAAAACAAGACAAAAATGCATTTTTAGACTTCGGGTTGTAAGAGAATGACGGGAAATAGGAATGAGTGACGGTAAAGAGAATTACTAATTAGTATTTACATAATGTCATAAGCTCTGTTGTATAAAAAACTGCAAGGAATGAAATAAATACGCAGTAATACTTCAATTAAGTAACATTTTCTGAGTTTTAATATCTTCTCTGAATAATTTCTTGTTTCATATGTATATCGTCCGACTACATCCAACAGTAAAAAATTATTCCGTGTATAAGGCGCAACTAGGAGTTTTGCCCTAATTTTTTTGGGAAAAAGTGCGCCTTATACACGAGTAAATACGGTATATATATATATATATATATATATACAAAATAATTATACTGATAAATATTTAATTATTTTCTAACGAATATTTAGAGGAAATGGTAGGATTTTTAAGTCTAGACATAAAATTATAAAATAATAGATTTAATTTTCTAAACATTTTATAATTATGTCTGAAGAATATTTTACTCCCTAACACAAGAAATCAATAAAAACTTTTTTAACACAACTTCATTGGTTTCATGTAAAGGGGGCACAATAAATTATGTATATATATATATACATATATATATATATATATATATATATATATACATATATATATATATATATATATATATACATATATATATATATATATATATATATATATATACATATATATATATATATATATATACATGTATGTATGTATTTAAGGAAAAACATTATTTCCTTTTTACATTAAATTGGTTTTCAGTAAAAGAAGTTTTGTGTTATTGCAACGGCAGAAATACATAGCTAATGATAGCCATGTCAGAAATTGTGGATTTTCGATTATTTGATGTAACAATTCCTCAAAAATAAATTCCCTCAAATCTTGAATTTTATTATTTATGATAATAGATAATTAAAAAGGAATAGATATTTCTCATAATTTAATGTTAAGAAAGTTAATGTAAAAAAAGGTAATATTCAATTAGTAGAGTAAACATTAGATACATTTCGGAATTGGTAGAGTATGTGTGAAATGGTTTTTCAATAATAAAGAACAACTATTTTGTATATAAATGTATCACCAAAAACGAATAAAACTATAAGAATAACATATGGCGCCGTTTTTTTTTAATCTAAAAATTAAAATTTGTAATATGTGGAAATTTGCAAATACTTTTGCCTATGTATTGTTCTAGAAATACATTGTAATTTAATTAAAAATAATTCAAAAGATTTTTTTTTTTTTTTTTTTTTTTTTTTTTTTTTTTTTACAAAATTTAAATAATATAAAAATACATTTTTGATTAAAACTAGTAGATAAAAATCAAATAAACACTTTACTTATACACACATTCAGCATTATACATATTCAAAACACAGACTATAATTTAATCCAGATTTATCGTCTGTTTTTTTTTTCTTCAAAATTCCCATATAATGATGAATATTCACAGTGTTATTCGCAAAATTTTATTAAAAGGAATTTTTTTGTTTACACAACTTTAATTGACTTCCACGACAATTTATGTGTTTTACGATAACCAATCAGCACCTAAAATATCATGTTTTAACTTTTTTTACTGCTTTAAACATTTAAAAAATCTATTGAAAAAAATTTAAAACATAGACTTAATATTGGGTATTTTATTTTTGATATATTTTTTAAATGTTTGAAACTTAAAAATAAGTTTTAATTTTATTGTTAAAAATGTTTTGTTGGACAGTCTGCCATTTTTAATTGTATTTATATAAATAATTTAAATATTTGATTAGTTTCAAATATTCTGCATTAAATTCGTTGAAGCGTAAAGTATATACAACAACTTTATTTGAAATATATTTATATTGTTTTAGATAAAACATGACCCCTGCAGTAAATAGTACTGAAAAGGAAAGAAATATCTATTGAGGTCATTAATCAATTTAAAAAAAAATAATAATAAATGTATTTTTAACGTAGAATATTTTTTCTAAATTGTGATTATATTTTAAATAAAAAATAATTTGACTTATTTGAGTATCAAGTATAAATTTTACCAAAATAAAAATCGTTTGTCCTTAATTATACTACTAGAATGGTTAATATGTTTTATAGGATTATATGATTTTCAGTTTTATAGTTGCTATAAATGTTATTATTGCAGAACGTTGTTAGTAGAAGTATTTTTACATAAATAAATAAAATAAATAAAATAAAATAATAAAATAAATAAATAAAAACTTAACAATGTCCTGTAAAAATTGCATATCACCATGGCTCACACGCAATAAAAGTGAGGCATCTCGGAAAATTTATTTTGCGTTTTATTTCCCAAATACGTCGGGCATTATTGCGTCTTGCATTAAAAACAATTTCATAAATGTAGTTATTCCGGAAATCATTTTATTAGTCTTTATATCCATTTGTGACCAAAGAAGGAGGTGAATTGTATGCAGACGTATATAATTGTGTGCGGTAGATTACCCAACATTCGAAACCTGATTCTACGTCTTCTCTTTTAAGGGTTTTATGCTTTTATGCACATCTTTATTCCGGAAAGTTGAGATATGGGCAATATTTTTATGTTACAATAAAAATATGAACGTTTTATTTTGCCTCTCTTGTGGAATTTATTTTTGATCAGATGTGACACTTTTCATGCGATTGAGCGATATGTTCTTAAACTTGCTGCTTTTCACTGTTAGCTTGTTAGTAACCAGAAACTAAATTAAATTCATATACTCTAATAAATATGATTTTAAAGACAAAAATTAAAAGAGACATAAAAAGCTTTGCAATTCAGTTGTTTCAATTCGTGCTTTAAGCAATTTTGATATAGGATGTATTTTGAAATTATCTTTAAAATGATTAAACATGGTTTCATGAAGCATTTTCCCCAAAATAACAGAAACAGAAAACAGAAACTAGTCCACGAATAAATTCAAATGGATTTTTAAATACTAAATTCTTGTAGATTATGTGGGGCTAATACACAGTTTAAAACTTTAAATATGAAGATAGATGAATAAATAATAATTGTACAATTTCAAATTAGCAGAATCTATAATCAAATCAACAAATGTTTCAAGGGTTGAATGAGTTTTTTCCTTAAATCACTGCCTAACTGTATAATTTTAAACAAAATATAATTTTAAAAGCAACATAATAAAATGTAAAGACCGCAATATTTAGAATTCGGCTACATAACATGTTGTATTAAAAATTGAAAATTGAGTAAATGTTTGCAAATGAAACACTTTCACAAGCACTTTGATGGATATGAAATTTGCGTAGAACTAATTTCAGTAATTTTTTTTCTACTCTATCGAGAACACAGAATGGTGGAAGAAAAATAAATAAAATTACCATTGTCCATGTTACAACAGATTTAAATAAATCTAATTTCGTGATTCAAAATAAAGCCAATAATTTATTTTAATCCACCTCTACAATGAAATCTTACCTGTCCTTTTACTCATATAAAAAATAAAATGTATTTAGCCCTAAAATTTTTCAAATCATCAACTGCTCAAATTTATTTTTATACAGGGTGCAAAATATAATCTATCGCCGACCTTTAATTTTCGAACTTAATTTCGAAATTAATTTTTTTTTTTTTCCGTTGGTCTTAGATATATAGTTCGAATTACAAAAAACGTTTCAAATAAGGTAAATGTTGATATTGTGGGATTTTTTAGAGTAAAAAATTAATTTTCTTAAAATACCTAAATTTTTTACATGGTTTCCCAATCTCTACATTGTAAAAAAATAAAAATAAAATAAAAAAATAAAAATAAATGAAAAATTACATTTTAAGAACTTTTTATGCAATGGCAACAACAAAACTTCATGTAACAAATACAGATTTGCATTTTGAATCAAAAGAATTTCAAAGTTACTAAGAATTTTTTTGGATAATTGGATTCCCAGAAATTTTTAAGTAACGATAATGAGGATTACAGAAAATTTTTAGTAAATTCTTTTATAAAATTACATATGTCTCTAGTTTTGATCACAAGTTTTGTAGATTGACATCATTTTCTTGTACAGTGTACACATAAAATTTTAGTAATCATAACATATTTCGGTAAATTTAGATTATTAAGGTTACAGTGTTTTACAGTGTATAGTTATATATAGTAAAAGTTTACACATATCATAACAGATATAACACAAAAAGTGTGACTTGTGTACAACAAGAATTGACGCATTTATTAAATTTCAAAGTTTGATATTTTTACACATGATTTTGTCTTTTATTGAGGCATCAGTTAAAAGATGAATTGGAGTAATTGATATCGGAATCAAAATCAAAGTGCAATTTTTTTTTTTTTTACGGCGTAACCACCTTTTGCGTGTATTGCTAAATCGGTGTATCATCAAAGACGCCGATTTCATCTAAAAATTTTAGCTGAGTTTTAGGGGTCGATGCAAAGTGAAGAATGAAATTTTGAGATTAAACAGAAATGTAAATATCAATTTTTTATTATGACAAAAATCAGGTTTTTTTTTTCATAAATATAAACGTCAAATGTTGGAATCTATTAGAGATACTGTTCAATTTTTCTCCATTGGTATGAATGCACAATTGAATGCTTGACAGTCCTGTACAGGAGCATAGCATGTGTAACTGTACAACAAGCATGTATGATGAACTACTTTATATTACATTAAAATAGCAAATAAAGACTTTGTGCACAAATGTTTAAAGATAGAAAACCAACGAATATAAATGCACAAATAAAGTATGAGAAGGTAGCAAATAGCTATTTCGAATCTACTAACGAGATTCTTCATCAGTGCAAAACTCAGCGAGCTAAAAGTAGCAAAACTGAGCAAACACAGTACTTTTAGCTCGCTGAGTTTTGCACTGATGAAGAATCTCGTTAGTAGATTCGAAATAGCTATTTGCTACCTTCTCATACTTTATTTGTGCATTTATATTCGTTGGTTTTCTATCTTTAAATACTTTATATTACGTTCAGCTATATGGGCATGCCTACCAATTGATTTGAACTCAACTTGCCCCACCTAGCTGCTTCAGATCAACCAGAGAAGTTGTCTCTCTCATACAGATTTTTTCCTTGATGTAACCCCACTCCCTGAAATTAAATTTCGGCGAAAACGTGGACATTCTACTGGACCACCATGTTAATTAATCTGTTAATCGAGTTCGGTGGTTAGATACAACGGACATTTATTTTTTATGTAAATTTTTATGCATTTATATAAATTTCTATTTCAATTATTATTATTTAAATTTTTATTTTTTTAAAATAGCTTTTAATTTTTCTGATTTAAAAATAAAATTATGTGTATTTTTCTGTTTAATTTCAATATTTCATTCTTCATTTGGTATATGACCCCTAACAGTTTTAAAACAATTAACCCTTTTTCATGATACAGCGATTTGACGTTACCAGCTAAAGGCGATTTCCCCATAAGGAGAAAATTAATTCTGATTTTGATCTCAAATTATTTTAACTCATCTTTTAATTGGTTTCAATAATCAATAGAACACAAAATCATGCGTAAAAATCTTAAAATTTGAGATTAAAAACTGCGTCATTTTTGTTGTACAGAAATCGAACTTTTTGTGTTATATATGTTATGATATCTGTAAACTCTTACTAAGTGTAATTGTAAGGACTGGGGAATCATATAAAAGTTAGATTTGTAAGTTTTATAAAATGAAATGTTTACTAAACATAATTTATACTTAATTGTATAATATGCAATTATGTAAATTGATAAGAAAAGCACATGAAAAAAAAAAGAAAACGTGTTTATGTGAACATTTGAATCCAGGGCCAAGGTTTAAACTGCAAATTCACTTTTGTCTCAGTTGGAAACATTCAATTAACGAAATGCATTTTTTGGGGTTGGTGGGGGGGGGGGGGGTAAAAATTCATTATTATTTTAATTATGCATGCCAAAATAACATTTTCACTATTTCCTGACGTGAGTAAACAGATTTACAATTCACGCATTTTGCAATTCAGTGATAAAACAAATAATATTAAACTGACATTTCTCTTAGAAGGTTAGATTTTTTTCTTAAATTGAACCATTGAAAGAAACTATTACAAATTATATTATTTTTTTACATAATTTATCATTTTTGGAACTTTTTGGAAATGGGAAATATTTAGAAAAAAATAAATGCATATTTTTAAATATGTAAAAAAAAAAAAAAAAAAAATTATTAAATAGAAATACAATTTTTTAGATTTAACCACATGGATAATTTACCTATTTCAATTAGGTAGTTTTAATTCATAATAAATAAAAACAAGAAGAAATTCAAACTGAATTTAACAAATACGTTTCTCATTCCTCTACAACGGATAACATTTTTTTTTTTGTTTTTCTTTTAATTTCGGCGATGTTAGGCGAGTTGTATAAATATATTTAGACATCTCTCTTTATATATATAATGACATAACTTAAAAAAAGACGATACAGACTATATCCATCAAAATATACAAACATATTATAGCACATTTCACCTTCAGTTAATAACTTCTGGATTTTCTTAAAAATGTTAAATAATATTGTGCTTTAAAAGAATGATTTAGATGTAAGAAAAATAGGAAAGTAGCATTTGTACATTTTCGGTTATGTTTGATCTTATTTTTAATTAAGATAACTTAACTTTCGAAACAGTTTTCAAAGTAAAGCATTCTCATAAAAAAATAAAAGTAAAATAAAATTTGGTAAAATCAAAAAACAAAAACAGCCTTTGTAGAGATTGACATCAGCTGTTCAATGATAAACAAAGCACATGAAAATTTTAAAATGCATAAAATAACTTTTTTTTTTTATTAACATTAGCGAAGAGGTGTTTTAGTATGAATGTAGTAAATCTTTTAATTGGACATAAATGTGAGTGCTAAGGCATGTAAACTATTTATTACTGATGCACAATCTTATCATTGTTTAAATACGGCATATTTGGTATTAAGAACTTTTTCTTCTAGCCGAAAAATTTAAATTGAATATTTGTTTTTGTTTTTAACAATAGTAAATCTTATTTGTTCTTTATTTTTTATATATTGGAATGGTCATAATTAATCCTAAATTTAATCGTTTTAAAAATATTTTCCTTCTTAGGAATGTATGCTGTTACCGAATGAAAATAACAATTATATTATTATTACCGCTTTTACCATTTCAAATGATGTAATTGTTATTATTATTCTGTACTTGCTTTAATTGTACTTTTATTAAACATAATATTAATCAAAGATGATAATCAAAGAACAATATTTTTTCAATTTAAATTGTCAATACTAAAAAGAATAGGAGTTTTGCTATATTGTAGCTAATTATTTAAACATTAAAATGTTATAACTATTAGATAAATGTCATTGATACACGTCCAAATTTGTAAGGAGTTTCAAATTTTGATATCATTTCAAGATCTTTTTTTAAATTTATATTTTCATGAGTACTGTATATGATGAAATATACGAAAATAACTTAATTTATTTTTCATCATATACTTTATGGCTGGAGAACATTTAGCATATAACAAAAACATTTCTCTCTATTACGTCACATGAATTGATTTGTTCTAAATTTTAACATTTTTCGAAAATAAGATAATTTATAAATTAATTTAAAATCTTTCAGTAAAGAAAGCATTAGAAAATCTTTCTATTCTAAATTAGGGTTTTTTCATTTAGATAGTGATTTGAAATATTTTATGAAGTCAAGAAAGCACTTTCAGCTTCAGCCTAACGATTGTGAGTAAAGGTCATTTTATATTAATTACGAAAACAATTATAATACATTTCATTGTAGTAAAACATTAGTATATTTCTTGATTTTGTGCTATAGAGATATGAGTTTTTTATAAAAAGCTTATAATATTAAATGCTTATTATCAATTTTTTTCAAAGTGCTTCCATGATTTTTAAACTAATTTTATTGCATACAATTTTAATAATTACGAGGGAAGATATAGTTTTATTTAATAAAAAACAATTTAAACACATTCTATTGCATTCAAACGTGTTTTCTTTCTATCATAAGAAAAGGAGTATTTTATGACCATCTGATAATATATATAAATTAAAATAAAGTTATCTTGAGATATTTTGAAAGTGCTTCAATAAGGTTCTAAAGAATTTGGTAATTAAAAGTAAATATAATTAAGTATGTTGTTTAAATGTAATTATATGTTTAATTTAAGAAGATTTGTGAAATAAGTTTTAAGGGAATTTAAAATATTTTTCCGGCTATAAAAAAAGAAGAAAAATCATAGTTGTCTACAAAAGTACATGTTGCCGCGTTATAATAACTAAATGTTTTATTCAGACTTGTTTACATAAATAAGTTGATTAACGGTAGTAGTATATTTTATTAAATATTAATTAAAAAGAATTCAATACAGTTGACAGGAGTTAACATTTTCAGTTAATTCTGTATTAGTGTTGTTTGATCGTGGTTAAACATTACTTTATTCTGTTACACAAATGTAATAATTTTTTTTTGGAGAAGTAATAATATTACTTGGAAAAGAATAATTTTATCAAAGCGCTTGAATAAAAAAATTTCTTGCATAAAATACAAGCTACTTTAAAATAAATTATTGCTTCATTATTTGGATTTTTCAAAAGTGCAGTTATGATTAATTCCGAACTCTATTTATAAAGACAAAATTTTAAAATGTTTTAAAATACAGCATATAATTATAAAAATGTAAACGAAACATGCCTAAAGTCAAAGTCAACGGTTTGCAACTGAATAATTTTGTGAAATTTCTTCACTATTGCAACAAGGAAGTTAATAATTTATGAAAATAAATGTGATACATTATGAAGTATTTTCGAAATACTTTAAATTATCTGCTTCGATTATTAATCAATCGATATGTGATTAAGAAAGATTTATAATGTTAAACTTTAATATAAACACTGTAGAAATTCATAAAACTAGGAATAAATATATAATTATGAGGGTTTTTTAATATCCGGAAAATTAGATGTATGTTATCAAATATCTTTATCACAATGTTACAATAGATTTTTCTCGCAAAACTTATAAGCGTACGAAATGGTTTTCAAATACATGGATTTATCTTACAGGATTATAATAAAACTGCTGTGCGAGTAAACATTAAAAGTAATCTAAATACTTTCTTTAAAGTATTAAACTAGTCTCTTGTATTTATAAAACATAATAAAAGTTCTTAAAGCTATAAATAAATATATAGATATATAAAATTATAAGTATTAATATTAAAACTGTTAAAAAGTTATTTTAAGATTAGAAGTTAGCTGACACATATTTCGTATTTTAAAGAGAGTATAAACCTTTCTCTGATGCATGTAAAAGAATGATTTCAAGATAAAAGAGTATTCACAACAGTCACTTTAGGACATTTTATAACACAGGCTTAAGGGACACCCCCAGGACCTTTAATTCTATAAGGTTTATCGCTATTTGGAAATGTAAAAATTACTTTGTCTGGAGTTTTATAAGTATTAAAGTAAAAGTTTCTAGCAAACTTTGCAACTTTTGTCCTAAGAAGCTTTGGATGAAAGTCTCGGAATAAATTTTCTGATTCCTAATATTGCTTTAGTATTTCAAATGGCTTGCGGAAATTTCTTAATCGGATAGCATTCAATTTTGTGAACTTAAATAACTCTAAAAGATGAAAGTAAAACTTATTCCCTGATGCTCAAAATACTTTTCAGAAATATCTTAAATTGTACCAGAAAAAATAATGAATGGAGTACACTAGAATATATTCAAAATTGGTCTGACACTTATTAATAACACCTTATTCGTTATAATTATCCTAAAAATAAGCAATTTGAAAGAATTTTGTTACTAATACATTGTACAAATAAAATAGGGAGTTAAAACATGCTTTTTCAAAACATATGATGGCAATGAGCGCAGAATTATTAAATGCGTCACTTAAAAAGAGCAGGATAACATACATCTGGAATCTGGTGATTAATTCTATATGAAATGGCACTAGAAATTCTTTTTTGTCAACGTCAATAATGCTGTAAGTTTAAAGTCAATTTTATTCCTTGGTGCTCACAATACTTCCCAAAAATATCTGAAATTTTAGCTGACAATAATTATATTAATAATAAATAACTAAATGGAGTATATTAGAATATGTTTCAAATTCGTCTCAAACTTATTAATGATAACTTATTCCTTATAGTTATAAAAAAATTTTTTTGAAAAGATTTTTGTTGTTCTTTGTTACTACTAACACTACTCAAATAAAAGAGGAAGCTAAAAGACGAATTGGTAAAACACATATTTGCAACGAGTGCACATAATTAAAACATCACTTAAAATGCGGAAATTACCACAGCATACATCAGTAAAATTATGATTAACTTTATATGAAACGGATTATTTAAAAAAAGTTTTTCTCCGCTAAAAATTTTGAAAACATCAAATATCTAAAGCTTATATATATATAGAAATATACATATAAGCAATTATCTAGGCAGAAAGATAATATAATTGCTATAATATATGTTCTAGAATTCAAGGATTTGAAAAAAAAGTTTAAAATAACTAACTTGGCGTTGTTAAAACGCTAACCGCATTCCTTATATTTAACAAATATTCCTGTTCGAGAATAATATTATTGAAATCTAAAGTTCCGAAATACACTTTATGGATAGAATGTACAATTTATTTTGAAATAGTACTACTAAGAAACAACAGAGCAATTTGATTGCAGTTTTGTTTTTAATATTTCTTTCAAACAACTTATCCTCAAAGAAATACAAACAGATAGACTGAGAAGTGAGACGAATAGGATTTATTCAGATGAACGAAACCCTAAAAAACATTCACCAAAAACGTTTTTTAAATCAATTCAAAACCTCAACAACAAAACTTTTATAATAACTTTAGACAAGTAGCACGTTCTAATTAACCGAAATTTATGAATTAAAGTCTTATGCTATTAAATATGTTCATCACAAGTATTATAAATAAATACATTAAAACATCGAATTTTATTGTAAGAAACTCTATAATTTCGCTTTAGACTTTTCAATTATTATATGACGTTTTTCTATTTTTTAATATCGTACAATTTTCATACTGAAAAGTCTTAAACAATATAAATTTCAGCAATCCTTTTTTTCTGTTTGCAGGTCCACCTGATCCCGTTCAGAACTGCACCATTATGAATATTACACAGCATTCGTTTCGCCTAGAGTGCATGGAGGGTTCCAACGGTGGTCTAAGACAGCAATTCGTGATGGAAGTGCACGATACTGTCTTACACAGGCTTCGGGGGAACCAAACCGCGGATATTCCTTTCTTCTTAGCTCGCGATTTACCTCCAGCCACGAGTTTCGTAGTAGTGGTATACGCTTTCAATGCCAAAGGCAGAAGTCAAGCTGTGGTGCTAAGAGTAAATACTTCACATTCCAAACAAGCAGATCAACGAAAAGGTGCGTTTCAGATTTCGTCATCTTATATAAAAATTTATGTTGTTTAAGGTTAGTGTTTAAGTCAGCCAACTGTCTGACTCTCTAATAACGGAAATTAGAGGCCACGTAAGCCTTTGCTTATTAAGGCAGGACTTAGGACGGAGTTCATGACGTCAGATCACATGATCTTCTTCGACCCAATCTAGCGGGAAAGTTGTCCTAGCAAGATGCGTTACAAACAATACCTGTCTCTGCCGATTGGGTCGGCTTTAAATTGCGTGATATGACGACATGAACTCCGTCATAACAAACAAGAGCTTCCTAGGCCTCTGTTGTACTCCAATGTTGATTAATGTATAATTGGAATGCATACATTTTTTTCACGTCAAAAAATTTACATTTGTTTATTTATGTAATTATTTATATGTCAGAATTTCTTTTGTTTAGGAAAAAAATAGTTTTGATTTTATATTTTAAGTTTTAACATCTTAGAAACTCTTGCTAGCATTAAGTAAGATTTTAACATTTCAAATAAAACAGTAACATGTATCCAGAGTGTACCGGGAAAATAAGTAAATACAAGATGTTTCAAAATTATATATCTGAAATGTAAAGCAAGTAGATTATTACGCAGATTTCGAATATGGATACCCAAATGTAGCGTTGAAGCTGTAGAGAACGCTGTTAAGTTGAATGAATAAAAAAAAAAATTCTAGCTTGAATATTTCTTCTCCGCACGCATTTTAAACACCATTCCTCGTTACACAAATGCAGAACTTGCCGATATGCATTCGATGTATGAGGCTGAGCAAGAGTAAGGATTGTTCATATGATGTAGCTGAAAAAAATTCCTAGTTGGAATTTACCAGATTGCCAAGCATCTGTTTGTTTTCATCGGGAGTTGCGAGTGAGTAGATTGTTTTATGACTCGTGGCGTAATACGAGAACCGGATGATATCGCAAGATTCCTGCAGTGGAAGTTAAGGAATGTTTTTCAGCTCTCTCGAGAAAATGAATGGATGTGAGCTATTTCCTTCCGTTCCGATGGTATGCATGACGGCAAGCTCCGTATTGGTGTAACGATGTATATTTTGGGAAAAGTGAGTGGGGAAAGACACCTGAAGTTAGCGAAGATCTTTCATTCGTACAACTCAACGCTACGTGTCTATTGCTTCAACACTGCATTTCCGCACTCACATTTCTTTAAGAAATATTCTTGCTAAGATCTCCTCTACCTGCCTTTGTATTTCTGACATATAATGTTGAAACACCCTGTATATCAATTTTTCATGTGAACTGCTCAATTTTCTAATGCATTCCATGTAACCTATTAGCTTAACGGTGCAGAGGAAAATTTGAGATCTGACTGACCAATAGCGTTATATTATAACGCGTATGAGTGTTTAGGATATATATACAATACTAATAAATATTATTGTAATATTGTCGTTTAGGATTTCATAAAAAATAATAATAACAAATAAAAATTCGATAATATATATTTAAAAGGTTTTAATGGAAACCACTCTTTTCTTAAATATAATTAAAGTTGATTAGGCTGTATTGATAATAAAATAAATAAACTGTCTTTCTTACGACAACATTCAAATTAAATTTAATTGTTTCATTACACATTAGGACTTTATTTTTCCTATTCCTACCACTTTTCAAAAATAAGCTTATCTTACACTTATAGTAATATATGTGCAAAAGAAATTAACAATAAACAATTTCTTTATGAAAAATGAAGTTAGACTGAATAAATAAATTACTAATCAAAGATTTTTTTTATGAATTTGAAAATATAATCTTTTTTATGAATATGTCTATTTTTGTGTGGCTGAAATATTTTTAGACAAAATAAAAAGGTACACTGTAAAAAAAAAAATCAAGAGGTTATTAAATTTTTTTTATTAAATTTGTATTCCTCAGAATTTTTTAGTAACCATTATGTAAACTTTTTTTTTGCAAGTGAAACAAGGGTCATTCCACGTAAAATGAGCAAAAATTTTTAAAAAGTCGTGGCCCCCATGGGAACCGATTTTGATCCAATTTGATATACAGGTTCAATTCATATTCAAATAGAGCTCTGCAAAATATCTTGACAAAAAACAAATTATTTTAGCAATTTTGGACATTTAAAAAACTTGTGATATAGAATGACATGCGTACAATCGTCCAAAGTTACAAGTTTGAAGTTTTGTATCTTGAAAAATTTTTAACAGAAATAAATTTTGCTTATAATATTATACCCTGTGAAAAATTATTTTCTTAATTATTTAATAATAATAATCAGGTAACGCCATGATTAATTTTAAATTAATTGTAAAAATAGAAAATGTGAGAATTTTTAGAAAATTAGAAGCTTTATAAAAATTAAAGTAATTGAAAAAAATGTGTTAAATTGATGTATGGCTTAGCATTGTACATAAAGATTGATTTCCCCAAGTTTGAAAGTTACCATTTATTTCCTTCAACTTGAATAAAACGTTGAAACTTTAAAAAAAATTGCAAAATCAAAATTTCCCCTTTTTTGTGTGCATAAAAAATAAGTAAAGAAATAATCCAACATTAACAATATTTTACAGATATAAAGATTAATAAGTCCATAATATGCTAAAAAAAATTGAACAGTGCCTTTTAATTCCTAACATTGAAAAAAAATGGGTTCAAAAAGGCATTTTTGTTACACTCCAAGCAAATTTTTCTTTGAATTTGCGCGCTTTTCTTTAAATATTGAAAAATTTCAAAAAAAAAAAAAAAATAGTGCTGTTATCTAGAAGACTCTAAATCTACTAGATAGTTGTTTCTTCAATTCTCATAATTTTTAGTTTAATCTGAAGAAAAGAAGAAAAAAGAAAAGAAAAGTTTAAAAGGCGAGAAATAGTTTGAATATTTAAAATAGACAGTTTTATGTATAATATCAATTAATTTGAAAAGATATGCAAGATTACCTTCATGTGTAAAAAAGTAACAGAAATATTGCTTTTTCCAGTCAATTTTTTCCTTTATTTATTTTTTTTTTCGCATTAAGGAATAGAAAAGGCATATATGAAACTTCTTGTACATAAAATGCATACTTTTATCGTCAAATAATTTTGAAGTTATATCAACTTTCCTTCTTTTATAATGAGTAATAGAGATATTGAATTTTCTCCTTAAAATTTTTCCTTTTCTATGTTTTTTTCTCACTAAGGAATAAAAATTCAAATCCTAAATTACGCCAATCTCTTCCTTATCATCCATTCTTATATGAAAATAATTTATGATATATTTTTTTTCATTCCTAACTCAAATAATATGGAATGAAATTTTAAGCATGTAGACAAGAAATCGATTTTGTATCAACTTTTAACGTGAGTTTACATACTTAAAAAATCTGTCCTGAAATCTATTATTTTGCATTTATTCATAAATAAACATGTTGTACGCATGTGCCAATTTTAATTCAAATCTGTGACATGTCAGCCACAGCCAATTTGCTCATTTTCAATGGAATGACCCACAACATTTTTTTGTAAACTGAACAAAAGAATTTTTTGTATAACTAATTTAAAACTTTTTAGTTTGAGCCACCAAGCAAATTTTAGTAATAGCTCCAAAAAATTTTCTAATAACCATTACGTATGCCCGTAGGGCAGTAACTTCCTTCGAGCTGCATCCAGTGGGTAAAAAGACAGACTTCTGAAGCGGAAGATTTTCGACAAAGCCGCAATAGAGCAGGAAGCACCAAACATTGCTATCTGCTCTATTTTGACATGGTTCTAAAGGGGATGGAAAATCCAGAGATTAATTACCCATGGTAACTGCTATGACAGGATTTTCATAATCCCTTTATTTAATGAGTACTTACATTGCATACATTCGGTGCATATTTGGTGGCGTCCAGCATCGAACCCGGGTACTTTCAGCCTGGAATTCGGTGCTATGACCACTAGGCTATCACGGCCACAACAAGTGAGTTTTAGTAATAGCTATTAAAAATGTAAAACTATTAACTCTATTCGTTGCTAGCTTTTTTGTAGTAATTCTTACATATTCCTTGTAATCGAGTAAGATTACAAAAAAAATTTTAGTAATTACAAGGATCACTAAAATTTTTTTAGTAGATCGACCCTTTTTTACAGTGTAAATCTAAAATACAAATCGAGATTAAATGTCCTTAAAAATACTTGTTTAGAGGATTCCTACAAAAAAAAGAGTAAAACAATAAAATTTACAAATATGTTATAATAAAGGGACGTTTCAATGTTACAACAATAATCAATCAATGCATAGTATTACAATTATTAGTATAATAACAGTATGTTAAAAGTTATTAATATAATAAGTAGTCAATAAATAGTATTACAGTATTAACAAAAATTTTCAACAGTACCTTGATACTTGACATAACTTTTAAATAATTTTGCTGTTCAATATTAACACTTAACAGTATAGCATACCATTTTTATCGTTATTATAAAATTCTAATGTATTTAATTTATTTCGTTTATTTTATTTGGCTTTTAATTCCAATGGTTTATTCACCTCTATTAGTATATTGTTTTGATTGCATCCTAATAGTCATATTTAAAATAATCTTTGAATTTGTGTCCCAGTTTCTCAAAATACATTTTATTCTATGTATATAAATATTCTAATTGAAAATTAGTTTGATAAACTGTAAAGTATAATGAATTTAATGACACCAAAGTATTTCCGCAATTTAGTGCGTAATTGGAATAGATTTATTTGTAAATGCATCATATATCAAATTGTAATAAATAACATAAATTAGATTATTAAGATATATTTAATCGAAACGCAATATGATATTTTAAACATATTAAAATGTAGAATTCTAGTAAAAAAAAAAATATTAAACATTTACTACAAATTGATTCCGCTCTAATTTTTATTTTATTTTTAATAAGTCAAATTATATATATATATAGATAGATAGATAGATAGATATATGTGGAAAATAATAATAAACATACTGAATTATTCATGTTAATTTAAAGTTCGATTTTGTCTCGTTATTTGTATTCTTGAATAATTATTCAGACGATGGCAACCTTTTAAAAGATTACATGATCTATTAGTACAATATTAAAATAATTGTAAGAAAAAAAAGTTCTATAAAATATATTCAGTTATTAATTTAACAGGGTTAATCATAAAACGAATAGTTGTATTTATATATTTTTTAAATATTTTACATTTTAATTACAGGTCAAAAAATATATTGACCTTAAGAATTTAATCCATGTATACCAAAAGCAGTTCAATAATCCACTTGTAACAGCGATGAAACAAAACGCCGTGTTCTTCGCAATGTAAATTTAGGAATGTAAATAATACTTTGACCACCCACTGTACGTATATAAATATTCTAATTAGTTTGGCAAACTCTTATTCTTGCAGTTTTTTGCTTAAAATATCATTTTATATGATACAATATATTTTCTACCTATTTTCCCTATACATTTTAATTAGTTCTTTTTCTTTTGCCTTCTCCTTTAAATGTAGTTTTATTTTTTAAGAACTGTCTGTTGCCTTTTGGCAATATACCCAGATTAGTATACTAAAATACGATTAAAATACTACTGAATCTATAATGCTTAATGTTGCCCATAAATATATATACTACTATGTCTACTAAAATACGATTAAAATAATACTGAATCTATAATACTTAATGTTGTCCATAAAATATATACTGAAAATACTATTAAATCCAATTTCTGAAAGTAGATGGTAGCAATATTGCTGTTAAAAGAACTAAGGTAAATTTTGTTGTTGTTGTTATTGTTGTGGCATATGACTTTGATTTTGATTGGAAGCTTGCGAATACCCTACTTTGTTCTGGAATGAAAAACTAAAATTTATTTCTGATCAGTTTTGCTTCTTTTTATGTGTGCTTAATATTAAATAATTTTTACCAAGGAAAAGTATTTTTCTCAATTAAAGCCGAGTATTGCGATTGGCAATATCGCGATTTTTAGCTATAAAACATATTAAAAAGAAAATATAAAAAAAATTAAATTATTTTTTACCCAAAAACTTTTTGATTGATTTAAAAAACAGCCATCTAATGATTAATTCAGAAGTAGTTAGTCATTTTTTTATAATACTATAATTAAATAAGAAAAATAAGAGAAATATAAAAGTAATTTCTTTCAATTACTGCTACAAATAAAAATAAAACCAATAAAAAAAAACATATTTTTACTTACCATCATACGAAGCATAGGTAAATTTTGCAGTCATTTTTAATAAAAAGAAAAAAGAAAAGAAAAGAAAAAAGAAATGAATTTACGCGTTTTAAACAGTGGAAATTCCGAAAAGTATATTTAAAAAATAATAATTGCCGTCGCTGTGTCTGTGTGTTTGTCTGTCTCTAAGCTCTCTATCTCCGGAACAAATCGAGATAGAGACTTTAAATTTAGTGTACACATAATATGTAATGATGGAAAAAAGATTCCAGAATATGAGTAATCTCGAATATCCGGAATTTTTTTTCTCGAACTCTTAATATATTTATTCTTATGAAAAATGTATAAAAAATTTCTTTATTATTATTATTATTGTTGTTATTATTATTTATTTATTTATTTATTTATTTATTTATTTAAATTTGTGGATGTAAAAGACAATAAAAAGCATAAATCTTGAATAGACAATGAATTCTATCGGACTGTTATCTTCCGAGAAATTTGTAATCATATTTTCCACACTCTTCGATTTTTCATAACCTGGTATGTCATTCAGATTTCAATTCAAATATATATTTTAATTAGAAATGAGACACTTCACAACGCTTTAAACTGTTAGTAAATAAGTTTATTAGTTTTCGAGGTATAAGGATGTTTCTTTTACTATTTGATTATTCCACTGACCAAAAAACTATTGCTAAACTATAAGTTTAAATGCAAATAATGGCTTATCGTAAATGTCACATTCACTTGACATTAAATACGTTACATAGTTTGCATGTCATCAAGTGTTTTTTAATTTGACTATTAATTTGTATTTTTATATACTTTGTCGAAAAGGATCGATGGGATCATCATGTAGTATCCGCAGTTCAGTAATAGAAAATTACTATGTTTTAAAAATATTTTAAAGTACGTTTGAATTTTATTTTGAAATCGCAATGCATTTTATAAATAGTTTTCACATGGCTTATTTCCATATTTTGTATTATGCATATCCATGATTGGTAAGTATTATGGCTGCCATCGAGGATTAATTTTAATTGCAATTCAAGTGTCCGGACTCTGTTTTTGTTAAATCAATTTTCTTGATAAGCTTGATGCATTTTCGAAAAGTTATCGTTAAGTAAAGGTTTCTCCCATTTATCTGTTTCCTAGAGGCAGTCGATGGCAATTAACGTCCCAGGTATTGTTTGTGATATTGGCCGCAGTGGCGCTAGTTTTACTTCTTATTGGAATAGCTGTTATAGTCATTAGAAAAACAAGAAGAAGAATGCAGGAACAGAAACGTCAGTACCAATTTTTATTTTCACCTTTTTACTTGTTGTATTAATTTTTTTAATTATTATTATTATTCCTATAAGTATATGGAAACCTCAGAAGCCAAGAGGTACAAGTGACAAAAATTCCATTTGGAATAAATTAAGTTAAAAGATAATTTACGTTAAATTTGAACATCATTAGTAATTGATTGAATTGAAATAGGGAACTGCCGCTTGTTTCATTGTGGTCTTTGAACTCTTTTACTGCAAATATTCTATAACTGCGAAAATAATAGAGTAAAATTTTCTTTAAATTTATTATTAACCAATATTGATTATTCTTCCACAAAGGTGGTTTATCTCTAGAACGCAGCACATAATTAGAAAATCACTCATGTTTCATTACCTGGAAAGAATAATGCATATTTCCAGGTCGTTTGTGCATTTAATTGATGTTTTTAAATTTTTTCACCTATGCCCCTTGGCTTCAGGGGTCCTCATATAATATATCATTGTATGCTATTTAAATTTCAATGCAAAGTCATAATGGTAAATCCGTTTTACAGGTCATGCGAAAAGAGCTTGCGAAACGTAAGTATATATATATATATTAATTTACATTATATTCTACTTTTATACGCTTCCATTTTCAAACGTGTTTTTTATAAATTGGTTTGAAGACTCATGACCTATAATTTATCTATGATGAATTTATTAAAGAAAGAGCAATTAACCAACTAGAAATGAATAAATTCTGAGCATAATATGGACAATAACGTTGACAGAATAGAGTTAAATAATAATTGTTAGTCCGTTTTCTATCAAATTAGTCAAAAGACTGGACATATTGCTGATATTTTTAACAGCGTGACACTAACATTGATACTGAAATTAAAAGTTTATAAAATAAATATTATAAGTAAATATTCTAAATTAAGTATTAGAATAGTGAATAATCACGCTAACTACCCATACAGTAGACTGAAAATTTACTTAAAACACATTTTTTGCCTTAGGTTAAAAAAATTGTATTAAACAGAGAAGAAATTTTGGGAGAAATTTCGTACTATAATAATTTTAAAAGGTATCAATCAATATATTAAATATAAATGACGTTTTGTCACTGTTATGTAATATAACAGCATTTGGGAAATTCACGCAATATTGGACAAAAGTAACATGTAACTACTTTTGTATTTAGATGTAACTTTCTAATAAAGTAAGGTCGAAGGTCCTGACACGTTTAAAATCTGCTTAATCAATTCAAGGCTCTTGATCCGTCACACTGTAAAAAAAAAAATTGGGAAACTTACAAAAAATTTTCTAGTAGAATTGTATTCCAAGAACTTTTTATGTAACGGCAACAATAAAAATTAATGTAACAGATACAGATTTGCACTTTGATTCAAACAAATTTTAAGGTTACTAAGAATTTTTTGGGGAAATCGTATTCCAAGAACTTTTTAAGTGACGATAACTAGCATTATAGATGAAATTTTAGTAAAGTTACCAAAATTTTAGTAAATTCTTTTGTAAAGTTACAGATGGTTTTAGTTTTGCTTACAAGTTTTGTAGATTGACATCATTTTCTTGTACAGTGTACACATAAAATTTTAGTAAGCATAAGATATTTCGGTTAATTTAGATTACTAAGGTTACAGATTTTTTTTTACAGTGCAGCTGTTCGAATTAAATCGCTAATGTTAACACTTCACACGTAGAATACTTTTGCAGATTAAAAAAAAAAAAATCTCATAGGTAATTCAATATTTTTTTTTCTCGCTACTTTTCTAAAAAACCTTTTTTTTTTGGTCTTAATTGTCAAAATATTCTTAAAATGCAGACATAGCATATTATTTTATGTGTTTAAAGCTGAAGAGTTGTGAGCAAAATTTTAACAAAGCAAATAACATTAAACATATTTTCGAAATATTTCAATAAAGAAAGAAAAAAAAGACATTTTTTAAGACGAATACATAGAAAAAAATAGAAATAAAATCTTATAATTTCTCGGCAACATACGTTAAATATATGATTCTATTCTACGGTTTTCTGTTTAACATTAACGAAGGAAATTATAAATTTGGCTGAACAAGAATACACATTGAAGACGGTTCACAAAAATCGATTTTCCTCGTTTAAAGAACTTACATTTTTTTTTCAAATACTATATCTCATTTTTAAATAAAAGCATAAAATAAGCATAATTATTCGACAAATTTGTAATGAAGAAATTATTTTCAATTTCCAATAAATGAAATACATATTGACAAAAAAGTAGTTACTCTCTCAGAACGTGAGCTCTTTATTTCTTTCTGTCCTGTAGCTTCCGGGAATCTCTTACGAAACACCAATTTTCACAGCATTTAAAAATAAATCTATCTCCACCTAAAAATGCAAATCTATATTTAGAGACATATACACATCCCGAATTCGTATTGTTTTGCCTTTCTCATGGCTAATTCGAAGATGAAACCACACACTTTGTTTGTAGTTTCAAATTATCTATGGGCCTGAGGATTTTGCTTCGATTCTGCAAATTTTATTTGTATTCATTTTAATTTTTTCCCCATTTTTCAATGTGGTCATTTTGTATTAAATTCATTGGTTCATATATTGTTTTACATTTAATGGTATTAATTGGCACCTCTGCCAATTCGATACAATAACAAAAATGAAATAAAATACTTGCCAGTCATTAAGCAGTTTTGATTTGAGAATATACTTAAAGGGCCTTTTAACGTTTAAAAGACAGGGCAGGCATATACCCTTCAGTAGAAACAAAAACAGTTCACATTGTAAAATAATTACTGGAAAACACCTATTATAGTTTAACCATCTATACTCTTCCTAAAGGAATATCTTCGAAATTAATTTTACATTTAAGCTTTAAAAGGCGTTGGCATATAGAGTGAGCTGTATGTGTTACACTAATTCTAATCGAATTAGCCTTTTTTTTCTAGTAATCCGATATTTTCTACTTCGGTAATAAAACAGGTGATAGAAATATGTAAAATTATCATTTAAAAGTCGATGTTTAAATTTTAAATTGACTTGGCTTATACAGTTCTCACCTGTACTGTTTTTTAGTGCAAATTGTCTGTATCTTTTAAGGTTATAAACAATCTAAGCTATATGTTAAAATGTATTTATATATTTATAAAATCAGGTAATGAAATTATTAAACAAACAGTTCAATGCATTATTTTTATGTTATGTATTTCATTTAATTTGTTAATTTGAAAAATAAATAAATAAACAAATTATTAGGATAGATTTAAATGAATATCTATAATTTTAAATAAATAGATAAATAAAAAAAACTTTATTTAAATTCATAGAAATTTAGAATTATGAGCTAATTGATTTAAAATTAAATTTCGCTAAATAAAGCAGAAGTGGCCAAGTTGACTTATTTTATGCAGACATACGCCAAATTAGACAGTATTTCCCTAAGTTGTCTAAAATATACCATTATATCACTACTATAAGTACTTTTCATCAAATGCCCATTATTAAATCTTATACTGATTTCTTCATAAAAAGCTAAATTATAATCGAATAACAATTAATTTTAAGTAGCATTAACTATAGTGGTGTTAGTTTAACCTTTTGGGCATTTTTGCAACGTCTTTTAGCGGCGTTTTAGTGGTGTTTCGAGTATTTATGCGTTGCTTAAGGAAAGGTCTCGCTTTTCCTCCTTGGTATTAAAATTTTGGAATTAACATTTCAATACAGTTATTTACTGGCATTAGTTAAACTAAAAATATGCCAAATTTCAATATTTCCTTTGCATTGGTTTATGTGGTGGGTTGATTTTTTAATTTTTAATTTAAACCTCCTTCCTCCTCCCTTAATGAACGAATTTGAAAAAAATCTATGTCCAATGCATGTTTTACACTCAGTCATGAATCCAAATTCCAAATTACCGAGCTCTATGACAATAGGAAGTGCATAAAAAATTTTGAAAAACAAAATTCCATACCACATACTAATAGAATAGCAATTTTACAGAAAATTTCTAATAATAAACAGTTTTATGTTTGAAAAAAGAGCTACATAAAAAGTGATAATATTAATAGTTTTGTGTTAATAAATTAATCATCTAAGAACTCACTTTCTGTTTGCTATTAACAGGTCAGATGCACTTCTCAAGAACGGAAAGGATCGGAATCGTGATATGTGTATATGTGTTACAGATGATGACGAGAAACCTCCAGTTATGACACCAGGTACGAACCCTTTTATTAGTTATAAAAATAGTTTTCATTATTTTCCTAAAATATGATAAAATAAACAGAAAGTAACCTTTTTCCTACATGAAAAACAATTTAAAAGTTATGAATTAATTATAAAATCAACAAATTTAAAATCCGTATCTTATCTGTATAATTGAAATGAATGGAATATATTTTTAATGTAATCTTTTTACTAATATATTGGAATTTTTAAATAGCTATTCATAAATATTGAAATAATCTAAGATGGGGTTTGTTTCGATCATATAATTAAGTACAAGTAGCATGATAAAATGGCAATATGAAGATATATATTTTTATTATGGCTTCCATAAAAAACAAATGTATAAAGAATGCACTATTTTTTTCTTTTGAAAAAAAATGGTAATATTAATATTAACAACAATAATTTTCTACATTTTATTTTATTTTTATTTTATTTATTTATTTATTTATTTAATTATTTATTTATTTATTTTACAAAAATTCGAAAATTTTGTTGAATATATTTTTTTTCTCGTGTATTTCACATTTCTTTGATTCATTTAAAAAATCACATTATGTCTAAACATATCTTTAGTCACAGAACAATAACAAATAATGGTAAAATATTTGCCTTTGTAAAAATATATGTATTTCTGTACTTTTGAAAAAAACCTATATGGGAGAAATTCGGATAATTTTAAAAGATATATTCTATCCAACCTACATGATGATTCCAAATTCTATATACAGATATCGTACACAAATTGTTATATTTCGCTACAAAAGACAATTATTATAAATGAAAATTAATATCTCAGTCTATTTATTCTGATAAAAATACAGCGAGTCTTATTCCAATATAAACTCGATCTTTGTTTTATTATTTTTATAATAATCAAGATATATTAATGAAAATGCGAAAGCAATTGGATTATCTTCTCAAATGAAAGGATACTAGGAGAAGTGGTGACCATCATAATTCAAATTGAGCTCGAATTTTCCCGAATAAAACTCGAATTTTTTTTAAGGTTTACCGAATTTAATTGGCTGCGCATACAATTTTATTTACCGTAATCTCTTCGCTCCGTCTCTTACCGTAATCTTTCGCTTCCACAAATTTGGAGCTCAATTTTTTCCCATTTTATTAATAATACTCGTAAATAATTACAGTTTTTATGTCAGAATGATATGTTACAAAGTCTAAGATTCAAAATAATGAAAATAAAATAAAAATCTTGCTCTGAAGTTAAGTTGGAAAAGAAATAATTATATAATTATTATTATTATTGCATTAATACTCAGTAACTGAGAGAATATTGTATTATGCAATGCTGAAATGTTATATAACTTTTCCTGGTGCCACTAAAGTTTAACACAAAGCAAAGTATGTTTATTGAAATTTTATTAAAATATTCATATTTTTGTTTAATTTATGGATAATACTTACATCAATATTGGTGTTTATTATTCTATATTTTTGAATAACTACACTCTAAAAAAGTTATTTTTTACAGTATGAGTTTGCCATTGCTTCAGGAATTCTGTAAGTTTCAAACAAATTTAATTTGAAAGTACATTTTTTTTCTCTATACGACGACGGCGTAAAAATTAAAAATGTGTGATGTTTAGAAGTTTAAAATTTTGGTAATACTGAAAATTGTAAAATTGAAGTTTCACTAAAATTTGTTTATGATATTGGTCCAGGAATATTAATGTTTATTCAATGTAATGTATGGCTCTGTTATTAATTAAGCCACATTTTGATCATCATAAAAATATGTCCATTATTTTTATTTTAAATATAGAATTTATTTATAACTCTAAAACTTTAGTCTTTGTATGTGTATGTTTCCAAATGGTCGTTGTAATTTATTTAATTTTTATTATTATTGTTTTAAAGAAATGTGTTGTAATGGATTTTAAAGAAGAAATTAAACATTAATAAAAAAATAAAAAGGAAAAAATTACAATTGTAAAAAGGACCGGTACTACGTGGTACCCTTCGACCAAAAAGCTATCCTCAAATTATAAGATTAAATGCTAATAATGGATGACCGTGAATATCACATTTAATGATATTAAATTTGATACACGTGTTTAAAACGCCATTAAATGATTGTTATTTCGACTTTTAGTTTGTATTTTTACTAATATTCTATTAAGTATTTTTTTTTTGGTCATTTAAAATAAAAATTACGTTAATATGTATAATTTGGCTATTAGTTAGGCGATGGTATAATTTGGCGACGGGAAATCCAAATAATACTGAAGTACCTTATCATTCAGATACTTTTGAAAGCTACGTATACTTATCTCTGAAGTAACTTTAGAAAGAAACAGAAATGCAAATATCTCATCATTTAACTATTTTTAGAAAGTAACTAAAATACAAAAAACTTACCATTCAACTACTTTGAGAAAAAAACAACTTATTTTTTTTAAATTCACTACATTTAACTGACTTATTTTTCTTTAGAATAGACACTAAATCATTAAAAAAACCCTTATAAATAAGGGAAACATTGACACTCGTGCATTTGTAGTTAACAATTATTCCAGTGAAACAATCGTAATTCAACCAATATTTAACAAATATTTATATTATATTTATGTATATTATATATTTAGTACTTGGTCAAACTTTTGGGAATTAGCTGTTAAATTTGTAATAATAACTGTTGACAAAGTATTTTAAATGACTGTATATTGTATCAAATATACTTAACTTAATATGCATGACTAGACTTTACGAAAGAAAGATAATTGCCCTAGAATATGATTTGCTGATCATTTATCGTTCATTTAGAGAGACACACTAAAGATTTGGATTCTGATCTGTGTCCAAATACTGAAAATCTTTTCATCATTCATGCTATGCTTTTAAATTAATTACTAATTTTGCATAATACGTAATAGGGTGGAGCGAAAAAAATTATTTTTTAAAAATCAAAAACGGGTAGGTGCCAAAAGTTGCCTTTATACTAGTACATCAACTGCGTGAAATTTTACCGCTGAAAAAAATGGCTTGAGTCTGCGCTTTTGCTCCAAAAATCGGAATTTCGGGTAAAATATGTCATTTTTTAAAAAAAATAAAAAATTCCTGCAGAGCTGGTTATTATTTAAAAGTGTTAATTAAACATTTATATTTATCTGCTTAACATTTTTAAACATTAAAACAATATCTGCAGTCTGTATAAATGGAGAAAATCTGACAACTTTTGGTAAAAATTCAGCGTTAACTCTCTATTGGAGCATACAACGAAATATTGTTTTGAATGCATTTCTTATCTAGTTGCTTTCAAAACTACTCTGTATATAACTCATAGAGGTGTCTGCATTTCATATTCCACCCGTCTCAACCACCCAACCATCTAGGCCCAATGTTTTATTTATGTATTGAATTGTTATGTTTTTCCCGAAGAAGGGCATAAGTTTCTATGTATCAAAGTAGTTTACACTTCTTTGTATTCACTGACTTTAAATGCTGCTGGTGTGACCTCCTCCACGTATATTTTTTATACCTTGTATAACAGAAGAGAAGCTGAGTAATGTATTTGGTATGTTGTTAATTGAACCTAGTCAGCAGTCTATTATCTTCAGTAAAATTATTTACAATTAATACATTATGATTGGAAGTTCTGTTACCACAGCATTTTTTCAATCAATTACATTTTATATATAATGATTTGCCTAAAAATTGATTGTATTAATTTAATTTCTAGTATGTCATCATTTACTGTACCTATTTTGTTGAACATATTTTGAGAAGCTAGCTGTTTAATATTATGACGATAGTCACAGAGGATTGCAAACAAAATTTGTGTGTAAAGCAACAATTTTTCTAAAGAAGTTTTAGTATTTGTTTTATGTCGTTTCCTGTGTTGTTTCGTAGTCGAGTAATTTCTAATAAGTTTTTAGACCTATTCTTTAGGTGTGTATTACATTTGGTATAAAACATCATGTGGTATAAACTTGGATTATATATTTTGTGAGTGAACCTGTAGACTCTGATTGCCAATCTGTGCTTATATAAAGCGGAGAAATTTATTCGCTTTATGAGCTGTCTTTTGTGTGAGATGTTTTCTAAATTGATATTCCCCATCTCTTCCGAGAAATAGCTTTCCTTATGAATTCACTTTGCAATCACCGACAGAAATTTCTAGTCTGTTATGAGTATCTTTTTTTCAAACTGAGAAAGTAATTTTTCAAGATTATTCTCTATTTTATAAAAAATTGCAATAAAAAGTGAATAGTACGTAGACAAAGATTTTCCTATTGATCCATGAATCCATGTAGATTAGAACGTTTTATATCGACTTCTCTAATAATTGACGGAGAGGAAATTCACTGGAGTTGAAGTAGCATATGATTCATTATTGTACATAATTCTAAGCTTACCCAATGCAAAATGGTTCACAGCGACAAATAGAATTCTCCAAATTTTAAATGAGTACTTATAGTCGATTAGAGTCGGTCCATTCACTCAAGAAGTATTATGCATTAAAAGTTTAAGCCCAGGACAGTTCACCATCAAATGTTATCCATTTATAACAAGGGGATCTAAAAATTAATGGAAAATTACCTGGCTACGAAAATACTTACAAAACGGCATAAAATAAATGCAAAAAAAAAGTTATTTACAACAACGGTTGTTCTGCATATGCAGAACAAATTATTATTGCAATTCTCTCTGACGATCACCATCACATTAAAGAGCTCGCTTCTCAACATATAAAAAATGCAAAAGTAGACCAAATGATGGCATATTTATAGTTGACATACCTGAAATCATCTTTGAAGCAGATCATTACGTAGAGAAATACAATTAAGTGAAAAAAATGTTGTGGTAACAGAACTTCCAATCACTTTCATCAGCTGGATGTAAATTTGATAAAGATAATAGATCGCCGTATAGAACCCTTTAATAATATTCCCGTGCATTATCTGCTTGTCATTTATTTGTATAAGCTGTAAAAACATACATTAAGATGGTCACAGCAGCATGCGGATACAAAGAACAGATAAACTAGGTGGATTAATCGAAAACTTGCCAAATTTTGATAAAGAAAATCACAAATCTATATATAAATAAAATTCTGTACTAAGATGATCGAATAGTTTGGACGGGGGTACATGAAATATAGCCCCCTCCACCCCGTATTTCCAAGGTAGTTTTGAAAACAAGAGCGGTATTAAAAACAACATTTCATTGTATGTCCCAATAGAGTGGTAATGCCGTTTTCTTACCAGAAGTTGTCTGTTTTTGCTCCAGCTATACGGAATAAAGATATTGTTTTATAGTTTAAATATGTTAAGGAGATAAATATAAAGGTTTAAGTAACACTTTTATATAATAGCAAGCTCTGTAGGAATTTTTTAATTTTTTTGAAAAAATGTAAAAAAATGACAAATTTTACCCAAAATTTCGATTTTTGGAGCAAAAGCGCAGACTCAAGCCATTTTTTTTTCAGCGGTAAAATTTCACGCAGATGATATAATAGTATAAAGGCAACTTTTGGGACCTACCCGTTTTTGATTTTCAAAAAATATTTTTTTTTTTGCTCCACCCTAATACGTAATATTAATAAATGGGATAGATCATACACAAAATTTCCCTACAAAAAGAATATATAAACATTATTGATTGTATAAACATTATTGAGATTACCAAAATGCGGCTTTTTATTTAATTATATACTTTCCAATAGGATTATGTTTAGTTTCTCTTTCTAGAATATTAATAAAATTATATGCAGTGCCACTCAATGATTTGAAAGAATGACTGTTTAAGAATTATAGTTTCTAAAATGTGCTTTCATTAACTATAAGCTTTTTTTCTGCTCGAATTAAGTTTTTACTTAATACATGAAATGCATAAAAATCTATGGTAAATATTCACTACTGTTTAAAATATTATAAGTATTTATCCACCAAAGTACAAAAATACCTCTTTTTGCAAAATACGATAATTTTTAAATCTTACATTTCCAAAAAAAAGTTATCGTTTGCTAAAAGGATTACGTGGGTATTTTATTTGGCTTATTAAACAGAAAATATTGCTAAAATATGCTAGACGTGTTGTAAAGTATTTTATAATGTATGCTTAACGCATAATTTATATTTCTTGATTTTTTTTTTTTTTTTTTTTTTTCTTTTTTTTTTTTCCTGCATTTAAATTTTGCTTTGAAGTAGCGAGTTTATCACGTTTAAAAATGATTAAGTTCAAATGAAACTTTATTACATTTAAAATAAAATGTATTAAATTTAAAATTTGAACTATTTTAAATTTTGTTTTTGTTAATTATTTTCTTTTCAATATGTAAATTTTTTAAGAAGTTCTTTTTGTAATCAAAGTACATAAATATTATCTCAAATCATTTATAAATGGTTGACACAATTGAATAAGTTCAATTTTAAATCCATGTTCATAGAACTTTAAAGAAAAAAAATGCAGATCGGACAGAGGATTTTGTTTAATACACTCTCAGAAATAAAACTCTCATTTTTGACGATTCAGAAATCCTTGAGCCTTATTTCGTAGTTTTTGACGATCATTTCGTATCAAAATCACGTGACTTTTAAAGAAACTTCAACTCTCAAATATTCGACGAAAATGCTTCCTTAATCATGGCCAGACTTGATGAATTTTAAGGAAACTGTCGCGGTAGATTTTAATGGAAGGATCCGCTATTCTACCTCCTCAAATCTTGCGATTTTAGCAAGGATATATTTCTTGTTTAAAACAGTACTTTTTAGCCTTTTTCAGAAAAAAGGCTAAAATGAAATATAAGCAATTATTCTTTCTGCATTAGTTTTTTGTTTGTTTGTTTGTTTGGGGGGGGGGGGGGTTAAAGTTTTTGGGATGTTTATTACTATTTTTATTTATTTATTTGTAGGTTGTATTTCGTTATGATATAATTCGAAAAAAAAAATTACTTCGTTCTACAAAACCGTTCAAAAAGTAAATTGGATCAATAAAATTTCAAAATTCCAAGATCTATCTTATATCCAATATATTCTTTTTTCACTCAAGTTAAAAATAAAGATAATTTTTTTCTCTCCCCTCTATAAATAGTAAATTGTTAAAATTTTATCCACTTACTTAAAGTTGAAAAATCTCTCCCAATAAGCACTTCATAATTCGTTATTTCTGAGCACCAAATTAAACAGTCCATATTTTAATCATTCCTTAAGCAAATACATTTCCCCTAGATGTTATTTAATTAAGCCATATTATAAGTATTCATTAACCATTAGAAAATCATAATAATAAATTCGTCTTATTATTTAAAACTTGCAAGATTTATAACAGAATCGATAAAATCACTATCACGTTATAAAAATTTAAACACACACTATAATATTCTATAGGTCTTTATAATCATCTTTGTCTGAGCAACCTGTGGCATGAAGGTAGAGCGTCGAACTGCCACGCTGAACGTTGTGAGTCCGAACCTTACCTATAACAGGTCTTTTTTGCTTCTGTCAATGAATGCAGGAGCTTCTAAAAAGTTCGATAGATGGCAGCACTAGCCCTTTTTGACGATTTGGTATCGTCAAACGAGTGAGGAAAGTAATTTCATCAATTTGACGAAGTATTTGTTCGGAGCATTTCCCAGGAAACGGTTTTGTCAAAATCGAGGAAAATTTCGTGAAATCTGAGTATTCACATCTGAGCGTGTACATCGTTTTAAACAAATTATCCTTTAATTAATAAATCCAAATTGTTAAATTACAATTATTAACTCTTACATAGGTGGTAGCATCAAGAAATTTCATTTTTAAAATAATTATAATCGGAAGTTATTTATTTTAATCAAATTAAAAGTGCTCAGATAAAATTATGTAAATAAAATCCAAAAACCCGAAAAAAAATAGCGGTGATATAAATATATTTTTTAAATTCTAAAAATGAAACAAATTGTTTAAACGAAATTTAAAATGTTGAATCATTAATAAATCGCAATAGTTTAAAAGCAGAAAAAATATTATGAATGTCATTGATTATTTATCACAGCATAATAAACCCTTAAATACGAAATTTCTTTTAATTAATGTATTTACTCGTGTATACTGCACACACGTGTATAAAGCGCACCCCCTACTTTACAAGAAAAAATGGCGAATTTTTAAAACCTCGCATATAACGCGCACCATAAATTTTATATGCAATTGAATGAATGACTAAATGGCTTTCAGTAAAGAAAGTCGAAACAAACATTACATCAGGCCCAAAACAAGACGAAAATACATTTTTAGACTGCTGGTAGGGAGTAAATGAGGGGGTAGGAGAGATTGACGGCAGTGAGAGTTGCTAATTGGCGTTTATATAATGTTAATGTAAAAAAAAAAAATGCAAGAAGTCAAATAAAGATGCAGTAATACTTCAATTAAATAAGATTTTCCGAGTAATTATGTCTCTTTTGAATACATTTTTTGATTCATATGTATATCGTGGGAATACATCCAGCAGTGAAAATGATTCCGTGTACAACGCGCAGCTAGAAGTTTTGTCCTATTTTTTTTTTTTTTAAGTGCGCGTTATACATTAGTAAATACGGTAAACTCATCGTCGGGGTTTGAACTAAAAAATTTCTATTTGCTAATGAGACGCTTTATCACTAAACTATAATATCTACACAATAAACGTTGATAATAAGGTA
Source organism: Maratus speculifer (assembly GCA_964019185.1). NCBI lineage: Eukaryota > Metazoa > Arthropoda > Arachnida > Araneae > Salticidae > Maratus > Maratus speculifer. The sequence continues at coordinate 175,039,430 of OZ025297.1, read as the reverse complement.
CTCTACTGATATTTAAATCGTAAAAGAGAACATGTGACACTGAAATGTAATTTAATTAAAATAGTTTTTTTTAATTTTATATTTTGTCGTGTGTCACGAAGTGTTCAGCTTTAAGTGCATAAAATTGGAAGTTTCCGACTTATACAGTTTTAGTGTACAGACTGTATGGCACCCAGACAGAAGCAGGGGTGTAGTCGTAAAAATAACAAAGGATATACTCTCTAAGCAGAGGGTATACGCTCAAGGCAGAACGTATACCCTAGAGTGTGTATACTATAGCTTTCTTGAGAAACAGATGGTATACGATGTTCCTTTAAAAAAGAATGTATACGGCGTATACACCCTTATACCCTCGATTACTCCCTGGACAGTGGCGTGAGACGAATAGGATTTCGTCGGACTAAGGAAAATGTTATAAAATTAAATTAATATACATTTTCTGGCTTAATATTTATATCTAAATTAATAATAGAAAAGGAAGCATTTATCTTAAATATTATTGGAAGATTATGTATTTTATTTATTATGTTTTCATCATTTATTTATGCATTTCATCTTATATTCTAATGCTTTCCAACATCTAGTTTCTTCTAATGTAAAAAAGAAAATGTTTGCCGCGATGTTATCGCTTTCTTTAATTTTTATTCACATGCTCACGTGCATTTACACACAATAAGCTTACGTATTCATGTGCATTGATTTTAAAATAATACATTATGAAAAACGCCTTTTTTATATAACATATTATTCTAAGACTATTTTTTCTGTTTTAAATTTATATCCTAAAATATTTCAGCGTGAGTTTTCATTTGTTAAAATTATATTTCCCCAAAACTAGGCATATTTTTTAATAGTTTGTTTTTTAAATGTTTTATAAGTATGCTAAATAATTGTCGTACATTTTAATAGCTTTTAGTATAAGAATTAACTTTATTATAAGTCTGTTTAATTTTTCTGTATTTTTCACGCATAGTGTCAATAAATGCAATAACTTGCTTAGTAGAATAATTTATCTTTCAAAAAATGGCATCCACATAAGCAGGCGTGATTCTACTTCATTTCAATGAATGATAATTATTGGATTTCGTGACAATTATTTGACGGTTTTTCGAACATAAAGTATCATAAGCAGCTACATTAGAAACTAAAAAGGGAAATTGCCTGACTGATTTAAAACGTGGAGCTAGAAAAGCCCATAAAATCACAAAATAATGACACCTAATGATTTTAAAAACCTTTTAGTTTTATCCTCAAATAATATAATTTCACAAAAAAACATTAGTAAAGCAGACGTGCATGAATAAATTGCCTCTAATTTTCCGCATTAAAACAAAAGCTATATCTTCATGTTTCCATGACCTTTCAAATATTAAGTCATGTAACACTCTCTCAAATGGATTGCATCAACAGAGAGAGAAGTATTTTTTGTAACATTTGAATTTTACAAGCATTTTAGTCTGCGGCATCTAATTGTGAAACTACTGGAATTACATGATTTCATTATATATTTATTCACTTTTACATTGTTCAAGTTTAGTTCTCAGCTTAAACATGCGTATGAAGCGTATGAACACTGAATGATAATATCACTAATTTTTGAAAGATCGACTTACGTGCGCAGAAGGTATCTAGATCCCTTAATTTGCATATATAAACATCGATATAAGCGGTTTTTATTATTATTATTACAAAATGAATAAATAACAACAAAAAATATTTTGTACTAAAGAAAATCACTGCAGTGCGTTCAGAAAATCGTGTTTTTGATAATTTCCAAAAATTTAAATTACATCAATATACCACTGAGGACAGTCCCGGATTCTTGATATATTTATAGAATGGTATTGTTGTCTTTCATGTTATTAAATAAAATTCTAGCTATTGGAAAAATAAAAATTATAAACTGTTTTCATTAAATATTCAGAGTTTACTTTTCAATGAAATTATAATTATGAGTTTTATTGAAATTAGTTTTTTACAAGTAGTGAAATATTTTAAAAATTCGAGAAACGAACTCTCACTATTAATTATGTGGTGATTTGTTTTTGACGATTTTTTTTGGTTCAGTGTATACTTGGGAAAAAAAGCTTCATTGTCATTCCTTTTTACGATGGTAAAAAAAGAAATTTTCAAATTAGTTACACAAAATCTCACTATTTTTTCTTTCTAATCGATGACCAGGTCACGTTCTCCCGGAAAGTTCAAGCTGAATAGGTTTGACACTTGGTACCGGGGCGGGTGACCGCCTAATCGATGCGTAGCAGCAATAAATTTAGTGAGCGTTTGGATCGTTAATCTGCCAGCAGTGTCTATTTCTTTGTTGTGAACTGTATTATGTCTGTTGATTAACATTTATATCTTGATGTTTGTCCCCTATACATTGCTATTCAAGTTAAACTCGTAATTTAAACCCTTCGTAAATTCAAATATACTACCTCTAGAGGTATAATTCATAGATAAATTAGAGGACTTCAGAATCACGATGGATTTTACATGAGCCAAGGCCATTAGCATACATGGCGAAATGTCACTGTCGTACTTAAGAAGGAAGATGACTTTTAGAACAATAATTGATATAGGTGACAAAAAGACTGTCACACGAATATAGGCTGGATTTAAACACGTTATAAGCAAAGAAATAATGAGTACTGATGTTTCCTCATTTCTACTAAATAATCTCAAATAATTGTTAATTATAATATTTTAGTGATACATAGATAATGTAATAATTTCATGAGTGACAGAAACAAACGAATACAAAAAATCTAATAAATATTGAATTTGATTTCCTTCGAAAATATCTACATTACATAGCAAAAATATATGTGTAATTTATAATGACGTCATATTGACTGTACTAATAATTCTCTTATGGCGCATTTTTGTTGTCACTCTAAATATGACATAATTTAATTTTTTACAACATTGGATAGAAAAAAATACATTTTCTAATGTAATTCTTAAAAAAAAATGTGTTTCATTTTCATGAATTTTCATAATTTTAAAAATAATTTCCTAGTCGGATTTTTTATTATTATTTATGTCTGCCACATGTAACCTTTTTTACGAAATATTAACCAGTTTCAGGCTAATTTCTTTACTAAAAATGACATTTCATCTATAAATAAAAAAAATAAAATAAAAAATAAGACACAAACACTGTGGACTACAAAATGCTTGTTTAAACATTGAAAGATGGAAAATACAGAAATCTTTTGCAAACCTGCTATCAGAGTCAACAACATTTCGAGAGCCTTTTGAGCCAACACTTTATTTCCTTTAACTTTTCGCGAAATATCTTCACAACACCCAGTGTGATAGTAAACAGCAATGTCCTCCAACTTTTTTCAGCAGTTTCAAAAAAGTCTCTCCTCATCCAACATCCTCCAACTTTTTAAAAAACAACTGTAACGTTTTTTTTTCTATTTGAACTGGAAAAAGTTGGGGTTAAAATCTGTTGAAAAGTTTGTCGCGCGTAATGCTTCTGAATCTCATAACAGCTTAACAATGGAAAAGTTTAGCGATTACTTAGTCGATTAATCTGATTTATGCAGATAATTTGAAAATACCCATTTATTAAAATTTAAAACTTTATTTTTACAATGACTGAAATTTAAAATATAATAATAAATAAAAAAATTTGGTATTTAGTGGACGATTTAAAAAGAGATAAAAAACATATTAAATGAAAAAAAATCTATTAGTTTAAATACTAAAATAAATTTTAACACGTGTTCTATACATTAGAAAGTTTGTTCTCTAATCAGGAAAAGCTGGGTTACATCATAAATTCTGATAAAATTTAAGAGTCTACGAATTACTTCCCGAAGAGCGGCGTAGGAATATCGCGGCAAAGTACAGGTCCTCTGGGACACTGTAAAAAATATCAATTAAATTTACGGCAAAAAGTTCTGGCACTAATATTACGAGCAGTTTTAGCCGTAAAAGTTGTAGTAAAATTAGATTTAATTAAAAAATATATATATTTATAATTTTACTGCAATTTTTATGGCAAAAACTGCTGCAGACATTGTTGCCAGCAGTTTCTGCCGTAAATTTAACGGATTTTTTTACAGTGTAAGAAGATTAGACAACGAGCCATTTATAAAATATATTCCATAGCTACATATTTATCTAGGTATATAAATAGGTATACACATTTTTGTCTTTTTCTTATTATAATTTCACCTAGAATGTTACGCAAAAAATCATATATATATATATATATATGTGTGTGTGTGTGTGTATGTGTGTGTGTGTGTGTATGTATAAGTCTTTGTAAATTCCCATATACCTCGAATATGTGTATTAGAATAAGGTAAAAAATGAAATAATATCTTCTCTTTTACCTTTTTAGACAGTCTTTAATTCATGCATAAAGTTGTAATACAGTTTTATATGCGATATTAAATGTACACTGAATGCACATATATAATGTACACCTCAAAACTTACACTACTGGCTTGAAATAGTCTGAAAACACGTTGAAATGTATGACACTTTCTCATTATTATTATAAATATTATTTATTATAGGTTAATAATATAGTTTTTTTTATAGGTTAAAAAATGTAATAGGGCTAAACACAACACATATAGGTTGTATTAGAAGGGAATTTTTCTGTTATTCGTCGATGGAGAAATAAATTTGTGTAATATTTGAAATTTTGTAAAAATACAGAAAAAGTGGAATCTGTTTCTCAGTTCTTTTCATCTTGAATGTGATATCAATTTTGCTAATTGATGAGATTATTGTTATAAAATAGATATAATATTATTGATTACTTTTCTGAAATATTTCTCCTAAGATTTTTAAAGAATATATTCAAAATAAAATAAAGCTTTAATAAATATTTTTTGATTTTTTCTTTACAGAAGTGATACGAATGAGTGAAATACAGACACACATAGAAAATCAAATATATTGCCCTAGTGAAAAGTTATCATCACCATATTTAAGTGAACATGAAAAAAGTGAACCAGCACGTCGAAAGGAAAACGTGTTTGTAAGTATTTAAAAAATGTTGAATAACAGTGTCATGAAACTTGAATTTGAGAACCGCTCTTTAAGTATAATAATCTTTACGTTATTCAGTTATAAAATTCTGCGACTAAGGGGCATATGTTATCTGAAAAAAATGTGTTATTCAAATTCAAAGATTTGCTTGTATCATGTGTTAATATTAAATTAGTTTATTTTTAATATTCTAAGTCGTGAAAAACAAAATTATTCATAATATTGTCGTTATTTCCAATCTATAAAAAAATTAAAAAGAAAAAAAATCTTAGAATTTCCTGTATATATATATATATATATATATATATATAGTAAAAATAGTAAGGGTATTTTCTAGACACATTTTCAAAGATATGCATGTTCACAGATGCTTATCAAAAATTTCAAAAACAAATACTGAAGTTCTTATTAATAACTATAGTTAAAAATTAATGTATTTTAATGCTAAAACAAGCCGAGACTCGTTGAATTTGATATACGAAAATATTTTTTTAAACTAAGTGATTAAATGTATTAAAACAATTACAAAATTAATAGTCTTATATTGACTGGACAAAGTGGTAAAAGTAATGTCATTTCAAACTAAAGTATAATTTCAACTTTTCAAATAATTGTATCGTTACAACAATCTTATACATATTCATTAACATGCAATTTAGATATGAAATTTTGAAATTATTAATTCAGAGCTTGATCATTGTTATTACGTGCTGAAAATCAAAGAAAATTGCGCCACTATAACACAATCATATTTTCCACCCTTCAAAATATTATAACAGCGTCGTTCTCACCGCCACTTTTAGTAACACAGTTTTTTAATTCATAATGCAATGAAGATGCAACTTTAGAATACTTAACTATAAGCAGATCATTTTTCTTTAGTGAAAAAATCCACGACTGATGTCAAAGAATTCGTTCGCAGTTGCACGTGATTGTTTTCTTTGGGCCGAATGACGGCATTTAAATTTGAGCTATAACGCATATATTATCGCAAATCTTTTTTACGGCATATTGTAACTCCATCTATCTATTTCCTCCATGCAGGGCCAGACTAAGGCCATGATGGTCCCCGTGACAAGCATCATTCTGGGGGGAAGGGGGGGAGAGGGATGCTTTTGTCTATCGATAGAGTGGCTAGTACTAAACTTCATACGTATTGTATGGATGCAAAAATTTTTTACTCAGTGAAGTTCACATCAGTATAAAGGATATCACAAAAAGATAAATCATCACTTTAAGAAAAAGACTAACAGAATACTGTAGAAAAAAATGATAGATTAATTGACAGAAGCATCTATTTGAAAACTTTTTCTTTGCTTATGTGCGTATGTTATAAGATGGCTATAAAAAAGTGTCGCAAAATGGTCATAATTAATGGTTTTAACTTGCCACGCTACGGTAAAAATGTTAATAAAGAATTTCTTTTGAAAACAATAGAATATTAAGTTGTTATAATAAAATCTTAAGGTATTTGTACCCTACATGGACAGGGCTCTCAATATGGACACCCCTAATATTTTTAAAGGTAATAATTTTGATCGAAAGATGGCTAAACAATTTCGCGAAGAAAAGCAGTTGAAAAGATAATTAAGTCTGGAAAGTGTAAAAAAGCGCGCTGTTTGCCATTTAGGAGGAAACGTGTTATTTCGAGATGTGCTGATCTTAATTACTTATAAGCTTAAATTCTTATTAGATATGGTAAAATTACATTAAATGTTTAAAAGTGGAGTATTTTAAAAAGCTAATAAAACATATTTTCGATTGCTATTGCATATTTTGCTTAAAATAATTTTCCTTATTCATTTGGTACAAGATTTAGTAAAACTACGTCTGGTTCCCAATATGGACAGTCCCCAACGACTACAACTGTAAGAAAGAAGAAAATTCAACGTTGCCAAGCAATAACTTGAAAAGTCATCAAAGTGGTAAAATCTTTGTTCAACAAGATGCTATTTGAACAATCCTACAAAAACCTTCCTTCAAAAAACCCTTGCAGAAAAATAAAAAGAAGCCCCCCCCCCCCCCTGTAGGATATCTGTTGGCGAAATCGTAGGTACCAATGGTATGACTTCTGCAACAAAGGAGAGCTGGTACTGCTTCTTTTGCAGTATTGATGCTTTTTCAAACATGCGGCCATGGATCATATGTGGCAGATATTTTCATTAGGATTATGTGGAACTTACTGCTAGGTGAAAAAGTTTCTATTTGTCCATGCTGTGAGGACTGAGTAATAACAGATGTAAATTCGCAGACAGATGCAATAAAGCTAAGCAAAACCAACAATATTACTTCATAATATTTACTAGTAACTAAGGGGCTTTGGATGGGTCTTCGGAGGGTTAAAATCCGAGAATGCATTCCCCCCTTTTAAAAATGCATGTTCTGTAGATATTTAGTGTCCCCCTCCTCTTCGGAATACTTTAAGATGCATTTTTTTTATTCCCTTTCCTCTAAAATACCTTGGAAAAATTGCTCTTCCATACACACTGTGTAGAAAGTCAATAAGGAAACACCTGTCCATAATAGGGACAGGTAGTTCCTTATGTGGACACTTGTAAACATGTTTTTGTTTTTATCATTTAAATTAAACCAGAATAATTACAAGGTCGCTAATTTTAATAATGATAGTCAATAGTCCAAGGGTAGTGGTCACATATTTTTGGAGTCCTGTGACTTGTACATGGGAGTGAAAAAAATACATTTTCCTTAGGGTGTCCATATTGGGTACAGGTACCTTAATTATTAATTTTCGAATGTAATTTGTTATTCGCATAGATGAATGGGGAACTAAAAGCAAATAGAGAAAGGAAACCCACTCTTATATTCTTAAGTATTTGAAAATACATGAATTTTGATCCCTTTTGGCTAATTTTAATCATTTGACAATGTTAGTGAAAATCCTAGTGACTGTCAAGGGGAACCCCTAAATAGGGGGGCCCCTGAGCAATTTCCCCGCATGCCCCTGCATAAGTCGAACCCTGCCTCCATGTTATATGGCAACGAAAAATGCGTTTATATTGCTTGTCATTAAAATAAATCGTTTTCTAGAGAAACTCGTCATTTTCGGTGTATCCAGTATGTAATAAAGTTTGATGCAAAATGAATATAGTGATTATAAACAGTTACGTATCTATAATCGATAAAATATTATCAAGGATATTTACACAGAATGTAGAAGGATGTTCAAATTTCTTTAGTCGTAGACAGGTACAATGAATCAGAAAATTTCGCGAAAGTAAGAAAACCCGTTAAGGCCGTATTATAAGTGGAAATGGTGGGTCCAGTATAGGATACATTCAGTGGCTTAAATTTAACAGTTGACTTTCTGTGTGTACTTCCTTTGCCGAAAATAATTCCGGAACTCAAAATGCCTATTTGTAAAGCATCTTGAGTTGATGAAACCAAATAGGCTTCAGAATGTACAGAGTTCAAAGCAGTACCACTTCAATTTTGCTCGTGTTTTCAAATGGAGTCACATTGAACATAGAGAATTTAAAACTTCCATTTACATTCTGTGTAACTCTTATCGATAAATTCTTTTTTATATAAATAATTATATGAGTTTGTAAGCGCTACACTAATTTTGTATCACCCTGTAAATAGTATCTATGGACTCTCTTAATATAATAAACATTTGACCGCTTTACAAAGGAAATATTATTTTAGTGCATATTGAATACGTGAAATTGTTGAATTCAAATATATTGAATACGTGAAATTAAATTAAGTGTAATTTACTAATATAAAAATAATATGGAAATGAATAACAGTTTATAAATTAATTTTGAATCACCCTGCATAATAACCTCGATAGACTCTCTTAGTATAATAGACATTTGACCTCTCCAAAGAAATGTTGTTTTTGTTCAAGGAAAATATAATAAATAATGAATTAATAATGAATATATGGTATTGAATTAAATGTAATTAAGCAGTATAAAAATAGTATGGAAATGAATAACAATTTACATTGTTTAATGAAAACGATGATTATTTTTACAAATGCATTCCCCCCGAAAGATATCATGCTTTCCAATTAAAATATCTTACTAATCAAATCTACGCAAAGCAAGAATAAAGGAAAAAAAATTAAGTATGATGGAAAAAATTGCACGAGATATTTAATTAAGATAAAACCGTAAATTACTACATAGAAGCGAGACAATTGCTAAAAATATATTCAGAAAAAATTAGATAAAGATTTAATTTATATTAATTAATGCATGTACTTAAAATTTCTAGAATTATTATGCAAAAAATTTTTTGATCATTATTTGTAAAAAGTATTTTAATTAATTATGTAGAATGTCGACAATGATTCCCAAGAAAATAATTTAAAAAAATCAATGGAGAAAATTAAGTAAACAGTGATTATTATTTTTTTATTTTTTCAAATTTTAAAATCTAAATAATAATTTCTTAATTATTAAATTTTTGTTGTGTGAAGATATGCGATTGAAATTTCAAGGATGTATAAAGAAAAATACAACGAGTATTTGAAATTGTGCTTCACTGTTAAACGTTTTCACAAGTATAGAGATAAAAAACTTATGCATCATACGTAGTATAAGGTAAGTCTTGCAATCGTTTTAAAAATTGAAAAACATTTTTTGAATAGATTTACACGTTTCATACACTGGAGATTAAAAAAAATAATAATACATTTTTAGAAAAAAAAATTGCTGTCCGTCTGTCTGTGTGTCTGTCTGCCAGTGTGACTATCTGTAAACGAACAAATTGAGATAGAAACTTGAAATTTTGTGTCTTATTAGAGAGTGGAAATGGAAAGAAGCCTATTGAATATCAGCAACCTCGATTATGCAGAATTATTTTTTTCGAACTGTCGAAGATTGCGATATAATGAAAGGTATGTAAAAATTTACGAAATGTTTTATTTCAAAGAGATAATGTAAATTACAATTAAAAAACAAAAATTTTGCATAAGAAATGAATTCGATCGGATAATTAGTTAGGATAACGATATTTCTAATCTTATTTTCGACAATCTACGATTTTTCGTAACCCTGTATTTCATTCAAATTCCACCTCAAAGATGTATTTTAATTTAAAATGAGACGCTTAATCCGATGCAGTAAACTATTAGTTTATATGATCATAATTTTTGGAATTATTACGATGTCTCTTTTGCACAATTCTGTATTACTTGATTATCTCGTCAAACAATAAAAAATGTCACCATGTTTCTCGCCAACTTGGTGATATATCGCCAAATTTTGCCACAAAAATTACTCGCCAATCATGACGCCAACTTAGCTCAACATCTGGTATTTCGCCAAATTCCCACATACTTCCATTGTAATTTAATATGTTCCCGTTTTGTTAAAAATATGTAAATATACGTTTAATCTTTTTTTGGACAAACAGTGGACATTACAATGTATTTTATAAATATTTTACACATGTTTTATTTTCATATTTTATAATATGCATATCTATGATGGGAAAATGAAACAGGGGCCTCCAATGACTAATTTTTTCTTTATACATGAATTTCTGCAGATTTCGCTTGTAAAATATGCTGATAAATTATGAAAAATAAATATTGTAATAATATTTTTAATACTATGTAAAATGTCAATATATATATACATATATATATATATATATAGATAGATAGATAGATAGATAGATAGATACATAGATAGATACAGTGGCGGTCAAAAGTTTCCGGCCAGCAAAAATTTTTCAGTTAATTTGTAAATATACCCATATGAAGAGGAATCTCAAAGTGATATTTATAAATTTTATTGACATAATAGTTAGGAACTTACTTATAGAAGAACATGTAAATTTATTTGAGAAAATTAAGTATAAAAAAAACGCATGTTCTCAAAAGTTTCCGGCCACCTTCACAAATTTGTAAAAAAGTGGTTTGTAGAAAATTACAGTGATCAACAACATTTACTATTAGTATTTTATCGTATTACTATTTCATTAGCTTTAGTAATAAGTACTGCGGCGCAGCAACGTGACATTGATACAATCAACGGTTAAACATCGTCTATGATACGTGTTTCCCACATTTCTTGCAATTTTGGCGAAATTTCGGCTCAGTTGGAATATTTATAGTTCCGCAGACTTTTGCCAACTTCTTTTCAAACATTTTCTGTTGGATTCATGTTGGGTGCTCGGACTGATCATTTCAAAAACGAAATTTTTTTGTGCGCTAACCATTGCTTATCGAGGTTTGAAAACATTATTTATGTCGTTATCCTGTTAAGAAAAATAGTTGCGACCAATTTTTTCTCTCTAATAAGACAGAAAATAGACTTGCAAGACATCCTTATACATTGTATCATTCACCTGGCTGTGGATTTGAAATAACGGACCGCCACTTTTTGAAGAAAATACTCCCCACGGCATAACGTGTCCTCCGCCATGCTTTATTGAAGGAATAACATAGATCGAATCATATCTTTTGTTGTTAGGTCATCGGACGTTGTGTCTGCCATCACTTCCAAAACTGTTTCGAATTCGATTGATGGAAAAATAGAACTTTTTTCCAGTTTTCACTTGGCCAGACTTTGTGTATTTTGGAAAACGCCAGTCGGGTACGTTTGTATTTTTTTTTAACTCTGAAAATTTTTTAACACCGACTCTTCCATAAAGTTATGCATCACGTCAGCATGTTGATACGGTACTTATTTCAGCAATATTTGCATTCCGTAAATCGCAGTATATTGCAGCGGTATTTTTATGTGGATTATCAATTTTTTTTTTCTCCTGATAATTCTATCCACAAGAATAGTAATTTTCCGGAATCTCCCGGACCTCTGAAAGTTCTGAAGGCCACGGTCATATTTATATAATTTTTAAATATCGTTTACGGTCGATTTTACCGATTGATATCTTTGCCGCAATATCTCAAGAAGATTGGCCTTTTAGCGACAAACTAATAACTCATTTATGAACAATAATTGTTGAACTTTTCAATTTTGAATTCAGACTATGCTATACACGTTGATTCATTCGTAAACACAACCAAAAGACAGTTTACCGATAGAAAAAAAAAACTAAAGAATGATAAGTAGCCGGAAACTTTTTGCACATGCGAACTTCGAATTTTATCCCTTTGCATGAAGCATCTTTAGTATCCAACCAAAATGATCACGTGGTCAGAGGTCATTCACATATTCCTAACTTTTGAAGCAATTGTGCTTCTTCTTTGCTGAAACTTTTTGGTAAATAAATCGAAGAAACTAACTGACCGGAAACTTTTGACCGCCACTGTATATATTCATACATACAGATTAATTCTATTAATTATAATGCGGTACAAATTAATTCGACACATTATGATATGTGGCAAAAAATCATTTACATTTTATTTATGTTATGATTCTTTATATATAATGATATAAAACAAGGCCCCGAAGCGCAATCAATCAGTTATATCGATTATAAAGTGTTTAACGTTTACACTATTAAAACTACTTTTGACACATTGCACCTTTTAGGGGTGAAAGGCCTGTTTCACTAGTGACACCCCTAGGGGAGCCAGAATGGCACCCTTAATTAGGGTGAAAAGATCGCCCCCCCCAAATCAGGTTGCCTAATTATAAAAAAGAAATTTTAAACAGACTTTTGCTCCGCGAAGGATTCGAACTCAGAACGTCTGATTGCAAGCTCAACGCTCTAACCGTTCGGTCATTAATCTCATCTTCAAACACTCCCTGAAATGTTCAAATATTCTGAAATTCAAAGGTTGCTTTATATAAAAAGATCTCCAAAAATTACCCATCCGAAGCTCTAAACGAAATTGGGATAGCGCATGCGTGGTGATAATCTTCGTTGGGAAAATTGCTGTTTTGATCCACCAGTGACGGTGAGTTGAAGGGGAAGGACACACATCACAGAGTGTGCGCATAAGGGATAAAAATCTTCCAACGGTATGCATTGCTCTTCAGCTTAATTAGCGTGAATCACCCAGTGAGGGGTCAAAGGGCACCACAAACACATTTTCAAGACCGCGGGTGTCAAATGGTAACACCTTTTCACCTCTGGGAGCCAAATTCAACTGGTTTGTCATCTTTATTTTTAACAGTGTACATATCTGGTAAACTAGTTGCAATAAATTTTACAATTTTTACTTCGACTATATTTTACATCTAATTTACAGAGTATCTTTTTAACCAATAAATATATTACAATATATACAATACATATATATAAATATATTACAATATCTTACAATATATAAATATATTTTGCGAATTAAAGGGTAGTTTAAACATATTTTGAAAATCATATGTTTTTTCGGATTTTGATTTTGTAATAATCTTTCGTTAAATTCCATTAAATCTCAAATTACACTTTTTATTTATATTTTACATTTGTGCCATAAATTTTATTTTTTTTTTTAATTTGTAATAAAATTTACATTATTGAGTTTTGAGCATAAAAAATATGTTCTAGAATTTTACATTATTGTATTAATTTTATTATTGTTTTTATGTTCAATGAATGTTTAAATTATATTATCAGAATGAAAATAAAAGAAACCCGTTCTTTCATGTTGATAAAAAATATCTCAAGATTGCGTTTCAAAATACCACATTTCAGGTGTAATAAATATTTAAATGTGTTTACAAATGTTTAAATTTTTAACAGACATGTTTTAAACATTCTTTCTAAAATGATGTAATGTAAATTGCATTATAACAACTTAAATTCTATTTAAGAAAAAATATCTTTAGCCTATAAACTAAACTATCTATAAGTCAAAACCTGTCTAAGACGGAAGTCTGCTTAACTCGTTTTTAAGTCCTTGTGGCTCCACAGACATAGGGTGAAATTTGGCTATGCTGTAATATGATCTACTACAAAAATTAGCTCATACTTGATACAATTCGGACTTAGACAGGGTTTACTTTTTTATTCGAAATAAATAAATCTTAATAAGATTCGTTTTAGTTGTAAGCGTGAAAAGTACAAATAAATAGAATGTTAAAATTACAGGTTGTATATGGCGCTCCTAGGGGTGAAAGGCTTGTATCGTGAGCAACCCCCCCTCGCTAGGGGAGCCAGGGTTGCACCCCTAGGACACCCCTAAAACACCTTATGGTTGACCAATTGCATCCCTAGGACACCCCATGGCACCCTATGGGATGCCGTGGGGTGCTCTAGGGGTGCAATTCTAGCTCCCCTAGGGGTGTCGCTCACGAGATAAGAGTTTTACTCCTAGGAGTGCCATATGCAATCTGTGGTTTTAACATTGTATGACGAGAGCGAAAACAAACGTCCCAACTGAAACAGATTCCTGAGTTACGATATTGAACTTTTATATTTTGTTTTTTTATGCAAACACAGATTAAAAATTTACAACCTGCTTTAGTATAGGCATACCATTGAAAATATGATCTCATCTTCCGAATACTAAATATTAACTTTTAAAGAGTTTCAAGACACAAAAATCTTCAAATTTTATTTATTTTTTATTATTTATTTATTTTATTATTGCATTAAAAACGTATTTGTATTCTTCCGCTGAAAATAACGTTTAAATCATGTTCATACATTAATTAAAACAGTAAATATTAATTTATATATTTTGGTTTGTTTTTGAAATCTAGGTTTCAAGCAAAGATTGTTATGGAAACGATTTCTTTTGAAAATTCATTTTTCTTCACACAGTAAAACATATGTGTAAAGTTACTCCATAAAATTACTAGTAACCTGGCTGCCTCTAGTTTTATGGAGTACTTCAACCGATATAACTAGTGTAACATTGTAGTGGTACACCAGTAATATATGCATAACTTACACCATTATAAAAGGGGAAAAATACTCCATAAATTTGGAGGCAGAAGCTGCCACCAAGTTTACAGAGTAACGTTCACAACTTTTTTTACAGTGCATGCTTTTTTTTTTTCATCATTTCTCCAAATTAAATTATTATAAATCAGGAACCGTTTGAGATAAATAGTTTAAACTTTGAGCATGTTTTTTCAATTGTTTTAATTTAATTTTGATTCACCAAATTAAAAAAAAATAATTACTTAAAAAATATATGACCCGCCAGCAGCCGAGAGGTTCTGACCTCTCAAGTGGTAAACGACAGGTGCTGGCTTCGAATGCTATCACGGCCGTTGGCCTAACCGTTCCGAGTTTTGTGTTTTTCTTCGAACTTTGCGTAAATATGGGTTTTCTTCCCTTAGACCCCCACGAACGGCACTCCCCCCTGGACCTATTCCTCTCGAGTAGATAATCGGCCGACACAACACACACACACATATATATATATATATATATATATATATATATATATATATATATATATATATATCAAGTTATATCTTTTTTCTAATTTAAATATTTTCATTTTTTACTTAAATTAATATTTTAAAAAATCTGAATCAAAATTAAATGTTATATACTTTTGTTTGTTTGTTTATTTGAATGAAAAAAATGATGTAATTCCACAAATAATGTTTCAAGTTACAACGATTTTAATTTAACCCATTTTTTAATGTTTTTTAATTAAAAAAAAAAAATATATATATATATATATATATATATATGATAATTATCATGTTATTATGTTTACTATTAATATGGTTAACCATCGCAAAAAATTTTACAATTTTAACTCGATAAATATATATTTTTTAAATGTGTCCCTTAATCAAGCTTTTACTAGCGAAATAACGTATTAATATAGTAATATCTGTTTTTATCTTTTGATTCGCAGGTTCGACTACAGCAGTCTCTAACAAGGAGAAAACGGAATGTAGACAAGTCGTGTGAAGAAAGCCAAATGCAAACTTTCCACGGCGGTCATCTTGACAAAAAGAGCATTGTCTCTTTACCGAGCTCTATTAGTCCACATCAGTCTACAGAAGCCATGATAGGCGGAGACATTCCTCGTAAGTATACTTATTCATTAAAAGGGTAACGCAATAAACAAACATGTTTGAAGAAGTAAAATTGTTACAAGGGAGAGCTTCAAAATAAGTTTCCCTTGGCAACTATGACAGAGGTGTGTATGAAAGACAAAGCTGTAATCAAGGTTTGCTTTCGTCTGTTGTGGCCGTGCGCATCAGTACAAGGCTGGGTCTGTCTAACACTTGATGGCTGAATTTTTAGCAACATCTACACACCATTTGTTTCCACATCACACCTTGCCCTACACTGTACATCAGAAAAATTCGCCAATATACACTAAATTATTCTTATTTTTTCACAAATAATTTCCGTACTCCTAGAAAGCATATTTCATCCGTAAATTCATTCCGAATGTACAAAAAAGAGGAAGAGATTCCGCTTATTCATAGCACACATGCGTATTGGGAGAATCAGTAACAAATTCGAATTTATTTTTTAAATGGAAAACAAAATATTCTATAGATTAAGATGTCTAATTTACTTTAAAAAGACAAAAATATTTTCGAATTTGAAAATAAATAACAATTACTTTCTTCATTCATTCAAAAATACTCACAATGTATTATTTAAAATTGGATAAGTTGAATAAAGTTGAATTTACTTAGATATTTATAAATAAATAATTGCATTTAAAATATACTTTAAGTGAACACATTTAAAAGATATTTTAATTTAAAAATTAAATGCAAAAAAATCGATATTATAAAAAAAGAAACTTATCGAATAAATATAGAACATCTATATTTTATCTCTAGCAATCTACGTAAATATATTTAAAATTCACAAATTTATGCTACGTTAATACTAACGTATAAAAACCCCAGCCACAGTCTCATTAAAGTCGAAAACTTCCCGAAATTAACTTCAAAAATAAAAACCTAAATAAAAAAAAAAATGATCAAGCTGCACCTATCTGAAACCGACGCATTTACTCTGTACAACCGTAGCTCCGTTCTAGCGGGTTTCCCTTCCGTCCGTGGGGTATACGGTTCGATCCCAACGTCTGTGTATTGCTTTTTCCAAACTTTCTTGAATTGACAGATATTTTTTACCTCTTGGAACAGAGAAAAAATATAAAAGGGATATCCGTCAATTGAAAGAAAATTATCGGCAGCACTTCTGTCAGTAGATTTTCCGTAAAAAGAAGAAATTTTTTTGAGAGTGTAGGCTTCCACTTTGCGGCTATGTATTTTCTGCTCTAGATTCTCCACGCTCCCATTTAAAGCGGACAACCTGCCACATGTTCTCCTTGACCACGAATTCAAAACACACATTCTTTTTGTATCTACCGGGACCAAAATATCCCTGATCTTTTTTTTATTATTTTTTAAAGGCTTTTTGAAGCTTATAAAGAGGTAGAAAAAAATATCTCAATTCTAATGGCACTTATATATATTAAAATAAAAAGTTGCATTTTATCGTTAATGATTCATTATATTTTTTATCTTTCATACACACCTCTGTATATAATCGCCAGGGGAAACTTATTATCAAACTCTCCCTCGTATATAGCAGATTAAGTACTTTTTTTTTTTTTTCAAATCATGCATCTTTTGTCTTATAATTTAGAAATTCAAGAAACAGATTGCTCAAAAATTCATGCAGGTTTATAATTTCGAGAATTTACTTTAAACAACTGCTTAAACCATGCTCAATAAATAAATAAATAAATAAAAGAAAAAAATAAAGAAAAAAGATATCGAAAATAATTGCCGAACTCACATTAAATATAATACGTGTATCCAAAACACCTCGTGAAAGTACGAGGTATACGAGTAAGCAATATAAACTCGTATACGAGTGTAGAATGAATCAGTGAACGCTCACGATAGTCTTGAGTACGATTAGTCATGATCGTGTCGGTGAATCAGACTGGTCCTAAATAGGGTGCACAAACACAGCATTTATCGTACTGACGAAAAAAAAAAATATTTTCAAGAATCGACTAATAACGTAAAGTTATGGTAGAATTTTACTGAAAAAGTTTAAACTTATATTATAATGCTATATATAAATCCCGATGTTTTAAGATTGATAAAAAGCTTATAAAGAATACTAAATAAATGGTTAAAAGACAAATTAAAAAAAAAATTGTCTTCATAAAATATAAAAATCTTTTCAAAAAACAACTGTGAAACATATTAAAATATACTTGAATTGATTCCTCATCGAGCTATTTTTGACTTGATTTTATAAGTTTACATTTCTGTTTACAAAACCAAAGTAGTGCGATTAAAAATAGTGCATCCATGTTGTTCAAACTATCAAAATGTACAATGAAATTCCTATATCGTACAATTACGCATTATAAGAATTTCTTTCTGCAAATAATGAAAAATACAATTATTATTTTTATTATTATACTTTTAAATATCGAAAATTTTAGAATTATCAGGTTTCCCAAACTCAAAAGTGTTTTGTATGACATAAAATAATAACAATAATACTATTGTTATTAATTTTTAAAAAATCATAAAATGATGACAATAATAATAATATGAATAATAATAATGTAACACCTAAAGAATATTTTTGAAGAAAAAGAAATAATTCAGTTCACATTTACTTGTTAATTTAATATTAAAAAACTTTCCGTTTTTACTTGATAAATTAATCAGAGTTTTGAAGAAAGTGTTTGTAAAAATTTGACCCTAAATTTTTATCGAAACTAAAATAACCCTTCAAACATCAGTCAATTGCTAATTATTCAGTAGCATTCAGTCATACGAATTTATTAAAATTTTGTATTCGCACATTTAAAGCTTCTAGAAATCAATTAAAGTTTTAAAAATTACAGTTATAATTTATTTCTCTAGAGTTTTTTATTTTTTATTTTTATATTTTAAGACAAAATATGAATGTCAAGTATGAAATTTTAAGATAGATTGATTTCTAGAGGATTCAATTTTGTGAATTTAAAATTACTGTTTACTAATTGAAATGGTCTTTGAGTTTTGATTAAAATTTTACTCGCAATCAACTGTGTTAAAGATTAAAAATGAATTTTTAATTTGGATTTCTAATTTTTAAACCTGCATAATTCGTAAAAGAAAAAAAATAGGAAGACATTCAACATTTAAAAATTCTAAACCTGCATAGTTTCTGAATTTCGCCAAATAATTTCCTTTTTTTTTTTTTTTTTTTTTTTTTTTTTTTTTTTTTTTTTTTTAAGAAAAATACTAGTATAGGATTTTTGAAAAAAAATTAAATATGATGCCAAAATTAAGTATTTATATTGATTTATTTTTAGTTTGGCGCATATCACTTTGAAGATAACACTTAAAAGGTCATATTTTATATATATATATATATAATGAATACAGAATATGTGTCTCCTATGGTGTTACCAGATATCCCACATAATTCGGACATCCAAATGTTCTGGACGCTGATAATTTCTAATAATTTAATGAACCAGCTTTAATCCGGGATCGTTCTGCCATTAGATTAAGCCAAAAAAATTTTTAAAATAATTGTGTTTTGATTTTTGATTCATCTACGTCTACTTTGTGAGAAAATAGGTATGGGGATTACTTGTTTTCAACCGACTTTGTGTTAAACACAAATGTGTAAAGATAATTTGAGTAAAGAAAAAACACATTGATTATTAAATTTAACGAGTTCAGAACATAAATTTTTCAAGATTTCTATTATTCATACAGTTATATGTATTTATTTATGAATGTTAAACTCTATTGACTACGTTTCTGATAATGGAAATTCAAAATGTTACTTAGCATCACATTTTCAAAAATAATGTTAGCTAAAATGCTTAGTTTTCAAGGAAAGATAATTAAAAAAAATAATTTTGATTCTAAAATGTTTATTGTTTTTGAATTTAGTAAGTTTCCTAATATTTCATTTTATCATGTTTCGAGGTCATGTGAAAAAACGATGATAGTTAACTAGTTTTTTAAACTCATTTCAGTTTTTAACATGCACATTGATTGATTGCTATTTATATTCTTCTTCAAAAGTTATTATTCAAATATTTGTCTTCATTTTTGCCTCACTCTAAAGTTAATAAACGGTATTATCATCTCAAACAAACGCATTCTACCATTATTGCAAATCTATGAAAATTGGACTATGATCGTTTTTCTCCCTGACATTTTTTTTTCATTAAAGCAAATATTCAATTAGAAAATAAGTTATTTTGTGAGAATTTTTTTTTAAATAGTAATGTTTTGTTCTTAGCTTGATAAAGCACCTATTTTTTCAACATTCCCCTCAATACCCTCAACTCATTTGAAGTGCAGATTGACGATGTAATCAAATGGATGACAATTTAATAAAATGTCAAAATTCATATTGAAAATTTGTATATCCTTTTACACATTAAACTAAAATAAAAAAGTTCTAGACAACATAAAGCGCTTTTAAAGATAAAACATTTTGTATTTCATATATACTATAAAAGAAGAAGAAAATAAAGTTTAAAAAGATAAATTTCTTTACCTCTTTTGCCCTGAATTCTGCAACTTATAAAAACATTTATTAATAGACACGGAATAAATGGAAGAATTTATAATTACTTTCTGATAAGATTGAAGCCTTTTTGAGATTTGCTTAAATATTTTTGTGAATCAGGAATTACATGAAAAACTTCATGTAAATTGTCATGACTTCGACATCAACGGTGAGTTAGTCATACAACAGTGCACCAATAAAAGGTATCCGCTGCAATTTGCATGTTTCAAAAAAGCAAAAGCCCTGCGGAAAATACAAATTTAAAAAAGCTAATTTTCACTCGCTTAATTATGTGTTTTACAAAAACTTTTTCAAAGATATTTATTTATTGAATTTATAAATATTGATTTAATACAAATTCGGCAAAATACAGACTTCTGATGTTAATGTCTTAAACGAAAAATTTCATCTCTCAATTTTTAGTTGGTAGAATCCCAAGCGGATCGAAAAAATATTTGTTTTAGTAAGTTTCTGTCAATTATCAATAAATAATTACGATTTAACTATTCACTTCCTGGATGAAATGGAGCACCTGCGAATTTAATGAAGGTAATTTTTACAAATGCTTTTTAAAATACTATATAAAAAATAATTATAACTTGTCTTTAAAGAAATCCTTCCAGTCCTTTAGCATTTAACTTAATTTATTCCAGCTTGGAGCATTGCTTTTGAGCGTCATCTGCACGAATTCGTTGACATTAATTTAATTTAATTGGGAACATACAACAGACTTGTGTGCTTGATATTTTTGTCCACTTCTAAGCGTTCGTCAAAATGAAGACTCTATTGATACAAAGAAATAAACATCACTGGAGAATAATGCCGAGAACTTCTAAATAAGTGTGCAAGGGAGTCACTGGCCAGCAGTGGCCGAGAGGTTCTGCCTCCGAACCTGGAAGACGGCAGGTGCTGGGTTCGAACCTAATCGGGTCCGTCGACCTAACAATCAGGATTTTTTTGTGGTTTTCTTCAAACCTTGGATTTCCTTCCATAACTACGGTTAAGTTCAGTTAGAAAGACCCACTATGGAGGGCATCCCCTCTTTAACCCCTTTACGCGCAGTGTTGCCAGGTCGGCAACCCCTAAAGTTCCCCTGTTTAGAGGCACAAAAACTCCGTGAACATTTCAAAAACTACTCTAATGGCTACTTTAAATCTTTCTTATGAGTTCTATATGGCAGCACCACAGAGATCAAATTCTACTGTTTTTAAATAATAGGTAAAATGTTTTACTGTAATACGCGCCTCACAGCAATGCTCTTCTCACTGCGCTTATCAATGCTTTACTTATGGGAGGTCACCACTTCGGCAGCAGCTGTATAATTAAAATGGTTAGTGCAATCTTTACAAAACAATACCTGTGTACTCCTCTAGGCCTAAATAGATTGCCTAACTTATTTTCTTTAGATTCCAAATTTAAAGGGTAGTGCGCCGGAAAGGGTTAAGGCCTATATCCCAAGTGTAGATTATCGGCCGACATAAAAACAAAGAAAGCAAGTGAGCCACTATGACTTTAACATGTTGCACCCTTCTGTGCTCGCAGATAATTTGCGGCATGGTGTCTAAATTACTCGTTTACGGTAGGACCAGGATTTTGATATCATTGAAATCGAAAACAAGTACAGAAAAATACAGTGTTGAAATAAAAATACATCTTATTCCACATCGTGCTGCATAATGACAGCATTTATAATTTGACTCTGAAACCGTTATGAACTAGAGAAATGTATTGGCATTTCCTGTGTGGTTTAATTGCGAAATTTATTTGTTGAAAAATTTCTCCTTTTAGGGCGTCCAGGACTAAAAATTCTCAAAAAAGGCAAATTTTTTTTATATCTGTTTAAAAGATATACATTGAGTTTTTAACGTTAAATACCGAAAACCGCATGCTTTTATCTTCATTAGATTCAGAGACATAACAACTTTTGCCTTGAGAAGCGATGCATCAGAAGCTCTGTGACGAATACTTGATCTTTATTTATCTCAGAATTTATTTATTCATGATTTGTTTACTTTAAAAGAATGTATCAAAAGTTCCCTGTAAGATATAACTATGAAATATTCGAGATTTTATGTAATATTTCCGATTAATGGTCTTCCGGATTTTTAATTTTGAGTGATAATTGTGAAAATACTCTAATTAATCCAAAACTCACTCATAAGAAAACTTCATTTTTTTACATAATTTTTTTTATATATAAAATTCATAATCAATATTTTAAGAAATCCTAATGGCGATTAAAAAAAAGACACATTTTGTGTACAGAAAAGTGTAAAAATTTCTAATTCGAATAAGTATTTCCAGACTTATATAAAAAATTAAATATGTTTAAATTTTAAAATGTAAATTAAAAATATATATATATATATTTATTTATATATTTTTAGATTTTTTAAGTGCAATATTTTTACAATATTAAAATGTATTTCAGAAAAAAATAGTATAAAATGTATATAGATAATAATAATAATAATAATAGAATTTTAAGCTCCGAATCCCCTTAAATCTCGATAATGCCGTCTATCGGTACCTGCTTCATCTATTTCTGTTTTCTTAACAATATTGCATTGTCTTAAGCATTTTCCTCTAAAATGCGAGGTAATTTTTAAAATTAAATGTTATCTTATAGCGTATTGAAATCACAACTTTCTTTATAATTCCCTTTTAATAAACGCAAACCTAAATAAAATAAGAAAAATAAATAATAGATCATAACAAACATTTATAATAAACTAGAAAAATGTAAAAACTATGATTTTGAAAAGCAGAGCTGCCAACTTCTACGCCAATTTAAATCGTATAAACATGATTGAAACCAGAAAAATGTTTTAGTAAAATGTATGTGAAATCTATTTAATGTTATGTATTACATTTAATATTGTTAATTATCTACTAAAATTTCTGTTTCTAATATGTTTATTTGTCTTTAAATAGGCGTAGTAGTTGGCAGCCATGGAAAACTGTAAATCTAGATGAAAAAAAAATAACTGTAAATAAACCAGTATAATGATCTAGATTTTATCTGTAAATTTAAAACAGTTCATAAATATGGTCGGATGGCAAGAACGTATAATTAACTTAATTTATCTGTGCATAGTTAGAAAAAATTTCCTTCGAGTCGTTATAAATTCCTTTGTTTATGATACAAAAATACATTTATTTTTTTTTTAAACATTATGATATTTTTTAGAAATATCTATATTTCCTTTGAGTACGGAAAGCAATTAATGTATTATTTGGTCTCTTGAATTTTTTAATTATAAAATCCTGCTATATAAATTTTGTCATCAATAAATAAACGTAGATTTATATACTTTCTTTTTAATGAAAATTATGCGTTACATTTTAATAAAAGTTATGTCGTAAAATCTTGTATTAATACAAAAATTGTAAATTAAAATACAGGGTGGTTAGTTATTAACGTCAGGTGTTCAGAGCCCTCTAGCGAGTAAAGTGTTGGTCAAAACATAACATAATTTGATCAGCAAACATAGTAAACCATGGGATTTCGAATTCTTAAAAAAAATTAGAATAGAAAGTTTTAAAAATCGCCACTAGGGGCAATTTTAGCGTTGTTTACAGACTAAAATGCATTAATTTGCATAAAATCAGTTGTGTATACCAAATTTGAGTATAAAAGGAAAGGCTGGGAGAGTTCTCATCATTATCAACTCTCACCATACTTTGCTAGTCAAGTTGTGTTATCAGCAGAACGAGAATTGCAATGATGCTCGTCCTGAATTTCACCGATTACAGAATTTGCCAAAAGAACCGATGAGAATAACAAATTTATAAAAGATTTGAAACGATGCGGCAACAAGGTCTAGGACGCAAAGTGACTTGTCAATAACAAGTTGACGATGTTGTAACTGCTATTGTCGAACAAGAGATGAAAAATGTGCAGGTACCATCAGAGCTCGGGCAGTATTCCAGCAGTATAAAATTGATCTGTACTGTATTTTTTGCCATTTAATCATTCAACATTTACTCTAATACACTTTTGGTGCGCCAAAATTGCTGTTTTAATGCAAATTAAATGCATTTTAGTCGCATTTTAGCTAAAATTGCCCCTAGAGGCTATTTTTTAAACTTTTTATTTTCTTTATTTTTTTTTTTTAGATTTCGAAATCCCACGGTCTACTATGTATGCTGAAATTCAAATTTAGTTATGTTTCGCCCAAAACTTTACTCGTTAGAGGGCTCTGAACACCTGACGTTATCATCCTAATGGTCATCACACCGAATTCTAGTTTAAAAGATCCCGGGTTCGCTGCTCGACATCACCAAAGACCTACCGTGTGTATGCAGTGCATGCTCTCGTTAAATAAAGGGGTTTTTGAAGTCCTGTGGTCGGCCATAGCAATTAACGGGGATATTGAACTCTGGAGAACCTTCACTCCCTTTCAGAGTCATATCGAAATTGAGAATATGGCGATGTTTGGTGCTCCCATCTATTGAGGCTTTGCCGAATATCCTATGCTGCAGAAGTCTGATTTCTTACCCCTTGGGTGCAGTCCAATAGAAGCTTCAGCGACACTCCTGACCTTCGGGAACAGATCATTAAGAGAGTTTTTTGCCAAGCGTTGCAGTCGCTAAACGAGCATAATTTATAACGTTGTCACTTAAAAATTCAATGGGGAGATATACTGAAAAGTATTGCATGCCTGTCCCAGTAATCTTCTATTTTATTCGCCTAGAGATGAATAAATGGACATAAAAATCAAATTTTCTTAGCAGAAAAATCTTTTGTTACGATATAAACTAAATACTACTAGTCGATATTTCGTGTTAGGTTATATGTTAGTCCAATAACATTTGTGTGCTAAGGTCTAAAACAAAAAAGTCATCCATCTGATTATACCTAATCTGTGACTCTACATTCCCTGTTGTGTTCTTAAACAGGCGAGCCTACACTTTGATTTTTTCAGCTGACTGCATTCAAGTGACCTGCCCAAACTGACCTCTCTTTCTTAGAACACCAGTGGTTCACTGATGTGCAGCCGGGGCCAGACCTCACGGACACGCCCACATTAAGAGGCTTCACGACGCCTTGTTGACGAAGACTGCAGTGAAAGATGTGTGTCAAGTCTATGAAACCACACTCACTAGGAATCCAGTCTGTTGAAAGGTTCTTAAAGCGATGATTCAAGTGAAGAGGTACAAAAGAGTCTACGGGAGCAGCTCACAATCCTTCCCATGGTGCAGATCAAGTGGAGATAATTCAGAATATTATATGAATCATATTAAATGTACTGTGTATGATTTCTTAACATGATCAACAAAAACATATAGTTTTATATTATTTGTCTATTTAAAATGTATAATATATTTTAATTTTTTTATTCTGTAATGTGAACAGTAACGTTGTTTTTACTTTGTACTTAACAATTTATCTACAATTATTTGTTACATACAAAATTTTATTTTACAAAAAAATAATATTAATAGCCAAAAATTTATATATTATTTACTACATCATATTACCAAAATTTTAATTGTATTTCTCAATATATTTTACTGTATATTTTGATTTATTATAATTCATTTTTAATTCATTAACCCACTTAAATTGTTTGTTTTTAAGTTATTTATTAAAAACACTCTGGTCATACGCTGATTTACATTTAGAAATTTTTGCAAAGCAATTTTTTTAAAAGTAGAGTTAAATCTGTCATACGCTCATTTGTCTAATAAATAAACTGCATTTTACTAAATCTAATTTATAAAAATTTATCTACGATTTTGCAAGTCATGTTACACCTTGAGCTTATGTAAGATGTTTTGGCAATTGCTGTTTTATGGTATGATTTTACAAGAGATTTATAGAGTCCAAGAAGATTTATATCAACATAGCCTGTCCTCTACTTAAAGTCGTAAACTAGCACCACTTGAAGCCAAAAGTAGCTTGTGAACAGAAATTGAGCGAGTAGGGCCTTAGGAGCCGTAAACCAATGACATTTTTTAATTAAATTTTTTTTTTTTTTTTTTTTTTTTTTTTTTTTTTGGTAAAGTAAAAATTAAAAAAAAATTGATTACGAATACCACAGTTTAAATTCTGAAAAAAAAATACACATTACGATGTTTACAATCAAGTTAATTATATTTTAACTATTTTCTTGAGTTTAAAATCGAATGATATATTATAAAGACAAAGGTTTAAATGTAGCATTTCAACGAGGGCCCGACAAATCCACTGAACGAAACTTATGGAACCTTATTGGAATTGTTTAGTATTTTTTGCGATTGTAAAAAAAAAAAAAGCTGTGTAAATTTTTTTCAGGCCTTTTTCAATTTCCATGTCTTCTATAGTTCAAATTTGTTTGTGTTTTTTTTTCTTAGAAAGATTTAGTTCAGTCGAGCCGCGTTAACATGAACAGGTTAAACTTGAATTACTTGAAGCACGAATGTTTCTGTCGCTCCTCTCCAAATTGAAGATTTCGTTAGTGAAAACATGAGTTACAGTTGAAATTAATATATATATATATATATATATATATATATATATATATATATATATATATATATATATAAATTCATGTTAACGAAGGTCGACTTAAAGTATTCTTATTTTGATCTAAGATTTTGTGCAGATGTTTGTAATATTTTTAAATACCTTCATACTATAATGTGTGTTTTATTTTTTGTGTTATTTTATTTTTACATATTTTTCTGTAATCTCAGTTTTTAAATTAAAAAAAAATGTTAAATGGCTTTGGTGAGAAAATGTCATAGGTCTACGGCTTCTAAGGACAAAACTCGAGTAATTATTGCAAAAGAAACAGAATGAAAGAAACAGTATAAGATAAATTTAAAAATGTGTCATTGAAATTAATTTAGATATTCACCAGAGCCATTTAACTCTTTACATATTTTTTAATTTATATATTCATAGAAAATTATGTGTTTTTTGATTTTTATAAAAATTCAATAAAATTATGTACAAGCTATTACTAAAAAAGCATAAATTTAAACAATACTTAAAAGTATGTGGAAAAATGTTAAAAGAAATGTACTTTGTATTACAACAAAAAACCCTTTTTAAAAATTGACTGAGTTCTAATAAATATCTTTTCATTCGTAAATGGAAATATTTACGATTAAAACAAAAGGAAGACATACACATAATATAAGAATGTACGGCATAGACTGTTTTACTTGTGTATGCACTATTCACAGAATTTAAATTAATAAATAGCGAATTATCAGGAAGACATACACATATATATATTTTTTCCTTTAATTATTTTTAGAATAATTTGGCTTTTTTACGGTAACAGAAAATCAGTAGTATAATGGTTATAAAAAAGATTTGCAGTAGAATATCGGTTTTTCATTTAATTAATAGCGAATATTTCATACTGGTGAATTAAAAAAGTAATAATAATATTACATTTAAAAAAACAAAAAAATTTAATTAAACTGAACGCTTTTTTTAAATTGAAATTATTATCCATTGCAAACTAACAAACAAACTTTCATATAATAATAATAAGGTGTAATAATAATTAGTATTTTATAAAAGTTCCAAAATTCTCATTATTTATTCTGACTAATGTATTTTAAACTTATTTGTTGCAATCATAAAACTACCATGTAAATTAGCCTGCATCTATTTTTAAAAATAAAGCCACTTTTTGTTTATTTGATCGGTATTACACATGTGTTATTTTCTTATTTTAAAGGGTTTTCTACTATTAAACGTAATGAAGTCGAAGAAAAGTTAGTTTAATGTAATAATCAGTAATATTTAGTACACGGAACATATATTATATTATAGAAAATAAAATAAATGTATCTAAAATCATGAAACTGAGCGTAACACATACAAACTCAAATTATCGCATTCTAAATTAATGAGGACATATTGATTTATGCAAAGAAAAAAAAAACTGTTTTTTATAAAATAATTGGGATTTGTCCAATACAATTTAAATGCTAAGTTTTACAGAGTATCTCAAAATACTTAACTGGGCTGTACTTTCTATACGTCTTCGTGATAAATACCATTGTAAAATACAAAAGTGTTCAAAAGGAGAGAGGATTTATGATTATATGCATGAAATAGTTTTTCGAATGATTATAAATAAAGGCTTCACTAGGAATTATTAATACGGATTTTATGCCTGATTAGTTTCATTTTGAAACATTTTATTTGTGGTCTGAGACGTAAAACTAATTTGTAAGCTACTTTTATTATTTAAAAAAATCCTATTAATAACTGTTATTAAAATCAAAAAAGAAAAGAGGATTTAAGATTATCTGGAAAAAATGGTGATTTGAATAATTGTAAATAAAGGTTATATTATCGAACTAATAATATGGTTTCAATGACTTATTAGTTTCATTTTGAAACTTTTTCCTTATGGTTTGAAAAGTAAAACAGAAAAAAAATCATTTATTGTCGGCTAAATTTTACCGAGGTGTAATACTTTGAATTTTATAATATTTCGAATTATTTTGATTCTAGAATATCTGTCTACTTTTATTACTGAAAAGTTTCGAAGTTTCATAAAATGTAATTAATGTCTGATAGGTATAACCAATTTGGTCGTAGAAGAATGCAATTTTTATCATGTGTACTTTTCAGAGCATAGAGGAAACATTTCTAAATATGATATACAGGTCTCAGAGGTCACAGAAAGTAAAAATCATGCCTATTTTGAAAACTGTCGACAGTACAAAGTCATAAAATTACCGTAAATCATACGTTATTTTGAACACTTTTACTATTGTGCTGAATTTAAAAATAATTTATAAGTAATAATGCAGTAAGTTAAAAGCAGAAGTAATTATGAAGAGAAATATGTTGAATGATCAATATTGAGAAACTTTTTTTTAAATATAGGTTATTATTAAATATTTAGGTAAATACTTATATAAATGCCATTATGAAGCTAAAAATGTGTTTTGTAATAGCAAAGAAAAATTCGCACAAAAAAAGAATCAAAATCAATATACATACAATTTAGTAACTGTATGGCACTTTTTGGCGCGTATATATTGAACGTTCATGAATCAGTGTAAAGCCAGTGCAAAAGTGCCATATAATTATTAAAACGATCTTAAAATGAACTAAAGTAGGCGAATTCACATATTCAAAAATGTCTTAAAAATTACTATTTTTTAGCCAATGCTGTAAGATATTTGTCAACGTTCGAAGATATTTGACAATTAAAATAATTTGTTTCTACTCATTAAAAACTTCCACTTTATGTTATTAACTCTAAATTTTGTACTTAATATTCATATAATTAATATTTAAAAAATCGATTTTCTGCTGCAATTTTTGAATATTCTAAATTATTGTTTAAATTATTCGTATTTTATTGTGTAAAATAACTTTTCATTTATAAAAAAAAAACGGACTGTAAACCTAATCATGTATCCAAGTTGAGAGCTGTTCCCTTCAAATCCTGCCTTGAAAATAAAAAATGCTCAGACAAATAGAGTTCTGTAAATGTTCAGATGTTTAATGAAACTTTGAGAGAAAGATACTTCCGTGCTACTTTAGTGCACAAATGAACATTTTTTCTAAGAAAAAATCATTGTTGAATAAATACTGATTTGTAATGGTACTAATTACAAAAACACTTTAAACGTAACTGGAAAACTTTTTACTGGAATTAATCAGCCTGCAGCTGTGTTTGTACATAATATAAAATTTAGATAAGGCTGCTTCACTTCCATACCACGAAAGTTTGCCCGCTATGTTTATATTAATAAATTCATGCTTCCAAAAACAACATTTGTTATGTAAGTTTCATTTTCTTTCGCACTTTTATGCGAAATACCTGGAAACCGTATGAGCTATAATTCCCTATTATTTAGTAAAAGATATATAAAAAAATGTTTTTCACTGTTTTGATATTTATTACATTTTATTTAGCATGATATTTATTTTATAGTTTTTAATATTGTCCATGAGTTTTACAATTTTATTACCTTTGAGATATGTTTCCCTGAAGTTTTTAAGGTAATATTTGTGTTATGCAAGATCTTAGAAAATATGATCAAGGAACAAATTAGTAAGACTGTCAGTATTGAAAAATGCATTCTTGTAATTAATATCAACTGTTAAAAAGACTATGTACATAATCTATAATTTTTTCGATAAAAGTTTTGTAGTTATTGTTGTTGCCTTATTATTTTCCAGTGACAAGAAAATGATTCATCTTTAAACACTAATCTTCAGTTTTGGGACTTGAAGTGTCATAAATATTCATTTTTAATGAGTTGATGAAGAATTCATAAACATTTTCTAAATATTGAATATATTCATTAATTGAGGATAATTTGCTACTTTATAGGGGCTCTCGTAATTATGTAAATGCGTAGCACATACAGTTGTTGCCCATTCCGTCCATCTGTCCGCCTATAACAATGCAAAAACTACTTAACGGAATTGTTTTAAATTTAAAATATATAATTATTACATAATTTTGCCCAGTCACTTCAAATTTTACGAAAATCGGATGTATAGTTCAATTACAGGGACAATCAAAATTATCCCGTTAGGATACGGCCATTTGGAAAAATAGTCTCAAGCGCATTTTACTGATGTTATACTCCTTCGAACATAATAAAATTTATATGCATCTATGAAGTAAATACTCATTTGATATGGTTGACATCCAATTTCCAACTTGTTTAATATAATAATCCATCTTGTTACACTTGACGCGCTCTGAACTGAAGTGGATAGAGTATTTTTTTCCCACTATCAAGATGCACCGAGCTAAAGTTTCTCTTTCCTTTTAATTTTTCCATTTAAATGAAATTTACTTCTGTCATTTATCGGTAACCATCACAAATATGTTCTTGATACAAATACAACCTGAAAAGGAAGAACTAAAGCAGTTCAAGAAAATAAGCTTTCGAACATAGACCAAATCTGGACTTAATAAAATTCAGTTCTGACTATTTCATTTATTAAATACAGGAGACGGTTCAATCGTCTTCATCAAACTTAATGGTCAACCGGTACACACCCCGCTCTCAAGATTTAAGTTCGAATTTTTGAAACGTGAAAAGAAGGGACATGCAGAATTTTGAGGCATTGATAGATTTCCATATATAGAGCGAATATCACGTGCAATGTCGGCGGCTTTAAAATTTCGATTAACTACAAAAAGAAAAAGATATACTCAGTAAAGCATAATAGAATTGCTATGAATATTTGAAGTGCATACTAAAAATTATACATTGCATAATATTTGGTGCAAAGACTATTTGATGCTAATTTACAGGGCCACACAAAAGTAATATATTACAAAATAGTATATAGGAAACATTGTTTGGGGCGTGTTGTAATACTATTAAACTATTTCACATTTTATGGAATTAATATAAATTGATGAGGTTTATTACATGTTATTTCCTGTATAATAGAAATTGGATAGTATTTACAGGGAGATACAAAAGATTCCGGCCACTATACTGTATTCGAAGCAGTGTTTACTATTACACGAAGATAAAATATTCCATTTGATTAAAATTTACTACAGCCATTTGTCGGTATCTATCTTAACAATGGACTTTACACAAACACAAGATAAAAAGGAAAAACTCAAGCAGTTCAAGAAAATAATCCTTCGAACATAGATCAAACGTGAAATTGACCCAATTTAGTTCTGACTACTTCATTTATTAAATATAGGAGGCGTTTCAATCGCCTTCATCGAACTTAATTGGTCAACTGCTGCACGCCCCGCTCTCAGAATCAAAGTTAGAATTTTTGAAGCGTGAAAAAAGGGACAGGCAGAATCTTGAGGTATTGCTAGATTTCTATATATAGAATGAATATCATGTGCAAAGTCGGTGGCTTTAAAATTTCGATTAACTACAAAAAGAAAATAATATACTCATTCGAACATAATAGAATTGATAGCAATATATAAAGTTTATACTAAAAATATATTCTCTGCATAATCTTTGATGTAAAGAATATTTGATTCAGGGCCACACAAAAGTAATCCATTACATAATAGTATACGGGGAAACATTGTTTGGGGCGCGTTGTAACACTTTTAAATTATTTTACATTTTATGAAATTGATATAAGGTGCTGAGGGTTATTACAATTTATTTCCTGTATAACAGAAAGCAGATAGTATTTACAGGGACAAACAAAAGATTTCGGTCACTATACTGTATCCAAAGACTTGTTTACTTTTACACGAAGATAAAATATTCCATTTGACTAAAATTTACAACTGCCATTTTTCAGTATCGATCAGAACTATAGACTTTACTCAAACACACACTGAAAAGATAGAACTTAAGCAATTCAAGAAAATAATCTTTCGAACTCTGATCAAATGTGGACTTGATCCATTTCATTTCTGGACGCCTCGTTTATTTTGATATAAGAGCCATTTCAATCGCCTTCATCGAACTTAATTGATTGAATGGTACACGATCTGCTCTCGAAATCAATGTTCGAATTTCGAAACGTGAAAACATGAGACAGACAGAAGCTTGAGGCATTGCTAGATTTTCATATATAGGGCGATTCTCACGCGCAGCGTCGGTGTCTTTAAAATTTCGATCAAATACAAAATGAAAAAAAAAAAAAAAAAAAAAAAAAAAAAAAAAAAAAAAAACGAAAATGTTGAGTTTTGTCACTTGTCATTCCGTTTTGAGAGTCAGAAATACACAAAATAATAAATAATTTGAAAAAAAAATACAACATCTAGAGAATAAAATTTTTTGAATAACAATAACAGTTTTCTCACTCAATGAATATACTCAATATTCATAAAGTTTTTTTTTTTTTTTTTTAACAAAATATTTTGAAACTAGAATTTTGAACATGATAGGTATATGATAAATAAAAAAAAATAAAGTAAACCATTATCCAAATAAAACTATATTTTCTTTAATTTGAACATTCAGAATTTGGATAAATAACTATAGTATTCATGGCGACGTCAACAAAATTATATGAAGTTATAAAGAAAAATGGCCACCTGTAAAACTGTCTATAGATTATTTCATTCCTAATAAGATATCCAATTTATACCACTCAGGTTTCATAATAAGTTAAACAAATATTTTAAAAGAAATTTAAATCTCGAACAAATTTTTTGACATTTAATTCGATTAACTACTAACGACATCAAAAAATTTTTGAATGAAAAATATCAAGTAGTAAGAACTAAATTAGTAGTTATAAAAATCCATGAAGATCCACCAACTAACAAAGCTGGGCAAATTATTATTTTAATAAGAAAATTTTCACATAAATTTTTCTTGAAGATAATTAATTATATTACACATAATGTCGGCTGAACACAAATACATTACTTATAATGATCATATTTACAGGAGTCCACTAATGCTTTTAATACAAACAAGGAAGGTCTCCATGCGGACATACTCAGAAAAATCTGAAAAAATTATAGAATGTTCCTCTCATATAGACATGTCTGTTCACACACAAAAAAAAAAAAAAAAAAAAAAGGCTGACTCTCGATAGAGTGTACGTAAAAAAATAATGAAATTTTCATTTATTTAACACCGATTGGCGATGAAACGTAATTTAGAAAATACATTTTTGTCAAATATACTTTAACTTCTTCGCGACGAGAGTTGTTTGCGTAATTTTCAATCTTTTATCGCCAGTTTTTGTGAAAAGAAGAAATTCTGGAATTAAATCATGAAAATGTTCTGATCAAATAAGGTAAACTTTACCATAAAAAGTAACTGGTGTGAATAATGAACGATTCTAAGCGACAATTTACAAGCTTTGTCAGATGCATTAAAATAATTTGCTTTTATCGAGGAACAGTAAATGTCGTGTCGCCTTCATATTTTTGTGCCAAATATTCCAAAATATTTTATTTTTTAAAAACTTTCTACTGAATTTCCGCCACTAAATTTGACTGATCCTTTATTACATACGTAAGTAGTACAAGTAAAATATTTTCTGAGTATGCCAAGTAACGAGACCTTCCTTGTAAGAAATAAACATCTTTCGCAGCTTGACTTCCGTTTTAGTATCCCTCGGATTAACTTCTGAATCAGTCATTTCATTTCATCACCATGATACAATGCACAAATTAATCTGTCATTTAGTTGAACCATGCTTGTTGCTGCAATTTTGTCGACACCGATCTTTGAGTCAAAAAACTGCAGAACAAACAAGGTTCAACAAATCGAAAGTTCGATTCGTGAAGGCATCGATGGAATTCTGCGATTGATTCAGAAGAAACGGTGCCAAGATATAGAAAGGCGGTCAATTTCTACTAAAGGTAGTCATACGAGGCACTGAAAGCCATGGGTGGACATCTATAATTATGTACACTGTACACAAACCATATACAGTAATACAATATTAAATGTTACACAATAAACAAACTTCTCAGCTGATTTATGTGTAGATTTTCTTGTTACTATAATTTGGTCTGTACTGTACATACGTATCTGTATGTATGTTTGGATTGTAAATACGTATGCAAGTAGTTCAATTGCATGACTGTTAAGTTCGTGTTTCATTTATATTTTTTACAGTTTTCTTTATGGATTGATGATGTTTTAATATTATGAAATATTATCCGAAAACAATCGCTGAACTACTTAGCGCTGTAAGTTAGATTGTGTTAATAGTTCTTAATCAAGCTTCAAACAATAGAGACAGAATTATAAAAGATTATGCTGATTTTTTTAAATCATAAAAAATAATATATTTAGATACAGTATTAAAACAAATTACTTTTAAAAGATTTTTTTTTTTATTCGATGTTATAAGAATTGAAAATATACATTAAAAAATAAAATTAGATTATATTAATTTAGATTTCAAAAAAAAAAAAAAAAAAAATTCTAACGTTTTGCATCCAATATGATGTCAGTGATACTCAAGAAAAAATTTTTCAATTATAATATAGATATATCATACAAACAAAGCATATTGTTTTCTAATACTCACGAAATACAGAAATAGATAGCAGAACCATTTTCTTTATCAATATTCTGCCTAAAATAACTTTATTTGACAATCTTTTTATACTGCTCTAGAAAAGATAATAATAAAATAAAACTCTTTAAACATGTTTACTTATTGGTCTGTAGATAGCAAAACCATTTTTTATCAATATTCTGCCTAAAAAACTTTATTTGACAATATTTTTTTATACTGCTCTAAAAAAGATTTAAAAAAAATCCTTAAAATATTTTTACTTATAGGTCTATAAATAAGCGAGACTAAAAAAATATTTTAATTTACTTTCTATGGAACAAAGATTAAATTATAAGAAAAAAAAAACTTTTAAGACATAACGTAGAATTTTATAATAATAATTAGCATTTGTATCAGAGATATTTTCTAATTTATATATATATATATATATACAGGGTGAGTCATAACTATCGTAACATAGGCTATGTATTTAAATATTTCCATATATATAGGCACATACTTCCAATTGCAAAGTTTCATTAAAAAAAGGTACAAAATGTGATGACAGAAATTGCAACTTCATGGGGGAGTCTATTTCAAAAAGTACGAAAATTAAATTTTTATACGGCCACCATAATGTTGAATACCCAATTATTAAATTATTCCTTATCCATTTTTGAATTGAAAAAAGAAATTATCGCCAAACCTATAAATCTCACAGAGATATAAAAATCTAAAATTCTCCAAAATCCGTGACTTAGATCATTTAACCATGCCTACAAACGAAGGGTTTTTGACTCGTTTTCAAAGCAAGATCATCCACATATTGTCTGTTTGTAAATGTTGCTTTAAGACAATGCTTCTCATTTGGACATAAAAAAACAGAATACAGATTTAATGTAAACCTGCTTTCAAAATATCCTGGCAGTGTGCGAAAGAAATCTGCACGGATCGAATTGCCTAGGTCCAAGCCCACACTCACACATAGGGAAAAGTCCGGCCTGGCCTGAAAAAAAATTATAATCATAGCTCAGACCGGCCTCACTGAATTAATGCGCAGTTTTTAACATCAGTATGAGTAAAAATTGTTAAAAATACTTATTACAGCTTTTTCTTTTTTCATATTTATAATTTTTACTTTTAAAGAAGCGCAAAAAAGCTGCAATATATATTTTTTTATTAATGAATCTCCACTTATACGCAAATATTTTACTTTTCCTTTAATATCAGTTGCAATAAAGTAAAATCTTTTAAGATGAAGTCTCACGAGGAAGCTAAAAATGCGCGATAGACAAGTTTCTTTCTTATGAGGTATAAATGCAATCTTCCTCTTTTTTACCTCAGGTATTACCATATTAACTTTGCATGGGTCTTTTCCGTATAAGACAGTATTGCCTCATAGGCAGATTCGTTTTCACTCATTTTACTGTATTTTATTTTTATGTTTCCTATATATACCATCCTTCATAAAAAATGAATTTTAAACTTCTTATTGCAAAATAAAGCCGATTTAAAAATATATGCACTTTTTGTAAAATTTTTTGGGCTGAGCGAATTTTACTTATTTATGCACAATTTAGACAGTCAGAGACGATAATTTTAATGCGGGTTGAGTCGAGATCGGAATTGAAAAGTTAGCCCCGTGCAGACCTTAAAAGAAAGTAGAAAGTCAAGGTTAGGAATGAAAAAACATGTAAGGCATGGCTGAGTATTCAGAAGAAAATAAGGTCCCGGGCCTGGTCTGGCCTGGTCCCAAAATACCAACTTTTTGTTTGTTTAACGGCATCGCCGGGACATGAAAACCTGAAATTGTGAAGACTAAAGTTATGAAAAAACTCCTAATCAGCATGTTAGAAAAAGCATTGTTTTAAATAATTGACGGACATTTAAGTAGTAGCCGGAGAGTGGGGTACTTTTTACAAAAGTAACAAAATGAACTTTGTTTGATACAAAAACAAAAATTTTAATTCATAGAGTGCAAAGTGAAGCACTTTTTAATCTCCCTGAAAAATATAGAAACATAACATACAAAAGTTACTTTATAACTAAAGAAATTGTAATTTTCAAAATGTGTCCCATACTTCCTCACTAACAGGGAAGTATGGAACAGCAATAAAACACAGCTATAAAACACAAATAGTCTATTGTTGGCTAGATCATAAAATCAATTAAAGATTATAGGTTGATAATGTATCTGCCACAATATAAAATTCCGGTCTTTTCATGACTCGAATGAAAATTCAGGATTGTCATTCAAAGATGACATTAAAAAATCATCGATTCAATATTTTGCATTTTGAGGTAAATGAGTATATTGTAAATGTTATATATAATATACTATGCTGTAAAAATGTTTGCAGGTTAGCAATTTACATTCATTTTATTTTAAAAAGGGGGAATTCGACCTGTCACATTTCTTCCTTTTCTGGCAAGTTCCTTTCTTTTCCACTTCCTTGTTTTGTGTTAAGCTTCTTGTTTAAACAAAAATACTACAGTCAAACTACGTTAATACGTGCTTCGCTTAATACGCGCCTCGCTTAATACGCGAAACCGCTTTATACGCGAATTTTCTGTGGTC
This sequence comes from Maratus speculifer, assembly GCA_964019185.1. Lineage (NCBI taxonomy): Eukaryota > Metazoa > Arthropoda > Arachnida > Araneae > Salticidae > Maratus > Maratus speculifer. The sequence goes on along the minus strand of OZ025297.1, from coordinate 175,001,562 downwards.
CCTTGAAATAGTCTTATTTTACGCATATAAATCCCACCCCTTTAATATGCGAACCCGTTTAATACGCGAAAGTTTATCAGTCCCTAGAAAGAAAAACCTACGTTTAATATGCGAATGAGTTTAGTTCTAAACATACGAGTTTTTAGATGAAGCATTTTATGCAACAATTATTAAAACAATAATTTCACTTATTTTTTATACAATAATTATTTAAATCCAATTAAATTGAGCCTTTTTCTCTCCAAACGACACACTGACTAGATTTGGATCCTGCTCCGAGACTAGCAGAAGACTGCCCAATCAAAACTCTCCCAATGGAATCTCATAAACGAGACGAGGCTAGCGTTGTGCAAAAGTTAAAGACATTATGTCTGCTTTGAAAAACACATGTTTTCATTTGGAGTGTATGTAGAAACACATTATAAAATTTTAATGGAAATTCAAATTTTTTAAAAATACAGCATTTAGAAATTTTTTAACTTAGGCATTTTGGCCTATCATGAGACGCTAATTAAGAATATCTAAATAAAAAATTAATTGATAGAAAACTTTTTGAAATCAGTAAAAACCTGAGTGTTTGTCGTAGTTTCTCTCCTTTTTTGTACGCATAGGCTAAAAAAATCAAATCACGCAAAGCAGAATGTTTCTTCAATCTAATACTTTTCTTGCGATTTTTATCCTTTAAAAATATAAATGTCGACAAAAAAGGAATTAAACTTATAAAATCATAAAAATTTGAAGCTCATGTAAGGTTCATTTATCTCGTCGTGGGCTGCGCGAGTCAGCTAGTTTTTATGAAAAGTAAAAATTAAAAGAACTTTTCCTCATAATTAAGAAATGATGTGACACCTCCTACCTTCTAAATTAGAGCGGTAGAATCGATAGATGTAGCATGCGTTACAATCGCAGATTAATCACGTGAGTCTTTCCAATCGCTGTTTTGTCAGTGTTAAAATATTTAAAAAAAAAAAAAAAAAAAAAAAAAAAAAAAAAAAAAAAAAAAAAGTCGCTTGTCACTCCCAGTATTACCTAGTCTACGGTATCCATCTATGCTTTAATAATCTTGTCTAAACTATGGCGGAAGGAGAAAAACATATATTAAACGAAAGTCTCTCTCCATCACTGAGAAGTTACAAATTATAAATCAATACGATGCCCAAGCTGTCTCAAGTAAGTCTGCGTTCGCAGACATACATAAAGAAAAAGGCATTCCTGAGTCAACATTAAGGACTTAGTTAAAGACTAGGAATACCATCGTTAACCAAGCTGTGTTTGGATGAACAAAGAACAAGAAAATAAAAACCACCATGTTTGAGGACATGGAAAAAGCCCTTCAAGTGTGGTTTGTTCAAGCGCTCTACGAATATCCCAATAAGCAGCTTGTTAATACAAGAAAAAGCTTCTGAAATTGCAGCAAAAATAGGATTACTAGATTGCAATGCCTCAAATGGATGGTTGGATCGATTTAAAACTCGGTGCGGCATAAAATTCAAGCAAGTGTTCGGTGAGTCAGCTGAAGTCAACATTGAAGATGTTCACCGTTAGGAAATTAATATGCTTCCGCAGCTTGTAAAATCTACTCAAATCGGGATATTTATAACGTGGGCGAAATTGGGCTTTTTTACAAACTTACATCCAATAAATAATTGGCCATGGAAGGAGAAGCATAAAATGGAGGCAATCTGAGCAAAGAGCGTCTTACTATTCTGCTCGGTGCCAACTCTGGTGGATCAGATAAATTAAAGTTGCTGATCATGAAACCCGCGATGCTTTAAAAATTTCAAGAATTTCTCCTGCTGTACCAAAGCCAGCGTAGAGCATGGATGACGGGTAACATTTTTATAACATAGCTTCCTAATTTTGATCGGCGTATAAGAAAAGAATCGCGCCATGTTATTGCTTGTTCACAACTGCCCTGCGCATCCAAAAGATAACAAAGTCTTGAATAATGCCCAAGTAGAATTTATACCTCCAAATTCGACTAGTCTCACCCAGCCAATGGACCAAGGAATAATTAACAGTGCCAAAGTAAATTACAAGATTCGCGTCGTACGGCAAAACCTTTACCAAATGGAACACGGTAGCAAACCTTCTTGCTACGAATTTCGACCAATTACTGTCCTTGACATTATGCACATGCTTACTGCAGCATGGGAGAGTATCACACCAACAACAGTTACGAATTGCTTTCAAAAAGCGGATTTCGGAAACAGTGAGGACATCATTTATACAGAGTCAACCTCGCACCCTAATGTTGGAAGAAGATTGGCTAGCCACACAAGAAACTGTAGAGGGTAATGCTGTTGACTTAGACACGTTCATTAATATCGACAAAGATTTAGTTAACGCCGAGCTTAGAAGTCTTGATGATATCATCGCCGAAGTAACTGCGACTGACAAACCGGACGAGGAGGAAGAAGATGTTGAACTTGCGCTTCCGGCACCATCCCCATTCTCCAAAGTTACAGGCATTTAATTACCTAAGACAGTATTCGTCGTCACTGGACGAAGGAACATCAACAAGCGAACTTTATCAATACCTAAAAAAGGCGGAAAACATCATGGTGATGGCACGAATGCATGTCAAACAAGCCAAAATTAACAGCTACTTTTTAAAAAAAAAGTCATTTTTATGATCTTAATGACTTAAGTAAGTTTTTTTTATTGACTTTTTATTATTATCAACACTATTTATTATAAAATCTATTTGTTCTGTATAGTTAACAATTCGATTTAACAGTTCGATTTTGTTATCATTAGTTTTAGTTAATAGGTTAGCAGAAATTTTTCTGGTCGTTATATTCAATCTTATGTGTCATATATAATAAATCTAAATTTGTAGAGACTTAGGAAAGACTTGAGAAAATAACGATTATTTAAATTTTCAGCTTTCAAACGTTTCTGCTTAATAAACACATAATGATTAAAATAAATAAACTGTCATTTTATGTCTTAAAAACGCTAAAAATTGACAATAAACGTGTTTTTTTCGCATAGATTGTTATTAGATAGACCACTCGATGAGAATTCGTCACCTTCGGTTAATACGCGAATCCGCTTTATACGCGAATTTTGATCGGACCCCTGATTAACGTGTTAACGAGGTTCGACTGTATTTTTATTCTTACTATGGATAGGATACAGTATAATGTTCCACGAATAAGGAAATTATTACATAAATGCAATCTATACTAATAAAAGAACAAAACGCTCTGTCTCTCTGTATGTGTGTCTGTGTGTGTGTGTGTGTGTCTGTGTGTCTGCGATGGCTAGCAAAATCTACAGCACGTACGAAGCTCAAAATTTTTTTGAGAGTAGCCCAATGTCTCTCCTGATGCACCTGAAGCTCAGAATTTCAAAATTCTATTTATTAACTGAGTAATTAATTAAATTCCAAAGCTCACTCTCATAAAAAATCGCCTTTTTTCGCTTTTTTTCCCTTTCATTTTCTTATGGTTGATTGGTTGCATAAAATTTTTTCAGAAATAATTAAAAAAGCTGGGACAGACCTTTAAAATTCATAGACTGGCAAACTGTCAGTTTAAATGAGGATTTTTTTTTTTTATCACAGCTGCTGTACACCATGGAGAAAAAAATAGGTGGAGGCGAAGTAAACCGAAAAAAAGGTTTGCAATATTAAACCATTTATCGCTAAAATTTTAATGTCTCAAACAAAAGCACGAGGAAGGAATTTTGTATTAATAAAACGAATTGAAAGAAATGAATTACAGCTGAAGCATATTTTACGAAGAAATAGTAATTTTTTAAAAGGGTTTTTTTATTATATTATTTAGGTTAAAGTTAAATTGCATTTATGTTATGGTTAGAATAAGGATATGTTACAATAAAGTGAAGGCTAGGTTACATTTCTGTTATATTTAATTTACGGTAAGGTACTGTTAAGTCGCTTTTAGGTTACAGACAGGTTCTGGTTACGGTACAAAAGTTTAAGGTTAGGACTTTATACACAGAGTGAACATTACGCAAGATTTGATTAAAAATAACACTTACTTTTGTTAAATAGCTCTGAAATTATAATACTACTAGCGAGCTTCGCCCGCTAGCGGCCCCTTTCTGAAAAAAATAAACTCTCTAAGGCCCGGTGCATACTTGCATTTTCGTATAAAGTTTCGAGTTGAAACACTGGAAAGAGTTGAGTTGTTTCGATGCTCCCTACAGGATAATCAATTTCGTGCGGGAAAATGTCGAATACAAATCTTAGTTTTGTTCGTGCTCGTAAATATTCCTCCCGTACGTCAAAGTGCATTAAAAAAATATTTTCTTATTAATTTTCATAATTGTTTTTTCATTACTTAAAATTGTTCTTTTATGTGGATATAAAAAAACCCATTGATTTTTTCATATCGGCGTAGCTTGGCTAAGTGCACGCATGCGCAATGCGAAAAATATTGTTTCTGTTTATACAAAAGATGAAGATTTAATATTTATAAAAATATGTTTGTTGTTCTGCAAATGGTTACACCTATTATTTTATTTAAAAGATAGTTCTGATAGCCATATTTTTCCAAAAATTTCATACCTCATTAAAAGTGGATTACCAAGAATGGTATTAGCCGATTTTAAGGAAATATTGAATTTAAGTAAAAGGTGTTCCTAAAAATATGAAACAAAAAAAAAGAAGTTCGTTCTTTCCCCGTAATTTCGCGGTTTTTATTTATTTAAAAATACTTCTAACTGTTGTATCGTTTCAAAATAGTGATACAACTTGTACCACGGTATTCTCTAACTGCTTTTATGAAGATTTTAAAGAAATGTCAAATTTTAAAATGTATTTATTTGCAATAATGTTCTCTAACGATATTTTAAAAATATACGGATTACCGAGTGTCGGATTAGTGAGGTCGCAATGTACTACTATTACACACTTTGAAAAAACCTCGAGTATAATTTTCGTGTAAAAATATGCATATTTTGTACAAAAATTTTAATTTTTAGTTTTTTTCCTTTTTTACATTTAATAATTTAAATTAAAAATTAATAATTAAATTTAATAATTTAAATTAAAATAATTTAAATTAATCTTTTAGCTACCATCGTGTATAGATTTCATTCATGGTATAGTCGGATTTAAGAGTGAGATAATTAGTTTGAAATTCAAAATATTTCACTTGGGATTTGTATGTGAAAATAATAATTAGTTACGTGACTTAACAGTGATTTTTACGGGTAAATATCAACTTTTTAACACGAAAATCATGCAATCGTTAGATACATATTCCCTCCCACGTTTTTCATTGCTCATTTTGAGTATTTTTAGAGCTTAATATTAGTTTTTGTTTTAAAAACCGATTTTTCACACAGTCAGTGGCTGCGTATTTCAGACAATGCATTTCTGCATGTAACGAGTTAATGATAAAATCATACAAATTTCAAGTTCGTTTAATATTGTTAATACGGTCCCGGGCAACGCCGGGCGGGTCAGCTAGTATAAAATATAATTGTTACATATAAAAAAAGTCATTAATGTACAAAAGCATAAAAAGTATATAAAGCAGATTTACTTTTGATTCTTGAAATAATATTTTTTTATACGATTGCAATCTTATACATATCATTTTTTTTCCAACTGAATTTTGACTAACATTGCTTCATCTTGTATATGACATATAAACAGAAATACAAACTGTCCCACTTATACCACACTTGCCTCTACAGAAAAGAAGTGAAAACGAAAAAAATTAAACTAAAACGGCAGCTTAATCTACAGAAAGAAGGTTTTTTTTTTCACATACAATAAAAAAGAAAAAGAAAACATTTTATTTGGAGAAAATCTTTACTTAAATCTTTAAATGCGTTTTTCTGCATGATGTTTTATGTTTTTGTTTTTTTTCGCCATACTTCGTCTTTAAATCATTAACTTAAGAATCTTTAACCCGGGAGGAAGCGCGCAGGGCCTAAAAGACCCGGATTGCGTATGGTGTTTTACAATTGCAACCACTAATTTTTTAAAGAAATCTTCAACTTATTTTATCGCAAAATTTGTAAGAATTTTCTCCGTCAAAATAAAGCGATTGTTTTAATTTGATTTTATTGGTGACAAAGTTAAAACCATTCATTCCCTGGGAAAGAGCGTGTTCTCCTGGGTTAGAGAAAAAAGGTTCAAACTAAGAAATTGTCTTTTATTTTTATTTTTTTATTTATTACATTATTTTTTTTCGGCAAAGTTTAAAAAAAAAATTCTATTTGAATATACGATTTTTGAAAAAATAAGTTACATCATATCTTAAATAAATATTGTTGATATTTTTAAAATTGATATTTTCAAAAATCCTGAAACAAAACTAAAATTAAATTTTCTTCTTTAATTAAATTAAAGAAAAAAAGATGAAACCCCATGGATAATGTTTCGAGTTATAACGATTTTAAATTACTGTACTTTAAAAAAGACAAATAAGTTTTGTTTATTTAATTTTTATTTTTTTATTTTATGGGAAATTTTAGGATGTGATTTTGTTTTAAAATCATGGGGTTAACCATAAAAAAAAAAAAAAAAAAAAAAAAAAAAACTTAATAAAATTTTTAAAATAACATATTTCTAGAATTGCACTCATTTCAATTGTTTCTCATCCCTTGAAACCTGACGAAGTATTTATACGGTTAAAATTTTGTGAGTTTTGCAGATATGAAGAGGAATTTTTTTTGTGTTTAATTCAGGAATGAATGAGAAAAGTTTTTCTGACTAGAATTTTTACCCTAAGGTGACTGTATATAAAGTTAATTTTCGTATTTTTTCAAATGAACTCCCCATGGAGTTGCAAACTATGCCACCATGTATTGCACATTTTTTAATGATTTTTTGCAATTAGAAGTATGGGTCTAAGGTCAATATTTAAGGAGATAGTCAATTGTATTGTTAATTATGACTCATCCTCTGTATGTGTGTGTGTCTGCTTGTTATTAAATATTTATATATTCTTTTATATAAATCTATTTTTAAGTAAAAATATTTCTTTTTCTTTGTTTTATTTTCCTGCAAGTTTTATTTTCAGTCCACAAAACTCAATACTAATTTAGGTAAAGTATCGATAACTCTCATATATTTGATGTTTTGATACTCGGTATAACTAGCGGATTTGTTTTTAAGTTAGGAGAAAAAAATAAATCAATTTTCAAGGATGTGTATTTTTTATGTATGTATGCAGAAAACACACCAACACAAAAAAGACACTGAAGTGCACAAACTGTACTACGAAAATGTAGTTTTAACGTTAAAATAATCCGAGTTCAGTTTTCAATTCAACATTGTTGTAATATACAGACAATATTCAATTAATCGACTGTAGCAATCCCCAAAATCTAATACTTACTATGACTTCGAAATACGCTATCACAGTTTAAAAATTTAATGGTAATCTACGCCCATCATGAGGATTATAAAGATATGAAATTTCGTACATTTGTTCTTGATATAGAAATATCGCAAAATTTTTGTAAATCCTACTAAATTCAGCATAGCAGCGCCAATTGTAGGACATTGACACCAAAACGTAAACAAAACCAGTTTATGTCAAGGATTAAATGAATTTGAAGATTGGTGGAAATACATAAATTAGTTCTTGAGACAGAGCTGTTCCGGTAATTGTAACAAATATAGTATAGCAGCGCCACCTGTAGAGCAATTTGCAACAAAATATAAATAGCAATAATTCATGTTAAGGACTAATTGAATCTGAAGTTTGTTGGAAATATGTGCATTAGGATTTGAGATAGAGCTTTTTCAGAAACCGTAAAAAAATGCTGCATAGCAGCGCCATCTTATAAACGATTTATAGCAAAACATATAAAACATCAACTCATGTCAAGTGCTAACAGAATCTGAAGTTTTGTGAAATTCAGTGTATTAATTTTGGAAAATTTAATTGCGGAAATTGCAAAAAAATGCAGCATATTAGCACCACCTGTTACGCGATTTTGCACTAAAATGTAAAAAGAAAAAAAGTAAAATCATATCAAGGTCTAACGGAACCTGAAGTTTGAGGAAAATACGTGTATTAGTTCTCGAATTTGAGAGATTGTAGAAATCGTGAAAATTTCTGCATTTATTGAGCGATTTACACCATAAATGAATCAGCAAGAAAGCCAAATCATTGCGAGAAAGTTGCTTATTTACAATTGTGTTCTTGTATCTATGTATAATATGGACAAATTTTATTAATTTATACCAGTGTCTTTTATCAATAATCTTGAAAAGCCATTTTTCATAATGTATGCAATAAATATAACCTGGTGATTATTGATAAAAAAACTGGTAAGAACAATAAAATCTGTCTTTATATGCTCCGACTTCTGAGTATAATAATTTCAATGGAATAAGAACGATACAGAGAGATTTTTATCTCCATTGCTTTGATGCGGAAACTCTGCTTTTAAAAGCTTTGACTAGCACTACAATCAAATTCTGATTTACAGTACAACTTATCAACTCGTAATTTTAGTATTAACTTTAATAATTATGTTCAAATGATTTTGCAAAAGAAATTGTACACATATTTCAAAGACAGAAATAGAATGAGGAAATAAATATTCTTTTTTTCCTTCTTTGAGAACAAGAATGCTGCGAAAGAACTCTTGGGAATGATATTGATACTTATAAGAATATAAAATTTATTTCCCTATAGAGCTAGATCAAATTACAGTGCTAAGTTTTCGGTTGGAACAAAAGACGTTTGAGATTTCAAATACCTCTAGCAGCACATATCATATCTTTACTAGATTTAATCGCTAAAAGATCTTCAACTCGCTTTTCTTATTAGTTTGCATGAATATTCTTGAAAAGTTTTGGTCGGCTATTAAAGGTGAGGTATTTTGTAGAAGTATTTCATATCACTGTTATTTGATTGTATCACACTTGAGATATAAGGCAGAAGAATAAACAAACTTTCTAACTGTTAAGCCAGAGACGGCCGCACAAACAATTATCTCATTGAATTCACGGACGAAAAGCTAAGATTATTTAAATCTTGATTCGCATATTAAAACGCAACCACTCTGCCACGTCATATCGTGGTAGAAAATACTTAAAAGCCATATCCTAACAGTTCCATGATAGGTTTAACATCATATATTCCTGCTCCCAATCCTCCATGTTTTCCTATTTTTAAGTGCAGGAAAGCATAATGGTAAACTGCTAAAGTCGGATTTTTCACCAAGATATGACTTCAAAGACCGATCGCAGTTTAATATGCGAATAGAGATTCAATTAATCTTAGATTTTCATCCACGAACTCCATGAGGTGATTGTTTATGTTGCAGCTTCTTGTCTATATTGCCCGTTCTGTTTTAAGGGGGACAGTGGACCTTTATTTGAGCAAAATCGTCGCAAAGAAGTCTATTTCTGTTGTATAACAGTACCAAAACAGTTTTTCTTATTAAAATATCATTTATGAAGGTATTAAGTAGTAAATAATAGAGGTAAGTGTATTTATATATTTTAAATCTGACCCGTAAAGCCTGGTGACGTCGCTGCAACGTCGTTGTGAAGTCACATTGTGACTTTGTGACCATCGATTGTCGATGTGACGTCACGTGACGTCGATGTGAAATCACAGTAACTAAAATGTGAAGTCGTTATGGCCGTTTTAGAGCTCTTTTGTGACGTTTCATAAAGTGGTAACAATGTGACAAATTTGTGAAAAATGTGTCATTTGTGACTAATTTGACATTAACATTTTGACGAAACTGTGACAAAAGCGACGATATTTAAATTGCCAGAAACATGTTTTTTAAAGTAAATAACATGTTTTGAAGGATATTTATAAATTTCTAAAGATTTTTAAGAAAGTCACATCTCAGTCACGATGTGACGTCGCTGAATGGTGACATTTTGGTCACAGATGTGATGTGACCAAAGTGACTTACAGCGACGTCACTGTGACCATGCATGCTATTAGGGGTTTTCCACAAAACTAATTTTTCAGTGTTTTTAGATTTTTGAAATGCACCTTGCTACGTAATTTTATATCAATATTTATAAAATTGATAATGAAGTATCCTAATATTGTGTAAGCTTTTTTAAAATTCGTCTCCATTAAGATTGTCAAATTTGATTTTTTACTTCTTAAAAGGCAAAATTTTGATGAAAATCGATATGGAATTTAGAAAAAAAATCTGTAAAATAGTAACTATTCAAGAGATTTAAAAAATCTTACACAAATTTGTTTATAATAGAGTTTTAAGGGATAGAAATGCAAAAGCAAGAAAATATATTAAAAATTAAAACACGGGGAGCATTTTAAATTTCATTTGAAAATTTAATTATTTTAAATTAAAAATTTTAATGAGATTTCAAATTTTTTTGAAAGTTTTCTATATGCTTTTGGTGAAATGTATATATGCACAAAATTTCATATTTCTGTGTGAAAAAAAAAAAAAAAAAAAAAAAAAAAAAAAAAAAAAAAAAAAAAAAACCAATAACGTCCACGGTCCCATTTCTAGAAGACAAGACAGTCTGTAATTGTATGTGATGCCTGTGAGTTTAGGGCACACAGTTTTTTTTCTGCAACTATTTATAGCAATGGTAATTTGTGAAAAATCCTCTATTAGTCACTTTTTTATGAAACTAATTAAACCTTTTTATATGTCTTCCACTTATTATCTTATATTTATACTCTGCAACCAAAAATCGCTCGATAATTTTAGGAGTTAAGGGGTATTTAGCTGAAAGTACAAGCTTTCGGAGACTAAAAAAAAAAAAAAAAAACACTTTTAACGTGTGTTAAGTTCTTGCACAGTTTAAGCAACACATAAATTAAAATATACATAAATACTTAGAATAAATGTATTTACATATGATAAAATAACATAAAGTGTTAGAGCAAAATTTATGTTAGTGGGCGCAGTATTCCAATCGTATGTTACCTTAAAATATTCTTCCAATTCCAGCAAAGTTTGCGCCTCTTTCGCTTTGAGGGCAATGCACAATATATTAGTTAAGTCATTTTCTTTTTGTTCAATGCAAACATTAAAATTAGACAAATCTCGAAGAAAAAAAAATAATCTTGTTTTCACTTTTGGTCCGTAAATAATTTCTAGTCGAAAGCGTCTCTAAAATTGTTAAGCTTACTAAGGAAAGTTCCCAGGTATAAGTTGTGGATTCGGACGCGTGTGATGTCAAAAGAAAGATCTTGGAACTTAACGTCCGAATCCAACTGCTTTCGAGATAGCAGCGCTTGAAGTGTAAATGAATAAATAAATAAATTGACAGGCAGGTTTATAAATTGTTCGCAAGTTAAAAGTTTCTTTAATTTTTTTTAAATACAGTTTATCCATTACGTCACGTCACGCCTTTGCCAAAAATGTTGTATAAAACAAGGTGCTAGAAATAACAGAAACTGATGGAAAAAACTCTCCGAAATCAACTGTAATCGAAAACTTCGTAGAATGCGAAGTGCCTGTTTAAAAGAGGGGAAATAACTGAAAATGTTTAGGTGTAAAGTATTTTTCTCGTACTCGCGAAAAGATATTGGCAGGAAGATTAAAAATAAATTTTTAACTTAAGAAGAATTTATATAGATGCCTTTCAATTTATTTATTCATTCACATTGCAAATGCTCATACCTTGAAAACGGTTGGATTCGGACGGGAAGTATACATTGCACTTTTTAAAGTACATGCCGTGTTCTTTCTTTTGATACCCACTCGCCCAAATCCACAACTTACATATGGGAACGTTCCCTAGTTAGTTATAATAATAATAAAAAAATTATTAATGTTACGTAAGCATGAATTTTTAATAAAATATTGTGTAGAAGATTTATAGAAATAGTCTAATGCACAAATACAAACATTGTTTTATTTTATTTTAGATTTTTTTTAATGAATTGAAATTTATTATAGCATAAGAAAATATATGTTAGAGATATTTTTTATATCTACACATGAAACTTGTTGATATAAAAGGGACCACTAGCCTCAATAACCACACTCTATAACATGAAGAAGGATGGAATTATTTGTTAACACGCTGGCTGTCGCCCATTTTTTTTAGTATCTGTCCCCAGGTGCCTAACGCGTGATTGGCTACTGAGACATTACTCCATACGACACGCTGGTGCGTTATTGGTACATTATCATTCTCGTCTTATCTTGTGCTGATGCGAAATTTGTAGCGAAAGTGTTAAGTTATTAAGCTCATTAGACTGAAGCCCCAATTTCTCTTCCCCAAGAAGTTAGCTAAATCACAGTGATTGTGATCTGTCCACTCACATATTTGGGGCATTTTACATTGTTTACAATTTTTACCAACGACTTTGGAGCATAACTGCGCTTCTTAGGTTGAAATACCTATTTTAATATAAATTTTATTATCTTTACTTTGGATTATTTTGCAGCTTATTATGCGCATTATCATGGTAAATTCGCATCACTGTATCATCATAGTAAATTCGCCCGTAAAACAACCATAAGACATTACCACAGTATAATATTGCATTACTTCATTGGTTCTAACCAAATATTTAGTGAAAGATTTCTAGCAAGATAATACTTAACAGCAGTCGATTATCACAGCAAATAACGCATCTTTAGGTAATGTTACTTATCTAATTATATACTCTAACTACCAGCCTTCGCTGACTACACTGGTCAGTTTCCTTAAAGGAATCTTAAATCAAACGAATTATCTAGTAAAGATAAAAAATGACTAATCAAACATCCATATATGTTGTTTTATTCGTATAATCTTACACTATCCTGTTCAAAGTCAATGTTGACGACATAATAAACAAAATTGCTCTAAAATGATTGAAGTAACTACGTTTAACTACTTTTTTAGAGGGTATGTTACCTTGAATTTCTTGCTTCTACCTAATAATGTACGAAAAATCCAAACAGTATAATTAAAAGTAATCTAGAAGATGCCAACACAATAAATAATATGTCTATTAAAAACGCTATAACGTCTATTTATTACGCTACAATTAAAAAAAAATCGAAAACTAAACCTCGACTGCGGGGGGCGAGGGATGGGCGCAAAAGTTCATAATATAAAAAATCTAATTTAATCTAATCTAATCTAAGTTCATAATTTAAAAAAGCGGTTCCAATGCTTTTGAATGATTTGTCATATAAGGGATCAAAAAAAAATTTGGAAATTTTCAGAACCCCTTGGTGGTGGAAATTTTAAAATTTCTGAAACACGTCTTTAATTATTATTTAAAAGATTTATTTTCTGCCTCTTCACGCTGCGACATAAAAGGACTGCTGAGATGTACAAAATGTCCTAGATTGTTCGTCTCCACTTTTACCCCCCCCCCCCAAGGGAGACAATTTCTGAAATCGCTGAAGTATATGTTTAAATATTTTTTTAGTATATGTATTTTCGGCAATTTCACGCTGCTACCTTAAATAGTTACTGAAATATAGAAAGATTTTCCAGAATTTTCATCCCTCCGTTTGCCTCCCCCCTTAGAGGTAGAATTAAAAAAAATCCCATCATACTGCACGCTTGCATCATAACAAGTATATTTTCCTCAATTTTCGTGTTTCTACGTTCAGTAGTTGAGGGCTGTGCGTTGATTATCAGTCTGTCATGACAAAAATGTTTACATACGTATACATTAAATAACTAAATTTAAATCAAATTTAAAACATGCATTTTATGATAGAAAACTAACAGTCCATTACCAGCAACTGTAAAAACGTTTTCGCAAGTGGACAAGATCACAAAACAAGGACAGGTTAAGGATTAGTTTAATCATCCTTTAGCGGACACGTGTTTGCAGTAGCTGATGACGAATTGTCAAATTACCACTGGAAACGCGTCTTGTGTTTTTATATATTTTTAGGGCGATTTATGCAATATTTCATTATTATACATTGTTTTTTGTTGTCAGTTTCACGGTGCTTTTTCATCTATACCTACTGTATTATGGAGATACATCATCTTTATCAAGTAGCGTATTTCATTAAATATTAATAAAAATTTACATACATTGTGATAAAAAAGAAATATCAAAACTTTTAAAATAATAATAAATGAAACTTAAAACTTCTTATTTATCGTGCTTTTCCTAACCATCTTATACACATGATGTTTTTTGTATTATGATCTCTGTTGGATTTTTTTTGCGCATTCTAAACTCGATAAATTATACCAAAAAAGTGCGTTATATATATGCACATAAGTTCACATATAAACATATATTTATGCTTCACAGAATGAATTATGCATAATGTTACCCGAAACTGCCTTACCCAATTTAGGTTTTCTCATTGAATAGAGTGGTATTGGGAAAAATGCCAAATAAAGTGTTAAAGTAACTCCACCTCTTTTTCTGCCTAGAAGTCGTCAAAAACATTAAAAATGAATTCCAATTTAACGTGTGTTTCTTTCATCTATCAAGGCGATAAATGGAGAAGTAAGCTTGTTTTTCCTTAATGGTTGTTTGTCATGCCATGGGAAACATTTCGAAATGCGGATTTACGAAGTTGAAAAGAAATTGATTTTTTCTTTATTTATATTTTTGCATTAAAACTTTATAAAACTTGATGCTTTTGGCAAAAGCCTTGCGTTATTTACGTATAAGGGGTGATTTAAAAGTATGAAGCAAAAAATAAAAAGTCCTATAGGTAAGAGAAACTTGAATGGTCATGCTAATATCCACAGGAATAAAGGATTTTTAGTGATGAAATAATAACACTTTAAAAATTGAAAATAAAACAATGAGAGCTAGTAATTATATAATAATGCATGTTTTTCATCGTTTTTTAGAACTGCAAGTAATTAATTCGTCTACAAGTGCATTAAATAACGAAGTTTATTCGCAGTATTTTGCCTACTACTATATCAAACAACAGATAAGCTGGAATGGAAGATATCTTCTGTCGTAAGGTGTAGTTCTGCGCTTTTAAAAACCAGAGACTTCCTTTAGAAACACGTGATATATCTCGCTGACAAACCGAAATCGTAATGACACTGGCACTTTTCCAATTTCGCAATATGTAAGTTATATAAATGCTACTTTCTATCGAATTACAGGCAGAACTATGCTCGCTTCATTTATCTCGTTTGTGAAGTTAATTTTCATCCCATCACGTTCAACATTAATCTATAATTCACAAATCTTTACTATAACCACAGATATTTTTATATCAGAATATATCATTACTTCGGAAATTTGAAACAAATGAAGCTCTAAAACTACTAAGGTCAATTATAATCAGAAGTAATGAGCTTTGATACATATTTCGGGCAATTTTACATAATTATTTGGCATGAAAAAATTGTCGTGATTTTGTATATTTGTTGCAAAATTTACCGAATTACTCAATATATAAACACATAAATCCTTGAATAATGTAATAAATTTATTATTAGCTTAAGTCTTTAATTATCCCAGTTTCAAAACACGCAATTAGTTAAAAAGATTCAGAATAACCTTCAATAAACGCTTTTTAACAAATTTATGACAATTACACACATGCCGCAGAAGAGATTATTCGTCATTGTTGTCTGCTTTTCAGCAGTCATCTCACTTTATCGCTTTGCTACGAATACCTTTTCTGTCATCTTCATGAGTCAAATCATTGTAAATGTAGGATAGTTATTCAGGCTAAGAGTCTGTTAATCCACAAATACACTTGCTGAGATAAAAATCTACTCCAATCACATTTTTTTAATTCGAAAATAAGGGTAACTTTTTAGAATGATTCCGACGTGTATTGTACCTTTCAAGATCAAATATGAGAAGGAGCGAGCGATAAAAAAATATGTTCTCTGTTTAAAAAGAGCATCCATTCCAGCATTTTCTTTGTACGCCTGATATGTATGCAGTTTCGGAAGCAGTCCAAGTTTTTTTTTTCAAATTTGGGTTGGCAGTCAATGTATTAACTTACTCCTCAAGTAAAAATTTAATTCAGAATTTTCACTTTAAAAACATTTCCTATCCGTTATATAATAAGATTTCTGGATTGTCTGATTATGATGCAAATATTAGAATATAAAATGTTGCCTAATTTATACAAATATTATTCTTTTAATTGAGTTTCTTTTGCCCCTGGAATAAGTATTATTCTTTATAAACGAAATAATCTTACAAAAATACAGTACATTTAAAGCAATTTATAACCATTCAAAAGTACTTAAGGACTCAGTTGCTAAGGGTTATAAGTGACAAAATTGAAAATGAAAATGAGCTAAGCCCACTGGCCATCTAGAAATAAGACTGTTTGGGAGTAAAGAAATATAATTGTTCTTCCAATCCTTTGATGCGTTCAGGAAGTCAACTAAGTAAGCTTTTTAAAATAATTAATTACTTAACTCTTTAGTATGTACTTAAAATTTAGTAAATATTGTACTCCACTTTTATTTAACAATTGTTGAAATAAGAGTTCAACGGCCAGATATTTTTTGTCATTACATATAGGTTAGACAGAAGCTTTATTGATTTATTAATGATTAAGTATACAATTCTGTACGATTTCAAAGTGACGACACAGACAGGGTTGTTTTAAATATTTTTTCGTCGAAATCTTCAATGCCTCAATCCAATGTTGCATTAGAAATTTCTTGAATGTCTTTTTAAATTCACGAACAATTCTCATAAATAAAGTTTATTTAGTGCTATCTTCATTTAGATATTCACAAAAATGAAACAAATAAAAATCATTTTGTGCTGACATCTGAATAATATATAGACATTTCAAATGAATTTCAGAATTTACAAAATTATATGAAAGTTATAAAAAAATAATATTGTGAAGTTAATGTCAAGTAAATGATAGTTACAAATAATTATTAACTCTTAAATAAACTAAGTTTGTATTATGGACACGCATCTTATGATATTATATCGATCCTTATGGAACACATAGAATAAATCATTAGATAATGACTAATGTCGTGCTCTATTGATGGTGGTCCGTTTAAATAATCGTTATCTAACTGATGACAGATATCGTTATCAAGCAGAGTGATAATGATAATTGAGAAGAGTAATATCTCCAAAATATTCTGGGTACTTCTATAAAATAAACTGAAATATTTTCATACATGAAAATAATTCATGAACTAAAGGAGATTTTTTTGGGAACGAGTCCGATATCTTTGTTTAATGCTTGGCTTCGATTGATAAGACACATAATTCAAACTAAGAAAGTATATTAAACATAAATATAAAAATCAAACTTGAATAAGTTGAGCTAAAATCACGGCATGTATCGTGATTACAAGAAGTTGCCAAAACAAGCTCTAGCAAACACACGCACGATACGACAAGCAACATTAAAGTGTTGCCATTCAGTACAGCAAAACTTGGTTATTAAGTGTTGCCACAAATATACATATGTCACACTCTCCTTTTAATTTCAATGAAACACATAAATACAATCATTACAATACATAAATCAATCAATACAATATATAAATATAATCAATACACTATATACAAATAAACAAATATACTCAATAACGAACATAATCATTAAATCGTTTTAGGTGTCTTATTATTCGACCATGTGAATATATGAAGAATTATTTACACTAGTATCTTGTGATGGGATGTGATGTGAAGGGTCTGAATTTTGAATATTCATTTGCTTTGTCTTGACATTTGGTAAAGTGTCAAGTGTATCATCAGAATAGCCCAAATGGGATGTTTTTGATACTCTCAAGAATTTTCTATTTCTTATAAATACTCTGACATTTTCAGTTTTAATTTTATAAGATCTGGGATTTTTAGTTTCAGAAATAACAGTTGCTGGTTCCCATAGTTTAGTCTTAAAATTTTGAACAGTGATTTTCTCACCTGGCTCTAACTCATTTAATGTTTTTGACGATTTACCATAATAATGTTTTGAATTTGTTGTCGCCTTAACAAGTTAGCGTTTACGTTGCCAAATATTTCTGGATTAAGCATTTTATTACTTACAGGTAATTTAGTTCTGAGTTACCTGCCAAACATCATTTGGGCTGGCGATAAGCCGAAGCCTGAAATAAGAGTGTTCCTATATTTAAGTAACCCTATTGCAGGCGTTCGGTTGCCCTCAAAGGCTTTTTTGAAAATAGCTTTACTAATGCCAACTGCCTTTTCTACCATGCCATTACTTTGTGGATAATTTGGACTCGTAAAGGGAATTTATATGTCCCAGTCCTTGCAAAAGTTTCTAAATTTGTAACTATTAAAAGGCTGGTTGTCACAAATTATTGTTTCAGAGATACCAAATCTAGAAAAAATAGTTTCTAATTTAAACATAATTTCTTCACTAGTTTTCTGATCAACATTTACTATCTCTATCCACTTCAGAAAATAATCTACTACTACAAGGTAATCAGTGAAAGTACATATGTTCAATATAAATTTTTTAGAAAGGCCTATTTGGGATATCATGATGTTCAAGTGGCTCTTTCGTTTGTGTTTTTTGAAATTTTTCACATACTCTGCATTTACTAATTACATCTTCAATGTCTCAAGTGATGCCTGGCCAGTATATTATTTCTCGAGCTCTGCTTTTACATTTTGTTATTACTAAATGGGATTCATGAATGAGGAATAACATGTCCTGTCTGAATGCATTTGGAACCACAATTTTGTCCTCTAAAAATATTAATCCATCAGCAACATATATGTTATTTCTAACTTTATAATAGCAGAGAAGATTTTTAGGAACTGATTTTTTACTTTTAGGCCACCCTTCCTTAAAAAATATGGAAATTAACTGAAGTTCTTCATCGTCAGCAGTTAATTTTTGAAACTGTTTGAATTTGCTTTCACTCATTGGCAGGAGTTTTGCAACCGGGTGCACAACATTTAACATTTCAGGATCTTTTTCACCCACATCTTTTAAACTTGTTCTTGATAAAGTATCAGCAAGGTACATTTTACTACCTGGAATATATTTCATGGTAAAATCATATTTAAGTAATTTAAGCAACATACGTTGCAAGCAAGTAGTAATTTTACCAATGGGTTTGTGAACAATCGAGGTCAAAATTTTATGATCAATTTCAACTAACACTTTGTGACCATACAGCAATTTATGACATTGTTCAAATGCAAATACAATTGCGAGCAATTCTTTTTTAATTTGAGCATAATTTGTTTCACACTCGCTCAAACTTCTAGAAGCGAATGGCACTGGGTGATCCTTTTGTAACAGACAGGCAACTAGTCCATCTTGTGAACTGTCGCATTGAAGAGTTATAGATAATGAAGGGTTGAATACTTTTAAAACAGGGACTGAACTTATTTGTTTTTTGATATTTTCAAAGATAGTTTCTTGTTCATAGTTCCACTGGAACACTACACTATTTTTCAACAATTCTCACATTGGGGTTGTTACAGCTGATGCATTGGGCAAAAATTTACTAAGAAAATTAACCATACCCAATAGTCTTTTGATATCACGTTTACACGATAGCTGTTAGGAATTGATAAATTAATATATCAGTTTATTCACAGAAAATCGTTTCCAAATTTTGCTACTATTTATTTTATTTATAAGAAGCAACTCGTTGCTATGGAAGCGAAGCTGTTTTTTCGTCTGCTTTCCTTTTATAATTTTTATCTTACGAGATGAGTTAAAAGTTTAAGTAAAAAAATTGGCATCAATTTTTGATGGAATGAAAAGAATTTTTTTAGAGAGAATGTTTATATTTTTTGTTCGTCGTGCGTGTCTTGAGTTTTATTGAATAATTATGTTATTTTTATGAAAAGGCACGCAGAAATGCATATAGGATCATCTTTCCAGTTTTTAGTATGATGATCAGAAATTATCAAGGTAAAAGCATTTATATTTTGTACATATTATACATTTTGTACATAGTATGTAAATAATTTGAATTCAATATTTCATTATTCTATAATTCTAAGTATGTAATAAAATTTATTAAAAGAAAAATTCAAGAATATTTAGAAGATTTTTGAACCCAAATAATAAAGTTTTGATAGTTTACAATGGCTTTTCAAGCTCATTAATTGCCTTTACATGACTAGGATCAGCTTTTATACCATCTTTAGAAATAATTAAACCCATATATTTAACTTCATTCACTCTAAATTGAAATTTGTCAGGATTAAATTTTATGTTACTTGATTGTGCCCTCTCTAAAAATTTCAAAAGAAATTGGTCATGTTTCTCTTTAGTTCTACCGCTTATAATCAAATCATCAAAATATATTTCAACACCTTGTATATCACCAAATAATTTAACACTAGAATTACCGAGGCGGGTCATCCGTGACCCAAGACGTGGTCTTTCGCTCGTATCACGGTTTCTTTTTAAAGTAAAACTTTGAAACTGCTTGACTTTTCCTAAATACTTAGTGTAATGTCTTAGCACGAATTTAGTTGAGATCGGTCGAAAACTTTTTTATATACAAATCTTTATACCTAGAACTACCATGCTGGGTCATCGCTGACCCGAACAAAATAATTCCATTTTTCATTTATTTCAACAAGAATTTCAACTCTATATTTTTCAATAAATTAAGAATAGCACATGGATATGTTCCACACTTACTTTTCACAAAAAAGGGAAAAGAATGTGCGTATGTACAGCGCAGGGGAGGGGAGAGGGGCGGGTCATGATCACATATCTGTTATGTACTTGGAAGGTAAATGTGTGAGTTTTTATGGCATTTCAAACTACTTTAAAGATAATAAAAATAATTGTTTTTTATGTTATACCTTAGAAAGTAAATAAAAAGAATACTTTGCCTCTCATAAATCTCATGGAGGAAAAAATTTGTTTGTGGTATTTGACTTTCACATATTTATAGTAATGGCATCACTATGAAAGTTTCTTGAATGCGAAATTTGTAACATTCTAACGTGGATTGTCTTTAAAAGACTTTAGTTATATTAACGACGAAGTTAATATTGTCACCATCTGATGACGCTGACAAATTTGACATAAATGACGAAACAATTTTTGTTAAAATTGACAATAAAAATGCATTGTTCAAATCCAATACATGTAGTAGCAAGCTGAATGAAAGTAACCAAATAAATGCTGTGTGAAAAGTTAAGAAACACAAATAAAATGAAAGTATTTTGCAGAAAATTAAAAATAAAGGAATTCACTTTTTAGAAATAATTCTAAAAAGTGAGAAAGACACAAAATGAATCACTCTTCGAAACTATGTGGACTATCGAACTATATTGACGGTAGAGCCGCAGTGTTCAATATATACTGACTTATGCAAAATCTGATTCAAGATCTAGTGGTCGTAAATGTTTCGGTAGTTTTTAAGATACAACACATTCTAATATAAGTAGAAAAGTCTTCTTGCTAAAATTATAAATAAAAGCATTGCAAAAGAACGTAAAGATATCCGTTCCCGCACCAGCACTGAAATTTCAACACATGAAAGTTGTCATATAAAACAATTGTCATACAACATTTTTGTTGCAAAAAAAAAAAAAAAAAAAAAAAAAAAAAAAAAAAAAACTAACACTGTTTGCGGAAACTGCTTATAACTTTTGTGTGCATTATGCACAGAAAAAAAAGAAAAAAACATGGCATTTTGTATGAACTGATTGGTTAGTAAACTGTATAAAACGTAAAAGTGTAAGTAAAAAAACCCACGAATATGTATATAGATATTTAAATTTATTGAGTTTGAATATCTAATTGATCTGTAGGAACATTATTACACAACTTAAATCGATAAATCACATGTATATATATTATATAAAAACGACATCAAAATCTCAAAGCAATTTATTTTTAAAATTAGAAATTTGTGGTATTAATTTGAAAATTCCATATTATGCAATAATCTAAATGCTAGATTGTATTAATTATTAATTAAAAATCATTGTATTAATCGTCAATAATTATTGTGTGCCTGTATATTCTGTATAAAACAAGAATAGCGTCTTTAAAAGCCATGGGTCAGATGTGACCCACCCTGGTATTTCTAGGTATACAAGAAACGCGGTAATTCTAGTGTTAAAATTAGTTTTTTGGAATACTTCAGGTGCGGAGCAGATTCCGAAAGGTAATCTATTGAAGCAATAACAGCCAAAAGGAGAATTAAAAGTACACAATTTTGAGCTAGCTTCATCTAACACAATATGCCAGAATCCCTCTTTTAAGTCAAGTACGGAAAAATACTGTTTTCCTTCAAGTTTGCTAATGATTTCATCACCAATAGGAATAACATAGTGTTTCCTTTTAATGGCTTTATTTAAGTTCGTAGGATGAAGACAAATTCTCAACTTACCATTTGGCTTTTCAACCACTACAAGGCTACTAATCCAATCGTTTGGTTCATTTACAGGGGATATAATGCCTAAGTTTGTTAATTCATTAAGAGCTTTGCCTAGTTCTTTATGCAGGGACTTTGGTACCCTTCGTGGGGCATTTATAATGGGTTTGACATCAATTTTCACTTTAGTGTGATGCGGCTTGACAGGAAATTTACCTAAACCCTCAAAAACATTATTAAACTTGCTGATTACATTTAATTTAGAATCTAAATTAACTTCATCAATTAATTGCATCATCTGTAACTCTTGGCATGCCTGTAAACCCAATAAAGGATTAGCCTTAATATCCACAACAACAAAATTTAACTTTACATTAGAACATTTATCTGTATTACATGTTAGCATAATACACCCTTCAGGTTTAAGCTTATGATTACCATATGATAATAAAACAATATCTGTTGGGATCAAATTACTTTTAAGCTTTGAATTAAAAGTTTGAAAAACTGACAAAGGAAGAATATTAACTTGAGCCCCTGTGTCCAATTTAAAATTTACCTGCCGATCTCCAACGTTACTGTTTTATACCATTCATTTTCAGAATTTACAGTATCAACATTGATCACAACATTATCAATATTGAAACAATTAATTTCAGTACTTACCTCATTACTTTTTTGAAATTTGTTTACCTCATTAACTTTTTGAAAATTATTTCTAAGTTGGCTTACCTTGTTTAAATTCTTGCAAACAGCTGCAAAGTGAATTTTTTTTACATATATTACACAGTTTATTGTAAGCTGGACACTGTCCTTTGGAATGTTTTTTTCCACACGATTTACAGTCAAACGTTTGTTTATAGTTCGTGTTTTTTTCTCTTTTGACGTACCGCGTTTACATCACTGACTTTGGGTTCTTTTATTGTCCTAATCTGTTCCCTACTTTTTCACAGGCTCTAATGTTGTCTACGGCTTTCTCCAATGTTAGATCCGACTCCCGGAGTAGAAATTCTTGCAGGCCCTTGTCCCTTATTCCAAGTACGACACGATCCCTCAAAAGGCTGGATTCTTGATCGCCGAAACCACAGGAGAAGGCTAACGTCTTTAGCTCTGTCATATACGCATCTACCGCTTGGCCATCTTTCTGTGAACAGGAAAAGAATTTAAAGTGCTCGAATACTTCATTACTTTGCAGCAAGCAGTGGTTTTCAAATTCATTTATTACGTCGTCGAATTTGTCTTTACTTTCACCCACTTCGAAACGAAAAGTGTAAAATACGTTGACGCCTTCATCACCAATTAGATTCAGTAAGATGGCTATTTTGACTTTGTCATCTTTTCCATTTTTCTCAGCAGCCAACATGAAGTTGTTAAACTTCTGCTTCTACTTAATGCAGTTGTCTGATAAGTTTGGTGCGCTGAACGCCAATTCTTTGGGGAGCTTGAAACTGTCCATTATTGCAATTGAACAGGATAGTTCGCTGTTTTTCTTATTACGGAACACAAAAGTCCGAATGGAAACAGCTTCAACCTCCTTTTACGAAGCAGCGTGATGGCGCATAGCCGTAGCGTTGAAAACAGCTTCGAAACGGCGTGATCGCTCATGATCGTCGAAATCTTTCTTCATCCAAATCAAAAACGAACTGATACCATGTTTAATACTTGCATTCGATTGAGAACGCACATATTTCAAACTAAGTAAGTTTATTAAACATAAATATAAAAATCAAACTTGAATAAGTTGAGCTAAAATCACGGCATGCATCGTGATTACAAGAAGCAGCCAAAACATGTTCTGCATAAACACGCTCGATACGACAATCAGCATTACAGAACAAAACTTGGTTATTTAGTGTTGCCACAAATATACATATATTACAATCTTGGGCTAGGTGGAGAAACTTGACGAAAAAAATTGCGCCAAAATGCCAGTTTGGCGGTATGAAAATTTTTTCAAGATGACGGAAAAACATTGTTTCTAAACCTTTGTTTTTTATAAATCAATGATTTTGCACCATTTTATAAAAATAGAAAATGATGTAAAAACATGGATTTACAAATAACAAAGATTTAAAAACGAAGTTTTTACGCCATCTTCATAAAATTTTTTACTTTAGGTAAAATCTTGCTCACAATTGCCAAAAATATAAAATATAAAGTAAAAGCATAAATATAAAAATATTTTCATAAAAAATAAGAAAAACAAACAAACTGTTAATATTTACGGCAGCCATTGTTAAATTTCTTAGCTCGTGTCGCCAATTAAAAAAAATAATAATATAATAAATATTTATTCACCAAAAACAAACAAACAGTTAATATTACAAACAGCCGCTGTTAAAAAAATATCTAGCTTTTGTCGGTGATAAAAATATGAAAAAATATTTAAAATATTTACACAAAAAGACACACACTATATTTACAACAGCCTCTTTTGAATGATCTAGCTTGCATCGGCGATAAAAATGAGGAGCCATATATTATGGCAACATTTAATCACTCCTGTGTCATTTTCGAGATTTTTTAAACCAACCATTCTCATTTTCTAGATCATTAATGCTGTTCACTTTATCGATTTTTAGTACAAATTTGACTTTTGTGTGTCAAATTTGACTGATGAATCTTACGTGTCTAAAATAGTACCATGAAAAAAAATCGAAATTTTAAGCAATAAAGTTTGCATTCTAAACAACTAGTGCAAATTCTGATAAAAGATAAAAATAAATAATAATAAAAAAACCAAAAGAAATAAATGGCAATAGTGAGCTAGCCATACCTTACAATAAAAAGACGTTATGCACCGCGAGCAAACGCATCTGAATGTCAATGTCTGGGGAAATTATCTAACAGGATTCAAAGTTTAGCTGACTAACGGTTCACGTGATACTAATGAACCAATAAGCTTCAAGATATCTCTTCTCCAAGCTCTATTCTTTTCTAACACAATTTTTGAAAAAAAAAATGCAACCCTAAGCTTGAGAAGCCTCTCAGAATTCCTGAAATAAACATAAACCAGATCAAAACATTTACCGCCAAATAAGCGCGCCAGAAATCTAGCACATGATATCGGACTTGTCCCTTTTTTAAAATTCAAAATGTAAATATGAAGCTGTTCTGTAGTAAAAAATGAATTTAAATAAACAACATATAATGTAAGTGTAATTTTCAATGGTATTGTGGAATCAATGGTATTGTACTCCCTAAAAATAGATCCTCATTAACAAATATTGAATCTTTCAAAGAAGACACAGACAGCTAGTTTTTAAAAACAAACAAAAACTAAAAAAACAATGTTTCTTGTTTAATTATATAAACATGGTATAAACGTCATTCTAAACAGAAATTAAAAAAACAAAGAAATTTTTAGCACAATAAATAAATAAATAAATAAATAAATAAAAACATTGAAGATTTTTATGTTCCATACCTATATAGTCGACATTTTTGGTCATTTTATATAGGTGAGACAGAAGCTTTATTGATTCATAAATGCTTAATTATGCAATCTTATACGATATTAAAGTTTGTCACAGATTTATCATTTTTACATTGTAAGGAAATTTTAATAATGTTTTAAAAATTTTTGCTCCAAAATCATAAATGCCTCAATGCAATGCTGCATTAAAAATTTCTTTAATATCTTTTGAATTTACAGAAAATTCTCATAAGTGAAGTTTATTTAGTCGTACATTACTTCAGATATTTTCAAAAATAAAACAATTAAAATCCTTTTGTGCTCACATCTAAATAGTGAACAGACATTTGCAATGAATTTCTGAATTTACAAAATTATACTAAAGTAATAAAGGAAAATAATATTGGGACATTAATGTCAAATAAATTATAGTTACAACTAATTAATAACTCTTAAATAAACTAAATATGTATTTATGGACACTCCTCGTATGATATTTTATCGATCCTTAACGAACACATGTAATAAATCATTAGATAATGACTAATGTCGTGCTCTATTGATGATGATCTCGTTTAAATAATCGTTATCAAACTGATGAGAGATATCGTTATCAAGCGGAGTGATAATCATAACTGTGAAGAGATATACTATTCTTCACAGTATTCTTCTGCGAAGAGAGAAAGAAGATCTTCAAATTTTTCTGGTATTTCTATAAAATAAACTGGAATATTTTCATACATGAAAATAACTTTTGAATAAAAGGAGATTTTTTTAAACCAAAAATATGAATGTCAAGCTATTCTGTAGTAAAGAATGAATTTAAAGAAACAGCATATAAATGAAGTGTAGTTTTCTATGGTATAGTGGAAATTCTCCTTAAAAGAGATTGTCATTAACGAACATTGAATCTTTCAAAAAAGACACAGACGGCAAGTTTTTAAAAACAAACCCAAACTAAAAAAATAACGTTTCCTGCTCCAATTAACATACAGTGTCTCACATAAGTGATGGGATACTTGTGCTTTACAAAAGGAAACTAATCAAATAAATTAAAAAAAACATGTACACATTTTTTGTGGGTGTGTTTCATACTTAAATTTAGCAAAGATTATTACATAACATACACTTTGTCAAAATATTAAAATATTAATTTAATAAAAATACAAATGTTTAGAACGGAGCAAAAAATAGCTCACATAAGTGATGGGACACCATTATATATGCAACAAAAATCGTCTAAAATAAGCAATAAAAATATTTTTTGGGGTTTTATTTTTACTTAAAAGCAATTGGCAATAATTTATAAAATCGTCTGCAGTATTTCTTTCCAGTTTGTTTTGAAAATTTTGTGTTTTTTAGCTCTGTGTAGCCATGAATGCTAAACGAAAAGAAACTTCGCCTGAAATTCGAAAATTAGCTATTAATTTGCATATTGAACGTGGAAAATCTATTAGAAAAACTGCTGAAACAGTTAACTTGAGTCGTTCAACAGTTTTCAATATCATTAAACGATATAAAAAGAATCATATGATTCAGGATAAAAGAAGACCTGGCCGACCATCAAAGCTATCCAATGGAATAAAGCGAATTATCGTTCGAAATATAAAAAAAAAATCCAAGAAATAGTGCTTCAAAAGTTGCTGCTGATTTACAAGAATTATATGGAATAATTGTTAATCCTGAGACTATTAGAAGGGTAATTCGAACTGCTGGATATCACGGTACAGTGGCCAGGAAAAAATTCTTCGTAAGTGAAAAGAACAGAAAACTCAGACTAGCTTTCGCAAAATCCAACATAAATAAGAATTCTGATTACTGGAATAAAGTTATATTTGCTGATGAGAGTAAATTTAATATATTTAGATCTGACGGTAGAATCTTGGTGTGGAGAAAACCCAGGGACGAATTTCGCAAACAGAACTTGGTAGCAACAGTAAAACATGGTGGATGAGGAGTTATGGTATGGGGGTGTATGTCGTCCGCTGGAGTTGGTAATCTTGTTTTTATTGACAGTATAATGGATCAGTACAAGTATATTAATATTTTAAAGCAAAATTTGAAATCTTCAGCACGAAAATTGAAACTTCATAACGATTTCAAATTCTACCAGGACAATTACCCCAAGCACACTGCTCTGAACGTTAGACTCTGGCTGCTATATAACTGTCCTGAAATAATAAAAACACCACCACAATCTCCAGACTTAAATCCCATAGTGAATATTTGGCAAGAATTGGAATCAATTCGCAAACACACCATTTCTTCAAAACAACAACTAAAATCGGTGCTTCAAGAAGAATGGGGTAAAATCACTCCAGAAATCACAAAAAAATTAGTCGAATCCATCCCAAAAAGATTAAATCATGTTTTAAAAGTAAAAGGAAATCCAACAAAATATTAATACCTTTCAAAAAGTAAAATTTTTGGATAAATATTTGATGGAAAAGTAAGTGTCCCATCACTTATGTGAGCCATTTTTTGCTCCGTTCTGAACAATTGTGTTTTTACTAAATTAATATTTTAATATTTTGATAAAATGTATGTTATGTAATAATTGTTACAAACTTTAAATATGAAACACACCCAAAAACTTTTTGCACATGTTTGTTTATTTATTTTATCGCAGTTTCTTTTTTATAAAGCACAAGTGTCCCATCACTTTTGTGAGACACTGTATATACATAGTATGAATGTCATTGTAACCAGAAACAAAAAACAAAGAAATTTTTAACACAATAAATTAAAAAAATGAAATTTTTTGTGTTCTAGACCCTTTTAATAGGACATTTATTGTCATTTTATATAGGTTAGACAGGAGATTTATTGATTTATAAATGCTTAAATATGCAATTCTGTACTATATCAAAGTTGTGTCACTGGTTTTTTATTTTTACATCGTAAGGAAATTTTTATAATGTTTTAAGCATTTCTTCTTTGAAAGCTTAAATGCCACAATTCAATGTTGCATTAAAAAATTCTTTAATGTCTTTTTAAATTCATGGGAAATTCTCATAAATAATTTTTTTAGTCCTATCTTCATTTAAATGTTCACAAAAATAAAACCTTTAAAATCATTTTGTGCAGGCATCTGAAAAATGCACAGAAATTTGAAGTGAAATTCACAATTTACAAAATTATCCGGAAGTAATAAATGAAAAAAATATTGTGAAATTAACGGCAATTAAATTATAGTGACAACTAATTATTAACTTTTAAATAAACTATATATGTATTTATGGACACGCATCGTATGATACTTTATCGATCTTTAACGAACACATAGAATAAATCATCAGATAATGACTTATGTCGTGCTCTATGGATGATGATCTCGTTTAAAATATCGTTATCAAACTGAAAAGAGATATTGTTATCAAGCAGAGTGATAATCTAAATTGAGAAGAGTAATAGCTTTAAAATATACCGTGTATTTCTATAAAATAAATTAGAATGTTTTCATACATGAAAATAACTTTCAAACTGAAAGAGATTTTATGTATTCAAAAAATAAACCTCAAGCTATTCTATAGTACAAAATTGCATTTAGAAAACGGACAATGAATTAAGTGCATTTTTAATGATATGGAGGAAATTCTCTCTAAAAAGGAAACATCTTTAACAAACACTGAATCATTCATGGAAGGTATTATCTATCATTCTTTTAAACCTTCAGCAATTACTAAACAGCTAAAAGACTCAATATGTATTTATGGACACGCATCGAATGATATTTTATCGATCCTTAACGAACACATAGAATAAATCACTAGATAATGATAATGTTATGTTCCATTGATGATGGTCTTCTTTAAATAATCGTTATCGAACTGATGAGAGATATTGTTATCAAACGGAGTGATAATCAAAATTAAGAATAGTAATATCTTCAAAATATTCCAAGTATTTCTATAAAATAAATTGGAATATTTTCATACTTGAATATACACTGACGAAAAAAAAAATCCCAACACCAAGAAAACTTATTGTAGAGTATTGAAATTTGGACAGTGCATTTGTCTCGTTAACATGTTTAATTGATTAGATTTTCGAGATCACAGGTTAATTTAAGGTCGATAAAATGCATTTAAAATGTGAAATGCGGTTACATTAATAGTCGCTATAATCTCCAGAATTTTGAATGCAAACCTGCATACGTGCATGTATTGTGTCATACAGGTGGCGAATGTCACTTTGTGGTATGGAGTTCCATGCTTGTTGTACTTGCTGTGTCAATACTGTGATGGTCAGTGCTGGCTGGGGATGACACCGGAGTTCTCATTCAATGATATCCCATATGTGCCCATTGGGACACAGACCTGGTGATTTCGCTGGTCAAGGTAACATGTCAACACTCTGTAGAAAACGTTTCCTTACAACAGCGGCATGAGGGCGAGCGTTATCCTATTGAAAACTCCCTTTGAATGCTTTTCTTGAATGTGAGCACTACAGGTTGAATTACCAGACTGACGTACACATTTGCAGTCAGTGTGTTTAGGAGAACCACGAGAGTGCTTCTGCTCTCATAGGAAATTGCTCCCCAGACCATGACCGCAGATTGTAGGTCCAGTGTGTTTAGGCCACAGACAGTTTGGTTGCAGGCGTTTCCCTAGCCTCCTTCCCAGCACATGACAATCATTGGTATCAAGTCAGAACCCGTTCACATCTGAAAACACAACAGATCTCTACTCCATCCTCCGATGAGCTCTGGCCTGACACGATTGACATCGTAAACGGCAATGATTTGGAGTCAGTGGAATGCATGCAACAGGGCGCCTTGCTAGTGGCTGCCTTTGAAGTAAACGATTTCCAAAAGTTCGTTGTATCACTGTGGTACCAACTGCAGCTCGAATTTCTGTCGCAGACGCAGTACGTTGCGCCACAGCCGTACGCCGAATACGACAGTCTTCTCTCTCAGTAGTTCCACGTGGTCACCCGGAACCTGGTCTTCTTGAGGCAATACCATCCCTTGACCACTGCTCCCAACAATCATGCACAGTGGATACATTCCGTCTAAGTCTTTCTGCAAAATTGCGGAAAGAAAATCCACTTTCTCGCAGCCCTACTTTACGACCTCTTTCCAACTCTAAGAGCTGATGATAATGGCTTCCTCGTCTTCTTAAAGGCATCAATGATTAACCTCAAATCAATTCGTGAAAATTTGAAGATAAATAATGCTCACGAACTTTACAACACGCATTTAAAGCAAACCTGACTTTAAAGTTGTGAGTGGCGGTACTAGAGCTACACTTACGCGCGAAGCATGAACTTTGAATCAATGTCATCTTTCAGATGTATAAACACGCCTACAAAATTTCCTTTAGCTAACAAAAGTCTTTATTGGTGTTGGGATTTTTTTTCCGTCAGTGTAGCTTTTGACTAAAGAAGATTTTTTAAATTCAAAATGTGAATGTCAAGCTATTCTATTGTAAAAAAATATATTTAAATTAACGGAATATAAATTAAGTGAATTTTAAAATAATATGGTGGAAATTCTCTCTTAAAAGGAAACGTCATTTACAAACACTGAATCATTCATGGAGGGTAACGTATCACACATCGTATACTTTATTGATCCTTAACGAACACATAGAATAAATCATTAGATAACAACTAATGTCATGCAGTATTGATGATGGTCCCGTTTAAATAATCGTTATCAAACTGATGAGAGATATCGTTATCAAGCAGAGTGATAATCATAATTGAGAAGATATAAATATAATAAATATTCATATAATAATATAAAAAAATTATAATAGATATTCTTCAAAATATTCCAGGTACTTCTATAAAATGAAATGAAATATTTTCATACATGAATATAGTTTTAGAACTAAAGGAGATTTCTTAAATTTAAAATGGGAATATCAAGCTATTATATAGTAAAAATTGCATTTAAATAAACGGACTAAAAATTAAGTGCATTTTTCAATGATATGGTGGAAATTCTCTCTAAAAAGGAAACGTCATTAACAAACACTGAATATTTCGTGAAAGATATTATCTATACCTTCTTTTAAAACTTCAGCAATTGTTAAAAGAACTGTTACGTATTAATATTTTTCTGGAGTGAGACCTTAAATCCTACCCGTAAAAATAGATTTTAAAAAATGTAAAAAATTGCATATATACATGTGGAAATGTACAGAAAAATTATGTTAAATGAAATTTGTGTTATTATTTTTTTTTTCAAACCATTTATTTATATAAATAAAAAAGATATTATTATTTATGATAAGCAAACTTTTCTTTCAAGTAATTTAATAAAATCTTTTTCTAAAAAGCATATCGGTATTTTAGAAGAGTTGTATACTGTGGGGGAAAAAAGTAATACCTTTTTTTCAACAAAGAAAATAGCTGCTAAAAATAAATCAACAACAGGGACAGTATAAAACCGACTTTGATATAATTTCTGATTCAAAATTTTGATTAAAAAAACATTATGGTGACAAAAAAAAATCATAACCTAATATTTTATACTAAAAAACTATCTAGCAAATTTTAATAGGAATCAACTTGAAAGAAAATAAAGAGAAAAAAATTATAATTTTTTTAGCAGCTGTATTTTAGGATAAGTAGCAATTTTTCAGGTTTTTCTTAAAACGACAAAAAAATGCCAATAAATTATTGATTTTTGAAAATATTTTTATTAAACACTATAAAAATCAAAACACTCCAAAATGACTTCAATTGAAAGAACAGTTGAAAACACTGACCGTACTGTGTTGAGAATACTTAAAATTTTAAAAATAAGATTAAATGACAATAAACCACTGCATGCATATATATAAATACAGAAAATTGTCTAACAATTATAGTAATAAAATCATTAAAAAAAAGTTATTAATATTTTCATTGCTCATTTAATAAACTCTGAGATCACAAAGGAACATAAAGTTTAATGGGAAATAAGTATCGTAAATTTAGAAATTCTCCATAAAGTATATAAGGAAAGTTTAAAATATGGTAATTTATCTAAGTTTTATAATTTAAAAGAAAAGATATGAAGAATTCTTCCTTTTTAAAATAAATCTCATAAGTGTTATTCAAACATAACCTTTTTAATTTACTTTATACTCATTTAAATTATTACTGTCTTGGAGTTACGCCAAATAAAGTGTGATCCTGGCCAACTACCTGTGCCCAGGGAATATTTCTCACGCAATAAAATATTCACTTCTTTAATTAGCTGTAGTTTGAGATAGGAAACAGCATATATAGCTCACGCTTTTCACAAAAGTAGAATTAAATAAAGCGAAACATGTTTATCTTAGAAACAAGATTATTTATATAGAATGTATCTTTTAATCAGGCACATTCCTACAAATGTGCATGAGGATTTCGAAAAATAATTAAATATCTTCAGAATTTCCTAATGAATGATAATAATTGTAACTGTTACTTCAACAATGTTGACATTATAATCCACTTTGTGAACTGATATCTGCGAATTTTGTATATTAAAATTGTTAACCATTTTCGTAATATTTACATAAAATTATTATGTTTTTTTTTCACAATAAATATTCTTTCTTCTATAAAAACACAATACATTTATTTGACAACAACATCACAGCACATATAGAAAACATACATATCGAAATCCAAGATTTAAAAAAAACATCCGCATCATCTCACGTTCATCGTCTGAATAAAAAAAATAAAAAAATAAAAAACTTAATACATGGAGTAATAAAAAAAATGTCTATTGTCCAATCCAAAAGTTCTCTTAAGCAAAAAGTAATTTAATTATTGTCGTGACATTTTATACTTACAAAAATTTAACTTTATCTTTTTTTATCATTCATTCAATTTTAAATCTGCAAAATAATTTGCAATAAATCACTGGCTTATTATTTTTATTTATTTATTTATTTATTTATTTTAACGTTAGAAATAGCGATTTACAAGTGTAACCAAAACACTTTCATTTTCAATATATATCAAACTATTTAGCTGATATCAAGAGGAACTACTCGTTATCTAGAGATATATGCCTGAAGCATAAGTTAATAGTAGAGCCTGTTATCCATTTAAGCCCACATGAACCTGACCTTGATCTCCAAAACTTTACAGTAGAAATGCACTTAATCTGCTGCAGTTGTGAGCCGCAGAATGTATATCTATTTAATTTATTAATATTGATTTCAAAATACATTCATTATAAGAAAATATGACCACAGTAAAAAAGTTAATTGAGATTTATTCGATTAAATCAATTCAAAGTAAAATACACACAAACACACACACACACACATATATATATATATTAGGGTGGATCGAAAAGTATAGGAAAAATTTTTTTTTTTTAGAAATCACTATCGGCGCGGCGTGCAAAAGTTGCCTTTTATGTATACTAGTTTACACGTTTTTTTTTTATTAAAATCCATTCATATCTTCCGGTGCCCCAAGCGCCCCAAAAATAATTAAAAATTGAGTTTTTTATGATTTCTTTTATATTTTTTTGTTTTATTATTTTTTCTTAATTACTTTTGGTGCGGGGTGCAAAAGCTATCTTTTATCTATCTTAGCTTACATATTTTTTAAAAAATAAAATTCATTCATATCTTCCGGTGCCCCAAACGCCCCAAAAATAGTTTAAAATTTAAATTTTTTTGAAAAAAATTTTTTTTTGTTTTATTTTAATTTAATTTAATTTAATTTTATTTTACTTTTGAAATTCATTTGGCACTGGGTTGGAAAGTTGTTATTACAATACTACATAACTCTGCAGTTCCGATATATTTTTTTAATCAAAATCCATTCACATTTTTGATGCACCAATTATAATTAAAAACTGAAATTTTTACAAAAATTTATTAAGAATTATAATTTACAAAAAATACTTACAAATTTTGAAAACAGTTTAATTAATAACGTATAAGGTTGTAAATAACATTAATTTTACAATAATAAGCGACACATAAATTTAAAAATCAAAGCAATTAAATCATAAAAATTACAAAAGTCGAACTTACGTAGAGAAAAGTTTTACATCCTTCAATTTGGAAATTCACATATTTTTAAAGTTTGTAACTTTTTTTTGGTATCGAAGTGTTTTATATGGTTTCTTGATTTTATTCTATTCAATATAAAACCGTGTCTCTTTTCTTGTCCAGATAAAGTTTCTGATGCCTCAGACACTAGTCGAACGCATCTTTCAACCGCTTGGGTATGGCATGGATATTTTGACCATTCATTCGTTTTTGCAACTTTTATAATATTCTCAATTTCTTCGCAAGGCACATTCATCAAAAGAAGTGGTTCAAAACGTCCAACTCGTTGCCAGTCAATAAGTTCAAAATAATCTTTCACTTTGAAGTTTATTTGGGGTACTTTGAAAATTCTCACTTCTGGTGATTTTCTCTTTTTATTTCTACCACAAATTAGCTTTCGCATTGCTAAAGATCTGATATACTCTGTGTTATCTGTGAGCATTGACAATAGCAAATTTTCAAGGTGGCAAAAAAAAAAAAAAAAAAAAAAAAAAAAAAAAAAAAAAAAAACTATTTTGTTGAATAACAGCATCTACGGTCTTTCTTAAATTGGGTTCCAAATATCTAGAATATGTGATAAGTTTCCAAATATGACGCGCTCCTTCAGATATGGATGTCTTTGTTGAGATATGAAGCCATACAGGTTTATATACCTTCATAATATATGTTGTAAGAGTAATGAGATTATCAGAAGTCTTTTCTGTAGCCACTTATAACCTTAAAATTCTACACGCAGTTGTTAGCCATCTTGAGTGATAAACTGGACCAGGTTTCATTAATGC
Source organism: Maratus speculifer (assembly GCA_964019185.1). Lineage (NCBI taxonomy): Eukaryota > Metazoa > Arthropoda > Arachnida > Araneae > Salticidae > Maratus > Maratus speculifer. Next base: position 174,966,195 of record OZ025297.1, on the reverse strand, counting down.
CAGATCAGAACCACATTTACCACGTGATATTGCTATGCAAATATTATATAAATATTACTGGTCATTGCTGAGAACTCTTCTATCAATAATAAAGTATAAAAAGTTTATTTTATACATGCAATAAAATGCGATTAACGATTTCTCATCCTCTCGATCTAAGTTTTACGTTAGATAAATTATTCTTTAACTGTTAATTTTTTTGTATTTTTTAGCTCAAAATTTGCATGAAACTCGATTTTCGGCAAATAATTAAAAGTTTTGGGGTATTGGATGAAATTTATCAAAGTCGAAAATTATTTGGATGCATGCTAATATACTATAAAATGCATTTTTTTATCCCGCTGATAAAAAAATTAAAATAAATTAAAAAAACAAAAATTCTAAATTTTTATAAAATTTCATTTTTTTACTATTTTGGGGGCGCTTGGGGGCACCGGAAGATATGGATGGATTTAAATTAAAAGAAAGATTGAACTAATATATATATAAAGCAACTTTCGCAACCTGCGCCAAAAATAATTTTAAAAATATTAAGAAGCGAAAAAAAATATATATAATTTATAAAAATTTCAATTTTTAACTATTTTTGAGGCGTTTGGGGCACCGGAAGATATGAACGGACTTCAATAAAAAAAAACATATGTGAATTAGTATGCATAAAAGGCAACTTTTGCACCCCGCGCCGATTCGATTATCCGTATTTAGATTTTTCGATCCACCCTAATATATATATCAACGCTATGATTTATCGCATAGTTACAACAAAAATGTTTCATGTATTAAATGCAAAATATCCATGTAAAAAACGATTTTCATTGCAGATTTTATTTGATATATATGTCATGGAATCTTACAGAATTAATTGAGAATAGTCTCTCATATATATATTTTTCGATTCGTTAATTGAAGCCACTTATTTTGATATCATTATTATGTAAATTTGTAAATATTGTTTATTAAAGAATCTCACAAATTTTATCAAATCTAATAACAAATATTCACCCACACATTTTAATGAAAATTAAAATCATTCGACCCTCATCGACGTAGAATTTAGAAGAAATATAAATTTTTTAATTAGAAAGAAATGAACGGTTAAAACTCGTAGTTAGTAATCAATGCAATAAGTAAATAATCCTATGCACCCTGTTTGTAATTATATCTGTAAAAAATTTAGGAATTAAGTTAACTTTTAAAATTCACTGGATGGAATACAAATTATTGCATACGTTAAAGTCGCAATGTGTAAATATGATAATTATACAAAAATAGAAAAAAAAAAACCTTTGCAGTAGAGCAGTGTGTTAAATACCGTTATTTTGGCAATTTACACTTGCTTTAAAAAACGAAAAAAAACCTGAAAAAGTCATGGCTTAATATAAAAATAAATTAATTGACGTTTTTATTTATTTTAAAGTGCAAGTCACATTCATTGAGATTATGATTTTATTTCCTTCTTCAAGGGAGTAAGACATTTTTCAAAAAAAGGTACGGCAAAAATAATATATATATATATGTGACTGGATATTTTTCGATAATTTTCCTTCTAATTACTTTTAATAATTTTACTAATTACTGAGACTAATTGTAAAAGCGCATATTTTTGTATAACGTTGGTTTGATACGTTCTTGTTGGATGATATTTTTGGTGAGTCTTTATTATAAGTATTTTCAATAGATTTATTAATTATTGTATATTTTTGTAAGCTGCGCAATTTCTATTACGATATATTTTCGCGAAATTTTAGACATACATCATTCATGTATATAAAGTACATATATATAACAACTGAGGAGTTGCACCAAGAAATTTGTTACCAGATCAAATAGAGAGGTTAACCTATCCTACTATAGTAAAAAAAAAAAAAAAAAAAAAAAAAAAAAAAAAAAAAAAAAAAAAAAAAACTAGCCTTAAAAGGAGTGACTTCTGGAATGATGCTGATGTGTAAGGTTTCCGGAAATAACGCGTCCGGGTGGACCACTCCTTCCATGAGTCGTATAGACCAATCAGGAAAAGACTCCGCCTATGCATCGCCAAGCGATTCTATGGGGTATTGGTGAGCACAGCAAGCAGGGGTAGCTTACAACTCGGAATCGCAAAGCGATTCCAAACGGGATCGCGAAGCGATTACGCGGGGGGTTGGCGAGCGTGGCGAGAAGTGGGGCGGAGCCCCCCTATAGCTTAAAAGAACAGTAACTGCTCATTCCAATTATGCATGTTTGGAGCGCCGCACCCCACTTTGCCCCCCCTCCCTCCAAAAGGGGAACTTTTTTAATTTTAATCCACAGCACTCGTGTTGTATATCTTTAGAAAGGTCTGAAGCTGCCTTTTCCTATTATGGATGTCTTGTGTGTCCTCCCCACTCTTCCCCCCACGGGAGCACATTTTTAATTCCTTTACAACACCAGTCGTGTGACACATCATTTGAAAGGTCTGCAATTGCTTATTCATACTATGGGGTATTGGCGAGCACAGCAAGCAAAGGTATCATACAACTTGGAATCGCGAAGCGATTACGCGGGGGATTGGCGAGCGTAGCGATTAGGGGGGCGGAGCCCCCCTAGTTTACAAAAAAAGTAACCAGTCTTAGTATATCGCAGCTTTCCACTTAATCATAATAGCTTTATCCATTATTTGATCAAAATTATGACGCATTAACACTTCTAGAGCCGTCTTTTTTCGCACTGGTACATTCAATCCTCACATCATCTAGCCCGAGAAAATCCATCATCAGTCTGTATCGTACATGCAGATGTGACATATGGTCAGACGGTGACTTGTCAATGGCCAGAATAAGAATGACTCTTTACGAGGCACACATATAAGAAGTATATGGCGCTGTAATCAGTACATACACTGTTAAAAATAATAATTGTGAACACAGTAAAAATGATAGTTGAGATTTATTCGATTAAATCAATTCAAAGTAAAATATATACACTATATTGCCATTGATTATGGGACACTTGCGATTTTAGACATTTTACTAAATATCTAGAAAAATACATGAGGAATCATCTCGAAACTCTTAATGTATAAATATAATAGTATACGTCATACACCTCAGTGAAGATTTTTTACCGAAAAGCCATAGGGGACCGTCAACAAATTAAAAAAGAATGAATATCTTTTGAATAACCCTGTCAAAACTAATGTAGCAAAAGCGCTCAAAATCTAGATTATGATTGAATGCCTTATTGTAATACACTGTGTTCATTTTTATGCAAATAGCATGCACACTCGCAGAATAATTAAGGTTTTTATAAAAATGGTCCCAAATTTTTCCAAGTTTTTCCATTATAATTTTCAGAGTTCTTAATATAAATAATATTTTTTTCAGAAAATATGACAAACAACATTGCACACAGTCCCTGTAATCAGAATTAAAAAATAATAAAAATTGTATGAAAAATGAGTAGGTTTACTATATAATTTTTTGCTGCGCATGCGTCAAAGATATCAAAATTTCATTTGCATATTATGTTAGCTAAATGTATAGAGCAACTTTTGTAAAAGTCTCAAAATCATAGCTTGAAAATTCTGAAAGTAATCGTCTATAGTACAAGGACAAAATCCGTTGTTTCCAAAATGAAGCAAAAAAATGAGGGATTTTATCCAAATGCAGTAGTACATCCCATACTGTGTATTCTATATTGACACTAATCAATGAATATATGGATACAACCCCTTTTGTTTTTGCTTCATTTTGAGAATAACGGATTTTCGACTTATTCAATTGGCGATTATTGTCAGAATTTTCAAGTTATGATTTTGTGACTTTCACAAAAGTTGCTCTATACATTTAGCTAACATAATATGCAAATGAAATTTTGATATCGTTGACGCATGCGCAGTAAAAAATTATTTAGTAAACCAACTCATTTTTTATACAATTTTCATTATTTTTTAATTCTGATTACAGGGAACTGTGTGCAATTTTGTTTGTCATATTTTCTGAAAAAAATAATATTTTATATTAAGAACTCTGAAAATTATAAGGAAAAAACTTGGAAAAATTTGGGATCATTTTTATAAAAACCTTAATTACTCTGCGAGTATGCATGCTATTTGCATAAAAATGAACGAGGCTTATTACAATAAGGCATTCAATCACAATCTAGAGTTTGAGCGCTTTTGCTACATTAGTTTAGACAGGGTTATTCAAAAAATATTCATTCTTTTTAGGTGCGTTCGTAATTATGTAAATACGTAGCACCTATTGTTGTCGCTAAGTCCGTCCGTCTGTCTGTCGGTCCGTCTGTCCGTCTGTCTGTCTGTCCGTCTGTCTGTCTATCTGTCCGTCCGCATATAACAACGTAAAAACTACCCAACCGAATCGTTTGAAATTTAAAATACATAATTATAACATAATTTTGTCGAGTCATTTCAAGTTTTATGAAAATCGGATGGATAGATCAATTACAGGGACAATCAAAAGGATTCTGTTACATTACGGTCAATGGGGAAAAAAGTTTCAAATGCATTTTAATCGTTTGAAATTTAAAACATATAATTATTACGTAATTTTGTCGAATCATTTCAAATGTTATGAAAGTCGGATGCATAGATCATTTACAGGGACAATCAAAAGTATTCCATTACATTACCGTCAATGGGAAAAATGTTTCAAATGCATTTTAATCGTTTGAAATTTAAAACATATAATTATTACGTAATTTTGTCGAGTCATTTCAAATGTTATGAAAGTCGGATGCATAGATCATTTACAGGGACAATCAAAAGGATTCCGTTACATTACGGTCAATGGGGAAAAAAGTTTCAAATGCATTTTAATCGTTTGAAATTTAAAACATATAATTATTACGTAATTTTGTCGAATCATTTCAAATTTTATGAAAATCGGATGGATAGGTCAATTACAGGGACAATCAAAAGGATTCCGTTATATTACGGTCAATGGGGAAAAAAGTTTCAAATGCATTTTAATCGTTTGAAATTTAAAACATATAATTATTACGTAATTTTGTCGAATCATTTCAAATGTTATGAAAGTCGGATGCATAGATCATTTACAGGGACAATCAAAAGTATTCCATTACATTACCGTCAATGGGAAAAATGTTTCAAATGCATTTTAATCGTTTGAAATTTAAAACATATAATTATTACGTAATTTTGTCGAGTCATTTCAAATGTTATGAAAGTCGGATGCATAGATCATTTACAGGGACAATCAAAAGTATTCCATTACATTACGGTCAATGGGAAAAAAGTTTCAAATGCATTTTAATGATGTTACACTCATTCGAACATAATAGAATTGGCATGAATCTATGAAATATATACTGAAATATGCATTCTGTACAATCTGTTATGCAAAGAATTTTTATTATTAAATTGTAGGGCCACATAAAAGCATTCCACTACATAATGCTATATGGAGAAACATTGTTTGGGGTGTGTTTTAATTATATTCAACTATTTCACATTTTATGAATAAGATATACGTTGCTGAGGTGTAATAAAAATTACTTCCTGCATATTTACAGAAACACAAAGATTTCGACTACGATACTGTATCCGAAGTACGCTCTACTATATCAGCACGATCTGAATATTTTTAAAACTTCGTTATCATACGAACGCACCTCATTTGCTACGTTCACGTGCAGTTTCCAACTTGTTTAATTTGTTGACGGTCCCCTTTGGAGTTTCGGGAAAAATTCTTCACGGAGATGTATGACTTATACTATTATGTTTATACACTAAGAGTTTCGAGATAATTCATCATGTATTTTTCTAGATATTTAGTAAAATGTCTAAAATCGCAAGTGTCCCATAATCAATGGCAATATAGTGTATACACACACACATATATATATATCAACGCTATGAATTATCGCATAGTTACAACAAAAATGTTTCATGTATTAAATGCAAAATATCCATATAAAAAACGATTTTCATTGCAGATTTTATTCGATATTTATGTCATGGAATTTTATAAAATTAATTGAGAATAGTCTCTCATATTTTTTTTCGATTCGTTAATTGAAGCCACTTATTTTGATATCATTATTATGTAAATTTGTAAATATTGTTTATTAAAGAATCTCACAAATTTCATCAAATCTAATAACAAATATTCACCCGCACATTTTAATGAAAATTAAAATCATTCGACCCTCATCGACGTAGAATTTAGAATCAATATAATTTTTTTAATTAGAAAGAAATGAACGGTTGTAAATTGTAGTTAGTAATTTATGCAATAAGTAAATAATCCTATGCCCCCCCCCCCTGTTTTTAATTATAACTGTAAAAAAATTAGGAATTAAGTTAACTTTTTAAATTTACTGGATGGAATACAAATTATTGCATACGTTAAAGTCGCAATGTATAAATATGATAATTATACAAAAAAAGAAAAAAAAGCCTTTGCAGTACAGTAGTGTATTAAATACCTTGTTATAGTGTTAAATATTTTGACAATTTACACTTGCTTGAAAAAAAGAAAAAAAAAATCTGAAAAAGTAATGGCTTAGTATAAAAATAAAATAATTGGCATTTTTATTTATTTTAAAATGCAACTCACATTCATTGAGATTACGATTTTATTTCCTTCTTCAAGGGAATAAGACATTTTTCAAAAAAAGGTACAGTAAAAATAAATATATATATATGTGACTGGATATTTTTCGATAAATTTCCTTCTAATTACTTTTAAGAATTTTACTAATTACTGAGACTAATTGTAAAACCGCATATTTTTGTATAACTTTGGTTTGATACGTTGTTGGATGATATTTTTGAAGAGCCTTTATTATATTTTCAAGAGATTTATTAATTGTTGTATATTTTTGTAAGCTGCACAATTTCTGTTACGATATATTTTCGCGAAATTTTAGACATACATCATTCATGTATATAAAGTACATATATATAACAACTGACGAGTTGCACCAAGAAATTTGTTACCAGATCAAATAGAGAGGTTAACCTATCCTTCTATAGTAACAAAAAAAAAAAAAAAAAAAAAAAAAACTAGCCTTAAAAGGAATGACTTCTGGAATGATGCTGATGTGTAAGGTTTCCGGAAATAACGCGTCCGGGTGGACCACTCCTTCCATGAGTCGAATAGACCAATCAGGAAAAGACTCCGCCTATGCATCGCGAAGCGATTTTATGGGGTATTGGCGAGCGCAGCAAGCAGGGGTAGCCTACAACTTGGAATCGCAAAGCGATTCCAGACGGAATCGCGAAGCGATTACGCGGGGGGTTGGCGAGCGTGGCGAGAAGTGGGGCGGAGCCCCCCTATAGTTTAAAAGAACTGTAACTGCTCATTCCAATTATGCATGTTTGGATCCCCCCACCCTTTGCCCCCGCCAAAGGGGATCTTTTTTTTAGTTTAATCCACAGCACTCGTGTTGTATATCTTTAGAAAGGTCTGAAACTGCCTTTTCCTATTATGGATGTCTTGTGTGTGTCCCCCACTCTGCCGCCCACGGGGGCATATTTTTAATTCCTTTACAACACCAGTCGTGTGACACATCATTTGAAAGGTCTGCAACTGCTTATTCATATTATGGATGTCTAGTGTGTAACCCCCGACTCTGCTACCCCAGGGGGGCACATTTTTAATTTCTTTACAACACCAGTCGTGTGACACATCATTTGAAAGGTCTTCAACTGCTTATTCATATTATGGATGTCTTGTGTGTCACCCCCTCCGCTTTGCCCCCAGGGGGGGGCACATTTTTAATTTCTTTACCCCCCCACTCTGCCCCCCAGGGTGGGCACATTTTGAATTTCTTTACAACACCAGTCGTGTGACACATCATTTGAAACTTCTGCAACTCCTTATTCATATTATCGATGTCTTGTGTGTCACCCCGCACTCTGCCCCCCCAGGGGGCACATTTTTAATTTCTTTACAACACCAGTCGTGTGACACATCATTTGAAAGGTCTGCAATTGCTTATTCATATCATGAGGTATTGGCGAGCACAGCAAGCAGGGGTAGCATACAACTTGGAATCGCGAAGCGATTACGCGGGGGGCTGGCGAGCGTAGCGATTAGGGGGGCGGAGCCCCCCTAGTTTACAAAAAAAGTAACCAGTCTTAGTATATCGTAGCTTTCCACTTAATCATAATAGCTTTATCCATTATTTGATCAAAATTATGACACATTAACAATTCTAGAGCCGTCTTATTTCGCACTGGTGCATTCAATCCTCACACCATCTAGCTCGCGAAAATCCATCATCAGTCTGTATCGCACATGCAGATGTGGCATATGGTCAGACGGTGACTTGTCAATGGCCAGAATAAGAATGACGCTTTGCGAGGCACACATATGAGAAGTATATTTCGCTGTAATCAGTACATACACTGTTTAAAAAAATCTGTATATTCATGTTAAAACTACTGACAGCAATGTTGCCAGACATTTACCGTTCCGTTAGTAGATTTTCCGTTTTGGGAAAAAGGAAAACTCAATTTGAAAAAGCGGTAACTTTTCATTACAAGGTTTTATTTTTAATGATATCAATTTAATTTAATTTTTGAAATTAATGAATCGATTAAACGTCAAAAAATTCAAACTTTCCAAGCAATTTTTTTAACAAAGTTGCTCTATACATTGAGGTAGCACATTATGCATATGATAATTTGATTTGTTTCCTGCATGTGCAGTGAAACATTATTTAGTAAACCTGTACATTTTCCGTACAATTTTTATTATATTTAAATTCTGATTGTAGACTATTGCGTACATTTTATTTGTCTTAGTATCTGAAAAGAACAATTATTTTGCATTAAAAACTACGCGTGTTATAAGTATTAAAACTTCACAGAATTAGAGATTGTATTTTATAAAAACATTATTTTACGAGTATACATGCTATACACTTTAAAATGTACACGATTTCTTACGATAATTATGTTCGGTAGTTTGTTCCTAAATTATAAATAAATAAATAAATAACGTTAAAGAGCACAAATAATATAAAATAATAGATGTCATAAAGCTTACAGCTGTTTCGGGACTTCTAAAGTCCCATCATCAGTGCTAAAAAAATGTAAAATGTAAAAGACAAGTCACATCGTTAAATAAATATAAAACCCTGCATCACAGCTCGCCGCTATGGCGAACGGACCATGAAACGTCGCAAAGCAACAATAAAAGTAAACTGCCACGCGCACACAGAAAGAGACCAGTCAGATGTCTCTTCAGGAAGAAACGTTATTTTTGTCATCTATTACTTTATAATATTTGTGCTCTTTAACGTTGTTTATATATTTATTTATATATAAGCACAAAGTAAAATCCTTCCCCTTCTTATGTTGCTACATTAGTTTTTACAGGTTTATCCAAAAATATTCTTTCATTTTCAATTTGTTAATAGTCATCTAATAATTTGTTATTAGTCTCCTAAAAGGATTCAATAAAAAAATCTTACGGTAGTAAGTATATAACACACAATGTTCTATTTATCCACGAGTTTCCGGATAATTACTCATGTATTTTACTAGATATTTAGCAAAACATCTAAAGTCTCAAGTTACCTGTCATCGTTAGAGAATATAGTGTATATCACCGTTGTTGTAAATTATAATAAATAACCTTCTTTTTTTCCTTAAAAAGATTTTGCCATAATCATCTTTCATGCTAATTGTTTTTTTTTTCTTTTGTAAATACGACAAATAAAACAATGGTAAATCGAAACATAATTTTTTTTAAATTTGGAAATCAGAATTCCTACCCAGAAAAAGAATGAGTATATGTTTTCATGAAGATTACATCGATAAAGTTGGAATTCCATTAATCCTTTGTATCAAAACATTTGTCATCGTAATCCGAGATAATCACCAATAAAGTCTTATTTCAATGCGTTTTCTTTCAATGGATATCATTTGTTTCTTTTTTAGTACATATAAATGGTGTAACTTTATAGTTCAATGGAAGTTATAGAGAAGAAATTATGTTTGCATTAGTCTTGTTGGACAAAGCATTTTTTAAAATTCTACTACTCCATTATCGCAAATGTAGTTTTTCTTTAATGTGTCGTTCTTAAGTGTTGTTGCTAATTGTTTTACTAAACTTATACCTTTTTCAGAAAGTGATAAATGAAATCTACATATTTATCCATTCAATGAAATTAAAAAGTTTAAACTGGCATTAAACAGTGAGAACTAAAAAACCGTCTTGCTCCCTTGGAGACGGGAGACTTTTACGATATGTTTTATGTATTATTACAGGTTTTTAAAAACAGATACCTGTGCTTTATTAAATCGAAAAATGCTCGGATTAAATAAGGCAAATTTTACAGTAAAATTTTAGTGGTGGAGATAAATAAGGATTTTTAAGACTTTTTGCGGTACGTATACGTGTCGCCCGTCCCCAAGAGGTTAAAAGAACAGAGTGACTTTGAAACCAACTCTTTAATTAGGAATAATATTGTAATATTTGTGGTGGCAAAATACTTAATGCTAAAAATTAAATAAAATTTTCAAAAAATGTAAAACAGCCTATTTTACTAACATTTAATAATAATAATACTAATAACTAACATTTTTTTAAAATCCCTACCACTTTTATAAATATGAATATTTTGATTTCGATTTTTTTCTTTCCCTTCTTTAGAATACACTACATAAAACTATACATGTATTTTTAGATATACCGGATTTTATATTTAATACGATTTTTAAGATGAATTTTTTTTCTCTCGTGTTTGTCAAAAAATAAATAAATAAATAAAATCAATTTGAATATATTTTATATAAATATAAACTGCAATGTAAATCCATGCATAGAAATTTCAGTTACACCATGAAGAACAAGTAAAAAAAAATCAAATCTCGATCTAAATTAGCAAAAAAAAAAAAAAAAAAAAAAAAAAAAAAAAAAAAAAAAAAAAAAATCTGTTTATAAAAAAAAAAAGCAAGTTGTAAAAGTAAGAACACAGTGAAAAACCAGTTTAAAATTTTCATTTCTGTGGGTAATTGCACTGGATCTATAATGAAATTTACAAATCGCGATGTAATTGTGTTATAGGTAAAAATAAGGTGTCAAAATATTCACAATTAAAGAAGCTTTCGGTTAATATTAACAAGTAAGAAAAATCATGCGTTAAGCATAGATTATGAAGCACTTTCCAACACTTAATGAAATCTTTAACAAAACTTTGTTATTCAGGGAAATAATAGTGTATAGCCAAATATACCCAAATATGTATTCCAGTACATTAGAACAGCCATGTATTTCATATGTCACTTCATATAATGGAAAATTTAGCTTAGCAAGAAAATACCCAGTAGCTTGTAATTTCTTTTTCATCAATTCATGCTATTAGATGGAAACATACTTGAATACTTTTGTTCAGCTCTGTAGTTTACATTGTACCTTTATTACACGTCAGCATTAGGCTAAAATTTATTGTAAACTAAAACACTTTTAAAACAATTGAAATCACATTGTCATAAATCATCATTCATAGGCGTCCATGTATCGAATTCTTTGCGTGGCCCTGTATATCCTTTTATCTATATTCTGCAAACATTTCTCAGTAAATTGAATGCATCTCAGCGTAAAAATGCATCGCTTATTTAAGAACCACGTTTAAATAATTTACGCTGATATTCAGTAACGTTGGTGGGCTCTTTTGGGTAACCCTGTATATCAACTATAACATTTATACACACCATATAATGTGCATATACTTAGCGAAATATAAACGCGAATATCATAATTAAAATGCATTTCCTCATCGGATACATATACGGTACTTCGGAAAGAATATACTATTTGAAATCTTTTGTGTGACCCTGTAAATGCTATGTACTTCATATTATGCAAGACAGTAGCGTATAATTTATATTAAGCTTCAGTGACATATATCAATTTTATTATACACGAAAAAGCTTAATATATTTAAAATATGTCACACACAATTCCCCCTTTTACCATTATCTAATGAAATTCTTTTGTGTGGCCCTGTAAATGAATAATAGCTACATTTTCACATTATATTTTATAGAATGCATATTTTAATATGTTTGACAGGGTATAACATCTTTGAAATTCCTTTAAAACGATTTTTCCCTATAGGCCGTAATGTAATATCAAACTTTTGATTCGCCCTGTAGATAAACTAATCATAGTAGAAACTTCATTTTCGATAGGACTTGTGCTAGGGTAAACGTCATTAACGTCCTAAAATTTCATGGCAATCCGAGTATATTAACGATTTTTCCCCATGGGCCGTAATGTAATGGAAAACTTTTGATTCGCCCTGTAGATACACTAATCATGGTAGAAACTTCATTTTCAATAGGACTTGTGCTAGGGTAAACGTCAATAACGTCCTAAAATTTCATGGCGATCCGAGTATATTAACGATTTTTCCCCATAGGCCGTAATGTAATGGGAAAATTTGATTCTCTCTGTAGATAAATTAATCATGGTAGATACTTCATTTTCAATAGGGTTCGTGCTAGGGTAAAACTCAATAATGTATAAAAATTTCATAGCAATCCGAGTATATTTACGGGAGTTAGAGCGCGGACAGACGGACAGACGGCCATCCGGCCAGACGGACAGACAAACCGAATGCATAAGCACTTTCCAACTTTGTTGGAAAGTGCTAAAAAAGGAAAATCAATATTTTGATCAAGTTCAAAGTACTGTGTCCCATTAAAACACCTTAAGAAGTTTAAATGCTCTATGCCTTTCAAAAGATCCTATCTTTCTTCGTCAGGTACAAAAGACAACGTGCTTCTACCAAGAATGCAGAATGACGACTTTTTAACCATTTGGAAAATAGTTGTTGTCCTCAGTAGAGAATTGGGAAATCTGAAATGTATCTGAATCTTTTTATTGGTTGAATACCACAACTTATTTTATTTTATTAGGTTTCTGATTTGTTCATGTTTTACGTCCGAAAATGGAAAACTGCTGTTTTTTATTTTATTCGTTTTCTGGTTGGTCTATGTGTAATATCCAAAAATGGAATACTTCTGCTGCCACGATGATAAAAAAGTAATATATATATTTTTAAATGATAATTTGAAAACAAATAGTGATAAAGATTTCAAACAAATTTCATTTAAAAGTGTATTTTTTTTATCTGTGCAACGGTGGGCGATGTTTAGAAGTTTAAAAATTTGCAGTTCTGAAAATTGCAAAACTGAAATTTCTTTTAAAGTGGGTCCAGGAATATGGATGTTTAATACGTGCTATTTTGTGATATGAGTCGTTCAGAAGTCAGTCTGATTAACTCCATCAAATAAAAAGACACATTATAAACAGTTAAAGTTGCATATCTATAAACTAATGTTTTTTTGTTATAGGTCTAGGAATATTAATGTTTAATGCATGGCTTACGTAATATGTGACTCGTTATGATCATCATGAAATGATGTTTATTATTATTATTAATTTATACAGGGTGTACCTAAACTACTGGGCAAAACTTTAAGGGGTGATAGAACACATCAAGAAAAATAATATTAAATGGGAAACAAAGGGTCCCAAACGTCTTCCGAAGGAGATAGGCGCCATCGAAGTTTAGGGTCCAAAATTTGAAATGATTATAAAAAACAGAAAAATTGGTCGATTCGTTTGCGGTTTTTACGAAAACTATTCTTTATGTCAGTATTGTCTAGAAAATAAATTATAAAGATAAAATTCAAAAAATGCCGATAGAGGGCGCTTTAGACTTTGGAGTAACGAACAACTATTTTTTACCATTATTTTTGCGTCCTATTAAATTTTTTTAGAAGTTTAGACATAAACTTAAATTTTGATCTCAAAATCTGTATTTAAGTAGCACAAACTGAACTGTGTACGATGGTAGTGGGTAGGTTCAAATTTCAAATGATTATAAAAAGCATAAAAATTGGTCAATTGATTTGCGGTTTTCACTAAAATTATTCTTTACGTCTGCATTGTCTTGAAAATAAATTACACAGGTAAATTTCAAAAAATGCCGATAGAGGGCGCTTTAGACTTTGGAGTAACGTAAAACTAGTTTTTATCGTTATTTTTTGCATCACATTAAATTTTTTAGAAGCTTAGACATAAACTTAAATTTTGAGCTGAAAATCTGAATCGTTGAGAGTGGTTAAGTAGCGCAAATTGAGCTGTGTTCAATGGGGGTGGGGAGGTACAAATTTCAAATGATTATAAAAAACGGAAAAAATTGGTCGATTCGTTTGCGGTTTTCTCTAAAACATTCTTTATGTGAGTATTTCCTTGAAAATAAATTTTGAAAGATAAATTTCAAAAAATTCCGTTAGAGGGCGCCTTAAACATTAGAGTAACCAACAATTATTTTTAACTGTTATTTTTTTTAATCTAAATAAATGTTTTAAATGCTTAGACTTAAATTTTGAGCTCAAAACCTGAATCGTTGTGAGTAATTAAGTAGCGAAAAATTGAACTGTGTTCGGAGGGTGGGCAGGGTAACATTTCAACAACAGAACACAGTTCAGTTTGCGCTTTTTAACCCCTCATAGCAATTCAGAATTTGAGCTCAAAATTTAAGTCTGAGCTTTTTCAAGCATTTAATTAGATACAAAAAATAACAGTTAAAAATTATTGTTGGTTATCCTAAAGTTTAAAACGCCCTCTAACGGATTTTTTTTAATTATTTTTAAAATTTATTTTTAAGGAAATACTGACATAAAGAATGGTTTTGGAAAAAACCGCAAACGAATCGACCAATTTTTCCGTTTTGTATAATCATTTGAAATTTGAACCTTCCCACCCCCATTGAACACAGTTCAGCTAGTGCTACTTAACCACTCTCAACGATTCAGATTTTCAGCACAAAATTTAAGTTTATGTCTAAGCTTTAAAAAATTTTATTGAGATGCAAAAAAAAAAAAAAAACGATTAAAAATAGTTGTACGTTACTCCAAAGTCTAAAGCGCCCTCTATCGACATTTTTGAAATTCATGTTTATAATTTATTTTCAAGACAATGCTGACATAAAGAATACTTTTAGTGAAAACCGCAAATCAATTGATCAATTATTCTGTTTTTTATAATCATTTGAAATTTGAACATACCCACTCCCATTGAACACAGTTCAGTTTGCGATACTTAACCACAGGTTTTGAGCTCAAAATTTAAGTTTATGTTTAAATTTCTAAAAAAAATTTATTGAGATGCAAAAAATAACGGTAAAAGGTAGTTGTTGGTTATTCCAAAGTCTAAAGCGCCCTCTATCAGAATTTTTTGAAATTTATCTTTATAATTTATTTTCAAGACAATACTGACATAAAGAATAGTTTTCGTGAAAACCGCAAACGAATCGACCAATTTTTCCGTTTTTGTATAATCATTTCAAATTTTCGACCCTAAACTTTGATGGCGCCTATCTCCTTCGGAAGACGTTTGGGACCCTTAGTTTCCCATTTAATATTATTTGTCTTTATGTGTATTATCACCCCTTAAGAGCCCGCAATAGTCACAGAAAAAATACACAAAAAGACCCGGATGACCATGTAAAGTCTATGGGAGCGTTCTTTTCTAATATCTCGCTCAAATTTTAATATTTTTGCATGATTTTTTTGCACAAGATAGCTGAGGACGATCCACAACCGGGCTAGTTTTTACTTTTTCAATTTTGGTTATATATTTTTTATATTGCGATAGTTTCAGTTTCAGAACCGGTTTAAACCGGTTTCGAAAGTTAAAGTAATTTTTCAAAGAAAATCTGAAACAAAAATTGAAAAAGTAAAAACTAGCCCGGTTGTGGATTGCCCTCAGCTATCTTGTGCAAAAAAATCATGCAAAAATATTAAAATTTGAGTGAGATATTAGAAAAGAACGCTCCCATAGACTTTACATGATCATCCGGGTCCTTTTGAGCATTTTTTCTGTGACTATTGTGGGCTCTTAAAATTTTGCCCAGTAGTTTAGATACACCCTGTATATAGAATTTACCCGTAAAGCATGGCGACGTTACTGCAACGTCGTTGTGAAGTCACATTGTGACTTTGTAACCATCGATTATAGATGTGACGTTACGTGACGTCCATGTAAAGTCACAGTGACTAAAATGTGAAGTCGTTATGGCGTTTTAGAGCTCTTTTGTGACGGTTCACAAAGTGGTCACAATGTGACAAATATGAGAAAAATGTGTCATTTGTGACTAATTTGACATTAACTTTGTGACGAAGCTGTGACAAAAGCGACGATATTTAAATTACCAGAAACATGTTTTTAAAGTAAATAATATGTTTTGAAGGATATTTATAAATTTCTAAAGATTTTTAAGAAAGTCACATCTCAGTCACAATGTGACGTCACTGAGTGGTGGCATTTTGGTCACAGATGTGATGTGACCAAACTTACTCACAATGACGTCACTGTGACCCAGCATGCTATTAGGGTAGTTATAAGTTTTTAAATTTTTGCTGTTTTAAATTATCATTTTTCAAATGGTCGGTGTAATTTGTTAAATTACATTTTTTTACATATGTATATTGCTATATTGCTCACATTTTTTTTATTATTTTGATGATGTTTTAAGAAGACTTTTTATTTTTCAATGGAAATTAGATTAAAGAATTAAGATTCAATTAATCTTCTTTTTTAAGACGCAACGCTAGTCGCTGAAAAAGACCCGGATGATAATGTTGAGTCTATGGGGGCGTTCTTTTCAAATATCTCGCTCAGATTTTAATATTTTTACATAATTTATTTTTTGCATAGGTTAGCTGAGGGCCATCTTCAATCGGGTTAGTTTTTTTTTCGATTTTGGTTATATATATATATATATATATTTATTTATATTAGGATAGTTTCAATTTCAGAACCTGTTCAAACCAGTTCCGAAATTTCTTTTTTTCTAAAAGAATCTGAAATCAAAATCGGAAAAAAATTGCCCGGTTGAAGATAGACTTCAGTTATCCTATGAAAAAAAAAAATAAAAATCAGGTACAAATATGATTTGAGACACATACAAATTTGAGCAAAATATTTGTTCCTCCTTTATATACTTAACATTATCGTGTTTAAGATTTTCTCTTTAAGAAAAAGTACGAAAAAGGTTTATATAACACAAAAGAAATATAAACGGAACGTTTTTTGTAGTTTGTAAAAGATAATACTTATCGATAACATTGAATCTCTGAATGCACATATCATAACAAAATAATGCTAAAATCTTGAGAAAATAAGTCTAAATAAACTAATAGCATTGCTTTTTATACATCGGTTAATCAATCAGCCTTTAAAAAGAGATTATCTCTGAATTTTGATTTGTTGAATGGATCGAGTCATGTGACTGTCAACTAACTATTGAGAATCCCGCCTGAAGCATTTCCCAATCTCCAAAGATAATCTATAAATTGAATCTCGTTTTCGCGACATGTAATATATATATATATATATGTTATGTATCTCACTTATCAATACAAAAACTGTTATGGTATAAGACTTCAGACCCCCTTCGAAGTTAGGTTGCAACGAGACGCCAACAACTTCAAGTAGCACACTCCATCACTAATGTGTGACAGGTTGAAACTTTTGTCAAATGTGCGATCCACTTGAAGTCACAAATTCCTACACCAATATTGTAGGAACAGCGATCGAAGGAAGATTCTCAATCACGCTCCATCACTTACGAGTGACAGACAGTTCGAAGAAGGTGAAACATGCAGACGACCACTCTGGGAGTCGCTTGATGGTTCCGAATGCGGGAGCACATGGAAGAAAGTTCCCACAGGATGAGGACCAGAGGTGTCGAGCGCAAAACTCGGGGTGGACCCATTGCCAACCAATAAAAAAGCGCAATAGAAAAGGATGTAAAAAATAGCTCCTAAGTGGCTAAACCAAGTGGTACGTTTTCCATTCTATCCACTTAGCGGTCTGTCTTTCTGTAGTATAGCAGGAGATCGAGAGTTCTACATCCCACCTCACAGTTGTTTGTCACGAAGGGACATGGGCCCCAGCGGACAGTGCACCATAATTTCATCTTTATCTCTGCCACTGTCTGTCGCGAGGGGCCAGTTTGTGCTCCAGCGTATGAGTTTTATCATGTAAATGTTATCCATTTTATTGTAACTAAAAAATAATGTAACCTTTATTTTTTAACCTTAATACAGCCGACCGGGAGGGTTACTATACTCTACAGACAAATCTTCCTTGTCTAAGCAGTCCGTCTTAGGCATTCAAATAAATGGTGCGTTTTTCTCGGAAAATTAAACAGATCTATATACGAGACGTCGAAGTGAAGAGAGGAAATTGGCTGAAGTGCGTTGATTGTGAAGGCTCGCAAGGAGCAAGCAGGACAGTTGCTCTTCGGGACTACGTTGAGGGAACTTCCCGTTGAGATTGGGAGCTCTGAGTACCTATCGCGGCGGCCTTGGCCAAAGGGTATGAGAATCATTCTGCGCTATCGGAGACGACAGGTCTTCGTACAGGTATAAGTCCGAATTATTAGAAGCACCAGTCTGTCCATAGCAGAGAATTGTGTTTAGATGTGTTGTTTAGATTCGATCTGTATGTACTATAGCTACCACATGCTCTCTGAATTACATTTGCATAGGACTGATATTTCTTATTTATTTGTTCAAAATACATAATTATGAATGTTTAATCTAGACTGTACTAATTTGTTTTATATAAAATAAACTTTATGTTAATTCAAGATCAAAGTATTTTTAATTATTACGCCTCTGAGGTTTCAATTACCGCTCCCGCTACCACTCTTCACACGAGGCAGCTCAATGGTTAAACGTTTGGGGCACAGCAATTTTATCATAATGCTCTAGGAATGTTTAATACAGATTAAAAAAAGAAAGTAAACTTTTGAATGGCGCTTATGTTATCAATTAAAATATATTTGGGTTATTTATTTCATCATTTTATTTTTTATTTATTATTTTTTTTAGTTTATAATCGCACATGCAAAAGCTATTTTCAAAATGAAAAAAAAAAAAAAAAAGTATAAAATAATATTAACTGATGTTCATTTATAAGCATCTCTCATACATTCATAATATGAGTTTTAAAAGATAGGCTCTAAATTTTAAATGACACCTTGAAGTCGCTTTAAATATTTTACTTTAAAATTCAATTTAAATTATTTTTGGTTTCGTTAAAATATATTTACACATCTAACCAATATTTCTATTTTACCCATGCACTGTTAAATATGTCACTTTAAATAATCGATATTATGCACTGAAATGTATTTATTTCAATACATGAATTCATCATTTGTCCCACTCTATCAAAGTTGTAGTTAAAATTTATGTATTTACATATAGTTCTATGCGTCCTACTATCTGTTCGCATACACTTCATTAGTTTGGATACAAGACGCAAAGCATTTACATAAATTGTACTTACAATTTTTAACGGCGTTAGTGTATCAGTAATATAGGAGCCACATTCAAAATATACTTTTGACATATCAACATTAAAAATTACTAAAATTTACATCAAATTTAGAAAAAAGGCAAATCTTTTATTACAATTATGTTTCTTAGAAAATATCTAATATAATAATAAGACATTGTGTAATGTGATTAATATATTCGATATGCTTCCCAAAAATATATTTAATATATTAGTTTCGAAGACATATATGATTAAAAGTTAAGCCATTCTAATAAAACTTTGTAATTTGTTTTGACGTTCTTTAAATGAAATAAAAGCGGTCATATAAGAAATAGAAAAAGTTTAAAGTTTAATGTAACGAGAGAAAAGTTCATTATGGTGACTTGAGGCCTGCAATAAATACGTTCTATCTCAAATATTAATGAAAAAATTACTTTTCTAATATCAATTACTGAATATATATATATTTTTTAACATAACACAAAAAGCTTTCGAAATATAAAACAATTGGGTGTTTTTCTTAACATTTTGTTTCGTTTTACATTCGTCCTTCTTGAAAATATCCTCTTTGTATCATTTTATGAAAATATTTAGGACATCAAATATTTTAACCATTAAAGAGATTGTACTTATGATAATCTAGTATTAATGTGACAGGTGTCTTCCTAAAGAAAACACTTGAAAATCTTATTTTCTTTTCATGAATCTTATTTTCTTTTCATTTTCTAAAAAATGTAGCTTTTATTTGTGTTTTCTAAGCAAAAATATCTTTAAAGAAACAGTTAGTGACAACCATTAAGGAAAATACAACTTTGTTGCGGATTAACTCAAATTACGGTGTCAGACATTTTGTCAAAGAAGACCAATGAAAATTAATTTTTCATCTATGTAATTCTGATTAATATACTTTTAAAATAAAGCTTTTATTTAAACTTTCTTTAAAAAGAAATATTGTTAATCAAATAACAGGTGAAAACCATTAACACGTCAAGTGCCACGATAACAGACGCTGAACTTTCCATTTAGGCGTCGTCAGTCACCGATGACTGACAGTATAAAATATAATACAAAACTAAGAAAAAACGTGATATTTTAAGGAATTTTAGAAAAAAGTATAATCCTGTAACGAGGAGAAGTTAAGAAAATTTTCAGCAATTATTTAAAACAACATATTTTTTTAGTTTTATATCATATTTTAGTTGACGCTGAAAGACGCGGCTGAAAAAGAACGTTCATTGTCGGTCACCTATGACTTATGTGTGACTCAACATGTTAAGGTGCCACACTAGTCACTGAAAAATATGAATTCACTTTAAGATTGAATTCTTTAATATAGCTATTATTTAAAAATTCATTTTTATTTTTAAGAAAAAAAAATGTTTCATCTAAATAGCTGTTCCTAAAATTCAAGAATGTTTAAAATCTTATCTTTCATCACAAAATCCTGAAGAGATTTCTTTAAAACTTTCTACCGTCTTATAAATATTAAGAGAGGTTAAAATATTGTGGAAAGTTACAAGAAATTATCTTATAATTTACAAAAGAAACAACGTATTTGCTCTTTAACTAAAATACAGTCGAGAAAAATATTTTTCTTCTTTCTAATTACAGGTTTATAAAAATGTATTTATATAGTCGTAGCACATATCCTAAAATTAGTTTCTTGTAAAAGAAGTAATTATATGCTTTGAAAAAATATTTATTTTATTGCAGTGAATTTTATGTTTTATTGCATTAGGGTTTCCCCCCCTTTTTTTAAATAAAAATTCGTCTTAAAAATGGAAATTCATCACAAAGTTTTTAATTTTAAGTGACCAATAAGAATATATATATATATATATATATATATCCAATATGTAAAACAGTCAAAAATAAACAATATAAACTCATGTGAATTGCGCCGACGCTGCATTAAAACACATAAATTAAAAATATAATTTCAAATTTATCAATTTAGCAAGAACCAGCACATCCCCTTTCACAAAACAAAACTCCCTTAAAATTAAAAATTCAACAATCAAGATACAAAAACAATAGGCTGCCAGCCTCGTCAGCTATGGGTTTTAATAGACAAAAGCAGCCGAACATTCGAGTTTACAAAAACAAAATATATTTAAGTGGCAATGGGTTTCGGCCAGAGCGGTGAATAGTAAAAATCAGATGTTAAACACCCGATGGCTATAATTCACGCGCTCCCCCACCGGACCCTACGCCACAATAGTAAACGAATGTCTCACCTGGAACATTGTAAACGATGCAAAATTATGTTCTCTGAATAAAAACCACATCCCCAACTTAGCTGCAATGCCACAACTCAAAACAAATTAAACAGAACAAAATAGAAACCGTATTCCAAACCAATCCAAAAACAATCCAGGTCTGTTGCTACCCAGTGCGGCTCATCATCATAAAACCGTCCTTAAGCAGGCTTTAGGTAATACAAGTCATTAGCTCTCATTGAGTAGCAAACGATCAAAAATGTAGAGAATCTGCAAAATCAGAGTACTTTTCTATGAACTTGAGAGGAATATTGTTTTTATAATGAAGTTTACTTTTAAATTGAAAAAGCTCACCATGAAAGAGGTATTTTTCTGAACAGATTCTATAAAATCGGAAAATTTGGCTGATTATAATGTTAATATATATTCGTTTTGAAATATTGGAGGACCAGTGTACGAGCTGATTAACTATAAAAGAAAAGCTTTTACGCCTATCGTAAATAGAAATTTGTATTTTGTTATCTATTAAAATTTTTATTTTTAAATCTAGATAATCAGCCTCCGATCTATTTTCATTAGTTTTTTTTTTTTTTTAACGTTAAAGAGTCAGGATAAATTTCTTGAGAAATTTCATTAAAATCAGAATCAATATTCAAAACGATCAAATCATCAATGTATCGGTAAGCAAAAAAATTTAGATCTGCTTTATTTATACTATATTGAAATTCATAAAAAAAATAATAATAAGTTAGCTGCAGTGGAGTAACTAGTACCCATACCAATCCCCTAAGCTTTACTTTTACAGTTAATCAGCTCGTACACTGGTCCTCCAATATTTCAAAACGAATCTATATTAACATTATAATCAGCCAAATTTTCCGATTTTATAGAATCTGTTCAGACAAATACCTCTTTCATAGTGAGCTTTTTCAATTTAAAAGTAAACTTCATTATAAAAACAATATTCCTCTCAAGTTCATAGAAAAATACTATGATTTTGCAGATTCTCTACATTTTTGATCGTTTGCTACTCAGTGACAGCTAATGACTTGTATTACCTAAAGCCTTCTTAAGGACGGTTTTATGATGATGAGCTGCACTGGGTGGCAACAGACCTGGATTGTTTTTGGATTGGTTTGGAATACGGTTTCTATTTTGTTCTGTTTAATTTGTTTTGAGTTGTGGCATTGCAGCTAAGTTGGGGATGTGGTTTTTATTCAGAGAACATAATTTTGCATCGTTTACAATGTTCCAGGTGAGACATTCGTTTACTAATGTGGCGAAGAGTCCCGTGGGGGAGCGCGTGAATTATAGAAATCGGGTATTTAACATCTGATTTTTTGCTATTCACCGCTCTGGCCGAAACCCACTACCACTTAAATATATTTTGTTTTTGTAAACTCGAATGTTCGGCTGCTTTTGCCTAATAAAACCCATCGCTGACGAGGCTGGCAGCCTATTGTTTTTGTATCTTGATTGTTGATTTTTTAATTTTAAGGGAGTTTTGTTTTGTGAGGGGGATGTGCTGGTTCTTGCTAAATTGATAAATTTGAAATTATATATATATATACATATACATATATATATATACAATTAGTATTTTTATCATATATAAGGTTTTCATAATTACAAGTGTGAAAGTTAAGTAACTTTTTTTTAAATAAAAATATCCACATGACATTTATAATTGCAATATCTAACGTATATTTTCCTGTATAAAGCGAGAATTAAGTCTTTTACATGTAATAAATTTAAATAATAATTTTATTCTCACATCCTTGTGTTATATTTCATTCTAATCAAATAATTTTGCTATGATTGTTAGTGGAGATTTTTAAAAGATTAAAATAAAGCTGTCACTTGAAAAAAAATTTTATTTTTAGGAAAAAAATGCTACATCTAAAACGCTCTTGAGAAAATTCAATTTTTAATATCTTATCTTTCTTGCAAAAGTCTGAATATATATATATATATATATATATATATATATATATATATATATATATATATTACTTTCTAAAATCTTTTAAAAATTAAAAGATATTTAAATATTATGGAAAATTTCAAGGAATGATATTATAATTTACAAAATAAATAACTTATTTTCTCTTTAATTAAAATATGCTCGAGGAAAATAATTTTTCTTCTTTCGAAATAGATGTTAATAAGAATGTTTTTTATAAAGTGGAAGCATGCACTCCGGCATTAGTTTCTTGTAAAACAGCTGTTATATGCTTCGAACATATGTTTATTTTTTTAATGAATCTTAAATTTAATTGCACTAGTTTTTTTTTTCTTTTTTAAAACAAATACATTTTCCAAACGGAAATTCATTACGAAGTTTTTAATTTAAAGTATGTAATAATAAAAAAAAAGAATGATTTTTACTATTAGCATTCGCAACATTCATAAGATTTTCTTAACTACATGTGCGACAGTTAAATAAAAATATTTTATAATTTTACGATATGACAATTATAATTATAATATCTAACATATATTTATGTGTATAAGGCGAGAATTAAGTCTTTTAGATGAAATAAATTTAACTAAAAATCTAATTCTTGCATCCTTGCCTTATATGAGATTCTAATCAAATAATTTTACTATGATTGTTTGTCGAGATTTTTAAAAGATTAAAATACTGCTATCACTTAAAAATTCACGCTTTGATTTAAGAAAAAAAGTTTTATCTAAAACGCTCTTGAGAAAATTCAAGGACTTTTAATATCTTAGCTTTCACCGTAAAAGCCTAGAGAATTTTCTAAAAACTTTCTGCCATCTTTTAAATATTAAGAGATATGAAAATATTATGGAAAATTCCAAGAAATTCTCTCATAATTTACAAAATAAATACCTTATTTTTTCTTTAACTAAAATATGCTCGAGAAAATAATTATTTCTTCTTTCGAAATACATGTTAATAAGTATATGTTTGCATAGTAAGAGCATAAATCCTAAAATAAGTTTTTTGTAAAAGAAGTAATTGTATGCTTCAAACAAATATTTATTTTGTTAGAATAAATTTTAATCTTTAATGCATTTTTTAAAAATAGAAATCCATTTTCCAAAGTAAAATTCCTTACGAAATTTTTAATTTAATGTATCTAATAACAAAATTCAGAATGATTTTTACAATTAGTATTCTCATCATACATAAGGTTTTCATAACCACATGTGCGACAATTAAATATATATATATATGTATTTAATAGAAATAGCCATTAGAAACAAATTTTTAATATATAACGTATATTTAAGTGTACAAGGTAAGCATTTTGGTAAAAATGCTTACAAATTTCTAATTACTTTTTAAAATCTCATTCTTTTAGAATAAAAAAATCGCCAATCCCTATTTACCATAATTAAGTCATTCTTAGAATTTTCATACAACTCCTTAAAATAACTTTCTTTCATTGATACATCTGTATGAATATTCTCCGTCTCTAATTCATCATTATTGCAATGTTCTTTAAAATTGCTGTCTTTTTTTCATACATCCAAGCTATGATTCCTCCAGCCATTCAGAGATAGCGATAATGTATCTTGCTTTATGTAATAACATGGCACCTGTATTCGTCGTTCAGTTCGTCCGTCCGTCCTCATATAACAGTGCAAAAACTACCCAACTGCATCTTTAGAAATTTAAAATACCCGATTTTTGTATAATTTTGTCAAAATCGCATGTCTAGTTTAATTGCAGGGACAATCAAAAGTACTTCTTTACATTACAGGGAAACGGGAATTTTTTTTTCATGTGCATTTTAATGATACTACACTTTTTACGAATAAAAGGAAATTGATGTGAATTTATGAAGTATCTACTAAACTATATATTCTGTACAGTTTGAAGTGCAAAGAATATTTGTTAATTATTTACGTGATTACTCAAAAGTGTTTCATTACATAACGGTATAGGTGGGAACAATGTTTGTGGTACGTTTTAGTTACATTTAATATTTTATAAAATTGATATATGTTGCTTTGGTTTACAACAAAATACTTCTTGTGTAATAGAAAACTGATGGTATTTACAGGGAATCACAAAAGATTTTGGCTTTTGTATTGTATCTCAAATATATACTATTACATCAAGATCTGATTTTTTAAAAACTTCGTTATAGTTTCAACGCATCTCCTTAGTTAAACTTGACTTGGAATTTGCGACTTGTTTTAAATTACAGCCATTTTTCACAGTTGCATGCCCTGATGACATACATTCAGTCCATTTCAAATGGAGCTTTTCTTTAAACGACTTGTTTAGAGAAACGTCCAGCAGAAACCATTTAAGAAGATTTAGTGCACCACACAGAATAGTCCAGATAAATAATATGGTAGCGCGCATTATTTCTAATTAGCTTTTCTTTTAATTTCCCTTTTTCAAATCTTTCATCACCTTTTATTAGATTTCAGCTCATACATAGATTTCCCATTTTTAACAAATTTTCACTGAATTCTTATGCACGGAAATATACGGTAAATGGAAAAAAATCAACAAATCTTTTTTTTAGAAATTTTAACTATGACAAGATGTTTGAAAGAAAACAATTGGCACAATAAGCAACTTAAAAATATATATTGATACAGCTTTATTAGAAATATATTTTAAACGAAAATCTGAGAGTGTTATCATCGATGAAGGTAAAATTAATAAAATCATATCCTATTTTTTTTTAATTTAAAAAAATAAGAAGATGGCCATCTATCTTTGCACATGGTTGAACACTCAAATTCTTCGTAAGCATGACCACAATATGTGTGAACCGCACATTTTCATTCTTAGATAACATCCCCACTAATGCTGCATTCTTAAAATATAATGTAAAATAATTAGACCTTGATGTAGATCTTTTTTTAAACATTATTTTGCCTTTAATCTAGAAAAAGGTAGTCATCGGTAATTCCCAAAGAGTTTGTTATATAACGGATTTCTGCAATAAAACAAAAGAAAAGTCACTTTAACAGTCAATATCACTACAAAATGGAGATGCGTGGTGTTTTATTAAATTTTGTTCGTATTAAATAACTTAACTTCTTAGTACTTTGAAAAAAGGCACACAGCCGTACATTATATTAAAAACATATAATGGAAAATTTTGTTCGCAATAACACGCAGAAAGAACTTGAATTCCATGAGGGCAGCTTGCGTTCAAAATCTATAACGGAATCTTTAACGTCGAGATGCATGAAAAACCGCAAGGATATCTATTCTACAACACTATAAAATGCAACTACATATCCACTTGTAGCTAATTAACTTATACATGCCAAAAATAAACATGACCCTCAGATTAACAGAGATTCCTATATAGTCTAGGAAACTAACAGCAAGTAACTAAAATTAAATAAGACTAATAAACTAATAATAAACTAACAACAAATAACAAAATAGATGTTATCCCGTCAGGACGTGCGCGGGATGTTTGAACACCCCATATTTGCAAATATTCATAAGCTGTTTCTCCTTATAAACCGAAGTGATCAGATCCATCAGTACCTGCAACCAATGTTACCTTCCATCCGTAGATTACGAAAGCAGCGAATTCAGATATTTTTTTGTCTTATAGAACGATTTGGGGTATTTAGACACAAAAAAATCTAAAGTTTCTGATTTATGCGCACACAAAATTTTATGAAAATTCATAAATCTCGTTATTATTATCCACAATAATGTAAAATTTCATCATAATAAATATTGTAATGCAAAATCATCAAATTCTACACAAGAAAATTTAAGATTTTCGAATAAGCAAATTAAAAGTGAGAGGTTTTAATTTATTTTATTAATTTATTTAATTAACAAAAATTCGACTTTTTAATTATCTTTTTTTATGATGAAGAGTAAATATCGTGAATTGCATCAACACATCGAATTTTAAAAATTCTTTTCCTATTTAAGTCATTTAATATGTTTGACTGTACTGACACCCCATATCTGTCCTGGTGTTACATTTCACAGCGCTTCTCCTGCCGGTTTACACACGTACGAAGTTTTATATTCAAAATAACACAATCGCGTTCGAAATCTTAAAATCCACTTGATCATTACAGTAATTTATTCATAGGCATTATGCAAAAAAATTTGACGCTTTTGTATGTCAAGCATAAATGATAAACATTTTAATAAAATGCTGAGTAGGTCTAAAATCCTACAAATTTTTGCTTTTAAAAATACATATAGTAAATAAAAGATAATTTAATAAATTTTATTAATAAATAACACACATTTTTTATGATATTATTTTAAATAATACGTTAACACTTGAAATTTAAAATTTAACAAACTTATTTTAATAGAATTTAAACACCATGAGAATTCTAGTAATGAATTAAGGACGTGTTATTTTTCTTGTAATCTTTATCTTTTAAATTTTATAAGTTTATTATATTGCAATTACGTGGAAATTGTGCTATCAAGCTTTATTTTTATTGACTGACTGCGTATATAACCACTGTATTTCTTTGGTATTTTGTAAATTCTGAAATTACGAAACCTGCTGCAGATGCTTTATATTTTATTGGTTTGAGGAATGTATAGAGCCATTCCGAGCCATTAAAGAGATGCTTCAGCGCCTACATTTTCAATAGTCTACATGTTTAAAACAAATATATGTATATATATATATATATATATATATATATATATATATATATATATATATATATTATAATAAGGCTTTCTACCAAGAAATTCAATTTGAGCTCATTTCGAACATGCAGACCGACAAAGAGAATTAAAACTTTTTTTACTATCCGTTCTTCAAATTATTAAAAAACGTTTTTTTTTTATTATCAGCTACACGATTATTTTTACTTACTATTCTTTGTCATTACTTAATTTTATTATATTTCTTTGTTACAATACACGGAAAGAAATTAATAATTTATTTATTTATTTATTTATCACACAATAATGAGTAAAAATTTGGTTGAGAAACTAAATCACTAAAAACCAGTATCTAAACGCACAATATATAAATTAAGAAATTGAACTAAACAGACGTATACCTTTCATGAGTACTTGGACTCACATCATCAGTGTATATATAAAATAAAAGTATAAAGACAACTATATCTAAGGCGAAAGCCCAAATGCCAGTGAACACAGCACACTGTTATAACCTTTTCTGTCTTGAGATAAATATAACGAAGGACCATAAAAACCTGTTTAAAATTTCTGTAAAACATTTCCAAAGATGTATCAGCCTATCTATCAATACCTATGATACGCACACATTTATAAAAAATATCTAAAAGTAATTTTAACAATCATAGAAGCATTTAAATTCATTAAAGGGTATTTTTAGTGTCTCCTACAGACGACATCAGGACTGAGGAGGATAAGATTTTGATTTAGACACTAGTATAAGGAAATGCAATACTGCAGTATATTTACATTTTTTTTTAAAGCTTCCATATTCATAAAGTTTGAAACATAATTAAGAAAACTTGTACCTTCTCTTGTGTATTGAAGTTTGTATTGCAACTATTAAAATTCTATATAAGAAAAAATATTTAAAAATCTTTTTAATATCTATAATTTTGAAAAATATTTATAATTTTCTAAATATTTACATTTATTTAATGGTCAAGCAACTTCAAAGAATGAACAAAAAATAATATAATATTGAAAAAAGCATAACAATAATGAAGTGGAAATATTTCAAATAATTCATCTTAAATTATTTTCAATATCTAGACAAATCAGAAAACAAATTGAAATTCATGTAGTTTTCATCCGTCATAAATAAAAATTAACTTAAAAAATATTTTTGCATACTAATATTTCTTAAATTGAAAACCGGATTGATATAAATAATCAGAGTAATACAAATAAGGTTCATTAAGGTTATGCAATTACTAAGCAATCCCAGACTGGTGTAAATGAAAATAGAAATAATACGCTGAGGGTTGAACTAATTGAAATTTCATGCATAAGAATTATCTTTTCTGAATAATTGAAGGAACAAAATACACATAACGTTCTATGGTAATGAAAAAGGTGGTAATCAAGATAATTACAGAAAAATAAATACATGCACCAACTGGGTAAATTCGAATGATATCGTAATTAAAATTATTTTTCTATCTAAATTAAGTCTTGAATTACGAAAAGAAAGCATAAACTCCGAAAAATATTAGATAATAATAATGATTTAATTGAAATGTTGATTAGCTTTAATAATCATAAAAATAAGTCAATTTTTATTAAGATTATGAAATTAATAATATAATTTGTGATTTAGTAAAATGACATATGGGCTCATGCAGTAGTTGCTTTAATTTTTATTTTTTTAAGATATATATTCTATTTATTAATGCTAATAGTGTTTTAAATTTTTAAATATATTAAAACTGAAATATATTGCGCCGCTAATGAACGTATAAGAAATTTAACATTGATTTATTTTTATTACTTAGTCTCAATATGTCTGTCTCCTGGTTATCAAACTCCATAATTTTTTATCTAAGTAAATTCTTACGAAAAATGTTATCTTTATGTAATTGCCGAAATTTTGCGATTGCATAAAACAAGTATTTCTGCATGAAAATATTTGATTATAAAAGACGGGAGGCGACAATAAAATTGCAATTAAAAATTAAGTAAAAAACCTCATAAATAGTCTTGAACAAAGAAAAAACAAATGATGCACTTCAATGGTTTTTGCTTCAATTAGTACGCACTCCCGGTTAGTAATTCATATTCCTTTTACCATTATAACTGAAAATTGTTGCGCAAAAAGTAAATATTAACTCTGAAAAATATTTTTGAATGCCAAATTACTTAAATTGAAAGCTTGATTAATGCTAATAAACAGAGTAAATAAATTATGGTTAATTGATTTTGAGGAATTATTAAGGAATCCCTGACGAGTGCCTATTAATGTAGAATTAGCACTCCACATGTGTAAACTAATTGAAATTTCAAATGAAGTGATTTATTTTTTAAATAATCAAAGCGTATACATGCACAAATAGATATACACACACACTTATATATATAGCATGCAATAGTAATAAGTAAATTAATTAAACTGATTACAGAAAATAAAGTATGCTCACTAACCGGATAAATGAGAATTATACTGCGTTTTTTTCTGTATAAACTGCGTCTTTCTGTGCAAAAGATAAAAAAATACTCCGGAAAATATTCGATACATTTATTTCAAAAGTTGATTAGCGTTAATAACCACTCCAAATACATTAATTTTCATCAACATTGTTAAATTATTAATTTACTTTGTCTCACAATATATGTACACAGTATATGTTTTTTTACTGCACTTCATTAAATTATTAGATTTTTTCCCCTCAGTAAATTATATCTATTATTCATGAGAAATCTATTTTGAAATTATTAAACTATTATATGAGAAGAAAAATTAGATTGTTTTTGTCTATTTATTTTATACATTTAACTATAATGTTAAGTATCAATAAGAAATATGTATAATCCAGATAACATTATAAATAATTGTATGCATTAATAATATCTATAATCTGTATTATTTTTTAAAACTTTTATCACAATAAGTCTATCTATATTTTTCTATAATCCCCTGTAAAAAAAAAAAAAAAATCTGTAAAGTTACAAAACTTTTTCTAGGAAACTGGGGTCAACGGTAACAGCAAAAACTCATGTAACCGATTCTGTTACATGAATTTTGTGCTGTTACCGTTACATAAAAAGCTCCAAGAATACCAGTATCCCAGAAAAATTTATTAACACTTAAAAAAATTATTAAAAATCTGATGCCAATGGAAAAATTTGATTTTTTTTCTTTTTTGTAGCTTATTGGCAACATTTTAACAAAGAAGAAGAGAAAAAGAGTAGAAACATCAACACATTAATGAGACAAAAAATATTTTATTGAAAGGTTATACTATAGAAGACGGTTGAAATTATGAAAAAAAGAAATGTCAACGACCCGCTGCTGTTTCTTCAGTTATATACCTCGTTGCTCGAATATCTCTAGCTACCGGAATGATACGCGACAACAACCTTCCAAAACGTAAGGAATTCTATGCGGTGCCACTGTCAAGCCTCCCTCATGACTTCTAGCCGTACTTTTGGCCACCTTCTGTAGTGTAATTTTTAGATAAAAAATGGCTGTCCCATTAATGTGTTGTTTTTTTCCTGCTTCATTATGCCAGTGTTGCCAGTAAACTTTTTTTTAGATATTTTGATTAGTACCAGTTTTTTGAAACTATAATAATCTCCTCATTTTCACCTCAATCAATATGTCATTTAGTAAAGATAATTTTTCCATTTACAAAAAGTTGTACCAATTAAGAAATCTGAATTTTTAAAAAGTAGCCCGCTGCCAACATTGCTTTGTACCGTAACTGGCATCTACGGCATTTTTGATCCTCCATTGCCGTATGGTTCAAAGTCGTATTTGTGCCCCCTATACCCCCTGCAAGTTTGTCGGTCTGGTAGTGAACATCGTATATTTTTCATGCATGAAAATAGTATTTTGAAATTATAAGCCTTTCAAAGTGAAGAAAAGGCAGGTTGTTTTTGTCCATTTATTTTACGTATATGATGAGTCAAATAAATGTATTAATACCAGTGTCTTGTTAATACACTTTGTTAGTAATGTAAATCTTAAAATATACATATAATTACTTAAAAGGCATTGAAAAATACATATTATTTATTTATTATATATTTTAGGTCTGGATTTAGATCTGAGATTCGGATGAACTTGCATCCATTTTCAAAGGACGAAAGGAGATAATTGACTAGAAAAGATTATTCTATTCTAATAGAATATTCTATTCTAGTCCGTTATCAAGATTTACATTTACGAATGTACGAGGGGTGATCCAAAAAAAAAGTTTACAAGGCAAAGGAAAAAGTATTTATTAACAATACAAACAAGATACAAATGGCAATCAAGAGACACATCCGGCCTTTACTTTTCCAAACTTGTGTATGCATTTGTCAGAACGTTCGACCAACTTATTTATCCCGTCTTGGTAGTAATCAGGGCCCTGCTCATTGAGCCATTTCTCGGCAGCTGTTTTTACTGCATCGTCTGAGGTGAACCGTGTTCCGGATAAGTTTCGCTTCAACGCCGGAAAAAGGAAATAGTCACTTAGAGCCAAATCGGAGCTGTATGGGGGGGGGGTGATTCCACACCTCCCACTTGAACCTTTGCAGCAATTCCTGAGTCTGGCAAGATGTATGGGGCCTGGCATTGTCATGCAAAAGAATGACTGTGAATTTGTCTGTGAATTTCGGATGCCGCCACATCCTTGGCCCATAAGAATTGAATTACGGCTCGCGCCTCTATGCGGGACCACTTTTCTAGATGTCGTGCCATTACTGTCGCTGTTAAGTGTCTGCGTACTGCCGCTACTTATTCGTAGAACCTCTGTAGGCTAACTAGCGCCATCTGTCAATCACCCTGGGTGGAAATATTCGCTCCACAATTATTACATTTCAAATGCTTCTGCTTGTAAACTTTTTTTTGGATCAACCTACGAAATTATAAATCGAATTTAAAATATTTATAAATAATATGCATGGTTTATATAATATTCTGAATAATTTTACAAATAAATAATGTGTATGATACATATTATTTTTTTATATTATTTCCCCACAGTAAGTCAATTCTCATTATTCTATGATCAAATTAAATGTCTTCGAAATACTTACGAAGTGAACATCGAAAAATGAATTCAAAATTATATATTCGTGTAAAATCATTTAAATGTACGACAAATAAGAGTAAAACTATCTTGAACACAGAAAAAGCAATGGATTAACTTTGAAGCTTTTTGTTTTAATTAATAAATTTTCGTATTTATAGACTATTTGTAAAATATACGAATGATTTAGCATAACTGTGAATTTTCAATTTAACAAAATATTTGATGTTCTTTTACTTAGTATAAGTAAAAATTGCAACAGATCGAAAATAAAATTATCATTGGAGAATGGTGACCAATTTAAACGTGAATATTTTATCAATGTTTATTTCTTCGTCTCTTTCTGTAAACATTAGTATATATAATTATTTACGTGTACATACAATATGTTACAGTTTTCTCGATATCCATCACCCATGATCATAATGAATCCTCAGGTAATCAACAATTTGGATAGAAAAAATATTAAATAATGCAGCATCAACAATTTGGATAGAGAAAATATTAAATAATACAAATGAAATACTTAGACTCTTATGATAAGGATAGAATAAAACTGCTTTGCACTGCTAGAATAAAATATTAAAATTTGATGTATTTTATGCGTATAGATAATAATTTGTTGTTTAATTGCAACTTTCCCGAGAAGTTTTAATTGTGCTATAATCAGTCTCTTTAACACGAAGTATAGGTTAGGTACAATAGATTAAAAAAAGTCTTAAAACAAATTACGAAACAAGAGACAAATGTGTATGGTCGCGCTATGATTTTCTGTCATTGTAAAATGCGTTTAAATAAGGAAATATGCCTTCAACTTCTATAATTTCAATAAGAAAAGGAAGCTCTGTACCCAGCCGTAGTAGCACAGTAGTTATCTAGATTTATAATAAAGAAAAATAATGAACTAAAAGCAACGATGGTGAACATTACTGAATGTCTAGATACAAATAAAATGTAATAAAGATAAAAGAAGGAAATATAGTTTGAAACTTACTAGAATAAATTGACTAATTTTAAGAAAAAAAATATAAAATGACGTATGCAGATGAAATATTAGTATTAAATGTAGAAGATAGATGACACAGTGTATTTGATGTTACTTTAGCATCAAATGTAGAATGTAGATGTTATATTGTATTAGATATTACAGTAGTATTAAATAAACATAAAATATATGAATTAAAATCTTTAAAAATATATCATAGTATTAGGTATGCAGATTTTCATATAAGATACCCTGGGGTAATAACGCCACGTTAAGGTTCTACCAATTTTCACGGCTTAGTTTTAGATTGTACTTTTCAAACAAATATAGGATCTGATACAGCAACTCATTGACTATCTATATAAAATAAAATAATTTAACAGATATGTGTTCATGAAAAGTAATGGCGTTTTTTCTTGACCAATGCTATTTGGCGTTATTACCCACCTATATGGGTAATAACGCCATGCAAACAAAACTATGAAATAAGATGGAATAATTGCATGTAGATAGCCCAATTCTAAAAATACAAACTCTACAAACTTAGAAATTGACAAATTGTATTCTAAGCTATTGAAAATGTTCAATTTTTTGTGATTTTGTAAGAAAAATAAAGGTGTGGTGTGGGCGGGAGGGGGGGGGGAATGAGGCAAAAGAATATCAGACCGTGAGCTTCTTTTTGCTTAAAAAGGACCGCTTAAATACAAATATGAGAAACATTGGACAGTTTTAACTGTGTTTATTTGAATCAGTATTTAGGATGTAGCTCGGACACTGTAAGGAATCAACCGGGATATTAAAGTCAAGGATTGGCGTTATTACCCCGGTATAGTTATTGCGCAGTACATTTTCAATTACAAATTATCTCGAGAAGATACCCAAAATCTTCAACAACATTTTAAAAGTACATGAAATGCACTACAAATTTATGTAATTAACAGAGTATTTCCGGATAAAAAGATAGTCTTCACATCACAAAACGTATCTCGCAAATTTTAGATCAAGCGTTAATTTTAGTTGTTTGTAAAAACAATAAGACCTAAAAATGAAACAAATTAACTTGAAGCTGTTTTTTGCGATTTATATGACTCAAAACCCTTCTGCGCAGAGCACATGGGTATCATTTACTTGATTATTTCATAATTATGCAAAATATAAGCACTTGGCGTTATTACCCCGCCTGGCGTTATTACCCCAGGGTACCTTACTATTGAATAAAAATTAGTATTTTTAATAAAATATACATTGAACATTTTAAGTAAAACTTTTGCAAAAAATAATTTTCTGTTATGTAAAATGATGTGTGATATATATCCGATAAATGAAAAAAATGATTTTAAATAAAATGTAAATACAAAATATGGGGCGGTATAAAAGTTAATTAGTTATGTCGCATGTGGTTAGTAATGTTTACAAAAGCAGAAGAGTAAAAAAAATCAACAAGCGGAACAATTATTTAAATAATATTTTAAAAATAACATATACATAGAGGGATTAAAGCCCTGAGTAATTAACACCAAACTAAAAAAAAAAAAAAAAATTAATTACATGCAATAGCATAGAACACATTCAGATTTCGTATAAATAAAGAAGAAATAATGTCACACAATCTACAAGATGAGTACAAATAGAATAATCAATAGAAAATAATACAAACGTAAAAGACAGATAATGCAATGAATTTCTGTATTAAGATAAGTGAAATTAAAGAACATGATAGACAGCTAACAATAAGCTTTAATTAATTATCTAGCAAAATAATCCTTTATTTCATTTAAAAAGTGCCATTAAAAGGTCTAGAAACAAATGCCATTATCTGATATACATATAAATCTGAAACTGTGGGAATTGGTGTATAAGGAGCTCTATTTTTCAACTAATTTTATTTAAAATCTTTTATGTAACGTGCAAGTCCATTTTTTGGTATAGTACATTTTAAAACTCTAATAACAAGCAACTTAACTTCTTTTTGAAAAAGAAAATGATCGGAAATTGCTTTGCTAAATATAAAATTCTTGACACAGTTACAATAAACGTAAATCAAGAAGAATTACGATCGGAACATAGAGTAACAACGAGCGGATTTCTATGGCTTTAACGATGGTTCTCAGGCAGTTTCGTTAAATGTCAATGTAAGAATTATAAAACAAACTTTAAAAAATATTTTTTCGTATCATGATTTTAAAAATGGAAACTTTTAAATTGAAAATGTGTCGTTAAATGTCAATGTAAGAATTATAAAACAAAGTTTAAAAAATATTTTTTTCTTATCAAGATTTTAAAAGTGGAAACCTTTAAATTGAAAAACAATGCATGTTGTTTATCTTAACTGAATCATTCCATGATAACTTACGTTAAATTTAGAACAATTTACTGCAGTAATTTTATTGATATAACACTAGAAAATATTCAAATGCAAAATTAACATGACATGTCAGTGAAACCTATCTAAGGGTCAATTTGTAGGAAAATTATCTAAAAAATGGTAATGAAAATTACACACTATGTGATAACTTACATTTCTTTTTCCAGTAATGGCAGTTACCATCGTAAATAAAACTACCAAAAATTAAAAAGTAACATTAAAATTAGGTAATTTTAATCTAAATTGGCCTTTGAATAATTTTAATTAGAAAATCATATTAAGTTTACATTTTGAATAATTTTGTGTGTGTGTGTGTGTTATATTTCTAAATTTATTGAACATAGCTCAAAATGTAACGTAAGTAACCATGGAATGACCCTTATATTAAAAATAATGTTGAATTGCCAAAGAGCAGGAGAACAATTGGTGTATTTACCACTGCATTTCTTTTCGCATTTGCTATGCACAAGTGCTGTTTGAAAAGTTGTACATCGAATTATGGAGAAATAAATAGATTTAAACAACATATCGCACTCATTAAACAAAGGCTGAAAGGTCTAGAATTTATTTTTTACTGTCATTTCTAGGTTTACATACTTAAAAAGTATAATCTGACCCATCATGACTCCTGTGACCGTCTGTCTATCACAGCCATTTTACTCGTAAACTATTTAACGTGGAAAGTTCAAATTGGGAAAAGTAATACAGATTATTGACCCACATATTTAAATATTATTAAACTGTCAGAAATATATTTAGGAAAAATAAAGAAGTGTTAATTAGGTCGATTCAAAACAAAAATATTTCTTTATATATCATTTGGGGTGTCGTGTAAAAGCTTTCTTAAAACCAAATTAAAAAACATATTTCTTTTAAATTTAGGTATTATACTGTCAGCAATATCGTCAAAAATGTAATGAAAAAAAGATTTTCTACCACTTAATATGCTCCCCCTCAATACGAATATGTTCTCCTTACGACTAGTAGTAAGGAGAACATATTTTTATAAAAATGAAAAAAAAAATGAAAGGAAATGGAAAAGAAAGGAAATTTAAAACGAAAGAATTAAAATGAAAAAAAAAAGGGCAAAGAAAGTATAAAATTTAGGAAAAATAATGTTCAATTGCATTTTATTTTTATTTGACGTCGTTATGAAATCAAACTGTGACTTTGTGACCGTCAATGTGAAGTCACAGTGACTAGAATGTGAAGTCGTTATTGCTGGTTTAGAGCTGGTTTGTGACGTCACATTGTGACCACTTTGTGAAGTCACGGTTTGGCGCATTTGTGAAAAATGTGACATTTGTGACTATTTTGCCATTAGCATTGTAATGAAACTGTGACGAAAGCGACAATGCTTTGAAGTCACATTGTGAGCAAATTGTAAAATACAGGGTGAGTCAAAAATCATGGAACAAACTTTGAGGTGTGGTAGAGTTCACTATAAAAACAATTATTGCATAGAAGTATATGACCGGAAATGACGAGTTTAAGTACAAACCCCGGGGGACCAATTTAACTCTTTTGTTTGTTTCAAAAGTTTGGATTCAGGCCAGAAAATTTGTATACTGTTCTTTTTTTTTCATTTAAAACAGACATTTCATGATTACAGATAGAGAAAAAAATCTTTGAAAATTTCCGGAATGGCATTGAATTTTTTTAATTTGAATAAACGTAAATACGTGTATTGCTTTGTTTCATAAGTATGCCAATCAAGCTTTATTATTTTTACTATTATTATTATTATTATTTCAAAGAAGATTTTTTTTTGTGTGTAATAATGAAGTATTTGTCTTAAGTAAAGGAAAGAACAGCATAGAAATTTTCTGGTTTGATTGAGAAATTTTGAAATAAACTAAAGGGCCAAGTTGGTCCCTTAGTGCTTTTACAGCAATGCGTCACTTCCAGGCACATATTCTTATATAATAATATTTTGTTACAGTGAGCTCTACCATCCCTGAACGTTTGTCACATGATTTTAGATTCACTGTGTAGATCATTTGTGGCAAAATTGTTTTTAACACTGTGACGATTCTGCGACGATTTAACTTTTCTTTACAATTCTCTAACAATTTAAAAAAAAGAATATCATCTGAAATTATAATTACTGCATGGCATGTTAAAATGGTTTTTAAAAATGGTTAAAATTGTTTAAAAAAACATTAATGGTTTAATTTGTTAAAATGGTTTTTGAGTCTTAACACGTTTGCTGCTGCTTACGTGAAGACGTGATGATGATTAAGGTCGCACTGAAGGTTTTTTTCCCAGAAGCCGATTTACTTTTTATAACAAAGAATAAGTGAAAGATTTTCCCGCGCCAGCGCGTGACTGGCTATTGGACATCACCTCACACCACGCGCTGGCGCTTGAGTGGCCCCCTTAACGTTTGCACCTTATCACGCGCTGGCGCGTCTGCGGCAGCGAACGTGTTAAAATCACATATTGACAATTTATGAACAAATACTATATAATACATAAAAATAGTCACATACAGTATGGCGACTTTCTTCTAAATTAAAGTAAAAAATTAAATTTACCTCGCATGCCTTATAACAGTTACAGACTGCTGTTTTTATCAATATTTGAAGAATATTATCTTCAAAATATATTTATATATCCCCCCAGACATGCTGAATATTGCATAGGTTTAATTTTATTTATAACTAGCACACAAGGAGAATTTTCTGTTGCTGTTTTGTACTAGGTGATTTTTTTTTTCATTTTACTTATTTCATAGTATGTAGTTGAAACCGTTTTATCCTTTTGTAATTTTTTTGAAATTTTTTATCCAATTTAACATCCAAAGGTCTCAGCACACATGTAAAACTGTACAACTTGCCAATATTTCTGACCAATAACGTTGATACCTATGTTTTTTTTTATTATTATATTTCGTTGGAATTTTTCCAACTAAGTGAAAAAGTGTCCATATCAGGATTTGAGCTAGATGTCTTTGGCGCGAATTGTCAATGCTCTGTCGACTAAGCTATCCTGGATTAATATGACGGATACAACTCACTCTGTGAATATGAATCTCTATTTATAATTATTATATATAATTTCATGTAATGATACTTTAAATATTTGTCATACTACTTACATGATAAACGCATATTTTTCGTATTAGTATATAATAATTTTTTCGGGTGAATTGGGTGTGCCAAGTTTGTCCAGGATAGAGCATTGGCAGCATAGATCAAGGGTCTCTGGTTCGAGCCCTAACCTAAATAATTTTTCACTCATTTCGGAAAATTAAAACTCGTTTCATTAATCTATAAATTAAAGTCATTCTCTTAAAGTTAATATAGAATTATCTTTTGATAAAACTAAGTGACATTTATGCAAAATATTCGTAATATACAAAATTCATTTAAAAACTGCTTCTTTCAGTTCACTTAAAAAAAAGACATAAATATTATTAGATTCGTTTTTTTTTCATTTTCTGATTTATCTTTATCAGATAATGAATTATTTAAAAAGTGTTACAACAGTCAAAAAACACAAAATTGTTAATTCTCTTTAACATTTTATATTTCCATTCTTAGTAAGATTAAAACATTCAAATATTTTCTATTATTTATATTTTTTAAAAAATCATAATACTCTATGCATTCAGCAATTTTTATAAATTTTATCATAACGGGTCAGCTAATCAATTATTGTAGACAAGAGTTTTTTTTCCCTCTTTTTTCTGAAGGGCAGTTAATATTTTTTATAATATTGACAAATATGAATCCCTAAACTTTCGGCTGCTACGTAGTAAATATTGTATAGTTTTAATTTTATTTATACTACACACATTTAATTATAAAAATGAGAAAAAATATATTTCAGAACATAAAAGATTGTTTATATCTTTATTTATAATC
Source organism: Maratus speculifer (assembly GCA_964019185.1). Classification (NCBI taxonomy): domain Eukaryota; kingdom Metazoa; phylum Arthropoda; class Arachnida; order Araneae; family Salticidae; genus Maratus; species Maratus speculifer. The sequence continues at coordinate 174,925,774 of OZ025297.1, read as the reverse complement.
TTATCTTAGAAGGAAAGTAGAAAAAATCTAACACACTACGTCAGGAAAAATACAGTGAAATTTTATTAATTAATCCAACAATAAGGCCGCAAAATACCTATACCTGCATATCATCTCATAATCTCTATTTACGTATACAAATATACTCTTTAATAAGAAAAAACAAATCTATTTACAATGCTTCTTAAAAATTGAGGAAATGGTTAATATATATATATATATATTGTTAAATTTATATAGAATTAGTGAGGCATGAATTTCTGATCTCAAATATGAATTTTCTGGAAAACACAGAGTGTATAAATAAAGGTAAGTAAATATAGTCTACATAAAATTAATGGGAAACGAAAGTAATATACCTTCCCAACAGAATTTAATTCTAGATATAAACAAACATAAAAGTTTCATTAACTTTTCCCCTCCGAAGTATTGGATCGAAAATTAAGGTCATGTGTTGATAATCACAAAAACAATTACATTAAGATATTGTATAAAAAAGCATTTGCACTATTAAAGCTGACGAATGATGCTATTGTAGAAAAATCCTAATTTAGATTACTTTTTTAATTACGGAACTCTGTATAGTGAAAATTAAAAATAGTCTAAGGAAAAAATACACTATATTTATATTGATTTAATTAACCGCATGATTTACTTTAATAATCGTCGTAAAACAAATAGGTTACATCCAGGTTATGACATTATTAACATTCAATATATAAGAAAGAAAAGAATCTGAAATAAATGGAATATTTTTATGTTCTTAATGTATTTACTATGGTTAATATTATTTGTTTTGTACTCACTAGCATTTTGTTTAGAATCACTGATTACATTAAAAAAAGAAAGTGTAGATAATTAAGTCAATTTAAGAACTAAAATACAAATCACCGAGCTTTGTTTTTAATATATCATATATGCGTGTCAATCAATTATGTAAAATAACAAACATGATTCTCTGGTGGAAAGTTTTATTACATTACTTTAATTGACAGACACATGTCTCTTTAAGACGAAATAAAGCGACGTTTATTTTTTCCGGTATATATTTCAGAAAAATATAATAGAAATAATAGAATATAAGAGAAATATAAATATAAATTGTTCTTTAATGATGATGCAATTAACCTGCCACAAATAACATTGTATTAATGAGGTTCATTCAATCAAATTAATACATTTATAGTATAACGCTTGTAAAAACTATAAGTACAGCAAAAAATATTATTAAAAAAATTTGAAAACAAATGTAATTTTTTTCTTATAATATGTATTATCAAGCTGAAAGGCTAATAAAAATGTCAACTAAATTCAATTGCGAGTATTTTTTTATTATAAAAATTAAGTAATTGTTAAAAAAAAGCTTTATTTATATAGTAACAAAAAAAAACTGATATATCATGTGTTATGCACTCACCTATAAGTTTGATTGTTGCAAATATTCCATAGTTCGTTGACATTATTAAATTTTGATGCAGTCTGGGATTGCTTTTGCACTGCTTATCTTCAATTGTCGATGTGAGTTTTGATTCTGAAGAAAAATGCTTTCTATTCTTATAAAACACATTACTAGATATCTCCATAAATTATCGATAGGATTAAAATTAGGATTTGTGAGCGGTCATTATAAAGCTTCAATATTTCTCTTGTTGAATTAAAGTTATTGTCTCAAAACTTGTGTGAGAAAATATTGAAGTTGTGCAATGGTTGGCCAGAAACCCTCATTTTGATCCTATCGACAACTTACGGGTACATCTAGAAGATGAGTTTATATAAATTAATTAGCATAATATGAAAATACATAAAATCCCTCATAGCATGCATGTCACAGTGACGTCATTGTGACGTCCCTGAAAGTCACTGTGATGACATCACATTAGTGGCCGAAATGCCACTATTCTGTGGCGTCACATTGTGACTTAGATGTGAACTTCTTGAAAAAAAAATTAAAAATTAGCAAAAATTAGCAAAAACACGTGTTATTTAGAGTAAAAAAATATTTTTTCTTTGTACTTAAAATTTTTTTGTATTGTCACAATTATACCACTACATGTAACATACGTCCCGTAACGTATGTGAAAAAAAAATCCTCCATATTGTAAAATCCTAGTGTAAGAAAATATGAATTTCAATTTCTTTGAAAATGAAGAGAAATGTTTTGATCAGGCCGTCTTAATGCATTTGGGATCTTGGACCGGATTGATTTTGTAATATACTTACAAAAATATTATAATATATAAAGTTATTTTTATACTTTCAATAATACTTTCCTTTTCTGACTCTTTTAAAATAATTGTACTATTAACTTCTGAATTCATGAATAAATTTAGCCCTTTCAGGATATAAAATATAATACTCAAAATGTATATACAGTGCATAACATGTCAATTCAGATTTTTTTCCAAAAAAAAAAAAAAATTCTTTAAAAAAATAGCTATTTGCAAGCTATTTTATCCTACAGGAATTTGGCGAAAAAAAGTGAAAGATCATTAAGAAAAAACTTTCTTTCACCGTTGGGTTTTTTTTCATTTTTTAGAAACATATTTGTATTTATTACATGTGATACTTTTTTTTTCTTTTCAAAAGGCCTTTCATTATTGTTCATTAAGTTGATTTTATATTCACTAAAAATTCATATAATATTTTTTTCATACACTTTAATTATGACTAATATAATTTTTAAAATTCACAGAAAAGGAACTTTACAATCTGTTATAACTTTTTTTTTTAATTGATTGAAAGCAAAAGTGAAATGCACGCACATACAAAAAGAAAAAAACATTCAAACCGAAAAATTGATTTTGGGACATTCTCATAAAAGAATTATGTATTTAAATTTCCAAATCTACGAGAATATAATAAGGAAATAACGCTTTGTTCACCACGAGATTATCGTCTGCGAAAAAACCGAAAGACGGAAATGTATTTTTTCTTTCAAACAGAGTTGGCAGCAGGAAGTAGCTGTGTTATGATATGAATGTTTATAGTTGGTTGCGGAATTTTAAAATGTTTCAAAAGTTATAAAGGATTGATACCAACAGGCAGTTTATATAAAATATCAGTCTGAAAAATTTACAGTTTCAGTGACGTTAGTTAATTCAAGCTCGTCATTGTACAGATTCAGATATAAATCTTCGAAAGAAGCTTCATCCACTTGGAATATTAAAATAGAATTACTGAGAACAATGTAATAAGAAATTGGTAAGTAAAAATGATTTTTCCTGCTTTTTTATAACCTTTTCTATTAATTTTGTGTAAAAACATGTCACAAAAGCAATAAATATCATTGATTTAACTTTTATGAATTCAATAACCTTAACAAATTCAATAAATTGAACGTTTATTTTGTTGAAATAAATAAACTTGTGACAACGATTTGATTCAGATAGTTAATACGATTCATTTAAATTGAATTTAATTCACATTTGTTTTCTGTTTTATAACTACATATTAAAAGCACATTTTCATAAATAAAAAAAAAGCATCGAAATCAACAGTAATTTGTTACATCAAAGTCAAAGTATCAAAATCAAAAGTATCAGTATTAAAATGAACAATTCACGTTATTAGTAATACAGCTCATATTCATAATATTAGAATAATTACCTTTTTTTAGAAATTGAAAATATCGTTTGGTAATTTAATGTCTTTTAATGAAAATATGCAAACGATATTTTTATTAAGAACTTATTGTTGATTAAACTTACTTGTTATCTTAAATTTAATATCATTTTTGAAAAGATTAATTGCAAAAAAAAATATTTTGAAAAGTCAAAATATTAGAATATTTATTCAAGTGGTTCAAAATATTAGAATATTTCACATTAATTCTCCTTTAATTATTACCAATTCTTAACTGGTGGCATCATTGATTAAATTCAGACTATTTTATTTAAAATCAGTATTCTTTTTTGCAGTTTGTTTCTTTTTCGTCTTAAAATGGGCCGTGTGAGTGATATTCCTGAATCTACTAAACTTCGTATGGTTGATTTGTATCGGCACGGTAAAAATCAATGTTTTATAGAGAATTATTTACATTGTTCGCAATCGAGCGTTAGTAAAATACTAACACAATATTCAAAATTGGAAAATTTCAAAATAATCGCCGAAATGGTGGCCGAAAACCAAAAATATCTGCTAGAGATGACAGGAAACTGAAGCGTATAGTTAAGAAAAACCGTTTTAAAAGTGTGCGATTCTTGCACCGAAAATGGAAAGAAGAAGGAGTTGAAGTTTCTACATCGACAACATTAAGACGTCTCCATAAATTTAAATTTGAATCTCGTGTACCGAAAACAAAACCTCTCATGACTGCAAGACAAAAGCGTATAAGATTGAATTGGTGTAAATCAAGACGTTTATGGAGCAATGAAGATTGGAAAAATATATTATTTAGTGATGAAAGTATGTTTTGTGTTTCATATGGTAATCAAGGTATTCGAGTTTGGAGAATGAAGCAAGAAGCATTTGATAAAGAATGCCTTAAACGTTCCGTAAAATTTGCTGCTAGTATCATGGTTTGGGGTTGTATGAGTGCAGAAGGACCTGGAAAGTTATGCATCGTCTACGAAAAGGTTAACTCTCTGATATATCAAGAAATTTTAGAATATTACATGATTCCATCATCAGAAGATTTATTTGAAGATGATTTCATCTTTCAACAAGATTTAGCGTCCCCGCATACCTCGGTGTCAACTAAGAATTGGTTCCGCCAACGCGACATTAAGGTACTTCCTTGGCCACCAAATTCACCAGATCTTAATTCCATCGAAAACTTATGGTGTATAATGAGGAAAAAACTTCAAGAAAATCCACCTTCAAGTAAAACTGAGTTAGTGGCACGTTTAAAGTCTATTTGGGCTAATATTGATAGAAATGTTTGTAAACACCTTGTACATAGTATGCAAGATCGATTGTACGCTGTTATGAAAGCTAAAGGGGATGCTACAAAATATTAACTACCATTTACTTCATATTCTTGAGGTAATATTGTTGCGTAAAATAAAATATTCTAATATTTTGAACCAATCTAAATTTTATTCTAATTTTCTGGTGTGTTTAAGGAAGCTGTATACCTAATTTATTGTGCTGTATTTTATATTTTATAAATGTTAAAATCTTATCTAAACATTCCAGATTTAATTTATAAGAAATTTAATTGCATTTACTTAGTATAAAAAGAAATAAATGACAAATAATTTTTTCTTATTACTTTTTCTCAATTATTCTAATATTTTGAATATGAGCTGTATATCAAGTAGTTTCGGGGTGTTAAATTGATAAAATAGAGGTAAATATACGAATTTATGCATTAATACTACATTTTTGGGGGGATTTTTTTATTACCTTTCTAAATCCCCCACAGGTTCAATAATTTGATAACTGTAATTCCCTGATATTTACTATTTTACACCATGTATCAAAATAATTAAAATAATGATCCTGTGGTAATAACAATAATTGATTTTAAAAAGTAAGAAATTCTCGGATATATTTTATTAATTATTGATATCCTAATTGTTAAATTGTTTTGAAAATAGATATTTTGTATCATTAGTATGTGTTCATTAAATTCTGTTTTTAAATAGTCATAAAAACAATTATATGTACTGCTTTTTGTGGAGTGTATTTCTGGAATTTTAGGTATTTTGATATATTTCTATTATTTACAATAAAATTTTGTTTAATATTGGGAAATGAAACAATTAGAATAGTTAAATATTTTTGTTAGGTTAATATAATGAGGAAAAAATATAGTCTAATATTTGTAAGTATTAGTTAAGAAACAGTTTTAACAGAAATTCCTCCACTATAATAAGGAAGTACCAAAGCGTAATACCAGAAGTAGTTGAATTGTGTTCACTTGTACTTAAGATTTTAAACTGAAATCTGCATTTTAAAAATACTGGGCATAACATTCACGTAATTTTATTAAAATATAATTCTACATTAACTTTAAGAGAATGATTTTAATTGGTAAATTAATCAAACAAGTTTTAATTTTCTTGAATGAGTGAAAATGTGTTTAAGTTATGATTCGAACCAGTGGCCCTTGACATATGCTGCCAATGCTCTGCTAACTGAGTTATTCCCGACAAAATTTGTTCACCCAATTCACCCATAGAAGTTTTATTATATACTCATATGAATAGTGTGTGTTATTCATACAGTTAGTATAAAAAAAAGTAATATTAAATAAAGTTATAAATAATAATGAAAAGTATGGATTCATATTCACTCTGTAAATTGTGTCCGCCAGATTTATTAAGAACATATCAATTAACAGAGCATTGGCAGCTTGCGGCAAAGGTTTCTACTTCAATTCCTGATCTGGACACTTTTCACTCAGTTGGAAAAATTAAAACAAAGGATAATTAAAAAATATTTCGATAAACATCAGCGTTATTGGTCAGAAATATTGACAAGGTGTACAGTTTTATATATGTGCTGAGACCTTTGGATGTTAAAGTGAGTATAAAAGCTTTTAAAAAAGTACAAAAAGATTAAAGATCAAACTACAAAATGAGAGACAAGGAAAAAAATATGACTTGGTACAAAACAGCAACAAGAAAAAAAATAAATAAAAAAAATAATAAAAATAAAGTCGTTGTATGTCATTTATAAATAAAATTGAAACTATGCCATTTTCAGCATGTGGGGGGAATTGTATAAGGGTCATTCCATGTCAAATCAACGAGGCCCACAACTTGACCATCTCCAATTTTTGTGAAATTCATAGGATTGAATCTACTCATGTAATAACGGAATAAAATATTTTTTTCGGATTTTTTTCAGCTTTTTTTTGGGGGGAGCGGTCCATGAAAAAACGAAAAACACTTAAAAAATGGGGTGTTGATAGTTACAAAAATGCAATTTTCTCAACTCCTATGAGAGGTATAGAGTTTATCTTGGTATTGTTTTGAAGGTCTTTGTATGGGCTTTCATATGACGTATCACTCGACAAGATTTATAAAAGTTAATATTTCAAGGTCACCAAATGTTATCTTTGACCTTGAAAATTTTTAAAAGTCCATTTATGAAAAATCTGGAAAAAATATATTTTTTTCTTACTAATGTAACATACCAATTGTAAAAATTTCATGTTGGGATGGCTATGGGATCACATAAAAAAAATATCTTTGGATCATTCCATATCACTTCATCCAGACCATGAAATTCATGGTCTCAGAGTTAGATAAAAAATTTTGTACTTGTTTCTTTTATCACCTTTATTAACAATCTAAAATAGTACTCCAATATCTCAAGTAATTTTTGCAAAAAAAAATTATTGAAATAAACAGAAAAGTTGCATAAATAGCACTTCAAAAAATCACCAGTTCACCTTTTTCAAAGGCATCTTATTGGTTTTCTGCAATCTTATTTTACTGCAAAACCAAATGTTATCTATTACTTTAGTGATGGTGCTGGCAGTCAATATAAAAACAAACTCAATTTTTTAAACCTCTGTTTGCATGAATCAGACTTCAGGATCAAAGCAGAATAGCATTCTTTTGCTAAATCACACGGCAAAAGTGCATGCGATGGTGTTGGCTGGACTATTAAAAGACTAGCAGCAAAAGCCAGTCTTCAAATGACAAATAATAATCAAATAATGACTCCACGGCATTTGTATGATTGGGCAAATGAAAACATTAAATCAATTCATTTTCAGTATAGTACAATTGCTGAACATAAAGCAGAAGAAGAAACATTAAAACACAGAGTAACTGCAGCAAGACCAATTCCAGGAACGCAAAAACTACACTCTTTTGTTCCACTTGATAGGAATTTCGTGCAAGTAAAAACATTTTCGTTTTCTAATAGCTCAAGAACAGAAAGTACAACAACTTCTGAGGGTGAACTCGAATTCTAAGAAATGGTTGGATTCCTGATTTGCAAATATGATGAACATTGGTGGTTAGGGTGCGTTATAAACTCTGATGATGAAAATCAAGCCATCAAGATGAAGTTTTTACACCCACATGGACCGTCACCATCCTTCCACTATTCTGATGTTGATGATATTTTGAATGTAAACAGCAAACATATTATATCGAAAGTTGACCCTATAGTAAATCCAACAGGTAGAGTTTACAGCCTTTCAAAAGAAGAAGTGGACAATGCAAATCAAAACTGTTAAGAATCAGAAATTGAGTATTTTTCTAGGCCAAAGCCCTGATCTTCGTTAATCCTTCACTGCATGGTGTGCCACATCTGGCACAAACACTATAGTTCTCATTATATGCCATGAATTTGGCCAATAGGATCACTGTAACTGATCAAGAACAGTCCAAAGAACGGAATAACCCTTATTTTCCCATGTCAAATGGCTGCATTTGACAAAATAACAATAATATTTTTTGTTATTCAGGAAAAAAAATCAACCTATTAAGCATTTTACTTTTATTATTTTTACTTTTATTACTATTTTACTTTTATTATTTTTACTGAATACTTAATAATATAAATATTACGAAAGTTGCAGGATGTTAAGCTGATAAAATTTAAGCCCATTTAATTGCAAAATATTGTAATAGAATATTTAAAAACCCTAACTGTGTTTACAGGGTACACTCCATAAAATATCAAATTTTACCTAAAAGTTTTTTAATTAATTTTTCTTACTATTTTTCTCATTTATTAAATCAATATATAGATTTCAAATCTTAAAAAATCCACATTTAAAATTTTACATTTCAATTTCTTAATTTTTTTCTTATAAAAGTAGAAAAAAAATCATGCAGTGAAGGGTTAAATGTATTAAACAGTAATATGAATTAAAACAATAACTTGTTTATTTCCTTTTGTACAATGCTATATTATGTATATATGCTTCAATTCATAATATATATTTTAAACTGCAGAAATTAAAAACACATAATGAGGTTAAATATTTATTTTTTGGTGTACATCAAGATATTTATTTCGATATTATTTTAAATGAAAGGTATTAAAATAACATTTGCCTATAACTTTTTTAAAAACACTCCTGTTGCTGAAAGATAGAGAAACAGTGATTTTTGTAGTTTATCTGGATAACTGCAATCAAATAGCAAGGATTAGAATGACCACAACACAAGACTACAAATGACAGTTACCTATAGTGTAAGTTACTTCTGATTTGATTTTTATGTGATCCCATTGCCATTCCAATATGAAATTTTTACAGAATGTCTGTCACATTAGGAAGTAAAAAATATTTTTTTTTCAGATTTTTCAAAAATGGACTTTTTAAATTTTCAAGGTCAAAGACAATTGTTGATGACCTTGAAATATTAAGTTTAATAAATCCTGTCAAGTGATATGTCATATGAAAGCCCACACAAAGACCTTCAAAATAACACCAAGATAAACTCCATATCTATCATAGGAATTGAGAAAATTGTATTTTTGTAACTACCAGAATGTCATTTTTTATGTTTTCCACTTTTTCATGAAGCCCTCCCCTCCCAAAAAAGGCTGCAAAAAATCTACAAAAAATATTTTATTGCATCTTTTCATGAGTAGAACCAAACCTGCAAATTTCATTAAAATTGCTTGATGTCAATCTCAAAAGTAAATTTTTCTTCGTTGACTTGACATGGAATGACCCATAAATATTTTTCAAAGAGAATATTGTTCAAATATTGAAAACAATACAATCTGTGACAGTTGTAAGACATATGAGGTAAATTGAATTTTTAACTTTAATTGATAAGAAAGTCTCCATATTATATGTGCCTATTTATTTATATTATTCAATATTTGTTCACAAATTGTGAGCATGTGATTTTAGGATTCAAAACCCATTTTAACAGAAATTATAATTTCAGATGATCCTGTTTCTTTAAAATTGTTGGAGAATCGTTAAGAAAAGTGAAATCGTCACAGAAGCATCACAGTGTTAATCACAATTTTGTCACAAATGATCTACAGAGTAAATCTAAAATCATGGGACAAACTTTGAGGGGTTATAGAACACTTTGCAAGAAACAAATATTGTATAGGAATATGTGACCGGAAGTGACGCGTTTACGTAAAAAACACAGGAGACCAATTGGGCCTTTTAGTTTATTTCAAAATTTCTCATTCACACCTGATAATTTTTATGCTTTTTATTCCTTTACTTAAGAGGAACATTTCATGATTACACACAAGGAGAAAAAATCTTTTTTGAAAATTACTAAATAAAATAAATATTGTTGAATCATATATATGAAAAAAAAAAGAAAAAGAAAAAGAAAACCGCAAAACTGAAAAATCTGTTAAACACAAGAAATAGATTTGTTTACCTTTTAATTAATATCAAAAACTTAGACGTCATACCAGAAATTTTCAAAGAAGATTTTTTATCTGTAATCATGAAATGTCTGTCTTAAATAAAGAAAAGAACAGTATAGAAATTTTCTAATATAAATCCAAAATCTTGAAATAAACTAAAAGACCAAATTGGTCCCCTGGTGTTTGTACTTGATTCGTCCTTTTTGTTTTATTAGGTGCATCCGTAATTATGTAAATACATAGTACCTATAGTTGTCGTTCAGTCCGTCTGTCGGTCTGTCCATCTGTTCGCACATTAGAACGCAAAAACTACCCAACCGAAACGTTTGAAATTTAAAATATATAATTATTACATAATGTTATCGAGTCATTTCAAATTTTATGAAAATCGGATGCATAGATCAATTACAGGGAGAACCAAAAGTATTCCGTTACTTTACGGCCAGTGGGAAAAAAAAATTCAAATGCATTTCAATCTTTTGAAATTTAAAATATATAATTATTACATAGTTTTATCGAGTCATTTCAAATTTTATGTAAATCGGATTTATAGATCAATTACAGTGACAATCAAAAATATTCTGTTACATAAATACCAAAAGGAAAAAAGTTTCAAATGCATTTTAATGGTGTTAAACGCACTCGAATATAATAGAATTAAAATGAACATATGAATTATATATATATATATATATATATATATATATATATATATATACTAAAATATACATTCTGTACAATCTGTAATGAAAAGAATATTTATTATTAAATTAATGGGCCACACAAATGTATTCCTCTACATAATGCTAGACGGGAAAACATTGTTTGGGGCGTGTTTAAATTAAACTACACTGTAAAAAAAAAAATTCATGAGGTTAATAAAATTTTTTTAGTAAATTTGTATTCCACAGCATTTTTTAGTAACCATTACAAACTTTTATTTTTGCAAGCGAAACAAGCATTTCTTTTGTAAACTGAACAAAAGACTAACTTAAAAATTTTTAGTATGAGCCACCAAGCAAATTTTAGTAATAGTTCCAAAATTATGTTTAATATCCATTACGCGGGCTCGAAGGGCAGGAGCTTCCTTCGAGCTGCATCTAGACTTCTGAAGCGAAAGATTTTTGGCAAAACCGCATTAGATGGCAGCACCAAACATTGCTACTGCTCCATCAGGATATTCATAATCATTTTATTAACGAGTAAGACACTGCATACATTCGGGGCGTATTTAGCAGTCGCCAATATCGAACCCGGGACCTTTTAGCCTGGAGTCCGTTACTATAACCACTATGCTATCAAGGCCACACCAAGTGAGTTTTAGTAATAGCTATTAAAAATATAAAATTATTAACTCTATTCGTTGCTAACTTTTTTCTAGTAATTCTTACAGATTTTCTTGTGTTCGACTAAGATTACTAAAATTTTTTTAGTAATTACAAGGATCACTAAAGTTTTTTTAGTAGATCGACACTTTTTTTTTTACAGTGTATACTATTTCACATTTTATGAATATGATATACGTTGTTGAGGTGTGATAAAAGTTACTTCCTGTATATTTACAGGGACACAAAAAGGTTTCTCTTACTATACTCTATCCGAAGTGCTGTCTAATATAACAGCAAGATCTGAATATTTTTAAAATTTCATTACCGTACGAACGCAACACATTTGCTACGCTTCACTTGCAATTTCCAACTTGTATTAATGTGCAATGATTGTTTGTTATAGTGAGCTCTACCACATCTCAAAATGTATTCCATGATTTTAGACTCTCCCTGTATTTCACAAATGAGTCACAATGTGACTTGAAAGCATTGTCACTTTCGTCACAGTTTCGTCACAATGCTAATAACAAAATAGTCACAAATGACATATTTTTCAAAAATGAGTCACACCGTGACTTCACAAGATGGTCACAATGGGACGTCATAAAAAAGCTCTAAAACGGCCATAACGACTTTACATTCTAGTCACTGTGACTTCACATCGACGGTCCCAAAGTCAGAGTGTGACTTTACAACGACGTTCCCGTGACGTCACCATGTCTTACGGAATATTTATGATAAAGCATATTTGCATTAATTAGACCAATACCAATGAAAAAGAATTCATAATTCACACTTTTTACCGCCATAAATAAAAAATGTTGCGTGAAGAAAAAAAAAAAAAAAAAAAAAAAAAAAAAAAAAAAAAAACATTAATTCTGAAAAATATTTTGAACACTAATATTTCTTTAATTTACAACTTAATAATCAGAGTCAATATTGTGGTTCATTAAGGTTATGAAATTATAAGGCATAGTAAATAGCATGCTGTATATATTATATATAATTGGAATTTTTCTAATTATTTTCTTTTCCGAAAAGTTGAAGTAAGGAAATATGTATACTGTGCATGTGTAATAAAAAAGTAATTGAAATGATTAGAGAAAAAAACTATGCACACCAATTGGATCAATGAGAATGATATTGTAATTTTTTTTCCTTCCTAAATTAATTCTTGAATCACGCAAACGAAAAATAAAATAATCGATGATCCTCATAACTAATCAATGATAATAATATTGATTTAATTGAAAAATTGACTAGTTTAAATAATCAGAGTAAAGAAATCAATTTTCATTAAGGATATGAATTTGTCAATGTACTTTGCGATTTAATAAAAGAACATACGTATTTGTACAGCATTTTCTTTAATTATTCGGTTTTCTTCTTTTTTTGGGCTGGGTAAATTGATATATTTTTCATTAATAATAATTCTGTTTTTCACATATTGAAATGTAGGAAAATATTTTTTTATCGTTCATTTATTTTATATATTATTAAATATAAATACGATGCAAAGTATTGATAAATGTTGTGTGTAACAAATGTAATATAATGGTAATTGAATGTATAAAAATTGCATATACTATTGAATATTTTTTATGCTCTCAGTATGTCTATCTTATAGTTTCGACCTCCTGATATTTTTAATACCAATAATTTTTCAGAAAAACGTTCGTTTTATTTGATTAAAGAAATTGTGTGATTGCATAAAACAAATTTCTGATTAAAATATTGGTATTAAAAAAATAGCAAATGTTGGCAGCTATGCTATGTGTATTATTATATCATCAATAAAATATTTTTATAAATACTTACTAAATTAAGTAAAGAATTAAGAATAATTAAGTTAGGAATGTAAAGCTGATCCATAGTATAAAATTTAAAATTATGACAAGAAAATATCATAAGTAGTCTTGAATAAAGAAATAACAAAGATGGGCATGTAAATGTATTTTGCTTCAAGTAGTAATTTTTTTCAATGTGCAATTCATATTATATTTAAAATCATAACGGAAACTTGTTATGTGAAAAATAAATATTTACCCATAAAAATATTTTTGCATACTAATATTTCTTTAATTGAAATTTTGGCTAAAATTAATCATCAGATAACTCCATTGTGGTTCATTAAGGTAACGGAATTATGTAATCCAAAACTAATGTATGTGGGAGAAAAGAAGAAGAAGAAAGAAAAGGAAAAGGAAAAGAAAGAAATGAGTGCTTCATATGTGTGAAATCAATTGAAATATTAAATGAAGTACTATCTTTTAATTAATTGGAGCATATATAAAACATATGTATACATATATACAATATATATAACATGCGACAGCATTAAATCACTAATTAAAATGATTGCCGAAAAAAATATATGTATGTGTATATATGCGCAGCAACAGGAAGAATAAGAGTAATATTGTAATATAAATTATTTTTTCTATCGAAAATTGAGCCTTGCAGTGCGAAAGATAAAAATAAACTCCAGAAAATATTCGATGATAATAATATTGATCTATTTGAAAAGTTTATTAGCGTTAATAACCAGAGTAAATAAATTAATTTTCATTAAGATTATGAAATTACTAATTTATCTCTCAATAAAAGTGCACAAGAACTTGTACTGCACTTGATTAGATTATTCGGATAAAAATTATATTTTCTCTGTAAATTATATTCCTTTTTCATGGGAATTGTATTTTGAAATTTTAACATTAATATAAGGGACTAAAATGTAGGTTGTTTTTGTCTATTTATTTTACGCATAAAACTCTAACTATAATGTAAAGTATCGATAAATAATGTGTATAAGTCACATAATATTGTAAATAATTGTAGATATAAATATTATTATCTTAATAAGTACTATTTTTAATTCTTTCCGCACAATGAGTATATCTATATTATTCTATGATCAATTTAATTTGGTTTGAAATATTTACAAAATCAGTATTAAATAATGACCCTAAAATTTAAGACTAGTATTAGTTCAGTCATAATTAAGAGCTATAAAAGTCATAATCTCTCTTCAATAAAAGCAATGAAGTGACTTCAAGCATTTTTTTTCATGAACAAATATCCACATTTATAAGCAAGTAGGATATGTTTCCAAAGTTTGTTTTAAATATATGTATAAGTATTTTCTATTTAATAAATTATATTGATGTTCTTTACCTTAGTACATAATTATTAATGTTGAAAGAGAAAATGTTACAAAATCAATAAGATGAGTACAATTTGAAGATTTAATAAAAAATATTACAAGCGTAAAAAACAAATACAGCAACAAATCTGTAAAATATATAAGTAACATTTAAACAAAGTAGAAGTATCTACAAATAAGTTTTAATTATTAATTATTTATCAAGCAAATTACTGTATATTTTTCATACAGTGTGTCATTAAAGATGCTATAATTAAAAAGGCTATATTTTATATACATAAATTTAAACACCACAGATCGGGAATAAAGGCGCTCTAAATTCCTTCCAATTTTATTTAAAATAAATTGGTATAATTCACCAGACGAATTTTTAGTGTAATACACTACATAGCCATTAATTATCATTCACTTGCGATTTTAGACAGTTTGTAAAATATCTAGAAAAATACATGAGGAATCATCTCGAAACTCTTAGTGTATAAATATAATAGTATAAGTCATACATCTCCGTGAAAATTTTTCCCGAAACTCCAAAAGGGACCGTCAACAAATTAAAAAAGAATGAATATCTTTTGAATAACCCTGTCAAAACTATTGTAGCAAAAGCGCTCAAACTCAAGATTATGATTGAGTGCCTTATTTTTATACACTGTGTTCATTTTTATGCAAATAGTATGCATACTCGCAGAGTAATTAAGGTTTTTATAAAAATGGTCCCAAATTTTTCCAAGTTTTTTCCTCATAATTTTCAGAGTTCTTAATATAGGATAATATTTTTTTCTGAAATTATGACAAACAACATTGCTCACAATACCCTGTAATCAAATATAAAAAGTAATAAAACTTGTATGAAATATGAGTAGGTTTAATAAATAATTTTTCACTACGCATGCTTCAACGATATCAAAATTTTATTTGCATATTATGTTAGCTAAATATATAGAGCAATTTTTGTGAATGTCTTAAAATCATAGCTGGAAAATTCCGAAAGTAATCGTCTATAGAAAAAGGACAAAATCAATATGCATATTCTCAACAAAAGAATAAAATATCATCAACAGTTGATAACTGATATTCGGAAAAGATTTAGATCGGAATATTTGGGACTTTTAATTCAAAGAAATGAAAACAAGAAACAAGAAAGAGATATTAAGCTAGGAGAAGTTGTGTTGATTGGAAGTGATAATATAAAATGTAATGACTGGCCTTTAGGTGTTGTTATTAAATTATTACCTGGAAAGGATGGTATTAACAGATTAGTGCCTTTGAGAACAGCAAAAGGGGATATTTTACGACCAGTCCAAAGAATCTTCCCACTTGAATTTTCCAATGAAACTTTCAGAGATGATGCTTTAAAAACTAAAATTGGGAGAATTGTTAAAAAAATACAAAAACTGGACTTGTAAACAAATTTATTTTTGAACATTAAATGTGACTTTCAGTATATATATCTTATATATTTTTTGTGTCAGTGAGTATATTAGAAATGTCTATTGTGTATGTGTTATTCTTTGAAATTTTTAAATGTTTGGTAAGTTAAGTTGTATTTCAACACTTAAGGTGGGAGGATGTCATGTATTCAGAGATTTTGTTTGTTTATTTCATGGCATCTACACCTGCGCGCTGTAACTCTAACTCAATGTAAATATTAAGCAAAAGTTTTGTTTTTGTATTTTGGCAATTTCGGTTTTTTTTTAGTTAAATTTTTTGAGAGTTCTTGCTTGTGTGGAATAAATTTTTTTTTTGATTTTTTTAAACGGCTGGATGTTTTTCGTTTTGCAGACTCCAGAATTATTTTAATGTTATGATTTCTTAAATCTATTTTAAGCCTTATTCAATTACTGCTGTTCCAGATACGCTGCTAGCGTAATAGAGTTATCGTTGCATAAATGTAAACGTAATACGGAATTTGATGGATTTATTATTGCGACATTGCGTATTTGAGTTCGCAAATTTTGATTAGTACACTGTAAAAAAATAAAAAATAAATAAATAAAAATGAATAAAAATTAAGTACCAAGAATTCCAGTGTTCTAGAAAAAGTTTAATAACTTTACAACATTTATCTATATTTTTACAGTGTATTTTTACTTAATTCTGTTCACCTAATTTATACCAGTCTGTTAATAAAACCCAAACGGAATTAAAACACTGTAATTAAAATAAGACTTTTCTTATTTTAAAGTAGTGAAGATTTGACAACATGGATTATATGCATATAATTATTGTAGAACATTCTTATATGTTAGGCTCATTTATTAGTGTTTTGTATAAAAAGTTAACCTAAGGATTTATCCCGGGTTTTAAAATATTGTTTAAGTGCAAGTAGATGTCGTACAAACACGGGTAATGCATAGAAAGATACATAAACTCACCAAATTCTTAGTATCCAATTCAATTATCGATTTTGTGTCCCTTAGTCATTCAGCTACCATGTCAGCTGTCATGTAATCCAGTTCCGTCCATACTTGCAATAACACGTTTCTGTCAATAACAGCGTTTCTGTTAATAACAGCAGTAATATTTTTGTTAATCTGCATGTTTCTAACAATGCCCGTTATACTAGCAGTGATGCCTTCGTTGCACGCGAACACAAGTCGAATTTCTAGACATGGTAAGTGTATGCATATTTTTGCACATCACCCGTCTTTGTTGGTCACAAACTTCTCAATGCATAGTGTTTAAAAACCCGATGAATCTAATTGGCTCATCGTATATTATTTTACTTTAAAATTTTTAGAAGTTTTCACGTTTTTAAATGCTTAAAAATAAGAAAACATGCTTTTATGTTTTTTTCTGGAAAGCTAATAATTTTTTTTTCTTTTAATATGTTGTAAATTACCTTGTTTTAGTATGTTTTGGGGAATCCGGAACACAAAAGTCTTCAAAATTTCTAAAAAAACAATTATTGCTTTAAAAGTTTTTCTGTTTTTTAATGCCTAAAATAATGTTTAAATCATTTTTCTATCTTAATAGGAAGAGGAAATAATAGTTTTTTCGATTTGCTTTGTTTTCAAAATCTAGCTTGCAAGCAGCGGTTGTTATGAAATGAGTTCTTGTGAAAATGCACTTTTCTTCATGATGGGTTTTCCACCATTTCTCAGATTTAAATTGTTATTAACCAAGAACCGTTAAAGGTAAATGATACAAAATTGGAACATATTATTATTATTTTTTTATTGTTTTGTTTTAATACTGATTCAGCAAATTAATATATATATATATATATATATATATATATATATATATATATATATATATATATATATATATTGAAAATATGATTTTTTAATGAAAGTTATGTATATATATATATACATATTAATATTTTTAAAAATGCTAAATTAAAATTAAAATTTCGATGTTTCTGTTTATTTAGCCATAAAAAAAAAAAATAAAAAAAAAATAAAATAAAATAAAAATAAAAATAAAAATAAAAAATAAAAAAATGAAATTCTACAAGTATTATTTTGAGTTAAAACAATTTTAAATTACTCCACTTATTTTTTTTAAATTTAATTTAAATTTTTCTTTAATTATGAGAAGTTTTATGATGTAATTTTGTTTACTAATAATATACTAAACTATCCCAGAAAACTCAAAATTTTTAGGCAACATATAAAAATTATTTTAAAATTTGTCGCGGATACAGTTAAAAGTAGTTAAGTATCCACCGCTGCTAGACGTGAAATAATTTATGGACAGATTCGAGAGATTTTATGGGCTTAATCAATATAAAATTTTGACGAAAGTAATTTGGCAGTTTTACAAGCGTTATATTTTATTATATGTTATTAGAACTTTCTTTCATTCAGTGTATTTATAAGTAAGTTATTCGTTACCAGCACACATATATTAATCTTCTCTTTAAATTGAGTGTAGAAATTCATTATAAAGCGAATATTTATATGTCAGAAAATACATCCGTGCCAGATCAACTATACAATTTATTTGGACTTTTGCCAAAAGAGCAGCATTTTAAACGAATTTACTTGAATCTGAGAATGTTGAATTTAATAACGAATAAAATAAACTCGACGAAATCATATTACATACTCACGCAAATGTAAATAAGTTCCTATACTTCTTAGGCAAAAATATTTGAATCTGTAGTGCGTATGTTTTGATATTGAAAGGTATGGATCTAATGAATATGTTTGAATTTGCTATATGAGACTTATTTTATATATATATTTTTAATTTGTTTTTACTTTTTTAAAAGGATTTCAATTCCATTTACATATTTGACTACCGACTTATTATAGAATCTCGATGAATAATATAGCGCTTAATATAAGACAATGTACTTAATTTTTTATCACAAAAGTTATTATTATAACAATAGACAGAGATTTATGGCAATTCGAACGATCGTTCCAATAATCAATAAGAATATCTTTTTTTCTAAAACTGCACAAAAAAGAGAATAACTATTGAAGTTAATGGAATAAAAGATTCGAGATAAATTTTAAAAAATCATAACTAATAGTAATATAATGTATGATATTTATGATGTAAAGTATTCGAAATTAAGTGATTTTTATGTAAAATTCCTATAAATAAAATAGTCAATTTGGGCAGAATTTGCATAGGAATGATATTCATTGCAGGAGTATTATATCGCAATGAACCCACATTTCATAGGGTCAGTTAGTAGTAGTTTAATTTTTTAAAAAGTCTTTTTTTCTATTATTTGAAACCCATATATTTAGTTTTGAAATTTGAATCACTGTAAACATTTACTTAAAGTATAATAAGTTTCTTCTGCATTTTTCTTTCTACACGCCGTGGTCTTAATTCATGATTATTTTTCCCTGGTTAATTGATCAGCTCAACTTTTTTCAAATTTTTAATTTAAATATTACTAATATGACTAATTTAAATATTACTAAAATTACTAATTTAAATATTACTAATTTTTAATGAATATTTTTAAATGGTGAATCAGAATAATTATTTAGATATTTCTGTTTATTTAAACGCAAAAAATTGAAGTTCTACAAATAATATTTTGAGTTATAATAATTTTAAATTACCCCACTTTTTCAATAAATTTTAAACTTTAGTTTTTTTCAAATTATGAGAAGTTTTATCATGTAATTTTGAATACAAATTACATGAAAAAAAATTTAATGTTTTAACACAATAAATAAAAAATACTTTAAAATGAGTCCCTGATCCTCTTAAAAGCAGTTACAGTATCCACCGCTGCTTTACGTAAAATAATTAAGGACAGATTCGAGAGCTTTTATGAGCTTAATCAATATAAAATTTTGACGAAAGTAATTTGGCAGTTTTACAAGTGTTATATTTTTCTGTGTTATTGAAACTTACTTTCATTCAATGTATTTATAAGTAAGTTATTCGTTACCAGCACACATATATTAATCTTCTCTTTCAATTGAGTGCAGAAATTCATTATAGAGTGAATATTTATGTGTCAGAAAATACATCCATGCCAGATTAACTATACAATCTATTTGGACTTTCGCCAAAAGAGCAGCATTTTACGCGAATTTACTCGAAGCTGAGAATTTTGAATTTAATAACGTATAAAGTAAACTAGACGAAATAATATTACATACTCACGCAAATGTAAATAATGTCCTATATTTTTAAAGCAAAAATATTAGAATCTGTATTAGGTATGTTTTGATATTGAATGATATGGATCTAATGAATACATTTGAATTTAGTATGTGAGACCTATTTTATATATTTTTTATTTGTTTTTTTCTTTTTTAAAAGGATTTCAACTTCATTTACATATTTGACTACCAATTTATTTTAGCTTAACAATAAAGAATATAGTGCTTCATATAAGACTATGTGTTTAATTTTCTTTCACAAAAATTATTACTATAACAATAGCCAGAGATTTGTGGCATTTCGAGCGATCGTTCCGATAATCAATAAAAATATATTTTTTTTCAAAACTGCACAAAAAAATCGAATAATTATGGACAAATGATTTAAGATAAATAAAAAAAAATCATAACTAATAGGAATCTAATAATGTATAATGTTTATGATTAAAAGATATTTGAAATTAAATGATTTTTATGTAAAATTTCTATAAACAAAAAATTCAATTTGGGCAGAATTTGCATATGAATGATATTCATTGCAAGAGTATTTTATCGCAATGAAGCATGTAATACCTACATTTTATAGGGTCATTTAGCAATAGTTTAAGCTTTTAAAAAGTCTTTTTTCCAGTATTTGAAACCCATATATTTTGTTTTGGAATTTTAATCACTGTAAACATTTTCTTAAAATAAATGGGTTTTTTTCTGAATTTTTCTTTCTACAGGCTGTGGTCTGAATTCAGGACTATTTTCCCTGGATAAGTGATCAGCTCTTTTTTTTTTTTTTTTTTTTCAAATTTTTATTTGAAATTCTAGAAAATTTTTTAATGAATATTTTTTGAAATGCTGAATTAGAATTAATATTTAGATATTTCTGTTCATTTAAACGTAAAAAAAAAAAAAAAAAAAAAAAAAAAAACTATAAAGTTTTAATAACGTTTTGAGTTATAATGATTTTAAATTACCCCACTTTTTAAATAAATTTTAAACTTCATTTAATTTTATTTACAAATGATATGATTAACCATCACAAAAAAAAATCAAACTTTTAACTCAGTATATATATATATATATATATATATATATATATAAATTAAAATGTGTCGCTGATCTCCCTTAAAAGCAATAAAGTATCTATTGCTGCTTGAAATGAAATAATCAATTGAAAGATTCAAGAGTTTTTATGAGCTTAATCAATATAAAATTTTAAAGAAAGTAATTTTGCAGCTTTACAAGTGTTTTATTTCTTCTGCGTTATTAAAACTTACTTTCATTCACTGTATTTCGTTATTATTCGTTACCAGCACACATATATTACTCTTCTTTTTAAATTGAGTGCAGAAATTCATTATAAACCGAATATTTATATGTCAAAAAATACATCCATACCACATTCATTATACAATGTCTTTGGATTTTTGCCAAAAGAGCATTATTTTAAAAGAATTTACTTGAAGCTGAGAATATTGAATTTAATAACGTATAGAATAAATTAGGCGAAATTATATTACACACTTACGCAAATATAAATAATGTCCTATACTTTTTCGGCATAAATATTACAATTTGTATTTCTTATGTTGTGATATTGAATGATGTATATCTGATGAATACATTTGAATTTACTATATGACTCTTATTATTTATATTTTTTATTTGTTTTTATATTTATAAAGATATTTCAACTTCACTTACATATTGGACTACCAACTTAGTTAACAATGTAGAATATTATGTTTCATGTAAGACAATATGCTTGTTTTAGTTTTTTTTTAAAAATATTATTGTCATTATGGGCACAGATTTATGTCCATGCCAATGCTTGTTTCCAATAAACAATAAAAATACTTTTTTTATTTTCAAAACTGCACAACAATATCGAATACTTATTGAAATTAACGAAATGATCGAGTTGAAATAAAATAAAAAATCATTATAAATAGAAATCTAATGATATATACTTTTAATGTTATAAAGTACATGAATTGGAACGATCTTTATATCAAATTCCTGTAATTAAAAAAGTTAATTGGTACAGATCTTGCATAGAAATGAAATTTATTGCATGAGTTTTATATCACAATGAAGTATGTAATATTCACATTTTATAGGGTTTAGAGGTCTGCACGGGCCCGGGCCGGGCCGGCGGAATCGTTTCGAATTTTATAATGGACCGGGCCGGGCCGGCAAAAAAATTTAATGGGCCAGTCGGGCCGGGCCGGGCCGATAAAAAAAAATTCAAGGTTTCAGCAGAAACGATAAAATATGAGCTATTTTCAACGAAAATGGTTTTAACGAGAATAAGTATAATTGTGGCCATACTAGTTTGACAGCATCAATATAAAAATGCACAGTGTATCAGCATCGGAGAATTACATCATGTGTAACCCGTTTTAATATTTTTTTAGCTGACTCATGGTGGTCCGAGATCACGCTTGCATTATTTTTCTACATATAGACAGGCCTGTCTGGTACTAGACTTAATTATTGGCAGAAAACATGATTTGTAAAATTATTAACAGCGATAAAGAACTTATGTTAGCTTAGTCTTCGGATATATACTTCTTGATGATTTTTAAATTAATTTCTCAATAATGCGAAAGTTTGTCATATTTTCTGATTAATTTTAAATTGTAAAAGTATAAAATTGATAAGCCTAACTATTGAAGGGATTTGGAATCGAATAGCGTTTTTCATTTTTGGTAAATAAAATACTTGTTTAACCTTGTTGAGATATAATAGTTTCTCAAATGATTGCAGGTTTTTTCTCAATTCCCTTGCTATATGCTTCCGGAAATTCTATTCAAAACGCTAATTATGACAGTATTTTATTAGTTTGCAGTATTTTAAAATTGCTTGTATCAAAAATTGGATAACGCCATTCGATTATATAATTTCTGAATAAAGATATCTGCTAATCTTATGCGTTTCTGAGAAAAAAAAAATGAATTTAGAAATGTATCAGAAAGAAGCTTCTTTCAATTTAAGAATGAATTTGGATTTGAAATCTATAATAAAATGACATAGAAATATATTTATAAATCTTCTTTTATTAAACAGCTTCAAAATTAACGATGTTTTTAGCTTTCTTTCTTTTTTCATTTATTCTAAGCCATATTAATTTTTCAATGAATCTTTATTCGAATGTTGAAAGTCTAAGAATTTAAGTAATCATTAATGTTGTTAATGTGTATTTGCTGTTAAATATACTGTAAAATCATTCCATAGATATGTATGCAGTATTCTTTAAAGAAATCTTAGTAATATGATAAAAATTTAAATTTTTTTTAAATCGTAGAAATTGTAACGGGCCAAAACGGGCCGGGCCTGTTTTCGCTGATTTTGTACGGGCCGGGCCTAAAATATAAAAATTTAAACGGGACGGGCCGGGCCCGGGCCTGGAAATTCCGGCCCGTGCAGACCTCTAGGTTATATATCAATAAATAAAGTTTTTAAAAACTCTTTTTTTCTGTATACGAAACCCACATATATTCTTTTGAAATTTCAGCAACTGCAAACTTTTAGTTAAAAATAAATGGTTCCTTCTGCTTTTTTCCTTTATAGAGACTGGTTTAAATTGATAAGTGTTTTTGATTGGACAACTAAACAGCTCAAAGTTAAGTCTACTAAAATACAGTGGGCAGCCAAATTATTTTTTACTCGCCAAAAACTTGAAGTTTTCATTTTCTGGTTTTTACTGATGGATTGTTAAACCGCTTTCGGTATACATGGATTAAATATTTATGGGTTTATCAATAAGAGAAAACTTTCGTTCATAAAATAGATTTTTTTCTGAAAATTCAGCAGAAATGTTCCAAGATAAATTCCTTAATAATTCGTCAAACCTCCATTTACGGATTGTACTGCTCTTGACCTGTTAGGTATGCCCTTTTTTACGTTTTTCATTTAATAACGCTTCATGATGAGAGATTATAATCATGGATTCAATCAAATTTCTATGGTTTATCGTGTTTTATTTTGACACTTTTTGCAGAGGAAAAAAAATCAAACTGAACAATAAATAACATTTTAATCACCAAACGTTCCCATAACATCTCTGAATCTCATTATGCATTGATACTATCATACTCAAATGATGTCACCTGTCAAATGTAGCCTGTCAGTGTTTTCAGCAGAAAAACATTAAACCAAGATTAACAATAAGAAAAAACGTAGTGCAACTAATAATTTAGCCATCCACAGTATTTTTAACAATGTAAACTTATGCAATGCCCTTTGATCTATATTCGCCAACTAATAATTGCATAATAAATCGCTAGTAACTTACAAAACATATTTCATTCTCACTGATTCCATTTATAAATGCGTCGTTTGATTAAATATCATTTTAAGTTATTTTTATTTTTATTTTATTTTACTTAAATATTTTCTGTCGATTGAACTTTAATTTTCTTATAGAATGTTAGTCTTAAACAATCGTTGAACTATTTATATTGTTTTAAATGTAAAGTGGTTAATCCTCCGTAATTGATTTCAGGAAAAACTTACATATATTTAAAAATATCATGCTTAAAACCTTTTTTTATTTACCAAATATCTGAAAATGGAAGTACAGTTTGAAAAGAAGTTTGACTTACGTGTACATGTTTTCCGTACTCATGGATGAAATCGCCAGAAATGGCTTATTTTCGCCACTTAATTTTAATAGTATTCTACGCCTAATTTAATCTCATAAATTTTGTCATTAAATATGGTGTCGAACGCTATAAAAATTCGTGGTAGTAATCAGCCATTTCTGGTGCAGCACTTGCACCACTCGCGTTACTCGACATTATGGAAATCTGAATTATGCAAAGTTTAAATGAATGAAGTTTGCTAAAAAGAAAATTTGATTGCATATATATTTTTCAAAGGCACTGTTTTCATAGGCATGTTTCTGCTGTTTAAAATAGATTTCTTTCATTTTTAATGTTTACTTATCATATAGAAAAGAAATTCCCAAAAATTTTCGGGAATGTTTCAAATGACATGACGTGACCAAACACCATTAGGGAGATTTATATTATACTCACATTTATCGCAGTGACGGATTTAAAACAATGCGTAAAATGAATTAAAAAAAATTTCTATGAATGGTCTCAGTGTCAGAAAAGACTTACATTAATTTCACACTCCATTTGGCGCAATTCCAATCAATACTTCGTGCACAAGTGAAAGGTCAAACAAATAAAACTGATACCAATAATGGATTATTATGCTTTTGCGAAGTTTTACATCATCGTCCTGTCTTTATTTATGTATATACAGTCGAGTCTCTATATAACGAAATCCACCGTTCCAGTAAAAAATTCGTTATATAGAGAAATTCGATGTATAGAGAATGATGTTAAAAATCGTATTTAATGTGTGAAATTTGAACAAATGTTATTTTTGGTCTTTTGAATTAAGAATTTGAAATGTTTAAAAGTAACTATTAACCTAACATTTTTCTTCTTAATTATTTAAGCTGTTTCAAAAAAGAGAACAGACATTTATTTGAAAGCTTAATGAAAATCAAATAAAGAGGACTTGCATTAATTTCAGACGAAGAAATCTGTATTTTTTGTTGTTTTGAGTTTAAAATTGTTACGCTCTCAAAAAGAAAAAAAAGGCTCAAATTTTACCAAGGAATGAAAAATTGTAGTTAACATTTTCCTCCATTTGAAGACCTCTCTTATATGCCCCTTATTGATTTCTCTCTTACATGTGTATCAATCCAATTGACACTGTTTTGAGAAGGATGTGGAAAGGTGTAAGGGAAGAGAGGTGGGATGAATTCGTTGGATTTAAAGAACAAGGAGAGAAGTAATGTAGAAAAAAAACTTAGCACTGAATTAAAAATAAGTGATGGAAAATTGATTCCATATGATTTCGAAGCTTTTTAAAACTGAATAAATTAAGACCAATTTATGAAAAATTCGTTAAATGGAGATAGATATTTCGCTATATAGAGACTGTTTTTAATGTAATCATGCGAAAAGGGGACCGTTCCTACTAAAAATTCGTTATATAGAGAAATTCGATGTATGGAGTTTCGTTATATAGAAACTCGACTGTATATCTCATTAAACAATAAATATGTGGTAAAAAACTGAAATAGTGCAAACAATCTGATTGGTAGTAAAGTCTATGTATATGTATTTTGAAAACAAATGTTTTCATTAAAGCCATTTCATGGATCTGTCATAATGAAGTCAATGTGTTTGACATATAATAAGGCAAGTATTTTACTCAACCGATTGAATTCCACACCAGATTTTATTGAATTTTATGCTTCATACTACTATTTTATCCCAAATATGTCAGAATATTGATAAAATTAGAAAACGAAAATGTCATTATTTTGAGTATTAGAAAACAAATTATTAGCTGAAAATGTTAACAAAACTCAATTAATGATAGATTGTTATAACATAGAAAAACAAAAATATGACTCATAGTTATGTTCCTTATAAAAAAAAAATCGATACATAATTTTAGCTAATTGTAGAATATTTCAAAGTGTTTAAGATATGTAACCACCTTGCGGACTTTTAAATATATTCTTAAGAAGTCAGAATTATTTTTAATGTAACAAAATACGTCTGAAAATAAAACAATTTGATAAGTGTTAAAAAAATCTGTTTTACATGCAAAATAATGTTCTTGATTGGAATATATATATGTATTACAGATAAAACATATATATTTAAAAAATGGTTCATTTTTGAACCATCACCACAGAATGTTTTTTTTGTTTGTTTGTTTGTTTTAATAAACATATTTTATAGAAAAAAATATCTTTAGGTACTATTATTACATGATTTATTTCGATGTTAGTATTATACGAAACACTCTTTCCAAATATTTACGCAACTCACACAAAATCAAAATGTTTACTAATATTTTATGATGAACATATCATAATATTGATAAAACTGAAAAAGAAATTGTTAGTTTAGGAATTATGAAACTCACTATCAGACATTGAAATATCAGTAGACATTGAAATAAAAAGAATATTGCTCAGTTAAAGTGATGGCATTGAGCTCGCATGCTATGCACACTAACTGTATATTACAGTCTTATATTTTTCAAGGAATAATGCCCTTCAAAAAACAATTAAAGGGGAAAATAGCCCCTCCCCCATTTCTACTCTATGCTTAACAATTGAACTCTGTAAAACTAATCAGGAATACGCCTTATCACAAACTAAAACTATTTGAAAATTTCCAAGCAAGTTTTATAATTCTGCAAAAAAACCCATTTACATAATTTAAGAGGAGTTGTCCCCGTTCCTTCGTTATACTTAACCATTAAATCTCCAAAACTATTCAGAGATTCGCTTTATAAAAAAAACAGGCTACATCCAAAATTTAATGCAAATCAGATAATTCTGCATAAAAAACCCATTTATCTAAATTAAAGGGGGTAATCACCCGTACCCATTTATACTTTACCAAAGAATCCCACAGCTCTCAGGGAAGCATCCTATAACTATGAACTTGTGTACAAAAATAGAAAAAAAATCGGTTCATTCTGCATGAAAAAACATTTAACTAAATTAATAAGGGTAGTCCTCCCGATCCCCCTACCCTTTATACATATCGAATGAATTCCCAAAACGAATCAGGGAAGTGCCAATCAGATTGTCATAATGAAACGATATCCAAAATTTCATGCAAATCGGTAAATTCTACATGAAAAAACAATTAATCTACATTAAATGTGGGGGGTTATCTCCTATTTACACTCTTTATACTTATCCAATGAATACTCAATACTAATCATAGAGGCGTTCAATAAGAATGATCTTGTATCTAAAATTTGAATGAAATCTGAAAATTCTGCATGAAAAACCCATTTATTTAAATTAAGGGGAGATGTAGCCTGCTCTTCCCATCTTATACTTAAGTAACGGAATACTTTTGATTGTCCCTGTAATTGAACTATTCATCCGATTTTCATAAAATTTGAAATGATTTGACAAAATTATACAACAATTATATATTTCACATTACAAACGATTTGGTTAAATAGTTTTTGCTCTGTTATATGTGGACGGACAGACGGACAAATGGGCAGATGAACGGACTGTACGGCGACTAAAGATGCTAAATATTTACATAAAATAAGCACGCACCTAAAATTCTGGCGTAAAGTAATAATTAGTAAAGAAGCACTTTTGCATTTTATTTTTATTTATTTATTTTTAAATTTCTCTCGCTCCCTCCCAATGAAATTCAAATCTGCTTCGTTCGTTAAAATTGTAAGCGTTAACAACTATCCGATGTTTGAAAACCTATCTAAAAAATGGTGCGTGAAACAAGAAAAAATAGTGGAGGGATGTTAGGTTTAAATAATGTGCCATTTCCAAGTGTTTTTTTTTTTTTTCAGCTTAAAAAATTAGATTTTAGGTAAAAAGTTACTATCATTTTTAATGAAAATTACATATTCCTAATCAACTTGAAAAAATAGGCACATGTGCATAAGTTTAATTTCTCATAATGCTGTATTTTTTTACACATTTTAATACACATCAATAGAATGCTAGTCTAAAAAGTTTCGTTGTTTTTTATTCCGTATATAGTACTTGAAAATTAAAATGAGGTAGCCAAAGTAATTAATGAGATAATAATTATTCATTAAGCTTTTTTTTTACTGATCGTAAAAAAATTTAGATATCTGTAATCAACGAAAGAGCTGAAACATAGTTGCATAAATATTAAATCTATAAACTCTGGGGGGCGGGAAATGAAAATTAACTATTAAAGTCACTATTTGATAATGCCAGTCATCTGCATTTGAAACATTTGTTTTGGCTATGAAAGATTTCTTTAAAAATGTGCTTTTTCAACAATAATAAAAGAAGGTTATATAAATCGATTTTTAATGGAATTCTACTGTTATTAACATTTGTATAGAAGTTATTTTCAGAATTTCTGAAAAGGAAAATTATCTCCGTCTGGCTGAGCAGCTTTCGATTTCTTAGGGCCAGTAAAATTCAAGATCCGCCCCTTTTTAAAAATGTCCAGAACATTTGTCTCCCTAGTAGTGCTGAAATCCTATTACTCATTTAACAGATTTCCCTGTACGTCGTAAGATAATAAGAGCTCGCTTGATCCATAACGTAAAGCTTTTTGATACTTTTAAATATTTAATAACAATTTCGTACCATTTAAAGGCAAAAATATTTAAACTAAATTTTACAAATGTTTTAGCCTAAAATTGAGGTTTGTTAAACCCACAAGTTGACGTTTATACCTGTGTTACAGTTAAAAAAAATAAAAAATATACTCTGCAGTTTTATAAAAATCTATACTTTTGTTGATTTATCAATGCGTTTTATTTCTTTCAAACTAGGTTTTTTAATTAATTACTAAATCAATTGTTATAATTTTAAAATTGTGAAACTAAGGTGAATCATGTGACCATTTCAGCAAGTTTCACAATAAAATTGAGCTTCGTACCTGCCACAGATTTTGTTGCCCATTAAGAACAATTAGGCACGCTCAAACGGTATACAGAGCGAAAATTTCTTGTATTAGTATTCATGAAACATCTTCCTTACTAAAGCTTTTTTTAATACTGTTATAATATTTCATAATTCTAAATAATGATTTTGCAAAAGTATAGAAATTTATCACAATAATCCATTTGACCTCTCTAGCGCCTATAAAATAGGGTATTGAAATTTCTGTTGTCTCCATAAGAAGAAAAAGAAAATTTTGTGTAGTGTTGATAAAATTAGCCATTTTATGCGTATAAATATGGTTAGTTGTAGGTTGAAAAAGATTGATAATAGATTATATTTTCATTTTTCTATTTCATTTTCATTTACAATTAAAATTGAAATTAATAAATTAATTAATTCTTCTTTTTAGATATCTACTTGTTCAGATGGAAAACAAAATTTTCGTAAAATAAGAATTGAAAGAATTTAATACGTAAATAAGTTCCGTTTAATAAATAATAATCATACTATCCATGTTTAGTCAAAGTGGTAAATTTCTTTTCTTTTTAAAGCTGTTCTTACCATTCAATCGAACAATTAATATTGAATTTCTATTTTTTTTTTTTTTTTACAATTAATATTGAATTTCTGTTTTTTTTTTTTAGTCAGTAAGACATTATTGATACTGAAACATGATAATGCAATTCAGCTATAAAACTTAATTTTAAGAGTCGTTTGATGTGTTGGCTGATAGGGGAAAATTTAAATGTTCAAAATATAAATTTATTGGACATTTTCCTTGGATGCTTTATCATAAATTCATGCTGTTACTTTGTTTCTGACAAATCTGCTATATATAAATTAACATAAACTAAATAGCTAGATAAGTCATATTGTGAAAAAGTTGCATATCGGGACATTGAAATGCATCATAAAATAGAATCAAGTTTATCCGAAAGCATTTTATTACTCTCATGTAAGCTATAAACTTTCCTACAATGTTGCATTCAGGGACAATAAAACATTAATGTTTATTATAAATGAATGATGATTTTTTAGTTTTCTTAGAAACTGTATAAATTTAATGTTAATTTAAATAATTATTTAAATGAAGTTCAAAATTCTGGAGTTATATTTGCACTAGTATAGTGATTTAGTCCTTTTTTTAGTTTTAAAAACTTACTGTACGAAGAACTGGTTACATTTCACAAAACTTCTTTTCAAATAATAATGACTTATCTGACAGAGACAAACCTGCGTTCAATTTGGGAACGGTCGTAGCCAAATTTAAAACTGGTATTCCATAGTGAAACCTCATTTGCTGAAATGGTCAGTATCAATGCATATTTTTATTATATTTTGTCTTTTTTAGAAAATTAGTATCAGATAAAAACAAAGCAAAATTGACCAAAATTCAAAATAATTACTCAAATATTTATTAAAAATTGAGAGATTTTCTTTTCTCTGTGCTCTTATATAATTACATTTTTTAATGCATTTTTGGAAGGATTAAATAATGCAAAAATGTGATTGAATTTTTTTTGTTTGTTACATTCTCAGTAATTTAGTAAAGAGAAAGAATTCATAGTTGTACAATAAAACAATATCAAAGAAATTTCAAAACACTTTGAATAACAAACAGGAATTTTTAAAGCTTTATAGCTAAAAAAGCACTCTTACTTTATATTTTAAAAGATTACAGAATAGAAAATTGAGTCGTTGGGGAGAAGGGGTGGTACCATAATACTTACCCATCACGGATATGCATAATATAAAAATATATTTCAATATTTTTATACCATAATAAAGCTCTAATAATAAATTGCTGATGAACCAATTTCGACAGGTTATACAAAACGCCAAACTACTGAAGTAGTACCTGAATGCGTAGTAGAAACATCCTTATAAGTCTAAAAAAATAATCATATTAACTAACAATTTACAACGTCAGATTAAAAGTCTTATATCCAATTAAAATATATAATTAAATCGAAATTTGAATGAAAAAAAGGATCATGAAATATCAAAGAATATGGAAAATATGATTACAAGTATCTTGGCAACATGAGATAAGATATGTTATATCACGAAACTTCATTTCCGGTTTAATTCTATTGGTTATTGAGACTTTATGGTATTTTGGCTCTATGTTTGCAATCATTTGGGTTTCTGACTTGTTAATAGTTGCTGGGGGGGGGGGGTTGATTTTAAACATTTTATCACTGAGGAAGCGAGTCCCAGTTACTCGCGAAACGTATACGTATGTTTATGTGATTTTAATTATTGTGTGTTTAAACGTTGGTTTTAATGATTGTAATTTCTTTGTAGAATAAATTGAAGGCGTTTTCATTTTTCAAAATTTAGGGACTGCATATCTTGGATACATTTCACTGACTTTATGAATAATGGTGCAAATGACACAAAATTAATAAAATCTTCATCTTTACAAGACTTACAATCATATACAAGTTCAACCCAGTGCTCTAGAACATACAAATCTCTTTTATTCCTCTTTTCCCTGATTTCTATGAGCCCAATATCTTGGTCACATTAATTATATGAGTGCCCTGAAGTAAAAAACTTCGATTCTGCTCTCAATTGAAATTATGGAGTTTCAGACGATCAATAATTTTCCCACACGTTTATTAGATTTATCGTCTGAAAAGTAAACCACTTTTTCACAATTCGGAGTGATACCATGAAATTAATGCATCCGTACACAACCTGACACAATCCCCACAGTATAGCAAATGAGTGCTCACGTAAATTTCTCGAACAACCAACCACCATCTACAACTTACACATACACCACACGCACACACACATATATATGTGTGTGTGTGTGTAAAACGTCGGAGTGATCGTAGAAAAACATCTGTTGAAACGATGGAAGGAACGGATTATTGCATAATATAGCTTGCTAATTTAGATTAATTATTCTAAGTTAAAGAATAAATGAACTATCATATAAGTCGTGGCTTGAATGCAAAGGCAGACGGATGAATTGATTTGGTTATTTCTCCATTAGAATGCAAGATATCAAGAAATACGTGACATCAATCTTTATTACTGTCGAATTTCACACGGCTGATCCACACAACATTCAAATCACCTGTAATACGCCTCTCACGAAGTGGCAAACATCCACTTAAATCCTTTCTCAAGAATAAATACAAAATTTTTCTTTATGCATCCATTTCTGTGAATAATACATGGAAATCGACAAACAGCTATCTACCAACTCCATGTTATACTAAATTTAAAAGTAAAATAAAGAATATGTCCTTGAAATAACGGAGCTTAAAACAGATCACGACTAAAAGAAAATTCGATAAAAAACTGATACTTCACGGGGATTAGTTTAGCAGTTAAAAGGTCAGTCAGTTCTGCACTTTACCCCACCCGTCATGGAGTTTTAATCGTATCTAATAGAATCCTGCGCGGGCTCAGGCTGAAGCAAGCATGTAACGTAAGCATGGAAAGTCCAATCAACGGAATCAGAAGCTGTGGATAGGAAGTTTCCAACCTCTTCATTGGTTAGTAGGAGGAGCTTCATGTTCGGATTCTTTTCCCCATCGCGGTAGCTTACAAAATTAAACAGAGGTAAAAAGTCAGTAAGCGCAATTATTATGGGGTGCCCAAACGATATTTTAGTAAAATATCTATATTAATAAAATAACAAAACGCTCTGTCTGTGTGTGTGTGTGTGTGTGTGTGTCTGCGATGACTAGAAAAATCTACAGCATGTACGAGGCTCAAAATTTTTTTGAGAGTAGCCCCAAATCTCTCCTGATGCACCTGAGCTTCAGAATTTCGAAATTCTATTTATTAACTGAGTAATTAAATTCCAAAGATCACTCTCATAAAAATCGCCTTTTTTCTTCTTTTTTTCCCTTCATTTAGTTATGGATGGTTGGTTGCATAAAATTTTCGCATAAATAATTAAAAAAGCCGGAACAGACCTTTAAAATTCATAGACTGGCTAACTAGCAGTTTAAATGATGATTTTTTTATCACAGCGGTTGTAAACCATGGAGGAAAAAGATAGGCGGTAGTGAAGTAAACCGAAAAAAGGGTTGCAATATTAAACCATTTATCGCTCAAATTTTAATAACCCAAACAAAAGTTTTTGGAAGGGATTTTGCATTAATAAGACGAATTGAAAGAAATGAATTACAGCTGAAGCATATTTTAAGAAGAAATAGTAATTTTTTAAAATGGCCTTTTTTCTATTATATTATTTATTTAAAAAAAATGATTGCTTTTAAAATAACTGAAATTGATAAATTCAAAATAATTAAATGTCAAAATAAAATTAAATAAAATATTGAAAACGTTTGATTTGAACTAAAAATTTTATTACTAAAAGTTTTCTTTTTTTTTTTTTCAGAACTTTGATACTTTATAACGTAGATGAAAAATGTCTATGATTTACCAATATATTAATAACTCTATGTCAATATATAAAATATATTTATGAAAACATCTTTTAAAATCATGCGCGAAAACTTAAATAACAAATATTAGTCTAAAATCTAGATTTCAGAGTGCAGACGATTTTAAGACATTAACGAAAGAATGTTAACGTTTCAAGCAAAATCTTAAATGGTGCTTCTATATTGATATTTCAAAGTCATATGATAAAAATAATCACATAATTCTTGCCTATGATTGATATATTTGTATCTTTTTATGCATTCCGATCGTGTTTTACAGTCAATAATGGCACAAAACGTTATTTTTTAAACGAAATTTTAGTCACAATAATAGTTTAAAAGGTAAAAAACAAAGAAATACGGGTTTAAACCAGTTTGAATTGATCGGCGTGTCAAAATTAAATTATGGCTTTAATTTGGTTTTAAAACAAAAATAAAATATAGCTGTTTGGCGTGCAATTGTTCGTTTCCGCAAACGATTCATACACCATAAAAAATTATCAAATAGCAAAGTAAATAATTTATCAGAAATAGTCATAAAAAGAATAGTAGCAAAAGTGGTTATAACCTTAATGTTTAGACTAATTAACACATAACCCGATCCCAACAAGAAAAAAACAGACCACACTCCGATCCGTGATAGGCAAAATTTCCGTGCGTATAAACCCTACCCGAACCTAAAAATTCTGTTTGAAAAAAAAACTATGGATTTGATAACTGACCCGAACCAAATCTCAATCCCATAAAAATGTTCAAATGAAGCATAACCCGATCCAAACAAGGCAAAATAATGTTAGTGGGCATGAAACCTGACCCGAACCTAAATATTGTCTTTAAAAAAACTCGAAATATGACTCGAACAAAATCTGAAACCGATAAAAATATTCCATTGAACTATAACCCGATCCCAGCAAGACAAAATACTTTCCGTGGTCATAAACCCGACTCAAACCTAAAAAATTCCATTTGAAAAATTCTGAAATTTGACTCAAACCACATCTAAATCCGACCAAAATATTCGAAAGAACCATAACCGGATTCGAGTAAGACTAAATAATTTCCGTGGACATGAACCCGATACGAACCTAAAACTTCCATTCGAAAAAATACCTGAAATTTGAATCGAACCAAATCTGAATCTGACAAAACTATTTCAAAGAACCGCAACCGGATTCGAACAAGACAAAATATTTCCATGGACATGAACCCAATCCGAACCCAAAAAATTTCTTTGAAAAAATCGCGAAATCTGAACTGAACCAAATCTGAACTTGGCAAAAATATTCCAGTGAAGCATCTCCTTATTCGAATAAGACAGAATAATTTTCGTGAACACGCAAGAAGGTCCGAACCCAAAAGTTCCATTTGAAAAAAAAAACCCGAAATCTGAATTGAACAAAATCTGAACCCGATTAAAGTATTCCAAAGAACTATAATTCGATCCGAGCAACACGAAATAATTTCCATGGACATAAACCCGACTCGAACCTAAAAAATCCGATTTGAAAAAAACCTGAAATTTGACTCAAACCACATCTGAGTCCGATCAATATATTAGAAAGAATCATAACCGGACTCGAATATGATAAAATAATTTCCGTGGACATGAACGAGATTCGAACCTAAAAATTCTATTTGAAAAAATACCTGAAATTTGAATCGAACCAAATCTGAACATGACAAAAATATTTCAAAGAACCGTAACAGGATCCGAATAAGACAAAATTTCCATGCACATGAACCGAATCTGAACCTAAAAATTTCTTTGAAAAAATCTCGAAATCTGAAATGAACTTGATAAAAATAGTCCAGTGAAGCATGTATTTATTGGAACAAGGCAGAATAATGTCCGTGAACACGCAAGAAAACCCGAATCGAAAAATTACATTTGAAAAAAAGCCGAAATCTAAATTAAACCAAGTCTGAACTTGACAAAAATATTCCAGTGAAGCATGTCTTTATTCGAATTAGAATAATTTCTGTGGACACGCAGGAAGACCTGAACCCGAAAATTCCATTTGAAGAAAACGCCGAAATCTGAATTGAACAAAATCTGTTCCCGACAAAATTATTTCACATAAACCTAACTGGATCCGAGCAAGGCAAAAAAATTTCCGTGGACATGAATCCGACCCGAACATTTAAATCGAATTTCAAAAAATACCTGAAACCTGAATCGAACCAAATCTGAACCCGACGAAAATATTC
Organism: Maratus speculifer; assembly: GCA_964019185.1. Classification (NCBI taxonomy): domain Eukaryota; kingdom Metazoa; phylum Arthropoda; class Arachnida; order Araneae; family Salticidae; genus Maratus; species Maratus speculifer. The sequence goes on along the minus strand of OZ025297.1, from coordinate 174,889,358 downwards.
TAATGAATCATAACCAAATCCGAACAAGACAAAATAATTTCCATGGACATGAACTCAATAAATGGTTAGATAACATTTGGGTTGCGACTACATTACGGCAAGTCTTTGATTTTATTTAATTTCACGTTAGGTTACAGTTGGATCACGGTTAATTTAAAGTTAGGTTAAAGTTAAATTGCATTTATGTGATGGTTAGAATAAGAATAGGTTACAATAAAGTGACGGCTAGGATACATTTATGTTATATTTAAGTTACAGTAGGGTACTGTTAAGTCGCAGTTAGGTTACAGACAGATTATGGTTATGGTACAAAAGTTTACGGTTAGGAATTTGTTCACAGAGCACACAGAGTTCACAGAGTCCACATTACGCATGCTTTGATTAAAAATATACACTTTTATTAAATGGCTTTGAAATTATAATACTATATACCAATCTTTTATCATCGCGTATCGATTTCATTCACAGTATAGTCGGATTTAAGAGTGATATAATTAGTTTGAAATTCAAAATATTTTACTTGGGATTTCTATGCGAAAAAAATAATTAGTTACGTGATTTAAAAGTGATTTTTACGGGTAAATATCAACACTTTAACACGAAACTAACGCAATTGTTGGATACATGTTCCCTCCCGTGGTTCTCATTGCTCATTTTAAGTATTTTTAGAGCTTAATAGTAGTTGTTTTTAAAACCAATTTTTCACAAAGTCAGCTGCGACGTATTTCAGCCAATGTATTTCTGCATGCTTCCAGTTAATGATAAAATTATACAAATTTCAAGTTCGTTTAATATTGTTAATACGGACCCGGGCAACACCGGGCGGGTCAGCTAGTAAAAAATAAACCTTTTGAAAAATATTTTTATTCTAAAAAGGAGAAATGGACTAATAGAACAAATTTAATATTTCGAAATAAGAGATTGACATTTAAGTAATACAATTGAGTTCTTTTTAAAAAATTAAATAATATATTACGCTGAATTAAGGAAAAAGGGGAACTTTAGCTGATAATTAAATATTAGTAAATTACTGAAATATTAAAAAAGTATATTCTTATCAGAATTTAGAACGAAATCAAAACGAAAACATCGCGATTTTTTTTATTATTACATATATATACAGGGCGATAATAGATTGGCAAAACAGGCGATAGTAATCATCCAAATAAGTAACTTTCAACAAAGAATGCATGATGTGAAATAAACGCAAATATAATTTCGCATTTTAAATCTTGGTCCATGCAACCAATAAAGTTCTTATTATGTTTCTAGTTATCGGAAGAGGCATTGCAACTTACCAGAAGAACGCATGCAAATTTGGTATGACAAAGAAGTAGAACGTGCCTGTAAAATTTATCTTTTGATTAATACATAAAAACTGTTGATGTAACAGTGCATCAACATGTGCACCTGTTAATTGCAGTAGAAACATATCGGAAGATGGTGCCCTTTATTGCAATGGAAAGTTCAATTTGCTGTTCATCGAATAAACTGCAAATGGAAATGACTAAGAGGCTCAACGATTGCATGGGGATCGGTTTCCCAAATCACTTAATCGTTTTTTGCATGTTTTTGCTTTGTATCAAAATACTATTTCGGCACCCTCAAGTTCATTTGCGTTTCATTTCTAATCATTCATTCTTTGAATAAACTTGTTTGTTTGGATGTCTTCTATCACTTCTTCAAGTTTATCAATATATATATCGTTTAATTAAAATGAAGTTATCTGCCTATCAAATTCCATATATTCATTACAAAATGATGTATAGTAATACGTTAGTGAAATGATAATGATAATATCTCCTCCATTAAACAAACAGTACATGCTTTCCAGAAAATATATAAATTCTTAATGCCTTTCTGAATGCAGACGTTAGAGAACTAGCCTAGTTTATTTTGTAGAATAGTTATGCCCAAAAAACTAGACAATACCAGACAATAAATCTATAATACTAGATGCATTAGTGGAAAATATTTATTTCAATCCGTTATTCTGAATTATTTTGAGATTTCCGATCTATTTAGATTTTGTCAGCCATCGCAGTCAGACAGAGCGGATTTCTTTCTTATTAATGCAGGTCTGTGCGTATTATAAATTTAAACGTATATAAGGTTTATCTAGTAAAACTTTTAATGTATAGAAGTACTTCTGCATTGGTCAACTAAGAAAGAAACATGTTTGCCACTGTAATTCTAAATGCACTATCGCAAAAGATTGATTAGTTTGTGTTATAGATCAATAACTATCACTCTCGGATACAGGTAATGCTTTCACCAATTTAGAAAACTCACTAATAATATATTTCATATGATTTAGCGAAAGTGAAGCAAATTATTATACTTTAAGTGGCACTTTATGAATATTCTGAGAGATTCTTTATGATACGATACTATACGATGTTCATTACGATAAAAATATATTTTTTTTTCACATAAGATAGTATTTTGGAATAATAGAATAATCATGCTAATGTAAAGAAAAGTAAGATATCGAGATTGGTTTTAGATAAGAATGTTTTCTAAAGTGCTGATCATAAAATATATATAATTTTGAAATTAATAATATATTTAGGTTTTCGTAAAAAATATTATGCAGTTACTATAGTGAATATATGGTTGTAATAATAAACTTTTTTCTCCATATTAACTTAATTAAATCCAAGTTTTTATAATATCTATTTTTCCCCTGCCTTTTAATGACATCTTAACATATCATTATATTTTTATCCCATGTATTTAGTCAACATATTCTTTTATTCCTTACTCTAAAAACAGTATTCTGTTAAAAGCAACACATTTCCTAAAACCACTAATTTATTTTATTAATTCTTTCGAGACAGTTGACATTCATTTTTTTAATACCTTGTTTTTCTTTTAAAAAAAATTATTCGATAACCAATCATACTGTGTGAACCGCACACGAGCCGCATACCATAAAAATTACTTCGTCAGACAAAATGCGAATTCTTTCTTTATTTAGCATATATGGATCATTGGGTTTTAAAAGACGGTGCTTTTATAAATATATGACGTACAATATCGGGAGATAATTGAAAAGACGCTTGCACCACAAACTTCCTAGTACATACTACAAATGTTCAATGCATCCTCCTTAGTCATTCGGCAAACATCCCAACGTAATCCAGTTCCATCTATGTGTTTAAGAGCATGTTTCTGTCAATGGCCATCAAAGTCTCATTTATGCCTCATGTGAGCATCCAATTAGACTTTTATACTTGGTGAATACATATGATTCTTGTATCAGCCATCTTTGTAGGTTGTATACCTATCAATAAGCAGTCTTTAGAAACTCGGTCAGTCATTTAGGCTGAAATGTATCAATAAGTATTAATATGCAACTTAACACAGTATAAAATAAATTTTAAAACAATGTTTAAAACGCGGGATTAGTTAAACTTTTAGCAGATTAGTTTACGTAGTATTTAGTGAACCGCCTTTAGTGCAAAGAATAAAAAAAAGCGTGCTGAATTATATATATATATATATATATCTATTATATATATATATATATATATATATATATATATATATATATATATATATATATATATATATATATATATATATATATATATATATATATATATATATATACATATATATATATATATGTATATATATATATATATATATATATATGTATACATATATATATATGTATATATATATATATATATATATATATATATATATATATATATATATATATATATATATATATATATATATATATATATATATATATATATATATATATCACTGAAGACGATAGATCATTAAAGGCTACCAGAACAAATCTGTTGAAAGTTTATCTATTCTAGCGTTTTCGACGTCGTTCCACACAATCTTGTATCATTTTTAACTTAAGGGTGTCCGGGACACAAAGTCATCAAATTTTCCAAAAAAATTTATTCAACTAAAAATTTCTCTGTTTTTTTATACTTAAAAGGACGTTTAAATTATTTTTCTAGCTTGATTAGAAGAAGAAATATATATATATATATATATATATATATATATATATATATATATATATATATATATATATATATATATATATATATATATATCACTGAAGACGATAGATCATTAAAGGCTACCAGAACAAATCTGTTGAAAGTTTATCTATTCTAGCGTTTTCGACGTCGTTCCACACAATCTTGTATCATTTTTAACTTAAGGGTGTCCGGGACACAAAGTCATCAAATTTTCCAAAAAAATTTATTCAACTAAAAATTTCTCTGTTTTTTTATACTTAAAAGGACGTTTAAATTACTTTTCTAGCTTGATTAGAAGAAGAATATATATATATATATATATATATATATATATATATATATATATATATATATATATATATATATTTCATTTTGGTTTGTTTTCAAAATCTACCTTTCAAGTCATTGTCATGTCATTTGTTGTCATGTATATGGCTTTTTGTGAAAACGCGTTTTTCACCTTGAAGTTTTCTTTATATACAATTTGTCGAATTTAAATTGTTATAAGTCAAAAACCGTTAAAGGTAATAGCTTCAAACTTGGAATATGTATATTTTGATTGTTTTACTTTAAGTTTGCTTCAGCAAATTTGAACAAAAAATTATTTTTGAAAATATGATTTCTTTAAAATAAAAGTTACAGCATTATTCTCAAAACATTTACTTTAAATATTTTTTTTAATATTTTTAAAAATGGGCGTATGGGGATTAATATTTAGATATTTCTGTTTGTTTAAATGTAAAAAAAATACTGAAATTCTACAAATACTATTTTGAGTTATAACGATTTTAAATTACCCCCTTCTAAAATAAATTTAAAAAAAATCAATAGTTTTATTATATGATTTTATTTACAGATAATATGGTTAATCATCACAAACAAGCAAACATTTAACACAAAAATAAAAATATTTTTAAAATGTGCCTCGGACAACCTTGTGATTTTTGGAATGAATTATCGATATTTTAAATGCATAAAAATAAGAAATATTATTAAATATATATTTTTAAAAACAATTATATGTATTTTAATACTTGCTCAATTCCGTTGTTAGTTGTCTGTTTCCGTATGCTTTAAAAGCTGTAAAGTATCCACCGTTGCTTTAGGTGAAATAAATTATTTAGAAAATGTTATTAGCTGGATCAATATAAAATTTTGAGAAAGTAATTTGGCAGTGTTACAGACGTTATATTTTTTTGTGTTATTAAAACTTACTTTCATTAACTGTGTTTATAAGTAAGTCATTCGTTCCTAGAAAATATATATTAATCTTCCCTTTAAATTGAGTGCAGAAATTTATATTCAAGCGAATATTTTTATGCCTTAAAATATATCCATGAGAGATTAACTATACAATTTATTTGGATTTTTGCCAGACGAGCTGCGTTTTAAATAAGTATACTCGAAATTGAGAATGTTGAATTTGATAATGTAAAAAAATAAACTAGATGAAATCGTATTACATAATCATGAAAATGTAAATAAGGTTCTATATTTTTTGACATATTTCAGATTATTTATTGCGTTTGTGGGTTTATAGTCAAAGATATTGATTTAATGTAAATATTTGGCTTACCTATGTGAGTACTTTATTAATTATATAGGTCTGTAGTGTTTCCCCCTTGTGTGGGAAAATAAATCAATAAAATACAACAGTTAAAATACACAATCAATAAAAAATTTTAACATAAGTATACGTTTCGCAAGTTCAAGGACTCACATCCTTAGTGTTAAAATGGAAAAAATGTAAAATATATAAAATCAACTCCATCCCCAACAGAGCAAGGTGACCACCCCCAAGAATATTTTTATATAGATATTAGTTTTCTAAGGGTATTCCATGTAAAACAAATATTTAAATACTGGAAGATAGCCCGTCAAAATGACGTGTTTCCATTTTTAAAAGGATGATAAAACATTACAACAACTTTGGTCAATCATAGCCACTTTAGGCTTAAACAATTTTGAAAAATACAAAGACTGAACATGAGGGAAAAATCTGAAAAAAAAAATATTTGCATTTAAAATTATAACAAAACTATATGGTGGATGGGGAGGGATTGTAATGAACAAATGGTAAATGCATAAATTTTAAAAGAATAAAGTAAGGTAAAATATCAATTATAAAAAAATACATTGCGAAACTACAGCCAAAAAATATTTTAAAATACTGAGAGAAAATAATAAAAATATCCAAAATGTATAATTTTTTTTCCAATTTTGGCCATTTCCAGGCGAATATGAAAGGGTAGCCAAATTATTAATTGAATGGGTAAAATAATGGCATAGAAATATGCAGCTAATGAATTTCACTCACAAAAATACAGTAATTATTTGACAAAAAGCATGCAAATTAACATGCATTAATAATGCAAAACATGCACTAATAATGCTATTTTAAAACATTTGTGAATTAACTATTTTATACCGTTAGCTAATACATAAAAAAAATACTTTATAAGATCGAAAACAAATGTCAACAATAAAGAGTAAACAATCGTGATTCGTTATGTGACAATCAAGTCATTCACCGCTGTAAAAAAAAATTATAAAATAACATAAATAAATAAATAAATAAAAATAATAAAAAAATAAATAAAGCAACACGAATATAAAAATTCTAACAATATTGTATTTAAAACGCACCTTCGCTTTTCTTAAATAAAAAGTTTTAATTAAACACTGTTAAAAATTTGACTGTTTTGCTGCATCGTCATTACACAGCTTTTATAGAAAATGATTACTTTACAGTATTACACTGTTAAAAATTTGACCCATTTGTTGCAGCGTCACTCCACAGCTTTTATAAAACATCTCTTTTATGACCAATGAGAATCCTCCATATCACAGTAAAGTAGCCGCTTTATATAAAAGGAGTATTGCTGCAGCATCACTCCAACGCTTTTATAGAAAACGGTTACTTTGTGTTTGTTACTTACAGTGTATTCTATAAAAGCTGGGGAGTGATGAGGCAGATAAAGGGTCAAATTTTTAACAGTGTACTGCTAAAAATTTGATCCATTTACTGCAGCGTCACTCCACAGCTTTTATAGAATGTCTCTTTTATGACCAATGAGAATGCTCCATAACACAGCAAAGTAATCGTTTTCTATAAAAGCGGTGGAGTGATGCTGCAGCAAATGAGTCAAATTTTTAGCAGTGTGAATATTGTGTTTGAAATAGGGAAAAGATTTCAAAGCACAGTAAAATGTAGTGACGTCATTTACAGCTCAAACTGTAAATCTGACAAATGAGAATGCTCCATTACGACTCTGGAACGTTTGCATTGAACGAAAAATTGATAGCCTTAAAAATCGGAGATAACTTTTCACAATGGAATTTGTCATTGGTCACAATGTGTTTTTTCTCGTGGATGGGTTGACCCCCGGAATCGTTATACACGGAGGGATTTTATATATATAATTTAATGCCATGCTTAGTTTAGTATACTAACGAACTATATAGTTTTAAATTCAAAGCTTATTTTTATTATTTTTTAATTCACGGAAATATACCGGGGTACAAAATGATAGGAAAGACTATTTAACAATCTAAATAAAAAATGTAATTATATTAATCCTCATGTGAACCACATAAATTTATTGTATCATATTTAATACTTAATTTCAACACGAAGAAAACATTCTAAAAGAATTTTTATTAATATAATGTTGTATTATGTGTTGCGTTTTTACTCGACATGCAAAATGGGAGAGCAAAATGATAAGGACGGAACAGATTTCTTTAAATTATAGAAATATTACATGTCATTTGGGCTTCTTCTATGTTTAATAATTTTAAAGCAACATTGTAGCATAGAGTTTATATAGTTTTGAATCTATTGAAATGGCAAAAAATATCATATTTTCAAAATTTCAGATTTTAATTCTTCTTTGGAGTTATGCTGTAGCACTTTCATTACATATTGTGTCCTATAATAACCCAAACATTGTTCTTGGGATTCAGATTTGGACCATTAGCTAGCCAATCAAGTTTCGACGTCTTCTTTATCTTCAAATCAAGTTTTTGGAACTTTTTTTGAGTGAATTTAAGTATTATCTAGGTGAAAATTTTGTTAAATATGGCAATTTGTTCACTCAAGTTCAGCAAATGCCACTGTAAAATGCGATCATGGATATGTCTATTTTGTTTATTCAATTAGAAAAGGAATTATAAGCTTATTTGCCAAGGAAACGGTAGCCCAAAACATTAAACTCATGGTAAATACGTCTTGTTTATTTTAAAAGCCTTAAAAATATAGATGAATTCCATCTGGAATATTGAAATTAAATTTCTTTTCAGCAATGAAGGTAATTTTAGGCCGCTTCGTTTGCTGCTTCAAGTGTTCTGCAAAGAGACATTAGGCTTTTTTTATTACCAGATGTTAAGCACGAACATGGGTATGGTTACTCCCGGCATTTTTATTGGTATTGATATGATTAATACTGATGTTGGTTTCTTTATCTGATTTCCAAATTCTTTTGATGTCATTATTTTACTTGGAGCCATGTGAATAATCAAAATTTTGGATCGTTTGGAAATAAATTTTGGCTCTTCGGTAGATTTTATAGTTACATAAATAGTTGTATTCTGCAAGAAATTGAAAATTATAGTCTTCGAAAGTTTAATTTCATCAGCAATTCTTTGAAAATACATTCCGATCTTGTTATAAGCTAGAATTTATCCTCTTTCAGAATCAAAAAGTATTTCGATTCACCCTGTAATCCAAATGTTTTGCTAATTAAAGAAATATGTCCAGAATCAGTTTTAGATGCGAAGTTAAATGATATGCGAAAATAGCTGCCAAACACGTTCCGCTGTTTTAGAAAAATCGATTGCATTCTTATCATTTTGCTCTTACGTAAACTTAGCAAAATACATATTTTTAAAAATATAAATTATATATGTGTAATTTTCGTAAACTGTTACTTTAATATTAATTGGAAAACATAATATTTAATTTAAATACAAAAGTTTAAGGATTTTGCATAGCAAACACAAACTGATTTTATATATATATATATCAGTCTTATTATTTTGCACCCCGTTATATAAGTCCATTGAAATGCTAGGTTTTGATAGTCAATATTATAAGAAAATATCTTTATTTTGGAAACCGAGGGAAAAAGTTGGAATTATTTTAAGGAAATAAATACAACAAATGTTTTGAGATAATATAATTAACCATTTAAAATAAAAATCTTGTTGAGAGAAATTTTTGTGACAAAAAAGATTTTCTTTAATAATTTTTTTAATCACATAAATTAGTGTAAAAAGAAAAATAAATCAATTTATATAAAATTTACACATGAAAAAATCATTGCATAAGTTTTTTTTTCTTTATTACTGATAATAGATTAAGGAACCACCAGTATTTTAGCTAGTTATAACCATATGTTTTTTACTCCCGTTTCTATTTTCAATTGACCAATTTAAATTTTAGCAATCCGCTTTGTGTAATTATGCGTCAATTTATGCCATGGAATATAGTCCTTGTTTGCCAAAATATAATGTCCTAAGGAATTGCTGTATCTTATGTTGTTATAGTAACATTTTCTATTCTGGCTGTTTCAATGTAAAATAGACGCATTTAAAGTCGTGAAAACTGGACAATTTTTAACAATTGGTAAATTTAAGCTATGGCAATTGACTATTTACCACCAAAAGATAATGAACTAAGAAATATCCAAAAATTTTGCGGGTTATAACAATATTTTATACTCTGATTTTTTACAAGTGTGTCATTGGATTACATATCTGTTAAATGTGCATATTTTTTTAGTATTATTTAGTTACTTTTTAGTGATGGAATTTTCATTTTCTTATGTAATAGTTGTCGGAAACAGACGATGGGCTGGTATTTTTTAATTAAGCCTAAATGGACGAAATTTCAGTAAGGCAAATGGGATATACTTTTGAAAAAAAAATCATTCTTAAAAAAATTAAAGCAATTTATAATCAGTAAAATTAGATATAATTTAAAAATAAATGTGACTTATAAGTAGATTTTTCGTACAAAAATTGTAGAAAAATCTAAATTTTGCGATGGTTAGATGTAATTAATTTTGCTAAAAAATAGAGTTAGATTATGTAAGTCCTTTTCGCAGTCGATATCAGTGTCACTGTTCTCATGGATATGTTATTTTTTATAACATAGATTTCCTTTGATTTCAATATTCGCGTATGCAATAGAAAAGGAAATCTCGAACCAGAATATTTTTCATGATTTGTCATGACAAATAATCATTGAGAAGATTTGTCTTATATCGACATATATCGTAGTGACGGATTTAAAAACATTGAATTTAAAGAAATTACTTTGAATGATTTAAACATCAGAAAAAATTAATATCACACTCATTTGGCGTAACGCCAATCTGTACTGTAAGCACACTTATCAAAAGTTGAATGAATAAAACTGATTCATATAATATAATATTATGCTTTATTTACTTAATATCATATATCATTATTTGTTATTTATGTTGATTTACGAAAAAGAAGAGAGAAATGGAAATAGTATATAAACCGTGATTGACATCACAACATCCATATTTTACTCAAATATATCCATTAAAGCAACTTCTTGATTGTGTAGTAATGTAGACAGTGTTTTTGAGCTATAGTAACGGTAAAAGTTTTCTTAACCTACAGAGTGTGAAGCAATTAAGATCCCGATTTCAAAATTAATTTTTTCAAAAACAAAGATCAATAGAATCAATTTGGAATTTCGAAATTTCAGAAATTAAAATTCCAAAAATTGTTAAAATATGGCACTGTAAGCCGAAAATATTCTTCTCTGCTAGCAATCTAAAACATGAAAAATGTCAAATCAAACATTCTTTGCAATCAGAATGCAAATTTTTCAAAATATTCACCGTTCGAAAGTTCTGTGTTAGACTTTTACAGCTTACCTAATAGACAAACCGTTTATCTCATAATTCTATCGATCCTTGTTTTAGAAATATTTAATTTTGAAATCGGGGTCTTATTTACTTGACACTGTATAAACGGCCACATTAACCTTTTATTAAAGTCTGTGCTTACATACTTTCAGTACTAAAAGATGTTATTAAACAAACAATCACCATTTATTTTATTATTTATAAGGAAATATTGTATAAAATAAAATTTAAATTATTTTTAAATGCACTCTTCTGTTTGGCCAATATTCGATTACACTAATATTGATTTTACCTAATGCATGATCAATCTTGAGGGCACAGACTATCTTTGAAACCATCTTTTTAACTTTGAATGACACTATAATAATATTTGGTGGGATAATACTTAACACTAAAATAAATAAATAAATTTTTAACGAAAAAAATCTTGTACACTCCAAAAAAATATGTTAAATTTAAAAATTGCAAGAAAATTAGATGTAATAAAAAAAATATTACATCTAAATTTACTGCAATTGTTACGGCAAAAAACTTCTGCCAGCAGTTTTTGCCGTAAATTTAACATATTTTTTTTTACAGTGTAGAACATCCTATTTTACTATAATTTATTATTTTTTAAATATTTAACTTTTTTAAAAAATCCTACTTCTTTTATAAATACGAATAGTTTTGCTTCGATATTTTACACCTTCATTAGAAAATACTACATAAAGCTGTGCATGGATTTTTAAATATATGAAATTTTACATTTGATGCGATTTTTTTCTCTCATGTATATTAAAAAGGAACTAAATTCTACAGACTCTCAATTTAAATGTTTTTTAATTAAATATAAACTTAAATGTTATGCGATATAATTGTCGTATAGTTAAAAACGAGGTATCAAAATAATCCCAGTTAAAGAAGCTTTCATTTAATACTAAAAAACAGAAATGGGAATTTTGACAAAATCTCGTGAAACTATATCTTTAATCTGAATAATACTGTAATATATGTTGCGGCACACTAATTAATAATAAAAATTAAATAAAAAATTTAAAAAATTATTTTAGAACAACTTATTTTACTATTTTTTTAAGTATATATACATATATATATATATTTAATTTCTACTGATTTTTTAAAATATGAATATTTTTGCTTCAATTTTTTCCGCATTCATTAGAATATACTTCATAAAACTGTCTATTGATTTTTAAATACATGGGATTTTACATTTAATATGAATTTTTCTTTTGTGTATAGTAAAAAATTAAAATAATCAGCAAATTTTCAATCTAAATCTTAAAAAAAAAAAAAAAAAAAAAAAAAAAAAAAAAATGTTAAATTTATGCATAGACATATTTAAAAAAGAGAGAGACAATAGAGAACAAGTAGAAAAAAATACAAACCTCTATCTCAATTAGCAAAAAAGACAGGAAAGTAAAAAAAAATATGAACATCGAAAAAAATCAGTTTACAATTTTTATTTGTATAGGTAATTGCGAGGGGTCTATTAACAAAATTTTCAATATATCACGATACAATAGTCGTATAGGGAAAAATAAGACGCCAAAATATTCACAATTAAAGAGGATTTCAGTTAATATATATACAGTTCGATATTTTAACCAGTTTAAAAGAACTGTGTTCTTTTAGGAAATTATGTAAAACGATTAAGGCTCAAGATTAAGATGATTTTAACATCTTATTAAATAAAACAAAATTTTTATTTATTTATTTTGTCTTATTAAATAAGACAAAATAAAAGGAGCCAGGCATGTCAAACTATTTGCAGTTAATTTAGGTTTTTAGTACGTAAATTACGCTTGTTTGGTATTTTACAATGTACATTTCAGATAGTTTAGAATATTTAAGTTGAGGATTATAGAATCTTTCCATTATTTCTTGCATTTTTCAGTGTTGAAAAGCATTCATATTTGAGAATAGATGTTTACCATTCTCGGTTCGTAAACTTTTAAATACAAGTTATTTTAAGAAATTGTAAATTAATCTTCACAGAAAACGCATTATATTGGAATGTTTCTTAAATAATTAAATGCAAAATAAGGGTTAAACATTTTGTATCCAAACATAAGGTATATTTTTGAGGTATATTTAAGGCATATTTTTATGAATGGAAAATAAACGTCCAAATGTGAGCAACATTTGCATTTAGTAGGTTCCGGAGGGTAAATATAGGAATTACTAACTGTATTATTAAAAAAGTCGTTGCTGAAATAATAATAATAAAAAAATGCTGTTTAATATGATTTATTTGATGTAAATTTAATATGATGCATGTCAACATCTGACATCGTTTTTGACCAGATACAAGCCTCTAAAATTAATCTTTTATCGAATTATATATTGGAAAACGAAACGATATGATACAAGATGCATAAGATAATCAGGTTTGGCCATTTTTTTGGCAGAAATTTGCTTGCAATGTATTTTTCTATTATTACATGGCTTAAACTTAATGAAATTGATATACCGGGAGGTCCAGAAATTTCGGGAGTTTTGAAATGTCAACAATTGGAAAACTATGTAAAATAGAATGTATGAGGTTTTCACATATATGCTTAGAAATACGTGGGATTTTCGTTTGTAATGATGAATATAGTTATTTTTTTTAAAGCAGCGCTAATGTACAACATCGAAAGTATCTTAACCATTCGTTATATGATCATACTAATAACTGAGCATACTAACAATTGAGTAAATCTTTTCTAAGATAATGCTCAGATTTTGCATTAAGGGTCGTTCATGTTCAAACGCTTCTTTGAAGGTTACAGAAATTGCATTTTATCAGAATTTTGAAACAAAATTTGAATGGTAACTGCTATTTTTAGACATGTTTTCTTTGCATGTCAAAGATTCCTTAGGTAAGCTGTTTTAGTAAAAGGATGAATCGGCAAAAATAGCTTTCGTTTTTATATTACAATGCGTGGAATTAAAACCGGAAAAGGACCGATGGCCATTACAAATCTGAAGATCGTGATAAACAAAGGTTCGAGGAATCGGATTTTTGGAAGATCCATAGCTGTCAATTTGTACTTCTTTTAAATTTAAGTAGTAGGAAAAATCCGTGGAAGTTGGCAGCTATGGAAGATCGTCAAAGGAGCGAGATACCCCAAATGTGTGCGACATTTTGAGATAGAGAGCCAATAATGTTAGCCGAAAGTTTCCCCATTTTATATCACAGGAGTCGTGTCGAGATAAAAATTTAATAAATAAATAAATGTAGAGGGTTCATGAAATTAAACATTTGACAGCTCCAAAAGATTTATTTCAATGCAATCAAATGTAGAGGGAAAATGCTCTCTCTCCGAAGCAACATTCCATAAAAAAATTCTTCCTACCTTTTAAATCGTTCAAACCCGAAACATCGAATAAAAAATTCCACCCATCTCTAGTGCTCCTCACATAAGTAAAAGAAAAATTTCTAGAATTTTCTATAATCTCTAACCTCGATTCTTTTATGTGAACAGAATTTAGTGTCTAGCGCCGAGGTTAAAAATAGCAGTCTCGAAACTTCTGCAAACGATAATATTATTTTAAAAGATTATTATTTAACTAATTTATAATCGAAAGTAATCAAAATTCGAATGTATTCCACAGGCGATAATTTCATACAAAAAAGAAAGAAACGACTTTATTGATACGCAATAAATATCAAACGCGAAAAAAAAAACAAATAAAAAGAATGATATTTTTGAAAAGTACGGTTTTGGAATAAATTTAATAAGACAATCTTAAAAAAAGGATTGATAAAACTGGAAAAAAATGAGTTTTATTGGGAATTTTAAGAAATAAAGTTTTATTAAGATTATTTTTATGTAGAGCCATTTTTTAAATTTGCGTATATTGGAATAAATGTTTTTTAAGGCGAATTAAGAATTTATATCGTTTCTATAAAGGTTATTAGATTAGATCTAATAACAAGATTTTAATTTAATAAGGTGAAATATGTACGGAATAATGTTAAAAGGAAATTAACCTAGTATAAGTTTAATTTTAGCAAAAAAATTAAATTTGTGATATGTATGTTGCAATAATCATAATTGAGGTGCCGATACTCAGTTGACATCATCAGCTCATGGTGAATGCAGTAAACGTGCAATTTTAAACGTGCAAACTTGAATTTGGTATGGGACTTCTTTATCCACTTTAATGCTGTGCAGGCTGTTTTGTATCGTCTTACGGCAATATTTATAAATAATAAGCGTCATAATGAAAAAGAGAAATCCTTGGACACTGATACTTATTTTAGCTGGCTGCGTCATACGATAGTAAATTTCTAGTATAAACTTCAGCGCCATCTATTAGCAAAAAGTGTAACCAATATAACATATTTTTTGTTTACCAGTTTGTAAGCATCCTTAATTTGCTATTGTTTATAGTTTGCTAATTATTAGCATTTCAAAACTTTTGTATCACCAGGTACACCAATGAAGATCAATATATCAGGCGCATACTGTATACTATGATACCCATAGCATTTATAGGTCATTTACAGGGTCATAAAAATAATTGCTGTTGTAATATCACTAAATTTGTGTTAAATAAAGTAAATGTGTTTCAGGCTGTGATATGAGCTTTAAAATTTTACTATTGTTTGTATACTACTTATTGTGCATAAATCCTTATGAGCATACTCTACAAGTTTGCACAAATAAATTACATTCTTTTTATGGATGCAATTTTGAATCGGCATTTAAAATTGCGTTTTCTAATTTATCTCAGATTAATAAATTATGTAATATATATAGAAATCTAATTATCATATACACTGCTTCTCAAATGAATTTTCTAAATAACGATGATAATTGCTCAATTTAAGCTTTCAAATGTGCTGCTCTTATTAGTGTTTTTCGATTAAATAACATCATTTGCACTATGAAACAGAGACGTTGTGCTACATTTACAGAATTATGAATGGGCTGGACTATGTTATATAATTATATTCTTAAAATAAAACTCTTCATTCTTTTTTATTATTACTATATTAAGATATCTAAATTTATGTGTTAGCTTCTATAAAAAATATTCCTGTATTTAAAAAATAATAATTGAGATAAACAATTTTCGCTTTTCATTTATTTTTCACAAAGAAAGAAAAAAAAAAAAGACTGTCTTGAACAATTTATCAACCACTTTCATGTTTCCTTTACCGTGTTCCTGTCTATTCATTTTCTCGTAATGATGTACACAAATATTTGAAATCTTTTATACGTGAAATAAATATACCTTTTTGAATAAAAATGAATTGACAGTTTTATAGATCTTATATATTTACTAGGACATAAATAAAACATCATTTCTTTTAATGTGTTCATAAAAAGTTATTCGTTACCTGTGCACTGTGGGACATTTCTAGGATCTAGGTGGCACAAAATAAATTTGTAATTTACAACATGTGAGCGAAAAATATCGATTCATCATCAAGATAAATTTTTGAGGATCCATGTGATATATATTTTTATCTTACACAAACTGTGATATTTTCGTTTTTGTCGGAACTAGAGCATTGCAATCTATCAATGTAATTTCTTTAAATCGCTTTGAAAAGTAAAGATTGATTTTCCGAATGTAAATATCCTTTTTCTTTTTTTTCTTTTGAAAACTATATGATAGTTAATTATTACAAACTTGAAAACAGTACGTCAGAGTGCAATGTTTCAATTTTAAAAGGATGACATGGCATTTCATTATAAAAAGATTATGTAATGAAAAAAAATATTAAGTAAGATGGAGACTCCACCCTCGTCCCCAGGCCCTGACAAGCCCATACAGCTCATCCGACGAGGAACATCGACTACGGTCGGGATTCGAAACCGCTAGGCGGCTACTACTCCGGGTCCCTATCTGTCACTCTCGCCGTCCGATGCTTACGGTCAAACGACCAGCCCGAAGGTCAGCCGTCGTTCCCAAGTTTGATGAAGTGACCGAAGACAATAGCTACCCTGCCCATTGAGTAACCTCAATGGAGAATGGGCACCTGTGATTTGCACCCAGTGAACCATGACGAGCCCCACTATGACGAAGCCCGCAAGAACGCCGAGATCAGTGACCCAATGCCATGGGACGCCGGATGCAGATTTGCTGTTTGACTGGCCCACAAGTCCCAATACGGGAGCTGTCCGATATCCTGTGCTAGATTTTTGGCGAATTTTCTTAGCGCGCTTTTTTGGCGATAAATGTTTTGAACTGGATTATATTTATTTCTGAAATTCTGAGCGACTTCTTAGATTTAGGGTTGCATTTTTTTTTCAAAAATTGTGTAAGAGGAGAGAAGGGCTTGGAGAAAAGATATCTTGAAGCTTATTGGTTCATTAGTATCACGTAAACTGTTAGTCAGCTTAAATTTGAATTCTGTTAGATAATTTTCCCCCCACATTGACATTCAGATGCGTTTGCTTGTGGTGCATAACGTCTTTTCATTGTAATGCAAGTCTTGCAACTGCTATTTTTTTCTCTTTTTTAATTTCTTTATATCTATTTAAGAGAATTTGCACTAGCTGTTTAAAATGCTAACTTTGTTGCCTAAAATTTAGATTTTTTCATGATACCATTTTAGAAACGTAAGATTCAGCAGTCAATTTTGACGCACAAAAGGCAAATTTGTTCTAAAAACCGATAAAGTGAACAGCATTAATGATCTAAAAAATAAAAATCGTTGGTTTAAAAAAATTCATGGGAGTGATTAAATGTTGACATCATATACAGCTCTTCATTTTTATCGTCGATACAAGCTAGATCATTTAACAGCGGCTGCTGTAAATATTGACTGATTGTGTGTCTTTTTGTGTAAATAATTGTAATAGTGTAATATATTTTTTATATGTTTTTGTTGAGTAAATATTAATGTTTTTTTTTTTTTATCTTTTATCGCCAACATGAGCTAGATAATTAAACAACGGCTGCCATAAATATTAACTGTTTGTTTATATTTTTGTATGTATATTTTTATTTTTTGCATGACACTTCCCTTTTTTCTGAATTGCCGTCTTATTTATATTGGTATTTTTATGTATATATCTCCTTAATTTTTTTTAAAAAATAATTATTGCATTTTTAGCAGTTGTGAGCGAGATTTTAAACATTTTACTACAAGCTTTAATAAGTTTCTTTCTATATTATTGTATTATTTTTTAAAACGGGGGTTAAGGGGGGCAGAGCCCCCTGACAATAGAAAAGTTTATTTATTTAGAATGCTAAAATTTGTATTATTGCAACTAGGAAAAATTTTTCAAGATGACAGAAAAAATCATCGTTTTAAAATCTTTGTTTTTTATAAATCAATGATTTTACACACTTATCTATTTTTATAAAATGGTGCAAAATCATTGATTTATAAATAACAAAGCTTTAGAAACGATTTTTTTCCGCCATCTTGTAAAAATTTTCATGTCGCCAAAACAGCACTTTGGCGCAAATTTTTCCGCCAAGTTTTCCCACCTAGCGTAGGATATCGGACTCATCCCTCAAATCCTATGAATGAGGAAAGACATCTGTTCGGGCCAGACGAGGAGAGTAAGTGCCCCTTGCAAGGAAGACCACGGGGGATGGGGAAAGCCCCCCCCCCCCCTGACTGCATAGACACAGTCTCGCTTGTGGGTTTCCGCCTTCAAGTATCGACTTACGAACACCCTTTAGGGTGCACCTGCTGCGTCCGGACACAGGGATGGAGACTAGGTGCTCGTAACTGAAACCTCGAGAGTCGAGAAAACCCCTCGCGACGGCTAAGGAAACCGCCCAGTCTAGGTATACATGTAATTAGCACTACATAAATACATTACTACAAATATTTTTACATTACTATATGCATATATACATTACTACATACATAAATACATACACTACAAATAAGAAATAAATAGAACATACGTTCCCTAGCAGGTTCGCGCGAATGATCGCAAACCTGAAGATCATGCACGACCACCACCAGTGCCGCGAGTGCGGCGAACAGGAGGATTTGCGTTCAATAGCATGAATTTAACCTTATCTGGCTAATAAGGTTTAGATACGGTAAAATAATTATAAACACACACTGTAAAAAAATCCGTTAAATTTATGGCAATCAATGCTGACAGCAATGTTGCCAACAGATTTTCCGTAAAATTTGATGTAATTTCTTTTCCTATTACATCTAATTTTCCTGCAGTTTTGCCATAAGTTTAACAGTTTTTTTTTTCAGTGCTGCCTTTTTTCCCTTCTAACTCAATTTGTAAGAAAACTGTTAACTGGAACTAATGACAAAGAATAAGCAAATGAACTTCTCTCACAAAATCTAAATAACAATTAAAAAAAAAATAAACATGAAAATTAGTAATAATAATACCAATTTAAATCATATTATCAATTAAGTAAGTCCTATTTTATAAAGCCAAAAAAAAAAAAAAAAAAAAAAAAAACAATTGAGTTACAGTTTATTATACTTGTAATTAACCTTAATGTCTATGATTGAGTACTCGGGTATATTTTTACACTTTTGATCACAATTTAATATTTAATGATTTTAAAATCAAAAGAGCTATAATTTATTTAGATTCCAATTATTCATGATATTCATTGTTTTACATTTTAATCACTTTAATATTTGAAATTTATTTTATTACTATTTTGGGGGATAAAACATGTGTGATTAAAAAGGAAAAAAGAGAGAGAGAGAGAGAAATGTTAAAATTCGAAGCGTCCCAAAAATAAATACTAGGCATAAATTTGTTCAGAGAAAGGTAAAAATATTTTTTTATAAATACTACTGTTACTCAAAATATAATAAAAAGGTTTTCTTCGCATTTGTTACCGTTTATAAAAATGCAAATTATATTTAAATGTGCAATATTTTTTTTGAAAGTTTACGGCTATAATTTATTATCTTTTCTTTTTTTCTACTTTTTTTCTGGAATATTTTGATTAAAGTATATGTATTTTATGTTTCGTAAATAGAATCGATCAGAAAAATTCAAATTAAGGGAATATATTTTTACTTTTAATATTGTATAAACAAACTTTTTTACACACATATAAGTGCTAAATATTCTGAGCGTATCCTCAAATACCTATATAGGCAGATTAAAAAAACTACCAAACCATTATCATAATGGATATATTAATGAATAGATTTAAGTAATTGAAAGTTTTACCATTAGTTTCTGTTTGCGTTATTATGGATTCCAAAAATAATTTTAAGGTACAAAATTTGCTTAATCTCTTAAAGCAGTACTTAAGAATATTTTTTATAAAATTTGATATTTTAAACAATTTAATTCTTCGTAATTTATTTTTATTTTAGGGAGATTTATTTTGAACATTTTTCAAGGACTATAAAAGCAATCTCTCTCTTTATTTCTATCAGATCACTCAATTTATTTTTATTTTTTAAATCTTAAAAAGGATACTAAACCAATGTAATATGGCAATAAATTTATTTTCCTTATATTTCCTCAGTTTTAAAATTTGGTTCCATTTAAAATTCTCTCTCCCTCTCTCTTTTTTTTCTTTTGTAAAAAAAAAAAAATATATATATATATATATATATATATAGTTTTCTGATTTGTAATATTAACTCTTATAGTGCCAAGGAGTGCCGTCGCGCTGCTCTAGCTAGTTATGTAAAATGCCAGCGTCGCGATAGCGCTGCTTTTGACAGTTCAACTTTGGCCGCGAAGTGTTTTATAAAGTGTTTTTTAAATTTATTTAACTTATTGTTGCCTAGCAAAAGAATACCAAAATGTAAGAAGTTTTCTAATTGCAATTTTTTTTATTTCAAAATGTCGGACACAAGTAAATTTTCAGATACAGCACGACGACAGAGTAGCGCGACGGCGCTCCTTGGCACTAAAAGGGTTAAAGAAAAACATTAAATCGTTTGAGGTTATTATTTATTGAGGCAAAGTGTAAAAACTAAAAATATTCTACTAAAATTAGAAAATTATGATAACTGTACATTTATCTGTATGAAACAGAAACATATGATATAATGTAGTCAAATATACTAGGAAATGTTATGGAATAATGAGCAAAATTTATAATGCTATTCTAACAGAACTGTATATTTGTTATTAAACATTAATTATTAAAAAATTTATTTAAAATTCTTCTATATTTAAATATACATACATATATATATATATATATATATATATATATATATTGAATTTATTCTTATTAATATTTGTACAAAAATGGCTATATTTAATCATACATAACTAAAGTTTTTTTTTTGGGGGGGGGCTTAAAAAATAGCCAGTTTTTGCGGATTGCTTGTTTAGAGAATTTATCAAACTTATGTAATCAGTAAAATATAACATGAATATCACGGATATTAAGGAGAAATTTTCTAGCATTTGTTAATAATACAATGTACATGGAGTACAAAGTGGAAGGAGTAAGTACGAAAATCAGGCACATATGACATCGTATGCTTTGACATTCAAATAAAATGGTCTTTTGTAATAATTATTATTTTTCAAAGAAAATTATTATTCAATACTTGAAGGTTAATTGTCCACACACTATTTTATTTTAAAATTAAAAAATAATAACAAATAAGTTTTGAAAATGAACCAGACATTAAATGTCAATAATATGTTCTGAAAAGTTATGCATGTCAGAAATGAAATATATATTTTGAATAAAAAAAAAATAGAAGCATCTCCATTGTAATAAGAATAATGAGTTTTAATTCTTTAAGCAGTTCATTTAAGAAAATATGAGTAAAAAATATTTTAATTTTTAAATCAAAGGTACTCTTTTTTTTCACGAAACCCAAAGATTAAAATTGTTGTGACAAAGTAACATTGTTTTCAATCTACTAGTATTAAATTCAGGATCAGTAGCTTGATTCACATTAACTAAACTTTTTTGATTCGTTGTTTCGCAATTGCCTCTTAAATCATTTTTTAAAATAACTTAATTTATTTATTTTTTCTACAAACTCTTATAGGGTGTAATGCATATCTATAAATTGTACATCAAATAACACCTCAATACATTATTTTGCAGAATTCTTCCAGTGTGTTTTTTTTTTTTTCGTTTTAAGAACAGTGATTCATCGATTTTTACTTTTGACTATTTTCACTTAGCTCAACTTTTAATTTTGATGAATATTCATTTTTTAATTTATATTATAGTGAAAAATATTTTCCCATTTGTATCCAGTATATTTACGTCAGTTTACTTAGTTAAATAAAAAATACCATATTGTCTCGAAACAAGCTTTTTAATGATGTGGTTAATTAGCTGTAGCAAAATATTATGCTTAATTAATGCATTTATCTTTCTTTAAATTATTCACTCTCCCTCTAAATAGTAGGACATAAAAAGGGTGGTTGTCGAAGGCGGAATTTTTTTAGCGTGTGTGTCACCCAATGAAGTTTGTTACCAATATTTTTTAAAATATTTTCTTCTTTATTTTTCTAAGATTAAACAAGTCAAACAAGTCTTTTATAAAATACTGGTGTCTAAATTTACGGGTCTTCATATACATTTCGAAAATTCCACCTTCGGTAGCCACGATTTTGCAGCAGCACTCAGCCCTTGTATTTAGTGCATAGAAATTGAGTGGGAAGAAGGGAAACTTTCATAGATGTAACGCAAATTCCTATCGGTGAAACAGTACACACAGCTAAGCAATAGAAGTCGCAGAGAGGGGCAACCGATAAAACGAGGTTCACTTGTCGTGTTCTGGCGTGATTGCCAGTTGCAATAATTTTCCAAATGAGGATTAAGGCCGCGCATAAACGGTTGTTTTGCCATCCTTATACAGTTTTCTTTGTCTTTTATTGTAGAATCTTCTGTGGTTTATTCATAAATGAATAATTGAAATCAGCAATGGGTCTGGAAATAAAGAGCTTAATTCTATGTAACGGAAAGGGTTTTCATTTTCGTGTCATCAATCCTATACTTTTGAAATCCGTTTGTTGTGCCTCAACATTCATGTATAATCCCTTTATATTTTTTACATTACATGAATGAAGTTGCATGTAAAAAGCAGAGAAATGTCATTAGCTAACTACTGAGGATTCTACAGATAGATAAAAAATGTGCAACGCTAAAAATAATAAAAATAACAATGCATAAGTTCTAAGAAATGTAAGGTTTGTTATGGCCTACATAATAAACTTTATGTGGGGACCTCGGGCTAGTACGAGCACGCCACACGTGCATTAGTCCATCCAGTAAGGCAGTGGTTTATCAAATCGCCAACAGTACAGGAGATATTGCAACAATTCTACTGAAGCTATAGCAAAGTCAACATACAGATAATTTCTCCTGGGGATATTCAGATGCTTGCACATAGATGGAATGTTCAATAAAAATAGGGATGAGTTAGGAACTTCACTGACAAGGAAGGTTTCCAAACTGGGCATACTCAAAAGTTTTTGAAAAAATATTAATTAAACTACTTATTATGTAATAAATGATCAGTTAAAATTATCGGCGGAATTACTGTAGGAAATAGTTAAAAAAATAAAATGCTTTCAAATATCTGGCGTAAAAAGAAAAAAGCGACATGCGATTTGGCAAACAGCACTTTTCATCACCAAAATCAAACGTTTTTAATGCAACTGAAAATTGCTGAATTTTAGAATCTTTAAAGGGTATTTAATGAATTTAAACATAAACAATAAGAGAGTTTAATATATTACATACATACTGGGTGTGCTCAAAATGACTAATGGATTTTAAAATTCAATAACTTGCAAACGGGGACAGCTATTAAAAAAAATTGCAGGAGCGTTATGTATAATGTCCGGAGTTTTTTTACCGTAATTTATTTTAGTTCAAATTTCAAACAATAGGTGACGCTGACGGCGACTGAAGGCCAAGTCGACGCTTCACTCAGCACTGATCACCTGGCCTTCAATCGCCGTCAGCGCCACCTATTGTTTGAAATTCGAAATAAAATAAAAAATTACGGTAAAAAAAAAAAAACTCCTGACATTATACATAACCCTCCTGTAAAAATTTTTTAAATAGCTGTCCCCGTTTGCAAGTTATTGAATTTTAAAATCCATCAGGCATTTTTGGGACACCCGGTATATATTTTATTACCTTTATTTATGGCTTGTAACTATAGTTATTTTATTTATCACTGGAAAAAAGAAGCATACATAAAAATTTCATATTTAGAAAAATTATTTTTATATATTTAAGCCTATTCAAAAATAAAAACCAGATGTATCCATAGCAACAAATTCGAATCGACAATGCTGATTTGGACTTAGAGCTTGAAACAATTTTAATTAATTTAAATTGAATATTTCTTTTTAAATCGCAAATTTTGATGGTTAAAGTTAAACACATTTAAATATAACCACAGCATACTTAAAACAAACTAAAACTGACAAAACTAAAGGTATATAAATTAAATTTACCTATACAAGTTCGACATGAAACTTTTATTCCTTAAAGTGTATTTGACATAAAAAAGTTTTTTCTGAAATTGCATTCCATCGCCAAAGGATGAAAAATCGCCAAATAGCAAAATTTTCATTATTATTTTACGGACGCTGTATGGAGTTTCATCCAAATATATATATATATATATATAAACGTATATATCCTCATGAGAAGCACATTCTGTAATTTTATTCAGAACATTCGGAGTATGACTGTATGGAGATCTTCCTTGTGAGTGGGGAGCAATCTTGTTGTGTTCATCTTGTTAAACTTTAACAGGCAATTGATGGTTTTGGAGACTTCTTCATAGCATGAACACAAGATCGCCACGAAAGTATTTGGAAAGCAGGCAGATTCACAAAAATAAAAACTGTGAATCTTGCATGGTAGTTGACTTTTAAATAGGCAAAAGGTAGAGTATAGTATAGAAAATTCACTGTTGAAAAGTATACCTGGAACTATACTCAAAATAATAATCAAGACATGGAAAGAATAATCCTAAAGGAGGCCATTTTCTTTACTATAATCACAGACGAAAATATTTGATTATTATATTTAAAATTTTATTTCTTCTTTTGTTTTTAACAAAAAGCCCTGAAAATGTGAATCTCATTTTTTCTGTTTTTTCGTCTTATTGTACAAGTATTAATATGTGTTAATATAACAATTATAAATTTCCTAGGGAGCGAAAAATTTCCGGTTCAGGATTGATTCTGGAAGACCAATGCATCGACTGTGATGAATTTTCCTTCAAGATTCTTCATGGATTTCTCAGTCTGCAGAGCATTTGAGGCTTTAGCCAAGATATTCCGGGTGCGAATTCTGGCCCGGAATTTACCCATCTACTTGATTATTTAAAATTATTATGATTTATTTACCAATTAAATAATTGTATTAAAATCTAATCAAAAATATATGACGACCTAAGAAACCAAGGGAACAAGTGACAAAAATTCGATTTGAAGTAAATTGAGTTATAAAAAATACTTGACGTTATATTTGATCATTAATAACATTTGACTGAATTAAAACAGAAAAGTGCCGCGTGTTTCATTGTGGTCTTTGAAATCTTAACTTTAGTAATTGTAGGAAAATAAATTATGCGATAATTAATCAGCATTAATTATTATACGGCAAAAGTGGTTTGTCTCTAGGTCTTAGCCCATA
The DNA here is from genome assembly GCA_964019185.1 of Maratus speculifer. Classification (NCBI taxonomy): domain Eukaryota; kingdom Metazoa; phylum Arthropoda; class Arachnida; order Araneae; family Salticidae; genus Maratus; species Maratus speculifer. The sequence continues at coordinate 174,863,875 of OZ025297.1, read as the reverse complement.
ATTAGAAAATGACTTATATTTCTTTACCTGAAAAGAAAAAAAAACATATATCCTGGTCATCTGTTCATTTAACCCACTCCTTTTTTTTTTTTTTTTTTTTTTCTTTTTTTTTTTTGGTTACTTACACCTCATGGCGTTTGGGGCCCTCATATGAAGTCGTTTCACATGTTATGCACATTTATGTACATTAAGCATTACCTTCAATTCTTGAAAGATAAATTCCATTGTACCATTAAAAAAAAAAAAAAAAAAAAAAAAAAAAAAAAAAAAGGCCCATTTTTTATTTTTATAATATCTTACAGTACTACTATCAATTTGATTTATCTCACTTGCGATTCAAAAAACTTTTTTAAGAATACTTGAAGTGAATTTTCAAAAATTATCTTGCTGTTTTATCATTTGCAAGAAGTTTTTATGCAAATAAGATATCATCTATTTCAAAAAGTTTAAGTGCTTAGAAAGTATCTAATCATGAATCTCAATTAAATAAAGATTTTTTTTATAACTTTAACCTTGTTTTAAATAAAGTAATGCATTAAAGATATTTCAAACGAATTAAGTTCATTCTTTGATAACAGTAAAACTAATTATTGATCCAAAACCTTAAGGCGTTATTGATTTATGAAGCAAAAAATCAATTTTCCAATTTCCTTTTTCGAAATTTAGTCAGACAGGTAATAAATTTCACGGATGATCTACTAAATAAACTTCACACGCAGTCACAAAAAGAATGTCACGAAAAATAATAACAGATATTGTATTTTTATTAGAGATTATTATACATTAGATATGTAAAAATAAAATTTCAGAACATTTATGTTGAATGCATTTGTACGATCATTTGCTACAATAACGTGATATATAGGAATATTGTTATTCAATTTTATATTTCTAATGAACAAACCTTATCGTTTTATCGTTAATACGGAGAAAATAAGTTATATATTTTAGTATAAAACAAAATATATATAAATGTTCCATAAAAGTTGTAGATACCATTGAGCGGCAACAGAATTTTAGAGCACATTTCAAATTTTATGGAGCTACAAATATTTTAAGTAATTAAACATGTTTTTTAAGTTAAATTTTACAATTCTTTCTTATTACACTTCATTAATTTCATACAATTATTATAATTCGTAAATAAGTCATACATGATGTAATTAACTCCATGAAAGAAAAAAAAAGTCGTGCGAGATTTGAAATTTGTCGCAAAGGCCAACATCAAGATTAATAAGCTGCACTTCATTATGTTGAAATTTTCCAGATAGCAGATCATAAGACGATATAAAACTGTTATCCTAGTGAGTTGTGTCACCCAAATTTGTACAGAATAGTTTATTTCGTAGAGTATGGAAGCTTCAGACAAAGGTCACTTTTTGAATTCCAGACTAGATACTTTTTCTGACATTTGGAATGCAAGAACATTTATGCACAGTTTGTTAACCTTTCGCCGGGCGCGGAAATTTCCATCACATGCGCGGGCGCGCGTTGAAAATTGTACAACATTTAAAAAAAAACAATCAATTATTGCTGCTTTATTTTAATTTTACATTTAATTTAACTTACAGATCTTTATATTTATAAATCTTCTGTGCATGTGTATGTCACTGAGCTCCTCCTAAAAGACTGGACCGACTTTAATGATTTTTTTTTGTGCGTGTTCCAGTGGATTCGAGAATGGTTTAGATTCTCATTTCATCGAAATTGATTCAGTACTTTTTTAGTAATTAGGCAAAAGCTAATAAAATTTGTGATTTTTCGCTTATTAAAAGTGTTGAATAAGTTCGGTGAATAGAGTGCGGACAAAATGGCCGAGCGGTCTAAGGCGCTAGATTTAAGCTCTGGTTCTCGAAGAAAGAGATCGTGTGTCCAAACCCCACTCCTTACATACGTGTATGATTTACAATATATTTTTCTGCATTATAATTTTAATTAACCGACTTCATAAAATCGTTAACTTTTAACTAAAAAGAGAAAAATAAGCTTTTCTATCAAAAATTGAACCGACTCCAAAAACTACTGCGCAGTGAAAAATAATTACCTTATAAAATTGTAATAAGATTTTAAATTAAGAGCGTAGTGTTTATCATGCTTATTAATAAATTTATGTACATTTATTTGATTTTTTGGAGACGGTGCCAGGACAACGTCTCTCGGGTCCACTAGTATGATATAAGTTATCTCTGATCACAATTTATGAACGTATCCCTCAATACACTTATTTTGTTACAAAATACTAAAGCAGAAGTTTAGATGTATAAAAAGCTACTTGCTATTACAATCACAAAGATTAAAAATTAATAATGAATTATTAAACAATAATTAAGTAATTTTGGATTTACAGAATTAGTCCTATATTGCATATATATTAGTCGCTTTCCATATCAAGCATAAGATTTGCTTTTTTGAAGGCTGTTTAAAGATAAACTTTGCGCATTTCATGTACTGTTAACAGATTAAAAGGACAGGTGCAGCTAATTGCGCAGTCAGAAATACAAATAACTTTCAGGAACTGGGTAAAGAGTTCAAATAAACGAATAAAAACGGTTATTAAAACCCACTACTGCTTGAATTTTGTTTTAAACAAAAAAAGAATGTGAATGTTGTACTTTTTACAACGATGCGCCGACGAAAGGTTTAAATCTAAAAAAACAAGGATTTATTCTTATGCTTTTCAGAGATTTTAAAAATTAAGTATTAAAATAAAAAATTTTGAAAATGTATAAATTTTTGAATAAAAATTATTTTAGGAGAGAGATTTTTATAGTACGATATGCATTTATAAAACAACTTTTTTTTTCTAATAAAAAAGAAACTTTGGAAAAAAAACTTTTATTTAAAAATTTCACCTACACTATACAGCGATACTTGTATTCCACATATGGCTTATAATATAATTATATTTTTACATTATATACACTAGAAGAAAATCAATTTCAAGCATCAGAAAAGTAAAATAATAATTTTAATAATAATATTTGTTAATAACATTTTACAATTCTTAATATCTATATATACATATGGTAAAATTCCGATTCGATCTAAAGTTAAGATTAATTAACTCAAGTTAATTTACCAAATACTTCCTAGTCAGGAAACGCATTACTTGTTTTAAAATCAAATTTTAATATTCACCTCAAAACGCTGATAATAATTTCGTAACAACTTTAAACATGCTGCACTGCGATAAAGTTTTTTAAATGATCTTCCAACACTTGCAAAGAAAGATAGCACTTTTAAAATGTCTTCAAAATTTTCTTGGGATATTTTATGTAATAGAGTATCCTTTAAAATAAGTAAAAAAGAAACAAATGATAAAACTTCACGATAATCTCTGAAAATTCACATAAGACATTCTTGTCAAAAAGATTTTAGTATAATCACGTGTGAGGCATATCAGAGAAAATTATACAAGAACTTCTTTAGGTGAATCGAAAAAAGAATAAGGTTTATTCTTGTGCTTTACAGAGATTTTTTAATTAATTATTAAAATAACATTTTTTTGAAAATGCATGAATTTTTGTGTAAAAATTATTGTACGACAGAAATTTTCATAGTACGTTATATATTTATAAAATAACATGTTTTTTATTATTTTAAATTAAAAAATACGTTGGAGAAAACAAATTTTTTATTTAAAAATATCACCTAAATTATATGGCGATTCTTGTATTCCACATATGGCTGATAGTATAATCTAATTATATTTTTACAATGTATACTGCATGGAAATCAATTTCAAACATCAAAAAAGTAATAATAATAATAATAATAATAATAATAATAATACCATTGCTGAATAACATTTTACAAGTCTTAATATCTATACATATACTATCTTTAAGCATTTAAATGTAAGGCAATGAACAGTACTAAAATTTTATCTGGTGTTTTATGAATACCATGTTTATCCACTTTATACCCACAATAAGTAATTTCATCTGCCATGAAGAATGATTTTTCCTTATTTATCCGAATATTATAATTTCTCAACCTTTCTAATACTTGCTTTAACCTTTGCAAATGAATTTCGTCCGTTTCCCCAGTTATTCCTATATCATCAATAAAAATTGTAATTCCCTCAATTCCACTTAAAATTTGTTCGATTTTTCTTTGCCATATAGCAGGAGAACTATTAAGACCCATTGGTAATTTAAGAAACTGAAATAATCCTTTAGGTGTATTAATGGTTAATAATTCCTGGGATTCCTCATCAACGGGCAATTGGAGGTATGCTTGATTTAAATCAATTTTTGTAAAATGAACACCACCACTTAAAGTAGCTAACATATCCTCTATTTTAGGCAAGGGATATTTTTCTACTTTCAGATATTTATTTAATGTGACTTTAAAGTCTCCACATAAGCGTATTTTACCATTAGATTTTACCACTGGAACAATCGGGGTTGCCCACTTGCTATTTGTAACTGGTTTAATTATACCTGCTTCTTCTAATCTTTGTAATTCCTCATTGACTGCAGCACGTAGTGCATAAGTAACAGTCCTAGCTTTACAAAATATGGGTGTAGCATCCTTTTCAAGGTAAAGCTCTGCCTTTAACCCTTTAATTTCCCCTACTTTATCAGAAAATAAATCAGAAAAATCATTTAACAATTCTTGTAATTTATCAGAATAATTTACAGTCTCATTAACATAAACAGATCTTAAATTATGTGGAAAAATATCGAATGCAGAGGCCCAATCGCGTCCAAATAATAATGGAAAAGTATCTTCCTTTATCAAATATAATTTTAACTTTTCTGTTTTATTTTCATAAGTAACATTTACTTCAACATAACCTACAGGTTTAAAAATTTCACCAGTTGCAGTTTTTAACTGAACATCTGGAGGAAATATTTTATAATCAGGAAAAATTCTGCGAAATCTTTTTAAAGGAACAGCAGAAATTCCCGAACCGGTGTCCAATTCCATATCCGCTCTGGCTTTATTTTCAATTAACACAGATAATTTAATAGGATTTGCACCTGATTTTTTATAGTTAATACATTTACTGTATCTACCGAATTTACGTGTTTTTGGAAAGTTTTACTTCTACAAACCTTTCCAATATGGCCTTTTTTCTTACATATTTTACAAGTAGCATTAATAAATCTACATGAATTGGCTAGATGGGAAGTATTTCCGCATCTATAACATTTTAATTTACTTTTATTTGCTTCAGGAATTGTATTATTTATATGATTGTTGACATTTGACTTCTGACAGTCGTTAGAAAATTTATTTGGGTGTACATTTTTTGAACTGGAAATTTTATTAATACTGAAATTTTTATTTTTAATTTCAGAAATTTCAATATCTACATTGTGTAAGGATAAAGCTTTCTCCACTGCTTTCTCAAAAGTTAAATCCTCTACTTGCGTAATCAATTTATTTTGAATGCTTTCGCTTTTCAAACCGCGTAAAAATTGTTCAAGTAAATTTTCATTTAATGTATCACCCGTAAAACAACAAAAAGTTGTATTTTTCTTTAATCGAGCAGCAAAATCTTGAACTGATTCCGACTCATTTTGGTAACACTTACGAAATTTTATTCTTTCAATAAATTTGTTGGGGGCGGGGCTTAGATGCTTTATCAATATGTCAACAATATCAGAATATTTTAATGTTTCACATTGTTTAGGGAAACATAAATTACTCAATAAATTATAAAGCTTAGGACCCATGCAAGATAAAAGGGCCGCAACTTTTTTTTCCTCTTTTAATTCATTCAGAATAAAATTCTGCTCCAGGCGTTTAATATAAGCCTGAAATGTTTCGACTTTATCATCAAATTCTTTAAATGAGAACATCGTATTTTTTATGCAACAAGACAGGAAAAAAAAAGTACTTTAAAATTCAATGTACTTACCACCCCCTTGTTTTATAGATGCTGATATATTCTGGAAAGCTGCTGTTACCTTGAATAGTCGTCGAACTCAAAAACGAAAGAAGGAGCCATTTCTATTTGGCGCGCCGTTATTCCTTTAAAATTTTTACGGTAGAAAATTTTAACATCTCGTCGCCATTATACTATCTTTAAGCATTTAAATGTAAGGCAATGAACAGTACTAAAATAATCGAGGTGGGCGACTTTTTACACACAAACATATTTAATAAAACTGACGGCACTACAGACGACATATACACATATTGTAAACACAGAACAATTATCTGGAACTCAGATACATTATGTTCCTTACATAATTCCATGGAATAGACAAGGGGCGCCATCTACAGTGTTGCCTGAAAAGTAAAAGTATAAAATACCACAATACATACTACCAGAGCCGACCGGCGTTGCCCGGGCCGGTAATTATATTCTGAAACAAACCTGAAATTTGTATTGCAAAATGTCATAAAAAGACCCAATCTCTTACCGAATCCCCACTGCTTACGGTACCTGTGAACGCATGGGAAGAAAAAAAAGGGTGGTGGTGGTGGGGGGGGGGGGGTTCTGGAATTTTTTAGTTTTACATTTCACCACAGGGGGCAAACTCATCAAAACTGTTTATGAACTTAAGAAAGATATTTAATGAAATTATTATTAGAAAATAGGGTTAAGTACTTTTAAAATTTTATATTAAATAAGTATTTGTCTTTGGGCTCTGAAAAATCCGCATCTAAATCGGCACGGTTTTAAATATTTTATCACGTTCTTCCAAAAATAATTATTGTCTCCTCTACCCATAATTAGACGTCCCCAGTGGCGCCAAATTTTTAAAAACATTAGGTGGGCTCAATTAATAATGGTTGGATGGAGATATAAAATTGTTGGGTAAGCTCGCGCCCCATGGGCCCATATAATGTGGCGCCCCTGAACGTCCCCTACTCTTTAAAATCTATATTAGAGTTATGATCTATCTGAAAGTTTTATATTAAATAAGTATTATTTATCCCTGGACTTAGTGAAAAGTCCGTATTTGAAAAGGTAAAAAAGGTTACAATTTTAAATATTTGACCGTTCCCCCTAAAAAAATCCCCCCGCCCCATGTTTGATGCTTACTACATTTTAAAATATCTAGTATATGTTATTATATATTTGAAAACTCCAAAACAATCGTTTTGTGATTTTTTTAAAAATTTTAATTAATTCGCGTTTTAGCATTTCTTTTCCTTTTTTAATAATTGCTAAATAGTTTTAAAAATTAAAACACACGCTTCTATATCAGGTCGGACTAAAAAGTTTGAAATGTTTTTTTTTTTTGTTTTTTTTTTTTTTTTTTTCATAATTACGATTTTCGTATGTGTTTCAGTGATTGTCATGTGTCTAGGATGTCAGGCAACTCTTAATTTCTCAAATTGCGTTTGATCCGTTTATCCGGCATTTTATTTTGATCCTTTTAAGCAGCGACTATAGACTATGTTCACCAGAAATAGTGTAGCTTTCCAACGGTGAAAGAATTTTTCAAATCCGTGAAGTAGTTTCGGAGCCTATTCAATTCGAACGAATAAACAATTAAATTTTTCCTCTTTATAATATTAGTATAGATATATGAAAAAATTCCGATTAGATCTAAAGTTAAGATTAATTAACTCAAGTTAATTTATCAAATACTCCCTCGTCAGGAAACGCATTGCTTGTTTTAAAATCAAATTTTAATATTCACCTGAAAACGCCGATAATAATTGTGTAACACATTTAAACATGCTGCACTGCGATATTTTTATTTTAAATGATCTTCCACCACTTGTGAAGAAAGATAACATTTTTAAAATGTCTTTAAAATTTTCTTGGGATACTTTATGTAACGGAGTACCCTTTAAAATAAGTTAAAAAAATAAAAAATAAAAAATGAAAAATAAAAAAAATAAAACATTATGACAATCTCTGAAAATCCTTATAAGACAGTAGAATCATGTGCGAGGCATATCAGAGAAAATTATACAGGAACTTCTCTAGGTATAGTTTAAAAAAAGTACAAGGATTTATTGTTGTGTTTTACGGAGATTTTTATTTTAAACTAAGTATTAGAATAATACTAGCAGGGGTGACCGAGCTGAGCTCGGTCAAAATTAACTTTGTGTTCAACTCGATATAGTATTATTACTGTAAAACATGTTATTAATAATAGTATTATTTACAAAAACAATCAATAAGAAAACTATGTTTGTATGCACATGTTCATAAATTTTACTTTATTTTAAAATTTACAACGAAAGGACATCAATCCAAATCACTTTTTTAGCTCGACTCTGATTAGTTTAACTATGCATCTCGAAGACTATTAAGAATGTATAAGAAATTTCTTCACATTCTGAAAGACAATATTTTTTGCCAGATCTAACCAAATTTGGACACATTCTTTCATTTGGCGCCAAATATGTGTTTTGGTTTCGTAACCTTAATAGTCGATTTTTCGGCCAAATTTCGCCAGTATTTTGTCAAATATCGCCAACTTATTCGCTTTTGCCATAGTCTCGTGATCCTGACACTTATTACCCAAATGATCCACTAATCACATGTGATCAAACATGTGAATGGTCTTCAGGTAATCAAAAACAGTAGAGTATAAAATGAATCAAAATCGTTTAAGCCATTTCTTAAGTAAAATTAGCTTGACAGCATTCAGCAATGAAACGATATGACCCACTAATATAATTTTGTTTAATATGCAATTCAGCTCAACAGTCTTCTCGTGACAAAAGACGTTCCGTTGTAAAATTTAGGTAAAATTGACTGAGTCGTTGTTATATATAATTAGAATGACCCGAACCCATTAAGACCTAAAAAGACCCACTAATTGAATTGTTTCGTGCATGTGTCCTATCTTAATGGTTTTCTTTTGCCCGAAAACAATATAATAGAAAATATACTCAAAATGGTGAGAACAATTTTCTAGATAAAATTAGCATGACCCACAAATGACCCTTATATCGAAATCTCTCGAAAATGTGACTTAGTTCATTAATTTTTGCGTGCCGAAAAACGTTAAATACAAAATTTAGATAAAATCGATTGAGCCAATTGTTAGGTATAAATAGTTTGACCTTGACCCATTATGACCCAAAATGACTCATTAAACGAGTTTTCTTAAACATCTGACCTGACCCAATGATTTTCTTGTGTCCGAAAACGACAGAATATAAAATTTAGTCAAATTTGCGCGAGACATTGTCTAGATAAAATTAGAATAACCCAAAAGTGACCCACTGATCGAAATTTCTCGAACATGTGACCTAGCCCAATGATTTTCTCGTACCAAAAATATGCTGTATACAAAATTTCGTTAAAATCGATTCACCCGTTCTTTAGATATAGCTTGACCATGACCCATCATGACCCACAAATGACCCTTATAATCGAAATCTCTCGAACATGTAACTTAGCCCATTAGTTTTCTCGTGTATAAATATTGTTACACTCAAAATTTCGTTAAACTCGATCCTGCCGTTCTTTAAATATAAATAACTTGACCCAGACCCTTTATGACCCATTAATCGAAATTTCTCGATCATGTGACCTAACCCAATGATTTTCTCGTGCCAAATTTTGTATACAAAATTTCGTTAAAACGGATCCACATGTTCCTTAGATATAGCTTGTCATGACCCATTATGACCCATCATGACCCATAAATGACTCTTATAATCGAAATCTCTCAAACATGTGAGATAGCCCATTAATTTTCTCGTGTCAAAACACTTACATGCAAAATTTCATTAAATTTGATACTGTCGTACTTTATATATAAATAGCTTGACCCAGACCTTTTATGACCCAAAATGACCCAGTAATCGAAATTTCTCGAACTGAGACCTAGCCCAATAGTTTTCTCGTGCCAAAAAAATGTTGTATACCAAATTTCGTTAAAATCGATCCACCTGTCCTTTAGCTATAGCTTGACCATGACCCATTATGACCCATCATGATCCACAAATGACTCTTATAATCGAAATCTCTCGATCGTGTGACTTAGCCCATTAGCTTTCTCGTGTCAAAAAACTATTACAGGCAAAATTTCGATGAAATTGATTCTGCGGCTCTTTAAATATAAATAGCTTGGGCCAGACTCTTAATGACCCAATATGACCCATTAATTTTTTTTTCGAACATGTAACCTAGCCTAATGTTTTTCTCGTGCCCGAAAACCATAGAATGCAATTTTTAGTCAAAATTGCGTGAGAAAATCTTTAGTTAAAAATAGCATGACTCACAATGACCCCAAAAATGACCCACTAACCGAATTTTCTCGAACATGTTACCTAACCCAATGGTCTTCTTGTAATCCAAAACGATAAAACATATAAATTTGGTCGAAATCGTTAGTGTCGTTTTTTAAATAAAAATGGCTTGACCCACAATGACCCAAAAATGACCCACTAATCGAAATTTTTCGAACATGTGACCCAGCTCAATTCTTTTTTCGTGCCAAAAAACGATTGGATACAAAATTTCCTTAAAATCGATCCAGCCGTTCTCTAGATATAAATAGCTTGATCCTGACCAATTATGACCCAAAATGACCCAATAATCGAATTTTCTCGAACATGTGACCTAGCCCAATGGTCTTCTTGTGCCCGAAAATGGTAAAATCCAAATTTTTGCGAAAATCGGTAGAGCCGTTTTTGAGATAAAATTTACACACACAGACACACACACACACACAATTTTTGCTCGCATTATAGTATAAGATTTTTTAAGAACATATAAATTTTTGTGTAAAAACGATTTTACCCCTAGTACATTATGTATTAACAAAATAACATTTTTTGCAATTTTTTTAACATTTTCTCACATTTTTTGCACATTGAAGAAAGAAAAAGTTTTAAAAGTTTTAATTAAAACTTTCAAATACACTAGAAAGCGATATTTGTATTCCACGTATGACTGATAATATGATCTAATGATATCTTTATAATATATATATAGGATGAAGATCAATTTCAAACATAAAATAATAATAATAATACTATTTTCAATTACACGTTACATATCTTTAAAGAAAATATGACAACAGTCCAATTAGAACCAAAGTTATGATTAATTAACGCAAGTTAATTTATATACATACATAATATATTGCTAAAAATCAATGACATTGTAAATTAATATCTTAACAGGAAGTTATAAGTTTTTTTTTTTTTTTTTTTTTTTTTTTTTTTTTTTTAAATGAAATATTTTCTAGTCAGGAAGCACAATACTTGTTTTAAAATTATTGCTTAACTGTTAGTTAAATAATGTACGTTTGAGTCCTACATAATATATTACTTAAAAATCAATGGCATATTAAATTAATATCTAAGCAGGGAGTTATAAGATTTTTTTATCAAATATTCTGAACTCAGGAAACACAATGCTTGTTTTAAAATTAAATTTTAGAATTCATCTGAAAACGTGGTAATAAGGTATCCTGGGATAAAAACGACCCATTTAGGTTCTACCAATTATCACTGCTTAGTTTTTTTTTTCTTTCAAACAAATTGATTCTTCTTTTTTCAAATAATCTGATACAGCTATGTATTAACTATGTATACAAGAAAGAGTATTTTAGAAGATATATATTCATAAAATGTAATGGCGTGTTTTCTGAACCAAAGTTATTTGGCGTTATTACGCAAACAGTCGGGTAATAACGCCAATTAAACTAAACTATAAAATAAGATGAATTAATGATAGGTAAATTGTCCAGTTTTAAAGATAAAAACTCTACAGCCCTATAAATTGACAAATATTAAAAAAGTATCGGCACTTAGGGGATGCGAATTTCGCTTTATCCTTTTTGGTTTTCAACAATGACAGTAATGCTCTCTCAAGCATAAAATAGAAAATAAAACCTCTTCTGATGTAGTTCCAGTGCTAAAAAGAATCAACCGGAGTAATTACACCAGTATATAACCTTATTATAGTGGTATGCTTATTGTGCAATATATATATTAAACTACAAACTGCTTGCGAATTTATCCAAACTTTTGCACAACATTTTAAAAATACATGTAATACACTACAAATTTATATAATAAATAAAGTATGCCCTAATAAATATATAACCTGCAGATCACAGAACTTAAATCGCAATATTTAGATCTGACGTTGACTTTTACGTGCTTCTTACAGTGATAAGATCTACAAAGAAATAAATTAACTTAAACGTTTGTTTGTGATTTTGATGACATATAGCCCCTCTGCGCAGAATCCTCATGTGCCATTTCTTGAATTCATTCATAATTATGTGTAATATTAGCACATGGTATTATTACCGACTCTGGCGGTATTACCCCAGGACACCTTACTTTCGTAATATATTTAAACATGCTGCATTGCGATAAAGATTTTTAAATAATCTTCAGCCACTTATAAAGAATGAAAAAACTTTTAAACTGTCTTCAAATTTTTCTTGGGATACTTTAAATAATAAAGTACCCTTTAGAATCAGTTTAAAAAAAATCGAGTGATAAAACATCTTGATAATATCTGAAAATTCACATAAGACTTTCTTGTCAATACGATTTTAGTAGAATTACGTGTGAGGCATATCAGAAAAAAATATACAAGAACTTCTTTAGTTAAATCAAAATATGTCCAAGGATTTATTCCTGTGTTTTACAGAATTTTTTTTTTTTTATTTTAAACTAAGTATTGTACTAACACTTTTTGAGAATGTGTAAATTTTTGTGTAAAAACTATTTTATGAGGAAGATTACTATAGTACGTTATGTATTCATAAAAAAAAAAACAAAAAAAAAACATGGGTTTTTTTTTTTTACATGTTTTGCGCATTGAAGGGACAAAATCATTTATTTGAAACTTTCACTCATATTTGTATCTCAAATATGACTGGTAATATTATCTAATAATTTTTTATAATGTATATTTTATAAAAATCAATTTCAAACATAATTTTTTTTTAAGTATTAATACTATTCTAATACCATTTTACGAGACTTTAAAAAATATAACAAGGGTTCAATTATATTCCAAGTTATGATTAATTAACGCATATTAATTTATATATATTAAAGAAAAATTACTATTTTAAAGTCTTGTTTCTCTAAAAAAAAAAAGATATTTCACTTTACGAGCATTCTACTTCCCAGTATAATTATCATATGATGTTTAAATGTTGTATAATGATGTTTTTATTTATGTTAATTATTGATTCTACACGTATTCTTAGTTATATATTATAAATTTTTTGCATGAATTGTTTTCAAAATTTTTGCCTATAATACTAAAATGGACTTAAAACATTTATTGTAAATTTAATTATTATTTGAGTCGAACTATGAACAATACGTTATCAGAAATCATGTATGTAATTTGTAATAAACAAATGTAATATTAATAAGATTATAATTTTACGTGCGAGTTACGTACTTCAAATGTGATGCTGAAAAATCTTTAATTAGTTACTAACAATCAAAATTACTTTTATCTGAGTTAATTAATCTTAACTTTAGATCAAATTGGACTTTTGCCATATATATATTTATACTACGATTTGTAAAAATTATTACAAAATGTTATTATTTTATTTTTTCAAATTCTTTTATGTTTGAAAATGATTTTCATGCATTATATATTGTTAAAATATTATTAGATTACCTTATAAACCATATGTCGAATAAAAATATAGCTATATAATGTAGGTGAAAGTTTAAAATAATTTTTTTTTTCTTTAAAGTGCAACACATGTTTTAAAAAATTAAAAAAAAATATATAAATACATAATATACTATGAAACTCTTTTTCGTAATATAATTTTTATACAAAAATTTATACGTTTTCACAAAATGTTATTCTAATATTTAGTTAAAAATCTCTCAAAAAAAAGGCACAAGAACAAATCCTTATTGTTTTTTCGATTCACCTAAAGAAGTTCTTGTATAATTTTCTGTGATATTCCTCACACGTGATCCTACTAAAATCGTTTTGACAAGAATGACTTATGTGAATTTTAAAAGATTAACATGAAGTTTTATCACTCGATTTTTTGAAAACTTATTTTAAAGGGCACTCTAGTATTTAAAGTATTTCAAGAAAATTTTGAAGACAGTTTAAAAGTGTTATCACTCTTCGCAAGTGGCTGAAGATCATTTTAAAAACTTTGTCGCAGTATACCATTTTTAAAGATATTACGGAAGTATTAACTGTGTTTTCGGATGAATTTTAGAATTTCATTTTAAAACAAGTATTGTGTTTCTTGACTAGGGAGCATTTGATTTAAATATAAATTCTCACAAGTTTCTGTTTGGGTATTAATTTAATATAATATTGATTTTTAAGTAAGATCAAGGTTAAGTCAGATTCAAAAGTATATAAATTCAATACAAATTCATACAATAATGTGTTGAATTTTAAGAGATTAAAATATAAAGTGTTTTAAAAAATTTTTACTTCATTAAACCATATTATAATTATCAAAGGCTAATTCTAAATACAGATGTCATGAATACTTTTAAATTTTAATTAAACAGTTAAATGTCAAATAATTAAACCACAATTTTACTTGTTGATCAAGTATGTAAAAATTATTGTAGCAAAATTACAAATTTGCAACATTTTTGCATGTATATTTAATAAAATATAAAATATTGAAAAACATAACAAAAAAATACATGCACTCTCAAAAGAAAAAAAAACTTTTTTTTATAGAAAATTGAAAGATATCCGTTTACTTTTTTTCCGTTAAAAGATGTAAAATATCTGTCAATTCAAAATTGTTCGGAAAAGATAAAAGCGGCGAACTACAAACCCCAGCGTTGGAAGGCAAACGCATTAGCTCGTCGCTACAGTTGTACAGTAGAAAAGCGCTTTGAAGTAAATGTGTTCGTTTCATTTAGGGTAGTTTGGTCTTTTTCGTTAAAAATATTTAATTTTGAAGTTAATATCGGTAGATAATTTAGTGTATATTGACGAATTTTTCTGACAGTGTGACAAAAAGAAATGTTTGTTATAGTAAGACATAAAAGTGAAAACACTTGTGATTATGTTATGTTATCTGTCTTCAAAATTTTCTTGGGATACCTTATGTAATAGAGTATTCTTTAAAGCAAGTTTTCAAAAAAAAAATCGAGTGATAAAACTTTATGATAATCTCTGAAAAATCACATAAGACATTCTTGTCACAACGATTTTAATAATATCAAGTGTGAGGCATGTCAAAAAAAATTATACAAGAACTTCTTTAGGTAAATCGAAAAAAGAATAAGGATTTATTCATGTGCTTTACAGAGATTTTTAACTAAGTATTAGAATAAAACTTTGTGAAAACGTATAAATTTTTGTATAAAACTGATAAAAATGATAAAACTTCATGATAATCTCTGAAAATTCACATAAGACATTCTTGTCACAACGATTTTAATAAAATCAAGTGTGAGGCATGTCAGAGAAAATTATACAAGAACTTCTTTAGGTAAATCGAAAAAAGAATAAGGATTTATTCTTGTGCTTTAAAGAGATTTTTAACTAAGTATTAGAATAAAATTTTGTGAAAACGTATAAATTTTTGTATAAAAATTATTTTACAAGCAAGATTTTCATAGTATGTTATGTATTTATAAAATAACATATTTTTTTTAACACTTTTAAAAACATGTGTTGCACTTTACAGATAAAAAAAATGTTTCATTTAAAGCTTTCACCTACATTATATAGCGATATTTGTATTACACATATGGCTTATAACATAATCTAATATTATTTTAACAATATATAATGCATGAAAATCATTTTCAAACATCAAAAATGTTAAAAATAAAATAATAACATCTCGTAATAATATTTTACAAATCTTAAAAATATATATATTGCGAAGAATGATAACACTTTAAATATGTCTTCAAAATTTTCTTGGGTTACTTTATATAATAGAGTACACTTTAGAACATGTAAAAAATATCGAATGATAAAACTTAATCTCTGAAAATTCACATAAGACATTCTTTTCTAAACGATTTTAGTAGAATCACGTGTGAGGCATATCAGAGAAACTTATACAAAATCTGGTTTAGTTAAATCGAAAAAAGAAAAAGGATTTATTCTTGTGTTTTTAGAGAGATTTTTTAACTAAGTATTAGACTTACATTTTTTTAACATAAAAATTTTTGTATAAAAATTATTTTACAAGGAATATTTTCACAGTACGCTATGTATTTATAAAACAACATGTTATATTTATTTATTTGTTTTTAAACATGTGATGCTCATTGGAGAAAAAAAATTATTTAAAACTTTGAGCTACATTATATAGCGATATTTGCATTCCACATATGTCTGATAACATAATCTAACATAACATTACTTTCATTGTAGAGTTTAAAATTTGCAGAGAAAAAATTTCCACAAAAATTATTTCTTTTATTTTTCATTATAGTTGTGAAAGTACACTATTAAAAGAAAAAAAGAAAAGAAAATCTGTATATGTAGAGATGTAAATCCGCAGGTAACATCGAATTATGCATTGATATAAATCATTGCTTACTTTGATTAGATCTGTAGGGAAGAGAGGAGGAATGAGACAATAAGATTTTCACTTTATTTATCTTTCTTAACATTTTATCAATATCACAATAGATGAATTAATTGTACCCCAATCTTCTATTTAAAAAGTAGCTAATCTGCAAAAGCTTGCATTGTACAAATATATATATTTTTTTAAGAATCCAATATAAATTTGTTTCATTGGCTTTTTTATGCTTTCTTTATTTTAATGACACGTTTATACTCGTATGCGGAAATTTAATATTTTCAATATTTATGAAACTTAAAAATATTATAAGATAATATTATCAGTCATATGCGAAATACAAATATCGCTATAGTGTGCAGATATCAGCTTTAAATAAATATTTTTTTCCCTCCAATGTAGAAAATCTGTTGCTTTTTAAAAGTTATTTTATGAATACATAACGTACTATAATAATCGTCTTTGTAAAATAGATTTTATTAAAAAACTTATACGTTTTCAAAAAATGTTATTCTAATACGTAGTTAAAAATCTCCCAAAAAAGCACAAGAATAAATCCTTCTTCTTTTTTTCGATTCACCAAAAGAATTTCTTGTACTATTTTCTGAGATATGCCTCACAAGACATGTTTCTACTAAAATTGTTTTAACAATAACGTCTTGCGAGAATTTTCAGCGATTATCATGAAGTTTTATCATTGGATTTTTTAAAACTTATTTTAAAAGGTACTTTATTATATAAAGTATCCCAAGAAAAATTTGAAGACATTTTAAAAGTGTTATCTTTGATTGGAAGTGGCCGAAAAAAGAAGAAATCATATTAAAAACTTTTACGCAGAACAGCGTGTTTAAAGATATTACGAAAGTAATAATCTCGTTTTCAGATGAATTTTAAAATTTCATTTTAAAACATTCATTTTGTTTCCTTATAATGTGTATTTATAATGTATAATATAATATAAATTATTTGATAGTGTAATGTATTTGATGAATTAATTTCAGATTATTAATCTTAACTTTAGATCTAATTGGACTTTTGCAACATTTTTATTTAAAAATTTGTAAAATATTATTAAGAAATTGCATTTATTTTTTTAAATATTTTTTTTATGTTTGAAATGGATTTTCGAGCAGTCTATATTGTAAAAGTATTATTACATTATATTATCAGCCATGTGTAGAATACAAAGATTGCTATTTTATGTAGCTGAAAGTTTTAAATGAAACATTTTTTTCTTTAATGAGAAACATACGTTTAAATAAATAAATAAATATAACATGTTATTTTATAAATACATAGCGTACTGTGAAAATCTTCCTTTTAAAATAATTTTTAAACAAAATTATATACGTTTTCCAAAAAAAGTAAGTCTAATACATAGTTAAAAATCTCTCTGAAGTACAAGAATAAGTCCTTATTCTTTTTTCGAATAACTAAGGAAATTCTTATATAATTTTCTCTGATATTCTTAACACGTGATTCTACTAAAATCGTTTTGAAAAGAATGTATTATGTGAATTACAGAGATTATCATGAAATTTTATCATTTTTTTAAAACTTATTTTAAAGCGTGCTCTTTTGCATAAAGTTTCCCAAGAAAATTTTGAAGACATTTTAAATGAGTTTTTTTTTTTTTTTTCGTAGTAAGGGGGTGGATTTTTTTTTAAATCTTTACCACAATACAGGATGCTTAAATCTCGGAGTAAACATAACTCTGAGGTTTAAATACATCACGAAAGTATTACCGCGTTTTCAGATGAATTATAAAAAAAGCATTGTATTTCCTGACTAGAGAATTTTAATAATAAAAAAAAAAACTATTGCTTCCTGTTTAGATATTAAGTTAGTATGTCATTGATTTTTAAATATCGTATTATGTTATTTTTAAAGTTATATAAATTCATCATCAATTCATCCAATAATGTGCTGATTTTTAAGAAATATAAATAAAAAGTGTTTTAATCAATCTTTAATTCATGAAAGTATTTTATAGTTACATAAGGCTAGTTCTAACGACAGATATCATCAGTAGATTTAGATTTCAATAAAATCCTTAAATGATAAATAATCAAACCACAATTTTACTTGCTGATCAAGATTGTAAAAATTATTGTTGCAAAATTAGGAATTTGTAACATTTTGTATGTTTCGTTGATAAAATATAAAATGCTGAAAAACGAAACAAAAGAACACACGAACAGTAGAATTGTTAGTCATATTAAGGCATAAAAGGAAAAAATCTTCTTTAATTCATCAGTTTCAGAGTAGAATATAAAATTTGCAGAGGTTAATTTTCATCAAAAATTACTTCTTTTGTTTTATATTGTGGTGAAAAAACACTATTTAAAGAAAAAAAAATAATCTGTGTATCTGTTTATCTGTTTATCTCCTATACATTACTTTTATATCTGAAGGGAAAGTGGGAGAAATGGGATAAGAAGTTTTTCCCTTTATTTATCATTCTACAGATGTCTTGAACCGCACAACAGATAAAGCAATTATACCCCAATTATCAGTTGAAGAATTAGCTAAACGGCATAAGCTTGCAAATTTATAAAGGAAAAGATTACTTCAAAAATTCAATGTAAATTTGCTCCATATACATTTTTATGCTCTCTTTTTATATTAATGAAATGTTCATATGCGGAGATTTTATGTTTAGTCTATTTATAGAACATAAAAATATTATTAGTTAATAATATCATTCATATATGGAATACAAATATCGTTATATAGCGTAGGTGACAATTTCAGATAAGTCATATTTTTCTCTCCAATGTTCAATATATGCTTTTTTTTTAAGTTATTTTATAAATACACTACTTACTACACGAATCTTCATTGTAAAATATATTTTGTATAAAATTTTATACGTTCACAAAAAATGTTTTTCTAATGCTTAGTTTGAAAAAGAATCTCTGTAAAACACAAGATTAAATCCTCACATATTTTTTTCGATTAAACTAAAGTAGTTCTTATATAATTTTCTCTGTTATGCCTCACACGTGACTCTACTAAAATCGTTTTGACAAGAATGTCTTATGTGAATTTTCTGGGATAATCATGAAGTTTTATCATTGAAATTTTTTAAAACTTATTTTAAAAGACACTCTATTATATAAAGTATCCCAAGAAAATCTTGAAGACATTTTAAAAGTGTTATCTTTGTTCGGAAGTGGCTGAAGATCATTTTAAAAGCTTTATTACAGAACAGCATATTTAAAGACATTACGATAGTGTTAACCGCATTTTCAAAAGAATTTAAAAATTTAATTTTAAAAGAAGCATTGTGTTTCCCAACTAGAGAGAATTTAATAAAAAAAATATATAAATTATTGTTTAGATATTAATTTAGTATGTGACTGATTTTTACGGAATGTATTATGTAAAACTCAAAGATATATAAATTCGTTAACAATTTATATAGTATGGTGTTCAGTTTTAAGAAGAAGAAATATAAGGTGTTTTGATCAAATTTTAACTCATGAAAACACTTTATATTTGCATACGTAATAATAAATGATATATATAAACACGAATAAATAAATAAACTCGCCTTTAGAAAATAACACGCCGTGGAATAATGTAATAAAAAATCAATTAAGTTTATTCATTAAGAACTATTGGAGCGCATATTAATATAGTATGTTGATAATAACAAAAGCAAGATATCAGGTAATTACAAAAAATAAACCTGCACAAGTAAAGAACTTATGCACCGTGAAAAGAAATTATCATTCATTTTCATTTTTGAAAATTGCGTAACCTTGCTATGTACAATTAAGTATTATTTTTGGGAATATTCGATTATATTAATATTGATTTAATTCAGTGCTTGATTAACCTTAATAACCGATGTAAATCAATTAAGGTTCATCAAGGTTAAGACATTATTAACTTCCTTTTGAAAAAAAAATAAGGAAAAACAAATTTAATTCATAACTTGCTTGTAGTAATTTATTGATCTCATTATTTATCTAAGATTATTTACGTTTATTTGATGATGAGTAGGGGGTTTTAGATTTTCAGGCATTTTAGTTTAGAGACCACACTGTAAAAAAAAAAGGTCGATCTACTAAAAAATTTTTAGTTTTCTTACTCGGTTTCAAGGAATCTGTAAGAATTACTAGAAAAAAGCTAGCAACGAATAAGAGTTAATAGTTTTACATTTTTAATAGTTATTACTAAAACTCACTTGGTGTGGCCGTAATAGCCTAGTGGTCATAGCACCGAACTCCAGGCTGAAAGTACCTGGGTTCGATGCTGACCGCCGCCAAATATGAACCGAATGTAAATAAAGGGATTATGAAAATCCTGTCGTAGGTTTTACCATCGGTAATGATCTCTAAACTTTCCCTCCCCTTTAGAAATGTGTCAAAATAGAGTAGGGAGCAATGTTTGGTGCTGCCATATATTGCGGCTTTACCGAAAATCTTCCGTTTCAGAAGTCTGTCTTTTTACCCACTGGTGCAGCTCGAAGGAAGCTCCTACACTTCGAGCACACGTAATGGTTACTAAAAATAATTTTGGAGCTATTACTAAAATTTGCTTGGTGGCTCATACTAAAAAGTTTTAAGTTAGTTATACAAAAAATTCCTTTGTTCAGTTTACAAAAGAAATGTTTGTTTCACTTGCAAAAAAAAAGCTTGTAATGGTTACTAAAAAATTCTGTGGAATACAAATTTACTAAGAAATTTTTAGTAACCTTTTTTTTTTTTTTTTTTTTTTTTTTTTTTTTTTTTTTTACAGTTCAGAACAATTTTATTATTTATCGCGTTTAGCCTAGTATATTATTATTTATATATTGTCTATTACTTTTTAGGTTTTCATATCACTTTTACACATATTTAACACTGGATAAAACATAAAAATCAAAATAATCACTACTTTTTTTTTGTACTTTTGTAAATATTTTTAACATTATCAATATAATATGTCTTTTTTCACATCGTATATCATTACTTTTAGGATTTCTCCCTTTAAAAAAAAAGGAATTATTAGAACAGCATTTATTTGTCTGTCTGTCACAGTCATTGTTCTAGTAAAGAATAAACATATAAAGCTCAATCTTTTCAGAAATAATGAAGGATATTAACCCACATGATTAGGAAACATTTACAAATACATTAAGAAAAAAATGCAGAAGAAGAGGGGACTTAAGGTACTTGAAAATAAAATCTTTTGTTTATCGTGCGAAAGTTCTCATTATGGGGAAACTCAAAAATGCATT
Source organism: Maratus speculifer (assembly GCA_964019185.1). Classification (NCBI taxonomy): domain Eukaryota; kingdom Metazoa; phylum Arthropoda; class Arachnida; order Araneae; family Salticidae; genus Maratus; species Maratus speculifer. The sequence goes on along the minus strand of OZ025297.1, from coordinate 174,842,233 downwards.
TGTTTTTTAATGTATCTTCAGAGATATTGTGAAATATGTAATGCAAAAATATGAAAATTCCCTCTATTTCCTATTGTAGTGAAATTAAAATTATAAAAAAAAAATAGAAGAAGTAGAAGTTTAAACTTTGCAGGAAAACTCTAACGATTATCCTTGATCATATAGTTGTTAAGAAATTTGCCTTTTTTACCATTATACACAAATTTCGGTTTGCGGCCGTACAGCAAGGGAGTTGAGCGACACCAGAGGTACCTATCGTTGTGTAAATGAATTGTTCATAATGGTTTGCGAAGAAATTGCCAAAAAAAAGTTAATATAACTTTTAAAGATACAGACTAAGGCATAGGTGGCGTACTCTATCTGACATCGGAATTTACAAGGCAGACGGTCGTTGCAGGAGCTGGGAATCACAAAATTGACACATGCTCACATTGTTTTGTGGTCTGCTCGAAAATAGAAACATAACGAAATATTGGTGCAATGTCAATCGGACTTATTTTTTGGAACGAACATTTTCATTAGTCATTTCTGAACCGCAATTGAAAAAATATGCATGATAATTGAAGTTTGCAAAAATTTTAAATTTAATGTATGTTCTGTCGAATTTAAGTGATTTTTTTTAACTACGAAATTTTGCATGCTAAATATGCAATGAAAAGCAATAAATAAATAAATAATGATAAAACTAAAAATATTTTTACCTATAGACCAGAATTTTTCTGTTGTTATTTAAAATTATTTATTCTTATTTCAATGAATAATCTATTTGTTTTTAACAGAGAAATAAATTTTCAAAAAATAAGTGCGAGTGGGATTTGAACAATCATAGAAAAATTTCAAATTCAGTATTCTGCTGACCACGCTATGGAGTCGCTTGCCAAATACAGAAATTTGTCTGATTATAAAAAGTAACAATGTTTACATGCAATCTCAATTTCCGAGCAGACGACAAACCAGAGTTCAAATACGTATACGCTATGTGGATTTCAGTAGCTGCAACAACCGTCTCACATTTTAAAGCCTAGATGATAATTTTTAAATGATATATTTGTGTAAGTCAATGACCAGAGTAGTATAAAAATAAAATAAATGCCAAATTACAAGAGAAGTGGGTAAGTGGAATCACAGATCGGACAGAGGGTTTCGTTTAATATCTCTTTGAAAAATTTTATCCTCATTTTTATTATGTGTTATAAACTTTAAGTCAAAGTTTAAAGCGATCGATTCTTTAGTTCTCTCAAACTTAAATTTTTTTTTAAAAACAGCCTCTCTTCTAACGACCCTCTCCTCCCCCCTAAATTTTTCACTTTTACAGATATTTAATGTTAAGACATAACATTTACATCAATGCTCAATAAAAAAAAATAAATAATAATAATAATACGCATTTAAAATTGTTTATGTAAAGAAAAAAGACAACAACCCCCCCCTTTAAAAAAACAAAAAAATTCAATTTATCTTAAAGTTATTAAATTTGTATGATGTGTTATAAGCTATGTCAAAGTGTAAAAGCGATTATTTAATTTTCCTAATTTTAACAAATTCTCGTCAATTGTCAGTGCTAAAAAGCATTTTTTTTATAAGTTAAAAAATTTATTTTTTCATAAATTAAAAAGTTGCTATCTGATTTTTTTATTTAGATTTTATGAATCAGCGCATGAAATAACATCTGGATGTAAAAGAATCTAATTTGTAAAATCAGTAGTTAAAAAAAATTGTATTGCGATTATCAAACCTTAATATACAAATTAATCTATTTTTCTTTACGTGTCACGTTGATTGCTGTAGAAAAAATACAATTCTTGAATTATAATTACCAAAAATACCAAATACGCGCGTTTTTTGCGTCATTTATTTAATCCATTATTTTATGTTAGATATATAATATTTTTATAACTATTTAAAATTTGGCAACAATTAGAAGAGAAAAAACAAAACAAAAAAAATAGACTTATGGTATTAAAATAAATATTTTAAATAAAACGTCATTTTTCAAAATTTTATGATTTGTTGTGTGACAAGAGGTATTCAGCTGTAAGTATACAAGATTGAACTCTGTGGCTTCAATAGTTTTTGTGTACGGACTCTGTGACAGACAGACAGAGACACAGAGAAGAATAGGGTTTCGTCAGATAAACGAAACCTTAAAAAAGCTTAATTTAAAAAGAAGTGATGATACAATTATTTTGGATTCACATGTCCATTGAGATGCACCCGTATTTATAAAAGTTAATTAAAAACCTAACTGGAAAATTCCAGAACGGACAAAGTGGGCATTGCAATTTCGGACATCCTTTCGAATTGCTCTAATCCAAATTCCTAAAAAGTTTAATTTTTTTAAGAAGATCTTTATTTAAGTACGCTTTAGAGAAAAAAGTAAAGACTATGCTGAATTTTATAGACCACGAAGATGCTTAAAAACATGCATTGAGAATTTATAAGTTATGTCATTACTAAAAAGTTATATCAAGAAAAATTATGTTAAAATTTAATTCGTGCAGATATTTAACTGTCAACTTCAGAAAAATTTCTAGAAATAAACTGTTGGAATATATTTTTTAAAACTCTAAGTGCATTCTTTTATGAATCTAGTACTTGGGAAAACATAATTATTGACAATGTATTCACGAATATTCAAGTGAAATGTGGCGTTATACCCTCATTTTTGGTAATCATAAACAGATTTTGGTAAGATGTCTTAAAACATTAGACCGTATATCAGAATTTGACACTATTTTGGTTTCATATATATCCAAATTTCGTGTTACAACAAACTACACTTCTTGTTACTTTTATTACTATTTTATCATTATTATTCCCTCTTCTTACTACTATACCATCGTAATATTCTTTTTGCAACAATTTTCTGTAATATTACAGTTACTAATTAATTTATTTTCTGTGCGGATCCCCTCTGTAAGTAAGTAATATTCGCACTTGACCGAACATTTGAAAAGGAAAAGAAAGTAATAGTTAAAATTTGTTTTACTTATACTATTTCTAGTCACATTTTACTGATGATACATGTTCTAATCTTATAAAAAAAAAATTGGAAACTTTTTGTAATTTTCTTGCACACTAATATGATTTTTTAAAATTTTAGTAGATAAATAATAATAATAATATTAATGCATTAGTATTGTTTCAAAAAAGTATATTTTTTGATGATCATAGAAGCAACTATGTGAAAAATAAATAAAATTTCTAGTTCTTTGAAAGTAATACTTATGAAATGTAACTGGACACGTAAGCAAAACGAAATGAAACAAAATTTATAAAGTGAAATTATTTATATTTATTGGAAATAAAATTAATACCGTATGATGATAATCGTTAAAATTAGAACCTTATATAATCGAGAGAAAATGTAATTTCTATTCAAAAATAGCTCATTACAAAAAAAAAAAAAAAAAAAAAAAATCATTGTTTTTTTTTCTTTTTTTCTTTTTTTTTTTCTAAAGCCATGTATTGTAAAAAATAAATAAATAAATAAATAAATAAAAACCGTTTGTGAAATGCTTAATTATACTAATATTGACTTAAACAAATCCTTCATTAAATATGATACAATAAATACATTAATCAATTAAAGTTTATCAATCTTATGATATGGAGTAGAGATGAGACGGGCTGAGCCCCCGCCCGAAAGCCGGGGCCCAACAAGGGCTCGGGCTCTATTTTTATCCTAGTTTTCGAGCTCGGACTCATTTTTTCTGAAACTGGAAAATTTTGTTTAAAGAAAAAAAAAATGAAAAAATTTCATCCATTTAAATTTGCGTACTTATTCCTTTTCAAAATTTTCTAATTCTATTTTGATCAAAATGACGAAGAACTGAAATAGTGTTTATTTATATTGAAATTTCATTGCTGTTTCAAATGAAAATTTATGATAATTGAAGATTTGTATCTACAGACTTTCCGACGACGATTTATTGAATGGCGCCATTCAAAATAAAGACAGCAATGAATTTTCTTTTAGTTGGTTTTTCATTAGCAGAAGATATTTTTTAATAGGATCGTTTATTTATTTATAATTTAGTTACATAATGCGGAAGGCAATATTTTCTTCTGTTACATGTAGACGAGAATTATCTGGAGGTCTGATAATTATTTAATCTTCAATTGTGCTCAAGTCATAGTCGTTTTTGATATGAAAATAAATTTAGTGATTGTTCTATCTATTTGTCAACATGAACTTCTGCTCATGCTAAAGGCGCGATGCATTTTCGAAGTCATTTTCCTCCGTAAGTAAATATAATTACAATGTTACTCCGATAGAAAAACAAATTTGATCAGTGTTTCTATATTTCCTATAAAAGCATCGGACCTTTAAGATAACAACGTCATTTTTTTCAATTTACATTGATTTATAGGTATCTGTTATCGCGAGAGACTGTTATGAGAAAGGAATGGATTGTAATTAAAGATGTAAATTTTTTACAGAAAATTGAAAAACATTGTTCGATTCGTCAGGTTTCAAATAGCAGTTTCTACAAATATAACCCCTTTATTCATTAAACGCAAACGTGTCGATCAATTTTACTAGTTAAATTAGGGGAAAATTCGACAGTAATTTTAAATATCAAGCATATACTTATTTGATAAGATTGATTTTTTTTTATTTAACAAGTATATATATATATCTGTATAAGAAGTTTTAAAAAAATAGACATTACTTTTGAAACAATTTTTGAATATCATCCAATTTTGTTTTATATATTTTTTGTAACGGGCTTGTTCGGGCACTGGTGATAAAAAAAATCTTTCGGGCTCGGACTTAAAATCATCGGGCTTGGGCTGGCCAGGGCCCAGAAAATCGAGCCCGAATTTATCTCTAATATGGAAGTATAATATTATCATCTTACTCGGATGTATAACAACATCATTTTACATTCAGTAATTTTCTGATTGCAATATTTTCTGGAATAAATGATGATATCTCGATATTGATTACGATTACATTATATATTATTGTACATAAGAAAAATATGAATGATGTCTATTATAAAAGAAAAGGTAGAATGAATAATATACCAACGAAACTTAATGTTTGCCTTTCGCAAATCTTACCAATAGCATTTTTTTCTCCAGCCAAACCATGTTTTTTTCTTTTTTGCGAGTATTTGGCACAGCATATTCCTTAACCATTTCCGGCACACTACGCCCGGTCTGGGATACCCAATTTTAATTCCAAACTTGCAAACGGCACCAATATTATTTTATTAAAATTTTGCTATTAAAATAAAAGCTTAAATGAAGGAATTCAAAATATCTAAACAATTTTTTGTGAAATTCGGTGTCAGTCGATTATTTCTCATTTTATAACAGATTTTGCCTGTGCCGGAAAGGGTTAAGGGACTTTGCGCCATAAAACCCCATACAATAAACCAACCAAACAAACTTTTTTCGTGTAATTTATAAATCATTCTTTGAAGTTGAATTTACAGTCTCTGTTTTATCATATTTTAATTTTTGTAGCTTTACAAGAAGAAAGTATTGGATTCGTTGAATTTTCGAAATCCAGTTTTCGATGGATTTACACGTTGTAGAGATCAGAGAACTCCAAAAACATGTTTTTACAAAATTTTTGTCTTCGGGTCTATCTGTCTGTATGCGACTGAATATTTGTAGACACTCTATATCAAGAATCAATGCACGGAATTTCACAAAATTTTCGATTATGTTAGACCTTGATATAAACAAGGCCAGGTCAATTTTTAGTGTACATCGCTCAACAGATGGCGCTGCCATGGTGTATTACTCGTGATTATCGCATTAGCTCCATCTCAAGAACTAATGTACGAAATGTTCTAAAACTTCAGATATAGATAGTCCCTAATATGGATTATGTTGTTTAGATTTTGGTGAAAATCGCCTTTCAAATGATGCTACTATGCTGCATTTTTTCACAATTTCAGAATAAATGTATCTGAAGAACTTATGCATGAATTTTCACCAAATTTCTTATTCAGTTAGTACTTGATAAAAAGTTGAACTTGATTAGTTTTCGGTGTGCAGCAACAACATGTGGCACTGTTATAAAGATTTGTTTTAAGATTTTGCGATAGCTTAAAAGCTAACGCCTCAAAAGCTAAAATGCACGAATTCTCATTGAACTTCAGGTTGAGTTATATGTGGATGTATGTTGTAACTCACTAGATTTTGCTTTAAACTACCTAACCGGTAGCGCTGCTAGGCTGAATTTTTCAGGGAGAATTAACATACATAAGATAGAAGAAAGTTTTGAGATTGACACATCTCAGAAATTATTATTATTATTTTTTTAGTAGTAGTTAATAGGAAATGACTGAAACTGATGTACAATAAATGTCTATACAATATGTATTTCAAACGTATACATTTTAAATGAAATGAGTGAAGGATTTTGATAAAAGCAACATGAATCATGTCAGTATAAACAATATTTGGCTACTTGATACCTGATTTGACTAATAAAAAACTCCTTTTTGTTTTTTACAGCGTTCTTTTTAAATTTTTTTTTTGTCATTCAGTTTTTCTAAATATTTGGAAATATCTGATATGACGATTTAAATATTGTTTTTAAAATTAACAAAAAATGTACGTCATTTGTATTAGTTATCCTTATTTATATACCAAAATGTAAGACAACATAATAAAAAAAATAGTTTAAAATGCGCCCTCTAGTAAACTGTTATCTAAATAACATTTATGCTACTGAACTAAGAAAGTTTCCATAAAAAATATTTATTTATTTATTTACTATTTATTTTGTTACAGTAAAATAACTTTATGTAAGGCATATGCATATCAGTTTTAATTAACGAAATGTTTCTATTTTGTGAAAAGAATTTGCTGATTTTACAAAATATATGTATATAAATATTTAAGTTAATCAACATTGGCATATTTCTTTATAATGTGTAATTTTTAGATTTTATTTAAAAAAATAGAAGAAATTAATAATTGCGAGTACAATAAAAAAAAAATATTGTGCATAATTTCACTGAAAAAATTGTAATAACTCTCAAAAATTCTGTTTGATGAAACCTGTCTTCCTTCTTCTATACTGTTTACATTAACATAGAATATTTAATTCAGTGCTACAGTATTATTTACTAATGATACTGATAAATCGGTTTTGTTCATCCAATTCAGTGACATTTTTACAAAATATGCTATAGAATCATTTCATTGTTTAACACAGTTGTGAAAAAAAAGTCTTAAATTTACATTTATTTTTCCTGAGCATTATGATTTTTTTTTCATCATAAGAAAGGCAAGTAGTTGAAGAATAATTAAATGTATATCTATATTTATATATGTATAGATATATGTTACGTAATCCACGAATAAAAATTAATATTCCTCGAGCAATCATAAAAAATGTAATTTAACAACTTACAAAAACTACTTGGTAAATAATAACTTCAACGACTAAAATTTGAGATATATAAATAAATACTATATTAAAAATAATATTCTACAATTAATCCGTTCAATCTTAGATTGTTTATTTATTCGTGATCGTCGCACATTTCGTAATCGATGGGCTCGATAATCAGACCTCGTTTTTAAAAAGACGAGTTTTTATATGACGTCATTCTTTGTATTCGTTTTTTTCCGTATCTGATACTTTGTGTCTGTTTACTTTCTAACTATTACTTTCTTATTTATTAACAGTGATCATATTTCCAATTGAAATAAAAATTATTCTAAATCTAAGAAATTTCATAAAAAAATAAAATGGTGTACATCCATTGTCCAAATCAAAAAGCTTTAATGTTTCCTATTGAGTTAATACAAATCTGTAAAAGATATCATTTTTATGATGATTAAAACTTGTCTTATATAAAAACGAGTTCACATCTAACGTACAATAACATTAACGTGGATTAAACATTAATATTCATGGACTAGTCATCTAATTAATATGCCACTTTAAGATCCATTCTCGACCAAATCAACAACCATTTTCCAAAGATTTCAAGAAAAAAAATATATATAAATAAATTTTAAAAAAATGTAATTTAACAAATTACAATGACTATTTGGAATATGATAACTTCAAAGGCTAAAATTTTAAAGACTTATAAATAAATTCTATATTTAAATTAATAATAATAATAAACATCATTTATATGATGATCATAACGAGTCGTATATTACCTACGCCATGCATCAAAAATAATATTCCTAGACAAATGATAAAAAAAATAGTAGTTTATATGCAACAGTTTAAAATGTGCATTTTTGTTTGATGGATTTAATCAGACTGACATCTGAACGCTTCATATTACGTACGATATGTATTAAACATTAATAGTCCTTGATAAACAAATTTTAAATGAAATTTCAGTTTTACAATTTTCTACAAATTTTTAAACTTCTAAAGATTGCACATTTTAAATTTTTACTCCGTTGCGTAGAGAAAAAAACATGCACTTTTGCATGAAATTTGTTTAAAATATTTATCAAAGATTTGTTTTCAAATTATTTTATTTATTTACTTATTTATTTTTTTATCATCGTGGCAACAATAAAAACAAGTTGGAAATTGGACGTGAAGCGTAGCAAATGAGGTGCGTTCGTACGATAACGAAGTTTTAAAAATATTCAGATCTTGATGATATAGTAGAGCGTACTTTGGATATTGTACAGTGGTCGAAATCTTTGTGTTCCTGTAAATATGCAGGAAGTAATTTTTATTATACTTCATTAACGTATATCTTATTCAAAAAATTTAAAGTAGTTTAATATAATTAAAACACGCCCCAAACAATGTTTTCCCGTATAACATGATTTAGTGGAATACATTTGTATGGTTCTGTAATTTAATAATGAATATTCTTTGCATCACAGATTGTACAGAATGTATTTCTTACTACATATTTCATAGATTCATGTCAATTCTATTATGTTCAAATGAGTGTAACACCATTAAAATGCATTTGAAACTTTTTTTCGCATTGATCGTAATGTACCGGAATATTTTGATTGTCCCTGTAATTGATCTATGCATTCGATTTTCATAACATTTGAAATGACTCGACAAAATTATGTAATAAATATATGTTTTAAATTTCAAACGATTAAAATGCATTTGAAACTTTTTTCCCCATTGACCATAATGTAACGGAATACTTTTGATTGTCCCTGTAATTGATCTATGCATTCGATATTCATAATATTTGAAATGACTCGACAAAATTATGTAATAATTATGTATTTTAAATTTCAAACGATTCGGTTGGGTAGTTTTTGCGTTGTTATATGCGGACAGACGGACGGATAGACAGACAGACGGACAGACAGACGGACAGACAGACAGACGGACGGACTGAGCGACAACAATAGGTGCTACGTATTTACATAATTACGAACGCACCTAAAAAGAAAATAAGTTACTGAATTTAACTAATAAAAATACTGAGATATACTTCAGATTCCCCAGTTCTCTACTATGTACATAATTACTTTTCAAATAGTTAATAAAAATTAAAAACACAGAAAATCGTCAATTTAAATATGAGTTATTTAGAAATCACCTTTAACTGTTCAGAATTACAGAAAAAAATAAATATTTTTTACGTTTAAAGTTTGCGTGTGCTTCAAAACCTTACTTCCGTAATCTATTTTTGTTACATTCTTTTATACTGCATCGGAAAAGCTTGTAGTGTGTAAGGTGTATTTTGCATATATTTTCGTGTTTTCTTTTAATGTTTGCGTGTGCTTTATACAGAAATTACTTTTTCCCATAAATTATTGTTATTCTATTCTCTCAGAATCAGTTGAAAAAGTCTATAATATATAAAGCGTGTTTTCATTTTTGTTCTTATTTATTTTTAAAACTCTTTAAGCTGCCTAACCGGGTTTTTCCGTCACATAGCTTTTGAATTCAAAGACTTATTTAACTCTAAATTGATATTCATGTTAATTTTTTGAATTGCATAAGATAAATAAATATCTAAGGTTATAAAATACGAATTTCAATATCAATACATTTCATAGGTTTTATTTTATGAATCATTAAACTTGTGTGCAAAATTCTGCATGACGCTTAAAGGGTTAAATTGAAATTTATTACAGAAGAGTTATTTAATTTTTTCACGAATCAAAACACTGAAATTTTCATAGTATCAATGCAGAAGTCCTTCTATAGTAAAAAAAAACTAGCCTTAAAAGGAATGACTCCTGGAATGATGCTGATGTGGAAGATTTCCGGAACTAACGAATCCGGGTTTTCCACTCCTTCCATGAGTCGAATAGACCAATCAGGAAAGGGCTCCGTCTATGCATCGCCGTATGGGTTACCATAAAGTGAGGAAAGGTTACCATCGCCAACAATCGCCAAGTTTATCGCCAAATTGGCGATATATCGCCAAATTTGGCGACTAAAATTAGTTGTCAAAAGTGACGCCAACTTGGCGATAACTGTAATATTTCGCCAAATTTTTTATTTCTTTACAACACCAGTCGTTTGATACATCATTTGACAGGTTTGCAACTGCTTATTCATATAATGGATGTCTTGTGTGTTATCCCCCATTCTGCTCCCCAGGGGGGACACATTTTTAATTTCTTTACAACACCAGTCGTGTTACACAAAATTTTAAAGCTCTGCAACTGCTTATTCATATTATGGATGTCTTGTGTGTCACCCCCACACTCTGCTCTCCCCAGGGGGGATCACATTTTTAATTTCTTAACAACACCAGTTGTGTGAGACATCATTTGTAATGTCTGCAACTGCTTATTCATATTATTGATGTGTTTTGTGTCATCCCCCACTCTGCCCCCCCAGGGGGGCACATTTTTAATTTCTTTACAACACCAATTGTGTGACACATCATTTGAGAGGTCTGCAACTGCTTATTCATATTATGGATATCTTGTGTGTAAACCCCCCCCCCTCTGCCCTCAGAGGGGGCGCATTTTGTAATGTCTTTACAACACCAATTGTGTGACACATCCCACACAACACACGTTATCTATAAGACGTCGACTTACAGTATGAATACGTCTATAATCTCCATAATGTTATTTGGATGTGCATATCAGTAAATAAACAGACGTCGATCTGACATTCCAATTTAGATTTCTATCAGACGTCTGTGACCTGCAACAGACGATCTGTGGCTTTCACTCTTTTTAACATCTAAAGGAAATCCTTTACTCCATGTCCTTAGGAAATACTCAAGACTGCATCCAATGGATTTGCGAATAACACGCATTATGCATCTCTTATGGAAAAAATACTCTTGCTTGGAGGTCTTATATATATTGTCTTGTAGACTATCTGGATGTAATCAACGTCTGGAGGAACTCAGAGAGATCACACATGTTATTTCTAAGAGACGTAAAAAGAGAGTATCGTGGATATTTCTAGATAACCTATAGATGTTTTGGCCGACTTGTATTTACAGCTTCTAGATGACTTATAGATGAATGTGTGCTATGTGGGATCATTTGAAAGGTCTGCAACTGTTTATTCATACCATGGGGTATTGGCGAGCGCAGCGAGCAGGGGTAGCCAATAATTTGGAATCGCGAAGCGATTACGCGGGGGGTTGGTGAGCATAGCGAGCAGGGGGGCGGGGCCCCCTAGTATATATATATATATATATATATATATATATATATATATACACACATATAATTATTTTATATGTTAAAGTTAATGGCGTATGTATACATATGGGCTCTGGTGAATCTACTATGGTTCTGCATATTTTGAATATTTCTTTAATTCATTTTTTCATGTTTTATTAATATACACTCGGCTCTCGTTAATTCGAACTCATCCGGACCACAAGAAATGTTGGAGATATCCAGAGTTCGAATTACGAAAAGTATGAAACTATCATAATATTAAATTAAAATATATAAATACATAAACTAATTACGGGATTAGGAACAAGCACAATCGAAGAAGGGTTGGAGGCAGGATTGATGGACAGACAAGGCATTAAGAAGGATTGAATTGGATTATTTTTGTCGTCCGATTATCTACGCTAGGGATATAGGACCAAGGGGGGAGTGCCCTTCGTGGGGGTCTTTCTAAGGGGACCTGACCCGTATTCAGCAAAGGTTCGAAGAAAACCACGAAAACTCCGAACGTTTAGGCCGACAGCCGCGATTGGGTTCGAACGCAGCACCTGCCGTCTACCTGTTGAGAGGTCCGTACCTCTTGGCCTCTGGTGGGGGCAAGCCATTAAGAAATCGGGTATAAAATGATAGGAATTATATGCATACTAATTCCAGAACAATTCTGACAAAAATGAAAGAAAGGAAGTTATTTTAAAGATCTAAAATCTATGAGAAAGTAAGAAAAAGGGAGAAATCGGAATTCCCATTAGTTCGAATTAAATGAAATCGAAAAAATGAGTTTGGATAAATGAAAATTTCAGGACTTCGTGTTTAGTTCGAATTAAGCGAAGATTCGATATACCAGATTTCGAATTAACGAGAGTCGACTGTATATTATTTTACAATCCATGTTATTTTCTTGGCATGGAAATTATTTTGCTGCATTGAGCAAATAATTATGAATGAAAATCATAATTATCTTTCTTATTCTGCTTTTTCTAAGAAATTATGAATGAAAAACCATTTTGATATTTTATGTTTTGGTATACTTTCATTTTGAATGAAATATTCATTATGAACTATTTTTCTATTATTGTATATTACATACTTTTTTTAATGTATAATAAATGTAGTTAAATGCTTTAACAATCTTATTAGGTTGAGCGAAGCAAATCCGTTACTAGGCTACACAAATTACATTTTGCCGTACACTTTACAAAAAAAAAAAAAAAAAAAAAAAAAAAAAAACTATTCAGTATTTTGATTTGAAAGTAAACATAAAAATAAATCATGATTTGTAGATTATTCATCAATGTTTTATTTATTTATTTATTCATTTGTTTATTTTTACAGAATAACCTTAAAAAATTTATTATTTAATTAATTTATTTTACTTGTTTCTCTATTATCATACTTGCAACATTTTAGCAAATAAAAAATGAAACACGGATATTTTCAGAAAAAAATTAAATCATGGAGTTAATGATTATAGATAGAATCATGATCAATCAAATAAATAAAATATATTTTATTATTTCGCTAAAATATCTCACAAACTTTTTTCACATTTTTTTCCTAGCTAAAGTGGCAACAAAAGAATTGTAAAGAAACAAAATTGTTATATTCGTTACATAAAGCGCTATTTGAATGCGCATGTTCAGCGCAATTTATCGAAGTGTTACCGACCTATTGTAGGGCAGTACTAAAGTGGATTGTAACACCAATGAAAACTATCCTGTTGAATTGTAACTGACGTCACAATTCGACTTGATCTTCATTTCGTACTGCCCTACGATCGGTTGGTAACAATTATAACTTCTGTAAGTGACCGGTAACTTGCACTGAACATGCTCAATATTATTTGATTTAAAAACATCTTTAAGAAAAGCTTTTAGTTGAAAATTTAAAAATATCTTCTAAAATTTTGTTTCGAAAATATTTTTATTTATACAAGTCTCATATCATATAAATAAAACGAAGAAATTCTGAGTAATTTGGCCGAATTTACATTTTTAAAATTAAAATGCGCCAAAACATAGAATAACGTTTTTACTTAGTAAAAATACAAAAAAAATAAAATAAAATAAAATAATTAATACAAAAAAAAACCCCATAAAAAATATTGTTATTTTTAAATATCTATCTTATGAAATAATGCTTCACCAATCAAAACAAAGCAAGGCTTTTGCTAGTAAATATATGTAAATATTATGCGCGTAGATATGCGTTGTGCATTACCTTGATGTATTATCATTGAGGTTTCTACTTTATAGTTTTCTTATACCTCTTTATAGGAAATTCCATTACGAGTTACAATAGTGTCAACTAATCATACCATATAGGGATAAAATATAGAATTTATGGCTAATATTATTTGTTTAATGCTATAATAGTTATTTAATATGCTAAATTTTAATGGTTTAAACATATATATATATATATATATATATATATATATATATATATATATATGTATGTATATATATATACCGGGTGTCCCAAAAATGACTGATGGATTTTAAAATTCAATAATTTGCAAACGGTGACAGCTATTTAAAAAAAAATTGCAGGAGGGTTATGTTTAATGTCAGGAGTTTTTTTACCGTAATTTTTTATTTTAGTTCGCATTTCAAACAATAGGAGGCGCTGACGGCGATTGAAGGCCAGGTCTACGCTTCACTCATCACTCCTGATATTATACATTACACTCCTGCAAAAAAAATTTTAAATAGCTGTCACCGTTTGCAAGTTATTGAATTTTAAAATCCATCAGTCATTTTTGGGACACCCGGTATATATATATATATATATATATATATATATATATATATATATATATATATATATATATATATATATATGTATATATATATATACATGGGATCTGATGAATCCACTATGGTTCTGCTTATTTCGAAAATTCCTTTAAATCCATTTTTTCATGTCTCATTGATATATATTGTTTTACAGTTAATTATATTATACACGCACACACACACACATACATATATATATATTTGTAATTTTAAATACGAATAGCTGATTACTTAATACATATAATTAAAAAAATACATTGAAGGAACAAATTACGATAAATATGCTTTCAAAAGATGTTGAATGGCAGCTGAAATCTCTCGTTGGGAATCAATAAATCAAGTATAATACATAATAAAAACAACAACAACAACAAAAAACTTACATGCATATTTCGAGTATAGACAGAAGTTATTCATCATGGGTTAAAAGAGTAATTTAAACTAATATGATCGTTGGCCACTGAATTGTTCACGGAATATTAGGTGGTTCATTTCAGCAACGAACATATCTTTGAGATTTTCCTAAAATTCGCATTAGGAATAGACCATCACAGAATGCAAAATAAGAAAAAACAGAGTTGATCTAAATGAAATGGAGAAAGAACCCATAAGGTCACCGGTCACGCAGTCATATCACATTCTTCTATGGCTTTGTAAAATACCATTTTAGATTTCATATAACTACTTATAAAAACGAACTGATAAAGACGATGGACCAAAGTTTGTAGAAACCTGCAAGTAACGGATATCAGCTGATTAGCTTCTTTCTTTGGACTGGAAGACCAAAAATTATGAATCAAGAGTTTTGAATCTCTGTGAAAAAATCTGTATGACAACGAATCTTAGATGATAAGACCAAGTATTATATTGAGAGATGAGTTATAGTTGTAACATGTTCATGTAATAAATGAAAAAAAAGATATATATATATATATGGGAAATTTTTAAAATGATGGATGAAAGCTATAGTATGGGGAGATTTTTTTGGAAGCAGCTGTATGGACATTTTTATGCTCTCTCTTTGAACTGAAAACTTACAGGTACAATATATATCACCAACGTCTTGATAGTTTAATCTCATATGTCAGACATTTATCCCGAATGATAAAACTATTCCTAAAATAAGAGTACATTTGTGGCGCGAACAAACTTGCAACAACATACATTTAACGTCTGAATTAAAAAAAAAAAAAAAAAAAAAAAAAAAAACTATTAAAAGATTGAATAATATAAACTAAGACAGACTTGAATGTATTTTTTAAAAATAAATAAAATTTGTATACAAATAATAAAAGACTAAAACCATTTCAAAATGCAAGAGTAAACGTTTCGCTAAGCTACACGCAAGGCCTCATCAGTACAAATAATTATTCATAGCATAACAAACATTGGAACAAATCAAGACAGTTAGTGTTAAAGTTAAAATTATTTTCAACGTTAGAACACCAGAATATTCGTATTCCAAGCGTACCGGTTTCGGTAGCATATAGCATACCTTCCTCAGTGCTAAAGATAGTGGAAATTTGCTCATATATATTCATGGAGGATGGGGATTCAAGCGACAATCCCCGTTCTCCCTGTATATATATATGAGCAAATTTTCACTATCTTTAGCATTGAGGAAGGTATACTATATGCTACCGAAACCGGTATGCTTGGAATACGAATATTCTGGTGTTCTAACGTTGAAAATAACTTTAACTTTATCATATTGCACCATGCAACAACCTATTACTTACAGTTAGTGTTAGTTATTATTTTTTTAGAAAAATATAATATTCATTCGGGACAGCACGAACCTCTTTCAGAGTTGGCGATCGTAAACAAGTTAACCAACCTTCGAGGATAATCTGCCGTGATAACTGCTACAACCTGATTATAAGATACTGGCGTTCGCAAACTACAGGATGTGTTTTCTTTGACCGCAATGTTAGACAATTTTAGAATTTAAATTACTGTTTTTTAGAGCAATGATATGTTCCCGCAGGCGAATTTCTAAATATCTGCCTGTTTCATCAACGGATGTACTATTACAATCTTTATAAATCTCAATGTTTTCTAGTGCTTTATTTTTTGTATATAAATTTTATTTATTTTTAAAAAAATTATTCAAGTCTGTGGGTCATTCTCAGATAAAGGAAAATTTTGCCTTTGAAAAAAAAAGTTTTTAATTTTTTTTAATATATTTTTTTTGTAATAATGTAATGCTTGCATGCCTGACATTATGAGAAAAATATCAGCAGAAATTGTTAGCTTTATTTATGGCCTTAATTTATAGAAACCCAAATTAATAATTGGAAGATCAAACTAATTACTTTATAATTCAATTTCATACAATATAAATACATTAAAAATTAAGAAATTTATATTTAATCATTGACCCACTTGTTATTATCATTCATGAAACAAATATAAACATTAACAATGTAAAAGAAAAATCATTTTTATTCACAAAGATGAATGAAAATGATTGTTTTGTAAAATCGGATTTAATTAATTTTTAAACATTAAGTCAGTGAGTTTAAATCTTTATAGTAACTCAAATTTATGTTATTGATGATAGTTTTGTGAAATAATGTAATTGTGAAATAGTGTAATTGTGAAATAATGTAAATAATAAAAATTATGTTATTTCAGTATACTGAGCTAGTTAAATGTATTTAAGTAACTATTTATGCGTGAAGAAAACAAAATTCAGCAAGATAAATTTTCAATTAAATAATTATGATTATAAAATTTGATCAGCTAAATGTAATTAGTAGCTTTCTGTGTTTCTTATAAGTAAGAATAGTAGACTAAAAAAGAATATACTCGAAGTAGAGTTTATGAAAAAAAAAAGAAGAATCTCTGCTCGATATAGCCAAATTCTCACATTAAAAGTATTCAGGACTGCACTATAACTTTCTATTGATTTAAATTTATACATGAAAGTTTTATTAATATAATAAAAAAATATAACTTGTACTGTATTTTGAGAAATAGGTTTACGAGTTCTTAATATAATGTTTCGAAAAAAAAAAAAAATCGATTATCTTCGGTAAAACCTTCCTAAAAATCATATTAACATAGACTGGCGTAAGTAAATTCATCTCATTGAAAATATTATTACATGGAACCCCTTGTTTCTAAAAAGATTTGAAGAATCATGTAGAAAAAAAAAATAACAAATTTCAACAACCAATTAAAAAAATATTTTTTCAAATACTAAAATTTAAAACTTTCAAATAGATTCGACATTAAAAAAACAATATATATTATCGTCACTTTTTATAATCAATACATAATTGTTATTTTATAGTTAAAATTAAATAAAGGTGAAACATCTTGACGAGATTATCATTTATACAGTCATTTTCCTCCTAAGTATTTATAAATAATAAAAAAAAGAATTGATAGTGTGTCTTCTTCTCTGATTTCATTCAATTTCTCATATAGTTATATCTACCGGTGTATGTTATAAAGGACAAACAAATCTGCTGATAAATTATACGTTCTTCTGAGAATGGCAACACTTTAAAATTTTAAATGAAATTTTAATTTACAATTTTTGGTACTGCAGATTTGTAAATTTCTAAACATAGCACTATCTTAATTTTCACACCGTCGCGTCGTATAGTAAAAATACTGTAGTTTAAATGCAGTTTGTTTGAAAGGTGTATAACAATTTGCTTTTGAGTTATTATTTTTTATATTTTGTAATTCGTTTTTTGTCAACGTAACAACAGAAGTATTTCAAAAATGTGGACACCACAAGGATACAGATCTGTTCCTTGTGGATTTAGCGAGTGATTAGAGAGCGAGAACAACAATAATTTTCGAAATAGTTAAAAAAAAAAAGAGGCATTTGAATGAGTAAGAAACGATAAAAATCTTTTTGTACTTTGATGTATGTGAATCACATCGATCGTCTTCATTTTCTGTATTTTCAGTAATGGAGTGTAGATAAATTATCAAATCTTTCGTTAAGAAGAAAATATATAATTTTTTTCATGCTTAGATCGACGCCGAGCTGAACTCGCATTCATCAAGATTCTCTACATCATCATTTTAAATTTTTGTACCAATCATTTGTTGAACATTTTCTTCAGATAAGATTGAGTTCTCATTCAATCAATGGTCGCTATAACCAAGTTTGACTGTAAAATAGAAACGTTTTGATGATTTATATTAAATAAGGAGCATCCATGATGTCTTTGAATAACAAATTCAATATGGGTAAATCTAAAAAGCAACTAGAGAAATGTTATCTTGAGAAAAATAACTAGTATTTTTGGTTAAAAATTATGATTAAGCGTGTTTGATGTGCGATTTTACCTGATTTATTTATATAATATGAAACGAGATATCCGTAAAATAATGGTTAAATTCTTATTACTAAGTGAACTTAGTTTGAAAAATTCTAGTGAATGACAGAAATGGTTTCCTGACTGCGCCTTCTCCTTATATTACTCCATGAAAATCAAGACTGACCAACAGAATATTTCGTTAAATTTTTTTTAACTATATTTAAAATTTTATTGCCTTACTCTTTAGATGGAATATAAATTACAATTTATTGTACCTAGATGTATTAAATAATTTTAACTTCCATACATACATTTTTGTATTCTTAAAAAATTTAAGTGTAAAATTAATTGTAATAAAAACACTGCATCCAAAGGCTTTTATTCAATTCTAAATGTAAAATATTCTTCGGGTTTCACTGAGCATGATTTTGTAAAATGCATACAATACCAAAATTAGTTTAATAATTATCCATCATTATATGTAATGATCATACATAAGGAAGGAACATTTGCTTCCATAATCCTAAATGTATTATCGTAAAAGATTTATTGCATTAGATTAGCATCAATTATTGTTACGTTTCTGTTCAGCTATCGCCTTATTCTTTCCATAAAATATATGTATGAAGTATTCCGTTTTTAAAGACAGCCGTCTGTACAATTCGCATTTAATGCTTTTAGAAAAATGGTATGTGCATTAATACCATGCGCCATCAATTATTTAAATTAATTTATTAAATTATTTTTTCTAACTAAACTAAAATATCGCGGTACGTTAATGTAAACGTTTAATATAAGTTAATGTAAGTAATGTAATGTAATGAGTTTTTGAAAACTTTTTTTATACTTTATGGGGGAAAAAATTATACATTTTAAGAAAATTAATTACACAAATAAGCAAATTTACCAAAAGAGGTCGGGATATAAAACAAGTTTCACAAAAATACTGTAAACCGGGATAATTTTGTCAGTTTGAATATTTATTACTATTTTATACATTTTTATTCATGTGATTAATTCTGTTTTTTTTTTCTGATAGGTCTTAGGCAGTAAGAAAAAAATTAGGACTTGCAATAAAACATAAGGGAATTGCTATTTTTGCAGTTACACTAAAGAGAATGCGGTGAACGCAGTAGCAACTATCAATGGTAGCTTAAGAAAAAAAACTAGCTGCCCCAACCAAAAACCACGTAGTATTTTTTTCGGTAAGTGCCTTGGAAGACACACCAAATCTGTGGGTCGTCCGACAATCATTATTCATGAAGAAGAGCAGTTTATTTCCAAGACCTTGGTATTCGCCGCTGACTGGGGTTTTCCCTTAACTAAGCAAGTTGTGACGATAATAATTAAAAATACCTTCACCTAAAGTAAGCCAATATCAATATATTGACCAACAAAACTGCATGTGATGATCTAATAAACATTTTCGCACAGAGAAAAAAAATTGAAAAATCATTTTCTTCACGATGAATCTTACATTTTAATCGTTAGAACATCCCTAGATGATACATAGGGGTGTTCTTTTTTTTTTTCAAATTTTATATCGGTATCTAAGGTAACTTTGCAATAATTTGCCTAATGCAAGTATTTAAAGCATACTTGTAGTTAGACTCAAATTCGAAGAACAGAAAAGTTATGTACAAAAATGTGTCTGATATGTGACAAAATAACCCCGGTTTATGGTAATTTATTTCAAATGACATTTATTAACACGTCAGGCTTTTTTTTCTTCATTATACGTCTATACTCGTCGACAAAACGTCTAATTTTGACTGTAAAAGTTTCATTTAAATGACTTTATAGCTAAGTTATAGACTAGTCTAAAATTTTAAAAAAAAGGCTTAATTAACGCATCTGTGGAATAAAAGTATCTTCGAAGTACATGATTTGCCTTAATTTTTTTCGTATATATATTAGTTTATCTGCTTTTAACCCTTTATCAACCGCATCATGAATTCATGAAAATTTTATATTCTAAAGTATTTTACGCAAATTGTTTAAACTAAATTAAAAGATTTAAATAATCAATAAATGTTTGAAGAATTTCAAAAGAACTGAAAGATTAATTAAATTTAAATTTACAGAGATTTTGTGTAATATTTATGACCCCACTCAAATCTTTTATTTTTAAATATTTCCTTAGTATTTTGTAGAATTATAAAATGTACGAATATGATTTTCTTACAATAGTAATATGTAAATACTTCTGCACTGAAAAATCCAGATCTCCATCCCTCAGCGCCAAGAAAGCTGAAAAGATGCAAAGGCAAAAGAATTCATACTTTAAAAAATCTTTTTTTTTGTGTAACCAATATTGATTTTGGAATAAGATAAAAAAAAATGTATCTGTAATTCATTCTAAACAATATTACAACTAACTTAGGTATTAAGAGAATTTTATAATAAGCTATTTTAATGTCACTTCTAAGTACCGTTGGTAGATAAAGGGTTAAATGAATATTTTTATAAGAGTTTTGTTGAATGAAAGAACAGTTATCAAAATCTATTGATAAACTCTTTATAAGTTCGATTCACCCAAACTAAGTTGAATACGGGATCTGGATATCACATACTGTAGTGAAACCAATATATAACAGAAACAAGCTTGTTAATTCCTATGTGATTAATTTTCCGAATTAAAAGAAAAATTCCATTCCAGCCTTTGAAAAATGATTTTCTAGATATCACTATTTTCTAACTGAACTCATAGTTCCTTGCTCACCATGAAGAGTTTGTCTTAAGAGCCCACACTACTGGCTGAAAAAGACCCAAAAGGTAATGTTAAGTCTATGGGGGGGGGGGGTTCTTTCCAAATATCTCACTTCAATATTATTATTATTATTATTATTATTATTATTATTATTATTATTATTATTATTATTATTATTATTATTATTATTATTATTATTGCATAGTATAGCTGAGGACGATCTACAACTCGGCTAGTTTTTGCTTTTTCGAGTTAGGTTATATATATATTTATATTAAGATATTTTCAATTGCAGGACCGGTTCTAAGCGGCTTTAAGAATTAAATTATTTTTTTTAAATCTGAAATTAAAATTTAAAAAGTAAAATAAATAGCCCAGTTGTAGATCGTCTTCAGCTATCCCATGTGAAAAAAAAGTAAAAATATTAAAATTTGAGCGAAGCATTTGAAGAGTACGCTCCCATAGACTTAACAGTTTCATTCGGATCTTTTTCAGTCAGTCGTATGGTCTTTTAAGAAAAATTAAAAAAAATGTTCTTTTGAACTTTTTTTAACTACAAGAATAATTTAATTTATTCTATTCTATTCAATACAATACAATTCTACAACTGAAAATGTATTATTTATTTTATAGGTGACTTTTATATAGCTAATTCATGAAACATTTATTGTTAAATAATTACAGAGTAGACTCCCTGATTCCCGCAACCCTGAAATTTCAAACTCACTCAAATCTGCACATAATTTACGTATGCGAACAATGAAACATTCAATTTATATATGGGGACAAAATTTGACTTATTAAAATTTTATATCAATTCCATACACATTTTAATTTGTAATTTTATTAATATTACTGAACTCATGTTTTACCACGAAGGAAGATTATTTTTTCTCCAAAAATTCAAAATAATGCTGATATTATTGATAATCACAATCTTTTTACCAAATATGTTTATGTATTAATCAAGCTTTTTTGGTTATTATGTCTGGCTGAACCTGAAATAAAATTTCCTTAATAAATTAACTGTATGGCAATCAATAGAAGTTTTAACAAACACTATACTGAACATGCAGAAAGAATTGAGTTTTTAATTTTGATGTGAATTAGTAAAGTACCTTTATAAGGCACGTTTCTTGAATAATTCCGGAAATATTCATTTCATACTTAAAAAGAACATTTAATCATGCATTATTGATCATTAACTTGATCTTTGCTTTTAATATTTTAATTATTTTAAAAATTATCGAAATTTTTTATTTTAATTTATTACTCATTTAAATATTTTATTGTATTGTAAGCATTCATTATAGTTTCGATTGCATTATTAATTCAAATTACTGTTTAAAAAATCTAAACAAAGTAACGACAAAAAGTTCCCAAACTTCTAAAATCTGCACAACCTCTGGTGCCAATTTCTGCGGATTTCAGAGAGTTTACTGTATCATAAATTAAAAGTTTTATGCTTTATTATTATTATTATTATTATTATTATTATTATTGGTCAACAGGAGAGATACTTTAAAGTCCCACACAAAATATATTTTTATTTAAATGTTTTCATGGACAATAAAAACAAAGAAATAACAATCTAAAAATTTCAAATATTTATTTTCATTTCAGCAAATTGTTTTCTTTTTTTAAATCCTTCAAAAAATATTTCATGTAAACAACTAACTTCAACAATCTTTCATGAAATCATTAATCGATACATTAGAAATATATTTTTTTTCTATGTTTAACGTTTGTTTATTTTGTCGAAAAAACTTCTCTTACCTTATAGATATATATATTTTTTTTTTCTTAGACGGTTGTAAAATATATTTTCTTTCACTATTTCCATAAAGATGTTATTCGCTGCTACCATATTTATACTTATCTTCACTTAAAATTTCACATGGAAATTCATATTAAGTGAATTTTTTTTCGTCTAAACAAATTTCCATATAAGTAGTAGTTAGATTAACTATACATTTTATTTGGATTTCAGCCAAAAAGATCAGTATTTTCAAATAGAAAGTTGGGAATATAAAGTAGAATGCAGTATAAGGCAAACTCTAAGAAAACATATTCTATATTCTAGCATATAATAAAAGAAGATAAGATTCCACATTTATTTCATTTTTTATGTTATTCAAATGATCTATATTTCTTAAATGATTTCTGCATTTGAAAAATTTTGATATAATACAGATATTTAGTTAAATTACTTCCTGGGATTTATAATATCTATTTGTTTGCACTTATTCAGTAGATTTTAAAGTCATTTGTAGAAACAGGTTTTAAATAACAGTAATCAGATTTATTTGATTTTCGGTATATTTTATGGCGGCCGATTATCAACACGTGAGATATAGGCCCTGAAGGTGTGAGGTGCTCTCCATGGGGATCATTCTAAGGGAACCTAACCCGTATTTATGCAAGGAAATCCAAGGTTCGAACAAAACCACGGAAAACTCCGAAAGGTTATGCCGACGGCCGCGATTGGTTTTGAACCCAGCACCTGCTGTCTATCAGTTGAGAGGTCAGAACCTCTCGGCCACTGATGGGGCTTCGTAATCAGATTGAAGATATTTACGCAGCACAAAAAGTATCCTTTTTAAAAACATGGTAAATTATTTTTTATCTGATCAAATATTACTTCAAAATTACATTTTGTTTTCATTTAATAACTTCACAACATAATGTAAATATAAACGTGAATGACGGTTTATCCTTAATTAGTAATACATGATTGTAATACATGAGTTACATTTCATTTTTTTTTGCCATTTGATTCTTTGGTGAACTATTACGCAAAGCTTACACTTACAAGGAATGTATCCATAATAGGCACAATCAAAATGATTAAAGAAAAATAATATATAAATCACTTATGTGTGTAATAAAGAATCAGTCTAATTTAGCCGTGGAATTGCAGAAGTAAGTTTGTAAAAAAGAAAAATATTTTATGTTATTTGGAGCAAAAAGACATGTCGCGATTTAGTGAGCATCATTTCTCCTAAACCAAAAGCAAACGACTTTAATGTAGCTGAAAATTATTTCTTAATAGATTTTTAGAATGCTTATAAATGGTATTGAAGAATTTAAACTTAATGACAGACATTAGTACATACATACATTTGTATATATCATAGCAAACGCGGTAGCGTTTGGTATAATATGTTTAAGAAATGGAAAATGCAAATGTCTTTTTGAAATTTCTGGCGAACCAGTTGACCTACGAGAGTGATTTTTTTTTGTTAAAAGATAGAACTCGACGATACAAATAAAATGATAGCATTAAAAAATTATCGTAGTTTACTGTAGTTTTTTATTTAACTTTTAACGAAAAAATGAAGATCTAAAATACAATAAGAGATAGCTCACAATATCATGGATAGATTAACTTCATTTTTTGGTTTATTTTAATTCTTTTGTAAAACTTAAAATAGATTTTTTTTCATCTTTGTATGGTTGACGATCGCTGAGAAAATCGAATTTTTGTCTTAAAGCTCCAGCTGAACATTGTTTCTTGTTGTTACTGTTGTAGTTTTTTTTTTATTCGTTGCCACCAAGTTTAAATAAGTATAATTTTTTTATGTATGTAACATAATTCATTCAAATTAAATAAATCACGTGAAAAACATAATTATTTGTTTTTATTGCGAAGCATTTAGTTTCAGTTCTTTGAATAAAGTTGTGAGCGCACTTTAATTATTTTCGTTCGACTCCTTGGTTTAGTTTCCAGACACCATGCATTTTCTATGACAATGCAATAATTTTCTTAATTATTCTAATACAACAATAAAATTTTGGCAGAAAATATTTTGGTTTTCAAGATATAAAAATATCCTCAGTTTGTATAAAAAAATTTCAATGGCAAGTATTAAAAAATGCTCTGGTGAGCAACAAAAAAGATTAATATGTTTTTAAATATGAAAAAGTGTTTGACAAGTGCTTCCAATTGAGCACAAGGGAGAGGACGAGGGGCCTTTTCTTGGCTGTAGCTCGCAGTCAATACCAAATTGAAAAAGTCATATTTGCGCTTTTTCCATATAAAAGAAATTTGCATAAAACTTTCCCTCTTTCTTTTTTAGTAAAATATTATATCCTGCTTTACATGTTATCTGCGCTGTTGACACTGCATTGCAACTGCATTACAAATCAGTTTTCTGTGCAGTTTTATGCTGCGGACATGTTTGGTGGCACTGCATGAGCATGATACGCTACATGAACTAAGTTTTCTGGTACTATTTCGCCTTATATTCATGTTTAATTACGCTGCGTTTTTTCTAGTTATGTCTTTGCGCTACACATTTTTATCGTAACTGTGATTGATTTCTTTTACACGGAAAAGGCGCAAATATGACTTTTTCAAATTTATCATTGACAGTGAGCTGCAGAAAATAAGGGACCCCTTGTGCTCAATTCGTGCTCCTCTCGTGCTCAATTAGAAGCACTTGTCAAACACGTTTCATACTTAAAAACATATTAACATTTTTTGTTGCTCACCAGAGCATTTTTTAATACTTGTATATATATGTATATATATTTGTATTACATATTTATCTTGCTTTTTGCGGCAGTTAATATTTAATTTCATTATTTAAAAATAATTTTATATATCAAAAATATTTTCGTATTGAAACGTATATTTTCATTTTTTTAAACGTATTCTAAATTAAAGGTCAGATGAAGAATACTGCAGTAAATAAATACACTTCAATAAAAGATAAATTTTTATTTCCATAGAAACAAAATTAAATAGACAGTGTTCAACTGGAGTAATTTTGGGGCTGAAAAAAAATTAAGAAATTAAAATTTTGTTTTAATTCATAAAAATTTAATGATAACTTTCTAATTCTATAACTTTGAAATTTAATGATAACTTTCATTATAAATATATCCAAAAGAAAACTATAATTAAAACAAACTAAAACTGACGAAAAAAAGTTATTTAAATGAAAACGTTTTAAAAAAGCTCAACATGAAAAAAATTTACCTTAAAAATATTTTACATAAAAAAGCATATTTTGAAAGTATATTTTGTCGCCAACCCGGATGAATCGTCAAATAAATGAAATGTTCATTATTTTTTTTACGAACGTTTTGTCGGCTTTCCACCATTTTTTTATGTATAAACATATCACATAAGAAGAACATTTAGTATTTTTTTTTTCAGATTTTTCTGAATACATCCGTATGGAGGTCTTTCTTGTTAGTAACAATCATTTGTGGTAATCAAGCCTGTTTCCGTGCAGATTTACTAACATGGACAGGTTACAAATCTTTTGTATTTACTCCTTGAAATGTGCTCGACTAGCGTTTTTCCTCATTTTTTACAATTTAGGAATAATCGATTCTGCAAAATATTAAAAGCTTTATAAAAATCATATTGTAGAATAGTTGTTATTGTGCAATGTAAAAATCTTCAAGTAATTATATAATTTAAAAATTCCCTTTTTTGTGAGTCAGAAAGTGATATTATTACTTTTTGTCATAAGCAAACATAAATACTTTTTAAATATATATATATATATGTATATATATATATATATATATATATATATATATATATATATATATATATTCTTTTTGTGAATTATTAGGAAAAATTGAAAGAAATGCAATTTTCTTTCGAGCAAATATATGAGTATGTGTGTGTGTTACAATATTAACACATTTTTTTTTTTTTTTTTTTTTTTTTTTTTTTTACAAAATTAAATGCAAGTTTTAAATAATCCTTGTTTTTGCTTTAATTATTTTTCTTTTACGCATTCAAAAAGCAAATTTTAAAGAAATGTCCTTCTCCGTGCAAGAAAAAGGATTTTTTTTTGAAAAAAAAAAAATTAAATGTTAAACACAAATAGAAAAATGAGATACTATAAAACCTGCCTATAATTATTTTCAGTCGATAAATACGTTCTGAAAAAATACAAAAACGTTTTTCAAATATCTCAAAGCGAAAAAAGTATTCATTTATTCTACACGCGATTTTAAAAATTATATTTATTGCAATATATTTGTGTTGTAAATGTTTCTTTTCTTACTGTTAAACGCTAATAGCGTATTTCCCTTAGGTATTCGTTATCAGCTTGTTTTCAGATTTTCCTTTATTAAAATTAGGAAACTTTTGAGCATAACATTAATCATACGTAATTTTTAACATTTTATATATGTGTTTACGTAAATGTTTATATTTTTGAATTTTTTCTTTAATATTTTAGCAGGTATTTAGTTACTTAAAACGGATATAAAAAAAGGAAAAGAAAAGCAATATGTTAAATTGAGGTAAAAAATATTGAACTTAAAAGGTATAGCCGGATAAGCGAAATAGCTCCCACAGCCAATGATGAAAACAAAAAACACAATATGTGGTAATAAGGATCACAATGTGTATAAAATATAGTATGATAAGTCCCTAACCTTGAGTTTTCCTTGAAATAATCCGGCAGATTTTTGCCTAAGCTAGTATTTTTTACAAACGTTTTTCTCTAAAAAGACAAACGTTAAACGTATGAAGCCAACGTGACTTGTTGAAGAATGTATTAGTTCAAATTATATATTTTTTTTCATATTTTTACAGATCAAAACAAACAAAATATATTTAGAAAAAAATTAATGTAATAATTTTATGTATATGTTACAGGCCAAACCCGATTTTAGGCCAAAATAGATTGGCCTAGGCCAAACTAGTTTATCCTAACGCCCATCGGATAGACTAGTTTTTCCTAGGCCAAACCGGTCTATCCTAACGCCCATCGGATAAACTAGTTTTTCCTAGGCCAAACCGGTCTATCCTAAGGCCCATCGGATAAACTAGTTTTTCCTAGGCCAAACTAGTCTATCCTAAGGCCCATAGGACAATCTAGTTTTCCTAGGCCAAACTAGTTTGGCCTAAGTCTTATAGGACAAACTAGTTTAGCCTACTGTTTATTGGTCTGAACTAGTTTCTCCTAGGCCGATCTAGTTTATCCTAGGCCAATTCAATTTGGCGTGATTTTATTGAATTCAATGGCGCCACAGCGCCAACATTCTAGTTTGTCCTAGGCTGATCTAGTTTATCCTAGGCCAATTTAATTTTACGTGTTTTTAGCTCGCATGCGTCAAAGCCTGAGAAATAATGGGCTCGCAGGTTCTGTATGTATGAATGTACGTATGTATGCACGAATGTACGTACGTATGTACGTGCATATGCACGTAACACGATAACTCGTGATAGAAATATCCGATTTGCTTCAAATTTTGGATGTAGGCTCATTCTGTTAAGATACCTTTGTGATTAGTTTTGGGAATTCATTGGATAAAAAAAGGGGGGGGGGGGGCGAATGGGAGGCTAACTCCCCACCGTTAATTTAGAGAAATGGATTTTCATGCAGAATTATGAGTTTTAATTAAAAATTTTAGATATATGATCATTCTGACTAGGCGCCTCCATGATTAGTAGTGGATGTTTATTGTTTAAGTGTAAAAAAAGGGCAATGTAGGTTACCCCCCCCATAATTTAGATGAATGGTTTTTGACGCAGAATTTACGGATATGCTTCACATTTGTATATAGGTTCTTTCTGATAAGGCGATTCCCTGAATAGTTTTGGGGATTTAATGGTTAAGTATGAAGGGAAAAATGAAGGATTACCCTCTTACATAGAAAAAACTAGTTTATCCTATGGGCATTTAGATAATTAAGTTTGGTGTAGAAAAAACTAATTTATCCAATTGGCATAACGATAAAATAGTTTGGCCGAGGCTAATCTAATTTAGCTCGAAAACGGCTTTGGCCAGTAAAAAACATATCTTTCACTAGAAAAAGTATAAATGTGTGTCAAGAGTCATTGCTTATAACACCAATACAAAAATTTAACGTGTTCACCCTAGAGACATGATGCATTAGACATGGTGTTTGCGTATTCAAGCAAATTATTATTATTGACTTTAATGTTATTTACTTTTGTACAGGCAGAGCTCTGTCTGTACAAAAATCAGTGAAAAAAGACTCAGTTCGGCTCGATCTGACCCTACTCAATTTCTGTAAAAAAATTCAGGTTTTACTTCACATGCAATTAAGATTCCTTTAAAAAATACTGCTTATATATTTATTGGATAAATTTACAATGTATTTTTAAATTATGTTGTGTTCACAGAATGGAAAATACACAATGTATTAATGATTATCTAGATTTTTAGAGTTTCAATATTCAAATACGGATTCATTAAATAATCAATGTAGTTTAGAACAAAAGAAAATATATGACAGTTATAAATATCATAACTTTTGAATCCGTTCAGTAAAAAGTAGATTTGTGAATATATTTCTCAGTCATTCCTTAAGGCTTTTCTCAAATCCTAAAGAACTACATCCTAACACATTTATGAACTACTTCCTTTTCGGAAATGCATAAAGTTAACAGATTCAGATAATATACAATCGAATGGCATAAACCATTTTTTCATAAAAGCGATGTATCTTTGAGAAAATAATAAAGCTACGTTTTGAATTGAATTTCTGGTTACGACTTCACGAAAAAAAAATTGACGCCGTGAGAAGAATAGCTTATATGTCGACAAATAATTAATTTCTCAAAAATGGAAAACGCTGCTCGATTGCAAATTTTGTTCAGATTAATTCTGGCTCGAATATGCAATAATAATAATAATAAATGCAAGTCAGATCTCAGTTGGCACGAGTGTGCAGAAAAAAAGCAAACACCATGTCCAATGCATCATGTCTCTAAGGCGAACATGTTAAATTTCTATATTGGTGTTATAAGCAATGACTCTTGACACACATTTATACTTTTTCTAGTGAAAGATATGTTTTTTACTGGCCAGACCCGTTTTCGAGCTAAATTAGATTAGCCTCGGCTAAACTATTTTATCCTTATGTCAATTGGATAAACTGTTTTTTCTACACCAAACTTGTTTATCTAAATGCTCATAAGATAAACTAGTTTTTTCTATGTAAGAGATGTAATTTTTCCCTTCATACTTAACCATTAATCCCCAAAACTATTCAGAGAATCGCCTAATCAGAAAGAACCTATATACAAATGTGAAGCAAATCCGTAAATTCTGCGTCAAAAACCATTTATCTAAATTATGTGGAGGGGTTAACCTACATTGCCCTTTTTTTTACACTTAAACAATAAACATCCACAACTAATCATGGAGGCGCCTTGTCAGAATGATCCTATATCTAAAATTTTAAATGAAAACTGATAATTCTGCATCAAAAATCCATTTCTCTAAATTAATGGTTGGGGACTAGCCTCCCGTTCGCTCCCCTTTATTCTTATCCAATGAATTCCGAAAATTAATCAGAAAAGTACCTTATATCAATGAACGTGCATCCAAAATTTGAAGCAAATCGGATATTTCTATCACGAGTTATCACATTACATACATACGCACGTACATTCGTACATATATACGTACATTCATACATACAGAACCTGCGAACTCATTATTTCTCAGGCTTTGACGCCTGCGAGCTAAAAACACGTAAAATTAAATTGGCCTAGGATAAACTAGATCAGCCTAGGACAAACTAGAATGTTTTCGCTGTGGCGGTCATTGAATTAAAAAAAATCACGCCAAATTGAATTGGCCTATGATAAACTAGATCGGACTAGGAGAAACTAGTGCAGACCAATAAACAGCAGGCTGAACTAGTTTGTCCTATAAGAGTTAGGCCAAACTAGTTTGGCCTAGGAAAAACTAGATTGTCCTATGGGTCTTAGGATAGACTAGTTTGGCCTAGGAAAAACTAGTTTATCCGATGGGCCTTAGGATAGACCGGTTTGGCCTAGGAAAAACTAGTTTATCCGATGGGCGTTAGGATAGACCGGTTTGGCCTAGGAAAAACTAGTCTATCCGATGGGCGTTAGGATAAACTAGTTTGGCCTAGGCCAATCTAGTTTGGCCTAAAATCGGGTTTGGCCTGTAACATATACACCAACCAAAAACATACATAATCATACTCCTAGTATGCACGTTTAACAAAATTAATTTGTTAAAACCAAAGATGCGATTTTGGAATTATAACAAAAATATTGCTAGAACTTTGCTAAAACCTTTCTAAGTGTTCCTGTTTGTATTTGCAGAAATAACTTTCTATCATTGGATTGGTCAATTCCCAGACGGAAAGGATGGAAATGCGTAAAAAATATGAGTATGTTTGCATATATATCATAGTCTATAAATTCGATTGGTGTTCGTAAATTTTTACTCTGACTACTGTAATATTATGTAAGATTGCAGAGAAAATGTCTTCCATGCCTACCATGCCTACCATGATTCTCACATGCAAGAAGGTTATGCGCTCTAAAGTGCAAATATATAACGTATCACCTTGAAGGGAGGAAAAAGGGCATGTCAGTTGATATTGTAAGATATCTGTTGGGAGAGGGGAATTGTCTTTTAAGATAGTTATTATTTTTTATCAAACTCAAATTAACTTTTTTTATAACTTTATCCGTAAACTTTTTTTTTTAGCCTGATGTTTTATTTTTATGCAAAGTTATTAAAGTTTTAAAATGCAGAGTTATTTTTAAAACCATTGAGTGATGATAAAACATTTAATAATAATTTAATAAACATTTTATAAACATTTTTTAAACTGTTAGCGAAAGACTAATGTCACCAGCGATATGACATAAAAATCGATAAAAGCTCATTTAAAAGAAATAATTAATGATAATGAATATAAAACTAACTTTTGTTTTTTTGAAGCGAATTCCTTATGTAGTCCTTAGATACATAACTTTAAAGGAAAAGAGAAACTTAAGGGGGTGAAGGGTGTTTAAATTGTGAAGGTGCGAGATTACGAAAATATTAAAATACTATTTTAGAAGAGAAGGAGCAGAATGACAATGAAAAGGAATTATTTTAAAAAGTCCTTCCGGCAATGCCGGGAGGAAGAGGTAGCTTTCATATACTTATTTATTTATTTTAAGGTAAGTTACATTGTTCAAGAATACTAAGCTCAAATTAGTGGAAATAATCTTATAAAATTAGTGATTTTATAAGATTGAAACTAGTTTTTGTCAAGACTGAATATTAATAGGAATTTTTAGAAATTAGTCATCTTTTATTCAACCTGGTTTTATTTTAAGCGATTTAGAGAGTCACCAAATTCCACGATATCATAAAGTGTATGCCATTTTAAAGCAACATTGTGGATCGTTCAGATCAGACCGTTTCAAAATGTCAGCCATCAAAATTCAAAGTGCTATAACTCAGTCATTTTTTAAGATAGAGACAAAATAAAAAGTGTTCTGGAATCTTTGTTTTAAATTCTAACACGTAAAATAAAAATATTTTTCAATTTTTAATTTTTTCGCATTTAATTTTAAATTTTAAATTTTTTTTTTAAATTTAAAATGACCACCATTTTGAAACAAAATGGTGTATGATGCTGGCCAACGAACTCGGTCGAGACATTTGTATCTACTATGCACATTCCAAGTTTCATTGAAATCGGTTCATAAATACGCGTGTTATCACGTGACAAAAATCAGATCGTTTCAAAATGTCAGACATAAGAAAAATTCAAAGTGCTATAACTCAATCATTTTGTAAGATATAGACAAAATAAAAAGTGTTCTGGAATCTTTGTTTTAAGTTCTAACACGTAAAAGGAAAATATTTTTCAACTTTTAACTTTTTCGCATTTAATTTTAAATTTTAAATTTTTTTAAAAATTTTAAATGGCCGCCATTTTGAAACAAAATGGCGGATGATGCTGGCCAACGAACTCGGTCGAGACATTTGTATGTACTATGTACATACCAAGTTTCATTGAAATCGGTTTATAAATACGCGTGTTATCACGTAACAAAAATCAGATCGTTTCAAAATGTCAGCCATAAGAAAAATTCAAAGTGCTATAACTCAATCATTTTTTAAGATATAGACAAAATAAAAAGTGTTCTGGAATCTTTGTTTTATGTTCTAACACGTAAAAGGAAAATATTTTTCAACTTTTAATTTTTTCGCATTTAATTTTAAATTTTTAATTTTTTAAAAAATTTAAAATGGCCGCCATTTTGAAACAAAATGGCAGATGATGCTGACCAACGAACTCGGTCGAGACATTTGTATGTACTATGTACATACCAAGTTTCATTCAAATCGGTTCATAAATACGTTAGTTATCGCATGACAAAAATCAGATATATATATATATATATATATATATATATATATATATGGTTATATATATATATATATATATATATATATATATGTCAACATTTGAACGGAAGGTGGTTTTGGGGTCTGGGGGTCATGATCGGTGAAAATATACCAAAATTTTCCGGAAGTGCTTTCCTCCGGACGGCTGCAGTAGGTAGCTTTTTACTTTTTGTAATGAAAGCTACCTAAAAGTTTGACCTGCCAGAGACAACTACACTGTAAAAAAAAATGTAAATTTACGGGCATTTACCGTAATATTTGACGGTAGTTGTCCGTTTTTGAAGCTTAACGGTACACTTCCGTAAATTTACGTTGCGGAAACATAAATTCGGAGTACTAATATGTTTTTACGGGCAACGCCCGTTTTTTTATGCAGGATGTTCAAATCTGCTGCCTAGCCATTTTTTTTACGGACAAATACCTTTGAATAAAGGTCTTTCGATGACGTCATAACAGAACGTTTTATTTTGTTTGTTGAAAATATTATTATTATTTAATTAAATTATTGTCTGGTTTAAATTATCGCATAAAATTATCGTCTGGTTTTAATATGCTATTG
Organism: Maratus speculifer; assembly: GCA_964019185.1. Taxonomy (NCBI): domain Eukaryota; kingdom Metazoa; phylum Arthropoda; class Arachnida; order Araneae; family Salticidae; genus Maratus; species Maratus speculifer. The sequence continues at coordinate 174,808,118 of OZ025297.1, read as the reverse complement.
TTTTGGTAAATTTATCGAAAAATTAATCGGTGGTGGCACTCCAAAAATTTTCTTATCTCATATATGTAAATACTTCCTTAAAAGTGCAGTATAACAGCGCCACCGGTTATGTGATTTACACCAAAATCTAATCATTAACAACTTACGTGAACTCCTAACTGCATCTGAAGTTTGCTGAAAATCCGTGCATTAGTTTCTGAGATAGCGCTATTACTGAATCTGAAATAAGTTCTGCATAATAGTGCCACTTGCAGGGTGATATACACAAAATACTAACCAGGACTAATTTTAATAAGGGGTTAAAACTGAATCTGAAGTTTGATAAAAATTCATGTATTATTTCTTGCGATATAGCTATTGCGAAATCGTGAAAAATGCATCATCCCAGGTAAGCATGGTAGCACAGCAGTATCGACTCGATATTGCCCAATATCGGACAACTTTGGCGTGCATCGGCAAAGACAGGTTACCTTTTACCAGGGATGTTGGTGGAGGGTATACGGGGGTATACGCCGTATACCCTCTGGACTTTTTTAAGGAACACCATATACTCTCTGCTTCTCAAGAAAACTATAGTATATACATTTTAGGGTATACCATACCCTATATTTTGAGCGTATACTCTCTGGATTTTTTGCCATTACACCACTGCCTTTTACCGACATTAGCCAATATTGATCGATGTTCGGCGATATTGGATCTAAAATATAAAAACTTGTGGAATTTTTAATATTTAAAATTTTAATTTATGTGTTGTACATTTTTGGAAAAATGGAAGGTAGGAATACATTTTTATAACATCTTAAATTCTGTAAATTTACGTAGAAAAAGTCTATTTCTCAATATCGGTCTATATCGGCCATGACCAATTCCAATATTAGCCAATCTTGGCCTCTATTGGCAAAGACCGATTTTATTTTACCGATATTGGTCAATATTGGTCGATGTTGACCAATGCTGGATCTGAAATATTGAAACTTATGGAAACTTAAGAATTTAAATTTTTTTAATTATATATACTTTTTTGGGAAGAGGTCTTTTTTATTGCATGGCCAAATCGGGACTTTGCCTATGAGCCCTGGACTTCAAGGGGCCCTCTCCATATATTAATTTCCAAAATATTTATCATTTCCCCCAATTCCAACTCTGAAAATTTTCAAATACAAAATACAAATTTAATTTTTAAAAAATTTGCCTAACTTTCTGAAAAACAAATTTCATTTTGAACTCACAGAGCTCAATGCTTTCGCAAAGCTAATTTCAACCACTATTAAAAAATAAATAATATTTTTATTGTAATATATCGTATTAACGATGAACTTAAATCATATCAAAATTTTAGTGATTGAAAATAATCAATATGTGTAGTACAACTTAAAAAGATGCTAAACTAAAGAAAGTAACTTGGTAAACTCTCATTTTTATGTTAGAATATTTAGCTGAAGTTATTAAATTCATCTTAAAGTAATATAACAAGTTCCTAAAGTTATATAAAAGAATCTTGTTCTATACTAAGGGGAAAAAAAAGAGTATTTTTATTAATTAAAATACTTAATCCCAGCTAAGAGTTTTCTTCGATAAATCCAAAGTGCGGTTTTCTGTGCAATCGGGCAGACAAATATTCAACCAATCAGAGACAAGCATCCTTTTCAACATTTCAACCCAAAACAAAACATGGCGGTCTGTCGCGTGGAACAACGTCTCTCGTCTGTTTGAAGCACCTGTCTTACGTTAATTCTCATTTAAAACAGGTAAGCGCTTTTATAATTTATATTCTAAATTGATTTTGAAGTATTGCTTTCTGTTTAAGTTATTTATATTCTTGTGTAGCATGTATTTTCTGTTCGAATTGTGTTTATGATACATTGACAATGTTACATTGGCTTACAAACGTTTGAAGTATATTCTTTAAATGTGTATTATCATTTTCATACATCCAACTAGTTTTTTTACAACAAACAGTTTTTCATCTACCTTTGATTATAAACCATCTGTTTTTGATTAATCAAATTATTATTGGCTTAGATGCAGTATCTTCTCGCGAGCCGCCATTTTGTCTCCCTGTTATTTCTCATACATTATTATTTTATCTAAAACTACAAAATGCAACTGAAATGATTATTTAACGATTGAATCATACATTTCAAAAAATGATACGAAATTAAACAAGACAATTTACTTTGGAAATTCAAAGATTGAATGATCAAATTTTTGATAGTAAAAATCGCTTGATTTACATATTCATTTATTATGTAAAACATTAAAGTAAAGTGAAAATAAATTTTTTTGTATGCATAAGCTTTAAAAATATTTATTTTATGTTTCTTCAAAAAAAAAAAAAAAATAAATGCAAAATAATGATAATAATAGCAATTTGTGAAAAATGATAGGGAAACAAAATGGCGGCTCGCGGGAAGATACTGCATCTGTTCCCCATAGACAGTGCCCGAAATAGATTTCCCCCTACTTCTATCACTTTTCAAAAATTTGTTGTTAATTTCAGATAGGGATGTACTGAATATTCGGTTTTCGGCCTACACGGCCATATTACCGAATATTCGGTTACCTTTCGGTTAGGCTGAATATCAAACTATTCGGTTTGGCCGAATATCAAAGTATTCGGCCGAATCCAATACTTAATAAAGCCTTTTAAAACGCATTTTAAAAAACTTTTCACAATTTCTACTTTTAACTGTCAATTTATTAATATATTTAAGATAATTAGAAATAAAAACATATTTAAATAATATAGAATGTTTTTACATTATTTATTTGCTGTTTGTAAAGTCTAACTTAAGAAAATTAACCATGAGAAGGATTAAAATTATGATTTATTAGGATTCTTCCTAGGAATAAATGATGCGAGTGCAGATGCAAGTTCCTAAATTCTATTTAGTAAATAATCTGTTTCTTGCTTTTCCCAAAAGACCTTCCTTAAACAGGAAAGGAAAACTTTTGAGATTAGTAATTGCTATCAAGGTAGACAATTTTTTGTTTATGAAACCATAATCGTAATCAACTTGTTGAATCATAAATGCATTATATTTCATCTCACTCTAGGTCAAACTTGTGTTTTCGTTTGCTGCATTAACAATAAATAAGATACCATATTTTCAACTCACATACTCACATGCTTTGATTTCTGTAAAATATGATATGATGGGAAGGATGGAAAATGCCACTATTCATAAGAAAAGGACTATGAACTAGACATTCCTTTATTCAGAATTAAGTTGAAAGTATTTACAGTGGCAATTAAAAGTTTCAGGCCAGCAAAAAATTTTCAGTTAATTTGTAAATATACCCATATGAAGAGGAATCTCAAAGTAATACTTCTACATTATATTGACATTTTAGTTAGGAACTTACTTATAGAAGAATAGATATCAATAAATTTTATTGACAAAATTAAATATAAAAGAAAACGCATGTTCTCAAAAGTTTCCAGCCACTTATCATTCTTTAGTTTTTTTCTATGCATAAAGTAATTTTTGGTTGTGTTTATGAATGAATCAACATATATAGCATAGTTTGAATTCAAATTTGAAAAGTTCAACAATTACCTATTATTCATAAATGAGTGATCTTAGTTTGTCGCTAAAAGAACAATCTTCTTGAGATATTGCGGCTAAGTTATCGATTGCTAAAATCGACTGTAAACAATATTTACAAAATTAAATAAAGATGGTTATGGCTTTCAGAACTTTCAGAGGTCCGGGAGGCCCCGAAAAATTGCTATTCCTGCAGACAGAATTACCAGGAGAAAAACCATTGATAATCTGCATGAAAATTCCGTTGCAATATATTGTGATTTACGGAATGAAAATATTGCTGAAATAAGTTAGTCTACCATGTAATGATGCTGATGTGATACAGAACTTTATGGAATAGTCTGTGTTAAAAAATTTTCATAAGTAAAAAAAAATACTGACGTACCCTACTTTCATTTTCCAAGGAACACAAAGTCTAGTCAAGTGAAAACTAGAAAAAAGTTCTATTTTTCCATCAATCGAATTTGAAACAGTTTTGGAAGTGATGACAGACACAACGTCCGATGACCTAACAGCAAAAGATATGATTCAACCTATGTTATTCGTACAATGAAGCATGGCGGAGGACACGTTATGCCGTGGGGAGTATTTCCTTCAAAAAGTGACAGTCCGTTATTTGAAATCCACAGCCAGGTGAATTATACAATGTATAAGGATATCTTGCTAGCCTATTTTCTGCCTTATTAGATAAAAAATTTGATCGCATCTATTTTTCTTAAAATGATAACGACGTAAATAATGTTTGCAATCCTTGATAAGCAATGGTTTTCGCACAAAAAATTTCGTTTTTGAAATGATCAGCCCAAGCGCCCAGCATGAATCCAATAGAAAATCTTTGAAAAGAAGATGACAAAAGTCTGCGGAACTATAAATATTCCAACTCAGCCAAAATTTCACCAAAATTGCAAGAAATGTGGGAAAAACTTACCATAGACGATCTTTAACCGTTGATTGTATGAATGTCACGTTGCTGCGCCGCAGTACTTATTGCTAAAGCTATAATAAAATAGTAGTGCGATAAAATACTAATAAGGTGATCGTAAATGTTGTTGATCACTGTAATTTTCTATTACAATACCATTTTTTTACAAACTTGTGAAAATGGCCGGAAACTTTTGAGAACATTCATTTTCCTTTATACTTAATTTTGTCAGTTAAATTTATTGATATTTACATGTTCTTCTATAAGTAAGTTCCTAACTATTATGTCAATAAAATGTAAAAATATCACTTTGAAATTTCTCTTCATATGGGTATATTTACAAATTAATTGAAAAAGTTTTGCTGGCCGGAAACTTTTGACCGCCACTGTATACTTTATATTGAAAAAAAATCTGCCTTGAGTTATTTAAAAAGAACAAATGAGACTGTACAGTTTTTCTTCAACTATTTTTTCATTATTTCTCTTTGATTTCAAAATGTTTGTTTCAATTCGTAGAAGAAATGAATTTTAAAATTTTACTAATTGAAAAAGTCTCATAATTATTAGGGGTGGGACGAATATTCGGCCCTTTTGCCGAATATTCGGTTGGCCGAATATTGAAGGCTTGTTCACCGAATACTTCGGCCGAATACCATTAGCCGAATATTGCTAAAATCTCGCCGAATAGTGAAAGATATCTTGCCAAATAAATTTAGGATTTAAAGAATTTCATTTCTTGCAACTTTTTTTCTCTAATCCAAATTGGCTACTTCATTCATGAAGTCATTCTTATTCTTACTTAGAAAATATACAGTTATTCAGATACTAAAAAATATACAGCCTTTCTGTATTTCCTATAAAAGTTAGTGATATTTTAGAAAATGCAGCCTAAGTTGGAGATTTAATTATACAGGAAATGTCTTCATTAGAGAATGATACATTACAATTCAAGATATAAAAGCACTTATAGAAAAAAAAAAACACTGCCTTATTCTAAAACACTCTAATATTTATTAATGTCTGCAAATTCCATGCACATATATAAAGGCTTTTATGAATTTCATAACTTATTTTCTATAAAGTAGGAAATAAAAAAATTCATTCACTAGATGTATTAACGAAGATTTATTTTTTAAATTAAACATCAAATATCACTATTCCAAATACAGCGGTACATCTGAAAACAGAACTTATGTCAAACAAGATATGCTTAGATGACACAACTTGTTTTATGAAGATGATTTTATAAATATTTAAACATAAATTCTAAATACTGAACAAAGTATTTTTTTTTATTCTGTAGTTTCCCCTTTTAAATAATTATTTGCCTGATTACTGACTTAAATATGTAACATTATTATGTATATATCTTTAATTTACATCTCCCTTCATTTATGTTGTTATCAATTTCTGTTTATCCTTTTAATGCTTGTTGAATAAGTGAACTATTGAAGTTGAATATTGTATGCACCGATTCAAATGTCAAAGATTTTGTTAACATATGCATTCTACTTTAAGCATAACCTTTTGCTTTAACATAATTTGTAATTTATAGCTTGGCAACTGATTTCAGAACAGTCTCATTCTTAGAAATTTGCTTATCATTAGGGACGCAAACTCTAAATGATCAAATTTACTTCATTAAAGGTTATTTCAGAAAATATCTCCTTGTGAGTTCTGAGAGAAAGAGATTAAGAATATTATTAATTTTGGATGGAAGAAAGGATAAAAGTATCAATTGATAATAAAACTGAACTACATTCCTCATATTTTAAAGGAAATACCTTACCATCCTGACTTGCTGAAAATCAATTTGATGTACATTAGCATAAAAGAATATGATGCAATTTCATAATTTTTTGAGTTAAAATGAGTTTTACAAGTTTAAAAATACATCTAAAAGCCCAATTAAGAGTAATAATTATTAATGAGCTCCTATTTTTAAAATTATATGTAATCAAAATTTATTTCCTTTATTGAAAAAAAAGTTGGTATTCGGCCTAAATTTTGGCTGAATATTCGGTATTCGGCCAAATCACTATTCGTCCCATCCCTAATAATTATGCTTCTTAATTAAAAAAAGGCATATTTTTTTAATACTGAATGTTTTTATAAAAAACTCTTGTTTATCAAAATGTAAGTTTCTCTTATTAAACATTATGTAAAATTGTTTTAAAAAGTAACATTTTAATACCTTTAAACTTTGAAACATAAAAAGTACAGTCGAGTCTCTGTATAATGAAACTCCATACATCAAATTTCTCTATATAACGAATTTTTACCTGGAACGGTCCCCTTTTCGCATGATTACATTAAAAACAGTCTTTAGCGAAATATCTATCTCCGTATAACGAATTTTTTCATAAATTGATCTTAATTTATTCAGTTTTAAAAAGCTTCGTATGGTATCAATTTTCCATCACTTACTTTTGATTTATCGTCAGTGCTGAGTTTTTTTTTTTTTTTTTTTATTACTTCTCTCCTTGTTCTTTAAATGCAACAAATTCATCCCACCTACCACACACCTTTCCACATCCTTCTCGAAACAGAGTCAATTGGATTGATACACGTAAGAGAGGAATCAATGAAAAGCACATAAGGGAGGCCTTCAAATGGAGGAAAATGTTAACGACAATTTTTCATTCCTTGCTAAAAGTTTTTTTTTTATTGGAGAGCGTAACAATTTTAAAATCAAAAACAACAAAAAATTACAGATTTCTTCGTCTGAAATTAATGCAAGTCTTCCTCATTTGATTTTCATTAAGTTTTTAAATAAATGTCTGTTCTCTTTTTTGAAACAACTTAAATAATTAAGAAATAAAATGTTAGGTTAATATTTACTTTTAAATATTTCAAATACTTAATTCAAAAGATTAATTTCTCTATATGAAAAATTTTTTACTGGAACTGTTGATTTCGTTATATAGAGACTCGACTGTATTTGAAAAGCCAAATATTCGGTATTCGGCCGAATAGTTACTATTTGGATGGCTGAATGTTCGGTATTCGACCAAAATGACTATTCGGTTGCATCCCTAACTTCAGTTTTTTTTTTTTTTTTTTTTTTTTTTTTTTTTTTTTTTCTTTCAGAATCACCTGTGATGTACAATCCTATTGAATGGTAAGTAACAGAAATAGTAAATAACATTGTTCTTAGCTTGAAAAAACACAATTTTGTATGGAGCATTTGTAACTTTGTTACTGGCCAGTAGTTGAAAAAAATAGCCAGTTAGAAAAATTAGTGTACTGGCGAATGACCATTGGCTAAAAATGTTAATTTTGACCTATATCTTCCACCAAAAAAAAAAAGCACAAGTATCCTATACCTAAATTTAGTTTTCATGCTGTCCATGTAGCGAATTGATTATTATCTTTATTACTGTCTGGCCCATATGACAGTGCCTGCATCTTGATTGAATTAGTGTAATTTTACATTTAAAAAAGAAAATTCTTCAAAAACAAACCTATGATTGATGACCTCACGGATTTTGGTAGTGCATTTCCTTGTGTTCTCTCGAACATTGTTTAGGCCTCGATAAAATTTGCATGTTTTCAAATTTTATGAAAGAAATCTTTCAAAATGAACTTTATTTTTATTGTTATTAATAATAAATAGAAATTAGCTTTTTATTTTTAACAATTTCAGTTTTAAGCATTTACATTCATTTTTTCTTGCTCAATATGATAACTAGTCCTCTTGTCCCTGTCCCCCCCTTTTATTAAAAATATGTGAAAAAATTGTATATAAACTTACTTTTTTGATATAAAATTTGTTTAATATTTTCATTTTATATTAAGTATACTTTATTTTCAGTAAATGGTGTTGGTGGTAGCGAAAAATAATTGGTTTGTGTAAGTAAAAATTTATGATGCTAAACCTAAAATTCTTCAAAATTGGTTTTATGAATTTTTTATTGAGCTTTTCGCTATGATAAATGAGTAATTAAATTCGACACAAAAATCATTAAATGTCAGGTGGAATGAAATTGTTATAAAAACAGCACAGTGTGTTCAAGATTATTAGGAAATATTGTTAATTGGCAATACTGTCTTTAAGATACATAGCTGGCTTTACAGTCTACCAGCTGTAAAAAGAGCAATTGAAATCTAGGAATATTTGTAGTTGTTTATCTGTTGTGTTGAAAAAGAAAGAAAAAAAAAAAGATTCCCAATCCCAATTATCACATGTATGATTCTATTGTATCTTTTTTTAAAAGTTAAATTTATTCTTAATTTTCATTTTCCTTCGTCGGTTTATTGTTGGTACAGCCTTACATGAAAAAATATCTGCCATTTGTTGTAATTGATTTAACAAAGTTGATTCAATCATGCTAATTAAATAACAAATTTCTTAAGGAGAGTGAAATGAAACATGTAACAGTTTCTGAACTTCCTTGCCTTGAATTCAAAAGTATTATGTAAATTTTGTTGCTAAAATAGACTCTGTTCGCTGGGATAAATTCTTTAAAAATCTTAACCGAGCAACAATCTGCGAAACAAAGTGGTGTTATTTTTCTTAAACAAGAAATAAGGAACTTCATTTGCATAGTGATGTAAAAATCATTAAAAAAAGTCTAATAATGTATAGCATTGTGTGAAATTTATCTTGTTTAACTCCTAATGAAATTTCATGGGTAAAAAAAAATTGCATTTCACAAATGAAATCACATAGTCTCTCACGAAAATGGTTGATTACCGAAAAATGACTATGAAATCACTCTTCACTGTAAAACATTTCTGGAAACGTTACTCCATACAATTGGTGTAAAAATGGTGGCAAATGCTGCCTCCAGTTTCATGGAGTAATTGTTTTCACATATGCAATGGTGTAATTTAAACATATATTACTGATGTAACATGACAATGTTACACTGGTTTTAACGGTTAAAATACTCGATAAAACTGGAGGCAGCAATGAACCCTGTGAAAATGCTAACAAAAATTAGCTGCTTGCTTACAAATTTGTGCAAAATTAATACACATATCGACAAAACATGTGCCCGTAATGACAGTTAATAACAATGAAAAGGTCTAATAAATAAGCATGTGAAACCAGCCATAAATGATTCAAAACTTACTAAAATTAATTATATTAGCAGAGTTAGAAGCTTTTAGCCAAACCAAATATGTCATCTGGCCTTTTTTTTTTTTTTTTTTTTTTTTTTTGTAAAACACTTTAAAAAAGCCTGTTTTAATTGAAAAACGCCAGCTTTTATTTATTTGTTAAAGATGGTTTACATTAGGGGTGCACAATTTTTTGAAGAGAAGGGCCACTTTCAAATATATCTGGGTGGTTGCGGGCCACATCAATAACATGGAGAGAATTCGAGTTAGAGAAGGTGATCTGTAGCCTACAATCTGAAAAAAAAAATATGTGGTTTCAGAGGAGAGTGTATGTGTATGATTGGGGGGGGGGTACGAAATTTGCAATTTTTACAAAGGCGATAGACAAAATTCATGATGTTCATGAAGGCGATCGACGAAATTCATGATTTTTACAAAGTCAATAGACGCAGTTCGCGATTTTTAAAAAGTTGATAGATGAAATTCATGATTTTTGCAAAGCTGATAGACGAAATTCACACTTTTCCTTCGCATGATTGACGAAATTGGCGATTTATCCGAACCTGATTGACAAAACACGCGATTTTAATGCGACTGAATAACAAAATTCGTAATTTTTCCGCACGTGATTGACGAAATTCGTGATTTTTCTGCACCTAATCGACAAAATTCACGCTTTTCCAATTCGGATCGGCAAAATTCACGATTTTTCCGAAGCTAATCGACAAAATTCAGGATTTTTACGAAGCCGATCAATCAAATTTGTGATTTTTTTCAAAGCCTGTCGGGGTCATTCCATGTCAGATCACCCAGACCATGGCACCCACCATCACCAATTTTGATAAAATTCAGTGAATTTCTAGAATTTCTAATGCTGATTCCAAAAACATCAATTATATTGAAATTGATCAAACGGTTTGTGAGTTATGAGCTTTTAAATAGCTCCCAAGATGGCCGACTTGCCGCCATTTTGAATAGCACATGTGACAACAAAAAAGTCCATAACTTCTTTCAGGTTTAAGCTAGAGCTTTCAAATTTTTTTTGTTTTGTTCAGAATAAAGTAAACTTTCATTTAAACAGATTTTTGTGAACCTCATTTTATAAAAATGCTGTCAAAAATGACTTTTTGTCATTTTTTTAAGTAAAAAAAGGGGCAACTTCAATGGCTGATTTCCCCCAATGTACCCCCTTCAATTTTCATCTAATTGCATAAATAAGCAACTCAAAGTGTGTTTTGATGACTAATAAAAAAAACTTAATGGGCAGTTCACAGGTTTTTATTTAAAAAAATAAATTCAATTTTACTGACTTTCCTCAATAACAGAAAACGCAAGATAATGTGTTGACATTTCTTTTATTACCAGAAATATTTATGCATCCAAAAGTTTGATAAGGTTTTATGTTACTTAAATATGTATGTTTAATGTGGCTAAAATAGGGGAATCCCCTATAAAAAAGGAAATTAATAGGAATGCCAATAATGGATTTTTGCAAGACATAGAAGTACTTTCCTGACAAATTGAAATCTACAGCAGAGTTTCAATAAATTATTTCCTGACAAATTGAAATCTACAGCAGAGTTTCAATAAATTATAAGTAAAAAAGAAATGATAGAAAAAACTCTACAAATAGATACATTATATAACAAAATTATACTTGTATATAATAAAAAATGTGATAAAATTAAAACTCTTAAATAAAAAATACAGTAAGTAAAAGTTACACTAGTCTACATATCAGATGATTAAGAACCAATGCACCCCTTTAAAGTATTTTTCTATGCTAATTTCACAACTGTTCTTAGTTTTGTTCTATCACGTATAGTTTGTTTGCGATCAACCAGAGGTGATTTCTAAGATTTATTGCCGAGAACAAGCATCATGTAATCGTCACAGATAATGTAAATGTATACTTGTTGTGGGTGTTTGCGAACTTATCTAACGACTTTTAGAATACAATCTGATTGTATTTAGCATGAGATAGACAAATGGTTTAACAGTGACTTCATATGTACATTAATATTATTGGCACAAAAAGCTGTGTATACAAAAATGCCTTGCTTTCTATGTGAACGGGACAGTTCGGCAAAGCAAAATCATTGGATTTTCTGATTCATTTTTAAATCCATTTTTGCTCACAAACACAGTTTAAATTCAAATGGCAGGTTCTATATATATATATTTATATATACATATATATATATATATATATATATATATATATATACATATATATATATATATATATATACATAAGGCATACTATATTAAAAAAAATGCTGTCAAAGTGGGCATTTTGAATTGAATTTAAGCTATAGTATTGGAAATGGAAAAAATGGCCATACTGAGAAAATAATTGTTGTAAATCAAGATCTAATTCATTGAACAAAAAATAAAAACACAGGTTGCAAGGCTGCCACAGACAACTATTTTTTAATTCTAACTGGCACCAACCACTTTCTTAAAAATGAAATCCATAATAGATGCTTTGATAACATTTGCAAGTAAAATATACTTCAAATTTTATATTAGAAAAATACTAGTGCACACAGAATATAAAAATAGTTGCCAGTAGCAGCCCTGAGGTCGCTTATAAATCTCTGAAAAAAAAAAAATCACATCAACAAGTATAATGTTTTTACTTTTAAAAATGAATCTGAAAATGTGTTAGAAAATTTTGAGTTGTTGAGGGTACGAAAATATTTTTTTATATGCACTGCCTTAATATGATTCTGACAAAACCAGTTCTTACAGAAAATTTAAATTTTAAAAACAGCCAGATAAAATTGTTAAACTAGGTTTATATCTAAATTTGATTTAGTTTTTGGTTTTTGTTACTGAAACAAGTACAGTAAACTATCTCAAATCCGAAACCCCAAAATCCACAACTCTAAAAAATCTGCATATAATTTACGGATGTAAATAATGAAACATTCAGTTCAGATATAGGGACAAAATTTGACTTTTATAATTTTATATCAATTCCATTTTTTTTTAATTTGTAACTTTTGTTAATAGTACTGAATTCATGTTTTTTTTTCCCCAAAAAGGAAAAGAAATATATTCTGAAAAAAATTCAGATTTTTCTTATATATCATTGGTAATCACAATCTTCTTATCAAATATATTTATGTATTAATCAAGCTTTTTTGGTTATTAAATCTAAATCTGGCTGAACCTGAAAAAAAAAAACTTCTTTATTTTATGATTTTGTTGAGAATTAGTAATGTATCTTTATGAGGTACATTAGTAACTACATTGAATAATTTAGGAAAGATATATTTCATGTTTATAATGAATATTTAATCATATATTATTGATTATTAACTTGATCCTTACTTTTAATATTTTAATCACTTTGAAAATTATCTACATTTTTATTATTTTAATTTATTACTTATTTTAATATTTATTATATTGTAAAGCATTCATTTTAGTTTTGATTGCATTATTAATTGCATTCAAATTCTTGTTTAAAAAAAAAAGTAAACAAAGTAATGACAGGAAATCGGCAAAATTCTAAAATCCACAAAACTTCTGGTTCCAAGCTGTGCGGATTTGAGGGAGTCTACTGTATTTAACTTCAAAATTTACATCTGCATGTTGGCAGGAATTTTTAAAAATTACCTTTACTTTAAATTATTATTGATGAAGATATATTTTTAATAGCATGTGTTTATTGTGTATGTGATATGTTATTTTGCATTAATTTAAAGTACCGTAATATTTATTTAAGAGTTGCAATTTTATTGTATTTTGTATAACAAAAGTATGATTTTGTCATAAAATTCAACTATTTGTAGAACTTTTTCCATCATTTCCTTTTTATTCATAATTTACTGAGACTGCAATAGATTTCAATTTGTCCGATTGTAAGAATCCATTATTGGTATTCCTATTTATTCCTATGGGATTCCCATTTTTTAGGCACATTAAATACATATATTTATGTAACATTAAACCTTATCAAACTTTTAGATGTAAATATGTATGATATTTCTGGTAATAAAAGAAATATCAATATTATCTTGTGTTTTCTGTTATTGTGAAAAGTCAGTAAATTTGAATTTATTTTTTTAAATAAAAACCTGTGAACCGTCCATTAAGTTTTTTTTATTAGTCATCAAAACACACTTTGAGTTGCTTATTTATGCAATTAGATGAAAATTGAAGGGGGTACATTGGGGGAAATCAGCCATTGAAGTTGCCCCTTTTTTTACTTAAAAAAATGACAAAAAGTCATTTTTGACAGCACTTTTATAAAATGAGGTTCACAAAAATCTGTTTAAATGAAAGTTTACTTTATTCTGAACAAAACAAAAAAAATTTGAAAGCTCTAGCTTAAACCTGAAAGAAGTTATGGACTATTTTGTTGTCACATGTGCTATTCAAAATGGCGGCAAATCAGCCATCTTGGGAGCTATTTAAAAGCTCATAACTCATAAACCGTTTGATCAATTTCAATATAATTGATATTTTTGGGATCAGCATTAGAAATTCTACAAATCCACAGAATTTTATCTAAATTGGTGATGGTGGGTGTCATTTTTGGAAAAATCTGGGTGATTTGACATGGAATGACCCTGTCGGCGAAATTCGTGATCTTTGCAAAGCCAATCAATGAAAATCGCGAAATTACTCTGCATGATCGATGAAATTCTCGATTTTATTCTAGTCTGATCAACGTAGTTAGCAATTTTTCTATGTGTGACCAACAAAATTTGCAAAATTCCCATCTCCGACCAAAGAAATTTGCTATTTTTCGAAATGCGATCAATAAAACTCGCAATTGTTCGGTCTTTGATCGACGAAATGTGCGCTTTTTTTTGCTGTAAATTGACAAAATACACATTTTTCTTCAACCGAGTATCAATATTTGTGATTTTTGTATTAGCATTGACAAAATCTGCATTTTTTTTATGCGGCAAGATAAAACTCGTGATTTTTTTTCTTGATAAATTGACAAAAACACGATTTTTCCGCAGCTGATCAACGAAATTTGTAATATTTCCACGCATCATCACTTAATTCGCAATTTTCCCGTGTCTTATCAACAATTTTTTTTTTTTTTTTTTTTTTTTTTTTTTTTTTTTTTTGTGTCTGATCGACAAAGTTTGCGATTTTTTGTGCCTTATCGACAAAATTCGCTTTTTTTTTTTAATGCGATAAACCGAGAAAATATGCTATTTTTCCATCCGATGATAATTTGCAATATTTTCGAGGAACAACAACATTTATGATTTTTTTCTTGCTTGATCAACGAAATGTGCGAGTTTTCGCGTCCATCTGACAAAATCTGCGATTTTTCCATCCCTGGTCGAAAAAACTTGCGATGTTTTCGTACCCAATCGGGAAAATTTGCTACTTTTTTCCCCGAGTCTCATGAGCAAAATTCGCGATTTTGCCCTCTCTGATGAGCAAAACTGATGATTTTTCCGATCCTCATCGATAAAATTTGACTTTTTCGCATTTGATCAGTAGAATTCGTGATTTTTCCGTGTCGATAAATGACATTTGTGATTCTTAAATGACGAAATTTTATATTTTCCCGCAGTAAATTGACGAAATTTAGGATTTTTTTGTGTGACATATGTACAAAAATTGCAATTTTTCCCAGTTGTAAATTGACGAAATTCGCAGGCCACAGGTTGTGCATCCCTAGTTTACAGATATTTCATATTAAATTTGAATTAATTTATTTGTAATACACTTATAAATATTTTCTATTAAAAAATGTACATTTCTACTAAATTTTATCAAATAAATGAGTCTTTATAACTGCTGATGCATCTGTGAAGGCATTATGTCTGAAATTGAAATTATAAATATTCATAAGAATAAATTAAATTAGACTGTAATGTTGTGGTTTGGAATTCGTTGTTGCATAGCTCTATATATACCAAACATTTTAAAGATTATATGAAACAATAACTAAATGTTACATATAAAAATGGAATTTTCCTTACATACTTCTATTTACTTTTGAAATTGACAATAGCTTATGTGTATTTAATAATTGAAATCATCTTGTTGTAATAAAACTTGTTGAATTAAAATTTTGAAAAGCTCATTGTTATTTTAAAGAATGCATACTCATACATAAACTAATGCAAAGTTATTCGTAATGCTGTTTTATTAAAAAGAATTGCTCTTTTTATTAAATGACTTTATGTGTGGCTCCAAATAAAAATTTATGAGCAATAAAATAAGACTTGTATATTAATATCCTTTAAAATTAGTTAAGTAATAAATTATGATACTAACTATACAACTATTGTCCTTTTTAATTATATAAAGTAGTAAAAAAGAAAAAAAAACTGTATGTGTGTGTTTGGGGGGGGGGTAAAGTCAGTATAAACTAGAGAAAGCATTTTGTATGGTCTTTTAAAAGTTAGCTGATATATTTATAATTTTGACTGCAAATCAATACGTATTATTCCAATATTAATGTGTTCATTTTGGAGAAATTGGGTTATATTGAATTCTACCTCAATTAAGTCTTTAAAACTAACTAAAAAACACCAATTTTGGTCAATAAAAGCTGGTTAAAACAAATAAAAGCCACCGGCATGGCTTTTTTGCAATCCTGGCTATAATTGGTTCAAATGGCTATTGCCGAAAGTTTTAATACTTTAACAATTAGACAACTGTTCTATAAAATAATTTGTTACATCTTAAAATGCATTGACTTTACACACTTTAACATACTCAGTGATTTCATGAAATAATTAGGTATTTTATGAAATAACATAATTACTTTTAATGGTAACTAATACATTTTTGTAAACACCCTGTATAATACTGCATTTTTTTGCAGATGCACCAAGTAAGCCTGGCCGACTACAAGCTACTGGTTAAAAGGTTACTAATTACCTATTTCAAATGGACAGCTCCAGAATATGATGGAGATGCTTCTATCACTGGTAGTGTCATCGAGAAGAGAAAGAAATGGAGGCATAAAGTGTGCGTCTCAAAAGTAAAATCTCACTTTTAAATTTTTAAATGAATAACTTTATTTATTTGATTTAATTTTAATGTTCTAACATATACTATAAATAATAAGTATTTTTGATTTAAAAAAAAAGAATTCTAAAATTGATAAATGTTAATGATTTGTCAATTTAACTTTAGTCACCACGTGGGTCATTTGTTAACAGAATAGTTGAGGCAGATTTGAATAGTTCATAAGTGTCTCAATAATCATTCTATGATTCTGTTTCTTTCAGTTCACTTCATGCGAAATAATGTCATATCTAATATTGTCTTGAAATAGGAGACTTTTTGTCATATATTTGATTTTGTATTGAACTTTTCACAAGAGCATCCGTTAGCAAGTATGTAAAGAGCTATAAGCTTATTTATATCCAATTATAATTTAAATCCATGTAACGTTTTCTAAGATGCAATAGTTTTTTGCAATATTTTGCTAAACAATTTCATTTCTTCCAAACTTGGAATGATGGCCCACTTTCACCTCTAAAATGTGTATGTGTATGATGCTTTGAATGGAGATAGATATTAGAATTGCCTGAAATTAAAATTTTTAAACTGATACTATAAAATATTGTGAGCTTCCCCCCCCCCCCTTCCTCTTTCAAAAGTAAAAGAAGTTAAATTTGGGTGTGTGCTTGTAATTGAGTTTATTTTTTTTTAATCATTTTAAAATCCTTTATCATTATTTTAGAATAGAAGGGAAATACAAAGATACTCAAAGGATACAAGTATACACATACAAGGTATATATATCCTATACAAGGATACTAGAAGGGAAATACAAGGATAAGAATCTTTTGTACTTTGGCAGATTTTTGATAAATATTATCTAAATTCCCCTAAGCAAAATTTAAAGGCTTTATTTTTTTCAAATGTACATCTTAATTTTTATTTTATTCCGACAATATTTACATAGTCATATAATCCTCCTTTTTCCCAGTCTACTTATTTCCTTCTTATAATCTTGTGCTTAAATCTATCACTGCGGAACTAGAATTTTGTTTATAGTAAATTTAACACATAGTGTAACTAATGATCATGACAACAAATAAAAAACAGAATGTAAAGCATATCAAATATTTTTTCTTGTGTTCGCAACTACCCTGCTGTTGGGGCACTTGTGAGCAATTCATTGAATTTATAAAGTTATTAAAAAAAAAAAGAAGAGCTAACTATAAAGATGATTTTATAAAAAATTACCTTGTTTAAAAAAAGGGTTCTGTTTACTGTATTCAGTATTTTTTGTTTTCAGAAATTAACCAGTAATAAAAAAAAGCTATCTTTATGTGAATTATTCACATGTGCTCCAGTCTCTCCTTCATGTATTCAAAGGCAATACACACATTAGGCTGATTTTTTTTTCTCTTTAATTCACTCCCTAAGGTGGTCAGTGGGCTGCCGTAGGTATAATGGTTGTTTTCATATGAAGAAATCTGTATTAGCTTAAACAATGGGTAATTGTAAAAAAAAAAAAAAAAAAAAAAAAAAGTAGTAATAGCAGTATTACTACCATAGAACTAAATTTTTAAATTTTGACCAATTTGGTCATATACAACTAAATTTGGCAACAAAATAAATTGCCATATATAAAACCAACTTAGCTGGTTAATTTGGTGAAATTTTCTATCTTTTAATGCATTTTCAAAAAATGTATATTTTTGTAAATGTTACAATAATGAAAACATGCTTTTTTTTTTTTTTTTTTTTTTTTTTTTTTTCATTTATATTTAATTCACAACAATCTTTTTTTTTTTTTTTTTTTTTTTTTTTTTTTTTTTTTTTTATATGTAGATATGTAATGTTGCAAAAAAATTTTTACCTGCTTCCTAATATGTTAAAATAAGAAATTATGCAGAAAAATGTTTCTAATGACGATATAGCATTTTAATATTGTTACAAATAATTATTAATTTTAAGGCATTTTCACTCAGTTAGTTATAATTCGAAATATTAGGTGTTGCATTGAAATCATTGTAGCGACAAGTCATCACAGCATCAATTTGTTCGCGTGAAGTTTTATTTCCAGCCTTCTTCTCCCCCCCCCCCCCCAAAAAAAAATACTCACCATTAAAGGGGTGGCACAGTCTGCAATATTATTAATCTAAATACGTTTTTGTTAACTTTAAAAAATTGACTGTGAATTACAGGTCAGCAAATTAGATACTCTACTGTATAGTATTTTTTAGAAGAGGCATGTTTGTTTTTAATTTCTCAAAAATTAAAATCAATTACAAATACCACTACAGATCTGCCAACTATTGCAGTTAAATTGTATTTTGAATGATTTTAATGCTCACTACGATAATACAATTTTACTAGCAAAGATGATTTTTTGTCGTATCTGAAATACTCTAGATTCTAGAAAGGAAAAAAAAGGGGGGGGGGGCACCAGGTTGAACTTTTCGAAGAGAAACCACTAATTTAAAAAAAGAGTACATTTTTTCAAAAAGAGCTATTAAAAAAAGGGGGGGGTATGCTTGTTCTTTGTATACCAAAAGTATTTGCTATAATTTTCAAAGATCAATTGAATTTCCACAGGCTGCCATGGAAATGTTTAAAAAAAACCATTGTGTGCATCAAAAGAGTTTAAAAGAGCCGCCAAGCACATAAAATAAATAAATTGGCTGCTTATGGTGCCATTTTAAGAGTTTCTTGGGGGATGGGTTGTCTTTGAGGGGTAGGGTTTGAAATCATGTGCAGAATTGTGTGATTTACATACAGAAAAAGAAAGACCTACACATTAAAATTCAGTACTGTATTTCCCCCTGTAAATTCTTCTACATATTTTTTTCTGCAAAGTGAGCCAATCGGTTGTGCAAAACTGTTGAGAATTTTGGCGATCAGTCATGATAAACTATCGTGAATTTTAACAAATGAGTACGTATAAAAAAGTCAATTAGTTGCAGAAGAAATAAATTTTGTCAAAGGGTCATGGTAAAAATGCACATTCTGCCAAAATATCACAGAAAGAAATTGCAAATCCCTTAAATAGAACAATCGCATTAAAAAAATGAAGTTTCGTCAAAGAATCTTGGTAAAAAATGCTAATTTCATCATACTTACAAAATGCAGATTTCAACTTAGAATCATGATAGAAAAATGGGAATTATGATTCTGCTGAGAGGGAGGGGGGTGATATGAATATCATTAAATAATCTGAAAAAGTGTGACTTTAGTTGACATCTTCGGAAAAAGTGTGAATTTAGTCAAGATTTCAGGGGGCGGGGTGCAAATTTAGTTAAGATCCTGGGAGGGAGTGCAAATTTAGCCGTGATCTCGAGAAAATGCATTATTTAGTCGAGATGAAAAAAATAATGCATTATTTAGTCTTGATCTCAATAAAAGATGCAACTTTAGTCGCGATCTTGTTAAAACATGCAAATTAGTTGAGATCTCCAGAAAACGTGCAAAATTAGTCGAGATCTGAAAAAAAAGCGCATTAATTAGTCGAGATCTGAAAAAAAAACGCATTAATTAGTCGAGATCTCGAGAAAAAGTGTTAATTTCATTGAGATCTCAGGAAAACGTGCAAATTGAGTCCAGATCCTGGGGGGAAAAGTGCGAATTTAGTCGAAATCTTGAGAAAAAGAGCAAATTTAGTCTAGATATCTCGAAAAGAGCACCAATTTATTCGAGATATCTCAGAAAAAGTGCCAATTTAGTCGATCTTGAAAAGAGTGTGAATCTAGTTGAGAGATCTTGTAAAACATACAAATTTAGTTGAGAGTGCAGTGACAGAACTATCTTCAAGTGTCTGCATCAATAATTATATTATTAAAAAGTCTGCAAGATGGAATGTATTATATAAATCTATTGTTTGTGCTGTTGTAGTGTTAATTATGGCAACGTGTGTGTATGTGTAAAATATTTCCATCACTTACGGAAAAAAAAGTTTTTCGATAAACAAAAATATTTATTTATGGCATTAAGAATGTTCTTAACTGATCCGCTGAACAAGCGAAAGACGTTTTGACACATTTACAAATTCATTTTTTAACAGAAAGTTATAAAATTTTAATGCCTGACTATGAAAGCGATTTCGAATTGAACTTATTTTTCCATTTTATGATAATTAAATTACTTATCGAGTTATAAGCTATTTCGATGACGCAATCACCTGTTTTTCTCCTCCTTTTCAAC
The DNA here is from genome assembly GCA_964019185.1 of Maratus speculifer. NCBI lineage: Eukaryota > Metazoa > Arthropoda > Arachnida > Araneae > Salticidae > Maratus > Maratus speculifer. Next base: position 174,787,448 of record OZ025297.1, on the reverse strand, counting down.
CGGTTTTTCTGCTTTCGTCAGGAAATATGCTCAAAAGTGTCAACTTTGAAGGCTTGTTATGAAAAATCTATTGTGTTTTTTAAAAACAAAAGAATGAGTGCAATTAGACAGTTTCTGAATAACAACACCTGCTATTTTCATGCATTTCGGAACAAAAATAAATTAATGCATGTGCAGGGTTGTTATGTTTAAAACATTTTGTTTAAAACAGCTGTTTAAAACATTACATTTAAAACAATGTTTAAAACATAAATAGTGCTAATAATGTCACAAATTAAAATTTACGAAATAAAATTGTATTAAAAATTTCTAATTAGCTGTATGTACTAAAATACATTCAAATTTTATTAAATTTATAAATTGGTTATTTAATTTTAATTAAGTATTTAAATTAAATTTATTTCCTCTAAAATTGAAAATATATAATTTATTTTTTTAAATATCTCAATTATGATTTTTTATATAATATCAAAGTTCTATAATATATTAATTTTCGAAGATTAAAAGTAAGACTGAAAGAGCATTTTTCGGATATACAATACAACAAGCCTAGTACAGCCTTATCTAGAATGCAACGAAAAGAAAATATTTTGATAAATTTCTACAAAGCTAAAATAATCTTTTCAACATCAAATCATTACTCTTCAACTATCCGTGAATCCCTCGAAATTTTGCTTAACAATGATACTGTTTGTAATGACGTCATTTCTTATAATATTCGACACTTCGGTACAATATCCTTGGTGTTTTGATGAATTCATTGTGACTTTGTTTGTACAAGCAGACTGTTTTTGTTTTGTTTTTACATTTTCCATTTCTAATGAATTATCTTCTTTTATACTCCTTTGAAAATGGATGCGAGGGCATCCAAAAGATCTAAGGTAAATAATAATTAAATAATATCTATTTTTACAACACTTTTTAAGTATTTATTTGTATATTTTGAGAGATCTATTTCTCCTTTTTAGTGAATAAATTCGGCAGTTGGTGCACAGAGAACATAATATTGAGTAAAAAATCTGGGCTAAATGCCTTCTTAATATACTATAAATAATACTTTCTCCCATCAATAGATAATGCTATAATACTTTATAGATATTTGTTTAGTAGTCAAAAAAGATTTTTTATTGTTTTTTTTCTCTTTCTTTATTAAAATTATAATGGCTTCAGTTTAAAATATTCATATATAAAAAAAAATTCAACATTAATTTAAATTTCTTTTAATAGTATTTCCTTTTTAATAATTCATTTATGAAAATAAACTGAAATGAAAAAAAAAAACTTATCTACTTTCAGTTCGTTTTAAATTCTAATTGTTTAAATTTGTCCTCAGAGTTATAAAAGTATGCTACCTACCAACCAATCTATCTACTTTGATTTTCAGTTTGAATATGTTCTCAAAATAATAATAATAATTTAATAATAAAAAATGGACATGTTTAAAAAATATTTATTTCTTAACTAATTTTTTACGTACTTCATATTTTTTTACACATTTATTACATATTTTTTACATATTTCATTACGCTTTAAAGGAGAATCACTTGCAATTGATGAGACTGAAAAAGGCATGAACCTTGCTGCCAAATTATGTCCTGAACTAATTCCAATAATTATAAATTATAAGCTAAGTCAGTTCCATTCTCTGATTATATGTTTGATGCAGTTGCCAATCATAAATTTGACATTGGAGAATCAAATAAAGTGGAAATAACACAGGTTAAGCTTTGAAAAACACATATATATTGATAAAAATGCCATGAATATCATAAAACAGTTACACACAACTGTATGTTCTACTGCTGGATTAGAATAGAAAGAGTTTTCCCTACTTTTGGTTTTGTGCAAAGCAAAACCAGAAATCGTTTGGGTGTTGATAAGGCTGTTGTAAGGGTATTGACAAACTTGTTACCATTTTTAAAGAACTGAACAATTAAATGTTTTAGTTTAGAATAAAAATAAAATTTGTAATTAATGTTTGGTATTTGAATGTGTTTGAATTTTTTTCTTCCTTACTGCCGTTTGAAAATACTTCCATTCTTTATATTTAATAATTTTTGTTCACTTTAATCAAAATTGTGCTGTGTGAAAAAAAAAACGTTTTAAACGTTTAAAACATGTTTTAAACAAAAAAAACATGTTTTTTGTTTTTTTTTATAAAAAACATGTTTTTTTCCAACCCTGTGCATGTGTCACAAAGTTGCTCTTTTTGATTTAAGAACACCCTTAAACAGAAAATTAGTTACTAAGAGAACATTGGAAAATGCTCTATTTGAAAGAAAAAAATATTATTTTACTATTCTCCAAAATTCTCAATGTAACTGTTGATTTATTGCTTGATACAAAAGAAGTTGATGTCGATATATTTTTGAAATGGTAGTAAAAAATTGTTCCCTATATGAATTGAAGCAATTTTTAAATCAGGAACTAACAGAGTTTTATAATAACCTGTGCATTAGTTCTTGAGTTAAAGATATTATGGAAACTGAATAATGCATCATATCAGCGCCACCTGTTAAGAGATATACCCCAAAAACTAACCAGCTTCAGTTTATATCAATGCTCTAATTAAATGTAAAGTTTTTTGAAATGTCATGAATTATTTCTTAAAACAAAGCAGCCACATTTTTTTTTTTTTTAATTAAAAACTTACGGAGTTGACTGATAGACATTTTCTAAAAACTTTTAAATTTCATTCCTTGCCTTCCAATACGTACAAATCCACCGAAAGTCAGAATACCATATTTTCTTTGAATTCAGTATTTTCTTGTAAAGATAGAACATAAAAACATATGAAAAAACATGCACTCTCAATTACAGTTAGCAATGAAGAAGAGATCTAAGAAATGCAATACACATTGGCTGCAAAACAGACAAACAATTCAAAAGTGATTAAAACCAACTATAATTGGTTCAAACGGCTATAAGTGGTATATATAAACGGTTCAAGGTGCTATAAAGGCATCTTACTTTGATATAAATTAACATTAATGTCTATCAGAGATGTTCAGGCCTTTTTGTTTTTGGGCCCAAAGTTTTATATCAGAGCTTAAAAGAATTTTGTCATTTTAAAATTGCTTCAAATTTAATCTACTCATTTAAAAATATTTTACATAGAAATAAAAGGTCAAGTGCAAGTTTTATTCATGTACAAAAGGTTCAGTAAAATAAATTACTAACTGTAACATTACAACAAATGAATTATTTTACAATAATTGAAATTAATTTTGGGTTAAACTGGAATGAATTCTAATTATTCCTTACTTTTTTTGTTACTTGTTTTAATAGGATGCTCATAACAATTATCTATTAAACATAACTGCTGTATTTTCTGTTCATCTGGAATAATTGAGATTGTTATTATACTCAATTTCTGTTTATTGTGTATACTTTTATGTAATATTTATCTTACCTTTTTTCTAAATAGGACATGCTTGGCTATTAATCTGGAAAAAGACACAAAATCGAAAAAACTATCTGCAAGATCCAAACAACCTTGGCGATAAATTGTGTTACTACAAATCTGTGTGAAAAAATGAATTTTTTATTTGTTGTTTCTTAATTTGTTATTTAAATTTGTTACTTCTAAGAATACTATGTTGAAGTATATTAAATAAATTTGTAAAAATTCATGTTTTCTTTTTATTTATTGAATGATAATTTATAAAACAGAACCATTGTAATAATTTCATCTTCAAACATTCCCAAGTTTAATCAATTTTCACCGAAATCTCGTAAACAATATAGTATATATTATCTGTGTACACAAGATCAAGAACCGTGGGACATGGGTGCAAGATCTTCAGTCTCAGGACTGATTTCAGTGTTGAAGAGATTTTTGACTTACTTAAATAATAGTGGTTCTACCATCAAGAACATTTAATCACTTTCTTTTATTGTTAGAGACCAATTTTTAGGTATAAAACAAGACTTAGAAATCTTCTAACCCTTTTGCATTTAGTTATTTCTAATGCTCAGAAAATATTTCAGTCTTGACTTAGATGGATTTCTTGCACCGATGTGTGTAGGATTATGAATCATTGTTAAATCAAAAATGGACTACTTTTGTTTCATGTAGTATTTAGTAAATGTGTGATACATAAAAATCGAAATAATAAATTAGCATTTGTGTATCATAAAAAAGCTGCTCTCTATTATTAAGCGGCTTGGAAGGGAAAAGAGGGAGCAATAGCAGTACAGCTAATAAACTGATATTACTAATCATAATTTTTCTGATCAATTCAGGAGTCGATGCAGGTTTTTATTCTGGGGCTCATTTTGTGAAAAAGAAAAGTTATTTTTGTGAAAATAACATTTTTTAATGGAAGTTGACTTTGTTATTTGAACAAGGAATTTAAAAACTAAATATATATATTTTAAAAAACTCCTTTGCTAAGTTTTTGAAAATTATGACATGTTTTTGTGTACAAATTAGATTTTAAAACAGTATGAAAATGGCATAAAAGAATTTTGTGAAAGGGTCTGTTTTATTAAAGTTATTTTTGTGAAGAAACGTATTTTATTAAATAGTTTTTTGTGAACCCCAAATTTTGCCTGGATCAACCCCTGTAATTTAATATTAACTAGTTTTCTATTTTCATTTTACATATCAGACGTATATCTATACACATGGGGGTTTGTTATCTTACCAGTTTTTAAATGCTTCACCACTCTCTCACTATTAAAGTGTGTGACGGTAAATTTTGGAAAGCTAAAAATTGTATTTTAACATAAGTTATTTATGCAATAATACCAAAAGTGAGAACCTCGTAACTGAATAAAAATACAATTTACTATAGGAAATGAGTGAGAATGCTCTCCTTTAATAGAATTAAACTTTTATTAAAAAAAAAAAAAAAAAAAAAAAAAACCAACTGCCTGCTAAGAGTACCTGAAAACCTTGGAAAATTAGGCTTTGAATATACAAGTTTTATAATATGCATAAGTTATGAATGTTTTATTCAAATATTGCGAAAACATAAGTACTCCTGTGAAAATTTTTGTTGTTTGTGTTGTGAATTATCTATATTCCTCTTTTAAATCTATTATGGATTTTCAGTTGGTATATATGGTGATCCCCATTAAAGATTTTATTTAAAAAACCCCATATTTTATGATTTGTGGCCCCTTTCCCCCCCCCCCTGAGTCCAAAAGAGAATGGGGTAATACTGGAGTATGGAAATTTATATTAATTTCACTGAATGATCCTTTTTTTTAATTTTACAAACAATGCTTTTTCTTTAATGAGGTATCCTAATGTATGTGTTTTGTTATTTTATGGGCAACACCCTTTTTTTTCATGGCCAGAATTTGTATTATTTTACAGGCAATGTCCCTTTTCTCAGAGATATCTTGGTATTGTATTTTTATGGTCAATGCACCTTTTTTTACGGGCATCTTGGCATTATAGTTTTACGGCCAATGTCCCTTTTTTCACGGGCATCCTGGCATTATAGTTTTGCGGGCAACGTCCTTTTTTTCACGGGCATCCTGGCATTGTAGTTTTACAGGCAATGCCCTTTTTTTCACGGGCAACTTGGCATTTTATTTTTACGGACAATACTACTTTTTTTACGGGCTAGTTATGCATTTGTTTAAATGTAAAATTAGGGGTGATTTTTAGATTTACGGTCAAAATATTTTTTTACGGATATTGTCCGGAATCTCTGCTGCCGGCTTTTGTCCGTAATTTTACGTAGATTTTTTTTACAGTGTACGCTTGAATGCGAGATATGTAGAAGCCTTTTCAGCACAGTGTTATCCTCTATCTTCTACTTACCGAAAAATTCATTTTTTTCGTCTTATTGGAACTTTAAAAATTCTTATTTGTATATGAGCTTCATAAGTTTTACTGTTTTTCTTTTCGCTAAATATATTTTTGCGTCCAAAAAAAGTGGGGGGGAATTTTTAACGATTCTCACAAAAAAATTGCACTCCGATTCCTTAAAATTTATTCAAATTTCCTGTAGAATGCCATGCGCATTCCGCTGGGGTTCGAACACCATTAAATTACATTTTTCTCGATTTATCTTTCTTCAGTGGCAAAAAATTCGAGGATAAACCAAAAATTTGTTTTGACGAGCTTAATATTCTTGCAAATGATTTACAATATTCGATTTTTCAGTGATGCGTTTCTTTCTTTCTAACCGGTGACCAAGCCGATACATGCAAAGTCGCCTCAGATGAACAGATTTTATACCTGATATCCGGGCGGGTGAACGCTTAATTTCATAATAACTTTTCAATGGTATCAATTCTATAAGTTACATCTTGATGTAACTTTTAAATTATTTGAATATATAATATTTTATACAGAATACATTTTATGTTATCTTAAATGAAAATTTTATCTAATTTACAGAGAAAAAAAATCTTTATAAAGGAAAAAAAATCATTTAAACTCTTCACTTTGTGTTGCATTCTTATAATATCTTCTTAGCGATATTTCTACATCATTCTTAAATCACTATCCTTTAAAAAAGTGTTTGGCGAGAATTATCAGATATAATCACGCAGTTTTATCAATTGCAATTTTTTGATTGCTTCTCAAGTGTACTCCATTATCTGACACATCTTTATGAAAGTTGAAGGACTTTTTTAAAAATTGTATCTTATTTGATGAATGCCTCTAAATTTTTTAAAGTTTAAATCTTTGCTTCCGTTTAATATAATACAAGATATTATAGATACCCCGAATAATTAAGTTTATTCTCTGATAATTTTTGAAATGCATTATTCGACTTCCTGTCTAGAGGGTACGAGTTTGTGAAAAATTATTTTTTCTTTTTAAACTTCCTCTTTAGGTATTGAATGAGAGGCATGCTATTCGTTAGAATTTATGCACTTAGTTATTCTCACATAAAGAAATCTCAGAATGAAGAACAATTTATAAATTTTTCGGTTTCTTTTAAACAAAAAATATTCTTGTTTATAGGGTTTGTTTTAAATAGAAAGTGTTTCTCTTTTAAATAAATGCTGTTGAAAATTTCTAAAAAGAAAAATGATTTAATAAAAAATAATTTATTTTGGTGATTAAACAGGAAAATATTTTGAACATTTGAAGAGAAAATAGTTTATAAATGATGTGAAACGTGAACATTTCATACATATTTGAATTAAATTTAAAGTGATCTCGAGTTACTGCATTGGCAAAAAACTAAATACAAGAAATAATAAATATTTATGAAAAATTTGAAAGAAATGTATTTAGTTTAGTGATGGTACTGTGGGTCTTGATACCTATCGGGGTTGTAATTAAATTTATAGGGGTCGACAAATTTATAGCATTTTTGAATGAACCCCACTAAAATAAATCTGTAGAAAATCTGTAGGCATTTGCCCTCCAAAATTGCAGAAATCTTTAGGTATTTTGCGTATTCTGCTGATATTTTTAAGAATATTTTATAGAATCCTGCAGCTATTTTAAGATAATGCTCAATCTGAAAATGTCTTCGGATTCCACTATAATTTCTGAAGACAGTGGAAATCTCATCAGATAATCTTAAGATTATTTTTAGTGAGGAATCAGCCAATTGAATGCGTTTGAGATCAAAAGTTAATTTAACAATAAGCCAGAAAATAACCAGTTTGGATTTGACGACACACATTATTTTTTCTTTTAGCGCTATCATTTTTAGTTTATTTTTACTGTAACAATTGGTCCTATCAAACACAAATACATGTCAATGTAAAAGTTGAAAGTAATTTATAGTAAATTCATGCGGGTTTTATATTTCTTGAATTGACGAAGTTATGTTTCTTTCTCTATTTAACCACTGTAGTTTTTATTTGTTTATTTACTTTTTTGTGCAGATTGGCAATATCAAAAATATGTCAATAAAAAAGTTATTGATAACATTCGGACAATTAAAGAAATGAATTTAGTTTGATATCTTAATAATTGACAATGTTATGGACTTTTCTCCAATAAATCATATGTATATTATCTATGTATTTTTACTACTGAGTTCATTTTTATTTTATGAAAAATCTGTCAGTCATAATTTTTGGCCCTTTTCCTAGAAGTAATAATAACATTAAACTGATTGGATATGCACTATAACTATGAAGTTACGTTTATTTTTCTGTTTTCACAAACCTTTCAATTTTTCCAGTATCGAATATCTTTCCAAATCACTGTGTCGGATTTTGCACATAAACGAACTTGACCTAGGTTTTCTTCCCTTGGATTTTATGTGTCTGTTTGGAAGATATTTGTTCAAAATTATGGTTGTTGTTGTTTCCAGAAAAAAGTGGGTTATATGTATATATATATATATATATATATATATATATATATATATATATATATATATATATACACTGAGAGAGAGAGAAAGGGACAGATAGATAGATAACGTTTAACTGGGTGTGGTTTCTGCTTCTAGGCGTCATAATCAGTTTAGCTATGCAAAAGAAATTCAGAAATTCCAACAGAGAACGAAGACTTTTTGTTAATTATTTTAAAAGTTTTGCACAGTAAATAAGAAAAATGCATAGGTAAATCAATCGTTAATGATCCTTTACATTTACATGTTAAAGTTTTAACGCTTGAGCTCATCATTTTTATCAAAGAGTGTATTTCTGTTTTCATTTTACTTTACACAGTAGGCTGCATTGTGTGAAAAAAAAGGCTTGTCAAACTAACAGAAAAAAATAAATATTTCTTATGGATATTTTTTTTTCATTTCATTCATATACTTTTCTGCTTGACAGTTAAATCCCTTATGAATTTGTTTTTATTATTAACGTAACTCAGTCAAGTTTCACCAAAACATTGTTTGGTAGTTACGTTTGTAAAATGTTTCATTATTAATTTTATTATGAAATAATTTTTAAGTTTTTTAAATATACACACATATATAAATGTATATATACAGGGTGTCCAGTAAATGACTGACCGATTTTGAATGTAAATAAAAAAACTGTTTAAGATAAAAATGTGCGGTTTGCTGCATTGTTATCAGAAAATCAATAATGGACTTTCTTAAAATAGTTTGAATTTCGGCCAACAGATGGCGCTGACGGCGGTAACAGACAGTCGAATTTCAGACATTGTTTCCCTACGTTTTGACATAGTTTTCCTACGCATGAGCTTTTCGGCTTATTTCGCAGAGTTGAATTTCTCTCGGCATGTTAAACCGCTGTTCCACTCACCTGCAGAAATAGAGTTTGTTTTAGAAGAAATAGAGATAATTGAATAATGCCTATTATACTTAATAAAAACCAACAAAATGTTCATCGATTTTTCACACATTTACCATAAGTAAATCGTATTCAAAAATATTTTTGTAACCGGTTGACTGATTCTCTTTTTGCGCTCAATAAATTAAAAATATGGGATAAACACGGCTTTTTTAAGTTAAAAAATCTTAATAATTTAATCTAATTATTTCTTCCATGAAATAGTATGAAAATGCATTTAAAATTAGTTGTATTATAAAGCTTTAAGTTATGGATTAAACAAACTCTTGTTGCCTACGTCGTGAAGTGAAATCAGTTAAGTGGTTAAAACAGTGGTATGGAAATAGTATTGGGGCAAGTTTTTTTGTATAAAAAAAGCGGGGCAGTGACATATAAATTGGCACATAAAAATATAATAAACCTTAGAATGAAGGAAGCCGTTTATAACAAATCCTGTTTTAAACGTAAAAAAATATTGATTTCGACGGAGAAAGTAACATACAACCAGTTGCTAGAACGGAAACCAGCATGAAACGAAATACTGTTCATTTTTCCGAAAATCCAATTCATCCCTACATTATATTCATATTTTGACATTTCGATACTTTTTGATACTTTTAACACAGCTGAAAATTTTATTACGAAAGTCATGAGGGATTTAAAGATGACTTTTACACACACGTCTCCCTTCCCCCTCCCCTCGAAATGAAAACATATCTACGCCGAAGGGAAAGGATGTTTAAAAAGAAAAAAAAGCATTGTACATGTTTTATATCCTGCAAGTTACTACTTTTCAAAATTTCATTACAAAGAGCATTATAGATCCTGAAATACAGTGGCGGTCAAAAGTTTTCGGCCACAAAAAAATTTTTTGTTAGTTTGTAACTATACCCATATGAAGAGGAATTTCAAAGTGATATTTATACATTTTATTGACATAATAGTTAGGAACTTACTTGTGGAATAACATGTAAATATCAATAAATGTAATTGACAAAATTAAGTACAAAGGAAAACGCATGTTCTCAAAAGATTCCGGCCACCTTCGCAAATTTTTAAATAAATGTATTGTAATAGAAAACTACAGCGATCAACAACATATATCATTAGTATTTTATAGTATTAGTATTTTACTACTTTCAGAAATAAATTCTACATCGCAGTAACGTAACATTTATACAATCAACGGTTAAAGTTCGTCTATGGTACGTTTTTTCCACATTTCTAGCAATGTTTTTGAAATTTTCTACTGAGTTGGAATATTTATAGTTCGGCAGACGTTTGTCTAATTCGTTCCAAAAATTTTCTATTGGATTCATGTTGGACGTTTGGGCTGGCCATTTCAAAAACGAAATTTTTTGTGCGAAAACCATTTCTTGCCAAGGCTTGCATGCATTCATTATATCGTTATCCTGGTAAAAGAGATAGTTGCGACCAAAATTTTTTTCTAATAAGGCAGAAAGTAATCTTGCAAGATATCATTATACATTGCATCATTCATCTTGTCGTGGATTTTAAATAACGGACCGACAATTTTTGAAGAAAATACTCCCCACATTATAATGTGTCCTCCACCATGCTTCATTGTATGAATAACACATATTGAATCACATTTTTTGTTGTTAGGCCATCGGTATAAAGAAGAGTTTCTTGAGGGATTTTGGTAGTTGCATATATTTGTTAGAAGGTTTAGAAGAGGTATGATCACGTATATTAGTAGCTGCTATTCCATTGGAATACTTAGAAGAGGCATGATCAGTATAGAATCAGTCCAGGTTCGGATGCTCGAAAAAAAACCCCACGATGATTGCTAAGTTACAATTTATTTAGACATATATTACTAAGGGGGGCACACTTACAGCACTCGGAGAAAATCTCCGAACCAAAATTTAGCACGTTGACAAGACAAGCGCAGAGAGTCAAGTGACCTCGTACATAGCAACAAACTGCCACCTTTGGCATCATAGAAAATCGCCAACATACACAAGTTCGCCCATGCACAATGGATAGTATACGCCAAATACAGTTAAAATGCAGCCGGCAAGATAAGAATTCAATATGGTTTCCAAGCTGGGATGGGAAAGGAAAGGTTGCCAAACGATAAAATGTTACACGTGTTATTATGTCTAATAAAGAGGCACACCAAAGGGATATCAGATTTTACTGCGCAGATGTTAAATTCTTTTTTTAGGGTTTTGTCTAGAAAGAAAAGAAGCGTAAGCATAAATTTTAACTGCGAAACAGAGATGATGTCCATATAAGGTAATGCAGAATTGCCTCGATCGGAAATAGCAGACATCTGGAAATAGCTTTAAACGGTTGATTAATATGTGAGTGTATTTCTCACAGACAAAGTTAAGCAGCTGCCGATTTTTCGGTTAGAGAAAAACTAGGCGAGGGAAAAAAAATGGAAAGTGAATGAAGGACACTTAAAACTGATTTTGAATTGAAAAGAGACAGGGGGAAGGAATAATTTAAGAAAATAACCAATATATAACGAAATAATCGTTATATATATCACCCGGTGCACCACAAAAAAACTTTTGCTGTCCAATGTGCATAGGCTAGCATAAAATATTATAACATAAAAACATACATAAATGCAAAAGTTTTTTTTTTTATATATATATATGTAGAAATTTAACGTCATGATAATGGAGACTTTTGTATTCAAAAACAGTCAGCAGTTCTAAAGTCTCTATATTTTTTTTATATTTGTATTTCATGGATCCAAGGTAGTACTGTATTTTATATGTATAAGTTGAGTCGACTCAGACAGTACAAAAATCTTACTGCAGCTTTGATTGTTATCATGACATAAGTAAAATTTTGAAACATATACACAAAACATGAAACTAATACTAAATGAATATAAAATGGCAATACACAAAAATAACATAATAGCACTATATTTTTCAAAAATTAAAAAAGAGTAATATGATGTCTATAAAAATAAAAATGTTTCATGCCGAAGCATAGGATGACAAAAAAAAAGAGGTGCTCCAAGCACGCCCATAAAAAATATGCGTCACCCTGAATCTTGTGTACAACACAAATATTATGGCATCGGCTTAGGGCCTAGCCTTAGATGAGGAGGGAATTGTGATGCTCCCCCGAAGGCACTAGCGGTCTTCTGAAGGAGCCCACGTCGAATTACAAGAAAAAAATTTGAGTTGTTGTGAATTGGAATCACAATTCAAAAATTTGAATCGAAACTCCAACTCCAAAATTTTGTCTCTCAACACAATGAAGCTTGAACCCTTAGGGCCTTAATTTTGAACGGGAACAAGACTTCAAAGGGAAGAATTCAAAAAGAAAAAAAAACAAAAAAAATGTATATCATATAATAACTAATATGGGCAGACAATCCTAGAGTGAAGAGAGACGAAAAATATGTCACAATCGAGTGGGGTGATGAACAAGTCATATATAAAAACTGTGTTTTATTTAATTACATGAATCTTTTGTTTACTTTTCTAAAGTACAGTACCTGTTTATCTAACTATAATATGTTTGACTTACAGTACAAGAAATGTTAAGTGGGAGGTTAGTGGAAAAATACTGAATTAATGAGTATTGTCAAAGAAATTTTAAGTGTACTGCAAAAAGAAAACAAAATAAAAGTAAATAAAATTTTAGTGAGTATGAAGGCCTATCTAAGTGTTAGAGGATAACAATGATACCTAATATTGTTCCTAAGAGATCTTCAGAGCAACAGTGATGGACCAGCCATGATATTGTTAAAGATCAGTCAAAAACAACATACACACAACCATGAGCTCTTTGGTTGGATATGTGGTATCATAAAACAAGACATAAAAAAATAATAAATAGTGAATTTACATTAGCTTCTGTTTCTTAGATTGTATGTGTGAGGTTGATAAAACGTATTAAAGTTAGTGTTGTTTATATGACTTGATGCATCAAATAAATGTCCATAACGAGGAAGTGCTAATAAAAGTCTATCAATATGTACCCGAAATGCTGTGTTATCAGGAGTATACAACCTTTTAATTGAGAATGACACAGGGGAATGTTTACAAGTGACAATATATGGACCAGTATACTTTGTTTTAAACTTGTCATTTGATTTTAGATATACAATGTCTTTTAAGAAAATGGATCTTAATTTAGCTTTCTGACCGTAATATTTATATCTTTTATCTTGAGCAGATTTAATGTTGTTATAGGCTTTGTGATATATCTTACTCAAATCATCAAGTAATTTGTGGACTTCAATATGTTTATCAAGAAAGGGTTGGTTGCACGACTGATCAAAAGTGTCAAAAATTAGAGAAAGTTCACGTCCAAAATGAAGAAAATTAGGAGAATATAATGTAGTTGCATGTTTCGAACCATTATAAAGTGATTTGTGTATAAATACTGCATTTTCGAATGAATGACCTTCTTGTAAAAGAATATTAACTGAATATTTGATTGACTTATTGATTCGCTCTGCAATCGCATTTGATTGTGGTCTCGAGGCCGAACTGTGTAATACCTTAATGCCCATTGTATCATTAAAAATGTTATATACCTGAGAAGTGTACTGGGGTCCTAAGTCTTATAAGACAACCGAAGGTCTCCTAAAGGTGGTTATGTAAGAGAATAAGCATTTAACAACCTTACTCGCAGATATGTCATTAAGTGGAAAGAGTTCAATATGTCTCGAGAAATGATCAGTGATAGTTAAAACATATTTTCCATTAGCAAACGGTCCAAGGAGATCTGTACTGATAGTGTGACCAGGGTACCTGGGAGTGTATGTGGGCTGTAAGGGTGCAGGTGGAGTTTGGTGATGTTTAGTTTGAAGACATTTGATACAGGATGCGACAAAGTTTAAAGTGTCTACATACATACCCTTCCAAAAATATCTACCTAACAAGAATTCATAAGTTTTATTAAAGCCAAAATGAGATAAATGTGAAATTGTTAAGACTTTGCTTTTAAGTGAATTTGGAACAATAATGTGATACGAAAAAGTGTTATTAAAAATATTTTCCTTCTTTAACATTAATACTTTCGAATCAGGATGAATGAAGTAGTTAGGAAATTTTTGAGAAGATCCTTTCCTTAAGATTTCTTTATAAACAACAGACAAAGTAGGGTCATTTTGTTGTTCAGTAGCAAATGTTTCATTCGAAATTTCTAATAAAGGGTCAGGATTTGTTTGTGTACCAGAAATAAGGCAGTTAACATGCATATTAGAATCACTCGAGCTGGAGTGTGGAGTATCACATTCTACAATAGGTAAGGGTTGAGTGTCATGAATAAGTTCAGGGTTTGTAGCTAAAGTCTGTTGATTATTTTCAAAGTTACAGCGAGATAAATAGTCAGCGAGTACATTCTTTTTACCTGGAATATGTTGAAATTTGTATGTGTATTCTGAGTGATCCATGAGCCAGCGAGAGATAATATCAGCCGGATTTGTAATTTTGTTGTACTTTTCTAATGGTTTACTATCTGAAAGGATTACAAATTCTCTGTTGTATAAATAATATTTGAAAGCAGTAACTGATTTATGAATCGCCATGAGTTCTAATTTAAGTGCAGGATATTTTTTTTTCTGATGCTTTTAAAGATTTTGAAAAGTATGCAACAGGTAATAGTTGTTTATCATGTTCTTGTAGTAAGACGCCAGAAATGGCAATATTTGACGCATCAGTATTTAAATAGAACTTTTTGTTCCAATCAGGTAATCTAACCATGGGTGGATTAAAGAATATCTTCTGTATGGTGTCCATAATTTTTTGATGTTTACTTGTCCACTTAAATTTAGCTTTTGGAGTAGTTAAGTTTATGAGAGGTTGCACAAGTTCAGAAAAGGATGGAACCAGAGATTTGTAAAATGTAATGACGCCTATGAGTGCTTTTAATTGACGTTTTGTTGTAGGTGTTGGAAAAGATGTTATTTTTACAATGTTCGAGTGAACAGGAGAAATAGTTTGATTTTCTATGTGAAATCCAAG
Organism: Maratus speculifer; assembly: GCA_964019185.1. NCBI lineage: Eukaryota > Metazoa > Arthropoda > Arachnida > Araneae > Salticidae > Maratus > Maratus speculifer. The sequence goes on along the minus strand of OZ025297.1, from coordinate 174,772,296 downwards.
ATAATCTAAACTGGTTTTGTGAAAAGTGCATTTGTTAGGGGACAGCGTTAAATTATATTTTACTAATATTGCAAGAATTTTATCCAACTTATCATACATTTCTTGATATGAATTGGCACCAACAATAAGATCATCTTGGTAGGTATAGACACCTTCTAACTGTAATTCATCAAGTAACGAGTCCATTAAAGCTTGATAAATTGAGGCGCTCGTTTTTAAGCCGAATACTAATCTCTTATACCGAAAAGAACCAAACATTGTAGTGAATGTGAGCTGATTTTGAAATTTTGCAGTCAAATCAATCTGATGATATGCCTGATGAAAGTCAAGAGAAGAGAAAAAACGATATTGTGAAAGATTTGAAATAATAGTTTGAATTTTTGGAAGTGGATAGGACGAACCTTGAATTATAGTATTAACCATTCTGAGATCTAATGCGAGTCTATATTTCTGTATACCTGTACCGTCTGGTTTCTTTTTAACAAGAAGCATGGGGCAGGCCCATTCGGAACAATGACGTTCAATGATTTTGGCATCAAGTAATTGTTTGATTTGATTTAAAACATCCTTCTGCACAGCTTGGGGAAGAGGGAAAGGGAGAGTCTTTATGGGGTAATCATTAATGAATTTCAAATCAGGTACAATTTTATCAGTATGACCAAGTGTGTCTAATGATTTGGAAAAGGCAGGATAATAATTAAGTAGCAATTTAGTTAGGTTCTTTGCTTCGTCAGACTTTAAGTGAGAAAGTTTAAAATCATTAGCCGATAACTCCTGCTTTCTTTTTTGTAAGATTTCATTAGACGCCTGAATAAAATTTACAAAGTGCTGTTCTGAGTTATTTTGCTTGTCAGACATTTCAGAAGTATAGTCGCGAATTTCCTCAATCTCAGATACTTGACCTATTTTTGTGTGTTTAGGGAGATGAATGGTCTTTTCAGAAGTGTTTTTAAGTGTTATTGAGAAGAAATGATGTATTTGTGAAGTTTTCTTTCTTTTATTGGATAATTTATTCATTTGAATAATGGCATCATTTCCTATTAATTCTTTTGTTTGTGCCAAATATTCAAATAGATAATTTCTGTCATTGTTGATGTTATTGGAGGTGTAAACAGAGCACCATATTTGTTGTTGAGGTTCTACTATAATTTTTCGAGTTAAGAACACCGCTTGGTTCATTACTACATCACTCAAAGAATTGCATGATTTTGATTGTTTCTCTCCAGAAGATTCTTTACTGGTTTTTAAAGGGACAGCGAAATTATTGTTGACATGGAGACACTTGTTAAAAGCATCGATGACAACATTGTATCTAGTTATGAAATCGAAACCTAAAATGCCTTCAAAACTGGAAGACTCAGGTATGTCAACAATATAAAAGTGGTGTGAAAACGCTTTTTGTTTTAGCTTAATGGATGTTCTGATGCAGGCGGAAAATGAGACATCAGAATTGACAGTTTTTATATTGACGTCAGTGGACAGTCTTTTATATTTTAAGACAGGTTTAAGTTGGTTGAATAATTTTTGTGAAAGTAAAGATATACTACTACCAGAATCAGCCAATAAAGTAATATCATGGTTTGCTATAGTGGCTTTAACAAGAGGGAGGGATGGTGAGATAGTGTTTACACTACAAATTATCTGAACATTATCACTTTCTGTTTGTGTACTGATGTTATTTGCTATCTTAATGGAGTCAAAAGTTTGGGAAGCTACTGAATTAACTAGTCTCGAACTTGAAATTTTAGGTAATATAGGGTCAAAAGGAAAAGTTGCTGATGTAGAAGTATTAGACTGAGACACAACACCATCAGCATAAAAATTGTATCTCTGTTTCAGTTTTCCTGAAATTGGGGCGTGGAGTTTGTGTAATTGTTTTTTCTTTGAGTATTTGCTCTTTTCCATTTAAAACAAGAGAGAGCGTCGTGATTGTTTCGTCCACATAACTGACAAACAACTGGTTTTTTTTGTGAAAACTTGTGTGGGGAATAACGTCTAGTGTAGTTTCGATTTTTGTAATTTTTTTTGAAGCGTGAAACACCTGCGGAATGCTTTGGTCTAGTCTGGAGATTTTTTTGCTCAGTTTCGGTTTTAGTATCAGGAGGGGCAAAAGATAATGCATTTATTTTCTCAGAGATTTCTTTCAGTTGCGATTCGATGAGATTTTCTGGTCTGTGTTCCGAGGGTAAGGAATGTAAGATTTTTTCATTCCTTAAAATTTCATGAAGAGTTTGCGCTCTTTCAACTGCTGTTTTATAATCATTAATGCCTTCTTCCTGTAATTTTATTCTAATATTTGAAGGAAGGGCTTCTAGAAATTTCATAAGTTTAATAGTGTTGCGTGCACTTTCGTCGTTGATATCTGCATAAACAGTCGCCGCAAGAACATTTAGTCTATGAGCTAAGTTTTTTATCGTCTCAGAAGGCATAAGTGCTAAACTGGACAATTCAACAGAAGCAACACATTTACTAGGGGGGGCGAAAAATGACGCAAATTCCTTTTCCAGCAAATCGAGGTCTGTTATCTTTTGCAGGTCAGGATTTTGGGCTAGAAATTTTTGTGCAGGCCCAACTAACTTTCCCTTTAAGATTGCAATTGTTGTTTGTGGGTTATATTTATTAATTTCTGCACAGACGCGAATTTGATCAAAGAAAAATTTAAGTAAATCTGGATCTCCATCAAATTGAATGATATTTATCGGAATTTGTTTTGCCGCCATGATTACAGTTTTTTTTTTGTTTGTTTGTTTTGTTTAAGCTCACAAGTTTTGAGAAATTGTTACACAGACCGGATTTATACCCTAAAGCACATTGAAAACAAGAAAATTTCCTAGCTAGTAAAAATATGTACACTAGCAAAATAACTAGACCTTAAAATATACCTCACTTTAAAGATATCTTATTTAAACCTTTTATAACAGTAAAGCAATGGGAGACATACAAAAGTAGTTCATTTAGAAATTAAATAAAAGCAAAATAAATACACTTTGAAACATATATCTATATATTCCTTCACTTTAAAAAGTACTTACTTTATCTGTATATAATAAAGCAAAGCAAACTATCAAGAAAACACCAAAAACTGTTAATAAGTAAGCAAAAATGAAATTAAATCTTCTTTTAACTTTTTTTACACAAGGGAAAAGTTCCCTTTTTGTAACTTAAAATATTTTTTTTTTTTGATGAAAAAGAAAAATCTTATTTTAACTTTGTCATTAAAGTTCAAAACTGTCTAAAAACTTATTTAAGCATATTAGAGAATCCAAATACAAAATTAAAAAAAACGAAGGGGTGTTGGACGTAAAATATGAAACACTAGCACATAAATGTAATAACTGGTAAAAACTGCATAAAATGTCATAAAAATAATAACTAGAAATGACAACAGTTACCGTGCTTTCGCAATTTAAAAAAATTTTGCAAAAACACAATAACAGGATTATAATAGTTATTGAATTAAATATGATTTAAAAACACCAAACTGCAATATCGACTATGGTGTACTGACTGTGGAAGCAGAACATAAAATAAACAAAATACTTGGGGTAACCTACAGATTGAGTTTTTTTTAAAAAAATAATTAAATGATTACTAATTTAATAAGACAAAGCTTAGGGAACTGGGGCACGATCTGCTCCCACATTCAAAATGTAGATTTTTTTGAGGTTGCATTTTCGTTGTTGTGCACTTTTTTTTCTTTTTTTTTTATCACTGGAGACTAGCAGTAAACTTATCAAAGGTGATGACACACCTTTATTATTTTTTTTAGAGAGTTGTTGTAATTCTCTTATTTATTTATTTATTAATTTTGTGCACTGCTAACTGATTTCTACGATGAATTATTTCTGATGGATTTTCACGATTGCATGTGCAAAATCGCACTTTCTTTTGCAGCGCATTCACTTTACACTGCAAAATCACACAGAAACACTTGTTATTCACTAAATTTTCTATGAGACACCTAACTTGCACTAATTTGAAGAATTTTGTATATTTTCACACTCTGGAAGCTATATTAAGCGAACACAATGCACTACTTTATCACTCGTGAATTTTTTGGTATGGCGTATTATGTAATTTTGACGAAGCACTCTGTAGCAGAAGCACAAAATTCTAGGCGATATCGTTGATCAGACACAAAACGATGCGAGTGGAAGAAAGAAGGGTGGGCGCCCCAGCGCTCAGGTGATACTTGGCCGCAGATTTCTTTTGAAGATGGAATTTCAAGGGGAGACGCTCCGAAGCACTTGAGCTGGAGAGGACAGGGGTGGAAAAGGGGGTGTCCAGGAAAGGAATTTCAGGACGGGAACACCACTTTGAAGATCAATTCCACATCTGTTGACGCTTAGCAGCCAAGACTACTAGCAGTTGCCTTTTTTTACCGGGGGATGCAGAGACGAAAAAGAATAACCGAAATGCATGACATCCGCAGAAGAGTCGCAGTTGATTGTACCCCCCTCCATATTTTTTTTTTTTTTTTTTTTTATGTGGGGAAAAACGAAACCGTCAGGCACCAGTTATTTATATAAAGAAGAGTTTCTTGAGGGATTTTGGTAGTTGCATATATTTGTTAGAAGGTTTAGAAGAGGTATGATCACGTATATTAGTAGCTGCTATTCCATTGGAATACTTAGAAGAGGCATGATCAGTATAGAATCAGTCCAGGTTCGGATGCTCGAAAAAAAACCCCACGATGATTGCTAAGTTACAATTTATTTAGACATATATTACTAAGGGGGGCACACTTACAGCACTCGGAGAAAATCTCCGAACCAAAAATTAGCACGTTGACAAGACAAGCGCAGAGAGTCAAGTGACCTCGTACATAGCAACAAACTGCCACCTTTGGCATCATAGAAAATCGCCAACATACACAAGTTCGCCCATGCACAATGGATAGTATACGCCAAATACAGTTAAAATGCAGCCGGCAAGATAAGAATTCAATATGGTTTCCAAGCTGGGATGGGAAAGGAAAGGTTGCCAAACGATAAAATGTTACACGTGTTATTATGTCTAATAAAGAGGCACACCAAAGGGATATCAGATTTTACTGCGCAGATGTTAAATTCTTTTTTTAGGGTTTTGTCGAGAAAGAAAAGAAGCGTGAGCATAAATTTTAACTGCGAAACAGAGATGATGTCCATATAAGGTAATGCAGAATTGCCTCGATCGGAAATAGCAGACATCTGGAAATAGCTTTAAACGGTTGATTAATATGTGAGTGTATTTCTCACAGACAAAGTTAAGCAGCTGCCGATTTTTCGGTTAGAGAAAAACTAGGCGAGGGAAAAAAAATGGAAAGTGAATGAAGGACACTTAAAACTGATTTTGAATTGAAAAGAGACAGGGGGGAAGGAATAATTTAAGAAAATAACCAATATATAACGAAATAATCGTTATAATCGGACGTACTGTATGCCATCACTTCCAAAAAAGTTTTAAATTCTATTTCAGGAAAAGTAGTACTTTTACCCAGTTTTCACTATACCAGACTGTACTTTTTGGAAAACGCCAGTCAGTACATTTATATTTTTTTTACCTAAGAAAAATTTTTGAACACCGACACTTTCATAAAGCTCTGTATCAGAATCTTGACACGGTAGACCGACTTATTTCAACAATATTTTCATTTTGTAAATAGCCGTATATTGCAACGGAGTTTTTACGAGGGTCATCATTGTTTGTTTCTGGATAATTCTCTCAACGAGAATAGTAATTTTTTTAAGTTTTCCGGACCTCACAAAATCCTGAAGGTCACGGCCATCTTTATATAATTTTTAAATATCGTTTATAGTTGATTAACCGATCGATAACTTCACTGCAATACCTCGAGAAGATTAGCCCTTTACTGACAAATTAATCACTCATTTACGGAAAATATTTGTTGAATTTTTCAATTTACAATTTAAACCATTCTATTCACGTTGATTAATTACCAAACACGACCAAAAAACAATTTACCAATAGAAAAAAGCTAAGGAATAATGAGTGGACGGAAACTTTTGCACATGCGAACTTCGAATTCTACCCCTTTGCATGAAGCGTCCACAGTATCCAATCAAAATGATCACGTGGTCAGAGGTTATTCACATATTCCTAACTTTTGAAGCAATTGTGCTTCTTCTTTGCTGAAACCTTCTGGTAAATAAATCAAAGAAACTAACTGGCCGGAAACTTTTGACCGCCACTGTATCCCTCCCCCCTTTTCTTAATTATTTTACATGTGCAAAAGAAGGGAAAGAAGAATTCTAAAAATTCCTCTTATGTCTGATTTGAAATAAAGAACATTATTAAAAAATGATTCTAAAACTTTTAAAGAATTATATATGAAAAACACTAATGTCTCAGTAATTTGGTAATGTTTATATTTATAAAATTGAAATAAATTCATAGACCTATGATGATTTTATGATGATTTAGGATCTATTATGCCTTCTGTGATTAAATTTTGAAAAGGGGTGACTCGTAGGATATAAAAACTTGTAAGTCGCTTTTTTCTCTTTCTAAGCATCCTTCCATTTCAACGTAGATACCTTTGCAATCAGGGGAAGAAGAGGGATGGGTTATGTGTAAAAAAAATCTTAAAATCTGTCGTGGCTTTAGTAATAAAAATTTCAGATATGTTAAATGTTAAAATATGTATATAACGTAGGGATGAATTCGGTTTGCGGAAAAATGAAAAATATTTCATTTTATACAAGTTTTCGTCTTAGCAGGTAGATTTGTGTGTTACTTTCAAAAATTTGAACAATAATTTTTTGTGTTTAAGTATGTATAAAAATGTATATACATTTTTATGTATATACATTTTTATGTAATACATTAAGTCACTGCCATGCTTTTATTTTAGACAGGGAACTTGCCACCTCTATTAGCGTACTACTGTTTTAAATTATGATTTCACTACATGTCGTATAGTTAAGAAGAGTTTGCTTGATCCATCTCTTAAAGGTTTTTTACATCACTAATTTTTTTAAATACAATTTTGTACTATTTAATGGATGATATGTTTCGATTAAATATTGATGGAGAGATTTTTACATACCTAAAAATAATTTGTAATAATTATATTGCTTCCTTAGTACCTTTGATTTCTCTCCGATATTTCTCTCCCCAAAATTGTGCATCAATTTGATCAACCAATTTTTTTTATTTTATAATAATTATAATTAAATCTGTTAGTGATCGTATTATGTTTCTAGGATCTGATCAGGGAAAAGAATACTTTCTGCAGCTTAAGGAATAAGAATAATAATCCTAATATAAATGATAACATTCCTTACAAAATACTTCCATTTAAAATTTCTTACAAAAAAAATATTCTCATCCAAAAAAAATTAGATTAATTTATGCGTTGTGTTTTTTTTATGCTATCAGATCCCTATGAAACGTTGATCAGCATGCACCTAGAGTAATTTCGACACATACTCCATAAATTAATACCATGCTTTGTCATTTATAAAACAAAAACATTTATTTGTACAACACAGAACACACATAATACACTAAATATATACATGCACATAAATAAATGCAAAGATACAAAATAATCAAATCAAAAATCTATTCATTTTTTTGTAGCTGTTGGCATTACTGCATAATTACATTTTATGCTTTGTAACACAATATTTTCAACCTTGAAAATTGCTTTCATAAATTTATGAGTTATCATCACCATAATGAATTAATCTGCGGGACAATTGGCGTGCAAGTGTTTCACTCTTATTTAATGGTTTTTATCATACTCTATAGTTGGGGGCAAAAGAAGGGGGAATAATTCGGTAAAAAGCATACCTTCTCTAAAGTTGCTGACATCATAGGCAAATGCATATCCAGACACATGAGTAGAAGTCCGGCACACTTTCGTGGCTCATATTGGCGAAGATTATCACTCGAGCACACTTGGTAGACTGACTGACTGACTGACTCTTATTTCAAAAATTCTAGAATCAAATGTATACTAATTATTCTGTAGTCGAATATCCTTCGACCATTCACAGTTTTCTTTTTAACATATTTTTTTTTCCTTCCAGTCTCATTGGCTGTCCTTAAATTGACTATTAACTTGAACGCCCCCTAATTTTAATTTTCTAGGGGCTTCTACAGGCCTAGTCGTCAGAATGTCTATGTTGTTGATAATTATTACCACACACGGAGATGAGATTTCCCCTTTTGCCCTGTCGTAAATACACAATAATGAAAATGTCTCTGTTTTGTCATTTATTTATGGGCGTCCGTCACAGTCTTATTGCCGCTATAAATTTCTTGTCTGAGTTGTAAATCCACTGTCCTCTGTTCCTTTCTTTTTTTATAATTTATTTCCAATAGTTAGTTTTCTTTACAGAATTGTCTGGTTTGAGTGATGTGGGGGTTTTACACCCATCATCTATCCCCTGGGTCTAAAAAAAAATGAGGTCTGTAGACATCATTTTTGTGCACACCACACTGCGCAACTGTTGTATCCATATTCATTGGAATTTTGATTCATTTCTGGTGAACACTTCCAAGGTCCGATTATCTTCACTTCTGTGTATTATTTCCCCATGCCCAAATTTTGATACAATAATTAAATTAATTCATTAAAATGCCAAATCATGCAATCAAAGCCAAGTATAAATTTGGAATAATTTTTTTTTTTACACTAAGGAAGAAAAAAAAATAACATGTGAAAGCTCCGAAAAATCTAAACCTGAATTTGAGATGTATTGGCACATTTTTTTGTTTATTTTAAATGTATAATATTTTAAACACATAAAGTAAAATATGTATTAACCCAAAACAAAACAAAATACAAACAACCCAAATTCCTAGCAACACCAATGTTATTAGCATAACATATCTGGATTAGTATCAAAATAGTAAAATATATATACAATGTTGAGAAACCTTTTTTATGTACATCATATGAAATATCTAAAAAAAACAAATATACCCTGTTGTGTATATTCTACACTTCACAAGATTATTAACACAAATCATAGCTGAATGTTACAAATTTGAATTATGTTAAGTGTTGATAAAATGGGTAATGTTATATACACATTCCTCATCATTCTCGTGGAGGAGGTATAGAGGACATCGCTGCAGACACATGTGCTCAAAGCATACCTTATTGCTCTTCACACGAGAAGCGAACGTTTTCTTAAATGAGAAAAAGAGGAGAAAAAAAAAAAAAAAAAAAAAACGAGCTAGCGCGAAAAAGAACGCATCCTATCAGTAGCGCGCATTTTGATTGACAGGTGCTAATGACGTGTTTAGTACCTCACACCCTGAAAACGTAATGGATAAGCTTTCCTGGAAAACAAGTCCGATAAGCCACCCCGCTATAGAGGAAAACTTGTTTGTAACGGGAATAGCGAATGTTATGGTCTTTGCAAGCCACACAGGTATGTTATTTTCTCGTATTTTTGTCTTAAAAATTATATTTCTTTTGCATGAAACTTATGTTAAACTATTAGAAAGTAACCCGTATTAACCTATAACCTGCTACGCATGCCTTCCTTGTAAATTTTCACCCCTTTATTCTATAAAATTGACATATATTCGCTATAAAACCATGTACTGTGTACTGTTTATTTTGTATTTTCAGGGAAAATGGCTTCTTATAGACTGGCTGAAGACGCTTGCTGTCGAAAATCTCGTATTTCCCTCAGAATATATTGGAGTCTCAGAGAAGTATCCTAATGCAATTGCCTTTCAGGAAATAATACCGCGATTATGCAATCGTTTAACAATGTTCCTAAAATTATATTATGATTCTGAACATTGCCTGAAAGATTTTAATATCCAATGCTAAAAATTATAATATCACAACTTGAAAAAAAAATTTTCGAAAATCAATGTGCCTTTTCATTTCACTGGCTGATAATTGCAATTAAACTTGAAAAACTATAGTCAAATTTTGCCACCAGAGAAAAAAAAAATTAACGAAAAAAAATTCTTTTTCATTACTGGGTGTGATATTGTTGATAAAAACTTTCTGCAAGTAAATCTTTACCGTGCATATCTATCTAAAGAAAAATATAACGAAAGAAAAATCTGATATGTTTCCTAAATGCTTAATTTGAGGGGGGGGGGTTATCTAGCAAAACATGGAGAAAAGGTAGTGAAATCCCTGAAATATTTTTTGTTTATAAATCTTATGCTACATTAGAAGAGTCTAAAAGAATATTTCTAAGTATAAATGCTTTTAATAAATGCTGGTAAATGCTATAAAGTGTGAAATGAAGTAATATTAATAGAGTGTGTATATATACCATCCATTTATTTACCTTTTCTTGTTGTAGTTTGAGTATTTAAAATTTTAAAAGACACTATAGTATGGAAGGAAAAAAAAATACATTTTGAAAATAAAATTACTTAATCATTTGAAATATGTATTGGCTTCTATATCTAATTTTATTACTAAAATGATTCGGCATGTCATACTGATTAAAATAATTTATCTTTTTTATTTTTTTATTATTTTTTTTTACCAAAATTTACTGTGTTGTTTAGAGTTAAATTGAATTTTTTTTTTTTTTTATTAATACCTAAATATTTGTATTTATATATATATTAATTTGTACGGATTATTGACAATCGAGTATATACATTTTAGTGAATAACCTGGCCAGGTTTTAGAAATACTCTCTGCCCGCAGAAAGATTTCCTTATATTCATAAATATATGTACTCACACTGCCGTATGATATCCATACATGAACCTTTATATTGTTTTATTATTATTGTATTTTAATGCCTTATATAAATATTATTATGAAGTGTGTGAAAGTGCGAAGTCGGTGCCACTTACGATTAATTTTTTTTTTTTTTTTATGTGCAATTGTACCCTTTTTATAAAATATTGTTATGTTTCCATACACCTATGTCGGTAAAATATATATATATATATGCCTAATAATATATATAGTGTCGTTTACTCTTCACATTTAAAAAAAAAAACTTCCTAATTTATTTGCTTTTATAAGATTCCTGATAAGACTCTAAAATAATTTTGCGTCTGTTACTTATCCAATGTAACTAAGTATTGCCTTGTGATGAAGTCTAATTGTTATAACTTTCTTTTGTATACTCTCCTATAAGACCTTCTTTTGAAACTACGTTGCGTGAGTAATGTCATTATACTTATATCTAACGTGCATCAAAAGAATTTGTAATACCTTTTATTTTCAGGCAAAGGTAAAGACAAAAAAAATCCTGTAAAATGTCCTCCAAAAAAATATAACCTTTACTTATTTATTTATTTATTTATTTATTTATTTATTTATTTTTTACTTATTTATTTATTTTTTTTATTTTTATTTTTATTTTTTTTAATTTTTTTTTATATCTTACTCTGCCGATTAAATATTATTGGGAATGCTTATATCACACGCGTTTTCGTAAAATCCTAATCTTAACATTTTACCTTTTAGCATACCATCTTAAAATTGCCATGCGATTAAATCTGATATTCAATTTTATAGCTTTGTGCCATGCCCTGCCTAGGGAAAGCTTTCTGATTCTGGAGCAACTCTCTCCCTTCTCGACTGTTTACTCCCGAGACCTGTCCGCCCATCCATCAATCTCGTCAAGCGGAAAGTCTTCTGTTGGTGAGAAAACCTTATTTTTTTTTTCTTTGAGTTCTTTATTTTTTTCTTGTGAATCCTATGTGCTGAGTTTCCATGTTATTTTGTTGTGTCAATAACTTGCCTTGCCATTGTTATATATCATTTTATTATTGCGTACTTCGCCGAACTTCTTATCAAATTTCTATATGAAAATCTGTAATTTTTTTTTTTTTTTTTTTTTTTTTTGTACCAATATACATATTTTTAATATCCATTTCTCATATGCGTTGTTTGTAAGAGTTATTTCTCTTCAAGTTGTTTCCACTTTATTTAAATATGTAAAATAAATAATTAAAGTTTTTTTTTTTTTTTTTTTTTTTTTTTTTTATCATTGATTATGCACTAGACAAATTTATTCTGAGCAATTGCTTCTGTCCTAGTCATCCAATGTATAATTATCATTATTGTTTATTTATTTATTTATTTATTTTTTATTTATTTATTTATTTATTTATTTATTTTTTTTTTTTTGTGCAACATGAAGTTCCGTGAAGTACCTATGTAATATTTAGTGTATGTAATGATTTTTTCGAGTGTGCCTGCACATTTCCCCAATTGTAACTCAGAGGGAAATAGTACACTCATCTTGCTATCCCTTTCCTTTTTTTCTCTCTATGTTGCTTGATTTTAAAAGGCAAGTTATTATATGATGTCTTAAAAACGCATTGTTTTCAAAAAGAGAAGAAAAAAAATTATCTACATAAAATTTGTTTCTTAAGTACATAATACAAATCACTATATATTACAAATACACTAGAAATTTTAAATAATATTTAGGGCTTATGTTTCTTTTTTCTTTTTTCAAATTTTTGTTATGTTTCCCCCTCTGAATCCTCCTCTGCCGTACTGTCTTTCACGTCTATGTGAGGAGTTGCTGCTTTAGGCGCGAATAGTAAATCAATGTTCCTTTTTATAGGCCGAGCATAATTACCTGTTAGGTCTTTTAGTAAATAATTATTGTTGCGTAATTTTTTTATTACTTCAAAAGGACCGTCAAACTTGTTCGCCAGAGCGCCCGGATTTATACATTTTAAGTATACTACTTGTCCCAAATTCAGAGTAGGTGTATGTAGCAAGTCCTCTTCTTTAGCATACTCATCCTGCATGCGTGACTGATTGGCCATTGCTTGTAGTTTCACTTCTTTAATGTGTGCCATTCTCTGTGCCACATAAGTTTTAGTTGAGACCTCTTCTGTGGGAAAATGCGATGTAAACGGAGTTCTCAATTTTCTCGCAAAGAAAATGAGTGCGGGAGCGAATCCTAAAGCCCTGTGAATTGTGTTATTATAATGAAGTTTAAAAAAATCTAGCCGAATGTCCCATTCCGTTGTGCGTTTTGACATTGCGATTAGGGAGCTCTTCAGAATTCGGTTTACCGTTTCAGCAATTGCATTCGCCTTGGCTCTGTATACACTCGTAAAGTGTAATTCTATATTTAATGCCTTTGTATATTCTCTGAATAAATCACTTCTAAAATATTTTGCATTGTCCAGATATATGCTGTTGCAAATTCCAAAAGTACTGAAGTACTTATTCAGCACATTGAGAATTGTTTGTGTTTCTACATTTCTTAATGCAACCGCTTCTAAAAATCTGGAAGTTGCGTCAGTGATAGTCAGAATAAATTTATTTTTTCGCACAGAAAATGTTAGAGGTCCACATACGTCAATATGTAGTATACTTCCTACTTCCTGGTCTTTAACCACCCTTTGCACTGGTACTTTTATTGTTTTGTGATGTTTAGCTGTTTGACACGCTGTACAGTTCGCACAAAATATTTTAATATCTCTGTACATTCCATGCCAAAATATCCTATCCTTAATGGTGTCATAAGTTTTCTGGAATCCAAAATGGGGGGAATGCGCGTCTTCCATAATGGCTATTTTCAAAGAGTCAGGGGCAATGAGTAGTTCCTTTTTTCTGTACCTGGTCTCAGAATTAATATTTTATCATCATTTAACATATATCTTTTTGTTGTTCGATTGTTTTGTCCCTTTTCTATTTTGTCAATTATCTTTCTTAATTTTTCGTCTGCATATTGTTCTGATTTAATATTGTCATTAGACAAAGCCTCGTTGACTTTAAATAGAGTATTGTGTAATTGTAAGTCCGTTTCTAAATTGCAAATATGTCGAGATACGAAATCCGCTGGGTTAACCTTGCCTTCAATATGCTCGACAACATAATTATATTCCGCCAAATCTGTCATCCATCTTTTGACTATGTCAGATTGCGCTTCTAAATTCATTTGCTGTGTAATGGGTTTCGAATCCGTCAGAATCGTGAATGGTCTACCCCATAAAATATGTTTAAAATGATTGACTGATTCATGAATCGCCAATAATTCAAATTTTATACTAGGGTAGCTTTTTTCTGCCCCTCTTAATTTTCTCCCAAAAAACTCGATAGGCAATAAAATGCCATTAGACTCCTGCGCCAGAATTGAGGATATGGCTAGCTTCGAGGCGTCACATATCAAAAATAATTCCTTGTTAAAATCTGGGGGTCTAAGTGTAGGATTTTGTATTATTGCTTCTTGTATGTTTTTCAACGCCTGTTCATGCTCCTCACCCCATTTAAATTTTACTTTTTCTTTTGTAAGTTCTACTAAGGGATGTACAATATCTGAATAATTTCTAATTAAAGATCTAAAGTAGTTTGCTAGACCCAGAAGTGGATCTTACTCCCTTTTTTGTTTTTGGACGTACTAGGTTTTTAATTTTGTCTATGTTTTTTTTTGCTGGGGAATATCCCCATCGGTTGAGTTGGAAGCCCAGAAAATCTATTTCTTCTTTGCATATTTGCATTTTTGAAGGCTCTATGGCCAGATTGTGGTCAATGAGAGTCTGTAGAACTTGCTCTAAAATTTGTAGCATTTCTTGGATTGTATTGGTACCAATTACCACATCATCCATGAAGTATGCCACTTGGGACTTGTTGAAATGTCCCAGCACTTTATCAATTAATTCTGCGAAATAAGCGCTGCTGTTCTTTGTCCCAAAAGCGAGCCTTAAAGGGTTAAATTTTCCTTCCTCAGTAATAAATGCTAGTTTTTGCCTATCCTGTGGCCTTAAATTTATCTGAAAAAAAGCACTATGGAGATCTAACACCGTGTAGTACCTTTTTCCGCTGATCGAGTACAGAATTTCTTTAATATCCGGTATGGGAAAGCTGTATGTGTGTAGAATTTGATTTAATAACCGATAATCTATAGCCATTCTATATTTGGTTTCATTTTTCTTTTCTTTATTACTTTGTTTCTTTTTAACAAAAATTACTGGAAACGCATAATTTGAGTCTGATTTTTCAATAATCTTTGCTCTTAGTAAGTTCCGTATCTCTGTTTTCGCATATTGTCTGACTGTTTGAGGTAGTTTATAAGGTTTGGTTTGTATCGGGTAGTCATGACTTAAATTAAATTTTGGTATAACTAAAGATGTTTGACCTAAAGTATCATATGACTTTGAAAATGCATGCGCTTTTCTCATGAGTATGTTTTTTAATTTTTCTCTTAGGTCTTCGGGTAAATGTGTTAAATCAAAGTCTGTCTCTCTTAACTCTGCTTCTCTTAATTTTCTGATCTCTTCGATATTTAAGCTATTTAATTCGTAAATTGTTCCTTGTTCAATGTCATCGGATTTTGTATCCTGTTTAAAATCTATATCTTTTGTTATTCTGCCTACATTTATCCCTTTATTCAACTTTATTCTTTTGTCAGTGTTATTTGCTATTATGACATGAATTCTACTATTTTGTTGCACTTCATGCAATGAAGTTTGAAATGTGAATTTCGAGTCGTCTCTCAAGGGTTCTAATAATATTACCTCCTGTTCTGCTATGTCATCATGACACTGTAAATTAACTATTTTTTTTGAATTTGCATTTATAAAAATTGTTGCTATGGTCTTAGCATACATATTTTTTTGCTTAGTGATTGACTGTGCCTTTTTCTTGTTAACATTATTCTTTTCTTTTACGTAAGACCCTGCTGGATTGTTTTCTTGCCTATCCTTGTCTTCTGTTTCTGAAGTTAGATTATTAACTTGTATCCCTGTTTCCTTTTCTGGAATATTCAGTTTAATTTTTATATTTTTGAAAATAAGTGTTTTTTCTTTGAAATTTAAAATCATATTATTATCCCTTAAATAATCGTATCCCAAAAGCATTTGGTATTCTCGACCGAAATCTTTATTTGTGATGTAAAATGTACCTGTTGTAAAACTGCCCTTTACTCTGAAAACCAGTCTAATACACTGTTTAAAATAAATTTTTGAATTCGTTAAAGTTTGTATTTGTATTTGATTTCCTAGATATTTAAATTTTACATTTTTTTCCTTTAATTTATCAAAAATAATGGGCGAAAGCAATGAGACCGCCGCACCACTATCACATAACGCTTTAAATTTGATGTTATTTATCTCTAGGTCTATGATGGGTAACTGATTTTCTCCTTCATTGCTAACACTGGCAATAAATCTGTTTATTTTGCGACATCCTTTAAACTGAGACTCACCTGTGTCGCTAAAATACTGTTGTTTATTTTCAGCAAGCCTCTGATTTAGTTTTCCGACCTTTGTTTTTCGTGTCGTTTTTTGTTATTGAATGAACCTCTTTTGGAATGGCCTCTGTGTTTATTTTCCCTTTTGCTATTTTGTTCATTATAATTTTCCTCTTGCTCATCTGTCTGGGATTTATTAAAATTGTTATGATAGCCACCTCTTCCACGACCTCTTGAAGGCTGTGCGAACCCCTGTGCTCCTGTATTATAGTAATATTCCTGTGGATACATATAATTGTATATGGGGGGAGGGGGGGGGGTAGAAAAGTGAGGTGCTACATAGCCATAGTTCCAATTGCTAAAATTATTGTTACCATTATGTCCCTGATACCCCATATTTTGGAATCCTTGTTGCTGTTTATAGTTATTTCTGTAGCCTCTTGTGCGTGAGACCTGCGACCCTCTATTAATTTGAAATCTGTTAATATTCGTAGCCGCGTTATCATTACTATATTTTTGTCTGAACCAACAATCTTTTGTCTCATGGTTTTCTTTCCCGCATACCTCACAGCATGTTTTTTCTCTCTCCGATCTATTATTTAATTTCAATTTAAGGTTGTTTATTTCGGTGACGAGTGTCTGAATTTGCTCTGCACTGTCTGCACTTAATTTATTTAATTTTCCCAATATTTCATTCTCCTTATTAACGGTAATGCTATTTATTTCGGGAATATTTGCTTGATTGTAAGCCTCTTCCAATCTTAGTGCGGACTTGCATGCTGCCTCAAAATTTTCAGGTGCATTTTTTCTCACTTCTAAACTAATATCTGCGCGGATTGCATCCAGGAATCTAGCCAATTTCATTTGGTCTAAAAATTTTGCGTTGCTGTTATCCTCTAATTTTTGACCACTTTTTTTTATATATAAATTTGCCGTAGCATTAAATTCATTTATAAAGTTAGCTAATGTTTGATCGGGTTTCTGCTTTAGACTGAAAAATAAATTCTGAGCACCCCCGAAATTACATTTAACGGAAAATAATTCCCTTAACTTCTCCTTGAATTTTCCTATGTCTGCTTCTAAAAATAATGATTCATCCTGCATGAGAGTTTCCCTTGCCGATCCTATGATCTTGGCTTTCAAAATTATTAATTTGTGTTCATCGCTATATTTCGTTTTGTCAATTAAATTATCAAATTGTAGTAGGAAATAATTGATATTAGTTTCTTTTTTACCATCAAACGGATAAATTAATCCTACTAAATGCTCTGCGTTAGGAGTTGCCATATTTCCTATCCCAGAAATTTTTTGATCCCGAATTCTTTGTTTTTTTTTCTTTGTTTATCGTTTTTGTTCTCTCCCGAAATTTCTTCGTTTTTATTTAATAATATTTTTAATTGCCTTCTTGTTTTAACGCCACTTAAACGCGTGCTATTTCTGAGAGATTTCCTCGTACCTCCTTTAGTCATAAACTCAATTATCCTTAATTTTTTAAATAATAAAACTACAATGATTTAATTAAAATAACCAATTTGATATAAATATATCCACATATCTTATTATTATTATTTTTTAATTTATACAGCTTTATCCATCTGTACTCAACATAAAATATCAGAATATTTGATGAATTTTAGAATAAAATCCTTTCTATCATAAGACACATAAATACATAAAATTAAATAACAACCTTTCTTTTTTTTTTTTTCAATAGTGTAAACATATATATATATACACTTTTTTTTTTTTTTTGAAAAATGTGCCAATTATCTCAAACAAAAATACACTTGCATGCCAATGTCTCGGTTTAGTATCATATTCATAAAATTTATTATGTGAAAAAACAAATTTTTATTTATTTTATTATTTTACGTATATATACCAATTTTAACAACAACTCCTATTTTCTTATAATCAAAAGAGAATCTATCTTATCTCCAATCTAATTATCTCCTTTAACATGTATATTTGTCAGAATCATTCATTCATTTCATTATCATTTTTTTTTTTTTTTTTACAAAAGGAATTCAAGTAATCCCAAAATTAATTTTTTTTTCTTAAAAAAAATTCAAATAATCACAATATTAATTAAATATTTACTTCTAATATGGCAGTAATAATATTTAAATTGGAACTAATTAATTTCTTGAAAAATAATTTGGTTCTTTAAAGTACTCAAATTAAAAGAAATTACAATACTACTGTATTATTAAAGTACTAAAATCAACCAAGTTCGTTCTTTTAATCATTTAAATTAAATACATAAAAATAAATAATTAAGGAACTGGTATCACGGCAACCAATTTTTTGGGGGGTTTAGATGATGGAGAGATTTTTACATACCTAAAAATAATTTGTAATAATTATATTGCTTCCTTAGTACCTTTGATTTCTCTCCGATATTTCTCTCCCCAAAATTGTGCATTAATTTGATCAACCAATTTTTTTTATTTTATAATAATTATAATTAAATCTCTTAGTGATCGTATTATGTTTCTAGGATCTGATCAGGGAAAAGAATACTTTCTGCAGCTTAAGGAATAAGAATAATAATCCTAATATAAATGATAACATTCCTTACAAAATACTTCCATTTAAAATTTCTTACAAAAAAAATATTCTCATCCAAAAAAAATTAGATTAATTTATGCGTTGTGTTTTTTTTGATGCTATCAGATCCCTATGAAACGTTGATCAGCATGCACCTAGAGTAATTTCGACACATACTCCATAAATTAATACCATGCTTTGTCATTTATAAAACAAAAACATTTATTTGTACAACACAGAACACACATAATACACTAAATATATACATGCACATAAATAAATGCAAAGATACAAAATAATCAAATCAAAAATCTATTCATTTTTTTGTAGCTGTTGGCATTACTGCATAATTACATTTTATGCTTTGTAACACAATATTTTCAACCTTGAAAATTGCTTTCATAAATTTATGAGTTATCATCACCATAATGAATTAATCTGCGGGACAATTGGCGTGCAAGTGTTTCACTCTTATTTAATTGTTTTTATCATACTCTATAGTTGTGGGCAAAAGAAGGGGGAATAATTCGGTAAAAAGCATACCTTCTCTAAAGTTGCTGACATCATAGGCAAATGCATATCCAGACACATGAGTAGAAGTCCGGCACACTTTCGTGGCTCATATTGGCAAAGATTATCACTCGAGCACACTTGGTAGACTGACTGACTGACTGACTCTTATTTCAAAAATTCTAGAATCAAATGTATACTAATTATTCTGTAGTCGAATATCCTTCGACCATTCACAGTTTTCTTTTTAACATATTTTTTTTCCCTTCCAGTCTCATTGGCTGTCCTTAAATTGACTATTAACTTGAACGCCCCCTAATTTTAATTTTCTAGGGGCTTCTAAAGGCCTAGTCGTCAGAATGTCTATGTTGTTGATAATTATTACCACACACGGAGATGAGATTTCCCCTTTTGCCCTATCGTAAATACACAATAATGAAAATGTCTCTGTTTTGTCATTTATTTATGGGCGTCCGTCACAGTCTTATTGCCGCTATAAATTTCTTGTCTGAGTTGTAAATCCACTGTCCTCTGTTCCTTTCTTTTTTTATAATTTATTTCCAATAGTTAGTTTTCTTTACAGAATTGTCTGGTTTGAGTGATGTGGGGGTTTTACACCCATCAAATATTAAGATTTTTTTTATTTAAAAAAGCGGTGTTTATCTCATATTACAATTTATTGTATGTAAAAAGAGAATCACTTAACCGGTTATAAAAACATGTTTTGAATGCAATTACTTATGGTAAGTGTGTGAAAAGTCAAAAAATATACATATTTTTTTTTATTAAGTATAATAGGCATTATTCAATCATAAATATTATTTTAAATCTCTATTCCTGCTAAAACAAACTCTATTTCAGCAGGTGAGTGGAGTGCCGATTTAACATGTTGACTGAAATTCGACTTTGTGAAATCGGCCGAAAAGCCCAAGCGTATGAAAACTAAAGTAATGTCTGAATTTCGATGGCCTGCTGCCGTCTTCAGCGCCATCTGTTGGCAGAATTTCGATCTATTTTAAGAAAGTGTATATCTAAAAATTTATTGATTTTCTAATGACAATGCAGCAAACCGCGCATTTTTATACCAATTCGTTTTTTTTTTTTTTTTTTTTTTTTTTTTTTTTTTTTTTTTTATTTAAACATTTAAAATGGGTCAGTCATTTTCTGGACACCCTGTATATATATATATATTATGGATCACTTTCACTTAAAAAAAAAAAAAAAAAAATTCTAAACCTACGCATGAAACTTATATTTTTCTTGTCCACCTAATCCAAAGAAAACTATTTATACTGCTATTATAAATGAGTTAAAAAATAAACAGTTAAATAATTTATATAATTTTTGTACAATTAAAAATAAAGGAATAAGAATGAAAACTTTGCTTTTACATTTTTTTTCTTGGTCATTTTATTTCATGCTAAGGAATTTAAAAACGGAAAAATTCTAATTCTATTTCTTCTAAGACACAACAAAAATTTTGCTAATTCTGTGAAAGGGGAACTATATGAGCCAAAATTTTTTTTATATAAAACGTCAGTTATATAAAAATGAAACATTTTAAATGCGCATATGCTGTTTTGTGGTAATTATTGCCGTTTATTTATAATGGAATGTAGTTTTGAAAATAAAATATTAAATTGACTCGAAGAATGATTAAACTTTCAAAAATTATCAATCTTATATGATAAATATCAATCATCAATCATCATATCATGTCAAAAACTATCAATTCTTATAATTTTAAAATGTGACAAAATAAATAACACTTTTAACCTTTGAAATTAGTATATCCTAATAAAGCTCATCAAAATTCACTTCTATTAATAAATATTTAAAAAAAAAATTAAACACATCGAAATTCCCTCTAGAATAAAAAACATAAAAAACATGCTACAAGACATTTTTACGTGTATTTTCTTTAAATATTCCGATATGCAAAAAAATAAATAAATAAATAAATAAATAAATAAAATAAATAAATAAAAAAATAAAAAAAAAATGTTAATTGATTATAACCGCAGTAACTGCCACATTAAACAAAATAATGTTAACATCATTTTCGATAACTTTATATTGATTTATTTGTGGAAAAATTCACCTTTTAATATATAGTTTCTAGCTGGATTCTCTATACTCGAAAAAACGGTGCATACCAGAAACTATTAAAAAAATCTTTAAATGAATTAATTATGGTAGAATGTGCATTATTTCTAAAATCATAATTGGTAAGGAAACATGCTAGTTTTATTTTTCTATGTTCCAAAATGTAAAGAATAGAAAGTATAGTTTTTTTTTACTTATCCCACAAACCAGAAAACGGTATAAAAAAATACAACATACATCAGATTTTTCAGCCACAAGGTACAGACACAGATATAGCTAGATTTAACTAGTACAAAGTGCTTTAACTAAGTTTTTTAACTAAGTGCCTTGTATAATTTTTCCGTGAAGTGAATGTTACAAAACTCTTGTTTCATCATGTTGACTCAGCATCTATTTCAGCAACGATTGCAGCCAGATTTTTAGAGAAAAATGTCAAAGTAAAAAAAAAAAAAAAAAAAAAAAATATTTCACCATTTCTCCTGATCTTTATGTATTTGAGTTTTGAAAAATTTTCCGATTAAATAAATAACATGGCCTTTATTTTCACCCCGAATACTATTGATGAAGCTGTAAACGGTAAAAAAAAAATCTGTAAAGGTACTAAAAGTTTTCTAGAAAACTGGGATTTCTAGAACTTTTTATGTAAAGTTAACAGCAAATATTTATGTGACAGATACAGAGTTGCAATAAAAATCAAAAAATCTGTAATGTTACTAAGAATTTTTATAGGAAACTGCTGTTTCTAGAATTTTTTATGCAACTACGACCCAGGTTACAGGTAAAATTTTAGTAAGATAATTGTAATTTTAGTACATTCGTTTAAAAAGTTACAAATTTCTGTACCTTTACAAAAATTAGTTTAGTAAATTTACATCTTTTCCTGTATAGTGTGCAGATGAAATCTTAGTAACCATACAGATTTCGCAAATTTACATTTGTAGAATTACAGACTTTTTTAGTGTATTTCTATATTTTTTACAGCATATTTCTTTTATTTATCTATTTAAATAAACATATAGCTTAATTATTTAAAGCATTGAGAAATTCGCATCAGATCTATATAGATCTTGGAGGAGATCAATTTGAACACATTTAAAAGTTGATAAATTAAAGTTATATCATTTAAACCTATTTGATAATTACAAAGTAGCTCTTGAAAACTTTATTTTGATAATTAATTTTCCTTCATTCCTTTAATTTTAACGTAAAATGAGTTAGAGGATTATTTATATGATTTAATTTTTATTTTAAAAAGACATTCTATTTCTTGAAATAAAATACACCTGTATCTCCCAGGGGAAATAAAACATGTTTTTCAATTTTTCTGCTTTTTATTTTCCTCTTAAATATAAGTTTTCTGTTTGTGAAAGAAAAACATAAACTTTGTATTGTTTGCTTTTGTCACATAACATATTTTCTTATGTTTCGTTCTAATTTTCTTCTCTCTCTTTTTCACAATGAAATATTATGTTAGAAAATAGTTTAAATCTATTTATTTTATTTGTGAAATAAGTTCTATATCTCTGTAAATGTATTTGTATTCCCTTGCAAGATTAGACCTCAAATGTAAGATGATGTTTTCTTTTAAATTTCTAAAATATGAGCGTATTGCTTACAGGTTTTACATTTTTCAAATGAAATAAACCAGTAACTTGAATTAGCAATTGAACAATTTTTTGTAAAAAGATGTAATTAATATATTACATAGTTTAAACTTAGTTTTGTATCGTAAATTTTATTTAAATATTTGCTTAATAATAAAAAAGAAATATCTACATTTCTTAATGTTACATTGTTTAAAACTGAAGCTAGAATTTAATTCTGTTAACTTTTCTGTAGTTGTCGGAATTGAAATTTAGTATGTGTGTTTAAAATATATATTGTTTAAATGTTTACTTTGATCTCTTTAACCTTTTTTTTAATACCAATGGAAAACTTTTGGATATGTAGTTAAAGAATTGTTTTGCTGTACTATAACCAACTGCTTTTACCAAGATATTGTTTTTGTTATTACATACATAAAATATCTATACGTGAGTTTTTCTATTATTATTAAATACTAATTTTTATTTTGTATCTTTCTGCCGGAGCAACAAATTGTGTCAAACGTATTAACTTTAGAATCAAACATATAGATATAATTTATCAGTTTTTTTTTAATTTAAGCTTGAGAAGTATATTGAGAAGTGTCAAAGTTTAAGCACAACAGAAATTTTCAAAATAAAATTATATTAATGAGTGAAAGTTAAATGAGTGAAGTATACTGAATAACATATAATTTGTAGTTTTAAACAGATAGTTAACATATTTATCCTAAAAAAAAAAATTATCTTAAATAATAAAATTTAACAAAACAACAAAAATGAGTGTGTCAAAAGTTTAAGCACAGTAATTTTTTAGTCTTTAGCAGAACAACAACAAAAAAATTAATACTTGGTTACTGCTCCTTTCTGTTAAATTACTTAAAATATACGGTCTTTCATCGATAAAATGAGGTTCTGTATGATTTCTGATACAATTTTAAACCAAGCAATCTCAATGGCATCTTTCAACTCTTTAACTGAAGAATACTGCTTTCCATTTGGATAAACTGCATGAGTGAGAATACGCAACATGTTTTATATACGGTTTAAATCAGGACTATTTGCCGGTCATTTCAAAACAGACACTTTTTTCGACTTAAGCTACGATGAATGTTGAGTTTGAGGTATGGATCGAAGTATTGTCATGTTGAAGTAACCATTTCTCTCCCCCCAAAACCTCGGTAACAGGAAACAAATGATTGGCAAATGTCGATGACAACGACCTTTTTACATAATTTACGAGGCAACACCATAGAGTAACTGCCAAAAAAAAGCAAGTCAAATAAGGCGAAAATTCAGAAAGATATCGGCGATAGGAGTGAGCTTTTTATATATGTCTTATGCAACTGGATAATACAAATTTTTACAAATTGTCAATATATATTAACTGAGTTTTACAAAGGATGCAGTATTGTATGAATTTCAGTGAAAATATTTAGAAAAAATGTTTATATTTTTATGCTTCTTTATATTATGGAATAGGTTTGTTAAATAGGTATTGAAAAAAGCTAATGCATCAATAAAAAACTAAAAAAGCTAATATGTATATTGAAATTGACAATTTTTGGAGTTTCCCTCATCATTCTGCTTCTTTTAGAGAGAACGTTAAATTTGTTCTTTATAATACTGATGTTCCAGTAGAATCCGATAAGTATACTTAAGATATTCGACAAAATGCCTAAAATTGAAAGTATCCTAACATTAAGGGCCATGAAGTGTATATGTATAAGTTGATATATGTATGTATATTGATCAGAATATCTTATATATATATAAGGAAATACATTTCGTTGGTTTCGAGATAACGAATCTCATTTAAGTTTAATTGGCAAAATGGTGTCTAGCACTCTTCATTCAGTTTAGCAATGAAACTTTAATCTTTGTTGGTATAATTCATGAATGAAAATGGCGATGAAGTGTATATATATAAGTTGATATATGTATGTATATTGATCAGAATATCTTATATATATGGGGAAATACATTTCGTTGGTTTCGAGATAACGAATCTCATTTAAGTTTAATTGGCAAAATGGTGTCTAGTACTCTTCATTCAGTTTAACAATGAAACTTTAATCTTTGTTGGTATAATTCATGAATGAAACTATATACAAATGGATGGTTTACATATGAGTAAAAAATGAACATTTTAACATAAGCAGTCTGTCAATTAAATTGGTAGGGAACTATCCTTCTCGCCGTTACCTGCTCGGACATGTTAGAGTGGCTCACTAGTTCGTCTGACTACAGTTAACTTCAGATTGCATCTATTGTCTTCATCACAGAAAAACTACATAGTTCATCAAAATTTTATTGTTCGGTTTTTGAGATCTAGTTTCAAGAGCGTCATCGAAAAATGTGCATACTTTGCCGTGCAAAGTTCAATCTTTGTTACCAGGAACCATATATACATTTATAGATATATTCTCAGGTGTTAAATCGCGCATATATATATATATATATATATATATATATGTGCATACATATATATATATATATACATATATGGATGATTCTCAAAATAGGGGACAATTTATGTCTTTCGGCATACAAAAAAAATTGAGAGGTTTTCTGTCATGTTTTTATATTTAGATATGTTTGTCTTAATATTATTCATTATTTGCACTCAAGAATTACTCACTTTTTAGTTAAAAACACCTTAAAATAACAGAATAAATGTTCAAAGTATCATTAGCATGGATGTCCACAGCAGCTGTGCCTTGTATATACTAGCTTTTTCAAGAGTTAATATCATGTTTATAAAATAAAACAAATGTTATTCTTTCTTTAAATTAATCAAGGAGAGGATTTATCCAATAAATTTCTTTTTAAAAATAAAATTATAGTATATAAAAAAAGAATTAAAGTCTGTCCTCCATATTCTATTTTCAAAACAAGGTCATAATATAACAGCTGGTTATTAATCAAAATTTCATTTTCACATATGACAATAGTTTGAAAATATAAAGTTTCTCCGTGGCAACAAGTAGCCATTTTATCCCAGCCTGAAAGTAGAAGCATGTATTGTATTTTAAGAATAGAAGTTGAATATTAGGGGCGTACATCAATTGTATGTCATTAGAATGGATAATAAGTTTCATGTTTATTTTATAATTAAAATTTTTATTTTACTTATTTGCATAGAACTTTTGTGTTTTAAAAAGCCCCAGAAAGGACAATTGCATTATGATTATATTATGGCTCATAATCTTATTTAAATTAAAATTTGTCATTAGCATGGACAAATATCAGTGTCATTAGCATGATTTTTCTGTCCATGCTAAAGACTCCTATGTGCATAAATGTAACCATTGCTTATATTGTATCTTTTATAAAGTTTAATTTTACATATAAATTAAGGTATTACATTTATTATCCCTAAAATATGCATTAAATCTGTCTGAAAATCACTAAGACAGCTTCTTACATTGTTAGTGTCAGAATGTTGCTCATGTAAACAAAGTTTGCTCTTTGGTAATGTTTTTATTTTCCTTATATGTATATATGTAAAAATGGAAACCATTTGCTGAAAAGGAAGACTAATAAATATAGAAAAAAAATATTTAAACAGGAAGAAAATAAAAATTTCTTAATATATATATTCCATGCAATTTGTTTTGTCATTAGCATGGCACAAAAAATACTAATTTTTTTTAAAGATAATTTTTAAATATTTAGCTCTGATGACTATATGTAAAGTATACCTAATACTATATTAACAACACCTATTTTTTTCAGAAATTTTGCTGAAAGTAATTTTTTTAAGATTTCACTTTTGAAATTGTCCCCTATTTTGAGAATCACCCATATGCAAGTTTAAAAATTTGAGAATAATGCTAATCAACATTAGACATTTAAAAGATATTCTGGCAACAGAAAAAAAACGAATATACTAGCAAGAATAGAATAGAAACAGCAACATTAGAAATTTTATCGAGAAAAAGGAAAGCATTTTATAAAAAGGAAAACTAAAAATACAATTATCCATGACTATTAACCCCATTTAGATTTATTTTACACAACATTCAAGTTTGTAATATGGTCATGTGACAAGGCTGTAAAGTTTGATTTATGGAGGTGTTTCACGCTACAGTGAGATTTTACAAGCAGTTTTATAAATAACTAGCTGGACCCGTCGAAACTCGACGGAAAAGAATATATATTAAATATGATATGTATCAGTCTTATATAGACAGTAAAATACTGAGCGAAATAAACAATTGCCACCTCTTAAAATAAGGATAACATAGCTTTTCATGATGAAAATAAACAAACTTCAGAAAATAACAAAAATAAGGAAAACAACTCATAAATTATTATGTTGGACTTAACTTCAGCTACAAATCATTTTTTAATGCGGTTTCTAATACGTAAATATTATTTAAATGCCAAATTATTTAGGAAGTTAATATTATACCCCGGAAGACGAATTCAAAAATATCTGCATAGTTTATTTTTTCTCCGTTTAAATATCGCTTGATAACTGTACAATAATTATAATATCAATGAAACATTTTAATTATAATAGAAACAGGGACTTACTAAACTGCCTAACCAACCCACTACATATTTACAGCACGTGCAATAAATTTAATTTATTTATTGATTTGTATCCTCCATGAACTTGTAAAAATTAATTTTATCGTTATGGCAACGAAAAAAAAAACGGTATTTCTGTTATTAAAAAGAATAAAATTTTTGTATTTGTTGCTGAAATGCAGATTTTTTTTTTAATTTTAAATAATAACTTAATACAATGAAATTATTTTATTTTATTTTTATATTATGTAAGATTGAAATACAGTGATACCGGCATATCACAGTCTTTATTCTTTTTTCTAATATGACATCATTTACACCTTCAGAAATACTCATCTTTTCTTAAATAAAAGCGTGATTTATGCAGTTATTTAAGAATTCTTTAGTTTCATAACATATTCATTATAATTAAATAGAAATGGCGCAGTTTATAGAAATATTTTCATTTGTGCACACCATGGACCTTTAAATTAATAGAAGTTCACTTTATTTAGATGCAGGAATTAAAGTCAGTGAATATGACATCATCTCTGACACAGCTATAACAATGTATATTATATTCATGGAATAAATTTACCTGGCTTCTGTATGACGACATTTTGTCCATCGACTAAATTTCACTTTAGATATTATATTTAAAATTTATCTTCTGTTATTTTACTTACATAATGCTTAATAATATTACTCAGTAAATAATCTCTGTATTGCATTGAATAACTATATGCAATCACTTTATTATGATTAAATTTTACGAAAACCTTTATTTTATTATTATTATTATTTTTTTTTTCTGTTTGAAATGCGATTATACATTCACCGATGAGACCAAGTTCCTGATTGGTGGAAAATAATGAAACAAAATAAATTTTGAGAAAAGCTTAACCTGTTGCCACTGTTTTGAAGAAATGCCATGAAAAAGCTATTAAAATTAAAAATAAAATGTAAAAATTCAAATAAATTAAAAATTAGCCAGAATGGGCACATCTACACATAAACAGATTTCATTTAAAAAAATAATTATCAAAATCGGGCCCGTAGAAAGCTCAGGGCTGATTACCAAAAAAACAGCCAGGTGTTTTAAATATATAGATTAAGACGTAATAGTTAATCTTTCACTAAATCATTTTTAGCAGACTAAGATATAAAACTTACTCTTTTCATTATTTCTACTAAAAACTTTATGTGTTCATTAACAGTAAATAAAAAACCTAGCTATGCATTTTAGAGAGATCCGGTTGTTTAAAGATTTTAAAACTTGTCATAAAATAATCTTAAAAGTTTCTTTTAAAGTTTTAATTAACTTTATGTAATTTATAAATATGTGAACATAGTTATACCTAAAGACAATAAATCAAGTTTAATGACGAAAAAATGCTATTTAAAAGAGAGGACACCAGCGAAAGTTGTAAAATAATGATGGAGGTATTTTTATCATTGTAAGAATCGTTGAGCAACGCCTGTAACTGACTTTTTAAAAATTGTTATTTTACAACTCAATAGCAAAGTAGTAATTATTTTTCCTATTAAAATGCAATTGGATAAGAATTACAAAATTAGGATTTTGCAGTAATAATCAGTATTAATCAGTCAGAAATATATATATATATATATGTGTATATATATGTGTATATATATATATATATATATATATATATATATATATATATATATATATATATATATGTATGTATGTATGTATATTGAGATAAAGACAGGAATGTTAAGCTTTTATTTAAACATAACTTAGAGTTATGTTCATTATGCACTTTAAATTTTGGTGATGATTTTAGAAAGTAATTATAAAATGATTGCAAATATCTTTAAATAATTATTTATATAATGGTACTTTAATTTATAAAATAAAATATAGTTTTTCTTTACATTATATTAACATTAATCTCACTTTAAAAACAATAAAGCCGAAAATATATGATTGTAATTATTCAAATAAGAATTTATAAACTATGCTTGTTCATGCAAGTTCATTATGTTTAATTTAAACATTTATTCCCAGCTGTTTTATGTATGTGATATTTTCAGACTTTTTTAAAAATATTTAACTTCATTCTGACCCATTGTGACACAAAATGACGTAATAACTGAATGAACCTCGCCCGTTGGTCTTCTTGAGTCCGAAAATGAAAAAATACAAAATTTAGACAAAACCATTAGTGTCATTTTTAAATAAAAATTATTTGACCCACAGTGACTTCAAAATGATTCATTAATCGAAGTTTCTCGAACATATGATCTAGTTTGACACTGACCCATTATAAGCCCAATGATACATTTTCTGGAACATGTGGCTTGTCCCAATAATTTTCTTATGCCTGAAAACGATAAAATACAAAATGTAGTCAAAATCGTTCTAGCTATTTTCTAGGTAAAAATAGCGTGACGGATAATGACGCAAAATGATCAATTAATCAAATTTTCTCTCACACGTGACTTAACTCAATGGTCTCATTATAATCCAAAACGTAGAATACAAAATTAGATCAAAATCGTTAGAATCGTTTTTTAGATAAAATTGATTTGACACACAATGGTCGAAAAAAGACTCACTAATCAAAATTTTTCGAACATATGACTTAGCCCAATAGTTTTCTCGTGCCAAAAAAGCGGCTAGATACAAAATGTCTTTAAAATCGATCCAGACGTTCTATAGATATAAATAGCTTGACTTCAACCAATTAAGACCCAAAATGACCTACTAATAGAATTTTCTGGAGCATATGACCTATCGCAATGACTTTCTCCTGCCCAAAAACGACAGAATAAAAAAAATTGTGAAAATCATGCGAGCTATTTTTTAGGTAAAATTAACGTGACCCACAATGACCCAAAAATTACACATTAATCAAATTTTCTCTTACGCATGACATAAATTAATGTTCTTCTTGTAATTCAAAATTGTAGAATGCAAAATTTGCTCAAAACCGTTTGAATTGTTTTTTTTATATATAGAATTGGTTTGACTCACAACGACCCCAAAATGATCCATTAATCGACACTTTTCGAACATGTGACCCAGCCCAACAGTTTTCCCGTGCCAAAAAAACGGATACAAAATTTCTTTGTTGTTTGGATACAAAATTTCTTTGTTGTTTGGATACAAAATTTCTTTGTTGTTTGGATACAAAATTTCTTTAAAATTGATCCAGCCGTTCTTTAGATATAAAAAGCTTGACCTCCACCCGTTATGATCCAATATGAGCCATTAATCGAATTTCAGTGAACATGTGACCAAACCTAATGGTCTTCTTGTAATCACACTTGGTAAAATACAAAATTTATTCGAAAACGTTAAGGCCGTTTTTACGAAAAAATTTACACATTCTTATACAATTTTTGTTCGTACTATAGTATATTTTTATAATTAATTTAACAAAGTTCAATACTGACATTCTACTTCCCTATTTCGAAAAATCACTTTTATAAGGTGGCTTAAGGTATTAATATTTGGAAAATTCAAATAAAATAGTGGATTAATCTTGAAGGGGATTGATTTAATGAGGCAATAAATAAAGCATCTTAAATATGTACAAAACGAAAATGCAGACTGATAAATCAGACCTGAAATAAACAATGGTACATCAAGTAAAAAGCAATAAATTACCAAAATGTTTCTTATATTGCCATCATTCGTATTAATGTGATTTTATTTAAAATATAATATTTTCATTCTCTTAATTAAAAAAAAGTAATTTTCGTTTTGTTCATACTCTTTTAAAATTCTCTTTAACCCGTCACCACAAGAGCTTCCATTTGTCACATGAGTGAACGCATGGGATAAATCTCACCCCTTATAATTTGGATAATTCGGAAGTTTTAAAAACGAATAGCTTTGCTATGTTATAAAATGCTACAATATTTTTTATGGATAAAATCACTTTTTTCTTCTCATCATTTCATCAATGCATCATCATCATCATTCTTTCATCATTGTATACAAGTAGCTTTTATCTTACTCTTTCATTAAAATTGCTTTAGCATATGTTATCTCGTAAGAAATGAACGTATCAAAATAAAATGTAAATGCACACGGAGGATTATTTTATCCTAATGGCTAAATGTCTCCCCTCCTAATGATCAAAGTAAAGATCCCCCCCCCCCGTTCTTTCTAAACCCTGACTTTGAAAAGAAGATGGATCAGAATTGTCCTTAACATTCTTTTCTTCGTGGAAAAAATGTGATTTTTATAGATTTTACCCCGTGTATGCGCTGATGGGTCCAAAAATTTTTTTTTTAATTTCATTAAAAAAAGGAAGAAATATAAATTACAATCATTATAAAATTTTATTTCAGCATCAAATTATTGAATGTAATTTATAGACAATTGCTGCCCCCAAAATCTTTTTAAACTAAAATTACTGCATGCGACTTTTTTTTCATTCCTGAACATATGCTGACTGAACTTAGGAAAGGGAATTGATCTAATTGTATGAATCATTACCGGTATCATTTTGTAAACGTTTAAATATATTTTTGTTGTTGTTGTTTTTGCTCTAAAAATAATTAAAAATCAGAAATTTAAATTTCAGTTTTCACACTTCATTAAAAAATAATATATCCAAAAATGCACTGAAAATCACAACAATTTTTATTTTTATGGTTCTATTAATATTTTTATAAGATTGAGATCTTTGATTAAATAGAAATCCATGTCCATAAATCTTAATTAATATTAAATATATTTATGTAACATCTAAACTTTTTTTAAAAAATTAAAAGTTGACTGGATTATTCATTCTTGGTTTTATACTTCAATGAACTGCGGTAATGAATAAATGACAAGGTAAAATCTTGCAAAACAATAAATTTCATTAATTTATTAAATGTAAGCTATTTCCTTATTACTAAGAGATTTTTTTTTAATTATGACTGTTAAGAGTTACTGAAGTTTATTTCTTGATTTAGTTGTTACAGAAAAAATGCAACATTTTTTAGAAAAAAATCTTAGTAAGACATAATTTATGAAATAATTACTCACGGAATATATTATCTTAGATTGTAGGTGCAATTTATACAATATGCTATATTATACATTGTATGGCCAAATATTAATAGACACTTTCTATATTAGAGAATTTACAATGTATTGAAAGGAATTATTCAAGAATTTGTATTTATTTATTAATGGATGTGAAACGAATATTTCAAAAAAAAAAAAAAAGTTGAACAATTTATTATACTGTGTTTAATAAATATGTAGTTCTGTGTCTCATGATCTAAATGTGGTTATACTGAAAGAAATATACAACGTTATTATAGATTTTAACAAAAGATTTCTAACATACATAGTTTTACTTCTGTATTACTCTGATTGCTTCAGTGAAGTTATTTATTCTCGGGAAATTCATTTTGTGGCTGTTGCTGAGTCGTACTTTGTCACAGGAGAATGCCGTTTGCGTGATGAACAAAGGGGTCGAGGTTCATAAATGGCGGAGGATGTGGATTTGTGGGACACCCATTGGAGCTACACTTATAAAAATGCACCTTGAAATCTAAAAAAAAATGATGTTTTGTTTTTTTACTTGAATTTTGGCTTCCAATATTACGATCCAATGCTTTCAATTCTGAAATTCAAACCATATTCAGTTTTTTTTTTAAACTGAAATCTTTGTTGTGTTTGCTGAAGAACATTTTAAAGCGGTCGTATTATAATAGCGAAAGCGTAAACTTCATTCGTCAGCCTTCAAAAGAATGGGTAAATTCTTAAAATAAAGACTTCGTAGGTACATTGATAACCATCAACAACATATAAATGCAGGCATCGTGTATAATTATGAATAAATATCAGAAATAAAACTTCATGTGTTTATATATGTGCATGTCTATGGTTTCAGAAGTGAGTAAATAGAAATTTCAAACTTGGGTAACTTTGATTCGGAGTCATTTTTAGAATGCAAAATACTCAGATTTCAGTATGTTTTCCTTAATTTTGAGAATGTCGTTTTTAGACAGCAGATCTTGCATAGTGAGCGCTTTGTGGATTAATAAAGCGGAGTAGACCCGGGAAGCATTTCTGCCCATCTTATGAATCAGACGCTGTTGAATCCTTAATTTGTGGGTTCTGTGGTGTTTAATAACTGATTTTACAGCGATTGAATTTACACAAATCTTAGGTTTCGAAGGGTGCTAATAAAATAACAACAAATATCAATATATTATGTTATTGAATTGCAAATACGTCAAAATCCCTGTTTCAGTTGCTCAGCGTCTTTAAGTTCAGTCTCAAAAATATAACTTTTCTAATATCTCCATAAACTAAATGGATAAGTTTTATTATTTTGTATCTATAATACTCGAACATCTAAAAAAAATCGGTGCCCATATTTAAATTTTTAAATGTTTTCCCCATTGTTATAGGCTAAAGCAATTTGATGTTGACATTTTTGGATATCATTATATAACCTTCAAAAAATTTTATGCATGAATTTTATCTATCTATCTATCTATCTATCTATCTATCTATTCCTCTCTATATATATGTATATCTGCATGTATACATAAATATGTATATGACGTAATATACGAAATTTAATCAATTCTTCTATACTGGAGATATAAATTACATTACTTAACAGTAAATGTTTGTGTTAATATCCCGTTTTTTTCAATCCTAAAACTTCAAAAAGAAAAAATACCCTTTGTATAATAAATCAATTCACCTTAGAAGAAAATATATCATTATTTTAATAAAGAATTCAAAGACTCAATAACAATAATTTATGACAGTTCTCTTTTTCAAATGTAACTCTCAACGCATTTCGAAAATTGATGTATCTCTTACAAAAAGTGTCTGTCTAATAAATCACCCCACCTAAAGAGAATATATACTACAAATAATATCAAAAACTCAATTTCAAACATTTGTATTATTTTCCCTTTGGATTCTCTCTCAAAAAGCATTACGTTAACAACAGTTTTGCCTAAAAATGGACTTTGTTTAATAAATCGCATTACTTGGGGAGAAAATGGCTCTATGAAAAATGCCAGCTATTTGCTTATTATTCTGTGATTCAACATTTTAGATTAATTTTACTCATTATCTTGCTGTGTTGTTTATTTTCTTCTAATTTCTAACCGTTCGTCAAAACAAACATTATTTAAATTTATTATTCAAATAGAGTTTTCAAACTTTGTAGTTATTTATATGAAGCAAGTTTTAAAAGTATTAATAAAGAATTTATAAATTAATTTTTAGTTATATGAACTCATCCGCTGCCTTCCAAGTAATCCAAGCTAAAGGACTGGAATTGTGGCGCCATCACTAATCGACTATTTTCTCAATAGTGTTAAAATTCACGCCCTAAAATTTTGAATAGGAATTTTTTGCTATTTTATTATTACATCTATTATCTTATGAAACAAAAACAAATATTTAAACTTACTGGTGAGATTTCAGAACCCTTATATAAAAATTCAGAGTGATGCGGAATGCTACAGTGTTGCCTCATCTGGCTCAATTTGTATTTCGCGAATCAAAAATTTCACCTGTAAGTTTATATAGTTATTATTGTTTTATAAGATGACATATATTAAACAAATAGAATTAAAAAAGTTGCTAATGAAAATTTTTTAATATATAATCCAACAAGAGTGAGAAGTCGGTTGATTAGTGATGGCATCACAATTGATTTTCTTTGGAATTGAGTATTTCGATGGCAGCAATTGGCATTCCAAAAAAATTAAATTAAAATAACGCTCCCCTGAGACTGACATGAAATGACATTACGTATCTTTGAGAAGGACTTCACAAAAATGATTTCTTTATTAATATATATGTATATATATATATATATATATATATATATATATATATATATATATATATATATATATATATATATATATATATATATATATATAGCAATATATTTCACATTGTGTCGATGAAAAGTAAAAAATCGAAGGCATTTTAAATGCATTTATAGTTTAAAGAATTAGTTTTTTAAGCTCTGTAAATACAAATTTTATTAAGACAAAAGAAAGCAAAGTTTTGAAACAGTTTGGGGCTAAGGACATTTTACGTGTTCTACAATATCACAAGTTCATTCTGAATTATATCGCAGTCTTTTTTGGGTAGTTTAAAATTAAGATATGACTAATATGTATCGTAAAAAGTATATGTGCTAAAGGACCATTTTTTTATTTACTGGATATAACTAACAAACTCATGCACATTTATTTAAAAAAATCAATACTTTGTAAACAGATAATATTTTTTTTATTTGTATTTTTTTATTTTATTTTTATTAATGATTTATATGACCAGTGACTCTTACTTTATCTATTAAAAAATAAAACAACAGTACAGAAAAAATATATATATTTATGAGGAAATTTCGAAGATAAAGTAACGCGCATTTAGTAGAAAGTAATACAAATTTTATTTTCAAAAATACATACAAAATAAAAATGATAATTATATGACAAATATATCGGCCTGTTATAGCACGAATGAGCACGTATTGAAAATTATCATACTAACAGGACGAGAGTACACGCGTAATGAAGAACATGGGAAGGACACGTTTTTTATACAAAACTGTGAAACAAAAGAATATATATATATATATATATATCGATCCTCTCTAAGATCGGGAGAGACACTCCGAGAGTAAAAACAAATTTTCAAAATGTTTAATCTACTGGGGATTTTATACCTTTGAAAATAAACCTTAAAAAGGTTTAAAAAAAACGAAAATTTATTGTACCTTTAAAATTAGAAGTGCCAATGTGTTTTTGGTGCTTTTCGATGTATTTATGGAGCTTTTAAAATAACATATTTCATTTAGAGCAGCTATTCAAACTTATGTTTCGTGGAACAATCGAGATTTTCTCACATAAATATATCACTTATCTCATCTGTTAAAAATTTCTAGCAATTTCAAAAGTAAATAATTTTTCATGGAAAAATTCTTAATTATCTTTTGGATGAAGAACAAAAATGTCGGAGATACCTAAATAAGCTTTTAATTTCTTGTTGCTGTTCAAGTTTC
This sequence comes from Maratus speculifer, assembly GCA_964019185.1. Taxonomy (NCBI): domain Eukaryota; kingdom Metazoa; phylum Arthropoda; class Arachnida; order Araneae; family Salticidae; genus Maratus; species Maratus speculifer. The sequence goes on along the minus strand of OZ025297.1, from coordinate 174,735,888 downwards.
TTTCTTGTTCTCAAGTTCTCATTTCATGTTGCTTCATGTTTGTCTCAACATGATTTTTCGAATGCGTTGTTTTGAATGACAAGTAAAGAACCAAACTTCGTGTAGAAAGCGATTAAATTTAATGAGTTTTAACTTTGACATTTATATAATGTTATCGGTGCTAGATATCTCACTGATTATAAAGTTATGTTTAGTAATAATTAAGAACTTAATTAATTATCTTTGTAGTTTGCGTGTTGTCGTAATTACTATTTCACTTGCACATATTGAGTTTACGGATTCTTGTTTTTGTTTATAGTTATCTTTTGCACAAATATTTTCCTTTTTTAGGATAGTAGAGCCGATAGCCTATCAAGGTCATACAGCAATTTCTATACTGATGTATACTCGAATAGTCATATAAAGTAAATTGCTTTTTTTTCGTAAAAGTGGATCTTTTAACACTGGAACCGCTGATTGGAAGTCAATGAACCAAAAACAGCTCTATTGTTAATCATGAGCTTAAAAAGTGGCTATGAAATGTATATATTTTCCCCTCCAAGAGCAGCTGAAAAAAAAAAAAACCTGGATAAATATATATATTTTTTTAAAGACAAAAAAAAATCAATTTAACCCATTAAACGCCGCTATATAAACAACGTTAATAAATTATAACTTTTTGAATTTTTTAATATACATTGGCTGTCTCTATTATAGAGCAGTTGAATTTTTTTCGAAAACTGTAACCGTTTATTAAATAAAGCATGTTCCCGGAGCGGGAGCGTTGGCGTGTAATAGGAGGAAAATTTTCCCCAGGCAGAAGTCAGGTACGGTTTATTTTTCTGCTAATTATAAAATAATTATAAGAAGTTGTGCCCTTAAAATTTTTACAAAGCAATGAATTACTTTTTTGCATGCCATAAATATGACTTAAACAATTAATTTATTGAATATGCAGGTATATATAATTTCATACTGAATTAAAAAATCAATATTTCTTTTGGATTTTGAAATTTCAAGGAACAAATAATTTTAACAAATAAATTTTAAATAGAAAAGCTTACCTTTTTAATTATTTTCTTTTACAATTTTCTATGAAAATACAGGGAACAACTTTGATGCAGCATTACACTGCATTTTTCACACTTCATTCGAGTATTTTTTTTACATAATTTACATCGGGATTGTTTATCCGCACTAACAATAAAATGATTTATACCATCAAAACGCACACTAATATTCACAGGTCCATAAGGTCCAGTACTGGAATTCACATTTTTTTCAATTTCTGTCCTCATTAATGCAGTTGTTATATGTCTTAAGAAATTAAATTGGGACATATCTCCTTTGAGCTCTTTGTGTATTCTCCACGCTGCGACTACAGCCATGTTTAAAGTATTTGTAAAAAATGACCACCACCACTTTTTACCTTTGATACGAGGCCTGTAAGTGCTTAAAAATCGATCTAAGAGATCTACACCTCCCATATACTTACTATATGATGAAATTATCTTCGGTTGAGGTAAATCAATTTTCTTTTTTTCTTTAGAACACCATCTTTTTACTTGACCTAATGGAGTTTCGTCTTCAAAATTAGATGCCAAACATACAACTTTGCTGTCTCTCCATTTTACTACACACAGTTTTTCTGTAACGATTGATTCAAATGTTCCTCTTTCATTTTTCTCTACCAGTTTACTTTCTCTAAGAGGGCAATCTTGCAATCTATTTTCTCTGATTGTGCCTGTCATGCGAAAATTGCGTATTCTCATCTCTTCTAACAACTCCAAAGAAGTAAAAAAGTTATCCATATAAACAGTATGTTTGTGAGGATTCTCAACACATTTTATCAAATCTAAAACTACCCTTGTTCCAAGCGACATAGATTTAGTTTCATTTTTTTCTTCAAATAGATTTTTGTTCTTTCCCACATATACTTGTAAATTTAACGGGTAGCCTTGAGAATTAGCCAAAACCCATAATTTATAGCCACGAACAATCTCGACTATAGTTTCATGGAATAATAATGTTCGATAGAACTCTCGTCCACTTCACCTTTCTTTATGAAAGCGCGCTCTCAAACATAGGGGGAGGGAATGCTACCGGTTCTGGCCAACGCTCCCGCTGTGGGAACATTCCATGAAAACCTTTCTATTGGTGCTTTAAATGCAGCTATTTATTCCGAATTTGAAATATGTTGTTATTTGGAATGTTGACTTTAAAACGTGGTTGTACTTGAAAAAAAAAGAGATTATTTTTTTTTCTTTTTTAGTAATTTTACTGGAGATTGTCGGAAAACCAAAAAATCTCTTTTTTCAAAAATCTGCGAAAAATAGAAAAATTAAAAATATTATTTTGAAAAAAATATATTTTAGACTCTATGCTTTTGACTTTTCATTAAAATGTATTTTTTTCAAATAGCTTTAAAATATTTTTAGAAAAAAAATAAAAAATAGATGTTCCCGCAATGGGAGTTTTGGCGGTTAATGGGTTAAACAGTTATCTTTACAACTATTCTTGTTTTCAGAACGAATACTTATACATTCATATAATTATATGTTCAATTATGAAAAATAGTATTTATTAATTTTCATGAAAATGTTTAGTTTTTATAAACTCACTGGGAACTAGTCTATGGCTTAGATATCTTTCTTATTTCTTAGGGAAATTTTATTATTTTAAATTATTGTGCATTGCCGTATCGTGGATAACACTTACACCGAAGCTCATAAAGCATCGGCCCTGCTTTAATTTGTATACATAAAGACCTTCAGTCAAATTCTCTAAGCCGTGAGCTTATATATACGTTCACTCAGCTGCAGGCTTCACGGCATTAGATTAATTATTTAAGATAACAGAACTTTACAGACATAATCCAGTTAAAAATAATAGAAATTAATATTCTGAAAAAATACATTCCTATACTCCAATACACACTGCTCAAAACAATTAAAGGATATTGCAGTTTTAGGTGGATTTTGTATCTGGGAAACTTTTTAGCTGATTGATACATGGTCGACAGACATAGTAGGTTCTATGAGAATAAATTACACATGTTTGGCAGAAAAAAATGCATTTTATTGCGCATTTGTGTACAGCCCTACAGCATGGAGCCGGTTTCGGACAGTCTGCGTTGAAATCGTGGTGCCTGTAGCCGAGCGAAGGAGTTGTTGGAGAAGAGTAGCGTTCATATTTCGGTGTCTCCGAGCTGTTAACGCTAAATACCGATCTTCATTGGGCGTTGTTGCCCGTCTACGACCTTGCCCTGGCCTGCACATCCACTCTCTAAAAAACGGTTCCAGATCCTGGAAATGACACTTTGTGACACTCCAACGGCTTGCGCTACTTCGGCTAGAATGTGGCCCCCTTTTAACCTACCAACAATTCTCCAAGCTTCTGAATCTGTCAAATGACTTCGCTGAGACATCGTTCTCATCGAAACAAAGCAATCACTGAATGCCGATCATCCTTGTCTTCATTCTCTTTTATCCAGTTGAAAGTGAAATTTCATTCGCTGCCGCTGAAGCGACGTTTTTGACGTCGAACTCAAAATTTGCATACTCCACAGTTTGAAAACCAGAAAAATTTGCATTTGTGATTCTCTTCTTCTATTTTCGGCAAAAAAATTTCGTTTGTATCTTTATTTTATATAAAACTTCAAATATCCTTTAATTGTTTTGAGCAGTGTACATTATTTGGCCATTGATGACCGTCCACTTGCTATTTTAGACATTTTATTAACTATCTAGAAAAGCATTAGAAATTATCCTGAAATTCTTAGTGTCTAAATATAGTAGTACAAGTCATACATTTCAGTGAAGATTTTTTCCCGAAACTCCGTAGGGGACCGTCAACAAATTAAAAAAAAGAATGAATATCTTTTGGATAATTCTGTCAAAACTAATGAAGCAAAAGCGCTCAAACTGTAGATTATGATTAAGTGACTTATTGTAATAAACTGTGTTCATTTTTATGCCGATAGCATGTATGCTCGTAGAAATATTAAGGTTTTTATGAAAACAGTCCCGATTTTTTCCAAGATTTTTGCTTATAATTGTCAGAGTTCTTAATATGAAATAATATTCTTTCTGAAAATATGACAAAGAATATTGTACATAATATCATGTAATCAGAATTAAAAAAATAATAAAAATTGTATGAAAAATCAGTAGGTTTACTAAATAATTTTTCACTGCGCATGCTTCAACGATATCAAAATTTCATTTGCATATTATGTCAGCTAAATGTATAGAGCAACATTTGTGAAAGTCTCAAAATCATAGCTTGAAAATTCTGAAAATAATCGTCAATAGAATAAGTTGAAAACCCGTTATTCCCGAAATGAAGCAAAAACAAGAGGGGTTATTATATAGTCATTGATTAGTGTCAATATAGAATACACAATATGGGACGCACTACTACATTTGGATAAAATCCCTCAATTTTTTGCTTCATTTTGGAAATGACGGATTTTCAACTTATTCTATTGACGATTATTTGCAGAATTTTCAAGCTACGATTTTGAGACTTTCACAAAATTTGCTCTATACATTTATCTAACATAATTTACAAATGAAATTTTGATATTGTTGACGCATGCGCAGTGAAAAAGTAAACCGATTCATTTTTCATACAATTTTTATTATTTTTTAATTCTGATTACAGGGTATTATATGCAATGTTGTTTGTCATATTTTTAGAAAACAATATTATTTTATATTAAGAACTCTGACAATTATAGGGGAAAATCTTTGAAAAATTTGGGACCATTTTTTTAAAAAACCTTTATTTCTCTATGAGTATGCATGCTATTGGCATAAAAATGAACACAGTTTATTACAAAAAGCCACTTAATCATAATCTACAGTTTGAGCGTTTTTGCTACATTAGTTTTGAAAGGATTATCCAAAAGACATTCATTCTTTTTTAATTTGTTGACGGTCCCCTATAGAGTTTCGAGAAAAAAATCTTCACGGAAATGTATAATCTGTACTATTATATTTATACACTAAGAGTTTCTGGATAATTCCTTATGTATTTTTCTATATATTTAAAAAAATGTCAAAAATCGCAAGTGGACGGTCATCAATAGCCATGTAGTGTATATGGGTGATTCTCAAAATAGGGGACGATTTCAAAAATGAAATCTTAAAAAAATTACTGTTAGCAAAATTAAAAAAATAGGTGTTGTTAATATAGTATTAGGTATACTTTCCATGTAGTCAGCAGAGCTAAATATTTAAAAATTAACTTAAAAAAAATAATTAGTATTTTTTGAGCTATGCTAATGACAAAACGAATTGCATGGAATAAATATATTATGAAATTTTTATTTTCTTCCTGTTTAAATATTTTTTTTCTATATTTATTAGCCTTCCTTTTCAGCAAATGGTTTCCATTTTTACATATATACATATAAGGAGAATAAAAACATTACCAAAGAGCAAACTTTGTTACATGAGCTACATTCTGACACTAACAATGTAAGAAGCTGTCTTAGTGATTTTTCTACAGATTTAATGCATATTTTAGGGATAATAAATGTAATACCTAAATTTATACGTAAAATTAAACTTTATAAAGGATACAATATAAGCACTGGTTACATTTATGTACATAGGAGTCTTTAGCATGGACAGAAAAACCATGCTAATGACACTGATATCTGTCCATGCTAATGTCAAATTTTAATTTAAATAAGATTATCAGCCATAATATAATCACAATGCAATATTCCTTTCTGGGGCTTTTTAAAACACAAAAGTTCTGTGCAAATAAATAAAATAAAAATTTTAACTATAAAATAAACATGAAAATTATTGTCCATTCTAATGACATATAATTGATGTACTCCCCTAATATTCAACTTCTATTCTTAAAATACAATACATGCTTCTATTTTCTGGCTGTGATAAAATGGCTACTTGTTGCCATGGAGAAACTTTATATTTTCAAACTATTGTCATATGTGAAAATGAAATTTTGATTAATAACCAGCTGTTTTAGTATGACCTTGTTTTGAAAATCGAATATGGAGGACAAACTTTAATTCTTTTTTTATGTACAATAATTTTATTTTTAAAAAGAAATTTATTGGATAAATCATCTCCTTGATTAATATTAAGAAAGAATAACATTTGTTTATTTTATAAAAATCATATTACTCTTGAAAAATGCTACTATACACAAGGCACAGCTGCTGTGGACATTCATGCTAATGACATTTTGAATCTTTATTCTGTTCTTTTAAGGTTTTTTTTAACTAAAAAGTGAGTAATTCTTGAGTGCAAATAATGAATAATATTAAGAAAAACATATCTAAATATAAAAACATGACAGAAAACCTCTCAATTTTTTTTTGTATGCCGAAAGACATAAATTGTCCCCTATTTTGAGAATCACCCATATATATATAAATATTTACTAGCAGGGGCGACCGAGCTCAGCTCGGTCAAAATTAACTTTGTGTTCAACTCGATATAGTATTATTACTGTAAAACATGTTATTAATAATAGTATTATTTACAAAAACAATCAATAAGAAAACTATGTTTGTATGCACATGTACATAAGTTTTACTTTATTTTAAAATTTACAACGAAAGGACATCAATCCAAATCACTTTTTTAGCTCGACTCTGATTAGTTTAACTATGCATCTCGAAGACTATTAAGAATGTATAAGAAATTTCTTCACATTCTGAAACACAATATTTTTTGCCAGATATAACCAAATTTGGACATATTCTTTCATTTGGCGTCAAATATGTGTTTTGGTTTCGTAACATTAATAGTCGATTTTTCGGCCAAATTTCGCGAGTATTTTGTCAAATATCGCCAACTTATTGGCTTTTGCCATAGCCTCGTGATCCTAACACTTATTATCCAAATGATCCTCTAATCACATGTGATCAAACATGTGACTTAGCTTAATGGTCTTCAGGTAATCAAAAACAGTAGAGTATAAAATGAATCAAAATCGTTTAAGCCATTTCTTAAGTAAAATTAGCTTGACAGCATTCAGTAATGAAGCGATATGACCCACTAATATAATTTTGTTTAATATGCAACTCATCTCAATAGTCTTCTCGTGACAAAAGACGTTCCGTTGCAAAATTTAGGTAAAATTGACTGAGTCGTTGTTATATATAATTAGAATGACTCGAATCCATTAAGACCTAAAACGACCCACTAATTGAATTGTTACGTGCATGTGTCCTATCTCAATGGTTTTCTTTTGCCCGAAAACGATATAATAGAAAATATACTCAAAATGGTGAGAATAATTTTCTAGATAAAATTAGCATGACCCACAAATGACCCTTATATCAAAATCTCTCGAAAATGTGACTTAGTTCATTAATTTTTGCGTGCCAAAAAACGTTAAATACAAAATTTAGATAAAATAGATTGAGCCAATTTTTAGGTATAAATAGTTTGATCTTGACCCATTATGACCCAAAATGACTCATTAATCAAGTTTTCTCAAACATCTGACCTAACCCAATGATTTTCTTGTGTCCGAAAACGATAGAATATAAAATTTAGTCAAATTTGCGCGAGACGTTGTCTAGATAAAATTAGAATAACCCAAAAGTGACCCACTGATCGAAATTTCTCGAACATGTGACATAGCCCAATGATTTTCTCGTGCCAAAAATATGCTGTATACAAAATTTCGTTAAAATCGATTCACCCGTTCTTTAGATATAGCTTGACCATGACCCATCATGACCCACAAATGACCCTTATAATCGAAATCTCACGAACATGTGACTTAGCCCATTAGTTTTCTCGTGTATAAATATTGTTACACTCAAAATTTCGTTAAACTCGATCCTGCCATTCTTTAAATATAAATAACTTGACCCAGACTTTTTATGACCCAAAATGACCCATTAATCGAAATTTCTCGATCATGTGACCAAGCCTAATGATTTTCTCATGAAAAAAAATGTTGTATACAAAATTTCGTTAAAACTGATCCACATGTTCTTTAGATATAGCTTGACATGACCCGTTATGACCCATCATGACCCATAAATGACTCTTATAATCGAAATCTCTCAAACATGTGAAATAGCTCATTAATTTTCTCGTGTCAAAAACTTACATACAAATTTTCATTAAATTTGATATTGTCGTACTTTATATATAAATAGCTTGACCCAGACCTCTTATGACCCAAAATGACCCAGTAATCGAAATTTCGCGAAATGAGACCTAGCCCAATAGTTTTCTCGTGCCAAAAAAATGTTGTATACAAAATTTCGTTAAAATCGATCCACCTGTTCTTTAGCTATAGCTTGACCATGACCCATTATGACCCATCATGACCCACAAATGACTCTTATAATGGAAATCTCTCGATCGTGTGATTTAGCCCATAAGCTTTCTCATGTCAAAAAACTATTACAGGCAAAATTTCGATGAAATTGATCACTCCGTTCTTTAAATAAAATAGCTTGACCCAGATCCTTAATGACCCAATATGACCCATTAAATTTTTTTTCTCGACCATTTAACCTAGCCCAATGTTTTTCTCGTGCCCGAAAACCATAGAATGTAAGTTTTAGTCAAAATTGCGTGATAAAATCTCTAGATAAAAATAGCATGACCCACAATGATCCCAAAAATGACCCACTAACCGAATTTTCTCGAACATGTTACCTAACCCAATGGTCTTCTTGTAATCCAAAACGATAAAATATAAAATTTGGTCGGAATCGTTAGAGCCATTTTTTAAATAAAAATGGCTTGACCCACAATGACCCTAAAATGACCCACTAATCAAAATTTTTCGAACATGTGACCCAGCTCAATTGTTTTCTCGTGCCAAAAAACGATTGGATGCAAAATTTCCTTAAAATCGATCCAGCCGTTCTCTAGATATAAATAGCTTGATCCTGACCCATTATGACCCAAAATGACCCAATAATCGAACTTTCTCGAACATGTGACCTAGCCCAATGGTCTTCTCGTGCCCGAAAATGGTAAAATCCAAATTTTTGCGAAAATCGTTAGAGCCGTTTTTGAGATAAAATTTACCCACACACACACACACAATTTTTGCTCGCATTATAGTATAAGATATCACGTTGAAAAAGCTATGTTTTTTGAGTTCCGCATTTCAAAGGCAATAACGAAACCATTATAAGATCACTCCTGTGTCTGTCTGTCACATCCATTTTACATGTAAAATATGGAACGTTGAAAGACGCTGAACTCAAAAATACATTTCCTTTAACTTTAGATATTACATTTTTAAAGATATCATTGAAAATATAATGCAAAAATATGTACCACATTATCTAATTCCAATTGTACTGAAGATAAAATTATGAAAAAAATTAGAGGTAGTAGAAATTAATTTATGCATTGCAGGAAAATTATTTTGATTACTCTAGATTGCGTTGTTTTTGAGAATAATGATTTTTTTCATTACACACAAATTTCGATATACGGTCATTCAACAAAGTTGTTAAGGAAAACTGGAAGTAACTATCGTAAGAGAAGTATCAAAGTACTGTTGATAATGATTTTCTAAAATAATTATCGATAATTAGCCGATATATTATTCCTTAAAGACACGGACGATTTGAACATTCATAATGACAGGGGTGAGCATAATCCATGTACCATAGGCTTTTAAGGCCTAGGTAGCTAATATAATGTTATATTTGCATACCATAATGCATAAGAGGATCGAATGAAAAATCCCGAACCCTACAAAGAAAACAACATTTATTTATTTTTTAAATTTTATTTATTATTATTATTATTATTATTGCATTTCTTTGTTAACATAATCTTTAGAAAAACTAATAAATTTATCGTATCTACATTCTATTTTAATTTAACCAACTCAATAGCATGATTCGACGAAATCTTGAAAACAGTTGTTTACGCCATAAATAACCCCTCTTTTCTTCCTAAATTTTCATCCACCAAGGAATTTTTTGAGATTAGGGAACAGGTGCTAGTGGAAAAATATTAAATCTGGTGAATAAAATAGATTTTGAAGCAATCCAAACCTTAATTTATAGATTATTTTTTCCTATTACTATGATTGACGATGTGCTGGAGCATTGTCATGGGTAAACAAATTTTGTTTTCGCCAAATGAGTTATTACATTTATTTCAACCTCATCTCTCAAATGTTGCAGTAAACTGACGTACTACTCTTTAGTGCTACTTTCTCTTTTTTAAACAATCAATAAAAAATGTCAATTTTCTCTTTTCATTCCCAAATATACCCACCATCACCTTATTTTCTCACAAGGTTCACTTCGCATTTTTTGGAGCTGATTCGTTGGGGATAATCTACTGTTTTGACTGTAATTTGCTGTCATGAGTGTAGAGTTTTATCCATACTTAGAAGTCGTCTCAAAAATTCTTAGGAATTTTCACGGTAGATTTTCAATTTTTAAATAAAACGTTTTTCTGATGAAAAATTTGGTCATGTGTCAACAAACGTTGCACCCACCATACATAGACCTTGCGGAAGCCTAAAATATAAGTTTAACTACACTCTCAAAAAAATTTCCGTCTTTTTACAGAAAATGTACTGGCAGCACTGCTGCCAGAAATTGTCTGTATATTGACGACTTTCCGTTTATTTTTTTCTCCGTCAAAAGAGGAAAAATATCCGTCACTTGAAAAAAGTTTGGAAAAATCAATGCGGAAGAGGTGGGGATAGAACCAAGGACCCCAGGATTACAAGACCAACGCGCATCCACGGAGCCAGGATTGCTTGTGAAGAGTTTGCTTTAAATAGAACTGTTCATTTCATATGGGTGTGGTTTGGTGTATTTCATTAAAAAGCTTATAATTTTGCAGTTAATCTCGGAAAGACTTCATCTTTAATGAAACTGTGGCTGGGTTTTTTTTACGTTTAGTATTAATATAGTATAAAAATGTGAATTTTAAATATATTACGTAGATTGTTAGAGAAAAAACATGGATGTTTTATTTTTATTCGATAAGATTTTTTTTAATAATATCAATTTTTTTTGCATTTTATTTTTTAATTAAAATATTTTTTAAATGTGTTCACTTAAAGTATATTTTATATGCTAATATTTATCATAGAAATAACTTAGTATATTGAACTTTATTCAACTTATCCAACTTTGAATAACAGATTGTGAGAATTTTTGAACGAATAAAGAAAGTAATTGTTATTTATTTTTAAATTCGAAAACATTTTTGTCTTTTAAAACTAAATTAGACATTTTAATCGATAGAATATTTTTGTTTTTCATTTTAAAAATAAATTCGAATTTATTACTAACAGACCCAATGCGCATGCGTGCTAGATATAAACGGAAACGTTTCCTCATTTTTCGACTTTCGGAATGAACTCGCAGAACAAATACGTCTTTTGGGAAAACAGAAGTTATTTGTGAAAAAATAACGATAACTTAGTGTATATTGACGAATTTTTCTGACAGTGTATTGCATGCTATTCTTGTGATGTGTTTACAGCAACTGCTATCTTGAACAAGTGTACTCTGTGGGTCTTCCAGAGCTATTCGATGTACTTTCCATACAATTTCAGGAATGGTAATTTAAACAAGAGGTTCAGTGCGGGTTCATCACTAGTGTTCGTCTGCCCCCTTTTAAACTCTGGAACCCATATTTTAACCATTGAATAGGACGGGGTGGCGCCATTCAGTGTGCTGTACATATCTTTTTGATTTTTTTTGGCATTAAAACTTACGAAGGATGTTTTAGATTACCACTCATTTTTTCAAATTTTCTATTTTCGTAAAAAAAAAAAACAGTCTTAATTTAAATGCTTTCAATCAAACAGTAACCAAGCTACTGATTTGAAATTATGGTTATAAACTCGACAGGAATAGTACTATGCTGTTCTGGCACCACTATGACATATATATTGTCATACATATTGTAACGAATTTTGTAAATAGTTAGTGTTTGTACTGTAAAATAATGTAAATAATCTTATTAAGCTCCATTCCTTTACTAATATTAGTTTTTGTTACATTGTCTCTGTTATCAAGCAAACTTGTCTATTATTTTGCAGTGAATGTGTATGGCAGCTTGGCGAAATGTTAGAGATATGGCTAAGTTGGCGTCACTTTTGACGACTAATTTTGGTCGCCAAATTTGGCGATATATCGCCAAGTTGGCGACGAACTTGGCGATTGTTGGCGATGGTAACCCTTTCCTCTCTATGGTAACCCCCCTTTAGATATGCTGATACATTGAATGTTATTCCGTGGTTTTCTGGAATATTCGAGAAGCCTGTGGAAATTTCCAACACATGCTACGAGCCTATATAAGGAGAGCAATACAGGCTGTTGTGGTGATTATTTACCAGTCAGTCATTGAGTGAGCTACGATTAAGCAAGTTTGCTTGAGTCTTATTTACGTTATTTTGAATGTGATTTTAGTGTTGAGACGTTGTATAAAGAGTCTGTGGGACCTATATCTGTACTTGTACGATAGATTTGAACAGTTATTTTTGAATATCTAGTAATATTTGTGAGTTTCGAAGACTCTGTTGTTCTGAAGATCTGTAAATAAATTATTTTCTACTTTTCTAAGATACAAGAGTTTGAAGTTGTCTAACCATAAGATCAAACGAACCCTATATACGCAACAATATGTCATAATGGTGCTATTTCTGTGTCGGGCACGGGACTTTGACCCTCGTAGCAGCACTATGAAAGCAATAAACCTCATATTATTAGAAAAAAGACTAATTTCATTAGATTTAATCTCATAAACACAATGTAATTACCGACTAGTTTGAAGTGAGTGGGTCTTTAAGTGCACTTCGAGTGTTTTTAAATGTTAATTAAAAATATATCTAGAAAAAGGTTTGAAATCAGGTTAGAAATCAGAATTGCGTTTTTTGAGACCTCGTTTGATGCGCACTTATCACAATTCTAAGTCTAAATTTTGAACAAACATATTGTGTTAGCTAGTCTGTAAAAAAAAAAAAAAAAAACTATCACTACGCTGAATTTAGTTTTATAAAATGCGGAATGAAGTTTAAATATGCACAATTTTTTTTTCATTACTAAATTGAATTTATTATAAAGGGATGAGGTAAAGACGAAAAAGTCCTTCCGGCAGTGCCGGGAGGAAGAGGTAGCTTTCATATACTTATATATATATTTATTTAATTTAAATTAAGTTATATTATTCAAAAATACTAAGCTCAAATTAGTGGAACCTGATTATGAGCTTGGTCGAAATCTTAATTCAGGTGCACATGCACACTCATATTGAGATCGATTAATATATACGAGTGCTGTTGCGGACAAATTGATTTTTTTAAAAATGTCACCCGCGTTAGAAATTCAAACTGCTCAGGCGTTTTCTAAGTTAAAGACAAAGCAAAAAATACTCCTGAATTTATTATTAAGATAAATACTTTAAAAAGAACCTTTTTTCAATTTCTAATTTTTTTTGTTTGTACATCATTATGCATTTAAAAGATTTTTGACAAACTTAAATGGCTTCCATTTTGAAACAAGAGGACGGATGAAGTTGGACAGTGAACGTTGTCAAGGCATTGCTATGTACTATGTGCATATGGAGTTATATCCAAATCAGTTTATAAATACGCGTATATACGCGTGACAAATTTCAGTCCATTTCAAAATGTGAACCACATTGCAAATTGAAAGAACCCAGCCATTTTTCAAGATATAGATGAAACGAAAAATGCTCTGGAATCTTTATCTCAAGGTCAAACTCTTAAAAGAAAAATCTTTTCAATTTCTTACTTTTTGCACCTAATTTTAAAATTTACAGTTAAAAAAAATAATAATATTTCGCCATTTTAAAACGAGACTGCGGATGGATTTCCCCAACGAACTCGGTCGAAACTTTGGTATATACTATGTACGCACCAAGTTTAATCCAAATCGGTTTATAAATACGCGTGTTATCATGTGACGAAAATCAGATCATTTCAAGATATGAGCAACACTAGAAATTAAAAATGCCATAACTCAGCCATTTTTTAAGATACAGACGAAACAAAAAATGCTCTGAAATCTTTGTGTCAAGGTGAAATGCATAAAAGAAAAATCTTTTATTAATTTCTCACTTTCTTGTACGTAATTTTAAATTTTAAAATTTATAAAAAAAATTTAAATGGCTGCCATTTTGAAATAAGATGGCGGATGGAACTGAGTATCGAACTCGATTCAGGCCTCAGTATATACTATGTACACATCAAGTTACATCCAAATCGATTCATAAATACGCGTGTTATCACGTGAAAAAACCAGATCGTTTCAAAATGTCAGCCATAAGAAAAATTCAAAGTGCTATAACTCAATCATTTTTTAAGATATATACAAAATAAAAAGTGTTCTGGAGTCGTTGTTTTAAGTTCTAACACGTAAAATAAAAATATTTTCCAACTTTTAATTGTTTTGCATTGAATTTTAAATTTTAAATTTTTAAAAAAATTTAAAATGGCCGTAATTTTGATACAAAATGGCGGATGATGCTGGCCAACGAACTCGGTCGAGACATTTGTATTTACTATGTACATACCAAGTTTCATTCAAATCGGTTCATAAATACGTTAGTTATCGCATGACAAATATCAGATATATATATATATATATATATATATCTGATATTTGTATATATATGTATATATATATATATGTCAACATTTGAACGGAGGGTAGTTTTGGGGTCTGGGGGTCATGATCGGTGAAAATATGTCAAAATTTTCCGGAAGTGCTTTCCTCCGGACGGCTGCAAAAGATAGCTTTTTACTTTCTGTAATAAAAGCTACCTAAAGAAAGAGTGAAACAGAATAGCAGTATTTGATATTATTTAAAATTCATATCTCTTTCAACTTTTATGGTTTATCCATTCATACTTTTCTAGTATATACAGCAATATCCAACACAACATTATATATATATGTATATATATATATATATATTATTTCGATTCTTTTTATTCTTTTAACAACGATGCGTTTTCAAGAATACTGTCAACTCCTTTACGATGAGAACTTAGTTTTGAATATTTTACCACAGATTTTTTTTAATCAGAAAATTTTCTTCGGTTGAATCGCAAGAATCCGAAAAAAATCAAATAATAAATAAGTTAAGCCTTACAAATAATTATTAGTGCCAATAATGAAGGATTCTTAGAATTTTTTTACAACGTGGTTGTAAAAAGTAGACAGGATGTAAAATATTAAAAATACCTATTGTTTCTATTGTTGTATTGTAATACCTATTCTATTGTTTTTTTACTTTTAAAATTCTGTATTCCTAGTTGGTTTTCTTCAGTTTCTAATTTTCTAATTTCGTGTTTGAATTTTTACACTTAATAGAAAACTATTTTTCTAAATCTGCGAATATAAATAATAGATTGCATTAAAATAAAAAATATTAAATTAAAATTAAAAATAAATAAACAGTTCGTCAAAAAGTAGTGTGATATTTTAAAAGCAAAAATAAATAAAATAATTAAATTATAAAATTTTGTAAGCTCCTATTTATCTTAAGTTATTCCAAACGGAAAAAAAAATTATTAAAATAATTCAAATTATGTTTTTTTTTTAATAAAATACACAATGTCGTTATATAAGATAATTTTTTTATCCTTCGTTTAATGTTATGGATGAGTCAAAGTTTAAAACTGCTTGTAAATAAAATATAAAAACAGGGATAAGTTTTCTTTGTTTTTGCGCACCTGTATTTTGTTATAAAAAATGCTTTTCTTTTAAATCATGAAAATGTTCCGATTAAATGAAATATTATGTTGCTTAATAAAACTGTGGTGTGCAAAAACGCTTAAATCGCATCCCGATAAAAATAAAAGGATTGAATTTGAGAAAGTACTAGAAAATTCTTCAAATAAAATTTGTGCGTATTCAAAATAAAATAAATTTTTAGCTCATCAAATCCTGTATTGTATGTAATTTTTGTGAAAAAATAAAGTAAATAAATAAAAAAATAATGATTTATGCATCGTATTTCACATGCTGAGGAACACTTTGGAAGAAGTACCATTTGGTTGTGATTGAAAACACTGTACTTATCGAGCTGCGGGGGAGAAAAGCGAGAAAACTCAAATACCGGAAACATAAAATGTACATATATTTCAAAATATGAACAATACACGATGTCACTCAATCTTTTTATACATCAGTAACCATTTTTATTCAGAATCGAAGAATAAAGGCTTTTGAACATTTAGTTATATTTCTGCAATGTTCTATATGTTCCATAAGTATTTTTTATTTTTATTTATTTTTATTTTTTTAAATGTTATTTGTTATGAATGGTTCATTAATCAAAATACGTATTGAATCAGTTTGAATAAATATGTTTAGTTAATGATACACAAAGACATATGAAAATACACTCGTTCAATTTTTTTTTTTTGTTTGGCCATCGGCCTAAAATATAGATAAAAAAATTATGGAGATAAACAATTATGGATCGTATTTCTAAATGTATGAATATAAATATTATATTAGATGAAATATTTTAAAAATTCTTTAAAATATATTCTGATGTTTTAAAAGAAAAAAATATTTAAAAAATTAATTTATAAAAATTTGTTTGTGATTAATTATTGCTTTGAGTAAGGTTCATTTATCACAACTTATTCCAAATGAAAACAAAAATAATATCGTTATTAAAATAATTCACATCATGATTTTTAAAAACGCATAACGTATATTATTATAACGACTTTATGTACAGTTTCGTTATAAAATTATTACATTTCTATCCTTCAATTTTTTTATCAATGTTAAAGATGAGTCAATGTTCAAAAATGCGTGTAAATAAAATATAAAAATATGGATGTGATTATCGCATTTTTGCACACCAGTATTTTGTCAGAAAAACTGTTGTTGTCAAAAATCACAAAAATATTCTGATTAAAGGGAATAATGTGTTCTCTAACAAAATACTGGTGTGCGAAAACGCGGCCCTATAAAAATAAGCTATAGAATTTGAGATATTCATAGAAAGTTTTTCAAACAATAGTTGTGCGTATTAGAAAGAAAATAAATTTTTAACTCGTCAAATACTGTATTGTAAGTCATTTTTATTAAAAAATAAAGTAAATAAATAAAAATAATAATGCTTTAAGCACCCTCTTTCTTCAAATCGTATTTCACGTACTGAGGAAAACTTTGGAAGAAGTAGCATTCATTTGTGATTGAAAACAGTATACTTATCTAGTTGTGGGAGAGAAAAGAGAGAAAATTCAAATACCGGAAATATAAAATGTGCATATATTTCAAAATATGAACAATGCACGGTATCACTCAATCTTTTTATACATGAGTAAGCATTTTTATTCAAAATTCAAGAAAAAAGCATTTTGATCATTTAAGGTATTTCTAAAATGTTTCAAATGATTTTTTATTCATTTTACATTTTTAATACACAAAAACAATTTCATTTGATATCAAAGGTTCATTAATCACCAGACGTATTTAATCTGTGTGAATAAGTTAGTTTAGTTAAAGACACACTTTACCCGTTCGCGACGGCGGCGGGCGCATTTAGAAGTGCGCATCTGAGGACGAAGCGGGAGAATTTGATTTCATCTTCAGGGCCGAAGGATTTTGCGAAGCTAAGCCTAACTCTTGTGAAGATTTCTTTAAAAAATAAAAAAAAATCATTTTTAATATGATCTATTAAAATTAACGCACATGAAATAAGTTATTATTATGTATATTCACGCAAAAAAATTAGGGGTATTGCGGGTTTTCGTATAAAATGACGTATAAATGTTTATAATGCATATTTTAACCATTTTTTTAGATTAAAAATTGATATAATATGATTACAAAAGACTTACTTGCCTTTATTTTAGCAACATATGAAACATTTTGTCTTAATAAAGAATAATTTTGTGAAAAAACAGCTTTGATTCTAAATAGTTTTTAATACAATCCTTAAATAAAATAAGTGTATTAAAAAGCTGATTTGTTCACTACTAAAAATAATTAAATTAAGCTTATAATCAACTAGTGCATGGTACTTTTTAATATTAACTATGCCGGCATACATAAAAAACAGTTTGAAATGTTTAGTGTAATTTAAAATTTTAAAATTCAAAAATATTTTTGAATACATAAACAATGATAAAACGTCATTCAAATAAAAAGTATTGAGTAATAATAATAAGTAAAATAGAATCGTACTTTAAAATATACATTCATAGAAAGTTATTAAATGTAAAAAAAAATGTTTTGAAATTAAAATTATAAAACATTTAACAATGTGTAATGTAATAAGAATGTGTAATGCCATAGCAATGTAAGAAATATCAAATAAAGAGTATTTGATAATAATCAATTCATCGAATAATATGTTGATGTTAATAATTCTTTATTTATATCTTATGTACAAAAATGTTTTGAAAATTATTTATGAAATTAAATGTATTGAATAATAATCAAATAATAATTAAGGAAACTTAATAGTAAATAAAAATAAAGTGATCACAAATACCATTGATGTTAAAAGTATTTTCGAAAATGGAAATGTATATATGTGGGTAAGTGGACTCAGTTATAACAGACTAAATTAACAATTAATTCCAAATATTCGCGTTAATGTATAATGTCAAATATATTAGTTTTTTTTATTTTAATAAATTTTTGAAATACGATATATAGATATAGATGAAGTAATTTAAATACGATATATAGATATAGATGATTAATTTGAAACAAAATATAAGATTGCTGAAGATAAAATTCAAAAATTCGAACTAAAGTAACAAAGAAGTCTTTTAAAACTTCGTTTCGCCGAAACTATTCTGAATGTTCAATTTGTTGTTGGCAAGAATATTCTCAGCGTATCAGCTCTGACAGTCAGTATGTGCGATTTTTTTTAATCTGAGAAGCAGTGCTGAAATAAAATAAAAATATAAAATAGATAAATCTTTCCTTCTAAAAGAAAGAAAACGTTTGCAATTAAAGTAATTCTGATCGAGATTAAAGAGAGAGGAAAAAAAGGAATGAATCAGATGTTCCTCTTGTCAATCGTACACGTGAATATGCTTACTAATACGCTTGCTTACGTGAATCATATGCTTACTAATGATCCTTTAACAGCAAAAATTTATTCACAAGTGCAGTATATTTTTTTCCAATAAAGAAAAATAAAGTTTTACTAGATGCATAAAAAGGTTTATGAACCACAAAAACGTGATAAAAAATATACTTTTACCCATTGTAGTATTTCTTTAAAAAATTAAATTCACGTGAATTTGAAAAAAAAAAATGTTTGCATTACCTTTCCTAGTTTGAAGCAGAAGTCTTCTTAATTAATATACATTCAAATAGAATTTGGATAAATTTTTGTATGCTAAACTGGGAAAGCAAAACGTCCCATTTGATTGGCACGTATACCCGTAATGTAAGTATTGGCTCGTAATGTAAGTACAAACAGCGCCGGCACGAATAGCAGTACCACGGGATGTGAGTACAATAAGCGCCGGCACGTATATCGGTCGCTCGTCCCGAAGGGGTAAGGGCGCATAAAAATAAATTAATTCAAATTTTTGATTTTTTAATTTTGGCTTAAAAAGTGGAGAGAAAAAAAATGATGCTGAATCCTTATAGTTTATTTTTCTAAATCTCTGAATATAAATATGCGGTTGGATGAAAAATTAAAAAAGTTCTTCAAAAATACTTGGTATTTTAAAAGTAAAAAAGAAATAAAAAATGAATTTATAAAATTTTGTTTGTGAGTAGTTATTATTTCGAATAAACTTCATTTATCTTAACTTATTCCATACAGAAATAAAAATATCCTTGTTATTAAAATAATTCACATCATGTTCTGCTAATAATGTATAACGTATATTATCATAACGACTCTGCATATAAAATCGTTTTGTTATACAATATTTCTATCTTTCATTTTATGTAAAAGATGAGTCAAAGTTTAAAAATACATATAAATAAAATATAAAAGTAGCGATGAGTTTTCCTCGTTTTTGCGCACCTCTGCATTGTTGGAAGAAATATACTTTTATATCACAAAAATATTCTTATTAAATGAAATATTATATTGATTAACAAAATAGTGATTTGCAAAATCACGTAAATCGCATCCTATAATAATAAAAGGATTGAAATTAAGAAAGTTCTAGAAAGTTCTTCAAATAACAGTTGTGCGCATTGAACAGAAAAAAAATAACTCACCAAATCATGCATTGTACGTCCTTTTCTAGAGGAAAAAAAATATTTATGCACCCTCTTTCTTGAAATCATATTTCAGAAACTGAGGAACACTTTGTATGAAATACCATTCGGCTGTGATTGAAAAAAATATACTTATCGAGTTGCGGGGGTGAAAATCGAGAAAATTCAAATACCGGAAATATAAAATGCACTTATATTTCCAAATATGAAGAATGCACGATATCACACAATATTTTTATACATGAGTCAGTATTTGTATTCAGAATTCAAGAAAAAAGCATTTTGAGTATTTAAGGATATTTCTAAAATGTTTCAAATGTTTGTTTTTTCCTATCACACTTTCACTACACGATAACAAATTCATTTGATATCAAAGGTTCATTAATAACAAGACGTATTGAATCTGTTTGAATAATTTAGTATTGTTAAAGACACACTTAAGGGTACATAAAATTAATTTAATTCAAATTTCTGAGTTTTTAACTTTAGCCTAAAACGTGAAAAGAAAAAAATTATGGTACTAAATGATTGTGGTTTATTTTTTTAATTTCTGAATATAAATATGCGGTCGGATGATATTTTAAAAAATTTCTTCGAAAATACCTGGTATTTTAAAAGTAAAAAGGAATTAAAAAATGAATTTATAAAGTTTTGTTTGTGAGTAGGTATTATTTCAAATAAACTTCCTTTATCCTAACTTATGCCATACAGAAACAAAAATAATTTTGTTATTAAAATAATTCACATCATGCTTTTTAAATAACCTATAACGCATATTATCAGAACGACTCTGTATATGAAGTCATTGTATAGTATAATATTTCTATCCTTCATTTTATGTTAAAGATGAGTCAAAGTTTAAAAATACATGTAAATAAAATATAAAAATAGCGATGAGATTTCCTCGTTTTTGAGCACTTGTACATTGTTGGAAAAAAAGGAACTCTTTAAAATCACAAAAATGTTCCGATTAAATGAACTATTATGCTTTTTTACATAATAGAGGTGTGCAAAAACGCGTAAATCGCATCCCTATAAAAATAAAAGGATTGAATATAAGAAAATGATTGAAAGTTTTTCAAATAACAGTTGCGCGAATTAAAAAAAAAGTAAATTTTTAATTCTTCAAATCTTGTATTATAAGTCATTTTCTAGTGAAAAAATAAAATAAAAAAGTTATAAAAAAAGATTTATGCAGCCTGTTTTTTAAAATCGTATTTCAGATACTGAGGAACACTTTAAAAGAAGTACCATTAGGTTGTGAATGAAAACACTATTCTTATCGAGTTGTGGGGGAGAAAAGCGTGAAAATTCAAATACCGAAAATATAAAATGTACATATATTTCAAAATATGAACAATGCACGATGTCACTCAATCTTTTTATACATGAGTAAGAACTTTTATTCAGAATTCAAGAAAATATGTATTTCGAGCATTTAAGTATATTCCTGCAATGCTTCATATGTTTCTTTTTTTACGTGTTACATTTTCAAAACTCAAAAAAAGTCATTTTTTATTAATGTTTTATTAATCAAAATACGTATTGAATCAGTTTGAATAAATTAGTTTAATAATAATAAAAAAACTAGTGTAAAAATAATAAAACTATGTAATCAGACATGCATAATTGCTGTCTTATTCGTATAATCTTACATTATTCAGGTCAAAGTCAATGTTGACGACATAAGAGACAAAATCGCTCTGAATTTACTAAACTATGTTTTATTATTTTTTTTTGTAGGTGTGTCATCTTGAATTCCCCGCTTTGACCTGAACTTGCTGCTGAGATATGGCGAAATAACTTAATCCTGCGACACTTCTTTTAACCTCGCTAAGATGTGAATTTGCTAAAATACATGTTTAGATTGTTACATAAATTGCGATTTTCTAACTCAATAAAACTCATTGTTAAAGTTATCATACGAATTAAATATTTCCAACTGAGCATCAAATTGCCCAGGCCGGGAATCGAACCCAGATACTTGGCTTACAAGGCCGATGCTTTACCGTTTAAGCTAACTAGGTACGACAACCTGTGAGCATGTTTCGCTCAGATAAACTTGTAGGTCATGACATATAAGATCTGTCATTTAGACAGCTCAATAGAATAAACCGCAGGTAAAGGAACTCCATAGAACGATGGGTACGTAGATAAATTGCATTTTTTTAACTCAATAAAACTGACTGGTAAAGTTATCATACGAATTAAATATTTCCAACTGAGTGAACAGTTGCCCAGGCCAGGAATCGAACCAAGATATTTGGCTTACAAGGGCGATGCTTTACCGTTTAAGCTAACTAGGCACGACAACTGGTGAGCATTTTTCGCTCAGATAACCTTTTAGGAATTACATCTGATCTGTTTTTTAGACAGCTCAACAGAATAGACCGCAGGTAAAGCAATTTCGTAAAATGACAGGTCATGACAGACCAGATGTCAAAACTTTCAAGGTTATCTGAGCGAAAAATGCTCACTGATTGTCGTGCCTAGTTAGCTTAAACGGTAAAGCATTGGCCTTGTAAGCCAAGAGTCTGGGTTCGATTCCTGGTCTAGGCAATTATTCGCTCAGTTGGAAATATTTAATTCGTATGAAACATGTTTTAGTAGATTAGGTAGCCTTAATTCCATGTCTCTATTTAAAACTGATCATAAGGTATGGTTTAACGGCCTAAATTTTCGCACCTCATGTCAATCCTTTTGGACGGGAGGGGTTTCTAAAATCGCTGGCATAAATGTTTAATATTTTTTAATAGATTTGTTATCTTAAATTTCACGCTTCTATGTAAAACCTCTGCAAGAATATGGGCAGTGATGGGCGATTCTCAAAATTTAACAATGAAAAAAAAAATCATAAAAAACACAATTAATAGTGTCATTCATTATTTCCAATAATCTACAATCACGATGTCCTGCAATCGATCATTAAAGTAATTGCTTTAAATGCTTATACAGTATTTCAGTAAATACATGGCAAATAAAAATATATGGAATTGAAAATATACCTGTCGGCTTGGACTTAAGACTTCGAAGTTTAGTACTAATTTCAGCCACAAAAAATAAAATATTATTAGTAAAAAACCCAGTTTAACAACTTTATTTGGCCGATTTTTAAGAATTTTTAATAGATTTTTCTGTAAAATCTGGTTTTATCATAATCATCTTGCAAAATTTGACTCAAAACGCCCACTTTTAATGCGTTTTTTGAAATATATCCTGATATTATGAAAAAATCGACCAATACGGTACATTATATATTTCCTAAATAATAGAAACTGCAACTGGATATGTTTCAGAGCAAAATGATTTTAAAAATGAGTCAGACTATAAACAGTTTGGATTTGAGAACACCATTAATACGATTACTTAATAAGAAGTATATTTTCCCCAATTTTAATGTTTCTACTTTCAATAGTTTGGGTTGTGCGTTTATTATCAGTCAGGACAAACCATTTTATATGTCTGTCGATTTACATTAAAGAAACCTGGCGCCATACGAGAAATTACAGGCAACGTAATATAATTGAAAATCGCACAAATTCTCAGCTTTCACCGACTGCTCCTGCTTTTTGGTCAAACACGCATAGATACAAATGATGATGTCACGCTGGAAAGGAACAAGAACGACAAGTGAAGTGGACTAAGGAGAATAAATCTGCAAAGTGCTCAGTTAAAGTGCGTAATGAGCTGAAACTATGAGTAGTAAACAAATATCAAAGGGCATGAATGATCTGAGAATAAAAATAAAGAAAAAGAAAAAAGAAAAGCTCTTTAGAAATATCTGAATTCTCGTTTAATAATAGAATTTGGTCTAAAATGATGGTGCAGTTTAGAAAAAAACTAAAAGCTACATATTTAAGTATACTTCGTAAGATAATAATTAATTTAAAAAGAACTTAAGAGAATTGTTGATAAATATTATGAAAGAATATTGGAAAATAATTAATATTCCGGTAAATTAGCCTAATACTAAGAAAGGAAAAAACCCGTAAGGCATGGTGACGTCACTGCGACGTCGTTGTGAAGTCCCACTGTGACTTTGTGACCATTGATTGTCGATGTGACTTCACGTGACGTCGTTATGAAGTCACAGTGACTAAAATGTGAAGTCGTTATGGCCATTTTAGAGCTCGTTTATGACGTAACATTGTGACCACTTTGTGAAGTCACGGTGTGACAGACTTGTGAAAAATGTGTCATTTGTGACTACTTTGACATTGACATCGAGACGAAACTGTGACAAAAGTGTTTTTTAAAGTAAATATCATGTTTTGAAGAATTTTTGTAATTTTCTAATGATTTTTAAGAAAGTCACTCTCAGTCACAATGTGACGTCACTGAGTAGTGGCATTTTGGTCAGAGATGTGATGTGACCACAATGACTCACAGTGACATTACAATTACGTCACTGTGACCATGCATGCTATGAGGGAATTATCGAGAAGAAAAGATGAGTAATGTAACATACATATGTATATACATTGGTGTGCAAAAATTAAGGACCTGAGGCCTCTTTGAATGTAGCGTGCTCTTTCAGAAATTTTCTACATTGCCCAGAATTACACTATGAAAATTCCAAGATGAGAAAATATGGGACAAGTGATAAAAATCATCTAAACAAGGAATCGAAATGATACAAAATCACATTATTGAATGTGACAATACAACTGTACAACTGTAAATGAGACAGAAATGTCCATCTTACAGGCACCTAGTAGGAAATATTTTATCTCTAATAGAGGATATGGTTATCCCTGACTACGATGCAAGATTTACAACATCTATACATGCTGATTACTAAATTGTCATGGAGCAATTGAGGAATCGAATCCCATTCGTCTGATAATGCCAATTGCAGCAGTAAATTTGTTACTGGCACTGGTCATGTGCTGTCAAGTGTCTTTCAAGAAGGTCAGCAATCGGTCTAAGGAAATTAGGTCCGGGGATTTCGCAGCCGAATTTATACTTTGGATATCTTCACACTTTATGAATACTTCCACACTCACTGTAATACGAGGAGAAGAAAATCGTTTGGAAAGAGGAAAAACGGACGCACAACATAACTAAAATGTCGCAAGTGATGCAAGAGAATTTCAGCGCAATAGCGACACCAGGGACTAAATCTCTTTGGAAGACGTGGAGATTCGCACAGCTAACCAGCATGTTACTACCAGAAACAAGAACTCCAGCACTTCCAAAACGATCCTTTTTGAAGATATTGCAGTTTAGATTATGTGTTGCATGTTCTCTCGAGATGTGTATACGCCCAGTATTGCTCGTCAGACTAAATTGGCTATCATCCGTAAAACAGTACTCGATTACATTTATGTGGTGTTCTGTTCTTGTGCTCCCGCAGCCAAAAAGACCGGCCATCGTTTCCAATGAACTGGTGTTAATAGTTCATACCATTCTGGTCATCGTGCGTGTAGACCTTTTTTGAAGCCGTCTCTCCATGGTAAAACGTGATATACGATGTCCATCTGTCTAGCGATTTCCCCAACTACCTCCCACTGCTTTCTTGTTATCTGTAGGACAATACAACGGTCATTCACTGTTGTTATTACTCGTGGGAGACCATTACTGAACACTCAGACCGCTTTTCACATCGTTTGAAAAGCACTCCAACCTCGCGAAATCCTGCTATGAGCGATCTCGATATTATCGAACATTTTACCTTCTTCAAATCTCCCAATGATGCAACATGTTATAAGGATGACATCTTCTGGATTTCCCCTTGGCCATATCATACAATTGTAGCAAAAAACGGTTGCTGAAATCATTGTACTCTGTGCAATAAATTTTTCCGAATAGCAGACGTTCACTCTATCTATATTTTAACAAATTAGAATCTATTTCTTTCACTTTGTATGCCATATATATATATATATATATATATATATATATATATATATATATATATATATATATATATATATGTCCTACTATCATTTGTTTCAGGTCAATCTCCTGATTAGTCTTTCATTTTGTGATGTTGCATTTTTCAGCTGCTATGCAAATTAAATTTTTTTACGTCATCAAATTCGTCCAAAATTTTTACCCCACTAGTACATAAAATATCCATTCCAACACAGAGTTTTTTGTTATTCAAGTATATTTCTTTGTATTAATAAACAAAAAATATTGAGAGTAATTTATTAAAAGTAAACACACATTTAACCCAAAATAAAAACACTTTCTTAGCAGCAAAAAAAAATCAGAAATTTTTTTAAAGAGATTTGGCCGCTTTTTTTTTAAAATTGCAATGCATCGTATATTAATCTCACCTAAATATCTATTTAAAAAATGAAAAAAAAATCAAATAGCTCTTTTTTATCATAATATTTTAAAGATATAAATAATTCGTTTATAAAGTTCAGTTATTTTTCTTCTTTTTTCTAGGAATAAACATCAAAGTACACCATTTATGCATCCTTTTCAAGTAATACTATTCTTCATCTTAAAGATCCTTTGAGAACAAGAATTTCTTATGTTGATCTTGAAAACACAGTACTTATAGCGATTTGAGAAAGAAAATAAGGAATTTCAAAAACCGGAAATATGAAATGTACATTTTTTTTGAGAATATAAACAATGTATTTTACCATCTCTTCCCTTGGAAAAAAGTATGTGATCAATATTTGAAACAATCTCTTCTTCTTTTTTATTCATTGGGAAATTTGTTTTTCGACTATACATAGAGCTGTATAGATGTAGATTTAAAAGCATTTCTTTTGCGTTTATAATTTAATTTTTTACAAGTTTTATAAAGATAAATAAATTTTTACTTAAACTATCTTAGGATGAATTTCGTAAATTGCTGAGAGTGTTAACTAGAACCTTTTATAAATAATAAAAATAAATAAACAAAAATGTTTTTCATACAAATCTTTTACACGTTTTGACTTCATCCAAACCATGATTAACACGTTGAGTGCCATGGTGACTTATACTGAACTATCCGTTAAGGCCGCGTCAGTCACCGGTGACTGACAGTGAATAATGTGATATAAAACTAAAAGAATTATATTTTTTAAGTAACTATTAAGGAAATATAAGCTTGTAATAAATAAAATTAAGTAAATTTTAAAAACATTTTCAGTAATTACATAAAACAATATAAATTTCTAGTTTTATATCATAGCTTATACTGTCAGTCACTGGTGACTGATATGGCACTCAACGATTTAAGACCGAGGAGAAAATATTTGCAGATGCATGATTTTACATGCATGGGGCATAAAACGCCATCATTTAACTATTTTGCTTCCCCTTTAAATTATTCATGTTATTTTCTTTTGTTTTTATTCTTATTTTTATTTCCATACTTATAACCTTTTCATTCCCTGGGTTTACGTATAAGAATCCCTATTCTTTAGCTGATAAACATTAAACTGTTTGATTTTTCTACATTTTTATTGCATTTCATAATGGCTGAATGTTTTTTTTTCATTTAAAGAAAAACAATAAACATTAACATCTATATTAATTTCATCATAAAATAGATGTTATTTTCATTTGAGTTTGAAAAATATTTCAAGACAGTGTGGCTAAGAAATTGAGAAATTTTCATAACTACTTACTAAGGTCTAAGACGCACAAATCTTTAAATTTTCAAAAGAAATATATATACATACATATGAACATAAATATACATATATGGTATAATTTCTGTTGTTGTTGTTCTCAGCTTAAAATGACATTTAAATCATGTTTCTATCTTAAGAGTAACATGATTTATTTATTTATTTATTCTATTTCATTTTTGTTGTTTCGTTTCGATTTAAAAATCTAGTTTTAAAGAAATGATTGTCATGAAAACGACATTTTGGGAAAATGCGTTTTTCTTCATGATGGGTTTCTTATGATTTCTCCTATTAAAATTGTTATAAGTCACGAACTGTTGAAATGTTCAAACTTGTAACATGTCTTTTTTAATTGTTTTAATCTAATTTTTATTCAGGAAATTTGAAAAAAAATATATATATACTTTTCAAAATCAGATTTTTTTAAATATCATCATTTTCTCTTAAATTTTTATTTTAAATAATTTTTAATTTTATTTAAATGCTGAATCAAAATAAAAATTCACACATTTTTGTTTAATGTAACGAAAAAAAAAATACAAACAATATTTCGAGTAATAAGGATTTTAAATTACACCACTTTTTTAATAAATTTTAAATTTTTAATAAAAAAAATTCTGATATTTTTTATCACGTGATTTTGTTTTCAAATGGTATACTTAACCAACACATAGAATTTCAAAATTTTAACTTTGTAAATAAAAAATATCTTAAAATGTGCCCCAGACCCCCTTAAGCCCTTTAGAACAAAATGTTTTGAGGTTTTGAATACCATTTGCTTGCTTAAAGGCCTTAAATTTGTGATTGTGTGAATTTAGGTAAGTAATAATTAAATTAGTATTTAAAGGGTATTTGTAATTTTAAATCCCTATAATTAAACCTAAATTACTGGTCCTCTATATTATTATTTTCCGAAAAGTTTTTGCCGTCATTTTATTTGTTTAATACGGACTAATGTGTGTAGTATTTTAGCCGCGGAACTGAAGAGGTTAACAATACAGTATAATTTAATTCTTAAATCTTGATTGAAATTTGGAATAACAAGATTACTCACAAAGTTCTGCTGTGTTATATGTTTTCTCTTTTAGGTTCAGAGTATATAAGACCTCGACACAGTACGAAAATCATAGCGAAAATTTTCATTTTTACGTGAATTTTAAAATTAATTTAAAGGTCGTTCTGCTTAATAATAGAAAAATCTGACATGTTAATTTAAAGGTTGTTCTGCTTTATAATAGAAAAATCTGACATGTTAACATAATTAACATTTTGAGGTCTAACCATGAATGTCTCTTGGAATGGTGTTTTCCTTGAAGAGAACTAAGTTCGAAAATCTCTCATTGTCAAATTATAATTGTCTGAGGTATAACAGTTCCGACAATATGCGTTATTAGTCTTTTCCGATATTATCTATTAATCTTTCACTTTTCTTTCGCATGGAGGTGATGACACTAAGCAGAAGAAAGTTTATGAAATATTTAGAATCACATCTTATTTCAAACTTATTGTAAATCTTGTGATGTTGCTGTTTGTGAAAATCATAGCTTTTAAATATACAATACAAAAACAATAATGTCTACATACAAATAAAATTTATTTTCAGACACTTGTACAACATTTGGATAAGTTTTTATTTAAGTCTATGCAAACTATTATGTTAAAAAAGGATGTTTTCTTATACAGGACGTTTAAAAAATATATAAAATATGCTTTTTTTCAATAATTTGTCGCATAATACAGGATTATTACAAATTAATCATCCGATTTTGATACGTTACTAAGTGCGAACTAGGAAATGTATGTGTTTGCTTTAGTACTCAAACGAGAGGGCATTAACTAAAATTTCGCGCTGCATATATGTCATGTGTGTCTGATTTCCATGGTTACTGCGCGAACGTCATATTCAAAACGGTGACTGGGCAGCATAAAGCGTTTTGTGTACTAGTATTTTCAAAGTGTAAATCACTTATAAGCGTTCTGAGAGCATTTTGGAAGCCATACTAATGTAACCCAACAAATC
This sequence comes from Maratus speculifer, assembly GCA_964019185.1. Lineage (NCBI taxonomy): Eukaryota > Metazoa > Arthropoda > Arachnida > Araneae > Salticidae > Maratus > Maratus speculifer. The sequence continues at coordinate 174,706,110 of OZ025297.1, read as the reverse complement.
ATTTTGCATTGGTATCGGCAGTTCAAAGAAACCGGTTGTTTATGTAAAGACAAAAGTCCCGGCAGACCAAGTGTTACTGAATAAACAATGAACCGAGTTAGAGAGAGTTTCATCGGTAGTCCCCAGAAATTAAACTGACGACGAACTGAAATTGAAAGACTGCACTTGCGACCATTCCCGTCAATCTTGTATATTTGTAGTTTATTTTCATGTATAACTCATTGTTGTAACCCAATTATGTTCCGAAATGAACGTCTCGGAAACCCGATAATTCTTTTGTAATCACCCTGTATTATTTTTTGTTCTTTTAAAGGTTTCCTTCATTCTGAATAAAAACAGTTTGAAGTTTTCAATAAGGAAATCATTAAAACTCATGTATATATATATATATATATATATATATATATATACAGGGTGATTCATAAAAGATGGGCAGAACTTTAAGGGGTTATAGTACACTTAAAGACAAATAATATTAAATAGGAGACTAAGGGTCCCAGACGTATTCCCAAGGAGATAGGGGGCATTAAAGTTTAGGGTCCGAAATTTCAAATGATTATAAAAAATGGAAAAATTGGTCGATTCGTTTGCGGTTTTTGCAAAAAATTTTCTTTATGCCAGTATTTTCTTGAAATAAAATTTTAAAGTTCAATTTCAAAAAATGCCGATAGGCGGCGCTTTAGACTTTGGAGTAACAAACAACTATTTTTTAACGTTATTTTTTGTATTTCTTTAAATGATTTCGAAAGCTTAGACTTAAACTTAAATTTTGATCTAAAAATCTGAGTCCTAACGAGTAGTTAAGTAGCGTAAACTGAAATTTGAAATTTGAAACCCTTCTCCCCCCAGAACAAAAATCAGTTATTCCCGATCTTTGTGTCGTAGATTAGGCTCTAACTACTGCCGCGTTTTGCTAAAATTATTCTTTATGTCAGTATTTTCTTGAAAATAAATTTTAAAGAAAATTTTCAAAAAATTCCGATAGAGGGCGCTTTAGACTTTGGAGTAACGAACAACTATTTTATACCGTTATTTTTTGTGTCTCATTAAATGCTTTCTAAAGCTTAGACTTAAATTTTCAGCCCAAAATCTGAATCGTTAGTCGTGGTTAAGTTTCTGGGGAGAGGGGTTTGAAATTTCTACTCCTGAGCACAGTTCAGTTTACCATGTCCACACATTGTGTGCTGTGATACGAGGTAAAAAGAAACAAATTAGGATTATGTTACCAAAGCATATTTATTAACATGTAATTACAATAAATGTTCAAAATTGTGACCACCAGAGGTTATGCACGCAGAACAACGGCGAAGAATGGAACGGCGAACATTCGCGAAAACATCAGGCTTTTCGAGCACTTCCCCTACAGCGGCGGAAAGTCTGGCGACCAGTTCCTCGGGGGATTCAATGGGCGTCTCATACATAAGAGCCTTCAATTGTCCCCAAAAAAAGAAATCGAGGGGTGAAAGATCTGGCGAGCGAACAGGCCAAGCAACAGGACCACCTCAACCAATCCATCTGTTCGGAAATGTGATGTCCAGATAGTTGCGGACGTCTCGTACGTAATGGGCTGGTGCTCCATCGTGCTGGAACCACATGACCCGCCGGATGCGTGGAGGAACAACGTTTAACAGGTCTGGCAGCACATGTTGCAGAAATGTGAGGTATGTTTTACCGTTCAGGCGTTCAGGAAGAAGGTACGGTCCGATTAGGTGGTCTACGAGGATTCCTGCCCAAACATTGATGGAAAAGCGTCTCTGATGAGCATGTGGATACGTATCATGTGGATTGACATCCGCCCATACATGTGCATTGTGTGTGTTAAATGTACCTTCACGTGTGAAGGTACATTCATCGGTGAAAAGCACAGTTCGTCCAAAATGTGGATTTAGCGCGTTCTGCTGCAGAAACCAGCGGGCGAATTCAATACGATTTGGATAATCCCCTGGAGACAGTTTCTGGACTCGTTGCACATGAAACGGGAGCAAATGTTCATCATTCAGTACCCTCCAAGTCATGGACTGTGAGGTATCCACCTGCCTAGCCACTGTTCGTGTACTTGTACTTGGTTGCGCCGCTACTACATCCAGAATGGCTTCTGCAACAACTACTGATTCGTCCTTTTTTGCACGACCTGCATTCGACCGGGAAGCGAGAAATGATCCCGTTTCACACAACTGTCTGTGCAAGCGCTCGAAAGTTTTGCGATTAGGCAACCGCCTGTTGGGAAATCGCTCTCCGTACATTCGTTGTGCCTCCTCACCATTTCCATCTGCCGCTCCGTAAATTAAATGCATCTCAGCCTTTTCCTTATTCGTGAAGGGCACCATCTTCCGATTCATTACTACAGCGACTTACACTTGACTCACCGTTCAGTGGTTTTTATGCCTGAATCGTGTCGAAATTTCGCATACGTGTTTTTCTTCTTCCCCATTTGACATTTGCATACTTTCTGTCTCCTTCTTCACCCGGTGACTAGCGTCAGGAATGGAGCTTTAACGTTTGCATGAGCGACGTTTTCAACTGTGCCAGTGCCTTTATGAGTGAATTCCGACTATGCAGTCCTTGACGAAAGTTGTATTTTTCCCTCGTATCACACCACAGAATCGTTGGGCATGGTTAAGTAGTGCAAACTGAACTATGTTCAGAAGTGTAAATTTGAACCCCCTCCCCTCGCTACTGAACCACGCTCAGCGATTCAGATTTTGAGCTGAAAATTTAAGTTTAAGTCTAAGCTTTAGAAAGCATTTAATGAGACACAAAAAATAACGGTATAAAATAGTTGTTTGTTACTCCAAAGTCTAAAGCGCCCTCTATCGGAATTTTTTTTTAAATTTTCTTTAAAATTTATTTTCAAGAAAATACTGACATAAAGAATAATTTTAGCAAAACGCGGCAGTAGTTAGAGCCTAATCTACGACACAAAGATCGGGAATAACTGATTTTTGTTCTGGGGGGAGAAGGGTTTCAAATTTCAAATTTCAGTTTACGCTACTTAACTACTCGTTAGTACTCAGATTTTTAGATCAAAATGTAAGTTTAAGTCTAAGCTTTCGAAATCATTTAAAGAAATACAAAAAATAACGTTAAAAAATAGTTGTTTGTTACTCCAAAGTCTAAAGCGCCCCCTATCGGCATTTTTTGAAATTGAACTTTAAAATTTTATTTCAAGAAAATACTGGCATAAAGAAAATTTTTTGCAAAAACCGCAAACGAATCGACCAATTTTTCTATTTTTTATAATCATTTGAAATTTCGGACCCTAAACTTTAATGTCCCCTATCTCCTTGGGAATACGTCTGGGACCCTTAGTCTCCTATTTAATATTATTTGTCTTTAAGTGTACTATAACCCCTTAAAGTTCTGCCCATCTTTTATGAATCACCCTGTATATATAAAATGAAAAGTACCGAATGTCCTCAGTTTAGAGGAGTATGTGGAATGGAAATTGCTAAGACCTCTAAGTATTAAACATATTAATAAATGTTTAATTTACCAGAACTCATGTTGAACATTCAAAACGTCAGAAAAAGAGAAACAAGACATAAATTAAATGTTGCTTTGACATTTATTTCTAAATATATAGATAAAATTTAAAAATGTGCATAAACTGTATATTTATATGTATATATCCCTTATCAAATCACATCATGATTATGATTTTAAATAAAATAAATTGAAAATATTTACCACAATCACGCATTATTTATTTCATTTCCCCTAAATTCATTTGACCAAAAGTCTTCCTTAGAACCGTAATTTTTTTGCGATTGTTGCAAAGCAATATTCTATTCATAGTGTGTATAATAGTATAATCAAGAAATGTAATGTACTACAGGTCAACTTAATGAAATAAAATATTTATAGATTTATTTCATACAGAAATTTTAACAATTAAATCACTACGGTCGTAATAACACTTACCAAATCAGTTTAATATGTATACAAAAAGGCGAACATTTACATTTTGTTAATAACATTTTGTTCTAAACTGCATTATATTTTCGAAATTGCGTGTTCATTCTTCACTAAAATTATTACATGTTGTGAAATGAGTTCATTTGAAACATAAGGAAGCGTAAACAGAAGTTCGGCAAAGATTAATTTCGAATTTTTATTCTGAACGACGTGCATTAATTTTCAAAGTTGTATCACGCAATGCAGCTATAACCGTTCTTTCACCGAGATATTTTTGATCCATAAGCTTTAGAAAATATAGGCAACACGAGTAAAACTTATTGTCTTAAGTTACTTTTTTTTCTTTTATTCGAACTTTACTTTCAAAGATACAAATATCGTAACACCGTTGGTTAGTTAAATATTTTGCTTTTAATGACTCCAATATTATAGAAAATATGTAGAAGGATTTCCGGTTAAATAATTGTATTTTTTTTTTTTATCAAAGGGAAAGTAAAAACAAGAGAGACCATAAAATCTGTAGCATTGATTATGTACTAGGATTATATAAAAGATTAAAATACGGCCTACAGAAGTTCGATGTTAGTTAATAGCAAAACATAAACTGTTAACACGTTCGTTGCCGCTTACGTGAAGATGTGATGATAGTTAATGCCGCATTGTAGAAGTGTGTTTTCCCAGAAGCCGATTTATTTTTTATAACGAAGAGTCAGTGAAAGATTATCCCGCGCCAGCGCGTGACTGGCTATTGCACATCACCCCACATCACGCGCTGGCTCGTGGGTTGCCCCTTGACGTTGGCTCCATATCACGCGCTGGCGCGAGATCGGCAGCGAATGTGTTAAAAATTTTGCTCTAGTTTGAACCAAGTGTTGGCGCTCAATATCTGTCACCATGTTATTGTGAAAGCTCATACCAAAATTTGGAGTTTCCTCTTTCAACCTCGTTCCAACTATTGAAACTATGCTTCAACAAAAGCTCCAAATATTGGTTCATGATTTCACCAGCTTACAGTGTCAGATTATACCAAAATTTAGATGAAACTAGGACAAGATTTTTAACAGCGTAGAACAAAATCAAACACTTTAAGTTAGAGAAAACTGGATCTCATACCCGACGATGAAATTGCATGTGTCTATTCCTTCCCATTTGACCTTTAATTGATGTGCCAGAAATTTTTACGTAACTAGTGGTAAATGGTCTGTGAAACCGCTTCATTGGAATATGAATAAAAAGGAGAGATTAACTCATAGGATTGTGTTTTAGTACTAAACTTTTTTTAACTGGACTGTTATAGTTAAAATTCTTCAGATCAGCATTCTCTGGTGAAAGTATTGAAATTCCAAACGAAATAAAGTTTCGGTAGTTAAGAAAAATTTACAAACTAAATAGTAAAAATTAAAAAAAAAATCAGTGGTCTGTTAGACAGTAACATTAGTTAAAGATTAAAACTGAAAAACAAAATGACTTAACTGACAACTGATATTACCGGTCTCTCAGACAGCTGTTTTTTTTCAGTTTTTCTAGTTTAACTTGTATTTTTCAGTTTAATTACAAACACTACATAAATTTTGTTTCATTTGATACATTAGTACTATCACCAGAGACTTTTGAATTGTTCTAATTTCCATTATTACACTCCTGTACAAAAAAATTAGTACAAAGACATTTTCCTATGAGTTAATTACATCTTTTCTTCATCTTCAGACCCAGAGACCTCTTCACAGTAGTTTTGTGACAATTTCAATCACATCAGTTAAGGATTAAACTACATATGACGACACGAAATTTTACAGAAAGATTAAGGGAGCACTTAGGAGATATAAAGTTTAACAGACCTTTAGCGGTACTTTCAATATTAAATCAACACCAAAATTCAAAAAGAGATTTCGAAAATGCATAAATTATTATACATATATTCGGTTATTATGCATCGAGAATGAGGAAATCATAAGAGATTTTTTAAAAAGTAAATAGTATTATTAATGATGGTTTAACCTATGATATACTTATTTTACATATTTGGTATCTATATTATATACATATTTGGTTTAATATTTTGCAAATATCTGACACTTAAGCACTTAACCATCGGAACATACCAATTTCATGTACAGTTCCAACAAATAACTGATTGATCCGTTTCCCAGACTTTAACACAGTGAATGCAATGCGACGTTTTAGTGAAACTACCTCTTGAAAATGATCGCGTTTAAGGTCGAAAGATCTCATGTGTCTTCTTTTCTCATTCTTTCCATATGACTTTTGACAAAATGGATTTGAAGTTTTAAATTCACGTTTATTTTGTAACGAGTAAATTTCTGTATCCTTTCGCTAGTATCTTTTCTATTTCTTTATATGTGATTTTTGACAAAATGTATTTTAAATTTTATAGACATGTTTATTTTTAAATCTAATCTATTATTTATGTAACGAGTAAATTTCTATGCACCTTTTAAGTAAATATATTTCTACTTTTACTTATTCTGTTAAGTATGATGATAAGTATTTTTTTAAGCATAATAAAAAAAATCAATATATTGGCAGAAATGTCTCAGAAAACATCACTTGGACTAAGTAACGCAGCAAACCCACAGTGTGTTACAGTTTATTTATCTACTTATTCAAAGGTAAACTTTTTTTTCAAATTATTTTCGATTTAATTTTACATTACAGATGTACATATTAATAAATCTAACAGCTGCATTTAAAAAAATTGCTTTTTAAATTGATTGTGGTTGAATTTTAGAAATGAGTTCGGTACCTTCCTTTCAGAATTTGAACCTGGTGATTTGAAATCTTAGCACGAGCAAATGCAATCATTTTTATGTAATCAGATCCCAAACCAAATACACAAAACACCAATTACAAATTTAATAATAACGTTTAAAAGTTGGTTTAAGTTTTCATTTAAAAATATCTTCTTACATTTAAATAAGTAGTAGTTCTAACTTTTTCTCATTTTCGATATTTTATGACCCTAAAAATATGTTTTAAATGGCAAATGCTTTATACGTATGCATTCATTTACAGAAATTATCAAAATTAGCAATTCTTTTTCTTTTAAAATATCATTAAACAGCAACAATAAAAAGACATGAGTTCTGTTTTCTAGTAATTCCGATAATGGATTTTAAACATGAGTCGAATATAAGGAAAGGACAGCTGACTTCATCGTTGAAGAAATTACTGATGTTTAAGAAGAAACTCACCTACCTTTTTTATGATTTTTAGTGTAGGGGAGATAAAGGCAGTTGACAACAGGAGGAAATAGGCGCAGTCCCCATATCTGTTTATGTGTTTACATTCTGAAATGATGTATAAGTCGAGCTTTTCAAAGTTTCATAACTCGGTCAATTTTTCAGCTAGTTCAACGGGACTACTTTTTTTTTATCGTACAAGGAAATTTTTACTAAATATCAATTATAGGTTAATGTAGCGATATAAGAAATTTAATTTCGTTACTTTATTAGAAATGTTTTTATTGATCCAAAATACTTTCTAAGTACTTTTTTAGATCTTTTACAATATTTTCGTTATTAGAACAATATGTGTCTGACTTATAATTTATTAATTAGCCATTGGACATCGCAAAGAGTAGAAAAGTACTCTAAAACATACTATATGACGTGTAGGATGTGTATGAAATCTAATTCACCTGTGCATACAAAATGAAAATCTGATTTTAATCAAAATATTTCAAAATTACATATTATAGAAATATTTATGAAATGTTTAAATGCTTTTTACTTTCTTGACATTTACGGCGACATAATATTTTCTGTGGCCACACAAACAATTTTTATTGAAACAGCATTCCATTGTATATTTCTGTACTAATGGTTGTGAGTAGAAAGTCATAATGAACAAGTGACTACTTTTATGTTTGTGAGAAATCTTAAGTCAGTATAGCTCTCCAACAGTATGTTTTATGTGGCTCTGTGCCAGACATGCAATACTTTAAAAGAGAGTAAGTTAAATTGAGAAAGCCAGGTTTCAATAATATATGTGAATATTCTGAAAAGAAAAACTGAGTATTTTCGAAAATAATTTCGGAAAAAGACTTAGATAACTTTTTCTGTGAAATATACAGACTTGGAATTTATGCTATTTTATCAATAATTAATACAGTTGTTTCAATTTGTTAGTATAATATTGATAGAAATTGTGTTGTATTGTTGTTTAGACAGAAAATATTGTCTTTTCTGAATACTTATAAATAATTAATAACTATATAATTAAATATATATATGTATATTTAATTATAGAGTAAAATCATCTGACTGCTTTTTTTTTATAAATTTGAATCTCATTTGTAATAAAAAAAAATGCAGATCTTTTTTCGCTAAAGAAAAAATAATAATTGTTACTGACTTGTATGTGTGTGTTTTACAGTAATTATAAATGTTTGGCAACATAGTCAAACGGTTTTCAAGAGTAAATAAGATTGTAAAAACTACTTCTACTGGAACTGTATACACAGTGTTTACATAAATAAATATCCAAATTTTGCAAGACTATTTTTTTTAATACAACGTTATTGTTATTCAGAAATTTTAAAAAAATGCAGATGAAAATTCAGATTAAATTCAAATTAAGAACAGTTATAAATGTTTAATGTGAAATCCTTCATAATCTAGAACGATATCGTGGTGGCATCATGACTCATCCCACACTTTTTTTCTTTTATTATGACTGCAGTCATGCCTGTTCAATGTTCGTCAACACCAATAAGTAGCGATTGATTAAATGTCTGATCTTTGATTAGGCCTTATGAAAAAGGGAAAACAAAAGATTTTGAGAAAAGTGTGGTATGAGTTACAGTGTCGCCTTTATATCGTTCGTCTTTCTGGAGTGACTGACATTAAAAACTTATGACTGTGTGGAATTTAAAATTTCTACTCTTGTTTTAATTTACAACCTGCATGTGGTAATATTTCAGGAAGAAAAGGAAGCAAAACAGACAGTTTAACTTTTACTGCTTTTATAATCTGTACATTAGAATCCTTTTAAATTCACTGTGTAATATTATATTGTCTCTCACTTGATGGAACTACAGTAATTGATTTAAATTTCCAATATAATTTAGTAGACATTGTTGTTACAAGAAATTTTTTACAGTACTCCTACACTTATTATTTTTTTAACTATGTAGATGTTTATGATTTATTTTGCAATTTTGTTTCAAAAACTTCTAATAATCATTTTTTTTATTTAAATTCTGGTATAAATGTCTTTTATGAAAATCCATGAATCCCAATGGCAGGGCAGCGGTGGGCAAATTTAAAATTAATTAGATAAAATCTTTAAATTGCATTAAACTTTTTAGTTTAACTCTAAAATGCATGTGCGAAATGTAACCCTTCTTATTATGTGAGCACTAGAAAGTATGTAATGATTTATAATTGAAAATTACTCTTTTATTAATTACCATAAGAATAATAAAAATGAAAACATAACTCTATCAAAGATATTATTAATAAAAATGTTGTAGAGCTTAAAATTCAGATTAAAATAGGTATCCTCACTTAATACATGTTGAACATTAAACTCACAATTCTAAATCAAAGTTTTGCCTAAATCACTAATCAAAAGATTGAAGCGAGAGCAGACAATGTTATAAATCCCCCCCTCCTTTTATTTTTATGCACGTGTATATATATTTTTATTAATTGAAGCATTTGAGATATTTTTTGTAAATATTTTATGTGTTTGATTTTTAAGAATTTGGGTTTAAACTTTTGATTACGGGCTATAGCACAGTAGTAGTGAATGAAAAAAATCCGGAACTAATTAGAGGAAAGCTGGAAATTGTTTTAATCTGTTCGACATATATAAGATAAAAAAGTACTAAATCCTCCCACATTATACATCAGCTTTTGCCACTACAAACAAATAATCAACTTAAAAAAGCGTAATTATAGGGAATAACATAACGTATACATTTGAACTACGGAGCTTAAGAATAAAATACGAGGATTTTGGGGGATGGGGGTGGCGAATTAACAGATGAGTGTGAAGGAATCTTGTCGCTAGAGCATTTAAATGTCAACCAATATAGTGATTATAAACTTCGGTATTTTACGAAAATGAGTGTAATGTTTTTAATAAAAATGATTTTTGACTAATATACGAGCACTTATCTTAAAATAATAAAAGTTTAAAGTCTTCTGAATATTGAAATAAAATATTATAATTTTTATGTAAAAAAAACCTTTCTTTTAAAATTATGATTTGAGTTTGGTGGTATCAATTGCGAAATAAATACGAAATGGAGTCTTTACATATTTACAAAATCAACTCGAACGCATGGACAATTAAATAAATATATGTATATAACGAACAAAAGTAGTGTCGACAGATAATTTGATGCCTCCTATCTTCAAGTTTTTAATTAGTGAATAAGGTAAAAATTTGAAGTAGGGGTGGATGTAGCAAATTCTAAAAATGTAAATTGAAAGGATTAAACCATTTTCCAGGTTTCCCTTAATTAAATCCTAATTCAAACCCTAGCGACCGATTTAATTATAAATTAATTTGACAGATATATTTGTATGCTAACACATAAAATGCTTCGATTATCTCACTCTCAAATTCATCAAGTACACAATTCTTAATGGACGACAAAAATATTAAGGGGGCTGAGGGGTTGAAAACTTTTCAAAAAATCGATTTTTTATGATCTAGTTTGATTATTCAATTAATTCTTAACTCAATGCAAAAAACTGCATAAAAACTATTTGCATTTTTAACGGAGTTATAAGCATTTATGTATACACACTTCCACCATAGCCGCACCCATATAATTTCAACTTTAAGTCGCGTTTTCTCAAAACTTGATTTTTGACGACTAACACCATGATTTAAAAAACTATTTGATGGAATGGCTTATCTTTTAATTTTTTTGCATGCATATAACATCATTATCTAGATAATGAATCAATATATTTTAGATAGTTTAATACTTTGAGTATTTTTAATGACAAAAATTTGTATTTTTAGGGGATTTTTAAATTTTCAAATTTGAGAAATTTTTTAATGTTTTTTTAGTGATAGTTGTATCCTTAATTCATTATCTAGATAATGATGGTATATGCATGCAAAAAATTAAGCCATTCCATCAAATAGTTTTTTTTTAATCTTGCTGTTAGTCGTCAAAAATCAAGTTTTGAGAAAACGCGATTTAAAGTTGAAATAATAAGGGTGCGGGTATGGAAGTGTTGATACATAAATGCTTATAACTCCGTTAAAAATGCAAATATTTTTATGCGGTTTTTTGCATTGAGTTAAGAATTAATTGAGTAATCAAACTAGATCATAAAAAATCGATTTTTTGAAAAGTTTTCAACCCCTGAGCCCCTTTAAGTGCAGGTACTTACTTTGCTCGGACTTTTACACTCTACAACATTTATACTAACAATTTTTGATAGAGTTACGTATTTTGAGATTTAAAAAAAAAGAAAAAAGTGTTTTGACTATATCTCTCTATCTATTTTTCGACACTCAATAAATATGAGAGTAGGTAGTGGGTGGGTGGAGGGGGGAGTAGTATATTCAAGCAATATAAACTGAAGGGATTAAAACAATTCCCAGGTTTCCTCTAATTAATTCCTAATTCAAGCCCTAGCGACTGGATTAATTACAAATTTACTTTATTGATATATTTGTACTGCATACACATAAAATGCTTCGATTAACTCTCTCTCAAATTCATCTAATAAACGATTCTTTTTTCTAAACAAAATATCAAGAATTAACAGCACTTAATTTAGACACAATAGACATAGTTGTGAAATATTTCAAAACTTGATATGCACTATACAAAACGATTGACATCAATTCGTTATCTCATGCTGTATCTGCCGTCAATTTCTTTAGTAGCTACTTTTTTCTCAAAATGCTGCTAAGATTTCTTACAGCATACTCTAAATAAAACGACCTTTTCATTTTATGCAATTATTTTAGCCAATATTCAGTTGCATTATTAAAGGTAAGCTCAATCATAATGCATGTACAATTTCACGATTTATTTCAAAGCAAAGATACACATAAAATAATTTACTCTAATACTTTTAATTTTTATGTATACGATTCCTCAAAGCATGACCAATTCATCTGTATTGAAATACAGTAAAGATATATAAATCAGCATTTCAGTGTGTCATAATTCGTCCAATTTTACAGTTAGATGAACGAAACTGTTTTATGATTTATTTATACATTTATTTATTTACGTTAGTGCAAATAGTAATTTTTATTAAATAAAAATTGTAAAATCAGGGAGATGTATAAGAAATTAAATTTTGTCGCTTTATAAGAACTGTTTTTATTAATCCAGAGAACTTCCAAAATACCTTTTTACTTCAATAAAAAAAAAAAAAAAAAAAAAAAAAAAAAAAAAAAAAAAAAATTGGAATTGTTTGACTATCACTATTTATTTAATAGTAGCTTTTGAACATCGCTGAGTGTAGACACCCTGTATACAACATACTATATGATGTGCTAAATTCAATATATATATATTAATATATATATATAAATGTATAAAATTAAAATTTTGGATCTTAAATTCATGTAGTTTAGCGTTCAAAATAAAATTTTGATTAAACCAAAATATATCCAAATTATTCACTGCGCGTTTATTTATGAAATACAAAAATGTTTATTACATTTTCTTTAATATTTTAGGCGATATAATTTTTCTACGGCCTCATAAGCAAATTTTTCTGAAGCAGCATTCCACTGTTCATTTCTCTCCAACTTCTAGTAAGTAGAAAGTTATAATAAACAAGTGACTAGTTTTATATTTGTAAGAAACCTTAAGTCAGTATAACTCCCTAACATTACTTTTTATGTGTCTCTATGCCAAACATGCAATACTTAAAAAAAAAGAAAAAAAAAAGAAGTTAAATTGAGAAAGTCAGGATTGAATAATGTATGTGAGTATTCCGGGAAAAGAAAAACAGATTATATTTTCCCACATAAGTTCGGAAAATATTTTTGCAAGCTTTTTCTGTGAAATAAATACTTCGAGAATTTTTACCAATTCATGATTAATTTATAGAGTTGTTTAAATGAGCTATTATAATATTCACAGAAATAATGATGTTTTATTGTTTAGACAGTAAATAATGTTTTCGTAATACTTTTTCTTAATTTTTCATAACTTCAAATCATAATATGATATTTGGAATTTTGAAGATATTTATTCACCAGAGTTCAAAGGGTTAAAGCGCAAATAAATATTTAGAAAATATCACTACTCGAACTGAATATACAGGGTATAGAAAAATCAATATCCAATATTTACAGGGCTATGTAAAATATTCCTTGTTGTTGTTTAAAAACAAAGCAATGTACCGTAAAGTGACAAAAGTAAACTCCCATTAGCATTCAGAAATTTCTAATCATTTTAAAAGTGGCTTATAATTGGGACTTTTTTGAAAAGGATAGGCAAATTGGGAAGAGTTTTTTTAAATGGCATTTTTTTCAAGAACGAAAAGTTCACGTACATAAGGGTGGGAGGCTGTATTCGGAGAGGGCATACTTTTGGTACTCTACGGTAACTGGAATTTTAAATTCAAAACAGTTATAAGTGCTCATTTTAGCACTTTCAGACGCGTGAATAATATCAATGTGTCACGATAACACATCTCGGACTTTTTTGGCACGTCTGGAGTGAAACTTTGAATGGTTGTAGATGTAGATATCCCGGTACGAAGTTTCACAATGTCAATCGGTAGCGGTGAAATAAACATCTGACCTTTCATCAGATCACACATTAAAAATGAATAAATAAATAAAAACGTGTTGAGCAATGAGTTGTATAAGATAGGATATCGAATTTTACTACGTTTAAAGCATTGTTTAAAATGGAACTATATATCAATGGCTAAAGGTTTAGAAATCAATTGAGTTGGGTACCTTGCATACCTGGTTGCATATTATATCTTATATGTGTTGTCCGGAAATATTCCAAATATTTCGTACATATATTTTTTTAAACTATGCATTATTATTAGAAACCTTATCAGCAGTATAAATTGAAGCAAATTAATGTAGGAAAATATTATACGTGATAAGTTTTGCTAGAATTGAATCAAAATAGCAACAAATCCCCTCATTAAGTTGTGCTGTACGTGTAACTAATCAAACTTTCATATTTCTTTTTCTGGACGTCCAATAATTAATTAAAACTCTCTTGGTGTTGCTCAAGATTCAATCAATATGCATTCATTACAGAAATTTCTGCGATCTAAGATATGAATAAGATTTTACATGTTAAATATAAAACAATTTCTATAAAAAAAAAACAAAAAAAAAAAAAAAAAAAAAAAAAAAAACATGTGAAATTTTAAAATATTACTCCATCGCTCTTCAGCAATAAAAATTGTTTTAGAAAATCTGCACGTACAAATCCAGACATAAAGTCAAAAATTATATTGTTAAAATAAAAATGTTAATTTACAAATAAAATTGTTTAAATTTCTTTAAAATCAGGCAAAAATACATTTCAAATAGAATATGAAATTTGTTATTAAAAAATATGAAGTTTTTTTTTTAAAAACCGCGTAATACATAAATTTACATAACTCTTAACACAAACAAAAAAGGTAATGAAAAGGATAAAACACTTCAATTTAAGGATGTTAATGGTAATTTCAACTTCATAAATAACAAATCTAGTAAAAATCAAGAAGCAAATTATAAATAACAGCCTTTTTAAAAGGTTATGACACTCATAAAAAATAGATAATTATTCAAAAATTTAATTTATTGCTTAAATTTTTCTCATTGTATAATACAAAAAAGGAGGAAAGAAATCTAAGTATCAATTAAACTAGATCTACGATCTTTTGTAAAGTAACACGGGATTCATTGATTTAGAAATCGGAAAGCGTTAAAAAATATGTTAAATATGTAACAAAGCATTTATTTGCACATGCAATTCATATTCGGTTACTGTTATTATTTTTTAAACATGATTATTTTAAAACTGGCTAGGCAGAATATTATTTTTTTTGCTTTACAAAATTGAAAAAAGTAATCATAACATTAACATATCGAAGTTAGCTGACCGTGAGAGCAAATATAAAATGTAGTGTAGAAAACCTCTTACATCGAATTGTCTTTAATATTCAAAATGCAAATACGAATACTTATGAACAGTTGACAATTATGTTAAAAAGGGTGGTATTATTTAATTAAGTTCGTTTTTAATATATAAATTGTACCTTTTACAGGCCAATGTTCCCAATTGGGAGCATAAGTTAAAAAATTTATTACAAATTAAATTTAATCAAACTTGACTCGAAAAAATTATCCGAAAGCGTAAAAAGAATCCTTGATTTTTTAAAATAGAAGTTACATTCCTATCATTAATGTGGAAATGTACAGAAAATCATAAAAAATGACCAATGGCCACTATAAAATAATCAGTCATAAGAATGATTTTTTGAAACAGATTTTTCGTATTAGATAACAAAATTTTTTAAAACAGAAGTTATATTCCTATCATTTATATTGAAATGTACGGAAAATAATAAAAATGACCAATGAAGATTGGAAAATGACCGCTGGAAGTGACCAATGTCCCCAATTGGGAACATTCTGAAAATTACATAGAAAAAAATTTGCATCATATTAAATGACTAATATCCCTTAACTAAAGCATTAGAAGACATAATGTGCAAAAAAATAATTTAAAATATGCCTGGATCTGAATTTGGCCTGTAAAAGGTTAATGTATCATGATTTTAAATTTTGAAAAATAGCTTATGAGCTCTATGAAACCATTATCAGTGTGAATTATACGACGTTATTGCGCAATTTTAAATGCCAGATCATGTAAAACCATTAATTTTGAATTAGTTTCTTCTCTACGTTGTCACATTTGCATTGGAATAAAAAAACAAAAACAAATATTTTCAAAATTTTTTTTATGACTAATGTCAAAAATGAAGAAAAAAAAGAGAAAAAGTTACTTTCGTAGAGCAAGATTCTATAAAATGGCAAATTATTTATTCGTGTGACACATGTTCCAAAGTAAAATTAAATTCGTATCTTTATTTTTCAGTTACAAGCTCAGAAAGTATATTGACAATAACGTAGAACTTTTAAAGTTTTATTATTCTTTAAAGCATTTGCACGGTCGATAGCATACTGGTTGGTATAATAAAAATGATGTAATTGCATAGAAACTTCCAAAATATTTGATTAGAAAATCTTTACATTCTTAAATATGATACCCAAAGTCGAATCTTAAAAATCGCAGTTTTTTTTACAAAACTCCTTTTTATTTACCTTCAGCACTGGTACACATTTAGTTTAAAAGAATGTATTATTCATTAAATAAAAGAACAAAAACTTTACTCCGGATGTTCGTTATTTCTAAGTACCAATTTTTTAAATGTTACTACTCTTCAATAAAATTGGCTTGACAAAATGTTGTTATTGTAGTAATACACATAACAGCACTGCTTTTAATTAAACATGTGACACATGATTAATTAAAAAAATTCTTTACAGGAGGGATTTCAGAGCATATTCATTGGTTGAAATTAAGACATATGATATACATTGTGGCTTGGCCAGATTGTTATCTATCTCTTACTTAAAAAAGTAAGAAAAATCTTACGTTAAGAATAGATTATCAAACAATTTTCAACAATTTTATCAAAACTTTGTTATTTAGGGAAATAAGGTTATTCTTTATAGTCAAATGTGTATTCCAATACTTTTGAACATCTCAGTATTTGATCTGTCTGATATGTTGATATATATATATATATATATATATATATATATATTATATAATGGAAAAATTTATTTTAGCAAGAAAAAACCTAGCAGCTGGAAAGTACTTTTGTAGCAATTTATACGATTTGATGGAAACATACTTCAGAACTTTTGATTAGTCCTGCAATTTATCTAGTACCTTTAAT
The DNA here is from genome assembly GCA_964019185.1 of Maratus speculifer. Taxonomy (NCBI): domain Eukaryota; kingdom Metazoa; phylum Arthropoda; class Arachnida; order Araneae; family Salticidae; genus Maratus; species Maratus speculifer. Next base: position 174,689,251 of record OZ025297.1, on the reverse strand, counting down.
AAGGCCAGTATTTGGCTAAATTTTATTTTAAACTAAAACACATAAAACTACTGAAGTCACATTTTTAGAGATTATAATTCACAGGCGTACATGTATCTAGTACTTTGCCTGGCCCTGTGTCATTTTTTCTATGTTCTACAAACATCTCTCAGTAAACTGATTTCAGTTCAGCGTAAAAATGCATAACTTATTCAAAAACCACATTTAACCATGTTATGCTCATATTCAGTAACGTATGGAATCTCTATTGCATAGCTATATATAACAACTATAGCATATACACTCATCATAGAATATTCATAAATTTAGTGAAACTTAAAAAAAAACATACAATAAATAAAATGCATTTCATTCATCCATCCATAAGCCATCGCCAGGTACATATACAGGGCTTCGGAAAGAATGTGCTATTTCAAATCTTTTGTGTGTCCTTGTAAATGCTATGCACTTCGTATTATGCATGACTATACCATATAACTTATATTAAGCGTCAGAAACGCATATCAGTTTTTTTTAATCAAAAAATACATTAATAAATTCAAAATATGTCGCACAAAATTACCCTAATTACTATTATGTAATGGAATTCATTTGTGTGTCCCTGTAATACCTATTTTTTTCACCGTATATTTTACAGAAGGCATATTCAATGCAGTTCGTGCATGCATATAAATTTATAATTTGTTTGTAAATTTTTAAAATTCATTGGAAATGATTTTTTCCACTAGTCTGTAATGTAAAGGTTAACTTTTGACTGCCTCTGTAAATAAACTAATCAAAGTAGAAACTTCATTTGAAATAGGATTCGTGTCAGGTCAATAACCTGAAAATTCATGTTAGGTCAATAACCTCCAAAAATTTCAGGGTTATCCGAGTATATTTACGGGAGCTAGAGCGCGGCCAGACGGCCAAACAGACAGACAAACCGAAATCATAAACAATTTTCAACACTTTTGGAAAGTGTTAAAAATGAGTAGCTGTTTTGTTTTACTCAGCTTGAAACTCGATGTATGATGTTAATCCAAGTTGATTATATTAGATATTCGTTTCTAAAAGGATACGATCCTTTTATTACTAAAGAAAATCAGTGATCACATTTATCCATAAACACACATATAAGTGGTATACATTCTTACAGATGAAAAATACATGATGAGAAATAATATGGAGGATAATCGGACAGAAACAAAATTTCCCCCTGCAGTATATTCTGAGGTAATGCTATTCTATTCTGACATTCTTTGTTGTGTTTCAACATCGTATAATTTTTGCGTTAATGTTGCTATTTTTTAATACATAATATTAATTTCTATGTTTTTAATTATTTTCTTAATTTTCTTCATTATAAGTATAAATGTTTTTTAAAATATTTTATAAACTTCATATTATGATTTAGTAAAATTATCATCTGTCATCTATAAAATACTCGTGAAAATATTGCCTGTAGGTATAATTACTGTACTGCAGGTATAATTACGTTAATTAAGATTTATTTTATGTAAACAAAATCAATTTAGTTTGCATTATTATTTATTAACATATTTTGTTAATCATACTGATAATTTTTTTTGGACTATACATTTATAATAATAATATATTTATATATATATATATATATATATTATATATATATATATTATATATATATATATAAGCGTTCTACTTTTGTAAAATATATGTCTACTATGCATACAAGTATTATTTAAGCTGCATCAATTTCACTAAAAGTTGAATTCTGCATTTAAGTATTTAAAAATATATGTTTGTATGACTAGCTGAAAATTGTGTCCTTTCTCTTGATATTAGTTAACTTTATACATACCGTAATTTCGGGTGTATAAGCCGCAGCTCAAACAATTCTTTTTGGACCCAGAAATCTTATTTAGTGATTGAAGAGAAATATTTACGGCGATCTGACTAGTTATATTTGTTTTTTAAAAATTTCTGGGTCAAAAAAGAATTGTTTGAGCTGCGGCTTATACACCCGAAATTACGGTAAATATGTGGCAGTTGTTCTTCTTTGTGTATGTAGGAATGAATATAAGTTATGAAATACTTGTATGGATTAAGTATTTTAATAATCACTAGCAAGGGTTACCGAACTAAGCTTTGTTAAAATTAATTTTTTTTCGAAGTCAATATAATATTCTCACTGTTTCATCCTTTGTATTAGTGCTAAAGAACATGTTATTTACTATAGCATTATTTATAAAAGCAATCAATATGAAAACGGTTTATAAGCGTACATGTCTATAAATTTTGTATTATTTACGCATTTACAACGGATGGACATCAATCAGAATCACATTTTTAGCTAGAAACTCGTTGGTTTAGCCAGACATTTTGATTTCTATTAAAAATGTCTAAAGAAATTCTTTGTATTTTGAAAGTCAAATTTTTATTGCCCAAATGTAGCCAAATTTTTTGACATTCTTTCACTTGGCGTCAAGAATGTGTTTTAATATTCAATATATTGAAAGTAATTTTTCTTGGCTAAATGTCGCTAATATTTTGCGAAACATCGGCAACTTCTTGACTATTGCCAAATTCTTGGGTTTGTGACCATGCCAAATAGTTATCCATAGTGACCGAAATAAATGACTAATCTAATTACATACACACAATTTTTTCTTGCATAATGATATAAGATAGAACAAATATCCTAAATAAAAAAAGGGGGTATTTTTAAATATGCATTTCTTTATTCTACAAATACTTTTCACAGTCATAAATTAAAATATACTAATATATAACAATATAAATCTCTACTGAAAAAAATAATGCTTTTCGTATTAAAAGAAATAATGTTAAGTAACGGTATGATTATATATACAATGTATAAATACAACGAAAATATCATTATAAAAAATTTAATGTAAAAAGAATGCATCTTATGATTTTAAGTACCTTAAAATCTTGTCTTGATTTCATAATGGTTTTTTCCCCTAGTTCATCATTTTAAAATAATAAAAAAAGTGCAATATTCTATGCATCTTAAATAAATTAGGAAAAGAAAATAAGAATTGGAAAAAAATAAAGTTATGTACTTTGAAAATTAAAGAGGAGGAGCGGTAGTACAAAAATGTGGATTTGGGTAAATTTTAATATTAGCACAAATCTTCCAAAACATAATTATCTGACACGACTAATACAGCTTCCATTTTATATTTTAATCCTTTGAGTTTTATCTTTTACAAAAAAAGTAAAAAAGGGGAAATTTAAATTTTTACCATTAAACAATAATAGTATTATGTATATAATATATCACATTGGATGAAATTTCTTTTAAGATTTCTCCCTAATCATGACACGTATGCCTATAAAAATAGAAAACTAAGATAGAACCTAAGCTAAAATAAAAAAATAATAATTTATTATCTAAAATTAAACAAATATATATTAAAAATATTTATTAAAAAACAATATCAAAGTTAATAAAAAAAAATTATTTTTTGAAGAAAAAGTTAAAGAAATAGATATCTCAAACTAATTTCTCAAAATAAAAGCAAAGATAATCCTTTTGGTAAATGATATATACAAAAAAAAGTGAAAAAATTGCTTCTCAATAACTAGTGCAGTCTCACGTTCAGCCGATTGATTAAGTTAAAAAAAAAAGACTGAAAATGGTTTATCAATAAATAAATAAATAAATAAATAAATAAATAAATAAAAAAGGAGATAGAGATAAAGAAAATAAACACTTTTCAATATGGATGAAATTTACTCCTATAGTATATGTCCACTTTCAATACTGACAAGGAACGAAAAATAAATCCGTCTGGTTTAAAAGTGCTGGATTTTTTAAGGAAAGGACCTTTCCAATTATAAACGGAATTTTTCCTAATCTTAGAGCTACGACAATATAGCATCGGCTTCGAAAATCAAAATACAGTCAAACATAAGATTCCAACCATACTTTTTTATTCTTCACAATGCCGATATTGTTTTTAAAAACATCAATACTAATGTTTTCAAAAGCATACATTTCCGTTATTTATTTACTTTAAAGTTTTTTTTCAATTCAATGTACAATAAAACAAATTCAAGTACAATATATTTTCAAAAGTCTCATCTAGCAAAAAAAAAAAAAAAAAAAAAAAAAAAAAAAAAAAAAAAGAGTAAGAGTTGATGTTTTAAAAATAAATTATTTACAACAGACACATTTGCGGAATTCCGTTTTCTGAAGGCATTTGCAAAAAGCAATTTCATAACGGTCATTTTTAAAAACTACTTACTTTTTTATATCAGCTATGAAAATTTAATATGACGTTGTAACTTTCTAGATAATTATCTAGAGACTGTTTAGTTCTGAGACTCTGGCATTCAAGTGAAAAAATTTGTGTAATCTGTACACTATTTTTATACGCAATTTTAAAAAGCCATGATGTAGTGTTTACATTTTACTAAAAGTGCTTCTCTTTTTAAATACCTTTTCAGTATGTATAATTATGAAATATCGTTAGTTATTTTTAAAATTACGTACATATTCACGTTTTGAGACTTGTATCACGCAAAACTGCTATAACATCATTCACAAGACATTTATGATTCGAAATTGTGAAACTTTGCCGCTAACTTAAGTACAAATTATGCATTTTACGATCTTTAATATCTTTCTTTTATTGCTACATTCTTAGTAATATGGGAATATAAATGTCCTGATATGCCTTTTCTTCTGCAGTGTGTTTATTGTTCTCCAGAAAAGAAAGAAATTAAATATGTAAATGTTATCTGAACTTAGTAGTTGTAATAGACAGAAGGCTATAACTTGGTAAAAATATTATTCATGCCTCTGTATAAGAAAGTCCATATTTTTGAATGGATATCTAACTGTAAATCCTATTCTAACAATATTAAATTCCGCATAATGTGCTGCAGATTTTCGGAAAAGGTATAAATATTAATGTCAAGTTATACGACTGAATTTGTGATATTTATGTACGATATTTACACATTATGTATTATTTTCTGTATTTAAATACTTTTCTGTAAATATAACTATAAAATTTCATTAGTTTTATTTAAACCTTTTGTTAAAAATACGTAAACGTTTGAGACTATCACGTGAGTATCACGTTCTGAGACCAGTATCACGCAAAGCTGCTGTAACATATCATTCACGCAGACATTTATGATTTGAAATTGTCAAAATTTGCGGCCAATTTAAGTACAAATTATGTATTTTACGATCTTGACTATATTTCTTTTGTTGTTACGTTCTTAGTAATATGTGGATATACATGTCGCGATATGCATTTTCTTCTGTATTTTGGAAAAAAAAAAAGAAATTAAACATGTATATGTTGCCTGGACTTAGTAACTATATAACATTTAGTTGTCGTATTTTGTAAAAATACTATTCATGCGTCTCTACAAGAAATTCCATATTTTCTAGACATATCTAGCTATAAATCACATTATAATAATCTTAAATCAAGTAAAATATGTTGGAAATTTTCGGAAAAAGTATGAATATTGCTGACAAGTTATATTGCGGATTTTCTGTTATTTATGTACTATATTTATGTATTATATAGTGAATTATGTACAACCAGCCGCACTTGGCGACCAGTTTGGTCTCCTTAAATGCATACTAAGCATTAAATCAAGTTGGTTTTATTAAAAATTTATTTTAATGGCTCAATTTTTTTCCAAATTAGAAGATTTTGCTAAAGAATTAGGCGCAGATGTCATTTATTCACCACATTGGAGCAATCGCAACAAAAAGGCAAATATATGCCGCACATGACAACCGGCGATTGTTATATATTCTTTAATAAACTGTTTATTTACTTTTATTTTTTTTTTTAAATTATATAAATTGTTTTGTTCTATAATTATTAATTAAACTTTTCTTATTTCTTATTATTTCCTTTTTAAAATAATAGAAAAGCGTTAAAAATATATAACTGGTGTTGAAAGCAAAGTTTTCTCCAAATTGGCATCAGAAAAAATAATTGCACGAATGTGATGCGTATATGATATGTGTGCCAATAAATCAATACCTTGGTATTTTTATGCTAACTTGGCCCATTGCCAAATATTGTACCTGTGGCATTTTTTTTTGTATTTCATTTAAAGTATATTTAATAATATAATCCTTTCACTCATTATATTTATAATAACATAACTTTAATTGGAAACTGAAATGTTTAAAATTCATGATTTTTATTTATTTTATAGGCCAATTGAATAAAAAATGAAAAGAAAATTTAAGATATTTGAAGATCCATAATTGCAAAGAAAGAACAAAACGTAAATAAACCCCATTTACTACGGCCCAGATGCGCTTCATTTGGGCGTTGCCATTAAACAACTAACAAATAACCGCGATTTTTGTAACATATACGTTAGCGTAATTCATATAAAATTTTATTTCTGTCACTTCCAATCCATTACACATGATCTTTTGCATATACATTTTAAACATGAGAAATATTTAACTCGAACATATTCACAACTTAAAAAAAAGAAGAAAAAAGTCCACCCAAACCGATGCAAAGTTGTAATGTGTACACAATTTTTAAAATCCAATGGTGTGGTATTTACATTTTATTTAAAGTGCTTCACTTTTTAAATACTTCTTCACTATATATAACTATAAAATATTCTTATTTATTTTTACGTACGTACGTATTCACGTTTTGAGACTTGTATCACGCAAAGCTGCTGTAACATATCATTCACACAGACATTTATGATTCGAAATTGTCAAACTTTGCGTAAAACTTAATTACAAATTATGCATTTTACGATCTTGAATATCTTTCTTTTATTGCTACCTTCTTAGTAATATGGGGATTTAAATATCGTGATATGACTTTTCTTGAGAAGTGTGTTTATTGTTCTCCAGAAAGAAAAGAAATTAAAAATGTAAATATTTTCTGAATTTAGTACATGTAATGTACTAAACTCTATGATTTGGTAAAAATATTATTCATGCATCTCTTCAAGAAATTCCATATTTTTGTAACTAACTGTAAAATCAAAGATCTAATTGTAAATCATAATCTAACAACGTTAATTCGCGTATAATATGCTGCAAATTTTAGAAAATCTATAAATATTCCTGTCAAGTTACACGACTGATGGTGTGGTGTAATGTATTTTGTGACGGCCGATTATCTACGGTAGGGATATAGGCCCAGGGGAGGGATGCCCTTCGTGGGGGTCTTTCTAAGGGAACCTAACCCGTATTTACGCAAGGTTCGAAGAAAACCACGAAAACTCCGAACGGTTAGGCCGACGGCCGCGACTGGGTTCGAACCCAGCACCTGCCGTCTACCAGTTGAGAGGTCAGACCCTCTCGGCCACTGGTGGGGCATTACACGACTGAACTTTGATACTTACGTACTATATTTGCGTATTATGTATTACTTTCTGTTTATAAATACTTTTTCAGTAAGTATAACTATAAAATTTCCTTAGTTTTATTGAAACCTTTTGTTAAAAGTTCGTACACGTATTAGACTATCATACGTGAGTACCACGTTTTGTGACTTGCATAGCGCAAAGCTGCTGTAACATGTCATTCACGCAGACATTTATGATTCGAAACTGTCAAACTTTGAGGCCAACTTAAGTTGAAATTATGGTTTTTACGATCTTGAATATCTTTCTTTTATTGCTATCATATTAGTAATATGTGTATATATATATCGGATATACATTTTCTTGTGCAGTGTTTTTATTGTTATCTAGAAAGGAAAGAAATTAAATATGAATATATGTTACCTGAATTCTTAGTAGTTGTATAATTTTATATGTAATATGTATATAATGTATATATGTATATAATGTAATTATATTTTTTAGTAATAATACATTTATAAACTTTAAAATTTATTTTGTGAAAGACTAACAGAAATTAAAAAAAATCAGCTTAAGATCGATTCAAAATCTGAACCATACCCCAAACGATAAAAACTAATTTTATATTTTAATGTAATTATACAAAAGTAGTTCATAATTATATCGCTAATAGTACTTTAATCTTTTCATATTAAAATAAGCGCATATGCACTTAATAGTATTCAAACATATTATTTTATTTTATGTTATTTATTTACTTATATATTTATTTAAAAAATCAGTAAACTAAAGTCCATTCTAAAAGAGCCAAAAATACATCCCGAAACTGACTTGAATCTGACAAAATTAAATTGACTCTAACCCAACAAAATAACCCGAAAATATCCACAACAAAAGAAAGAAATAAAGTCAATCCGACCCGATGCAAAGCTGTAATCTGTACACAATTTTTAAAGCGAATGGTGTAGTGTTTACAGTTACCTAAAAATGCTTCCTCTTTTCAGTATATATAAAAATAATATATCCTTAGTTATTTTTAAAACTAAGCATTTATTCACGTTTTGAGACTTGCATCACGCAAAGCTACTGTAACATATCATTCACGCAGACATTTATGATTCGAAATTGTTAAACTTTGGGGCCAACTTAAGTACAAATTATGTATTTTACGATATTGAATATCTTTCTTTTATTGCTACCTTCTTTGCAATATGGGGATGTAAATGTCATGATATACCTTTTCTTGAAAACTGTGCTTATTGTTCTCCAGAAAGAAAATAAATTAAAAATGTATATATTTCCTTAACCTCTTCGCTACTGGCGATTATTACAGTATTTTTAATTATTACTGAATTATTTCTTCTCTCGTTTGACTTCAGAGCGAGATTTTTGTTTTATTTTCGTTAGCTCGAATCTTAGAATTCGAAACATATTATCGAAATTTCATTCATGTTTGAGTATCATTAATAAAATGGGACAAAACTGATGTACCCATTTGGGTACTCAGGGACTGAAGAGGTTAACTTAGTAGTATAATACAAAAGGCTACATTTTTTTTATTTCCATTTATCCTTTCTACATAAAAATTTCATACTTTGTAGGTATATCTAACTATAAATCACATTCTACTAATCTTAAACCACTTATAATGTTCTGCAAATTTTCGGCAAAAGCATGAATATTGTTGTCAAATTATGTGACGGAATTTATGTTACTTATGTACTATTTTGTGCCACTTCCATTCCATTACATATGCTTTTATTTGATATTCGTTTTTAATCATGGGAACTACTTTTTCTATCCTTTAAATTAATTTTATTCATGTGATTTCTTCATGTATACAACATTGCAGATTTTTTTAAACATCTAATAAATTGCTATTTCTGCTTAAATAATAATAATAATAATAATAATAATAAAAGTATTACTTGCCACATATTTCTTAGCAATTTTTTAAATAATCATTTTCGCAAATAAATAAATAAATCTTAAATATTAAAAGAAAAAAATAAAAGCTAATAACGAAAAGTTTTTTATGACTTTTGAAATTACAATGGTTTACAGGGAAAAAAATAGAAAAACAAAGAAGTGCAATCATATTTGGAAATATACGAGTCTAATCTATCAGACCAATTTTGATGAAATTTGGAATCCGTATTAAATGAAATATGCTCAAGACTTATGCTTGAATATTTTTTTTCTGCGATAATTTTTTTTATTTTATTTTAGATCAATGACAATTTTTCAGAAATTTACCTTTTTCAAAAAGGTTTTTAGGTATCTTTATTATGAAAAGTAAAAATTTACCTATTGTAGCCGTCCGGAGCAAAGCACTTCCGGAAAAATTTGGTATATGTTCACCGATCATGACCCCATGACCTGAAAACCACCCTCCGTTAAAATGTTGACATATATATATATATATATACGTATACATATATGTACATTAAAATGAATACAAACTATGCAAGAAAAACTATTTGATGGGGTGGATTAAATTTTTTTTGCATGCATATAACATCATTATCTATAGAACGAATTAAAGATATAACTATCACTTTAAAAAATATTAAAAAATCTCTCAAATTTGAAAATTAAAAAAAACCCTAAAAAATACAACTTTTTTTTCATTAAAAATGCTCAAAATATTAATCTATCTAAAATGTATTAATTCATTTTATAGATTAAAAAAAGCCTTTCCATCAAACAGTTTTTTTAAATCTTGGTATTAGTAGTCGAAAATCAAGTTTTGAGAAAACGCGATTAAAGTTGAAAGCATATGGGTGCGGCTATGAAAGTGTTGATACATAAATGCTTATAACTCCGTTAAAAATGCAAACATTTTTATGCGGTTTTTTGCATTGAATAATCAAACTATTTCATAAAAAATCGATTTTTTAAAAAGTTTTTAACACCTGAGCCCCCTTAATTTGTTGAAATGTCATCGGTTCTCAATATGTGTGCAAAGTTTCAATTTAGCAGAATGTCTTAATGTGGCTGAAACTAATGTTCAAAGATTCTGTTATATGCATACATACAGATGAAACAAATAAAAGCATATTAACAAATGAAAATTATATGCCAATCGGAGTACCTTTATGCTACATAGAGTTCAGACTTGAAGAGAAGCAGATAGATAAACCTTATTCATAAACACTTTTGAACTGTTTAGTGTTTAGTAGAGTGTAAAATATGCAAACAAGACTTGCGATATAGTTTTTGCTCAGATCGTAAGATACATATGTTTGTAAAATGGCCAGTAGGAAAAAATAGCTTCAAATTCATTTTAAGTATGTTACATTCTTAAAAAATGATATGCAATCTGTAAGGTATGTACTAAAATATACATTCTGTGCAATCTATGGTGTAATGAATATCTGATATTAAGTTACAGTGATGCAAAAATGTATTTTACTACATAATGGTGTAAGGAAAAACATCATCCTTTTGGGTGCATTTTAATAATATTAAACCAGAGCACATAATATGAAATTGATATAAGTTGGCGAGGTTTCCTGCAATTTACTACCCGTATAATAGGAAGAAGATAGCATTTGCAGGGACAAACAAAATATGACGAATATTGCACTGCAGCCTATGAACTGACTATTTTAAAAAACTTCTTTATATTACGAACGCTTTTCTTTTAGTACATTTACATTCAATTTCCAACTAGTTTTAACAGATTTTAATGTCTCTTTCTGTATTTGTACACTTCGATTTTTTTATCGCGATAAACGTTGTGCAAAGTCAGTAAGGCTTCAAAGGTATTAATTTCAGAGTTTATTTTAGATACACTTTTATTCATACTGAGGTACATTCTTAACTAAGTCAACTCATGTTAGGAATGTTAAAATGTTGGTGAAAATCCTTATTGTCAATTTATATATCCTTAAATAAACAAGAGAGCTTTAGTTATGGAATTTCTCATTTATTAAATTTAAATAATTAAGAGGTTTAGGAATTGTAGTCAACAAGATAAGCTTTGAGTATAAACACTTTTACTAAGATTACTTTTTTATTCTACTCCCAGCTTATTCATTATAAGGATATTTACAATATTTAAACATAACTATTTTAACTAGCTTGGAAAGTTATAGAAATTTTTCATGTTACTTCTAAAACAAAATTTTTGACAGTGTTAATTTATAAACTTTACATAACAAAACTAACATAAATAGTTTCCAACATATCTTTTCTTAAATATTTAAACTAAACTGTTGCGTTTTTCTGGCTTCTAAATTAATGAATCTTATTTTATTTCAGACGCTTTGTAAGGTTAATTCTTATTTTTTTTCTCTTAGTATTTGTTTTTCGTTTTGGTTTTTTAGAAACGAACATTCCAAGTAACAAATGTTTTTTTGAATATTTTATTTCAAGCTCTAATGTGTTTAAAAAAAATAATGTTTGTAATTTTTTTCTAAATGATGTAATTAATGAAGCTAATTAGTCATTAAGTTATTCAAATAAAGAGTAATGCTGTTGTTTTTCCCCCTTATTTAGTGAAGAATTACCTAAATAAGAAAACTTATGCATTATACATGTGTTTTAAAATATTTAAATTTTCTCATTTACACGTAGTAGTTTCTTTAATACTGTTTTAAATCGCTTTACTGTAAAGTTTAATATTTCTTTTATGATGTGACTTTAATGTGACAGAGCTAACGAATATACTGAAACCATAAGATTTTTATTTCAATTTTAATTTAAATATTTTTCAATCACTCGTAAATGTTAAATGAGATACTATCATAACCGTAATGGGTTTGTCAATAAATAAACAGAGCTTCAAAAAATCTTTTGTATAGTTATAACAATAAAGAGTAGATAATACGGAAAGGAAATAATTAGCCATTATTAGAACCTTTAATTTATAATAAATGCATTTTTTGTTGTAGTTTGATGAAAATTTAAACTATCGGTTTTTCATTTGTTTCCAGCCTGTACACTTCCTGAACACTTCGATTTTTTTATCGCGATAAACGTTGTGCAAAGTCAGTAATGCCTCAAAGCTGTTAATTTCAGAGTTCATTTTAAATAGACTCTTATTCATCCTTTGATACCTAATTTCTCCTCTAGGTCAACTCATAAAAATGTTGATGAAATCCTTACTGCCGATTTGTATATTCTTAAAAAAATAACAGAGCTTTAGTAACACATTTTCGTAGACATTAACTTTAAATAATCAACAGCTTTTATAATTGTAGTCAACAAGACTAGCTTTCGGTATAAGCACTTTCTCTATGACTATTTTTATGTTACTTGCAACTTATTCATTATGATGATATTTACAAAATTTTAACTGGATTGGAATGTTATAGAAAATTTTCATGTTGATTCTGAAACAAAATTTATGACTGTGTTTATTTATATACTTTACATAACAAAACTAACATAAATAGTTTCCAACATATCTTTTCGTAAATATTCAAACTAAATTGTTGCGTTTTTCTGATTTCTAAATTAATGAATCATATTTTACTTCAGACGCTTCGTAAGGTTAATTCTTAGATTTTTTTCTGTCAACATGTATTTTCGTTTCGGCTTTTAAGAAAAAAAAAAATTCCAAGGAACAAATGACGTTTTGAATATTTTATTTCAAGCTGCACGTGTGCAAAAAAATAATGTTTGTAATTTTTTTATAAATGTTGCAATTAATGAAGCTAATTAATCATTAAGTTATCTAAATAAAGAGCAATGTTGTTTTTTTCTTCCTTTTCTTTTAGTAAAGAATTACCTAAATGGGAAAACTTATGCATTATACAGATGTTTTAAAAATCATATTATAAATTCTCTCGTTTACTACTAGTAGTTTTTTAACACTTTTTCATTCACTTTACTTTAAAGTTTAATCTCTACTTTAGCAATGTGCCTTTAATTGACAGAGATAATAAATATACTGAAACCATGATCATTAGTTTTATTTTATATAATTTTCAATCACTCGAGACATATTGATGACTTACAATCATAACTATAATGATTCTACCTATAAATAAATAGAGCTTCAGAAAATCCTTTTTATAGTTATAAAAATAAAGAGTAAGATAATACGGAAAGTCTACAAATCACCGTTATTAGAACCTTTAATTTATAATAAATGCACTTTTTTGTAGTTCGTTGAAAATCAAAATTGTTGGTTTTTGATTTTTTGTCAGCCTGTATACTTCCTGTGCACTTCGATTTTTTTTCTCGCGATAAATATTGAGCACAGTTAGTAAAGCTTCAAAGGTATTAATTTCAGAATTTATATTAGATACACTCTTATTCATCCTTAGATACTTACTTTCTTAACTAAGTGAACTCATAAAAATTATGATGAAATCTTTAATGCCAATTTCGATATCCTGAAATAAATAACAGTGCTTTAGCAACACATTTTCACAGACATTAACTTTAAATAATCAATAGCATTAGAAACTGTAGTCAACGAAATAAGATTTAGGCATAAGGTATGCACTAAAATGTACATTACGTGCAATCTGTGCTGCAATGAATATTTGATATTAAGATACAGGGCCACACAAAAGTATTTTATTACATAATGGTGTGGGTCGAAACATCGTTTCGGGTGCTTTTTAATCATTTTAAACTATTGAACATTATATGAAATTCATATACGTGGCTCAGCTTTACTACAAGTTACATTTAAGAAATGAATATTTTTAAAACTACTTTTATATTACGAACGCTCCTCATTTACTACATTTGTTGAGCAATTTTCGACTTGTTTTAACCTGTTTCAGCGTATCTTTCTGTATTTGTACAGTTCGATTTTTTTTTTCTCACGAGAAATGTTCTGCACAGCTAGTAAGGATTTAAAGGTGTTAATTTCAGAGTTTATTTTAGATACACTCTGTTGCATCCTTAGATATTTATTTTCAATTAAGTCAACTGTTAACCTTCCTACCCTGTTCAAATTTTACTCAATCTTGATAAAAACATTTCACACCAGAATTGTTATTCAAAACATTTTAATATATTTAATTGACTTATTTTTCTGAATCTGTTATTTAACTTTCTTTAAGAAAAAAATTCTGATTCGAATCGTTTAAAATGAATTATAGTTGTGGGTCGATTAGACCCATTCAGGGTAGGAAGGTTAATGAAACTCCTTACTGCAGATTTATATATCCTTAATTAGAAAACATAGCTTTAGTAACACATTTTCTCAGATACTAACTTTAAATAATCAACAAAATTAGAAATTCTAATCAACAAGATAAGCTTTGGGTATAAGCACTTTTACTATGACTACTTTTTTATGGTACTAGCAACTTATTCATTAGAAGGATATTTACATTGTTTTAACTAGTTTAGAAAGTTATAGAAAATTTCCATGTTGCTTCTAAAACAAAATTTTTGACAGTGTTAATTTATAAACTTTACATAACAAAACTAACATAAATAATTTCCAACATATCTTTTCTTAAATATTTAAACTAAATTGTTGCGTTTTCTGACTTCTATATTAATGAATCTTATTTTACTTCAGACGCTTTGTAAGGTTAATTCTTAGATTTTTTCTCTTTGTATTTGTTTTTAGTTTTAGTTTTTAAGAAACGAACATTCCAAGGAAGAAATGGTTTTTTGAATATTTTATTTCAAGCTCTGTGTGTTTAAAAAAAATAATGTTTGTATTTTTTTCTAAATGTTGTAATTAATGAAGCTAATTAGTCATTAAGTCATTTAATTAAAGATTAATGCTATTGTTTTCCCCTTTTTTTAGTGAAGAATTACCTAAATATGAAAACTTTGCATTATACAGATGTTTTAAAAATCACATTATAAATTCTCTCATTTACAAGTAGTAGTTTTTTAACACTGTTTTAAATCGCTTTACTGTAAAGTTTAATTTTTCTTTTATCATGTGACTTTAATGTGACAGAGCTAATGAATATACTGAAACCATGATGAGATTTTTATTTCACTTTTAATTTAAATAATTTTCAATCACTCGTAAATGTTAAATGAGATACTAACATAATCGTAATGGGTCTATCAATAAATAAATAGAGCTTCAGAAAATCATTTGTACAGTTATAACAATAAAAAGTAAGATAATACGGAAAGAAAACAATTAGTCATTAATAGAACCTTTAATTTATAATAAATGCATTTTTGGTGTATTTTGTGGAAAATTTAAACTATCGGTTTTTCATTTGTTTCCAGCCTGTACACTTCCTGAACACTTCGATTTTTTTTTTCTCGTGATAAACGTTGAGCATAGTTTCAAAGGTATTAATTTTAGAGTTTATTTTAGATAGATTCTTACTCATCCTTAGCTACATACATTCTTAACTAAGTCAACTCATAAAAATGTTGATGAAACTCCTTGCTGCCGATTTGTATATCCTTAAATAAATAACAGAGCTTTAGAGCTGTATCACACGGAGAAATATTTTTCGGCAAGCAATTCACATAACACGATCGCTCATTTTGCTGCTTGTTCGGTAAACAGGTTTTTCAAACTTCTCGCGGGTTTATTTCGTTTCTCGCTCAGCTCCTATTGGTCAGTAGATCAGCGCTGAATGAATCGCCAACATTTTCCATGCAATGCGGTAAATGTTCGGTAAGCAAAAACAGTGAGCAAATTCTTCCCCATATCAAGGTCAGGCAACTTTTTGCTCACTAAAATGGGGGAAAAAGTTCGGCGAATAGGGCACATATGAAACCGCTTTTAGTAGCATATTTTGTCAGATATTAACTTTAAATAATCAACAGCTTTTGTAATTGTAGTCAACAAGCTTTCGGTATAAGCACTTTCTCTATGACTACATTTTATGTTCCTTGCAACTTATTCATTGAAGGATATTTACATTATTTTAACTAGTTTGGAAACTTATAGAAATTTTTCATGTTGCTTCTAAAACAAAATTGGTGACAGTGTTAATTTATAATCATTACGTAAGAAAAACTAACATAAATAGTTTCCAACTTATCTTTTCATAAATATTTAAATTAAATTGTCGCGTTTTTATGACTTCTAGATTAATTAATCTTATTTTATTTTAGACGCTTTGTAAGGTTAATTCCTACTTTTTTTCTCTTAGTATTTGTTTTTCGTTTTGGTTTTTAACAAAATAACATTCCAAGGTACAAATGGCTTTCAAGCTCTATGTGTACAAGAAAATAATGTTTGTATTTTTTTTAATGTTGCAGTTTATGAAGCTAATTAGTCATTAAGTTATTTAAATAAAGAGTAATGTTGTTTTTTTCTCTCCTTTCTTTTAGTAAAGAATTACCTAAGCGCAAAAACTTATGCATTTTACAGATGTTTTAAAATTCATATTATAAATTTTCTCGTTTACACGAAGTAGTTTTTTAACATTGTTTTAATTCGCTTTACTGTAAAGTTTAATCTTTACTTTTTTCATGTAACTTTAATGTGACAGATCTAATGAATATACTGAAACCATGATGAATTTTTTTTTACATTAATTTTAATTTACGTAATTTTCAATCACTCTATAAATATTGATGAGTTTCTATCAAAAATGCAATGCATCTATCAATAAATAAACAGAGCTTCAGAAAATCCTTTTTATAGTTATAAAAATAAATCATGAGATAATACGGAAAGGCAACAAATAGCCATAATTAGAATATTTATTTTTTAATAAATGCATTTGTAGTTGTTGTTGTAGTTTGTTGAAAATGTAAAATGTTGATTTTTGATTTGTTTCCGGTATGTACATTTTTTTCAGTTAGTTTGGAAACACTTCAATTAAACATAAAAAGGCAGTCAAAACGCTATATTAAAATGTATAGTAACTGAAAAAAATGCTTGTAAGTTTAAAAATTTGAGAGTTAAAAAAGAAGACATACAAAATATTTAAATTTATTAAGAATTATTAGGTTATTCACTGAAACAACAAAACGTTATAAAAATAGCGTTCTAAATTAAATAAATGGTCAAGTGGGAGTATTACTCGCTCTCAAAGTGTTCCGTGTAATAATTATAAGAACTATTAACTGTATTATTTCATCAAAATAAATCTATCTTTTAAAAAAAAAAAAAAAAAAAAAAAAAAAAAAGACTGCAAAAAACTATACAGTTTGTTATAGCTGTATATACTAAAAAAGTATGAATGTCTATATAATAAAATTTCAAAGAGATATGAAGCATAAATTATATCAGATATTGCTATTCTGTACAACTCTTTTTAAAATCTTGTTTTAATCTGTTTTGTGTTCCGTTTATATTATTTTTTAGGAACTTAATTTAATACTGACAATAAAAATAATGCATATTAAAAATTCATTTGGCATTTCATAAAATTAAACGCAACGTAGTAAAAATATTTAATTTTTACACTACAGCTAAAGATAAATCCTTGTTTAAACTTACTATTGTGCTAAGCGTGCTTCGAAAGTATGTTGCAAATTCGGGACACCACTATGGTGCGTGCCATGTTTTTCCAAATAGTTTTTAATACAGGAAAAGCGAAAATTTTAGAAAAGTTTTATAAAACTATTTCACACCAGAATTTTAATTTAACGCAGTTTAAATATTTTATTTAACGATGACGCTGATGCGAATGCATTTTGCCGACGTCCTCCAGTTGCATAACAAGTGAGATACACGACAAGGCTTGTTTCACTTGACAGTGATGAAAATTTAATTTTTTTCGTTCTTTGAATATTTTATACTTTTTTTTTGTAAAAACATTTCTGGTATGAACCGTAATATGTATATAAATATATTACGTCAGTATATATTAATATAATATATTACATATAATATAAAACATATAGTAATCTATAGTATAGTAATATATAATATGTATTTAGTATTCATGATATACAAATGTATTATAGCAGTCAAATTTTCGACTCACGGTCATTCTGCAATTAATTAACTCTTAAAAACACGAGAGGTGTATTATGAAATCCACCCAAAGCAAACTATTCGTGAATCCCATAGTATTTATGTGATCAATACATTAACAGTCCATTGGCATATTTTAAGATCACTCGATTTAACCCATTCTTGACGGGGCCTTTTACCAAAATTTAAAAAAAAAATTCACCGATTTTTAAAAACAGACGTTTGAGCCTCATTGAATCGAGAAAATATTGTTAGATACTCTCGTTTTAAAATGTCTGTAGTAAGACGCTATTCTGAGTTAGAGGTTTGCACGGGCCGAAGAAAAGTTACTTTGGCCCAGCTCGATTTAAAACTCAAAAGCTTGGCCTGAGCACGTCCAAACCGTTTATATTTCTAAGCCCGGCGAAAATAGAAATCAGTGAAAAGAGACCCGACTAGATCTAGCCAGAACCAATCTCTACTATTTCGAAAAAATTCAGATTTTTATCATATAATTAATATTCCTTTAAATAAAATTGCATACATATTTTTGGGATGGGTTTAGATAATATTTTACTGAAAATAAACAATACGAACATCAATGATTATTTAGATTCTTAGACTTCCAACATTCAAATAAAGATTCATTAAAAATTTAATATAGTTTAGAATTAAAGAAAAAAAATTAAAGCATCATAACTTTTGACGTTGTATTGTAAAAAGTAGATTTAAGAATATATTTCTATGTCATTTTATTAAAGATTTTCTCAAATCCAAAGGAGCTAATTTCTAACACATTTCAAAATTCATTTCTTTTCGAAAATGCATAAGATTAGCAGGTGTTTTTATTTAAAAACAATATAACCAAATAGTTTCGACCATTTTTGATACAAGCAATTTAAGAAAATACTGTCAAAATTAGCTTTATGAATCGAATGTTCGGATACAACAGTATGCAAACACGTCACAAGAATCTCTTATATCTCAACAAGTATATACTATACATGTATCTTATTTTCCAAAAATGGGAAACTCTATTCGATTCCGAATTCCTTAAATAGTTAGACTTGTCAATTTTATACATGGATAGTTAAGAGCCATTATTTTAAAATTCAGAGAAAAAAGTGATATTTGGATGGTTGTATTTTTTAATTGACTTGGTATTTATTTATACTGGAGTAAATCATATTTAACACTAGAACGACCAAGACCGTCATTTTGACGGTTTACAAATTTCATGCTTAAAAATTTGACATAATTTATGGCGAGTTCCAAAATTTTATGATACGACTTTTAATGAAACATAAGAATATTTAAATATTCCTATTCAATTTCCTGTCACCTATTTTAATTTCCGTAGTTAGTATGACCTATACCTATTTATACCAAGACCCGTCAAATTGACGGCTTTGCAAATTAACAAACTCATCACGAAGTGGTGCGGACTTCCCCATTTTCCACATGGACTAGTACTTTTCGCCCAGACGCAGTCTGCTCCTGGCTTCATATCAAACGTATCAGTAACTGGTAAATGTAATTAGGACGCGATCATTATCAATTGTACTTCTAATGTGATAACGTTCTTAGTGAAAAGTGCAGTCTGTGAATAGTGCAATCTGTGTAAAGTCTAATCTCGGAAAAAAGTACGAATATATTTTTATGAAAAAAATAACATATATTTTTTATAAATTCTAGTCAAAAATGAAACGATTTCGAGGAAGAAAAAAATTATTAGGATAATACAAAGAACTCACTAGTATAAATGAAGACTGTTCGGACACTAATTCAAGTAATAATAGTGACTCTGAAAATTCTGGAGATGAAATTGAAGTAGGAGATATTGAAGAAAGTGAAAAAGAAGAATATGAAAGTGAAGATTCAGAGAGTGAAGATGAAATTCCCCTTAAAAGCCAGAAACGCAGAAAGTGATTGCGAATAATTTCAGAAACTAAATCGGACAGCCAAACAGAAACTGAAAAAAGACAGGGAAAATAAATTGCTCTCAACGGTACTGAATGGAAAGAAATAGGGAATGGCTGTGTTGGTAGTCTCCCATCATGCACTATATTCAAGAATACTTCAGGCCCAACTGGTTATGCGAAACAAAACATTATGATTGGTAATGTTATCAGTGCATTTAGACTTATAAATGATACTCGAATGCTGAAGCACATAAAAATTTGCACTAAGCTAGAGGCGAGAAATATTTTACAGAAGGACGATTGGAAAATTACTATTGAAGAATTGTATGCTTTTCTAGCTATTTTGTATGTTCGAGGAGCCTATGAAGTGAGAAATTTGAAATTATCCTATTTGTGGTCAGAAAAATGGTCTTCTTTCTTTTGCGAAACTAAGAGAGAGATTTTTAGAAATTATGAGATTCATTCATTTTGACAAAAAAAAAGTGACAGGAGTGTTCGCTTACGAATTGATAAATTTGGATTAGCTTCCGAAATTTGGAAGGTCCTTTATTGATAACAGCCAAGCTTGTTACAAACCAGACCAGAATATAAGCGTAGATAAACAATTGTGTCCCACAAAGGCAAGATGCAGATTTGTGCAATATATGCCCAAAAAAACAGACAAATTCGGAATTAAATTTTGGTTAGGTGTAGACGTACGAAGTAAATATCTCATAAATGGCTTACCCTATTTAGGCAAAGACGAACTTAGACCATCAGGAGTACCTTTGAATGAATTTGTAGTTTTGAATCTTGTAAAAAAAAAACTACGTAAATTGTGGTAGGAATATAAAAACGGATATTTTTTTTACAAGAATGCAGCTCGCAAAGAAGCTACTGGCTAAAAAAACAAGTCTTGTTGAAACTATACGAGCAAATAAAAGAGAATTGCCGAAAATGGCTAAAGTTAGAAAAGATAACATGGTTCTTTTCTCCAAAAAACTCTACAAATCAAATGATACTGTTTTAACAGTTTACACAAGTAAGCCTCGTAAAAAAGTACTACTTCTTAGCTCAAAACATAAATCTGTAAAAATTGCTTCTAATCGAAAACAAATTCCTGCAACTGCGTTATTTTACAATGAGACTAAGTTTGGAGTAGACTTAGTTGACCAAATGGCCCGCAAATATAGCATAAAAGCAGGGTCACATAGATGGCCTTTGCAGGTATTTTATAATATTTTGGACTTGGCAGCAATCAATGCGTGGATTTTATACAAAGAGACTTGTGATAAAAATATAACTAGAAAACAATTTTTATTTCAATTATCCGAAGAACTCTCCAGTGAATATAGGTGCAGCAGAAAAGAAGCCTCCTCCTAAAAACAAGAACGAAAATCAATGGATTGTATTCTAGAAAATTCACAAAATATTCCTTATGATCGCAAATCTTGCCAAATTCGATTATGCAATAAAAACAAAGCGATTTATACTTGCAATGTATGCAACAAATATGTTTGTGGTAAGTGTTAATCTACGATAACCTATACTTGTAAAATATCTGCTTCATAATTATTTCATTCATATCAAATATGCTGTACTATAAATGCAAATAGAAAGTGGTTTTTTTAAATTAATAATTAGTGAATTAATACATTAAATGTTATTTTTGTTAAATTATATCTATATTTTATTTACATTAACTAAGTCAAATATCTTTTTGGAAAGTGTTCATCAAAGATAAGAGACACTTATAAAATATATGCCTTATAATTATTTCGTGCATATCAAATGTGATATACTGTAAATACAAATAGAAACTATTTTTGTTTAATTTCGTTATATTTATCATTAATGAATATTACATTAACTATTGTTTTTGTTAAATTATATTCTTTTATTTACATTAACTAAGTTTAATATGTTCGTTGCAAGTGTTAATCTAAGATTGTATGTAAGATTTGTCCCTCATAGTTATTTCATGCATAGAAAATGTACTATAAATGCATATAGAAACTGGTTTTTTTATTGAATTTTTATTAATAATTAATGAATTATCGTATTAAATGATGTTTTTGTTAAATTATATATTTTTATTCACATTAACTAAGTCAAAATTTGCAATGAAAGCCGTGATCAAAAATCCGTCAATTTGACGGATGCGGTAAAACTAGGTATATATGAAACGCCGGTAGTTCTAGTGTTAATGAATAATGCACAATTTTGAAGCCGTGAAAAAATGTTCTCTTCCCTATAGAAAATATCAGAAATTAAGGTTGTGAATGCCATTTTTCATGAAAAATGAAATGCCAGTATATTTGGAGTGTTCTATCTCTGGCAAGCAACAACATCCCAAAATTATTTTGAGACAAACTATTAATACACTACTACCTGCTTATTAAAATTTATTTGATTCCTGGGACATTATTATTTTACATAGTTATGCTGCCGCAAAGTGCAATCAAAATGGCGATTTTGTCTATTTTCAGCTCTTAATATAAACCAATACTATCCCAAACTTTTCTTATAGAATATGAAAGTATACTACTAGGACAAGTTAAATAATATAGTACTGCACCGAGATATTGTTGCCATAAGCAGATGTAATCTGTTAAATATTCAAAATTTTCGAAATCTGAAATATTTAAGGTAATGTATTCTCAAAAAGCATCGCAGTTGAATAAATCAAAATATGGCACATAGTAGTTGAACATGTGTACAAAAGTATTGAACAGAAAAAGAAGTGGAATGATATTTTTAGGGGAAAAATGACAAAAGTTACAATAAAAACAATATCAATAATCCTATTTCTCCCTATCAGAAAATGAAACATCTCATTCCTCTTTCGGAACGGGTAAGAAAAAAAGAGAAATTCCATTATCTCATAGGGAAAAAACACAGAAAGAGGAAAGAGAAATAGGATTTTTCATTTCCTGTTTGGGAAGAAAAGTGATCAACGACATAGTTTGTTTGAAATTTTCATTTTTTTTTTCAAAAAATATCGAAAGACCGCACTACTTTTTCTTTTCCTAGTTTTTGTACATATATTAAACTATTGCATGATTGCAGATTTTGAAAATTCTGAATATTTAACAGATTGTATCTGCTAACTATAACAATATCCCGGAGAAGTACTTTAATGTTTAACTTGTCCTAGTAGTACACTTTCATATTCTATAAAAAATATTTTGGGGCACTCTTGCTTAAATAAGAAGTCTGAAAAATAGAAAAAACATTATTTTGATTGTATATTGCGGCAACATAACAACGTAAAATAACAATGCCACACGGAAACAAATAAATTTTAATAAGCATATAGTTTTGTACTAACTGTTTACGCCAAAAGTATTTTGGAATGCTGTTGCTTGCCAGAGGTATAGCAATCCAAACATACTAGCAATTCTGTTTTCATGAAAAATGGCATTCACAGAATTGAAATTTGACATTTCCTATAGGAAAGAGGAATTTTTTCAGGGCTTTAAAATTGCACTTCAATCATTAAATACGATCCACTTCAATATAAAAAATAATCAAACAAATTAAGAAATACAACTATCGTGATTTGTCTGATTTTAAAATAATGGTTCATAAAAATTAGTAAGAAGATTTCTGTCAAACTTTCGCGCTGTTGGGAAGTGAATTTCAGAACTACCCAGAAGTATACTTACAAAGATTACGTTAACATGAATTCTTTATCGCTATTAAAACATAATAAAAAATTAAATAATCAAACTTAATTGTTATAATATCTGTGATAATTGGTACGTTAATATGAGTGTTATGTTACCTTTTAAGGTTTTGTAGAAATGCTTCCATGCTTAGAAAAAATGTTCACATGAAAATAAATGCTTTCTATATGAGTTGGTAATTTATAGTAATGCAGACATTTCTAGTAACATTCTCCAAGATTTTCCATTTTTTTACAATTTTTTTTTACATTAATATTGTGATTTTTCGTGTAAAATTTAACATATTTGTTGTTAATATTTAAATTTGATCTCGTATAATCATGCATACATGATTTTTTTTGTTACAAGCCTTTTCCATACTCGGATATATCTCTTGTACATATCGAAATTCTATAGCATTTAGTGTAAGCCCTTTTTGTAATTTCTAATTTTCGCGTCACGTTAAGAGCTCGAATTTTTTATAATGCAGCATTGCATACTCGTGAAATTCTAAAATATTCACGAATGCTTTTTTAGAGATATTCTATTTTGTTAGTTAAATTCTTCTACCACATATTCTAGTTCTAGCTCAAAACTATTTGAAAATAAATAATTTTTTTCTTTACTCGGTCTTTAAATGCATTTTCACATACATAATCAAATTCACATACACATAGAATTTTATTGAATATATTAAAAGCATCGTCCGTAATTCCTCGCTATCATACCTAATCCTTTTAAGAATTAAAAATTTAATTCTATGTATCATAATAAAGCAACCTTAGAAAATTTGACACAAAAATACAGTTATGTCTAGCATCAAATCATGTAGAAATAAATTTCGATATATCGCTTGTAGTGTGGCTACGAATATTTTCAATTATTAACATACTGTGTCATATACTTGAAATAGCTATACTCTCGGAAAACTTTCAATATGTAAATGTTGTAAAAAAAAAAAAAAAGTATTTTTATTTATTTCTTATTAAGAAAAAAGTGTCTTTCAGATATTTGATCGACAAATTTGAAAGAAAAAAACATGAAAAGTAAGAAAATTATATCTTTGTAAATTCACTTATGCACTGTAAAAAAAAAAAAAAAAAAAAAAAAAAAAAAAAAAAAAAAAAAAAAAAAACATTAATTTTACTGAAAAACTTCTGGCAGCTATGTTGCCAGTAATTTTTGCCCTAAAAATTGTAGTAAAATTAGATGTAACAAAAGAACTACATCTATTTTTACTGCAACTTTTACGCAAAAACTGGTGAGAACATTGCTACCAACAGTTTTTGCCGTAAGACAATTTTTTTTTTTTTTTTTTTTTTTTTTTTTTTTTTTTTTTTTTTTACAGTGTGGAAAAAAAATCCTCACTATACTAGTAATATTAATTTTATTTTCTAACATTTTATTATTTAAAAAAATGCTCATAGAATAAAATCGCACTATTTTATAGTTTTATGCAGTTAAATATTTCTTTATGAAAAAGGGACTAAAAATATAATTTCCTTACCTCAAAAATACAAAAAATAAAATAACATTCCTTCCGTATACAAAATAACAAGAAATGGGAGAAAGATTCTAGAAAATTAAATGTCGAAATTTCTCAAATGTTCAATTTATGAATTTCATAGAAACAACAGGAAAATCTTTTTTCTGAAATTCTTTTGAGAATGTATTATATTTTTGTTTTCTGAAAACGTTTAAACACGTTATTCAATTCTGACTTTCTCAAGTTAAATTATTCTTTTAGTATAATTTAAAATAATATAATTTTACGCAGTTATATTTTTCTGTAAAAAAATAATAAATATATGATTTCCTTATCTCAAAATTACAAAAAGGAAAATAATCCTTCCTTATTCAAAATAATAACAAATGGGACAAAAACTATAGAAAATTAAATGTCGAAATTTCTAAAATGTCCAATTTATAAATTTCACAGAAACAACATGAAAAATGTTTTTCTGAAATTCTTTTCGAGAATGTAATATATTTTTGTTTTCTCCGAAAGTTTGCACAGGCTATTCAATTCTGATTTTCTCAATTTAAATTATACTTTTCCGAAATAGTGGCTTTTTGGCATTGAGCCATAGGAAATGAAAAATTATGAATCTATACTGGGATCAGATTTTTCACAGACAAAAAAAGATATTCAAAGATGGGTTGAAAATATACTCTTCAACCATTTCATACAAAGTTTTTTTTTTTTTTTTTTTTTTTTTTTTTTTTTTTTTTTTAAATAGTTACAGCAATTTCTTAAATTTCTAAACATTGCACATTTTTAATTTTTACATCGTGGAATAGGGGAAAACAGTGATTTTGAATGCAATTGTTTCAAAACTGCATCCCAATTTATTTTGAGAAATAACTTTTTTAAAATTTTTATGCTATCAAATTTTGTTTTAGCAACTGCAGTAATGTAGTCAGTGATAGTGTGGCTATAATTATTTTCGATTTTCAGAATACGTGTGTCAAACATTTGAAATTTTTATACTCACGGAAAACATTCAGCAATTACACTGTAAAAAATGTCAGATGTTTCTGAATATATAAAAATGCACTGTAATCAAAAACGAAAATGTACAGTAACCTCTTCTAACTCACCTAAGGTTTCGAAAACATTTCCTTTACCTTTAAAAATCCCAGAAAACTATTTGTTTTCGAAATTTAAAGAAGAATTTATAAAACTTAATTTTTAATAGCTGCCCGGCCATTTCGGAAACGTTTGTAAGTAGCTTTTACAGTACAATAATCACTTTTCTCAAATCTAAATACCACTTTTTCGGATTCTTTCAATTCTCAAGTAAACATTTTTAGCTGCATTACTGATTCTGGGCATGCAATTGTTGCAAAATAATATTAATTTTCATATTAATGTTAGTACTGTTAAAATTGTATGTTTGTCCATTAAACATGTTCTCTGAATATCAAAGTATTTTCGTATGAATTGGTAGCATCAGAGAAAGTGATATTTTGATTTGAGAAAAGTGATTATTGTACTGTAAAAGCTACTTAGAAACGTTTCCAAAAAGGACGGACAGCTAGTAAAAATTAATTTTTATAAATTGTTCTTTAAATTTCTAAAACAAATAGTTTTCAGGGATTTTTTAAGGCAAAAGAACGGTTTTTGAAACCTTGGGTGAGTTAAAAAAAAGTTACCTTATATTTTCGTTTTTGATTACTGTATATTTTTATATATTCATATAACAATCATTCAATAAACCTCTGACTCCTTTTACAGTGTAACTGTTGTATATTTTTTTTAAATCTCTATCTGTTTTTATGGGGAGAGGTGTCATTCAGATGTTTGATTAACAAACTGTAGCCTAAAATTGACCCGAAAACTTAAAAGACAGAAAGATATAACTTTGTAAATACACTTATGAAAAAAATCTGCATTATTCTAGTAATATCAGTTTTAAATTCTGACATTTTATTATTTTAAGAAAATAGAAATTCCCATAGAATAAAATCACACTATTATATAGCTGTATGCAGTTATATTTTTCTTTAAGAAATGGACTAAAAAATAAAATTTCCTTATCTTAAATTTGGAAAAAGGAAGACAATACTTCCATATAAAAATTTACAGCAAATGGTACAAAGACTAGAAAATTAAATGTCTAAATTTCTCAAGTGTTCAATTTATGAATTTTAGAGAAAAAATCCTTAGAAGGAAATATTAATTTTAATATTTAGCATACCATTATTTAAGAAAATAGAAATGCCAATGGAATAAAATAATACTATATATAGTCTTATTCAGTTATATTTTACTTTAAAAAATAGCACTGCAAAATATGAGTTCTTTTTCTCAATATTACAAAAAAGAAAATAACATTCCTTCCATATACAAAATAACAAGAAATGGGACAAAGACTCTAGAAAATTAAATGTCGAAATTTCTCAAATGTTCAATTTATTCCCGAGTTTTACAGAAACAACATGAAAAATCTTTTTCTGAAATTCTTTTCGAGAATGTAATATTTTTTTTTTTCTGAGAACGTTTACACACGTTATTCAATTCTGATTTTCTCAATTTAAATTATACTTTAAAAAAAATAATGGCTTCTTGGCACTGAGCCATAGAAAATGTAATATTAGGGATCTATACTGGGATGACGTTTTTCACAGACCAAAATATATTCACTTGTTTGTTCATACTGTTTGTGACTTGTTTTTTCATACTGTGTGTCGATGGAAAGTATAATGTTCAATTCCTTACGTACAAGGTTTTTAATGTCTATTGTAGTTCTTTATACTTCTAACAATTGTATATTTTAATTTTTACATCTTCGAATAGGAAAAAAGTATTTTGAATGCAATTATTTAAAGAAAATATAAATGTCCATAGAATAATATCGCACTATAATCTAGTTTTAAGCAGTTATATTTTTATTTAAGAAGACTAAGAAATAAAATTGGTTTATCTCAAAATTACAAAAAAGAGAATAATCCTTCCGTATATAAAATAACAACATATGGGATAAAGAACCTAGAAAATTAAATGCCGAAATTTCTCAAATGTTCAATTTTTGAATTTCACCGAAACAATGTGAAAAATCTTTTTCTGAAAATCTTTTCCAGAATGTAATATATTTTTTGTTTTCTCAGAACGTTTGCGAAAGTTATTCAATTCTGACTTTCTCAATTTAAATTATACTTTTCCAAAATAGTGGCTTCTTGGCACTGATCCATAGAAAATGTAATATTAGTGATCTGTACTGGGATGAGATTTTTCACAGGCAAAAAGATATTAACTTGTTTGTTAAGGGTTTCTTCTTACTATGTGTAGATGGAAAATATATTGTTCAACCCGTTTTGTACAAGGATTTTTTAACTGTGTATTGTAATTTTTTAAACATCTAATTATTGTACATTTTCAGTTTGTACATAGTTGAATAAGAAAAAATGTACTTATGAATGCAATTTGTTTCAAAACTACATCTCACTTTTTTTGAAAAACTATTATTATTATTATTATTATTATTATTATTATTATTATTATTATTATTATTATTATTATTATTATTATTATTATTATTATAGCTGCTGTTGTTCATGTGTAATATTATTATTATTATTGTATTTTTAATGTTATTAAAGTTTGCTTTGTAAACTGAAGTGTTCTATTTCTGTAGAAAACAAATGAAAAATAGTCAAACAGCATAGAGATAGAGGTGACGATAGAAATGTAACCCAAAATCCACTACGTTCGGCTCATTCACAATCACAGGATTTCGCAACATTAGAATTATTAATTTATAAGCAGATTATTTTTATTTAAAGAAAAAAGAATGCATGGGTGATGCCAAAGAATTTGGTCAAGGTTCCTCGTGTTGAGTTTATTTGTACCGAATGAGAACATTTAAATTTGAGCGATAACGCGCATTATATTACAAACCTCTTTTACGGGATAGTGCATCTAAATCTATTTATTTCCTTCATGGAAAAATGTAGATACATGTAGGAAACGATAGATGGAATTGCAGTATTCCATCAAATAGGTTTATAATGTATTGCGCGTTACCTCTTAAATTGAAACGTATTCACACGGCCCAAAAAAAATAACACAGGTGCCGAATTCTTTGATTTCAGTTGTGCATTTCTTTTCTAAACAAATATGCTCTGTTTATATTTAAACATTCTAAAACAGCATTTCATTGTATTGTGAATTAAGCAATTTTTTACTTCTTTTTTAATTAATTCTTTTTTAATTAATTCTTTTTTAATTCTTTTTTCTTTTTTTGAAGTTTTTGAAATTTTCTTCATTTTTTGGGAAAGAACGTGATTGTGTTTGGGCCTGATGCCTGCGTATTTTAGGGTTACATTTTTCGCTTCTTCCCCAGCCAATGTATTTCACATGAATTATTTATTTTTACTGCATGCATGTGAATCATTAAATTCCCGATTTTGTTTTTAACGTAAACAGCAAAATGCAACAGCAATTCGGTATACTAAATTTCTCTTTTCTTTTTATTAACGGCAGCGTTTTTTCTGCATTTGTGTATTATTCCGAAAAAGTGGCAGTGTCGACGTATGTGTATTTTTTTATAGATGTTGTTTGCGAACTGATATATTCGTACACTAAGCCGCAGGTTTCATTGCGATAGTGACATTTTTTAAATTAATGTAATTTTACAGATATAATCCAGATTTAAGGAATTAAGTTGTGATTAATATTCTAGAGGCTTACATCTTTATACGCAGTGAAAAAATTATATCATGTTAAAAAAATATATCTCTTTTTAGTATTAAAAAATAATAATGAGAATATAACAATACAATTTTGCCGTTTTTCTTGGTTGTCAGGCAGTTAAGAATGGATCATAAATACGGAATACTGGATAGGGAAATTGCGAATACATCGGATGCAAATGATGTCATTTTATATAGAAAGAAGCAGGTAAATCTATAAAGCTTCAAAATTTAAATATGATTGTACAAAATGTATATACATATTTAATAAAAGGCGACACTAAATCCTGAAAAAAAAATGTTATTTTTTTTCTTTTCTTTTCTTTTAAAAAAGATTTCTGCGTCAACATTCATCATTAGTTTATTTTATTATTATTTTCTGCCCGATTCAATTTTTTTTCTTTGAGCGATTATTTTTGTATTGATGAAAAAAATGCTAAGCAAATTCATTAAAAAAATAAATAATTCAAATTAATAACTCAAACTTAAATTCCAAAATAAATCAAGTTCACTTCTCAAATTGAAAATTCATCTCCTCTTTTTAAGGAAAAAGTCACTAAGAATCCAATTAAATATTAATGTATGCATAAATAAATAAGAAAAATAATAAAAAAAATATTTTTGTACATATTTATGAACTAATAATGCCAAAATATCTTAATTAATATTATAATTATTTTTTAGTATTGGAAAAAGTCTTAAGATTTTTGGGTGAAATTAAAATATCGTAATCAATATAATAAATTTATGTCAATTAATATTAAATCCTAAAGAAATTCGGAGGTTTTGAGTGCAGGTTTTTCATGTTTTAATCATTTTAAAAATATGAGAAAGCAACTTTATATTTGTTTTCTCTATCATTACAGATAACGAGCAATTTCTAAATTCTACAACTCCTTTTTCAGCTAATTATAATCTTTACGGCTAAAAATCAGTAACGCTGTTTCTAAATAAAGTAAGGCAGCTCAAATATAATTTCTTGACTACTTCCATTAATATGTTTAAGTAACACTCCCTCTGACCTCCTTTATAAACAATAAATATCATAGCGGCAATTAAACAAGACAGTAGATGTTACTGTCTAGACATATACAAATGATACGGGTAAAGAAAGAAGAGATGAAGTAATTAAGCTAATGAAAAGAGGCTTTGTTAAATAGCCAAAACTATCAATTGCGTTGGGAAATTACAAGAGCAATTAAAATATTTAATTTGTCTTAACACTTTTCACATCACCCCCTCAAGATAAAGCTTGCTTATTTGTTGTTTATGTGCATCAATTTAACTTTGCAGTTTAAATAAACTTTTCTTGTAAATTTTAGAAAAAAAATTCTATTCAATAGAAGCACTGTACTTTCGTAATCCCATATATTACTCATATTTCAAGTGTACCTAATTTTCAGTCAATTTTTCTCAACACAAAAAAAACAACATCGTAAACTAAACGTGTTTTTTTTTTCTTTGTAAAATCGAAAATAGATTTTCAGACGAATATTTAAATGTAGTGTTTTTCAACGAAAAATGAATGTAAAAAAGTAATTACATTGCAGTTTATAAAACAGAGAGAATAAAAAAAAAATCTGTATTATGTGGTTTTATTGTTTAAAAAAAAAATGCCTAAAATAAAGGTAACTTAAAATATTTCTTGTGAATTTCAGGGATTTTATTTATATATTTTTTAAATAGATTTTTTATCATATTTTCTCTCTACCCCCTAGTATCTTCATAGAACTACGTACTGTGTGTTATGTCTTATGCGTACGTTTCAGAAACAACGTGCTTTTTGAGTTCCCATGAATATTAAATATATTGCCACTAATGACTGGAATTTTTAAATTAAGTATTTATTTGCAATATATATTTATTTACCATTTTTAAAAATAATTATCTAATATCTTTTAAAATATGTTTCAATGCATCTCGTCGCTGAGCACGTCAAGGCTTGATCCCACAGTTTTAAGCTTGTGAGTATATAATGGTTGCGATTGACAATTGTAAGTTATCTTTTTCAATATTCAATTACAGTTTAATTATTTTTCTAATTTTTTCTTTGAAATAGTTTTTTTATTGCAATTATTATATTGATAATTCTATTATGGTCTTATTATTTTTCTAATATTTTTCTTTGAAATGAGTTCTCATTTGCGATTAATTGGGCAATATGGAAATTATTTTTAGGTCTATCCTGATTTCCATTCAGAAATTAATCGCAATTAATGTGGCTATTTAGTATTGCCCTTGATAACGAGCTAAATACCACATTTCTAATTTTATTTCTAATTCTGACAACTCCTCTGTATGATATAATTTGGCATTAACAAGTTTTTACAGTAATTGATGTTGATTTGTAGTATCATCTAATGGTTATATATATATATATATATATATATATATATATATACATATACATATACTCACAAGCTGCAAAGCAAAACTCACACAAAAATCTGAATTTAGTAAATAATTAACTTGTCCCGCAACAATTTTTACCTATTATTCAGAATGTAACAAAAATTAATTTATGTGTAAATGTGATACTTATTAGGTAAAAGTTGACTTTCTCTTCATGCATATTCACAGAAACGTTTGAGTAAATAAATCCAGCACTTCTTGTTTATTCTTCCTACTTGTTTATCCATAGCTTTCAAATTTTTCGATGCATTTTTTTGTAAAGTCTTAACACAATTAATGCAAATTGGTTATATAGCCTTAAAATATTTTATATGTTTTTTTTATATTTATGTTTAGCTTTAGTTTATTTAAATAATTTTCTGAATATATTCAAGAACTGATTTTTTATTTCAAAATACATTATTAGTCGCACCTTTTAAAAGATGAAAATTGCCTAAATATTTGCTATTAACTACTTCTTTAAAGTATAGCATAGTAAATGAATTATTTTCGCTTTGTTTTTATTATAAACTTGTATATTAGAGAATAATTATAAGACCAAAAATTTTATAAATCCAAAAAATATATAAATAAAAACACTGAAATAAAATGTCTCCACCTTTTTTAAGACGTGTTTTTCAGTTAATAAAAATGTAAACATTACCTATTAAAATGTTTTGAGAAACACACAATTGTTTCTTTTCTTTTTCATTATTATTATTTTTTGTTACGTTTAATAGTATTTTACATACCTAAAATATTCATATATTTTCTTATACGGGCGTTAAATTATAGACTTTTAACTTGAATGTTAGCTTATTTAAATGTTTCCCCTGTCACTAATTATATCAGTGATAAAAGTTAGCGAAGAACGTCACAATTGAAAAAACATTTTGCCATATATATCCTTATTTTTTCTTTGATCATCAATAAAAATCACCAGAGGTATTTAAAAATTATCATAAATTATTAAATGTACATTTTTAGCATTGTGCAATAAAAACTACACTAGTTTACAAAATTAAACTTTTCGTCTGTTGCCGCGAATTCTGTGGTTGATAATGTTCAATTATGACTTGTTTTTGTCAAGTCTAACCGAAAATTTTTTGGAGCAGCTCGAGTTACATTGTTTTTAATTCTTATCTGGTAAGCATATATATTAATAGATAACAGGCCTATTTTACTATGTTAAGATTAATTTCTCGAGTTTCTGCGTCATGCATAGTTCAAGGAGACGTTGTTCCAATCCAGATCATTTTTGCTATATATGCGTAGAATATGTGTTTAACAATTGTAGAAAGGTTATATCAGAGTTGGTGAAAAATACCTATTTTGAGTATTTTGGAATGCTCTTGGATAAAAAAGAGAAGTCTTGGGTTCCCAATTGTGTTTGTAAATCGTGTGTAAAATATTTAAGATTATGGAAAAGTGGTAAAAAAAAGTCCCTTTAAATTTTGAACACCGACTTTTTGGCGAGAATCATCTTGAACACTATTATTTTTGTAGCGTGAACGTAAACACAAAAATCGAGCTAAATGGCAGTACCCAAGTACTAGATGTGTTCAACGTCAAGTTCAGCATTCACCTGACTTTTCAGAGCCTAAAAATATATCTGAACCATCAAAACAAGACATTGAAGGTCCAAGCTCATCTCAAAATGATGCTAATTTTGAAGGTATGTCAAATGAGCCAAAATGCTTTTCCTAAAATGAGTTAGATGATCTTGTAAGAGATTTAAATCTTTCTAATCAAGCTTCAGAATTGTTAGCATCAAGACTAAAAGAAAAAAATTTGCTTTCCTCAGATATTGAAATGAGTTTTTATCGTGAAAGAGATACAGAATTACAGCGTTAAATTTGAAAATTATTCTGAACATTTAGAAGACCTTCTGCTACAATTACAAAATATGGGATGCAATATGAGCATAAAATTCACTTCCTCCATAGTCACCTGGACATGTTTCCGGAAAATTTTGGAGATATGAGCGAGGAGTAGGGAGAACGTATGAATCAGGGTTTATGGGATACGAATATGATGTCTGACTATTGTTGGTCTCTGATATGTCATTTTCTAAAGTCTACACATCGTAGAAGAGCTTTAAAACGAAGTTTTTTAGAACTCAATGAATAATTAATTTTTTAGTAACGTTTTTCTTAGTAAATACATCTTTTTTTTCTGTTTAATACCTACATAGCTTAAACTCAGAAACTAGAGCTGATTAAAATACTCTAATTATATTTTTGAAAATAGCATATCATATGTAGTCAGCAACAGCTAAATTTTTTTCGGCAACAGATGTACTGTAAACTAGTGCTATTAGAGACAATACATAAATGAGCTGTTGATTTAAATATACTACATTTTTCTACTATTATTTGTTATATAAATATATGTTACAAGATAAAAGTATTTTAATATATAATATTGAGAGTATGTCTGTAGGATTTATATTTAAGAAAATAGACTATTGTTTCGGTGTTTATAAAGAACACTTGTATACATAATTATACAGCTATAAAAATGTTATCAGCATTTTTAAATAAAGAATGAAACGTGGCATATAATAAAAGAATGATTTAAATGAGATATTTTAGTTATACTGTTCTCTCACAAATTTCATAACAGATGACTTTGATAGGTGAAATTCAAGAAGCCATATATAAATACAAAATTCCGACAAAAGTCAGTTGTTTCCAAATATATAGTAATATAAGAGACTATTTTATTAATCCAGAGATAAATAATCTTCTTTTATTAATCAACTCTCATAACGATTCAAAAATAATTTTATTTATTTTCAGATGCATCAAAAATTATTGAATCTGATACTTGCTTTTTTAAATAAAATGCATCTTTAAATTTCTAATGGTTGTACTACTATATCTCATTAAGTAGGGAATTGTGACAATTCAGTTTCATAATGCTTCCATTCATATGTTTAAGTAACACCCTCTTTGCTCTCTTTCCCGAACAATAAACTTTATAGCGGCAATTAAAGACGACAGTACATGTTACCGTCCGTACATAAATAAACGTGACAGTGAAAGAAATAAGACATAGGAAGTAATTAAGTTAATGAAATGGGAATATGTAATGTAGTCAAATTGTTTGTTATGAAATTTCAAATGCAATTAAAATGTTTAATTTGTCTTTCACACATATGTCACTATCAGTAAAGTTAACATTTCTGCGACTCATTTGCGGCTGTTTAAAATTTTTAAATATAATAATTTTTTCGGTGAAAATTTAATTTTTTTATGCATTTAATGATATTTTATGGATGTTTAATCTTTTAAAAGATAAATATATTTTTCGGTATTTTTTGTGTATTTGATTTAATGTTTGTTATATTTTAGCCGAATGATTCAAATTTATGATCTGACGCAATGAACGCTACAGTTGTTCCAACTGTCAATAAATATATAAACTTCAGTAATGCATAGAAACATTAAATAAAATAATAATAATAATAATAATAATAATAAATATATATATATATATATATACATTTACAACTATCTAAGTTAACACTAGTCGTTAGGTGCCACCGTAATACTTACTTATCATAGAAATGTATAATACATTATGTGAAAAAAAACTGTGTAAAAAATTTATAAAATGCATTGCAATTCAAAAATAAAATTTAAACATATGTTTAAATACATATAATACACAGTAATGCTTTATTACTGAAATGTATATAAACAGAACTTTTCGACAAATCGTCACCTGAGAATAATTAGGTTCTATCTGTGTTTTCGAAAAAAAAATGACTTACCGATATAGAAAATTGTTATTTGTATCTATGAAGCCAGTTCTGGATTAAAATAATATCGTATAATGAATGTAAGGTCATATGTAAATTATAAATAACATCATTTTGATGCAAAAAATGCCTTCATAGATATAAATAGAACCTACTTATATCGTTAAGTCAATTTTTTCAAAGCACAGATAGAACTTTATTATTCTCAGGAGACGAAATGTCAACGTGCGTCAAAATATTTAGCGTTACTCGAGCCAATTGTATTAAGTTAAGACTAGAGTAAAATAATATTTTTTCTTATTAACTCTCATAACGATTCAAAAATAATTTTATTTATTTTGAGTTCATCAAATATTCTGAAATGTGAGACTTGCAGTTTTTAACTAAAATCTACCTTTATATTTGTAATGATTGTAATACTGTATCTAAATAAAGGGATAATTGCGATAATTAATTTTCATAATGTTTCCTCTAATATGCTTAAGGAACACTTTGTCTGAGTCTTTCAAAAACAATAAACTTTATAGCTGCAATTAAAGACGACAGTACATGTTACCGCTCGGACATAAATAAACGTGACATATAAAGAAAGAATTAATTAAGCTAATGAAAAGGGAATATATAAAATAGTCAAATTGTTTTTTAGGAAATTTCAAATGCAATTAAAATAATTAAATTGTCTTCACGCATTTGGCAATAACAGTAAAGTCAACATTTCTCCCACTCATTTGCGGAAGTTTAAACGTTTTAAATATAAATTTTTTTTTTCGGGGAAAATTTATTTTTTTATGCATTTGATAATGTTTTATGGATGTTTAAACTTTTAACACATAAATATTTTTTTAGTATTTTTTATGCATTTGATTTATTTTATGTTTTATTTTAGCAAAATGTTTCATTTTTATGATCTGACGCAATAAAAGCTACAGCTGTTCGAAATATCAATAAATATTTAAATTGTAGTAATGCAGAGAAACATTAAGTTTTTTTTTTTTTTTGAAAAACATATATATTAAAAACTATCTAAGTTTAACACTAGTTGTTAATTACCACCGTAATGCTTATATGATAAAAATGTATAATAAATATAAGAAAATGAAACGTGTAAACATTTTATAAAATGCATTGTAATTCAAAAATAAAATTGAAACATATATTTAAATAGTTCTCATACACAGTAATGCTTCATTACTGAAATGTATATAAATAGAAAATTTCGATAAATGTATACGTGTGTTAAAATATTTAGTATTACTTGAGACTATTGTACTCTCTTAAAAAGTAAGCCACAAAATAGCTCAAGTTGAGCTTAAATCCACTCATCTCAATGTTGAAAGGCAGCTTCTCAATAAAGAGTTGAAATAACTCGAGTTTTAATTAATTTAAATGAAGTTGAGCTATTTAAATAACCAGTTTAGATCAAGAAGATTTAATCTTTTGAAAAACAACTCTTTTATGATCGAAAAAATTACAGCTCTTTCATGAGAAGCCAAATCAGCTCTTTCGTTTTAAAAGTGTATTAAGTTAAGACTAGCGATAAATAATTT
This sequence comes from Maratus speculifer, assembly GCA_964019185.1. Taxonomy (NCBI): domain Eukaryota; kingdom Metazoa; phylum Arthropoda; class Arachnida; order Araneae; family Salticidae; genus Maratus; species Maratus speculifer. Next base: position 174,651,662 of record OZ025297.1, on the reverse strand, counting down.
TTTGTTTTTATTAACTCTCATAACGATTCAAAAATAATTTTATTTGTTTTGAGATTCATCAAACATTCTAAAATCTGAGGCTTGCTGTTTTTAACTAAAGTGTACCTTTATATTTGTAATAGTTGTACTACTGTGTCTAAATAAAGGAAGAATGGTGACAATTAATTTTCATAATGCTTCTATTCATATGTTTAAATAGCACCCTCTTTGCTATCTTTCCTAAACAATAAATTTAATAGCTTCAATTAAAGACGAGAGTACATGTTACCGTCGAGACATAAATAAACGTGACGGTTAAAGAAAGAAGACATAGGAAGTAATTAAGTTAATGAAAAGGGAATATGTAAAATAGTCAAATTGCTTGCTAGGAAATTTCAATTTCAATTTATATGTTTAACTTATCTCACATTTGGCATTATCAGTAATGTCATCATTTTCCCGATTTACTTAATGTTGTTTAGTGGGTGTTTAAATTTTTAAAAGATAAATATATTGTTTTTTGGTGAGAATTTAATTTTCTGTGCATTTGATTAATTTTTGTTTTACATCAGCTAATTTTTTTCCTTTTATGATCTGACGTAATAAATGCTACAGCTACAGTAACTATCAATAAATATTTAAATTGCAGTAATACAGAAAGTTTTTATGTTTTTATGAAAAACACAAAAGATTTTATTTACAACTATATAAGTTAAAACTAGTCGTTGGGGCCATCGCGTTCCATGACTCTGTAAATGAAATTTTGAAAGTCTTTTTGATTCGGTCGCATTCTTTTATATTTTCTTCTAATAATAACACTAAAGCTTACACAATAATTTAGTAAAATGTCTTTAAAAAATCTTTAGGCCTTATGTATGATAAAAAGATATCAAAACATAAATATGTTTGTAACTTTAATATATATATATATAAATATAAAAAACATGCTAAAAAAGATCAATTTGTATCAAATGACACATTTTAAAGCTGAATTTATTGAAAGTAATTATTTACATATACGTAGAGCTATAAGATATATAACATGGAAAGCCAAAAATATGACACAAATACACACAGAAATGTACACAACAACATGAAAATGAGTAGTATTTTAGAGGTAAACCTGATGAACACGCTAAATAAGACAAATTTTAAATCCAAGTACTACTTTGGTGGTCAGAATTATAAGAACAATTGAAAATTGCACAGAAAAATATTTATTTCTCAACCCTTTCGCTACGAAGCCGCTCGAGACGGCTCTTCGTACAAGATACGAGCAACCCGCCCGAAACGGCTGAATAACAGGATTCCATTTCCACCCCTCTCCAAAATACCCAGGTATTGTCATGCAGTAAGTCGGGATGGAGTGATTGATGAGGAAATTATTGTAGTCAACGGATGGGGAATTTCCGAAGGAAAACACTTGTCCCTTTTTCTACTACTGGTGATGCATGAATGTTTGAAAAAAATATCCTTATTTAAAGTTGTATCTTAAAATAATATAGTATATAAGTTTAAATTAGTTATCTATAAAATGTATCGTAGAGGGAAAAGTCTAACGCAAGAAGAAGCATTAGCAATAATTTTTAACGAGGATACAAACGAATCTGAATCTGATAAATCAGAAGATGAATGTGATTTCAATGAAAAGATGAAATTATCGTATGACGAATCAGTGGATGCTGATATCGATCATGAAAATAATGTGCAAGATTTGAGTACAAGTATCGATTTTGATGGACCAGATAATGGTGAATATTACTGGGAGTCCTGTCCGAATAATGGAAAAATAAAGACAGGTATATTTTCTTCCCATCCAGGCCCAGTACATCATCTTTCCCCTGGTTCATCAGCTTTAAAACTTTTAATTACAGATGAACTCTGCGAAATAATTCGCACAAATACAAATAAATATGCAATATTTTGTAATACTTTGAAGACTAAGAAAGACGAAAACCGGACTGAAATTACTGACATTTCTGAAATGTGGTGTTATTTTGGAGTATTGGCATTGTACATATGCCAAGAATCCATGACTACTGGTCACAAAACTCTATCCTTGGAAACTCAATGGTTGAAAAATTGATGAGGCGGGATAGATTTTTAAAAATTAGCCATTATTTTCATGTGTCAGATCGGGAAAATGAATACAAGAGAACGGATGATGAATACAAGTATTTTCAAAAATTAGAACCAATGTATTCATATTTGAAAATTAAATTTCAAGATCACTTTCATTCGTTTAAAAATATGTCAATTGATGAAGCTATGATCAAGTTTAAGGGAAGAGTTGGGGTCGTACAGTATATGCCAATGAAACCTGCCAAACGAGGACTAAAAATATGGTTGCTCTGCACATATGAATACGAATGCGTGTTAAATTTCGATTTATAAAGCGGCAAATTTGACAACATTGAGCGAAGTAGAAAAGGTTTAGGGTATGACGTTGTAATGCACCTCACAAAGTCCATTCAAAACAAATATCATCATATTTATTTTGACAGATTTTTCACCAGGGTATGCTTATTGACAGACTTGCAAAGATTGGGAAATTATGCATGCGGTACTTTGATGCCCAACCGTAAACATACTCCTTCAGACATGAAAAAGCTATGTCTTACAGAACAATACACAAGCAAAACAAAGCAGTGCAAAAATTTTCCAAATTTGCTTTGCACTGCCTGGTCAGATAAAAAAAAAACTATTTTTATGTTATTAAAAAACGCAAAAAATGAGATTGAGAATGTGAAGAGGAAAAAAGGTTCTGAAATTAACGCAGTAAATTGTCCAGCATCTTTTTCAAATTACAATGAATATATGGGTGGAGTCGATTTAGCCGACCAAAGGCGTAAGTATTACACTGATGCAAGAAAATCGTCGAAATGGTAGAAATATTTATTTTGTATTTTATTTGACACTGCAGTTGATAATGCATTTATAATTTATTCATAAACATATCGCCCAAGTAACAAAAAAAAAAGTAACCTTATATGATTTTAAGCTAGAGCTTTTAGCAGACATTAAAAAATCATATTTAATAAAGAAGCGGGCAAGTCCATCTTTTTCTCCGATTCAATGTCTCAAACATAAAAAAGCAAAAATCGAAGTCAGGAAAAGAACTTGCGTTAAATGTCGAGAATTGAATTATAAAACAATAAGTGGTCGCAATATCGAAAGCTCATGGGAGTGCGAATTTTGTAAACAATGCCTGTGCAAACAGTGTTTTGATTAATGCTGAGCCTATTTATAAATTAATATTTCTTGATATCGATGTTTTTATTTGAATGTACTATGCAATATAAATGTTTTTTTCTTTTTTTTCTTAGTGTAAATAAATTTTATCAGTAATGTTTTCAACTCTTATAATTAATTTCCTTTGAAGGGCTTTTTTATTTTATTTCATTATTTTTTTTTTTCGTTTAAACTAATTTTTTCCTTTTTTTAGTTATTGTATTTTATGTATGTTTGGAAACTTAAAAAATCCATTACATGAATTAGGTTTGATAATAATGAATTTTCGATCCTTTTATTATAAATTTACAAAAAATGACAATGTACAATTTCCATATATATATTAAGGGAGAAGAAAAAAAAATATTCCTTTAGATAACTTTGTTTTGTAAATGATTTTCTTTTTAAATTACTTTTATTTCTATATATGTAGAAACTTAGAAAATCCATTAGGATCTTCAAGAATGACTGATAGAACCATTTACAACAAATCTACAAAAATTGATAGTGGAAAAAAAATGAACAGGTGGAGAAAATTATAATTTCTCTGGATTGTTTTCTGTATGTTTTTTTAAAAAAGTTATTGTGTTTTATAAATGTTTGGAAACTTAGAAAATCCACTTACATCATATATGTTTGATAATAATGAATCTTAGATCCATTTATTATAAATTTATAAAAAATGGCAATGCCCAATTTCCAGATTTATTTTATTTTTATTTATTTATTTATTTATTATTTTTTTTCAAGGGAAAAAATAATTCTTCTTGAAGATCCATTAGGATCGTCAAGAATGACTGATAGATCCATTTACAACAAATCTACTAAAATTGATAAATCAAGTGAAATTTATACATAAAATGCTTTTTTTATGCTAGAATTCATTATAGAATGTAAAACATTGGAAAATGCAAAATATGAATGCTTTGTCATGATTAACAAAATATGTCATTGTAAAAATTGGGCAAAATTATAAGGACAGTGAATAATTTTTACTTGAAACACACTTATAATTTATAATCTCCCCTTTCTTCTCAATCACTTACTCTGTCTTAATGTCTTAGAGTTTGACAGTTCCTTGAGAACTTTCTTGGACATTTTTGAGCAGGCTTTTTCGATAGGGGACATGAGATCTTGCTTGTTTTCATATTGAATACCATTTTTGTATGCTTCGTGTGCCAAAATACTCCACAGATTTACAATTTGATTCAGATGAAGGCTTTTGGCCGGTCAGTCAAGTAGTTTCACAAAATTAGCATCAAACAACGATTTTGAAGTTTGGAAAACCTGTACTGAGATGTTTTCCTGATAGAAAAAATAGACTCTACTTGTTATTAATGGTGCTTTCGGTAAAAGGTTACCCTCCTATTCATCAACATAACTCTCAGAATTTTCATAAGAAACTAATCATCATTTTTAGGGTTATATTTCACAAGATTGTTTTGATTTCACAAGACTGATTTTTTTTCTTTTTTTTATTTAAATTTTTGTCTTTTAAAAAATATTTTCCTTAAAAAAAAAGTTAGTATATTAGATTTTTGTCAAATTTTAAAAACAGCGCGATACATATATACACACACTATGTATACATATATCTATATATATATTGTACATTTCATTTTAATAAAAATGTATTTAAAAGTCATTATTAAAAACAGTAAGAAAACTTTAAAATAATAAATAATTGTTCACATGTTAAAATCCCGAAACATGGGAAATTATGTTATAAAAAATTCATTTACACGTAGATTTACACGTGATTAATGAAAGAAATGAAACTTTAAAACAATAATTACAAAACTATTGACTAAAAGCAGTGAATTAAAAAAATCACGTCATATTTAACATGCACAAATAATAATATTGAGAAACAGATCCAATTTAAAAATCTATTTACACAAGAAATTTATTTTATATTTCTGTGTATGTAAGTAATTTTTCCATTTATAAGATAGCGTTATTAACAGTATTTCATTCCAAATAAGTAAGTAACTTTGCGTAAATATAAAAACAAAAATAAAACTTTGTTGAAAAAAAAAAAGATATTAAATGACATACTTAAATTGTATTAATAAAAATAATTTTCTTATAATGTGGCCAAAAAATTCCGTGAGGCAGTGATATTGTTTCTTTTTTCAATAAATATAAGCTAATTTTCAAATGGTAAATTATTTTTTTAAATCAAGAAAATGGTTATAAGATGCATCAATTGTTTAAAATTTATTATTTATAAACACTGAGCTGCTTAAATCCTGACACAAATATCGTGCGTCTTATTCTGAATACAGATTACTATAATTGTGCACTTCGAACTATAAACTAAAACTAAAAATCATCCATCAAATTACCTTTTTAACACTTTCTAATAACTGGTTCTCACTGCCTCACTCTCAAGTTATACGCTGTTTACTTGCAGATTGATATTTGCGTGTAACGGATGTTACTTTTCCATTCTTTTTGTAACGGAAATCTACAGCGGTTTTAATTCGCAGAAAAGCAATTTTGAAGCTTTAAACGTGCAACTAAGCGGAAGTAGCATTAGTTTTTTTAAAGGTTATGAATAAAATTGTGTAGGATACACTAAATTTTACATATACATAATTTTGTTTCTAAAAGATAAACTATAACGTGTATATATATATATATATTTAGTCATAGTAAACAAGCTACGTTGCAATTCTGTGTGTATAATTTAAATTTCACGACATCATTTGATTCTTTAAGGGGGGGAGGTGTTATTTACCATGTTTGTAAATTTATAAAATTATTATAAAATAATTTTGTTGAGCACTTTATTTAAAGTTATATAACACATTATTATTATTATTATTATTTTAGTTTTAGTTTGGATAAAATATTTACCGATTAAAAAGGCTACAGTTTCAAAATTTCTTTATTTCAATTTTCGGATAGACGATTTCAGTTTCTTAAGAAAAATCTATTTCTGACACTTTAGTATCTGAAAATATCCTTTTACTATTTGATATTTTCTTCAAATTGTAATTAAGACTACATAATGTTTTTGACATCTAATAAAATACATACATAGAGAAGTGTGGAGTGGAGAGAGACTGTTGGAGGAATTTTACAATGTTTTTCACTTTATGTATTCTAAATATTTCATTAATAACACAGAAGATGAAACAATAGTAGACCAATCTTCAGTTGAAAAAAAATGTTGATCTGTATAATGATGCAAAGGAATAAGTTTAAAGAAAAAGTTTATTTAAAGAATGAAAAATAAAGCTTTATACAGTGTGTCCACTCTCAACGGTAGCCAATGGCTAATTTTTAAACCGTTAATCATAGACATATAATTCCAATTTCAAAAATGCTTTAAAAGAGGTAAAGAATAGCTTTTTAAGCGATTTACTGAAAAAAATATTAAAAGATTACGAAAATTACATTTTTATACGGTCCCCTGGTCCTTTAAGTGATATTTAGTAAATTTTTACCATTACTCTGACATGTAAGACAAAAAAGTCTCATTCCGCTGCGATTAAAACTGACCGAGTAAAAGCTGTTTAAAGTTGAACTTTTTTGCTACAAAATAGAGGACAGTCACAAATTTACTAGATATAAAAATAAAGGTCTCATATAAAATTTAACGTTAAACATTGAGAGTAAAATAATTTTTAAAATATTATTTTTAATTTTATGTTGATGTTTACATATTAAATATATACATATTCAATAGTATAATGTACAACTTGTATTAAAATATAAGTATAAAAATAACGGACATTTCGATAAATTAAATTATGAAAAGCAAGAGTCACAATAAGTTACAAAATGATACATATTTAATTGTATTAGAATACTTAACCTAATAGAATTTGTGTTGTAAGTTGTTTCAAGTTATAACTAATTCCGAAGTTTGGCGAAAATTCGTGCATTAGATCCTGAGATAGCGCTATTGCGATAATCAAGAGTAATGCCGCATACCAGCACCACCTGTTCAGCAATATACTCCAAAAACTAAAGAAGGCTAACATATATCAGGAACTAACAGAATCTTTTGAGCGATTTACTCCAAACACTAAAGAATAGTCATTTATATTAGGGAATAACTGAATCTGAAGTTTAATGGAAATTCGTGTATTTGAGCCTGAGATAGAGCTATTGCTATAATCATGAATAATGCCTCATAGAAGTATCACCTGTTAAGCGATGTACTTCAAAAACTAAAGAATACTAATTTATATCAAGGACTAGCTGAATCTGAAGTTTGATGAAAATTCGTACATTAGCTCCTGAGATTGAATTATTGTGATAGTTACGAGTAATGGCAAATAGAAGCACCACCCAATAATCGATTTACACCAAAACGTAATCAGAACCTTACTGCATCAAGATCTAACGAAATATGATTTTTTTCGTAAATCCGCCCATTAGTTCTTGAGATACAGCTATTGTAGAAATCCTGAAAAAAAAAACAGTGTAGCAGCGCCACCTGCTGGACGATATACAACAATTACTACTCAGATCTAGTTTATATCAAGGTCTAATTGAGTCTAAAGTTTTCTGAAATCAGATACTTTAGTTCTTGAGTTAGAGGACACATTTTTACTCGGAAGATCAGGCATTTTGTCAAAACATGTTTTTTGGTATCTCTGATCGCTAAATTGCAAATCCATCGAAAATCGGAAATAAAAAAAATTCACGAATCCAATACTTTTTTCTTGTAAAGATAGAAGAAAACAAAAATGCCACAACAAAAGAATTATACCTACACAAAAGCATCGTGTTTCTTCTGTCAGTATTTGAGAACCTTAATTTAAAATAAATAAATAAATAAAATAAATCTATAATAGGAGTTTATACAAGTTTCTAATAAAATAAAAATAAATTACTCATTAAAATTTCTCGTATCTGAACAATTTATCTGTAACTTTTCTTGAAACTAGAAACTAATTCTTTATTGTATCGAAGGCTTTCATCATTTTATCCCCAAGGGTCAGCTGTAGAGTGTCTATGTAAGAGAATGGTGGCAGCTGGCAGCAATCAGTTTACCTTAGCGTGAAAATAATTGCTAAATAGTTTTAAAAACTAAAACACACACTTTTATATCAGGTCGTTTAAAAAAGTTTTTTTCGTTTGCATAGTTACGGTTTTCATATGTGTTTCAGTGATTGTCATGTGTTTATGGTGTCGATTGTTAATTTTTCAAATTGCTTTTTATCAGTTTATCCGGCATTTTTTTATCCTTTTAAGCGGCGACTCTTCAAATTGTTGAAATGTCACAGATTCTCAATAAGTTTACAAAGTTTCAATTGAATCTTACGTCGTAAAGTGGGTGAAAATAACTTTCAAAAATTCCATTACATACATATAAGTGAAGCTAATAAAAGCAAATTACATAAAAAAATGTTTTGTTTAGAATTGAGAAGAATGAAAATAAATAAATATATAAAAAATTTAATTTCATAACTGCGGAAATAAATTCTTACATCCATTCTTATAGTAAACTCACCGTTTGGATTCTGTAAATGCATGAAATTGGAATATATTCATTACATAGAATATTTTTTTGTAATCTGAAGATTAATTTATATGTTTATAGAGTGTCCAATGTCAAGTTTCAGCAGAAAATTTTGTTAAATAGAAAACTTCATTAAAATAGAACTTCATTAAAGAGAAGTTAAACTGCAATTATACACAAATAAAAGCGACACTAGTCGTTGCTAAATAGAGAATGGAACGGGAAATTAGTTCTGCATATGTTTTTATTAATATATTCCGTAATATCTTTACGTCACAACTATCTATGGACTGCTTCTGTCTAAATATTTAGGATTATATGAGTCAATTGTAATAATCTTGAGTTAATTATCTCTCTTAATTAAATCACATAATGATTTTTAAAAAGTTTAAATTGTATTTTAAATAATCAAATACGACCTAAATATTCTGGAATTTGAGATTCGCTGTTTTCAACTAAAATTTATCTTTACAGTTGCAATGAATGTACTACTGTTTCTAAATAAAGGGGGAATTGTGACAATTAATTTTCATAATGTTTCCATTCATATATTTAAGCAACACTTTGTCTGACCTCTTTCAAAAACAATAAACTTTATAGCTGCAATTAAAGAAGACAGTACATGTTACCGTCCAGACATAAATAAATGTTACGGATAAAGAAAGAAGACATAGGAAGTAATTAAGCTACTCAAAAGGGGATACGTAAAATAGTCAAATTATTTGTTTAAATGTTACAAAAGCAATTAAAATATTTAAGTTCTCTTAACACATTTGGCATCTGTCCTTATAAGTAAAGTACTCATTTTTCGACCTATTTAATGTTGTTTTGTGGCTATTTAAACGTTTGTAAAATAAAAAATAAATAAAAAAAAATCCATGAAAATTTAATTTTAATATATATTTGATTTCGTTTTTGGTTTATTTTATTTGATTGTTTTTCTATTATGATCCGTTTTAGTAAACGCTACCGCAGTTGTAATTGCCCCCCAAAAATGTTTAAACAGCAGTAATAAAGAAATATACTGCATTTTGTTGTCAAAATATAAATTTTCTCTTAAAACAAAGATTTTATTAAATAAAAACATATGATGAAACACAATTTTCACCTTGTTTTATTTTAAACACAAAATATATGATATGAACTTTAAAATGTTCTGTTTTACTTAACTCTTTATCTACCGACGGTACTTATAAGTACCATTAAAATAACTTATTATAAAATTCTTTTAATACGTCAATTAGCTGTAATACTGATTAGAATGAGTTACAGATACATTAATGTACCTTGTTCCAACAGCATTATTGGTTACACGAAACAAAAATGTTTTTAAAAGAATGGTTTATTTTGCCTTTGCATCTTTTTAGCTTTCTTGACGCTGAGGGATGGGGATGGGGATTTGTCAATGCGGAAATATTTCTATATTTATATTATAAGAACATCTTATTTGAAGTTTTTATAATTCTATAAAATACTAATAAAATAATGAAAAATAAAAGATTCGACTGAGGTTATAAAAATTGCACAAACCCCCTTATAAAATCAAATTAAATTAATCTTTCTAAATCTTTCAATCCTTCTAATATCCTTTAAATGGTTATTAAAAGTTTATGTAAATCTTTTAATTTAGTTTTAACGATTTGCGTAAAATGCTTTAGAATGTAAAATTTTCATGAATTCATAATGCGGTAGATAAAGGGTTAATAAACAAAAACATATGACGAAACGCAATTTTCACTTTGTTTTACTTTATACACAAAATATATAATATGAACTTTAAAATGTTCAGGTTTATATAAAAGACGATTAAAATAATTAAATAGAGATGTTAACAGTTAATTTTATTTAAAATAACTTACTAGGGAAGTGCAAGAAGTGTAAGTCACCGATTTTAACGAAATGGGTATCGTTGGAAAGATCTCATCGTGAGCAGTAAAAAACGCAATAGAACTACCCGTCGCAAATGAGCCGTTCCCGAGATATTCTACAATTAATGTCACCTAACTAGTGCACACTTAATGGGAAATCGCAAACAATTTTAGTCGCGATCTTAACGAAACTGGTATTATTGGAAAGATATCATCGTAAGGATTTAAAAACTCAATGGAACTACCCGTCAGAAATGAGAAGTTTTCGAGATATCCGACAGTTTGTGTCACATTACTAATGCACACTTACTGAGAAACTGCGATAAAAGACATAATTTGCCGGATATCTCGAAAACGGCTCATTTCCGATAGGTAATTCCATTGAGACTTTTACTTCTCACAATGATATCTTCCCAACGACACAATTTTCGTCAAAATTAAGAAAACAATTTTTTACGGTAGCTCGTTAAGTGCGCACTAGCCCAGTATCCACTAGCTACGTGACATAAGTTATGGATTATCTCGAAAACGGCTCATTTCTGACGGGTGGTTCCATTGCGTTCTTCAATCCTTGCGATGATATCTTTTCAATAATACCAGTTTCGTTAAGATCGAGACAAAAATTTTTTGCGGCCCCCCATTAAGTGTGCACTAGCTACGTGACATAAATTGTCAAATATCTCGAAAACGACTCATTTGCGACGGGTAGTTCCATTGAGTTTTTTACTGCTCAGGATGAGATCTTTTCAACGATACCCCTTTCGTCAAAATTGGTGACTTACACTTCTTGCACTTTCCTAGTTAGTACTTGCAATCCTTAATCAGGCTTTTCTTCAGAGAATGTTTTTTATAACTAATTTTTATTTATATATACAAATACAAGATTTAACGTTTTGAAATAGAACGAGCCAATAATTTTTACAGTTAAAAGTAGAAGTCGTTTTTTAGATTAAACTTACTTAGAAAAGATATATTGTACGATAGGGAGTATGTAACGACGTTCTATCGTACAATATACCGAGTTTATGTTTAACATTCTGGAAAATAATCCTGTTAATCTAAGCAAAGTGACGTATTAAAATTTATGGTACAGCAGTTAAATATTTTCTTTTTCACCGATTTTTTTAATCTCAAACACTACTAATTCGATCTTCAACACATGGAATTAATGAAAAGTGATAAATATACACAGAGTGTAATAATAAAGTAAATATACTGCAATTAATAATAATATATATCTTCTCTCATTAAGTTTAATCCAAAAAACTACTTCTACTTTCAACTATAATAATTATTGACTCGTTAATTTTCAAAACGAAATCATGTATTTGTATAAATACAGAAAAAATTTATATTAAAATATTCTCTGAGGAAAATCCTGATTAAGGTTCTAAAGTACTAAGATATTTTAAATAAAATAAACTATCATCATCTCTATATAAATATTTTAATCGCCTTTTAAGTAAACCTGAACATTTTAAAGTTCTTACTATATATTTTATTAAAAGATTTTAAGTTACAATATTTCTTTTTTAAACACGTTGCACAACTCTTTCTCAATAAATTCGTTATTTTTCAATTCGTTTAACTTTGACTCCTCAAATTTTGATTTCAATTGATCTTTTAAAAAAATTTAAGCTATCAATTGACATTTTTCAATTATTAAGAACTTAAAGCCCCATGCCGAAATTATTTCTTAGATAGATTTGGCATAGTGTTTATTCATCGCAGAATCCCGTGTAACAATGTTTGTTTTGTTCCTGAAGTTGCATGATATACTAACCTATGTTTAGTTACATACACTGTACATTTTTTTTACGCTTCTACGTGCCGCTGGTATCTCGTTCTAATAACTGGAATGCCACAAAATTTTATAAATCGATTAATAACACCATGAGAAAAAAAAAGATTCCAACAACAAAAAATAAATAAATAACAACTCTAATCACCAATGATAGCTGGAAATTTGGCACTGTTACATAGACAGAAACCATCACAAACAGACAAAAATAATAATTTGGATAAAATGCACATTCATCATATTAAATTTGCCGACGAGGAATTACACCACATTCAAATGTTACCACCGTTCTCTTGCACCACACTTTGCATTCTTTGTACAAAATTTTCGACGGCCTAACATAACATGTCAGATGGAATAGCTCTTACTGCTGGTGATTTTAACTATTTTTTTTCCTTCGATTCTTTTTTCTCTTGGTTTCACTAGTCTCCTTATAAATTTTAAATCAGTTCTGGTTATTAAAATTAGCTGCAGAGAATAATATAAAAATAGAATCAGTTTTTTTTTTAAACACCTTTTATTACACATTTTTACTTATTTTACGAATTATTTGTAAATAAATTAAATTATTGAGATAAAACAATGTTTTATTCTAAAATTGCGCTATATTTTTTTCACATAATAGGGGCATCACAATATCCATTCATAAAAAGATATATTCGTTCATATTTAATTTTCTGTATTTGCGTGAGTAAAAAAAAAAAAAAAGCAAAGATTTTTCTAATTATCTTAACAGATCATGCATATTATTTAAAATATTTTTGTTTATTACACAATTTTTTTTTTATATATTTTAAAAAATTGCGAGTATTTAACGAATAAAGCTTATATTTATATTTATCTAAATTATTGATCTAAACTGGAATTTATTAACCGTGATAGCATTACAGTATTTTTTAAGGTGTGTGTTTTAAATTATGGTACTGCCATGCTTTCAAAATCATACATTTGAAAAACTGTTATAACTCTGTTTTATTTTTCTTGAACTTTAAATCTGGATTTTAAATGTTATTGCTGTTTTCATACGAATATAATTTTGACTAGTCTTAACAAGCAGTCTGTAAAATACATTATTAAAAATATAAAATTTATTTCAGCTTTAAAAAATGTATATATACATAAATAATAAATAAATAAAAACCGCAGATTCGCGTGATGCTTTCTCAACATTATTATTAAGATTATTTGTTAATACGTTTTCACCATAATTGCAATTTTTATAAATGAAACAACGTATTTTAAAAATATCTAAATATAATACAATCTTGTTCATAGCTCCGTCTTTAGTATGAGTTATGGATAGAAAGGGAAGAAAAGAATGAAAGGGATATGGATATCAGATATGGTTATGGACAAAGGATATGGTTACAGCACACTTTTTTATTTAAGCAGTTTTATTGTGTATTTGTTAAAATTTTGTTTTATTAAGAAATTTCAATTTTTATGGTACATTAGCCGCAAAGCCTGGTTTACCCAGAAGTATAATAAATGCTAATAGCATGTTTATAAGAACATAAACTAGATGAACTTTGCTCATGTAAACTCTTCCATATTGTCAATTAGTTTTATCAGTTTTTTTTTAATTTATGTAAAAATACAATTTTTATCCATTGGCCTAGGAAGGGCATCTACACTTGTTGAATAGTGATTAGTTTAATGCCATGCATGCTAAAAGATAAGGTTCTCAATAAAAGTGTAATGATTTGATTAAAAATTATCAGGATTATGAAATGCGTATTGGTAATTATGTAGAAAAAGTTTTTTCATATTACTCTTAGTTAAATATTAACCATACTATAACATACTAAATGTACAAAACTGTGCTGGAAGCAAATTGAAAATTGGAAATTTAAAACAAATTTTATTATTTTTTAGCATACATTTTGACTGACATTAAATGCCAATTTAATGTTAGAAATAGCAACAATGTGCTCGAAATACTTTAGGTGTGTAGAAATTATAAATAAAATTATTAGATTTAAAAAAAATTCACAAACAAAACAAAAATTATGCCTACTAATGTATAAAAAATATAACAAATAATAAATGATGCATATAAAAACAGATCGCAAGAAAATCCTCATAATAGTCCTGTACTAGAAACAGGAGACTAAAAAAATTTTGAGTTATTTTATTAACATGGGCTTTGGGACAAGTTTATGTGCCCAAGTCAAATTGTCATTTGAATTGAAATTTTAATTCCAAATATCCTGTAAGAAATCACCAAATATAAATGACCCCGAGTTCTAAAAATTAAGTAAGTATTGTCTAAGACATATGGAATTTAAAAAAATAGTTTACTAAAATACATTACTAATATAGGTATGGTATACAAATGGTTTTGAGAAATTAAAAATATTAGATGATAAATGCACTCGTATCTGCTACACGAGTTCTAAAGCTGAAAACTTAAAGGGTCCGGGACACATTTTTAAATATTTTTTATTTATTGAGTTAAAATCGTGATTTTTTTTATGATTAACCATATTATTTGTAAACAAAATCACATTATAAATCTTCTCAGAATAAAAAAATAATAATAAAATTTATTCTAAAGATGTGATAATATAAAATTGTTATAATCCGAAATATTATTTGTATAATATCATTTTTTATTCATTTAAATAAACGGAAATATATAAGTTTTAATTTTGACTCCGCCTTTTAAAAATATTAATTTAAATAAAAATTAAAAATATTTAAAGTAAAGATCTTAAAAAAATATGTAACTTAATATATGATAGGAAACTTCTTCCAGAATCTCCGCAAAGGTCAGAACCCTTCTATAATAAAGGGAAGGGAGAAAAAAAAGAATGCGCAATCAGTCCAGATTCTGAATTTACCTGCAATATGAACAAGTTTTAAACAGGCACGCGGAATTTGGTAAAAGGTAAATTTGGTAAATCTGTAAAGGTACTATACTTTATCTAGGAAACTGGGATTCAAAGAACTTTTCCTGTAACGGTAACAACAAAAACTCAAGTTTTAGAACCGGTTACATGGATTTTTCCTGTTATCGTTACATGAAAAGTTCTTAGAATCCCAGTTTCCTAGAAAATGTTTATTACCTTTACAGATTTTTTTTTACAGTGTTGGTTTTAGCTGTTTCATATTGCAGCAGAACTTGACCTCTTTAGTGACTGAGATTTCTCTGATCGCTCAATTCATTATTAATGATTTGAAACGCCTGTGGACGTACTATAAGAACTTTACTTTCATTGTATATTAGTCAAGGTGGAGATTTTCTTTGTAAGCTTTTTTTATCTTTTACAATTTCTTACACTGCAAAAAAAATCTGTAAAGGTACTATACTTTATCTAGGAAACTGGGATTCCAAGAACTTTTCCTGTAACGGTAACAACAAAAACTCAAGTTTTAGAATCGGTTACATGGATTTTTCCTGTTATCGTTACATGAAAAGTTCTTGGAATGCCAGTTTCCTAGAAAATGTTTAGTACATTTACAGATTTTTTTTTTTACAGTGTAGGTTTGGCTGAAAGTGCTTTCGCCAATTTGTGTTTTTAATTTGTGAAGACATTTGTTCGCTTAATAACTCATATTTAAATAACGTATTTTTAAAAAAAATCGTTTTCTGTGTATAGTAAAGAAATATTAATTTAACGTTTCAAGTTGACTCTTTGTAAAGTCAGTTTATTATAATCCTTTATAATACATTAACAGAAATGATATGATTTGCATTTTGTGAAATATATATATATATATATATATATATATATATATATAGAGAGAGAGAGAGAGAGAGAGAGAGAGATTTTAAATTTAATTTACTTTATGCAATTATATATACTTATAAATAAACATTTCTTTTTAGCTCCTTATGAGTTAAAAAAATCTGCATTAAATTGCATTCAACTACAGTCTTAGCTATCTATTCCCATCACGAAAATGGATCGCATTTAAGAAGCTAAATTAAATGACCTTTCATCACGTAACTTTGTACCGTGATTTTACTATTCCAGCAAATAGAATTCCGCTCACGAATAAACTAAATTTTGCGTGTAGCTTAAGCTGTTTTCGTTTGAAATGTTTTTGACACATTTTAAAGCTCAATTGTGTAAGAGTATATTTTTCTACGTAATTAGAAAAGTTAGATTTTTAATAAAGAGAGCTACGAACGTTATGCGGAAGAAAAGGCTTAATTAACTTTTCTGTTAAGCACATGTCATTTGAATCTAATGCTAAAAAAAAGTTTTAAACAAAAGCATAATAATTTGTCCTTGCAAAAGATCAAGAGCATTAACCGATTGTGGATATTTATTAAGAAAACATAAAATATAAATAATATAGGAATACATAAGTGATTCATTATTTAATAGATGATTAAGCAATTAAAAATGTTCAAAACTGAGAACTTTCAATTAATACAACGCCGTAAACAGTTCGTAACCCTTTAGTGCACATTTTTCTATATTTTTATGAAAATATTTTTTGAAATCTATGTGTCTGTCTAATGATGCAAAAAATAGTAATAAAAAATAAATTTCACATGTTCAGATCAAATTTAATGTTTCTTGTTATATGTGCTACGTGTTAAAATATTTATTGATATATTTTGCAACTAAATGAATTAAAATAATTAATTTTATCCCCCTAAGGGTTAATACGACAAAATATTTTTCCACCCTGAAAAACTAGAAATTTTCTGATACATTTTTGGAATTCTTGACTGAAAATGAAAGAACTTAAAATAAATAATAATTATAAATGTAATTTTTTTTAAATAAATAAAAATATTAAAAATCGCATTTAAAGTAAAAATTATTTTGAATAAATGGGAATGGAAGAATGATGGGGATAGCTTTTAAAGATATGGAATCGTTTAATAATCTAGGATTGTAAAATCATGTAAGATATTTTTAAAGAATATTTTAATAAAAAGCGAAATTTTATTTTCGTAACTGATACGTACACTTGTATATATATATATATATATATATATATATATATATATATATTGTTTTCCTTAAAACCTTATAGCAAAATCATCAATAATATCACAACCGCTTATTCTGCTAAAGATACTGAAATATTGATTGAAGAAATTGATAGTTTTCTAATGCATTTTTTTTTTTGTATTATTAGATTCCCTTTATTCCTGAAACCATTTAAGTTTATACAATATAAAAAATATAGTTAACTGAATAAATACATCTAACCTTATTTTAATTAACACTAATGGATTCAATGTAACAATTTTTAATTTCGAAATATTTTTAATCAAAAAATTTTACGCAAAAAAACATCAGAAGACATCATTCTTTGAAGAAATAACCTTAGTTTTTTCTTATTACTTATAATGGATGGAATGTTACAACTTTTCATTTTTTCAAAATTGCTGACAGTGTTTAAACATCGCCAATGTGAGAAACCATACTTTACCTATATACATTTTTAAGACTGTGGATTTAATACGAATCTCAATATTTCCAACTGAGCGAAAAATTGGCCAGGCCGAGAATCGAACCCGGATACTTGGCTTACAAGGCCAATGCTTTACCTGTTAAGCTAACCGGGTGAGAACCGGCAGGGACTTTTCGCTCAGATAACCTTATTGGCCGTAACATCTGGTTTGTCATTTAGAAAGCTCAGCATAATAAGCCGCAGGAAATGGAACTCCATAGAACGATGGATACATAGATATCTTATTATTTTTTATCACGATCTAACTGATTGGTAAAGTTAACATACGAATTTCAATATTTGCAACTGATCGAAAAATTGCTTGAAGTCCCAGCCGGTTATCGCCCGGTTAGCTTAACAGGTAAAGCATTGGTCTTGTAAGCCAAGTATCCGGGTTCGATTCCTGGCCTGGGCAATTTTTCGCTCAGTTGGAAATATTCAAATTCGTATGATAACTTTACCAATCAGTTAGATCGTGTTAAAAAATAATAATATATCTACGTATCCATCGTTCTATGGAGTTCCATTACCTGCGGCTTATTCTGCCGAGCTGTCTAAGTGACAGACCAGATGTTACGGCCAATAAGGTTATCTGAGCGAAAAGTCCCAGCCGGTTATCGCCTGGTTAGCTTAGAAGGTAAAGTATTGGCCTTGTAAGTCAAGTATCCGGTTTCGATTCCCGGCCTGGGCAATTTTTCGCTCAGTTGGAAATATTCAAATTCGTATGATAACTTTACCAATCAGTTAGATCGTGTTAAAAAATAATAGTATTAATTTAATGTTACATTTTTTTTTCATTTTTTAATTGTCTTTTGCTCTTAAAAACGTTTTAACAAAAAAATATCATAAAAATCACACTAATAAATATATTCATTTCGGTTTTCTTTTACATTTAATGAATTTGCAAAACCTATAAAGTGAATAAAGTCTTCTGGTCTGTTATGATTTAGCGTTTCTCAAAAAAGAAATATATTTCAATATAAAGCAATAATAACATACATAATTAAATAAAATTTTCTACTCCATAATTAAGAATTGAAGAAAAATAGTAATAAATAAAATAAACAAACATAAACAAATAACGTACATATATAATATATATATATATATATATATATATTTTTTTTTTTTTTTCATTTCAAATAAAAGTAACATCTTTATTCTCTGGAGTAGTTTTTTCTACTTCCTTTTCGTTAAATTACGAAAAAAATAATAATATATTTACTTAATTTAATTGCTTCCACAAAAATATGGCATCTCAAATGCAACTGTTGTTGAAATACATATTTTTTTTACATAACTTATTGAGTAAAAATAAATAAATAATAAAAAAAAATTGTCTGGTACTTAGACAAATTGGATAAAATTTTCAGTTAAATTTAGGTAATAGCAATTCTCTCTCTTTTTAATAGATTATTGCAGAATTAGATATCACACAAATTTGCGTCACTGCTTACATACTCAAATGTCTTTTATTTTCCCATTTTTACCACGTGCTCAATTAACTTGGCTTTTTAACAGTTTTCAACAAATTAAAAAGTGTTTATGCATTCTGATTGTCTGTCCGTTTATACATTTGCATGTCTTTCAACGTTCTAACATCATAAATGTACTCAAGATCTTCATGCAGTTGTGATCTAGGTATGTTTCGTATTATGTATAAAACTAGCAGGCTATTCCCGCTGCGCTGGTCAATATTTCAAAATCAACCGTAGATGAAACAAACTGGTGAATTTAAATTTGTATTTTAAATAATTTGGACCTCCAGCAGCAACTTGCTCATTGCTGAAAACGATTTAGACACCATTGTGATATTAAATTATCTTAAATGTTGCGCAAAAACCAGCTATTTAGAAGTAACTATTTTATTTTATTACTAACAGTGCACATTTGGAAGCGAAATGAGACCATTATGGCAACAGGATTTAAAATTTTCCCTTATCTGAAGAAATATTAATTATTACAGTCGTTACCATGGTACAACTTCTGAAAAATTTCTTCATAACTTTTCATTATGTGAAGCCAGGAACCCAAAGCTACTCCCACCTAAAAAGTTTATATATATATTAAATTTTGTCCGCGCGATAAAAGGCACAATTACGCAAAAATCATCTTCAAACTCGTCAAGTACATTGAGATGGTTAATATCTCAGTGGGAATTGCAAATGTGCAAAATCAGCCCAAGGGGGTGGTAATTGGAAAGGGTTCAAAAATTTGAATACCATCTTAACATGGCTTTCACAAAACCAGCTCTTACAAAACAATAGCAGGAAAAAAAAAACATTTTTCGTTAGAGCAAGTTGCCAACGATTTAAAAAAAAAAACACATTAAAATTCTCACTAAAACAATTACTTTATTATTGCAAAATTTCCTCCTGAAAAATGAAAACAAAATTATTTGCTCTTTCGTATTTAAGCATTTTCTCTTTAGTTATTTAAGAGAAAATTTAAAATTATGTAAATTTGTATAATTTGGCGAACGATTTGGCGAAATTGGTTGACGTGATAATCAAGTAGTAGCCAATTTACACTTTTCATATTTCACAAAAGATTCCTACACAGACATCATATACGCAATAGGTTTAGCACGATTATCTTCCAACTACAATGTGGCAAAATCCTCGTTTCAGAATACCAAAGAAATTTATGTATATTTTATTATTTTCTATCATTTTAAACAGCAATTAACAATAAATAAAAAGTAACTGTAGAACAAAACAACAAATATCATTTCAAAAAAGAAAAAAATGAAAGTAAATAAACAACTTATCATCAGATAAACAACTATAGCTGGGTTACCATATGAGGCAAATAATGCCATTTTGGCGCCAGTGAGATACCTCGATGAGTATATGACCAAATCCATGACAAAATTTCCATTTGGAAAAACCTTTAATCGGTATTCATACTGCATTTTCCCTACATATGTATAAGAAAAAACTTTCACACAGATGTCATGTATGCACCACATTGGCGCAATTTTTTTCTGGCGCCAATTTGGAGAACTTGGTTTTTAATTACCAATTTCATAAAAAATTTTTAATTATTTTGTATTATTTGAAAAAAAATAATAAATAAAAAAGTTTAATTAATAGCTATAGATGAGCCAAAACTGATTTATATTAACAAAATGATTTATATTATTTTAAAAAACAAAATGAAAGTTAATAAATAGTTTATTAATAAATAAACAATCATAGTCGGTTTACCATGTGTGCCATAAAATCGCCATTTTGTTGCAATCGTGCGAATGTGGTGCGTATATGACATCTGCGCCAAAACTTTAAAAAGTTGCAATTAAATTATTTTACAGGTTGGATGAGGAAGACATTTATACTAAAATTTAAACATCATACGCATTTTTTTTTTGCTATAACTGCTATTTATATATTTACAATTAAACATTAAAAAAAATTCCTAAAAATGCTCTCACACATTTAAAAGAGAGTGGAGAATTTAGTAATTGTGAACATCGCTCCGGCTTATGCCTTCTTGGTATAAAATCGCATTGTTTGATGACAAAAGTAAATTCAAACACCCAAATAAACAAATAACATACAATTAACAGATAAAACCATTTTTAAAAGTAATTCTACTATTTTGTCCTGTAAGACACATAATGGTAGAATTAGATTTTTAAAATATTTTTTTAAAAAATAGAAAAATGTTATTTACGCTTTATCTAATAAAATATTTAAAATACATTTTTGTTAGCCTGCGCGAAAGAGAATAGCGAAAGTTTGATTGAAGAAATATTGAAGAGGAAATGGTCAGTTAAAAATGACTTGTAAATTTTATTCAGCGGGAATTTTTCATTTCAAAATGTTGAATTTATCTATAGTAATAACGTATAATTGCATACATTTACTTTGAATTGCAAAATTTTTCCTTCAGTACTACTTGGTTATACCGTCGACTAATTTCGCCAAATTTTACAAATCGCCAAACTATTAGCCAGATTATAGAGATTAGCATAAATTTTCATTTAAATAACGAAAAACAAATTAGCAGAACATATATAAAAGTAGAAATAAAATGTCGAATTAAAAATCACTTGATGATATAATTAGTATTTATATTAGGCTTAATGTCAAGTGAATGTGACATTTACGATCATCCATTATTGACATTTAATCTTGGAATTTGGGGGTAGATTTTTAATCGATGGGGTAATCTTTCCTTCTTCAGTTTTTAAATTTTAAAACTGAAATTTTTCCTGTAAGTGAAATTGACGAAATGACGCAAGAAAAATTAAATTAACAATGAAAACATTTGCAAAAAGAAATAAAAGAGTTATACTCATATCTATATAATTTACGATTGAATATTAAAATATACTCTAAAAATTATCTTCACTTGAAAAAAAAAAAAAAAAAAAAAAAAAAAAAAAAAAAAAAAAACATTATTGCGACCATTAAGAACCTAAGTCAGGCATTAAGTCAGTAGTGCATTTTCGGCTTAAAAAACATTCTTTGGCGACAAAAGCAAGAGAAAATGGTATAGAAACGAATAGTAACTCACAACGTACAGTGTTTTTTACAATCAGATCTGCTTTTTTCTGCTGTAAGTTATATTATACGGAAATTCGATAAAAAAGAGAAAGAAAATAATAAAAATGGAAATAACTAAACATAAAAATGGAAAAAATTATTATAATAATGTAAACAAAAAAAAAGTAAACAAATAATTAAAAAATTGCCTTTTCGATTAAAAAAAAAAAAAAAAAAAAAAAAAAAAAAGCACCTAGCAGTCGTTAATTCTGTAGTTGCATCAATAGTAAAATTTCTTTTCTTCATTTGTTTCATAATGAAAAACCATAAATTTAATAATCTCAAATAAAATAATCTGTGAATTTTCTATAACCTCGTTGATGATCTAGAAGTCTTCTTAATACATAAAAAAAAACGGCAAAGATGTCATATGCGCCGAGTTTGGCGCGATAATTTTTTATGCTAATTTGGCGGAAACACTGTTTTCGAATACCAGTTACATGTGTATATTTAAATTATTTTATATTATTTAAATAGTAATAAAAATTAATGAAAAAAGTTTAATTAATAAGTATATAACAAAACAATTTATACAATTTACAAAGTAAATAAACATTTTATTTATAAATAAATATTAATAGTCGGGTTAATATGTCAGACAAAATAATGCCAATTTAAAGTCTATTACTTACCTCGGTGATATATAATATCTGTGCCAGTAAAACTTTCCAATAATATAGTAAATATGCTACTTGGCGGTGTTCAATTATCGAAGATTAATCCAATAACATTTTAAATATTATCTAACGCAGGAAAAATATGAAGAAAATTGAAGAAGAAATGGCTAATTAAAACAGATTTGTAAAATATTCTGGCACATATGCCATATATGCACCACGCGCATTTTTTTCTTTTTTTACACAAATTTGGCGAAAACTTCGTTTTTAAATATCAATTACATATATATTTTTTAATTGTTTTTAATTATTTTAAAAAGGAAATAAAAATAAATAAATAATGTTTTGTTAAAAATTATAAAATAAAAGAATTTACATCATTTAAAAAAATAAATAAGAGTAAATAGTTTATTAATAAATATAAAATAGCCGAGCTACCATATGAACATAAAATCGACGTTTTGTTGCAATCGCGCCAATGTGGTGCATAAATGACATCTGTGCCATTTTTTTCAGCAGGCATTTTTTATTTCAAAATGTTGAGTTTATCGATAGTAATAACGCGAAATTGCAAAAATTTCATTTAAATTGCATAGATTTCCTTGTTCAGTCTGTAAATTCTAAAACTAATTCTCCCTGGAAGAGAATTTGACAAAATGGCGCAAAAAAAGTATGTTTGTTGATTACAATTTTCAAAATTACGGTGAAAAACTTTTGAAAAAGAATGACATTATTTTACAATATATATGTGTGTGGCAGAATTTCACACTGAAGCTAAAATTTAAATATTTGATTACAATTTTTAAAATATTAACTTATGTTTATTGAACTTACAATTGAATACTAAAATATACTCCAAAATTATCTCTTTTTGGAAAAAACAACTTTATTGCGACCTAATGTTAGACATATGCATTTTTGGCTTAATTCTTTGCCGACAAAAGTTAAAAAAAAAAAAATCTCAAAGAAACAAATATATAACCCAAAATTACTTTTATAATTAGATCTGCCTTTCTCTGGAGTAAGTTATATACTATCGAAATTTGATAAGAAAAGAGAAAGGAAACAATAGAAAGGAAAATAAATATCGTTCAAAATTCATTTAATAAAATTTTCAAGTTATTTTTTTTTATTCTAACGCAAGGATAAGTCGCCAAATGTTGCATCATATGTAATAGTTCACGTTATTTTTTAAGCGTTACATATATTTCTTTTATTTTTAAGATAAATGTATTTTTTATAATATCATGCTTCATTAAATGGTTTTTCTTTATTATTATTATTATTATTATTATTATTATTATTATTATTATTATTATTATTATTATTATTATTATTATTATTATTATTATTATTATTATCAATAGTTATTTTATTATCAGTAATTATTTTCTGCCTTTATTTGCAAGATGTTTGTAATATTTCTAACAGATATATCCTTTTTAATTTCTTTAGTAATGATAATTTTCGCCAAAAAATAAGTACTGGCAACCCTTTCGTCAAAAATAACCGAAAAATGCAAATTTAGTACGAAAAATCAGAGTTATCCCTGTATATTTGAATCATAAACCTTCGGAAAAATATTTCCTATCGAATGATACAATGGGCAAAAAAATCCATCGGGTAATTTTTGAAAACACTCGTTTGGAAGTTTCAGAACTTCTGCTTTATAATATATATGATATGATATGTCGGATTTTTAGTTCATTTACAGGGACACCCCAAACACTTCCATTACATTATGGTATATGGAGTAAAACTGTTTGCGATTATTTTAACACCTTGCTGTTATTTCAAATATATTGACGCTGATATAAATCACCGAATTTCATTATAAGATAATTATGTTACAATTAGTCATTCATGAAATTTGTCGCTTATTTACAAGAATTCACAAAATAAATCGGTTACATTACTGTCTTTCAGCAATACAGGTGAATTTTGTTTTGAATTTTGGCATGCACTTTTAAATTACATTTTTTAAATTGTTATTTTATTCGTTGTATATAAATTTTATATCTCATATAAAGGGCTGTTGAAAAGAATTCATGAAGCATTCTTCTTATTAGAGGAAACTGTTGAAGGGAATTTTCAACTGAAACATACATGAAATTAACTGAAATAAATTTTGGCATGCATGTAGTTATTAGATATAAATCGATATTTTATATACAGTGTTGCTTAAAGTATTCATATAATTTTTTGATTGTAAATGTGAGCTGGAGATATTAGGATATTATATACGGCATGCGTTTCCACACTGTTTAACTACACATAATACTTTAACTTATTAAATGGTGCAGTTTTGTTACATTATTTTGAATTTCTTGGAAAGTAATGCATAATCTATGATTCACTTTTGATTTTTTTTCTCTTTTTTGTATTTTATAAAGATGAGATTTTGTAATCGATTTTTGACTCACTTTAAAGTAGCATAGAATAAATAAAATTGAAACAGAGGCATGTGCTTACATTGACAATGAAACTAATCTCTGCAGAATCAAAAACGACACAACTCCGATCTTCAACGACAAATCATTTTAGAGTATGATCCCGAATATTATTTTTTCCTTCAATCTATTATTTTACCAGTACTTGGTGTCATAATCGAATCTTGGTTGAAAAATATTATTTGAAATATGTTTCTCATGTTCCTTAAATTTCAAAAGAATTCGTAACAAAATTTCTATCAATTCCTTACAAAATGTGTATAAACAAAAAAATGTACGGTAATTTTTGGCCACACAGAGTATACAGAGAAACCACAATGATAGATATATGGATAGATATAAATGCATATGTAGACATTTTCATATTACAAAAATCGGGTTTCAATCGAATGATTGAGTTACAACATTAATTTTGCATTAAATAACGAAATGGTTTAATACATAAGTTCTATATGATAGAATTTTATTTTATATTATTTAGATTAATCTGCATAAGTTATCTGACATATAATGTTTTGAAGTCATTGAAATGTAACGGATATTACTTACTTAATCATTTGATAAGAAGATATGCCGTTATATAATTACATTTTCATTAAATATATTGACTTTATAATGAATATTTCATTATATCTCAGTATTTCCCATAATTTTATATTTAAATTAATTGATAAATTATTCAGTTGCTGATAGAACAAATTCTTTAAAAACAAAATTTTATAACAGACATCACAGGTACAAAAACGTATTTTCCTGGAATAATTCAACTTTTTAAATAAAGTGAAGCATTAGAATTTATAAAATTATCATTTTGAACATCAGGAAAAGTAGCTCATTCATATTTATGCTAACTTTCACGGCATGTCATGATTGATGTATTACCCAAGCTATGTTTTCTGACATCTTTTAGAAAATTGCAGTTACTTGAGTACTAAGATTAATGAAACCAATTTCATAAGTTTTACATATTTGATATAGTTTTATTTTTATTTTGTTACAATGTAACTACTTTTTTGAGACATAAAATTATGGAATATAACAATGAGATAAAGAAAAATCATGTCTTGACGCAAATCAAACAAAAGTTTAATAAAATAGGATACTATATATAATTACATGCAATTTAATTTAGCATTTAGTCATACTATAAAACATTATATTTCATGTAAAGAAACAAAATTAATCACAAGTAAATATTATTAATTTATAGGTAAATTCTAAATAACTGATACAGCATAAAGTGTTATTATAGCCACACTTATAGTTCAATAATTCAGTTAAAACTTTCATCCTCTTTAATTTCAAAATTTTATAAGTCGTTGAAACGTAACTACTTAGAATAATGCAACTTTTTAAATGTGGAGAAGCATTAGAATTTACAAAATTATCATTTTGAACATGAGGAAAAGTAGCTCATTCATATTTATGCTAACTTTTACGGCATGTCATGAGTGATGTATTACCAAAGTTATGTTTTGTAACATCTTTTTTTTTAAATGCTGTTATTTAAGTACTATTATTTAAGCATTAAAGAAACTAATTTCCTAAATTTTACATTTTTTGATACAGCTTCGTGTTCTGTTAGAATGTAACTTTATATTTTCAGGAAAAAGATTATAGAAAACGTACAGCCAGAGAAAAAAATCATATCTTAACACAAATGATATAAATGATTAAAATAATACGATCTTTAATATAATTACATCAGATTTAATATAGCATTTAGACATACATTAAATCATCACTTTTCATCTGAAGAAACCAAATTGAACACAATTAAACATTTTAAAATAAAATTCTAATTAATTGAAAGAAACAGCTTACAGTGCTATCATGGTGACAGTTTTAGTTCGATAATTCAGCTAAAAATTATATCCGCAAAAATGCATGTTTTGAGAAAAAAACTAATTAAGACAATCTCATATATGAAGGAATATTATATATTTTGTAATTTTTTTAACCTACATCACACAAATATGGATCATTCGGATAAAATAGAAAGAAAGCCGTTAATTTTTTGATACTTTTTCGTTAGTATTTCACAAAAATAAATTTCATTTGATTTGCAAGTGAAATAATAATACATTTAAAATATATTTTCGATAAACAGTTTGTAAGTTGTGATTAATTAATTATTGTTACTGATAGAGGTATACATGATTTTCTCTGTTACGGATACGAAATAAATTTCTTTATTAACTCTCCATATACATATATTCATTTAATAAATTATTTTGTATGGTTAAAAATACTTCTCTGTAAAAAATATCCGTTAATATATACAAAGTTTTCCGTAAAATTTTACGGAATAGTTTCATTTTTCTGAGAAAACAGTAGTATTTCCGTATTTCTCAATTTGAGGTTACAAATAACGGAACTGTTCCGTCAATTTTTCCGAAACAGTAAAACTTCAGTTTTAATCAGCACAAGTTATTGGTATTTTTAACCGATAATTGTCGTGGTGCCATCTGTATGAGGCAAATAGATAAAACTTTATAGCAACGTTTCTCTACTTTTTTTCTGTTTTAATAATAAAAAGACAGCATATTTTTACAATATTAAAATAATCACAGTATTAATAAGATTCAATAATTCATTTTAAGTTTGACACAGTTAAGGAAAGTTATTCTTTTTTTTTAGTATGATTTTAAAACAATGATTATTTATATCACAGTATGAAAAGTGCGCAGGATATTTTAATGGAAAAAAAATCTACTATTAATTTTAATATATATATATATATTTATTCTATTCAAATTAGAATTTCGCACATAAAATTTAAAATATATTGAAATATATTACCGAAATTATTATTATTTCGGCGATTAGCTAAGTCATAATAATCAATAAATGTAATTAATTTTAATAACCCATAGTAATTATCTTTATTGGGTTTACAACAGATCGTCATACAAAATATTTGTTAAAATACATGTTTTTTAAAATGTGTGTTAGTATCATTTTATAAAATATATAAATGAATATGAATAATATTACAACAGAACTTTAAAATTCCTCCAAAAAATAAGGAAAAACAAAATATTTTAATACTTTTATTCATGTGTGCAATATTTTAAAGGCTAAACTTTTTTATAAAGCTAAAATTAAAAAGATAAATATTAGAAATTATAGAAAGAAAATCTGAATAACATGATTTTGAACTGTCCGCTCAATAAATAAATAAATAAATAAATATATATATATATATATATTATCTCTACAAAAATAACCCGCGTTCAAAATCTTGTCTTTACTTTATGAAATGCACCCGAAATAACTAGAGATATTTGAATAGGTGTTTTGTGTAATCTTGCTGTAATGGTATTACACTGCAGGCTACGACTGAAGAGGTTCCGAGTTCGATCCCCATGGAAGGTAAGTCCTATTTCTTCACTGTTATTTACATCAAATGTATATAATGTGTCCCTGAAGTTAACGTGTAATGATGTTAGTTTGTACAATGATGTTAGTTTGTCCTTAAAAAAATTTAACTTTCAAACGAAAATTTTTACATAAGAAAATATTTAAAAGAAAACGGAACTATTTCTGGAATTTACGGAATTTTTTCAGTTAAAAAACGGAAGTCGTACTGGCGTCTAGCTTACCAGTACTATTTCCGATTTTTAACGGAAATTTTTTTTACAGTGTTCTATACGTAAACTGAATTTTTTCTTGCATGCCTAGTTTTCGTTATAATAACGTTAGGTGAAAATATTTATAAAATATAATTATTTTATCTAATAAAAAGTATTTCCTTAGAGGAGGCAGTTTACATTAATTTCGCTTCGTAGTCGTAGCTGTGCACTTTGTTTTTTGAGATTAATTTTGAAATATTCTCGCTGAAATAAAAGTGAATACGTAATTTATTGATTCTCCGGGCTTTTTGTAAAATTTCAGCATAATTTATTTTTTATATAAATTTGTAATTCATGGATAAAAAGCTCTTTAGAGACTTTTTTAAAATTTCGTCTCTTGAAATAAATATGCATGGCACTGCAAAACAAAACATTATGTGTTTGCATTCTTCGCACTTTCATTCTTCTCTTCAATATTAATTACTTCATTAACCACCAAATCCTTAAAGAATAATTCATGTACTAAATAAAGAAAATACTATACGACCACAAATATAAATCTTAAAAGAGTAAAAGATAAATAAAGCATATTTTTATATTTTTCCGGGGATACATTTTTTATTCATTTTTTATGCAAAAGATGTAAATTTTTTCATCGAATACCGCATATAATGGGCTCTTTCTTTCTGACCACTATTTACTTTGAACACCACGCCATTATAAGCACATCATTATGGTCATGACAAAACTGTATTGACTTATCAAAAGTTGAACTCTCTGTATTCTGAACACTCTCTGATCTGAACACCCCGTTATTATGAACGCTGCTTTTGTTCCTCGTATCTACGCCACCTCTCTGTAAACTGAAAATGCGTTTTCAATTTGAATTCGAATTCTCTTCAAGGAAACTTAGAGAAACTATTACGTAAAAAATAAAAAGATCAGGATTTTGCGAATATACCTTCCATGTTGCCAATAATTTTAATACAAATCACGTCTTTATCCTCCTCTAAAATGTATAACTTGCGAGAAAGAAAAAAGTTTTATCAGTCGAATTAGATGAATAAATTTGCAATCCGTCCGCGCGTCGATTTGCGGGGAATTCTGGGTAATGGAATGGTATTTTAGAACGTAAATAACAGGTATAAAGGAAAAGATAACGGAATGAGATTAAGTAATGGGGTTTGGGGAAAAATGTTTGTTTAACGATTATTTAATTTCTTTTAGAAAAATAAATAAATAAAGCATTGATATAAGATATCTGTAAAAAATTAAAGGGAAAACTATTTTATTATTATATATATATACATATGCATGCATATATATATATATAATACGTATATATGAAATATTTAAAAAATATTATTTAAACTATGGACTTTTGAATAGATAGTTTCACATTCTTTTACAGTAAGTTATTGGCTCAAGTCAAATGAATTTTTATTTTTCAAAATCATAGTTCAAATTTATTTTTAAATATATCTGCAGGGAGTTTTGAAAACTAAACCTTTTACAAATCCTTATATTTCTTAAGAATACTTTTCAACATTCTAAGTAAAGAGCGTTATTATTTCAACTTTATATGAATTTTTTTTAGAGTTATGTAATCATATTAAATTACTCCTTACAAGTTTTGAAAATAAATTTTAATCTGCTTTAGAAGAGTTCTTATATAATATTTGTTTATGATATAAGAATGAAATAGTCTTCAGAATTTCAGCTATGAAGTATTTGACATTTAAAATATCTTTTTTACTCATTACATAATCGTTGAAAGTTTCCTTAAGCAGCTTAACTTCATTGAAGTATGATCAATATATTAACTATCTGAAATTGATTTTTATTATTGTTTCTTTAAGAAAAAAGAACAGCTGAAATAACGCAGTAATTAAATGAATAACTAGTACTTTCTTCTACATTCACTTTTTCTTCACAGATTATAGGAGATATGATTCACAGGCAATTTAAATTTTTAAAATAAAATTTGTTTATATAAATTTAAAACACTCACACACACATGCTTTTTAGAATCTTAATTTATCTAAAGGAAATAAATTAAAGATTTTTTTCCTCTTATAAATTATATCTATTGAAATAGAACGCTATCCTTAGCACAAAGCGCACATACGATTGTTAAGTTTTATGTGTATATGTCGTATTTTCCGTGCTTTTTTTGCGCAAGAGTAATTTAAATAATTTTTTTTTTTTTTAAATCTAAAGGTATTTAAAATCTGTAAAGGAAAGTTTGTTGCAAAACGGACTAGGACAAAAATCTGATATAAATAGTCCAAAACGTTTGACGAATGTGCGCTAGCACAAGGGCCGGAGAAATTTTATTATATTTACCAGTATCTTTTATCAATAATCTTTAAAATACATTTTTATAAAATATACAACAGGATTATATTATAAAGAGTATTGATACTATATACTGGTAAGAACAGTAAAATTTGTCTTTTAGGTTCCACCCCTTACAAGTACTTTTTTTCAATTTGACCAATTTGAATTTTTTCCCGCAATTTGTATTATTAATATTCTATTTTTTTTAATGGAAAGAACTGACTTTTAATTCCATTAACTTTAAATAAAGAAAAAAAATAATAACAAACGAAAAATATTTGAAAAATTTCATTTCATAAATGTTACTGTACATCGAAAAGAAACGTTGCTACATTAATAAAAATTATATTCTTATGACACATTGTATTATGATAAAAGGCGATTGATTTTCCAAACTAAAATATTGTGACACTAAGAACAATATCAAAGAGCACAAAATACATTTTTTAACTGCGTCATTCTAGCATCTCTAAGCTTTCATTTACAAAATAGTTTTTTTTTTCTTTTTTAAATTTGTGAATGTTCTGTTATTGTTTTGATGGCTACTTTGTGTAAATTAAATTACACTTTTTAGTATTTTATGTATTTTCCTTTCAGTCATACCTACATTGAATTACATAATTTAGTAAAGAAATATGCGTCAGAAAATAATTCGTTCTACTCTCAAAATTAGAAAAAAAAGAAAGAAATGGAATGAGGAGTTTACGCGAGAAATTGTTAAAATCTAAATATGCATATCAAAAAGTATAATCAAGTAATTTTGTTCTACTCGCGAAATTTCCAAATAAATTAAAAAATGATGTTATGTGGAAAATGGTTACAATTTTACAACGCATATTAAAAAAGGATAAATGAATAATTCTTTCTAATCGTGAAATTTTAAGATAAAGAAAAGAATAAAGATTGCGACAGGAATGGTGTCATCTAACAATGTATATTGAAAAAAAAAACCCTGCCGGCTCGGACTACCAGCGGAGGTAGGTTTCGAAGCAATGTACAAATTCCACCATCAAAAACTAAATCAAGATTAGAGATATACCCATACCCAGTTTCATCACTAAGAATATGATCAAGAAAACTGAACCTTTTTATCAAAATTCTAATATACACCCATATATATGTATGTCGATTAGATTTAAAAATGGCGAAAACAAAATCAGAGAACTTCAAAATGTTAAAATATGCCAATAATATACCATAGTCTGCTTTTCAGCAAGTTTAAGTGTAAATACGTTTTTACAAACTAACATGACTAAATATATTTACATGCTTTTCTTATATTATATTTCTAATATGACGTAATATTAGCTTAAAAAATTCCTTGAGGTATTTATTCCATTTTCTTTTTCATGTGGAAATCTTACTCTACTTACTTACTGTCTACTTTGTCTACTTTTTTTTTGTCTCTGTACTTACTGTCTACTTTTTTTCTTTCATTTTTTTATCTTTCAATAGTAAAGTAATTGTTGCAATAAATTTTTT
This sequence comes from Maratus speculifer, assembly GCA_964019185.1. Taxonomy (NCBI): domain Eukaryota; kingdom Metazoa; phylum Arthropoda; class Arachnida; order Araneae; family Salticidae; genus Maratus; species Maratus speculifer. The sequence continues at coordinate 174,618,866 of OZ025297.1, read as the reverse complement.
TTAATATATATATATATATATATATATATATATGTGTGTGTGTGTGTGTGTGTTACAAGCCAAACCCGATTTTAGGCCAAACTAGATTAGCCTAGGCCTAACCGGTCTATCCTAACGCCCAACGGATAAACGAGTTTTTCCTAGGCCAATCCGGTCTATCCTACACTGTAAAACATTTGTGGAAACGTTACTCCATACAATTGGTGTAAAAATGGTGGTAAATGCTGCCTCCAATTTCATGGAGTAATTGTTTTCACATATGCAATGGTGTAGTGTAAACATATATTACTGGTGTGACATGACAATGTTACACCGGTTTTAACGTTAAAATACTCCATAAAATTGGAGGCAGCTAGGCTGCCACATATTTTACGGTGTAATGTTTCCACAAATGTTTCTCAGTGTAACGCCCATCGGATAAACTAGTTTTTCCTAGGCCGAACTAGTCTATCCTAAGTCCCATAGGACAAACTAGATTTTCCTAGGACAAACTAGTTTGGCCAAACTCTAATAGGATAAACTAGTTTAGACTGCTGTTTATTGGTCTGAACTAGATTATCCTTGGCCGATCTAGTTTATCCTAGGCCAGTTCAATTTGGCGTGATTTTATTGAATTCAATGACCGCCTCAACGCCAACATTCTTGTTTGTCCTAAGCTGATCTATTTTATCCTAGGCCAATGTAGTTTTACGTGTTCTTAGCTTACGGAAGTGATTAGTTGTGGACGTTTATTGTTTAAGTCTAAAAGAAAGGGCAATGTAAGTAAAACAACATTGTTTCGATAAATGGTTTTTGACGCTGAATTGACGAATTTGCTTCAGCGTTTGGATATAGGTTCTTTTTTATATGGCGATTCCCTGAATAGTTTTGGGGTTTAATGGTTAAGTATGAAGGGGAAAATGAAGGATTACCCTCCTACCTAAGAAAAACTAGTTTATTCTATGCAAATTTAGATAAACAAATTTGGCGTAGGGAAAACTAGTTTTTTCCAATTGACGTAAGGATAAAATAGTTTGTCCTAGACTAATCTGATTTGGCTCGAAATCCGGTTTGGCTGGAAAAAAAACATGTATTTCACAAGAATAAGTATAAATGTATGTTAAACAAATGTGTGTCAAGTATAAAAGAGTCATTTCTTACAACATCAATACAGAAATTTAAAATGTCCACCGTAGACACATGATGCATTAGACATGATGTTCGCTTATTGTTTATTTTCTGCAGATTCGTGCCAACTCAGATCAGACTTGCATTTATTATTATTATTATTATTATTATTATTATTATTATTATTATTATTATTGCACATTCGAGCCAGATCGTCTGAACATAATTTGGAATCGAACAGCGTTTTGCTCTTTTGAGAAATTAGTTACCTGTCGACATACAAGCTATTCTTTTACAGGGCGTCAAGTTTTTCTTTTCTGTAAAGTCGTAAGTGGAAATTCGATTCAAAACGTTGCTTTAATAGTATTTTTCAAAGGTACAAAACTTTTATGAAAAAATTCTAAACGCCATTTGAATTACATATTTTCTGAGTGAGAATGCATGTTAATCTTATGCATTTGCGAAAATGAAGTAATTCTTAAATGTATTAGGATAAAGCTCTTTTGGATTTGAGAAAAGATTTAAGGAATGACAGGGAAGCATATTCACAAATCTACTTTTTACTGAACATATTCAATAGTTATGATGTTTATAACTCTACTTTTTTTTCCTTTTGTTGTAAACTACATTAATAGTTTAATGAATCTCTATTTGAATATTGAAAGGTTTAAGAATCTAAATAATCAATAATACATTATATATTTACCATTCTGTGAACACAACGTAAATTAAAAATACATTGTAAATTTATTCAATAAATATGCATGCAGTATTTTCTTTAAAGGAATCCTAATTGTATGTTAGGTAAAATCTGAATTTTTGGCAGAAATTGAATAGGGCCAGATTGAGCCGGACTGAGTCTCTTTTCACTGATTTTTTTTACAGGCAGAGCTCGGGGTGAACTTTAATTTTTTACACAGGTCACGGCAAAATAACTTTAATTCGGGAAGGGTGGGATCTGAGCCTTGAAATTCCGGCCCGTGCAAACCTCTGACAATATTCTACAACCCTTCGAATAAAATACATTATATAGGGGTGATGACAAAACCACTTTGCACAAGGTTAGCTATGGAGCAGTAACCGGGATCAATATTAAAAGAATATTGCCGAACTAAACTGGTGTCATTGTATTCACAGGCTGTTTACACTAATCGCGTATTACAGTCGTATTTTTTAAAAGAATAACACCGTCGAAAAATGAAGTAAGGTGGATTAATTTTTCCCATTTCCATCAATTATACTTAGCCATTGAATCCCCAAAACTAATCACAGATACGCATTCTAAAATTAAACAATTATCCAAATTGAAGCAAATCAGATAATTCTGCTCAAAAAACCATTCATCTTATTTAAGGAAGGTAATCCTTCATTCCTCCCTTTATACTTAATCATTAAACCCTCAAAATAATTCAGGGGTTCGTCTTAAAGAAAAAAACTATATTCAAAATTTACGGTAAATCCGATAAATATGCATAAAAACCCATTTATCAAATTTAAGGAAGGCAATAAAACTTCCACTACCCTATTATACTTAATGAAAAGAAAATAACCAAATTAATTAAAGAAACGCCTGATTAAATGAATTCATATCCAAAATTTTAACCAAATTGGATAATTCTGTATTATAACCAATTTATCTAATTTAAGGAAGGAAATAAATTGTAAGTTTCCCCCTTATATTACCGAAGAACCACCAAAATTAATCAGAGAAGCGCCTCATCAGAATGAACAAACTAGTCTAAACTAGTTTATCCTATAAGAGTTAGGCCAAACTAGTTTGGCCTAGGAAAATCTAGTTTGTCCTATGGGCCTTAGGATAGACTAGTTTTCCTAGGAAAAACTAGTTTATCCGATGAACGTTAGGACAGACCGGTTTGGCCTAAGCCAATCTAGTTTGGCCTAAAATCGGGTTTGGCCTGTAACATATATATATATATATATATATATATATATATTACAGGCCAAACCCGATTTTTGGCCACACCGGTCTATCCTAACGCCCATCGCATAAACTAGTTTTTCCTAGGCCAAACCGGTCTATCATAACCTCCATCGGATAAACTAGTTTTTCCTAGGACAAACTGGTCTATCCTAATGCCCATCGGACAAACTAGTTTTTCATAGGCCAAAATAGTCTATCCTAAGACCCATAGGACAAACTAGATTTTCCTCATACCTACTCTTTTAGGATAAAGTAGTTTATCCTGCTGTTATTGCTGACTGCTGTTTATTGGTCTGAACTAGTTTATCCTACGCCGATCTAATTTATCCTAGGCCAATTCGATTTCGCGGGATTTTATTGAATTCAATGACCGCGTCAACGCCAACATTCTTGTTTGTCCTAGGCTGATCTAGTTTATTCTAGGCCAATGTAGTTTTACGTGTTTTTAGCTCACAGGCGTGAAAGCCAGAGAAATAATGGGCTTACAGGTTCTGTATATGCATGTACGCATGTATGTACGCATGCATGTACGTATGTACGTAACGCGATAACTCTTGATAGCGATATCCTATTTGCTTCAAATTTTGAATGTACGTTCATTCTGATAAGGAACTTTTCTGATTAATTTTGGAAATTCTTTGGATAAGAATAAAGGGGTGGGGTGAACGGGAGGCTAATCTCCCACCGTTAATTTAGAGAAATGGATTTATCATGCAGAATTATCAGTTTTCATTTAAAATTTTAGATATAGGATCATTGTGACAAGGCGCCTCCATGATTAGCTGTGGATGTTTATTGTTTAAGTCTAAAACAAAGGGCAATGTAGATAACACGACATAATTTAGATAAATGGTTTTTGACACAGAATTGATGAATTTGTTTCAACTTTTTTGATACAGATTCTTTCTGATAAAACGATTCCCTGAATAGTTTTAGGGATTTAATGGCTAAGTATGAAGGGGAAAATGAAGGATTACCCTTTTACCTAGGAAAAACTAGTTTATCCTATGGACATTTAGATAAACAATTTTGGCGTAGGAAAAACTAGTTTATCCAATTGGCGTTAGGATAAAATAATTTGGCTTAATCTAATCTAATTTGGTTCGAAATTGTGTTTGGCCGGTAAAAAACATGTCTTTCATAAGAATAAGTATAAATGTGTATAAAGAGTCCTTGCTTATAACATCAATATAGAAATTTAACATCTCCACTGTAGAGACATGGTGCATTGGACATGGTGTTTGCTTATTTTTTTTTTTTTCCGCAGACTCATGCCAACTGAGAACAGACTTGCATTTATTATTATTATTATTATTATTATTATTATTATTATTATTATTATTATTATTATTATTATTATTATTATTATTATTATTATTTTTGCATATTCGATCCAGATCGGAGCTCAACATAATTTGGAATTGAACAGCGTTTTCCATTTTTAAGAAATTAATTACCTGTCGACATATAAGGTATTCTTATCACGGAGTCAAGTTTTTCTTTTCCGTAAAGTCGTAAGCGGAAATTAGATTCAAAACGAGGTTTTAATAGTATTTTCTCAAAGGTACATCGTTTTTATAAAAAAATGGATAACGCCGTTTGATTACACATTTTCTGAGTGAGAATGCCTGTTAATCATATGCATTCCCGAAAATAAATTAGTTTTTAAATGTGTTTGGATGTAGCTCTTTTGGATTTGAGAAAAGATTTAAGGAATGACAGGGAAGCATATTCAAGGGGCATATTCAATACAGGGAAGCCCTAATGAATGACACTGAAACATACTCACAAATCTACTTTTACTGAACAGATTCAATAGTTAAGATATTTATAACTCTCCTTTTTTCTTTTATTCTAAACTACATTAATTATTTAATGAATCCCTATTTGAATATGGAAAGGCTTAAAAATCTAAATAATCAATAATACATTGTGTATTTACCATTCTGTGAACGCATCGTATTTTAAAAATACATTGTAAATTTATCCAATAAATATGTATGCACTATTTTGTAAAGGAATCCTAATTGTATGTTAAGTAAAATCTCAATTTTTTGAAGAAATTGAGTCTCTTTTCACTGATTTTTGTACAGGCAGGGCTCGGGCTGAATTTTTAATTTTTACGCCGAGTCACGGCAAAATAACTGCCCTTCGGGAAGGGCGGGGTCCGGATTTCGAAATTCCGGCCTTAAAAATAATATTGCCCAATTAAACAGATAGCTTTGCATTCACAGGCTGTTTACACTAATTGTGTATTACGGTCTTATTTTTTTTAAGAATAAAATCCTCGAAAAATGAAGTAAGTTGGATTACTTTTTCCCATTTCTCCATATTATACTTAACCATTGAACCCCCAAAACTAATGACAGATAGGCTTTATAAAATTAAACAATTATCCAAAATTTGAAGCAAATAAAATAATTATGCTCAAAAAACCATTCATCTGATTTAAGGATGATTCCCTTTTAACCTATGATCCCTTAAACAATGAACACCCACAACTAATCATGGAGGCCCCTCAAGAGAATGCTCCTATATCTAACATTTGAATAAAGTATGCTAAAATGCATGTAAACCCATTTATTTGAATTAAGGGAAGGGGAGAATCAGCCTCTCGTCCCCCCCCCTTGTTCTTCTCCAATGATCTCCCAAAATAAATCAGAAAATCTCCTCATAAGAATAAATCTACAGTGAAAGTTTGATGCAAATCGAGTATTTCTATCAAGAATTATTGCATTAGGTACTTACATAGATTCTGATTACATAGATTCTCATCTCTGCGCATTAGTTCTCAGGCTTTGATAGCCTGATGAGATAAAAACAAGTGAAATACAATATTTCTATCAAGAGTTATCGCGTTACGCACAAACGTACATACATACATACAGTACCTGTGAGCCCATTATTTCTCTTGCTTTGATGCCCGTGAGCTAAAAACACGTAAAACTACATTGGCCTAAGATAAACTAGATCAGCCTAGGACAAACAAGAATGTTGGCGTTGAGGCGGTCATTGAATTCAATAAAATCCCGACAAATTGAATTGGCCTAGGATAAACTAATTCAGACCAATAAACACCAGTCTAAAGTAGTTTATTCTATAAAAGTTAGGCCAAAGTAGTTTGGCCTAGGAAAATCTATTTTGTCCCAGGGGCCTTAGGATAGACTAGTTTGGCCTAGGAAAAACTAGTTTATCCGATGAACGTTAGGACAGACCGGTTTGGCCTAAGCCAATCTAGTTTGGCCTAAAATCGGGTTTGGCCTGTAACATATATATATATATATATATATATATTACAGGCCAAACCCGATTTTTGGCCACACCGGTCCATCCTAACGCCCATCGCATAAACTAGTTTTTCCTAGGCCAAACCGGTCTATCCTAACCTCCATCGGATAAACTAGTTTTTCCTAGGACAAACTGGTCTATCCTAATGCCCATCGGACAAACTAGTTTTTCATAAGCCAAAAAAGTCTATCCTAAGACCCATAGGACAAACTAGATTTTCCTCATACCTACTCTTTTAGGATAAAGTAGTTTATCCTGCTGTTATTGCTGACTGCTGTTTATTGGTCTGAACTAGTTTATCCTACGCCGATCTAATTTATCCTAGGCCAATTCGATTTCGCGGGATTTTATTGAATTCAATGACCGCGTCAACGCCAACATTCTTGTTTGTCCTAGGCTGATCTAGTTTATTCTAGGCCAATGTAGTTTTACGTGTTTTTAGCTCACAGGCGTGAAAGCCAGAGAAATAATGGGCTTACAGGTTCTGTATATGCATGTACGCATGTATGTACGCATGCATGTACGTATGTACGTAACGCGATAACTCTTGATAGCGATATCCTATTTGCTTCAAATTTTGAATGTACGTTCATTCTGATAAGGAACTTTTCTGATTAATTTTGGAAATTCTTTGGATAAGAATAAAGGGGTGGGGTAATCGGGAGGCTAATCTCCCACCGTTAATTTAGAGAAATGGATTTATCATGCAGAATTATCAGTTTTCATTTAAAATTTTAGATATAGGATCATTGTGACAAGGCGCCTCCATGATTAGCTGTGGATGTTTATTGTTTAAGTCTAAAAGAAAGGGCAATGTAGATAACACGACATAATTTAGATAAATGGTTTTTGACACAGAATTGATGAATTTGTTTCAACTTTTTTGATGCAGATTCTTTCTGATAAAACGATTCCCTGAATAGTTTTAGGGATTTAATGGCTAAGTATGAAGGGGAAAATGAAGGATTACCCTTTTACCTAGGAAAAACTAGTTTATCCTATGGACATTTAGATAAACAATTTTGGCGTAGGAAAAACTAGTTTATCCAATTGGCGTTAGGATAAAATAATTTGGCTTAGTCTAATCTAATTTGGTTCGAAATTGTGTTTGGCCGGTAAAAAACATGTCTTTCATAAGAATAAGTATAAATGTGTATAAAGAGTCCTTGCTTATAACATCAATATAGAAATTTAACATCTCCACTGTAGAGACATGGTGCATTGGACGGACATGGTGTTTGCTTATTTAATTTTTTTTTCCGCAGACTCATGCCAACTGAGAACAGACTTGCATTTATTATTATTATTATTATTATTATTATTATTATTATTATTATTATTATTATTATTATTATTATTATTATTATTATTATTATTTTTTTTTTTTTTGCATATTCGATCCAGATCGGAGCTCAACATAATTTGGAATTGAACAGCGTTTTCCATTTTTAAGAAATTAATTACCTGTCGACATATAAGGTATTCTTATCACGGCGTCAAGTTTTTCTTTTCCGTAAAGTCGTAAGCGGAAATTAGATTCAAAACGAGGTTTTAATAGTATTTTCTCAAAGGTACATCGTTTTTATAAAAAAAATGGATAACGCCGTTTGATTACACATTTTCTGAGTGAGAATGCCTGTTAATCTTATGCATTCCCGAAAATAAATTAGTTTTTAAATGTGTTTGGATGTAGCTCTTTTGGATTTGAGAAAAGATTTAAGGAATGACAGGGAAGCATATTCAAGGGGCATATTCAATACACGGAAGCCCTAATGAATGACACTGAAACATACTCACAAATCTACTTTTACTGAACAGATTCAATAGTTAAGATATTTATAACTCTCCTTTTTTCTTTTATTCTAAACTACATTAATTATTTAATGAATCCCTATTTGAATATTGAAAGGCTTAAAAATCTAAATAATCAATAATACATTGTGTATTTAACATTCTGTGAACGCATCGTATTTTAAAAATACATTGTAAATTTATCCAATAAATATGTATGCACTATTTTGTAAAGGAATCCTAATTGTATGTTAAGTAAAATCTCAATTTTTTGAAGAAATTGAGTCTCTTTTCACTGATTTTTGTACAGGCAGGGCTCGGGCTGAATTTTTAATTTTTACGCCGAGTCACGGCAAAATAACTGCCCTTCGGGAAGGGCGGGATCCGGATTTCGAAATTCCGGCCTTAAAAATAATATTGCCCAATTAAACAGATAGCTTTGCATTCACAGGCTGTTTACACTAATTGTGTATTACGGTCTTATTTTTTTTAAAGAATAAAATCCTCGAAAAATGAAGTAAGTTGGATTACTTTTTCCCATTTCTCCATATTATACTTAACCATTGAACCCCCAAAACTAATGACAGATAGGCTTTATAAAATTAAACAATTATCCAAAATTTGAAGCAAATAAAATAATTATGCTCAAAAAACCATTCATCTGATTTAAGGATGATTCCCTTTTAACCTATGATCCCTTAAACAATGAACACCCACAACTAATCATGGAAGCCCCTCAAGAGAATGCTCCTATATCTAACATTTGAATAAAGTATGCTAAAATGCATGTAAACCCATTTATTTGAATTAAGGGAAGGGGAGAATCAGCCTCTCGTCCCCCCCCCCCTTGTTCTTCTCCAATGACCTCCCAAAATAAATCAGAAAATCTCCTCATAAGAATAAATCTACAGTGAAAGTTTGATGCAAATAGAGTATTTCTATCAAGAATTATTGCATTAGGTACTTACATAGATTCTGATTACATAGATTCTCATCTCTGCGCATTAGTTCTCAGGCTTTGATAGCCTGATGAGATAAAAACAAGTGAAATACAATATTTCTATCAAGAGTTATCGCGTTACGCACAAACGTACATACATACATACAGTACCTGTGAGCCCATTATTTCTCTTGCTTTGATGCCCGTGAGCTAAAAACACGTAAAACTACATTGGCCTAAGATAAACTAGATCAGCCTAGGACAAACAAGAATGTTGGCGTTGAGGAGTCATTGAATTCAATAAAATCCTGACAAATTGAATTGGCCTAGGATAAACTAATTCAGACCAATAAACACCAGTCTAAAGTAGTTTATTCTATAAAAGTTAGGCCAAAGTAGTTTGGCCTAGGAAAATCTATTTTGTCCCAGGGGCCTTAGGATAGACTAGTTTGGCCTAGGAAAAACTAGTTTATGCGATGGACGGTAGGATAAAACGGTTTGGCCTAGGAAAAACTAGCTTATCCGATGGGCATTAGGACAGACCGGTTTAACCTAGGAAAAACTAGTTTATCCGATGGGCGTTAGGATAGACCGGTTTGGCCTAAAATCGGGTTTTGGCCTGTAACACACACACATATATATATATATAGATACATATATATATACATATATATATTAAATATATACTTATCAATATATATATATTAAATATGTACATATATATATATATATACTAACGCACCCGACAGACGTTGTCATGTCACCGACAGACGTTGTCCTTTTTGGCACCGACTCCAGAAAATCAAATAAATGTACGTAAATATGGTAATACGCAGAATAAAAACTACGCTCTTAATTTAATTTTTTATTACAATTATGTAAGGAAATTATTCTTTACTCTTCATTAGTTTTTGAAGTCGGTTCAATTTTTGATAGAAAAGTTTATTTTTCTCTTTTTAGTTAAAAGTTAACGATTGTCTGAAGTCAGTTAATCAAAATTATAATACAGGAAATATTATTGTAAAGCATACACGTTTGTCAGCAGTGGGGTTCGAACACGCGATCTCTTTCTTCAAGAAGCTGAGCTTAAATCTGGCGCCTTAGACCGCTCCGACACTCCATAAGTCCGCACTCCATTCATCGAACTTATTCAACCCTTTTAATTAGCAAAAAATCACTATTAGTTTTTGCCTAATTACAAAAAAGTACTGAATCAAATTCGATGAAATGTGAATCTAAACCATTCTCAAATCCACTGGAACACACACACACAAAATTTCATTAAAATCGGTCCAGTCGTATAGGTGGAGTTCAGTGACATACATACGCACAGAAGATTTTTATACAGGGTGATTCATAAAAGATGGGCAGAACTTTAAGGGGTTATAGTACACTTAAAGACAAATAATATTAAATAGGAGACTAAGGGTCCCAGACGTATTCCCAAGGAGAGAGGGGGCATTAAAGTTTAGGGTCCGAAATTTCAAATGATTATAAAAAATGGAAAAATTGGTCGATTCCTTTGCGGTTTTTGCAAAAAATTTTCTTTATGCCAGTATTTTCTTGAAATAAAATTTTAAAGTTCAATTTCAAAAAATGCCGATAGGGGGCGCTTTAGACTTTGGAGTAACAAACAACTATTTTTTAACGTTATTTTTTGTATTTCTTTAAATGATTTCGAAAGCTTAGACTTAAACTTAAATTTTGATCTAAAAATCTGAGTCCTAACGAGTAGTTAAGTAGCGTAAACTGAAATTTGAAATTTGAAACCCTTCTCCCCCCAGAACAAAAATCAGTTATTCCCGATCTTTGTGTCGTAGATTAGGCTCTAACCACTGCCGCGTTTTGCTAAAATTATTCTTTATGTCAGTATTTTCTTGAAAATAAATTTAAAAGAAAATTTTCAAAAAATTCCGATAGAGGGCGCTTTTGACTTTGGAGTAACGAACAACTATTTTATACCGTTATTTTTTGTGTCTCATTAAATACTTTCTAAAGCTTAGACTTAAACTTAAATTTTCAGCTCAAAATCTGAATCGCTGAGCGTGGTTCAGTAGCGAGGGGAGGGGGTTCAAATTTCAACTTCTGAACATAGTTCAGTTTGCACTACTTAACCATGCCCAACGATTCTGTGCTGTGATACGGGGCAAAAATACAACTTTCGTCAAGGACTGCATAGTCGGAACCCAGGTCAAAATTTATGCTTGTACCAGCAACAAAAATATGCTAGTTATTGCTAGGTATTGCTATGGCTGCTAGATTTCCAGCAAAGTGGGCCAATACACACCAAGAATTGCTGGAAATTCTATGCTATCATATGCTAGCGAGCATCACATGCTATATCGCTAGCTTGCAGAAACAAAAGCATGACAAGCTATATGCAAGCATCTCATGCTTATTTACAGCAAAGTGGGCCAATACACACCATGAATTGCTGGAAATTCTGCTGGAACCAGCAAAGTGTAATGCTAGTTTATGCTATTTTACTTGTTGGGTTATAGCACTTGGTGCTTGTCTAGCAAACAAATACCAGCATGAATTTCGACCTGGGAATTCACTCATAAAGGCACTGGCACAGTTGGAAACGTCGATCATGCAAACGTTAAAGCTCCATTCCTGACGCTAGTCACCGGGTGAAGAAGGAGACAGAAAGTATGCAAATGTCAAATGGGGAAGAAAAAGAACACGTATGCAAAATTTCGACACGATTCAGGCATAAAAACCACTGAACGGTGAGTCATGTGTAAGTCGCTGTAGTAATGAATCGGAAGATGGTGCCCTTCACGTATAAGGAAAAGGCTGAGATGCATTTAATTTACGGAGCGGCAGATGGAAATGGTGCAGAGGCACAACGAATGTACGGAGAGCGATTTCCCAACAGGCGGTTGCCTAACCGCAAAACTTTCGAGCGCTTGCACAGACAGTTGTGTGAGACGGGATCATTTCTCGCTTCCCGGTCGAATGCAGGTCGTGCAAAAAAGGACGAATCAGTAGTTGTTGCAGAAGCCATTCTGGATGTAGTAGCGGCGCAGCCAAGTACAAGTACACGAACAGTGGCTAGGCAGGTGGATATCTCACAGTCCATGACTTGGAGGGTACTGAAGGATGAACATTTGCTCCCGTTTCATGTGCAACGAGTCCAGAAACTGTCTCCAGGGGATTATCCAAATCGTATTGAATTCGCCCGCTGGTTTCTGCAGCAGAACGCGCTAAATCCACATTTTGGACGAACTGTGCTTTTCACCGATGAATGTACCTTCACACGTGAAGGTACATTTAACACACACAATGCACATGTATGGGCGGATGTCAATCCACATGCTACGTATCCACATGATCATCAGAGACGCTTTTCCATCAATGTTTGGGCAGGAATCCTCGGAGACCACCTAATCGGACCGTACCTTCTTCCTGAACGCCTCAACGGTAAAACATACCTCACATTTCTGCAACATGTGCTGCCAGACCTGTTAAACTTTGTTCCTCCACGCATCCGGCGGGTCATGTGGTTCCAGCACGATGGAGCGCCAGCCCATTACGTACGAGACGTCCGCAACTATCTGGACATCACATTTCCGAACAGATGGATTGGTCGAGGTGGTCCTGTTGCTTGGCCTGCTCGCTCGCCAGATCTTTCACCCCTCGATTTCTTTTTTTGGGGACAATTGAAGGCTCTTATGTATGAGACACCCATTGAATCCCCCGAGGAACTGGTCGCCAGACTTTCCGCCGCTGTAGGGGAAGTGCTCGAAAAGCCTGATGTTTTCGCGAATTGTCGCCGTTCCATTCTTCGCCGTTGTTCTGCGTGCATAACCTCTGGTGGTCACAATTTTGAACATTTATTGTAATTACATGTTAATAAATATGCTTTGGTAACATAATCCTAATTTTTGTCTTTTTACCTCGTATCACAGCACACAATGTGTGGACATGGTAAACTGAACTGTGCTCAGGAATAGAAATTTCAAACCCCTCTCCCCAGAAACTTAACCACGTCTAACGATTCAGATTTTGGGCTGAAAATTTAAGTCGAAGCTTTAGAAAGCATTTAATGAGACACAAAAAATAACGGTATAAAATAGTTGTTCGTTACTCCAAAGTCTAAAGCGCCCTCTATCGGAATTTTTTGAAAATTTTCTTTTAAATTTATTTTCAAGAAAATACTGACATAAAGAATAATTTTAGCAAAACGCGGCAGTAGTTAGAGCCTAATCTACGACACAAAGATCGGGAATAACTGATTTTTGTTCTGGGGGGAGAAGGGTTTCAAATTTCAAATTTCAGTTTACGCTACTTAACTACTCGTTAGGACTCAGATTTTAGATCAAAATTTAAGTTTAAGTCTAAGCTTTCGAAATCATTTAAAGAAATACAAAAAATAACGTTAAAAAATAGTTGTTTGTTACTCCAAAGTCTAAAGCGCCCCCTATCGGCATTTTTTGAAATTGAACTTTAAAATTTTATTTCAAGAAAATACTGGCATAAAGAAAATTTTTTGCAAAAACCGCAAACGAATCGACCAATTTTTCCATTTTTTATAATCATTTGAAATTTCGGACCCTAAACTTTAATGCCCCCTCTCTCCTTGGGAATACGTCTGGGACCCTTAGTCTCCTATTTAATATTATTTGTCTTTAAGTGTACTATAACCCCTTAAAGTTCTGCCCATCTTTTATGAATCACCCTGTATATAAAGATGAGCATTGAAAATTTCAGGTTTTTGCGCCGAAGACACCGCCAAATTAGGAAAATGTGAATTATCACACGAACTACTGGATTTAAACGAATTTGCTTAGTACCATTCGATTCAGAATAAAAAAATGCACTAAAATATGTTATCAATTGAAAAATAACTATAAAAGCCGATCTTTAAGGAAATTTTTAAAAGTTCGTTTTTTTTTCTACTCATCTTAGGGATAGAATTTTTGAAAATCATTTCTTAGCGGCACTCGATCTTATAAGAAGTATTTTTACCGAAATTTTCAAGATTTTTGGTTCGGTAGATTTTTTTGTGCTGTGATTAATACGAAATCCTGACTTTCTTTTATATATACAGCACTTCTTAATTAGCGAAAAATCACTTATTAATTTTTCCCTAATTAGTGAAAAAGTATTGAACCAATTTCGATGAAATGAGAATCTAAACCATTCTCGAATCCACTGGAACACACAAACACAAAATTTCATTAAAATCGGTCCAGTCGTTTAGGAGGAGTTCAGTTACATACACACGCACAGAAGATTTTTATATATAAAGGTAAGCATTGAAAATTTCAGGTTTTTGCGCCGAAGACATCGCCAAATTAGGAAAATGTGAATTATCTCACGAACTACTGGACTTAAACAAATTTGCTTAGTACCGTTCGATTCAGCATGAAAAAATACACTAAAATATGTTATCAGATGAAAAGTAACACAAAAGCCGATTTTTAAGGAATTTTTTAAATGTTCGTTCTTTTTTCTACCCATCTTAGGGGTGGAATTTTTCTAAAACCCATTTTTAGCGGCACTCGATGTTATAAGAAGTATTTTTACCCCAATTTCCAAGATTTTTGGTATGGTAGATTTTTTTGTGCTATGATTAATACGAAATCCTGACTTTCTTTAATATGTATAGCACTTTTAATTAGCGAAAAATCACTAACTATTAGTTTTTGCCTAATTACTAAAAAAGTACTGAATCAATTTCGACGAAATGTGAATCTAAACCATTCTCGAATCTACTGGAACGCACACACAAAATTTCATCAAAATCGGTCCAGTTGTTTAGGAGGAGTTCAATTACATACACACGCACAGAAGATTTTTATATATAAAGATACACTGGAGTCCAAAAGTTAAGCATAATTGGTAATTAAGTAATTATTTTTAAGTAATGAAAGAAATGTGAATCGGAATGTGCTGAAACTCCAGGTGTGTAAACAAAATAGTACGCGTCATATATTTTCACGAAGAGTTTTCCCCGAAATCAAACTGGGAACCGTCAACAAATTGAAAAAGAACGAAGATCTTTTGGATAACCCTGTCAAAACTAATATAGCAAAAGTGTTCAAACTGCACATTATGATTAATTGGTTTATTATAATGTACTGTGTTTATTTTTATAAGGATAGCATGTACACTCGTAGAGAAATTAAGGTTTTTATAAAAACAGTCCTAAATTTTTCCAAGTTTTTTGCTTATAATTTGCAGAGTTCTTATTATAAAATAATGTTCTTTTCTGAAAATATGACAAACATCATTGTACAAAATACCCTGTCATCGGTATTTAAAAACAATAAAAATTGTATGAAAAATGAGTATGTTTAGTAAATAATTTTTCATTGCGCATGCGTCAACGATATCAAAATGGCATTTGCATTTTGTGTTAGCTAAATGTATAGAGCAACTTCTGTAAAAGTTTCAAAAACATAGCTTGAAAATTCTGAAAATGATCTCCTATAGAATCATCTCAAAATCCGTTATTACTAAAGGAAGCAAAAAAATCAGGGGTTTTACCTAAATATAGTTGTACATGCAATATTGTGTAGGCACTAAACAATGGAATATGAATACAGCCCCTCATCTTTTTGGTTCATTTAGGGAATAAAGGATTTTGATCTCATTCTATCAACGATAATTTTCAGAATTTTTAAGCTATGTTTTTGAGACTTTCACAAAAGTTGCTCTATACATTTAACTAACATAATATGTAAATGAAATTTTAATAGCGTTCACGCATGCGTAGTAAAAAATTATTTAGTAAACCTGCTCATTTGTCATACAATTTTTATTATTTTTTAATTCTGATGACAGGGTATTGTGTACAATGATGTTTGTCATTTTTTCAAAAAAGAACATTATTTTATATTAAGAACTCTGCAAATTATAACCAAAAACTTAGGACTGTTTTTAAGAAAACCTTAATTTCTCTACAAGTATACATGCTATCCGCGTAAAAATTAACACAGTCATTACAATAAGCAGATTAATCATAATGTGCAGTTTGAACGCTTTTGCTGCATTAGTTTTGACAGGGTTATCCAAAAGATCTTCGTTCTTTTTCAATTTGTTGACGGTCCCCTGTTCGATTTCGGGGAAAACTCTTCGCGAAAATATGTGACGCGTACTATTTTGTTTACACATCTGGAATTATAGCACATTCCGATTCACATTTCTTTCATTACTAAAAAATAATTACTTAATTACCAATAATGCTTAACTTTTGGACACCAGTGTATATATTAAATATATACATATATATATATATATATATATATATATATATATATATATATATATATATATATATATATATATATATATATATTTATATGTACATGTATATATACATATACTACATACATACTATATACATGTATATATACATATATACATATACCCATATATATATACATATATTTATATGTATATATATATGGGTCATTCCACGTCAAATGAGCAAAAATGTAAAAAAAGCCGTGGCTGCATAGAATCCGATTTTAATAAAATTTGAGATACGTGTTCATTTCATATTCAAATGTATGTGTACATTTTTTTTTTCTCGAAAAATTAATTATTTTATCAATTTTGAACATTTAAAAAACTTGTGATATAGAATGGCTTGCGGATAATCGTCGAAAGTTGCAAGTTTCCAGTCCTATATTTTGAAAACTATTTAACAAAAATTAAGTTTTTTTATGATATTGAAATCTCTGGATATCAATCTTTATATTTATTGAGTAACAGTAATTTCTTAATATCATAATTAATCAAAAATTGGTTGTAAATATTGAAATTTTGTAATTTTTTAAAAATTTTGAAATGTTATAAAAATCAAAGGATTTAAAAAACATCTCTGAAATTGATGCAAGATATAGTACTATGTATGAAGATCAAATTCTCGAAGTTTCAAAGTTGTTATTTATTTCCTTCATCTTCAAAAAAACTTAGAAACTTTAAAAAATGACAAAATCATAATTATTCCTCTTATGTTACCTCAAAAAAAAATTAAAGGACAACTTCTACATCAACAATATTACACGTACATAAGAATTAATAAGTCCATGACACACTAAAAAAGTTTCAATACTGCCTTTTTACTTTCTAATATAACAAAAATGGGTTCAAAAAACTAATATTTGAGACATTCTAAAGACAATCTTTCTTTGAAAACACGCGCCTTTTTGGAAATTTCTTGCTAAAATAGACGTGTGCTGCCATCTTTGTTTGTTAATTAAATTTAAGATTAAAATACAGTTATTTTAAGAAAAAAATAGATTTTCTTCTATACAAATTTAAAATATTCTTGAGACAAAAATAAACTGAAAGCAAGAATAAAACTCCGTATACTTAAAATATACACTTTTATCTGTAATATCAAAGAGTTTAAAACTTTTGAAAGTTTTTATTCGTCTCCAAAAAAATGAAAAAAAATGTTGACTTTTTAATCAGCAATTTTCACTATTTATTTTTTTTTTCTCATAAAGGAATGAAAAAGGCATGAATTAAAATTATAGATGTATTAAATATATTCAATTAGCTATAATGGCAAAAAAAAAATTGAATTTGGAATAAGTGTCCTTCATTTTAAAACATATATCTGAAATATTTTATTTTTTCCACGATTTTTTTTATTATTTATTTATTTTTAAATTATAAAATAAAAACACAATTACTAAATTATGCTAATCTGTTACTTATAGTCCATTCTTAAGTGTAAATAATTTTTATCACAATCTTTCCATTCCTACGGCAAATAGTCAAACTTGAAATTTCAAGCATGTACACAAGACCTCGATTTCGTCTCAATTTTAATGTAATTTTTTATACTGAAATAAACTAGTCTGAACTCTACTACTTTGCGTTTCCTCGTAAATGATTGTGATCTAATTATATGATGATTTTCAATAAAATCTGTGACATGTCAGCCACACCTGATTTGCTCATTTGGTGTGGAATGACCCATATATAGGTATATATATGCACAATGAAAAATGTCTATTTATTTCTAGTCACAGTTTAAAAAAAAACTGAATTTGTCAGAGCCATGTTAAGGTAATATTCAAATTTTTTAACCCTCCCTATTTCAGGCCACAGGGACGATTTTGCTCATTTGCAATCCCCGCTGAGATATTAAACATCTTATGTGTTTGGAGAGTTTGAAGACGATTCGTGCATAATTGCGACTTTTATCGTGCAGGCAAAATTTAATACATGCATACATATATGTATATATATATATATATTATAAAGTGTCACATCCCTTTATGCATTGATGGTACTTTTAAGTACCAGAAAAGAAATTTTAATTTAATGTATGCACTCTGTCTATTAATGAAAAATTTTTTTCTTTCCACACAATGAAATCGGATCGATCAAATTTAGATGGTGAAGAGAGACAGTCGAAGCTAAATATTTTCAAAAAGTGGTATTGTTCTTAATCAATGTCATAGGTATAGCTTTTCTTTTTTTAAAAGAAAAATTTAAACAACATTTTCAATTATATAAACCTTTCAGTTTAAAAAGAGGGTTATAATTTATTTAAATAGATTGCTTTTATAAGATGTCTGATATTTCAATTCGAAAGTTTCTGGTTCATTAAGATGATTATAATTTTTTTTTCAATATTATACAGTTATATTATACAGTTATATTATATTTCATACAGTCATATTATATAGTTATAATTACCGATATATTTAATCAGTTTTAATCAAAAACCATGTCCAAATTTCACATTATTATGATTTTAAAATTCCAGTATATCTTAAATATTAAAGATAATTATTGAGATGAAGTAATTTCTTGATGAATAATTCCGTAAATAAAGTGTTAAAATAAAAAGTTATGAAGAAATGTTTCAAAAGTATCACCATGCTAATGACTGCAATAAGTAATATTTCTTACAAAATCCACCTAAAATGCGAATGCGTCTAACTGTAAAGTAATTATTTTTACACAAATTCATTAGAACTTGGAAAATGAAGACCGCGTGAGAGATCGTTAAACTCTAACTAGTACGTAGGTTGATCCAAAAAAAAGTTTACAAGCAGAAGCATTTGAAACGTAATAATTGTGGAGCGAATATTTCCACCCAGGGTGGTTGACAGATGGTGCTAGTTGTCCTACAGCGGTTCTACGAGTAATTAACGTCAGTACGCAGATACTTAAAAGCGACAGTAGTGGCACAACGTCTAGAAAATTGGTCTCGCATAGAGGTGCAAGCCGTAGTTCGAATTTTATGGGCCAAGAATGTGGCCGCATCCGAAATTCACAGACAAATTCACAATCATTTTTCTGCATGACACTGCCAGGCCCCATACCACTCGCCAGACTCAGGAATTGCTGCAAAGATTAAAATAGGAGTTCTGGAATCACACCCCATACAACCCCGATTTGGCTCCAAGTGATTTTTTCCTTTTTCCGGCGTTGAAGCGAAACTTATCCGGAACACGGTTAACCTCAGACGATGCAGTGAAAGCAGTTGCCGAGAAATGGCTCAATGAGCAGGGCCCTGATTACTATCAAGACGGGATAAATTAGTTGGACGAACGTTCTGACAAATGCCTAAACAGATTATGTGGAAAAGTAAAGGCCCGATGTGTCTCTTGATTGCCATTTGTATCTTGTTCCTATTGTTAATAAATACTTTTTCCTTTGCCTTGTAAACTTTTTTTTGGATCACCCCTCGTATATTATAAAAGATAAACATTTATTTTCAGTTTGGTTCCACTTTACTATCGAACCTGGGTTTTGAATTTTCAACATGGTAATATTTACAGACATCTAACTATCACAAATTAAAAAAAAATATGCCGTGATACACAAAAAAATGTACATTCCAATTTCCATACTTTTTTTGTATTGTATAGTTTTTTTTTCATTTACAATAGTTTTTTTATGATTTGCTTTTAGAGTTCTTTCAATCTATCTCAATCGCTTGCATTTTCTGTAACGAAATAAAAACAACGCACTACATAAAAACACGAGTAATACGCCACATCCCTCCGCATTAATTTTACTTATTTTATACTATTTTTTCATATACAACTAAATCTAAGTAAATCTATATATGTACTTTAATTCACGTGTTTAATAAATTTTTGCAACAACTTCACAGAAGCTTAATGTGCCTGAAACTTTTAACTCTCCTAAACAATTGTGTCCTTATCAGCTAAACGTTACATTAAATAAAAAATTCTTTCTTTTATCTCATTCATGTTAGTTAATCCTGAAAAATTTAGCTTAGCAGCACCAACCATTTATATGGTTTACTCCAAAATCTAGTCAGCAACATCGTATGTCAATATTTAACTGAGTGTGAAATTTGATGAAAATCTATACAATAGTATCTGAGATCTATTGTCAATTCTTAAAAGATTCTGCGTATAAGCGTAACCTGTTGACTGACCTATGTCAAAAACTAATCCGGATCAATTTATATCTGATACTAACAGAATCTGAAATTTGATGAAAATCCATGCATCTGTACTTGAGATACAGCTATTGCGAAAGCGTGAAAATGTTGTATATCAGTGCTACCTGTAAGACGATTTACACCAAAAACTAAACAAACTAATCTATATCAGGGACAAACGGAATCTAATGTTTGATGAAAATTCATGCAAAAGCTCTTGAGATTTTGCATCTATCTATTGCATGCTATCTATTGCAAAAATTAGAATTAATGTAGTACAACAACCCCACTTCTTGAACGATTTTCCACAAAAAATAATTTACCCAAAACTATATGAAAGACTAACTGAATGCAAAGTCTTATGAAAACCCATACATCAGTTCATGAGATTAGACCTGTTGTGGAAATTGGGAATAATTCAACAAACATAGCAGCGCTACTTGTCACTCATTATTTTGTCGATCAAAGTTCTTAAAAACTATCACCAACTGAGTAAATAGATGAGTCTTCACATTATAATCTAAACGAAACAAAATCAGAAAACATGCATTTTTAATTATTTTTTCAATTAATTTTCAGCAGTGAAGCTACGCTTCTAATTACTCAATATGTGATTTATCACATACTAACTAAGCGTAGAACCATGAGAGTGAAAAATATCCAAGCTGGGGATAGTACCCTGCTGTATTGTACTGTTGGAATAACGCTGCATTTGTCCTATTATTAAAAGATATGAGGACGATGCGCCATTTAGAATTTAACACTCCTACGTGCGGATAAGGTTCCAAATGCAGCACAAGAAAGCAAAATGCAGCACAAGAAAATCCTGCGGTGTTACACGAGACACATATAAACCCACCCTCTTTGTAACGGTTGGGTGCTCGTACTGGGTGTTAAATGCAGACATACTCAGGAATTAAGATAGAAACACAGTTTATTAAAAACGATAAGGGCTCAAGGGGAGTGGAGCAAGTCTGTAAATTTCACAACTGAGAATACCACTGAAAGATTAAACTCATACTCACAGCTCCGGAACTAGCTCAATCGGGGCACCTTCTATTACTTCTCAGCTATCTCTCGGCTAAGCTGCTAGATAAAGCTTATTAGACAGCCCGTGGCTGTGAATATTCCTTTATTTAAAGTTGAGATAATCAACACAATTACTATTGAATCCTTACCACTGGCCAACTTCTCGGGTCAAATACCAAAACTTCTTAGCAACTCACTGGAGGCTCGATGCTACTTGAATACTACTCACTCTGGATCGATCAACGCAACTAGACACACTCTGCTAAACACCAGTGGGCAATCGCCGCTAGAGAGACACTTCGCTGGGTAATATCGCTAGACACAATCTGCTGGCTAGCGTCGCCAGAGACCCTCTGCCAGAGACACTCCGCACACACTCAAACTCCAAGCTTTTATATGCTGCAAACTGAGATACTTCACATTTACATAATACTACTAACCGCGAGCCTAACTGTAGAATCCGAAAGAGACACACACACTCTAGAAAATTAAAGTAAAAGAGAGGATAGATGTCGCTTTTACGCTTACACATGTTAAATTATTGACGTTACGATCTCAGAAATACTAGAGTGCCTTTATCACAAAGGTCAATCCCTCACAACTTATATAGTTTTAATAATTTTTCATCAGTGGAATTACGTTACTTGAAATTATTCCATATTTAATACATGATTTATCACATGCTAACTAAGAATGGAACCAAGAGAGGGGAAAATGTCGAAACCGGGGATCGAACCCGGAACCCTTGGAATTATTTAAATTAAAATGTAATCCAATGGTTCCAGGTTCGATCCCCAGCTTCGACACATTTCACTCTGTTAGTTCCAAGCCTAATTTGCATGTAATATATCACATATTAAATGTAGAATAGTTTCAAGCCTAATTTCACTGCTGAAAATTAGTTGAAAATTCCAATGGTTCTTTGCTCAATCCCCGGCTTGGACATGTTTCACTCTTTTGGCTCTACGCTTACTTAGCATGTGATAAATCACGAATCAAATATTGAGTAATTTCAAGCGTAATTTCACTGCTGAAAATTAATTGAAAAATTAATTAACATTATATGTGCGTTCACCGATGCTAGGTTGTTTGTGTTTTACGTTACGCGAGAGGATTGTGTATTCACAAAGACGATTCCTTTTTGTCCTGCAATTGCAGCTTTGCTAAGATATGGGAGTGAGAAATGTAATGTTGTATTCGTAGCTTAAATGGTAAAGAACTTTAGGCGCTATGAAAAGAGTACTGGGTTCGACTCCCGATTTGGACATTCTTCACTCCGTTGGTTCTTTCCTTCATTAGCATATGATAAGTCATCAAATAAAAAATGTTGGAAATCGAAAAAGTCTCATTTACTGCTAAATTGTCTGCTACATATTTTTTTACATTATTTTTCTTAATTATACATCAGACTGTTTGAGAAGTTTTTCGAAATTAATTGTAATTATAAATTCTTTTCATTACTTTTTACTCGCGCAAAAACACCCGTTTACAAACATGGGATATTTTCTTTTAATATCTCGTTAGCATTGCATAATTCATTTTTTTTTCAATGGATAATTGAGCTTATTAATATATATATATATATATCAGAATGCTTTTACTTACAAAATCTGTATTGAAAGTGAAACCTCCTTCCTCATAATGCACACACACACATATATATATAAGCTATATAAAAAAGAAACAACTATGATAGCGATCATTCTCAGCTAACCAAAGGCAAAAGATTAATAATGTTTTATTAGAATTTGTGAAATTGTTGAAAAAACATTTTATCTCATTTAAAAATTATAATCACGTTGGATATGTCATTTCGGCAAACATCAAATATTGTCCAATGACTGTTCAAGTACTATTTAGAGTGTCCTGTTTATTTCACGTTGCATTACGCAGTCTTAATTTCGAAAATGAAAGCATAAAATCTGCATCTTTAAATGTTTACATAGTTTTACTTCTGGTTATAAAATAAATAAAATAAAATGAAAAGTAAAATTTACATATATATAAAACAGACAATTACATTTTTGCCTTAATTACATTTTTTTTAAATAACACAATTTGTCTTACGCAATAAAGTAAATTATAATATTTTAAGTTTAGACAAAAGGTAAAAAAGATTGCAGCGCATTGTTTTCGTTGTTAGAGCAATTTGAAATTATACTATTTAATGAATAATAAACCAATTAGATTATGAATAAAATATGTGCAAAATACAATAACTCTATATAGTTTTATGCAAGACACAATGCAAGTTTATAAAATATGCAAACGACTTTTTGAGATATTTTCACTTTTAGTAAGCATACAGTTTTTTTTCAGCAAAAGAGTGAAATATAATACCATACTATGTGGGAAATCGGGAAGATGTTTTATATAATTTTTGTTGAGTAAACAAGTCAAGAAGAATTGTTATGCACGCATATTGGTTTTTGACACTTTTAAAATTAAAATATCGATTTTCGATACGAAAACACTATTTCCACTTTTTCTTATTCAATACCTGTTTTATTTACAGCTCGAAATTTTGCATTAACGTATTTTTAAACCGTTTTTATTTTATTAAACATTGAATTTTAAATGCATCTTAAAAGTTGAATGTTTGTCATCGACATACAAATACTAATTTTAAAAAAGTGCTTGAATAATAAAGAAATGATAAATGATATTTGACGTTTAATAAATTGGAACTCAAGAATTCCTGTAAAACGTAAAATATAGGATTTATTTTGATTTAACCAGCACTTTTTTCTGAAATAGTAGGTTATAGATTTTTTTTTATATATATTAAATACTATTTATTTTCAATACTATCAAATCTTAAATATTTATGTTACATCTATTTCAGAATATAAGATCATAATAAAAATTTTAACAGTAACATTTTGGTCTTTGAACGGTATCTTTTAAAATAGAATATTGTGTATTTTAATATAGAATTTCGTTATGAAAATTAAATTAATTTTATCATTCAGGGAGAGAGGTCTACAAAAAATCGTTAAAGAAAAGTGAAAATATTATAATACTTTGTTTATTAATTAAATACTAACTGTATGTACGATAACATATATATATATATATATATATACTAAAGTTTCACTCGGTTTGTGTGTGTCTATTTGGGATGGCTGTCATAATCTATGGCATGCACGAGACTGAATAGATTTTTAAGTTAGTCCAAAATGTTTCCCGATTAATCTAAGACTCCAAATTGTAAAATTCGAATAATTGTTTGAATTATTAAACAAAATTCGACAGTCACACTCCTTAAAAACTCACCTGGTGGGAAAGGAAATATGCTGGCGCATGCGCAGAGCATTATTGACGAATCGCTTGAAAATAAAGATTGAAAAAATTCCCTTGGTTATATTGTCATTATTTATTAACTTATATCGGCCAAACCACTTATTTAAGTTAATACGAAAGATATATTCTGAAACATCGTACTCTTACATCTCCAGTTTCTGAATCAGTTAAAAGATAACGCAGTTAACCTCTTCAAAAAATAAAATAAAATAGAATAAAACAAAAAAGTACGTTTTTTCAAACACGTTTTTCCCTTTTTGCAATTCCCCTTCAGGGCACAATTTTAGATGTACGAACAAATAAGAAATATGTTCTTAAATTTCATACCTTTTTGAAGTTGATGGTATAATCGGTTTCATATAAAAAATCTATTTTTTTCTTTCATGCATACCATCGAACTCAGGTCAATTAGCCTTACAAAAACAATATATATATGTATTTTTTTTTTTACTTTAAAAATAACTAAACATCTGTATTTAAACATATTCTTTATAAATAATCCTTTCTTGATGGAGATAAAGACATAAAATCATATCAGTTTGAGATTAATTTATTTATAATTCATTACGGGTCTGAGCAACTCTTGGAGTATCGATTTCTTTCTTGTATAATTTCGGATAAGAGTGTGTTCTATGAATTTTCGAAAAAAAAAACATTTATTTTGCTAATTAAAAAATGTAATGTCAGAACTATATATGAATAAGGTTATGCACACACACTGTTAAAAAAAAAAAAAAAAAAAAAAAAAAAAAAAAAAAAAAAAAAAAAAAAAACATTTGTTTTTTAAGTTACGAAAATGTAACTATAATGGCGAATGAAAATGTACAATAACATCTTTCAAATCACGCAGGATACCAATAATTCTTCCTTTATCTTAAACCTCACAAATTATTTTATTTTGAAATTTAAAGAAGAATGCAAAAAGATAAATTTTTATTTGCCGACCGTAATTTAGAAAACGTTTCATAGCAGCCTTTACAGTGCACTGTTCGTAGTACCCAAAAAACTAGTTTTTCGAATGATATTATCTCACAATTATATAATTTTATATGGAAAAACATATAGAATAAACAGCATTAACATTAAAATTAACTTTAAAATTTACATTTTTCAGGTAAGAATGCATGTGTAATTTCATTTATGCATCTGAAAATGAGGTCTGGCTGTATTCGGAAAACTAATTAAGAAAGAACTGATTAATTAATGCATTGTAAAAGGTATTCGAAAAAGTTTACTGATTTAAAATTTAAATTGTTTTTTTAATTTATTTTTTTAAATTATTTTTATAAATTAATCTTTATATTTTGAAAATAGATAGATTTCTGAAGATTAAGGAATGCTTTCCGCAATATTGGGTAGTTTGTAAGCGATTGTGGAATATTTTCGTTATTTTTACATTGCAGGACTGAAACCTTTTATAAACTAACTTCATTTCAGATACTGTAGAAGATTAGAATTACTAATCTTCTACAAATCTTCTACAATATAAGGCACAAGTATAATAGTGTTTAAAAAATATTTAAATGTTTATGCCTCACACCATATAAAATTGTTAATAATGGGGGGGATAGGTTTAAAAAAAAACTCTGTATCTTGACGTTTGCATTGAATAATTTAAAATTATAAACCCCCTTACTAATTAAAGTATAATGACGACAATATCATTATATAAAAATTATGTTTTAACAAACGCTCCTTAGACTATAGAAACAGCAATTTCAAAACTGAGCGAAAAATCGTCAAATATGAGTATCTCGCATGGGCAAAATGGCTCCGAATAAAAGTTACTCACCCTTGAAACGTATATACATACTTTTCTAAAAACATGGACATACTTAATTATGAGCACATGACACTTTATTCGTGACACTTTTTCATGATTATGCATGATGTTTGTATTTATGTACTGTTTATGGTTATCAAATTACACCTGTGAAGCCTTTCTTTTACGAAGTCTTTCATTTTTTTTTTGGTTACGAAGTTTCATTCTAGAACTAAATGTTACGTGTCTGTGGTCAAATAACAACGGTTAAAAGTGTCACAACGGTTTTATTCGTGACACTTTTTCATGATTATGCATGATGTTTGTATTTATGTACTGTTTATGGTTATCAAATTACACCTGTGAAGCCTTTCTTTTACGAAGTCTTTCATTTTTTTTTTGGTTACGAAGTTTCATTCTAAAACTAAATGTTACGTGTCTGTGGTCACATAACAACGGTTTTAAGTGTTCTTCCGCGAACTCGATGAAAATGTAATTTGCCACATTTCAGGTTTAAAATATTATTGAAAGAAACGTTTCGTTTGAAATCATAACAAATGACATATTAATATGATTAAATTCAACTAATCTGGTGAAATTTACTTCATTTAACGAATAAGAGGTAATTTTGCTTGAATTTGAGTTTCCTTCCGAAATGAAAACATCGATTTACTCGGATATAAAAGTGTTATTTTTCTCAATGTATTTAAACTAAATTTCGTACAGTTGGATCTACCTACAGTTATTCTACGAACGATTTATTTGAAATATGTCCTAACCAAAAAAGATTCTTCAAGCTGTTGTAATAATCGCACCGCTTTAACAATGCATTAAATTCTTTTCAAATTACCAAGTTAAGAAATTTAAAAATGTAAAAGTTTAAAATAATTAACTTAAAATTTAAAAATAATTTATAATTTTAAATAATTATTCATAATTTTTAAAAAATGTATAATAGTAAAAAAAATTAAACATTTATATTAGTTCAGTGCTAAATTGTGGCTAAATGTTACATATTTTTGATTAATTTGTATAATCATCTTCTTATTTATTTTAATATATTTTAGCTATTTCAAAAAAAAAAATTATGCATAAAAAAGGTTTTTTTAAATGTTTAAATTAAATAATAACTCACTGCTTTTTATTGCTTTTTAAATGATATATAGATGCTTTTATGAAAAATAATTCAATTTAATTCAATTTACTTTAACAACACAACGGAATTTCATTTGCAAAATAATTTATTTTATTAATTGACATGCGCATGAATTCTGCAAAAAATAACAAAAGATTATTTTATAAATAAAAGTAACAAAACTGTTGTTTCAGAGACTCGCCTGTTTCTAGAAGTTAATTCGAAAAAAAATTTGTAACCATCCTATTTTTGCAATAAAAAAAAGTAAAAATCCGGGACTACATAAAAGATCTTTTTCAAAATGAGAGAAATAAAAGAAGAACATTCTAGAATTATGCAAAATATCGACTATTCTTTACTCATAAAATATGTATGAACTTATGGGTAAAGTCAAATGAATTTTCGCAAATCACAAGGGTGGGTGACATTCTATAACACTGTTTAAGAAAACTTTTGAGAAATAAAGCTTTTTTTTTTCATCGAAGTAAGAAAGCGAAGTATTGATTTTTTTCCGCTTTATTTTCACCATTGTTGAAGACAATAATATTATTATTTCTCTTTTTATTGTTACTCAACATACAACATTCCAAAACGTTTCTTTTTACAACTGCCCCATCAGTGGCCGACAGGATCTGACCTCTCCACTGGTAGACAGCAGGTGCTGAGTTCGAACCCAATTGCGGCTGTCGGCTTAACCATTCGGCGTTTTCAAATCGGCCTACATTAAATAAATCTTAACCCAAATCTTTTTACAATTACAAAGATATCTGTACACAAACATAGTTTAAAAAGAATTTCAATATTTAAAATTTTAAATGTTAGTATACTAGCCGGATCCCTTGAAAAAAAATAATAACATAAAACTAACGGTATTTTCTCGAAGTACATCATATATTAGCCTTGTGCAGAGCTTCCACAACATTTTTCTTTTACATATCCTTTTCGTAGTCTTTTCATTTTGGAATACTTTCATTTATGAGTAATAATAAACTATATTTATTTGTTCTTATAATAAGCTGGAATCCCCAAGGATGACTCGGTAGCTTCATCGACTCAAAACATTTCCAAAACGTTCTTTAAAAATCTCTAACTTTAATTTATGTAAATACTAATTTTGATATAATGTAAAGTTTTATGTTTGTTTGATTCAACATTGCTCTAAATGAATATTGCGCCATTGCTCCCCTCAGTCATCCCCAACAATCATCATTAACTATTTTGAACAGAAATCATTGTAATCTATTGCTAACTGACTACGTCAAAATACGTAGTTTATTTTCAGCCTTTCAAAAACAAATTTATGATTATTATCTGTTGTGAAGTGAATTTAATTAAAGGGAAATTGATAAATCAACTTTCGTTCCTGATATGAAAAAGATGAAGAAATTTAGTTCCCAAAAATATGCTAAAAATCCCCAGGACAGCAGGCAGTCTTTACATTGAAATGAACAAAATCTCAAATCTACCACAATAAGTCTCAAAATATCATCCAATTCTGGCAGGAGATTTTCATTTTCAAATTAGTTTTACGAAAACTACTTCATGTTTCTTCACTTTTGTGGAATACTGTATGTCCTCTTTTTTGATGTAGTTTGTTATTTAATGGGTTATTCCATTTTTTTTATGTTGAATTGTAGTATTGTATAATGGTTCTGTATATATAAATATATTTATTGTTAGTTTAACTATGTATGATGCAAGTTCATTATAATTGTGCTTTCATAGATGATATAAAATAAAACCTTTTTAAATAAAATTATGTAATATCAAATATTTTTACACATATATAACAAATAATAAACGATTAATTTAAAATATCATCACAGAAATACATTTTCAGCTGTGAAATCTAATAGAATAAATTAACAGAAATTTCACTCATATCAGAAAATTTTAATTTATTTAAAATTTTGAGACTGATTTATTTTCCAGAATTCATTATATATTTATCTTTATGTAATACTTTCAGAATTTGTACTGAATGAAGCAATTGTATTTAATAGAAAATACTGGTATTTACGTTAAAAAAAAAAAAAAAAAAAAAAAAAAAAAAAAAAAAAAAAGCTACTCAGTTTGTAGCTGTCGGGTGTAAGATAAAAGGAAATCATTATCAATAATAATAAAAAAATTATAAAAAAACATGTGTTTAACTCATACGAGATATGCAAACGTAATCATTGTATCAATTCCAATAATGGCAAATTTCTTTATCTGAACTACATTTTAAGAAGGTAAATTAATCGACTTTCATCACGTAAACGGATATAGTTAGTTTCTTACGTCAATGGGATTAAGTTCACGAATGACCTAGAATTTGCGTGAGACACACAAACGGTTTTAATTTGAAATGTTTTTGACACATTTTAAAACTGAATTAGAAAAAAAAAAAAAAGTAATCATTTTCCCCTACTATGATATATTTAGCATTGAAGTACAAACATATTATAAAAAGTAAAGTATCTGTTTAATGATCCTTTAAAGCATTGAATAAAAATGACCTAAACATCATATAAAAACATTACGTTTTTCCGAGGGTCTAAATAATTTGGCAAGAGGAAAGTTCGGAAGCATGAACTTTACGTTAATAATTGTGTAAAAATATAGCGAATACAAATGATTTTTTTAATTGTTAAAAAAAATCGCATATATTCTGTTTTAATTTTATCATGTAATTACGCAAGAGATAGCTTAAAAATACTGATTTAATTAAAATCATAAATTATTTTTAATATTTAATTTTATAAAGATATACATTTTTTAAATTAAAGCCATCAGAAATCCAATATGAATATTTCATGTGAATATTTCATTATCAGGTAAATAAAGTAACATGATAATAAATTTAAACTAGTCGGATGTGCAAATCTTAAAACTTTTATGTACCCTGTGTTATTATTATCTTAATGCTTAAAAATTCTCTATTCCAGTACCAAAATTAAAAGACAATTTGATATAATCATGTGTATATAAAATTCTGTACATTAGATCTTGAGATATGATTACCAATATAGTCGTATAAATTCTGCAAAATTCACTATAACAGCGCCACCTGTTGCGTGATTTACACAAAACCTAATCTGTAACAATTTAAGTTTCCCTGAAATTGTAGTTACACGAAAATTTGACAGAGAGAGTTAATTCTTCAGATTAAGTTATTGCGGAAATCGTGAAAAATGCAGCATGGCAGTACCACCTGTTGTCTAATTTACTCTAAAATATAATCCGCTCCAATATTTCTTAAAGTATGACTAAATCTGAAATTTAATGAAAATTTGTCCGGTTAATTCTCGAGACAGAACTATTGCAGATATCGTGTAAAATTCATTAAAGCGTATTCTGTTGGGTGATTTGTACTAAAAACTAATCAGCAAAAATTTATATCAGATACTTACAGAATAAAAATATTTATTAAACTCTGCACTTATGTATTCGTCTTAAGATAGAGCGCCCGCAAATAACGCATCACATAGAGACAGATATTTTATTAAAAAATGATTTTGGTGGTCTGCAATACATAAAACGTATATCTACGTCAAAATCCGAAAAATGAAAATTGTCACAAATCCAAGTATTCCAACTTTCTTAAAAAGTCGAATATAACCACAAAATAACTCAAGTTGAGCTGAAATCCGCTCATCTGACGTATTGAAAGGCAGCTTCTAGAAAAGTGTTGAAATAACTCGAGTTTACGAGCTGTTTTAACCAATTTAAATGAAGAGCTATTTAAATAACCAATTTAAATCAAGAAGATTCAATCGTTTGAAAACAACTCTTTTATGATCGAAAAAATTACAGCTGTTTCCTGAGGAGCCAAATCAGCTCTTTCGTTTTAGGAGTGTAATAAATATGAAAGAAAGTAAAAGTTGTAAACCTCCATAACGGCCACTCCCGAATAGCGGACACCTCTATTTAAAGGACAGTTTTCCAATCCCTACCCCCAACCTTACTCCCCCTCCCCTATACCAACTCCCCTTTTTATATATTTAACTTCTGAATAATGGACATTCCGAATAGCGGACACTAATTTTGACGATGAAGGCTGAGAATTTTATTTTTAATGTGAAACAAAAGTGAAAATAAAGTAAAAAAATCTCTAAATTTATCGGGACAATGTGTCATAATTTTTCTGACCACTGATAAATTTAGAGTTAGGCTGGGCAAAATCCCTTTCCCTTGCCTGTATTACATTCAGGGGTGAGTTGGGAGAAAATGTCCGTTCCTCCAGAGCATTGGTATGCCTCCTCCTTCGTCGAAAATTTGAGATTTTATGCTTTTAAGAAACGGCAAAATTTGGTGAGCAGTTATACATTTTTTTTTTTTATATATATAAGAAAAAGAAAAGGTGATTCAACAGTATTAAAACTACCACCTTGACTAGAACTTGACACTGAAAAGCAAATCACATGTAATCGCAAGCAAAAGCAAAAGGTGTGCACAATTTCGTTTCAGTTTTATTGCTTAAAAAAATTTAATTTCTGATTTATTATATAATAGACGGTGGTATATTTTACGGTCATATATTTAGGACATATATGAGTCAAATAAGGAAACATACGCATTTCTTTTCAATTTTTGAATCGCCGAGGTTTTCCCAATAGCGGACACCTCCGAATAGCGGACAGTTTCTGCGCTCCAGAGCTGTCCGTTATTTAGAGGTTTTACTGTAATAGTAAATGTATATGAAAAAAATGATTTAAAAGACACTTAGCATAATGTTATACAATATTAGATCATAA
Organism: Maratus speculifer; assembly: GCA_964019185.1. Lineage (NCBI taxonomy): Eukaryota > Metazoa > Arthropoda > Arachnida > Araneae > Salticidae > Maratus > Maratus speculifer. The sequence continues at coordinate 174,586,435 of OZ025297.1, read as the reverse complement.
AAAAATTACACATGTTCAAAGAATTGCATCGACATATGTTATCTGACATACTTATAATTTTTATATGAAATTGGATCTTCAAGTGAGGTGTTATTATGCAAGAATATCTGTGCCTTCGGTTTTGAAAAATGATCTTCGTTTTGATTCGAAATTAATTAGAAAATGGAAATGTCTAAATCATTTTAAATGATAGTTAAAATACTTAATTCTTCAATCTCTTTTATCTAATTTTACAACTAGTTGGATATGGCAATCCCAAAACTTTATTCTAACTCATATACGCGTTAACACTTCCAGAACTAGTCGGATGTGGCAAACCCTGAACTTTCCTCCGTCTTATACATTTTAATACGTCTTGTTACGGTCTTATTGCTTATTATCCATTTATTCATTAATTATTGTCAATATAGAATACACAATGCGTTACGTACTACTATATTTGCTTACAACTTTTCATTATTTTGCTCCATTTTGGGGACAACGGTTTTTGAGCTTATTCTATGGATGATCACATTCATAATTTTCAATCGATGCTTTTTATACTTTCACATAAGTTGCTCCATACAATTAGCTAACACAATGTGTAAATGAAATTTTGATAGCATTCACTCATGTACAATGAAAAATTATTTAGTAAATCTGATCATTTTTCATTAATTTTTTTAATTTTTTTCTGATTACAGGGTATTGTGTACAGTGTTCTTTGTCATATTTTTGGAAAATAATATTATTTTATATTAAGAACACTGCACATTTTAAGCAAAAAGCTTGGGAAAATTTGGGAGTGTTTTTGTAAAAACCTAAATTTATCTACGAACATACATGCTATCCGCATAAAATTGAAAACAGTTTATTACAATAAGCCAGTTAATCATAATCTACAGTTCGAACGCTTTAGACACATTAGTTTTGACAGGGTTATCTAAAAGATACTAGCTCTTTTTTACTTTGTTCACGGTCCCCAATGAGTTTCGGGAAAAAATCTTCACTGAAATGTATGGCCAGAACTATTAATGGTTACACAGTTAAAGTTTTAGGATAATTCCTCATGTCGTTTTCTAGTTATTTAACAAAATGTCTAAATTCGCCAGTGGCCAGTCACGTTTGGCCATATAGTGCATCTGAAGTGCTGTCAATTATCTATACGAGTGGGAGATGCTTTTTTCATTTATAATAGGTGAGTTTCAATTTAGCTAAACTTTTCTTACTCTGTTGTGTGTACAGATACTATAGATGCAGTGCTACGCAAAATAATTCATAAGCACTCCGGGTTGTCTGTCTAATGTCAATAAAATCAGGTACACTGCCACGCAAAGTATTAGATAAATGAGTTCAAATGAATGATAATGTCTAGAATTAAGATCTGAGTAGTGTTAATGATATTTTGCTCTGTATTTAATTTTAACTTTATATACAGGGCATATAAAAATAATATTGCTATTATGCAGGGCAGTACACTATAATTTAAATAAGCAACAATAACATTAGTAATTATCCTCAAATGATTTTATTTTTAAATATTTGAGATGGATGAAATTTTACAGTTTTTAATTGTTAGGATGTCCTTGCCATTTCTGAAAAAAATTAAGCCCCAATAATAACAGAAACATACTCTACTAAATATGTGCATCTCAGTTTTATTTTTCTAAAACGTAATGGACTACTTAATACTCATTGATGGAATTCAACTTTTTTTTTTCTTTTCTTTTAAAATGTTTAAAACTCCTTAAAAATCTCTAGCATCAGCAATATCAGAATCATAACTCTACTAAATTTATTTTTATTTGAGCTTTCCTTTTTTATGTTTACAATAAATGCAATGTTACAATTTTTAATTATTAAATGTTTCATGTTCCTAAAACTTTTTAAGCATAAAAAAATCAGAAACATCATTCTACAGATATATTCATCCCAAAAGCCTTTAATATTTAACGAAAATATAAAAAAAAACTGTAAAATTAATAATATCTTTCGTTCCGTTATTGCTTGACTTTTCATAAAAAGAAATATATTTTAGTACAAAGCATAAAATATATACTTAATTAAATTAACAGTGTTCTATCTCATGGTATTATGTCAAAGAAAAAGAACAATTTAAAAAACATAATAATAAGAACTTACATGCTTTTTCAGGAGAAAAAAGAGAGACATCTTTATGCATATGAAAATATTTTTCCCTTCCCTTTCCTTTAAATGAGAAAATTACGTCTTATTTAATTAAGTGCTATGACAAAATAAATAAATAAATAAATAAATAAATAAATAACTTGTCACAGTGTAACTGTCTTTCTAATATTTTGGAAATATATATTTTTTATTTTTTACATTAATTAATCTGTAAAAATAAGTACAAATTTATAAAGGAAAATATCGGCAAGTTCACTTAGCAAATAAAAGGCAGATCTGTACTTAGTTACTTTCAAAAAGACTATCGCGAAATCTTTAAGCATTTCTATTGGAACTGTAAACAGAATTATAAGATCTGACATTAAGCTAATCAATCCAAAACAATATATATATGGTTGTGTGTGTTTTGCTCAACGCCTATCGTGAAAATGTGTTTATCACTCAAACACTATGTGCAGAGTGTTGATTAAAACTTATTTTGTTGTGAGAAAATGATGACACCTGTTTAGAGTTAAGGGGGCTTGGGTATGCTTATCTGATTTTAATAAAAGGGTATATATTTACTACAAAAAATTTCGATAAAATGCTTAAAATGCAGGTTTATTGAAAAAACTGAAAGTTTTCATGAATGTTTTATTGTTAAATTCTCTTATAATAAAAAAAAATTAAAATCAGTATTTTTTAAAGAAATATAAATGTTAACTCATATTACTATTAAGCATATGTTTTAATATATTTTTTTCATAAGAAATTTCTATTATATTACTGAAACGATGGCATGTGTGTTAAGTTTGCATAGCTATAAGTTCATCAGCCATATCCTAAAGTCTATTGTTATAGTTTTACAAAAAAAAGAAAATGTAAAAATAATTGAGAATTTCATTTAAATATATCCCATGTAATTACTCCCAACATACCCCACTAAAAAAATTTAAAAAAAAAAATCAGATTTTTGGCTTAAAATCTGTGGGAAATCCGAAGGTATTTGGCCCATTATGCAGATATTTTTATTAATATCTTTAAAAATTCTGCAGACATTTTAAAGATAAAGCCAAGTCTGCAAATTTTCTTCAAATTTCTGTAGAATTTATGTAGAAAGTGGCATTTTTTTTCAGATAATCTTAAGATTATTTTTAGTAGGGTATTGTCTATATTACTGTCTATATTATCGTTTGTTAAACTATATACCAACATATTTCATTTTCTCGATAACAACTAAATTGGGTGTCGACAATAATATTTGGAACATAAATTCATTTTATGATATGCGAACTAGAAAGACATGTAATATGTATTTTAGAAACAAACAGGGAATGAAAATTTAAATTATTAATATTTTATCAACATTCTTATGAGAATGCAGTAAAACAAACAGATGATCAAATGGTAAAAAAAATCTACAGAAGTATCTTTAGTACTTCTACAAAAGGCATATAAGATTGAATTTGTTAGAATCATGAACATGAAAAATTTCTTATCTCTCTTTCTATATCTATACACTATATGGCTATTAATGACCGGATACATTCAATTTTAGACATTTTGTCGAATGTGTAAAAATATATTTTCCAGATTCTTCCGGAGTTTCTGGATTAAAAAGAACATATTTAAAGTCATACTTATCTATTTCGATTTGATAAATATGAAAAATTTGGGCACAACAAAAAGTCAAACAAAATTAATAATATTTGGCATCATCCTGTAAATTAAAATGCATGAAATTATCTATCGCTGAAGAACACAAATTCTAGAGACAGCACATCATATTTGCTCATGTGTGTAAGACTAGCGCGTATATTTACAAAAATGTCGCGATTTCCTTAAAACTATAAAAAATTTGGTATGTTTTTAGTTTATACCATGCAGCGTTCTCAATTAAATTTAAAGCCTTTCTCATAAATATTAGAAAATTTTTGTCAAAATAATGTAGTGTAAGTAGAATATAAATATATTAAATGCTTTAGGAAATGGGAGAAATTGTATGAACAAAATTTTACCTGTGCACGGGCAAACGACAACTGTGATCTTTTTACATAATTTAAAAGTCATCTCTATGGAGCCAATTAAAAAAATATATAATCCCAATAAAATATCGCTAAACTTCAGAAAAAATATCGTTGATAGAGTTAACTGGTTTTTAGTTGTTCTCTAAAAGCAGCTGAATGGCAAGGGATTTTCCACAAATTGCCTATTTTAATATAATTATTATTTTTCATTTTTTATTGTTCTTCTTGGATAACTACAAAATCGAATGTTTTCCATGATGAAAATATGTAGCAAATTCGATTCTTTTGTTCCAAATCCACTCATCAATGTATATTAGTAATTTTTGCCTAAAAGTCAGTAAATAATAAGTGACAATTTGTGGAAAATCGCTAATAATTTTGCTGCTTTTAGAGAGAAACTAAAAATCAGCTTACACTATCAGTGATATATTTCTAAATTTTTACGATATTTGATTGGATTATTTTATGAATTGCTCCATAGAGTTGATTATTTAATTATGTAAAAAGATTATTGTTATCGTTCACACATGCGCAGATAGAAATTGTTCCATACAACTGCTTAAATTTCATAAAATATTCAATCTATTCATATTCTAATTGCACTATACTATTTCAACTACACTTTTCTGATATTTCTGAAATTAGTGTTAAATTTAGTTTAAAACCCTGCATGATATAAACTAAAAATATGCCAGGATTTTTTAGCTTTTTAAAAAATCGCTACATTTTCATGTACATACGTGCTCCTGCGGATTCCTGCACAAATCAGCAAATGTGAAGTATTGCGTTCACAAATTCGTACTCTGTAGCGGTAGATCATTCTGTGTGTTTTATTTTACAGGGTGGTTCTGAATATTATATTTTTTCTTTGATTTCTTGTTGCCGCTCTAATTATTATCCTTATCAAATAATCATTGCTAAATATGAAATCAAACCTATTCATTTTAATCCAGAAATTTCTAAAAAATCTGGCGACTATATTTTAAGATATTTTTCAAATTGTCTAAAATTTAAAGTGTCCGCTCATTAATGATTATACAGTGTTAATATATAGATTTTTAAATCGTAAAAATTGCGTGGTAAAAACCCATTTATATTAATTGATTTTCTGTTTTTTAAATAGCGCTTTATTTTAATGGTCTAATCTCAATTCTATTTTATTATTGTAAAAAAATATATTAGAAAATGTTTTAGAATATTTATCTGTCTTATCACTGATGACATTTATACATACATGTGAAAAGATTGAGCAATCGCACATTTTTTGGATAAAGTATTTTGAAGGATTTACACGTTTTGTAATGCCTTGAACACGATTTGACTATTATTGAAAAATATTTGTGTGTTTGCCTGAGTTTAAGTTTTTCTATTTGACAGATATTTTCTGGACGCATTCGCTCAAGAATAATTTAATCATTTAATCATTCGGTTCATTTAATCAAACTTCAAACTCACATAAACGGTTACATAAACAGGTGTTGATAAGATTTTTATTAAATTGCCCCATGAGCCAAACAATATTGGACCAATACTGGCTACATCTTGGAGCAATATTGGCACATTGGCGCAATATTGGTATGAAATATTGCTCCAATATTGGGGTGTTTACATTTTGCCCTTATTTAGCCAATATTTGCAGTTAATATTACGCCAACATTGGAGTTTCATTGGAAATATTGCCAAAAAAGGCCAATATTGGTCAAATATTGGAATGTAATTGGAAATATTTCCAATGTAACGCCAACATTTGTACAATATTGGCGTTTTATTGGCAATATTTCCAATGAAACCAATATATTGGCATAATATTTGCTCCAAATATTGGTAAAATAAAGGCAAAATGTAAACAACCCAATATTGGAGCAATATTGACGTTTTAATGGCAGTATTTCCAATTAATGAAATATTTTCACCACGCTGGATCATTATTGGATTGTACTAGGGTAATATACAAGTGATAATATTGGTCTGAATTATTCGCGATTTCTGTGAAAAATGTTTTGAAAAGAACTAATAAATAGAATATCACTAAACTGCATTTTCTTATGAACTTTGACATAAAAAAATTCTCATTAAATTTTGACATTGATCATAATACATACATCCCAGCTTATATAGGGCTGGTTATATATCCCAGATATTATTAATTCTATAGTTAAAACTACGGTTAAACCAGAAAGATTTCGACTCTATATCTGTTAAATGAAAGAAAAAACAATTTTTAGAACAAAAATAAAATTTATTTTGTTAGATTCCATGTTTCATGTTGATATATAAAAATTATTTTTCCGCTTGTTACAGTTTCTTGAAATTTAAATTAATGAATTAGTGGACACATGTCTTTTCACATGTCTTTTTCACACTTAAAATGCTTACTTCTTTATATTGTTAATTTATGCAATCTTCCCAAACAAAAAGCAACAGATGGTGTTTAGCATATATATTTCAGTTTTACTTTTACAGATTTATTTTTAAAAATAAAAAAGAATGTTTCATAAAGAGAAAAAATTAAAATGTATTCAATGACATTGATTATGAAAGGTGATATCATTAATAACTTATGATATTGAAACTTTATTGAAAAACTTCTTGAAAAAAGTTATTAAAAATAAATAATTTATATATTTGTATCATTACTAAAAAAATCACACCAGCTGTATTTTTTATCTTATTAATAAAAAAATAAAAAGAATATTGCCCAGTTAAACTGATGGCATTGAGCTCACAGGCTGCGCATACTAATTGTACATTTTAGCCTTATATTTTCAAGGGTTAATTCCGTTCGAAAAAAAATTAAGAAGGGGAAACAGCTCTCCCCTTTCCCCCTTTTTATACTTAATCATTGAACCTCCTAAATTATCAAGGACATGCTTTATCATATAAAAAATCTATATCCAAAATTCAGAGCAAATCGGATAATTCTTAATAAAAACTCATTTAGCATTTATATAATTTAGGAGGAGTTATCCCCCTCTTTTATACTTCACCATTTCACTTCCAAAACTATACAGAGATTTGAGCGAAATCTGACAATTCTGCTTGAAAAACCCATTTATATAAATTAAGGGGAGGGGCATTAGAACCCCTTTTCCCCCTGTTTATACTTATTCAATATACACTTAATAACAGTCACGGAATCGCCTCATCAGAATGATCCTATATCTAAATTTTGAACGAAAACTTATTTCTGCATTCTTAACCCATTCGTTAATTCTTACCCATTGCCCATTGGGTTAATTCTTAACCCATTTATATCAATTAAGGGGGAGGGGATGAGCCCCCTCGTTCTCCCTCTTATACATATCGAATGAACTTCAAAAACTAATCAGGGAAGCGCCTTATCAGGATATACCTATATACAAAATTTCAAGTGGATTGGATATTTTTATCATAATTTATCGCGTTACGCACGTACGAACGTACATAAAGAACGGGCGGGCACATAAGCTCTCAGGCTATGATAGCCTGTGAGCTAAAAAACGGTACTACTCTGTTATCCCGTCGATCAATTGCGCCAAAATTATACAAATCGTCAAACTAATAGCCAAATTATACATATTGACATAATTTTTATTTTAAATAACGAAAAAAACAAATAATTAGTAGAATATCAATAAAAATACAAATAAAAAGTCGAAATGAAAATCACTGAATAACATTTTAAACACGTGATCGTATTTAATGTCCTTGAATTGACAATCACGATCACTCATTATTGGCATTTAATCTTAAAATTTGGCGATAATTTTTTAGTCGACGGGATAACCTAGTAGTACAAAAAAAAAAAAAAAAAAAAAAAAAAAAAAAAAAAAAAAAAAAAAAAAAAAGATTGTTGTGTTTAACACAATTGCTATTTCAAATTGATATTTTAAACCAATTACATTACTTGTCCTTTATGCTATTCAGGCATACATCTTGAAATCATGCTTTCACAAAAATTATTTTTCTTTTTTTACAGCCTAAAGAGATAAGTATGTAATAAAACATTTCTAAAAGGATTGTTTTTCTCCATTCTTAGTTACATAATAAAAAACGTATGCGTGTAATTTTATCTCACAAAAACTTTTGCTTTTGTCATTTGTTACCTCTTAGGGTGGAAATATTATTTGCTTTAAAGTGTATTTTATTTAGTATAGGAATGAGTTTTTAAATAGAATTTGATATAGCTTATGCAATATAATATATATATATATATATATATATATATATATTATTGCATCTTAATGAGGTTTGGTGAACTACATTTATTGGACATTGACATTTATAAACTTTTTTTAATGGTACTGCTATCATAGAATGTCATGAAATGTGATCGGATGTAAAATGTAGTTTTTCACCTGATCTAAATGACCTCATTTTAATAAGTGGATTTAAGTAATTATTTTTTCCTTATTTCCGTAATTCGCAGCATAATTCACGTGGATATTTTGAATATAAATTTTAATACGATATCTTATTTTAAAGCCAAGTCCAAAATTACCTAATGCGCGAAATATAAAGCGAATTGCAATGTTTTATAATTCAAAACAAAATATTACAAAAAAACCCAGTTAAATATAACTTTAATATATTTATTGAATGGATTTATCACACTTTTTATTAAAAAACCTGTACTAATATCTTCTCAGGGTTATCCTAACGCTTCACTGCACGACTTTTTCTATTTTTATACATAAAACATTATTTGAAATCTATATATGATTCTCATAATGGGAAAATAGTAAAAAAAATTAAATTTCAAATTTTAGTTTCATTTTTCAGCTAAAATTTTTTATTTTACGGCGTGAACCCTATATAGAGAATTAGGATTTTGTAATATATTAATCCTAAATTTTGCAATTATAAGGGCTTAAATTAATTAATTTTATCTGCTTAACACTCAGCAATTTTTTATATTAATATTTTTGAGCATTTAATAAAAATAATAAAAGCGAATTTTGCCTTAATAACTTTATCGAATTTTTTTTTCTGTTTCCGAAGAACACTAATCTAAGAACCGAAATTCTAATTTTTTGTTAAATGCAGCCATCTGACATGGACAAAACAAGTGTTATTCTAATCTTTGTATTTTTCTTGATCAGTTACAGAGAACATATTGGCACATTCATGGTACATAATGAGATTTATAGTATTTTCTGGTATTTTCCAGATCTGGCACGCGGTGCATTTAAGGGTTAAGGTACCACATCCACTCATTAGTAGAGAATCATCCTTTTTAGTAATACACTAGCAACCACAGATTAAGGCTGGTATTAGACTGTTCTGTTTATGAAACTATTCCTTGATTTTCAAAAATAAGAATCTGAGATGATAACATATAATCACAATAATAGATCAGTATCTTAGATTAATTTTAAACACGATTAATCAATCGGTAAATTAATTATAACAGATTTAAATTTTTCCATGTTGGTGAAAACGTCCGGGCCAGGATTCGAACCAGGGATGTATTGGCTGAAGTATGGATTGGAACCAGGGATGTATCGGGTGAAATAACCCTCCAGTGTTCGTGTCCGGGATGGCTTTGTTGGAAGAGCATTGGCGGCTTCAGTCAATACATCACTGGTTCGAATCCTGGCCCAGACCTTTTTCACCCACATGGAAAAAAATTCATCTGTTATAGATCATTATCTTGACGCTGATGCAAGTCAAATATTTAAATTTCCTACCCATACTCTTATTTAAAATAGGCATTTTGTTTCAAAAGAACATTTTTAAATGATATATTTTTTATAGAACATGATATATTTTTTATAACTATCTATTCTTCGGTGGATACATTTCTCTCAAGATTTGACGCCCCTAGCGGAGTAACATCCTCTGATCATAGATCCAGATTAGAATTATTTACACTCCGTTCCGGTGTCTTTTAGACAATGAAGTATGTCGCAGGAAAATATTAAATCCTGCCAAAAGAGAAATACACTTACACTGTTAAAAATTTGAAACTTTTTCTGCATCATCACTCCACCGCTTTTACAGAAAACGATTACTCCACTGTATTATGGAGTATTCTCATTGATTAAAATAAAGATATTCTATAAAAGCGGTTGAGTGACGATGCAGCAAAAATTTAAAATGTTTAACAGTGTACATTTTATAAAACATCCGCACACAGAAATGGAATCTTATTCAAATTAAAATCGATTTGGAAAGTGTGTCCGAATCCAGGCTGTCAATTATCTGAAAGGGGCAACATCATCAGTCCTACTGAAGAGATTCAAACACTTTTAGGGTACCAATCGAAAAATACTTAGAATTATATTTTGATAACAATGATAAGAAGTTAAATATAGTTCCTTACAATTAATATTCTTAATGTCAGTATGATTTACAATTTCTGGATACAAGACATTTGCCAGTAAATCAATTAATAATAGATTTTCATTTTTATTGTTTCATTTTTATTGTTATGAGAACTTGTGAATGTAAAAAGATTTAATAAATACAAATTTTGGGTCCATCAATACAGTAAATATTAGTTTAATAAGTTTCTTTTAAGGGATATTCTGATCTAGGGGCATGAATTTTATGTATTTTTTGAAGTGCCGTAAAAGAGGACAAACAATATTTTTATTATGCATTTTTTTGTCATATATTTATTAATATTCACAAGAATACAGAAAAAAAATATGAAGAAATTTAAAACTTAAAAGTTGTCGGCCGATAAAGTGGGGGTCTTCAAAATGGCGTGCGATTGTGACCACGATTCCAATCCTCCTAGCAAACTGAAAAAAATATTAATGTAGAGTAATGCCGCTATCATACTAACTAAGAAAGAGTTGATTTTTTTAAAAATAATAATAATAAAAATAATTTTTGTACTACGTTTTTGAGATTTCTGAATTTCTTAAAAATAATAAAAATTCGAATTTTGGGCTGAGGATAATTAGTACAATAGATAAGTGTATAAATAAGACTCACGTCAATTTTCAAGTAATTATGTTCAGTAGAACTTGAGCAATCGTGGGTACCATTTTAAAAAAGATAGTTTCGGCGAAAAGGTGTTTAAAAATCCGCGTAAAGTTTTGCGGTGTCTAAGCCGTACAGGTGATGTTTTATACTTACATTTATTCAATCCGCCATTCCTTCTGCAAACATGGGACCTTCCTTGACTTCGAAAAAACATTTTCCGCGTTTCTCCCTTCCAATCGCGTAGTTGTGGCCTCCTTTGGCGGGTTACATGCTCGAATCTCTGAGCCCTCAGTCCGGGGGTTCTCGTTCCACGGCAGTGAATAAGCTTCCGAACCAATTTTGATTCCCATAAGTGTCATCATTTTTAAAATGGGAATGAAGCCTTCATTGAATATGTAAACTGTAATAAATGTAGCAATTTCAATTTTTTTAGTAATAGAATGAATATGTTTAGATGCGAAAGTTCAAGTCAAAGAGTTTAGAGATTCATTATTATTTAGGGTTTCTGAACCTAAAAATAGACTCAGTAACTCCTCAGAAAGGATTTATAAGGAAACATTCACTGATATATGGATAGTCCTTAATGTTTTTTGGCCGGCTGGTCTGGATGCCGGGTCACTAACGCAGGTATATCTCCGAAAAAAATCGAATTTTCAAAAATTCTCTTAATGACACATTCTTAAAGAATTAAGCTTTGAAAGTATGAAAAAAAAATCAATTTTTTGAAATTTCTAGGCTATAATACTACCTTAATATTTAGGTATTATTCTATTTTATTCAAAATCTGTTATGATTCTATTTTATTTAAAAATTGTTTGTATATGCATAATTTAGAGTTACGTTAGGCGTATAACAATTAGTGATTTTAACTTACACATTAGTGAGAAGGACTTTTAAGTAAAAAATTCAAATATCAATTTTGTATATAGAGCATTTTTTGGATAATACAGTTAAGAATAAATAACGTAGGCAGATAGGAAAAGCTGAATTGCATATTATTAATGTTTTCTTACTTTGTAAAAGGCAATAATTTTTTTATCATTTTGAAAAACTCAAATGTCCTGTGCTCACCAATGTACATTTATCCCACCAAAAATCTAGGTTTGGAACGACTTTATGAAGTGTTGAGTGCTACTGTGAGAATTTGCTTTATTATTTTTTTCTGTTTGTGTATTTATTTATTTTTTGTGTGAATTGCAGAAAAACGAAAGACTATTGATTTTTTTTTTCATAAAAATATTAAAAATAATTAAAAGTTATATCAACGTTATTCATCAGTAGCGATTTTCAGCTATAAGACATGTAAAAAAATTAATTATTTTTGTGGGTTTTGTTAAAATGTTAAAAATCAATGACTTTATTGATTATGTTAAAACAAATAATGCCTTCTATAATTATTCTTTATTGACATTTTCCAGAAACTTAATGTAATCTAATTAATTATATATTTTTTATTAAATGTTTATCCTAATTTAACTTTTTAAATAGCTTTATTGGAATTTGAAATTAATGGATATTTCTGAATAAAGAACTTTAATAGCTGTTTCTCGAAATCCACTGTTATGTTATCTTGGTGTCTATGTATATAATATACATATTATATAAAAGGTATTTCTCACAAAATTATATATATTGATGTGAAATAATATTTTATTTTAGCATTAATGATAAAACTGTATATTATTACAGTTTTTCTTGCTAGAAGTTTGTTTTATGTACTCAACAATATATTCAGCATAGAATTATTATTAAGTGGACGAAACTCAACATGTGTTACCCAGTGTAGATACTGGATAAAATGTTGTGTAATTTATTAATAAAATTTCGACTAAATGTTTGATATTAGTATAAAATTTTACTACATTCCAGTAATTCAAGTAATAGTATACTCCCTCTGTCCCAAATTAGTTGCTATATTTAGGTTGAAAATTTTGTCCGACATTAGTTGCTACAGTTCAAGTAGGTGGAGTCATCGAAAACTTCTGATGCAGTTTAGTAAATAGAGACCTATAAGATTATACGACAAATAATATTATATTGTGAACTAGGTGTTAGAAGGGATGCATATATCCTGTTACGTAGTTTTTAAATTACAGTTAGACTATTTCTCCCAACGACTCTTTAATTAAAAGACATTGATCAATAGACTGGGCGTAAAGATGATGTCAACGCGGAAGCCCCTTAAAGTGACTACACTGTTAAGCACTGTTAAATAAGAATGATAATTTGAATGTGTAGAAATAAAAATAACAAATGTCACACGACCTATTATAAAATGTACGATAATTGTAATTATGTATAATGATTTACATTTGAAAATTTGAAAATTTGAAAATTGACAACATTTGAAAAATAATTAATTAAGCAGTACTGCTATAAATGTTAGATGAAACTGAACCTTTGACGCATTGCATAAGCAAAGGGTTTATTACCAAAGTAACATTTATGGCAGTCATGGCACGACCGAGATCGGACTCGAATAAAAACAAAATTATTGATGTAAAAACTGGCATCTGACAATTTATTTATTCATAAAGTAAAAAAAAACACTATGAAAAAAAAAGCTGTGTTAAAAATCGTAAAGATGAAAGAAATCTGAAAATGTTTATAGGAAAGATGTTGCCAAGCTATACGTGAAAAATTTCCCAGTAGTGCAAATTGAGTTCTATATACATAGAATAGGACAAAGCCTAGCTTAACTTCGCAGTAGATGATCCCAGTATCAAAGGCGATTATTTACAAGATGGATGGAATTTGCTAGTACGAAGCTGTAAATAACGCAATAAATATAAAACAAAATGGGGCGTGGTAAAAGAGCACGCAAACTCTGGATTTTTTAAACACAAATATGGCACTAATTTACGAAAGGATGAAGGAAATTCTTGGTAAGTGAATGTTGTCGATAGAAGCATGGCGCAATGAAATCTCTGAAAAATGTTCAAACAAAATTATGAAATCATCAGTACAATAATATTCAAATGTAGCTACTAATTAGGGACAGAGGGAGTAACCAATTCTAAATTATTCAATTGCGTAAAGAAAATCTTCTTATAAAAGTAGAGTTTTAAGGAAAATAACTTTTAAATAATATGACATCAGTGAAAATCAAGGATCTTGGAACAATAAAAATTTTTAAATAAGGTTAAGCATAAATTTATAAAATTATTATTCTGAACATTAGGAAAAGTAGTTCATTCAAATTTATGCTAACTTTCGCAGCATGTCATGGATGATGCATTAACCAAGTTATGTTCCCCAACTCCTTATAGTAAAGCGTATTTAATCAAGCACTATAATTAGTGAAACTAATTTCTTTTGTTTTACGTTATTTGATACAATTTTTTTGTTACAATGTAAATATAAGTTTTAAAGAAATAATGGATATCTATAGTGGAGTGAAAATAAATGTATATATATATACATTTTTTAAATAACATAATACTTTATAGACATATGATTTATACAGCCATGGGAAAAAATATAAGGACACGTTGAAAAATACGTAGTATGTGATAAAATTATCATCAACTGAAACCACAATCAAACATTATTTACTACTCGAATTAGCAAACACTATGAATCTATTAATATGAAATTAAATTACAATAACATTCATAAAATACAAATGAATAGAAATATATATCGTGAAACATGGAAAAGATTATAAGGACATAGCGAAATATTTCTCGAAATATATTAATATTTTACAATCATGTTTATTTTAAACAACCTTTATTAATCTTGCAGGCATTGATTTAGAAATTTCAATTAACATTTATTTAGAATTGATTTTCAACGCAAATTAGATAAATGATATGAGAATGTCTGTATTTGTATATTTTGTGCCATACTTACATATTTCTGTAGCTAAATTGCATCACATATTCCCTATGGGATTTAAATCAGGGTTTTTTGGTGGCCAATCCAAAAGTTATATAGAATTAGCCGCGAGCCATATAGTTACATGCTAGACACATTTAACATTTCATTGACATTTCGAAACAAATAATCACCATCTATGATAAGGGGAAATATTTTTTCAACTAACATATTCACATATGATTTTGAATTTATGTGACCATTAATGGACAAGATTGGTGTATGTTCCAACTCAATCACAGAGCTTCCCCCTTATTGGTGCTTCGAAAGCAGAGGTTTATATTTTGTAAACACGTCCAATAATGTAAGATACCCTCTGATGAGTCCCAGATAATTTTTTTCGTTCGAAAGTACTGCATCTTTCCAACTGTTTATATTCCAACGAAATCCAAAAGAAACGTGGTTCTAACCAAATTGTAACCTAGGCTTCACAAGTTGTTTTGTAAGTGGTAGACGTTACCATAATTTAACATATCTAACATTGGTATTCTTTTGAAGAACATTACATACTGTTCAACTAGTGCATGGTAGAATCATTTCTGTTTTAATTTGATTGGAACTCGTTTCTTTCAAAAGATCTCGGCGGGCAATTCCAAGTTTTTGGTGCACAGTCAGATAATCTGGTCTACCAGTTAACTTCTTTTTGCCATAATATTTTAAATTCTTTAAAAAATTCTGCAGGTAGTTTGAAAGAAGATTAAAGTACATGTTTCCTCAAAAGTCACATAGAACTTTTTGAAAGGTTATATGCAGATTTAATTCAGCAGTTTATCACCTTCAAATTACATTCATTGATTTAGCAGCTACATTAAATATACCATTAGCGCAGAAGGAAATCAAGGAAGGGTAACAATTTCAATTAATATGCTTGCACTACGCAGCTCCTTAAAAAGTATTGATAATATACGTGAAATAAATCAAGATTGTTTTAATAAAAAAAACGGCCACGCAAACAATTTAAAAACATATCGGCATAAAAAATTATACTGACATTTAACAATTTGTATTAGTTTATCTATATTATCAGATATATGTATTATTATTTGGTAATAAGAGCAGCCTTTTCAATTTTCAAATATTTGAGACTTTAAAATGCAAAAGAAATCTGTGTTTATTGCATCAGGCTGTTTTAAATTGTGCAAGAACAGTTATAGGAGGGAAGGGATACATTAAAATAAATCTCTGCTATCACAATAGCCTAATTTCAACTCATTTTTTATCCCATTCATTGGCTATAACACAAATTAAATGTATTCACTATGTAACTAAATTACTTTTAATTCTTATACTCACCCGTAAAACAGCTTATCATTATTTCTAAATTGTACGAAATATTTTTATTCAGATCTACAGTACCATAACTTTATTCAATCTAATTACGTTTTATGTGAAGAAAATTTCATTAAATTCCAATACATTTTTTGGATTATAATCCGCAAAAGTTTCTTGGAATTTTATAAATTTCTTATTATTTTATTTTAGATTTTATTTTTAAGATTCTAATAGAAGCGAAGTTAATTAAAAGACGGTTATTTGGAATTCGAAAACACACATACGTGATTAATTGATCCTTGTTCATTGTAAAAAAATTTATAATATCTTTTGTATTGATGCAGATTTTACTTCTCCAAAGAAGTATGATTTACATCTCCAAAAGAATATTCGTCTTAACCAAATTACCAAAAGAAAGCAATATTTTTTGCACATATTTTAAAATGTTTCTTATAAGAAAATTATGAATAAAATATCAATATGTAAATAATTTTATAGAGAATTGAGAAAAAAAGACATGAAGTAATTAATTCTCTTGCGAACACAGACTTCGTGAAATATGGTAAAGAATTGTATGCCACTTATTCAATATAATATACATAGTATATTTTTGTAGACTACAAATAATTTTCTAATTTCAAGGAAACATTTTCTATAGCATAAATTTTCAATTCTTAAATAAAAATTGTTGCAGCAAGAAAGAGTTCTGTGATTGATAGAACTCTTATCAGTGTGATAAGTGTTGAATAATTTATATTTTTTGTTGGTCTACTTTTTGTGTATTCTATTTTAATTGAATTTCAAACAACGCTACTGGTTTTAACGAGGCTTTTTTGAAGGATTCATATAAGAAATTCCACGTGAATATATATATATATATATTACCCCTTTTATAGATTAAAATTTAATTGAGACTTTATTTGGCTTTATTTTATGCTTAGCTCTGTATTATTTAACTTTGCGTTAGACTCGATATTTGTTACGCATTTAGTCGCGGAAGAAATATGTTACCCATTTCTAATGTGCTAGTATAGAAAAAGTAAGTGAAAAAAAGAGAAAAAAAGAAGTAATAAATCAACATTATAAAACCATAAAATATACATTTCAAAACTTTTTTTAAAAAGTTACAACAGTTTTCGAACGCTGCGATTGGGAAAATGGAAAAAATACGCAATATACCAAAATTTCAAAACGTTTTACTGACATTTCTTTCAAATAGTCGCCACATATAATATTTAAAAAAAATTAGTACCATTTTCGGTTAGTTTTGCTATCACATACATTACATCGACGTCTATTATTATCACGGTTCGATTGTTCTAGTCTTTGAGGTAATTTTTTAGAAGAATGTTTGTCCATTTCTTTGATCACTCAGCAGTCAACCGTGCACTGATTTGAGTTCTATTTGAGGTTTAATAAATTTTCAATGAACTGTTTTAAAAAAGTTCTAAAAAACCTTCTTATTTATGTATTTTCTTTTAAAAATAACCAATCATTGACATTCAAAAGTTCTTCAAAAGTTGACATTAAAAAAAAATCTTGACGTTTTATTCAACATCAAATAAAACTGGCTTTCTAAAGCAAATTATTTTTAATTTTGCATTCTCCGTAGTTGGGCTTCCATTTCAATATTAGTTATGACATTAATCCACAAATCCTAAACAAATAAAATAAAATAAAATAAAATAAAATAATATAAATAAAATAAAAAATAAATTATGAAAATAATACGCGACGACCACGTACATAAATTATTAGTAAAATTATATTTGGCTTAATTTTATTTATTATTTATCATTTTTTAAGGAGATAAATTTATGTATTAAAACAAAGTAAAGGCAATATTATTTCGATTATGGACATTTGAAAAAATAATTTTTTATTCTATTATGCAAAATATTTGCTCCTATCAAATATATATGTTTTTTTTTCAAAATCATTCTTCAGAAATTCGTTCAAAAATATATCTGCAGGCATTTTTGAAACTAAATGTTTTACAACTTCATATTTCTCAAGGATACTTTTCAAAGTTCTCAGAAAAGTGTCTCATTCTTTAATCTTTTAAAGTTATTATAGAATTAATGGTACTTAAAACTATTAAATATCTATTTACAAGTTTTGAAATTAATTTTAAATGTAATTTTGAAGATCACTTACATATTATTTTTATGATTAATAATGTACTAGATTTTTGAGTTTATGCTATCAAAAAGTTGACATTTAAAATTTCTTTCAATTCATCACACACTTTAAAAATATTCCTTTATGATGACAAACTTTTTTGAATTATTATGAACCTATTAACAGTCTGAAATAAATATCATTATACACTAAAATATTTATTTTTTAAATTTAAATATCTAAAAGAATACACTAATGAAAATAATAACAACACTACATTATTTTATTTTAGTTTGTCTTTATGCATTGAAAGTCATTTAATACAAATAAAATAGCATTTTCATGAAGAAAATTAAAAAAAAAAGTGCCTAAAAATATTTGAGTTTAATAAAGCAAATGGGAGATTATTTTAGTCTTTTGTTTTGCCTAAAAATAAACTAATTATTCTGGGACTTCATGTGTATACCGGTGTGTAACTACTCCTGACTTCACAGATTACATTTATATATTTTATCCGAAAAAAGCGTATACAGTTAGACTGTTATACACGACAACATTGCAGATTTACATTTTTATAAATACATTAAGAAAATTAATTAAACAAACACAGTGAGCTATATAACTAATGTTGAATGTTAATCTACTGTCGCCCACGTGTATTTCTTTAATTTATTCTACGAAATATTTACTTTTGTTTATGTTCTCTTTAACTTAAAAATAATGGGGAATACTAAATTCACACAAAAAACAATAAAATATTATTTTTTTCTTTTTTTCTTTTACTTTTGCATCATAAAACATTCTAGTTTAATCCAGTTACTTTATAAACAGTAAACAGCGCTAAATAGATATTGTTTTAGAACACTATTTTTTCCATAAAAAAAAGAATTATTTTCTGAATGGTTTTATCTAAAATGAAACTTTATGATAATTAATTATTGAAATGTTAGATGAACAAAATTTTAAAATTCAGACATATTTCACCAGAACTTTAAAGTTTAATCTGGCTTCACTATTTTTAAAAATAATTCACTTGAAATATAAACCAAAACATCCCTCTTAAACGCCATTGTTTCCGAATTTGTATAATTTTTTATACTATGAAAGTTTCTGTAAAACACATATATATGTTGCTGTTCTTTTCGCTTCTGAGTATTTAATTAGATTTTTCATTGAATTAGATTTATGCATGTAACGCCCTCCTGACCTTTCAGATATTGTTTATATATGTATCTGAAAAAAGCATAGTGAATCTTTTATACAAGACAACATCGCAGATTGGCATGATATAATTACCTTCAGGGATTTAGTTAAAGTAATAGAGTAAACTTTATAACTAATCTTGAAAATTAATCTACTGTCACCCTCGGGTTCTTCTTTAAATTTTTCTGCGAAATATTTACTTTTGTTTATGTTCTATTGAACTTAAAAATAATGAGTAATACTAAGTTTACACAAAGAACAATATTTTTTTTTTCTTTTTTACTTTCGAATCAAAAAACATTCTTGTTTAAACCAGTTACTTTTTAAACAGTTAAAAGCACTAAACAGATGTTATTTATACCATCTGTTATACCACAAAACCATTAATTATTTTCTTTTCCTTAAAAAAAGTTTTTTTTTATTTACAAATGAAACTTTCTAAAGGACTATTTATAAAATGTATAAAAAAATATATAAAAGTAAATATAAAGGTTATATATAAATGTATATGATATATATATATATATATATATATATATATATATATATATATATGTGTGTGTGTTTGTATATTTATTATACATGATTATTAAATTCGGAATATCTTTCGGAATATTTTAATAAGTTATTGAAAATTTGGATGAACAAATGTTAAAAACTCAGAAATATTTTACCAGAATTGGACAGTTTAGTCTGGCTTTACTATTTCTAATAATAATTCTGTTGAAACATAAACTAAAACAATTCTCTTAAACGTGTAATTGTTTTTGTGTAATTGTAAACCTGTATTTGTATAATTGTTTTATAGTAGAAAAATTTCTGTAAAGCAAATATATTCTGAATTTTTTTTATCTTCTGTGTATTTATTTAGACTTTTGAAATAAAACAATCTGATTCTGATATAAGTTTTAAAAATGCCTGATCATTAACATAATAGAATGAGATAAAAAAAGAATACATAGAAAATATTCGACTAATTAAAAATTTGTTGAAATTATTTTAGACTTATTTTAGAGAAATTATTCAATAATATCTCTTGTCTTTTTCATCATATATATAAATAATTACTTCCTTCAATTTTGTTTTTTCAAAACGATTTCTAGAAATCGAAGGATTATTTTAAATTTTACAATGGAAAAATTGCGTATTTTATCACAGGGATTAAAATCGCATTTTGCTAATTGTTAAAATCCTCTCAACGTGTAAACGAAAACTTGAATAAAAAAAGTAAGAAAACCTAAAGCGAGCAATTTTATACCACCCCCAAAACTCGCTTAATTTAGGTCAAGTTTAAATTCATTTTTTAACTGTCTAAAATAAATTAAAAAAATGTTATGAAAATGTAATTTCCAAATAAGATAAGAAAAAAGTACTAAAAAACTTTTATAAATGTTCATAAGTTTATAAATCAGGGGTTTGAGTATATAATAAATTGATTTTTTCTGTGATTTCTTTTGATCAGTTTTATCTTTTAAAACTTTTATTTCTAGTACTTATTTGACTTTGAAAATTCAGTGAATAAATGCATTTTTTTAAACTTTTTTCTCAAAACTATTCTATTAAAGTACCGTTTACACTATTGAATTTTGAAATTTTTTTTCCATAACACTTAAATTTCAGTTTTAATATTCTTTTGAAAGAGCTTTTTTTAGTCTTCAAAATTTTATTTATCGATAAATTTACTCAAGTAAATGTTAGAGCATATTTTCTTCCTAACATCCTATTTTATTGTTGTAGTTGTTTATTTACAACGTGAATAAACTCTTCTAAGGATGTCTTTACATTTTTGTTTTACCTTTTTTTTTCAAGAATTTACGAGAAACCCGTCGGTTCGTGGTTTATTCACACACACAAAAAAAAGAGAGAGAGAGAGAATTAACAATGGAAACGGAATAAGAAAATACAATTGAGTTTAAAGAAACATTTTCCTACTGCAGATTGCCCGCCCTTTTCCACCTAAAAATGAAAAGAACCACATAACCAGAAGAAAGACACCACGTGTTGAACGATATGTCTATTTGGGCATTACGTTTTAATCACTCTTTTAGATATCGTTATCAAAGCCTTACATACTCAAATACTGATAAATATTTAATTTATTTAAGAATGCACAACTGTAAGTTAATATTTATTATATAGGGGAAAAAAGTAAATATAATCATGCTTAAAAAACAAAGTTTTATATTTTGTGTTACCTTGTAAAAATACAGATGATACCTAAATTATCTTTTGTTGAAAAAATGCTCTATTTTCACGCTGAAAAAAATTGTGTGAAAAAGTATCCAATATAAATTTCATTCAAATTGAAACAGAATTTCAACGTATCCAAATAAGTGACATATTGCGTATTCAATATTGACACTAATCAATGGATGTATGCATACAGCCCCTCATCTTTTTGTTTTATTTGGAAAACGACCGATTTTGAGTTTTTTCTACGACTATAATTTTTAAAATTTTCAAGCTCCATTTATGAGACTTTAATTAAAGTTGCTCTATACATTTAGCTAAAGCATTACGCACATTTATATTAAATTATTATTTAACATTCTCATTATTCATACAGTTTTTATTTCTTCTTAATTCTGATTACAACGTATAATGCACAATGTTGTTTGTCATGTTTTCTGAAAAAAATACAGTTTTATATAAAATAAACTATTTTATATAATTTATTTATATTTAATGTATCACATTTTTCTACGAGTATGTATGTTATCCTCATAAAAATGAGCACAGTTTATTACAATAAACATCTTAATGATAATCTGCAGTTTGAACGCTTTTGATACATTAGTTTTGACATTGTTATCTAAAAGATTCTCATTCTTTTTCAATTTGATGAAGGTCCCCTATAGGTTTTGGAGAAAAGTTCTTTGTGAAAATATATTATCTATGCTTTTTTGTTTGAACAGCTAGATTTTCAGGATAAATTCATAGGTATTTGTCTAGGTTTTTTACAAAACGTCAAAAGATGCAAGTTACCGGTCACTTTTGGCCATATAGTGTAGAAATTCCTCTGATCCTATGGAAATATTCTTTCGCCGATATAAAAAAGAATCATTAAGGGGGGGGGGGGGGGGTATTGCAATAGGAAATACTTTATGGGTAATAAAAAATCGATACGAAACGCAAAAAATCTCTTGAAATCCCTACAAACCAAATTGAATATCGCATTAAAAATTCGTAAAGTTCGAAAAGAGTAGTGAATTTTATTTTACCAATGTTAAAAATTTGCCGCAAAACTTGAAAATCACTTAAAAATCCCATTGAAAACATGAAAATGGAAAAATTGTGGAAGCCTAAATTTACTACAGTAGGATAAAAAATTTCCATTTCCGAATTAGAAAAAAATATCTTGGGACACGAGGAAATTCTAAAATTTGCATTGAAAAATCCATTTAAATTCGCTCATTATTCAAAAATAGCAAAAGACAAAATTAACTTAAATAGGATAAAATATTGCAATCAGAATTTTTCTTATGATTGACAAAAAAAAAAAAAATGATTTAAAATGCCGTAATCAAATATTTTTCGAGAATGACAAAAAATAATCTGGAATGTAAAAAATCTCAAAAAAAACCCCTCTAAAATTCGCATTAATGTTCGCTGAAAGTCAAAAGTCGTTGACAGCAAAATTTAATATATTTGATCTTTACTGTAATAAATCATGAAAAATTATTCATAACAGATATCCGTGAAAAATTGGTCATAGATAAAGTTTGTTTTATAATACAGAGTGCTGAAGAAATATCTTACATTGAATGTGTTAGATGAATACATTAATATCACACCAATTGAATATTTCCTACAATGTGAAAAAATGCCCAGCCCGAGGATTGAACTCAGATCCTTGGCTTACAGGGCAATGCACTACCGTTTAATCTATCTGGGTCGACATCCGGCGGGCATATTTCTCTCAGATAATCTTATTGTAATAATATCTGGTCTGTCATTTTTGCAGCTCAACAGAATAAACCGCAAGTAAATGAACTCCATTTAAAGGATGGATAGGTAGATAAACTGTTATTTTAACACAATCAAACTGATTCGTAAAGTTATCATACAAATTGAATATTTCCAACTGAGCAAAAACATGTCCAGCTATGTGTATTGCTAATTGTTTTCTAGAGAAAATCCTTTCATAGAGTATCATCTCAAAAATAAAATATAGTAAAGTAAATGGATATTTTAATACAATAAAAATAAGATAGTTTAGGCTATTTCTTAAAATGGGAACAAAACATTTCATTTCGTAAATTTAACTAAGTACGCTACACTGTAAAAACAGAGAAATACTTCTGGATCTTGTAAAAATTTACCAAAATATAACATAATCTTTCCGAGTTATTCATGATTCAAAAAAAGCCTTCCTTTTTTTTTTAAGAAATCCCAGATATTAAAAGATTTCCGTGTTTTAAAGTAGAATTAATGAAACATAATCTTATGTTGTTGCCTGTCTATTTAATGTAGGCGAAAGTTTCTTCAACAAATGATTTAGACCAGTCAAGCAATTTTTACAATGTCCCAATTTATCTTTATCTATCCCGTCCATTTAGTTGACTAAGCATAGAAAAGGAAGCAGTAAAAATCTAACCTTTAAATGCTTGCAACATTTTTGGTTTGGGGAATAAAATATATCCAATAAAGAACTAATATAATACTGAATTACACAAAATATATAATGACATTTTCTTCTATATTTCACTTTCTATAACAATATAATTCATCTTCTTTACAAAAGAAAATACAATATGTTCTTATTAAAAAAGAAAAAGTTTTTTTTCCGGCAGCTTTTATTTTTTGAGTATTTTGGACATTATAAAATTATATTATTCAATGCATAATAATGAATAATATATTAAAGATATATATATATATATATATATATATATATATATATATATATATATATATATATATATATATATATATATATATATTATATTTCAACTTTTTCAAAATCACATTTTATCTTCCATACAAAAGTAAAATAAAATATGACCCTCTGGGAAAGCGCAAATATGTTTCATATGATTTTCGTTGAGTAAACAAGTCAAAGTTTCGTTGAGTCAAAGAAGGACTGTTACGCACGCATATTGGTTTTTGACACTCTTAAAATTAAATTATCAATTTTCGATACGAAAACACAATGTCCGTTTTTTATTCTATGTCTGGTTTATTTAGAGCAGGGAAATTTATCTAAGATACTGTTAATTTTTTATTTTTTATTTTACTAACTATCGAAATTTAAATGGATCTTTAAAAGTGAATGTTTTTTTTTTTTTTTTTTTTTTTTTTTTTTTTTTTTTTTTTTTTTTTATCAGGATTTCAATAAATAATAAATGTTTGAATATGTAAGAAATAACTTTGAACTTTGCTTGTTTAATAAATGAGAAATAAGTAACTCTTATAAAAGGTATTACATATGATTTATTATGGTTTAACTAGAACCGTTAGTAAAATAGTAGAATTGAGATTTCTTTTAATAATAAATACTGTTTATTTCAAATCACATGAAGCTTTAAGTATTTATATTTCAAGTATATTATAATATTGTAATATTTTCATTTTATAAACTTTTAGCAAACAAAATGGGTTTTTCATGTGTAGTTTTTGAAATATGTGAAGTTATATTTAGGAGAATATATAAATCAAGAAAAATGAAATAACGATTAAATATAATTTAACTATTACTAATTGAGTTAAATTTTGAATAAATATACTTAACGTATTTAATACAATGAATATCAAAATAATAATATAGTGATAAATATTTAACTTTTTGAAATTGTTTCAGTTCAACTCATATGTGACTGCCTAATTTAAAGAAGTGGATAAGTGTGATAAAAGATCTCACAGAGGGTTTCGTTAATATTTCTTAAAAATTTATTCTTTAATTAATAAATACAAACTGTTAAATTATATTTTTTTAATTCTTACATTGATAGTAGTACAAATAACTTTAATTTAATAATAAATGCAAAAGAAAGAAATGTATTTTAATCATATAAAATAAATTAAATCTTTTAAATAAAATTCTGAATTCTATCTTATTTGAAAATCTGAAAAATTAAAAATATTTTAATTAAATTTAAATGCTGAATCAATAATGAATCGCAAAAGGTTTTTAAATAGAAAAAAAATTGAATTTAAAATAGTATTATGAATGTCAGATAAACAAAACGGAAAGATGTTTCATGTGGTTTTTGTTGAATAAACAAGTCAAAGAAGTTATACACGCATATTGGTTTTTGGCACTTTTAAAATTAAAACATTGATTTTTGATACGAAAACACAATCTCCACTTTATTGTTATTCAATGTGTGGTTTATTTAGAACTGGAAAATTTATAATAACGTACTTGAAATCTCTTTTTTAATTTACAAAATATCGAAATTGAAATTCATCTTTAAAAATGAATGTTGGTTATCAGGGAGCAAATAAAAAATATATGTTTGAATATGCAAGAAATAACATTGAACATTGCATTTTTAATAACTGGGAAATAAGTAATTATTATAAAAATTATCACTAATGATTATTATGGTTTAACTAGAAACTTTAGAAAAAAAAGTAGAATAGTTATTTCTTTTAAAAATTTCTTAGAAAAAAAAGTAGAATAGTTATTTTTTTTTTATTTAGAAAAATGAAACTTTATATATTTATGTTTCAAGTATATTACAATATTATAATATTTTGACTTTATAGACATTTAACAAAAACAGGGCTTTTCCATGAGTAGTTTTTAAATACAAAAGTAAAATACAGTATATGATCCTGTGGGAAAGGATAAAGATGCTTCATATGATTTTCGTTGATAAATAAGATAAAGAAGGACTGTTATGCACGCATATTGGTTTATGATACTTTTAAAATTAAAATATTGATTTTCGATACAAAAACACAATTTCCGCTTTTTTTTAATTCAATGTGTTTTTTTTTTTTTTTTTTTTTTTTTTTTTTTTTTTTTTTTTTCAAACTGGAAAATTTATATAAACGTTTTCTGGAAACTTTTTTTTTTTTTATGTTACTAAATGTTGAAATTTAAATAGATTTTTAAAAATGAGTGTTTGTTATAAGAACTTAAATAAAGAATATATATTTGTATATTCAAGAAATAATATTGAATTTTGCTTGTTTAATAAATGGGAAATAAATATAAAAAGTATTACATCGATTTATTAAGGTTTAGCTAGAAGCTTTAGAAAAAATAGAATAGCTATTTCTTTCAATAATAATTACTATTTATTTCCAATAACCCGAAGCATTAAATAGTTATGCATCGTTTATATTATATTATTATATTATTTTATATAATGATATTTTGACTTTATTTACTTTCAGCTAAAAACATGACTTTTCCTTGTGTATTTCTTGAACTTTGTGAATAAATATTTATGTGAATTTAAATATCAAGAGAGACAAGATAACTATGCTAAGTATATTTTAATTATTACTAATTGAGTTACATTTTGAATAAACGTACTTCTTGCATCGAACAAGGTGAATATCAGGAATAAGAATATATTTATAATTACTTTAATTTATTAGGATGTTTTATTTCAACTCATATACGATGACCCATTTTAAAGCATTGTTTATAGACCAATGAAACAATTTTTACAATGCCCCATTTATCCTGATGTATTCCTTCCATCCATTTGATTTTGTATGGTAAAGAATGCAGTAAAAAACTAAAACTTAAAAGCTAATATTTTTTTTTTTTTTTTTTTTTTTTTTTGCCAAATATGATATATCCAATAAACAACTAATAAAATACTCAAATATATAAAATAAATAATGATATTTTCTTCTATATTTCAGTTTCTATAACAACGCAATTCCTCTTCTTAACAAAGGAAAATACAATATGTCCTTATTCGAAAGCAGAGTTTTTGTTTCTTTTACTTTCGGCAACTCATTTTTTTTAGTATTTCAAACATTATAAAATTATATTATTGATTGAATTATATATTTTTAAAAATACATGCGAAATTAGATAGCAAATATGGTAAACAATTTTTAAAATAGATAAACTATTTTTTGCTACATTTCAGCTTTTACAAAATCCCAAATTTATTCCACACAATAGTAAAATAAAATATGATCCTGTGGGAAAGCGGAAATATGTTTCATATGGTTTTCGTTGAGTAAAAAAGTAAAAGAAGGACTGTCATGCACTCATATTGGATATTTGACATTTTAAAAATTAAAACATCGATTTTCGATACGAAAACACAATCTCCGCTTTTCTTTATTCAACGTGCGGTTTATTTAGAGCTTAAAATTTATATTAACGTATCTTGAAATATTTTTTTGTCATTTAACAAATATTCGTAATTTAAATGCATATTTAAAAGTGTATGCAAATAAATAATATAAGTTTCAACATGCAAGAAATAGAATTGAACTTTGCATGTTTAATAAATGGGAAATAAAAAATTCTTATAAAAATTAATAAATATGATTTATTATATTTTAAACAAAACGTTTATTAAAATAGTGGAATAGATATTTCTTTTAATTATAAATACTATTTATTTCCAATAACCCGAAGCTTTAAACATTTATGCATCATTTATATTATAATATTATAATGTTTTGGCTTTAAAAACTTTTGGCAAAAAACACGGCTTTTCAATGTGTAATTTTTGAAATATGTGAGGTAATATTTTTGTGAATATACATCAAGAAAAGTGAGATAACTCTCCCAAGTATAATTCAACCATTACTAATTCAGTTAAATTTTTAATAAATTTACTTCTTTAATCGAATAAGATGAGTATCAGAAATAAGAATATATTGATAAATACTTTAATTTATTGGAATGATTTATTTCTTCTCATATACGACCAACCAACTTAAAAACAACTTAAAACATTGTTTATAAGACAAATCCAGCAATTTTTACAGCATGGCATTTTATTCTAATGTATACCTTCTATCCACTTGAATATGTATGGTAAAGAAAGTAGTAAGAATTGAATCTTTAAATGAGTTTTGAACAATTTTAATGTGGGGAATAAAATATATTTAATGAAGAATGAATAAAATACTCAATTATATAATAACACATGATCATATTTTCTTCTACATTTCAATTTCTACAACAATGCAATTCCTCTTCAAAACAGAGAAAAATACAATAAATTTTTATTGGAAAGCAATTACTTTTTGACAGCTCACATTTTTTGGGTATTTCAAATATTATAAAATTATATTATTGAATGAATTATACATTAAAGAAAAATGTGTACAGAATTCAATAGCAAATAGGGTATGCAATTATTTAAAAATAGATAGAGTAGTTTTTTTTTATATTTCAGTTTTTTAAAAATCAAAAATTTCTTCCACACAAAAGTAATATGATCCTATGGGAAAGCGGAAAGATGTTTCATATGATTTTCGGTGAGTAAACAAGTCAAAGAAGGACTCTTATGCACGCATATTGGTTTTTGACACTTTTAAAATTAAATTATTGATTTTCGATATGAAAACACAATCTCTGCTTTTTTTTATTCAAAGTATGGTTTATTTAGAGCTGGAAAATTTATATTAACGTACTTTGATTTTTTCAATATATAATTTACTAAATATCGAATTTTAAATGTACCTTTAAAAGTGAATGTTTGTTATCAGGATGCAAATAAAAAACATATGTTTGAATATGAAAGAAATAACATTGAGCCTTGCATATTTAATAAATGGGAAATAAGTAATTCTAATAAAACGTAATACATATGATTTATTATGGTTTAACTAGAACCTTTTGTAAAAGAGTAGAAGAGATAGTTCTTTCAATAGTAAATACCATTTTATTTCTGATAACGTGGAACTAAATATTTATGTTCCAAGTATAATACTAATTTATAATATTTTGACTTTATAAAATTTTAGGAAAAAACGCGGCTTTTCCACGTGTAGTTTTTGAAATATTGAAGTTTATTTAGAGCTATATTTATGTGAAAATAAACAACAAGAAAAATTAGATAACACTGATAAGTATAATTTAACTATTACTAATTGAGTTACATTTTGATTAAATTTACATCTTTTATCGAATAAGATGAATATCAGGTATAAGAATATATTTATAAATACTAGAATTTATTAGAATATTTTATTTCAACTCATATTCAACCACCCAACTTAAAAACAACTTAGAGCATTCTTTATAGAGTAATCATGTAATTTTTACGATGATCCATTTTACCTTTATTTATCCCGTCTATCCAGTTTAATTTGTATGGTAAGGACATTGGTAAAAACTGAACATTTAAATGATTTTGCAATAATTTTGTTCTGCGGAATAACGTATATTTAATAAAAAAGACAAATAAAATACTGAGTTATATAAAATAGGCTGTGACATTTTCTTATATATCTCTTTTTCTACAAAATAAAGCTATTCCTCTTCCTAACAAAGCAAAATACAATATATTCTTATTAGAAGGTAGATAGTTTTTTCAGCAGTTCTTGTTCTAGTGTTCATTTAAAGCATTATAAAACTATATTATTAAATGAATAATATATTAAAGAAAAATACGCACAAAATTCGATAGCAAATACGGTATGCAGTTTTTTAAATATATTGTGAGGATTTTGCATTCCTATATACTGTTTAGTAATTATTTTGGTAGCGATGAAGTGATGCAAATCCTTTTCATCTTAAATAACTTTTATTCAAGATCTGATAAAATAAAATACATTTCTACGAACTCAGGGTTCTTTATGATAAAATAGTCCACACGCCTTTCTACAGCGAGCTCCATCATCGAGAATCAATCTCTAACTGCCTTCTCATCCTCATCAAGAGAGCTTCCTCTCCTTCGGGCTCCTCCCAGATCAAAGTTATTGGCTCAGCTGGGATACGCCTCGGCGCCAGGTTGCCATCGTCCGTCTGGACCTAGTGAAACTATTTCAACCGATTTTTAGTTCTCAGGGTGGTCTGGTGATTAGTCAACGGTAGCCGTAACTAATATGCTAACGTCACATAAAAAAGGCCGCGCTAGACTTGCTGTCTACAGGGAAAAAAAGGACCTTAATCCTTTTAAGTGCATACACAATTCACGTTTTCACAATCGCCAGACTTCGAGGTAGCAGTCCATTGTCTAGCATTAATTAGCCAAATTGTTAAATCCTTACAACCATCCCCTCCTGTGACAGAGATTTTTCACATGTGGAAAATCTTACGTCGAGGTACAGTTACTCTTAACTTAGTTCACTACAGAGGTTAGCACCAGTTAATTTTTATTAATTTAACTTGTAAGATAAAACACACAATTTATTACAATACAACATTTTTATAATCCAGATACACATTTTAATTAATAATATAATATAGAAATAATTTGAATGCAAGCTAATTAAGAATTTATATACAAATATTATCCACAGCTCACATTCATTCTTCTCTACTCAAACATTAATGTGTAACTTTCCCCTTACAACCTTTTTCCTGAAAGAGTGATGATAAGCTCGAATTATTTTCGAATTTCTTCGCGTAATTCGGCATCTCCCAGATCGGATTTTCGTTCACCTCTTTCGATGTGAGGAAGGTTTCCTCCCTTTCTGGATTCCAATTAAGTTTAGTTTTCCGATTTTTTTCCTCAAAATCGTGCGTCTCAGATTTTATTACCGAAGCATAATTTTGGATAAGATCGGGCATCAATTTCGAACGACTAAATTTTGACTTACATTCCGGCGAGGAGAATTCCGTTTTATTTCGGGTTTTAACTCCCGTTGAGTTATGACCTCTGTCACCTAGCCTTCGATTCAACTCATTAATCTTATGCAGTGCTGATTTTCCCTTCGTAACCTTAACTTTCAAATTTTCCTTACGCCTCTGCGAATTCCGACTCGGGCGGAGCCTCACCACTTTGTTATCATTTGATTCTCTTTTTTCCGAGTCAACTTCTTTCGGGATACGGATTAAAGATCTAGTAGCGAAATCATCCCTCGTTACATCAGATTCCGATGCCTTTTTACCCAAGAAGTGAACTTCTGACTCTTTTGGAACACGCATTTTAAGAAAATTTTCCTTATTGTTTAGGGAAAACTCTCTGCGGTTCGACCGACTAGTGACATTATCCGTCTCGGTTAATTTTTCCTCCACCGTACCTACATCATTTTGCTCCGTCTTATTCTCAGACGCCTTTGTCATCGTTTCCCCTAATAATCCCTGATGACCTTTCATGCGGTTCATCAAATCAAAGGCACATTCGATTACCGTATTTTCGGAAATCTCACCTTTCTTCCATCGTTCGTATAATTCTTTCCGCTCCTTTTCGGCATTTGGCCAAAAATAATTATCCCCTATTTTGCTCTCAATTCCTTTCATAATTTCCGGTTTTTCTAAACCATCACGGTCGTCAGATCCGATATTTTTCTCAATATCCATCCGGCTGTGATTAGTTTTTCCTTTTCGCTGATCCGTTAAAACTCGGCATTCCCCTAATTCTCCTTTTTCTCCAACGAGCGATATTTTCTCGTCAAGTTCAAGTTTAGTACATTCTACTTTCGCTTTCGATTTAAAAACACTAACGGCGTTCCGATTGCCCCAGGCCATCGTTCCTCCTAAACCTTCTCTTTCGCTCTGCGAGAAAATTCCCTCCTTCGGACTGACTATCTTGGCGCTCTGGTGTATCGTTCCTCCCGACACAGGGGGGTCGAAATGGGGGGACGCTCTTCCTCCCTCAGCGCTGACAATTCCCTCTACTGCGGAGATCTTGAAACCGGTTCGCTCGTCTAACGATTGGGATTTTCTCTTCTCACGTTCGTTGCTACTTTCGGAATTCGAAAGTGCGTATGGTTTCGGAACGAAATGTCCTTCTAATTTCGCGCTTGTCCTCTGTTTATCGATTAGCGCTTGGGTTTTGTTTCCTAATAAATAATGGATCATATCCGTTTCTTTATCAACTGCAGCCGCTTTAGTGCGTATGAAGCTGCCGTCACTTAGCCTAATTTCAACCTTTACCACTGGTAAACAACGAAGTTTGTTGTCTAAGGCTTGTTTTAGCCAAACCCTTTCTTTAGTAAATTGGTCCTTATTTACATCGTGAGCAGAAATTAGGTCAAAAGTAGATCCTGTATCGCGTAAAATTTTCATCTCTTTCCCATTAATTTTTCCTCGACTGACATAGGGACTAAAATCTTCTTCCAAATTTCGTAGACCCGCGATATGATAAACTGTTTCAGTATTTTCAGTTTTTGGTTCCGTACAATTAATTTTATAGTGACCTGATTTCTTACAATTAAAGCAAGTAATTTCTTTTCTCTTATCGAATATCCCATTTCGATTTTTAGAGTTTTCTTTATCCCTCCAATTTATTTTGGTCTCATCCGTTCTAGTTTCGGTTTTAGACTTATTACGCTCAAAAGGTTTAGCGGCGCTATGAATTTTAGGGGATCCTTCCCGCCTAATATTTTTCCTCGCCACCTCGTACGCGTCTAACTTTTTAGCTAACTCAAATGGTGTAATTATCGCGCTCCAAACATCAATAAAATGTTGCTTCGCTTCCGGGTTAATTTTCCGTTTCATTTGATCAGTGATTATCAAATCTCTGAGTTGTTCGAACGTCGTTATTTCTAAACCACTTAACCATTGGTCAAAGAAATTGGAAGCTTCGTACACGAAATCTTTCCATGTTTTGTTCTCGGGCTTTTTAGAATTTACGAATTTTAGCCGAAAGTCTTCTGCTGAAAGTTGAAATCTTTCGAGAAGCATTTTTTTAATGTGGTCGAAATCATCTGAATCAGAGGGAGATTCGCGTAGTATCAATTCCCCTAAATCGGTAGGCAATAGTCCTAACAAATGAGTAACCCACTGATTTTTATCAATTTGAGCTTTGCGTGCTTGTCTTTCAAACAAATTTAAATAAATGGAAATCTCGGAGTTCTCTGAATCAAATTTTGGTAGAACAGACTTTAAAGATATTTTTGGTTCTCTCTCGCTCTGATTAGAGGCCAAACTAATTGTATCCGTCTCCCGTTCTAACCTTAGTTTCGCTAATTCATGCTCCCTTTCCAACGCTTTAGTCTTTTGTTCCCTCTCATAAACTTTCAGTAATTCTCTCTCAGCCCTTTCTTCATTTTCCCTGTCTAGCCTATCCTTTTCAATAATTTTTAGCTGGGCTAATGCCAAAGTCTCATCATAATCAGGTGCTTCAATTAGTTTTTTTTATGATTTTAGGAATATTATCCGAATCCTCTACATTTGCGCCAAATTCAACAGCTAATACCTTTAAATCACATTTTCTCTTTCCTGACCACGTCATTCTGAACGGTGCGTGATTATGAAAAAAAAAACAATCTATACTAGGTTCACTCCGTAAATGGATGCCTCTCAATTATTTCCCGTAATGTAAATATTCACAATCATAATACGCGACATGTCAATCACAATACAAAATACACTATGAAAATACAATACAAATACTCAACAATATGCTAAATAGCACTTATCATTACTCAAACAGGAAAACATTTCTAAAGCACTTTACCGAACCCAATGTTAAACAATCAACTGATTCTTAAAAAATATTAATTTTGATTAATATGCAAATAAGAGATAGAAATTTCTTTAGTTAATCGCAAAACTCTAGTATAATATTTAAACTTTTACTACACATAAAGATTTAAATCCTAAATCACAGAATTATATTTATTCAAAATTATTAAAATGCATTTCCTATAAATAATTAGTTATTCAAATTACTGCATGCCAATTTGTACCCTACTTAAACTTTTTAATTTTAAACTTTGCAAATTTAATTTAATTCAATTTTGAATAATCATAGATAACTGCCGATGATTTTTTTTTGAACGAACACACAACCTACAGTGAAAACCTCTGCAATGAACAATTAAAGAGCACTGACCTGTATTCCTTTTTCGGATGTCCACAGCTTCCACACTTAGGGTAATCCACTGTCCACTTTCCCCGGGCGTCCTTTTCTGGATTATCTCGGGCTCCAAGCTACGTCTGTTGATTCTTTTTCGTCTCAGGTCTCCGGCTGCACGTCCGACCTCTCCTCGGCTCTGGGTCACGTCGCTTGCGTCTGGGCTAATTTCCTTCAAGTCCCCGCTGCACGTCTGGAGTCCTCGGCTCTGAGTTACGTCACTTGCGTCTGGGCTAATTTCCTTCAAGTCCCCGCTGCACGTCTGGAGTCCTCGGCTCTGAGTCACGTCGCTTGCGTCTGGGCTAATTTCCTTCAAGTCCCCGCTGCACGTCTGGAGTCCTCGGCTCTGAGTCACGTCGCTTGCGTCTGGGCTAATTTCCTTCAAGTCCCCGCTGCACGTCTGGAGTCCTCGGCTCTGAGTCACGTCACTTGCGTCTGGGCTCTTTCGTTCCGGTCCCCGCTGTACGTCTGACTCTCCTAACTCTCAGTCACGTCGCCTGCGTCCGGGCTCCACTAGCGATTTTCATCATCGTCCGCTGCGTCTGGGCTTCAGTGGCTATTTTTCATAATCTTCCGCTGCCACCACTGTGAGGATTTTGCATTTCTATATACTGTTTAGTAATTATTTTGGTAGCGATGAAGTGATGCAAATCCTTTTCATCTTAAATAACTTTTATTCAAGATCTGATAAAATAAAATACATTTCTACGAACTCAGGGTTCTTTATGATAAAATAGTCCACACGCCTTTCTACAGCGAGCTCCATCATCGAGAATCAATCTCTAACTGCCTTCTCATCCTCATCAAGAGAGCTTCCTCTCCTTCGGGCTCCTCCCAGATCAAAGTTATTGGCTCAGCTGGGATACGCCTCGGCGCCAGGTTGCCATCGTCCGTCTGGACCTAGTGAAACTATTTCAACCGATTTTTAGTTCTCAGGGTGGTCTGGTGATTAGTCAACGGTAGCCGTAACTAATATGCTAACGTCACATAAAAAAGGCCGCGCTAGACTTGCTGTCTACAGGGAAAAAAAGGACCTTAATCCTTTTAAGTGCATACACAATTCACGTTTTCACAATCGCCAGACTTCGAGGTAGCAGTCCATTGTCTAGCATTAATTAGCCAAATTGTTAAATCCTTACAATATATATGTAGTTGCTTGTATGCTATATTTCAGCTTTTTAAAAATCTTAAATATCTGCCTCACAAAAGTAAAATACAATATGATCCTTTGTAAAAGCGGAAAGATGTTTCATATGATTTTTGTTGCGTAAACAAGTCAAAGAATGAATGTTATGCACGCATATTGGTTTTTGACACTTTTAAAATTAAAATATCGATTTTCGATACGAAAACAGAATTTTCGTTTTATTTTTTTATTCAGTGTGTGGTTTATTTAGAGCTGGAAAATTGATATAAACGTATTTTGAAATCTTTTTTTATTAATATTTCAGTAAATATCGTTGTTTAAATGGATATTTAAAAGTGAAAGTTTGTTATGAGGATGCAAATAAAGAATGTG
Source organism: Maratus speculifer (assembly GCA_964019185.1). Lineage (NCBI taxonomy): Eukaryota > Metazoa > Arthropoda > Arachnida > Araneae > Salticidae > Maratus > Maratus speculifer. The sequence continues at coordinate 174,550,490 of OZ025297.1, read as the reverse complement.
TTTGAATATGCAAGAAATAACGTTGAATTTTGCATGTTTAATAAATGGGAAAAAAGAAATTCTTATAAAAAGTAAGAGATATAATTTATTATGGTTTAACTAGAACATTTAACAAAAGAGTAGAATAGAGAGTTCTTTTAATAATAAATACTACTTATTTCCAATAACCTGAACGTTTAAATACTTATGTTCCGAGTATATTATAATATTTTTGACTTTATTTACTTTTAGATTAAAACACGGCTTTTACATGTATATTTTTTGAAATATGCGAAGTAATATCGATGTGAATATAAATATCAAGGATGATTAGATAACTCAGCTAAATATAATTTAATTGTTATTAATTGAGTTACATTTTGAATAAATTTACTTCTTGTAAGAAATAAGATGATTATCAGTAATTAAAACGTATTGATAAATACTTGAATTTATTATAATGTTTCTTTTTAACTCATATATACAACCATTTAATTTAAACAAATAAGAAAAATCATGCGTTAAGCATAGATTATGAAGCACTCTCCAACACTTCATGAATTCTTTAACAAACTTCGTTATATAGGGAAGTAAGGGCATATAGCCAAATATGTATTCCAATACTTTTAAACAGCCTTGTAGTTGTTCTATAAATTGATGTACGTACTATGTAACGGGCAAATATAGTTTTGTAAGAAAATGCATAGTAGCTTGAAATTTCTTTTTCAGCAATTTATACTAATAGATGGAAACATAGTTGAATACTTTTGTTCAGCCCTTTAGTTTACCTTGTACCTTTAATACACGTCAGCATTAAGCTAAAATTTATTTCAAACTAAAAAAACTCTTTAAAAAAACTGAAATCCTATTCTCATAAATTACATTCATAGGCATCCATGGACCCAATTCTTTGCGTGGCTCTGTATATCATCTTATTTTTATTCTTCAAACATTCCTTAGGAAACTGAATGCAGTTCAGCGTTAAAATTCATAACGTATTTAAGAATAATCTTTAAGTGATTTTACACTCATATTCCGTAACGTTGGCGAATTTTTTTCGGTAGCCCTGTATATCAAGTATAGCATTTATACATATCATATAATGTGCATAGATTTAATGAAACTTAAACGTGCACATCATAATTAAAATGCATTTCATCCATCCATCAGCCATATCGGATACATACACAGTACTTCAGAAACAATATACTATTTTAAATATTTTGTGTCTCCCTGTAAATGCTATGTACTTCATATTTTGCAAGACAGTATAGTATAGTTCGTATAATTTATATTAAGCCTCATTGACATACATCAATTTTATTATACATGAAACAGTTTAATATATTGGAAATATGTCGCACACCATTCCCCCTTTTACCATTATGTAATGGAACTCTTTTGTATGGCCTGTAAATGAATAATAGATATATTTTCACCTCATACTTTATAGAATGCATATTTTAGTGCACCTCGTTAATGCATATAAATTTTGATTTTTGACAGGGTGTAACATCTTTAAAATTCCTTTGAAACGATTTTTCCCATAGGCCGCAATGTAATGGAAAAAATTTTGACTGTCCATGTAAATAAACTAATGATGGTAGAAACGTCATTTTCAATAGCGTTCATGCTGGGTTAAACCTCAAAAATGTCCAAAAATTTCATGGAAATAGGAATATATTTACGAGAGTTAGAGCGCGGACAGACGGCCATCCGACCAGATGGACAGACAAACCCAATGCATAAGCACTTTTCAACTTTGTTGGAAAGGGCTAAAAAAAGATAGAACGATCTTTATATGAGATCTCCTTTTATCAGCTAACAAAGATATTTTAAAAGAATTAGTAATTTCCAAAAAATATTTCAATCAGACAATGAAACATTTATATTACTTTTATATACTGTTTTTATATACTATTTATATACCTTGACTAGCAGCCTGCACCCGCTACGCTGGTCCGTTTTTTTTTTTTTTTTTTTTTTTTTTTTTTTTTTTTAAAGAAACTTTAAATCAAACGAAATTTTTACATCATAGTAATTTTTAGTTTTATATTGTATTTTAGACTGTACGGCATCGGAGAAAAGGCAGTCATCTAAACAGAAAGTTCAAAGTTAGTCACCAACGAATGACGTAGCGCTCAACATGTTAACAGTTTTAATCACATAAAAATTCATCCAGCGGAACCTATAAAATAAAGCCAACCTTTTGTAATTGGGTTCATCTGATTAAAAATATCTTCATAAGTATTCAATTAAACAACGTAGAATGCTATATTTCAATTGTTACAAAATTTCTGAAAAATTATCCAACTAACAATGTAAGTTCTATTAAAATCTATCTAGTAGAACTTAATTTATAAGAGGCCGGAATGAAATTTCACTTTGCGTTTTATATATATTGAGATAATTAAATATAGCTTACATAATCATGTTAACCTGATTATAGAACTCACTTCCAAATTGTAGGTTCAATACAATTATTAATACAAAACCCAGACTTTCTTTTATATATAAAAATTTAAAATTTCAGGTTTTTGCACCGAAGACATCGCCAAATTAGAAAAATAAGAAGTATCTCACGAACTACTGGATTTAAAAGAATTTGCTTGGTACCATTCGATTCAGCATGGAAAAATACACTAAAATATGGTATCAATTGAATCGTCTACAAAATGGTATCAATTGAATTGACTACAAAATCTGATCTATACAGATAAGGATTGAAAATTTCAGGTTTTTGCGCCGAAGACATCGCCAAATTAGGAAAATGTGAAGTATCTCACGAACTAATGGATTTAAAACAATTTTCTTGGTACCATTCGATTCAGCATGGAAAAATACACGAAAATATGTTATCAGTTGAAAAATAACTACAAAAGCAGATTTTTAAGGAATTTTTTTAAAGTTCGTTCTTTTTTTACCCCCCTTAAAGGTGGAATTTTCGAAAATCCCTTCTTAGCGGCACTCGGTATTATAAGAAGTATTTTTACCCTAATTTTCAAGATTATCGGTTCGGTAGATTTATTTCTGCTGTGATTAATACGAAATCCAGACTTTCTTTTATATATATAGATAAGGATTGAAAGTTTCAGGTTTTTGCGCCGAAGACATCGCCAAATTAGGAAAATGTGAAGTACCTCACGAACTAATGGATTTAAAAGAATTTTCTTGGTACCATTCGATTCAGCATGGAAAAATACACGAAAATATGTTATCAGTTGAAAAATAACTACAAAAGCAGATTTTTAAGGAATTTTTTTTAAGTTCGTTCTTTTTTTACCCCCCTTAGAGGTGGAATTTTCGAAAGTCCCTTCTTAGCGGCACTCGGTGTTATAAGAAGTATTTTTACCCCAATTTTCAAGATTATCGGTTCGGTAGATTTTTTTCTGCTGTGATTAATACGAAATCCAGACTTTCTTTTATATGTATAGATAAGGATTGAAAGTTTCAGGTTTTTGCGCCGAAGACATCGCCAAATTAGGAAAATGTGAAGTATCTCACGAACTAATAGATTTAAAAGAATTTTCTTGGTACCATTCGATTCAGCATGGAAAAATACACGAAAATATGTTATCAGTTGAAAAATAATTACAAAAGCAGATTTTTAAGGAATTTTTTTAAAGTTCGCTCTTTTTTTTACCCCCTTTAGGGGTGGAATTTTCGAAAATCTCTTCTCAGCGGCACTCGGTGTTATAAGAAGTATTTTTACCCCACTTTTCAAGATTATCGGTTCGGTAGATTTTTTTCTGCTGTGATTAATACGAGATCGAGACTTTCTTTTATATATATAGATTCTTCATGGAAATTGATGTATCTTTAAGTAACCACTTCTGAAACGTCGGTTTAGTATACTTACCATAATTTTCGTATGGTTAAAACCTACATATGAAATACTTACATAGCTGTTAATTATTGAACTTTTTAGGAATTGTTTGTATTAATTATAGCTGTGACTGCTACTTTACTTTTATTGGTTTTAGTAATAAATATGCCTGATAAATAACAAGTAAGAATCTTTTTTGATTTTACAAAATTGTACCCAGATTTTCAAAGCAAAATTTACAATTGTTATTCGCCTATACACAATCTATCTGACAACCACATATGCATATATACAAATGATTTTCTAATTTAACATGGATATTTTCTAATAATCCAAAAAATAATTTTACTGAAATATAGCAAAAATTCACTGTAACGATATTACAGGGAGTGAATTTTATTATATCTTTAACATATTAAATAAAAGATGATTTTCTTATTAAAAGGAGAAATATGTAACAACCTTCTAAGTAGTAACTTTGAAAATGTCAGCGCAATATAAGTAAAGGAAAATCTATGATTAAAGATGCTTTACTATAATTTCTCTTACGAAATCAAGCTTTTTCCTCTGATTGTCATAAGATGAATGGATATTTGCGTAATGACGGATATTATGAAAATGTATATATGCATATATATATATTAAGATATAATTTCATAATAAAAATATTTCAATAATTTCAATAAAAGATAATAAAAGAAAAAAGGAAATAAATTATATTCTAGTAGAATAACATTTCAAACTTTTCATATTTTCATTATTTCACATTTCATACTATATATATTTTTTTAATTCTTGTATAACGGTTTTGAGACTTCCAGGCTCGAATAATATATAAACAATTTTATTTCCGCGGGATACTACTGTGACTCTTATATCTAGTAGTTAATATTTGTATACATTATGAGTTATGTTACAAGATCAATGGCAGGCTTTAAAAGGGAGCTGCAGCTTTATGGATTTAATCTTTTTTACATGTAGGTGTACATAATGTTTAGGTATAATTTTTTTTCCAAATTTACAAAAAAATGTATACCTATATTGTAAAAAAGTAAAAATTGACGATTTATATGTGCTAATCTCTGGAACTAGCAAACCGATTTCATTTACGCATTAATTTTTTTAAGAAAAGATAACAAATTGGGAGGCCAGACTAAAAAAGAGATTTTGAATCGAACTGGATTTATATACATATATGCAGTTTTGGGGGATAAGAAAAATTGCATTCATGTGGAAATTTGATTCAAAATGCCCACTTTAACACCATGTTCTGAAAAATCAATTACGTTTGATAAAAAAGGGGGGGGAAATGAGTGCAATTAGTTAACAAAAACACCTGCTAGTATCGTGCAATGCGGAACAAAAATAAATTTAGAGTTATGCTATAAAATGACCATTTTCGATTTAAGAATAACCTTAACATAATCTTTTTGTTGCATGGTAATATAACTTCCACAAATATAGGGTAACATCCCCAGTAATTGGCGCATTAAGGATTTGTCTTTAAACTTACTTTTATTTTCATTACCAAGAAATGAAATATTTACTTGCAAATATTTTTAAATCAAAGAGTGCATATCTGTGCATCTATTTTGCCCACTAAAAGCAAAAGTATTTGAAAAAATATTTTTATAAAAATATATGTATAAAAAGTTGCTGTAATCACCAGTAATTGGCACTTAGACTTTTACACAATTAAAGTAACTCTTTTCGACTAAACAAAATTGTTGTCTATTAAAAGTTAAAATATACTATAAATTAGATAATAATAAATTGAAAAGCATGTCTTTCTTAAGCCAGAGAAGAAGCATTTGCAACAAAAATGGCTAATTTGATACAAGCCATTATTGTTTCTCTTTCCTAGGCACTATTGTCATCTAGTAGCATAAGTCAAAGTTATAATCTCTAAAGTAAATGAGCATAAAACTGATATATGGTCTTGCATTTTTAAAAGACTGGATATAAATATTATTTTAGGACTTTTTGTAGGATTTGCCAATCACTGGTGCCTGCCAATTACTGGGGATGTTACCCTATATATTTTTAAATATTAAAAAAAAATAATTTTTTAAATAAACAAAACAAATCAAATGGGAAATACATATATTATTTATTGAAGATTAAAAATTATTCTCTACACTTTAGCAAAAAAACTATAAAAATTCTTAAAAAAAAAAAAAAAAAAAAAAAAAAAAAAAAAAAAAAAAAAAGACTTTGAAAAAGGGCCAGTAAGTTTGAGTTTTTTTTATCGCGGGAAAAACAAATTATTGAGCTGTTGAAAACGGAAAAAAAAAGGAAAGCAAAACGTGTTTTCTTTATTGTTATAATAATAATTGTTTTTGATATCTCGTTTTAAATTGACCAATTTCGCTAAATTTTAAGCAAGTTGAAACAATAGTAAATGATGTTGTTAATTTTTTAAAATAAAAATATAATAAGCTATTACACGGTTAATATGATTCTTTGTGCTAAAAAAAAAATTAATTGTACAAAAGAAATAGTCTACAATATTCTACAGTGCATTCAGTATCTGCAAGTGGAAGAAGTAGCAGAAAACTTCCTCTGTTCATCTAAGAATTCATGATTTAAATACATTTCAAATAATTTAACTCGTTTACAAACACACAATGTGTTACACAAAAATAAATAAAAAATGCGTGTCATAAATTAATATATATATGTAGTTGGACTTTTAACACGTAATAGGAAGTTCTATCAGATAATGTAAAAAAAGGCTGCTTCCTTATTATCAAAATATTTATATTATGTCAACAGTATTTGCTTGGTATATTCATTGTGAACGAATGTAGGAAAATTTCTGTTTTAAATACAAAATAATCAGATATATCAATGAACAATTGAATATTTTCATTACGATTTTTCGTTATTTTTTATTCACGGCATTTCTATTTCTATTTGTTATCAGGAAAATTAATATTTTTCTTTTAAATTTTTTGTTAAAATGCAAAAAGATTATTAAATGTGTAGCAAAACGCACCGTTTTTTCTGATTTTTTTTGCATACTTCATACTATTGTATAAAACAAAAATTAATATAAAAACTCTTTCTATAGTAAAATAAAATTTTAATACATTTAATATTTATTTTTTGTTTAATAAAAATGAGTTACTGCGACAATTACAAAGAAATAATTGATAAATATTCTTTGCTGTTAAGGGAAATTAATCGAATGGAGATTGAAACAACATATTTTTGCCTGGAGAAGTAAAATATTAAACGACATAAATAATGTGTCATGAAATAAGATAAATGATTAAATAATAAGAATATAAATTATGTATGAAATTTCTTATATAATTTTACGCTAGAAATTTACTCTTAAATATAATTTCATGAAAATGTCAAACATAAATAGCTTTCTTTTTTAAATATCATTGATTTAAAATTTATGTTTTTATTTCTATTAAATCAAAAGGAATTGCCATGGCAAACACAAGCATATATAGAGGAAATATTATTCCCAGTTAAATGAAATTGCGTAAATGCAAATGAAGCAATGAATTTTCCCTAAGGAAGTATAAAATTTAAACAGTGTCAACAACAGTATGTCATGAAATATATGAATCCGTAAAGAATTAGACCGTAAGTGTAAATATAGTTATCTTTGAATTGGGCCCAAAATTATTTTAACGGATAGATTACCTTTTCATCAATTTTATTTGTTTTTAAAAATATGGTTCAAATTGTAAACTGACTACATTTCAAAGTTCAACTAAAGGGAGTTTTGAAAAATAAATAAATAATCTGCATATTTAATTAACAGATTGAAAAAAATGGATTTTATTAAATCCATTTTATATTAAATATAAAAATAAATAAAAAATATTTATTTTTTATTTTTTATATTAAATCCATATGAAATATATACTAAAATATCCATTCTGTACACCTACATGTTTAAATATTGATATGAAGTTTTTTTTTTAAGTGTGTTCGCAATTATGTAAGTACGTAGCAAGTCGTCGTTCAGTACGTTCATCTGTCTGTCTGTCCGTCCGTTTGTCTGTCAGTCCGTCGGTCCGTCTGTAAGAATATAACAACGTAAAACTACCCAACCGAGTCGTTTGAAATTTAAAAAGTGTAAATTGTCTCGAGTCATTTCAAATTCCCAGGGACAATCAAAAATTTTCCGTTACAACACGGTCAATGGGAAAAATAGTTACATATAGTACATTTTAATGATTTTACACTCTTTAGAACATATTAAAATTCATATGCATATATGAAATATATACTAAAATATCCATTCTGTACAATTTGTTATGCAACGAATATATATATTTTTTAATTTACAGAGCCACAAAAAATTATTCTATTACAAAATGGTATAGGGAGAAACATCGTTAGATGTATGTTTCAATTACATTGAACTATTTCGAATTTTATGAGAATGAGAGACGTTGCTGAGTTTTACTACAAGTTAATTCCTGTATAAGAGACGACATACAGTACTTACAGGGAGACACAAAAGATTTCGGATATTGCACTATATCTGTAGCATTGTATATGTCAGAAACGTCGTTATAGTATGAACTCGCATCATTTGCTACGTTTGATGTACAATTTCCGAGGGGCTTTATTTTATTTTATTTATTTTATTTTTTTAAGATGTTCAATGGTGAATTACTCCATAATGTGTAAAAAAATAACGAAAGAAAAACAACATTTATAACTGACAAGGAATGTCTCCATATGGGCATACTCGGAATCTCTGTTCTTCTCATATGGGTATAAATGTTTATAAAAAAAATTCGGCAGACCTCCATACAACGTCCGTAAAAAAATAATGAAAATTACACTTATTTGGCGATTTATCCCCGATTGGCGAAAAAACGAAATTCTGAAAAATACGCTTTTATGCTTCGAATACTTTTTAAAGAAAAAAATTGCTATGTTCAATTTGTTTAAATAAGTTTATTTGAAGTAATTTTAGTTTAGTATTTTTAGTTTGCTTTAAGTTTAGTTTTGTCATATACATTTATGTGTACTTATAACAAAATTTAACAATTACATTTTACAATTTAAAACACCATTTAAATTGATTAAAATTGTGCCAAACTGAAAAATATGACACAGACGATTACACATTGTTGCTATGGAAACCTCTTTTTTTGGTTTGGAAATGTACGACGACAGTTTCCTTAAAAGTGATTTTTATAACAGGTAAGACGGTTAAATAAAAAAAAATGTGAATTGAAGAATACAACAATGGCGAAATTTCATTCAAATCGGTAATAAAAAGAAAAAAAGAAGATGGAATATTTATTTAACCTTCTTTATAGAACATTATATATTAATATTACTGAAAATGTTCAAAAAGTTAAAAATGTTGTACAAAAAATGGAAATTATTCTGAAGAAGGAGTTGTAACTCATAGCAAAGATATTTTTGCGAAAAATCATACTTTACAAAAATTCCATTGGCAGATTGGAAATTTAAGCACTCAAACATTTAGATTTAATCCATTTTAAATCTGATTTCACTTCGTTTCCTCTGCATCGTATGCGAGAGTTTTTTTCGCCACATGACTGATATGGATTACGCGGAATGGATGAAAAAATTACGCGGAACTTTTATTACTATTTTAGAAACACGCATTAATATTAAACAAGTTGGAAATTGCACGTGAAGCGTAGCAAATTAGGTGCGTTCGTACGATAACGAAGTTTTAAAAATATTACTTTCATATGTCAATCTCATAAAATTGTAAATAGTGAATTACAATTAAAACGCTCATCAAACAATGTTCTTCCTATACCATTATATAATGTAATACTTTTGTGTGGCCTTGTAAATCAATAACAAATGTTCTTTGCACCACAAATTATGTATGATGTATATTATAATATGTACTTTATAGTTGCATATAAATTTTATTAAGTTCGTATGAGTGTAACACGATTAAAATGCATTTGAAACATTTTTCCCATTGACCGTAATGTAACGGAATACTTTTGAGTGTCCCTATAATTGATCTATAAATCCGATTTTCATAAAATTTGAAATAACTCGACAAAATTATGTAATAATTATGTAGTTTAAATTTCAAACGTATAGAATATATTTGAAACTTTTTCCTAATTGACCATAATGTAACTGAATAATTTTGATTGCGCCTGTAATTGATCTATGCACACGATTATCAAAATATTTGAAATAACTCGACAGAATTATGTAATAATTGCGTATTATAAATTTCAAACGATTAAAATGCATTTGAAACTTTTTTCCCCTTTGACCGTAATGTAATGGAATACTTTTGATTTCCCCTGTAATTGATCTATGCATCCGATTTTCATATAATTTGAAATAACTCGACAAAATTATGTAATAATTATGTATTTTAAATTTCAAACGTATAGAATATATTTGAAACTTTTTCCTAATTGACCATAATGTAATTGAATACTTTTGATTGCCCCTGTAATTGATCTATGCACACGATTATCAAAATATTTGAAATAACTCGACAGAATTATGTAATAATTGCGTATTATAAATTTCAAACGATTAAAATGCATTTGAAACTTTTTTCCCCATTGACCGTAATGTAATGGAATACTTTTGATTGCCCCTGTAATTGATCTATGCATCCGATTTTCATATAATTTGAAATAACTCGACAAAATTATGTAATAATTATGTATTTTAATATTCAAACGTATAGAATATATTTGAAACTTTTTCCAAATTGACCATAATGTAATTGAATACTTTTGATTGCCCCTGTAATTGATCTATGCACACGATTATCAAAATATTTGAAATAACTCGACAGAATTATGTAATAATTGCGTATTTTAAATTTCAAACGATTAAAATGCATTTGAAACTTTTTTCCCCATTGACCGTAATGTAATGGAATACTTTTGATTGCCCCTGTAATTGATCTATGCATCCGATTTTCATAAAATTTGAAATGACTCGACAAAATTATGTAATAATTATGTATTTTAAATTTCAAACGATTCGGTTGGGTAGTTTTTGCGTTGTTATATGCGGACGGACAGACGGACGGACAGACAAACGGACAGACGGACGGACAGACGGACGGACAGACGGACGGACTGAACGACAACTATAGGTGCTACGTATTATATAATTACGAACGCACCTAAAAAACGAGACAAGTGAGAGTAAGAATTACACTCTATTGGACTTAGGTAGGAATTAGGAATTACATTGAGATCTCCAAAAATTCTATATTTTTTTTCACAAATAAAATAATTAGACCCAATGCATTTTTCCTAATTATAGTTGAGAATCTTTAATAATCTGCAAATATATGAGTCCGCAAACTTTATTACTTTTCCAAGTTTGAACTTTCCACCTTCCATAGCTTAAGAACAGCGCCGTGCAAAGTGGGGGGCAAAAGGGTTGGTCACCCCGGACTTGGAAATTTAGGGGGCGCCAAATTTATATTACCAACGTCATTTTTGGCTTGTCACAACAAAAAGTTGGGGGAGGGGGCGCCAAATTCTAACTTTTCCCCGGGAGCAATTTTCTTTTCGCACGCCCCTGCTTAAGTGTAAAATTCCTTTGACAGACAGATACAGAAGTGATCTTATAATGGTTCCGTTTTTACTTAAGTATGGAACACTAAAAATGAGTATGATGCATAACAATTCGACATAGAATTATAAATTAAGGATTTTTGTTTGTTCCTTTTCCTTAATAGGTTTTTTAGGTCTTATTTTACACTAATGCCTTAATTTCGTACAATTTCAAAGTTCTGGGTTAAGCGGTGATACACTATATTATATACTTTTAAAAGATATGCGGTACTTTCTGTTTTACCTACAATCTTGATATTTGGCAAGAAGGGAATTCTTTTATATCATGTAAAGAAAAAAATGCTAAAGCCAACATTGTACAAATGTATGGCGCTTTATTACAAGTCAGACTCCATGAATTTCTAAAATATGAAAAACCCATCATATAATTTTCCGACTTTCCCTTTTATATTTGCTGCAGAACTTTCAGAGAATTTCAGAGTTCTATGTGAATCACTTCCTTTCCATACGTTCTTTAAATAGCATCAAAACAACATTATATATGTTCATTCTCAAAACCGTTATTTTAAACAAAAGCAGAAAACGATTTAATATTCCAGATACTAAAACAAAATCATAAAAGTTAACTGTAAGTGAAAGTATAATTTTGTAATTTTTAAAATATAAAAGAAATGAATAATTGAAAAGAAATGTCACGTTGCTTATAACTTGAAATAGATATTTGCAAAACATAACAACATTTTTTCGGTAATAAAATTAAATAACTGTAGCAAGTAGCAACATGTATTGTACAAAATAATTACAATAATAATAATAAAATTTTCTATGATTTAATTTTTAATTCATTAAATATTACACATTCTACAAGTAGATTAAAATCAATTTTCAGATTCGTTAAAATCGTCTGCTTTTCGCGAGGAAATGTGCTGCTCGCCAAATCGCGCGTCACTTTCATCTTTTCACGCCAATTATTCCAAAGTATTTTAATTTTTTACATATCTTCTATTATAATTCCGCTGCTAAATTTGACTGATCCTTTATTACCTACATGAGTAGTTTAATTCGTATTTTTTTTCAAAATATTCTGAGTATGCCCAGAATGGAGACCTTCCTTGTGAAATATGTGTCTAAAATCTTAATACGCAAACCTTAATACATAAGTAATTAACATTGAAACTCCTTAAATTTCACTTTTTAAACATAATAATTGGCAAATATCTTTATTAAAAACAAAAATATTAGATATATATATAGAATGTCGAATGTGGCAAATGCTCAAACTTTCTTCTATGTTATGGTTGTTAATACTTCCTGAAAAAAGAAGCACTTTAATGCCTTCGATTAGGTTGACTAAACTTAGTGCAACCAAAATTTATTAATCAAAAACATATGTCAACTTATAACTGAATTTGAAATTTGATGAAAATTCGTGCTTTAGTTTTTGAGATAGAGCTATTGCAAAATCTATAAAAAAGCTGCATAAAAGTGTAACATCTTGGGTAACGTACACCAAAAACTAACCAGGATCATTTTTATTATGTACTAGCTGAATCTGAAGTTTGATGAAAATCCATGCATTAGCTCTTGAAATACATGTATTGCGAAATATTGAAAAATAAACCATAGCAGTACCATCTGTAGGGCGATTTACACCGAAAACTAAATATCACTAATCTATATCACATATTTACTGAATCTGAAGTTTTAGAAAATTAAATTCATTTGTTCTTCAGTTAGGGTTATTGTGTTAATCGCGAATAATGCACCACAGTAGCGCCACAGGCTGAACGATTTGCACCAAAAGGTATCCAGTACCATGCTATATCAAGTATTAACTATACACTCCTGGACAAAATTATGAACTCAGAAAATGTTTAATTTGTTTCAATCCTAATATAAATAAATTTAGCTTTAAATTAATAAAATAAAGATGAATATTTATAATAAGACATCTAAATTTAATGTAACTCATAAATAAAATGGAGCAACAAATTTAAATAAAAAAATACATCACTTAAAAAAATAACATTATGTGAGACCTTGACAAAATCATAAACCCAAAGTCATGAATTTCTATATTCTGACATATTTGATATAAATAAGTGCATTTTGTGATAAGAAACTAATAAATTCGTCTAAAAAATCCTCTAAAAAACTAATAAATCGTCGTCTAAATAAATCGCCAAAAAGGTAAAGGTTGTCCAGGAGTGTACAAGGTTTTTAGCAAATCCAAGGCCTATTTATCGATACATGGGTATTGTGGAAATTGTAAATAATACAGTATAACAGCGCCACCTGTTCTAACTAATCAGATCTAAATTTTATCAAAGTCTCACAGAATATAAAGTTTTGTGAAATTACGGGCACCAGTTCTTGACATAGAGTTATTGCGATAATCACAAATATTGAACCATGGCAGCGCCCCTTTGAGCGATTTGCACCAAAAGGTAATCAGCACCATGATATATTAGGTGAAGTTTTATGAAAATCCATGCACATATATTTGAGATATGTGGAAATTGCGAATAATGCAGCATCATGGCGTCACCTGTTAGCGATACAAGGAAAAAGAATCAGATCTAGTTTGTATCAAGTTTTAATAGAATCTAAAGTTTTGTGGAAATCCGTGCATTAGTTATTGAGATAGAACGCTTACAAAATTTTTGTCACTTACAGAGAGATAGTCTCACAGACTCTCAGACAGACATTTTTGTAAAAATATGTTTTTCGGGTACTCTGAACCCTAAAATGTGTAAATCCGTCGAAAACCGGATTTAGAAAAATTTCAGGAATCCAATACTTTTCTCTTGTTCAGATAGAAGAAAGTAAAAAGGAATTTGTAGTACAAACTATAAAATATAACGTTAAGCAACCGGCAAAATAAAGTATGTTCAAACGAGAAGCAAATACTCTAGATATGATGACGTGCGAAGCGAATGTATCACGTTTATTGCGGCTACGAGACGATTAATCGGTTACCCGTACCGATACCAGGTATCTAACCCGTTAAGCTGATGTAATTCTCAGGTAGGGTTCTGGTCATCGGTTGGAAAAAATGAAAGAAAGTAAAAAAAGTTCCCGCAAGAGAAATTTTTTCGTGAATAAGTGCTTGAATTTAATTAAATCTGCCTTAAAAATATAAATAATAATAACATATTTCTTTTATTGTTAGGTACTTAAAACTACAACATTTATATATTTTATTAAATATTCCCTTTTCAGTCCTTCATTAATCAAAATACAATAACGTATATTTAAAAAATCGCTTGAGCATTATATTCATTACTAGCTGACCTGCCCGGCGTTGTCCGAGCTCGTGATGTTATTCAGTTTTCAAATGTGTTATTTGTTTTCTAAATGTCCCCTAAATTAAAATCAAATTTCTATGAATTTATATCTTTAAGTCCATTTTGAAAAAAAATATATTTTTAAATGGAAAAATCGCGAAAAGATATTGAATTGAAATCACATGCTGTTTGGTATATTATTTTCTATGTAATTTGATTTTTTAGAAACTATGCGCACCGAAAGCGAACGAAACAGCGACGAAACACTCAGGTTTTTACTGAATTCTTAAAAAATTCAACACATTTTATTTTGTAAAAAAATAATTCTATCCATACGAAAATTCTAAAATTTTTGTAAGTAATGTAAATTTGGTTTATTGAAAGGCTCTAAAAGATTGTGCTAAAATATAGACATTTAGTTACTTTTAGGGTAGCAAAAATGTGAGCAGGGATGTCATTTGTGTTTGTCGGTGTATTTGAACGGGTTAAATCTCGTATTTTTTTTTAAACAAATTGCACCATAGATTATAAGAATGTTTTAGCTTTTAGAAAATATATTTTGGTTTGTCAGTACTTATACATTTGCTTCCTGCAAAGGCAAAACCGCAATGAAACAATCTGGTTTTTATTGGTTTCGTCAAATTTTCGCACTTTTATTTTGTAAGAAAATGTTTCTACTCATCCGAACGTTTCAAAATTTTTTAAAAGGGTGTAAATTTGGTCTGTTGAGATGCTTTTAAAAGATTGTGCTGAAATATGAACACTTAGATAATTTTAGCGTAGAAAAAATAATCTATCCGTGAGTCGCAAAGTGACCACCTTTTGCGGGTGTATTTGAAAGGGTTAAATCTTATATTTTAAAAACTGATTGCATCATAGATTATAAGAATGTTTACGTTAAGATAATTTTAGCAAAGAAAAAATATCCTCTCTGCGAGTCGCAAAATGACATTCTTTTGCCAGTGTATTTGAAAGAGTTAAAGTCAACTTTTTTTTAAAAAATCAATTACACCATCAGTTAGAAGAAAGTTTCAGCTTTAAGTTATTTTATTTGGTTTGTTTACATCTTAAAATTTACGCCCTGGAAGTACATTGATAAAAGGGGGAAAATGGTTTTGAAAAAATGACTCTTTTCCAATATTTCTTTTTAAACTGTTAACTGCAACGTTATTTCGAATTGATTATAGAATTTGAGACCTAAAAGTACGATCTTTCGAAATACAGGGTGGATCTAAACTACTGGGCAAAACTTTAAGGGATGATAGTACACATCAAGAAATATTAAATGGGAAACTAAGGGTCCCAAACGTCTTCCGAAGGAGATAGGCGCCATCAAAGTTTAGGGTCCAAAATTTGAAATGATTGTAAAAAACGGGAAAATCGATCGATTCGTTTGCGGTTTTCACTAAAACTGTTCTTTATGTCAGTATTGCCTTGAAAATAAATTATAAAGATAAATTTCAAAAAATGCCGATAGAGGGCGCTTTAGACTTTGGAGTAACGAACAACTATTTTTTGCCGGTATTCTTTGCATCTCATTAAATGTTTTTAGAAGTTTAGACATAAACTTAAATTTTGAGCTCAAAATCTGTGGTTAAGAAACGCAAACTGAACTGTGTTCAATGTGAGTGGGTAGGTTCAAATTTCAAATGATTACAAAAAGCAGAAATATTGGTCAACTGATTTGCGGTTTTCACTAAAATTATTCTTTATATCAGTATTGTTTTAAAAATAAATTATACAGATAAATTTCAAAAAATATCGATAGAGGGTGCTTTAGGTTTTGGAGTAACGTACAACTATTTTTTACCGTTATTTTTTGTATATCATTAATTTTTTTTAGAAGCTTAGACATAAACTGAAATCTGAATCATTGAGAAGGGATAAGTAGCGCAAACTGAACTGTGTTCAATGGGGATGACGTGGTTCAAATTTTAAATGATTATAAAAAACGGAAAAATTAGTCGACTCGTTTGTGGTTTTCTCTAAAACCATTCTTTATAGCAGTATTTCCTTGAAAATAAGTTTTAAAGATAATTTTCCAAAAAATTCCGTTAGAGGACGCCTTAAACTTTAGAGTAAGCAACGACTATTTTTAACTGTTATTTTTTTTTATCTAAATAAACTGTTTTAAAAGCTTAGACTTAAATTTTGAGCTCAAAATCTGAATCGTTTTGAGTACTTAAGTATCAAAAAATTGAACTGTGTTCGTAGGGTGGGCAGGGTAACATTTCAACCTCTGAACACAGTTCAGTTTGCGCTTTTTAACCCCTCCCAACGATTCAGAATTTGAGCTCAAAATTTAAGTATAAGTTTTTACAAGCATTTAATTAGATACAAAAAATAACAGTTAAAAATTATTGTTGGTTACACTAAAGTTTAAGACGCCTTCTAACGGAATTTTTTGAAAATTATCTTTAAAATTTATTTTCAAGGAAATACTGACATAAAGAATGGCTTTAGAGAAAACCGCAAACGAATCGACCAATTTTTCCGTTTTGTATAACCATTTGAAATTTGAACCTTCCCACCCCCATTGAACGCATTTCAGTTTGCACTACTTAATTACTCGCAACGATTCAGATTTTCAGCACAAAATTTATGTCTAAGCTTCTAAAAAAATTATTGATATACGAAAAATGACGGTAAAAAGTAGTTGTACGTTACTCCAAAATCAAAAGCGCCCTCTATCGACATTTTTTGAAATTTATCTTTATAATTTATTTTCAAGACAATACTGACATAAAGAATAGTTTGAGTGAAAACTGTAAATCAATTTACCCATTATTCTGTTTTTTATAATCATTTGAAATTTGAACCTACCCACTCCCATTGAACACAGTTCAGTTTGCGCTATTTAACAGCAGATTTTGAGCTCAAAACTTAAGTTTATGACTAAACTTCTAAAAAAAATTAATGAGATGCAAAAAAATAACGGTAAAAAATAGTTGTTCGTTACTCCAAAGTCTAAGGCGCCCTCTATCGGCATTTTTTGAAATTTATTTTTATAATTTATTTTCAAGACATTACTGACATAAAGATTAGTTTTCGTGTAAACCTCAAACGAATCGACCAAGTTTTCCGTTTTTTATCATCATTTCAAATTTTTGACCCTAAACTTTGATGATACCTATCTCCTTCGGAAGACGTTTGGAACCCTTAGTTTCCCATTTAATATTATTTGTCTTGATCTGTACTATCACCCCTTAAAGTTTTGCCCAGTAGTTTAGGTACACCCAGAATGTCTGTTATGTTTAACTGTGTCGGAAAGTTTGGTAGATTTGTATTTAAACAAAGTGATCAAAAAACAGAAAGAAACTACGAAAAATGCTTCTTCTGTCGTTTAGTTGCGTAAATGAGTTTGTGCTCATGTGCAAACTACTTCTTTCCCCGAGCATGAAAATTATGACTTTTTCATGAAAGTTAGTTCCACTTCGTAATTAATATATCTGAAATTAATCAAAAAATTGAAATTCTGAGCTTCAGGTACATCAGGAGAGACATTAGGCTACTTTCATAAAAATTTTGAGCCTCGCACTTGCCGTAGATTTTTCTAGCCATCGCAGAAACACACCCAGACAGACCGAGCGATTTGTTATTTTATTAGTTAGATAATAAGATATTTTATTAATTAAATTTATAAACATTTACATCTCTTTAAATTTATTTAATATTCCAGTATAAAAAAGCATTATCAGGAACAGAATTTTGTAATGGTTACATATTAAATTAGAAAATGAACCTATGGTATCATATACTATAGTTCCATATCGGTGTTGAAATTTTAATAATTTTGCAACATTATCGAATTTTAATAAATTACTTTTTATTATCTGATATTTCAAACGTCAACATTTTTCTAATGTATTATTGTCATTTCTATGAAAATATAGATTTTATAGTCCGTGTATGGAGTAATTTTTTTAGCATACGTATTTATAATACTCCATCTTTAAAATATGTAAAGTTTTATTGTATTGTTAAAGTTTCATTTTATAAAGAAATTGATCTGTATATTGTTTTAATAATTGTGACTTCCGTTACATTAAAAATAATCTTATAACATTTATAAGATGTTACATTTAAATACGTTTAGTTACATTAATCTAGTATATAATTAAACCGGAATACTGCAAATATCCATTCTTACATAAATAACCTGATCACAATTTAGAATTTTGAAAATCATTTGAATATTTTAAAAGAAAAACGTACTTTATTATATATTAAAGAAAAATATATTTTATGATAAATTAAAAGTGAAATATATTTTATAATATATTAAAATAAAAGTGACTTTTTATTGAAAGAATAAAAAATAAAATACTTCTGAGTTGTAGCTTTTGAAAGATTGGTGCAAAATAAGTGAAAGTAGAACGATAATGATTAAAGATGAATTACTCTCGAACGGCATTTTCTTTTCAGGAAATTGCTTTTTCTCTATGATTTTTACATGATGCATAGAGTTGTGTTTAATGATAAATACTTGGGAACTCGGTTAATAAATCACTGAATAAGTGCGTAAATAAGTTATTTTAAAGGTTAAAATGTAAAAGAATTTATCTGTGAAAATGTTTTTGTTAGGTATTGTGAATATTTTTGGACATAAAATGAATAGTTTATGTAATCTAAAGTACATTTACCCCTCTAATGAACATAATTGCAGTATTACTAGTCCAGTTGATCTATGATCCAGGTGCATCTACATTCTCTCAAACAAATGCCATTTTCTATTTTTCAAATATTTATGTATAATGTCAAAATTGTAAATATTGTGTATTATTGTCACTTATCAACTGTTTTTCTTTCTTTTTAAATTATTATTATTATTATTTAAAATAAAATTAGAAGAAAATTTATCCAGACGTGAAGCTATTCAAATTCTATCATCAATTATAATGAACGTTAGAAAAGAACGTCAGGAAAATGGTATTCTTATCGTCCAAAATAATAAAATTTTCAATCATTATTCTATAACTAATCCATGTAAAACGATTTTCTATGTACAAAAACTTTTTCTGAAGTAATATCTATCTGACAGTATAATTTCCCTCAAAATTTCTTCACTAAAACTGGAGGAGTAAGCGGAAAACACGAAATTTTCGTTTATATTTTATATAGTATATAAGTAGATTAATGAAAAATATACTTTACAATATATTAAAAGTGAAATATATTTTTTAATATATGAAAAGAAAAATGATGTTTTTATTGAAAGAATAAATAAATAAAATCTTTCTGAGTTCCAGCTTTTGAAAGATTGGTGCATTATAAGTGAAAGTAGAACGATAATGATTAAAGATGAATTACTCTCAAATGACATTTTCTTTTCAGGAAATTGCTTTTTCTCCACGATTTTTACATGATGCATAGAGTTGTGTTTAATGATAAATACTTGGGAACCATGCTAATAAATCACTGAATAAGTGCGTAAATAAGTTATTTTAAAGGTTAAAATGTAAAAGAACTTTTCTGAGCAAATATTTCTGTTAGGTATTGTGAATATTTTTCGACATAAATTAAAATTGTATGTAATTTAAAGTATATTTTTTCTAATGAACATAATCGTTATAATTGTATATAAAAATAATACAATTATGTATTAATATTTATATATTAAAATTATATATATACTACCGTAGTATAATTGCTCGTATTATGTAGTAGTTCATTTGATTAAATTTGATTGACGGGCAAACAAATGGTATTTGCTATTTTTTAAAGATATTTATATATAATGTATATTTTTTAATCGATGC
The DNA here is from genome assembly GCA_964019185.1 of Maratus speculifer. Taxonomy (NCBI): domain Eukaryota; kingdom Metazoa; phylum Arthropoda; class Arachnida; order Araneae; family Salticidae; genus Maratus; species Maratus speculifer. Next base: position 174,530,104 of record OZ025297.1, on the reverse strand, counting down.
TAATCAATTATTTTTTATTCCTATTTTGTGGGCTTAAATATTAAAATTAATGTTTTTCATAGCTTAAGATTTAATAGGATCATTAATTTAGACAGAGTACAATAGTGTTATTATAATCAAATATAAAAATTAAAAAAATATATATATAGGAGACACTGGGGCACATAGATAGAACTTTTTCTAAAAAAATGTTTGGTGTCTAGAAAGCAGAAATTTCAAGTTATTTTTCTATGTGATGTCCGCACAACCTGTGTAGTGCGTTATAAAATAGTACAATCGTTGCTTTATATATTATTTTTGCATGTAATTTAAAAAAAATTCCAAAAAAGTAATTTGTATCAATGTGCCCCATCCCCGGGGCAGATTGATACACTTTGATACGTCTGGGAAAAATGGAGACAAAATAACATTAATGCATATTTTTCATACAAAAACAGTTAGCAAACCATTTTATATTATTTATAAAAATTTAAATCACCCTCACTTTATTTGAAAGCAATATTAAAGCAATCAAAATGAAATGTATAATGACCTGATGTTCTGGCTGTTCCTTGTCTGATTGTTGGCTGTGTTAACTTTTTCATATCTGATATTTCAACCCCAGCATTATCTTCTTTCTTAGGAAAGATGAAAATTTACCAAGTTTTCTGTTTATAAATAAGTTTATAAACAGAAAATAAAAGATAATTATATTTAAAATTCTGTTTTTAATATAATTATCCTGTGCTGTTCTGCAGCTTGTTTCTCTTACGTAACACTTTTCATGTAGAAAATACTTTTTTCTCCGAAGAATTAATATAAATTTGAAATTTTCCAGGCTGCCGTCCTTTTCTTTAATTAGTTCTACTAGCATTATATGTTGGGTAAGTTCGAACGTCTTCTCTTTGCAAAAATACTATAAAATGTTCTAATATAAAGAAATTAAAGCTATTTCCCTTCAATAAAAACTAATATTAGAAATTTTTAGCAAAAAATGGTTGGATTATAGAGTGCATTGTAAAAAAAGAATAATAAAAGGTAATGGAAAAATGAACTAAAAAAGGATTTAGGTTGTATCAATGTGCCCCGATAAAGACTGTATCAATGTGCCTCATACAGCCATTTTGAATAAAATGAGTCTCAAATCCAATACTTCATAATTTATCTAACAAAAAAAATGAGAAACTGATAAAGAGTAGTTTTACTTGCCAGGCAGAGTATTCATTTTGGTTGAAAACACTAGAACAGTTGTATAATATCTTTTCAATTATAGAACTCAAATTTACTTTTGATCTACAAAAACAATAACGCACCCATCCCGTTTCATCAAACAACTGAATCATTCCAAGACTTTCTGTATGTAGTTGAGTGCACTAGCATCTGTTTTTGGAGCTGTTGTGAAACTTTCTGTAATGACCCTGTGAGCAGTAGAGGGGGCGCATCAATGTGCCCCATGTATAAATGTGCCCCAGTTCCCCCTATATATTTCTAAGACAAGTTTTACTTTTCCATTAATATGTATTTCTATGAAATGTTTATGCAATTGTGCTTCATTCGAGAGAATGTAAATGCACTTAAATCACATTAAAACAATTGATCTAGTGATAATACAATCATGTTTAATAGAAATGAAATGTACTTTAATTTTTTTAAACTTTTAAATTTACGTCCAAACAAATTAACAATATCTAATATAAATATTTACTCAGATAAATTCTTTTATATTTTAATCTTTAAAAAAATTATTTACAAACTTATTCAGTGATTTATTAAAAGAGTTCCCAAGTATTTGGGACAACTCTATGCATCATGTAAAAATCATGGTTGGATGGTTGTATCTGCGACGGCCAATTATCATCAATAGGATTTGGGATCATCAGGATTTGAGCCCTAAGAAAGAATTTTTTCTGTGGGAGGGGTCTTTCTCAGGGATCCAATCCGTATTTACGCAACGAAATCCAAGGTTCGATGGAAATCACGGAATTTTCCGAACGATTAGGCAGGCGGCTGCGATTTGGTTCGAACTCATCACCTGTCGTCTGCCAGTTTTGAGAGTAGAACCTGTAAGCCTCAAGTGGATCTTAAAAACATGAAGAATATTAATTTCCTGAGACAATAAATGTCGATTCAGGGTAATTCATTTAAAATCTTCATGGTTCTACATTCACTTATAATGTACCAATCAATCAAATTCTTCAACTAAGGAGATTTTTACTTATTTATTCTTTCAATATGTTTTCATGCATTGATAAATACAAACTTTTGTCTATGTGTATGCCAGAATGTACAAGGAATACATTATTTCTGTCTTTAAATATGATTCGACACTTCAAGTACAACTTTCGCGGGACTTTCTGTACATCTTGAACAGCGGAGCTGGTCAATTTGAACCGCGATGGAAAAGGATATATAAATATTTCCAAATGCTTAATTTGGTTAGCTAAAAGATTATATATTTTTTATAATAATCATTATTTCTTAGAATTTACATTATATTTTACACATCAAGTCAGCAGAAATTACCTACATTTCAGAAAATGTTATAATTCAAAATTTGATTTCATTAAGTATAATGAAAATATATTGAACAGATATTAAACATAAATAAACTTGGACTTAATAAACATTAATAACAAATAGATAATCCCATTCAAATAAGTTTAGTTATAAAATCTAAGAATAATTTTAAAAATATCAAAATTACAAGTTACTTACTAGTTTTACGGATTTATCCAATACTATTTATTGCATGCATTGCTTCAAAACATGGTTAAAGATTTTGCGCATTTACCAGAAACGTGTGGGTGCATTATATTTTGAACAGTTATCTTTAGTTTTATTTTCATTTTTTTAAATTTAATAACAAACTGTTTTATTCTTAATATTTTTTCATCTTTTTAGTGTTTCTTCTTGCCCAAATTACAATGTTTTTTGTTTGTTTTTGGTCATGAAATAACAAATTGTACGTCTTGCACTAAGTCTTGAATAAATTGGCGCATACTAATAGATAATAGACGTATACAGATATACATATACTAAATATATTTCCAATTACAGATTTGCATAAAACCCAAGCATTGATAGTAGTAAAATAAAAAATATTATAAATTGTATTTATTGGACTCCTATAAGAAGTAGGCTTGGCATATGCAGACTTCCTGTCATCTGGGAAATAACATATCTACACTGTATTTAGCTGCGTTGTAGTAAATAAGTCCATTTAGTATATTTTAGAATCATCTAAAATTTCAACAGTTAAGTGTATACATCTAAGCAACAAAACATTTTTATCCTTTTCTCTTTGATAAAAAGTTACGCTGATTAAATATGTTAGAAGAACAGCCGCATGAAATTCGGATTTTGACATTCTTACATAGACTTGTATATATTGTCTTGGGTATTTTACAGCTTCTGTAAGGTAAGATTTTTATGAACATCTGCAAGCAAATAGAAAGTGATACGGTACTTTATCTAGTTTTGGCAGACATATACTGAGTAAACCTTCTCACAAATTTTGAAAGAAATAAGTGCTCATCTATGCTTATGTTAAGCAATTTTATGTATTTAGTCTTACAGTTTTCTTATCATCTTCTTTATTTACAAGTGTAGATGTACAAGTTATTGTTTATTTTTGCAGATTTTCATAAGTATAAACTTCAAATTTTATCACGTTTGTTTGAATTCATAATTTTTTAATATGCGATATTTATCTGATAAATATTACAAATTTTTGTTCAATACTGATAAATTTTCATCTATAATCTAATGAAAAAGTCCAAAAATTTTAAGTTTATGGGCAGAGTAGTCGTCACTTTCTCTCTTTTTTATCTTTCGAATTTAATTTTCTTCTATTGCAGGCAGATATTCATCCTCAGTCATTTGCATTCGCAATCATTTTCAGATAACAGTTGCTAATATTCCAAAGCTTTTATGACAGTAATTTTTAAGAAAATGAGAATCTAACCTATACTTTCAATAACCGCTGAATAAAAGCAGCTTGAATACTATTTATAAATATTTGTTTTAACTTTCCACTGCAATCATCCATTCTTTATATCAAGAATATAAGAGCTTGATTGAAAATTTTCACTATTTCCTCTTTTATTCTGCCTGTTAGAGGAATTAGATGTGAAACAGATGTACTTTCTTATTACTCCCTAAAAAAAAGATTTCTTATTTGTCATTTATGCTTAAAAACTTATTACGAGTCAAACTGACGCGCTTTGCGGTTCTAGGTATAAGCAGTTATAACTCAAAAATTATTTATGTTATTTTCTAATAAATATGGAAAGTTATTGTTTACCTTAAAAAATTAAAAGTCAGAAAAGGAAACCTTTTTTCAATGAATACTTTTTGAGCAGCGAGAAATGAAACATCAATTTGTGTCAAATTGACCCGCTCCGCAGTTCTAGTGTTGAAGCATAATTAAATAAACCTACATTATCATTTAAACCTTTATCACAGGCTGAGTAATAAATAAAAATATACATTGGAAATTCTGATTAACCCCAGCGAATCTAATACAGTGTTTAAATTAAAATGTGGATAAAAAACTGCAGAAACATTTTTTTTTCATTTTTGGTGTGTATAAATTTAAATATACGTCAAACTACTCCAGTAAAGATCGGACGTTCAAAGATAAATCTCCTCTTTTCATTATACCTTCGTTGTCATGGTATTAGAGAACGCTATTCTTTCATGCCGTTTTTTGTCAGTTACAGCCGTAAAACCATATTGCTGCGGTATTCGATCAACTGGATCTCTCAAACGGTTTGGAACAAAAAGCAGTCAATCGGTTATGTGACATCAACCATAGTTACTAATCTAAGATAAGGGACGAGGAGTGCGTAATGAAAGTGGGACATTTGTCCTTGAAAGGGCAATTTTTCGTGTTGCGACATAATATACTTATTTCCATAACACCTGAGCCTGCCCAAAAGCATTTTGTAAAGTTACTTTATAATACAAGTTTTTGATAATGTTTTTAAAATGATTTATTGGACGTCGTATTTCATACTCTTGACATAGAAACAATGTTGTGTTACTGTAGTGTCTCAGCTAAATACACCGACAGATTTTCACGTCTTTGCACGAAAAATGAATGGAAAAATTTACAAATATATGCAGTATCAATATATTTACAAATATATTTCAGTATCCGGTATCTAAACAAGAGGTGATAGAGTTCATTACAATAAGTGATTTATAGGCGGGAAATATAGAGTCATAATCTACTTATTCATTTGAAAACATACAGTTATTTTCTTTCATCGAAGCCGTGTTTTATTATCACAAATTTAAACTTAAATACTACATTTAAACTATAGTCAGTTATAAACTTATACGACCATAACATATTTTGCTATTTAGTCAATTAAAGTAATATTTCAATGGAAATAAAGCATACTCTACGTCAGTACATCAAGGTTTACATAAAATGTAGTAACTTACACAAATGAAATTAATTCGGAAAATAATAAAACATCGATATAAAAAATTGTTAGAAAAAGTGTTACAAAAGTATAGGATCATCTTTGGGAAAGGCAGTTTTCTGAAATTTTTAGTAAGATGTTGCCCTACCATTCCTTTGAATAACTTCAAGCAAACGATTTGGCAAAGAGTTAATTATTTTTTTTCAGGAAAGATTCGGGAACAATGTCTAATCCATATGTTGAATGATATTTTTTGTTATCCCCATACACCTGGCGAGGTACATTAGGACAAATAACCCCACAAGTTTTCTATGGGGTTTAGGTCAGGGCTTGGAATTGGCCAAGGTAAAACGCCATTTTTTTCTCTTCTAAGCCACACTTTTTTTTATTTTCATGAATGACTGGAAGCCTTTTCTTGTTGAAACTTCCATTTTACATTTCCTAAAAGTGGTCCGAAATGTGGTCCGAAAATAGTCCGATGACTTCGAAACAGCATCTGTTGGTAACTCTCCGAGTTCATCATCCCTCCAAATCTGTGGAGATCGCAGCATGTGAAAAGGCGCCCCACACAATAGCGGAACTGCCTCCACACCTTCTGCCTACTGAAGAACTCGCGAAATTTTCCCCTAAATCATGTCAGCAGTAATTACTGCCATCTGGACCATCAAGGTTAACTTTTTTCTCGACTGAAAACAATAAATTTATCCTTGTAGATTTCCGGGACGTGACATTCACTGCCCACTTAAGACGAGCTTCTTTGTGTCATTTTAGTAGTAGTGGTTTACTGTTTAATTTGCGATAAATAACATCAACATTAGATTTCAAACTTCGACACACGGTTGCATGACTTTCACACATTTCCGTTATCATTTGTCCTATTTTATGAGTTCACTGATGTTTTTTCGTTGCCAGTTTGACAATTCGCCTATTATCAAGATCTGATAATTTCTTTTTACGACCAGATCATTTATGCGTTCGATAAAATTATTTTTTACTTGAAACATTATGAATCGTAATGGCAAATTTAGAACAATTAAAAATCTTACTTATTTCATGCTCAGACTTTAGTTTTCCTTCATAGAACCACACACTTTTCATTTCGATTTCAGACAGCTAACTGCGACGAGGCATTTTATTAATAAATTCAAATAATCAGATACGATTCAAGTTTTTTGCATTTAATTCTTTTTTTTATTTTACAGGGTGTTTAGGTTACAGTTAAATCATGAATTCAAAAGAAAACTGTTTGCTTTATTAATAATATAAAAGTAGTCTTATATTTAGGAAGCAGCTGATTTGAGTAAAATCTTTTTCCATGAAACAAAAAAATATTAAAGCTTTTCTTCCCTGAGCTAAATAAACATTCTAGAGTTATTTCTTTTCCATACAATTAATCTTGAATTCAAACTATCTATATTATAAAGGCCAAATTTATGTGTGCGTAACGCATACGTCATTTTGCGAATGGCAACACTTTGAAATTTGAAATGAAATTTCGGTTTTGCATTTTTTGCTTTTACAAGTATTTTAATTTCTGAACATCGCACATTTTTAATTTTTACACCGTCATATAGAGAAAAAATTGCACATTTAAATGCAATTTGTTTGAAAACTGTATCTTAATTCATTTTTGAAATATTAATTTTTTTGTTGTTTTTAATACCTTTTTTCTAATTATGGCAACAGGCGTACTCCATTTTTAGTAAAAGCAAGGTAAAAAAGAGGGAAAAAATTATTACTGCATCTTTATACTGACATTTTCTCATTAAAAGAGGAAAATATTGAAATTTAAATATCGTCTGTTTAAAAACCCGGTGAATTTGGATTTTATTTACCAAATTTCATTTACACGTAAAACAATATCAACAGTTTGATATCTGTTTCAGCTAATAACCATTGAAACTTCAAGTTTTGAATCAAAATGATAAAATTAAAATACCATTTTTTTGTTTTGAAAAGTTAAAAACAGATACGAAATATGCATTTGTAAATTGTGATGTGGTGAAAATGATACTGGGTTTAGATTTCACGGGGATGTGTCGAAGTTGAATAAATTTTTATTTTTTTTTATTTTAGAATATTAGCATAAAAACCTTAATTGATAACTTTATCATAATAACATTTTGTATACCATAATAACTTTATTATTTTTACTGCTTACATGTATAATTAAAGTTTAATTTTAACAATTTCCACAACTGAGTTTTATAGAAATAGTAGTGTTAACTTTACGTTAAATGTGATTTGTTTAAGAGTTAGACTTACCAATATAAGATGCATTTTACTGTAATTAATTTTGTATATTTGCTATAAATCCATGAATCAGTTTCTTTTAAAACATATTCTTTCGTCAAAATTTGACGGTTTCTAACTCGTTTTTTAAAGGTGAAGTTTTGTGTGGTCTTATAATTTTGAAACAGATTGTATATATAAAACTTAATTACTGTTCAAAAGTTATGACAATATGAAAAGTTCTCAGTGAAAATTTCTCAGTAATTCAGTTACCGTATTTAATGTCAAAACTTTTTTTAAATGAAGTAGTCAATTAAACACTAATTGGATGACAATGGTGGTTTCTATTCTATCTTAAACAAAGAAAATATCACGTGGTAAAAGTAGCATCATGAAATTAGCACTAATTATGAAAAATCACTTTTAAGAATTTTAATGAGTTTATATAAGATTAACCCAGTAAATCACAGCGTATGTCAAGTACTTTTAGTGATTTCCTCGCATCTTGCTCAATGGAAGCTTATTTTTTTTTGTAAATACCATTAAAATAGCATTTCTATTTTACAGTTATGATCAACAAAATGTTTTCAGCTTAGCTCATCCCATAATTTTTATGAAATAACTTGCTTGAAACCAACAGTTTCTATACAAATATTATTTGTTGTACTTTATTCTATTACTTTCTATATGTCTGAAATCTGATGATGAAACACGGTTTAAAAATATTTTCTGTTTCTCTAAGAAAAATCGGGTGTCAGTTTAAAGTTTTCTAGAACACAAAAAAATGTAAAATTTTCGAAAAAAAAAAAGAAAAAACCTATTGAACTATAACAGTTTGTGATTTTTTCCGTTTAAAATGACTGCCAAACCATACTTAATTAGAACAGAAGATTTATTTGCTTTATTTTCGATTGCTTTTTACATTTAGCTTTGTAACTGAAATGTTTTTAATCCATTTCCACTAGATGAATTTTTACAAGCCAAGAACTATTGGAGGTAAAAGGTTCAAACTTGCGACATGTGTTTTCATTTGATTTTTTTTATTTGCTTTGCATATCTCAATAATAAATTTTCTTTTGAAATAGTGACTAAAAAATATGTCATCGTTTTTATTCTTTATATTATTAATAGGATGTGAAAATATCCTCGAAAATGTTACATTAATGTATATGTGTTGTATAAATTTCCGTCGGAATAGTGGATGTATTAACTTTTCAATGTATCATATACCACATGTAGCACATACCTAAAAACACTATAAATCTCATCATGCGCCATAAATTTGGTCAATATGGTATCTATCTCTGATTAAGAACAGCCCAAATAATGGAATAAAACTTATTTTGGTCATATAAAATTGCCAAAAAGAAGAATTTCTTCTTTGAAAAAAAAATATATATAAAAGACTAAGCTATTAAGGCAAAATTTGCTTCCATTATTTTTACTAAATATTTAAAAATATTAATACAAAAAATTGCAGAGTGTTAAGCTGATAAAATTAATTAATTTAAGTCAACTTAGTTGCAAAATATAACAATGCAATATTTTTAATTTCTAATTGTGTACAAAAGGTACATGCCATATAATATCGATATATGGATTTTTTTCATGAAAGTAAAAAAAATCGTGCTTTGAAGGGTTAAATTCTCAGAATACTGACAGATGATGGAAGATCGTTTCATTTTTTAAAGTAGACAAATCCAGCCAACATATATGGACATTCTGATCATCATGGATGAGATCGGTATACTCCATTAACAAATACAAGATTTTCTTGGCAACCGCAGAATTATTTTGATGATTTTGAGCTTAAATGTAGCAAAGCAATGGGTGAGCTTTCAGATATTTTCCCCAGGAAAAACACTGCCAATTGAAATGCATGAAAAGGTAGAAAACAGCTGTTTCGAATCTACCTTCTAGATTCTTCTTCAGTGCTAGGCTCAGCGTACATGAAAAAAGAAAGCTGAGCGAAGAGACACAGAAGCGCGGACGTATATACACCTTACGGAAGCTAAAGTACAAAAAAAAAATCTTAAGAAAGCAGCATGAACAACTGATTGTACAAGTAGAGATATCTATTTCAGATCGAACAAACGAAACCGGAAAAACAAATCATTAATTTAAAGACTTCCAAATGTTTGGTAAGTAAGGTGTACTTGAAAAGTCATTGACTAAGGTGTGAGAATTTTTAATGATGTGGTGAGATTCCAAAAAAAATAAGATCTAGATTAGAAAAACTAAACCTCAGCTTTGTTTTTTCTAGCAATCTAAATATTGCACTGATGAAAAATCTCGATGGTAGATTCGAAACGTCGTTTGCTATATTTTCATTCTAACCGTTGGTTCGATATCCTGATACTTTTTTGCACAAATGCTTTGTTTGCTATTTTAATAGCCAATTGAACTTCGAAGTATTTTTATTTGCTAATCATGGAAAAGAAAAACATTTCTTATTTGATGAGAAATTTAGCAATGGTATAAATATGGAGCTTGAGCGATTGCGTAGTATTATAAGATCTGAAAATAATTTAGAATTCTACAAGACTCTTAGATCGTGTATAACAGGTTTTAAAGCACTCGCAAACAACACAACAGAAAGAATGGTGTAGACCTCATGTAAGCTGGTTTTGTTAAAAACACATGTGTAAAATTTTCCAACATCAGTAGTTTCCTAGTACTTTCAATTATATTGTTAGGTCTCATCATGGATAAAACACAAATGTTGTTACAAAGGCCTTCCTTTTAAACTTGAGTTTGTAAGAGAAGTTTATATTCTCCCCTGATGAAAGCTATGTGTTTAGCTGGAAGTACGAAACAGTAATTGATATTGAAAAAAGTTAACGTTGTTTAACCCCCTGACTGCCCGGCAAAAGGGTAAAATTGTAATGTTGTTTTCTCTGTAATTTATTAAAAATATGTAAAAAAGATTTTTTTCCAACCTGATACAAAATGTGTTTTTATGCATAGGTGTATAATCTTTGAGAGTATTAATCCTAACTTAATTTTTCAAAACTGGGTTTTATTTGTAGAATTATATTAATTTAAATATTGCTTATGCTGCAATGAAACTTGCAGGTTAGTGTGCGAAAAAAACAGCCAGCGGCAGTCAAGAGGTTCACAAATACTTACCATTTCGGAACATTGAAATAATAAAGCCAATTAAGTGCAATTTTAAGTCATCAGTTTTTAAAGATCAAATTTAACATTCTACGTATATATATTCATAACAATCTTTTATTTCACTAAATAATCTCATTGTTTTTTATATTCAGTTTAATAGCATTTGCAAACTTTTCAACAAGTTTTTAAAAAGATACAATTGCTCTGGAAAAAATAACGGTTTAAGAAGATGTGCAATAAGAAATTACTGGACGTTGACCTCAAAATTAAAATAATAATAATAATAATTGTTATTAAATAATTCCGTCGTCATAGATAAGATAGACAGGTTTCGTTTCCCTTGAAAAATAAATCTTAGAAGTAAAAATCATGCATAACCTATGTATCTGAAATAAATGATGTGAATTTCCTAATTTCTGAAAACACTTCATTTTTGACATTTATATACGAGAAAGAAATTTGAAATATAAATTAATCAAAAGAGTCTCATACTTCTACACGAATACATTTCTAAGTCATTAGGCAACATAGTGTCTTTAATTTAGCAAAGTAATCAAGATATGATTTTTTTTCCTTATTTTTTTACATGGAAAGCCAAATTGCATAGATCATTATTTAATAATCGGTGATCATTTCAAACTAGAAAGATGTTTTAGTATAATTAAGCTTTATTTTTTTAATAAGAAGAGAAAATACATATCATTAGGCAAAAATGCTGAAATTGTTGGAAAATTGTACAATACTAATATATTCTCCTTAAATCCAATTGACTCACATTCCACAAATCATTTATTGATTTTAATTTTAAACAATGCAGAAACACGATGAAATAACCTGTTGCTTTGGTGATTTATAGGGTTGTATTATTTGAACAGAAAAACAAGTCTTAAATACACCATAAAAAATTTAACTTTCTAGACCTTTCAAAAGATCGGAGACTTTCTTCATCAGGCGCAAATAAGACGTGCGTCTACTATGAAAGCAGCGTCACGGCTAAAATGAAAAAAAGGCTTCTAAAGGAACAAACTGAGTTCTCCAACAAACCTACCTTTTTTTTCATTTCAGCCATGCCACAGCTTTCAATGTAAACGCAAGGCCTCTGATGAAGAAATATTCCGATATTTCGAAAGGCCTAAAGAGTTTAAAATTTTTTATGGTGTTTTTAAGACTTTTTTCTGTTCATATTGATTGAAACTAGTTTTAACTTATTTTTTAAATTCATTATGTGTTATTTATTAATTTAACTGCTTTATTAGTTAAATAAATAAGGTTATAATAAATAAGAAAAAAATTCATAGATACAGTCTAATGCTTTTTTATATACAAATTTTATAAATGGGTAAAAAAAAAATATTTTTAAAAAGTCTTCCTCCATTTATGTAGGTAAATTCCGATGTTGAAACCATACAATTTTTTGAAAGATTATGTATATATACATAGTTATTATTATTAGTTTAGAGTTGTTAGATGTATTCTTATGAATGATTATGGTGGTTGAGAAGTGTACGGTTTTTAATATAGAGTTAAAAATGATTATTGCAATCTTTTGAATGTTTATGGAAGTTAGGAAGTATTGTATGGGATATTAAAAAAAAATTTCAAAAATAAATAAAAAAAGAAATTTAAAAAAAGCCTGTAATATTTTTATAATTGTCAGTCGATTTACATAGGTAATATGAAGTGTATTAAGGAACATTAGTTTATTTTTGTAGTGTTGTTCAATTGCTATATCTACTTAGCTTATATATTTAGGTAATATATAATACTGACTGTCATAGTGACAATTATTATCTGTGCCAACGACAATCTTTTAATCTGAATGAAATGTTAATTCATATATTTAAAAAAAATTATATATTTGTGTTAAACATAACAAGTAACACAGGATCCATCAACCATCAACCATCAACCATGAATTCTATTTAAACACAGAAAATGACATTCTGATACAAATAATTCAAATGACTTTGCTCAAATCATAAAGATATTTTTCCAAGTAATTAAGTTATATAGTTTTCCGAGATTTCTTTGAGAAAGAAATGATATTTTTCATTTTTAAAAATCAATTTTCACGGATTAAAATGAAGACAGGATGTTCACATATTTTCGCACCGATTTCATTAAAAAACATGTATGTAGAATCAACGATAATAATTTTATTTTACAAAAGATCAATATAATAGCTTTTGTTGATATATTATATTAAAATTCGTGTTTCAGGATTTACTTATTCTTTTTAAAATATCAATATTAAATTTGATTTTTTCCTCATTTTGGGCGATGCTTTTGATTATCTTGTTTTAAAAAGCCTGATGTACCACACCTGATGATCCATAATAGACATGTTAAGGGAATTAAGTGGGTGTATGTATTTAGAAGAAAACTTCAATTCAAACTTCATTTCTATATTTTTCCTAAAAAATATAGCAGTAGATTTTAAAGTCATGGCTGGTAGCTTTATCCAGATAAAACTTAACATAATACAAATTGTTTGATTAAAGTGGTGAGATGTTTTGACTTAAAACTGAAGATAAAATGCATTTTTGATAATAACCTGAGTTAATTTTGGTATTTTTCTTTTAAATATTCGTCTTTTCTTAGTTGTCCATTAAAAAAAGAAAAAAAGTTAAATAACACTAAGTCTTTTAGCAATACTTTACTTCTTTTATATGAACCACCATTTTTCTGCTTATTTATCCCTGCTTTTGAATATATTGACATTTTCCATTATAATCATCAAAGTATATCTAAACTTCATCAATGATGAATATATTTTTCCATTTTTCCCATTTCAAATAATTTTCATACAGTATATTTTAAATTAGTCACACATATCAGTGTCATGCTGAGATACATTTCATCATAATATGTAGAGAAATTCGTGTTTTTTTCCAGTTTGTTATTGAAATATTTCTCATGTAGTAATATCAAAAATATATTATTCAAAACTATATTAATAATCGAATAACAGAACTTTTATTTATAAAGCGCGAAAGCATAATCTTCAATCCACTGTTTAATTTCTAGTGACATTTTAGAAAAACGAATATTTTCAATTATACAGATCATCCAACATTTAAACCACTTCTCAGTTCGTGCCAATGAGGCTTTTTCATTATTTAAATTTGAATGAGACAAAAAATTTAAAATCGTTCCAAAAATGAGCGAAATCCTATGCATTTGTTTTAAAATTCATCTAAAGTTCCAGCCTTCGCCGCATCCTTTTAAATTTTTAAATACCCCCGTATAAAACTAATAATGTTCTTACACGTTTGCATACACATATATGTTTAAAACAGTAATAAAAGTATGTAAATAATCAGATACAGAAGTGAGTTATATTTATATCTAAAGTTTTTTTTCAATATTCCTGCTCATCCGCTTTTATGATTTTTTGCTTTAATTTCAATTACTAAAGTTAATATAAATTAATTATAAATTCTTTGTCTGTTATATCGAGTATTTATGATAATTCAAATAATGTTAATAAATCAAATAATTTTAAAATTGGTAATATTACATAAATCATTTGCATTTTTTGTTTAATTGTGAAAGAAAAATTTCTGTACATTATACCAAATATTTAAGTTTTTCATGATATGAGATGAAACTATACTTTATGAATTTAGTAACGATTAAAATTAAATGTAATGGACAAAGGATATCATAAAATATGCTCTGGTGGAATTGTATTTTTTTCTCTTTAAAAATAAATACAATATATTTAGCCCATCATTTATAAAATATACATGAACGCAGAAAAAGAAATTGTGATAAAAATTTTCTCAAATCATGACGATATTTTATCAAGTGATTACATAAAACAGTTTTCAGAGATTTCTACTGCGTCAGCAAAAATTTCTTTCATGTTATCAGCAGCAAAATGCTGCTATACTGATCGATCAATATATTCTGATTTTATATAAGATCATTTAGAAGTAGAATCAGTCTACTTGCATTTTAATTTGATACTGTGGTTAGAGAGAAGAATGTTAAATAGCTTATCAAAATGCATTCGTTATTAAAACTATTAAAAATTAAAACCATGAAAAAAATATATATTTCTTTTGAGTAAGACGGCATTTTTAACTTTATTTTTCACATTCTAATAATGTCCGACTTAGTGAAAAGTGTTTTTGATTTCGAATTGTCTGTTTGTCTGTCTGTTCTATGTTGTTCTGAATTTCCATTTAATTTCGTTTTTCCCTAAGAACTATTTTAATCAAAATAATGTTAATACAACATTTTGGGAACCACTTTTTCTAATTAGGCTCCACAATAAAAAAAAAGGAAAAGAAATAGTATACGATTAAAAGCCACCCTGAGGTTTACTTACAAATGAATGTTGAAGGTATAATTTATTACTACACACAGCCTAAATATTTAGAAAATTAACATATTTAAAAAAATAATAATAATGATATTAGTAGATATCCGCAATGTGGGAAAATAACACAATAAACGTTCATATTCAGCTAATACACAATAAACGTTCAGCTTTTACTTATAACGTCTTTTTGTGAACTCAGCAGTAAATCCATTTGATAGACCCTATCAACGGAAAGTTAGGAACGCCTTTTAAAGCTGCACCTATTGTAATAATCTTTAAATATTTAAAATAAATACATTTTATCCCTTTAACTGCTATGCACTTTTCGTATGTTTTTTCTGAAATATTTAGTCTCGTGGAAAAGTTGTCTGCATAAAAGTTGCAGATCTTACTTTAAAGAATCATAATAAATGTAAGTGGATATAATATCTGATAATTTGACGAAGTTATGACATTTTTCATTTCTTCTTGACCTTCGTTTCTTTTTAATTAATTAATTAAGTTACTGCGTAAGTGTTGGTCCCATCAAAAACATTGCTGTTGCTATTTTATGGCCAAAAGTGACTTAAAAATTGTTTATTAAATTATTTTTATTATTGTTATTACTATTGAGAAATTGTGACCTTTTTTATGATTCTGCTAAAATATTGAAATTTCGGAATTTTGTTTAAAGTATTTGTTATGTTTTGAGACAATTCGAAGTTTTAATTGTTGCTTAAACACGCACTAAATACTTGAAAAATTTCAGCATGTTTTAAAAATTTCATTTTTTCAGATATATTGATTATTTAATTCAACTGCAACATAGTATAATTCTAACAATGTTTTTTAAATATTTCTAGACTTTTTAATCTCTTTAACCTGAAAGCATAATATATATATATATATAGAGAGAGAGAGAGAGATACATACATAAAACTTAACTGAATGCTAATAAAAAAGTTGTACTCCATAGCTAAACTTCAATTTAAAAAAAAAAAAAAAAAAAAAAAAAAAAAAAAAAAAAAAAAACTCATCATTTAAACGATACGACGGATGCGTCAAAATTATTTATAAATGCACATATGAAATATTTGTTTAACATTTCTAAAAAAAAAGTATGAGTACTTTTATTCAAAAATGTTAACTAAATTTTATCATTCAACAATTAAATTTTCATACATTTTCAAAAATATTTACGTAAAATGACCCTGTAGATAACGATTGGTTTAAACTCATGCTACAAAATTTTGTTTCATTAAATCATTTAATTGAAAATAATATTTAAATTATGCTTAACACGCTAAATAACTAGTATGCAAACAAATTCAATAAATTTTTCAAGCTATGTTATAAAAATCAGATCCTTGAATAATTCCTGTAAATCTTTTGATGATTTGCATTACATACATATTTAAATTTTCTCTTTTACCTAGTAAAATAAATAACTTCAAAGAATATTCAGAGAGTGCAAGTGATTAATATCTGACAGTACACATAATTATGCAAACTATTTTAGATGCGGCAAAATTTTCTCTAGGTGAATGAAAAAAGGCAGGACAGGAGTATAAAGTAGATTAAATAAGATATTTAATGAAATACAAAGCGGTAATGTAATTATTTATACTTTTTCTTTTACACATAGTAGTTGCTAAATTACTAAATTTAATGCAAATGTTGTTGTTAAATATTTATATTAAGGCATTTGTATAATAACTATTCATCAAACATTTGATATTCAACGCATAGCATTCTATTTTTACCTGCAAAAACTGAATTTCGTCAGTAATGGAAAATGAAAGTTCAGTGATCTGAGATATTTAACCACAAAATTCTGCTATTAATTCATTGTTACACATAGTTCATTAATCATATGCATTGGAACACTATAAAACATTTGTGTAACGTTACACCATAAAATGGATGGCAGCTTAAACATGCCTCCAATTTTATGGAGTGATTTTTTTTCACCTATATACTGGTGTAATGCAAACATATATTATTGGTGTAACATTGTAATGTTACACCAGTTGCATCGGTTAAGTTACTCCTTAAAATTAGAGGAAGCAAGAATACTCCATAAAATGATTTACAGTGAATGTAATTATTTAACATTTTATAACGCAAAACTGCTTATACATTAGATTAAAAGGGTTCAACTTTGTTAAATATCAAAGAGAAGAAAAAATAAACAGCATAATTTCCTTTTCAAAAAATTATATTAATAAACGCACTCCCCGGTTAATTAGGACGCAAATACAGTACTGTAAGCGATTTATTTTGTTTGT
Source organism: Maratus speculifer (assembly GCA_964019185.1). NCBI lineage: Eukaryota > Metazoa > Arthropoda > Arachnida > Araneae > Salticidae > Maratus > Maratus speculifer. The sequence goes on along the minus strand of OZ025297.1, from coordinate 174,512,744 downwards.
CCTTGTAGATTAATAAAAAATGCTATAAACGCACTGTTTTAACGTGATCGTAGTAAAATTCAATAATTTATATCAGTTTTAATACATTCGAAATAGCGTAATGCCAGTAAAATATGTACAAAAGATTATTGACGAATACCATAATGTAATTGAATTCTTTTGAGTGATCCAGTAACAGAACCATTTATCGTATATAATTCATATGAATTACCAAACTTTCTATAGTAGTGTAGTGTTTTTTTTTTTTTTTTTTTTTTTTTTTTTTTTTTTTTTTTTTAAATCGAAGCTGTTATATGTGAATACGTCGTTTGCATTTTCAAAGAGAAAAATAATTAGATTGCGTTTTAAAATTTATCTTTAAGCAATTAATACCTATGAGTTAACAATTTTGAAGTACAAAAAGACTAACGAAACATTTGTATCAAACGGATGCTTTTTTAATACATTTCTAAACCTTTATCAAAACGGCGTACTTTTCTTTTTTTTTTAAACCACGTATATAATGTATTTTAAATCACGATTAAGTATAATTATAAAAAATTATTTTTTAATATGACACCTGAAATTAAATCACGGCATGGTTTATGTTTAAAAAGTTAATCAGTTTATAATTATTTAATTTAGCTAAAATGCATTTTGGTATTAAATGTAGTGATTAACTTCGTTAATATGTTTGCGTATTTGTGCATATACATTCTTTTTCGGTTTGTCTAGTCAAAAAAAATTGTTTAAAACACAGTTCATAAAAAAATATCTGATTAATATTTGACATTATGAATAATTATACGTACGAATTTCATTGTATTACATTTTTACCTGGAAGAAAAGGAAGTTTCAGATTAGAAGAACATGATGCAAAATAAATTAAATACTTGCGGAACAAGAACTGTGAGACAATTATTTTTCCCTTTCTATCGCCTTCAATACTAATTAAGCAAATAACATTTCCTATTAAATGCAGTGCACGAAAGTTTAGGTAAGCTTTAGTTTAATATTTACATTTCGAAAGGATTAACATTTCACTGGAATATATACAGTTACACAGTATGGAAAATCATTTATTTACAATTCTTGTGTTTCAGAAAGTAACAGAAGAATAACTATGAAGAAACATTGTTAAAATGCAATTCATTAAACATGTATATAAAAGTGTGAAAGATAAGAATGTAATTAAAAAATACATTTATTCGAAATGAAATATATATATATATATATATATATATATATATATATATATATATATATGTATGTATGTATATGTGTGTGTGTGTGTCTCTTTCTAAAAGTGCATTGATAAAAAGAGTTAAAATATGCAAAATAAACAGCATTTATACATACAGCATTTGTTTAGAAGGTAGTAGATTAGTTAATAATTAAAAATCATGCAATGAAACTTTCTTGTTATTTAGTTAAATGTATCATAACACCAAAATATCTATTTAAATTGAATAAAAAAACATTTTACTAAAAAATAAAAATTTCGCTCTGTATCTATGTATTTGTTTGTCTGTAATGGATAAGAAAATCTGTTGTGGCAATCAAAAAATCTAGGTGAGGGTAGTTCAAGGCTCGTAATGCTCAGATTTATTTATTTATTTATTTATTTTTATAATTACCAGCTTAAATAAAAACTATGGAGACAGCTCATTTTTTTTTCAAAAATCTCAAATTGGGACCAGTGCAGCGCGGCAAACGCTGAGTTCTGATTAAAAAACAATCGTATATATAGTGAATTGGGCGTTTATTATCGAGGTTAGAGTTTTACAGAATGGCAACACAAATAATAACATTTTTCACTATTCAGCTAAAATTAAGATAATTAATTAAGGTACAGATTTGAAAATTTTAGAGCAAATGTACTTTTTTTTAAATGCAAATATCCATGTTTTTAAAATAGGTCAGTAATTGTGCTTATTTTTTGCAAAACAATTTTGACATCTGACAAATATTTGAAGAAGCAGACATACAGGGCTAACCATTCCTTCAAAAGTGAATTACATTAGATCATATCAGTAAATAAAACGACTTTATATCCTATGTGAGATATGAAAACAAAAATTACTTATTAAAATTTACAAATGCTAAAAACATTATTTAATAGGATTTCATCAATTTAATCGATGATTATAATTGTATTTTCTGGCAATATCCCACGATATGAGTTAAGATTTATTTTTTAAAAAACGATTTTTCCTTCTTTATTTGGAAAAAATCATTTTTTATTATTGTAAGCTTAATTTACTCCATTTTTGAAAATTAACTGAGAATTATACTCTCAGTTAAATATAGCACGAATTCAATGGCAATTTCAATGGCAATTTGCTCATACGACTTAGATTTATACTATAGATACCATAATTTTGAACAATAACAATGCATTCTTTTCTAAGGTTCTATGGGCCAAATTTTAATTGCTTGATTCATTGAATTTAGCATGCGATACTTTAATGCTTCTAGCTGCAATTTCCTCCCCCTCAAGGGATCATTATTATCTCGGGTTTTATGTCACGATATTAACAGTGTTTGACTCAATCAATTTCGTTTTTGATTGTAGTCCAGTTTATTTGTTCCTCTTTCATCCGCCTGGATGAATACTTATTTCGGGTTTAAATATTGGAATTGAACTGATTGGTTTTTCTTTTTTCAAATAACCTTATAGTTCTGATCAGATTTTTCCGCGCGTGCACAACATACCTGCTATAGTATGTCGTATACTATAAGTTCCCAATCTTTTCTGGATCACCGCCCCCTTTGCAAGAACAAATATTCCAACGCCCACTCATCTGTAATAATCAATTATAAAATTAGAAATATTATTGTAACTGTCGATACAGAATTGTATCTTTTTATATTAAGAATTGCAACGTAGAAGTTAATTAAAACGACGTTCAAATGTAATAATCTAATCCATTTTTTTTAATATTTACAAATAAACTCATAAACAGTAGGAAAAAACTGAGATGGATAAGGCTGGTAAACATTTAAATATTAATTAATATTGGGTTCCGATTTTTTAAATATTAGACGCAAATTGCCCTGTTCATTCATGTGCAGTCTGTTCCTTTTCATAGACAGTAAATTAGCTATTTCACTAAACACATGCTTAATTGAATATGATGATGAAAAACTTTCTGGAAAATAAAAATTTCTGTACTCTTTTCCACGTGTAGAGAATTTGTAAGTATTGATATTTGTAGCCAGTACTCTTGGTAACCAATTCGTTAGTTGTGAATTCTACGTGTTCCTTAATTAAATTTATTGATTTTGCAGCATAGATATTTGCAAAATGATCTAAAATCCAATTCGGAATACACGTTTGAAATATAATGGGAAATTCAGCGAGAAAGCGGCCAATTGTTAACTGCATGCAAATAAATACTCATGTTTTGCAAAAACTACTAAAAATGTAGGAAGGTGTTTGTATTTACCCCTACTAACATTTCGTTTGAACAGAAGTTTTTCCCAGAAAACAAACTATGACTTTTTGTTTTAATTAAATTGACTTCGTTAAATATTCTTTATAGGGGTAAGTGGGGATGAAAGGCGCATTTTGTTTCTATAAGCTTATAAAATATTGAAATTAAAAGATATTTTCATATTTGTGTTAAATTCTGGTCTAAAACCTTGACTTTGATACTAGTAAAACCTCTTTTCCACAAGTGAAGTAATTCAAAATCCGTATGCATTTATAAAAAATGGATCAAATGCCCCTTTTAACCTTTTGAGCATTTTGTCTTTCTGTTTTCGATTACATTATTCAAAAGAAAAATATAATAATACACAAATAAAATATATTGCAACATATGATAAAACAAAAAAAGAATCTTACCACCAGTTACGGATTTAGGTAACTTAATCAAAATATATTAATAGGTTGGGGAATGGTCAAGGAAAAACGCAGTCAAAAAAAGAGTTGCTAACAGTATTTTTCTAGAAAATATTTCCAATATAATAAAGGGATGAAAGAAACTAAATTTCTCTGTATCAAAATATTGGTATTTTATATATTTTTACTGTGTTTTCTCAGTCTCTTTTAACCCTCTCAGTTACCGTTTCTTTCAGCACCAGTCACAATTGGCGATATTAAGAGTGTATTCAGGCAAGACAGAGTATTTTAGTTAACAAAATATACTCATACATCCATCACAAAAGGATAGTAAAATTAATGGAATAATTTTACTCAAAATAATATACATAAAATCATCTGGGTGGTCTAAAAGAATTACAGGGAGTACCCTGTAATTCTTTTAGACCACCCATATGATTTTATATATATTATTTTGAGTAAAATTATTATTAATTATTATTTTTATTTGGTAATAAAAAGCTTATGGGCCACCGGACTGAAAACACCACCATTGTAAAATCAACTTTCAACGTCAAGAGAATTTACGACGGGCAATAAAAGAAATTTAGAGCAGATCTTCTGACATGGGTAAGATCATCTTACCCCACGTGGGTTCAAGGGAGAAGAGACACACCTTTCACCCAATAATCAAGAAGTCCTGTGTATCCTGTTCTTCAATAAAAGTTTAACAAACTTAGGACCTCCCCCCAAAAAAGGATAAAAAAACAAGAGTTTTTTTCGGACAGTGAGTTGCTAAATAATTCTCGAGATGCATATACCCAGGTGACGCAATGGATTTAATTGTCTTGCTGAGAGCCGAAGGATGATTGATCTCCTACGTCCGTAAACGATCTTGATGGAATGCAACATGTCAGCCAGTAATTTTTTTACTATATTTCCCCCATGAACATTTTGAAATCATAGTCAGCTGCAAATGGGGATTTCTGCAATTATTATTATTATTATTTTAACAATAATGTTATTCTAGAGAAAAGCAAATTGTAAATTTTTTAGGGTGATATTTTCACCATAATGTATTTTGTTTGTTTAATGCAAAGTTTTGTATATATTGTAAATAAATTTAATGTTTAATTGTTAACTAGTGTAAGAGAGTTAATTCATTTAGAAGGAAAACCTGTTTATTTACTTGCTTTCCATTTAAGCGCAATTACTTTAATTTATTGCTTATTTCACCTTCTAATAATAATAGCGTAATCGCTATAATCTCATAAGGAAAAAGTTTTTCAAAATCACACAACGGAAAATATATATTTTATTAGAAAATTAATTAAATTTCATACTTTTTCCCAGAGAAAAAGATCACATCTATTTAATTAATAACATAATCTTTAGTGGAAATATTATTATTTTTAGGTCTAATTGATCAAGAAGAGTTAGTTTAATGATTCTTTACTCATTTCATATATTAAGTCTATTTCTTTCCAACAGTAATTCACTTAAGGTGCTACACTGTGCATATTTTTCACTGCTAAATAACATAAATATTTATAACTTTAAACTTTATATTTTTTTACAGAAAAAATAAAAACAAGATCAAAATTTACTTTTTATATCGAAAGACGTGTTTTTCCTTCAGCACCTACAACACTACAATTCTCGACATTAGTTGTAAATATCATTAAAACAATTGAGCGAAGGTTGACATTTTGTGCATTTTATTTTTTTCCTCAAATTTTGAGTGTCTTAATCATCAATTGTACCTTTCATAACCCGTATCTGTTACCCTAAGTCTGTTAATAAGCTATGTAATTCTTGGATGTAATCAGGTTTTCGCTCTATTTTTCGTCTACTTTTTCAAAGCAGTCAAGTTTTGAGTCCAAATAGAACACGATTAAAAAAATACCTATTGCGAGCCAATGAAATTCTATGTGCAGCAGAAAGCACATAGCAGTACAACTAATCATCATTATTTTCATTATTAAGTTAAATAAATAATCCATCATGAAATTAAATGCTTTTAATTTCTAACGCTTACCTTAACAATGTAATGATATAGCAGATGCAGTTGGTCATTAAATCATTTAGTAACCAATGGCTGACGATGAATAATGTACATCGAGTATAAGAAAGATACTGCTTATTTTAAATGCACCTCTGATAACAACCCGTCATTGATGGAAAACTATAAATAGCAGTGGACAATTTTTTGACATTTGTAAAAGAAATTAGATTTTTGGAACTCAACTCTAGGTTCATTTAAAGGTATACATTAGTTTTTCATCACAGTCCTAAACAACAGCGTACAAGTAACCTAGTTTGAATACACATATCTTACATTGCTAGGTACGCAATGGTTACACCCATCTTGACTGTCTTAACGCCCGTGCCATCCCTCCCTGGGATGTTTCACCGCACCCGTTGGGAATCTATGTCGCAATCAATGGACTTAGGCCGGAGTTTTTTCGAAAAGTGGTTTGCTTGGGAAACACTGAGTAGCGCGTCCAGTATACACTGCTGAAATAAGCAAAGACCCAACTCAGAGGTTAATGTTCGAAGAGAAACATTTTGATCAATGATTTTAATGGTTAAAGAAGCGTACAATACATTGATTGTCTACGCAGACGAAAGCAGCAGTGGAGCAAGCCAGAAGTTCGTTTGAAATTCTTCTTCTTCTTTTTGAAAATTTTAAATTTTCGTTTTTACCGTTTGTGTCTAATAAAAAAAAAAAAAAAAAAAAAAAAAAAAAAAAACATTTTCACGGACAACGTCAGACGAATCCGCTAGAAGAGTAAAATAAAATAATCCGCTTTTATCAATTTATATTTTATTATTAAATATTTTATGACTTTACATTGAAAAATCAATTTATAAATCCTAAAAATATAGTTAAATAATATTTTATTTTTATGTAAAGCGATAGTGCAGCAATCATATAATTTGAATAAATTCAATTACTTACTTTTATAAAAACAAAGACAGTAAAATTCATGACTTTTTCATGAGTGAGTTGGGTGCCTTCATCCAATTCACAATGAATTTTTCGTAATAACATATAAGAAGAAAATAAAAGAAAAACACGAATTGCAGATGAAACATTTTACGTGATTTTTGATTTTCAATATGAACTATGAATGCCTATAAAATTGAGTATTTAAAACTATTTTTTCTTTTATACATATTTAAATTGCACACACATTTATATGTTATCTGCTTTACCTGGCCAAACAAATTTCTTTGAAGATTATTATTGGAATGCATGTGGTAATCATCTGATGTTACATATGATTGTAAAAACAGTTGTAGATGAAACGCGTTTTTCCCAAGAGGAATGTGAAATTTAAGAGTGAAACGAGAACATTGTGTGGTATAAATTAGACATTTAAGGAAACTTGGCGGTAATATAATTGTTTATTTCTTCTCTTACGTCCAGCACTATTTCTGTAATTTAGCTCTCTTTATGAACGCAGTGTTTAACTATAAAGATTACGGCTTTTAAATAATATATAAATTTACGAACAGAATTCAAAATCATTTATCTTAAAATTCAGTTCATTAAAATATTGAATAGATAATGGTTTGGGAATTTTAGAAATTACATTAAAAACATGATTTAATCTAAATGTTTGTTAAATAATTCGTTAAATATGTGCAAATAAGTATGAAATAATAAAATATAATGATAAAAAATAGATTATCTTCGACTCTTTCGAGACAAAAGATACTATAGAGAAAAAAGACATGTTTGTAAATGATTCTTTCTAAAAATAAGTATATATGGTGTTCTTGTGTAATAACGCCAGGTGGTGTAATAACGCCAAGTGCAAATATTACGTATAATAATGAAACAATCCGGAAAATGGCATATGTGGTGTCTGCGCAAAAGGACTCTGAGTCACATATAAGACAAACAACTGCTTAAGTTAATTTTTTCCATTTGTGAGTCTTATCGCTTTTAGAAGAAACTAAAATTAACGCCTGATCTAAAATTTGCGAGGTAAGTTCTGTGATGTGATGACTATATATTTACCTGGAAATATTTTATTTACTATTTAAGTTTGTAGTACATTTCATGTACTTTCAAAATGTTGTAGAAGATTTTGGATATGTTCGTGAGATAGTTTGTAATTTAATATGAACTGCGCAATAAGTATATCGGAGTAATAACGCCATTCCTTGGTGTTAATACCCCGTTGATTCCTTACAGTGGTGTAACTACATCCAAAGGGGGGTTACTTTTTACTTTACGAATAAAACAGCATTATTTTTATTGTTGAAATGGTCAGATTAAAGTAGGGGGGTTCCGATACCCATAACTTATCTTTCTTTTTTAATACTAATGTAAAAACTATTTTGAACTGTTATAAATAGAACGATATCAAAATATTTTCGATATTCCAATTCATACATTTTGAAAATCAGGTTTATTTTAAATTCCCACTTGATTGATCAAGTGAAATCTAAATTTTATCAGTCCGCTTTCTCAGCTTTCTGTTTTTCAAAATTTTCAAAACTTAACCTTTAACATCTTAACTGATTATTTCTTTTACGTTCAATAAATTGAAAATAACGGATTCCCAACACTATTTTTTAAATAAAATATTCGTAACATTTAGTCTTAACATTTCCGCCTTTAAATAGTATCAAAGTATTAAAAAACAGCGGTGTTAAAAAACTTTAAATGATGAATTGAGCAAATTCGTCTTTTTCGAACGGCGTACGGGCAGAGCAGTTAAGGGGTTAACTGATGTGATATAAATTGTAACGTAACTAATGTGAAGGGGGTCTGTGAGACCGTAAGATCAAAAGACGAATAAAAGGCATGATTAACTCATAGAATGGTATTTTCTACTAAAGGTTTTCTATAAAACGATTATAACAGATATTTATCTATTTAAAAGTGTCTGGTAATAGTAATAAAGTTGCAAATGAAACAAAATTTTGGTAGTGTTTGTAGTTAAACTGAAAATTACAAGTTAAACTATAAAAATTGCAAAAAGAAATGGTCTGTGAGACCGGTAACATTAGTTAAATGTTAAAATGCGATTTATGATTAAAACTCATAGAGTACTATTTTTGCTCTAAACGTTTTGTACAGGAATAAGTCTAATTAAATTTAGTGTATTTAAATATTTCAAACAATAGTACGAGGACTTCCAACGAAAGAGAATTTCAGTTGTACCTATACTAAAATTGAAAACTACAAGTTCAAATCCAAAATTTCACAAAAAAACCAGCATTTTTTAAATTTTGTTACTAATATAGAGATAATGAAATGTAACCACATGAATCATGTGTAAAATTTAATTAGGGATCTCACAGAGATATTGATAATTGGGAAATCTTATTTACTTAAAAATACAAATTTATTACAGAATGTTTAATATAACACCGACATTTTAACTTTAAGTTCAAGCTAACCCAAATTTATGTGGGGTTTAAAGGTTAAAAAATATTTAAGAGGCTTCTATAACAGTGCTAAAAAATATTTATTACACATAACTCCAGTTATTATAAAATTTCACAAAAATATTACATTAAAAAATATTACATTATGATTTCAAATAAGGTTAAAACCGTGCAATGTTTTCTATAATTATACTGAAGCGGGACTTTTTAAGAAAACAGAAGCAATCTCAGGGTGTTATATACTGTAGATGCTCCCCCAATCTTTTTCCTTTCACTTTCACAAAAAAATTAATATTTTTTTATCACATAGAATGCATATATGGGAACATAAATACTGATTTAGACAAACACAGTTAAAACTGTGCAGTGTTTCCAATAATTTTATCTAAGTGATTCTTTTTAGGCAAAAAGAAGCGCAGGGTTTGATATTCTTCCCCCCCCCCTCTCTTCTTTTTCTGGCACTTTTCACAAAAAATTAAATATTTTCTATTGCCTAGAAAACTTTTTATCAACAATTTGTCAATTTCTAGAACTGTGGAGTTTGTATAATAGAAATGGACGATCTACATGGGATTATTCCATCTTATTTTATAGATTTGTTTGCATTGCATTATTACCCACATAGGTGGGTAATGACGCCAAATAGCATTGGTCAAGCAATCACGCTAATACATTTTATAAATGCATATCTGTAAAAATTTTTTGTACAGATAGAAAATGAGTTGCTGTATCAAATCCTATATTTGTTTGAAAAATATAACCTAAAATTAAGCCGTGAAAGATAGTAGAACCTTAAAGTGGTGTTATTACCCCAGGATACCTTACTTAAAAATTAAATATTTATATAGTCTAGTTCATGTTTTTTTTTTCAGAAACTACATTTATTGAATGACTTCGTAAGCAGTAATTGTATTACATGCTTATAACTGAATGTAAATTTTGATATTCAAACTAAGAAGAAAAGGCGCTATTTATGTTTATTATAAATGGACAATTAGCATAAAAGCAAATAATTTATATTTGCAAAAATACGTCTCAAAAGCAAGAAATATTTTGGTAAGATGTCCTTTGGGGCCCGTGCCCTCTGGTGACAATCAATTGATGAGATGGGATGGAGCACTTTCGACCTTCTGCTATACGACAAAATAACTGACCGCAAAGTGGTTAGGATGGAAACAAACATTAGATAATTTTATGTTTTTTTAGTTTAGCAAGCAACGCTGGCTGAAATAAAACCCCTTGCATTCAGGATTTTTGGGGAGAAGGATAATATATGAGATACCAGGCTTCAGTCAGAGTACAGGGATAGTCGGTATGATCCGGGGTTCCGAATTCACCACATTCCCAGAGTTGTCAAGAGTCATAATGGAATCTTTTTAGAGGATTTTAATAATTGTTTTAAGGTCCGTGGCCAGTGAATAATGTCGTGGTTGGTGAGAAAAGAATATCATGTTCTCTAGATACTTTTGACATGAGGTTGTAGGTATGGCGCCTTTTGTCAGACTCGTGACATTTAGTCTGCCAGGCAGGTAGGATTCTTTATTTTAGGACTCGTTTAATACGGGAGAAAGACACTGAGATTTCAGTTTCTATTGTTGGATTATCTGTTGCTACCCTTACGATCGCATCAACCTGCCCATTGCCCTCAATGCCAATGTGGGCCGAGAAGTGACCAAGTTCTATGGACTAAGATCATTAATTGCTGTTTGATTTTTAGGACTATGGGCTGCCTAGTATGAAGGACAAAAATGGCTTGAAAACTGGACAAACTATTAGTGTAAATCCTGGTGAAGGTATAGGGTTTCCCAGAAATCCATTTCAGTCCCCGAAGGATTATCTCCGCTCGATAAACGGACTGAAAGTCCCCAATCCAGCAGGCTTGATTCGGTTTGGGATCCATCTGTGTATATAGTTTGATCTTTTGTTGGTTTTTAAGAATGCATTTTCTGCCGGGAAATGTGGCGTGTTCCTGTAACCCAGGATCTTGGGGGTTGAAGATGCGGTATAGTTGTCAGTGAGGGTTCTCTCCTCAACTATTGCTATATCATGTTTCTCTGTTATGGGGCCGATTCATTATTCTCTGAAGTTGTTAACGGTTTAACATACCAAGAAAGAGAAAAAAACAGAAAAATTGAGAATAGAATAAAAACACAACACAGAGTAAATAAACACTTAATGACCTTTAACGGTAACGGATTTTTTTTCGGTTAATTGCAGGCTTAAATATGTAACTGTCATTCTTATTTAATTGCACATCTTAAAATTCGGCTTATAACTTCTGCATAGTATCTAGATTTTATGTCATTTAATTATTCAATCAAATGCACTCAGTTTGCAAAAGCGTTTATTCACGAACTTGTATTACATAAAAGTAATGAATAATATAAAAATTGTGTTATACATCAATTTTAACGACTCATAGAAGTAAGTCAAAGTTTTTTTATGCATATATTTTTTGGTTTTGAAATTTCACACACATAGAAAAACATAAAAGAATCGATTATTTTAAAAATATTTTTGTGAATTGACAGTCGGCAGTATGGATAAACGAAACAAATATACAAATGAAAATTATCTTAACTCATAATGTAATTTGCTCCTTCTCTTAAATATCAGAACGTGTTTAAGACAAATAAAAAATAAACAATTTACATTAAAACCATTTATTTAGCTTTTTGTTTGGTGTTTATGACGGCCAATTATCTGGACAGGAATTTGGGAAGATTCTAAAAATTGGAGGTATTTCTATCACAATTAAACGTAGGCAGTAAAAGCATTAACTCTTAGACTACCAAAAAAAAGTATATGCAAGAACTACCATTCGGGTCCATTGGACCCATATGTAAAATATATAGGATTTCAAAATATACAAAACACCCATTTATCTACAATGAATATATTTGTTATTAATGCACCTTATACAATATATAAAAGTGATATATATAGTAATAAAGTAATATATATAGTAATAGAGTAAGAAAGTAACACATACAGTAAGAAAGTAATATATATAGTATATTATAATGACTACAAAACGTTTTTCATCATAATAAAATTATTCTGTACATGAAGTACAAATAACGACGGAATGTTCTCCGCAAACATTTTTCGTACACTTCTTGCATAATGTTCGTGTTTTTCGATCTTTTTTAGAGGTACAAATATGACATCTTGATTTTTTTCGTGGCGGTTCAAAACTATTTGCGTAAAGTTGTTCTGAAGTAGATGTTGAGACGGCGATACCTCCTTCACCTACTAATTCTTCTGCAAGTTGAATAATGAAATTCCGCCTTTTTTTCATTTTCGGATCACATTCAGCATTCAGTGACAACCATATTATGTATGCATTCATCGCACTTATATCGATCATATTATAAAATACAATCAAAGGCCACCGACGTGTCATGCGTTTCACACTATATGTTCTTACCATTTTGTCCATCGTATCTACTCCGCCTTTGGTTTTATTATAATCTAGGATTATTTGTGGCTTTTTTTCTAAGCTGTTGTCAATATCATAAGTGTTATGCATTGTGCTTAGCAAAGTAACAATTCTACCTTTTCTGGGACAGTAAGAGATGATGGTCGCCTTCTCTTGAAACCCAAATAAAGTAGAATATACAGAACGATATTTTGGATTTGTGAACACAGCGGGTAATTCAGGTTTATTTTTTCGAATTGTTCCAATAAGAGATAATTTTTTTGAAGTAAGATGTGTTGCTAATGCATATGACGTAAAAACGTTATCACATGTAATATTACGACCAGAATTTTCAATTTCCTTCGTCAATCTTTTAACTACATTTTCTCCCTGATGAGATTCTCTTACTTCATTTTTGCCTGTATATAGTTCCAGTTTCCAAGCATACGATGTTACGCTGTCACAAATAACCCAGAACTTCAATCCATACTTTCCAGGTTTAGATGGCATATACTGACGGAAAGGGCATTTTCCACGAAAAGAAGCTAATTGCTCATCGACAGTCATAGACCAATTAGGAATATAAGGGTCTTGTAAATAGCTATTCCACAATTCAAAGCATTTTCTTATTGGCTCTAATTTATCACTTGATCTTCTTTTACGCCTCTCAGCAGCATCATCAAATCTTATGACACGTAATATACTTGTGAATCTATTGCGACTCATAATGTCCCGAAATATTTGTCTTCCATTTTTTATGCTCCAAAGTTCACTTACTGTTTCATTTTTCGATTTATATACTCCAATAAGTAATAAAATTCCGATGAATTTTTTAAGTTCTATAATATCTATAGGTTTCCACTCTTTATCGAATACTCTATTGCCTTCCGCGTTTGTCCATTTTACTATAATTTCCAAAAGTCTTTTTCGGAAATAGATAAGAAATGAGGATGATATGGAATCCACTTCACGATTTGCAAATCTTGAAGGTCCAGATTTTTCACGTAAAATATTGATTTCAGTACGTCTTCCTTGTGGTCTGGCAACTTCATTCTTATACCAGATCTGTGAATTATTTTTGGAAACAAAAGTAGAATTTGAAGTACTTGTGGTTGCAACATTTACTTCATTGGAATCATTATCAGATTCTGAGTAGGAATCAGAAATTTCATTATGTATTTCAACATAATCTACTTCACCTTTATCAGACGACAGATTTTCATCATCGGTGTCGAATTCTATATCGTCCGGATTTTCCATAATTTTTTGAATTTCCTCTTGAGTCAATACTTTTTTTCTGTTCATCTTCAATTCAGTTTTTAACAAAAAATAAGTTAGGAAATAAGAAAATGATGAATATTTGTAAAATAACAAAGCACGTACAAACTACACTTATTACTTGTCTTCAAATATCAAGTCCTATTTTCAATGAAAAGTCTCAAAAACATCAATAGACACCATTCGCTCACTAACTGTGTCTGTTGATAAATGACTATCTGAACCAGAAGTAACCTTTTATATATAGAGCACGAAGTTTACTAGATCAGTCTAGAATGTTCTCAAAACTTCATTATGAAGTCGCCAAATTTGGCGAGATTGGCGCTAAAAATCCATCGCCAAATGGGCGATAAACAGCCAATTATGGTAACCCTGTTCCTCCTCATGATTTATGGCAACCCTAGAAAAAGAAAGCAACAGTATATTACGTTTGTTTTAATGTTGGGTCCAATGGACCCGCGTGGTAAACAATGGAACAAATTAAAAATTGGTAAAAAATTCCGAAAAAAATTTTAATCGCAATTGCATATACATTGAGGAGACAATTGCAGGAAAAGTCATGTAATCGCAAAAATTTGAATGCTATTTTTCATGAGAAAAATTTACATTAAATATTGCTGTCGGGTCCAATGGACCCGTCTGGTAGACGGAAGGTTAAAGATACGCAATTCAACAAATGGGATATAGTTAAATACAAACGGAACATAAAATAGTTCAAATTTTGAAGTTTTCAATTAACCGCCTAAAAAATATAGCTAAAAGACAAAGACTACAGACCTAAAATATTAGTGCGCTGGGAGATATTAATATAATATATGAGACCATCAGAAGCCAAGCCAAGGGTAACAAGTGACAAAAATTTGATTTGGAGTAATTTGAGTTTATATATAATTGACGTTAAATTTGGACCTCAATAATGATTGACTGAAATTAAATAGGAAACTGCCACTTCTTTCATTGTGGTCTTTGAACACTTATTTCAATAACTGTGAAAAAAGTAGAATACATTTTTTCTTTAAATTTACATATAATCAATATTGATTATTATTCGGCAAAAGAGATTGATCTCTTGAATGCAACACATAATTAGAAAATTGCTTATATTTCATTACCTGAAAAAAGAAGCATATTTCGAGGTCGTCAGTGCACTTAGTTCAATTTTTTTAATTTTGTCACTTATGCCCTTTGGCTTCTTGGGTCTTCATATTTTATGCACTTTAAGTTTGTGTATCGTTCCCTGCCTTTTTCTCGAAGTGTGTTTTCCATGCATTGTGGTACATTTTCTAAAATTCTATTTTAGATCAACCATTGAAACTTTCCAAAATTGTGTAACTAACTCGTTTCATTAAAAATCCCTTTTCATTATTGTTGCTGTTGAAAATATGTTCTTATTTTTTTCTGTGTTTTTTCGTAATATATTTAAAATCTTATTTCTTTTAAGCTAAAAGGAAAATTGCTTCTTGTTATCCTCAAGTTGTATACTTTCTGATACCACAGCAAATATTGAGGTGATATATTCAAAAGTCTCTTTAAAAAAGTACCGAACAGGAAAAATTTTCAAAAAATATCTAAAAAGTTATTTAGTTCTTGAAATTTAGTTTATACATTAAATTAACTTCTTTTAAAATAAATATGGGCTAGAGTGTGTATATTTACTCTCTTTTTTCTGTCTTTATTATTACATAAAATTCATAATGCTAAGTATTCGCAAAAACTGCTTCCATTTGCTTGTCGAGATTTTCCATGTGCCCTTTAGAATCCAGCACTACTCTTTTAGTGCTTTTTAGAGCAGAAGATACCTTTCATTAAAAGATCCTATTTTATGTGGACATTTTAAAAAAATGAAAAACATTCAAAATATACATACGTCTTTTTCTATTTCAGGTTTGAAATGGGATACTTCTCAATTAACAATTTTATAATTAAATATTGATTTTCGATATACGATTATATGGTTTTATACGATTTTATACAGATATACGATTTTCCTTCAAATCTGAAACCTTAAAATTCGTGAACGCCTGAAATTTACACATCATCAAAGTGTAAACAATGAAACTATCAAACATTGCGCCTAAAACCTTATTATTAAACTTAACATATTGAAAAGAAATTTTTTCTTTAAAAGTCAAATATATTACTTTATTAATTAGATACAGTGTGTTGCATAAATAGACGCTGTTTGAAAACTTTAAAAACACCAATCGCAGATTCAAAAATTTACATATAAATGATGCTGCGTTGTGTCTTCTCAAGCTAAAGTGTACAGTGGATGGAATTTTACAAAATTTTTATCTTTCATTCCATCTAATTCTTCAAATATGATGAAATTGTTTTGTGATGAATATTCAAGATGGTTTGGAAGTTGTTTACGAAAGATGCGTGAGTCGTCGTCCGAATAAATAAGAAACTGAGTCATCTGAGTCATCTGGAAGGAATCATTAAAAATACAGTTACAGTGAACTTGAATGCCAAACGTTCAGATTATAAATTTAGGAACTTATTTTAATGCTTTGTTCCTTCACGACTTTGTGTTTAGTAATTGAATGGTTAGTGTATTTTAATTGAATTGAGATAGCATGTGTTCAAAATTACACATTTTGCTTTTATTTCAAACTTCACTTCCATATCTTCGTTTAAAAAATGTGTTAGCCATTAAAATATTCTATTTTAGATTTTGATATTTCAAAAACTTTTTTTTACTTAAAAATGTTTTCGCAGTGAAATAATTTCAGATTTTTTTTATATAAAATTGTTTTATCGGTTGTTTTATATTTTTCTTGATAATAGAAATATTTTTAATAAAAGTAAATTTTGATGTCAATAAGAATTAATAACATGTGCTTTTAAATAAATTACTACTTCAGTAATATATTTAAGAATTTTTTGTTCTGTATTTTTTACATTAAAATGTTTTATCGGCAACATATTATTTTGAATGGTAACTTCATGGAATAATTTTATAAAAATTGATTTTGATATTAATAACAATGTTTCTGTTAATAAAATAAAATACTTATTTAAATGTCTTAGTTAAGAACTTTTGTTCTACATTTTTACTTTAAAATATATTTTTGGCAACTTAATATTTTGAATGCTAAAAAAGTTTAAAATTCTCTAATATTAAAATTCTCTAAATAATCTCCCGATTAAAATTTTACATTATAAGAAAATTTTAATGTATTAAGTTTCATTGCAGAGCAATGTTATCAAATGCATAAAAAATATATATACATATATATATATATATATATATATATATATATATATATATATATATATATACTGGGTGTCCCTAAACTCATGGTATATACGCTAGGGGGTGATAGAACACATAAAGACGTGTAATAGTAAATAGAAAATCAAGGTTCCCTAACGTTTTCCAAAGAAGCTAGCCGCCACTAAAATTTGGGGTTCAAAATTTCAAATACACATAAAAAACGGAAAAATTGGTTGATTGATTTGAGGTTTTCACTAAAACTATTCTTTATATTGGTATTTTCTTGAAAATAAATTATAAAGATAAATTTCGAAAAATGCCGATAGAGGGCGCTTTAAACTTTGGATTAACGAACAACTATTTTTAGCAATTATTTTCTGCATCTCATTAAATGGTTTGGTAAGCTTAGACTTAAAATAAAATTTAGAGCTTTAAATATGAATAGTTAGGAATTGTTATGTAGCACAAACTGAACTTTGTTCAGAGGGTTCAAATTTCAAATGATTGTAAAAAATGGAAAAATGGGTCGATTGATTTGTGATTTTCACTAAAACTATTCTTTGAGTAGTTATTTTATTGAAAATAAATTATAAAGATAAATTTCGAAAAATGCCGATAGAGGGCGCTTTAAACTTTGGATTAACGAAACACTATTTTTTGCGTTTTTTTACGTCTCATTAAATGGTTTCGTAGGCTTAGATTTAAACTTAAATTTTGAGCTCAAAATCTGAATAGTTGGGAGTGGTTAAGTAGCACAAACTGAATTGTGATCAGAGGGTTTAAATTTCAAACGATTATAAAAAACCAAAAAATTAGTCGATTCGTTTGCGGTTTTTGGTAAAACTACTCTTTAAATCAGTGTTTTTTTTTGAAATTTTTTTTTTAAAAATAAATTTCACAATATGCCGATAGAGGGCGCCTTAGACATTGGAGTAGCGTACAACTATTTTTAACCGTTATTTTTTTAAATCTCATTAAATGCTTTCAAATGCTTAGATTTAAATTTTGATATTAAATATTGAATCGTTGCGAGTGATTAAGTAGCGCAAAAGTTAACTGTGTTCGAAAGGGGAGGGATTAAATTTAAACTCCTGAACACACTTCAGTTTGCGCTTCTTAACCCCTTCAACGATTCAGAATTTGAGTTCAAAATTTAAGTTTAAATGTAAGATTTCGAAAACATTCAATAAGTTTTGGAAGCATTTAATTAGGTACAAAAAGTAATGGTTAAAATTATTTGTTGGTTACTCTGAAGCTTAAGGTGCCCTCTAACGGAATTTTTTGAAATTTATCTTTAAAATTTATTTTCAAGAAGATACTGAGTTAAAAAATAGATTTATTTTAAACCGCAAACGAATCGACCAATTTTTCCATTTATTATAATCATTTGAAATTTGAACCCTCTGAACACAGTTCAGTTTGTGTTACTTAGCGACTCTCAACTATTCAGATTTCGATCTCAAAATTTAAGTTTAAGTTTAAATAGTTGTTCGTAACTCCAAAGTCTAAAGCGCCCTCTATCGGCATTTTTTGAAATTTATCTTTATAATTCATTTTCAATAAAATACCAACATAAAGAATAGATTTAGTGAAAACCGCAAATCAATGGACCAATTTTTCTGTTTTTTATAATCATTTGAAATTTAAATCCTCTGAACACAATTTAGTTTGTGCTGCTTAACCACTCCCAAAGATTCAGATTTTGAGCTCAAAATTAAAGTTTAAGTCTAAGTTTACGAAACGATTTAATGAGATGCAAAAAATCACGGCAAAAACAGTTTTTCATTACTTCAAAGTCTAAAAGGCCATCTATCGGCATTTTTCGAAATTTACCTTTATAATTTATTTTGAAGAAAATACCAACATAAAGAATAGTTTTAGTGAAAACCGCAAATCAATCGACCAATTTTTCCTTTTTTATGTGTATTTGAAATTTTGGACCCCAAACTTTAATGGCAGCTATCTCCTTTGGAAAATGTTTGGGACCCTTGGTTTCCTATTTACTATTACTCGTCTTGATGTGTTTTATCACCCCCTAGCGTATATACCATGAGTTTAGGGACACCCTGTATATATATTTTGTGAGTCATTTATACATGTGTCATTGTGAGTCATGTATACATTATTATTCTACATATAAACACATATATATTATTCTAACAATAAATATAAGAATTTACTTTTTTAAAGAGAACATAAAATAATGTTGTTTGATATCTAGTTTCACAAAAAAATAAGTGTATACATTATTATTCTACATATATGCACATATATATTAACTGACCCACCCGGAATTACCCGTGAGTATAGATGTTTCCCAACAAGTTGCAAATATTTAAAATCTGAGTTCATATAAAAAAAGAAAAATATATATTTAAAAAAAAAAACCTTTCGAAAGGGTCCTCTGTTGTCAGAGACAAGGTAGGCCGATATGCATATTTCAACACGTTTGTAAACTCTTGATATATATATATGTAGGTGCTTTCGCTTTCCAAACCGAAAATGAAATGATTTCGAAAATGAAAGTGTCCTCCTAAAAAGTATCTGTAAACAATATAAAAAAGTAATAAAACGGACAGTATACAAATCAATCTGAGCCATCCAATGCAATAAATAAATAAATGAATAAATAATTAAAAAAATCATTTATAAATATTAAAGTGCAACTATGATATCTTTATTAATTTCTTCCATAGGATTAATAATAGCTACAGGGTCTTTTCATTTGAATCAAGTAGCTTCTTAATGGCGATTAAATTAGCCTGCTTTTAGAATGTGGGGTGTATGAACACGGTTGGCGAACGAAGCTCTTTAAAACGAACTACGAGTTTGTTAAAACAAAATAATATACAATTAAAAACATGATCTATTAATAGTACATCAGCCCCTAAACGGTTAAATTAATAAACCTATAATGTTAAACATTTTAGATAGTACTCTGCTGAGAATGATAGAATGCGTTCGATATACCACCAAACACACAGGTAAAAATTTTGCTCTAGTTTGAACGAAATTTTGAAGTTCAGTAACTCCCACCATAACCCTAATAGCATGCATAGTCACAGTGACGTAACTGCGAGTCACTTTGGTCACATCACATCTGTGACCAAAATGCTACCGCTCAGTGACGTCACATTGTGACTGAGATGTGAATTTCTAAAAAATCTTTAGAAGTTTATAAATATCCTTCAAAACATGTTGTTTACTTTAAAAAACATGTTTCAGACAATTTAAATATCGTCGCTTTTGTAGCAGTTTCGTCACAATGGTAATGTCAAATTAGTCACAAATGACACATTTTTCACGAATTTGTCGCATTGTGACCACTTTGTGAAACGTCACAAAAAAGCTCTAAAACGGCCATAACGACTTCACATTTTAGTCACTGTGACTTCACATCGACGTCAAGTGACATCACATCGACAATCGATGGTCACAAAGTCACAATGTGACTTCACAACGACGTTACAGTGACGTCACCATGCTTTACGGGAAGATGGTATAATCGCGGCCTAACAA
Organism: Maratus speculifer; assembly: GCA_964019185.1. NCBI lineage: Eukaryota > Metazoa > Arthropoda > Arachnida > Araneae > Salticidae > Maratus > Maratus speculifer. The sequence continues at coordinate 174,492,092 of OZ025297.1, read as the reverse complement.
AATTTGGTTCAAACTAAGACAAGATTTTTAATAGCATACAACATATAGTTATTTAATTTCAAGAAGAAAAAAAAAGAAACACCCTTAAATGTTACATATAATGGTTAATTTTCTTATTTCACTCCACTAACCCGTTTTAAACAAACTAATATTTTTTATAAGTTTTGTTATCAATGTATGTTTTAAGAATTAAAGATCATTATGTAATGCTTTTTAAAATTAGATTTTTAAGTATGTTTATACATATATATTATTAATTTAAAATACCAGCTTTTGAAAGAAAAATAACTGCAAAAATTAAAACTTTTTTATTATTTTTTTTTCGTGTGCTGTCTTCAAGAAAAATATGTATCTGGAAAGTGCTTGAAAGCGAATTGTATTTCAAGTAGAATAAAAAGAATACTTCAGGTATTCGAACTATAAATATGTTACTTTCTTAAAAAAGGGATAATAAATATCATTAATTGTTGCTTTCTAGTGGTCATAAAATCTCAAATGACATACTTACGGAAATAACAAACAAATTAATTATTGTTAGCGTATTAAAATATAAATAATTATTGTGTTATAAGGCATAAAGCATTTCTTGGTGTACAAGGCATAAATTTTGAGAATTCTGGTAAAAAAGACATAAAATGGCAATAAAAAGATAATAAAAATTTATATTTTTGCATAAAGATAAAATTTATATTTATAACAGAGAAAAATAATGCGTTGAAAAATGAATAAAAATGTTCGTAATTAGTTAATTAAATGCAAAAATGGTATTTAATGATACACAACGATTTGTTTAAAAATATAAATGTCATTTACATTCAGTAATAATTTACTTTGTTTACTTTGTATTTAAGGTAACTTACGGGTGTAACATGCACCAAAACTGCAAAAATATTTTTTAACTAATCCGGATCTATTTTCTTGTTTTGTGTATCACGTTTAGAATTTGAGACCAATTCTGTCCAATTTTTGGCCGCCAAGAAGCTAAGAGTACAACTCTTTAGAGAATTTGTGCTTCATTTTATCTAGCCTTCATTTTATAAGCCTAGAAGCAAATGTACAAATATAGACAATTTTAATTCGTCCGTTGAATTAGGGCGAAAAAATATTTCAAATCAAAGTTTAACTGGGCGATTAATGAGGGTCAAAAAGGTGATTTTGTAAATAATTAATTTTTCACAGACATATTTCGTTGCGTTCTGATATTTATTTTTTCCTGTTCCACGTCATATATTTCTATTATTATGCGATTTATAAATTTTCTTGTAATTTATTTTATTATTAATATATCCTAATGTTTCCTAATTACGAGTAGCAAATTTGGTTTGATTTTGTTTGAAACTCATGATTAATTTAATAAATATAACGCATTCGTCATCGTTTTCTTATGATTTTTGTTGAAGGCTGTATTATCTGTATTTTTATTCAAACATGTTTACTAAATTTTATTAATAGAAATCAAACAACTGAATTTTTATACATACTCGAAAAAACTGTAAATCGTAAACGATGTAACTGCAAACAAATTGCTTCGATGTAAAACTGTAAACGATGCTGTAAATCAGGATTTAATTAAAATGTCACAAGAAAATGATCTTCCTTGCATCTACTTAATTAAAAACATCATAAAAATTATATTTAACAAAATAAATAATTAGTGTACAAACGAATTGTTTTAATTTTCCAAATTATGTTTTGGAAATCATATCTCTGATTTATTTCAGTAAACCTTTCACTTATTCACATAAACACACGTAAATTGTTTTTCTCTTTCATCTTAGCAAACAAATTGCTTCGAAAAATATGCGTAGATAATACGTGATTAATATCTGACATTATACATATTTATGCAAAGAATAGTGAATGAGGCAAATTTTTCCCTAGAGATATGAGAAAATACAGAGCAGGAATAGAGTGCAAATTAAGTAAAATATTTAATGAAACATAGCAGTAAGGTAAAGGTTTCACCTTTTTCTTTTACATTCTTTACTTACTTAGTAAATTTAATACAACTGCAGTTTCTTAGTATATTTATTACGGCAATTGCATAATAACCAAATATAAAACATTAGCTATTTTCCCAAATACACAAGGCATGCAATTTTCTTTTTACTAACAAATATTGAATTTCTTAAGTAATGAAATGAAAAGCTATGTGATATGCGTTCTTTAAATATAAATTTACCATTAATTCATTCATACATGTAATTCCTTAATCATTTACATATAAATGGGATAAATATAATTAAATAGTGCGAAATCGGTTCCAACTTTGCCATAAGAAAATAATTTCGTTAAATAACAAATCAGATAAAATTGAAAAATCAAATTTCATTTTAAAAAAAGATGCAAATTGAAAATATAAACAATAAAACAAAAGCTCTAATTTCATAAAGCATTTTAAATATGTCATGCTATTCTTAAAATCAGAATTCTTAAAAGTATATATAAAAAAATAAGTGTTTGAAGTGTTTCTTCTGAAGTGTTTTATTTTCATTTTTTTATTTTTTTACTAAGAAGAAATTATTTTTAAGAATTCAAGTTAAAAACATATTTGTATAGCTATTATTAAGTTTATACAGGCATTTTCAAAAATTTAAGAACAAACATAAAGTGTTACTTTTAATAAATAATAAAAAAATCAGAATAGAATTAAATCAGTTTTTTTTCAGACTTTTTAAATTTATTTAAAAGAATAATACCAAAAGTAGAAAAAAATTACACCTTTGTAAGAAATATAATTTATGATATGTTCAGACAAAACTGTCTCAAAAGAGCAGGGGGAATATAAAGTCCCCGCCTATAGTGCAGAAATAATTAATGCATGAATTTATATTAGAAGTAAATGATACTCCGAAGATATGCTAATAGCAGAAGAATGAATTTCGGTTGTATCGGCACATTTGCTTATGCGTTGTCACCTATTCGATGAAGTTAGGGAGACGCTCCGTAAAAAATTTGGAAGCGTCTCCAACACGAGGATATATCCAAAAAATGGGGATAAGATTTTGCACACAGGATCTGTACTTTATGAGATATGTAATGGCCATCGATGTCAGCTGAAAAAGTAGAGTATTCGTGAATGCATTGAGAGTAGTAACGATGCAGCAACTCGACGCTTAAGTCGTAAACTTGTTGTACATATATCATCTGTCTGGAAAGTTCTGCTCTATACTTTAGAAAAGTGAACATGCCCATTTCCCCTATAAACTGGAACCTGAGGATTATGCTACACAGAAAACCAAGTTCTATGATCTGGATCAGGCTGCAGAACACGATAGATAACATCATATTCAGGGACGCAGCGACATTCCATGCCTATTCAACGGTAGCCAACATAACTGGCGTATTTAGTCTCTGAGCAACCGAATGCTACTATCTAAAGGGAACGCAATACGCCCAAGGCGAACGTATGGCTTGGTTTCGCCAAATAAAAGATCTGTGGGCCATTCGTCTTTTCAGAAAATACTACCGCAGAAGACAGCTATCTCAGCATATTACAATTGTTCCTCGTGTCACATTTACAGGATGATAGGATGACACACACACACACACACACACACACATATATATATATATATATATATATATATATATATATATATATATATATATATATATATATATATATATATATATATATATATATATATATATCAGTATTTATATATATAAACCATAATATGAAAATAATTGAATTTTTAAAATAAATTCTTAAGGTTTTAAGAAATTTTAAAAGGTGTTATAGTTAAATAAGAATCAATTTTTTAACTTTATTTAAACATTTTGTCACAATCAGAACTTTGATATATTTCGCCTTTATTATTTTTTTCTGATTGAATGATTGACATACATTTTTATGCAGTTGAACAAATTGTCTCAAAGGCTATTTCAGCAACGTATTTGTTTAAAATATGAGTTTATATATAATTGCACAAATAGTTTAAATGCAACATATTTTCCCCTAGTGGATTGTAAAAGTTCAGAATGAAATAACAAAATGCGTAGAATATTTAATGAAACCGAACGGTAAGCGTTTTGCTTGCGTTTTCCGTTACATTTAGTAGTATCTTTGTAAATGCCTTAATTCAGACCGTAACAATTTATGTTATGACTTTTGTATAATAAGTAAATTTAAAAAGTACAAAATTTTAACATTTCAACTGATTGTGTACAAAATGAAATATCATTTATTTTCCTATCATCAACGAGGAATTGTATCAACGATTGTATCACATTGTATCAACGATTACTGTCGATGAGACCACAAATAAGAAACTTGTTATACATTTATCAATATCTCATTTTCACAATCCTAACACTTGTTGTAAAGTATGAAAGGTAACAACTGCTTCGTTATTGTAGCAAAAGCTATTGAATCTCAAGCTTTTATAGAAACTTACATCTATATTTTGTCGCGAAAACGATGCTGTAAAACTCATATTACTTGATCGGTAAATGACTATGCAAGATTTAAGTCCTGTAAATGAGAATACATCGATGTATGAAATGCGATGCATGAAAATATTTAAACCAATATCAGAAATGTTGCAAAGAAAGCCTCGATTTTGATACACCGGGACACTTTTCCGAAATCTATTATTATATTCTCAAGGGTATATTTATGTCTGATTTTAACGATATCTTTAAACTTGTAAAGTCCAAAATACGTTCCTCAATAAAGAGGTCATCTCGTACTTCCTTTCTAATGTTACTTGTAAAACTTAGAACTGGCCTCTATCATTGTGTCCTGTCTACATTATTTAATATAAGAAGTATAATAATATCTTCTGTAAAATATGAAAACCAGGCTTTGATTGAGAACGTTGTTCAAAAACACTGTAGAATGGAACACATCACCAGAACACAAGTTATAGAAAAATATACGAGGCCTTCAGAAGGAAGATGTGATGACTACTTTCGATAGCACGTACGTTTATATCCAGAAAAGTTTGAACTATTTATTACAGAGACATTCCTTCTGGCTATACAAAGGAAGATGTTTTGTTAAGCATATGGTATTCGTCATTACTTCAAATTGCATTTTGGATGTCTTCGTTCCTTACTTCGCGGAAACAAATAACAATTATGCTAACATACTTACAAACAAATAAAAAAATCATCTAAAATCAGAGAGTGGCTGAAGCCAAATGATGTTGAGAGTATTGATAGATTTTACCGGGGTTCTTTGGAACTTCTGCACAAAACTGATATTGAACATGAAATGCCAAGATTCTTAATTAAGCAGCAAGAGTTTTCAACAGATGATGCTAAGGGACACCTCTCGTAAAGTAAATATGATTTTTTAGCGCACAATTTCTAAAAACTATAATATTTGGATAGAAACACATCGAAACATTATAACATAATAGTACTGACAGTGTAAAGTACGCGAAAGTATCGTAGAGTGGTGGGTGCATGTTGTTTTCATACTATGGTTTCTGGCTTACAATACTACTGTAATATCTCAATCAAAATTAAAAAACCAAATATCGAATATGTTCATACACTGTACAAGACGCGGTCGCTGGATGGTCCATTAATGATTCTGGTGAAGCAATCGATAACGAAAATAATCTAAAACACATTGTCCAAAATGTCTGAAACTATATTATTATTATTATTATTTATTATTTCCGATTCTCATGTATTGAATTAATATTCTTAGTAAGCTCCATTTATCTTAATTTTACACTTATTGTTTTATTTACTATTGATTATACGGATTAAAACTAATGACAATTGTGTTTATGCTCATTGAAACGCATAGTATTTACTTAAATATATATATTATTTTCTCATCATTTATTAAACTTTCATCCAAGATGTTGTTATTTTCTTACTTGTTAGGAGGTACACTAATGAAAAAAATGTAAGTCACGTCTAGGTGCTGATGGGCGAAACATGGCCCTTATTGCCTCACCTCCTCTTCTGTGAGCTTTGAATGACATTGAAATTGTGTTCAAATTACATGTCAGTAACTGATCTTAAGCTTTCATATATCACCTGAGAATAAAACCCACAATTTTTGTTAATTACTACACAAATAATGCAAGTTTCCAAAAAACAAGAAGCTCTGACTAATTTAGATTAACTGATTTTATATATGCATGCATTTTTCACCTTCATTTCTTCGCGAAAGCGAATAAAATAAATTAAGTATTTAACAATTAATAACGTAATGGAATTTTTAGTTTTTTTGTTTGAATGCCCAAGAGGTACTGCTTAATCAAGTAAGCATAATATCGCTCCCGGTCGCCTTTATTAAGGTCTAAAAAATGCATTTATGAAGCAGAAAAAAAATGCAGACTAAACTTAGCCGTTGGGGCTGGGGAACAGACTGGGTGGTATTAGATAAAGTAACCTTGGGATGGAATACGTAAGACGATGCTGAGCACTCTTGATTTCCTGCTAAACGAGAGAGAGACAGACCGTTAGGTGTTTAGAATGGAGACATCTATTAGGTAGTTATGTATGTTCCTTAGTTTAGCCAGCAACGCTAGCCGAAATAATACCCCTTCAAGCCAGGATTTAGAGAGAGAGGAGTGATATCTAAGATGTCAGGCTTCTGTTAGAGTACAGTGATAATACATATTATCTGGCGTTCCAACTTTGCCCCATTCACAGAGTTGTGAAGAAGCGCAATGGAATTCCTTTAGATATTGTTTAAAGAGTTCGTAGCCAATGAAGAATGCAGCGGTTGGTGGGGAAAGGATATAAAGTTTTCTGGTTACTTTTGGGATGAGGTTGTAGGTGTGTCGTCCCTTAGCAGACTCGGGCCACCTAACCTGCCTAACAGGTAGGATTCTTTTTTTAGGATTCATTTGACATGGGGGAAAGACACTGGGATTTAATTTAAATTGTTATTTTACATTATTTCGTAAATTTTATATAAATAATTTTAAAAATATGTATCCATTAAGAATTTAAAGAAACAAATTTTATAAAATTCTAACATTTTTCATTTTTCTAATAGAACCCCGTTCATGAGAATCGAAGTTAATACTACGAATCAATTTTAGTTCAGAAATAATAAAAATAATTTTAAGCATCATAACTATTATTATTCTGAATTCCTAAAAATTACTGTGTAGAAAACATCATTAATTGAAATTATCCAGTGACCAGTAAAATTAAAATGACACAATTACTTAACAATGAAATTAATTAATTTTAGCTGTATTAAAATTTAATTTAATATTGTGTTAAAAAGCATAAACAAATAATTATTTGGTATACAAAACATATTTTTTTAATGTTTCTCCTAAATGACACAATAAAATGTCACGAAAATGCCTATAAAGTTGACACCATTTACATCAACAAATTTTTAAACCTAAAAAAAAAAAATAATAATAAATTTTAAAAGAAGTATACAGAAATTTTAATTATTCAGAAAACGAGAAAAGGGTATTTAATGTAACAGGGTGCGTAGTCATCAAGAAACTCAGAGGATTTTAATTCTTTTAGCATCAGAAATTCTTTAAGTACTGGTTGATACATCTGAAAAAGGATTTCTTTTTCGGTTAATAAAACAAATATTACATTATAAAAATTCTGGTAAAAGGTCCTTACAAGGTGCTTCCAGACTACGCACCCTGTGTAACTGTCGTTTATTTTGATTTTTAGGGTATTAAAACTGAAATACTAAGAAAAAGTTTCAAACTGTAACTAACTGTAAACTAAAAGTTTAAAACGTTGCTGTAGTGATGGATATTTTTAAACGATTCGTCTGAAATCCAAATTGTTATTTGTTCTATCTAGCACCTGAAGCATTCTATAGTTTTCTAATTCATCCTGCATTTTTTCGTTGGAGATATATATTGTTAATATAAAAACAGGAAATGTTTTTGGTTTATCACTACGAGCTCTGAAATTTTTCACAGAGTAGTTATACCCAAGTTAAGAATGTTTTTCAATTGTTTTTCGGCCTTTAACAGTACTTTTGAAAAATGTTTGCGGGATAGAAAATGACATAACACTGAAAAAAAAAAATTAAGCTCTGCACTAATAATTTACCAAGATCGTTAAATCAAGGTTCAAACAATGACTATGGAACCTTTTACAACATAAAAAAGAAAACACACAAGTAATCATTTTATAAGATAAGTAACACACCCTATTTTTCACACAGGTATTGTAATGGAATTATTTTCTATGTGCCTGTAAACAAACTATTGATATTACTTAATTAATTTTCAATAGAGAAAATTTTATTGTATAAGCTGAAAGTTTTTGGATATGGTTTGTTTATATATATATTTCTGGAAAATATGGAGGTTGGCTTATACAGGAATTCATATTTTTTCCCTTTTTTCAAACTTCATATTTTAAAACATAAATGATATTAAATGTTAAAAATATAAAAATGATCTATAAATTTCTAAAAATACTTTAATGCTCCATTATTTTATTAATTATTTTATTATTATTTAAACAAGTCAGAAGCATCTTTTACTAAGCAAGTCGTCAACAAAATTTTCGAGCAACGCCTTAAAGTTGCTTTATTTGATTGGTAAGCAAGGATAAATACCGTCAGTATCTAGCTCCTCATTATCATCATCTTGTTTGCAAACAGCATCATCCTCGGTTCCATTCATCGCAAAATTGGAGTAATATTTTTTTTGAAAAATCAATCGATATCTTCCTTGTGGTAATTCAAGGCAAACTTCCTTTACAAATTCAGATATAACTACTGCCAGGTGCTTATGAATATACTATTTAGAACTATTGTTATATGATATTATCTTTTTACTTGTGTAATGTATTCCTGTCACTTTCTGTGTACTGGGAATTTTTAAAGATTTTTTTTCCTTATCTAGAAGTTAATCCATGATAGTTTGAGTTACATGGTATTGGTTGAAAAAATGTATCGTATCAATAGAGCGAGGCTTCTCTTGCCATTCAAAATGCACACCCGAGCAAAGTCAAACAAAAGAATTCCCCCACTAGCTAGCGAGCGAACAGACATCAAGGGAAGATAGCATTTTGAGAGGACAGGACACTGTTGATAGATATATAACGGAATCAGTCTGATGTAAGGACTTTGAGGTGAGATGCTGACTTTTTCCTTAGGAGAATTATCGTACAGAGCGTTATTTAAATTGTCTGAGGCTTTTGAAAGATAGAGCTAATGAACTGGAGAGTAATCTCTGATAAAATCTACTTTAACGAACATATTGTGAGAGAGATATGGAGAAGTTTAACTGTACACAAAAAAGTTTTTTCTGCACTTAGATTAATATTGGACAGTATAATCTATATCCGAGTTCGTAATTGTAGATATTATTTTGTTATTTGTGTATAATGTGTAAATAAATTGTTAGTTAAGAATAATCGAATGCTTTAGTATTCTTTCGATTGGTCTCTCGTAGTGGGCCCGATATCACGTAATTATATCGTTGGTGAGAATATGTCAGAATAAAGGAACATTTTTGAAGTCATGTAGACTGACAGGAAATGCGAACACAACGAAGAGAGCTTTTATTTTAATTAGCTCTATTTGTCACATTTGAATATCCAGATAACACATATTCAGTTAACTTTGATTAGGGCTTGTCTTTAAATGACTCATTTATAAAAACGACCAAGTGTTGAAGAATAGAAGTATGGCCACCGGGGATTTACCAAAGACTTTTCGGAAATATCACTTACTTCGGAGAGTGCAGTGTTTTCTATTAGCCATGCAAGGAATGTGCGAAATTTTTCTTGCCTAATTTATCATCAAGTTTGTTTAACTTCGGCTTGTATGCCGGTTTCACATGTTGGAAGATTTTTCTCTAAAAGTTCGTATAGTCATCTTATGCATGAATCGGCTTAGACACGGAAATATACTGTACGTCAAATTAATGAAAAAGTACATGGAAATCACATTGTATGTGCTTGAGTTCTATCATGTACAAAACCGATCTGTGTAGGTCTGACAGGCAAACAAAACTCATAAACAATTGAAATTTTTGTTAAAAAGATTTTTTTAATAGCTGAGTCGGAGTAACATTATGCAACATAGATTTATAAAACGTTCCCTGTAGAAGTAATATGTCTCTGTAAGGACGTATGAATCTGTGAGTTGTGAAATAATAATTCTAAAATGTCATAGATGAAATAGCTTCATTTTTAACAAATGCAACCAATTTAATGATTGGCTATAATTCGGCAACAAATGTTCAAAATTTGCCTCTATAGAGGATTCGAGTAACATCGAGTTACGGTATTAAACTCCATAGCTATACTCGGATGAAATGATTTCTTCAATACACGTACATATTCTTGTCATCACTGCTACCAATATATATCCGAGAATTGAAGACATTTTATTTATTTTTCTTTTTTTTACCGTTCTAAGAAAGAAGATTACCGTAATCTAGTAAAGAGAGTTAAAAAAATACGTATTTCGTATTTCCGTAGATTATTCTGGCACTGAGGCAGGATTCGATAAATTCGAATTGAGAATATTAACCAATTTAGACATCGAAAAATAGCTGATTTAACGCTATCAAGTCCGAATCTTTTTCCTTTTTAGGAGCAAAATTACTTTTATTTTAATAACGTTAATACTAGCTATTGAAATAGACTCACTGAAGTATAAAGATCATCTCATTTTCAGAAATCTAAGAAATGCACCTAATTTGTCCACTATTATATTCATATGATCACAAGCTGCGTAAGAGTTTTTGAAGACATCTAGAAAATAAAGTTTTACAATAGGATTTGAGAGAGTATTACAACTTTCTAATGTTTTTTGCATTTTATCACATATAAGTCTTTCAGAAAAGTAACTTGAGTTTTAACTTTAAAGAGCGAAATACATGTATAAAATAAAAAAATCGCGAAAGTTGGAAAAAGAATTACGTAATTCATTATTATTATTATTATTACTAAAAGCCAAAACACAAATAAAGTCATAATAAGAATGACATAGCCCTTTACTATCATTTCCATGTATAGAAAATAACTAAGTAATGGTTAAGACAAAATAATATACAATGAAAATACATGTACTATTAGTAACACACCAGACCCAAAAGGATTAAAATAAAGATATGAGTTTTCTTCAAACATGGGACTGGCAAGACTTGTTAATTTTTTTTGTTTATAAAGAATTTAAGACGTTAGAAAACGTTTTTACACCTTTACAAATTTATTTTTTAACGGTAATACATAAAATTGCAAAGCCTGACCATGGAAGTGATTCGGAATCTAACTCAGTTTTCTATTTTTTGATTAATAAATTCCCTATTAAGTTATAAACTTTTTCGAGCACATCATAAGGTGATTTTCATTCCAGTTTTGACTGCTTTTTTTTTTCTCTCGTGGAAAGTAAGCTCAAAATGTCCACTTTGACACTATTTTCTAAAAATAAAATCACTTGAAATTGAGTGCGATTAGATAGTTTCTGAACAACAACACCTGCCAGTTTCATACATTTCCGAACAAAAATAAAATGAAATTTATGCCATAAAGTTGTTCTATTTTTTTATTTAAGAACAGTCTTAAACTTAATTGAAGGAACATTCCGTCATCGTGAAATAAAGCTTGGTGTTTTAATGCTTATAGCATAATAGTTAATAAAAATTATTACATAGTAGACATTTCGAGGAAGACGCAATTCGATTATTAGATGTAAAATATGAATGTTATATTTTTAAATAAAATCGAGTAGAAGTATTTGCTTTTTGAATAAAAATCGTTCTTTTAACTTGATTGAACTACTATACATATTTTTAATGTGTTCGGTTATAATATATTTTGCATTTGAAAATATTTTTAATTGTTTTATAAGTTTAATTAAGTTAATAAGTTTACATTAATGAGAAAATCGTTTTTTTTGTTAAATATGAAAGCATTATTTTTCCTCGTTCTTTTTTAGATAAGTCAAAAATTTATACTTACTCTTTTTTTCTGAAAATAAGTTTAAACTTTGGTATTTATAGAGGTAATACTCATGTGTGGAAGGAATATACAAATTTTTTTACCACTTTTTAATACTTTCCAACAAATGGGGAAATTATTTTTTTTAAACAACGAAAAAATTGTTGATCATTAAGAAATTTGATGAGAGTGTATTGAATATTAATGTAAAAAATATTGATTCTTGTGAATAAGTGCCTTTGTAAATTACTCTTTCTGCAATTTGACTTCAGATGAAAAATTTTAATGTAAATAGTAGATTAAATGTAAAAAAATAATTAAATTTGCTATTTGATTACATTAATAAATTTCATTTTAGAACAATATAGCCTACTTAAGAATTAATTTTTAAGCAAGCGAAGATTTATTTTGTACATGTTCTTTTGTGTTAATTAGTCTTTTTATCAACCACAAGCAAGCCTTAATGCAACTGTAAGAAATATCATCGTGTGTTTTATCTTGTTTATGAGAATTTTAACTTGTACACGTAATTTAATTTTTCACTGTTTCAAATATATAGAAAACAATATAGAAAGCTAATAAAAATATTGTAGTACAAAGTTAATCGTCATTTATTTCAAGCTTACTCAATGATCTGCATCTCTGACCTCTCAAAATTGTTTGGAAATACAAATTATCTAGGTAAATAGTTTATTCTAATTTCATAATATATATATCCTTTTATCCAAACACATTTACTAAATTTTATCATTAAAAATCAAACAACTGGTTTTTTTACACCTTTTAAAACACATACACTGATAAAACAATGCTGATTTACAGTGTAATACTGACAGATGGGGTGCCAATTTAAAATCGTAAAATTAGTAGCACTGCACAGTAAAATTACCTAGTGATACATCGTAAAACAGTAATTTACCATTTAATTAATTTATATGACCGTATATTACAGCTATTTTCAGCAATATAATACTGACAAACGCGCTGCCGGTATTATACAGTAAAATCTTTTTTCTTTCTTTCTTTTGCTGTATAAGGATAATGATGGTCAAATAAAGATTTAACTAAACTGTGTGGACAAATTTAATCATGATTATTTTTTTTCCCATTTTGACGTTACTTTAGGGTTTTCGAATTAATGTAAAAACAGAGGAGCAAAAATACATTTATTCAAACATGTTTACTGAATTTTATTATTTAGAAATTAAGCAACAATTTTTTTTTTACATCTTCTAAAATACGCATCGAAAATTATAGTTAAATGAAGATTTAATTAAACTGTTTCGGCAAATTTACTTTTCATTAAATGAACTAAATTAAACTAACTTGGTAAAATTGTTTTTAACAAATTAAATATTTTAGCATGCAGAAGAATTCATTTAATTTTTAAAACCATGTTTGAGAAATCATGTATCTAATTAATTTCAGAAAATCTTTGCTTATTCGCATACACATATTTATTGTTTAATTACTTCGAAAATTACTCTAAGATAGTACAAGATTAGTGTCTTGTAATTTTTTTCTATGGCTGTATTAACGATACTTTTAATGAAATTTGCTTGCTAAATTTTATTAGTTAAAATCGAACAACTCATTTTTTATACGTCCTACAAGAAAAAGAAATAATATATATACATAATGTTTCTTTAAATCATAATCTAATTAAACTATCACAACAAAAGAAAATTCTATATTAAGTGTACTTAATTTTAACATAATAAAAATTATAATTAACAAATAAAATAATTAGTAAGTAAATCAATTGTTCTAATTTTCAAAATCATGTTTTAGAAATCAGATCTCTAATTAATTTCAGTACATTTTTTGCTTATTCACATACAGAGACACACATTATTTTTCTTTTTTATCTAATCAAACAAATTGCTTTGAAAAATAGTGGTAGCTTGTAAGTGATTAATATCGCACAATGTATATATTTATGCAAACATTTGTGGATGAAGCAAATTTTTACGTTGAGATATGCGAAAATACTGAATAGAAATAGAGTGCAAATAACTAAAATATTTAATCAATAACATTGTAAGGTAAACGTGTTGCATTTTTCTTTTATATTCACCCTTTTTTGCTGTTAAATTTAATGCAAATCATTTCTTAAATAAACATATATTATATGTGTTGTATAGTATCTATGTATAAAATATGAAAAAAATTCTAAATTGACAATGCATAGTATATTACTTTTAATTAAAATATTGATTTTATAAATTAACAAAGAGAGGTGTTTTGTGATATGCATTTTTTTCTATTTCTTTCACTCATTTTTTTTAACTAAATTTCATTATTTAAATTCGAACAACTCATTTTCATACATCCTGCAAAAACAATTATGTATTACGGTAGTGTTAAAACGATCTAATTAAGTTGTCATAACAAAAAACTCTACTTCAATCTACTTCATTAAAAACATCATAAAAGATACGATTATCAAAATCATTAATGAGTAAAAAAACAAATTGTTTTAATTTCCGAAATCATGTTTCAGAAAACAGATTTCTGAATAATTTTAGTAATTCTTTTTTCTTATTCAAATGCAGACACATATATATTTTTTTCTTTTTTATCAAAGCAAAAAACTTTTTTGGAAAAACATTAATAGATAATACGTGATTAATATCTGACATTATTTATATTTATGCAATTATTTGTGTATAATGCAAATTTTTCTCTTGAGAAATACGAAAATACTGAATAGGAATAGGGTGCAAATTAAGTAAATTATTAAATGACGTTGTAAGGTAATCGTTTTGCATTTTGCATTTTTCATTTACATTTAGTGCTACTTTGTAACTATATTAAATGCAAATGCTTTTCTTAAATAAATATATAGTATGGTAGTTGTATTGTAATTATGTACAAAAGATTAATTTTGTTCAGATGTAGACAATGCATATAATCTTCTTCTTAATTATAATATTGATTTTCAAAATAAATAAAAGAAATGATTTATGATATGCATATTTTATATAAAACACTGTAATTAATTAATTCATACACATAATTTATTAATCATTATCGTAAAAATGCGGAAGTTTCTTAATTTAATAACAATTTCTTTTCACTTTTTTTCCAAGCTTTCAACTTAATAAATACATATAAAAGGAAAAATATTTTTAATCAAACACATTCACTAAATTTTATTTTTCGAAATCAAACAACTAAATTTTTATACATCCTCTAAATTCTTCATGGAAAATTCTAGTTAAACTAGCAAAACTCGTGGCTTTGCTCGTGTAATACTTGAAATATTCAAAGTGACATTTTTATGTCTGATTTAGATGTAATAATATATAAAGGAATAATTCAAAAACTTTTAGCCACAGTTTAAGTAAATTTATTATTACATGCATTATTACGATATGATACTTAAAATAAAAAGACTTAAACTTTATTATTTATTTTTTAAATTTATGAGATTTAAAATTTATTAGAAGAAATAATACATTAAGGAATAATCCAAAACCTTTTAGCCACAATTTAAATAAATATCATAATTACATGCATTATTTCGATATGAGAATTAAAATAATAATAACTAAACATAATTGTAAATAAACGGTAATTTCGAAAATATTTTGAAATTTTTATGCTCGATTCATACTTTTTTTTTCAATATTCACCTGAAGTATTTATTTTTTATAAACAATCTTCCTATGCATTTACAATTAAAATTACTCATCATGTCAAAATCCAAGTTCCTATTCTAAAGGATCTACCATCACTCAAGGGGTAGTGGAAATGCCATAATTTGCCTATGTTAAAAATAATTTGTAAATTAATGTTGTCACCATAAATTTACAAATATTAATTTTGAAATCGGTTTCATATTTTGTAATATTCCATAGAAACGTAATTCTGAAATTTAAAGACTTTTTTGACAATTTGTTTTTTCTGCTTGATGATGATAGCACCGACATAGAACATAAACTATGTAGGATCAGACAGTGTCTCCTTTGATTCAAAACCATTAATTTTATAATCGGTTTATTACTTCCTTAGCATGCTTAGAAATCGTAAAATGGGAATTTTTTAGAGCGCTTATCGGTCCGATCCATCACTTCAAAACATTAAAATTTCAAAATTTCTACCAACTGTTCTTAAAAGACATTCATATTTTATAAGTAACTACAGAGTCATATTTAAAGTACAGTAAAAATCACCATTTTGAAAATTTTTGGGTCCTGTAAACCTCGGTTGATTGTCTCACTCACATAAAATGTAGCTTACGTTTGTTATGTTATGTTATATTACCAATTTTTATCACCAGCACTTTACTTTTGAAATCGGTTTAATACCTGCTCAGATTGCTTACAAATCGCGATTTACTACATTCTTGCATTATTAAAAATCTTCAGCATTTGCTGCAACGTCACTCCACATCTTTAATAGATTATCTTTATTTTGACCTATGAGAATGCTTCATTAGGTAGTAATAGTCCACTGCTTTGATAAAAAGCAGTGGAGTTATGATGCAGCAAATACTGCAAATTTTTAACAGTGTAAGGACAATTTTTGCTTTTGTATTTTTAACTTTTGTATTTTTAAGAAAATCTTAGAGATATTTTGTATCTTAAAGTAACTAACATGCTAAATTTAAAGTTTCTAGGCCCTTCAGTTACTGAAAAATCGCATTTTTAGAGCATTTTTTTCGGGTCGTGACATCGACATAAGATATAGCCTATGTTAGAGGAAGGATTGTTATCATCTTTTTGATATCATTACTTTTTAATGGATCCGTTAATTCTTGAGATTGTTTTGAAAACGCTTTTTAGAACGTTTTTAGAATGTTTTTCGCGCACTTTCACCACTTTTAACTTTTCTATTTTTTAGCAAATATTCTTAGAGGGTATTTATGTCTGATTAATAATTAACATGGCAAATTTCATGTTTCTAGGTCCTTCAGTAACTCAAAAATCTCATTTTTAGAAAGTCTTTAGCTCCTGAACCCCCTTCGAAAGAGGGAAATCGATATAAAATATAGTCTATGTTTTTTATCAAGGTGAAAACCATTATTTTGGTACCATTACTTTTGAAATCGGTTCGGTAGCTCTTGTGATTAGCCCCTATAAATGAACAGACTTTATATCTTTATAATATAAGTATGGGTAAAAGGAAAATTTTTGAAATAAGCCTAAATATTTAGAAATGAGACAATGATAATCTGAAAAGATACTGCAAAACCTCAAGTGTTTACCATATGAGGGACCCGGTTCTAACGTCAAATGTCGCCAAGCTTGTTGCAAACTTCGCTATACATCGCCAAATCTGTCGACTAAAATCACTCACCAGAAATTATGCCAACATGGTAAGATTACTTAGAAATCGCCATTTAGAACGTTTTTAGAAACCACGAGAGATTATTATCGGAGGAAGCTGTCATCGAATATCGCGAAGCTTGTTGCGAACTAGGCGATATATTGCCAAATCAGGGGACTAAAATTACTCGCCAAAAAAAATACGCCATCTTGGCAAGATTAATAACAAATCGCGAATGAGAGTGTTTTTAGGATCCGTTCCGAGCATTTCTACTCCTTTTCACATTTCGGAAATTTGAGGAAATATTTTTAGAGAAAATTTATAGCTCATAAGTAACTACCATGCTACATTCCATGCTTCTACCCCCCCCCCCCCCCCCAGCCAGTAACTATAAAATCGCAATTTTTGAGCATTTTTTGGCACTGCATCCTGTTTGGTGTAGTTTCACCGACATAATACATAGTCTATGTAAGAGCAAGGATTGTCACCATCATATTGACATTATTATTTTTTTAATCGGTTCGCTACTTCCGAAGATCGTGTAAAAATCACTATTTAGAACGCTTTTCGAATATTTTGTATTTTTTAGCAAATGTTCTTAGTGATCATTTATATCTTATAATTAAAATAGCAAATTTCATGTTTCTGGGCCCTTAAGTAACACAGAAATTGCAATTTTAGATCGTTTTTTGCTTCTGCACCCTCTTTAGACTACTGGAATCCGCATAAGATAAAGCCGGGTTTTATTCTCGGGGCTAACTTATGTTTGATTTGGGGCTAACACCATCATTTTGGCACGATTATTTTTAAAATCGGTTCGGATATTCCAGAGATTACCTCCTACAAATAAGCAAACTTTACCTCTTTATAATATAGGTACAAATTATGATTTAATTAAACTGCGACGGCGGATTTACACTTCATTAAATGAACTAAATTAAAAACGTACTAAAAATTACTTTAAAAAAAATAAATATTTAGACTGCAGACGAATTCTTTTAATTTTCCAAAGTATTTTTTAGAGTTCCGGTTTCTGAATAGTTTCGGCAAATCTTAGCTGATTCATACGCACATACTTATTGTTCTTCTCTGTTATCCAGTTAAAAAAATTGTTTCAAATGGTATTTTAGACAGTATATTGATAATTTTTTATGCATCCTAGAAAAAACTTATGTTAACATGGTACTATAAATCCCTATCTAATTAAACTTCCACAATAAAAAAAAACTTCATTAAATCTACTTAATTAAAACCATCATAAAAGTTATATTTAATAAATTAAATAATAAGAAAACTAACAAATTCTTTTAATTTTCCAAATAATGTTTTAAAAAATCATATTTCTGATTAATTTCAGTAAACCTTTCGATTGTTCACATACACACTTATGTATATATTTTTTATATATATTTATTTATATATATATCTAAACAAACAAATCGCTTCGAAAAATAACTGTACCCTGCATGTGATTAATATCTCATACACATTAATGCAAACATTTGTGAATGAGGCAATTTTTTTTTCACAGAGAAAAGAGCAACTTAGAACTGGAATACGGTGTAAATTAAGTAAAATATTTAATGAAACAACGTCGTAAAGTTATAAATAAATATATAGTATTGAAAAGTTATGTGACCTGTATTTTTTTAATACAAAATACTGTCATTAATTAAGTTGTACACCTAATGAAAAAACTTTATGTACACTTTAAGTACACTTTACAAAAAAAGTTAAAAGTTCATTAATCATATCTACATAAATGTGTCAGTTTCTTAACTTAATAATGCAATCATATTTCACATTTGCTACAAGGTTTCAGAATTAATATAAAAGCAGAGGAGCAAAAATACTTCTATTCAGACTTAATTACTATATTTTATTATTCAAAATCAAACAACAGATTTTTGTATACATATTCTAAAATGTGCATGAGAAATTATAGATATACATAGATTTAATTAAACTGAGACGACAGACTTATTCTACATTAAATCAACTAAGCCAAAAATATAATAAAAATATATTTTTTAACAAATTAAATATTTAACTTTCAGACGAGTTCTTTTTGTTTTCCAAATCATGTTTTAGAAATCCGATCATCGTTTTATTTCTGCAAATCTTTTCTGATTCGCACACACATTTTCCCTGTTATATAGTCAAATAAATTGTTCCGAAAAATATTCTTTGATATTACATGATTAATATCTGACATTATGCATAATTATGAAAACAATTTTGGATGCGGCAAAATTTTCCCTAGAGTAATCAGAAAATGCAGAACAAAAATACGATGCAGATTAAGTAAAATTTTTAATTAAACATAGCGTTAAGGTAATTGCTTTACCCTTTTTCTGTAACATTCTGTTTATAATTAGTTACTAAATTTAAAGCAAATGTAGATCCTAAATATACATACATTATGGTTGTAGTATAATAATTGCACTTAAAATTTCTCAAAAACAAAACTCAAACATTTTTTATAAGTTAAACTATTAAATTTCTTAATGAAAAAAAATTATGTCATCGTATTTTTAATGTGAATAATTAACTTAAATATACGCAATTCATGAATCATATATATATCAATGTGAAAAGTTTAATTTAATAATCGAAAAATTCTTCAGTTTTCGCTTCAGGGTTTCCTACTTCATAAAAAAAAACGGGGAAGAAAAAGAAATATTTAAAATTTTATGTTAGAAAAGTTTGTGAATCGAAAAAAACTGAAATAAATTAATCATACGTGCAAAGTAAATATATTAATCTCATATTTCAAATTGTCACGTTTGGTTTACATTAAGAAAGTGAAAACTAAATAGATTTTTCCATTAATTAAAAAGTGTTCAGTTTTTAATTTATTAAAGGGAAGAAGAAGAAAAAAATTAAATTTTCATGATTGATAAACTGATAATTAGGAAAAAATAATGAAATAAAAAAATAATATCAAGTTTTATTCAGGAAAAATTTGCTTAAAAGGGAATGTGTAATTCTATAACTTAAGTATTAAACAGCTCAAACCTTCTGCAACCTTCCAAAAATACATGCAAAATTCCATAACAAATCACAACATAATAACAAAAGGCAAATTTCTATTAAATTAACTAACAAGAAATTACGATAAAGGTTGCATTTACCAAAGTAAATAATTACTATACAAAAATTATCTTTAATTTTGTTAAAATATGCGATAGGAATAGAGGTCTTGGTTAATTTCGGGAAACTGTTTGCTGATTTGCATACTCATATGCATTTTTTATTCTTTTATTTAACCACGTAAATAGTATTGAAGAAATTTCTTAGAATATATGTAATTAATTACTGATGTTATATATAATTATAGAATTGTTTTGTGATGGATGAAATTTTTTCCCATGAAGTGTGAGAAAAATGAAAACTCAACTGAAATATGCGGAATAAAATAAATAAATAAATAAATAAAAAAATTAAGCATATAATGAAACAGAGTGGTAAACTATGTGTTTGATTTTTATATAAATTAAAGTAAATAAGTTATACTCCTAGATAAATATAGAATATTCATAATGGATTTATATTATAATGTTATTTTAAATTATGTAAGTATTCACTTGGTTAAATAGACAAAACCTGTAATTAAAAACACATTGATCGCCTAAACGTAGTGAAAGATAACTTTATTTATTCTTCATTTATTTATTAACATTTATTACTTCATTTATTTTATTCTTCAAATAAATTTATTATTAGGATGAGCGAAGCGAATCCTCTACTAGGCCACTCAAATTACAATTTGTCGTACACTTTACAAAAAAACTATTCAATATTTTAACTTCAAATTAAACACAAAAATAAATTATGATCTGTAGATTTGCACAATATAATTTTTTTTACAGTAAAACGTTAAAAAAATTATTATTTTAATTAATTTATTTTACACGCATTTCCAATACGGACGCTTTTTAGCAAATAAATAAAAAATGAAACGCGTATATTTTCAGAAAAAAAAAGTATAAATCATGGTGTAAATAATTATAGATAGAATCATGATTAATTTATTAAATAAAACATGTTTTCATTACTCTGCAAAATCGTTTGCACAGATGACACTTAAACACTTTAAAAGAATTGTATTATGGAATACTTTTTTTTGTAAACTGGCAACAAAATAATTGTAAACAAATAAAATTAATTGTTAAATTTGTTGTCTAAATGAAAAATTAAAAGAACTGCGTGAAGTTGTTGGCTCGATTCAAGCTCTTTATAAATGTACTAAAGCAAAGTTGGCCGATTCAGAAACGACAAATAGACTTTAACCATTTCTTACTTTATCATTAAAGAAAAGCACAAGCCACCAGACCAGATATCGCGAATAATCATGGATAAATTTGAATACTGCAGTAATTTAACTTATAAGAATTGGTGCGTACCGATTCCCCCAATAATTAAATTCTGGAAAAATGGAAGCATAAATTGTCAAGGAAAGAATTTCTTCTGGAGTTAGCTTTTGCTGTTACAATTCATAAATCCCAAGGTTTAACATTAGATGAAGCAATTGTAGATATTGACGATATATAGACACCAGTTGGCTTAAAAACGTACGTAACGTTGTCGTGAGTGAAAATCCTTCAAAATTAAGCATTCAATAGAAATTTTCCTTACGAAAAATTCTACAATATCAAAAATTCTCATACGCTAACATGTATAAAAACGAAGAAATTAAAATAAAATGTTTTACATTTAAAAATTCATAGAATCAACGAAAGCAGATTTCAAATGTTTTTCCAGAAAATAGGATTTTGAAGAAGTAACTTTCTTCAAGCTCTCTTCAAATATATTATTCTAAAATAGCTATCAAAGATTATCGGATGTTGATTACAAAGATTAGAAACATGCATATTTCAAACAACTTTAAAAAACACCAGTGGTTACTGGAAATTGTAAAAACATCTTTAAAAGAGCTTTTAGTTGAAAATTTAAAAATATTTTGTAAAAGTTTGCTTCGAAAATATCTATTTATGCCAGTCTTACATCATAAATAAAAAATTAAAATGCGCCAAAACATAAAATAACGTTTTTGTTTAATAAAGATGCAAAAAAAATATAAAAAAATATTGTTACTTTCAAATATCTGTTTTATAAAATAATGCTTCGCGAATCCAAACAAAGCATGGCTTTTGCTAGTTTATATATATATAATACAAATAATATATATATATGTATATATGTATATATATATATATATATATATATACACACGCATATATATATGTATGTGTGTATAAGGCTGATTTGGAGCCTATGGGACTAGATTTATGACAGTGGATGAGACATAGATGCATCAGTATGATTCCAAATCCAAACGACAGTAGGCATGTCTATTCAACTATCACAAATCTAGCCCCTAATGTCCAAATTAGACTTTCGCCCAACTCAGAGCCATTCACCTCTTCCCTGCAAAAATACGTTAATATAACAACTACTATTCGGAAACAAAGCACGTAGACATGTACGACATAAGTTTCTATATTCCACATCAACCATCCCAGTACAAACATTTTATATACACTGGGGACAGTCATTGTTGAATTATCCTTGTCATATTTTTGAACCACCCTCGCATGGTAAGTGATTTCTAGATGACCGATTCTAGCTGGCCAAAACTATTTTTGGCCTCAATATAATCGTCTGTAATTTGGCCTGCAAAAATACATTAATATAGCAGCTACTATTCTGAAACAAAGCACATAGACATGTACGACATAAGCTTTCTATATTCCACATCAAACATCCCAGTACAAATATTTTATGTACACTGGGGACAGTCATTGTTGAATCATCCTTATCATATTGTTGAACCACCCTCGCATGGTAAGTGATTTCTAGATGACCGATTCTAGCTGGACAAAACTATTTTTAGCCTCAATATAGTCACATCGCCATGAAGTTTGAAAAATATTGATATTTCCTATGGAATATTTGGTATCGCAAAAGGTAACTTGTAGCTTTTATAACCTCTTTACTTCCGAAGCAAAAATAATAATGCAAATACTTATTCATTGTTTTTTTTCCGAACAAAATGACATTGTAAATTGCAGAAACAATAACTTTCTGAAATTGATCTCTTAGATGTTCAGTAATTTAGGTTCAAAAATAAAAATCTAAAACTACAAACACCCCTAAAACATGAATTTAATAACCATTAACCTAATTAAACGCAATCACAAATTTAAGACCTTTAAACAAGTAAATAACCTACAAATCCTCAAAAATGTGTAATATTTGAGAGAATTAATCACTCTTTTCTCATAATGTCTCTTGGACAATTTGCAAACTAAGATTGAAATATTTAATATTCCATGAGAGATTCAGCTGAGATTCGTGCATTTATTAGTTTGATTTCAATGTAAAGAACATTGAGTTATTAAGAAGTAATGTAAAAATGTAAAAAAAAGTGGCTATGTATTTACAGGGACATTTAAAAGAATTTCATTACATTACGGCCAATGGGAAAGATCGTTTGTGGTGGTTTTCTAATTATTTTTTATGTCTTCAAACACATTAAAATTTATATAAATATGTATGAAGCGTACTACAAGATGATTGCTATAGTATACAATATGGATAGTTGAAATCGATCATTTACAGGTACACTAAAATGAACAAGAGTACATTACAGTCTAACGAGAAAAATAGTTTGTTGCACAGCTGGTATTAAAAATGATATGTAATTTCGAGGTACGTTATAAGATTTTTCTATAAAATATGATGTGTATGAATCTTTTATATACAGGGGCACACAAAATAAATGAGTTATATTTTAATCTATAAACAATAAATGCTGCAGGGGCATTTTAAGTTGTGGAATCCTTTTTTAAATTGAAAATAAATTCCATAATATTTAATATGTTTAATTTTTATAAATCAAATTCAGAGTTTCACAAAACATCTGAAATACATTTCCGTTTACTAACGAAAATTGTTGAAGAGAAATTTTCAACTGTACAATGCGTTCCGAAACTGTTAACAATTTTAGCGTATTGTGCATTGTATGATAAGTATAAAATTCATATCCAGGGTTGTCCGAAATTTTTATTTATTTTTCATCATTTGGTTGAAATTGAGTTTTCAGACGTGTTTTTACATAAGGTTACATGGACGTCGTTTTACATGTTATTAAGCAATCAAATTTAACTGTAATATTCTGAATGCGTTGAAAAAGATTTTTTCTAAAATTCTACGGTTCTTTTTCTATTTTTTTTTCTTTTTTTTTTCAAAATACCATTAGAATTTATCATACGAGACAAACATTCGACGGCTTAAAGAAAGTTTCTGTGTTGTATGTTCTAGTGTATTATTGCAGTGCACAGCGCAACAATTTTCTTAACAATCTAATTTCGCAGCCAAGTAAATATTTTACACAAGTTTGTTCTGAGATATTTACGTACAACTGGCAACTTTTGTTTAAATTTTGTCATAAATTTAAAGATTTCGTGATTGCCTAACCTCACGGGTCGTTCATTTGAATTTTCCTCTATAATTAATATATTTTCAATGAAAATATCATTTTCGTTCAAATTTTAATTGTATTTCCGTTACATAATGTTGCAAAATCTTATTTAAATGTTTAAATAAGATGTACAGCAGATGTACAGCTGATTTTGATTTTAAAAAATTTCATTTTATCATATACCTTTTGTATATTAAAAAAATGTTTTTTGCGACATTAAATATGAAGTAACATCTGATATGTGCAAATTTATGCCTATAAATCCTATAAAATAAAATCCCTATTTTGTTCGGAAGCCTTCTTAACGGAGCAGTATATATTATTCTGCTTCAAGTAACATATTCAACATTTATAATCAATTGATTTATTCATTCCCAACTAAGTACTAATTTTGCAATAATCTATGGTCTACACAAATATTTTTATAACAAAATTAATATCAGTGTACATTGCCGTAACTATCAAGCTATAATAAAAAAAATGTTAGGATAAACTTTTAAAAATTGACTTTAGGCCAGCTAGAATCGGTAAATAACACACCGCGCATTATATTTTATGATTTTCGTGTAGACATGTATTATTAAATTAAAAAAATACATTTATTACTTTCTTAAAAGGTGAAGATAAAAAGATTTAAAACAACAGATGTTAAATGTCCCGAGATCTTTCGGACATACACATGTCCATTCTTAAGGGTAGTCATGAACTGGATGAGAAAACTAGAACTGGCGGAGATACAAAGCAAAGCATTAACACGCATGTGCAAGAACTGAGCCGGTTTATTTTTCTTGAAAGGGGGGGGGCAGGAATTCATGTAGAACTTTCAGCAGTTACTCTTCTAGAAATGCCCAGGATATTGTGCCATATTGAAGGAATATTATAAGAAAGGCTGTCATTACATGTATTACAATTATTACTCAAAATTTCTATTGATTTCCGGATTATTGAAAGATAGTAGTTGGCAGCTTGAAAGATTATTTTTGCTTTATCTAAATTTATTTTTATGTTTTCTTTCTGATTACGACTGGATAGAGAACTTGCTAACTTACGTTTCTTAAAAGAATATAAACGCAATAGAGTGATTCCTAGATTTCTAAAGTCTCGTAATAAATTAGTTAATAATCTGTTTCCATCCTTGCAATTGTATATTGAATTGAAATGTCTACAGTACTATATCAGGTTAAACTTGTCTTTTAGACATGTATTGTTTCCTATATTTTTTTATCAAAGAGCTCTCTACAAAAAAAAAAAAAATATTCTTTCATATGAATATGTCATTTAACATTGAAAATTGTAATAGAGAAGAGCAAGAAAACACATGCTTTCAACATACCTTTTTAATAGTTGATACCACAAAAATGACTATTATTAATGGATATCAATTAAAATTGATATCAAAATGAGTCATATATCTGTATTAAAAAGAATGTACCATTAATAATTTCAAAAGCATTTTTTTTTACCTTGTTTAAACAACATACGTTAAATATTCTAAATAAAGAACAAATTTAACAGTGGTAACAAAGTTTTTTTTTAATAACACTAAACCATTTACAAAAACGCATCGTTTACTAAACCGTTTACACCGTTTACGAAAATGTGTTGATTCATTTCGTTAAATGGTTTGCGTATCTGCATACGCAAATGCATTTTTCGGTTTACGTAATCAAAAATGCTGCTTAAAAGAATGTTCTTAGAAAATATCATTTATATTTGATTTCACATGTAAGTATTCCAACGGTTTTGGATGGTTCTAAAATTTCGCTAAAAGAACAGTAATTTTTTGTTTAGAAAAAGAATGTGGCGCAAAATAAATTAAAAATTTGCGAAACGACAACAATGAGATGATTGTTCTTTTTTTTCCATTGCTGCCAATGGTAACTGAGCAACTGCCATTTCGTGCAGTTCATGAAAATATAGCTCAAGACTTTTGTTTATTTATTACGTTTGAAAAGAATTAACAATTCACTTGAATTATACAACATTAAAAATCATTTATCTAGAAGTAGAAACAATCACTTAAAAGAAAAAAAAATTGAAAATTGTAAGGCAAAAATTAAAATTATCTATTTTTAAAATATATTGATAAAAATTTATATTAAGAAATCGGAAAGTAATAAAATCTATGAACGAGACAATATTTTAAAAATCACCATTTCTTTAAAAGCAGTACGTTTCTTTAAAACTTAAAATCAAACAAAAAATAAACTTCATTTTACATATATTATAAATAATAACATAAAAAATATCGAATTCAAATTAAATTTGAAAATAAATTTTGTGCTATTTAAAAAATCATTTTAGGAAAGCAATATACATTTTAAATCAAAAGAATAAAATATTTAGTATTATACATATATTATTTCTAACTTTATGCAAATTTATTTTCGCCACTGAAAATATGATGAATTTCGTAGTCTATAATTTGATTTCCACACACATTTAAATATTTTCTGTTTTACTTAGTCGAACGAATTGCTTGGAAAATTATTTTGATTTGCGTGTGGATAATATCTGATACTACATAAGCTGTTTTGGATGCAAAAAATTTTTCCCCAGTGGAATGTGAAAGTTGAGAATGAAACAAGAACATGGCGTAAAACAAATTAGCACTTTAATAAAATTCTGAGGTAAAATAATTATTCATATGTTTCTTTTACACTCAGTTTTATCTAACCAGTTTTGTTCATTTCATAAATGCACTCTCTAGAGATAGAGGTTATGACTTTTGTGTAATAAATCTGTATAAAAAGTCTGATATTTTATCTTTCGACCGATTGAGTACAAAGTATAAAAATATCTATTTTGAAATGAATTGGATAAAATAGTGAATAAGTAATGATTTAGCATCATTATTATACATAAATATAATTTAATGTATATGATATATTTTTTTAAATCTTTAGATAAGTATAAATAAGACAAAAAAATTATAATGTAACTAAGAAATTCATTTACTTCAAATATTTAGAGTTAAAACATCCAAAAGAATTAAAAAGAAAAATTAAATGTAAATGCTTCCTTTTTTTAAGCATGTAAATATATTTAAGAATTTAAATATATATATTCAAATTCCATAAATGTAACACATTATTTTTTTTAAGTTTCCTAAAATTTAGAATAAAAAGGTAAAAATTAATTATCACATTTATAAAACATATACGGGGTGTTGTAATACAGTAAGTAGGAAAAGTATCGAAATAATAGACTACCTCGCTAAATATTGCCCATAGACCCATAATTCCAGTTGCAAAAAATCATTAATAAAGGTGCCATATATGATGACATAAGTTGCAACTCCATGGGGGGTATATTTGAAATAATACGAAAATTAAATTTTTAAACAGCGCCCGTAGGGGAAAAAATATAATTAGAAAACTTTCCTCATGTATTCCTGGTTTAAACACAAAAAAAGGCATCTTCCAATCTTCAAAACTCGCAGAATTATGGCCATTTAAGTAATTCGTCAGGTTTTCAGGGATTAGACACTCATTTAAATAAGTACAATTCAAGAAAAATGTTAGGGAGGAGCTCTAATGAACATGCAAAAAATACATTTATTGAGATAAAATTTTGATTTTTTTTCCTTTTTGTGATGATTAACCACATAATTTGCAAACAAAATCACATCCTAAAATTTCCATAAAATTAAAATAAAATTAACTCATCAGTATTTTTTTAAGTACAGTAATATAAAATCGTTAAAACTCGAAACATAATAAATCGAATTTCAATTTTTTCGCATAAAGAGGAAAAAGCAATTTTATTATAAACATTTCATCAATCATACACTAGATGAAGCAATGGTAGCCCAACTTGAGTTGAAAACAATTGTTAATCTGTATAAGCTTGCAATTTTATAAAAAAACATAGATTTTTTCAAGAATCAAAAATAAATTTATTTCATACATTTTTATGCTTTCTGTATATTAATGACTTGTTTATGCATAAATGTAACAGTTTTACTTAATTATGGGACATTATCCTGTATACTATTCATTATTCAAACTAAGAATAAAAAATACTATTATAGTTTATACAAGAAGACAAAACAAGGAATTTGGGAGAAATGGAACACACCTGTAAAGGGAGAAATGGGATATGTCGAAATACCTTTTTTTTATTAAAATGAATGTAAATTGCTAACATGCAAACAATTTTACAGGATAGTATATTAGTTTTAACATGGATAATGTATTCATTGGTTTCTTAATGCAAATAAATAGAATCGATGATTTTTTAATGTCATTTATGACTGACAATCCTGAAGTTTTATTTCAGTCGTGAAAACACTGGAATTTTCTATTATCAACCTACCTTCTTTGTTTGATTGTATATCTAGCCGACAATAGACTATTTGTGTTTTATAGCTTTGTTTTATTGCTTTTACATACCTTGGTGTTAGTTGGAGGTATGGGACACATTTTGAAACTTACAATATCCTTAGTTTATATGTATATAAAAAAATCCATGTTGTGTTTCTACATTGTTCAGGGAGATTAAAAAGTGTTTTACCTTACGCACAATAAATTACAATTTCTGTTTTTATCTGAAACAAAGTTGAATTACTTACTTTTGTAAAAAGTGTGAAACTTCACCCCACTTTCCCCTATTATTTAAATGCCCGTCAGTTACTTAAAACAATGCTTTTTCTGACATGTCTGACGTTAGATGTTTTTTCATAAATTTAATCCTCACAAATCTAGGCTTTTTATCGTCCCGGCGAGGCCGTTAAAAAAAGTTTGTATTCTGGGGCAAGGATCGACCAAGCCCGGGACCTTACTTTTTTTTAAGTTTCAGACAGATCTAACATGTCTTTTTATTTCAAACCGGAACTTTCTTCTTTCTTCCTAGGTCTGCACGGGTTAAATTTTCAGTTCCTGTCTCGACACATCCAGTATTAAAATAATCGTCTCTGTCTGGTTCGTGCAAAGATAAGTAAAATTTGCTCAGCCGAAAAAAAAAATTACAAAAAGTGCATATATTTTTTAATTATCATTATTTTACAATAAAAACTTTAAAATTCATTTTTATGTATTGAGCAGATATTTATGAAAGTATCTAAAATATAGCTTGAAAATTACGAAATTGATTTTCGATGGAATAAGATTGAAATCTGCTGTTCTAAAAAAAGAAAGCAAAAGATCAGTGGTTTTATCGAAATACATTTCATATTACACATTATTAAAATCACACAATATTGTACGTATCGCTATATTTAATACAACGCCTCATCTTTTTCGCTTCGTTTAGGGAACAACAGATTTGAAACTTATTCTATCGACGATAACTTTCAGAAATTACAAGCTATGTATTTGAATATTTCATAAAAGTT
This sequence comes from Maratus speculifer, assembly GCA_964019185.1. Lineage (NCBI taxonomy): Eukaryota > Metazoa > Arthropoda > Arachnida > Araneae > Salticidae > Maratus > Maratus speculifer. Next base: position 174,462,129 of record OZ025297.1, on the reverse strand, counting down.
TCTCTATACATTTAGCTATTACATTATAAATATTATATTTTGATTGCATTCACGCATACACAAAGAAACTTTATTTAGTAAACATGTTCATTTTTATCCAGTTTTTATAGTGTTTTAGTTCTGGTTCCAGGATATTTTGCACAATGCTGTTTGTCATAATTTCTAATATATATATATATATATATATATATATATATATATATATATATATATATATATATATATATATATATATATATATATATATATATATATATATATATATATATATATATATATATATTTTTACATTAAAAGTTCTGCAAATTATAAATTAAAAATATGACGAACTTTGAGACTATTTTTATAAAATCTTTAATTTCTCTGCGCGTATGCATACTACCTCCATACAAATAATCTTAATTTATTGCAATAAACCTCTTAATTATATTGTAAAATTTGAACACTTTTCTACCTTAAGGTTTACGGGGTTATCCAAGGAATTTTCGTTACTTTACATTTTTTTGACGGTCCCCTATGAACTTTCGGCAGAAAATACATGATCCATACAAATTTGTTTGCCCACCGGGAGTTTTAGGATAACTCCTCGTATATGTTTCTAGCTATTTAGCAAAACGTCTAAAATCGCATGTGACCTACCATCATTCGTGAAATAATGCATAAAAAGTCAAAGACAGGGGATAATTTATCATTTCAGGAAAGTGATGCCGAACAAGAAATCTGAATCAAAAAGAATTACCCACTGCACTGAGAAAAAAATATGATTCTGGCATATAGAATCTAAGTAATGGCTCTAGAAAAAATAGTTCCATGTCATCCTTATAAATTTTAGTTCCATTTCTTAGAGAGTTCCAGAGTTTCTTACTAGAATTCAAGTACGTTTTCCGATATTTTTGTTGTCAAATTTATCTAAAAATCTCTTCAAATAAATGCGAACACAAGAGATTTGATTTAGTAACTATAATTATAGCTTAAGAAATCATTCCTAAAATCAAGCGATAATTTCTCGCTACTGCGCCGGTTCAATGTCGTTTCGTCTCCTAGAAAAGAAGAGACTAGAAATGTCAAGTCATTTCGCCTATTCAGCTTAGTTGTTTACCCTACTCGTATAGTTTGGACATCTATATTTCTAGTTTAGGTGTTTAGAAAGTGACTAACTATTCGTTCTAGTTGAAGGCGGCATATTTTTTTTCTCAGTGTGACAACACTGTTTTCATATTGGATAGTTTGACATAGTAATGAAGATATAACAATAACATTTACACGAAGAAAATGTTTTGTTGTAATTATTACTTTATCTATAGGTTTTTTTAAATGAATAAATAAAAAGCATTACAGATGAAGTAGTTAATAACATAAAATGTACTAAACAATCTTATAAAATAAAGCAAATATATTTTTTCTTACGCTTAAATAAAAATTACATTGTAAATGACCAATTATATACAAATTTTTTAACCTATCGAATATAATGGAACTCTGGTTAATTTTGGAAAAAAGTTAGCTCATTCACATAAAAAGGAGCTTTTTATGCTTTTTAACTTGTCAAATATACCTCCTTTTTAAAAATATTATATGAATGGATCTGTTAAAATCTGGTGCTCAATAGCAAAGAATTAATCAACAGCTATTTTCTTCATTTTTAAATAAAAATTACACTAAATCACTATTTGACCAACAAAAAAAAAAAAAAATATTTAGAGATCAGTGACTAATAAAACACAAATATACCAGCAAAGTGTCCAGCAAACAACCTGATTTCAAAATTAAATTTCTCACAAACAAAGATTGATTGTGATATGCGAAAAACGGTTTTTTCATTAGGTAAGCTGTAAAAATCTTCTACAGAAATTTCAAACAGTGAATATTTTGAAAAAATGCGTTCTGATTGCATAGAATGCTTTGATTTGACATTTTTCTTGTTTTAGATTGCCTGCAGAGAAATATTTTTTCAGCTTACAGTGCAATATTTTAAAGATTTTTCGAAGTAAATTTTTAGAATTTTGAAATTTCAAAAAACTATGAAATATGGCACTTTAAGCCGAAAAACACATTCTCTGGCAGCAATCTAAAGCAAGATAAATGTCAAATCAAAGCATTCTTTGCAATCAGAACACAATCTTTCCAAAATATTTACCGTTCGATTCTTTTGTATAAGATTTTTACAGGTTACCTGATAAACAAACTGTTTACTGCATAATTCTATTGATCTTTGTTTTCGAGAAATTTAATTTTGAAATCAGGGTGTTATTTGCTGGACACCCTGTAATAATTAACAAATTAAATAATTAGTAGTAAAAATAATCTTTTAATTTTGATGTAGCATGTATTAAAGATCAATTTCATTTCGGTGAAACGTATGCTGATTTGCATAAATGCATTCCTTTTACCGATTTTATGAAGTCAAACAAATTGCTTTCAAGAGTATTGTTTGAATGTATGTGAATAATATCTAAAGTTATGTATTATATACAAACGGTTTTGAAAGCATCAGATTTTTCCCATGAGAAAGAAGAAAATTGTCGTTAAAATATTGCTACTGAGCTGAATAAGTTAAACATGTAATGAATAAAAAAGGGTACTATATTTATCTTTTTCTTTTATACTCATTCCAAGAACAAAAATAAAATGACGTTTGCATGTTGATGCATTATATTAACTTTTAAAATAATTATTCTATTGGTAAATGAACCAGAACAGAATTAAATTTAAAATTCATTGAAATAAGTCCGGGCCCGGTTTTGAACGATGGATGTTTTGGCGGAAGTCGCCAATGCTCTACCAACTGAGTCATCCCAAACGAATCTGAAAGAGAAATTCACACAATTAACATTTTTAATGGCCACAGAATCTGATATGATATCTAAATCAACTCCTTAAAATACATCAAAGGTTTTTTTTTTTTTTTTTTTTTTTTTTTTTTTTTTTTGGGAACTACACTGAACGCAGTTTAATTATATTAGATTGATTTGTAACGGAATTATTCAATTTATAAATGAATCCTATCAGCTGTAAGTCTTCCAAGTTTCTTCGGTGCAAATCTCCAGCCAGGATTCAACCCAGAAATTTCTTGGATGCAGTCGCCATATGTTCAGCAGGCCCTGGTCAGCATGCCGAAAGAGTGTTCTACAATCGCGATGTCTGTGTCATTTTTATTCCTGTACCATCCAAATGTGTATGAAATTATGCATAGAACTGAACTAAATTTTTGTGTATGATTATATTTGGGTATGGCAAGCAGATCCTCTCTGAATTTGAAAATAAATCTGGCAGAATGCGGCGTTGTAAAAGCGATTTCCGTGCTATTTTCATTATTGTATATCGAAAATTGTATAAATTTATATCCAGAATTGTACAAAATTTTTGTGCATGTTTTTGGCTAAGGCTATATCTTCCTCGAATTTGGAAATATTTAATAGGAAAGGAAAACTATGATAAATTTTTTCTATAATTTTCTAGATTCTCCTTAGTTCTATATTTCAGCGGCTCGTGCAGAGATAGGGACTCGCGTCTTGCTAGACTGGCAATTTGCAAACAACTGACGATAAGAGAATAATGGAAAATTATAGATTTTAATAAATATCATGATCCCTATTAGCTCGTTTTACACTGATTAATTGACTGAAGCAAAATTGTACGATAAAGATAAAAGTTGGAATAATATGAAAGTAATAACTCTTGTAAATTATCTTTAAATTTTTAAGATGTACGTGTGAGACAGAAAAAAGTTTTGGGAATGGCACATTTCAAACATTTCAGTACGTTTGGGTGCCAGCTATTTACAAAATTCTGAAATTCTTTTAAATATCTATACAGAGGAGTGGGTCAAGCTTCTATTGTGGTCAGCATTCCTTAGTTTTCCATAATCACAGCATAAGAATAACTCAGCTATCAAATAACTGAATATTTCTTCTGCAGATGTTACTCATTTGCTGTTGTTTTTAACAGTTTCAAACAAAGTTAAAAAGTGTTTATTCTTTAGGTTTGACTCTCCAGGCTCTAACTCCTGAAAACATGGTTGAATTGCCCTAAATCTGTTAGAAATTAATGCCGTTTAAACTAGCACAAACCCTATTCCAAATGAAATTTCTAGCATGATTAATTTATTTAAAGGGGAAGTCAAAAAATTTCCGTCATATTACGGTCTAAAGGAAAAAATCGTTTCGAATGAATTTTAAACATGTTATACCCTGTCAAAGATATTAAACTTTATACGAATTTATGAAATACACTAAAATATGCATTTTGCAAAATATACGTGAAAAGAATATTTATTATTCATTTACAGGGCCAGGAAAATGAATTCCATTACATAATGGTAAAGGGGGCAATTGTTTGAGCATAATAAATAATTTTATTGTATTAAATTAATTGATGTATACAAAAAATTGATATACGTCACTGAGGTTTCATATAAGTTTTTTTACTCATAATACGAAGTACATTAGCATTTACAGAGACTCCCAAAAGATGTCAAATTGTATATTCTATCCGAAGTACTGTATATTATCGATGAGGGTTAATGTATGGATGAAGTGTATTTTTAATTATGATAAGCACTTTTATGTTTCACAAAATTTATGCATATTACTAGAGTGTGTATAAATGCTATAATGGATACACATGGGTACATAAAAGATATTGAAACTTTACTAAATAAAAGTATAAATTACACAAAAATGGTTTTTAAATAACTTATATATTTTTACGCTGAATTGCGTTTGTTTAACTAAGAAATGGCTGTAAAATATTGATAAAGGATATTGATACAGGGACACACAAAGAACTTGATTCATGGTCGCCTACAGATGAAATTTTCTGAAAATGTTATTTGAGCAGTTTTTAGAGAAACTTAGTTAGAATTAATTTTTTGCTAAATACTAGCGTGTAATGAAGGTTTTATTTAAACTGCAGGACTGAACAAAAGTTTTCAAGTATGTTTCCATACAATAGTATAAATTACTGAAAGAGAAATTTCAACGTGTTACGTGCTTTCTTGCTGAACCAAAAATTCCCATTATATAGTATATTTATCAAACGACAGATGATCAAATAGAGGGCTGATCATAAATTTTTAAATTATTTTTTGGCTATGGACAGTAATATCCTATTTCCCGAAATAAGTGTTCCTTAAATTTTCTGGAAGTGTTGGAAAGTGTTTCTTAATATATGCTTAACGCATAATTTTTCTTACTTTATTTACTAGCGAGTATATAATCGGTAAACATATTCTGTTTCATACTAATTTAATATTTTAAAATAAATTTAATATGTTTCAAACATCGTATTTAATGTTACACGTCTTTTAAAAGTAATATTTTTATCCTCTAAATCTCCCTTCCTTAAATCTGAGTGAAAAAATTATTGGTTTTTAAATAGTTTTTCGCGTTTTGGTGTGTTATCCTACATTACATTTTCAAGAATTCCATGGCTTCGTGCCAGATATCTTTCCTAAAAATAACGATCGATGTAATTAATATTCTATTCGTGTTCCTATGATTAAACACTCTTTAAATCTCAAACAATCTTTCACACATTTTTAAAAAGAGACAGTAGACCTATTTTCTACTGGTTGCTTTCAATTAACTGTGAATTATTATTATTATTATTATTATTATTATTATTATTATTATTATTATTATCATAGTTGTTGCTGCTGTTGTTGTTGTTGTTGTTGTTGTTGTTATTGAGATAATTTATTATTATAATAAAAAATAAGCAAAATTCCGCGATAAATATAAGCAAAAATTGCTGTACCTAACAAACAAAAACAAGATTTAAAAGAGGGTTCATAGATCACAAAAATGCACTTTATTATGTTATGCCATGAATTAATAAGGTGATATTTAAATAATCCCAAAATGTCTCTTTTATGTTTTGTCAAAATATTATGTTAATTACACTTGCAATTTTTTTCATAATAATTCCATGTATGTAAATACTCTGAAATTCTTACCTATGTGACAAATTTGAAAATACTTATTCTAATGCACATGATATGAAGATATTTATTTTCATACACTTTCAAATATAAAAAAAAATATAGTCAGTTTCAATTTCATTATCTAAAATAGTATTATATTAATTTTACACAAAAAGCAAGCTAATAGTTATATGTTAACCCGCTCGAACCTGTTGTATCGTTATTAGCACATGACTGTAAATCGAGCATTATTTTGCATTAACAATTACATTTGTGACTATCTAGATATAATAAGGACAGTATAGAGATATGTATTTATGTGCATATTGTATGTATAAACTATATATGTATACATATGTATCTGCACTATACGGTCAAAGGTGACCGACCACTTGCGAAGTTGAGCTATTGCAATTTTAATGTTTCTTCGTAGCTGTGGAAACTCATACCGCGTAATTAGTAAAAGCTTTATCAGTTCAAGCGACAAATCTTTCATGAAAGTCAATCTGGTCTTTTTTTCCTCTACATGATTTAAATTATATAAAATTGTCGAAGTAACATTTAGCATTCAGTAAAGAACTTTTAATGGCTACCTTCTTGTCCGATGTGCAACTGTATATAATTTGCAAGCTTGATCGAATAAATCTGTTCCACCTTTGTGTTGATAATACACTAATATTATTTTGTTTTGTTTTGAATCTGGATCAATGTCGGAAATTGTACTATTGCTTGAAAGTATCAAAACTACTTTATTTCGTTTGGGAGCATAAGATGTTAAAGTTTGATTAATTGCGAAACAATATTCAGTTCTTGAGGATGATGCTTTTTCTGTAAAACTGCGGGAAATGTTTTCATTTTTTATTTTTACGAATAGTGCCTATTGCTTTTAAATTATATTCATCAAGGATAATTTGAAATAAAATAATTGACGGGAACCAATTATCCATCACAACTGTCCAATTCGAATCCCGAATTGGTTCTACTAATTCTCTTACAAAAAAATTTGCAAGTGATTCATTACGTAATCTTTGGGTTATTTTCTCCAGATATGGCACAGGTTTTTTTCATGTAACAGGTTTCAGAATCATTTAACATAAAAAAAATTAATCACATAATAAATATAAGAACAACTCTAAGTACTCAATATTTATTTATAACTGCTGAGGTAACTAGATCCTCCATGGTCAGTTAAACCTAGAATATGTCCCATTTTTGAAAAAAAATATGGTAACTGGGACACCGGCCTTACAAATTTTAGCTCTATTTTTTAAACCAATAATTGAAAACACAAAATATTTCATGATTTTTCATGTTCCATATGTCTTTAAATTCTGAAAATAAAACTTTTCACCTAATTTAAAATTGAGACAACATAACTATACTTGCTTTCTTTGTTTGTTTTATCGATTTGAAGTGAAATATTTAAATTATATACGCATATTAATTTTTTAGACAAGTAATATTTAAAGATAGCGTATTATTATACAGTACATATTGTTTTGTAGATTCCATTTAAAAAAATGAAAAGAAATTTTGTTTTCTTAATCCTAATATTCTTCAGTGATTATCATTATAATTTGATCGCTTATAAATGAAAAAAAAATACTATCCATACTTACAAACCAATTTAGATGCATATATTGGTTATGATTGTGGCTTCTGATTGATCAAATAAATATTAAATTATTTACTTTCATACATTTTTAAATTTCATAGCCAATGCAACTTCGTATTTTACTATTATTTCACATATGAATATTATACGTGATAATGTCTATGTGTCTTTTTTCTAAATCTATATTTAAGATTAATATTATTCATATTTATGAACATACTTACAGATGCACATATGTATTATATATGTGGCTTGTGGTTGATATAACAAACATGAAATTATTAAATTTCATACTACGTCATATTTATGTATATTATATTTTCAAACTGTATGGCTTCCTGGCAAATATATACCTAAAAGTACGATAGATGTTATTAATAACTGCACATTTATGCTTAAATGATTAAACATTCTTTAAATCTCAAAGGATATTTCGCACAATTAAAGAAAGATACAGTGCACTTTTGCTGTTGCGATATTTTTTATCAAATTATTTTAAAACATTATAATTATGACGAGAATTTCTGATTATATTTGATAAAAAAGAACTATAACTTAATGTGAATAATGATTAAATTATGCGATCTATATCAAATGGATTGTAACATTTTTCTGTCATTTTATATAAATATTATGCGTTATAATGTTTAAATTGCTTTAACAAAAATTTTGATACTGCATAAAATTGAGTTAGATCTTGGTTAAAAGAGTATCACTTTGCGAATCATTTGTGTACTTTTTAGTGTAGGCTGTCTTTATTTAAAAAAGAAAAATGGCTTTCTGCCAGGTTTCTAAAATTAGCGATCTATGTGAATAATAATACATTTACACTTTGATGCGTCAACTTGCTTAAAATAATAATAATAATAAATTAATTAAACAACAAATTTTAAGATAATTGACCTATTTTTGCTGCAACTTTTTAAATTAAAATTTAACGAAAATATTTCATGATATATATTACTGTGGAGCTTTTTAGATAAACATTATTCTAAAACGGCAATAGACATTATGATGTGGAAGATATTGTTTTATAGATTACATCAATAAAACTGCTAGAAAATCTGTTTTTTAAACCCAACACTGTTGGAAAAAAAATCGTTATTCTACAGATGTAAAATTAGATCTGTATGCTTATTAAAATTTTATCTGTACATTGTACAAAAAAATATGTAAATCAAGATTTTGTAAAGTTAAACAGTTCTGAAACTTTACAAATCAATCTACTAAAATTACTGTAAAATTACAAAACTCTTATCTGTAACAGAGATTACAGCTACATAAACAGTTCTAGGCATCGCATGCCTAGGCATTTCTAAAAAATTCTTCGTAAGCTTACAGATTTGTCACTTTTCAGTACAAATTTTTATCTGTTATATGAATTATTGATGGTGCCTTTACATGAAATCTTCTATAATTCCTGAAAACGTTTAAACTTTCTATGCAAACTTTTAGTAATTTTTTCAGATTTTTTTTCAGTGTAATTTTCCTAGGTGCATATCTGGATAAATGGATTATGATACTGTTATGAACGGATTTCTTAGATGAGGATCTAGGAAATCCGTGACAGGCCTAGAGCATTGTCCAATTTCCTAGATCTAATTATGAAAACAATTATTATCCATATTTAAAATCACATTCAAATGCATATATTGATTATGCTTGGGGCTTCTAGTTGAGTACAAATACATAAAATTGTCTATTTTCATGCATTATTGAATATCATAAAAATGCAAACTCATATTTTGTATTATTTTATATAAATATTACATGTGATAATACTTATATCACTTGAGCAAAAAATTTATACTGCATAAAATTGAGTTAAGTCTGGGTTAAAATGGTGTCAATTGCGAATTATTGTTGAACTTTTTGGTGTTTAATCTGCTTTATCTTTTTAAAAATTTATATGGCTTCGAGCCACATGTTCTTCCTAAATATAACGGGCGATATGAGTAATATTCCGGTCACATCTAGATACTTAAACATTCATTATTAAAATAATAATTTTTAAAAAATGTGACAATAGACAATATTTTATTTATCAACCTCTTACGATACATTTTTTTTTCTAAAGATAGCTATACTTATGATGATGTTGTACATATTGTTTTATAAATTCTATTAAAAATTGCTGGCGAATCTGTCTTTGTTTTCAATCTCAAATTTTCAAAAAATGTTTATCAATATATGTATCGATCTGTTATGAGCGCAAAAAATATTATCCAAATTTGGAATCATATTTAGATGTATATGTTACCGTTAAGGAGTATAATCCATTATTTCATAAAATACCTAGTTATTTCATGTAATAACTAACCACGTCCGTTAAAGTGTGTAAAATTATTAAATGAACGGATGCGTTCGTCTGTGATCGGAACGGATTTTAGGTTTTAACTAGTTATTTTATAGAATAACGATAGACTAACCGTTAAAGTATAAAATACGGCAGGCAAAAACAGTTTGAACCTATTATAACTGGTTTTAATAAGTTTTAAATCGTTTCTGGCTGATTTCTACGTTATTAATTGTCATTGCGAGTGCATATTTTGTCGATATATGTATGTGTATTGAACTTGCATAAATTTGTATGCGATATATATTATTTTAGCATATTTCATTTGGGATTATTCACAAATATTTTTGCAATTTTTTAACTCCAAGAGGGACGGTGGGATAAATTATATCCCACTGAAGTCGAGAAACTGCTTTTCCTAATTATAATATATATATATACATACATATATATATATATATATATATATATATATATATATATATATATATATATATATATATATATATATATATATATATATATATATATATATATATATATATATATATATATATATATATATATATATATATATATATATATATATATATATATATATATATATATATATATATATATATATACACACATATATATATATATATTCAGATTCCCGCTGGGATTTCAGAATTACAAAAACACAATTGATTTTCCCTCAGTGGGTTAAACAATGATTTGTATTGGAATGCCAGATAAATTGGTAAAGAAGAACTACTTTAATGAAAAAGGGGTTAGAATCTTTGTGAAATAGGCATGAAACTAAGAAAAATAGCGCTATACTTACTCGTGAAAAATTGTTGAACTCGATAGAAGAGGTAAATTATGCCATAGCAGCACAGAAAAAAAATCCACGTGTCCATTGGTTAATCCAGACTTATGATATCCTAGAAGTTCTGGATTTAGAAAACAATGTTTATACCATTAACAGATGAAAAACCTGGTGTCATATTTTATTTCTAAAGGGATAGTCTGTTCTATATTTTTATATCACATGGATATATTGATAAAAGTAACATGAATTTTATATTATGGCAAGCCTTGTTCCTATAAATAATGAAATTAAAATAAAGGTATTTCAAAAATTTTAAATTAATGTACTCTTGAATTATTAATTAAAAATTGTTAAAAAATGTTATTAAATAACATAATATTTTAAAATAACATCCTGTCAGCATACGATTTTTTAACAATATTTAAAATCATTATTATTTTTTTTGTAAGTATTATTCATATTGTGTCTGGAATATAATTTTTGTAATATTTTTTAAGCATTTTAAATTTCTTTACCAATATTGCAAAGTAATCTAATAGTAATATAAATATGAATTATAAAAATGTAACCATATTTATTCCCGCACTACATTCTGTTATTTTGTATTTCTTATAGTCAATATAAAGATAATATTACATTATATATTGAGTTTTTATATGCTGTTTACTAAATTATCTATTAATAATTTGAAATTTATTTTTCGAATGTTTTTAATATTTATCATCAATTAATTTATAAAACAACTGATTTTTTAACGTTTAATTGTTTATTTTATACTTTAACGGTTAGGCAATCCTTTTTTTTATAAAATAACTAGTTCAATAATAGAATCCAATAACTTTACAAACTTTACCGGACTTTGCTATTTTTTTCATGAAATAACTAGGTATTTTATGAAATAACTGAATTATACGCTTTAACGATAACATATATATTGATTATGCTTACGGTTTCCAGTTGTGTGTATAAATATGATATGATTAATTTTTATACCTTATTAAATATTATAATAAATGCAGTCTGATATTTTTCTATTATATCACGTTAATATTATATATGATAATACTTATATCACTTGAGCAAAATTTTATGCTGCATAAAATTAAGTCAAATTTGGGTAAAAAAGGTATTAATTTGCGAATTTTTGTTGTATTTTTTATTTTTAGTCTGCTTTATCATTAAAAAAAATCTACGGTTTCCTATCAGACGTCCTTTCTAAATGTAACAACAGATGTGATTAATATTTCGTTTCCATTTTGCTGTTTAAACATTCTTAAAGTAATATATATATATGACAATAAATTTATTTTCTTCTATATTTTTCATGAAATTGTTACGAAATATTTCAATTGCAGACATTACATATAATTTTTTTGATAAATTTTAATATAAATATTGCGATTGTTACTATGATGTAGTACATATTGTTTAAAGTCTTCCATTAAAAATTGCTTAGCAATGAGATTTTATTATCCAAATTTTACTAAATGTTTATCAATATAAATTGATCCGATATCAACGCACTGTAAAAAAAGAAAAAAATCCGTTAAATTTAAGGCAAAAACGTTTGGCACTAATGTTGGCAACAGTTTTTTCGTAAAAATTCCAATAAAATTAGACGTAAATTTATTTATTACGTCTATTTTTACTGCAATTTTTTACAACAAAAACTGCTGGGAACATTGCTGCCAGCAATTTTTGCCGTAAAATATATATATATATATATATATATATATATACATATTTTACAGTGCGGAATTTTTTTATTGATATTTACTATTATAATTAGATGCGTTTATTGATTGTCTTCTGGTTGAGTATACTCATACAAAACTATTTAATGTCATGCATTATTAAATATCATAAAAAAAATTTCACATTTTTCTATTATTTCATAGAAATATTATGTGTGATTATATTTATGTCACTTGAACAAAATTTTTACAATACATAAAAATGAGTTAAATTTGGGTTAAAAGAGTATTTATCACATTACAAATCATTGTTGTACCTTTTTTTACGTTTAAGAGTGCTTTATGACACCTACCGGGTGTCCCAAAAATGACTGATAGATTTTAAAATTCAATAACTTGCAAACGGTGATAGCTATTTAAAAATTTTTTGCAGGAGGGTTATGTATAATGTCAGGAGTTTTTTTTTACCGTAATTTTTTATTTTAGTTCGCATCTCAAACAATAGGTGGCGCTGACGGCGATTGAAGGCCAGGTGATCAATGCTGAGTGAATCGTCGACCTAGCCTTCAATCGCCGTCAGCGCCACCTATTGTTTGAGATATTGTTGTCATTAAAAAAAATTCCATGGCATCCTGTCAGATGTGTTTCTTAAGTGTAACAACATATGTGAATTATATTCCGTTTCCATTTTGATGTTTGATCATTTTTAAAGTAAAAAAATAAATAAAGATGACAATAAATTTATTTTCTTCTATATTTTTCATCACATTGTTACGAAATATTTCAATTGCAAATATTACATATAATTTTTCCGATAATTTTTAGTCTAAAGATAGCAATTCTTATTATGATATAGTACATATTGTTTAAAATATTCAATTAAAAAATTGCTTGGCAATTAGTTTTTTAATCCAAACTTTACTGAATGTTTATCAATATAAATTTATCTGTTACGAAAGGAATTTTTTAAAATCATATTTATTGTCATAATTAGATGCGTTTATTGATATAATTTTAGATAGAATATATTTAATAGTAGATTAATAGATAAATTAATAATAGATTTTTGTGGTTGAATATACTCATACAAAAGTATTTATTGTCATGCATTATTAAACATTATAAAAAAACCTAATCTCCCATTTTTATTTCACATAAATATTATGTGTGATAATATTTATATCACTTGATCAAAAATTTTTACACTACATAAAAGTGAGTTAAATCTGGGTTAAAAGAATATCGCATTACGAATCATTGTTGTAGTTTTTGGTGTTTGGGTATCTTTATCATTTTAAAGAACTCTATGGCTCCCTGCCAGATACTCCTGCTAAAAGTGCCGATTGATATCTTTAATAAATCTTTCACGCTTTTGCGCTTAAACATTCTTTAGATATCAAGGGATAATTCACACTATTTTTAAAAAATCAACTATACTTTTTTGCGATTTTGTAAGCAGATTAATTTATAACATTAAAATTATGAAGAGTATTTATCATTAAATTTGAAAGAAAAAAATCTTAGTAAATATAATTAAATAATATTATATATTAAACAAAAATAAGGTCTGTGAAACAGCTATGTATTGGTATAAAGCAAATCATGGTTCTTATATGTGACGAGAAATTATGTTAAAATTTATTCAATAGGATTAATATATCTTACTTTTCATTTTTTTTACATTTTGATAGTATATTCTATATTATTTTCGTGAAGTTTTGAATATCGATATTCTTACAATTTAATCCTTATGTCATAATTGTGAGTGTTTTATTGAAATGAACAATATGTGAACGAATTGTACGCATTTGAACAGACGAAAAGAAAAACGAAGTACTCAAAAATGAGTAAATCGATGCATTCATATCGAATTCAGTATGTTAAAAATAAACCTGGTAATTTAAGAAATTTTGAATTACGTTTTGGTACGTAATCGATATGAAAAAAATGCTATTCATTTTTCGGTATCTATGTCCATGATTTCCTTGAAAAAGTTTCCACCGTCCAACACATATACTTACAAGATAAATAAATAAATAAATTGCCTATTTTTTCAGAGCAGAATATTTAGTCTTTTTTATTGTAAAATATAATACATTGAAACTAAATTTATCTTACAAATTGAAATAACAATATAACTTAAATTTTATGTGAAGAGTATGGCATGTAATATTATTATATTATAGCGCTATATTATACAACAGTCGTTATGCATAACAAAATCAAGTAAAATTAATTGTCAAATAGAATCTCTAACTCGAAAATCTAAAAATATTGACTACCTAAACATATAATATAACACATCATTTAAAATATCAAATTATTTTTAACTGCTATAAGGGATTTTTTAAAATAACATAAAATGGCAAATAAAACCTTTTAGTTTTACATGTTTCGTTGCTCTGACGGCAACGCTTTCAAAAACAATAAATGATAAAAGAAATTTTTCGCTAAAATGGCTTCAAAATAAAAAAAATTTATTTTTATTTTTAATTTTAAGCCATTTTAGCAAAAAATCCCAGCTAAAAATGAACCCCAGTGAAACTGCTAAGAAAATGCAGTTGCAAAACTGTGGTGATTTTGGCACAAATCCCTGCAGTTTTTTCGATATCGACAACTATAAATTCACTGCAGTGAATGTGTAGTTCATAACTACACACTTACTGCAGTGAATTTTGTATTTAAATGCCCCCCCCTCCAAAAAAAGTGCTCTGCTGGCGCCATCTATTGTACAAACAGGCGAGCTTGCTTATTAACATTTCAAAGGCAGATATTTCGACTCTGCAAACGGTTGTATTCGAACTGTCGAACCCAGGTATAGGACAGACACGCCTTGACCATTGGCCCACTGAGACATGTGGAGGAGTGTCGTGTGAGGTCTTAAGATGAGGAATTCAATTAAAGATGATTTGTTGCTTAAACTGAATGGCAGGCAGAAAAATTGGGAGTTTTAAAGTGCTTTTATTTTATTATTTATTCATTTATTGTAATTGTCTTATATATGCGTGTATTTTAAAAATAATTTATTATTTAAATTAATGAAATAAATATTTTAGCAAACTAACTAAAGCAAATGAATTGGTTTTTCTTATGAATTTAAGAATCAGTAAATATTTAATAAAATAATTTTATTTTTAGACCATTTGTGAAATTAATAAATTTTTTATAATGAATTATAATGTAATTACATGAGTTGTGATAATTTATAAATCATATTTTTTTGGCATGGAAGTACTTACTTTAATAAATAATAGGTCGGTAATTAATAACTTTTACTTAGAATAAGAATTCATTTTATGTCGTTTCATGATAAGGTAGAACATATTTTTTATTGTTACAATAATAATTTGTTAAACATTTTTTTTTTAGTTTAAAAATAAAATAAAAATAATATTTTTTGTTTTGATAGTGAGTTTTTTAAATGGGGAATATTTCTGAATCTTTCTTGCAAATTTAAGTATATTTAATAAAATAAGCGAATTTTAGAGGTTTTTTCTAATAATATAATTTTCTTTTTAGGAATTATAATGTAATTAAATGTGTTAATTTAGGAAATATATATTTGTAAAAAAGAAAAATTAATTTTTATAAAAAAAGAAGTTGATAATTATCCCTTTGAATTAGAATAAAAATTCATTTTATGTCGTTTGATTTTTTAATGTAGCATATGTTTTTAATGATTATGTAGATATATTTGATAGTTAACTTATCTACATTTTTATCTAAAATCAAAATAGAAACATTAATTTTCTTTTTTTCTTTGGTAAATATTTTTAACAAAGGGAAAATTCTGAATTTTTTTTAAATTTAATATAAAAAATGACTAGATTTTTTAACATATTTATGGCTTGTAAAATAATTTTAAACACTTTTAATAATTTAATATTTGCATGAAATAAGAAACTTTGATGTGCTTTTGAAATGAGAATTAGAAAATACACTTAGATAATTAGAAAATACACATCAATTAACTGATGAAGTATTTTCTTTCCTTTCTACGATTGATTAAATTTAGTACGAATAATAATTTTGAAGAGCGATATAAAAATTATTTGATGATTCAAATGTTTGTATGACGATTTTAAAATGAAGTAATTGTAAATTAATTGTAAGTCCTTTTCAGTTATAAAGATGGAGGTGTTTGGAGGCAGGAAGCAGAGTAAAGAAATTGCCCTCCTCGGATTTTAAATTTTAATTAAGTAAAATTTACCTTTCTTCTTTTATCAAAAACCTAATGTAAATTTTTCGAGTAACTGAAAAAGAAAAGAAAACAGAAATTTTCAGTTAAGGGGGGAGGGGGTGTAGACTCATTGCCCCTCCCTGGATTTTGAAATTTAATTAGCAAAAAAATTTTTTTTCCAATATACAAGAACAGAATAAAATTTATTCTTTTAGATTAGTTTAAAATAAAGAAACGAAGAATTTCCCGCCAGGGGTGGGGTCATAGATGAGCCATCTTCCCTCACTCAATTTTGAAATTTAACTAATTTTTTTCCGATTTTTGAAAAAATACTAAAATTTAATCTTTTTTCTTAGCTTAAAATATAAGAATAATTAAGAATTTTCTGTTAGGGGAGGAAGGTAGAAGAAAGTGTATGCCCCTTCCTAAATTAAAAATATATATATATTAACAAAAATTTCCTTTTCTGCTATTTTCAAAAGCTTAGTAAAATGTACAATTTTCAAGAAATTTACAATAAAATATAGGAAGAAATTTCCCATTAAAAGGTTGGTGAAAGAAAGACCCTTTGTCCCTCATAACTTTTGAAACTTAATATATTTTTTCTCTGATTATGATAAAAGTCGCAAAATTTATTCGTTTAGAGGAACTTAAAATAAAGGAACTAAGAAATTTCCGTTGTATTCAGTTGACACAGGTAGTCACTATCCCTCACTGGATTTTTAAATGTAACTTTATTTTTTTCCCTCTTAGTTTAAAATAATAAACGGACTAAGAATTTTAAGTTAGGGGGAAGAAAGCATTGATAGGTGCACCCATGGTTGAATTAAAAAAAAAAGAAATGGATTTTAATAAATTAAAACTTATAATTTCCAATTAACAAAACAAAATAGGTCTGTTAATTATAGTCTGTTAATTTATCAAACAACAACTACAGTTATACTAGAGATGCATCAGAAAATTCATTTCTAAATTAATGGTTTGATAATAACTTCATATTCACTGCAGTGATTCTACGGTTATAAAGACATATATTTTTTTAATTTTTGATTATAAAATGACTTTATAAAATCTACAATGTTTTCAAAGTTAATAGCTCACAGAATGTTTAAAATAAATTACTGCAAAATCACCTTTAATTAACTACAATTTAGCTGAAATGAGTTTTTGTTGTGAGCATAATTGAGATTGCACTACAGAATGACTATAGTTAACTTTAGAAAAACCTCAAAAACACCTTTCTTCTGCAAAAACACTGCAGTTTATTTTTAGTTGGGATTTCTTTTATAATTCATTGTTTTTGAAAAAAGTTGCCGTTAGAGCAACGAAACATGTAAAACTAAAAGGTTTTATTTGCCATTTTATGTTATTTTAATAAATCACTTACAGCAATTAAAAATAACTTGATACCTAAACATAGTTAGGGGAGAGGGGAGGCGTTTGATATGTTAAATTAATATGTTTCTTACTTGAATTATATTTATTGTGTTTTAAATATTTCATAATAAAAATAATGCATTTTTTCATCATATGAACCAGAAATTAAAAGTTATTCCAAGTAAATTAAATATGTTGTGAGGATTCAAAAAGCTAAAATATTTTTGTTCAAATCTGCTCCATGTAAGGGTACATTTGAACAAGTAAGGGAAGACTTTGAACAAATGAACAAATTCTGAAATTATTGAGAGTTTTTATAAAAAGGTACATATGTTTCAGAAATAGAAAGTAATATAAATAAAATTAAGTAACTACATTTCATTGAAATTACTAATTTTCTTCTTCTTATTATTATTTTAACAAAATTTAAATCCATCAAAGTTGATGTCAAAGCTCACTGTTGTAACAACACAGCATGCCCCCGACCCTGTTATATATGGTTGTGATTTTTTTAACGATATTCTTGAAATACAACAATGGGATATCTGATTCTTCCGGAAAATAAAAATTTTTCATGCACTCATTTTATGAAAAAACATGAGGTAAAGTTCCTTTTTATCCGTTAGGAAAACTAGGTATCATGTTAGGGAGAGAGTAAGTGAAAGAAAATAGGCTTTGTTAATGAAACCTGCTAAAACATGAATTATTATTGTGTATCTGTGTTTTGCAATTATCCAACAAATGAATGTCATGATCAATTTTGATATGAAACTTCCCATCACTTATACATCCAGAGATTGTAATCTATATGTGTAGTAAAAGAGGGGGGGGGGTGTTAACAGTCTAAGTCCATGTTCTTTTACGTTTTAAATTTACCTCTTTCCACATAAAAAAAAAATAAAAAAAAAATATTTATATACATCTACATCTATTTACTTCATAATTTTAAACGTTCAATAGTGCCCCAACTTTTTTGTTCAATGGTACGTCATCACATGGAATTTAATATTACAATTGTTTACTCAATTCGGTTGAAGAATTTGAATAAAACAAAGATTATAAACTAAAGCTACTCTCTTTATTTAAGTAACGAACAATAAATTAAAATTTTAAGAATACAAAATTGTCAACAAAAATCTTATAACATTATTTTCTTAAGTCTACATTCAGGAGGGAGAAAAATACATACCTTGCTTAGACAGTATTGTTCATAGAAAATGGTACAGCTTTGTATGTTTATTGCACAGAAGCATTAGTAATGTATTGCCATGCATATTTTTAACAAATAATTTATTTTACGGAAAATAATTATACTGTTCAAAGGTGACCCCAGTTCAAAAGTGTCCCCCGGCTCCCCTATGTATGAATGGTACCAAATAAATTTGACTCAAAAAAGGAAATATGTATATATGATTAGTATTTCCCACCAAAATATTTAAATCATACATAATCGCTACTAACATTATTTAAACTCCAATTAGCAGTTCTCATTGCCGGAAATGCTGCTGTACTTGCCATCGCCGGTAGAATCAATATCCTGGTAAATAATTTCGCCTTCAGTTCTATCCATCTTATTAGAAGTTTCAGTTACCACAAACTTCTTTATTATCATATGGGTTGAGATAGAATTTCAAGTTTGACATATCCATTCACATATAGTTGGGAGGGATGCATGTTTTTCATTCACCAGCTTGTAGTGAAGTTGTAATCGTTTGTTGTGATCCACCAATCTATGCCAAATTGGAATCTTAAGGCCCCACACTACCCACTGAAATAGACACGGATGATAATGTAAAGACTATGGGAGCGATCTTTTCAAATATATGGCTCAAATTTTAATATTTTTACATGATTTTTTTAATAGGTTAGCTGAGGATGATCTACAACCTTCCTAATTTTTACTTTTTCGATTTTGCTTATCCTTTTTTTATATTATGATAGTCTCAATTTCAGAACCAGCTTAAATCGGTTTTGAAATATAACGTAATTTATTTTAAAAAATCTGAAACCAAAATAGAAAAAGTAAAGACTAGGTCAGATGTGGATCGTCCTCTATCTTGTGCAAAATCATGATATAAAAATATTAAAATTTGAGCGAGATATTTGAAAAGAACGCATCCACAGACTTTTCTGTGGGTGCGGTAAAGATGGGTTTCTTTATCTTTTTCTGTGATTAGTGTTGCACCTTAAGACGCAACACTAGTCACTGATAAAAACAGGGATGATAATGCAAAGTCTCTGAAGGCGTTCTTTTTAAATATTTCGCTCAAATTTTAATATTTTAACATGATTTGTTTGCATAGGATAGCTGTGACGATCCACAACCGGGCTAGTTTTACATTTTCGATTTTAGTTATATTCTTTTTATATTAAGATAGTTTCTGTTTCAGAACCGTTCCAAACCGGTTCTGAAAGTTAAGGTATTTAAAAAAAAATCTGAAATCAAAATTGAAAAAGTAAAAACATGACTGGTTGTAGATCGAGCTCAGCTATACCATGCAAAAAAATGATACAAAAATATTGAAATTTAAGCGAGATATTTGAAAAGAACGCCCCCATAGATTTTACATTATCATCCGGGTCTTTTTCTGTGACTAGTGTTGCGCCTTAAGGCCCCACACTAGTTACTAAAAAATACCCGGATGATGATATTAAGTCTATGGAAGGAGGGCGTTCTTTTCAAATATCTCACTCAAATTTTAATATTTTTACATCATTCTTTTTGCATAGAATAGATGAAGACGATCCACAACCAGGCCAGTTTTTATTTTATCAATTTTGATTTAGGATTTAAAAAAACGTAATTTCAACATTCGAATCCGGTTAGAACCGGTTCTGAATTTGAAACTATCATTATATAAAAAATATATAACCAAAATCGAAAAAGTAAAAACTAGTCCGGTTGTAAATCAAACTCAACTATCCTTTGCAAAAAAATAAAAATAAAAATAAAAACAAAAACAAAAAAAATAAAAATAAACACATAAAAATACTGAAAGTCGAGCGAGATTTTCGAAAAGAACGCCCCCATAGATTTAACAATATCATCCGGGTATTTTACAGTGACTAGTGTTGCGTCTTAAATGGTCAATTGATGGCATCGTATGAGGACTGAAGTACTTTCATCATCCAACTTGATATCAAAATTAAATCTATTGAACGAAGAATTTTCGTTTTCACTACAGGCGTCGTGTATTCATAGAAGCTGTCAAGGATTAGCATCGGTGGTTGACGTAAAGCACCTAGCTGACATTACCACAGAATCTTTCATGGGTTCATCCATCATTCGTCCATTTTACTGGGCTCTTGCAAGTATGCCGATTGGATGAGATTCTTTTAAGATAGTTTTGCATTTAAATATCACATATGGTGTCAATTTGCGGTCATCAGCTGGTGCATCGTTGGTATAACATACTGATATCATGGAACTAACAAAGATCTTCGTTTTAGTTCCCTGATTGATATGCAAATAAGGGTTCCTTAATTTCCTTTCATAGCGTTTTCTAAAAGCATAAACATGCTATTCAAATATAGTGAAATGTTGTTTACAATACAGAATGAGATAACCCGTCGTAGCTTCTATGAAAAAGAAAACTGCCAAGTTAGTGTTACTAACGCAAAAAAGATACAATATGATAGAACAATTAGATTTAAAAAAATAGAGTTTTTAAAACGAAGTCATAAATATAAAAGTAAGTTTATTATATTGCAAAATATTTCCCTTATATATTTTTTCGAATGAATCTAGCTTAAATACAGCATTAATTTGATACACACGTGTGTCATTATAAGATATATAAGCATATATTTATAATAGTAAAGCATGGCAGGAATATGTAATATGTTTATAAAAGATTGCAAAGCTTAGAATGATCAGAGTGTCCACACCTAGTATATAAATAATAATAAACTAGCGCATTTTTTAAAATTAAATAGTGTAATGTAGACCTATGGGACATTTTTTGTTGGTGATTACCTAAAAAGTTGACATATTAGAGGTTATAAAACAGTTATTTCAAAGTATAAGCCATTATTACGGAATAAATGGAAGACAATACAAATTTCTATGTGATTTTCTTCCCGTATGCTGTAGGATTTAGGAGATACGAGCGCAAACTTCCCCCATTAGTGGGCTCTAATAAATACAATTTCGTGTTTTATATATGTTATTTATGAAACTTAAACACTATCTGTATAGCGGTAGAAAACATGATTTGTTATGTAAAGCAAAAATGTTATTATAAAGTTATCCAGTAATTAAAAAAAAAACATATCCTGAACCAATCTATTTTTTTATCATAGTTATATTGTATTTGGCAGTTATATAATTTTTCATATGAAAATTATTTTTATTATAAAAAAAACAGTGTTAATAGTAATTATTTATCAATATCGATTGAAACTTAAAATATACATCTTTAAATAAGATTAATCAAATTCTCAAAAATCAAGTAGTTGTTTTTATGAGAAAAATCAGGAAAGAGGAAAAGGTCTGCAGGTTTAGATCTATAAATAAATAGTAATCATTAAATTTTTTACAAATTTTTATAGGAGATAAGTATGTGAAATACTAAGTTTTATGTTTTAAGCTTTATCGTATTTTTTTCTTATGTTTATTTTAGATTTTAAAATTAAATTAATCGTTATGACTTTTTTTAAATTCTGATATGATTTTACTTATGAATTTTCCCCCAAAAAACGGTCTTTGGCAGAATGCTATTCTCTTGCCCTAATAAAGCGATTTAAATTCGGGTTCATTTTAATTGTCTAATGTCAATGTCAGTATAACGTATAATGTGATATCATTAGCCCTTGTATTCAATTTCACATATTTCTAATAAAAAACCTACCGCATTATTGCATATGGTAGATTACCGTTTTATTCTCAAGGAACGATTTTTTAATTCAGTCGCTCTGAATTTTATTCCAATCGTTAATGGTTGTTCTTCCACTTTTAAAATGTAAATACATAGACTTATTGAAAAAAATGTAAGGTATTTTCATTCAGTAATGAAATACAGAAAAACCATATATAAATAATTTTGAAATAAAAAAAATACATAGAAATGTCAAGTAGAAAGTAAAAATATAAGCATATTTGTAATTATTTATTTATTTTCTTTTGTTTTATAAAATCTTACTAAAAAATAATTCATTAAAAAGTTATTTGAATTACAAGTACCTAATATAGAACAATGATTAACTATAAAGTGAAAAATGTTTTGTAAAAACCACAAAAACAAACAATGACATAAAAAAACTATTTTTTCCTTTAAAATAAAAATAAAGCTGATTTTCGAGTAAAAGTGAAACATTGTAACATAATTTTAAAAGGTTACTTTAAATAATGAGAGCATTATAAATAAATAAAAAATGTAAAGATCAAAGATAATGAAGTGAGAGGAAATTTTATTTCAGGAAATTGTTCTTTTTCCCGATTATTTCATCATTTATGACGGTAGCGTTCATGTGAGAGAATAAAAAAAGACTTTTTTCAGATAATTTGCAAAGAAATATTAATAGATGCACATAAATAAAGCACAGAAGCATACTTTAAATATATAATAGTAAAAGATAAAAAGGCTATATATATATTTAATGCATCATATTTTAAATTTTTAAAACAAAAAATACAATTCTATATGCACAAATTATGTATGTATACACACACACAATCACATATATATTCATACATACGTACACGCGCACTCTCTCTCTCTCACACGCACATACATATATATATACACATTAGGGTGTTTCTTTTTTTCAAAAGTGTAATTTTCATATGACTTTGATTACGTCCGAGTCTGAGTGTTGTAAAATATATGAATGCTAAATTTAAAGAAGATTAGATAATATTTAGGAGTTGTACACTTTGAGCACTATTTTTTCAAACTAGCAAAATTTTTAATATTGGAGTTTTTGCACTAAAGGGATTCTCATTTTTTTTTTTTTTTTTTTTTTTTTTTTTTTTTTTTTTTTTTTTTGAGGTAATAGAACTTTAAAATGGAAACAAAAAGAGGAATGCTGTAACAAGAAAAGATGCTAGTGGTGAGGTTTTTGTATTTCGGTTCCTTTCAAAGAAACAAGTACTTTTAAATTTTATTTAGCATTATAAATAAATAAAAGAAGCAATTCTGGATGCTGCTATATCTACAACTACAGGAAGTGTCAAAGAAAGTATTGTTAAAATCAGCAGGTGGACAGGGGTCTCCAGAGAAATGAGATGTACTCATCGGAAGATTTGATATTTTGTGTTTTCAATGGTCAAAAAGTGCAATTTCCACCTCGGAATTGTATAAAATCTGCAGGCTTCACTTGGTGAGAGCTCATCTACGGCAATGCAGGATAAAGAAAATATCATTTAAAGCTTTCTAGAAGAACGATGAGTGAAAATGGTTAACTACCTCCAAAATTTTCTATATAACGTAAATCATCCAAAAGAAGAGTAGAAAGAATTATTCCAACTCTAACTCTTGTACCTAGAAGGTTTGTCTGGGAACACATCAGTTTGAGGATCCCAGGGACTCTACATCAATTAAAGTGGATAGTAAAGGCAATGTATGCACTTACAAATTACTCTCTTCACCAAACAGCCGAACATTAATGAACAAAATCTCTTCAATGCATTTTACTTTATTTTTTTAATATATTAGCAAACCCCTTAAATGTGTTATGACGAAAAATACTTGCAATACTTAAATTTACTAACGTATACCAAATTTTTTAAACAGAAAATGATTTTTTCTTTAAGAAATGTGAATTTTTCAATAAAAACACCTCTTATTTATATATATATAAACACTTAAACGCTGTATTTTGCTTTATAATTTAGCAACAAGATATTAACAGGAACTTATAACCATTTTTTTTCAATATCTTGAAAACTTTTAAAAAATGAGGTTTACTAAAAACGTAAATAGTGAAAACGCAAATTAAGATTTTAATGTAGCACAAAAACGTATCTGTAAAGGTTTATATTTTGTAATTTTTTTCCTTTTTAAGAAAACTTTTTTTTATCTTATAAAAAACATTGTATTGCTGCTGTTTTTACATATAACATCCACCCTAGTGAAACATTCTTCCTTTACAGATCTCTGGCATTTTTGTTTTGACATGCCCAATAGGGTGGATCGATTGTCTATGGCGAAAAAAAAAATTACCATTCATCAAAATCTACCTATGCGGACAAGATATTCTATTGTACGGAGATTAAGAGAAAAATAATAAAAAAAATTAATTTTAAAATTTAATACTGCCACAAGAGGGTTGAATTTTCGAAAAAATTTGAAAAAAGACCGAATTTTGGTTAGGTTATTTTTGTCAAAAACTAATTATTTTAATAATTTTTAAAAACCAACAATGCGGAAAAGATGTTATATCGTATGGAGGTTAAGTAAAAAACAATAATAAGTAATAAATTCGAAATTTAATACTGCCACAAAAAAGTTGAAAATTCGATAAAATACTGAAAAAATGGAAAAAGATCTAATTTTGGTTAAATTTATTTTTGACGCAAAATAATCATTTTAATATCAATCAAAGCCTGCCTTTGCGTAAAAAATATTATATTGCATGGATATTAAAAAATAAATAAATAAATAAATAAACTAATTTCGATATTTAATACTGCTACAAGTGATTTAAAGTTTTTCAGTTAGGATTTGTCTGCTTGTGTATTTTGTAGCTTAGTGTATCTTGAATATTACTGTACCATGGCGTTGTTAAAAAAAATAAATAAAAAAGAGAGAGAGAGATGAATTACACCCTATTTGGGTCTGGCTTTGATATGGCAGTAAATATGCTCCCTATTACAAAAAGTTATAAAATTTATATATTGGTATTTAAAAAATAACCGACGAAAGGAATCGATCAACATCTATTTATTTCCTGCCAGTGAGAAAGAGTTGCTAATAAGTTACAAGTGACCTGTAAATGAGATTCAATCTCAATAATTTACCACAGCAGCATTTTAAGAAAAATTAAATTGTTTAACGAAAAATACTGCGCTCTTCTTAATTCTTGTAAAACAAAATAAGATAATGAAAGCTAGTACAGTCTTTTGGATCATTTCCGAAAATACTGTCTATTTTTTCAGTTCAATAGATTTGAATATGAATATTAATATTGAGTGTAAACTGAACCGACGTATTGAGAGCAAACTCACTTTTCTGCATCATCAGCTATCACTGAAAAGCCAAAATGCTGCCGAGCTAGGTGTCACATCACCTATAGTGACGAAGATTGGCATCAGCCAGAATATTGCACAGTTTGGGCACTTCCGGGCAAGTAAGTACTGCCATCGTGTTTGGTGCACTTCAAGATGTGGGCATTATCTCACAAAACTATGAATAGAATGCTATTGACAGAAACAAATCGGCATGACAAAACAAACCAAAGACCACTCCATCGTTTTAGCCCTTCTCTTTAGTCTTTTGTAAAGGATTATGATCATGGCCATTTTCTTTAAACTTTGATGAGTGTAAAGGCAGACTACATCACTAGAAAACAACAGAAGAAAAATCATAATAGAAGCAGACTTGAGCTTGAAAAAAGAACTTGGTTTCGAATACATCGGTCACATATATGTAAATTCTGAGAGAGTACCAAACATTTTGAAAACACGACGTACATTTTTTTGTCATGTGTTAACAATAATATACATGTTACAAAGTTGGTTGCGATCGGTTGTGACGGAATATCTGTTAACATAGATGTTAATGGATGTGTTATTCGAAATATGGAACTGATCTTAAAGCGTCCACTACAATGATTTTTGTGTTAGTTACACACCAAATGCGGTTCCATTATGTCATCTTTTTCCAGCGTGGATGTAACCGCGGCTGGGAACAAATGTTTCACTGGTGAAATAGAAAGATTATTCGCAGCATGTTAGAAGCTTTTTGTATTTTCATTTATGTCAGTATATGAATTCTAAAAGCGCACGAGTGAAATCAAACTGTCTGCTGTAATCCTAATCATTAGATTAAAATATATCTATATTTTCCATTTACCAGCTTTTAGACCTTTTGCGACCGATTACATAGATTTAATTAAATAGGAAAATGTGTCGAACCTCCACTAACTGACGGATTTAGTAACGACATGAATTCAGAAGCAATAGGTAAATCCAGCAATCACTCTAGTGGCAATAATATCTACTATCAATAATATATATTCACGGAACACCCATTCTACAAGACTAATAATCAAAATAGTCACGGAAGTATTTCTGCTGTGTATGGACCATACATAAGAGACAGTTTTATAAAAATCGAATTGAATTACAAAATCTCATGTCGATTTTCAATACCGAATGTCATTATCACCAATTGCAATGTTGACGATTTTTCTTGATTTAATACTAATGAAGCTGTTAAATAAGAAACTAAAGTTTTTATGTTGTAATCAATTAAATATCCCCTCATTGCAATAAATGTTAAAAATTCTAAAATTCATATTTTATTTTACGAAAAAAAAAATGATTTTTTACCGTAAAAACGTTTAAATACATAAATTTGAGCCTCATTGCGGCAGATTTAAATTTTCAAATTAATTTTTTTAATTATTTTTCTCGTACTCAGCATATAATATAACGTCTTTTACGCATAGGTAGGTTTTGGATAATTTTTTAAACTATTATTTTGAATCAAAAATCATCTAGCCAAAATTAGTTCTTTTTTCATTTTTTTCCGAAATTCAACCTCATTGTGGCAGTAGTAAAATTTAAAATTATTTTTTTTAATTATTTTTCCCTTAATCTCCATCCAAGAGAACATCTTTTCCGCATAGGTAGGTTTTGACACTGTGAAAAAAAAAATTTCGATCCACCCTAATGCCCAATTATTTATAATGTTATGGTAGATATGATGGTTTTGTTAAACCTTTTTTTTTGACACATTGTTACGGGAAAAATAAATAATATACATAAAGAGAATTTAGAACATTTTGATATGGTTTTAACATTATAATGGCTTTTAATGTTTTAAATATGAAGTTGGATAAATTTATCATGCATTTAAGTTAAAAGTTTGGCACCACTTCGAAATTTTTTTCAGAGTGGCGATTCGCACATCTTAAATTTGCTTAAATTTTTTGTCAATGATGAACTTATTACTATTGAATGCGATTATCAAATACTCAGTATAGATGATTTAGCCCTTTGGGGTCCGATTTTTTTTTTTCAGTTTTAAGAATAAAATTACTTTTATGTTAATAAAGATAATAGAAGCCATTCAAGCAGATTTACTGAATTTTAATGAATATATCATTGTCTTAAATATAAGGAGTAGTTTTAGTGCTGTTCAGCTCATAACTATAAGGCAGTAGGCAAAGGAAGAGTTTTTGGAGAAGTTTGGAAAATATCATGTTACAACAGAATTTTCAGACATTACAACTTTCTAATATATATATATATATATATATATATATATATATATATATATATTTGCTTTTTATCTTACATGATATATTCAGAAAAATAACCTATATTTTAAATTTGAAGAGTGAAACAAATGGCTAAAAAAAGGATCACAAACAGTATGCAAAAAAAGTAAGGAAATTTTTATTATAAGTATTTTTATTATTACTAAATACCGAAGTATAAATGTAGTCATGATAAAAACAACATAGACATAAATTACCTTTACTGCATCTGGATAGTAACAAAAGTAATAGTTAAGGCAAAATAATACTCAATGAAAAGGCATGTGCGAAAAATGGTACCCCATACTCGAATAGATTAAATTACATAGATTACTTGCATGGCAATTTTATAAATTGTCTCC
The DNA here is from genome assembly GCA_964019185.1 of Maratus speculifer. Taxonomy (NCBI): domain Eukaryota; kingdom Metazoa; phylum Arthropoda; class Arachnida; order Araneae; family Salticidae; genus Maratus; species Maratus speculifer. The sequence continues at coordinate 174,433,443 of OZ025297.1, read as the reverse complement.
TTAGATAAGATTTTATTTTAAACTGTTTTACAATGATAAAATTAAAGAAGGATTAAAATGTATTTTATTAAATTTTATAATAAAAGCAAACTCAGTTGCACTGGCAAAACTGCCATTGGCAATATATTTAATACTTATTTACTTAAGAAAATACTCTAAAAAAATAGCTCCTGGATCTTCTGAAACGTACAGCTATGCTCTATTCAGTACAGACTCTCGATTTTCCAAACTAATTCGGACTGAACACTGTTTTGTTTAGTGGGAATTAGGAATAGGCGGATTTCATTAGCAATAATCAACGTATTGACTTCTTAATGCGTAAATTAAGGGCAGGGATATCTGCTAATGACAGCTCTATGCAGCTTAAATAGGCATGTGGTAAACAGGTTCTGTTATTTCTTATAACTTAATTTAAAATTCACTGTTAAAATATAACTGACTCTTCAAATAAAAACTATAACTTTTACCGAATCATACCGATAAATACGCTTTTTCTCTAAACATAAATCTCAGCCAACAATTATAAAAAAAGAAAACTTATAGTCAATTTAATGCTCTTCATTAGAAAATCAAATCACTGACTTTACTTTTTATGTGTGTGTAAATGAGTTATATTTATGTTAAGTAGAGATAAAATAATTCTACAGAATATTTCAAAAAGAGCCTTAATATAAAATAGTTAATAGCTTTCCTTCCAGTTTAGTTTTAGGTGTTTTTATCTATCTTAGGCTCTATGTATGACTTTATTCAATTTCTTTGTACAGCAATAAATGAACATTTTTTATGAACATCTTTTAAAAGTTTCTGTTTTTAAGTTATAAAATGTTTTCTGATTTAGAAACATTAGAATTTATCACAAACAGCATAATCTTTATGAAAGTCCTGATCACATATTTGCGCATGCGCTTTCCACAATATTTGCACCATTCTTAGTTTATTCTGATAATTTGAGCATTTTTCCTTGTCTAGTAGATAACGACCAATAGCTACTGAATGAGGTGATAATGTCCATACTTACTGAAGCAATAGAGCTTCGTATTCTGTTTCTCAAAACATCAAATCCAACTTTAATGGCAACTGTTGCAATTTCACGACAAAACTCCAAATTGCTTACTTTTTTTTTTTTTTTTTTTTTTTTTTTTTGAGCCTACTACACTGCAGTCTCCATGCAGCAACAACTGTAACACTTACACATAGGTCTCCATAGTGGATATAGTCAGAATATTTTGAAAAGTAAAATAGTAATTAAATTACTTATGCATGTAATAAAGATTCAGCCAAATTTAGCGGCAGAGTTACAGTAGAAAGTTTGTAAAAATTAAAATACTTTCAAATATTTGGCGTGAAAAGACGAAAGTGCCACTCGATTTGGCTTCAGCATTTATCCTCGCCAAAAGCAAACGATTTCCATGTAACTGAAAACTGTTTGCTAATAGATTTTTAGAATGCGTGTAAATTCTATTTAATTATTTTAAACTTAAACAATATGAGACTACAATATGTATACTATCTGGTATTACATATATATATTGCTTGTTGCAGCTCTTATTTAATTTTAATACTTTAAAAATAATTTTATATACAATAAAAATATGTTTTATGTAGTTCAGCGTATTTCAAAATAAAGGCTAGCTGAAAAATGCTGCAGTAATGCATTTCAATACCAGAGAAGTTTTTGTTTCCATAGCAACAAAATTGAATGGATAGTGCTCAAGTGGACATAATTTTTAGATTAAAACAAATTTAATTAATTTAATCTTCGTTATAAATTATAAAATGTCATTGTTAACTTTCATTATACATATATATATGACAAAACTACAGTTACAACAAACTAAAACCGACAAAGCTAAATTTATTTAAATAAATATTTTAAAAAATATTTCAAAATGAAACATTTTTACCTTAAAACGTATTTGACAAAAAAGAAATTCTGAAACTTTTATTTCATCGCCAACCGGTGATAAATTGCCAAAAAACGATATAATTTTTTTACAAACATTCTGTCAGGGTTCCGCCGAAATTTTTTCTATATACATATATACCCACATGAGAAAAACATTCTGTGTTTTTTTTCAGAATTTTCTGTGTATGCCTGTAGGGAGACCTTCTTAGTTCATTTTCAAATTGAAACTGGACGATATTTTCCTAGAAAATAAACCAACACATTTACATAAACCATATTCTAATTAAATAATACAATCAAAAGTGCTTGATTGAATATTTCCGCATCTATTAACGACAATATTGTGTTATATTTTGAGTTAACAGTTATCCTTCGAAATTTGTTATAACTGTAAAGAGACTGCTGTAGTTCCATCATACATAAACAACTTCATCATCAATGGAATAATCACAATCTCTTCGTTTTTGCTTCAGAAATTCTTCTGAAGATTTTATTGTTCTTTTATTGATTCAAAATATTGCATAGATACATTGGCGACAATAGCGACAAAATGTATAAAAAAATTAATTTATTTATAGTACTGGTAGAAAAATAATAATTAAAAAATCGCTTGTAGTGGCCCAGTAAGGAAAGAAAAATAATAAAAAGTAATTATAGAATAATTTTGTTCTCTGAACTGCTAACATTAAAATGCGGAACTTTGACAGTCAGATAATCATGAAACAGAAATAAAATAACATATATCATTCGTTAATGCATAAAACTTCGTAAACAGTAAGCAATACAATAATCCTCTTCTAAATACAATAATCCTATCAAGATTTGAAATCTAAAGTTATATATAGAGTAACAGCACAGCCTACAAAATTTACATTTTTTTACATTTCAACAAGCTAGAAGATGGGAGCCACAAAAATATATCAAACAATAATTTATAAACCGTTAAAACTTTTTTAAAGTTATGTTTAAAGTTTCAAACAGTTTGAAAATTTTTAAAAAGATACAGTTTCACATAATTGATGTTCTACATGAGGAACGTTGCGTGTAAAAAGTTAGTTAAAAAGAAGATAAAACGCATATGTTTTATTATAAATATAAAACATTTTGTTAAACTTTTTTTTGCTCTTTTTAATTAATTAACATTAATTTTTATTCTTAAAAAAAGATCTAAACACTATGTCGCATATTTATCAACCAATTTATTTAGACTCTATGAAAGGCCTTTTTTTGTTGAATTATTTTACCTTTATTTTGTCACCAAAGCACGTCCAACCGATTTGTTTGCTGTCATCAGGTCCCATACCTAAACAGATATGAATTCACGAGATATATGGGCGTGATAATGACACTGTTAACGATGAGAAATTTCACTCGATAAAGGTGTGGATTATTTAAGTAACAAGTAACATATTTCCTAATTTATCATGACTAATTATTTCTTCTTTTAGAAATGTTTTTTTAGATATGCTTTTAAATGAACAAAATAAATTACATAATAAATCCTTAAATTATAGCATAATAGATTATTGAGGTCTTTTTTAAATCTCTTTATTTTGAAATATTTTTCTTAACTGTAAAAGTAATATTATTGTAGAGGGCAATACTTCTTATTTTGTACTACATGAATAAAGTATGTTTAAACTAACTTTACATTAAATACATTTAATACAATTTTTTATGTATATCTTTATAAATTATATAGATATTATTTTGCAATGAGGTGATTAATTTTTTTGAAATAAAGAAATATCAATTATTAAAACATCAAATATTATACCTTAATTATGCATAATGTATATTTCTTGGATTTATTTTGCCAACATTTCTGTCACAGAATCACATAAACAATGCGTAATCATTATGTCATTCTGTAAAAAATTGTAAAAAAATACATGGCACATACATATTCATTAAACAATATACATACTTAAAATATTACAGTTCAGAAATTCGTATCATATAATTTTGAACCTTTTAATAATGGAAAATATATAATTTTCATTATCTTAATTGTTTTAATACTTCTCTTATCAATATTCACTTTATATCTTTTTGTGAATTTGCTGGTTAGAGTGTGTTCATTTTTTTCTTAATTTATAAATTTATAAATACAAATATTATCCTAAAAACTGCCCTACTGAATATTAACTGAAAACAGTTAATACACGAGTAATTCTTTCAAATACTTTACATAATATTTCAGTTTTTAATGTCCTTTACGATAATGATAATCTCTGAGTATGTAACATTTTTCAGAGATGACAGGCAAGTTTTCATAAAGTATTACTTGATATGAGTATAAATGTTTGTACATGTTCAAGTAAACTATTTTTAAAAAAAATAAAATACTTTGTATTAATTTTTTGTTTGAATGGGATATCTTTAACGTAAAATGTTTCTTTCTTAAATTAATCAAAAATTTGTTCTATTAAGCGCAATATCTCTCCAAAATTATTCTAGATTAATCTAACAATAAATGACAACAGGTAATTTTATGAAATGGTATACAATAAGCAGCTAAAAAATAGTCCACTACATTTTTCTTTCTTTTTTATTGTCAATTAGTTCCCCATACCCAATAGATATAATTTGACGAGATAAATGTTTTTGATAATAACATTGTTAGTAATGATAAGTTTTCACTCTAAAAATTTAGATATTTTTCAACTAACAATTTTTCTTATAAATCAAGATTATAGTTCACTACATGTTTCATGGAAAACCTATTACAGTTGATAAATATAGCTGTAAATTATTCATTAATTTTTGCACCTTAGTTGGTTCAAAATTTACTTTTTATAAATAAAAAGGTTGTCTACATACAATGTCAAACTGTATAAGTTGTGGTAACTTAAACAGTAACCAACAAAGTTGAAAACTGTTCACGATTTTGGTTTTTCTGCCCGTGTGTTCGTTTGGCCGTGTGCTTGTATGGCCGTCTGGCCCTCTCTCAATGCTCAACTCCCTTAAATATGCTCGGGTTGCCTTAAATTTTTAGACGTTATTGATGTTTACACTAGCACAAACGCAATTTCAAATAAAGTTCCTGTCATGATTAGTCTATTTACAAGGACAGTCAAAAGTTTACCGTTACATTACACCTTATCGAAAAATATGTTTCAACTTAATTTTAAAGATGTTACATCCTGTCAAACGTATTAAAATTTATATGCAATGAGATTAACGAAAATATGCATTCTGTAAAGTATGCGATGAAAAATATAGCTTTTATTAATATACAGGGCCACACAAAAGAAATAATAGTAAAGGGGAGAAACGTGTGCGATATATTTTAATAGGATTAAACTGTTTCGGGTATAATAAAATTAATATATGTCGCTGAGGCGTAATATAAGTTATACGATATACTCATTGATAATTCGAAGTGCATAGCATTTACAGGGACACAGAAAAGATTTCAAATAGTATATTCTTTCCTAAGTAGCGAATGTGTATCCAATGATGGCTGATCAATGGATGAAATGCATTTTAATCGCGATATGCGCTTTTGAGTTTCTCTAAATCTATGCAGATTATATGGTGTATAAAAATGCTATAGTTGATATAAAGGGCTAGCCAAAGGAGCTCGTAAATGTTACTTAATCGAGCGTAAATTTCCTAAACATTGTTTTTAAATAAGTTATACATTTTTACTGTGAATTTCATTCAGTTTACTAAGAAATGTCGGCGGAATATACAGTGGCGGTCAAAAGTTTCCGGCCAGCAAAAATTTTTCAGTTAATTTGTAAGTATATCCATACGAAGACGAATCTCGAACTGTTTATTATACATTTTATAGACATAATAGTTAGGCCCTTATTTATCGAATAACATTTAAATATCAATAAATTTAACTGTGAAAATTAAGTATAAAGGAAAACGTATGTTCTCAAAAGTTTCCGGCCACCTTCTCAAGTTTGAGAAAAAATGGCATTGTAATAGAAATTACAATGATTAACAACTTTTACAATTAGTATTTTATCACCATACCTTTAGTAATAAATACTGCGACCCAGCAATGTGACATTCATACAGTTAACGGTTTAACGGTTAAATATCATCTATGGTACGTTTTTTCTTCATTTCTTGCAATTTTTTGGAAATTTTGGCTGAGTTGGAATATTAATAGTTCCGCACATGTTTATCAACTTCTTTCCAAAGATTTTCCATTGGATTCATGTTGGGCGTTTGGGCTGGCCATTTCAAAAGGGAAATTTTTTTGTGCGAAAGCCATTTCTTGTCCAGTTTTGCATACATTATTTAAGTCGTTATCATTCTTAAAACAAATAGTTGCGACCACAGTTTTTCCTCTAATGAGGCAGAAAATAATCTTGCAAGATATCCTAATAGATTGCATCATTCATCTTACCGTAGATTTCAAATAACGGACCTAATTTTTTAAAGAAAATACTCCCCACAGCATAACGTGTCCTCGACCTGCTCCATTGTAGGAATAACATAGGTCAAATCATATCTTTTGTTGTTAGTCCATCGGACATAGTGTCTGCCATCACTCTCAAAAAAAGCTTGAAATTCAGTTGATTGTAAAATAGTACTTTTTTCAGTTTTCACTTGACAGACTTCGTGTTTCTTGAAAAACGCCAGTCGAGTACGTTTATATTTTTTTTATCTAAGAAACATTTTAGAACACCGACTCTTCCATAAAGTTCTGCATCACGTCAGCATCTTGACACGATAGACCGACTTATTTCAGCAACATTTTCATTCCGTAAATTGCGGGATATTGCAACGGAATTTTAAAGGGGGTCATCAATTATTTTTCTCCTGAGAATTCTGACCACAAGAATAGTAGTTTTCCGGAGTCTCCCTGACCACAGAAAGTTATGGCCAGCTTCATATAATTTCTAAATATGTCGCAGTCGATCTACCAATCGATAACTTTGCTACAATATTTCGAGAAGTTTGGCCCTTTAACGACAAACTAATCACTAATTTACAAACAATAATTGTTGACCTTTTCAATTTTGAATTTAAACTATGCTATTCACGTTGATGTTTTCACAAACACGACCAAAAAACACTTTACTGATAGAAAAAAACTAAGGAATGATGAGTGGCCGGAAACTTTTGCACACGCGAACTTCGAATTTTTCCCCTTCGCATGAAGCGTCTTCAGTATCCAATCAAAATGATCATATGGTCAGACGTCATTTATATTGTCCTAACTTTTGAAGCATTTGTGCTTCTTCTTTGCTAAAACCTTCTGGTAAATAAATAAAAGAAACTAACTGGCCGGAAACTTTTGACCGCCACTGTAGATAAAATGATAAACAGGTACACGCAAAAATTGGATACATGGACGGTTGTGAATCATAATTTCTGAGAATGTGATTTCAGTATTAGGTAGATTTCGTATGAAATACTACCTATTGCATTGTCTCCCATGTTGGAATTTCTGAAAAATTTTTGCGGATCTACACGAATCATGACTCCTAGACCCCAAAACTACCATCAGTAAAAAAGTTTATATATATATATATCTATCTATCTATCTATCTATCTATCTATCTATCTATCGGTGTATATCACTTTCTTCTAGACACGATAACTTCCATAATTATGCTCAGATCTTCATCAAACTTTTACATAAAATCAAAGGGCATAAAATCTCGGTTAAGTTCGTTAATGGGCAAAATCGGACCAAGGAGGTGAAAGTTAGGAGGGTTTTTGTGAAAACAGAAAAAACGCGATAACTTTTTAATTAAAATAGATATCGAATCAGTTTAAAGTTTATATTACTTCTAAAAAATGAGGAAAAAGTTTATGCGTGACAGATTTTTGATAAAGTTAAAAGTGGGCTCAAGGGGCGAAAAAAACATGGTTTTTGGGAGAAAAAAATCATAACTTCGTCAATTCTCAAGATATCAAATCCAACTAAATTTTATATAAATGTACTCAATATTATCTAAAACTTTTGTATTTACAAGTTTTTGATAGGACCAATTTTTACCGATGAAAAAAATTAAAAACGAAAAGAAAAAGGGGGGGAGGAAAAAGAAAAAAAAACATAACTTACTCAATTCTTAAGCAATTAAATCTAATTAAATTTATTTTACATCTTCACAATAATATCTACAATTTTTATATTGACAAGTTTTTCATAGAACCAATTCTTATAGCAAAAATAAATTAAACAAAAATAGGAGTTGGAGAAAAAACCTCAAATCCAAACTGCTTATATTCTGACTCATTTTAAAATTCATTTTTGATTTTAAACGCATCCAAATGACAGATCCTATTATTTAGCAACTATATAATGCGACGTATTGGCCAATTTTTTGATAAAGGCAGAATATATTTTTAAAAAGGCTGCCAAAAAAGGTATTTTGAACAGATTTCCCGAAGTTTTCATCATTAAAAAATTCATGTAAAAGTAAGCACTTCGCAAAAAAATTTCCCAAAGCGATCATGATAAAAGAATTGAGGTTGTATTCAAATAACAAATTGTTTATTTTATGACTCATTTTTAAATTCAATTTTGCTCTCAAACGCATTCAATTGACAGTTATTTGTTATTTAGGAACTGTGTAATGTGCCGTATTGGTCAGAGTTTTGATAAAGGCTAAATATATATTTAAAAAAAATCTGTCAAAGTAGGCACTTCGCACAAAATTTCTCAAAGCGATCTTGATTAAAGAATTGTGGATGTATTAAAATAATAAATTGGTTATTTTATGACTCATTTTTAAATTCAATTTTGCTGTCAAACGAATTTAATTAACAGTTTTTTGTTATTTAGGAACTATATAATGAGCATATTGTTCAATTTTTTAAATAAAGTAAGAATATAATTCAAAATATATTGCCAAAATGGGCATTTGAGTAAAAATAGGCTTTTTTTTTTTTTTTTTTTTTTTTTTGAGATGAAAACTTTTCGAAATCTACCTCCGCCTATAGGCCATGCCGAAAGGGATTTTTTTTAACAGTGTTTAATTTAAAACAAACTGCTGGGCTGAACAAAATTATTCAAGTAGTTTTTGATTTTTAGAATAAATTGGTGAAACAGAAATTTCAACCTGTTACTTTCTAAACTAAATTTTCTCACTATATACTATACATATCTACAGATCAAATACAGGACTTTTCAAAAGTATTGAAATACATATTTAGCTATATACAATAACTTCCCTAAAAATTTTTTTTTAAAGATTTCTGGAAGTGTTGAAAACTGTTTCATAATCTATTTTTAACGCATGATTATTCTTTTTTTCATTTACTTTTTCTAATTAGTGTAGCATTTTTTTAAATTTTGTAACATACATTAGGTTCTTTATTTGCTTTATACATTCTATTTACATTTTTGAAACTTTTGTATCACTTACCATTGGAGTCGATTTTATTTCTGTCATTAGGTCCTAAATGAAATTAGGTCATTAGGTTCTATATCGGCCAAATAATCGCACTATTAATGGAGAAATATTTGCTTTCCCAGACTTTAAAAATGTTTATAGAGGTAATACATTTACTAAATAATCTGGATTAAGTTGTTTTTCTTTGAATTTTTCTTTTATTTTTCTTTTAAAGATAATACTAAACAATTTTAATAAAAAAATAATGGTACACAAACAGTGAGATATCTGTGGATTAAAATAGAATTTTTAACAAGTTAGTATTTCTTTCATCTCTAAAACTGCATTGTTATTCAATGTAAAATACTATATTCAAAGCTTCATGCATACACTATTTTAAAACATCTGAAATTTACAGATATATTTTTCCTGAATTTCAAAGAAAAAGTTCTTTTTCACGACAAAAAGTCATTTTCCGTTAAATGTCAGAAATTTTCATCCTATTTACTGAAAATAACAAAATGGGATGAAGATAGAAGGAAACAACGGAGATACTCTATTATATATCAAAAAATTATTTTCAATGTTTACATACAGCTGTGCAAAAAGGAAAAAAACTCAATAAAAGAATACTAGCTCTTTTCTAAAATTTGTATCGTGCTACTGACTTGCAACTACAGGGATAACAATTATTTTTTTTTTATCATCAAATTAACCGGGCCACATTCTAATCATTTATTGAGCAAAGAAATTTTTTTCTAAAAAAACATTTTATCAAACCATTTATAATTATTCATTAACCTATTTCATTAACATAATTATGAATTAGCCTTAATTAAAACTCGCAAGAATTATAAGAGCATCGATAAAATTACAATCTATCTTATGAAAAATTAAAGACACTGTAAAATCCACTACATGACTTTAGAATCACAAACATTCGAAAACCCTTTGGCGTGGAGCGTTGGACTCCCATGCCATAGGTTGTCCGTTCAAATCACAATGACGACGTTATTTTTCTCCTTGTCCATTTATTACAGGTGCTTGTAAACTGTTTTATAGATGGCACATTCAGCCAATTGTTATACCCGCTTTATAATGGAATGTTATCGATTCTTCAAATGGAGTTTTTTCTTCTTTATTCCCAAAAACAACAACAAAAAAAATCTACTGAAGAAACGGAAAGAATTGGCAACATTGCTGCAGTAATTTTTCCGTGAATTCGCGAAATTATTTTTAATAGTGTAAGGTTATCTTTATTGCTGCGTTAAAATAGTTAAAAATATATCTGTACTTAATTATCAATAAATAAATAAATATACAGGATGTCCCCAAACTAATGGTATATACGCTAGGGGGTGATATAACACATCAAGACGAGTAATAGTTAATGGGAAACCATGGGTCCCAAAAGTTTTCCAAAGGATATAGCCGCCATTAAAGTTTGGGGTCCAAAATTTCAAATACAATTCAAAAATAAATGTGTCTATATTTGAATATATATTGTTATTATTATTAATTATTTATGTATTTATGTATTTATCTATTTTGTTACTTTTTCTTCTTTTTTTATCGTTTCTCAGATAATTTACAAAGGCTGGTTCAAACAAAGGTAATAATAATTGTTACATTTTGAAAATAGAAACTTTTTATTTTTTTAAAGAAAGCCGCATGTTTTGGAAAAAATGTGCATGTTTCCTTTTGGGGATATTTTTGCAATCTTCTAGAGGCATTGTTCACAATATTACAAAAATATAGCAAAAACGAAGCACATATAATTACATCATATTGTGTGGTCCTATTGTGATAACAATTTGATAAAGTGTTATTTAAAGTTACACTGCCAGGAGTATCACAATGCAGCGTAATGAAATGTAGGAAATTTTCAAATTGAAAACTATGAGCTATGGGTGAAATATATTACTTTTTTATTTTTGAAGTTTAATATTAAGCTGTGTGAAAAAAAATACCTTTTTAGTTTTTGATTAGGTCTTTTTATGAGAATGTTTGTTTTAAAAAGTAAGTTTTATTTTAGAGTATGTTTCGTGAATTCATTTGGTATTCGGACAGACCTGATCTATGTTATTAAGTAAATGTAAACTGTTTAAAAACAGAGTCGAGGATCTTTTTAGATTTGAGTGTAAAAAATTGATATTAATTCCGGATCAAGATAAAATAATAACTAGTTCCTTATTTTTCATATTTAAAAGCATAAATATGAATGTAATTATGTTTAAAAAACGGTATTAATTTTCTATTGACATTTCTACTGATGAGGAACTTATGTAGAGCTTGAATGAAAAATTGATAATAATTCCGAATCAAGGATAAAATAATAACTAGTTCCTTGTTTTTCATATATTAAAAGCATAATTTTGAATGTAAACATGTTTAAAAAACAGTATTGATTTTCTATCTATTCCCTACTAATGAGGAATTTATGTAGAGCTTGAAACGTTTACACTAATTAATTTTATTGTGGATAGTATTCTGCAACTTTTAGTTGACAATACCTGGAGGAGAAATTATACAGACAGTTAATGTTTTTAAATCTATTTCTTTCTCTTTATAAATTTTATTAAGACGTCGATCATAAACATCCATCTCTTAAGAGGTGCCTACTTTTTCTCATTCACTTTCTGCTGAAACATATATATTTACACAAAACTGTGTGGTCCTATTACAACTTCCTCACCATTTATTATTTTAAGAGCATAATTTTTAATGTAAACCTGTATACATACAAAAAAAGTTTTGGTTTTCTATTGACATTTCTACTGATGAGAAGCTTATATAGAGTTTGGAATGTCTACTCTAATTTATTTCATTGTGGATAGTATTCTGCTACTTTTAATTTGATTAAATATCAGATTTTAATTGCGTGTTTAGCGATGTTTTAGTTTACAATATCTGGAGTGGAGGTTATACAGAACCAGGCGCTTTTAAATCTGTTTCTTTCTCTTTATAGATCATTTTATTAAGACATCATACATTAACATTTCTCTATTTTAAGAGGTTCAATGTTGATTTGCGTTCAGATCAGGTTTCTTTTGTTTGCTTTCTCTCATTCACTTTCTGTCACTTTCCCGCTTTGATCGTGACTTGAAAAAAAAAAAGAAAAAAAAGACTGTGAATAACTGTGAAGCAATGAATAAAGGAAATAAAAGATAATGAAACAAATAGATAATTCTAGATTTTGAGCAAGTCTAAGCTATAATTCCCCCAATCTTTTTTCCCTACAATTATATATAACTGGGGTGGAGATTATACAGAATCAGGCGCTTTTAAATCTATTTATTTCTCTTTATAGATCATTTTAGTAAGACATCGTAAGTAAACATCTCTCTTAAGGATCTCTCTTAAGAGGTTCAATGTTGTTTTGTGTTCAGATCAGGTTTGCTTTCTCTCATTCACTTTCTGTCACTTTCCCGCTTACATCGTGACGTGAAAAAAAAAAAAAAAAAAAAAAGACTGGGAATAACTGTGGAGCAATGAATAAAGGAAATAAAAGATAATGAAACAAAAAGATAATTTTAGATTTTGAACAATTCTAAACTATAATTCTCCAATCTTTTTTTTTCATACAATTATATAACAGATTACTATTAGAAACTGTGTATAACAATAGATTCATTTGTTTCTAAAATATTTTTTCGATTATACAAATCATACAAATTTTTTACTTTTCAAAGAATCTTTACGAGTGTGATCAATAAATTTTAAAAATGCTATTTAAAATTTGGTATAAAATTTACTTAATCAAGTTAGAAAAAAAATTGTGTTTATTACTGAGGGTAAATGTACTACTACTATTATTTATTTATTCATTTATTTATGTTACACATTATTCCTTTTTATCTCCCAGGCTATCAAAGCCGGAGAGCTCATGTGTCCGCTCATTCTATACGTATGTACGTGCGTACATATGTACGAACGTAGCGCGATAACTGATGATAAAAATATTCCACTGACTTGAAATTTTTGATTTAGGATTATTATGATAAGGCGCTTTCCTGATTAGTTTTGAGAGTTCATTCGATAAGTATAAGAAGGGGAACGGGGCTAATGCCTTTCCCCTTAATGTATATAAATGTGCTTTTCATGTACAATTATCAGATTTCGTTCAAATCTTATATATAGGATCATTCTGGTGAGGCATCTCCGTGATTAGTATTATGTGTTCATTGGATAAGTACTAAGAATGGGAAGGAGGGATAATGCCCCTCCCCCTTAATTTCTGCAGAATTATCAGATTTCGTACAAACCTTACAAATAGGGTCACTTTGATAAGGCGCCTCGGTGATTAGTTTTCGGTGTTCATTGGATAAATATTAAGAAGGGAACGGGGGCTATTGTCCCACCCCTTAATTTATATAAATGGGTTTTTCATGCAGAATAATCAGACTTTGTTCAAATCTTAGACATGGGATTATTCTGATGAGGTGCTTTCGTGATTAGTATCGGGTGTACATTGGATAAGTTTAAAAAAGAGGAATGGAGGGCATATTCTCCCCTCTCTTAAGTTAGGCTGCTGTATCTTTTAAGTAAAATTTACCGAGCTGTTTCAAATTTTGGATATAGGTTCATTCTGAAAAGGTGCTTCATTGATTTGTTTTTGGAATTCATTGGATACGTATAAAGTGGGATATGGGGAACTAACCCTCATAATTTAGGTAAATGGTTTTTCATGCAGAATTAACCGATTTGTTTCAATTTTTGGATACATGTTCATAGTGGTAAGAAGCTTCCCTCATTAGTTTTGGGGTTCTTTTGATAAGTATAAAGTGGGTTACCGGCGATTACCCCCCCCCCCTTTAAGTTAGTTAAATAGAGTTTTATTCAGAGTTTTTCGATTTGCTTTAAATTTTAGATGTAGGTTCTTTCTGATAAGTTGAATTTCTCAACAGTTTTGGTGATTTAATGATTAAGTATAATTAAGGGAACGAGGGACAACGCTTCTTAAATCATATAAATGGGTTTTTATGCAGAATATTCTAATTGCTTCGAATTCTGCATACAGGTTTATTATATGGTAATGCGTAACCCTGACTAGTTTTGGGGTTCGATGACTAAGTATATAGAAAGCAAATGGGGAGGGGAGAGGGCTAATTCCTTAATTAAATTTGTTTTTTGAATTGCTTTATTATATAAGTCTGTAAAATACAATTAGTGTGCATAGCATCTGAGCTCTATGCCATCCGTGTAACTGAGCAATATTCTTTTTTTTTATCGTTACTCAGCTATTTTTTAAAAATTGATCTCAGTATTTAATAAAAGTTATTGCGTTTCAAAAAAAAAAAAAAAATCTATTTTTCATAAATTATCCCATGTGTTTTGATGGATATGTACATGTTTTTTTTTTTGGGATATTTTTGCAATGGTTTACAAGATTACAAAAATATCGTATAAACGAAGCAAATATAATTACACTAGATTCCGTGGTCATATTATGTTAACTACTTACTGATTTATTTAATATTTTTAAAACATAGTTTTTTATGTAAAATTGCATTAAAAAAACAGTTTCAGTTATCGATTCACATTTCTAGCGATGATTAGAATTTAGAAATAAAAACACTCTTGCGAAATGCTTGTGTGTGTGTGGGGGGGGGGGGGGTTTGAACAATTATTTTCTCTAGTGTATGTAAAATATTTGTACTGCGGTGGGTTGATGTGGTTTATCGAAGCACAAGGTCATAGATGGCTATATGCTCAATTTCAGAAACGTAACTCCAATATTAATATATTGTTGAAGGGAGGAGTAAAAGAGGGGAATGGGGATGATTTATTTATTTAAAGGGGGGGGGATTCCTGTAAGTGTGTTTCCATTCTTTGTTCCAAGTCTTAGCTTTTTGATCCTTTTTTTAACCGCGGAATAAGAAAAAAATAAGTAAGGTCTTTTAAAAGTATGGTTTAAATCTAATTAATTTTCACAAAATTTTTCGTCTACTTTTTAATATTGACGTGAAAATATTTTTGTATTTTATAAGGAAACATTGTTTGTACCGTCTTACAATTCACAACTACAGTTTAAAAGAAAATATTGAAACATGTAGTAATTGACTCGTATAAACATATTTTTCAACTTTCACTATTTTGCAATATACGTGGTCATTTTAAATATGACATTTAATAGCTGATTTTAGCGCACAATAATGAATTTATTATTTAAAATTTTCCTTTTTCTTTTCATACTCACGTGAAATACTGTATTGCTAGAAAGCAAACTTACACTTTTAAAAGTACAAAGAAAATATAATATCACTGTTTCTAAAACTTAATATTTATAACTAATATTTTGTTTTCGGAAAAAAAATTATAAAACTTCCAAGGAATTAAAAAAAATAAAGATCAGAAAAATAAAGGTTAAAATGTAAAATCAATACATGTTTAAAAATTATTTTAAAAAAATTGCAAAACTGAGCATTCACAAACATTATTTCTGAAATGATTTGATAATATTAAAAAAAATTATAACTTATTCCATTTTTTTATAAATAAATTGAGTCAAATCAGTAATATTAAGAGAGTATGAGTGTTTTATTTATGAACAATTTAAACCTCAACTATACATTCTAAAGTAATTTTCCATATTTATACTGAAATCATAAGTTGGATATTTCAGAAATTTAGAAAAAAAAAATTATCTCAAAATGTCATTTAAAATACTTTCCAAAAAATTAATTTTATATAAATATCGAACTTTTCTATATAAACATTAGTTTATTGGGGTTTTTTTATGTTCCTAATGTTTGTGTGTTTGTTTTTGTTTGTTTTTTTTATTTTTACATAAATCACAATTTGAAGCAATGAGTTAAAGAAGCATTGCCTAATTGTACTAGCCTTACATTAAACATGAGTATTACAGCATATGTCTTGTAGATTAATCATTAAAATCCATTTGCAGTGTATTTTGTGAAAAAATTAAATTTATTAAAAGCGTAATTTTCTTTAATTAAACATAATTTACAGTACAGTTATAGGCTTTTACATTTATCTTTTAATGTCAAAAAGCAGTTAATCACTGAAAGTGAAGAAGCCTGCCCATTAAATTCAGTAAATAGAAATTGAGTTTAAGTTATTAATGGAATGCAGAAATAATGTAGAAAATTACACATTATTTTATCTGATTAATGTTTATTATCTCCTAAATTATCTCAATCAACATCTGTTTAATATTAGTTGAGAGTATGTTAGTAATTTGTATCTTAATAAGATTTTAAGCTAAATCTTGTTTATTGCACTTTAATCTTCGTTAATTGGTACAAATTACGACAAGCTGTTGCATTAATAGCGACATTAAGCTCTTTCATAAGCATCAATAACATTCTAAAGAATAGAAATCTGATAATATTATAATGTTAAATGGATCATAATTTTAGAAAGTCATCAGGAATTTCAAGTGAATTGCAATTTGCATATTTCTCAATGCATTTTTGTATGATATTCTTGCATATGCGTAATTATTATGTACTTTCTTATTAAAAATTTAGTGACTGGATTCTGATAATATTTTTAAATGCAGATTTGATTTGCTAAATAAAAAAATATGAAACTTTAAAATACTTGTTATCTGCAGTCTAAGTTTTTGTTATTGTATATTTAAGCTTTTAGTGAAAATGCGTAATAGACAGAAATGTGCTAGGGTGAAACTTTTATTTGTGGATTTACACTTTTACTAATGCGAGTTTTTTTTTTTTTTTTTTTTTTTTTTTTTTTTTTTTTTTTTTTTTTTTTTAACTCTTCATTTTAACTATATATTGAAATAAAATATACAAAATGGAAATGGAATGTACAAAATAGAAAATAAATAAAAAAAGAAAGAAAAGAATAAATAAGTGTGTCAAGTTACTTTACATTAAAACGTTGTTTGTTAATTTGTTTCATAACATTATAACAAAATAAACGTGTTTATTTTTGACAATGTGTAAACCTTCCTTGGAATTTTTACAAGATATCTTTTTTCTCATACACTGCAGCGATACTTAAAAATTTTGAAAATAAAGAAATTTAATTGCTACGAATCACATGTTTTTGTACGTATGTCTTTAAGACTAAGCGAGTTAAAAACTTTGTAAAACTGCCAGAATTATAAAAATAAAATAAACTATTATTTAAAAAAAATTCTTTCATATGTTTCTCTATACGTGTCTTTGTTTTTTGCGACATTAATAATAACAAGGTAAAACCCGTCGAATTTGGACAAAAAAAATATTAAGGAGGAGCTCTTTTATTGATTTATAACAAACCTACAAAATTAGTTACAATAAAAGAAATGCACCTTACATTGCTAAGTCTAACTCTTAAACAAATGATATTAAAACTAAAGTTAACTAAATACAGTTTATATAACTGAGAAGTAGTTGAAATTAAACTTTAATCGTACATTTAAGACGTAAAAAATAGATCTGTTATTATGATAAAGTTATTGATTAAGGCTCTTATGCTAGTATTCCAAAATGAAACAAAGCAACCTTTATTCCACTTTGACTGAATCATAGAATTAATTTTCCCGTGAAATCTAAACCCAACATAATTTTCACCATACCACAATCTACATAAGCACATTGCACACATAAATTCACTTAAAAAAAATTGTATTTTAATTTGACCATTTTGATTCAAAACTCTAAACTTCGATGCCATTAGCTGAAACATACAGGGTGAGTCATAAATATTGAAACAATAGGCTATCTCCTTAAATATTGCCCCTAGACCCATACTTCCAATCGCAAAGTTTCATAAAAAAAGGTGAATTTTTTTATAAGATAATTTGCAACTCCATGGGGGGGGGTCTACTTTAAAAATTACAAAAATTAAATTTTTATACGGCCCTCAGAGGATAAAACTTCCAATCAGAAAAATTTCCCTTATCCATTCCTGAATTGAACAAAAAAAATTCATCTCGATATATTAAACTCAGAGAGTTATGACAATTTTAGTAAATCGTGAGATTTCAAGGGATCAGACACAAATCGAAATGCGTGTAATTGAAGAAACTATGTTGCTGTATTGTGCCCAGGAAACGTTTATTTTATTTATTTATTTATAGAGTAAGAATTTTGAATGTTTTGTGATGATTAACCATATAATTTGTAAGCATTATAACATCATAAAAGTTCTTAATAAAATATTTTTTTTCAAAAAAATTAGAGTAAATTAAAATTGCTATAACTCAAAATATTATTTGTCGCGTTTAATTTTTTTCTTTTGATTAAATGAAAATGTCTAATTTTCAATTTTGATTCAGCATTTTAAATAATATTTATTTATATTTTTAAATAAAAGTATTTAAAATAGCAATATAAATAAAAGATGCAACTTTTTGTTTACAAATCATATTTTTAAAAGAAAATTTTCTGGGGAAAAAATTTCTTTCGTCTCGTTGGGCACTTTTTTTTTTGAGATGTTGAAAAACTATTGAACTCGCTGGATTATTACCGTAACCGACGGTTATTGACTTATGACAGTTTAAAAATGAGAAATACTGAAATAAAAACATTGGATGCAGAAAAGTGCATTTAGTTTTAAACAAAGATGGACTCCTAACGTTCAAATGCTTTTTAAAAGTTTCTAGGTGATAAACTCCGTCCTGTATAGTTTCGATATCAGATTTTGTTTAAGTTTTGCCATTCTCACCTTCTTTAATTACTGTTTAAATGCGTCAGTTGATTTAAACCTCATTTTTTTTATCACGTCGATTTCAATTTTTTTTCATAGATTTGGCCCTGTCAACTTCAAATTTTTCTTGTTAAAATCGCTATTGCACGATGCGTAAAAGGTGCCTCTAATTACGGGCGACACTAGGCGTATAATTCTAGAGATACAGCTTTTGCGGAAATCGCACAAAAGCCGGTACAGTAGGGACACCTGTTAAGCGATTCACACCAAAAACTAATCAGCATTAATTTATATCAAGGACTAAGTAAATATAATTTTTTATTAAATTCCGTGGATTAGTTCTTGAAATAGAGCGCTCACAAAATTTATGCCATATACAGAGATACAGGAGCAGTGACTCACAGAGAGAGATTTTGTAAAAACATATTTTCGGTACCTCTGAGCCTTAAAACGCGTGAATCCGTCGAAAACTGGAATTCAAAACTTTCATGAATCCAATACTTTTTTTCTTGTAAAGATAGAAGAAAGTAAAAATAGGTTTATAACATCATAAATTTTGAAGCTCAGTAGTAAAAAGTAGATTTTAAAAAATATTTCT
The DNA here is from genome assembly GCA_964019185.1 of Maratus speculifer. NCBI lineage: Eukaryota > Metazoa > Arthropoda > Arachnida > Araneae > Salticidae > Maratus > Maratus speculifer. The sequence goes on along the minus strand of OZ025297.1, from coordinate 174,414,008 downwards.
GTATAATTTATTTAAATATATTTCCAATGATTCCGTTAATAGAAGCATCATTATCGCTATTACTATTTTTACTAAACTTATTGCCTGCGACAATAAGTTTTTAAGTCACTTTTAATGAGAGTTTAATTAATATTACTTAATTTAATAACACTTTTAAGAAGTGTTTAACAAAACGGTCCGGCCAATGGGTCGTTCCAGTTACGAGGCTAGCGCCAAGCTCGAGATATTGCAGACATCTAGAATATTCAAGGAAGTTTAAAGTGAAAACCTATACGCTTTTATTTTATATCAAAAAGTTAAAAGTATTGTCTTTCATCGACATTTAATAATGCGTAAATTTATGGTCGATCCCTAAATTGTATTTCAAATATGCCGATATCGTTGCTCTCAGAGGTATGCTTAAGTGATGTAAGTCACGAATTTTGGAAAATTTTGGATTTTAATATCTTTTGGGGATTTGTAGATATCGAGATGATTTTTTTTTTTTTTTTTTTTTGTTCAATTTAGGAATGGATAAGGAAAATTTTTCTAATTGGAAGTTTTAACCTCTGGAGGCCGTATAAAAATTTAATTTTCGTAATTTTAAGAATAGACCCCCCATGGAGTTGTAACTTATCTTATAAAAAAATTCACCTTTTTTCATGAAACTTTGCAATTTGAAGCATGGGTCTAGGGGCAATATTTAAGGAGATAGCCTATTGTTTCGCTATTTATGACTCACCCTGTATACTAAACTATTTATATTCTTTTAAGTGCACATGCATTTTTGTAAATGACATCAAAATTCACTGGGTTTTATAACAGAAAATATTCTTGATACAAAACGCGTTTAAATTTCAATTTTTTTTTTCCATTTTGAGAGAATGGTAATATAAAGATACGGTAATATTTTTTTCCTTTTTTTCTTTGCTTTAAAGAGAAATGGAGTACTCCTGTTGCCACAATTAGAAAAATGGTATTAAAAACAATAAAAAAAATTAATATTTTAAATATAAACTGAGATACAGTTTTCAAATAAATTGCATTTATAAGTACATTTTTTTCTATACGATTTTGTAAAAATTAAAAATTTTCGATGTTTAAGTTTAAAAATTTGCAGTAGTAAAAATTGCAAAACCGAAATTGCTGTTCAAATTTCAAAGTGTTGCCATTCGTAAAATACCGTATGCGTTACGCACAGATACGTTTGGCCTTTATAATATAGATAGAAATAAATATTGAAATCTTACAGATGTTCACCCGCTAATTTAAAATAGAAAGAAATATTCTGCTTTTAGTATATATTCTGCAACACTTTTCAACACATTCAAAGTTTTAAATGTCCAAATAAATAGTTTAGGAAACGTATAACACATTTTAAAACCTCATTTCTCCAATACCCATGAAAAAAAATCCCAATTATTCCAAAGGTCTGTAGATTGTATGTGAGCTCCATATTAAGCTTAAATTTAGTTCATTTAACAGGATTTCATAACTGAAAACTCCCATTCAGCAATCTCCGTCAATAAATGGAAATATAATTAAGATCTTTTGTTGACTTGTATACCAGACTGTGCACACCAAGTAATATACGAAAAAACTATAAAAAGAAAAAAAAAACTGAAAACAAGCTTATTTCTATTTTTTGTCCATGGGTAGAATTCTTGCCAAATACTTTAGTATGTTATTGTAAATGAACGGTAAAATAAAGGACAGAACGTTTTAAAGTAAATGCCTTGCAATAACATCAGTGAAATACATAAATTTTAATTGAAATTAAAATAGACTAAAATCATGAAAATGCACAGTAAAGGATTCCCCCCTCCCCCGTACATCACAATACAATCGAAATCTTTTGAGTGTCCCTGTTAATGTTTCGTAAATTCTAAGCACTTTAGTTTTCATCACCAAAATTGAATAGCAATCCTGATAAATTATGTTAATTTCGTGGGAATTTGAGTATAAAAATATGCATTAGAGTACGGACAAACTACAACAGACAGACATACCGACAGACAAACCGGATTTATAATATTTTTAATACGTTTAGAAATTGTGAAAAGAATATTAGAGAAAATGCGACGTCTTAAATGATATTTCAAAATTTTGGAAACTGTATTTGTACGTTTGGGTGCATGGCATTGGAATGTATGTTACACTAATTCTGTATGCCTCACAACTCAGTCACTGATATTTATACTACATGCATATATATGTACTATATTTATGTACACGGTAGCCAAGACATTAAACCTTGAAAATCAGTCATACAGATAGTTCTATATATTAGCAACGTGAGTAAAAATTGTGCATGTGATCTTCATAATGGACAGCAGATATTCATATGTTTCTTTTTTAGTTAATTACGTTTTTGCCTTAATAACTGTAAGTGCGAATCGTATCCTATATGAATCCATTTTAGGTACAGTATTGTAAGATTTATTTTATGCTGTTATTTTTTATGTTATAACCGCTGAATGATTTAAGTTGCATTATATGAACATACTTACTTATAAACTTTCATTAAAATCTATCCAGTAGTTCTGTAGAGAATCGACCAAATCTGAAAATTCTCCTAACTTAAAACAGAGTGTATATTCAACAAATTAGAGCTCAGTCAAACTCATCGCTTAGGTGTTATCGTGTTCCTTCGCACATACATGTGGACACATACTATGCAACAAAACACACACAAAGACGCACACACACACATAAACATACATATATATATATATACATATATATATGTGTGTGTGTCTGTGCAATAATAAAAATTATTCCCAAATTCTTTTTATAGTCAACTTTTCCCCATTCTTTTTATAATATCTTAACATAATTATTTTTATTGCATATCTTTAAACTATGTTTTCTTTAATTTAGTTTATTCTAAAAAAACATTTATTAATCTGTCAATACAATTCTTTCCCTAAAATATCATTACATAATTTATTATTTTCTCTGTTGCACAATATCTTTGTATTTAAGATCTAAAAAAAATTCGATTACCCACAATTTTTTCTAAGCGACACTAGAAGCCGGATTGCACACGTCATCTTCCTTATAGTTTTCCGATCGAATGCTAGAATTTTTTTCTTTTTCCGGGGGAAAAATTTTGCATTAGTTTAAATCATTATTTCTATACTATATGGTACCCGTCAAGATTTGACGATAAACATGTTTAAATATTAATTAGAATACTTTTTCCTTTTCTTAATTATTTAGATGTAAATAAAGTTTTAAAAACTTGATTTATATCTATATTATCTATGTGATTCCAGCAGATTCACAGCGTTTTATGGTTCTGTCAGTCTAACCTACTCAGGTAATCATCTGAATAAATTTTAAGCAGAATTTTAAGAATTTTAACAGCACTTGCTTTTTAGCAGAAAGATAACTAAAATTAATTGAACGGATATGTATTTTGGTGAATTTTCTCAATGTTTTGAAAGAATAACAATGTTTAATATTTTCTAATTTTTTTAATTATATTGAAAAGTTTTTATTAATTTTATTTTTATCAGTCCCATTTTAAATCCCTAAACTTAAAATTTCATGCTACCAAGTAACTATTTATAATATATTTGAATAATATGAATTTTTCATAACGTTTTCATACATTATTTAATTATTAAGCCATGGATATCACAAAGTAGTTCAATTATAATTCTTACATGACTATTTTCCTTTTCCCCTGTTTTCTAATCTTTATTTAAATTTTAAATTTTTTAGATTTTGTTAAAACTGTTAAACTATTTCTAAAATATTTTAGCAGACTTCAAAATTTTAAAGATTCAGACATTACTTGAAAACGGCACTCGGTGATTTAGTTATATATCATTTAATATATGGCCTAAATGAAGTATAACATTTATTTATTTATATAATTCACGTATGTTACACTTTACAAATGGATTACTGTTTCTAAGCTCCCACGCACATGAAAGTGAAAGAACTGCTGCTACTACCTACCGCCAAAATAATGTTTAAATATTTACATTTTTTTAAAAATTAGAATACTTTTTTTTTAAATATTGCTAAATTAAATTGTACGGCATTTTTACGATTTTTATTTGTGTGTGTTGTATTTATTGTTGTTTATTTTATTATTAGTTTTTTAAGAATGCGATTTGAAAGGATTTTCAATAATTTTATTCTTAAAAATATATGTCTAAAGCCCTGAACTGGAAATTGGCTGTTTATATCTAATAATTACTAAGGTTTAATTACTTGAAATATTTTTAAAATAAAATTGTTACTTAAAAAAAGAAAATCATTGTTGAGTGTTAAATTTTATTTAATTATAAAGCATCAAAATAATAATAACAAAATAATAAAAATCCCATAACTTTTCCTCGTAATAAAATGTATCATTATTCAAATGAATCATTTTGCGGAGTGTTGGGATCAAACCCAAGTCTTCTACAAAAGATCAAAATTCGTGCGTTAAACCATTGAGCTGACCAGGCTTGTTTAGACTTTTCTTTAACTGGAATGGCTAATAAATTAAACTTCATGCATGCGCAAATGCCTGAATTTGAGTTGATCTTACAGAATTGGTTATAATTCTATCAAAATAATAATAACAAAAGAATAAAAATCCCATAACTTTTCCTCGTAATAAAATGTATCATTAGTCAAATGAATCATTTTGCGGAGCGTTGGGATCAAACCCAAGTCTTCTACAAAAGCTGAAAATTCGTGCGTTAAACCATTGAGCTGACCAGACTTGTTTAGACTTTTCTTTAACTGAAATGGCTAATAAATTGAACTTCATGCATGCGCAAATGCCTGAATTTGAGTTGATCTTACAGAATTGGTTATAATTCTATCAAAATAATAATAACAAAAGAATAAAAATCCCATAACTTTTCCTCGTAATAAAATGTATCATTATTCAAATGAATCATTTTGCCGAGCGTTGGGATCGAACCCAAGTCCTCTACAAAAGCTCAAAATTCGTGCGTTAAACCACTGAGCTGACCAGACTTGCTTAGACTTTTCTTTAACTGGAATGGCTAATAAATTGAACTTCACGCATGCGCAAATGCCTGAATTTGAGTTGATCTTACAGAATTGGCTTGCGGCTTTAATATATATCATAATTAACTGCCAACTATAAACTTAGCCATAAAATTCTTCATTATGTCGCAGAGTCAGATAAAAAATAATTACATTGTGTTCAGAATGATTATTCTACAGTTTCTTATGCTAATAAAATTCCTGTCAGCTGGTGAGATGAATTTATCTGGTGAAGTTCTAAGATGATAGCATCTTTTATTTATAATGGCTGTATCTTACGCCGTGAGCGGAATTGTTTTTTGTGATGTAAAATATTAATAAATGTGATTAAAAGTATTCGACGCTTTTGTATAATTTAAGTGGGAACTATGCCAAATTATATTTATTTGCTGCCTTACGACCCGGTGTCAAACGGCTGCTAAATTTACGAGTGTTTTTCGTAGAATTTCTTTATTAAGTGGTATGATTAACAGAAGAATTTTACATTCTATTAACAGTATACTATATAAATGCGTTCAGCTATTACATATATATATATCTATTAATCTAGGAAAATGTAATATAACAACGAACGAAAATAAACAGCAACCATATCAGGTTAACGGAGGATAAAGAAAAGTGTCCTAAAGATTTAAAAATTAGAAACAGATAAATATTTGAGATGTAAAGATGCATTCATAAAAAAAAGATTTATGAATACTATTTGTAGAGTATTAAACACATTTTTCATTTCTAAGAATAAGTTTTCGAGTGACATTAATTATCATATAAACTCGTTCATGTGCTATAAAACTATTTGCAGAGAAATATGATTAAAAAAAACACACGAACATAAAAAGTATTATTTTTATTATTCAGTTACTATTCCGTGTAAAAATTCAAATGCGGATTTGAATATATTCACTTCAGAATATATCATATCCTAAAAAACCGTTATTCTTGTTTGAGAAAATTAATTAATATATTTAAAATACTTGAAAACATTTTCGAAAAGTAATGATAGCAAAACAAACCTTGCTTGTATACATGTTTCTTTAAATCTAAAAGTTATATTTATTTTTCAAAAAGTAAAAATAAATATAAAAATAAGTTTAATACACATATTATGATTTTTATTATTATTATTCGTAATAATAATAATTATTATTATTATTGTACATTTTTATTAAAGTGATACCACCAAATAATATTTTACTTCAATATTTCGAAAGGTGCTTGACATTTTCTCATAAAAATAATTTTATTACCACGTTATAAGCATTAAAATTCACGTAGTTACATTCAAAATCGATATTGCTTCTTTCCGGAAATCCATAATGCATATCTTTAAATTTATAAGAGTAAAACTATGTTGAAAACTTTTTATAATGATATTTCGTTTCCTTGATGGATATCACGTGTAAGTGAAACGATAATGGTTCTCAAGATCTATATTTTAAATGCGTATAGTCGAAAATGCGCAAAGGAAAAAATTATGGTAAAGTGAAATAAATATTTAAGTGCTGGCATAAATATAATTATGGGATTTGTTAAAGCTGTGATTTTTCATGGTATAAAATGTGACATAAATATAAATAACAATGCTTAAAAATGAATCAGAAAGTGTGAGATAAATATTTAAAACTAAAGAAAATGTTTATGTTTTTATCTATTTATATATGTATAAATATTTACACATACGCACAAATATGTATATATATATATATATATATACACTACATGGCCATTGATGACTGTCCACTTGCGATTTTAGATATTTTTTAAATATCTAGTAAATACATGAGCAATTGTATAAACATAATAGTACAGGTCATATATTTCCGTTAAGATTTTTTTTCCCGAAACTTTATAGGGGACCGTCAACAAATTAAAAAAGAATGAATGTATTTTGGATAACCCCGTCAAAACTAATGTAGCAAAAGCGCTCAAAATGTAGATTATGATTAAGTCGCTTCTTGTAATAAACTGTGTTTATTTTTATGTCGATAGCATGTATACTCATAGAAAAATTAAGGTTTTTATAAAAACGGTCCCAATTTTTTCCAAGATTTTTGCTTATAATAATAAGTTCCTTAATATAAAAATCCTTAATAGTCCTTAATAGACCTCCTTAATAGAGTCCTTAATATAACAAATTATTCTTCTCTGAAAATATTACAAACAACATTGCACATTAGGGTGGAGCGAAAAATTTTTTTTAGAAAATCAAAAACGGGTAGGTGCCAAAAGTTGCCTTTATACTAGTACATCAACTGCGTGAAATTTTACCGCTGAAAAAAAATGGCTTGAGTCTGCGCTTTTGCTCCAAAAAGCGAAATTTTTGGTAAAATTTGTCATTTTTTGACATTTTTTCAAAAAAATTTAAAAATACCTACAGATCTGGTTAGTATTTGAAAGTGTTGCTTAGACCTCTATGTTTATCTGCTTAACATATTTAAGCTATAAAACATTATGTTTATTCCTTACAGCTGGAGCAAAACAGGTACTTTTAGTAAGAAAACAGCATTACCACTCTATTGGGTCATACAAGAGCTATTCCATCTCAATTCAGGCAGACAGTACTGATATGCGTCAAGTCACCATCACAGATTTTTTTCAAAAAAATTCAGTAGTTAGAACTAAGTGATTTATAAAATTTCCTAAAAGGATTTTTCCCTAAAAAATTTTTTTCTCTGATTACAGCACTTTAAAGTTCATGATAAAATTGGCAGTTTTCAGAAAAACTGAAAAACACTTCATTTTGAAATGAACACAATACCAAACATATTCAACATATTCAGTCAATTTTTTTTTTATAAACAGTTATTAAACTGAATTTTACTTTGGCATAGTTTTAAAAAATATAGTGACATTTTTACTTAATTAAAAAAATTAGATTTTAAGTACAAAAAATATAATTATTAGTGAATTTAAGATTTTTTTTCAGAATGAAAAAAAATATTTTAAAGCTAAACATTGATGGCAATCTAAAGACCTTTAATGAAAGTTTTACAGCAAATTTTATTTTAACTCTAAGGTGCTTACAACTTTTGTAATTCAATTTTAAATTTTGCAAAATTTTGTAAAATCACTACTTTTGAAATGCAATTTCTCAAAAACACCATTTTTTAAAAATCTGATAATATGCTCAATTCATACCTTATTAGTCTCTAATAAATACCTTACAAGCAAATCGTGTGTTTTTGCTTAGAAAATTTTATATGATTTTTTGAAAATAACATGTTGTGTGTATTTTTCAACAGACCACAAAGTCAAGCTCTTCCTTATTTAACCGAACTTGTAATGTAATTAATATTTCAAACTGAAAAATACATCACTAGTACATAATTATTACTGTTAAATTATAGCTAATCATTTGCTTAAATTTAAAATTGCGTAAAATACAGCCAATAATAAAATTAGTATTGATCATATGTCATTTCATTCCATACTCATAAATGTGTTAAATCCATCTACAGTGTGTAAAAATTTTGTTATATAGTATGGATATAATATATCAATGTGCAAATACATACATAACAGAAGAATTAGGTAGTGAAGGTTTCTTAAATTAACTTCAACTCCTTATCGTTGAAGGTATGAAGTCGCTCAGATTGTCCTATTGTAACTGGTTTTTCTGTTTCTAGAAGCACATTTTCCAATGGTAATGCACATTCATATTTTTTCTTTCCAGATTCTTTTGGCCACTGGAATGCTTTATCTATGGACCATGTTGGGTACATGAATGATACTTTAATGTCATTTAGTTCTTGTGATTGATATACCATTGATTTGTCCTATCCACCAATTATTTTCATAAATGCATCCAATGAAATCACCGATTTGGAAACTATGTATTGAATATTGTCTTTTCATTTGGCTGAAGGTTTCAACTTTTGTCAATTCATTTTTACTTGCTCGTTCCATATAATTTTCATTATTTACAATCACCCTATAATGTTTATATCTAATACCAACAATAGATTTTGCATTAGCATATTCTTTCTCATTATTAGTTCTATAGGATTGAATAATATTTCTGTCTGGATGGACTAGAATGTTATTTTTTAGCAGAGAAGATAGTTCAGCAACAAATGAGACAGAATTTTGGATAGCTTTTATTGGCTCCTTTTGGAGATTAAATTTTGTTGCATAGTGCTTGCCTCAGTCCCCAATAGCATCACATGCACTTTTAACATGGCCGGTACCTGAAAATATCCTCTACTTCAGTACAATTTTATTTTTGTGCAATTCATAAAACTGATACTTGTTTTTAAAATGTCCTCCAGCTCCATCTGATATATACACAGGTGGTTCCAGTGTTTGTCATTGGTACAACTTAAATAATTCTTTTTTTACTTTTTCTATGTTGCAAACAGCATGAGCTGTATCACGAGTTAATCATCAGAAACTATGATAAAACTCTTTATTTCTTCTCTAAAGTATGCTGTGCAGGTAACTAACGATATCTGAGTATTCTGCCAGTGGTAGCTTTGTACTTCATTTGGCAGTATTAGTGAGTAATTTTCAAGCAAAGTCAAAATGCATCACAAGCGCAGATTTTTTTTTAAGGGGTTTGACTTATTTAATTTTATGAATAGAAATTTTTGAAGATTAGCTTATATTTATCTGCCATAATAATGTGCATATTATTATTTTTTCATTAAAAAATATTATTATAAATACAGAGAAATAAGAAAAAGCTTGATCTTCTGGTTTTCTAAGAAAAAAAAACTAATTGAAAAAAAAACTAAACTTGAAAAAAAATCTAATTCAGTTGTAATGTATGTATTTGCATTTTAATATATTATATCCATACTATATAACAAAATATTTAACACACTGTAGATGAATTTAGCACATTTATGAGTATGGAATGAAATGACATAAAATCAATACTAATTTTATTATTGACTGTATTTTACGCAATTTTAAATTTAAGCAAATGATTAGCTATAATTTAACAGTAATAATTATGTACTAGTGATGTATTTTTTAGTTTGAAATATTAATTACATTACAAGTTCGGTTAAATAAGGAAGAGCTTGCCTTTGTGGTCTGTTGAAAAATACACACAACATATTATTTTCAAAAAATCATATAAAATTTTCTAAGCAAAAACACACGATTTGCTTGTAAGGTATTTATTAGAGACTAATAAGGTATGAATTGAGCATATTATCAGATTTTTAAAAAATGGTGTTTTTGAGAAATTACATTTCAAAAGTAGTGATTTTACAAAATTTTGCATAATTTGAAATTGAATTACAAAAGTTGTAAGCACCTTAGAGTTAAAATAAAATTTGCTGTAAAACTCCCATTAAAGGTCTTTGGATTGCCATCAATGTTTAGCTTTAAAAAATTTTTTTTCATTCTGAAAAAAAATCTTAAATTCACTAATAATTATATTTTTTGTACTTAAAATCTAATTTTTTTAATTAAGTAAAAATGTCACTATATTTTTTAAAACTATGCCAAAGTAAAATTCAGTTTAATAACTGTTTATAAAAAATAAATTGACTGAATATGTTGAATATGTTTGGTATTGTATTCATTTCAAAATGAAGCGTTTTTTAGTTTTTCTGAAAACTGCCAATTTTATCATGAACTTTAAAGTGCTGTAATCAGAGAAATAAATTTTTTAGGGAAAAATCCTTTTAGGAAATTTTATAAATCACTTAGTTCTAACTACTGAATTTTTTTGAAAAAAATCTGTGATGGTGATTTGACATGCCCTGCCTGAGCTGAGATGGAATTGCTCACAACGAATTCTTGTTTTTAATACAGCTCTTGTTTTCAAAACTACCTTGGACATGCGTCGTGAAGGTGGCTATATTCCCTATACCATTCGGCCCAACTATTCGATCATCTTAGTACAGTGTTTTATTTATACATTGATTTGTGATTTTCTTTATAAAAATTTGGCATTTTTTCGATGCTTCCACCTTGTTTATCTGTTCTTTGCATCCACATGCTGCTGTAACTATCTTCAGGTATATTTTTACAGTTTATACAAAAAAAATGACTAGCAGAGTAATGCACGGGAATCTATTAAAGGGATCTATTTGGCCATCTATTATATTTATCAAACTTACATTCAGTTGATGAATAGTGATTGGAAGTTCTGTTACCAGAACATTTTTTCAGTCAATTGTATTTTTTTTACGTAATGATTTGCTTCAAAGATGATTTCAGATATTTCAACTATAAATATGCCATCATTTATTCTACTTTTGCATTTTTTATATGTTGAGAAGCGAGTTGCTTAATGTGATGGTGATCGTCAGCGAGAGTTGCAATGAAAATTTGTTCTTCATGTGTAAAGCAACCGCTGTTGTAAATAACTTTTTTTTTTGCATTAGTTTTATGCCGTTTTCTAAGTGTTTTCGCATCCAGGTAATTTCCTATTAACTTTTAGATCCTCTTTTTATGAATGGACAATATTTGATGGTGAAATGTCCTGGGCATAAACATATAATGCATAATACTTTATGAGGGAATGTACCTATTCTAATCGACTATAAGTGCTCATTTAAAATTAGGAGAATTTTATTTGTCACTGTGAACCATTTTGCATGGGGTAAGCTTAAAATTGCGTATAATATTGAATCATTCGCTACTTGAACTCCAGTGAATTTCCTCTGCGCCAATTATTAGAGAAGTCGATATAAGCTACATGGATTCACTGGATCAATAAGAAAAATCTTTGTCTACGTACTATTCGCTTCCTATTGCAACTTTTTTTTTATATAAAATAGAGAATAATTTTGAAAAATTGTTTTCTCAAATTGAGAAAAAGATACTCAGAACAGACTAGAATTTGCTGTCAAAGCAAAGCTAATTCATAAGGAAAGCTATTTCTCAGAAAGAATGGGGAATAGGAGTTTAGAAAACATCTCACACAAAAGACAGCTCATAAAGTTAATAAAATTTTCCGCTTTATATAAGCACAGATTGGCAATCAGCGTCTATATGTTCACTCACAAAATGTATAATCCAAGTTTATACCGCGGGATGTTTTATACCAAATGTACTACACACCTAAATAATAGATCTAAAATCTTATTAGAAATTACTAGACTATGGAACAACACAGGAAACGACATAAAACATACTAAAACTTCTTTAGAAATATTGTTGTTTTACACGCAAATTTTTTTTGCAATCCTCTGTGACGATCGTCATAATATTAAGCAGCCAGCTTCTCAAAATATATTCAATGTAATAAGTACAGTAAATGATGACATACTAAAAATTGAATTCATACAATCAATTTTTAGGAAAATCATTATATATAAAATGTAATTGATTGAAAAAATGCTGTGGTAATAGAACTTCCAATCATAATGTATTAAATGCATGAAAATTTAATGAAGACTGCTGAATAGGTTCAATTAAGAACATATCCAATACATTACTCAGCTTCTCTTCTGTTATACAAGGTATAAAAATATACGTGCAGCAAGTCACACCAGCAAATCCAAATCATCCAAAGTCAGTGAATACAAAGAAGAGATAAATTACTTTGATATATAGAAAACTTATACTCGTCTTCGGGAAAAAAGTAACAATTCAATACATAAATAAAACACTGTGCCTAGATGATAGGGTGGTTGAGACGGGTGCGATAAAGCAACCACCTCTATGAGTTATATACACAGTAGTTTTGAGAGCAGCTAGGTAAGAAATGCATTCAAAAGAACATTTCGTTGTATGCTCCAATAGAGAGGTTAACGCTGATTTTTCACAAAAAGTTGTCAGATTTGCTCCAATTATACAGACTACAGATACTGTTTTATAGTTTAAATATGTTAAGCAGATAAACACAAAGGTCTAACCAACATTTTTAAATACTAACCAGCTCTGTAGGAATTTTTTAATTTTTTTAAAAAAATGTCAAAAAATGACAAATTTTACTCAAAATTTCGATTTTTGGAGCAAAAGCGCAGACTCAAGCCATTTTTTTTCAACATTTGGTAAAATTTCACGCAGTTAATGTACTAGTATAAAGGCAACTTTTGGCACCTACCCGTTTTTGATTTTCAAAAAAAAATTTTTTTCGCTCCACCCTATTGCACATAATACCCTGTAGTCAGAATTAAAAAATAATAAGAATTGCATGAAAAATGAGTAGGTTTACTTTAAAACTTTTCACTGCACATGCGTCAACAATATCAAAATTTCATTTGCATATTATGTTAGCTAAATGTATAGAGCAACTTTTGTGAAAGTCGCAAAATCATAGCTTGAAAGTTCTGAAAATAATCGTCAATGGAATAAGTTGAAAATCCGTTATTCCGAAAATGAAGCAAAACCAAGAGCGGTTGTATCCATATATTCATTGATTATTGTCAATATAGAATACACAATATGGGACGTACTACTACATTTAAAATCGATTGCAGCACCATGCTGTTATATGATGAGAGGTTAATTAGTCCCATTTGGCAATTAAAATCGTATTTAATTTTATTATAAGGAAGGATCTTTATAAAACATTTGATAGCTAGTTTTTCTAAAGAATGACAGGGCGTTTAATATTTCACGCTTGGATTGTGTGATGTGATAGTATCTATACTCAGGGGTCACCGATGGCTGACCAGGCCTGAATAGAAATTTCGATGTCAGTCACTGTAGCACTCAACGCGCTAATTGCGCTTATGTGAGCAGATATGATTTCAGATTTTCTTTATTAAATATTTATTCTTATTGCAGAAAAATTAGATGAATTTTTAAAAATACACTATCATTTTTTAAAAATTTTAAATGGCTTTATTCAAATTTAATATGCTCTTTTATGTATTAAAAAGAATGTAGCAAACTTGAACACTGATTAATGGATAATAATAAAGATGATCATGATGATGATGATGATGATGATAATAATAACAATTATAATTAAAACGATAATAATATAAATAATTACAATGACAATAATGACAATTAGTAGCTACGGATTAATAATACCAGTAACATACATTACTTAAAATTTGTACTTAAAATCATATGTTTTATTCACACCTTCAAAAGTTTTTTCTCAATTATAAAATAAGTATTAATGTTCACAGTGTCTCATAAAAACAATCCGATATTGCTTCTTCCCGAACAACTGATGTATTTAACAGAATTACTGCAGTAAATTTTTTGAATCTTAATTATCTTCATTAAAATAAAACAGCTCGAAAAAATGCTTTTAAATATTAAAAGGGAAAAAAATAAAAATTAAGGCTGGTTAATGTATAATAAGAATAAAACGGATAAGAATAGCATTAAAAAATAATTATTAACTATAAAATAATAATAAAAGTAACACATATTGTTCCATATTTATATTTAAAAACACCTCCTATTTATATATTTTTCAAGTAAGTCATTCTCAAAAATAAGCATTAATGTTTACCATGTGTATTGAAAAAATCGATATTGTTTCTGTTTGAACATCTTTAATGCATATCTTTATATTAATAAAACTTTAACTGGACTTTAAGCTTTTTATAATGACGCGTTGTTTTATTGCAGAACATCACATTCAAGTATGATTGATAGTCTTTCTTAAATGTTCTTTATTTTCGTTTTTTCGTTTCATGTATCTAGATCTATATGAATCTAGGTAAGATTTTGCTTAAGTGAACCAAAATATTTAAGTGACGATAAAAATATAAAATATGTGATATATTATAGCTGATATTTTTCCTCTTATAAATGTGACATAAATATAAATGACAATGTTTAAACTGTAAGCCGGATAAAACGCGGATATAATTTGTGAAAAAAAATTTTCCTATAAAATGCGAAAATTTAGTTTAGATTGTAATTATTATTCATTGCATACATTTTTTAATTGTTATTATTTAAAACAGATTATTTCACATTTAACGCCAGGGAAATATTTTTAAAACATTTAAAAACCATTTTGGATTATTATATAAAAACTGATTTTTTATTTATTTACTTTTAGTGATTTGTTTATTTGCAGTTAGTTAGTTACATGAAACTAAATATACTTCGCGCATCTATCTTTGTCAGTCAATATAATATCAGCCAATAATGCCAAAATTAATAATATCAAAATACTAACAACAAATATAAAATGAAAAATAGCAAAGCAAATCAATTTTTAGTAAATAATAATAATAGTAATAGTAACTGTAAGTATTATTATTTTAATAAATATTTAATGAACACGCTTTAAAAGGCACGTCTGAATTTTATTTTCAAAAATGTCATTTATCACTATGAAAAGCATATTAATGTTTCGTTAGTAATTTTCAAAAATCATTATTGTTAATTTTTAAACATCATTAATGATTAGATGGCTTCAGTTAAAGCTAAGCTAGAATGGCATACCTTTATATCGAACAATTCTCAGCAAAGTTTTCAACTTTTGAGTACATACTGTTTAATGTATGGGGAAATAGATAACGACAAAAATGTTTCAAGAATAGCAATATTTGTCGCTATAAAACGGAAAAAGACAAATTAATACTAAAAAATATGGAAAATATTTCTTTTGCCCTAATCAGACTAAGAAAGTAAATAAATCGAAAATAACACTGTAGCTGCAATTTTCCTTTGTAAATACAAAGCTTTCTAAATATCCATGTTTTATAGCAATATTCTGAATGTAAAGAGCATATAAACTGAGGAAAAGTTAGTTTACATCTTTTGCACTATTTCAATAATGACAAAGTAATCAATCAAGCGTTTCGGATAATCTTGCATTTTATTCTCCAGACTTTAATCCGTAAGATTTTATTTTATTTTATTTTATTTTATTGGGGGGGGGGGGAGGGACTTAAAGAATATTTTTTTATCAAAGACTTCCATTAACTGAAAGTAAGTGTCACTACACTTGTATCTTCCAAATACATCCTTTTGACCAAGACCTACGCATCAAGATCCATCCGAGTGATCAATTTCGATTGGAAGCAAACGAGGGACTTGCAAGTCTCATAGGCAATTTATAGTTTCCGCTATTCGTTCATAGCCTAATTTAATTAAATCTACAGTTGAACAAACTATCTACAAACTAAAGATTTTACATATTCATGAAAAGCATTTCGTGCCTAAATAAGGCTCTTGTCACATGGACATTTTGTACATGCAAGTAAAATTTTTACATAAACTATTACTTTAACATAATTAAATTGATTTATAAAGTTATCGTATGAATTGAAAGATTGATAAACTTATCATCAATATTTCATCGTCATAATTTTAAGAATCATCAAAATTTTTGCTAAAATTATCATTTGAATTGAAAAAACGACCAAGTGTGGGTATCGAACCCAGACCCTTGCTTTTCAGGCCCAGTGCTCTACCATTTAAACTAACTGGCCGAAATTGGTGAGCATATTTCGCTCAGATAATCTTACTGATAATAACATCGGGTCTGTCATGTAGAAAGAACAATAGAATAAACCGCATGAAAACGAACTATATATAAATGGTGGGTACGTAGATAAATTATTATTTAAACACAGTAACATTAATCGATGAATTTATCATATGAATTGAATAGTTCCAATTGAGCAACAAAATATGTCCAGGCCGGGAATGAAACCCAGGACATAGGCTTATAGGGACAACGCTCTACCGTTAAAGCTCTCTGGGCCGAAAAATTTTGTAGAGATGCATCGTTTCAGCATATAGTATGTTGTACAGCGACATCTATCGAATCTATCGAATCGACATCTATCTATTTTTTAGCGGCATTCATTTCTTCGTGTCCTTAATAGCACGTGAACAAAATTTGAAGGAAGTACATTGGGTATTTCAACATATGAGGAGATTTAAGTAATTTTTTTCCCGTTAGATTGTAAAAGAATTAAATTGTATTGCAATCTTTTTCATACTGAGATTTTACTTCATTAATATCAAATGCAATTGGGATCGGGAAAGTTTCCTAAAACGACGTTTTTGGAAACTTTTCAGAATGTTGGTGGAAGGTTTGTGAAAAGATTTTGATAAGGTATAACAAAAAAATGTTATTCCCATAAAAAAAGGGAATTTTATTTTCAATTTTTCGAGTTGTAAATATTTACGGAATAATGGTTCGTAAAGAAAAAAAAACTCTTTAACAACCTTAAATTAAATAACATGTGTAAATCACTTTTAAATATTAAATAAATAATATAAATTTGAATAACTGACGCTGTTAAATAATTATAATGTGAAATTATTAGATACCTAAAATAGCTGTACAATAAAATGCTTACACTGACTTTGCGGCATTCAGATTAGTCATAAATTTAAATAAAGCAAAATAAAAGAGAAAAATTATCAGTTACATAATTATAGTTAGACATCAATCCATTGCAATTAAAAATGACTTCATATCCAATATAATAGACCTCATAAGATTAACCTAACAGCGAGTTACTGATATTTTCACTGTTGAAACACCATGTGCCAATCATTTTTCAATTAATATGATATCCAATATGGTATTATGTACTTTCTTACTAACTTGAGTGCTTTACATTAACCTTCCGTCTACCAGACGGGTCCATTGAACCCGACAGCAATATTTCTGGTGTCAATGGTAAAATGAGAAATTGTCGATTGACACCGGAATTTATAAAGGACTTGTCTAGATATTACGAATTCCTTAATTTAAGCTTTCATTGTAAAAGCAAAATTATATTAAAATATTACTGGTGCCGTTTGCATGTTTGGAATTAAAATTAGGTGTTGCCGTAGATAAATGGGTGTTTTGTCTGGTAGACGGAAGGTTTTAATGGGGTTAAATTGAAAAGTTCTTTCTAATACAAATGTTTCGCAATCTTGGAATTTGCTTCAATGGAGATGAAATGTATCAAGCTTTGCGTATCTTAGTAACAAACAAAATAACAGTGATAACAGAACACAGTAAGATGTGTAAGTACAAATGCTATGAAAACTATAATAAGTATTCCATTAATTTTCTTTTTTAATATGTAATAACAAAATATTTCTTAAATTATAGTATGATTTCTTTTAGTATGTGTAGATTATTCATTTAGTATAAACTTGTAGTATGTTGAGGAATGTTAACTTGCGTTTGAAAAAAATTCTAAATATTAAAGAGAAGATATTAAACCTGACCACCTGTTAATGATTAGTTCGACTATTATACTACTATATACGATATTATATTAATACTAATAATAGTAATTATTATAATAAAAATATTCTACTTACGTAATTCAAAGGATGCATAACATTTTCTCTTGCCAATATCTTTTTCGTTGTAAGGAAATTTATTTTTCTTTTTAAATATTACATGCAACTGTTATTGATACTAGTTCATAAAATTCCGTTACTTCTTTTACGAAATGAAACGCATTTAAAAAAATAAAAGATAAAGTTTGTTATGCATGACATATTTAACATGAATAAAACAAATGCTAATAACAATATTTAAATACTTAAAAAGGGATACCATCAGTACGTAATTAGAGGACTGATGAAGATAATACATAAATTTAGACATTATTTAACCAGTACAAAGGTAATTGAAGAAATTAGCATCATGTATATTGGTACATATATGTAAATGAGTTACCTAAATATAAAAGTTTTATAACAAAAACACTGTACAAAGACTTCTATATATTACTCGAAAATTATCAAAAGTAATAACTGTTTTACTTATGGATTAATTTTATTTATAACAAAGTGCAATAAAAACATTACACTTTTACACTATATACGTTACAGCCTCACAAGCTAAAGTCGTTTTATGACTTTGAAATAAGCCGTAAATTTTATACTGTTTCATTCCAAAATTTATACCCTTTTTCACATCTTTAATATATATTTTTACGGTTAAAAGATTTAAACTATGTATTCAGCTTTTTATAATGACATTTCTTTTCCTTGATGTGTATCATATACATGTATGATTGATAATGGCTATTAACAGCTAGGTTTTTATTTTATTTTGTATTTTTTTGTGTGTATAGGTATAAATTGCTGAAAAAAAGATTGTTGTAAAGCGAAATTAAAGGAATGAAATGCTGGGATATACTTAACTGATGGGTCTTGTTTGTGTTGTGATTTTTCATGGCATGTAATGTGACATAAATGTAAACAACAATACTTAAATTCTTGGACATTGGGAATGTGAGTAATATTTTTAGAAACAAAAGCTCTTCCATAAATTTTATGTTTTTTTATAACTGTTATGAATACATATTTCATTCCAATATACAATAAAGTATTAGATTTTATTAATTTAAAATTAAATATTATCATTATAAATCCTTTTACTTATATGGGATCTTTTTTATATTCATAAATTAAAAATTGATCTCATACATTATGTAAGTATGACTGTATGAATATCAAAATATTCTGAATTGCAAATATGTAAATTTATATTTGACTAGTTTCTGTAAGAAAATTATGATTCTCCTAACTTGTCAGCACACGTGTTTGCACAACTCAAACTCGCTATTTTTTCGAAAGCTGGGAAAATTTACGTTAAATTGATACGGAATTAACTATGTTAAATTACTACACTTTAATTTCATAACACACTCTATTTATTTTTATAAGCTATTTGTATATATATGTCTATGGAAATATATAAAAAATATATAATGTACATTTTATGAAATAATTCATGCTTTGAAGAGTAAAATAAATCTTTTGCATATTTTCTTGGAAAACAGTTGATTTTTAGATAAAATGCTACAAATTTCAAAATAAAAATCCAAAGCATGAAATTTTCTGTAAAAAGTAGTACATATATGAGGAGGGGTACAAGTAACAAAATTTCGATTTGGAGTAAATTGAGTTTAAAGATAACTGATGTTAAATTGGAACATCAATAACAATTGAAAGAATTGAAATAGGAAATTTCTGCTTGTTGCATTCTGGTTTTTGAACTCTTATTTCAATAACTGTTAAAAAATAAAGTACAATTTTCTTTAAATGTATAATTAATCAATATCGTTTGTTTTTTGAAAAAAGTGGTTTGCCTCTATAACTCAGCAAATAATAAGAAAATCACTTATATTTCTTTACCTTAAATGAAAAAAGCATATTTTTAGGTCGTCTTTGAATTTAGTTTATTTTTTTCAGTTTTGTCACTTATACCCCTTGGCTTCTGGCGTCCTCATATATATTTTTTTTCAATACGGGACAGTAGACGTGTTTTTGAAACGTATTTAGCCATAAATATAATGAGAAATATAATGGGGTGAGATTTATCCGCACATATGCTAACGTTATAAAATCTTTTAACATATATTACCAGAATTGCAAGTTGAAAAAAAAATGAAATTCCTAGTATTTTTTTTATAGAAAATATTCCGATAGTATAAATGGACTAAAGATGATGAGTTTTTCTTTACCAAATTACTGGTACTTTACACTTTTTTTAGACTGTGTTTATCCCTGACCATTCGCCAACCTGATTAATCTTTCATTTATTTTATCAGTAAAAATATACATATTGTGAATTCCTAATTATTAAGGCAATCACTACTAATAAGCTTGTAATATATTTAAAATATCAATAAAATTATTTTTATTCTGAATATCCATTTTAATATGTTCATAATATTTTATTGTATTTTCACATAGACTGAAGTGACATAACTGTGGGATATAAAGGAATATTATATTGTTTAATCAAAACCTATATTCTTTAAATTATAATAAAAAGGTTTAATAAATCGCCAAATATTCATTTAACATTCAAATAACATTGTACATATGAAAATCAGCTACCGTAAGAAATTTCCCTGAGCCTTGCGTTAACCACAACTATGACCGAAATCTAAAGAACAACCTCGTTTCGCAATCATCTTTCACTTCACTTTTTTCTAGTCTCCCTTGAGATATCGCATTCATTGCACATTTGAGTCTATTATCTTTAATTGTTCCAAACTTTATCTGTCATTCCCACATTTATTCATTCCCAAAGTTTGAATGCCTAAGAGGGACTGATCAGACAAGGAAGCCTTGTCTGTAGAGCATAGTATCCCTCCCGGTCGCCTTAATTAAGGTCTAAAAAATTTAAAAAAATTTACATTATTTTTTGTTACAATAAAATAGATAAAATTTACAAGATAAAACTCATCTGCTGGAGCACAGACTGTCCCCTCGTCAAAAACAACTGTTGGGATGGAGAACTCTCGATCTCCTGCTATACTACAGAAATACAGATAGTTTTCAGTTTGTGAAATTCGATGAATCCCACAACAGCACAAGAAGTTATTGAAAAATTACGCTTCCAACAAAGTGTGTTCGATAATCCCATCAGAATAATAACGGATCAGGGACGAACGTTCATATCAGATGAGTTTATAGAATACTGCAAAGAACAGAGCATAAAAAACGGCAAATTAAATGCGGGAATGACCAGAGGATACGGACAGATCGGAAGATTTCATAACATTCGCAGTCCTGTAATATCCAGTTATCCCAGTGATCCCATATAATCATTCGCAGTCCTGTAAGCTATCAGGGAGTGAGGACATAAAATGGTATATTTATGTGGCAGATGTACAGAGAATCCTTGATAGTACAATTATAAGATATACAAAATACAGTTCGTTTGAACGGATGATTGGTGTAATAATGAAAATTGAAAATGACTTATCGATTATAGAAACATTAGAGAAAGAAGATTCAAACCACATAATGAAAGAACGTGTAAGTGTAAGAGAAAAAACGAGAAAAATGTTTCGAAAATACAAGAAAAAATAGAAAATTATTTAATAAGATGAGGAAATAGTGTAACAGATATTGATTAAAGGATCTCGTGGCAATCCAAAGAACCACAGTACGGAAAAAGTCTGAAATGAAAGGGAAAATTCAATGTAACATATAATGTCATTAATGTGTAATTACACGATCTTTATGATGTAGAGAAAATTGGGGACTATGACTTGCTCAGTACATGCAGCCGTGGTGTAAAGCACCTGAATAACTTGAGATGTTTTTCTTTATGCTTATCTGTTTATTTGTTCACATTTTTGTCTAAATTTTTTATAGGAAGTTACTTACGAGGCTGCCAGAAATGTCAGTATGGCCGAAAAAATGGGATTGAAAGAAAAACGGAGAAACAATAATAGAATTTACATTCAAAAGTTCAATGAGTGTGATACCTCCATGCCTTTGCCATTTCTTGGTTGGCTCCCTGGTAGAGTGTGATACCTCAAGGAAGATTCACCAAAAGCAAAGTGAAAATAAGAGAGCCTGACGTGAATTTTTTATAGATTTCAGCCATAGTTAGTGTCGAAGATTTTTAAATGCAAGACTCAGAGAAGATTTTTGCAATAACTATTTTTCAGTTGTTCAATGGTATTTAGACTTTTGTACATTGTATATTTGATGATCTATTAAACCTTTTTTATGTTTTGAAGAATATCAGTTTTGATTCAGCAATACAATATTCACATTGATTCCACATAAATATGAGCCCCAGAATTATTTACCAGATCGTTATCAGACGAATATGCAGCGATCTGTACTTAAAAATATATTTCTTTCTTTGAACTATACCCATTTATTATTCTTACCCCATGTCTCTTCCCACGCAAGAATGTTTTGTTATTTCATTTTTGCCTATCAACGTGTAAGAATAAATAATATTAAATAAACATGGATAAATTTTACACTTTTTCTTAAATTAAAAACACTCCAACTATCAAGAATGATGAACAATCTCGATAAGTACAGAAACACTTTTTATAAATAGATGCAAAATAAATAATTTCATCGCAATCTGTTACTTTGAACATATAAAGATGTTTTGTAACCATCTGCATTACGCAAAACTTAAAAAATGTACTTATGTGATGTATTTATTACAATATTTCGTTGCTTATTTTGTGCATGAAATGTTAAATATAATTTCAGGAAAATGTTAAAGGTTCATTTGCTTTATTTTATAATTGCGTTGTCATGATGCCATAGTCATTTTTTTTTTACTTCATCGAATTAAAATTGGTATCTTTATAATTAAGACACTTTAATTGAAATGAAAATGTTCGAACATTATTTATTTATTTATTTATTTATTTATTTATTTATTACCAAAAAATAAAATTTCAATTCATCTAGTTAAATTTTTCTATGTTGTTTCTGTGTCAAAAAAGAAAAAAAAAGTGTTCGTGTAGAATTCTTTAAATTTTAAGAACTATAATATTTTATAAAACTACAATAAAGACTTATTTATCAAAGAATTTACATAAAATAAAACTAGAATACTGTATATTTGCATTATGCACTCCGTACAATAATTTATCGTTGGCTTTGCAGATGAAGTGTTAAGAACGCCTTTAGAAAAATATTTACGAAACATGTGTTACATTTTAATTATCTTTTTTGCTATGTTGAAATTCAGATCTCTTTATTTTTCTCGAATTTAAACTTGCATTGCCTTAATTAAGCTTCTTTAACTGAAACGAAAAAAGCTTGTGTAATGTTTAATATGTTTATTTTTCCAGAAAAATAAAAATCGCACAAGTTATTTGAATTCATTTAATTCAAAACACCTATTTCATTTAAATGTCTCAATTTTCATTCTCTTTCGAAAATATTGTATTTGTGCAGAATTCTTTCGCAAATTGCAGATTTAAATTTTAGTTACATTGATATATTATTCCTGTACAAGAAAAAGTATTTGTATTTTAAGTTTCTAAAGTATTCTTTTAAGTCCTTGCTTAAAAAGCAAATGTTTGTTATTATTATTATTATATTAAAAAATTAGGTTCAATTACCACATTTTTTTAAATTTATCTGTATAACATATAAATGTGTATGTTAAAATATTTCACCTGTTTATAAACAGATTGCAATCCTGTGCCTGGTTTAATTGTCATAATTATAAAGATCTTTTTAATTAACAGATTTTTAATAAAATGTATGATAGTACATGTATGGCCGCATGGGGTATAAATAAATTAAATGTTATCAAGCAAATAAAATATCTGATAAAAAATACGAATGGACAAATAATTACTTTGAAAATTTCCTTTTATTTTAGAAATTTTCCCCTTCAAAGTTAAATATTAGACATTTATTACAAACTTAACACTAAAAGCAATTTTTGTTGACCCATCATTTATAGTTTAGGAAAATGCATTGAAAAATGATAAGCACGCAGACAAAAATAATTTGGAAGGTATAGGAGCAAGAATTCTGTATAGCTAACGGTTGTACAGCTGTTGATCCTTTTTGGCTGCTATTGCATCACCCAGAAATACGGTCAAGTTGAACTTTCACATTGAAGTGCAATAATTAGAAAGTAATTGTATGTGAACAAGAATATGCTACTTAGAAATATATGTAGGAATCTGTGTAGATTTTTTTATTACTTCTAAATGTTATTATTTCCAAAAATATTTTGGAATGAATCTTCTTAGAAAAAAGTATAACAGCATTATTTTTTATAGTGACTAATATTTGGCTGATTCTACTAATAACTACACACCTCAAAAACAGATTAATTTAATTTTCCGAATCATTACAATATGGAAACTAGATATCTAAATAGGAATTTTCAAATATTTTATTCTTTTGTTATTTGGATTCTTGTCGTCTTGTCGTAGGTTCCTATTTAAACGTAATGAAGAAAAAGCGTAGCACATACTAAAATTGTCCACTGTTGTACGTAAAATGTTATTTTTTATAAGTTATGTACAAGTAATAAGCACGATAATATTTTGTATGCAAGAAACATTTTCAAGTATTAAAATATATATATATATTCTAAATAAAAGTTTGCATGATATTTTAAACTGTTACCCATAAGATATTTCTTTTATATTGAATAATAAATTAAATAGATATATATAACATGAGATTTAGTTATGTAACGTAATTTTTAATTTCCCCCCTTTTTTATTTAGTTTATTCTCGAAAATTGTTTTAAACTATTTCTAATCCATTTTATTTTGATTAACCCTTTGTATTACCGTGTTGTATATCTGCAACATATCCAAAATGTCAATATTATTTCAACAGTAAACTTCAAAAGACGATTTTGTAGATTGTTTTTATTTTATTGCACTGCTATTGTTATAATTATTTCATTAAATGAGAAACAGATAGCAATACAAATTTTTTTTCGCACCAAATTTTGATTTATATTCGTTCAGCTACCCGTGATTTGATTAAGATAAAGATTTGATAGTTAAGTTAAATAAAGTTCTGCGGATGTCTACAAGTTTATTATTTACAAAGTTGCGTTTAAGTTATCTGTTTAAAGACCATTTTTAAGCTAGAAAATTTATAATATGTATAAGATTCAAACAAAACTGCGCCATTTCTTTGAAAAAAAAAGAAAAAAAAACGGGTAGAAAAAAGAATTCAATAGAAAAATCATAAGGAGCCTACTCAGTATATTTCACCAAAATAAGTGCGTCGAGACGAAATTGAGCCCTGGGTCATTATTGGGAAGAAAAATAATCGTTGTAAATACCTTGACTCTAAACGATTTATTCAACCCGTTTATGAGAAATGTGCATGTGATTTTGCTACAACAAAATTAACAATTGTTCGAAAATTTTTCAAGCAAACTAATATTTTAAATAATTTAATTTTTGTGTCATTTATTAATTTTTGTGTCAATAGATTTGTTGCAGGTATGCAATAAATCTATTTTTCCAAACAAAATTTTATTTTTTGTTCTGAATCTTTTTAGTATTTTTCATAGTTAAAATGATACAGTTTAATATATATGTAAGAAGTTTTTCAAATCGTATTTTTTGAACTACAAAGGGTTAAATTATTACTTGGAAAAGACTTAAAGATTGAAATGCTTGAAAAAAATTTGTTTAATTCTCATACGACACGCATACAGTGTGTATACAAAAGATTTCGTATGATGTTTATATTCATCTAATTTCGATTTGTGAATAGTTTTAATTTATACTTTTCGTTTTTTGATTTATACAAGGTGTATAGTCCCATAGGGGAGCAAAATTGCAATCATGTAGTCAAAAATAATTTATCGTTTTCCAAGATACGATAAATGACTAAATGTGATGATAAAAGCATATCATATAAGTATATGATTCATTTTCAATATTAAAAAGTTCTAAGTGATATTAAAATACGAATTTAAATAAATGTAGTTTGTTGTAGAGTAGCACTGTCTTGTGGAATGAAAGAAAGGCCATGATTTTGCTTAATTATAACTTTCGTTTTTCAAATGATTTGTATTTATATATGAGATTTACTAACTTTTAAATCTCTTCAATATTTACTTTCTCATAAAACAAAGGATTTAATTTCGTCTCCCCGCAAATTTGCATTATTCCTTTCCCCACCCCTTCTTCGAAGATTTAGTTTATTTATTCATTTATTTTCTCTCTTTGCGCTATTTTACATAAAATTAATAAATTACAGAAATTTTGAAATCCCTTCTTCATTAGGGTGGCCCGAAAAAATGCATAAATTATTTTTTAAGCCATTATACCACGGAGAAGGTTGAGAACCAAGAATTAGGTAGAAAAATAAATAAAACTGCTTTATATCTTGCGATCGCTCATGCGCTATACAGATTTCCGAAATATGAAACATTTCGCATTATGTATATATATATATATATATGTGTGTGTGTGTACATAAAACCATTTATTGTATTACATATATGAACCATTGAATTTAATAGAAAATTACCGTATTGAAATATTGGAGAAAAATACTATAAACATATATTTAATATATTTTTTGCCAATGTAATATCGGAAATTCTTATGTATTAGAATAACAAAACATAATGATGAATTATTATTTAAATCCACTAACATCTTCCCATCTTGCATGTACTCTAATGTTTTGCAAAAATCACATTTTTATTCTTAAATCTTACTTAGCTTGTCAATATTTAACTGTAAAATCTCCTGACAGATTTAGATGCGCGAAAGAATAGACTGGTGGATTTAAATAATATTTTAACATTATGTCTTGTTATTCTAATACATAAGAATTTCAGCTGTTAAATTAATGAAGAGGCTAATTTATTTATTTTTTGTATTGCGAATTTTCGCTAATATCGTCAATTTTTAATGCACATTCACGACCGGTAGAATTAAACCAATTTTATTTATTTATTTATTTTTTTTTTTTTTTTACCAAAATTTTAGTCTCTCGAATTCGCTCTTTTTAGCGATATTAGGACTTGCTTTATCCATTAAAGTTTTATTTGATAATGGAGAGAATTTTTAATGTTTCCTATATACAACACAAAATCTCCTTGTTGCATGGTTAATTTTCGTTAAATTGAAGGTTTAGTTTATATTTATCTCATTTGTATATACATGAGAATCTAAACTTTACTAAAAAACTATTTCAGATAGCTTATATAAATTTTATATTTAGCTTAAAATCATTGCAATTTATGGTGAGATCTGGTTTTATTTTTCCGATAAGTAAACAATAATATATGCATAATTTTTTTATTCAAAATTCAACCACCATAAACTGGGAGATTTTGGGGGGCACATTTACTGGTTTCATTAGCATTTCCATTATTAAAAAATATTATGTATGATTTTTGAAAATGGAAATTGAGCTGTAATTAATTAACATGAAACAATGGAGCAAACTGTATGGTTTAAAAGAGTGATTATTTTATTTTTTCTATGTTTTATTTTTTTTTAATGTTTTGAAAGAAAATAGTCCTCTTCTGGGGACTTCTTTGCTGCATTCACTTAGTTTTTTTTTTATAAAATAATTTCACTTCATAAGTCAGAATATTGAAAACCCTTTGCAATAGGATCTGCTAATTAATTAACACTGTAAACTTATTAATTTTTTTTTTACATTTAAATACAATAAACAAATTAATAATATTAAAGAGACGATAATAAAATTTTGCCATGTTATCCTCTCTTCGTACTTCGTACAAAAAGAAAAAAAAAAAAAAAAAAAAAAAAAAGCCATGTAGTCACGAAAAACTAGTTTTCATGTTAGCTTTATGAATATTTCAACATTTCCCGTCAAAATAAAATGTTAAAGGAAAAAATATGATCATACATTGGTTACATTTACTAAACGTATATTTTGACAGTTACCTTATTTGTAGCTCTTATCCAGCTTGTATAATAGTAGGAAATTCGGAGAGTTAAAAACGACACACGAAAAAAGGTGTTTAAAAACACATCTAGCGTTGCCACTAAAAAAAGTAATTTTTCCAAACTATTCAAATGTTCTATAGTAGGATAAAATATATTTCACAAGGGTAGCAGCGTGCGAGCTTTTTTTCTATGCGTATGGAAAAATATTCAATATTAAATGCATTCTGTAATCTTAAGTTGCTGTAAACGCTTTTGAGGTGCATTTCTGCTACTATTACTGCATACTCCATACTGCTACTGCTTTTTGATTTGGATGATCTTTCAATATGTTACCTGTATCTAATATTTGAAACGATTTAAATAATAACAGTTAGATTGAAGATAAAATATCATATAACACCTTAAACATTAACTTTTTATTTTATTTTGTAATATTTAAAATTTTAATCGAAGAGGATACTCAAAAAATGATGGTTTTTGCATAGAACATTTTAATGGTTTCCATTAACGTCCGTCCCCCCCCCCTCCCAAAAAATCATAAAGTGAGTGATTTTTTCCCACAATACAGATAATGTCAAATCAATATTTTTCTTATAAATGTAAAATAATATGTACTGAAGTTTATGCATAAATTTAAATAGCCTTCTATCACTTTGTAAATGATTTTTCATTAAATGATTTTTGCATTTTATGTTAGTGCAAAGGACTATGTTTCTCCTATCTTTAAAAAGTATCTTTTTCTGTACATAAATCGGAATTTAGTACAAAACGTTTTATATTATTAACATCTTATTGCTAATGTGTAATTAAGGCAGACAAAATTATAACTTTATTACAACTAATTAATTTTTACAAATTTAAAGGGCTTGCGTAATTGTATGTTAACTATACAAAATTATATAAATAGATAAATAACAAAATTTCATAGTAATTTTTTTCAAATAAAAAATTAATTGTATTCCATCTCCGATGCAGATATGTATTTTCTTCAGATTCCTTAGAATTGTCAATTAAAAATTTCAGTGTGTATATCAGGATATTTGAAATTATATTCTCATCACTTTGTATACAGAAAACTCTAACAAATACCTACATAAATTAGTATACATTATGTTTAAAATATTCAAATATCATTAATGCTTCTAATCGATAATAAATTATAGTTTTCACAATGCTACTAAAATTTTATA
This sequence comes from Maratus speculifer, assembly GCA_964019185.1. NCBI lineage: Eukaryota > Metazoa > Arthropoda > Arachnida > Araneae > Salticidae > Maratus > Maratus speculifer. The sequence goes on along the minus strand of OZ025297.1, from coordinate 174,384,817 downwards.
AGGAGTAACATTTATTTAAAAAATCGGTATGTTTTTATATCATTCCTATTTTATTATCTTCCATTCCGTTTTCCCTATTCTCTATCGTCTCTTTTCTATCTGTCCTGTTCTCAATTATTTCTCTTATATTTTTATATGAATACTTTACAATATTTCTAAATTTTAAATTTACTGTGATTTTGCATGTTTCAAAATTTCTATCAGGTAGTAGCCTACACCTCATAAAATATGTTTTATAATTAAATAGTTCAATGAATCATTTGCATAAGAGAAATATAAAATGTTCTAATTCTGCAACAAAAATAAAATTGAGTTATAAGAATACTGTAATTCAATCTTTAAAACTCTATGTATTAGTACTTCTGTTATTGCTAATTGCTTATTTAAAAATTCCTTTTAAAATAAAGAAAATAAAGAAAATATTTCAATATAACTTTTTATACATCATTAAAAGTAACAGTTAAGGAATAACTTTATTTTATATTGCAATCAATAATATTTCTTTGACAGCAAGAGATTCTTCAGTGTCATCTAAAGAAAACCCAACTGTAAAGTAACATGATCCGGACGTAATACATTTCCTTCTTTTCTCTCCTATCAGAGATGCCATAAAGTCCGCCAAAATTTAACAAAAGAATGAATTGATATTGATCTATTAAAAAGTGTTTGTGAAAAAAAATTTTTAGTAAATCATTATGCTTTTCTTAAGTTTTTGTTTAGTATATATTATTATTATTATTATTATTATTATTATTATTATTATTATTATTATTATTATTATTATTATTATTATTATTTGCAAAATGTTAGTATACTCATTGCTTTCTATGACAAAAATAAGTAAGTCAGTTAAAAAATTAAGATTTGACCCCCTTTTTTTTATTATATATAAATAAAACGATAGTTATATTATATATATAAAAGAATACATTATTCAAATACGATAATGCAATAGTTAGTTTGCGTTTATAATTGCTTATATAGCTTATATAACACATACTAAAATCTACTCCACGTAGAGGTCTGAAAACTTTAATACGCATAATATAAGGGTTTAGACAAGATCTAAAATGAACGGGATTCGTAGATTCTCTATAAATTGATAATTATTCGAAATGGTAATTAAACCACTTAAACGAAAAAGAAAAGTAGATTAAAAATTGTGTATTATGAAATAGTATTTTTGTATCTTATAAAATGTTACGTATAGTCACAGGTGTTAGGCATGGTCTTAAAAGAACTAGAATTCTTTGATTTTAGATACGTTAATAATTACTAGAAATGCTAATTAAACCCCCTAGATAAAAAAATAAAAGACGCTAGTTTGAATGCGAAATCTCGTGAAGTCTAAAAAGACCCGATTCTCGAAAAATGTTTTTTTTTTCAATATTTTATTTTATTATAGTACTTTATTTCTTATTTATTTATTTTTCGGAAGTGGGAAGGGATTTTTTCAATGTTCGTGCAGCAGCCAAACCTATTTAATAATTGAAAATCGAAAAATATACGCTTAAGAAATATTTGCGCTCTCAAAATATTATAAATCCGACCACGAGTTGTGTGTTGTGTAAACATAATGTTTTATTCAAAAGAATAATAATAAAATAAAATAAATATTGAATTTTAAATGTTATAAATATAGATTAAATAACTACAATCTCAATTGATTGTGTTTCGGCAACTGCTAAGAAGTGTTTCAGGAGTTAAAATATGGATCGATAATTTTAATAGTATCCCATTTTTTTACAGTTTTGTTTAAAATTTTACCAAATTTTAATTCTCTATTATATTTCAAAATTTCGTAATTCAATTCAGACGAGTACGCTTAAATTTTAATATTTTATATGTTAACATTATTTATAAACTTAAAAATACGAATATCATTCAAAAAATATACTTTTCTATAACTTTTCCTTTGTACTTTTCAAATTTCTTCTTTCTGGAACGATAATGGAAATGAAAAGCATTTTGATAAGTTTTATTGAAACAAAAATGCATTACCGCGGAATACTTATGACTCGTCTCTCCAATTTGTTTTTAGATTTAGAATCTTTTCCTCATTTCTATCTACCAGAATGTATTCCATTGAGCGGGATACATGTTTTTCGTTTATTAGTTCTATGAAATTCTAATGAAATATTAATTATCAATACCAATATATAAATATCAATTTTTGTAAATATATAAAAAAAAATAAATCAGCAAGATTTCCATCAAACAATCCGCAGATGTAAAATTACTTAAAACCCAAATTTCGTTTAGTAAGATGTAAGTTATTTTTGAATGATATTATTTAATTTGGTTTTATATTATTATTAAATAAATATTTTGAATGATAATCTGCCTGTTTAATCGTAGGTTAAGCGCAGAAAATTACAGTATATTTGATTTATGTTCTTTTTGTGACTTTCGACTCGCTGTACATATGCAAATTAGTTTCCGTTGTGCATGTCATTAGCCATATTGAATGTTTTCAATTGGTATTCAAAGTTGTTATTCATGGTTTTGGCATTTCATATTTAAATTTATTCTGGACTGTTGTGTTTGTGTTTAATGAACTTCAATTATCACAAAGAATTGGATTTATGAATGTCTATTTATCTATTAATCTAATATTATAAATGCAAAAAAATTTTTAAAACATGAATAATATTTTTATCTCTTTTCAAGTTTTCTTAAAAACTACTTAGCTGTGAAAGAAATGATATGTAAAAAATTTTTCAAATTATTTTGTGAAAGAAAATATATACATAAAAACGAAACTTACTCAAAAAAAAATGAACTTTTTTATAAATTTCTTTATACTTTTTAAATTTCTTCTTTCCGGAACGATAATGGAAAAAAAGCATATTGATAAGTTTTATTGAAACAAGAATGCATTACTGCGATATATTTATGACTCGTCCCTCCCATTTGTTTTTAGATTTACAATCTTTTCTTCGTTTCCGTCTACCAGAATTCGATTGAGCGGCAGATAAACACTGAGGGGCCAATTCGCATGTGAGTAAGAATAAAAAATGCTTCATATACCTCTACATAGCGGAATGTATAAAATAGTAATCTGCATAGCATAAAATAATAAAATCCATGTTTCGAACATTATCGACAAAAGTTTTGAAACAAAAATTGTATTCTTTGGGTTTCTTGTGTTAAATCTTCATAGAGTGATACCATCTTCCAAAAAAGACTGAATTTTCAACCATTTTTATCTCAAAAAGACAATTTTTTTTTTTTTTTGAATTGATATTTTTTATTCATTCAGAAATGCTGCGGAACCAAAAAAATATTATATGCAGAATATTTAGTGACACCATTTATAAACGAGAATAATTTTTTATTACTAGTATAAAATTCTAATTCAATTCTAAGTATGTTTTACAACTGCTTTTTTTAATATATAAAAATATCTAATTCTAAATCTATCAAAAATATCTAAAACTTTTTTGCAATTTCCGTTGAAAAATCCCCATACATAAAATAATTTAATACCAAAATTTTTATTAGTAACATGCAACTAATTTTTAAATGATATCATTTGATTCGATTTTATATCATTATTAAATAAAACTTCTGGTTAATAATCCGTCTATTTTATCGCAGATAAGGTTAATTAAGGATAATTGATTTATTCTCTTTTGTTCATATTCGACTCACTATATATACAGCTGTTAAATTCCGCTGTGCATGTCATTAGCCCCGTCGATTGTCTTCAATTGGCATTCAAAGTTGTTATTGATGGTTTTAGCATTTCATATTTAAATTAATTCTGGATTCCTTTAAATGTGTTTAATGAACTTTAATTATCACAAGGAATTGGATTTGCCTATGTCTATCTATCTATTCATCTAATACTATGTACATAAAGCAGTTTTAAAAACATGAATAATATTTTCATCGCTTTTTATTTTCCTTAAAAACCGGTTTGCTGTAAAAGAAATTATATGTAACTATTTTTTAAATTGCTTTTGCGAAAGAAAATACGGGATGTATCTAAACTATTGGGCAAAACTTTAAGGGGTGATAGTAAACATCAAGACAAACATTATTAAATACGAAACTAAGGGTCCCAAACGTCTTCCGAAGGAGATATGCGCCATTAAAGTTTAGAGTCCAAAATTTCAAATAAACATAAAAAAAACGTAAAAATTGGTCGATTTATTTGCAGTTTTCACTGAAACTATTCTTTATGTCAGTTTTTTCATGAAAATAAATTATAAAGGTAAATTTCAAGACATGTCGATAGAGGAAACTTTAGACTTTGGAGTAACGTACAACTATTTTTTGTATCTTATAAAATGCTTTCTGAAGCTTAGACTTAAACTTAAATTTTGAGCTCAAAATCTGAAAAACTGGGCATGGTTAAGTGGCGCAAACTGAACTGTGTTCATAGGATCAAATTTTAAATGATTATAAAAAAGGGAAAAATTGGTCGATTCGTTTGTTGTTTTCGCTAAAACTATTCTTTAATTCAGTATTTTCTTGAAAATAAATTTTAGAGATAAATTTCAAAAAATGCCGATAGACGGCACTTCAGAGTTTGGAGTAACGAACAACTATATTTACGGTTATTTTTTGCATCTCATTATTATTAATATTATTATTAGGAGTTTACACATAAACTTAAATTTTGAGGTCCAAATTTGAATCCTTGGGATTGGTTAAGTAGAGCAAACTAAACTGTGTTCAAGGGGAGGGGGAGGAGTCAAATTTATAATGATTATAAATAACGGAAAAATTAGTCGATTCGTTTGCGGTTTTCGCTTAAACCAATCTTTATGTCAGTATTTTCTTGAAAATAAATTAAAAAAAAATACATTAAAACAAATTATTTAGAGGGCACTTTAAACTTAAGTGTAACCAACTATTTTTAACCGCTATTTTTTGTATCTAGTTAAATGCTTGCAAAAGCTTAGAATTAAATTTTGAGCTCAACGTCTGAATTGTTGGGAGGAGTTAAGAAGCACAAATTAAACTGTGTTCAGAAGTTGAAATTTAACCCTGCCCCCCCCCCCCTCATCGAACACAGTTCAATTTTGCACTACTTAATTATTCCCAACGATTCAGATTTTAAGCTCAAAATTTAAGTCTAAGGTTTTGCAAGCATTTATTCATATTAAAAAAATAACGGTTAAAAATAGTTGTACATTACTCCAAAGTTTAAAGCTCCCTATATCGAAATTTTTTTTAATTTATCTTTAAAATTTATTTTCAAGAAAATACTGACTTAAAGAGTAGTTTTAGCGAAAGCGACAAACAAATTGACCATTTTTTCAGTTTTTTTTTTTATAATAATTTCGAATTTGAAGCTCCTCCCCCCCTTTGCAGGAGCCTTTCAATACAGTTCAGTTTGCGCTACTTAACCACTTTAAACTGTTCAGATTTTTCAACTGTTCAGACAGCACAAAATTTAAGAATAAGCTTGCAAGCATTTAATGTGGTTAAAAAAAAGACGGTTAAAAATAGTTGTATGTTACTTTTTTTTTTCTTCAAGAAAATACTGATTCAGAGAATAGTTTTAGCGAAAACCGCAAATAAATCTACAAAATTTTCCGTTTTTTATAATCATTTGAAATTTCAACATTTGAACACAGTTCAGTTTGCGCTACTTAACTCCCAACTATTTAGATTTTGAGCTCAAAATTTAGGTTTAAGCTTCCGAAAACTTTTAATGTGATGCAAAAAATAACCAAAAAAAAATAGTTGTTCGTTAATCCAAATATAAAGCACCGTCTATCAGTATTTTTTGAAATTTATAATTTATTTTCAAAAAAAAAAAAAAAAAAAAAATACCGACATAAAGAATAGTTTTAGTGCAAACAACAAAGCCATCGACCAATTTTCCTTTTTTTAATGTTTATTTGAAATTTTGGACCCTAAACTTTAATGGTGCCTATCTCCTTCGAAAAACGTTTGGGATTCGTAATTTCCTGTTTAATATCGCTTGTATTGATGTGTAATTTCAACACTTAAAGTTTTGCCCAAGAGTTTAGATAAACCCTGTATATATACAAATACGAATATCACTCAAAAAATAAACTTTTCTGTAACTTTTCTTTGTACTTTTCAAATTTCTTCTTACCGGAACGATAATGGGAAAAGAAAAGCATTTCGATAAGTTTTATTGAAACAAAAAAGCATTACCGCGATATATTTATGACTCATTTCTCCCATTTGTTTTTAGATTGAAAATCTTTTCCTCGTTTCTGGCTACCAGAATGTATTCGATATAGCGGCATGTAAACACTGAGGGGAGAATTCGCTTGTGAGTAAGAATAAAAAATGTTTCATATTCTTCTGCATAGAGGAATGTATAAAACAATAGAATCCATATTTCGAACATTATAGATAAAAGCGGTGAAATAAAATGTTTTTTTTTGTGTGTGTGTTTCTTGTGTGAAATCTTTATAGAAGGATACGATCTTTAGAAAAAGACTGAATTAAAAAAAAAATTATCACCGAAAGACAAAATATAGTTGTGGAATTGAATTTTTTTATTCATTCAGAAATGCTACGAAACACACAAAAAAGAAAAAAAAGTAATTTGCGATATCTATAATGTATGATTAAAATGTGGAATTATTTTTCAGGATAAATGCTTGTTCGTTTGTTAGTTCTATGAAATTTTAATGAAAGATTTATTATCAATACCAATTGCTTTTTGTAAATATATAAAAAAATCTAAATCATCAAGATTTCCGTCAAAAAATCCGCAGATGTAAAATTATTTAAATCCAAAATTTCACTTAATAACATATAAGGGCATTTCCATGCGAATTTGTTAGTCTGTTACACAACTGAAAACCGCTATGCTTGTTGGCCACCGTTATTTCGAAAAGTTTGCTTCGCCTTATTCAATTGATGATATATCTTCGATAAACTAAGTCTCATTTTCCCACTTTAAAATACTGGTAGCCAAAAATCATAGTATGTAACAGACAAACAAGTTCGCATGGAAATGCCCGTAAGTTATTCTTAAATGATATTATTTGATTTGATTTTATATCATTATTAAATAAAACTTCTGGATGATTACAGAAAATTACAGTGTAATTGATTTATTCTCTTTGCGTGACTTTCGACTCACTATACATATGCTAATTAAATTCCGCTGTGCATATCATTAGCCACCTCGAATATCTTCAATTGGTATTCAAAGTTATTATTCATGGCTTTAGCATTTCATATTTGATTTTATTCTGGATTTATTTATTTGTGTTTTAATTAACTTCAAATATCACAATTAATTAGATTTATAAATATGAATTACATCTATCAATCTATTCATATAATAATAAATATATAGCATTTTTAAAACCATGAATAATATTTTCATCTTTTTTATTTTCACCAAAAAACACTTAGCTATCAAAAAAATTATATGTAACTATTTTTTAAATTGCTTTTTCGAAAGGTAATATGAATACAGATACAAATATCACTCTAAAAATGAACTTTTCTTTGTACATTTCAAAGTTCTTCTTTCCGGAACGATAATGAAAAAAATGGCATTTTGATAAGTTTTATTGAAACAAAAATGCATTATCGCGATATATTTATGTCTCGTCCCTCCCATTTGTTTTTACATTTTCAATCTTTTCCTCGTTTCTGGCTACCAGAATGCATTCGATTGAGCGGCATATAAACACTGTGAGAAGAATTCGCAAGTGAGTAAGAATAAAAAATACTTCATTCGCCTCTGAATAGCGTAAAGTATAAAACAATAAAATCATACTTTGAACATTATCGACAAAAGTGGTGAAAAAAAATTCTTTTCTTTGGGTTTCTTGTGTGAAATTGCCATAGAATATTACGATCTTTCCAAAAAAGATCGAATTTTCAACCATTTCTATCTCTGAAAGAAAAATGTAGTTTTGGAATTAATATTTTTTATAAATATATACTGGATAATTGCACCATAAAATTTAACTACTAAGAATGTATTTATTAAAAATACAACAAATTGCTCAATGGTGCACAAAACAAGAATTTTAATATGAACTTGTACAATTAAAATAAAATAAAAATATCAATGTTTTGCGCCGTCTTCAGAAAAATATGATAATGAAAGGACTAAGTTTGCTTCCTGATCGAGAGATAATTTTTCTAATAAATGAAAATTGAAATTAATCATTATCATAGTTTCCTGAAGACGGCCGCAGAAGACAACGCGAAACGTTGATATTTTTATTTTATTTTAATTGTACAAGTTCATGTTAAAATTCTTGTTTTGTGCACCATTATTTTGTGCACCATTTGTGTTGCATTTTTAATAAATACATTCTTAGTAGTAATATTTTTATTCATCCTTAAATGCTGCGGGGAAACAAAAAAAAATTTACTACAGTGTATTTAGTGAGCAATTAATAGATATAGTTATTTCTTCGATGAATATAACTTCTATAAAATAATTAAATACTAATTATATAATCTAACTGCTTTTTGCAATAAATAAAAAATATATGAGGTATTTCATAATTTCGTAAAAAAATCCACAGACATAAAATAATTTAATCTCAAAATTTCATTTTGTAAGATGCAATTTATTCTTAAATTACATTATTTAATTTGATTTTATATCATTATTAGATAAAACTTCTGGTTAATTACCTGACTATTTGATCGCACGTTAAGCGCAGAAAATTAAGGTGTCATTGATTTATTCTCTTTTTGTGACATTATATTATCACTATATATAATAGTTAAATTCCGCTCTGCATGCCATCGAATGTCGTAAACTGATATTCAAAGTTGTTGTTCATGGTTTTGGTATTTCATTTTTAAATCTATTCTGGATTCTTTTTTTTATTGAATTGCAAATATCATGAATAATTGAATTTATCAAATTATCAATATCTATCAACCTATTAGTCTAATAATAATATATGTATACACATATAGCATTTTTTTAACAAAATTTAGTATTTTTATCTTTTTTTTCATTTTCATCAAAAACCACATAGCTATGAAAAAAATTATATGTAACTATTTTTTAAATTGCTTTTGCGAAAGAAAATATGTATGCAAATACGAATATCACTCAAAAATAAACTTTTCTATAACTTTTTCTTTGTACTTTTCAAATTTCTTCTTTCCTGAATGATAATGAAAAAAAAAGCATTTTTAAAGTTTTATTGAAACAAAAATGCATTAACGCGATATATTAAGGACTTTTCCCTCCCATTTGTTTTTAGATTTACAATCTTTTTCTTGTTTCTGGCTACCAGAGTGTATTCGATTGAGCGGCAGATAAACACTGAGGGGTGAATTCGCATTTGAGTAAGAATAAAAAATGCTTCATGTACCTCTGCATAGCTGAAAGTATAAAATAATAAAATCCATATTTCGAACATTATCGACAAAAGCGTTGAAAATAAAGAACATCGTTTTCTTTGGGTACTTTTCTGTGAAAACTTCATAGAATGATACGATCTGAAAAAAAAGACTGAATTTTCAACCATTTCTATCTCCGGAAAACAAAATGTAGTTTTGGAATTAATATTTTTTATTTATCCAGAAATGCTGCGGAGCAAAATAAAAAATTAAATACAGTGTATTTAGTGAACAATTGATGGATATCGTTAATTCTTCGATAAATATCACTTCTTCTATTACTTCTATAAAGTAATTAAATACTTATTATATATTCCAACTGCTTTTTGCAATAAAAAATATCTTAAAGTATCTCGTAATTTCGTAAAAAAATCCACAGACATAAAATAATTTAAATCCAAAATTTCATTTATTAAGATACAACTTACTCTTAAATGGTATTACATAATTTGATTTTGTATCATAATTAAATAAACTTCTGGTCAATAATCTGTCCATTTGATCGCACGTTAAGCGCGGAAAATTACAGTGTAATTGATTTATTCTCTTTTTGTGACATTCTTATGACTATATACCAGTATATTCTAGTTAAATGCCCCTGGTCATGCCGTAAGTCACACCGAATGTCATAAATTGTTATTCAAAGTTGTTGTTCATGGTTTTGGTATTTCATTTTAAAATCTATTCTGGATTCATTTATTTTTTTATTGAATTGCAAACATTACGAATAATTGGATTTATCAGTATTAACAATATTTATCAATCTATTCACCTAATAATATATACATACACACATATACATATCGCATTTATTAAAGCATGAATAACATTTTCATCTCTTTTTATTTACACCCAAAAACCACTTAGCTGTGAAGGAAAATATATGTAACTATTTTTTAAATTGTTTTTACGAAAGGAAAAATATATACAAATACGAATATCTCTCAAAAAATAATTTTTTCTATAACTTTTCTTTGTACTTTTCAATTTTCTTCTTTCCAGAACGATAATGGAAAAAAAGCATTTTGATAAGTTTTATTGAAACAAAAATGCATTAACGTGATACATTTATGACTCGTTCCTCCCATTTGTTTTTAGATTTACAATCTTTTTCTCATTTTCGGCTACCAGAATGTATTCCACATTGAGCGGCATATAAACACTGAGGGGAGAATTCGCATGCGAGTAAGAATAAAAAATACTTCATTGATCTCTGCATAGTGGAAAGTGTAAAATAATAAAATTCATGTTTCGAACATTATTGACAAAATTCGTGAAAAAAAAACATTGTTTCTTTCGGTTTCTTCAGTGAAATCTTCATAAAATGATAGAATATACGGTCTTTCGAAAAAGACCGAAGAATTTTTCAAAAAGAATTTTTAATCTCCGAAAGACAAAATGTAGTTTTGAAATTGGAGTTTTTTTATTACCCAGAAATTCTGCGGAACAAAAAACAAATGCAGTATATTTTGTTACCAATGAATACACAAAATTAATTTTTTCATATACATCTTTTTTTATTACATCTATGAAATTCTATTTCAATTCTAATTATGTATTACAATTCCTTTTAGTGGTATATAAAAAAATATCTAATTTTAAACCTATCAATTTTTTTTTTCGATTTTTGTTAAAAAATCCCCATACGTAAAATAACATTAGTCAGCACCAAAAATAAATCGTAAAAAAGTGAGTAGTATATTTAGTAGGCATAGCTACTACTATACCATCAAAAATATTATTAGTGTCTTTATATCACGTCTAAAACTGGCAGAATATTTGAATTTCCAAAAAAGTGCGTTTTTAAATTATTTTGAGGCTAGATGTAAATTTTAAGCATTTATTATTTCACTTACGCTGTCAAAAAATTAATTCATAATACATCTATCAACATGTCTGGCGATTGTACGAATTTTCCAGATAGTATTTTTCTATATTTGTGATTTATACACACCAAAAAGTAAGAAAAAGACAATCACATCATTGATTAAGAAGTGTTATAGTGCATATTTTAACTTGGATGTTCGTAATCAAGGTAAAAACTGGGTGCCACATATCTGTTGTCTTACCTGCTTTACAAAATTGACGTGTTGGTTTAGAGTAAAATGTAAAAAAAATGCCTTTTTGGTCAACTTGTAATATGGCGCAAATTTAAAGATCATGTAAGTGATTGTTACTTTTGTCTCACTCATACAAATGTATTTTCAAGAAAATCGAAGAATATAATAAAATACCCTGACGTACTATCTGTTACAAAAACGGTATTACATTTAGATGACCTTCCAGTACCTAAACCATCTAATACATATGTCACTGAAAACTTTTTATGGAATCATAAATCCCCGCAATATGTTAACCTTATTGAGAAAATGTTACAAGCTTTTCATAAAATGAATTGCAAAATGTCTTTGAAAATACATTTTTTGAATTCGCATTTAGATTTCCCCCCCAAAATTATGGGAACTATGAGTGATGAACACAGGAGAGATTTCACGAAGATATAGCTGTTATTGAAAAACTATATCAAGGAAAATGGAACCCTAAGATTTTGGCAGATTACAGCTGGTTGATAATTAGAGAAACCTCTACCACAATGTACCAGCGACAAACAAAAAAAATAATAAAGGAAGCTTTTTTTATCCGAAATAAATTAGTTTAAAATTACAATTTGTAAAAAACTTAAAAAAAATAAATATTGATATATATATAAAATTGTGACGTGATAGAAATATTTTTTATTTGACCTTCTACACTACTTCTAGCACACAAAACACGAATCACATAAAATTATTTGCGATATAAAAAAGAGTTATTTTTTTATTTAGTGCAATTTAAAACCAAAATTCTGTTTAGCAAGATGCAACTTATTTTTAAATGATATTATTTGAGTTATTTTTATAACATTGCGAAATAAAACTTCTGGTTGATAATCCGTCTATTAAATCGCAGGTAAGCGAAGAAAATTGCGATATAATTGATTTGTTCCCTTTCTGCGATATTAGACTCAGTATATATATATATATATATATATATATATATATATATATATATTTGTTAAATTCTGCCGTGCATTTCATTAGCCATGTCAAATGTCTTCAATTAGTATTCAAAGCTATTATTCATGGTTTTAGCATTTCATATTTAAATTTAATCTTGATTCCTTTATTTGTGTTTAATGAACTTCAATTATCACAAAGAATTGCATTTATCAATGTCTATCTATCTATTCATCTAATATTATATACGCAAATCGTTTTTAAAGACATGAATAATCTTTTCATCTCTTTTTATTTTCCTTAACAACCAGTTTGCGGCAAAATAAATAATATGTAATATTTTTTTAGTTGCTTTTGTTAATGAAAATTTATATATAAAAATGAATATCCCTCAAAAAATAAAATTTTCTAAACTTTTCTTTGTTCTAAACTTTTCTTTGTACTTTTCAAATTTTTTCGTTCCAGAACGATAATGGAAAAAAAAACATTTTGATAAGTTTTATTGAAATAAAAATGCATTACCGCGATATATTTATGATTCGTCCCTCCCATTTGTTTTTAGATTTGCAATCTTTTCCTCGTTTCTGGCTACCAGAATGTATTCGATTGAGCGGCATATAAACACTGAAGGGACGATTCGCATATGAGTAAGAATAAAAAATGCTTCATATACCTCTACATAGCGGAATGTATAAAATAATAAGAAGATGGTAAGAAGTAACTTATTCTTAAATGTTATTATTTGATTTTATTATTCAGTAACATTTTAATTGATGTTATTCTTAATTGATCGAAGAATAAATGCAGACAATTGCGGTACAATTGTTTTATTTTACTTTTGTGGCATTTGCCTCAACGTATATATATATATATATATATATATATATATATATATATATATATAAATTAGAATATTCATCCTTAAAATTTCTATCCATTTTTTACAATTATCAGATTGCAAAGTTCAATCTAAAAGTAATCAATGGGTAAAGATTAATCTTTTTGCCGTAATTTCTGACAATTTTCTTTAATGAAATCTCATTAATGCATAAACACTTGTACACCATTTTACATAAAAGCAATGCTTCAATTCCATTTCATATCTTACCTAGGTATCTTATATTGTTAGATGTATGTGAGATTTTTAAAAGGTAAAAATAAAAATTAAACATATGTACATACAAAGATTTTAAACCTAAAACGGAAAAAATACATGCTTTTGACACAAAATATGATGACTAATTTAGAAAATTTTGTATATTATTTTGAATTCTTATTTTGATTTATTGATATTCCTAATACAAAAAAGAATTTTTACATTTGAAAAAACAAAACCCAACGCAATTTGAATATTAAGCTTGAGAAAATTTTAATTTAACAACCTCAGAATCAACCATATGTATTTTTTTTATATGTGATTTTTCTGTTTTTACATTTTATTTCTAGATCTGCTTTATGTGGACCACTCTGTCTAATTGTCGTCAAATAAGTGTTAATTTCTCCTAATTAGTAACAAATGATGGATTAAGCCTCAGGTGATTACATAAAAAAGTAACCTTTAACAGTAGAACTTCCGAAAATTTTACACAACTTTAACAAAAAGATTTTGTATCATAATTTTTAATGTAAAATACTTAACATATGTATTTATTTTATATCTTATTTTATTTTATTTTATGAAATAATTTCTGGTTCGAGATTACATTTAACCGTTTGGCTTGGTGTCAAATTGACACCAACTGGACGTTATAATATTAATGTATAACTTCACTACCAAACTCTGAGGCTTTGCTCGCTATTAACTGAAATATGCCTGGTGAGACAGGGTGTCCAGTGAATTAGCCCCTGATTTCAAAATTAAATTTCTCAAAAAGAAAGATCGGTAGAATTATGCGGTATATGGTTTATTTATACAGAAGTTTAATTATACAGAAGTTTATTTATACAGAAGCTCTAAAAATTAATACAGAAGTTTCGAAATGAATATTTTTAAACGATATATTGATAACTTTATTGATACTAAACGATAAACTTCAAATATTTTCAAACGATTGTGTTTTAACTATAAAAAATGCCTCACTTTATATTTTTCTCGTTTTCGATTTTTTGCAGAGTATCTGCAAAAATATGGCGTTAAGTGCCATATTTTAACGATTTTTGGAAGTACGTTTTTGGAATTCCGAAATGCTAAAATTTTATTTCAAAAACCGTTAAAAGATGGCATCGTATGCCGAAAAACGCGTTCTCTGAGCGCAATCTAAAACAATAAAAATATCCAAGCCAAGCATTCTTTGCAATCGGAAAATAATCTTTTAAAAATATTCAAAATTCAAAATTCAAAATTTCTGTATAACATTTGTTGAGGTTTATCTATTAAATAAGCCGTATACCACATAATTCTATCGATATTTGTTTTTGAGAAAATTAATTTTGAAATCGGGGTTTAATTCTCTGGGCACCCTATATTTAAGATTAAATGTTATTAAAAATTATAATTTTTGAAATAATAAAAAAAATAATATGTAATCATCGATTTTACTAAATTTCGTAATTACACTGTATTAAGATGAAAAAATCTAAAAAGAAGAGCAAAAGGTAATTATAAATAAATGACAATTAAAAACCATTTTGAAACTTTTATGCGCATTTTAGTATTTACTTCAGTTTTTAGAAACCATTTTCTTTTGTACGCATTCACGTCCGGAAATGTCAAATCATGTCAAATTTCTAATTTTTTGTCTTCTATCTGTCTCGTGGTGGTGGAAGCAATACAAAATGCTTATGTTGAAACAGAGACTATTACCACTAATATGCTCTCGTTGACTGTGCATTTTATTTTCATTTAATATTTTCTAATATTCTAGAGAAACATAATTTAGAAAAATTTTAAAGACTTTTTTAGAATGTTTGTTGTTTCTGCCAACCACAAGGGATAGTCGTACAGGCATAAAATATAGATTAAAATCAGAGATTACCATGATTGGTACTTTACAATTAATTTCATAATTGGTTTATTATTTCCCGAAACTGCATTAAAATTGTAATATAGGGCACTTTTAAAATTATTTTCTGTCGATCCCAATGTTTATTTTAAATTTCGAATTTATTTTCGACTATTCTTAGAAGGCCTTTATATTTTATATGTAACTACCATGCCATATTTAAGTTTCTTTTCTCTAAGATTACAGAAGTCGGAATTTAGTATACTGTTTTGCTCCTGAAACCCTCCAATGATAGTGACATCAACATAAAATAAAGTACAATTGAGCAGATTATATCATCGTCAATTAGCAGCGATTTTTATAAGCTTTTTTGTATTTAAAAATATTGCATTAAAAAGTAATTTAGAATTTTTTAAAAATGTTTTTTGCGCACTTCCTTCTTTGAAACTCTGAATTTTTGACAATTCTTAAAAATACGAGTTTGCATCTATTAAATTATGCCATGTCCATTAGGGTGAGATGAAAATTACCAAAATAATTTTTTAGGAATTTTTTCTTTGGATAGATCTAAAAAGTTGCCTTTTGACACACTGAATATAAGGTTAAAATTAATTTCGTTTGGAATTCATCTTTAGTTCACTACCAGCTCTTAAAGATTATACTCTTTATATGTGAAGATCAAGATTTCACTATGGAGTGTAAATGACCAAAGAAATATTTTTTTCGGAGTTTTTTCTTTGGATAGGTCTAAAATCTTGCTTTTTGTTACACTGAATATAAGGTTAAAATTTCATTTCATTTGGAAATCATCTTTAGCTCCCTACCAGCTCTTAAAGATTATGCCCTTTATATGTGAAAACCAAGATTTCACAATGTAGTATAAATTATTCAACTTTCTTTTATTTTTTTAACTAAATTTCTGATTTTAGTAAAATAACCCACAAAAAATGACTTCTTAAAGTATTACTTGTGAACGATCTAAGTATTGCTGTATTTTAACTCTTTGAATCGGGAATAAAACCCTAAAATGTGTATCGTATAATGAAAAGAATATATAGGATGTATTGTAAAACCATCTTTCATTTCACTTTAATTTATACTGGTCTTTGTTATCAAAATTAGGTATTACCTTTTGTGATTTGATTTTTGTTCATATATATCCGTTTTTTGCTTCTACTACTGCAGCCGCTAATGGCGCTTCAGTAACTAAGTTTACGAATCTTTCGAATTATTGAATCTAGCAGGGAAATTTTTCAATTAAAAAGATGAGATTTCCGATCTTTTTCTGAGAGTTTCCAGGTCCTCTCTTGATACTCTATTAAGAATGTGGGGGGATTTCACATTCTTGCCAGTCAATAATGTTTATATAGTTTGTAACACTGAATTTCAACATTGGAATATAAAACTGAATTATTGTAGAACATACAATATCCTTCATCTTCAATATTCTTCGGAATTCAAATTCTCAAACATGATTTTTTTTAATCAGTTATCGTTCCTGTAAATTTTTATCTCAATGACAGAAGTATACGTTTTATTGAATAATTGGATCAGCAATTTTCTTTAAATATCCCCTCAAATAATGAGACAACTTAATTGTTTAGAAAAAAACATTTTGATCTCTATTTTTGCAAGAAGAATCTTTCTTGAAGTGAAACACCATAGAATTACTTTCATTACAAATGCAGTCATAATCTTCAGATTTTCGGATCAATTCAGACTTCCTATCTGCAAACAAAGTAGTCAATTGGTAGTTGTCAATCATGTAGATTGTAACATTCCTGCTGGATTCCGATTTACCGGATTTGAGGATCATTAATCAGATGCAAATGTTTGACGCATGTCATAAAAAATTTTTGGTCTGCACCTAACTCTCCAGAGTTCATTTCTCAGGGATGGGAGCAGATATTTTTTAATTTCTATTACTGTCTACTGTACACAGTGATCCAACGACTTTCCAATTAGAACAGGGAAAGCTCGTGAGCCCTTTATTTTGTTTATAAAATTCAATGACTTAGTGGAAATTCGTTTACAGAGAGCTTACATATTAATCACTATAACGGACGACTAAATCTTAGTTTCAAAAATCTATTAAAATGATTTTTTATCTTACTGTTTACAGCTGTTCCGTATTTATCAAGGTTTAAATGTTTTTCAGTGCCATATTTTAATACTTCATGCAATGATCTTTCCTGGTCTAAAAGATGTTGTAATGTGTCTCAAATATAATTAATTTGACTCTTAAAATGATAGATTATGTTTTTGACTTATAGTTCTTTCATGTAATCTATCTTCAATTTCCCATCATTTCCTTTTGATTTTGGGGCATTGAATAAGCTCTGATATTCAGAAAAATTTTTGTCTATCACTACGTCTTTTTGAAACTGCAGTAATTGATGTCTTCGATGTTTTCTCTTAGAATTTTTTTTTCTTTACCTCTGATTTTGGAGAAACTTTGCAATTACTGCTGTGTTTTATTTATTGTTTTGTATAATAATATTTTATAGCATTCTGCTATTGTTTTCAAAACAGCTTCATTTAGTTTTGGAGAATCACCAACTTCTAGTAATGGTAAACTTCGATTCGCTTACACACGCACTCATTTTGACTATAAAAATGACAACATAAAATTCTTAAAACTCAATGACCCGCTTCAAATATTTAAAAATAAAGACTTAAAATTTAAAAATGATGAAAGGAATTACCCTAAACATTTTAAATATAAAAATATCAAACGTGATTACCGAAAATTCCTGTTAATGTACAATTTATGGTAAGAATCTATCGTACAAATCAATGAAAATATAAATGTCCTGGAAGGGTACTGAAGGAGTTTTTCAAAATTCATGAAATTTTGCACGTGTATTAGAGGTAGTAAAAAGCAACTTTTGGCTGCTATCCAAAATTAAAATTCCAACTTTCGATTTTTCACACCACCTTAATGTCATGCCAAATTTCAAAATAAAAAAACCCTCAGTTGTATCGAAATTTAACTTTTCTTACTCTTTCAGCCCGCAAGTGGTAGTCACAACATTTTAAAAAAATTACTATGTTGCTGTTGCGTATATCACTAATTTTCAACCATTACTCTTTAAATCTGTTTCATATTTGACAAAATTCTGTGAAAATTGCATTTTAAAGTATTTTAAGAATGTTGTTGGTACTTTGATTCCTTTAAATTTCAATTTTTTAAATCTGTTCTTGAACAGCATATGCATCTCAGAAGCAATTACCAGGCTATCTTACTCGCCCCTGAATTATCTATTATATAAATTTCGATTTAGAACGTTTTTCGGTCCTGTTACCACCCGCTTTCACGAATATTAAATAGAACCTATGTTAGGACATTAGATGTAGTTTTCAATTTCCAATTATTACTTTTGAAATTCTTTGATAGTTCATGAGATAGCCTAACAATTACAATTTAAAAAGTTTTTATAAAGCTTTATGCCAAATTTTACTCCTTTAAAGTTTTGATTTTTTTAGGAAATGTTAAGTTCATATATATCATGTAAGTAATTAATATGCTAAGTTTCATGATTATAGGCCTTTCCGTAACATAAAAGCCGCAATTTAGAATGTTCATGGCTTCTTCAACTCCATGGAGTTTTTAACTCTGATATAATATAGTCAGTTTTAGAGCAAGTACTGTCCACGTCATTTCCACACTATTATTTTTCGATTGGTTGGTACTTCCTGTGATTGTTAGAAATCTCAATTTAAAACGTTTTTAGAAATCTTTTTGCGCCTTTTTACCTCTTTTAAATTTCGATTTTTATAAGAAATGTTATTAGATATAATTAGGTAAATAAATCTAACAAGTAAACACCATTGCAAGTTTCATGTTACTAGAGCTTTCGTAACAGAAAACCGATATTTTGAATGCCCTTTGCTCCTGCTCCGGTGGTAGTGACCACTAGCGTAAAATATAACTTATTTTGTATCAAAAGCTGCTACCGTCATTTTGAAACCATTATTTTAAAATCAATTTTGTACTCCTTAGATTATACAGAAATCCACATTTGTTCTTTTTTGCACATTTGCATTGCTTTTTAATTTTGATTTTTTAAAGACATGCACTTAGAGATAATTTAATTTTTGAAAGAAAGTACTATCTAAATTAACATATCTAGGATATTCTGCAACACATAAATCGCATTTTTAGAACGTTTTTATTTTCTGCACTGCCTGTGGGGTAGTAGCGTGGACATAAGCTATAGCCTATGTTTCAACAATGAAAACACTATCATTTTGATTCCATTATTTTTGAAATCGCTTCCGTAGTTTCAGTAATTATCTTTCACAAAGAAACAAACAAACATTACCTCTTTATAACATTAGTATATATAAGTAAGTACTTTATCCCATTGTGTATAAGGGGATTAAGGGATTATATATTACAATCAACGTAATTCTTACTTTGCTAACTTTTTTCTTTCTATAATGATATTTACTAAGTTAGAAACGTGAAATCTTTGAAATGAACACTTGTTTCTGGGGTTTGTTATATTTAATGCAAAAGATAAACCAATATCTTGAAAAACATGTTTTTTCTTTATTTCTATTATATATTTTTACAATGAAATTTTGTGTTTAAAAATTTCTTATCAGAATAAATCATTTATTTTTCAATTTAACCTTCTCGTTTTCGCACGAGAAGTGAAAAGAAAAAGTTGATGCTTACTAAATCTTCAGGGAGTCCACAATATAATTGAGATGCGTATCTCGGGAAATCATTTCCTTTGATTTATCACCCATGTGCCGATTGGAACGGATTTGATGGCTTCATTTCGTATTGACATCATATTGATTTAAAGAGAATGACGTGATTTTTGCCTACTGGATTTTCCAAATATTAAATGGTGCTCATATCAAATTCTCTTTTTTAAAGATAATATTGAGTTTTATGGAGTAAAACATTTTCAGTTTCACCTTTAAATTTTTATCGTTGGTATTTCTTGACTTTACTTCCTGGCACATTTATTAACATTGTAACATTATGTCAAATATGATGAGTGTTCAAATACATTATAGTTACATTTCTTTAAAAAAATCATTTGTTTTCGTGTTAGACAACTGAAGTGCAATTTTTAATTCTACAAACCTCAAACAAAGAGTCTTCATTAGAATATTTAAAAAACAAATATTGCTTTACATTTTATATTCCTAGCAAAACATTAGTGTATTACAATGTTGAAATACAAACCTTCTTATTGGTTTCTTATACTTAATGCACAAAAGAAACTGACTCCATGAAAAACAATTTTCTGTTATATATTCTTACATGGACTACTTAAAGATGGAAATTTTTTTAAGAGGATACATATTTTATTTTTCAATTGCACCTTCCCGTTCACACTGGACAACTGAAAAGGAAAAGTTGATACTTTCTAAATCTTGAGGGAGTGCACAAAATAACTGAGGTACTTATCTCGGGAAATCATTTTTTTTATTTGTCACCCCTGTACCTATTGCAACGAGTTTGATGACTTCTTTCCTCGCTGACATCATGCTGATTTAAAGAGAATGACGTGATTTTTGCCTGATTTTATGGAGAGGGTGGGTTCTTTTTTGTATTATCGGCATCTGGAAAGATTTTCCGGATATTATCTGGTGCTCATATCCAGGTATCTTTTAAAGATAAGATTGATTTTTAATGAGTAAAACATATTCAACTTCCCCTTTAAATTTTTATCTTTCATTTTTTCGGCTTTACTTCCTGAGACATTTATTAACATTGTAACACATACGTCGAATACGCTAAGTGTTCAAATAAATTATGGCACATGTTTCCTTAAAAAAAACAATACTTTTTCTCTGCTTTAATGTTACACAAATGAGTGCAATTCTTATTTCTATAAACTCTAAATAAACAATCCTCACAAGAATATTTAAAAAACAAATATTGTTTACATTTTATATTCCTAGCAAAACATTAGTGGATTTCAATGTTGAAATACAAACCTCCTTATTGTTTTATTATATTTAATGCATAAAATAAACTGTTATCATGAAAAACAAGTTTTATTTATTGTTCTATTACACATTCTTACATAGACTACTATATGCTGAAAAAATTTGGGCAGGATATTTTTTACATTTCAATTTAATCTTTTCGTTCACGCTGGAGAACTGAAAAATAAAATCTGATGCTTCCTAAATCTTCAGGGAGTGCACAAAATAATTGAGAAACGTATCTCGGGAAATCATTTCTTTTGATTTGTCACCCATGTGCCAACTGGATGAGATTTCATGATTTTACTCCCACAGACATCATATTGATTTAAAGCGAATGACGTGATTTTCGCCTGATTTTTGGAAGAGGATATTATTTTATGTATTATCGATATATGGAAAGTTTTTCCAAATATTAAATGGGGCTCATATCAAGTTCTCTTTTAAAGATAATATTGATTTTTAAGGAGCAAAATATTTTCAGCATCTCCGTCAAATTTTTATTTTCCATATTTCTCGACATTACTGAGACTTTTATTAACATTATAATGTACAGCTCATATTCAAAATATTAGAATAATTACCTTTTTTTTAGAAATTGAAAATATCGTTTGGTAATTTAATGTCTTTTAATGAAAATATGCAAATGATATTTTTATTAAGAACTTATTGTTGATTAAACTTACTTGTTATCTTAAATTTAATATCATTTTTGAAAAGATTAATTGCAAAAAAAATTATTTTGAAAAGTCAAAATATTAGAATATTTATTCAAGTGGTTCAAAATATTAGAATATTTCACATTAATTCTCCTTTAATTATTACCAATTCTTAACTGGTGGCATCATTGATTAAATTCAGACTATTTTATTTAAAATCAGTTTTCTTTTTTGCAGTTTGTTTCTTTTTCGTCTTAAAATGGGCCGTGTGAGTGATATTCCTGAATCTACTAAACTTCGTATGGTTGATTTGTATCGGCACGGTAAAAATCAATGTTTTATAGCGAATTATTTACATTGTTCGCAATCGAGCGTTAGTAAAATACTAACACAATATTCAAAAATTGGAAAATTTCAAAATAATCGCCGAAATGGTGGCCGAAAACCAAAAACATCTGCTAGAGATGACAGGAAACTGAAGCGTATAGTTAAGAAAAACCGTTTTAAAAGTGTGCGATTCTTGCACCGAAAATGGAAAGAAGAAGGAGTTGAAGTTTCTACATCCACAACATTAAGACGTCTCCATAAATTTAAATTTGAATCTCGTGTACCGAAAACAAAATCTCTCATGACTGCAAGACAAAAGCGTATAAGATTGAATTGGTGTAAATCAAGACGTTTATGGAGCAATGAAGATTGGAAAAATATATTATTTAGTGATGAAAGTATGTTTTGTGTTTCATATGGTAATCAAGGTATTCGAGTTTGGAGAATGAAGCAAGAAGCATTTGATAAAGAATGCCTTAAACGTTCCGTAAAATTTGCTGCTAGTGTCATGGTTTGGGGTTGTATGAGTGCAGAAGGACCTGGAAAGTTATGCATCGTCTACGAAAAGGTTAACTCTCTGATATATCAAGAAATTTTAGAATATTACATGATTCCATCATCAGAAGATTTATTTGAAGATGATTTCATCTTTCAACAAGATTTAGCGTCCCCGCATACCTCGGTGTCAACTAAGAATTGGTTCCGCCAACGCAACATTAAGGTACTTCCTTGGCCACCAAATTCACCAGATCTTAATCCCATCGAAAACTTATGGTTTATAATGAAGAAAAAACTTCAAGAAAATCCTCCTTCAAGTAAAACTGAGTTAGTGGCACGTATAAAGTCTATTTGGGCTAATATTGATAGAAATGTTTGTAAACACCTTGTATATAGTATGCAAGATCGATTGTACGCTGTTATGAAAGCTAAAAAGGATGCTACAAAATATTAACTACCATTTACTTCATATTCATAAGGTAATACTGTTGCGTAAAATAAAATATTCTAATATTTTGAACCAATCTAAATTTTATTCTAATATTCTGGTGTGTTTAAGGAAGCTGTATACCTAATTTATTGTGCTGTATTTTATATTTTATAAATGTTAAAATCTTATCTAAACATTCCAGATTTAATTTATAAGAAATTTAATTGCATTTACTTAGTATAAAAAATAAATAAATGACAAATAATTTTTACTTATTACTTTTTCTCAATTATTCTAATATTTTGAATATGAGCTGTATATGACGAATATGCAAAGTGTTCAAATATATTTTGACTCATGTTTCCTTTAAAAAAATTTCATTTGTTTAAGTTTTAGACAAATGAAGTACAATTCTTTTTTCTATAAACCACCCCAAGTAAATATTTTTCACTAGAATGTTTAAAGAACAAATATCGTTTTATATTTTATATTCTTAGTAAAACATTAGTGCTTCCATTGTTGAAATACGAATCTTCTGGTTTATTTCTTATATTTAATGCATAAAATAAACCGATATCTTGAAAAGTTTTTCTTTTGTTTTATTATATATTCTAACATAGACTACTTTATGTTGAAAAATACTTTAACAGAATAAATATTTTACTTTTAAATTTCACCTTCTCGTTCACGATAGAGGATGGAAAAGGAAAAGGTGATACTTCCTAAATCTTCAGGGAGTGCACAAAATAATTGAGATACGTATCTCGGGAAATCATTTCTTTTTATTTGTCACCCATGTGCCGATTGGAACGGATTTGATGATTTCATTCCTTACTGACATCATATTAATTTAAGAGCATGACGTGATATTTGCCTGATTCTAGGGAGAGCTTTTTTGTTTATTATCGATATCTGGAAAGTTTTTCCAGATGTTAAATTATGCTCATATCAAGTTCTCCTTTAAACATAATATCGATTTTTACTGAATAAAAAATTCTCTGATTCACCGTTAAATTTTTACTTTTATACTTTCTGATTTTACTTGCGGAGACATAAATAAACATTGTAACATATATGCGAAATACGCTAAGTGTACAAATAAATTTGGCGCGTTTCCTTATTTAAAAAAAATATTTTTTTCATTTAATTTAGTGATAGAAAATAAAGTACAATTCTTATTTCTATGAACTCTCCCCCCCCCCCAAAAAAAAACAGTCCTCAGTATAATACTTAAAGAAGTTTTTTTATTATTATTCTTAGCAAAACATCAGTGTATTGCAATGTTGAAATGCAAACTTTCTTATAGGTTTTTTTTATATTTAATGTATAAAATAAACTGATATCATGAAAAACTATTTTTTGTTATATTATATATTTTTAAATAGACTACTTTATGATGAAAAAAAATTAAATGGATTTTTTTTTTACTTTCCGATTTCATCTTTTGGTTTACGCTGGAAAACTGAAAAGGAAAAGTTGAAACTTTCTAAATCTTCAGGGAGTGCACAAAATAACTGAGATACATATCTCTGGAAATAATTTCTTTTGATTTGTCACCCATGTGCCGATTGGAACGGATTTGATGACTTCATTCCTTACTGACATCATATTGTTTTATAGAGCATGGCGTGATTTATTCTTGATTTTAGGGAGAGTGTTTTTTTTTTTTAATGTATTATCGTTATCTGTAAAGCTTTCCCATGTATTAAATGTTGCTCATAGCAAGTTTTTCTTTAATAATAACATAGATTTTTAATGAATAAAACATTTTTAATTTTTCCTTTAATTTTTTTTTTCCATCATATTTCCTGATTTTATTTGCAGAGACATTTGTTAACATTGCAGCGTTTATCTATAATAATAAAGAGGGAAGTGTGTGAGTGTGTCAGCGCTGTTCTAAAGAATCTGATGCACGTAGAGTTACAAAATTTAAAGAGAAGGTACTTCTATATATGAATTTTTGCAACTTGAAGCATGATTTTTGATTTTTGCATTAGATTTTTTAAATTTAATTTTTAAGCGATTTTTAACGTTCCTTTTAAGCGACTTTTCCACATTAGTGAAAAGAATATGATTTCATTATTTTAACCCAATATAGTAAATTTAGCTCTCTACCTAATAAAGTTGTTTCGGAAGTTGCACAGAACATTTTAATATTATACGAATTTTTCAATCCGATTTTTAGTACTTTTTCGTATTTTTGGCTATTTTTTTTACATTGATTAAACGAAAATTGTTTCAAACTTTTAGCCTAATTTAGTAAATTTTATCAGATAAAATTTTTAAATTTCAGCGATTTACAATACGATTTTTGATGTGATTTTTAATGATATTCTGAGTTTTTTTAAAACTTAGCATCGATTTTTTTTCATATTTATCAATATTATGTGTTTTTTTATCTATCATGGTTGTACCTATTTTTAAATTCATACAATTACTAGCGTAGCCGGGTGCCCGGGTTCAACTCCCACTGTAGGGGTCGGTTTGGGACCACCCGGAGGAGTGACCACATATAATTTTGACAAATGAAATGAAACTGAAACTTAAATTATGGAATATTTCAGCCAATGTTTCAAATGTAACTGCTACCTCTCAACATTGTTAATTTATATTTTTTGAGCATATAATCACATCTTTTGCATAATTTTAAAATAAAAGTTAAAAAATATATGCCAAAACAACATAATTACCCAAATTATGTTTTTGAAGTTTTTTAATCAATAAGGAATTTGAAAGTAATTTTCATTAAATGTTATAATGTAACGAAAGAATAGACTCAGATTACGATGTAGAACATATCGATTTTGTGATTATATCGATTAATTTTAACTTTAAACCTCTAATTTGCTGAATGGAGATTTCATGCGTGATATTTTCCTCATGAAAGACTTTAATAATTTCTTTTCAATGTTGGACCACAGGTATAATTTAGAATGAGTTTTAAGTGCATGGCACGCTTAATTTCTTTAGTTCAGAAAATATGGCTGATTTCGCCGAAATATTAAAATTAACTTAAAAAATTGCAATTTATTTTTAGTATAAAACTCAAGAAACTTTAAAAATATCCTTTTCTTTAACAAAAAAATAAAAATGAATTATGTATAAAAAAATAATAATGTGGAATTTTAATAAAGTTGGTTCAGAATTATAGGACAACTAACGAATTTGTAAAATGTGAAAGAATAACTAATCTATAATGTTACCTTTGGTACTGCGTTAAAGAAGCAATTTTCATACAATATTTGCATTTTTCCTTTTAGCGCATTTTTAAAAATGTCAATTCTTTAATTTTCTGGTGCTAGTTTTTATTGTACTATAAATAAAATCTCAGTTATGGCGATCTAAAAAATACTTTAGAGTCCTGAAAGAAAATGGAGATGCCAAATGCATTTGCGCAAAATTTTTTTATCAACTTTATACAAAAACTGCCGAAAAATTACCTTCCAGAAATGAATTGATTAAAATCTTTTTATGCATTTTTTATATTTATTGTAATCTTCTCTCTCTTTCTCTCTCTCCCTCTCTCTTTTTTCTGTAACTTGTTTTTTAAAACTTTTTTTCGATTTTGAGCTGAGAGTTAAACACTAAAGTATATCTTCACTAACATTGTTACCAAGTGGAAGAGAATATAATGCGATAAATTTTGTAATGTGTAAAGTTAGTATCTATTAAGTTCTAATATATAATAATGCACTTATGGTATAAAATATACACCAGTATAATTTTTTAATGTATGTATTCAACTATTACATTAATACAAGTCATATATCTAAAGAATGAATCCAGGTTGATAATTTGCGGAAAATGCAGACTTCTTAACTATGGTAACACATATGCGCGCGCGATCCCGCAAATTCACGTGTGAGTGCAAGTATTATGTATATAAAAAAAGATGTATGAAAACGTAATTATGTTTCACCAATGGATTTGAAGAATCTTAATCGGAAAATGCAGTCTTCTGTAAAAACTGCGCCTTTGAGAAACTTTGACTTTGAGTCTAACTAAACTAACTAAAAACTAAAAACACTTTGAGAAACATAACTGTTTGTCTCTATTTAGATATTTATAAAAATTATATAGTGCATACTATATTCAAATCATTAACAAACTACACGCATGATATTTTAAAAGTAAACATGAAATATATTATTTCAAGAGATCGTGTTATTTTCTGCAAGATTCGGGTATTACATGGAATTTCCAAAGACTTTGACACCACTAATAATCATAAGAATTTTTACATTTAATTTTTAATACGCGAATTCAAAATTAGCACCTTAATTCACAGGTTCCGCAATATTTTTCTTCACTGAAGTACTTACATAAACTGTTTCCGTTTAATGATAAAATTGTGCGAAAGCAGTTTCTGTTGATTTAGTTATTTGTGTTTAGGTAAAATATCTGTAATCACAATATATGTACCATTAGAGTAAAGCAAAAATTCATATATATATATATATATATATATATATTGCAACTAAAACTGAATAATTATGTTTTATACGTTGAATAATTTAATTCAATTTCATTTAAAATGTGTTGTAGTGACATATTAATTTCTTTACACATTTTCTATTAAATAAAATTATGTGAAATTCGTTAAAGTCAAAAATTTCGTTTCATTTCTTAACAGAGAGACAAATTATGTATAAATAAAATGTCTGTAATTTAGGCATTTATATAAAATAATGTATGTGGACCATTTTGGTACCATGGAGCACTTTGAACCGATATAGACGATAGTTTGTCAAATATAATGTTACTAGGAACAATTTTATATTTGTACCTTTGAAACTTAAAAAAAGCGGCTTTACCCTTCTTATCTTTGACAAATCTAATGTGCAGATTAATTTTTAAATCATATTTAGTGTATCCCAATGCCAATGTATTCTTGAAATGAATGTTTTACTGCTCTTTATATCACTGCTCAATGCTTATTTACTGCTCTTTTTCCTTTTCTCCAACGTTTCAAAGAATTTTCCTAATAACGAGTGTTCCAATTCTTTCAATAGATTTCATATGTCAAGACAGACGATTGATTCTGAATGAATGGTAATGGATCTAGAGGGGACACTTTTCCGCTTTAAAGAAAAATGATACAGCTATATATTTATTGAAAAGTAGAACAGGGTTTGAAATATGTTTGATTGTATAGAGTGGAGAACATAATATATATTGTGATTTCTATGTTACTAGATCAATATTAAATAAACCTATTTAATTGAAAAAAATGATAAAATTTGGTAAGGATTACAACTGAGTAAAAAATAAAACAGACAGAAAAAGCCTTATTTACGATTTATTTATTTCATAAGCTCATTTGTAAAAATTATGTTTTTTTATGATATAATATTTTCAGGAAAATAATGTAGAAAAGTGATATAGTTACACATTTATTCAAAAGTAGAACACAGTACAAAATCTCTTTGATTATGTAAAGTGAAAACATAAAAAAATGTTTCGATTTCTATGTTACACGTGCAATAATATATAAATGTTCTTAATGTGAAAATTGTTAATTAAATTTCGTAAGAATTACAATTGAGCGAAAAATAAAATGGACAAAAAAAGTCTGTTTAGACTTTTCTGTTTATTATGCTCATTTGTCAAGCATTATGGTTATTGTGATTTAATATGTTCAGGGAAAAAATGAAGAAAGGCTATATAGCTACATATTTATTAAAAAGTAGAACAGAATTTAAAATCCTTTTGATTTTATAAAGTGAGAACACAAAAAATTTTGCGATTTATATGTTACTAAAGCAATAATATAAAAATCTACATAATGTAAAAACTGTAAACTAAATTTGTTAAGAATCACAATTAAGTAAAAAATAAATTAGTCAGGAATTAAATGTTTTATGCTTTTCTATTCATGAAGCTCATTCGTAGAGTATTATATTTATTACTATTTAATATATTGAAGAAAGAAAATGTAAAACAGAGACATAGCTATACATTTATTGAACAGTAGAACTGAGTTTGAAATCTCTATGATTGTAAAAAGTGAGAACATAATAAATGTTGCGATTTATATATTACTAGTGCAATAATATATAAATATCCTTCATGTAATAATAGTTATTTAAATTTAGTTAGAATTACAATTGAATGAAAAACAAAACAGACCACAAAAAAGTCTCTTCTATGTTTTTCTATTTATTATGCTCATTTTTAGAGTATTATATTTGTTGTGCATATGTAAAGGGAAAAAATGAAGAACCTGATATAGCTGTATATTTATGGAAAAGTAAAACTGAGTTTGAAATCTCTTTGATTGCATAAAAATTGCGATTTACATGTTACTATCTTAGTAATATAAAAATCTTCTTAATGTGAAACATTGCTATTTTTTTATTTATAAAGTTTATTTGTAGAATATTATATTTATTATGATTTTATATTTTCAGGAAAAAAATGAACAAATGTGATAGAGCTATACATTCATTGAAAAGTAGAACAGAGTTTGACATCTCTTTGATTGTATAAAGTGAGAACATAGCAAATGTTGCAATTTATATGTTACTACCGCAGTAACATATAAATCTACTTATTATAACAATTGTTAATTAAATTTGGTATGAATAACATTTGGGTGAAAAATAAAATGAAACGTAAATTGTTTCACATCTCTTCTAATTATTTGCACATTTATAGAATTTTATATCTATTAGGATTTAAGATGTTACTGAAAAAGAAAGAAGAAAAATTTATACCGCGATAGAAGCACAGAAAAGAAGATTGTCTTGGATATCTACGAGTATATAACTTTTTAAATTGGAGAACATAAAAAATGTGATTTCCATGTTACTGTCCCGATAATAAATAAATACATTGTCTGTTTTAAAAAGTCTGTTTTATGTTTGTTCTAATTATTTGTACACTTGAAGATCATTATGTTTCTTATGATTTAAGGTTTTTCTGAGACTCTAACAATAATTTTTTCTTTGAAACTTTAACCATGATGTATCACAAAATGTTAAAATACTATTTTTCTTTGAAATTTTACTAAGTATTTTTTTCAATTTTTATTCATTTCGATTGTGATTTTGTTTAAGATAAGTCAAACTGATTTATCATTCAATATATTGTATAATAACGGCGAAGCATTTTTCGACAAATCTACAGTAAACTTACACCAAAAAAGTTATTTTATGAAATGTTTTTTTTCTTATTTAATGAATTAATTTTATGTACAAACAGGTTAATATTTTACGTAATAGTTTTATCTTAAATAAAACTATAAATCTTTTTAGCTTAATGATCAAAAATTTACTAAATTCAAATATGTCTGCAATATTTAGAAATTGAAATATGGCTACTTTAATTGGAAAATGAGGTTCAGATTGTTACATGATACATACTATAAATATGTAAGAATGTAACACACGTTAGGATTGCTTGTGTAAGTATACATTAGTATCTTAAGCATGTACGCAGTTTTATAGTTTCCGTTAGGAAATTAATTTGGAAAATTCTCAATATAGAAACACAAAAATTAGATAATAAGGAGAAAATAAAAACCTTTATGAATTAAAGAAATGACAAGTTGTATTTATTCATGCTATTAGGTTAAAAATCCAATTAAAGAAGCTAGAATTTTCAAAATACGCTATTATAATACTTTTAAAATACTATTTTATAAGCAAAATAATTTTTTTTTCTATATTAAAATTTGTTATGTTAGATGTCGTAAGTTGATTTAACAACTTAGTTTTATTTATTTCATTCTGACATATTTGCTTTTGAATAAATTATAATGCTTTAAATAATTCTGCGTTTAAAATATACACTTTATTTTCCTATTTTCTTAAAAAAAATATTCATTTTGTATGAAAGCTGTAACCCTGTTAACTGCAATTTGTCTGACAGTTATATGCGCGCTTTGGGAGAAATGTATAATTGTATAAGTATTGTAAATAATATTGGAGATTGTCATTTTAACTGTAAAATAATATGAAAGATTAGATGTCATATAACTCTCCTCCACTCTGTCTTGAACGAAAATCATAAACCTAGGAAATTAGCTCTACATGATGGTTATACAGTTATCGATACATGTATGACTAATTTATTCATGAAAAAATATTTATAATAAAAAGTGACTTTATAATAATTTAAACTTTTTTTTTCAGAAATCATTCTCAGATATTCGTATTATTTTTAATATATGTAACGACTGTTGTTGCAGAATTGTGTTCAAATTATTTAGAAACTATTAAACATATTTGCAAAGTTACTGTTCGAAAGAATATTGAAATATATTTACGGAAATATTATTTCAAATTTTTTACTAAAAAATGATGTGAATTTGAAATAAAAAAAGAATAATTGCATAAGTTAAGTTATAATGTGAAAAAAGTGTGAAGGAAAAGTTTTAAATAGAAAAATACAAACAGAATAATAATTAATGAAAAATTGACAATCAATTTAAAATTAATAATTGAAACTGATAATGTAGGAAAAGAAATAATTTAAAAATTTACACTATTAGATAATTATAGGGTAAGTACAGAATAAAAAATAACTAAAACCATTGTTGAAGTTATAAAATGGGTTTTTAAAAGAATGACTCTATGATAGATGGGTTAAAAGAGTTACACGAAAATAAATGGTTCTTTTTTATGCTATTTATAAATGTTTCAATTTTCAAAACACATATTTAACATGCGTAAAAGTTAACATGTTGTGTTCTTACTGTAAATTAATTAATGAATTTTAAAATCCCTAAAACAATCAACTTAAATTTTACGAAATAACGATTTTGAAAATAAAAACAATGCAAAGAAATTTTCAAATATAATTAGGAATATATTTCTCAGGAAAAGAGAAACCAAAGTTAGCCTCAAAATTTAGTAATTTTTAGTGCCTGCTAAAATGCCTTGCAAAAGCATGAGAATCTAAATTTTTCCAGAAGTTTTGCATAGGTGAAAAACACAGAATAAAGAGCAGGAAAGGTACAAGAGTAGAGGACAAGAAAATTTTACAAACAGTGAATTTTTTATTTTACATTAATATAGGAAAAATATATATAGTCGAGCCTTGTCAACGGGAACGCTTAAGAGATTTTTTTTTCGTGTGTGTGTAAAAAATGTTTCGTGTTATTGGAACTTAAATATATTAAATGCAACTGAACGGGGCACTCAGAAACTGTTCGTGCAAAAAGTAGTTCGTGTTAAACTTGTTACGGAAGTTTGATTGTAGTAGAAATGTTAAACATATTCTTCTAACTATACATTATAAAAAAAAACTTTAATAGATATTCCTTATTTAGCATTTTTCATAAATAATAAATCCGAATAAAGAGAAATTTGAAAGAAAGTTTTAAATGGTGCATAATCCTGTGATAATGGCATTGGTTTCTCATAATTTAAAGAATAATATATTTCTTATTTAGTTTAGTTTCAAAACATAAAATATAGCTGATTTAAAATAGTTAGATTTAAAAAGAGTTCATTTATTAAAGTGTAATATTTACTTTTTTAATGAGAAAAAAATCATTTTAATGATAATGATATATATAAAAAAAATAATCAGTATATTCTGAGTAGAGTTACTCATTAATACCACATTGAGAACACATATAAAATATCTAGGCATGCATTAGTATGCTTTTATCTTTGAGTAACAAATACTCCAAATAGTGAACAAAAAAATATGTTCTGTGGTGTTTGGCATTTGAATATATTTTTTTCCCATAAAATAATGTATTAGTTTGAGAAAGTTCTCTAACTTTAGAAAACAGAAAATTTTTCTCCATTCTACTTTTGTTAAAATAAATAATGCAATATGTAATTCTTTTTGTCTGCAGTCAGGAAAATTGATAAAAGGTTACTTTCTTTAAAACGTAGCTTTTGTTATTTTCGCATATATGGTGTTTAATACAATAAAAACATTTTTTATGGACTTACACATTTAGCTTGGATTTACGATAACTTTGGAATTTAAGTTTAAAGACGGGTAATTCAAATGATCTTTTGTTTTATTTCAAACAATTTCTCATACCTTTATTATTGTCCTCACAAAATTTCAAAACATTTGGAACAAAAACTCCATTTGAAAACAACTTTAAAATAGGGTCGTGACTTATGGTTACTCTGTATTTACTGGTGATATAAAAAATCACGTAATTGAGATGCGATATAAGAAAGTATTCCTTTAATTTGCGCATTCATTTGTTAATATTTTTAAAAGAAAAAAAACATATGTATACATGTGGTGATCCCGCTAGTAGTTCGTGATGTTTTTAAAATATTGCCCCATTTATAACGGAAAGGGCTTCTTTGCGTAGCTATAAAAAAAGTATTTTTGTTTAAATGTTAGTGCTCCTGTTGTCACATGGTTATCAGCTATCTGCTTTAAGACAAGCCATTTTATGATTTTTTTTTTATCATAAAATATAAACATTTAGTTCTTGAGTAATTGGAGACAATTATAATAGGTTAAAACAATTCACTTCCATTTTTCTGAATTAAACTAATATTTTTATAGCAATTATTTTTTTACAGCTCAAAGATCATATTTTAGAGTATATATTTTTATATTTTCAATTGGTTTCTTCCTCCTGATCAAGATCAATTACAGTGAAACCTCCATATAAGGGACACCTCAATTTAAGGGACAAAAGTTGCAGTCCCATAGATGTCCCTTATTTGGAGGTTTCACTGTGTAAGAAAATCCGAATAAGGGACACCTCTATTTAAGGGACAAAAGTTGCGGTCCCATAGGTGTCCCTTATTTGGAGGTTTCACTGTATTATGATAATGGCAATAAAAAATACCCATAATATTTTTTGTGATTTTGTAATTAATTAATTAATTAATTTTAATTATTTATTTATTTAACTAATTAATTAATTTTTTTTTTATTATTGGACATTCATTAACGGTTGTAGCACTCATGTTAGATTACTTTTAAAACAAGGCATGAAATAGAATAATCTACTGGTTGTAATAAACTATTTGTTGGGTCATTTTATATACTGTTCAAAGCATTATACTCTATACACCAAATGTAATGCATAACCGATTTTTTATGTTTAATTTGTAAATAACTAATTGTAGAAAAAAACATTTGGAGAAAATATGTACTAAACACTTATTTATTGAATGGCAGATAGAAATATAAGTATAAAGCGTAAATGATTTACAACAATCAAAGCCCACTTGGTGGAAAAATTCATTCATCAGTTATTGCAAGAGAAACAAAACAAACCAAAAACATCTTCAAATTGGATTTCATCTTCCAATCATGGTAACTGCATAAAAATTAGAAAAATAATGAACATTACCAATTTCTTCAGATATTTTTATATACATAGGGGAGAGTGGGGATACTTGAGCATAGGGGATACTTGAGCCATCCCTATTATCTCTACAGTTGGTTAATTTTTCTTTCTAAAACTGCCAATATGGTAACATATTTATAGTTATGAACATGTAAAAAAGAAATCACCCATTTTGGTACCATTTTGAAAGTATAGTGATTAATAGTTGTCTTTTCCCACTCCGAAGTAAATATTTGGGTGCATGGTTTTTTTTGTTATTTTGTAATTAAAGTTTTGTTTAAAGTTGCAACTATATACATAAATTTAATAAGAATAATTACAATTGTATTTTGAATCTAAAATAGTTCTAATAGCTGCATGCTTTATTTAGTAAAACTCTAGGAAACAAAAATAGTGGTAGTGGGGATACTTGAGCCAGTGAGAGTGGGGATGCTTGAGCCATGTCTCAACCACCCCTACTAGAAATTAAACATGGGTGAAACAAACCAAAAATAAAATTGCATTCTTTTATTCACTAATAGATTTTTTTCTGGATAAAAGGGAGAATAATTTTTCATTTTATTTTTTTTTCTTAAAAAAATAACGACCTAAAAATGTTTCAAAATGTATATTTTTTAAATGAAAATATCCATTTTATTTTTCATTTTGATTAACAAAATAGCCTGTCTAGATAAATGTAAACATAGTTTTCAATTTAACTTTTATTAAATTATAATAACTTTTTAAAACTGTTTTACAGGCTATAATCTCTAATACATTAATTAATTAAGTCCAACATATTAAAATAATTATTTTTTAATGTAACATATTAAGATTAATATTTTATATTGAAATCGTAACCTCTGTTGCTGTAACTTTTTTTTATTTAACTAAGAAAATTGAAGAAAAATTGGTAAAAAAAAGCGCACAAAAAACAAGAAAAGCAACAAAAATCCCAGTTCAAACTTACCTGCATGGAGCCAAAGAGGAAGACAAAATCGTTTCCTGTGAAATCAAAAAAGTGTTTGAAATTGTAGAATGATACATCTGGCTTAAATTCCGACAGCTACTAAATTAAAAGCATGAGTTCGACAGTATCATCAAAGGAAAATTCTGTCAATGATGGTGATGATGTGGAAAGAAAACCTTCTATTGATGGTTGGTTACTAATAAAATATGCCAGAAAGAAAACTGTAAAAATATTTGTTGGATAAGTGCTTAATATTTTGAAAATAAAATTTGCTCGATGAATTGCAGATTCCAAATTTAAATGGCTCTGAACTGAGGAGGCTTCTACCGTCGTTATAAGTCAAGTTGAAATTATCCTTCGACAGCCAGTTCTAACGACAAAAAATGATCTTATTACTAGCTTTGTTTTCTCAATTGGTTTTGAAGGACTTTATGTTTCATAATTTATCATTCTGTAAAATGTTTGTGCAAAAATAAAGCGAAAAAAAACTTTTGTAGGTATTTTTCCGTCGTGGCTCAAGTATCCCTTAACCATGGCTCAAGTATCCCTCCCATGGGGATACTTGAGCCACGATGTAAAACAAAAAATAAACACTTATTATACATAGAAAAATAGTTCAATATTAATTGAAAGTGGTTTTCAGTTGAAGAAAAAATATCAAATTTTCATTTTCAATATTTTATTTTATTCTAAGAAATTATAAAAAATTTAAAAAAATTAAAATTCAAAAAATGGCTCAAGTATCCCCATCTTCCCCTATATATATATGCGTGTGTGTGTATGTGATGATATTTTAGCGGCATTCCCACAACAACAAAACGATCCGACGAAGCGAAAATGATGGCACGAACAATGTCGATGGTCGATATGTCATAATCAATCACATCACCTCCAATACATTCGCAGCTGAAGCAAGATAACAGATGGAACTCTATGAATGTTGTAGTCACTTCAAATAATTAAAATTCTAGGAAAAATCAGTGAATATCATATTTTATTATAGTTCAATTGCAATGTTTCTCCATCATCAAAACGAGACTTCTCAACTCTCCAAGCCAATGTCGCGGAAAATAACAAAAGAACAAAAAAGGGATTCGGCGCAAAGCCATTTCGGGAGAATCCGGCCACTACGGCAAAATGTACGTGCTTAACATTTGAAAGGTTAATCAATTCTGATCGCTCCGTAAAAACCAACTGACACTCTCAAAATTCTCAGATAAATTGGCCCCGCCTTTTCTGACGCATTGCTATTGAAAACCCACTAAAATTTATTTAAATGTAGTTGTAAATTACTTTGAGCCCTTGCATTGGTTCAAAGGATTCTTTCATATCTCGCGTAAGAATATAAAGCAATCAGTCCCTAAATGCGGATGAGTCAAAACAGCAGCAGACGATTATTCAATAAATAAAACAAAATTAAAGTTTTCGATAAATGTTTTTTATTCTGAAAAATTAAATGGATTTGAGGAGAGAAATTAAGATATCGCAATAATATATTGATATTTAAGTAACTCGTTTTAGGAAAATAATTTATAGATTGTGCTGAATTAAAGAAAAAAAAAATAAAAGGAACTTTAGCCGTTAAAAATATTAATATCTTACGGAAACTGAGAATGAAAGTATGTTCTTATAAAACTTTAGAATGAACTCGAAGCGGGAAAATGGCGAATTGATTTTTTTTACACACACACACATATATATATATATTCATTATATTAATTCTTTTTAAAACAACCTAGAAGTTACCACGAATAGTTCAGTGCAAAACGGATAGGTTTTGTAATTCAGCCAACTGCCGCTAGTCACGTTAGAAAAAAGCAGTTGGTGTAATTATTGAAGCGAGCAATTCTGAAATTATTATACTGTACACAATTAAGAGGAAAAAGAGACGCACTAGGAAAAAAGTAGAACTATTTCGACGGGATTCAGATGAATTCAAGAATATATTTTGACGGAAGAAAGGACGATACACGTTTTATAAAGTGGGTTGGATCTAAACAGTTTGTTCGAACTGTTAAACAGGAAGACTATCATAAAACATCCTGTCTCAGTTTATTTAGGCCACGTGTCCCCTAACTTCAAATCTGCCGAAGACTTTTTTGCTTCTGTTGTAATATGTCTTGCTGAGCAAGGGGTTTCGCTTGAATACTTAGATTTTGTGTACAACATTGATATGATGGTACAGATATCAATACTGAATGGGACGGCGGTGTTCTCAGACACTTCCAGGTGCATCCTGGACTACTACTGAAGTCAGTTGTTTGTTTATTCCATTTGGTTGAATTACTTTTCCACAATCTTTTTTAATGTTTGAATAATAAAACAAATGGTCCAAGATCCTTTGTTGCAAGAATTAGGCTGAATCCCATTGGCACTCA
This sequence comes from Maratus speculifer, assembly GCA_964019185.1. Classification (NCBI taxonomy): domain Eukaryota; kingdom Metazoa; phylum Arthropoda; class Arachnida; order Araneae; family Salticidae; genus Maratus; species Maratus speculifer. The sequence continues at coordinate 174,347,066 of OZ025297.1, read as the reverse complement.
TAATAAATTCTGAATTAATTAATTGTGAAATTCAAGAAGTGGACAGTTGTGCAAGGATCAAATATTTTTTGACAAGCCAAGCTATTTAAAGTGGCAATTTTCGTCTTATGAAAACACCACCCAAATTCGCATGCAATTGGATCACATGTTTATATATGTTCCTTCCTCTTCCTGAGCAGAAAAAAATCCATCGTATGCTTGGAATCCATTGTGACATTAAAAAAAAATATATCACTTACGAGTTTGGTTTGAAATAGAAAGGCAATAAGTGCATAACATACCTACTCAATCATTTGTACAGAACAAAAGCTCTGTAATTGCCCAACAACATGGAGAAAGTAGTATTTTCTGTAATTATATGAAACTCATTATTTGGTCACTCGGAAAACTACAGATGGACATGGTCTTTGATAAGAGGAGGCACATTAGAGACCGAAGGCTAAGAAGAGTATTAGAAGTCAGACAGGTTGTTTCAAGAGTAAACATATTATAAACTTTATCATTCAAATTTAAACTTTGATGCGGGAGACTGTCAGAGTTAATTTATTAGAATGTAGCAAAATTATCAGCTCCGTCTAGTCAACGGAAAATTACCCTAGAAGATATATACTCCTTCGATCAATCAATGATATCCTAGACCGGGATGATGCAAAATTCTTTTACCACACTCAATATGTTGTTCACTGTGTCAAATTGGTAACGGAAACATACCTTAATTTATGTAGGCCCCATATTAAAAGATGGGTTCATATGGGTCACACTGAATTCAAGGTTTGTGATACCAGATTTTTTTCAACCAAATCGTAGCAAAACGTTTCTCCTAAAAGTCTTAAACAGATGAAATAACAAATCATGTATCTAAAGCAAATAGTTAACATAATCATTGATTGGATGGAGGGAAAGGTGTGTGACTAAAACTCGAAGTATAAATCTTCTTCAAACAACATAATTGACGATTTTGATATTTTGTGGAAAACAAGCTGTAAGTCAATTAAGTACACAGAATCAAAATTAAACATTTTCTTAATATACAAAGTTCTAATTTGCATAATTTTTTCTGAAAAAAAAATAGGTATTAAAAAGTAGTTCATGTAGATTATGCGCGCTATTAGACGTTAGTAAGATGTTTTCAAAATTCCCACATTTGTTTACTATAAAGCTTTTGTATCTATTTCAAATTATTCAGTCGATAAAAAAGTATACTACCTATATAATTTGAAAAATAAAAACGAAACAAACAAGACTTATAAAAAAATATTTCCGTGTCGGATGATTTTTTTGTGATGAATTGCATTTATCCCATAATAAACCATTTTTAATTAGGAAATTATTTAGTAGCACTCATAAATTAATTACGAGGAAAAAACTTTAATGCTAATTTTCAACAAACGATTGGAATTTAAAATAAATTGTTGCTTAAATGCGTTGTCATCTTTTAAACCTGTTTTATTCAAATTATCAAAATGCATCTTTTACTTAGCTTTCAGTTAAATACAATTAGTATCCTGAACGAAAATCTGAAAAGCTTGAAACTAATTAATTTATATTTATTGGGTGTCTCAATAAGCTAAAAATACGCAAAAATATCTAAATATATAATCTTTTACCAGAAGACAGCAATTTGTCGCATATAAAGTGAAAATTATGTATTTATCATATTAATTAATATGGTCATTAAATTATTAAATAACATAATCAGGACAAAAAGACTTTGAAAGTAAAATCCTCACAAAGTGACATCCTAATTTAATATAAAGTAAATGTTTAAAATTTTAATTAAACATTGCTTTAACTTTTTTAAATATACAAAATTATACATTACTTTTAAATTCAAAAGAAAGGAATGCCTGTAATTTATTCTGATAATTAAGGCTTTTGCTTGTTATTATTTTTTTTTAAGTTGACTCGTAATTAAAATATTTTGACTGTATGACGGCATAAGATGACATTAAGAGCTTTTATTTTTAACGAGACGCGGATATTAATGTGGAGTAATAATTCTTCAGACCTGAAATCGAAACAATGTAGCATTAATCTTCCAATCATAGAGCTGTCTATTGTTAAAGTAGATCAGACACAACTTCAACAATTTATATGGATATACTACTAAAAGTTTTCATAACAAACTACTTTGTAATAAAAAAAACAGATATTTTATGTTTAGATTTTGTTTAAAATGTAATTTTGATAATGCATTTATTTGTTAGTTAAAAAAATGTAAAAAGAAAGCCTTTGTTTTTTATCTATTTAGTACCTTTGAGCTTACCCGACTACCCGCACACACACAAAAAAGAAACAGTTAAAGTACTAGTAAGCTATCCATATATGCTAAAGCTGACATTAACACACAAACTAATTACCATATCTTAGCGAGCAATATTCTTCCAGAAGACATTATCTTACTTTAATTATAAAGAAATTTACTTTTGTTATAATACATTAATTTATTTCCAAGTTAAAAAGATGTTAATTTACTGTGTTAAATGAAATTATTGACTCATTATTCTAAGACAAAATAGAAAACAACATTGTCATTGCGATAAAGTTTGTTAGTTACTTTCATGAGTTATAATAACTATTAACAAAACATTAAAAATATTTGAAGATTATAGAAGAAAACATGTTTTAAATGTTTTTTTTTTTCAGTAAAAAATCTCTCTACAGTTTTTTATAATTTATGATTCTTTATCTAACTCTTACAACAATAAATTAAAAGAAATAAACATTAATGCCACAAATCCTAATTTAAATGTTTATTTTATTTTCGTACAAAGATTATAAATAGTGAAAATATCATAAATAGGTGATATTCCATTCTTTTGACTGTTCTTGATCATTTAAAATATCATCTTGGCGAAATTTTTGGCACATAATGAGAATGTTTTTGGATATATTACGGATGTAGCACACGGTGTATTGAAGGTTTCACATATACTGTAACAATTAATAGCAATCTTACAGTACTAGCATCAATATAGGAATTAAAAATAATTTCTTCTAATTTTTATTAGAAGAAATCATACTTATAGGAACAATTTAAAAATTAAAATGCATAAAAAAACAATATTTATGTGACAATAGAGTAAATATGAATTTTCATTCGCTTATTAAAATAAAGTTGACATGTATAACTATCTTGTTTTCTACCGAAATTTAACTCGCAAATTAAAGATTACTTTCAAAAAGCCACGTGTCTGGATATTTTTCATTATCTTTCTTTTCTCTGCAACAATGGAAGTAATCCGAATGTCACTATTTTGAGGAAACTTCATAAAAAACATTTAGAATTAAAATTAAAATATAAGAATGAAAAATAAATAAAAAATAGCTGTAATGGGCACATTTACTTATAAACAGCTTTCGTTTAAATAATAATAATTATCAAAATCAGTCCAATATAGAGTTCAGGACTAATGAATGAAAAACAGACTTGTGTATTAAATATATAGATTGTGGCTGTTTTTTTAAAATACACTAATTTTATCAAAACAAATTGCAACAAAAATATTTTGTCATAAATCTGGTAAACAAGATTAATCTTATATGATTGAGTACATATTAAGAAAAATATGCGAGAGATGCGCATAAAGTAGATATCCGCGCATAATTGACGTCATTCTAAAACCCCTCGCATTTGCAATATTACAACGTCCACCAGATGGCGCAATTGTATCTTTATTTGACTAATTCCAACATTAACTTTCTATACGTACTATACACTATATTGCCATTGATTATGGGACACTTGCGATTTTAGACATTTTACTAAATATCTAGAAAAATACATGAGGAATCATCTCGAAACTCGTAGTGTATAAATATAATAGTATAAGTCATACATCTCCGTGAAGATTTTATCCCGAAACTCCAAAGGGGACCGTCAACAAATTAAAAAAGAATGAATATATTTTGAATAACACTGTCAAAACTAATGTAGCAAACGCGCTCAAACTCTAGATTGTGATTGAATGCCTTATTGTAATAAGCCTTGTTCATTTTTATGCAAATAGCATGCATACTCGCAGAGTAATTAAGATTTTTATAAAAATGGTCCCAAATTTTTCCAAGTTTTTTCCTTATAATTTTCAGAGTTCTTAATATAAAATATTATTTTTTTCAGAAAATATGACAAACAACATTGCACACAGTACCCTGTAATCAGAATTAAAAAATAATGAAAATTGTATAAAAAATGAGTTGGTTTACTAAATAATTTTTTACTGCGCATGCGTCAATGATATCAAAATTTCATTTGCATATTATGTTAGCTAAATGTATAGACCAACTTTTGTGAAAGTCACAATATCATAACTTGAAAATTCTGGCAATAATCTTCAATTGAATAAGTCGAAAATCCGTTATTCTCAAAATGAAGCAAAAACAAGAGGGGTTGTATCCATATATTCATTGATTAATGTCAATATAGAATACACAATATGGGATGTACTACTGCATTTGGATAAAATCCCTCATTTTTTTGCTTCATTTTGGAAACAACGGATTTTGTCCTTTTTCTATAGACGATTACTTTCAGAATTTTCAAGCTATGATTTTGAGACTTTTACAAAAGTTGCTCTATACATTTAGCTAACATAATATGCAAATGAAATTTTGATATCTTTGACGCATGCGCAGTAAAAAATTATATAGTAAACCTACTCATTTTTCATACAATTTTTATTATTTTTTAATTCTGATTACAGGGTACTATGTGCAATGTTGTTTGTCATATTTTCTGAAAAAAAATATTATTTTATATTAAGAACTCTGAAAATTATAAGGAAAAAACTTGGAAAAATTTGGGACCATTTTTATAAAAACCTTAATTACTCTGCGAGTGTGCATGCTATTTGCATAAAAATGAACACAATGTATTACAATAAGGCATTCAATCATAATCTAGAGTTTGAGCGCTTTTGCTACATTAGTTTTGACAGGGTTATTCAAAAGATATTCATTCTTTTTTAATTTGTTCACGGTCCCCTATGGCGTTTCGGTATAAAATCTTCACGGAGATGTATGACGTATACTATTATATTTATACACTAAGAGTTTCGAGATGATTTCTTATGTATTTTTCTAGATATTTAGTAAAATGTCTAAAATCGCAAGTGTCCCATAATCAATGGCAATATAGTGTATATGCAGTTTTGCTGTACTCCGTTGATTAAGTAACGCAAAAGTTTCAGTTAAATTTTCCTGGTCTAAAAAAACGAAAGAGATGGCAGCTACTTTTAATTTATTCCTTAATAGTACTATAATTTTTGATAGTTTCAAATATTTGTGTAAATTCAAACGTATTTAAATGAACCATTTTATTTTAAACTTATTTCATACCGAGAATTTTTTCGCACAATAGAATATTTTGTACTTCAAAATATTCAGTTAGCCCATACAGAAATTAGAAAGCGAGATATTGTAAATTATGTTAATTCAGTGAGAAATCTGATACAACTAAAAAAATTAATTGGCTTTATGTCTAAATATCACTTTTCTTTACTCTCATATATAAAAAAATCTAATATTTTTTTCTCGTAATTGAGAAGAAAATTTAAGATTTTTTTACATATTCTTTAATATACATATGATAAATCTGCGCATGGAATTAACTTTCATATTTTTAATTTTGTAATAAAAAAAAATTATATAAAGATTCGTGAAATTCCATCGTTTTTTACTATATGCATCAGTAAAAAAATATTATTAAATCTAATATTATATGCACACAAAATCCAGATGTAGTCTTGTGTAGTACATATTTCAGAATTGCTCAAAAATATTAAATTTCAATAAGTAATAACGATTTTTAAAAAATCAATTTTTTAGGTATTAAAAAAATTCTATTTAATTAGACTCATAATATATATTTCGAAATTTACGTTTAGAAATATTAGCTTATTAGCTTAACATTGAAATTCAATGAAGTTCGCAATTTGAACCATATTGTTTAAATTACACAAAATTGTTTAAAATGTAAATTGTCCCTTTAAATTGAAATCCATAAGACATGTTTTTGAAATACCTGTGTAATTTTTTATAGCAAAATTTACGCTGTAAGATGTTTATTCTAATCTTATTTTATTTTATTGTGTAAAAGAAATTTTGAAGAAAAAGGAATTATTTTCATATGTACTAAAATTCTTAATTTTGAATATGAATAATAATTTGAGTTTAACTTCTCAGAAATGTGACTTAATATTAGTCTTAGAATTAAACCCGTTATTTACGAGATAATATTTCTTGGAAGAATTTTAAGTTAATCATCTTAGAACTAAAGATGTGATTATCGAGATGGAGATTCTCCGTAAAAGCTAATACGCTCTGCGGTGTCTCTTTAGAAATGTTGAATAAAAATAATAACTATATTGCAACAGGATTAGTTATGCATAACGATAAAATAAAATTATACAAAATTTCTTTAAATAATCTTTTAATTAAAAAAAATGTAGTATTTAACATTTTCATAAGAAATTTTTAAAAAATGAAATCCCAAATAAAAATGGATCTTAACTTATTTTTCGTAATTACGGCGAAATGGAACAGGGAATATTTTTTCTCCATTGTGAATGTATTTCATGTTTAACAAATATGTTTAACAGAATGTCTTAGTTACTTCTTAGTAACGGATTTATATTCCATTCTCGAAGTGTAAACTAATATCGCAGCGGTGTACTTATTACACTGTAAAAAAATACGTTAAATTTACATTAAATCCGTTAAATTGTAGTAAAATTAGATGTATTTTTTTATTATATATAATTTTACTTTTCTTTTAAAACAGTGTAGAACTTTACGGGTTAGAATATCGATTTGTGCCAAATACGCATTGTTGGCTATGTAATTTATAAATACTTCATATTTTATAACGATTATTATTTTTATTTACATTTAAATTATAACTTTTGGCGATAATTTACATAAGGTACCTGTGCATAATATGGACACCCTAAGGAAAATGTATTTTTTTCACACCCATGTACACGTGATAGAACTCCAAAAATATATGACCATGATCCATGGACTATTGACTATCCTTATTAAAATTAGCGACCTTGTAATTATTATTTTTATTTAAATGATAAAAACAAAAAATTTTTACAAATGTCCATATAAGGAAGCACTAGTCCCTATTATGAACAGGTGGCTTCTTATTGACCTACTGCACAGAGGGCATCAATGAGCCGCCACTCTTCTATGGAATTTTAGATGAGAGGGGATAAAAAATATATCTTAAAATATTGCGAGGAGGGAAGGGCACAGTAAATATCTTCAGAACATGCACTTTAGAACGGGGGGTCATTTTCGGTTGTGGCTTCTTCGAAGACCGAAGCAAAGCACCTCAGTTACTACAAAATGTTATGAAATAATGTAATTGGTTTTGCTTATCTTTCTATTTTTGTGAATCGGAAGATTCACCTGCTGTACTTCCAATGTAGACAATAAGGTGTCCATATTGCGAATCGGGAGTAGCTTTATTAAATCTTGTAATAAATAAATAAAGAAAACGTTTTTAAGCAATATATGCAATAGCAATTGAAAATATGTTTTAAAAGCTTTCTAAAACACTTCACTTTTCAATATTTAAAGTGATTTTACAATATCTAATAAGAATTTAAACTTACCTGTAATTACTATCAGCACACCACGAAACAACAAGTTTTTTTCTAAATGGCGAACAGCGCTCTTTTTTGTACTTTGCTGGCTTAATTATCTTTTCAGCTGCTTTTTTTCACGGACATGTAGAGCAATCTCCCTATGAAAATTGTTACTTTTAAAAGTATTAGGGGTGTCTATATTGGGAGCACTGTCCATTTTGGGTACAAATACCTTAATAGGAATTTTTTCTAATCGGTATTTAACGAATTTCTCAATATTATTATTTGTTAGTCACTTAAAACTAGAACAAGTACAGAAAAGGATTCGAAAAGTCATTTCTTCAATTATGGATTTTAACGAAATGGTTCTAATCTTAGAAATTACCATGTAAATATGTCAGCAGACGCTGTTTATTCAATTAATATAGGAAAATTATATTAATCTAACTAGCTAATTAAATCACAGACACATTGATGTAAAGGCTTTTAAACATTATGTAAATTTAATAGAAATATAACATCGTAAATATGTTTCCATTTATTCATTTTAAATAAATGTTGACGATTAAAGCTCTCCGAAAGGATAAATTATTATAGATTATTAATTATCTGTTTTTTTTATTTATTTATTTTGTTGACATTGGATCATTAATTTCATCTTTCTCATTAGTCTAGTTCTAGAGCTTAAGGATTCTATAATAATAAAAAAGTCAGCTCATTACAACATTATATACTACAATACAACATATAATACATACCCTGCAGTACAATTTAATTTTTGTTGTTGGCCCATGATTTTCTATACTGAGGTAAATTTTTATTATTAGTTTGTTAGATTTTCCGTCAAAACGACAGTGTATTACTGTGCAGATAATTAAAGGGATATCATTTTTACTATGGGTTCACAACAACTTTGACTTTAAATATTTAATAAGAATATTACAAACTAAAAATAAAATAAATTTTCTCAATTTTTCTTAAAATACAAATGAATTAATCTCACTTTATTTTTAAATTCCAGATCGGGTCCTTTCCTTCATGTATTTAAATTTTTACATATCTATATTTTTATTTTAATAACAGAAGAACAATCTGCTGAAAAGACAATGAAACAAGTTTGCAAATTTTGCAAATTTAATTACTTTTCAGAAATCTACAAAAACCTCCCAATCGGAAAATCTTTTTATTTTTCAAAAATATCTCTTCAAATAACTTATCTTTTGCATTCCGAAATTCTGATAAAAATTTTCCTTGCAAAAAGTTCCTATAAAAATATCCACGAAATGGGTCTGTTTACAGACAAGCTAAATCCACTGAAAGAATATCCATAGTCTTCTGTCAACTTATAGAAACAAATTAAGCACATCAGGGTCATTTCATGGTAACTTATTTTACATTAAACTTATTTTCAGTAATTTTAGCAATGCAGCACACAAAAAAAAACATTCAAAATGTAAATTTGACATGGTTTGTTAATTAAATTTATTTAAAGCCTTATTTAGATGGGAATTACCTAATTTTACTGTTATTTCTTCAATTTTGGAAATTATATTTACTGTGGTAATTGACATTACTGAAAAAAGAATGGCTACCGAAATCTTTCGGAATCTCTCAATAGAAAAAAATCGTTTTATTTTCCAAAAATATCAATTCAATAACGTATCTTTTACATTTTGAAATTCTGATAAAATTTTCCAAAATAAAAAGTTCCTATAAAAATATCCACGAAATGGGTCCGTTTACAGATAAGCTAAATCTACTGAAAGAATATCCATAGTCTGCGAAGTTTAGCGAAATAAATTAAGCACAGCATATGAAGAAGGAAATTCCCATATTCAGTATGGTGGATTGTTCTTAAATAGTGAGAAAAAATGTAACATTAATCATAATCTACACTACATGGCCAAAGATGAACGTCCACTTGCAATTTTTGACATTTTCTTAAATATCTCGAAAAATACTGGAGGAATTATCCTGAATCCTTAAGTGTGTAAACATAATAGTATAGGTCATATATTTCCGTGAAGACTTTCTCCCGAAATTCCATAGGGGATCGTCAACAAATTGAAAAAGAAAGATTTTCTTTGCATAACCCTGTCAAAACTAATGTAGCAAAAGCGTGCAAATTGTAGATTATGATTAAGGAGTTTATTGTAATAAATTGCTTTCATTTTTATGCGGATAGCATGGATAGTTGTAGAAATATTAAGTTTTTTTTTAAATTTTTTCAAGTTTTTCGCTTATAATTTGCAGAGTTCTTAAAAAAATAATGTTTTTAGATTCGAAAATATGACAAAAAAATATTGCACGCAACGTCCTCTAATCAGAATTACAAAATAATAAAATTTGTATGAAAAATGAGCAGTTTTACTAAATGGTTTTTCATTGCGCATGCGTCGAAGTTATCAAAATTTCATTTGCATATTGTGCTAGCTAAATGTATCGAGCAACTTTTGTAAAAGTATCAAACGCATAGTTTAAAAATTCTGAAAGTATTCGTCGACTGAATAAGCACAAAATCCGTTGTTCCCAAAATGAAGCACAAAAATAAGGGGTTATATCACAATACAGTAGTGCGTGCCATATTGTGTATTATATAGTGGCATTAATCAATAGAGAAATGAATGCAAACCCTCATCTTTTTGTTTCATTTTGTGCTTATTCAATCGACGAACATTTTCAGAATTTTTAAGTTATGCTTTTGATACTGTTACAAAAGTTGCTCTATTTATTTAGCTAACAGAATATGCAAATAAAATGTTGATAACTTTGAAGCATGCGCAATGAAAAAATATTTAGTAAAACTGCTAATATTTTTATACAACTTTTAATATTTTGTAATTTTGATTAGAAAGTCTTTTGTACAATATTTTTTGTGGTATTTTCGAAAAAAAAAACATTTTTTTAATTAAGAACTCTGGAAATTATAAGCAGAAAACTTTAAAAAATGGGACTGTTTTTATAAAAACCTTAATATATCTACAAGTATCCATGCAATCAGCATAAAATGAAAACAGTTAATTACAATAAGCTATTTAATCATAATCTACAGTTTGAACGCTTTTGCTACATTAGTTTTCACAGGATTATTCAAAAGATTTTCGTTATTTTTCAATTAGTTCACGTTTTTACCATCTCGAGGTTTCTTTTTCATATTAAATTAATTTTAAGAGTTGAAATATATTTCTATACAGTTATTTACACTACCAGACTATCTAGTAATTCCAATTTATTCAATAAATATGACATTCCAATGATGTATAAAATAGAACAATTCTAATAATATGTAAACATTCCAAAACATTGCGATCGTCTACGCAACGCAAAATTGGTTGCCACTTAGCATCATGTAAATTTCTCGCTCGCAGGCGAGCCATGTCACGTGATCACTTTCACCGGAGGGAATTTCGCAACACCCCTATGGCGTTTCGGGAGAAAGTCTTCACAGAAATATATGACCTGTACTATTATGTTTACACACTTAAGTATTAAGAATAATTCCTCAAGAATTTTTCGAGATATTTAACAAAATATCAAAAATTGAAAGTGGACGATCATTTTTGGAAATGTAGTGTACCACTGCGAAAAAGATGCTCAATTGTATGAAGAGTAAGAGAAAAATGTAAATAATAATAAAAATTTTAATATTAAACACGGCCGCTAAATTATTGAATTTTCGTAAAAAAATGAAAACAATTTAATTTTCGCTGGATGATGTTTGGCAAAGAAATAAATGTTTTAATAATTATCAAAACCTACTTATGCGGGACAGATGTTACATTATATTTCATGGAAGTAAAATGAAAACTAGTAAATAACAACTTTTTTTTATATTTACTAATGTCACAATTTTTTTGAAATTCAAAAAAATAGAAAAAGATCAAATATTGATTTTATATTTTTTTTACTCAAAATAATTGTTTTCCTAACTTAAACCTACCTATGCTAAAAAAATGTTATACAGTGGTGGTCAAAATTATAAAGACAAAATAAAAATCGCCAGATCTCGGCTACATTTGGTCGCAAACTTATGCAAATTTAATGGCTGGAAACCAATTTAAAATGAAGAATATTTTTGTAAGTTTTTATGGAAATATGTGAAAAATTCATATTCTTAAAAAGTATTATGAATTTATACAGCTATATGATATGGACAAAATTATAAGAACAACTGTAATTTTGTGATCTAAAAAGTAAATTTTGAGTGATTTTTACTCTGCACATTGAATGTCTTCATGGTATAAATGCCTAGTAAGACTTTGGGATCATCATATTCTGTTTTTCAGTCATGCCGCTAGATAGAAAAATTTCGGAGTTTGAGAAAAGGAAAATTGATACATTTAAAGATTCGGGACTTGATGTAAGTCAAATCTCGACAAAGCTTAATAGATCTTGAACGGTTATTTACAATTATCTTAAAAATCTCGGTAAATATGGGCGGCAAAGACTTACAGACAGACTATCTTCTGTTTCGGTACTGTAGAAAAGGATGATAATAAGGTGAGTTTCCTCCAAAAAAACAAACATCAACAGAAATAAAATGTGAATTGTAGTTAGAATGCAGTGCTGTTCAATGCGTTTTACTAAAAGAACAAAAAAGATCGCTGTGGTAAAAACATGTCACGACCTCCTCTTACAAAAGTTCTTAAAAGACTGAGGATGGAGTTTGCCAAAAAATGCATTAATATGGAGAATTGTGAGATTATGAGACTATGTTGTTTTTACCGATGAGGAAAAACTTAATTTGAATGGATCAGATGGTTTTCTCTACTTCTGGTATTTTCTGCGTAGTGAAAAAGAAATTTTCTCAAAGCATGCATTTGGAGGTGGTTAAGTAATGGCCGGGGAGGTTTTGCAACTGGTGGAACTACTCCAGTAGTTTTTTGTGCATGATAGAATGAATTCTAAAAGTTTGTTGAAGTATTTGACGATAATGTTTTACCGGAAGCACTGTTAATAACAGATGGGAATGTTTTTCCCAGCAGGACAATGCCTCAGTATTTGATCCCCAAATTTCAAAATCGTGGTTTGATGATAATTTCGTGAGACTAGTTGATTGACCGGCCAAAAGACCTGAACTGAATCCAAAAGAAAATCTGTGGAACATGCTGGCATACGAAATACACAAAAATGGTATACAATATAAAAACAAGCAAGAGCTCATGTCCTCCATCAAATAAGCCTAGTAAAAAATACCAAGAACGTTCCAAAAACTCCATGAAATCATGACTGATAAAACTGGTTAAGAAGAATAGGAAGATTATTAATTATTTGTGTGTTTCAGGAAAAAAATATTCATTGTATTTATAATTTTGTCCAATTTTTACAATGGTATATTTTTTAATCATGACAAAACATACATATTTTGCATTTTTCAATGTTTTGCATTTTACAATGATTTTTAACATAAAAAATCATTATATGTATAAATTTCATTTTTTTAGTCCAGAAATAATTTTTTATTGTTTTTATAATTCTGATCACCACTGTATTGTTTGGATACTAAGTGACAAAATATAATTTCAAATTTTAATACTGCCACAAGAGTATAAATATCAAAGAAGGCAATTCCAGCTTTTTTAGCAAAATATTTGTTTATTTGCTTACTGTGTATCGTAGTGTACTTTAAAATCTATTCCAACATGGCGACTTTAAAAAAAGGTATGATTTGTCCCATGTTTCGTTCTGGCTGTGGTATGCAAATGAATATGTTTCCTACTGCGAAAGAGTTGCATAGTGCGTTCGTTGGCATCCAAAAGATAACCGTTGAAAAGAACGAGCGTTTACATCTACACGTCCCTCCTCGTGTGAGGAAGTTGTTAAGTCAGAGGAGATCTTTGAACGAAATTTAATACCAAATAATTGACCACAAAAGCATTTTGAAGAAAAATTGAATCGTAGCATGTCAAATATAGAGCTCTTTTTAAACATCACAAAGCAAGAAAATTTGTTGAAAAAAAATTGCAATCAAATTGATCTTTAAAATAAAAGTGCTTTATTTTATATATCGACATGTACTTCTGAATTGATTGAATGTTGCAACTGTCAGAAAGAGCAGAATATAGTAATGCACGAGAAGGAATTTCTATTACACCAGATAACTGAAGAAAAATGGTAATCGGGCCACTAGACGAAAAGTCCTTTTACAAATAACTAAGGCATACAAACGAAATCGAAGCAAGACCAATACGTGAAGAGAAAAGAAAACATTGCCTGATTTTTCTTTCAATTTTATAGATTTGAATACAAATACTAATAATATGTATAAATTAAAGTAGCGTATGTGCGATGTACTGACTTTTCTGTATCATCAGTTATTATTGAAAGTAGGACTCAATCTCTTATGACGTCTGTGTCATGCATGAAGTGATGAAATTTTTGCCGTAAGCAAAACATTGAGCCGCTTGGAATTTCTGGTTGAGCAGATGCTTCTATCATGTCAGGTGCATTTCAATGGACATAGGGGTCAATATAAAAGTATTACATCTCCAAGCGACGCCTAGAACGGTTTTGACCTCAGCAATTGTGCGTGTGATACCAAATCAAGAAACATTATTGTATTGTCATTTATGGAACATTGTGACCATAGTCAGTTTGGTTGATACTACGATGGACGTAAATACAGAAGTATATCATTAGATGACAATAAAAAAGAAAAAACACAATAAAATAACACGAAAAGTTTGTATTAAAACGTGATCACGTGTTTATAGACCACTTTTCTGTAAATTGTGGTACTATGCGAAATATTTTGAAATCGCATTTTTTTTCCTTGTCAAGCGTTTACGATAATATGAATGTAATATATTGGTTCAGATTAGTCACGACGGAAAATCTGTTGGCACTTGTGTCGAAGGATGTATCATTAGGAATATTGAGCTAAACCTCAGGAAACCATTACAATGGTTTTGTTCGCCAGTTACGTGCCAATGATAATCCATCCCCTACGTTAACGTTTTACGCACGTGGATAAAACCGAGCGTGATCCAAGCAGCATTCCTGTTGAAATAGCAAAATTGTTAGCTAGGATTGAGAAGCTGCTGGAATTTTCATTTATTCCTAAAGAGTGCACGAAAGACTTAAGTACTAATAAAGTGTACCTAATAAAAAATTTTAATACCGTTAACTGTGACATTGTAGCGACAGTCTTTTGAAGAGAAATTCTGAAAATATTTGCTACTCAAGGACGTTGACAAGCGCGAAAATAATTTTCAGGCTTTTTATAGCTTGCGAGAATCTATCCGAGGCTTTCGTAACATTAAGGACGTTCGCAGAAAATGTATTTGTGCCTACATGGTTTAAGATCAAAATGAAACCATGTGTTATCTAGGATGCACACCATTTGTAATAATCATTTAGTTCTTTTCCATTATTTGTCGAGTGATCTAATGGATTTCTTACAGTATTCTGTTACAAGAAATGAGTTTTGGAAATCTTGAAAATATTTTAATATTGAAATTAACGAACGACAGAACACACATAAGGGAATTGCCTCTTCAAATAATTCTAATGCGCTGTTATTCAAATAGTTTACTTTATTAGCAAACATTGTAACAAATAATGTCCGTTTTTTCAATTTACCAACATTTGACCTTTTTGTGGCAGATTACGTGCATTTGATTAAGTGGGAAAATGTGTGCAGATCTCTCACTCTCATCTCAGAAGCTATTATGTATACAGCAAACATTTAGGTAGCAATATTATCTACCAACAATGTGCAACTTTCACGCTACGGTATCAAGAGTCAAAAGAGTCTCATATTCATTATCTGTTATCTGTTGACCACTTAGAAGAGATTGTTTCATCAGCAATCGCATCGAATCACAAAAACTATTGCCAAATTTGAATGTTAAGCATGACTACCTCAAACTGTAAATTCGATGCTTTTTTCAGATTTTTTTTTTTTTTTTTTTTTTTTTTTTTTTTTTTTTTTTTTTTGTAGTTTTATAATAAAGAAGCTGAAGGTTTTTATTGTAACGAACTAAGTGTTCAATCAAGGAAGTAAACATTAAAAAATATTAAAATGCGTATTTTTCTTAACAAAAATCACTTTCATTTTTTTCCCATAAAACAGGGTTAAATACATAAATTTGAACCAACATACCACAACACTTAAATTTTAAATTACTGTGCTTCATTTATATATATTTCTTTTAAACCTCCATAAAATTGAATATCTTTTCCGCTTAGGTAGGTTTTGATTAATATTAAAACAATTATTTTGAATCAAAAACCATGTAACTAAAGTTCTTTTTCTTTCTTTTTTTTAAATTAAACCTCATTGTGCCAGTATTAAATTTTTAAATATTTTTTAAATTAATTTTTCTTTAGTGTCCGTCGAATAGGACATATTTTCCGTAGCGATAGGTTTTCAATTTATGAAAAAAAAAAATCGATCCATCCAAATATTCAGTATATCATGCAAAATACGGCAAGATGACATCGATTTGTTTTCGAAAAATAGCAAAATAAAAATATAAAAAAACTTTTTTTTAATTAGCGTTATAATTTCTATATTTCTTCACTCGCTTTATCATCTGTACAACATAGATTATAAATTTTCGACATTCTTTTTGAACACATTTCCAAATATTAATATGCTTATTCATACATGCTGCTGATTATGTTTTACAATAAAATATGGATAGTTGACTTGTTGACTATTAAATTAATCTAAATATTCTGGTTCTGAGATTTAAGTGACCTGCTGAAATTTTAGATTATTGACAGAAAGAAAGCAACTTGCATATTCCTAGATCATTTAGCACACATAGAACAAGGAACTACCCAGATTTTTCCAAGACAAAATGACTACTTTTACTAGAAGTTTATAAATAAGCAAGTTTGACATGAAATATGAAATTCATTAATAGACTTTAAACAACTATGCTAAAAAGAAACCTTAAAACCTCTGTTTTATACAATAGACAAAAAACATGTCATGTTACCTGCTGTACAGAGGAACAAACGATTGTATATAGCATTTAACCATCAAATGGCAGAATATTTACGTAACAGAAAATCAGAAATATGCAACTTTAATAGTATAAGAAAAAGCCAAAGTAGTATCCTCGAATAAGACATAAAATAACTGAAATATATTTTAAAGCATTTTTCACCTATACGTGTATCTTGTTATAATTTTTTTAATAAAGTTGTTCGATTATATTAGTTTAGCATGATTTAATCAAATATATTACAAATATCAACAAAATACATGTTGACCAGTATAATAATGCGTGTTATTAGATATCATAAAACTTTACAACGATTTATAGCATTAAAAAATAATAAAATCTTTTATAACAAAAAATATCACATACTATAAGTAATTATAAAAGACATTTTGATTGACATTACATTTGATTAATTTTTTCTTTATTTGAAATTTTTTTAGCATTCTTTCATAGATATTTTAAATTGTAACAAAACTTTATTTTAAAAAGCTATAATAAATCATTTAAAATATTAAATTGCACTGAAAGTTTTATATTGATGAAGAAATGATTGTGTAATTTACATTCAAAAAAATAATTTATCATAATAAACTTATATGCGTTTTTAAAGGTATATTCGAAAAAACTCTATGGTTAATGAAGACGGCATTTTGAAAGTCAGCAGAAGTGTTGAAAATAGCAAGGAAATTACTGAGAAAAATATTTTACTGAATTGTTATGCCGAATATGTCCGTGAGATTTTCAATTACGTATAAATACATTTTACATTTCTTTCTGGTTTTCGTATTTCATTACCATTTCTGGAGGTAAAATTACAGCCATTATAGTTTTTTTAAAGGTGACAATTGTTTTCTATCTTCACAAACCAAGTATGTCACACGCAAGGTATCCAGCATAAATCTTCTTTTAAAGAAATTATTAAAAATTTCGATATAATACATCTTTTACACATATTCAAGGTTTTGTATAGAATTATTTGCACGAAAAAATATAACGATCTGATCTTTTTGTTCAACAGTATAATTAAACGAACGTGAAAAAAGAAAACTTACACTGAAAATCACTATTTACATAATGAAGTTTGCATTCAATGGAACGCATTATTATAGAATAAGTAAAAAAAAAATGTCTAAAAATATACTGTTATAAGCATCATGGTAATAAAAATGCATTTGCAAGAATGTAATTTAAATGCATCTAGAATTATACTAGCATACACCTACATGCACACATATACATATGTACATCGTTTTCACTGTATTTGGCTAACAATAGCAATGTGGTAATAACGACACAAAAATTGCAGGATTATTAAAACACCAGTGTTGATGCCCGCTATTGGATGGTGGGTTATAATTTTGTTTTTCACATAAATTTCAACAAGATGGAAAGTGCACCTGAAGCGTAGCAAATTAAGTGCGTTCGTAGTTAAATGAAATTAAAAATTATTCAGATCTTGCTATTATAATATGCAGTACTTCGGATACAGAATTGTAGTCGAAATCTTTTGTTTGTTCCTGTAAATACTATCTTCTTTTTATTATACATGAAGTAACTCATATTAAACTGCAGTAACGTATATCGATTTCATAAAATATGAAAAAGTTTAATGTAATTAACACACGCCCAAAACAATATTTCCCCGTATACCATAATGCAGTGTTATACATTTGAGTACTCCTGTAAAATAATAATTAATATTCTGGTACAGAATGCATATTTTAGTATCTACTTCATAGATTCATGTCAATTCTATTATATTCGAAAGAGTGTAACATCATTATCCTTAAAAATATTTTTTCCTATTATCCGTAATGTGATGGAATACTTTTCATTGTCCTTGTAATTAAACTATTCATTAGATTTTCAGAAAATTTTAACTGACTCGACAAAATTATGCAACAATAATATATTTTAAAGCTCAAGAGATTTGGTTGGATAGTTTTTTCTCAATTATATGTAAACAGACAGGCGGACAGATGGACAGATAGACTGAATGACAGACTAGAACTTGGTGTAATGCTTTGCAACGTATATCAATTTCATAAAATATTACATAGTTTAATACAATTAAAATGCGTACCAAACAATGTCTCGATGTATAATTATGCAATGAAAAACTTTTCTGTGGCCCTGTAATTCAATAAGAAATATTTTTTGCACTACAGATAGTAAAGAATGTATATTATAGTATATACGTCATAGATGCATATCAACTTTATAATGTTCGAAACAGTGCAAGACCGTTAGAATGCACTTGAAACTTTTTCCCGATTAACCGTAATTTATCGGAATCCTTTTGATTGTCCCTGTAATTTTACTATTCTTCGATTTTCATAAAATTTAAAATGACTCTAAAAATATATATAATAATAATATATTTTAAGTTTCACACGATTTGGTTGGTTAGTTTTTGAGTTGCTGTATGCGGACAGAAGTGTGGACGGACAGAGAGACGGATGGGCAGACAGACGGACTGAACGACAACTATAGGTGCTACGTATTTAAATAGCTACGAATGCACCTAAAACTTGTATAAGTAATTGACGATATGGAAGCGTTTAAATGAGCAAAGCTCGGTTAGTTTGTGTTGTAATTAACATAACATTAGCATTTACAATACTTCTGGGTAAACTAGGCTTTAAGCTATTATACCATAGCAAAATTAAGATTTCTTAATAAAACAAAATGATAACAAATTTGTAATAAAGCTGCATAATTAAAAAAGTCTGCTGTAACTACTGAAATACTTATAATTAATAATTATTGCTATTTTTATAGCACTTTTATTTTTATTTTTATTTTTATATAATTATTTATTTTTTTTTATCTACTCTCCACGAAAATAAATATTGTCATTTTCCTTACCCATCATATGTAGTATAGGGTAAGTCTTGCAATCGTTTTGAAAATCGAAAATAAATTTTTTTTCGGATATACACGTTTCACATACTAAAGATTCCGAAAAATATTTAAAAAAAAATGCCGTCCGTCCGTCTGTATGTCTGTAAATGCTCTATCTCCCGAAAAAAGTAAGATAGAGATTTGAAATTTTCTGTGTACTTAGTATGTAAAAATGTGAGAAAGCCTATTTAATATCAGTAATCTTGATTATCCGAAACTATTTTTTCGGATCTCGAAAAAATCGTCCTGATGAAAGGTATATAATTTTTTTTTTTTTTTTTTTTTTTTTTTTTTTTTTGTATTTTAAGGAATGAATATAGAGGCAATAAAATAACAAAACTGTTGCATAAGGAAAGAAGTCAATCGGATTATTAGTTTCCGAGATAGCCTGTTTTCCACATTCTTCGATTTTTCATGACCCTGTATTTCATTCAAATTTTAATTCGCAGATATATTTTATTGAAAATGAGACGGTTAATCCGACGCAGTAAGCTGTAAGTTAATATGATTATTATTTTTGGAGTTATAAGGTTGCTTCCTTTATGCAATTTGGTACTACTTGAATAGTTCGGCGTTTTATATAATTTGTCAAAATTTGTTCATCAGAAGTTCATTAATAGACCATTACTATGCATATTAAAATATTTAAATATACGTTTAAATTATGTTTTGTAGTTGCAATGCATTAAAAAAAATTGCACATGTTTCATTTTCATACATTATATTATGCATATTTATGATGGGTAAGTATTACCATTGCCGACTATATACTAAACGCCTACCCATTTCTCTAAAAACCACCGAAAAAGCGAAGCTGGATTCAGCTTCAAACCTTGAACCATTTCACTGGACCACGTGTGAGTCCACGTGACGCAAACCCTGCCCAAATTAGCATTGAGTAAGCTGTTTTATTCTCGGTGCACATGGCTCGGTACATGGTCATTGTTTTGATTATGGGTTTGCACGATTGGTTAGAATAACTTGGGCAAGGTATCAGAGTCCTCTCGCAGGAGACTTCCTACATTAATCTGAAATAGATCAGCCTATAGATCTGGTATTACTGTGGTCCCGAACGACTAGTTCCTTTTTGTTGGCAAAAGGGATAACAGAGGGCAAAAGAGCTTTTTGCTGCATGCTTCCGATGCACACAGACGATATAACGGTCTCGGGAGGAGCATGAATTGTAGTGACAGTTTTTTGTGTGAAAAACCGATTTAGCGTTACACTGTGCTTTTTTTTATATACAGATTCGTTTACTTTTAAAACATTTATTCTAAAAGAGCTTTTTAAACTCCTTATTTAAACTTATTTTTTTATGTTTATTTCAATTTTTCTTAATTGTTTTAAAATTGTTATTGATATTACATAAAATATAGGTTATTGAAAGTAATTTTAAAAAGTGTGTTGCAGTTTGTTAGAAAAATCGAGAAAAAAAATTTGACGAGATTTTTGTTTTTTATTTTCATTTCTGTTTCTGTTTACAAAAAGACATCTATTATATATTTTTTAAAGATGACGAATGTTTTCTATCTTAACAAAAGCAAATATGTCACACGCAATGAAACCAGCATATATTTTCTTTTAAAGAAATTATTAAAATTTGAAGTATAATACAATTTTTACACATATTCAGAATTCTGTATAGATTAAAAAGCACGAAATAAATATATCGAACTGATGATTTTGTTCAACAGTACAGCCCATCCAAAGAAAAAAAATCTAACACGCAATAACGAAGTTTGCATACAGTGGAATGCATTATTGTAGCAGTAGTAAAACGGTTCCTCGAAATATCCTATTACAGACCACGTCACCACTATTATGATGCATTTTCAAGTGAATGTAAAATGTAGTTTAAATGCGTCTACAATCATATTCGCAGACACATACATTCACACATATTACATATACATGATTTTCACAGCATTTGGCTAACGAGTAATAATAAAAAAATATTTTCAGAAAAATAAAATTATAGTTGAGTCGTAAAGTATTTATTCTGAATTTTAAGTGTGATACATCTTTTACACAAATTCAATGTTTTACATAAATTAAACAGCACGAAAAAATGTAACGATTGATGTTTTTGTTCAACAGTAACCAATTAAAAAACTAGTTGGATGTGCCAATCCCAAAACTTTCTTCTATCTCATACGTACATTTTAATATTTAAAAAAAAATAGTTACTCATTTTAATGCTTTAATAATTTTAATTCAATACCATACCAACTTTGATTTTTATCTTAAATTTCTGCTTCAATCAATTAATTGGAGTAAAAACGAATTTCCGTCTCTGCACGAGCCGATGGATAATAGAATGATACGCAGATTTTTTTTTTTTTTCAAATTCAGGGAGAACCTACTTGCCTTACCGAAAAATAATCGTATACAAAAAATTTAGTTCAGTTCTAGAACTAACTTCATACACTTTTAGGTAGTGCAATATTGAAAATGGCATAAAATTCTCTATTGCAGTGCCCCCTTACGGCGGATGTTTTTCAAATTCAGGGCGATCCAACTAGCCATAGCCATACACTTACACAAAAAAATTCGTTCAATTTGATGCATAACTTCATGTACTTTTGGTCGGTACAATATTGAAAATGGCACAAAAATCGCGATTGCAGCGCCCCTTCCGGCCGTTTATTTTCAAATTCAGGGGGGACCAACTAGCCATAGTCATACACTTACACAAAAAATGTCGTTAAATTCGATGAAAACCTTCATATACTTTTGGTCGGTAAAATACTGAAAACAGCACAAAAATCGCGAATGCAGCGCCCCCTTCCGGCGGAATATTTCAAAACTGAAGGAGGACCTGCTTGCCACAGCCAAAAACATTCACAAAAAATTTGGTTCAATTCTATGCATAACTTCATACACTTTTTGATGGTAGAATGGCGACATACAGACAGACACACAGACACACGGACAGACAGACATTTTGTAAAAACATGTTTTTTGGAATCTCTGACCCCTAAAACGTGTAAATCCGTCGAAAACCGGAAGTCGAAAAAATTTCGATAACAATA
Organism: Maratus speculifer; assembly: GCA_964019185.1. Lineage (NCBI taxonomy): Eukaryota > Metazoa > Arthropoda > Arachnida > Araneae > Salticidae > Maratus > Maratus speculifer. The sequence continues at coordinate 174,324,578 of OZ025297.1, read as the reverse complement.
CTTTCTTCTATTGAAGACAGAAGAAAGTAACAATAATAATACGAAAAATCAATTTTTATGTTATTAAATTTGCATACAGTGAAATGCATTATAGTAGCAAAAGTAAAACGATTCCCTGAAATAGTTATGTTAAGTGCTTCTAGAATCATCGCGCAGATGCACACATAAGTGTATGTACAGTACATGTTTTCACAGTATATTGCTAATAATAGCAATATGAGTAATAAATAAAAAAATGTTTGCAGAAAAATTAAAACTATAGTTTAGTCGTTAAACACTTATTCTGAAACAGTTTTTTTAAATCTTTAACTAAACTTCAATGCTTATTTTATTTTTCTTAATTATTTTAGAGTCATTATATATATAACTTATATATATATAGAGTTATAGAATACGGGTTATAGAAACTAATTAAAAATAAAGTTATATAGATTGTTATCAAAATCAAGAAAACAAAATAACGTGAGAATTTATTTTTAAATTTTCATGGCATTATATGAGAAATATAAATAACTAAATAAATTTAAAAAGTGTAGTTTTAAAAATATAACAGTTTAAACATGCTTTTTTATTTTGCAAAAGACAAAAAGTAATAAAGAAAAATAAAATAAATCTGAAAACTTTAAATCGTCTAATAATATCACTTAGAGAGATGCCAAAAAGATGACAAATCTTGAAGCCATTTTCACTCCTTTGTATTCTTGCCAAATAAATCCTTTTGTTTGTGCATTTAAGGAAACCAAACTTTACTTTGTAATTAGAAGTAACACAGTCCATCCACCAAAAATATTTTAAAGAAAACTTTTGATGTAAAATGTGAAAAAATCAATTAAATTTGTCGGTATTTTCGTGACGACATAAAATAAAGGTCCGGAATTATTGTTGATACGGCTAACAAAAACCTACCGTTATATATTACCGAAAGAACATTAAATGGTTTTTAAAATAGTGTCGCGGTCGATATCATTTAATATCCAGATATATTTTCATATTTATCAAATTTAGTGGAATGTGAAGCGAAGTTGAAGACTGTATTGTTATCTTCAAAGGGATTTTTGTAATTGTGTTTATACTCTGAACATATTATTGAAGTATAATATTATTTTAAATGAATAAATATTCATCATTTTTACTGAGAAATACTTATTTTTAAAAATATAAATCACAATATCTTAAATTTTACGACAAATTAAAACTCCATGAATGTGTTAATCTTACAGGATCTAAAATAGTTAAAATGCCTGATTTAATATACATATATATGTATATTATGTCCCAGAGAAATGAAATACACTTGTGTGCAAAATTTAAGGACGAGTCCCAAAATGTCAATTTTCAAGGGTTAATTTTCACGAGACTATTCTAAAGGAAGTTATATAATTCGAATAATTACTATCCCTGCATAACATATAGTCCATATAACGCCTCATTCAGGTCACACATGGTCACAAGAATCACAGTCACTACGGCGAAACAAAAAATAGGAAATTTAATACGTCTCTTTTATGAGTGTCAAATGACTACTATATGTGACTCTACTGACAGGTCACTGCGACTGCTGCTTTGTGTTGAGTCACCAGGTGACTTTACAATGTCGTTTTGTATAGGCTCTCACGTGACTGTCATTTGGGGACTCAATTTCAAAGTCATTGATAAATCACCAAATAATGTTACATCGAAGTCACATGGTGACTTTTTATCACAAGACTTTGTCAAATGGTGTCAGAGACTCTACTGTGAAGTAACCACTGTGAAAAGTGGTGAAAAGACACCATGTGAACTTTAATGGGACATTATTTGGTAATTTATCATAATGCAACCTTCACAATGACTTTGAAATTAAGTCTCCAGATGAGAGGTCACACAAGAGTCTCAATTAAACGACATTGAAAAGTCACCTGCTGACTCGCCACAAAGCAACAGTCGCAATGAACTGTCAATGGAGTCACATATAGTAGTCATTTGATACTCATAAAAGAGACGTGTGGGATTTCCTATTTTTTGTTTTGCTGTAGTGACTGTGACTCTTGTGACCCTGTGTGACCTGAATGAGATGTTATATGGACTAACTTTTATGCATAGATAGTAATTATTTGAATAATATTACTTCCTTTTGAATATTCAAGTAAAAATTATAACTTGAAAATCAAATGAAAATTTGCCTTTTGGGACTCGTCCTTAAATTTTGCACGCAGTGTATGTATATTTATATAAATGCTCAATCAATAATTTAGGTTCGAATTCTTCCCTGGATAACTTTTTTTCTGTTTTTTCTTCATCTCGATAAAAAAGCGACTAAAAATTCACGATATTAATACTTAAAATTAAGATTTACCATTAGTCGGTAGTAATGCATTATTTAAAATTTGTAATATGTTCGTAATATTGTGACATTGGAAGATATAGAAAAGTCGTAGGGCACATCGTTTTTTGTAAAAAAAAAAGTTTCCGATCTTCCGCACAGGATACGGGCCGAGCAAATTAAAAACATTGTAACAGCTGTATAAAAAATAAACATTGCAATGCAAAAATTTTATTTAAATTCCATCATATATTAGAGAGGGAAATGCTCCATTTTGATCAGGGAAATGAATCTAATTGCAGCCATTCTATTCCAAAATACTGGTCACTGCATCTCCCTCCACAATACCTGCCAATTAACCAACAATGCACTCGGAAAATAACTTGCGCATTATACGTCAAGACATCCTGGTGGAAAAAGATTGTCTGGAATATTCGATAATATCAAAATAGATGCCAGGCATGTTAATAAAATAAACTACTTGGCATCTAGAATAAAAAATTGTTAAATCGAATGTATTCCACAAGCGATATATTTTTAAGAAGAAAAATAAATGAATTTATTCATAAATATAAAACGCGAAATAAAACAGAGTGAATTTTTGAATAACTATACTTTTTCGGAAAGTTATACATTAATATATGTGTAAATTTTATAAAGATTTTAAAAAGGGGTTGACAAATATAAGGAAAAAATAGTGTATTGTATTAGTAATTTACGAAATAGGATTTATTTAAATATATTTTTAATTTAGAGCCATTTTTTAGTTTTACGTGTAAGGGAATAAATATTTTTAAGGTAGATTATGAATTTATATCTTTCCTTAAAGATTAATAGATTAGATCTAATAATAGGATTTTAATTTCAATCAGACGGAATATGTAAGGAGTAAATAAAAAAATAAATTTTGTAATATATATGTTCAACCATTATTTAAGTTAAAAATTCTAAACTTTTTCTGCTATTTTCTTTATTTTTATTGGCAAGTTAGCACAAATGTACGGAATAGTCCGGCCGTGGAATTATAATTATTAGTTTATTTATTTTTCCTTCTTTTCGTAAATTCGACGTCTGGTATTTTTTATTGCAAAATAATGCATTTGTAACGATTCTTTTTTATCATCAAATGCTGTCATTTTGTTTTAAAATTTGCTGCTGCATGGATTATGTTGACCGTGGCCTTATGTTAATTAAAACTGTGTGTTGTCTTTCTAATTAAATTAGTTTTTGTTAACGTTATAATTATTACTTATTAAAATAGTTATATTAATAGTATTATTATAATAAATTTACATTAATTATAAAAGTAGTAAACAATATCATATTTACTATTTTCATATTTCTACTGAATATTGCTTAGTGAAGTATATCGTTTAGTGTTATTATTTATCCTATAATAATCTATGACGCTTAGAGTGCGTAGAGCATATTTTCATATTACAACTAAAGGAATGAACATTTAAAAATTAAATATACTACACATCATAATATAAAAACTTTCAGTAACTTCAAATGCGGATATTGATGAGATACGAAAATGAAAAAAAAATATATATATTCCTAAAAAATTATTCATCTAGATTTTAAATACAGAAACTAAACAAACGTCATTAGGAAGATGTCTTAATAGCCCTATCATTTTTTAGCTAAAGACAAATTTTTCAAATTCTTATCTATTACAAGACTGTACATGCTGAGACAAAACAAGAGATATCTGATTAACAGGACCATGTGTCTATCCTTTCTTTTTCTTAAAGAAAAAATATATTCTCAGAAAGATGACTAAAATACATATTAAATTATTCAGTAACATTAAATGCATTGTATTCATCCACTATAAGCTTAAAATTGTGTTTTATTTATTGATTAAAAACAAACTTTAATCAGCGTACAATTTAATTAAAAACACACATTAATCACATTTAAAACATGATAACACTACTCATTTTCATTGTGTTTTATTTATTTATTTTGTTCGTAATTCCGTAAAATATGCATAAGCGATAAAAGGATTTCTGAGACAAAAAAATGCGCCTATAAAATCCACATTGGAATAAATATCTAAAGAACTCAAAAAATCCTAAATAAAATTTCCGGAAACATCAATTCGGAAACTTACAGTGGGATTATTTATTACCACAAAGGTTAAAAATCACTTTAATTTTTATTTGCAGTCAAATATATTGCAGTCAAACTATTAAAATAAATCAAATCAATCAAATATTTCTTCTAAAAACAGTATACTTAAATCATATTTATCAGTATTTTATATCTTTAGAATGTCTATAACTCTATTAGAAAAAAAAACTTTTTTGTTTGATATTTTTTTGAAAGGAATTAAAAAATTGCTTAACTTCTCAATAAACTTATTATTATCGGTGCTATTTCATTCTTTATATTTCAAGAAACTTTGATAATTTAAAGAAACATTTTCTCAGTTTAACGTCTAAGTTATGAGACTGATTTGCAGGTTTGAACGAACTTTTATGGGTAGAGACGTTATAACAGTTTCATGTGAGTAACATTAACCTAAAAATAACCCCAATTTATTACCTAAATAACAGGGAAAATTTACTAGTGAAGAAGGAGTCAACTGTTTTACAGCTGACTTCACCTTCGTTGTATTATATTAGAATACTGCGTGACTGTTTTTGGAGCCTAAATTAACGACTTGGGAGTTATTTATTTTCACAAGTGCAGAAGATTTATGCTTATTACAGCTCAACGGGAAAAATCCTGATATTCCCAGAAAAAGAACATTATATGTCTTTCAGCTTTTCGTGCCCGGAATATAAAGTATTCAGAGGTAAGTGCACATAGTAATTTGTTTTGGTACTGTAAGTAAAAAAATCGAATCTTGAATAAAAGCAAATGATTGATAATCGTTCTCAATAATAGAAAAATGTACCTTTCTAATTAAGAATGTTACATTATGTCTTTAGTTGATCATTAATCATTAATTTTTTATTATGTTAATTTCTAACATTCTATTTAGAGGTTGAGTAAAAAAGGAATATTTTCATGGTATATGTTCTGGACTTTTGAAAAAGAATTATTTACCTTGCTTTTATACAATTAACTGCATGTCTATCATTAATGCACATAAATATTTATTACATTTGGATAGGTACGGAAGAGATATGAGAGATTAAAAATAGCGATAATTTCATGAAACATGGATAAGATGAGAACGAATTTCAGTTACAAATTGAGTTCAAATCACGTATATATGTAAGATATGTTTTTCTACGGAATATATATATATGCACAGAAACACACATACACACACACACATACATATATATATATATATATATATGGATAATCTGGATGTTTTTATTGAAATATTTTAAGGTTTTTTTTAAGTAAAGTTGAATTATTGATATTCGTTTTAAGGTAATAGTGTGTTGATGGTGTTTGTTTCCGTAACTAGTCTCTCACTCTCTCTCTCTCTCTCTATCTATATACATATACCGTATTCCCCCCATAATCGGCATGCAGGGAAAAATCGAGGTACATCAACATGCCGAAAAATATGAAATTTCGCTAATGGAGGACGGGCTGTTGGTATATTTTGTTTTTCTATCAAAATTTTTCCTTTTCCGGAAAAAACATCGTTGCTTATTTTTCTCTTTGTCTCTCTCTGTATATATTTATTTATATTTAAGTGATTATTAGATTTTATTTATTTTATTATTATGCAAAACAACGTTTTTATGACTTTTCTATTTCATACTAACGACATAAAGTCAATTAAATTGTCATATTAAATTACGTTTTTGATGTAAAATAAACACATATTTGTATCTTTATATATTTAGATGATTACTATATATATGCTAAGAATACTTCTATTCATGTAATATTGTATGATATAATCTATTTATACATTGTAAATTATCGGATGTGTGCTGGGAAGAGAGCTTTCTGTTAAATGGTATGTGACACATGAAACATGCATTTATTCTCTTGAATATTTAAAAAAAGGAAAACTAAATAACTAGAAAAATGGGAACAAACTCTATATCGTATCTCTCTTTCTCAAAACCAATCGCTGCTACAAAATGTATCTAACACATATGATTACTTTCCATTTTTTATGAAGACCAGGGACTAATATTCAAAAATTTGTTTTTTCTTAAATTTTTACGGTATGCCGGCTAATGAGGGGAAATACGATACACACTCACACACACATACACACACACACACGCACACATATATATGTGTGTGTTACGGCCAAAACCCGGAGTCTGGCCAATACTGAACTGGCCAAGCTTCCCAGCCAAAACCTGAGATACATGAAAGTAATAGCCGGTTTTGGCTGGCGAATTCATGAACTGGTCAAGAAGCCTTGGCCAACATTCGAGCTAGGGATATAAGACTTCCCTTGAGATGCGGAGCCGTCATGGAAGTTCTCTTAGAAGTTGTTTTTTATTTAGATAACGAAATGATTTTCAGTGTCTCTTTCACACACTGTAATAGATAACTGTTTGTCATTCATCTTAATGATGCATGAGTACCGATTTTATTGTAACTAAGAAAATGTAACAACGATAAAACGATTCCCATTGATTATATTAAGACGGAATAATTTTGTGTATGCCAGTAAATTAAACAAAAATATTAATTCGTAATAGTTATAGTTAAGTAATTTTAGTTTCGTAATAGTTAATTCTTTCTCAAATTTTGCTCTATGGGTGCTATCCATATAAAATAATGCAAAGTTAATTTTTTTCCTGTGTATTTTTACGTGGAGTATGGTTGTCAGTGAGAAAAATGAATACAATTATGCGTGTAATTTCCCAACAAAGCTCCCAACAATTTAAAAACAATCATTTTTTTTTTTGAGAATGAAACTTGACTATGGTAGTTGGTGACGTTATAGATAGAATTAAAAACATACTCGCGAAAAATGAATTTTTTCAAAATTTAACCAGAATATCTTCCACAAAAGGGCGTAATAAACAAAAGTTAATTTTGTTAATTGTGAACATATTTAACTCATTTTAATTAAAGTAACACTTTACAAGTAAAACAATAAAAAGCAAAATTATTTTTATTTAATTACTCTATTTCTCACTAGGGAACCTCATGGTCTTAAAAGAACACAGCACTAAAAATAAAATACTTGAGTAAGAAAACAATAAGAATCAATATGATTATCTTTTGTTTTCTATATTTTTCAATAGGGGACATTATGGTCATACAACAACATTAAATTCACTATCTTTGCATGTATGGAAGCACAATAATCCCTGTCTAATATTTTAGTTCTGAAATTTTCCACCAGGGGTTTACAATGCAGAAAATGTCAACCTTTAAATTAAAATGTAACTTTTAATAAAACGACGACTTATTCTGAATATTTAAGCAGAATCCGTTAGAATTTTTATACAGACATTAGGTAATTTTATAGGTAATAACTAGATTGGACATTAAAAGGAAAAACAAAAATAAATAAATGTCCCACTCTTTTTTTTTCGAAAAAAGTATTTGAATGTGAAATTTCAATATTTCTTCTAAAAATTAATGCAGAGTTATAATTGCATTTTTATGTTAATACCGACGTTACTTATGGGTGTATTTTTACACAAAAACAGATGTATTTCAAAAAGGTTGATGAAAGTGCACTTAATTTAGAAAAAAAAAACTTATTCAAACCTTAATAATCAGTTAATACTATAAATTATTATTTCATATTTTGGCATAGTTTTGGCACTTAATACCAATTCTTGCAGTAGAGTGACACCCATTTCTGTCTGATGAAAGGCTTGCGTGTATTTTGACTTTTCATGTTGCAAAAGTATATCACGCTTACAATTTCTCCCTAAATCACAGTTTTTATCATATATATAATTTCACGGTTATTTTATGTGAATCACGAAAGACCTTAGTTATTTAAATAATTCTATATTTTACCTACGACCACGAATATGATACATTACTTTTTAAACTTTTCTATGCACTTTAAAGAAATCGATTACGGACCTCTAAAAACATCTAGTACTTAACGTGTCTTCTATCTTTACTTTGTAAAATACATTACTGCTAATATTTTACCTCACTTTGAATAATATAAAAAAAATTATTAGTGTTTAATAAAGTATTACAAATCTGATTTCATCCATGAAAAATATAATCTACAAGAAATAAATATTTGGACACTATTATTTATGGAATTGAGGATTTTTCGCAGTGTTTATCATCTCTATTCCATTAAGTATTTGCATTTTTTATATTATAATTGTTCTGTTAAGTATCAAACTGAAATCGTTTTACTAAAAATAGGTATTATGAGAACATAAATTCTGGCGGTATTCTATATATGCATATATATATATGTACTGAATTAGCCTGGGCAAAATTTTCATCTTTTTTTTTATTCTTTATGTTTTACTCTTTTTCTTTCATGGGATTAACATTCTTGAATTTTACTGAAGTCTACATTTATTACAAAAATAAAGCATACGTGTGGGTATCGCAACGTTTCAATTACAGGCGGTCACTTTTATATTCTCTTAGCACTGTTAAATTTTAAGAAATGCTACATTTGTTGAAGAAATTAAAGAATATTTTTGAACTTTTTTTTCATTTATGTCATTTCTATAGTGATTCGATCTCCAAATAAAAAGGTAAAATTATTAAAGTCGTTTTACCTTCATTTCAAGTACAAATGCAGAATCGTTCATCTATTTTAGACAATTGCATTAAGAAAATTAAAACAAGCACAATATTTTTTGCTAATTTTACAGTACTTTTTTGTTTATTTTTAAGGCATTAATAAAAACATATGGTAAAAAATACACAATAGTTATCGCTTGTGGTCGATATATACAGATGCTGGGTCTGTTTGTGTCTCGTGTTACCCCACATGTTTGTGTGTCATTTCTCACTCAAACATATTGGTAAGTCTGCAACTGCAGCACAAGATGGAAATGTTTACATGAGCACACTGACAAACAGATCCAGCATCAGTGAATACATATTTAATTGTAATACATTTTTCAATTAATTATCAGCAGTGATATTCCGCTTAAAATTATTGAATCTGCAGGTTTGTGTGCTCATGTAGATGTTTCCAACTTGTTCTGCTGTTGCAGCCTTACCTACTTAAATGAGTTAGAAATGAGAGGCTAGACACTGTCCTCGTAGCTTAAATGGTAGAAGATGTGGTGCGATATTCCAGGAGTTCAGAGTTCCAACTCCGTGTTCAATAATTTCCACTCTGTTGTTTCTACGCTTAGTAGTAGTGAGAAAATCACTTATTAAATATCAAAGAAATATATCGTTTGCGAATTTTTAATCTTCTAATTTATTGTTAATATAAAACTACATTCGTGCATACGATTTTAGACATATTTTTTGTATGACAATCTAATTTTTAAAAAAGGTCCTTCCGGCCGTACCGGGAGGAAGAGGTAGCTTCCATATACCTTATTTATTTATTTATTTATTTTAAATTAAGTTATATTATTCAAACATACGAAGCTCAAATTAGTGGAACCCGATTATATAAGATAAAATACTAGTTTTTGTCAATATTGAATATTAATTGGAATTTTTATAAATTAATCATCTTTTATTCAAGCTGGTTTTATTTTAAGCGATTTATAGGATCGTCAAATTCCAGAATATGATGAAGTTTATGCCATCTTAAAACAACATGATGGATAAAACAAACCAATGAGCTTGGTCGAAATCTTAATTCACGTGCACATGCACATTCACATCGAAAAAGATTAATATATACGAGTGCTGTCGCGGGCAAACTGATTTTTTTTTTTAAATCACCCGCGTTAGAAATTCAAACTGCTATATCTCAGGCGTTTTTTAAGGTAAACAAAGCAAAAAATACACTGGAATTCATTATTAATATCAATTGCTTTAGAAAGCACCTTTTTTATTTCATATTTTTGTTTGTACATCATTACACATTTAAAAGATTTTTGACAAACTTACATGGCCGCCATTTTGAAACATGTTGGCGAATGAAGTTGGGCAGTGAACTCGGTCAAGACAGTTGTATGTATTATGTATACACGGAGTTATATCGAAATAAGTTTATAAAAAATATTGCGTATTACCACGTACAAATTTTAGACCGTTTCAAAATGTCAACAACACTGGAAATTGAGAGTACTATAACTCAGCCATTTTTTAAGATATAGATGAAACAAAAAATGCTCTAGAATCTTTGTATCAAGGTCAAACACACAAAAGAAAAATCTTCTTTCAATTTCTTCCTTTTTTTGCACATAATTTTAAAAGTTAATTATTTTTAAATTTAATATTCCGCCAATTTGAAATAAGATAGCGGGTGGAACTGGCCAACGAACTCAATCCAGACATCGGTATGAAATATGTACGCACCAAGTTACACACAAATCGGTTTATAAATACGCGTGTTATCACTTCACGAAAATCAGATCATTTCAAAATGTGAGCAACACTAGAAATTAAAAGTGCTATAAATCAGCAATTTTTAAGATACACACAAAACAAAAAAATGATCTGGAATCATTGTATCAAATTCAAATGCATAACATTAAAATCTTTTTCAATTTCTCACTTTTTTGTACCTAATTTTAAATTTTAATAATAAAAAAAAACTTTAAATTACCGCTATTTTGGAACAAGATGGCGGATAAACCTGGTTAACAAACTCGATCCAAGCCTTATAATATACTATGTACACACCAAGTTACATCAAATTGATTCATAATTGATTCTAAATACGCGTATTATCACGTGACCCGATCGTTTCAAAATGTCAGCAATACTAGAAACTCAAATTTCTATAACTCAGCCTTTTTTTAAAGATATAAACGAAATAAAACAGTTCTGGATCGTTGTTTGAGTTTTTAACACATAAAAAATATTTCCAACTTTTAGTTTTTTCAAATTTAATTTTAAATTTTAAATTAAAAAAAAATAAATGTCCGCCGTTTTGAAACAAGATGGCGGGTGATGCTGACCGATGAACTCGGTACAGGCATTTGTATGTACTACGTTTTTTCCAAGGTTCATTCAAATCGGTTCATAAATACGATAGTTACAGCATGACAAAAACATATATACAGCTCATATTCAAAATATTAGAATAATTGAGAAAAAGTAATAAGAAAAAATTATTTGTCATTTATTTATTTTTTATACTAAGTAAATGCAATTAAATTTCTTATAAATTAAATCTGGAATGTTTAGATAAGATTTTAACATTTATAAAATATAAAATACAGCACAATAAATTAGGTATACAGCTTCCTTAAACACACCAGAATATTAGAATAAAATTTTTATTGGTTCAAAATTAGAATATTTTATTTTACGCAACAATATTACCTTATGAATATGAAGTAAATGGTAGTTAATATTTTGTAGCATCCCCTTTAGCTTTCATAACAGCGTACAATCGATCTTGCATACTATATACAAGGTGTTTACAAACATTTCTATCAATATTAGCCCAAATAGACTTTATACGTGCCACTAACTCAGTTTTACTTGAAGGAGGATTTTCTTGAAGTTTTTTCTTCATTATACACCATAAGTTTTCGATGGGATTAAGATCTGGTGAATTTGGTGGCCAAGGAAGTACCTTAATGTTGCGTTGGCGAAACCAATTCTTAGTTGACACCGAATTATGCGGGGACGCTAAATCTTGTTGAAAGATGAAATCATTTTCAAATAAATCTTCTGATGATGGAATCATGTAATATTCTAAAATTTCTTGATATATCAGAGAGTTAACCTTTTCGTAGACGATGCATAACTTTCCAGGTCCTTCTGCACTCATACAACCCCAAACCATGACACTAGCAGCAAATTTTACGGAACGTTTAAGGCATTCTTTATCAAATGCTTCTTGCTTCATTCTCCAAACTCGAATACCTTGATTACCATATGAAACACAAAACATACTTTCATCACTAAATAATATATTTTTCCAATCTTCATTGCTCCATAAACGTCTTGATTTACACCAATTCAATCTTATACGCTTTTGTCTTGCAGTCATGAGAGGTTTTGTTTTCGGTACACGAGATTCAAATTTAAATTTATGGAGACGTCTTAATGTTGTCGATGTAGAAACTTCAACTCCTTCTTCTTTCCATTTTCGGTGAAACAATCGCACAATTTTAAAACGGTTTTTCTTAACTATACGCTTCAGTTTCCTGTCATCTCTAGCAGATGTTTTTGGTTTTCGGCCACCATTTCGGCGATTATTTTGAAATTTTCCAATTTTTGAATATTGTGTTAGTATTTTACTAACGCTCGATTACGAACAATGTAAATAATTCGCTATAAAACATTGATTTTTACCGTTCCGATACAAATCAACCATACGAAGTTTAGTAGATTCAGGAATATCACTCACACGGCCCATTTTAAGACGAAAAAGAAACAAACTGCAAAAAAGAATACTGATTTTAAATAAAATAGTCTGAATTTAATCAATGATGCCACCAGTTAAGAATTGGTAATAATTAAAGGAGAATTAATGTGAAATATTCTAATATTTTGAACCACTTGAATAAATATTTTAATATTTTGACTTTTCAAAATAATTTTTTTTTGCAATTAATCTTTTCAAAAATGATATTAAATTTAAGATAACAAGTAAGTTTAATCAACAATAAGTTCTTGATAAAAATATCGTTTGCATATTTTCATTAAAAGACATTAAATTACCAAACGATATTTTCAATTTCTAAAAAAAAGGTAATTATTCTAATATTTTGAATATGAGCTGTATATGCCAACATTTGAATGGAAGGTGGGTCATGATTTGGGGGGTCATGATCGAAAATATACCAAAAGTTTCCGGAAGTGCTTTCATCCGGACGACTGCAGTATGTAGCTTTTTACTTTTTGTAATGAAAGCTACCTAATACTGACACCGTCGGTGTTTGAAGCTTTCTTAAATGTAAAATTTCAGCTTGATTAGTAATGTTCGGTAACCAAACACTCTTTTTATATGCTAAAGCAAACATTCAAAAGAAACAAATCCTTTCTTTTAATTTGCTAAAATGTTTTTTCCCTTTGAAAATAATATCTAGTAGAATATATTATTTATATTGTAAACAAAATATGAATCTTACAAGTCCCTTAAGAAATAAAAGAAATACATTTTTCTTGATATATTCTGCCAGAAATATGCTATTTTTCATATCAGGGGAAAATAAAAATAATCTGTAAATGTCGCTGATATGATAGTCTGGAATATGTAATGGCATTTTTTTACCTCACCGAAACAAAGTCGTTTGATTTTACACAGCCATGTTTTAAGATAAAAGAACTTTCACAGAAATATATTCACGAATTTTCATTTTATCGAAATAGTTCCTTTATGAGTCTGTGACAAGCAACTCTTCATTTTTGACTTCGGTAGATTACAAAATTTCAATAGTGATATTCTGATAATCAATTTTGTTCTATAAGCTGCTCCTTTGAATACTATTTTTATGAATATTCCTTCTGCATAAAAAAGTCGAATTTATCCGCTTTGCTCTTATGTGTATTACTGTACGTTGTAAAATACAGGTATGTAAGACTACAATGAAGCCATTGACAGTTTTCTATTTAAATCCAATCAATTATTACTGATTTTCAAATTTATTGTTAATTATCTTTAAACTCAATTTACTAGAAATCGAATTTTTTACTCTTGTACACCTTAGATTCTGAGGTCGTCATACAAATTCGTTCGGAAACAACCCTAAAAATATTGACTTACACCAATCATTTTTTAAAATCAACAGTAAATAAATATTTAAAATAAAAGAATTACAAATCTTTATATATAAAAGAAAGTCTGGATTTCGTAGTTTCGGTAGATTTTCGACACAGCAAAAAAAAATCTACCGAACCCAAAATCTTGAAAATTGGGGTAAAAATACTTCTTATAACCTCGAGTGCCACTAAGAAGGGATTTTCGAAAATTCCAACCCTAAGGGGGGTAAAAAAAGAACGAACTTTAAAAAAATTCCTTAAAAATCGGATTTTGTAGTTATTTTTCAACTGATAACCTATTTTAGTGTATTTTTTATGCTGAATCGAATGGTATTAAGCAAATTATTTTAAACCCAAATGTTTGTGTGATACTTGACATTTTCCTAATTTAGCAATGCCTCTGGCGAAAAACCTGAAAATTTCAATCTCTATTTTATTTATTGTAATTATTCCCTTTTTAAAAATATGTATGTAACTGGTTTTAGAAAACAAGTTTTTTGCCAAAACTGTCATCCAAAATGACTGTGCCAATGTTGTGCGTACATGATATATGTGCCATATATAGCACTTTTATTAAAACAATTTAAAAATTAAGATAAAGAAAATTCTATAATTGGAATACAAATCTATTTCAGTTATGCGAGATTGCTTTGGTACAAAATTAACCACAGTTGTTGTAACTATAATTGTAAATCACAATATTCGTGCATTGAAACCTCTATAAATTTACATAATTCTGACTCAATTACGGCATTTATTGAGCGGAGAAATTTAAAAGTATCATTCTGTTGCATAAATGTTCAATGATCAATATTTTTATGACGTTACATGTATCTATTTTTACTTTAAACATAAAATGCAAATTGTTATTTCGTTTCGGCTGTTGATAACCCGGGTCCTGCTCAAAGTTTTTTTATGTTTTTTTTTAAGCATTTAACATGTTTGATATTCTTTTATGTTAGTTATTTATCAAATTATAGGAAAAAGTTCAATAATCAGTAAAACTCATTTGGGGTCGTCCATTAATCATGTGATGTTTTTTTGGCATTTTTAACCCCCCCCCTCCCCCTTGGTGATACATGGTGAGGTTCAAGACTACCCCTCCCCCCCTACCCTATATCACGTGTATTTTTTAATAACTACAAAGAATCTTAATTTTTTTAGAATGTTCATTATAAAATACAGGTTCAAGTATTATTATTAGAACAATGACCATAAAAGATATAGTTACATACAAATTTTAACTTACCTTTTTAGTATTTGAACAATAAAAGAGGATATTAGATAATTTCTTTGCTTGGTGCTTTCGGTGGTAATCTAGTTAAAGATCATTCGCTCACTTCATAAATTCTTCTTTGATAGTATATTTTTGTTTCGCGTTAGCCCACAATTCATTGAATTCTTTTTTAGCTACACTAGGTTTTTTTTTCCCTTCTTATACTCTGCAAATAGGTCTTTATACAGATCACCCACTTTAAACATTGTTTTAATGCAAAACGTATAAGGTTAAACAATTTACGCATGTATTCAGTGCCAAAACAACAGAATAACTGACACTGACAAGCTGAGTCCGGCAGGCGCTTGTCGCGGTTCGCGGGAACTTCACTTCATTCGTTGTCTGGCAACGGTGAATCAAGGTCCCACTACAAGCTGCTTTCGACTTTGTACGCGTTTGACGAAAAAATAAATACACGAAACGCCGCTTTTCGGTTCAGTATCACGCGTTTGCCGAAAAAATAAATACTCGTGATATATTACAAACCCCCCTCCCCCCCTTGTGATGTTTCGTGATTTTTTATGGACCCCTCCCCCCCCTCTTGAGCCTCGCATGATTAATGGACGGCCCCTTTGTGGAATGTTACTCATTTTTAAAGAATCTACTGCACGTATTTTGAAGGAACTTGCATTATAAGTTAGATTTTCAGGGGTGGTTTTAGTACATTGCTATTGCTGAATTATAAAGTTAGTCAGTTATTTTGAAATGAATTTGCTATTATCACGTAAACCCGATTACGAAAGATTAATCTTCATAAAAGCTATTAATGGGCGGATTTTGGTGAGACTTTAATTGTTAGTTATATAAATTTTCAATGACAGTTTTTGTAATTTGCGTAGGGCTATGTTGTTCTATAACAAAACCTACTATAAAAAATCTAAGATTCATCTGTATAGGCACACCAGCATAGCGGGCGATGCCTGCTAGCATTTAATAATTAATAAGATAGTCAATTTAAACTGCAGTCCTGAAAAAATTATGAATATGCTTTAGTACTGTAGCTTGGCATATATAATGCGCACGTCTCACACTGCAAAATGCATTTCCCTTTTTTAAATGAATACATTCATGGTTTTTTGAACAAAATATTTTTACATGCATAATTTCTAAATTCTGTAATAATTTTTTCTCAGCATCCTCATCGTCATGTTACTGCTAAATTATAAAAACCATGTAAGTAGCTGTAATAATTGTAAGTTACAATTAACTATAAGTATTTTCTATTCAAAAAATAACAAAATGTTTTTCAAGATTACGATTGAATAATACTCATAAAAAATTCACGTCAGTAAATAGCAAACGTCCGTACGCTTTGCAACAACATTCTTTTGCACGGTTAGGGTTTAAATAAATGGCGCGTCACTATACACTTTGGCATAATATTGGTAAAACAAAAAAGTTCCACAATTTTTTTTTTTTTGTTTTCTAGGAGTTTATATATTTTTTTCTAACTGATATAGGTGTCTTAATTATTTTTAAAAAAGAATTGATTAAAAAACTACGCAATTTAAATTTCTTCCATGGCTAAAGTAACAGAGGTGATTTTAGAAATTATTACTTGAAAGTTTGTATTTTGGTGTCAAAGACATCGCCAAATTAGAAAAATATGAAATATCTCACGAACTACAGGATTAAAAAGAATTTGCTCAGTATCATTCGATTCTGCATTGAAAAATACACCTAAATATGTTATCAGATGAAAAATATGAAAAATAAGATTTTTAAATTTATGAAATATAAGATTTTAGGTAAATTTTTTTATGCGTTGACTAACATAAAATCCAGACTTTCTTTTATATATATATTACAGGCCAAACCCGATTTTAGGCCAAACTAGATTGGCCTAGGCCGAACTAGTCTATTCTAACGCCCATCGGATAAACTAGTTTTTCCTAGGCCAAACTAGTCTATCCTAACGCCCATTGGATAAACTAGTTTTTCCTAGGCCAAACTAGTCTATCCGAACGTCCATTCGATAAACTAGAGTTTCCCAGGCCAAACTAGTTTGGCCGAACGATCATAGAGGATAAACTAGTTTGGCCTGCTATTTATTGGTCTGAACTAGTTTATCCTAGTACGATCCAGTTTATTCTAGGCCAATTGATTTTGGCGTGTTGTTATTGATCCCAAATACCGCTGCGGTCTCAATGTACTGGTTTAGCTTAGTCCAATCCGGTTTATCCTAGGACAATTTAGTTTATCCTAGGCCAATTCAATTTAACGTGTTGTAATTGATGCCAATCACAGTTTGGCACAATCACAAAAAAAAGAATTATTTCTAACTGAAATTTAATTTATCAAAAATTAATCAAGTTTAAGCTCAAATTCAAAATATTCCAAATGAATCCGCTCAGCTCAATTACACCTATTGAAATAAGCGAAGTTCATTTAAAATTCATTCTTTTATTTATTTTACTTTCTTTTGTCTTTACAATAAGTGTTTGATTCATGAAAATTTTTTATTTCCGGTTTTTGACGCATTTACACGTTTTAGGGGCCAGAGATTCCATAAAACATGTTTTTACAAATTGTGAGTCTATGACTCTGTATGACTGCCTGTGACAAAAATTTTGTAGATGCTGTATCTGAAGAACTAATGCACGAAATTTCACGCCGCATCCTTTTTTCTTAAATATTTAACATCATGTTCTATTATGTTTCTAAAAGTTTCAAATAATAGTAATATTTAATTAGCAGCTAAAACGTTAAAAAACGTTGAGCTTTTTTTAAAAAATTCTAGCGTTTCGTTATTTTACACCCCCCCCCCCCCCCTCCATCTTAAATTTCAAGTGTCATGTTTATTTAAACTTTTTCTTATTTTTGAAAGGAATAGGATATTAAGTATTTTAATATAAACAATTTGGTGTGAAGTTATGTGTGCGAAAACCATCAATATCTGTTACGAATTAAAAATCTTTTCATAAAAACAAACTTTTAATCCGATTGAAAAAAATAATAGGTTCCCCCTTTATATTTTACTTTAGAGCTCCCAAAACTAATCAGGTAAACGCGTTATTAGAAATAACCTAAATGTAAAATTTGAAACAAATCAATAAATTCTCCATGAAAAACCTATTTACATAAAGTAAGGGGGTTACCCCCCCATTCCTCCTTTCTTTATACGTAAACAATGAACACCCACAACTAATCATGGGGTGACCTTATCAAAATGATCTCATACTTAAAATTTTATAAAATCTGATACTTTTGCATGAAAAACTGACTTAACTAAATTAAGGAGGGGAGGGGGTGCGGATTAGCCTTTTGTTCCCCTCTTCTTATTTTTATCCAATGAACTCCTGAAAACAATCGGGAAAGCTCATTATCAGGTTAAATCTATGACTAAAATTTGAAGCAAATTGGATATTTTTATCAGGAATTATCGCATTACGTACATACGTACATACATAAGTACATAGTTACATACACACACACAATCTGCGAGCACATTAGCTATCAGGCTTTGATAGTATGTGAGCTAAAATCGCGTCAAATTGCATTGGTCTAGGATAAATTAGATCAAAAGTAGAAAGTTGGCACCGTGGCGGTCTTTAGATTCAATAAAATCATGCCAAATTTAAGTGGCCTAGGACAATCTAGATCGGCCTAGGATAAACTAGTTCTAACCAATGAACAGCAGGCTAAACTATCTTATCCTAATAACCGTTCGGATAGACTAGTTTGGCCTAGGAAAAACTAGTTTATCCGATGGGCGTTAGGATAGACTAGTTTGGCCTAGGAAAAACTAGTTTATCCGATGGGCGTTAGGATACTCTAGTTTGGTCTAGGAAAAACTAGTTTATCCGATGGGCGTTAGGATAGACTAGCTTGGCCTAGGACAATCTAGTTTGGCCTAAAAGCGGGTTTGGCTTGCAACATATATATGGATTTCATCAAAATCTGTTAAGTTGTTTCGGAGAAATTTTTTGGGGTGGACCTCCCTTATCACTTAGAGGTATAAAAATAGATAACAATCTATTCTCAGACCTATTGAGCATGCATATAAAATTTCATTAAAATCGGTTAAGCTGTTTCATTAAAATTCGATTTTTAGTGAATTGAATTTAAAGACAATTAACAATAAATTTGAAAATCAATAATAGTTTATTGGATTTCTATCGGAAACTGCGAATGGTTTCATTGTGGTCTTTGAACTCTTATTTAAATAACTGTAAAACAGTTGAGTATATTTTCTTTAAATTTATAACTAATCAATATTGATTATTAATCGACGAAAGTGGTTTATATTAAGGTCACAGCACATAATTAGAAAATCACTTATATTTCAATATCTGAAAAGAGAAAAAGTTATTTCCAAGTCATCTGTGCTTAGTTCATTTTTTTTTTTTCAATTTTGTTACTTATAACCCTTGGTTTCGATAGATACAGATATATGTGATTTTAGAAATGTAAATTTATAGAAGTCTGTATGTTTATAAAAATTTTATCTTTACATTTTACAAAAAAAAAAAAAAAAAAAAAAAAGAAAAAAAAAAGATATAAATCTACAAAAGTTGTATTTTTAAAACTACAAAAATCTGTAGTTTTACAAATGTATATACGAAAGTTACACAAATTTTGTTAAAATTATATCTTTTTACCCGAGTCGCAACATATTAAAAATTTCTAGGAATTAAAGTTTATCAGAAAAATTCTTAATAAGCTTACAATTTTTTGTATTAAAATGCAAATACGTATCTATTACATGATGTTTGTTGTTACCGTTGCATAAATGGTTTTAGGCATTTCAGTTTTTTCTCGAAATTCTTAAGAAACTTTACTTTTTTCAACAGTGTGTGATATGTATTTTTATAACATTTTAATTTTTTCTGAATTATTGTTTATTTTATTATGTAATTGCTTTAATGTTACTGCATATGTATTTAATGACATTATTTATGATTGATTAATCATATCAAAAATAATAATAGCCCATATATATACTTTTATTTCAGACGTATGTTTACAGCCTTTAAAATGAAATTAGAGTCAATATTTATGAACGAATAATTTTTCATAAAGGATAAAAATATAACAGAATTTTCTTACTTATTTTTATTGCTTCAATTTTTCGCAATTTTCTAAGATTCTCAGTTATTCTGTCATAGCCTATTGTTATAAGAATAGTACATAAAAAATTGTATTAATTAGAATTCTGAAAATAACCTATTCCTCAAATTTCTGTAAAACACAAACTTTGTGATTTGGATGGCTGATTTTTAATTTATGAATTGAAATTATCGTTTTCTGTGTAAATTTGGAACCGATAATCTTATATTCGACTAATTAATAAATGCGGTCAACATCTCATTAATAAAATGCATTAATATTTAAGTTAAATAAAGTTCCCCATTCCATCGCACACATAAGCTGACAAGAAAAAAAAAATCATAATTTTCAACAGGAGGCGGTAAAATTGTAGAAATTTATTAAGAACAAGTTCATTTTAAAGATTTGTTTTCAATAGAAACATATGACTTAATTAAAATCTACATGCATAAGCATTGTTGAATTAATAATAATTATGTTTTTCTACGTCTATAAAACATTGTAATTTTTTATTTTATATATTTCCGTTGATGAAAAAT
The DNA here is from genome assembly GCA_964019185.1 of Maratus speculifer. Lineage (NCBI taxonomy): Eukaryota > Metazoa > Arthropoda > Arachnida > Araneae > Salticidae > Maratus > Maratus speculifer. Next base: position 174,303,676 of record OZ025297.1, on the reverse strand, counting down.
CATGATGTATTTTATATACATATTTTTCCACATTGCACGTATTATAAAAAATCATCTATATATGTTAAATTGTAAAACACAATAAATTACATTTTTTTTTCATTGCAATAAAATCATTTACAAAAGTCAAAAGACAGAAACGAACAGAGACTGAACAAAGTTATTTACATTTAAGTAAAATATCAACCGATAGAGATAAAAAACCCAGAATTTTCTTCATATATATTGCATCATCGAGATATCTATTTTTATAGTTAATGTAAAAGAAACAGATGAATATGTGCCGGAGATATGATAGTTGGAAAATGTATTATCATACATTTTTATCACTCAGAAAGAAACCTCACCTGTTTAGACTGATTCAGTTATGTACATTTTAATTTTATCTTTTTTGATAAAATTAAGGTGTTCCAAAATTTATTCATAAATGCTATACCGTGTGCCCACTCTCAACGATGGCCATTGCCTAATTTCTAAACCATTAGTCACAGACATAGTTCCAATTGCAAAAATACTTTTAAAAAGGTGAAGAATTGTTTTTTAAACGATTTAGGCCAAAGAAAATAGTAAAAAATTACAAAAATTATTTTTCTTTTACGGCTCCCAGGTTCCATAAGTTATATTTAATAATTTTTTACCTTACTTTTAGTCTTACAACTAAGAGAAGAAATGTCCCAATCATCTAACGTTAAAATTAATCGAGTTATGAAACTTTAAATTTCATGTCTTAAACCACTTTTCTATAACTGAAAAAGGATGAGTTTGACTGTGATTTAAGGGAACGTACACTAAGTGCTTAAAGTATTGTAAAGAACGTCCATTTCCAAAGCTGTCCAGTGGCTAATTCCTAAACCATTTGTCACAGGCATATAGATTACAAAAATGTTTTAAAATGAGTTAAATAAATATTTTAAAGCAATTTAACTGAAGGTGCTGCCAAGGTATTTTAATTTGAATTAATAAACTTCTAGATTGGTTAAAATTAACAAAAAAAGAGTTTCATAATTTTCTTTATAGAGAAAATCAAATTTTGCGAAATCGAGAAGAACCTTTAAATGCGTCTATTCGTTTTCATAAAAGATTTTAGATTATAATATTGCATTCCTGCAGATTGAGATAGACTGATAGAGAAAACATTTGCGATAAGGCAAGTTTTGAAATTCACACCCTCAAATACATTTTTGCATATGTTTTATTTTGTAAGGAGAGGAAGATGTTTCTTTTTATGATTTTATTTTTAAAAGGTGTGTTACAGTGAAAAGCCTTTTATTTTACTTATAAAGCTCTTATGTATGTTTCCCTAGTTCAAAATTTGTATTTAAAGTTTTACTCGCTTTCAAATATCCGATCTAGGCTCAATATGCATATTTATTTATATCCAATGACAATGTAATATTAATATAATTTTAGGTGCGTACTATTTATTTATTTTATAGGATTACATCAAATTCCATTAGGCTAAGTAATCTAATAGAATTTTAAATGTGTATCATTTTGTAACGAATTGTGACTGTTGCTTTTCATAATTTAGTTTAACAAAATTTCTGTATTTTTTTTACTTATATTTTTAAGTACAAATTCTATATATTTTGCTTTAATATGGAAACGTCAACATATATTTACAAATAATATTGTAAAAATTCTTTTATTCTCAATGTTTAATGTTAAATTTAATATCTGACGTTTATTTTTATTTCCAGCAAATTTGTGACTGATTCCTATTTTTTTTGCCAAAAAGATGCTTCAAATTTAAACAGCTATTAGTCGGTCAGTTTTAAACGGAGAGGATGGGACTTTTTTTGTGTTACTTGTTAGAGTAGGGGTAAAAATGTTCAAAATATCATTTATAGGACCGGGGGACCGTATACAAATTTTATTTTTGTAACTTTTTAATTTTTTTATCTAAATTCTTAAAAACAATTTTTTACCCTTTTAAAAGCATTTTTGGAAATGGAACTACATATCTATGACTAACGGTTAAGAAGCTAGCCAATGCCCACCGTTGAGAGTGAACACCTATATATATATCGAGCTATATTATTTAGCAAAATACTTTAGAATAAAAATGATTAAAAAAATCAATAGTTTAAATTACTGTTGCTTAATAAATTTTGTTTTCTGTTGCTTTGGTTTTTTTTTTGTTCAAATTTAAAATATTATTAAAAAAGGAATGGTATAAATATTTATTGTGTTTAGTATTAGAATCGGTTAAACAACTTTTCTCATTCTAGATAAATTATATGATTTAAAAAATTCTTTGCTAATATTTTTTTTAATCTGATATAATTATGTTCTTTCTTAATTAAAATGCATTAAAAGGTTGACAAATATCTCAAATATTATGGAGTAATTAATTTTAGAAATTAATTAAATTAATTTTCAATAACTCCTACGTAAAATTTGGTGCTATATCAAGTAGGGTTTGATAAATATAATGCGATTTGTACACATTTCTATATTTCATAGTTAGTCTTGTAAAACAGCAATACGTATAAATATAAAAAGAATATTTTGAATGGCATGGTTGTTAAAAGAAATTCAATGTATAAGAAAAATATTTATACATCAATGTTACTTTACTGATGTTATTGTATGACATTTTAACCACATAATATATTGTTATTACCCTTTGAAAAGAATCAGTGTATGTAATTAAATAAATAAAATACATACATTATTTTTTACACCTTGTAGTCTTCTATACATACTTGAAAATCTAGACAAGTATTTATTTTCTATTTCAAAGTTTTGAAATCGCATATTTCGAAAAATGAAAACAAATATATCCTACAAAAAATATTTACATCGTAAACAAAATCTGAATTTTACGAATATTTGGAAACCCCGTATTCTTGGTGTTTTGAAAGATAAATATAGTATTTTCATATGTCAAAATAAAGAAAAATATTTATTTGTAAATATTGCTTACATGATACTAGTTTAAAATATGAAAATGTCCTATTTTTTATATCTGAGGGGCACATTTTGTCCTGATTGAATAAAATTAAGTTGACACAAAAATTATGTGAACGCTAAAATATCAAATAAAGACTTTGTGCAAAATGAATAAGGATAGAAAACTAACGATTAAAAATGCACGAAGAATGATTAAATGTAGAAAACAACCGTGTCGAATCTTCTATTGAGATCCATCATCAGAGCAAGACTCAGCGTACTAGAAAAAAAAGCAAAGCTTAGTAAAGCGACAGTAAAGCTAAGGCTTATATATTGATTGCTTTTCATCGGTGTTTTTTTTTGGCGCGTTCTCTCCCATAGCGCTTATATAAGCCTGCGGTTCGCTAGTTTCTCTGCCCTACCCACTTCCTAACCGGTTATCGGTGTCTTCATTTTGTTTACTTTGTCTTTTAAATTTGTCCGGTTTCATTTTCTCTCATTTTTTCACCTTTCCTATTTAGAATCTGAGGTATACGGGTAGTAGGTAAAGTCATTTGACGCTATTCGTGGTGAGTCTTGCTGTTCGGGAAGTAGGTAGGTGTCGCCGACGAAGACGGGCCGCTCATCGTTTATGTAAGCTGTCACTTTGTTCAGCTTTCCTTTTTTCTAGGACACTTATGCTAGATCACTCTACCAGGGAGCCAACCAAAAACTGGCAAAGGCACGAACCCCTGGAAGAAAGTCCTGTCCGTCATCAATCGACGCAACCACAAGCAAACAGAGGCAGAAAAACAACGACAATTATTTAAAAAAATAAATATGTAAATAAATAAATAAATAAATATTACAAAGACACCCTAGTATCTAAAACAGAGCACAAAGCGTAGAAAGACAAAGAAAATCATAAATAATAAAATATCACAGAATTATACGCCAATAAAACAAATGACGAAATTGCAGACAGATTTTTAACGTCAAATTATTAGGCAAAAATAAATATTAAATTAACTATAAAAATAAATAAATAAAATAAAATATGAAAAATTCATATAATATATATATATATATATATATATATATATATATACAGTGTTCTCTCTGACGCTCGCCATTTCGCCAAATTGCGACAAAACGAGTAAACAAGCGATTAGATTCGCCAAATTGCTAGCGCTCAATTTTTGCTTTTTCTTTCTTTTCTTTTTTGTCTTTCATACATATGCATACATACAAATTTTTAATATATTTGTAGTGGATAGTTGAATTTAGATTAATAACAAGTGTTGTTGCAGTTATAATAACTTATGTTATTTTAGAACATATAAAAAAGGGAGATACATTAAAGTATTAAAGATAATTTTTTTAGTGCTACACGGCAAATCTATTTTGCTATTTCTTTTTTCATTTGGCGAATGTTTTTTTTATTTTTAATTAGCCAAATTACTAACGTTGGTCAAATGTCAGCGAGAACACTGTATATATATATATAGAGAGAGAGAGAAAGAGAGAAAGAATCATAAGATAATACTACAAATCAACATCAAAATATGGATTAACTCGTTAATAACAAACTATATCAAACATGAGTTGGCAAAAATTGGAACAATATTGGAAATGTGGTATTTAGCTCGTTATCAAGGGCAATGCTAAATAGACACATTAATTGCGATTAATTTCTTATTAGAAATCAGGATAAACCTAAAAATTATTTCTATATTGCCCGATTAATCGCAATGGAAAATAAAATTCAAAGAAAAATATTAGAAAAATAATAAGACAATAATTGAATTATCAGAAGATTAATTGCAATGGAAAACATAGCTCAAAGAAAAATATTAGAAAAATAAAAAGACAATAATTGAAATATCAAAAAGATAAACTTATAAATATCAATTGCTAATATGCGAGATAATTTCAAATTCGCAATACCACTTTGCCAGCAGTTTTATTTTACAGTTAACAACGGAAGTTATATCAGAAACCAAAAAGATTTAATAAATAATATATAATTAAAATAACTGTTACTAAAAAAATTAACCACAAAACATTAGTAAACAAAAATGTTATGTACTTAATAAAAATAGTTAAATTATTGGTACTACAAGGTTATCCCGTCGACTAAAAAATTATCGCCAGACTATAACATTAAATGCCAATAATGGAAGATCGTGAATGTCACATTCAATGACATTAAATACGATTCATGTGTTTAAAATGTCACTAAGTAATTTTTATTTCGACTTTTTATTAATATTTTTATTAATAATCTACTAATTATTTATTTTTTCGTTATTTAAAATATAAATTATGTCAATATGTATATTTTCGCTATTAGTTTGGTGATTTGTATAATTTGGCGAAATTGGTCGATGGGATAACAGAGTAGTACCAAATTATTTTATACTAATAACAAGTTTTAATTAATATCAATGAAAATTTACTTTAAATCGATATATAAATATGTATATGTATATATATATATATATTAGGACACTAGGACACGTATGCTAGTAATTACCATCTACGTCAACCTAGAAAAACCTGGGTTGAAAGCTCGAATAATTTTCCCGAATAATATGATTGAAATCTGCTAGCGCAGGAAGTCCAATCAGATTAAATAGTACTACAATTTTAGTGTTCGACCAAGGTTTACTAGGTCGAGGTAGATGGTGAATACAAACAGTAGTCTTGAACGGAAGATGAAACTCGACAGTAGATTCGAAAGGGCTGTTTGCTATCTTTTCACCCATTATTTGTGCATTTCTAATCGTCGGTTTTCTTTCTTATCTTTAACATTATTATTATTGTACTATAATTGTGTTGAGAAATCTGCATAAACACCACTTTCTCCAGTGTAAAAACAGATAAAGAAAATCTGTTTTCAGTTGTATTTTATAGTAACAGAGATGAAAGATACATTTCTTATCTCTCTGTTTTAGTATTTAAATTGATCACAGTGCGGTTGAAATCTTACAATATTCCACGTGTTATTCTTTCGTACTAACACCATTTTATTTTTAGGTGCGATCGTAATTATGTAAATACGTATCACCTATAGTTGTCGTTCAGTTCGTCCGTATGTAAGTCTGTCCATCTGCCCGCGTACAACAACGCAAAAACTATCCAATCGCTTCGTTTGAAATTTAAAATATTTAATTATTAGATAACTTTGTCGAGTCATTTCAAATTTTATGAAAACTGGATGCATAGATCAATTACAGGAACAATCAAAATTATGGCCAGTCGGGAAAAAAGTTTAAAATGCATTTTAATGGCATTAAACGCATTCGAATATAATTCGAATAAAGTGATAATAAAGCTAATTCCTGTATATTTACAGGAACACAAAAAATATTTCGACCACTATACTCTGTCCGAAGTATTGCCTACTATAACAGAAAGATCTGAAGATTTTAAAAAATTCGTTAATGTACTAACGCACCACATTTGCTTCGCTTCACGTGCAATTTTCAACATGTTTCTTTTAAAAGTTATATTTTTAGCTGTTTTGGAAATTAAGAACAAGTAATTAACCTTTTGCATACCAATTGCACGACAAATGGTTCACAGTTACAAATAAAACCCATCTGAATTACCTGTTATTGCCTAAATTAAAATAATTTTTTCAAATATTTCAATTTTATGCGTATTTTTCGTATTACACATGTGTATTTTATTAGAAAAATTTCATGAATTTAAATTGATTTTTATTTAACGAATTTTCCTCTTAGCGAAGTGTTCAACGGTACACTGTAAAAAGAAAACGAACGAATTTATGGAGATTGTATTAGTAATCGAAACTCCAGAACAATTTATTATTTTTAAACGGAAATATTTCCATAAATTTCAGGAAAAAACGAAAACTTTTTTTGTAATTTATGAGAATTTTTTTCTTTGAAAACAGTGAATTGTACTGGCTTCACATTTACCAATCAGCAAAAATCGTCTTTTTATTTATGTTTGTTTTTGCTTTGTTTTGTTTTGATTTTTAAGTGAAACTTTCATACATACAACTACTTTTGGCGTTGATCGCTCCTAGCACCGAGACTTTGGGCAAAAGCCTTATTTTAGGAATATTGAGAATCAATAGGTATATTGAGAATTTTTTTTTTTTTTTTTTTTTTTTTTTTTTTTTACAGCGGCAGAATTTTCTAAAAATGCTATTTTTAAGACCTATTAACAAAGATTTTTTTATTTCTTTCAGTTTATTTTATAAAAAGCATTTAAAAAAATAAATTAGTTAATTATACAAAATAAAAAGTTTTCAAAAAATTTAAAAATTCCTTAAAATTACGAATTTGGTTTTGAAATTTTACGACGTTATATTCACATTTTTGGCGGGGAAAATGTTGGCGTATTTTCAAAAGTAGAATTTTTCAGCAACCCTAGCCGAATGTCGTAACCCCAAAATAAGGCAAATTCGTAGCGCCATATTTAGCGACTAACTCACATTTGGCATGAAATAAACAAATAAAAATCTAATAATTCAAAAAATTAAGAATAATAAAAAATATATGTAAAATATGATTTTAACAAAGAATTTTTATCGGTTCTCTAATTTTTATGTATAGGGCTAAAAAATGCACTATATTAGGTTCGCTTAATACCAAAAGTAGTAAAGGAAGTTTCACTGTATATTGGAAGTTGCAGAGATTCATAAATTAATTGTAGGTAATCATATTTATAAATGCAATAAAATTTAATTTCATGTAAGTTTAAACTTTTAAAAGATCATTTAAATTTCTAATGTGTTTAATTAAAGAATAAATTGATACACAATTTTTATGACATACAAAATCATCAGATTTTCTCAAAAAATTTATTATTCCTTTTTTTTTATTCTTGAGTTTCCGAACCATAACTACAGAAAGCTGTTTGCGTTCAATTAATAAATATAATGACTAAGCTGTTATGAGATTGAAAAACGATTTCCCGCTTCAGGATCAAACATAATATTTGTTAAATAATGCTATTGTGAAACATTTTAACGCTTAAAATATTAATATGTTTATTTTGTATAAGTGCCACTTCAAGTGCTTTATAATAGCATCATTCCTAGTATATTTACATTACCATTTTACAAACAAAGTAAACAACAAAGTATCAAACAAAGTAAAAATATAAAAAAAAAAAAACTTTTTGCACTGTAAAAGAAGTTTTGTGGATTTTTAACTTTTTGCACTGTTCAGTTAAATTTTCGGCAAAAACTGCTGGTAGCATTTTTCTTGCAGTTTTTACGTAAAAGTAGCAGTAGATTTAGTTGAATTTTTTACGCATGTTTTTCGTTATTTCAACTGTTGTGAATAAAGTAAATTAAGCCGATGTTTTGCCGTACACATTAGTACAAAAAGTACTATAATTTTAACGACCATATTTCCGTACAAATTACCTCAGTCCTAATCTCGCCTTTAGCAGCACTAAATAATACTATTTAAATTAATCAAAACGTTTTTATAATTGCTTTAATTACTTCTAAATTATTTTTAATAAATGCGTATATATTATAAGCACCTATATATAGAATGCTACAGTTTTGTATAGTAATTTTAAACTTTTTTTGGGGGGAGGGGGGTTTCTCGTATTATTTGTCTCAGGATTGAGCAGAATAAATGCAGTAATTTTAATAGCAATATTTTTCCGCACAAATTGCCATAATAAATGCTGTAATTTTAACAGTAAGCTCTGCATAAATGAAAAGAAAAAATAAGTGATTATAGAAGCAAAATATCCGTAAAAAATACCGAAAGATTTGAAATTTTACCTGCAAAATTACCTGTAAAAAATACAAAATTTTCTACAATAAATTCTGCGGTACATTGTACGGTAAATTTACACAGAACAGCAAAATTCCTAAAAGTCTGCTATAGCATTTACATCAGATTTTATTTTTATTCTTATACAGACTTACTAACTGCTCAGGATAGTGTTCACCATTATTTTTCAATTGAAGTTATTTATTTATTTAATCAGTGACTTTTTAGAATTATAAGAGTAAAAAAAAAAAATACTGGTGAAGAAAATTCAAAACAGTTAGCAAATCTAACCATGATTAATGATGATATAGTATATTATTGTTTCTTCATTTTTTAGTGAAATGATAAGGAAGTTGTTCTTACATCACAATAAATCCAGTAAATCGCTCCTGATTTTTAGACAGCATTGTTGTTATACGGCAATAACACACAGTTATACACTGTTACACAATAAAAGTATAAATAAAGTGTTACACAGCAAATGCTGCGCGCACATATGCAAAATGTTTTGAGCTGTTCGAGCATGCAAAGTCCATTATTCGAAAAGAAAAAAAAAAAAAACAAATAGGTAAGTGTGATCGCAGATCGCCCAGAGAGATTCGTTTAACACCTTATCATTAAAGTAACAAATGAATATTGTCAATAGAAAATTAATCATTAATTGCATAAATGGCAGCACCATTATATTTAGGAATGTGCCTCCTGGAAATTATGTGTTTCAAAAAACGTTGACACATTCTCACTCCTAATTCTTCAAAGAGTTTGCTAAACTGTTTTTCGGCGCTATTTGCGATTTATTCGTTAATCGCAGAACAGAATAGAGACTTCTTTCTCTAATGCTGCCTTGATCGCATAGATTTGTTTATTTCTCTAACAGAATCTGCAGATTTAGTGAAGATACGCAATGAAATAAAATCATGAAGAAAACAAAAATTTTGCAAAGCTTAGCATAAATGTAAGGGTGTTTCACAGTGTAATCCCAAGTACTTTGTTATTTTCCTTATTAATGTTTTAGTTATTAGGAAATGAAACATTACTTCCAAATTTATCAAACTATGTATTATCTTTTCATGTTATACAGGGTGAGTCATAAATATCGAAACAATAGGCTATCTCCTTAAATATTGCCCCTAGACCCATACTTCCAATTGCAAAGTTTCATAAAAAAGGTGAGTGTTTTGATAAGATAAGTTGCAACTCCATGGGGGGTCTATTTTAAAAAATACGAAAATTAAATTTTTGTACGGCCCCCAGAGGATAAAACATCCAATTAGAAATTTTGTCCTTACTCATTCCTGAACTGAACAAAAAAAATTTCATCTTGATATCTTCAAAACTCAGAGAGTTATGACAATTTTAATAAATCGTGAGGTTTCAAGGGATCAGACACAAATTGAAAGGCGTGTAATTGAAGAAACAATGTTGCTGCAATGGGTCCAGGAAACATTTATTTTATTTATTTATTTATAAAGTTGGAATTTTGAATGTTTTGTGGTGGTTAACCATATAATTTGTAAGCATTATCACATCATAAGACTTCTTAATATTTTTTTTTAACAAAAATTGAGTAAATTAAAATTGTTATAACTCAAAATATTATTTGTCGCGTTGAATTTTTTTTCTTTTGATTAAACGAAAATGTCTAATTTTCAATTTTAATTCAGCATTTTAAATAATATGTATTTAAAAAATAATAAAAGTATTTAAAATAGCAATTTTTTAAAAAAAGTAATTTTTGTCAAGAAATCATATTTTTAAAAGTAAATTTTCTGAGTTGAAAAGTTACCGTAACCGACGGTTATTGACGTATGTCAGTTTAAAAATGAGAAATACTGAAATAAAAACATTTGAAGCAGTAAAGTGCATTTAGTTTTAAGATGGGCAAAGATGGGCTCCTAACGTTTAAATGCTGTATAGTTTCGATTTCAGATTTTGTTTAAGTTTTGCCATTTCACCTTCTTTAATTACTGTTTAAATGCTTCAGTTGATTTAAACTTTATTTTTTTATCACGTCGATTTCAAATTTTTTCATTGTGCTGTGACTCACAGACAGACATTTCATAAAAACATGTTTTTCGGTATCTCTGAGCCCTAAAACGTGTGAATCCATCGAAAACCGGAATTCAAAATTTTCATGAATCCAATACTTTCTTCTTGTAAAAATAGAAGAAAGCAAAATAGGTTTAAAAGCTTCATAAATTTTGAAACTGAATACAGTAAAACCTCTAAATCACGGACACCTCAGAAACGCAGAAATTGTCCGCTATTCGGAGGTTTCCGCTATTGGGAAAATTAAAGATATTCAAAAAGTGCTAAGAAACGTTTAACATTTTATTAATTGACTTTTATGGGTCCTAAAACCTCTTTTATATGATTAATCAGAAATTAAAGTTATTTTTTTTAAGCAATGGGGCTAAATAAAACTGTACACACCTTTACCCAATGTTCATTACATGCTTGTGAAAAAACCCTGTTACAAAAGTTAACTTTTGCTTGCGATTACATGTAATTTGTTTTTCAAAGTGACATTATTGGACATTGTAGAGTTCCGGTCGGGGAGGAGGATTGCACTTTTTGGCTGTTAAAAGCATAAAATCTCAATTTTCCGAGGGGATATTTGAATGCTCTGGAAGATGTCCCACCTTGGCAACCCTTTCATTTCAACTCTGAACGTGGGGGGGGGGGATTTTCCCCAGCTCATTTATCACAAAATTCCCTGATAAATTTAGAGGTCTTTTTACATTTTTTTTCATTTTTTTGTCTTTAAAAAATATTTTTTCATCCTTTATCGCCTTAAATAGTGTCCACTATTCGGAATGTTCGTTATTCAGAGGTTAAACATACACAAATTTAGGTTTTGAGAACGGGGATTTGAAAATAGTCCATTAAAGAGAAGTGTCTGCTATTCGGGAGTGTCCGTTATAGCGGTTTAACTGTAGTATAAAGTAGATTTTTAAAAATATTCCTATGTAATTTATTAAAATATATTTCCATTGATTCCGCTAATAGAAAAGTCATTTTCGCTATTACTATATTTACTAAACTTATTGCCTGCGCCAATAAGTTTTTAAGACACTTTTAATGAGAGTTTAATTAATATCACTTAATTTGATAACACTTTTAATAAGTGTTTAATAAGACGGTCCGTTCAATGAGTCGTGCTAGTTACGAAGTTGGCATCAAGGTCGAAATATTGCACACATCTAGCATATTTCATCGAAGTTTAAAGCAAAAACGTATACGCTTTTATTTTATATCTAAAAGTTTAAGTGTTGTCTTGGATCGACATTTAACAATACGTAAATTTATGGTCGATCCCTTAATTGTACTTCAAATGAACTGATTTTGCTGCGCTCAGAGGCATGCTTAAATGGTGTAAGTCAGGAATTTTGGAAAATTTTGGATATTAATATCTTTCGGGGATTTGCAGATATCGAGATGAAATTTTTTTTGTTCAATTCAGGAAGAGATAAAGAATTTTTTTCTAATTGGAAGTTTTATCCTCTGGGGGCCATATAAAAATTTAATTTTCATATTTTTTAAAACAGACCCCCATGGAGTTGCAACTTATCTTATCAAAAAATTCATCTTTTTTTATGAATTTTTGCAATTGGAAGTATGGGTCTTGGGGCAATATTTAAGGAGATAGCCTATTGTTTCGATATTTATGACTCACCCTGTATGTTTTTATTTGATGTAAATTAAAATACATTCGAAAAAAGCCAGTTCTTAAAAAAATTTTGAGAAACAAAGCAATGAACTGAAAAATAACGAAATGTTAGAATATTGAACTTTGAGAAATATTCAAATGAGCAAGAAGAAATACAATTTTTTTCCTTCTCTCCTTTTCTTTGTATGCATGGAAAGAAGCGTAAAAGGAAATTATGCAAAAAATTACATTATTTTTTCGTTCCCTTCAAATGTTGATATATATGTTGTTATATTTTTTATATACATTTGATAATAAAAAATGTGTACAGTTTCATTTTACTAATTCAAGTTTAAGAATTTTAATATTACATTTAACTGTTTTGTACATGAATTATGTAGTTATTAATACATTATTATTCTCTCTATTATTTGAAATAAATTGCAGGTTTGTTTCTATTTTTGTAACATTCTAGATTCACATTATTATAAAAAGAAATATTGCTTCCAAATATATAGAAGCACGTATTATCTTTTCAAGTTGTATCTTTTTATTTTATGCAAATTGAAATGCATTCAAAGAAAGCTAGTTCTCAAAATTTTTTTTCATAAACAAAGCAATGAACTGGGTAAGGTACTAAGTGTTAAATTATAGAACTTCCAGAGATTTTCAAATGAACGAGAAGAAATATAAATTTTATCTTCCTTTCCCTTTCTCGTATGCATGGAAATAAAAGCAAAATCAACAACAACAAAATGTATAAAAATTTCATATTTTTTTGTACCTTTTTAAAATGTTAATATTTATTATTATTATTATTATTATTATTATTATTATTATTATTATTATTATTATTATTATTATTATTATTATTATTATTATTATTTTATAATAATAGGTTTCCTAAAAATATACTTACTAACTTTACAGATTTTTTAAATTTACAGTGCATACGTGTACTATTTACATGAATTTTTGTTGTTGCCGTTACACTGTAAAATAAATAAATAAATAAATATGTGTTAAATTTACGGCAAAAATTGCTGGCTGCAATGTTACCAGCAGCAATGTTGCCTTAAAAATTGCGTTAAAATTAGATATACATTCTTTTATTACATCTATTCAATTTAATTTTTGTAAATTTAACGAATTTTGTTTTACAGTGTACATAAAATGTTCGTAGTTTCCTAGAAATATTCTAGTAACTTTACAGACTTTTTTCTTTTTTATAACGCATTCATTTGAACAAAATCAGACCAAGAAAATCGTTACTCTTTTTTTGCAGAAATTGCTTCTAAAGCTTCAAATGTGGAGTTCTAAAATTACAGCTCATTCTAATAACTATACTGCATTTATGCTGAAAAATGTGCATACTCATTACAAACTCTTTTTCAATGGTTTAAAAGGAAATTATACCCTTTTGCGTCTGGTGTACTACTAATAGTACATGTCTTTTAATTTTGAATTAGTTTGTTTTACCAAATACTTTTGTTATTGTTTACATGTAGTAATGTTAGTTTGTGTCTATTCATTTATTGTATGACTTGATTAACGTTTAGGCATATAGAAATAATTAAAATAATAAAAACTTGCTTCATTCTCTTTGCATCTTTTGCGATTCTGCTTTTTTAAATACATTTTTTCCTCAATAAATTTAAAATAACGGTTAATTTTCTATAAGAATCATGTTTAATAAAACACAAAATGTATTAGAAAGTTGTAATGTCAATTAAATCTTGTTGTAATATAATATTTTCTAATCATTTCCAAAAGCTCTTCCTCAAAATTTGTTATATGAAAATAAAATAAATTGTACAAAAAAAGAAAAAAAACATGATTTATTATATTTAAGACAGTTAAAATATTTTTAAAAAATCTAATTAATCTATTTGTGTAGCTAGTGTTAATATTATTAATTTAAAAGTATTTTTTCTAAAAAAAAATCGGACCCAAAATGGTTAATAATAGGCGTTAAATAAGTCCACATAACAACACTACTACTTTACAGAATGTCATGTATTTTTGTACCAAATAAATTTGATATCCCGTAATAAACTATACCAGGAATTCTAATAGTCTATACCAGGTGTCAAAAATAACAATTAGTACAAAAAAAAAAAAAAAAAAAAAAAAAAAAATAGGGAATTGGAATTTAGGGATTTGGAAAAAAAATTAGGGAAGATTTAGGGAAAAACTCCAATATTCAACGACCTCAAAACAAAAAAGATTTATAGCTTTATTTAGTGTGTGTTATTTTTAATCGATGTATACCAGAAACATTTTCTTCTGATACTTTGAGGTTCATTTATGACCTTCATTCTGAATTTTTTCATGATTTAGTTGAGAAATACTGTACATTTAAAAATAAAATTTAAATCTGCATGTTAATAATCATATTCCAAGTGTAAAATATTTACAGAAATTAATAGAAGAGTTAATAGATTTTTGACAAATCAAATTATCATCTATCACTACGTGAAAATAGAGTTTAAGCTAAAATGTATTTTAGCATGAATTGTTCCCTTTACAGTTACTTATAAATTAGCAAATATTTACATATGAGTGTCATGCGCAAATTTTAAAATAATAAACTAAAAGAAATTAGATTAGCATAATACACTGTAAAAAAAGAAAAAAAAATCTCTAAATTTGTTTGGGAAACTGGTATACCTAGAACTTTTTATGTAATGGCAGCAACAAAAATGCATGTAACAGATATAAGTTAAACAGTAAATGAGAAAAATCTGCAAGGTAACTTAATACAATAGGTAAACTGAACTATATTCAGTTCAAAACTTATGCTCAGTTATAGCACGATTTCATATTATTCTTTTAAAATTCATGCTTGAACGAAGGTGTATAGCTATATGCATTAAAATTAATTCATTTAATCACTATTTAATTATTATGTTATAAGTTTCTGACAAACAATGTAGATTGTTTCAAAACCCAGCTTAAAGATAAAAAGAATTATTTTATTAAGGAGGAAAAATAGTCTTAAATTTGGGATTATTCCCCGCATACAGGTAAATTTGGAAGATTTGATAAATAACAACGCTGTATTTAGCAATACATTTAGAAGATGTGTTTTAACACTTTCGGGACCATGGGTGCATATATGTACCAGTAAAAGTGCTTACAGCGCCAGAGTTTAATACCAGAAAAAAGAAAAAGAAAATTGATTTTATTAAAATATGATATTTTCATGATTTATAATGTAAGTCAAATAATTAACAAAAATGGTACCAAAGGAATAAAATTCGTGCAAAAGATGCTGTTTCTGAAAGGTTTAAATGCATTAAAAATGCTTCGTGATTTATTTGAAAAAAGAGAATCTTTGATTAAGAATTTTTTTTTTTATGCATTTCTTTCCTTAGAATTTTAGGAACATGAACTTTGTCGTATATATGAAAATAGACTTTCCATTAAAAATACTTTAGATATAATGGCAATTTTTCAATTAATTATAATTTAATGAAATATGCATAATATTCATTGTATCAGTATTTAATTATTATCTTATTTCTTCTTTCAGACAATGTACAATGTTTTTAAACGCATGTATTTAAAAATATTTATTCTTATTTTATTTAATATAATATAAACCACCCATTTTAATCGCAAATTCTAAAACCGTAACTATGCTACCTAACAACTCAAAAATAGTGTAAAATTAAATATGCATTTATCAGGATAGGAAAGGAAGGAGAATATGTCATTAGACAACCACTCGAACTTTTATTTATTTTAAAAAGTATTTATTTTTGAAACACTAATCGCGTGATAGTGATGTAAATATATTTTAATACATGGAAAAGTTTCAGTGAACATTTTTTATAGACACCTAATTGGACAAAGTATAATAATTAGTTTATCGAGTAACAAGATTACGCATAGCAGATTCAAAAAATCCATGATGACGAATTAACCTTCTAATTCATTACCTAAGTAAGTAGCAACATTCTACTGTTGAAGAAGTAATCAGCAGTTTTCCAGCTGACTTCTCTTCGATTGCATTGAATTATTATATTACGTGACTTCTTTCAGAAGCTTAATTAACGGCAAGGGAGTTGTTTATTTCCGCAAGTGCGAACGACTTATGCTTATTATAACTGAACCGAAGAAAAGTAGCTAATTTCCATCAAAAAAGATCAGTTCATGTGTCACAACCATTCGTGTTCAGAATATAAACTAATCACGATAGTAAGCCAAACAAGTAAGCTATTGGAATATTTGCTGAAAAGCGCAGCTGATTTCAAATTTGAAAAATTTAGATATTATTACAATGATATTTGTAAACTGATTTAAATATTTTCTACGAAAAAAAAATTAATCATACCATGTGTTTGGTATTTTCTTTAAGAATAAACATGTAAAAACAGTAGCTATTTGATGCATATATTAGTTTAATTGAAGGACTAGATTTCTGCTAATTGTAAGCAAACCTTATGGTAGATATTTATTTGAGCAACAATATTATTATTATTATTTAAACTATAGCAGTTCGTTATTCTTTAAATATTCAAACAAATGGAAAAATATTCACGGCTTATTTATTTTTTGTAACTCAGTAATTAGAAAATAATTTTGTACATTAAATTAACAAAAAATATTAATGCGGCGTTATGTGAAAGACAGGTTATAATGCTGTTGAGACAGTTTTTCTTTGGTATTTCTAAAATTAAACTTTAATATTTCTATTAATTTCGTTATTTAACATACTTTTTAACATGTAAGATACGTTTAATTATTATTATTATTTTTAATGTACACTGTTTTCAAAATAAAATATATAAAAATATTCATTCATTTTTTGTTTTTTAGATACATTTTAAACCACCCATTTAAACAGCAAATCCTGAACCCAAAAATATTTTTAAATTACATATGCATTTATCAGGTCAGAAACGGAATGGAAATAGGTCATTAGACAGCCATACAAAATTTTATTTATTTTAAAAAGTATTTATTTTTAAAACACTCATTGCGCAATAGCGATATAATTATATTTTAATAAATGGAAAAGTTCCTATTAATTTTTATTTCTAAACACCTTATTGGCCCTAATATAATATTTAGTCAATCGACTAACAAGATTACGCATAGCAAATTCAAAAAATCCATGATGACGAATTAACCTTCTAATTCATTACCTAAGTAAGTGGCACTGTTCTACTGGTGAAGAAATAATCAGCAGTTTTACAGCTGACTTCTCTTTGATTTCATTTGATTATTATATTACGTGACTTCTTTCAGAAGCTTAATTAACGACGAGGGAGTTGTTTATTTCCGCAAGTGCGAACAACTTACGTTTATTATACCTCAACTGAAGAAAAGTAGCTAATTTCCAGATGAAGATCGGTTCATGTGTCACAGCTATTCGTGTTCGGAATGTAATATAATCACGATAATAAGCTAAACAGGTAATTTATTGGAATATTTTCTGAAAAGAGCAGCTAATTTCAAATTTAAAAAATGTAAATACTGTTAAAACGAAATATGTAAGCTGTTTTACATTATTTTCTACGAGAAAAATTTATTTTCAGAATCATTCATCTTTTTGGTATTTATCTTAAGACTAAATGTGTACATAGAGTGACTATTAGAAGCGTATATTTGTTTAATCGAAGGAGTAAATTTTTGTTATTTGTATGCAAACCTTATGGTAGATATCTATTTGTGCAAAAATACTATTGTATATTTTTATATAATAGTACTCTGTAAATACTTAAATGTTCAAATAACTAGGGAAAATATTCATGAATTATTTATTTTTTTAACTCAGTAATTATGAAATAATTTTGTACATTAAATTAACGAAAAATATTAATACATTATATGAAAGACAGGTGATTACTGTTAGTACTTTGGTGTATCTAAAATTAAAATTTCTAAACTACTTTTATTAATTTCGTTACTGGAAGTACTTTTTAACATGTGAAATAGATTTGATTATTATCTTTTTTATTTTTTCAATCAATGTAGAATGTTTTCAAACTTAAGTATATAAAAATATTCATTCATTTATTTTGAATACAGTTTAAGCCACACATTTAAACAGCAAATTCACAATCCAGAAATATTTTAGGGGACAGAAAAGGAATGAGAAAAGTTTGATAGGTAAATATACAAACTTTTATTTATTTTTAAAACAGTAATTAAGTTATAGTGATGTAATTATATTTTAAGAAATGGAAAAGTTCCAATATATATATTTTTATTAACACCTAATTGGCCATAGCATAATACTTAGCCAATCGACTAACAATATTACACACGGCAGTTTAAAAAAAAAATCAATGATGACGAATTAATCTTCTAATTCATTACCGAAGTAAGTGGCCATATTCTACTGGTGAAGAAGTAAACAGCAATTTTACAGCTGACTTCTCTTCGATTGCATTTGATTTTTATATTACGTGACTTCTTCCAGAAGCTTAATTAACGGCAAGAGAGCTGTTTATTTCCACGAGTGCGAAAGACTTATATTTATCATACCTGAACTGAAGAAAAGAAGCTAATTTCTAGAAAAAGATCAGTTCATGTGTCACATCCATTTGTGTTCGGAATATAAACTAATCACCACAATAAGCTAAACAGGTAATTCATTGGAATATTTGCTGAAAAGTGCAGCTAATTTCAAATTTGAAAAATATAGATACTATTAGATTGAAATAAGTAATATGCCTTAAATAATTTATACATAAAAATTTATTTTTAGAATCATACCGCGTTTGAAATATTTTCTCTAAGAAAAGGTTATTTTTAGAATGGTACCATTTTTTGGAGTTTATCTTAAGAATAAACGTGTGAAAAGAGTAGCTATTAGAAGCAGACATTATTTTAAACCACTCATGCATATTTTTTTTATTCACTACTTTTCATTATTAAATTTTTTGTGGTGAATGAGATCCCATTAAAAAATTATTTTATTATTGTGTTTTATGCTAGCTGTCACAAATTAGATCTCCATAAACATATACTTTTTTTTTCTTTATGAGATTTTTATCTGTACTCGTATACCGTATATATATATATATATATAATAGAGCTCCGTAATTTTTTAAGATGTTGAAATAATTTGCTAAAATTTGAAGCAGACTTTAGTTTAACCCTTTAGAGCATAAATTATTTTTCATTATTATTCATTTTTTTAATTATTATCTTTTTTATGATAAATGAGAACCCATTAAAATAATTTTATTATTGTGCTGCATGCTAGCAATTACCTGACAACTAATTGTATGTCCATATATCAATGCTGATTTCTTTTTCTTTTCGCTTTATAAGGTAATATTTATCTGTACACAAATGAGGCCAGTATGAATTTAAGGGTTAGTGGAAAGACTAGATTATAGTTAGTTCTGAGCAAACATTATGGTAGATATTTATTTGTGCAACTATTTTTTTCTTCACTAGATGGCCAAAGGTGACCGGCCACTTGCAATTTTAGACTTTTTGTTAAATATCTAGAAAAATACGTAAATAATCATTCTAAAACTCTATGTGTGTAAACATAATTGTACAGGTTATACATTACCGTGAAGATTTTTTCCTGAAACTTCATAGGGTACAGACAATATATTGAAAAATAAAAAATATTTTTTGGACAACTCTGTCAAAACTAGTAGCAAAACTTTCAAACTGTAGATTATGATTAAGTGGCTTGTTATAATATTTTGTGTTTATGTTTAAGCGGATAACATGTATACTCGTAGAGAAATTAAGGATTTTATAAAAACAGTCCCAATTCTTTTCAATAATTTGCAGAGTTCTTAATATAAAATAATGTTCCTTTCCGAAAATTTTATAAACAAAATTGTAAACAAAACCCTGTAATCAGAATTAAAAAAATAATGAAAATTGTACGAAAAATAAGCAGGTTTACTAAATAATTTTTCTTTGCGCATGCGTAAACGCTATCAAAATTTCATTTGCATATTGTGTTAAGGCGCGATCACATTGGGAAATAGGTGAAGCTTTAAGCACAACACACAACTTTTTCTGATGCAAAAGAGGTGGGGTCAGCCGCGAAAGGGTTACTGGATGATGCGTAGAAAGTTTCGTCTAGGTAAACGAAACTCAGCAAGAAGTTTACAACAGAAAATTGTTTATCGCCCACACGGCATCTAAAGTTATGAGTAAAATAAAAAGTTGAGTTTCTCTAATAATGGCAATAATTAAAAATGAATTTTTTTTAAGGGGGACGAGGGGGGAACTAGGATGTCACAACATTTTGTTCGAAAAAACTGGAAATTGAGATATCGTTACATTAAATCATTAAGAGACTACTTCATTCAAGCAAAAAGACTCATTCGCTAATGCTAATCTTATGGAAGAGATTTATAAAGATATCTTGGTTGCATTTCAATATCTATTTTTATTTTATTTATTATTATTATTTTGCATTAAATAGCTCAAAACGATGTGTACAAGGATCGTTTTTTAATTTTGTTTACAAATATTTTCAATGGGAATACTTACATTTTCGGAACCGGTTTCGAAAATGAAAATATTCTCATAAAATATATATTATATAAAATATATATTTATATATCTGCAATCCAAATTGAAAAAGCGGCCTTTTGTACAAATTGAACTCAGCTACACAATAAAAAAAAATTAAATGCAACCATATTATTTTCATAAATTATATGGATACTTTAAAGATATAATTAGATATTTTTGTAAATTTCTCCCATGGAATTAGCACTAGAAATTGAGTCTTTTCATGTGATTAAGTAGCCCTTTAATTATACTTAAGATTTTTTTTTTTTTTTTTTTTTTTTTTTTTTTTTTTTTTTTAACACTGCAAATACTCAATAAGTTTTAGCATCCCCCTCCCCCATATTTTGGCGTTCTATTCTTATTTTAACTCCATAAGTTCGTAAAAGTTCGTTCAGGAAAATAAAAATAAGGGATATAAATGGTTAAAATTGTTTTTTAAGGATAAAATATGTACTTAAATGTACTTAAAAAAAAAAAAAAAAAAAAAAAAAAAATGCGAGTGTATATGTTGATTTTTAAGTCAAAATATTATTTTTCAATGTTTTTCTTTAAATGTAATAAATTTTGGATGGATTTTATTAAATTTAAAGAAATTTCATGCTTTTTACATTGATATATATTTTAATATACTATATATTTATACAGGAATAAGTTTAGGAAAATTTTAGGTCCTTTAAAGGACTCTTCACAAAATAATTTATCCTCAAACTGCACCCTTCATAATTTTTTTTAATCTCCAAACAGGACCCTTCACAAAATCTTTTATCTTGAAATAGGACATTTCACAAAATTATTTCTTTATTAAATAAAGCTTTTACAGAATTTTTTCACTTTCAAACTGAACTTTACACAAATTTAATCATTTAAAAATAAAAACTGGTCAGTAAATAAACAGTTGAACTCATCAAAGATCATATTACTTAGCTTTTTCATACATGAAGGAAAAAACCTGAAGATTTAAATAATTTAAAATTCACAAAATTATGACTGAATTTTCACAAATATAAGAAAAACTTCACAATTTCACAAAAACAGGACCCTTGTTATATATATATGAGGTATAAAAGCGGGAAATGAGAAAAAGGTGGAAATTTTTTTCCATCAATACAGTGTGCGAAACTTTTTAAATTTTAAGTATCATTTTAATAGCTACCTATGCAATAAAGTTAAATAATTGCGCTTTTTTTTTTATCTATGAAGTATTAACAATGCTAAAGGAATAAATCCAAATAAATCTGATCAACTTATGTGAAGTACAGTCTTTAATGGTTTCGCTATTAAATCTCCCCCCCCCCTTTCTTTAAAAAAATTCTCTTCACTAAATTGATCTTTGCTTCAGAAATACATCTCGAAAAAGGTATCACAGAAATTATCCAGAAGTGTTTATAATTAGCACAAAATATTCTATTCCAAGAAAAAACTTCCTTTTACTTTGAATTGTTATGATAAAAAAAAAAAAAAAAAAAAAAAAAAAAAAAAAAATCCATGAAAGATATTTAGAGTAGTTACTCTAAGCATCTTTCCTGAATGTTTTTTTCACGACTTTCAGATGCTTATATGATATAAGCTCACCTTTCATGTTATATCTCTTTTGCACAATAACTCAAGAACAAACTCCAAGCATTTAAATAGACAAAATGTCAAATTACTAAATTTTCCAAGCACCCCCCCCCCTCTCTTATTATCCTCCCAAAGTTTTTCTTTGCATTTTTGCATCAATCTAGAGAAAGCCCAAAATTTCTTTTGGAAAAGCGGAATTCCACCTATAGGAGGAATTCTTAATAAAATATATTAATAAAATATATTTATATTTTATTAAAATATAAATACATATATCTTAATAAAATATATTTATATTTCTTTCCTTTCTTTCTGCCAAGCGTCTCGCTTTTTTTCTGAGATTTTTAATTACAAATTTAATTAATTTTCATGGGTTGAAGAAGATCATATTATGACAGCATAAACCCTTTTTCTTAAAAGTAGTTTGCTCCATGATTTAGGAAAAATATTTTTCGCCTTTTAACTACTAAGTTTCTGCCATTAAATAAGGATTTTTTTTTTTTTTTTTTTTTTTTTACCAAACTAGTAATAGCTTGAAGGTTATCAGATAAAATGTTATGCACTGTTAATAATATAAATTAATAAATAATTTATAAATAGTTTACATTATATTAGTGTTTATAGATGCTTAAAATCAATTGCGTAAGTAAATATTTTTTTATAAAATTTAAAAGTTTTATAATTATTAATCTTGCATTTTATTTAACAATAAGATTAAATGCAATGTTAAGAGGTTTTTGTATTTTTACTTTTTATGTGCTTTGATGGTGTTTTGTCGGTTTTCATGTTTCTAAAAATAATAAATCTGTTATTTGCACTCCATCACTGACAAAAATCTGCTAAACATAATTCTTATCATTTTAAAATATTATTATATAATTAGGAAAAGACACCAGATATAATTCCATTATTTTTGAAAAAGGACTTAAAACAGGAAACAAGGAATGACAAGGGATATCCCACGGCATCTTCATGTTACTAACACAAACCGTGTAAATACCTCAGAATTAGATAATGAAAATGATACGATTCGCTTTCTCTCCAAATAATTATAATTAAAAATCTCTCCAAATAATTATAATTAAATTAAAAAAAAAAAAATTAAATATTATCGCCATATTATGTAGACGCCTTTTTTTTTTTTTTTCATTATTTTTCATTTTTAATGTTTTACAATAATCCATATGAAAATAACTTTATCGATATGCATAATAAAGAAATAAAGTCAATGTTTACACAAGTAATTCAAATAAAATTTCAAAACATTGGTTAACAAGAGATTTAAGCAGTATAGCTGATAAATGTTTTCCAGTTAATTAATTTGTTGGTAATACGATTAGTCAACCAATATAATTTAACGCGACATATGACACGCATAAAAGGTAAAAAGATAATTAGTACAATGTTTTTAAAAATAAGGTACACCAAAAAATGAATAATCAGATGTATTGTTTGATTTATAAAGCTGACAGAAGCATTCAACTAATATTTTTGTGTAATTATATATTTAAGATGAAAGAAAATACTTTGTTTACTAAACATTGGCGAATTTGGCGACAAGTATGGACAAAACACAATCAAATTTCATAAACAGTAAAAATATATTCAAAACTCCTTAACATTGCAATTAAACTTATTGTTAAACATAATGTAAGAATAATAGTTAAAAATACTTCTAAATTTTATAAATATTTACTTACTACTTAGAACATTCGCAGCTTGTAATCATCGAAAATTCATGGCGACGGTATTTGGATTTTGCTATTGTTAAGTGCCGAAGCATCCTTATTTCATTGTCCCGCAATGAATTCGATTAAATATTTTTTTAATGTGAAGTCTTTTTGACGCATGAAAAACCGTTTCTTGCGTTTAGATCTTAAATACTTTATTTGTTTTCTATACAAACGAGCGTCCATATACACTGACAGCCGCCATCTTGATTTAGACGGCCATTCAAAGGAGTGACGCAGACAATCTGCTTCTACGCTATTGGTCAGATTACGCGCTGCACGCAACATTTTCCACTTGGAATGGAAAAAGTTTCAGCTAATGTTTCGCATATGAAATGTCAATCGCACGGCGTTTTTCGCGAAGCAGCTGCAGCCAATGCTGCATGTTGAGTTTAAAGTTTCATTTACACAGTGTGTGTGATCGCGCTTTTAGCTAAATGTAAAGTGCAACTTTTGTGAAACTCTCAAAAAAGTGGCTTGAAAATTCTGAAAGTGTTCGTCAATGGAATGAGCTGAAAATCCGTTATTCCCAAAATGAAGAAAAAATATGAGGGGTTGTATCCAAATGTAGCAGTACGTGTCATATTGTGTATTCTATATTGACGCTAACCAATGGATAAATAGATTAAACAAAAACATAATTTGCAGAACAAATTAAAAAAGACAAAATTTATTTCCTGCTCTATTTAAGCCCTAGAAGTGACAGTTATTAAGATATTTGATTTATTTATTTCAACATTTAGTATTAAATTTTTGAATCAAATAATTTAAATTATGTGAACATTAAAAAAATAAAAATAAAATTCAAACAATATGATACTTAAAAACCCTAAATCTTAGATTTCCTTCAAACGAAATCGAAATAAATCTTAGACCTTTTTCTGAACATTTGCTTTTTAGATGTGTCTATTCTTTTTATCTATACCTACCGTAAACATTATACAAAATCTGCAAAACAAATATTTGCAAGTTAAGTTTGGGAAAAAGTCTAAGATTTATTTCGATTTCGTTTCAAGGGAATCTAAGATTTAGGGTTTTTAAGTATCATATTGTTTGAATTTTATTTTTATTTTTTTTATGTTCTCATAATTTAAATTATTTGATACAAAAAATTAATACTAAATGTAGAAATAAATAAATCAAATATCGTAATATCTGTCCCTTCTAGGGCTTAAATAGAGCAGGAAATAAATTTTGTTTTTTTAATTTGTTCTGCAAATTATGTTTTTGTTTAATATCTCAAGTTTTTTAATAACTACTTAATTCAGATGAGCTCATTTCAAAATGATCATCAGGACTTCCTTTATGTGGTACCGTATCACAATTACTGATGTAATTTACCCAGGGACATAGCTAGAAGTGAGTTATGGGGGAGGGGGTAGACTCAAGGGAACGTCTGAGGTGCTCATATTTCTCTCTCTCTTCCTCTGACGCAAAAAAATATATTAGTGCATATTCACATTGTAAGTTACATGTTTCTTATTAAATTGTTGCAATAGCTCCATTTTATGCTAAAAAAGAATATGGTGATGGAAAATTTGAGTGTATAACTAATTCAAGATTAAACATCATGTTGACTTCATATGTGCAAGCAGGATGAGCGAGTGTTGAAGCACTTTAGTTACAATTTAGCAATTCTGCAAAACTGTGAAAGGGCCTCAAAGTTAAATTAGATTTTTGAACAAAATTTTATTTGATGAAATTCTAACTATTACGTTTTCCCCTACCTAGGAATTTCTGATTTATTTTTCCAGATCTATACTGATCATGATACTATACCTAGACTCCAAAACCACCCCCAATTAAAAACTCTATCTATCTCCGTGGTATCTACGTTAGATTTTCATTTCTCCATTGGGTTTTGCACAGATTTTTATTGATCCATTTCCAAATCGTTAACTTTTTTTTTACATCTACAACTGAATTCTGTACATGCTTCCTGTCTTGATACCAAATATTTCAAAATCTCTGTTTCATTTCCAATATGACGTCATAAATGTCTAGTACAATTCTAGACATTCACCTCTAGACAATATAATATTCCTCCAACAATACCTCAAGACATATTATCAATGAAATGTATTTATTTTTTTTATTTTTTGTATTACGTCAGGTTCATGTTTATTTATTTTCTGTATTTCTTCACTTAGAAACTTCTTGATAAATAAATCAATGTTTGAATTGAAATTCTGCCCAAAACTGGAATTTAACATCGACAGAACTTCAAACCGCTATTGGAGCTCAGGGCATGGTTCAGCGTAGAAAAGTTAGGGATAGATGTCATATATGCAATACATTGGCGCGATTGGAACAAAATGGATATTATATGCCTCACATGCTAACCCGGCTATCGTTGTTTATTTTACTAATAAATTGTTTATTTTCTATTACTTTTATTTAAAAAACTTATGTAGATCGTTTGTTCTATAGTTATTAATAAACTTTTTTATATTCATCTTTATTTTCCTTTTTAAATATTAGAAAATAATTAAAATATATATATGTGATATGTATTTGAAAACGAAATTTTCGCCAAATTGGCGTCAGAAAAAAACTGTGCCAACATGGTAAGTATTAGACATCTGTGCATAAAGGTGATGCATTATGAATATTCCAAATGTGCTTAAATTTTATGAACTCATAGAGATAGTAAATCAAAAGTTTTATAAAAATGGTACTACTCTATTATCCCGTCGACCAATTTTGCCAAATTCTACAAATCGCCAAACTAATAGCCAAATTAAACATGTTGACATAATTTGTATTTTAAATAACGAAAAACCAAATAATTGGTAGAATATTAATAAAAATACAAATAAAAAGTCGAAATAAATATCACTTAATGACATTTTAAACACGTGAATCGTATTTAATGTTATTGAATGTGACATTAACGTTCATCCATTATTGGCATTTAATCTTATAGTTTGGCGATAATTTTTTGGTCGACGGGATAACCTAGTAGTACCATAAAAATATTAACTTAAAGTATAAAAAACAGATATTTTTCAACAGAAACTCTTTGCGATATTTTAAAAATTAAATCCTGTAGTGTTTTATCATATTAAAATCATCGGAATAATGAATTTAATACAAGTTAATTCGGTACTTGGTTATCCCTTCAACCAATTCCGCCAAATTATATAAGTCGCCAAATTAATTAATACCAAATAATACAAATTATATAAGTCGCCAAATTAATAGCCAAATTATACAAATTATAAATTATATAAGGTATTTTTTATAACAAAAGTACAAATAAATTAGTAAAACACTAGTAAAAAGTGGAAATAAAATCATTTGATGGCATCTCTAAATACGTATAGGTATTTAATGACATTGAATATGACATTCACGATCATCCATTACTGGCATTTTATCTTAAAGTTTGGCGATAGTTTTTTGGTCGACGGATAACCAAGTAGTACCGTTGATTTAAAATTGATTTTATCCAATGATTAATTATTTGCAACATTACAAATTTAGGCACGATTTAAAAAACCGCCAAATCGGGAATTAAAAAAATATATTTGTAAACATTGTTTATACTTGTTTACATTGGATTTGAATATTTAGGTTGATAGAATTGGCGAATTTATTGCAGTGCCGAAAAGTCTTATACCAAGTAGTTAACGATTCTGCAGTTTAGCCTTAAAAAATTGCTATATTTGAAGACCCAGTTCTACAGATTTACTAGTTTCATTACATACCAAGGATGAAATACTGTTATTCTCAAATGCTATTATTTTTGAAAATTTTTATTCACCTAAATTTATTTTGATTTTCTTCGAACATATAAGACGAAGAAATTTTTAAAAATGTGGTGTAAGTACGAAATCCCGGCGCAAGTGTCATATATGCACTGGGTTTGGTGCTATTTTTTTTCTTTTTTTTTGATGCCAATGTATCAAAAAACTCGCTTTCAAATACCAGTTACATATATATACTTAAGTTATTTTTTATTATTTTGCAGAGACAATAGGTAGAAAAAAGTTTAATTTATTTATTTTCTATATTTCTTCTGTTAGAAGCTTCTTGATCAATGTTTGAAAATGTCCTTTTATTTTAAAAATCATGCTTCATTTTGCTTTCTGTTGACGATTCTTGTATTTGTAGGAAATGTTTGCAAATCTCCGTTTCATTTCTAATATGACGTCGTAAATATACCATTTTTAATTCTTACAAAAGAAAAAAAAAATCAATTTTACTTTTTATTTATTACGTAAAAATGATTAATTGCTACAGGAAATATGTCCATTGACCTCTGTATATTTTTTTGATTGAAGGGAATTATTTTTTAAACAATTAGATCCTTTGAAGAAAATTTGTGGAAGCGCGTACAAAATGTGGGAAAATGTCTAGTAAATAACTCGTTCAATGTTAAATTCCGTATTAAAATAACATTACGGAGTCACACTGGAAATAAATAAAGCATAGCACTACCGTGCTATGCTTTAATACAGCCCCTCATCTTTTAATATAATGTGTAAAATATTAATTACTTTTAATATAATGTGTCTATATAATGTGTAAAACTGCTTGTAAAATATATTTACTTAATATTATATCCACAAATAAATGTCGTTAAAAAATCGCAGAAAGCTAAATATAGCAGATATGGAATTGTAAGTTTCTTTTGGCAATGTAGTAAACTTTGACAAACAACAATCTTTGCGCTTGGAAAGAAAAAATCAGTATATTATGAATACGCCGCAAATCTATGCAGTGGTGTAAATGATAGTTGAATTCTTGTTGTACCAGCAGTTTTTGTAATTAGAACTGACATATTTAAAAACATTTAAAATTTAATAGAGCCACTGATATTTTATTTAATACAAACTTCAGGTAAGTATTTTGTTATTCCGGAGACCAATATAGGATGAATAAAGAAGATAAATTGCCAAATATTGCTTAAACGAATTTAGTATGACAATGAATATACTTCATTTAAGCTATACATATATTGTTTCGATATTTAAATTAAGTATTTTCCTTTTATAAAATAATTTATATTTACAATTTGCAATAAAATCAGAAATATTTTATTTTATTTTATTTTTGGAGATGTTTATATTTTTTAACTTTTCATCGAACTTTTCAAGGTTTTTATTCTTGAAGGAAAAGGTAGCAAAATATGTCTATAGTGAGCTTTTTGTCAAAAATAACAGAACATTCCGTCGTAACTATATAAATATATATGAAGGGATATGTTAGACATTAAAATATACCCAGAAATATTATCTATCTACACTCTTAAAACGAAAGAGCTGATTTGGCTTCTCATGAAAGAGCTGTAATTTTTTCGATCATAAAAGTTTTCGATCATAAAGTTTTTCAAACGATTAAATCTTCTTGATCTAAATTGGTTATTTAAATAGCTCAACTTCATTTAAATTGGTTAAAACTCGAGTTAATTCAACTCTTTTTTGAGAAGCTGCCTTTCATCATTGAGATGAGTGGATTTCAGCTCAACTTGAGCTATTTTGTGGCTGACTTTTTAAGAGAGTAAGAGATCCATAAAAACCTGTTCAGTAGATCCCGAAATATAAACAACCGAACGAAATTTTCGTTCGTATTTTAGGAATAAAACTAGCCGGCCACGCAAGCTATGCTGGTCTTATTTTTTAAACGAACAATAAACCAAACGAAATATGTCAGTAAGTACGAAGTACTTTAAGGGATTATTGATTCCTACATTTAGTGTACCTTAACATTTCGTGAAAAGACGTAAACACCATTGAGGTATTTCATTTTCTAATGTATTATACATAATTTGAATTACTAAGCAACAACCATTTCTGTTAATCAATTACAATAAAATTTAATAGAAAAATGAGGCCGTTATGAGAAAGGAATCAAAATGTTTTTTAGTCGCTGCACGATTGTAATGGGGTTCATTACAATGATCGCAGAGATTGTATGTAGCCTACAAATAATGTTGAGGTAATTCATTCTTGTAGATATTTGAATTCTGAATTTCAATGAAAAAAAAGTGATCGTATTGTTTTTTCTTTCATTAGTAGTATCGTTAATCCTTTTTTAATTTTAGTTATAATTTTAATTAATTAATTTTATTAGTTTTGATTATTTTTTGATTTATTTTAATACTCTCTTGATTACTTTATTTATTTGATTATTTCTTTCCTTTTCTCTTTTCATTTTTCGATTTTTTTCTATTTTTGTGGCAATACTTTTTAATTCTAAATATGCTCCTTTGTGATTGGAATGTACCTTACAGCTAGCTCCACCTGTTGCACTCATTGTGAGTTCTCATTTTGCTAATTTCTGTTTATTTGTGTTTTTGTCCCTTGACGGGCATGTGTTTACAGTTACTGATGACTGGCTGCTATATTTTACTGCATGAAAAGTGTCCTGTGGATTGCTTTCATTTTAGATATATTTTATTGTAAATATTTCAGTAAGTTTCAAGCTATCGGACTGAAATTTTTATGATTAAATAAATAAATAAATAAATAAATAAATAAATAAATAAATAAATATATATATATATATATATATATAGATATATATAGATATATACATATGTGTGTGTGTGTGTGTGTGTGAGTGTGTGTGCGTGCGTGTGTGTGTGTGTGTTTAACTCTTCTTTCTTCTTGAGCTGACCCAATTTTATGGTGAAAATCAACTACGAGGGTTGTGATTTACATACCTTTGTTTTTTTTAATATGGTGTATCAGGTACTGTTTGAAAAAGTATAAACAACTTAAAAAAATAAATGCTGTAGATTATGTAACTTATACATCAACAATAGAGCATTGTAAATGAAAGCTTTACTGTCAAGGTAGCTAAAAAAGCATTAAGTGGGAAATTATTAGATTTATTTATACCAAAAGCATAGGAATTAAATGAGCACTGTGTATTTTACATTTGATAATAAGTACTAAAATTATATGGATATTTTAGGGGGGAAATAACAAGATAAATCTATGAAGAAACGGCTAAGTACAAGTACATAAGTAACCCATTCTCCTTTATATTTACCCTAACTGAAGTGCTATACACCGAGTAAACATCTGGAGAATGTAACCATGTTTTTATATCTAAAAGAAATTATTTTTATGGGTTTCGAAAATTTTCTAATAATGTTACATTTTCTTCTGCACACACCTTCATTTGAATCATAACATTTCAAAGTTTAGCTATCTGATATTGGATATGTTGTTTGTAACCCATAATATACTTCTTAAAAATTATTTTACGGGATTTTAATAAAATATTATGCAATTTTCTTTATTGTAACCAAATAATAATAATAATAATAATAAACAATGAAGAAATTAATTTCCCGTTGTAATGAAAACTAAAAAAAAAAAAAAAAGGTTTTTATAACTGTTAGAGTAACTGTATGCAGTAGGGTCCAGCTATCCCAGATACATGACTTTGTTATTCCATTCTTGCAAAATTAGTAACATAAAAAAATATGTATGTATACCTAATATTATTAACTCGGCTATATGTCTATAGTTTTTGATTATTGACAATCTATCCCGCAAATACAGAATTATGATTGATTTGACACTCGTCATTTTAAGAAGAGTTTACCAATAATTGCTCACAAACGCTAAAATTTAACAGATACCTATTATTTTTTTATAAAACGGCCTATGTTCCATTTACCTCATGGGTACAGCTGTTCCGGATAACCATATGTCAAAGTAACACTTTCTATTAATTATCGAGAAAGATCTTTGTGATTACATTTCAAATTTTTGTCATTTTAAATTTGTGACTTCATAGCATTTTTGGGAAGTTTTTTTTTTTTTTTTTTTTTTTTTTTTTTTTTTTTTTTTTTTTTTTTTATAAAATCATCTGTAACCAACTTATAAGTATAATTTAATTATTTGCTTTGATTTCATCTAAAATCTATAACGTATCTGACAAGGCATTTTTTAAATCATATAAACGGACTTGAGTTTCAAAATTATCCATATTTATTTTTTTAATCTAGTTTTCTCTATCAGTCAATTATATTTCTAATAAATAAATAAATAAATAAATAAATAAATAATCATTACAATCTATAAAATAATAAGATTTATAGTGTATTTCTGGCATTCTAAAATCTATGCTTAAAGTGAAAACCAACGGGCGCAGTGGAAAGTTTTGTGCAATATCCCAACATTTGATTTTCGGAATGAAGCGAGTTTTTAAACTCACTTCTTTATTTAACATTAAAATATTTAAAATTTACTAATGTGTATCTGTAAAAGAAAATGCTATATGGAATGAAATATACAAGAAAAAAAATGTAGTAATATATTGGTTCGTGCGGCTTAAATTTAATACATCTACAAAAGATTGCTAATATAATCTACGAGCACTAAAAATAAAAAAAGAATATATTTTGTGTAATCAATACGAAACACTAGAATAAGAAAAAAAAATCATGATAAAAAATGAACCACGGAACCACTCCATCACTGCCATTTTTTACAATGAATAATATCCATCATCTATTTAAATTTTTTTAACAACTCCATAATAAATAGGTATTCTGGTTAAGAAAATGAAGTTAACGAAGTTTGAAGGAATTAGGTACCACGCGATAATCAATCATAGAATAGACAATGGCTACTTTCAAACTATCATCTGAAAGAAAAAAAAGTAGTAATATGTGAAATGAATAAATAAACGTTTGTAAAGGAAAAATGGTATTTTTTTTCTAGTGGAAATACACAAAAAATTCCTTTAAAACATATAAGGAAATAGAGACGTAAACTCCTTTTTAAAATTTCTGTTATTTTGTATAACGACATAACAAAATTCTTTTTTTTTCGCCAAGGTTAAGACTAGTCTATATAAATTCACATTTAAATAATATTCTGTACATTATACAGGCTTCTTAAACTAAAACCATATTCTAAAAACTAACTATTAATATATTTGTAACAAGCACTCTCGAGCTCAGACATTTTTTATTTATGCATTGTTAACCTGATTCGAATCCACACAGCATCCTAGAAAGACAATTTCGCATTACAGTAGTTGAATCACCTCAATTTTATTACAGCGGAACTGCTAATAACTTCCTCTTAAAGTTTGGATAAGCGAAGACAATTTACTTGATTGTCACTTTTTGCTGGAGTAACTTAAATACGTAGATGCAATCAGATCTGACACAAACTTAAAAAAAGGGGATTATTAAAAGGGAGCATTGTTAAAAACACCAAATATATTAAATTAGCAGCAAACCGGTTTCGGTTGAATATAGCATACCGTCGTCAGTGCTGAGTAAAGTAGAAATTTGCTCATATATATATATACATATAGCAGAGACGGG
This sequence comes from Maratus speculifer, assembly GCA_964019185.1. Classification (NCBI taxonomy): domain Eukaryota; kingdom Metazoa; phylum Arthropoda; class Arachnida; order Araneae; family Salticidae; genus Maratus; species Maratus speculifer. The sequence goes on along the minus strand of OZ025297.1, from coordinate 174,270,283 downwards.
GGGATTGTAGGAGACCAATAGGATGGCAGTGAACAGCAAGTAATGGCCAGTAGGAGAACGCACGTGAAATGTAACCAAAGAAGAGAGAAGTTGGTCAAGGGAGGGGAAAAAATCTAATTAAGAAAAAGAGGTTTTAATGTAATATTTCCAGCAAATCGACAGTGGGGGGATGGCGAATTCACAATTGACAATATTGTCAATATTTTTAAAAATGTGAAATGCTTCAAGAAAGTTAAGTTCAGGAATGAAAGTAGGTTTGGAAATTATTTTAACTGAACTAAAATCAAAATTATGGTTCATCTTCCAGTAATGTTTTGCAATGGAGGATTTATTGATTTTTTGTTTTCTGATATAACTATTATGCTCTTTAATATGTTTTTTTTAAGTGTTTAGTTTGTCCAATGTAGGAAAGATCGCACTTTCAATTAATACTGTAGATGTCCCATGAATTAAATAAACCTATAGGATCTTTGAGCTTGGAGAGAGTGAGTTTATTGACAGAAGCAAAAATTATTTTGAAATCATAGTGTTTGAAAATTTTAGCAATAGTAAAGCTTGCTTTAAGAAAAAAAAGCTCCTACAAATAAAGTCACCCTCTCCAAGCTCAAAGATATTTATCTGTAATGACCCCGAAATATTTACAAAAGCAATCAATATTTAAACTACTACTATGCTGAAAGTTATGTAACACTACTTTACATCTCAAATAACTTTTTATGTTACATTTATTATGGCTACATTTATTTTTTTAAGTGTTGAACAACTTTTTTCAGGACATTATAAGCACTCTTTTGTAGACTCAACAAATATTTTCATTTATAACACGTTCTGATTCCGAAAAATAACTTTAATGCGTACGACATGTAACAAACTTTTTATATAAAAATTTTCTTTCAAAGAGGACATTATAGGACATTCTTATTTTACAAGAAGTCAATGGAAATTAGATAATTATTTATCTTTCAATACTATTATTCTTTATGTAATTCTTACGGTGTGTGGTACTATTTGAACAAGCTTGTCGCAATTGATAAAGAATATGTTATTTGTTAAAAGTCCAGTCTTCAAAATTTAGATCTTAAATATATACAATAGATAAAAAATATGCAATGTCTGGAAAACCAGTTTGGTAAAGGCTATATATGTACATACATTTTTACTTGAAAAATATTATATATTTCAATCATCAGTGTGTTCATTTGTCATATATGAGGATAGTGTCAAAACCTATTGTCTTAAGACAACTCTCAAAGCGTATAAGCTATTTTTCAACATACATTTTTACATTCTTCTATTTATACAAGAAAAAAATATTGGATTCAGGAAAATTTTTGAATTCCGGTTTTCGAAGAATTTACACATTTTACGGATCAGAGATCCCGAAAAAAATGTTATTACAAAAATGTCTGTCTTTGAGTCTTTGATTCTGTCTGCATGTGACACAAATTTTCTGGATGCTCTATCTCAAGAAATAATGAACGGAATTTAATAAAACTATTGGTTGATTTAGTCCCTACTATAAAATAAAGCTTATTATTTTTTTTGGTGTAACATACTCAACAGAAGAAAAAAGTTTATGATATATTAAGCTTTTTAGAAGAATTTGGTCTTCACATTGATGATATCGATTTCAGCCATCTGTCGGTTTAATCCAGTTAAAACCATTTTATAAAGATTTAAAATGTAACAATTTTTTTCATGAAAAATAAACAAAATCTTTACTTCCTCTTAATAATGGTTAAATGTTAAACAAAGAAAAGAAAGAGAAATCTGGAAAAACGTGTTTATGTTTGGCATTTCTCCTTCAAGAACATTATTAGATTTCCATATAAGAAATGAACTATAAAGGAAACATGTACCAGTTTCCTATTGTACATTTTGTTATTTAACGAATATTTGTTTCATCTGGGTTTAATTTGTTAATTTTACATTATTACATAATACGTTAAATATTTATTGATTTGTTTAAATGATATCCTCCATTGTACAACATATTTAAATGTGTATTTATCTAAGTTTTTTTAATTTGATTTTGATAGCTTGATACCTTGATGTCATGAATAATTTTGAATTGCCAAATGTTTCCTCAGAAAGCTTTCTTTTTAACAAATCCTACGTCTACGAACATTAAACATGCATGATTATAAAATATGCATCATATAGTATGTTGTCTTAATTTATTTAATAAAAAATAAAAAATAATAAAGAAAGAAAGACATACAGTGAAAGAGATTTGATGGACATCACGCAAAATTGCAATCGTAATGCATTTAATTTGAAATTTGGCGTAAATGACTGTTTTAGAATTGTAATTTAATTTTCAAATGTTTAGCACGTAGTTCAAATTGCTACATTCTGTGATATTAGTTACTATAAATGTAACAACACAGTACGTTTTCTAGGATTTCCACATTTGCATCAAATAAAATGAAGATTAAAAGGTAGAATTTCCTTAAAAATTTATTTTATAATTCATAAGTAAGAAATCAAATACATATACATTAGACCAAAAGTTTCACATAATAAAGAAAATCAAATACGTGTTGTAGAAAAAACAGCATTTTTTATTAAATACTAAGGTCGACTTTTGGAAACTAAAAAAGTGGTGATGCTGATAATATTTCCATAAGTTGGTGATTTTTTCCCTTTAATTTCATTTGCTAGTTTTGCAAGATAATCTAGATCAAAATGAAAAATTTTCTATTTAATTCTATCTACAGGGTAAAAGCCATACTTATGAAAATGGATTTAAAGAGGCGATCTACAACTGTCTAAGTTATTAATTTTAACATTCAGCTACTATTACACTGACTACTGAATTACTAACAATTACTAGCTTACTGAATACTTATTAATTACTGATTTTATGTTCACATAAGCACACATGTGTCTATGGAATATTCTATTTTTACACAAAATTCTGCGTAATATTGTTACACATAAACCAGTGTAATATTCTGTTCTTATATATATATATATATATATGTATATATAATTATGTAAACTTTGTACACACATTTATGTGTAATATTATATTCTTACATGCATGTGAAGAGATCATAACCATAATAGACCTAAAAAAAGAAAAAGTGAGATACTCTATTTAAAATGTGCATAAAGTTTGCTGTAACCACTGTAAAGTAAACCAGGCCTCTAAATAGATTACATATATGAGAAAGCATATAATAGCAGACTTGGTTCACTGCCGGAGTTAGTAAAAAAGTTTTTATACATCTTCTAAATGGAGTATCTCATTTTTTTCTGCAACAAAAGTTGGTGTACTCTGGTTATAAATCCCTTATATATATCGAATATACTTACATATATCTGAGTTTATTATGCAAAATACACAGATTTGTGTGATAATTGTGTAATATATGAAATTTATAATTTATATTAACTCAATATTTCGGATGCATAAGTAGTACTTTCTACTATTTACATACTTGTCTGAGTTTTTTTATAGGATAACAACATCCATTAAGCCAATATAAGTACATTATTTTACTGTAATGTTTAAAAACAAATGTGGAAAAAATTAAAAAAAAGTTCTAATTATAGAAAGTTACAGAAATCCGTTTCAAAAATGACTATTTTATGCATTTATTTTTTAGAGTGTAGCAGCAAACAAATATTGAAGATAAATAATGAGTTTTTTTTTTAAATTATCAAATAAACTGATTCATTATTCACATTTTGCAAGTTCTAATTCAAAAGTGAACTTAGTATATGGAAATTTAATAGTGTTTGTGCAATAACTTTGTGTACGTGAGAATATTTTATTCACAAGTTGTAATACATACGGAGTATTTACGTTTCTTTGTTGAATTAAAATATACCTTACACATTTTAGAAAATAAATTATATATTTGTGATATAATTGATACATGGAATACGTATTTGCCTCGCTATCTTAGAAAGATTATTATTAGAAATAGTTTTTCGCAGCATACGATACCTATTTCACAAAGCATTTAGTCGTTGAGCCAGAAGACAAAATTAGTGCTTTTGGTTTCATACCTGAGGACTTGATGATATATACATTTTAGGATTCACAATATATCTAGTATTCCATTTTATGATGATTCTACGAAAAATATGGTAGCTTATAGAAACCATATTGAAAGAATGAACGCTATCTGTGGTACATAGTAGGGAATGAGACATCCATGGATTTGTTTTGCGATTATTACACAGTTTAACATTTTTGGATGAAAAAAATAGGAAGAACAAATATTGTTGAAAGTAAAACTTCAAACTATTTATATGTTTTTTAAAGAAATTATTTTAAATTATGTTTATTCTGATTGTTAACTTTATGTTTATAAACATTTTCGATTGGATGAACTGTTCAAAAGACATTTGTAATGAAGAAAAGCAGAAAACTTGTTTTGCACTTTAATAGATATTATTATCATGCAGATAAGCATAGCAATTGAATAAATAATTGATACTGGTAAAAATATTATGCTTAGTCTCAGAGGAGTTAGAAAATAACAGCAATCTTGGTCTTCTTCACTGCTATAATCATCGGCTGACATTCTTGTGTAAAAATTCTCGAACTTGCAATGTCAAAGTTGAAACAGTTCTAAGTTATGCATATGCTTTTAATCTAAGTTTATTAAAAGACACTAACATGACGGTATGACTCATATTCTTGAACAAAAACATGATATCAGTTTCAAAACAACTACTTAGCAAGAGGATTGCCATTCCATAGGACAGCAAGATAGACTCTTCCCTCACTATCTGTTCTAAAAATCTAATCATATTTGCATTGGGATGGAAGATCGAGGTAAACCTGTAAGCACTTCCTCCAAAAAAGTTCTTGGTAATTAATTTTCATTAATTATAAGTAGTGCGTATTACTACGAGTCTAAAGACGATGCAATTCGACAGCCCGAATTTTAACCGGACAAAATACATAATACAGCTCAATTCATTGGTCCCAAAGCACTTGTGCTTTTCATAATAGAGATTTCAAACTTAAGAATCAAGCTGTTCGTTTCCTTTGATATATGAACTTATGGATCAAGAGCCTTAAGTGCATCTCGAAATTTAGGGTTCTGCATTATCATCTGCCAAAAAGTTACTGTATTGCACTATGCATTTTACAAAAGGTATAGTTCTTTACAATGCAATTGATCCAAATTTTACAAATAATAGCCCTTTGGAGTTTTTCAATCAATTTTGTAATAAAAAATGCATGATAGCTGCGATATCAGTACCTTACAGATAAAAATAAATTCTAAATCGAGAAGCTAAAACACGATGTACGCGAAATTAAAGTAATGTATAATCTCTTCATGATCATCATGAAGAACATCAACTACTATATTATTCAAGTATTTATTAAGTAAGATTATAGCATTTTTCATCGCAGGCAACATACATCAGTCGTATAACCAAATATTTCAGATAATAATCATTTTGCCATTCTTGTGAAATGAAATGTACAAATATTTTATTGTTCTCCTCATCCGATAGAAACTGCTTCCGCTTTTGTACTGCATCTCTAGGGATATATAACTTTTATAGCATTACCAACAGCTGATTGTTTTCGCTAATCTCTTTTTATTAACACTAGCCTGTATGCATCAAGTAAAACATATATTCTTTGAGATAATGTAGATTCAGTTATTATTTTAGAAAACATATTTTTTACTAGTGTTTTAAATGATCGTAGTGACTGCGCTAGCTTTTTAACTAAGCACTTTTCGTCAATGATATTTACATGATCGACATTTTACATTTTTGCAAAATTCGCAGGTCTTTTATACCATCGACCAATTTGATTTTTAAATGTTTTATAATAAACCACGCGACATTACAAAGGCCCAGGGAGGGAGTCCTAGATCATAGGAAAAGACAGCTCTCATATACAAATTACTACGCTCAGCATTGATCATCATCTGAACAAACAGATATCTTCCTGTCTTGGAAACAATTTTTTTTTTACTTTAAACTCTGTCAAATCGGAAAATGTATTTAGCTTTTTTATCATAATTGGTTTGAAAAACCCTTCTGATTTTGAGTCTTCAGACAGATATTCTCTCTTTAATGTTTGGTAAGCTTCTTCACCCTCCTCATTAGCTTTGACCATGTCTTTGATGTTTTCTACTTTTGTTATTGCTATAATTGCTTCTATTACCACGTCTACATTTATACATTCACTCAGAATCATGTTCTGTAAGTAGGAGATATCACATTCGTCTTTTTGGTTCGTGCTCAAGAAGAAATATGGATAGAGAACACATTTTTCTGAAAAACTGATTTTAGTCCTTTAATGAATCATGTGGAGAAATTCTGCCCTGATATCAAACATATATCTAAACTGTTGCAGGTCTTTGACTGAATTTTTTGTATATTTTGACCCCGGCATGTCTTTATTTTATGTCTGTGAAATCATCTTATTAATTTAATAGTATGTTAAACAAAGAAAATACTTCCCAAAACTTTCTTATCAACGACCATTTTCAACATAGCTTTTAACAGATACTCTTTTTTTTAAAATCCCATGGATAATTGTCATGTTGTGGTTGTCATTCTCATGTTGTGGTGAATTTAAAGGTGTATACTTTAACGAGTCTGCTGATATGAAACTACACGAGCACCTGGCTCAACTACGTTGGCCGTTTTCCAATATGGTTCCCATTAGCTACCTTGATTTTGATAGTGTCGTAGATAAATACCGGTTAATGGTATGAATGGTGTGATGAATCTAAAAATTATACTGTTTACCAAGTCCACTGTCATGGAACTACACGAGCTCCTACCTTAACAATTATGTCATCAATAAACATGTCACTTCAATTTTTAAATATAAGTTTTTTTTTCTTTGTGAATAAGGAATTTTTTTAAAAATTCAACTTATTGTTTTGAATGTATAGTTTTATAGTTTTTTTTCCATTTATAGTTTATAAATAGAGCCTTTCACATCCCAAAGAAGATATTCTTAATGAATTAACGAAATCAGTACAAAATTGAAACAATTTTTATGTCACTCTTTCAGTTTATAACTTGAAACACATTTTTTCCAACTACTTCTCGTATCAAATTAAACTCTTGCATAATCATTAAGTACCACTTTGCTGTAATCATCCATACGAAAATGTTGGTTTCTTTTATAGAAAAGCACACATTTTTGCACCTTAGCGCAAGATCATGGTGGTAATCTAATGTTGCGTACAGACATGCACCCCATGCTGTTTCTAACGTCTTATGTAAAACATAGCAATGTTATTCCTCTTCTGCAGCAAAAAAACTGTTTTCCTTTCATAATTTTTTATGTGTAGAAAAATGAATGACGAAATTTTATTTTGCCGTTATCTACAATTAATGCAATGTTATAAATCAAAAAGCTTTTTCAAATTTAAATACATTTAAGTTCACAATACATACAATTCTAAAATAATAATAATATTATTATTATTTAGTAAGATTCTTTTAAATCATTAATTCATAACATTTTAAAAAATAGAAAATTTAAAAAATAGATATAAAGATAGAAAAAACAATATATTGCTATTCAGTTAATTGATTTATGACAATGAAATTCCAAAAGCACTATTATTATCGTTATTACCTATTCAATTAAAGACGTTTTATAAGCATCATAATTGTGATTTGTGTTGGTAATTATTCATATATATTTTCAATTATATAAATTATTAAATCCCTTTTATTTTTAATTAAAATTAATTAAAATGCTATAGCTTGATAAAATTAATTGAATTCCAATGTATCTAAATTGAGTGGCAAATAATAATGTCATCTAGTTGCCTAGTATAATTAAATCTATCACAGTTGTATTAATTGTAATTAAATTGTAAGTACAAACGTGGATTTAGGTGAATTCCAATTATATTTTAATGGTTTTTAAAATCTATATTCATTATAATTTTATGCAAGAAACGCTGTACAAAATTCAGAATATATAAAAATTGTTTTTAAAAACCCCCTTATTTACTTATTTTTTTAAAATCTGCTCCAATTTTTAATAATGTTTTATCTTTGTTGTTTTATTTATTACTATGGTAGGTAGATCATATTATAATGAATCATTTAAATTCTCTGTTGCTTGAAATATTCAGCACTGTTGCATTCTCTTCCGTTTTTTGCTCCTCTAATACAGAGTAAAAAATCTTTAACAAAAAAAAAAAAAAAAAATCTGTTGTATTGAATTTATTAAAGCGACAGAAAATGATTTACCAATTTTCTGAGTTTTGAAGCATTAACACATTCCGAATTTTGCCCTCTTTTGTTCAAAATCTCTCACAGCACAACAATTTCAAACCTTTTAAAATTATTTATCTTCTATTTTTTTTTTTTTAATTTGATAAAATGATAAATAAATAAATGTTTTCATATTCTTCTGTTTGACATATTTTTATTCGACTTCTTTGTATGTTTTTGCTTAAAGACCTAGTGTCAATAAAGTTTCTATCAGATAGAATACTATTTTTGATGGCAAGGATACTTCTAAAACTTCAAATATGAGTATAGAAATGCAATAAAAACTTGTTATTGCACCATCCAACAAAAACCTCTATTATATGCCATCAAATAATTAGATTTATAGAAATAAGAAAAATTTCTGTATTGCATTTATAGAAGAAATTATATTCGATGGCACAAAAACAGAGCTGCACGAGGGTAATGAGTTAACGAGTTTTCAGAGAATATCCATATTGTATTAATAACATTCTACTGCAGTTACATGAAGATTTATCATAATTATGAGTTTTCGTAGTTTTTAACTACCTAACGCTCACTCGCAAGACAAGTTACATCTCTCGACAAAATTAAAGTTTACAGAAGAGGCATACTAAAACTTCCATAATTTTACCATAAGATGAAATTACAGTATTTATCTTTAAATGCAAGAATAAAAGCGTCCATAAAATCAAAAATTCCTTAAGAATAAAGACATAGGATGAGTTTTGGAAAGTTGGGTAATTTTACCTTCTCACGCAAACCACCAATGGACATATAGCATAATAAAGTGATTTTCATTATAACTAGCCTTATGAATTCATTTCTGTAGCAAGACACGCCTACGACAGACCGATTAATGGAATAAAACGTGAAAGGATTTTTTACGAGGTGTATCATCTTTTTTATAGTCAACGACGCACGTCGCTTTGATTTTGTCTAAGTAAGGAAAGGTCGGAATAAAATTTTTCGTTGGACATTATAAAATTCAGATATTCAGTATAATTGAAATGAAATATTTTTATACCATTCACTTTTTAAGAAAATATTTCTCACTTAGCAATACTTTTTATTAGTTTAAAGTATTTTTTTAAGCAATCCATTCCGTGTTGTTATGTTTTGACAATATATTCTTAAAATACTCAGCCTCATCTATTGAACAGTTTTTTGCTCTTAATCGGATTTCATATGAAGAAAATTTAATTTCATTGAAACACATAGAATTGCTAATAGTAATTTAATTTATGTAATATTTTAATTAATATGTTAGTTATTAAAGCTAACTTGTCTGCCCCCATTAAATTTTTAAGTTTAAATAAAAGAAAAAAACTTGCATGATGACTGAAAGAGAAACTGGCTGAGCTTTCTGTCTTTCGAAACGGTTTTAAACAGATTCTTAAAACGTAAGACTCTCTGTTAATAAGTGATTCCACACTTTTTAACATAACAACATGACTTATTGTTACCGTACTGGTAATTTTGCTTTTGCCTAGGCTTGACAATAATGAGATCTCAATTCATTTATGACATCCATATTCATTTTGAGAAATGTACAGACAGAATTATTCACGAAAATACAAACGTGTATCGTAAGTAAGGATGTATGTTTTGAACTTACGGAACATTAACTTTTTATTACTGTATGAAAGTTTTTCTTTTTTACTATTTTCGCGTTATGTTATCAAAATGTATTGACGTAAGAACGTATTGATGCAATAAATTATACTTACTTCTTCAAACTTCATGCTATTCCTTTCAAACGTTTTCAGAAAATGGAGTGCATCAATTTAGAACATTTTTGGGGTATTCAGGTGACGATTTAACATATCCATGTAAACGAATATTGTTGCATGCTATTTAATAGAAGCTCTACAACATTCTATTTGCAACTTCTGCTCTACATTTTTTTGTGTAATAACTGTCTTAAAAATATCACTACCAGGGGGCGCTGCAATGATTTTCTATTACATCAGTCATAAATCACTTTAATACACACTTCCTTCACTTGCATATTTGTAGGTATCTTCATTCGCAAGGGACTTTCCTATGCACACTGTACTTCCACGTAAGTCAACTAAAAATAATTGCATTTGAAAAAACTACATGAAAAAGTTACAACTTTTTAAATTATTAACAGCTGTTCTGAAACGTTTAATAAGGGATTTATAGCTCAAGATATAATATAGTTTTTGTTAAATAAGATGTGAATCACATTTCAATTTTTTTTTTTTTTTTTTTTTTTTTTTTTTTTTTTTTTTTTTTATAAAATATCTTTTTATCATAAATATAAAATGGAAAATTGTTTTTCAATATTTTTTTTTAAATCAGTATTTAAATGACAGTTTACAAGACATCTAAAGAGCTTTCTATAAATTTAGGAAGAATTTAACATAAAATTTAAGTTCATATAAAACATTTTGTGAAAACATTTCATGTAAATTTATTTTGTTTCGGTTCTAACGAGTAATGAAATCTATCACATTTTTTTGTTACATATTTACTTTTAGGATTTTTTTTTTCATGCTACTTATTTAGATATTGAAATCTTTCACGAAAAGAAAGCATCCATTTTTTTCTATTTCTACAACTGAATCCATGAGTTAAAAAATATCGTATTTTACGGGATAAGAGTGCTTTTGGAGATGTAAAGCATCAATTTACATTCAAGAAAACGGTAAATATGTAGCATGTGAAAACTCAAAATGTTGTTAAAATAAATCTTTCTTATCAAAATTACATGTTTACATAAAATAATTTGTACTTGCATGCGGAATATAACAAAATTTATTAGAGCAGAAATTTTTAATTGCGTCTAACATGAGAAGGGCTCTCATATATGTAAGACTTATGGATATTGTTAGATTTTTAACTTTACAATATGCACATTTTCGTTTGTCGTTTCACGTTTATATTTTAGAAATTTAATTAATTTTCCTATTTACAATTATTTATAATGAAAAAAGCCAAGAATTTTATAGTTATCTGCAAGTTTTTCAATATGAAAGAAATTAACAGTGAAATAGTTAACTCTTTAATTAAAAGTTTAAATTTGATATCATAATGTAATAAAATACGTTTTATACATTTTTTTGTATAACTGTTTATGATATTTTAGACTATATTAAAAATATGATATTTTAAACTATATTAAAAATATTATTTAACTTGTTTTTAATTACACAATTTTTTTCGAATTAATTTTTAATATTGCTTTTAAAAGATCACAATATGTAAAGTGTACCTGGGTAATAACACCACGTTAAGGTTCTATCAAATTTCATGGGATTTTTTTTAAATTTTTTTTAAATTTTTTTTTTCAAACGAATACAGAATTTGCTACTGCAACTCACTGAATACGTATGCGAATACATATAATTTAGCAGATACGTTTTCATAAAATTTTGTTGCGTGATTTCTTGATCAATGCTTTTCGGCGTTATTACCCACCAAAATATTCAATTAATTTTTGATTCAGATGACTCAGAATCCTTCTGCGTCCAACCTATAGCGCCCAACCACCCGGAATCCTTCATAAGTACACTTAATATTAGCCATTGGCATTATGACAACAAGACATCATATATTTTCAGTATGTAAGTGTGTGATTGCCCGTAAGGCATGGTAACGTCACTGCGACGTCGTTGTGATGTCACACTGTGACTTTGTGACCATCAATTTTCGATGTGACGTCACGTGACGTCGATGTCAAGTCACAGTGACTAAAATGTGAAGTCGTTATGACCATTTTAGAACTTGTTTGTGACGCCTCTTTGTGAAGTCACGGTTTGACAAATGTGTCATTTGTGACTAGTTTGACATTAACATTGTGACTAAGATGTGACATAAGCGACGATGTTTAAATGGACCACTAGCATTTATGACGTCAAAGAACGTCACGATGGATTCTAGCTAATCAGCTTCTCAATTTATCCCACAAGCGTTCACCAAAAGCCAATCAAATACCGCAATGCTTGTGGGAAACATTGCAAGCTCCTCCCCGTGCGTGTGGTCAATTGCCAGAAACGTTTTAAAGTAAATAACACGTTTTGAAGAATATTTGTAATTTTCTAAAAAAAATTAAGAAAGTCACATCCCAGTCACAATGTGACGTCACTGAGTGTTGACATTTTGGTCACAGATGTGATGTGACCAAAGTGACTCACAGTGACGTCACTGTGACCATGCATGCTATGAGGCTGGTTGCAGGTACTTTTAGTTACTATTAGTATAGTTAGATTGATTACTGTTTGTAAAATTTAGAGATTGTGTCTTATCTTTAAATTAGACTATTTTTGTACATTAGCATATTTACACTGTATTATATTGTATATATAGCAACTGAAAAGTTTTTCGGACAGCAAGAAATGAAAATTCATCCATGGCAAATTTTTTTAGCTAAACAAGTCTTTGTTTTCTCTATGGAAATACCGGGACAAAATTTGCAGCTATTGGCCGCGATAATTATACAAAAAATCAACGTTAAGAGACCTGTGCCCCAAGCATATTCATAAGAAAATATTACGAATTTATAACTGATATTGGTCTGACACATTAAGGAATTATCCTGCATTAGTATATGAAATACTCCAAAACGTAAGTTGTTGCAAAAAATTAAAACAGATTTCAAAAGAAAATATGAAGTATAAAATGCTTAAATTTAGTTCTCAATATAACTATAATTGTGTGAAAAATTTCCCTTTTCATGATTTCAATTTTGCGAGTCCCAAAATTATGACGAAAAAAAGATGAGTGTTTTCATAAATTTCAAGTTAACACGTTCGCTGCCGCTTACGTGAAGATGTGATGATAGTTAACGCCGCACAATTTTCCCAGAAGCTTATTTACTTTTTATAACAAAGAATCAGTGAAAGATTGTCCCGCGCCAGTGACTGACTAGCTATTGGACATCACCCCACATTACGCGCTGGCGCGTAAGTGGCCCCTTAACGTTGGCGTCATATCACGCGCTGGTGCGTGATCGGCAGCGAATCTGTTAAAGGTTTTTATAAACGTCATCTTAAGACTGGTCTCAATTATAAAAAGAGCTACTTTTTGATAAATTTTAATTTTTGTTTTTTGTTTTTTGTTCGGGAACGCATGATATCGGTAGTTGTTCTTATTTAAGAACTATTTTGTCGAAAGATATTTTCCATTTTTCATTAAAAGTACAATAGCTTTCAAGAAATACTGTCAAAGTTTATGTTATGGACACAATTTACGGACACAGCATCACGATAAAGGAGAAAAATTGGTCAGCATGTGAACACAATTACTCCTAACTCAATAAGTAATTAAATTATCAAAATAGAAAAATTCATCCCGATTCCAAATTGCTTCAATATTCAAATCTTTATGATTAACGAATCAGAAAAAGTGTCAGCATTGATTAGTGGGGTACTGAAAAATTTTCTTAAACATTACTGCAGGTTATTATTTTGTAATAGAGTTCTATGCCAAATATTAGTTTAAAACATAAATGATGTTACATTGCTTTCTACTGCACGTGTATATTGTATAGTAGTTAATTTTAGTTGAAATTTAAAAAAAAGATACCAGTCTAAAAATCTTTGAGAAACTTAAGTAAAAATAAATAAATTTACTAAATTAAATGTTACGTATATATCTTTTTAAGACTTTTGAATATAACAAGCAAAAAATGTAATACTTCATCTGTTATGTAATAAGCTTCATAAGCTCATTCACTCTGCTATGTAAAGTTTTCTTTGCACAAAATTTGAAAAATATTGGATAAGGCTCATTAAATTTCTTTCAGAGAAATATTTGTTAGTTAGAAGTTATTGGCATGATGTTGCGTAGAGAATCATTATTTTGTTTTCAGAACAAATCCCGTCTAACAATTTTAATAATTCGTAGAAAACTAGAAGATTTTGAAAAGTCAATAATTTATGACAAGACGAAGTTATTTTGGCAATATGTAAGAAATATTTTTTCCTACTTGTTTATTAATGATATGGAAAAAATAAATATGCATAATTATTTGCAGTTGCCATTGTTAATTTTATTTTTTAATGCATTGATGATTTTTTTACCCAAGGCTTAAAAATTTCCCTAGACTGAAATTTTAAATTGATACCTTAAAATAAAATAACAAATAGACTATATAATACCTAAATACTACAAGAAAAAAATATGTTAATGCTTATAGAGATTCTATTTTAATTGTTAAAAAAATAGTGACAATCGTATTTAAATAAAATTATGTTCAAAGTTGATATGTAAGATATCGGTAACCTCTTGACTTACTGAGAAGTTTCCAGAGACTCCTTAAGTATTACAACTGTTATAAGTACCATTGCAAAAAATGTATAACTGAAAGTATGACACTCACCTATCATGACTGCACATAGCACGAAAAGATTCATTCCGATGTAACAGATGAAAATTTTCAAGTGGGTGAAAAAAGTCCTGGCCAGGCTTCGAACCAGTAACGTACTGGTTGGCGCCGCCAATATTCTTCAAACTTAGCAATCACGGACGAAAACTGGAGGTCTACTTCACCAAACTAATCTTAACGATCACATAATCTGATCTGATGCGATATATAATCAATATATGGAACTGCAGAAAACGCTGTATGCAAAATTATACAGTCGAGTCTCTCTATAACGAAACTCCATGCATCGAATTTCTCTATATAGCGAATTTTTAGAAGGAACGGTCCCCTTTTCGCATGATTACATTAAAAACAGTCTCTATATAGTGAAATATCTATCTCCATATAGCGAATTTTTTCATAAATTGTTCGAAATCATATGGAATCAATTTTCCATCACTTATTTTTGATTTATCGTCAGTGCTGAGTTTTTTTTATTACTACTCTCCTTGTTCTTTAAATTCAATGAATTCATCCAACCTCCCACACACCTTTCCACATCCTTCTCAAAACAGAGTCAATTGGGTTGATACACATGTAAGAGAGGAATCAATGAGAGGCACATAAGAGAGGCCTTCAAATGGAGGAAAAGTTAATTACAATTTTTCATTCCTTGCTAAAATGTAAGCATTTTTTTTTTTTGAGAGTATAACAATTTTAAAATCAAAACATAAAAAAAAATCATAGATTTGTTCGTCTGAAATTAATGCAAGTTTTCCTTATTTGATTTTCCTTAAGCTTTCAAATAAATGTATGTTCTCTTTTTTGAAACAGCTTAAATAATTAAGAAATAAAATGTTAGTTTAATATTTACTTTTAAACATTTCGAATTCTTAATTCAAAAGATCAAAAATAATATTTGTTCAAATTTCACACATTAAATACAATTTTTAACATCATTCTCTATACATCGAATTTCTCTATACATCGATTTTTTTACTGGAACGGTGAATTTCGCTATATAGAGACTCGACTGTATTAGATTAATTTATAACACGATTTTTCAATTATTAAATCAATTACAACTCAATATATGGAACTGCAGAAAACACTGCATACAAAATCATATTAGCTTAATTTGTAACATTATTTTTAAATTGGTAAATCAATTATAACCATAGGTCATATTGATTTATATATGGTACTTATAAATCAATATGACCCATAGTATCACACCATATTATGGGATCATTAAGGTTAATTGGGTGAAATAGTCCTCCAGTATTCGTCCGAAATGTCTCATTTGGAAGAGTATTGTTGGCTTTAGCGAATGCATCCCTGATTCAAATCCTCGACATTTTTCACCCACTTGGAAAATTTACTCCTGTTATAATTGATTTACCGATTGAAAAATTATGTTATAAATTAATCTACATTCTGATGATTTAGCCAAATAAAAATTTCTTTATACGTTTTAATTTTTGTGAATATGAATTACTGGAGTACTGCGTACTCGAGATATCTAATTTTGATTATATATTTGGCCAATACGTGGTATTCCAAAGAATTTACATTATGTACGCTTTTTTTAACCCTTTGACTGTTAAAGCACTTCTATTCATAAAATACTAAAATGATTGAGTGACACCGGAATTTAAAAACAAATTTATTTCATAATATATATATATATATATATATATATATTACGTTCTTTGTAAAATTAAAATTTTCATTTAAAAATTCCGGTGTCACTATGGCATTTCGCAATTCAAATTAAGTGGTATTCTGGACGCGTATACGCGTTTGTAACCACGAAAGGGTTAAGCAGGCAATAAATTTATCTTGGAAAAGTTTTTATTATTATTATTATTGCTATAGATTGTTGCCTTTAAATGCTTGATTTTGTTTAAAATCAATCCTTCTGTTTATTAAAACTTTTCAAATAATCTACATCGCTTTTAAAATTGAATTTTTCTTTTTAATTATAGTATTCATCGTAAAATAAAATCATTACAATAATTAACCCATAAATAAATTATATAGTCAATATAATCCATAAATAAATTATAGAATCAATGTAATTCAAAAATGACAATTTAATTTCAAAATATTTTTGTATATATTGGAATCTAATAAACCATGCAAATATTTAAAAAAACTATCACAATAGTCTAAGAATAAAAAATAAGACTAATCTAAAAGAGAGATGTTGCAAACAAAAATATGAAAATTGGTGGTAATATAGAGAAGTGTTTGATAAACACTCAGGTGTAAATCGAATAATTATCTAAAGAGATATTTAATATTAAAGTTGATCAAAATCATTTCAAAAAATTTTACAACACCAAAAACTATGCATAGAATTTTAAATACTTTTAGATCGTTTTATACATTAGAATTTACTGGTATGGAAACTACTTTTATATATTAAATTTAATTCATTTTTTGAGGATTTCTTTTCATTTTAAATTCAAATTTCCAGCATTTTGAGAGAATTTTTTTACATATTTTTGAAAAGCATATTATTTTAAATTGTTGTAAAAAGATTAAATATTAAAATGTTCTTCAAATTAAAAAAAAAAAAAAAATACATATTTAGACGTGACTATCACAAACAGAAAAAAGGTTACAAATCGGAATTAAATATTTACGATTTAATAACGGGAAAATATTGAAAACTATATCATAAAATCATTTTAGAAGTGGTTATTAAAAGAGAAAGAAAATTGTAAAATAACAAATGCATTAATACGCTTTTACATTCGTAAACGGATAAAAATAACGTCAGATAAAAAAAAAATAATAAATACGTTTTTATATACTAATATTTGCTTTCTAAATTTAGAATTATTTTAGCGAAAAAAATATGGAGAAAATTTCGCATATGTAAAACAATACATTTAAGAATCACTAACTTAAAGCCATTATCATATGGTATTTTAAAAAAATACCATACATTGTAAAAAACAGACAGCAGCTCATTCTACAGTATGCGCATTCCGTAAAAGGAAAAGAATGAATACTCATTTATAAGGCGATCGCCTTTGTTTCGTTATTATTATAATAATTATTATTCGATAATTCTTAAATTTATTAAAGCTGATTAAATTAACTGATTTTTAGAGGCGGGGCGGTGGTTGACGAGCGTTGCTCATATGCGGTTTAGAGACTCTTAGTTATGAAAAAAAAATATTTTAAGCATTACGTAAAATAGTGTGAAAAGTAGATTGAGGAAATTGATTGGAGGAAAAAATACAACTTATTTAAATATGATAAAAATACCACAAATTTATAAAATTAAAATTAAATGCATTTAAAAAAATATATGTCAACCTTACCAAAGTGGGAATAAACCTCTTCCCGATCTCTCTCCTAATATAATGCGAAAGAAGACAATCATTTCTATATGGCCGTTTCGTATTAAAGCATAACTAAAGTCTTTATACTCCCTCTCACTCTGTAAATTATGCTTATTATTACAAAAAAATGGATCTCTGTTTACACGATGGATGCGTAATAGAACCTTAACACTAAATATTTATTTTATACTCACGTCCAAAATGAAGCTAAGAAACATAAAATCTGTGAAAAAACTTGAACTATTCACTGTGTTACCAAGAAATTTAGCACAGTGATATATTACAAGGGGGACGAGAAAATATAGCAACGTAACAATATGGAAAAAAATATCTGTGGATTTAGATACAGGGTATATCCAAACGTGCTTAATCCTGAATCAAAGATAAAGTCTTTATCTCCGGAAAAGTCTGAATAATATAGATTATGAACAACATGAACTGCTGTACAAGCATCACTAATAGCTCTGATACTGATTATGAAGGTAAAAATAAATGTTTGTATCAATAAAGCCCATTATTTCAAATGCGCGACATTTAACTGCTGGTGGGACCCAAGAAGGGGGATGTAATGACTCTTCCTAGATCATCCCAAATATGTGCAATAGGACTGAGGTTCGAGAATCTCGAGTGATAATTC
The DNA here is from genome assembly GCA_964019185.1 of Maratus speculifer. Classification (NCBI taxonomy): domain Eukaryota; kingdom Metazoa; phylum Arthropoda; class Arachnida; order Araneae; family Salticidae; genus Maratus; species Maratus speculifer. Next base: position 174,251,739 of record OZ025297.1, on the reverse strand, counting down.
AACGGAGAATATTTCTTCATTAAGAAATCATGAGTAAGCTGTGTTTGGATTCGAAATATTGTCCCTAAACATGAAGTCCTGGACTACGGTACCCCGGAGCAATCTCACATAGGCTTTAAGGAACTCATCTCTAATGCCTCTTTCACTAAATATCTATTTTACACTCATTACCAAAATTAAGGTCACAAACATAAAAATCTGTGAAAACTCATGAACTATTCACTATGTTACCAAGAAATTTGGCACAATGGTATATTATAACTGGGGAGAGAATATAGCAACGTAACAATACGGAAAATATTTTAATTGGGGAATAAGAACAGCGTATATCAAAAAGCTATTAATTCTGAATCAAAGATAAAGCATTTACCTCTGGAAAAGTTTGTCTAATATGAAGTATGGACATCATAAACTGCTATACAAACCTCTCTACAAGCTCTCATACTAATGTCGCGGCATTTCCTAGTGGGTCCTAAGAGAAAGATTACGCAGCTCAGTTCTTATTCCTAGAATATCCCAAAAATGTTCAATAACATTGAGGTCCGGGAATTTCAAGTTGAAATTCAACGGAGAATATTTCCCTCATCTAGAAAATTAACAATAATGAGAGCTCTGTTTATCTATGCAATATCGTCCATAAAAATGAAGTCCGGGACTCGGAATAACCTGACATAGGCTTCAAGGACCTCATCTCTAATGCCACCTCTCCAAATATGTGTGTCCTTCTTCCTGTATCAAACATAAGAGTTCAGGTGCTGTGAAGATGAATACATCATTCTTGGACACAATAAAAATTGGCGTGTTCTTTTCAGTGATGAATCAAGATTCTCCACGTAAAGAAATTTTTTTTCGATTCTTCATCTGGAGAGAATGAGGAGCTCTCTACCATCCCAGTTACATAAAAATTTTGACAGATTTGGTGGCAAAGAAATCTTTGTCTAGGGCGGCGTAAAGTTGGACAGTTGTACACCACTATATGTCTTCAATGCGAGTATTGTCAATGCACATCGCTACACGGATAAGGTCCTTGAAGTCTATATGATGTTGTTCCGTCGCGCTGTATGCCCAGATTTGATGTTTATGGACGATAATGCAAAGTCACACACATCTTACATTGTTGATGATTTTCTTGGAAAATAGAATATTCGTCGCATGGATTGGTCCTTGAGAACTTCTGAGCTCAATCCAATTGAATATGTTTGGGATTATCTAGTAGAAGTCACTGCACAGTGTCACAACACACCTCCCAGGGCACATAAGGAGGTAAAAGCAGAGATTTTGAAAGAATGGGCTTTGTTAAAATAAACATTTATTGACACCCTCATAAACAGTACAAAAGCTAGTAGTGAGGCTTGTATAGCAAAGTACGATGGTCACATTCGAATATTAAAAATACTTTTCTCGAGATAAATACTTTATCTGTTATTCATGATTTAACACTTTTTGATATACTTTGTATCTTAATTAACAATTAAAATATTTGCCATATAATCATGTAGCTCTGTTTTATATACCTCTCTGCCACATTTCCTGACAACACAGAAAATAGTTCGCCAGTTGTTACATATTTTATGTTTGTGACCTTAATTTTTGACACGAGTGTTCATTTTATAACTTATCAAAGAGGTGAGTCTTCTGTCACAAATTCGTCAATATAATTCTATAAATGGAATAAGGTTATCATCTTTGTGACAAAAATAATTTTGTTGTGCGTTTCCAACTTTCTTTGGTAAAAGAAAAGTGTTATACGGTCTGCTTATTTATCTTAACAAGATATATTGAAGAGAGGCCTATTTACAATTAGCATTAAAATTGCTAATATTTACAGATTTTATAATTCCTTTTTAACTTATTATCAAACGATTAAAAAACTTTCGACACCACATTTTCTTTTTATAGATAATACAATACACAAGAAGAATATCAAGATTCTGAGCTTTATCAATTTTAATCAATTTAAATAGAGGTTGTCCATCAAATAACACCCTGATTTCAATATTAAATTTCTCAAAATCAAAGATCGATAGTAATATACGGTAAACGGATTTTTCATTTAAAAAGCTGTAAAAATCTTATACAAAAATTTCAAACAGTGAATATTTTGAAAAAATTGCGTTCTGATTACATAGAATGCTTTGATTTGACATTTTTCTTGTTTTAGATTGCCTGCAGAGAAATAATTTTTCAGCTTACTGTGCAATATTTTAAAGATTTTTCGAAGTGAATTTTTAGAATTTCGAAATTTCAAAAATTTTATTTCAAAAAACTATGAAATATGGCACTTTAATCCGAAAAACACATTCTCTGGCAGCAATCTAAAGCAAGAAAAATGTCAAATCAAAGCATTCTTTGCAATCAGAACACAATCATTTCAAAATATTTACGGTTCGAAATTTTGTATAAGATTTTTACAGCTTACCTGATAAACAAACCGTTTACTGCATAATTATATTGATCTTTGTTTTTGAGAAATTTAATTTTCAAATCAGGGTGTTATTTGCTGGACACTCTGTATTATAAATAATTATTTGCCATTATTCCAGTCAAAACACTTTTTCTCTGCTTTATCTTTAACAATATCATTCATGTGTCGTCAAATTTTAAATTTCAAAATGTATGTGCTATTCTGTATATTTATTTACTGTGCAGCATGCTTTCACTAGAAAAACACACATTTTCTATTTACCCATTTCATTAAGTATACATTTTACGAAGTTAATCCTGAAATTAAATCTGATACCTCTGGTGAAAACTCTGACTTTGAACTTACCATGTTAAGATTTTTTACATATGTCTATGGTTAGAAAAGTTTAAAAAAGGTAGGTTTATATACTTTTTAAGTAGTTTCACGTGTAAAACAATCTTCGTGTAACATACAGTACAGCAAATAGAGGTCGAAAGCTTATTCTATAAATAATCAAAAATATTTCGAATTGTAAAATGCAATATTAACCAAAAAATGTTGCTAGATGTTCAATACTAAATAAATGATATCAAATTATTTTAATTGATTACTTGTATAATTATTCTTGTGTAAGTTAGAATTGAATTTTTTGACTGGAAACATTTTTAAATTCAATAAAAAGACTGTTTTTTTTATTAATTCAATTCGATTTGTCTTTAGTCGTCAACATTGCAGTATACATATAAAAAATACTGTTACAAATGAATGAATTACAAATTTGGAATTGCCCCACCAAAAGAAAAATAAATCAAATTCTCTCCCATCCCAACTCGTTGGGAATCAAAGTTTTAGTTATTTATACAAATTGGCCAACCGATTCCGTGTCATTAAATAAAAAATGACAGCAAAATTAAAGAAATCCTGTTAACCCTTTAACGTTCATTAGTTTCTCTACGAAACCTCAAAATTTCAATTCCGATATCCAACAACGATACCGGAATTTTAATAAAGAAAAATTCATTTTATTATACATGTGAAAAATTTACTTTTTCTTATTTACAAAAATATTTGTGCGCAGTTACCGGTGTCAATCATTTATTTCAATATCTTAGCAATTAAAATGCTCTGAACGTTAAAGGGTTAAAAGAACTAAAGTTCCTCATTTTTCAAAAAGAATTCATTTTAAATTACATGTCATTTCAACAAGTGTTTTAAGGAAATATCTTTGTTATCCAGTTCATTACTCACTTTTATGCCCATTACTGCATAATAAAAGAAAGCAACATAGCTTTTGTTCCAAATATATGCCCTTTTAATTGTTTTTTTGTATTTATTCTAGTATTTTGCATCTCCTAAAAGAAAATAAAAACTGATACTTTGTCATTTTCCTTTGTTTTTCAAATACTTGGAAATTCTTCCTCAATAAAACACTTTTTATTTTGTTCCGAAATGAACGAAAGAGAGAAAAAAAATCCCTCAATGAAGATGCGTGTTTTAACCTTCATGTATTGATTTCTGTTGTTGGAATTCTGCAATTGAAGTCATAAAACGTAAGACAGAAACTGTATATGCCGACAGTTTCAATAGAAATAAATAAATAGTGTTTTTTTTTTTTTTTTTTTTTTTTTTTTTTGTAGTAATTTGTACGATTGAAATAAAAGAAATATTTCATCCAAATGTAAAAAGAAATTATATCCTTTAAACGAATAGGTTAGCTAATAATCCAAGAGCCGACTTCACAAAACCCTATATCATCGAGCACAAGAAAAAAATCGTCCATTTTATGGAAAACTTGTAATAAAGGAATCTAATGACCCATGTGTGCCAGAAGTGAAGTGGTGCATGAGCCGAAAATTGATACCACTAGTGGTTGAATCATAGGTTCGCATTGTGTTTGCCCTACAATCAAAAGTACGAAAACATGGAAAACTGGGTGCAGGAAACACAATGCTAAGCCTATGAGTCAATCACTGGTGATATAAATTTTTTTGGCTTATGCACCACTTCGCTCCCGGCAGATATGGATGATTAGATTCCCCTGTTACTACTCTTCTATAATATACAAGATTTTCTTTTTCTTGCGCTCAATGACATAGGGTTTTGTGCGGTCGGCTCTTATGCTATAACACGTTACCCGATCTTTTTCTATTTTATTTGGCGTTTCTATTATTTGTTTGTCTATTAGATGTTACTTACGTATAATAACGTGCATTTGAGATCAATAAGCCTGTTTTTACTTTTTTCTATCATAACAAGAAGAAAATATTAGATTCGTGAGCATTTTCGATATCCGGTTTTCGGCGGATTCATACGTTTTAGGGATTAGAGAACCTGAAAAACATTTTTCTACAAAATATATTTCTGTGAGTCGGTCTGCCAGTCTCTATGTCTGTCCATATGTGACAAAAAAATTTTGGGCATTCTATTTCAAGAACTAATGAACGGAATTCCACAAAACTTTAGATTCTGTTAGACATTGATATAAACTAGATCTTTTTAGGTTTTAATTATATCGCTCAACAGGTGGCACTGCTACGCTGTATTATCGACGATTTCCACAATAGCCATATATCAAGAACTTGTGCATGGATTTTCATTAAACTTCATATTTAGTTAGTACTCGATATAGAATGGCGTTGCTTGCTTTTTGGTGCAAATCGCTGAACAGTGGTTCTTCCATAGTGCATTATTCGTGATAATCGCAATAGCTCTATCTCAAGAACTAATGCACGAATTTTTCTAAAAGTTCAGATTCAGTTAGTTTCTGATATCTATTAGTGTTGTTTTGTTTTTGGAGTGAATCACCCTAAAGATAGCGGTGCCATGCCGCATTTTTCACGATTCCGCAATAAGTGTATTTTAAGAACTAATACATGGATTTTCATCAAACTTCAGATTCTGTTAGTACCTGACATAAAAAATGATTCTGATTTGTTTTTGCTGTACATCACTCAAAAATGTGTCACTGTTATAATTTTTTAATAAGATTTTGCAAAAGTTCTATCTTAAAAACTAATGCACGAATTTTCATCGAGCTTCAGATTAATTTACAAGTTGACATAAATTGTTGCAGACTAGAATTGGTTAAAACCATCTAACCGGTGTCTCTGCTATGCTGCATCTTTCATGAATTATTAACAAGCATAATATAGAAGAAAGTTTTGGGATTTCCACATCTGAATAGTGTTACTCTCTTTTTTATTGCTTGAAAGTATAAGATCTTGTGTGGATACTGCATGCAATTTATTCGACTGCAATTCTTTCTATTTATTTAAAATGTAGTAATTATTCATTTTTAAAGTTCCTAAATGCATTGGAAAAAATACATACCGTCGAAAAGGTTTTAATCTTCAATGTAAACTCTTTAAGGGTAAATATATAAGTTAAATTTGTCATTTTTTGAGTAATGTTTCTTATTTAACTCAGTGTGGCATTGTGACAGTATGTACAACAAATTTTACTACACTTCTACTGAATAAATGACAAACAACCATTCAAATATAATGTTTTTAGAACAGAAACTATGGAGAAAATGTATTAAAGGAGGGATTAAAATGACGAACATTTCATTTTTATTTATTTATTTTCTGTTTGTTGCTTTTATTTTTTATTGGTATCGAATGACATGTATCACAGCTTTAGATAGTTTATAATGATGTAGATACTACTTTTAACAACAACAGAAACAACAACAAAATACTTTAAAATGATGAATATTGTAAATGACATGATTTTTAAAACATACTTTGGGCGATTCTCGATCGCCAACATAACAATAGTGTTGTTTATTAATGGCATGGTAATGGTATTATTTTGTAAAATAATTTTTAATCGAAAACTGGACTTTGACACAAGATTTTCGGAAAAAAGTGTTTCATTTTTTTTAAAGATGTGATGTCCTTTATAATTTTAATAATGTATAAATACTAACTTTGTCCGTGTAAATCATTAAGAATTAATAGGGGAAATTGGTGTTATTGGAAATTCATATTCGTTTTAAAATTATAATTTGATTCATGCACAATAATTAGAAATTTGAAAAAGAAAATCATCACTAAAGAGCTATTTTAAAAAGTATTAGTTTTGTTGGTGCTAAACATTTTTTTCAATTACAAGACTACACTTAAATGAAACAAATTCACAGTTTCAAAATAACAGCCATTGACTTTGAACCTAAATAAAATTAGATTAATCGTTTCGTAGAAAAGTGTATTCAACAAATCCCACAATTTGTGAGAATACCTGTCTTTAAACTGTCTTCTCAAGATAGTAGGACAATTGTAGATATGCAAGATAATTAACGCTGAAACCGCCAATTGTCTGTTTTGGCAACTTTGCTCTTATTACATACTGTTACCATATTACTATGTAAATATACCACGTTTTTAACATAACGCTATTGACTTCTTAATTCAAAATCCTATAACTACGCAAACAATCTCTATATAGTAGTTAAAGCCTTCAATGACTGTTTCTTGCATTAGTTGCTACATGAAATAAGAAAAAGTATTCATATTCATCCATTTATAGCCAAAGGAAATTGAAACAAAACAAACATGTAATTTTTTACTATGGTATTAAAGATAAGGCAAACAATGGTACAAGAACAAAGAAATATGAAAAAAAATGAGTAAGTTTTTTAAGCAAGATAAAATTAAATGTAAAATTTTAAAACTCAATATTTTGTATATACATGTTGAGTCATAATATCAATTTTAGTATATTTGACTTAAAAAAGCGTAGTTTAGAACACTACTTTCTCAAATCGATTAAAAAATTATAATAATGTACTTACTTCTACGATCTGTTGATAAGTAGATTACAACTGACACTAAATCACAAAAAATATGACTACCCACTTCTTTTTTTTTTTTTCAGAAAAAAATAAATAGTATACCCTCATCGAAAATTAAAGAATATTAGAAAGACTTTATTTCGAAAAGTTTTTTATTTTTAAATTCCAAAATAATAAAAAAATGTATAAACGCTATACACGTGTAAAATACTCAAAGGAAAAAATTCTGTCACTTTGTAGCTTGAAGAAGGCACTTCTATTTTATGTTTTCTTAACTTTTCAAGCATTATTTGGATTTTAGAGGAAAACATGTGCTCAGACAAGTACTGAAATTTATTCTTGTAAGGAGATGTAAGAAAACCATGGCTGACTTTTAATAATAAAATAAGAAATGAACTCAAAAGTTTCTAGATAAAAACATTTAAAGGATAAATAAACAAAAAGTTTTATTTCTTAAACATGTTTTAAAATGTGAGTATTATTTTGCTTATTTCTGTTTCATTAAATTATTTTGAGAAATTATTTAAAAAAAATACTTTTTTAAAGAATTTTTAAGAAAGGAATGTGAATTTATCTATATCTATATCTATATCTATCTATATATATATAGAAATGATCATATGCACATTTACGCACACTCATTTATCATTATTATTGATGAGAATCTGCTTTATGCCCAGTGTTCTTTCTTAATTAGTCAAATGAAGAATTAATAAAAGAAGAATAATGTTTTAATTTAAGTCTATTAAATTTACAAAAATAATAAAGATATTCGAGGGATCTAAATAGCTTTTTCCAAATAAACATTTTAAATATTACGCTTTGTAATTTACATGTCATCTGTCAAAGAATAGTTTATGAAATAACATTAAATTTTTACAATTTCATTAAGAATGTTTTTAATCAAATTGCTACATTTTTTTTCATTGCATATTAAACAAGTTGGAAATTGCACGTGAATCATAGCAAATGAGGTGCGTTCGTACGATAACGAAGTTTTAAAATACTCAGATCTTGCTGATATAGTAGAGCGTACTTTGGATACAGTATAGTGGTCGAAATCTTTGTGTTCCTGTAAATATGCAGGGAGTAAATTTTATTATCCATCACTAACGTATATCTTATTCATAAAATATGAAGTATTTTAATATAATTAAAGCCCGCCCCAAACATTGTTTCCACGTATAACGTTATTTAGTGGAATACATTTATGTGGCCCTGTAATTTAATAATAAATATTCTTTGCATCACAGATTGTACAGAATGTATATTTTAGTACATACTTCATAGATTCATGTCAATTCTATTATGTTCAAATGAGTGTAACACCATTAAAATGCATTTGAAACTTTTTCCCCATTGATCGTAATGTAACGGAATTCTTTTGATTGTCCCTGTAATTGATCTATGCATCCGATTTTCTTAACATTTGAAATGACTCCACAAAATTATGTTATAATTATACGTATTAAATTTCAAACGATTAAAATGCATTTGAAACTTTTTTCCCCAGTGACCGTAATGCAACGGAATAGTTTTGATTGTCCCTGTAATTAATAAATGCATCCGATTTTCATAAAATTTGAAATGACTCGACAAAATTATGTAATATTTATGTATTTTAAATTTCAAACGATTTGGTTGGGTAGTTTTTGCGTTGTTATATGCGGACAGACAGACGGACGGACTGAGCGACAATAATAGGTGCTACGTATTTACATAATTACGAACGCACCTAAAAATCAAGAACTATTTAACCCTTTGGTGGTTATAAGCGCGCACACGCGCCCGAAGTATTGTAGTTGTAAATGGTTAAGAGCGTCTGTGAACGCCCAGACTCATATGCTCCTAAATGGTTATAAGCGCTTGTAGACGGTTGAGTTTTTCTACCTGGAAAAGGTTAAGAGCGCGTGAGCGCGGTTGTGCTTTTCCCCCCATTGCCCCATTGTTCCTGCCGGGGAGTAGAGTAGGCGTGTAGCTGCTCCTCCTTCTTTTCACTGCACAATAGCTGTTCTTAGGTAAATTACCTGTCAAGTAGTTTATTGTAGTTGAAAGAATTTGTGCTTTGGAAATTTTGTTAAAAAATGCTTAGAGTATGATGTTTTCTGTGTATGGTTAAAAATGGCATTGTACCTCAAAACAAATATTAAGGTGAATCTAAAGATTATATGTAGATGAGGTGTTATAAATTTGTTCTAAGCAAATTCATGAAATATTATTTTAATGTTTGCTTATTTTATTTTATCATTCTTTTCCAGAACATTATATTTCATTATAATAAGTATCATTATTTTAAGACATTTGCACGTTTCATTTCTTTACTATATTGTTTCAAAGAATAAATATTTATTTTCTTTTAATTTTTTTTCTTAAAATTTTTCAGTGTTTTTCACTTAATTATATTACTAAATACTTAAAACTTTTTTTCTTACATCACTTTTGCTGTATCACTTTTGTTAGTATCAGGAGTGCCATTTCAGAACATTCTTTGGGGCGAAGGGGGGGGGGGGGGAGATTTTATAAGGATAGGTTCTGGGGTATAACTCCCTCTCCCCTTCTGAACAGAAAACGTTTACTGAATCATATTTACAAAAAAAAAGTCAAAACTACAAGAAACAAATACAAGAAACAGGAGAACCGTTAAAATATTTCATTTTAAACAGGATTCCGTCTTAGCACGTGAAATTTAACATATTGAATATTAAAAAAAAATTCCTTTTTTAGGCAATTTCCATTTTTACAGGTATCTTCAGATGTTGTTAAACCGTTCACTTTGTAGTATAGCACTGTATTACTGTAAAACTTGTGTAAACGAAACTTGCCTATAACAGAATTTTTCAATAAAAGTAAAAAAAATCAAATTTCGACAACAAAATATATACAGTGAAACTTCTGAATAAGGGACACCCATGGGACCGGAGCTTTTGTCTCTTAAATAGAGATGTCTCTTATTCAGAGTTTTGGTTGTTGTTTATAATTAATCGTTCAGAAGGATATAAAAATAACAAGTCATTAAAGGTGAAGCTTAAATGTGTAAATTACGTTAATAAGACACACAAGGAATAGAGAATAGAATTGGAGGCACAAAAGGAACAGAAATTAAAATTTTCAATTGATTACTAAATCTTTAAATTATTTGTACAATTATTGTTTTTTAATTTATATGCAAATATATATGCAAAAAATATTAAAACATTTAAAAATTTGTTTAAGTAATTCATCAAAAGTAATCGTTTTGCAAATTTCAATTTTTCGTTCAAACCTTTCAAGTGTTCATTTACCATACTTATAAATATTAGTTCTTCATTATTAGCAGCATTTACGAAAAAGTATTCAACTACTGTGCTCAGCTAGCATATTGGCTAGCTAGCATATATAAATATTTTGACACATTTAAAAATTCATTTTTTAACAGAAAGGTATATAACTGGAATGCTTGATTGTGGAAACAATTTGGAATCGAGCTGTGTTTTCACTTATTTAGTAAATAAATTACCAATTGAATTACAAGTGATTTTGATCATGTGACAAATAGGTTTTTTACACTTATGAGTAGTTATTCTACTTTCAAGTAGAAATTCGGTTTAAAACGTCCACTTTGACAATATTTTCTGCATGATCTATTGCGTTTGCCCTCCCTCCTTAAAAAATAATAATAAATAAAACAATTCGATTACATAGTTTCTGAACAATAGCTAGTTTCAGGCATTTCCGAATAAAAAATAAATTAAAACTTATGTCTTAATAGTTGAAGTGACCACAAGCACTAATTTTCCTTTGAGACTTGGAGTTAAAGCAAATTACAACTTTGATATAGCTTTTTCGTGACTGTTTATAAAATAACATCCCCCCCCCCGTCAAAAAAAAAAAAAAAAGCTTGCAATACAACATGAAATTTTCGGGACAAACGTAACGACATAAAACCACGGTACTTGGAAATATAACTACTGTTTTTTTTTTTTTGGTTAACTTATTGATAGATGAATTGCATCTTTAATAATAAACGATTGTTTTCTCAAGGTGGATATTTTTTTCTTTTTTAGTCCTGTTTCAAAGGATTAACTTCGACAGAGTTCACTGAAAAAATATTCTACTTACACCTAAAAAATGAAAAAAAATGTTCGACTTCATTTTTATTAAAAGCATCTACGCACTTTCCATCAGTTGCTCTTTTTCGTCCTGGATTTTACTCATTTAAACACAAACAAGATAATGACTGAATATAATATCTTCTGATCTATTTATCTGTGACCGGAAAAAAGTGAAAAAAAAAAGAGAAAAAAGGTGGCAAGGAATTGATTTTTTTTTTTTTTTTTTTTTGTATTTAAGTACTAAGAAGTGACGAAACACCAAATATTTGGTTTGTATAATTTTCGTCGATGAATATTTCTTTAAAATCGCTTGAATAATCACATACGAGAACGCTCGTTTTTATCAATACTCAATTTCTGGCATTAATAAATTAATTCTTAGGCATCATTTTTTGTACCATGTCAGAAATAAATAAATTAATTTTTAAGTATGATCTTTATGTCATTAAAAAATAGGATAAAACTTTACTATCCCTGTTACATATTCTAAATTCCACAAGCAAAACTTTATCTTTTCTGTTATGTATACTATTAAATAAATGCGATATTTCTCTTTATTGGGAGTATATGTGTGTGTGTGTGTAAGAGGGGGGGGGGGGTGCTCGCTTTTATCCATTATTCTAGTATCTTATAGGAGCGTTTATTTTATTTCATATTTTAATATTTAGAATAATATATCTGGAAATTTCATAATCTATAACCAAAAAAAAAAAAATAATAATAATAAATTGCTTTTATAACGTGTCAAAAAAAAGGGGGGGGATAACAAACTTTGCAAATTTCCTTATTTTAGGTGTAATCTCAACAAAGGCCTTGTTCAAGACCATACATAAGGCGATTCTGAAGGTGACTCATCCCCCCCGCCCCCCCGCCCTAGCATCACTGATATTTTGAGCCTTTCCTGGAAAAAATTCCAAAGTTACCCAATAAATTTCTGTTCCGAAAATCCAAATGAAATTCTGTTCAAAAACCAACTTAGTTTTGAGGCCCTTTCACAATTTTGCAGAAATACTAAATTGTAACTAAAATACGCGTTTCAAAACTAGCTCATCCTATTGCACTAATATGATGTTTAATATTGCACTAGTTATACACTCTATTTTTTAATCATCCTATTATTTTCTTTGCATGAAATTAAGTTATTACAACAGTTGAATAGGAAACATAGTATCTAGAGAATGAATATGCATTAATTTATCTTTCTGCTTCGGAGAGAGAGAGAAAAAGAAAATATGAGCCGTCCCCCCCCCCCCTATTATTCCCTTCTAATTACGGCCTCTAATCTTGTCCCTAGCTTATTATCATTTTTTTTTTTTTTTTTTTTTTTTTTTTTTTTTTTTTTTTTTTTGTCTGTTTGTTCAATTAGCAATTAAAAATACTAATGCTATTGATCAAAAAATTTTATTATTTTTAAAAATACAATTTTAAGCTAATAAACAAGCATTTCAAATAATTTAAGTTTTTAAAAACCCTCATTTTTATTTTAATTAATTTCTTTAAAATTATATATGTAAATAAATAAAAAATAAACAGAAAATAAATAAATAAGTGAATTTATACACGCACAAGCTTAAAATGAAGTAGTTATGTAAAGAGCATTCTTGTATGCAAACATTCGCACATTTTCCAGTTTTTAGGTGCGTTCGTAATTATGTAAATACGTAGCACCTATTGTTGTCGCTCAGTCCGTCCGTCTGTCCGTCTGTCTGTCTGTCCGTCTGTCCGTCTGTCCGCATATAACAACGCAAAAACTACCCAACCGAATCATTTGAAATTTAAAACGTATATTTATTACATAATTCTGTCGAGTCATTTCAAATGTTATGAATATCGAATGCATAGATCAATTACAGGGACAATCAAAAGTATTCCGTTACATTACAGTCAATGGGGAAAAAAGTTTCAAATGCAATTTAATCGTTTGAAATTTAAATCGTATATTTATTACATAATTTTGTCGAGTCATTTCAAATCTTATGAAAATCGAATGCATAGATCAATTACAGGGACAATCAAAAGTATTCCATTACATTACGGTCAATGGGGAAAAAAGTTTCAAATGCATTTTAATCGTTTGAAATTTAAAACGTATGTTTATTACATAATTTTGTCGAGTCATTTCAAATGTTATGAAAATCGAATGCATAGATCAGTTACAGGGACAATCAAAATATTCCGGTACATTACGATCAATGCGAAAAAAATGTTTCAAATGCATTTTAATGGCGTTACACTCATTTGAACATAATAGAATTGGCATGAATCTTTGAAGTATGTACTAAAATATACATTCTGTACAATCTGTGATGCAAAGAATATTCATTATTAAATTACAGGGCCACACAAATGTATTCCACTAAATCATGTTATACGGGAAAACATTGTTTGGGGCGTGTTTTAATTATATTATACTACTTCAAATTTTTTGAATAAGGTATACGTTAATGAAGTATAATAAAAATTACTCCCTGCATATTTACAGGAACACAAAGATTTCGACCACTGTACTATATCCAAAGTACGCTGTACTATATCATCAAGATCTGAATATTTTTAAAACTTCTTTATCGTACGAACGCACCTCATTTGCTACGCGTCATGTGCAATTTCGTACTTGTTGCATTAGTAGACATTGACTTAAAATAAACATTTCTACATATAAAATACATATAAAATATATGACGGAATAAAATTTCGCCTTGCTTTTAATATAAAATGAATAATGCTTACTTAAAAGGCGATTAAATAAACAATTATAGATGTTAATAATTATAGTATTAATCTTGTATAGTTATAGACGATTTTTAAATAAAATAAAATAAATAAAATAAAATTTTAACACCTATTATTGTTTATTTAATCGCCTTTTAAGTAAGCATTATTCATTTTATGTTAAACATTTCTATTCACATAACTGTGTTATAATGCCTTTAATATGTGTTATAATGCTGAATTAAATATAAGCATAGCATTTTTTTTCTTTCGTGTCCTGTTTTTTCCTTGTCCCCTCTTTTTCGGTCACATTTTTTCTTTCTATTTTTCTCCGCCCTTCTTTTTTTCTGTCTTTTTTCCCTTTAAATAACACGTTTTTTTCAGATACACTTTTCAGATGTGTGTTCTCCCCCCCCCCCTGTCCAATTAATTTAGAATTGAGAATTATATACTCTAGAGGTCTGCACAGGCCCGGACTTGGCCCGCGGGCCGGCCGGGCTGATAAAAAAAAAAAATTCGGGCCTGCTGGTCCGTTCTGAAGATTTCAGCAAAAACAATAAAATATGAGGTATTTTCAACGAAAATGGTTTTAACCAGAATAAGTGTAAATGTGCGTCACGAGCTATACTAGTTCGACTACATCAATATAAAAATGTAGAGTGTAGACATCGGTATCAGAGAGTTACATTGTGTGTAACCCGTTTTAATATTTTTTTAGCTGACTCATGCCGGGCCGAGATCAAGCTTGTATTACTTTTCTACACATAGACTGGTCGGACCGGAACTACACTTAATTGTCCTCAAGATCTGTAGGGCAGAAAACATGATTTGTAAAATTATTAACAGTGATAAAGAACTTATGTTAGCTTAATCTTTGGATATATACCTCTTGATGGTTTCTAAATTAATTTCTCAATAATGTGAAAGTTTGACACATTTTCTGATTAATTTTAAATTGTAAAAGTATGAAAGTGATAAGCCTAACTATTGAAGGGATTTGGAATCGAATAGCGTTTTTCATTTTTAAAGTAAATAAAATACTTGTATAACCTTGTTGAGATATAATAGTTACTCAATGATTGCAGGTTTTTCTCCCTTTCCATGCTATCGCTTCCAGAAACTCTATTCAAAACGCTAATTATGACAGTATTTTATTTGCTTACAGTATTTTTAAAATGCTTGTATCAAAAAATGGATAACACCATTTGATTATATCGTTTCTCAATATAGATACCTGCTAATCTTATGCGTTTCTGAGAAAAAATGAATTCATAAATGTGTCAGAAAGGAGCTTCTTTGAATTTAAGAATGGATTTGGATTTAAAATCTTTAATAAAATTACATAGAAATATTTTTATAAATTTTCTTTTATTAAAGAGCTTCAAACGTAACGATGTTTTTAGATTTATTTCCTTTTTCTTTTATTGTAAGCCTTATTAATTTTTTAATGAATCTTCATTCGAATGTTGAAAACCTAAGAATCTAAGTAATCATTAATGTTGTTAATGTGTATTTCCTGTAAAATATACTGTAAAATCCTTCCATAGATATGTATGCAGTAATCCTTAAAGGAATCTTAATTTTATGATAAAAATATCAATTTTTTAGAAATCGTAGAAATTGTAACAGGCCAAAACGGACCGGACCGGGCCTAAAATATAAACATTTAAACGGGCCGGGCCCGGAAATTCCGGCCCGTGCAGATCTCTAATATACTCATGTGTACATATTATCTTGATGTGATGGAAAAAAAATAAAGTTTTAGATCACTCATTTTATTGTAAAATTTCCATTCTTGAAATTTAAAATTCAAGATATAATTTCAAACTTATGGGGTTTTTTGTGTGTGTTTTACTTTATATCAGAATTATTTAATTTCAAAGCTTTGTATGAATTCAAATTTTTAAATTTTACTCCAGGGAAATGCATGAGAA
This sequence comes from Maratus speculifer, assembly GCA_964019185.1. Lineage (NCBI taxonomy): Eukaryota > Metazoa > Arthropoda > Arachnida > Araneae > Salticidae > Maratus > Maratus speculifer. The sequence continues at coordinate 174,235,803 of OZ025297.1, read as the reverse complement.
AGTGTGTTCATTATGTCTCGAATTTGACACCATCGCCCCACCCCTTCTTAAAACAAAATCATGTCTGTGCTGCTGTATGCAAGATTCAGTAATAATAATAAAAAAAAAACTGTTAAAATTAGTTCAAAGAACACTCCCAGTTGAGTTTCCTTTTCTATAAATACAGAAATATAAATTCTGTCTTTGTCATTTATTAAATACTTAATAGAAATATTAGTATGATTAATTAGATTTAATATTAGTAAATTTAAACGAAAAAAAAAATCATAGTAGAAAATAAAATAACCGTTAACTTAAAACTATTTTAAATTTGAGAATTCCTTTATTAAGGCATTTTTTTTATAAATGTAATTATTTGTAACGTATTGCAATAAGAGAAATATTCTACATTCGAAGTATTCCTATAATCCAAGCTTTCTTATAGAACATTTCAAGCAAATATTTGTGTAAAAATATCACACCTTGTTACTTTAAAGGAAATGGCTAGTAAAAAATCCTGAATATCATTTTAATAGCAGTTAAAATATTCTTCTGCATCAGATGGAAAAAATAGAGTTTGCATTCGCTTATATTCCTTTATTTTTTGTTTCGGTGAACACAACCCCGATTTTTTCACCTGATGAAAGGAGCTGTTTTAACTATCCTGGAAACTACATACATGTATATATATTTTATTTTTTTCTGAAGTATCACGAAGTTCTTTTACATAGTTTATAAGATCTTAAGGTTTATATTTAATGAAGTTTTGTGTACATTGGTACCGCTAAAGATAATTTTTATCCCGACAAAAAAAAAAAAAAAAAAAAAAAAAAAAAATACTTTGTTCTAAAATGTTTTTTCAAATCACATTTGAAAAAATTATTCCTATATTTTGCGATACAAAAATTTAAAAAAACAAATTTATCATCATTTTAGTATCGATTTCCAAACTTCTGCAAGAGAATAACATTACATCCTTTTGTAATCTTAACTAAATCCGATATTATGTTGTAAATTGTAATTAAAAACATTAGTTAATGATTTTTAGTTGGTTATTAGTTCAAACATTTTTCATTTTATAAATTTTGAAATCTAAAAATACATTCTAAAATCATATTTAATTATTATCTAATATTGTTACATTCTTTGTCTGATATTTTAATCGACAAAACAGTATAGGGTTTTCTTTCGTTGTTTTGTTATTTTCTATTTTTCATAGAATTTTTTAAAGCATGAGTTTCTTTGATAAATTTATCTATGGCGCCTCATCTAGTTCAAAAATCTATTCTTTAGAGGCTTGATTTAGTAAAGAAGTGAAACCATATATGAATTTAAATATGAAGTTAAAAATTCATTTTATCTTATACGTTTATAATAGATCTGAATCAATATTTAAAAATCTTAAATTAATTTTGCTACATTCTTGGGTTTTGATAAAATATTCTTGAAATCCTGCTTTTCCTTTTTAATTAATTATATATTTTTTAACCTTCTAAAATTATACTTTGCAGAAAGTCTTTAATCTAAGGTATCTTGTATGAAGAATAATTCCTAATAATTTTGTGTAATTAAAAATATTAATAAGTTATATCTGAATTTAACTGCATGTTATATCAAATTAAAAAAATCTGCTTGGTTAGGTTATTAAAAGTGATGTTTTTAGCTAATTAAATTAAATTTACTTATACTTGTAAAAAGCATAGCAATGTTTAATTATATCTTTTTTTACTGCAGTAAAAATAAATAAAACTATATTAAGACATGTATATTAGCTACAACTAATTTATATCAAGAGAGTTTTTTACAAAATAGTTCATAAGCTATAACTCTTAAAATCAGTGCGAAAATATCACGTTTTCTATTTGTCTTTTTTTTTTTTTTTTTTTTTTTTTTTTTTTCTTTACTTCAATGCGATTTACCTGTTTTCAAGAATGCTTGCAATCAACACATGTTCCCTATTACAAAAAGATTCCCCAATTTCTTCTAGAGGAGATTATACAGGGATTAGTTTCTTCAGGTGTCCAAGGGTGGGAGACCGGTTGTCAGGGGAAGTAGAAATTGAGTGTCCTTGCTAGACACACACACAATGGTCTTGAATAGATTATTGATTACCCGCAAATATTGCAGGGGGAAAAGCAGTTTTTTGAGAAACACATATAATGACTTAGCTTTCTCAAAGAATGAACATTTACAGAAACACAAAATATATTTTCAGTAAACCTTTCTGAAAGGTTTTGAATGCAGAGAGCTTGACTGCCAATGGGTTAAGGTAAAGCATTATTATTCAAATATCGAAATTTTTCAATTTCATAGTTTCGTGTGTTTATATTGAAAGTGTGTGCCTAACGGTGCATATATATGTAAAAGTTTAAACTGCATATTATGAAAAATATCATGAAAAAGCCAGAACAAAGAACTGAGTTTGCGTTATCGTACAGTAAAATGATTGGTGCCATTTTACTGATGAGACGTAAATTAAAATTTGTCATACTTAAAAATTCCTGACGAAATCACATAAATAAAATTCACATAAATAAATTGTACTAAACTTTAAAATTTCCTTTACTAACACTAATATATCGAATTGAACTAAAGAAACTAATTTTGACTTTCAATACTAATTTTGACTAATAATTTAAAAGACTTTACGATATTGTATGTTTAATATTGTTATTTTTTATGTTTATGTTTATGTTTATTGTTATTTTTATTTATGTTTTTATTATTTTCATGTTTTTAAAGACATTTAAGCTTTTATGTTTACATTTTTAAGTTTTTATATTTAGCTTTATTTAGTTGTTTATATTTTGTAAAGCAATAGGAAACAAACATTTATTCGGTAAATTACTTTTGAAAATTTGCATGATCGAAACTTTGAAATTCTTTTTTTAAATTAAAATTTAATCTCTTTAAAACAAATAAAAAAATCATTCTAACTTACCCTTTAAATTTAACTCAAAAAATATTTGACAGAAGGAAGTTTAAATTTGATTACTGAAAGTTTTCAAAAATTTATTTTTCTATTACAGTTTTTGGGTGTGTTTATATATCTATGAGTAAAATTAAAAAAAAAAAATCTTCATTAATTATTTACATGTTCTTATAATATCTAACATTTTTTCCTGTTTTTCAATAATAACTTAACATATTTATTATCTATTAACCCTTTACCTTTCGATGGCACTTATAAGTACCGTAAAAATTACTTATTATAAAATTCTTTTAATACGTATATTAGTTGTAATACTGTTTAGAATAAGCCTTTGTATCTTATTAGCTTTCTTGGCGCTGAGGGAGTGGAATGGGGATTTTTCAATTCGGAAATATTTCTATATTTATATTGTAAGAGCATCATATTTGTACATTTTTTAATTCTATAAAATACTAAGAAAACAATTTAAAACAAAAGATTTGAATGGGGTTCTAAATATTCCACAAATTCCTGAAAATTCAAATTTAATTAATCCATCTAAATAATTCAATCCTTCTAAAATCCTTCAAAAACTTATTAAATGATTTTGTAAATCTTTTAATTTAGATTAAACAATTTACGTAAGATGTTTTAGAATGTAAAATTTTCATGAATTCATAATGCGGTGCATAAAGGGTTAATCTCATACATTTAATCAATGCATTCTTTATTTTCTGATTCTAAAAACAGTAATCTGTTAAAAATAACACTTCCCCTAAAACCCATTAATTTATGTTATTCTTACATTTGTTCATTCATTTTATTTCATTCATTCATTTCTTAGTATCTTTTATTTACATTTTTAAACCTTATTTTACAGTCCATGAGACTTTTTGGTAGAACGATCCGACCGCACTGTCTAAGATATTCCTCCGATAGACTTTGAAAATTTCTCATTTGAACTGATTTTTTCTCCCGCCCGCTTTGGATTTCATATTGATTAATTACTCGCCCTCTATAAAGTTTTTTGAGAGCCCTGAACTTTGTAGTGAGATCCAGTATTCATGCGTCCTTTTTGTATAAAACGGTATCACTTCGGATTGGAAAAATTTGATTTTTTTTCGGAGTTACTTTGAGATTTCGCGTCACTTGGGTATAGCTTTATGTCAACTGATGTTCATCTACGGTGTGCTACATTTTTATGCTGTTGTGAGTACGTAGTAAAGCTCCGACATAAATGCATAAAATTAGCACATTTGTTTCCATTCGTTCACACCGAAATAAAGTTTTGACGCTATATATGATCTGTTTATTTACACGAGAAATACCTAATGGGATTCAATAATTGTCCCCACTATAAACCAACTGTGTGACTAAAAATTGTATTTGCAGATACCAATTCATCTTTGCCATGACACATTTTTCTACGATGGTTAAATGTAATTAGATGCATTCTTCTTTTCCTTGGAGATGGTGCTATAAGGAAGTGCGATATACTCTGTACTGATGTGCGAAAAATAAATTATGGGATTGGCATAACACACGTATATGTTCCAAATTTTCAAAGGAACCGTTAAGAATGTTGCATTAAACAGCGAATCAGTGTCAATCAAAAAGTATGTCTGTATGAGAAATATCTTCGACAAAAGTACCTCTACAAATTTTCATGATGGCTTTCCAGGCAATGTACAACAGAATGAAACAAATACCTTTACCTAAATACGTACTTACTTTTGAGGTTGTTTGCTCATGAGGAAATTTTAACAAACATTTCTTTTAAATGCTAAAAAAATCATTAAATTACATTTTGAAAAACTTATTTTTCTCACATAACAACTTTTTATGCTGTTTCAATTTTAAAACAACATAAAGTAATGTAAAAAAAAATAGAGTTGGTTAAGTTTTCAAGGTTTTATCAATTTCAAAGCATTAATGTCATCCACAGTTTTTTTTATTTTTATAATTAAATAATGCGGTTATCATATTCAAACTTGAAAAATGCCTCTGGAGTTAATGTATCCAATTGTTTTATTTGATAATCATCATCTACTAAGTCAGTATTTATACTATGAAGCTTTAAATCGTCATATGTTTACTCATCGTAACCACACATCAACCTCCCAGTTTGTGCTACGGGACAAAATAAATTACTGTCTTCATTATCAGTAACATAGTTTGCAGCTTCTCCTATATCTTCATTTATTTAGTGAAACAAAAATTCTCTGTACGAATCTTGTAACATGTATGCCTGTAGTAGATAGTCTCATTCTTTATAACTTTAACAAATTGTACATTTTGAGTGATCTTCGTTTTTGGTAGTTTTTCAATAAAAATTTTTGTTGCTGTTTTCCCATGTGACCTGCAGTGTGTGTTTACTTTATTTTTCTATGAACAGTTTTTAAAAAGTTAGCGGTATTCCTTATAATTTTTTAGGGCGAACTTCAATCCGCACATTTCATTATACAACAGCATAAATTTAGTCTTCAACATCTTTACAAGGCGCTTTTGAAAGGAAGAAAGGTGCAGCAAACAATTTGAAGAAGACTGATATATTCTTGACATAATTGAAACGCTTAATTTTTTTTTTTAAATTTGAAAGCGCAACCATGATTATTAAAACAGAAAAATAAATACAGTCTTGGAAAATATATTCCATTCGTTGAAATTTTACACAAGAAAGCATTTACACAAAATCGGTTATGACTAGAATTTATATGAATAAATAGCCTAAGTAATTTATTTTTTCAATTCAATAAAAAAAAAATATATACGGATTTGAACCCAGCTCTTTGTCTTACATTCGTAATGCTCTACCGGAAATGATTACAAGGATTCAAATTTAAGTCCCTATTTTGAAATATTTTCGATCAGTTGGAAAAATTAAATTCGTATGATAACTCCAAAAGTCAGTACTTTTGCATATAGCAAAATAACACTTTATATGAATACATTATTTCTAACTGATAAAAAGGTGTGAGTAAGATTCTGAAAACAGAAAAATAGTTATATATTTAACTTTTGACATGTTTCAACTCACCACCAAGTCATTTTCAAAACAAACAAAAAATGACATTCCCAAGTTGCACATACAGTGCATTGAACAAAAACTCCATCTTTCAGTTTTTTATGTGACGCACGTTATTGCGTATTTATTTCTTTTTTTTTAAAGCATTGATCAACTCGTGCCACTGTTTTCGTAGGTTGAACCCTACTAAAATCGTGGCACGAGTTGCTCAACGGTTTTGGGTAACAATTTTAAATAGTTTTCATAAAATTAAATTTTTTATATGTTTTCCGTTATTCTTGTGACATTTAATTATAAACTATTAAATAAAATTAACAATGCATTTAATACCTTAGGTAAAAATGTTTAAATAAGAAATTCTGACAGATATAATAATAGCTTGTTATTTCCAATCCATAATAATTTCATTTAATGAAGAGAAGAAGAAAAATAACATATAACTCAGTAAGTGGGGTTTTATGCTCCACTGTAAATGTGTTTTAACCCGCGAGTAGTCGCGACTTTTTTCACAACGTCATTAGTCGCGCTCGGTCTTTTCGCCGCTGACCCCCCGCAAACCAAATATGTAAAATAAGAAATATTTTTCATGTAATATACGAGTATAACATTTCATTGAAGAAATAAATTTGCAGTTTTTTTAAATTATGCATTTTATTCATGTGATATGGAATAATTGGAAAAAGTGAAAATGAACTGACATTAGTGATTGTTAAGTAGACTTTTTCGCAAATTTCAACTTTATTTCTAAAAATGTACCTGAAAGAAAAACAGAGGTACCATGTTACTTCACTAAGGTGGTCAAGAAAGCTTCAAAGACAGATACATAGTAGATTTCCGTTGTATTTGTAATCTGATGCAAGTTAGGAGAAGATAAGTTAAACGGGCGGCGAAAAGACCGACACCCGACTACTGACGGGTTAATACTGTCAGACATCCGCCCATATTCGACATAGTGTTATATTTAAAAATTTAAAATTTATAAATTCATAAACAAATCTTTAGCTTTAAATTGGTATCTCACACATATATTTTCGCTTAAAATAGTTTTTTCATCTTTTTTGTCTGCCTTGGTCGTTCAAATGCACATATTGCCATTCTTTTTATAATAATTATGGATGAAGGTGTAATAATGTATAATATAGGCAAGTATAAAATTTAAATATGGTGCTTCCTGCAGTTTTACACTTTAATTCCAAAGATTTATTCAATGATCAAAAAAGTGCCATCTATTGTTAAGTGATGTTTTTAAAAAGAATACTGTAAAAAGTCCGAAGACCGGCCACAATTGAGACTTAGATATGACTGTCAGTTAGTAATAAAGCTTCTGGCATTTCTGAAATGACATTCCACATAAGCATCTTACTGTATCGTACATTAAACGTTTGCATGATTCTCAGAACCAGTCGATAATACTATCAAGGTTATAAAAAGTAAGAAAAACAAGAATCAGTTATGTTGCTAAACGTGTTGTCATTTTAGTGGCACATTAAACGTTTTCCATAAAAAAACAGAATTTTTCGTTTTTATTTCTTTCACTTTCGTTGAATATTGTCAACAGTCTGAGTAAAAATTTTGGGGTATACCAAGATTTAATATTGTTTCGCCAAACCAGAGGAAGTTTCCTTCTATCAAACAACGTGGCCAATCTGACTTTCCTATAAGAGCTGGTTTACAAACTCACTTTTATATTGCAGAATAAAAATACTGTCAATCTTCCTTTTAAATGTTTGTCGTAGTCATATGTATCATTCAAAAAATAACATATAGTCATATATGGAACAAGACCTACAAAAAATCCAGTTTTTTCGAAGTTTAACAAGTTGTTTGGTTCTCATTTGTTCAAAAAATCTTCGGAAGATGCCAGGATTGCCAGATATTTGTAGAACAATCACCAGATTATTCACAAACACTCCAGAACACGATAATATTTCCCAAATTTTACTAACTATCAATTAGAAACTTTAAAATCATTAACTCTAAGTTCTTTTACGAATTGTATATTTCCAAAAGAGCGAAAAATTGCCCAGGCCGGGAATCGAACCCGGATACTTGGCTTACAAGGCCAATGCTTTACCTGTTAAGCTAACCGGACGATAACCGGCTGGGATTTTTAGCTCAGATAACCGTTCTATGGAGTTCCATTACCTGCGGCTTATTCTGCCGAACTGTCTACATGACAGACCAGACGTTATAGCCAATAAGCTTATCTGAGCGAAAAATACCAGCCGGTTATCGTCCGGTTAGCTTAACAGGTAAAGCATTGGCTTTGTAAGCCAAGTATCCGGGTTCGATTCCCGGCCTGGGCAATTTTTCGCTCAGTTGTAAATATTCAATTCGTATGATAACTTTACCAATCAGTTAGATTGTGTTAAAATAATAGTATATCTGAGTTCTTTGTTAATTTTTAAGGAGCTTTCTTGCAAAATTGAACTTTCGATCTGCAACTCCTAAACAATTTTAGTAGCATTTCAATGATTACTTCATTACCAGTTTTTTCGGCATTTTATCTTGTTTCTAGGTTTTCGACTCTAAGATGTTTCCCTAAATGCACTTTATTATTCTTTAAAAATACAACTACTTGAGTTCTTCTGCATCATATTCTTATGTTAACTTACGTGCATTAATGCCCTTCTTACAATCATCAATATCTTTCAGTTTTTCTCTGCGTGAGAAAAACTGAAAGATATCCCAGAATGCACGCTATTGAAGTCTCTTTATAAGTTTTACCCATGTTCAACTTTGAAAAGCACTAAATCACTTTTGTACTTCAATGTCGAACCTGAAAATGAACTTTCGCAGATATAAAAATGTACAAGTGTCTGAAGCAGCCGATTTCCGGAATTCCACATTACTAAATCTTGTCTAGCGTGTTCTGTCACGCATTGTTTTTCTTTATGTGACATTGTAATTCCAGGATAGATTGCTTGTAAGAGGGGGGTGAAGAATATTACCGCTTTTTCTCTCTGTTCAGGCTAAGAGGAATTCAGGCGAAGAACTCTTTTTTACCATGGACTTCTTATAGCATATTCCTCTTCTAAGTTTTCCACTTCTGAGCACAACCTTTGTATAAATAGCAGAATCCCCCTACCCATAAAAAATAGATGCCAAGAAAAGTGTACAGTAGACACATGCAGTTCATACACTGTAAAAAAACCCTTACTTTACACCAAAAAGGGTGGCAACTAAGTTGCCACCCCAAATGGTGTAATGAAATTCCACTTGTAAATTGGTGTATTGAGTCACCGACTATCAAATGGTATAAATAAACACCATTTTTAGTGGCAACGTAGTTGCCACCATGTTTAGTGTAAAGTAAGTAATATGTTTAAAATGTACGTTATAATAAATTGTCTCAATTAAAGGGAAGTTTAGCAACCTCTTTGCGTGAAGCTATTTATTTTAAATTATGTCTGTATTACATTTGGAATTTAATTTTTAAATTATTTTTTATTTTGCTACCATTTATTAAAGTACACTAAATGGTAAAAAAGGAAATTTCCTAATATTTACATGACTTTAACAGCAAAATAAAAAATACTTTAGAGATTACATTTTAAATTTAATACAATCATAATTTAAAATAAATAGTGTGACGCAAAGAGGCAGCAAAACTTCCTTTTAATGGAGGCAATTTATTATAACATTCATTTTAAGCATATTGCAGCAAAGAAGTATGAACTAAACTTGAATGAAATAACTTTAATGAAACGAACTAAAATTTCCTATATTTGCATGCTTAAAAATATCTTTTTCATAGATCAAAAATGCGTTCAGTAAGTTAAAAAACATTATAATAACGAATTTTTTATGAAAATATTTTTGTTAAAGTTCGGGCAAACGCTATAGTCATACGATAAAAAATATTTTTGTAACGAAATGTATAATTACTCGTAACTATCACTATAAGTTTAATTCGCAGTTTCTAGTTTTCTTAAGAAAATAACAAAAATAAGCTACATACGATATTAAATTACCTCACAATTATACAATTTAATGCATAATATGAAAAAAAGCTTAACTATGCCAGCTATTAAATAAACAAAGCTGTATATAAAAAAAAGTTGATTACAACTGTTATACTAAAGGCATACTTCCCGTTAAATTCGAACATGTCGCCATTGTTCTTAAAATGGCAGTGTACTAACACATTATTAAAAAACATTATCTATTTTTTTAAAAACCCACATGCAAACATTATTTAGTCTTAAATCTTACATCTACAAAAAATAATATTAATATTGCTTACCGTTTGTTTACTTTTCCACCTGCTATCCGAAAGTTAGAAAGAAGGATTAAATGCGAAGTAAAATTTCTGCGTGTCGTCTGCAAACATTTGAAATCAAAACAGAAAGATGATATATGACTCTGAATTTGGTGTTATGTTCAATAATTGCGACTGAAGAATAAAATACCACCATTCCAAGATTATTCTTACATTTTTTACGGAGCTACTACCGAAAATAGTGTAGATTTAAAGTTTATTCAGCAATTCATAATTCATATTCATCCCATATTAAATGTAACATTGCTCCTTTGTTTTTACAGTGTACACGAGTATAGTGAAAGAAAATCCTAGATTTTTTTTCAATTGCCATTGGTCGATTTTGTTGATTGTTTTAGAGTGGTTTTTCCTGGCTGCGTCCATTTTTCAGATGTAACGGTATTTGGATCTGTTCGATCTGATGTTTTTTCTTTGTGACACCTTCCGTTCTGGGATAAATGGACGGTTGTTAGAGGTGATCGTTAATGGAGGTTTTATTGTACGGAAGTCTTTATTATTAACGAAATGCATTCTTTGGAATAAAAATGTATGAATAATTTTAAAAAAGTTATTAGTGAAGGTAAATAAATAATATTTAGGTTTTCAAAACAGCTCTGTTCTCATTTTACAATTTTAATTCGCTGATTTATTTTAGAATCGAATCTTAGTGAGCATTTGTATTCAAAAATAATTTCCACGTTAATTTTAAGATTCTGGTATCTTTCGTATCACAAGCTTAGAAGATTTCTTTACCTTAATTTTTTTATATTTCAAATTAAATTTTAAAAAATGGCTCTACGTATGCATTTGCGTCTCAAAATTTATTTAAAATATAAAAATTCAAGATTCTCTCCCCCAACAATTCCATATGCAATCGTAATTTAAAATGTTTTAAAATGTTTTTTGGTTATTCCGTAAAAAAAATCTAATATGTTTGTATACTATCTTAAATCAAATATCGAGTGTCTATCCTTAACGATTTCATAGAAATCATAATTTGGAAAATTTTCCGCTCATTACACCCCATTAAACTTTAAACAATTTTGAAACTTTGTAAATGTACCACTGACACCTCTAAGTAGCTGGCGAACCAAATTTCAAGATTCTAGATCTTTTAATATCAGAAAAATCGTCAGTTTAGAACTGTTTATCCCCTGCACCGTTTAAGATTTTTAAAAAACATTTTTTATCTGGTACTTTACAAAACGGTCTTTGTAAGAAAAAAACATTTAGTTATACCGATATACATTTTTTGAGACGTTTTAACTTCTCGCCATAAGCTGCAAAGCATATATGAGCGAAAGATAACAAATTTTCCTTCCTTTAAATTTTAATGACATCACTGTGTAGGAAATCACGAAAAAAAAATGCATGTTTTAAACGTTTTGTTTTTCGCATTAGTGTCCTAAAGGTATTTTTTGAACAAAATCGGTGATACTCGGCATCTTCTTACAGGTCTTTTTTCGCTATTTATTTCCGTTTTCGCGATAGAAATGATAATTTCATATAACTGCACCATATGTCGCGTAGGTGGCTTATGTATGTAGCGTATATCTCAAATGGTATTTATGTGTATTTGCTCATTACTTTACGCTCTGACAGACAAACCCAACCATTATCCCCTATGCTAGTAGATATAGGAATTAGTACTATTAGATATACAATTTCGCCAAATTATACAAACCGCCAAACTAATAGCCAAATTATACATGTTGACATAATTTTTATTTTAAATAATGAAAAAACAAATAATTAGCAGAATAGTAATAAAAATATTAATAAAAAGTCGAAATAAAAATCACTTAATGACATTTTAAACACGTGAATCGCATTTAATGTCATTGAATGTGACATTCACGATCATCCATTATTGGCATTTAATCTTATAGTTTGGCGATAATTTTTTGGTCGACGAGTTAACCTAGAAGTACCTAACCCACTTATTTTCATATATTTGTAAGGTTTCGTTTGATGAACGTAAAACAAAAAGCAATTGTAATTTTGGAAACCATTTATATCAAACACTGAAATTAACTGAACTTTCCAAATCTTTTATAGGAAGCACAATGTATTGAAGGAATTACTGATAAGATACTGGTAACATACATTTATATATATACATATATACTTTTAAAAAATAAATCCAACGCAACATAGATATTTACCAAAATTTAAAATTCAGTAAGAACAGTAAACTGTATTTAAGCATATATATAATGTACATAAAAAAATTAACCCCTAAGATAAAAACCAAAAAATAAGATTGTTAATTGCATGGTTACAATAATTTTGTATCAAAAATATTATAAGAGTAAATTTCAATTCTCGAAGGTCGTATGTCATAACAGAGGCAAAAATTATGAAAAGATATAGATATGCGGCAAGTATAAAGAAGTGAAAATAAATAAATGTATATCTATGTATGTATCTGTGTATAGTTTTATCTCCATTCTTTATAATATTACGAATTTTTCTTACACCATTATGAAGAAATTATTTGCATACTTTGTAAACATTTTTTCTCTATTTTCTAAATCCATTTCTTTAAGAACATCTTTAAACGACATTTGTAAAATTCATTCTCCTTTTCTTAGATATCTACGAATGACGTACACGATTTACAGAATAATACATACTTTAGGTATTGAATTTAGGAATAATAAAGGAAATTCTTATTCTGTTATGACAGTCACGTATTTTTTCTCTATTCGGAAAACGGGAATTTAAATGCACAAGATGCATTGTAAAATTTATATATTTCAAACGCATATATTTTTTTAGATTTTAATATATGTACCTAATAAAACGAATATATGATGAAGCTAATAATTTCTGTATTTTAAAAATAATTTTTCGTAATTAAAATATCATTGTCGCTGAAAATAAATGCATTTTCTTGGTCCGCATTTTAGTTCTTTATGATGTTTAAATATAGTATTTCGGAGTAATTCTTTTTAGTTTTGACGTTGTGCAAGTCTGAAGAAGTAAAATTACAGGTACCAGTAAAAGCTCTTAGATATTTCTTTGAAAGCAATGTCCTTAAAATCTTTGTAAAAATTGTGCGTATTTTTATTATATCAATTTCCTGGCTTCCATAAAGTAACAAATAAAACTGAAAATTACATGGAATTCCAGCTACTATATTAAAATCACCTTTCTTTAAACAAAATTAAAATGCTAAAACCTAAAAAAAGATGTTTTAGATCGAAATGGCCACTATCCTGGTATACATATTATACGAAGAAATGACATATAATTACATAATTTTTATTGAAAATCCTTTATTCTCTCATAGAAAGTAGATTTACCTCGTGAAATTTTGAATTATTTTCAATGGGTTATTTCAATAACTCAGATGATTAGAATCTGACATTTTGGGATATTCAGTTTTATATCAACAACACCGAACCTGCCTGAATATTTGAAACAGTTGTATAAGAAGAACAATGTATTGAAGGAAAAAATTTTAACGTAAAATTTAAACATATATTTATATATTATTTTTTTCATATATATATATATATATATATATATATATATATTAGGTATTTTCCTTAAACCAACATGGAGAAAAAATTTAAACAGAAATGCATACCTTGTAAACTTTTTTCTCTATGTAGAATTGAATAGCTGCAGTACATTTCCTAAATCCATTTCTTTATGTACATCTTTAAACAACATTTGTAAAATTCTTTCTTCTTTTCTTAGATATCTACGAATGACGTATGCGATTTACAGAATAAAACATACTTTAGGCATTGAATTTAGGAATCATAAAGGAAGTTCGAATTCTGTTATGGCAATCACGTATTTTTCCTCTATTCGCAAAACGGGAATTGCAGCGAATAAAATGTATTGTTAAATTTATATATTTCAAGCACTAATTTTTTAAATGCATTTAAGGGGGTCCCGGACATACTTTAAAATATTTTTTATTTATTGAGTTAAAATTTTAATTTTTTTTTTAATGTTAGATAATCATATCATTTGTAAAAAAAATCACATAATAAAATTCTTCTCAAAATGTTTATTCTTTTTAATTTTAAATTAATATTTATGAAAAATTGGATCAATTTAAAATCATTATAACTCAAAAAATATTTGTAAAATTTCATTTTTTTTTAAATTTAAATAATCAGAATTATCGAAATAAAACTTTTTTTCAGCATTTTTAAAAAGACATTTTTTAAAATTAAATCTTTTTAAGCAAAAAAATAGAAAAATGATGTAACTTTTATTTTTAAAAATCATACATTCAAAAATATACATATATTTTTAAAATTTTGCTGAATAAAAATTGAAGTAAATTAATCAAAAAAGAGATTTTTCAAGTTTGAAGAATCTATCTTTAACGTTTCTTGAGATATAACAATTTAAATTGTGAAAATGTGTCATCACTAAGAAAAATTGATTATCACAAGAAGTCATCTCCATGAGAACCATTGCTTGAAAGCTAGATTTTGAAAGCAACCAAATCAAAAAAATAAATTTTCCTATTCTAATTAGGATAGAAACATGATTTAAACGACATTTTAAACAAAAAAAGAGAGGAAAAAAAAACAATGTGATAATAATATATATAAATAATATAAATAAATAATAAATTATGTAATATAAATAAATAATAAATTTAAACTAGTAAATAGGTGAAAATCTTTGGCACTATGAAAACATTGACATTGTTTATGGCACGCCTATTGTTTAACTTTAATCACCATCATTATTTAATAAATCAATCTATTTTAACGAAGTGTATTAGTGTGTGAAAAACTTTTCGTATGATAACCTATTCATGGTTGTGTTTTTTGCATGTAAATAAAAAAATGGATGTTGACATGTAGTAAAAAGAAAAAAAAAAGGAAGAAAAATTTTGTTCGTATTTTATCACATTTTTCTTTTACTTACTTAGATGTACATGTTTTAAAATGAAACGATGTTTTTTTTTCTTTTACGATGTCTCTTATTTAATTATGCTATTTTACTTCATATATTATTCTTATAATGCATATTAGTGTAAAGAAATGCATTTCGATATTTATGAAGGCTGCATAATAAATTTAAGTTTCAAATGAACATAAGAAAATAAACAGCGTAGTTCTTTAATACAATTTGACTAATAAAATGAACTTCGAAATATTATGATGGAACTGAAGTTACAAAAAATATGATCAAATATATTAAGTTTAGAAAAGAAAGTAACTTTATTATATCTGTTTTTCTTAAAATTGCCATAGCAATCTGAAAGAAGTATGTGTGCATCTATTTATTTAATCACCGTAAAAGTGGAAAGAAAGAGTTTATGCAATTTTGGAATAATAAGCTTTAGTATTTCGCATTTTATTTTTTATTTATCTAATTTATTCGTTTCATGGAATATATTTTGAAAGTTTGTCCAAAGTTAAAAATTTTTTTCAAGCTTAAGTATTATTCCAAAACATTTCTTTTATTTGGTATTAAATTAAGAAATTTTATTTATTTATACTTTAATTTATAATGACGGAATATGTTTTAAAATGTAATACATATATATTTATACATATATACACTACTGGCCATTAAAATTTCTACATAATGATGGCGACATGCTACAGACGTGACATGTAAACGACAGGAAGAATAAAAAAGCAAATGAATGATGATTGAAATGAAAATTGCTGTGAAATGCAAATGATTAGCTTTTTAGCGCATTCTGACAAAGCAGGTGCCGGTAGCGACACCTACAATTTGTTTAAATGAGGAAATTGTTTAGCCGGTTTCTCTCGCAGAAATTGAATTTGAGCGTTGTTGCCTGGTGAAAATTTTTTGTGATGCCTCATGTAAGAAGGAGAAATGTGTACTACCATGTTTCTGACTTTGATAAAAGTCGAAATGTAGCCTACCAGGATTGCGGTTACTCGTATCGCAATATTACTGCTCGCTTTAATCGAAATACAATGGCTGTTTGCAGAATATGTAATCGATGGATTCAGGACGGTAATAAAGAGCGCGGTACGGGTCTCAAAGGTCCCCTATCACTAGCAGCCGAGAAAACAGGCATGTTATCGGTATGGCCGTAATGGATCGTGCAACTACGCCACGAGCCCTGAGTCAAGAAATGGAGCTATTTGCAGGACAAAAAGTATCTGCACGAACAGCTCAAAGACGCTTGCAGCAGCATGGACTCCCAGCTCGGAGACTATGGCTGCGACTTTCCTTGACTCTGCATGATAGACAGGAGCGCCTCCAATGGTGTGATCAACGACGAAATCGGGTGCACAAATGGCGAGGCGTCCTTTTTTTCAGATGAATCCAAGTTCTGTTTACAACATCATGATGATCGCTTCCGTGTTTGGCATCCGCTGTGGAACGCACATTGGCAGCGTTCTTTCCTCATCGTCATACTGGCCTATCACCAGGCGCGATGATACGGGGTGCCATTCGATACACGTCTCGGACATTTCTTGTTCGCATTAACGGTAAATTGAACAGTGCACGTTACATTTCTGATGTTTTACGACCCGTGGCTCTGCCCTTTATTCGAGACCTGCGAAATCCTACGTTTGAGCAGCATAATGCCAGATTGTATGTTTCCGGAATTGTACGGAAATTCCTTGATACGGAAAATGTTCAGCTGTTGCCCTGGCTAACACGTTCCCCAGATCTCTCACCAATAGTAAACGTCTGATCAATGGTTTCCGAGCGACTGTCTGGTAACCATACGCCATTCACTACAGCTGAAGAACTGTGACATCGCGTTGAAACCGCATGGGCATCTTTACCTGTACATGTCATCCAGTCTCTGTTTGACTCAAAACCTAGGCGAGTAAGTGCTGTTATTACGCTGCCCGAGGTGGTTGTTTTGGGTACTGATTTTTCAGGATCGATGCATCCAAGTTTCTTGAAAACTTGAATGCTTATTATTTCTATCATAATATATTTGTCCAAAAAATATGATTTTGTTATCTACATTTCTTCCTGGTGTAGCAATTTTAATGACCAGTAGTGTATTATTTTTACTAAATTAATAACGACGGCAACTCTTATTGTCATTGTTTAAAACAATATTCATAGACCACATTATTTATTCGTGCATAAGACTTATTTACCTCTTTTTAAAGTCATATTTAGTAAAGTATTGTATATATGTTATTTCTTTATTTCATTATCAAACTATTTAGATGTGGCAATCCAAAAACTTTCTTCTATCTTATGCATGTAAATACTTGAAATGCAGCATACCAGTGCCACCGGTTAGGTGGTTGAAATCAAAATCTAATCAGCAAGAACTTATGTTAACTTATTACTGAATATAAAGTTTGATGAAAATCCGTGCATTAGTTTTTAATATCTAGCTATTTCAAAATCTTTAAAAAAAATCTGCATAAAAGCGCCACATTATAGGTAATGTACTCCAAAAACTAATCAGGATCAATATATCTGATAAAAAATTTAATTAATTCAATCTAAATTTAAATGAAAATCCATGCATTAGTTCTTCAGATACATTTATTGCAAAATCGTGAAAAATGCAGCACAGCAGCACAATCTGTATGGCACAAAAACTAAACAACAATAATTTGTATCTGAGGCAAATTGAATCTGATGTTTCAGAAAATGGTCATGTATTCGTTCTTGAGATAGAGCTATTGCGATAATCACAAATATTCTACATCGGCAGCGTCACTTGTTGAGCGATTTGCACCCAAACGTAATCAGCACCATGTTATATGAAATACTAATTAAATATAAAGTTTTATGAAATCCCATGGACTAGTTCTTGAGATATGGCTATTGTTTAAATTGTGCATAACGTAGCATAGGAGCTCATATATTGAGCGAGTCACTCAAAAAGCATATCAGATCCAGTTTATATCAAAATCTTACAGAATCTAAAGTTTTGTGAAATTTTGTACATTCGTTTAATGATTTTAAACCATTAAATTCGTGAAAATGTTTGACATTATGAAAGCATTGTCATCATTTAAGGCACGCCTATTGGTTAACATTAATTAATGTCAGTATTTAATAAATCAATCTATTTTGACGAAGTGTTGTGGTATGTGAAAAATCATTCGTATGATAACCCTATTCGTCGTTGTGTTTTTTGCATGTGAATAAAAAAATGGATGTTGACATGCAATAATAAGAAAATTATTGTTCGTATTTTATGACATTTTTTTTACTTATTTAGATGTACATGTTTTATAATAAAACGGTATTTTTTTTCTTTTACGATGTCTCTCATTTAATTATGCTATTTTACTTAATTTATTATTCTTATAATGCATATTACTGTAAAGAAATGTATTTCAATATTTATGAAGGCTGCATAGTAAATTTAAGATTCAAATAAACATAAGAAAATAACTTAAAATAGCGTAGTATTTCTTTAATACAATTTGGCTAATAAAATGAACTTTGAAATATTATGATGGAACTGAAGTAACAAAAAATATGATCAAATATATGAAGTTTAGAAAAGAAAGTAACTTTATTATATCTGTTTTTCTTAAAAACCATAACAATCTGAAAGAAGTATGTGTGCATCTAATTATTTAATCACAGTAAAAGTAAAATTGGAAGGAAAGAGTTTATGCAATTTTGGATTTATAAGATTTATTATTTCGTATCTTATTTTTATCTAATTTATTCGATTTATTCATAAGATATATTTTGTAAGTTTGTTCCAAGTTTAAATATTTTTTCAAGTGTAAGGATTATTCCAATACAACTTTTTTTTGGAATTGAAAAAAGAAATTTATTTATTTATACTTTAATTTAAGATGAAGGAATATATTTTATAATGCAATATATGTAAATATATATATATATATATGTATATGTATATATTTGTACATATATGTATATTTTACTAAATTAATAACGACGGCACAACCGTTATTGGCATTGGGTAAAACAATATTCGTAGAACACATTATTTAGGCGTGCATATAGCTTATTTACTTGTCTTCAGAGACATATTTAATCAAGTATTATAAACATTTTATTTTCTTATTTCATTATAAAAAAATAATAAAGGAAAACCAAACTTCTGGAAGAATAAAATTATATTATGACATACACACACATTTCTCTATCTATCTCTGTATTTATCTATATCTATTTATAATGATTTAATAAAGGTGTGTAAAGAATTACAAGCATCTCTAACATGCACTATGTCAATGTACACTACATGTCCAAAGACACATTATTTACCCATGTATAAAGATTATTCAGTTGCTGTTACAGACATATTTAACCAAGTATTATAAACATTTTATTTTCTTATTTCATTATCAAAAATATAATAGAGAAAACTCGAATTTTTTGGAAGAATAAAATTGTATTATGATGCACACACATCTTTCCATCTATCTCTGTATTTATCTATATCTATATATAATGATTTACTAAAGGTGTGTAAAGAAAATCAAGGAGATCTTACATGCACTAAGTCAATGTACATTATATGGACAAAGGTGACCGACCACATGCGATTTTTGATGTTTTGATAAATATCTAGAAAAATACATGAGGAATCACCCTGAAATTCCAGCCTTGTAAACAACATAGTATAGTTTATATATTTCCGCGAAGATATTTTCCCGGAACTCCATACGGGACCGTCAACAAATCGAAAGGAACGAATTTTTTTTTTTAATATCCCTAGAAACTAATGTAGCAAAAGCGTTCAAACTATAGATTATGATTAAATGGCTTAGTGTAATAAAATTTGTTCACTTTTAGGAACATAGCATGTGCATTTGTAGAGAAATTAAAATTTTCATAAAAACAGTCCCAAATTTTGCCAAGTTTTTTGCTTAAAATTTATGAAGTTCTTAATTTATAAAAAATGTTCTTTTCAGAAAACATGACAAACAGCATTGTATCTAACACCTATAATCAAGATTTTTAAATAATAAAAATCGTATGAATAATGAGCAGGTTTACTATATAATTTTGCACTGCGCATGCGTGAGACAATCAAAATAGTATTATATTAAGATTTTTGCACAACGAGGCATAATTTGGGACTGTTTTGATGAAAACCTTAATTTTTCTACGATTATACACGCTATCTCCATAAAAATGAACACAGTTTATTACAATAAACTATTTAATCATATTCTACAATTTGAAAGCTTTTGCTACATTAGTTTTGAGAGGATTATTCAAAAAGGATTTGTACTTTTTCAGTTTGTTGACGGCCCTATGATGTTCCGGGAAACAATCTTAGTGAAAATATACGACCTGTACTATGTTGTATACTAGGGTGGGCCGAAAAAACTTTTTTTCGATTTTCGATGATGGCGGGTGCAGAAAAGTGGCCACTGGTGGCACTCAGTTCACACAAAAAATTTGAGATTTTTTTGACATTTCCGTATACTGCCACAAATGGCTTAAAGTTTTGCAAAAATGCTGATTTTGGAACTTTTTTAGCAAAAACTTTTAAAGTGTTATATTAAGTTAATTTTGGCTACATTTACTTGAAAAGGCAATTTAATGTACTAAATATTTAAATAAGTTCTGATAATGCATTTTTTAATTGCTATGTGTATTTTAAATTAGCCGATTTTTATAGCTTTTTCGCGTATTACAAGCAAAAATTGTATTTGTTTGAATCGTTCATTAGTTTCTCTCTTATGTCCTTTGGTCTTCTTTATTTTTTTTCTATGCGTCAAAGGTCATATTTTGGGCAATAGACAGCAGTATATTTAAGAAACAATTCTGAAAAATGAGAAGGGGTGAAGTAGGACTTTAAGCGAGCACAATGAGTCATCGTAAAATTGAGGGAGTGAAGGACGAAATGGAAGAAGGACGAAAATTTAATGAGGGATTTTTATTATTTTTCCATGCTCGGTTTCCCTGCGACATTTGTTCAGTGTAAACGTGAAAACTTTTCCTAGTGGGATACAGCGATTTTTGTATCGTTTAACATGTCATTACAGTGTTTTGTGCGTTTTATTACGACGAGCTTAAAAATGGCTAGTATGAAGGGCCATGGCAATGTAAAGACACGCGATATTGTGAAAATTAGCCTTTGGGGACACCATGCATATTGAAAGAATTACAATTACCAATTTATCCTGAAATCATGCGTCACTGCTACTGGTTATTTCAACGTGTATGAGTTGTGACAGCACAGGATAACAATCACGTCATCTATAAAAATGAAATCAGAAGAGAGAAACAGAAATTTTGATAGAAGATACAGGCGGAAGAAGCTTTTGAAGAAAGAAAAATTAAAAGCATATTTTCTGATGGTGGAAAGGATAAAACTATCTTAATAGAAAAAAAAGGAACAAGCGGGACCATCGAGAGAAAGGCAAAGAACACATCATCGTGCTGTCGGAACTTGATTCGGAATACTTGGGTCACTTCACACCTCGTTCCGGTTATGGAAAAGAAGTAGCAAAGTCACTATATAAACTTCTAAGGCAGTGCAAGAAAGTGCTTTTCTGAACTGACAGCACTATGGGGTGATGGCACCACTGTTAATACAGGACAAAGGAATGGTGTCATTGCCTGTCTTGAAAAAATATCTGGGATGAGAACTGCAACATTTGATATGTATTTTGCATACGAACAAACTCCCACTCCGGCATCTACTCTCTAAACTTGATGGTAGAACAAAGGGAGCTAAGACCTTTGCATGTCCGGTCGGTGCTAGACAAACGGAAGTGAAAATCTACATGCCACTTTGTTCGTCCCTATTCCTGTTTTATAGACTTCAGAAATGAAAAATACTGAAGATCTAAATACCGATCAAAAGTACTTATTTGATATTTGTGCAGCGATTTCAAGCGTACTATGTCTTTCAGAACTACAAAACAGAAAACTAGAGCCATTTGTGAAATCGAGATGGATCATAACAAATTGCAGAATTTTACGCTTGTACGTTAGCAGTTTGAATCCTGATAAAGATGTTAAAATTTATCTCGCTTAGTACGTGATACGAGTTTATGCGCCCTTTTGGTTTTCTGTAAGCAAAACGCCAGTTTGCGCGGTCAGACCTATGTGGCAGATAGTGAAACTTTTATCGTTTTTACCACATGACCTAAAGGAGGCAGTGCATTTCGTCATCCGAACAAATGGATACTATGGTCATCCGTTGAATTTACTGATACAATGGCAACCGATAATAGACAATATATTAGAAGAATGGCATGAAAAAGTATAAAAATATGCCGCAATTTAAAAAGATAAAAACCAACATAATGCGAGAATTTCAAGTTCCAAAACTGAACTTTAATGCAACGGAACATTATGAGTGTATCGGTTAGGTCGCCACTGAAAACGGTGAAACATCCTATAACAAAAACCTTTTCCCAAGAAGAAATTGCAGAAAACGTAATTTCAGGATTCATGTTGGATGAATCAATAGCCTGCTTTCCAAGTCAATGCCAGGCTATGGAAAGAATCGTTAAAGTTGTGACAAAAGCTGCATCAAAGGTGTGAGGGTGTGAAGACGAAATGAAAAACTGCAAGCAATGAAATTTAGTAAAGTTCATTTCTAAGAAAGCCTTTGTAACGTAAAAAGACATACATTTTGAATAAAACATTCAGAAGGGCGGGTAAAACTCAACGTGCAATTACCTCCTCCTGATGAGATCTGGGATGTTTCGTGTTGGTACCGAACGCAAAACAAGCTAAAAGCTGTGCATTTTTAAAGAACACAGCACTAAAATAATGCATAATTAAAGGTTATTTAAACATTTGGCACATTAAATATATCTTTTCAACTAAATACAACCAAAACATACTTAATTTATTTTTTTTATTTTTTTGCTAAAAAAATTTAAAAAATCAGCATTTTTGCAAAACTTCAAGTCATTTGCGGCAAAGTAAGAAATTGTCTAAAAATTCTCGCATTTTTTATATGAAGCGAGAACCACCAGTGGCCACTTTTTCGCACCTTACATCATCGGAAATCGAAAAAAAAAATTTGGCCCACCCTATTGTACACACATCTGGAGTTTCAGTAAAATTCCTCTTGTTTTCTTCAAGATATTTAACAAAACTTCAAAAATCGCAAGTAGCCGGTAACCTTTGGCCATATAGTGTAGTATTTAGCTGAAAAAGTATTAGAATTATGAAAAGAGGTGCAGAACAGTATAAAAATAAAACTGCTGAACAATTGAATAGTAACAATAAAAAGTAACAACTCCCAGCAAACACTGAGCTATCGATAAACAATCGGTCCACAGTTGTTTTGCCGTTACTGACGATATCGGCACGATACTGCCATGCCGTATCGGTTCCAGCACTTTTTTGAAACGCCGGGAGACTGCCGCCCGACTGTTAGGCACACAGCCGGTCCAGTATCGCATTACCAGCATAAAATGAAAAAAAAATCCTGCGTTGCTGGCGCCATCCATGATTCATCTTGGAACTATATTTGTTAAAAATCCCCAAAAATGTACTTCAGGGTAGGATGACGTTGAGTTCGACCTCAAGTTCCCAAGGACGGAAGGTGAGTGCTTTAGCCAATACACCACCAAGCCTCGTTCAATGTGATTTTATGGAGTAATAAGAGGAAAACATTTCGTTAAGGGGTGCGTTTGTCGTTGAAGGTAAATAGTTGATGGGAAAGTTGCAATTTTGAAGTGTTTTTATATTATTTTTTATTTGTGTATTATTAATCAATGTAATATTATTTATTTATATATTTATTAATTTATTTATTTTGTAATTGTTTCATGCTAACATAAGCTAAACTTAATATTAACTTAATATTAAAATGAATGAAATAACTATCATAACGAGTTAATTAAAGCAAACGAAATTATTTTTCTTACAAATTTAAGAATTGTGTACTTAATAAAATGAATTATTTCTAGAGGTTTAGTATTACGTAATATTTTTTCAGTAGGATTTATAATGTAACTACATGCATTGCATTAATTTAAAAATCATATATTTTTAACATGGTAAAACTTATTTTCATAAAAAGTTAGTTGGTAATTTATAAATTTTTATTAGATCAAGAATCAATTTTATGTCATTTGTTATTTATTAATATTTTTAATTTAAAAATAAAACAAAAATATTAATTTATATCATTATATTTTCTTTAGGTAGATAATTTTTATAACGGAGAATATTTCTGAATATTTCTGTAAGTTTTAGAATACTTTAGTATTTAAAAAAATTGGTGAATTTCAAAATTTTTTCGTTGATATAATTTTCGTTTTAGGAATTATAAAATAAATAAACGTGTTAGACTAAAGAATGTATATTTGTAGCAAAGAAAAAATAATAAGAAGAAAATAAGTTTGTAATTAATCACTTTTTATTGATTTTTTTTTATGGAATTATTGTTGATTTACTGTAGAAATATTTTTAGTGAATATATATTAATATTATTGATTTTCATTTGTTAATATTTTAAAGGAAGGGGGGGGGGTGCAGAATCTTTCATTTAAATTTTAAGGCTAAAATGCTGGGTAGAATTCTTATATTTTTATAGCTTGTAAAATAATGTAAAACATTTTTTAATAATTTGTTTAAAAAAAATCTATTTTTTTAAAATGAATAAATAATTAGAAAATAATTTTAAAGGAGCGATTAAAATATGTTTTGTGCTCTTTTTTTAAATAAATTAATATAAATATATAAATAAATATTGGTTATCTTTGAAAAAAAATTCTGTTAATGCCTGTTAGAATTTTATATGAAATAATAAAATTTAGATATCTTGTGAAAATAACTCAAACAAAATTTAGAAAAGAAAAAATTGCATCACTTGCCGGTATAAGTCGCTTGCCGATATAAAATCATAAAAGGACCGTTCACAATAACTGAAAGCTGTAAAAGCAGATTCTTATGTTTCAGTTGACGACATGCTGCCGACACTTTACCGAAACCACTGTGTCCATGCCGACACACAACCGACACTGTGCGGAAAGGTATGTGTTTGCTGGGTTCCTAGCTCTTGTGAAGCTGGGAGGAATCAATAAATAGGTATAAAAATCTATCCTCACATGTTTCGCAAGCTATTGCCAACTCCCATATTCCATCAGTTTACCAGATTCATTCAGCAAAAAAAAATTAAACAGCTTACAATATGAATCGTTAAAAATTAAATTTGGGCAACATACCTTAAACCAACAATTGTATAAGAAAATGTCTATTGTTACTCTTGTGACCATCAGAGAAAATTTTCATGAATATTTCCAATTATTTCATTACAAAGTATATTTAATATAAATTTAATTCATACACTTAAAAATATGCGTTCTCTATTCACATAAACCGTTAGAAATTTATAACTAAAAGAATTTTACTTGTCTAGATAATAAATTAAAGTTTAATTACTCTTCGGATTTAAAAAAAAAATGCAATGTCTAAAAAAATTGTGCTTCAAGCGAAAATTCTGTGAATTATATAAAAATATAGCAACAAAACCCAGCAAACACATACCTTTCGGCACACGATCGGACCGCTGCTGGAAGTTTCGGTTATGTGTCGGCATGGACAAAGTAGTTTCGGTAAAGTGTCGGCAGCATGTCGTCAACTGAAGCTTAAGAAT
The DNA here is from genome assembly GCA_964019185.1 of Maratus speculifer. NCBI lineage: Eukaryota > Metazoa > Arthropoda > Arachnida > Araneae > Salticidae > Maratus > Maratus speculifer. Next base: position 174,210,113 of record OZ025297.1, on the reverse strand, counting down.
CTGCTTTTACAGATGCCGTTTATCGCAAACAGTCCTTTTATGATTTTATATCGGCTTTTATAAGCGACTTATACCGGCAAGTGATGCAGGACCGATACGTGATTGCTGATAGTGGTCCGATTAGATTTGTCAACACTGGATCTAATTAGGATTTTTTACTCTTAATCTGCATTTATTTATTCTTTTCTAAATTTTGTTTGAGTTATTTTCACAAGATATCTAAATTTCACGTATTTCACATAAAATGCTAACAAGCATTAACAGAATTTTTTTTTCAAAGATAGCCAATATTTATTTATTTATATATTTATTTTAATTCATTTAAAAAAGGACATTAGCAAAAAACATATATTAATCGTTCCTTAAAATTATTTTCTAATTATTTATTCATTTTAAAAGAAATGTTTTTTTTTGTCTAAAAAACAAATTATTAAAAAATGTTTAAAATTATTTTACAAGCTATAAAAATATAAGAATTCTCCCAGCTTTTTAGCCTTAAAATTTAATGAAAGACTCGGAACCCCCTCCACCCTCTTTAAAAAATTACCAAACAAAAATAAATAATATTAATATATATTCACTAAACTTATATTTTACAGTAAATCATCAATAATTGCATGAAATAATTCTTTTCAATAAAAAGTGATTAATTACAAACTTATTTTCTTCTTATTATTTTTTATTTGTTACAAATACACATTTTTTAATCTAACACGTTTAATTATATTATAATTCCTGAAACGAAAATTGTATCAACGAAAAAATTTCTAAATTCATCGATTTTATTAAATACTAAAGTATTCTTAAACTTACAGATATATTCAGAAATATCCTCCATTATAAAATTATCTACCTAAGGTAAATATAATGATATAAATTAATATTTTTGTTTTATTTTTAAAATAAAAATATAAATAAATAACAAATGACATAAAATTAATTCTTAATCTAATTAAAATTTATAAATTACCAACTTACTATTTATGAAAATAAGTCTTTCCATGTTAAAAATATATGATTTATAAATTAATGCAATGCATGGAGTTACATTATAAATCCTACTGAAAAAATATTAAGTAATACAAAACCTTTAAAAATAATTCATTTTATTAAGTACATAATTCTTAAATTTGCAAGAAAAATAATTTTGTTTGCTTTAATTAATTCGCTATGATAATTATTTCATTCATTTTAATATTAAGTTAATATTAAGTTTAGCTTATTTTAGCATGAGAAAATTACAAAATAAATAAATTAATAATAAATAAATAAATAATACTACATTAATTAATAATATACAAATAAAAAATAATATAAAAACACATCAAAACTGCAACTATTTACCTTCAACGTCAAACGCAACGAGAGACGAAATGTTTTCCTTTTATTAATCCATAAATTCACCCTCAACGAGGCTCCGTGGTGTATTGGTTATAGCGCTCACCTTCCGTCCTTGGGAACCTCAGGTCGAACCCAACGTTATCCCCCTACTCTGCAGTGCATTTTTGGGGATTTTTGACAAATATATTTCCAAGATGAATCACAGATGGCGCCAGCAACACTGGATTTTTTTTTCATTTTATGCTATAGATGCGATACCGGACCGGCTGTGTGCCTAACAGCCGGGCGGCAATTTCCCGGCGTTTCAAAAAAGTGCCGGAACTGATATGGCATGACAGTATCGTGCCGATATCGTCAGTAACGGCAAAGCGGCTGTGGACCGATTGTTTAACGATAGCTCTGTGTTTGCTGGGAATTAGCATAGTATGGCAGAAATATATATATATATATAATAATTGAACTCATCTGTTACTCTTGTGACATTTTGTCCCTAAGGCAATTGTAACAAACATTCATTTTAAGTACTAGAAAAACCCAGTAAATCATGTTTTGATGAACTTTTTCTTCATACAGAATAATGTTGAAGCAATATTTTTATGCTGGTTTAAAAATTAAATTAAATTAAATTAAAAATAATATAAAAGAATGTGTGAAATTATAAAATTATAAAATTAGATTTCGAAAAATCGTCAAGATTTTATAAATCTGGGAGCATTAATATCAACTACAATTATTATTATTTATTATTTTTTAAATAACAAATAAGGTAGTCATCAGATTCAAACTTAAGAATTGTTTCTGAGCTTTGCGGCTCTTTATTATTTTATTTGATAATCATCATCTACTAATACATTCCCTCCGTTACGAAGGAAAGCATTTACAGAAAATTAGTTATGAGTTAAATTGTCTGAATTATAGCCAAAGCATTTAATTTTTCTAAATGAGCAAAAAATATCTGAGCCGGATTCAAACCCCAATTCTTGGTTTACGTTGTCAATGTTCAACAGGCAATGTAACCCAAGGAACTGGGTTCGAGTCCCTGCTTGAAGATTTTTTCCTTAAGTTAGAAAAATTAATTTCATACGATAACTTTATCAATCAGTATGATTGTGTTAAAATTAATAGTAAATAGCATAAGATTTTACATTATTGCGTCATGTGAAATAAGAACTCAAAACACAGCTGGTTGTGGATTTGGAGAGTGGTAAAAAAATTCCTATGAAAATGTCGTCTTTGCGTAAAAAATATATATAGCTTTCAAGAAAATTTACTTATGTAACGTCTTTATCGGAACTGCTTATTATTATTATTATTGTGGTGGTTACTCGATAACCCCCCCCCATATTTTTATTTTAATTCAATTGTATTAACTATTTTATTTCCTATCATCTCCTTTTTATTAATGTTCTCAATTTAAAATATTATTTCGATTTCGTTTCTTTTGATGTCTTCCCTTGTAAATTTTTCTTCCTTACGTAGCTTATCGAATGTTCTAAAACGGTAAAATCTTGTTTTAATTCATTCCTTCCGGTTTAAAAAGCTTCTAGAAATTTCTCGCTTGTTCGATGGGTGGTTTCTTCCGTTTAATCTGGCCCTCCATTTGGCCTATCAAATTAAATTCCACAAGTGACGTGATTTAAGCAGTTAAGTGCCTGGCCACCTGCTTTGGCCTTCCTTCTTTGAGTGTATTATCTTTTTTCCTTATTAAATTCATATTTCACTATACTTTGACACGTAGCTTGGCCTCTTTTTCCTCGCTTTCCCCATTCTAATGTTGCCAACTTGGCGCATTCCGGGTTTGCAGTAACCCTTGATCTTTCCTCTCCTCTCTCTGCGCCACCAGTTCAGTTGAGCGGAGGCTGCACTGCAAGATGGATGGTAAGCCTCCGAACAAACGTTTTGCTGCGAACACTAAGGCTCCCCTGCCACTGCGATCTAGTCCGTTTGACCATTTTTCTATGCCGGCCACTCATATTTTTCATGCTGCGAAGACTAAGGCTCCTCTATCGCTGCGACCTAGTCCGTTTGGCTATTTTTTATGCCGGCTACTCATATGTTCTCATGGTTTGTTGAGAATCAGTTAATTTTTTTCCATAAACGATTTGTCGTATTCTTTGAAGGGCCTCTCTTCAAATTTATTTCAAGTTCTTCAAGTTATTTTTCATATGATTGTTATCAGTGGAATCTTCTTTTCCTCCGAAGATATTGCAAAGAGTAGTCTTCTTGATTAACATATCACAGCTTCTTCTTTTTCAATTCATAAAAAAATCGCTCATACGCATAAAATGATTATTTTCGCATAAACGGGATCCCACAGGAAAGTATTGATTATCTCTTTGTGATTCAAGCGTATTCTTTATTGAGTTGATATTGTTTGATATTCTAAAAATAATTTATTCTTCTTAATAATTTATTCATATCGGTAAAAAAATGATCGATCATGTTGTCAAAGTGAATACATATTATTAAGAAAAATTATGTGAAAAGAAATATATATATTCCTGTGTATCATCCTTGTGAAACGTTTGTTTGAAATAAATAATAATCTACTTATATAAAGATGTGCATGAAAGCAAATATATATTGAAATATACAAGTCATGGAGTATTTCACAAATATTATAAATAAAATATTTGTTCCTTCAATTTTTCTTCATTTAATGTGTCAAAAGTCAATTTATTCGTCATCGTGAATACTTCTTCATTTGCCAAGAATTCCAGGTAACATTTTTCTTTTTATTTTATATTTTTCGTTTACAAATTACTTTGAGTTATTATTATCATAGTTAAAGAATTACTACTAAGAACTGTAATGGTTGCCTTTTGTCATGTTCTTTTATTACGGGTCTTTTGCTTGCATTCATCCAATGCAATGTACGTCTACCCACTATTATGATCACTTGGCCTATTTTAGATGAAACAAAAAATAAGTGTTCTCATCTCTCTTCTCCCAAACATAACAGCTTCAATCTCCTTTAGAAAACACAACAGCTTCAATCTCCTTTGGTGCCGTGTTTCCTTGTGAACCAATATTTTTCTTCTGGCACCATGTACCTCTTTGAATCAATTAATATTCTTCAAGACATGACAATTATTAGATGATATTGTGTTTTCTTTATCTATATATATATTAAAAAAATAAATAAATAAATTATATCTTCATTATCTGTTCTTTATGCAGTGATCAATATTTTATATTCATCCTTTATTGATCGGAGTGTAATAAATGAATTCATAATATATTTTGATTTTATGCTGAAATAATATTTTTTTTGGAGCAGTAGATTCTATATAACATAATTTATTGATATATTTTTCTTGTCATGACATAATTTATAACTAATGTCATATAATATTTAACGAAGGTGCTGGTAAACATAATTGATTATTTTAATATAAATTATTCTCTTTTCATAAATATAAGAACATATGTTTTGAGCGATATGATATATATATACATAAAAATTTTTGGGCTATGTTCTTTTGATCTGATGTTAAGAAAGATATGTTGGTATTTTTCTTCTCTTCATCATATATTTATTCTTCTTCTTAACGTATAAAAATGATGTATAACGTAGATGAAATTTGTCAATATTTTAAATAATGGGTCAATTTATATATTATTTAGTAATGTGACCAGTCTATAAGAAAATTTAACCTGTCATTTATTGAGCTCTTATTTTAATTATCTCATCATGCCTCCCAAATCAAAATTAAATATTGCAATACAGCCGTTCGACGGCAACCCACAGACTGTGGAATTCTTCTTTGATCAATTATTTGATATACAGGAGTTAAATAATTTTTCTGATAAAGAACTATTTGTTCTCTTCAAATCAAAACTTGAGGATAGCGCCTTACTCTTCTTTCTTGAAACACAGTCTCAGTTCAAGAACTATAATTTCCATGACATTCGGAAAGCTATTATAGACTATTTCTTACCCTCAAAAAAGGCTGTTTCTCTCAAATCCTTGCAAAATTTAAAGTTAGATTCAAACCAATCAGTCAAAAATTTTGCATTTCGTCTGGATAAACAACTTCGACTTGCATACCCTAAATTGGATCCTCCTGCTCTCAATTCATTAAAATTCACTCATTTTCTTGAGGCTTTGCCTAAACAAATTAAGCGAAAGATTTTAGAAGAAAATATTTCATCTTTTGATTTAGCTCTTGAACGAGCAAATTTTCTTCAAGATACATACGACTCCCCCCCTAAAAAATCTTACGAGAATTATAATCAAGCCTATTGTTTGGATACTGAAAAAGTCCATGATAATTCTATTGCTTCTAGTAATGTGCTCCATAAGACTCCTATAAAACATACGAAGGATAAAATTTATGTCAATTCTCAAACTACCTTCTCACCTTCGCAAACTCAAAAAGACAATTCTTATGCTTCTCGTAATTTTAAAGGAAAAGCTAGAACATATTCTCCTTCTCCAAATAGACAAGAGGCTACAGATAAATATAAAAATAATTTTCGTCAACATAGATTATTTCGAAAACGTCCTTATTATCAACCCACCTTCGACAAGTTTTCTCACAAAAAAAATTCTACATCCTTTTATCATAAACGAGATGTTGTGCAATGTGCGTTTTGTGGAAAATTCAATCATCGTATGGACACATGCTACAAATTTAAGAATATTATCAATGCTTCTAATCAAAACTCTTCATCTCAATTTTCGTCTAATCCTCACAGAAGGAAAAACTACACCTCTTCTTCTGAAAATAAAAACAATGTCTATCATTTAAACAAATAGGGGAGACTGGTTCTACTGACCGCCTGCTCTCCCATAATTTTCATTCAGGGTCAGTACACTTTAATGACAAAAACAAACATCAATTTGACAAAAGCTCTTCAATCACTTTAGTATCATCCACAGCTGTGCAAACTTCCCCTGTAACACCTAAATTTAACAAATCTTCATGTTCCTATAATTCTTTGACGTCCAAACAAAATTTTGAAATTGATGATGATGTACAAGAAAGACATGTCATATGCAGTTCCTTTAATAACTCTTATGTGCTTCCATGCATCCTGATAAATATACAACATAATGAAATCTCAACGTTAATTGATACTGGATCAAGTTTGTCCCTTTTGGATCAAGAATGCTTTAATAGCATTAAATCCAGGCTTCACTACAAATTCTTATCCAGAAATGTGTCTGTGTCTACTATAAATTCTAAAGTTTTTTTCAAAGGATGCATAGAGATTGCATTTAAAATCGACAAATTTTTTTTTCATCATGTCTTTTACCTTACAAAGATACAAAATGTCCATTTTCAAGCCATACTTGGATTTGAGTTCATCAATAAACATTCTGTAACCATATCGCCAACCTTTAAGTCTATCTTGATTAAGGATAAACATATCCCTTTTCACAGTCATAACGAATCTCCCACTTGTTATTTCATGAATTCTGAATATACTTATGATAATTCAAATGTGCCATATTCTTTAGATGTACACAAGATGCCTTGTTATGAAGATTCTATATCAAATAATCTAAGTAATGGTACTTATACTGATGATGTATATGCAAATTATGGTGACACAAATTTACAATTAGTCAACAATTATACAACCTATCCTTACAATTATAATTTTCAAAAAAGTGGTTTATTTACAAATAATGTTGCTAACACTGCTATGAATTTTCATAATCCTTATATTGATGGTAATTTTACTTATTTTTCTAACTATTTTCCAACTGATTATGGTAATGTTGTGAACTATTTATCTACTAATGGTAATATACCTGACAAAAATTTTATATCTGAAAGTACTAATGATGTTAGTTATGTTGATGAAAAGCAAACTCATTTAAATATTGGTAATAAAATTTTGGTGAATTCCAACATGGTACAATAACTCAATAGAGAATTAATCCCTCCTAATTCCTTTGTTTATTTACATGTTAAGTACTTGAATCCTCCATCTGAATATTTTATTTTCAAACCTACTTTAAAAAATAAAGGTCTTGTGTTACATGAATCACTGCATTCCAGCTCTTCAATTCAAAATAATTTATTTTTGGTTGTATGTCAGAATATATCAAAGCTGGACATTCATTTAAATAAAAATTCAATTATTGGCGAGTGTATCAATGTAGATGAGAAAGACATTGAGGAATACTCTTTTGATTTAGACTTTGAAGACGAATATTGCAATTTAATTTTACCATCTGAAGAGATTAAGAGAAAACGTATCCAAGAACTGTCTCCAAATGACTTTGATCTAAAACACTTACCTCCTCATAAAAAAGAATCTTTAACAAAATTATTGTGCAGTAAAGCTTTAGCTTTTTCCAAATCTCTTGACACTTTAGGTAATACCGACCTGGTTAATCCTCAATTTACAATGCTAAATTCTCATCCAGTCAAAACCCTACCTTTTCCTGCGCCACAGGCACTCGAGCAAGAAGCTCTTGACCAAATTAATCAAATGTTAAATGCTGGTATTATTGAAAGATCAAATTCATCTTGGGCGTGTCCCATGCTCCTTGTTAAAAAGAAGAGAACTGATATGTCGAAGCCTCAAAAATATCGTTTGGCTCTAGATTTAAGATTGCTAAACTCTATTATTATACCATCTTCATATCCTCTTCCTAGAATTCAAAATCTATTGGTGCAATTATCAAAATTTAAGTATTATACGACTCTTGACTTGCCCTCTGCATACTGGCAGATCGCTGTACCGAAAGAAATGCAAGATAAGCTCAGTTTTACTACTCCATGGGGAATTTTTACCTACTTGCGTCTCGTGTTTGGCTTGAAGACAGCTGGAAGCACTTTTCAACAATTAATTGATTCAGTTATTCAATTATCTCAAATTGATTCGTGTTATGCATACCAAGACGACATTGTAGTTGGCGCTAATTCATTTGAAGAAATGACCATGAAACTCACAAAGCTCTTAGACACTCTTATTGCTAACAACATTACTCAGTCTCCTGAAAAACGTTCCTTTATGCAAACTAGTATTAACTTTTTAGGATTCCAACTCACAGATCATAAAATTCTTCCTATTACAAGCAACATTTTAAAGATTACTTCATTTCCAACGCCTAAATCCAAGAGGCCAATGAAAAGTTTTATAGGTTTATGTTCATTTTATAGGTCAATTATACCTAATTTTGCTAAATTGATTACTCCTCTCATCGAAGTCACCAAACCTAAAAATAAATTTTCTTGGAAATCTGAACAAGAAAATGCATTTAAAAAATTACAAGACATATTCTTTCAGAAGCCTATGCTCAATCTTCCAAAGTGGAATGAAACCTTTTATGTTAATACAGATGCATCAAAGACAGCAATATCAGCCGTTCTTATGCAGAAATTTGATGGTGAACTTAGACCAATCTCCTATTATTCCAAAACTCTATCTCAGTCGGAAAGACAGTACCCTGCCATCAAATTGGAACTTTATGCCATTTACAAAGGCATAACGGCTTTTAAATACTATATTTTTGGTCGACCCTTTATTCTATTATCCGACGCCAAACCTCTTAATAATTATAAAAAGGCTACATCACCAGCTGATATTACTACTCGATGGATGTTAGAACTGTCAGAATACTCGTACACATTCCAACATATACCAGGCAAAGAAAATGTGTTAGCAGATTTTCTAAGTAGAACACCTCACATTCCTACTGAAGATCTCCATAATAATCCAGATCTTATTTCTACACAGCAACCACTACCGATTGTTGATAATCAGAAAGATTTACATAATGAAATTCCTCACTTTCCATGTGGTTTAGTTGACAAAATGCACCACACATGTCATCTTCTAAGTGACTCTTCACCTCCAAATAATGATAATAATCAAGATCCATTATTAGAAATTCTTGATCACACCATCTTCTCTGAACAACAAAAAGACCCAAAAATCAAAAAAATTTATGAAGATCTTAAAAATAACAAAAAATCTAAAAGTTTAAATGGTTACTATATTAACCCAAATAAGGATTTACTTTGCTACAACGGACATTTTTCTTCAGAAGATCTTGAGCTACATAAAGCTGTTTTACCTTTGTCACTTAGAGCAAAAGCCTTAAGAATTGCTAATGTTACTCATACTGGAATTCATAAAACTATTGTTAATTTAAAGAAAAGATTTACCTGGAAAACCCTTTTTTCTGATACCATTAATTATGTCAACTCTTGTGAAATTTTTTTAGTAAACAAAAATTCTGCTCCATACTTACCAGCACCACTTCCGACAGCTCCCAATCAAAAAGTTTCTATGGATTTACTCGGCCCATTGAGAAATCGCCAATATGTCATGACCGTTATTGATCACTTTTCTCGTCATTTAGAATTATATGCATTGAATAACATTAGCGCTGAATCTGTTACCAAAGCTCTATTACATTACATTTCTACTCATGGAAAACCCGAATTAACTCTCACTGATCATGGCTCTCAGTTCACTAGTGATATGTTTTCTTATTTTAATAAAAAGCTTGGCATTAAATTGGAACACAGTTCTGTAGCCCATCCCCAGGCTAACGGATTAAGTGAACGATGTAATTCTCAAATAAAATCGTCTGTGAATACAATGGCTTCCCAAGGATGTGATGTACCAACTGCTCTAAAAATTCACCAATCCATATATAATGTTAGACCTCATCCAGCTACAAAATTCACTCCAAATCTTCTTCATTTTGGAAGAGAGATAAATGACATTTATGCTAATTACAAAACTCAAGCTTCCTGGAAGATTCTCAATACTGCCTATGAAATTCATAAATTAATGGATGTTATTGAGAAAATATACTATCAAGCTTACAAGAATAACGAATCTTCTAGACAAAGAGTGTACCAAAAATCGAGAGAAAAATTAAAATTTGCCAACATCAATGTTAATGACATTGTTTACATAAAATTTCCCACTGTGTTTAACAAAAAAGTACAAGGCCCATACGTGGTGAAGAAAATAATTTCTCCTGTACTTATTCAAATTCAAGATTCCAATAATAGTCACGCTTCACCAATGTTGATTCACACTAACAGAATCTTGAAACTTCAAAAGAGAAATGAAGCATTACAATATCCTTCAGTTTCTTCTAAAAATGCATCACATGATCAAACAGCTGTTGATAATGCATCTTCTACTCCTGTGAGACAACACTCTCCTACTCAAGTTTCTAATCATGATGCTGCTTGCAACACATCTCCTCAAATTCTTTCTTCTTCTAAGTGCCAACAAACATCTTCATGTTCAAGTAAATCGGTACAGTCACTTGCTCCTCCTGATAGCACTCACACTGATGTTAGAAACAAGTCTACTCAATATAAAAATTATGATCTTCGCCCTCGCACTCATAAAATGTATAAAAAATGAACTAATCTTCTTTTCTTTTTTCAGGATGACTCTTGATTTGTAACATATTCAGTCAATACTAGTTCGACTGATATTCGAGTATGAAGAATGACTGTATAATTTTTGTTTTCTTCCTCCAAGATGCAGGCAGCTGTTATTTTTTTTTCTCTTATTTATTTAAGTCATCTTCTCCTTGAAGCAATACAATGGTCATCCTCCAAATGTATGTATGGTTTTAATATTTTTACTATTCACTGTATTCATTTCTAAACCATAATTATTGTAATAAGTATATATACTCTCAAATATGCCATATACTACTATTTCTAGCCTTACAAAGTCTTTAATTGCAATAGTTGGTGCTAAATTGAGAAAGAATTTGTCTTTTTATATACATGTTGAAATATTGTGTCATTATTTAAAATTATTTTTTGACAAATGTTTGTTCTACTAAGAAAAGTCAATTGTAATTGATGTAAGGTAAACATGAGTACTCATGAAATCATTTTCCCTATTGTGACTTATATAAGAATTTCTCTTTACAATGCATGCATGCTCTAACATTTAACCTCTTTTAACATTTAAAAAAAATGAAAATGCATGATAAACTTATGCATACTAATACTTCTTCTCTTATTGTTGACCTATAGAAAATGAATGACTCACAATAAGTATTTTTTTTGTATGCTTCTGAGTATTTTAAAGTTCTTAAAGATGTAAACAAAAAAAAAAGGATTTTTGTTATCCTATAATCATACTTTGGATCCAAAGATATTGGTTGAGTCATTATATATTTATATAAAACAAATACTTGATATATGACAACAAAAAAAATGATCTTTTGTTATTTAAAAGGTTTGAATATGTCAATTAAACATATTCAAAATGTCTTATATAAAATTTTGACATAATAGATTTTTGTTTGTAATTTGACATTATCAAAGTCATATGCTAGATTAATATTTTCATATAAGTTCCTTTTATCAGAGTATAAATATCCTCTGTTTACTTTTTACTTTGAATATAGTATTAAAAAGTATTTATGAAATTATTTTGAATGTATGTTGAAATTGTTCAAGAATATTCTTTTATGAGAATATAAACATTTTCTCTTTGAAATTTATTGTATTCATTTTGAAGGTATTTTTTATTGGAAAATAACATTGTCCTTTCTACGAATTTACATATGCCTTTTTAGAATTTGTTATATATGTCTTTCAAACTGTTGTTATTGAATGATACTAAAATTATTCAGTTAAGATTAGTTAAAAGCTTAAAATGGTACTATGTGTTGATATATGTACATTTTTTATGAGAGCCTAAATACTCTCTTGACCATTTGTATATATTTTTTTTTCTTTTTCAATTTTTCAATTTACAAATTCATTCAATTTATCATGTGTCATTTGAAACCACCCACTTGATATACAGTTATTGAATGATGTCAACTGAAAAATATATACATACATCTTGTTGTTTTATACTCAAATATTTTTACATATTCTAAAGCATTTAATTATCAAATTGCATTTTGCACAGCTTAACAAGAGACTGTTCATAGTTAAAGACCGTTGTTTCTGCAAATATATATAGACTTTAACAATTTTTGATACATGATAGCTACCTCTGGAAGAAACTTACCTTTTGTATACCTTCTATTCTAATATTTGCTATATTTTTTTTTGTTTTTTGTATGAACATAAGGACTACTACTATGATAGTAATTATTTTTATTATTTAATATCATGTAAAACAATTATTTGTATTCATATAACTATTTCTAGTGCATTTATTTTGTGTAATTATTTTATATCTTTGTACATGTTTTAGAAAATATTGTCTCGATGAAAAAATTATTGAATTTTTGTCATCTCTCCAATATTTTCTTTTGGGGAGGCCCGGGTAGATATGTGGTGGTTACTCGATAACCCCCCCATATTTTTATTTTGATTCAATTGTATTAACTATTTTATTTCCTATCATCTCCTTTTTATTAATGTTCTCAATTTAAAATATTATTTCGATTTCGTTTCTTTTGATGTCTTCCCCTGTAAATTTTTCTTCCTTACGTAGCTTATCGAATGTTCTAAAACGGTAAAATCTTGTTTGAATTCATTCCTTCCGGTTTAAAAAGCTTCTAGAAATTTCTCGCTTGTTCGATGGGTGGTTACTTCCGTTTAATCTGGCCCTCCCTTTGGCCTATCAAATTAAATTCCACAAGTGACGTGATTTAAGCAGTTAAGTGCCTGGCCACCTGCTTTGGCCTTCCTTCTTTGAGTGCATTATCTTTTTTCCTTATTAAATTCATATTTCACTATACTTTGACACGTAGCTTGGCCTCTTTTTCCTCGCTTTCCCCATTCTAATGTTGCCAACTTGGCGCATTCCGGGTTCGCAGTAACCCTTGATCTTTCCTCTACTCTCTCTCTGCGCCACCAGTTCAGTTGAGCGGAGGCTGCACTGCAAGATGGATGGTAAACCTCCGAACAGTCGTTTTGCTGCGAACACTAAGGCTCCCCTGCCACTGCGATCTAGTCCGTTTGACCATTTTTCTATGCCGGCCACTCATATTTTTCATGCTGCGAAGACTAAGGCTCCTCTATCGCTGCGACCTAGTCCGTTTGGCTATTTTTTATGCCGGCTACTCATATGTTCTCATGGTTTGTTGAGAATCAGTTAATTTTTTTCCATAAACGATTTGTCGTATTCTTCGAAGGGCCTCTCTTCAAATTTATTTCAAGTTCTTCAAGTTATTTTTCATATGATTGTTATCAGTGGAATCTTCTTTTCCTCCGAAGATATTGCAAAGAGTAGTCTTCTTGATTAACATATCACAGCTTTTTCTTTTTCAATTCATAAAAAAATCGCTCATACGCATAAAATGATTATTTTCGCATAAACGGGATCCCACAGGAAAGTATTGATTATCTCTTTGTGATTCAAGCGTATTCTTTATTGAGTTGATATTGTTTGATATTCTAAAAATAATTTATTCTTCAGATCGGTAAAAAAATGATCGATCATGTTGTCAAAGTGAATACATATAATTAAGAAAAATTATGTGAAAAGAAATATATATATTCCTGTGTATCATCCTTGTGAAACGTTTGTTTGAAATAAATAATAATCTACTTATATAAAGATGTGCATGAAAGCAAATATATATTGAAATATACAAGTCATGAAGTATTTCACAAATATTATAAATAAAATATTTGTTCCTTCAATTTTTCTTCATTTAATGTGTCAAAAGTCAATTTATTCGTCATCGTGAATACTTCTTCATTTGCCAAGAATTCCAGGTAACATTTTTCTTTTTATTTTATATTTTTCGTTTACAAATTACTTTGAGTTATTATTATCATAGTTAAAGAATTACTACTAAGAACTGTAATGGTTGCCTTTTGTCATGTTCTTTTATTACGGGTCTTTTGCTTGCATTCATCCAATGCAATGTACGTCTACCCACTATTATGATCACTTGGCCTATTTTAGATGAAACAAAAAATAAGTGTTCTCATCTCTCTTCTCCCAAACATAACAGCTTCAATCTCCTTTAGAAAACACAACAATTATTACTATCAAAACTAGTCGTTGGAAGCCAACGTAATATTTACCCATCATGCATATGCATAATATAATACACAAAAATAATACATGTGTAAACTATTTATAAAATGCATTGCAATTCCAAAACAAAATTTAAATGTATATTTAAATATTTTTAATATACATACTAATGCTCAATTAATGAATTGCTGATAAACCAATTATCATTGTACATTGTTCGAGGTAATGTTTATTTATTATGAAAAAAAAATAAAATATACAAATCAAAATGAAATATTTTAATAAACTATATATAATAATGATAATAAGACAATGAAATATTTTATATGAATATTACTGTTACAGTTTTGGATTATATTAAAGCATAGTATATTTTGATACTATTTATTTTGTATTTGGCACATTTTAAGAGGTATAGTTTTAAACTTTTTAATGCAAGTTTTTTTAACAAATAGTGATAACACTAAACAGAATTTTGGCTTAAATTTTTCGCTATTGTTCCTTACTAATGCTGCTGTGCTTCGTTCTGTTTGTGTTGGGGAAACCGCTTTAAAATGATAAAAATTTAGGCAGAATTTTTCCTCATGCCAGACCAATTTTTTATGCACAAGGAGGGCAAAAATAGAGAAATTCCACAAAACTGTGAATTTAGAGGCGCATAAATTGTAAGATAAGCGTTTTCTTACTAAGTGTGCACACTAATTGAGTTGATTCGTCAAAATTGTGAATAAAGTGACACATAAATTGAAGGACATACGTTTTCTTACTAAGAATGCGCACTGATTCAGTTGATTCGTCAAAACTATGAATCTAGTTATACATAAATTGAAACACTTGCGTTTTGTTTCTAAGAATATGCGTAGACTGTGCTGACTCGACAAAACTGTCAGTTAAGTGACACATAAATTGAAACACATATGAATAATCTAAAAAACTTTGTAAAATCACCATAAAAAAGAAAATTAAACAGGACGCGTTTCGAGCTTCAAAAATACCGCTCGTCATCAGCTAATCCAAACACGTGTCACATGGGACAGAGTGGAAATGAAAGTGAAACAAAGAGGGAGGAGATTAGAAAGAGTGCGACAGGTTGCGCTGCCTGACAGAGCCAAGGAGGAAGAGAAAAGTAAAGATAAAGTTAAAGAAAGAAGGAGGAGTTTACAAAGAGTGCCACAGGAGGCGCTGGCTAAAAGAGCCCAGGTGGAAGAGAAAAATGATGATAAACTAATAAAAGAAAGAAAACAGTGGGAAAATAAAAATAAAAAAATAAATATAAAATATAATATAATAAAATAAAATAATTGTAAAAATAGTAAATAAAATAAATAAATTAATTAAAAAGTAAAAAAAAAAACTACAACAGTGATTTCCATGCAACAGAAAGGGATGGTTTGGCCATGGGCAATTCTTTGTCTCCTCTTTTATGTGATATTTATATGCATTTTGTGAAGAAAGACTTTTCAGTTTATATGATTTTCCCTTCTGGTGTAGGTATGTTGATGATACTTTTATCTTAATTCCTTTTGAGCTGGATCTCCAAAATCTCCTTTCTCTTGTCAACTGTGTTGATCCTTGCATCCAGTTTACTCTCTAAGTCGAAGAGAACGATTCTCTTCCTTTCCTCGATGTCTTGGTTACTAAACACCCAGATTGGATCTCTACCTCTGTTTATAGAAAACCTTTCGCTGTATCTCTTCCTCCACATGCTTTTTCTAACCATCCTCCACAGCATAAAGTTGCTTCCTTTTATACTTTTGTTTACAGAGCACTTCGGATTTGTTCTGACTCTTCTACTCTAAATAATGAAATTAGTTACCTCAAATCTCTTGCCCTCGCTCGTGGTTATAATCCCTCTTTAATTGACAAAGCTCTGTATAAATTTAATAAGCCTAAACGTCTTCTTACTGATTCTTATAATTCGTCTAATATTAACTCTATAGTTCTACCTTTTTATTCCCCCCTTTGTTTCAAAATTGCTAAAATCGTTTCACGTTTCAATTTTAATGTTATCTTCAAACCTATGAATAAAATTAAATTCTCGTCTTTGAAAGATCCTATTCATGTTAAGAACCGGTGGGGTGTCAATTTTTTCCTTGTTCTTGCAATTTGGGTTAAATTGGTCAGACCAGAAGAGCGTTGAAGAAAAGATTGGATGAACATCAGAGATATATTAAAAATCAGGAATTATCTAGGTCTTCGATTGCTTCTCACTGTTAGTCTTCCGGTCATTATTTCAATTTTTCCAAGGCCAGAATTATTTCTAATCCTGCCTCTCCTTCTCATTTAGATATTCACGAAGCTTATTTTATTTGTAAAAATTCTAATATTCTTGTCAATGATCTCTCATCATCCCCCTCCCTTTCTCCTACATGGAAATCACTGTTGTAATTTTTTTTTTTTTACTTTTTAATTAATTAATTTATTTTTTTACTATTTTTAAAATTATTTTATTTTATTATATTTTATTTTACATTTATTTTTTTATTTTTATTTTCCCACTGTTTTCTTTCTTTTATTAGTTTATCATCATTTTTCACTTCCACCTGGGCTCTTTTAGCCAGCGCCTCCTGTGGCACTCTTTGTAAACTCCTCCTTCTTTCTTTAACTTTATCTTTACTTTTCTCTTCCCCCTTTATCTCTGTCAGGCAGCGCCACCTGTCGCACTCTTTGTAATCTCCTCCCTCTTTGTTTCACTTTTATTTCCACTCTGTCCCTTGTGACACGTGTTTGGATTAGCTGATGACGAGCGGTATTTTTGAAGCTCGAAACGCGTCCTGTTTAATTTTCTTTTTTATGGTGATTTTACAAAGTTTTTTAGATTATTTATAAATTTATCGCCAGTGATTTCGGTGTTTCTCAATATAATTTTAACTAATTTGGGTCCTACACCGACAGTTCCTGCTTTCCACGTGTTCATTGGTAAGTCCTTTTTCTTTCTTCCTGCTTTTTGTTTATATTGTTTTTTAGTGTATTTTTTTGCTTCTTTTATTCAGTTTTACTGTGTTCTCTGTTTATTTATTTATTTATTTATTTATTTATTTAATTTATTTATTTTTTATTTATTTAATTTTGATTTATTTATTTATTTATTATTACCATTATTTCTTGCCTTGTTTTTTCCTTTCTTTCCTTTTGTTATGGGCTCTTCGCTTATTAATCGTTTCAAGCATCTTCGTTTGAAGCGGGTTAGGTTTTTGAATAGGCTTAATTTTCTTTTAAGGTGTAAACGTTCACACGTTGTTCCTAAGTTCATTAATATTATTTACAAGCTTCCTTCATCCATTCGCGTTCAAATGCCTTAACCAGGAGTAAGTTTGCTGTTCTTAGAGCCATTATTCAAGATCTTCGGCACTCTCTTTTGTGCGTTGAATATGAATTATATTCTTTATATTTGAAGTTAAGTAAATCTGTTATTTATTTCCCTTTTCTTGAGAAACGGATTTTTGCTTACGTTGATTACAAATCTAGATGACACAGTGCTATATTGGATAAAAAAATTTCGTCACTTCTGACTTATAATTCTTCTGCTCCTGGTATCTCTCCTCTTCGGCAAAATTATATTGCCAATTTATCGTCTCATTCCCTTACTGATTCCCAACGTGAGGTTCTCTCTCTTGGTTTGAATTTTTCGCGTGTTTCCAAACCTTCTATTCCGAATTTAATTGCTCCGATTGAACATTCTTTCAAAAATAGTAAAATTTCTCCGGGTCAACTTGAATCACTTCGCTACCTTTTGGCTAATGTCATTTCTTCTAATAAATCTTCAGTTAAATCTAATCTTTCGTCTTCTCAAAAATCTGCTATCAGTGAACTTAATTCTGTCCCTAACCTTCTTATTACTAAGGCTGATAAAGGCTGTCAAACCGTTCTTCTCAATAAGTCTGATTATATTTCTCATGTGGAATCTATGTTAAACTCCGGTCCTTATTCTAAATTAAAGAAAGATCCTTCTACTAAACATCTTTCTGATATCAAGGAGGTCGTCAATAAGTCTGTCATTCTTAATAATAACACTAAACGTATGGTCATTCCGTCTATAGCTAATTGTGCTCGTTTCTATAATCTTCTTAAGGTCCATAAACCTACTCTTTCATTTCGCCCTATCGTTTTTAATATTGGTACTGCTTCTTATAAACTTGCCAAGTTCCTTTCTAAGTTACTCGCTCCTTTATCTTCCACTAATTTTCACACTCTTAAAAACTCTATTGACTTTGTAGATAAAATCAAACGCCTTTCTAATTGTAATTACAAAATGGTTTCTTTAGATGTTAAACCCCTCTTCACTAACGTCCCTGTTCAAAGAGCAATTGACTGTTTGGAAAGAAGGCTACGCGAATTCCATTATTCTTCCATCGAGATTGACGAGATCCTGTAATTAGTTAGTATTTGTGTTAGGAAAACCGCTTTCCAATTTAATAATTCCTTTTATGTTCAAACGGATGGTTTGGCCATGGGCAATCCTTTGTCTCCTCTTTTATGTGATATTTATATGCATTTTGTGGAAGAAAGACTCTTCAGTTTATATGATTTTCCCTTCTGGTGTAGGTTTGTTCATGATACTTTTATCTTAATTCCTTTTGAGCTGGATCTCCAAAATCTCCTTTCTCTTGTCAACTGTGTTGATCCTTGCATCCAGTTTACTCTTGAAGTCGAAGAGAACGATTCTCTACCTTTCCTCGATGTCTTGGTTACTAAACACCCTGATCGGTTCTCTACCTCTATTTATAGAAAACCTTTTGCTGTATCTCTTCCTCCGCATGCTTTTTCTAACCATCCTCCACTGCATAAAGTGGCTTCCTTTTATACTTTTGTTTACAGAGCACATCGGATTTGTTCTGAATCTTCTGCTCTAAATAATGAAATTAGTTACCTCAAATCTCTTTCCCTCGCTCGTGGTTATAATCCCTCTTTGATTGACAAAGCTCTGTATAAATTTAATAAGCCTAAACGTCTTCTTACTGATTCTTATAATTCGTCTAATATTAACTCTATAGGTCTACCTTTTTATTCCCCCCCCTTTGTTTCAAAATTGCTGTAATCCTTTCTCGTTTTAATTTTAAAGTTATCTTCAAACCTATGAATAAAATTAAATTCTCGTCTTTGAAAGATCCTATTCTTGTTGAGAACCGGTGGGGTGTCTATTTTATTCCTTGTTCTTGCAATTTGGGTTATATTGGTCAGACCTGAACAGCGTTGAAGAAAAGATTGGATGAACATCAGAGATATATTAAAAATCAGGAATTATCTAGGTCTTCGATTGCTTCTCACTGTTGGTCTTCCGGTCATTATTTCAATTTTTCCAAGGCCAGAAATGTTTCTAATCCGGCCTCTCCTTCTCATTTAGATACTCACGAAGCTTATTTTATTTGTAAAAATTCTAATACTCTTGTCAATGATCTCTCATCATCCCCCTCCCTTTCTCCTGCATGGAAATCACTGTTGTATTTTTTTTTTTTTTTTTACTTTTTAATTAATTTATTTATTTTATTTACTATTTTTACAATTATTTTATTTTATTTTATTTTATTTTATTTTATATTTATTCTTTATTTTTATTTTCCCACTGTTTTCTTTCTTTTATTATTTTGTCATCATTTTTCTCTTCCACCTGGACCTTTTAGCCAGCGCCTCCTGTGGCACTCTTTGTAAACTCCTCCTTCTTTCTTTAACTTTATCTTTACTTTTCTCTTCCTCCTTGGCTCTGTCAGGCAGCGCCACCTGTCGCACTCTTTGTAATCTTCTCCCTCTTTGTTTCACTTTTATTTCCACTCTGTCCCTTGTGACACGTGTTTGGATTAGCTTTTGACGAGCGGTATTTTTGAAGCTCGAAACGCGTCCTGTTTAATTTTCTTTTTTATGGTGATTTTACAAAGATTTTAGATTATTTATAAATTTATCGCCAGTGATTTCGGTGTTTCTTAATATGAAACACATATGCTTTCTTACTAAGAGGGCGCATTGACTGATATAACTCGATAAACTGTGAATCTACTGACACATAAATTGGTGAATGTTTTCTTAGTAAAAGAAGTCGATTGAAATAGTTGTAGTAAAAATGGCCTACATTTACAAAAAAAGTTATTAAATACTTTTACACATACATTTAACAATTTTAAAGCATAAATTAGAAAACAATCAGGTTTTTTTGCATAGGTCTGTAAATTAATTTAATTATTCAAGAACCTTTAATCGTCTTCAGAACTTTTAGCAAGACAACTTATAAAATTTTAACTGGAAATGTGAATGGCAGGATATTTAATATAATATTTATTCGTCCAATTATTTTGAAATTTTTACAATAAACACTTTGAATTATTTAAAATGTAAAAATTATTTATGACGTTTATGTTCCTTATATATTATCTACAAACTGTAAAAAATATATATATACATATATTTAAGCACTTTCTGTTAATTTAAAGGAATTAGATTGTCTCATATAACTGAATATTTCTTTTTTTCATTCTTTCTTTATGAAATGACTGATTTTATAATTCGGAAAACCCCCAATTAGAAGAGAACCAATTTCTTTATATCCCAAATGTACATGATTATGCTTTAAAACAAAATATTTGGATATTCACAAACGTTATAAAATGTGTCATTATTCAGACTCTTGTGTGACAGATAATTGATATATTACAATTACTGTTACTGTTCACGACAGCTTTAATTTACATAAACTGCTTTAGTATTTTCTAGTTCACGTTTTGAAGTTAATTGAATTATACTTTTTTTATATTTAACACAGCCCGAAAATTTGTATTTCTAACATAGAACATTTTAATCTGGTCATTAAGATTTTAACTGCATGGGTGATTTTTCAAATATTTTGGGTAATTTATTTTGTTACATTTAAGAGAATCTGATCTCTTAAGATATTTGCAGATTCTAGCATTTAAAAGAATAAATTAGGAGAAAACTTATTCATTCATATCCCAAATGTGCCTTTTCTTGCATAAAATCAGATTCTTGTAAATTCGATAAAAAATAATTAAAAAAATATAAAAAAATTCTTAAATAAAATTCTATCGATAAAATTAACTATCCCGTAATCATTTTTAAGTTTTTGTTTATGTCTGTTTAAACCAACATATAAACTGTTATATTTTTTTCCAAAATCATGGTGGAAGAGATTTGAATTATTATGCAACTAATTTTTTAAATATATATATATATATATATATATATATACATATACATTAGAATGTAAATACTGCATACGATTAACCTCCTCAGTCCTGCGACAAATTTTACGCGGTACTACAAAAATCAGTTTAAAATTATGATAAATATTTCCAAAGATGCATCAGTCGATGAGTATAATATGGACACATCTGTTTAAAAAGTTTAGATGTAATTTTAATAATTCTAGAAGCATTTAATTTAATTCAAAGGGGGGGGGGGGTGAGTGTCGTTTCCAGGTGTCATCAGGACTGGTGAGAATAAATAAACGACCGTTTTAAAGTTTTATGAACTTTTGTTTAAATTATTCTTCAATAGTAAATATTCACTTTTTTAAACAACACTTGTTTATATATATATATATATATGCACAAATTAAAAGATTTTCAGCAACATAAAAGAAAACCAATATTACTTCTTTAAATATTAATACACAGTGTAAAAAAATCTTTGAAGTTACTAATTTTTTTCTTGAAACTTATTATTTCTAAAAATTTTTATGTAACGCTAACAGTAAACATTCGTGTAATCGATTTTTTAACAGGAATTTTCGTTGTTGTCGTTGCATAATTTTTTAAAAGAATAACAGTTTTCTAGAATAAGTTAAAAAAATTCAGATTTTTTTATTGTGCAGATTTTTTTAGAAAATCTATAAAAAATTAGTCTAAATATATAATCTCTTCGGACGGTTTTATCACGATAAAATAAAAAACATATTTTAATTCAAGATATACTTCAGGTTTCATAATGATTTGAAGAATTACTAAAATCCTTCCTTTCAGATTCCGCCTTTTAAAGCAAAGGCGAAAGCAAAACTTCCAGAAGAAATTCTATATATATTAGACAATTTCTTGCCTGGATAACAACAACATTTTACGATAGAAACAGAGTTAACTGCGGATGTAGTTTCACCCTCGAACGTGATTTGTTCTAAAAATGAAGCTTTTTTATCTTTTGTACAACAAAATTAATCTTTATTATTTAGAAATATTTAGATTTAAGGTTCCGTACTTAAAAAGTAACAAGAAAGAAAACATCATGCATTAAACATAGATAATGAAAACTTTACAATTCATTAAGAATTGTACGAAACTGCACCATGGAAAAAATTAAAATAATATTTCTAATTGAACCATAGGAAAAGCATAACACACCTGCAAACCCAAATTCAACTGTTCTCATCTACAATTGGAAAATTATTTGACTTTTTGCAACACCCTGTATATAATATATAAATTTGCATGTATTAACTACATGCATAACAAAATTCAGTTCACTTAAGATATGCATATAAATCTGTTGAAAATCCCGCTTCAGTAATTTCCTCTAATAATGAGTATGTGAATACTTTTGTGCAGCCCTGCATGTGAGATACAGAATTTATATATAATTAATAACATGGAAGTGTAGTTAAATTTTAAAGCGTATACTGAATTTTCAAACGCACATTCCAATAACTATTACTCAAACATAGTATCGCAATTGATTTCTTTTGAATGTCCCTGTAAAGGAATAATAAATGCCATGAATACCCTGTTATAGTGTGATTTTAGTGAAATTCAGTGAGTTATATCAATTTCTATGTATTTAAAATTGTTTAACCTCACTAAAGTGTTATTAATTTTTTTTTTATATACCGTAATGTAATGGAGTACTTTTGAGGCCCCTGTAGATGATCATGCTTCGTACATACTTCGCATACAATAGAAAACAAACTTTTGTGACCCTCTATAATCTCTATAAATTTCATAAAAATCAGAATATATTTGCGTGAGTTAGAGCGTGGATAAACGATCCTAAGGACAGACGGCTGAACAAACAGAATACATAAACTCTTTTCCACTTTGTTGGAAAGTTATAAAATTGGAACTATGATCTGTGAATCCACTATGTTTTTTTGAATGAATCATATCATTATAGGTTTCAGAATTAACTACAATTACTTCTATGACTCATGTCTAATGTCTGATATATAGGTTAAACAAATAAATATAGAAATTTGAAAAAAAGATATAAATATAAATGGCACTTTGTTTGAAATTTCATATTAATAAGTCACGTATTAAAAGTAAAATACTTAGTTTATTTTATAAAACAATAATACAATTTAGAAAATTCATATAGTATTTTAAATTTAGCGGAAAATTAATTTTTAGATGCGTTCCCAAGCGTTAAGCAATTACGTAGCACCTATAGTCGTCATTCAGCACGTCCGTCTGTCTATGTCTGTCTATCAGTCCTTTCGCATAAAACAGAGCAAAGACTCCCCAACTGAATCGTTTTAAATTTAAAATATGTAATTGTTGCATAATTTTATCGAGTCTTTTCAAATTTTATAGCAATCATATTCACAGTTTAACTACAGGGGCAATCAAAAATATCCCATTACATTATGCCCACTGTGATAAAATAGCTTCAAGTGCATTTTAATGATGTTGCTGTTTTTCGAACATAATAAAATTTATATGCATGTATGAAGTATATACTAAATTATACAATTTGCAAAATTTGTGGTGCAAAGAATATTTTTTAATAATTTACAGGACTATCACACTGATGCATTCCATAGTTATTTATATCCCTGTTATGGGGCGACATTATTTAGGGCGAGTTTGGATTAAACTAAACTATTTCAGATATATAATTCTCTTTCAGATATATTGATATATATTGTTCACGTTTACTACAAGTTGCTTCCTGCATAACAGAAACTTGACAGTATTTACAGGGACATACAAAAGGTTCAGCTACTATACTGTACGTGAAATACCGAATATCATTACACTCATATATGAATATTTGTTAAACATTGCTATACTAGACGTGCAATTTCCGAAATTGTTTTGTTTTCCCAAAAAAATTTGAAAACGAAATAAATTTTATTTATTCTTATAACATAAAACTGAACATTTTCCACAGAAGCAAACTATATGAACATACGTCTGTCATTTCTATAGTAAATTTGAGAGAAAAAAAAGACAAGAGTAAAGACAAATTGTTACTATGTAAGCGTTTTTCTTTTTTTTTTAACTTTAAATTTGTAATTTTCACATAAATAATAATAATAGGATATTGTAATTAAAAAAATCCTGAAATAGATTCATTTACTAAGCAATTGGATATAATTTATATTCTTAAAACTTTAAAATTCAACATTTGATGATCTCTTTTCCTTACGTGTACAATTAAAATTCCATTTCGAAGACTTTTTACCCCCTCTGTTAAACGCTAATCTAAACAAATTCATTTCTTTCATTTATTTGAATGGCATTAATGCATAGAATTAGTTCTTTCAAATTCGAGTCACGAAAATGTATTATTTACTGTTAAATTTAACAAACAAATTGTTACATTTCTAAATCTGTCTAAAGCAGAGAAAATTTAATTATCCTACTTTTTAAATTTTGATAATTGTATCATTAAAAATGGAACAAAAGCGCTTATACATTGAAATTTACAAAACAGCATTAAATGCTAAGAATAGGACAGGGATAGAAAGGCATTAGTCGTAAAAGTAATTTAATGAATGCAATAATGGTTCTGATTTTTTTATTGAGAGTAGATTGTTAAGTAAATTATGTGCGTATAACACTTGCTTAATTTGTCTTTTATTATTTCAAGGATCATCTGAATTTTGTGATTACGGGAATATTTAATTTTCACTTCATTTTAAGAGATTAAATTAAACTGAGCAATAATTTTAAATCATTATCATGTTGTTCCATAATTAGGATCTAATCATACCTATAACCAGTTGTTAAATTACATAATGCTCGTCGATATTTATTATTATACATTACACAAACAAAGTATGTGGTTTTTTTTATTAATAATTAAACCTCTAGTTTATGTTGATTATATTATACATTGCTGGATTAAGTACGAAAAAGATTTTGAAATTATTTCAAATTAATAAATCTAATACGTTGTGCTCATCTGTCAACATTGTTTTTGCACGGACTAAATTCTTAGTTTCTTGTTTCAAATCCATTGAAAATCATTGCTTGGTTCACATAACAGATCTGCATAGTATCGTCCTTTGTATCGTCCAATATGTATTCGAGATATCAATAATGAGGTGGAACCTGCATCGGTCTCTGACATGTTCAGTGTACCGGCCATGACCTTCCGGTTTTTCGGTGTCGTAAATTGAATGAATTGTACTTTTATATATTTCAGATATTGACTTTAGTTTTTTTTATTTTGTTTATATCAACTTCCATGATCAGGGCTAGGTGTTATTTTTCAGTCATGTGTTTAGAAATAAAAGTAATTTCGGATGGGTGGTCAGAACGTCTATTCTGCGGCATGAGGCGTTCACCAAGTATCAAGTATCAATGTGACCGCGTTGAATACGAATACGAATTCATTCGCAATTGCCGCAAATTTGCGGAAATGTCGGCGCCCTTCCGTCCTTTTTCTTCGTACACTTTTCCACACTTTATACATTTTTTTACTGCTGCAGATACGTACTGATAATGTATACGCGTCGCCTTAAAGGAGAGGTATGGGATTTTGCGAGTTACGTTAATGGCAATGATCGAGCGATTTAGATGTATAGCAGACGTGCTTAATTGTTCGATGGGAACCGTACGTTATCCAATATTATTTCTAAATCCACTTCCATATTTCAACACACACACACACACACATATATATATATGTATATATACATATTAGCATATCGTATTCATAATATTGTACAGCACGATAGCGCTGTATAGTAGAGCTCAGAAGCATCTCTAACATCAAAGTCCAAAGTTTGCCTCTTAATACTATTTGACCCAATCATAGGATGACAATGAAAGTGAAAAAGTGAAGTGTCCTACTCTAGATTTCACAGTTAACCGAATTTCATCCAGATCCATCCATTAGTTATGAAGATCCAGAACCCCTATTTTGTTACTTTTTTCTACATGAGACTAGATAAAAGGACAAAAACTGAACTATAACTCGAAACATAAATATCTAGAGACACTAAGAAGCTCGTTCGAAAGCTTTAAACTTAGATATCTGCATTTCGAAAAGCCTGTGAAAAAATATTGAATACTAAGGAAATGGCACTCATTTAAAATTTGTGTAGCACTATATCTGCCATAATTTAACATTATGGAAATCTCTTCCCTTTTAAATGCCAATTCAATCATTTCTTTCCAGTATCACCAACTAAAAAACAGCAGAATAATTAAAAAAAAAAATGATAACATGCGTTCGTTTTTTTAAAGTCAAAATAAATTCAGATTCTCCTGATAGATTTTTGCATTTTTGAAATTGATGTCATTCGAAACAGAAGATACATCATTTTCATAAGCATATGTATATAAAATCCAACTAAAGTTGGAATTTATATACCAACCAAACTCTAAGATAAGTGTTAAAACATCATCGCGTATATATCTGAATGTTTTCGAAATTAAAACAGTTACTATAATGTAGATACTTAAATTACAATGGGATAATTAATAAAAAAAATCCTTCTATCGATATAAAAAATATTTGAAAATGGAGCAATGCAAATCTGTGTAGATACCTATACACAAATGAAAATTACCTAGAAACTCTAAGGGGACTATCATTGAGTGTGAGGCGATTCTGTCGCCAAAAATCGCCAAATTTGTTACCAATTTTCCGATATATTGCCAATAATAACGCAAACTTAGCACTATTTCATATGTTTTACTAAACTAATATGTCTATTAATAACAATAAACTAATACTAATATTAGTATAGTTTTGTTCGTTGAACAAGTTCCTGAAAGAATCTGAAGAAGTTGTAAAATCATATGAAAAACTGGGGGAACATTGAGAAAAGTAGAGCTCGATCTAAAAAATATTACAATTAAATTTTGCTGTTGTACAGTTGCAAATACTTTCAATCTAAAAAAACTGCCTAGAAAAGTACTGGAATCAGATTACTTGTAAAGTTCATGAAATTACCCACTTTTTTGTTGATCAATACTGAAAATGTGGACTGAGCGTGCTTTATTATTGTTTTATATTCGAAACCATACTATTATCTACTCAAAATTATTACTGGGCAAGGTAACTAATAGAATGTGTCGTTATGTTGTCTCAAATCAAACAAAGCT
This sequence comes from Maratus speculifer, assembly GCA_964019185.1. Classification (NCBI taxonomy): domain Eukaryota; kingdom Metazoa; phylum Arthropoda; class Arachnida; order Araneae; family Salticidae; genus Maratus; species Maratus speculifer. The sequence goes on along the minus strand of OZ025297.1, from coordinate 174,182,592 downwards.
CCACAACACTAAACGGATGTAAACCATGAAACAATAGATAAAGTATAACATTAATATAATCAAGATATTGAAGAACTGATGTAGATAAATACTTCTGAACACAAAAGTTTAGTGTGTAGTTTAATCGTTTATGTTTAAGGTTTTGGGTTTTCTTGGAGTTTTAACACTTTACCGACCAGTCGTCGATTAATCGACGTTGCTCCCCAGCGCTCACCGACCGGCCGTCAATTATTCGACGTTTGCTCCCCAGCGCTTACTGACCGGTCGTCGATTAATCGACTTTTGATCTTTCTGTTTGATTTGGTTAGGTTAGATTTACAAGTAGCAAGCAGCAAGCAGCAAGCATTCTTTATTCAGATAATCGGTGCTTTTTTATAAGCTTTAGCCCTTAGAAATGAATAGAAAGGATAGTCTCGGTGAGTTTTATCTTGACGACCTGTCAGATTGTCTTGACTGACGTTCTGCAAGAGTCTGTAAATAATAAACTGAAGACGGTTGTAATAGATAAAATAAATATTGTTTAACACTAATATGATTAAAGTAAAAGATTTCATTAAATTACGTTACACTAGAATAACACGAAGCGTACAATTTTATCAGAGTTTAAGAAAAGCGCATATATATTCCCGCGCGTCAGTCTAGGCCGAAACCAAGCCGGTGTCTCGGACGATCTGCGGCTGACCGGGTGGTGAAAGGGCATAATATGTTCGAACTGCTGCCGGTCGGTAAAGTGTTAATGTTCCACTTCTCAAACAGCCTTGGAATGAAATTTTGCTCACACTATGTACTGAACGGACCGTTCAGATTCTAATTTTTTATTACATCAGTCTATAACCTATAATTCCGAACCCAAATTTTTAAACTGATTGTAGATGTTTGGAATATGGAGTGTGTTAAAAATGCCTCTTTTTCTCACATGTTGGTTTTAAGGCACCAGTAAAACTCAGTCCGTATTTCCAGCTATCAAGAATTTTTTTTTTATAATTTCACATGCTTTACAGGTAATCTGATCTCATTATTTCTCTGCGAACTTTTTTAGATTGGAAGTACTTGCCATTTTTTCCTCTCTGGTTCCACCAGTTTTTCATATGATTTTTAAAATCGCAGCTCCCTTATTGTTGATTAAAAGAAATATTATATAAAATCTTCGGTTTCGTCATCTTTGAAGCTTTTTTTTTACATATTTTTTTCAATTTAATATTTGTTATCCATGCAAAATTTCCTATGGTCTGTTCCGTGTATTCCGTTACTCAATAAACCTATGCCTCGAAACCAATTCTGCGTGAATATGGAAATGTTCAGTCATTCTTTGTTCTCATTTGGGTTTGATGAATGCTAACAAAACTACTCAGCATTTAGTTTAAAAGTTATTTCATTTTTTAAAAAAGCTTCATTTGCTTCCTTGTATTATGTACTATGATTTTTCCTTATACTGTGCCAAGTATTATCATAATTTATCTATAAAATATTTTATGCTCTTTGAGATGCTATTAAAATGTCATATATTCCAGAAAGTGCATAGAAAGAAAATTGATTAAAATTTACAAGAACGTATTACATAATACACTGTAAGGGTTTATAAATTTAATTTGAATTTGTAAAGTTGTAAAGTAAGGACATTTGTAAAGTTACTAGAATTTTCTGGGAAACTGGTATTCCTTGAACGGATATACCAGTTTCCTATATATATTTTAGTAATTTTATTATTCTTTATGTAACGGCAATAACAATACTTTGTATAAAACATATACGTTTATATTATAAATCAAAAAATCTGCGAAGTTGCTAAGAATGTATTTGGAAATGGGCTTATGCAACCCCTTAATGCATTAGTGATGGCTATGATTTTTCATGCAACTGCAATTGCAGCAGAATTTCTATAATTTTACTAGATTCTTTTGTAAATCTGCAGTTATTTGTAGCTTTACAAAAACAAGTTTTGTAGATTTAAACCTTTTTTTTAGCACATAAATAAAATTTTAGCAATCATAAATTTCTCCGTAACTTTACACTTGTAGAATTATATCTTTTTTTTATTTTACACAGCATCGATTTTAAAAATAAAAAAATAATAAGAAGAGAATGATGATAAGAATTCCTAAGATGCAACTTAAAAATATATATTATTTATTTATTAGAAAATGAGCTAATAATATTTTTAAAAAATTCGTTTTAAGTTACTTGAAAAATAATGTATTTTTATACCGCTTAGTTTTTCTATTTTATTTTTTTCAGTGTACTACACGAAGATTTATTTGTAAAGAAAGAAGTGAACGTTATAAGACCTAGAAATAGGAAAAGAAAGATGCGAACTTGGTATATGCTGAATTGTACAATATTTTACATATTTACATTGACATATTTACATATTTACAAGTTGAAATGATATCAGTCGTAAACATTTTAGAATAAAAGAGCATTTTATTGAACACCGCTTAACTTCAATATTTAAAAAGCTTGAAAACATTAAAAAAACTAATAAAATAATATAAAAAATACAGTATTTGAAGGAAAGTTATTAAGTAAGTCATAATCTACTAACACTACAAATAACTATTGGCAATCACTTCGAAGCAATTTTTATTTCTCAACATACTCTCTAGAAATATTTATGATCTCCACCTTTATTTTTATCATTGCCAATATACCAGCTGCATGGAAATCATTGTCATACTTTTTCAGCCACGTCAGATCTTCATGTTGAATTTGTTAATATTCTGAGAATATTAGTAGCTAGAAAGTTATTTACTAGAATAAAACGATAAAATTCAACTGAGACTAAATCGGGACAAAGGGGTTAGACATCGAAGTTTCAAAACAAAATTTTGACCTATCTCCTAAGTATCTCGAAAAATCACTGAGTATTATCACCATTGATTGGAGACAATTTAAATATGCTTTCGTATTCTAGTTAGTAGTATAAAATAAACACTAGGTGCGCAACTAAGTTTTTTTTTTTTTTTTGATCAATGAAAAATGAAACATTTCAAGAGAAATACAAAAAATGGTTTATTGAAAGTATGGTCCCTCCATAGCTACACATTTTTGCCATATCTCTCTTTCAATACATGAATACCATGACGATAAAACGACGCGTCTTTGGACCGAAATCATTTAACCAATCAATTTTGCACATCTTCGAAATTAGACAAATGTATTCCAGCTAAGTCAATGCGCCATCGAGCAGAACAAGTGATGATCGGAAAGGGCCAGGTCTGACAAATATAACGGGTGCGGTAGCAGATCCTATTTAAGCGTTTTGATGGTGTCCTGAACGATGGAAATCCATAGCATGGAATGTTGTCGTTCTGCGATATCACTCGTTTGTGTTTTGTGTCCTATTCTGGCCGTTCTTCGAGCAATGCCTGGTACAAAATAATCAGTTTTTGTCGGTAGCGATGCCTATTGTCAATTTCACCCAGTTTCAGCAAATCCTAGTACACGAGTCTTTCTGTACTATCATAGTACACGATTCTTTCTTTGATTTCCAACTAAACGCAGGGCATTGTCTTCTTTCTGAAACTATTTGGCGAGGACGTTAGAATTTAATGCTTCGCTAGGTGAAAGACACGATTTTTTGCATTTGAAATTATCGAAATATATCTATTGCTCATTGCCTGTAATAATTCGATGCAGGAAGGTTTCTTATGTGATGAAAAAAGAAAACTTCGATAACGTCTCTTCAGTTTTTCATCTGTCTTTCAATCAACTCATGCGACACTCATTTTCCTTCCTTTTAAATTTTTCCCATGACATGTAAGTATTTCGAAATGCTTTGTCGAGTCATATTTTATGCTTCCCCAAGTTAAGCTTGTTTTTTTTGTTATCTTCTACTTGAAATAACGCTTGCAGATAGGCATTCTCAATTGTTTTGGGTTTTTTCGGAGAAATTGCCAATTCTATAACAAATAAACAAATCTTCACAGGTAGTTTTCGATACTGCATATTCGCCATAGGCATTCGTAACAAATGAGATCTTTCGGCTGCAATTTTTGTTTTTTTTTCAGATTATTTCAGAAAAACAAAACATCCCGCAAACGCTGTTTTTTTTTTTTTTTTTTTTTTTTTTTTTTTTTTTTTTTTTTTTTTTTTTTTGATGTGAAACTCAAAGTCTTCGTTGTCAGAAAAATTATTTTTGCATCGTTATATGTAATAGTATTACGGCAGTTTATTGTTAACAGATTCCCAAGTTATTAAAAAATATATATAACGTCAAACATGTATGTCGTGTATGTGTGTCGTTACAGCCATCCATATTTGAAACTGAGAAACTTAGTTGTGCACCTAGTATCATAAAACTTTCGACGAGCTCATTAAAAAACATTCATAGAATGTCCTTCATACACTAAAGAAAAAAACTGTAAAACAAATATATATACACATATGTACATATATTTTTAAAAATTGGGATTCTTAGAACTTTTTATGATATGGCAAAAAAAAAATTTCAGGAATAGTTCCATATCCTGCTTTAATTTTTTTAGCGAACTTTTTTTGCCATTAAATGAATCGAAGTGGTTGCGATCTCTAGTCTTTGAGGTTGCCATTTTACTACTGAAATAGCATCGTCCATTTGATTTTTGTGAATTTTTTTCGAAATTTAGCATGATATATTAGGAAAATTTTACAGTTTTTTTTTAATTTTACATATATAATAAATATGTAAAATATGTAAAATTATAAATATATATACATAAGTAGATAATATTTATTTATAGGTGTATATGTTATACAGGGTGATTCAGCTCGTCGGTGACAAACTTTAAGGATCGATAGAGCACACCTAGACGAACATTTTTGAATAGGGAATGTAGGGTCCCTGACGCGATGGTAAGGCGCTAGGCGCTTTCGAAAATTTGGGTGCCGAAATTCGAAACGTCATAAAAAGTAGGGAAATGGTTAGATTTTCTTGCTTGTTGCGTCGAAATGATTCTGTTTGTTTAGACTTTCTTCAGTACCAATTTGATAAGCGTATCTCTTAAAACATGGATAGGGGGCGCTGCAGACTTTGGAGAGCTAGACAACAACTTTAAGCCCGTTATTTTGATAATTTAACACATGCTCGCCAAAGTTTATACTCTAACTTAAAGTTTGAACCCAAAAGTAGAGCCCTGCAAAAAGCGTAAGAGCCGGAATAAAATGTCAAAGTACAGGGTGGTCGAAACTCGAAGGCTCCTAAGAGATAAACAAACAGATTTCTTGACTTATGGCATGCATTTTCATGATTCTGTTTGCTGGGGCTCTCTGAAACTCAGTTGAACGGTACAAAAAGAAACATCGATAGGGGGCGCTTTGGGCAAAAAACATAATTCGTTGACATTTCGGACGCTAACTGGAAACGGGGCGCTACGATCAGTTAGAAACAAAACAAGAGAGTAATTTACTTATCATAAGAAGCTATTAAAACTGCAGTTTGTTTGTTTTTTTTAACAAACATAGCTGGTTTCAATCATGCACAATGCGCGCAATAAAATTTACATAAGGTGCTTTTTGCTGATTTATGCAAAAGATATCGTACCATATCGATATGCAAAAGATACGTAATGCGTAGACGACAACGCGAGATGACGTAGTTGTATGCGCAGACACGTCTTTTGAACGTGCGGTACCTACTTAAGCTTCGGGTTACTTGTCTGCAGATCGGTAGTAGGATGGAACGGTACACAAACTCTGAATTGGCTGACATGCATTTGACGTATGGCGCTGCTGGTTGTAATGGACGAGCCGCTCAGCGGTTGTACGCCGAGCGTTACCCCAACAGGCAAATCCCCTGCCATGCCTTCTTCGCTCGAGTACACCAGAGGTTGTCCACAACGGGATCTTTCGACGGAGGCAGGCCTGAACGGGAGCGATCAGTGAGCACCCCCGACAACGAAGAGGCTGTGCTTAACCTGGTTGAGGACAACCCAGATCTTAGCACGACAGATATCGCCAGACATGTTGGCATTTCGCAAGCAACTGCGTGGCGCATCTTACGTTCCCGGAATCTGCACCCCTACCACATCCAGCGGGTGCAGTTGCTCAGAGAGCAGGATTTTGGCCCTCGAGTGGAATTCTCAAGATGGTACTTGGCGATGAGATCCAGGGATCCCCGTTTTGTAAACAGCATTTTGTTTACGGACGAGTCCACCTTCAGCCGGGAGGGAATGTGGAACGCCCACAACAGTCATGTGTGGTGTGATGAAAATCCACATGAAACCAGAAGCCGAGCAGCCCAGGAGCGTTTCTCAGTAAATGTGTGGGCCGGCATTCTGGGGGATTGCCTCATTGGCCCTTATTTGTTACCTGAACGGCTGACAGGTGGAAATTACCTGATTTTCCTGGATCAAGTGCTGCCGCAGCTTCTGGAGGAGGCGCACGTACCCGAAGGTTCGCGTCGCCAGATGTGGTTCCAGCACGATGGAGCTCCGGCCCATTACACGAACGACGTGCGTCTCCATCTAAACGCAAGGTATGGCCAGCGGTGGATCGGGCGTGGGGGTCCAGTTCACTGGCCTGCCCGATCACCAGACCTCACCTGCTTGGATTTCTTCCTTTGGGGTTACCTGAAGGCAGAGGTATACCATACACCTGTCAGCAGTGCTGAAGAACTTGTGGCGCGCATTGTGGCAGCTGCAGGGCAGATCAGAGATACTCCTGGCATTGTTGGAAACACACACTCCTCAATGCGACGGAGGTGCGAAGCCTGCATCATGGCCCAAGGTCGAAATTTCGAGCATCTTCTGTAGTGTTATTTTTTGTAAATAAATTTCCAGTATCATTGATGTTTTTGGTCTAAATTTATTCAGAAGTGTTGAGCAGAGGTAGAAAATGTGTTTTCATTATTACTAACTGATCGTAGCGCCCCGTTTCCAGTTAGCGTCCGAAATGTCAAAGAATTATGTTTTTTGCCCAAAGCGCCCCCTATCGATGTTTCTTTTTGTACCGTTCAACTGAGTTTCAGAGAGCCCCAGCGAACAGAATCATGAAAATGCATGCCATAAGTCAAGAAATCTGTTTGTTTATCTCTTAGGAGCCTTCGAGTTTCGACCACCCTGTACTTTGACATTTTATTCCGGCTCTTACGCTTTTTGCAGGGCTCTACTTTTGGGTTCAAACTTTAAGTTAGAGTATAAACTTTGGCTAGCATGTGTTAAATTATCAAAATAACGGGCTTAAAGTTGTTGTCTAGCTCTCCAAAGTCTGCAGCGCCCCCTATCCATGTTTTAACAGATACGCTTATCAAATTGGTACTGAAGAAAGTCTAAACAAACAGAATCATTTCGATGCAACAAGCAAGAAAATCTAACCATTTCCCTAGTTTTTATGACGTTTCGAATTTCGACACCCAAATTTTCGAAAGCGCCTAGCGCCTTACCATCGCGTCAGGGACCCTACATTCCCTATTCAAAAATGTTCGTCTAGGTGTGCTCTATCGATCCTTAAAGTTTGTCACCGACGAGCTGAATCACCCTGTATATTTATGTATGTATATTCCTGTGCATATTTACGTAGACAGATAAAGATATCTAAAATGTATATACATAAAAATATTTTTTAAAAAATCGTATATTTTTAACATATAACATACTAGCAGTTACCCGTGACTTCGTTCACATAACATTTAAAGAAGAAATAATTGATCAATCAAGCAAAAAATTTCGATGATGAAAAGCATGTGTAATTAACTTTTTATCGCGAATTTATGGCAAAAAAAACTTTTGATAATCCCTATTTGCTAATTTGTTTGCTGGTCAAAATTTTCCTTTCAGCGATTGATACTAATAGATAGAAGCATTCTTAAATTCTTTTGTTCAGCCCTGTAGTTTTCCAAGTGCCTTTAATACACGAAAATATCTATCTAAAATTTATTTCAAACAAAAATATTTCTTATTACTACCTAAATTCCATTTTCAGAAATTATCATCCGAAAACAACCTTGTATCCAGTTCTTTGCGGGACCCTGTTTATCATTTTATATATATACTACAAACATTTCTTAGTTTACTAAATGCAGTTCAAAATAAAAATGCATATTTTATTTAAAAACCACCTTTAAGTAAATTACGCTCATATTCAGTAAACTTTCCGATATCTTTTGTGTAACCCTATATATCTAAATTTAACTATTTATACTATTACCATTTATACTCTCCATTTAATATGCATACATTTAGCGAAACTTAAAACCACATATCATAATTCAAAATGCATTTCATCCATGCAACAGTCATCATCCATGATATACAGTACTTCGGATAGAATATATAATATTTGAAATCTTTTGTGTGTCCCTGAAAATGCTATACACTTCGTATTATGCATGAAATAACTTACATTAAGCCTCAGCAACATATATCAATTTGATTATACATGAAATCGTTTACCATAATTAAAATATGTCGGAAACTGTTCCTCCCTTTATTCCTATGCAATGGAATTCTTCTGTCTGACCCTGTAAATGAATAGTAAGTGCCCTTTTCACTACATAATTTACAAAATGCATATTTTAGTGCACTTTGTAAATGCATATAAATTTGAATATGTTCTACAGGCTGTAACATCGTTAAATTTAATTAAAACGATTTTTCCCCATAATGCCGTAATATATGGAAATTTTTTGACTATCACTGTAAATAAACTAATCATGGTAGAAACTTTATTTTCAATAGGTATTCTTGCTAGGTAAACGTTAAGAATGTCCAAAAATTTCATGGAAATCGGAGTATATTTAAGAAAGTTAGAAAGCGACCAGACAGACAGACAAACCGAAAGCATAATAACTTTTCAACTTTGTTCGAAAGTGTTAAAAAATCGAGCCAAAAATATATTAATCAGTGATTTTATTTTCCACCTTTTCCCCACAAAAAATTTCTTCCATTGATAATTATGAGTTTTGAATAAAAATATTCATTTGTATGTAACTTATAACTTATTAATTAGTAGAAGTAAAAAATATTTATGATTCATTTTAAATATGACGTCATTATTTATCTCGCTCCATTAGCTACTGATATTCATACCCCTTGTATTTTTAACGACTGCTATAAATTACCTGTTTTATTTCAACTATGACGTCACATTTTCATGAGTGAACCATTTTATAAAAATTATAATTCCTTTTCATTCTTTTTACTTTTAATTTATGTCACCATATTTTACACAAAAATTCCCATTAACTAAACAAATATTATAAAAAATACACCTTTTATTTTTATTTCAAACATGACGTCATATTTATTTTCTTTTAAATTATTTTATTATAGTTTTTCGCGTTGAAGTTTTCTATTAAAAATTCATTGCCGCTGAAAAATTATTATTCCATTTTTTTATTTTCTTGGCAACAGGAAAGGAAAATGGTTAAATTTTATCTGAAAAATGCCTATTGATTTTGTATGAAAAATAATTAAATTTTGATTTATTAAGGTAAATATTTGAATAAAATAAATAAAAATTACCCTATTATTTAATCCGGACTTCTAACTTTACGTCTGCAAAATTTCAAAGCAATAGGTTCAGTAGTTACGGCGTGAAAGCGGAACAAACAAACTCACTTTCCGATTTATAATATTAGTAAGGATATAACATTTATTAAATAAATATATATTTATTAATTTCTTAAAAATCCAATGACCATATATTTTAAAAATTGGGATGCCTAGAACTTTTTATGTACATACTTCAGTAAATTTACATCCGTAGAATTAAAGATTTCTGTACATTTACATCTGTAGAATTACAGATTTTATGTTACCATGTACTTCATTAAATATACCATACGAATTTGAGACTTATTTAGTGGTTTATCTTCATATATTTAATTTACTAAAAAACAACTTTTTAAAAGTAGAAAATGCCCAGCTAAAAAAGTTAAAATTGTGGCTAAAAATGTTATGCCATCAAATTTCCAAGCTTATATAAAGGTACCTTTTTAACATTGTTCATAAACATCTAACGATATGTAAGTCATGTGCCTACATATACGTTGATAGAAAGCCATTTCTCCTCTACTAAATGCCATATAATTTATTTCTAAAATATAAATTTATTCCAAATATGCATGATGGGTTTGCGTCCATCTTTCCATATTTAAAACAAATTCTAAGAACGCAGATTCGTAATCAAAATCCGAAGTTCGAAATTACCACTTAAGTAAACATTTTGTGCATTTACTTTACAGAAATTTGCGAGTAGAATTTTGTACTTTAAGATAATACCGACACATATCTTCAAGATTAATCTTTTTTGTTTTCTTTTGAAGGGAGGGAAGGGCAATTAATTATTAACCAGCAGTGAAAATCAAATTATTTTCTCAAAATAAAAACCTTTCTTAATTTAACTGTCTGTAATTAAAAAAGGAAATTAGAAACTGTTAATAAAGCTAACAAATTACGTTATTTGTATAATTGAAAATATTAAATATCATTGAATTTTATATTTTTGCTTGTTTGAATCAAAAGCAAATTTGGGTTTTTTTTCCGTATCATATATAATAGGTGAGTACTTTTACTACTCCTACACGATTTTAATATCATTCTTTCCCAACCAATTTGACCATTATTCTTTCACTAGTATTCTTTTTAGAAATATATTGTAAACAGTCAGAATGAATTTATATAGTGACCGTTTGCATAATTTTGTTTCACTTTCATTAAATAAAAATAATTCATTTAGAAAGTTTTGCGTCACGCTGTTAATGCCATATATAAAGTAGAATGCTTGTAGAAATCTAACACCGAGCGCAATTTTGCATTTCGAGGAAACACTTTTAAAAATATTGTGAAAAAAACACCCAAGATTTTAAAGGTAATCTATTTTCTCACGAATGAGAACGCTGTATAAATGCCTGTACATTCTCATTGGTCAGAAAATAATCTTTAAAAACAGAGGCATTTTTTTCACAATATTTTTAACAGTAAAGGTGTTGTTTACTATAAAAACAATATGTTTTCTTTTCTTTCTTTATTTATTTATTGAACACATGCATCTAATATATATGCTCGACATGAAAGCCCACTTAAAAATCATCGCCAATATACAAGGATAATATAGTACAAGGGAATTGACAGCACTGGAGAATTACAACCGGAAGTTCCGCAAAGAGTATGTAGCTAAATTTTGAATATTTTTTGAAATTGTTTTACATTATTTAAATATGTATGTATATATCGTGGTTTTATTTTAAAATACGTCATTAAATCACTATGGCTCATTTTAAATCTATTTTGTTTTTAGATTTTTGTGCTACGAACTGAATCCAACCTATTGTGAAGCCTTTACTAACTGATGCATCAGTTGATTGTCTTCAGTGTTTCTAGATTTTTACGCCAGAAATGCAATCTAAATAAATGTAAATCAATATGAATATATTCTATGTTTTTTTATGCTTTCATATTACGAAAAAAATCCAAGCTATTGTAGAGCATTTTGAATTCAGTTTGCACAAAAAAATAAAAATAAAAAATCTGTAACGTTATTAAAAATTTCGGATTTTTTACTAAGAAATTGGAATGTCTAGAACTTTTTTTTTAAACTGCAACAAACAAAATCATGTAACAGTTTCACTTTTACACGAAAGAGAAAGAAAAAACTCCGAAGTTTCCTTAAAATTTTTCAGGAAAATTGGGATTCATAGAACTTTTTTTATGTAAATGCAATTACAAGAAAGAATTAATTAATTTTGTCAAGTTTCTGGTAAAATGTTAGCAAGCATGCATATATATGTTGATTAAAACGGTTATTTTTGACAGTGCCAGACCATTTTTTAAAAGAGTGTTTAAGTAAAAAATCTAATAAGCCTATTGATTTTACAAAAAAAAAAAAAAAAAAAAAAAAAAAAAAAAAAAAAAAAAACTTTTGTAGGTGTGCATATTTTATTACTTTGATCGTACAGTGTTTTTTTAATGAATTATTACGTTAAAGTAATCATTAGTAATACACATATTTTTTATGAAGATTAACATTAATAATAAAACAATTTGGAAAAAAAATGTGTCGACGAAATTTTCTTTTTGTTTGTGTTCAAATTTTAAAATTTATTCTGAAAAGACATTTAACTAATAATATCTAAAAATCCATACTCGTATGCATAAATACTTATATTCTGGTCTCCGAGAAAAAATATTTAAATTCAGCTAATGAATAATGTAGAATAAATTTATCGAAAGAATATAACTTAACTTACATTGTATAATTAAATTACATTTTGGAAAATGATTTTAGAAAATCATGAATTACGAACTGAAACGTAAATTAACGTATTCAGTTTTATCTTAATATTTCTTGACCAGTTTTCAAAAACTTTTCCTTTTCCATTTAAATGCAAATCTACAACATGTCTTCATTTACATAAATTGTCTGAATCGAAAGTTGTAAGTTTTAAGAAAATAACATGTTTTATCAAATTTTAAATTTTATTTTTTGATATCATTTTATTTCTGATCTTATTTTCTAATATCATTTAATTTTCTGTTTTATCTATCATTACATTTCTAAATTAATATTTTATCTTTGTACGATAAAAATTAGGTTTTGGAGTAACTGAATTTATAATTAATACCATCCACAAATTCATGCTTCTTGAAGTAAAAAATTTCTTGTCCGGCGTTGCTAGGGACCATAGTTGTTTTCAAACAAATTTCAAATATTTAAATTTTTCATTCATACTCAAATAGAAAAAAAATATATAAAATTTTATCTGAAGATTATTTTAAATTTTAGAGTACATTTTATATTTTATCTGAGTGAACGCAGGTTTGTATTTCTGTTACGAAAACAATGTTTTGGAAGGATAAAGAAATATAGTTGTTGATTGTAGCTGTTTTGGACTGCAAAAATAATGCAATAATTGAATTTTTTATTAAAATATTTTCTTTAATGAAACCTACTCCCTGCAAAATCTTCTGAGCACGTGCGTGGCGTGCACTGCACATCTAAACAAACCCTAGGGAAATATAAATGGAATAATTACTTAATTTATTACTTTTTTATGGTGCCATGGATGGATTTTGAAGATCAATTGTAAAGCAATCAGAAAAAACAAAGTCATCAAAACTGAAAAAGTAACAAAGTTTCCAATTCAGCTTTGAAATACAGTCAGTCATAAAATCTCATATTTACCGTTTGCTCTCAGTGGCTGGTTGCTTTGTCGCCGCGAATTGGTGGCAAAATGCAAATAGCCTCTAATCTGGCTGCTTCGTTGTAGTGTATTGATAAAAGCTGCAGTTATCCTTTTACCCAGTATGTTTTAATGAAAAACATCTGAGCTAAAATTTAAAAATTCGATTGAGAAGTGCACTTTCCGGTGTTAGCATCCACACATGACAAAAATTTCAGAGAGCTGGGTGTTATAATTACAACGTTATCCGCAGTCAGGCAGGCAGGCAGGCAGACATACATCTTTTATTTTATATATATATAGATAATTACATTTAAGAGAAGAAAAAAAAACATTGTAACATTCACAAATTTTGAATATTTGAACTTGTTATTTTCCAGATAGAAAAATATTAGTTAATTCACCAATGAAAAATAAAAGACCTTAAGAAGCATGTATCTACTTTTTATTTTATTTCAATATTGAAACTGAATTATTTAAACCTTTTTTTAAAATAACAGTTGGCGTTATTTAAATTAGTTTCAATGTTATAATGTAAAATTTCAAAAATAGATAGTAAAAATAAATAAATAAATAAATTTTTACTACAAAAAAACGTACTATCTTGAGTTTTAAGATTAATTATTATTTATATTGTAATAAAATTTTATTATACATTTTATTTATCTGCTTTATAGTAATATATTATGCACATTTCTACAAATGATTATATCCATACAGTATTTAAAATTATATTTGAAACGAATTTAAATAACTGAAAATCTGAAAAACACATTATATAAAGAAGGAGAAATAAACTTTTAGTAACGTATATCGATAAAATAACGATATAAGATCACGTATTTTATGTAGTAATAAAGTATTATTCGTTTCAAAATCAATAATACACATATATATATCTTAAGAAAATTGAGTCACGCACTGCATGTTTGCTCTTTCCGATCATATCATACAAAAATATCTTTTTATATAAAATTGTAAAGACATATTTTAGTAAGAAATAAGTTTCAGTTTATATTTAAAGCGATATTTAATTTATAAAAAAACATTTTAATGATTTGTGTGTGGAAAACATTTGAAACTAATAGCTATTATAATTTTATTAAACTGTTAATAGCGTTTTATTAGCGTAGATTGGTTAAAGATTATGCATTTTATTATTTATTTTTTTTTTAAATCACATGTTCATTTTATTTGTTGTTCATTGATTTCTTCTAAAAGTTTACACTGAAATGTATGATTTTTCAACATATTTCATTTTACAACTTTTAAACACATCATCAAAATTGTTCTTTTTTTAAATGCTTGCATTGAGGTATCTTACCCCTAATTATCGGTAAGATGACCAACGGTCAAGAGGTATGACGCTTTCAGGAGTTTTAATATAAACGATATTTTTGGGTAACTTTATAAAATATCTTGGGGCGAATAAAATTAACTTTAATATTAAAGACATATTAAAAAAATGGTAATAGGCAGGAATATTTTTGAATGATAAATATACACCGTAATAGTGTATTGGTAATGAGAAAAAAAAATCGAAGTTTGTTACATATTTTATACAGTTTTTAACCATTTGAAAAATAGTTGTTTTTCTCGATAGAGAGCTGGGAAATCTGAAGTATATCTGAATGTTTTTTTTTTTTTTTTTTTTTTTTTTTTTTTTTGGTTGAATTCAGCAACTTTTCTTTTTCGTTCTCTGCTTGTTGCCACGATGACAAAAAAGTAATATAACCTTTAAAACAAAAATACTAATTTGAATACAAATTGTGATAAAGATTTCAATCAAATTTCATTTAAAAGTGCATTTTTTTCTCGACGCAATGGTGTAAAAATTAAAAATGTGCGATGTTTAGAGGTTTAAATAATTAGTAGTTCTGAAATTGTAAAACTGAAATTTCATTTAAAATTTGTTTATGATGGATTCAGAAATATTAATGTTTAATCCTTGTGGTGTGCAATATGAGGCATTTAGAAATCAGCCTGATTAACTCCCTTAAATAAAAATGCACATTTTAAACAGTAAAATTTGCATATGTATAAACTACTGGGTTTTTTTTAATCATTGGTCTAGGAAGATTAATGTTTAATACATCGCGTACGTAATATACGATTTGTTATGATCATCATAAAATTGATGTTTATTATTATTAATTTTTTATAGATAATTTATTCATAAGTATTTAAAATTTTAGTCTTGGAAAATATCCTTTTCCAAATATTCGTTATAATTTCTTAAATTATGTATATATATATATATATACCAGGTAATCCAAAAGTCAGGACGAAATTTAAAAATGAATATTTTGAAAACGAAACAAGATACAAAGGTACGGTTTGCAGCAAACGGATTGAAAAGAACACGAGTTTTTTGTGGCAACGAAAAAAAATAGTTATGTTGAAATTTGTTGAAGTACCCTTGCAACATGGAACAGTGACAGTGGTGTGGCTTCACTCCGGATTTTAAAATTGGCCCATTTTTTTCCAGGAAGGACACGGAGAAGTTCACAATCTGTGACGTTTGGCTGTAGAGATTCTTGAAGTCAAAAATTTACCGCGACCAACCGGCATCACCAGCAGCACTGTAAGTTGCCATCCGCAAAAATGTGTCTGCCACAACGCAAGAAATACTACTAAATTCTGTGAACAGTGTAGTACCTCGTTTCACAGGTGTTATTCTGATTTATGGACATCACATTGGACCTTTATTGATTTACTAATTAACTGTAACTAAGCTCACTTGTAAGTTGTCAAAATTTTTATATTTGTAAATCATCCTTTGGTGCAATAACATACTATAGAGTCATCTGTTGCTCGCGTACAGAACTATTTTTTTCGTTGTCACACAAAACCAGGTTTCTTTTGTGTCCGTTTTTTACAAACCGTATCATTTTATCTTAATTCCTTTTCGAATTATTCAGTTTTAAAGTTCGTCCGGACTTTTGGATCACCCTGTATATATATATATATATATATATATATATATATATATATATATACACAATTTTATTAAAACCATTCAATTAATTTTTAAAAAATGAAGAAACAAATAAACAGTTTTTTACAGACCTATGCGCAAAATGCTGCAAAAAGAAATGTAAAAAATGTATATAACAAAACCAAAAGAAATTCCATATCCCCAAAATACATGGAAGTCTTCATCAGGGAGGCCCCTCCATGTAGGGGTAAATAAAGAGAAGTTTCTGAAAGGATGTAGGCTCATAAGCTAAATTACATCCTTAGCCCCCAACTTCTCAGATTTCAGAAATCAAACTCAAACCTTCAAAAATATTATAAATATATACAAATTTTTTAAAAATACCAAAGGACAAGACCAAAAATTACACAAATAAAAAAGGAAAATTACCTACAAAACTAAATATAAAAAATAAAATTGTAAAATACAAACCCCCAGAAACACAAAACCCTCTTCAGCTAGTGGGGCCATTCACTAGCGCTTCAATCTCGCCCTAAATTGAAATCAAGCATCCATAAGTAAAGAAACACTGAGACTCAGAAACTTTCAGTTAACATATAAGATGGATAACAGTTAACCATTAAAATCTTTTTTAAACCACTCATAGCCAATTCTAGATCTGTTTTGTTATTGCAAATCCTACGGATTCTATTAACTTGTGAATACATAATATTTTTTAAAACTTTATTGCTAATACATGAAAACCAGTAAGTGAGGCTATTAACTTCAAAATTAAAATCTTTCCTTTTATCATAAAGTCCAATCAACCATTTTTCCTTGTTTTTCTTAATTTTAAGATCTAAGAAAGTAATTTGTTCACCATCATCGGTTCGGTTCAAGACAAGCTCATTAGGGTAAATGTTAAGGCTTATTTCCTCAAAATTATTGCAGTTAAATACTATAAGATCGTCTACATATCTAAAGAAGGAAATATTATTGAAATTTTTTTCGTAAAAATATAAAAATAGATTTGAGAACGCACTTGAAAAACTAGTTCCCATTGGGACCCCCTTATTTTGTTTAAAATAATTAATTCCATTAAATAAAACGTTTTCAAAAAGGCAAAACTTAATTAAATCAAGCCAAAACTTCTTATCTACTTTTAAAACATATTCAAATTCAACATAAATATTTTCAAATACCCCCACAATCAAATTGTGAGGAATGCTGCCAAACAGATTCTCAAAGTCAAAAGTGTTTACAGAAGTAATTTTCCATGAGTTACCATTCAAAAAATCTAAAACTTTAAGGTTATTGCCAATGATTGTATTACAATCAAAAGTTTCTATTTCCTTTAAAATTAAATTCAGCAAACCAAACAAAATTTTACCCGCTTTGTAATTATAACTATTAGTGCCACAGGTAACGAAGCGAAATTTTACTGGTTTCTTATGAAATTTAACAGTCGCAAAAAGGTAAGGAAATACAAAGTAATTCCTACTAATTCCAAATTTTTTATCAAAATCCAAAATACGTTTTTTTATTTTAGAGGGGTTTTCCGTTAACGTTTTATAAGATTCATTACAGGTATATTCCTTCAAAAGAAGATCCCTATAGAAAACTTTACAAATTAAGGCAAAGTTACTACTTGCTTTATCAACAGTAGCAATAATAAACTTTTCTTTTAATTTAGCTATACTAGTTTTTAAATCGAAATTATAATGAAATTTTTTAGAACAACCCTTATTATAATAGTCTCTAAAAAACAAAAAATCTTTTTTAAATAATACCATAAACTTTAATTTCCATTCTCTGAAATCCTCAAAAGGCCAACTATATTTATATGAAACTTTTAAAATAAAGACATCCAAATCCTTTTCCATAAATTCTATTATTTTAAGATTACTATAATTAAAGTTCAATCTAAATCCAGAACCCAAACTCATAATATTCCTTAATTGAACATCTTTTACAATATTTAAATCTCCTGAAACAATATGTCCAAAATCTGGATTAATATAATCTTTGTAGCAGTCTAAATCACAGTAACATTCATCCCCTTTAATTAAATCAAGATTCTTACTATAATCATTATAGTTACAAATAAGATTTTTTAATGTCTTGTCATAACTATAGGTAATTCTAATTTTAAAGCTATTTTTAAGAGGGAAAAGGCTATTACAATCTTTCAAAATATTCTTAAATTTAATAGAATCAAAAATCTTATCCCTAAAACACAAAACAAAATTTTCAAGAGTTTCTTCACTTATAGATTTTATTTTATTTAAATCTCTGAAACCAGTTTTATATTTAAATAAATCAATAACAATATCCTTTATAATCTGATTTTTAAATTTATAATTATCAAACTTACACCTCATAAACCATTTAATAACTTTATTTTTTAATCTAAAAATTTTATTTTTTATTTCATTAATATCATAAAAATTAACATAATCTTTATTTACAGAATCAATAGTATCAAAAATATCTGCCTTAAATTTACTTTTTCCTTTTCCTCTACTCCCTCTCTTGTTAAATGTAAAAAATGAATCCTTTAATCTAAATTTACTGAAACCGCAAAAATCACCCCTATTAACAACATTAATACCATTAAATTCTGAATTCAGGCCATATGGATAAATGGTTTTTAGTCTGTACATAAACATATTTTCAACTTTTAATCTGTCTTCCCTGTTGGGAACTATATCCAAAATATAAATGCTGATACTTTTAAATTTTAAAGTACCTGAAAGGGAATCAAAATTAGTAAACTTGAAAGTCAAAGCCGAACTCTAAAACCAAGAAGTATTTCAAAAAAGGGGGGAATCTAATTAAAAAAAGGAACTATACTAAAAATAAACTTACAAATTTAAAAGTATCAGCATTTATATTTTGGATATAGTTCCCAACAGGGAAGACAGATTAAAAGTTGAAAATATGTTTATGTACAGACTAAAAACCATTTATCCATATGGCCTGAATTCAGAATTTAATGGTATTAATGTTGTTAATAGGGGTGATTTTTGCGGTTTCAGTAAATTTAGATTAAAGGATTCATTTTTTACATTTAACAAGAGAGGGAGTAGAGGAAAAGGAAAAAGTAAATTTAAGGCAGATATTTTTGATACTATTGATTCTGTAAATAAAGATTATGTTAATTTTTATGATATTAATGAAATAAAAAATAAAATTTTTAGATTAAAAAATAAAGTTATTAAATGGTTTATGAGGTGTAAGTTTGATAATTATAAATTTAAAAATCAGATTATAAAGGATATTGTTATTGATTTATTTAAATATAAAACTGGTTTCAGAGATTTAAATAAAATAAAATCTATAAGTGAAGAAACTCTTGAAAATTTTGTTTTGTGTTTTAGGGATAAGATTTTTGATTCTATTAAATTTAAGAATATTTTGAAAGATTGTAATAGCCTTTTCCCTCTTAAAAATAGCTTTAAAATTAGAATTACCTATAGTTATGACAAGACATTAAAAAATCTTATTTGTAACTATAATGATTATAGTAAGAATCTTGATTTAATTAAAGGGGATGAATGTTACTGTGATTTAGACTGCTACAAAGATTATATTAATCCAGATTTTGGACATATTGTTTCAGGAGATTTAAATATTGTAAAAGATGTTCAATTAAGGAATATTATGAGTTTGGGTTCTGGATTTAGATTGAACTTTAATTATAGTAATCTTAAAATAATAGAATTTATGGAAAAGGATTTGGATGCCTTTATTTTAAAAGTTTCATATAAATATAGTTGGCCTTTTGAGGATTTCAGAGAATGGAAATTAAAGTTTATGGTATTATTTAAAAAAGATTTTTTGTTTTTTAGAGACTATTATAATAAGGGTTGTTCTAAAAAATTTCATTATAATTTCGATTTAAAAACTAGTATAGCTAAATTAAAAGAAAAGTTTATTATTGCTACTGTTGATAAAGCAAGTAGTAACTTTGCCTTAATTTGTAAAGTTTTCTATAGGGATCTTCTTTTGAAGGAATATACCTGTAATGAATCTTATAAAACGTTAACGGAAAACCCCTCTAAAATAAAAAAACGTATTTTGGATTTTGATAAAAAATTTGGAATTAGTAGGAATTACTTTGTATTTCCTTACCTTTTTGCGACTGTTAAATTTCATAAGAAACCAGTAAAATTTCGCTTCGTTACCTGTGGCACTAATAGTTATAATTACAAAGCGGGTAAAATTTTGTTTGGTTTGCTGAATTTAATTTTAAAGGAAATAGAAACTTTTGATTGTAATACAATCATTGGCAATAACCTTAAAGTTTTAGATTTTTTGAATGGTAACTCATGGAAAATTACTTCTGTAAACACTTTTGACTTTGAGAATCTGTTTGGCAGCATTCCTCACAATTTGATTGTGGGGGTATTTGAAAATATTTATGTTGAATTTGAATATGTTTTAAAAGTAGATAAGAAGTTTTGGCTTGATTTAATTAAGTTTTGCCTTTTTGAAAACGTTTTATTTAATGGAATTAATTATTTTAAACAAAATAAGGGGGTCCCAATGGGAACTAGTTTTTCAAGTGCGTTCTCAAATCTATTTTTATATTTTTACGAAAAAAATTTCAATAATATTTCCTTCTTTAGATATGTAGACGATCTTATAGTATTTAACTGCAATAATTTTGAGGAAATAAGCCTTAACATTTACCCTAATGAGCTTGTCTTGAACCGAACCGATGATGGTGAACAAATTACTTTCTTAGATCTTAAAATTAAGAAAAACAAGGAAAAATGGTTGATTGGACTTTATGATAAAAGGAAAGATTTTAATTTTGAAGTTAATAGCCTCACTTACTGGTTTTCATGTATTAGCAATAAAGTTTTAAAAAATATTATGTATTCACAAGTTAATAGAATCCGTAGGATTTGCAATAACAAAACAGATCTAGAATTGGCTATGAGTGGTTTAAAAAAGATTTTAATGGTTAACTGTTATCCATCTTATATGTTAACTGAAAGTTTCTGAGTCTCAGTGTTTCTTTACTTATGGATGCTTGATTTCAATTTAGGGCGAGATTGAAGCGCTAGTGAATGGCCCCACTAGCTGAAGAGGGTTTTGTGTTTCTGGGGGTTTGTATTTTACAATTTTATTTTTTATATTTAGTTTTGTAGGTAATTTTCCTTTTTTATTTGTGTAATTTTTGGTCTTGTCCTTTGGTATTTTTAAAAAATTTGTATATATTTATAATATTTTTGAAGGTTTGAGTTTGATTTCTGAAATCTGAGAAGTTGGGGGCTAAGGATGTAATTTAGCTTATGAGCCTACATCCTTTCAGAAACTTCTCTTTATTTACCCCTACATGGAGGGGCCTCCCTGATGAAGACTTCCATGTATTTTGGGGATATGGAATTTCTTTTGGTTTTGTTATATATATATATATATATATATATATATATATTGTTTTTGTCTTCAATTATTATCATTTTCAGAAACATATTTCATTTTAAAAATAATAGAATATTTTTCGCCTATCACTTCGTTTTCATATTGAAAAAATAAATAAAGTGCTATTATAGAACGCTAAATGTAACTTATAATCAAAAACAAAGTTTTTGCTAAAATGGTATAAAAAAAATCTCGCCAAACCCGATGTTTTTATGGCACCTCTTTAAACATTTTATTTATTTATTATTATTATTTTTAGTGTCGTGAAAGTAAAATCCTATAACAAAAGAACAATGAATCTAAGTGACCCGAAACTTCAACAATATGCTCCCAAAGCAATGAGAATTACTTAGATGTGTTGAAAATAATAATAATAATAGTAAATTTTAATATTCAAGTACTACTTACACTCAGAGTTCTCCGTGCAATAAACATATGAATTATTAACCCTTTGGGGACGAGTGACTTATGTTTATAAGTCACTCGTGAAACATAAGTGCCACTTATGTTTCACAGAAACTTATTCCCACCGGTTATTTTTATTGTAAATTTTACCTTATATAAGCCGAGCATTTTTGCAATTGAATAACATATTTTTTTCTGTTTTGAAAATCTTCTGGTACAATATTAAAATTTCAGCAAAGTGCTGTCGTCGCGAAAAAAATTAATGGTATTAAAAAAAGCGTTGTTAAAAAAATTACTTAAGATTATCAAAATGTGTCCAAAAGAAAGTTTACGTACAAATTACAATGTAACGGTCTTGCTTTGTGTATCATTGTGAACAAGCTACATTAATATATTTTATTTATTTCAATTTTCATTTAATGCTTTAAATCATTTTCAATTCAGAAAATTAGAATAACGGAATTCAATTCAAAAGTACATTAAAATATATAAAAACATGTAAAAGCGACCAAATGTATGCATTACTGCATTTAGTTACACAAGAATATTCGAAACATCATTTTAAGGCGACAATGTGTTCTTGCTTTTCAGTGCTTTTCAGCGTATGTGTGCTATACAGGGTGATTCTAATTTTTTTTACAATAAAAGAAGGGTGATAGTGCACATCATGACAAGCAATATTAAATAGGAGAATAAGGGTCCCAAATGTTTTCCAAAGGAGATAGCCGCCATTAAAGTTTAGGAACCAAAATTTCAAATAAACATAAAAAACGGAAAAATCGGTCGATTGATTTGCGGTTTTCACTAAAATTATTCTTTATGTCGGCATTTTCTTGAATTTAAATTATAAAGATAAATTTCAAAAAATGCTAATAGAGGGCGCTTTAGACTTTGGAGTAACGAACAACTATTTTTTGCCGGTATTATTTGCATCTAATTAAATGTTTTCGCAAGCTTAGACTCAAACTTAAATTTTGAGCTAAAAATCTGAAAAGTGGGGAGTGGTTAAATAGCATAAATTAAACTGTGTTCCGAGGGTCCAAATTTCAAATGATTACAAAAAAAGGAAAAATTGGTCGATTGATTTGCGGTTTTTACTAAAACTACTCTTTATGTAGGTATTTTCGTGAAAATAAATCATAAATATAAGTTTCAAAAAATGCCGATAGAGGCCGCTTTAGACTTTGAAGTAACGAACAACTCTTTTTTGGCGTTATTTTTTGCACCTTATTAAATGCTTTCGTAAGCTTAGACTCAATCTTAAATTCTGAGCTCAAAATCTGAGTAGTTGGGAGTGGTTAAATACACAAACTGAGCTATGCTCAAAGATCTCAAATTTCAAATGATTATAAAAAACGGAAAAATTGGTCAATTCGTTTGCGGTTTTCGCTAAAACTAATTTTTGAATCAGCATTTTCTTGAAAATAGATTTTACAAAATGCCGATAGAAGGCGCTTCAGACTTTGAAGTAGCGTACAACTATTTTTAACTGCTCATTAAATGCTTTCAAATGCATAGACTTAAATTTTGGGCTCAAATTCTGAATCGTTAGGAGTGTTTAAAAAACGAAAATTTGAATTGTGTTCGAGGAGTGGGAGGGTTAAATTTAAATTTCAGAACACATTTCAGTTTGCGCTTCTTAACCTCTCCCAGTGATTCAGAATTTGAGCTCAAAATTTAAGTTTAAATCTAAGCTTCCGAAAACATTTAATAAGCTTTTACAAGCATTTAATTAGAACCAAAAAAAAAAAAATGTTTAAAATTAATTGTTGGTTACTCTGAAGTTTAAGGCGCCCTCTAACGGATTTTTTTAAAATTTATCTTTAAAATTTATTTTCAAGAATATACTGACTTAAAGAAAAGTTTTATTTAAAACCGCAAACGAATCGACCAATTTTCCATTTTCTATAATTATTTTAAATTTGGAATTCCCCCACCTTAAACACAGTTCAGTTTGTGCTATTCAACTACTCCCTAGTATTCATATTTTGAGCTCAAAATTTAAGTTTAAGTCTAAGCTTCCGAAAACA
Organism: Maratus speculifer; assembly: GCA_964019185.1. Taxonomy (NCBI): domain Eukaryota; kingdom Metazoa; phylum Arthropoda; class Arachnida; order Araneae; family Salticidae; genus Maratus; species Maratus speculifer. The sequence continues at coordinate 174,158,711 of OZ025297.1, read as the reverse complement.
TTTAATGAGATGCAAAAAATAATTCTTCGTTACTCCAAAGACTAAAGCGCCCTATATCGGCATTCTTTGAAATTTATCTTTATAATTTATTTTTAAGAAAATACCAACATAATGAATAGTTTTAATGAAAACCACAAATCAATGAACCAATTTTTCTGTTTTTTTATAACCATTTGAAATTTGGACCCTCTGAACACAGTTCAATTTGTGCTATTTAATCACTCCCTACTTTTCAGATTTTGAGCTCAAAATTTAAGTTTGAGTCTAAGTTTACGAAAACATTTATTGAGATGCAAAAAATACCGGCAAAAAGTAGTTGTTCGTTACTCCAAAGTCTAAAGCGCCCTCTATCGGCATTTTTGAAATTTATATTTATAATTTAATTTTAAGAAAATGCCGACATAAAGAATAATTTTAGTGAAAATCGCAAATCAATCGACCGATTTTTTGTTCTTTATGTTTATTTGAAATTTTGGTCCCTAAACTTTAATGGCGGCTATCTTCTTTGGAAAACGTTTGGGAGCCCCTGATCTCCTATTTAATATTGTTTGTCTTGATGTGTACTATCACCCCTCTTTTATTGTAAAAAAAAAAAAAAGAATCACCCTGTATAGTCTACTCAGATAGGGTGACGCTCATGTTAAGCGAGAAAAAACTTGAACTGACGCGAGTAAATGACAGTTTTGAAAAAAGTACGATGATGTATATGTGTGTAACGAAGATCATGTTTTATGAACGCTTTTGCAGAACTGTGAAGTTACAAGACGGAAATATATTTTTTTGTACATACAGTGGTGGCCAAAATTGTGGACACTTTATGTAGCTTTTATTGCAAAAAGTAAAAATAACCTATCTATTGCGGCCGTCAGGGGAAAGCTCATCGGTAAATTTTGCTGTATTTTCGTCAATCGAGAACCCTAGGTCCCAAAACCTCTCTCCGTTGAAATGTTGACATACATATATATACTATATATATATATCTATATCTATACCTACATCTATATCTATCTATCTATCTATCTATCTATCTATATATATATATATATATATATATATATATATATATATATACAGGGTGAGCAAAAAGTCCGTAAAAACTTTAAAAATTCATAAAAACCGAAAAAATAACCGAAATGAAAAACGGTTTGCAGGGTTAGTATCTATAGGTTACGGGGATTTTTTTAAGAAATGAAAAAAATAATTCAAAAACAGCCAATAGGTGGCGCTGACATACCCAAATCAAAGAAAAGATACCCAAATAAAGAACAGAATGTTTCCTCAAACCGCCGAACAAGCTTTATGAGGCCTGCCGCTGTTAAAGGCCCCTTTCCCGTCCTCAAATCCTTTTGAAGTCGGAATTTACGCAAAGCAATAGTCGCTGATTCCTTGTTCATGTAAAGTAACTTCACCAACAAAGCTTTGGCCTTCGCAGTGAGCATCCTTGATCAAGTTCACGGCTCACAACGGTGAACTAGTTGTGGATTAGGAGCGCAAGCTCTTATAACCGGTTCATTTGCATATTTCCGCGGAAATCGCAAGTACCAGCGCCATCTGTCGGCTGTTTTTTGAATTATTTTTTATTTCTGTCTTAAAAAAATCCCCGTGACCTATGGATGCTAACCCTGTAAATCGTTTTTCATTTCGGTTATTTTTTTCGGTTTTTATGAATTTTTAAATTTTTACGGACTTTTTACTCACCCTGTATATATATATATATATATATATATATATATATATATATACACATATATATGAATTTTGTCATGCTGTAACTATCGAATTTATGAACCGATATGGATGAATTTTTTTATATGCATAATAGGAGTACTATTGTCTCGACCGAGTTTGTTGGCCAGCTTCATCCAACATCTTGTTTGAAAATAGCGATCAATTGATTCTTTTGAATTTTTTATGTTTTTTAACTTTGTATACTTATAGAAAAAGTTCCGTTTCACAAAATGCAAACTCTTATATATCATTTTAACCCCCCCATTGCCGCGATTTGATATATCCGTTCATTAGGCTGCAATTCAAGCTTTTTTAAATTAAAATAATTCTTCAAATATAATCCAGTTTTATGAAATTAAGTTACGATTCATACTTTCAAGTCTTAAAATCATATACGTAAAAAAATATATACCATGTTATAAAATTCCTCTTATAATATAATAATCTTAAATAAATTTCAGTGAAAACAACATTACAATTTACCAAACTTATAAACATTTTCAAACAATGTTTGGAATCGTTAAAGAAAATACAACATATTGGACCATTTTACAGAATTCTAGGATTTTTTTCACACGAAAATTTATATTAACAAAATAAATCTCTTTATTGGACACAAAAAATATATTAATAAAAAAAACTGTATGAAATATTGTATTACATTTTAAATGAAATATTGATAAATATTTAAATTGGATGGAAGTTTGACATAGTTTTTTACGAACAATAATAAACTGAAATTAAAGCTACCTTAAGTTCCTGCAAATGTAAATTTAAGTCCATAACAAACAAGAAAAAAATGTATCGCAGTGCATTCTGAACATATTACAATGCTTTAAATGTTTATTTTTCTTCATTTGTTTGTTCTATCTAAGATCACACACTAAAAGATTTCACTTCTCATCTGTTGCTCTTTAATTGTGTAAACGGAAAATAAGAACATTAAGCAGATGTCTGTGTTGTGAATTGTAAATATAATAATCAAATAACATGTTTACAATATTCCTGAAATAATATTTTTCTAAATGTTTCACATTACGTAGACATAGGTATTACTGATTTTTTCATAACTGATATTTTTAGAAAAAAAAATACGATATGTTTACGCATTTATTTTATAAAATTTAAACATCAAAATATTTATTTTAAGCTTATGAACATAAGACAAAAGAAAATATTCTTTTCTTTTATTGTATTACTACTAATAAAAATTTATTAATTTCGTAAAATTTCAAAATTTAGTCTTTTTTTCAAAATTATTTTTTTAAAGAGGTCTGATTTGCTAAAATTTATGTTACGATTCTTTATATTAAACTTCACACAGGGTGCAATTGGCTATTTGGAAGCTTATAAAGATATAGGAAATATTTGATGTATTTATCACTTTATTTACCCCTTTCAACTCAAAGCATATGTGTGTTTTTGAAAAAAAAATGATGGATGCATATATTAAAATAATAATTTTTATTACAAAGAGGAAAAAAAGCTAAGATGAATACTGAGTATGTATATATGTATATGAATGCCGTAGGCTAATCGAGAAATTTCGCTCTTTGCAAAGAGCAAGGATAACCAATCTGCGACGAACGTGCCACAGAGAAACCAGTATTTATCTACAGAAACAAACTACCTTCTTTGATGAAAGAAAATTATCCATTTAAAAAGGACAAAATTAAAGGATATTCGTTGTTAAACTTCTACAATGAATGCTATTTGTGAATAAGAGATGTTAATTTCCTTTTTAATTTCAATTTCTAATATATAATAACTCAAAAGAAATAATTAACTATCGTAAATTATTAAAAATTAAGAATATTCTACACATGTAAATACTTGAACATGAATCAAAACTACTTATTTCTACTTAACAAAAATACCCCAGGGAAAGATATTTTTTAAACTCAACTAATTCAGTCGTTTTCACAACTGTTCGTCACCTGAGAATAATAAGGTTCTATCTGTGTTTTTGAAAAAAATTAACTTACGGATATTGAATGGTTCTATTTGTATATATGAAGGGATTTCTGGGTTATATTAATACTATAGTATGAGTGTAAGACCATATGTAAATAACATGAATTTGCTGCAAAAATGTTTTCATAGATACAAATAGAACCTATCACTAAGTCATTTTTTACAAAGACCCAGATAGAAATTCATTTTTATCAGGTGACGTGTTGTTAAATCTACATCATATGAGTATATCAGAACATTTTACAATTTTTTCATATATTTAAAAAAATGTGCAACATATTAAAGAGAGAAAATCTCCATTTAAATTTATAGAGCACAATAATGAATGCAATAACAATATTGTTGTTCATTCGAATGTAATTATTTAGTTATTAATTGACGAACACTTTCAATTTTGGTCACTTTAAATGAAATTTAATGATATACTTGTCGAGTTCCTAAAACTCCAGGATTACAAATAATTAAAGATAAAAAATACTATTTGGGATAAGCCTGTATAATAAAAGATACGAAATGACGTATTTCTGTTGCAAATAAATAGGTTGATATTGCACATTATGTGTATTCATTTGTGTAAAAATACAACATAAATGCATAAAGCTGATCGATTTCATTTAAAATTTGAAAAGATTCTTGATGTTTATTGCTTATATATCATGCAGGGTTTTCAGCCGAATACAACAATAGTTAATTTTTTTCTTTGCAAAATGTAGTAGAAACAATAAAGTGCAGTTGGAATGCAAATAAATCTAGAATTTTATGAAATGACAACAATTGTATGAAATACTTTTTATCTGTTCATACTCTACAATAACAAAGATTTTTTTATATGATTTAAGAGACATGATTTAATAAATATGGAACAACATATATGAAAAATCCAGTCAAATTACGTAAATACTTTATTAGATGTTGGCGATAAAGTGAAGTGTTTATTTATTTATTTTTTATTTTATTTTATTTTATTTTTCGCCTCCTAAAAACAGTTTAATGATAATACATTTTCCAAAAATAATCATTTTAATTATTTTTTCCCTTTTTTATTTACTCTGTAACTTTTCTTAAAAACCACCAGAACGAGCTTATTCCGTTAGAAAAATAATTATAAAAATTTATTTATCCATTGACATTTATTAAAAATTAAGTACTTTGATAAATCTCGATTAATAAAAAATGATTATTTGTGGAAAAGTCTTCATCATTCAACTATCATTAACCTTTGGACAGTTTTACAAAAGGGCAAAACTGTAATGTTTTTTTCTGTGCGTTTTGTTTTAAATGCTAAAATAAGATCATTCTTTCAACCACATGTAAAGAAACATAATCCCAAATATGTATGAAAAAATAATCATTGTTCAATAGAAAAAAAATCTATTAAATATAATTATACTATTTTAATTAGTGTTCCCTGAACAACCTCGATGATTAGGTTCTGCGTACGTCAAAATCGCAACTCAAAAATACTATTTTTATATTCTTTTCGCACTACTTTTTTAAAAAATACATTTTGTGTTAAACTTTCTTCCTATTTTTGTCAATGCGTACGTAAAAGATTTTTCTTTTTAAAAAATGGTGCGAATGTTGAAATGTTCTGCATTCGAGTAATCAAAACTCACGAATGTTAATGGAGTTCTGTATTGCTTATATTGCAGTAAAAAAAAAAATGTGAACGTATTAAGTACGCAACTAAGTTTTTGGATTTCACACATAGATGGTGCTAATGACACTTGTAGACGACTTACATGTTTGAAGTTATGTTTCTAATAGCTTAGACATCTGTTAGCAACAAACTGTTGTAATACTAAAACATATCTCAACGCAAAAATATTTCTCTAACAATTAAGATGTCGAGTTTTGTGCCAGATAAACAGCGTTTGCGGAAAGTTTTCTTTTTCTGCTTTAATCTGAAAAAAATTGCAACTGAAGGACGTCGTTTATTAAGAAGGCTTACGCCGAACATGCACCATTAGAAAGTACTTTTAAAAATTTGTTAAAATCCTTTAGAAGTGGCGATTACTCTAGAAAATCTAAACAATTGTGGATACCAATGTGCAACCGTTATTAAAAAAAAAAAAAAAAAAAAAAAAAAAAAAAAAAAAAAAACAAGATTAATTTTAGGAGGCATTAAAAATCACTCGCCAAAATATTTTCAAATGTTTAAATGTCATGAAAATAATTGAAAAGAAAGTAAAATAGTGCCGCATGAGTTAAAATGCGAGACATGAAGAAGTGAGAGAAGGTGAAAAGTCGATCAACCATTGTCAAAATTTTGCTTTTGCGACACAGAAGAAAGAGCTTCTTGCATCGAATTGTTATTAGCGATGAAAAGTGAATATATTTCGAGAATTTTAAATGCAAAAAATCGTGGCTTACACCTGGCGAAATATCACCATCGAACTGCATGGCCAAATCGATTCGGAAAGAAGACAATGCCCACACTGTAAAAACAAAATACCCAAATTGGGTTGAAAGATTTTTGGGTACAGCATTGTTCAAATTTGGAAAGTTCAGTTTGTAGCACAAAATCGTTTTAAAAAAGTCTGATTTTTTAATGACATTAAAACAATTAAAATATCTTAGATAGTATATACATTATACCTCAGAAATTTTGATTAATTTAATGTTAATAAAGATCTGCTGTGTTTTGAACCATTTTGGGTTATCTATTTTGGGAACAATACTCTACCATTTTGGAATCCATACTGTACCATTTTAGAAACATTACTATACCTAGAAGTCTTGCAACCCAATTTGGGTCTTCAATTTTTACAGTGCAGCGTTTGTTGGGACTATAAACAAATCTTGTACTATGAGCTGCTGAAAATGGGCGAAACTGAAAATAGTTACACAATGCATTGCTCGAAAAATGGTCAGAATGGTAAATTTGACACAAACGAGTGATATTGCAGCATGACAATGTTTCGTGCTATCGCAATACAATTGTTCATTTCGACACAAAATGCAGAAATACGATCTGCTACCGGACCCGCCATGTTTGCGAGACCTGGCTTCTTCCGATTATAGCTTATTCTGGTCGATTGTATATGGCTTAGCTAGGATACACTTAGCTAATTTCAATGACATGGAGAATTATTTGGATAATTAGTTTCGGTCCAAGGATGCGTCGTTTTATCGTCGCGGCATTCATTGATTCTCAGAGGAATGGCAAAAATGTGTAGCTAGCTAGGGACGATACTTTCAAAAAATTATTTTTTACATTCTTCTATCTTCAATATAAGAAAGTATTGTAATCAAAATTTTTTCGACTTCCGTTTTCGACGGATTTACACGTTTTAGGGGTCTGAGATTCCAAAAAACATGTTTTTCAAAATGTCTGTCTGTCCGTGTGCCTGTATGAGTGTATGTCCGTATATCGCCATTCTACCATCAAAAAGCGTATAAAGTTATGCATAGATTTGAACCAAATTTTTGTGAAGGTTCTTAACTGTGGCAAGTAAGTCCTCCTTCAGTTTTGAAATTTTCCGCCGGAAGGGGGAGCTGCAATCGCGATGTATGTGCTATTTTCAATATTGTACCGACCTAAAGTATATGAAGTTATGCATCGAATTAAACCAAATTTTTTGTGTAAGTGTATGGCTATGGCTAGTTGGTCCTCCCTGAATTTGAAAAAAAATCCGCCGGATGGAGGCGCTGCAATCGCGATTTTTGTGCCATTTTCAATATTGTACCGACCAATAGTACACTATATTGCCATTGATTATGGGACACTTGCGATTTTAGACATTTTACTAAATATCTAGAAAAATACATGAGGAATCATCTCGAAACTCTTAGTGTATAAATATAATAGTATACGTCATACATCTCCGTGAAGATTTTTTACCGAAACGCCATAGGGGACCGTCAACAAATTAAAAAAGAATGAATATCTTTTGAATAACCCTGTCAAAACTAATGTAGCAAAAGCGCTCAAACTCTAGATTATGATTGAATGCCTTATTGTAATACACTGTGTTCATTTTTATGCAAATAGCATGCACACTCGCATAGTAATTAAGGTTTTTATAAAAATGGTCCCAAAAAAATAATTTATAAAAATGGTTTTTTTTCATTTTTGTATTTTATCAACTGAAGCTATCGAAACTTTTAATTCAAGTTTACAATTTAATAGGTGTAGAAATAAATTATAACATTGAATTTAAATTCTAAAAAAACATGAATTTTTAAAATTATTCTTATACGTTAGTAAAATCAGATAATTATTAAAATATCCACAAATGCATTCTTTATACAGTTCTTTACAAAAAGAAATAGTTTATGTCTTTCTTCCACATATATGACTTGAAGGAACAAATTCAAAGAAACATTTTTCCAGATGCGTTATGAGTAAAATTTTGAAAAGAAAATATTGAGATTTTGTTGCAACAGTATTCTTTTGTTAACATTCTTTAAATTCTGAAAACGGTGATTTGAAAAGATGTTGAAATCTTTTGTTGGGTAGCAAACTGTAAGTTTTGAAGACATTTTGCATTTGCAGAAGTATTTAAAATATGAAATGCAACATTTATTAAAACAAAAACAAATGATTTAAATAATATTCTAAAGAATTCTTATATCACGCATTTGTTTTTATTTTAAAGGCATTTACCTAGAAAAAATAGTGGTGTAACATTTCTTATCATTGCATTTAATGCACGTAAGAATATCAAACGAATATAGTTCAATCAAAGACATGATTACAACTACTGTATTTTATAGATACCTTTTATAAATCATTAAAATATCAATTAAATAATACTTGTCATAAGGAATGTAAAATTCGAATATATATATTTAAGCTGTAAAATGTTTATTAAAAATACATATTCATAAAAAAAAACAGTATATGAAAGTTTCTTATGGGTACGGTTATTATACAAGTGATATTTTTACATAGAAATACAAGAAATTATTTTTAAAAGCAATAATTCAAGAACAATAACAAAGGAAAAAAACATCATAAAAATTGCAGCGAAAAATTATCCATGTTTAAATTATAATACGCTGTGTGTTAATCTAATTTACGGCATGTTTGCATATTTTTTTCTTTTTAGTTGTTGCAAGGTAAAGCAGATGTAGTGCCTGTTTGTTTATTTCTGCAAATACTTTCCTTAAAAATTCATATTATTCTTCTGATTGCCGTTGTTTCTATTTAATTTGTATTTCATAAACTTTTCAATTAATAACACTCACAATTTACCCTGTAAAAATTAGATTTTTTGTTAGAAAGCATGTAAACAGATTTTGCCGACAAATTCTATCACGTCTGTGTTTTTCCCGGGATAATAATTTTTAGCAATATGCATAGACACGAGATAACTAAGATTATTCCAAGAAACAGTTAATGAGACATTCATTTTTTGTATGTCATATGCAGGAGAAGAATTCATTTTTCAAAGTGTAACAGACACAAAATAGATGTACGCCATGAAAAATTTTTCCACGCACAATCCTTTACAAATATGTGGTTTAAATAGATGCATAACTTCATCTAATTTTGGTTGGTAAAATACTAAAAATTCCAAATCGTGATTGCAGCGCCCCCTTCCGGCGGATTTTTTTCAAATTCAAGGAGGACCAACTAGCCATAGCCATACACTTACACAAAAAATTTGGTTAAATTCGATGCATAACTTCATATACACTATATTGCCATTGATTATGGGACACTTGCGATTTTAGACATTTTACTAAATATCTAGAAAAATCCATGAGGAATCATCTCGAAACTCTTAGTGTATAAATATAATAGTATAAGTCATACATCTCCGTGAAGATTTTTTCCCGAAACTCCAAAGGGGACCGTCAACAAATTAAAAAAGAATGAATATCTTTTGAATAACCCTGTCAAAACTAATGTAGCAAAAGCGCTCAAACTCTAGATTATGCTTGAATGCCTTATTGTAATACACTGTGTTCATTTTTATGCAAATAGCATGCATATTCGCAGAGTAATTAAGGTTTTTATAAAAATGATCCTAAATTTTTCCAAGTTTTTTTATTATAATTTTCAGAGTTCTTAATATAAAATAATATTTTTTTTCAGAAAATATGACAAACAACATTGCACACAGTACCCTGTAATCAGAATTAAAAAATAATAAAAATTGTATGAAATATGAGTAGGTTTACTATATAATTTTTTCTGCGCATGCGTCAAAGATATCAAAACTTCATTTACATATTATGTTAGCTAAATGTATAGAGCAACTTTTGTAAAAGTCTCAAAATTATAGCTTGAAAATTCTGAAAGTAATCGTCTATAGAAAAGGGACAAAATCCGTTGTTTCTAAAATGAAGCAAAAAAATGAGGGATTTTATCCAAATGCAGTAGTACATCCCATATTGTATATTCTATATTGACACTAATCGATGAATATATAGATACAACCCCTCTTGTTTTTGCTTCATTTTGAGAATAACGGATTTTCGACTTATTCAATTGACGATTATTGTCAGAATTTTCAAGTTATGATTTTGTGACTTTCACAAAAGTTGCTCTATACATTTAGCTAACATAATATGCAAATGAAATTTTGATATCGTTGACGCATGCGCAGTAAAAAATTATTTAGTAAACCAACTCATTTTTTATACAATTTTCATTATTTTTTAATTCTGATTACAGGGTACTGTGTGCAATGTTGTTTGTCATATTTTCTGAAAAAAATAATATTTTATATTAAGAACTCTGAAAATTATAAGGAAAAAACTTGGAAAAATTTAGGATCATTTTTATAAAAACCTTAATTACTCTGCGAATATGCATGCTATTTGCATAAAAATGAACACAGTGTATTACAATAAGGCATTCAATCATAATCTAGAGTTTGAGCGCTTTTGCTACATTAGTTTTGACAGGGTTATTCAAAAGATATTCATTCTTTTTCAATTTGTTGACGGTCCCCTTTGGAGTTTCGGGAAAAAATCTTCACGGAGATGTATGACTTATACTATTATATTTATACACTAAGAGTTTCGAGATGATTCCTCATGGATTTTTCTAGATATTTAGTAAAATGTCTAAAATCGCAAGTGTCCCATAATCAATGGCAACATAGTGTATATGAAGTTATGCATCGAATTTAACCAAATTTTTTGTGTAAGTGTATGGCTATGGCTAGTTGGTCCTCCTTGAATTTGAAAAAAATCCGCCGGAAGGGGGCGCTGCAATCACGATTTGGAATTTTTAGTATTTTACCAACCAAAATTAGATGAAGTTATGCATCGATTTAAACCACATTTTTTGTAAAGGATTGTGCGTGGGAAAATATTTCATGGCGTACATCTATTTTGTGTCTGTTACACTTTGAAAAATGAATTCTTCTCCTGCATATGACATACAAAAAATGAATGTCTCATTAACTGTTTCTTGGAATAATCTTAGTTATCTCGTGTCTATGCATATTGCTAAAAATTATTATCCCGGGAAAACACAGACGTGATAGAATTTGTCGGCAAAATCTGTTTACATGCTTTCTAAGAAAAAATCTAATTTTTACAGGGTAAATTGTGAGTGTTATTAATTGAAAAGTTTATGAAATACAAATTAAATAGAAACAACGGCAATCAGAAGAATAATATGAATTTTTAAGGAAAGTATTTGCAGAAATAAACAAACAGGCACTACATCTGCTTTACCTTGCAACAACTAAAAAGAAAAAAAATATGTAAATTAGATTAACACACAGCGTATTAAAATTTAAACATGGATAATTTTTCGCTGCGATTTTTATGATGTTTTTTTCCTTTGTTGTTGTTCTTGAATTATTGCTTTTAAAAATAATTTCTTGTAAATTAAACTTTCCATAAACAAAAAAAAGCGGTTTTCGAAATACATTTATTTTTCTATGTAAAAATATCACTTGTATAATAACCGTACCCATAAGAAACTTTCATATACTGTTTTTTTTTATGAAGATGTATTTTTAATAAACATTTTACACCTTAAATATATATATTCGAATTTTACATTCCTTATGACAAGTATTATTTAATTGATATTTTAATGATTTATAAAAGGTATCTATAAAATACAGTAGTTGTAATCATGTCTTTGATTGAACTATATTCGTTTGATCTTCTTACGTGCATTAAATGCAATGATAAGAAATGTTACACCACTATTTTTTCTAGGTAAATGCCTTTAAAATAAAAACAAATGTGTGATATAAGAATTCTTTAGAATATTATTTAAATCATTTGTTTTTGTTTTAATAAATGTTGCATTTCATATTTTAAATACTTCTGCAAATGCAAAATGTCTTCAAAACCCACAGTTTGCTACCCAACAAAAGATTTCAACATCTTTTCAAATCACCGTTTTCAGAATTTAAAGAATGTTAACAAAAGAATACCGTTGCAACAAAATCTCAATATTTTCTTTTCAAAATTTTACTCATAACGCATCTGGAAAAATGTTTCTTTGAATTTGTTCCTTCAAGTCATATATGTGGAAGAAAGACATAAACTATTTCTTTTTGTAAAGAACTGTATAAAGAATGCATTTGTGGATATTTTAATAATTATCTGATTTTACTAACGTATAAGAATAATTTTAAAAATTCATGTTTTTTTAGAATTTAAATTCAATGTTATAATTTATTTCTACACCTATTAAATTGTAAACTTGAATAAAAAGTTTCGATAGCTTCAGTTGATAAAATACAAAAATGAAAAAATAAATGTCATCTTGAAAAAAAAAATACATTATAATTAAAAAAACTTGCAGGAAGTTCTATTAATAATAAAAAAAATACTAGGAAAATAATTTATAAGGATATTTATTCACGATTTGAAATCATTTGTAGAATTTATTTACTGTTATTAATTCATTAGTGTTAATTTGTTTACTCTTTTATTTATTAGTAGTACACGCGCTTTAAATTATTCTGTAACGTTATTCCATGAAATTGGTGGCACTCTTGCTGCCACTAGTTTTATGGTGGCATAGCCGATGCAATCGATTTAACTGAAATAACTGGTGCAAGATTATACTAATATGTAATTTCACTTAAGTGAGATAAATTTAAATTACACCACTATAGAAGATTAAAAAGTTACTACATAATTGTTTTACAGCATAATCTTATTTATTAATAGCAGAATGATAATCTCATTGATTTAACTATAGAAAAAAAAAAAAACATCGTGTATGAAAAATTGTTAAATGATTGAAAAAAATGCTATGACCCATATGTCTGAGAAAAAGTGATAATTATAAACATTATTACTATAGACAATAAAAGTCATTTTAAAGAAAGTATATATTCCTAGTAAAAACGAAAACTTCCTTTTTACGTAATATCGGAAAGGAAATTCATAACATGACACACATTTGTTTTTGTTTTCTTGCACATTTTTCTTTTGTTTCGTTTGAAATATACTTAAACAATGTAGTGAAATAACAACAGACAATATATAAGCAGAATAATGCAATTACAATATAACTACCTAAACATTTAATGGTTTATGGTTTGGTATTAGATATTTTTGTCTACTTAAGGGTGAACGCAGACAAACTTTTTTTTTCTTTCTTCTAGCTTCGCAAAAAAGTATTAAATTGTTGAAAATTTTCGAATTCCGGTTTTCGACGGATTTACACGTTTTAATAGACAGAGAACATGTTTTACATAAACATGTTTTTACAAAATATATGTTTTTTATTCTGTAACTTTGTGTTTATATATAACACGCAAATTCTGTGAGAGCTGAATCTCAAGAATTAATCAGTGGGATTTAATAAAATTTTGCATTCAATTAGTCCCTCATATAATCTCGCGCTAATTGTGCTTTGGTATTCTGCATTTTACACGATTATCACAATAGCTAATTCTCACGAATCAATGCATGGATTTTTATAAAACTTCAGATTATATAAGTCAATATATAATTTTGTGCTGATTACTTTTTAGTGTAAAAATCCTAACAATTACACATTGCTATGCGGCTTTATTCATGGTTATCTCAACAGCTGTATCTATGGAAACTACTTCACGAATTTTCATCAAATTTCAGATTCAATTAGTACTTGATATAAATTAGTGCTTTTACATTTTCGTAAATATTACATTTTCATAAATAGGCTATTAGTTAGCACTGCTAAGCAGTGTTATTCATGGTAATCTCAATAGCTGTATCTAATGAACTTGTTCGCGAATTTTCATCAAAATACAGATTCAATTAGTTCGTAACACAAATTAGTGTTTTTACGTTTTTGACATAAATCACCCATCAGTTGACGCTACTATGCGGCATTATTCATGGTTCTCTCAATAATTCTATCTAAAGAACTAGTTCACGAATTTTCATCAAACTTCAGATTCAATTAGTACCTGATATAAATTAGAGATTTTAGGTTTTTGGCATAAATCACCCATCAATTGGAGCTGCTATGCGGCATTATTCACGGTTACATCAATAGCTGTATCTAAAGAACTACTTCAAGAATTTTCATCAAACTTCAGATTCAATTAGTACCTCATATAAATTAGAGCTTTTACATTTTTGGCATAAGTTGCCCTTCAGTTGGCGCTGCTATGGGGCATTATCTATGGTTATCTCAAAGCTGTATCTAAAGAACTAGTTCACGAATTTTCATCAAACTTCAGATTCAATTAGTATCTGATATAAATTAGTGCTTTTACGTTTTTGGCATAAATCGCCCATCAGCTGGCACTGCTATGCGGTATTATTTATGGTTATGCCAATAGCTGTATGTAAAGAACTAGTTCAAGAATTTTCATCAAATTTTAGATTCAATTAGTCCTTGATATAATTAGTTTTTTTCCGTTTTTGCATAAATCGACCATCAGTTGGCACTGCTATGCTGTATTTATCACGATCAACGCAGTAAATCTATGTCGAGATATAAAGTATCTTTTTTTTTATCTAACTCTAGTTTCAGGCAGTTTCCGATATCAGTTACACCCCATTCGGTTATGGAGTAAATTGTCGAACAGGTGGCATTTAACCGATTTCCGCAATAGTTTTATCTCTAACTTAACACACGGATTTTCATCAAATTTCAGATTCAGTTAGAATATGACATGAGTTTTTGTTGATTTGAATTTGGGTTAAATCACCTAAACGGCGGTCCTACTATGCTTCATTTTTCTGGATGTATTAACATGTATGAGAAAGAAGAAAATGTTGGACTTCGGACTATTTTTCGTAATTTAATATTCATATCTCGTGAGTCCTATATGAAAAATCAATTTAATATCTCGAAATTCTGAAAAAATTGAGCGATAGATGGAGTTCGTTTTTAGTTTTTCTTTAAAACTCTCACACGCACGCACAGGTTAATATTAGGTGCACAACTTAGTTTCGGGCTTTATTTGATCCATGAAAAATGGAAAATTTGAAGTGAAATTCAAAATTAGTTGGATGTTCCAATCCCAAAACTTTCTTCTATCTCATACGTACATTTTATTATTTAAAAAAATAGTTACTCATTTTAATGCTTTAATAATTTTAGTTCAATACGATATCAACTTTCATTTTCATCTTAAATTTCTGCTTCAGTCAATTAATCGGAGTTAAAACGAATTTACGTCTCTGTACGAGCCGATGGACAATAGAATGACAGGCAGATTTTTTTTCAAATTCAGGGAGGACCTACTTGCCAAAAAATAATCATATACAAAATATTTAATTCAGTTCTAGAACTAACTTCATACACTTTTAGGAGGTGCATTTTTGAAAATGGTATAAAATTCTCTATTGCAGCACATTTTTTCGGCGGATTTTTTTCAAATTCAGGAAGGACTCACTAGCCATAGCCATGCACTTACACAAAAAATTTCGTTCAATTCGATGCATAACAGCTGCATAAACATAATGATTTTTTTTTTCAAATTCAAGGAGGACCAACTAGCCATAGTCATACACATACACAAAAAATTTTGTTCAATTCGATGCATAATTTCATATACTTTTGGTCGGTAGAATATTGAAAATGGCGCAAAAATCACGATTCAAGCGCCCCCTTCGGTCGGATTTTTTTTTAAATCAGGGAGGACCAACTAGCCATAGTCATACAGATACACAAAAAATTTTGTTCAATTCGATGCATAACTTCATATACTTTTGGTCGGTACAATAATACAAATGGCACAAAAAACGCGATTGCAGCGCCCCATTCCGGCGGAATATTTCAAAACTGAAGGAGGACCTGTTTGCCACAGCCGAAAACATTCACAAAAAGTTTAGTTCAATAACTTCATACGCTTTTTGATGGTAGAATGGCGACATACACACAGACACACACACACTCGGACAGACAGGCATTTTGTAAAAACATGTTATTTCTTTTTTTTTTAAATCTCAGACCCCTAAAACGTGTAAATCCATCGAATACCGGAAGTCGAAAGAAATTCGATTACAATACTTTCTTCTATTGAAGATAGAATAAAGTAAAAAACGTCAACTGTTTGTGATGCTATAAACGTTAAACACTCCTGGAAACCCAGTATGAAAATAGAGTGTAATTTCTCTCTGATGTGGAGAACAAGATAGAACATATACATTTCACTTCACAAAAATGGCAAAATGAACTTTATTCGAAATAGATGAATATACAATTGTTATCTGCGGAGAAAAATGCTATAAATTTACGAAATAACTAGTTGAAGCAACCTTTAACTTGACATGATTCCAAGAACAGGTGATATGCGACTTTTATTTCGTTTACACCTCAGCATCTGAATTTAGAAATAATATCTCTATACACACCATGTGGCAACCATCATTCTATTTTCTTATCAAAACGATTTAAAAACTACGATGGGTTAATATTAAAAAAAAATGTGGATACAATGGCAGATAAAGTACTAACAGTTCAGTGAGATACATTAACCTATAGGGAAAGAGGTATGTCATGCATTATGTGGGATACATTCACTGTCAGTCTGTAATACAGTAAATATTTCTGCAGTTAAAGGAAAATGAAGATTCAGAATACTGATTTTGATATAGGCTTAAGGCGCTTTTGATACTGAATCTACTATATCACTTGAACCAAACAGCTTGAGTTGCAAATTTGACAAGTTGATTGAGTCGTAAGTTTTTCGTCGTCCGAGTTTCAATCGTAAGTTCTCCACTATCAATGAATTACGCTGTATATATATATATATATATATATATATATATATATATATATATATATATATATATATATATATATATATTTCCTGTAAGAATGGGATCTCTCGAACCACACCACATTCCGATATGTACTACTCATAACCGATAGGTACACTGTTAAAAATAAAGGTGACAAACCGGTGCCATTTGGGACCCGGAGGTGAAAAGGCGGTGCCATTTGGAACCCTAGGGTGTCATAAGAGCTTGAATATGTGGTTGGGGTGACGACAGATTTGTTCCTAGATGATGGGAGCTAAATAAGGTGCCATGCACTTCGTATTGGTAGCAATGTACCACCTCTTTGGGTGACTGGCAACTTGCGCATGCGCTATGACGTGTGTCTTCCTGCTTTCGGTGTCGGCAAGTAAAGTTTACGGGTGTGAGCAAAGCAAAACATGGCGGTGTGTAAATTGGCTATATTAATTGAGGACTAACCACTGAGCTACAATAAAACAACAACGAGGACTTAATGATCCGATTTGCGCGACCAGTGAACCGGACAAAGTCTGATTAAAGGTAAGATTTAATTTTATTTAATTGTATTTTATTGTTACGTTAATTTATCGTACATCCCTATATGTAATGTCATAAGAAAACAGTAAATTAGATTTTTTTGTTAGTATGATTGATTGGTAAGTTTATTATGTGAAGCTACAAGCTACACTCTCACCAAAATACTCGCTTGCTAATATTAAACTTATGAGGCAGTTATTTTACAATTTCTCGTTTACATGTCAATATTTTTAAATGATTTATCGAGGCCTTAGCTAGGGCCTTAACTATTTATCGAGGCCTTAGGAGCAATTGGAGCAAACTGCTCTAGGCACGGGAATCCTAAGGATGCACAATTAAAAAGAGCGAAATGAAAGATTGTAAAAATATTTACATATTTTTTCATTACAAATCAGTTATTATAGACGAATCTTGTTGCAATCGGAATATTCTATGACCATTTTACCTTGCGTTTAAACTCAACTGTTTAGATTTAACCCTTAACTGCTGTTAGTGGTCTCAGACACCGTGAGTTTTTCAAGTTTCACAGTTTAACTTGTAATTTTTAGTTTAACAATAAATACTGGTCAAATTTTTTTAGTTTGGAGTCTTATTACTACCTCTAAATACTTTTGAATAGCTGAATTTGATTTATAATATTCTTGTACATAAAGTTTAATACATAAATAGTATTCTGAGAATTAATGAAACATTTTATTCATCTTCAGATTAAATGGTCTGACAGACAGGTCATATAGTAGTTATGTAACAGTTTTTGTCAGAGCAGTTAAGGTTAAAATATGTTTTTGCGTCTATATACAGTTAAAAGCAATTAATTTTATTCGCGAAGTTTTAATTTTAACCTTTACACGGGATCTCGGACAGCATCTGGCCGGCTTTGCATATATTGTCGGATAGATGCTATCCGAACCCCTCCAGTAAAGGCTAATTCACACCATATTGCAGCCTCGCGTAACTTCTCTAATATTGTTTCAGTATACCTGATTTGTCTTTATTTGAGAGGGGGGGGGGACTTTTTCATTTAAGACAATTGAATACTTGCAAATCTTAAAGTAATCAAAACTTATTTACAGGGTTTTCATTATTAATATTTTCATTATTAACCACCATTATTTCCAAAATAATCTTCATAACAAGATTAGATCGGTGGGAGGTGGTAGCACGGACAATCATTTAGTCTCATTTAAAAATAAAAATCAGGGATAAAACCTCGATTTGCATATTAAAACGTTATTAGTCAGCCAAGTCATACATTGGTGGGAAATGCCTAAAAACCCGAATTTAGCGGTATCTTCGGTTTGCCATTATGTTTTCTTACTCCCAATTCTTCATATTTTCATACTTTTGGTTTCATTTTCTTTCAAAAAGGTGAGAAAATGTTAGGGAATTGAAATGAATATACCTTATGATCTGATTATCGGCTATGCAGATTTACACTCATTTTTTTTTTTCGAAAGTATTCTTTCGCGTTAAACCATATTTAGTAGCAGAATTTTATGGTTAAATAAAATAAAATATATTTTTTTTTCAATAATAGTAATTTAAGTTTGATTAGACCGTAATCAGTACCCCCCCCCCCTTTCTCAATCATCAACATTATCCGATATGACAAATTTTTAGTCATGAACATTAAAGGAAAACAATCTGTATTTACTCCACTGAACTTTCAGAATAGTTTACAGAAATAGTGTGTGTTCAAAAAATATAACAATGAATAAAAACTTATATCGTAATTTTACACAAATGTGAAATTTTTCCGCAGGTGATCAAGATCTCGTATTTTAAAGGCGATTTTTGCACTGTCATTTATAAATCTTAAACATTTTTCTAATGATATAATTTTTAAAAATCTTTCATTCCACGCGTTCTGAAACAAGACCAATAAACAGGGTTGGCTTTTTACGGGTAAAAACCTGAGGAGAAGGTGGTAAAAACCTAAGTATATACAATAAACTGTTAGCCCTTAAATTGTATTTTAATACTAATGATAAAAATTCTATTTTCATGTAAATGGTGTATTAATATATAATATCTATATAGGAGAGAGTGGGGTGGTGTGGGACTTTTTTTACAAAAGTAAGATTTTTTTTTTTTTATATACAAAAAGAAAAATTTCAATTTATAGGATGCAAGGTAGAACACTTTTTAATCCCCCTGAACAATATAGAAACATAACGTGCAAATACTATTTTATTTTAAAGAGAACGTAAGTTTCAAAATATGTCTCACACCTCCTCATTAAGAGTTATGGGACAGCAATAATAAAAAAAGCTATAAGGCACAAAATAACCTATAGTGTCGGTAAGATAAACAATCAAAGGTTGCAAGTTGATAATGTATATGCCACAATATAAAATTCCAGTATCTTCATGACTGGAATGAAAATTCAGGATTCTCTGTCATAGGTGTCATTAAGGCCCCACATTACGCACAGAAAGATACCCGGATGATAATGTAAAAGTCTATAGGAGCGTTATTTTCAAATACCTAACTCAAATTTTAATATTTTTACATGATTTTTTTTAACAAGACAGCTGAAGATGATCCATAACCGGCCTAGTTTTTATTTTTTTTCGATTTTGCTTTTATATTTTTTGGATAACGATAGTTTCAATTTCAGAACCAGTTTAAACCGATTTCGTAAGTTAAAGTAATTTTTAAAAAAAAATCTGAAACCAAAACTGAAAAAATAAAAACAACGCCGGTTGCGGATTGCCCTCAGCAATCTTGTGCAAAACAATCACGTAAAAATATTAAAATTTGGGCGAAATATTTGAAAAGAACGCCCTCATAGACTTTGCATTATCATCCGGGTCTTTTTCTGTGCCTAGCGTTGCGCCTTAAATAATCACCAATTTATTTACATTTTGAAGAATGAATATATATATTATCAATGTTATAATTAATATATTATCCTCTAAAAATATTTGCATGTTAGCGATTCGCATTATTATTAATTTTAAAAAGGAACTGGGCGCGTCCCATTCCTCGCCACTTCCTTATTTGTGTTAAACTTCTTGTTCAAACAAAATGCTGCTTTAGGCTTAGTTTAAATTATGGATAATATACAGTATAATGTTCCATAAATAGGAAAACTATTACATTTATACATAAACAAGCCTTTAATATATTGAAAGCAAATAAATCAAATTTAAATTGGATTTTTGAAATAATTTTCTCTTTTATACATTTGCAAGTCTATGCATAACAATATTTTTTGTAAACTGAAGAATGGATAACCATTGCTTCATCTTGTGTGCGATCGATGAAATATTTAAAATAATGCACAAAAAGAAAAACCTACTGTCCCATTCCACCCGACTTTCCCCCATATAGCAAAAGGGGAAATAAAGAATTAGCCAGTTCCCTAAAGCTCCTGATATACATTATATGGCCAGAGATGGCCGTCCACTTGCGATTTTAGACATTTTGTTAAATATCTAGAAAAATGTATGAGGAATTATCCTGAAAATCTTAGTGTATAAATATAATACACTACCTGGTCATTGATTATCGTCACTTGCGATTTTAGACATTTTGCAAAATATCTAGAAAAATACATGAGGAATTATCCTGGAACTATCAGTGTATAAACAATATAGTACAGGTCATATATTTCCGTGAAGATTTTTTCCAGAAACTTTATAGGGGACCGCCAACAAATTAAACAAAGTATGAATGTAACTCTGTCAAAACTGATGCATCAAAAGCGCTCAAACTATAGATTGTGATTAAGTGGCTTATTGTTATAAACTGTGTCCATTTTTGTGTGGATAACATGTATACTCGTAGAGAAATTAAGGTTTTTATGAAAATACTCCCAATTTTTCCAAGATTTTTGCTTATAATATAATTTCCAAGATTTTTGCTTCTTAATATAAAATAATAATATTTTCTGAAAATGTGACAAACAACATTGTACACAAAATCCTGTAATCAGAATTAAAAAATAATAAAAATTGTATGAAAAATGATTAGGTTTACTAAATAATTTTTCGCTGCGCATGCGTCAACGATATCAAAATTTCATTTGAATATTATGTTAGTTAAATATATAGAGCAACTTTTGTGAAAGTTGCAAAATCATAGCTTGAAAATTCTGAAAATAATCGTCAATAGAATCACTTAAAAATCCGTTATTTCCAAAATGAAGCAAAAACAAGTGCGGTTGTATCCATATATTCATTGATTAGTGCCAATATAGAATGCACAATACAGAACTTAGTACTACATTTGGATAAAATCCTTCATTTTTTTTTTTTTTTTTTTTTTTTTTTGCTTCATTTTGGGAACAACGGATTTTCAACTTATTATGTTGACCATTATTTTTAGAATTTTCAAGCTATGGTTTTGCGACTTTCACAAAAGTTGCTCTATACATTTAGCCAACATAATATGTGTGTATGTATGTCGGCCAATTATCTACACTGTGGGATATAGGCCCTAAGAGGTGGGGTGCCCTCCGTGGGGGTCTTTCTAAGGGAACCTAACCCGTATTTACGCAAGGTTCGAAGAAAACCACGGAAAACTCTGAACAGTTAGGCCGACGGTCGCGATTGGGTTCGAACCCAGCACCTACCGTCTACCAGTTTGAGGTCAGACCCTCTTGGCCACTGGGCCAACATAATATGCAAATGAAATTTTGATATCGTTGAAGCATGCGTAGTGAAAAATTATTTAGTAAACCTACTCATCTTTCATACAATTTTTATTATTTTTTAATTCTGATTACAGGGTATTATGTGCAATGTTGTTTGTCAGATTTTCAGAAAATATTATTATTTTATATTAGGAACTCTGCAAATTATAAGCAAAAATCTTGGAAAATTTTGGGACTATTTTTATAAAAACCTTAATTTCTCTACGAGTATACATGCTATCGACATAAAAATGAAGACAGTTTATAACAATAAGCCACTTAATCACAATCTACAGTTTGAGCGCTTCTGCTGCATTTCTTTTGACAGGGTTATCCGAAAGATATTCATTCTTTTTTAATTTGTTGACGGTCTCCTGTAAGGTTTCTGGAAAAAATCTTCACGGATATATATGACCTGTCCTATTATGTTTATACACTGAGAGTTTCAGGATAATTCCTCATGTATTTTTCTAGATATTCAACAAAATGTCTAAAATCGCAAGTGGACGATACTCAATGGTCAGGTAGTAGTACAAGTCACATATTTCCCTGAAGGTTTTATTCCGAAACTCCAATAGGATAGAGTCAACAAATTAAAAAAGAATGAATGCCTTTTGGATATCTTTTGGATAACCCTGTCAAAACTAATGTAGCAAAAGCGCTCAAACTGTAGATTATGATTAAGTGGCTTATTGTAATAAACTGTGTTCATTTTTATGTCGATAGCATGTACAGTCGTAGAAAAATTAAGGTTTTCAACTAATCCGAAAAACAGTCTCAAATTTACCCAAGATTTTTGCTTATAATTTGAAGAGTTCTTAATATAAAGTAACATTCTTTTCAGAAAATGCGACAAACAACATTGCACATAATACCCTGTAATCAGAATTTAAAAATAATAAAAATTGTTCGAATATTGAGTAGGTTTACTAAATAATTTTTCACTGCGCATGCGTCAAAGATATCAAAATTTCATTTGCATATTATGTTAGCCAAATGTATAGAGCAACTTTTGTGAAAGTCGCAAAATCACATCTTGAAAATTTTGAAAATAATTGTCAATAGAATACGTTGAAAATTAGTTATTCCCAAAAGGAAGGAAAAACACGAGGGGTTGTGTCCATATATTCGTTGATTAGTGGCAATATAGGATACATAATAGGGGCGTACTAATAACTTTGAATAAAATTCCTTATTTTTTTATTATTATTACTGGTATGGAATACCTGGACATGTTAGGGAAATTCGTTGCTAATCTGGAATAGACACTTTGTTGCAAAATATGTTTTGTAAATATGGTTAATAATGTAAATAGTTTGTAATTCTTAATGATAACACAGGAAAAGAATATCTGAATGATAAGTATGAATTACTCATGTAATTTTCTCGTGCTGTCCGAAAATAGGCAATAAAGATGAAAGTGCCCAGTTAAACTGATGGCATTGAATGTGAAAAATAACACTAAATAAGTCTTGATTACGTCCACTAATAACTAAATCGTAATACTTATAATATATATTCTACATAAAAATATAAGAATTTATATTATAAAAACATTTTGCTTCTAAGACGTTGTATAATAACAAAAACATTTAAAATAAGAAAAAACATCTAAATTGAAGAAAAACAAAATTTTAACAAAAACATTTAAATTGAAGAAAATTTGATAATTCTGCATGATTTCTGCATATTTATATAAATTAAGGGGGGTAGCACTCTCTTCTCCCACCTTCATATTTAATCAATGAACCTCCATTGCTAATCAGTGAAGAACCTTATCAAAATGAACCTACAAATAAAATTTGAACCAAATCTGATATTTATATAAAGAGTTATCACGTTACATACAGAACCTGCGAGCACATTAGCTGCCAGGCTTTGATAGCCTTGTGAGCTATAATTTAAATTTTATTTAAAATTTATTCATTCTTTTTTTGTTCATCTACCATTTTTGCTGTACTTTGATGATGCATTTTAATTGGACTGTCTTGTTGTGTGTTTTCCTTAATGTGTTATTATTATTTCAGATAGTGAACTTACATTTACAGTACTTACATTACCATGTTTGATATAAGAAAAGTTTCCGACTCTTTATCATGAAGAAGATGCAGAAATTTCTGTGTTTCAACCTGTTATTGTGCTCCACAACTCAAGCAACTTGTTAAATTACTCATGCTATGTAATAATTTTATATAAACAGTTAATCACAAAAACTGATAATTTTATGAGCTTAGTTACTTTGTGGTATGCATTATTTTGGTTGTTTAACGTTAACTATAGCAAAAGCCAATTTAAATTTTTATCATTTTTATTAGATACTTATGTCTTCAAAACTTTTTTAGTAGCATCAGTTCCACATAGTGTCACGTCTTTGTTTAATAATAATTATTACATTCTTGGTGTTTACAATAAAAAGATTATTTGAACTAAAAGGTTGTTTTTTTAATTCAGTGTTTTATTCCTTTCATTATAATTACTCTTTGGATTAAAATTTCAGATGCAATAAGTCAAAACACAAAAACAATTTGGCAGAAAGTGTTTTGATGTGGATACAGGACTAGAAATCACCAGTCGTTAGTCGTCAAATGAAACTAAATTATAGAAAAATTATTCCTAGTCGTCAAATCTTGATAGCTAGCTTTCTTTAACTTTAATTTTTGTTTAGCAAATGCTTTCATTTGTATTTTAGCATACACTTTCCCCCCTCTGCACCAGGACATCAGCACGTGTCTTAAGAATTTTGAACCTGTCAATAACCTCTAAGTTAACTTCACTTTAACCAATGACTGATAAAACTGGTCCTTGGATATTACACCCCTGTAAACAAGATTTTCTTTTATTATAAGATATTTCTGCATCCTTATATGTTCCTAAAATAAGAAACTGTATTAAAATTGTTTTAAAATTTTTGTACTCCCTTCCTCAAACAAACAAAAAAAAATATGTGTGAATTGGAAATGTTTTAAATGCCACACCATAGTTGACAATCAAAAATTCATTTATTTGCTAACTTTTTATTTTCTGATGTACTGTTAGTCTCAGATTTTTTAAAAATTAGCTTATCCCTAGTTATATCTAAAGCTCATATTTTCTTTCTGTTTACATATTTGCTTGATTATCTGTTTTGTATGCATATTAGCTTAATAAAAAGAATAAGTTTTTCCAGAATCCAAATATTGTAGTTTAATCAGGTTTCATACTTATGCAAAGTCAGTTTTTATTTTGTTTAATAAGAAAAGGTGTTTAATATATAAAATTTCCTCTCCACTTCCCTTCAATACATTAAAATTAAATATGCAATGCAATATTATTACTATTAACTAACATGGTAGTGAAAAGAAATAAGAAAATATGAAATGCAGTTGGCACATCGAAAAAAAATTGTAGGCATTATTTTGACACCTTACATACAGTTCTTAATTTCTAATCCTGTGTGGATATATGCTATAGAATATGAATTTGCGTAAGTTCACTATAAAGGTAAGTACTACATATATTATAAAAATGTTTTTTTTTTTTTTTTTTTTTTTTTTTTTACTCAATTTCATCTGTGATTTTACCAAAACTATAAAACGAACTTATTTTCTATAATTCATTTCATAGCTTGATGGCTGACTTTCTGGAAGAATTTTAAAGAATATGAAATATTCTTACTAATTTAAAAGTTACACAGCATTTATTACATATTCTTTTCTAATTTGTGTTTTACATTTTTTTATTAGATACAGCAGGGTTTCTGAAAAAAATATTGGTGCGTTGTTTGACATTTCACGACTAAAATCTGAGACATGCTTATTTAAAAATTTTGTAGCATTTCTTCTATTATATGAAATTCTTAATCCTCCGAAAAGTTCACAACCGTCAAAATGATCAGCAACTAATATGTTCAACGAAGTGTTGGCCTCATGGAAGCAAAATAATTTTAATGGAACATCCACCAGCAATGGGGCCTTCACATGGAGCAAAAACAACATTGACCTTCATCGCCCATCTGCGTGGATATTTAATAACAGGTGTATTGCCTTCGAACAATCAGACCTTAACTCACTTGACTTCTGTAGCAAAGTTAGAAATAGAAAATCCCCAGTTTGTATTGTATGTGATGCGAAATTATCAAGGCATAGAATGATTTAAATCAGAATTATCTGCAGCGGACTGTCAATTCTATGATCTTTCGTTTTCAAACTTGTGTAAAAAATAAATATCAAGCCAGTGAACAATTTGTTAAAATATTGTCATTTCTTTTCTTTTTTTTTTATTAAAATATGGCATATATTTTACAGGATATAGCATTTTTCCGTGTCCCCATACTTTTCAGTTGCCCTGTATATAAAATAATGAAAATACATGTCAAGCAATATACTATGTGTCAAAAAAGATGGTTACGGATTACTTCTGAAACTATAAGAAAATTATAAATATATTCATATGAAGATAGATAATTAAATTTGTACTTTCTCTTATTTTAGAGTCTAAAAGCATCAAATTTTTATAATGTTCCTGCATCTAAAAACGCCCAATCACAAAAATAGTTACTGGCCCTTTCTTAAACATACCCAAAAAGTTTGATCCAAACATCCGAGTTAGAGACAGTCAAAAATCATGATTTATTTCATTTTACAAGAAATTCAAAACATAAAATTGAAAATCAGGCTTCGTTGCATGACAAAGTCACAATATTTGACTCTAACTCAGTGATTTTTAGAGGCAGAAAATAGGTGTAGAGGTTGTGTAAACTTTATGATTTATTCTAACAAAACATTTTGGGTATGACTAACAATGCAATAGTGATGACTTATGATTGGTGATTTTGAAATGCAAAGACTGTATAAAAGTTAAAAATTTGGAATTTTTCTTAAAATACTCTCCATGTAAATGAAAGTACAATTTGAATTCTCTACCTTTCTATGATTATTTTTGTAGTTCATATTATCCCTCTCTGAGTTACAAAAATATGCTACAATTTTTCTTTGGACACCTGACAATGAGTTTAAAAATATAATATTCCATCAATCTAAAAGAAAAAAAAAAGACTCAAAATATTGACTGATCATGATAATTTTCTTTGCAGAATTCAATTTAAAAATGGGTTAACACTTTGTATTTCATGATTCAAACCAATACAATTTCTTGAAAAGCGGGGTGTAGGGAGGGGGTTGCAACTGTGAGCCATAGATTGTGAGTGCTATTTTTTGTAGGATGCCACAGGGCACACTGGATTATGGGGGTCATCCATTCACCCTCTGGGGAACCCTGGATAAGTGGTATCATTATTCTCCCCTGAGATGCCATTCTTTCACCCCTTAAGGTATCCTGGATGAGGGGTGCCATTGCTCTCCCCTCAGATGCGATCCTTTCACCCTCTGGGGCACCTTGGATAAGGGGTGCCATTACTCTCTCCTGAGGCGCCATCTTTTCACCCCCTGGGGCACCCTGGTTAAGGGGTGCCATTACTCTCCTCTGAGATGCCATCCTTTCACCTCCTGGGGCACCCTGGATAAGGGGTGTCATTATTCTCCCCTGTGGTGCCATCTTTTCACCCTATTGAACACTGTGGATAAGGGGTGCCATTATTCTTCCCTGAGGTGCCGTCCTTTCACCTCCTGAAACACCCTGGATTAGGGGTGCCATCCTTTCACCCTAGTTAAGGGTGCCATTTTAGCTCCTCTAGGGGTGTCACCAGTGAGACAAGCCTTTCACCTTTAAAAGGTGCAATGTGTCACCATTAGTTTTAACAGTGTAATGAGAGCTAATTACCACGGTTTTGTTTGGAAGATGTGCATTCAGACTGATCCTTACCTTCCATCCCAAGATAAATATCGTTGGGTTTTTGGAATAGATAGCGTGGGAAGAGGCTAGACGAAACCAAAAGCACTAATTTCCATTCCTTGCTCAACGAATAATAATCTACAGCCTTATATAACAAGAACAACAATGAAAACCCATTTTTGTTTTCCCTTTTACACCTTAGATGTATTTAATAAATTTAAACTGTAGCATATTCTTACATCAATTTAATATTTCATTCTCTAAATCTAAGCACATCTCAAATAGCAACTAATAACTTCAAATGATATTAAATACGTAATTGATTCCAAAATTCTGAACTTTAAATTCCTTAAATATTATTAAATTAAAAAGTAGAATTAAACTATTTGAAAAAGTTTGTAAAAAAGATTTCTAAACGTTTCAATTACCTTAATATTTGAGTAATCTTTTTTTTTAAACAGTATTTTCTGAAACTTTTAAATACATGTCTGAAGAGAAACAAATTCTGCATATCCCAAATGTAACTTTTCATGATTTAAAACAACACATTTGAATATTCATGCATGCGAGAAAAAATTATTCCATAAATTAGTCTCTAGAGCGAAGCTAAATTGATTTGCAACAATTAGTATAATTGTTTACGACAACTTAAACTCTGATAAACTGCCTTAATTTTTCACGCTATTGTTTAAAAGGTAATTGAGTTAGTGTGCAACGGAATTGTTTCTGAATATATAAATTGCCCCAGGATGTCGTGTTGAAACAAATGAAATTTAAATGCAGTTGTTACAATATTTATCGTATAGGTCATTTTTTTAATTTATCGTAAAAAAATATGGTAGAAATTTCTTTTATTTATTAATATTGGCATATTTACCCTTTATGAACATAGGCATAAACCTTAAGTAATTTGATAGGGTTTCTATGTCTAAGTTCTTCTGTATCCTTACTAAAGCTATTTCTATATTGGTCCTTCTGCTCTAAAATAAATAAGAACATCTATGATAGCAATCTTCTTTTGTCTATTTTTGTATATTTTTGCATTTTTGAAATATTGTTCATTGCAAATTCCGGCATAATGCTAACGACAGACGAGCAAAACTCCTTTTACCATCTCCTACCAAGGACCTTATGCAAGCTGTGAAAGGAGATTAACTATCAATCCAGCATATGAGATAACACAATACTTTGTATTTTATACATGCATTTTATTTCATAATTAAATTATCAAAAAAATATATTCAATTGATTGTTTTTCAATGTTGAAGACATCATATATGAAAATCTTTAATTAAAAATGGATAAAGATTAGTTTTACGTAATGAGAATATTTTACCTTAATTACGCATCAGAAGCCATTGGGGCCGTGGTACGTATTACAAAACATCTGTTTGAATATAGAAACAAGAATCGTTATGCTTTTATTTTTTTTATATTCACGAATCGAGGTGTGTGGTGGTGCAGAAATATATTTCATTTTTTCAAGATTTTTTTCTCTACACTGCAATATTCTAGAAAAAGAGAATGAGCACACTTTAACACAACAAGGTAGAACGAGTTTCGATGAAAGAAAATCTTTAAGAAGGAACTGTTTCATTAATTTATAATAAACCTACAAAATTAGTTACAATAAAAAATGTACATCATATTGGTAAGTCTAACTCTTAAGTATATTATATTTAATCTAAAGTTAAAAAATATTGTTTCTAAAAACTCTATTGTAGAAAATGTTAAAATTAAACTTTCATCATACATGTAAACAGTAAAATATATTAAATGATCTATGATTATTTTAAAGTTATCAATTAAGACTCTTGTGTTAGTATTCCAAAATGAAAAAAGCAAAATTTATTCCACTTTGACTCAATCATCCAAATTTTTCAGCTTGAAATCTAAACTCGAACTAATTTTCTTCAAATCAAAATTTGTATATGTATCTTTCATATCTGTATTCAGCTTTTCAGAAAAAAACTGGTATTTTAATATGATTATTTTGAAAACCTTTTAATTAAAAACTTGAAATCTGGATCTATTAGCTGAAACAGATACTAAAGTATTCACATTTTTTTTTTAAATTATCAATGAAAGTTTGTAAATTAAACCAAAATTTACCGGGTATTATAAGAGACTATATTCTAGACACAGCACGTACTTTAATTATTTTTTCCCTTTTAATGAAAAAATGGCAATATAAAAATACAATAATCCACTTTTACCCTTTTGCTTTTAGGTAGCTTTCATTATAAAAATTTAAAAGTTACCTATTGCAGCCGTCCTGAGGTAAGCACTTCCAGAAAATTTTGGTATATTTTTACTGATCATGACCCCCAGACCCCAAAACCCCCTTCCGTTCAAATTTTGATACATATATATATATATATATATATATCTGATTTTGTCATGCTGTAACTAACATATTTATGAACCGATATGAATGAAACTTGGTATGTACTTAGTACATACGTACATACAAATGTCTCGACTGAGTTCGTTGGCCAGCATCATCAGCCATTATGTTTCAAAATGGCGGCCATTTAAAAGTTTTTTTAATTTAAAATTAAATGAAAAAAAAAAAAAAAAAAAAAGAAACATATTTTTCTTTTATGTGTTAGAACTTAAAACAACGATTCCAGAACACTTTTATTTTGTCTATATCATAAAAAATGATTGCGTTACAGCACTTTGAATTTTACCTATGGCTGACATTTTGAAACGATCTGACTTTTGTCACGTGATAGCACGCGTATTTATGAATCGATTTGAATGTAACTTGGTGTGTATATAGTACATACTGAGGGCCTTAATTGAGTTCGTTACCCAGCTCCATCCGCCATCTTGTTTAAAAATGGCGGCCATTTTTTTTTTTATTTAATAATTTAAAATTAGGTACAAGAAAGTGAGAAATTGAAAAAGATTTTTCTTTTATGCATTTTACCTAGATACAAAGATTCCAGAGCATTTTTTGTTTCGCCTGCATTTTAAAAAATAGCTGCGCCATAGCATTTTTAATTTCTAGTGTTGCTGACATTTTGAAATGATCTGATTTTCGTCACTTGATAACACGTGTATTTATAAACTGATTTGGATGAAACTTGGTACGTACATAGTACATAAAAATGTCTGGACCAAGTTCGTTGGCCATCTCCATCCGCCATCTTGTTTCAAATTGGCGGAATATTAAATTTTTTAAAAAAAAATTTAATTTTAAAATTAGGTGAAAAAAATTAAGAAATTGAAAAAGATTTTTCTTTTGTGTGTTTGACCTTGATACAAAGATTCCAGAGCATTTTTTGTTTCATCTATCTTGAAAAATGGCTGAGTTATAGAACTTAGTATAGTTGAGATTTTGAAAGGGACTAAAATTTGGAACGCGATAATGCGCATTTTTATAAACTGATTTGGATATAATTCCGTGTGCACATAGTACATACAAATGTCTTGACCGCATTCACTGGCAAACTTCGTCCGTCCTCTTGTTTCAAAATGGCAGCCATTTAAGTTTGTCAAAAATCATTTTAATGTATAATGATGTACAAACAAAGAATTAGAAATTAAAAAAAGGTTCTTTTTAAAGTATTTATCTTAATAATTAATTCCGGAGTATTTGTTGCTTTGAAATACTCCAGACTTACTCTTTTACCTTAAAAAACGTCTGAGTTATAGCAGTTTCAATTTCTAACGTGGGTGACATTTTTTAAAAGAAATCAATTTGCCAGCGACAGCACTCGTATACAGAGCTTCCAAGTTCTATGCCTTTTTAAATGAAATAAACGTGTTTTTAACCAGAAAATTTATTACATAATATGCATCACGCATTTATTTCATAATATTTAGCACTGCACGTTTTCTTAACTGGTTAAACAGAATTTCTCGTTTGAATGTGTTTGTTTAGTTGTAATAAGGCGTAGTAGTTGGCAACCATGCGTATATATTAATCGATTTCAATATGAGTGTGCAGGTGCACATGAATTAAGATTTCGACCAAGCTCATTGGGTAGTTTTATCCATCATGTTTCTTTAAAATAATATACACTTCATGATATCGTGGAATTTGGCGAATCTCTAAATCGCTCAAAATAAAACCAAGTTGAATAAAAGATGACTAATTTCAAAAAATTCCTGTTAATATTCAATCTTGACAAAAACTAGTATCCAATCTTATAAAATCCGGTTCCACTAATTTTAGCTTCATATGTTTGAATAATACAACTTAATTTAAAATAAATAAATAAGTAAATAAGTATACAAAGCTACCTCTTCTCCCGGCACCGCCGGAACGACTTTTAATATATATGGGATTTTTCTATCACAAATAGTTAAACGGTATTAAAAACTACAAAAAGAAATAATATTTCAGAAACAAATTAAAATACAGTACTGAAACACATTGCATTTAAAATTACATTTCTTTTCACTATACGATGATGTAAACATTGAAAATGTGCGATGGTTAGAAGTATAAAAATTCGCAGTAGCAAAAATTCCAAAAACGAAATTGCATTTCAAATTTCAAAGTGTTCCCATTCGGAAAATGACATTGGCTATATGTACAGATACGTTTGGCCTTTATAATATAGGTAGTATATTGTAAAATATTTACAAAAGGAATATTGTTATGGACGAACCCATTGTAGAGATATGCCGCAAGTATAACTTCACTACCCGACAAAATCATTCTTTTTTGTTCCTTCACATACACATTTTTTTATTCGCAGGAAAACATCTTACTAGAACAAACTGTTGATTCTTGCGTCACTATTTTTCAGTTCATATTTTCTCCGCTCGCAAATGATCATGTCTGGATCTGATGAATTTTTAGGTTTTACAGAACCTTTTTCAGATAATATTTTTTTTTTACAAATTTTCAGCATATTCTTAATTTTATAGCATTCTATTAAGAAGGATTGCTTATATGTTTGCATGTAATTTATCAAAAAATGTAGCATTTTTTTTTTCAAAGCGGTCTCACAAAAGAACATGCTTCCTGCACCACAACTAGCCACCCATAAAAACAGATGCAGTCTTTTTTCAGACAGATTGATTCTATAT
Source organism: Maratus speculifer (assembly GCA_964019185.1). Taxonomy (NCBI): domain Eukaryota; kingdom Metazoa; phylum Arthropoda; class Arachnida; order Araneae; family Salticidae; genus Maratus; species Maratus speculifer. The sequence continues at coordinate 174,125,893 of OZ025297.1, read as the reverse complement.
TGAGTTCAATATACAGTCGAACTCGTTTATAACGAGCTCGGATTTAACGAGAACTCGGATTTAACGTGTCAAACGAGAATATTTGGTTGTATCAATGTTAAGTCTATGGAACAGAAATCACTTTTAACGAGCAAGACCCGGTTTTAGCGAGCAAAATTTTTCTGTCTTGCAATCTTTTTTCTCACTTTTCTAGTCTTTCTGTCTTATCTCTTTTTTTCTTCTCCGCGGTTTAATACTTTTGTAGAAAAATTCCTCCAGCATTCCAATGTCAATATGGAGGATTCAATAATCCGATGCAACAGGTGGGGCTTATTGTAAACAGGGGGGGGGGGGGTGAGAACAGCTGCACCTGCTAATGTGTAGAGGTCAAGTAGGATGGTCAGATGTTCATTCTTTGGCCTGAGTTCGTTGAGTACACGCGACAATTTTTATCCTCTGACTATGTCGAAACGCAAAGCTTTATCGGTTGACGAGAAAGTAATAATTTTACAGGAGTTGGATGGAGGTGCTAAAAATGTCGAAATCTGCAAAAGGTATGGATTGTCTTCATCTACTGTTTCCACACTGCTAAAAAACAAAGCTAAGTTAATGGATGCATACGACCAAAATAAAACAGACTGTAAGCGACTGAAGAAGTGTTCGAAAGAGGATTTAGACGAAGCGTTACTAAAATGGATGAAGGTGCAACGTAGTGCTGATTTTCCTGTGAGTGGAGTTATTCTAAAAGTGCAAGCAGAAAAATTTGCTGAACAACTTGGATATTCTGAGTTCGTGTGTTCTAATGGATGGATTGATCGGTTTAAAGATAGACATGGCATAACTTTTGGAAAAATATGCGGAGAAGCCAAGTCTGCAAACATGGCGGACATTGCAAAATGGTTGAGTGAAAAGTGGCCAGGCATCAGAGAAGGATACGCAGCAGATGACATCTATAACGCTGATGAAACAGGGATATTCTACAATGTAACCCCACCGTATACCTTAAAATTTAAAGGTGAAAAATGCATTGGAGGCAAGCTCTCTAAAAATTGGTTAACAGCTTTAGTGTGTTCGAACATGTCTGGCACTGACAAGAAAAAACTCTTGATTATCGGCAAATCAAAGAACCCTAGATGCTTCAAAAATGTGAAAAAGCTACCGGTAGACTATGATCATAGCCGGAAAGCCTGGATGACTTCAGACATTTTCACAAAATTCATTTCAAAATGGGAGAGACAACTGCGGAGAGAAAATCGTAAAATTCTCCTTTTGATAGATAATTGTTCAGCTCATTCCGAAATCACTGGACTTTCCAATATCAGGATTGAATTTTTGCCACCAAATTCTACATCTGTTATCCAGCCTATGGACCAAGGAGTCATAAGAAGTTTTAAGTGCCACTTCCGTAAGCAACTAATTTTGATGATTCTGGACCGAGGAGATAGAAGTGCAACAGCATCAAATACCAATGTGAGCGTACTGGAAGCTATACGTTTGATGAACGATGCATGGGAAAATGTCACATCAACATGCATCATCAAGTGTTTCCATAAGGCTGGATTGGAGAGTTGTCAAGACGATCAATCCACTGAGGAAGAAGAGGTTGACAATTTCTTACAAACTGCAAATTTGGAAATGACCAAAGAAGAATTTCTAAACTATGTATCCATCGACGACGATTTGATGACCTCAGATGTACCAACTACCGAAGATATTGTAGTTGACGTACTAGCGAATTCAGCGGAAAAACATGGCGAAAGCGATGAGGACACTGATGAATATGAATATGAAGAAACTGAACCACCCCCAACTTGTTCTACTATGTTGGAGTTCGTTGAAAAAATGCAGACCTTTTTTGAAGCGAGGGATGTCAGTGATGATGTCTTCCGGGCGATGAGTCTTCTCCGAAGAACAGTAGCACAGGAAAGAGACAGGGAACGAGTTCAAAGTAAAATAACAAAATATTTTAAATAGTATGTAGATTAATGAAAAAAATAAATGTTTTGGTAAGAATCTTTTCCTTTATATTTCTTTCCGTTTATTGTTTCTTTCCTTTAAGACTGTAGCGCAAGTAGCAATTTTTTGCTGGTTGGGGGGGGGGGGGGTTAGTGGTCATTAAAAATAACAAAAATATTAATTAAATTAATTAATGTAATTAAAGTAAGTATTAATTAAATTTTAAGTAAATTCAATCATTTGACCTCCCAAGCACCCCCCCCTCTTCTGGTTGCACGCCTGCCTTGAGGACCCGTTTATTACGAGCACTCGGATTTAACGAGTACATGTTACGGTCCCTTTGTGCTCGTTATAAACGAGCTCGACTGTATTAATTTAGGCTCATCTTCAGTTCCAACATACTGAATGCTTTGTGTGGTTAGATCCAGTGAGATGGGGATGCGAGCAACAAGCTTTAACCCATCATTGCAGAGTGTGCCACATATGACACATACCTAAAAGCAAAATAATTCTCTTTATGTGGCATGTATTTGGCAAATATGATCTCTCTAACTGGTCAAGAACAGTCCAAAGAATGGAGCTAAACACGTATATTGTCCACGTCGAAAGGCTGACATTTGACAAAAATTAGAATTTGTTCTTTGGAAAAAAATGATCAATATATTAAAAAAATTACTTTTATTATTTTTAGTAAATACTTAAAATATTAATATAAAGAAATTTCCCGGGTGTTAATCGGAGTGTTAATCATTTTTAAGTTATTTAATTAACAAATATAGTAGTAAAATATTTAAAAATTCTAATCCTTATATATATTAGAAATGTGAAAGTGTGTCCGAAAAACTGGAATAAATTTGGCTTCAAAATGGATGGATTAATGTCTTTGCATCTTTGCATATGGATAGATTATAAGAGTGGAATGAACATAGGCTAATTTTTATTTATTTTATTCAAATATTTTCCTTAATAATTCAAAATTTAATTATTTTTCATACAAAATCAATAGGCATTTTTCAGATAAAATTTAACCATTTTTTTTTACTGTTGCCAAGAAAATAAAAAAAATGGAATAATAATTTTTCAGCGGCAATGAATTTTTAATAAAAAACTTCCACGCGAAAAACTATAATATAATAATTTAAAAGAAAATAAATATGACGTCATGTTTGAAATAAAAATAAAAGGTGCATTTTTTATAATGTATTTAACAAGGATATTTGTTTAGTTAATGGGAATTTTTGTGTAAAATATGGCGACATAAATTAAAAATAAAAAGAATGAAAAATAATTATATTTTTAATAAAATGGTTCACTTATGAAAATGTGACGTCATAGTTGAAATAAAACAGGTACTTTATAGCAGTCGTTAAAAATACAAGGGGTATGAATATCAGTAGCTAATGGAACGAGATAAATAATGACGTCATATTTAAAATGATTCAGAAATATATTTTACTTATATTACTTAATAAGTTATAAGTTACATACAAATGAATATTTTTATTCAAAACTCATAATTATCAATGGAAGAAAATTTTATGGGGAAAAGGGGGAAAATAAAACTACTGATCAATATATTTTTGGCTCGATTTTTTAACACTTTCGAACAAAGTTAAAAAGTTATTATGCTTTCGGTTTGTCTGTCTGTCTGGTCACTTTCTAACTTTTGTAAATGTACTCCGATTTTTATGAAATTTTTGGACGTTCTTAACGTTTACCTAGCAAGAATACCTATTGAAAATAAAGTTTCTACCATGATTAGTTCATTTACAGGGATTGTCAAAAAATTTCCTTACATTACGGCATTATGGGGAAAATAATTTTAATTAAATTTAACGATGTTAAACACTGTGAAACATATTCAAATTTATATGCATTTACAAAGTGCACTAAAATATGTATTTTGTAAAGTATGTAGTGAAAAGGACACTTATTATTCATTTACAGGGTTACACAGAAGAATTCCATTGCATAAGAATAAAGGGAGGAACAGTTTCCGACATATTTTAATTATGGTAAACGATTTCATGTATAATCAAATTGATATACGTTGCTGAGGCTTAATGTGAGTTATTTCATGCATAATACAAAGTACATAGCATTTACAGGGACACACAAAAGATATATTCTATTCGAAGTACTGTATATGATGGATGATGACTGTTGCATGGATGAAATGCATTTTGAATTATGATATGTGCTTTTAAGTTTCGCTAAATGTATGCATATTAAATAGAGAATATAAATGGTAATAGTATAAATAGTTAAATTTAGATATACAGGGTTACACAAAAGATCTCGGAAAGGTTACTGAATATGAGCGTAATTTACTTAAAGGTGGTTTTTAAATAAAATATGCATTTTTATTTTGAACTGCATTTAGTAAACTAAGAAATGTTTGTAGTATATATATATATAACAATATACAGGGTCTCGAAAAGAACTGGATACAAGGTTGTCTTTGGATGATAATTTTTGAAAATGTAATTTAGGTAGTTATAAGGAATATTTTTGCTTGAACTAAATTTTAGAAAGATACTTTCGTGTATTAAAGGCACTTGGAAAACTACAGGGCTGAACAAAAGAATTCAAGAATGTTTCTATCTATTAGTGTAAATCGCGTAAAGGAAAATTTCAACCAGCAAAATAATCGGCAAATAGGGATCATCAGAGTTTTTTTTCTAAAAATCGCGATAAAAAGTTAATTACACATGCTTTTCATCACCGAAATTTTTTGCTTGATTGATCAATTATTTCTTCTTTAAATGTTATGTGAACAAAGTCACGGGTAACTGCTAGTTGTATATACAACCCACACGCCACAAAATGTCAAAATTTAGCCAAAAATTCGAAATTTTTTTTCTTTAGTATTTTCCCCATTATTAGATCAATATGTAGATTTCAAATATTTTTTAACAGAAAAAATCGTGCAGTAAAGAGTTGACAGCGTCTCATAGCTTTGTTCATCGAAAATGTAATGTTTTTTCATAACATGTCTGTCGTTATACATAAATATGTCTGTTAGTACTCGGACAGTGTGATTTGATTTTTTGTATTGTACATAAATTTAAAATAAAAATGATTTAATCTTTGTATGTATCTAATTTATTTAGATATATATTTAATACGTAGATATATTTAGATGTTTTCTTTCTGATATAATAAAAAATTTCAAGGGAATATCCCCAGAAAAAATTAAAATTCGTACAATGTTTTAATCTGAAATCTCGAGACTTATAAGCTGGTAAGTGGTGAATATCACAAAATGTCAGATTTTAATCATCTGAGATATTGAAAACAACTCAAAAATTCAAGAAATTAATATATTTTCTATAAATAAAAGATATTCTATATACAATTGCTAAATTTTAAAGAACATAAATAATAATTTAATTTTTATATAATTATATGTCATTTCTCGGCATACCTGTTCCGGGACAATGACAATTTTATTTTAAAATATTTTTTACATTCTTGTTTTTTTTATTTTTAGATCAAACATTTAATTCGGTTTAAAGCAACATGTTTACAAAGAGTAGCTAAAATTCCATATAACGTTCAGTTATATTTGTTAATTTATGGAAGCCAGGAAAATGATATAATAAAATTATACTCAATTTTTAGAAAGATTTTAATCATATTATTTCCAAAGAAATATCTAATAGAGCTTGCTGGTTGCTATGAATTTACTACTTTTGACAAAAATAGTATGACAAAAATATGAAAAATTACTCTACAGCGTTATATTTATGAGGTAAAGAGCAAAAATGCAAGGCAGGAAAATCGCATTCATTTTTAATGACAATCATTTTTCAATTATTAAGAATTATTTGTAAAATACAGAATTTGTTACTTTCTTTATATATGGGTTTTAAAAGGTATAAATATTAATTAGAAATAAAAAAACACGATATTTATATTTATATAGAAATATCAGAACACCCTTTACTTTAGTACACACACAGTGTGACATGCCAGGAAAATGACAGTCTGAATTTTTTTAACTGCTTTATCTCTGTTGTTAAAAACATAATGTCACTTGAAAATTCTTTTAAGGATATTTTTTATGAGAATGTTTCAAAAGAAATTGCATCATATAACATTTAATCTGAATTTTACTGTGCGGACTGCGATTTCTTTATTTTTTTTATATTCACCCGTAAAATACTTGTGTTTTATTAATTAAGTGTAAAACTTAAATACGGACTGCTATTTCATTAAAATGTCTTTGATTCTAGTTCAATAAAATCATTTAAAGAAACTTTACAAAGGATAAGCATTGTTATTATTATTATTATTATTATTATTATTATTATTATTATTATTTTGTAATTGCAACTTATATATGTACAAATGAATTTGAGTTTTTTATTTGCTTTTTTGGTGAAATTATAAGGTTCACTTAATTTTCGAAATGCACTCAAATTTTCTCGGTTTACCTGGAGGGGGATGTGTGATATCATTCGATATCACATAATTTTATTTTTATTGATGGTTAATACAAGTTTATGTAAATTAATAATTAAATAATTTCTTCTAAGAAATAATGAGCTTTCTTTCTATCTGCTCGCTAAGGTAATTTTTATCTTTCTACATAGCCGTATTAATGCTCACAGATAACTAGGTTCATAAACTTCATTTAATACAAATCATTAAATATTGTACCACAGATCTAAATTGAGTTTCAAACATATTACTAGACATGTCAAAAACACATTTTACCAGTGAACTACAGGTAATTAATATTGACTATGGTCACAGAAACTAAATTGGACTTTATCAATAAACTTAATTCATTTAAATAATGCAAAGTAAAGAAAATTTAGACCCCTAGTTTCCTATTTAATATTATTTATCTTGATGTGTACAATCATCCAATAAAGTTTTGCCCAAGAGTTTTCATTCTCCTTGTATATGTTTTATTTCTGGAACTCCTTTTGTGATTTCAAAATAATTCTCACTCCTGTTATAATTCCTGATTACAGAAGATTATCGAAATCCTTCCATTAGGATCTAGCTTTTTAAAACACCAGTCGATTAAAGGTAACAATGTTTTTTAGTTAGTTTCCTGTCTTTGTAACGACAGCAATTTAAGTAAGCAAAAGTAAACTCGAAATATTGTTTCACATAAGACGTGACTTGCCTTAAGAGAAAACAATTTTCTTTTGTTTTCTTTTATTTTATGATTCCAAATAATTATTCTTCAGAAAATAATAGCATTTCTTTAAAAGTTGTTTAGGATAAATGTGTGTTGTATGCTTATACATTTTTTACTGTTTAAAAAAATCATCCAAATTGGATAAGAAAGGGATTATAGCAAACGAAACATGTCAATGTCAACAACTTATTCCCTTATTTTAATAACTGTAAACCGAACTTAATCTACAAGCAATGCAAAATAATTAATAGAATTTTTTTTTGATAATTTCAATTTTGGATATATTAACAGCAAGTAAAAAATATATATAAAATACCTTTTACCCGAAATTTTCTTTAAAAATATACCCTTTAACTAACAGGTAATTTTCATTTTAAAAGAAGATGTCTTTGTTTTTATTAATTGTACTTTAAAATTTTTAAGAATTTCTTATGAAGTTTATTTATATATCAAATTACAAAAGCACGTTAATGTTTATACCGGGTGTCCCAAAAATGACAGATGGATTTTAAAATTCAATAACTGGCAAACGGTGACAGCTATTTAAAAAATTTTTGCAGGAGGGTTATATATAATGTCAGGAGTTTTTTTTTTTACCGTAATTTATTATTTTAGTTCGAATTTCAAACAATAGATGGCGCTGACGGCACTTAAAGCCCAGGTTGACGCCGAAACTGACTTCACTCAGCACTGATCACCTGGACTTCAATCGCCTTCAGCGCCACCTATTTTTTGAAATTCGAAATTAAATCAAAAATTACGGTAAAAAAACTCCTGACAATGTACATAACCCCTCCTGCAATTTTTTTTAAAATAGCTGTCACCATTTGTAATTTACTGAGTTTTAAATTCCGCCAGTCATTTTTGGGACACCCGGTATATATATATATATATATATATATATATGTGATGCAAACTCATATAAGATTATTATGAATAAAAATTTTATTTTTAAAAAATGTAAAAAAAAATCAAGATTTTTTTTTTATATAAAATACAGCTACATAATATTTCAGTTAATCTAGTGGAAAAATAAAAAAATAAAATTTGCGTCATTGAAAACTATAGTGAAATAAGCTAGTGATTTTCAAATGTGTATAATTAAACCAAAATAAAATAAATACAGAAAAACTTTAGTAGAAACAAATTGCAAGAGTTTAAATATACGCTGATTATTAAACATTATTTTACTACTGTATAAAGAAAATATTATTCAAAAACATGCTTCAGATAAATTTAGGTTATTCATATTGCATTACACAATGAGAGGATATTCTTAGAAATAGATAAGGTAGGATGTTTTTTTTTCTAAAAAAATTGTTCAGATGTAAAATTTTACTCTATTTAATTTATAAAAGTGAAGATATTAAAATTTCTTCGCGTTCCGACGTTATTTATGCAGCTTGTATACAGCCTACTTAACTCTGATAGTATAAAGGAACAATTAATACACAATAATATTGCTCAATACACGTTCTTAATGTTTCGTACATGATAAAGGGTACCGCTGAAAATATCATATTGAGATTAGCGTACCATTAATATGGATATTAATGAAACATATCATGCATTTGTAATCAATAATGTATTTCTATTTATAAATATGCTTACAATTGCATTTAAAAAATATTACATGTAAATTTCCTTAAAATTAAAATGTCTTTTTGCACAGTTTAAAAAATGTACTTTATTAAGAGCTTAAAAATGATCATTGAAAGGTTTTTTCATATATTTTTAAAAGAAAATTTATATATTTCACAAAATAGTTACGTTAAAAAAAATCCCCGATAAATTAGTATTTTGTTGATCTGTTACCGTACTTTTTTAATTACAGGAACACATTGAAATTCATAATAGTAATAAAATTCCAGCACATTTGAATTTCAAGAGTAAAAAAATATATTAATGATACAAAGTTTCAAAATATTTTGATATCGTTAGTATTTTCCAAAATATTATCATATTTAATGTCCTAACAAGCGCTATTAAATATTTACTTGACACGCATAACATTGTTACATATATTGTGAGAAAACAAGTGTCGTGTAAAATACAGATTAATGTTTTCTTAAAAATAATATTACGAACCTGATAATATCCGACCCCTTCCAGCGCGGATTATACGCGCGAGGCAACCAGCACCACGCCGGCTTCACGTAGCGACATTTTCCTGGTCAACGGGTCACCTCCACTCATTACTCACCAAGGAGTTAGTACAACGCTGCTCTCTGTATATACTTTAATTAAAGCTTTTTAATAACTCTGTGTTTGAAATTCACACGCGTCACAAGTGTCTAGCTCTCTTGTTTATCTCTTCAAAAAATTGTACTTTACAAATAACAACCCCATTAAATACCGAGGTCTCGAACGATTCCGATGTATATATACAGAGGTGTGAAAATTATTAGAATAATTACGATTTTTTCAGTTTTTCTTGCTTAATGTTGCATATACTTGCAATGTTTAATGAAAGGTAATTTTATTTCTTAATCTAGTAAATTTTTAACTCCTGTAGAATAGTTCCTGGCATATAGTTTTTTTAAATGCTACCATTTCTTGAAAAGAAAAATATTTAATCTAAAGTAATCGAATTTTTTGCACTGCATAAAGAATTTGTTTGATTAACAAACAAATTTAAAATTAAATTTTCAAATTGTCTGCTTATTGGGCTGGTATTTTCTTTATTTTCTTGAGTTGGCATCAAAATTATTTTATTCTTAAAACTGATATTTTTGCTGCTTCGCATAAATATTCTAATCAGTAGCTTTTTTTCGATTGTCAAAGGTTTATTGTGTGATTATGATTATAGTAAATGATATTTTACCTAGAAAACTAGCTGTGATAAAGTGTTTCATCCAAGAAAAAATCTATACACAGCAAGAAATCACTAAAAAAGCAAAATTTTCGCAAGCATGTGTGATTAGAATAAAATTATTTTTGGACATCAAATGTGAATATGAAAATTCTCGAGTAGGAAAATGGGGAAATAAAAAAAATACTCTAAGAACAGAAAGGAAATTAATTAGAATTGCTAAAACTAACAAAAGAGGAACTAATCATGAATAAAAAATCTCTTTGAAAGCGTGTGGAGAAAATGTATGTGATTCTTCTATCCGTAGAAAACTTATCTCAGCTGTACTCAGTACTTATTTTTTCAAAAAACGGCTAAAATCCCATCTGCTATGGCAAATAAGGGACTTGTTTGGGCAAACATTTTGCAAGAACAATTCGAAAATGGCTAAAGCAAGGTGAAAAATATAAAATTTCATTTAATTAATCAGTTGAACTTAAATTGTTTCCGTCTTTTCTTGAAATCATGTCTTTTGTACATTGACTAAAGATACAGAAATGTTTAAAATTTTTATTAAAATTTCTTTATAAGAATATTTTTCTACAAATTACATACCTTAAGGATTTTGTTTAACTTTTAAGCATATTTTTCTCGTGAATCAATGTTTACGATATCAGAAAAAAGCTGCCAATATTTCAGGAGAAGTACGAGTGAAGAATTTTCACAAATAGCATAGCACAAATTGTTATACATCTTACTAGAGTAATGATTTGGAACGTGACGTCTTCTCAAGGTAATGGACGTTTATACATTATAAAAGGCATAATGGTTCATTATCAGTATAGAAAAGTGCTTGAACAAAGACTAAATCAACAACTGTCTTCCAAATGAAGAATTCATATTCATGCACGATGGAGCTCCGTCTCATAAAGTTTTATATGTGACTAAATTTTTGGATTAAAAAAATACAAAAATCCTTCCATTGCCTAAAAACAGTCCAGATATGATTCTGATAAACAATATTTCGGCCATTGTAAAGAAAAAAGTAAAGAAATGCATCATCATAAACAAGAATTATCTGTTAGAAACACTCATCGGAATTTGGCACCATGACATCGAAATACCAATTAAATGCCAAAAATTCTTACAAAATTAGCCAAAATGTATTGAATATTTAATAAAAATCAGGGGAATACACACTAAATATTAAACGTATCATTATTTTTTAAATAATGTATTATTTCTATAATATAACGACATTTTATTGTAAATTTCACAATTATTCTAATAATTTTCACACCTCTGTATATATCTTTCATCGTAAGTATAAACATAATACCACATGTAGTAGACTGTTTAACAGAAAATTCATTAGTTTCGTTAAAAAAATATGAAATATCGCACAATTTTAAAAAGTTGTCATTGCTTATGTTTATGTCACAGAAAAACTGTATGCCATAAGCCTTTAGCATAATCAAGCGAATGATAATTACAAATTTCATCAAAATCGGCGAAAAGTTCCCTATAACACGGGCCTTAATGCTAGCATATCTTTCACAGAGTTACACCTAATCTGTTAAGTCTTTAAAGATTTTTTTGTGTTCTACACCAGCCAAAAAAAATTAAGGTACAAGCAGTTTTTTTGCATCTAATTTGCAAAAGATTAAATTTAGAACAACATACTTGGAGAAAATTTGCACTAAATTGCTGCTTATTGAATGCAATGTAGAAATTTACATAAGTTCAAAGCAAAAATGATTTACAACAAAAAATACATTTGGGGGAAAGTCCATCGTTGAGGAAAACGGTACATCAGGTATTTTCTTTTCAAATGTTATGGAAACAGACATGGAGTAAGTCTTTTTCCAGATCATTAAAGGGCCTTGGAGAAGAACCTAAAGCAGCAACTTGTGTCCCATGATAGTGCCAAAAACATTCTATCAGATTCAGGTTTGGGGAGTGACTTGGCCTTTCCATTCTCTCCAAACCTTGATCCTTAAGATAGTTCTCAAAACCACTTCTCGGGGATGACTATGGCCGGTAATAAGAGGGCCCTGATCTGTATTCCGTTAAGAGGGACGCACGCAAAAAATCGCCATTAATAGTGACATAGAATGTGCAGATGCATTTGCTCCGTAGTAGTGGAAACTCTTTTCACGGATGTTGCAACGAGGTGCTGCACGGTCGTGTGCCTTTTGCTTTGTGCCCAAAAAGTTTGTAAACTGTCTTTTGCAGGTGTTGTAACCAGTAGTGGCTGGTCAGGGGGTGCTGCATCAATTTATTCACACCACTAAAATTGTATTTTTATTTCAGTCTCATTTAATCAACAAAATTTTTGAATAAATGATATGAAAGATTCTGTTAAATTTTGGTGGTATGAAAAATCGGATGCAGCCCTCCCTGACGAACCGCTTCTAGTTGTAACTCATGGTCGCTTAGGAACATGTCTTCTGCACACAGAATCGTCGGATGGATATTGATAACAGTCCCCTTACAATATTTCTCGTATAAATTTGAATCTGTTTTGATGTTGAAATTAATCATTAAGTCGATATCACTGTATTTTTAGACATGAATTAAAAGAATAAAGCAAAAATATATCTCAAATGTTATTAAGTAACTCCGGTTTACGGCAATTCTCTAATTTTGAACATTCCACATCCCATAGTTTACGCGTAAAATGGCTAAAAGGACGAAAAGACAGAATATAAGAGTAATCTTATAACGGCTTTATCTTAATTTTAAAATTGAGACCTCTTAAAAGCTGGGTTAAGTTAAATGAAAAGATTAAAAATCGTTTTCATCTTAAAGCTCTAATCTGATAAACATCAAAAATTTTCTCTTCATTTTATCTGAAAACAAAAGTTTTATTTAAAAGATATTTTTCATGCACACACATGCTTCGAATTAATTCCCTTTATTTATATAAAAGCACACTGCTTCATACAATTTTTTTTTAAATTCATGTCACGGAAATCCGTTATATACAGATAATTTTAATAAACAAATGCTTACATTAAAGATTTCTAAACCTGAACTTTATAAATTATGTTTATTTTTAAATATTGAATATTTTATCTCACCAAGTCAAACAAGTGCTCTTATTTACTGAAATTAGCAAAATTATATTAAAGGAAAGTGCCTCGTTATGATTTAAAGTGATTCACTGTATAGTAAAATAATATCTGTAATAATGATCTTACTTACATTTATCGAAAGGGGTTCACGAAGTAAATTAAGTCAATAACACATGTTACATTTTAATATTTCAAGAATTACCTTAACTTTACCATCATAGTTACATTTAATTTTAATCTTATATAAAGGATAAAACGGAACTTGAAGGAGTTTATAAATTATTACTGAATTGTCTTCCAGTAAATATTTATTCATGCCGATTTTGTTTAGTTATTTAAATTGAAATATTTACATTGATTTTAATAAATTACGTTAATGACACAGTTGCTACTTGACAAGTAACAAATATTTTTCGTGTGATAAATATACTACATCCCCATGTTTTTAAAAAAGAAAAATATAAAAGGATAATGCATAAAATAAAAAAAGTCTAATAAAGAAAATATAGAGGCTTGGCTCATAGCGTGTACAATATGTACGTATACTTCACCCATATGTTAATGGCTGAGAATTGTGTTATTGGAATTCCGAATATTTTATGAAGATTAAGACACTAGGGTGCTCCAGAATTTTTTAATATTAAAATAAATTAAATTTTACATATATATATATATATATATCATCATCATCATCATCAACAACCGTTTTCGATCCACTGCTGGATGTAGGTCTCCCCCAGATTTTTCCAATGTTTTCTGTCTAGTACTTTCGTCATCCAATTTACACCAGCCACTTTTCTAATTTCGTCACTCCATCTTACTTGTGGTCGTCTTCTTGGTCGTTTTACATCTCGGGGATACCACTGTAGTATATTTGTGCTCCATCTATTGTCTTGTCTTCTTGCAATATGCCCAGCCCATTTCCATTTTAGCTGCTTGATTCTTTCAAGGATGTCAAAAACTTTTGTTTGATTTCTTATCCAGGTTATCCTCTTTCTGTCTCTTCTAGTTATGCCTAGCATACATCTTTCCATGCTTCTCTGTGTTGTTTGTAATCTTTGTATCATCCGTTTTGTTAGTGTCCATGTTTCTGCTCCGTAGGTTAATGCAGGTAAAATACATTGATTAAAAACTTTTCTTTTCAAACAAAGAGGCATATTACTCTTCAGAATAATGCTGTTCTTCCCGAAAGCATTCCACCCATTTCTTATTCTTCTATTGATTTCATTCAAGATACTATTATCCGATGATATTTCCTGTCCTAGGTACACATAACTTTGCACTTCTTTAATCTCAGTGTTCTTGTAGACAATTTTCTTTTTTGATGTAAATGAATTAAACATCACCTTAGTCTTTTCTAAATTTATTTTTAATCCCACATTGATGCTAGCTTCTGCAAGATCTTTTAGCATAATTTCCAATTCTTCAGGACTGTTACTGGAAATTACAATGTCGTCAGCGAACCGGAGATGACTTAAAAATTCTCCATTTATTCTAATCCCTTTGTTTTCCCAATCCAGCTTCTTGAAGATATTTTCTAAGACAGCATTAAAAAGCTTGGGTGAAATGGTGTCTCCTTGTCTTACTCCTCTTCCGAGCTTGATCTTCGCTTTTCCTTTATCTAAACGGATGGTTGCTGTTGCTTTCTTGTAAATCTTCTTTATGATATTGATGTAAGGTTTGTCTATACCAATGTCCTCCAGAAAATCTACTACTGCTGATGTGTAGACGGAATCAAAAGCTTTTTCATAATCAATAAAGGCAAGGCAGAGAGGTAAATTATATTCTTTATGCTTTTCTATGAGTTCTCTTACTGTTTGGATATGATCCATTGTGCTGAATCCACTTCGGAATCCTGCTTGTTCTCTAGGTTGAGCTGAGTCCAGAGCTGATACAAGTCTTGTCGTTAAAACTTTGGTGAAAAGTTTATAAATCACGGACAGTAAGCTGATCGGACGGTAATTTTTAATGTTTTCTTTCTCTCCTTTCATGTAAAGTAGTACCATCACAGCATTATTCCAATCTTCTGGTACATCTGACCTTTTGAGACATTTGGAAAACAGTAAGGATTGCCTTTTTGCAAATTCTTCTCCTGCTTCTTTGATAAGGTCAATTGTAATTCCATCTTCTCCAGGGCATTTACCTTTTTTCATAAATCTAATAGCTTGTAAAACCTCATCTGTCATCACTGGGATTATCTCTTCAGTTTCTGTTAAGATTTCTTGTTGATCGTGTACTTTGATTTCCCTCTGATCTTCACATTTATATAGATCATTATAGAACTTTTCAACAATGTGTACTATTTCGTTGCTGATTTTGGTGATTGTTCCATCTGCTCTCTTCAGCACAAAAATACCTTTTCTTCCAACACATAACTTGCGCTTAGCTGATTTTAAACTTTTGTTATCTTCCAGAACTTTTTTAACAAGATAACAGTTAAATTTTCTGATATCTTCTGTAACGCATTTTCTTACTGTTTTACATAATTCAGCATATTCAACTCTTGATTTAGGATCATTTTTCTTCATTTTAAATTTTCTGCGTTTTTTCATCAATCTTCTTGTTTCTTCTGTAATTTTCTTTGTCTGTTTTACTTGTGCATCACCGGCTATCTTCTTAGCAATTTCTTCTAGAGTATTGGTTAGCTTCTTGTTTACTATTGTAACATCTTGCTCTTCTTCTAAAGTTGATTGAAGTACTTGGAAACGGTTTTGAAGTTCCAAATGAAATTCTTCTTTATGTTTCTGGAGGTTTATAATATCGATTGATTTCTTTGAGTGTAGCAAAAGCTTCATTCTTTCCACTTTAGTATTTAACAGCAGTTTGCATCTAACCAATCTGTGATCGCTTCCAGTATTGAAGTTATTGAGAACGCTGCAGTCCTGAATAAGATACTTTTTGTTGGTCAAGATGTAGTCGATTTCACTTGTTGAGCCATTTGCACAACGCCATGTCCATTTTCTTTGTGGCTTTTTCTTGAAAAATGAATTCATGATATACATCTGTTCACATTCTGCAAACTCAATCAATCAGTTTCCTTTTTCATCTCGCATACCATATCCATGATTTCCTACAGATAATTCACCTTTCTTCTTCTCTCCAATTCTAGCATTCCAGTCTCCCATTATTAATTTTATGTAGCAATTTCCCTTTTGATGCATTGAAGCTACTTCTTCATAAAAATCTTCAATTTCTTCATCAGAATAACTTATTGTTGGTGCATAAACTTGGGTAATTTGCAGCTTGTATCTTTTGGACACTTGTATTACTAATCTTGCAACTCTATCTGATGCACTATCATATTCTACAATGTGATTCTTCCACCTTTTATGAATCAGAAATCCTACACCACTTGTTCTTCCATCTTCTGTACGTCTGTAGTATAAAACATGTCCGCTGGCAAGATCAATCTTTTCTTCGCCTTTTCTTCTTATTTCACATAATCCTAAAATGTCCCAGTTGATCTTATCTAACTCTTCTTCCAGTTCCTGTAAACGGTTTTCAGAAGATAGGGATCGTCCATTGTACGTAGCCATGGTCATCAACTTATGGCAGCCAAGCCGAGCCCGGTGATTCTTAGCACCCTCTGTCTTCATGTCTGTCTGATCGCTGCCGTAACCAGGAACATACAGACTACCGGGAACTGAGGGCCGTGGTTTGTTTTGTGAATTCATGGTAAAATAAGGGGGGTTGTGGCCAAATCCCTCCACGCTGGCCAAGCGGGTTGGAGGAAGCCCATCCGCGTTCGTTCCCCTTGCACTAGACAAGAGTACTAACAGGCTGTATCGATGGAAGGTGCGGATTGGACATTAAGTCTCTACTCCCAGTCGATTCCTTTAAGTCCTCCTAGAAGGCAATTAAAGGGTCTTCTCCTGGTATATATATATATATATATATATATATAATATTTAATAATATAAAATTTTAAATACAACTTTAATACACTGAAAAAGAAGACACTACGAATCTGAGTAAATTGATGTATTCATTTTGTTATGAAAATTTTTGTTTCCAATATGAAGACCCAATAGTTTCCTTTCTGAAACTTCAGAAATATTCCGTTCAAATAAATTACTTTTCTTTCGTTAAATACAATAAAATTCAATAGGGAGGTTGAGTTTATTCATAATATTTCGTTTCTCAAGATTTTGAATGAATCGTTTCTGTCAGTAATGCAATATGAAATACAGGGTTTTTCAAAGAATAATGATCCATTTCTGTGACAACACTAATATATTGAATTCTTTCACATGTGTTTCATGAAAGGTACTCTTTAGAAGAAGGAATAACCATTGTTTCTTGGAAACTGTGTGACAAAACATGTGAAGATGTGCGTCAGCTGTACCTTTGAAAAAACGGAAAACAGCCACCAACAACGGCCAATATCAGGTTACATGTGAACAAATTCAGACGAACCGATAGCGTGGGGGATCCAAAATGTCCTGGACGACCGTCAACATCTGTAAATACCGTCAAGAGCAATCGTGTGTCATTTGAAAGGAGCCCACGTTCATAAGTAAGCTGACTTAGGCTCATGTTAGTGTCTGTTTTCCGTATTTGAGATGGCACATCTAACGAAGCTCTTTATAAGTTTTTTTTTCAGCCAGTTTCCAGTGGGGGATATTCTTTCTTCTAACGACAGGTCTGCATTTTACTTCTGTGCTTTAAAATATTTGTTAAAGAATTCGTTGACCAATTTTCTTTTAAAATGCATCCGTTATATAGGTTTAAGCTGTGATCAATTATAACAATAAATGTTTGAAAAATCTATTTATTTGGAGTAGAAATAAAATTTAAAAAACATTTCATACAGAAATGAATAGGGATGGTGCCTAAAAGTATTTTTACGAGAATTTCTACATAATTGACATTGTGAGCGAGGGCGAGGCAATTGGATTAATCATTTTACAATTCACACAATGGCATGACAAATTGGCGGGAAAAAGCGCATGAAAAAGGAATAATATCATGTACGCAAAATTTTCTTTTACGCCTTAAACATTTAAGAGGATTTTGATTTAATGGCAGGGCAACCAGAAATAGTAGTCCTAAAAAAATGCCAAAAAGAATTCGACGTCAAATCGGACATTAGGGCACTGTCACGAGAATATACTGTGAAAGACAAAACATACCGCATGTACATGAAAAGATTATTATGAAACGATGTAGTTAGACAAAAAAATTAAGCAGATAAAAGTGATATTTTTACTGACCGCAAGTAAAGTCGATCTTTATTATTTTTTATTATTGTTTCTAGTGAGGATGAATAATAGCCTAAATGAATTCTCTTTATCTGACAGTCACTTTAGTGTTAAAAGCAGATGTTAAGTATGTTTTTGTTCTTTTTTTACAGGAAATTTATTGTGGGAACGAAGTTAAAGTTAAGATAAAATGGATAAGTAATTAAAGATTAGTTTTAACTGAAATTTAGAAAAAATGTATATTTTAAGCAAACTATGTGATATTTACATCACAAGGTCTTCTTCAAACACCTGTGAAATAAATCAATGGATTTATATTTTAAGAGAAATGGATCGTTATTATTTGGAAGAAACTCTATCTTAATCCTTTATCTACCGACGGTACTTATTATTACCATAAAAAATACTTATTACAAAATTCTTTTAATACGTCAATTAGTTGTAATACTGTCTAGAATGATTTACAGATACATTACTTTATTTTGTTCCAAAAGCATTATTGGTTACACAAAATAAATATATTATTAAAAGAATTTTTTTTTTTTTTTTTTTTTTTTTTTTTTTTGCCTTTGTATCCTTTCAGTTTTCTTGGCGCTGAGGGAGGGGGATGGGTTTTTTCAATTCGGAAATAATTCTATATTTATATTGTAAGAACACCATGTTCGTAAATTTTATAATTCTAAAAAATACCAAGAAAATAATTTAAAATAAAGGATTTGAGTTGAGTTATAAATATTGCACAAAATCACCGTAAGTTCAAATTTAATTAATCCTTCTAAATCCTTCGATTCTTCTAAAATCCTTCAAAAATTTATTAAATGATTATGCAAATCTTTTAATTTAGTTTAAACAATTTACGTAAAATGCTTTAGAATGTAAAATTTTCCTGAATTCATAATGCGGTAGATAGAGGGTTAAATTACATTTTTATCATGTTTGTGGAAAAAACTTAAAAGCTGTTGTAATACAATCACAGAATAGCAGAGTTTTTTCTTCAGCCTTGAAAACCAAATAGGATGCAAAAATTTGTATTAGAAAGATTTTGCATGTGGAATTTGAAAATCATGAATTACAAATGAATATAAAAATCATGTGTAATCACGAATAAACTCACTAATAAACCTTTATTTTCTCACATTTGAGAATATCCATGTTTCCATATGCAATGCATGTATATGGAAATATGCATGTTTTAACCCTTTATCTACCGCATTATGAATTCGTGAAAATTTTACATTCTGAAGCGTTTTACGTATTTTTTTAAAAATTAAATTCAAGGATTTACATAATCATTTAATAAATTTTTGAAGGATCTTAGAAAGATTGAAGGATTTAGAATGTTTAATTAAATTTGAATTTACAGGGATTTTGTGCAATATTTATAATCCCACTCAAACCTTTTATTTTAAATTATTTTCTTTGTAAATAATTTTTTAGAATTATAAATTGTACAAATATGATGTTCTTACAATATAAATATTGAAATATTTCCGAACTGATAAATCCCCACCACCCTCCCTCAGTGCCAAGAAATCTGAAAATATAAAAAGGCAAAAGAAATCATCCTTTTAAAAATATTTTTGTTTTGTATAACCAATTATAATTTTGGAATAAAATAAAGTAATGTATCTGTAACTCATACTAAACAGTAATATAACTAATCGATGTAATAGAAGAATTTTATAAAAAGAAATATTAATGGTACTTATAAGTACCGTCAGTAGTTAAACGGTTACACTTCAGTGATTTTAATTTGGATGTATTTTGACAGTGCGACATACTCAGATTTGAGTATTTTTTGTTCAGTTTTGAAAATATCGTTTTTAGAGTGTATAAGATTACCCAGACAATATATTTAACCTCCTCAGCCTTGATGTCACTTAGAGGCGACACTAAAACATACCTTAATTAAGATTAATTTAATAAATTAAATACTTCTAGACTTGTTAAAATTACATCTAGACTTTGACGAAAAATTTTGTACATTAACAACATCGATATAAAGACAAATGCATCTATGGAAATATTTTCTAATAATTTTAAATTGGTTTCTGTAGTGCCGCGTAAGATTAGCTTCAGGACTATGGTGGATAACTTTTTAAAATTATAAATCGAAATACAATGCTCCACTTTGATTCGGTGACTAAATATCCAATATGAACTTTAAAATGCGAAGGCATTCTCTTAAAAAGCTACACAAACAATAATAATATAGATATTACAAGTTAAATTATACATTTCGTTTAAACTTCCTAGAATTTTTAGCCAGTAAATCCGCGGCTATAGTCAGGGAATCTTTATATATATAATTATTCTATACGCGTGTAGGTGACTGAACTCCTCATAAACGACTGGATCGATTTTAATGAATTTTTTTTGTGTTTCAGTGGATTCTAGAATGGTTTAGATTCACATTTCATCGAAATTGTTTCAGTATTTTTTTAGTAATTAGGCAAAAACTAATAGAATTAGTGATTTTCGATAGTTAAAAGTGTAGAATAAGTTCGATGAATGGAGTTCGTACAGAATGGCTGAGCGGTCTAAGGCACCATAATCTCTAGTTCTCGAAGAAAGAGATCGTGTGTTCGAACCCCACTCTTGACATACGTGAATGATTTACAATTATCTTTGCCGTGTTATTAACCAACTTCAATAAAAGGAAAGGATGTTATCAATTCGACGCTTATGCATTTTTTTTTATTTTACTGATTTCTCCGAAACTATCCCGCAGATTAATTTGGCTTTAGTGTTAAATGACAGAGCTTGTTCTCGAATCGGTACCAATGCCGGTTCATAAAAGTTGATTCAGTATTATCTTTAGCAAATAAGAAAATACTAATAAAATTAGGAATTTCTTCCAAATTAATAATAACATGAAGATTGAATAAGTTCGCCACGTTGATTGCAATCAGAATGTCCGAGCGGTTTACAGCGCCTGATTTAAGCTCTGGTTCTCAAAAGAGAGAATGGGTTCGAACCCCACTCGTGGCATGCACGTGTACCATAACCTTTTCCGTATTATAATTTTTAACCGACTTCAAAAAAGGAGGAAGAAGTTATTAATTTGACGCGTATGTATATATTTTTTATGTATGTCGGCCGATTACTCTGAAACTATCGAACCGATTATTTTGTATTTTTGTGTTATATTAAACAGGTTACTCTCGAATCGGTACCACTCCAATTTCGCCGAAATTGGTTCAGTACTTTTTTAGTAATTAGGCAAAACGTGTAAAATTAGTCATTGCTCACAAATTAAAAGTAACATGGACGTTGAATAAGCTTGCCGGCAGGAGTGCAGTCAGGATGGCCGAGCGGTCCAAGACGCCAGATTTAAGCTTTCATTCTCGAAAGAGAGCGGGGGTTCGAACCCCAATCCTGACATGATTTACGTCCAAATACAATCTGCAATAAATTTTTCCGCATTATAAATTTTATTAACCGACTTCAAAAAAAGGAGGAGGAGGTTATCAATTCGACGCGTATGTATTTTTTTTTATCTATGTTCACCGATTATTCCGAAACTATCCAACCGATTATTTTTTTCTGTGTGTGTTTGTGTGTGTGTGAAATTAAAGAGGTTACTCTCGAATTGGTAACACTTCCATTTCGTCGAAATTGGTTCAGTATTTTTTTAGTAACGAGGCGAAAACTAATAAAGTTAGTGATTGCTCGCAAATTAAAAGTAACATGCACGTTGAATAAGCTCGCCGTGTGGAGTGCAATCAGATGTCCGTGCGGTCTGAGGCGCCAGAATTAAGCTCTGGTTTTCGAAAGTGAGTGTGAGTTCGAACCCCCTCCTGACATACGTGTATAATTTACAATAATTTTTTGCTGTATTATAATTTTAATTAGCCGACTTCAAAACATAGTTAACTTTTAACTAAAAAGGGGAAAAATAAACTTTTCTATCAAAAACTGGACCGAAATCTACTGCAAAGTGAAAAATAATTTCCTTACATAATTGTAATAAGAAATTAAATTAAGAGCGTAATATTTACCATGCGTATTATTATATTTATGTACATTTATTTGATTTTTCGGAGTTGGTGCCAGCAAAACCAATTTCAAAATTAAAATTAAGTATCCCATGCAAACCGTAAAAGAATAAAGCTTAATTTTTTAACTAAATATTAAATCGTGAAAAAACTCGTAGATATTTGGATGTGTGTCTATTGGAAAATTGCATTTAACTGGGCATGGCTGGCACTGACTCCAAAAAAATCAAATAAATGTACATAAATATAATAATACGCATGGTAAATACTACGCTCATAGTATACTTATACTTACACGCTATCGATTAATCGAATTGTGATAAATATACATATAATGACATCAGATATCGTAATAACTTTTTAATAAATTATTCCACTAAAACAGTCCAGTTTATTACAACTTATTCAAAAAAATGTAAAATTTTCGAATTAAAGACTAGACTACAGGACAACGTTTGTCGGGTCCGCTAGTATTTTTATAAATTTCTTTTTCACTCATTCAAATACGTTACTTCGATCGAAAAGAGAAAATCTATAATTATTGGTGAAGCCAATAATAGTTAAAAATATCTAAAAGTAACAGTAGTAGAATGCACTGGATTTAACTTATTAGGCAAATGTATTTAACTTCCAATTCATTTATTTAACTTTACGCAAATTAAACCTGAAACATTTTTATTTCCATTTTTCTCCATCTACGGATAAAAAGAAAGTGGCGTATTAAAATAATATAAATGGAACGGCACTATTACTTCTACTTTCAAGTATCGTTATAATTGCAGACTTTCCCATTTCTAATAATGTGACGTATTTGAATAAGTGGAACAGGAAACTAAATATTTTCTTATGATGGCCGCGAGGTTGCAGTTAGGAAGTATTTAGAAAATTAAATTATATGTATATTTTGAATTTGTAACATCTACATTATTATTTCTTTGCCGTCTTTTAAGTTAAATGGTAAGTTTTATAAAAATCCTATTCTGTAATTTATGAAAAATATTTAAACAGTTTTTATCAAGTTTAATATAATATAAAAATATTACTATTGTTGTAATATAATATTATAATATAATATAAAAATATTACTATTGTAGTTGACGTTGTAGTAAATATTTAATTTAATGCGTTTCACATTTCTATAAGGTACTCAATGATCGTTTGAATATTTCCAACTTCAAGAAAAATGTTACACTCAAATATTCTTGTAATATTTTTTCCTCTTATATTCAATCGAATTCCAAGTACATATTTCCTAAAACCATTCCAACATGTAATTCTTTGAAATGGCCTTTTTCAAAATCCCCTTTTCTTTCCTTTGATATCTACGATTGACATGTACGATTTGCAGAATAAAACATACTTTAGGTATAGAATTTAAGAAGAAGAATGCAAATCCTGTTTATGTTCAGGCAGTCATGCTTTTTGCTGAATTTACGAAAAGGCACATATAAAGGATAAAATCCTTTCAGAAATATGTACATTCTGAATAATATATTCATATACTATATACATATATATACACATAGATGGATTTTAAATTTTCGAACACACTCATTACTATTGGTAACAATTTTTATTTTTTATTTTTTTATTTTTTTTTTTTTTTGTTGCCATATATAAACAAAAGTCATAAATTGTACGTCATACTTGGAGAATGAATTTCATTCATACCATAACTATTTTTATAAATAGTCAGATTTTGGTGCATTGTTATGAAAAAAATGCGTGAATTCGAAATTTATTATTATTATAGATATTGAATTCAATAAGAGGAAAAGTAGATAACTATATCTTAAATAAGATGCAATCATCATGGCAACTTAATATCATTATTTATCTTGGAATATCGCTGAAAAATTCCATATAATACGGTTTAATACAATGACGAAATATTATATTAATATATATTTAAGTTTTCATTCGGTTTTCATAAAAATTTGGAATGATTCGACAAAATTATGCAATGATTATACATACCTATTAAATTTGAATCCAAATGGTGTGTAGTTTTTGCGATCTTATATGCAGACATAGGGACAGATACGACAATAATTATATGTGTTGCCTATTTAATTAATTATGAACGCATCTAAAAGTGCTAAATGAAAAAAATATTTCTCGGTACATTACATATATATATATATATATATATATATATATATATATATATATATATATATATATATATATATATATATATATATATACACGCTTTCATGAGAAAGTCACAAAGAATATTTTTTAAAACTCTCACTGAAGTAAATTACAAAATGGTTTCTCCTTCCGTTCTTTTAGTACTTGGAAATTCGTTTCCAAGAATTGTTAAGAACTTAAGATAACATTTTCTAAACAAAATATTAAAGATCAATAATATTTTTATCGTTTAGTAATGTGTATAAAAAAAGCTGCAGTTTTCTTTTCAAGTAATGCGTCTGTAGTATCAAGACACTTTATCGAGTTCATGAATTATTTGTTTGTTCTTAATTATATAATTTGCGAAATATCTTGTACTTATGCTCAAGAGTATTTTTAGTTTTAAAATGTATCACAAAATTGATAAGTTTTTTAATTGTTATTGTGTCGAGTTCAAAAACAAGAAGACAGGAATTCTATTAAAAAAAAATTATTGTCCCCGATAATATATATATATATATATATACATATGTATATTAATATGTGTGTGTAGGGGAGAAGGGGGCACGTTTGAACGGAGGGCACTTTGAACATTCTAAATATTGTCTTTCAAATAAATTATATTTTAAAAATATCTACGGCAATACATTACTACAGCTTCAGTGCAATGGGTATACAAAGCTGCACCATTTTGAATGCACAATACTGTCTCAGCAAGATGTGTATTTTTTTCCCTTTTGAATCTAAACTTAAGGAAATAAATTTATAAGATTTCTGCTGAAAAATTTGTATCTCTAATTTTTTTTTTTATAGTTCAACACATAAATAAAGATGTCAGGTTTCTTCTTATAAAGTTTAAATGATAAATTTTTAATTTTCCAGAACCATCAGGTATCATATTGGTGTATTTCAAGGATATTGTACAAAAAGTTTCACAACCAAACATAACTAAAGGGACACTCTGTGTTCTTTCAGCAATGATTTTTGATACTAACTTTGATGAATTCAGTTTGGTTAAATAATAGAAAAATTATTAGTTTCAATAAAATATAGTTATTTAATTTAATTTATATTACTTTATATTTCCTAAACAAAAGCAATTTTTTTTTATGAAAACTCTGGATATTTTGATATTTTATTCATTTGTTCATAGGTGCCCCTTACTTGTTCAAAGGTACCCACCCCTACATGGGGCAGGTTTGAGCACAAATCTTTCAGCTTTTTAAATCCACACAACTTTTTTAATTTTCATGGGAAATTTTCTGGTTAATATGACAGCTTTAATTTTTGGTTCATATGATGAAGAAATGCTTAGTTTTTATTAGGTAATACCTAAAACGCAAAAAATATAGTGAAAATAAGAAATATATTGATTTAAAAAAAATGTTCAAACGTGCCCCACTCTCCCCTTTATCATTTGTATTCATTTTATTTTTATTTATTTTTTCCACGTTTCAAAGTGGTAATTTTGTATTTAATTCAATGGTACTTAAATTGTTTTAAATTAATGGCACTATATGTATATAGATAGATAGATTGCTAGTGAAATACATACTTCAGTTTAAAACTAAAAAATAAAAATAAAAATATTTTATATAAATTGACGCCATTCACATCCGCTGAGGAATTTTATATGTGTGATTCAGTTTTAAACAACATCTACAGAAATGGATGCAAAAGACGTCACTTTCGGAAAATAATTCACAAATACAGTAAAACATGACGTCGTCGTTCAACAATCTTGATCAAAAGAAAACAATGTCTATCTAATGATTGAAATGTTTAATTTGTTTGTAACATATACTTAAAATCAAATTTAATTTATAATAGATCCATGTTTTATCAGAAATCGTCCATTTATATTTTTAATAATAGCTAAAATATTCCATTTTTTAAAGAATTCACTATTAGCTGAGCTAAAACTAGTACATTGAGGTACGTTTGCGGCATGTACACTCTAAGAAATAAATGTGGAAATTTGCACATTATAACTGGTATACTGATGATTAAAAAACGATTTGTGCATGCAACAAATACTTGCCTGCTGTCTGAATTTCAAAACACATATTTCCCAATGTAGCGCTTCGAGCGGCTTTAGTGTGTGTACAATGGTATCAATAAACTAGGATATGTACAGCTTAATGTGTACATTGGGCATGAGTACAGCTGCGTAATACAAAAAAGATGGATTTTGCGCACATAGTACATAATCTTGTAGTTTGGGATAAAAATTTTGTTCGAAATATTTTCCTGGTTGAAAACAAATTTGCATGAAGAACAACAACGTGTACTTTGTGTGTTTTTTAATTCTTTCCGGTAAATTTGTTTTTAATCACAAAGTAGCGTAATCTTAAATAGCAAGAAAAGGAACCATCGAGAATTGCATTTTCTGCATACAATCACTCAGTTAAAATTATTTTTAGGCTCTAAAACATACAGCTCATATTCAAAATATTAGAATAATTGAGACAAAGTAATAAGAAAAAATTATTTGTCATTTATTTATTTTTTATACTAAGTAAATGCAATTAAATTTCTTATAAATTAAATCTGGAATGTTTAGATAAGATTTTAACATTTATAAAATATAAAATACAGCACAATAAATTAGGTATACAGCTTCCTTAAACACACCAGAATATTAGAATAAAATTTAGATTGGTTCAAAATATTAGAATATTTTATTTTACGCAACAATATTACCTTATGAATATGAAGTAAATGGTAGTTAATATTTTGTAGCATCCCCTTTAGCTTTCATAACAGCGTACAATCGATCTTGCATACTATATACAAGGTGTTTACAAACATTTCTATCAATATTAGCCCAAATAGACTTTATACGTGCCACTAACTCAGTTTTACTTGAAGGAGGATTTTCTTGAAGTTTTTTCTTCATTATACACCATAAGTTTTCGATGGGATTAAGATCTGGTGAATTTGGTGGCCAAGGAAGTACCTTAATGTTGCGTTGGCGGAACCAATTCTTAGTTGACACCAAGGTATGCGGGGATGCTAAATCTTGTTGAAAGATGAAATCATCTTCAAATAAATCTTCTGATGATGGAATCATGTAATATTCTAAAATTTCTTGATATATCAGAGAGTTAACCTTTTCGTAGACGATGCATAACTTTCCAGGTCCTTCTGCACTCATACAACCCCAAACCATGACACTAGCAGCAAATTTTACGGAACGTTTAAGGCATTCTTTATCAAATGCTTCTTGCTTCATTCTCCAAATTCGAATACCTTGATTACCATATGAAACACAAAACATACTTTCATCACTAAATAATATATTTTTCCAATCTTCATTGCTCCTTAAACGTCTTGATTTACACCAATTCAATCTTATACGCTTTTGTCTTGCAGTCATGAGAGGTTTTGTTTTCGGTACACGAGATTCAAATTTAAATTTATGGATACGTCTTAATTTTGTCGATGTGGAAACTTCAACTCCTTCTTCATTCCATTTTCGGTGCAAGAATCGCACACTTTTAATACGGTTTTTCTTAACAATACGCTTCCATTTCCTGTCATCTCTAGCAGATGTTTTTGGTTTTCGGCCACCATTACGGCGATTATTTTCTAATTTTCCAATTTTTGAATATTGTGTTAGTATTTTACTAACGCTCGATTGCGAACAATGTAAATAATTCGCTATAAAACATTGATTTTTACCATTCCGATACAAATCAACCATACGAAGTTTAGTAGATTTAGGAATATCACTCACACGGCCCATTTTAAGACGAAAAAGAAACAAACTGCAAAAAAGAATACTGATTTTAAATAAAATAGTCTGAATTTAATCAATGATGCCACCAGTTAAGAATTGGTAATAATTAAAGGAGAATTAATGTGAAATATTCTAATATTTTGAACCACTTGAATAAATATTCTAATATTTTGACTTTTCAAAATAATTTTTTTTGCAATTAATCTTTTCAAAAATGATATTAAATTTAAGATAACAAGTAAGTTTAATCAACAATAAGTTCTTAATAAAAATATCGTTTGCATATTTTCATTAAAAGACATTAAATTACCAAACGATATTTTCAATTTCTAAAAAAAAGGTAATTATTCTAATATTTTAAATATGAGCTGTACTTTATGAATAGAATCTGAATAAATGCATTGAAAAATAACGTTTCAAAAAATACGGAAATCGTGATGCAAATATTCATTTTCCTATCTATTTCAGACACAATTTTTGAAAGATACATATCCAGCAATAAGGAAATCTATCAATTTTCTTCCCAAATATTGAAAGGTTATAGCGCTTCGAGCTACAGCATGAGTCTACAGCATGAGGAGAAATTCACTATCCAATTTAATCTACAATGAACAATCAAAACGTGGTTAAACGGTAATTTAACTCACGATTTTCGACTCGCTAAGCCATTAACTTTACAACTCAGCAACGATTACACAAGCCAAGCTTTCAAATATCGCTACTTATTTTTGTTCATATATGTACAAATATTACTGTGTAATATTATGTCTTTCCACATATTTCTGCATAATATTGTATACATAAACCTATGTAGTAATCTGTTGTTATACAAATATCTGTAAAATTTGTGACAAACCTCTATGTAATGTTCTATTCTTAAACATATATCTGTGTAATAATCATACATTTTTTTCTGCGCAACATGCAAAAAAGCCCAGATATATGTGAAATATAAAAACTTAGTAAATTACATTAGCACACCATTTAGAGTAAAAGTGTCACATTTTCTACCATTTACATATTTGTTCCAATGTACTTTTCTAGATATTTAACAAAATTTCTAAAATCGCTCTTGGCCGGACATCTTTGGCCATATAATGTACATATATATATATATCTATATATCTATATATATATATATATATATATATATATATATATATATATATATATATATATATATATATATATTATGTTTGCCTGTTTGCCATAAAATATTTAGTATTGAAAATGAAATGAATAGTAAATAAATTTGTTATACAGAGACACATAAAAGAGCTTACTAACATTGGGATTGTTCAAGAAAATCGTTTCCTCTGGATCAATGTTAAATTAGTTCACAAATTTTAAAATTTGAGTGGATCACTATCATGGATTACAATATGTTATTGTGTAAAAATAGCAAATTTTAAATCATTTACTTCGATGCTCCAAAGTTTTAACTTGCATTGTCGTCGATGAATAAAAAGCGTTTCGGTTGCAATATATTTATGTTATGGAGACAGTAACACAACGATATTACTATAATGCACTATAGATTATAATGTGCATAACGTTAAACTTTTATTTATAGAGGCACAAAAAATAATCTGGTTAATTCATTGACTTTGATAGATAATCGATGGTGCTTTTATAATATATTGCATGAAATTTTATATGATTGTTGATTGTTGAATGAATTTGAGAGTATGTATAACTTCAATTCATCACCTTCATTACTACAAGAAACAATTCGCACATATCACCTAAAATGAACAGAAATTTGCGAAATCTATTGTTATCAGTTGTGTTTATTACTATTAGTATTTGTTATGTAGATATAAAATTTTATTCTAGAAAAAAAATTAAAAATAATGTCCTGTTTCTATTGGAAAATATTTCGTTATCTTTCCTGATGTATTGTTTAAATTCTTCTATATAGGTCAGAAGGCAATCATCTAATCAATTTCACGGTTGAAATTGCAGAATAAGTTAAAATTGGATTCCAATATTAAAATGCAATCGGTTTTCCAAGTAATAACTTGCTGAAAAACTGATTTTAGTAGTTTACTCGTAGTTTTACCATTGTGTTTTCCTGTTTAGAGTCCTTCTTGCTTTCATACTTTTTAGTGCTGGAAAGTACAATGATAAACCTAATACTAAACCGCTAAAATCTGTTTTTTAGGTATTTTTCACAAAGGTATAGCTTGGTAACCCGGGTTGCAAAGAGTGCCTACATTTGTTGGCGTACATAGAAACTTCATGTGGTTAGCTATTTATATAAATCACCCGTTATATAAAATTTAATAAAACAAAACCCTCCAGATTTATTGAAAAAAAATGAATAGCAACATGCTATTTTTTTCAAAATATTATTTCAAAAATATTTTAATTCATAAATATCTTGTAATGAAATAAATAACATTTAAATTCAATTTCAAACACAAATAATCATATAAAATGTGGTAAAATAATTCTAATGTTTACAGAAATATCCAAATAATGCTATTTCTTTCTTATAAAGGAATATTCAGCAATATTTTTTTCTTTCTTGGTAAATTTTCTATTTTAGACCCTTTTCATTAACACATATTGATTTATACTGATAATAACAAATATAAAAGTTCAGCTTTTATTATTTTTTTCTGCATGTTACAGTCTTTTATATAACCCAAAATAATGTAGGTAAATATATTATGAATCATGCAGCAGTTTTTACACTGAATTCCTGATGTATTAATTTATTTTTAAAATATATTATTAAATTAAAACAATATTTTGAAATAGTTATCAATGGTCTGTTTTTAATAACAATGCAGCATTTTATCATTTCTAGAAAAATAATGTAAAATGAGTAATTATGTTTGAAGTCATTTTTCTCTTAATGGATGAGCAGATGATAAATCGCCAGATATTATTAATGTTTAAAGTTGTAGATGAGTTAGAATACCACTGGTGTTACTTACGCAAATTCATTCTACATATATTATGCTAAATGGTTATGGCGTTGCAAGAGTTAAATATTAATATACAAAAGAGTAAAAAAAATAGACCTAAATTTAAAATAATTATGTAATATTTTTATTCAAATACTCTTTTAATAATTAGTATTTTAATTTTAATTAAATTATTCTTATACATGGAGTAACTATTTGTGGATACTTGAATAGATAAAAAATATTACTTACCGTGATGATAATAATAAAAAATGTGATTTTCATAAATTTGCTATTCATACCTTAAATAAAACTGTTATTTATTTTATGTTCACATTATGTTGGCAAATACACAAATAAAAAAAATGATAATTTTAGAAAATTTATTACTCACATACAATTTCCACCAAGCATAAATTGAAAAAGCGTTTCCCGCTATTGGAGCGTACATGAAATCAACGTATTTTAGCGGAAATACTTTAGAATAACATGAATTGAAATAGTTAAATTCTGCTCAGTTCTTAAGATAAAGTGTGAATGTTCATAAAACAGCGTTCAAGTACTTTTAACTTTAAATCGAATTTTAAAATTACTAATGCCAAAATACATTGCTTGGTGCCAAAAAAATGTCACCAAATTTGAGTACGACGGGATGTTCAAAACTAAATTTCCCATGTCTGCTATGTCAGAGTTGCGTATGAAAGTAAAAAAAAAAAGTAAACTAAATGAGACATTAAAGGCAAGACGCATCTTTTTCTGTATGTCTTTTGTCGTACATTTGTCGAACAGCTTTATCAGCATATATAATAAGACCTGCAGGAAATACTCCGGGCTTTGCCTATAGAAGAAAGCGTTTAACGGCTTGCAGGTATGCAAAGTCCTGATGTCTTCTTGAGAGCTTTTTGCAGCTTATCAAGTGGTATGGCAAAATTTCTTCAACGTGCTTGGTACTTATGTTGACAAATAGAGTTGTGTCGTATCTTTCATGTCCCATTATGTTGTTTCAGTTTCATACACACCTCTGCCCACAGACGCCAGGGGAAACTTATTATCGGATTCCCCCTCGTATACAGGAAGAAAGTAATACATTTTCAGAAGGTAAAAAAAATCTACAAATTCTCAATAGAGTACTTCATGCCCGGTTAAATCAATCGGAATCGAACAAAAATTGTAATTTAGATTAATGTTCTTTCGTTATAAGCATGTGCATTGTACAAAAAAATCGTTAAATTTACTGCAAAAATTGCTGGCAGCAATGTTACCAGCATTTTTTACCGTAAAAATTGCAGTAAAATTAGCTGTAAATTTAGTTATTACATCTATTTTTACCGCAATTTATATGGCAAAAACTGCTGGCAACATTGCTTCCAGCAGATTTAAACGTAAATTAAACGGATTTTTTTTTTTTTTTTTTTTTTTTTTTTTTTTTTTTTTTTTTTTTTTACAGTGTAAGTAATGTAAAATTTAGAAATATGGATGACATAATTTTTATAGTGATTGTTTCGGTAAAAAATACAATTATATAATAAAATGCTTTATAGCAATAACACAGCGAGAATTTTATAGTGAGAATAATATATGGAGTTGGACACAAAGCTACGTTTGTCTGACCTATGCTGGATCATGCCTGTTAGTAGATAGTTAAACACAAAGCCATCTCTGTAACTCTGTTAAAATGTAAGTTTAAAATTATTTCTGAAAACTGAAAACATCATTGAAGGAAAATGAAACAAATTTTTCAAAGAATATATATTTTCCAATTACTCATAAAATAAAATCTCGATGATCATAAAGAATTTTTTTAATCGAAATGTGCTATCTATTTATTCGAAATATCACTAAACATTAAGTAAATGTTCTTATTTTCTTTCCCATTTTCGTCTAACGTATTTCAGCAAAAAAAAAAAAAAAAAAAAAAAAAAAAAAAAAAAAAAAAAGATGCTATTGTTTTGAACGGGAAGTAGCGCTAAGCATTAGTAAAAATCTATTAAATATAAAGCATTGGAATGATACACCATTGCTTTTTATCTAAATAAACATGGAATAAATATTTCTGATTTAAGAATTAGGCATAGATTTCAATTTATATTTGTTTTCATGAAATATGTTGTTTTAAAATATATTCGGAATTTCAACAATACGCTTTTATTTTGTTTCTATGTTTAGTGAGACATTCAGAATATGAATAAACATTATGTAGCTGATTTGATTTTCTTTCGGATTTCGTTGAATATTTTAGAGTAAACGGAAAAGAATTAAACAGATGCTTTTGTTTTGAAAATCAAATAATATATTCTATTAAGATAAACTTATAAATTATAGAACATCGCGATTTCGAATCTTTATTTTTTTGTAAAAATAAACTTAGACTAAAAATCTCAGATACTAATATATGTATGTTAATATACTTTTCTATTAAAAAAATTGTTTCAGAATAAGATTTAAAATAATTTCATAAATCATTGTTTTATGAAGCATTTTTTTGTTGTTAGTTTTTTAAGGTGATTTTTAAAAGAATTTTTTAAAATGAATGAAATTTATGTCCTTCTTTCATTATAATTTAACCCTTTTGGGTCTTGTTTACTATTAATTGTACCTGTCGTTTAATGAAGTATTATCTTCTTTCAAGAAAAATTTTTGCTAAAACTTACATGTAGTAATGTTTGAACATGTCTATATTTTGACTAAATGACATCATTTATGTTTAAGCATTTAGTAATAATAAATAATATTATTATTTTCTTAATTCACTTTGCGCCATTCGCGATCATTTTATTTTAAACATGCATTTCAATTTGTAAATTTAAAATAAAAGTTATTTTCCTGAATGAATCATGTGTAATAAAGCACAAAAATTATTAGAAAATCATAATGTAAGTTAAATCTTATTGTAATAGAAAATTTTCTGAACATCTCAAAAATTCTTCCTTATACTTTAGTCATATAAATATTAATTGAAAAGTATGCAAAACAGCAACATTCGTAATCTTTAAGACAATGAAATATTCGGTAAATAAATATTAATCTAATGGGATAGCTAGTGTTAATATTATTAACATAAAAGTAATTTTATTTTAAAAAAAATCAAGAACGATTCGGACCCGAAAGAGATACATACAGATTTTTTTTTTCAAAATAATTACTACGACATTACTGGCAACGACTACCATTTTTTTTTAATTGCTCATAACTTCCTATGTAATGTTTCAATTGGATAATATATCACGATAGTATTGTTTTAACAATCACCTTTTTTGAAAATATCTCTTGATCAGCATAGTTAAATGGGGGATTCCTCCAGGTATCCTTTTCAGAGAAACTGGTAAACTACATATTTTTCTGTCCCTTATTGGAACATTAGATATACAGGGTGTATCTAAACTCTTCGGCAAAATTTTAAGCGGTGATAGTACACATCAAGACAAACAATATTAAACAGGAAACTAAGGGTCCCAAACGTTTTTCGAAGGAGATAGGCGCCATTGAAGTTTACGATCCTAAATTAAAATAAACTTTAAAAAATTAAAATTTGGTCGATTGATTTCAGGTTTTCACTAAAAAGATTCACTATGTCAGTATTTTTTTGAAAATAAATTATACAGACAATTTTCAAAAAATGCTTTAGACTTTGGAGTAACGTAAAACTATTTTTTGCATCTCATTAAAAGTTTTCGGAAGCTTAGACTTAAGCTTAAATTTTGAGCTCAAAATCTGAATAGTTGGGAGTGGTTAAGTAGCGCAAACTGAACTGTGTTCGAAGGTTAGAATTTCAAATGGCTATAAAAAGCGGAAAAAATAGTCGATTCATTTGCGGTTTTCGCTAAAACTATTCTTCAAATCAGTATTTTCTTGAAAAGAAATTTTAAAGATAAATTTCCAAAAATGCCGATAGAGGGCACCTTAGACATTGGAGTAACTTACAACTATTTTTAACCGTTATTTTTTTATCTCATTAAATGCTTGCAAAAGCTTAGACTTAAATTGTGAGCGTAAAATCTGAATCGTTGGGAGAAATTAAGTAGCGCATAATTGAACTGCGTTCAAGGTGGGGGGGAGGGTTAAATTTCAACTCCTGAACACAGTTCAATTTGCCCTTCTAAACCCCTTCCAACAATTCAGAATATGAGCTCAAAATTTATTTCTAAGCTTTTGCAAGCATTTAATTAGATAAAAAAAATAACGATAAAAAATAGTTGTTAGTTACTCTCAAGTTTAAAGCGCCCTCTATTTTTTTTATTTTTTTAAATTTATTTTTAAGAAAATACTGACATAAAGAATAGTTTTAGTGAAAGCGACAAACGAATCGACTAATTTGTCAGTTTTTTTATAATCTTTTGAAATTTTAACCCCCCCCCCCTCCTTTCCCTTGAACACAGTTTAGTTTGCGCTACTTAACCACTCCCAGCGATTCAGATTTTGAACACAAAATTTAAGTTTATGTCTAAGATTCTAAAAAAAATTATTGGATGTAAAATATAACCGTAAAAAATAGTTGTTCGTTACACCAAAGTCTAAGGCGCTCTCTATCGGCATTTTTTGAAATTTATCTTTAAAGTTTTTTTTTCAAGGAAAGACTGACATAAAGAATAGTTTTAGTGGAAACCGCAAATCTATCGACCAATTTTTCATTTTTTTTAAAGTTTATTTCAACTTTTGGACCCTAAACATTAATGGCGCATATCTCCTTCGGAAGATCTTTGGGACCCTTAGTTTCATATTTAATACTGTTTGTTTTGATGTGTACTATCTCCCCTTAAATTTTGCCCAAGAGTTTGGATACACCCTGTATATTGAAAATCAAATATCATAGAACGAGAGGCGGCAATACAGACAATCATTTCATCGTGTTCATGGATGAAATTCTAGGATTAATTAAATATGATTCTCATATAAAACACAATTAGACTGTCAAGTCATATATTTTTGAAAAAACCTAAGGGATATTAGTGATTGACTCATAGGTTTACAATTATATCGTACTTCTCCCAGTCTTTCCGGTTTTTATAATCCTGGGTGCAGAAAGCACTATGGTAAACCTACGAGTCAACCACTTAAATCCGATTTTTAAGCCTTTTCCACCAAGTTATGACCTGGCACGCCCATTGTGATTTTATTTGCGAATCGAGATTTAACTAATCCTAGATTTTATTCTATGAATTCGATTAGATTACTGTCTGTTCTGCCGCATCCCAGACTATCATAGATAGTTTGCAATTTGCAAAAGTTATAGCAGAATTTACAGTCATACTAACTGCACTGTTAAAAATATTATAAAAAATTACCTCTGTTTTTTAAGACAATCTATTTTAGGATAAATGAGAACGTTTCATATGTGTTTATGCAGTTTTCAGAATGGTCAGAAAATAGAGAATCCTTAAAAACAGATGTAATTTTTTGTGATATTTTTAACATTGTAATTTACAGAAGCATAAATGTTTCTGATCTTCCTATGATCCTAATCTTTCGTTTCTGCATTTATTTTCTCAGCTTATCACATTATACATTTTTTATGTATATATAGAAAATATTCATAATCAAATATTAATAAATTATCCATTGAGAAAATGTATTACATATCTTGTGAAAAATCAATGATGTCGTAAGATAATATCACCGTAATGGGTGAATCTACGAGTGCGATATAATGTTATGTTACATGATCTACCACTCATATCACTTAAAGATGAATTACCCTATTCCCAATGTTTGCATAACAGAACATTTACCTAACTTCTTACTTAGACAAACATCAGTGATATTCATCAGTAAGATATATTTTTTTTTATCATTATTCGATTACTATATTTATAACTTTTCTTAGTAATTTATCCGCACTAAATACATAGTAGACTGCATAAAGTGAGATAACACATAAATCAAGTCGGATATTTATTGATATTTATTTTTTTCATTAAAAGAAAAAAAGAAAAAAAAACTTTAGTAACTAAAGGGTAAAACTAGCTTATTTTTATTCTTTAGTTAACTTCGATATTATTTGAATAAAAAATAATTTCGGCTTAAAAAAATTAATTAAATTTATAAAAAATCTATAAACGCGGTAAATGAAATTTTTAAGCATTGTGGTAAATTATTCATTATGATAAATTCTCTTTTTATTATTTATAAAAGTGCAAGGAAAAGAAACAAATTAGAAATCGCACGTCAAACGTAGTGCTGCGTTTGACGTTCTATATATTCGTCATATATGGTATGCGGTACTATAATGAAGTTTTAAAAATATTCACATCCTGGTGTAACAGTATAGCGTTCTTCGGATCAGTACAATAGCCGAAATCTTTTATGTGTCCCCGTAATCAAAAGAGAAAATTGTCTACAAGAACACTGAGATTAAAGAAGTCCAATGTTAAGTGTACCTTGGACAGGAAATATCAACGTATGGCAGTATCATGAAAAAAAAAATCAATAGCAGAATAAGGAATGGGTGGAATGCTTGTGAGAAGAACAATATTATTCTGAAAAGTAGTATGTTTCTTTGTTTGAAAATAAAAGTGTTTAACTAATGTGTTTTGTCTGCATTAACACATTCGCTGGCGAGTGATAACTGATGTTATCATTCGCCTGATATGGTGCCAGCGTTAAGGAGCCACTCACGCACCAGCGTGTGATGTGGGGTGATGTCCAATAGCCATTCACGGGCTGGCGCGCGAAAATGTTTCACTGATTCTTTGTTATGAAAAGTAAATCGGCTTCAGGGAAAAATCCACTTCTACGGTGCGGCTTTAACTATCATCAGATTTTCACGTAAACGGCAGGAACGTGTTAAGGTACGAAGCAAAAACATTGACACTAACAAAATCGATGGCACAAAGATTAGAAACAACACAAAGAAGTATGGAAAGATGTATGCTAGGCTTAACTGGAAGAGACTGAAAGAACATAACCTGGATAAGACGTCAGACAAAAATTTGTAACATCATTGAAAGAATTAAATAGCTTAAATAGAAAACATCTGGGTACATTGTTAGAAGACAAGACTATAGGTGGAGCACAAACATCCTACAGTGGTATCCCAGAGACGTAAAACGGAAAAAAAGAAGACCTCATGTATGATGGAGTGATGAAATCAGAAAAGTGGCTGGTCTAAATTGGATTTTTAAAGTTTGAGTCAAGAAATAGTGGAAAAATTTTGGGGAGACATGGATCCAGCAATGGAATGAAAATGGTTGATTATGATGACTATATTGCTTAAAAATACAAATATATAAACACCTAGAATTAGGGTGTATTTTACAGTTTTAATTTTGTACATAACATTTTGTGCTATATTAAAATCGTAATTTGCGTTTTCTTAAATACTGCTTTTTGCATTGTGTACGTTTACGGGAAATTATCACTTAAATACTTAATAACTTCAATAAGCTTACATCATTTCTTAAAAGCCTCTACATAGGGGCTCGGACAGCATCTGTCCGTTAATGCATGCTGAATCATAGAGATGTTGTCCGATCCCCCGTGTAAAGATTTTAAGATACTGAAATAAAAATATGAAACAAAGTTCTTCTTTTCTACGGAAATTATATGAACTAAAATACATGTTGTAAGTTTTGTATGTTTTAATTTAAGAGATTATGATAAATAACTATAATAATAGTATAAGATTATAATAAGTTTTTATTTAAGAGATGTTTTAATTTAAAAAACATTATTATTGGAAAATGCACTGTTTGTGAACAAAATTTTGTATATATTTTAATTTTAAGAACATAGGAAATCCTTTTGTTTTATAACAGAGGTAAGTGATTTATTAACGAGGTAAAATATATTGAATAGATTTTCTTTTAGATGGTTTGTCATAAACCTAATTTTTTACTAAAATTTGACTAAATATTGTCTTAATTTGAAAAGAGAAATATTTTTTTAATTGGCACAGATGTCATATACGCACCACATTTGCACGGGTTTTTTTCTCTCGCCAATTCGGCATAGCACATCTGTTCCAAGTAAAGATCCGTTTAATAAGTTCATAACAAATTTTAGGAAAATAAAATGGAAAAAAACTAAAAGATTTCAGTAAAATGAACTGATTAAATTATACAACGGCATGCATTCAATATGGCTATAAGTACTAATATCTACGTTATATTGTGAAAATTATATTTACTGTTTTTTACTTATTAAGTTTATTATTTATAACTGTTTTTTTTATTGTTTCCTTCTTTATTAAATTCATGTTCGTTTACTGTTATTTTTTATTTTAATTCTTTAAATTATTTAGTAATTATATACTAAATCAATAATTATTTATATCAAACTATTATCTATTTCTTTTTATTTCTTTTTTAAAAATACTAGAATCTCTCATTTTTTCAAGTAATTTATTTTTATACTGCAATTAAAAATCATGAGCTGCTATTGCATGCGATTTGTAACTTATATTCAAAAACAAAATTTTCGCCATATTGGCAAGAGAAAAAAAACAAGTGCAAATGTGGTGCGTATATAACATCTGTGCCAAAAAAATTTTATGAAGTCATAGTTTTACACCTGTTCTAAAAGAAAAACATATGTGTTTGATAAAAATTTTACATTTAAAAAAAAGTGCTTCGAAAGTAGAGACCTTCAAGACTATAAGTTAAATCGTAGATGTTTATTACTATTAAAATTTCAATGCTTATGATAACGTATTACAAAATTTCTAAAAAAACTTTATAAGGAGTTTTTAAATTTGAAAATTTTTACATGCATTTTATTTGAAGAAATTCACTGCCTTTTCACAGATTGTCTCATCGAGACCATTGCAAATCTAACACTATATTAACATGCTTTGCATATTCTTATGGTGTAATAACTTTTCTTTTCTCATACATATTCTCTTTGAGATGCAAAAATCTTTTATAAGGTATTAAGGTATAAAACTTTACAATAACATAAACGAAAAACTCTGTGATGTTAAAAATCACTAGTATAGTTTATTGAATACAAACTGGATATAAAACCAATTGACCTCTTTATTTAATAGAAAATCATTACAATATAACTGTTGCTGGCTAACATTGATCTGTTAAATATTCTTGTCATTTCTGGTATGAAAGTATTTTTTTAAGTTTGTGCTTTCATGCAATTTATTTAAAGACTTTCATTGACTTTTGTAGTTTGTCTCATTTATCGCATAGAAAAGTTATTGTTACGTAAAAATATTCTCTTAGCAGTTTTTTTTCCTCACATATATAATTCTACCATATGAGAATCATGTTTACCTAATATGATAGGGTCTATCTTTAAAACTATATAGAGGAAAAACATCAAGATGTAAATAACTGCGAATAATGTTCATTCAATCTGTGCGAAAAAATATCAAGAGATAATTGCCGTTGGAAAACATTTATTTATTAAATATTTTCGTTACTTTCTACTATGAAATATTAAAATTTTATTACTTCTACTGCCATGATTACATATAACAATACTCACACTTTAAATTTGTAATACCTACATTTAGCATGTTTGGAAGACTCACTATGCAATAATGATCGTTATTTAATGCACAGTAGAATACATAGTATAATTCATAGTAATGCATGTATTTTTTTTCTCTTTTTTTAAGTTTCGGATTGTTTAAATTTATTAAGTAAACAAATATTTTAAATTAAATGTGTAATTTTGCACTTCAAAATGATTAATGGAATCGTCCTTTCAACATCCTGTTCTTTAAACTGTAGCAGGACTGTCTTAAAAAGTTTTTTTGTATATTTAGGACAAATTCCCCTTTGTGTGAATACAAAAATTTAATGAAACAAAAGCCAGATCGAAATATTGTTTCACGAAGGAAGTGACTTGCAGTGTAAACTTAAAGTTTTATGTTTCTTTATTTATCCTTACCACAAAATTTTATTTAAAAATAAACAATGGTAGATTAATTATTTTTTGCAAGTTTTTTCAAATAGGTATAATATAAAATTATATCCTAAGCACATATGAATGTTAAATATGTGTTAAAAATACACAGTCAGTTGCTATTTATAGAAATTTGGAAAATAATTATTAACAAAGCTTTAACAAAAGTGAAATTAAAATTATCCCAAATATATTTTTACATACACTTTGTTATTTGACAAAATAATAATTATAACAATGGTAATAATAATAATAACAAAATTATTTTAAAATATTTTTAATGATATTACAATTTTTATATATTTAAAAGTTATTTTAATATATTTATTGTACCATAAATAAATTAACCAATTGATTATTATTAAACAAACTATTTATATTGAACAAATTATTGGTTATTATTAAACAAACTTTATAACGTGTATTTCATTAGTATAAGTTATCCTATTATGCAGAAGTTAAAAACAAACCTTTTTATTTAAAAAATGAAATATTTATATGAAAACTGAATTATACACTGCTCAAAACAATTAAAGGATATTGCAGTTTTAGGTAGATTTTGTATCTGGGAAACTTTTTAGCTGATTGATACATGGTCGACAGACATAGTAGGTTAGTATGACAATAAATTACACATGTTTGGCAGAAAAAATGCATTTTATTGCGCATTTGTGTACAAAAGGAAAAAAACACAATTTGTGCATATGAGAAAAAAAGAATAAGAAAAGGTGTTTTCTTCAAAGAAAATCATTTTCAGTAGGGGTACGGTTTCCACGGACGGCCAGCAACGTTGAACACCTTTGAGGCATGTACTCAATGAGGCTATTAATGACGAGTTGGGGTATTCTGCCCCACTCTTCCAGAAGAGCTCTTTCCAGTTCTTGGAGAGTTTGTGGGAGTTGTTGACGGCCAGAAACTCGTCTTCCTAGAGCGTCCCAAACGTGCTCGATTGGATTCATGTCTGGAGAACACGCTGGCCATTCCATTCGAACGATTCCTTCCTCGAAAAGGAAATCCTCCACCAGGTTTGCACGATGTGGCCTGCAGTTATCGTCCATTAAAATGAAGTTATCTCCGATTGCTGCAGCGTAAGAGACTACAATAGGTCTGAGGATCTAATCCCTATATCGGCGACCAGTCAGAGCTCCATCTCGAATGATGTAGAGGTCAGTACGCCCGTCAATGGAGATGCCACCATACACAAACACTCCTCCACCGCCAAATCTGACACTTTCGTGCACGAACGCAGGATTATTCCTACTGCCACGGTCCCTCCAGATGAAAATACGCCTATTATCCGGATGCACACAAAAACGGGACTCGTCAGAAAACAGAATATTGCTCCATTCATTTCTCCTCCAGTTGACATGCTCCGTTGCCCACTCCCTGCGGTAGCGATGATGCCTTGATGTTACTCTAACACATACCATCGATCGGCGAGCATACAGACCTACAGCATGGAGCCGGTTTCGGACAGTCTGATTTGAAATCGTGGTGCCTGTAGCCGAGCGAAGGTGTTGTTGGAGAAGAGTAGCGTTCATGTTTCGGTGTCTCCGAGCTGTTAACGCTAAATACCGATCTTCATTGGGCGTTGTTGCCCATCTACGACCTTGCCCTGGTCCTCGGCCTGCACATCCACTCTGCAAAAATGGTTCCAGATCCTGGAAATGACACTTTGTGACACTCCAATGGCTTGCGCTACTTCGGCTTGAGTTTGGCCCCCTTCTAACCTACCAACAATTCTCCAAGCTTCTGAATCTGTCAAATGACTTCGCTGAGACATCGTACTCATCGAAACAAAGCCATCACTGAATGCCGATCATCCTTGTCTTCATTCTCTTTTATCCAGTTGAAAGTCAAATTTCATTCGCTGCCGCTGAAGCGACGTTTTTGACGTGGAACTCAAAATTTGCATTCTCCACAGTTTGAAAACCAGAAAAATTTGCATTTGCGATTCTCTTCTTCTATTTTCGGCAAAAAAAAAAATTCATTTTTATCTTTATTTTATATAAAACTTCAAATATCCTTTAATTGTTTTGAGCAGTGTATTATAAAATGCTACATGTATTTAAAATAACATGATTGATTAGTTTGACTAATTTTATTAAACTGAGAAGAGCTCCATTCATTGTTTCATTTTTTTCCATTTCCCAAATGATTAAATAAAATAACTTCAGTTTTCTAAATACAGTGGACTCTCTCTATTCTGAACACTCACAGGACCGACCAAAAATGTTTAGATTATGGGAGTGTTCATTATAGAGGGAGAATGGAAATGCATTACTACTACTACTATGTACTAGTAGGATGACCAAGGCAGTAGTTGATCAAATAAAGTCGGTGCACCAGGTTTTTTTTATCGTATTTCCTTCATTTTGTGTTTTAGAAACAAACTAACATATTCTCATAATCCGAAATTATTTTTTTATCTTCAAAAATGAAATCAGCTAAAATTAAATAGCAAGAAATTTATAAGCAAATACATTCTTTAATTGCCATTTTCCCATTTGTTTATCAATCAAAGAAATCAGTGAAAATTCAAAAAATAATAATTAAAATATCATGCTTAAGCTGCTGTTAACAATAATCCATATGAAACTATTATTCGAAACAAGCATTTTGGAAGTAGATTGTTTTAACTTACCGCAATTGTCTCCAAATAATCAAAAACTAAATATTTACATTTTCCAATAAAAATATCATAAAATGGCGTTTTTTACAGCAAGCAGTTGACAACAATGTGGCAACCAGTGTTCCAACATCAAATTAAAGATTTTATCTGAAGTATCTAAACAAATAACAACGTCAGGTGTATGCTTAAAATCTAGCAGTGATTTTGTCTGCTAATTTTTTAATCGAGTTTGGTGAACCTTTTTATTCTTCTGTAACAGTTTCTCCACAATACCATTATGGGAATTCAGAATGAAAAAATATGTTCAGTTTACAGAGAGGTGGTATAGAAATGGGGACCAAAAATAATTTTCATGATAGTGGGGTTTTCAGATTGGAGAGTGTTCAGAATACAGAGTGTTCATCTTTAGTTACTTCTATGGAGTTTCGCCGGGACTATCAGATTGTGTTCATTATACCGGGGTGTTCACATTAGACAGTGTTCAGATAGAGAGAGTCCACT
This sequence comes from Maratus speculifer, assembly GCA_964019185.1. Classification (NCBI taxonomy): domain Eukaryota; kingdom Metazoa; phylum Arthropoda; class Arachnida; order Araneae; family Salticidae; genus Maratus; species Maratus speculifer. Next base: position 174,081,955 of record OZ025297.1, on the reverse strand, counting down.
GTATTTTATTTAATCAGCGGGATATATTTAGGACGTTCAACGAACTAACACATGGAACGAGACACTTATATATTAACCAATAGTAGCAACAAATAACAAGACAGATAATATATCAGTGAAAACATCTTACAGGAATAAAACGTGAAGTAGTTTGTGTACACGGCGGGCAAATGCAGAAAGATGGCAAATTGACAATAGCAAAAAATAGTCACTATAGTTTCTGTGATCATGAACGGAATTTCAATTTCATTGATTGAGTAATAATGGTTATTGCACAACGTTATGGGAAATTTGGACCTCATTGTGACTGGTGGTTAAGAGAAAACTACTTGCAAAACAGTTTAATGAAATGTTTTCACCAGCCAAAGGTTAACCACACACTAAGAACGTATTTTAAAACTTGCACTTAAAATTTAAAACAAATATATTCGCTCACAAATCTAGAATCTTGCCATACAGATCTCCCAAAAGCGTATTGTCGATGTTTTTTTAGCTGAAGAAAGTATTGTAAGTTACAATACTATCTGTTGGACGATAATATAAATGAGGTGGTTTGGAAGTAGTTTCTAGGATAGACCAAACAAATAAGATAGTAGTACCATTGTCTTATATTTCCAGTTACGAAAATGCCTTAACGATTATTATATTCTTTACTTTTCCATAATTAGTTTCCGGATATTTCGTGTAAGAGCTTAATATCAAAGGTTCTTTTATATTTGTATTAACACATATTTTTATATTTCTAACCCTTTTCACCATGTTGTGATGAAAGAGACTTACTTTAACTTTCACTAGAAATGCATTCTTAAAAAAAAGAACATGTTTCTGAAATACTTTCTTAAATCATGGGCGCTGTTCTAGACCACCGTAAAACATTGGATGTGAGTTATTTGTTTTTTATTGTAAAGGATTAGGATAAAATAACTATGAATAGACAAGAATGGAGTTTTATGCGTCCATTTACGGATTATTTCTGACCCCAAATTTGCGTTACACATTATAGACAAAAGAAAAAAAATTATTTTGCACATATTGTTATAATTTATATAAAAAAATATCTTGCTTTTTTTCTTAATAATTTTATTAGTATTCAATGAGTATACTCTGATATAGTAAAATTTATTTAAGGATTTTGCAAAAAAAAAAAAAAAAAAAAAAAAAAAAAAGAATATAGTAACGTTTTAAGACAACCTATTTTTATATAGAAATTTGGTAATAGTTACACTGTTTTACTATTTTTGATTGATAATTGAAAAGAGAAGTACTCAAACTACTCCATGTTTGGAATCTTAAGTTAATAAAAGGTAAATATAGCAGCTTTTCTTTAATGGAGAAATGTATTAACTGATCTGCTAATAAAGGCTTCTATTTCCTGAACTAAAGCTGCTTTGTTTCGTACGTGATGGCATATTACGTGATCGTGATTTATGATACTTCTGTAACGTGACAAATAAAAAATAATGTTATAAATATACTTTATATATATACTTTATAAAAAAAAAGGTTTTGGAATATAATGTTAAATTTAATATTTTGTGATTGAGACTTATTTGTTTTTTAATAATAGTTCACTAAAAATACACCAACACTTCCCCTTTCTTTTTTTCTTTTGTTCTAGATAAATAGCATTACATGCATCTTTTGTTTAGGCATTTTCAAATTGACAAAAAAGACAAATTTTTAAATTTATTGTTTAGTGAAGCATAAAATTAAGCAATGCTTATATATTTTAAAGTTTTTACGAAGCATTGTAAATAAGACCTGTTATGATTTTATACATAAAATAAATACATTTTGGCAGCCTTTCTGATCTGGATATAACTGCGTGCATACAACTGATGTTAACAAATATTATACATTATAATTACTCGGAATTTTATAAAAATATGAGAAAATGGAATTTATTAATCATTGTGGCGTTTTACATTATTTTGCGGAACGAAGAAAAGAAAAGTGTGTAGAAACATTTTACAAAATTATTAATTCAACGCATTTCCTTCTTTTTTCGATAGATACGACTTAAATTTCACAACACTTTACAAGTAAACATTTCATGGTAATTTTCTTACTAGTGACATGTAAAAAAATGTTCTAATTGAAACGCTCTATTAATTTAAGCCCATTTCCTTCCTTTGAGAAATCTATTCGATTCACATAAATTATGCTTTAAAATTCATGTAGAGAAAACATTATTTATTGAGAAAAATGAGAAAAAAAAACAATTGTCTAAAACAAATTTGGCAACTAAGTAATGTTAATTATTTCTTATTGTTTAATTTTGTAAATTGTATTATTAAGCATCAAACAATTGCAACTACGTACTTAAATTAACAAAAGATCATTAATGTATAACGCAAAGAATAGTTTCACTTGAATTCACAAAGTAAAATCTATATAATTATGATATAGTTTTCTATCATTGAAAGAAATAGTAAGGAAAATTTATCGTGTATTTTTTCCTTATTTTGTTATTTTAAACATTATGTGAAATTCATAATCATGGTGAAATTACATTATCACTATTTTATCGGGTTTAAAGGAAAAAGCGGAAGGTTTATCAAATAATTTTAAAATGGCGAGAAAATTACATAATAACACGTTTTGCAATATTTAATGAAGCACAATTAAAAATTTTTTAAGAATAAGAATTAGGTAGTTTTTGTTTGAAAAAGAATTGTTTTCAAAATGATGAATTTTATATTTCATTATGTATACATAAACGGATTAAAAAACAATTCTGTTTCTGACAACTATAATTTATGAGTGTACTTTCTGCAATTGGAAGTGGGTTTCTATGTTTAGAGGCTTAAGAAAAAAATATTACATATTATTTTATCCCACCGAATGTATGCACATTGCACTGAGAAAACATTTGTGGTGTTTTGAACACGTTTTTATAGCGACATTGAATGTAACGCTAATGATAATGAATAAAATAAAATATAAATAAGACTGGAGTGAATATGACTACATTGTGGTACTATTACATAACTGACAAAGTATAGCAAATTAAATGTATTTATAAACGTATGTATCGGACCCAATAGAAAGATTTTAAGACATAGCAAAGCGAAAAGACATAATCATTTATGGTAAAACAAAGAAATTTCTGCAACTGAAAACGGAACCAATAAAAAATTTAGTGTAATGTTATTATTATAAGATTCAAACACACACCCATATTTAGCATTAAATTTAAAAGACTGAAAGAAAAACTATATTAAACAACCGATAAAAAATTAAAATGACACGGATTAACAATATTTCACAAGAACAGCAAAAAAATAACAGTTCATAATATATACCTTTAAGTAATGCATTTTTAAACACATCAACAATTTACATACTTGTAGTATATATTCGATATTATTTTCTTTTATAAAATTTTATAAAAAACAAATTTTGTTTTATAACAAAATGTTCCATTCAACCATATTTTTTATTTTTATTTCATGTTTTACAAGACTGATTATCCTAAAAATTAACTAAGTTAAAATTTACAATTTTACAAGTCATGTTTTCATTTCTTAACAAAATTAGTTGAGGCAACATATTAAGCTTCAGGTGAGGATAATGCAAATAATTTTTTTTTATTAAAACACAACATAAAAAGCATGTTCAGAACATGGAAATATAACTCGTCGCTGATTTCCGGTTATTTGTGTTTGCCTCCAAACAGCATAAATATACATATTTGTCAGACAATTTATAATCAGAACTTGCTTTTTATACTTTTTAAAGAAAAAAATCCTTTTACAACTTTTAAGTTTTTATTAAATGATGGGATCCATGCAACATTTTTGCTAGAATTTTTTGTGCAATTGACTCAAACGGTTAACGATATAGAAAATGTAGATTTTTAAATCCTATTCTAATAGCAATAAAGAATTTACAATTTCACGACAAGAGCCATTTAATGAATTTTTATTTTTAACATCAAATGGTGTGGATTTAGCAGAAATAGAAGTATCACAGGATTTAGATTCTAGCATAGTAAATTTACTTAACAAGTTAATTCTACTATAATTTGATCAATTATAAAACTATAAGCCTTGAAAAGGGTTTGAATTACTAGAAACTGTGAAACTCTATGTCCTTTTGACAAATCAATGAGATTAGGTCGGAGAATGACAGGATCGCCCTTGGAATGCAACAAACAATTTTGGCCTTAAGAAAATAAAGATTTTAATCTCATTCACATTTCAATTTTTATCTGAATAAAAAGCAATATTTAATTTATAACAATTACTGTATCGAATAAAAATACAAAGTACATTATCAAGAGATTTAAATTTTAATTTTGAATCGAATTCAAGAAAACTTTCAATAAATTACGTGGATCTCTTTTAAAACACATAAACTTACTTTAAACTTAAATTATCATTTATTTTTTTCATCAAAGCATTGCGGAAATCCATAAAAAGAAAATACTCGTATATCATTCATGAAACGTACTTATAAATGCAATACAAATCAATGTATGGCTTCCTTTAAAATCACAACAAATATTAAACGCAAAAAGAAGGACATATCACTATCGTGTAGAGTGTGAACCATCGAAATAAAACCAACATGATTTTATAGTGTAATTTGCCTGGAAATAAACCAATATGATCGAAACAAATAAAATAAAAAAGCTTATATACAAAATGCATATTTATAAAAATTAACCTCCTCCCTTCTCCACTTGAGCTGAAAAAAAAGAAATTATAAAAAAAAAGGGGGAAAGAAAAATGTCCACCTTAAATAAAGCCATTACTGTTAGTAACTCATATATTCGCCATATTTATATATGACTTGTAATACACGATGTGATGTACCATTTACCAATCCCTGGAAGACAGTAGCATCAATATTATCGCAGGCCTGAATGATAGTGTTCTTCAGTTCTGCCACTGGCTTAAACTGTCTGCCATTGGTATTTAAAAATCTACTAAGGATACCATACACATATTCTTGAGAATTTAGATGAAGGTACAGCACAGTCTATTCCATGACATGTCCGAAGCATCCAAAAACATTCCTAGTAGGAATATTTCCGTAAGAGGAGGTGTCTTTTTGCAAAAGACATAAGGGCATTTTCCTTTTTAAAAATTAAACTTAAGCCACCGAATCTCTTTGCAAGTTGCAATAAATGGGTTTCCAGCAATTCTCACTAATCGGTACCCTAATGCAGTGAGGGGTAAAAGCCAGATTGAGTTTACCACCACAGCCGAAGCCTTCCAACAATGTTAATAAGACTCCACCGTGCTGTCTTTTGGAGAAATTTTTTTCTCATTTCCTCATGTCATGCCAATTTGAAACAAGGTTGTCTGAGTCAAAAAACCATTTTTTTCTCATCTGAAAATGTAACAAGATACATCTGGTACCTCCAGATTTTATGATATTTGACCTCATCTTCTTTGCTGGTGGACATATTTCAGTTTTGGCTGGTAGATGGAGGCTTATTAATACTGTTTGGAGGCTTCGCATATGATGATAAACATAACCTGATTACATATTCAGAATCTGCGTAAAAATCTGCTTCTGATGAACTAAAAAATACGAAAAAATGTCTTATGGGCGCGTAGTGCCCACCGTGCAAAACCAAATAATTTTAACGGGACTATGGGCGCGAAGCGACCATAGCTCCGATCCACAATCTTTTTTTTTTTTTTTTCAAGTGCACGTGGCCCAGAGTGCGAAATCACATATTTTTAACGGGACCATGGCTCTTTAATTTACTTTTTTTTGCGCTTGAGGATTCGAACACCAAGACTTTCTTATTAAATGATTTTTTTTGCTTATTTTATACTGCTTAATACCGAGGTTCGTTTGGAAAAAGTGGCCAAGCTAGCAGGCGTAGCTCGCTAGTATAACATAAATATTGTGTTCTTTTAAATCAAATCACAGAAATCCTCAATGTTACTCCATCCCCAGTTAATGTTGTTTCGAATATTTTTCTAATTCTTTATGTAACTTTATGTTAATTTGATAAATTATAACATTGAAAGTTATTTTGTAAGCGAGATTTAGAAGCCTCCATTTGTGTGGATTTTAGTTGGGCTTTGGAGGACTTGCTAACACGGATATCCGAGGTCTTGTTTTTCAATATGTTCATAATGCATATTTTAAGTTTGATTACATAATATATTTAAATTTGGAAATTAAGTTTGAGAAATTCTCGATGTTACGCCACCTTTTAACGGGGATTCAGAGCAGTTTTTTTTAATGTAGCTTTTCTTTAATAAATTTTAATTTGAATATTATTTTCTTAGACTCTTTGATGCCTGTTTACATAGATAGAATATAATTTGGTGTTTGCCAATCCCCCCCCCCTTCCTCTCCACACAAGTACGTTAATGCGGATTTCCGAGCTCATTTTAAATATTGTTAATTTGACTACGGTAATTTCTTGGTTACATATTTTTCTGTTATATACAATTTCAGCTTTCGGTTGAGTGTAATCCTATCAAATGGAAATTTAAAAATATTAGTAAGCTACTACGTTGATAGTTAGAAATATACGAATAATTCACATGATTTTGTATGAAGTGTTCGTAACTTTGTAAATTGTCAATAATTAAAAATCTGCGTACTGGCCAGTGGCCAATGTTAATTTTTATTTATATTTTGCACAAGCATACAAATGAAAGATTATTGTAAATAATTATGTACAGATCTGTATAATAAAGACGCATGCATATAAATTATTCAAATTATTCAGAATTTTTTTTAAAGAAAATAACATTCAAAAAGTATGCCTTACAAATGTTAAAAGATTCAGCAGTTAAAGTATAGACTTCATTAAAAACCTGACACAAAACCAGCAATTTTTAATTTATGTATTTTTTTCTTAAATTAAGATTATAAATTGATACTATAAAATTTTGTTTAGTTTTATCTTAATCCTTCATTTAACTTACACGAAGTTTTTAGCTTATGATAATATGCATAGAATTTTTATAGTCTGCTTATGCATATAAGTTAAATTGTACATGTAATAAAATGTAAAATATTCTTCAATTTTTTTTTCACTTTAATAAATCAAACAAATTACCGTATCATTCATTCCTAAAAGATAAATAACACTCCCAGGAGGTATATTCAAAAGCAGTAAATCATCATCATCTACAGCTGTTTCATCATCAAAGTAAGCTTTGACTCGAGCAAAATAAATTTTCAGTTTCTGACCCTTGATAAATTAAAAGCAATAAAACTGGATTAATTTGTATTTTATTGAAATTTTTTTAAAAATAACTTTCTTTAAACGCAAATGTCTTGCTGTAAAACTCTACAAAAAACTCTGCAGATTGCAAAATTCATGTAGTGGCACACTGTCTCATGCATAAAATATATACAAAGGATATCTGGCAAAGATTGGATATTCAGCTAACAAGTGCATGTTTGGAAGTTGCACCAACATACAAGTTACTCCAATTACTCGGCTATACATTCTTTCACTTAAAAAAAGAATTGAACATTTTCTGTACTTAAGTATAAATATATTGAAACAAATACTCATTTAAATAAACGTAGTTTTATTTTTTATCTTTTCTATAATATAAAAGTTTAAAATTTAGATTATGAGTAAAAAATGAAAACATAATTCAAATATAATGATTTAAAAAGTGCTCGCTAAAGTTACGCTTAAATGAGGGCATAACTCAACTGCATTCTGTTTTAATCGGAGACTGCATTTAAGCTACCGATTTGTATAATGTTGGTAAAATTAACTTAACCTCATTAAAATAAATATTTAACACAAGATTTTCAATCAACACAAAATCTTTCAGAGTTTCCATCATAAAATTATTGTAATTTCAATAATCATGTAGTTATATTTGGTTTATAAAATATACACTGACTTTCTTTGATTAAAAAATTTAAAAAGAAATATATTGTTCGATTTTTATAATCTTAAATACATACTTAAGTGCTACGTTAAAAAAAATTTTAAATGGAGGATTATGCGAATTACGACAGCTTAATTAAATATAAAATTTGCTTTAATTATTTTAATATAATATATCAAGAATACCATACAAACTTACCTGGTAGTTCTTTAATTCTAATCCACAAACTGGGCGCTTTTTTTAACAGGTCAGTGAAACAGACATAGTTTATTTACATTAATAAGATTATTTTATCTTCAAAGTTAAAAATTCGAGAGGCAATTTAGGGAAATTTGATAAATTTACGAAACATGGGGTCGCTATAAAATGAACGATGTCTATTTGATCGAAAATCTCTAAGAAAATGTTATCAATGCAGAAAAAAATGCTTACTGTTTTGTTAAAGATCGAATTCCTTATTATATAGCATTTGGGGTTTCTGCATTAAAATTTTAAATAAAAAAACATTACCGTACTTAGGAGTTGCATTTAGGCACACTAATCTTACACAAAATTTGTAATATTTTTTAGTAAGTGCCTTAAAGTTGTACCTTTTCAACCTTTTATACATATATAGCTTACAGATACTAAAGAGGAGGGGGAGGGGGATAAATGACAAAATTTAAATATTTCTCTACTGATATGACTTTAATTTCATGTTACAGACTCAATATTTTGAAAAATAAAATAGTTGTCCAGAGCTTCTTCCATTTCCCGATCAAGCGTTGTCTTTGTTTATAATATTTTTTATGCTAGATTTATTGTTTTAGGAAACAGTCGAACACACTTATGACGTGATACCGATTAATACCCGAATTTACTCCAGTTCCAACATCACCAGAACATTGCTCTTACAACAAATGTAAAAATTTTCCATTTAATATAAGAAAAAATTTTTAATCTCTTGGAACAAAAAGAACTCGCTTAAGACGCAAATTCATATACCTAGATATTAAGTTTTTAATGTGAACATCAAACTATTTCCGAATAGTAGTAATCACTTTATTTAATGACAGAAAGAATACTATTCGGATTTAGTGAGAGACATTGTAAAAAGAAATCCTTTAGACTGGCATAGCTGGTATAGCTAATGCGAATATTACTAATCGGAAATAGTAGGTATTTGGATAAAATGTAGCAGTACTAAAATCAAGAATTTCTTCAAACAATCACTGATAAAATAATTTCGTAAAACGATCATTGGTCGAATTTGGAAAAGTAGGTTTCAAAATGTACAATAAGACGGACATAAGCACTTTCATACCAAAGTTAGTTGCTCTAGATACCATAGTCTATTTTTTCATCTGAGGCAAATAACAAATTACCCATACGCAAAAAGAAGTTCATATGAATAATAAAGACCAGGAGTAGTCTTCAAAGTCTAAACTGGGAAAAAATACTCGAGATGCATAATTAAATGCGTAGTAAAAGCTTCGGTAAAAATTAATGATTCTAGTTTCCATACTCGATTCATAATTAAGCGAACAAATAGATACACACACAAAAAATTGATTTTTACATGTGAAATATAGCTCAGAAACTGTACAGGGGAGAAATTTGAATAAGAGCTTTGAGATGTAGAATTAGTAGGGTATACGCACCTTTGTGCTGTTTTTTATGGCGCAAGATCACGTAGTCTTTTCACAACTGGGATAATAAAATGACATACACTCAAAATAACGATTTTTCTGACCAACCACAAAATAAGGAATGTTACACACAAAACATATATAAGTTTGCAAAGATTATCAATAACTTCTATTTTACAGTTAATCCGAAAAGTTACACTAAAGCTCACAAAAAGCATGCCTACTAAAACTAAGGAATGTTACACAGAAAATATTCAGAACGTTTCACAATTGATCAGTAATTTCCACTTTCTCAAATATTCCAAAAAGTTACACAACATTGTGGAAGGTATTACACAGGATTTCTCGGTATTTTTGGATCAGAAGAAATAAACCGAGAAAACCCAGGAATGTTACACATTAAAGTTCAAGAACATTGCGCAGATTTTTTACAGTGTAGGATACCGATTACTAAGAAATACATGAAACCCATTTACTGTTACTTGTAGAGAGCACTGGTGGGCTATGTTGCATTTTTCAGCAGAAAAAATCTTCCATTACCTTTGCAAAATCCTTCTAGAAATGTTATTTGATTGAGTGTAAGCACGACATGAAATGGGCTGACTAGTGCTCTCATCTCAATTATCCAGTGTCGGGTATGCCAGTAGACCTGTCAATGCCAATTGCAGTCTGTATAAGTCTGTGGCAGACTGAAAGCCACCATCATTCAAACCTGATTTTATTGATTTCATTTTTTTCAAGTGATTGTAAATTCTATGCCACATCATGTTTCGCTTTTATATATAAAAGGGCTATTAGCTATTAACATTAGTGGCTATATTTTGGTAAGACACTTTCTTCCCTTCTCTTTTTTATACATTCAAATCTTTTCTACCCAGGAGGGGCTGAAGTGATTTATTCCTTGTAAATACGTATTTACATATAATTTTTTAATATATTTGTTTCGTTCTCAATGGTTTCTTTTCTGTTTAATTAATATACAAAATCACGATGGCTTTATTTCAATGTGACACAATGTAATCTTTCCTACTGGATGAAGACACGGGATACAAGCAGTGCTTTATATCATCCGTTTACATTGATCGTAACGCTTACTTGCAAGAGACAGCTCGCTTGTAAGGTATTTTTGTAATATTATAGACATCATTGATCTTCATGCTTTATATCTCTACATCCATAGCATCCTTCCACAAACGTTAATCTAAAAAAGGAGAAAGTTTTATATAACAGAAACACAAAATGTCTTGTTGAGAAAGTAATGATTCATACACATCTATGTTGTATATTGAACTGGTAACTTTCTTAAACTATCATAGCTTCTTGTATAATCTTCTTTCCTTTCAACATCATTTGATTCTTCTCTATTACTTTCTTAAGAATCAAGGTAAATTTAACAAGTTGGAAATTGCACGTGAAGCGTAGCAAATGAGGTGCGTTCGTACGATAACGAAGTTTTAAAGTATTCAGACCTTGCTGATATAGTAGAGTGTACTTTGGATACAGTATAGTGGTCGAAATCTTTGTGTTCCTGTAAATATGCAGGGAGTAATTTTTATTATACATTATTAACGTATATCTCATTCATAAAATGTGAAGTAGTTTAATATAATTAAACATGCCCCAAACATTATTCAGTGGAATAAATTTGTGTGGCCCTGCAATTTAATAATAAATATTCTTTGCATCACAGATTGTACAGAATGTATATTTTAGTACATACTTCATAGATTCATGTAAATTTTATTATGTTCAAATGAGTGTAACACCATTAAAATGCATTTGAAAATTTTTTTCCCATTGATCGTAATGTAACGGAATCCTTTTGATTGTCCCTGTAATTGATCTATCCATCCGATTTTCATAAAATTTCAAATAACTCGACAAATTTATGTAATAATTAAACGTTTAAAATTTCAAAAGATTAAAATGCATTTAAAACTTTTTTCCCCCATTAACCGTAATATAGCGGAATACTTTTGATTGTCCCTGTAATTGATCTATGCATCCGATTTTCATAACATTTGAAATGACTTGACAAAATTATGTAATAAATATACGTTTTAAATTTCAAACGATTAAAATGCATTTGAAACTTTTTCCCCATTGACCGTAATGTAACGGAATATTTTTGATTGTCCCTGTAATTGATCTATGCATCCGATTTTCATAACATTTAAAATGACTCGGCAAAATTATGTAATAAATATATGTTTTAAATTTCAAACGATTAAAATGCACTTGAAACTTTTCTCTCCATTGACCGTAATGTAACAAAATCCTTTTGATTGTCCCTGTATTTGATCTATCCATCCGATTTTCATAAAATTTGAAATGACTCGACAAAATTATGTAATAATTACGTATTTTAAATTTCAAACGATTCGTTTGGGTAGTTTTTGCGTTGTTATATGCGGACGGACAGACAGACAGACAGACGGACAGAAAGACAGACAGACGGACAGACAGACAGACGGACAGACAGACAGACGGACGGACTGAGCGACAACAATAGGTGCTACGTATCTACATAATTACGAACGCACCTAAAAATCGGCTAGTTTTTAAATTTTCTAAAACGAATTTGTTTTGATTTTATGCTTTCCTTGTTTTCTTAATTTAATATAAAATTTCTTTATATAGTTATACGATTTGTCTCACGCACAACTTCCTATAATGAACTGAAGAATAGCCCGAGAAAACCATCAGTTTAGACCTATCATTGAGATAATTTTTATGAACGAAAAAATTAACATGTAGATTCCACATCAAAAAACAACCATGGGCTTCAAATCGAAATGTTCTACATGTTTCAGGGAATACGTTGTTACGTTTCTACTACGTTTTTGATGAATCTTCCTTGCGTTTTTTTTTTTTTCAAGTTTGTTCCTGAATGTATAACTTAAATTTAAAATAAGGTCGGTAAATCTAATTCCAGAATTGAAATGTGTTATACTTCCAAGAGCGATTTCTTTCATATTTCAGCAATAATATTTGAAGCTGGTGTGTATGCAGGAGCAGTGTAAATTCCAATACGATGAGTACTACAGAATATCAATAAGCCATTAGTAAATATTTCTTGCCGTTATCACTTGTAAATTTCATTACTGTAGTGCTATTTTACAAGAATTGTTTCGAATATCCAGATATTTTATATTTATGACTAAGTAAATGTTTTTGAGTGATGCGGAAAACGCTATCAACGTGAATCTTTTGTAATATATAATAATATGTAGCATTTGCTAGAAATATGTTTGGGTAAAATAGGACCACATATAAACTGATGTAAAATTAGATTTAAAAATTTTTATTACATCTAATTTTACTGCAATTTTTGCGGCAAAAGCTGCATGCAACATTGCTGTTAACAGTTTTTTGCCGTAAATTAAACGAATTTTTCTTCTTTTTCTTTTTTTTTATAGTACTTAGTTATTGTATAGTCATTAATGTATTGTATTAGTTATTGTATTAGTTATTGATGTATAGTGTGTTCTTTATCTAAATACTGTATATTGTGGAATCGATAACAAATGTTTTTATAGTATATTATCATTATTTCGGTAATATATGCAATTGATAAAAATTAATACGAAAATTGAAAAAAAAAATGTAAGGGAAAAAACGACGCCTGGGTTTTACATGCTTTAACTCAACAAACATATCCAATTAAATTTATTGCAACATCATACTCTTATTTGTTTTAACTCAGCATTGTAACTTTTATTTATTTATTTATTTATTTATTTATTTTTATTTTTTTAATTATGAAATTACACACTTCGAACTCCATTAAGATTGTATCTAAAATTTAAAAAATATATAAGTGTAAAAGAACCTAAAGAGCTTTTACAGAATGCATTACAGAACATTCGTTATCGTTTACACCTGATAAAAGAAATTCCTATTTTTACTTTAAAAAAACACTGTTCCTCTATCTTATCACGAAAAATGTCAGCTTATACACATGAGTATCATAATCCGGACTAAGCTCTTTATTTTTCGCCACTTTTCAACAGTCACACCTATAATTTAGACTGAAAGACACATACACGCAAAATACGAAAAATCGATTGTAAGTTCCTAAAGGAAATGTCAAGAAATATTTTAAAGTTTTTATTTTTTCATAGCATTTCGTATTATTTTATCATAAAAAAGTTTATACATACACATCAATATCTTTAACAGACAAATTATGTTTCAGCCTTGAATGTTTAATTTTTAAGCTATTGCATAGCTTTTATCGCGGGCTTTGAGCGCGGTGACCGAATCCAAAAATACCGTAACGCGAAAAATCCTAACACATTGGTAACGAAAAAACCTAACAATCGGCTAACGTCGTTTCCGTTCGGAAAACTTCGGGACGGTATTCTTCGGTAGAATCCGGCAGACATTGACGCGGTATCTTTCAGATATTAGGATATCAAGTCTCAAACTTATGCTTCTTATGATCTAATTTTCATAGCGCGGCCAAATTTTGTTTGGTAATTTATTATGAGACAGTGTTTATTTTGGTGGTCGTATTTATTTTGGTGTCAGGAGACCCCCCACCGTGAGGGTCGAAAAATTAAAAATGCTTATAACTCGCGATCTAACTTTCGTAGCGCGGCCAAACTTTGTTTGGTAATTTATTATGAGACATAGTTAATTTCTGGTGACAAGAGACACCCCACGGTGAGGGTAGAAAATTTTAAAATGCTTATAACTCGCATACTAATTTTCGTAGCGGGGCCAAACTTGTTTGGTAATTTATTATGAGACAGTGTTACTTTTTGGTGACAGGAGACCCCACACGGTGAGGATAGAAAAATTTAAAATGCTTATAACTCACGATCTAATTTTCGCAGCGCGGCCAAATTTTGTTTGGTAATTTAATATGAGGCTGTTCATTTTTGGTGACAGGAGACCCTCTACGGTGAGGGTCGAAAAATTTAAAATGCTTATAACTCGCGATCTAATTTTCGTAGAGCGGCAAAATTTGTTTGGTAATTTATTATGAGACAGAGTTAATTTTTGGGGACATTAGACCCCCCCCACGGTGAGGGTCGAAAATTTTAAAATGCTTATAACTCACGATCTAATTTTCGTAGCGCGGCCAAATTTTGTCTGGTAATTTAATATGAGATTGTTAATTTTTGGTGACAGGAGCCCCCCGGGGTGAGGGTCGAAAAATTTAAAATGCTTATAACTCGCGATCTAATTTTCGTAGTGCGGCCAAATTTTGTTTGGTAATTTATTATGAGTCAGTGTTAATTTTTGGTGACAGGAGACCCCCCCCCCCCCACGGTGAGGGTCGAAGAATTTAAAATGCTTATAACTCGCGATCTAATTTTGGTAGCTTGGCAAAATATTGTTTGGTAATTTATTATAAGACAGTGTTAATTTTTGGTGACAGGAGACGCCCCCATGGTGAGGGTCGAAAAATTTAAAATGCTTATAACTCGCATACTAATTTTCGTAGCGGGGCCAAACTTGTTTGGTAATTTATTATGAGACAGTGTTAGTTTTTGGGGACATTAAACCCCCCACGGTGAGGGTCGAAAAATTTAAAATGCTTAAAACTCGCGATCTAATTTTCGTAGCTTGGCAAAATATTATTTGGTAATTTATTATAAGACAGTGTTAATTTTTGGTGACAGGAGACGCCCCCATGGTGAGGGTCGAAAAATTTAAAATGCTTATAACTCGCGATCTAATTTTCGTAGCGCGGCCAAATTTTGTTTAGTAATTTATTATGATGCAGTGTTAATTTTTGGGGACAATAAACCCCCCACGGTGAGGGTCGAAAAATTTAAAATGCTTAAAACTCGCGATCTAATTTTCGTAGCGCGGCCAAATTTTGTTTGGTAATTTATTATGAGACAGTGTTAATTGTTGGTGACAGAAGACACCCCACGGTGAGGGTCGAAAAATTAAAAATGTTTATAACTCGCGATCTAATTTTCGTAGTGCGGCGAAATTTTGTTTGGTAATTTATTATGAGGCAGTGTTAATTTTTGGGGACATTAGACCCCCACGGTGAGGGTCGAAAAATTTAAAATGCTTATAAGTCACGATCTAATTTTCGTAGCGCGGCCAAATTTTGTCTGGTAATTTAATATGAGACTGTTAATTTTTGGTGACAGGAGCCCCCCGGGGTGAGGGTCGAAAAATTTAAAATGCTTATAACTCGCGATCTAATTTTCGTAGCGCGGCCAAATTTTGTTTGGTAATTTATAATGAGACAGTGTTAATTTTTGGTGAGAGGAGACAACCCACGGTGAGGGTAGAAAAATTAAAAATGCTTATAACTCGCGATCTAATTTTCGTACCGCGGCTAAATTTTGTTTAGTTATTTATTATGAGACAGAGTTAATTTTTGGGGACATTAGACCCCCCACGGTGAGGGTCGAAAAATTTAAAATGCTTATAACTCACGATCTAATTTTCGTAGCGCGGCCAAATTTTGTCTGGTAATTTAATATGAGACTGTTAATTTTTGGTGACAGGAGCCCCCCGGGGTGAGGGTCGAAAAATTTAAAATGCTTATAACTCGCGATCTAATTTTCGTAGCGCGGCCAAATTTTGTTTGGTAATTTATAATGAGACTGTTAATTTTTGGTGACAGGAGACAACCCACGGTGAGGGTAGAAAAATTAAATTCTTATAACTCGCGATCTAATTTTCGTAGCGTGGCCAAATTTTGTTTGGTAATTTATTATGAGTCAGTGTTAATTTTTGGTGACAGGAGACCCCCCCCCCCACGGTGAGGGTCGAAAAATTTAAAATGCTTATAACTCGCGATCTAATTTTCGTACCGCGGCCAAATTTTGTTTAGTTATTTATTATGAGACAGAGTTAATTTTTGGGGACATTAGACCCCCCACGGTGAGGGTCGAAAAATTTAAAATGCTTATAACTCACGATCTAATTTTCGTAGCGCGGCCAAATTTTGTCTGGTAATTTAATATGAGACTGTTAATTTTTGGTGACAGGAGCCCCCCGGGGTAAGGGTCGAAAAATTTAAAATGCTTATAACTCGCGATCTAATTTTCGTAGGGCGGCCAAATATTGTTTGGTAATTTAATATGAGACTGTTAATTTTTGGTGACAGGAGACCCCACACGGTGAGGGTCGAAAAATTTAAAATGCTTATAACTCACCATCTAATTTTCGTAGCGCGGGCAAATTTTGTTTGGTAATTTAATATGAGACAGTGTTAATTTTTGGGGCCATTAGACCCCCTTCGGTGAGTGTCGAAAAATTTAAAATGCTTATAACTCGCGATCTAATTTTCGTACCGCGGCTAAATTTTGTTTAGTTATTTATTATGAGACAGAGTTAATTTTTGGTGACAGGAGCCCCCCGGGGTGAGGGTCGAAAAATTTAAAATGCTTATAACTCACGATCTAATTTTCGTAGCGCGGCCAAATTTTGTTTGGTAATTTATAATGAGACAGTGTTAATTTTTGGTGACAGGAGACAACCCACGGTGAGGGTAGAAAAATTAAATGCTTATAACTCGCGATCTAATTTTCGTAGCGTGGCCAAATTTTGTTTGGTAATTTATTATGAGTCAGTGTTAATTTTTGGTGACAGGAGACCCCCCCCACGGTGAGGGTCGAAAAATTTAAAATGCTTATAACTCGCGATCTAATTTTCGTAGCGCGGTCAAATTTTGATTGGTAATTTAATATGAGACTGTTAATTTTTGGGGACATTAAACCCCCCCCACGGTGAGGGTCGAAAAATTTAAAATGCTTAATACTCGCGATCTAATTTTCGTAGCGCGGCCAAATTTTGTTTGGTAATTTATTATGAGACAGTGTTATTTGTTGGTGACAGAAGACACCCCACGGTGAGGGTCGAAAAATTAAAAATGTTTATAACTCGCGATCTAATTTTCGTACCGCGGCCAAATTTTGTTTAGTTATTTATTATGAGACAGAGTTAATTTTTGGTGACAGGAGACAACCCACGGTGAGGGTAGAAAAAATTAAATGCTTATAACTCGCGATCTAATTTTTGTAGCGTGGCCAAATTTTGTTTGGTAATTTATTATGAGTCAGTGTTAATTTTTGGTGACAGGAGACCCCCCCCCACGGTGAGGGTCGAAAAATTTAAAATGCTCATAACACGCGATTTAATTTTGTTAGCTTCGCAAAATATTGTTTGGTAATTTATTATAAGACAGTGTTAATTTTTGATGACAGGAGATGCCCCCATGGTGAGGGTCGAAAAATTTAAAATGCTTATAACTCGAGATCTAATTTTCGTAGCGCGGCCAAATTTTGTTTGGTAATTTATTATGAGGCAGTGTTAATTGTTGGTGACATAAGACACCCCACGGTGAAGGTCGAAAAATTAAAAATGTTTATAACTCACGATCTAATTTTCGTAGCGCGGCCAAATTTTGTTTGGTAATTTATTATGAGGCAGTGTTAATTTTTGGGGACATTAGATCCCCACGGTGACGGTCGAAAAATTTAAAATGCTTATAAGTCACGATCTAATTTTCGTAGCGTGGCCAAATTTTGTTTGGAAATTTAATATGAGACAGTGTTAATTTTTGGGGCCATTAGACCCCCCACGGTGAGGGTCGAAAAATTTAAAATGCTTATAACTCACGATCTAATTTTCGTAGCGCGGCCAAATTTTGTTTGGTAATTTAATATGAGACTTAATTTTTTGTGACAGGAGATCCCCCACGGTGAGGGTCGGAAAATTTAAAAGGCTTATAACTCGCAGTCTAATTTTCGTACCCCGGCCAAATTTTGTTTGGTAATTTATTATGAGACAGTGTTAAGGGCTTTGAGCGCGGCGACCGAATCTAGGAATTCCGTGACGAGAAAAAATCCTAACAGTCCGGCTAACGACGTTTCAGTTTGGCAGACTTCGGCACGGTATCCTTCGATAGACTTTTTCGATAGACTTTCTTAACCTTCCATTGACGCGGTATTTTTGCATAAATTGATGAAAAATGCTATGCAATAGCTTTACCGCGGCAGTCCCCGAGTGCCACACATATTTTTTTTTTTTATTTGCTATTGAAATTAGCGCCCATTTCTTGTTATATGATATAAAAAATGTATTTTTAAAATATCAATTTAAAAAAAAAAACTAATAATTACAGCTCTTTTTTTTAAATGTGCAATGGTTGGATTTTTTGAAAAATAAAAATATTTCATGCATTACCGAAGACGGTCAATAAATTGTGCTTATGTAAATTGTTTCTAATTATACTAATACCACATCTGGTTAACCTATTCAGTTTTATTAAATTACCTTTATTAGTATTAATTATTTATTGCAACTACCTTCAAATGATAGACTTCTGTAGCCAACTAGGGTTGTAATAATCTGGTCATTCGATACATAAAATATAATCCCTTAAGATCTGATTTTTTTCTCGAAAATAAAATACTTTCACTTTAATAATGTTTGCAGTGTCTATTCAGATTTACTGATGTTTAACAAATATGTGATTGTCTAAAATGTAAAAAGGTACTTGATTTGCATATACTTTTAGCTTCATATTCATCTGTTATTAGCCCAAGAAACGTATTTGGTTGATGCTTTGAAAATATCCTATTACAACTGGATTTAACAGACATTACAATTTTTTTTATATTTTTGGCGTACGATCGCACACGATTCCTTCATAAAAACAACTTATATTATAACTTTATTGTGGAGATTATATGTTTACATTAAATTACATTATGTTTACATATAATCGTTAAAGTTGCAAAGAAAATTAAGCAAACTTTTATTATTTTTGTTAATACTAAATGTCAAAACATAAATAAAAACATAATGAGAAATACATTGTCATAGGCTGCTATTACTACAGGTAGATAATTACAAAAGTATTTTTCCGGGAGAAAATAATGCTCTATGAAAAGACAAGTAGAATTTAGAATACGCCATCTGATTGAATTTCAAAACTTTTAATAAATTAATTTTAGAATGTTAGGCATCGTCTCTTAGGAATCTATGTATAATATTGTTTCTGACTAGTTTTGCATAGGTAAAAAATTTCACTTGAGCGTATTTTTGTGTACTTTATAAAGGGTATTTTTATCTATTATTATAACTAAAATAATGAAATATTCCGAAACTACGCTGAATAAAATAAAAAAGTTATCATTTAAAATTTTTCTTTTATCATTTTTCTGTATAATGCCTTTTCATTATTATCCTTTGGCTGAGGAAAAAATTCCATAAAATTCTTTAAAAACTATGTAATGTATTTATATTTTCTATTAATTTTTAATGTCTGAGTTTCGAAGACTTCAATTTCATTACAATGTGACTATATGTATATTTATCGTCATAATTCACAATTTAATTTCAGTTTTGTATTTAATCAAATTTGTTCATGGCTATAAGTGGATAAAATTGAAACTTTGAAAATTGAAATAGAATTGAAATACGTCTATCGTTTTACTTGACTGCATATTGAAATACAATTTCATATAAAATATAAAGAAAAAAACCCGTAAAATTTAGAAAAATATCAAAAGCAAAAAAGAAGTAGTGTATTTCTGCATATTTTCTTTTGAAAAAAAAAATCGTTAGGTATAATGATCATTTTATAAAATAAAATACATGACATAAATAAAAGTGTGAAAGAAAATTTTTAAGACGTTTTATAAAATGGTTTAGCATGTCGTTAATCGGTACTCAGGAATACTCTTTTTATCCACTTGAGCACGTACCAAAAAGTTAAATTATGTTTTAAAGTAATTAACGAGTTCAAGTATTGTTTATCAAGCTGTTATTAAGCTTACATAAACGACACACAAGATTATTTAAAATTTTGCTTTCGTTTTTGCAAAGATTTTCGACTATTGTCAGTATTTGCTGGAAATCAGTATTTGTTCACTGCTGAAAATTTATTTTTTAGATTCATTTTAAGCTGCGTATTCTGTTTCTGTTGTAAAGAGCTTTAATAAATAACTAGGAATTGACAAATATTACATTTAGAAAAGTTTATAGATTATGTATATTAGTGGCATTTTTATTCATAGTGTTTTATGAAAATATGTAAAAAATTAAAATCTATGTATTCCTTTTTCAAATATGAACTATCATAATTATGGATAAGAAGTGACACATGTTGTTACAATCCACAATAAAAGCATCTATTTAATCATTAACTATATTTATTAAAATATTTTATTTAAGAGAAACAAATTAGCATTTTACTGACACACACATACAATACAAACACGTATAGTATATAAAGATTTTTTGATACATACATGACATACTATATTTATTTCTCTTAATGATAATAAATCTATATCTATTCTTGTAAATTATCTCCATAATCTTGAACTAAGTACTACATATCTTATAAATTCTAGCCTTAATTTTTATGAATGTTAACATCAATATTTCACATAACATTATCCTAATATTTAATAATTAGGATAAACAAAATAATTTTCTTTAAACGTAATTAACATTACTAATTTTAACTCCTGCTTAAATGCGTCGTTTATAGAATTATTTCTCTAAATCATTGCCTTTGTATTAAAAAATTAAGTTCCTCCAATTATATAAAGCCTAACCTATGTATTTCTAAACAAGGAATAATGTGCTATAATTTTCCCTTTTGGATTTATTGGGCTTGTCAACTTGCTCAATAGTTTTTATCAGTCTGATCCGGATCATTAATAGAAATTTTCTTAACACTACCTACGCGGATTTATTTAAAAATTGCCTTCATTTACAAGGCTTACGTCCTTGCATACATTTGTAACTTGGGTTTTATCCTCAAAATTACGAAGAGAAGTACTTATATAATAAATGTAAAATATTTAACACGGTAATGAACTAAAACAGTTTTTACCTACTTTGTACACTGTTAGTATGTACTCGGTAGTTATTCTGTATCTACTCAGGTAACTACTTTTTACATAATCTGCAACATAGCCTGTCAACAGCTGTCAACAACGATTTTGATGTGTTCAGCTGCAAAGTTTCACTAGTGTGGTAAAAGTTTTATTCAACCTAACACACACATATATATATATATATAAATATATATAATGGCAAATTTTAACTAGAAGATGGATTAAAATAAGCATTTTTTGTCATAGAATGTATGTCCGGAAATACCGCTTATAGGTGACATATATTAGCTCTTATACGCAGTCATTTAGTGCATCGTTCACAATTTTTTTCATCACAAGTGCTTAAAAGTGCAATTTAAGGAGGTATATTCTGTGCGGAAAATGTTTGTTAAAATTCTATTTATTATCTTTCGAAAACAATTTGACTTAAGAATATTTTCCTCTGATGTAACATACATGCAGAAATAATATTATTTTGAAAATTGGTTGACTATAATTAAAATAAATACTTTTCAATTTAAAAAAAAACATCGATTTTTCTTACATTGAAGTAAAAAGAATTACCGTTACACTGTTAAAAATCTGACCCATTTTCTGCAGCATCACTCCACGGCTTTTATAGAAAACGGTTACTTTGCTGTGTTATGGAGCATTCTTATTGGTCATAAATGAGGTATTATATAAAAGCTGCGGAGGGACGCAGCAGCATTAGGATCAAATTTTTAGCAGTGTAGATTGGCGCTGCTCGCTTTGTATGTTTTTTACTTCAATTTCCACTTTGAGAACAATTTTGGATTTTGTAAACAGAACGCAACGATATCTTGATTTGATTACAATAATATTTTTATGATAAAAGATGTGACTATTAATTTCAGAAATCTATATGAAAGTGGAGCATTGCATCTCGTAATAATGATTTAAAATTTGTACATTGTAAAAAAAATTCTGTAAAGGTACTGAACTTTTTCTAGGAAACTGGGATTCCTAGAACTTTTCCTGTAACAGTAACAGCAAAAATTCAAGTTTCAGAATCGGTTACATGGATTTTTCCTATTATCATTACATGAAAAGTTCTTGGAATCCCAGTTTCCTAGAAAATGTTTAGTACCTTTACAATTTTTTTTTTACAGTGTATGTATGTAATATAAGCTGTAAAAATTTATTTTCATATCATTAAATCTTTAGTTAAAGAAATGTTTGGCGCTAAGAAAATTTCTGTTTTGTTCGACTATTATACGCATTTTGTCTTCTTATTTATTTATTCTCCAGACCAGAAAATCACTTTAGGATGCGATTTGATAGATTCTTTACGATTCACGCATTAGAAATATGTTTCACTTGACCTTGATACCTTTGAACTATCCCTTTTGATTTTTTTTCAACAGTTCAAATTAAATACTAAAACGTATTTAGAAATTATACTTAATACAATGTTTAAAAGATATTGCAAGTAAGATATTGCAAAAGATATTGCAACGTTTAAAAGATATTGATAATCAAGTAAAATATTGCCCTAATCAGGACAAATGTAAGAGAAAACTTTTTTTCTTAATGTTATATAAACATACATTTTTTGTACGTTAACTTACTGCAGAAAAAAAATTATATTATTAAATAATCAAAATTTTTTTTTTCGGTTAAATTTACTACCTCTGTTAATAAAATTCGGTGAATAGTCCTGTAGCATTAATGTAGATGAAATATTAACGAAAGTTACCATACCATCCAAACACATTGAATATTCTTAAAATTTGAATTATACGCTGAAATATTATTTAGAAATTATTCTTAATACAACGGTTTAGAAGATATTGCAATGAACAAGTAGAATTTTTCCTGAATCAGAACAAATGAAAGATAAAACTTTTTTTCCTGATGTTACATAAACATTTTTTTGTTGTAAGTTAACTTCCCGCAGGAAGAAAATTACATTATTTAAAGATCTAAGTTTTTTTCGGTTAAATTTAATTTAGTCTCCACAGTTCGAAATACATTTAATGAATAATTAAATGTAGAGGAAGAAGAAAGACAATGACACTTAATTATTCCACTCAAATGTTTGGCCTTAAGTGAAATCGTGAGTATGAATAAATAAGAAGAGAATATTAATTCTATAAGATTCGTCAGTTTTAATAATAATGTTTTTAATGTTTAATAAAAGTGTGTTAATAAAAAAACAACAAAAAAATTAAATTAAGTTTGTTGTTTTTAATTTATTTAGTTGTTTTCTTTTTCTTTTAATATATATATATATCCTTGTTATTTACTAGGGTTTAATTTGTTTATTTACATGTTTTTTATGAGAATCGTAACTTGAATGTGTATTTGTTAAATTATGTTGCATGGCATCTAAATAATACTTACATAAACCTTAATTTTTAAATTACCTGGCATGACATTTAAATATTACGTCCACCCAATAAATGACCCCATAAAAATTCTTTCTCATTCAAATCACTATTACAAAATTTCAAATCCGTTTCTATACATATTTTTCTTTTTTAAAGCACACAACAAATGCAAGAACAATTATTGCTTGCTAGTTATCAAAAATATTCATTATATAATTAAAAATTAATTATTTTATTAAATATGGTCAAACATTTCTGTAATTACTAACAACCTCATTTCGAAAAATTAATAACAAACATAAAGTGAACTAGTGTGTGACACTTTATAGAGAAAAAAATTCCTGCCGGTTTGGCCTAAAAGCGCAGGTAGAATTCGAAGTTCAATGCTAATTTCACCAACAAAAAGTAAATTATGATTAGAGATAGACCCAATTTAACGATTAAACGTGGCCGATTTCAGAGAAGATTTAATTTAATTTTTATTTAAGATCTGATTGTATCAAAATCATGTTAAGGCATTATTAAAAAATATTTTTCCGCACTCAACAACTCAAAAGTTTCTAGCACTGTTTCGGACTCATTTTTAATAGAAAAATGTGAAACTTCCTGAAGTGATTTCTGAATACATTTATAGAAAACCCAGTGTTTTTAAATTCCGTTCTATTAATTAGAACTTCATTTATAAACAATTATTTCCTCTGCCGTTCGTTTCCAAGACTATCTCAAAATGAAATTTGGTACAAAATGCCCAATTTCACAGCATTTTGTGAAATATATTCTACCTTTTAATCTGCCTTAAAAATCAAGAAATACGGCACATTTTATAGTTTTAAAATAAGGGTATCTGCCAAGTGCATGCGTTTAAAAGTAAAAATAATTTAAAAAATGGGTCAAAAAGTAATCAATATGTTATTTGAATATACTTTTAATTCTTTCAGCAGAATTCTTCATCGGGAAGTTTGGTTTAAAATGCCGATTTCGAGAGCATTTTAAAAAATATATTTTACCTTTATCAAAAAATGGACCAATTTGGCACATTAGATAGCTTCTAAATAAGAGAATTCGTTAAAATGAATATGTTTGAGTGTAAAAATGAATTTAAAAATAACTCGTGAAGTTATTATTATTATTTTTTTTTGATTTAAGTACACCTGTAATATGATAATTTCTTCTTCTACTCCTATTATTTTTCTTATATACTTTAATAACTGGTCCTTTCAAAAACTTAGTATAAATGTTTTAGGTATTATTGAAAAAATGTATAATAAATTCAAGCTGATTCGATATCTTCTAAATTTCTTTCTTATTAATCTCCCCCTTTTTAGCACTTTCCAACAAAGTTGAAAAGTGCTTATGCATTCGGTTTGTCTGGCCGTCTGTCCGTCTGTCCGCGCTCTAACTCCCGTAAATATACTCGGATTGCTATGAAATTTTTATACGTTATTGATGTTTACCCTAGCACGAACCCTATTGAAAATGAAGTATCTACCATGATTAGTTTATCTACAGGGCGAATCAAAAGTTTCCCATTACATTACGGCCTATGGGGAAAAATCGTTAATATACTCGGATTGCCATGAAATTTTAGGACGTTATTGAGGTTTACCCTAGCACGAACCCTATTGAAAATGAAGTATCTACCATGATTAGTTTATCTACAGAGAGAATCAAAAGTTTCCCATTACATTACGGCCTATGGGGAAAAATCGTTAATATGCTTCGATTGCCATGAAATTTTAGGACGTTATTGACGTTTACCCTAGCACAAGTCCTATCGAAAATGAAGTTTCTACCATGATTAGTTTATCTACAGGGCGAATCAAAAGTTTCCCATTACATTACGGCCTATGGGGAAAAATCGTTAATATACTCGGATTGCCATGAAATTTTAGGACGTTATTGACGTTTACCCTAGCACAAGTCCTATCGAAAATGAAATTTCTACCATGATTAGTTTATCTACAGGGCGAATCAAAAATCTCCCATTACATATTTTAAGTATATTAAGCTTTTTCATGTATAATAAAATTGATATATGTCTCTGAAGCTTAATATAAATTATACGCTACTGTCTTGCATAATATGAAGTACATAGCATTTACAGGGCCACACAAAAGATTTCAAATAGTATATTTTTTCCGAAGTATCGTATATGTGTCCGATGATGGCTGATGGAGGGATGAAATGCATTTTAATTATGATATGCGCGTTTATATTTCGCTAAATATATGCACATTATATGGTGTGTATAAATGTTATAGTTGATATAGTTGATATACAGGGCTACCCATAAAGAGCTCACCAACGTTACTGAATATGAGCGTAAATTATTTAAACATGGTTCTTAAATAAGCTATGCATTTTTACGCTGAGCTTCATTCAATTTACTGAGAAATGTTTGCAGAATATAGATAAAAGGATATACAGGGCCACGCAAAGAATTCGGTACATGGACGCGTATGAATGATGATTTATGAGAATGTGATTTCAGTTGTTTTAAAAGTGTTTTAGTTTACAATAAATTTTAGCCTAATGCTGACGTGTAATAAAGGTACAATTTAAACTACAGGGCTGATATGTTTCCATTTAATAGTATGAATTGCTGAAAAAGAAAACTCAAGCTACTGGGTATTTTCTTGCTAAGCTAAATTTTCCATTATATGAACTGACATATGAAATACAGGGCTGTTCTAATGTACTGGAATACATATTTGGGTATATTTGGCTATACACTATTATTTCCCTAAATAACAAAGTTTTGTTAAAGATTTCATTAAGTGTTGGAAAGTGCTTCATAATCTATGCTCAACGCATGATTTTTTCATACTTGTTTGTCTTTGTTTTTTTTTTCTTGTTAATTTTTGGTCCTATTGAATCTTGTCAATATAAAAGTTAATATTAAGAATTAAAAATAATATTTAGAAGATTTATATAAAAACAAGTATTTGGATTTGATGTCTTGAGAATTGAGGAAGTAATGATTTTTTTCTACCTAAAACCATTTTTTTTTCGCCCTTTGAGCTCATTTTTAATTTTATCAAAAATCTGTCATACAAAATTTTAAAAGCTTTTTTTTGTAATGATAATTTTTAGCTGATTCGATACTTATTTTAAATAAAAAGTTACGGTGTTTTATTTTCTATTTTCTAAAAAACTCTCCCTATATCCACACCCTTAGTCCGATTTATCCCATTTGTCGAACTTAACAGAGATTTTATACGCCTTCATTTTATGTGTCTGTTTGTAAGTGATATGATTAGAATTATGAAAGTTATCGTGTCCATAAAAAGTAAAAAAGACAGAGAGAAATAAAGATTTTACTGAAGCGTTTTGAGTTCTAGGATTCATGATCGGTGCAAATCTGCAAAAAGTTTTCAGAAATTCCAGCATAGGAGATAGATATAATATAAAATTTACCTAAACGACAAGAAAAAATAATATTTTATATTTCAAGAATTCGTGTTAAAAAAAGACTAAGTTTTATTATAAAAGCAAAATATGTACTTAAACCTTTTTTTATGTATGATATTAAACCGCTAATGCACGTATCTTTAAAATATTTAAAATTCTAATAATGCAGATACATGTCCAATAATCAAATACCCAATAATTATGGACATTTATAAACAAGTAATTGACAAAATGAGTTCCTAAAAATATCCTGGTACAATAATTTAAATATTAATAATGTTTGATACAAGATAAATGTAATTTACTATTTTTTAAATGTTGAAAGATTTTAATATTCTTTAGTATTACCAGTAAATTAACACTTCCGTCTGAGACTGGTGAAAATTTATTACAAGAACCAATAGCTGATACTCGCATTAAGCTAAATTAATTAACAAAAATATTAGAAAAAATGTAAAATTGAAGTGCTATGCCAAATAATCGTCTGTTAAAAAACAGGTAAATTTTGGTTTTATTTATTCTCGTTTATCATTTAAATGATTTTTAGGTAGATTTCGTAAGAAATACTACCTATTGCAATCGCACCAGTTTATATATCTATCTATCTATCTATCTCACTTTTTTATGGTCACGATAACTTCTATAATTTTTCACCAATCTCCACCAAACTTGTACATAAAATCAAAGGGGATAAAATCTTGGCTAAGTTCGTTAATGGGCAAAATCGGACCAAGGGGGTCGGAATAGGCGGCGTTTTTGTGAAAACCGAAAAAACGCCATAACTTCTTAATTAAAGTAGTTTTCTTATCGGTTTAAAGTTTATATTACTTCTTAAAAATGGGCCAAAAGTATATGCATGACAGATTTTTGATAAATTTAGAAGTGGGCTCAAGGGGCGAAAAAAACAGGGATTTCGAGAGAAAAAAATTCATAACTTAGTCAATTTTCAAGATATTAAGTCCAACTAAATTTTTTGTAAATGTTCTTAAAATTATCTAAAACTTTTGTATTTACAAGTTTTTGATAGGACAAACTTTTACCGATGAAACAAATTAAAAACGAAAAGAAAAAGGGCGCTGAAAAAAGAGAAAAATCCATAACTCCGTCAATTTTTAAGATATCAAATCTGATTAAATTTATTTTACATCTTCTTAAAAATATCTACAACTTTTATATTGACAAGTTTTCATAGGATCAATTCGTATAGCAAAAAGAAATTAAACAAAAATAGGAGTTGGAGAAAAAACCTCAATTCCAAACTGCTTATATTCTGACTCATTTTTAAATTCATTTTTGATTCTAAACGCATCCAAATGGTAGATCCTCTTATTTAGAAACTGTATAAAGTGACGCATTGGTCAATTTTCTGATAAAGACAGAATATATTTCAAAAAAGGCTACCAAAAAGGGTATTTTAAACAGAATTTCCGAAAGTCATCCTGACTGAAAATTGAAGGAAGTATTCAAATAAGAAAATGCGTTTTTTTTCTGACTCGTATTTAAATCCATTTTTGTTCTCAAACGCATCCAATTTACAGATCCTCTTATTTAGGAACTATATAATGTGATGAATTGGTCAGTTTTTTGATAAAGACGGAATATATTTCAAAAAAGGCTACCAAAAAGGGTATTTTGAACAGAATTTTCCGAAATCATTGTGACTGAAAATTTAAGGAAGTGCTCAAATAAGAAATTGCGTTTGTTTCTGACTCGTTTTTAAATCCATTTTTGCTCTCAAATGCATCCAATTTACAGATCCTCATTTTTAGGAACTATATAATGTGATGCATTGATCGGTTTTTTGATAAAGACAGAATATATTTTTAAAAAGGCTACCAAAAAGGGTATTTTGAACAGAATTTCCCGAAGTTTTTTTGATTTGAAAATTTAAGGAAGTTTTCACATAGCAAATTGCGTTTTTTATGAATCGTTTTAAAATCCATTTTCGCTCTCAAACGCATCCAATTTACAGATCCTCTTATTTAGGAACTATATACTGTGACGCATTGGCCAGTTTTTTGATAAAGATAGAATATATTTTTTAAAATGCTGTCAAAGTGAGTATTTCGCACAAAATTTTCCGAGCAATCATGAATAAAGAATTAAGTATGTATTCAAACAACAAATAGGTTATTTTATGACTCATTTTTAAATTCAATTTTTTTCTCAAATGCATTCAACTGACAGTTTTTTGTTATTTAGGAGCTGTATAATGTACTGTTTTGGTCATTTTTTTAATAAATTCAGAATCTATTTCAAAATATGTTGTCAAAACGGGCATTTGAGCTGAATTTTTCTTAAGATGATTCTGATAAAACCAGTTTTTGAAGAAAAATGAAATTAAAAATTTTTCATAAACGGCCAAATGAAGTTATTAAACTGGGTTTATCTCTAATCATATATATATATTTTTTTGTTGAATTTAGCACTCTTCGAAATCTACCTCCGCTATAGGCCCAGCCGACAGGGATTTTTAGTATATGACAAACTCACTTTAGATTCGACACAGCACTTTCTCTTTACATAAGTGTATTTTTAGAATAGTTGTGTTAGTTATTTTTTCTCCTTTTACTAAATTTGTTTTAAACAGCTGAACGAAGGAAAATTTATTAATCCGTGTGTAAAACCTTTTTTCCGAAAATTTCAAGAAATATCAATGAATGATTTCCGATAAAACATGGAGCTATTATAAGGAAACAAATGAAAACATAAATCATTAGATATTCAAATTAAAAAAGCAAATAAAGAAGTTATTTGTAATAATTTGGGTTCGAGACTGTAAAATTCGTCACATTACCTTATATGACGTCACAGTAATAGTTTATACAGTATTTATTGCATGCAGATTATTTCAGAAATTTTAATTTACAGTTAAAAAGAATATAAATGTTTTAGTATCTGTTTCCAGTTAATGGCAATCGAGAATTGAAGTTGTGAATTTAAATGATTTTGAAATGATCAAATTAAAATACCTTTAAAAAAACTCTAAATGCACATATGAAGGATGCATATATAAATTCTGAGATGGCGAAAATCATATCGACTTCAGATTTTATGGGGATCTGAGTCAAAGTGGAATAAAATTTTGCTGTTTTTAATTCTAGAATATCAAGCGTTACAGTCTTAATTGATGTCTTTTTCATAATAAGATATCTTTATTATATTTTATTGCTAACATTATGATTAAAATTAAATTTAATAATTTAGAAAACTGCGTTTTATGGTAATAGTAGTTTATTAAGTTTAGTTTAAATACCATTTGTTTAAGAATTGATTTACCGATATAAGGTGCATTTTTTATTGTAACTAGCTTTGTAGGATTATTATAAATCAATGAAAAATTTTCTTTTTAAACATTTTCGATGTTTTCGATTTAAAAACCGAAATTCGACGATTTGTAACTCGTTTGAACTAATTTTTGCATCTGAAAATTTAGGAAAAAATTTTAAGATGGTTGCATTAGAAGTAGATTATTAAAAAGTACAACATTATTAAAATTATACAACTTTAATTTTTTAAATACGATGCCTGCTTCAAAATGATACTTTTTGTGTTCTCAGAACTTTCTCTTCATTTAATGTATTATTAGTAGACTAATGGTGAATAAATTAAATAAAAATAAGTGACTAAAATAACACAAGATGGTATTCCTTCGCAGGATTTTATAAGAGAATGCTTATTTAAGTTATATTTTTCGAAAGTGAATGCATTACTTGGGATTTCGTCCTAGTTGCAGTTACTTTGTCTTTGCATTCACAACAAAGTCAAGGATACAGCCTGAGTTTTCTGGATTACATGACATTAAAGAGATTCCTTTTTTACTGTAAGCGCTAAGAGATATTTTTAATAGTATGTATTTATTTACTCTCTTAAAACGAAAAAGCTGAAATAACTCAAGTTATATCACTTATTACCATCGGTAACGTTTTTGAATTTGTTTTAGTTGCCATATAAACAAAAGTCATAAATTGTACGTCATACTTGGAGAATGAATTTCATTCATACCATAACTATTTTTATAAATATTCAGATTTTAGTGAATTGTTATAAAAAATGCATTAATTCGAAAAATATTATGATTATAGATATTGAATTCAATACGGAGGGAAAGTAGATGACTATATCTTAAATAAGACGCAATCACCGTAACAACATAAGATCATTATTTATCTAGGGATATCGCTGTAAAATTCCATATAATACGGTTTAATACAATGACGAAATATTATATTAATATATATTTAAATTTTATTCGATTTTAATAAAAATTTGGAATGATTCGACAAAATTCCGCAATGATTACACTAGTTAACACTGTTTTTATACCCCAGCTGAAAGTTTTTAATTTATTATTTATTTAAATAGAGTTATCCAGAAAAAATAATAAAAAAATTTTGACACGACTGTTTTAAGAAATATTTATGTACTTAACCGGAATACATAATTTTGGTATTAATATTTAAAAAAATCAAAAATGACTATTTTTTGCCTTCTTTTTATAGTTATTTGGATCCGATTCCCTTATAATGGACTAACAGTAATCCCCTAGCATGTTTTCATCCCAAAATGCTTGATGTCGTTCTTCAAAACTTTTAAATCTTGGTGAAAACACTTCCCTTGTTCACCACGCATACTTCCTAAGTTTTCAGGAAAAAAAACTCAGATGCGAATGCAAAAAATGAATCTATAATGACATGTTTACTCCCATCTGATGAAAATTTTATCAGTGCAATAACAATGTTCACCTCCTTTTTTTTAAATTCTGAGTAAACTTTGCTTCTGTTTCTTGACAACTTTTGTGTTTGGTGTTAATAAGTTCTTTGTTGTAAGAGAGAATCAAGAAGCTCTGCTTTAGATTTTGATTAATGTAAATCTCTTATAAGATCATTTTATTCGGCTTGGTTAATTAAATGTGGAGTCTTTTCTTGAAGAGAGAACTCGTGAGAATCACTAGAAATATATTTGATTTCAACATCACTTTCATTGTCATCTCCTTGTATATTTACACTCGAATTACCGAGACAAACTCGGCGTGGTAGATCTTTCGAGTGTAAAATGGGCTTAGTATCAGACTAAACTTCGGCATATATAATACTCGCTTTATTTTTTATATTATATCCCACTGTCTTCGTAACACAAAAGTAACAATCATTTTCATGATTACTAGGTTCTCTTCATAGCATTAGTGTACCAAATGGAAGGTGTACTTTTTCTCCTGATGACCACTGGAGTAAAACGATTCTACAGCTTTCGTAAAACACATGAGGCACCCACATTTTATCCTGGTTTGCGACAAGAAATCCAAAATAACGAAAAAAAGCACTTTTTAACGAGTCTACAATGGGTCTTCTATTTTTTGAAAGTATAAACTGTCCACAAACATAGCAAAAACGATAAGAACTTTATTTACACTTTCTACTCGACATTTTAATTCAATCCGAAACAAAATATTTGTTGTTTGAAACGAACGAATGAACATTAAACTGCCGTCACCACGCTGAGTAGTTAAAAAAACAATTGACTGCAGAAAAAAATGTGACGTGATAGAATATTTCTGCTTACACTTTTAGGTTTAAGGAAAGTAGACTAATACATTTATATGCATAAGATATGTGTGTGTGTAGGGGAAAGAGAGGCATGTTTGAACTGAGGCCATTTTTGAACACTCTAAATAAATAAATTATTTTTTTAATATCTCTAGCAATACATTACTAAAGCTTCAGTGCAATAATTATACAAAGTTGCACCATTTTGAATGCATAATACTGTATCAGTAAGATATGTATTTTTCTCCCTTTTGAATTTAAACTTAACAAAATAAAGTTATAAGATTTTTGTTGAAAATTTTGTATCCCTAAAATTTTGATTTATAGTTCAACACTTTAATAAAAATGTCAAATTTTTCCTTATAAAGATTGAATGAAAAATCATTATTTTCCAGTAGCATCAGGTATCATATTGGTGTATTTCAAGGATATTGTATAAAAGTTTTCACAACCAAACATAACTAAAGGGACACTCTGTGTTCTTTCAACAATGACTTTTCACATCAACCTTGATGAAATCAGAATGGTTAAATAATAGTAAAATAATTAGTTTCTATAAAATATAGTTATTTAATTTTATTCATATTTCTTTATACTTTTGAAACATATGAAGGTTTTTAAGAAAACTCTCGATATTTTGAAATTTTATTCATTTGTTCATAAATGCCCCTTACTTGTGCAAAGGTAACCCTACATGGAGCAGGTTTGAGCACAAAACTTTCAGCTTTTTAAATCCTCATAACTTTTTCAGTTTGCATGAAAAACTTTTAATTTCTAGCTCATATGATGAAAAAATGCTTTGTTTTTATTTGGTAATACATAAAACGCAAAATATATAATGAAAATAAGAAATATATTGATTTAAAAAAAATGTTCAAAAATGCCCCCCTATCCCCTATATCATTTGTATTCATTTTTTCCCATGTTACAAAGTAGTAATTTTGTATTTAATTCAATGGTTTGTTTGAAATTGTTTTAAATTAATGGTATTATATGCATATAGATAGACAGGTGAATAGTCGAAAACACACTTCAGTTTAAAACTGAAAAAAAAGTATTTTATATAAATTGAGACCATTCATATCCGCTGAGGATTTCTATACGTATAATCCAGATTTAAACAACATCTACAGAAATAGATGGAAAAGACGTCACTTTCGGAAAATAATTCACAAATACAGCAAAACATGACGTCGTCGTTCAAGAAACTTGACCAAAAGAAAACAATGGTTATCTAATGATTGAAATGTTTAATTTCTTTGTAACAGATACCTAAATTCAAATATAATTTATAATAGATCCATGTTTTATCAGAAATCGTCCATTTATATTTTTAATAATAGCACGTATTTTATTTCATTTTTGTAACAAATATTATGTGAAAATGGCAGCAACAACAAAAAAATAATAATAATCTACTGTATTCCATTTATTTTAGGAATTCACTATTTACCTGAGCTAAAATTAATATATTGAGGTACGTTTGTGGCATGTACACTCTAAGAAATAAATGTGGAAATTTGCGCATTAAAACTAGATGATAAAAAAACTATATTGATGTTCAAAAAACGATTTGTGCTTGATACAAATACATACAGTCTGAATTTCAAAACACATATTTCCCAGTTAGCGCTTCGAGCGGCTTAAGTGTTTAAAATGTTATCAATTAACTTGGAAATGTACAGCTTAATGTGTAGATTGTGCATGAGTGCAACTGCGTAATATAAAAAAGATGAATTTTGCGCACATAGTACATAATCTTGTAGTTTCGGATAAAACTTTTGAGCGAAATATTTTCCTGGTTGAAAACAAATTTGCATGAAGAACAAAAACGGGTACTTAGTGTGTTTTTTTTATTTTTTTCAGTAAATTTGTTTTTGACCACAAAGTAGCGTAATCTTAAATAGCAAGAAAAGAATCATCGGGAATTATATTTTCTGCATACAATCATTCAGTTAAAATTATTTTTAAGTTCTAAAACAATACAGCCATTCTTTATGAATAGAATCTAAATAAATACATTGTAAAATAACATTTCAATAAATACGGAAATCGTGATGCTAATATTCATTTTCTTATTTGTTTCAATCACAAATTTTGAAAGATACATATCCAGCAAAAGGGAAATCTACCAATTTTCTTCCCAAATATTGAAAGATACATCTACAGCATGAGGAGAAATTCACTATCCAATTCAATCTACAATAAAGAATCAAAACTTGGCAAAACGGTAATTTAACTCACGATTTTCGACACTCTAAGCCATTAACATTACAACTCAGCAACGATTACGCAAGCCAAGCTTTCAAATATTGCCACTTATTTTGTTCATATATGTACAAATACACTGCTCAAAACAATTAAAGGATATTTGAAGTTTTATATAAAATAAAGATATAAACGAATTTTTCTTTGCCGAAAATAGAAGAAGAGAATCACAAATGCAAATTTTTCTGGTTTTCAAACTGTGGACTATGCAAATTTTGAGTTCGACGTCAGAAACGTCGCTTCAGCGGCAGCGAATGAAATTTGACTTTCAACTGGATAAAAGAGAATGATGACAAGGATGATCGGCATTCAATGATTGCTTTGTTTCGATGAGTACGGTTTTTCAGCGAAGTCATTTGACAAATTCAGAAGCTTGGAGAATATTTGGTGGGTTAGAAGGGGGCCAAACTCAAGCCAAAGTAGCGCAAGCCATTAAAGTGTCACAAAGTGTCATTTCCAGGATCTGGAACCGTTTTTTGGAGAGTGGATGTGCAGGCCGAAGACCAGGGCAAGGTCGTAGACGGGCAGCAACGCCCAATGAAGTTCGGTATTTAGCTTTAACAGGTCGAAGACACCGAAACATGAACGCTACTCTTCTCCAACAACACCTTCGCTCGGCTACAGGCACCACGATTTCAACTCAGACTGTCCGAAACCGGCTCCATGCTGTAGGTCTGTATGCTCACCGACCGATGGTACGTGTTAGATTAACATCAAGGCATCGTCGTAACCGCAGGGAGTGGGCAACCGACCATGTCCACTGGAGGATAAATGAATGAAGCAATATTCTGTTTTCTGACGAGTCCCGAAAGTATTTCTGAAAACTGAAAACATCATTGAAGGATAATTAAACAAATTTTTCAAAGAATATATATTTTGCAATTACACATAAAACAAAATCTCGATGATCATAAAAAAATTTTTAATCAAAATGTTGTTATCTTTTTATTCGAAATATCACTAAACATTAAGTAACTCTTCTTATTTTCTTTCGCATTTTCGTCTAATATATTTCAGCAAAAAATAAAAAAATATTAAACAGATGCTACTGTTTTGAACGGGAAGTAGCGCAAAGCATTAGTACAAATCTATAAAATATATAGCATTGGAATGATACATCATTGCTTTTTATCTAAATAAACATGGAATAAATTTTTATGATTTAAAAATTAGGCTTAGATTTCATTTTATGTTTGTTTTCATGAAATATGTTGTTTTAAAATATATTCGGAAATTCAACAATATACTTTTATTTTATTTCTATGTTTAGTGAGACATTCAGAATATGAATAAACATTATGTAGCTGATTTCATTTTCTTTCGTATTTCGTTGAATATTTTAGAGTAAACAGAAAAGAATTAAACAGATGCTTTTGTTTTGAAAATCAAATAATATATTCTATTAAGATAAACTTATAAATTATAGAACATCGCGATTTCGAATCTTTATTTTTTTATGAAAATAAACTTAGACTAAAAATCTCAGATACTAACATATGTATGTTAATGTAATTTTCTATTAAAAACTTTGTTTCAGAATAAGATTTAAAATAATTTCATAAATCATTGTTTTATCAAGCATTTTTTTGTTATTTTTTGAAGTGATTTTTAAAAGAATTTTTTTAATGAATGAAAATTATGTCCTTTTTTCATTATAATTTAACCCTTTTGTGTCTAGTGTACTATTAATTGTACCTGTCGTTTAATGGAGTGTTATCCTGTTTTAAGAAATATTTTTGCTACAACATACATGTAGTAATGTTTGAACATCTCTATATTTTGACTAAATGACATCATTTATTTTTAGGCATTTAGTAATAATAATAAATATTATTATTTGCTTAACTCACTTTCTGTCATTTGCGATTATTTTATTTTAAACATGTATTTCAATCTGTAAATTTAAAATAAAAGTTGTTTTCCTGAATGAATCATGTGTAATAAAGTGCAAAAAATATTAGAACTTTCTCTAATAAGTTAAATGTTATTGTAACAAAATATTTTCTAAACATCTCAAAAATTCTTCCTTATACTTTTGTCATATGAATATTAATTGAAAAGTATGCAAAACAGCAACATTCGTAATCTTTCAGACATTGAAATACTCGGTAAATAAATATTAATGTAATTGGATAGCTAGTGTTAATGTTATTAACATAAAAGTAATTAAAAAAAATGAAAAAAGATTCGGACCCAAAAGAGATATATACAGCATTTTTTTTATTTTTTTTTTTCAAAATAATTACTACGACAATACTGGCTACGACTACCATTTTTTTTAATTGCACATAACTTCTTACGTAATGTTTCAATTGGATAATATATCACGATGGTATTGTTTTAACAAGTACCTTTTTTGAAAATATCTCTTGATCAGCATAGTTAAATGGGGGATTCCTCCAAATATCCTTTCAGAGAAACTCGTACGCTACATGTTTGTCTGTCCCCTATTAAAACATTA
This sequence comes from Maratus speculifer, assembly GCA_964019185.1. Taxonomy (NCBI): domain Eukaryota; kingdom Metazoa; phylum Arthropoda; class Arachnida; order Araneae; family Salticidae; genus Maratus; species Maratus speculifer. The sequence continues at coordinate 174,044,618 of OZ025297.1, read as the reverse complement.
GATATACAGGGTGTATCTAAACTCTTGGACAAAACTTTAAGGGGTGATAGTACACATCAAGACAAACAATATTAGATAGGAAACTAAGTGTCCCAAACGTTTTTCAAAGGAGATAGGCGCCATTAAATTTTATGGTCCTAAATTTCAAATAAACTTTTAAAAAAATGAAAATTTGCTCGATTGATTTCCGGTTTTCACTAAAACTATTCTTTATGTCAGTATTTTCTTGAAATTAAATGATAAAGATAAATTTCAAAAAAAAAAAAAAAAAGAAAAATAGAGGTCCCTTAAGACTTTGGAGTAACGAACAACTATTTTTTGCATCTCATTGAATGTTTTCGTAAGCTTAGACTCAAACTTAAATTTTGAGCTCAAAATCTGAAAGTGGGAGTGATTAAGTTAACACAAACTGAATTGTGTTCAGAGTGTTCAAATTTCAAATTATTATAAAAAACGGAAATAATGGTTCATTGATTTACGTTTTTCACTAAAACAATTTATTATGTCGGTATTTTCTTAAAAATAAATTATAAAGATAAATTTCAAAAAATGTCGATAGAGGGCACTTTAGACCTTGGATTAAGGAACAACTATTTTTTGCTGTTACTTTTTGCATCTCATTAAAAGTTTTCGGAAGCTTAGACATAAATTTAAATTTTGAGCTCAAAATCTGAATAGTTGGGAGTGGTTAAGTAGCGCAAACTGAACCGTGTTCAAAGGTTAGAATTTCAAATGATTATAAAAAACAGAAAAAATGGTCGATTCATTTGCGGTTTTGGCTAAAATTTTTCTTCAAATCAGTATTTTCTTGAAAAGAAAATTTAAAGATAAATTTCAAAAAAATGCCGATAGAGGGCGCCTTAGACATTGGAGTAACTTACAACTATTTTTAACCGTTATTTTTTCAATCTGATTAAATGCTTGCAAAAGCTTAGACTTAAATTTTGAGCGTAAAATCTGAATCGTTGGGAGAAATTACGTAGCGCATAATTGAACTGTGTTCAGGGTGGTGGGAGGGTTAAATTTCAACTCCTGAACACAGTTCAATTTGCGCTTCTAAACCCTTCCCAACGGTGAAGAATATGAGCTCAAAATTTATGTCTAAGCTTTTCCAAGCATTTAATTAGATACAAAAAAATAATGGTAAAAAATAGTTGTTGGTTACTCGCAAGTTTAAAGTGCCCTCTAATTTTTTTTTTGTTATTTTTTTTAAGAAAATACTGACATAAAGAATACTTTTAGTGAAGACGGCAAACGAATCGACTAATTTTTCAGTTTTTTATAATCATTTGAAATTTTAACCCTCCTACTCTCTATTGAACACAGTTTAGTTTGCGCTACTTAACCACTCCCAGTGATTCAGATTTTGAACACAAAATTTAAGTTTATGTCTAAGATTCTAAAAAAAAATGTATTGGATGAAAAAAATAACTGTAAAAAATAGTTGTTCGTTACTCCAAAGTCTAAGGCGCCCTCTATCGGCATTTTTTGAAAGTTATCATTAAAATTTATTTTCAAGAAAATACTGATTTGAAGAATAGTTTTAGCGAAAACCGCAAATCAATCGACCAATTTTTCCGTTTTATAAACATTTGAAATTGTAACCTTTGAACACAGTTCAGTTTGTGCTATTTAACCAATACCAACGAATGAAATTTTGAGCTCAAAATTTAAGTTTAAGTCTAAGCTTCCGAAAACTTTTAATGTGATTCAAAAAACAACAGCAAAAATAGTTGTACGTCACTCCAAATTCTAGAGCGCCCTCTATCGCCATTTTTTGAAAATTATCTTTATAATTTATTTTCAAGAAAAGACTGACATAAAGAATAGTTTTAGTGAAAACCGCAAGTCAATCAACAATTTTTTTATTTTTTTTAAAGTTTTTTTCAAATTTTGGACCCTAAATATTAATGGCGCATATCTCCTTCGGAAGATGTTTGGGACCCTTAATTTCCCATTTAATATTGTTTGTTTTGATGTGTACTATCACCCCTTAAAGTTTTTCAAGAGTTTCGGTACACCATGTATATTGAAAATCAAATATAGAACGAGAGGCGGCAATACAGACAATCATTTCATCGAGTTCATGGATGACATTCTAGGAATAGTTAAATATGATTCGCATATAAAACACAATTAGGCTATAAAGTCATATCTTTTTCTAAAAACCTAAGGGACATTAGTGATTGACTCATAGATTTACCATAATATTTTACTTCTCCCAATCTTCTCTGATTTCATAATCATGTGTGCAGAAAGCACTATGGTAAACCTAAGATTCAACCAATTAAATCTGATTCCTAAGCCTTTTCCACCAAGTTATGACCTGGCAGACCCATTGTGATTTCATTTGCGAATCCAGATTTAAGTAATCCTAGATTTTATTCTATGAATTCGATTAGATTACTGTCTGTTCTGTCGCCTCCCACTCTATCATAGATAGTTTGCAATTTGCAAAAGTTATAGCAGAATGTACAGTCATACTAACTGCACTGTTAAAAATATTATAACAAATTACCTCTGTTTTTTAAGACAATCTATTTTATGATAAATGAGAACGCTTCATATGTGTTTATGCAGTTTTTTGATTGATCAGAAAGCAGAGAGTCTTTAAAACAGATGCAATTTTTGCGATATTTTTAACATTGTAATTTACAGAAGCATAAATGTTTCCGATCTTCCTACTAATCCTGATCTTTCGTTTTTGCATTTATTTTCTCAGCTTATCACATTATACATTTTTTATGTATATATAGAAAATATTCATAATCAAATATTAATAAATTATCCATTGAGAAAATGTATTACATATCTTGTGAAAAATCAATGATGTCGTAAGAAAATATCACCTTAATGCGTCAATCTACGAGTGCGATATAATGTTATGTTACATGATCTACCACTCATATCACTTAAAGATGAATTACCCTATTCCGAATGTTTGCATAACAGAATATTTACCTAACTTCTTCCTTAGACAAACATCAGTGATATTCATCAGTAAGATATATTTTTTTTTATCATTATTCGATTACTATATTTTCTAACATTTCTTAGTAATTTATCCGCACTAAATACATAGTAGACTGCATAAAGGGAGATAACACATAAATCAAGTCGGATATTTATTGATATTTATTTTTTTCATTAAAAAAAAAAAAAAAAAAAAAAAAAAAAAAAAAAAAAATCAGTAATTAAAGGGTAAAACTAGCTTATTTTTATTCTTTAGTTAACTTCGATATTATTTGAATAAAAAATAATTTCGGCTTAAAAAAATTAATTAAATTTATAAAAAAAAACTATAAACGCGGTAAATGAAATTTTTAAACATTGTGGTAAATTATTCATTATGATAAATTCTCTTTTTATTATTTATAAAAATGCAAGGAAAAGAAACAAATTAGAAATCGCACGTCAAACGTAGTGCTGCGTTTGACGTTCTATATATTCGTCATATATGGTATGCGGTACTATAATGAAGTTTTAAAAATATTCACATCCTGGTGTAACAGTATAGAGTTCTTCGGATCAGTACAATAGCCGAAATCTTTTATGTGTCCCCGTAATCAAAAGAGAAAATTGTCTACAAGAACACTGAGATTAAAGAAGTCCAATGTTAAGTGTACCTTGGACAGGAAATATCAACGTATGGCAGTACCATGAAAAAAAATCAATAGCAGAATAAGGAATGGGTGGAATGCTTGTGAGAAGAACAATATTAATCTGAAAAGTAGTATGTTTCTTTGTTTGAAAATAAAAGTGTTTAACTAATGTGTTTTGTCTGCATTAACACATTCGCTGGCGAGTGATAACTGATGTTATCATTCGCCTGATATGGTGCCAGCGTTAAGGAGCCACTCACGCACCAGCGTGTGATGTGGGGTGATGTCCAATAGCCATTCCCGCGCTGGCGTGGGAAAATCTTTCACTGATTCTTTGTTATGAAATGTAAATCGGCTTCAGGGAAAAATCCACTTCTACGGTGCGGCATTAACTATCATCACATTTTCACGTAAACGGCAGGAACGTGTTAAGGTACGAAGCAAAAACATTGACACTAACAAAATCGATGGCACAAAGATTACAAACAACACAAAGAAGTATGGAAAGATGTATGCTAGGCTTAACTGGAAGAGACTGAAAGAACATAACCTGGATAAGACGTCAGACAAAAATTAGTAACATCATTGAAAGAATTAAATAGCTTAAATAGAAAACATCTGGGTACATTGTTAGAAGACAAGACTATAGGTGGAGCACAAACATCCTACAGTGGTATCCCAGAGACGTAAAACGGAAAAAAAGAAGACCTCATGTATGATGGAGTGATGAAATCAGAAAAGTGGCTGGTCTAAATTGGATTTTTAAAGTTTGAGTCAAGAAATATTGGAAAAATTTTGGGGAGACATGGATCCAGCAATGGAATGAAAATGGTTGATTATGATGACTATATTGCTTAGAAATACAAATATATAAACACCTAGAATTAGGGTGTATTTTACAGTTTTAATTTTGTACATAACATTTTGTGCTATATTAAAATCGTAATTTGCGTTTTCTTAAATACTGCTTTTTGCATTGTGTACGTTTACGGGAAATTATCACTTAAATACTTAATAACTTCAATAAGCTTACATCATTTCTTAAAAGCCTCAACATAGGGTCTCGGACAGCATCTTTCCGTTAATGCATGCTAAATCATAGAGATGTTGTCCGATCCCCCGTGTAAAGATTTTAAGATACTGAAATAAAAATGTGAAACAAAGTTTTTCTTTTCTACGGAAATTATATGAAAGAAAATACAGCTTTTAAGTTTAGTATGTTTTAATTTAAGAGATTATGATAAGTAACTATAATAATAGTATAAAATTATAATAAGTTTTTATTTAAGAGATGTTTTAATTTAAGAAACATTATTATTGAAAAATGCACATTTAAAAAAATAATCATGTTTTGTGAACAAAATTTTGTATAGGTTTTAATTTTAAGAATATTGCATATCCTTTTGTTTTATAACAGAGGTAAGTGATTTACTAAAGAGGTAAAATATATTGAATATATTTTTTTAGATGGTTTGTCATAAACCTAATTTTTTACTAAAATTGACTAAATATTGTCTTAATTTGAAAAGATAATTAATTAAAAAAATTGGCACAGATATCATGTACGCACCACATTTGCAAGTGTTTTTTTGTCTCGCCAATTTGGCATAGCACATCTGTTCCAAGTAAAGATCCGTATAATAAGTTCATAACAAATGTTAGGAAAATAAAATGGAAAAACTAAAAGATTTCAGTAAAATGTACTGATTAAATTATACAACAGCATGCATTCAATATGGCTATAAGTATTATTATCTACGATATATTGTGAAAATTATATTTACAGTTTTTTACATATTAAGTTTATTATTTATAATTGTTTGTTTACTGTTATTTTTTATTTTAATTCTTTAAATTATTTAGTAATTATATATTAAATCAATAATTATTTATATCAAGCTATTATCTATTTATTTTTATTTCTTTTTTAAAAATACTAGAATCTCTCATTTTTTCAAGTAATTTATTTTTATACTGCAATAAAAAATCATGTGCTGCTATTGCATGCAATTTGTAACTTATATTCAAAAACAAAATTTTCGCCAAATTGGCGAGAGAAAAAAACACGTGCAAATGTGGTGCATAAGCATATATGATATCTGTGCCAAAACATTTTTATGAAGTCATAGTTTAACACCTGTTATAAAAGAAAAACATATGTGTTTGATAAAAATTTTACATTTAAAAAAAAGTGCTCCGAAGGTAGAGACCTTAAAGACTATCCCTTAAATCGCAGATGTTTATTACTATTCAAATTTCAATGCTTATGATAACGTATTGCAAAATTTCTAAAAAAAACAAACTTTATAAGGAGTTTTTAAATTTGAAAATTTTTACATGCATTTTATTTGAAGAAATTTACTGCCTTTTCACAGATTGTCTCATCCTGACCATTGCAAATCTAACACTATGTTAACATGCTTTGCATATTTTTATGGTGTATTAACTTTTTTTTTTCTCATATATATCCTCTTTGCGATGCAAAAATCTTTTTATAAGGTATTAAGGTATAAAACATTACAACAATTTAGACGAAAAACTCCGTGATGTTAAAAATCGCTAGTATAGTTTATTGAATACAAACTGGATATAAAATCAATTGAATTCTTTATTTAATAGAAAATCATTAAAATATAACTGTCGCTGGCTAACATTTATCTGTTAAATATTCTTGTGATTCCTGGTATGAAAGTATTTTTTAAAGTTGTGGTTTTATTCAATTTATTTAACGAGATTCATTGATTTTTCACAGTTTGTCACATTTATGCCATAGAAAAATTATTGTTACGTTAAAATATTATCTTAGTAGACATTTTCCATACATATGTAATTCTACCGTATGAGAATCATATTTACCTAGTATGATAGGGTCTGTCTTTAAAACTATATAGAGGAAAAACATCAAGGTGTAAATAACTGCAAATATTGTTTATTCAATCTATGAGAAAAAATATCAAGAGATAATTGCCGTTGGAAAAAATTTATTTATTAAATATTTCCGTCACTTTCTATTATGAAATACTAAAATTTTATTACTCTTACTGTCATGAGTAAATACACTATATGGCCATTGATTATTGGACACTTGCGATTTTAGACATTTTACTAAATATCTAGAAAAATGCATGAGGAATCATCTCGAAAGTCTTAGTGTATAAATATAATAGTATACGTCATACTAATCCGTGAATATTTTTTACCGAAACTCCATAGGGGACCGTCAACAAATTAAAAAAGATTGAATATCTTTTGAATAACCCTGTCAAAACTAAAGTAGCAAAAGCGCTCATAATCTAGATTATGATTGAATGCCTCATTTTAATACACCTTGTTCATTTTTATGCAAATAGCATGCATACTCACAGAGTAATTAAGGGTTTCATAAAAATGGTCCCAAATTTGTCCAAGTTTTTTCCTTATAATTTTCAGAGTTCTTAATGTAAAATAATATTTTTTTCAGAAAATATGACAAACAATATTACACACAGTACCCTGTAATCACAATAAAAAAATAATAAAAATTAAATGGAAAATGAGTAGGTTTACTAAATATTTCTTTACTGCACATGCGTCAAAGATATCAAAATTTTATTTGCATATTGTGTTAGCTAAATGTATAGAGCAACTTTTGTAAAAGTCCCAAAATCATAGCTTGAAAATTCTGAAAGTAATCGTCTATAGAAAAAGGGCAAAATCCGTTGTTTCCAAAATGAAGCAAAAAAAAAAAAAAAAAAAAAAAAAAAAAAAAAAAAAAAAAAAGAGGGATTTTATTGAAATGTAGTAGTACATGCCGTATTGTGTATTCTATATTGACACTAATCAATGAATATATGGATACAACCCCTCTTGTTTTTGCTTCATTTTGAGAATAACGAATTTTCAACTTATTCAATCGACGATTATTTTCAGAATTTTCAAGTTATGATTTTGTGACTTTCACAAAAGTTTCAGTATACATTTAGCTAACATAATATGCAAATGGAATTTTGATATCGTTGATGCATGCGCAGTAAAAAATTATTTAGTAAACTAACTCATTTTGTATACAATTTTCTTTATTTTTTAATTCTGATTACAGGGTACTATGTGCAATGTTGTGTGTCATATTTTCTGAAAAAAATATTATTTTATATTAAGAACTCTGAAAATTATAAGGAAAAAACTTGGAAAAATTTGGGACCATTTTTATAAAAACCTTAATTACTCTGCCAGTATGCATACTATTTGCATAAAAATGAACAAGGTGTATCACAATAAGGCATTCAATCATAATCTAGAGTTTGAGCGCATTTGCTACATTAGTTTTGACAGGGTTATTCAAAAGATATTCATTCTTTTTTAATTTGTTGACGGTCCCCTATGGAGTTTCGTGAAAAAATCTTCACGGAGATGTATGACTTATACTATTATATTAATACACTAAGAGCTTCGAGATGATTTCTCATGTATTTTCCTAGATATTTAACAAAATGTCTAAATTCGCAAGTGTCCAATAATCAATGGCCATATAGTCTAAACCAATACTCGCACTTTAACTTTGCAATACCTACATTTAGCATTTTTTAGGACTCACTGTGCAATAATGATCGTTATTTAATGCATAGTAGAATACATTGTATAATTCATAGTAAATGCATGTATTTTTTCTTTTTTTTTCTTTTTTTTTTCAGTTTCGGATTGTTTAAATTTATTAGGTAAACAAATATTTTTAATTAAATGTGTAATTTTGCACTTCAAAATGATTAATGGAATCCTCCTGTCAACATCCTATTCTTTAACCTGTTTTTAGCATATTTAATACAAATTCCCCTTTGTGTGAATACAAAAATTTAGTAAAACAAAAGCCAAATCGAAATACTGTTTCACGTAGGAAGTACCTTGCAGTATAAACTGAAAGCTTGATGTTTCTTTATTTAGATTTTTTTTAAGCCGTCAATGCTCTTACCAACTGAGCCATCCCGGACACGAACACTAGAGGACCATTTCACCCAATTAACCTCAACGATCACTTTATCTGGTCTGATACTGAAAACTGTATCAGACCAGATAAAGTGATCTTTGAGGTTAATTGGGTGAAATAATGCTCCAGTGTTCGTGTCCGGGATGGCTCAGTTGGTAAGAGCATTGACGGCTTCAACCAATACATCCCTGGTTCGAATCCTGGCCCAGACATTTTTCACCCAAAAAAGAAAAATGGAAAAATTACATCTATTTCTTTATTTACGCTTTACGGAAATATTTTATTTAAAAATAAACATGGTACATCAATTATTTTTTGCAAGTGTTTTCAAGTACGTATAATATAAAATTATATCCTAAACACATATGAACGTTAAAACAAAACACACAGTTTGTTGCTATTTATAGAAATTTGGGAAATAATTATTATCCAAGCTTTAGCAAAAGTGAAATTAAAATTATCCCGAATATAGTTTTACATACACTTTGTTAATTGACAAAATGATAATAATAATAATAACAATGATATTATTATTAAAACAATTAATAATAATTAATAATAAAGAATAATTATAACAATGATAATAATAATAATAATAACAAAATTATTTTAATACATTTTTAAGAATAATACAATTTTAATATATTTAAAGGTTATTTTAATAACTTTTTATTGTACTATAAATAAATTAAACAATATGATTATTATTAAACAAACTTTATAAAGTGTATATACATTTGTATTTCATTAGTATAAATTATCCTATAATGCAGAAGTTAAAAAAACCATTTTTATTTAAAAAGTGAAATATTTATATGAAAACAGAATTATATTATAAAATGTTACATATGCTTAAAATATTATGATTTATTAGTTTGACCAATTTTATTAAACTGAGAGGAGCTCCATTCATTGCTTCATTTTTTTCTAATTCAAAAATGATTACATAAAATAACTTCAGTTTTGTAAATACAGTCGACTCTCTCTATTCTGAACACTCAGAGAACCGACCAAAAATGTTTAGATGATAGGAGTGATCATTATTGAGGGAGAATGGAAATGCATTACTGTTGTGTTTAATTGGAACGTTTCGTTTTTTTTAAAGCCGTTCCGAAAAGGAATAAGTGATCGTTTAAGTACATTGCATTAGTTTGGCCGCAAAAAGACCTCTTGACATTGACCGACAAAGTTCAACATTTTTTTAGACATGTGCGGGAAAAATAATTGAGTAATAAAATAAAGCTTATCTGCTGAGACTTGAGTTATCATGAGAACACAAACAAACAAAAAGGCACGGAGAATTTTCTTGCAAAAGGAAATTCTTTATTTTTTAATGAAAATAAATAAATTCTCATTTTAGAGAATATAAGAACTGTAACTAGTCATAGCTCTCTTATTTTTAGAACCCGGCCATAAAAGGCTCACTGGACTTGTACAAATTTATAATAACAGAATACTCATTTCCAAATAATTATGCCATTTTTCTTTCCATTGGAGAGCTAGGGGTAAAATGTTGAAACACAATAAAAAGGTGTGCTCATTCAGTATAGAGCAACAACGCACCACGAACGGAAACTCTAGACGAATTGACGTTCTAATAATTTGAAAAATCATTATTTCAAGAAAACAAAAAATTCTTTCAATTAGAATATATTACTACTCGTAAATATTTCTTTGGTGTCATAAGTAGTATTTTTCATGGATGAATAAATCTTTAGACGTCTCCACGAAGAAATAATTCGTTTCCTTGATTTATAAAAAGATTACATCTTTTTTATATAAGAATGCTGATCCTTAATCACAAAAAGGAACAATTTAGCTGGCATTCCACACACACCATCACAGCAGGAGTTCTGTACCGTACTATACTGACTTCTGCTGACTTCTGCGAAGAAGCGAAAGCTGCAGCCAAGGGAAGAAGGGAGGGGTTGCCATAAATTCAAAAATACGCCAACTGGCAGGGCTAAAGGAGTGGCGATAAAATAAAGAGGCCAAGAGCTTCGCCACTAATAGGGAAATTGCATTTTTTAGAATAAACTTTTATATCACCAGAAAGATACGGAGCCAAAAATGAATATAAGGACTCGCCTATTTTTAAATTACGCATCAGAAGAATAGAATCTGATTGGACAATAGGAGGGGCAATAAAACGGAAGTACACACCCCATCGAACATTCGAGAAAACACAGGAAAATTCCACAACCGGAAGGAACAAATTCGAACTGATTTCAACATTTTGAAATCAACAAAAAGTTAGGTAAGAAAAAGAACTTTACAGGAGAGATTAAAAATGCGAGAATTAAGATAACTTTTAGAATGCAAACTTTTATAATAAATGAATAAAGATTAAAACAAAAATAGACGATAAATTAAATTAAATAAAAATATGGCAGTATTTAAGAGTAACCACAACAATTACTACTACTACTATGTATTAGTAGGATGACCAAGGCAGTAGCTGATCAAACAAGGTTGGTGCACCAGGTTTTTTATTGTATTTAATTCCTTTTGCGTTTTAGGAGTAAACTAACATATACTCATAACCCGTAATGAATGTTTTATCTTCAGAAATGAAATCTGCTAAAATTAAAAAGCAACAAATTTATAAACAAATACATTCTTTAATTGACATTTTCCCATTAGTTGATCAATCAAAAAAAAAAAAAAAAAAAAAAAATGGAAATTCAAAAAATAAAAATTAAAATATTATGCTTAAGCTGCGGTTAACAATAATCCATATGAAACTATTATTTGAAACAAGCAAGTTGGAAGTAGATTGTTTTAACTTACCGCAATTGTCTCCAAATAATCAAAAACTAAATATTTACATTTTCTAATAAAAATATTATAAAATGGCTTCTTTTACAGAAGCAGTTGACAACAATGTGGCAACAGGTGTTCCAACATCAAATTAAAGATTTTTTTCTGAAGTATCTAAACAAATAGCAACGTCAGGTATATGCTTTAATGTTTTAATCGAGCTTGTTGAACTTTTTTATTCTTCTGTAACAGTTTCCCCGAAATACCATGATGGGAATTCAAAATGAAAACACATGTTCTTTTTACAAAGAGGAGGCATAGAAATGAGGAACAAAAAATGTTCATAATAGTGGGGTGTTCAGATTAGAGAGTGTTCAGAATACAGAGATTTCATCTTTAGTTAATTCTATGGGGTTTTGAGGGACCATTAGATTGTGTTCATAATACCGGGGTGTTCACATTAGAGAGTGCTCAGATAGAGAGAGTCTACTGCATTTTATTTAATAGGCGGAATATATTTAGGATGTTCAATGAACTAACACATGGAACGATACACTTATACATTAAACAATAATAGCAACAAATAGAAAGACATGTAATATTTCAGTGATAATATCTAACATGAATAAAGCGTGAAATAGTTTGTGTACACAGCTGACAAATGCAGAAAAATGGCAAATTGACAATAGGAAAAAAATAGTCAAAATAATTCCAGTGATTATGAACGGAATTTCAATTTCATTGATTGAATAATAATTGTTATTGCACATCGTTTTGGGAATGTTGACATCATTGTAACGGGTGGTCAAGAGAAAACTACTTGCAAAACAGTTTAATGAAATTTTTTCATCAGCCAAAGATTAACCACACACTAAGATCGTATTTTAAAACTTGCATTTAAAATTTAAAACAAATATATTCACTCACAAATCTAGAATCTTGCCATACAGATCTCCCACCAGCGTATTGTCTATGTTTCTTTAGCTGAAAAAAGCATTGTGAGTTACAATACTATCTGTTGGACGATAATGTAAATGAGGTGGTTTGGAAGTAGTTTTTAGGATAGACCAAACAAATAAGGTAGCAGTACCATTGTCTTATTTTTCCAGTTACGAAAATGCCTTAACGATTATTATATTCTTTACTTTTCCATAATTAGTTTCCGGATATTTCGTGAAAGAGCTTAATATCATAAACTTGATAACAAAAAATCAAAGGTTTTTTTATGGTAACACATATTTTAATATTTGTAACCATTTTTACCATTTTGTGATGAAAGGGACTTACTTGAACTTTCACTAGACATTCATTCTTAAAAAAAAGAACATGTTTCTTAAATCTTGGACGCTGTTCTATATCACTGTAAAACATTGGATGTGAGTTATTTGTTTTTTATTGTAAAGGATTATGATGAAATAACTATGAATAGACAAGAATGGAGTTTTATGCGCCCATTTACAGATTACTTCTGACCTGAAATTTGCGTTACACATTATAGACAAAAGAAAAATATATATTTTGCACATATTGTTATAATTTATATAAAGAAGTATCTTGCTTTTTTCTTAATAATTTTATTAGTATTCAAAGAGTATATCCTGACATAGTAAAATTTATTTAAGGATTTTGCAAAAAAAAAAAAAAAAAAAAAAAAAATTAAGAATATATAATAACGTTTTAAGAAAACACAATTGCTTTTTTATTATTTATTTACATCCGTTATACATGGAAATTGGGTAGTAGTTACACAGTTTTACTATTTTTGCTTGATAATTGAAAAGAGAAGTACTCAAACTACTCCATGTTTGGAATCTTAAGTTAATAAAAGGTAAATATAGCAGCTTTTCTTTAATGGAGAAATGTATTAACTCATCTGTTAATAAAGGCTTCTATTTCCTGAACTAAAGCTGCTTTGTTTCGTACGTGATGGCATATTACGTGATCGTGATTTATGATACTTCTGTAACGTGACAAATAAAAAATAATGTTATAAATATACTTTATATATATACTTTATAAAAAAAAAAAGGTTTTGGAATATAATGTTAAATTTAATATTTTGTGATTGAGACTTATTTGTTTTTTAATAATAGTTCACTAAAAATACACCAACACTTCCCCTTTCTTTTTTTCTTTTGTTCTAGATAAATAGCATTACATGCATCTTTTCTTTAGGTATTTTTAAATTGACGAAAAAGACAAATTTTAAAATTTATTGCTCAGTCAAACATAAAATTAAGCAATGCTTATATACAGGGTGTATCTAAACTACTGGGCAAAACTTTAAGGGGTGATAGTACTCATCAAGACAAATAATATTAAATGGGAAATTAAGGGTCCCAAACGTTTTCCGAAGGAGATAGACGCCATCAAAGTTTAGGGTCCAAAATTTGAAATGATTATAAAAACCGGAAAAATTCGTCGATTCGTTTGCGGTTTTCACGAAAACTATTCTTTATGTCAGTATTGTCTTGAAAATAAATTATAAAGATAAATTTCAAAAAATGCCGATAGAGGGCGCTTTAGACTTTGGAGTAACGAACAACTATTTTTTACCGTTATTTTTTGCATGTCATTAATTTTTTATAGAAGTTTAGACATTTTAAATTTTGTGCTGAAAATCTAAATCGTTGAGAGTGGTTAAGTAGCGCTAACTGAACTGTGTTCAATGGGGGTGGGAAGGTTAAAATTTGAAATGATTATACAAAACGGAAAAATTGGTCGATTCCGTTTGCGGCTTTCTCTAAAACCATTTTTTATGTCCGTATATCCTTGAAAATAAATTTTAAAGATAAATTTCAATAATTATCGCTAGAGGTTGCCTTAAACTTTAGAAAAACTAACAACAATTTTTAAGTGTTCTTTTTGTATCTAATTAAATGTTTGCAAAAGCTTAAACTTAAATTTTGAGCTCAAATTCTGAATCATTGGGAGGATTTAAGAAGCGCAAACTGAACTGATGAGTTCAGGAGTTGAAATGTTACCCTGCCCACCCTACGAACACAGTTCAATTTTTCGCTAGTTAATTACTCACAACGATTCAGATTTTGAGCTCAAAATTTAAGTGAAAATTTAATTTAAGAGAAAACCGCAAACAAATCAACCAATTTTTCCGTTTTTTATAATCATTTGAAATTTGAACCTCCCCACCCGCATTGAAAACATTTCAGTTTGCGCTACTTAACCACTCTCAACGATTCAGATTTTCAGCTCGAAATTTAAGTTTATGTCTAAGTTTCTAAAAAAATTTAATGAGATGCAAAAAATAACGGTAAAAAATAGTTGTACGTTACACCAAAGTCTAAAGCGCCCTCTATCGGCATTTTTAGAAATTTATCTGTATAATTTATTTTCAAGACAATACTGACATAAAGAATAATTTCAGTGAAAACCGCAAATCAATTGACCATTTTTTTTGTTTTTTATAATCATTTGAAATTTGAACCTATCCACTCCCATTGAACACAGTTCAGTTTGGGGTATTTAACCACAGATTTTGAGCTCAAAATTTAAGTTTATGACTGAACTTCTAAAAAAAATTAATGATATGCAAAAAATAACGGTAAAAAATAGTTGTTCGTTACTCCAAAGTCTAAAGTGTCCTCTATCGGCATTTTTAGAAATTTATTTTTATAATATATTTTCAAGACAATACTCACATAAAGAATAGTTTTCGTGAAAACCGCACACGAATCGACCAGTTTTTCCGTTTTTATAATCATTTCAAATTTTGGACCCTAATCATTAATGGCACTTATCTCCTTTGGAAGACATTTGGGACCCTTAGTATCCCATTTAATATTATTTGTCTTGATGTGCAAATCACCCCTTAAAGTTTTGCCCAGTAGTTTAGATACATCCTGTATATTAATGTTTGTACGAAGCATTGTAAATAACACCTGTTATGATTTTATGCATAAAATAAATACAGTTTGGCAGCCTTTCTGATCTGGAACGTATTGATCTGGATATAACTGCGTGCGTCCAACTGATGTTAACAAAATTTTAATGTTTTCGTTTATATTATAAATTATAATTACTCGGAATTTTATAAAAATGTGAGAAAATGGAATTTTTAATCATTGTGACGTGTTACATTATTTTGCGAAACGAAGAAAAAAAAGTGTGTAGAAACATTTTACAAAATTATTAATTCAACGCATTTCCTTCTTTTTTCGATGGATACGATTTAAACTTCTCAATACTTTACAAGTGAACATTTCGTGGTAATTCTCTTACTAGTGACATGTAAAAAAGTATTCTAATTGAAATGCTCTATTCATTTAAGCACATTTCCTTCCTTTAAGAAAGCTATTTGATTCACATAAATTATGCTTTAAAATTCATGTAGAGAAAACATATTATTTATTGAGAAAAATGAGAAATAAAATATTACAATTGTCTAAAATAAATTGGGCAACTTAGTAATGTTAATTATTTTTTAATGTTTAATTTTGTAAATTGTATTATTAAGCATCAAACAATTGCTACTACATACTTAAATTAACAAAAGATCATTAATGTATAACGCAAAGTATAGTTTCACTTGATTCACAAAGTAAAATGGATATAATTATGATATGGTTTTTATTATTGAAAGAAATATTAAGGAAAATTTATCGTATATTTTTTACTTATTTTGTTATTTTAAACATTATGTGAAATTCATAATCACTGTGAAATTGCATTATCACTATTTTATCGGGTTTACAGGAAAAATAGGAAGGTTTATCAAATAATTTTAAAATGGCCAGAAAATTACATAATAACACGTTTTGCAATATTTAATGAAGAACAATTAAAAAAATTTTAAGAAGAAGAATTAGGTAGGTTTTGTTTGAAAAAGAATTGTTTTCAAAATGAATTTTATATTTCATTATGTATACATACACGGATTAAAAAACAATTCTGTCTCTGACAACTATAATTTATGAGTGTTCTTTCTGTAATTGGAAGTATGTTTCTATAGTTAGATGCTTAAGAAAAATATATTACACATTATTTTATCCCAACGAATGTATGATCATTGCGCCGAGAAAAAGTTTGTGGTGTTTTGAACAAGTTTTTATAGCGACATTGACGGTAACGATAACGATAATGAATAAAATAAAATAAAAATAAGACTGGAGTGAATATGACTACATTGTGGTACTATTAGATAACTGACAAAGTATAGCAAATTAAATCTATTTATAAAATTATGTATCTGACCAAATAGAAAGGTTTTAAGACATAGCAAAACGTAAAAGACATAATCATTTATGGCAAAAGAAAGAAATCTCTATAAAACTGAAAACGAAACTAATAAAAAATTTAGCGTAATGCTATTATTACAAGATTCAAACACACACCCATATTTAGCATTAAATGAAAAAGACTGAAAGAAAAACTATATTAATTAACCACATCATGTTTTCGATAAAAAATAAAAAAATGATACGGATTAAAAATTGTTCACAAGAACAGCAAAAAAATAACAGTTCATAATATATACCTTTAAGTAATGCTTTTTTAAGCACATCAACAATTTACATACTTGTAATATATATTCGATATTATTTTCTTTTATAAAACTTCTTAAAAAACAAATTTTGTTTTATAACAAAATGTTCCATTCAACCATACTTTTTATTTTTGTTACATGTTTTGCATGACTGATTATCCTGAAAATTAACTAAGTTACAATTTACAATGTTACAAGTCATGTTTTCTTTTCTTAAAAAAAAATAGTTTAGGCAGCATATTAAACTTCAGGTGAGGAAAATGCAAATGAATTTTTTTTATTAAAACACAACATAAAAAGCATGTTACAGAACATGGAAATATAACTCGTCGCTGATTTCCGGTTATTTGTGTTTGCCTCCAAACATCATAAATATACATATTTTTCAGACAATTTATTATCAGAACTTGTTTTTTATACTTTTTAAATAAAAAAATATTTTTACAAACTTTAAGTTTTTCTTTAAAGGAATCCATGCAACATTTTTACTAGATTTTTTTGTGCAATTGACTCAAACGGTTAACGATATAGAAAATGTAGATTTTTAAATCCTATTCTAATACCAATAAAGTATTTACAATTTCACGGCAAGAGCCTTTTAATGAATTTCTATTTTTAACATCAAATGGTGTGGAATTAGAAGAAATAGAAGTATCACAAGGTATAGCAATCTATATTACTCTAGCATAGTAAATTTACATAACAAGTTAATTCTACTATAATTTGACCAATTATAAAACCATAAATCTTGAATAGGGTTTGAATTACTAGAAACTGTGAAACTCTATGTCCCTTTGACAAATCAATGAGATTAGGTCGGAGAATGACAGGATCGCCCCTGGAATACAACAAACAATTTTGGCCTTAAGAAAATAACGATTTTACGAAATACCTTTGCAAAATCCTTCTAGGAATGTTATTTGATTAACTGTAAGCACGACATGAAATGGGCTGACTAGTGCTCTCATCTCAATTATCCACTGTCGGGTATGCCAGTAGACCTGTCAATGCCAATTGCAGTCTGTATAAGTCTGTGGCAGACTGAAAGCCACCATCATTCGAACATGGTTTTATTGATTTCATTTTTTTTCAAGTGATTGTAAATTCTATGCCACATCATGTTTCGATTTTATATATAAAAAGGGCTATTAGCTATTAACATTAGTGGCTATATTTTGGTAAGACACTTTCCTTCCCTTCTCTTTTTATACATTCAAATCTTTCCTACCCAGGAGGGGAAGATGTGATTTACTCCTTGTAGGTACGTATTTACATGTAATTTTTTTAATATATTTTTTTCGTTCTCATTGGTTTCTTTTCTGTTTAATTAAGATACAAAATCACGATGGCTTCATTTCGATGTGACACAGTGTAATCGTTCCTACTGAATGAAGACACGGGATACAAGCAGTGCTTTATATCGTCCGTTTACATTGATCGTAACTCTTACTTGCAAAAAATAGCTCGCTTATAAGGTATATTTGTAACATTATAGACATCATTGATCTTCATGCTTTATATCTCTATGTACATACCATCCTTCCACAAACGTTAATCTAAAAAAGGAGAAAGTTTTATATAACAGAAACACAAAATGTCTTGTTGAGAAAGTAATGATTCATATACATCTATGTTTGGATATTGAACTGGTAACTTTCTTAAACTATCACAGTTTCTTGTATAAACTTATTTCCTTTCAACATCTTTTGATTTTTCTCTATTACTTTCTTAAGCATCAAGGTAAATTTCATAATCGGTTAGTTTTAAAATTTTCTAAAATGAATTTGTTTTGATTTTATGCTTTCCTTCTTTTCTTAATTTAATATAAAATTTCTTTATATAGTTATACGATTTGTCTCACGCACAACTTCCTATAATGCACTGAAGAATAGCCCGAGAAGACCATCAGTTTAGACCTATCGTCGAGATAATTTCTATGAACGAAAAAATTAACATGTAGATTCCACATCAAAAAACAACCATGGGCTTCAAATCGAAATGTTCTACATGTTTCAGGAAATACGTTTTTACGTTTCTACTACGTTTTTGATGAATCTTCCCTGCGTTTTTTTTTTCAAGTTAGTTCGTGAATGTATAACTTGACTTTAAAATGAGGTCGGTAAATCTAATTCCAGAATCGAAATGTGTTATACTTCCAAGAGCGATTTCTTTCAAATTTCAGCAATAATATTTGAAGCTGGTGTGTATGCAGGAGCAGAGTAAATTACAATACGATGAATACTACAGAATATCAATAAGTCATTAGTAAATATTTCTTGCCGTTATCACTTGTAAATTTCATTACTGTAGTGTTATTTTACAAGAATTGTTTCGAATATCCAGATATTTTATAGTTATGCGTCAGTAAATGTTTTTGAGTGATGCGGAAAACGCTATCAACGTGAATCTTTTGTAATATATAATAATAGGCAGCATTTGCTAGAAATATGTTTGGGTAAAATAGGACCACATATAAACTGATGTAAAATTAGATTTAAAAATTTTTATTACTTCTAATTTTACTGCAATTTTTACGACAAAAGCTGCATGCAACATTGCTGTCAACAGTTTTTTGCCGTAAATTAAACGAATTTTTCTTTTTTTTTCTTTTTTTAGAGTGCTTAGTTATTGTATAGTCATTAATGTATTGTATTAGTTATTGTATTAGTTATTGATGTATAGTGTGTTCTTTATCTAAATACGGTATGTTGTGGAATCGATAACAAATGTTTTTATAGTATATTATCATTATTTCGGTAATATATGCAATTGATAAAAATTAATACGAAAATTGAATAAAAATGTAAGGGAAAAAAACGACGCCTGGGTTTTACATGCTTTAACTCAACAAACATGTCCAATTAAAATTGCAACATCATACTCTTATTTGTTTTAACTCGGCATTCTAAATTTTATTTATTTATTTTTTACTTATTTATTTATTTATTTATTTATTTAATTTTATTTTTTTAATTATAAAATTACACATTTCGAACTAACTTAAGATTGTATCTAAAATAAAAAAATATATATAAGTGTAAAAGAACCTAAAGAGATTTTACAGAATGCATTACAGAACATTCGTTATCGTTTACACCTGATAAAAGAAATTCCTATTTTTACTTAAAAAAACACTGTTCCTCTATCTTATCACAAAAAATGTCAGCTTATACACACGAGTATCATAATCCGGACTAAGCTCTTTATTTTTCGCCACTTTTCAACAGTCACACCTATAATTTAGACTGAAAGATACATACACGCGATATACGAAAAATCGATCGTAAGTTCCTAAAGGAAATGTCAAGAAATATTTTAAAGTTTTTATTTTTTCATAGCATTTCGTATCAGTTTATCATAAAAAGTTTATACATACACATGAATATCTTTAACAAACAAATTATGTTTCAGCCTTGAATGTTAATTTTTTTTTATTTGCTATTCAAATTAGCGCCTATTTTTTGTTATATATTTTATAAAAAATGTATTTAAAATATCGATTTAAAAAAAAGCTAATAATTATAGCTCTTTTTTAAAAATGTGAAATGGTTGGATTTTTTGCAATAAAAAAAATTTCGTGCATTACCGAAGACGGTCAATAAATTGTGCACATGTAAATTGTTTTTAATTATAATAATACCATATCTGGTTAACCTATTCAGTTTTATTAAGATTACCTATATTAGTATTAATTATTTATTGCAACTACCTTCAAATGATAGACATCTGCAGCCGACTAGGGATGTAATAAGCTGGTGATTCGATACATAAAATATAATCCTTTAAGATCTGATTTTTTTTTCGAAAATAAAATACTTTAACGTTAATAATGTTAACAGTGTCTATTCAGATAAACTTACTGATGTTTAACAAATATGTGATTGTCTAAAATGTAATAAGGTAGTTGATTTGCATATACTTTTAGCTTCATATTCATCTG
The DNA here is from genome assembly GCA_964019185.1 of Maratus speculifer. Lineage (NCBI taxonomy): Eukaryota > Metazoa > Arthropoda > Arachnida > Araneae > Salticidae > Maratus > Maratus speculifer. The sequence goes on along the minus strand of OZ025297.1, from coordinate 174,023,853 downwards.
TTATTAGCCCAAGAAACATATTTTGTTGATGCTTTGAAAATATCCGATTATAACTGTATTTAACAGACATTACAATTTTTTTTATATTTTTGGCGTACTATCGCACACGATTCCTTCATAAAAACAACTTATACTTTAACTTTATAGTGGAGATTATATGTTTACATTAAAAGAATCGTTAAAGCTGCAAAGAAAATTCAGCAAACTTTTATTATTTTTGTTAATATTAAATGTCAAAACATAAATAAATACATAATGAGAAATACATTGTCATAGGCTACTATTACTACAGGTAGATAATTACAAAAGTATTTTTCTGGGAGAAAATAATTCTCTATGAAAAGACAAGTACAATTTAGAATACACCATCTGGTTGAATTTCAAAACTTTTAATAAATTAATTTTAGAATGTTAGGCATCGTATCTTAGGAATCTATGTATAATACTGTTTCTGACTAGTTTTGCATAGGTAAAAAATTTCACTTGAGCGTATTTTTGTGTACTTTATAAAGGGTATTTTTATCTATTATTAAAACTAAAATAATGAAATATTCCGAAACTACGCTGAATAAAATAAAAAAGTTATTTAAAATTTTTCTTTTATCATTTTTCTGTATAATGCCTTTTTATTATTATCCTTTGGCTGAGGAAAAAATTCCATAAAATTCTTTAAAAACTATGTAATGTATTTATATTTTTCTATTAATTTTTAATGTCTGAGTTTCGAAGACTTCAATTTCATTATAATATGACTATATGTATATTTATCGTCATTAATCACAATTTAATTTCAGTTTTATATTTAATCAAAATTGTTCATGGATATAAGTGGATAAAATCTAAACTTATAATTACTTTAGCTGATGAAATACGTCTATCGTTTTACTTGAATGCATATTGAAATACGAGTTGATATAAAAGATAAAAAAACCCATAAAATTTAGAAAAATATAAAAAAGCTAAAAAGAAATAGGGTATTTCTGCATATTTCCTTTTGAAAAAAATCGTTAGGTATAATAATCATTTTATAAAATAAAATACATGACATAAATAAAAGTGTGAAAGAAAAACTTGAAGACGTTTTATAAAATGTTTTAGCATGTCGTTAATCGGTACTCAGGAATACTCTTTTTATCCACTTGAGCACGTACGTAAAAGTTAAATTATGTTTTAACGTAATTAACGAGTCCAAGTATTGTTTATCAAGCTGTTATTAAGCTTACATAAGCGACACACAAGATTATTTAAATATCTGCTTTCGTTTTTGCAAAGATTTTCGACTATTGTCAGTATTTGCTGGAAATCAGTGTTTCTTCACTGCTGAAAATTTATTTTTTAGATTCATTTTAAACTGCGTATTCTGTTTCTATTTTAAAAGAGCTTTAATAAATAACTAGGAATTGACAAATATTACATTTAGAAAAGTTTATAGATTATGTATAGTAGTGGCATTTTTATTCATAGTGTTTTATGAAAGTATGTAAAAAATTAAAATCTATGTATTCCTTTTTCAAACATGGACTATAATAATTAAGGATAAGAAGTGACACATGTTGTTACAATCCACGTTAAAAGTATCTATTTAAGCATTTAACTATATTTATTAAAATATTTTATTTAAGAGAAACAAATAATCATTTTACTGATACACACATACAATACAAACATATATACTACATAAAGATTTTTTGATACATACATGACATAATATATTTATTTCTCTTAATGATAATAAATCTATATCTATTCTTGTAAATTATCTCCATAATCTCGAACTAAGTACTACATATCTTATTATTTCTAGCCTTAATTTTTATGAATGTTAACATGAATATTTCTCATAACAGTATTCTAATATTTAATAATTAAAATAAACAAAATTATTTTTCTTTAAACGTAATTAACATTACTAATTTCAACTCCTGCTTAGATGTGTCGTTTATAGAATTATTTCTCTAAATCACTGCCTTTGTATTAAAAAATTATGTTCCTCCAATTATATAAAGCCTAACCTGTCTAATTCTAAACAAGGAACAATGTCCTATAATTTTCCCTTTTGGATTTATTGGGTTTGTCAACTTCCTCAATACTTTTTATCAGTCTGATCCGGATCATTAATAGACATTTTCTTAATTCTACCTACGCGGATTTATTTAAAAATTGCCTTCATTTACAAGGCTTATGTCCTTGCATACATTTGTAACTTGGGTTTTATCCTCAAAATTACGAAGAGAAGTACTTATATAATAAATGTAAAATATTTAACACGGTAATGAATTAAAACAGTTTTTACCTACTTTGTATACTGTTAGTATGTACTCGGTACTTATTCTGTATCTACTCAGGTAACTACTTTTTACATAATCTGCAACATAGCCTGTCAACAGCTGTCAACAACGATTTTGATGTGTTCAGCTGCAAAGTTTCACTAGTGTAGTAAGAATTTTATGTAAACTAACATATATATAAAAATATATATAATGGGAAATTTTAATGAGTAGAAGATGGATTAAAATAAGCATTTTTTGTCATAGAATGTATGTCCGGAAATGGCGTTTAAATGTTCCATATAATAGCTCTTATACGCAGTCATTTATTGCATCGTTCACAATTTTCATCATCACGAGTGCTTAAAAGCGCAATTTAAGGAAGTATATTCTGAACGGAAAATGCTTGTTAAAGTTCTATTTATTATCTTTCGAAAACAATTTGACATAAGAATATTTTGCTCTGATGTAATATGCAAGCAAAAATAATATTATTTTAAAAATAAGTTGACTGTAATTAAAATAAATACTTTTTAATAAAAAAAAACATCGATTTTTCTTACATTGAAGAAAAAAGAATTACCGTTACACTGTTAAAAATCTGACCCATTTTCTGCAGCATCACTCCACGGCTTTTATAGAAAACGGTTACTTTGCTGTGTTATGGCGCATTCTTATTGGTCATAAAAGATATATTACATAAAAACAGCGGAGGGACGCTGCAGCATATGGATAAAATTTTTAGCAGTGTAGATTGGCGCTGCTCGCTTTGTATGTTGTTTACTTCAACTTCCACTTTCAGAACAGTTTTGGATTTTGTAAACAGAACGCAACGATATGTTGACTTGATTATAATAATACTTTTATGATAAAAGATGTGGCTATTATTTTCAGAAATCGATATGAAAGTGGAGCATTGCGTCTCGTAAAAACGATTTGAAACTTGTATGTATGTAATATAAGCTGTAAATAGTTATTTTCATATCATTAAAATGTTTAGTTAAAGAAATGTTTGGCGCTAAGTAAATTTCTGTTTTGTTCGACTATCATACGCATTTTGTCTTCTTATTTATTTATTCTGCAGACGAGAAAATCACTTTAGGATGCGATTTGATAGATTCTTTACGATTCACGCATAAGAAATATGTTTCACTTGACCTTGATACCTTTGAACTATCCCTTTTGATTTTTTTTCAACAGTTCAAATTAAATACTAAAACGTATTTAGAAATTATACTTAATGCAATGTTTAAAAGATATTGCAATGATCAAGTAAAATATTGCCTTAATCAGAACAAATGTAAGATAAAACTTTTTTTTCTTAATGTTAGATAAACATTTATTTTTTTGTAAGTTAACTTACTGCAGAAAAAAATTATATTATTAAAAGATCCAAGTTTTTTTTTTGGTTAAATTTAATTTAGTCTCCAATTCGTAATACATCAAATGAATCATAAAAATTCATAAACTTTGCCATGCGCGAACTACGCTTCCAACTTTTAAATCGGATATATTATTAACATAAACTAAAATTCAACCTTGAAATAGCCCTTTTTATTCTGCTTATTGTTGTTTTTTTTCTTTCGAAAACCATTTTACATAATAATATAATACTTTGATGTACATACTTGCAAATATAATATTATTTTATTTATAGACTGATTTCAAATAACTTAAAGGCTTTTTTTAAAAGAAAAAAAATGAATATTCTTAAAATTTGAATTATACGCTTAAATATTATTTAGAAATTATACTTAATACAACTTTTAGAAGATATTGCAATGAACAAGTAGAATTTTTCCTGAATCAGAACAAATGAAAGATAAAACTTTTTTTCCTGATGTTACATAAACATTTTTTGTTGTAAGTTAACTTCCCGCAGGAAGAAAATTACATTATTTAAAGATCCAAGTTTTTTTCGGTTAAATTTAATTTAGTCTCCACAGTTCGAAATACATTTAATGAATAATTAAATGTAGAGGAAGAAGAAAGACAATGACACTTAATTATTCCACTCAAATGTTTGGCCTTAAGTGAAATCGTGAGTATGAATAAATAAGGAGAGAATATTAATTCTAGAAGATTCGTCAGTTTTAATAAAAATGTTTTTAATGTTTAATAAAAGTGTGTTAATAAAAAAACAACAACAAAATTAAATTAAGTTTGTTGTTTTATAATTTATTTAGTTGTTTTCTTTTTCTTTTAATATATGTATATATCCTTGTTATTTACTAGGGTTTAATTTGTTTATTTACATGTTTTTTATGAGAATCCTAACTTGAATGTGTATTTGTTAAATTATGTCGCATGGCATCTAAATAATACTTGCATAAACTTTAATTTTTAAATTACCTGGCATGAGATTTAAATATTACGTACACCCAATAAATGACCCCATACAGATTCTTTCTCCTTCAAATCACTATTACAAAATTCCAAATCTTTTTTTATACATATTTTTCTTTTTTAAAGCAAACAACAAATGCAATAACAATTATTGTTTGCTAGTTTTCAAAAATATTCATTATATAATTAAAATTAATTATTTTATTAAATATGGTGAAACATTTCGGTAATTAATAACAACCTCATTTCGAAAAATGAATAACAAACATAAAGTGAACTGGTGTGTGACACTTTATAAAGAAAAAAATTCCTGCCGGTTTGGCCTAAAAGCGCAGGTAGATTTCGAAGTTCAGTGCTAATTTCCCCAACAAAAAGTAAATTATGATTAGAGATAAACCCAATTTAACGATTAAACGTGGCCGATTTCAAAGAAGTTTTAATTTAATTTTTGTTTAAGATCTGATTGTATCAGAATCATGTTAGGACACTATTAAAAATATTTTTTCCGCACTCAACAACTCAAAAGTTTCTAGCACTGCTTCAGACTCATTTTTAAAAGAAAAATGCGAAACTTCCTGAAGTGATTTCTGAATACACTTATAAACAACCTAGTGTTTTTAAATGCCGCTCTATGAATTAGAGCTTCATTTATAAACAATTATTTCCTCGGCCGTTCGTTTCCAAGACTATCTCAAAATGAAATTTGTTTCAAAATGCTCAATTTCACAGCATTTTGTGAAATATATTCTTCCTTTTAATCTGCCTTAAAAATCAAGAAATACGGCTCATTTTATAGTTTTAAAATAAGGGTATCTGTGCCAAGTGCATGCGTTTAAAAGTAAAAATTAATTTAAAAATGAGTCAAAAAGTAATCAATATGTTCTTTGAATATACTTTTAATTCTTTCAGCTGAATCACATCGAGAAGTTTGGTTTAAAATCCGATTTCGAGAGCATTTTAAAAAATATATTTTACTTTATCGAAAAATGGACCAATTTGGCACATTAGATATCTTCTAAATAAGAGAATCCGATAAAATGAATATGTTTGAGTGTAAAAATTAATTTAAAAATAACTCGTGAAGTTAGTTTTTTTGGATTTAAGTACACCTGTAAAATGATAATTTCTTCTTGTACTCCTATTATTTTTCTTATATACTTTAATAACTGGTCCTTTCAAAAACTTAGTATAAATGTTGTAGGTATTATTGAGAAAATGTATATTAATTTCAAGCTGATTTGATATCTTCTAAAATTTTTTCTTATTAATCTCCCCATTTTTGGTTCTTGTTTTTATTTTTCTTGTTAATTGTTGGTCCTATTGAATCTTGTCACTATAAAAGTTAATATTAAAAATTAAAGATAATATTTAGAAGATTTATATAAAAGCAATTATTTGGATTTGATATATTGAGAATTGAGGAAGTAATGATTTTTTTCTTACTAAAACCATATTTGTTTTCGCCCTTTGAGCTGATTTTTAATTTTATCAAAAATCTGTCATAGAAAATTTAAAACGCCTTTTTTTGTAATGATATTTTTTAGCTGATTTGATATTTATTTTAAATAAGAAGTTAGTTTTTTTTTTCTATTTTCTAAAAAACTTTCCCTATATCCACACCCTTGGTGCGATTTATCCCATTTGTCGAACTTAACAGAGATTTTATACGCGTCCATTTTATGTGTCTGTTTGTAAGTGATATGATTAGAATTATGAAAGTTATCGTGTCCATAAAAAGTAAAAAAGAGAGAGAGAAATAAAGTTTTTTACTGAAGCGTTTTGAGTTCTAGCAGTCATGATCGGTGCAAATCTGCAAAAAGTTTTCAGAAATTCCAGCATAGGAGATAGAGTTCATATAAAATTTACCTAAACGAAAAGAAAAAAAAAGTATTTTATATTTCAGGAATTCGTGTTTAAAAAAGACTTTTTATTATAATTTTTTTATAATTTTTTTATAATTTTATTTATAATTTTTATTATAAAAGCGAAATATGTACTTAAACCTTATTTATGTATGATATTAAACCGCTAATGCACGTATCTTTAAGATATTTAAAATTTTAATAATTCAGATACATGTCCAATAAACCAATACCCAATATTTATGGACATTTATAAACCAGTAACTGACAAAATGAGTTCCTAAAAATATCCTGGTACAATAATTTAAATATTAATAGTGTTTAATACAAGATAAATGTAATTTACTATTTTTTAAATGTTGAAACAATAGATTTTAATATTCTTTAGTATTACCAATAAATTAACACTTCCGTCTGAGACTGGTGAAAATTAGTTACAAGAAACAATAGCTGACACTCGCATAGGGCTAAATTAATAACCAAAAATATTAGAAAAAAAGGTGAAATTGAAGTCCTATGTCAAATAATCGTCTGTTAAAAAAACAGGTAAATTTTGGTTTTATTTATTCTCGTTTATATTTTAAATAATTTTTAGTATATGACAAACTCACTTTAGATTCGACACAACACTTTCTCTTTACATAAATGTATTTTTAGAATAGTTGTGTTAGTTATTTTTTCTCCTTTTACTTCATTCGTTTTAAACAGCTGAACGAATGAAAATTCATTAATCCGTGTGTAAAATCTTTTTTCCGAAACTTTCAAGAAATATCAATGAATGATTTCCAATAAAACATGGAGCTATTATAAACAAACAAAGGAAAATATAAATCATTAGATATTCAAATCAAACAAGCAAATAAAGAAGTTATTTGCAATAATTTGGGTTCAAGACTGTAAAATTCGTCACATTACCTTATGTGACGTCACGGTAATTTTTTATACCGTATTTATTGCATGCAGATTATTTTAGAAATTTTAATTTACAGTTAAAAATAATATAAATTGTTTAGTATCTGTTTCCAATTAATGGCAATCGAGAATTCAAGTTAAGAATTTAAATGATTTTGAAATGATCAAATTAAAATACCTTTAAAAAAGTCTAAATACACATATGAAGGATGCATATATAAATTCTGAGATGGCAAAAATCATATCGACTTTAGATTTTATAGGGATCTGAGTCAAAGTGGAATTAAATTTTGCTGTTTTTCATTCTAGAATACCACGCATTACAATCTTTATTGATGTCTTTTTCATAATAAGAGATCTTTATTACATTTTATTGCTAACATTATGATTAAAATTTAATTTAATAATTTAGAAAACTGCGTTTTATGATAATAGTAGTTTATTAACTTTAGTTTAAATACTATTTGTTTAAGAATTGATTTACCGATATAAGGTGCATTTTTTATTGTAACTAGCTTTGTAGGCTTATTATAAATCAATGAAACAGTTTCTCTTTAAAAATTTTCGATGTTTTCGATTTAAAAACCGAAATTCGACGGTTTATACCTCGTTTGAACTAATTTTTGCATCTGAAAAATTAGGAAAAATTTTAAGATGATTGCATTAGAACTAGATTATTAAAAAGTACAACATTATTAAAATTATACAATTTTAATTTTTAAAATACGATGCCTGCTTCAAAATGATACTTTTTGTGTTCTCAGAACTTTGTTTTCATTTAATGTATTATTAGTAGACTAGTGGTGAATAAATTAAATAAAAATAAGTGACTAAATTAACACAAGATGATATTCCTTCGCAGGATTTTATAAGAGAATGCTTATTTAAGTTATATTTTTCGAAAGTGGAGGCATTACTTGGGATTTCGCCCTAGTTGCAGCTACTTTGTTTTTGCATTTATAACAAAGTCAAGGATACAGCCTGGGTTTTCTGGATTACATGACCGTTAAAAAGACCCCTTATTTACATTAATCCCTAAAATCGGCTATTTTGTAATAAAGAATGATTTTTTTATCAAAATTTTAAAATTAAAATTAATTTTTTATGAATGAATTCATTAATAATTGGTTATAAATGAAGTATGCATTCCCGATATATTAGTTTTACATGATTATAAATTTTTGGAGACTTTTGAACCAATAGTTTTGTTGTCGTCTTTCGCGCAGTGGATGCAAGTCAATAAAACAATTTTGAATTTTTGATCAAAGTTAAACAAAAATAAATTAAAGTAAAATTTCAATATAGAACATTAAAAAAAATCTTTTTGAAACAGAAAAGCTGTTAATTTGCTTATATGAAAATTTTCACAAATTCATGTTTTATTGGTACTAAGCGAAAAACATAAATAGATTTTGCTAAATCGCACCGCCAGGTAAAAAGTAAGACTCTTGAGACCCCTTAAGGAAATGCATTTGTGCAATAAATATTTATATAAATGAAATACAGTCTATTACATAAGAAATTTTTTAAATCATTATAATTGCCTGTTATTATTATCAGATCAAAATAAATATAAAAGAGATTTCTTCCCTTCTAGATGTATGAGAATAACACAAAAGCACGATTTTTCTTGACCATAAAAAATAGCTATTTAGCGTGTGAAGCATATTTCTCATATAGACTCTTTTAACAATTCTCTTATTGACTTTGGAGGTCGGTTTATTTTACGTTACAAACCGTGTTAAATAAGGCATTTTTCTTCATTAAATTAAAAGAAAAACATGGAAAAAATAAAGATACATTAAAGTATATTCAATGATTTAAGTAACAATTTACTTCTTTTTTTATAAAACAACATAAATAAATAAAGACGAAGATTTCTGTTTTTAAGTTAACGCTTTGTCTTTCATTTATGTCGGCTTTCAGAATGAACCGTATAGATATTTAAAGAAGACTAGTAGATTTCATTTTTCAATTTTTAAAGAGGAGTATTTTGCAAAGAAAAATTTGCTCTGAGCATGATTAAATTATTTTTAATTTGACTAGTAAGAAATTATTCAATATTTTTCAAGTTCATTTAATAATGTATTATATTTACTATATTTCGTATTGTATCAGATCTTTTAACCTGCTGTTTGCATGGCCCAGATAGCGTTAAGGGCAATGTTTCCTTGTGTAGATTTTTTTACACCCCCTCTCATTTATGAACTAGCTGAGGTGGAAAGAGGGTCCCATCTATTCACTGATAAAATTAAAAACACCGATTCTTGATATTAATTATGTTTAAACATTCGAAATTCTAGTTGTCAAATTGTTTACGTATAAAGTAATATAAATTACGTGTTGTGGCGTCGTTAGTAAAAGTGATTTTGTGATTACAAGAATGTCTTCAATTATTCAAAAAGTATGTCAGAATGTAATATTCCTTTTATTGAAAAGTTGCAAGTTATAATACTAATTCATTGCTATATTCAAAGCGAGAAAACATATATAAATTTCCTTTCAAATTGAAAAAAAACGAGCTTTGTTTGCTATTTAACAAAAAAAAAAAAAAAAAAAAAAAAAACTACAGACATATTAAAAATTCACAGACAAATAAATATTAATAAATAGTTATTTTCAGTCTAATTAAATATCATTGATATACTGAAAATATAAAAACCTTTGATTTATCTTACTTACAATTAAATAAATTTTCCTAAATGTGATACATTTAAAAAAAAGAGAGTTTAAAATGAAATAGTATTGGAAACACCTAAAACTGCATAAATTTATAGCAGTTATTTATTCAGTAGACTAAAAATATGCAAATTCATAAACATAGATATTGAAAAAAATATCTTTAACGGGCATATTTTAATCACATTTGCTGCTGTTCTATTTTGTACAGAACATTCGTATACTTTGTAATCTGCATATTAAACACAAAATCTAGCAAAAATCTATAAATCATTTTAATCCTTTTTATGTCAAAAAATTAATACTAACTACAGTTTTTTTGAATACTTAGCAATAAATAGGACGTAATATTAAAACGATCTCACTATCAAAACATTAGTAAATGTTTTATATTGAATAATGTTTTATTCAGAGAATTAAAAATTTCCAAACAGAGATAAAATATTCGAAAAGTCAACAGTATTTTTTATTAGTCCATGCATTTGTTATTACTCATTATATGAATGAACATTATGTAACTTATGTCATTTTGTTTCAAATCTTCTTTGAATATATTAAGAAATAATTTACTGTATATCGAAAATAACGTAATTCATTAAAATAAGTGCATAAAGCAGAAACCATTGAAATGATAAATCTGTGTATTTATTAAAATATTTATGAAGTAAAGATTTCAAATACAAACATTATGCAAAATTTCCTATTTCGGTTTGTTTCCATTTATAGCTATTCTTTTAAAATAATAAATAGAACTGTATATTTAGAATTGAGTAACGAATTAAAATGTTATTCAAACAGAAATATAATGATAAATTCAAAAAATTAACAATATATATTTTTTTTATTCTATGCATTTGTTACCTTATTCAGAAAATGAATGAAAATTATGTAAGTAATATCATTTTGTTTCAAATCTTCTTTTAATATATTAAGAAAGAATTCCTTAACGTATATGGAAAATAACGTAATCCATTAAGATAACTGTATAAATCAGAAAATATTGAAATGATAAATCTGTGTATTCATTAAAATATTCATAAAACAAAGATTTCAGATACACACATTATACAGAATTTTCTGCTTTGTTTTTTTTTTTTCATTTATAGCTATTCTTTTAAAGTAATATGTAAAACTATATATTCAGCATTTTGATACGAATAAAGAGATTATTCGTACAGAGGTAAATGCATAAGTTTGAAAAATCAACAGTATATTTTTTCATTTGACTATACATTTGTTACGTTATTAAGAAAATTAATAAGTATTATATAATTCATATCATTTTGTTTCAAATCCTTATTGCATATATTAAAAAAAAGAAATTTCTTATTGTGTATGGAAAATAATTTAATCCATTAAAATAAGTGTATAAAGCAGAAAATACTGAAAGGATAAATATGTGTATTTATTAAAATATTCATGGAACAAAGATTTTAGAGACAGCCACTATGCAGAACTTTCTATTTCGGATTGTTTTCATTTATAGTTATTCTTTTAAAGTAATAAGTAAACGGTATTTTCAACATTTATTTATGAATGGGGGAGAGATAGTTCAAACAGAGATAAAATGATAAGTTCGAAAAATCAACAGTATCTTTATGGGGTTTTTTTTTGTCTATGCATTTTTTACATAATTCAAAAAATGAATGAAAATTACATAACTCATATCATTTTCTTTCAAATCTTCATTGATTATATATAGAAAGAAATTACTTACTGCATATGGAAAATAACGTAATCCATTAAGATAAATGCATAAAGTAGAAAATATTAAAATGATATATCTGTGTATTTCTTAAAATATTCATGAAATAAAGATTTCAGATAAAAGCATTATGCAGAATTCTCCATTTTGGTTTGTTTTCATTTATAGCTATTCTTTTAAAGTAATAAGTAAAACCATAAATTCAGCACTTAGTTACGAATGTAGACTATTAATTTGTATTTTCGTATGAGTGATTTTTTAAACAGCTGTTTATTTTATAAAAGTAAGAAAAGTATTGTATCAAATATTGGATTAAGTTTGAAACATCAACAATTTATTTTTAATGAAAGTTTACTTTTACCAAAAACTGAAAAAAATATCATATATAATTTCTTCTCTTTTGAAAGGGTAAAAAGAGTGGAAGATAAGATCAATTATATATTCTGTTTCACGTACTTTCTTACCTCTTTTAATAAGCTTCTTGTATTTATAAAATCGAATGTTTAAATAAGACTACTTATTATTAGCAGTTAATAAAACACAAGTTTTAAGAATTTATTTCTTAGAGATTTGTTGCAAACTAAAAAGAAAAGTAAAAAAAAAAAATCCCTTACAGCAGTCTGATTATTCTGTTAAAAAATGACATATATGTAGTGAACTTTTCAGTATTTAGATTAATTACTTAAGTAATATATTACCACACTTCTTGAAAGAGGCGGTAGAATATTAATACAGAGCAAAATTTTTAATAACCGAACATTTACTAACAAATATTACATTGCAAAAGATAAACATCAACAGAAGAATAATCTCTGCAGCATAGCATGTTATATTTTTAATATTCCATTGACACTGGTTATATGGTACCCTCTACAGTTTTACCTGTAAATTAAAATGGTAAAATACCAGAAGGACTACATAATTTTTATAACAAAAATATTCAATTTTTTGAGTGACAGTATTTAATTCCGTATTAACCAAGCGTAAAAGAGATCTTTGTTCTTTATTTACCTTTAATTTTATGCAGTGAATGTGTTGCTCGGGAATCTGCGTTTCTTGTCTTTCTATATAGTTTCGATGCTAATTAGAACATATCGGTGAATTTTCTATACAAAAAAGTGGGTTTAAGTTTCGATATCAGTAGATATTGTACAGAGTCCTGCCTCTTAGAGCAATACAAGATAGTAATTCTGGTCTTTCAGAAGTTGAAGATCGTTTCGAGCTCTGAGATATTTGAAATCTAGATTTAGAAGATTGAATCCATCGTTTTTCTGTTAAGAAACTTTTTGCCTTAGTTTAATATTTATTTGATACGGTGGTAGAACGGCGTTACATTTAATATGATAATTACCAAAAATAGTGAAGTTCTAACAACTTTTGTTCTTGTTAACAAAAAAGTAGATATGTTAAATGCAGAAGTTCAATCAATGAAAATATATGATCTGTAAGTAAAATCATAAGACAAAAATTGAAAATTTCACCAAGTATAATTGTAAAATATGATAACTTTACATGTTGATCATTTACATGACAGTACACATTATAGATATTGACGATTTAAAATGTACAAATTATTGAACAAATGTTTTTTTTTTTCATGTATTAAAAAATATCAATGACATATAGATGCTAACACTGCGATTTATTTTGATTATTTTTCCAGATCTAATGAAATTTTAAAGTTTCTACGGATTTTTTGGACCACTCTGCGTTAGTCTTGAAAATGTGTGCTAATAAATTATTTTCAGCCATAATAGTGTTCAATATCGAAAGTCATCTAATATATAGTTTGAACAGGCACCGTTCTACACGTAACTTAAATTTAGAGTTAGAAATTTTGCTATTTTATATTTTGAAAGTCCATTTGAAGATTAATGCGAATTTAGTTAAAACAGCGTTGGTTTTGTTTAGAATATTCAGCTTTAATTTTTCGTTATTTTAGTGTCATAAACAAATATTTAAACTTTAAATCGAATATATTTCAAAAGCTAATGTTCCGGCACGGATATTATCACGACTTTAAACTAATAATTATTAAGGAAAATATTGCAATAAGGATTATTCCTATTCATAAACGTCCCATTGTTACTTTTATTGGAGCATTTTATTCAACTTGAAATTTAATTTTTAATCAGTACAATTCAATTTTTCTAAATTCAAACAAATATTTAAATTTATTAAGATTAATTTAAGATTTATTTTAAGATTTATTTTTACTAACTAAATGCTATTTTTTTCGCTCCCAATTTTAAGTTTGTAATGTAAACGAATGTATAAAATCCGACACAAAAGCTTATTTTATCAGATGTAGATTAACACAAATAAAATCTAAATACTATAATAAAGATTTCTTAGATATAACTGCATATGTGCTTGTGATTAAATTAAAATATAGTTGAAGAAAATCATTGAATAATTCAGGCTATGTTATTAAAAATAAACTGAATATTGTGGCATTTAATGTAACTAAAGAAATAAAGTAACATAAGGTAACTATCATTTATAATTTGCACTCTTTTCATCTCGATAATTAATACTTGAACAACATATTATAATAGCGAGAAGCGAATAAGCAAAGGGTTAAAATTTCCAAATGAATTGAAACATAAGAGTGCTTTATAACAAAGTAAAGCATTTATTTCAGAATTACCTTTCGAAAAGTAATTTAATATATGCTTCATTTTGTAATAAGTAAGCTAAATTACCATAGAAGACAAGGTAAAATATACTAGTTAAGACTATTCTATTATAATTAAACATTAATAAATTAGCTTTAAAGTAGTATATGTGTATATATGTATGTATAATTATAATTCAAAAGTTATTAACTTTAAAGCGCTTAAAGAATTTCTCTAAAGTATAATATATAATTTTTTGCAAGAGGTAGAACTGAAAAAAAAAATCAAGCCGCAAGAAAATGAAATTGTTCCTAAATCAGGCAAGATTTCCAATAGTTTTGTTACTTTTAGGTTATATTTGGCATTTTATGAAATATATATATGTATATATCTGCATTCTTAGCAAACTGCACGCATGATTGTAAAAACTGCAACAGCATGAAGTATTATCAGAATTAAATAAATTTTAATACATAAGGCATTGGTAACGGTACAAACAAATATCTACGTTAATAAAAGCGTTCAAGAGATCGAATTTGGAGCAATCACCTCGAGCTGCAAAAATTGCTGCTATACGACGTGGCATGGAGTCAAAGAGATTTTGAATGTATGCCTGAGGGAGCATTCCATATTCTTTGAACGCATAGCCAAAATTAATCTCTAAATTCTATAAGAAAATTATAACAAACGAGATGTCGATCAAAGAAATACCGACCTTTCTCAATGCTAGACATATTTGGAAAATGCACAAGCCGCGGAAGACAGTGTATGTGCTCTGCTGAAAATATTTGTTAAACATCCATTGCAACACAGTGTTGGAGATCTTGCTAAAAGATAGCCCAAGAAATGCCTTGAAGGAAAAAAATTATACGTTCGGCTCCAGCATTTCAATGATGCACATGTCTCTGTGTTCGATTACCTAAAATTCGTAGCAGCTGGAATTGTCCATGATGCGCACTCCTATCCCAGATTATAACACCGGTGCTCGGCCAATAAGACGTTTCATAATGCACCCCGGAAAGTGGGGAAAGTTTACCGCTAGAGCGTTTAAAACAATTTCGGCCATAGTGGTACCACAAGATAAAACGACATTCGTCAGATAAAAAAGATAAAATGCTGCTATCTTTAGTCTTGTCCTTTCTATTTACAGTCCATTGTGTAGTCGTGAATGCAACGCATAGGTGTGACATTGATTTTCGAAGATTTATAGAAACAAAAAGAAAAAGCTTTTGGACAATGTACTAGATATTCAGTCTATTATATTGGACACAACTTATTTTTTATTATTGTGTTACAGAAATATAATAATGAGATTTATTTTAAAAATATAGCTTTAAAAATAATTTACAAACCATACTTTATATTAAATTGAAATGCAATTTAAAACCTTTTTCACTCAAAATGCTTTTTTTCTTGTCCGATGATGCAAAAACTTTAATTCTACTATAGATAAAGACTACGTAAGGGACTCTAAAGCGCAAGCAACAACACAAACACTAAAACCATTGTTTATCTATCTATGCATAACAATGTGTGGGTGTTTTTTATATTAATCAATATTTTGATAGCTATACACAGAACATAGCATGGTTATATTTTTTAAAAAGAAGATACCTTGAAAAATGGATGCCTTAACAAATTCTTAGATGTTCCATTTTTATCCCCATTTTACAGTAATCTGTGATAGTTTTTTTATTAATCTGTATATATTTTTTATTTTTACTATAATTTTTTATCTTGTTTTGCGTTAAATACAGACTCCGTTTACTTATCACTTTATAAGCTTATAAAAATTAACGCTTAAGCACTTTAATTTACCATCTGAATAAGATGTCAATGTAACCAGATAAAAAGCGTTTATCATCCATACATTCGAACCGCGAGTTAACGAACGCCTATTTAACGAATTTTCCTTTTTCCTAACTAACATGAAGATAAAAACCATAGTTAATGAATAACAAACCTCGAATAAGGATAAAATACCATGAATACCGTCACCATGAGTTACATCAACCATGATTTCGTCTTAATTCGTAGCTTATTAGGATGAATTCAAAAATACTAATATACGGTTATTTATTATGGTTTCTTATAAAAATAGACTCGAAAACCAATAGCATTTTTTTTTAAAGCAGGGACATAACAGCCTGCTTTCACGTGAGGTTGAGCAAAAACGCGCGATTTTTTTCCCGACTTTATCTTCTTGCAATTCCCCTTCCGATTTACGCCAAAACTTCGTCAGTGTTTCTCTAGAATTGCTTTAAGAGAATATCATTAATTTGTTGTCAAGGACTGGATTACCGTGGAAAAAACAACCTTCATAGCCCCCAAAAGCACCTAATGTTTGCGTCAAATTTCTATCCAAATAAAAAAGTTAGTTTAGTATTTTTATATATTCGTAGTCTATGACTGTATAATAAAGGGACCATAAATCAAAAGCCTATTATGTGTGTAATCTTTATTTATTAAAACGATGCAATTCGCTTATGTCACTACGAGTATAAATCAGAACTCTCCAGTGGGCTTCACAGGAGCGAGGAGGGAACGAAGGCAAGACACGCTTAAGGCTGAAATGAAAAAAAAAAAATCCTCATTTAGGCCAAAAGCATGCCGCGCCTTCCACACTTCCCTTGCTTCTGCATTCAAGACAGATTGCAAACCGCTTCAAAATACGCTCTCTAGTTATAATTTCTTTGAGGATAATTTCATTCTTATTCTTAGATGCAGATGAGTCATGTGTGTAACCTGTCATACGGATTTAAAGTAGAACAAGAATGCACTTTAAGAATTTTTACAAATTGTTTTGCTTTGCAAACTGAGGGAGGTGAATTAGACGCTCGATTTTCCATAACATTTAATTTTAGAAGCTTTCTGAAGCATGGGAGATTGATTTTGATTTTGTTTTCATAGCGCAAGATGTACTACTCAGACCAAGATAAGTCTGTAGAGCCTATATCCCTCCCAGTCACCAATATTAAACTTCCCACTGCCTCGACCAGATATATCCGTTCACTAGGCTGCAGGTTTTACTGCAGTTGAAGCTTTGTTTAAATTAATACAATTCAACAAACATAGTCCACCTTTAAGAAATTAAGTTATGATTGTCACTTTCAAGTAGGTGGGGCTTGTTGAGCTTAAGCCATTTGGAAGGCCTCTCCACCTAGCTGAAACTGTTACTTTCAAGATATATAAACATATACGTAACAAAAAAATACCATGATAGAAAATCCCTCTTTTATTAACATTTAAAACAAATTGCAGAGGGAAAATAGTACAATTTTGCCCTTTTGCTCGGCGGTCAGGGGATTAAGGTTATAAAACGTTCAATGAAAAGATTACAATGTTCAGCCATATCTTTACCCACCTTTTATAGTGACAAGAGGCTTGTTTAAAAAAAAGTTGTCTAAAAAATAGAAATTTTCAACTATGGGCAAAGTCCAGATCACCCACGCGGCGGTTCTGATACGGAGTGACCCTCAACGCAACAGGCAGCAGAGATTGAAAAGGATATATGCATTGAGAATTACAGTTTACGGCTACTAGGTAAGGTTTAATAGATCTATCAAAAATATTATTTCAAGTATTTTTCTGTTAAGGAGTTATCTATATAAGATATTGCGAAGCCATTTCTTGAGAGGATTGGCAGGCTTATTAATATGCCTATATACTATTACCATGCAGTTGAAGAAATATTAGCAGGATGATGCCACTATGCCACGTACGCTAAGGCACCTATCTGCACATTTAAATTTGTGGAAGAAAGTTCGAAAGGAATCATGAAGGAATCAGGAGAAAGCTGTTGTGTTTTGGGAGATGTTATAGTGGGTTACTAATACTTTCATTTTGAGCTAATATAAGTGTCAACCTTTCTCAGTATTGTCCCAGATTAATTGTCATTCTTTGATTATTTTAACTTTTAATGAACATTTTATGCATGTGGGTGAAAGGGAGACATGGATGCATATATGTAATTTAGCAGCTTCTTCCTTTGCGAGTGCGTCTGCTGTTTTGTTACCCCGGAAGCCCGTATTTCTGATACGTGGCAGTCCTACTCTATTTTGGAGGAACTTAAGCTTAACTTAGATATCAAGGATTAGAGGACGTTTAGTTCCATGATCATGGATAGCTTAACGACTAGATAGACTGAAATTGTATATTTGCATGAAAGGATGCATGTTATTTATCTGAATCCAGCATAGAGCTTTCATTATTGCTAAGTGTTCCGCCTGATAAACAGAGTTATAAGGTAGTATCAATACTACTTGAATATTCCATGGACTAAAAAAACATCTCCAAATTATATATATTATAAAGGCCAAACATCTATGTGTGTAATGCATACTACATTTTGCGAATGGATAAACACTGAAATTTGAAATGCAATTTCGGTTTTGCAATTTTTGTTGCTGCAATTTTTTTTACTTCTAAACAACGCTCATTTTCAGTTTTTGCACCGTCATATAGGAGAAAAAATGTAGTTTTAAATGCAATTTATTTGAAAACTGTATCTTAATTTATTTTTAAAACGTTAATTTTTTTTTTGGTTTTTAATACATTTTTTTAATTGTAGCAACAGAAGTACTCCATGTCTATTAAAAGCAAAAAGGAAAAGCTGAAAAAAAAAACAGATTACTGTATCTTTATTCAGCCATTTTCTCATTAAAAATGAAAAAAAATAAAGCACGTGCTTTGTCAAGAATACCCTTTGTTGTAAAAACCCGGTGAATTTTGGTTTTATTTAAAATTTTTTATTTATACTTAAAGGAAAATAAATAGTTTAGTATTTGCTTCAGCTAATAGCATGGAGGCTTCAAATTTTGATTTAAAATTATTTCAAAATGATCAAATTAAAATACCGTTTTTTTAAAGGTTAATACACTACAGATATAAAAGGTGCATATTTAAACTTTTATACATAAAATGGCGTTAGGTTTTGCTTTCACGGGAAAAACTTCTATGATCCAGTCAAAATGTGATAAATTTTCCATTTTTTTGCATTTAATGCAAGAGTTTTAATTATAACTTTATCATAATAATAGACCTTTATTAATTTGTGCTTATTATACATACGATTAAAGTTTAATTTGAACAATTTCTTCATCTAAGTTTTATAGAAATAGTATTTTGTTAACTTTAGTTTAAACTCATTATCAATTTTATTATCTTTTAATAAAGTTAAAAAAATAAATAAAAAGAACTAAATAACTAAAATATAACTAAAATATAAAATAAAATGTAACTAAAATAAAAAATAAAAAATAACTAAATTATTAACTTTAAGTTAAATAACATTTATTTTAGAGTTAGATTTACCTATATAAGGTGCATTTATTATTGTAACTAATTTCTTAGGTTTATCATAAACCAATGAAACAGTTCCTTTTAAAATATTTTCTTTTCTTGAAATTCGACGGGTTCTACCTTGTAACATTAAATGCAAACAATTGCTGTTGGTAAATGTCACATTCACTGGACATTAAACACGTTACATGCATTTGTATGTCATAAGTGAATATTAATGTAACGTTTTCATTAATTTTTTACCTTTTTTTTGCCCTTTCGTTGTTTAAATAAAAAATTATGCCAATCTGTATAATTTACGAGTAGATTAGATATTTATTTAAATTGTCAAAATGCGTCATAGGGATAATCCAGTAGTACCCGTATATCAAAGCGTTACTATGTATTAAACATTAAAAAATATATTATTTAAAGTTTTCTTTTGATATTCAAGCGTAAAATTAGAAAGAAAAATATATAATTTTTCATTAATACACATTGCAAATTGGTGAATTATAAGTATCTATAAAAGTTGATATGAATCGTTATAAAGAAGATTTACAAGAGGAACATCCATTTAAAAACTACAAAAAAAATTCTACATATTGTATTCTGTATTCTTATGCATGAAATGAGTATTAACAAATTTAACAGGTGAAACAGTAATGATTTTTTTATATGACCATTAGATTTTCAAATAGTTCATTAATATAAATATTTTTCGATTGGCGTAGTCAATTTCATACATAAAATATTGTAGCACGAAATATTAAAGAAAAAAAGCCTTATTTGATTTTTTTAATTGCGATTTAAATTTACATCCCAAATTATTGAAAAAGGTCTTAGTTTTACATATTTTAGGAAATAAATACATAATTGATTTTAAATATTTAGTTTTTATTTTAAAATCACTTAGTGAAAATACTTTACTGTTTTGTAAAGCACAGTGTTGAAAAATTTTTTGGAAACTTTCAAATGTTTTTATTTATTTCTTTAGTAAGTGAAGCGGCATAAAACGGTTTTTTTTTATTTGAAAATTAATGTAAATAAAAGGGCAACGTATTCATGTCCCAAAATGCCTTTTCATGCTTTTAAACAATTAATTTGAATATTCATAGCTGTGATAAAAACTACACCACAAATAAGTCTCTTGAGTGTCGCTTAATTCATTTGACACAATTAGCATAATTGTTTACGATACTGTAAACTAAAATAAAGGGCTCTAAATTTTCAAATGTTACATTTAGACTACTTCAATTATAATGTAATCAAATTAGTGAGAATTTAGGAATACTTTCAAAGCATGTTTTTATTTTGTATAGTATGCTAAGTGAACATAAATTAAATGCAGATTGATATGGGATTAGAAATCATTAAAATTAACCGAAAATAATAGCCTAATAATAATAATTTCATTACTATTTTAAAGAAAATTTCTAGTTTTTTTCTTAAATAAAAGTATTTTTAATACTACAATATTATAATTCAAACAGAATGCACTTTTACTTACAAGCGCAATGACTATTTTGGTTATATTACTTGGTGTAGAGGGTGTTCCAAAAATAACGGTTCATTTCTATGAAAATACTAATACTATTGATTTCTTTCACAGAAGTTTCAAGAAATGCTCTCCTTGGATGAAAATAGCTATCGCTATTATAACGGAAAGTTCTGTGAACACTATTTCATTCCTCTGGAAACTCAACCATACATTTTGCAGCCGCAAGTGCCTTCTTCTAAATTTAGTTGACACCCTTCATTTGTTATATGGATGGTACACTTACCCTGTGAGCACTTATTCATATTATACATTTTCCTTGCCTCTCAATTCATTTTTACCATACGGAGGAATAGGTTCTGGCAAAAGGTATTCAAATAATGGGAAAATCACGGAACTGATCTTAAATGAAGTAGAAAAATTAATACGAAATGTTGGTCCCATTTACTCTCCTTTTAGACCCTCCTTCTGGCCACAAGGGTGCCTTTATTTATTTTTGCTTTAGCTATTTTGCTGCTAATTGCCAAAAGACTCAACTCTTTTATCTTTTTATACTAACCCTCGCCTTTTATACATTTCCACCGTCTTTTCCACTATTGTGTCTGCCTTATAGCCTACCTTTGGTTTGTTGTTTTTTAATTCCCTCTGTTTTTAGTTTCCATCTATTTACTAAAATCATCTTCATAAACATGTAAAAACAATGATTTTTATAAACGATTGTAAAACATGTCCATTGTAGTTTCCCGGAAGTAAGCGATGACTGCATTTTTTACGATGGCAATTTTTTTCGATTTGTAAATTTTCGAGAATCGTCCATCACTAGCCATATCCCAACCGCAACTTTAGGTAGAAGCGTGAAAGTCGCGATAACAAACCTTTTTATTAAACATTTATTTCATCGATTTTAGAAATACCTCCCCCCTTCGAAAAGGATTGACGAGAGGTACAAATCTTTTAGGTCATTCTAATGTACTTCTACAGCAGTTTTAGACATAAGCTTTCATTTAAAGATAATTAATGCACTAAAACAAACTTAAACATGTATTTTATATATTTAAAAAATATTAACTTAAGAGAGTTTAATAAGATGGTCATAATTTTTGGACATTTCGGAATATCTTTGTATCA
This sequence comes from Maratus speculifer, assembly GCA_964019185.1. Classification (NCBI taxonomy): domain Eukaryota; kingdom Metazoa; phylum Arthropoda; class Arachnida; order Araneae; family Salticidae; genus Maratus; species Maratus speculifer. Next base: position 174,001,558 of record OZ025297.1, on the reverse strand, counting down.
GTTTTAGGTAGAAGCGCGAAATTCAAGACAGTTCAGGACAGACAGGCGAAATTCAAAACAGACAGGATCAACTAAATATTTATAAACATAGTGATTTTAGTGCTATTTTTTATTATGTCGTCAGCATTGATTTTGAACTAAATAATTCCAGGTTATATGAATAAGGCAACACTTATGGCTATTTGATTAATAATAAGATTTGTTTTGAAATCTTTATTAGATGCATTTCGTTTAAGTCAATATCCTTTTAAACAAACCAACCAGCGTAGTTGGCGAAAACTGCTAATATATACAATGTTTTTGGACCCTACAAAGGCATTAGATGCAAGAGAATGATATTGTCACGGATACTGCTGCAATATAAATTGAATGGCAAGTCGGTGATTGATTTTCATCATCTGTCGGGCAATTATCAATAATTATTTTGCCATTAATTTCACATTATAGAGGATAGTGCGGTATTTCTAAGGCAACTACCCTTTTTGTTGGCAAACTAATTGGCAGTTTTGTAATCAGTAGCATCTAGTAATCTACCATATGCATTAAAATCACCGATGCTAAAATTGGTTACAAACTTGTGACGCAACCTTGCGGTCTATACTTCCATCTAGATACAGAACCATTAAACAATCAGCTTAGACTTTAAACTAAAAAATCATTTCATCACATCTTATTACAACCTCACTTTATTAACAATGAGTTGTGAATGTAATTGCTTTGAGATATTTTCTTTTGTAATGTTGTATTAAAAGAAAATTTTCAACCGCCATTTTTTAGATAAACAATCCATATAAACCTGTTATATAAGAACAATTTATAAAATATATACATCACTGTTTTAACTTGTATCTTCTTTTCTCTGAATGTTTCTGAAAATCAATAGGTACAAGCATTAATAATTTAGTAACTATAACATGAGCAAAGAAAACGACGAATTAAATGTACATATGATTATTCATCATTGCTTTGATTCAGAAAAAAGGACAAACTATTTAAACAAATCATTACATATTATATTTGAATAACTAAACAAACAATTAAAGAAAAATAATATCTGTGAGTGATAAAATTGAAAAATTTCAAATTTTACAATTCAACTTTTCACGTCCTCTGTCAAAAAAATAAAATAAAAGGGCTATTTAAAAGTATTTTATTATATCTAATGAATATAATTTCCGGGCCAATTTATTTTCCAAATTTTTCAAATTGCATTGTTGCATATAATTACTACGTTTGTAACCAAGTCACGAAAACGCATCATTTACTGATAAACTCCTCATACAAACATTTGAAATTCCCAATCTGTCTAAAACAGAACAAAGTTAATTATGCTTCTTTTTAAAAAAAACTTTGGTAATTGTATCATTAAAAATTTAACACATTCTTCAATGTGTTTCAATTACATAAGATTGTTAAAAGGTAAATGCAGTTTGGGATCTAGTCTCACTCACTATATAAATACATTAACTGATGTAATAATGATCTGACATTATTTTATTAAAATGTTATCATAAATGATTTTACCCGTATAATACTTTCTCTTTTTTAATTTGGAGCTTTACTTCAATTCAGTTTTCTCGATATAATTTAATGCACATTTCATTTAACGATAAACTATAAATTCTGATTAAATTATTAAAATGCTAATATGTATAATATCTTGTATAATTAGAATATATACATGGCTATTTTGAGTTATTGTTACTTTAATTAAAATAACTTGTAACATTTGGTTTGTATAATACATGTTTTTAATGAGTATTCTTTATCTTAAAGATATCTTTTTAAAATTTGTATTTAAATATAACTTTTGGATTAAATTTGAAAATTGAAAATAAATGTATCCCAGTAGGATTAATTTGTATTTGTCAGCCGTTTTTGAACATCAATAAGAAAGAATATCATCATTAATCATCATTTTATTATACGATTTCCAGCAGATATAAAATGCTATATCAAACTGCCATTACTTATTAAAATGTTACATGATATCTCGGTTAAAAAAAATACTATGTGAGGAGGCCTACCCAAGGGCTTACGCTGAACTAGCTGCACAATGCAATGCAGATTTGACATCTTCCTCATTATATTCAAGAAAAGTTTTACAGAGTTTATCGTGCAGATTATTTATAGTCTTTCGAATGTGTATTGAAAAATGTACATTTTAATGAAATAATCAGAACATTTATTCAATTTACAGCAAGACATTTTTAATGCAAATTGATTAACACGTTAGGTGCAATGTAAGTCACCGGCGACTGACACTGAAATTTCCGTTCAGGCCGCGTCAGTTATCGATGCATCACAGTCTAATGTATGATATAAAACTAATATATATATATTGTTTTAAGTAATTGCTGAAAATTTATTTTAAATTTACTTAATATTTATTTGTTACAGAATTACATTTTATAACAATTATTTAAAACAATATACTTTTTTTAGTTTTATATGTTATTTACACTATCAGTCATCGGTGAATTACTCGGAGTAAACGTAAAGTTCAGTGTCACCGTGACACTCAAAGTGTTAATACACAATCACTCTAATGCAATCTATATTTTTGTAGAGTAGATTTGGTTTGTTTAAGATTATGGAAAACCATAATTATTATGTTGTTTATAGTGCTTTCTAAGGTGCGCGGTTTAGGTTAATACAGGGTGTATCTAAACTACTGGGCAAAACTTTAAGGGGTGATAGTACAAATCAAGACAAATAATATTAAATGGGAAACTAAGGGTCCCAAACGTCTTCCGAAGGAGATAGGGGCCATCAAAGTTTAGGGTCCAAAATTTGAAATGATTATAAAAAACGGAAAAATTGGTCGATTCGTTTGCGGTTTTCACGAAAAATATTCTTTATGTCAGTATTGTCTTGAAAATAAATTATAAAGATAAATTTCAAAAAAATGCCGCAGAGGGCGCTTTAGACTTTGGAGTAACGAATAACTATTTTTTACCGTTATTTTTTGCATCTCATTAAATTTTTTTAAAAGTTTAGACATAAACTTAAATTTTGAGCTCAAAATATGTGGTTAAGTAGCGCAAACTGAACTGTGTTCAATGGGAGTCGGTATTTTCAAATTTCAAATGATTATAAAAAACAGAATAATTGGTCAATTGATTTGCGGTTTTCACTAAAACAATTCTTTATGTCAGTATTGTCTTGAAAATAAATTATAAAGATAAATTTCAAAAAATGCCGATAGAGGGCGCTTTAGACTTTGGAGTAACGTACAACTATTTTTTACCGTTATTTTTTGGATCTCATTAAATTTTTTTTAAACTTAGCCATAAACTTAAATTTTGTGCTGAAAATCTGAATTGTTGAGAATGATTAAGTAGCGCTAATTGAACTTTGTTCAATGGGGGTGGGAAGGTTCAAATTTCAAATGATTATACAAAACGGAAAAATTGGTCGATTCGTTTGCGGTTTTATCTAAAACCATTCTTTATGTCAGTATTTCCTTGAAAATAAATTTTTAAGATAAATTTCAAAAAATTCCGTTACAGGGCGCCTTAAATTTTAGAGTAACCAACAACAATTTTTAACTGTTATTTTTTGTATCTAATTAAACACTTGCAAAAGCTTAGACTTAAATTTTGACCTCAAATTCTGAATCGTTGGGAGGGGTTAAGAAGCGCAAACTGAACTGCGTTCAGGAGTTGAGTACCCTGCCCACCCTACGAACACAGTTCAATTTTTCGCTACTTAATTACTCACAACGATTCCGATTTTGAGCTCAAAATTTAAATCTAAACTTTTAAAACATTTATTTAGATTAAAAAAAAAAACGGTTAAAAATAGTTGTTGGTTACTCTAAAGTTTACTGCGCCCTCTAACGGAATTTTTTGAAATTTATCTTAAAAATTTATTTTCAAGAAAATACTAACATAAAGAATGGTTTTAGAGAAAACCTCAAACGAATCGACCAATTTATCCGCTTTTTATAATCATTTGAAATTTGAACCTCCTCTCCCCCATTGAACACAAATCAGTTTGCGCTACTTAACCATTCTCAACGATTCAGATTTTCAGCTCAAAATTTAAAGTTATGTCTAAGCTTCTAAAAAAATTTATGAGATGCAAAAAATAATGGTAAAAAATAATTGTACGTTACTCCAAAGTCTAAAGCGTCCTCTATCGGCATTTTTTGAAATTTATCTGTATAATTTATTTTCAAGACAATACTGACATAAAGAATAATTTTAGTGAAAACCGCGAATCAATTGACCAATTATTCTGTTTTTTATAATCATTTGAAATTTGAACCTACCCACTCCCATTGAACATAGTTCACTTTGCGCTATTTAACCACAGATTTTGAGCTCAAAGATTAAGTTTATGTCTAAACTTCTAAAAAAATTAATGAGATGCAAACAATAATGGTAAAAAATAGTTGTTCGTTACTCCAAAGTCTAAAGCGCCCTCTATCGGCATTTTTTGAAATTTATCTTTATAATTTATTTTCAAGACAATACTGACATAAAGAATATTTTTCGTGAAAACCGCAAACGAATCGACCAATTTTTCCGTTTTTTATAATCATTTCACATTTTGGACGCTAAACTTTGATAGCGCCATCTCCTTCGGAAGACGTTTGGGACCCTTAGTTTCCCATTTAATATTATCCGTCTTGATTTGTACTATCCCCCCTTAAAGTTTTGCCCAGTAGTTTAGATACACTCTGTATACAATTTACGATACAATGCAGTGAATTGCAATTTTGGTCAAAGGCGCAGTTTAGAAAGACACCTTTTTAAAATTGTAGACATATGACAGAACATGCCCATTGTTTATCACGAATACACAGATATTTCTGTGGTGTCGTAATAGCTTAATAAATATTTTTGGGAGGATGCTGTATTCATAGCGTCTTACCAATACTTATCAATGTTTCCAGAGATTTACCGAATGAATGTCAGACATAGCACTTCTTACAAGAGAACTCAATGAGGATTGTGAAGATTTTTAAATATCCACCATAAAATTCATATTTAGGAAAACAATTTTAGAGTTTTTCTTTTATCAGCCAATGCAGCAAATGATTTTCTTTGTATTTATATGCAGATAGTATAAATACCTTGTTCATGTCTTTGTGTAAACATCCTTTTATGTTTCTAGTCATTTACTGATCTTTTGTTTTGTGTGTGTGCACTTGAAAAATTCAAAATGTATTACAAAGCTCGATATTCCCTTTAAAATTATACTTACATGCACAATTTTTGATTAATACGTTGTCTAGACATTGCATTCTTGAGATATACAAGTTTATTCTATTCTTATTTTGTAATAAACAGTGTTCATTCTGGTAGAGAACTAGAAATATATCTGGCTTCGCCGTAATTCTTAAATTAATGGAGTATTACACAATATTATATTGGGTATCCAGCAAACACATACTTTCGGCACACGATCGGACCACAGCTGGCACTACCGGTTATGTGTCGGCATGGACACAGTAGTTTCGGTAAAGTGTCGGCAGGTTGTCGTCAACTGAAACATAAGAATCTTCTTTTACGGGTGCCGGTTATCGTAAACGATACTTTTATGATTTTATATCGGCAAGCGACTTATACCAGCAAGTGACGCAGGACCGATACGTGATTTCTGATTGTGGCCATTTAGATTTGCCAACATTGGACGGAATTAAGAATTTTTACTCTCAACCGACATGTATTTTTTTCTTTTTCTAAATTTTGTTCGAGTTATTTTGACAAGATATCTAAATTTCATGCATTTCATATAGAATGCTAACAGGCAATAATAGAGAAATTTTCAAAAATAGACAATATTTATTTATATATTTATTTCAATTCATTTAAAAAAGGACTTACAATTATTTTAAACAGCAAAAAAACATAGTTTAATCGCTACTTAAAATTATTATTCATTATAATTTTTATCGTAAAAAATAGTAATAACTATAAAAAATACTTCATAAGTTAATTTAACTTATTTTCTAATTTTATATTCATTTTAAAAGAAATAGTTTTTTTTTATTTTGTTTAAAAAACAAATAATTGAAAAATGTTTAAATTTACTTTACAGGCTATAAAATATAAGAATTCTATCCAGCTTTTTAGCCAAAAAATTTAAATGAAAGCTTCTGACCCCTCCCCCTTTTAAAAAATTTACCAAACGAAAAAAAATATTGATATATATTCACTAAAATATATTTATGATTTTTAAAAATAAAAAGTGATTAATTACAAACTTTTTTCTTTTTTGCAAATATATATTTTTTAATCTAACACGTTTAATTACATTATAATTCCTAAAACGAAAATTGTATGCACAAAAAAATTTCTAAATTCACCGAGTTTATTAAGTACTAAAGTATTATAAATTTACAGAAATATTTATAAATATCCTCCATTATAAAAATTACCAACCTAAAGAAAAAAATATTGATATAAATTAATATTTTTGTTTTATTTTTAAATTAAAAATATTGATAAATAAGAAATGACATAAAACAAATTCTTAATCTAATTAAAATCTGTAAATTACCAACTTACTGTTTATGAAAATAAGTTTTTCCATGTTAAAAATATATTATTTATAAAATAATGCAATGCATGTAGTTACATTATGAATCCTAATAGAAATATTAACTAATACAAAACCTCTAAAAATAATTCATTTTATTAAATACATAGAAAAATAATTTCGTTTGATTTAATTAATTCGCTATGATAATTATTTTATTCAATTTGATATTAAGATAATATTAAGTTCAGCATAAGACAATTAAAAAATAAATAAATTATTAATAAATAATACCACATTAATTAATAATACACAAATAAAAATAATATAAAAACATATCAATTTGCAACTTTTCCATCAGCTTTTACCTTCAACGACAAACGCATCCCTTAACGAAATGCTTTATCTTATTACCCCATAAAACCACCCTCAACTAGGCTGAGTGGTCAAATTGGTTAAAGTTTCTTTTTTGTTTCTTTCTGTCTTTGGGAACATGGGATCGATCCCAACGTCATCCTGCCCTCAAGTACATTTTTGGGGATTTTTAACAAATATAGTTCCAAGATGAATCATAGATGGCGTCAGCAATGCTGTTTTTTTTTCGATTTATGTTGGGGATGCGATAGCGGACCGGCTGTGTGCCTAACAGTGGGGTGGCAGTCGCCCTGCATTTCAAAAGAGGTACGGAAGCGACACTGCGTGACGGCATCATGCCGATATCGTCGGGAACGGCAAAGCGGCTGTGGACCGATTGTCCTGGGATCATAAGTTTTACCACGTGGTCTGGAAATGCAAAATTCTCAAGTGAATGTGAAACATAATTTGAATGATTGCAAAACTCCAGATGAATTATTTTCTGATGTCGATGATATCCAAAATCAACAAATTTTACTAAGATGTCTACACTGTAAAAAAAAAAGGGTCGATCTACTAAAAAAACTTTAGTGATCCTTGTAATTACTAAAAAATTTTTAGTAATCTTAGTCGGTTACTAGAAAATCTGTAAGAATTACTAGAAAAAAGTTAGCAATGGATAAGAGTTAATAGTTTTACATTTTTAATAGCTATTACTAAAACTTACTTGGTGTGGCCTTCATAGCATAGTGGTTATAGTAACGGATTCCAGGCTAAGAGGTCCCGGGTTCGACACCGTCAAATACGTCCCGAATGTATGTAGTGTAAGTACTCGTTAATAAAGGGATTATGAAAATCCTGTCAGAGCAGGTAGCATTTTCTGTGCTGCCATCTATTGCGGTTTTGCCGAAAATCTATCGCTTCAGAAGTTTGGATGCAGCTCCTGTCCTTCGGGCGCACGTAAAGGTTATTAAAAACAATTTTGGAGCTATTACTAAAATTTTCTTGGTGGCTCATACTAAAATTTTTTATGTTAGTTATACAAAAAATTATTTTGTTCAGTTTACAAAAGAAATGCTTGTTTCACCTGCAAAAAAAAATTTGTAATGGTTACTAAAAAATACTGTGGAATACAAATTTACTAAAGAATTTTTAGTAACCTCTTGAATTTTTTTTTACAGTGTAGGTTGATATTTATCGGATTGAAAAGATTTTGACTTTTTTATAATATTAAAAAGATTCCCTAAACAATAAGCAGAAATCTTAGAAATATTTATGTAAATTTTACATTTATGTTTAATAATGTTATAAATAATAATTGCTAAATATAAAATGCACAATAAAGTTATAATGGAAGGAAGTGCAAATGAAATTTTGAATTTATATGCAAATTAAAGTAAAATAATTCTAATTTGGAATTCTGCAGTATTTTTAACGGATGCAACACAAAAATAGCGGATGATGTTGCTTGTTAGCAAATAAATGTTTAATAAATTTTGTTTGGTATATACAGGGTGTACCGAAATTTGAAAAGCAAATTAAGAAGGATGATAGAAGAAATCAAGGGGATGAAAAATCACCTAAGAAAATAGAATCGCAAATTCTGTCCCTACATATATTTATACTTGATGCGTAATGTATTAATATAGGAAATGAATAAGTAGTATTCTATTAACAACATTAATGGAAGACATAGTTGCAAAATATTTAAATTAAAATACATTTTTTCTTTATAATCGTGAATATAGAATATCCTGCAAAACATTAAATTATGCTTTCGACATTAAGTACTTAGTAGGTTATGAAATTTAAAAAAAAATTCCTTCGTCTCTGTTGATACTACTTTGCTATATTTATTTCGCTGGTTAAGAACACAGGTACTTTCCGAACACTCGTACGTTCAATTCTTTACTAAAGAAATACTCCTTGCCTTCAGCCCTACTAGCAACAATTTGCAAACTGTATGCTTCACATCAAAAGCAATACTAATTCTCTCATTCGTTGTCGGTGTAACTTCCCAGAGATGTAGAATATTTGTATGAAAAATAAAGGATAATCCACGTGACTTTTTTCTCCACGTCTTCACTTTGCAGCCATAACAGGAGATTCTATACCCACATTCCAATACATTAAAATATTTTTTTTATATTTCCTTTTATACAATACAGCGTAAAATTTAACAAAAATATGAATTGAGAGGCATTTAGTAAAAAACAGGTGTCCTTAACTGCGCTACGTATATAATGATATGCCGGTTAATACAATACAGAAAGAAAGTAAAACTAACTAATAATAATTTTATGTAAGCATGCGTCTCATTAAAATAAAAAACCTCAAAGTGCGTATTCCTGTAATTTCAAGTCCATTTAAGCTTCATATATTTTCTGACCGTCTAATGAAGTTGAGTTTTGAATATCACTATTAGATGCAGAATCTCCAATATGATGTGGTAAAGTACTTTCCCCCAAAGTCGATTTAGGTATAAAAAATAAGATTGCATTATGATGATGATTAATGAGTATTGAGTTGATGACTAAATGAGTATTGAATGAGCAATACAACATTGATTTGTGAAAAGCAAGATTCAATTAAAATTTTATAATTTCTTCTTTACACAGAATGTACAGTGTGTTTCAAATATAACCGGTATATTTGAAAAGTCTATTAAAAATAAATGGGCAGCGATAGAAATACACAGTTTGTTGAAATATGCTTGGGACAACAGTAAATTTTCAGGCAGTAAAACTTTCGAAATTAGTTACAATTTCAACAACAGATGGCGCTGCAGGCGATTTGAAAGCTATGGAAGAAAACGCAGTCTGTGATTTCGCCATTCTGCAAGTCGCCTTTCTCCTGTAAGCGTGTGCTGTTCACAGATTGCAAGTTTGCTATGAAAAAATGGTTTTTTTCTCTAGAACGGAGGATTTTTGATTTGAAAGACCAGGTGTACCGTCACAATCCAGAAACAATTGAACAACTGAAGCAGTTCATCTCTTCTGCATGTGAAGCCATTCCGCCTGACACATTTATAGAGGTTTCTGGTAATTTCGTTCAGAGACTACGCCATATTATTGCTGCGCACGGTGGATATGTGGGAAATATCAAACTTTAGATTTTTCCAGACGGCAGCACCATCTGTTGTTGAAAATTGTAATTAATTTCGAAAGCTTGTCTGCCGAAAATTTACTGTTGTTCCAAGCATATTGCAACAAACGGTGTATTTTTATCGCTGCCCGTTTAGTTTTCATTGATTTTTCAAATATACCGGTCATTTTTGAAACACCTTGTAATTATTCATAGTTAATATGGTATGACAAAAATTGTTACGCATTTTTGGCTGATTAATAATCCATTTTCTTAATGTAAGAATTATAAAATTACTTCAAATCTTCTTTAATTTCCTTACATACCAGAATTATCTCCGTATAGTTTAATTTTTTTTAAATATTAATAAAACAAAAGAAAAACAAATATAAATTCATTGAAAGCGAAAAGAATAGAAAAAATTCGTTTAATATTTAAAGTGAAAATCATTTTCTAAAAGTATAAGTATAAAAAATTTACTTGTACTAATTACAAAAATAATTTATCATTAGTTAAATTGCAAGTAAAATTAAAGTGTGGAACAGAAAAAAATTCGAGCGTCGTAACACTCGTCATGTATATCAGTAACAAAATCATTTTAATGGTTAAAGTGGGATATTTGTCATGTACTAAAACTTCATCTATATTTCTCCGTACAAAGAAGGTATGAAGTTCAAACCTTGTGTAAAACGAAGTGTCAAATATATGATAAATGATTATAAAACTGTACTTCAGCTTTCCCAAGAAAGAAAGAGATAAATGATTTTTTATATCGGAAATTAGTAATTAGAGTTAATGCTTCTTCTGAATGGATGTAAAAGCCGATCATTGACATATGACATATGATTTCTTTCTAATGATATAAGAATAAAATTTCGATATGGAAATAATAAGATATTTAAAAAAAATAAAACTTTTGTAACTTCTTTCGCCATTCCATTTTATCTAAACATTGAGTTATACGAATAAAATATTAATTTTTCATGATTTTTGAAAATGAATATCTGTAACTATTACTTTTTGTGTTTTTATTTTTGTTATTACAATTTTTATTGAAACGTTATTGCATAATATTTTTTATAGAATCCTTATGAGTAGTAACAGGCATCAAGACAGACATGCAGACCAAGTTCTGCATTATATGTAACTATTACTTTTTGTGATTTTATTTTTGTTATTCCAATTTTTATTGAAACGTTATTGCATAATATTTTTTGATAGAATCGTTAAGAGTTTTCAAAAAAAAAAAAATCTTTAAATTTAGATAATCAATCGTAACAGAATTTTTCATATTCTATTAATACAGTTGTACAAACTTTTTTGAATTTATGCTTACGTAAGAAGTTTGTACTTGTAGATGCATATGAAAAATTACTTTCGATCACAAATTTTTAGTTACAAATTAGAATTTTTAAGAAGTGCTCAAGTACGGAAACAAAAGTTAAATGAACTGTTAAATGGTACCTCAAAAAGAGATTTAAAAGCTAGTTGCCAATCTAACAATTTATCACATCGTGAAAAGAGACAAGAAGAATTTCATGCTTCATAGTATAAGAGACGACCGCACAAAACCCTATGTCATCGAGCACAACAAAAAATCCTTTTATTTTATGGAAGAGCAGTATTAGAGGAATAAGCATACGATTTAAATGCTTATACAGGGTGTTTGATAAAATACGAACAAAACTTTAAAGGCTGATTGTATGCATGCAAATAAACAACTTTCATCAAATAATGCACGATCGGAAGTAAAACGCAAAGATGCTGCGTAACATGGAAACTATGTTCATGCAAAGAAACTCCATTCATATTCCAAATGGTCAGAAGAAGAACGATAGTAATAGTCCATGAGCCGACAGCAGAAAAACCTATGTTATCGAGTACAAGAAAAAATATTTTATTTTATGGAAGAGTAATATTAGAGGAATCTAATGATCCATATCTGCCGGAAATGAAGTGATGCGTAAGCAAAAATTGATAACACTAGTGTTTGATTCGTAGGTTTAGCATTGAGTTTGTCCAAGAAACAAAAGTATGAATACATGGAAAACTGGGTGCAGGAAAACACAATGATAAGCCTACGAATAAACCCCTATTCCTTTTTGTTTTATGCACCACTTCGCTTCCGGCAATCAAGAATGATTAGATTCCTCCGTTACTACTCTTCCATAAAATAAAGAGTTTTTTTGAGCTTTATAACATGGAGTTTTGTGCTGTCGGCTCTTGAATTATTAGAAATAGGGCCTAAATATATGTTTTCAACCATTCCGGATATAAAGAAATTATTCCAGAAATTGAAAGTAGGGTTCAAACTATAGTACATGACAATAAAGAAGAAATAAGGAATATAATCCTGCATGAAGTAAGGAATTTTTTTAACAAACCATGAAAAAATTTATTATAAGGTAATTAAGAATTTTAAAATTTCAATTCAATTTCAAAATTTTTTTCAACCATTCCAGATATAAAGAAATTATTCCATAAATTGAAAGTAGGGTTCAAACTACAGTACATGACAATAAAGAAGAAATAAGGAATATAATCCTGCATGAAGTAAGGGAACTTTTTAACAAACCATTAAAAAATGTATTATAAAAAATTAAGAATTTTAAAATTTTAAATCAGGACCAAAATATAAATATAGTACATATTGACAGTCCAATAAATTAGCTACTCTAAATAGAATTTATTGTATAGATAAAATGGAAAGTTGCAATAGAGATATGAAATAAGATGTCATTAAGAACGATCCAATAAATTTAATCAGTGAAAATGGCATCGATGTCAATATTTTTCCTCTTTAATTTGTTTTGAAAATGACTCAGTGAAGTGTTAAAAAATGCCAACAGTTAATAAAAACTATTGTACTACTTACTTGTTTTAAAAACTTAGTCTTATATATTTTAAGCAATTAAAAAGCATGTGTTAAAACTTTCGATTTCTTTTTCTTTTTTATGATAAAGAAGGAGGGGATCCTTTTGCTAAATATATTTATTTAACATTCACAATCCAAGATCGCCCGTGTTTGTATTTTAGAGTCATTCCTAATTTCAATATAAATGCTACAAGTTTTTAATAGTACTCTTCTTTCATTTTTATTAGCTTAGTAAACTTCACTTGAGATGAGGTATGTCACTGTATAATGTCTGAAACACCTCTCTGACACTTATATTAATGTATAACTATTTTATTTGAGCGATGAAACAATTTCCTTATTTATTTGTTGAGAATTGGAATTTTCAATCAGTCCTATGGCACAGCTAATGCGCTTGTATATAATAGACCGTAATGATTTATTCGCATCTGACGCGCACTGCAAGTGATTTGCATTACGGAAATTTAAGAAAAAAACACAGACAGATAGGTTCGGATTTTATTTGTAACTAAATACCTATTATATTACTTTAATTTTAAGATTTTTTTTACATTTGAATATAGGAAACTTTTATCAACAAATTACACAAATATTTTTTGCAATACAATAACCTTTCTTTACAAACATTTTTTTTTTACCTTTTAAGTTTTATAATATGTAATATGTTTAGATTTGACACAAACAATTTTCAGTAACTTTTCCAAAATTTAACTTCATTTTTGTAAAAAAATCAATAAAATCTTAACAAATGGGTAATTCAATAGAAATGAGTGAGAGCTCAATCTGCTTCTTTGATTCTTTATCTAGTTTTTTTTTTTTTTTAGCATTACATTTATTAACATAATTTCCAAAAATTGATTAAGCTCTAAACCTATCGATTTAAGATCAGGATATGTTTCAGTTATCTTTCAATTTACATTTTTTACTTTACAATTTCCGTACTTACGGTTTTTTTATGATTTTTCCATAAACAATAATTCGTGAAAATGACTGTTCACAATGTACTGCTCAATTTTATTCCCAATCCTTGATAAAGCGATTCATACAAATCATGGTATGTGACTACATCTAGTGTACTATGGCCGAGAATTGATTATAAATTAATGCAGTTTTTTGCGTATCATTTAATTTATTTTTAGAATCAAATGATGTTTTAAATTGATATTAAAACATATACCAATCCTAATAAATGTCATCAAATTTTAATAAAGGAACATCAGGCAGTTTGAAATTACTATTCAAATTATTACGAGATTTAAAATTATTTAAATCACATTTTTGATCCATAACATTATGAGATAGTATGTATTTTCTTAGTCTTATCTCCAATTTTTTCTACATATTCTATTTCTATGAAGGCTTCTGATTGAATTTACAGCTCGCCTTTGACTGTCATAACTTCAAAATCTTGATTTTTAAATTATGAAGATGTGACCAAATTATATTATCTAGTCTCACTTTATATTCTAGTGTATCTCTTTTATTATCAACCTCAAAAAAACTTGCAATTTTTATCAATTGATATTTATAGTCCCCTCCTGATTTTTTAAGTTAATATTTTGCCCATTCCAATCATAGTGTGACTGTTTTATTCCTAATAAATGATACTAACTATTGATAGACTTAAAATAATTAAACTAGATTTAAAATATTAACCCTAAACAACTATGTTTGATGGGACCATTTTGTACGATATTCGAAGCAGACTATACACAAAATTTAAAAATAAAGATAAAAGAACTATTTAAACTATACTAAAACGTTATACAGGGTATATCTAAAATACTGGGTAAAACTTTAAGGGGTGATAGTACACATCAAGACAAATAATATTGGGAAACTAAGGCTCCCAAATGTCTTCCTAAGGAGAAAGGCACCATCAAAGTTTAGGATTCAAAACTTGAAATGATTATAAAAAACGGAAAAATTGGTCGATTCGTTTGCGGTTTTCACGAAAACTATTTTTTATGTCAATATTGTCTTGAAAATAAATTATAAAGATAAATTTCTAAAAATGCCGACAGAGGGCGCTTTAGACTTTGGAGTAACTTACAACTATTTTTTACCGTTATTTTTTACATCTCATTAACTTTTTTTTTCAAGCTTACACATAAACTTAAACTTTGTGCTAAAAATCTGAATCGTTGAGCGTGGTTAAGTAGCGCTAACTGAACTGTGTTCAATGGGGGTGGGAAGGTTCAAATTTCAAATGATTATACAAACGAAAAAATTGGTCGAATCGTTTGCGGTTTTCTCTAACCATTCTTTTTGTCAGTATTTCCTTGAAAATAAACTTTAAGTCTAAATTTCAAAAAAATCCTTTAGAGGGCGCTTTTTAAACTTTAGAGTAACCAACAAAAATTTTTAAGTGTTATTTTTTGTATCTAATTAAATGCTCGCAAAAGCTTCGACTTAAATTTTGAGCTCAAATTCTGAATCCTTGGGAGGGGTTAAGAAGCGCAAACTGACCTGTGTTCAGGAGTTGAAATGTTACCCTGCCCACCCTACGAACGCAGTTCAATTTTTCGCTACTTAATTACTCACAACAATTCAGATTTTGAACTCGAAATTTAAGTGTAAGGTTTTAAAACATTTATTTAAATAAAAATAAATAACGGTTAAAAATAGTTATTGCTCTAAAGTTTCAGGCTCTCTCTAACGGAATTTTTTGAAATGTATCTTTAAATTTTATTTTCAAGGGAATGCCGACTTAAAGAATAGTTTTAGAGAAAAACGCAAACGAATCGACCAATTTTTCCATTTTTTATAATTATTTGAAATTTGAACCTCCCCACCCCCATTTAACACAGTTCAGTTTGCGCTACTTAACCACTCTCAACAATACAGATTTTCAACTCAAAATTTCCGTTTATGTCTAAGCTTCTAAAAAAATTTAATGTGATGCAAAAAATAACGTTTAAAAAATAATTGTACGTTACTCCAAATTCTAAAGCGCCCTCTATCGGCATTTTTAAAAATTTATCTGTATAATTTTTTTCAATACAATGCTGACATAAAGAATAATTTTAGTGAAAACCGCAAATCAATTGATCATTTTTTTCTGTTTTTTATAATCATTTGAAATTTGAACCTACTCACTCCCATTGAACACAGTTCAGTTTGCGCTACTTAACCACATATTTTGAGCCCAACATTTATGTATATGTCTTAACTTCTAAAAAAATGAATGAGATGCAAAGAATAACGGTAAAAAATAGTTCTTCATTACTCCAAAGGCTAAAGCGCCCTCTATCGGCATTTTTTTTAAATTTAATTTTATAAGTTATTTTCAAAACAATACTGGCATAAAGAATAGTTTTCGTGAAAACTGTAAATGAATCGACCAATTTTTCCGATTCCGAAATTTCAAATTTTGGACCCTAAACTTTCATGGCGCCTATTTCCTTCGGAAGATGTTTGGGACCCTTAGTTTCCCATTTAATATTATTTATCTTGATGTGTACTATCAACCCTTAAAGTTTTGCCCAGTAGTTTAGATACACCCTGCATATCTATTTACAATTCAGTAGATATTACCACAAATCAGTTTCCCGAGACTAACTATACAGCTACAATTTCGTTGTGGACAATATCACAGAGTGAAAAAAAAAAAAAAAGCGTTTTGTTCTATCCGAAAAACAAAAAAACAACAATTGTTGACTTACTCTCATAACAAAGTTCTAAAATATGAGCCTGCCAATACTGTCGTGTTAACATGGTTTCCAAGGTAAGCCATAACAATGCTTTATAAAATTATTATTTGTCTTTGTGACTGATAAATATAAACTTCGCTTCGAATTCCATACATTATTTTTTATTACTTACTAATAAAACGAATTAACAAATTTGCATTGTTCCTAATGATGACATTTTTATAATAACTTTATGCGGATTCAAATACCTTAACTTCAAATAAAATTAGTTACGGAAGGAAAACTATTCTTATGAAAAAGGAATTATCCTTTTAGTCTTAGCGTGAAAGTTAATTTGCATGCATTTCGTTTGCCTTTTGAAAGTATACTTTTGTTTTAGCTTCTTAACAAAACTCTCTAAATGAAAAAAAAAAAAATCCGAGCTTAAATTTTCTAAAAAAGTTACTATTAATTCAAAGAACCAAAGAAAGAGATGAATTAGTTCCATCTGAATACTTCGAAATAAACATTTATTTCCTTCCGGACATTTCTTTAACGCTTTTTGTAAACAAAAGACTTAATTCCAATTTACTTTAATTTGAATTAATTTCAATCAAATTGTAAATATGAATTACTCCGCTTTTCACGCAGATTTTTTTCAGCTGATATATTTGTTGGAATTATCTTCATATAAGTACTTTTCGAAAAACGGAAATGCATTCATGACAAATTATAAAATTTGTCATATATTATTTTTCTTTGCTCTTTACTTATGTAGGTGACAACCATGCTTCGAATTAAAAAAATCCATTCTCAAAACTGCGATTTTAATGCGAAATATATTCACATTATTAATTATTTTTTTATCAAAAATCTTTCTTTCTGAATAGAGAACAAGGACAAAATAGAGGGTTATGTGTAAAAAGTATATATATATATATATATATATATATATATATAGATAGATATATAGATATATATATATATATCGATCGGAGGAGACTCCATACCAGATAAAATACGTAGGCTGTTAAATAAAGAATAAGAGTATTTTACTGCTACGAAACCACTCATCAAAATGTTAATTTCTGATCAAAAAAAAAAAAAAAAAAAAAAAAAAAATGGTGTCTGTATTGAAAAAAGCTATCGATAGATGGCATGTACATGATCGTGTTCCTGTATATCACGTGAATGAACGGAAGCGTGTTTGCAGGCGCCTAAGAGAGCGGCCAGTTGTCGAAATGGAGCCGTCGATTAATTAGAGTTATGCGATTAAATTTTATGTTCATCTGCAAAAATTAACACCAGAGAACGCTGACATGGTACGTGAAGCTTTCAACGACGAAGCAATGTCGAGTGCAAGTATATTTCGCTGGCATAAAGGTCTTAAGGAAGGAAGACAAAATATGGTGATATTGAACGTGAGAGATCTTTAACGTTAAAGAGACCGTGAAAGATCTTTAACGTTCATCACAGAGACAATGATTAACTCAGCTGGGGGTTATGATTAAGGAATACCGCAGAATTGCAGTGCGTCTCAGCTGGCTCTGACAGTTTCTTCAGCTTAAGAAACCTTTACGAGGCAAACATTTTGCAAGCAACAAAACATATGTTGAGGCTGTGGAGGCTGTTTTGAAAAAGCTCTCAAAAAACGGACTTATATATATATATACACACATATATATATATATATATATATATATATATATATATATATATATATATATATATATATATATATAATTATTATTATTTTTTACATTTTTAATTTATTATTATTTTTTATGTTTTAATAATTTTTTATACATTTTTTATACATTTTTTACGCAATGTGTTAATTAATTTTAAGATCATGTAAACACTAATTATATATTAACGGATATGTGAATTTTTTTGGAAAGCCATTATTTAATGCATCATAAATTAGCTTTTTAATATATGCGTTAATACGATGAAAAGAACATAAGCTATATTCTAGTTAAAGTCATTTAAACTTCTTATGCGATATGGTAGTAATTTATGATTTGAAAATTCTCTTTCATAAACTATTTTAAAAACTCGAAATTTTAAAGGAATGAGTTTTTTAAAAGCGATCTAGATTGTGATTTCAATGGAATAGTTAGAGATAAATCTTTGAAATTTAGCTTTCTTATATGAATCAGGTGTTATCTAAGAAAATTCTTAGAAATTCAGAATTTATCAAAGGGTGATGAGCAAAAATTAGTTCAAAAACTGTAAAATTTCAAATCTGAAGTAGATTTTAAAAGCCAGCGTTTCTTTTTTTTAAATAAAAAATTAAATAAATAAAAATAGCACTTTTATTCAGTTGTACAACATGAGTATTTAAATATTTATAATTTCATCAGATGCAAATTAGCCTTTTCATATAATATTATTATTATTTTTTGGTTGTGTGTGTGTAATTAAAAATATTTTTATATGATATTACTATACTACCATGAAGCAATTTTGTTAGATGAATTGAATCTATATTAGAAAGATGAACACCAGAAACATGAAATATAAATAAAATTTTAAAATTAATGTGGGAGCAAATTCTATTTGGTTGTTATCTAAACATGTCAAAAATTTCATCCGATAAGATGAAAGTTAGAAAATATATAAAACAAATAACCAGAGCAATATACTGTCATTTCAAAAAATTGAAAACAAAATCCTTCATACACTGTTAACTTTTCATATTCTAAGTATATTTTTAAAAGATGGTGTTTTATCAGAAGAAGTTTAGAATTTCTGCATATAAGAAAATGTTACATACTATTTGTTGCTCTTCAGTAATGAAGAAAGGAACCAATGAAAAAAAAAATTGAAAACAAAAAAATAAATAAACTTCGCTTTTCTGGATATAATTTCCTATTGCTTTCACACCTGAATTTCATGCCTATTTTTAAAATATAGTACAGTGTTTAAAGTATTAATAATAATAATCCATTTGAAATCATATGTGATATAAAAAAACGCATGCTATTAAATGAAAAAAAATCAATTTTTTGGAATATTTTTTTAAATCATTCCAAATTTTCAAATATTAAAAAGTAATTATATAGTAATCAAACTGTTTACAATCAGCACCAACTGCAACAATTGCTTACAATTAGAAGAGAAAAAAAACCTGTTGTGATAATACACTGTTCTACTTTTAAAAACCTGATAATCTACATCATTCAACCTGGAATAAGTATATACAACAACAATGAAGTATAAAATAATTGTGTGAAGTTATTTTTATTTTTGACATTACATTCAACTTAACTGATGCGAATGAAAATGTGCACATGAATTTATGCACTTATATATGTGTGTAAGAAAAATATATTATTAAACTTTTTCCCAAGTAAATAAATGAATTTTATTATTTATATTCATATAGTTTTAATACATGAATTATACATACGTTTAAAAATATTCAAAGTGCATTGTATTCAAATGCAGATTCCGTATAAAAGTATTAAGTATCTAAAATTGGCATTATTAATAAAAGTTTATTATTAAAATCTTTTCAAAATGCAAAACATTGAAAAAATATATATTAAAGCGGCAAACATAAAAAATTATGGCACTCATATAATGCTTTTACACGATAAATCTTCGAAACCGGAAAATTTACGTCTGGCTAAACTTTACAAAATAACAACAGAAGAATTTTGGAATCTTTCTGAAAACTAATGTTGATTTTACAAGCCAATAACTTCTTTGAAAGATTTAAGATTCTGCGAAGATAATGTGTAATCTTTGTATGTAAAACGTTTTTATAGTTGTTCGATCACTAGAATAAGTTGCGCTATCTTATGAAATCTTATTTTTGTTTTTGATAATGCCTAGATATGCAGGAAAATATAGTTTGTTACCTTATTAACTATAAATTATATATGGTTATAAGATTAGGTGCAGATTTTAAACATTGATATATTAATCCTTTCTTGCATAATAACATTATCTGAGTTTGTATTGTAAGTCAACATTCAGGAAATTGTGAATATTTGATTTTTCCTCCTGTATCACATTTGAAATTAATACAATGTTCGATAATAATCATGAGTTAATTTTAACAATTACACAACCATTTATTGTTGAATATTTATTTGTATATCCCATTATTGATAATTTGGGTATTAATAAATTATTCTTGTTTTCAAATTATTCAAAATGTACTAATAAATTATTCTTGTTAATCTGAAAATAAATGAGGAAAAATGTTTTTTACTCTTTCTGTTAATGTACAAATTGTCTATACTTAACAACTGATAAAGTCAAATTTTTATTTGCTTCATGTTAGCCTCGCGTGAAGTTTTTTCTTTTAACCTCAGATGGAAATTTAAAAAAATCTTAACTAAAGGTCAGAATGAATGTATTACCGAAAGTTATTTACAAACATGGGTATTTATATAATAATCGAGATGAAAATTAATGCATTTTTCATACTGATGAAGGAGCTTTCCAGCCCCCCCCCCTCTTTAAAGAACGTATGCGGCAGTGATGTGATATAACTTGAACCGTAGGTACATTTTATTTAATCGTCTGCAAGCTTTTGCCTCTCAAACAGTTCATTAATTCACTTATTATGAGCCTCCATTTGTCTCAAAACATTTTGTAAAGTCGTTGAAGAAAGTGTTCAGGGACAACAGACTTCTGTCCTTGTCCTCCTTAATTCTGCACGTCGCGTAGGTTTGCTGGTCTTTCAATTTTTGACACCATTCACGCGCAGCACCATCCTTAGAAACTTTTCCATTAACTTTCGGTCATTCTCAACCCCTTCGTGACGGGAGCCTTTAACGAAATTTTTAATGTTTTCATACCGGTTTTTAAAAACAGAAGTTTTATGTTATTAAATTAAGAATATGTTCCAATTAAATAAGGCAAATTTTACAGTAAAATTTTACTGGTGGGAATAAACAAGGATTCTTAAGCCTTTTTGCGGCACGTATACGTGTCGCTCGTCTCCAAGGGGTTAAGAGGACGTCTGTTGCCTTATTCCCTTATATTTCAAGAAAGTGTATAAGATTAATTACTCGCATTTGGCGGGAGCGACAATCGTTTCAGCCTTGTTTACGTGTCTGCATATTTTCTCAAAATGTCGAATTACTGTTGGTAGCAGCAGAATTGGATTTAGAAAGATAGGTGGCCATTATTGTACATTTTTACTTCTTATCACTGCTTAGCGATCTGAATGGAAGTTGAAAAATAAAAGACGTCCGAAATTGTCTGATAATGTAAAAATAAAAAATATATATACAATTGAGTGCATCTTTTTATTATAGTCATTTGTAACTTTTAGATGTAATATATAGATGTAATATATAGATGTAATATTTAGATGTAATATATATTAGATGTAATATATAATAATTTCTTGACGCATTATAAAATGTGTAGAGTTACGACTTCCAATTTTTTTTCAGCTTACGTCGTCGATGATTGTTTGTTCGGAAGTTTAGGTATGACATTGGTCCTCCAGTAAACAAAAGTTCGTCATTATTATCGAAGAGTTTTCCTCATTAAGAAACAATTATGTGCTCGATAATTATTTCCTGTAATAGTTACAGTTCTTATATAAAATATTGCTAATATTGCATCAATTATATGGGTCAGAATTTCGTAATTACAGTGTCAGAAGTATTATGATGGGAAAAAAATTACATAATTAAAGAAATATTGTAAAAAATATGAATAAAAAATCCTCTTATTTAAAAAAAAAACTGTTATCAAATTTATTGAAAAAAAATAAATATATTACCACATACTCACTGTTTACTGCATTAGGTAAAAATACAATATTCACTAAAACAATTATGTTTCTCCTGCTAAAGAAAATTTTGGAAAATAACTTCCGTAAGATGTTAAAGGATAGAACAGTAAAGCTACCCAGATTAAAAATCTTTTTTGGGAAGAGAATAAAAGAAGAATTCCACTTATGAATGATGATAGGAATAAATGACAAAAAAAAAAGAAAAAAAAGGTCATGGAGATCACATTTAAGTAATATAATTCAGTTTGGTTTATGTGCCAGATGACATTTGATTTTAAATGACATGAAAAAATAAACGCGCCTTTATTTTTTTACTTCGAGTGATGAATGTAAAACAAGTTTAGAGATATAATCGCTTAGTCTTATAATAAATTTCATTATTCTCCTATATTAAAGATGCATGGGAATATTAAAAATATATTTGTGGTATGGCAGAACTGGCAAGCTTCATGGACATTTTAGCACATTATCCGTAACATAACATTAGCGTTGTTCAATTGAAAAAAAATCCCCCATCTTTAAATATATCAACCAGTACTTTACGAAAACCAACACTGAGAAAAAAATATGGTTCTGGCATATAGAATCTAAGTAATGGCTCTAGAAAAAATAGTTCCATGTCATCCTTATAAATTTTAGTTCTATTTCTTAGAGAGTTCCAGAGTATCTTACTAGAACAAGTACGTTTTCCGATAATTTTGTTGTCAAATTCATCTAAAAATCTCTTCAAATAGATGCGAACTCAAGAGATTTGATTTAGTAACTATAATTATAGCTTAAGGAATCATTCCTAAAATCAAGCGATAATTTCTCGCTACTGAAACGGTTCAATGTCGTTTCGTCTCCTAGAAAAGAAGAGACTAGAAATGTCAAGTCATTTTGCCTATTCAGCTTAATCGTTTACCCTACCCGCATAGTTTGGACATCTATTTTTTTAGTTTAAGTATTTAGAAAGTGACTAACTATTCGTTCTAGTTGAACGCGGCATATTTTTTTTCTCAGTGAAGATACTAAAATAAATAAAATTCCCCTAACCCTTTGATGGGTATACAACTTGTACTGACATTTCTAAAAACTTAAAAATCAGAAATATTAATAATGTTATTTGCTAATAAATAATAAAATTTCATTATTTAAAAAGTTGGGTGCTACGGTGGATGTCACTGAACTTTCCGTTTAGACCAAGTCAATTACCGTTGACTTACAGTGTAAAGTCAGGATGGCGACAAGTCGAAAAAAAAAAACACATCCAAAATAAGATTGAACTACTAGTTTCTGCTTATAGAAAACCCTAAAAATAATATAAAGGGGTTAAACAAGGTAAATTTCTCTTTACGAAAATAGTAGTATTTAATACCTGTTTTGACTGCATTTTTCCCTGACCACTCGCCACTCTAAAAATCTGATATAAAACTTTAAAAAAATGCATTATTTTAACTAATTATTAAGAAAGTATAATCATATAATAAATAAACATTCAGTAAGTATTTGATAATTTTTTAGTTAATTTAAAACAAAATATTTTTTTAGTTTTATGTCGTATTATATATTGCCAGTCACCGGTAGCTGACGCAACTCAAGGCCCCACATTAGTCACTGAAACAAGACCCGGATGATAATGTAAAGTCTATGGGAGCGTTCATTATAAATATCTCCCTGAAATATTAATATTTTTACATGATGTGTTTTAGCATAGTATAGCTGAGGACGATCTTCAAGCGGTCTAGTTTTACTTTTTCAATTTTGGCTTCAGATTTTTTTAAATTACAGTAAATTTCAAAACCGGTTTAAACCAGTTCTGAAATTGAAACTATCATAATATAAAAAATATATAAGCAAAATCGAAAAAGCAAAAATTAGGCCGGCTATAGATCGGCCTCAGATATCCTGTGCAAGAAAAATCATGTAAAAATATTAAAATTTTAACGAGATATTTGAAAAGAGCACTCCCATAGACTAAACATTATCATCCGGGTCTTTTTTCAGTGACTATAGTGTAGAGCCTTAAGGCAACATTAATCACAGAAAAAGACAGCGTCGCAAACGAAAATTTTTAAAATATCGAGACGAGCTTTTAATTTCCAAACTTCTCAGTCCAAACTTTCATGTATTATTTAGAGAAATGGACAAATCTGTATTTTTTAATTTTCAAATATAGTAAAACCTCTGTATAGCATAAACCTCAATTAACAGATTCCTGCATTGGGTACGGTTCTTCTTGTTGTTCTTTTTTTTTTTCATCACCATTTCAAATCTACGTCACTTAATCCAGTTTTAGCCTATCAGATTGCTGAGCTCGCTCAGCCAGTTTGGGAATTAACGAATCTTAATATCAAGTGCCATGTGTTTAATGGAATTATTACTTCATAAATGTTTTGTATATGTTTTTTACATGACTGACATATATAAACTAAAACTCTATGACATTTATTTCTAAAATCATTTAAAAGTACAGTAGCGATCAAAAGTTTTCGGCCAGCAAAAATTTTTCATTTAATTTGTAAATATACCTATATGAAGATGAATCTCAAAGCGATACTTATACATTTTATTGACATATCAGTTAGGAACTTACTTATGGAAGAACGTGTAACTATCAATAAATTTAATTGACAAAATTAAGTATAAAAGAAAACGCATGTTCTCAAAAATTCCAGGCCACCTTTACAAGCTCGTAAAAAAGTGGTATTGTAATAGAAAATTACAGAGATCAACAACATTTACAAATACTATTTTATCGTATTACTATTTTATTAGCTTTAGTAATAAGTACTGCGGCGCAGAAACGTGACATTCATAAAATCAACGGTTAAAGATCGTCTATGGTACATTTTTTCCACATTTCTTGTAATTTTGGCGAAATTTCAGCTGAGTTGCAATATTTATAGTTCCGCAGACTTTTGCCAACTTCTCTCTAAAGATTTTCTATTGGATTCATGTTGGGCGTTTGGGCTGACCATTTCAAAAACGAAATTTTTTGTGCGAAAACTATTGCTTATCGAGGCTTGCATACATTATGTATGCCGTTATCATGTTACGAAAAATACTTGCGACCAAATTTTTTTTTCTCTAATAAGGCAAAAATGGTCTTGCAAGATATCCTTATACATTGTATCATTCATCTAGCTGTGGATTTCAAATAACGGACCTACACTTTTTTAAGAAAATACTTCCCACGGCATACCGTGTCCTCCGCCATGCTTCATTGTAGGAATAACATACGTCGAATCATAACCATTTGTTGTTAGGTCACCGTATGTAGTGTCTGCCATCACTACCAAAAAAATTTCAAATTCGATTAATGGAAAAATAGAATTTTGTCCAGTTTTCACTTGACCAGACTTTGTGTTCCTAGGAAAATGAAAGTAGGGTACGTCGGTATTTTTTTTACCTCTGAAAATTTATCAACAACATTTCTTCCATAAAGTTCTGTATCACGTCAGCATCATAACATGATAGACTAACTTATTTCAGCGATATTTTCATTCCGTAAATCGCAGTATATTGCAACAGAATTTTCATGCGGATTACCATTGGTTTTTCTCCTGATAATTCTGTCCACAGGAATAGTAATTTCTCGGGGTCTCCCGGACCTCTGAAAGTCCTGAAAGCCATGGCCATCTTTATATAATTTTTAAATACCGTTTACTGTCGATTTTACCGATCGATATCTTAGCCGCAATATCTCGAGAAGATTTGCCTTTTAGCGACAAACTAATCACTCATTTATGAACAACAATTGTTGAACTTTTCAAATTTGAATTCAAACTATGCTATACACGTTGATTCATTCATAAACACAACCCAAAATCACATTACGGATAGAAAAAGACTAATGAATGATAAGTGGCCGGAAACTTTTGAGAACATGCGTTTTATTTTGTACTTAATTTCGTAAATTAAATTTGTTTATATTTACACGTTCTTCTGTACGTAAGTTCCTAACTAATATGTCAATAAAATGTATAAGTATCGCTTTGAGATTCCTCTTCATATGGGTATATTTAGAAATTAACTGAAAAATTTTTGTTGCCGGAAACTTTTGACCGCCACTGTATATTTATTTTATTAAATATTATGTGTAATCTAAAATATATTTTCAACTTTTGTGAAACTTTGTAAATGGAATTCTTAAATTACCTTAGTGATGTCACATGTGGTTGTATTTTATGTCCATTTTTCAGCTGATCAAATTGTCTGGCATTTAAATATTAATAAAAAATATTGATCTTTTTATTAACTGTTTTATTTCAACTACTGGAAATCCCTTTACGCATTTAAGTAAAAGTATTTTATGATAGCGAAATAAAGTTTCGTAATGATTAATAAATATCTTTTTATCAAAAAAAAAATATATATATATTTCCATGGTTTTTAGAAAAGTTTCAGAATCAAAAAAATTTTCTCTAGTTGTTTTTGTAAATCATAGAATAAGTAGTAAAACTTCTGTATTGGTGAACCTATCTTGGTACATGGACTATACGTTTAAAAATAATGGTTTTTGAAACTATCGTACACTGTAAAAAAAAAATTCAAGAGGTTACTAAAAATTTCTTAGTAAATTTGTATTCCACAGAATTTTTTAGTAACCATTACAATTTTTTTTTTTTTTTTTTGCAAATGAAACAAGCATTTCTTTTGTAAACTGAACAAAAGAATTTTTTGTATAACTAACTTAAAAATTTTTAGTATGAGCCACCAAGCAAATTTTAGTAATAGCTCCAAAATTACTTTTAATAACCATTACTTACGCCCGCAAGGCAGGAGCTGCCTTCGAACTGCATTCAGACTTCTGAAGCGGAAGATTTTCGGCAAAACCGCAATAGATGGCAGCACCAAACATTCCTACCTGCTCCGACAGGATTTTCATAATCACTTTATATACGAGACACTACATACATTCAGGGCGTATTTGGCGGTAGCAAGTTTCGAACCCGGGACCTTTGAGTCTGGAGTCCGTTACTATAACCACTATGCTATCAAGGCCACATCAACTAAGTTTTAGTAAGAGCTATTAAAAATATAAAACTATTAACTCTCTTCGTTGCTAACTTTTTTCTAGTAATTCTTACAGATTTTTTTGTAACCGACTAAGATTACTAAAAATTTTTTAGTAATTACAAGGATCACTAAAGTTTTTTTAGTAGATCGACACTTTTTTTTACAGTGTAGTCTGTTTTTATGCGCTGTTATTCCAGAAATAGAGAATGATGAAAAGCTCTAACTGTATAAATCTATTGCATTGTTACAAATAAAAGAAAGAAACGCCTGATTTCGCAATGCTACACTTTTACTAGAAAAAGAAGTTAAATAATTTTGAATTGTGATAAAAATTTAAGCAAAAATTTAACTAGCACGTTTCATATTTTATAACAAAAGTAATCTTTCTTTAACCTTTTACATTCCAAATTCAGATCCAGGCATATTTTAAATTACTTTTTTGTACATTATGCCTTCTAATGCTTTAGTTAATAGATATTAGTAATTAACATGGTGGATTTTTTTTTTTTTTTTTTTTTTTATAATTTTTAGAATTTTCCCAATTGGGAACATTTGTCACTTCCGCGGTCATTTTCCAGTGGCCATTGATAATTTTCATGATTTTCTGTAGATTTCCTCATAAACGATGGGAATGTACCTTATATTCCAAAAAATCAAGTTATTCTTATTCGAAAATCTATTTAAAAAATCATTTTTATGACTGATCATTTTCCAGTGGTCATTGGTCATTTTTATGATTTTCTGTACATTGCCTCATTAATGATAGGAATAAAACTTCTATTTCATAAAATAAAGTCATTCTTTTACTATTTCTGCTAATTTTTTTGGTCGATTTTGATTAAATTAATTTTTTAATAAATGCTTAAACTTATGTTCCCAATTGGGAACGTTGGCCTGTAAAAGGTTAATTGCTGAAAGAATTTCTTGATATACATAATAGAAAATCTTATTTGAGATTTTGTAAATCACAAATGATGAAAAAATATAAGCAATATTTACTTTTGCAAATGATTTGAAAAAGAATGCGAGTATCTTTTACAAAGCATTAACTGCGTTTTATAATATTTATTATAATTATTGTTATTGAAAAGACATTAGAAAAACATTAAAATTTCGATGGAAGTCTTATCGTTAAATTTAATCCTTGTAACATGGTTATTAAGCAATCTATAATCAACTATAAGTAATTTAAATTTCATATAGTATTTGAAAAAATAAAATATAATGAAGTATATCTAGGAAATATTTTACACGTCATTAAATAACAAATTAAAGCTAATTCATCGCTATTCATCTGTAATATGTAATTTATTTTGTAATAGTTTACAAAATGCAATTGCTATCTTTCTTTTTAAAAGTGATAAATTTATAGAAAATTTTCAAAGTTTGATTAGCTCACTAGTATAATACAAATTGAAATAATTTTCTTAAAGATTGAAGTTACTTATAATTATATTTAGTCGTAATAATAAGCAAAAACATGTTATATTTTTAGATACACATTCCTCCGAAACAATTTGAAATATGCAAATATATGTATAACATTCTCATTAGGTAATAATTGGTATATCTACAGCTCAGTAGTCTCGACATCAGCTCTGCAAGTCATTCCTTTTTAACAAACATAGTGCAATCAACTTTGAATAAACCGCAATTTAAAACTTTTAAATTACATAAGTAGTTATGAGATTAAAAAAAATACTTTAAAGGTTTCAGAAATTAGAAGCGTTAAATTAAACATATTGTAATAGAATAGTTTTGATCAGTTTGAATAGTTTCTGATCAGTTGCTTATTCTGGTAAATACTTGGGGAAGATACCATCTTCAAAAATCCGTTAGTCTCATATAACATATATTCATAGTTTCCAAATTATTGCTCGAAAGATTATTATATATCTTTTTTTGTACACTGTGCTTTTATTGGAATAAAAAATAGTTTGGGAAAAAAATTACACAACCTAAAACAAAAATAGCGGTAATTACTTACATTCCAACCACAATCCCTTCGGCTAAGATTCTCACCCGGCCAAAATCCGGTCGCTGGAGCGGCAGAACGTACACAGAACGAGTGTTTCACAGGTTACACAAGCGACTATTTTTAAATTCCATTTCGCACATTTTTTCAAAAAAAAAAAAAAAAAAAAAAAACATACGTTTAACAAGATTTATATAAATATGTATATGCTACAATGCGTATTTTTTAAAAAAAATAGTGGTGCGGACAGAAGAAGTAGTTAACATGTAAAATTTCTAGTGATTTTTTTAAATGAAAAATGAATAATAAAATATTTATAATTTCTTTTCCAAACTGCATACACACTATATATCATGAGCGTATGTTTAAATTCCATTTAAATGCTATTTATGTGCAGATGCATCAATGATAATTAATAATAGATCGTTAAAGAGTTTTTACAGATTTTAATATTGGATAAACACTTTCTTTTTTTCCATCCAGATTCCAATCAATTAAAAAAAGTACAAGATCATTAAATCTTGTTGTTGATATAATACAATTTTATTAACACAGTAAAAAGAAATGTAATAAAATGATATCTTTTTTTATGGCAATGACTATAAGTAATATTTATTCTTCAATGAACATTAATGGTTGACAGACATCCAATTACCCACATTATCCTATATGACTAAAATCTGATGACTTTCAAATTTCTATAGCAATAAATTTCAACAACGCCACTAATTATTTCTACATGTAATACATCTATAAATTTTAAATTTAAATTTTAATATAATGAGAAAAAATTGGATTAATATCAGTGCATTGAAGATATTCCGTCCGAGTTGTAAAATTGTTTTTTAAAACATAATTTAAAGACAGAAAAATATATTAAACAACTAAGAAAAATCATGCGTTAAACATACATTATGAAACACTTTTGAACACTTCCTGAAACATATAACAAAGCTTCGTTATTTACAAAAATAAAGTGTTACCACACATAACCAAATAAACATATCAATACTTTTGAACAGCCCTATATTTTATCTGTCGGTTCATGTAGTACATATTACATCATGGGAAAATTTAGTTTAGCAAGAAAATGCCTAGTAGAATTAGATTTCACTTTCGGCAATTTATATTAATAGATGGAAACATACTTGAATTATCCGTAGTTTACCTTGTACCTTTATTACATGCCAGTATTTCACTAATATTTAATTCAATCTATAATATTCTTAAAACTGTTGCAATCTCATTTCCAGAAATTATCATCCATATGCGATCATGTATAAAATTTTTGCCCTATGTATCATTTTATCTATATTTTATAAACATTTCTTAATAAAATTAATACAGTTAATAATCAGAGTAAAAATGCATAATTTATTTAAAAACGGCTTCTAAGTAATTTACGCTTATATTTATTAACCTTTACAAACTCTTTTGTGTAGCTCTGTATATCAACTATAGCATTTAAACATGCCCCATAATATGTATAAACTTAGTGAATCTTAAAACCTCTTACCATAATTAAAAATGTACTACATCTTTCCATCAGCAATCATCGAAAATATACAGTAATTCAGATAAAATAGACTATTTGAAAATTTTTGTGCGTCCCTGTGAAAGCTATACACTTCATACTATGCGTGGAAAATCCTTACATTAAGACTCAGAGACATATATCAATTTTATTATACATGAAATAGTTTAATATACTAAAAATATGTCGCAAACAATTCCCCCTTATACTATTATGTTATGTTGATATAGTAACTTCCAAAAACTTAAGGGCAATCTGACCACATTTTTGATAATTAGAGCGCGGACAGACGGACAGAGAAACCGAAAGCATAAACACTTCTCAACTTTGTTGGAAAGTGTTGAAAAAGGTACCGAAGTATTTTTATATTAAGAAAAAATTAAACTCTCGGATAAAAAAAGAAAGATAATTAACAAAATGTAAGTTTCTAGACTTTAAAGATTCGAGTTTTCTAATGACAATTAAAATAAACTACTATTATTGTTTCCATGAAAAGGCTGATTTTTAGAATTGAAACTCTCAATAAATGTGCAAGATATTTCATCTTATGCATTATATTTTATGGTATTTATGTGTAAAATACTTCATTATTAATATTTGGATCAAAATTTATCTTTGGTTATTATGTATTATATTGAGAAGGAAATAAAATGTACTTTTAAAATGATGACATGGTACATCTAAACAGCTTTTATAACAGGAAAAGAAAAAAAATCACCATTCCAATTCTTAAAACGAATTAAAACCATACTCTACAAATATTTAATATCAAATTTTATCCTTTAATCACTTCTATGTCAGTAAAAGCATTGAAAACCCATGTAGCGACCTAAATTCTAGTGATTTGACGTAAAACTGGGAGTCATATGTAAACGCCGAAATGGATTTCTCTTAAACGGAGTGTAGCACGTGAGCACACTTCAGTTTTATCTTTTTAATAAATAGACCAATTGCTCCATAAAAATACATATTTAAAAAAATTACTTACTTCTTTATATTTTATAATATTACTTTTTTATACTTACAAGAATAAATGTTAAGAAATCATACGGCAATGTAAAGGTTTATTTGAGATTTTATAATTATTGCATATTGGCCCAAGTATTAATGCAATGCGGCATATAATTTATACAGTTTAGCTTAAAATCTTGTTTGATAAATATACAGAACGAATAGCTTACAGACGGTTTTAAAGCATTATTCACATCATTGATGAACAAAAAAAGAAAAATCCCCAGAAATATATTTGCTTCATAATAAAACAAATTCGAAATAAACTTATAATGTGCTAAAGGTAAAAAATAAATTTTTATATGCATATTCTATAAATATGCATATAAATAATGTTTAATGAACTGACGAAGACGTTTCCTTAGTCGGTTTCTTTATCAAGACCATTAAAAAGCAAAAAAACTGTTCCCATAAATTTAATACAATGATTTTTTAAAAACAGAAATCAAGAGATTGAAGGAATTTTAAAAGCAACTTCTTTAATAACACGTTCCGTGCCACATCAGTCACTGGTGACTGACACTAATAATTCCGCTTAGGGCCGCATCAGTCACCGGTGACTGATACTATTGGGATTAGGGAAAGGGAATCTTATTTTGTGTTCTATTTTGTCACTGTCTTCCAAACGGAAAGACAGACAAAATAGACTTGGCGCTCAACGTGTTAAAAATACCCACGTGTGAATCTATATTATTATTATTATTATTACTATTATTATCATCGTAGAGAATTTTAGCCAAGTGTTTGGTGACTGCTGGAGGTTGAATCATTCCGCATAGATAATATAAGAAATTATTCATCCATTTTGAGGTACCCCAAAATTTTTAAAGCGATTATTCAAGTAGACGGTGCCAGTATTACTCGCTTTTGGAAGATTCTGTACAATAAATGTATAACTTATTATATCCCTCTCTTCTATAAAAAAATAAACTAATTCTGTCACTGCCACCGACAATGAATTATTTGTAACAGGTGGTCTTTTTTCGTTAATACACTCTATAACAACAATAATAATAATAAAAAAACGCACAAAGAAGTAACAATCCGATTGTTTTCGGGATAATGAGTATATCAAAAAAGGTCAGAAATATATGAAGCCTAAATTATATTAAATATTGCTATTCCGTATTATTCTTTTTTTAACATTTTCCAACAAAGTTGAACGTTACATGCATTCGGTTTGTCCGTTCTTCTGTCCGTATGGCTATCTATCCGCTATCTAACTCTCTTAAATATACTCGGACTGCTATGAAATTTATATATGTTGTTGATATTTCCCTTGCACAAACCCTATTGAAATTAAAGTTTTTACTATAATTAGTTTATTTACAGGGATTTTCAAAAGTTTTCCGATACATTACGGCCAATGGCATAAAATCGTTTCAAATGAATTTAAAAGATGTTACACCCTGTAAAGCTTATTCAAATTTACATGGATTCGCAGAGTGCACTAAAATATGCAGTCTGTAAAATATGCTGTCAAAATAATAGTTTTTATTCATTTACAGGGCCATTAAAAAAATTCCATTACACAATAATAAAGGAGGAAATTGTTTGCGACATATTTTAATAATGCTAAACGATTTCAAGTATTATAAAATTGATATATACCGCTAACGTATAATATGAAGTGCGTAGCTTTTACAGGAGCACACAAAATATTTCAAACCTTATATATTTATCCGAAATACTGTGTGTTATCGATGATATTTGATGGATTATTGAAAAGAATTTTCAGTTATGATATGCGCTTTTAAGTTTTACAAAATGTCTGCAAATTATATGGTGTATATAAATGTTATAGTTGATATACAGGGTTACACAAAAGAGCTCATAAAGGTTAATAAATATGAGAGTAATTAACTTAAAGGGGGGGGGGGATAGTTATGCATTTTTACGCTGAACTATTTTCAGTTTACTAAGAAATGTTTGTAGAATATACATAAAATGATACACAGGGTAGAAGTCCGCACGGGCTGAAATTTCCAGGCCCGAGCCTGTCCCGGCCCGGCCCAAACGAAAGAAATATTGGCACGACCCGGCCCGGTCCGAAAGTTAAAATTTCGGCCCGAGCGTAGCCCGGCCCGGAAAAAAAATTTGGCCCGAACCCAGCCCGGCTTGGGTGAATGTCTACAGAACATTGATCCTTACTCTAACGGAAGAGTTCAGACCAAAAAAACTTATATTAGTCTTTTTTTTCATGTCTATAATATCTGTTTATGCAGAAATGCCATAGGGAGCGATATTTACGTTTTTAACACGTTCGCTGCCGCTCACGCGCCATCGCGTGGTATGGTGCCAACGTTAAGGGACCACTCACACGCTAGCGCGTGATGTCCAACAGCCAGTTACGCGCTGGCGCGGGAAAATCTTTGATTGACTCTTTGCTATGAAAAGTAAATTGGCTTCTGGCTAAAACCGTCTTCTACATTGCGGCAGTAACTATCATCAAATCTTCACGTAAGCGGCAGCGAACGTGTTAATGAACCTTTGTTTGTTGTATGTAAATTTTTCAGTTATCATATGTATTATTAATAAATAAAAAAATCTAAAAAATGGTAAATGGTAAAAATAAAATCTTCTAAGACATTTGAAAGAAAGAAATACGTTCCCTTCTTAGTAGATGTAAATGTTTAATATATTTTTTTTCTTACGTATTGTTGTATTTATTTTGCATGGATGAACAGTTTAAAAGAAATTTGCAATTTTCAGTAAAGAAAAAATCCGTCATAATTATTATTTTTTTAATGCGTTTAATTCTATTTTAAGACGCCTAGTGATCTACGATTCTTAAAAAAAATTATATTGTTTAGTTGTAGAATAATGACGACTTAAAAATATATGCCTATTTTGCAAAAATGTTTGGACCAAGCGAAACTTTACTGATTTATGAACAGAATTTTCCACGTCGAGAAAAGGATTTTCATGCGGGAAGATTCAACAAGAACTGATTACTTTAGACCGTGAAGAGTAGGAAGAACGAAATCAGTCTCGGCTTCGTATGGAAAAAATAAGCTAGGCTCGGGGCGGCCCAATACTCGAGAAAAAAAATGAGCCCCGGACCGAAAAGATTAGTGACTAGGCCCGTCCGGCCCGGCCCGAAAAAATTAGTGCCTAGGCCCGGCCCGAGTCTTCAGAAGCAAGACCCTGGCCCGAATGTCGTTAACTTAAATCGGCCTGAACCTGGAAAGCGGGCCGGGTTGGGCTCGGGCTCGGGCTTCTGGCCGATGCCCGGCTAGTGCAGATCTCTAATACATGCAAAGAATTAACAACATTTTCATCCATATTTGATAATTTTGGAAATGTGATTTGAGTAGCTTTAAGAAATGTTTCTTTGAACTAAATTTTAACAAAATACTTCCGTTTAGTAAAGATACTGGATAAATTACAGGGCTGAACAAAAGTATTGAAGTATTTTCCGTCTACTAGAATAAAGTGCTGCAAGAGAAATTTCAGCCAGTTAGGCATTTTCTTGCTAAACTAAATTTTCCCATTATATTGTATAGATATATCAACCGACATATCAAATACAGAGCTGTTCAAAAGTATTTCAATGCATAATTGGCTATATTGGACAGTAGCCTGTCATTTCCGTAAATTACAAAGTTTTGTTAAAGATTTCTGGAAGCGTTGGAAAGTGTTTCATAACCTATGCTTAACGCATGATTTTTCTTACTTGTTAATCTTATATGTAATTATTTATTTATATATTTATTTATTTTTGGTGACTTTAATTCTACACTGACAATAAAATTACTGAATATTTAAATTCCATTCGGCATTTCATAAATCTAAATTCAACGTGATATTTAATTTCATAGAGTAGCTAAAACAAACTCTTGTTCAAAGTTTACAGTTAGCGCTCTGCCAAACGCGCTTCGAAAAGAAATTACAAAATTAAACGCCAAGTTTTTCCAGATAGACTTTTTTCAGTAACATTTAAGACACAGGAGGCTTATTCACAGATTCACTTAATGTAAACTAGTCACGAATAGCATAATTTTTATGTGATTAATTCTAATAATATTTGTCTGTTTTTATCAATTTGACATTTATTGCTTTAATGTTGTTATTGGACATAGCAATACACAAATATATCATTAAAATTTGTTATCTATACTTTAAAAGTCTGTGGTACATAGAGTAAGACGCCCCTGCCATTATGTATGTCTTAACAGTCCGTGCCTTTAAATGTTAAAATCTCGGCTAATTACCGACGAATTTTCTCCAAAATCATTTTCAACAATGCTTTTATAGTTCTCTTACGATAGATACCGCCCAAACTTCTCAATAACTTTGCTCAATAATTGCAAATCGAAATTTGTATCTAACGGAAAAATGCGCTTTTCTCAAAAACTATGTGACATAGGGTAATGAACAAAGTTTTTTTTTTTTTTTTTTTTTTTTTTTTTTTTTTTTTTTTTTTTTTTTTTAATAACATTACTAGCTCCTGTACATTTTCCCTAAACAAACCTGTGAATGTTTAACAAACTGCAAATATGGAGGTCGATAGTCTCTATAATTTATCTCTATTTGAACTTTCAATGTTCCATAGTTTATAAGAAAAATGGCTATGACATCTATACAGAGAGACAGACACAAGAGTTGTCTTATAACGATTCCATTTTTACTTTTTAAGTACGGAAACCTAAAAAATAAAAATTAGCAAGAAAAATGAACTCACATTTGCAGACGAATATGTTTATCTGCATGTGTAACTATTTTATATATGTGCAAATACGTCTGTTTATTATTTTTTTTATCAATATACATTTTAAAGAATTTTGTTTAAATAGTTTTTTTTATGAATATTGATCTTGATATAGTTTCATTTGTGCGTTCGGAACATGTACTTCAGTTTATTAAAAGTTATTTATATGCTTTATACATACTTATTTCACTTTATCATGTTATAACCTGAATTTGACTATAATAACTCATTTCATACTTAATGTTTAAACAAACATGTTTACAGCATTGTACTGTACATGTCGGCGTATAATATGCGGCATAAACATATTTGTATACAGAAAAAATACTTATTAAAATGTAACTTAATGCTGTATCACACTTAATTATGTGCTTTCAATTATGAAAAAATAGTATTTATTTTGAAATATGAATGATTCAGCTTCGAGTCGTTCTCTAGAATGTATGATTTTTAATTTAATGGAAATACTCGGTATCTGAAGTGTTTTTCTTGATGTCTAAAAACATTTTTAGTAAATCCTACTTTTTTTTTTAAATATTCAACTTTCTTATAAAGGAAATGGATAAACTCTCAATTATCAAGACGTATGGAAAATAAAAAATGGTATAATCCATGTGTATTTAAAATGTCTGTTAATTAATGTGGTATATAGCACAAAAATAAAAATTGGAAATGGAATAAAATGGAATGACTTACAGGAAATTTCTTTTTAAAAAATCATCTGTGGCAGCCGTGGTATCTTTCATATAGAGAAATCCGAAAAAACTTCAGTCACGTAGAAAATTAAATATCCGTTTCCTTTTAGTATAAAACTTTATAAGTTTTATTTCAGATGTCCAATTACAGAATGAAATAAATGATTTTTCATATCGAAAGTAACAATTAGAGTTAATGTTCATAGCTGAAGGTTATATAAGTTGATGGTTATAGTTTTACAAGAAATAAAAGCATCTCATTTTATTTAATTTATAACAATAAAAGATATATATAAAGGAAAGGTATGCAATTTTTTAGAGTTCTCTAAAAGTTTTTCATTTCTTTCCGAATATGAAATTTACTTAATTATTGAATTAATTTCATTTCGTGCTTTAAAAAATAGTTTTCATGTTTTATTAGGATTATAATGTAGATTATTTCAAGAAATGTACTTCGGTTTACTATTCTTAATTTTTCTATAGTTATAAACTTCAAAACCATTTCAAAGCACATAAATCTGTATATTTTCTAGAACGAAAAGAAATCTCTAAAACGTACATAAAAACTTGTTTTTCACTTTGATTCGGTTGCATTTTTACGTATATTAAATAATTAATTACATAATTTATAATATGTTTTACTGTTATATGAAAAAAAAATACAGTTTTCGTTCGAGCATTTATCATGAATACAGGCAACTACAGGGAAATAATGATGACGCAAATATTTCTAGAGTAAATAGTTTACAACCATTCAAAGTAGTATTTTTTATAGCTTATACAGTGCCATTAAAAGTAATTTTGATACATACTTTTAAATAAAAAAAAACCCATAAAATTTAGAAAGAATTTTATGAAATGCAGAGAACTACAAATAAAAGAATAATTCACAGTAATATACTATTTATTTGATTTTTCTACTTCATTAAAGATTTCAAATACATTACATTCGTCTACTCTTAAAAAATGTTGAACTTCTTTCAAAACAAGCAATAAAGAGGTATTCAACCCTTCTGCAAATAATGCCTTTGTATCCAATGACTAAGTATCCGGGTACCTGCGGCGATTTTAACATACATGAATTATATAACACCACATTTACAACAACAACCCCGCAGTAACACAGTTACAGTAACAACCCCGCCTCAGGAAAATAATAACTTGGTGCATTTTTAGGAATATGATTTTTTTCAGTTATCTACAATTCAAACAAATATCACTACATGTATGGGAATTGATATCCGCTATACTAAGACAGTATGAGTATAAACCGATTTTAGAATGTTCCTAGATTTTTTAAGTTAGAGAAACAGAACACAAGAGTGGGACATATTCAAAATGATAAAGCTGCAGCAATCCGTGACTTATGCACTATGCTATAAATATTCTATTGAAAGTCACAAACAAACGGAAAACTCAACAGTTAAACGCTGTTACTTACAGATCGAGGAAGAACTTAAAAGTACACATTATTTTCGTCTAAGCCGTCTAATTATGACATGAAAATATAGTGGTCATGTGCAGCAAAAAATATTATCCTCCCAACAACCAACTTTGCATAAAAAACAGTAAATTTTAGTCGTACATAGCGTAAAATACACTGCTCAAAACAATTAAAGGATATTGCAGTTTTAGGTGGATTTTGTATCTGAGAAACTTTTTAGCTGATTGATACATGGTCGACAGACATAATAGGTAATATGAGAATAAATTACACATGTTTGGCAGAAAAAAATGCATTTTATTGCGCATTTGCGTACAAAAGGAAAAAAACACAATTTGTGCATATGAGAAAAAAATAATAAGAAAAGGTGTTTTCTTCAAAGAAAATAATTTTCAGTAGGGGGTATGGTTTCCACGGGTGGCCAGCAACGTTGAACACCTTTGAGGCATGGACTCAATGAGGCTATTAATGACGAGTTGGGGTATTCTGCCCCACTCTTCCAGAAGAGCTCTTTTCAGTTCTTGGAGAGATTGTTGGGGTTGTTGGCGGCCAGAAACTCGTCTTCCTAGAGCGTCCCAAACGTGCTCAATTGGATTCATGTCTGGAGAACACGCTGGCCATTCTATTCGAACGATTCCTTCCTCGAAAAGGAAATCCTCCACCAGGTTTGCACGATGTGGCCTATAGTTATCGTCCATTAAAATGAAGTTATCTCCGATTGCTGCAGCGTAAGGGACTACAATACGTCTGTGGATCTCATCCCTATATCAGCGACCAGTCAGTGCTCCATCTCGAATGATGTAGAGGTCAGTGCGCCCGTCAATGGAGATGCCGCCATACACCAACACTCCTCCACCGCCAAATATCACACTTTCGTGCACGAACGCAGTATTATTCCTACTGCCACGGTCCCTCCAGATGAAAATACACCTATAATCCGGATGCACAGAAAAATGGGACTCGTCAGAAAAACAAAATATTGCTTCATTCTATTCTCCTCCAGTCAACATGCTCGGTTGCCCACTCCCTGCGGCCGCGACGATGCCTTGATGTTAATCTAACACATACCATCGGTCAGCGAGCATACAGACCTACAGCATGGAGCCGGTTTCGGACAGTCTGAGTTGAAATCGAGGTGCCTGTAGCCGAGTGAAGGTCTTGTTGGAGAAGAGTAGCGTTCATGTTTCGGTGTCTCCGAGCTGGTAACGCTAAATACCGATCTTCATTGGGCGTTGTTGACCATCTACGACCTTGCCCTGGTCTTCAGCCTGCACATCCACTCTCCAAAAAACGGTTCCAGATCCTGGAATTGACACTTTGTGAAACTGCAATGGCTTCGTTGCTTCGGCTTGAGTTTGGCCCCCTTCTAAGCTACCAACAATTCTCCAAGCTTCTGAATCTGTCAAATGACTTTGCTGAGACATCGTACTCATCGAAACAAAGCAATCACTGAATGTCGATCATCCTTGTCTTCATTCTCTATTATCCAGTTAAGAGTCAAATTTCATTCGCTGCCGCTGAAGCGACGTTTTTGACGTCGAACTCAAAATTTCCATACTCCACAGTTTGAAAACCTGAAAAATTTGCATTTGTGATTATCTTCTTCTATTTTCGGCAAAAAAAATTCGTTTATATCTTTAATTTTATATAAACTTCAAATATCCTTTAATTGTTTTGAGCAGTGTAAATCAAGATGAAAGAGTTGTGAAAGATTTGGCAATTCCAATCAAGGATTCTGGACAAGCGTTTTTTTTACTATTTCTTTGGCCAAACATTTATTGTATTGGAAGCTCACGATAATTAGGACTTTCAAAAGGAATCATCTTCATAATCCACAAAAATAAGACCATTTAAATCACTTGAGTGTTATAGACAGAATTCTTATTTCATAATGTCGTAAGTATTTGTTTGTATGTTCTAAACGAAATAAAGTTGCTATTTCACTGTCTACTATGTGTAATGATAGAGCCAAAGCAGAAACAGAAGAGAAACCAGAAATGTCCGAAATGGTTCGGTTTTATAGTGAAATGAAATATGGAGTAGCTATAATGGATAAATGATTAAGGTGATATGAAAGACATAAGTGTAACACTAAATTGCCACTTTATTGTACTTTTCAATCTTTACGAAAATTAAGGGAACATTTGTGATTCCAGTACTTCAAGATTAGTTGCAAAATAAACAGGCTATCCGATGTTTTCCGACAAAAATCAGAAATTGAAAAAAACACTGAAAAAAATACTTTGCCTATATTTGAAGCTACTATTCATTCAGAAAAGCTTAGAGCGAGATGATAGAGGATGGATAAATATAGTTGGTGTGAAATTTACTAAATAGTAATAAAAAAAAATCCACATTTCAAAGTGGTTATACAAATGTATAGTGAATACAACAAATAATAGGGATCTAGATTTATTTTATTTTACAGTAGAGCCTCTAAAATCCGCAATTCAAGATCAACAGTCTTCTGAAATCTGCATGCATTTCAAAATGTAAACAATAAAAATTGCAATTATGAAATATTATTTATAATCTTTACTTTTAATATTAGTGAGAGTAAATAAAGTTATATTTAACGTAAATTTGTGAGAAAATAGTAATGACACAGGATATTTAAAAAATTAAAAGCTGTTGTGAATCAGAGTAATGAACCATAGTGTATAATGTAAGTACAAATGAATATATTTATAGCAGTATATTAATGCTGATTTGTATTTTGAAACAGTGATAAATTTTATAAAATTTTTGCATACTTTATTTATTAAATTGATGAAACATGAGTTTATTCTACAAAAGATGCTATAAATGACGCATGCATAAAATGTGGTCTAAGTCTTTATTTACCAATAATCAGGGCGAAGATATAAAGATTTCAGTTAACTTTAGCTCAAGGTAAAGCATCTAAACTTTTGATTTATGCAAAAAATTTCAAAGTTGATTCAGAAGAGATTTTGAAAGAAGAATGAATTTTTAAATGGGTGAACAATGAAAATAAAACTTTGGTAAATCATGTTGCATTTGAAGAAATTTTTTCTTCAATAATGAACAAAACCAAAGAAAGTGAAATTGTGTTTCATACTGTTAAAAAAAATAAAAAATAAAAATAAAACAGTTTGAAGAAGGTTTAGTTTTGGGTGAAATTTATATTCTTGGAGTAGCAGAGTTGTAAAAATCAGTAGGGAATAATGTCCATTTACAAAATTCAAAAGAAACGTCATCAGTTTAAAATAAAAGTTCTCAGACAGAGGATAACATAATAAAATTATTCCAGGGTATTAAAGTGATTATTTACATATTATAAAAGGTATTCAAGTTTGATTTGCTTAAATTGAATTATTACATGTTTTTTTGTAAATTTGGGTAAGTTGAAAAAAATAAATAATTTAAATTAGAATCTCTGAAACTCCTAAATCTGCAAAATTCTAAATCCAGACATGCTCTGGTCCCAAGCTGTGCGGATTTTTGAGACGCTACTGTATTTTCATATTAACACCCACAAATGAGGCTCTAAAGGAAATACCAATTGTAATAAGATTTATTTATTTTTCTATTTTCTATTTTAGTTTTTGTATTGTGCAAGATAAATATACCTAGGTTACAAAATAAACATATTTTCAGTTGAAGAGATAGCAGTATATAAATTTTTAAATGGATGCCATTCCCTTAATATTGAATATTTTTGCCCTATCTTCGAAAACCACGTACCTGAATTAACACCATTCAAATGAGCTTCACCGTCTTCACCGCTGAATGTTTTCAGGTGAAAAAAACACGAATATAGCAGTCCGCAAAACAAAATTCCTTTTTAATGATTTATAATGCAAATTCAATTGATACATTTTAATAAAAAAATATGCTTAAAAGTATTTCCAAAAGACATTACATTTCTAAAGACATAAATAGAGCAATTAATAGATTTAGAGTCTTTCCTAGTCCAAAGGTCCTTCTGTTATGCCGTATAAATATATTTTATTAGCTCTTTTTTCAAATTAATATTTTGACCTTATAAAACAAATTTATGACGAAGGTATCAAATTATATATTTTGCAAATGATTTTTCATAATTAAAATATGGTTGTCACTGAAAATGGCCGTTTTTAATTCATTTTCCTGGCCTGCATTCTCGTTTTTTATCAGGTTTGATCATACATATGGCGTTGCAGAATGATTCTTCTTATTTTTGGCATTGTTCAAGTCACAAGTAGTAAAATCAAAGCTTTTAGATATTTTTTATAATATAATGTAATTAAAGTCGTTATAGAAATTGAGTAGACTTTAATTATGTCATTTTCCTGGCTTTCATAAATTAAGAAATAAAACTGAATATTACACGGAATATGAGCAAGTATATTTAAAAGATGTTCCTTTAAAAAAAAAATAATGTCAGACGTAAAAAGGAGAGAAAAATGAATGTAAAAAATGTTTTAAAGTGCAATTGTCCTATCCTGGCTATCCTGGCATACATATGCTAAAAAATCACGTTAACAACACAAAAATTATTATTTATTTCTTCAAAATTTAGCAGTTTTACATGGAAAATCTTTTATTTCCTAATAGAAAATAAATGTACCTCTTGAAAATTTTATGTGTTTTTAAAGGATACTTTTAATATCTCAATCAAAATCTGACAATTTGTGATATTAACACTTCCTCGCCCTCTTGTAATTGAATTGCTCTCTTTTTATCTTGTTTTATTAAGGAAAAAACGACACTGACAGAACAGAGGTTCTGGATCTTCAGAATTAGTGGGTGGAAAAGGAAAAAAAAATTCATAGTTTCAATTCCACTCTAAAACATTTTGTTTTTTCAGTTTTTTGATCCGATGATTTGGGCCAAAAGATTAAGGGGGGAAATTTGGGCATTAAAATGCGTGTAAGTGCTACTAAACAGCACTATCAAGCGTTTCATAAACATGTCTAATTTCGAAATTTCATAATTTAAAAGCTAAAATATTAAAAAAAATGTAAATTCAAAAAGTGTCTTTGAAAGAAAAAATCAGCGATGAATCTTATTTACTAGGTTTGTTT
Source organism: Maratus speculifer (assembly GCA_964019185.1). Lineage (NCBI taxonomy): Eukaryota > Metazoa > Arthropoda > Arachnida > Araneae > Salticidae > Maratus > Maratus speculifer. The sequence continues at coordinate 173,957,956 of OZ025297.1, read as the reverse complement.
TCTAGAAGAATTCTAAAATGAAACTCTAATGTCTGATTATCTTTCTCTTTTAATTATAATGTTTTTATTGAAGACAAATTCAAACGCTTACTTTGAAAACAAATATACAATAGCACGAAAACTGAACACCTCTTCTAACAGAATTCAAGATTTTCTTTTCAAAAGTGCGTTTTTTTTCTTTACAAGATTAATATCGATTGAGTTAACTTCAAAAAGAATACAATTATTTTTTATCCGATTGCTTCGGCATCGCGTTTTCAGGGATATGCAAATACTGAGTTTCAGTTTTTAGTTTTTTCTGGAGTTCTTGAATTACATTACTATGTCGCATATACACTATATTGCCATTGATTATTGGACACTTGCGATTTTAGGCATTTTACTAAATATTTAGAAAAATACATGAGGAATCATCTCGAAACTCTTAGTGTATAAATATAATAGTATACGTCATACATCTCCGTGAAGATTTTTTACCGAAACGCCATAGGGGACCGTCAACAAATTAAAAAAGAATGAATATCTTTTGAATAACCCTGTCAAATCTAATGAAGCAAAAGCGCGCAAACTCTAGATTATAATTGAATGCCTTTTTGTAATACGCCATGTTCATTTTTATGCAAAAAGCATGCATACTCGCAGATTAATTAAGGTTTTTATAAAAATGGTCCCAAATTTTTCCAAGTTTTTTCCTTATAATTTTCAGAGTTCTCAATATAAATTAATATTTTTTTCAGAAAATATGACAAACAACATTGTACACAGTACCCTGTAATCAGAATTAAAAAATAATGAAAATTGTACACAAAATAAGTCGGTTTACTAAATAATGTTTTACTGCGCATGCGTCAACGATATCAAAATTTCATTTGCATATTATGTTAGCTAAATGTATAGAGCAACTTTTGTGAAAGTCACAAAATCATAACTTGAAAATTCTGAAAATAATCGTCAATTAAATAAGTTGAAAATCCGTTATTCTGAAAATGAAGCAAAAACAAGAGGGGTTGTATCCATATATTCATTGATTAGTGTCAATATAGAATACACAATACGGGATGTACTACGACATTTGGATAAAATCCCTCATTTTTTTGCTTCATTTTGGAAACAACGGATTTTGTCCTTTTTCTATAGACGATTACTTTCAGAATTTTCAAGCTATGATTTTGAGACTTTTACAAAAGTTGCTCTGTACATTTAGCTAACATAATATGCAAATGAAATTTTGATATCTTTGACGCATGCGCAGTAAAAAATTATTTAGTAAACCTACTCATTTTTCATACAATTTTTATTATTTTTTAATTCTGATTACAGGGTACTATGTGCAATGCTGTTTGTCATATTTTCTGAAAAAAATATTATTTTATATTAAGAACTCTGAAAACTATAAGGGAAAAACTTGGAAAAATTTGGGACCATTTTTATAAAAACCTTAATTACTCTGCGAGTGTGCAGGCTATTTGCATAAAAATGAACACAGTGTATTACAATAAGGCATTCAGTCATATTCTAGAGTTTGAGCGCTTTTGCTACATTAGATTTGACAGGGTTATTCAAAAGATATTCATTCTTTTTAATTTGTTGACGGTCCCCTATGACGTTTCGGTAAAAAATCTTCACGGAGATGTATGACGTGTACTATTATATTTATACACTAAGAGTTTCGAGATGATTCCTCATGTATTTTTCTAAATATTTAGTAAAATGTCTAAAATCGCAAGTGTCCAATAATCAATGGAAATATAGTGTATATTGCTAGATTCTTACTTTCTGTAGATGTCTATTTATAGGTCTTACATAGATTATTTATTTTATTGTTAAATTTTGTTGTATATGTATTTGTGTATGTTTAAAGATAAATATGAATTCTTCACATTTGAAAAGAAAATATTTTAATGGTTATACCGCTTCGCAATTAATCTTTTTCATGATTATCTCTAACTATCTCGGGTTCGTGTGTATTGTTTTTATATATTATCCAGAGAATAGTCGGTTTAGAAATATTTTTCAGTAATTTTTTTTGTTACATTTCTACTTTACCTGAAGTTTAAAAACAAAGAAATTATTATGTTTTGATTAAAAACTCTAATTTCTGTATTATATACAATTGGGATAAAAGATGTTTCGAAAAACAGGTCAATGCCTAAGTCTAAATACGTAATTGACGACAATTACAAAATGAATCGTGCGGAAGAAGTCGGTTTGCGTTTAGTTGATTACCTAGAAAAGCAAGAAAAATTTTATAATAACATTTTCTTATTTTTACTGGACTTGATTTTGTAAAATTCCTGCATTATGTTCTGCAAACTGAGGAGGTTCACGATCATTTAAAGAAATTATAATAAAACTTTGTAAAAAAAAAAAAAAAAAAAAAAAATTGCAGAAATTTATTATGACAAAATTTGTGTCTTATAAAGTCGACCCAGCTTTAGTCCTTCAGAACTCAGAGAAACCTCGAACCATTTAATAGATGCTATTCCTAGTAATTATGAAAAAGATAAATCCAACTATGATTTTTCTAATGAAGGTGCTTTCACTTTCAAAACCGATTTCGAATGTGAAAGTACCTTTATAAAAAAAGTCCGCGATCCAATTCGAAAAAACAAAAATAGCCATATTAAACATTGACCAAAATTATCCCATACAAAAAAAAAATCGTTTAAAAATATTTCAAATTAAACGAGAAAATCGAAAACAACATGCCCATAGGATTAACATTACGGAGCGGGTGTTTTTAATTCAGTAACGATTCCCCTTACTAAGTCGCAAAATTAACAGAAAATGAATTTTTAATTTCAGATGAATTCGTACGAGAGAAGTGATAACGAGAATAGCATATCAGCACAATCACACTTCACCTTATTGACCCTCCGAAGGTCTTGCAAAAGGACAAAATTGTAATATTGTTTTCGCTGAATTTATTTTTAAATGCTTAAAAATATGATTGCTTTAAAATCAAATAAAAATTCTCAGTTAAAATATAAATGCAATCCTTGAGAGTTTTAAAAATCCATTAAACAAGTAGGGTTTTAAGATTTTAAATATTGTCTATATCACGGTGAAACTTGGACCTTAATGAACATATTAACGTAAGTGCATCAGTGAGAGATATCAATGAAATTTTCTTACAGAATTCTGACCGTGTTGGTAAGCATTTTATCTGCATTTTGTTCTAAATGTTAACAAACATGATTATTTTAAAATCATATAAAAAAAAATCTCAGTTACAAATATGAATGCAATCTTTAAAAGATTTGATTATTGTTCAATGTATAAAAATCCATTAAATAAGAAGGATTATAAGACTTTAAATATTTTTTATATTGCAGTGAAACCCGAAGCTTAATGAACGAATTAACATAAATGCGTCAGTGGGAGGTATGAAGGAAATTATTCTCTTACAGCATTCTGAACGTGCCGGGAAGCATTTTATCTGCGTTTGGTTTTAAATGTTAATAAATATGACTCTTTCAACATCTTATAAAAAATTTAATTATAAATACGAATGTAATGCTTGAGAGATTTGATAATTGTTTAACGTATAAAAATCCATTAAATAAGTAGTATTTTAAGACTTTAAATATTGCTTATATTGCGGTGAAATCTGGAACTTAATGAACGTATTAACATGGGAATATCATAGAGAGGAATGAATAAAAATTTCTTACAGCATTCTGAACGCGTCTGTAAGCGTCTTATCTGCATTTTGATTTAAATGTTAACAAATATGATTTTTTTAAATACTTAAAAAAAAATCTCAGATAAAAATATGAATGTCATTCTTGAGAGATTTGATCATTGTTAAACGAATATAAAACCATCAAATAAGTAGGATTTTAAGACTTTAAATATTGCTTATATTACGGTGAAACTTGCAGCTAATGAACGTATTAACATGAGTGTATCAGTCGGAGGTATGGATGAAAATTTCTTACAGCACACAGTGGGGCAAATTCCCGAAAAGCTGGCCAAAATATGAAAATGTTATTCAAATTGTACGAAAATTCGTATACAGGTGTTTTTGAGGATGCTAAGTAAGAATACAAAATTTAAATTGAAAAAAATGGTGGATACAATATGACGAAAAAAAATTAAAATGTCTCCACAGTTTTTCAATTTTTATGAAATTTCGTAAACTTTTCAAGATGCTAATTAGGATTCAAAAGTTAAACTTTAAAAATAAATAAATGAATAAAATTACAGATTAAAAGTAAATAAATAAATAAAATTAAAGATTAAAAGTAAAAACAATTAGATTGAAATAAAATTTAAAATTTCGTGGGTAAACTTAAAAAGGAATTTTCAAAAAACCAAGACATGTGTATTCGAAATTTAAGTACGTTAATGGAAAGTAAAATATTAGACTATTTAATTTTTATATTATTAAAATAAAAACGAAAATATATTCCAGAAATTCACCTTTAGAATCAACTGTAGTATAATAAAAAGATTCTTCAGAGGTCAAGGTATCGAAATAGCAGAATTTGTTGGCGGTATTGGAAGATTCTGTGAGTCAATGATTTTAATTTCTTCTACGATAATTTACCTAGACTGAAAATGAAAGAATCTGATCACATTAAAAACGTAAAAATATCTTTCTTTTTTTCTCGCTACTGAATCTTTCCGATAAATCTTCTCGATGCTTTTTGATCAGTTTGTTGCATGATTCTTGAGTAACTTATGGCATTTGACAAATTGGTAAAAATGAAGATAATGTTATTTTTTTGTCATTAATAAGTAGTTTGTGTACTGGAGTAGGCATATAGAACCAGGGGTTCAGCTCAAATCTACGAGCTATTTGTAAGGAAAAATCTTCGAAATTTATCAAACAAATGACATAGCTTTAAGAAATTACTTATGACAAAGAATCGTTTAATCAAATCTTCCGTATACGCTCGTTAAGCAGTATAAGCACAAATAGTTGCGTTTTCAAAGAATATTTGAACTGTATTGCCGTCATTTGTGTTTCCAAATCTGGGATTTAGTTTCTCGACGAGAAATCTTCGTTGTAAACGAAATATTTTTTGTTTATTTTATTTTGCAATTTCAGTGTTCTTCTTTTCATGCAGAGAACGAGCTTTGGATTTTTTCTGTCCAGTTTGTCGGCCAGGTGTAAGCACTCTCTAAACATCTTTGCATGTAACGTAAATATTCTGAATATTAAATTATCTCAATCCACTTTTAATAAAAAATTTCAGATCGGTAAGATGCTGTTTTGATGCTGTCGGACAAAGGTAGCAACGTTGAGTATTACACTAATTCGTTATTAAAGACTTTTTCTTCTGTATCAATGATTGTATTAAACGAAATAAGTTGATTCCCCTGGTGTTTAATACAATCCCATTCATTGACAGTAGCTTCCGTATTTCTTGAAAAAGAAAAATGGATCTAGATTGGCCCGATAAAATCAGTGAAATGAAGATCTCGGAATTTTCAAATTGACGATTCATGAATTATTCGCAAAATTTATGTATTTTAGTAGCACGGAAGAGAAGAAAAAAATATATTAGACCTCCTGCCATTTTCATAGCTAAATATTTGTTTAAATGTACCATCGTGTAGATAGATGTACCATCACATCATCACTTGCAAATCAAATCAAAATTACTAATATAGGTGAAAGTGATATTCATAATGATTTTTACTCGCATTAATGAAATACGCTCAGTAGTTTGATCTAGCAAATATTGCCACTGACAAAATAATTCTTCTAATTACAATATAACAAACAAAATTACTACCTATAAAAATAAGAAAATGTTATTCTACCGGATAAATAAATGAGAATTATTTTCATTTTTTCATTATTAATCTTATTTATCAAATTATTTTTATCTTATGATTATAGTACTTATTTACAGTATAATTGGTAATAAACTATTAAAAAATTGAATAATTCAAAAATGTGAAACATTTTTATCAGCTAAATTATGTGATAAGTAATCAATTTCAAAATTTTTGAAGCGGCCGAAAAAGTGGCATTTTTACCTGCGATTACTAAAATATGCGTGAAATGCAGAATGGCAGTTTTTGGCAGCTGGTTTTTTATGAATCATTAGACAACAGCCCAGGTTATTATTTCCATTAAATTTCGTTGTGGAACACTGTGGAACATTTAAACTTTTTGATGTTTAAAAACAAAAAAAATAAAAATATTTCTTAAATTTTTTATCAAAAATGACAATGAACTTATTAAGTTTTATGTACTTAATATAAATTTTGTAATACATGCAAATAAAGTACATACTATCATAGTGTGAATCCATTTAAAATCATTAAATTCGGATAATATTATAAAATGCAGCACACGTTTAGAGGAACTATTATTTTGCTTTTTTTGTCCGCTCTAAATGATACTCCTTCAAGCATCATTTTTGATATGATGCTGCTTGTAAGGGCAAAGCAAAAATCTTTTTTTAAATACAGATTCTGACTCTCCAAACATTATTTTAGCCAGTTGTATAATCAAAATTCCCTAAATCGTAACTTCATTTTTCGACTTTTGACCAGCTTTTCGAGTTTTTGCCCCACTGTGCAGCATTTTAAACGTGTCGGGAAGCATTTTCTCAGCAATTTGTTTTAAATGTCAATAAATATGACTCTTTCGACATCTTAAAAAAAATAATTACAAATATGAATGTAATACTTGAGAGATTTGATCATTGTTCAGCGTATAAAAATCCATTAAATAAATGGGATTTTAAGACTTTGAATAGTCGTTATATTGCGGTGAAACCCGGAGCTTAATGAACGTATTAACATGAGTGTCGAAGTGGGAGATATGAATGAAAGTTTCTTACAGCATTCTGAACGTGTTGGAAAGCGTTTTATCTGCATTTTGTTTTAAATCTTAACAAATATAATTATTTTAAAATCACATAAAAAATCTCAGTTACAAATATGAATGCTATCTTTGAGAAATTTTTTCACTGTTCAACGTATAATAATCTTTAAATAAGTAGAGTTTTAAGAGTTTAAATGTTGCTTATATTGGGGTGAAATATGGAACTTAATGAACGTATTAAGATGGGCGTGTCAGTAAGTGGTGTGAATGAAATTTTCTTGCAGTTTTCTGAACACGTTGGGAAGCATTTTCTCTGCATTTTGTTTTAAATACAAAAAATATGTTTCTTTTAATATCTTATAAGAAAAATGCATTACAAATAAGCATGTAATCCTTTGAGAGATTTGATCATTGTATAAAAATCCATTATATAAGTAGAATTATATTACTTTAAATTTTGCTTATATTACAGTGAAACCAATAGCTTTGTAAATATAATAACAAGGAAGTGTCAGTGAGAGGTATGATAAAAATAATTACAACATTTTGAACGTGTCATCTAACGTTTAAGCTGAATTTTGTTTAAATACTAAAAAAATAAGATTTTTTCAATATCCTAGAAAAAGTCATAATTGCAAATATGAATGCAGTCCTTGTGAGTTTGATCATTGTTCAACCTATAAAAATGCATTAAATATGTAGAATTATATTACTTTAAATATTGCTTATATTGCAGTAAAATCTGGAGCTTAGTAAACTTATTAACACAGGCTTAAGCGTTTTCCTCTTTTGCCTGTACATCATACTGGTTACGAGTTTTAGCCAATCATGATTTGCCTATAACATGTAAGATCACCCATACACAAATTAGAATTTATTATTCTCACTAGAAAAAAAATTACTGCAATTTTTTATTATATATTCTGAGCATTTTTCTAATTCAATTATGCAAAAATTTCTGTTTTAGAAAACCAGTTACAAAAGATTGAAAATTCTGTAAAAGAAATTAAAAAAATAGACACGATTTGAAAGTTTTTCAAAAATGTCGATCAGTTAAGTCGGTAAACGATATAATTTTCTTACAGCATTTTGAAAGTGTTGAGAACCTTTAATAATCCATGCTTGGGGAATAAGTTTTTTTCTAGATTACTTAAATACAGTTATTTTTATAAATCATTGCATATAATTGATGTAATTTTTTTTCGTCATTTCCTTTCAAATAGAAACATGTTACGCAATCAAAAGAAAAAAAAATCTATTAATCTTTGGCGTATCGAAACTCAATTTCTATACATTTCACTTCTCTTTAGAAATTGCATATTTTATTGATCAAAATGCACCAAGAAGCTATAGAAAAGTTATAAATGAAAAAGTATTTACTAAGGTTTATTTTCAGGAAAAGGGAAATTATAGATCAAAGACTTGCAATAAAAGAGGGCGTATTTATATCTGGATTCTAAAGAATGAAAGCTTTATTTTTTTCGGCGTTGTATTTTCGCTTATGTTTATTTATAACCATATTTTCCTCGTTAAATTGAGGCTACGATTTGAAAAAAATATTTGTTTGAATTTTAGCTAGTTTTTTTTTGTATTCCCTTCTTAATAATAAGACAAGTTCTAAAAATTTCAATTTAGAATTTCAATTCAAATTTAGAAGCATGATTCCCTGTTCTGTATCACAATAATGTACATCAATTGTATGGATTATTGCAATCATTAAATGGTGCATATAACAAAAATATGTTTTTAAATATTTTGGGAATTTTGCTATCAAATCAAACTGTAAACTTCACTGCTCTGTATCACAATAATGTACCTCAATTGTATGGATTATTATAATTATTAAATTGTGCTTATGATGAAAAATAGGCTTTTAAATATTCAGATAATGTTGCCATCCAATCAAACTGTTAACTTTCTTATTTTTCATACATTTATAGACTATAAATAGCATTTATATCAATCATGTGAAATCTTTCTATTTCTTAAATATACTTAATTAAATTTATCTGTGATTTCATTATTATAGGACATATTATTGAACATTATATTAGAAATATTCATAAAAGTTGTTTCCAAACAGATGTAAAATTATGTTATGAAAATGCTTTTAAAAAATTGTGCTACATTTTTTATTAGCTTTTTTAAAGAATTATCTTAAGTTATACTTAAATATTACATCAAACAATTTAACAAACTAAACTTTGTTAAATTGTGACGTCATTGTCACGTCACTGTGACCATACATGCTATGAGATGGTTTTCTTTCAAGCTTTTTAAATTTAAAAAGTTTCTTTTAAACTACTATGCAGATGTTAAAGTACTTATTTCCAATTTAATTAATTTCGATCTGAAACAGGATAATGAAATATATATATATATATATATATATATATATATATATATATATATATATATATATATATATATATATATATATATATATTGCTTATCTAAACTAAATTTCCACATATTTCACTTCTTTTTAGGAATTGTATATCTTATTGATCATATATGTATCAAGAACACATAGATCCCATTTTTAAATTAAAAAAAAAATTCAATGTCCGTCGATCATATTCTCTTAAACAAAATGTTTTCCAAGTGTCGCTTCTTATATTATGAGCTATTTTACGTTTGCATGAACTTATTACGCAACCTGTATGCATTTGCTATATTACTCAAATTTTAAAGATTTGTTCAATAAATATTGTTCAAACGTAATATTTAGTATGTAATTAAAAAATATTTTTTTAGTTTAATGGTTGAACACTTTTTTGGCATAAAAATTTCCCACATTACATTATATACTAGTATTAAAACGCTTGTAAAAAAGTGTTAATTGTGAAAATCTATCATTAAAAAATAAAATTGTTTTATATATCCACTTTCAAAACAAACCTGCTGAAAGTATATAAATACAAAAAAAAAAGAAACAATAATAAGAACGTAATTAAATAAAAGAGTTCAAAGCCAAGGAATAAAAGAAGAGATGAATGAATTTGAATTTAAAGAAAAAAGGAAAACTGTAATTTATTCATGGTGTATTCATTCTACCATTTAATTTAAATTATAATTTTCTTGTCAGCGCTTACTTAATCCGTAAAGGTCTTTGTTAGATTAGAAAAAATTCGTTTTCTATCCTCTGTTTGGTCTTGAGACAAATTAAAAATTATCTATACTTTACACGTAGAATACTAATTATTAGTAATACCAGTTATATCAAATGCTATCATCATAAGGATATACATGTAAATATTGTTTCCAAATAACTAGCTTCTTTCTTTTAAATACATTTTTTAATTTCTTAATTTTGTAATTTTTTTTTATTCCTAAACAAGTAATACTATTTTTCTTACTTTTTTATAGAAGATTCATTTTTTTATAAATGTGCGGAATTTTTTAGAGATATAGTTTTATTCATTAAGATGCAATTGGCACTTAAAATGCCATTACTCAGAAAGACTCATACAGAGGTGGACCGTCGGAAGTATACTGTTAAATAAATATTTCTGTTCCAATATTACAAAAGGATTGTTTTACGTTAATTCAATGAAAGTTTGATTATTACAGTTTTGTTTTATATGTTTTTGGTATATATTTATTATAACACACAGAAAACCTTTTGTTTACTAACGCTAAACTATTGTTTAAAAATACTTAAGGAATTTTGATCAGATACGGTAAACTCTGAACGCTAAGCAATTTTTTAAAAATGACAGAATCGGTAAAAATGAGATAAATTCAAACTATTTGACGTTTTGCCATTTGTATCAAATTAATTAAAATTTATTTTAAATATAAAAAATGACAGAAAATAACTTATATAAATTTCGATTTGAAACTATAAAAGAAATGTTAAACATCAACATGCTTTATTATCATTATACGATCAATAAAAAATATGCTTATTTATTAAAATATTACATAAGTAGTAATTGTAATATTTGTCTATCAGAAAAATATATAGATTGAATAACATAAGATATCCTTTAGACAATGAGAGTTCGTTCGATTGCTAAATGTTCGAAGTTTAACTATACCAGATGACATGAAACAATTCTATTCCCTCATAAACAGAAATGAACAAACTGGGAAACTGGGAAAAATCAAACAAAAGATAGTTCCAAAAAACAGCAAAGTGACCACATGAAATGAGAAATGAATTCCATACTTGCAAGAAAAATTCGTAACCGAGATCAACATCAGCCAAGAGACAGCTCAATAAACTGTTAAAGACTTTTTTACCAGTATTACAAATAGAAACACTGCAAAACATTTACAATGATGACATAAAGTAAATCTTAAAAAATGCTTCATAAAAGGCCAATAAAACTGCTTCTAATGATCAGTAGAAGATTTTTTTTTTATATTTTTAATTCTATTGGGTCATAAACAGACAGGAAAAGACTAAGAAACTGTGGAAAAAGACATCAAAATAAGTTAAAAAAAAGAAAGAAAGAAAAAAGAAACCGTAAGACATGCAGAATGCATTCTATACTTTTCAAAAAAATGTTTCGAAAAAGGGATCAACATGGGCAAAAAGACAGCTGAACAAACTGTGAAAAACATTTGTATCAACATTACGAAATGAAACATGACAAAACAGTCACAATGATTATATGAAGTAAGACTTGAAAAATGGCTGAACCAATAAAAATGCTAAAAATGCATCTGAGGATCAGTAGTAATTTTTTAAATACAAATTTCGATTTTATTCTGTCATAAACAGACATAAAGAAGCTGGAAAAATGTGGGAGAAAGTAAACAAAAGATGATTTAAAAAATGGCAAAGTGACCGCAAGAAGGGCGGATTGCATTTCGTGCTTTTCGAAGAAAGGTATTGAACAAGAGATCAATATCAGCCAAAAGACAGTTCAACAAACTGTGAAAGATATTTGTACAGCATTACGAAATAAAATAGTGAGAAATATTTAAGATGAAGTTATGAAGTAAGACTTAAAAAATGGTGGAAACCAATGAAAGTGTCTATGATGATCAGTGTAGCATTTGTTTTTAAAAATTTTAATATAAATTTGGGTATAAAAAATATCACAAATGACTACGATCAAAGAACAATCCAAAGTTATTACCAAAATGCTAAACGTTTTCTAGGAAACTGAGATTCCTAGAACGTTTTATGGAACGGTAATAGCGAAACTTCATGTAACAGAATCTGTTATATTAATTTTTTATTTTACTGTTGCATGAAAAGTTCTAGGAATCCCAGTGTCCTAGAAAAAGTTTAACAGCTTTACAGCTTTTTTAATAGTATTGAAGTAGTCAAATACCGCTTTTTTTATTCTTTATTAAGGCATGTCATCCTTAATTATCAATTGCACTCTTAAAACATTAGAGATAAATTTTTGCAACTGTCGATCAAAGAGAAATTCGAAAATAAAAAATGTGGTATCTTCAAAAGTTATGTTTAAGCTCATAAGAAAAGAATATTTCAGAAACGGTGCAAGTCACTTTAGTCAGGCGTCAAGAGATCCAAAAAATGGCCACTTCACTTCCTGTAAAGAAACGACATTATCTATTTTGAAATGCAATTTGTTTGTATAAAATGTAATACTAGCGTCACGCACAATTGTTTAAATCCCTGGAAAAATAGCTTAACCTCTTTGAGATGAACGACCTGTATAGTGCCTCTTAAGAAGACCAGAACCTTCAATATTCCCACAACTTATTTTTTATTTTGTACTTTGTTCAATTAAATAATTTTTGCCATTCTATTACAAAAAGAGTTATATTTTGAAAAACCGGTGGTTGGTAAACCATTAAGGATTATGAAAAAGGCTTTCGTAGCGAAGGGATAAGAAGGAACATGCGAATATAATACGAAAAAAATTGCTGTCATTTAGGAAATTAAATGTTTTTGTTGTTGTTATGATATATATATATATATATATATACATAGTGGTCATAAAAAATACTTTGCCGGTATATGGAGCTCTCGCGGCCAGTCCGTTCAACCGATCGAGGTGAAATTTCAGATATAGCTATTCAGAGGTATGTGCTCGAGATTCTCAGAACGGCAACTAAATGGCACTCACGGTTACGGATATAGTTACAGAAACTCGAAAATTTCCAATGGCAACACCCATTTTTTTTCACCGCAAAAGGCTCAGCGCATGCGAAAACCCTAAAGAGCGTTGGAACCGTACGTGTATAGCAAGAAACGGACACGTTATGCACGAATAAAAACTGATCTGCGAATCCCCCCCCCACATAAAAAACACGATTGGGGCGCAAGGAGTTAATTTGCATAGGAGTTAATTTGACACAGTGTCAGTAAACTAATCTCTGATTACAACACAGATCGGAGGAAACTGTTATTTTGATTACACATTTTCCACGTGTGCCATCACAGACAATTACACATTGCATGGTGGCGACTGTGGACAATACAGCTGAACGTTGCATCGCATGAGGGATGTTTGCAATATCACGTTTGATATAATCTTTCAAATCCGATAAATTTTCCAGATTTCACATGTACACTCTAGATTTTAGATATCCCCAGAACCTGAAATGCATCGGAGTGAGGTCGGGGGATCGCGGAGGCCATTAACGTTACCAGTTAAGGTGAAATGTGCCTCGTCTGTTCATAATATGCGAAGAGATCGATCGTTATCTCCATCATATTGGATAAGATATTCATTAACAAAGTCTATATGTTGTTGATGGTCTCTCACTCCCAACATCTGGGCGCGCTGATACCGGTAGAGAAACATGCGGATTACAAAGCGCAGTAACTATAAGACCATTGCTTTTGCCATATCAAATACACGAGATGCACCTTTTGTAGTGTCCATGCGTCCTCTGGTCACTACGTAATCCACTTCCATAACAATATCCTCAGGAACAGTTGGTCGTCCGGGTCGCAGACTAGCACAGGTGCAGCAAATTTCTTCGAATTTCATTACTGAATCACGAAGAGCTTGTGAAATGTATAGGTCACGTATTTGGCGATGGTTTCGACGGTAAACGCGCCAGGTTTTCGCTGCATTCATCTCATTTTGATAATAGTTTTTTCAACTCACCACGAACGAAGTCATTTTGTTGGCATCTGCGAGCTCCGACTGAAGAACTAACATTCCCACCCTACTTTTTATACGTTTTCTACGCTGACTATCTGGCAAACGATGTTCCGTGATTGGTATTTTGCCTCTGTCATATTCAAATTTTTTTCGTGCACCTTTTCTTTGTGCACCCGTGTTTTTTTGGGGGTTGCCGTTCGTAGAGCTGATTTTGTGCGAGTGTAACGCGTCCGTTTATAGCTATAATCATACCGTTCCAACGCTTTATAGGGTTTTCGCATGCGCTGAGCATTTTGCGATGAAAAAAAATGGGTGTTGCCAATGGAAAATTTCGAGTTTGTGTAACTATAACCGTAACCGTGAGCACCATTTTGTTTCCGTTGACAGAATCTCGAGCTCATACCTCTGACTAGCTATATCTGAAATTTCATCTCGATCAGTTGAACGGACTGGCCACTAAAGCTCCATACATCGGCAAAGTTTTTTTTATGACCACCCTGTATATATATAATATATTTGGGGGGGGGGTAAGGGATAGATTGGTATTTTGTCTGTTTACAAACTTATTTTCATCTCTGCAGTTATAAACAAATATAAGATCAAATGTCTTTCTGAATTATTTTTTGCCACCTTGCCATATTCAAAGTCTTTTGAGACGTTACTTAGCGATAAATACAAACTAAAATATTACACTTTGCTCATGTGTTTTACAACTTTTTTTTTCAAAAAGATCATGAGAAATAAACAAAACATAACATGACTTAGTGTTTGTTTGATAAAACTCTTGAAATTATTTTATTACCCTTGAAATATTTAAATATGGATAAATAATATAGTTACATTCTGCAGAATATTTTATGTGTACATGTATTTAAAAAAAACAATAAAAGGATATAACTGAGTGATATAATATTTTCAGAGAAATAATGATACTTTTAACAATCTAAATCAGCGATTCTCAGCATTTATTGACACGCAACGCATTTAATATAGCGATACATATCAATATGGAAATTGCCGTATGGCCTCTATAAGCTATCTGATTTCTTATCTTACGAAACAAGCAAATTTTTATATGAAGGATCAACAAAAGCAAGAATTTCTAATCCCAATATGTGTAAGTAAAATAATAATTAGAACACAAACTAATAAAATAATTATAAATGTGTTTAAATATTATCAGAAGATAACATTATAAGTAGACTTTTATAAGATTTTTTATGTTTCCGATGATGTCATATATATCAGAATTTAAAATTGGTTAATTTTAACCATTAATTACTTTCTACACGTAGTTTATTTCTCTACGAGTTTTTCAAAACATCAAAATAGAAAACCGCATGTTCACACATGTATGCCGTGATGAATCTTATCAAAGATCTGCAGCCTTAAACATATCTATGTATTCCTCCGCTCGTATATTCATGCAGAAGGAAATCGGGGATTTCCCCTTAAAATATAATAATATGAATTGCTGTTATTATTATTATTTTTTTAACAGTTGATCAAAATATATTTTTTGTGGGAAACCTCAAATGTTCTACAACACCCCCTCCCCCCCCAAAAAAAAAGACCCACTCGCTAACGACCCATCGTTGTGTCGCGTACCATAGCTTTTAGTACTACTGATCTAAATGACACCCAGTTAGGTTCTACATATTATCACCTACACTTTATGTTTATGTTAATATAATTTCTTTATTTATCTATTTTTATTTTTATTTTTATTTTTATTTTTATTTTTTTTGTTATTAAGTATTTATTGAGAAGATATATAATCTCATTTTTAACGTATTTCGAATGATATAACTATTTCCGATGATAGGACTTTATTTTCGCTATTCTAATTTAATTAATTTCGATCGGAAACATAGTCATTTCGAAAGGAATAATCCCTTTAATCTTCTGCTGAGTGAAACTCAATTTGCATAAATTTCACTTCCTTTTTTAGATTCACCCCTTCTTTTTTCATCCTGGGTGATTAGAAACTTTTTAAATACGTTTTCTAATATACCGAGCTTTATTTTTATAAAAACATTACGCGCCATAGTTTTAAGATAAGATAGGAAGAAAGAATAATAGATAATTTTAAAATGAAACTTTTATATGGTTGTTGATATATTTTTCCCGATGTGTAATTCAAAGTATTGTTATAATTATTTTAATTTAATTTTTATATAATTTTACACGAAAATGTAAGATATACGAGATAATCAAATATTAGAAAGTTTGTTCAAAAAACTGCTAAAAATTTAATAATTATATTTTATAAAACAACATTCATATTTTATAAAATGTACTAAATTACGCAAAATACTATCATTGAAATTTTTTTTTTAAATTTTCAAAAAAAATTTTTTTGAAGAGAATAATTAAATGTAAAAGTATTTGTCTATCTCTAAGTTAATGTTTTTAATATTGTCACCATCACTTTTATAAAAGTATCAATGCAAGAATAAGTAAAAACTTTTGAAAAATTAATTAAATTATTAATAATCTGGATTTCTTTTTATCAAACTACCTTGATTTAAAATATGTTTTAAAAGAAAAGTGTTAATGCAAATTACGCTGCATAGAAAGTTAGTCAACGAAAGTATTTTGGATATTATTTCAAATAAAATTGGAATTAGTAACAAATAAGATTAACCCTCTCAATGCGTAGTATTTTTCTTTTTTATCAAAATAATTTTAAAAATGCGCATTTGTTTATTACATAATTAGAAGTTACAATTATTTTAAAGTTAAAACATTTAAAAATTTTCCATACAATAATTTTTATATACAGGGTGTTTCGCCACCAGACCGACAAACTCTGGGGGGTGATAGTAGACATAGAGACAAACATTATTAAATAGGAAACCATGGGGTGCAAACGTCTTCTGTAGGAGATAGGAGCCATTAAAGTTTGAGGTCCAAAACTTCAAACGATGATAAAAACGGAGAAAAGGGTCGATTTGTTTGCAGTTTTTATTAAAATCATTCTTTATATCACGATTTTTTTTAGAAAATTTTTTTAAAGGTTACGTTCAAAAATTGTCGATAGAGGGAGCTTTAGACTTTAAAGTAACGAACAACTACTTTTTACCGTTATTTTGTGAATGGAGTTCAAGTTATACTAAAGTTTAGTCTTTAACTTAAATTTTAAGCCCAAAATCCGAAACATTGGAATCGGATAACTAGTGAAAATTGAACTAAGAACAGAGGGGAGAATTTTAAACGCTCATAAACATTGGACAAACTAATCGATTTTGTTGAGGTTTGCCTGTAAGTCATCCCCTTGGTAATTATTTTATTGAAAATGACGTACAGCTTTGATGTCCTCATTTTTTGATAGAGGGCGCTTCTGACACATCTCCGACATTTCAATGGCTTTACTCCTAGGTGTTTTACTACCAGAACAACATACATCCAGGATGTGTTAGGGATGCAAAGACTACTCAGAATCACATAGGAATGTAACTTTGGAAATGCATTTTTGGGGAGTTACGGTTAAAGTAAACAGAGAAAAAAGCAACAGAAACAACAGTGAACGAGCAACCCATTAATGTGAAAGAAAACATTAAATTTAAAGGTTTTACTAGAAAAGGTGTTCAAAATTACGACCAGAAATACTCCGGCAAGTTTGACAGTGACGGTAGATGGCGCTAAACGGCGCATGAACAGTGATCATTTTGAAGCTATCATTCGCGAACCTGTTCCAAAGGTAGCAGAAGCAAGTATTTGAACGATGAACAGCACGATGGGACTCATCGACATTTTACCAATGACGTTTTCTGATACTTCAAAGTAACATATGGATAGCGGTGGATAGGTCGTGGTGGCCTGGTTCATTGGACTGCGAGATTGCCTGACCGATCATGTATGGACTTCTTCTGCTGGGGTCAAGTAAAAAGTTGGGTGTATGAGACTTCCGTACCATCAGTTGAAGACCTCGCAGCTGACATTTCTGTAGCTACCAGAAAGCTTTCTGAGATGCCAGGAATTTTTCAAAATGTGAGGAATTCCATGCGACGTCGCTATCAAGCATGCCGGACTACTTCTGGTCGTAATTTTGAACACCTTTTCTAGTAACACCTTTAAATTTAATGTTTTCTTTCACATTAATGGGTTGCTCGTTCTCTGTTGTTTCTGTTGCTTTTTTCTCTGTTTCCTTTAACCGTAACTCCCCAAAAATGCATTTCCAAAGTTACATTCCTATGTGATTCTGAGTAGTCTTTGCATCCCTAACACATCCTGGAAGTATGTTGCTCTGGTAGTAAAACTTCTAGGAGTAAAGCCATTGAAATGTCAGAGATGTGTCGGAAGCGCCCTCTATCAAAAAATGAGGACATCAAAGCTGTACGTCATTTTGAATAAAATAATTACTAAGGGAGTAACATACACGCAAACCGCAACAAAATCGATTAGTTTGTCCAATGTTTATGAGCGTTTAAAATTCTCCCCTCTGTTCACAGTTCAATTTTCACTAGTTATCCAATCCCAATGTTTCCGATTTTGGGCTTAAAATTTAAGTTAAAGACTAAACTTTAGTATAACTTGAACTCCATGCACAAAATAATGGTAAAAAGTAGTTGCTCGTTACTCTAAAGTCTAAAGCGCCCTCTATCGACAATTTTTGAACGTAACCTTAAAAAAATGTTTTTTAAATCGTGATATAAAGAATGATTTTAGTGAAAACTGCAAACAAATCGACCATTTTCTCCGTTTTTTACCATCCTTTGAAGTTTTGGACCTCAAACTTTAATGACTCCTAGCTCCTACAGAAGACGTTTGCGCCCCATGGTTTCCTATTTAATAATGTTTGTCTCTATGTCTACTATCACCCCTCAGAGTTTGTCGGTCTGGCAGCGAAACACCCTGTTTATATATTTAACCCTTTATCTACCGCATTATGAATTCCTTAAAATTTTACATTCTAAAACATTTTACGTAAATTGTTTAAACTAAATTTAAAGATTCACATAATCATTTAATAAATTTTTGAAGGATTTTACAAAGATTAAATGATTTTTAAGGATTAATTAAGTTTGAATTTTCGGGGATTTTGTGCAATATTTAAAACCCCACTTAAATCTATTATTTTAAATAGTTTTCTTAGTATTTTTCAGAATTATAAAATGTACAAATGTAAAGTTCTTACAATATAAATATAGAAATATTTCCTAATTGAAAAATCCCCATCTCCCTCCCTCAGCACCAAAAAATCTGAAAAGATACAAAGACAGAAGAAATCATCCTTTTAAAAATATTTTTGTTTTATGCAACCAATAATGCTTCTGGAACAAAATAAAGTAAATTATATGCAACTCATTTTAAACAATATTACAAATAATTGTCGTGTTAAAAGAATTTTATAACAAGTAATTTTTATGGTACTTATGAGTACCATCGGTAGATAAATGGTTAAATTATATCATAAAGAATCATCGATAACTAGGGTTGCGAAAATTTTGCTACTTTTTAAATTGTCCGTAAAATCGCGAAATTCGTCGCAAGAAGGTTAAGAACAGCTAATATAATTAATCATAATCCAATAGAGTTTTTATTTTGTTATTTATTCTTCGAAAGGAAAAGAATTTAATACGCAACGTGATTTTTAGCATCTTGAAATTTCATTGAACAATTTGATAAAACAATTAATTCACAAGTAAGTAAAACATGAAATTATTCTAAGTTATAAAATATTAAGTAAGAATAATGTAATAAACCATGTAAGATTTTTTTCTTTCTTTTTTCTACATAAATTACTAAAAAAGGAAAATAAATCACATACAATATAAAAAAAATTTATTGAATAATGATAATAAAATGAATTCTAGAAATTGACTGCTTTATATATTTTGCTACTTGCTTTGGGTAGATTTCGTAATAAATACTACTTAATACATTTTCCCCTTATGTTGGAATTTCTGAAAACTATTAGCAAATCTATACCGATCACGATCCCTAGAACTCAAAACTAGCATGAGTTAAAAAATGTACACTCTAAGAAATAAAAGTGTAAATTAGACAAATTTACATATATATGTGTGTAAATTCCTAAAATTACACACCTGACAGGAAAATTACCCACTTTTTGCAAAATTTTACCAGTTGTTATGTGTATTTTAGCTTATAATACTAAGTGTGTATTTTGTTATCACTTGAAAGAAACAAACATATGTGTAAATGCTGAAAAATGCCTGAATTTACTCAAATTGGTATGTTATTATAATTTACACATAATGCTATATACATAGGAAAGTGTGTAAATTTCTAAAATCACCCACTTGGCAAAAAAACTTTTCCTATGAAAAAAATACCTATTTTAATGTGTGTTTAGTTTATGGCATTAAGTTTGTAAGTTGTTATCAGTTCATAAACTCAGAAAAATGTGTAAATGTAGATAACACCTGAAATTACACTAATTAATGTGTTACAAAAATTATAAATACGTGGATTTTAAAGTAGACGTTACGAAATGGATTTGAGGTTTAAATATTATTCAGAGCTACACTTTTTATTTCATTAACCCTATTCCATAAATAACATGATTTCATTGCATTGCAGTAACAGCATTTTTAAATAATAGACCAGTATATTTATTTATTTTTATAAGATACTCTGACCACCTCTCTCACATTCCCCGTTTCAGCAGCAAATGAACATTTAAAAAAAGCTAAAAAAATTAATCTTGACAAATGTAACAATATTTCATTACATGTAACGTAAAGTTTTATTCATTTAATTAGTTAATTTCGTTTTCTGAATTACCTTTTGAGATTTGTACATCAAATGTAACAATGTTGGTTTTTATAATTC
The DNA here is from genome assembly GCA_964019185.1 of Maratus speculifer. Taxonomy (NCBI): domain Eukaryota; kingdom Metazoa; phylum Arthropoda; class Arachnida; order Araneae; family Salticidae; genus Maratus; species Maratus speculifer. Next base: position 173,937,322 of record OZ025297.1, on the reverse strand, counting down.
TAGAATTTGGTTAAATCGTTATTTCTTTCAGCCGTCTCGCTGACCGCTGTTTTTTCACAATTTTACTTGTAATTTTCAGTAATAGTGTTAGATTTCATTCTTAAAGCGAAGTTAGACAGACTTCATAAAGAGGCATTATAATAGAGATATAATCCCACTTTATGCTTATTCATAAATTTAAATTATATTTTTTGTTCTGTTGGTAATTTTTCTGCTGCCCTTCCCCCCCCCACTTATTTTAAAGGACAGTAGTTTATCCTTCAGTAGAATCTAAAAACTATTTTGAATTCATTTAATATGCAACATAAAATATAATTCATGTAATTAAGATAATTCTAAATTCGTATCCTGAGTTATTTTTACATTTAGCATATCAAATATAAGTATGCTTGATTTTACCCTAAATTATTAAATCCAAATTATAAAGTCTCATAGCTTGTAATCATTTACCCATTTCAAAGTTTAACTTGTAATTTTAGTTTAACTTCACTTCGCAGTACAATATATGGTCCTATTCATGAACTACGCGAATCAAGCATCAAAAACTAAAATCATAATCATCGCCGACTTGGCTTCATCAGGTTTAAGTTGAAAACTAAGTCCAGTAACTTGACCTTGATCACGCCGGGATCGAAAATGAAACCTCTCAACCAAGCACGCATAGAAAGCTAATCACGTACAATATGGTGGCCAAAGAAGCAAACTGAATGCAAGCACTCACGTTGAGAAAAATATAGAAGTTATTTTCCTATAAAATATAAGGTAAATAATCTCATACGTTCGTATTACCCCCAATTCTTTTTATGTGAATTGTTTATATTTACGTATAAATGTATATTCTATATGTTGGATTGTTTTTTTACATATAAGAATTTTTTTCACGAGTAATTTCTTTGTAAGTTTTTTATTATGAAACTTATAATGTTAACTAAGTTTTTTATCGATTAAAACTATAGCGTTGTTTTTGAATTTCTACATTACATTTTCCAATTTTGAGAAATTTGAAATATTTATTTATCTTAATTACATTTAATTTTCAGCTGTGTTTTATTTTGAAAATATTACATCAGAAGAACTATGTTCCACTAAAATAATCATAGTAAAAACACATACTTTTTGCTTGTTAATTATAGATTTAATAAAAATACACAGAAGTAAATTGCAAAAGGGCATAAATACGTTGATTTAAAATAACCTTAGACCAAAAATTCTGAAGAAAATTTTTATTAAAGTAATGGCTTTTTCTTCAAATAAACATTTTCCCATTGCAATTTTGCCTATTATTATAGAATTAATATGACCTAAAACGTATGATTGTATGTATATAAAAAATTATAACACTTATGTCATAATGAATATTCAAAATGGAACTTATTAGTCCCCCCCCCACTACATAAACATTCCCCGATGGGTGAGTTTTATACACTAAAGTCACAAATGTAATTGTCAAATAAATTCTACGAGCATTAATTTTGAAAATTTATAAGCGTCAATTGATATTTGGATATAATCTCAGTATTTCTTATTTTTTTAATATAGTTGATCAATAAAAATACTAATTAGTTTGATATCTAAAATTTTAATTAGAATATCTGAAATTTTCATTTATGAAAATACGAATCATTTTATTAATGTTCAAATATATTTGTATTTTTTTTTAAAGACACTAATTTCTAAATATAATCTTAAATGCAAAAGATGTTATTTTAATGATTCAACAGCCTTTTTGATAGTCTTGGTAATTTTTTAAGGTAAATTCTTTGTAATGATGAATATTTATAAAAAGAAAACAATTCAACATATAATATAGGTGATTTATGTATATGTAAACAAATCAGCTATAATTTTTGCAGGTAATATGTGTGTGTGTGTGAAATGAAGATTACATGCATTTTTCTATTTTTTATAGTATTTTAAATTTTACTTTTATAACTGTATGTAACACAGTATCTTGAGTATAATTGACTTTGTATTTTGAGTCTGAAAAATAAAAAGTGAAAAATTTAGTCTGAACTCTGAAAATAAAAACTGCGAAGATTGCAAGTTTACCAACTATCATTATTCTATCTGACTAGTCTAAAATCAATCATTAATTATTTTTTTCCTTTATCTTAATTTTTAATTGCATGTACTAAATAATATCTAACTGAAAGAAAAATAAAATTAAGAAGCAAGGGAGAATATAGAAAATAAAACAGCAGTTTTTATGTGTATATTTAGAGGAGAATGGGGAGGAATAGGACACTTTTTACAAAAATAATAAAATCAGCTTTATTTGACACAAATACAAAAATTTTGATTTATAGAATACAAAATAAAACACTTTCTAATGTCCTTGAACAATATAGAAACATAATTTAAAGAATCAATTGTATAATTAAAGAAATTGTAAATTTCAAAATGAGGAATATCGAAAACTAATGTCTTAAATGGCAGTATGCTGAATTTTAGAACCGTAGCTGCTGTAATAACATAGTTTTAGAGAGAAGGGTGAAGTTCTAAAAACCTATTTAGAGGGAGTTTTCAAGAAGGGGGGTTGAGTGTGATAGGCTGATTTAGAGATTATGAGGCTACACTTGTGATAGTGGATGAGAAGTGGGTACATCACTATGATCCCGAGTCCAAACAACAGTAATTTGATCTCATCCACTGTCACAAATCTAGACCCATAAGCTAAAAATCAGGCTTTCAACTACACCCCCCCCCCATTTCAGTCCTCCATCCAAAACTATATAAATAATGCAGCTAGGGTTCTCAAACTAAGCATAAAATCAACTAAGACATTAGACTCCGATATTATGCATCACCCATTGCAGTACAGATATTCTATATACACTAGACAAAATAGTTATTGAACCCCCATTGAATATGCGTATTTTACATATTCGCAAAGAACTGTGTAAATTACAATAACACAATAATGCTTGTTTTTTGCATAATAAGCATTTATCCGTGTGATCACTAAAGATTACACAGATAAATGAGTAAGAATATAACGCAGGTATATGTGCATTCTTGCGCAATTTACACATTAATGTGGGTATTTCATGAGTGATCACTATAACTTTTACACACTTAGTGTTATCATCAAATTACACACTGAAATGTGTATTTTGAAATTTACACATTAGGCGTGTATTTTTGCAATTTACACACAAATTTACACATATAATACAAATCGTTTTTGTATCATCGATTTACACATTTTTGTGTGTAAATTTACACTTTTATTTTTTAGAGTGTATCCACCTACATTACTTTATTTTATGGACATGATAATTTGTAACAGACTGCAAAAATCTGTTTCAATATGATCCACAAAAGAACAGAAAGAATACAAGGATAAACAAGGAGCAGAAAATCTCGATCAAAGCTCGTTAATGAGCAAAATCGGACGAAGAGAATAGAAATACGGAGACGTTTTATGAAAACCGAAAAACCCTTACAGAGACTAAATTATAATATATATTGAATCAGTTTAAAGTTATTTTTAGTTCTAGAAAAAAAAGTCATTAATTCATGCATGGCGTATTTTAGATAAAATATAACAAGTTGGAAATTGCACGTGAAGCGTAGCAAATTAGGTGCGTTTGAACGATAACGAAATTTTAAAAATATTACTTTCATATATCAATCTCATAACATTGTAAATAGTGAATTACAATTAAAACGCTCATCAAACAATGTTCTCCCTATACCATTATGTAATGGAATACTTTTGTGTGGCCTTGTAAATCAATAACAAATGTTCTTTGCACCACAAATTAAGTAAGATGTATAGTATAATATGTACTTTATAGTTGCATATAAATTTTATTAAGTTCGCATGAGTGTAACACGATTAAAATGCATTTGAAACATTTTTTCCCATTGACCGTAATGTAATGGAATACTTTTGATTTTCCCTGTAATTGATCTATGCACACGATTATCAAAAAATTTGAAATAACACGACAGAATTATGTAATAATTGCGTATTTTAAATTTCAAAAGATTAAAATGCATTTGAAACTTTTTTCCCCATTGACCGTAATGTAATGGAATACTTTTGATCGTCCCTGTAATTAATCTATCCATCCGATTCTCATAAAATTTGAAATGACTCGACAAAATTATGTAATAATTATGTATTTTAAATTTCAAACGATTCGGTTGGGTAGTTTTTGCGTTGTTATATGCGGACAGACGGACGGACGGACAGACGGACGGACGGACAGACGGACGGACTGAACGATCACTATAGGTGCTACGTATTATATAATTACGAACGCACCTAAAAAGGGGATATATGGTGAAAAAAAGGGTTTAAGAAGAAAAAAAATAACTTCGTGAATTTATCGATATCCATTTCAATTAATTTATTATTAATCTTCCTAATATTATCCACAGCATTTATACTGTTAAGTGTTTGATAGGACCATCTCTTACCGCAAAATAAAATAAAATAATATTATTTAATCTAAAAACGAAAAAAAAAAAAAAAACATGTGAGATATGCCAAACCAAAATATTTCTGTTATCTTATGGTTGTTAATAATTTTCAATAAGTGCAGTATAGCAGTGCCACCAGTTAGATTGTTTAAACAAAATCTAATCAGCAACAACTTATGTCAACTTTACTGATTCTGAAGTTTAATGAAAATCCGTGCATTGGTTTTTGCGATAGAGATATTGCAAAGTTCTAGAACAGACAGAATTCTGTATAACAGCACCACATTTTGGGTGATAAACACCAAAAACCAATCATTATCACTTTTTTATTAGTGACTAACAGAATCTGAAGTTTGATGAAATCCATGAATTAGTGCTAAGATACGTTTATTGCAAAATCTGGAAAATGCAGCAGAGAAGCGCCAACTGTGGACAATTTACACCAAAAACAAAACAACACTAATTTATATCAGAGAAAAACTGAATATGAAGTTTTTGGCAAATCAGATTTAGTTTAAATGACGGCAGAAATTTTGGGAAATTCCGTGCTTTAGTGAAATAGATTGTCCACAAAATATTTTACCACAATCAGACAGACTGACTGACAAACAGACTCACATACTATCAGACAGACATTTTGTAAAAACATGTTTTTGGGATTATCTGACCTCTAAAACGTGTAAATCTATCAAAAACCGGATTTTGAAGACTTACACAAATTCAATAAAGCAGGGGATTGAAGAAGAAAAAAATCATAACATTGTCAATTCAAAAAATATCAAATCCGCCGGAATTTACTATAAATCTTCTTAATGTTTTCGACAACTTTTAAACTGACCACTTTTGGATAAGACCAATTTCAAGAGCAAAAACAACTTAAAACACATGGCATTTGAAGAAAAATATATCTTATTAAGAATGTACTCAAATTAATTTTTTTTCTGACAGATTTTAAATTAATTTTTGCTCTCAGATGCTTCAAACTCGCAGGTTAGCTTATTTACAAAATACATAATATAGTTTTTTTTTTATGCAGAATGTATTTAAAAACATTAAGACAAATTGGATATTTTTACACGAAATTCAGAAAGCTATTGTGTTGAAAAAGAAAAACATGGTCATACTGAAAAATTATTGTGTTTCATTCAAGTTCTCATCAATTTATTGAACAACAAAAACACAGGTCACTGAAAAGTAATTAAAAAACATATATCAGCAAGTTTCATCTTTTTCCTTTGAACAGTGAATCTGAAAATGCGTAAGGAAATTTCAAGTCGTTAAGAGTGGTAAATACTTCAAACTTCAACTGTTTTCAATAAGATGATTGTAAAAATACTGGTTTCATTGGTTTATTGGATAGTAATATCTGAATTACTTTGGTTATATTTATAAAAGTATTTATACATACCGGGTGTCCCAAAAATGACTGATGGATTTTAAAATTCAATAACTTGCTAACGGTGACAGCTATTTAAAAATTTTTTGCAGGAGGGTTATGTATAATGTCAGGAGTTTTTTTTTTTTTTTTACCGTAATTTGATATTTTAGTTCGCATCTCAAACAATAGATGGCGCTGACGGCGATTGAAGGCCAGGTCGACGCTTCACTCGTCACTGATCACCTGGCCTCCAATCGCCGTCAGCGCCACCTATTGTTTGAGATGCGTAATAAAATAAAAAATTACGGTAAAAAACTCCTGACATTATATATAACCCTCTTGAAAAAATTTCTTAAATAGCTGTCACCGTTTGCAAGTTATTGAATTTTAAATCCATCTAATGACACTGCTCATTTCTAGAGAACAGTTTTTAATCCTAGAAGACTCGAGTTATATAAATTCGTGTTTCTTTCTTTAAATAATATTCGATCCACTTGACATTTTTTCTTTTATTTCACACCACACACACATATAGTTGAACAGACACTAACATATACTATTTACATAAAAAAAGATACATATTTTTTACGGGGAAGTAAAATATTCTTCCTCGCATCGAGAATTCGAACAACTTCTACCTTTTTAAACAAAAACATTGCGCCACAGGTGGCTTTCAATTGGCGACAGCACGGCGCCTCCGGGTTGATTCACACGTGATTTGCAACAGCTTGCCCCCCCATGAACCTATGGGGTTCATCATAATACATGTTGCAATACGATACATTAAATCAAATACAAATTTCAAAATATAATAAGAATATACATACTTTAAACACTTTAAGAATTCTGAACATACACTTCAACTAGAATAATAAAAGAAAAGATTACAATGCAAATTTCACTAAAAATAGTCAATTGTCATTAAGTTCCAAATTATAGAGTAATTGCACCGGCCTTCTCAAAACAGATTTTTGAGTTTTTATTTTTGCAGGCCCTCACCTTGCCGTCTCTTCCAGGAAAGGTTTCTATAATTTTACCTAAACTCCAGAAATTTCTGGGTAAACTATCGTCTTTTATTAAGACAATATCGTTTATTTTAAATTGGGGAATATTAGTTTTGTTTATACTTTGGTGGGCTGATCTCAAATTTAATAAATACTCTCCCTTCCATCGGGACCAAAACAATCTCATCAATTTTTCTCGATAATTATAAGTTTTAAGCAATTCTTTCCTGGAAGAGAAATTCGAGTCAAGGTGCAGGCGTGCTGGAGGGAGAGAAGTTATTCTTCTCCCTATTAAAAAATGTGCTGGGCACAATGGTACGGGGTCCTGGCTTTCATCACTCATGTAAGTGATGGGTCTAGAGTTTATTGTGCCTTCTATTTCAGCTACTATGGTGGACAGTTCGTTGTAAGTTAACGATGTTTTGCCTAGCGTTTTTCGTAGGGCTGTTTTAACACTTCGCACCATTCGTTCATAAAAGCCACCCCACCAGGCGGCTCTTTCTACTATATATTTCCACTTTATTTTATGGGAAGCAAAAAATTCTTTCACCTCTGGATGAGCTACTAAGCTCCACAGTTTCTTAAGTTCTAGTTCAGCACGTTTAAATGTACGTGCATTGTCGGAATAAATTACGGAGCATAATCCCCGTCTAGCGATGAACCTTCTAAATGCGAGTAAGAAGGCTTGCGTAGATAAACTGTCTACCAGTTCCAAATGAACATTTCTTGTAACAGCACAGGTAAGAAGTAAAATATATTGTTTATTGTTCTTATCTTTTACGAATAAGGGACCGGCGAAGTCGCATCCTAGAATATTAAATGGTGGAGACTGTTCAACACGATCAGGTGGCAACGGAGCTCCTGTCTGGTCTCCTGGATTCGCAGAAAATCGTTTGCAGACAACACATTTTTTGAGTAGATCCTTTATCGTTTTTCTAGCTTTTAGAAGCCAGAACCTTTCTCTGATTTCGACAAGCGTATGTGTCACTGAAGAATGATACACTTTCTCGTGTGCATACCAAATAATTAACTCAGCTAATTTAGTTTTGGGCGGCAGAATAATCGGATACTTTTCATTTTCTAGTAAGATGTTAGATTTTGAAAGTCGCCCTGAAACACGTAAGATGCCCTCAGCATCCAGAAAAGGATTTAATTTCATTAGATTAGAATCTCTTGGAAGGGGTTTTGCCTTTTCTAAACATTTAATTTCTACAAAGTATTTTTCATTTTGAATTTGTCGTATCCAATAATATCCCGCTTCCTGGAGTTCTTCCATAGTTAAAGTGCCTCGATTATCTTGTTTATGCCTAGTCAAATTTATGAAACGCAATACATAGGCTGTTATTCTCAACAATTTATTTAAATTAGAATATCTATTAATGTCGATGATTCTTTCACGAGTAATAACAGTGTTCACAACGATTTTATCTCTGGATTCCATTTCAATGTTAGAAAAGGAACTTTTTACGTTATTGTCAAGTTTCGGCCAAAAATTTTCGGATTTACTTAGCCAATCCGGGCCATGCCACCAGTGCTTGTTACTGGCTAATTCTTTGGAAGTGAGTCCTCTAGTGAGCATATCAGCTGGATTATCTTTACTGCTGACATGCCTCCATGCACTGGGATCAGAATTTTCTTGTATTTCTGCCACCCTATTCGCAACAAAGGGCTTCCATTTGGCAGCAGAATTTTTGATCCAGTTTAATGTTATTGTGGAGTCCGTCCAGAATACTACTTTTTGAATATTATTGAAAACATTTGTTAGATGGCTAGCTATTCTGGCAGCTATTAATGCACCTAGAAGCTCTAATCTCGGCAAAGTGATTCTTTTTAAAGGGGCCACACGAGCTTTAGAAATTACAAAACAAGTTTTAGAAAAGCCCTCGGAAGTCTGGTATCTGAAGTAGCCCACTGCCCCGTAAGATTTTAACGAAGCATCAGAAAAAAGATGAAGTTGAACTTTATCATCTAAAATATTATCTGTGTTAAAATAATACCTGGGTATCTGAATCTTTTCTAACAGTTTTATTTCGCTATACCATTTTTCATATTTTTCTTTAAATTCTTTAGGAAGTGTGTCGTCCCATTCTAAACCGCGTTCCCATAACTCCTGAAGAAGTAATTTAATTCTAATTAAGAATGGCGATATGAATCCGATAGGATCGAATATTTTGGCAGCGCTGTGCAAAACATGTCTTTTGGTGTATTCCAAATTATCACCATCTGACATAAACGCCTTAAAATCTATTGACAGGACGTCCTTTACATTATCCCAATTAAGTCCCAGAATTTTTAATTTTGAATGACTTTCGTCTGTTTCTATAACTGGGTTACCATTCTTCCATAATTCCCTTAATTCTAAAGAATTTGTATTAAACTTTCTCAAGTTCATATTCGCATCCTTAAGTATTGAGACAGCAGAAGCTGATAAATTGAAAGCTTCTTGGACTGTCGGAGCCCCATATGCCAAATCGTCCACGTATAAAAAATTATCTAACATATTATAAGCAATGGGATTAATTTCTTTGTACTTTCTAATATGTTTCTTAATTGTCGAAGCCAACACGTACGGGGATCTCGTGACTCCAAAACAATGTCGGTTAAAATGATATAAAGTTACAGGCTTATCTATGTCACAATCATCAAAGTATAAAAAACACAAATAATTCCTGTCCTCTTTAGACACTTCTATTTGCAAAAATGCTCTAGCAATATCGCCCAAAAAAGCAATTTTATGAGACCTGAAATTTAATATTATGTCAATTAAATTAGGATTTAAATTTTCTCCAGCGAAAAGACAATCATTTAGACTTTTTTCATTATTTCTTTTACTGCTAGCATCATAAACAATTCTTGATTTCGTACTAGAAGAATCTGGTCTAAAAATAATTTGGTGTGGCATTACGTAACCAATAAAGCAATCAGTATCGCACTTTTGAATAATACCTTCACTTAATTGTTCTTTCATAATTCCGTTATATTTCTGAAATAAAGATTTATTACCCCTTAATCTCTTTTCCAGACCCACAAATCTCTGTTTCGCAACTTCGTAATTATTTGATAAACTTTGTTTGTTTATTTTAGAAGACCATAAAAGTGGCGCGACATACCTTTGATTCTCAAAAATTATTTCCCTCTGAAATTGCGTAACCACCTCATATTTTTCGTCGTTTTGAATATCAGTAGGAAAGGATAAAAAATTATCTACATCCCACAATTTTCTTAAATCATTGTCTGTTGATGTACAAATGACCTTAAAACAAGAAGCTCCATTTACATTATTGCTATGCATTCGTCCAATTAAAGTTTTTCCAAATATTGTTGGTTGAATAAATAAATATTTATTGATTTTCTCTACCCCTCCCGTGATTGTCGCAAACATATAATCACATCCCAATAATATTTGTACAGTCTTTTCATTAATAAATCTGTCAGCAAACTCATTTTCATCTAAACGGAATTTATTTATGAGCTGTGAATCAATATGCGATTTTACTTGCGTCGCACTAATTATGTCTGACACGAGCGCCTGAACTGTTATCCTTCTATACGGAGGATGGCGACTAATTATAGTAATATCCACTAAATCATACTCTTGTTCTATGGCGTTACGATTCGCGAAAGTATAAACTAGCAATTTCTCTCTTTTTACTGGTTTTAGTTTTAAAGCAGTTGCTAAATTCTTTGCAATAAATGTGCGCGAAGATGCAGAATCATATAATAACCTTGTACTTAATTTCTTGGAATCACCCATTACCTGTACGCACGCCGTTTGCAAAATTGTCGAATATTTTTCTGGAAAATTTTGAGTTTTAATAACAGATGATACAACCGCTTGATTTTCTTGATTTTGTACAATTTCTGATTTTTTAGTATTCTCAACGGGACTAATTTCAGAGGATTTCTTAGCGGGGCAAAACAAATAATTATGTTGAAAACTCTTGCATAACTCACACGGTTGTATTTTTGCTTTACATAGAGATAATAGGTGGTTCTTATAAAAACATCGGTAACATCTTCCTTCTTTTTTTAACTTATAACGCTTTTGTTCATCTGTCATTTCCTTACATTTTAAACTATTATGATTCGAATTACAGAATACACAAACATTTTTTACGACCGTGTTCAGCGCAACTGAAGTGGGAAAATTACCCTTTGTTCTGGTAGGAGCATTTTTTTCCCATCGAGATTTTTCTGGACTTTTTAAGGAATTTCCTGATATAACAGTTGCCGCTTCCCTTGAATCAATCTCAAATTTTATAAATTTCATTAACTCATTAACATCCCCCGGCTTTTCGTTATCCTTTTTCCTTTGAAATTCAATTACCAAATTATGAGGTAATTGCCTTAAAATGATAGGGATTAGTAAATACCCAAAATTGTCCGTAGCTACTCCTATCGCCTGCAAATTTCTAATGCTTATTTCGCATTCATCATACAAATCTCTCAACATTTTCGTATTCGAGCATGACCTGATCGGTTCGATTTCTAATAATTTATTTATAAAACCGCTAATTAAAATTTCCGTTTTACCATATCTTTTTTCTAATAAATCTAGCGAGTGATCGTAATTACTTTCTGTTAGGGCTAATCCAGATACCGTTTTATAGGCTTCACCAGACAAAAATGATTTCAAATATATTAATTTTTCTATTTTTGTCAAATTATCATTAACATCAATAGTATTTTTAAAACTATTGATAAATTCAAGAAATGTATTAGGATCGCCTTTAAAATTCGGAATATTTAATTTTGGTAAATTTACAGTAGGCAATCGTGTACTAACATAAGGAACCGTACTAGCGTTTGACAACGAACTAGCATTTCTCGATTCAACATCATTTTTAAATTTCTTCAAATTTGTTTTTATTTTAAATTTCGTTTCATTAATAGTATCATTATAATCGATACTATTTTGAACTTCCGTTTCTAAATTCGTATCATCCGTGATCAATTCTTCGATTTTCAAATTAATTTCCTTTAATTCTAATTGTTTTTCCTCCAAATTTATCAAAAATTCCGAAAGCTTATCAATATGATCTTTATTTTCAAAATCAATATCTTCAATAAACGACTCGACCTTTGTTATAAATTTAGTTACGGTCGTTTTCATAACTTTACGCTTAGCCTTTAATTTTTCAAGATTCATGCTTAGAAATAAAAATTACAGTACCTTTTTTCTGCCGAGATTTCGAGCTTCTTTTCGGTAATCTTGAAAACACACTTCTGGATCGGGAATCTATGTTTAATCCATATTAGCTTTGATATTAATGTTCCATTTGCCGGGTATCGGCGCCAGTAATGACACTGCTCATTTCTAGAGAACAGTTTTTAATCCTAGAAGACTCGAGTTATATAAGTTCGTGTTTCTTTCTTTAAATAATATTCGATCCACTTGACATTTTTTCTTTTATTTCACACCACACACACATATAGTTGAACAGACACTAACATATACTATTTACATAAAAAAAGATACATATTTTTTACGGGGAAGTAAAATATTCTTCCTCGCATCGAGAATTCGAACAACTTCTACCTTTTTAAACAAAAACATTGCGCCACAGGTGGCTTTCAATTGGCGACAGCACGGCGCCTCCGGGTTGATTCACACGTGATTTGCAACACCATCAGTCATTTTGGGATACCCGGTATATACTGACTTAACATGATTCTAATTTAAAAAAAGGCTTTTATATAAAAATGAAATAAAAAACTCGTCAAAAGCGACCAGATAATTTTTTTAATATAGGTTTCCTCTAATCATGATTAGTACTTAATTTTTAAATTAGTTTCTAAATTTTTAAATTAGTATTTAATTTTTAAATCTACCGGTTTTTGTATACAAAATAGGTACTTTTTTTTTTCATTTTATATAAAAATTGCCGAAAAATCTTAATTGCTAATCGTCTAAAATTTCATATCTAAACCTAGTTGGATGTGGCAATCCCAAAACTCTCTTTTATCTCATCTTCTATTTTATAGCATGTTAATATTATAAAATTTGTTATTACAGTGTCAAAATTAAATGTCAATCTATGCCCATAAAGGAAGTTTTAATGATATTAAATTCAGGACAATAGTTTTTGAGGTATGATTATTGCTAAACTAACATAAATGATGCAAAACGCAGCATAGCATCGCCACTTTTTAGGTGATTTATATAGAAACCTGATTTGCAACAATTTATATCAACATGTAATTGAATCTGAAGTTCGATGAAATTCCGTGTATTTATACTTGAGGTAGGGCTACAGCAGAAATCGTGGAAAATGCAGCATAGCAAGCAGTTCGACCTGTTAGGCAATGTACACCAAAATGTTAACAAGATCAATTCATATTAAGGAATGACAGAATCTGAAGTTTTATTAAAATCCGTGCATTATTTCTAGAAATAGAAATATTGCGGAAGTCGCAAAAATCGCAACATAGTAGCGCCACTCTATTGACCTGTTAACATCAAAATACAGAAAACGTTAATACATAAAAAGGACTATTTGGATCTAAAATTTCATGAAAATCCGTGCATTAGTTCTTGAGATTAAGATATTGCCGAAACCGTGAAAAAATCTGCATAGTAGCGCACCTGTTGAGCGAATTCCACCAAAAACTAATCAGTACCAATTTATAACACGGACTAACTCAATATAATTTTTATTAAATTCTGCTCATTAGTTTTTTAAAAAGAATGCCCACAAAATTTGTGTCACTGGAAGACAGACAGATAAAAAGACTCACTGACAGACTTTTTTATAAAAAACATGTTTTATATTATCTTTGACCCCTAAAACGTGTAAATACGTCGAAAACTGGTTTATACAGAGAATTATGAATTGATAACTGAAGGTCTTTTAAGTCAAAAGATTTAAGACAATGTATGTTACATTTAAATATAGAGCCCACCTACGTTTTCACAATTAGTTGACACCCCTAATCATTACAGCTGACTAATATTATACGGTTCTATTTAGGAGACTGTTGGTCAAACATTGGTGACCAATTGATTTTGGAAAACTTTTGGCAAGTTTTTCAAAATAAAATAAAATTAATATTTTCAAAAAGAAATATCGTTCTAAGGATTTATTTTGTTAGTAAATTTATAGGTTGACCACGTACAGAAACATATTACAGATAAATCAAAATTGAGGTGAGTTAGAACTAAAAATGTATGAAGTGATCCAAATTCGACCATCTCCCCTATATTTGTTGCATAATTCGTAAACTATTATTTATGAAAAATATCTGTATAAGTATTCGTATTTTATTGCCTTACACACACACACACACATATATATATATATGTTTACGGGGAAAAAGTAAATTCAAAAATTTTTTCTGACAGTTAACTTTCAAATGACATGGAGGACAAAAAAAAATTGATTGCATAAAGAAAACTATATATTATCCGATTACATGTAATGCATAGCAACCAGTGATTGCGTATTTGATGAACCTTACTTTCAACATACAAAAATTATAATAAAATACAAACATTAATTTCCAATATATAGTGACAATTTTTGAAAATGCTACAGTGATAATGTGTTAGTAAAAAAATCTAATAGTTATATAGGTATCAAAAGCTGCAATAAAAAAAATAGGATTACGCATTTCTTAAACATATTCTTAAAAAAATCTTTAGATGAAAAATATATACAAATACACCACAAAGTGTAATACTGTACAAGAAATGCTACTGTGTGAAAAATCTGATAATACTGATATTTAGCGGTATATAAAGTACACTCAATGATATATTTTCAACCAGAGATAATTGTGCTTTTGTACACGATTGAGGCATAAGTGTCTTTCATCGGTATTTTGATTTTTTTTCAATAAATACATGTTGGTTATCTTACATGTACGCCCATCATGTTAAATAACTTACGCCAAAATGCATAATCAGAAATCATATTCTAAATAAGTCTTGCCAACCTTGAAACCAAATTGAACATATAAGAAAACATGCATACTTACATAAAATTTGCAAAAAATTGGTAAGTAAGTAGAATTGTATGCATTATGAATTCAGATAGAATCACCAACAAAAACCAATCAAAGTTTTACAGGTATTTTAAAGCAGTGAAAATTTCAATTTTCTTTAACCGCTTGTTTGTTCCGAATGGAAGAACTTTACTGATTGTTCGAAGTTCTAAAACCCTGGGGAACGCGGCTAATAATTGAAGCCCGTCTCCCGGAGTATCATTTCTTTTGATATGTCATCCGTGCTCAGCGAGGGAAAGTATGTATATTTCTCTTATTTTAACGTTATCGATTTATAAGATTTTGAACTTTTATTATCGTTTCTTCAGATGTTTAACGTTATTTTTCTAAATTCTCTATTTTTACAATTCATAGACTCTTTAATAGAATTAAACGATTTATTAGTAAAATTATCAAATTTATGTTTAAACAAGAAAGAAAAAAAACATGTGTTGAGAATATATTATGAAGCACTGCCTTCAGAATAATATAACATTGCACCGTTTATAAAATTATAATATTACACCTCATGTCACCACATGAAAATATATAACGCATTTCAAAATCGAATTCCAGCTTTTCCCATTTACAATCGGAAAATTTCTTTAGCAGCATGCTATAGAGATCTTTTGGAGATATCTTTTGGAGTGTATCTATTAACAACATACACTCCAAAATTTAGTACAGATACTTCAATTGAAATTTCCCATTCAGCAATTTTCTCTAATAAAGACAATTGTATTCCTATACCTTTCTGCACCCTGTATATGAGGTATAGAATTTATGTATAAAGAGTAATATGCAATAGTAATAATAATAATTTAAAAGCGTATACTCAATTTAAAACATACTCTCCACCAATTATTAAGCAAAGACAGTATTATAATCGATTTCTTTTGTGTGTCCCTGTAAATTAATAAAAAATACTATGAATGGTCTGTTTTAATGGTCTGTCTTTCTAGCTGACCAAAACGGCGTTGCATGAGGTCCTGATAGTATTCTTAAATAAACTTGAAATTTGTAATGCGGTCCATACTGAGAGGGGTACAAATGGTGTAAATTATCAGCGTTCGACTCTTTTAAGAGCCCAGGCTTCGTTTCTCTTTTAAATTTTTTTTTTTTTTTTTTTTTTTTTTTTTTTTTTTTTTAAGAAACCAAAATTTTAAATTAAAATAACTAACAAATAATAAAATTAGAAGATAAGGATTTGTTACATTGAATTTATACACTTTTTTTTATTTAAACATTATCAATGTGTAAAGAAATAAGAAAAATATATATATTATCTTTTCTTCAAATGTTTAACATTATTTTTCTTCTTTTGCTTCTTTTCAACTTTAAAGAACGTTTAATTGAATTAAACAATCTATTAGTAAAACTATCAACTTTATGTTCGAAACATTGATTTAATTACATGCTTAATCAACGTAATTTTTAATTAATGTATTTTACTGTTATTTTTAATTGTTTTTCAGACTTTTATTTTCTTACTAGCTGACACACACGGCGTTGCCTGAGGCCAAAATCCTTAAATAAACTTTAAATTTGTACCGTTGCTGTTCTTACAGAGAAGTGTACACATGATTCAAATTATCAATATCCGATTCTTCTAAAAACCCCGGCTTCGTTCCTGTTTTCTATTCTTTTCTTGTTCTACGCCGAAATTGTAAATGAAAATAATTAATTGATAGTAATTCAAAAGTGAGAATTTGTTATATAGAATGTATGAACTTTTCTTTTTTACACATTATCGATTCTTTAGAAATGGAATTTTTATTAACTTTTGTTCATATGTTTAACATTCTTTTTTTTCATTCTTTTTTTTTCCAACTTTATATAATGTTTAATTGAATTAAACAATCCATTACTAAAATGAATACCTTTATGTTTAAAAGATTCACTTTTTCTACATGCTGAATAAATATAATTTTTTAATAGGATACATTTATGCTCTATATTTTCGACGATATTTTTGAAAATGTAATATTTAAAATTTTAAAAGAAATGTATTTTTTAGTTTAGCATTACAGAAGCTTTCATTCGATACAACACACGATATAAAAATATACTTTTTTCAAGTTAACCTAAATATCCCCTATACATTTTTCCTAACTATATTTTTGAATGTTTATTAATCTGTAAATATATGGGTAAATAGTCTTTATTGATTCCCAAATTTGTATTTTTTACGTTCCATAGTTTGTGAGTAAAATGGCTGAGACAGACAGGCACAGGGGTGATCTTATAATGATTCCGTTTTTGCGTTTTAAGCACGGAACCATACAAAAAAAGTTTTATTTTAAATACATGATCTAAAAATACCTCTATGTCAAAAAGATGATTCATTGTAATTACTTCATATTCAAAACTTCATATCATATTTAAAATACAATTATACTAGCAAATTAAGCAAATCTTCTAATGATAAATCTTAAGTATCTTTGTGGCTCAAATATGCTGATGAAATCAAAAACAAAAATTTATGTCTAAATAAACAACACCTTTTAGTTTTCAAAATTTTCTATGAACTAAACTTTCATTTTTCTTTACTCCAACCGCCCCCTTGTTCCGAACGAAGAACTTCACTGATTGTAGGAAAATCCTAAATCTCTAGAGTCTGAAGCTAATAATTGAGACCCGTATCTCCGGGAATCATTTCTTTTGATTTGTATCCCGTGTTGCGGTAAAAAAGGAATGAATATTTTTTTTTTCCTTATTTAAATGATATTGATTCTCGAGAAAAGTAATTCCTTCTCAGGAGTACTTTTTGTACAACTACGTTTATTCTCTAAAATTTAAAGATTTTGAGAAATTTATTTTTTTAATGCTAAGTGTTTATAAAGACCCATTTAAGGATTTTTTTTTTATTTTTAGCTAAACTTTATTGAAAGTATTAAATTATAAAAATGATAATAACTTAATTGATGTAATAAAAAGTATAGCATGACAAAATATTAAATTATAAACATGATAATAACTTAGTTGATGTAATGAAAAAGTGTATCATGTCAAATATTAAATGAGTGAGATTCGCTAAAAGAGGATTAGAATGTGGATATGATAAATCACTGGCCGAATATAATTGTTTTTTCTTACCTATAAGCTACTGAAATACGCAGTAGTTTTAGAAAAAAATTCTGTGATATATCATGGATTCAAATTCAAATTTAAGTTTTCAACATTTAACTCGATTTTTTAAAAGCTTATAAAAAAGAACAATTTATCGACATTTAAAAAAATTCCAAGTCTTTCAGCAAAAAAAAAAAAAAAAAAAAAAAAAAAAAAAGGACCAAATTTGCAGGGTCAAGTTGATTAATGAAGCATTTACGTATACAGAGGTCAATTGAATTTCAAAATTTTCCTGCAAAAAATCTTTTTTTGTTAAGTTTTACTTACTGTGACTTTTTCTACTTACATAGCCGAAAAATGGATTTTAAAATTTCAAAATCGTTTTATAAAAAAATTAAATTTAATTTGACTGTATTTCAAGAATAACGTAACTAGAAAAAAATCGATGTTTTCTATCTGTGAAATAGATGTTACTACTTTAACGTATTTCATTTATTTTACGTTTATTATATTCTTCGATTTATTTTAATCTAGGAAATAGATTTTCACTATTCTATAAACATTGTATTAACCTTTGAAATTTCAATTGCAGCTACGAGAAAACCTGTAGCTATTACTAGCTTAATTATTACTGCTATTGTTTCGCTATATAATTAATTGTATTCACTGTGATCTCGAGATATTTAACATGCTATAAAGATTTCTTACATTTTAAAATGATATAAATTAGCATTAAGTTAATAACATACATTAGACAATAGATTAAGTTACATTTTACGTATGTTCTTAAACATTTCACTGAATTTACAAAGCTTTTTAAATACCATTTGTGAATAAAATTAATTTATCTTTAAAGAATCTTTATAAACTTTTTTAAACGGAAAACAATTATAGAAATGGTAAAAGTGTAAACAAAATATTATTTGCAAAGCATAACACTCATACCAAATACTGTATGATCGCGATGAAATGCTGTGGAAATAAGAAGTAATAAAATGAATAACACAATTTTCATCAATTTTACTAATACGTGAAATACAGGCAAATGATTTTTATTCCAATCTATATATCAAAACATTACGAAACTGAAGTTTTTTTCGGGGGGGGGGGGTATAAATATTTTTTGTTCCAATATATTAGTAAATGTTCAATGGCAAAAAAAAAAAAAAAATGACTTATTTGTGAATAAATGGAAAAGTGTGCAAATAACAAGTTTTACGTTTGTGTTTCTTTGAAAAATGCTGTTGTTACATTAAAATAATCTATTATTATTATTTTTCCATAAAAATTTCTTGAAATACATTGAAATGCATAACTATGAATGTTTCTTGAAATACATAACTATGATGAATAACTTCTAAAAAGGAAAAATACACCAGTTTGTCAAAACATGGAACAAAATTTTTAACCACAAATGCAGTAGATATTCATAATAAATTTCACACAACTGATTGATGTTACATGACTGTTGATATGGTCATACCTTAAAGGATCATTTGAATACATGATGCGCCACGAGCGGTGTTTACAGACTTGCAAGTGTCCGATGCTGAAGAAATCAGCTTCTAGATGTAATGATGTCGACTTAACCCTAATGATGTTTTTCTTTAACATAATCATACTAGCTTGTTACTTTCAAGTAATTTTAGCACTCAATACAAGTCAAAAAGATTCAATTTGGTGATGATCAGGACAATTCTGAGCCAATTCATACGATGAATGAAATACTTCTGTTAGAGAAATAAAATGCATGACATTTTATTATGTGGCACAAATGCCAAATGCAAATAATATTATAATATAAAATTCAACTTATTTTTAACCATCTTAAATATTCTTTACCACTTTTTTTAATTCTGTATACTATTCCCATGGATATGTATCGATGTAAATAATGCATGTTATTATTTGTAAAATCAAAATTAGTTCAATTTTTAAGATGTAAACAGCCTTTATCTTGAAGATAGCATTATTCTTTAGAATATAGACTTAAATGTCCCCATTCGTATTTTTTTCAACAATTTCATATTATGCATTTGATTTCCGGAATTATACATGTGACTTATTATAAATAGTACTTGTAAATTTAATAAAAATTGTACATTCTTCTTTATTTATCATCGGGAAAAATGAGGATGGAAATTTAGTAAAAGCAAATGTTAATTAATTTAAAGCATCTTTTACTTTTAATTTTTCTTCGAGACATTATAGCTGAAATTTCTTGACTTGGAATTGCAAAGAAAACTTTCATTGAAGGACCTTGCTAAAAGATACTGCCACAGAATGATTTTTTTCTCATTAATAAATTAAGTAATTGTATTAGAATACATGTAAATAGGTTATTATGATATACTAGGGATCAAAATTAAAATTTTAACCTTTCAGAATCCGAAGCGGAATTCTAAAAATTTATTTTTTATTTAGAAATTCCGAATTCAAACTAGAAAGTCGAAATAGTAATTTTTGCTTTTTTTATTGACATTCTTTTAAAATTTAGGATAAAAAATAAATAAAAGAAAAATAAAGCAAATATTTTTTCTTTCAGAATTTTAAGCTTGAATTGGATATTTCTCAAATAGACGCCTATATACACTATAGATGCCAATAAAGTATTCTATTGCTGTGCATGGTTTTCGTACAAAAAAAATCCCTTTCGGCATGGCCTATAGGCGGAGGTAGATTTCGAAAAGTTTTCATCTCAAAAAAAAAAAAAAAAAAAAAAAAAAAAAAGCCTATTTTTACTCAAATGCCCATTTTGGCAATATATTTTGAATTATATTCTTACTTTATTTAAAAAATTGAACAATATGCTCATTATATAGTTCCTAAATAACAAAAAACTGTTAATTAAATTCGTTTGACAGCAAAATTGAATTTAAAAATGAGTCATAAAATAATCAATTTATTATTTTAATACATCCACAATTCTTTAATCAAGATCGCTTTGAGAAATTTTGTGCGAAGTGCCAACTTTGACAGATTTTTTTTAAATATATATTTAGCCTTTATCAAAACTCTGACCAATACGGCACATTACACAGTTCCTAAATAACAAATAACTGTCAATTGAATGCGTTTGAGAGCAAAATTGAATTTAAAAATGAGTCATAAAATAAACAATTTGTTATTTGAATACAACCTCAATTCTTTTATCATGATCGCTTTGGGAAATTTTTTTGCGAAGTGCTTACTTTGACAGCTTTTAAAAAATATATATTCACCCTTTATCAAAAAATCGACGAATACGCACATTATATAGTTCCTAAGTAACAAAAAACTGTCAATTGAATGTGTGTCAGAGCAAAATTGGATTTAAAAATGAGTCATAAAATAACCAATTTGTTATTTGAATACCCACAGTTCATTAATCATGTCGCTTTGGGAAATTTTGTGCGAAGTGCCCATTTTGGCAGCCTTTTTTTAAATATATTCTGCCTTTATCAAAAAACTGGCCACTCCGTCACATTATATAGTTCCTAAATAAGAGAACCTGTAAATTGGATGCGTTTGAGAACAAAAAAAGATTTAAAAATGACTCGGTAAAAACGCAATTTCTTAAATTTCCGCAAATTTTAATCACGATAACTTCGTGAAATTCTGTTCAAAATACCCTTTTTGGCAGCCTTTTAAAATATATATTCTGCCTTTATCAAAAAACCGCCCAATACGTCAAGTTATATAGTTCCTAAATAATAGGACCTGTAAATTGGATGGGTTTGAGAACAAAAATGAATTTAAAAATGACGCATAAAAAACGCAATTTGTTATACTTAATGAATTTTTTAATGATGAAAACTTCGGGAAATCTGTTCAAAATACCTTTTTTGGCAGCCTTTTTAAAAATATATTCTGCCTTTATCAAAAAATTGGCCAATACGTCGCATTATATAGTTGCTAAATAATAGGATCTGTCATTTGGATGCGTTTAAAATCAAAAATGAATTTTAAAATGAGTCAGAATATAAGCAGTTTGGATTTGAGGTTTTTTCTCCAACTCCTATTTTTGTTTAATTTATTTTTGCTATAAGAATTGGTTCTATGAAAAACTTGTCAATATAAAAATTGTAGATATTATTGTGAAGATGTAAAATAAATTTAATTAGATTTAATTGTTTAAGAATTGAGTAAGTTATGGTTTTTTTTCTTTTTTCTCCCCCCTTTTTCTTTTCGTTTTTAATTTTTTTCATCGGTAAAAATTGGTCCTATCAAAAACTTGTAAATACAAAAGTTTTAGATAATATTGAGTACATTTATATAAAATTTAGTTGGATTTGATATCTTGAGAATTGACGAAGTTATGATTTTTTTTCTCCCAAAAACCATGTTTTTTTCGCCCCTTGAGCCCACTTTTAACTTTATCAAAAATCTGTCACGCATAAACTTTTTCCTCATTTTTTAGAAGTAATATAAACTTTAAACTGATTCGATATCTATTTTAATTAAAAAGTTATCGCGTTTTTTCTGTTTTCACAAAAACCCTCCTAACTTTCACCTCCTTGGTCCGATTTTGCCCATTAACGAACTTAACCGAGATTTTATGCCCTTTGATTTTATGTAAAAGTTTGATGAAGATCTGAGCATAATTATGGAAGTTATCGTGTCTAGAAGAAAGTGATATACACCGATAGATAGATAGATAGATAGATAGATAGATAGATAGATAGATAGATAGATAAACTTTTTTACTGATGGTAGTTTTGGGGTCTAGGAGTCATGATTCGTGTAGATACGCAAAAAATTTTCAGAAATTCCAACATGGGAGACAATGCAATAGGTAGTATTTCATACGAAATCTACCTAAAAAATTATGTATTGCATTTAAACAGCACATAAGGTACCCTGGTGTAATAACGCCACGTTAAGGTTCTACCAGTTTTCACGGCTTAGTTTTAGATTGTATTTTTCAAACAAATATAGGATCTGATACAGCAACTTACTGACTATCTATATAAAATAAAATAATTTAACAGATATGTATTCATAAAATGTAATGGCGTTTTTTCTTGACCAATGCTATTTGGCGTTAATACCCACCTATATGGGTAATAACGCCATGCAAACAAAACTATAAAATAAGATGGAATAATGGCATGTGGATTGCCCAATTCTAAAATTACAAACTCTACAGCTCTAGAAATTGACAAACTGCAATCTAAGGTATTTAAAATGCACAATTTTTTTGTGACTCTGAAAGAAAAAGAAAGCTGTGATGGTGGCGGGGGAGGAGGCAAAAGAATATCAGATTCTAAGCTACGTTTTGCTTAAAAAATGACCATTTAAATAGAATTATTAGAAACATTGCACGGATTATTTGAATCAGTATTTATATTCCCATGTATGCATTCTATGCGATAGAAAATATTGATTTTTTTGTGAAAGTGAAAGAAAAAGGAGTGAGAGGGAGCTTCAACAGAATATAACACTATGTGTCTATTTGCTTAAAAAGTCCCACTTAAATATGATTATAAGAAACATTGCATGGTTTTAACCATTCATAATGTAATATTTTAATCATGTGAAGTTTTATAATAACTAGAGTTATATGTAATAAATATTTTTGTTAAACCTTAACTGCTGTTAGCGTCTCACATATCGCTGAGTTTTTCAAGTTTCAGAGTTTAACTTGCAATTTTTAGTTTAACTATAGATACCGGGAAAATTTTGTTTAATTTGGAGTCCTATTACTATCTCTAGAAACTTTTGAATAGCTGAATTTTATTTATAATATTCCTGTATCTAAGGTTCCATACAAAAATAATATTCTAAAAGTTAATTTAACATTTTATTCATCGTTAGATTAAGCGGTCTGACAGGCCGCTCACAGTAAGTTATGCGACAATTTTTGTCACAGCAGTTAAGGGTTAATACTATTATAGTAATCTAGTAAATAGTTTTTAACCCATAACTCCACACTAAGGCGGATTCTCCAAACATGCAGTTAAATTAACGACGTTTTAAAAAGCATGCTTTAATAAATTTTTAATAAATTGAATAAAATTTTTGATTAAAAAATATTATCCCAAAGAGACCTCTTATTCAATTTTATACATAATTCATATGGTTATATATCATTATCTCTATATTAGCAACAAAATTAACCTTTAACTGCTGTTAGCAATCTGATTAAACACTGTACCCACCCCCCCCCCTCCCGCAAAAAAATAGCGTTTAACTTGTATTTTCCAGATTAACTATAGTTACAATTGAAATTCTCTTTCGTTTGGAGTTCTCGTAATATTGTTAGAAATATTTGAATAGATTAAATTTAATTAGAATTAATTCTGTACAAAAAGTTTAGCGCAGGAACAGTATTTTATGATTTTTAATCATGGATCGCATTTTAATCTGTAACTAATGTTACCGGTCTCGTAGACCACTAGTTTTCTTTTAATTTTTTAGTTTAACTTGTAATTTTCAGTTTAACTGCAAACACTACCGAAATTTTGTTTCATTTGGAATTTTAGTACTATCACCAGAAACTAAATAGGTGAATATTAAGTATAATGCTCTTGTATAAAAAGTTTAGTACAAAAACACAATCCTATGAGTTATTCCCGCCTTTTATTCATATTTCAATTTTGAGGTCTCACAAACCGCATCACATTCATACGTTACAATTTCTGCCACATCAGTTAAAGGTTAAATTTATAAAGTTTTGAAAAACCGAACGCTGAAAAAGCGGACAGTTAAAATTTCGAACTCAATTGAACAATCCAGTGGAAATTTAATAGAAACCTGATTTTGAAGATGTTCGAATTTGAATCTCGAAAACATTTTGATATAGTTTTATTTACAAGAGTTGAAAATTTATTTTTTACATTAGTAAAAAAAAATAACATAATAAAAAATAAAATAGAGAGATTATTTTTAAGTATTGGGCACCCCCCTTAATCTTACCATTTCAACAATGATGATAATGCTGTCCCATATTAATATATAAACCCCCTTCGGATATAGTTCGGCCACTGTTGGGAATCAACCGGGGTAATAACGCCAATCCCTGGCGTTATTACCCCGGGATACTTATTGCGCAGTAAATCCTAAACTACAAATTATCTCGAGAAGATATCCAAAATCTTCTACAACAATTTGAAAGTACATGAAATACACTACAAATTTATTTAATAAACAAAGTATTTCTGGATAAAAAATATAGTCTTCAGATCAAAAACTTTATCTCGCAAATTTTAGATCAAGCGTTAATTTTAGTTGCTTGTAAAAACAATAAGACCTAAAAATGAAACAAATTAACTTGAAGCTGTTTTTTGCGATTTATATGACTCAAAACCCTTCTGCGCAGAGCACATGGGTGTCATTTACCTGATTATTTCATAATTATGTAAAATATAAGCACTTGGCGTTATTACCCTGCCTGGCGTTATTACCCCAGGGTACCTTATATTGAAATTATATCATTGAAAGTGTAGTAAGTGCAATATTAGATTTATGATAAATATGCATAAAATATAACTTTAAAGAGTACGTTTTCTGTACTTCAACGTTTAGAGAAACATTTCTAGGTGTGCTCTGTTCTTAAAACCACTTTATACAAGTAATACAATACGCAAAATATTTATTATGTACTTTATCCACAAAATAAATATATTTTTTTACTTAATCATTTACCATTTAAAAAAATATCCGGAAAATTATAGCAAATCCAAATTATAAATAGTTTTATTTTAAGTCATTTTACCGTAATTTCCGGCGTATAATCCGCGGATCAAACAATTCTTTTTGGACCCAGAAATCTTATTTAGTGATTGAAGACAAATATTTACGGAGATCTAAGAAATTACATTTTTTCAAAAATTTCTGGGTCGAAAAAGGACTGTTTGATCCGCGGATTATACGCCGGAAATTACGGTACTTTTTTTCCGAAGAATATAAACTAAGCCTGCGAAAGTTAATTAACTTTCCGCCACAGAATGCCTCTGTAAAAGGACATTTATAATGAAAAATTCCATATTAATAGCTCATTTTTACCTGGCATTGTCGTGTTAAAGTAATTAAGCTGAAACGCCGTTTTGATGCGTAATATCAGGACATCAAAAGAAATATTTTAATCTGTTACATCTCTGTGCAGAGACAAATTTACTAAATACAATATACTTTATGAGTTTATATGCTTAGTTTTTAAAAGCATTTTTAGGGAGTCTCATATAATTTAAATTCTTCTTCTCCAGTTCAAAGTTAACGCAATTGGAGATCACACATATATATATATTTAATAAGTATTGAAATTACATAAATCGTTGTAAACATATTTAATCCATACCTAAGACTTTATAAAATTAAAAAAAAAAACCTTATAATGAAAAATAATAATAAATGCAGTTCAACTTATATTGCGAAATGATTTCACACAATATGTCACAATTCGAATGATAACATAGAATAGATATATCAACATAAAACTTTTATTAAATTGAACATTAAACTGTAATTTATAGAATGAATTTATAATTTGTCAGAATATCGCAAAATTTCAAATATAGGAGAATGATATTTAATGCTACCTTGCACCATTTTTTCAAAGCAAAATTTTTTTCTTTTTTACATATGCTTTGAAAACATTTGCAAAAGAAATATACTACTAAATTTGTTTTATAAAAATAGTGGTGCGACAAAATATGAAAATATTCGCATGTAATTTTTAATTTGCGATGCCCCACGTACATAAATTCTTTGACAAAAAATACTTTAAAAATGCAATATAATATAAAAAGTGAAAGACAAAAAATGATAGAAAAAGTTAATGATTAAAAAAGTCAGAAAGTATTTATTTATCTACGTAATATTATTTTATTCGATAACATACTGGTTAAAACTATTTTAATAATAAAAAAAATTTGTTTGTATATTGATTCTAAATTAAATGATCTTGTGGATCATACTGTGTTAAAATCTTTTAGAATAATAACTGCACAGTACTTTTTTTTACTATATTATGAAAGTTATGTTTTACATTTTATAATGCCTTAAATAGGGCTTAAATATACTACAAATAATTATGTAATTTCGATAAATATTTTGACATTTATGAGAACTTGAATTTACATCACTCTTGCACAGGCAACTGAGATTTTAAGTAATATGATACCACTTAAAGGATGACGGTTAATAATTATCAACTATCGAATTTTAAAAGGAATAAATTCAAATGGCTGATTTTGTTTACATTTTTCAAATTTCTTTTATTCTTTTACTTTATTTATCTGACAATTACTATTCCAAATAAAATTCATTTTCAACACAATCATGTCTGATATACTATTAATAATACATGCTCTTTCATCGAGTATTGTTATTCTTAACAATTACCTAGTTACGTTCTACATATAGACATAACAGTATATGGCTATGCCTTTCTTATTACTTCATTTATTTTTTTGACTTTTAATAATAATAATAATAGTAAACGTTTACTTAATTGTCTACGCACCGTTGGTGATTATTTTATTTTATACATATATTCCATTCTTTAAATTTAAGGCATAAGTTACTTTTATAAACCAATCATATGTGATAAAACGAAAAAAAAATCTGTAATACTTTCTCAAATTCTGTTGTAATAAGTTATTTTGTAAACATCTTCAAAAACTCTTCCTTAGCCTATTATCATATAAATATTAATTTAATAGAGCTTAAATTAAGTAAATTAGTTAGATTTCAGACAATGAGATAATCTTTAAACTTGATAAAGTCTATTTGGAGAACTACGATTAACGTTATTAAAATAAATCTGTTTTTGTTCTCAAAAGAAAAAAACCGAAAGGGTTAAAAAAATCTTCAATATTAGTGGCTAAGAGAAACCCTAAAATGATAATCCATAAATGAACATTTAATACTAGAAAGAAATAGTTAAAAAGACAAAAAATGCAAAAAATATCCAAATTAATATTCTGTTATTTTCTCTTAGCTCTTTTAATATGAAAAATAAAACCTGAACTTTTTTATATGTAATTAAAGTTATTCAACCGAATTCCTCCATAAGAGGCATTTCTAAGAAAGATCGCATCTTAATAATTGCTTTTCTCCCCGGTTATGTCAAGTCAAAATAATTAAGTTGAAACATAATTTTGATGCGTTATTCTTAAGCAGAATAAAAGAAGAATTTTAATCTATTGCATCTATGTGCTTAGTTCACTTAATGAATGACATAACACTAACCTAAATAGAAAAGGTTACATTCTACTTTTTATGATTCTGAAGAGCTCAATTAATACTTATAAAAAATGGGGGTACTTTAAATTTTAATTTATTCTGAAGTATATAATACATAAAATATTCAATAGAAAAATTTATTCAAAATATAAACAATATTTTATTTCGCATGTGAATAATAAAAATCCTACTTTCAGTTTTGAGAAACACCGAAATCACTGGCGATAAATTTATAAATAAGATAAAAAAAAACTTTGTAAAATCACCATAAAAAGAAAATTAAACAGGACGCGTTTTGAGCTTCAAAAATACAGCTCGTCATCAGCTAATCCAAACACGTGTCACAAGGGACAGAGTGGTGATCCACTCTGTCCCTTGTGACATGTGTTTTGATTAGCTGATGACGAGCTGTATTTTTGAAGCTCGAAACGCGTCCTGTTTAATTTTCTTTTTATGGTGATTTTACAACGTTTTTTTAGCTTACCTACTTTCAGTATTAAAGTATTTAATTAGAAAATAACGTTAAAGTCGGATGAACACTTAAAAAGTTTTTACATATGTTAAATTTAAACGTTAACATTATAAAATATTGAAAAATATGAAAAGAGCATAACATCTAATAATTATATGGATACACTTTTTTTAATTTTAAAATTCATAATTTATATTTTATAAATCATTTTTCTCTTTACACTTAATTTAGAAATTACTTATTTTTTTTTTTAAATGGAAATCAACAAATTTTGAAATATTTTTTAATATGACATTTACTAAAATTTCCCCATTTATCTAATTAATAGCTGAAAAACATATAATCATACATATAATAAATCAATTTCCCCAAATGTTTTTCTAAAATTACATGTCTAGATAGCATTTCAATAAATAATTTCATCTCTAATCATGACAAAATAAAAAATTAGTTTAAAACGTACATTTGATTTAAAGTAATATAACTATGGGAACATAAATAAACTTCTGCTTTGTTGCATCTTTATACATACTTGACTAGCTGATTACATCAGAACGGATGTATAACAAAGAACAATTTCAGTTTTTGTATTTAAACCTTATGTTAATGACAAATGTTTGATTTTGTACTCAATGACAGAGATACCTAGTTACCTGCTATAAATTTTCAACATACGAAAAACCTTAAAAAAAACTTTTTTTGTAGAATGTTGCTGTCTCACATTTTTAGGAAAGTAATTTTAGCAATTTTAAGTACCTTAGGTGTCAGCATTTCAAAAAAAGATCACATATTTTAATGTGGAAAACAAACTTATATCCTTTTAATCGAACAAGTATGAGTGTAAATCGATTCTGGTATACTGTTAGGTTTATTTCGTTTGACAACAGATACACAAGAGTAAAACATCATCAATATGTAAAACTTAGCGATTCGTGATTTATAGTCTATCCTAAATCATAACCTATTAAAAAAGTATATTTGACGGGAAACTAAATGTTGTCAAGCGGCTATTTCCTTATCGAGGATGAACAGGATTTGCACAATATTTGTGTCTCATCAAACTTGGTAAATATAGGATAAAATTAATTTGGAAATGTGGGAAAAAAACTCAACAGTTAGCTATCCCATTAAAAACTTTTGGCCCCATAAAAAACTTAGCCTATTTTGCAGATATTATTAAGAATATCTTTAAAAATTCTGCAGATTTTTTTAAGGTAAAGCAGCAGCTGCATTTTTTTCAGATTTCAGTAGAATTTCGCAGAAAATTGAGATTTTTTCAGATAATATTGGGATTATTTTAAGGGGGGGGTATGCATCGAAAAAACAGGTGCACACCGTGAAATAAACCATGGTGGAAAAGTTGTAAAACACTTGGTGATTCTGGACGAAACACCACCATGAAAGGCATTTTTTCTTCTCCTTCTGTGGCTAAGCATTTATTATACCGAGAGCTCACACTAAGAAAAAATATATGCATGCATTCCTAGAGAAATGAGGTCATCTAAATCGCGTAAATTTTATCGATAGAATTTGGATTTCGTGATGATATAGGTGACGTATGTTCCAAAACAGAGCAAAGCTGACATTGTTATGCGTACATTCTAATGCATCATGCCAAAATAATTAAGATAACGAAAGTGAATTACAAAATGATTAATTTTTAAAATGAAATGAATTATGTAATAGAATGAATGGATAAATTACTGGAGCAATAGACAACACACGCACGATATACAACACAAAATCTTTGTCAGATCCGTTAGTAGACATTATTAGAATTTAAAATATTCAGTCGAATGTCTGTGGGAAAATTTTAAATCAGATGGACATTTTACATTTTACTCATGTTCATGAAAAATCATGAAAATATATCTAAAATGTAAGTGCTTGTATTTCTTCTTTGTTTCATATTTTTTTTATTTATTTCTAATTTATTTAACTGTATTGATTATTACAGTAGAACCGACATGTTTATAATCTCTAAAATTACTGAAATATAGTTAATTTCTAAGAACTAATTAAAATATTATTTTTCAATTATCTTTTGTGTATTAGTGAAAATAATGGCTGAATTTGCTACACATATAAATTACTCCGTTCGTTCTTTTATAAGAAAAGCATGTGATCATTTCATGTTCTCCCGAATGATGTCAAATCAATGTTATGTTACATTTTTAACTAAACTAATTTAACCTAAAAATTAAAAATTAATTAAAAACTTCGATTAAAATAATTCATTTAAATAATTATACCTAAGGATATCAAAATAGAAGTTTTATTACCGTTACTTTATAACTTGACTGAACATCCAGTGGTATATTAAAACATTAAATATACAATGTCGCATTTTCTCTTTAATGAATAAAGACGAGTACTGTATGTAACAGGTTAAGCACCAAATCTGATTTGTCTGTCTTTTTTTTAACGTCGAGATCTGCTATTTTAAGGGGACAGATGAACTTTATTTGAGCAAAATCGTCGCCAAAATATCTCTATTTCTGTGGTTTAATAGCACCAAAACAGTTTTTTCTTATTAAAATATCATTTATGAAGGTTTTAAGACGTAAATAATAAAGGCAAGTGTATTTATGTACTTTAAATCTGTTTTCCTCAAAACTAATTTTTCAACGTTTTTAGATATTTGAAACTCTTCTTGTTACGTATTTTTTGATCAACATTTATGAAATTGATAAAGAAGTATCCTGGTGTAGTTTTAAAAAAATTGTGTAAGCTTTTTAAAATTCGTCTTCACTTAGATAGTCAAATTTGGTATTTTTATTATTAAAAGGCAAAATATTGATGAAAACTATTATGGAATTTAGAATAAAAATCTGTAAAATATTAACTATTGAAGAGAATTAAAAAATCTTACAGAAATTTGATTATAATAGAGTTTTGAGTGGATAAAAATGCAAAGCAAGAAAATATCTCAGAAATTAAGACACGATTAGCATTTTAAAACTTCGTTTAAAAATATAAAAAATTTAATAAGATTGGAAATTTTTTTGAAAGTGTCCTATATGCTTTTGATGAAATGTATATATGCACAAAATTTCATATTGCTATGATGAAAAAAAAAATAATAACGTCCATCGTCCCCTTAAGCTCTTACTAAATATAACAATATCACCAAGAAAAAATATGTATTCCTTAACTTTCGAAGGAATTAACTGTGCATGTCCCAAATTGCTGGTATGAAGAAATTGCATTCTGCAGTATAGCAAATACTTAAATAAACTGCTACACAACCTATAAAAAGACAAAGAAGTATAAAGAACTATAAAGTATAAAGAATGCAAAAATATTGTAAAGTACGCTACCAAGAAAATGCGTACTAATTCGGTACAGAAATGGCCTGAAAATGTACTAAAAAATTTGCCACATTGTGAAACATGTAAAGGGTAACCGTTTTGACGTTTAAGAAGCTTTAACAAAAATCATTAGAATTTTTTGTAGGACATAATTAAATAAATTATTTTTATTGAAATTACATAAATTTTTGTTCGAATGTAGTTATATTACCTTTACATTGTATTTTATACAGTCAGTAATTAGCAACGGTTGCTATGTGAAGGAAATATTTAGTGGTAACCGGTCTCTGTCAGTCACCGGTGATAGACGGAGTCCGAAGGCAAAGTTTAGCTTCAGTCACTGATGAATTTTGTAACGCTTTATATTACTTAATTTATATGTCTAAACAAAATGGAGAGCAATTTAAATATACATAGTATAAAAATATTTAATTAAATGGTTTAAAATATATTTAATTAAATAGTTATGTAATTTATATTTTATTAGAGAAATTTGTTTATGCAACAATGGATAAAACAAAATGTACGATAAATTTAACTTAAATGAGTAAGTTTTATCATATAAAAAATAGTATTAATTAAATATTTCTGTAATTTGCATTTTTTAAGTTCATTTTTCAAACAAATGAAAAAATAAATAAAATTATGGTATTTTGACTTTAAAAGACTAAATTTTACCGTCTACGTTTGATTCTTACTGTGTTATGCAATTTTTTTAGTTATAGATAAAAATTACAAAGTTTATAAATTGTTTAATAAAATAAAATAAATGAACATTTTGAAACTATAATTAAGTTAACAACATAATAAATATTATTTACGTTTACAAAAAAAACTTTAAAATTAAAATATCCCATAATGTAGCATAATGTTATGATTTAGTAACTTTATGACTATTCTAATATAATTGAATGTACGGTGACTATAAAACTATTTTTCTTTATCATAAATTTACAAAATATTTCTATAAAACTATTTGTCTCATTTTATTACATTTATTCATTTTATCATTTTAACTAACATATCCTATACTGTGTTGTATATTAAAAAATGAATCATGAATGACATTTTAGTGTTTTCGGTACTTTACAATATACTTTTGTTAAAGAAACATAGTACCAATATTCTTTCTTATTTATTCTCATAAAATTGAGAACAAGATATTATTGAAAATTCAAAGATTAATTAATCAATAAAATTCAATTATATTTTCCCCCATTCTTGTATGAAAAACAATAAATGAAATTGTTGAAGATATAATTAATTTCATTCACCATAAGATTTCTTAAGAGGACAGTTCTATGAATTATTACATCTTAATAACTCGTTTTTCCCCCGGCAACGTCAAGTTAAAATAGTTTAGTTGAAACAGAGTGCCGCTCTGTTATATTACGCTTAAGGGCGTTAATAGAAATGTTTTAATCTGTTGCATCAATATGATGTATTAACTTAGTGAGGGGTGTTACGGTATACGTATTACAACAAGTATTCTATTCAGAATCTCCAAAGTACGTATTTTAAGTCTAATAAAATAAAAAAATATATAATTCAATTAAACAGAATGGTGTTACAAAAGATAATATAGGAAACTGTTACTAGTTAAATTTTATGTAATTAGAAGGCAAACTGCCGAACAGTAAATCTTAATGCATTCGGGAATGACATAAATGACATCACTAAAATAGAACAATTTTTATTTTATTGATAAAGTATGGAATAAATGTTATTGGTGTAAACAACAGAATTGCCCCAAAAGTGAACGCATGTTTTAAAAAATTGAACAAATAAATGAATTTATATCAAAATATTTTGAACTACTGAATATAATACAATGATATATGAGGATAATGATTGTAAGATGATTTTAAACTACTACAAAATATTTTGAACTACTGAATATAATACATTGATATGTGATGACAATGATTTGTAAAGGTGAAAACAGTAATATTTTACGATGGGAGAATCATGAATAAGAAAGTGCAGATATGAGTTATATGGTTTATTCTTTAACCCTTTATCTAATGATGGTACTTATAAGTACCATCAAAATAACTTATTATAAAATTCTTTTAATACATCCGTTAGTTGTAATACTGTTTAGAATGAGTTACAGATACATTACTTAATTTTGTTCCAAAAGTATTATAGGTTACACAAAACAAAACTATTTTTTAAAGGATGATTCCTTTTGCCTTTGAATCTTTTCAGCTTTCTTGGCGCTGAGGAAGTGGGGTGGGGATTTTTCAATTTGAAAATATTTCTATATTTATATTGTAAGAACATCATATTTGTACATTTTTTAGTTCTACAAAATACTAAAAAACAATTTAAAATAAAATATTTGAGTGGGGCTATACATATTGCACAAAATCCTTGTATATTCAAATTTAATTAATCCTTCTAAATCCTCCAATCCTTCTAAAATCCTTCAAAATTTTATTACATGATTATGAAAATCTTTTAATTTGGTTTCAAAAAATTACGTAGAATGCTTTAGAATGCAAAATTTTCATGAATTCATAGTTTGGAAAGTTAAGGGTTAATCATTGTCTTTCTAAATATGTGCTCTAATTTCGAAGACAAAGATTAAAATTTGAGGCTGTTCAACATCTGACACTATGAATACACTACAGAGTGAGACACTTCAACCAATTCACACTCTCATGTAGCACCTTACATTTGGATGGCCATGCAGATTATTGTATTTCTTTAAATTAGTGCTATCTTATATACACGTAATGAGCAGGTTGGACCGATACATTCTTATTAGATCACCACACTGGCAAATCGCGAAAAACTGTTTCTTTAGGTGATAAAAAGAACAATCAAAAGCCCCATATTGCGTGAGTTTTTTCTTTATTCCCGTGTGTAGTCAGTATTTTCATTCACTGTTCTAAACGGTTGATATTGTTACACGAGTCTAATCACACTATTCTCTATTCACTGCTCTTTTTAGATTTCTGTACTTATAAAATGAAAATGGAACTATTATAAAATCATTCCCGTGCCACAGCCATTTTTCTCATAAATTATGAAAAGTGAAAATCTCAGTTTGGGGTAAGTAATAAAAATTATTGACCCACGTATTTAAAGATTATTAAACATTTACAAATATATATAGAAGTGGGGTACGATGGGTAATTAAGTTACATGAAGAAAAAAATCCTTCCTTTATATATCGTGAAGAGTATCTTGTGAAAGCTGTTGTTACGCTGAACTCAAAAATATGTTTGTTTTAATTGTAAGTATTATGTTTTCAGAGATATCGTCAAAAATATAGTGTAAAAATATATTCCCCCAACAAATAATTCCGAATCTACTGAAACTAAAACTGCGAAAAAATTAACGGTGATAGATGCTACTTTAAATATTTCAAGAACACTATAGTGATCATTCTAAATAGCATAGTTATTGAGAAATGCACATTTCTTTGTTACGAACAAACATAGATTTGCGGGATTAATCAATGGTGTTAAGGTGCGTGGGAGGCACCTATCATAGCAGAAGTATGAAAGCGTTGTTGATAATGATTTTTGAAAAAAAAGTAATTAGCTGATATATTAAGCCCGAAACACGGGGACGGTTTGTGCAAAATGATGAAGGCGGAAGCTTTGCATTGTGTATATCATCTATTTTTAAAGCCCAGATAACAGATTTTAATAATATAATTGTGTAATGCATTACCTAATAGCAGCATGAAAGAAATAAATTTCATTCTAATAATTTCATTCATACTAATTTAAATAGCATTAATCCCATACATCAGGGTTCGTACGCGTAAGAAATTAAAATAAAATTCCATTTTAATATCAGTTTTTTTTTCTTACATATTATTTGCTTTATTTAATGGAAAGCATTCCTTACTTTGGATATAGCGGCCATTACGTTACGAAATTTTTGGTACTATAATGTCTATTTTTTGTAATTCGTTATACATGCGAATACTTAATAAAAACGATAGGTTTAGGGATTAGTTTGCATTAAGTGGGTCTCTCATTATGACTCTTGTGTATTTAAAAGTTAATTATAAAGATGTCTGGAAAAACACGTCAAGATCGAGTGTGGCTTTCAAAATTTGCCACCCTTTCGACACAAGTTTCTTTAGTATAATGCCAAGTTTAAACTTTGATCAGCGGTTTTGTGTAAAGTACACTGGGAAAAGAAAAAGTTATTACGACGCAGAATTTAGTTTTATGAAATGCCATATGAAGTTTAACTAATGCACTACCTTTTATTCATAGTAACTATTTAAGTTCCTTATAAATAGATAAGGATAAGATAAATAAAAAGAGTTATGCAGAATAGTGATATTTGATATCATTTTTGCGTCATATCTCTTTGAACTTTTATGGTGTACCCATTCATATTTTTTTTGGATATACAGCTATAACCAACACTACTTTGTATAGTTCTTTACAAAGTGTTATTATTCTTTCAGAAACGATTTTCTTTTAATAATACAGTTAGCTCCTTTACGATCAGAGCACTTTGTATATTTTTTTAATCTTTAACCTCTGGTTTTTCAAAACAGAAAGATTTCTGTACTTGAATTGTGAAAATGCTCCAATTAAATGATATAAACTTTACAATAAAAAAATAAATAGTGGAGATAATGCATGATTTTTAAGTGAGTTTTGAGAGTTTTAAGTGGCATGTATGCACGTCGCTCATTCCCAAGGAGTTAATAATACATAAATACATATGTTTATTGTACGGAACCAAATGAACGCGAGAATTACTCGCATTTGGCCATTTTTTTTATTATTTTTTTTTACAAATCCCCACTTAAAAAATATATTTGAAACATTTTCCTCATCTATTTATTTTATTGTTTCCATACCTAACCAGTTATCTATATTTTCCTTATGACATAACTACTTTCTCTTTTGATACTGATTCTCTTAGCACCTAACATACAAAGTTAAAAGTATCTAAAACTAATTTTCGCTTTTTTTTTCGGTGAGAAAATTTATATCTTGATGCTTTTTGACCACACACACTAAGGAAATTCTAAAGAATGAGACGATTCAGCCACCTCACCGTCCCATATGTCAGATTACAATAACATGGTCACTCACACCACTCTAATCATCTAGATCAGGCTATATAATAGAAACGCAATGGATATGTTGGGCCGAAATTCTTTCTTTAGATCGCCACTATGCCAAATCACGGCAAAATGTTTCATAAGGCTATAAAAGGAACAATTAAAAGCACCATATTGCGAGAGTTTATTTATTTATTTATTTATACCCATTTGTAGGCGATATTGCTATTTAAATTAATGAATGTTTGAAGTTGTATGACGAGTTTAATTATATTACTGTCTATGCATCGTTCTTTTTGTTGGAGATTTGTTTTTCTATATTTTATGTATTTCCACAGCAAAAACTGTCATTGACATTTCCTTTTCTTTCCTGATAATCTCCGTTGCTCACCATGAACACACATAGAATATGGTATTTTTTTTCCATAACTTATTCTATTACATATATAAAGTAGAACCCGTCGAATTACGAGGAAAGAAATTTTTAAGGAAGAAACTGTTTCATTGAATTGTAAAAAGCCTTCAAATTTAATTACAATAGAAAATACATCTCATATTGTAAAGTGTAACTCTAAATCAAATGATATTTAAACTAAAGTTAACAAAATACTATTTCCATAAAACTCAGTTTTAGAAATTATTAAAATTAAATTTTAATCGTAATGTAAACAGAAAAATATAATAAATATCTATTGTTATGGCAAATTATAAAATACGGTATTCAAAAAAAAAAAAAAAAAAAAAAAAAAAAAAAAAAAAAAAATTCTACATTGATTCATTATAGAATTTTCCCCTGTGAAATCTACACCCGATGTCATTTTCATCATCTTAAAGTTTACATGTGTACCTCTCACATCCGTGTTCCCCTGTAAAGTAAAAAAAAAAAAAGTATTTTAATTTAATTATTTTAAAATCAGTCGAGACTTAAAGTCTTGATTGCTCTTAGCTGGAAACAGATATTAAACTGTTTACATTTTTTACGTGTAAATAAAAATGTAAGGTTAGTTTGTAATAAACTAAAAATCATGTAATTGATAAATAAAAACAAAATAAAAAAATTCCCCTAGTTTTAAAATAGACTTTTTTTTTTGCCCATAGCTTTCATTTTAATTCATTTTTTTTTCACTTTTTATAATAAAATGGCAACGAAAAGTTTGAGTAATCTTTTTTTGCTACTACTTGGTTATGAACTCGACCAAAACACTATCGCCAAACTATAAGATTAAATGCCAAGAATGCATTATCGTGAATGTCACATTCAGTGACATTAAATATGATACACATATTAAAAACATTATTGAGTGGTTTTTATTTCAATTTTTTTTAGTATTTTTATTAATATTCTACTAATTATTTGTTTTTGTTATTTAAAATAATAATTATGTCAATATGTTTATTTTGGCTCTTAATTTTGCGAAATTGGTCGATGGGATAACCTACTAGTACTCTTTTCTTTTCTCCTATTTTTTTATAGAAATGAAGTGCTTTTGTTGCCACGATTACAAAAATGATTTTAAAAACAAGAAAAAATTAATATTTCTAAAATAAGATACAGTTTTCAAACAAATTGCATTTAAAAGCATATTTTCGTCCGTATATGATGGTGCTAAAATTGAAAGTGTGGAATGTTTAGAAATTTAAAAATTTGCAATAGCAAGAATTGCAAAACCAAATTTTCATTTCAAATTTCAAAGTGTTGTCATTCGCAAAATGACGTATGCCTTACGCACAGATACGTTTGGTCTTTTTAATATAGATATCTAACCAGCAATCCATCATCACTCTATAACATATCCACTTCATCCTTTAATACTCATTTCTTAGAAGCGAACACATAATTTTTAAAAAAGCTAAAATTTATTTTTTTAACCGTAATAATAATAGTTAAATAATCAATCCTGTAAAAATGTTTCTGCTTCTACAACTTTTATTTCTACCCCTCGCTTTAACACATCTGAATATTTTTTATATGCAGAAATATTTGCTTTTTTTTTTTTTTTTTTTTTTTTGTTGTTCTATTATGTTGTTTCTTTGTTGTATCAATAAATTGTCAAGTATCTTTACTTCTTGCTTACCTCGTTTAGTACCCATAAGAGAACAAACAGCGTTTAAAATCTTTTTAAAAATATTAATTTTATTTTTTTATATCCATTTATTACATCCATATTATTGTCTGACAACAATATACATTTTAATCGTCTGCATAACTTTCTGGCTTTTTTCTTTCCATCCTCGAAATCGAGCGATTCTAAGCACAGTAAAAATAAAACATTTTGCTTCGTTTTTTCGAAGTTTATTTTTCTCACCATCTTACCACGATATATTCTTATATATCAATTCATAAAAAAAAAAAAAAAAAAAAAAAAAAAAAAGCTTCACTACGAATCAGTTTTGCTATCTTTTCATTATTATTCTTATTTGTCCTAGGGTCGACCAAATGACAACGAAAACCATCTGTTGGAACTGTAGATAACTCAATAATCATGTATAATAGGATGGAATGTGGCATTTTAGAATTCAAGAAGTGTTTCAATCACGAAAATTAAATGGCACAACGCCCCCTTTTCCATAGAGAAATCATCATCAGGCATATGTCTGGGTCATCATAAATTGAATTGCAAGAATTAATGCCATCTTTTTTCTGAATTGTCGTTAAATCTCAAGGTGTGGTGCACACACAAGAAAAAAAAAAAAAAAAAAAGAAAAACACCATTTATGAGACATCTTACAGTACAAGGATATTCTCACTCAACAAAATTATTGAAGTATTTACCCAATCATAACCGAAAAGTTTAAAATCGTAATATTTAGTACATAATGATTTTTTTTAAATATTTGTTTAATTTCAAAATAATTGTTCAAAGGAATTTAAAAATATATATATATTTAAATTTCATATTTTAAATGATATTTGTTACTGATCCATAATAAAAACATTCATACTTAAACAGCTTAAATTTTTGTAGCATGATATTTCTTTTATTAAAATTTCAAACACACATAGTATAGCAGGAATTACAATATCATTTATTCTAATGTATTTATTGAGTCTAATGGTATTTCATTCTCAAACCTAACAAGCGAAGTTAAATTTCAATTATCTCCATTATACTCGCAAGATATGGAAAAAGAATTGCTCAGCATCACCTTATTCAAATTTAATTACGGTTCTTGTAATGCTGCAAAGATTGTGTATGCAAATTCATATGAAATTCAAATTCACGATTTATTACATGAAACACAATGCTGGTTTGATGTAAATTTAATTGTGATGAAATTTTAATATGAATCTATTCAAAGAAATTTTTCGGTATTTTTGAACAAAAGAAATGAAAAAACTTTTATATGGACAGCCTGCGTTTTTTTTAATATTTAAGGTCAAAATATCCTATTTTATTTTATTTTATTTTTAGCACTTTCCAACAAAGTTGAAAAGTGCTTATGCATTCGGTTTGTCCGGCCGTCTGTCCGTCTGTCCGCGCTCTAACTCCCGTAAATATACTCGGATTGCTATGAAATTTTTATACGTTGTTGAGGTTTACCCTAGCACGAACCCTATTGAAAATGAAGTATGTACCATGATTAGTTTATCTACAGAGAGAATCAAAAGTTTCCCATTACATTACGGCCTATGGGGAAAAATCGTTAATATACTCGGATCGCCATGAAATTTTAGGACGTTATTGACGTTTACCCTAGCACAAGTCCTATTGAAAATGAAGTTTCTACAATGATTAGTTTATCTACAGGGCGAATCAAAAGTTTCCCATTACATTACGGCCTATGGGGAAAAATTGTTAATATACTCCGATTGCCATGAAATTTTAAGACGTTATTGAGGTTTACCCTAGCACGAACCTTACTGAAAATGAAGTATCTACCATGATTAGTTTATCTACAGAGAGAATCAAAAGTTCCCCATTACATTACAGCCTATGGGGAAAAATCGTTAATATACTCGGATTGCCATGAAATTTTAGGACGTTATTGACGTTTACCTTAACACGAACCCTATTGAAAATGAAGTTCCTATTATGATTAATTTATCTACAGGGCGAATCAAAAGTTTTCCATTACATTAAGGCCCATGGGGAAAAATCGTTAATATACTCGGATTGCCATGAAATTTTAGGACATTATTGACGTTTATCCTAGCACAAGTCCTACCGAAAATGAAGTTTCTACCATGATTAGTTTATCTACAGGGCGAATCAAAAGTTTCCCATTACATTACGGCCTATATGGAAAAATCGTTTAAAAGGAATTTTAAAGATGTTATACCCTGTCAAACATATTAAAATATGAATTCTATAAAATATAAGGTGAAAATGTAGCTATTATTTGTTTACAGGGCCACACAAAAGAATTCCATTAGATAATGGTAAAAGGGGGAATTGTGTGTGACATATTTTAAATATATTAAGCTTTTTCATGTATAATAAAATTGATATATGCCACTGAAGCTTAATATAAATTATACGCTACTGTCTTGCATAATATGAAGTACATAGCATTTACAGGGCCATACAAAAGATTTCAAATAGTATATTCTTTCCGAAGTACCGTATATGTGTTCGATGATGGCTGATGGAAGGATGAATTGCATTTTAATTATGATATTCGCGTTTATATTTCGCTAAATATATGCACATTATATGGTGTGTATAAATGTTATAGTTGATATACAGGGCTACCCAAAAGAGCTCACCAACGTTACTGAATATGAGCGTAAATTGTTTAAACGTGGTTCTTAAATAAGCTATGCATTTTTACTCTGAGCTGCATTCAATTTACTGAGAAATGTTTACGGGATATAGATAAAGGGATATACAGGGCCACGCAAAGAATTCGCTACATGGACGCCTATGAATGATGATTTATGAGAATGTGATTTCAGTTATTTAAAAGTGTTTTAGTTTACAATAAATTTTAGCCTAATGCTGACGTGTAATAAAGGTACAATGTAAACTACAGGGCTGAACAAAAGTATTCAAGTATATTTCCATCTAATAGTATCAATTGCTGAAAAAGAAATTTCAAGCTACTGGGATTTTCTTGCTGAGCTAAATTTGCCCATTATATGAACTGACATATGAAATACAGGGCTGTTCTAATGTACTGGAATACATATTTGGGTATATTTGGCGATACACTATAATTTCCCTTACAAGATTTCATTAAGTGTTGGAAAGTGCTTCATAATCTATGCTTAACGCATGATTTTTCTTACTTGTTTATTTTACCGCAATTAATGTTTAGTACACTTTAGTTAAAGTTTTTATATTATCTATGAAAAATATGAGTATTTTCTGCTTAGAATGACGTCAATTTCGATAATGCAAAAATATAGTGATCGAAACTGGACTCATATTGGCTTGTATATGTGTTATAATTTTTAAAAGATTTTGTACTGTTGATAGGGAGTGGCAATACAATAGACATGATTGGAATGTACAAAAAAAAAAGAGATACTTCTATAAATTTAAATTATGGAAGTTGGTAGGAAAAATGGACAAATATTGGTCTGATAAATTTTTTTCAGCTTACTGGGTAGTTTTCCATATTTAAAATGCATGTATAGAAATTTTCATGTAAATAGGTGAAGGATTTTAGCATAAGAATTTTAACAGTCCTTTATTTAAAATAAATCTTTTGAAAAAATTATTTCTTCTTTCAAAGAAAAAAATAGATTTAAGCTTCAGATTTTAAATGATAATTGTTACTGATCCTTTAAAAAGGAAACTATTCATATTTCAACAGCATCATTTTTTGTAACATAATATGTTTTATCCTATTAAAATTTCAAGCAATCATAGTATAGCAGGAATCTCTGAATCATTTATTCTAATGCAGTTATTGAGTCTAATGGTAATTCAATCTTCAACCAAACAAGCGAAGTTAAATTTCAGTTATCTCTATTATTTTTGAAGGATACGCATGGAGAACTGTTCAGCATCTACTTATTCAAATTTAATTGCGAGTTCTTGTAATGCTGGAGAGATTGTGTATGCAAATGCATTTGAAATAAAAAAAATTCGACTTTTTACATTAAATACAATGCTTGTTTGATATAAATTTTAACATGTGATGAAATTATATATAATATATATACAATAAGATGAAATGTCTTACAGAATGATTTTTGTATTGATTGCCAAAAATTCGCTTGTTTTTAATATTTAAGGTCAAAATATCCTTTATTTAGTTTTATTTTATTATTTTACCGTACTTAATGTTTAGTATACTTTAATTGTAAAGTTTGTTTTTTTCTTAATCGCTGAAAACTGAGCATATTCTACATAGACTGACATCAAATTATAAGTTTCATGTCACTATAAGGAATAATTCATAAAGATAGTGATCGAAACTGAACTGTTATAGGCTTTTACATGTGTTATCATTTCTTAAAAATTTTTGTACCGTTTTTAGGTAGTGGCAATACAAAAGATATGGTTGGAAATTACAAAAAAAAGAGATACTTCTATAAATTTAAATTATAGAAATTGGTAGAAAAAAGGACGAATATTGGTCTGATAATTTGTTTAAACTGACAGGGAAGCATCCCATATTTTCAAATGTAGGTATAAAAAGTTTCATTTAAATCGATGAACGATTTTAGAATAATAATTTTAACATTCCTTTACTTAAAGAAAATATTTTTTGAAAATATTCTTTCTTCTTTAAAAAAAAAAAAAATAGATTTAAGCTTCTGATTTTAAATGATTTTTGTTATTAATCCTTTAAAAATAAAACTATTCAAATTTCAACAGAATCATTTTTTGTAGTATAATAAATTTTATTCTATTAAAATTTCAAACACTCATAGTCTAGCAGGATTTATTCTAATACATTTATTGAGTCTAATGGTAATTCAATCTCCAACCAAACAAGCGAAGTTAAATTTCAATTATCTCTATTATATTCGAAAGATATGGAGAGAGAATTGTTCAGAATCTACTTATTCAAATTTAATTACGAGTTCTTGTAATACTGCTGAGTTTCTGTATGCAAATGCATTTGAAATATAAATTTACGATTTATTACATTAAATCCAATGGCCACTTGATATAAGTTTAATTGAGTTAAAAGTTTAATATGAGCCTTTTGCTAGAAATTTTTTCGAGATTTTTTGAGCAAAAGAAATTAATTTTTTTACAATGTACATGAAAACCATAAATAAATAATTATATATGTATGTAATAATATGACATGTCTAACATAAAGATTTCTATATGAATTGCTAAAAATTTGCTAGTTTTAAATATTTAAGGTCAAAACATACTTTTTTTTATTTTTTAGAGAGAGACAATATTAAAGTAAGAGTATAAGCAAATGATTTATCAAGGTGACCTAAAATGAACTTTCAACATGTGCTGTTGCTTTCACTTAAAATAGTAACATAAATTTCTCAAATAAAAGAATAAATTTTTTATTATTTTTTTTCTTTTATTATGATTATAATACTTAAAAAAAATTGTACACATTTTTGTTTTTGGTGTTATTTATAGTTAATTTACCTTTATTTTT
Organism: Maratus speculifer; assembly: GCA_964019185.1. NCBI lineage: Eukaryota > Metazoa > Arthropoda > Arachnida > Araneae > Salticidae > Maratus > Maratus speculifer. The sequence goes on along the minus strand of OZ025297.1, from coordinate 173,892,930 downwards.
TAAGTACGATTTTCTGCAGAACTTGTCAATGTTGGAATACGTTTGGAAATCGGAAACACTGTTATCTTAAACTCTTTACGTCGTTTGCACCTGAAGAAATGTGTGCTCATTTTTTTTTTTTACCACTAAATTTATACATCAAATTTTGACTATTATTATTATTAAGCGTTACAGCGAATGAACCATCCAAAACCTCAACCTTAAATCATTGGAAGATCGCAGCAATGTGATTATGTATAGAGATGGAAAATGTAATCACAATGACACTATTTAAATTGAAACTTTCTAAAATGTATAAAAATTAAAATGGTGAATCTCTTTTATTGCATATTAGCTGATCCGCCCTTCGTTGCTCGTGGCACTAACATCCGAACCCTCAAGAGTACAATACATTGGCAAAAGACTGGGAAATTATTACTCTTATAAGAATAATTAGGTAATTATTAGATATTTTTCGATTTGTTCGCCTCTAATAAATGTATTAAAATTATTTTTACCATTAACGCACAAACAAATATAAATTTATAATTTAAGAACAAGTACAAAATAATAAATTTAATTTATTTATTTATTTTTTTAATAACATAATCATTAATGGATGGTACAACACAACGATAAATATTTAATTGGTGTACTTTGCTATTAAATGGGCTTAAATTAATAAATTTTATCTGCTTAACATTCTGCTTAACATTCTGCAACCTTCTTTATATTTATATTTTTAAGTATTCAGGAAATATATTAAAAGTAAATTTTGCCTTAATATCCTCATTATTATTATTACTTGTTTGTTTATTTCTAAAGAACAAATTATAATTATTTGTCAAATATAATCATCTGAAATTGATAAAAAAAGTGTTATTCCATTTTTAGACTGTTTTTTTATTAGTTACAATAATCATATTGTTCAAATTCATGACACATAGTGGGAATTACAATGTTTTGGGGTATGTTGTAGATGTGGCGCACAATGCTTTGAAGACTTAATGATTTATTTCTATTTATCATCTTTTTCATACAAAGACAGTACTTTATCGTGTATCAAATAACATAATTCTTTAGCAAATTTCTCTAAAATTCATTTTCTGTAGATTTCTATAATTAATGTCTTTTTCAAGATCTCTTTTTTCATTGATAATAAAATACCATTTTACGTAGATTAATGTTTGTAACGGTGAAATAATTTCTTTTTTAAATACTTTAAACGTAGCTTCTATGCATTTAACTTGTAATTTAAAATTAACGAACTATCATTTCATACTAATTTCTAAATGATGACTCCTGATTTTCAACTATTCACAATTCATAACTTTGAATAGTTACAATCAAGGTATGCAATGCAATCAAATTGAGGGCCAGAAAAGCTAGTAAATGCACTTTTTACTATAGTTAGTGATCAATAGATTAATTTAGTATTATTAGCATAAAAAGGAATTCAATGCATGGACGTGGAAAAATTATTGTATTGATTAAATATAAATTTTTTGAATTTTGGAGTATAAATATAAAATATATATACACTGAATCGACTAGTCAAATTTATATTACAAATATATACAATATCTCTTAAATAAAATGAAACATTTATATTTTTACAGTGTTTTTAAAATTCTATGTTTATAGCAATTTTTAATATTGATTTGCAATTGAACAAACATTTTCTTAGAAATGCTCTGTCACATATTCAATATAGCTAATTCGAAAAAAAATTGTTAGTTGTAATTTATTTTAATAGATTTTTGACTTATGTTTAAGAAATGAACTTATTTCCATAGAAAGAATGCCGCTGTACTATATTCTTTTAGCAAATGTAGTAAAATAATGTACAATTAAATAATACCTTTGAAAATATTACTTTTCTTCACATAATATTTAACGCAAACCTTAAATATATTTATATTTAGGCAAGTAACAAATACATTTTCAAAAAACTATTGCAAGTGACTAAAGCTTTGTCCTTTATGTAATATGTTGTTTGCATTGATTATTTCTCATTTCATTTGTTGTTGTTGTTGCTGCTGTTACGGGGAATAATAAATTCCTTCTAGGAAAATGCTAATTATACAAAACACACAACTAAGTCAAAAACGCATCATCTAATAATTAAGTTAATTAAATAAATGTCTTTAACGACAAGTATAGTGTAGTGCTACCAATAAATGAACGGATTTCAGTGAATGAACAATACGGTATATCACGAAAAACTTTTTTTTGAAATTCAAAATTTCAAGTTGATAAAAGTTGTTACTATGATTATATACTGGGTGTTTCTAAATTCATGGTCCATACTTTAAGGGGTGATAGTACACATCAAGACAAACAATATTTAAATAGGAAACCAAGGGTCCCAAAATCTTCCGAAGGAGATAGGCGCCATTAAAGTTTAGGGTCCAAAAATTCAAATGATTATGAAAAACAGAAAAATTGGTCGATTCGTTTGCGGTTTTCACTAAAATTATTCTTTATGTCAGTATTTTCTTGAAAATAAATTATAAAGATAAATTTCAAAAACTGACGATAGAGGGCGCTTTAGACTTTAGAGTAACGAACAACTATTTTTTACTGTTATTTTTTGCATCTCATTAAAGGTTTCGTAAGCTTAGACTTAAACTTAAATATTGAGCTCAAAATCTGAATAGTTGGAAGCAGTTAAGTAGCACAAACTTAACTGTGTTCAGAGGGTTTCAAATTCAAATGATTATAAAAAACGGAAAAATTGGTCGATTGATTTGCGGTTTTCACTAAAACTATTCTTTATGTCGGTATTTTATTGAAAATGAAGTATAAAGATAAATTTTAAAAAATGCCGATAGAGGGCGTTTTAGACTTTGGAGTAACGTACAACTATGTTTTACCATTATTTTTCGCATCTCATAAATTTTTTTTAGAATCTTAGACATAAACTTAAATTTCGAGATGAAAATCTGAATCGTTGGGAGTGGTTAAGTAGCGCAAACTGAACTGTGTTCAATGGGGGTGGGGAGGTTCAAATTTCAAATGATTATTAAAAACGGAAAAATTGTTCGATTCGTTTGCCGTTTTCGCTAAAACTATTCTTTATGTCAATATTTCCTTGAAAATAAATTTTAAAGATTAATCTTAAAAAATACCGTTAGAGGACGCCTTAAACTTTGGAGTAACCAACAACTATTTTTAACCGTTATTTTTTGTATCTAATTAAATGCTTGTAAAAGTTCAAACTTAAATTTTGAGCTCAAAATCTGCATCGTTTTGAGTAATTAGGTGCTGAAATTTGAAATGTGTTCCAGGGGTGGGGAGGGTAACATTTTAACTCCTGAACACTGTTCAGTTTCCGCTTCTTAACCCCTCCATCGATTTAGAATTTGAGCTCAAAATTTAAATCTAAGCATTTGCAAGCATTTAATTAGATACAAAAAATAACGGATCAAAATAGTTGTTCGATACTCTAAAGTTTAAGGGGCCCTCTATCGGTATTTTTTGAAATTAATCTTTAAAATTTATTTTCAAGGAAATATTGACATAAAGAATAGTTTTAGCGAAAACGGCAGACGAATCGACCAATTTTTCCGTTTTTAAAAATAATTTGAAATTTGAAACCTCCTTACCCCCATTGAACACAGTTCAGTTTGCTCTACTTAACCACTCCCAACGATTCAGATTTTCATCTCAAAATTTAAATTTATGTCTAAGCTTCTGAGAAAATTTTATGAGATGCGAAAAATAATGGTAAAATATAGTTGTACGTTACTCCAAAGTCTAAAGCGCCCTCTATCGGCATTTTTTGAAATTTATCTTTATAATTCATTTTCAATAAAATACCGACATAAAGAATAGTTTTAGTGAAAACCGCAAATCAATGGACCAATTTTTCCGTTTTTTATAATCATTTGAATTTGAAACCCTCTGAACACAGTTAAGTTTGTGCTACTTAACTGCTTCCAACTATTCAGATTTTGAGCTCAAAATTTAAGTTTAAGTCTAAGCTTACGAAACCTTTAATGAGATGCAAAAAATAACGGTAAAAAATAGTTGTTCGTTACTCTAAAGTCTAAAGCGCCCTCTATCGTTATTTTTTTAAATTTATCTTTATAATTTATTTTCAAGAAAATGCTGACATAAGGAATAATTTTAGTGAAAACCGCAAACGAATCAACCAATTTTTCTGTTTTTCATAATCATTTGAATTTTTGGACCCTAAACTTTAATGGCGCCTATCTCCTTCGGAAGACTTTGGGACGCTTGGATTCCTCTTTAAATACTGTTTGTCTTGATGTGTACTATCACCCCTTAAAGTTTGGACCATGAATTTAGAAACACCCTGTATTTATCCCCCAAAAAAGTTTTGAAATTAGAAAATATTTAGGTCTCCCGGAATAAGGATGAAGTTTAAACTTTTTGGCGTAAAATGCAGATTTTTATATTTTTAAATATCTGAATATAATGTAATTGTTTTTTGAAAAAGTACAAAAGCATAAAGTTTAGATAGCTATTTAACATTTTAAAAAATATTTCTGTCATTGATTTTATAACTTTCCAGAAATCGAAATAAAAATCTCATTATTTTACCTAATATAGAAGATTTCCAATTTACTTTGTTGGTGGTTTTAAATTTGTTACAGGTAATTATTTTACCTCTCCAAACCTCCAGATAGCATGCAAATAAAATGCATACGCATTTTTAATTAGTTTATTAGTTTAATTTGTTTTGGCTCATAACATTAGAAACAATTTTTTAAAATATCGCGCACACACACAAAAATTAAAGTAAAACTTTGAAAATTTAATATTTAAATGAAAAAGGTTATAAATACAATAGTTAAACATAGAATTTGAAAAGATTTATTCAAAATAAAGATCGATTTCACTGTCTGTTTATCTTAGTGGTTTTAGGCAGTGCAGCAGAGGTGTAAGCAGCTTTTACAATTTGCAACCAAAGTGTTTGTTTGGGCCGTTTGAAATATATAATTCATATTGCAATGAATTGCAATTATGCTTATTAAACAAGTTTATTACTATTATAGTAAAAAAATACTGAATTATGCTATAGAGAAAACTTTTATTTGTTCTTTTCTCTTGAACTGCTGTAGTTGGAGATTTGAAGTGAGGCTTTGTTTCAAACATTGAAATTTATTTTCCGTCCATTAATCTTTACCTAATAAAGTCCTCTCGACCTTTGTGTGTTTAGATAAACTGGTTTAGACACAGATGTGACTTCCTTTAGAATTCTTTAAATTGTCTGTGTGTATGAAAAAACTTTAAATTCATTTCTATCACTAATTCCAGAATCAACAATCAGCTCAGTCTCTTGTTTGTTGAAGTTAGTTATGAGAGGTGGTTCCGTTACTATAGCAGATTGCCAATGAATAAGATCGATGTAGTCTGCTACCTCATAATTAACTTGTGGTGGTTTTAAAACCCTCTATTCACTGAATTCGCTTTGTCAGGCTTTTTCTATCTTTTTGCTTGCCAGAGACCTCATATGTTTTCGAGAATCAAACAACGTTTACAGATGGAAATAGTCTGGAAGTATCGTAAAGGGTTTCTCTGTAGAGCTGAAACCATAAGGGGCATAAACGTTCATGACAAGTTGATCTGGCTTTTTTAATTGTGGAGTTTGAAAAATTGATGCAACAATAAACGCAAGCTTTTCTTTGCCATTGTCAGGCACCTTGCATTGGGAAAAGTTTTCAGGTTTTCCTCATGTCAATTTTGGTAATTCTGCTGTCTGTACAGTTTGATTACATATTTCAGATCCGTGTTCAAATCTTTCTTATTAACGTCTGGAAAAAGACTACCTATTTTGAAATATTCAACGATAGGTAATTTTTGATATTTTATTAAACTTTTATTTATAGGAGCACTGAAATAAATTGGACCATCTGCGACAACAAAAATTTTCTAAGAAGTGATTCATTTAACTGAAGCAAACAAATCACTACTTGTACTGTGTGCTTGAAAGTACACTAATTCAATGCAATTTATTCATTATAGACACCAGTATATATTGCCTATACTACACTCAAGAGTTTTAATAGCTGTCACATGAGTGCGGTGACATTTCGTGTATTTTAGTTTTGATGATACTATGTCTTTCCCAGAACCAATGTCTGGAGTTACATAACCAAAATAAATTGAACAATGTTCTTCTATATCCATCAAGATAAACAGCCAATGAAACCGAGATTTCCTTTGAATAATACATTTCTAATTCAATGTTGAACGATTGTATTTGTAACCCTTTTCATTTAAATATTAAACTTTTTAACTTTAACTTTTATTTGTGTGTGTGTGTGTGATATTTTAATAATTGTTTCTTATGTCATGAACCAAAACAAATTAGACTAATAAACTAATTAAAAATTAATATACATTTTATTTGAATGATATCTAGATGTTTGCCGATGTAAAAAATTACCTATAACAAATTTAAAACCAGCAACAAATTAAATCGAAAATCTTCGATATTTGGTAAAATAATGATATTTTTAATTCGATTCTGGGAGACTTATAAAATCAATGACAGAAACGATTTTTTTTTTAATGTCAAATGCCTATCGAAACTTTATGTTTTAGTTCTTTTCGAAAAAAAATTACTTTATATTCATATATTTAAAAAATATGATAAAAGTAAATTTTAGGAAAAAAAGTTTAAACTTCATCCTCATTCCGGGAGACCTAAATATATAAATTTGTACTTTCAAATTCAAAAATATTTTTGGGGGTAAATATTTCATCATAGTAACAACTTTTTATCAACTCTAAATTTTGAATAAAAAAAAAAAGTTTTTCGTGATACACCCTAATGAACAATTAGTAACTATTTGAACAGAATAAGGTTTGAAAACCTCCCTACTACATGAGGTTACAACATTACCTTCATTCTATTTAACAGGAAGCTATCGCGATCCTGATTAGTAACTGAAAGCACATGACTTCACTTTGAGTAGATGTATTTTTCATGTCTGAGGAAAATGTTGCAACAATAAGGTGAAGTGCTATGTCATTCTATATGCTTGAGAAGAATGCATTAATTACTAATTTTAGTAAGCATACATAGCTATATTTCTAATTGTTGTAATCATTGTAAAATATGTACGATCTGAGAATAAGGATATTAAATATCTGGTTAAACAACTATTAAAAAGCCTATAAATGAACAGCAGTTCGTTCACTGGAAAGACTACATTAGGCTACATTTCCTTCTGAAATAACGATTTGTTTGTAACGAAGATTTTGTGGTTTTTTAATTTGCCTATATTTTAATTTCGAGAATTTTCAACAGTGGTATTAAATGTAAAGATAAAAATGTAAAAAAGTAACAAAAGAACATATACTACAGACACATTTTTTAAAATAATAATTATTGATGTGTTTCATATATTATTTTTATTACGATTTTTGATGACTCATAGAAATATTCTTAAAGATAATTGAAAAATATTGCTTAAAATACAAAGTTTAGAAGATTCAATTATTCTGTATATGGAACTTGAGAATGCTGTACTAAGTGTGAAGTCAGGTCAGCTCAGAATATGGGAGACATCCCTTAATTTTAGTATTTTAAAAACAATGGTGTCTATGAAACTGTGCGGGAAAACGATAGAAAGTCGCCGCATGGGAAATTATTTGTGTTGTCTTTTGAAGAAAGAAAAAACTCCTTGAAGACTGGACCGTTGGAAACATGAAAACTGTATTTACAATGTATAAGGATGAAGTAAAAAGTAATGTTTACAATGTCATGAAACAGAAACATTGTAAATAAAAAAAAAACTCCGTTAATTTTATGGCAAAAACAACTGGCAGCAATGTTGGCGCAGTTTTTGCCGTAAAAATTGCAGTAAAACGAAATGTTAATTTATGTATTACATCTAATTTTGCCGTAAATTTAACAGATTTTACAATGAAGGGAGAAAAATTCATTTTTCGTCATCAATGGGGGAAATGGATAACTCTTTTGTAAAATAATATTCAAGGATGGTGCTATGAACTAAGCAATATGACAATATGTGAACCACAGGTCCACGTGGAGTGAAATTGTAAGTAGTCTCCTGTAGTACAGGATGAGTGCAGGATGTTTGTAGAATCATATAAAAAACATATTAAAAACACCTGAATTTATTTATGAACCATCTTTCCGTTCAACAAAAGTTACGTTATTACTGAAATTGAAGAAGTATGGAGCCAAGATTTTTAGGGAATAAAATCAATTTTTCTTTTTTAAAAAATCTGCAATTTATGATTAATTTCAAGACTTAAAATGTAGCAGTTTTTTTTAAGGAGAATTAATTATCATTCTTTGTTTTAAAACACGTAGATTAGAAAAAAAAACATCCCATAACTTATTTCTAAAAATTGTAAAAAAATAAAAAATTATGAAGTTGAAGAGTTTTTAAATTCTGTCTTTTTATTCACTGGAAAATTTAGTATCCATTCACTGGTAACAATTGTTTGGTTTTTCTATCGATTTCTATTAGAAATCCCCGAAAAATCCAACTGAAAAAAATATGAACATGCTTTTGTAATTTTTTTTTTATCATTTCTAAACCAACAAATGTATTTGCACTGCCAAATACAAATAAGTACAAATTATTAAAATGTAATGAATCATTTTTTAAAGTGCTTAAATGTTCATTTACTGGTTCGATTAGCCTAATTTTTTATTAGAATAAGCATTTAATATACTTTAAAGAAAAAAAAGTAGTTTTGAAAACAATCCTTAATTGCATTGCTTTAATTATTTTATATTTTAAGCCTTATGCTTTCCTGCATGGAGAGAATTGTTAGTAGAACATGTTGAGGTGAAAAAATACCAGTTTGTAACCGTAATTTTTAATTCATATTTTCAATTTTGTAATTAATTATAACTTTACCAACAGAAAAATCTTATTTTCAGAAGAAAAAAATTGCATAAATAACGGCTTGGTTAGATATAAAAATAGCTTTATGTCTGTAACAATATATTTTGTTTCAAGCAAAGAACCCGAAAGAAGATTATTGCGAAAATGTATCATAAAATCTCATGTATGTGGTGCTTTATGCTTTATTTCGCGGGAGAAAACAGAACAAATTCTTATAATATATAATACATATGTTATGCAACAGGAAGGGAATTTCTTTTGAAAAGGAAGAATTCAATAAATATCAGAATTTATGACCCAGAGTTATTACACAATAACTTAGGACAAAATAGTTTTAAAAGCATTTTCAAATGTAAAGATTCAAATGCTGTAATATATCTGCAGAAGGAAATATTAATATCAGAAGTATCAGCGCTTTATTTATAATAGCAAGTTCCAAATAAAGGAAATTTCTGATTTTTTTTTTCAGTATAAATTCTTTTTTGCAAACATCTATATTAAACATTTCTTATAAACATCCTATCTGTACAATTATAAATCGGAAGTATTTACAATTAATATCGGAAGAAGACACTTTTAAGAATATGAGTTATGTTTTACACACATTCAAAACATTTTCTTTCTTTTAGACTTGATAATCAATATTTAATCGACATAATCAGATTGAAATTCTGATTTTCAAATTAAAAAATTGTCCTTTAATAAAAAAAGGAAATTATTTATAAACATTGTCCGTTACGGATTCTTAGTGTCTTCATTTAAAATTATACTTAATGAATATGCATTTAAACAATAAGTAAATTTCCAAGCCTTTTCTGTTAAAAAAATATATTCCCTATATATTACATACACGTATTTTACTCTCCATATTTTAATGGTTTTGTAAAATATCAAATTTATTTTTGCTTTCTTAAATTGCAAGTTTATTAAGCAACAAGTTTTTTAATTTAGGGTACCTTTTTTAAATTGACTTTGTAAAGTAACTAAAAAGCGCGAACAAATTATATTGTTTGTAAGAGTACTGCAGAAACATTTTGATGCATTTAAAACATCATATCTACAGTTAATAAATCAACAACAAAAATTCAGAACTGTTCTTTTGATTTAGTTAAATTTTCTTTACATTCTTAATATAATTAAACATTCTTAAAAATTCATTTAAGAGTCCTTTTGGTTTTATAAAAGTATATTTGCATCATTTTACAGTCTTTTCTTTATTGACCAATCCGATTTAATTTTTTTCATCTTCATGTAGCGAAAAAAATGTACTTTCAAGGGCATTTTTTAAATGTTAAATGGACTCGGATCCTTTATTTTTCAGAAAATGATGATAAGATAGATCTTCTGATTTTGTGCTTAAATTATTCTTTATTATCCATAGTATATTCTAATGAAACTTCGTAAAGATACGAATATTATAAAGACAGTTAAAAGCCATTTTATTTCATTACTCTTCCTTTAAATTTCATAAACTCTTCATTTAAAAGTGACTATTTTCATTTTGTATTTTGTTTTGTGTTGACTCATGTTGATTCATTCATGTTGACTTGCTTTTTTGATTTTTTCGTAATTATGTTGTTACGAAGCGCATACATCGTCGTTCAGTTCGTCCGCAAATCTTTGTGTTTGTCTGTCCGTCTGTTCCTTTGTTCGCATATAACAGAGCAAAATCTACCCAACGGAATCTTTCGAAATTTAAAATTTGTTGCATAATTTTGTCGAATCACTTCAAATTTCATTGAAATCGGAATATAGTTCAACTATACGAAACAATTCAAACCATTCAGTTACGTTATGCTGAATGGGAAAAAATTAATTTCAAGTACATTTTAATGATGTTATATTCTTTTGAACGCAATAAAATCGATATGCATCAATAAACTATATATTAAAATATACATTCTTTACAATCTGTCGTGCAAAGAATATTTGTTATTAATTTACTGGGCCACGCGAAAGTATTCCATTACGAAATGGTATAGATGGCGAGAAACATTGTTTGCGCGCTTCAATTATTAGAAACTATTTCATATTTTCCTAAATCAAGTTATTTCATATGAAATTGACATGCGTTTTAAGGTTTACCGCAAGTTACTTTCTGTATAATAGAAAAGGGATAGTATTTACAGGAAGGCACACAAGATTTCGGCTACATACTGAGATCTGATTATACACCAAGATCTGATTTCTTTAAACTTCAATGTAGTACGAACGCATCTTATTTTCTACGCTTGGCAACTATTTCCGACTTTGTTGTTTTTTTTTTTTCTAATGAACTTTTTCATAAAACAAAGTATCGGATTTACAATACTGTAAAAAGTTTTTTTTTTCTTCTTCACATAGAAATGTTAAATAAATTTAACTTTTTTCTGTAATTTTAAACATATTTGCATATTTGATTTTTAAAACAAGTCCCAAACTAATTAACTTATGGTAAATCCGATACTTAATGTTATACAGCACTCTTGTAAAAATAGTTAACAGAAAAAAAAAACTTAGTGTTTTTATTGTACGAGGAGATACATTTTAAAATGTCCTTAATTTAAGAAACTAAACTTTTTTTTCTAATTATTTCCAGGTAGTTCATAGAAATTTCTTGATAAAATCATTTTCCTTATTATTATGCAAAAAATGTATGTTAAAAAAATTAAACTAAAAAAACTAAAAAAATTAAAATGTTTAAAAGGTACTGATTATGGATTGTTTGCAAATGGCTTTTAAAATAATGTTTTTTCCTGATTTTTTTTTTTTTTTTTTTTTTTTTTTTTTTTTTGTTCTATATCTATCGTTTGCAGACTGCGGCAAAATAACAAATTTAATCTTAAAGAGTATAAATAGGTCAGAATGTGTTCTTGCCTAGTTTTTAAAAGTGAAACTAAAAGTATTTTTATTTTTAATTTTTTATATTTAAATTTCCGTAGAGCGCGCCGTTGTAAAAGTACAGAACTCACTTTCTTTTTTTCCTTAAAACAAAATTCAAGCAGCAGAAGTTGTTAATAACGATTTGTATTCGTTTTTTGGATCTTTTTACCCAGTTTCTGAAAGTTATACGTTTTTCAGATTGCACAATTAGCTGCACCTGTCATTTTAATCTGTTAACAATAGCATGAAATGAGAATGGTTTATCTGCAGCCTTCAAAAAAGCAAATCTTATGCTTAATATATGAAAAGACTAATATAGACGAAATAAGGACTAAATCTGTAAATATGGAATGACTTAATTCTTGTTTAGTAATTCATTATTAGTTTTTGTTCTTTGTGATTCTAGTAGTAAGTAGCTTTTTATATATCTAAACTTCTGCTTTAGTATGTTATAACAAAAAAAGTGTATTGCGACATACTTTCATAAATTGTGATCAGAGATAACTTATATGATATTTGTATGTTAAATTATTTGTAAAATTTTAAAAAATCAGCAATAATTTATTCTTTTTCGCCTGTTGTACAATTTACAACGCGCTCCCGCCCATGTGATGAAAATTTGCGAGCCCGGGGAAAGGTTAAATAATTGTCCGTTTCTATTTCACTGCAACTTTTAGTATATGGAACGCTTGTCAAATCCGCATGGATCAGAGGTTGTCCATGTTCGAGGTGAGCGCATGTCCAAAGTGATTTTAGAACATGAAAAATTTAATTTATTTTCTGGTATACTTTTTTTGTATTTTTAAATTTATTTCTATACTTATACCAACTATATTGAAATAAAATGGATAGTTAAAGGGATAAAACGTTTGAGAAAATTGAGAAAAGAAAAAAAAATGATAGTGGTTATTAGATTTTTTTGTTTGGTATCATTTTCAAACTAAATGTAATATTTCCTTTATTTTTAAATAAAAAAATGTTAAATAAATAAAGATAAATTTAGTTTACTGCTAACTCTGTAACGTACAGGTACCCAGACTGGGTGTCATTTGTACCGGTAGGGTAGTTATGTAGATGAAATGAGGAGCTAATTCTAGATATAAGTTAAAAACCACAGTTTATTTAAACTGCTAGGACTCAGGGAAAGTGGAGCGTCAGTTCGATAATTTCAATAACTTCTCAAAATAACAAAAGATTAAACTCATAACTATACTCACAACCTCGGCGTAGTCTCAGTCGGTGCACTTCCAATGAACTTCTCGTTCAGACTTCAGCTATACGCTAGATAAAATCTTTATAAGACAGCCCGTGGCTGTAAACACTCTTTATTATAAAAAAAAATATTCAACGTAATTAAACTATCTCTTACCACCGGCACTTTTCCTGGATAGCTTCGCTGGTGATAAACTAAGTCGGCAAACGCTGCTGGCTATCTCACTCTAAAACATCATCTCATTCACTGGAGGATAACAATCTAACTCAATATAGCGAAATCCAATTCACCTGGCTGGCCTTCGCCACCTTCTCCTCTCACCCGCACACTTCTCCTCAGCACTGCACACCCCAACTCAAGCTTTTATACGTTGCAAACTGAAGACAGCATTACGAATTTCATATTACTTGTAACCGCGAACTAACTGTAGAACCGAGGGCGACACACACGCTCTAGAAAGTTAAAGTAAAATAAAGGATAGAGGTCGCTTTCATGCTACACATGTTAAAACATTGACGTCACGATTTCACAAAAATGCTAGAGTGCCTTTATCACAAAGGTCACTCCCTCACAACTCAGTCAAAAGAGCAAGTACAGCGTTAGCATGTTTTGTACAATCCTTTAGCAGACATAGAGGACTAATACTAAATTAGAAATCTTTAGTAATGCCATTCAAAAAAAAGTTTTGAATTAAGATTAAAACTATTAAAACTCAGTAAAACGAGTTCATGATTTTAGTAGATTTTGTAAGAAATAGTAGCCATTACATTCTCTTCTATGTAGGAAATTTTAAAAGAAATTGCAGATCTACAAAGATCATGATCCCTAGAACATAAAATCTTATATAACTATCTGTCTATCTATCTATCTATTTATATATATATATATATATATATATATATATATATATATATATATATATATATATATATATTATGGAAACGATAACTTCCATAATTTTTTCACAAATCTTTTCCAAACTGCTACCTAAAATAAAAGGGTTGAGATGATTAAGTTGGTTTAAATGCTAAACCGAACAAGAAGTTTGGAGACACAGAGGGTTCTTGTGTAATCCAATAAGCCCTACAATATCTTAATTACAATAAACATCAAATTTATTTAAAGTTATTGTTATTTTCCCAAACAGAGCCAAAAAGTTTTGTATGACATTTTTTTAAAATAAAAAATGGGCTCAAGAGGAAAAAAATGCAGTTTTTAGGTGGAAAAAAATAATAGCTTTGTCTTTTCTGAAGATTTAAATTCGAATAAAATTTATTATACATATTTTTTTTTTTTTTTTTTACATTATTTAAAGATAAATATGATAAATAGAAATAAAAAATTCCGAAATAATGGTATTTAAAAATATGAAAATTTTCAAAAAATGCATTTTAAAATAGTACTGCTTTATAAATAAGTATTACTTTACCATTTTTATCCGGAGTGTTAATGTTTTACATGTTAAAGTAAATATATTTTTAAATAAACGATATGTTTTTAAAATGAAAAGTTTTCATGGATTTTTGCACAGTTAACTTATAATTCCTTTAGTTCGACAATCGTCAGTACATACGCATTTGTGACACATTTGCATCATAATAAAATGAAAAATGTGGAAATGTGGGTTTATATGGAGAATAATTTATATATAAAACATCATATTTCAAATTCAAATGCTAATTTGAAAATAGCTTGGCAATTTTAAAAAATCAAAACTCTTTCTCATACAACGAAATTAACGCCTTAAAGAATTCGAAAAATTTTTCTTAAGATATATTTCTTAAGGAAGTATATGCATATGAGTGAAATACAGGATTATGATAACACCGTTCAAAGAACCTTAAAAGTATAGGTGTATTAAATATGGTAAAACACGCACATCTCTTTTCTAAAACAGGTCATATAAATGGATTTTTATTTCTCATATTCTACAAATATTAGATTGTATGTTTGGTTGTATTTTGTCTTATAAACTAAATTTACAGCTCATGTATTGCGGGTTTTGCCTTCCCAATAAAATTTTAGAGGAGTACAATGAACCATGATGCTTTTAAAACAAAAGATATCAGTTAACTATTGTGTGTTTACTACCATTTTCCTAGCTTTCTCACATTCAATTTTTTCTACCGATCTTTTTCAGAGAGAAGATTTTTATTTTATTTAATGACAGAAATTTGCGATTTGATAATAAATTTTTAAAATAAACAATATATTTTTTAATGAAAACGTTTTCATCTGTTTGTAATTTGATAAGACAAACATTTTTTTTCCGAAATATTGGTTTTTAAAAAATAAAAAAAATCTCATAAAAATTATTTTAAAATAATATTTCTGCATGTATAAATATCTTTTTACTATTCTCATCCGCATATTAATTTTTATACGTTAAAACTATATATACTATTATAATAACCAATATGTTTTTTAAAATGAAACATTTTCATGCATTTGTGATTTGCTATGACAATAATTTTTTTCCGAAAATAAAGGTATTTAAGAATAAGAAATTACTTATAAAAATGCATTTTAAAATATTATTGCTTTACATATAATTATCACTTTACTATTTGGATCCTGCGTGTTAATTTTTTTGCATGCTGAAAGCAAATATATTTTCAAAATAAACAATAATTTTAATAAAACTTTTTCATGCATTTCTAAACGTATTTTTGTTTTAGTTCGACAATCGTCAGTACATACACTTTTGTAACGTATTTGCATTAAAATAAATTGGAAAAAGTAGGAATGTGAAGTCACATGGGGATAATTTTACATAAAGCACTATAATTCAAATTCAAATGTCAGTGAAAATAGCAGAGTAATTTCAAAAAAACTAAACTCTTTCCCATACAACGAATTCCACTGTTATTAATAAAAACAAATATTTTTTAGATACATTTCTTCAAGGCATATATGCACGCATGTAAATGAAATGTAGAATTACGGAAATACGCTTAAAGAACATCATGTAAGTGTAGGTTTGTGAAATAAGGCGAAACTATTCACATCTAATTTCTGAAACATATTATATAAATGGATTTCTATTTCACATATTCTACAAATATTAAATTGTATGTATGGTAATTTTATATTTTGTGGTATAAACTAATTTTACAACTGATGTTTAGAGCGTTTTGCTTTCTCAATCTTTGTATTTAAATCCTTAGATACTAATCAGAAATATGAACAAATTTGAATATAGATGCACAGTAAAAAAAAAAAAAAAAAAAAAAAAAAAAAAAAAAAAAAAAAAAAAAAAAAACTGCATACATAGAGATTCGATATTGTGTAAAATACATAAATATATTGAAATTATTATTTATTTTCATCTTAACCCCCCCCGACAGCCAGACAAAAAGGCAGAATTGTAAAATTGTTTACACTGTTATTTTTAAAAATATCTAAAAAAGATGATTTTTCTAACATAGTATAAAAAATTTAATAACACATATGAATGATAATTAAAGCCTTGGAAGCTTTAATAATGATAAAGTATTTTAAAACTAAATTAAATTTGTAGAATTTCTCAATTTAAATTCTGCTTCCACTGAAGTAAGACCTGCAGCATAATATTATACATAAGTAATCATTTACTATTTACATCCGGAGTGTTAATTTTTTACATGTTAAAGGCAAATATATTAAAAAAAAAATATGTTTTCAAAATTGAAAAGTTTTCATGTATTTGGTAAACGTATTTTTCTTTTAGTTCGACAATTGTCTGTACATGCACTTTTGTGAGGCATTTACATTGAAATAAAATGAAAAAAGTGGGATTGTGGACTTACTTGGTAAATATTTACTCTATAAAACACCATATTTCAAATCCAAATGCTAGTGAAAATAGCATGGCAATTTCAAAGAATCTAAACCTTTTCCCATAGAACGAAATCCAATGCCTTATGTATTGAAAAATATTTCTTTCGATACATTTCTTCAGGGCATATATGCATATGAATGAAATATAGGATTATGAAAATACCGTTTAAAGAGCTGTATGTAAGTATAGTTTTATAAAATATGGGGAAAATACGTACACCTCTTTTCTGAAACAGGTTATATAAATGGCTTTCTATTTTACATATAATAAAAATATTACATTGTATGTATGGTAATTTTGTATTTTGTTTTATAAACTAATTTTACAGCACATGTTTTGAGTGTTTTGTTTCTCAATCCTTGAATATACAATGCAAATATAACAATCATAAATATGAAGAAGTTTTAATATAGACGCCAAGTTATAAACATTTAACAATACAAAGTATTACAGATAATGAGTCGAATGTTAAAATATTGAAATTATTATTTCTTTTCACCATCTCTGACCGCAGGGCAAAAGCGCAGAATTGTAATGTTGTTTTCACTTTAATTTTCTTGTATGTCTAAAAAATATGATTACACTAACATAATATAAAAAACGTAATTACATTTATGATTATAATCCTTGGGAGCATTAATTATGATAAAATGTTTAAAACCTGCATTACATTTGTAGAATTATCTCAATTTAAATACTGCATATACTGCAGTGAAACCTGCGGCATAGTGAACAGATATATCAGTTCGAGGCGGTTAAAAGGAGGGGGGAAAGACTGTGTGTGAAATATGCGAAATTTATGACCTGTTTCGTATCAGAAGGCTGTCTACATAATATACTTACACGCACCCTCCTACTAAATAAACTAAAACACATCCATAAACACCTATTACAAATTTCAATCCTAACTACGTAGCCTGGGAATGTAAAAGTTTCTGTTGCTCCTTGCCAGTGTGACTTTTGTCGCACTTTGATCCGGCCATTGTAGTTTAGGAGGTCAGTTTTCCGACGGAATAATTCTTATTTTCTTATTTTATTTTTGTATATTATTTTACTTGTCCTCTGTCGCGCTAGGTTCTTTTGCGGCCCTCATATCTGTTTTTATTTTTATACCACCTACTACGCAATTCTGGCAACTTAAGCTGTGGCTGAATTCTGTTTTTTTACTTTAATAAAGGCGACGGGGAGGTACATTATGCTCTATAGACTTGTTTCCTTGTCTGAATGGCCCTTCTTTTTCAAAGAAATGACCAATATTGGTGCAATTTGAAATTTATATTCATTGAATTATACTCAATATTTATGGAAGGTTGCTTTTTTTTCATCGGCAAAAACTATTTATTTTAGTCCAATGGCAATGTTTTAGAAATATTCCATTTTTATAAATTTTTGTTTTCCTGGAACTAATTAAAAATGAGTGAAAGATTCGTTTTTTCTTTTGTGTCAAATGTAAAAGAAGTCTTTTGAATATTAAAAAAAATATTTCTGATTAATTTTTTTCTAAACGATTAAAGTGAAAGAAACATAAACTGGAATCTTTTAAAATATGGCATTGGATTATCGCCACGTTAGCAACAGTGCTAATATACATTTTCTATAATACATAATAATAAAAATACTATTAAATGAAAGTAATTATAAAATTTTCCAAAAACATGCATTATCCAATAATATTACGCATTTCAATTTGAATTTAACAACACTCTTATTTACATTTTAATCCATGCTTTATAGATTTAAACCAAGATCTGCACAAGTAGATATGACTGTCGTGTTTGAAGCATCAATACATTTTTTTGGAGGGGTGGGGAAGCAATGCAGATATCTATCGAACTAAAGGCAGTGAAATCAAACCATTTAAAAAGCTTATTGTTCTAAATCATTAATCATTAGTTAAATAAAAGCCTAGTGTAAAAAATAAAGATTGACTTGATTTTTTTTTAACTAGATGTTCTAAAATTAATAAATATATATATGTATATATATACATATATTTATATAAAATATGTATGTGTATATATATATATATATATTGAACAATGCGTTAAAATTTAATATACAATTTATATCTAATATATATGACTTTTTTAATATCTTATAATGCTTTTATATACTATGTATATATGCAGGACTGTAAAAAAAGTCCCCTATATATGGAACCCTAGTAACCTAACTGCTAAGCCAATTTGTAATATATATATATATATATATATATATATATATATATATATATATATATATATATATATATATATATATATATATACATATGCTTATTCGTTCGCGATTGTGATGATTTAAAGCAATATAAATCTCACGGTTATAATTACAGTGAAAAAAATTTCGAAATTTTCGAATGGCAACACCAATTGTTTTCATACGAAAATTCACAGTCGTTATTGAAAAACCATAAATGGCGTTGGAATGATACACGTACAGTGAAACATTGTATTCGTAAATAGTTTAGAAGAAACACCACGACGAGGAATGAAGGACTGACTGCAAGACGTGTTTCTCAACAGTCGGTGTTTTCTTTTAAATTGTAAACTCGGTAACGTCGTACGATTTGTTTTAAAATGTGTTTTTTGAGTTGTGTCTCTGAACACATAAGAAAAAAAAATAATCATTTGTTTTACAGTACTGAACATTGTACTAACATACGAACTAATTAGCACTAAGTACCACGATATTACATCAGCAATTTTAGTCATACGTGTATAATTCCAACGCCATTTATGGTTTTTCGATACGCTGATGAATTTGCGCTTAAGAAAATGGTTTTTCCATTCGCATATTTCGAAATTGTTTCAGTGTAACCGTAACCGTGAGAGTCCTATTGTTTTAAATCAGCACAATAACGATCGCATATCTTCAAATAGGTAAATGACAAATTTCCTTTCGATTTGTTGAGTGATTATATCACTAGGAGTACATACATCGGGGAATTTATTTTATAACCACCTTGTATATCATAGTTAATATGATAATAGTGTATCTTTTAATTTTACAGAAATTTCCTTTTAAAATACTTGTTTATATTACTATAATAGTTATTAAGACTTCTTCAGATGGCAGTGTTGCAAAATAGTTGTTGCATGCAGTAAAGCCTGGTACCCCATTTTTAGATAGTTACCTAAGTTTGGAAGCGAGATTAAATCAATGCACTGATTAAAAGAGCGCAAAATATTTATATTTTCATTTGACCATAAAATGATTTTTTTTCCAGCTCATGTACTGATTTATTTCATCTTCGAATTCTGACATAAATACAAATGCTTTCTTGTTGGTATAAAAAAATTTCCTGTAAATAAAGTCTATTTCTCTGTAAGAGCATTTGGTTTTTATTTAGAAAAATTACATCAGTCATAAATCGCAAATAGTACATTTCAATCTGAACTGATAATTTGCATCGTGAGCATGGTTCTCGCTGCCGCTCACAATTTAGAGAAAATGATTCATTTGGTGGATAAAGGTGCAGTCACTTTCGCCAAATTGCAAGTGTCTAATTTATGTGGGGTTTTTTTGGGTGTGTGTGTGTGTTTATGTGTGACGTGCTGCTAATACAGTCGGGATTTTTAACCGCGTTACTGAAAATTTATGTCACATTAAATGTTCAATCGTACCGTGCCATTTACATTGCTCTATTTACAGAGATATTGACTCAACACAAATTCAGTTAAACAACAGCTAAAGACATAGAAAGGATTATGCGATAACTATTTCTCCCTTGCCAGTTAACCACTATTGATGCACCGGTAAATGTACAATTAAAATTACTCGTATCACACGAAAAATAGATAAAAGATTTTGTCTTAGTTCCCCATACTGTTTATTACTCGCTGGTCAACGTTTTTCTTATGGTTTGAAGTCGAAATCTCATTGCAATATTTAGTGTATATTTTGACAAACCTAAACCAAAGATTTTATTTTTATTTAAACTGCTTAAAACGTCTAAAACATTTGCACATTTAGAAGACATTTAAATTACATTTTTTAATAGTTTCTATAACGGATTCTATTGAAGGGAGGATAGGACCATTAACGGATTCTAGTTTTATTTTATAAACAATCACCAAAAATTAGATTATTTTAGAGCATATGGAAAAAAATGGATACAATAAGCGGTTAAAAATAGATTTTTCAATGTTTCACGGCGAATCTATTTTTTTAACATTTCTTTTCATTTGGCGATAGTTTTCTAATTATTATTTACCAAATCGCTACTGTTGGTCAAAAACCAACTAGAATTCTGACTATGGGTAATACTCAATCCGTGCCAGCGATAAAATAAAAAATTAGCTTCAAAAGTTAATATTTAAAGCATATATATATATATATATATATATATATATATATATATATATATATATATATATATATATATATATATATATATACACATATATATATATATAGAACCATTAGATAATACTACAAATCAACATCAAAATATGGAATAACTCATTAGTATATATATATATATATATATATATATATATATATATATATATATATATATATATATATATATATATATATATGTATACATATATTTGACAACCTAACTTGAATTTTATTAAATTTCCATATAAATATGTTTAAACACATAAGCGTTTTTCTTAGTGTTGACTTCACTCAACGGGGCGTTTAAGAACAATTTCAGAAAATAATTAATAAAGACAGCCTGAAATCGTGTATTAGGGCTTTTAGGATAGTTGTTACACCCTTCTAGGTGCGGCTTATTGTGTTTAAGCCATTTGGTAGGCCTCCCCACATAGCTGAAACTGAAACTGTTCATTAAACGTCTCATGAGAAAAGAAAATTTTCGATATAAATTACAAAAGACTTGCATACTTTTATACTGTGCATAGAAACCATCTTGGATTACGGTTGTTATGCGTAGCTTGGATTTCAGTTGTTATGTATTAAACTAGCGAGCTACGCCCGCTAGCTGGGCCACTTTTTCCAAACGAACCTCGATATTAAGCAGTATATAATAAGCAAAAAAATTCGTTTAATAAGCAAGTCTTGGTGTTCGAATCCTCAAGCACAAAAAAAGTAAATTAAAGAGCTATGGTTGTTATGCGCCCAAAATCCCGTTAAAAATATGTGATTTCGCACAGTGGGCGCTACGCTCCGTGGTCGCCATCGTCCCGTTAAAAATATTTGGTTTTGCACGGTTGGAGCTGCGCGCCCATAAGACATTTTCTCGTACTTTTTGGTTCATCAGAAGCAGACTTTTACGCAGATTCTGAATATGTAATCAGTTTTTTCTACTTTAAAAACTGTCTGCATGATGGTTTAAGAAAAAACGCGCAAAAAAAATAATTTCATTAATATCACAAACAACATAACTAACAAATAATTTTGGCAGCTCGTTTTCCGTTTGTACTAACAGAAATTAGTATTAATCGCGTAAATCTTAGGTTACACAATATTCGTGTATGCTAACAAAAAGAAAAAGTATGAAAATGAGCTACAATGATTAATACTCACATACAGAATAAATATATGAATAGTAGGGTGGTGCAAAAAAACAAAAGTTTTTATTTCCGAATCGCTATAGTGCGGAAAAGTTGCGATTGGTAAATACAAGAAAAACTAAAAAATTTTTTTTGAAATCGGACATTATCTTCCGATCGCGCAAACCACCTAAAAATAAAAAAAAAATTTGAAAAATTTCGATTTTTCAGAATTTTTTAAAAAATATTACATATACATATATTTTATCACTATAGTGAAAAATATTTACATATTGTACTATTTAGTAACAATAAAAAAATATATTGCGTTTAGAGAATATCTTCCGATCGCGCAAGCTCATTAAAAATCGGGAAAAATTCAACTTTCAGTGATTTTTGATGCATTAAGAAAATAATTAAGTAGTTCAATTTGCGGTCTCATGTTAAAATTTAAATATAAATTAATACTATTATGCATGTTATGCTATTTTTGAAGAACCGAGATCTTACCACGACGAGATCGCTGCAGGGCGAAAAGGTTTAGTAATTCGCGCAACTCCTGTTAGCCACGTTGCGAAACAGCGTTGAAGTCGCCCTATGTGTCCACATCCTCTCCCCAATCTCGTCCACTTGCACAGTGCTCCATTCGTATCAGTGAGCCCGTGAACGAATTTCGTTTGTTAATTAGATGTATTGTGTTATTTAAAATACATTAACATGTGACAGGTACACGGATCTGCATACGTCGTTGACAAAGAAAATTACTAGACAATCTTTTCATTGTCCTATATTCTGTCATCCCCAAGAGATTTTTTGTCATATAGCGTCTGTACGAGAAATTAAAGAAAATCCTTTAAAAGAATTTAAATACTTCTAAAACCATTAAAAATACTTCTAGACTTTTTCAATAAATGCGTCCATATAACATGCATTGATATGTAGAATGATACATGTTTGAAGATGGTTTATAGTAATTTTAAACAGAATATATTGTCCATCGTGATATTTGTCTCAGGACTGAGGAGGATAACTAAATAATCGTCCTTTTTTCCATCAAAATGTATGTCATGTGGTTCTTCTGATTCCACTTGACTTTGCCATAGTTTTTTTTCTTTCTGTTTGTTTTCTTCTAATTTTGTATAGGTCAATAACTTGAAAAGCATCTGTTTTATTTATTACAGGAATATCTTCCAGTACACTCAACGCTTTAGAAGCATCTACACTGTCAGACACACCATTGCGATCGCAATGTAAAGATGTAGATTGTAACTCCACTTTCATTTGCCATGATAATTACTTCTTCTTAAATCTGATAGGCTGTATCCGTCATGGTAATGATATTTTACATATACCTACATTAGCATTAAATTTCTCATGTATTTCATCTAAATGCTCAAGGTCTTTTATTTTCGCTTCAACAAATTTGGAAGGTTGCCTTTTCAATATATAGTTTCGACTTCTAAATCTTGTACTCAGTTTTTTTTCTTTTTTTTTTCTTTTTACTTTAGTACCAACTTTTCCCGTTCCGTCCTTTCTTTGGAGGTAGTTAAATCTATGATCAATGACTGGAGTTTTGTTGTTTTTGAGACGTACAATTACTCTCAATTAGACACTCCCTCAGATCTGGTGACTTTTTACAGGAGCAATATAAATTCATTACATGTTTGCAGGCTGAAATATCACACAGTTGAGTTTCTTGTTTTTTAAATTCATCAAACTTTTTTATAAGGTTTGGCTATTCCTTGTCTCGAATATAAGATTTCGTTAGTAAACTAACGAAATCTTATCTTAATATTATCGTAGTAGGCATTAATTACCTAAATGATTCTACAATCAAACACTTTTGGGATTGACGCCTTCTAATAAATATATTTTATTTTTTGTGCCACTGTATTGCTGATAAATGAGAAACTCACTTTAATGATGTTGAATTTACTTGCTAATAGAGACCTCTCCTCAAGGTAGCAATGAAGAACATCTTGGTGTGTTGTAAGAATATTTTGCAGAAAATCTCTTGGATGACCGAATATAGGACAACGAAAAGATTGTCTAGTAATTTTCTTCGTCAACGACGTATCCAGATCCGTATCCCTGTCTCATGTCAATGTATTTTTAATAACACAATACATCCAATTAACAAACGAAATTCGTTCACGGACTCTCTGATACGAAATGGCGCTCTGTGCAAGTGGACGAGGTTGGGGACAGAAGCATGTGGACACGTAAGACGACTTCAACAATTTTTCGCAACGTGGCTAACAGGATGCGCGCGAAACTCTAAACCTTGAAGAACTACTAAACCTTGCAGTGATCTCGTTGTGGTAAGATCTCGGTTGTTAAAAAATAGCATAACATGCTCAATAGTATTAATTTACATTTAAATTTTAACATGAGACTGCAAACTGAGCTTATTTAATTATTTTCTTAATGTATTAAAAATCACTGAAAATTGAATTTTTCCCGATTTTTAATGAGCTTGCGCGAACGGAAGATATTCTTTAAACGCAATTCATTTTTTATTATTATTAAACAGTACAATATGCAAATATTTATCACTATAGTGATAAAATATATGTATATTTAATATTTTTTAAAACATTTTGAAAAAATCGGAATTTTTCAATTTTTTCGAGTTTTTAGGTGGTTTGCGCGATCGGAAGATAATGTCCGATTTCAAAAATTTTTTTTTAGTTTTTCTTGTATTTACCAATCGCAACTTTTCCGCACTATAGCGATTCGGAAATAAAAACTTTTGTTTTTTCGCACCACCCTACTGAATAGCCAGTTACATCTGAGATCCTCAAAATATTAATTAGCAACACTATTACCTCTTAGTGAACATATCTTGCTGTGCTTAAATAGTTGTACTTATTATATTAATTAAACAGTGTTTAATATTTTTTACCAATTACTTCTTTTTCTCTTTTACATTCTTTGACAAATTGACGGGAGAAAAATAGGTTTTCGGCTGCTTCTTCTTTTAGCCAAAGGGGAAAAGTTCCTGTTCTTCACCGCAAGGTAGCGCAGTGTTCTGCCTCAGAGCTCCGTTTGAGACCTGTTTGGGAAATAAGACGTTTTCCGTTCCGATTCCCGACCGGTTTTTAATTCATAACTTTTTTAATTTTGGTCCCACTGACTCGAAAATGCCCGAAATGACTTTCCCGGAATTTTTCGAATTGAAAGACACCTCTCGCGACTTCCAACTCGCCCGCGTTGCGAACTGTAATCGGCTTCAAGCAGACAGACAGACAGACAGAGGCGCACGGATTTTGTTAGTATAGATTAATGCAAAATAGAAATGTATTTTTCATATGAGGCCTTCAGAAGCCAAGGAGTAAACGTGACAAAAAATTCGACTTGGCGTAAATTGAGATCAAAGATAATTGGCGTTAAATTTAATCACCAATAATTAACTGAATTGAAATAGGAAAATGCCGTATGTTTCATTATGGTCTTTTACCTCTTATTTTAATAACTGTAAAAAAAAATAGTGTACAATTTTCTTTAAATTTATAATTAATCAATATTTATTATTATTCCGCAAAAGTAGTTTATTTCTAGAACGCAGCAAAAAATTCGAAAATCACTTACATTCCTTTTCTTGAAAAGAAAAAAGCACATTTCCAAGCCATCTTTGCACATAGTTAATTTTTTTTCAATTTTGTAACTTCTTGATTTCTGGGGTCCTCATACGTGCTGTGAATGTTTATCACAGAGTATATTAAAGGGATTTCGGAAACATTGTATAATATCGTTGAATGGCTATTTTCCTTAATTTAGAATGTAAAAACATTTATTTTATAATAAATTTTACAAATAACATTAAAGAAATGCAATATTTGCGAAATAAATACTAATATATTATAAGATTATGCAGTAAAGGTTTTAACTTTATTTTTACTTAAAAGACATTAAAATATTTTTTTTCTAAACGCTACATCTATTTCTATTATTATAAGTATTTGATATCTGCGTTTAAACAATTGAAAAACTGCCAATGAAGGGAATTCATTTTAAAACATATATGAACCATATTTGTAATTACAAAATATTAAAAATTGCTTTTTAAGTGCTACCGTTTTCAAAGATAAAAATATTTAGCATTTATTTGTCCTTTTCAGCTGTCATTTTCAAATGCCTTTTAAGAAGAAAGCTCGTTATTGGGAAAATTTAAAAATGGTTTTAGAGATAACGCGCCTTGGAAAAGCCAGATTCATGCACATTGTGTATTTTTTTTTCTCTTGAGAAATTATCATTTGTGTAAAGATGAAGCATGTTAAATGCAAAGTCATTAGCTTTCAGAATTTAAATAATGTTGTCAGAAATATTTTTATGAATAACTTCAGAATATAATAGCGAACATTTTAAATAATAAAAATTACTTTGTTATTAGCATTTAATAATAATAATTTTAATATTCAAGCAAAAATATAATTTTGACACTGTCAAAAATACAAAGTATAAGTTTAGAATACCTGTAAAACAAAATTATTTAACTTTAATTATATCTATACTTTATTCATCTCTTTATTCCCCATTAATCTTTGCCTTTTTTTGTTTAAATAATAATTAAAATAATAATTAATGAAATGTGCCTGCCTTAATGAATGATATGCGCATATGAATAAACTCAAATTCAAACAAAAATAACATGAAAAATGTATTAATGTTTTTATGTTAAAAAGCTTAGTTTCGACATAACATTGAAAAAATTGAATCAAATGTAAAGTAATAAAGTCAAGATACACATTTTCTTATTTATATGATAAAGTTCATCTAATATCAAATTTCATAAATTTTCAGTGCATGATTATGTCTGTAATGAAATAGCATCGTATTGAAATTTTTTTGAAGGCTTTATATATATATATTTCAATTTTCCACATGAATTATTAAGGTTCATAGTCAGGATGCACATCTTTTATTAATTATCGCTTAACGGAAATATTATTTGAAAAGTAAACATTAAAAAAGGATAAATCAAAATTTAAGTCATTTTATCAAAATTTAAATTTTGTAAGATATTTTACACCATTCTTTAAAACTATTTTTTTATCTGTGATTTATATTTAATCTATTTTATGAAGACATCTCTGTTTCAAATCGAAATATTTACATTTAGTACCAGTCACATAATCGATAGTTCGCTTCTGTGACAGTAATTTATACTTATAATCTGGAAAAAATCGTATTAATATATTTTTTTTCACTTCATGTTCAACTAGACATAAATTTAATATCAATTGAAAGATTAATACAAATTTAATATAAAAAAGACAAAAATGAAATCTTAACGATAATAGATGAAGGTTTAACACTTGATTGAGAAAAAAAGAATTTTCAAGTTAGGTTTCTGAGTTTTTTGCAATAGTTGCTATATTTATTTAGTCAACACAATATGCAAATGAAATATTAATTACATTCACGCATGCGCAATGAAAGATTATTCAGCAAAACTGTTCATTTTTCATACAATTTTTATTATATTTTAATTCTAATTACAGGGCATTCTGTACAATGTTGTTTATCCTATTTTCGGAAAAGAACGTTGTTTTATATTAAGAACTCTGCAAATTATAATTAAAAACTTGGGTAAATTTTAACCTGTTTTTTAAAACAACCTTGATTTCTCTACGAGTATACATGCTATCCGCATAATGAACACAGTTTAGTAGAATAAGCTGCCTAATTGAAATCTACTGTTTCAACGCTTTTGCTACAGTGCTTTTGACAGGGTTATGCAAAAAAACATTTTTTTTAACACAAGAATTACGGCAGTAGTCATTTTGACCGTAAATCCAATTTAACGTATCATAACTTTTTAAATTTCCTGTTTATAGTCTGGATATTTTTTGACTTTTCCTAAAAACGCAAGAATATTACATAAAATCTTTTTTGTTCAATTTAAATAATTATTTTTAAAAATATTAATATGTATACCTAGAATTACGGCTACCGGTCATTTTGACCGTATCTAGAAAATTACACATTTCAAGTTATTTTCTTCACATTCATAGCTGTTTCCGCTATTCTAATAGATAAGCAGGTGCATCTGTGGTGAGGGGAATATTCTTTTGTGTATTTCAAAGCATTATTTGTTAGGTGGGGAAAGGGGAGGGAAAGGGAAAACACCTGTTTGACATCTGTTTAGAATGGCTGCGCGCCTTCTGACTGCGCATTTCTTTTATGAAAGAAATATTATTTTTCAACGGATACAAATGTATTGAGCTGCATTTCGTTTCAGTGAATGTCAGCGTTCAGACTTGCTTATTTTATTTGCTTCTTGTCATGGCGCGTAGAAGTGTTGGTAGAAAATATCTAACAAAAGAAGATGCGCTAAAATTTTTTGAAACTATTTCCGATGATAATTCTGGTTCAGATATTGAACCTGATGAAAAATTTAATATCGAAACTATATCCAGGTTATCTGACGAAGACTGGATTGTTCCTTCAGGAACAAGTGAATATGATTCATCTGATGAAGACTCTTTTCAGGAAACACCAAATGAAAATGATAATTTAGATCCAGAAAATATTCCTTTGCCTGTTGCTAGTACAGATTCTAGAAATGAAATCAGTGGTAACAGTCAAGATCAAGAAGGTAGTCAAGACCCACCAAATAGAACTAGAAAACAACTTAGACGTACCCAATGTAAGGAAAACAAAAATGATGAAGAAACAGCTAATGATGGTTCAATTTGGAAAATAGGAAATATTTCGACAAATGTTACTGGGAGACGCCCCCATCAGAATGTCTTACGAGAAGTGTCTGGGCCAACATCGCATGCAAAAAGAAAAATAGTTGATGGCAGTGCGAGTAGTGCATGGAGATTGTTTTTCAACGAAAAAATATTGCGTCATATTCAACAGTGCACTGAAGAAGAAGCTCGTAAAAAATCCCAAAATCCAAATTGGTCTTTGTCACTCAATGAGTTAGACGCTTTCATATCACTGCTGTATGTTCGAGGAGCTTTGGCTGCAAAAGGACTTCCTATTTTAAGTTTGTGGTCAAAATCCTGGGGTCCGAAATTCTTCGCTGAGACAATGTCCAGGGATAGGTTCTTGGAAATTATGAAGTATTTGCGCTTCGACATGAAGTCAACTAGATCCGAAAGGTTGCAAACTGATCCATTTGCCCATATTTCGTATATTTGGAATACATTTATCGAAAATTGCTTGATGAATTATAAACCGGGGGAAAATATTGTAGTGGATGAACAATTGTTTCCCATGAAGACACGATGTCGATTTATTCAGTATATGCCTAAAAATCCGGACAAATTTGGCATTAAATTTTGGCTTGCTACTGATGTGCATTCAAAATATTTACTGAATGGATTTCCGTATTTGGGTAAGGATGAAACCAGGCCCTATGGTTGAACGGTTGGCGAACATGCAGCTTTCCGCTTGATTGAACCTTACTACAACACTGGAAGAAACCTGACAACGAACAGTTTCTTTACATCACTCAATTTAGTAAAACAAATGAGAGACGCAGGAATAAGCTGTGTTGGTACTATAAATCGTTCAAAAAGAGAAGTACCTAATTCTTTCAAGAAAACAAGAGATGTGCTGTATTCTAGTAAGATTGCTAAGCATGAA
Organism: Maratus speculifer; assembly: GCA_964019185.1. Lineage (NCBI taxonomy): Eukaryota > Metazoa > Arthropoda > Arachnida > Araneae > Salticidae > Maratus > Maratus speculifer. The sequence goes on along the minus strand of OZ025297.1, from coordinate 173,863,131 downwards.
AATATAACGCTTACGTCTTATCAAGGAAAGAAGAACAAAAACGTCTTGCTCCTGAGTAGTTTACACCCAACACTGGAAATTTCATCTAATGAAAAACAAAAACCTGAAGTTGTAATTTTTTACAATGAGACCAAATATGGAGTTGATGTTTTGGACCAGATGGCCAGAAAATATTCTGTGAAGTCCTCATCCAGACATTGGCCGGTTCAAGTTTTTTTTTTAACATTCTTGATTTTGCAGCTGTAATTGCATGGATTGTTTATAAAGAGACGACTGGAAATAACAACTAGAGCCGACGTGATTTCATTTTAGATACAGCTGAGGAGCTCAGAAAGATGTACGTTTCATCAAAAAAACCAACGCTTTCTTTTTCTAACCAGTTGAGAATTGATGAAATCCATCCCGTAAACGTAAACAATGCCAAATAAATACTTGTAAAGGCAACAAAACTCAGAATATTTGTGAAAATTGTAGAAAATATGTTTGTGGAACCTGTACAAGTAAAATTAAGAAGTCAGTAATCTGTGTATACTGTCAAACCGAATAATGTAAGTAATAAATTTATTTAATTTTAAATAAATTGTATTTAAATTTGTTAAACAATAACAAGTTTTTAAAATATTGAATTTTTTTATTTTTTAACTCTTTGTTATGCTAAATTAGCATTTGTTTACATTTTTTTATCTCATTAACTTTATAGTTTACATATTAAAAAAGTATGTCGTATATTTACAAGATTTAACTTACATAATACTAACAAAAAATACGCTTTTCCATTTATCTGAGAGTAGCGGTCAAAATGACCGGTGATCGTAGTTGTAGGTATACGGAAAACGCCGTAATGCTAGTGTTAAATCTATTGATGGTCTTCTATGTAGTTTCGGGGAAAAAATTTATAATTGTAATAGATCTATATATAATTCTTGCTATTATCATAGGCCTCGTAGTACGTACAATATTGTGCATTCTTTTTTGACCCAAATCAATGGGTAAATGGATACAGCACTCATCTTTTTGTTTCATTTTGGGAATAACGGATTTTGATCTTATTCTATTAACGATCATTTTCAGAAATTTCAAGCTATGTTTTTGAGCTTTTACAAATGTTGCTCTAAGCATATAGCTAACACAATATGCATATGAAATATTTATTGCGTTCATGCATGCGCAATAAAAATTATTTAGTAAACCTGGATATTTTTCATACAGTTATTATTATATTTTATATTCTGATTACAGAGTATTGTATACAATGATGTTTTCCATGTTTTTGGAAAATAAAACATTATTCTACATTAAGAACTCTGCAAAATATAAGCAAAATACTTGGAAATACTTGGTACTATTTTCATAAAAACCTAATAAGGCTTATATAAACCTTTTCATATAAACCTACCAGTGTACATGCTACCCTTATGCAAATGAACGCAGTTTATAAGCTACTTAATCATAATCTACAGTTTGAATGCTCTTTCAGTTATGAATGATTTCTTTAGTTTTGACAGGGTTATCCAAGAGATATTTGTTCATTTTCAATTTGTTGACGTCCCTTACGGAGTTTAGAAAGAAACCTTAACGGAAATTATGATCTCTACTATTAAGTGTACACACTTAGAGTTTCATGACAATTCCTCAGTTATTTTTCTAGATATTTAACAAAATGTCTTAAATCGCCTGTGGCCGGTCACATTTGGCCATATAATGTATGTATACCCAGGTCAAAATTCCTGCTGGTATTTCTTTGCTAGGCGAGCATTAATTGCTGTATCTCCACCATGTGAAATAGCATAAACTACCATAACATATTTGCTGGTTCTACCAGAAATACCAGCAGCTCATGGTGTGTATTGGCCCACTTTAATGCTTGGCTAGCATACTTATTCCAGCATGTCTTGCTTGAATCTGTTACTGGCGTAGCAGGCTTTTAAGACCATCACTTGCTTGTACTTTTTGCTAGTCTAGCATTATTTTTCTACCATCATCTACTTTTAATTTTTGCTATTCTAGCATTAGATTCCTAGCATCAGTTGCTAGTTAAAAAAACGAGCTGGTAGCGCCATCTATTGATTATTCCGGAAGCAACTACGGATATTTTCGGGAGAAACTGTTGCAGATTTTCTTCCCCGGCGAAGGATCGAACCCATTACCTGTGGTGTGGGAGACGCGCACGTTGCTGACCTTGCCAGTGGGGACTTGCTTTTAAAACCCTGTAATTGCGATTGATGGCTGTAGAAGCTAATTCTACAATGCGTCAATATTTCGATGCAGTTAAAATTCCTCTAAGTTTTAATCAATAAGATTAATTTATTGTAAGAGTTTTTTAATGGTAAATGAATATTTAGAATATGGCTTGATTGATTTAATTCAACCTTAATATTGAAATATTTTTCTTTGCTTTATAAATAAATTGAACATGTTTGGAATTAATTTTTGCGCAAAAATAAACAATTTTTAAGTGCATTTTTGATAGAATAAATATCAGGTAAATTCAGCTTAAGGTGGGGATTTTTAAGGAGAGAGGGGGTGGAATGGATTATGGATATTTTTAAATCGATTATTGTAAACATATTTCTTAAATGAAAAAGTGCTTTTTTGAATACTGAAATTTAAGTGACTAAATTTTATTTTTTACGGATTTTAAAATCCGTATTTATTATTATTTTTTAAATAATTTTAGATAATTAAACACTATCAAAATTAATGACTAATTATGATGGGGAAGACTCACATTTCCCAAAATCATCCTTGGAAATTAATTTTGATTTTGTTTTATATTTATGTGCTAAAATTTTATCTCGAACGGGTGAACGAATGAAGTTTTGAATTTACGTTGTAGTATCCCAAAGATAAAATGCCTCTTGATTTTGAAATTTAAAAAGCGCATCTTCCCCTTCTTATTTTAATAAACACAGAAAATTTAATATTTTCGAGTAACTAAAAAGAATTAAATACTAAGAGAATGTGCAGATTTGATTTTCCATTCATTTTGTAATCGGGGGGGGGGGGGTTGGTTTATTTTGTCTCGGCCGATTATCTACTCGAGAAATACAGGCCCAGGGAGAGGTGCCCTTCGTGGGGGGTCTTTCTAAAGGAACCTATCCCGTATTTACGCAAAGTTTGAAGAAAACCACGAAAACTCCGAACGGTTAGGCCGACGGCAGGGCTTGGGTTCGAACCCAGCACCTGCCGTCTATCAGTTGAGAAGTCAGTACCTCTCAGCCTTGGTGGGGTCGCGGGGGGACTTTAAAAATTAATTGTTATTATTTTTTAAAGTTTGTGTGTTAAAACATTATCCTAGCAAGTTCATAAAGCAGCGTTTTTTTTTTTTTTTTTCAACGTGGTGATGACAACTATTCTACTTCCTGCCCAGCTTTTTAAATTCTATTAACACTAGAAGCGCCGTTGGGGTCATTTCCCCTTCTTTTCCAATTTCCAAAGCTTTATTTCGACACGTAAGCGAACACCGCAGCTGATATTTTTTTACTTTTTCTAAAATACTATCAACCATACTGTGACAATTTTTCATCTTTCTACATTAATTATTAAAGAAAATATTCATAGAAATACCTAAAACAGCCAACAGGTGTCATTTTGACCCCCCATAAGAAAAATGACAAATTTTCAAGTGAAAGTCTATTTTTGAATTCCTGATATCTCGGTTTTGCTTACTGCCCAGGGGGACACCCATTTCTTATTGCGATTACTAAAAACAAAAAAAATAAATTCTAATTTTGCTTTGTTTGGATGACGCATAGCGATGCAAGGGGAAGGGAAATAGTCTTATCTCTGTTGCGTGCTCGCCTTCAGTTAGGATGGTTCTTCTAAGCATTTCGACTCTATCATGAAATATGCAGGCGCTGACGTAATGTAAATTTACAGAATGCGTCGTATTCTGAAAGCAGTAACAGTGATGCGGTACAAAATTCTGCCAAATGGAGTTCCCTTGTTTCATGCTGATCAGGAAGCTCACATGGACAAAGACGAGACAATAACATACCTAACATTTCTGCTGGCAACAGTCGCGAAAAGTACACATCATCAAACGATATTGTTTGGATTCCGATGAGCCTAATTAGCCCTCCTTCCACTACAGATCGTAGACCAGCTCGAAATATTGGGAAAATTGGAAGTGGAACAACATTGTTTGCTCATCGTAACATTGGAACAAATACAACTTCAGCCTGGCCTTTGATGGTGATTGCAGCAATGCTGTTCAAAATGCACAATTGCTGAAGCACTACGTCAACTTGGAAACTGGTATGTTTCTCTGGTAGAACTCGGTGCTTTTTTTTGCTCTCTTATATGCCCGTTTTGCAGTAGGTTATTCAAAACTTTGTGCTGATAATTTATGGAACAAAAGTTGGAGAGCATCTGTGTTCAAAGAGACAATGTCACGCAAGCCTTTCTGTAAAATCATGCGTTATCACAGTTTCGATGTGCGAAGTAATAGAACGAAGCACCTGCCACATATAAATTTGCTCTCGCTTCTGAAACCATTGCAAATTGTCATTTGTGTTGTAATCCTTCAGAAGAAATAACCATTGTTGAACAGTTGTTGCCATTTAAATCAAAGTGCACATTTATCCAATACATGGCAAATAACCCGCACAAATTTGTCATCATGTTGCCACCTCCCCCTAATAAATCAATTACAGTCTCTGAAGCAAAACAAATGTGCCTTTAACATTGCAAGGGATAAAATAAAATTTATATAAGCTGAAAGGGATGCCAGAAACTAATTTTTAAAAATTAAAAAAAATGGTAAATGTGTTGCTTCCACAGTTTAGCGCACATATTTCTGTTTTTGAGCTGATGTCTAAGTAACTTTTGAACATATTTATATGCTTATTCAGGATTTATTTTCTTTATTTTCTCACTTTGAAGCATATTGTGTGCTTATTTGTATTATTTGCATTTGTATCTTTTGTTTCTTTTCTTATCACTTTTTTGTGTAATGTTATCCTATTATGATATATATGTATATTATATATATATATATATATAACTGGACTGTGCGGTATTGTGTAATAAAATATATTGAATTCTATATTGTCATTTATGTACCGTCATTTAGAAAAAACATAAAAATGGGCATAGACATACTCTAACAACTACATAAATAAAAAAAAAAGAAAATTATAAAATCTTTAAAAAATATCATATTTTACAATTTAGGCATCATTTATCAAGAAAAAACATTTTTATTTTGATATGGCTTGAATTTCTTATGGGGGTCAAATTGCCCCCGAATGGCGGTTTTAGGTAAGTCCAAAATCCGGCTGTTCTAGTGTTAAAAAAATCTATTTTGCCCCTATTCTTAAAGACATTGTAAATTTATAATTTTCAAGTAATTTAAAGTAATATAACACCAAGAAAAAGATGAGTTAAAAGATCAATTAAAAGGTATTCGTATAGTGCGCCATGCTATTTTCTATCAAAGCTCCCTGCATAGCATATGCTTGCAAGCATTAAAAAGCAAATAATAGCAGATTTAAGTTCCTACCTCTCCACACTTTGGAAAGCTTAAATAGCAAATAAGTATAACATGCTTGTACATAGCGTATCATGCTATTTCTCCCTCCTGGCTGCATATTATATTATGCTGGCGAGCATAAAAAAGCATATTATAGCATGTTTAGTTACCTAACTCTGCATGCTTTAAGGTTGCTTAAACAGCAAATAAGCATAAGATGCTTGAACATAGCTTTTCATGCTATTCTCCCGAAACTTGCTGCCTAGCATAGCATATGCTTGCATATGCTGACAAGCATAAAAGAGCATATTATAGCATATTAAGGTACCTACCTCTGTATGCTTTGGAAGAAGCTTAAATAGCAAACAAGCATAAGGTGCTTGTACATAGCTTGCCATGCTATAGCTGTGTAAGCTAGCTATATAGCATGTGATGCTAGCTACCAATTTCAAGCATATAATAGCAGGAAAATCTAGCAGGCAAAGCAATATATAGCAATAACTAGCATGTTTTCGTTGCTGGTACTAGCATGAATTTTGACCTGGGTATATATTTATGAAAATTAAAAAGAAACTTTTACTGAAATTTTGCAAAAAATTATATCGATAAAGCACGAGTTTTATTAATTTCTCGATGAAAATTTCCCCTCATCTCATTTTTAAAAATTAATTCACAATTAGAAAGAAAATGGTTTTATATATTTTTCTACGAATTTTCTTTTGATTAATTAACTACAAAATATTAGTACAACACCTGAAAAATTGTTTTAGAATCTTGAAATTACAAACTTATATAATCCCTAATTATTTATATAATGACATAGTGCATTATTTTAATAGAAATGTCCTTTTTTTTAAGTTTATTGAAATTTCATTTATAATTAACAAAAATGTTCTTTCATTTGCAATTAGGTTTTAACTTTACTATTTTTAGCTTAAGAAAGCAATATGAAATAATAGTTAGAATTTGATGCACATTTTAATGAATAAACATTTGTTCATTTTAAAATATATTAAGAATATATATTTATTCTTCTCTTTTTCAAAAATGCTTTTATACATACATACTTATATATATATATATATATATATATATGTATGTATATGTATATAATTTCATAAACTGCTCAATGAAAAATTCCTCCCGTCTCATTTTAAAAATTTAAATCACAATTAGACAATAAAGGGGGGGAGGTGTTTGTTCCTCAATTTATGAAGTTTTGTAGCTGTAAATTATATTCTCAAATCTAATGTATAAAGCTTATAAATTACTTCTTTAATATTGCTTAAAAACATATGTTTTTAAGCAATTCGTTGAAATTCGTTAAAGATTATGTTTCAGTATTGAGACATAATCTTCAACGAATTTCCTTTTGATTAAATAGCCTAGAAAATATTAGCACAACATTTAAAATATTGTTTTAGAATCTTTAATTTGCAAATTATATAATCCCCAATTCTTTATATAATGACATAACGCATTATTTTAATACAAAAGGTCTATCTTTCTGTAAGCCCATTGAAATTTCAATTTTAATTAACTAAAATGCTCTTTCATTTGTAATTATGTTTTAACTTTACTTTTATTAGCTAAAGAAAGCAATATGAAATGATAGTTAAAATATGATGTACATTTTAATGAATAAACGTTTGTTCATTTTAAATTACATGAAGAATATATATTCTTTCTTCTCCTTTTCAAAAATGCTATTTTTGTATAAAGAAAGAAGGAAGCTTGATGTCAAACGAGAAATGAAATGAAAGTTTTGAAATTAATTTATTATTTATTCAGGAATATCAGTCGAGTCTAAATAAAATAATATCTAAAATGTTTTTAGTATTACATAAATTCCGAATAAAATTTAGAATTTAATATAGTGAACTTCATAATTTTTATCAAAATGAAAAATTATAAATAGCGTTTTAAATTTTATAATTGTTTACACAGTTGAAATCAAAGTAACGATATTTGTAGCAAAAAAGTCACAGAAACAGTATTTACGTATAGCTCAAAACTTTTAATCGGATTATATCTCGAATATATATGCTAAAATCAAATAAAATGAAAGACTAAATATTAGATAAACATCCATATATAAATATTTGGATATATGTAATGCGACTTTTCCTTAAATTTTATTTCTGGAGTTGAATAGGGAAAGATATTTGAAAAATTTAATAGTATTTTCAAAAAATATTTAGGTAAGTAAAATTATGTGATCGTATAGAAAATTTGCATGTTGAGATTTTGAACAGACAATATATAAACATTAAACCATTATGGTAATTTATAGTTATCTCTCTATTTTGAGAAAAAGTAATTAAAAATGTCATGCCGCTGACATGTTGTCTTTCTTCGTTAATGTTAAGAAAAATACTGCATTCAAAAATATGAAAATATGTGACATTGTACAGAAACGTCTGACAAATATGCTGAAGTAAAGAGTTTTTAAATCGAAAAAATATTTTATTAAATACTTTATGTTAAAGTTGATCAAAATAGTTCCATTAAAAAGTTTCATGGGAGCAAAAGTTATACGTAGGAATTTAGTCATTTTTTCTAATAGTATTTCATTGAAGCTCTCCATGTGAAGACGCATTTTTTTTTTTTTTTTTTTTTTTTTTGAAGCATTTTTAGGGGTTATTTTTATTTTAAATTCAAATTTCCTACAATTCAAGACATATTTTTTTCATATTTTAGAAAATGCTATTATTTTAAAATGTTGCCACTCTAAAAATTTTGCAAATAATAATATTTCCTTTAAATAAATATGTATATGTATATATATTTATATTTATACGTGACAATTATGAAGAGAAAAATCCCTATGAAAATAGAATGAAATGATTATATTTTAAAAGAAGGAAAATATAGAAAATCATGTTAAGAAAACTGTTTTTAGGAGTGAATATTTAAAAAGAAAGAGAATTATAATATAATTAATTATTCAGTTAGCATTAAATGCAGTATATGCGGGTGAAATTATGTCACATTTTAAATATCCAATTAATAACAATGCCAAACAGTATACATTAAAAAATATATTTACGAAAGATTACACGAGAGGTTTATTTCAGATTTCGAAATGATATTTTACAATAAAATCATAATAGTAAATGGTCTTTCCTTTTAGACAATAAAAGGATAGATTATTATTCCCATATGACTCTTCAGAAATACCCCAATTGTTATCATCTTCATTAAATGTATTAACAATATTTTCTATAGCAAAGCATTCCATCACCACTCTAGTCGTGTGCTCATACTCAAGAAATTTTTTCATTGATGATCAGATATGATATATATATATATAACAGAGTTGCTAAAAGAAATTACAAAAAGCTTTAAAATAGCCTTAAACGACATTAAATGAAAGGTACGAGCAAAATTTGATAGTCCAAAAAATGCCCCACTTGATATGTGACATGATCATTTGCACTCGTGATCGCTGTGACTGATATATGATCACATACATCGTAGGCAAGAAAGAGGCAAGAATGTTGTGAGTGACACAAAGAAAAAATAGCTCATCTGACAAATGTAGTATTGTACGCCGACCACAAAACATAAAGGATGTGAGGGAATCTTCCGAGTATTATTTGCCCTATTTAAAGTGCTGCTCTATTTAAATTTAAATTTTGCTAATTTAGATAAGACAAGCAATGCTGATCAGAATCAATTGAAGATATTTTTAATTAAAAAAAAATTCCCATTTTCTGATATTGAGTAGAATTGATAAATAATTATATTTTGAAGTATGTGGTATACACTGACAAATATCTTAGTTCAAAACATATAAATCTTTATAATCGAAATAACATGTATATTTCAGAAAATACAAGAAAGAATCACGTGAGAACAATGCATTTCGTGAAACAATATTGTACATTTATTTAATTTAACCAGGTGGAATCCGTCAAAACTTGACGGCAACAATATGAAAGAACCAAAGAATAAAAGAAGTATTTTACATTAATACATTAATAATACATAAGTGCATTAATGTGAAATAATGACGAACATGTACGATATAATATTAAAAAAAATTCATATGTAAAAAATCAAATTCATGAAATCAGAAAATAAAAGTTACTGTCACTGTTGCACTCAGTTCCAAGTACACCCAAGAGATCGAGTGCCGTACTCATTAACCCTTTTAATTTTTCAGCAGGCATGCTTGTGTAAAGTTGACAGTTTTTCAAAAAAATTCGTGCTACGAACGACAGCTTATGTAAAAATAAACACTTTCTGTGTACGTAAAAATTGGGTCAAAAGCTTTCTGCAAATTAATTTTTAATAAAATTACGTGTTATATTATTTTGACATGGAAGAAATTCGCGTTTTTTACGCGATTCTTGTACGTAATTCGCATTTTTCAACAATCTGATGACGAAATTTGCGTTTTTTTACTCAATTCATGAACGAAAGACACCTTTTTGTGTGTTTCATTGACGAAAATTGTGTTTTTCCGTGTTTCATGAATTGAATTCACATTTTCATCGCGATTTATGGACAATTTTTTAGCGAGACTCATGAATGGAATTCGCCTTTTTTAAGCGGTTTATCGAAGAAATTCGTGTCTTTTGCTCAATCTTTTGTCAAAATTCATGATTTTCGGCCGGTCCTTAGTCAAAATTTGCGCTGTCCTTTGTTGAAATGCGCATTTTGTATAAGATTTATTGTTTAAATTCGCATTTTTCTCATGATTTTTTTGACGAAATTTGTGTTTTTTTGTAACCCTTCGACGATATTTCGCAATCTTCCCGCAGAATTTTGACTAATTTTGTGTTTTTTCTGTGATAATTTGACGAAATTGGGGATATTTTTCTATGAACGACTGACAAAATAGATTTTTTACGACAACCGTTTGTCAAAATTTACGACTTTTCGTATGCGAAATTTCGGACTGTTGATTTTTAAAGTTATCGGCATCATTTGCCTTAAATTTTCTGAAAATTCGAAAATTGGTCCTGCTATTATTTGTACGCTAATAGTAAATAAACTAATTGAAAATGAAAGAACGTTTAAACTAATACTGAGTTATATAAAGTTCTTAACAATCCTCACAAATTGATAATTAAAATTTTGGGTATTTTTCCGTTAGCACACCAGTCAAAAATGTCGTGCCCATTAGTGCATCACCCCCCCCCCCTGAAAAAACAAACAAAACACATAAGCTGAATGTATGAAAATCCATGCATCAATCAATAAGCTACACTAAAAATGTAAAAGTTACAGTTGCCAATATATGTATAAGCACTGCACGCCCATGAAAATAACAAAAAAAAAAAAAAAAAAAACATTACTATATGCAAAAATCTCTCAAGTGTAAGAAATTCTTTAATATTATGTGTTGTGCTAACTTAAAAGTACCAAATTTAAGAGGTTTTCTCAAACATATCGAATGCTACTTTATATTTTCTAAAAGATTAGATTATATATATATATATATATATATATATATATATATATATATATAAACACTAATTTTCAATCATGCCTACTGAAAAAAATGGCGGTTTCTCCCATGAGATGCCAAGAAATACAAAATTTAAAAGTACCATTATATGTCAGAAAATTAATATTTGCTTTAATTTGACATTTAAACGTTTAAATATATAAAGAAAATGTTAATGAACTGAAATAGTGGTATTCAAAACACAAAAATGCTTGGTATCTATAAACCATGAGGCATATTTTCGAAATTAGCAAAAAAAAAAATGAAAAAAAGGTAAAATGTAAAAAAAAAAAAAAAAAAAAAAAAAAGTAAAAGAGAAAAAGAACGTATACACACTACTGATATACTGAGATATTCCATTTCGATGTTAAGAAAAAACATTGGAATTTTATGCAGTACATCAGCAATAAGCCCTGTATAAGATTTGTTCGGAACTTTAAAATTTTTGTCACACATATTCACAAACACACCTTGCAAAAAAGCCAGACGTGGATGAATGAAAATGTATTAATAAAATCACTGTATTGTAGACAACATTGAATGTTTTAAACCCTTTCGATCTATTTGAACCTTTGAAGTGAATACACACAAACCTGTATCAAGCATATGCACTGATGCATGTAATAAAATTAATTTTCATATATACCACACATTTTTTAAACCTTCTTTAGATAAATGTAGACCGAAATGGATCAGGCACTTCATGCATAGAACAAACAAAAATGCATTATTGCACAGCATAAGCCCCCAAATTTGTTGCATATTTCTATAATTGAAGCATAGGCAGACACGCTTAAGGCTAAACGCACTGGACGCATGAAAACGCTCAAAACCCTTTGATCTATTTGAACCTTTGAGATAATACACACAATCATACATCAAACCAATTCACTAATGCATGTAATAAAATTAACTTTCATATATACCACACATTTTTTTAACCTTCTTTAAATGAAATTAGAGTGAAATGAATCAGGTAGTACAGGTATAAAACAAACAAAAATGTATTATTGCACAACATAAGCCCCCAAATGTGTTATACATATCTATAATTGAAGAATATGCAGACACGCGTAAGGCTAAACGCACTGGACGCATGAAGACCCTTCGATCTATTTAAACCTTGGAATTGAGTACACACAAACATGCATCAAGCCAATGTACTGATGCACATAATTAGTTGCATGTAGAAAGTAAGCACATAATAGTTGTTTACTATACGACCTTTTTATATACTACATTCAGTGTTTTATTGCCGTTTGGTAGTATTTGAATCTTTAAGTTCTCAAATGAAAGCATCCGAGACATAGCTACATATAACTGACCATGGCTAAAAACAGGCTGGAGTAATTAAATACCAACACAATCTAAAGTGTGTCCCTGTGCATTGTTGACAGTCATACAAAAAGCCAGACGTAGGGGAAATTTGCGTCTTTTAAAAAGAAAGGGAGTGATGTGTCTGATGGTAATAGGTCGATACTATTAATCAAAGCTCTTTGCCATTTTTATTCGCCAGTGAATATATCTAAATCTAAACAATTGTCATATATATTCCTCACAATTAATCTTGAACCATTTAAAAGACCCTGGGTAGCATTTAGGTTTTTAAAAGCATTACAATTTCACCGACTTTTAATATGAGTTTATGTGGAGGCAAACTACTCAACTCTAAACTGTTTAGAAATTCTGCAGGAAATTGAAAAATTTGACTTTCATCATCAGTTATGAGATTATTTGTGCTAGCGTATGTTCTATGTGTACCAGGTATAAGATGTAGAACTTTAGAATTTATTTCATTACAATGAATAGCAAATTTAGAAAAACTAACAACATAATCTAGTGAAGTAAAATGTTTGCCAAAAATTTCATGTACGATATCTTCTTTTGCAATAATTTGTAATAGTAAATCAATAACAGAAAAACCATATCTTGGTTCATCATTGACTGATGGATAACTTCCATCACCGATTTTAAGCAAAAACTTTGAAACCTCTAATTCATCTGACCTAGCTCGCATGTTTTTAAATAACCGAAAAACCTTTAAATATAGCCAAAGAGGTAAAAATTTGATGCAATTTTGAGTTATTGTTTGTCGTGAGGCATGTGGAACGACTGGCAATACCTGTCTAAAATCTCCCCCAAGAACGATTATCTTCCCACCAAAAATAATACTATTGGTCATTATATTTTGCCGAAGTCTATTAACAGTCATTAATGCATAAACATTTGCCATAGGTGCTTCATCTAAAACTATCAATTTTGCTGCCTTAATATCAGAAGCAGCTTTGTTATTAATTTTTAAAGACGATACTGAAGTTTCATGCAGAATCAAAGGTAACTTAAACTTACAATGTACTGTGTGACCATTTGGTAAGAGCATAACAGCAATGCCAGTCCATGCAACAGAGATAATTTCTATACCTAAATCGAAGCATTTTTGTATAAGGCACTGGTATACGAGGGCATTTCGAAAAGTAAAGATACAACGTACGCCAGAGGAACAGAAAAAATTTGGTAAGCAAGTTGGCAACACAGATACCAACACCTTGAACCGTTACCTTTCTCCTCGCGGTCGTTCGACGTTTCAAACTTGATTCTGGTTGGAGTAGGTCGTACTCAAATTGGTTTCGCCGATTCAGAATCCCGCCATATGCGAAGTGCGCTTCATCATACGTTTTCTTCATGCAAGAGGTCAGTGACAAGCGGATATTCACTAAGAAATTGTTTCTGTTTATGGGAACATTATCAATCGACAAAATGTAACGAAATGGTGTCGTCATTTCTCTGAAGGTAAGACCGATGTTTATGACAAACAAAGAACAGGTCGGCCATCTGTGATCTCTGATGCTGTTCTTCAGAGAACGGAGGAAACAATTTGTGCGAATAGGCGTTTCAAATTGAAAGAATTGCATCAGATAATACCGGAAGTGTCAATGACAACTCTTTGATGTTGTGACTGTCAAGTTAGGGTGCACGAAAAACAGGCGGAAACCTTCTATGACTGTGGGATACAAAAGCTTGTGCCCCGATTTAACAAATGTTTGGATAAAGGAGGTGGTTATGTTGAAAAATAATAAATAATCCAGTTAATAAGATGTAACTTTTGGTTTCTAAATAAATGTTTTTTTTAAGGAATGCGAGCCATTGTATCTTTACCTTTTGAAATGCCCTCGTGCAAATGTCTTCCCAGTATCACCTAGACCATCTATGAAATATACATAGCTTTTATTTGTATTATTCTCTTGGATTACTTTAGTGATTTCATTAATGATTAAAAGCTGTTCATCATTAGCTTGCTGAATCATTAAATTATAGTCAAGATTTGGATTTTTAGAGAAATTGATGATGTGATCAGTTGTTAAGAAATCGTTAATAACTGGCAAGTTGAAAGTTGAAAGAGAAAAACCATGTAATTTAAGTATTTCATTAATATCCCTGAGACTAAAATGCTAAACTTTATTCAGCTCATGAAATTGCAAATAATCTTCACTAAGATAATCTTTAAAAGTTTCCCATAATTGAGTAGCGTTTGACGTTTGTTGAAAATGGCAATAAAAGAAAATAACTGCCTTAATTGAACTGGCATTTGAAGAACTTATGCTTCATGCAAACTACGCAACCACTCGGTATCATCCTGAAGTAATCCACGTTGCATAGCAGTTTCTTTGAAAAAAAAAAAAAAAACAAAAAAAAAACAAAAAAACAACAACATCATAAACAGTCCTTACGTCTTCATGACTTGTAGCCCCCACTACATGGAGTAATAGTAATTTAAGATGATAACGCTCGGATTCAGAAGGAGAAAAATTCTACATTCTGCAAATTACTTTACAAAAGGAAGAGCGTTTTATGCAATTACACTTAGTTTTATCGCAAGTATAATGAAGTGGTGTTTCTATATAAATAAAAGGGCTTTTTGTTTCTGGATCGTTATTTAAATTAAAGCATGCAATAAGTTGTGTGCTATTTAATTCTGATCTAAGTAAAGCTTCCGTTGCTTTATCATCCAGAAAATATATTCGTTGCTCTTCTGGCAAATGCACAGGCAAGCGAATGACTGTGTGATATTGTTCATGCATTGGATAAGAAAAAATTCTGCATCCACCTTCACATGGACTGACATATCGAATGTTTAGGAAAGCAGTAACTTCATCATGAAGAAGCACACCACCTTCAGCAGTTACCTGCACATTGGCGCAGTCATGGCCTTTGTAAACATACTTATGTATATATTTTATGCTGTGAACAACGTTCAACGTTAATATGGGCTTGAAAATAAAGTAAGAGAACGGGATTATAAGGAGCTATGTAACGGTTGTCAACCTCAATATTTTTAACTTTAATATGTTTAGAAATAGTCCTGTTATTATTTCTCTTTTTATAAAGGGGAAAACCATTAACATTTTCTTTAGTTTTATGAACAAATTGTTTTGGAAATTCTTTTTTACATTTACCATCAGTCATGCAAATTGAGTTTGGATTAAAACTACGGCAAGGACCATATACCATGTGACATTTAACTAAGTTATATAAAATTGAATCATTAGGGTCGGGAATTTCTGCAGAAATAACATTATCTATGTCTGCTATTTCTCTAAATTTACAATTATCTTTAAGAGATAATAATAAATGTACATGGGGCAAACCTCTCTTTTGAAATTCAACCGTATATAAGTATGTTTGTACTTCGCTATTTTTTTTTCATTTATCAAATGCAAAAATTCTTTAGTTTTTTGAATGAAAAACACGAACTGTGACATCTGGTCTTTTATTAGCAGTTTAAAAGGATGTATGCTGTGTGGTGTTTTCTAAAGGAGATTGAAGCTGTTATGTTTGGGAGATGAGAAGAAGATGAGAACACTTATTTTTTGTTTCATCTCAGATATAGGCTATGTGATCGTAATATAATGGGTAAAGGACATTGCGTTGGATGAATGCCAGCAAAAGACCCAAAAGGCAACCATTATAGTTCTTAATAGTGAATCCTTAACTATGATAATGATAACTCAAAGTGAAATTATAAAAATATAAAAATAATAAGAAGAAAGTTACCTGGAATTCTTAGCTTATGACGATATATTCCAGACGATGAATAAATTGACTTTTGACACATTAAAAATGAAGAGAAAATTTAAAGAAAAGAACATTTTTATTTTTTCATTACTTGTGCAATATGTCGTGACTTTTATATTTCAATATATATATATATATTTCTTTCATGCACCTTTATATAAGTATATTATTATTCGCTTCATAAAGAAAATACTTCACATGAATGACACACAGGAATAAACATATTCATTTCACATAATTTATCTTTATACGTACATATTCTCTTTGACAACTATTCTTGCTCAATCATTTTTTTAAAGATGCGAAGAATAAATATTTTTAAGCATTATGAAACTATTTCAACTCAATGGAGAATACATTTGAAATCACAAAAACAAATTTTAATATCTTCCTGTGGGATCCCGTTTTATGCAATAAATAATCATTTTACACGTATGAGCGATTTTATGAAATTGAGAAAGAAGAGGCTGTGATGTTTTACTCACGAAGAATACTTTGCACATAATCTTCGGAGGAAAAATGATTCATTTGCTAACGATGATATGGAACAAACTTAGTGAACTTGATAATGAATTTGACGAGAGCCTTATGAAGATATATTTAACTGATTCTCAAAAACAAACCGTGAGAACATATTGAGTGGCCGGCATAGAACAACGGCCAAAGAAAAACAGACTCTGTTGCGGGGAAGAGAAGCCTTGCTCCTCGCAGCATTACGACAATTCGGCGGTTTTCGTTCCATCTTACGGTGGATCATCCGCTCAACCTCCCCGGCACCTGCTCAACTCAATCGGTTCCGCTCCACTGAACTGGTGACGCAGAGAGAGAGGAGAGGAGCGAACAAGGGTTACTGTAAACCCGGAATACGCCAAGTTGGCAACGTTCGAATGGAGAAAGCGAGGAAACAGAGGCCAAGCTACGTTTCAAAGTATGGTTAAATATGAATTTAATAAGGAAAACATGATAAACTCTTAAAAAAGGAAAGCCAAAGCAGGTGGCCAGGCACTTAACTGCCTAAACCACGTCACTTGCGGAATTTAATTTGATAGGCCAAGGGGAGGGCCAGATTAACCGGAAATACCACCCATAGAACGATCGAGATAATTCTAGAAGCTTTCTAAACCGGAAGGAATGAATTCAAACAAGATTTTACCGGATTAGAACATTCGATAAGCTACGTAAGGAAGAAAAATTTACAGGCGACGATATCAAAAGAAACGAAATCGAAATAATATTTAAATTGAGAACATTAATAAAAAGGAGATGATAGGAAATAAAATAGTTAATAAAATTGAATTAAAACAAAAAATATGGGGGGGTTATCGAGTAACCACCACATGCTGTTAGTTATTTCTGGCCATAAAGGGTAAAATGTAAACGTTAAGAAAATATGAGGCTTGCCAAATTTTCTGACCATTGCCATGACATCCTGTGTTTTGGTAAAAATCGTCTGCTTTTATTTATGAGAAAAACCTCCAGTAAGAAATTGTATTATTCGTTACCATGGTAATTTATTCTTCTTATTTTATGTTTTCTAGCAGCATTCTATGTTTTTGTTTTAAGTTTGTTTTTATTCGAATGTAAAAAGATGATGGAATGTTGATAGCCGTGCAATGGCTCGCATACTTCAGTGTTGAATAAATCGCATCTACAGTCCATATTTGTTGTGTTTAAGAACCAGCGTGTGTTGTTTCTTATTAGTTAAAACCGCTACGACCATTTTTGGTCTCAAGTCAAGCCGGAGCCTGTGAAAATTATCAGTGAAAAAAAAAAGATTTTTCCGAAGTCCTTCTCTATGTTGACATTCATAGCAAAGGAAAAAAAATGTGAGTTAATTTATCATTCTATTTTATGTGTAAAAAAGAATTAGTACAATTTAGAATTAGTTTTATTGCTTTAATGTAAATAAAAATGACTGATTTGAATACCATTAAAACTAAAAGAGCTGCTTTACGCAGAAATATTTCCAATTATATTAAGGAAATTGAAAATATTATTGCGGTTGATGAAATTAATGTGAATGAATTAGAAGAAAATCTTGAGTTGTTAAAACAGAAGGAAACTGAGTTAAAAAAAGATTGAAAGAGAAATAGGAATTTTAATTAAAGATTCTAAACAATTAGAAAGCGAAATAGACGGTGATCGAGAAATTTCAGATAAAATTGATTTATGGAAATTTAAAGGTGAAAAAATATTAAAAATTCGAAATGCTCAGTTAAATAAAAGTGAAAATAAATCTAGTGTAGTTAAAGAATAAGTTTTTAGAAATGTTAAACTGCCAAAATTATCTTTACCTACTTTTGGAGTTAATATAACAGAATGGATAGGACTTAAGGATCTTTTTAATGCCTGCGTAATAAAAATAGCAATAAAAATATTTCAAATGCCCCAAAACTGCAGTATTTGAAGGATTCATTAAAAGGTGAAGCATATCGCGTCATCCATTCTATTCAAATTTCGGATTCTAATTTTGAATTAGCATGGAATTTGCTAGATGAAAGATATTCAAATAAGAGAGAGCAAATTTTTGCGTATATTAAATGATTTCTGAGTTTACCTACACTTCAAACAGAATCAGCTATTGCTATTTTAAATTTAGTTGACAATGTTAATGAAATAATTCGCTCGTTAGAAATATTGGACCAACGCATTGATCCATTTGGGGATATATTAATGACGTATTTAGTTTTGCAAAAATTGAATACTTCTACAAAATTATGGTGGGAACGCCAGCTAAAAGTAATGAGATTCCGAAACTTAGTGATTTAATTGAATTTCTTAAAAATTACGCAAGAACTCTTCAGAATAAGTAAACTAGCTGTAAATAAGGTATCTAAACCTACATTTCCGAATAAGAATAATACTTTTGTAGCTACCTCGGTTTGTGGTTATTGTTCATCATAGTTTAGCTAAGTGCTCAAAATTTCTTAATTTACCTGTGCAACAAAGAATAGAATTTGTAAAGCGAAATCATATTGTTTCAACTGTTTATCTAACATGCATTTACTCAACAAATGTAAGAGTCTTAATACGTGCCACCATTGTTTTAAGAAACATAACAGTATTTTGCATATGGTAGATTATTCAAGGAATAAAAGTCGTTCAAATAGTAGTATGTCCCCACATGCACAAGAATTTGTCCCTCAAAAAGTTGAGTCAGCAAATGAGAATGTGTCGTCTACAGTGTGTGCTTCCCATTATGAGTCAAACGCAAAGAGTAATCAAAACACTCATATTTCGTTATGTACCGCATTAATAAAAGTTCAAAATTATAAACAAGAGTTTGTAAAGTGAAGATGTTTATGTAATACAGGATCTCAAAGATCATTCATTTCTCGAGAAAGTGTAAACAAATTAGGATTAAAAGTGAAAGACAGTTCTATTTCTGTCTCATGTTTGGGAACATTTAATACTGTGAGTGATGGAGAAGTCGATTTATTATTCACTTCTCACTTCAAAAGTGATCTCAGAGTATCCACATCAGCTTTCGTAATAGACAAAATCACAGATAACATTCCATATGTGTCTTTGCCTTCAAACATTTGCTATAACTGTAGTGATTTAATGTTAGCTGATCCATTATTTTATAAATCACAAAAAATTGATATTCTTTTTGGTGTAAATGTATTTATGCATTTAATGACTGGGGAACTTGTTAAACGTGAACTTAACCTTTCATTTGCCTTAAATTCCAGACTTGGGTGGATAATCTCAGGTACTACAAATTTTGAAACGCTAGCAAATGATCCAGTACATGTAAATCATTTAAGTGCGAAAACTGATGAGCTCAAAAATTCGTTTTGGGAATTAGAAAAAATTCCAAATGTGCCACTTTTAACACTCGAAGAAAAACTTTGTGAAAAACATTTTGAGACTTCTCATTTTAGAGAAAATTCAGGTCGCTATTCAGTCACATTACCATTCAAACATGATCGAGATAGTCTAGGAGATTCTCGCCAAATGGCGTATAGAAGATTTCTTTATCTTGAGAAAAGATTAATATACATGCCAGAAATTTATGATCAATATGTTCAATTTATGAAAGAATAGTTATATTTGAGCCATATGGATCTTATTTCAAACAGAGATCATGGATTGGAGAATAACCATTATTACATCCCACACAATTTTGTCTTGAATAATTCTAGTTTAACTACCAAATTAAGAGTTTTTTGATGCAAGTGCTAAAACCACAACAGGTGTTTCTTTAAATGACACTCTAAAGATAGGTCCTAAAACCAAGATAATTTAATTTGCATTTTATTGAGATTTAGATTTCATAATATTGCAATAACAGCTGATATAAGAATGATGTATAGACAGGTAAAAATTCATGAAAAGGATAGAGATTTTCAGAGAATTTTATGGAGAGAGAGTTCTGAAAAACCAATAGAAACTTATCGCTTAAATACAGTAACGTACGGAACTGCGGCTGCACCATATCTCGCGACAAAATGTTTGAATCAGTTAGCAATGGATGAGGGTCTTAATTTTCCAAAAGCAAAGACTATAGTTTTGAGAGATTTTTATGTTGATGATTTGTTAACCGGTGTTAAGTGTAGTCAGGAAGGTACGGAATTGATGAATGAATTGCAGAATATGCTAGGAAAAGGAGGTTTTGAGCTACATAAATGGTGCACAAATGAATTATCACTGTTTAAAAACGCTGAGTTTACAAACATAAGTAATGATAATATACATAATACGGTGGGCAATAAGGCCATAAAAGTTCCAGGGGTTGAATGGCATCCTCATAATGATATGTTCAAATGCAATTTCAGTGATATAGATTATCAAAATGTCCCTACTAAAAGAAATATTTTGTCATATGTATCAACGCTTTTTTATCCACTAAGGTGGATTGCACCTTTTGTAATTTTAACTAAAATTATTCTTCAGCAGCTGTGGAAATTACAATTAGCATAGGATGATCCAGTACCAGAAATTATTATCCAAAAGTGGAAAATTTTGTGCCATGAAGTCAAACTCTTAAATTCCATATATATACCCAGAAAAGTCGTCTTGCCCAATTATTCTCGATGTGAACTTCACGGATTCTGCGACGGGTCAGAAAAGGGTTATTCCGCCGTTATTTATGTTAAAACTTGTAATAACTCGAACATTGATGTGAAATTTTTAGCAGCAAAAACTCGAGTAGCACCCTTAAAGCCTATCACGATTCCAAAGCTCGAATTATGTTCTGCAATATTACTGACACATTTAATACAAGCTGTTGAATCAGCGTTACATATAAAACCAGATTTAGTGTGCGCATGGAGTGATTCAAAAATTGTGTTGTCATGGTTAACATCAGATCCTAAAAGATGGCAAGTATTTGTAGCCAATAGATTTGCAGAAATTCAATCCATATTACCAGCTGAAAATTGGAGCCATGTAGATGGAATGGAAAATCCTGCTGATTGTGCATCTCGTGGATTATTTCCAGCAGAATTACTGTCCCATGAATTGTGGTGGAATAGACCACGATGGTTAAGAAGCAGTGAGGTCCCAGTGAATAAACTTATTTCCATAAATGAAGAAGATTTACCAGAAGTACGGAAAACATCATCCCTTGTAATTTCTGAAATTGCAAAGGAAATTGATAGTATATCGAAAATATCCTCGTTTCCAATGTTGCAACGCATATTTGCATGGATATTGAGATTAATCTCAAACTCTAAGGTAACACGTCCAGAAAAAAATACATCCTTTTTATCAAGCAATGAAATTCAAGCCGCAATACGTTGCATTATTAGAATAGTTCAACAGATGAACTTTAGTAAAGAAATCCACATTTTAGAAACCGGAAAAGAATTACCTGCAAATAGCAATCCCATTTGTTTGTGTCCTAATTTAGATGATGACAAAATATTGAGAATCGGAGGGAGATTGAAAAATGCACAGTTGTCAGAGAATGAAAAACACCCAATTTTATAACCATCAAAGCATCATATGACTAAGATCATAATTCAACATTTTCACGAAAAATATTTGCATGCAGCTCCAGAACTTCTTTCTTTAATTAGGCAGAAATTTTGGATCATTGCTGCCAGACCTGCTATTCGTAAAATAGTGAGAACTTGTGTTACGTGTTGTAGATACAGAGCTCAATCTGCAAAATAAATAATGGCTGATATTCCAGTATCCAGAGTAACACAATCACGACCATTTAATCGAGTTGGAACAGATTTCTCAGGACCATTCATGATTAAATATCGTGCTGGACGTGGATAAAAATCATTTAAATCATATGTCTGTGTGTTTGTCTGCTTCGTGGTCAAAGCAGTCCATCTTGAAATTGTAGGAGATCTTTGAACAAAGGCATTCTTAAGTGCATTAAAACGATTTATTGCAAGGAGAGGAAAATCTCTTGAAATTTTTAGTAACTGTGGAAACAACTTCAAAGGTGCAGAAAAGGAAATCAACAAGTATCTATTGCAGTGCAAGCAGAATGAAGAAATTCACGAATTTCTGTCATCAGAGGAAATAACTTGGATATTTAACCCCCCCTTCAGCTCCACACTTTGGTGGACTGTGGGAATTTGCAGTAAAATCAATGAAATCGCACCTTAAGAAAACCGTTGGTGATACTGTGTTAACTTATCCCGAATTCCAAACCCTAGTTACGCAAGTTGAAGCTTATCTCAACTCTAGACCATTGTGTCCTATATCGGCTGACACAGACTTAACTGCTCTAACACCTGGCCATTTTCTAGTTGGAACTTCTCTGACTGCCATACCTGAACAAGATCTGAGTCACAGTCCGTTAAATCACCTTGATAGATGGCATTTGAGACAGTTCATGCTACAGCAATTTTGGAAAAGATGGGCCGGGAATACTTGTCTCAACTTCAGCAAAGAGCTATTTGGCAAAAATGCCACAAAGATTTGCAAGTTAATGACTTAGTTCTCATCAAAGATGACAACCTTCCACCGCTAAAAATGGAAACTAGGAAGAATAATAACTGTTCATCCAGGTTTAGACAATAGAGTTCGAAATCTCACAATTAAGACTAGTAGTGGTATCATAAATCGACCAATAGTGAAACTCTGTCCCCTTCCTATAAAAAACTAAAAACTATGAACTATAAACTTTCTTTTTTTTCCTTTTTTTATATTTTGCATTAATTTTATTTGTGTTATTAATTGTTTTTTCATTATAGTAAAACTGTAAGAAGACCACTTAGTCACTTGTTGAAATCCTAAGGGATTTCAACGGGGGGCAGGATGTTTTGGTAAAAAGCGTCTGCTTTCATTTATGTGAAAAAGCTCCAGTAAGAAATTGTATTATTCGTTACCATGGCAATTTATTCTTCTTATTTTATGTTTTCTAGTAGCATTCTATGTTTTTGTTTTAAGTTTGTTTTTATTCGAATGTAAAAGGATGATGGAATGGTGATAGCCGTGCAATGGCTCGCATACTTCAGTGTTGAATAAACCGCATCTACAGTCCATATTTGTTGTGTTTAAGAACCAGCGTGTGTTGTTTCTTATTAGTTAAAACCGCTATGACCATCCTGATAGTTTTGAATCATATTTTGAAGACTACAAGTAAAAGATGAAGATAAAATAACAATCCGCCCCGCTCGTAAGTTTTCTTTATCAGCACATGCAAACAGAGCATATTCAAGGCTAGTGTATGTGTCTACTCTCAATTTTGCCTGTTGACTACGGATGAATTTTAATCTGTCACCTTCAATGCGACAGTAATAATCAACTATCAATTGCTGAGTTAATTTCCCAGCATTAATTATCGGATTGAAATTTCCCTTAGGAGGACATCCTCGAATCATAAGTCTATAAGACACACATTATCTCATGGAAATATTTTGGCGAACATTAGTTTTTCTCTCTGCCCCCGCTGACATTGAAATATGCCAACCTGGTTCACCGCAAGGACAAATCAGTACATATGATATTGGATCACAATGCATACTATCAAAATTTAGAGTTCTCCGTCCACCATCTTTAGAATAAACATTTATGTACCTATGAGAAGGTGAAGCACCATTATTAGATTCAAAAACCGCTGCAACTTCTAAGCATGTTGGTTCGTTGTAATGGCGAGAATCTGATAGCGGTTCATGATAATAACGCATAACAAAATCAATTGGCACTCTGTTTTCTGTTAAAGCTACCTCACGTTCCTCATATATTTTTGATGCATCGTTTTATATTACTTAACATATGAATTACATTTACTTAAATAAAGATTTATATTAAGGATGTCCACTCTAATAGAGCTATTCTCAGCCTTTTCTAATCTAATTTCGTTAGCCTCATAAAAGTCTAAAATGTACAACTGGACCATAAGAAGGATGTGTCGAATTTTCTGGATACAAAGGGGAAATTTTGTGGTGTACTGAATCTAGAATTTTGAAACAATAATGACCGTAACCAGGAGGTAACTTTATATTGGCACCGAATTACACAAAGGATAAAGCATTATTATATTGCCTAATATTTTGCCTAAAGTTTTTCCACATGTCACTATTTCCGAATAGTGACACATACCCGATAATGAATAGATCATGCTCATCAATAATATGAAATTTAGGCAGTTTGAACTTTTTGTTAGAACACTACAAATTAAGTGAGCCATTTGAATTATTTTCTAATGAAAAATACAACGCATTACAATAATTACATTACAATAATTACAATCAACGTTTAATTGTTGACCATGTGTTGTCTAAATTACCTACGTTGAACGGAGCTAAATTTGAAATGTTGTCAGAAGCAGCACACCTATATTGAATTTTATATGGCTTTAAAACAAACTCTACCTTTTTTTTTATCTGACTCGATCGTTATCGAGATCCACTCTTTCTATCTGGTCAATTGTACATTTTAGACTTTTCTGGATAAAACGAAATTAGATTAGAAAAGGGTGAGAATAGTTCCATTAGAGTGGACATCCTTAATATAAATCTTGATTTAATTAAATATAATCCATATGTTAAGTGCTATAAAACGATGCATCCAAAAATATATGAGGAACGTGAGCTAGCTTTAAAAGAAAACAGAGTGCCAGTTGATTTTGTTTTGCGTTTTTATCATGAACCGCTATCAGATCCTCGCCGTTACAACGAACCAACATGCTCAGAAGTTGCAGCGGTTTTTAAATCTAATGATGGTGCTCCACCCTCTCATAGGTACATGAATTTTTATTCTAAAGATGGTGGACTTAGAACTCTAGATTTTGATAGTATGCATTGTAATCCATTGTCATATGTACTGATTTGGCCTTGCGGTGAACAAGGTTGGCATATTTTTATGTCAGCGGGGGGGGAGAGAGGAAAACTAATGTTCGCCAAAATATAAAATGATTTTCTATTAGCATAATATTTTTATTTTGCTCCTCCCGTTTCTGTTTTTGGGAAGGAGATGACTCAACCCTTTTTTGCTCGACATAATACTTTTTATATTTCTCTTGCAGTTTTCGTTTTTTGGAAGGAGATGGATTTTTTCCCTGCAGAATTTGCTTTTTGTCTTTTTTAAGCAATACCGCATAATGACCTTCATGTACATTTCCGTCATACAATAAATTTACATCTATTTTGCCTCTAGCATTTACACCCAAATTTGTCATGTTGTTGTTTTGTGCATTAAAAAATGTGACAAAAATAATAAAAATTGTGGTTGCGGCATGTAATTCTAAGTGTCCAAATTACGTACGGTTTCTTGACATAATATTTAAATAATCATTAACCCGATTAATAGGAAAGCCGTAAGAAAGATCACCAACAATCAACGGATGATAAACATCCCAATTGTCAATAACGTGTTTTGGCGTGGTGCACGCGAGGGTGATGATCTTCAGTAACATACAGGAACACAGACAGCGCTCTATATTAAGCAATTTCCATCCGGTTCAATTTCTCGAAGACTGTAAGACGCTTGATCCATAACTAAAATAAACAAGCCTAGGACTCGCTATGAAAAATAATCGAAATGGACAGAGCAAAATAAAATAAATAATGATAAATAACTTACTATTACAGGTAGCAACCAGCAACGTGCATTTTACTAACGTAATTCTAATTCCTAATCTCGGAAGAATCAATCAGTACAGAGTGGGAGAAAAAATGAATCGTAAATCCTAATTAAGAATCAATCTGTATTTAGGCACCCAATGTCTTCTGCACACACTGAACTCTCATTGGCGCACAGCATCCCGCATATGTGCTCTGACGATAATACATGGAGTGAAAGTTGTTACTCCGTGCGATGATGTGATCATGTTTCTCTCTCTCTATGGTGAATCGTTCACTTCAATGAATGATCTGGACAGCCCGGAAGAGTGCTTGACGCATGCGTAGATGCTGTTTTTTAAGGGTAAATTCTGAGCTTAATGTTTTAATACATATATATATATATATATGATTAGGAAAATGGCTGTATCAATTGCTGTAAAATTTGCAGATGAAGCAAAGGTTTCATATTTTGTTTCCGCATAAAGGAGAAAAGATGAACTGATAAATATAATTATTCACAACAAATATACGGAGACTACTGTATTCACATATATCCATTATGCTTCTGATTACATGATGTTAGTGATTACATTAATTATGTTTTCAGTCTTTATTGCACGTAAAATAAAATAAACTCGCAATGCGTCACAGCAGTATAGTATTTCTAATTAATGCTATGGGGAAAATAATATTCTGTCTTTCCAACAGATTTTTTTTTGGTCATCTTTTCAGGTGCTGGTAAAAATTTACTTATTATAAAAGTTTTCATGTATTTATTTTTTTTTTTTAAACATCAACTAGGTGCATCATTTAAATCTTTCAATAAAAGAATTTATGTATATATACAAATATATATCTATAACCATTAATTGTAAAACAATATATATCAACAAAAAATGAAAATAGACTCGTCTGACAGCAAATACTATAGAACTACAAGTACAGTGTCTGGTTTCATCTTTGCATCAGCCATGAAATCAAAATAATACGAATTTGGGTTACCAGCACACATATTACCAAAATGAAATTAATTAAATAAATAAAACAAAATCATAAAACAAGATTGAAATTAATAGAATAGACAAATCACATCCCAAAACACAAAAGCCGTATATACATGTATATTATAATAAATTTCATTTACCAAACTATTTTCTTGCGAGGAAAAAACACAAATTTGTCTTATCAGCAGATTACATTACAGGAAAAATTTTATTAAATATATAGTTATTTTTATTAGCAACACTTTTTCTCTATATAATATTGGGAACTATTAAGCATCTGTCTCATTTGCAGATTTTATCCATAAAGCAATCTCCTTTTATATAATTATAATTCTTTTCATTCAGCAATTTATTTTCTTAAAGTAAATCTGAACAACCACAAATACATTCCTCATCTTTAGATGTATTTAATGCAGGAGTTTTTATGTCTATATATAACATTTATTCGACGATCTCTCTTTTTTGGATCCACATAATGCTCGAAATATATTCATAATCTGTCTGATTCGCAGATTTTATCACTGGAAAAATTTCTAAAATAGAAATATTTATTTGTTGAAAAATATTTTCATAAGCAAACCATGCGTTCTCCTTAACGCTGGAGAAGCATTCATTAAATGCCCTTCCACTCTCCTTAAAACACTGTGTGATGCTGCTTTACTAAAAGTTTCATTCATGGTACTTATTTTTTGAGGATTTATGAACGACAAATAGTCCCTGTAGCATCGTCAGTTACTCCGCAAAGATACCTGCGCCTGTTGCTAACTTTCGTATTTCCTGAACTGCATAGTGCCTTCCTTAAGTACTTTTCATGTAAGATGGAGCCTTCCTCATATTGGAAGAGAGGTACAACTGTTCTTATATCAGCTTTCCACATGTGTTAAAGTAATAATCTGTAATTTTTGTATTCACCTCTTCAATACACTGATCTAATGGCATGTGATTTTTAACACTTTCAAACAAAGTTAAAAAATGTTTATGCTTTCGGTTTGTCTGTCCGTCTGTCCGTATGCTCTTCAGGCCGTCTATCCGCGCTCTAACACCCGTAAATATACTCCAACTGCTATGAAATTTTTATATGTTATTCATGTTTACCCTAGCACAAACCCTATTGAAAATGAAGTTTCTACCATGATTAGTTTATTTACATGGATAGTCAAAAGTTTTCCGATACATAACGGCCTATGGGAAACAATCATTCCAAATGAACTTTAAAGATGTTACATGAATTGCATAAAATATACATTGCATAAAATATGCATTGCGTAAAATATGCAGTGAAAACATTAGTTGTTATTCATTTACAAGGCCACTCAAAGAATTCCGTTACAAAATAATAAAGAGGGGTATTGTTTACTACATATTTTAACTATGTTAAAGGATTTCAAGTGTCATAAAATTTATATACGCTATTGAAACTCAATATTTATTCACGCATAATATGAAGTGCATAGCAATTAAAATGACACACAAAATACTTCAAATACTGTATTCTATCCGAAGTACTGTGTATTATTGATGATAGCTGATTGATGGATGAAGTGCATTTTAATTTAAGATATTCGCTTTTAAGTTTTACTAAATGTCTGCATATTATATGGTGTGTACAAATGCTATAGTTGATACACAGGGTTACACAAAAGAACTCGCAAACATTACTGAATATTAGGGTAATTTACAGGTGGTTTAAAAATAAGTAATGCTTTTTTACATTGAACTCCTTTCAGTTTACTAAATAATCTTTGTAGAATATAAATAAAATGATATACAGGATGACGCAAAGAATTATCTACATGGATTATAATGGATGATCATTTCTAGAAATGTGACTTAAGTAGTTTTAAAAGTGTTTTTGTTTGAACTAAATTTTAATAAAATACTGGCATGTAATAAAGGTACTAGGTGAACTAGAGGGCTGGAAAAAAATACTGAAGTATTTTTCCATATATTTGTATAAATTGCTGGAAGGAAAACTTCAACCTGTTACGCATTTTCTTGCTAAACTAAACTTCCGCATTATATAGTATATATATCAACAGGCAGATCAAATACAGGTCTTTTTAAAAATGTCGAAATGCATGTTTGGATGTGGACAATAACACCTTATTTATCTAAAAAACGAAATTTTGTTAAAGATTTCAGGAAGTGTTGGAAAGTGTTTCATAGTCTATTCTTAACGCATGATTTTTCTTACTTATTAGCTTTGAAGTTATTTAAAATCTGTTCTGTATCGTGGAGTTAACCCAAACCTAAATTATTTAGAAAATACAACATCACAACAAATACAAAATATCATTTCTTACATTTTACATTAAGTAATGAAACACGTCCCCAAATGCTTAGGTTGTGCTCTTGAATACAATGGCCATAGACAACCTAAACATGATCAATACCGCCATGCGAAACCGTAACCTCATTATTCACTGTGACGGTTTTTTAAATTTTATTTTTAATTAATTTATAATTTTATTTATTTTGATAAATTATGGGTGTCATACGGTTTTAGGAATTAACTGTCTGTTCTTACACTATACATTACATTTCACACTGAAAAAACGCCATCTATCGGGTTTATTGCATTTCCATTATCGTTGTTATTGTTATTGCATTTCCCCTTATTCTCAAATAGTACATATACTGATTTTGGTTTCGTTCGTGTTATTTTTTCAAGCTACATATACCTCCAAATAGAGATATTTAAATTAAAAACCATCCTGTATATGATTTGAATATTTCTTGAATTCTTTAACTGACTAAAAGTGCACACCCAAATCATTTTAGTTTTAAACCAACTGTAAGTCATTATACTAATACAATAAAACTACACATTCAAAAAGCATGCCAAATCCAAACGTGATTTTTGTTAATATTATTCACTGCAAAATTTTAAAAATATTCAGCGATTCAAATTATCACTCATAGTTTTGTGTCGCTATCGATTCTAGAAATATTGATTAGAGTACCAGGTTCATTAAATTGCAATTTGTATTGATCTTTCTTTGCTGTATGTCGCGCTGAGGACTATAAAATTGCTCAAGTTATCAGAGAAATTTAAGTTTTTAATAGAAATTAATTTAAAAAAATTTTCAAAAAAATATATGTTTTATATGCGCATATATGTCAGTCACAAAGATATTTACATATAATTCTGTTTGTATGCTTGTATCATATTCTATTATTTCTTATTTAAAAAAGTAATAAATAAAAATTATAATTACAGTCTGATAGGAATTTTAAATCTTTAAATAACAAAAACAATATTTCACATATGAAACGCCTTAGTAAATCTTCCTAATTTAGCTGCTCTCTTTTTTTGTTAAATTTATAAATTTATAAATAAAATAATACTTTTGTTATCGTATGAATAAGCCGAATAAAAATTTACTAGAACTACTATTTACTATGTATCTAAATTGAAAAATTTAAATATAAATAAATAACTGGGTTTTTCTTTAAATGAATAAAGTCTATTCAATAATATAAAGCACAAGCATCTAACTTTAAAACAATCAGGTTTTTTAGTAGAATATTTAAAAAATGTAATTAACCAGCAATTGGATTTTTTTGATGCAGTCTACTCACATCATTTACAATCTTTGCCATCATCATAAATCTTCATAATCTATTTCAACGTAAACTATTAAAAAAATGCATTACATTTTATAATTTCTGGAGAAATGCAGTACATATTTAATTAGTTACTTTAATAGTGCGTTCATGTAACTAATATTAATTTAATCTCTTAACTAATACGGTCAATTAATTCCAAATTAAATCCATCATACCATAAATTTGTGTATTCTGAATAGTTAAGTATAAACTTATTCAAATTTAATTACGAGTTCTTGTAATGTTGCCAAGGTAATGTACGTGGAATTTAATTAATGTTTATTTTTTAGAAATTGAAATTTCTGATTTTTTATAGAGATGTAACTTTAATCTTAAACTACTTCACCGTCTGACCCGAGATAAGTTCAGGGTAAAAGCACTGTTTCCCCAAATATTTCCATGCAGAATTTATTACAAAGTCAATATTTGCTTGAACATTATGTGTTATTTTCGTTTTAAATCATTATTATTATTGCTGTAATATTATAATTATTGCTATAATTTATGAGTAAAGTTTTAAAATTTAAAACAATATTAATGAGAACTATTATTTACTATGATTTGAGAATTAAAGTATAAATAACTAATTAAATTTCTCTTTAAGTGAATAAAGTCAATTAAATAAAACAATACACAATCATCTAACTTTAAAACAAGCAGGTTTTTTAGTGGAATATTTTTAAATTGTGTTTTAATTGACAATAGATTTTTTTTCATGCAGTCTCGTTTATCATCATTATCATTATTCATCATTCAATTTCACCATCAACTATTAAAAAATCGTACTAAACTTTCACATTTCTTGAGAAATACGGTAAATATTTCATTATTTTACTTTAATAATCTTTTTCATGAAGCTAATATAAATTCAATCTTTTAACTAATGCGGTAATTTAATTCCGAATTATATCCAACATATCATAAATTTATGCATAGTGAGTAGTTTAGCATCCCCTTAATCAAATTTAATTACGAGTTGTTGTAATGTTGCCAAGTTAGTGTAAGTTGTATTTAATTTTCTACTTTCTTTAGAAATTCAAATTTACGATTTTTATAGATATGTAGCTTTAACCCTTTATCTACCGACGGTACTTATAAATACCATTAAAATTACTTATTATAAAATTATTTTAATCCGTCAAGTAATTGTAATACTTTTTAGAATGACTTATAGATACATTAATTTATTTTGTTCCAAAAGCATTATTGATTATACAAAACAAAAACATTTTTTAAGGATGATTTGTTTTGACATTGTATCTTTTCAGCTTTCTTGGCGCTGAGGGGGGAAGATTGGGATTTTTCAATTCGGAAATATTTCTATATTTATGTTGTAAAAACATCGTATTTGTTCATTTTATAATTCTACTAAACACTAAGAAAACACTTTAAAACAAAAGATTTGAGTGGGGTTATAAATATTGCACAAAATCCCTGTAAATTCAAATTTAATTAATCCTTCTAAAACTTGTAATATTGATAGTACATAAGATCCGTAAGGTTTAAAGAAGAATTTATAAAAATATTTTTTTATTAGTTGATCCTAATTTTCGAAAATGTTTTCAAGTAGTTTTGATGTACATTAGTCAGTTCTCTGTATCCAAAAGATTGAATGGTATCTGTCAATTGTCAGCTAAACATTTTCAGATGCATAACTGAAGTTGTGCATGCAATAGTAGTAGAATAATGTTCATTTTAATGTTACTGATAATGCTGCTTATTATGTATGTTTGTCAATTAAATATGTTCGCTGTACATGAAAATGTGTTCTTAAGAACTCGCAGTATCCTAATAAGCGATTTTCCAGTTAGAGAAAACTGATGAATGCACAGTAACAGCTAGTCGAAAACGTTCCCGAAAATTACAAGCACATGATAAAAAATATATTTATAAATTTTATTTTAATGTTAATATTATTAATGTCAATATTATAATACTTTCTGAAACTTCTAAACGCAAAATTGCTAAACGCTTCTTAATTGCAAAAATATATTTATGTGCAAGTAAAAATGACATAAAAATAAAATAAAGCAATTAAAGCAAAATTTCCCTATAGCATATCTAAAATAAGAATTATCTTAAAATATATTATTGATTAGGGAAAAGGGTGTCTTTTTTCCCTTTTAAAAACTAAATTCATATTAGTTTTTTCGAATATTAAAACACGTTTTTTTTTGTTACATATAAAAAATAAGTAAATAAAAAATCGTTTTTATGATCTTATCATTTTAAAATTTATCATTTTTTTCGTCTATAACTTTTAGGGTTTTAATTAGCAAGATTTAAAATCGAGAAGAAAAACACAAAAGAAAAACATCTCGTAACTTATATATTAAATTAATATCCTTATAATGCTTTAATAACTTTCTTTTCATGTCTATATTACCGTAAGGAAGACTTTTTTTTAATGATTTTAGAAATAACTTATTGTTTACACGGTGAATAATATATATTATTTAAGATAATATTTTTTTTAAATTTTATATTAAAAAAATAAAATAAAATAAAAAAAGGTATCGAAATTATTGGTGCACTACATTCACCCTATGATTCTGAGTGACTCAGGTATAAATTAGAAGATAATTTCGTAAAAAATAATTTTTCTTGCTATTTCAGTGTAAAATTATGTAATTATACTGATGTTTTTATTTAATATAACTTACCAGAAATTTTGTCTATGCATTTTTTTCCAAGTGAATCTATTAATAATGTTTATTTCTTTTTCGCGATAAATTGATGTTTAAATATATATATATATATATATATATATTTCCAATTATTTTGTTTTTCATGTTTTTAATAACTTTAACGTGAGATAGAAGATTTATTATAAAATAATTCATTCGCAAAAAAAAAAAAAAAAAGATTTTACGGTCAATTTTACTGTGTCAAACATATGATACGCAATATTTGAAATCTGAAAAATTTTAACACTTTAATTATCATATTTGAATTCTTAATCTTTTGCTAAAATTTTCATTAACTGCTTTTAGAAAAATTATTTAAGTAAGCAATAACTAAAATATGTGTATTTTTTCACTGATTCTTAAAACATAAATACAGAAAGCACTTTTTGGTTAATATATTGTTCGACGTAAATATTTCAAATCCTCATAGTATAAATTATAGATAAAACAGGATTATTATGATATTTTACTTTAAAATAGTAGAGATTTAATAGCTTCTACACATCAGTTACCTTGAACACGGTAATCATTAAACAACTAATTGGACACACGAGTATTTACACAAAAATCTAGTTAGCTACAAATTCTGTCCGCTTTTTACTAAATCTAAAGTATGATGAAAATCCATGCATCAGTGTCTGAGGTTAGTTTCTATTACGGAAACATAAAAAAAAATCCATAAAAGTACAACTTGTACGGTAATGGGCAGAAAAAACAAATCATGACAAACTTTTATCAAGGCTATCTAAATTTGAAGTTTCGTGAAAATCCATGCATTAGTACTTGAGATACAGATATTGCGAAGTCTGAAAAATACGGCATAACAGCGCCACCTGAAGTATGATCTACACCAAAAACTAAACAAATATTGAGAATCTGACCAAAATAACGGAAAATAATAGCTACATCAGTGACTTACGGAATCTGAATTTTGACGAAAATTTGTGCATCAGCTCTTGAGGTAGCACTATTGGATAATCTTGAACAATGCAGCATCGCAGCGCCACCTTTTGAAAAATTTCCACCAAAACGTAATCTGCACAAAATTACATCAAGGTCTGTCTGAATATAAAGTTTTATGAAAATTCATGTATGAGATCTCAAGATAGTAGCTATTGTAAAATCGTGAATAATGCAGCATAATAGCACAATTTGTAGAGCGATAAACAAGAAACACAAATCACCTCTTTTTTATATCAAAGTCTAACTAAATATAAAGATTTGTGAAATTCCGTGCTTTTGTTCTTGAGATAAAGCAAACACAAACTTTTTTTGATATGCAGATTCACAAATTTACAGACAGATGTTTTCTAAAAACCACCAAATTGTGATCAGAAACTTGTAAACTTTGTAAATTCATCGAAAACCGAAAGTAAAAATTTTTCACGAATCCAATACTTTCTTCTTCGAAAGATAGAAGAAAGTAAAAATACAATAATTGAATACAAAAATGATTATCCTACTAAGAAGTGTTGCAAAAATAATTTACTTAAGTGACACCAATGATGCTACTAATAACAATAATTAAAATTCTTTTTTGAAGAATATTTAAATTAGCGATTGTAGGAAAATATTGCAATCATCATTCTCTTTGATATAATTTTGCGTCGAAAGAAATCTGATTATCGAGGTACTCTTATTAGTAGAATTTTTGGGAAAAAATCAATTATTGTTTTAATTATTACTTCTATAGAACGTAGTGTATTCGTGAAAATTGTCAAATTCCGAATTTTAAAGGATTTATATGTTTTAGGGGTAGGAGATTCCAAAAAAACTTTTTTTACAAAATGTCTGTATGTGAGTCTGTGACTCTGTCTGTCTATATGTCGCTTAAGTATTGTTGGCGCTCTATCCCAAGAAGTAATGCACGGAAGTTAATAAAAAAATATATTCAAGTAGGCCCTGATATAAATCGATACTGATTAAATTTTACTGTAAATCACTCAACAAGTAGTGAAGCTATGCTGCCTTTTTCACAATTTGTCTTAGCTCGATATCAAACACTACTAACAAATTTTCACTTAACTTCAGATTCTGCTAGGCCTTGGAATGGACGCATGCTGTTTACGTTATGATGTGAATCGCTCAACGTGCGACAATGTTATAATGCCCATTTCACTAATTACATAAAAGCCCTATTTCTAGAACTAAAGCACGGATTTTCATCAAAAATCAGATTATGTTAGTCCTTGACTTCAATGAATGTTGTTTAGATTTCAGTGCATAACGCTCAACAGGTGGTGCTTCTATATTGCTTTTTTCATGATTTCATCAACAACTTTATCTCATTAGAGAATGCCCGGATTTTCAAAAAACATCAGATTTTGTTAGTCTTGACATGAATGGATACTTTTTCATTTTGTTGAAAATCTCTAAACCAGTGGCGCTGCTATGCTGGCTTTTTTACAATTTCTGTAGTAGCTCTGTTATTAGAATCATTGCATGGATTTTCATCAAAATCCGGATTTACTTAATTCTAGATTTGAAGTGCTTCTACTTATATTTTTGTGTCAATTACTCAAGAAGTGTCACTGCTATGTCGATTTTTCCTAATTCCTGCAATAGCCTTGCCTCAATAACTAATGCACAAATTTTTATCAAACTTCAGATTCAGGTTAATCTTGATAAATATTACTGCTGATTAAGTTTTGCTGTAATTCGCACGTCAGGTGGTGATTTTATTCTGTATTTTAACCGACATTCGTATCAGTCCTTTTTCTAGAAATAATGCACGAAATTTCATACATTAGAAATCTCACGATGGCCACAGACTGCCGTTTAATTTTTGCAATCTGATAGTGAATTTTGAAGGATTAACAAGTATGAGAGAGAAGAAAGATTTAATATTGCCACATCTGGCTTTTCATTTTCTTAAAGTAATGCAGTTGTTTAGGAGTTTTTAATCACCAACAATTGAAAATCAGCTATTCAGCCGTTTTATGTTTAAATGCAATTTTCTGTCTATTTATTTTATGGTTTAGGATCGTTTTTAATGTAATTTGCAAATATCTATACCTATATAATTATATTATATCTAATACTCACCAAAAATACATGAATTTTAAAAAAGTATTTTTGTCTATGTATTAAAACCTTCCTGAATTTTAAAAAGTTTTCCGAATTAAAAGAAATTTTTATGTTGCGTAGGAGATACTTTAATTTGATACTAAATGTGAAAAGATATTAGTTGCTATGCAGTCTGTTTATAAATTTTAGCAATATAAGCTATATAGTAATATAAATTTTAGCATTAACTTTTGCTTTTCATCTGCCATTTTGAAATGCAGAAAAAAATATTTACTAGGAAAATTTTCAAACAGTGTTACAACAAAACTGTTTTAAATTGCTAGATTTCTATAACGTATTTCAGTAACAATTTATGTTTGGAAAAAGATATTAACTTTTGTGTAGTGATAAAGGAGCTCAACTATACTTCCATTAGTATTCATACATATGAGATAAATTCTCCACAATAACGTTGAATAAATATGTGTAATTTTATGTTTGTAAAACAACACAAAATACTTATGAAATTTTCAATTTTGCGCATTAAACGCTCAAAATATTTAGTTTGTTTAAATGTAAAAATTTGCAGTTGAAAAGCATTTTAAATAGTAATTTTAAAGTAATTGTATAATTAAAATTGTAAAAATTATAAACTTTTTGGTATTTAACGTTCTATAATTTAATGATAGAAATCTAGACTTAAATGCCTTTGAACTCCTGTGCATAATGTAAATTTTTCTATAAATATTTTAATTTAGTATTAAATATTTAATATTTTTCCATATACGGGTAAATTTAGCAATTTGGTAATAAATTTATAGTCGCAAACACTGCTCCATGTATCATGTGTCAAAAAGAATTCAACTGGCAATTTTAAAGTTTCATTTTTATACTAAAATGCATGCTTTTTCCAATAATTTTAAGTGAAGAAAAAAAAGCTAATTTTATTGCAAAATTCTATAAATCGTAACTTACATATGGAAACAGGTTCACACAATGAGAAATTCAGAGATGTGAAAATATTGTAAAATAGAACTGTCTATTATAAACATACATAATAACCACCTGAATAATTCTTCTACACTGAAACATAGCATCACGTTATCCAATAGCAAAATTCTATACTGTGCACATACACACGCACAATGGTTCTAAAACATATGAAGGATTTTGATCTTCATCTCCAAACATTTAGATTCCTGGTCTTTATGGTTTGTGCCTACCCTCAAATGGTTGTTTTTGTGAAAAAATTTTATTGTTTTTTTATTATCTTATTTTTTATTATCTTTATTATCTTATAAAGTTTCAAACATTTAGAATTAAAAAAAATGGTTTAGCGATAATTAAAAGTAAAATAATAGCCCAATTTATGAACCAAAAGAAAACTTACTGAAGCCAGAAAGGCCGCTTGAAGAACCACAGCAAGGTAAACAATAGTTATTAATGCAAAAATATATATTATATAAAACGTACAAATATATAAATACCAGCAAACTTTGAACACCTTGTAAACTGAGTACGCAATTTTGTGTGTTATATCAAAATCTAAATTTTCATTTTTTGGAAATTTGCGTTTTTTACTTTCTACATTTATGAGAAATACTATTTCTTAAAAACTGTTTAATATATGGAAATAAAATTTTGCAATAAGTTTCTGCAGATCTATTGGTACGTTATGAAGCAAAATGCAGATAAGTTTGAATATATTAATTTAAAAGGTATTTTTATTGAAAAATATACATTAAAAATCATCTTTTAGATACAAAATTTGGTACACGTCAGTAAATTTAAGAAGCATAGCAAATCGTTTGCTTCATAACATAAGTAAAGGGTTTTTAATGTATTATTGTAAAAAAAGTGAATAAATTGTGTCATAGAAGGTTTGGTATAAACGCTAATTCTTCACCAAAATCTGCATTTTATTGCTTAAATTAAGAAAAATATTAATTAAAATTCCATTAAAAGTTTATATAATTCATAATTGTATTCCTTGTCGGAGCTTAAAACTCATGTGTTCTGTAAAATTGAAATCTTTATCAAAATAAGTGCCCCGAAGGTATGCACATTGTTTAATTTGTAATGTATAATGTGTTATACATCATCATGTGCTAGATCTTTCTCTACTTCTTCTATCCATCACTTCATGTGTCTACAAATAAACCTTTTCTGTAATGTTTTTCCATTATATATCTTCTTTATGCTTCTGCAATCTTTCATTCTGATTAAATTGCATTCTTGTTACTTTATTGGTATACATTATGTCATTTCGGTGTATTCTGATCCGTCTCCATATCTAATTTTTTTCATCATGCATCCCTGACCTTACATGGTACAAAAAATTGTCTTAAGAACTTCCTTCAACAAATAATTTGTAATTTTTTATGTTTTGGAGTAGAGGTCCAAATCTCGCTGCCATACAATTACCATAGGTTTTATATAAGTTTTATAAATTTTCGTTCAGTTTCTAGGAATATTAAAAATTATTTTAAAATATTTCGAGCTGCAAAAAGGCATCTATTTCATGCTGCATATAGAACTTTTATTTCTACTTGCAATATATTGTCACAATACGTCTCATACGTATGTATTCTTACGTATGTATTCGTATTAAAACTCTCATACTTCAGTAAATTGTAATTTACTATTTACGAATAAAATTGTTTTTGTCTGTGAATGATGTCAGTAATTTTCTTGTATTATGTTCTTACTTTGTTAAACCCCAGGTCTAGTTCTTTACTCTTTTTTCTAGTTTATTTCATGTTTTAATTTCTATGTAGTAAGTTATTCAAATTTAAGTATTTAAATCTAAAATATCTCTAAAATGTCTCAAGAATCTCGATTTTTTTTTCTGGTATACTTTTCATAAGTTCTTTAAATGTTAAATTAAGCTGCAAAGATTTGAAAAACTATTTGATAATGGAATTTCAGCTTAAAGTTAAAAAAAAGTTTTTAAAGCAGAAAAAATTGCTGTAATATAAAATAAATATAAAAAATATTACTATGTTCTAGAAATCATTAAATATTTAAAAATAATGAATATGCATAAGAAAGAATTTAAATTTTCCTTTCTTTGATTTCGGAAATTATAATATACTGAATAATCAATTGCATTTAAATTATATAATCATTATAAAAAATATTTCTATTAAATTTTTTTAATAAAAAATCCAATATTAAATTGTAAAGTCTATAATAACGATTATATCCTTTGAAAAACTGTTTCAATCTTTGCAAATGATCATGCACCTGAATACGTTATTTTGTAACTAAATAAATTTTAAGGCTAATTTTTATGCTAACAAACCAACGAAATTTGTGAAATAATGCTTTAAGAACAATTAGAATACTCTCTTGCCTCACGGATTTTAAGTTATTTATAACCTTATTTGAAAATCGGCAGATAAGGAATATATTTGTAGCATTATTATCTGTTCTAATCTGAATAAATAATGTAATTGGAGTTTGTCGAAACCGATGATACATCCTAGCTAAAAATTTAAGAAGGGGTAATCTAGGATTAAATAAAGGTTTTACTTAATGTATTTATTCATTTAAACTTGGCCGTTTTATTTTTGTTATATTTTTACCGTCATTCCATCAATGTATTAAAATATAATATGGATGACTTTTTCACGCATGAACAAAATAAGTTTACTTTTATTATATTTCTTTTAATAATTCATCATTAGATGCTTGACATTTGATGCTTGATGAGAGGCAAAAAAGAAAATAGAAAAATCATCGAATTTGATTTTCGAATTTTAATTAAATCTCTAAAATTATATTTAATCAACAAATTCTCTTCGTATGTTTTTGTAATGCACACATTACCAGCAAAAAAGACATTGTAATAAAACATGTAATTGGAGTTTGTCGAAACCGATTATGTATTCTAGTTGATAAAGTTAAGAAGGGGTAATCAAGGGATAAATTGAAGGTTTTATTTACTATATTTATTCATTTAAATATGACCGTTTTATTTTGAGTTAAATTTTCACCGTCATATCACCAATGTATTAGAATATAATATGGATGTCTTTTTCACGTATGAACAAATAAGTTTATTTTTATTACATTTTTTTATAAATTATCATTAGATGCTTAACATTTGATTCGTGATGGGAGTCAGAAAATAACACAGGAAAATCACTGTACCTGATTTTAAAATAATAATTAAAACTCTGAAATTATATTTAATCGAGAAATTCTGTTCGTATGTTTTTATCGTACCTACAGTACCAGCAAAAAACTCTTGGCACTTACGCCACAATCTCAATGCTAGAATATTTTATATACTTTTTAACAATTTTAAATATAAGAGTAATCTCAGTGGGGGATCTAGGTGGGGATGGGGCGATCCCTCCCCCCTTGAGCCCAATAGAGAGTTTGAAAAACCATATTAGATGTTTAAGCGAAAAAAATGGTTGTACTTAATATTGAGACTAGCGTGACTCCGATTTGATTCCACCAAGCTCGCGTGACCCGATCCGGGCCACGGCTTTTATTTTTCAGACCAGGTTGCTTTTATTTATGAGACTAGGATGTCTTCAAACTTTCAGAAACCGGTCCGAGTGTTACTTTTCCTGCAGTGTTGGACCGATTCACACTTTTTTACACATGTCATGTCTGGCATGGACTTTGTCCTTCTAGAGATCTGCTTTCTGCATGGGCCAAAATTTTCAGGCCCAGGCTCCAAAAGCAATTCAGTTTTAAACATACCCAAGCTTGCTAAAAAAAATCATTTGATCAAATACCAAATATTCTAATCTAAAATAGAAAAATGAACGCATATATAATGTACTCGTCAATATTCAAACATATAGTTTTTTCTATAAAAAATAATTTGAACTTTTCAAAATTCTAGTCAGCAACCAGTCCGTATCCGAACCGAAAGATTCAAACCCCAAAAGAAAAAAATCCCAAATTCGAAAAGTTTAAAATCAACCCGAACTCAAAAATTACATTAACCCTTTCATTCCCAATGAGTCCAAATGGCATCATGACATTTCATATTTTTTTCTCTATATTTAATTCGGAAATTTCAAATTCACACCAGAAAATTAAAATAGCAATACATGTTTTATTTAATAACAGACATTCCATATTTAAAGAAAGCGAAATTTATCATTGAGATTTGCTGGAGTAAATTCAGATTCTGAGAGTTACTGAATTTCCAGAACGTATTATATCATGGTAATGAAA
Organism: Maratus speculifer; assembly: GCA_964019185.1. Lineage (NCBI taxonomy): Eukaryota > Metazoa > Arthropoda > Arachnida > Araneae > Salticidae > Maratus > Maratus speculifer. Next base: position 173,821,642 of record OZ025297.1, on the reverse strand, counting down.
GGGTTAAGTCAAACTGAGACTTTACCCGAACTCCACACAAACATTTTTTGTCAACCAGAAACTGAAATGAAAGAAAATGAATTATATAATTTAATGGAGTTATAAAGTGCAGTTTAAAAATATAACTTTAAATCAATGTATCTAAATATTTTATATAGAAGCCTAAACATCTAGAATAATCTTCATAATGCAAAATTTCTAAATAACGGACTATTCGGGACATCTAAATTTGTCTTTTGTTTGGAAATGTGCGGTATTCAAAGGAAAAAGAATGCAGATTGAAAATTTTTCATTAAATAGAGGTGACCACTATTCAAGAGTATTATCAAAAAGTTTTTACAACCTGTCATTACTTTTGAATAGTGGACGAATTTCACACTTTCGACATGTTCAGTATTCAGGAATCCTATTATATAAATAAAGGTTTCTGTTTTTCGCGGAAGTCCGTCATAGATTTATTTCTATGTATAATATTTTTATAGGAAAAATAGTTAGATTTTTTCTTAAAAACTGAATGAACCCAGAGATGTCACGATGGGGTATTATATGGGGGGGGGGGATGGAGCTTACATCGCTCCCAATATATCTGAACTTGGGAAATTAGAGCTTAAAGTTGGGAAATTCTGTCTTTTAGAAAAACTTTCTTGTTTAAAAAAGCAAAAAAAAAAAAAAAAAAAAAAAAAAAAAAATGCATTTTTTTATTGTTTTGCTGACTACTTTATTATCACAACAGATTACACATTGCGTATATCATTTGAGTTGAAAAATTGAACAATTTGTTTCAAGTTGAAAGATTTTCTAATTATAAATTGAAAAATTTTTTAATTCCTTCCTCCCCTACTTTAAAAATATCTGTAATTACGTCCCTGATCAACTCGAATTCGACTCTTCAGAGTTAAACCCAATCCGGAATAAAGCCGAACTCGAAATAATATAAGCCAACCTGGCCTGAACCCGGCCTGCAGTAAAAAGTATAAATCTATCTGACCCACAGCAAAAAAGTTGAAATAAACCCAATCCGTAGCAAAAGAAATTACTTCCTACCCGATATTACTATTCAACCCGAATCCGTTTCTCAGATGTTAAACCTAATTCGAAACGTATTCGAACTTGAAATAATGCAAGTCAACCTGGTTCAAACCAGACTCGCAGCAAAAGAAAAAATCATACCAACCCTAACCAGAACCACAACAAACAAGTAGAAATGTACCCAATCCGCAAAGAAAAACACCACCTCCTACCCGAACCTCCAAATTTTGACATCACTTCGCTTTGAAGATTCTTATAATTTGCTCTTGATAGATATTCTATCAAAGAAGAGAGTCTTTCAAAGAATGGCACTTAAAATAACTTCATTTTTCAAACATCCGACTAAAAAATTTTATTTGATCCATGAGAGTATGTTTCAGACCCGAGCCCGATAATTTCGTCGGAAGTCAAGTCCAAACCCGTCCAAAAAAGTTTCTTCGACATAAAACCGTAATGAAGAAAAATTAACCCACATTTTAATGGAACTCTATAAAATACAATCGAGATTTATATCTTTAATATCAATTTTATCTTTTATCTAAAAAAATAAAACTATAATATAAATTTGTTAATATTTAAATAATTGTAGATCCTCTAAATAACGAAAGAGCCGAAAGGGGTGTCTAAATTGTTGAAATGTTTTCGCTAAATATAGGTGCCTACATTTCGATAGAATCCGTATGAAGAGTTTAATGTACATGCTAACTCTTACGAATATCAGTTTTCAATATAAAAGCTTAAAAATATCCAGAATTAATTATTTGGAACTGTCTGTTATGGAGATTTTACTGTATATAGATTTTACCGAGCAAAAAAAAAAAAAAAAAAAAAAAAAAAAAAAAAAAATAGATTTTTATTTGAAAAATCCGGTGAACTCGACTCGTTCTTGTAAGAATGATAACTCAATCTGAAACCGATTTGAACCCAAAATAATCTAAATCAATCTGACCCGAAAACAACGCGCAGCTAAAAATAGAACTCTACTCGCCCCGCAATAAAAATGTAAAAATCAACCCAACCAGTAGCAAAAAAGTAGAAGTCCACCGACCCAAACCCAACCAGCAGTAATAAAATAGTTGTCAAGCCGACCCACAACAAAACCCAAACCGGTCAGCATCAAAACATTAAGTGAATCGAACGAAACCGGATCCCCAGCAACGCATTTGAGGTGACCCAAATACGACCCAACACATATTGAAAAAAATAGTATTGATGAAAAATAGTTCGCGGATCCGACGGCCAAATTTCTGAAATCAACTCCCCCCCTACCTGAAGACTCTGTAGATCCGCAGGTTACGTGGAGTGGTAGCCCTTGCAGCTAAACATGATTTAGATTTCTCTCTTTATTATCTTAATCCTGGTAGTAGTTTAAAAAGAGAGATTTTTTTAATTTATTTACACCGATTTTATTTTTATTTATATATTTATATAAATTTATATAAATAAATTTATATAAATATTAAATATATTAATATATTTTTTTTTATTTTTATCGATACCAAGAGCTTTTAATTGTTGAAAAACTTCATAAGTTCACTTTATTAGAACAAAATTTTACTGTAAGTCGTAAAGTTTAATTTTAAAAATATAAAAAAACAGCATTAATTTACCATATGGCAATACACCAAAGCGAAAAATCGATTCAAAAAGACCGAGAAAGACTTCTGTCAAGTCTGATAATTTTACCTGATAATGTTAATATCAACTATACAAACTGCAGAAAAAAGCATTACTAATCAATGTATAAGTAAGGACTTCACATTTCACATTTTTCTTCACATTTTTCATTGAATCTATTCACTTAACCATAGTACTGAATTTAATATATGTATATGATTCTATTCTCAAATTTATAAAATGTTTTTTAATATCTATAATTCTTTAAAAAAAGTTATTTCTGTTTTATTCAGAAAACATTATATTTGAGTCTATTTTTGTTAATTACCCACTAAAGAAATTCTGAAAAAGAAGTATTTATATTTCTGTTGGACATAATATCATAATGTCACACATAAATTCCATAACAAAAGTTCTATTGTTTAAAAAATAAAAAAAAATTCTACTACACACTTATTTTAAAAAGTAGCACATTAACAACTATTAAATGATATAATTATTTTAATATTGTATTATTATTTTGATAAATTATTAATTACTACCTTATAAAGATATAAAAATACTCCAATCAATCCGAGTGCAAATAGCACTTATTACAGTTGTTATAACCTTCTTGTATTGATAATACATCAGTATAAAAATTCTTCAGGAATATAAATATATAGTATTGCATGTAAATAAGTCATAACAGTTCATCAGAAGTCTAACTGAGAGCATTAAATGGGAAACAAAGTCATGAAATTCCTGAAATATACTACGCATTTAATAGTTAATTGTAAGTGGAATGCGGAAGGATTATGTTTTTAGTTGCAAAAACAAACAAATAAATAAAGTTTAAATAACAAAACTGTCATTTAACAAATTATAACGACTGTTTAGAAAATCCTATTTTAAAAGACTAAAATTTTAGACTTATAAATAAATTCAATATTTAAATTAATAATAATAATAAACATAATTTTTTTGATGATCATAACAAATCATACACGACGTAAGCCATGCTTTAAGCATTAATATTCCTAGGCCAATGATGAAAAAAAAACACTAGTTTATAGATATACAACTTTAACTGTTTAAGATGTGCATTTTTATTTTATGGATTTAATCAACTGACTTCTGAACGCCTCATAATACATACAGCATGGATTAAACATTAATATTCTTGGACCAAGCAAAAACAAACTTTAAATGAAATTTCAATTTTACAAATTTTGGAACGGTAAATTTTTAAACTTCTAAATTTTTAAACTTCGCACATTTTAAAGTTTATCACCGTTGCGTAGAAAAAAATTAACTTTTAAGTAAAATTTGTTTGAAATCTTAATCACAATTTGTTTTTAAATTATTATTATTTTAGAAGTTTTTATTACCTTTTTTGTCATTGTGGCATTAGAAGTATTCCCTTTTTGTACATTACACTTGGACCAATCAAAAAACGAATAGAATAAAAAACAAAGGTATCCGTTTTTGGACATTAAACATCGACCAATTGGAAAACGAATAAAATGAAATAAATTGCGGAATTCAATCAATTAAAAAGATTAAGCTATACTACAGATTTCCCAGTTCTCTTCCGAGGAAAACAACTATTTTCCAAACAATCAATAAATAAGGGAAATGCAATACTGTATCATCCATTTTAATACAGGTGGTGCGTTATGCCTAGTTTCATACCAAGAAAAGGAGAATGAATACTTAACATTATATGAAGCAGAAAAATTATCCTCCTGAAAGGAAGAATTTGAATAAGTGCCTGAATATGTGATCGAAAGTTTTTACGCAATAGCACAGAATTCCTTTTGAAGAAATTTTCCTTGCATCATAGGAAAATATTATATTACAAAGACACAATAGAGCACTCATATTTTATTTCAAAATACAGCGATAAAAAAGAAATTTTGTCACACACTCAGGATTCTATTTTTCAGTCGCCTTTAAGAATCTTATAAGACTAAAGTTTAATTCAAACCTTGGAATATAATTTATTTCACTAGTTCAATTTACAATATAAAATAACTGTTACATTTAGTTTTTAAATATTTCTCTACAATTAAGAGTAAATTTTAAACACAATTTTTATAAATTTATTGAAATGTACGTTAAGCAAAATCTAGCTAAAATTTTTACTCATTTATATACAAAGTGTGTTAATAATTTTAAAGAAATCCATAAAAAGCTTTTTGTCAAAAATATTTTTGAATTTTACTGTTTTTATGATTAAATAATTATAGGTATACTTATATTAAAACTAAATAATACTTATTTTAAGTTATATGTATATACAATAACCATAAAGAGAAATATAAAATACATTTCATATCCTTATATAAAGATATTTAACTCAGTGGTCTAAGTAAAATGAAGTATTTTGTGCAGTACAGGAATAAAAATGTTTTAATCACCTTTCTCTTGAGAAACTTTATTCTTGCTTGTTATTTGCCGCTGAATTGTTTTTTTTTTATTTATTTAACTGTAAACGTTACTTATTCAATTAACATAAGCCACAGTCGCATTTTAGCAACAAGACCCATGAAATCATTCTCAAATGCACAAACTTATTTTATTATTCTTTTATATTACAGCACGAATTTTTGCTTTATATTATAATGGTAAGAATTTCCGGGAAATAATAGTTTAAGGATTTTCTAGGACAAAACTTTTAACGATCTCTTACTGAGAAACATTTGAAAATAAGATACATGTGGACACATGCCTAAAAAATATTTAATATATTAAAAGCAAACTTGAATCTATTTTTTCCTATAGGCTATAATGTAACGGAATAAATTGGATTGTCCTTATAATTAAATTATATTTCCAATTTTCATAAAATTTTAAGGGGTCATACGACTGTTAAAAGTCGAAAAAATCGCAAAAATTGTATCTTTTTCAACATTCTATATCTGGAAAATTAAAACCCTTAAAATCATATTTTTTATGATAATAGATCAATGTTTTATGTATACACATATACCTCATTCTTGTTTGAAGGTTAGAAATAATTTGCTTTAGAGAATCATAAATAATAATCAGTTTGCTGTGGGAAAAATGTGATAACAAAGATAACGCACTTAAATACCCATATTATATTGAATTTAACACAAATTCTGTTTCTTACACATGCTACAAAAACTAAAGTTTAATTTGAACCTACATTTGTATATATTTAAACCATATATATTTTTTTAAATTAAACTGAAAATAGTGCATTTCTTCCTTAAAAATTAAATTATATCTATGCATAGAAAATGTATTCTTTATCAATCTGAAACAAATTTAAGTTCAGTTTCAAGAAAATGGTATTATGTATCATCTGTAAAAATTTTATGCAAAAATATTGAATAGTTTTAGAGATAACATGTGCTTTATGTGAAAAAAAAAAAAAAAAAAAAAAAAAAAAAAAACACATTTTTAAATTTGCTCGGTGAAGTACTGGCCCTTTAAATCTGTTTACAGTAAACAACTGACACGTTTTTTTTTTTTTATCATAACTTCCGTAATTATGGGAATTTTTTCAAACGGATTGTCTTAAAATACACAGAAAAGACTAATCTTTCATGCAACTGTATTACAAAAAATCAAATTTTTTGACAGTTTAGCAGTCTTATGACCCCTTATGACTGGACAAAATCATGCAATAATTATATATTTTAAATTTTAAATAATCCATTTGGGTAGCTTTTGCCCTGTTATATGTAGACAGACAGACGGGCTAAACAACGATTATAGGTGCTACCTATCTACATAATTACGAACGCTCCTAAAAATAACAAGTCCAAAGAAACTCCTACATCATCATTATTCATTACCGGTGATGATTGTGTGGTAAGGGTTTATTAGTAATTTCACAATCGTCTTTAAATTGTCCTGCGAAGGAAATTTTACTACATGCGATATTAACTATTATTTTATGACAAAAATAATTTTTAATGTAATTGCAATTACGATTTTTAGTGCATTATTATAACACAGATAAAATAATTGACATAAGCTGCCTATGTTTATGTATAAAAGAAAAAATATTTAAAAGGCAATGCAACAATAATTTATTTCTATGATAAAAACAATTCGATTATAATCTTAAATGCAAATATTCCTTCAAAATGAAATGATAAAATCTTTATATGCAGTTGTTTCCTATAGGTATAGGTCTTGAAGATATGTTTTTCGATAAAAGCTATAAAAATCTAAATTTTTTGTTTTTTAATTAATGTCATTCGTTTCCATATTATAATTTTTCTACATTGTTTATATTATTTTTTTTATCTTGAATGCGTTCTTTACTTACTAATTAACTCGTACATGCACGATATGCAAAATCATTATATTAGGCATTATAGAGCAAAAATAAGTTTCTAATTAGTACATATTCTATAAATTTAACTCTAAATTTTATTATTTTTGACTAATAATGATCATTAGTCTCCAATCAAAGCGTTATTTTATTTAAAGTGACGTGCAATGTAATTAAATTAATTACGTTTAAAAAGTAATTTTATTGCCAAAAATTCGTAGTAAATAGTTAAATTGTTTATTGAAATCCTTAAAATTATCACACTGAACTTTATGAAAATGGGATTGCAGAGAAGAACTAAGTACAACGCAGAATAAAAAGTTCTGGTAAGTAATAACTATTAAAATTGGAGAAATCTGCAGGATTACAAAAAAATTATTTGTATTCTCTACAAAAAGATGTAAATCTATAAAGTTAGTTTTTGTGAAACCACATAAATGTGTAACTTTATAAAGAAATCTACTAAAATTATAGAAAAATTGCTAAAATTTAATCAGTAATCCGCGTTGCATTTACATAAAATATTCTAGGCATCTAAATTTCCTAAAATACTCCGAAAAATCTGAAAAAAATACAGAATGTTCTTCTCATGAAGATGTATACGTTTATATATATATATATATATATATATAATAAAATAAAAATAAAAAATTTGCGCCATTTTTTTTATTCTCTCTTAGCTTCAATTCTAAATTTGTGGAACATATTTCAATCTTAGTTTCGTAACTTGTAACAGCTAAAATTCTTTTTCTTACTTTAGTTATTAATAAATTATTTCTTGCTTCTCAAAAAGGCGGGAAGTATTTCGTAAGCTTTTTACTTTCTGGCATATTCCTGCGATTTTAATTTTATTTTTTATTTTTTAACATCGCGTGACAAGTGTTACTACGCGTTGCTAAAGGGCTTAGTGTTCCGAGGAAAAAATATAGTTCTTGCCAATAGACCGCCTATTACGGCCAATTAGAATTGATCATTTTGTCCGTTAGAGGCTCGAGTCCATCCTGATTGGATTTTTAAAATGATTGACGCGGAGTAGGAGGGCGCTAGTTTTGTCGTGAAAATGATTTTTTCATTTGGCTTTTCAGGAGAGTAGAATGCACCTTTTCTTTAAACTATCAAGACGCGCGTTTTATTGCTCCGCTGAATTAGAATGCATTTTTTCTTAAAAAACTACTCGGAAGCCATGTCATGTTTCCCGAGAATGCGATTGACTTTCAAAAATTATTAGGATGCTGTTTCTTCTTTCTCCCCAAAATTCTAATATTGTGGAATGTAGCTTAATCACGGAGTTGGTGAAGTGGAAGTTATTCGATGAGAGTACCAAGGTGATTGCGTGAAAGAACTTAACTTATTTATGAGTTCTAATAAAATTAATTTAAAGACTGCTTGATTGAACTTTCTTATGGGGAAATAGCCCAATAAACTCATCCACTGCTGGTCAAATTGCCGGAGCGACTGCTCAGCTCGTCCCACTATTGATTCTTGGTAGTAGTAATCTGTTCTGCCTCATAGATGGTGTGCCACTGGAACTTGTACATTGTTATGGAACATCGATCTCGTCGAATCATTACATATTTATACATAAATGGCGGATTGTTTATACAGCGTACGTAAAAAAAAATGATCATGCCATTATTTGCAATTTTTCATCGGTTGGCAATAGAAAACAGTTTCAAAAAATACTTTTTTATGCCAAATACACTTTAAGGAAACAAAACTCAAAACTTGCTTAGGTAAATTTAATTTAAATAACTTTAATTTCGTCAGTTTTAGTTTGTTTCAAGTATAATTTTGTTATATCGATATTTATATGTATTTATATTCAAATTTAGCCATCAAAATTTGCGATTTTAAATGAAATTCATAATTTAAATTAATGAAATTGTTTCAATCGTGAAGCCCAATTGAACATTGTCAATTCGATTTCATTGTTATAGAAACATCTGGCTTTAAATTTTGAATACTATTATATGTATGAAAAAAATTTTTTTCTATAGGAATTTTTTTTTATATGAAAATATTTTTGTCAGTGAAAAATTCACAATTATAGCAATAAGCAATATATATATTTATATAATGCATGATATATATATATATATGTATATAATATGAAACTCTTTTATTTATTTATTTTTTTTGTTTAAATAAATTAATACCATTTACAAGCATTCTAAAAATCAGTTTTCAGTTGCATTAAATCGCTTGCTTTTGGCGAGGAATGGGTCTTCTCGCCATATCACGTAATGCTTTTGTCTTTTCACGACAAGTACTTAAAATATTTTATTTTTTTACGTATTTTCTACTGTAATTCTTCCGCTAATTTTAATAGATCTTTTATTACATACATAAGTAGTATTTAGTTAGTATTTTTTTTTCAAAAGTTTCTGAGTGTGCCTAGTATGGAGACCTTTCTTGTTAGTAACCTTACAGATGTTTTGATTTGTCGAACAAATGTGTGTCTTGTACAGAAATATTTGCAGTTGCCATTATATAAAAATATCTTTGACATTCCAGTTTCTTTAAAATGCTACAACTTACTAAGTTTTGATCTCTCTCTCTCTCTCTCTCTATATATATATATATATATATATATATATATATATATATATTATATATATATATATACATATATATATATATATATATATATATATATATATATATATACATATATATATATATATATACATATATATATATATATATATATATATATATATATATATATATATATATATATATATTTTACGCGAATTGTTCTCTTTTTTTTTTTTTTTTTGTTATTCCCTACCTCTGACATATCTAAAAATACAATTGTCAAATTGATTTATCATTTAACCACAGGTTCTTTCTTTTTTCACATATGTGTTTTAATTGCACAATTGCACAATAAATATAATTATGTGTTTATTGTTAAAATTTATATATCTTTTTGTTATTTTTATCGAACTTTAATTTAACGACAATATGTGTATATTTTCTGTAACCATAAGTAAAATTACAATAAATGTTGTGAACCTTGGAATTTCATTCACAATTTCTTTCCATATGCCACTCATTTAAAATCCAGTGCACGGAAAAAAATGTGACATTTTCAATGAATCAAAATTCTTTTCGTGTACTGAAATCCGATATTTTCAATATCCAGAAAATAAATTTTGAATACATTTTTTGGCGATGCATGAATAAGAAGAAAAAACGCAGGATTATGAAAGTACCGTTTAAAGAAATGCATCATAAAATAAGTACGTGATCAATATTCCAAACTATTTAATACATTTCCAGTTTGAAAAAATTGTTTGTAAATGGCTTAACCCTTTCGGCTCCGAATTTTTTTTTTTCAATTTTAATAAAAAAATTAGTTTTACGTTAAAAACTTTAACACCAGCAATCCAAATAGATTACATAGTTTTTAACAAATATCTCATTGTCTGAAAGATAACGAATGTTGTTGTTTTGCATACTATTCAATTAATATTCATATGACAATAAGCTTAGGAAGAATTTTTGGAAATGTTTGGAAAATACTGCATTACAATAAAATTTAATTTATATTACAATTTCTTAATACTTTTCGCTCTTTATTACGCATAATTCTTTCAGAAAAGTAACTTTTATTTTAAATTTAAAGAGTAAAATATATCTTTAAAACACAAAAAACCCCGCAAATGGCGCAAAAAGAATTAAGCAAATAATAATAATGATGATGATTATTATTAAACACCTAATAAGTGAAATATGTGTTTAAAAGAAAAGAACCGCTAACGGCGCAAACAGAATTAAGAAAATATTAATAATTATTATTATAACTAAAGGCCTAAACATGAATGATGTTATATAGTAAATGCATAAACATATACTAACATTACTACATGTATATACTAGCAAAAATATTTGTTAAAACAAAATAATACTCAATAAAAAGTCATGTACTATTAATAGTACACCAGAACCGAAAGGGTTAATATTTGATATAGTTTGCAAAAGCTAATTCACAATTCCAACTTTTGTATTATATAGTGATATTTAGAGCAACATAAATATTAATTTGACTTTTGTTTCAGAAATTCTAAACCATTTATGTATAAAGCATAAATGATAATTAAAAAACAAACTATATTTTACAATCGAGAAACATATAAATGTTTTAAAATTTCAAAATATATTTGTTAATAGGTGATTGTAGGTTAATCATCGTCTAATTTGGACACATTTTTACTGTAGTATTTTTTAAATAAGTACATTTGACCAAAAAGTGATGTAAATCGTCAATATTGTAGAAAGCTAAAATCTTTAAAGTACCATAACGCGCATACTGAAATGTTTTGAAACTAGTTATTAAAGTTTTAATATAAATTTAATATAACATAATTTACTTTAGATTAAAGTAAAAAATGTATATTTCTAAAGAAAATATTGATATACGAATTAAATTTATTCAATAAGATTGAAAATATTTGTTTATGTAGAAATAAACAATGTATAGAAATAAGGTACCCTGGGGTAAAAACGCCACGTTAAGGTTCTACCAATTTTCATGGCTCAGTTTTAGATTGTATTTTTCAAACAAATATATGATTTAAAACAGCAACTCATTGACTATCTATAAAAAAAAAAAAAAAATTAATAGATATGTATTCATAAAAAGTAATGGCGTGATTTCTTGACCAATGCTATTTGGCGTTATTACCCACCTATATGGGTAATAACGCCATGCAAACAAAACTGTGAAATAAGATGGAATAATTGCATGTAGATTGCCCAATTCGAAAAATACAAACTCTACAAACTTAGAAATTGACAAATTGCATTCTAAGATATTGAAAATGTTCAATTTTTTGTGAAAGTGTAAGAAAAATAAAGGTGTGGTGTGGGGGGGGGGGAGGATGAGGCAAAAGAATACAGACCGTGAGCTTCTTTTTGCTTAAAAAGGACCGCTTAAGTAGAATTATTAGAAACATTGCACAGTTTTAACTGTGTTTATTTGAATCAGTATTTAGGATAAAGCTCGGCCACTGTAGGGAATCAACCCGGGTATTAATGCCAAGGATTGGCGTTATTACCCCGTTATAGTTATTGCGCTGTACATTTTAAATTACAAATTATCTCGAGAAGATATCCAAAATCTTCAACAACATTCTGAAAGTCCATGAAATGTACTACAAATTTATGTAATTAACAAAGTGTTTCCGGATAAAAAAAATAGTCTTCACATTACAAAACGTATCTCGCAAATTTTAGATCAAGCGTTAATTTTAGTTGCTTTGAAATACACTGTAAAAAAAAATCTGCAAAGGTACTAAACCTTTTCTAGGAAACTGGGATTCCAAGAACTTTTCCTGTAACGGTAACAGCAAAAATTCAAGTTTCAGAATCGATTACATGAATTTTTCCTGTTATCGTTACATGAAAAGTTCTTGGAATCCCAGTTTCCTAGAAAATGTTCAGTACCTTCACATATTTTTTTTTTTACAGTGTACAATAAGACCTAAAAATGAAACAAATTAACTTTAAGCTGTTTTTTGCGATTTATATAACTCAAAACCCTTCTGCGCAGAGCACATGGGTGTCATTTACTTGATTATTTCATAATTATGCAAAATATAAGCACTTGGCGTTATTACCCCGCCTGGCGTTATTACCCCAGGGTACCTTATTATTTATTTATTTTATTTTTTAAATGTCTATTAACTGTTAAACTAATGCCTGACTAAACATTTTCCCTACTGAGTTAAAAAGAGTCTCATCAAAAAACAAAAACAAGCCATTGGGCTTAAACTGCTAGAATTCCGCTTATTAAGCTATAAAAAACATAAACAGAACGACACAATTTCCTCACAAAATCTTTTGGCATTAGAATACACTGTAAAAAAAAATTGGAAAATTAATTTTTTTTTTTCTAGTAGAATTATATTTCAAGAACTTTTTATGAAATGGCAACAATAAAAATTCATGTGAAAGATACATGTTGGCACTTTGGATCAAAAAGTTTTAAGGTTACTAAAAATTTTTTTGGAAAATTGTATTCCAAGAACTTTTTAAGTAACAGTAACGAGGATTACAGATAAAACTTTAGTAAACTTACCAAAATTTTAGTAAATTCTTTTGTAAAGTTACAGAGGTCTCTAGTTTTTTTCACGTTTTGTAAATTGATATTATTTTCATGTACAGTGTACATATAAAATTTTAGTAATCATAACAGATTTCAGTAAATTTAGATTACTACGGTTAGAGATTTTTTTTACAGTGTATAGTCTGTAAGCCGAAACAGTTCACTGTAACATACCTCACGCAATCGAGACATTAATAGTTAGATTATAGTTTATTATTTTTTTTCAAATTAACATTTTAACTCAATCAAATCGATTCGTAAAAATAATATACAAAATGAAAATTTTGCAAGTGAGTTCAAATATGCGCAAACCTAAGATCGACACCTGGATCACAATTGCAATCACCCGGCCTATTAAGATATCCGGATTGACAACCATGCTACACAAGTTTTTCAACCAACCATTTAACAATAAAATCTTATATGCTGTCAGAAAGAGTTCAACGGAAGATATCGATCATTTCGTTAACATAAATTTATTTTGCAGGTCCGCATAGTTTAATTTTATTCCCATGAATGTGAGCATACACCCGTTTTAAACTGCATTTTTTTATTTTTATTAAATAAAAATACAGTATACAATGAAAACAACATTAGAAAATGTCAAATGTGGCATCCATTAGGAATAAACAACATCATAATTTGAAAACAATAATCAGTCTGCTTTTAATTCAACCCATCATGAAGAAATTTTCTATCTGCATCACTACAAGAAGTATTGATTACCTCATGCCATGCATTAACCGTAATTTGCATCGATCCGGTTATTGACAATATATTAATCCGTCTCACTGAAGTCTGATGCCGCGGTATTTAACTTATTTATTTATGTTTCGAATAATAAATGCCAGATTAATAACAAATAATAAGAAGGCTGAAATATTTTTCTCTATCATACAATTTATAAACTTTGTACCTTTATAGTAACACACTTTTTGTGCAAGGAAAAATATTTCAATTTAGGGATAAATTTTATACCAATATATTTTTATGTATAAGTATCTAATAAAATTAATGACCTTTCGATTTGCTGTACGAAATAATAGTGAATATTTACATTACTTTTTTCGATCTACTGCAACAAATAACACAATAATTTATGGCGTGTACTTTGTTTGTATCTCAACCGATTTTTTTATTGTCACAATGCAGTACAATTTGAATATTTAATAAGGCATGACTTTTCGAAATGTAATGTTTGTGCCCATCTAAGATATATTTTCCTGTTCTGAATTATATTTATTTATATGTATTTATTTATTAATGAGTTTTGTTAAATAAAAAAATACTTTATTTATTTGTTGAGCAGTCACCCAGGTTTTCATGAAGCTCTGTGTGATCAGTGGGTCTACTTTTTGCAACTACCTATATTGTCGTTTTGTTGTAAGAGATGTATGTATTTTATTTTTTTGTAAACCGAAGAATTGTTTTTTTATAATACATTCTTCGATAATATTTAAACCACATTAATAATTAAACGATTAAAATTTCTTAGAATTTAGTATAATTTTAAAAATCCGGCATCATCGGGACCGAGACTGAGTCGGTGTGTATGTGTATGTGTATTTTGTGACGGCCGATTATCTACGCTAGGGATATAGGCCCAGGGGGAAGGATGCCCTTCGTGGGGGTCTTTCTAAGGGAACCTAACCCGTATTTACGCAAGGTTCGAAGAAAACCACGAAAACTCCGAACGGTTAGGCCGACGGCCGCGATTGGGTTCGAACCCAGCACCTGCCGTCTACCAGTTGAGAGGTCAAACCCTCTCGGGCACTGGTGGGGCCGAGACTGAGTCGGATTTTTTGAAGTAAAATCAAGTGTATTAATTAGGAATATCAGAAGTATTTTGATTTTCATAATGGTATATTTAGTCATAATTAATTTCATTATTAAATGATAATTTTGTGGACAAAGAAAAAAATTATGCATATAAAAAAAACTACTTTAATTGATGTTTTTTACGTTAAAAAAATCTAGTAAAGAATGAAATATTTTTTTTCTTGTAATTTTAGAATCGTCAATGTCAATAATCTGTGCTTCAATCTTTTTGGTTGTTCTTTTACAAGTTCGTTTTTAATACCAATGAAGAATGTTGTTTTCGGTTTGTTGGTTGAATGGGTCTTATGACACAAAGTCACTTTTGGGACGTACTGCGCCAACTGATGTTTTTGGAAATACAGCGTTGTTTCTCTAAAGCTTATATAGTTTATCCAGTGAAACTTATGCAGACTGTTAAAAATCTGCTGCATTTTGCAGCATACGCACTCCGTCTCTTGCATACAATATCTCTATTCCGATCAATGCGAATCATTTATAATATAGTCAAGTAACCGTTTTCTATACAAGCGGCGGAGTGGATATGCAGCAAAATGCTGCAGATTTTTAACAGAGTATTTTTCTAGAGACATCTTTTTTATGCCGGTTGTTCATTTTCGTCTTTTGAACATTTGCTAGCATTGTCGGCTTTCTATTTTGCACAGCATCAGCGAACTAGTGAACCATTAAATGGTTTGTTGTTGATGTATCTTCGCCAATACTTTAGGCATTCATCTGTTTGTATATATATATATATTCGATATTAGATGCATTTTCAGATTTTGCGTGTTCAATCATCTCATAATTTGTGATATTTTAAGAAAAAATACGAAAACCTGGCCAGGAGCACGAAGCAGAGAAGTTAGCAAAAGTCCATAAATTGGCGATATTTGACGAAATATTAATGACATTTTGCGGAAAAATCAAGTTTTATGTTTTCGAATGCCAAATCATATACTTGGCACAGAATGAAAGATTTTCATCAAATTTGGCTGCATTCGGCACACAAATTTTGCGTTTAAAATGTGAAGAATTTTTTTTGACATTATTAATAGGAATCGAGATATATAGTTGCACCAATCAAAGTTATGCTAAAAAAGTAATTTGATTAATGTCTTTTCGTTGTAAATAATTAAATAATGTAAAATTTATATACAAGTACATACATTGATTTAATACTGAATGTTTTTGCAAATAATATTATTATAAATAACATGTTTTATAGCAATAATACAGAGATAATAATATTCTTAGAATAACATATTGGGTTTAACACAAAATTAATTTTGACATAGGTAACTTTTGAAAAGAAGAATTGCTTTACATAGGTAAATTTTGGCTTCAAACGAATATAGAAATAAGTATTTCAAATACTTTCCAAACTTTGATTTTTTTTATTTACAGGACCTCTTTATGCTAATAAAATGAAAGTAAGATTGTCTATGTAGCTCATTATTTCCTTTTTCGAAGATTTTTTTTTTATTTCAACGTTATTCCAGCGTATATTTTGAACGCATTAAACAAAATAAACTGTTTAAAAAATGAATTAATTGTGCAATTAATTCTTAATTAAAAAAATTACACATAAAAAAAATATCAAACAGAGAAAAAAACTATCAGATATATTCCAAACTTAAACAAAGAATTTTATATTTCAATAGTAAAATTTATGATTTGAGAAATATAGTTGCCGTCAGCTGCTAAAATTATGTTTTATGATTTTCTATTACAGAATCTCTATAAATAAAAGGAATTCCGAGGATAATTAATTAATTAATTAATTGAGGCACAGGGGAAAGCAAATCTTGGCAATGCGCCAACTCGGTCCAGAGGAAGCAAATCTTGGCAATGCGCCAACTCGGTCCAGAGGTATAAAAGCAAGATAGAAAAAAACGCGCAGGTCTGTGCATTCAAGTACAACCACCCATATGTATATGCTGAAAGTTTGTTCTGACGCTCACCCGACGCACGTGGAGTGCCGATGGTCCGGGAAGCGTACCATACACATAAATTATTAAATAAACCTTCAAATTAAGCCCGGCGAAGCGGGCTGGGTATGCTAGTATTAGAATAATTCAATTTTCTTAATTGAGAAACATAGTTTATATTATTTTAATTTCTTTTAACAGCAAGCGAGTGCAGCAACTCCAGTTTTGTTGACTCCAACATATTTCATGAAATTAATATTCATTCTATATCTTATAAACAAGTAGAATTTCAATTATCTCTGTTATATCACGTAGACAGATAGAGCAAATTGTTCAACATTTACTTACCCTATTTAATTAAAACATGCTTGTAAAGTTTCAAAATGTTTGTACTCAAATGGAATGAGAATTTAAATGTAACTTAATGTTTGGTTGGGGAAAATTTATATTGCGGATTTTCCTTTAATATTTTGTAGTGGTATATTGTGCTTTTTAACATTTTTAAGTACTCATGAAATAAATTTAAATAGAAATCTTAAATAAAATAATAATCTCCAGAGATTTTAAACAAGTTTTAGATTGAACTGCTTTATAATATAACGAAGTATCGTAAGTAAAAAATGCATACAAGTCGCTCTAAAATCATTTAATATCAAAATTTGAATCTTCCTATTTAAAAGTTCTATCATACAGAAAATACTTTGGTAGTATTTGAGAATTATTGCATCTATTGGCTTTAAATTACGATATTTGCAAACTATTGAACTATTTCTTTTAAGATCAATTATTTTACTTCCACTATGTTAATAAAACTCTCCCAGTAGTGTCTTCGAATGTTAAAATTTAAGAAAACATGGTAATTTTCTTCAGAATATCCATAGCTGTCAGTAAGTCTTGTTGTATTTCACAATAGATAAAGAAATCTATCAATATTTGCCAGATATTCTACTGTTTTATTTGTTTTTAACATTTTGTTGAATACATTTTAAACATTTAGGAATGTAAAGTTAGATTTAATAAATATAAAAAAAAATTGCAATTGCTATTTATTTCTATAATTAAACACATCGTTATTTCAGAAGCTTGATCAAATATTATATAAGTAATCTTAAGCTGCTACAGATGAAACTCCATGTTTTTTATATTCTTCGTATAGGGCTCCTAAAGATTATCCGTCAAACAAGTCACGTAAGATAGACGAGACGGATGAATTGCTTTTGTCGTGCATCGAATCCAATAAAAGAGAAATGAAGTTGCGACGCAGTTCTCTGAATTCTAATGTACTGTTGTAGAGTATAAACGTTCTCAGACGTTATATTTTGTTTAAAAGACTTTTTATAGTAAAAAAAGAAAAAAAAAGTTTCACTTGAGTAAAAGAAAAAAGTTATGTTTTAGACAAAAATAAGTTTTATTTCAGACCAAAAGAAAAAAAAAGTTTTATTTGAATAAAAAAGTTTTAGTTTAGCATTATTTTCCAAGTTATAGTATGTATGGTGGTAGGTACATGGAGTGTTTAGAATCAAATCAGATGTATAGCAGAGATTTATTATTAGTGTTTTAGGAATCTATAGTCCAGGCATTGTAAGGAAATTTATTCATTTGTCGAACTTATATTGACATACTATTGAGTATTTTAACACAACATTTACTCATATATGGCATAACTAATTAACTGAAATTTAAACAATGCAGAGACATTGCTCGCAAATGTATTATGATTAAGAAAAAAATATCATCAAGTTCTTCTAGATCAAAATGTAATATAATCAAAGATCGTTCAATACAAATTCAGTGAACCTATTTATAATGTGCTGTGGACTTATTTGTAGCGCGATATAATTTAGGAATGTGTGTTTATTATTATTCACGTCAGATTTTTTATACTTTCACAGACAAATACGTACGAGATTATGAAAATCCAATCGATTTTATTAAATTTATGCCTGTATATATACTTGTCTTTATATATTTTTTCAATACATGTTTCAAAAGAACATTCTTGATTTCAATTTATTTCAGTTTCAAACGGTCTATTACACATTCCGCTCCTCATAAAATGGGAAAAGATTTGATCCTATTCAGAAAACAAGAAATTTCCAGCTCAAACTTTCTTTGAGTTTATTTTTGTTATTGGGAGTTTTTTTATACTTTCACTTACCAATACTTTAGGCATTATATGTAAAGAAAAACATCTTAGTCCCGAGAAAATTGTAAATCTGTTGACAGAATTATCCTAAAATGAATCAGATGGCGGTGATTATTCGGAATTTTTTTATTTTAATGAATAATTTAATTAGTTCAAGATTAAAAATGACAGAATTAAAAAATTCGTATAAATTTATATAAATTAAATATGTTAAAGAAATACAGTCGACTCTCATTAATTCGAACTCGTCGGGACCACAAGAAATGCTCGAATTATGGAAAATATGAAATAAAAACATGCTTAATATGGTACTATTACAAAGGCATTAATGTTACAATGTTTTTTAAATATATTTCGTCATTTGACTATGACATAATAATAAATTAGAATGCATAAATACATAAACTAATTAAATGATTAGAAACGAGCACAATGGAAGAAAAATTAGAGATGTCACTGATGTACAGATGGGGCACTAAGAAAATGGATATCAAAAGCATTGGATTATATGTATACTTGTTCGGAACAATTTTTACAAAAATCAAAGAAAGAAAGTCATTCAAATGATCTGAAATCCGTGAGAAAGAAAAGAAAAATGAAAAATCGTAATTCTCGTTAGTTCGAATTAAACGATGTCAAGAGAAAATAAGTTCGAATTAGTGAAAGTTTTTAACGTTATTCTGCCATTGAAAATTTCGGAACTTCATCTTTAGTTCGAATTAAGCGAAGATTCGAATTATCCGATTTCGAATTAACGAGAGTCGACTGTAACTGGAAAGAAAAGAAGAAAAACAACACAGTCTTTTTGATGTCCTATTACGCTCTTTACAGAAATGCTAATAAAAAGAAGGGTCATTCCATGTCAATTCAACCAGACCTTGTAACCCGACCCTCAGGGATTTTGATGAAACTTTGTGTACACACCAATTCTATCATGAAATGATTCCATCAGAAATTTTTCCTTCCTAGACCTCATACTTTATGAGATATGGGGGGTCCAATCCTTGGGGGTTTCTCAAATCGCACATTTCTGAGTCTGTATTTTGAGATTGCAGTTCCATCTTCAAAAAATTGTTTCTCTGGATCTAAAACGTGAATCATCTTAAAAATATCACTGTAAGAAGACAAAAAGATGCAGATTTTAATAAAAAATATTTAAAAAATTTACTTGTAATATTTAGGGGAAAAAAAGTCAGCCAAAGTTGAGAGTTATGGTTATTTTTCCAAATTTTTGTGACTTCACCAAAAAGGCTGTACACAAAAAGGCAAATTAAATTTCCAATTTCTTTTTGTTTTAAATAAAAGTTTATACTTTGGGCTTTCTATCTATGAAATAAAAATGATGTGTTTCGCATGGCTTATGCAAAAACTTTGGGTACTTTCTAATTAACCGGATGCATGTTTTATTTTTACATATTACATATGCAAACAAAAAGGCAAATGAAATTTCCAATTTCTTTTTGTTTTAAATAAAAGTTTACACTTTGCGCTTTCTATTTGTGAAATAAAAATGATGTCTTTCGCATGGCTTATGCAAAAATTTTGGATACTTTCCACTTAGCTGGATGCATGTTTTATTTTTACATATTACATATGCACACAAAAAGGCAAATGAAATTTCCAATTTCTTTTTGTTTTAAATAAAAGTTTACACTTTGGGCTTTCTATCTGTGAAATAAAAATGATGTCTTTCGCATGACTTATGTAAAAATTTTGGGTACTTTCCAATTAGCCGGATGCGTGTTTTATTTTTACATATGAATATATATATATATATATAGATCTATATAAATGCAGATGTATTATACATGTACATATGTATGTATATTACAGTATATTGATATATATAACACTGGTGCCCGTCTAACCGAAAAGTACCAAATATTGCCTTGTTTCGAGAATCTGCACCAATTAAGAGGAAAAAAAAATCTGACTAAGCTTAGCTGTGGTACTTAAATAATTACCGGAATTCCTATGAGTTATTGAATTTAATGTTATTTGATGCATGTTTTTTTATTTGCAAAGTAAAATTTAGGCTTTGTTTTTTCTGATAAAAAAAAAAAAATTGACTGTAATATGTTTCCCCATTAAATTTAGTGAATGGTCCATACATTTCATTTAGTTATTTAATAATGGACATTTTTTGCTAATCTAAAGAATCTCTTACTTTTATTTTCAATAATTAAACTCAAAACAGATTTTGTACAGTATAAAATAGATAATTTTTTCTCCTCACATTTCCATTCTTTCTTTCGAATGCTTATATATTAAGTATTTGTGTTTAAAAAATGATCAAAACCTTGGATTTTCTGTCCTTGGTTAATTTTAATCAGTTTAAATATTTATACTAGCGAGCTTCGTCCGCTAGCGGCCCCTTTGAGTTGTTTCGATGCTACCTACATGATAATCAATTTCGTGCGGGAAAATGTCGAATACAAATCTTAGTTTTGTTCGTGCTCGTAAATATTCCTCCAGTACGTCAAAGTGCATTAAGAAAAATACTTTCTTATTAATTTTCATAATTGTTTTTTCATTACTTAAAATTGTTCTTTTATGTGGATATAAAAAAAAAAAAAAACATTGATTTTTTCATATCGGCGTAGCTTGGCTAAGTGCACGCATGCGCAATGCGAAAAACATTGTTTCTGTTTATACAAAAGATGAAGATTTAATATTTATAAAAACATGTTTGTTATTCTGCAAATGGTTACACCTATTATTTTATTTAAAAGATAGTTCTGATAGCCATATTTTTCCAAAAATTTCATACCTCATTAAAAGCGGATTACCAAGAATGGTATTAGCCGATTTTAAGGAAATATTGAAATTAAGTAAAAGTTGTTCCTAAAAATATGAAACAAAAAAAAAAGAAGTTCGTTCTTTCCCCTTAATTTCGCGGTTTTTATTTATTTAAAAATACTTCTAACTGTTGTATCGTTTCAAAATAGTGATGCAACTTGTACCACGGTATTCTCTAACTGCTTTTATGAAGATTTTAAAGAAATGTCAAATTTTAAAATGTATTTATTTGCAATAATGTTCTCTAACGATATTTTAAAAATATACGGATTACCGAGAGTCGGATTAGTGAGGTCGCAATGTATTACTATTACACACTTTGAAAAAACCTCGAGTATAATTTTCGTGTAAAAATATGCATATTTTGTACAAAAATTTTAATTTTTAGTTTTTCCTTTTTCACATTTAATAATTTAAATTAAAAAATTCGCCTATTATATTATTTAAAATACAGTTACGGCCTCCCGATTTTTTCAAAAATTATATGCAAGGTGTAAAACCAGTACCCCAAACACACATATAAAGATCATTGAAGAATACAGGATTTAAAGGCTACTTTTACCTAAAAATATGGCAGAAAAAAAAATCGCCCGTTTTACGCCGTAATTTCGCGGTTTTTACAGATTTAAAAATACTTCTAACCGTTGTATCTTTTTGAAATTTTGACACAACTCAAAACGATGTATTCACTAAGAGGTGTATAAAGATGGAAAAGAAATATTAAAAATTAGGGATTTTATTCATATAAATATGAGCGGAAAAAGTGTCGAAAAAGCAAACAAAATTGTACGATCGGAGACTCTTTTTCTCGATTTTTTTTCAAAGGATTAATATTAGAATATTTCAAAAATAAACACACCGTTGGAAATTAGACAGAAGCGTCTTTGTGGGGGTATTTTTTTTCTTTGTCGTGCCTCCAAAATTAAAAAGGATGGAATCGTTTTAAAATTCGATAGTTTTCGGTCGAAAATTCAGCGGAGAAAAATGGAAAATGAAAGCTTTCGGGAAAACGTTTTTTTCAAAAGGTTAATGTTCGTATTCTTGAAACCGAATAGACCGTCAAAAAGGTCTTTAAATTTCCTTCAAGAATATGTAATTTGTTTTAAAATCTGTGAATCTGCAGCGCGGATGCGACGTTATATAAAACTCCTTAATTTTCGTATTTTTGACACCTTCGTGATGTCGCGAATTAGATTAATATTTATAATTGCTTTAGTGTCCGCACTTTCATGGTGACTCCATGGTCGTGGTTTTATTTTTCGCAGATGCTCACGAGCAATGATAAAAAAAGAGTAGTAGAATTTATTCTGGAATAAAGTTTGTGTTAAGTTTTAAGTGAAATGTTTTTGAAGCTTCATTTTTTTTTTTTTTTTTTTTTTTTTTTTTTTGTAAGATATTTAAATTAATTTTCACACGTAAAACGACGATGTTTATATTATCGGGTAGATTTTATAGCTTCGATTTCGCATTGTTTGCGATATGTGGCGTCCGAACTAATAGGGACGTGTGAAAAGTAACTGTTTTTTATTTGTTATCAGAAGTTGTCATTGAGAAAAAATGGATGCTTTGAAAATCAAAAGAACTCCTCTTAGATCTGGATTTACGAAAACTTATAATGCTTTAAATGAAGCTTTAAACGACGCAACTCCAGATACTAATTTAATAGAGAATTTAATGTGTCAACTGGAAGATAAAAGCACAAGATTGCGAGCTGTAGATGAAGAAATTTTGAATTTTATGTTGACAGAGAAAGTTATAGAAAAAGATTATTCTAAAGAATTTGAAGCTTGCGAAGAGTA
Organism: Maratus speculifer; assembly: GCA_964019185.1. Taxonomy (NCBI): domain Eukaryota; kingdom Metazoa; phylum Arthropoda; class Arachnida; order Araneae; family Salticidae; genus Maratus; species Maratus speculifer. Next base: position 173,798,103 of record OZ025297.1, on the reverse strand, counting down.
TACAGAAAAATTTATTGCTATAAAGCAAAAAGTAAAGACATTTTTGGTGAAGCCTATCGAAGAACAACTCCGATCGCAGAATTATACGGATGTTGAAAGAACACTGTCGCGATCACTTCGCTTACCAGAGATAAGTTTACAGCCGTTTGATGGCGATGCAAGATTATGGTTAACCTTTTGGAATTCATTCAGTAAAATTCATGAAGACACCACTTTAGATGACCATTTGAAATTTGTTTATCTTTTACAGGCGATAACGCCGAAATCCAAAGCAGCACAGATAGTAAATAGTTATCCGGTTTCAGCTGATAATTATCCAAAAGTAATTCTACATCTGAAAGAAAGGTTTGGCAGAGAAGATACACTTATTGAGATATATGTTAGAGACCTTCTTTAATTAGTCTTAAATAATAATAGATCATCAAGCAAGAATTTTAATTTATCGTCGTTATATGATAATCTAGAGACAAAACTTAGGTCTCTAGAATCCTTAGGTGTCACAGAAGAGAAATATGCCAGCATACTTTTCCCACTTGTAGAATCTTGTCTACCTCATGATATATTAAAAATCTGGGAAAGACAGCGTGAGAAGACTGCTCAAGGTAAGAACCAATTAAATTCTATCCTTGATTTTTTTAAAAATGAAGTACTTGCGGAAGAGCGGGTTCTTTTGGCTCATTCCAATCTTGGTTTTGAAAACCCAAAGAAATATCATAAATGTAATAATGAATATAATTCAATGCCAACTGCCACAGATTTATTTATAAACAATAAGTCTAATAAGAATTTAGTTAAAAAACGTGAAGATTTGTGTATATTTTGTGACAAGTGTCACTTATCAGAAAAATGTTTTAAAGCTAGTTCGCTTTCTTTTGATGAGAAACGTAACTTAATTTTGAAGAAAAAAGCTTGCTTTGTTTGCCTGAAGAAAAACCACATTTCACGCAATTGTAACTCTAAAATTAAATGTTCGAATTGTGGTAAAAGACATTTTTCAATATTATGTCAAAATGTTTTAAATGAAGGTGGTAATGTGTCGTTAGAAAGTCATAAACATGAATCAGGGAGTAGTGACACTGTTTTAACTACTCAAGCTTCGGATCCTACTCTGTTACTCCAAACTTTGAGTGTCCGTGTAAAGCACAATGGAAAAGAGAAAATCGTGCGTGGAGTTATTGACACAGGATCCGAACGTTCCTATTTATCACGAGATGTAATTAAATATTTGAATTATAAAAGTATTGGTGAAATTAAATTAATTCACACATTATTTGGTAATATTGAAACAAGTGAAACAAAGCATAATAAGTATCGAATTCACTTAAGTAGCATAGACAATAGTTATAAATGTGATATGCATGTTTTAGATGTTCCTGTTATTTGTTCTAAAATACGAAAAGTGCCAACTGGGCCTTGGTTATCAGAATTAAATAAATGTGGCATTAAAATTTCTGATGTTGAAAATAGTTCATGTGAAACCGAAAATGAAATTAAATTATTGATTGGTTCTGATGTGGCTGGAAAATTACTCACCGGAAATATTAAAGTTTTAGAAAGTGGTCCGGTTGCGGTAAAAACCCATTTGGGATGGACTCTAATGGGAAAAATTCCAAGTATTAAATCAGAAACAAATAAGGCTGCTATGATTATTTCATCACTTTGGAACAATTGTTCCGTTGCTGATTTGTGGAAGCTGGATATTATGGGTACAACGGATCCAGTTGAATCCAAAACTAAATCTGAAATTCATGAATAAACTATGCAGAATTTTAAGAGTAATATAAGAATAGATTCAGAAGGGAGATACGAAGTAGCATTGCCATGGGTGCTAGATAAAGCTTGCTTACCTAACAATAGAGAATTGGCCGAAAAGCGGCTTGCTACAACGAGGAAAAAGTTAATTAATTTAAATAAAATTGAGGTATATAGCGAAGTATTTGATTCGTGGATAAATGCAGGAATAATTGAAAGGGTGGTTGATAATAAAGAAACTAAAGTACATTATTTGCCACACAGACCTGTATTTAAAGAATCGAGTGAAACTACTAAAGTTAGACCAGTTTTTGACGCTTCGGCTCATGTTAAAGGTTCCCCTTCTCTAAATGATTGCCTAGATAAGGGATTAAATTTTATTGAAATGATTCCTTCTATATTGCATCGGTTTCGGAAATATCCTGTTGGTGCAATATCTGTTATAGAAAAGGAATTTCTAAAAATTAGTATTAAAGAAGATGTTAGAGATTATTTGAGATTTCTATGGGAAACATTCGTTTTGAATCGCGTAGAAGAAATCAGATCCTTAACTCAAAAGAACCAATGGCGACACATTGCAGGAAAATTTAATCCGGCAGATATCCCTTACAGAGGTTGTTCGATTGAACAATTTTTACAACTAAGATGGTGGGAGGGACCGGATTGGTTGGCTCAACCTGAATATACTTGGCCTCAAAGTGTCGAAATTCCCGATGAAGAAATTATTAACTCTGAAAAACGGAAAAGTGTCATTTCAGCAATGAACAAGAACACAGAATCTAGTAATTGGTATTATCGACGGTTTTCATCTTTCAAGAAAATTATAAGATTGATCGCCTGGATTTTAAGATTCTTAAACAATTTAAGAAATCCTAATTCAAAAGAAGTTTCTGAACTTACGTGTTTGGAATTAGAACAAGCCGAAAGAAAATTGATAATTTTGATTCAGAAAGACAGATTCAACGAGAAGAATAATCAGAAGATACGTAGCTTAAGACCGATACTAGATGAAGATGGTATTATAAGAGTGAAAACGCAAGTTATTTATAGAGAAGATGCTTTCAATTTTAAATACCCTGTTCTTTTGCCTTCTGACCATCCTGTAGTCCACCTCCTGATCTCCTGGAAACACCAAGAGCTTTTGCATGCAGGAGTGGCTCTTATGATGACATCGTTACGAGAAGACTACTGGATCCTAAAAATTAGGAAAACTATTCGAGCAGTAGTACAGAAATGTGTAGGATGCAGAAGATTTAGTGCCCAAAAGATTCGCCGAAAATTTAACCTACCTACCGCTGCCTGGTGGGAGCGATTGATACAAATGGTGAAACGCATCCTGAGAAAAGTTCTAGGTAGAGCTTCATTATCCTACGAAGAACTGCTCACAGTGCTCTGTGATTGTGAACAAGTTGTGAATGCTAGACCTCTAATATATGTTACTGAAGATGTGAACGATCAAGCACCGTTAACACCATCAATGTTTTTACAGGACATAAGATCTTCAGATGTGAGAGATTTTGATGCAATTGACGCGCAAGAATTAAATAAAAGAGTTAAGTATAGGCAACATGTTCGAGAACACTTACGTAAGCGATTTCGTATTGAATATTTAGGACAATTGCGCCAGCAATGTTCTTTGCAAAAGAATGTCAAGCAACTTACCGTTGGTGATGTCGTACTCGTAGAGTCTGATAAGAAACGTGCCTATTGGGCTTTAGCCCGAGTGCAAGAACTTATTTCTGGTAAAGATGGCCACCCAAGAGTTGCACGATTAAAAACTGAAAATGGTGAACTTTTGAGACCTGTCCAAAAACTGTACAATTTAGAGATTCCAAAAGAACATTCTAGTGATCCAGTATTAAGAACGAGAAGTGGCAGAATAGTGACTGTCCCAAAAACGTTATTAATTTTAAATACTGTTTCAACAAAAAACTTTATTCTTATTTTTTAGTATATTTCATAGTGTTAATTTGAATTTGTAATAATATGTTTAATTTTATTTGAATTTTGCAGAAGAAAATGTTTATTTACCTATTTTGAGGAATGTAATATTGTAAGAATTGTATCTTATCACTGTAATGTAAGTATTAGTCATATTTTATTTTATATTTTATTGTACCCATTGTTGAGTTTAACTGTCGAAAACTCAAGGTGGGAGAATGTCGCGAATTAGATTAATATTTATAATTGCTTTAGTGTCCGCACTTTCATGGTGACTCCATGGTCGTGGTTTTATTTTTCGCAGATGCTCACGAGCAATGATAAAAAAAGAGTAGTAGAATTTATTCTGGAATAAAGTTTGTGTTAAGTTTTAAGTGAAATGTTTTTGAAGCTTCATTTTTTTTTTGTAAGATATTTAAATTAATTTTCACACGTAAAACGACGATGTCTATATTATCGGGTAGATTTTATAGCTTCGATTTCGCATTGTTTGCGATAGAGAGCTCCGCCACAGAACCTTCTCGGAACTTGGATTTTTTGTCACGTTTCCCGGGTAGTTTTTAATTAATATCTCGGGTAATTACCGGGCGATTTTCTCGAAATTCATTATCACAAAAGGCCGAATCGTCCCGAGTCGATAGACACCCAGAGCGCCACTCCACTCGGCCGTTGAGAAAAGTTTTTAGCGGTACAGACAGACAGACAGACGTTTACTGCGGTTAATAGTATAAATTGGCAAGTTTAAATACACAAATGTTTAACAGAACTTAAATTTGTTTCTATAGTATGAAAGATTTAATTGCACCTGCCTTGTATAAACACCTTCTGATAAAGGCAGGGTAATGTTCGTTAGTATGAAAGCAGATGTTTTGAAATCAACTTAATAAAATTATTGTCACTCTGTTGTTTCTTATCATAGAAGAATGATCTAACTTTTACTGTGCTACTAAAAATATAATCTGGTTGTTACATACTTTATAGTTTATGATACGTATAAATATTTTTTTGCTTTATTGTTTTAATATGGAGCCTGATATTAAACCTTCTACTAGTCTTCAGGCTTGCAGTATTGTAATATTAATTGGTTTAGAATGCTACAAAACTAGCTATAGAAATAACAGAGAAATAGACTACATTGGTAATCTCTGTGATTCAGAAAAAGAACTTTTATTAGTTAGGACTATTGCATTTATAAAACAAAAATTAAGTGAAAACCGTTTGATTAATATATGTGAGCATCACAGAATTACGCTCTTAATAAAATATGAATTATATAAATGTGGAGATCCATTTAAGCGGCATAAAAAGCAAGTGAAAAAAGCAATTAGGGCAGTTAATAGAGATTTATATACGGCCAAAAAAGTAAACCAAAGTTGAAAGTTATGATTATTTTTCCGAAATTTTGTGACTTTATGAAAAAGTCTCTACACAAAAAGGCAAATGAAATTTCCAATTTGTTTTTGTATCAAATAACATTAAATTCAGTAACTCATAGAAACTCCAATAATTATTTAAGTACCACAGCTAAACGTAGTCAGATTTTTTCCCCCTTAATTAGTGCAGATTTTCAAAACAAGGTAAAATTTGGTACTTTTCGGTTAGACGGGCACCCGTGTTATACATATATATATATCAATATACTGTATATATACATATATATGTACATGTATAATACATCTGTATTTATATAGATCTATACATATGTACATATGTAAAAATAAAACACGCATCCGGCTAATTGGAAAGTACCCAAAATTTTTGTATAAGCCATGTGAAAGACATTATTTTTATTTCACAGATAGAAAGCCCAAAGTGTAAACTTTTATTTAAAACAAAAAGAAATGGGAAATTTCATTTGCTTTTTTGTGTGCATGTGTAATATATAAAAATAAAGCACTTATCCGGCTAATAGGAAAGTACCCAAAATTTTTGCATAAGCCATGCGAAACACATCATTTTTATTTCATAGATAGAAAGCCCAAAGTGTAAACTTTTATTTAAAAGAAAAAGAAATTGGAAATTTCATTTGCCTTTTTGTTTGCATATGTAATATGTAAAAATAAAACATGCATCCAGTTAATTGGAAAGTACCCAAAATTTTTGCATAAGCCATGCGAAACACTCCCATTTTTATTTCATAGATAGAAAGCCCAAAGTATAAACTTTTATTTAAAACAAAAAGAAATTGGAAATTTAATTTGCCTTTTTGTGTACAGCCTTTTTGGTGAAGTCACAAAAATTTGGAAAAATAACCATAACTCTCAACTTTGGCTGACTTTTTTTATCCTAAATATTACAAGTAAATTTTTAAAATATTTTTTATTAAAATCTGCATGTTTTTGTCTTCTTACAGTGATGTTTTTAGGATGATTCATGTTTTAGATCCAGAGAAACAATTTTTTGAAGATGGAACTGCAATCTCAGAATACAGACTAAGAAATGTGAGATTTGAGAAACCCCCAAGAATTGGACCCCCTATATCTCACAAACCATGATGTCTAGGAAGGAAAAATTTCTGATGGAATCATTTCATGATAGAATTAGTGTGTACACAAAGTTTCATCCAAATCCCTGTCGGTCGGGTTACAAATGGGGGAAAAATTGTTTGAATTGACATGGAATGACCCAGAAGTGAACTAAAAATGTAGACAATTCTAACTTTTGTGAAGTTTTTGCAATGTTTTATTAAACACCTGAATTAAAATATATATAAAGAAATGTATAAAATTTAGTTACATATAATATATAAGTATAAAGCGGTAAAAAATAAAATAATACTGGCGGACCCGACAGACGTTGTCCTGTAGTCATGTCTTTAATTCGAAAATGTAAAATTTTTTGAATAAGCTATAACAATCTGGACCGTTTTTATGAAATTTTTTATTAAAAAGTTATTACAATATCTAATTACATTGCATGTACATTTATAACAATTCAACCAATCGATAGCGTGTGAGAATATGTATGCTATGAGCGAAGTATTTACAATGCGTATTATTATATTTATGTGCATTTATTTGATTTTTTGGAGTCGGTGCCAGCCAAGCCAAGTTACATGCAATTTTCCAATAGACACACAGTTTTTTCACGACTTAATATTCAGTTAAAAAATTTAAGTTTATTCTTTTACGATTTGCATTGGATACTTAATTTTAATTTTGAAATTGGTACCGACTAAAAAAAAAATCAAATAAATGCACATAAATATAATAATACGCACGGTGAATACCACACTCTTAATTTAATTTCTTATTACAATTATGTAAGGGAATTATTGTTCACTTTGCAGTAGTTTTTGAAGTCGGCTCAAATTTTTACAGAAAAGTTTATTTTTCTCTTTTTAGTTAAAAAATAATGATTTTTTGAGGTCAATTAATTTAAATTATAATACAGGGAATGTTATTATAAATTATATACGAAATTATTATAAATTATATACGAACCCACGCTCTCTTTCGAAAACCAGAGCTTAAATCTGGCACCTCAGACCGCACGGCCATCTGACTACACTCGACTCGGCGAGCTTATTCAATGTCAATGTTACTTTTAACTTGCGAGAAATCCCTAATTTTAATATATTTTGCCTAGTTACTAAAAACGTACAGGACAAATTTCGATGAAATGGAAGTGGTACCAATTCGAGAGTAACCTCTAATTTAACACAAAAATGAAATTAATTGGTTGCATAGTTTCGGAGTAATCGGTGAACACACGTAACAAAAATACATACACGTCGAATTGATAACCTCTTCCTCCTTTTTTGAAGTCGGTTAAAAATTATAATACGGAAAATGTTATAGTATACATGTATGTCAGGAGTGGGGTTCAACCCACGCTCTCTTTCGAGAACCAGAACTTAAATCTAGCGCCTTAGACCGCTCGGCAATACTGACTACGCTTCATTAGGCGAGATTGTTCAACATCCATGTTACTTTTAATTTGCGAGAAGTAGTTAATTTTATCAGATTTGCCTAGTTACTAAAAAAAAGTAGGTACTGAACCAATTTCGATGAAATGGAAGTGAGTAACCTAGAGAATAACCTCTTTAATTTAACACCAAAAAAATGATCGGTTGGATAGTTTCGGAGTAATCGGTGAACATACATAAAAAAATACATACGCGTCGAATTGATAACCTCCTCTCCTTTTTTGAAGTCGGTTAATAAAATTTATAATACGGGAAAAAATATTGCAAATTATACTTGAATGTAAATTATGTCAGGAGTGGGGTTCGAACCAACGCTCTCATTCGAGAACCAGAGTTTAAATCAGGCGTTTTAGACCGCTTGGCCATCCTGACTGCATTCCATATCACGAACTTATTCAATGTCCATGTTATTATTAATTTGCAAAAAATCCCTAATTTTATTAGTTTTTGCTTATTTACTGAAAATAGTACTGAATCAATTTCTGTGAAACGGAATTGGTACCAATTCGAGAGCAAGCTCTTTCATTTAACACTAAAACCAAATTAATCGGCTAGATAATTTCGGAGAAATCGGTGAACATACATAAAAAAAAACAAAATACATACGCGTCAAATGGATAGTCCCCTCTCCTTTTTTGAAGTTGGTTAAAAATACGGCAAAGATTATTGTAAATCATACACGTATGTCAGGAGTGGGGTTCGAACACATGATCTCTTTCACCGAGAACCAGAGCTTAAATCTAGCGCCTTAGACCGCTTGGTCATTCTGTCAGCACTCCATTTGGCGAACTTATTCAACACTTTTAATTAGCGAAAAATCATTAATTTTATTAATTTTTCCCTAATCACTAAAAAAGTACTGAATCAATTTCGATGAAATGTGAATCTAAACCATTCTAGTATCCACTGGAAGACACACAATTTTTTTATTAAAATCGGTCCAGTCGTTTAGTAGGAGTTCAGTCACATACACACGCACAGAAGTATTATATATATAAAGATGAGTACGCTTAGTGTCACAATCGTCTCTTTCGTTGAATATAAATGAGGGAACAGGGCTAAAACTCCTTAAATAGAATAAATGGGCTTTTCTACCCAATTTTCTTCTGATTTGGTATAGCAGTTTATTCTGCTAAAGCGCAACTCTATTTAGATTCAGAGGCTCATTGGTTAAGTATAAAGCGGGAAATGAGGGCGAATCTCCCTTAACTTAGATAAATAGGTTTTTCAGAATTATACGATTTACTCCAATTATGTTAAACCAATATATATATATATATATATATATTGATAAGGCACTTCTCTGATTAAATTTAAAGCCTTATTTTTTGCGTATATAATGGGAAATGGACGAACTAATCTTCCTAAATTTAGATATAGTGTTTTCTATGCTTGAATAATCCGATTTGCTTCAAATTGAATATACAAGCTTATACTTAAAAGTTGCTTTCCTGACTTGATAATGAGTTTCATTGGCTTAGTATAAAGTGGGAAACGGCGGACTAATCCCTCCATAATTTATTTTTAGTTTGATATTATTCTTTGAAATATGCGTATAATATAAAATTTGTATGAATAATGCCTGTCAGCTAAATGTTCATCTCAATGTTAGCCCAATGCTCAATAGAATATGTGCCTGTGAACTCAATCCGTCCAGGTAAACTGAGCATTCTTCTCTTTATTTAAATTGTATAGACAATAGTTTGCTTCATACAGTACTTTTGAAGTTTCTATGTTTTTTTTTTTCTATTTAGAAATGATTGTTAAGGATTTAATTTTTCAGGCTTTCGTGGTTGTGCATTTGCACAGTATCAGAACGTTTGTGTTCAACGACATGGTGAACATTTTGACAGAGGTATAAGACTTCCATTTCATTTTCTCTAAAGAAAGGTTTAAGTACGGCCAACCTTAATTTTCATTGGTTAGCATTTCAGCTGAATTTAAAATAGTTTTTATTTTCAGGTTTCCTTGAGCTGTATTATTAGTACAGAATCTTACTGATTTTTAAATCTTATTCTAAAGTAAAGCTTATTTTTTAAGAAATTTATATTTAAGAAACCATCAATTAAAAAAAAGTACAGGAAATGATATAATACTTTTTGATGCATTTTATAGACTCATTTACTGAATTTCTAAAGAAAAGAAAGAAAAAAAAATTAGCCACTTCTAACTTATCACTAGTTCTTGCACAATTTTATCCAACAACTGATTTAAAGTACATATAAATACATGTATAAAATTTAATTACATTTAATAAATGTGTATAAAGTGTTTAAATAAAATTTATGTAACTGTGCTTCCCAATCGTCTCTTTCATAAATATAAAGGCGGGGGTAGGGAATCCGTTAATAGAAATAAATTTGTTTTTCTATCCGTTATGTTTCTAATTTGGTATAACTATTTATTCTGATATTGCATTTCTCTAATCAGATTTGATGGTCCATATTTTAAGTAAAATGTGGGGAAATGCAGGTTCATTCATTCTTTTGCATAAAGGAGTTTTTCATGCAGAATTATTTGATTTAATTAAAAATTAGTATCCCAATTTATTTTGCTAAGTTGCTTCCCTGATTACACTTTGAGATTCATTGGTTAGGTATATTTTATAGTGACTATTTTGGTAGAGATGTAAGATGTAAATTTGCATTATGGATTTTCGAATGTAAATTTTCAGAATAAATTCTGTTAATTTGAATTCATTCTAAAAATAATTCTTAATCATACAGTTTATTTATTAATATTGCAATACATCATAATAATATTTATTCCACGATAGAATAAAATTATTAACTAATAATGTCACTTCGCAGTGGTAGTAAGTGAACATGAACATTTCGAATTTTAGATTTCCTAAATGTCTGTTATGTTTGCAAAATATTTGCGATTATTTCGCTCCAATATTACAAAATTCGTTGACATGTAATACAACACAATATTGCTTGTTATGTTGCAGATATGCAGTGAAAATGGAGAATTAGAGTAATAACTTTGCGCATAATTTTATTTATTGGAGAAACACTAGCCTTAATTGTTTGTTACTAGAAGCATTCTATTTCACACATTTCCGTTTCAACATAAAATAACAATTTCTGCATTCATTGTGAATTATTTTATTTACATTTAAATGTATTTTTAATAAGTATAAATGAAAAAAATACTGTCCATCTAAAATAAGTTCACAGAATTTTCACCCTAATTATAAAATGTACTCTTATTTCAAGGAATAATCCTCTCTAAAAATAAATTAAGTGTTGGATAGTAATCTCTCTTAATTCTTCCTCTCAAGTCTTCAATATCCTCCTCCTCTACACTTAACCAATAAACCTTCAAATATAATCAGGGTAGATTCTTATTTGAACTAACTTTTACATCTATTTTGATGAAAATCGGATCATAAAAATCGCATTTCTGAAAACAAAATTCAAAATGTAGAAAATTAGATTTTTCATGTCGCACTTTATACATAACCAATACATTTCCAAATCTAATCAAAGAAGCGCATTATTTCAAGCAAATCCGATAATTCTACAAGGAACGCATATTTATACAAAACAGGAAAAGGAAGGAATAGCCATCTATTCCTCCTTTATACTTAATCATTGAATCTCAGAGAAACAGTGTAGCAGGATAAACAGGTAATTTAAATTTGAAGCAAATCAAATAATTCTGCATGAAAAACATATTTATCTGAAGTAAAGGCAGAATGAGTCCATTTTTTTCAGTTTTATATTTAACCAACGAATTTTCAAATCAAATCAGGGAAGCGCCTTATCAAATTATACTTGTATACTAAATCTGAGGCAAATGGAATAATTGTGAATGAAATTGTTTTAGTTCTATTAATAGGGAAAATTAGCCCGTCTTCTCCACACGTTATGCTTAAGCAATTAACAACCATAACTAACTAGGGAAGCGGATTATCAGAATAAAACTCCATCAGAGTGAATATCCAAAATTCAAACAAATCGGATATTTATATCAAGAATTAGTGATATATGAATATATATACATTTACAAAACTTGTTGGTATCAGCCATAAGATTTAATAGTCTGTAAGCTATAAAATAATGCTTAAAATGAATAATAAGCTGAATGAAATGACTAAATTTTGAACATGCGGCGCAGAGTTAAAAATGGTATTTGAACTTCAATTCTTTTTCTTGGCAAAGATTTTTAAAGTTTTAACATCATTTTTTTTTTTTTTCAAAAAGAACGTAGTGATATATCGAAGATATCCAAATAATGCAATGTGTTACACCCGAGCATATTTGAAGTGGACCAAATTCGGTTATTCTCCTCTACTTAACAATCCAAAAAATTACTTTGAATTTTCTTTATTATATAATTTTTAAAAGGTATGAAAATTTAATAGTATCTTTAAGTATTTGTTTTCGTTTTCTAGTATTTGTAACCGGTTGAAAGTTGACTGTTCCATTAATTTTATAAAATCATTTTTATATCCAATTGTACTTTTAAAATATTTCTATGAAATCAACAGTCAAAAATTCAATACGTTTTTCACTTGTAGAACTCTAACATTTTGAAATTCACCAAACATTAAGCGTAATTGTAGAATATATACCAAGGGAATAGATGATGTTGGATACATTGAAAAATTATCACCGCACATCTTTTTGGACTATCATATTCTACTGAATGTTATAGCTTCAAAAGTGTTAAATCAACAAATCTCATAGAATTTCAAATGAAAAGTATTTTGTTTCCTCAATTACATACGGAGTTAAATTTTTCATTTCGATAATGCGTTTAAACTGTTTATATGGCTCTGCATATCAACAATGAAATAACATAAAATATAGGCAGAAAATAACGTCAAACATTGACAAAACCTATTCAGACGAATTATCAAAGACATTATTATCTGAATAAGTCTAAGTCTATGTAAATCTCTGATTACTCAGTTAATCGTTTGACTGCATTATAAATTCAGCAAATCTGTACCAAACTATTATACATGAACCGAAATTTCTCTGTATCCAATTATTAATTGGAATTTCTCATGAATAATCTTTTATTGCAGATATTGTTAATATTAAATAAACTATATGTTTATTTCAGTAAATTCAAATAAGAATTAAAATTACTCATTTAAGTACATTTAAATGTATCTTTAAGCGTATCTTTTAGTACTTTATTTTATTACAGCAAAAGTGGAAAATCTTTTAATAATTAGAAAAGCAATAAATGAAAAGAAATTTTGTAGTAATAATAGATTATTTTGAAAAAACTTTAGGTAAAATTATCTGATTACTAATAACTGCATGAAACGTTCAGCCACGCTTCATTTTCACATAATTGCAATAACACACAAATTCTGAGTTAGAATTCTAGTATCTGTTTCATACTCTTAGTATTTTATTTTATCACAGCAAAAGGGAAAAATATACTAAAAACAAGCAATAAATCCAAACAAAATGTAAAAAAAAAATAATATATTATTTTGAAAAATTCTTGAATCAATATTATCTAATTAATAATGACTGCATGAAAAACTCATGAAATTTTCATTTAAAGTTAATTGCAATAACACACATATTTTGAGTTAGACTTCAGATAGATGTTTCAAACTGTTAGTATTTTATTTTATTATAGCAAAAGCGAAAAATAAATTTATACTTAAAAAAGTAATACATAAAAAATATCAAAGAAATAATATTTTAGTTTGAAAACTTCTTTAATCAACGTTATCTATTCAATATAGACTGCATGAAAAGTCTATGCACATTTAATTTTAAGTTAATTGCAATAACGCACACACTTTCAGTTAGACTTTAGAAATCTGTTTCAAACTTTTAGTATTTTATTTTATTACAGCATAAGTAAAAAATAATGATAGGAAAAGCAATAAATCAAAAGAAAATATCAAAGAAATAATATATTATTTTGAAAAATTCTTTAATCAACATTATCTAGTTAATAATGACTGCATGAAAAATTCATTCGCTTTTCATTTTAAGTTAATTGCAATAACACAAATTTTTAGTTAGACTTTAGATAACTGTTTCAAATAGTAAAATATAATCTATAAAATATTCTAGTATTTACTGAAATGGAAAAAACGATATTATCAATGTATTTTATTGATTTAAAGCAACGTTTATTGTGGTCCATTCGAGTTACACGGACTCTAAAATTTATGTCCGTTAACGATGTTTGCATTGTTTGTCTAAATGCCTTTTAGCGAAGCTGAAAAAGGCTTGGAAACACATTAAATTATTTTTATAGCTTTGTAAAATAATAGGATTTTTGGTGTACAAATTTGTTTCTATTTTTCTTACACAGCACGCAATAAAAATTGAAAATTATCACCTATTTCTTTTGATAAGTTCAATCTAAAATTAATGATATATTAGTATGATTCCTTTATGAACTAAAAAAAGCATAAATATTTCCGTGTCCCGTTATTCTTAAGTTTATGTATATTTACGCAATATTACAGATTTGACAGGAAATATAATGTTCTTTTTGTTTATGTATATCAAAAAAAATTTACCAATAAATATTGTAGTCTTAAGAATTACTGCTACAATTCATAAATTAAGTTAAAAAAAATATCATTCCTTCATTATTTTAGAGTATGTAAAATAAAGTTTTAAAATATATCATAAAACCGGAGTTATTTTTTCTCGTTTCATACATATTTTTGTGCATATATATTTTTTTAATTCTTCGAATTTGGGTTAGAAAAAAAAACAAGGTTATCAACATGATAATTCTCTTACACATCAAAATGGAATCAAATACATATGAGAAGTTTTATAAGAAAAAAAAATAAAAGAAGTTGACGAAGTATTGGAGTAACTTAGTCATAATATTCGATTTATGACAAAATTACTTCAGAAGTCGTTGTTACATAAATAAGTACAAGGCTTTAGACAAACTGAGGATATTTGAACTATTCTATTTTTACGTTTTATTCCAAACAATATATTTTTCCAGAGTTTTTTTTGCGTAAATCAATAAATATTAAGACAGACATAATTAATTAAATCTCTCTTTATAACGTAAACTAAAATTATAAAAAAGAAAATACCAAAGCTGAGCAAACTGCGCTTAAAGCCTATAAAATCACTGTGCCTAGAGGCGACGCGATTTTCCGTACATATGTAGCATTTAGAATATATTTGGCTTGTTATTAAACGAATATATATATTATTAGGCAGATAATTATGGAAGATTTTACCTATAGTTCAAAACTATTTGGTTTTGCATAAATTTTATAATTGTGATGGTATTGTTGTTAGATATTACCACAATAATCGATTGTTGAATGTAGGTCATTTCTGTCAGATTTACGGCAAATTCCGTGTATTTGTAGGAATGTAACCATGTTCATGCCAACATAGCTATTTTTATTAGTTTAGATTCTTTTTTCTATAATGTGTTTTAGCCTTATGCTGCTCTTCATCTGTTTCTTAAAGTTTTATTTTTTAGCTATTTAACGTAAGAAATTTAGTTTAAGTTTCACATGCTACTTCAAAATTAATGATATTAAAGTTCTTAATTATTACTTATTGATTTTAAATGATATTAAAGATTTTAATTGTACAATTTTGATCATCTATTATATAATTTTCACTATTGTAATTTAAAACAAGTTGGAAGTTGCACGTGAAGCGTAGCAAATTAGGTGCGTTCGTACGATAACGAAGTTTTAAAAATATTACTTTCATATATCAATTTCATAAAATTGTAAATAGTGAATTACAATTAAAACGCTCATCAAACAATGTTCTCCCTATACCATTATGTAATGGAATACTTTTGTGTGGCCTTGTAAATCAATAACAAATGTTCTTTGCAAAACAAATTATGTATGATGTATATTATAATATGTACTTTATAGTTGCATATAAATTTTGTTAAGTTCGCATGAGTGTAACACGATTAAAATGCATTTGAAACATTTTTTCCCATTGACCGTAATGTAACGGAATACTTTTGATTGTCCCTGTAATTGATCTTTGCATCCGATTTTCATAAAATTTGAAATAACTCGACAAAATTATGTAATAATTATGTATTTTAAATTTCAAACGTATAGAATATATTTGAAACTTTTTCCTAATTGACCATAATGTAATTGAATACTTTTGATTGCCCCTGTAATTGATCTATGCACACGATTATCAAAATATTTGAAATAACTCGACAGAATTATGTAATAATTGCGTATTTTAAATTTCAAACGATTAAAATGCATTTGAAACTTTTTTCCCCATTGACCGTAATGTAATGGAATACTTTTGATTGCCCCTGTAATTGATCTATGCATCCGAGTTTCATAAAATTTGAAATGACTCGACAAAATTATGTAATAGTTATGTATTTTAAATTTCAAACGATTCGGTTGGGTGGTTTTTGTGTTGTTATATGCGGACGGACAGACGGACGGACAGACGGACGGACTGAACGACCACTATAGGTGCTACGTATTATATAATTACGAACGCACCTAAAAATTAGAAATCGTTTATCCGTAGCAAGAGAAACGGCTGGGATTAATTACTGAATTTAACAGGATATCACACGGCTCAGTAACTAGAACACAGACCTTACAATTGAAACAAGAAGTAAATCTATATAATAAAGGCCAAACGTATCTGTGCTTAACGCATACGTCATCATGCTTTGAATGGCAACACTTTCCGATGAAATTTCGGTTTTGCAATTTTCGCTATTGTAAATTTTTAAACTTCTAGACATTGCACGTTTTTAATCTTTATACCATCGTTTAGAGAAAAAAATGCACATTTAAATGCCATTTGTTAGAAAACTGTATCTCTATTTGTTTTTGATATATTAATTTTTTTGTAGTTTTTGGTTCAATTTCTCTAATGGTGGCAACTTGAGTATCGCATTTATGTGGGAAAGAGAGGAAAAATAGCCATAGAGTAAAAAAGAAAAAAATAATAGCGATGCAGTTTAGTGGCTGGAGATGACGCCAAAAATGTAACCCTAAAATTCGCTGCATTGCATGAAACACAACGACGTGCTTTCACAAAAAAGAAAAACTTTTAGCGATGTAATTTTAATTCATAATACAATGAAATGCTATTTTATAATGCTAAAATATATTCAGATCTTTTTTCATTTAGAGAAAAAATAATGTTAAAAAATTCGGTCTCTGTTCCATGTGATTGTTTTGTTTGGGCCGAATGAGAGACTTAAATTGGAAGAATAACGCCCATCAAACCGTTTTAATCGCATACTGCACCTCCATCTATCTCTTTTCTCCATGGAAAATAACAGATCACTGTATATTTTAGTTGTCATATTTTCATAGCAACTGAAAAAAAATAGTAATTAAAAACCTGTTATGCCAATATATCGTCGGCTATAAAACCGGTGAATGTTGTTGGTTTTATTTCGTTTTTATCTATGAATTAATGACTTTTAGTTCGTTGTAAACTTACTTTACAAAAGATACATCAGTTAACCTTTACAAAAATCTATTTTAAAGAATATCTGGGTGTCATATTTTCTTAGTTGTTTTTAAAAACTGAGAATGCAATTTTATTCTTTGGCGAAATCTTTGGCTAATAACTGATATCTTGCTTCTAATACGCAGGGCAGTAGTGGACAATAGGGAGGGCTCAAAAGAATGTAGGGGGGCTCATAGTTTTTTTTTCTCTCTACCTCTGACGCAGAAAGATAAATTAGTGCATATTCACATTGTAGGTACTCTGTTTCTTACTAAACTGTTAAAATAACTTCATCTTATGCTAAGAAAAATATAGGATGATGAAAGTTTTGAGTGTATAACTGGTACAAAATAGCCCACCATGTTAGCTTCATATGTACAAATAGGATGAGGGAGTGTTGAAACACTTATTTTAGATAGAATTTTGTAACTCTGCAAAACTGTGAAAAGGTTTCAAAACTAAATTAGATTTTTAAACAATATTTCATTTGAATTTCCGGAACAGAAATTCATTGAGTGACCTTGGAATCTTTTCCAGGGGGGGGGGGAGCTCAAAATATTTTAGGGGGGGCTGAGCCGCCCATAGCGCCCCCTTAGCTACGGCCCTGATAATACGAAAGTACCGATAATTTTTAAAGTTGTATATGATTAAATAAATAATATGTTTCATATAAAATTGCTATTTGGAATTAGTTGGCAGTTTAAAAAGCCTATTACGCAGAAAAAAATTATTAGACTTTGCAATTTTAAATTTAAAAAATGTTTTTCACCTTTACTTTGTGACCCGGGAACCCCGGGTTCGGTGTACTAGTATATATAAATTCCAAAACCTTTAACGCATTAATATGCATAATAGTAAAAAAATCTATTTTTTAGTAAAAATACTTACCGTATTTTTTTATAAAATCTGAGGAAATACAATTAAATTAACATTCCTTCATGGAAATAAAAAATGAGTAATTTTCACAGCAAACGTAAAGGTATGATTGAACTGAAATAAACTGATTTAAAACGTACATATGAGGATGCTTTTGGCTAACAGTTAAAACCTGGAAACTATTAATTTTTTTTTACAAAATATTTTTAGGCCCAGTCACCTTCTGGCTCCAGTTAACCTTGTTTATCTTATTTCTTACTAGTAAAAAAACTACAAAATTTAAATCCTTAATTAGTCAGATTATTTTACTTACTAACTCTTTAATCGCACTCTTTTCCTATCGAAAAAGATATTTGTAATATCTAGTGACATAGTGAAAACATTTATTATACGATCTCATGCATATAATTGGTCATCATAAAATACAACAAAACACATTCAGCAATTTTTTAGGACCACCCCACTGAAAAATAAACAAATACATTTTTTAAGTACGAATAATTATTGTAGAGTTTCACTTTAACCTAAATGTATATTTATATTAGACTGTTACGAATGAAAAGCAATATTTTGGGATAAATTAATTGTAATACCAGCTACCTTTTGCTGAATGGTGCTTTGTGTTCTTAAACATTACTATTTGAACCAAATACGATAATTCTCAAGATTGTCTTTTTACATATTCAGATATAGTAAAAAGACATTCCTAGATAAGAAAAATATATACTTTCTTATAACTAAAACACATTAAATTATCAAAAAAATCTGGTGATGTGTAAGCATAGTGCATGGAATAAGTAATATCAATTGCTTAATATATACCCATTAAAGTATAATTCTCTTTTTTATATCAACGTAATTAAATTTTTAAACAATGAGTTTGGATTTTCTTTAAAGACGTAAACATTATTTCACGCAGGAGGAGAGTAAAAAGATGTTGCAAAATCCCATTATACTACATAAGTTCACAAAAGAAAATTTAAGTGACAGAGTTTTTAAAAGTTTGAAATTTGGTTGACATTTTGAAAGTAATTTAATTACGTTAAATTAATTAAGGTATGACAGTGTTTCAAGATTAATAAAATACATCAAACAAGTTGCTTGTTATTGTGTGCTGATAATGTGCTTATTATATACCATTAAAGTATAATTCCCTTTTTTATATCAACGTAATTAAATTTTAAAACAATGAGTTTGGATTTTCTTTAAAGACGTAAATATTTTTTCACGCCGGAGAGGAGTAAAAAGATGTTGCAAAATCCCATTATACTACATACTCTCACAAAAGAAAATTTAAGTGACAAAGTTTTTAAAAATTTGCAATTTGGTTGACATTTTGAAAGTAATTTAATTTCGTTAAATTAATTAAGATATGACAGTGTTTCAAGATTAATAAAATACATCAAACAAGTTGCTTGTTATTGTGTGCTGATAAAGTATTATAAAGTTTCTAATTAGTTTCCCTTTCTAAATTAGAATTGGGAGATTAACTATTAGAATTACATCAATATTAAATGTTCTAAATTTAAAATGAAGGTAAAACTGGAATTGTCATAAAATTTAGGACCTCGCAGCTGAAGAAGATTTTATCGTTAAAAAAATGATATTTCTAATTCTTATTCTTATTATTAATTTATTATTATTATTGTAGAAAATTAATGTTATTTTAATTATAATTTATGAGGAATAAAACTACTATAAAAACAAATTTCGTACCTTTTACAAAAATAACTAATTCGTAGTGAATGCATTTAATTAAGATTTAATTATTAAAATACTTTAAAAATTCGTATCTGTTAAGCAATAAGTTACGAATTACGAAGAGTTACATGAGGAGACAATAACTACAAATTTCAGTGGCCATATAACTATATCACTGAAACAAAACTAATAAAAACAATTTTAATTTAAATGAGAGTAAATTTTGAATGTGAGTAGAAAACGTCTTAGGTGAAATTCCAAACGCTTATAATCAATGTATTTTAATATTCAAGGATTTGATAAGTTTCATCATTTAATAAACTACATTAGGTTGGCATTTAATTTCAAGTAAACCGTAAATGATATCAATAATATCTTGCCACATTTACCGAATACATTTTTTCATTTTTTATTAAATTAACACTCAGATTAAAGTCCACATTCTTCGAAAATTTATTTCTGAAACGTATTCATAAATTTATATAAGGCAAATAAATACATAGTGCACTGCGTTAAAATTTTGGAGAAGCAACAAAAACAAAAATAATTCTAATTTCATTTTTTGTTAATATTTTCAAATAAAATATAGTTATTTACTGTATATGTTACATTAGGCATATACATAATAGCATGAATATTTAGAAAGCATTGTTTTTATTCGATTTTAAATTTCCACTTGCATTTTTAAATTACAGTAACATAACGCAATATGAAAAAAAAAATAAATACCGAAAACATTCAAAAAATTTACATCACGATTTTATATAAAGTGTTCCTTCATTTAAACATACTCTTTTATTATCACAATAAAAATCTCGCAATAATTATTCCCCATGACCTTTTAACTGTTATTTAATTTTTTATTATCTTATATGTAAGCTCTAAAAACAATGTAAAACGAATCCCGAAACAAAGTCAGTTATACGTGAGTTGTTTTATAGAGTGGCTTCTGATTTATTAAACTTTCAGTAAACATGGAAGTGTTTCAGTTTAAACGTGTTTTCTATTTATAATCTATTTCAGTAAATTTGTTTGTCTCTATACTCTTTTTTGTTGTTTATAATTTTAATAACAAAACTTTTAAGATTTTATGTTTTCTCCTTTTTTATGAAATTTTTGTATGCATATCGCAATGTAGACAGTAAAAAAAAAAAAAGAAAAAAAAAACCCGAAACAGTAATTGTTCCAGACAAACACCATATATTTAAAATAATATTGAGGAGATGTAATGTGTGAAACATGTTACCATTTAAGTAGCACATGAACAAAATGTAAAGTACAGATTTTAATAGGCAAAATATTGCTTCGTGATATTTTTTGTAAGAAATTGCTTATATTATAAATTAGAAGACAGAAATATGGGGTTTTATATACTATATTTTAAAATTAACAAAAAACTGAAATATTTTGGAAATTTCAACTCATGTTCAAAATTTTTTCTGACAAATTACTATTTATTAATTTTTTTTCTACTTATTAGTCTCCTAAAGAGGGTTAAGAAAAAAAACACCATCCCCCAGGCATCGTGTGGATGCAGAAAAATATCACCAAAACGTTTTCAGAAATAGACAATGTCTGCTTTACAGCATCCATCGGAGCTCCTCAGGATCTCATTCAAGGTCCTCCTTGGAAGGCTCTGAGGAAGATTGTTTTCAGGGACGTATCATAAGTATGGTAAGAAAATGAATTACAACTTCCTTGCGACTCCCACCGATAAAGGCCCCACCAGTGGCCGCGAGGTTCTGACCTCCAAACTGGTAGACGGTAGGTGCTGGGTTCGAACCCAATTGCGACCGTCGGCCTAACCGTTCGAAGTTTCCCGTGGTTTTCTTCGAACCTTGCGTAAATACGGGTTAGGTTCCCTTAGAAAGACCCCCACGGAGGGCAACCCACCCCATAGGACCTATATCCCATAGCGTAGATAATCGGCCGACAAAAATACACCACCACCACCACCCACCGATAAAGAAAATACATATGATCTCCAAGATCGCGTTGTATCGGATCACGCACATCAGAAATGGTTTTCTATAAAAGCTGAATTAGGCAAAGTTCTCGTGAGAAGACACCACGTGGGGAAAGATTTCTGCTAGATTTAGTGCTGTTAGATTTTAGGGTATGTAGGAACCTGCGCTCAGTGTCTTGTGGTGAGACTCAAGATAAAGCATAACTTGTATGATAGAATCATATCAAATAGTCTGGAATGAGACTGAAGATAATCTCTGAAAGTGAGAGTTCACAAGATAATCCATTATGCGACTATCCAAAACGAGATGCGATAATTCGCAACACTCTGATATGACAAAACACGGTTAAGTGAAGAAGCAGCTTCGAGTGTTAACCAAAGTGTGACTGCAGGTTACGAGTAAAACGATGCTTTTTCATTTAAAGTTTGGTGATTAAAAATATAATTCATTGTGAAAATTAATTTGTATGGGTGACACATGAGTTTGCCTTTGTCAACGCTGCATCATTTATAAATATGTTTCCCTTTCTTATGATAATACATTTCCAAATATTCTCTAACATAAGGAAGCACTCAACTTTGTATAACATTAAAATAAAAAAAATCAATTTTTACACAAAATATTTTTAAACAGTATGTAATAAATTGAGTAACATCTTCTATACATCTAAAACAAAATATGAATCGCATTCAATGTTTTGGCTTTAAATTATTTTGCTTGTCAGTTGTGTCGCCCGGTTCGAAACTTCCAGTTTCGAAAGAAGACTTCCTAACTTAAAAATAAAATGGAGAGTTAATAATTCTATAAAATTTTAAAATGGGGTAATAAGTAAATAAAATCCATTTAAAAAAGATACCTGTGAGTAATAGGTAGCAAAAACATAGACAGGGAATAATTTTCTCCAAATATATTTGAAGAAATTCACAGGATGACATTACATTAATTATTTTACTACAAAGACAGGTTTCATAGAATGATAATTTAGATAATCGTTGCATTCATGGAATGGCAAAAATTAGGTAAGTCATGTTTCCAACCACATGCTGCCTGGTAACAGATTATCTTATTAAGCTCAAAGCAGAACTTCACTCTTTCAGTTCGTGGTAAAGGTGAATGACTAATGCAAGCGAAACTAGAAATCCCAGAAAGATAAAACAAGCTGAAATTCCGGAACTTACTTTACGAACTTTCATAAAGACTATATTTTATACATCTAAACGACTATATCATATAACATGAATAAAATTATCGTTTACTTTTCCTATAAAAAATGCTTCTATAGATGATGTCGATGTGGGGAATCATGTTTTAACGCCAAAGGGCGATGAATCCTGATCTTTGTTACGCGTGGCAACCCCTCCTGGGCTCGAGATATTTTTTGTTTTGTTTATGTTTTTCAGAGAGAGAAAAGAATTAATATGCGATGGTGTTATGACAGTCTTGATAGAAGAATAATTCTAAAATATATCGAATTTCATGTAAATATTTGTAACATATGTGTAAATAAGAAGGTGTACAGTATGTATAATGTGTATAGAAGATGTAAAGTATTTTCTTCCAATTAAAAAGAAGTAACAAGATTCCCGTTTTGAAGTTATTGAATATGAATCGCCTAAATTAATTTAGTGTTTTAAATCCACTGAACCAGCCGACGCGACAATGGTGCATCCGACGCGGGAAATAATAGAATGAGAATATGATTCAGACGATTGCATATATGAAACGGGTAAGTTTTTTATTGTTATTTCTTTGATTTTATGATTTGGAAGAAACAGTACTGTACAAAATGAATACCGGTGAAAATTTGAAAAGAAATATTACTAAACGCGGATCAATTAGATCCGCAATAACTAAATTAATTAAAAAAATTGATAATGAAATTTTGAAAGAAAGTGATTTGAAACCGGAAATTGTGGAGGATTGTTTAGCAACATTGCTGGAACATAAGATTTCTCTAGAAAACCTAGACGATTTAATACAATCTGAAATTGAATCTTCTAATTTAGAAACCGAAATTGAAACTTGTTTAGAATATAAAGAATCAATTATTACGTGTAAATCGAGAGCAAATAGATTTTTGCATAATTTAAAGAAAACTGATATTACAAGTGAACCAAAAGTAATTACGCCCCCCACATCAGATACTCAGTTAAAGTGTAACACCAAATTGCCGCGAATTTCTTTAAACAAATTCACTGGCGACATTTGCGAATTCCAAGAATTTTGGCCGCAATTTAAAGTCGCTGTTCACGAAAATGAAGCCCTTCAAGAGATAGAAAAATTTACTTATTTGAAATCTTTGATTTCAGGATCAGCAGCTGCTGCTATTAACGGGCTTCCATTAACTGGAGAAAATTACGCAACGGCAATAAATATATTAAAGGATCGTTTTGGAAAAAGAGAAGTTTTAATATCTGCGCACACAAATAAATTATTAAATTTAGAAGCAGTGCGAAGATCAAATGATATTTATTCATTAAGAAAATTGTATGATGAAATAGCGATACAAATAAGAAGTTTAGAATCATTGGATGTGAAATCAGACCAATATGGTTGTTTATTGTTACCTATTATTTATAAATGTATATCTAATGACCTTTTATTGCAATTTCATAGAGAACAGTGCGAGAAAAAAGATGTTTGCGTAAATGATTTATTATTGTTCCTTAAGCGCGAAATCGAAGCGCGGGAAAAGGTTGTTAATGTTACATCTGTCAGTTTTGAGATTAAATCTCATGAAAATAAATTTAAACAAAATCCTTCTAAACATTTTCTTCAAGGAAAAAATAAAAATCCTTCAGCATTTACATTAAATACAATTACAGAAAATCTTTGCCCTTTTTGTTCTCAGAAACATGAAGCAAATTTGTGTAACTTAAATTTGGAAGAAAGAAAGCAATCTTTATCGAAACAAGCGAAATGCTTTCGATGTTACAAAAGATTTCATAAGAGTAAGTTTTGTAAAAATTCTAATATTCGTTGCACTCTTTGTAATTCTAAAGCTCATCAAAATTCTCTTTGTAATAAAAAAGTAAAAGAAAGATCATCAAAGGAAAATAAAATTGACCTTGTTTCAACTGAAGGGGATGAAATAGGGGGAAAGCAAAATACGCAGTATGAAAAAATAACTGTTTCTTCACTTAGTTGTAAGCCAGATGAATATGTTTATTTTCAAACTTTAAAGGGAACAATGATTGGGAAAGATAAAAATATTAATGTTCGTATCTTGCTAGACAGTGCGTCGCAGCGTACGTTTGTCGGAAAGAATTTGTCAAGGCATTTAAATTTAGAGGTGACAGGACAGGAATCATTAAAAATCCATACATTTGCTGGTACGAAACCTATTGTTAATAATCACAATAGAGTTAAAATTTTCTTAAAGGATAAATTTTCTGACAATGTAATTTCTCTGGAAGCATTAGAAACAGAGAAAATTTGTTCAGATATAATACGCGCCCCAAGTTCAGAGTTAAATGAAAAAATAAAAGAAATGGGTATACAGTTGTCAGATGTTTCAAATGAATTAAATGATGGGGAGAATAAAATAGATTTGTTGATTGGTAGTGACTACTATTGGTCAATTATGACAGGGAAATATAAACGTATTTCACCAACTCTTGTTTTGAATGAAACTAAACTAGGTTGGACACTTCATGGGAAGTTCTCAGATGAAGTTTATGAAAATAATTTAGTGGGTGCAATGTATATATCTATTTGGGATAATAATGAAGATGATAAAATGTCAATTCAACTTGAAAAATTTTGGACTATAGAAGGGTTAGGGATTCAGGAAGATAATACAAATAAAGATTTGTGTGATAATGAAGTATTAGAACAATTTGAAAATTCTATTCAGTTTAAGAACAATAGGTATGAAGTTAAATTACCTATGAAATATGACAATGTTGATCTTCCGAATAATTATGATGTTGCCAAAAAGAGATTTAATAGTCTAATTAAACGATTTGTTAATAATCCTGCATTATTTAAGGAATATAAAGAAATTATTGATGAATATAAGGCTTTAGGAATAGTAGAAATTGTTGAACCGCAAGAAATAAATTCACCGAATGGTAATTTGACCTACTATTTACCCCACCACCCTGTAATTCGAAGGGATAAACAAACAACCAAATTGCACATTGTTTTCGATGCCTCATCTCATGCTCCTTCTGAACCTTCTCTAAATGATGTACTATTCCCAGGTCCCAATTTGAACTCAGATTTATTTGATTTAATTTTGCAATTTCGAAGCAATAAAATTGCCGTAGTAGCAGACATTGAAAAGGCTTTCTTACAAATAAGTCTTGCTGAAACTGACAGAGATATAACGCGTTTCCTGTGGATCGAAGAACTCCCTCAAGATAAAAATTCCCCAATTAATTTTATAATTATGAAAATGTGTCGTGTATTATTTGGCGTCACTTCGAGTCCATTTCTGTTAGGAGCTGTAATTAAACATCACTTGAAGAGGTATGCAACTTTATATCCGGAAACTTGCTCTAAAATTGACTCTTCCATGTACGTGGACGATTTATTGTTAGGAGCACATACGGTTAATGAAGCTTTAAAAATTTCAAAGGAATCTTTAACTATTTTTCAACAAGCAAATATGTTTTTACGTAAATGGCAAAGTAATTCTACCATTTTAAAGGAAAATTTAAAATCTTTAGGTATGAATGTTTGCGCTGATACATCAACTGAGACAACCCCATTTAAAATTTTAGGGTTAATATGGGACACTGAAGAAGACATTTTTAGATTAGATAATCAAAGTCTGTTAGAATTTGTCCATTGTCAAGATAAGACCAAAAGAACCGTAATTCGAGCAGCTGGAAGAATTTTTGACCCTGTTGGGTTTTTATCACCATTTACGATTTTAATTAAAATGATTTTTCAATCATTATGGGAACATGGTATCGATTGGGATCAGAATTTGCCAGAACATTTAGAGAAAAAATGGGATAACTGGTGTGCACAGATTCCCTATCTTAGTAAAATAAAAATTCCAAGATATTATTTTCAGGAAATAGACAAATACGACAATGTAGAAATTCACTGTTTTAGTGATGCAAGTATTAAGGCCTATGGAAGTGTTATATATCTGAGATACAATAACAATAATAGTATCAAGACAAGTTTTGTTACATCAAAAAGCAGACTAGCTCCCATAAAGAAGTTAACCTTGCCCCGCCTCGAATTGATGGGTGCTCTGATTGGAGCTAGACTTGGAAAGCGGGTAATGTCTGTTCTCAAGATAAGTGAAGACAGAGTACATTATTGGAGTGATTCAAATATCGTGCTTCACTGGATCAAGATTTCATCTAGTACTTGGAAGCCATTTGTAAGCAACCGAACATCAGAAATACAAAGTTTAACAGATCCAAAGAACTGGCGACATTGTCCCGGTAGCTCAAATCCTGCTGATCGACTCACAAGAGGACTATCCCTTCTGGACCTCGAAAAAGATGACCTGTGGTGGTCAGGGCCTCCATGGTTAGTTAAAGATTCAAAATTATGGCCCAAAGAAGACAGAGAAATAGATGAAGATATGAAACAACTAGAAGCTAAAAAAAATGTCACTTTCCAAAATGTTTGTTCATCAGAACAACAGAAGCCACTTATAGAAATTGAGCGCTTCAGTTCCTTCTTGAAGGCAGTTAGAACATTGGCAAGAGTTAGAAGATTTATTTTCAATTTAAGAAATTCAATCAAGCGTAAAGATACATTATCTACTGAAGAATTGAAAGAAGCTGAAGAATTATTAATCAAAGAAGTACAAATGAAGAATTATAAGGAAGAAATTGAGTCATTAGAAAAAGGAAACTCTATTAAGAAAACATCACGAATTTATTCCCTGTGTCCATATTTGGATGAAAATAAAATTTTACGAATAAAAACCAGACTTAATGAAGGCTCCTTTGATTCGAATGAGACCAACCCAATCATATTGCCGAAGAATGAAAAATTAACAGAATTGCTAATAATGCAAGAACACAGAAATTTGCTGCATAGTGGAGTTTCTTTAACGCTTGCACAAATCCGGAAGAAATTTTGGATTCCACAAGGAAGACAATCTATCAGAAAGAATCTAAGGAAATGTCTAATTTGTAGAAGATACAATGCAAGGGCAGCTGACCAGCTAACAGGGCAACTTCCGAAAGAAAGGATCTCACAATCCCCTGCGTTTACCGTTATAGGATTGGATTTTGCCGGCCCAATAATCATCAAAACAGATAGTAAAGAGACGTCAAAATCCTACATTGTACTGTTCACCTGTGCCGCAACAAGAGCAATACATTTGGAAGCAGTCAGGGATATGACTACAAAGTCCTTTATGTTGAGTTTTCGTAGGTTTATTTCAAGACGCGGAAACTGTAAAATAATTTTTTCTGATAATGCATTAAGTTTTAAAGCTGCCGACAAAGAACTACAACAATTTGAAAAAATCATTAAAGATCAAGAACTTCAGGATTTTATATCAAACAAAGGCATTATATGGAAATTTATCATCGAGCGTGCCCCATGGTGGGGAGGATTTTATGAACGACTCGTAAAAAGTGTAAAAGAACCCCTAAGAAAAATTTTGGGAAGAGCTCTCATCACATTTGAAGAATTGGCTACAATTTTGACAGAAATAGAAGCCGTAATAAACATGAGACCTCTTACGTATACAACAAGTGATTTCGGCGAGCCAGAGCCACTTACACCAGCTCACTTTCTTCAACTCGGAAGAGAAAATATTAGTTTTCCACTACATTTTGCCGAATTAGAGAATAAAATCTCTACCCGAGAGACATTATTAAGAAGAAAAAGATATCAAACCACCTTGTTGAAACAGCTGTGGACCAAATGGAAGGAACAATACTTACTGAACTTAAGATCGATCCATCAATTTAAAACTCCTGAGAGACACAAAAATCTAAAGATTGGAGATGTTGTCTTAGTGGACGGTAATGCTAAATCTAAACTGTTGTGGGACTTAGGAGTAATTCAAGAAGTGATTCTTGGCAGAGACCAGCTTATTCGAGCTTGCATGGTAAAGACTGCTCATGGACTGCTAAGAAAACCAGTTCAACTTTTGTATCCTTTAGAATTAGATTGTTGAATGTTAATTGATTTCAGTATTTGAAATTTAAATTAATTACTTTTTTTCTACTATTGTTTGAATATATAAATGTGATTTATTTCTTATTATAAATTCATAGTTGAAATATGTTTTTTTTTGTGTGTGTAATTTGCAATTGTTAATTTATCCATTTAGAAAAAAGGTTTCATTGTATAATTATGCTTTATTTGAAATTGAAAGGATTATTGAGATGTTAATAACAGCATTTAATTTGTTTATATTATGTATATATATTTAGTTTATTTTATTTAGGTAAATATCTGGCCAGATAGGTTCATGTAGCTACATGTTATTAAAGTGTCATTTTTTATTTATATTATTCATGATATTATTTTATTGTTTAATACTTTATATGTCAGCACCTGAAGATTGAAATTTTTTTTTCTGTTTTATTATTTGAGTTATGATTTAAATTAATGTTTATTGTAAGAATTTAGTTTTATTGATTTATCATTATGTACTCTCATGAGTCCAGGTGGGGAGTGTGTGGGGAATCATGTTTTAACGCCAAAGGGCGATGAATCCTGATCTTTGTTACGCGTGGCAACCCCTCCTGGGCTCGAGATATTTTTTGTTTTGTTTATGTTTTTCAGAGAGAGAAAAGAATTAATATGCGATGGTGTTATGACAGTCTTGATAGAAGAATAATTCTAAAATATATCGAATTTCATGTAAATATTTGTAACATATGTGTAAATAAGAAGGTGTACAGTATGTATAATGTGTATAGAAGATGTAAAGTATTTTCTTCCAATTAAAAAGAAGTAACAAGATTCCCGTTTTGAAGTTATTGAATATGAATCGCCTAAATTAATTTAGTGTTTTAAATCCACTGAACCAGCCGACGCGACAGTCGATAAAGCATATTAAAATATGATCGTAGAATTTAATCTTTTCTAAAACTTTTAAGAGCTAAATTAAAATAATTAAAAACTTACACGTATTTATATACAGTTTCTTTGGATAAAATAAAACATTCATTATCTTTCAGATAGAATGATACTTTAGTAGTTTATAAACAAGCAGCTTTTTGAAACACCAGACATTATTAAAAAAAACCACACATTAATAAAACAAGAAATAAATTTGAAAACTTTAAAGATAATTAAGTATGAGTAATCTTTAAACTATCAAAATTAATATTTAACGTATGGTAGATACAAGCATTATAAAAATAGAGAAAAAACAGTGCAAAAATATTGTTAATTTATTTAATGCCAATTAATTTATGATTAAGGAGATAATTTAGTTATGTTCTAAAAACAACTCAATTAAGTTAAATCAATGAATATAGAAATACGTTCAAAATTGTAAGTGATGTCAAAGACAATACTTTTTAATGATATCTTTTTAAGATATTAGAGGTTTAATTTTTTTATACATTTTAATTTATTTTAAACGTTTATCAATAAATGTAGTGATTATAATAATTAAGTTTTTTCATTTCAAATGTTACTAATGATTCTTATCATTGCATGCATTTCTTTTGCTTAAAAATATTACTTGATTAAAAATAAAAATATATCGTTACATAAATACATATATAAATTGAAATTATATTCACATTTATAACAAACAACGGACAGAGTATTTTTTTTATTATTTATTTTTTTTAACGAAATATATCTTACTTATTTTTATTTTAAAATTAATTTACACAATTTGTATGAAAAAGTTTAATAAAATTTATTTATATGTTATTTTTTCCGATTTGACCCATTAGGAATTCATATAAAAAACGAAACACGTTTATGGAAAAAAAAATTATCTGCATTATATGCGCTGATTTATTGTTTTTTTTTTTTTTTTCAATTCTAGTTAGATATTTTTATTTCTAAATTTTGTGCTAGAACAATGGAATATATTGTTATATTTATATTTATGTATATATTTTTGAGCTATTTAGTAACAGCGTATACTTTATATTAGTTTAATTCGTATGTGTAATTTTTCCTTTCAATCTAATAGAAAACAGGCTGGCTACACACATGATTAAGACAATTCGACTTTTTTTTATGATATTAAAAAAAGATAGTAACCACAATTACTTAAAGACAATATATTAAAATGATTCATAAATAGATTTCCAACTTCTGTTTTCGTTATTCATGTAAAGTCATCAGATATACTAATCTGAAGGGAATTCGGACTATCGGAATGGGTTTAATTAGCACAATTTTACATTCTTTTATTCACATTTTTGGAAATATGTCATATGTAACATTAAATAATGTATCTATTTTATAATGTGGTATAACATAAAACCATATTTTTTTCATAATTTTTTTTTATTTATTTATTTTATTTTATTTTTTAAGACCAGAGTTTCGACTATCTGACTTTTCCGAGTAATTTTGATTGACAAATTTCGCGATATATCGCCAAGATTGTTGCCTTTCCCTATGGTTACCTTTCCTTCCCTGCGAATACGTAGTACTTACACAGAAATATAAATAAACCTAAAATAAATATAAATATAAATTAATATTCAAAAGACCAGTTTTGGAGAGAACCAACTCTTGCAATTAATGAAATTAGTACTTAACTTCGAAATCTTCCAGTACCTATAGGCCGAGCTAGCATTAATTATACACTCGTGTGCAAAATTTAAAACGAGTCCCAAAATGACAATTTTCCAGGGATTTTCAAGCGATAATTTTCACGCGAATATTCAAAAGCAAGTAATATAATTCGAATAGTTACTATCCCTGCATAACAGCTAGTCCATATAACATCTCATTCAGGACACACATGGTCACACGAATCACAGTCACAACGGCGAAACAAAAAATAGGATATTCCATATGTCTCATTTATGAGTCTCAAATTACTACTATATGTGACTCCAATAACAGGTCATTGAGACTGCTACTTTGTGGCGAGTCACCAGATGACTTTACAATGTCGTTTCATTGGGACTTTCGTGTGACCTTCCATTGCAGCCTCAATTTCAAAGTCATTGTGAACGTTGCATTATGATAAATTACCAAATAATGTCTCATTAAAGTCACACTTTTCACAGTGGTTATTTCGCAGTAGGGTCTCTGACCCCATTTGTCAAAGTTTTGTGACAGAAAGTCACCATGTGAATTTAATGTGCCATTATTTATTGATTTATCATAATGCAACATTCACAACGACTTTGAAATTGAGTCTCCAAATGACAGTTACATAAGAGTCTCAACAAAACGACATTGTAAAGTCACCTGGTGACTCGACACAAAACAGCAGTCGAAGGAACCTGCCAGTGGAGTCACACATAGTAGTCGGTTGAGACTCATAAAAGAGACGTATGGAATTTCCTATTTTTTGTTTCGCCGTACTGACTGTAACACTTGTGACCATGTGTGACCTGAATGAGATGTTTCATGGACTAGCTGTTATGCAGGGATTGTAATTATTCGAATTATATTACTTCCTTTTGAATATTCGCATGAAAATTATCGCTTGAAAATCCCTTGAAAATTGGCATTTGGGACTCGGTATTGGCATTGGAACCAGTCCATATAACATCTCATTCAGGTCACACATGGTCACAAGAGTCACAGTCACTGCGGCGAATCAAAAAATAGGAAATTCCATATGTCTCTTTTATGAGTCTCAATGGACTACTATATGTGACTCCCCTGACAGGTCCTTGTGACTGTTGCTTTGTGGCGAGCCACCAGGTGACATTACAATGTCGTTTCATTAAGACTCTGGTGTGACCTTTCATCTGGAGACTCAATTTCAAACTCATTGTGAACGTTATATTATGATATATCACCAAATAATGTCCCATTAAAGTCACATCGTGACTTTCTGACACAAGATTTTGTCAAATGGTGACAGTGATCCTACTGTGAAGTAAGCACTGTGAAAAGTGGTGAAAACTCACTATGTGACTTTAACGGGACATTATTTGGTGATTTATCATAATGCAACGTTCACAATGACTTTGAAATTGAGTCTCCAGATTAGAAGTCACACAAGATTCTCAGTGAAACGACATTGTAACGTCACTGACTTGCCACAAAGAACAGTCCTAATGACATGTCAGTGGAGTCGCATATAGTAGTCATTTGAGATTTATAAAAGAGTCGTATGGAATTTCCAATTTTTTGTTTTGCCGTTGGGACTGTAACTCTTGTGGTCATGTGTGACCTGAATGAGATGTTATATGGACTAGCTGTTATCCAGGGATAGTAATTATTCGAATTATATTACTTCCTTTTGAATATTCTTGTGAAAATTATCGCTTGAATATACCTTGAAAATTGGCGTTTTGGGACTCGTCCTCAAATTTTGCACACCAGTGTTATATGTATATTATATCAAAAGATTTTTCTTTAAATTTTTGTTTCTCTTATCATTTCTTATTTCGTTCGAATTCGTGATAATTCAATCGTTAACGACAAAAGTGTTTTAGAGCATTTTTTTAAATTTATTCTTTAGATTAAAAATAATAAATTAAAATAAAAAATTGAAATTATTTTTTTTAGAAAATATACTGAGCTCAATACTTAGCACGGAATTTGTGTTATCAAAGAAATGTGATTTATCAGGTTTGGATAATTTCAAGTGTTAGGAGTGCAGTTTTACAGGTATTTTCTTAATTCGAAAAGGATAATTGCAGTCGTTTTTACTTTTTAATGCTTTACTGTCGACAATTTGTCTGACGCAATTTATCTGGTGTTTTTTATGCATTTTTTCCTTACAGTGATGTGTAAGAAAGAAATAAATATCGCGACAATTTGTCGATTGCAATTCGTTTAGTGTTTTTTAAATATTTGGAGAATAATTGTTGTCCTTGGTAGAGAACTGGGAAATATGAAGTATGTCTGAATCTTTTTAGTGGTTGAATTCCACAGCTTATTCGTTTTCTGATTGGGCCATGTTTAATGTTCAAAAATGGAATACTTCTGTTGCCATAATAACGAAAAAAGTAATAAAAAAATAATAATTTGAAAACTTCAAACAAATTTCATTTAAAAGTGCATTTTTTTCTCTTTGCAGCTGGGTAAAAATTTAAAATGTACGATGTTTAGAAGTTTAAAAATTGCAGTTCCAAAAATTGTAAAACTGAAATTTCATTTTTTTTAATGATGGGTCCAGAAATATTAATGTTTAATCTATGTCATACGTAATATGAGGCATTCAGAAGTCAGGTTGATTAACTCCATCATATAAAAATGCACATTTTTAACATTTAAATTTACTTTTCTATAAACTGATGTTTTTTATTATTTTTTTTTTAAATTCGTCTAGAAATATTAATGTTTAATGCATGGCGTACATAATACATGGCTCATTGTGATCATCCTAAAAATTATGTTTATTATTATTATTAATTTAAATATAGAATTTATACATAAGTCTTTTAAATATGAGTCTATTAAAACATCATTTCCCAAATAGCCGTCGGAATTGGATAAATTACATTTTTTTTTTCATTTTCTTCTTACAGAGTTATATTAATAAGGAAGAAGTCAGAGTGGATTTGTGGATGAGAATCTAAGCACTAAACTTCAAAGTGAACTGAACATCTCGATGTTATAATGACCATCTTACTGGACCATAAGACATTGTGGTGCCCATTCTCTCGAAAGCAGAATTTAAGCACTGCCAGCATTCGTCTTTATTACACACCTCTGCATCTTAGCTTAATTTTGTTATGATTAGAAGGATAAATTTATTGTATAGATAAATTTGATGATCGTAATCGGCAATCGTAATTGTGTGAACTTGTCCCCGAGGAGTAATCTACTATGATAACTGTTGCAACACTATTTCAAAATACAGGCACTCGCAAACAGTATCTTTCTGAAGGAACATACTGGTGCTTTGATAGTTGGTAATTTAAATAAAAAATTATGCAGCATTGTCTTCAAACGAATCACATCTCGCTAATTACGAACGCTTATATTTTGAAATCAGGATGTAATAGTTGTCATGGTAGATCACTCCCAAGATCTGGTACACTCAATTGCGATCAGCGACATTGAATGAAGCTTGTTCTATGCCTAAAGAATATAGTGAATATTGTCTATATCTAAGAAAGTAACTAACTGTAACTTTTATTTGTTGTGTGATAGATATTTTGTACCAATGAAGCCAAGTTGGTAGCTTGTCGAAAGATTTAATAATTGTATTTTAAAGTTTTTAATATTTTTAATTTTTAGAAATTTTATTTTTTAACTGTATAGAACGTGTATTATTTATTTTATGTTTTCCATTTAAATATACTCACAGAAACCTCTGAACACAAAATGCTTACAATGCTTCTAGTTTCAATAAACTTATAATTTTGCTGTTTATATTATGAAACGTAACAAAATAATTGTTTTCCACATTTAGTCAAGAATAGTTTACAATATAAAAATAAGAAAATCAAATACATAGATAAATAAATAAATAAATAAAACTGAACTGACTGCATTTTCTGTCTGATTCTACCAAACATCTCACTTTACTTACATTGTTCTATGTCAAGATGAATCTGTGAAAAAAAACAAACAGTTGCAGTTTTATCTAATGCAGTGATATATTAAAAGAAAACTTAAAGGAGAGTAGGAAGTTGTTGTGCATAGTGTTGTTGCATTCGGAAAATTCTTTCATTTTTATAACTGCAGCAAATGAATCTTATATATTTCAAAAGAGCATTGAATGCATTTGATTGTAATTAAAAAATAGTTTTTCAAAACTATGTTAAAGATTATCAAACTAATTATTATTTTTATTTTCTATCTTTTTTTACACTTACGAAACATAAAAATGCTATGTATCAAACGTTTATTCTGGTAACAGCATTTTTGTAAGTTACTTTATTATTAAAGAATACTTTCTGTTTTCTCATACCAATTCTTACTTATTATAGATATACAGAATTGTGATCAAAATCAGAGAATTTTATATTCTTTCACTTCTTTGTTTTATAAATGAGCCATGTGAAATAAACTGATTCCTATTAGCTCATTTTACTAAAAATAGTACAACTTTATAAGGATTTTAAGAGAAAATAATGTAAAACACGTGTTCATTAAAACAATTTTTAATGTAAAAATAACTTACTAAATTTATTATTATTATTACTATTATTTGCTGCTTTAGTTCCATGCTACAATTTTCATAGTGCGATGTCACATGTTGAAACAATATGTATTAATACATAAGAAAAGGTTTTTCATTATACTAATATCCCACATTTTACCTGTTTTGGTATGATTTCAATGAATTATTAAGCATACAGTTCGTCTTTACACAGTTAAAATTGCTAGAAAAAGGATTCAACAGTTATATACAAAAACTAGTTTCTTAACTAATTTGCAAGCTAACTAATTAATCAAATTCACTGAATTTTTTGATAAGTATAGTATTACTTATTAAAATAAACGAAACATATTAAAGAAAAATATTTTAATCAATAAACAGAAGTTAATTAATAAATCTACTACTTTTTTGTTGTTTTTTTCGTAATTACAATATATCATCAATATATATCCTGCATTTATTTTTCACTTAACTTTAAATAGATTATTATTTAAAGATAACATTTGTTTAAGGTAATGAATGAAATCTTTAAATTGTTTTCATTTATAGTTTTTTTATAATTCGTAGTAAAAATTAAAAAAGGAAATATGTAAAATGTTTCGTATATTTGTTTAAAAAACATATATGTGAAAGATAATTTTAATTTTTTAGTTCATGTTTTGCGCAAAAGTGTTGTATTAACACACTCAGAAGATTTCAAGCAATTATCTTCAAACGTTTTAGAGAAATCATGCGCATAGTGATAGTAATTAGAATACTGATATAATCGTAAGCAGGGTGGGAAGTGGTCAGCGAAAAACACAGTCAACAAAAGGGGAATCTACCAGTATTTTCTCAGAGAATGTATTTCAAGTAATATAAAGAGATTCAACAAAGGAAATCCCTTTAAAAAAAAATACTGGTATTTAACACCTTTTTAGGTGCGTTCGTAATTATGTAAATACGTAGCACCTATTGTTGTCGCTCAGCCCGTCCGTCTGTCCGTCCGTCTGTCTGTCCGTATGTCCGTTTGTCTGTCTGTCCGCATATAACAACGCAAAAACTACCCAACCGAATCGTTTGAAATTTAAAATACATAATTATAACATAATTTTGTCGAGTCATTTCAAATTTTATGAAAATCGGCTGGATAGATCAATTACAGAGACATTCAAAAGGATTCCGTTACATTACGGTCAATAGGGAAAAAAGTTTTAAATGCATTTTAATTGTTTGAAATTTAAAACATATAATTATTGCGTAATTTTGTCGAGTCATTTCAAATGTTATGAAAATCGGATGCATAGATCAATTACAGGGACAATCAAAAGGATTCCGTTACATTACGGTCAATGGGGAAAAAGTTTCAAATGCATTTTAATGATGTTACTCTCATTCGAACATAATAGAATTGGCATGAATCTATGAAATATATACTAAAATATGCATTCTGTACAATCTGTTATGCAAAGAATTTTTATTATTAAATTACAGGGCCACACAAAAGTATTCCACTATATAATGCTATACGGGGAAACATGTTTTGGTACCTGTCTTAATTATATTTAACTATTTCACATTTTATGAATAAGATATACGTTGCTGAGGAGTAATAAAAATTACTTCTTGCATATTTATAGAAACGTAAAGATTTCGACTATTATACTGTATCCGGAGTACGCTCTATTATATCAGCAAGATCTGAATATTTTAAAAACTTCGTTATCGTACGAACGCACCTCATTTGCTACGTTCACGTGCAATTTCCAACTTGTTTGATTATGTTTTCCCTGACTACTTGCCATTCTGGTAAGATATATGATATAAATAATATTATAGTATGGTTATGAAAGTAATTAATAAATTACACGATGACAAGACAATAAAATAATAGCTAGGTGATTAAGTGAATCATGTTTTTCTAATTAATTTAATGTTTTTTTAATCAATCTGTTTTGTTAATTGTAACAAGCAATACTGTACTGATCAATAAGAAAATCACATCTTTAGTAGTTATCTTAATAAAAGTTATGGAAATTGAATTATTGTTCTATCATTTATGAGAGGTTGAAAACATCAGTGTTTTAATTTTATAAAATTATAATTTTTTTCAAATTGTACTTTTAAAATTTTACTATATAAACAGCAATCTAATATTCAATAAGTTTTTTATTTAGATAACTCTAATATTGTTAAATTCAAGACAATTTTACAATGTGAAAAATGTGAATAATTGAAAAATGTTGGATATATTAAAAAATCATCACTGTACATCGTTTAGGATTATCATATTGCACTGAAGGTCATGGCTTCAGAACATATAGATCCACAAGTTCTGGAGATATTCCCCAAGTAAACTGTTCTGTTTCTCAATTACATTCGAAAATAAATTTTTATTATTTTTTTTACTGCATTCTAACTGTTTAAATGACCAAAATAGATCCGGACACAGCAGCATAAACCATCACCTCATAAAGTTGACGACTAAAATTGCAGAATTAGTTTACACTCGATCTGCATGTTGAAACCTATCTACAAAACCGCTGTTAGCGGTTGAATTTTAGCTTGTTGACTCATGAAAACACTGTTAGCACTTGCCACTGTTTGCTTTCAGACCTCTGAATCCTGTTTTCAGTGAATTGAAAACAATGAAACCCACTGGTAAATTTACGAACCAATCTCTAAAATAAGGTGTTCAGGAATTTTCTTAAAAGATATGACTTGCCTTATCATTTGTGTTTTAATATGCTAATCAAGTTTTAATAAATTTCAGCCATGAACTCGTTAAGGGGATTATTTGTGCTGCTGCCATTCTTTCTATAAATATCATCAATGAAATAACAACAAAATATTTACAGATAATAACATCATAAAATTTCTAAACCTATCCCGATGCATTTTTCATGGGTATTGTTATCTGAATAATTCTGTGAAAATCTTTTATTATTCACTAATCAGTTAGAATGTATTATTAATGAGGTAAATCTGTACCAATCTATCATTATCTTAAAAGACATATATATCTATGAATTCTTAATTTGGAATCTCCCATGAATAATCTCAAATTATAGATATTATTATATATTAAATAAACTAACTGTTTATTTTTGGGAATTTGTCTGAGAATAATAAGTTTGAAATTGCACGTCAAGCGTAGAAAATATGGTGCATTCTTACTATAAAAATTTTTAAAAACATTCAGATCTTAATGTAATTTTATATAAGGTTGTCTGGTGTAATAACGCCAGGCGGGATAATAACGCCAAGTGCTAATATTATGCATAATTATGAAATAATCTGGTAAATGACACCCATGTGCTCTGCGCAGAAGGGTTTTGAGTCATATAAATCGCAAAAAACAGCTTCAAGTTAATTTGTTTCATTTTTAGGTCTTATTGTTTTTACAAGCAACTAAAATTAACGCTTGGTATAAAATTTGCGAGATACGATTTGTGATGTGAAGACTGTTTTTTTTTATCCGGAAACACTTTGATAATTACATAAATTTGTAGTACATTTCATGGACTTTCAAAATGTTGTTGAAGATTTTGGATATCTTCTCGAGATAATTTGTAATTTAAAATGTACTGCGCAATAACTATAACGGGGTAATAACGCCAATCCTTGGCATTAATACCCGGGTTGATTCCCTACAGTGGCCGAGCTACATCCTAAATACTGATTCAAAGAAACACAGTTAAAACTGTGCAATGTTTCTAATAATTCTATTTAAGCGGTCCTTTTTTAGCAAAAAGAAGCTCACGGTTTGATATTCTTTTGCCTCTTCCTCCTCCTCTCCCCACACCACACCTTTATTTTTCTTACACTTTCACAAAAAAATGAACATTTTCAATAGCTTAGAATGCAATTTGTCAATTTCTAAATTTGTAGAGTTTGTATTTTTAGAATTGGCCAATCTACATGCAATTGATCTATCTTATTTTGCATGGCGTTATTACCCATATAGGTGGGTAATAACGCCAAATAACATTGGTCAAGAAATCCCGCCATTACATTTTATGAATACATATCTGTTAATTTTTTTATATATAGATAGTCAATGAGTTGCTGTATCAAATCATATATTTGTTTGAAAAATACAATCTAAAACTGAGCCGTTAAAATTGGTAGAACCTTAACGTGGCGTTATTACTCCAGAGTACCTTAGTGTAATTGCGGAAACCTTTTCTGTGACTCTGTAAATGCTATCTGGTTTCTATTATACAGGAAGTAACTTATGGTAAACTGCAGAAACATAAGTCAATTTCATTCAATGTGAAGTAGATTAATATAATTAAAATGCTCCCCAAGCATTTCCCCCCCCCTCATACCATTATGTAATGGGATACTTTTGTGTGGCTTTGTAATTTAATAACAAATATTCTTTGTAAATGAACTATACATTGAACATGTACATTGAACTTTTCATTCATAAAATTTGAAATTACTTGACAAAAGAATGTAATATATTTTAAGTTTCAAACGACTCGGTTGGGTATTTTTTGCATTTTTATATGCGGACAGATGGACGGACACACACACAGACGGATGGACTGAACAACACTTATAGTTGCTATGTATTTACATAACTATATGAACGCACATAACAATGAAATAACAGGAAAATATTTGCAAGAAAGAGCATCAAAAATTTTGAAAATCTTTTTTGAGGAATTTTTCATGGATATTATTATCTGAATAATTCTGTGAGAATCTTTGATAATCACTAATCAGTGTGAATGTATTATTAATTCCAATCTACCATTATCTGAAACGACATTTATCTCTATGCGACTATTAATTTGGAATCTCTCATGAATAATCTCTAATTACAGATGTTATTATAGATTAATTAAACTTACTGTTTATTTATGGAAATTCATCTAAGAATAAAAATGTATTCTTATTCATTCGAACCCAATTAAGTGCATTTGAAAATACGTCTTTTAATATTCCTTTTTTGTTATATCAAAAGTGCAAAACATTTTAATTCTTAGAAAGTAAAGAAATATAAAGTAAAAGATAAAATATTAAAAACATATAGAAGAAATAATAGAAGAAAATTAAAGGTAATAAAAGACTATTATGAAAAACGACATCAACCTTAACTGATCAATAACGGCCAAAATAAAAATTAACTCATATTTTGTTTTAAGTTAGTTGTGATAAACTTTAAATAAGACATAAAAAAAACTTTTTAAATAGCTAAATGTAATAGTACAAATTATTCTACAACCCTTGGCAAAAAGTTTCCGATCATTACATCAACACTACCATCTTTTGTAAGAAAAGATTATTTATTCTCACTGCATAAAAATGAAACGACTATTAGCGATATTTCATTTGTGTTACATATAATGAACAACAATATGCAATAAAGAAAAACCACCATTCATCAATTTATAAACAGAAAAATTGTGATTGAAATTTAGGCACCAAAGAAAAAATTATCCGATCATGCTTTGATTTGGAAAAAAATAACCGATCACTGTAATTATATATTTCATAAATCCACCTTTATTTCGGATGACAGTCGAAATTGTTACTGACTGGACTCATTAAGATTTTTACACTCATTGGGAGCAACTTCACCCCAGCATTCCCTTATAGCTTTACGTAAGTTCTATGGCATTTGTAA
The DNA here is from genome assembly GCA_964019185.1 of Maratus speculifer. NCBI lineage: Eukaryota > Metazoa > Arthropoda > Arachnida > Araneae > Salticidae > Maratus > Maratus speculifer. The sequence goes on along the minus strand of OZ025297.1, from coordinate 173,756,717 downwards.
TTCATCGAAAATCGATTTTTCTTTTTAATATATTTCACATATTTTCGATGGGATTAAGATCCGGACTATTGGGCGGTCACGTCATGGTTTGAATTGTAAATTACCTACATTTTGTAGAAATTTCTTCATTGATTTGGTGCTTTGGGGAGCTAATTGTCATTGTGAAATAAGAAGTCATTTTGATTTCCGAACTATTGATCGATGCTGGGAATAAAAAAATCCACTAAAATGTCAATGTAAACTTCAAAGTTTATTGTACGTAACACAATACACAACTTGCTGACGCCTTGTGATGTAATACAACTCCAAACTGCAAATGCAGATGAAAATTTAGTCTTCGTATTGATACACCTATCATTGAACTTTTCACCAACTCTCCTCCAAATAAATGTTCCACATTCATCACTTTTACCGATAGATATGCGAAATTCATTGCTAAAAGTAACTTTATTTCATGTATCAAATGGCTAGTGCACATGTTTTTTACACCATTGCAGGCGCTCTTTTCTATGCTTCTTTATCATGTAAGATTTTGTTTTAATTTTACAAGATTTAAATCTTGCTACATTTAGATGATTACGTACTGCGGTCACATGCCTTTACGTTATACTTAGACCATTCGGAATCAAGTTGTTTTGAGGTTGCTCGCCGCTTTCTTTTCGATATTTTCACAAGTTTTCTTTTCCTTCCTAGGTATTGACATTCGTGGTCGTCCACTTCGAGGTAAATTTTAAACGCTATTAGTCGACTGATGTTTTTTCCTAATATCGCATACTGTACGTTTAGCACAATTTCATAAATCAGCCACTTTCCATTGTGAATTTACTTCTTCTAATAATTAAATCATGCGGATTTTTAATTCGCGAGACAGGTTTTTCACACGAGTCATTTTCCAGCACTTCAGAGCTGCTTTTGATCTCGCAACTGGAAGATTTCTTCTTTTAAATAGGATTCATATATCATACGCATGCGCAGGCACTCTAATCTATCTTCAATATGCAAATTTCAAACTTTTTTCCTCAGTGATCGATTACTATTTTCCAACTTCCATCTTGATCGGATATTTTTTTCTCACGAGGAAACATTTTTGCCTGCATTATAATTATAAATTAAATGACTGCAATATTGAATTCACTTTTTATTTATATTTTAACATTCTTTCTTTTATTTGGCATATTGCAAAACGTTCCTATACTCTTGAACCGCGAAGTATACGCTTCGAAATACAAAACTCATAAACTTGATAACAGTGATCGGAAACTTTTTGCCAAGGGTTGTAGTATTTATTTAAGTAAAAAAATATTGCTTTTAATGATATAAAATATAATAATCAAAATTATTTCTTATAAAAGAGTCATCAATCTACCTGCTCTGAAAAATAACGACTGAACAAAAAATCCACGCATGTTTCGTTTTAAGTTAATCATAATATAGTTAGAAATATAATTCAGATAGCTGTTTAAAATAGTCAAATGTAATTGTATAAATTTCCTTGGTATTTACTAAATGTAAAAAAATGGCTTTTTAACCATATATTTTCATGATTTAAAACGACGTTTATTGGACTCCATTAGAGCAACACTGACTCAAATATTTAGATCCATTAACGATGTTTGTACTGTTTGGCAAAATGCCGTTTAGCGAAAGCCGAAATAGAGATGAAAACACTATAAATTATTTTTATGGCTTTGTAGAATAATGAAATTTTGCGTGTAGAAACTTGGGTGTATTTTCATTACAAGGCACATCATAAAAATTGAAAAATGACAACATATTTCTTCACATAATTCACAAACAAGATTAAACATGTTTAAGTATGATCCTTTCTTGTATTAAAAAGAAACAGATATATTTTGTACATAGTATTTCTTAAAACTCTCTGAGCGTCTTGTAAATAGGTAAAATCGTAATGTTCTTTTAAATGCAATTTGTTTTTAATGCACAGAAAATATGATTATCTTAACATTATATAAAAAACTTACTTACAAATATGAAAGTAATCCTTGAGATTATTAATCATTCTAAAATATAATGAGAATTCTTTAAATATATAGAATTATATTATCTTAAATATTGCTTATATTGCAATGAAGCCTGGAACTTAGTGAACTGAATATTACGTTCCAAACACTTAGAGGGTTGAATTAACATATATTTGAAGATTACCACAGATTTTACAACAATTATGGTGATATTTTTATTCTGAATATACGAAAAGAGTTTCCCCGGTCAAAATTTTAGTCTTAGATATAATTACCACATTTAATAAATTGAGTGTATAAATCCTGATTTTCTATTCCAATAAATTGTGTAAAATACACTTTTTAAAACTATATGAAATTCTTAAAATATTTTTAAACAGTTTCTAAATATGTATAAATACTAAATATTTATACATGATATTTGTAATGTGTTTGTAAAAATTATTGATCTACCGAAACCGAAAACGAATTTCGGTAATCTTTCTGTTTTCGGCTGAAAACGAAAACAAAAATATCCAAAGATATCCAAGTAATTATTACATATATAAGTATATATAATTACTTATTATTTATACGTGTTTATTAAATATACATAATTATTAACTAATTATAAGCTTGGTATAAATTCTCTCTCTGCGTCTCTGACCAATTTTTTTTTATAGAAATACTAAAATGCAAATCATTACAAAGCAAATCATGCACACGTCAAAGAATTATTTTCTAATAATACGAATTCCGCTTAATTACAAAATATTTTAGGTATAAATGCTTCTATACCTTTCTATATTGATTTTCGTAAATTTTTATACTAGACTTAGACTGTTATACTAGACCTTTCCGCAGTGATTTGAAACACTTCTGCGATTTTAAAATAAAAAAATCCTATTATTGTTAAGACTGTAGCTTGGAATTGCTTACTTTATTAATTGCACTCATATCTTGAGTCAGTCGTGACTAATTATTACAAGTCCAATTAATACATTTAAGCCAATACAGCTGATATGAATGAGTAATATTAATAATTTTTGAAGATCTGACAGAATTTAGTGCTCCGTAGTTAGGCGCGTAATTAATTTCGTTTTGTAACAAACTCTGTCACATTTCTTACCAAATCGTTGCAAACACTACTAAAGTTTGACGTCAAATTTGTCTATAAACACAAATACAAGAGATTAGAAAGATTTTATTGGATAAAAACAAGAGGTTTATTTTTTATGGAATCAGCAATCGAGATTGTTAATAAAGTTATCGGTCACATGACTGCAACTGGTTTATAAATTGAAAAAAGCAGTGAAAATGATGCTCTTTTTAATTTTATATAAATACCGAGATTTGACAACTTACGTTTTTTTATTTTTAGTTTTTCTATTAAATATCGGAGTTAAAATTTGTGCTTTGTTTGCAAATAATTTATTACAGATTTGGCTGTACTTACTCTGCTGAAATGCAAAGATGAAAGACTGTAGTAGACCAGCCAGAAGAAAACGCATATTTCGAACTATAAAATAATATAGTGTGAGGTTGCTTTCATAATCTTAGAGTCAACATTCATGAAACTGAGTAAACCAGAGTTCAACAACAAATATGCCAAAATGAAAAGAATAGTGAAATAAATCATTGAACTATATATATATTAAACATTTATTGTGTCTCAGCATTTTATTAAACTGTAGGCAAGTTTTTACTAAAATTAAATTGATAAATGATATATATTATATTACAGAGCTATGAAAATCTTTATGTATCTATTCTAAATTTCAAAATTATTTATTTATTTATTTATTCATTTTATTCACGAAATTTCATATTTTTAATGTTCTAGAAATTTATTTATATTAATAATTTATTAAAAAAATACCGTATTAATCGTTAAATATTTTTGTGAAAACTTTAAACTAGCATTTGTATCTTCAGTGCTGGACAAAAATAAAATAACGAAGACCCAGTGTTAGCTATGATCCACTCGGTAATTTTAGGCATACAAGAAAAGCGATAGTACTAGTGTTAAAAACGATACTTACATATCTTACATTAATTATTAATGTAATTCATGTAATTAATGTAATGTGTGTTTCTACATTTGTGTTGGAGTAAACATCCGTGAAAGTTAGCGTAATATTAGAACAAAGTGAAAACCATCATATACGCATATCATACACCTGTTTTGAAATCATATTCCATATACCTGTCAAACATATTTTCAGCATAAAGCGTTTCCCGAGTTTTACCTGGGAAAAAAATAATAAACGAATAAAAGTAAATAAAAATTAAAAATAATTAAATTTAAAAATAATTAAATAAATAAATAAAACTGAAATTTTATATACGAGCATATATAGCGTAACATTTTACAGAATTTTTAAAGAGATTTTCCCTAAAATTATATTTTATTTTTTTGACATGAATGTTTGTTTTAAAAATTTAATTGGAAAATTAAAAATATGTGCATATTATGTTTTTGAATATATATATATATATATATACATATATATTGAATGGTGGATTCTCTACATCGTCAATGTTTATAGCTATTAATTAAAGGTATCATATAAGATTGAATTCAAGATTATTTTTCATTTATTATGCTGCATTAAAAAATATTTTATCACGAAAACATTATTTTCTTGTAATTAAAATGCATCAATTATCAAATAAGTCTGGTAAAACGTAAACATAGTAAATATAAAAAATGACATCAATTGTTTAATATGTACCATATTAAATTTCCTTTTTTATTTCAGTGTAATTAAATATTAAAACATAAGGTTTGGATCTTTCTTAAAGAAGTAAACTGCATTTTACGCAGAAGAAGAGTATAGAACAGCTTTAAAACCATTTTGTACTACAAGTCCTCGTAAAAGAAAATTTAAATGCCAGCGACTTTAGAAGCTTACAATTTTGTCGACATTATGAAAGTAATTTAATTACGTGAAATTAATTAAGAGACGACAATGTTTTAAGATTAATAAGTGACGTCAAAGATGATGTTTGTAAATGTGTGCTGATACATTGTTGCAAATTTTCAAACTTGATTTTTCTTTATTTAATAGAATTTGAAACTTAAATATTAGAAATGTATCTATTATATATGAAAATGTTGAATTGCCATGAAAGTCGTAAATAATCTTTTTTTTTCTTTTTTTGAACATTGTATGTATTGCAAATTGTTATTTATAAGACCTAAAATCTGCTTCAACATTTATATTTCTTGCGTATTATAAAAAGAAATAATTTGAAGTAAGATCCTTTCATTAAGATTGAAGAATGTTGAGAAATGTTTTTTAAACATGATGTATCTTTTTTTAACAAATTAAGCATTAGAAGATTGATAGGAAGAGATAATTGTGAAGAACGACAGTGCTATGTCTATCATTAGAATTAATTCTAAGGAAAGAAGTTAAGGCGACTTTAAAATAAGAAGATTTTGAAATTAGATGTAGAAAATTATCTGAATGAATGCTTTTTTTCTTCGCTAGGAATCAATATATAATTTTAATACAATTTTTGACTGTTTTGTTCACATAGTGCACAATAGGGTGGAGCGAAAAAAATTTTTTTTTGAAAATCAAAAATAGGTAGGTGCCAAAAGTTGCATTTATACTAGTACATCAACCGTGTGAAATTTTACCGCTGAAAAAAAATGGCTTGAATCTGCGCTTCTGCTCCAAAAATCGAAATTTTGGGTAAAAATTGTCATTTTTTGACATTTTTTCAAAAAAAGTATAAAATTTCTACAGAGCTGGTTAGTATTTAAAAGTGTTGCTTAGATCTTTATATTTATCTGCTTAACATATTTAAACTATAAAACAATATGTTTATTCCCTATAGCTGGAGCAAAACAGACAACTTTTAGTAAGAAAACAGCATTACCACTCTATTGGGTCATATAACGAATTGTTGTTTTTAATACAGCTCTTGTTTTCAAAACTACCTTGGACAAGCGTCGTGGAGGTGGCTATATTTCCTATACCATCCGGCCCAACTATTATATCATCTTAGTACAGTATTGATTTGTGATTTTCTTTATAAAAATTTGGCATGTTTTCGATGCTTCCACCTTGTTTATCAGTTCTTTGCACCCACATGCTGCTGTAACTATCTTCATGTATATTTTTACAGTTTATACAAAAAAATGACAAGCAGAGTAATGCACGGGAATATTATTAAAGGGATCTATTCGGACATCTATTATATTTATCAAACTTACATTCAGTTGATGAATAATGATTGGAAGTTCTATTACCACAACATTTTTTCAGTCAATTGTATTTTTTTTACGTAATGATTTGCTTTAAAGATGATTTCAGATATTTCAACTATAAGTATGCCATCATTTATTCTACTTTTGCATTTTTTATATGTTGAGAAGCGAGCTGTTTAATGTGATTGTGATCATCAGCAAGAATTGCAATGAAAATTTGTTCTCCATGTGTAAAGCAACCGCTGTTGTAAATAACTTTTTTTTTGCATTAGTTTTATGCCGTTTTCTAAGTGTTTTCGTATCCAGGTAATTTCCTATTAACTTTTAGTTCCCCTTTTTATGAGTGGGCATAAATGTCCTGGGCATAAATTAATAATGCATTGTACTTTATGAGGGAATGGACGGAAGTGCTCATTTAAAATTAAAAGAATTTAATTTTTTGTCACTGTGAACCATTTTGCATGGGGTAAGCTAAGAATTGTCTATGATATTGAATCATTCGCTACTTCAACTCCAGTGAATTTCCTCTGCGTCAATTATTAGAGATGTCGATATAAAACGTTCTAAGCTACATGGATTCACTGGATCAATAAGGAAAATCTTTGTTTATGTAATATTCACTTCCTATTGCAATTTTTTTTTTTATAAAATAGAGAAATTATTTTCTCAAATTGAGAAAAAGATACTCAGAACAGACTAGAAATTTCTGTCGGAGATTGCAAAGCTAATTCATAAGGAAAGCTATTTCTCAGAAAGAATGGAGAATAGAAATTTAGAAAACATCTCACAGAACAGACAGCTCATAAAGTTAATAAAATTTCCCGCTTTATATAAGCACAAATTGGCAATCAGCGTCTATATGTTCACTCACCAAATGTACAATCCAAGTTTATACCGCGGGATGTTTTATACCAAATGTACTACACACTTAAATAATAGATCTAAACTTTTATTAGAAACTAGCTGACCCGCCCGGCGTTGCCCGGGTCTGTTATAATAATGTTAAACGAACTTGAAATTTTTATGATTTTATCTTTAACTCAAAATATGTGTTAATACACTGTTAAGAATTTGACCCTTTTGCTGCATCGTCACTCCACCGCTTTTATAGAAAATGATTACATCAGCCTAATTTGGAGCATTGTCATAGGTCAAAGGAGATATATTCTATAAAAGCGGGGGAGTGATAATACAGCAAAAGGGTCTAATTTTTTACAGTGTACATTATATTAAATACGTGCCCCCTGAATGTGTCAAAAATTGGTTTTAAAAAAAAACTAATATTTAGCTGCAAAAATACCTAAAATGACTGCAATGGGAAACGCAGGAGGGAATATGTGTCCAACGATTTCGTGTTGATATTTATCCTTAAAATTACTGTTAAGTGACTTAACTAAATACTTTTTTCACATAGATATCCCAAGTGAAATATTTTGAATTTCAAACTAATTGTATATCACTCTTAAATCTGACTATACCGTGAATGAAATCGATTCTCGATGATTCGCTAAAAGGTTAGTATATAATATTATAAATTCAGAGCCATTTTACAAAAATAGGTGTATATTTTTTATCAAACATGCGTAATGTTCATTCTATGAACAAAATCCTAACCGTAACCTAATTGTATCGGAATCATAACTTGTCTGTAATTTAGCTGTATCTTAACAGTAACCTAACTGCAAGTTAAATATACCATAAATGTAACTTGGCCGTCACCTAATCATAACCTACCCATAATCTAACCACAACCTAACCGCAACTTAACCTTAACCTAACTGTAACTTAACCATGACCTAACTGTAACCTAACCGGAAAATAAAATAACAAAAGGGTCACCGGAACGTAATTGCAACCTAACTGTTATCTAACCGTAACCAAGTTCTAATTTAACATTAACTATAAACGAAATATTTTAACCATCTCGCGCTAAGTACTTAGTTTCACTTTCCACCGCTACGGAGCGCATTATGTTTTGTAGAACATCCGAATTTTAGGTTCGGATTGGATTCATGTTCATGGAAATTATTTTGTCTTCTTCGGATACGGTTATGATTGTTTGGAATATTTGTGTTCAGTTTAGATTCGGTTCAATTCAGATTTCGTGGGTTTTTTTTTTTCCCTTCAAATGGGATTTTTAAGTTCGGGTCGGGTTGTACTTATATGGAAATTATTTTACCTAGTTCCAATGAGGTTATACTTCACTGAAATATTTTTGTTAGGTTCAGATTAAGTATGGTTCAAATTTCGGGATTTTTTTTCTTTTTTTTTTTACAAATTTTTTGGTTTGGAATGGGGATTATGTCCATGGAAATTATATTGTCTTGTTCGTAGCTGGTTATAGTTATTTGGACTATTTTCGTCGGATTCAGATTTGGTTCGATTCAGATTTCAGGTATTTTTTAAATTGATTTTTAAGGTTCTGGTTGGATTCATGTCCAGGGAAATTATTTTGTCTTGCTCGGATCCGGTTTTGGGTCTTTGGAATATTTTTTTCGGGTTCAGATGTCGTTCAATTCAGATTTCGGCTTTTTAATGGAATTTTTAGGTTCAGGTTGGGTTGCGCATCAACGAAAATTATTCTGCATTGTTCGAATAAGAATATGCTTCTCTGGAATATTTTTGTCAGATTCAGATTTAGTTCATTTTTTAGGTTCGGATTGGGTTCATGTTCATGGAAATTTTTTTGTCTTGTTCAGGTCCGGGTATGGTTCTGTGGAATATTTTTGTCGATTCAAATTTCAGGTATTTTTTTTCAAATGGAATTTTAGGTTCCGATCGGTTTCGTGTCCACGAAAATTATTTTCTCTTATTCGAATCCGGTTATGGTTCTTTCGAATATTTTGATCGGATTCAGATGTAGTTTGCATAAAACTTCAGGCCTTTTTTTCAAATGGAATTTTTTAGGTTCGAGTCAGGTTTATGTTCATGGAAGTTTTTTTGTCTTGCTCTTATCGGGTTATAGTTCTTTGGAATATTTTTATCGATTTCAGGTTTCGTTCTGGTCATTTTTTGGGTTTTTTCAGAGAAAAATTTTAGGTTCGGGTCGGGTTGCATATACACGAACATTATTTTTCTTTGATCGGATTGGGGTATGCTTCATTTGAATATTTTTGTGGGATTCAGATTTGATTCGGGTCAAATATCAAATCCATAGTTTTTTTTTTTTTTTCAAATGGAATTTTTAGGTTCGGGTCGCGTTTATGCTCATGAAATTTTTGTCTTGCTTGGATCGGAGTATAGTCTGTTTTTTTCTGGTTGGGATCGGGTTATGTGTTAATACGCCTAAACATTATGTTTTGCTACTATTCTTTTAGTGACTATTTTTATATATAATTTATTTTGCTATTTGATAATTTATTACTGTGTATGAATCGTCTGCCTATTCGAACAATTGTACGTCAAAGAGCCATTTCATTTTTGTTTTAAAAACAAATTAAAGTATTAATAAAATTTTAACTTAAATAAATGCATTCAAATTTAATCAATGATTTAAAAAAAACTGCTAAAAAAGCCTCATATATACATATACATATATTAACTGCAACATAGCCAACCACAAATACATTATAATATACGAAATACCAACGATCTGACGTAATAGCTATGTTCAAAAATCCTAAGTTAAACTGACATTTTGCCAGTCTATGAATTTTAAAGGTCTTTGGAAAAAAAACAGTCACTTTTGAAATGTCAAAATCTCAAATTGGTTTCTTTTATAGAGTAAAAAGAAATTAATAGAGTGAAGGTATTATCTCTGAGATGATGCTTAAGATGTAACCCTACATTAAGTCCAATTAAGTAACAACAAAAGCACGTGCTTTTACACGCCTATCAATTGGCGAAATTTTAAAATGAAGGGCCAAAATCACAGTCAAGTGAAATCCAGCCACCCCATTGGTCGTGTGGTAAGGGTGAAAATCACGAACTTGTTTCTCCATTTGAAAAAGGTGAGGGGGAAAGTATTTTTTAAACGATTGTTACCGTCTGTTCTTATTTAAGATAAACCATCGAAATTAACTCAATTAAGATATTTTGATGCCATTTTATAAAATGAGAATGAAAAATTTAGATTATAAATGAAAAGAGATAAGATTTACTTCAAAACTGCCGCTACGATTTTTTCTCGGAAAAAGGAGTATGACAACATTTACCCAACTGCTAAGAGATTGTTCCCTGAAAAGGACGCGGCTCAATGACCAATGAGGTGTTTGGATTTCACCGGACTGTGATTTTGGCCCTCCATTTTAAAATTTCGCTATCAATTGAAACAGGTTTAAACCTGTATTTTTTTTTCTCTCGTTTTTAAAAAAAGAACTATTTTATCGCTTCACCGGTAAAAATTTATTAATTATTTTATCATATGTGTTTTAAATATCAATATAGAAAATTATTTTAACGTTTTGCTTGAAAACATAACATTATTTTGTTAGTACATTAAAATCGTCTGCAGTCAGAAATTTATATTTTAGATTAATATTTATTACTTAAGTTTTCATACATGATTTTAAAAGAATGTTTTCATCATTATATTTTAAATATTTATTTACATGCAATTATTAAGTCATAAACATTTTTCATCTACGTTATAAAGTATTGAAAATTACATTAATGACGGAAACTTTTAGTTATACAATTTTTAATTCGTATCAAATGTTTTCAATATCTTATTTAATTTTAATTTGATATTTAATTATTGCTAATTTTCCAATTTCCTTCATTTTAAAAGCGAATATTTATTCTAATAAATAATAATAGAACGAAGACCATTTTAAAAATTTGCTATTTCCTCTTGAAATATGCTTCAACTGTAATTCATTTCTTTCAATTCGTCTTATAATAGAAAATCTCTTCCACGTCCTTTTGTTTGCCTCATTAAATTTGAGCGATAAATGGTTTCATATCGCAAACCTTTTTTGAGCTTACTTCACCTCCACTTATCTTATTCCTCCATGGGTTTCTTTAATTCTGTCTCAGCTTTCTTATTACTTCTGCGAAAATTTTTACACAACCAACCAACCGTAAACAAATGAAAGAGAAAAAAATTGGGCAAAAGATGATTTTTTATTAGAGTGACCTCTTGATTTTTATTAATTACTCAGTTAATAATTGGAATTTTGAAATTCTGAAGCTCAGGTGCATCAGGAGAGATATTGGGCTACTCTCAAAAAAATTTTGAGCTTTGTACGTGCTGTAGATTTTGCCAGCCATCGCAGACACACACACAGACACACACACAGACACACACACAGACAGAGCGTTTTGTTCTTTTATTAGTATAGATTACTAGACTACGGAAAAGCACAGGAAATGACATAAAGCATACTAAAACTTCTTTAGAAATGTTGTTTTACACGCAAATTTTGTTTGCAATCCTCTGTGACGATTGTCATAATATTAAACAGCTAACTTCTCGGCATATATTCAATGTAATAGGTTCAATAAAGGATGACATACTAGAAACTGAATTCATACAATCTATTTCTAGGCAAATCATTGCATATAAAATGTAATTGATTGAAAGAATGCTGTGATAACAGAACTTCCTATCATAATGTACTAATTGCAGGAAATTTTACTGAAGATAATAGAATGCTGACTAGGTTCAATTAAGAACATACCCAATACATTACTCAGCTTCTCTTCTGTTATACATGGTATAAAAATATACGTGCAGCAGGTCACACCAGCATGATCCAAATCATCCAAAGTCTGTGAATACAAAGAGATAAATTACTTTGATAAATAGAAAATTTATACTCGTCTTCGGGAAAAAATAAAAATTCAATACATAAATAAAACACTGGGCCTAGATGATTGGGTGGTTGAGACGGGTGGAATAATTCAACCACCTCTATGAGTTATATACACAGTAGTTTTGAAAGCAGCTAGGTAAGAAATGCATTCAAAAGAACATTTCATCGTATGCTCCAATAGAGAGGTTAACACTGATTTTTCACAAGAAGTTGTCAGATTTGCTCCAATTATACAGACTACAGATATTGTTTTATAGTTTAAATATGTTAAGTAGATAAATATAAAGGTCTAAGCAACACTTTTAAATACTAACCAGCTCTGTAGGAATTTTTCAATTTTTTTGAAAACATGTCAAAAAATGACAAATTTTACCCAAAATTTCGATTTTTGGAGCAAAAGCGCAGACTCAAGCCATTTTTTTTTCAGCGGTAAAATTTCACGCAGTTGATGTAATAGTATAAAGGCAACTTTTGGCACCTACCCGTTTTTGATTTAAAAGAAAAAATGTTTTTCGCTCCACCCTAGTGCACAATAATAAAAAGAAAAGATTTAGGGTCCCGGTTTTATCCGACTTTACCCAACAGATGTTATTTTAGATTAAATAAACTGATTGTTTATTTGAGGGAATTCTACTAAGAATAAAAATGTATTCACATTCATTTGAATACAATAAAGTGCATTTCAAAATGTATCTTTTGATATTCCTTTTTTATTATATCAAATAGGAAAATATTTTAGTCCTTAGAAAGTAAATAAATCCAAGAAAATGTTGAGGTAATGAAATACTACTATGAAAAATGACATCAACATTAAGAGATTAATAACAACTAAAATAATATTAATCAAAAAGAATTTCCTAATTCTAACGCTTTTTCGCAGAGAAATATGCTTTTCTTAAAAAATCACTATGCATATTTTTGCAGTTTCTTTTATTTAAAATGTTTTTTTTTCTAAAAATTGAAAGTTTCGAATATTTCTAACTTTTAAATGTTCTATACGTAATCGTAGTTAAAAGATTATTTTTAAATTTATATTGTCTGTACTCTATGATATAAGAAACAAATTTTAGTATAAAATGTTACACTTCAAAAGCATTTTAAGGCAGCAATTTCACGAAGTAATTATATCTATATGAAAATATTATAGCTACACTTTAAAATAACAAGATTTTGAAACTAGAAGCAGAAATTTATCTCATGCAAAAACAATTTCTTAATTCTGATGCTTTTTCGAAGATAAATGTGCTTTTCTTTAAAAAATAACTATGTGCATATTTATGCAGTTTGTTTTATTTAAAATGTTTTTTTAATTGAAATTTTCGCTTATTTCTAACTTTTAACATGTTCCATACGTAATCCTAGACATAAGATTATTTTAAATTTATATTGTCTTTACTCTATGAAATAAGAAACAAATCTTAGCATAAAAAGTTACACTTCAGGAGCATTTTAGGGAAGTAATTTATATGTATATGAAAATATAATAGCTACACTTAAAAAAAAGCATAACTATTATAATATATTTTCTCCAATCATATTTTCAGCAAATTGTTACATTTAGTGTCAAATAACCCTTTTAATACTTAAAAAATCCATAAAAAATGCTACTGTCGTTTTTCGTACAAAATAAACTATTATGAGTCATTTTAAAATATGACAACTATTCGTTATTTTTAAAATTTAAAAAATGGATAAATTTAATGTTTTTTAAAACGAAATCTGAATATATCCATTTGAATTTCTGATCAATAAATTTGCCACTTTTAAATGGATCTTTTAAAACTAAAGAAATCGGTTTTTAATGAGAACTTTCACCTTGAAAAAAATTTTTAGTAAAATAAAATTCTTAGATAAAATTTGATATATGTATACATATATATATATATTATGCTTTAAAAATCACGTCTTTCATTAGTCCCTAAATATGTTTTACCCATATTTTCTTAAAATTCTAGCTGCCGAAAAGGTCTATATACTGTACAATATTTATTTTTTTATCGAAAGAATTTATACATATAACAGAAACTTAGAATGCTTTATTTTAAAATTTTCAAGAAGCAGAAAAAATAAAACAATTCTCAGTTCAGCTCTTTGTACGTATTTTCAAATTAAATACTTTTACCACTTAGCATATAACATACGATATTTATAGGATAAATTTATATTTTTATAAATAATTGGCTTAACTCGAATTAAATTTGGCACTTCTTTTCACAAATTACAATAACAAAACGAGATATGAAGAAAAAATAATACTACGAAAACATAAATTTTTACATCAAGATTGTGTTTAAAATATGTCTGTCTTACAAACTTACACTTCTGTTAACACAATAAAAATGTCACAGCATTCATGCCACGTGACCTTTTAACATCCATTTAAATTCGTACTATCTAAAATATAAGCTTTAAAAACATTCTAAATTGAGTCCCGAATACTGCTTTAGTAATACGTGAGTTGTTTTTTAGAGTAGCTTCTGACTTATTAAATTTTCAGTTTACAAAGAACTGCTTCATTTTAAACGTATTTTCTGTTTGCCATCTATTTCAGTAAAGTTGTTTGCTTCTGTGTTGTCTTTTGTTGTTTATAATTTTTGAAAACCACATAAAAACTCTTTTGCTTCACCATTTTTTTTTTAAATTTTAATATGCATAGTTAGAATCGAAATTTGTTTGCTGGTTTGTCGAAAAAACAAAACGAAAATACTTCTGGATTAAAACAATATATTATAAATAATATTGCTGACACTTAATATGTAATAAATTTATACCATTTATTTAATATATAAACAACATATAAAATATCTTATATTATTCGGTAAAATATAGTATTTCTCTTGATTTTTTTTTACATAAAATTCCTTTTATTTCTTTTTAGAAAATGAAAAATTAAGTTTACAATCTGTTTTTTGAAATTTAATAAATGGACTAAATAAAAGATAAACACTTCAAAAGCTTTTTCTCAAGCTAAGTTTTTCTTAGGCTTTAATCATTATTTATTTCATCACAGAAATGAACTCATTACATGAGCTATATACTAGTGTGGTATGCTAACTAATCACAAAGCCAACAGAGATAGTATTTACAAATAATCATTCGTTGTGTAACGGATCACCGCGTCTAGGCTAAGTTCTCGTGACAAGCTTGATTAGGCGTAGTGCCCAGGGAGAAAACAATCAAAAACTCATTTTTAGACACGACCTAGGATAAGACTTGTGCCTGGTATTAAGGGATCTGAGTAGTAACAGACTTAAGAAAATAGGACATTTGTATATCACGTTCGTACAAAAAGAAATATACCTAAGTGCCTCAAGGGTTGACTCTGAACAAAGACTGTTGCTGTGATAGTAGTGTATCCACTATTATTATATGGAGAGAGAATGAGAGTAATCCACTAAAAACAAAAAATGTTTTATTTTAAATCTATCATGAAGGAGTCTCAGAATATCACAATCCTGTGGTATGATACTAGATGGGCAAGCGAAGCATACTTTTAAATTAAATATGAAAGCATTTATCTCAGCTCTTAAACAGTCAATAAATTAATTCCATAACTACACACACAGATTTAATTTGACGATAAGTTAGTTAATATCTGTACTCTGTGACTCGACAAAAAATTATCTCCTTATCAAACAAGGCGATTTTTACATTCCTATATTCCAAACAGAACTTCACGCCTTCAGCTGATGGAAAAGCTGGTGACAGCAAGAAATATACCACCGATACTTTTCCCTAAACTAGAATTTAAAAAAAAAATGTAACAAAAAAACTTTTTGAAATAAAGGGTAGAAAATAATAAATAAAAAATGTACATATGTATACGACAGTACTTTAAATAATTCTAGCATCATAAACATTTAGGTCAATAGGCATTTAACACCATAAAATTTTAACTCTATTTTTTTAGTCCTATAATTAAAAACTCAAAAATTTGAGCTAATTTATATTACATTCTTTCTTAATTGGATTTCAGAAATTTGAGTAAGTATTTGAGGAAGAACAAAAATTTTAGAGTATTTCTACTCAAAAGTAGCAAATGGTTATTTCTGTGAAGTCTCTAAAACACGCTGCTTTATGCATTTGTTTTATATGTCATAAATAAAATTGTAAAAATCTAAAAGAGTTTTTAGAAACTAAAGTTTAAAACGTAAAAAATAATGCATTTAAAACAGAAATATTGTTTGACGTTATTTTACACAGTTCTAGCATTTTTTGGCAAAAATTTACACTAATTCATATGTATATATATATATATATATTGTTATTATATTTTTTTTATTCTCATATAATTTAGCCTTGGAAATTGAATTCAAATTTTTAAATGAAAAAAAAAAGAGTAATTTACTTTTTTTCAACAGAGATTAAGAACATAATTATGTTTTTTATTTAATAACAAGGGACTTTTTTCAATGGATACTGGTAAATGGAGTAATAACATTGGCGTAGACTTTGTATAAAGGAAGGAAATTTTACTGTCTTCTATATTTATAAAAAGAAAGTATTGGATTTTAATTAATTAGGGAAGTATTGGAAGTATTGGAAAGTATTGGAAAGTATTGGAAGTAAAATTTTCGAAATAGTTTTTATCATGCATTTACATACTTTAGGGGACAAAGAACCCGATAAAATTATTTTTACAAAATGTCTGTCAATAAATCTGTTAGTCAGCCTGTCTCTATCCTTCTATAGTAAAAAAAAACTAGCCTTAAAATGAATGACTCCTGGAATGATGCTGATGTGGAAGATTTCCGGAACTAACGAATCCGGGTTGTCCACTCCTTCCATGAGTCGAATAGACCAATCAGGAAAGGGCTCCGTCTATGCATCACCATATGGGTTACCATAAAGAGAGAAAAGGTTACCATCGCCAACAATCGCCAAGTTTGTCGCCAACTTGGCAATACATCGCCAAATTTGGCGACCAAAATTAGTTGTCAAAAGTGACGCCAACTTGGCGATAACTGTAATATTTCACCAAATTTTTAATTTCTTTACAACACCAGTCGTTTGATACATCATTTGAGAGGTTTGCAACTGCCTATTCATATAATGGATGTCTTGTGTGTTATCTCCCATTCTGCTCCCCAGGGGGGACGCATTTTTATTTTCTTTACAACACCAGTCGTGTTACACAAGATTTGAAAGGTCTGCAACTGCTTATTCATATTATGGATGTCTTGTGTGCCACCCCCACACTCTGCTCTCCCCAGGGGGGTCACATTTTTAATTTCTTTACAACACCAGTTGTGTGACACATCATTTGAAAGGTCTGCAACTGCTTATTCATATTATGGATGTGTTGTGTGTCATCCCCCATTCTGCTCCCAGGGGGGACGCATTTTTATTTTCTTTACAACACCAGTCGTGTTACACAAGATTTGAAAGGTCTGCAACTGCTTATTCATATTATGGATGTCTTGTGTGTCACCCCCACACTCTGCTCTCCTCAGGGGGGGGGGGGCGGTCACATTTTTAATTTCTTTACAACGCCCGTTGAGTGACACATCATTTGAAAGGTCTGCAACTGCTTATTCATATTATGGATGTGTTGTGTGTCATCCCCCACTCTGCCTCCCAGAGGGGCACATTTTTAATTTCTTTACAACACCAATTGTGTGACACATCATTTGAGAGATCTGCAACTGCTTATTCATACCATGGGTTATTGGCGAGCGCAGCAAGCAGGCGTAGACAATAATTTGGAATCGCGAAGCGATTACGCGGGGGCTTGGGCACCAAATTTTTAATTTCTTTACTACACCAGTCGTTTGATACATCATTTGAGAGGTTTGCAACTGCCTATTCATATAATGGATGTCTTGTGTGTTATCTCCCATTCTGCTCCCCAGGGGGGACGCATTTTTATTTTCTTTACAACACCAGTCGTGTTACACAAGATTTGAAAGGTCTGCAACTGCTTATTCATATTATGGATACCTTGTGTGTAACCCCCCTCCCCTCTGCCCTCAGAGGGGGCGCATTTTGTAATTTCTTTACAACACCAATTGTGTGACACATCATTTGAAAGGTCTGCAACTGTTTATTCATTTTATGGATGTCTTGTGTGTTACCCCCACTCTGCCACCCAGGGGGGCATATTTTTAATTTCTTTACAACACCAGTCGTGTGACATCATTTGAGACGTCTGCAGCTGCTTATTCATATTATGGATGTCTTTTGTGTTGCCTCCCACTCTGCCCCCCAGGGGGGCACATTTTTAATTTCTTTACAACACCAGTCGTGTGACACACCATTTGAAAGGTCTGCAACTGCTTATTCATACCATGGGTTATTGGCGAGCGAAGCAAGCAGGCGTAGTCAATAATTTGGAATCGCGAAGCGATTACGCGGGGGCTTGGCGAGCATAGCGAGCAGGGGGGCGGGGCCCCCCTAGTATGACAAAAAAAATGAGGACGCCTTATCTCAAGAACTAATGAACAATGACTGTTAAAAGTTTTCGGCTACTATACTGTATCGGAAATACGGTATACTATTACACCAAGGTCTGCCTATTTTTTAACTTTCATTATAGTACGAACGCACCTGATATGATACGCTTGATCCGCAATTTCTACTTATCTAATTATTAGGAAAACAAAATATAAATTTTCATTATTTATTTTAGAAAACATACGAATATAAAAAAATAATAATGCCAAAAAACAAAATAAGTGTATTTTCCGTCAGATTCTACCAAATATCTCACTTTACCTTCAGTGTTTTATGTCAAGATTAATCCTTCTATAGCAAAAAAAAACTAGCCTTAAAAGGAATGACTCCTGGAATGATGCTGATGTGGAAGATTTCCGGAACTAACGAATCCGGGTTGTCCACTCCTTCCATGAGTCGAATAGACCAATCAGGAAAGGGCTCCGTCTATGCATCACCATATGGGTTACCATAAAGAGAGAAAAGGTTACCATCGCCAACAATCGCCAAGTTTGTCGCCAACTTGGCAATACATCGCCAAATTTGGCGACCAAAATTAGTTGTCAAAAGTGACGCCAACTTGGCGATAACTGTAATATTTCACCAAATTTTTAATTTCTTTACAACACCAGTCGTTTGATACATCATTTGAGATGTTTGCAACTGCTTATTCATATAATGGATGTCTTGTCCCCATTCTGCTCCCCAGAGGGGACACATTTTTAGCTCACAGGCTATCATAGCCTGAGAGCTTATGTGCCCGTCCGTTCTGTATGTATGTGCGTAACGCGATAACTCATGATAAAAATATCCGATCCACTTGAAATTTTGTATATAGGTATATCCTGACAAGGCGCTTCCCTGATTAGTTTTTGGAGTTCATTCGATATGTATAAGAGGGGGAACGGGGGGCTCATGCCCCCCGTTAGTTGATATAAATGGGATTTTCATGCAGAATTAAGTTTTTGTTCAAAATTTAGATTAGGATCATTCTGATGAGGCAATTCCGTGACTTATTAGGTGTTCATTGAATAAGTATAAATAGGGGGAACAGGGGCTCTAATGCCCCCCCCCCCCGTTAGTTGATATAAATGGGATTTTCATGCAGAATTAAGTTTTCGTTCAAGATTTAGATTAGGATCATTCTGATGAGGCGATTCCGTGACTGTTATTAGGTGTTCATTGAATAAGTATAAATAGGGGGAACAGAGGTTCTAATGCCTCCCCCCCGTTAGTTGATATAAATGGGATTTTCATGCAGAATTAAGTTTTCGTTCAAAATTTAGATTAGGATCATTCTGATGAGGTGATTCCGTGACTGTTATTAGGTGTTCATTGGATAAGTATAAATAGGGGGAACAGGGGTTCTAATGCCCCTCCCCCGTTAGTTGATATAAATGGGATTTTCATGCAGAATTAATTTTTCGTTCAAAATTTAGATTAGGATCATTCTGATGAGGCGATTCCGTGACTGTTATTAGGTGTTCATTGAATAAGTATAAATCGGGGGAACAAGGGTTCTAATCCCCCCCCCCGTTAGTTGATATAAATGGGATTTTCATGCAGAATTATGTTTTCGTTCAAAATTTAGATTAGGATCATTCTGATGAGGCGATTCCGTGACTGTTATTAGGTGTTCATTGAATAAGTATAAATAGGGGGAACAGGGGTTCTAATGCCCCCCCCCCCTTAATTTATATAAATGGGTTTTTCAAGCAGAATTTTCAGATTTCGTTAAAATCTCTGAATAGTTTTGGAAGTTTAATGGTTAAGTATAAAAGAGGGGGATAACTCCTTTTAAATTATATAAATGCTAAATGGGTTTTTATTAAGAATTATCTAACTTGCTCTGAATTTTGGATATAGATTTTTTATATGATAAAGCATGTCTTTGATTGTATAGGAGGTTCAATGATTAAGTATAAAAAAAGAGGAAAAGGGAGAGCTGTTTCCCCTTCTTAATTTTTTTTTCGAACGGAATTAACCCTTGAAAATATAAGGCTTTAATGTACAATTAGTATTTGTAGCCTGTGAGCTCAATGCCATCAGTTTAGCTGGGCAGTATTCTTTATTAATTTCTTTACAACACCAGCCGTGTTACACAATATGTGAAAGGTCTGCAACTGCTTATTCATATTATGGATGTCTTATGTGCCACCCCCACACTCTGCTCTCCCCAGGGGGGTCACATTTTTAATTTCTTTACAACACCAGTTGTGTGACACATCATTTGAAAGGTCTGCAACTGCTTATTCATATTATGGATGTGTTGTGTGTCATCCCCCACTCTGCCCCCAGGGGGACACATTTTTAATTTCTTTACAACACCAATTGTGTGGCACATCATTTGAGAGGTCTGCAACTGCTTATTCATATTATGGATATCTTGTGTGTAACCTCCCCTCTGCCCTCAGAGGGGGCGCATTTCGTAATTTCTTTACAACACCAATTGTGTGACACATCATTTGAAAGGTCTGCAACTGTTTATTCATTTTATGGATGTCTTGTGTGTCACCCCCACTCTGCCCCCCAGGGGGGCACATTTTTAATTTCTTTACAACACCAGTCGTGTGACATATCATTTGAGAGGTCTGCAGCTGCTTATTCATATTATGGATGTTTTTTGTGTCGCCTCCCACTCTGCCCCCCAGGGGGGCCCTTTTTTTAATTTCTTTACAACACCAGTCGTGTGACACATCATTTGAAAGGTCTGCAACTGCTTATTCATACCATGGGGTATTGGCGAGCACAGCAAGCAGAGGTAGCCAATAATTTGGAATCGCGAAGCGATTACGCGGGGGGTTGGCGAGCATAGCGAGCAGGGGGGCGGCCCCCCCCCCTAGTCTTCGAAAAAAAAGTTCCAGGATTATATGATGCAGTGATAGATTAAAAGATAGTCAAAACAAGAGCAGAAAGAGAATCAACTTTTCGTCTCTGAAAATGCAGCAAATAGATTTAAAAAAAAATACGAATGTGCTTGATTGTAATTTTATAAAAGGGTCATTCGAAGCAAAATAGGAAAATTAACTGTGGCTGCCATGTCACGGATTTGAATGAAAATTGGCATATGAGTACAACATGTTTATTTATGAAGAAATGCAAAATAAGAGATTACATGACAAATTGTTTCACAGCATGTAAACTCACTTTAAAAATTGATACAAAATCGAGTTCTTGTTTACATGCTTTAAATTTCAATCTGTATTATTCGCGTTAGGAATGAAAAACTATATCATAAATTATTTTCAGATAAGAATGGATACTAAGTAAGAGATTGGCGTAATTTGGAATTTGAATTTTTATTCCTTACTGAGAAAAAAATAAGAAAAGGGAAATTTTTAAGAAGAAAATTCAATATTTTTTCTGCTTATAAAAAAATTAGGACAGGCGTTATCACTTCAAAACTGTTTGACATTTTAGATAAAAGTATATATTTTGAATACAAGAAGTTTCATATATGCCTTTTTTATTCCTTAATGAGAAAAAAATTAAATAAGGAAAAATGGGACGGGAAAAGGCAATATTTCTATTGTTCTTTTAGTCATGAAGGAAATCTCTTAAATCATTTCAACTTACTTGATATCAAAGATAAGAGTGTCTATTTTAAATATTCAAGCGCTACTTCTCGTCTTTTCTTCTTTTCTTTTTTTTCCTTTTTTTCTTTCAGACTTATATTAAAAGCGATGAGAAATGAAGAATTAATTATCTAGTATTGTTAAAATCCAACAGATGGCAGCACTATTTCAAATTGAAATCATAGAATACTTTTTAAAAAAGCGCGCTAATTCAAAGGGAAAATAGCGTAAAATGTAACAAAAATACATTTTGGAATCATTTTGTTTTCAAGGTTATGAATGAAAAGGCACTAGTAAAATTTTTCCAGCATATTATGGACTCATTAATCTTTATGTCTGTGCAATATTGTTAGTGATGAACCTAGCCTTTATTCATAATTTGATCATAAATAATAGGAATAAATACGATTTTGTAATTTTTTTTAAAGTTTCCAAGTTTTTTTGAAGATGAAGGAATTAAATGATAATTATCAAACTTGGGGAATTCAATCTTCATATGTAATACTGTATTATGCACCAATTTCTCACTTGTTTTATCATTTTTTTTTAAATTTTTATAATGTTTCGAATTTTCTCAAAATTCACAAATTTTCAATTTTAACAACCCTATTAAAATTAATTACGTTGTTACCAGATTGCTATTGCTAAATAAATAAAAAGATATTTATTCAGAGGTTATAAAATTGCAAGCCAAATTCATTTATGTTAAATATTTTTCCAGATACAGAGCTTTAAACTTGACACATTGGACGATTGCACACATGCCGTTCTACATCACAAGTTTTTAAAAGTCCAGAACTGCTAAAATAATTTATTTTTTTGTCAAGATATTTTGCAGAGCTCTATTTGAATATGAATAAAATCCGTGTATCAAATTTTATTAAAATCGGTTACCATGGGGCCACGACTTTTTTTAAATATCTGCTCATTTGACGTGGAATGACCCAAAAGGCTCATTTTGCGAAAAATATATTAAAATATATTACTATAGATAAATAAAGTTTATCAAATATTTTTTTTCATGTTTTTATAGATTTTAATATAAAACTGTTATTTATAACGCGTTTAATATTTCAACAAGTATATTTTTTACGGTTACATATTAATGGTAATTAAGATTAATTTCTCTTAAATGATGCCCATTCATATGTATTTAAATGTCATGTGATCCAAAATCAAGCAACTTTATGCACTTTCCTAATTTATTTTATACATGAGCGATGTAAAATAAATTAATTCCTATTAGGTCATTTTACTATAAATAAGAGAAATGTATAGGGATTTTAAGTGGAAATAGCTTAATAAAAAGTCTGTGATTTGTATTATGTTTGTATGACTATGATTTATAGTTTGAATACACTTAGTTTTATTAGAATTATTCATACTTTCATACATATACATATATGTATATTTTTATATTTCATTACTGTTCCCTTAGATTGTTTCATTAATCGCAAACTTTGCTTTTAATAAAATTAGTTATTTTCCCTATTTATTAAAACCACTTAATATTGTTCGGTCCAAGTTAGGAGACTGTAGGCCTAGCTTAGACGATTTGTCTTCGGATTTAGACCAGTTCTGACAAATTATTCAAATGAAAACAAATTTCAAATGTGAAAAAATAAATTATTCTAAAGATATGTTTAGTTACTAGATGTACAAATTGACAACGTGTAGTAATATATAGAAGACCTCCCAAAAATGCAATGAGTTACATCCGAATACATATGGATCCGAATACCGGACCAAATTCAGCTATTCTCCACTACTTAACAATCCAAAAAATTATACTGAATTTTGTTTATTAGTTTTTTTTAAAGCTACGGAAATTGAATGAGTTTTCTACCATTTTCGACCGGGTGAAAGAAGACCGTCCCATTAATTTTATAAAATTTTTATTATATTAAATTGTACTTTTAAAAGATTATTATGAAAGCCTCAGTCAAATATTCAATACGTTTTTCACTTGTAGAATTCTAGCGCTGTAAAATTCACGAAGATTAAGCGAAATTGTAGAATATATACCAAGTCAATACATAATGTTGGTCAATTAAAAATTATCACTGCACATCTTTTCGGACTGCCATATTCTACTTAATGTTATAGCTTCAAAAGTGTTAAATCAATAAATCTCATAGAGTTTTCAAATGAAAAGTATTTTGTTTCCTCAATTGCATTCAGAGTTAGATTTTTAAGTTTCTTAATGCGTTTAACAGTTTGTATGGCCCTGCATATCAATAATAAAACAACAAAATATAGGCAGCGATAACGTTAAATATTTTCAAAACCTATTCAGATGAATTATCAATGATATTATTATGTAAATTTCTGATTATTGAGTTACTCGTATGACAGCATTATTAATTCAGTAAATCTGTACAAATCTATCATACCTGAACCGAAATTTTTTTGTATTCAATTATTAATTGGAATCTCTCATGAATAATTTGTTATTGCAGATATTGTTAATTTTAGTTAAGTATACTATACGTTTATTTCAGTGAATTCACCCAAGCATTAAAATTATTCATTTGACTACATTTAAGTGCATCTCTTTGTGTATCTTTTAGTACTTTATTTTATTACAGCAAAAGTAGAAAATATTTTGATACTTAAAAAGGCAATAAATGAAAAGAAAATTTTATTGTAATAATATAGATTATTTTTAAAAAGACTTTAATCAACATTATCTGATTACTAATGACTGCATGAAAAGTTCAACCACGCTTCATTTTCGCATAGCTGCAATAACACGCAAATTCTGAGATTGATTTAAGGTATCTGTTTTAAACTCTTAGTATTTTATTTTATCACACCAAAAAGGAAAAAATAAATAAAAAAAACATTTAATCAAAACAAAATATAAAAAAGAATATATTATTTGCAAAAATTCTTGAATCAACATTATCTAATTAATAATGACTGCATGAAAAATTCATGCACGTTTCATTTTAAGTTAATTGCAATAACACACAAATTTTGATTTAGACTTCAGATAGATTTTTCAAATCCTTCGTATTTTATTTTATTGCAGCAAAAGCCAAAAATAAGTTTTTACTTGAAAAAGTAATACATAAAAAATAGCAACGAATTTATATCTTAGTTTGAAAATTTCTTTAATCAACGTTATCTAATCAATAATCACTGCATGAAAATTTCATGCACATTTAATTTTATGTCAGTTGTAAAAACACACAAATTTTGAGTTAGATATTATATAGGGGAGAATGGGGATACTTGAGCATAAGGGATACATGAGCCACCCCTATTATTTCTACAGTTGGTTAATTTTTCTTTCTAAAAATGGCAATATGGTAACATATTTATAGTTCTGAACATGTACAAAAGAAATCACACACCTTGGTACCATTTTGAAAGTATAATGATTAATAGTTGTTTTTCGCTATCTAAAGTAAATATTTAGGTGCATGTTTTTTCTATTTTTTTTTTTTTTTTTTTTTTTTTTTGTTATCAAATTTTCGTTTAAAGTTGCAACAATATATAAAAATTTAAGTATAATCTCAATTGTATTTTGAATCTAAAATAGCTCAAATTGTCGCATGCTTTACTTAGTAAAACTCTGATAAACAAAAATAGTGGTAATGGGATACTTGAGCCAGTGAGATTGGTGATATTTGAGCCATGGCTCAACCATCCCTACTAAGAAATTAGATATGGATAAAATAAACAAAAAATAAAATTACTTCCTTATATACCCTAATAGATTTTTTTCTGGATAAAAGGGAGCATAATTTTTTTCTTTAAAAAATAATGACTTTGAGAAAAAATGCTTAAAAATGTATTTTTTAAATGAAAATATCCATTTATTTTTTAATTTTGACTAACAAAATAGCCTGCCTAGATAAATGTGAAATAATCTCTAATACTTTAATTAGTTAGATCCTACATATTAAACATTAAATATTTATTTTTAATATACTATATTAAGACTAATATTTTATATTAAAATTGTAACCTCTGTTACTGTAACTTTTTTTAATCAAAGAAATGATTTCTATTGTCCCCAACAGAGGGTACTACTGAGTTACCATGTAGGTAAAAAAAAATGTGTGGTTTTACATCCATTCTGAATTTGTTTTTCATACATATTGCCAAAGAGCTGAAACATTTGAATTCTAATCTCAATTGGTTTTGAAGGACTATATGCATCATAACTTATCATTCTGTAAATATTTGTGCAAAAAAATTACTTTTGTAGGTATTTTTCCGTTCTGGCTCAAGTATCCCTTCGCCATGGCTCAAGTCTCCCCTCCATGGGGATACTTGAGCCACGATGTAAAAAAAAAATAAAAATTAATTTGACATAGAAAAATAAAATAAACTTTTTCAAAAAAAAATATAACCGACTTCAATCAACGCTCTAAAAAGAGTTAAATAATTTTTTAAAATACCCTAATGATGAATTGTTATCTAATAACCACACATCAGATATCATGTACCGAGAAAAAAATGGTTATAAGTTTAATACATAGAACTTAATATCCAGCAAACATGGTTTTTCGACAGAATATTTTTTACAAGAGATTAATTTACATATTTTTGATTTAATTTATGAATATATACATATAAAAAGTAATGAATTACTTTTTAAAGTTGGTGCCAAACGATCACAGTCAATAATGATTTTTACCATTTTATTTATGGTATTAGGCATAATATAACCATAATTCTTTCTATACTTACAATAGTTTGGCACCAACTTCAAAAAGTAATTCATTACTTTTTATATGTATATATTCATAAATTAAATCAAAAATATGTAAATTAATCTCTTGTAAAAAATATTCTGTCGAAAAACCATGTTTGCTGGATATTAAGTTCTATGTATTAAACTTATAACCATTTTTTTTTTGTCGGTACATGATATCTGATGTGTGGTTGTTAGATAACAATTCATCATTAGGGTATTTAAAAAAATTATTTAACTCTTTTTAGAGCGTTGATTGAAGTCGGTTATATTTTTTTTTTGAAAAAGTTTATTTTATTTCTTACTTTTTAGTTATTTATACCGTAATACTTAGTTTAATCGGTTGGATAGTTGCGGTGTAATCGGTGAACATATATAAAAAAAGTACATACGCGGTCGAATTGATGATAACCTTCTCTCCTTTTTTTAAGTCAGTTAAATAAATTATAATACGGAAAAATACTGTATGTTATACATGGATATCAGGAATGGGGTTCGAACCCACGATCTCTTTCGAGAACCAGAGTTTAAATCGGGCACCTTAGACCGCGCGACTATCCTGACTGCAATCTAAACGGTGAACAACGCCATATTACTTTTCGCAAGTCTATTATTTTAGCACACTTTTACTGATAAAGTACTGAGTTGGTAAAAGATCTCTGATACTCTATGCTAACGGTTAAAACAAAATATTCTTAATAGCATAATTAGCATTTAATTTGTAAAAGGAATAATACGGAAAAGGCTTTCGTATATATGTATGTCAGGAGTGGGGTTCGAACCCACGTTCTCTTTCGAGAACCAGAGCTTAAATTAAGCGCATTAGACCGCTCGGCTATCCTGATTGCAATCAACTCAGGGAACTTATTCAAGGTCATGTTATTTTTCGCAAGTCTATTAATTTAGCACTCTTTTACTGATAAAGTATTGAGGAGATAAAAGATCTCTGATTCTCTGTGCTAACGGTTAAATACAAAATATTCTTAATAACATAATTAGTATTTAATTTGTAAAATATATGTGTAAAAAATTATAATGCGGAAAAAAGTTATTGTATACATGCATGTCAGGAGTGGGGTTCGAACCCCTGCTCTCTTTCGAGAACCAAAGCTTAAATCAGGCGCCTTATACCGCTCGACTATCTTGACTACAATCTAGTCGGTGAACTTATTCAACGTCATATTACTTTTCGCAAGTCTATTATTTTAGCACTCTCTCACTGATAAAGTATTGAGTTGGTAAAATATCTCTGATACTCTGTGCTAACGGTTAAATACAAAATATTCTTAATAGCATAATTAGTATTTAATTTGCAAAATATCTGTGTAAAAATTATAATACGGAATAGATTGTTGTATACATGTATGTCGGAAGTGGGATTCGAACCCACGCTCTCTTTCGAGAACCAGAACTTAAATCAGGCTCCTTAGACCGCTCGGCCATCCTGACTGCACTCCATGGCAGGAACTCATTCAACAGTTTTAATTAGCAAAAAATCACTAATTTTAATAGTTTTTGCCCGTTTACTAAAAAATTACTGAACCAATTTCTATGAAATGGAAGTGGTACCAATCCGAGAGTAATTTCTTTAATTTAACACCAAAACTAAATTAATAAGTTGGATAGTTTCGGCGTAATCGGTGAACGTACATTAAAAAAATACATACGCGATGAATTGATAACCTCCTATCCTTCTTGAAGTCGGTTAAAATGTTCTTAATAGCCTAATTAGTATTTAATTTGTAAAATATATATGTAAAAATTATAATACTGAATAGGTTCGGAAACTTATTCAATGTTATGTTACTTTTTGAAAGTCAATTATTTTAGCACTCTTTCACTGATAAAGTATTGAGTTGATAAAAGATCTCTGATACTCTGTGCTAATGGTTAAATACAAAATATTCTTAATAGCATAATTAGCATTTAATTTCTAAAATATATATGTAAAAATTATAATACGGAAAATTATTGTACACATGCATGTCAGGAGTGGGGTTCGAACCCATTGTCATTTTCGAGAACCAGAGCTTAAATCAGGCCCTTTAAACCGCTTGGCCATCCTGACTTCACTCAATTGTAGGAATTAATTCAATAGTTTTAATTACCGAAAAAACGCTAATTTTAATAGTTTTTGCTTAATTACTAAAAAACTACTGAACCAATTTCTATGAAATGGATGTGGTACCAATCCGAGAGTAAGCTCTTTAATTTAACACCAAAACCAAATTAATCGGCCGCATAGTTTCGGAGTAATCGGTGTACATACATAAAAAAAAAAAATACATACGCGTCGAATTGATAACCTCCTCTCCTTTTTGAAGTCGGTTAATAATTCAAAATTAATTGAAAGTAGTTTTCATTTTCAATATTTTATTTTGTTCTAAGAAATTATAAAAAAAATTAAAAAAATTAAAATTTAAAAAGTGGTTTAAGTATCCACATCTACCCCTATCTGTTTCAAACTTTTAGTATTTTATTTTATTACAGCATACGTAAAAATATAAAGGTAAAAAGAGCAATAACTGAAAAGAAAATATCAAACAAATAATATATTATTTTGAAAAATTCTTCAATCAACATTATCTAGTTAGTAATGACTGCATTAAAAATTCATTCACTTTTCATTTTAGGTTAATTGCAATAACACAAATTTTTAGTTAGAATTCAGATAATTGTTTCAAATAGTGAAATGTATTTCATAAAATATTCTGGTATTTACTGGTATTAAATGGGAAAAAAATCGATTTTACCAACATATTTTATTGATTTAAAACAAAGTTTATTGTGGTCCATTCGAATTACACGGACTCTAAAATTTATGTCCGTTAACGATGTTTGCATTGTTCGTCTAAATGCCTTTTAGCGAAAGCTGAAAAAGGCATGGAAACACATTAACTTATTTGTATAGCTTTGTAAAAAAATAGGATTTTAGGTGTAGAAATTTGTGTCTATTTTCATTACAAAGCACCCAATAAAAATTGAAAAATTATAACCTATTTCTTTTGATAAGTTCAATCTAAAATAAATGCCATATCAGTATGATTCCTTTATGTATTATAAAAAAAACATAAATATTTTCGTGTCCCGCTATTCTCAAGTTTACGTATATTTACGGAATATCCCAGATTTTGCAGGAAATATAATGTTCTTTTTTGTTTTAATATGATAAAAAAATGTCCAATAAAAATGTTGTCTTTAGAATTATTGCTACAGTTCATAAATTAAGTAAAAAAAATCATTTTTTTATTATTTTAGATTATGTATAACAAAGTTTTAAAAATATACCATAAAACAGGAGTAATATTTTTCTCGTTTGATACTTTTTTTTTTTTTGTACATAACTTTTTTATTCTTCAAATTTGGGTCAGAAAAAATACAAGGTTATCAACATAAAATGATAATTCTCTTACACATCAAAGTGGAATCAAATACATATGAGAAGTTTTATAAGAAAAAAAGGAAATAAGGTGATGAAGTATTGGAGCAACTTTGTCACAATATTCCATTTATGACAAAATTACTTCAGAAATCGTTGTATAATAAATAAGTATACGCCTTAGACAACCTGAGGATATTTGAACTATTCTATTTTTTTGTTTTATTGCAAACAATGTATTTTTCCAGAGCTTTTTTGCGTAAATCAATAAATATTAAGACAGACATAGTTAATTGTATCTTTTTTTATTATCTAAACGAAAAATATGAAATAGAAAATATCAAGGCTGAGCAAAAAACGCTTAAACCTATAAAATCATTGTGCCGAGATGCGACGCGATTTTCAATAGTTTTGTCACATTTAGAATATATTTGACTTGTTATTAAACGAATACATATTTTATTATGCATATAAATATGGAAGATTTTACATTTAGTTCAAAACTAACTTGCTTTGTATAAATTTTAAAATATGGTAGAATTGTTGTAATATAATGCCACAACAATCGATTGTCGCATGTAGGTCATTTCTGTCAGATTTACGGCAAATTCCATGTATTTGTAGGAATGTAACCATGTTCATATCAAATATAGCTATTTTTATTAGTTTTGTTATTTTTTTTTCTATAATGTGTCTTAGCCTTATACTGCTCTTCATCTGTTTCGTAAAGTTTTATGGTTTAGCTATCTAACATAAAAAATGCAGTTTCATTTTCTTAAACATGCTACTTTAAAATTACATTTTACAATTTTTATTATCTATTATATAATTTTCACTATTGTAATTTTAAAAAAAATGTAGAAATCGTTTTCTCGTAGTAAGAGAATCGGCTAGGATTAATTAATGAATTTAACTGGATCTCAAACGGCCTAGTAACTGGAACACAGTACTTACAATTGAAACAAGAAGTAAATACATATATATATATACCAAATGCACTAATGCACTAATATGCATAATAATAAAAAAACCTATTGTTTCGTAAAAAAATACTTACCGCATTTTTATATAAAGTCTGAGGAAATGCAATCAAATTGTCATTCTTTCATAGAAATAAAAATTGACTAAATGTCATAGAAAACGTAAAGGTATGATTGACTTGAAATAAACTGATTCAAAACGTGCATATGAGGATGTGTTTTGTCAACAGTTAAAACTTAAAAAAAAAAAAACTATTAACTCCTTAACGCGCAGTGTTGCCGGGTCGGCAACACCTAAAGTTGCCCCTGTTTAGAGACACAAAAACTCCGTGAATATTTCAAAAACTACTCTAATGGCTACGTTAAATCTTTTTTATGAGTTCTAGATGGCAGCACCACAGAGATCAAACTCTACTGTTTTTAACTAATAGGTAAAATGTTTTACTGTAATACGCGCTTCACAGCAATGCTCTTTTCACTGCGCTTATCAATGCTTTACTTACGGGAGGTTACCACTTCGGAAAGAGCTGTATAATAAAAATGGTTAGTGCAATCTTTACAAAACAATACCTGTGTACTCCTCAAGGCCTAAACATATTGCCTAATTTTTTTTATCTTTAAATTCCAACTTTATAGAGTAGTGCGCCGGAAAGGGTTAAAGGTTTTTTTTTTTACAAGATATTTATAGGCCCAGTCACCTTCTGGGTCCAGTTACTCATGTTTATCTTATTTCTTAATAGTAAAAAGCTACAAAATTTAAAGCCTTAATTACTCAGATTATTTTACTTACTAACTCTATATTCGCACATTCCAATCGGAAAAGACATCTGTGATATCTAGTGACATAGTGAAGACATGGATCATACGATCTCATGTAGATAATTGGTCATCATAAAATACAACAAAACACACTCAACAATTTTTAAGACCACCTCACTGCAAAAAAAATCCATTTTTTTAATATGAATAATTATTGCAGAGTTTTACTTTAATCTAAATGCATATTTATATTAGGCTGATGCACATGAAAATCAATATTTTGGGATAAATTAATTATAATACCAGTTGCTTTTTGCTCAATGGCGCTTTGTGTTCTTAAACTTTAATTATGTGAACCAAATACGATGATTCTCAAGATTGTCTTTTTACATATTAAACTATAGTAAAAAGACATTGCTAGATGAGAAAAAAATATTTTTTTTTCTTAGAACTAAAACACATTAAATTACCAAACAAATCTGGTGATGTGTAAGCATAGTGCATAGAATAAGTGTTATCAATTGCTTAATATATACTCATTAAAGTGTAATTCCCTTTTTTATATGAACGTAATTAAAGTTTAAAACAATGAGTTTGAATTTTCTTTAAAGACACAAACATTATTTTACGCAGGAGAGGAGTAAAAAGATGTTGCGAAATCCCATTATACTACATACGTTCACAAAAGAAAATTTAAGTGACAGCGTTTTTAAAAGTTTGCTATTTGTTTGACATTTTGAAAGTAATTGAATTACGTTAAATTAATTAAGATACGACAGTGTTTCAAGATTAATAAAAGACATCAAACAAGTTGTTTGATATTGTGTGCTGATAAAGTATTATATTGTTTCTAATTAGTTTTCTCTTTCTAAATAAGAATTGGGAGATTAACCATTAGAATTACATCAATATCAAATTTAAAATGAATGTAAAAATGGAATTTTCATAAAATTTAGGACTTCGAAGCTCAAGAAGTTTTATCGTTAAAAAAATTTTATTTCTTCTTCTTATTATTATTATTATTATTTTATTATAATTATTGTCGAAAATTAATGGTATTTTAATTATAAGTTATCAGGCATAAAACTACTATGAAAAACAAATTTCGTACCTTTTACAAAAATAATTAATTCGTAGTGAATGTATTTAATGAATATTTAATTGTTAAAATATTTTAAAAATTCGCATCTGTAAAGCAATAGGTTACGAATTACGAAGAATTATATGAGGAGTCAATAACTATAAATTTTAGTGATCATACAACCATATCCTTTAAATAAAACTAATAAAAACATTTTGAATTTAAATGAAGATAAATTTTGAATGTAAGTAAAAAAGACTTAAGTAAAATTCCAAATATTTATAATCAATGTATTTTACTATTCAAGGATTTTGATAAATATCATCCTTTAATTAACAACATTTTATTGCATTTAATTTCAAGTAAGCCGTAAAAGATATCAATAATATCTTGCCACATTTATAGAATATATTTTTCTAATTATTATAAAATTAACTCCTAGATAAAAGTCCACATTCTTCGAAAATGTATTTCTGAAACCCATTCATAAATATATATAAGGCAAATAAATACAGAATGCGCTGTGTTAAAATTTTGGGGAAGCAATAAAAAGAAAAAAATAATTCGAATTTCATTTTTTGTTAATGTTTTGAAATAAAATATAGTAATCAACTTCATATATTACATTCGGCATACACATATAAAATGAATATTATTTATAAATGATTATTTTTATTCAATTTTAAATTTTCACTTGCATTTTTAAAGTACAGCAGCAAACCTCAACATGAAAAAAATATTTAAATACCGAAAACATACAAAAAATTTACATCAAGATTTTATGTAAAATGTCCTTTTTTTGTAAACATACTCTTCTATTAAAACAATAAAAATTTCACTTATACTCATTCCCCATGACCTTTTAACTGTTACTTAAATTTTTATTATAGTAAATGTAAGCTTTAAAAATAATGTAAAACGAATCCCGAAAAAAAGCCAGTCATACGTGAGATCTTTTTGGAATTGCTTCTGACTTATTAAACTTTCAGATAACTAGGAAGTGTTTCAGTTTAAAGATGTTTTCTATTTATAATCTATTTATGTAAAACTGTTTGTTTCTGTATATCTGTTTGTATCACACAATAATAATCTCACAATATTAATTCTCCATGCCCTTTTAACTGTTATTTAAATTTTTATTATAATAAATGTAAGCTTTAAAAATAATGTAAAACGAATTCCGAGTCAGTTATACATGAGATGTTTTTAGGAGTGGCTTCTGACTTATTAAACTTTCAGTTAACAAGGAAGTGCTTCAATTTAAATTTGTTTTCTATTTATAATCTATTTCTGTAAAAGTGTTTATTTTGCATAACTGTTTATATTGCACAATAAAAATCCCACAATATTTATTCCCCATGACCTTTTAACTGTTGTTTAATTTTTTATTACCTTAAATTTAAGCTTTAAAAACAATGTAAAACGAATGCCGAAACCAAGTCAGTTATACGTGAGTTGTTTTTTAGAGTGGCTTTTGATTTATTAAACTTTCAGTTAAAAAGGAAGTGCTTCAATTTAAACGTGTTTTCTATTTACAATCTATTTCAATAAAAATCTTCATTTCTGTGTTCTTTTTTGTTGTTTGTAATTTATGGAAGCCTAATAAATCTTTTAAGATTTTATGTTTTCTCCATTTTCATGAAATGTTTCTATGCATATCTCGAAGTATACAGCTTCGTAAACAAACAAAATAATAATAGTTCTAGACTAACACCATATATTTAAAATAATATTGCTGACATCTAATGTGTGAAGCGTACGAATATTTAATAAGCACATGAACAAAATGTAAAGTACAGTGTTTTAAGAGGTAAAATATTGTTTTGCGTTATCTTTTAGTAAGAAATGTATTTTATTTTAAATTAGAAAATAGCAATATGGGGTTTATATTTTATATTTTAAAATTACAACATAAGTTGCATAGAATGAAATATTTTGCAAATTTCTACTCATGTACAATCTTTATTCTGCCAAATTACTATTTTTCAAATTCTTATTTTTACTTATTAATCACATATGCATAAGTATGATATGATGATGAATTAAAACTTTCTTGCGAAGCCCAACGATAAAGAAAATGCGTATTATCCCCAAGATCACGGTTTATCGGTTCACTCACATGAGAAAAGATTTTCTGGAGAAACTCAATTAGGCACAGTTCTCGGGAGAAGACACCACGTGGGATAAGGTTTGTGCTCGATTCAACGCTCCTATACTCTATGGTACGTACGAATCTGCGCTCAGTGTCTTGGGGTAAGACTCAAGATAACGGATAACTTATATGATATAATCGCATCCAATACTCTGGAATGAGGCTGAAGATAATCTCTGAAAGCGAGAGTTGATAAGATAATTCATTATTCAATTATCCAAAACGAGGTACGATACTTTGTAACACTCTGATATGACATAATGAAGATGATATATGAAGAAGTAAAGAAGCAGCTTCGAGTATTAACCTAAGAGTGATTGTAGGTTACGAGTAAAACGATTCTTTTTTATTTAAAGTTTGTTTAGAAATATAATTCATTGTTGCAATTAATGTGTATGCCTGGCACATTAGTATGACTTTCTCAAGGCAGCATCCTGTATTGATATGTTCCCCTTTATTAAAATAATAAAATTCGAAACATCCTCTAACATAAGGAAGCACTCTAATTTGTTGAACATTAAAATAAGAACAATCAATTTTTACACGAAACATTTTTAAATAATAAATTGAGTATAATCTTCTACATATCTACAACAAACTATGAATCACAATCAATGTTTTGCATTTAAAATATTTCGCTTGTCAGTTGTGTCGCACCATTTGAAACTGTAAGTTTCAAAAGAAGACTTTGTTACTTTAAAAGTAAATTGGACTGATAATAATTGATTATAATTTAAAAATGGGTTCATATGTAGGTGTTTGTGTATTTTGTGACGGCCGATTATCTACGCTAGGGATATAGGCCCAGGGGGAGAGATGCCCTTCGTGGGGGGTCTTTTTAAGGGAACCTAACCCGTATTTACGCAAGGTTCGAAGAAAACCACGAAAACTCCGAACGGTTAGGCCGACAGCCGCGATTAGGTTCGAAACCAGCACCTGCCGTCTACCAGTTGAGAGGTCAAAGGTTTATACGTAGGTAAAATCAATTTTAAAAACATACCTTCGAGTAAAAAGTAGCAGAAATATAGACAGGAAATAATTCTCTCCAAATATATTCAGAGCATTTCACAGGATGATATTACATTAATTATTTTACTACAAAGACAGGTTTTATGTGATGATAATTTAGATAATCGTTGCATTCAGGGAATGGCAAAAATTAGGTAAATCATATTCTTTCCAACCACATGCTACCTGGAGACAGATTATCTTATTAAGCTCAAAAAAGAACTTCACTCCTTCAGTTGATGATGGTAAATGCAATCCAAAGGCTAATGTAAGCTAAACTAGAAATTCCGGAAAGAGAAAACAATCTGAAAATCCGGAGCTTTCTGCACTAACTTTTATAAAAGTTCTATTTTATACGTTTAAATGAGTATATTATATAACATGAATAAAATTGCAGTCTAATATTTCTATAAAAATGCTCGTATAGAGGATGTCATCAAATCATATTAAAATATGATCGTATAATTTAATCTTTACTAAAATTTTAAGAGCTAAATTAAAATAACTAAAATCCTTACACGTATTTAAATGTAGTTTCTTTGTATAAAAGAAAAATAGTTCATTATCTTTCAAACAGAATAACACTTTAGAAATAGTATTTCATAACTAAGCAGATTTTTGAAGCACCAAGCATTAAAAAAAATTGTACATTAATAAAACAAGAAATAAATTTGAAAATTTTCAAGTTAATTTAGTATGAGTCTTTAATCTATCAAAACGAATATTTAACATATGGTAGAGATACAAGCATTTTAAAAATAGAAAAATATCTAATGCAGTGCAAAAATATCGTTAATTCCTATAATGCCAATTAGTTTATCATTAAGGAGATGATTTAGTTACGTTCTGAAAACATCTCAATTAAGTTAAATTAATTAATGTAGAAATACGTTCAAAATTGTTAAGTAATGTAAAATACAATACTTTTTAATAATATCTTCTTAAGATATAAGAGGTTTTATTTTTTGATACATTTTAATTTATTTTAAACGTTTATCAATAAATGTAGTGATTGTAATAAACAAGTTTTTTATTTCAAATATTACTAATGATTATTATCACGGCATGCATTTCTGTTTCTTAAAAATATTACTTGATTAAAAATATAAATATATCGTTACATAAATACATATATAAATTAAAGTTATATTCACAGTTATAACAAACAACGGACATAGTTTTTTTTATTATTTATTTATTTATTTATTTATTTATGAAATATATCTTACTTATTTTTATTTAAAATTAATTTACACAATTATGTGAAAAGTTTAAATAAAATTGATTTATATTTTATTTTTTTCCGATTTGATTTATATGAATTCATATAAAAAACAAAACACTTTTATGGTAAAAAAATTATCTGTATTATATGCGCTGATTTATTATTTTTTTTAGTTCTAGTTAGATATTTTTATTTCTAAATTGTACGCTAGAACAATGGAGTATATTGTATATTTATATTTATGTATATATTTTTGAGCAATTTAGTAATGGCATATATTTTATATTAGTTTAATTCGTTTGTATAATATTTCCTTTCAAATTAGTAGAGAACAGGCTGGCTACATACATGATTACGACAATTGGAGTTTTTTTTTATTATATTACCAGCTTGAACCCATGGCTTCACTCATATAGAATCTAAGCTTTTCCGGTACTATTTAATTTTTCCAGTCAACCAACTTCACCAAATTATAGAGATTTTCAAACTTTTCGCGAAGTTTTGCAAGGTTACAATTAAATAATATTTCTTAAACTTAAAGAATAGATTACCCTTCAATAAATAGAGAATCGTAATGTTTGGCGTGATTTTCAATGAAGAACTCTGTACCTCCAGGATTGGAATAAATGACTCATTAGCATACATTCTGGCAGGATGTTGGTATAATCGGAAAATATCGTAAGATAGCCAAAATAACTTTGTTCAAAATTATCCCCAATTTGCTGTAGACTCGAGTATGGAAAAGGACTTCTTTGAAGACATAAAATTAATCCTTTTTTAAATTAAGTATTTGCTAAACCACGTTTGGTTAAATAAACTTATTATATAATGCGCATGATAAAAAAATGCACCTATTTTCCAATCAGGATCAGTGGTTACAGCTAGATGTAAATACATCTTTCATTGTCACAATATTTTAGTTTAAGCATCTACGAAATACTACATTATATTAAAAATTTCTGTCATTATCTTCAGTCCTCGAAACGGCCCTTTTCTAGGGAAGGTCGCCAATACATTTTATAAATTATTTTAGAGATAGTTTGCTATAACAATTGCGAGATAAAGCAATATTTTATGTTATTCTGCACATGTGATGAATCAACAAATATCGTTCTGGTCGCCACGATTCTTGCCAAATTCGTTTAATTTAGAATGTAAACATTTCACTCATTTTATTCAAAATACATCCATATAAAATACACATATTGCAAACATCTAAAATATATAAATTTCACACATTTCATTAAAATGACGAAATAATGAAAATCAGAAATAACACCATAAAGCAAACATTCCATTTCATCATCAAAGTAATTTTTCTAATTTTTCTGTGCCTAAATTAAATCTGATATTTCTGGAAACAGAATACTATTAGCAAAAAATGTGCCGGGCTAACATAAATGAATGGAAAAACGTTTCCACATAGTGGGTTTTTAAGATATTTGTAAGAGAAATGGGGCCAGGTGGCATGTATGTACTACGTTGGCGCGATTTCCTTCCCGCCAATTTGGCAGACTTTGTTTTTGGATATGGCTTAAAGTACTAATATTAAAGATTTATTGTGATATTTATGTTTATTACTATGTTTATTATTTAGGCTGGTTTTTTTATTGCTTCAACTGTTGTTTCTTTTTTTTGATAATTTATTGAAACAAAATAACCTGTCTTCCTGTCTAACCTGTGAGGCATAATATCGCTACTTTGTTGAAATCGCACTATTATGGTGCGCATATAACGCCCATACCAATAAATCTTAAATGAAAATTTTTGTAATGATGCAGTGATGGTCTAAATAGATATCACCCCGACGCCTATACTATTAAATAACAGCCAAGTTTGGCATCAAACATGAATCTGGAATATGTTTTATTAGTAAACAAAGCAAAACAATATATTATGTACTAAAAGCTATTTTTGAAAATTTACAAAGTATTAATGCAATTCTTTTCAAAAACGTTTATTAGAACGATTTAAAAAGATTAAAATTTGATAAAATGTTTCAGCTATTTGCAGAATTTCCCCTCCTCGTCTATGACTCTATAACCAAGCAATGCAGAACAGTATGATAATAAAGTCTTCCGGGGAAAATATATATCTAACAGTATAAGTTCCATCGAAATCTATTTAACAGAATCTTTTAAAAAGGTTAAATTTTCATAATCGGGTTCATCTGATTATAGAAAAATTTACCTGAATTCAATAAATAATCAACGCATAATGTTATGTTACATACTGAAACCTTCCATGAGAAATTAGGCATCAGTACAAAATCGTTAAAATCCATTGAGCCAAATTCGAGTTATAACAGCTAAAATTAAATTTTCATTACAATCGCATTACAATAGAACTTAAATATGTTACCCTATTTTCCTAATATTACTTGCTATTTATATAAATTATTTTTCAATGTAAATAAATTTAACTTTTTCAAAAAAATGTATAACCGACTCCAAAAAAAAAAAGCGCTAAAAAGAATAAAATAATTCTATAAAATTCTCTAATGACAAATCGTTATCCAATAACCACACATTGACTATCATGTACCGGTATGAAACGGTTAAATTTAATGTATAGAATTTAATATCCACCAAACATAGGTTTTCCAGAGAATATTTTTTGCAAGAGATTAATTTACATATTTTTGATTTAATTTTTGAATATATACATATAAAAAGTAAGGAATTACTTTTTGAAGTTGGTGCCAAACAATCATAATCGATAATGATTTCCCCATTTTATTTATGGTACTAGACATAATATATCCAAAATTCTTACTATACTTAAGTCTATGAGAGCGTTCTTTTCAAATATCTCGCTCAAATTTTTAAATTTTTACATGATTTTTTTTTTTTTTTTTTTTTTTTTTTTTTTTTTTTTTTTTTTTTTTGCGTGGGATAGCTGAGGATATTCCACATCGTTTTTACTTACTACCTAGTTTTTACTTTTTCAATTTTCGTTTCAGATTAAAAAAAAAAATATTTTAAATTTCAAAACCGGATTAAGCGGTTCTGAAATTGAAACTATCATTATATAAAACATACAAATCGAAGAAGTAAAAACTAGGCCGGTTGTAGATCATCCTCGGCTATCCTATGCAAAAAAAAAATCATGTAAATATATTAAAATTTGAGCGAGATATTTGAAAAGAACACACCCATAGTCTTTACACTATCATCCGGGTCTTTTTCTGAAACTAGTGTAGTGCCTTAAGGTCCACATTGAAATCTACAGACTTCGTAAATGGGCATTGAAAAGCTGACAATCCATCAGTACACGTTAAAATTATTCTGAAAAATTACCTTTGTTTTTAAAGACTATCTATTTTCTGACTAATGAGAGCGATCTAAAAACGTCTATGGGGCGTTTTCATTGGTCAGAAAATAGATAGTCTTTAAAAACAGAGGTAATTTTTCAAGATATTTTAAACAGGATACACTGTTAAAAAATTGACCCTTTTGCTGCATCGTCCCTCCACCGCTAATATAGAAAACGATTACTTCAGCCTATTATGGAGCATTCTCATGGATCAAACGTGAGATATTCTATAAAAGCGGTGTAGTGACGATGCAGCAAAAGGGTCAGATTTTTTACACTTTAAAGTACGCGTACACTATCAGAGCGCGTCAAATTGCTTCTATGATTCAATGCACAGTTAAGTAATTCTAAATGTTCGTATGTATTAAAATACCCTTTTCAGTCATAAAAACTAAAAAGGAAGATATTATCAAAATCACACCATGATTCAACATGCGTCTATATGAAAGTAGCAATACTTGAAGTTAAAAATGTTCTTTGATAAACGCGGTTTTCCAAAGTACAGAAAACTTAAGAATTTTTATTCCAGAACTTGGCGGTAGTCGCCTGAACGAGTTTGTTTTATGGGTGAAAGAAGTTAACTAGCTTAACTTTAATGGTAAGCTTATCAAAATTTTTCGTTATTTATATTTGTCCAAATGTAAATCTAGCACATAGCAATGTACTTTAATCACTTTGTGAATCCGGCATAACAAGCACCCTGATACACAGACACTCTTGCTTTAACGTGTAAGGCTCTTTAGAGATGAATTTTCAGCTTTTCGATATCGAATTCTCATGTCTGGATCGATGTGGATCTTTCACTTTGGTGTATACGAGAATTGTTACAGCTAAGATTTCGTACTTTGAAAAAAAACTAGCATCTCTGCAACAGTGGCTAGGATCCAGAAGGATTATTCGCTGTTAAACAAAACAAGATTGACCAAACATAAGCCTTCATTTTTAAGAACTTTTCATTGTTCGAAGGAGAAAGTCTGGAATACATGGAGTGAAAATCTGCTATCGACACTAAAAAATTTGACCCTTTTGCTGCATCGTTACTCCATCGCTTTTATAGAATTTCTTTGTTTTGACCAATGAGAATGCTCCATAATGGAGCGAAGTAATCGTTTCTTATAAAAGCGATGGAGTGACGATACAGCAAAAGGGTTCAATTTTTTACAATGCAAGCAGTGCTAAAAATTTGTATCCTTTAAATTTGCAACGATGCTACTGAATTCCAAAGTGTCGATCACAGCGACATCTGCGGCATTTTCGTGATACATTATCTAGACTAGCAATAATTCTTGCATTTTTAGAAAATGTCCTGCAGATGTCGCTTCTATCTTTAAATTTCATTAGCATTGTTGCACATTTAAAGAATAGAACATTTTAGCGCTTTTTTTAAGTGTTACAGAGGGCGTGTTCAGCACAACTTACCGGTTACTTACCGACCAGTTACCGATTATAGACAAGTACGAAATGAAAATCAAAGCGAAGTGTGACGTCAGGTACAATTCAACAGAATAGTTTTCATTGATGCCACAATTTGCTTTCGTACTGCCCTACAATCGGTCGATAACATTGGTTACTTTTGTAAGTTGCTCTGAACACGCCCTGAGATAGCCGATTTCCACACTATACCCCCCTAGATGCTATATTTCCGGTTTCTTGCATAAGAGAACTTGTCCGGAATCCAGGTAGAATTTGCGGTGTTAGCGAAACTAGATTAACGAGTCAGAAGCCTGAATTTTAGCAAATTTTTCAATGTTTTAAATAAATTTTCTTGTTAATAAATCTCGTTTCGCAAACAGCGCAAAATTTATGTGAGTCCTAGCCCTCGTCCAGTTAGGATTTTGCACTTTCAACACTGTTAAAAATTTGAAACTTTTACTTTACCGTCTACCCATCGCTTTTATAGAAAATGATTACTTCATTGTATTATGGTGAATTCTCATTGGTCAAAATAGAGATATTCCATAAAAGCGGTGGAGTGACGATGTAGCAAAAACTTCAAACTTTTAACAGTGAAAAGATCGTATGCCTATATAAGTGTAACATAAAAGCATGCAAAAGGAACACTTCTAATTGGTCGATTGCTTCAAAATGAATTTGAAATTTAAAGTTTTATTTTTAAAAAAGTTATAATTATCAGATTTTTATGAAATTCGAATGGGACCACATGGGTCTCATACGCTTTCAAACAAAAAAAGAATTATCAAAATCGGTTCATATTTGCAAAAGTTATGCGTGAACAACAAATACATACAGGTCGAAATCATAACCTCCTCTTTGAAGTCGGTTAAAAATTCTCAAAAAAGTTGTAGTACGCTTAAAATTTCGGACCAAGGTCATAATCATGCCTTTTTGGCTTAGAATTAAATTATTTGGCGACAAAAATCACAAAAGTAAAATCAAAATCCTAATATTTTCGTATATATCCTATTATATGTTATTCTAAAATATTAAAGAATATCTTAGCATACTTAACGACATTTTTCTAAAATAAAATTTTTAATAAGTTTTCTCTTATCCAGGTGCCAAATATGGTCAACAAGTAGAATAAATCGCCAATTCATGTCCAATGGATTGAATTTGAAAATGAATACTTCTTTTAGGCATTAAAAACATTTCTTTCATATTTATAACTAATATATTTTAAAAAATATTATTTCGCATAAAAACTGCATTTTTAAAATTTCAAATAAAATCATTAATAATTTTTTTCATTTTATTTTTCAAGCTCATTGTATCTTTTAACTTCTAATTTACATAAACGTTTCAGTTTTCGACAAAATGATTGAATAATTTGCCGTTGTCAAAATCGTAATCTTATGCCAATGGTAAACTTTTAGTACAAAATAACAGAGCTTTTCATCCTAATTTTACAACCAATCTACGTACTACTTGACCAGTTTCAAAAGACCTGTCTTGGCATACTACCAAAATAATGAACTTTCCGAAGGTAGGGAAGCACTAGGAGGGGACGAAATTCCTCTTCATTTCCGACAAAAGCAATAGTAGGAAAAACTCCCTTTTCATTGCTCCCAGTCATATTATCAACAATAGACTCGTCTACCTCAGACCTATTACTCACGTGACCGATCTTTAATGCTTAGTTCAGCAGTAGAATAATGTACTATATCCGAAAACCTTCCTTAAAATAATATCTATCTAACATCATAGGTTGCGTCAAAATATTTGCAGTAGAATTGGAGAAGTAAACGGAAAACGCGAAATTTCCGTTTGTATTTTATATATATAAGTAGATTAAAAAAAATAGTAAGCATAATTACATAAAGGAAACATATTGAAATGATTCATAAATAGATTTCCAAATTCTATTTTCGTTATTTATGTAAAGTCACCAGAATTACTAATTTGAAGGGAATTCTGACTATTGATTGTGTTTAATTAGGAGAATTTTACATTCTT
This sequence comes from Maratus speculifer, assembly GCA_964019185.1. Taxonomy (NCBI): domain Eukaryota; kingdom Metazoa; phylum Arthropoda; class Arachnida; order Araneae; family Salticidae; genus Maratus; species Maratus speculifer. The sequence continues at coordinate 173,712,750 of OZ025297.1, read as the reverse complement.
TTATTCACATTTTTTGGAAATATATCATAATTATCATTAAATGATGTATCTATTTCATAATGTGGTATATCATAAAACCATAATTTTTTCGTAATATATTTATTTATTTATTTTATTTTATTTTTTATTTTATTTTTTAAGACCGGAGTTTTGACCATCTGACTTTTCCCGAGTAAATTTGATCGACAAGTTTCACGATATATCGCCAAGATTGTTGCCGTTCCCTGTGGTAACCCTTTCCATCCCCTGCGAATACGTAGTACTTACACAGAAATATTAATAAACCTAAAATAAATATAAATATAAAAAAAATATTCAAAAGACCAGTTCTTGATAGAACCAACTCTTGCAATTAATGGAATTAGTACTTAACTTCGAAATCTACCAGTACCTGTAGGCCGAGCTGTCATTAATTATATATATACATATACATATTACATCAAAAGATTTTTCTTAAATTATTGTTTTAATTATCATGTCTAATTTCGTTCGAATTCATGATAATTGAATCGTTAACGATAAAATTGATTTAGGGCATTTTTATTTTTAATTTATTCTTTAGTTTAAGAATAATAAATTGAAATAACATAAATAAAAAATCGAAATTATTTTTTCAGAAAATGTACTAACAAGGAAGGTCTCCATTGGGGGCATACTCAGAATTTTTTGAAAAAAAATACGAATTAAACTACTCATGTAGGTAATAAAGGATCAGTGAAAATTAGCGGCGGAATTACATTATTAGATATGTAAAAAAATAAAATAGTTTGGAATAATTGGCGTGAAAAGCTGAAAGCGACGCGGGATTTGGCGAGCAGTACATTTCCTCGCCAAAAGCAGACGATTTTAACGAATCTGAAAATTGATTTTAATTGACTTCACTGTTAAAAATCTGCAGCATTTACTGCAACGTCACTCCACTACTTTTATAGAATATCTTTCTTCTGACCAATGAGAATGCTCCATAGCACGGTGAATTGACCGATTCATACACTGTTAAAAATCTGCTGCATTTTGTTGCAACGCACTCCACCGCTTGTTTATAATATATCTATTCCAACTAATGAGAAAGCTCCATTTCACGGCCAAGTAACCGTTTTCTATACAAGCAAGGGAGTGCGTTGCATGAAAATGCAGCAGATTTTTAACAGTGTATTTTTTCAATTTGGAACAATTTTAATCAATTTAAATTGTATTTTAAATGATAAAATATATTAATTTCATTTTGTTATAAGTACATATAAACGTATATGACAAAATTACACTTAAAGTAAAGTAAAAATGCAAAACTAAAATTACTTAAACTAAACTTATTTAAATAAATTGAACATAGAAAGTTTTTTCTTTAAAAAGTATTCGAAGCGTAAAAGCGTATTTTTCAAAATTTCGTTTTTTCGCCAACCGAAAATAAATCCCCAAATAAACGAAATTTTTATTATTTTTTTACGGACGTTATTAGGAGGTTCCGCCGAAATTTCTTCTATAAACATATCTAACTATATGAGTAGAACATTCTGTAATTTTTTCAGATTTTTCTGAGTATGCCCGTATGGAGACCTTCCTTGTAAGCTCAATACTTGAACACGGAATTTGTTCGATTAAAGAAATTTGATTTTATCATGTTTAGATAATTTTAAGTGTTTGTAGTGTAGTTTTTCTGGTATTTCCTGAACTCGGAGAGGAGAATTGCTGTTGTCTTTTACTTTTTAATGCTTTACTGGCGACAAATTGCCGTCTGGTTTTTTTATGGATTTTCTCCTTACAGAGATGTGTACGAAAGAAATAAGTATTGCGATAATTTGCCAATTGCTTTTTTTTTTTTTTTTTTTTTTTTTTTTTTTTTTTTTTTAATCTATTTGTAAAATAATTGCTGTCCTTGGTAGAGAACTGAGAAAAATGAGGTATATCTGAATCTTTTTAGTGGTTGAATTCTACAACTTATTCGTTTTCTGATTGGTCCTTATTTAATGTCCAAAAATGAAATATTTCAGTTGCCATAATAACAAAAAAGTAGTATATTTTTTAAATAATAATAATTTGAAAACGAATTGTGACAAAGATTTAAAACAAATTTTATCTAAAAATGCATTTTTTTCTCTTCACAACGGTGTAAAAATTTTAAACGTACGATATTTAGAAATTTAAAACATTGCAGTTCCAAAAACTGTAAAACTGAAATTTAATTTTTTTATGATGGGTCCAGGAATATTAATGTTTTATCCATGTCGTACGTAATAAGAGGCATTTAGAAGTCAGGTTTATTAACTCCATCAAATTAAAATCAACATTTTTTACATTTAAATTTTCTTTTCTATAAACTATTTTTTTTCAATCCGTTTAGAAATATAAATGTTTAATGCATGACGTACATAATATATGACTCACTGTGATCATCCTGAAAATGATATTTTTTATTATTATTAATTTAAATATAGAATTTATTTTTAAGTCTTTTAAATTTGAGTCTTTTAAAATATCATTTTCCAAACAACCGTCGTAATTTGCTAAATTACATTTTAATTACATTTTTTTTCATGTTCTTCTTACAGAGATGTGTTAATAAGGAAGAAGTCAGAGTGGAATCGTGGATGAGAATCTAAGCAATAAACTTCAAAGTGAACTGAACATCTCGATGTTATAATGACCATCTTACTGTGTCATAAGACACTGTTGTGCCCATTCTCTCTAAAGCAGAATTTAAGCACTGCCAGCGTTCATATTTATTGCACACCTCTGCAGCTAAGCTTAGTTTAATTATGATTAGAAGGATAAATTTATTGTATGGATAAATTTGATTATCGTAATTGAGCAAACTTGTCCTTGAGGCTTAATCTACCATGCTAACTGTTGCACCACTATTTCAAAATACAGGCACTCGCAAACAGTATCTTTTTGAAGGAATATACTGGTGCTTTGATAGTTGGTAATTTAAATTAAAAATTATCAAACATTGTCTTCAAACGAATCACATCTCGCTATTACGAAAGCTTGTATTTTGAAATCAGGATGCAACACTTGTCATGGTAGATCACTCCCAAGGTCTGGTTCACACAATTGCGATCAGCGACATTGAATGAAGCTTGTTCTATGCCTAAAGAAAATAGTGAATATCCTTACTAATATTATAAATCGGAAAGTGAGTTTGTTTGTTTGTTTGTTTGTTTGTTTGTTCCGCTTTCACGCCGTAATTACTGAACCGATTGCTTTGAAATTTTGCAGACGTAAAGTTAGAAGTCCGGATTAAATAATAGGGTAATTTTTATTTATTTTATTCAAATATTTTCCTTAATAATTCAAAATTTAATTATTTTTCATACAAAATCAATAGGCATTTTTCAGATAAAATTTAACCATTTTCCTTTCCTGTTGCCAAGAAAATAAAAAATTGGAATAATAATTTTTCAGCGGCAATGAATTTTTAATAGAAAACTTCCACGCGAAAAACTATAATAAAATAATTTAAAAGAAAATAAATATGACGTCATGTTTGAAATAAAAATAAAAGGTGTATTTTTTATAATACATTTAACAAGGATATTTTTTTAGTTAATGGGAATTTTTGTGTAAAATATGGTGACATAAATTAAAAGGAAAAAGAATGAAAAAGAATTATATTTTTAATAAAATGGTTCGCTCATGAAAATGTGATGTCATAGTTGAAATAAAACAGGTACTTTATAGCAGTCGTTAAAAATACAAGGGGTATGAATATCAGTAGCTAATGGAGCGAGAAAAATAATGACGTCATATTTAAAATGAATCAGAAATATTTTTTACTTATACTAATTAATAAGTTATAAGTTACATACAAATGAATATTTTCATTCAAAACTCATAATTATCAATGGAAGAAATTTTTTGTGGGGAAAAGGTGGAAAATAAAATCACTGATTAATATATTTTTGGCTCGATTTTTTAACACTTTCGAATAAAGTTGAAAAGTTATTATGCTTTCGGTTTGTCTGTCTGTCTGGTCGCTTTCTAACTTTCGTAAATATACTCCGATTTCCATGAAATTTTTGGACGTTCTTAACGTTTACCTAGCACGAATACCTATTGAAAATAAAGTTTCTACCATGATTAGTTTATTTACAGGGATAGTCAAAAAATTTTCTTATATTATGGGGAAAAATCGTTTTAATTAAATTTTACGATGTTACAGCCTGTAGAACATATTCAAATTTATATGCATTTACAAAGTGCACTAAAATATGCATTTTGTAAAGTATGTAGTAAAAAGGGCACTTACTATTCATTTACAGGGTCAGACAGAAGAATTCCATTGCATAGGAATAAAGGGAGGAACAGTTTCCGACATATTTTAATTATGGTAAACGATTTCATGTATAATCAAATTGATATATGTTGCTGAGGCTTAATGTAAGTTATTTCATGCATAATACGAAGTGCATAGCATTTACAGGGACACACAAAAGATTTCAAATATTATATATTCTATCCGAAGTACTGTATATCATGGATGAAATGCATTTTGAATTATGATATGTGCTTTTAAGTTTCGCTAAATGTATGCATATTAAATGGAGAGTATAAATGGTAATAGTATAAATAGTTAAATTTAGATATACAGGGTTACACAAAAGATCTCGGAAAGATTACTGAATATGAGCGTAATTTACTTAAAGGTGGTTTTTAAATAAAATACGCATTTTTATTTTGAACTGCATTTAGTAAACTAAGAAATGTTTGTAGTATATATATAAAATGATAAACAGGGTCCCGCAAAGAACTGGATACAAGGTTGTCTTCGGATGATAATTTCTGAAAATGTAATTTAGGTAGTAATAAGAAATATTTTTGTTTGAAATAAATTTTAGAAAGATACTTTCGTGTATTAAAGGCACTTGGAAAACTACAGGGCTGAACAAAATAATTCAAGAATGTTTCTATCTATTAGTATTTATCGCTGAAAAGAAAATTTTGACCAGCAAATAAATTAGCAAATAGGGATTATCAAAAGTTTTTTTACCATAAATTCGCGATAAAAAGTTAATTACACATGCTTTTCACCATCGAAATTTTTTGCTTGATTGATCAATTATTTCTTCTTTAAATGTTATGTGAACGAAGTCACGGGTAACTGCTAGTTGTCTATATCTAAGAAAGTAACTAACTGCAACTTTTATTTGTTGAGTGATAGATATTTTGTACCAATGAAGCCATGTTGGTAGCTTGTCGAAAGATTTATTAATTATATTTTAAATGTTTTTAGTATTTTTAATTTTTATAAATTTTATTTTTTAATAGAGCGTGTCTTATTTTATTTATGTTTTGCATTTAAATGTATTCGAACAAACTACTGAACACAAAATGCTTAAAAATGCTTCTAGTTTCAATAAACTTATAGTTTTGCTGTTTATATTATGAAACGTAAAAAAACAATAGTTTTCCACATTTATTCAAGAATAGTTTAGAATATAAGAATAATAAAGTCAAGTACATAGATAAGTAAATAAATAAATAAAACCGAAATGGCTGCATTTTCTGTCTCATTCAACCAAACATCCCACTTTACTTACAGAGATCTATGTCAAGATGAATCTGCGAAAAATAGTTGCAGTTTTATCTAATGTAGTGATAGATTAAAAGAAAACCTAAACGAGAGTAGGAAAATAATCGTGTAACATTTGGAAAATGCTTCCGTTTCTCCAACTGCAGCAAATGGATCTCATAGATTTCAAAAGAAAATTGAATGTATTTGAGTGTAATTAGGAAATGTTTTTCGAAAAATGTGTTAAAGATTACCAAACGAATTATTATTTTTATTTTTTATCTTTTTTTTACGGGTGCGAAATATAAAAATTCTATGTATCACACGTTTATTATCACGGCCGCAACAGCATTTCTATAAATTATATTAATATTAAAGAATATTTTCTGTAATTTCTTTCCCATTCTTACTTATGATAGATAGGGGGAACGGGGGCACATTGATACATCCCCTCTGCAGCTCACAAGGTCATTACATGAAGATTCAAAACAGTTCCAAAAGGTGATACTAGTGTACTCAACTAGGTACAGAATGTCTTGGCATGATTCAGTAGTTTGACGAAATGGGACTTGTGATTTATTGTTTTTGTAGGTCAAAAGTAAATTTGAGCTGTACAATTGCAATGGTATTTATTATACAACTTTTCCAGTATTTTCAACTGAAAATAATTTCCTGGCAAGCAAAACAAGTCTTTATCAGTTCCTCATTCTTTGTTGTTAGGTAAATTATGAAGAGTTAGATTTGAGACTCATTTTATTCAAAATGACTGTATGGGGCACATTCATACACTCTATGTCGGGGCACATTGATACAACCTAAATCCTTTTTTACTTCATTTTTTCATTACCTTTTATTATTATTTTTTTACCATACACTCCTTAATCCAACCATTTTTCACCAAAAATTTCTAATACTAATTTTTGTTCAAGTGAAATAGCTCTAATTTTTTATATTAGAACATTTTATAGTATGCACACAGAAAATTTACGAACTTGCCCAAAAGCTAGTACTAGTAGAACTAATATAAAGGATGGCACACTGGCAAATCTCGAATTTATATCGATTCTCCAGAGAAAAAAGTATTTTCGACGTGAGAAATGTTAAGTAAGAGAAACAAACCGCAGAGCAGAAAAGGATAATTATATTATTAACAGAATTTTAACTATAATGATCCTTTATTTTCTGTTTATAAACCTATTTATAAACAGAAAACCTGGTAATTTTTTCATCTTTCCTAAGAAAGAAGATAATGCTGAGGTTGAAGTGCTACATATGACAAAATTACCACAGCCAACAATCAGACAAGGAATAGCCGGAACATCAGGTCATTATATATTTAATTTTGATTGCTTTAATATTGCTTAAAAATAAATTGTGAGTGATTTGAATTTCTTTAAAAAATATATAATGGTTCGCTAACTCATTTTCTATAAAAAATATTCATTGGTGTTATATTGTCGCCATTTTCTCAAACGTATCAAACTGTCCCATGAAGTATATCAACTGGCCCGGGGATGCGGCACATTTGTACAAATGACTTTTTTAATTTTTTTTAATTGTATACAAAAATACTATGTAAAACAATGATTGTACATTTTTGTAACATACTACACAATTTTTTCTGTCACCACATGAAAAAAAAAATTTGAATTTTCTACTTTCTTCACATCAAAAAAATTCTTAGAAAAAAAGGTGTATCAATGTGCCCCAGTTCCCCCTATCCTGAATTGCGATAAAAATAAATGAATTTCATATACTTTCACTTGATTATTTTGTAATTGAGCCTTCTAAAATAAATCAATTCCTGTTAGCTCATTTTACTAAAAATAGGACAGCTATGCATGAATTTTAATTAAAAATAACCTAAAACACGTGTATATTAAAGGAATTTTAATGTAAAAATAACTCACTAAGTTCATTATTAATATTATTCTTACTATCATCATTATATGCTGTCTTTACTTCAGAGGTAGTTCGACCTGCGATGTCACAGACCCTTTCCGGCGCAGTGTTGCCGGGTCGGCAACACCTAAAGTTCCCCCTGTTTAGAGACACAAAAACTCCGTGAATATTTCAAAAACCCCTCTAATGGCTACTTTAAATCTTTCTTATGAGTTCTAGATGGCAGCACCACAGAAATCAAATTATACTATTTTAAATAATAGGTAAAATAATTTACTCTAATACGAGCTTCAAAGCAATGCTCTTCTCACTGCGCTTATCAGTGCTGCACTTGCACGGTGTTACCACTTCGGCAACAGCTGTACAATTAAAATGGTTTGTGCAAACTTTGTAAAATTATACCTGTGTACTCCCCTACGCCTAAATAGATTGCCTAATTTTTTTCTTTAAATTACAACTTTAAAGAATAGTGCGTCGGAAAGGGTTAAAACACTCTGTATTAATAAATAAAAGAAGTTTCTTCATATACTAATAATTCATATGTTATATGCTTTTGTGCGATTCCACTGAATTATTTACAGGACAGTTCATTTTTAATCTTCAAAAGTGCTAGAAAAAGGATTCAATATCCTTATAATTTTGCAAACAAATCAAGCAAATTCTATGAAATTTTTGTTAAGTATAGTATTACTGATTACAATAAACAAAACAGATTAATGAAAAATATTTCATTAATTAAGGAAAGTTTAATTAAGTTATCTGTTACTTTTTTGTTGTTGTTTTCGTAATTACTATCTATGACTACACACCTGATATCTTGCATTAATTTTTCACTTATTAAATTTAATTACATTTTAATTTAAATATAACATTTTGTTTAAGACAAAGAATGAAATTTTTAAATTGTTTTCTTTTTTAGTTTTTTACAATTTATAATACAGTTTAAAAATAAAATTTGTAAATTATCTCTTAAAAAATACATATGTGTAGGATAATTTTAATATTTTAGTTCATGTTTTCTACAGAAGTTTTATATTGATACACTAAGAAAATTTCAACCCAATATTTTCAAAAGTTTAAGAGAAATCATGCGCGTAGTGATATTAATAGGGGTTGTGATATGGGCGTAAGATATAGATATGATTGATAGAAAAAGTATTTTAATCAATCTGTTAATTGTAACAAGTATATTATGTTAATCAAACAAAAATCACTAAATTTACTTTAGTAGTTAATTTATTAAAAGGTATGGAGTTTAAATTATTTTTCCAGCATTTGTGACTGGTTGAAGATAAACTGTGTTTAATATTTTATAAGATTATTATTTTATTAAATTGTATTTTTAAAATTTTATTGCAAAAACAGCAATCTAATATTCAAGAAGTTTTTTATTTACCTAATTCTAATATTATTAAGTTCAAGAAATATATGTAAAATTTTATAATGTATGCGAAGCCAATGAAAAATATTGGATACATTAAAAAATCACCGCCATTACTATAACGGCAACAGCATTTTTGTAATTAATATTATAGAATAACATTAATATTAAATAATATTTATTTATTAATATTAATTAATATTCATCTATGTACCGTGCACCGTTTTGGACTATCATATTCTACTGAAAGTCACAGATTCAGAAAAGATCGATTCAGAAGTTTGGGAAATATTCGAGAGAAAACTGGTTTGTTTCTCAATTACATTTGAAATTACATTTTTATTTTTTTCGCTGCATTCTAATTGTTTAAATGATCATAATAGATCAGGATGCTGCAGCACAAACAATTACCTCATAAAATTCACAGCTAAAATTCCAGATTCAGGTAACACTAGATTCGCATGTTAGAATGCATTTGAAAAACCGCTGTTAGCGGTTGACTTGTAGATTGTGGACTCGTGAATCCACTGTTGGCAGTTACCATTGTGTGCTCCCAGTCCTCTGACCCTTGTTTTGAGTTAATTGAAAATAATGAAACACAATGGTAAACTTACGAAGCAATTTCTAAAATCTGGTGTTCAGGAGTTTTCTTTCAAGATATACTTGGGAGACTGTTTTTACTTTAATATACTAATCTCGTTTTAATTAATAGAATTTCAGCCGTGAACTCGTGAAGGCGATTATTTGTTCTGCCGTTCCCCATTCTATAAATTTCGAGAATGAAAAAACAACAAAATATTTGCAAGTAACATCAGAAATTATCAAAAACTATTCAAATTCATTTTTCATGGCCATTATTATCTGAATAATTCTGAGAGAATCTTTGATTATTCACTAATCAGTGTGAATGTATTATTAATGCAGTAAATCTGTACCAATGTATCATTATCTGACACGACATTTATCTCTAAGCAACTATTAATTTGGAATCTCTCATGAATAACCTATAATTACAGATGTTATTATAGATTCAATAAACTAACTGTTTATTTGTGGAAAAGTTCAAAGTTGTACAAAATTAAGTTCAAAATTGGACGTCAAGCGTAGCAAAAGAGGTTCATTCTTACTATAAGAAAGATTTAAATAAATTCAGATCTTGATGTAATAGTATACAGTATAAATGCCGAAAAATTTTCGATGTCTCCGTAAATATTATCTAATTTCTATTATGCAAGAAGTAACTTTCAGTAAACTTCAGAAACATATATCAATTTCATACAATGTGAAATATATATAATATAATTAAAATGCGCCCCAAATATCCCCTCCCATTCATACCATTATGCAATTTTGTGTGGCTTTGTATATTCATAACAAATATTCTTATTCAAAGCAAATATTCGTAGATGCATACCCATTTTATTAAGCTCGAAAGAGGCTTTTACCATTAAAATTTGCTTGAAAGTATTTTTTTTCATTGGCCGTAAAGTAACGAAATACTTTTGATATTCCCTGTAATTGAACTATACATTGAACATATACATTGAATTAAACATTCATAAAATTTGAAATTATTTGACAAAAGTATGTAATAATTATACATTTTAAATTTCAAACGATTCGGTTGGGTAGTTTTTGCTTTTTTTATATGCGGGCAGACGGACAGATGGACCCACAGACAGACGGATGAACTGATTTTAATTGCTACGTATTTATATAACAATGCACATAATAATGAAATAATAAAAAAAAATATTTTTAGATAATAACATCAAAAAATTTCAGAACCTACTCCAAATCATTTTTCATGGGTATTGTTATCTGAATAATTCTGTGAGAATCTTTGATTATTCACTAATCAGTGTGAATTTATTATTAATTCAGTAAATCTGTAACAATCTATCATTATTTGAAATGATACATATCTCTATGCAATTATTAATTTGGAATCTCTCATGAATTATCTATAATTGCAGATTGTTCTGAAAAACGACATCAACCTTAACGGATTAATTACGACTAAAATAAACTTTTCTACCAAAAATTGAACCGACTTCAAAAACTACTGCAAAGTGGAAAATAATTTTTTAGATAATAGTAATAAGAAATTGAATTAAGAGCATAGCATTTACCATGCGTATTGCTATATTTATGTACATTAATTTGATTTTTTGGAGTCGGTGCCAGCCAAGCCAAGTTACATGTAATTTCAATAGCTACACATCCAAGTATCTACGAATTTTTTTTTACGATTTAATACTTAGTTAAAAAATTCGACCTTATTCTTTTACGATTTGCATTGGAAACTTAATTATAACTTTGAAATTGGTTTAGCTGGAACCGACTCCAAAAAATCAAATTAATGTACATAAATATAATAATACGCATGGTAAACACATCGCTCTTAATTTAATTTCTTATTAATATTATCTAAAAAATTATTTTTCACTTTGCAGTAGTTTTTGAAGTCGGTTCAATTTTTGGTAGAAAAGTTTATTTTTCTCTTTTTAGTTAAAAGTTAGCGATTTTTTGTAGTCGGTTAATAAAAATTATAATATGGGAAAAAATATTGTAAATTATATACGTATGTCAGGCGGGGGTTCGAACACACGCTCTCTTTCGAGAACCTGAACTTAAATCTTGCGCCTTAGAACGCAAGGCCATCTGGCTGCACGTATACCATCCTGACTACACTTCACTCAGCGACCTTATTCAACGTCCATGTTATTTTTAATTTGCAAGATATTCCTAATTGTATTAGATTTTACCTAATTACTAGAAAAATACTGAACCAATTTCGATGAAATGGAAGTGTTACAAATTTGCGTAACCTCTTTAATTTAACACAAAAACCAAATTATTTGGTTGGGTAGCTTCGGAGTAATTAGTGAACATACATAAAAAATATATACATACGCGTCGAATTAATAACTTTCTCCTTCTTTTTTGAATTTAGTTAATAAAAATTATAATACGGAAAAAAATATTGTAATTTATGTCAGGAGTGGGGTTCGAACCCACGCCCCCCTTTTGAGATCCAAAGCTTAAATCTGGCATCTTAGACCACTCGGCCTTCCTTATTGCACTCCATTTGGCGAGCTCATTCAACTTCCGTGTTACTTTAAATTTCCGAGAAATCACTAATTTTATTAGATTTTGCTTAATTACTGAAAAAGTACTGAACCAATTTCGATGAAATGGAAGTGGTGCCAATTCGAGAGTAACTTCTTTCATTTAATAATAAACCAAATTAATCGGTCGGATAGTTTCGGAGTTATTGGTGAACATGCATTTAAAAAAACATGCGAGTCGTATTGATAACCTCTTCCTCCTTTTTTTGAAGTCGTTAATAACAATTATTAAACAGAAAAAAATATTGCAAAATATACACTTATGTCAGGAGTGGTGCTCGAACACACGCTCTCTTTCGAGAACCAGAGCTTAAATTTAGCGCGTTAGACCACTCGGCCATCCTGACTGCATTCTAATCTGCGAGCTTATTCAACGTGCATGTTAATTTAATTTGCGAGAAATCACTAATTTTATTAGTTTTTGCCTAATTACTAAAAAAAGTAATGAACCAATTTCGACAAAATGGAAGTGGTACCAAATCGAGTGTAACCTCTTTCGTCTAACACACAAACCAAATTATTCGTTTGGATAGCTTCGGAGTAATCAGTGAACATACATAGAAAAAAATACATATGCGTCGAATTGACAACCTTCTCCTCTTTTTTTATCTCGGTTACAAATTATAATACGGAAATGATTATTGTACACCTTATGTCAGGAGTGAGGTTCGAACCCACGCTTTCATTCGAGAACCAGAGCCTTATTTCATCAGGCGCCTTAGACCGCTCGGCAATCCTTACTGTATTCCGTTCGGCGAACTTATTCAACGTTCATGTTACTTTTAATTTGCGATAAATCACTAATTTTATTAGAATTTGCCTAATAAATAAACAATTACTTAACTAATTTCGATGAAATGGAAGTGTTACCAATTTGATAATAACCTCTTTCATTTTACACAAATACTAGTTTAGTCGGTTGGATAGTTTCGGTGTAATCGGTGAACATGCATAGAAAATACATAAGCGTCGAATTGATAATAACCTCCTCTTCTTTTATTTAAGTCGGTTAAAAACTTATAATACGAAAAAAACACTCTATATTATACACGAACGTCTGGATTGGAGTTCGAACCCACGCTCTCTTTCGAGATTAAAGCGTAAATCAGCCGCCTTAGACCATTAGGCTATTCTGAGTGCCATCTATTCGGAGAGTTTATTCAAGGTCATTTTACTTTTCGCAAGTCTATTACTTTAATACTCTTTCACTGATAAAGTATTGAATCGATAAAAGATCTCTGATACTCTGTGCTAACGGTTAAATACAAAATATTCTTAATAGCAAAATTGGTATTTAATTTGTAAAATGTATATGTAAAAATTAAAATACGGAAAAGACTATTGTATACATGTATGTCAGAAGTGGGTCTCGAACCCACTCTCTTTCTTTAGAGAACCAGAGCTTAAATCTGGAGCCTTAGACCGCTCGGCCATTCTGTTTGCTCTCCATTCGGTAAAATTATTCAACACTTTTAATTAACAAAATATCTCTAATTATATTAGTTTTGCCTAATTACTAAAGAAGTACTGAACCAATTTCTATGAAACGGAAGTAGTACCAATTCGAGAGCAAGCTCTTTTATTTAACACCAAAACCAAACTAATCGGTTGTATAGTTTCGGAGTAATCGGTGAACATGCATAAAAAAAAAACACGCGTTGAATTGATAACCTCCTCTCCTTTTTGGAAGTCGGTTAATAAAAATTAACTCATATTTTGTTTTAAGTTAGTTGTGATAAACTTTAAATAAGACTTCAAAAACTTTTAAAATAGCTAAATGCAAAAGTGAAAATTATTCTAGCATTTACTTAAGTAGGAAAATTTTCTTTCAATCAGCATATTTTCATGATATAGAATAGAGTAATAAAAATTAATTCTAATCAAAACAGTCATTAATATATCTGCTCTGATAATTAACGACTAAACTAAAAATCCACACGTTTCGTTTTAAGTTAATCTTAATAAATTTAGAAACATAATTCAGATAGATGTTTAAAATAGCCAAATGCAATTGTATAAATTTGCTTGGTATTTTCTTTAATGTGAAAAAAAGTTGCATTGTAATCATATATTTTCATGATTTAAAACGACGTTTATTTGACTCCATTAGAGCAACACTGACTCTAATATTTAGATCCATTAACGATGTTTGTACTGTTTGGCAAAATGCCGTTTAGTGAAAGCCGAAAAAGACTTGAAAACACTATAAATTATTTTTATGGCTTTGTAGAATAATGAAATTTTGCGTGTAGAAACTTGTGTCTATTTCCATTACACGGCACATAATAAAAATTGAAAAATTACAACATATTTTTTCACATAATTCACAAACAAGATAAAAGGTATTTAAGTATGATACTTTCTTGAATTAAAAAGAAACATAAATATTTTGTACCTAGTATTTCATAAATTAACATGTATTTGAGAAATATCACAGATTTTACAATAATTATGATGATATTTTTAGTCTAAATATATCAAAAGGGTGCTCCCGGTCAAAATTTTAATCTTAGAATTAATTACTACAATTAATAAATTGCGTGTATAAATCTTGCTTTTCGGTTTCTATAGATTGAGTAAAATACACTTTTTAAAAATATATGAAATTCGTAAAATATTTTTAAACAGTTTTTAAATATGTATAAATACGGAATATAATTGTGAAAATTGCTTATCTACAGAAACCGAAATCGAATTTCGGTAATTTTTCTATTTTCGACTGAAAAAAATATGTCCAATATTATTAATTATTACACGCATAAAATATATATAATTATTAATTTTTTATACGTGTTTATTAAACCTGCGATTGAAGTAACTAATTTGGTTGTCACAAGATGACAGCTATTCCATTTACTCAGATCTATAGTGTCCGTTTACTGCCTGTGAAATATCCCACCAGTAAACTTAACTAAAAAAAAATCATCTTATTTTTTAAAATTATTGAGTAAAAATTTCTTTGACAAATGTGGTAAAAAATTCTATTTCTTTTAACTATTGTCAGTTTGGAGAGATGTTACAATCTTTTTACTGACACAGTTTTGGTTGTCACAATGTAACGGATCTTTTACCACAGAAGTAAACTCCTACCAGTAAAAGTGAATATTAGTTTTTGTCATTTTTTTAGTTTGAAGATTTTTATTAATCAGCCGTCTAATTAAAGAGGAATTGTCTGCATAATTTTATTGGTTAATGTTCGACGGAGTAGTAATGAATTCCTGCGAAAGCGGTCCCAGTTGAAGCTTCACTATTTTAAGGATATGTCAGTTACTCTTCCTTAATAGCTCCATGATTATTCTGCCATTAGATAATGTGTAGAAAATTAGTTTATAATGTCCAGAGCATTAAGAGTACCCATTTACGGGGGATATTTACTCATAATAAAGCAATTTCATCTCATGCACATGCTTTTCAATGCCACTAAGAGATAAATTAACGATTCTTTACGTATAGGTATTACTCATATATATATATATATATATATATATATATATATATATATATATAAGGGATTTCGAAAGAATATTTAGCCTTCCATGTTATAATGCCCATTATGAAAATTCAAGTAAAATTTTCACTACTATAATCCATGAAAACGATTATTATGAAACATGTTTTATGACTATCGCTATTTATCATTGTTAGTTTTATTTAAAGCATAAAGTTTTATTGTCGAAAGATGTATAATAATGTCAATAGCAATTTGACAAAATTAAATGCACCGCAGTTAGGCACGTAATTAATTTCGTTTTGTAAATAACTCTGTCACATTTCTAATCATATCGTTGCAAACACAACTAAAATTTGTCGCCAAAGTTGACTATAAACCCAATTACAAGAGATAAGGAAGAGTTTATTGGATACAAACTAGAGGTTTTTTTATGGAATCAGCGATCGAGATTGTTATTAAAGTTTAAGGTCACATGACTGCAACTGGTTTATATATTTAAAAAAAAAGCCGTGAAAATGATGTTCTTTTTAATTTTAAACAAATCACCCAGATTTAACAACCTACGTTTTTTTTAGTTTTAGTTTTCCTTTCAAATATGGGAATTAAAATTTGTGCTTTTACAGATTTGACTCTACTTACTCTGTTGAAATGGAAACATAAAAGACTACAGTGAACAGCCAGAAGAAAACGTATATTTCGAAATCTAAAATAATAAAGTGTGAGGTTGCTTTCATGTTCTTAGAATAAACATACATGAAACTGAAAAATCCAGAGTTCAAGAACAAAAATACCAAAATGAAAAGAGTAGTTAAATAAATCATGGAGATATGTATGTTTGACATTTGTTGTGTCTCAATATTTTATTAATCTGTAGCGACATTTTTACGAAAATTAAACTGATGAATGATCGATATTACATTATAGAGCTATGAAAATCTAAGTATTTATTCTAAAATTCAAAATTACTTATTAACGTACTTATTTATTAACTATTTGGAGAAATAGATGTTGTCGTCGATAGAGAATTGGGAAATCTGAAGTATATCTGAAACTTTTTATTGGCTTATTTCATTTTATTCGTTTATTTATATTTAATATCCAAAAATGGAATACTTCTGTTTTTTATTCGTTTTCTGATTGGTCTGTGTTTAATGTCCAAAAATGGAATACCTCTGTTGCCACGATGACAAAAATAAATAAATAAATAAAACTACAAAAAATTAATAACTTAAAACAAATTGAGATACCGTTTCCAAATAAATGTCATTTCAAAGTAATTTTTTTTCTGTGTTAAATTTACTTGTGTTAAATTCATATTTCATATACAGGGTGAGTCATAAATATCGAAACAATAGGCTATCTCCTTAAATATTGCCGTTAGATACATACTTCCAATTGCAAAAATTCATAAAAAAATGTGAAATTTTTGATAAGATAAATTGCGACTCCATGGGGAGTCTAGTTGAAAAGTTACGAAAATTAAATTTTTATACGGCCCCCGTAGGCCAAAAATTCCAATTAGGAAAACTTTCCTTATTCAGTCCTGAATAAGACACAAAAAGTTGCATCTTCATATCTCCAAAATTTGCAAAGTTATAGCCGTTTAAAAAATTCATCAGGTTTTAAGGGATTAGACACAAATTGAAATGCGCGCAATTCAAAAAACAATGTTACTTGAACAGTTCTAGAAAACGCGTAAAAAATCTATTTCTTGAGTTAGAATTTTGATTTTTTTTCTTTTTTTTGTGATGGTTAGCCTTATAATTTGCTAAGAAAATCACATTCTAAAATTTCTGTTACAATTTATAAAAGTTTCATGTGGTTAGTACTGGTTTAAATGGGACAATCAAAAATCGTTATAACGCGTAGCATTATTTATCGGATTTCAATTTCTTTCCATTTAATTAAAGATGAAAATCTGATTTTAGTTTTGTTCCAAGGTTTTTTTATATTAATTTTAAAACTAATAAAAACGTTTATTGAAAAAATAATATAACTTTTAAAAAATCATATTTTCAAAAGCAAACATTTTTTCAAAAGTAAACATTTTTTCAAATTTGCCGAAACAAAACTAAAGTAAAAAAATAAAAAATGACGTGTTTCAAGTCCTTTTTCTCTTAAAAATTTTCAACATTTAATAATTTAAATACAAGAAATATAAGAGGATAAAAATTTCATTATGCAGAAAAACGAAGTGTATTGATTAAATGTCCGTCAGTTATTTTTTAAAATGCATTTTCTAAGATGCAGATTAAGTCTTTTTTTTTTACCTCTGACAACTTCAGGCTTTTTATCGTCCTCTAGAGGATGTTAAAAAATCTGTATTCTGGACCCAGGTAGGGCCAGGACTGAGATGTTATTTTTTTCTGAAGACCCGCCAGGCCGGGCCTAGCGTACTTTTCATAAAGGAGGGGACTACTTCCTTCAACTTAGGAGCACTCTGGATGTAATTTTCAAACCAGTCTCGACAAAAACCGTATTAAAATCACTGTCTCTGACTGACTTAATACGTGCATGAAATAAATCAAATTCGGCTCAATCGATTTCTTTACGAAAAACATATAAATTTTAAAATCTTTATTTTACACACACACACATGCGTAAAAAAAAACTTTAAAATTCATTTTTTTAATTCAAAGGCTAAAAATTTAAATACAATAAAACCAGTGAAAAAAAATCTGTCTATGACGGAATTCCGTCTTAAACGGAAAAGATGTTGATCCTTGCAAAATAAAAGCCTGAAAAGAAAATAAGCTCCAATTGCATCTTCTAGGAAGAGCATCTGTCTATAACGTATTTTTTCTTTTCTATGTGATTCCGTCTTAAAAAAGTTTTAGTGTATGACATTTTTCAGAGTCTCCAACGCATGGGATATGGATTAACGATATTAAAATATAAGTGAAACATTTACATATAAATAGAGATTCATTGATAAAATAAATAAATTACAACCTTTGGCGCTTCTTTAATAATAAAAAATATAAATATAAAAAATGAAAAGCTATAAAACAATTTTTTGGTCAGAACTCCTCCATATGAAACATTTTTTCCCACGCCGAATTGAAAAACTATGTAGAAATTTGCGACTGAACCGGGCTATGATTTAATCTATTTTCAAGACCGGTCCGGGTTATGATGTTGACATTTTTTCAGGCCACGCCGAACTTTTTCCTCTATGAGACGGTTTGGGACCTGACCTAGATATTTTGACCCTGGCAAACGTCTGGTATACCAATTTAGTGTAAAAACTATACGCTGCTATTTTATGTCCAAAGAAAAAGCGCTATCTTAAACCGACATTTATTAAATTGCAATTTGTGAATGTTCCCTAATAAGCGTTGAAATTGAGTAAGGAAATCATAGTTTATAGGCAGGGAAAAGTGGTGTAAGTCAGGATTTTTTGAAGATTTTAGGATTTAATATCTCTGTGGGATTTTTAGTACGGAGATGAAATTTGTTTTGTTCAATTTAGGAATGGAAAAGGAATAATTTCCTAATTGGGAATTTTGTCCTACGGGGGCCGTATAAAAATTTTATTTTCGTATTTTTTCAAACAAACCCCCATGGAGTTGCAACTTATCTTATCAGAAAGTTCACCTTTTTTTTTTTTTTTTTTTTTTTTTTTTTTTTGATTTTTTGAATTTTTGAATTTTTGCAATTGGAAGTATGGTTTAGGGGCAATATTTGAGGAGATAGCCTATTGTTTCGATATTTATGACTCACCCTGTACATATCAAACATATTTTCCGAATAACGCGTTTCCTGAATTTTGCTTGAGTAAAAAAAAATTAAAAAAAATAAAATTTATAAACAAGCACAGATAGTAATATATTTTAAGGAATTTTTGAAAAAAAAAATTTCCGTAAAATTATATCTTATTTCTTTAACATGAATGATTAATATAGAAATTTAATTGAAAATAATAAAAATACATGCATATTATGTTTTTGCATATGATATTAAATATTTTATGATAAATAAATTTTAATTTTTTCCTATACGCAGAATTCTCTTTAAAACTGAATGGTGGATTCCCTACATCATCAATGTTCATAGCTATTAATTAAAAGTATTATATCGGATTAAATTCAGGATTATTTGTCACTTACTATGCTGCATTTAAAAAAAATATTTTATTACGAAAACATTATTTTCTTGTAATTAAAATGCGTCAAATTACAAACAATTCTGGTAAAACGTAAGTACAATAAATATAATAAACGATATAAATTGTTTAATATGTACCATATTAAATTTAATTTTTCACATCAGTGTAATTATACATTAAAACATAATGTTTGGATTTTTCTTTAAAAAGTAAACTGCATTTTACTTGGGAGAAGAGTATAGAACAGCTTTAAAACCATTTTGTACTACAAGTCCTCGTAAAAGAAAATTTAAATGCCAGTGACTTTAAAAGCTTACAATTTTGTTGACATTATGAAAGTAATTTAATTACGTTCAATTAATTAAGAGACGACAATGTTTTAAGATTAATATGTGACATCAAAGATGATGCTTGTAATTGTGTGCTGATACAGTGTTGTAAATTTTCTAACTTAATTTTTCTTTATTTAATAGAATTTGAAATTTAAATATTAGAAATGTATCAATTATATATGAAAATGTTGAATTGCCATAAAAGTCGTAAATATTTTTTTCTTTTTAGAACATTGTGTGCATTGCAGATTGTTGTTTATAAGACCTAAAATCTGTTTCAAAATGTATATTTCGTGCGTCTTAAAAAAGAAATAGTATGACGTAAGCACCTTTCATTACATTGAACATTGTTTAAAAATATTTTTAAAACAGGATATATCTGCAAATTAACAATTTAAACATTAGAAGACTGATATGAAGAATAATTGTTGAGAACGACAGTGCTGTGTTTATCATTGGATTTATATACAGGGTGTCCCAAAAGGTCGTTTACAAACTTAACATGCTGGTCTGTCATATCATGATGAAAAATATTAAATAGGAAACTAAGGGTCCCAAACGTCTTCCAAAGGAGATATGCGCCATTAAAGTTTAGGGCCAAAAATTCAAATGATTATAAAAAAACAGAAAAATTGGTCGATTCGTTTGCGGTTTTCACTAAAACTATTCTTTATGTCAGTATTTTCTTGAAAATAAATTATAAAGATAAATTTCAAAAAATGTCGATAAGAGTGCGCTTTAGACTTTGGAGTAACGATAAACTAGTTTTTACCATTATTTTTTGCATCTCATTAAATTTTTTTAGAAGCTTAGGCATAAAGTTAAATTTTGAGCTCAAAATCTAAATCGTTGGAAGTGATTAAGTAGTGCAAACTGAATTGCGGGGAGAAGTTCAAATTTCAAATGATTATAAAAAACGGAAAAACTGGTCAATTGATTTGCGATTTTCACTAAAATTATTTTTTATGTCAGTATTATCTTGAAAATAATTTATAAAGATAAAATTCAAAAAATACCGATACAGGGCGCTTTAGACTTTGGAGTAACGTACAACTATTTTTTTCCGTTATTTTTTGCATCTCATAAATGTTTTTAGAAGCTTAGACATAAACTTAAATTTTGAGTTGAAAATCTGAATCGTTGGGAGTGGTGAAGTAGCGCAATCTGAACTGTGTTCAATGGTGGTGGGGAGGTTCAAATTTCAAATGATTATAACAAACGGAAAAATTGGTCGGTTTTCGCTAAAATTGTTCTTTATGTCAATATTTCCTTGAAAATAAATTTTAAAGATAAATTAAAAAAATCCGTTAGAGGGCGCCTTAAACTCAGGAATAACCAACAATTATTTTTAACTTTTTTTTTTAAATCTAATTAAATGCTTGCAAACGTTTAGACTTAAATTTTGTGCTCAAAATCTAAATCGATAGGAAGGGTTAAGAAGCGCAAACTGAACTGTGTTCAGGAGTTGAAATGTTATTTTCCCCACCCCTAGAACGCAGTTCGATTTTTGGCCGCTTAATTACTCACAACGATGTAGATTTTGAGCACAAAATTTAAGTTTGAACTTTTACAAGCATTTTATTAGATGCAAAAAATAACGGTTAAAAATAGTTGTTGTTTACTGTAAATTTTAAGGCGCCCTCTGACGGAATTTTTTGAAAGATATTTGTAAAATTTATTTTCAAGAAAATATTGATATAAAGAATAGTTTTAGCGAAAACCGACCAATTTTTCTGTTTTTTATAATCATTTGAAATTTGAACCTCCCTACCCCCATTAAAGACAGTTCAGTATGCGCTACTTAACCACTCCCAACGATTCAGATTTTTATCTCAAAATTTAAGTTTATGTCTGAGCTTCTAAAAAAATTTATGAGATGCTAGAAATAACGGAAAAAAATAGTTGAACGTTACTCCAAAGTCAAAAGCGCCCCCTATCGGCATTTTTTGAATTTTATCTTTATAAATTATTTTCAAGATAATACTGACATAAAAAATAATTTTAGTGAAAATCGCAAATCAATTGACCAATTTTTCCTTTTTTTTATAATCATTTGAAATTTGAACCTCCCCCCACAATTCAGTTTGCGCTACTTAACCACTTTCAACTATTTAAATTTTGAGCTCAAAATTTAAGTTTTTGTCTAAGCTTCTAAAAAAGTTTAATGAGATGCAAAAGATAATGGTAAATCTAGTTTATCGTTACTCCAAAGTCTAAAGCGCCCTCTATCGACATTTTTTGAAATTTATCTTTATAATTTATTCTTAAGAAAATACTGACAAAAAGAATAGTTTTAGTGAAAACCGCAAATGAATCGACTAATTTTTCTGTTTTTTATAATCATTTGAATTTTTGGACCCAAAACTTTAATGGCGCATATCTCCTTTGGAAGACGTTTGGGACACTTAGTTTCCTATTTAATATTTTTCATCATGATATGACGGACCAGCATGTTAAGTTTGTAAACGACCTTTTGGGACACCCTGTATAAGGAAACAAGTTAGGGAGTCTTTAACAAGATTTTGAGACTAGATGCAGAATTGTATCTCATGCAAAAAGAATTTCTTAATTCTTATGCTTTTTGGAAGAGAAATATGCTTTTCTTTAAAAAAAAATGACTTTGTATATTTATGCAGTTTTTTTTTTTTATTTAAAATGTTTTTTTTCCTAAAAATTGAAAATTCCGCATATTTCTAACTTCTAACATTTCCATACATAATCCTAGACAAATTTCTTTTTTAATTTATATTGACTATACTCTATGAAATAAGAAACAAATCTTAGCATAAAAACTTACAGTTCAGGAGCATTTTAGGGAAGCAATTTATATGTATATGAAAATATAATTGCTACACTTAAAAAAAGCATAATTATTAATATATATTTTCAGCAAACTGTTACAATGCATGTCAAATAACCATTCTAATACACAAAAAAGTTCCACAAAAAATGCTATTGTCGTTTTTTATACAAAATAAACTATTATGGGACATTTTAAAATATGACATAACTATTCGTTATTTTAAAAATAAAAAAAATGGATGAATTTAATGTTCTTTTGAAAACGAAAATTGAATATATCTATTTGAAATTTTGATGAATAAATTTACCACTTTTAAATGGATCATTTAAAACTAGAAGAATTGGTTTTAATGAGCACTTTGACCGTGAAAAAATTTTTGGTAAAATTAAATTCTTAGATAAAATTTAAAGAATATATATAATTTTTATATTTTAAAAATCACGTCTTTCATTAGTCCCTAAATATGTTTTACCCGTTTTTTCTCAAAATTCTCGCTGACAAAAAGGTCTATATACTGTACAATATACATTTTTTATCGAAAGAATTTATACAGATAATAGAAACTTAGAATGCTTTATTTTAAAATTTTTAAGAAGCAGAAAAAATAAAACAATTTTCAGTTCAGTTCTTTGTACGTCTTTTCAAATTAAACACTTTTACCACTTAGCATATTTGTCACATACGATTTATACAGGATAATTTCAAAAGTTTATAAATAATTGTCTTAACTCGAATTAACTGTGGCACTTGTATTCATAAATTACAATAACAAAACTCGATATGAAAAAAATAATAATACTACGAAAACATAAATTATTACATCAAGATTGTATTTAAAATACGTCTTTTTTACAAACTTACTCTTCTGTTAACACAATAAAAATGTCACAGCATTCATGCCACGTTACCTTTTAACACCCATTTAAATTCGTCTAAAATCTAAAATCTAAAATGTAAGCTTTAAAAACATTGTAAATTGAGTCTCGAATACTGCTTTAGTAATACGTGAGTTTTTTTTAGAGCAGCTTCTGACGTATTAAATTTTCAGTTTACAAAGAACTGCTTCATTTTAAACGTATTTTCTATTTGCCCTCTATTTCAGTGAAGTTGTTTGTTTCTGTGTTCTTTTTCTGTTGTTTATAATTTGTGAAAATCATATCAAAACTCTAATAAACTTTTAATATGCATATCAAGAATCGAAAACTTTTATGCTGGTTTGTTGAAGAAACAAAACGAAAATACTTCTGGATTAAAAATTTATATTACAAATAATATTGCTGACACATAATATGTAATATATGTACCATTTAATTTACACATAAACAACATATACAATATTTTATATTATTCGGTAAAATATAGTATTTCGCATGTTTTTTTACATACTTTTTTTTATTTCGTATTAGAAAACGAAAAATTAAGTTTACAATCTGCTTTTGAAATTTAAAATGAACTAAACAAAAGATAAAAACTTCAGAAGCTTTGCATCAAGCAAAATTTTTCTTTGGCTTCAATCATTATTTTTTAAGCTTACCATTAATTATTTCATCACAGAAATAAACTCATTACATGAGCTATATACTAATGTGGTATACTAACTAATCACAAGCTTCTAACCACAACGCAGAGAAAGAATTTACAAATAATCGTTCGTTGCTTGACGGATCACCGCGTCTAGACTAAATTCTCGTGATAAGCTTGATTAGGTGTGGTGCCCAGGGAGAAAACACTACTAAGTCTCATTTTTAGACACGACGTAGGATAAAACTTGTGCCTGGTATCAGCGGATCTAAGTAGTAACAGACTTAAGCAAAAAAGACATTTCTATATTAGGTTCGTAGAAAAAGACATGGACCTAGGTGTCTCAGGCTTTGCTTATGAACAAAGACTGTTGCTGTGATAGTAATGTATCCACTATTATTATATGGAGAGAGAATGAGAGTAATCTTTTCAAGCAAGTGCTGAAATGTTTTATTTTAAATCTACCATGAAGGAGTCTCAGAATGTCACAATCCTCTTGTATGATATTAGATGGTATAGAGATAAAAGCACTTATTTCAGCTCTTAAAATATCAATAAATTAATTCCATAATTACATACACAGATTTCATTTGACGAGAAGTTAGTTAATAGCTGTACACTGTGAATCGAAAAAAATTATCTTCTTACCAAACTAGGCAATTTTTACATACCTATATTCCAAACAGATCTCCACGCTTTCAGCTGATGGAAAAGCTCGGGACAGCAAGAAACATACCACTGATCATTTTCCCTAAACTAGAATTTTAAAAAAGAGTAGCCAAAAAAAAAGAAAAAAAAAAAAAAAAAAAAAAGGATAGAAAATAATAAATAAAACATGTATATATATACGACAGTACTTATAATAATTTACAGTTCCTAGCATCATAATTTTTCTGTGTAGTCTTTAAAACACGCTGCTTTATGCATTTGTTTTATACGTCATAAATAAACTTTTAAAAATCTAAAAGAGTTTTTAGAAACTAAAGTGTAAAGCATAAAAATTAATGCATTTAAAACAGAAATATTGTTTGACGTTATTTTTCACAGTTCTAGCGTTTTTTTTGGCAAACATTTACACTAATTTATATATATATATATATATATATATATATATATATATATATAATGTTATTATTATGTTTTTTTAATCTCATATAATTTAGCCTTGGAATTGAATTCAAATTTTTAAATGAAAACAAAAAGTGTAATTTATTTTTTAACAGAGATTAATAATATAATTATATTTTTCATTTAATAACAAGGGACTTTTTTCAGTGCATACTAGTAAATGACAAGTAATAACATTGGCGTATACTTTGTATAAAGGAATGAAATTTTACTGTTTTCTATATTTATAAGAAAGTATTGGATTCGTAAACATTTTCAAAATTGTGTTTTTTATGGATTTACACACTTTAGGGGTCAAAGAACCCGACAAAAATGTTTTTACAAAATGTCTGTCAGTGAATCTGTTAGTCAGTCTGTCTGTACGTGACAAACAAAATTGAGGGCGGTTTATCTCAATAACTAATTAACGGAATTTCACAAAACTTGAGATTCCGTTAGAACTTGATACAAACTAGATCTGATTAGTTTTTAGTGCCTATCGCTCAATAGGTGTCGATTCTATGCTGCATTATTCACAATTTCTACAATAGCTATGTTTTAAGAGCTAAGGAATGAATTTTTATAAAACTTTAGATTTAGTTAATACGTGGTAAAACATGATGCTGATTACATATTGGTACAAATTGCTCAACAGGTCGCGTTCTCATGGTGCATTATTCGTGATTATTGTAAAAGTTCTATTTCAAGAACTAACGCACTGAATTTCTTAAAACTTTAGTTTTTTTTAAGACCTCGATATAAGCAAGATCTGTTTAGATTTTGGTGTGTATAGCTCAACAGGTGGCGATGCTATGTTGCATTATTTACAATTTTCACAATCGTCATTTCTCAGGAACGAATTTATGGATTTTCATAAAACTTCATATTGAGTAAGTACTTGATATAACATGGTACGGATTACACTCTAGTACAAATTGCTCAACAGGTGGCGCAAGGATGGTGCATTATTCGTGACTATCGCAATAACTCAATTTCAAGAACTAATGCATGAAATTTTCTAAAATACCAGATTAGTGTTGTTTAGCTCTTGGTGTAAATCTTCATAGTGATGGAGCTGCTATGCTGCACTTTTCACGATTTCGCAATAAATGTATCCCAAGAACTAATGCATTGATTTTCATCAAACTTTAGATTAAGTTAGTACCTAACAAAAAAATACACCTGATTAGTTTTTGGTGTACATCACCCAATATGTGGCGTTGTTATCCAGATATTTTTTAAAGATTTTGCAATAGCGCTATCTCAAAAACTAATATTCAGATTTTCATCAAACTTCCGATTGCTTTATAAGTCGGCATAAGTTGTTGCTGACTAGAATTTGGTTGAAACCATCTTACTTTGGGCACTTCTATGCTCCATTTTTCAGGAGGTATTAATATGCATAATCTGACAACATAAATACATAAATTGCAACATCTGTGACTAGTCATGTATTATCTTTGACAATTACATGAATTTTATTTTATTTAAGTTTTTTATCAATAAATTTAATGAAATACATTGTTATATATCATAACATTGCATATTTGCATTTAACATTTAACAAATTTCTAAAATTATTAATAAAAGTTAATTGAGTATTAATTTTGAATGAGATGACAACTCCAGCTTTGCATTTTTGCTAAAATTACGTTACTTTGATACCAAAGATATCTTTAAATTATGTAGATCCTTTTATATATTGAACAGCGTCATGAAATATATAGACACATAGAATTTGAATTTCAAGAAACTGATACATAAATTGCCCAATAAAACTGTCTAATATGAAAATATATTAAAAACGGAATTTTTTTATTACATAAAGAAGTTTTCTTTTTGTTTAAGAATATTTCTTAGAACAGGAAATGAAGCCCTATTCATAAAAAGTAACTTGTTATTTTAATATTAGGCAATAAAATAAATCATATCATCAGATATTTATTGGAGGATGTCTGGAAAAACTGCTACTTTATATTACAAAAAATAAGAGTTATAATATGTGCATAGATCTTTGATATTTCTTCGAGAAAATTTTTGTGTCGATTTAAAAATATAGCTATAAGGAAATTAACTTTATTTTTCTATTATAGCAAAAAAAAAAAAAGAAATATATCATATCCAACTCTTATTTATTTTATTAAAGTTTGGTATAATATCTATTTTGGAATATAAAATACTGTTTTTCAAAATATTTCATGATTGCAGTGACGTAACCATGTCTTAAGGGGAATAGGCCTTTTAAAAACTCATAGAATTATTGAGGGATAAGTAGAAAATAAATTTTACTTATTATTTTTATATATATTTACTTTAAACCAAAAACAACAAAACCAATTCACGAAGCAAAACTAAAACCAAAACCAAAGCGATTGTCTTTAAAAGTTCAAGACTATTAGAAATCTAAACTTAACGAACTAATCCAATCCGAAAAACAACAACAGTAAAACCGAATCCAAAACCGAGTTTGTTTTCGGAAATCGGAAAACCAAACCAAGACAACAATACCAAATCGTAAACCAATGTGAATCAATCGTCAATTAACAGAGTATAGGTACCGTATGCAGTACAGTGTGAAGAACGGGCCGTTGCCCGCAATTAGTACAGAAGGAGAACACAATTTCTTGTTTCAGAAACCTATCAGCGCCATCTTTCGGAATCCTTGAGTAAAACTTTAGCTTTTTACCTTGAAGTTGCGGAATGCTCCATACAAACTTCCACTTCCCCCCCCCCATTTTATTGATCTGGGGTTTAGAAAGAGACAAAAAAGTAGATTATGTCCCTCTCCATCCCTTGAACTATCTCCACTTAAAAAATCACGTCAATTCGTTGCTCCGTTTTGCCATGAAAAACGGACAAACAAACAGACACACACACTTACACTTTCCCATTTATAATATTAGTATGAATTGATCGTTTTCTTTTCGACTTCAGTGAATGACTCATATTGTCTCAAGACTGTTTAAGGACGGTTTTTTGATTATTTACTGTGTCAATTAGCAACACACCAGGAATGAATTTGGATTAGTTGTTTATAATATAGATATTGTCTTGTTTAAATTTATATCTTATATTTTTGGTTGTAGCAATGTGGCCGAACGGTTCTGAAACCTGTAATATGTAGGCATCGAGTGTTTAACATTTGGTTTGTTATTCACTGTCCCACTGCCACTAAAACATATGTTATATATATTTGTTGGATGCTAATCTGATTTTGAAATATAACCCACTGCCGAGGAGCCGAAGCCTATTTTTTCATAGTTTTTTCTCAATTTTCTTTCTGATTTTTTTTACTTTTTTTATTTTTTGATTTTTTGTTAGGCCAGAAGTTGTGCTAGTTAAGGCTATCTATATTTTTTTTGATGGTTTATATAAAATTTAGGTGTTTTACTGCAGCATTTTTGCGCATTTCACATAAGTATGTTTTTGTTGATGTTGTTGTTGGTTGATAACGAATCGCTTTTATATATGAGGACCCCAGAAGCCAAGGGGTACAAGTGACAAAATTTTGATTTGGAGTAAATTGAGTTTAAAGATAATTGATGTTGAGTTTAAAGATAATTGATGGAACATCAATAACAATTGAGTGAATTGAAATAGGAAATATTTGCTTGTTGCATTCTGGTCTTTGAACTCTTATTTCAATAACAGTTAAAAAATAAAGTACAATTTTCTTTAAATGTATAATTAATCAATATTGTTTGTTTTTCCAAAAAAGTGGTTTGCCTCTATAACTCAGCAAATAATAAGAAAATCACTTATATTTCTTTATTTGAAATGAAAAAAGCATATTTTTAGGTCTTCTGTGTGTTTAGTTTATTTTTTTCAATTTTGTCACTTATATTCCTTGGCTTCTGGGGTCCTCATATATAATGAATGAACAACTAGGAAAAACATTAATGTGAACCATTTTCAGAAAATATTACGTGCTATTTCCTACCGTATCAGAAAATATTACTTTTTATCTATATCTACCCCACAAACACATGACTTACGGCCGACAGGCGATTTCATTGCGGCCAGAAGGAGTTAAGGCCATTTGTAACAAAACAATGCGGTACCGCAAATGACCCGCCGCTAGTTGTGGCAGCTACCGCCGAGCCAGTAACGGATCGGCGATGAGAGAACAGTTACATTTACTTTGCCGATCAACTCCTAAGGGTCAATTTCTGGCAATAGTGTAATGGCGTTTCATACTTCAGAAAGAAGAGGGCCATTATAATCTAACCAGCATTTTTATTTAAAAGAGAAAGGATATTTTTGGTCTTCATTTCTTTCAAAAACTACTTCAAATCTGAGTTTTGCTAAACATATAAATATGTTGTAAGGTTTATATTTAAGACAGTTAAACACATGACATAATTTTATTTAATTTAAAAATATTTTTTGAAAATAATAAATATTGTTCCCAAAATGTATACATATTCCAAATAATTTTTTCAGGTGCCCTTTTGCATTCATTATTTATAAAAAATAACTAAAAGAATATAAATAAATATTTAAAATACATTAAAATAATTTAAAATAAATATTAAAATAGAAAAAGCCTTTAGATTGTGCCTAAATCGTCTCTGTCTCTTCCCCCCCATCTATCTGTAAAGCAAAAGGAAAGCTTTATTTTATTTTACTTTTATAAACTCAAAAATGGAAAAATTGTTTAAAAAAAAAAAAAAAAAAAAAAAAGGAATTTTGATTTTTTTTTGCCTTTGCAAGCGGGTTGGAAGGCAGGGGTTATGGAGCTGATAATTTTCCCTTAAAATGAATAATGTTTCAGTAGAACAATACATTTTTTTTAATTCTTTTGTTCATTTTGTATCAAAAGTGTTTTACTTTTTTCCTGCGTAAAAACATGCTTTTGATACATTTTGTTACATAAATTACTTTCTTATGCATTTAAATATTTTTGTACAGAAATGAATGAAAATTGATTTTGCAATCAAACAACTTTTTTCATTTCTTTATAAATGTGTATATCTGAAATGGTATCCACACTTCCATACATTTTTGTTCACTGGCGCCTTTTTACACTCATCATTAAAAAATAACAGAAAGAAAAGGGAAAATATTTAAAATAGATTAAAATATTTTAAAATAAATATTAAAACAGAAAAACGTACGTCTATAAAAGTAAATTTCAGAAAAGGTAGCAGATCTCTTACAATATTCTGTCAAGTTTGAGGTTTTGTACCAAGTATCCGGACGCGACAGCGCAGGAAATTGTGAAAAGTGAAAATCATAAAAATTCAACAATATGTAATTCATGCATATATTTAAAAAAAATTAAAGGAAAACTGCTCGATGAAAAATCGCTTTAATGAACTTTCAACTTAAAAATACAAAATGTGTCATAAAGTTTCGGGCCATTGAGTGGTGAAAAAAAAAAAAAACATTTTTTTAAACATTTTTTTTTTAATTTAAAACCTTAGCGCACTAGAATCTCAGTTTAAGGAAGGATTTTTCAATGATTTCTTTAAATTCACTAAAGGTCGTATTATCATTTCTTGAAATTGCTTTCTTAGAGAAATAAATGTATGCCTAAAACTGAGATAAAAATATTTTACAGATATGCATATTTTTTAACTCTTACTTCTATAATATGATTTTTTTGTTTTGTTTCAAAACATCATATAATCTTTTATTTATAAAAAGGTGATTCAACTGCAGTAATACCTGTGTGAGGCGGACACTGTGTAAGACGGAAATCTATCTATCTCGCAAAAATTTTCAAGTCTCTGCGAATCTACAGACATAGAGTAAAATTTGTTTAAGGCGGAATATTGTCTACAACGGGAAATTTTCTCGATTCCAATCTATTTCGCCTTAGACAGAGTTACTGTACTTGAAATTCTGAAGAATTGTTTGTAAATTTGAGAAACGTCTCGTTAAAAAAGGGTTGTAAAAAGATTTCCCATCTTCCTCCCTCTCTCACGGTTTTCAAGGGCACGCCAGTGACCTCTTATTTTTCGCTGACTCACTCATCCCCCCACCCAGATGTTGTCAAGTATCTATTTGTTATTTAGACTTCATTCCTGCCGGTCGTTAGGCTATCGCTAGCTCGCAGGTGCTAGCTTGTGGCCGTTTTAATTCTGAAAGTAAGAGGTATTTACACGGAAAATATTGTAAGTCTTAATTTTTTGTCTATTCATTAAAGATTTTTAACTCTGAAATATTTTTTGCATCATTTTATTGTATTTGTTTTTGTATTAGAACGGCATAAAAAGAAGGTAAATGTTAGCATTATTAGCTTTTATGATTTTAGAGGACCCAAAGTAGCTTTTGTCTGCTACTTTTTGATTTTTAAACACATTTTGGTTTACGAAAAGGTAGAATAACATTTATTTAATATATATTAACTGTAGTTTTCTCCAAAATAATGCAAAATTTTATTTAGTTTGTAGCAGTAAACTGATTTTTTTTGTTTCAATAAATGTTTTGTAGTGGGGATTATATAAATTGATTTTAAACATTGTGCATTTTTGATACTACTTTCTTAATATTTTAGTTTAATTAAAATTAATTGTTTCCATATGATTTTTCTTTCTTTTTTATTCAACTTTCAAAGAAAAGGGTCCCCCCCCTCTAAGTCCGGATAATAATTTATCCGTGGTGAAAATGCCATTAAAAGCAACAACTAAATAATTTTAATGCAAAAAAGAAAATGAGTAAAGGAAAAAGTCAATATTA
The DNA here is from genome assembly GCA_964019185.1 of Maratus speculifer. NCBI lineage: Eukaryota > Metazoa > Arthropoda > Arachnida > Araneae > Salticidae > Maratus > Maratus speculifer. The sequence continues at coordinate 173,680,818 of OZ025297.1, read as the reverse complement.
ATTGCTCGAAATACTTTCGAAACACGAAACATGATTTTATCTATATATATATGTATACAAAAAAAAAAGTTTCGTGACTTATGTAAACATCAAACGGTATATTTTATTTATTTTTAAATACCTGTGTTATTTTCTTCTTTTTTTTTCTTTTTCTTTTCTTCTTTTTCTTTCTTTTTTTTTGAAAATGATGCAAAAATTATTGTGATTTCATGTACTTTAATGAATGGACAGACTTAACAATAAGCTAAACAAAACACCACATACATACATAAAATAGATCTATTTTAATATAAAGTACATAATAAATCATATTAAGAATATATGTTATTTAGGCGTAAGTTCAAAATGTGTTGAATAAAAAATAATTGTTGAATAATTGCTTGAATAACAAATGTTTTTTCATGAAAAATAAATAAAGTAATAATGATTTCGGTTCATTTTTCAAAAATGTATAAATTTATTTATCTTGAGCTCATTGAAAATACAATGTTTGGCATACTAATTTTATTTTTCAAATTGTATATGAAATGCAACTGTTTATAAATTGCATTATTTATATATATATATATTTAATGCATAATAGAATAAATACACAAATTATTAAATTCAATATGAAGTATTGTATTTTGGAAAATTTTCGAAAATTCAAGAAAAGTAAATTTATATATACATATATTTTATTGTACCTAAATTATTCTTAATATATTTATTTTTCATGCAAAAACATTTAATTATTCAAGCAGTTCTTTAACAGATATTTTTTATTAAATAGATTTTGAATTTATGCTTAAATAATTTTTATGGCATGGTAGTGGCAGGCTTTTGGATAGAATAAATCATAAAGGGCTCTTTTGTGGGCAGCTTTTGGCTAAACTTAATTCTTACAAAACACAAATGGCATGGCTAGGGCACACTTATGGCTAGCTCTGATTGTTTATGGCCTTTAAAAGAATAACTGTGGCAAGTTTGAGGCTGTCTGATATTTTGATAAAAAGTTTATGGCACATTTGGGGGCCTCATCTTGTGGACGAATTCTGGCCGGCGTGACAGTTTTTTGACGGAGCCGTTACGGCAAAGGATGGCGGGCCGTCACCAAACACTTTGGGCCAACGTTAACGACACCTTTAATGGCCCACAAGTTATGTGTTTGTTGGGTACGTACTATCTCCTACCTTATCAGAAATTATTATGTTTTATCTATATCTACGTACTATCTTTACCTGTGCGACACAATACGTCACACATAGTGTTTTGAGAAAGTATAAATGGAGAACCTTGTAGATGAGAGGAAAAGGTAATTTGTGGATATTTTTTCTTTATTATTATTTTTATTGCTATTGCACTGTACTCCGAATTCCTATATTTTTGAGCTCCGGGGAATTCCGATACATATTTAACCTCTTGAGGACGAGCGACACGTATAGATGTCGCAAAGATGCTTAAGAATCCTTGTTTATCCCCACCAATAAAATTTTAATGTACAATTTACCTTATTTAATTAGAGCATTTTCTCGATTCAATAAGATACAAATTTTTGTATTTAAAAACCGGTGCAAAACATTAAAAATTTCGTAAATGTGTCCCGTCGCGAAGGGGTTAATTATTTATTGAAAACAGAGAAGTGTGTGGAGATACGATCCGCTGACCTCCGGTGTAAATCAAGTCCTATAAAGTATTACTGCGCTATGTCTATGACCCAATTTGGACACATTTATACTCTGTTAGTTCTAGGCCTAATTAGCACAGAAAAAATTCATGTAATTAAAATATTCAAGAAAGCTTGTATTCGCCAAAAATTTAGTTATTAATGCAGTTTCTCCCTATTTACAACATCACAAAAGATTTCATAAATTAATTCCAACTAAATGTATATTTATATCAAATTAGCATCGCTAGAAATATTACATAAACATTTGAATATATTTTGTATGTTTACGTATAATAAAATTACCGTCGCTGTGTCTTATTTATTTTTAAGCAATTAATTGAATCTAAATTAAAGATCGTATTTTCAAAAACAAAATCTACCGTTTCATTTGTGCACTTTATGCAATAACTGCATACATATTTATCGCAACAATGATGATGAATAAATAATAATAATTTTTAAAAATGCATCCTTATTTCATGCGTGTTACTAAAATAAAATAATAATTCAAGAATAATCTTTGCTAATTTTCATTTCTAGAATAATTTTATGTTCATATATTTACACACATAAACACACACACTTTTTTTTAATTTATTGGAAATTTCTTTGAAATGTAATATACAGAAAGTACACACGCATTTATATTTTTGTGTGAATAATTTTCTAGTATTAAATATGAAAAAAATATCAAATATACATTTTTTAAATTTATTGGAGTATACACAATCTTCACTTCCTTATCCACATCAGAAAAAAACGGGATTATAGTACTTATTATAAAGCATATGAATAACAAAATATATTCTTTTAAAGTATTTTTGAAGAAACTAACCGTATTTCTCTCTTTCCTCTCCCCCCACCCCCCCCAAAAAAAATATGAAAAGAAGCGAGAGCATATTCAATTCATATTTTTTAACGTATAGAAGCAGTTGTTGCAGACAGTTTTTAATAAATGCTTCATCTAAATATATATTTTTTAACTTTAGAGCTCATACTACTGACTAAAAAAACACGGATGATAATGTAAAGTCTATGGGGGCTTTCTTTTCAAATATCTCGCTCAATTTTTTATATTTCGGCATGATTTTTTTTTCTTGCATATGATAGCTGATGACGATTTTCAGTCAAGCTAATTTTTACTTTTTCGATTTTGGTTATATTCTTTTTATATTGGGATAGTTTCAGTTTCAGAACCGGTTCAAACCGGTTCTGAAAGTTAAAGTATTTAAAACAATATATCTCAAACCAAAAAAGTGTCACAATCTTTCGAGCATAATAAAATTGAAATGCATCTATGGGGTATATCTAAAATATACATTCTGTACAATATGTGGTGTCAGAAAATATTTCTTGTTTATTTACAGGTCTACACAAAAGTATTACATCACATAATGGCATAACGGGAAACATTGTTTGGGGCGCGTTTTAATAGTATTAAACTATTTCAAATGTTATGAAATTGGTATACGTTGCTGAGTTTCACTACAAATTACTTTCTGTAAATTAAGAAGCAGATAGTATTTACAGAGATACATAAAAGATTTCAAATCTACTGCATCTGAAGTATTGTATACTATTACACCAAGATTTGAATATTCTAAAAACATCTTTATAGTACAAAAGCCCCCCATTTGCTACGCTTGACTTGCAATTTCCAACTTTATTTTTATTAGGCATTTATATTATTATTTATTATTGAATATTTGAAGAAATGCATGTAAATGAAAATAAATTTCTTTGCAACATGTGATGCGTTTTCAGAAAATTAAAAAATATACAATAGATCTTAAAATAAATCTCGTCTCTGAGAACTCCATTATCATAAATTATTTCACAAACATTTTTTGAACTACACCTTAAAGTAAGTTAATATTAGTCGATAACTTATTTTAAAAAATATGATTATAATGCATCATGTGCAATAAAAATATGAATTTAAGGTATAATTGTTAGAAAAAATATAATTCGAAATACAAAAGTCATTATTAGTAAAAGAAAGTTTGTAGATGTCTGTCTGGGTATGTGTGTCTTCTATCGCTAGCGATATCTAAGACAAATGCAAGACTTTATTAATATTATTTTTCTTTTTGTTTACAAGGTCGCTACAAAAAATATTCCAAATTTATAATAATTAGCTGAAAATTTATTAACCCTTTGGGGACGAGCGACACTTATACGTGCCGCAAAAAGGCTTAAGAATCCTTGTTTCTCCCCACCAGTAAAATTTCCCTGTAACATTTACCTTATTCAATCGGAGCATTTTCTTGATTCAATAAGGCACAAATTTCTGTTTTTAAAAACCGGTGACAAAACATTAATTTTTTCGTAAAAGGCGCCCATCATGAAGGGGTTAAAAACTCTTTAAACGGCTCAATTAAACAATCTTGTTTATTACATCAAACTCACACGGTGATTAGAATTGAACCCTAATATGAATCACACGAACTACTCTCCATTGAAAACGCTACTCCTAAAATCACACTAGCACTTTGGCAGAAGCTAGTGTTTTCAAATAAAATGCAAGGATTTTCTATTTTTATTCCAGCAACCAATTTATTCACTGCGGCGAAATGCAGTTTAATTTCATTTTATTGTTCATGGAAGAAGATACTGTAAAAGAAAAAAAAAAACACGATTAACTTTCGGAAAAAACAACTAAACTCTACAAGCAAAAAAAAAAAAAAAAAAAAAAAAAAAAAAAAAAAAAAAAAAAAAAAAACGTGAAAATGTTTTACTAAATTAGTTTAAATAGAGAAATTCTTTGTTCGTTTATTAAGAAAATGTCATTAAAAGTAGTCACAGAATATATGTTATAAATGACAAGTTTGCGGGTGTTTTTTTACGTTGATATAGATCGGATTTAGTTAAACTTCCAATAATTAATTTACAATATATGCAAATTTAAACAGAGTCAGGGTGTATTTCGTAGAGCGCAATCGTTGTAATTCTGGAAGAACAATTTCCTTTATCGACACCCCTCATGTGATATATCATTCGGAACTCTGTGGCTATTATTAGGGAAAAGTCCCATAAAACTGGGACCCTGATGCTTTTCTTTTTATTAGTGCGTACTATGTGAACAAAACAAATTAAAACGATAAAATGATTCCTTGTGAATAAAAAGAGCATTCATTCAGTCGCGAACAATAGCAATTGAGATCATAACAATACTTTTGCTAGAAGTGTGCAATGTCCCGGTTTTGTCCGACCTGGTCAGACAAAACCGGGTACTGAAAAAAACTTAAAAGTACAATGTAACTTTCCAATAATGCTATTTATTGAAGAAAAATTAACATTTTATTCTTATAGCTTCTATATCAAATCTTCTTCTATCTATAATCTATATCAATCTTCAAATAAAAATTCTATATCAAATCTACATAAAAGAACAATGAGCTTAATGATACTCCAAGAGTTGAAAATGATAGCCACAAAAATCACAAATGAAGGTTCGATCTTGTTCATTTGCATTGCTGCATGCTTCATATGCCACCCTCTGCAGTTAAGGCACTGTATCTAACTCTCCTTAGATTTAGATTGTTCATGCAATTTCCGTTGCGAAAGATGTATGCTTCACTTTTATCTTCCTTCTCGTTTGATGTCAAAGGATTTTTTTCTTTGGACTCTTCTTTTTCGCTTCAGTTTTTCCACTTTCTTTTCTTTCATCATGGAAAATTTTCGTTTCAGAATTAAATTCTTCTTGTCTTGTTTTTCAATCCTTTCATTTTCTTCTTCTTCGAGCTATTATTTGCAGGGGGTTAAAATAAGGGTAGCTGTTTTCCCTCGTCACTTGCCAGGTTTCCTGATTGCCCTAGGATCCGTTTGTACTGGAATAGGCTTAATACCGTATGGTGAGACTGCAAAAGGACGCTTAATATCTCTGACCAGGCCTTGAGAAGACGTAGAACAACCGGAAACTTCCCGGTTATATCCAACCACCTGCATCCAGGTTTTGTCCGACCACGTCATTTTGAGAAAATATTACTCTAGAGTTGTTCAGATAACTCGTAGACACCAATAAAAAACGTTAAACTAACAAGTAAATAATAGACTGTCATACTTTATACTTATCTAAACAAAATCTTTAATCTTTGCCAATCCAAAAGGTATTTTGGATTGGTAACGTAATATTGCAGACTTCGAATTTCTAACTTTGTCACGTGAAATCTTTAAAAATTCACTAATGCGAAATTAGTTCGTTTACACGACTTCTGCTTACTGGGAGCTAGCATGCTGCTCGCCTAGAAGTAATTCTAGAAGTTTCCTCAAGGTACCATAAAAAATAAAGCCATAAAGCTTTTTCCCAGTTTTATCTAACTTTCCCCTACTGTTTTTTTTTTTATATTTTATATGTATCCCATGCCTCTCCGTCCTATTTGACGCCGTGGGGGTGCACTTTTCTAAATTTAGACGAAAAACGCCCTGTGATATATCGTTGGAATGCTTTATGACCACTGACTCATATTATGCACTTTCATTGCTTGTTCCCAACTTTACCCGCAAGGAGTTCGTTTAACGTATTCCCGTAAAGTATTTTATAATAATGGAGAAACCGTTGAAATTATCTCAAGTAACATAGAAAAATTAATATATATTTTTTAAATTTCACTTACTATCCATAAGTTCATATTTTTGTTTCTATGGGTGCTTTTCATTCTTTTTCCATGATATTTTGCTAAGAGCTATATTTTTTTATACCTAAACTTCCCTTTTCATTTCATACCTACTCCAACGTTTCAAGTTTTTGCAACAATGTAACGGCGTCACTGATTTTCCTCTATTGTGAGTCTATTATAACCTCACTTCCGATTGCTATCTCTTAATTCCATCTGTTTTCATTTACCACACATTTACTAAAAACAACTTCATAAACATGTAAAAACAATCAATTTAATAATTGATTATAAAACATTTTGATTGTAGATTCTGGAAAATAATCAATGACTATATCAATTGTATTTTTTTACGATTTTTTTTTTTTTTTTTTTTTTTTTTTTTTTTTTTTTTTTGAGGATGTATTACCACTAATCTTAAATGCAATTTCAGTGATATTGATGGATCTAGAACTTATATTTTCTCATGGTGGTAACTTATCAGTTGTAATTGCTGGCTATAGAAAGAATTCTTAAGAAGGTGAAATTTACAAGATTAAATAAAGCGGACAAAGTTTTAAATATGATCTGAATAACGAAGTGTATAGAATTTTCAGTTACTCTTAAGACCTAAATATTCGTAATAGAACAATTTCGAAATGGTTGGATATTTAAAGTTACGTAGGAACAGGAAATAAAAAAAAAATCAATTTTCTTGTTACTACTGGTTTTAAGACCTTAAAACTTTGCTTCAGAAATTTTTTAAGTGCAAAATGATGTTTGAGAGTTGTTTCTAAAAAACACTGAACTTAAAAAGTTGAAATGGAAGAGTAGTATTTATGGAAGTTTTATGGAGTACTAATAGGGGAATCTAATGGACCGAGTCTGCCGGAAGCGACGTGGTGCATAAGTCAAAAAATCCCTGTCGGCATGGCCTATAGGCGGAGGTAGATTTCGAAGAGTTTTCATTTCAACAAAATAAATAAATAAATAAATAAATAAATAAATAAATATTAGCGATAAACCCAGTTTAACTACTTTATTTGGCCGCTTTTGAAATTTTTTTTATTTCATTTTTCTGTAAGAACTGGTTTTATCAAAACCATCTTAAACGAAACTTGACTCAAATACCCATTTTGGAAACATGTTTTGAATTATATTCTGATTTTATAAAGAAATCGACCAATATGCTCATTATATAGTTCCTAAATAAAAAAAAAACTATCGATTGAATGCGTTTGTGAGCAAAATTGAATTTAAAAATGAGTCATAAAATAACTAATTTGTTATTTGAATACATCCACAATTCTTTAATTAAGATCGCTTTGGGAAATTTTCTGCGAAGTGCCCACTTTGACAGCTTTTTTTTAAAATATATATTTAGCCTTTATCATAAACCTGACCAATACGGCACATTACACAGTTCCGAAATGAAAAATTATTGTCAATTGAGTGAGTTTGAGAGCAAAATTGAATTTAAAAATGAATCATAAAATAACCAATTTGTTATTTGAATACATCCTCAATTCTTTAATCAAGATCTCTTTGGGAAATTTTGTGCAAAGTACCCATTTTGGTAGCCTTTTTTGAAATATATTCTACCTTTATCAAAAAACTGGCCAATTTCTCACATTATATTGTTCCGAAATAAGAGGACCAGTAAATTAGATGGGTTTGAGAACAAAAATGGATTTAAAAATGACTTAGAAAATACGAAATTTCTTATACTTCCTCAATATTACAATGACGATAACTTCGGGAAATTCTGTTCAAAATATCATTTTTGGCAGCCTTTTTAAAAATATATTCTGCCTTTATCAAAAAACTGGCCAGTACCTCACATTATGTAGTTCCTAAATAAAAGGATCTGCCATTTGGATGCGTTTAAAATTAAAAATGAATTTAAAATCGTGTCAGAAAATATGCAGTTTAAATTTGAGGGTTTTTTCTCCAACTCCTGTTTTTGTTTATTTTATTTTTGCTATAAGAATGGATCCCATGAAAAACATGTTCAAATAAAAGTTGTAGATATTATTGAGAAGATGTAAAATAAATTTAATTAGATTTGATTGCTCAAGAATTGAGTAAGTTATTGATTTTTTTCTTTTTCCGCTCCCCTTTTTCTTCTTTCGTTTTTAATTTTTTTCGTCGGTAAAAGTTGGTCAAAAACTTATAAATACAAAATTTTAGATAATTTTAAGGAAATTTATAAAAAATGTAGCTGGATTTAATATCTTGAAAACTGACGAAGTTTTGAATTTTTTTCTCCCAAAAACTCTGTTTTTTTTTTTTCGCCCTTGAATCCATTTTTAACTTAATCAAAAATCTGTCATGTATAAACATTTAGCCCATTTATTAGAAGTAATATAAACTTTAAACTGATTCGATATCTATTTTAATTAAGAAGTTATAGTGTTTTTTTGGTTTTCAGGAAAAACTCTCCCAATTTCCACCCCCTTGGTCCGATTTTGCCCTTTAACGAACTCGACCGAAATTTTATGCCCATTGATTTTATGTAAAGGTATGAAGAAGGTTGACCATAATTATGGAAGTTATCGTGTCTAAAAGAAAGTGATATACACCGATAGATAGATAGATAGATATAAAAAGATTTTTACTGGTGGTAGTTTTGGGGTCTAGAGGTTATGATCGGCGTAGATCTGCAAAAATTTCAGAAATTCCAACATGGAAGGAAATGCAATACGTAGTATTTCATACAAAATCTACCTAAAATTAATACTACTAATGGTTGACTCATAGGCTTAACATTGTATTCCCTGCACCCAGTTTTCCGTATTTTCATACTTTTTATTGTAGAACAAACACAATGCCAAACCTACGAATCAACCACTAGTACTAATAATTTTTGGCTTATGCACCACTTCCTTTCCGTCAGACGTAGACCCGATTACTAATCTTCCATAGAAAGCATTTTTTTTCTTGTGCTCGATGACATAGGATTTTGTGCTATCTGTTCTTGGAGTATCTCGGGTAACTCCTAATCTAGCTTTCCTAAGGAACTAATAATAACAATCCTATTTTATAGTTTTTTATTATACAATAACTCTTAGCTAAAATATATTTATTTTAGTAATAAAAAAGTAAGTGCTAATAGATATATAATAAATTAGTAAGTACTATTGCGTGTAATGACTCCAATCAAATCATAGTTTAGTTCGTTTCACACAGGTAGGAATCATTTTTATAAATCATGTATCTTTCTTAAGCTATAAAAACTTCATTTACACATATTACATATATACCCCTAGTAGCAAACCAATATTGGTCCAACGTTGCGCCAATATTTCATCTACTGGAAATATTGCCAATAAAACTTCAATATTGCTCTAGATTGGTGCGGTATTGGCATGATATATTGCCCCAATATTGGTTGTTTACATTTTACCCTTATTTAGCCAATATTAGCAACCAATATTTTGTCAATATTGGGGTTTCATTGGAAATATTGCCAATAAAATGCCAATATTGTACAAATGTTGGCGTTGCATTGGAAATATTTCCAATGAAATTCCAATGTTTAACCAATATTGCCGTTTTATTGGCAATATTTAAAATAAAACCCCATTATTGACATAATATTGGCAGCATATATTGGTTAAATAAGGGCGAAATGTAAACATCCTAATATTGGGGCAATATTTCATGCCAATATTGCGCCAATGTGCCAATATTGCTCCAATTGGTCCAATATTGGTCTAATATTGTATGGCTACTGGGGATATATATATATATATATATTATAATCGAATAAATGCTAAATAAATCAATTAGCAAATACTTTAACATCTTAAACCTGAAATAAATTGCGTTGTTTATAGTTTCTTTAAATAAAGTTTTCTATAATGCATTCAATTTTGCTAATTACATAAAACTAATTACAATCTCCTGAGAACAAATGTTTTGTAACTTATATATTTAATTAAATCCTATTTTATGCACAAACGTAAAGAAAATATCTGTAGCATATCCCTTAACATAAATGCTTTAAGTCAAAGTGCAAAATAAAATGTCTTTGCGAAATACATTACTCTTGTTTCTAATTATCCAAATAATTTTGCTGAAAGAAGTTCACCTAATTTTTAATTGGAAAACATTAATGACAATATCTGATATTAGATGAAGATGAGTAAGAACTTTAAATCTAAAATATAACTGTTATGTTCTTTAATTATTATTATTATTATATTAGTAAATTCATGGAATTGTTTATAAGCCCTAGAAAAACAGGATGTAAAAAGCGATTGAAAATATAAGCTTATTTAATTCCAAATTCTATAACATTGAAAGCACATTTAAAGAACTTATTTTATAGGACAATATGAATTATTCAGTCCACTTATGCATGTCAATTATTGCTACACTTATAGAAAAGAGAACTGTACTTTATTTAAAATTAAGTTACGAATATCTGCATAATCAATTCCTGGATAAATCGTCACATAAAAAATGGTAATAAAAAAGTAGATAAATAAATAAAAAACAGAATTAAAAAAATGTTTGCCAAAATTAAAAAATCATCCAAAATAATTTTTTTCAAAAAAAGGACTCTTTAAAAGGACTAGTTTAACTATTTTACTTACCCACCATACGTAGGGTAAGTCTTGCAATCGTTTTGGAAATCGAAAAAAAAATTGAAGGATTTACACGTTTCAGATACTGGAGATTCTGAAAAACAAATATTTCGAATAAAAATTGCCGTCCATCTGTCTGTGTGTCTGTCTGTCTGAAGTGTCTGTGTATATTTAAACAGTCTATCACCGTAACAAATTAAGATAGAGACTTGAAATTTTGTATGTGCTTAGTATCTAAGAATGAAACAAAGCGTATTTTATATCAGTAATTTCGATTATCCGAAACTATTTTTTCGGACTCCCAAAAAATTCGTTCTGATGAAAGATATACTTTTTTATATTAAAGAAAGGACATAAAAGACAATAAAATAACAAAGATTTTGCATAAAGAACGGAGTCAATCGGATAATTAGTTTCTGAGATATTTATAATCCTGTTTTTCACAATCTTCGATTTATCATGACCCTGTATTTTTTTCAAATTTCAATTCGAAGATATATTAAACTGGAAATGAGATGCTTAATCTGACGCAGTAAACTGTTACTTAATATGATTATTATTTTTGGAGATATAAGGATGTTTCTTTTACGCAATTCGGTACTACTAAAGTAGTTTGGCGTTTCATATAATTTGTCGAAATGAGATCATCCGCAATTCATTAACAGAGCATTACAATACACATTAAAAATATTTTAATATACGTTTAAATTTTGCTTTGGAATTGCAATGCATTTTATAAATAGTTTCCACATGTTTTATTTTCATATGGTATAATACGCATATCCATGATGGGTAAGTATTACGATGGTCCCCAACGAATAGTTTTTAAATGTAAGCTTTTTTAAGACACAATTTTGGCATAACATTAAAGGACTCAATGAAGGAAACTGATTCTATCAAGTAATAGATCAGTTTCAACCACGTGATCACCAGCCACCAAGTATTATGCAACTAATCATAATCAACAATTTGTATATTTGTCTCTTTAAAGAGGAATTTAGAAGCACAGTTACCTTTTCGCCACCACTGATTTTCAGAAATGTTTCTGAACAGTTTTTATATTGCATTAATAAGTTTTTAACACGGGATATAGACTTAAGAGCCTTCCATTATATTTCAAGTATATCTTTCATTAATATATGTTTATGAATTTCTGGTTTTAAAAGGAACAAAATAACATTAAAATTAATGTTCATGGCAATGCTGTTTATTTTCGTCTTTTTACAAAACATGTTTCTTTACCATGAAAATGTTTAAATAATAAATAACAACATCTGAAAACCACGTTGCATTTTGAGAAAACGTTTTAATACAAATTTAAAACTAGTCAGAAACGTTTCCTAAAATCAAAGAAAAATCCCTTTTTTTATAAATGCTTCCTCCTATGTGTATTGATTTATATGACATGATTTAGACTTAAAAGCCTTCTATTATCCTGCAAGTAATCATTAAAAATGTGTTTATGAATTTCTAGTTTTAAGAATAACACAATAATGTTAAAATAAATGTACATAGCTATGATGCTTATTTTCGTTTTTTGTAAAACGTGTTTGTTTAAAATGAAAATGTTTAAATAAGAAATAACAACATCAGAAAACCATGTTGCATATTGAGAAAACGTTTAAATACAAATTAAAAACTAGTCAGAAACGTTTCATATAATCAAAGAAAAATCCCTTTGTTTTTTAAAAATGTCTCTTTATGTGTAAAAAAATATGTTGATGTTTTTGTAAATAAGAAACTCTTTCCCGATTCATTGATACTTCACAGGATGGAAATTTGAAAATTTGTCGTGCTTATTTAATATTTTTGAAAATTAAGAAGCAAGTATATTTTTTGAGGGAAGGGTATAACGAAATTTTTCAATTCTTAATATTTTTGAATGCTTAATCTTTGTGCTTGTATATATTTGGAAAACTGCAATGAAGAGAAATTTAGAAATCATTTTTCTCCAGCTGTCGTTTTTGGGCGAAAAGTGCATGATATCTAAAATCTTCTTGATATTTTTTCCTTAGAAATTTTGAAAATATATGTTTCATGATAAGCTATACAAAATGAACTAAAAGTTTCCTTACATTCATTATAAATAAAAGTTTCGTGTGTGTCCATTAAAAACATTTCAAAAATATATATTAAAATATTTAAATTTTCCTTTTTATTGTTAAAAAAAAATAAACGCTTTTAGTTGCTTTTAGTTAAAATTTTCTAAATTTGTAATTAATTATACAACTTTGTATTAAATGTATGAATGCTTTAAATACAAATTAAATTACGTTCATGATAATAGTTGTAATCTGAAATATGGGTAGGCACCAAAATTTATTTTTCTTTTTGTAAAATGTATTTTCTAATCCTAAGCATAAACTGTTATGCCAATTTTTGCTTGTCAAACGTTTGAAATTTCGAGCCCTCTGTGATTGCTGATTCTGGATTTTTCATTTTTTTAAAATATATCAAATGAAAAAAAAAGAAGAAGAAGAAAAGAAAGTTTTTATATTATTTTTTATATTAAATATTTTGACTTAAAATTAGACACTTTTAAGGTATTAAATGTTTTAAATGGCATTTTTTGCCACATTTAAGGATCATGAGATACTTTTAGAATGTTGTCGTGACATCTCTGAAAAAGAACTTCAAGAAATACACGGAAATATTATTAGGTGGTTTCAGATCTCTATTTGCATACATAGGAAACATTTTAAACAAACACAAAAAAATTGCGTAAATTTATTATTTCTGCTCTGTTTCAATAAGAAAAATTTAGTTGCAATCATTGTTTTATTTTTTTATCCCCTACACGATCCAAGAACAGCTATCTTCGAAAATGATTTTTGTCATCTACAAACTAATGTCCAAGCATCAAAAATTCATTTCGTCAAATGTCAGAAATTATATATTAGGGATCCATAATTGAAAAGTAAAACGTACGATTATGTGATCCTGTATCTGTCTCTCACATTCATTTCACTCATAAACTATTGACATTTGAAAGTGTAAATTAGGAAAATCAATAAAAACTACTGACCTCGAAAAATTCACAATGCGAAATCGGGAATATCGTCAAAATTTTATTACAGATATCCCCATTCCCTCTCTATTTCCGAATCTGCTAAAACCGAAATTGTGAAAAGTAATTGAGGTTGCAGACGTTCATTTACACCACGCAGGAAAACTTTAGCGATTACCCTATATAACTTTTTTTCAGAAAAGAGCAAGTTTTCTTTACACACAAATTTCCAACTGCAGGCATTCAGCAGATGTGTTGAGCAGCACTGGAGATAGCTATCGTAACAAAAGTATAAAAGAATTTATAATAATAATGTTCGAAATACAATCCTCGAAAATTAGCCTAGATATTAACAATTACAGACAGCTTGAACGTACATAATGACCACTTGTCCTGACCCCACCATACGTAAGATAAGTCTTGCAATCGTTTTGGAAATCGAAAAAAAAAAATTGAAGGATTTACACGTTTCAGATACTGGAGATTCTGAAAAACAAATATTTCGAAAAAAATTGCCGTCCATCTGTCTGTGTGTCTGTCTGTCTGAAGTGTCTGTGTATATTTAAACAGTCTATCACCGGAACAAATTAAGATAGAGACTTGAAATTTCGTATGTGCTTAGTATCTAAGAATAAAACAAAGCGTATTTTATATCAGTAATTTCAATTATCCGAAACTATTTTTCTCGGACTAATGAAAAATTCGTTCTGATGAAAGATATACTTTTTTATATTAAAGAAAGGACATAAAAGACAATAAAATAACAAAGATTTTGCAGAAAGAACGGAGTCAATCGGATAATTAGTTGCTGAGATATTTATAATAATGTTTTTCCCCTTCTTCGATTTATCATGACCCTGTATTTTGTTCAAATTTCAATTCGAAGATATATTAAACTGGAAATGAGATGCTTAATCTGACACAGTAAACTGTTACTTAATACGATTATTATTTTTGGAGATATAAGGATGTTTCTTTTACGCAATTCGGTACTACTAAAGTAGTTTAGCGTTTTATATAATTTCTCGAAATGAGATCATCCGCAATTCATTAACAGAGCATTACAATACACATTAAAAATATTTTAATATACGTTTAAATTTTGCTTTGGAATTGCAATGCATTTCATAAATAGTTTCCACATGTTTTATTTTCATATGGTATAATACGCATATCCATGATGGGTAAGTATTACGATGGTCCCCAACGAATAGTTTTTAAATGTAAGCTTTTTTAAGACACAATTTTGGCATAACATTAAAGGACTCAATGAAGGAAACTGATTCTATCAAGTAATAGATCAGTTTCAACCACGTGATCACCAGCCACCAAGTATTATGCAACTAATCATAATCAACAATTTGTATATTTGTCTCTTTAAAGAGGAATTTAGAAGCACAGTTACCTTTTCGCCACCACTGATTTTCAGAAATGTTTCTGAACAGTTTTTATATTGCATTAATAAGTTTTTAGTACGGGATATAGACTTAAAAGCCTTCCATTATATTTCAAGTATATCTTTCATTAATGTGTTTATGAATTTCTGGTTTTAAAAGGAACAAAATAACATTAAAATTAATGTTCATGGCAATGCTGTTTATTTTCGTCTTTTTACAAAGCATGTTTCTTTACCATGAAAATGTTTAAATAATAAAAAACAACATCTGAAAACCATGTTGCATGTTGAGAAAACGTTTTAATACAAATTTAAAACTAGTCAGAAACGTTTCCTAAAATCAAAGAAAAATCACTTTTTATATAAATGCTTCCCCCTATGTGTATTGATTTATATGACATGATTTAGACTTAAAAGCCCTTCTATTATCCTTCAAGTAATCATTAAAAATGTGTTTATGAATTTCTAGTTTTAAGAGTAACACAATAATGTTAAAATAAATGTACATAGCTATGATGCTTATTTTCGTATTTTGTAAAACATGTTTGTTTAAAATGAAAATGTTTAAATAAGAAATAACAACATCAGAAAACCATGTTGCATGTTGAGAAAATGTTTTAATACAAATTAAAAACTAGTCAGAAACGTTTCCTAAAATCAAAGAAAAATCCCTTTGTTTTTTAAAAATGTCTCTTTATGTGTAAAAAAATATGTTGATGTTTTTGTAAATAAGAAACTCTTTCCCGATTCATTGATACTTCACAGGATGGAAATTTGAAAATTTGTCGTGGTTATTTAATATTTTTGAAAATTAAGAAGCAAGTATATTTTTTGAGTGAAGGGTATAACCAAAATTTTCAAATCTTAATATTTTGGAATGCTTTATCTTTGTGCTTGTATATATTTGGAAAACTGCAATGAAGAGAAATTTAGAAATCATTTTTCTCCAGCTGTCGTTTTTGGGCGTAAAGTGCATGATATCTAAAATCTTCTTGATATTTTTTCCTTAGAAATTTTGAAAATATATGTTTCATGATAAGCTATACAAAATGAACTAAAAGTTTCCTTACATTCATTATAAATAAAAGTTTCGTGTGTGTCCATTAAAAACATTTCAAAAATATATATTAAAATATTTAAAAGTTTCCTTTTTATTGTTAAAAAAAATAAACGCTTTTAGTTGCTTTTAGTTAAAATTTTCTAAATTTGTAATTAATTATACAACTTTGTATTAAATGTATGAATGCTTTAAATACAAATTAAATTACGTTCATGATAATAGTTGTAATCTGAAATAAAGGTAGGCAACAAAATTTATTTTTCTTTTTGTAAAATGTATTTTCTAATCCTAAGCATAAACTGTTATGCCAATTTCTGCTTGTCAAACATTAGAAATTTCGAGCCCCCTGTGATTGCTGATTCTGGATTTTTCATTTTTTTTTAAATATATCAAATGAAAAAAAAAAAAAGAAGTAGAAAAGAACGTTTTTATATTATTTATTATATTAAAGATTTTGACTTAAAATTAGACACTTTTAAGGCATTAAATGTAATAAATGGCCTTTTTCCCCACATTTAAGGATCATAAGATATTTTTAGAATGTTGTCGTGACATCTCTGTAAAACAACTTCAAGAAATACACGGAAATATTACAAGGCGGTTTCAGATTTCTATTTGCATACATAGGAAACATTTTAAACAAACAAAAAAAAAATTGCGTAAATTTATTATTTCTGCTCAGTTTCAATAAGAAAAATTTAGTTGCAATCATTGTTTTATTTTTTTTATCCCCGACACGATCCAAGAACAGCGATCTTCGAAAATAATTTTTGTCCTCTGCAAACTAATATCCAATCATCAAAAATTCATTTCATCAATTGTCAGCAATTATATATTAGGGTTCCATAATTAAAAAGTAAAAACGTACGATTATGTGATCCTGTATCTGTCTCTCACAGTCATTTCAATCATAAACTATTGAAAGTGGAAAGTTCCAATTAGGAAAAGCAATAAAGACTACTGACCTCGAAAATTTCGCAATGCGAATTCGGTAATATCGTCAAACTTTTATTACAGATATCCCCATTCCCTCTCTATTTCCAAATCTGCTAAAACCGAAATTGTGAAAAATAATTAAGGTAGCAGACGTTCATTTACACCACGCAGGAAAACATTAGCGATTACCCTATATATTTACCCTATATACTACATAGCTTTTTTTTTTTTTTCAGAAAAGAGCTATTTTTTGTTACACACAAATTTCAAATTGCAGGCATTCAGCAGATGTGTTGAGGGGCACTGGAGATAGCTATCGTAACAAAAGTATAAAAGAATTTATGATAATAATGTTCGAAAAACAATCTTCGAAAATTAGCCGAGATATTAACCATTACAGACAGCTTGAACGTACATAATGATCATTTGTACCATCTGTTTTAAAACCTAGATAAAAATATTGAATGGTATATTTATGTAATGCAATGCCCAGTACCAATATAAAAGCAATAAACATCAAATTTTTATAAGGAGACTAATTTAATTAGAATCAATGACAATAATCTAACTTAAACTCGGCTAGTTTGCATCCAGTTGACCTCTGTAGACGTTTTCAGTGCTGTAAAAAGTCCTTAAATTTTATCTAGAAAAATGTGCTCGTACAAAGGTTTCGTTGCAGCTTTTCGACCTACATCGGAAGCGCTTTTAGCGCAATGACAAGTTTAAACTTTAAAAATTGTTTTGTTTTATTTGCACTGTAAGAAGATAAGATGATTAGTATAGTGAAAGAGATGCCAAATTCTTTTAAATATGCAAAACTTTTATTCTTAATATTATTCTTCTTTCAGCAACGATTTTTATACGGTTATATATTCATATCTTAATTAAATAAAACCCTCTGATCACAATTCAATGTTTATTTTCATATCTCTGCAACATTTTATGTGTGTATTAAACAAATTTAAAACATTTAGAAAAAAAAATAATGCGGTAGTATACAATTTAAAATTTTGTATTTTTTCAAATTTTATCAAATGGAAATTTTAATTGTTATGTATCTTTTTTTCACATAATTTTGCAATGTATGGAATAAAATTGATTTTTGCGACATCTTGTATATAATATTTTTTTCATTATGAACAAGTCAACTTTAATACAAGACTATTATAGTTATGTTGCTAAAAACAACAGCCATAAATAACAAAAACACATTTGTAATATTTTGCAAAAACAAATTCTCACAAGAAAACAAAACAAAACAAAAATATCAAAATAATAAAAGAAATCAGTGACAACAATTTCAGATATGCATTTTAAATAGATGGCGTAAAATATATTTCATTTTTACAACTTGTTAATTTGCATCTAATTATGCAATCTTTACTTTATATTCTCCTATCAAATACATCCTTAAGGAAAAGTATTTTGCATTAATAAAAAGAAAGACTCGCTTGCATGTAGTTAGAGAAGTTTTTTGCTAGAATTCCCTGAGAAAGTTTTTTACACTAAGTTTGATATTTTTTATCAATTTATAGATCTTCAATAAATGTTGCTAATGAACTTTGATAAAAAGAATTTTCTTATTTTAGTAAATAAAAAAAGCAAGAATCTCTCGAATTCAATAAATAAGTTGGCCTTCTTAAATAGTATTTTATTAGGATAAAAACGTCTACATATAATTATATTTTATGTGGAAATTTTTATGAATATTAAATTGCCTATTAAAAACTGATGTTCTTAAAATGGTAAATATCTAATACAATGTTCTAATAAATGATAAAACATACAAGTTAACATTCAAATATTATCGTATAACTGAACAATAGCAATCGCAAAAGGCATCCCAGAGAATTATATTAAAAATTCATCAGCCACAATCATGGCTGAAATTTACTAAATATCTATCTCACGCTCTACTCTTTCTACTTCACTTTTTACGAGTCTCCATTTGAGATATCATTTTCATTGCACCCTTGAGTCTA
Source organism: Maratus speculifer (assembly GCA_964019185.1). Taxonomy (NCBI): domain Eukaryota; kingdom Metazoa; phylum Arthropoda; class Arachnida; order Araneae; family Salticidae; genus Maratus; species Maratus speculifer. The sequence continues at coordinate 173,661,602 of OZ025297.1, read as the reverse complement.
TTCTCGGTTATTGTTTGAAACTTTATCTTTTATTTCTGCATTTTCGGTCTTCCTCACGCTTTTAGTGACCAAGTCAGTTACTTCCTGAAAATTTAGACACAAACTAACGGCCTTCGCCCGCTACGCTGTTCGGTTTAGACGATCAGATGGGCATTAAATAGTTTCTTAGTTTATTAATTACGGGCATAATATAGTTTATTGTTAGTATTAAATAGTTTAATACTATTAAAATGCATCCCAAACAATGTTTCAATAAATAAGTATGAAATGGAATACATTTATGTGGCCCTGTGAATCAATAAAAAATATTATTTGCCCCACAAATTATACAGAATGTATATTATAGTATATACTTCATAGTTGCATATCAACTTTGTTGTGTTCGAACGAGTGTAAGACCATTAAAATGCACTTAAAACTTTTTTCCCCATTGACAGTAATGTATCGGAATACTTTTGATTGTCCCTGTAATAGAACTATGCCCCCGATTTTCAGAAAATTTGAAATGACTATACAAATTTATCTAATAATTATGTATTTTAAGTTTCAAACAATTTGTTTGAGTTGTTTTTGAGTTGTTATATCCGGACAGACGGACGAATGGACGGATAGACAGATGAAGGGGCAACTCGAGATCCGGGATTTCCCCCCTTCAATTCAAAACAAACGAGACGTTTCTCTGTTTCCGGGATAGAAAGAAATAGCGTCACATACATACATATGGTCGGATTTTAAAAGTGTAGATTTATACAAATGCGCAAATAAACATAAAACAGAAACATCTCGCTCTGTGATACTGTAATTACTAAAACAATATTCCGATTCAAATCATCTACATGTTTCATTTTACTCCCTAATCTATCTGTAAATTCATAATTAAATTCATCCACGTATAAAACTCATCTTGCATCTTTTGGAGCCAATTCTTTTTTGTTTAGTGTTTTTTGAAATGCTTTAGAATCAGGTGCTATCTTGAATTTTGTACCTAGTGTATACCTTTTGTTCTTGAATATTTTTAGAGCTTCAATTACTGCTAGTAACTGTAATTATTACTACAATAATTTTATTGTTGTCTTTTACCCATATCGTGTAGAGATTGGAATTTTCTATCGCCGTCACTTATATTTGTCATATTGTCTTGAAGCTCAATTTTTATTAATTCGTAATCCATTTGCAATTTCTTTTCTTATCTTTTCGTCTCCGATTCTTGTCTTTCTGACTCCATCGCTAATTTATTTTCCTCTATAAACTTCTTTTTAATTTTTCTGCTTCTTGCAGTATTATATATTTAATAAAGAAATATAAAAAATATTTCAATGCTGAAAATTTCTATCTATATTTATAATCTGCATATGGATGATATTTGTTTTCTGTTATAAAGTAGGATTTGCATTGTTTTAAACTTCATAAAACTTTTGGGGCTGTTAGTTGAATTAATGAAAGAATATGACTCGGAACCTCACGCTTTCAAGTCAAGATTTCTTTACTTTTGAGTTCGAAAATACAAGATAAATGCGAGTTCATGGGAGAAACGGAAAAAGTATAGTTTCACTTTAATTACATTCTTGTTTTATAAGAGCAGGTTAAAATATTAATTTTTCCTTAAACACAAAAGTTTTGTTTAAATTTTTTCAACAGGGGCCGAAGCTGTCAAACTAAGACGATACTTTTCCTTTATTACATATTTAATTTTCGATTGGTGTCATGGACTTTATAACGACAACGAGGCTCGATGCAATCAATCACAAACGCTTTCAGGAGGCGCAATGTCCGTTAATTTTCTTTTGAAAATGGGCCAACTTTGATGTCTGGAAATAATAAATTTTACTAATTCAGAGATTTTCTCCCTAAATACCAATTTTGCTTTAATTCTTAGCTTCGGGCAAAATGTATTGACACACATTTCATTGTATATGTAATATTTCGAATTTATAAACTGTGAGACAGTTAATAATGATTAATAACATAGTAGATATTTTAGACATAACAAAGAGCAAAGAGCTCAAGAAGCAAAGAACTTAAGGCATTTAATGTATCGTTTTTTATACAGACATGTACTGTATTTCTCAAAAAATAATTATAATTTATAATAATAAAAATATGCCTGAAGACATGTTTTTAAATTTGTATTGTTCCAAACAATATATTTGTCCTCTGTCAGTTTCATGCTGAATATAGTATTCTATTTATTTTTAATCTTTAAATTTAAAATTAAATAAAGAAAAATTTTATATGAAAGAGTTAGTTTTCAATTACACAAGGTAGCGTGAATTTCAATATGCTGAATCAATTCATTAAATTAAATTTATGGGTGTGCTTTATTTAGATTCTGACATTATGTTAAATTATCATGTGGAATAGTATGCTAGGGGAACAAAACTTTAAACATATATTAACAGTATTCAAAATATAAAATTTATTATTTGTAAAATAATGTTTACCTTTTTACATAAATTCAAAGCATATCTATAAACAATCACAAACAACGTTAATGATTTTTTTAATACAGTTTCAGTCAACAGTATTTTTACAGTTTTATCTATTGGTATTTTGTTTTCTTTGAAACATTGAATCTAATTCTAACTTTTGCCATGCCTTTTATTTCTTAAAATTCATTTTCATTATTACGAAAACATTCTATATATCTATATTATAAAGGCCAAACGTATCTGTGCGTAACGCATACGTCATTTTTCGAATGGCAACACTTTCTGATGAAATTTAACTTTTGCAATTTTCATTACTGTAAATTTTTTAACTCCTAGACATCGCACTTTTTCAATCTTTACACCGTTGTGTAGGGAAAAATATGTACTTTTAAATGCAATTTGTTTGAAAACTGTACCTTAATTTGTTTTTGAGATATTAATTTTTTTGTAGTTTTTAATTTAGTTTTTCTGGAGGTGGCAACTTGAATACGGATTTCTGTGCAAAGTAAAGGAAAAATAGCCATAAATAAAAAGTAGAAATAGAGATTTTTTTTTGCCGAGATAGCAAGCAAACAAAGACTATCTTGGCAATAATTCCAGGTTTAAAGTAATGTCCAGTTCCCCAAATTTTTGTCCAATTGTTTAAGACATTCAATTGTAATTATATTAAAATAACATTATTCGCGTAATGTATTTTTATATATATATAAATTTCAGTTAAACTTTCAAGAGCAGACGACATTTTTAGTTTTTTTTTTTTTTTTTTTTTTTTTTTTTTTTTTTTGTTACCTATTAATTTTACCAGAAGGAAAATGCAAAACAAAATTATTTAATTTTTCTTTCTTCTTGGAATAATTATATTTTTTATGTTATTTATTTTTTACTTTATTTTTAGAACCATTTTTATTTTCTAAATGTATTTTCAGAAAAAAAAAGTACATTTTCATATAGAAAATTGATCTGAAATAGAAAAAGAATGATATAAAAGATGAAATGAGATTTCATAATTCGCCAATATCCAATGTTTAAAATGTAATTGAAAATTTGGTTTGGCATGATTTGTAAAAATCAAGGTTTGCGTATTTCACGGAAAATACGGCATCTTCTTTGCACGTTGAAGTGACGGAGTGCAATGTTTATTCTTTTAATTTGTGTTGTGAATTTTAATTTATAAAACGAATTTTAATTTTTCATAGAGTTAACTTTGAAGCAAACTTTTTTGAAAAAAAAAATGTACGTGCAATCATTTTTTTACTTTTAACATTTTAGCATGCGCGTAAGAGTTTTCGGTACTACTTGGTTATCCCGTCGACCAAAAAACTATCGCCAAATTATAAGATTAAATGCCAAAAATGGATGATTTGTGAATGTCATATTCAATGATATTAAACACGATACACATGTTTAAAATGCCATCAAGAGTTGTTTAATATCACTTTTTATTTGTATTTTTATTCATGTTTTACTAATTTATTTGTTTTTTCTTTATTGAAAATAAAAATTATGTCAACATATATAACTTGGCTATTAATTTGGAGATTTTTTGTTAATTTGACGAATATGGTCGATGGGATAATCAAGTAGTACCGATTTTTCATTTGCGCAAAATCTATATTGTAACAAACAAATGTGTCCGTGTGTAGCACTGCCGTTATTTTACGAATGACAACATTTCAGGATAATAACGACTTTTTGCAATTTTTTTATCTTCTGAGCATCGCACATTTTTAATTTTTATTTCATCATATAGGAAAAGAAATCTACTTTCAAATGCAATTTGATAGAAAACTGTATGTCATTTGACTCATTTATTGCGAGCTTATATTTTTCAAACATTTTTTTAAAAACCTCTATCACATATCTCCATTAAGAAATAATGATACACAATTTACTCATAAATCTATGAATATTGTTCCTGATAATTTTACATTATAAAATTAAAATTGGTTGAGTAATAAAATAAAAGAATGGTTAAAAACGCAGATTAAATTATTAAAAATCACAAATTCAACATGGATTCAAGCAACTTAAAATTTTACACTGCCAAATAAGAAAAAAAAAATGAAAATATTTTGAATTTGTTTGAAAATTGTATTTCAATTTACTGATTAAATGTGGTTAAAAAAAAAAAAAAAAAAACAGGTGCGAGTTATTTTTAAATTTAATTTATCTCTACCGAGTGAAACTCGATTACGATAGATTAATCTATTTGTCCTTAGAAAAATATAAAGAGTTCAGGATTTGTTTTCGGCTAATATACTATAGCAAAATTAAAATTTCCTTTATAAATACGTGCTTGAATTACGTGCTCGAAGCAGAGAAATGACCAGAAACAAAATTGCTGCCGTAACGAAATCTTTGGCTAATAACTTCCGGCATGCGTCTAATACGGAAATGTGACTTTTGAAAAAATTCATTGCTTTATTTGATTCCATAATTAATATTTTTCATTTAACCCTTTAACCTAACCATGTTAGCCTAACCATGTTTTTCCGATATGTAATATTTTAATTCAAAAATTGATTTAATATAATACTGAGATTAATGTTAATTTTTTTAATTGTATAAGATAAAAATTATGGGTACTACTAGGTTATCCCGTCAACCATTTTCGCCAAATTATAAAAATCGCCAAACTAATAGCCAAGTTACATTTGTTGACATAATCTTCATTTTACATAACGAAAGAACAGATAAATTAGTAACACATGAATAAAAATACAGTTAAAAAGTTAATTTAAAACCACTTGATGGCGTTTTAAACATGTGTATCGTGTTTAATGTGACATTCACAATCATCCATTATTGGCATTTAATCTTATAATCTGGCGAAAAATTTTTGGTCGACGGGATAACCTAGAAGTACCAAATTATGTAAAGTTATCAAATACAAATCTTCATACCAATACTTTTTACAGTTATTAATTTATGAATGAAACATGAATGAAAAAATCTGCAAGATACTTAACCCTTTGAAGGAAAAAGCACTTCAATTCTTAAAAGGCTGAAATGATTGATTATCACCAGAATTTAAAAACAAATTTGTTTCAAATATTTAAAAGTGTTTCTTCACGTATTTGAAAAAAACATAAAATTGCAATTCTTAAAATGCTGAAAATCCAGAATTAAAAAAAATATATGTTTCAAAATATTTAAAAGCGTTTCTTCACGTATTTGGCAAAAAAAAAAAAAAAAAAAAAAAAAAAAAAAAAAAAAAAAAAAAAATTGTTATTCTAAATTACTGGCGTCAATGTGGCGTTTTGCAATTAAAATTAAGTGGGATATATTTTATCTCACCCCCTTCAAGGAGTTAAAGGATTAAAAATGCTTTTTTGGAGTTAGCAATCTAAAACACATATTACATGTAGAAAATTCATTAAAGTTTTAAATTTGAAAAAATGCTTTTTATCTTTGCTATGTAACCCGGGAAGCCCGGGTTCGATCTACTAGTGTTAAATAAAGTAAAGAAATATTAATAATGATTATATGTAGAAGGAAACATATGCATACATTGCGGTATTTCCAATACAAAATAACACATAAGCATGATATAATAATCCGACGTTTCAAAAAAGATATTTTTTTTTAACTTTAACTTTTTTCTTTTATTTTTATGAAAAAATTGGTAAAACAAAAGAACTTTCAAAGCATGACAGAATTTTCAAATCCAAAGAGCTTTATACACTCAAAATTATTTTTTTCACAGACATTTTCTTCTATTAACGCACCTAAAATCTCCAAACATTCACGTATTGTGTTTTTTTACTGTCTTTTAAATTTTTCTTGTTTTAAACGTAAGCTGTTAGAAACATTGTAAAATGAGTCGAGAATACTACATCAGTTATACGTGAGCTGCCTTTTTAAAGTGGCATCAGTTTGATCAAATTTTTAGTTTACAAGCAAGTGCTCTTATTTTAACGTGCTTTTAGTGTTTATTTTTAGTTTGAAATGCACTTATTTTTTATCTCTTTGTAATCTGCTTTAGTTTAGTTAGTTGTTTAAACTGTTTTCAAAACATTTATTTATATATTTTCATTGAACAAAATCGCACTATTTATATTGTTATGATAGAGTTAGCACTTTCTAGAAATTTATTCCTACAAATAAAATATTATTTTTATGATTTTACACCATGGATTATACGTATTTGTGTTCTGTAATTTTATTACTAAAATATAAACAGTTTAACATTTTATCTACTAACGGTACTTATAAATACCACTAAATTACTTATTATAAAATTCTTTTAATACGTTAATTAGTTGTGATACTGTTTAGAATGAGATATAGATACATTATTTTGGTCCAAAAGCATCATTGGTTACACAACACAAAAATATTTTTAAATGGATTATTTCTTTTGCCTTTGTATCTTTTGAGCTTTCTTGGCGCTGAGGGAGGGGTATGGGGATTTTTAAATTCGGAAATATTTATATATTTATTTTGTAAGAATATTATATTTGTACATTTTATAATTCTACAAAATACTAAGAAAGCAATTTAAAACAAAAGATTCAGGTTGGGTTATAAATATTGCACAAAATCCCTGTAAATTCAATTTTTATTAGTCCTTATAAATTCTTTAATCCTTCTAAGCTCCTTCAAAAATTTATTAAATGAATGTGTAAATATTTTAATTTAGTTTAAAAAATTTACGTAAAATGCTTTAGAATGTGAAATTTTCATGAATTCACAATTTGGTGGATAAAGGGTTATTATATTACAATCGTCTCGATTAAGACTTTCACCGTTAATACGCGATCAACTTAATACGCCGATTTTCTAGGACTCCTTTATTATCTACCATAAGTCTAATGTAAAAATATCGTATTTAAGACGCGAACTGTCATTTCTCAGTGAATCTTTCGTGACTAAGATGAGACTTGTTTCTCTCTTTTGTAGTGTTGTCAATTTAGTGTGATTTTTATTATACATATAATCTGCAACTATTTCTGAATATTCAATATTCGCTCTATTTAATGGCATATACATTAAGGTAGTAACTACGTATTAAAAATAGAGATAGATATAGAATATTTCATATGCGTTATGACATTGCTAACAAGACGTAGAACCAACATAGCGAAAAAATTTCCAAGCCTGGGATCGAACCCGGAATCCTTGGAATAGCGCTCCAAGTGCTCTACTATTTAAGGTACGAGGACGATGCCCAGCTTGCTATTTCTCACTCAAATTTTGTTAGAAGGCTGCAACTACAGCACAACATGCTGACGTCTACAGGAGCACACAAATCTGTGGCGTAACTTGAGACACAAAAAACCCACCATCGGAGAATACATCATTTACTTATAATTAATTTTGCAATTAATTATCAGCAGCGAAATTACGCTTGAAATTAGCAATGTTAGCAATGTGATAATCACATATTAAATATTCAACAATTTCGAACGTAATTTCGCTGCTTATAATTAATTGAAAATTTAATAATTAAAAATTAAAGAAAAATTAAGAAAAATTTCAGTTTAGATCGATTATCTTCAGAACTGTTGGACAGATTTTAATGAAATTCAGTATGTAGATAAACTGATGTAATGAAATATATATATATATATATAATGTAATATAATAAACATTAAACAATTATAATCTCGCACATTTTTGTGCAAAACAATCATTAGCATCGAAAGAAATAATACTGAGTTAACAATATTGAGCTACAAAAATGGGAAAATAGGGTGTATGGTTCTCTCTTAGACTTATAAAACTCTCACAACTTGAACTCACATTGGTTATCAGGCAGTTTGTGGACCTCTGTTTCGTTCAAAATCCTCCAAAATTCTTCATAATGCCCATTTCTTGCGTTGGATGTTTCTGGAAATTTGAAAGGGATTTTTATTTTCATCTCCAGAGCGTGCAGACATACTAATGCTTTAGGCCTGGTAATATGGCTGTCCATTCTATACGTTCAATAGAATATCCACTTTACTTTATTTAGATTTTCAATTAATTAATCGCAGTAAAAATAATTTAATATCAAATGGGATATTTAATAAATCGATATTTTTTGTTATTCAGTTGTACGTCAACTATTTACATGCTACCGGCTTCAGAGGAAATGAAGTTTCCATCGCTGCCCGGGTCAGCGATATAACACAGGAAACACGAAAACTAGTAAATTGTACAAAATGTCTGTTACATCTTCTTTTTTTGGCGGAATATTTTCAAATTGTAGTAGGGCCTGCCTGCCATACACTGTTAAAAATAAAGGTGACAAACCGGTTGCATTTGGCGCCCAGGGGTGAAAAGGTGTTACCATTTGACACGCGCGGGCTTGAAAATGTGTTTAGGGTGCCGTTGGGTGTTTCACGCTAATTAGTGTGCCGTTGGGTGTTTCACGCCAATTAGGGTGCCGCTCAATGCATACCGTTGGGAGATTATCACCCCTTTGTCATTTCCGCATGCTCTGTGACGTGTATCCTTGCGCTTCAACTCGCTATCACTGGTGGATCAACACAGCAGTTTTTTCCTACGATGACTATCACCGCTATATGCTATCCCAATTTCGTTTAGAACTTCGCTTGGCAAACATTTGGCAAGCTTTATTATATAAAGCAACCTTTGAATTTCAGGACATTTGAACATTTCAGGGAGATTTTGAAGGTGAAATTGATGGTCGAGTAGTTAGAGCTCTGAGCTTGTAATCAGCCGCTGTGGGTTCGAATCCATCGAGGGTCCAAAGTCGGTTTGTATATTTTTTAATTTTTTATTATTGGACACTCTGGATTAAGAGTGTCATCTTTTCACCCTAATTAAAGGTGCATTTTGGCTCCTTTAGGGGTGTCACTAGTAAGACAAGCCTTTCACCCTTAAAAGGTACAATGTGTCACCATTAGTTTTAACAGTGTAGCTGAAAACATAGGCATAAAATTTGGTTATCCTATGCATAACTACTAGAAATGAGTTGAGTTCAGTGTCGTTTCTTATCTTTTGGACCCGCCCGATCCCGAAAGATTTTTTATTATCAGAACCCTAGCCCAATACTAAAAGTTTACAAAAAAAATTGCAAGATATTTAAAATTTTTTCTTATTTCAAATCTAATTTTCCAAAAATTTCTTACATTAAAATTACTGTTAAATACAAATTTAAATTCAAACTTATGAACAGAGCAATTTGGTATCAAATAAAAATATACTACATACTTAAAAGGATTTTTTGTCCTTTAATAAGAAAATTTGATGGACACATTCAAGAAGTGTAACGAATAAATCGATGAAGTTTGAAGAATTTACTATTTGTATGCTGAAGAATAGAACAACGTTTTCAATTTCCTATAAAATGTGTACATTTTTAACTAAAATCAATTGATTTTTCATAATAATTCACCGCGATTGACATGAATCTGAAAATCAACCAAATTTAAACGTTGATACAGTTATCTTAAAAGTCCGATGCTTTTATAGGAAAATATGAAACACTGATCGATTGTTTTCTATTATAATAACATGGAAAATGCACTTACTTACGAACGGAAATCCCCAGCATATGCAGGAAACAAAAAATAGACAAACAGAGAAAATAATCACTATGCAATTTTCATATGAAGAACGATTATGACTCGTGCACAATTAAATAATTTGCAAACCTCAAGCTTCTGATGTACATAAACAAGTGGGTAAGTGTGATCAAAGGTAGCATAGAGGGTTTCGTTTAATATATCCTTCAAAACACTTTATCTTTAAATTAACAAATGAAAAAAGGTTTTTCGGTGCTATTTTCGGATTTCTTTGCCAATCTCACAAACCAGAACAGAATTAATTTTGTAATTGTGGCAACAGAAATACACCATTTTTTAAAAGTAAAGGGTAAAAAAAAAGAAATATATGTATGTATATATATATATATTTAAAATTGCGTGCAACAATTAGAGAAAAAACAATACAAAATTAACTGATGATAACAAAAATATTTAATTTAAACTAAAATATTAGACTATTACAAAATTTTATGATTATTTGTGTAAAAAAGAGGTATTCAAGTGGAAGTACACAACATTTGGACACTGTGACTTATATAGTTTTTTTGTACGGACTCTGTGACAGACAAACAAACAGCGGACAGAGACGAATAGGCTTTCGTCAGATGAACGAAACCCTAAAAACGAATAAATATTTCTCTAAATGTTACATAAATAAATAAATAAATTGAATTGAAAATTATCCTCTATCACAAAACGAAAACCCAACTAGAAACTAATTTATTCCTTGTGCGTGCTTTGACTGGAGCCATATTAATAAATTTCGCCGGGTAAGCAAGAGACATGAATCTCCAAACACCAAAAATTTCCTGTGTAATGACATGTGAATGAAATGTAATCATTTGTTAAATTACAAAAACATGATTTATGTTCTCCTTCCGTTTAGATCAAATTAGCACTGAAATGATTTGTAAAAACAATAAGCAAATTTTAAGGCGGGAAAAGTTGTTTCAATCTTTTCTACAGATGAATAAATATTTTTTCCAATTTCAGAAAGAATGATCCCCATTGCGCCAGGGCCGGAAGATTAAAATGAAAATAGAGTCCGAACCGACCGCGGGTCCGGGTTTGTGCTGAGTCCGTCTCATCGTTAATCACTACACACTTTTTCGATAGTGAAATGGTGTACACGGACACACAGATATAATACAGGACGTACAAGACATACAAGACACAATGTCAGAATAACTGACAGATATTTTTTCATCATGTTTTTGAGGGTCTCTGTCACTTAAAACTTGCAAATTTCGTGAATATGAAAGTCAAAAAAGACTTTTATTAAAGTGTTTCCATTGGAGATACATGATTGTAAAAAAGATAATTAATAAATACGCTTCCTTATAAGATGTTTTAATGACTTTTTCCTTTAAAAAAGACTTAGCTTAAACATTTACTTTATGTTTATAAAAATACTTATAGTTCTTTTTTAAATTTTATTTCATTTAAAAGAAATCATTTAAAAAAAAATAGAAAAATAATTTGTTCGGAGAAAAATTTTATAATGATTAATTACGGTGCGATATAAAAAACATTGTGTAACCGACTGCCTATCTTTAAAATCTTACCTTCATCTTCCCCTAAAAGAATTTCTACATTATTAAAAGATTATAGCTACATATAATGCGTACTTACTTAATTATGTCAAACATAATTATATTTTTTACACAATTTCCTATCTAAAGTCATTTTTTAAATAATGGCCAGATAAAATAATTAACAAAGTGAGATGTGTTAAAAATTTGACTAAGAAATAACCTTTATGGAAGAATTGCGCGTCTGTGATTTTAACGGTTTAGGTATTTTTCGAGAGATATAATCATGCATTAATCACAATCGAGAAATGCTCATTAAAAATATTATAATGGGTTGCTATTTAGATTATGTTTTAATAAAAAAATTGATTAGCTAAGTCATGGTTTTTGGATGTTTTTCAAGACCTTTTAATTAAAATTAATTGCAAATTAATCAATTTTGAAGAAAGATATAAATTATAAAACGTAATTACATTTGATATTATTTATACTTAGCCAATAAAATTAACAATAATAATAAAAATGTTTAATAAAATGTAATTCATGAAGAACATAGGAAAATAGAATTAATTACTAAAAGAGCTTTTTATCCCCATATTTTGAATATTTTCTTAAACAATACATTTGAAAGGATAAATAATATACGATAAATCTAACTTGTAGTTTTATTTCATATTGTAATTCCTTATATCTATATTGTAAAAAACAAGCGTACGCGTGAATTATGCTTCACGTCCTTTTCACGGTTGCAAAAGTAGGCGAATTAATTTAATTTTTATTGCGTTTTATAAATTTCTATATATTTCATATTTTTAATCTTCGTAATATGTAAGAGGAAAAATGTAGTTTAAAAAGCAAATTTTTAAAAACTCTATTTACTCAATTTTTATTATTTTTTTAAAATAATTTTGAAATATTATTAATTTTTTAAAATCTATCTTTATCGCCTAGAGAATATAACGAAAGATAAATCCGTTTAAATGTATAATAATATAAATAACTAAGCATTTGTTCCCAGTTTACATTCCCTAATGGAATTAAAACAGTTATCAATCAATAAATAATACATAATAAAATATAAATAAAGCACAATATAAGACATGAAACCGAACTTAAAAGAAGAAAAAAACTTAAGCAAAGCAGTACTTGATTGTAAATATGGTAAACTCTGCATAATGCAAAATCGATCAGGACCGAGCACATTTTCGGTAGCAGATATAATTTCGCTTTAGAAAATGATACTCTATGTCAATGTGTTCTCAGGGGACATGAAAAACGTTCCGAGTTAGATAGATTTTTGCCTTATACAGAATTTAGTTTACACAGAGTGTACAATAGTCAATTTCGAAGATTTATTTCGTTTTCATTTCTTCATGGGAGTCCAAAACAAAACTATCGATATTAAAAAATTTTAAAATTTTATTTGTATTATTGTTATTTATTACATAAATTTGATATTTGTTGTTATTTGTGAAGATTATATATATATTAAATGCAAAAAACTAATATTCATCAGTTTTAAAAAGTGTATTTTAAATTATATTCTGTAAAATGGAGTGATTAGTTTTTTCTCCTTATGTAATTAAAAACCAGCATATTTATTATGTTATTTATAATTTCATTTTCATAAAAGTCATATATTCGTGTATCCATAGGCGAGCCTTCAAGCCTTCATTCATGTTACTTAAATAGCATAAAAAACAACTCGATAAACGAACATTTGCATTCAGTTTGTTTGCAGAACATATTTTATTTGTAAATTATCTGGTAACTAAAATTTAATAAATATTCCATATGCAGAGAATAATATCGAGGTCAGGATAAAAAAATAGTTTAGTTACTATCTGTGACAAAATATTAGCATAGAGCTAACTCGATCAAATAAGGCCTGACACAATTTACTCATTTGTTGATATCATCACATCTGCGAACTGCAACATTAGCTATGAAAATCTTGTTATACATAGAAACTTCATTATCACAAGGATAATTATTCAAATTAGTACCTCATGATACCAATATGCGACTATCAAGCTGAAATTGGACTGTCTCTATAATCGAATTTTAGATTATTAGCTCGATAGTTTAAATGCCACTAATTTCCCTCAAAAAGAGACAGGTGATCATATTATGTCTATTGTGTGTGTGTGTGGGGGGGTATTTTCAAATATCTTGCTCACATTTTAATCTTTATACTTTTATTGCATAGTAAAGCTGAGTATGATCTAGAAACGGGATGGTATTTACTTTTTCGATTTTGGTTATATTTCTGTTTATATTACGATAATTTTAATTTTAGAACCGGTTTAAACCTGATCCAACAGTTAAAGTTTTTTTTTACTTGAAACGAAAATCTAAAAAATAACAGCTTGCTTGGTTGTAGGTCGTTCTCATCTGTTTCATGCAAAAAAAGTCATATAAAAATAGTAAAATTTGAGCGAGATATTTTAAAATAATGCCCCTGTACTCTTAACATTTTCATCCGGGTCTTTCTTATTGAATAGTGCGGGACCTTATGGTCCCAGGAACTAACCAGCCCTGAACTGGACACTTTTTACTGCATTCTGAAATTTTATTTACATTTAGAACCCACGTAAATAATCATAGACGTAAAAGTAAGTACTCAATACTTTATATAAGTTTCGTTATCCTTATGTATGTAGTTCTATAAATTATCCTTGAATATTTTCAAATAAAATTAAAGATACGAGTGAAACTGATCACAATTTTCAGAAAATTGTATTGAAGTATAATAGCTTAAGAAAATAATGCGGCAGATACTAAGTGCCAGTAATATACTTCCTATTTTTACGTAAAATAATTATCGATGTATCTCTCAGCGAAGAAATATCAAAAGGCGAACTCATATAATATAAATCATATTTCATACAATGTAACGAGGCAGTTGTTTCAGACATACTAATAAATGTCTGATTTAAGATTTATATATATTTCTTAACATCAAAATTTAAAAAAAGTACTTTTTATGCATCAAATAGCGTATGAACCAGCAAAAAATCTTTCAAACGACGATTCTTTATATCAAAAGGAATTTTCAGAATGAATAACCTTACATCTTAGACAGTTTTATCGTGCACACAATGTTGCACGTACCTAAGTCTTTTATGAAAATTATGAAAAGCTAATAATCTATTATCTTGCAGGTAAAGCCCCTTCAGAAACGGAATATAAATTTTTAAATGTTAAATATTAATAATATCCTTACTTAAAGTGATATTTAATTTAGTTAGTTAAGAAACTTAGTAATTAGTAGAGAGATATAATACATAAAGTACACAATAGAACGTAAAAACCTATGTAAGAATACGCTTGAATTAATTTAAAATAATGCTTTATTAACTATTTAATTTACTTTTATGGGAGAAATAGGCAGATTATCCTACACCTATAAATGAATTATTGTTATTGTAGTGTGTTTCTCCAAACATAACATTTCTTATATTAGTTTTTTCTCCAAAGAAATATGTATCTTATTTTAGGAGATTTTTTTTGCAACATGCACAACAATTGTCATATGTGCATTAAAAGATTTTGCATTTATCCATACAGTCGTTTAAAACAATCTGTTGTTGAATACAAGGTAATGGATTTGAATGACAATAAACTATTTAAATAACTTCGAAACATTACGTTTCCAATAAAAAAATAGTTAATTAAAAATTATTAATTAACTATTATATATTATAAGTATTGTGAATACACAAATTACACCTGTTTAACACCTTAAACCAATTTAAAAATTGCCCTTCAAAAATTTCTTAAATTATTATTTATAATTTTTTTAATAACTTTAAATAAATATTATAAATTTCATTAATTCACTGTTTTATTTATTATTATTATTTTTCAAATATAGATGTTTAACAAAGTTAAAGCTTATATGAAATACTATTCTTTTTAAATCTATAACTAATGAAAGAAAAAAAAATTACTTTCATAAAATTTGTCAAGTGATAAACCGAAAAGATCATAACACTAATACGTAAATATGACGTAATCACCAAGACAATTTATAATCATAAAATATAACATAATATATTTCAATTAGCTATGTTGATAATATTGAATAGACTAAAGAAATTTTTTATTGATATATTTTAAGTTCGGATTCGATTTTTATAATATTTGAAATAACTCGAATGAATTCTGTAATGATTATATGTATTGAATTTCAAATCATTTGGTTAGTTATTTTTGGGCTGTTATACGTGGACAGACGGACGGATTGAACAATGACCGTAAGTGTTGCGTATTTATATAATTACGAACGCACATAAACGACGTTAAAAATAATTAAAAAATATATAACGTATTTTAAAATGCTTACGAGTTACTATTTCATTGAATACAGATTCTGATGTTAAATAACGCAGGTAAACAAAAATTTACTTCATATATTTTTTTTTAATTTAAAAATAATATATCAATTGTAGACCCTCTTGAGTAAGTAAAAATGATATTAAAAATTTTAGTTGGTTCTTGTTTCTTTTTTAACGACGGATACTAGACCAGGCATTTGGTAATAAATAAATGCAAGTTTTGTTTTAGTTTTGACATTTGGTTCCCTTTATATTTTTTGGGTCACTGAACACGAATCCGGCATTACCCAAAAACATTTCTCCCCAAAAACACGCTTTTTTGGCAAAAAACGTGGCC
Organism: Maratus speculifer; assembly: GCA_964019185.1. Classification (NCBI taxonomy): domain Eukaryota; kingdom Metazoa; phylum Arthropoda; class Arachnida; order Araneae; family Salticidae; genus Maratus; species Maratus speculifer. The sequence goes on along the minus strand of OZ025297.1, from coordinate 173,645,468 downwards.
TTTTTTCGTTTTTTTTCTAAATAACTTCAAAATTATGCATTTTACATAAAAAACATCAATGCATAAATTAAAGAGCAGAAAATTTCCTACATTTTATGCTTTAAAAGTTTTTTTCTCTAATCAATGGTTTAGCCGTCAAAGAGCCGTAAAAATGGGTGTGAAAAGCAAAAAATTCTGAAAAAGTGAATTACAACTCCGTACGTCGATGAAACATGAAAATCAACCATTTTACGCGAATTTTCCCTACTTAATAATGCTAAATATATTATTATTGACTATATTTTATTAATCTGATGTTCATTGTTGATTTCATAACTAAAACATGAATAAAAATTAGTATATTTCTGATTAAAATCTTCATTTGCTAATTACAAAATATTCTATATATTTAAAAGACCTGGTTGTTTTTTTAGTCATCAGCACTGAGCTTAATAATGCCCAGTTTTGATAATTATTTTTTTAAATGAAATCTGTTCATGTGTAGATTTGCCCATTCTGGCTAATTTTTTTATTTATTTCCATTTTTATATTTTATTTTTAATTTTAAAGAATTTAAATTTTCGAGACATTTCTTCAAAACAGGGGCAACAGATTAAGCTTTTCTCACTATAATAAAAATTTATTTTGCTTTATTACTTTCCACCAATCAGGAGCTTGATCTCATTCGTGAATGTGTCATAGCATTTTATAGAAAAAAAGGTAGTCGTTTTCGTAAAATTTAATCCTAATAAAATGATTGCGCATAATTATTCACTAATCGCTGTACAATACATAGATTATTTACTGCGTAATATTATTAAGTATTATGTAAATAAAATAACAGAAAATATAATTCAATAAAATATAATATCCAAAGCGAAATTTTTTCGATGGAGAAATTCTCGTCATTCTGAAACCAGATTGTTCCATGAATGTAATAATATTGCTATAGCTGTGTCTGTGATGATGTCATATTCACTGTCTTTTATTCTTGCATCTAAATAAACAGAACTTCTATTTATTTAAAGGTCCTTGATATACACAAATGAAAATATTTCTTTAAATTGCGCCATTTCCATTTAATTATAATAAATATTTTATGATGATAAAAAATTGTTAAACAACTGAGTAAATCACGCTTTTATTTCGGAAAAGATGAGTGTTTCTGGAGGTTTAAATGATGTCATATTAGAAAAAAAAAGAATAAATCCTGTGATATGCTGGTATTGCGATATTTCTGTTTTACATAATATCAAAAATTAATTAAAATCATTCCTTTGTATTAAGTTATTAAAGTAAAACTAAATAAAATATTATCTACACATCAGTAATAAAGAAAAAAATTTTATTCTTTTTAATAATAAAGCTATCGTTTTTCTTTTCGTTGTCATGACAATAAAATTAATTTTGACAAGTTCATGGAGGCTACAAACCAATAAATTTAATTTATGAATTAAATTCATTGTAAGTGCTCCAAATGTGTACTGGGTTAGTTATCCAGTTTAGTAACTTCCTTTTTCTATTAAAATTAAAATGTTTCGTTGATATTATAGTTACGAGGTGGAACCCGTCGAAATTCGACGAAAGAAAATCTTTATGGAAGAACTGTTTCATTGATATATAATAAATCTACAAAATTAGTTACAGTAAAAAATGCATCTGATATTGGTTAATTTAACTCTCAAACAAATATTATTTTAAGCTAAAATTAACAAAATACTATAAAACTCAATAATCCAAATTATTTAACAAAATAAAACCAAAATTCTCATTATTTTATAACAGACGATATTTTTTAAATGGTATACGCATTTTAATTTTTTTTTCAATTTAAAGAGAAAATGGAGTGATTCTGTTGCCACAACTACAAATTGGTACTGAAAATTAAAAAAAAATAATATCTCAAAAATCAATTTAGATACAGCTTTGAAAGATATTGCATTTAAAAGTTCATTTATTTTTCTATACGGCGGTGTAACAATCTCAAATATACGATAGTTAGAAGTGTAAAATATACAGTACCGAAAATTGCAAAACCAAAATTGCATTGGAAAATGTGGCACATTTTAATTATTTTTTTTTTTTTTCAATTTTACGAGAAAATGGAGTGATTCTATTGCCACAATTGCTAAATTGGTACTAAGAACTATAAAAAAAATTAATATCTCAAAAATAAATTGAGATACAGCTTTCAAACAAATTGTATTTAAAAGTACATTTTTTTTCTAAGCGACGATGTAAAAATTTAAAATGTGCGATGTTTAGAAGTGTAACATTTGCAGTTGCGAAAATTGTAAAAACGAAATTGTTGTGGAAATTGTTGCAATTCGCAAAAGGACATATGCGTTGCGCAATGACTTTGTTACGCACAGATACGTTTGGCATTTATAATATAGATTGTACAATTACCAAGCGATATTTAAATGGAGAAAAAATAAACTATGAAGAATTTTTTTTTTGAATTCGTCTTCTGAGGTATATTATATTGTATTAATTACCTGAATAATTTGGTATTTAAATAATGTTTAAGGTTCTAGAAACCGCATTAAAAGGATTTGTAGCTGAATTTAAACCCAACATAATCTTTATGAATTATTTTCCTTATTGTTTGTTATGTTCTGAAGTTTGTGTATTTTATCATGGAACATTATGTTGCCCATATTTTAAGAGGTGGCAATTGTTTACTTCGCTCAGTATATTATTGGCGGTGTTCAGCTTTTACGCGCGCTGCGCGCGCGCGCTCAGGAGCCACGGACAAGTAGTGGGCACCTATAGTGGACGGGATGTGCGTTCAGTACTCGCTACTGTGCCACCGGTACTGCAACTGTGCGCTCGATAACAGATGGAGAACAGATCACGGATGTAATTACTTGTGGTGCCAATTATAAAGATAATTTGTTACAAATGGATGTGATCCCGCTGGCCGAATGGTCAGAGTGCTGAGCTTGTTCCCAGACGATACGGGTTCGAGGCCTGCGCGGGCCAAAAGTTAGTTTGCGTTTTTTTTTTTTTTGGTTGCTTTTTATTAATAAATAAGACATTTTTATTAAAGGTAAATTTTATATTAATAATACAGAAGCACATGTATCTCTATTATAATAATAAAAAACTTATTTAAATACGAGAAAATGAGATTTTTGCGGAGAAAGTTTTAATATCCTTTTAATGTTCTAAATATCATTCCAAAGTGATTTATATATATATTAAGCAAATGAAAAAAAAAAGTTTTCTGTTAAAATATCCGTATACGCATAAAATAATTATTAATGTTCTTCTTCTTCTTCTTTTTTTTTTTTTCTTTTTTTTTTTTTTTTTTTTTTTTTTTTTTTAAATTTTAGAAGTAAGTTTTTATTGAGACGTAAGTTTGTAAGATTGTAAGTTTTTATTAATTTATTTAAGATGCAAATATAATGCATGCGTGGATATTTTACGGTGTTAAAATCAAAATGGAAAATATTATAAAAGCAAAATGTAAAAGATATACATTTTTTTAAATTAAGAATATCTGCATACATATATTTTAAAGAGGTGAAATATTTGGAGTTTGCCTTCTAGTTTTGTAATGAATAAAGTATGATTAGAATGTTTATAATTTTTCTATTGAAAGTATAAATAAGTGTTTTGCTTATACTAACATAATTTTGGATGTCGTTTGTTTCTCATATTTTATGACATATTTTGGCCTGTTATCCATACGGTATTAAAATATACAATCATTAAATAAGAAATATACACATACTAAAACTTCTTCTGAAAAATTATCTAACTAACAATGCAAATTCCATTGAAATCAATCCTGTATTGTAGATTACAAATCAATCTTGTAATATGTCGATACAGGCCCATCGCTAAGAGTTTTTATTGGTGGGGGAGAAAACCTTAAATTGTTTTATATTCGCCAACTCGTTTTATAATTTTGCCAAGTTAGCGCACTTTGAAAATGTAATACAGTTCTTATTTGTAAAAAAATTAATAATATTCCCAATTAGAGTTGTAACTTTTGCAAATTCTATCAAAAATAGAAAATGTATTGCAGTTTTTATTAAAATTTTAATTAAATTTGACATAAGAGTTTTAAATTTGCAAAGTGTAACAACATTTGTGAATGTTTTGGGAGGGGAGGCTCCCCCCTGTCCCTCCCCCTCCCTTCAGCTAGTCTCCCGTGTGGATATCTCAATCTTGGTTTATCAACAGCATTCTATTTAATACGAAAAGTATAAAGCAACTGATAAATGATTTTTAAGTGAATAAAAATAAAATTATAAAAAAATTTAAATCACCAATTGTTAAATTGTATCAGTCAACCTACCAATTTTGACAACAAACAACGTGCAACCAATAACAGATAAGCACAAAATGCACAATCACGTGATCAAATCGCCCATCATTTTTATTTGCGTCGCGCGCGTCAATGTTTGAGCAGGGTTGGTTGTCATATTTTAAATGCTGATCAGGCTTACTTACATGTAATAGGTCACGTGATACTTCCTGGAATATTTTAAATTTTATTTGAGAGGTCACAGGTATGTATTTCCGTTACGAGAATCATGTTTTGAAAGGATAAAGGGATATAGTATTTGTATTTACCAATTCTGAGCCATAAAAACAATGCAATAATTGAATAACTTTAAAATTCTCTTCTTCGATAGCACCTACTCCAAGCAGAATCTTCTGAGCGCGCGCGCACAAAAAAAGCGTCTTTTGAACACGGCCATTGTGTATATAAAACTGGTATATATCATATCTAATATACATTCTTTTCCGTCAAATTTCGACGAGTGCAGCTAATAATAGTAATAATCTCTTAATTTGACTTTTAAATAATGTAAATAAAATAACTAAAGCAGGCTTTTGATCCCAACTGCACTTTCCCCCTTGATTGAAAGGGTGCAAGTGTGAAAAAATCTTTGGTTAAGCGTCCACCCCCGCATCCCATGTCCACGTTCAGTAGAATACTAATCTCTCCCCTCTTCCCCACCAGTCTCGCCTCTGTTAGAAATATACGTCGCACAGAATAATAGCTTATCAGGAGGACACATTCCTCTCAGTTTCCATATCCAACTGCTTACTTATAATTTAGTAATTCATTGTTTGCGTCTTCGTGAATATAGAGAACATCTAAAGAGATTTTTGCGCGATGTCGCTGTGTTTTATTTGTGACTCTTCTTTAGAGAAGGGAAAATATTCAGTGAAAGTTAGTCGAGGTATTTCAGCGTTAATCAAAGCAAGTACAGAAAGAAAGGATGGAAAGGCAGTTCCCCTAAAGGGGAAAACCTCGGTAGATGTGCATGGAAGTGTAGAAAAGCATATGTAATTGAATGGATGATTACTGCTTATGTGATGAAGGTTGAGGAACAGAGTGACAAAAACACTTCTCAAATTTTAAGATTATCAACTCCTCAGTTGAATTTTTAAACTAACTGTTTTATATGTGGACTCTGCATTTCGGAAGAGTTCATTGCAACACAAGCGAAAAATCCACCAAGCGAATGCAATACTGTATACAGTGTGCGACACATGGGATTCAAAAGTACAATTCTGAAAGCAGCAAGAGCTCGCTATTATGATTATGGGCAGGCTATAATTCAGCGCATCGAATCAGTGAATGATTTTATTGCAGCAGATGCTCAATACCATATCACATGTTTTAAATATATTTATTGGGAGGCCGAAGGTCCAAGAACAGACGAAACGTGGTCCATTTGCCGAGGCATTCGACAGAGCAATGCAAAGTATATACGATTACCTTCAAAATCATGATGACGAGTGTCAATTCTCCATGGATGAGCTAATGAAACAGGTTATAGGGAGTTAACAACTTATGAAAACTGTAAAGTTTAACCCTCTCATGCATAAATTATTTTTCATTATTTTTCATTATTCACAAAAAATCTTTTTTTATAATAAATGAAAGACCCATTCTAAAATAATTTTAGTGTTGTACTGCATGCTAGCTATTATCTTTCCACAAATCATATCTCCATAAATAAATGCTCGAAATTTATTTGCTTAATCATTGAGAGATATGGAGTCATTGAGAGATATGGAGTCATTGAGAGATATGGAGACGACTTACTGATCACAAAGAATCAGAAAAAAAGTCCATTGTGTGTTTCAAGAATATAGGAGGGAAGATACTGAATAATGCATGATATCAGCAAACATGTAAATCTGATCAAGATGAGAGGCTGTGAGTGGTTGAAGCAGCAAAAGTTATTTGCGAAGATATCAGATAGAAGATTTGCTTCGGGAGATTTCAACAACATTGTGTGTCAAGACGAAGAGGATAAGCTAGACTTTGAAGCTGATCTGGAAATGGATTGCCAACACAATGAATAAGAGGACCCAATGAAAGAGGAAATAGTCATGCCACAAGGTATCAAATATTTACTATTAAAAAACTTTTATTTATAATATTGATAGTTATAAAAACACCCACTAATTCCATTTATCTATTTTCTATTTTGTAGATGTCGGTGAAACGCTGACACCCTCAAATAAAAGAAAGCGGAAATAGTACATTGTTTTTTTTTAAGTACTTACTAATGTACATAATTATTTATAATTAAAAAATAATTCATAATGAGTCTTCGTTTTTATTGCTAGCAACTTCAATGTAAAATGTAGTCAATCAAATATCTTCAGTATAATTTAAAGTCATTCTTTGCGAAAAATGGTCAGTTTTCATGTTAAATCTATGTACAGTGCCATAATTCCTATTTTCCGGATTTTTTTAATTTTCACACCCACATTTTGAACTTCAAGAACTTTACGAACTGTAATTCGTGTCAGCTTTTATATGTTAAAACCTGTTTGAGTTATTTTATTTACATTATTTAAAAGTAAAATTAAAAAATTATTATTATTATTATTATTATTATTATTATGTAATAGCAAAGATTTTGATCACAAACATGCTGATTTTAATTTTTTTTTAGCTATGAAAAAAATGAAAATCAGATTAATAAAATATAGCCAATAATAATATATTTACTACTATTAAGTGGGGAAAATTTGCATAAAATAGTTGTTTTTCATGTTTCATTGACGTACTGTGCAGTAATTCGCGTTTTTCAGAATTTTTTGCTTTTCACACTCATTTTTGCGGCTCTGTCACGGCTAAACCATTCATCAGAGAAAAAAAAAACTTTGGTTACATAAAATGTAGGAAATTTTGTGCTCTTTAATTTATGTATTGATGACTTTTATGTAAAATGCATAATTTTGAAGTTATTTCGATAAAACTAAAAAAGCCACGTTTTTTGTCCAAAAAACGTGTTTCCGGTGAGAAATTTTGTTGGATAATGCCAGATTCATGTTCAGCGACCCCAAAAACATAAAGGGAACCAAAAATCAAAACTACACCAAAACTGGAATTTATTTGTCCTTTTTGAGCACTTAATGCCTGGACTATACGTATTTATAGGTTATTACGATATATCACAATTTAAAAGAGCGTACAATAATGTAGAATGGTAATACATAAATATTAAATTTACCTGCAGTATACTTGAACACAGTTTAGACATATTTTCAATATATTTTAATATATTTAACGCAACTGAACACAATTTGAGTGTATAAATTTGAGTACATTAGTACCTATTTTTACATTCATATATATGTTCAGTAACTTCTCTTCTTGATGAACCAACAGTAATCGGCAAGCATTGCTGCATTCTATTGCTATCAATAAGCAGACTTAATAACAGAAATTTTCTAATGAAGTTCTTCACCAAGCTCGTCGCTAATTGCTCCCATATTATCTAAGAAAAAGTCAAGATGAGAATGCAAGAAATGAAGTTTTATTGACATGTGACAATTTACCTTTTTAAAATTGTTTACCTTATTTTGCGCTATACACTTGTAGATTTTAGCTTTGTTATTCCCTAGAAAATTATGCACAACATCACTGAATGAAAACAAGGATCTTTTTTACTGTCTTAAGACAACTTTCAAACTGGTCTTTTATCATAATTTTACCTAATGTCAGGACCTTCAATTACGCTTTCTTTTATTTTGACATCCAGTATTGATGGGAACATGTTTCGGATAAACGCAAATGCCTTAACAGCCCGATTAAGAGCTTTCACAAACATACTTATAAATCCTAACTTGCTGTGAAGTAGTGGAAATAATACGTTCACCGATGCTACGAAGAATTAATTACATGTTTATCACCAGGTTCTAAAAACTTCCGAGAAAGAGACATTTGTATACAATAATGTTTATCTTTTGCTCGACAGTCTCATTCGCGGATAAAGCATGAATATTTATGTAACCTATTTCATTCCCAGCAGAATAGAAATGACTTTTATTTCAATATAAATTTCCCACTTAAACTTATTCCATTTCATCAAAATAATAGTTTCTTCAGGGTACCATTTATTTCTTTTCCCCCAGAAGCATATCCCACAGGAATAGATTTATATTTATTTCCAATATGAAGTCGTACTATTTTTACACTCAGCTTAGACGCATCAATAAAAACATTTCAGTTCTCTGGTTTATGACATAGATCTAAAGATGCCATAAGCCCCGTTGCAAAAACGTATTCCACCATCTGTTTCATAAAAAACTTATGAGGTCTTTAAGTCTGTCATGGTATACAAAAAGACGTACATCACTAGCCAATACAATCTGAAATTTTGATTCTAGAAACTTAGCTTTAAACTTGCTTAACACCAAATCATGCACAAGGTCATTCAAGTCTGCTTGAGTTATCACACGAGGCTTCAAATATTTATCTAGTGGAATGTAATCTATTTCTGTTTTAGTCAATTGTAAGATTGTAGCTTACAGACGGCTGTGACTCAAGAAGCAAGTCACTGTGTGATACAGGACTCTTTGCAAAACCGATATTGGGATACTAAATATGCTTTTGCTTCTTAAGATTAATTCATTTTATTGTTGTAGTCGTACAAAAATTGCAAAGTTCTAAGTGATCTGTAGTATCTCTCCAGATCATTAATATGATGAAAAGCATCGAATTCCCCTTTCCTTTAGTCCACTATTGAAGCCGGGTTGAACAGCTCAAAAAACAAAAGTGAGGAGACTATTCGCTTATTTTTATCGCCGATTCCGAATACAAAATAATGTAGATAATTTTAATAAAAGAAATAACGTTCCTTCTTCACGTAGTGCTCATAAATTTCTCACAAATATAGTAAAAACTATACTATTGATAGTTATACTGGAAGTAACACACCTATGAGACATTTTGAAAGAAGGCGTTCGTCAGCTAACTAAATGATACATTGATCATTTTTTACAAATGACAAAGAAAAACCTTCATGTCACCACAAAGTCTGACAAAACACATCTGATTTGCGCCTAAATATATTATAAATAGAATATATTTGTCCATATTCAGGATCGTTAGACTATTGAAACAATGTATTTGAAAAGGCAATAAACAGCATAATGAGACATATTTAAACACAGATATCTCTGAAACGGAAACAAACTTTACTTTTTTGTGAATATTTATTAAACTTGCTAATGTATGGTTACTTAAATCTGTTAAAATTTTCCAAAAAATTTTCGTTTATCAGTGTAATTATTCTAAGTAGGAGTGTTCTAAGTAGATATATTTACCATAAAAATGAAATTTTCGTAAATACAAGATGTCCCGATAGCTACAATTAAATCATTGTATCACGCCTTGTTCATGAAAGTTCCAAATACAGGGTGTACAAAAAAGATTTCCTTATTTTTTTTTCAGTTTTAGAAAATTAAAGACATTATTGATTATAAATGTTTTAAAAATAATTTAAGAATAAGGATAATTAAATGATAATTCTTTTAATTTTTGCATTAAGAGTCCATAGTCCTCGGACCTTCAAATTATATTTATAAATTATTTTCTGAACCATCTGATACATAAGACAATATAATTTTATTTTTCTACTACCGAAAATAAGTGAGTTATGGTACTAGAAAGAACAATCGGAATTGTTTTGCAATGAATTTGAGCAGACAGATTTTATGTGGTAGAATGTTCCGCAATTTTAAAGAATTATAAATATTATAACTTATTAAAGCTTTATCGTAGATTTATATAATTTTCTCTATTTTACTTTCTTAATGAATTCATCTACATGGATAAATGTATTCTAAATGTATTTTGTACTAATATGTAAAAAAAAAAAAAAAAAAAAAAAAAAAAAAAAAAAAAAAAAAAAAAAAAGTGTTTTTTTTTTTTTTTTAATGAATCATAGGAATATTTTACGAACGTATATAAATTCATAACTTCTTTTAAATGCTTTACAAGTTACACTTCCTCTATATATCCAACTTATCAAAAATTAAAGATGTCTGTATAACATACCTGCTATAATCCAAGAGCCGACATCACAAAGATCTATATTATCGTGAACAATAAATAAATCTTTATTTTAAATAATAATAGCAAGAGGGGATTCTAATGATCCATGTCTGCCGGAAGTGAAGTTGTACCGAAGATAAAGATTAATACCACCAGTGGTTGACTCACAGGTTTATCATTGTGTGAATTTAAATTATCATTGTGTTTGTCCTTAATCAAGTTTACTGATGAGTCATCAACTGGTGGGGGTGGCATTAGTTTTTAGTTTATGCATCACTCCACTTCTGACTGTTATGGGTCATTACATTTCCTTATTTCTACCATTCCATAAAATAAATTTTTTTTCTGTGCTTGATAACATACCGTTTCTGCTGTTGACTCTTGCACTATTAGTAAAATAATACACAAGCTTGCTTTTTTCTCAATGTTTGCAATATTTGTCACGAACAATCGATGTAGAAATAAATGTTACTCACATTTTCCACTTTTTTAACACTTTCGAAAAAAAATTAAGAGTGTTTATTATTTCGGTTTGTCTGGCCGTCTGTCCGCAATCTAAATACCGTAAATATACTCGTGTTGATCAGAAATGTTTAGGGGTTATTGACGTTTAACCTAGACGAACTCTATTGCAAATGAAGTGTTTAGCATGACTAGTTTTTTGAAAGGGACAATCAAAAGTTTCCCATTGCATTATGGCCTATGGCAAAAAATCGTTTCAAATGAATTTTTAAAGATGTTACACCCTGTCAAACATATTAAAATTTATATCCATTTACGAACTGAACTAAAATATGTATTCTGCAAAATATTCGGTGGAACGAAAGTTATAATTCATTTACATAGGCCACACAAAAGAATTCCAAAACATTATGGTAAAGGGAGATTTGTCTGCGACCTATTTATATTAAACTACTTCGTCCATAATAAAATTTATTTAAATCGATGAGGCTTAATATAAGTTATTTCACCCATAATACGAAGTGCACAACATTTACAGGGACACACAAAAGATTTTAAATAGTATATACTATCCAAAGAACTGTATATGTGTCCAATGATGGCTGATGGATGGATGAAATTCCATTTAAATTATAATATGAACTTTTAAGTTTCACTAAGTGTATACATATTATATGGTATATAGAAATGCTATAGAGGGTTTCACAAAAGAACTCGTAAAGTTTAGTGATTGTGAGCGTAATTTACTTAAAGGCTGCTTTTAGATAAATTATGTATTGATATGCTGAACTGTATTCAGTTTTAAAAAAAAATATTTTTTGAAATAGACAATATGATATACAGGACCATGCAAAGATATGGATACATGATCGCCTATGAATGATAATTTCTGAAAATGTGATTGCAATAGTTTTTAAGAGTGTTTTAGTAGTTTGAAATACATTTTAGCTAAATACTGGAGAATAATAAAAACACTATGTAAACTACAAAGTTGAACAAAATTATACAAGTTTGTTTTCATTTATCAGTATAAATTGTTGAAAAAGAAATTTCATACTGCTAATCGTTTTCTTGTTAAAATAAATTATCCTATTATATAGTTTATATATATATGTATCAGCCGACAGATCACACAAAGGGCTCTTCCAGAGTAATAGAATACATATTTGGCTATAGACATTAACACTTTATTAAGCTAAACTGCAAAGCTTTGTTGAAAATTTCAGGAACTATTGGAATGTGTTTCATAATCTATGCTTAACGCATGATTTTTCTTACTTGTTACAAGTGATCTTGGAAATTTACTTTTATGTATTTCAAAATGAAATATAAAACCAAAATTTTCTTGGGGTGGTGTATAAAAATAAGAAAAAGAAAACCTGTATAATTATATTTACTTGCTTAATTACAATGCTAAATATAGCAACTAATGAGTTTAATTAAAAAAATTAGAACGAATTGTGAAAGAACCATTTTAATGAGCAACAAATTAAAAAATAATAATACATTCTTATAGGTTATTAATTGAAGATACATAGATAAAAAAGGCATTTCAAAGACTAAAATTCCAGATAATTATTTTAGTAATGATAAAATATTTTCTTATTACAAATGAATAAAACTCTGATAAAAGCGTTAATTTTTATTTTTTTAATAAATGTATACAATATAATCGAAACGGAACCTTTTTCTTAAAGCTTTCTGATTATTGTTGACTTTCAGAAAAAACTGCATTAATTCACACAAAAAATTGAAGAAATGCGTATTCTGTGTCATTCACATTTACAGTCCTCGAAAAAATGATGAATGTTTATTTTAAAATTGGTACGAAATATCTTCCAAGAGTTTGACAGAAAATGCTGGAGTATTAAATGTTAAGAAGCCATATTTGGCATCTGGCGAAGAAGTATGGAATAGGAGAAGCATAACTGCAGCTAAACTGCGAAGCGGAACTCCAACAACATCAGTCACAGATGTGGATCTAAAATACTTTGAACCATGGAGGATAAAGATAGGTGGATGTGAACTAAGCCTCAAAAAAGGTTTGCAATGTGAATCCATTTATCGCTCAAATTTTAGTGTACCAAACAAAAGCACGTGGAAAATTGGAAAGCTTCCAAAAAAGGAAGGGATTTTGTATTAATAAGACGAATTAAAAGAAATTAATGACAGCTGGAGCATTTTTTAAGAAGAAATAGGAAAATTTTAAAATGGTCTTTGTTCTATTATTATTTATTAAAAGACATGTTTACTTTTAAAATAATTGAAATTGGGAAATTATTATTATTATTATTATTATTATTATTATTATTATTATTATTATTATTAAATGTTATTATTATTATTAAATTTCAAATTAAACTTAAATAAGAAATTGAAAACGTTTGATACGAACTAAAAATTGTATTATTAAAAGTTTTCTTTTTACAGTAATTTTTATTAACACTTTTCAACAAAATTGAAAAATGTTTATGCATTCGGTTTGTCTGTCCGTCTGTCCGCTCTCTAACTCTCGTAAATATACTCGGAATGCAATGAAATTTTACCATGTTATTGAAGTTTACACAAGCACAAACCCTATTATAAATGAAGTTTCTACCACGAAAACAATCATTTTCTATGATAAAACTAAACATTTTAACAGAAATCCGTTTTAAAAAAAACAAATTACGGCAATTTTTGTTCTCCTTTACAGAAATCGAGAATTTGAAGTTAAGATGCAACACTAGTCACTAAAAAAGACCTGAATGATAATGTAAAGTCTTCGGGGGCATTCTTTTCAAATATCTCACTCAAATTTTGATATGATTTTTGTTAAATTATGATTTATTTTATTTATTTATTTATTTATTTATTCTGCATAAAATAGCTGAGGATGACTTACAAGCGGCTAGTTTTTAGTTTTTCGATTTTGGTTACATATTTTTTTATATTATGATAGTTTCAGTTTCAGAACCGGTTCTAACCGATTTCGAAAGTTAAATTATTTTTCATAAATCTGAAACCAAAATTAAAAAAATAAAAACATGCCTGTTTGTAGATCGTCCTTATCTAACCTATGTAATAAAAATCGTGTAAAAATATTTAAATTTGAGCGAGAAACTTGTAAAGAACGTCCCCATAGACTAATCATTATCAACCGGATTTTTTTTTCAATTAGTTGTGGGCCATGAGAACCTGACTATTCACATGATAAACATTGCTGACTATCGGGACTTCAGGTTTTGTGCTAAAATGATTTTTAAATGATCAAAAAATATAAAAACGGTTAAGAGAGGACTGTATCCAAGTTTTGGGAGAGTAAAAATGATGTCTTGTTTAGATTTAACGGAAAAATAATACTCTGTTCATATCAAAGTGGAATAAGTTTTGCTATCTTTTATTCCGGAATACCAAGCATAAGACCCCCAGAGTGATCTACAATAGGAAGCTTTGAGGGGTTTCCTAGTTGCAAGCAGATTAACACCCAGTCTATTGACTTGAAATATATTATGTTCTTTAAGAGCCATTGAAAAAGAAAAATTGTAGGTATACTACATATGTCGATAACTCATTTAAAAAATTAAAATACTCAATAAAACTCATATTTAAGAAAAACTCTATGAAATGCATATTTATTTAACTAGCTCACAACTCAGCCGCTCATGGCTGCGTTCTCTTAAAAACTCTAAACTCATAAAAACAAATGCAGACGATAAAAATCGTTGCCAAAAATACAGAATAAATACGACCGAACATACCGGCCCCCGTTGAATGATTTTCATTCAACCACAATTATAATACATTATTACACATGAAATTTTTAAATAAATAATACAACACATACTAATAAACAATAAATAGCAAATTAAATGAATAACAATTACTTTTCCAAGGGTAATAAACATATTTTTGACACTGGTCTCTTAAAAAACCCTCTTTGTGTTTTCACTTTTACTACTCTAATAATTCCATCATTACCTGGAAACAACTCTACAATTCTACCTAGAGGCCAGTTGCAAATAGCAACATTGTCCTCCTTTATAATTACTAAATCATTTATTTTTACATTTTGTTTTTCAAACATCTAAAATTCTGCAATCATTATGTAGTGATGTGCACTCATGACATCTTATACCAAATTAAATTTACTCTAAATGATGCAAGAATTTATCTCAAAAAATAACTCAAAAATACTTTATTTAAAGTATTTAAATATTAAGAAACTCAATTTTTATCAAATCAAACTCAAACTTTTTGAACAAAATGGATGTCATTTAAATAACTCAAATTATACATATGCACTCTCGATACACATTTTGTATTAATATTTTCTCTCATAATACGTAATATATTCAATAAAATAGAAATTATCTCAATTTTACATATGTACACTCAAAATAATTATATAGCAACTATATGTAACTCAAAATATCTTATAGTACACACTGTATTAAAAAAAATATATAAAAACTTTTTACAAAAATTATAACATAAAGTAAACAACAATTATAAATTGATTCTCTAATATTCCACGACCATTTAAAGGTTAAAACTGCTGCCTAAACTCAAAAAGTAAAACTTGTATACTTAAAATAAATATCGTTTATGAAAGTATTCAACTATCATTTGAGTAAGTTTACTTTTATTATGTAGCAAAATTGGAAATTTTTGGTTAGCATTTAAGTTGCTGTTTGCTAACCTACCTCCTACTCTAAGAAGACCTGCTTTATCAAGAAATGGGTGAAGATTTCTTATCTGACTATTATTATTTACCTCACCTGATTTTTGCAAGGATTTTATTTCCTTGTCAAAAAATTCTCGTTGAACACTTTTTAACAAAAAAGTTTCTGCCTTTTTGAGCTCCTCGAGGTCTAAAGGACCCTCTTTTCTTTCTTTTTTACAAATGCTAAGAAACCTGAAAATAAATCCTAAAATACGAATTATCTTACAATAATTATTACTTAAATCAATTATATCATGCACAAAGGTATTATTAGAAACTGAAAAAAAAAGACATGTTTTTAAAGTCATTAGTTTTAAAGTTTTTCAGTTCTTTTGAAAAGTCAATGGAATCAACTGCTTCAGGTATGGTTGTATTTGGATAGTCTTTTCCTTTTAGGAACATTGGGCCACTCCACCACAACTCATTTGAGATTAGCTTATCAGGATTAATTCCTCTTGTTAGAAGGTCTGCTGGGTTATGTTGAGAAGGAACATGTCGCCACTGCATCCCTTCAGTTAGCTCTTGTATCGATGAAATTCTGTTCGCAACAAATGTTTTTAGTATGTACGGTTCTTTTTTAATCCATGACAATACTATCATAGAATCTGACCATAAGAAGATTTTGTTTATATTGATCTTGAGAGCAGAAATCACACGTTTAATTAGTTTTGATAATAAAACAGCTGCACACAGCTGAAGTTTGGGAACAGTTAATTGCTTTAAGGGGGAAACTCTTGATTTACTTGTCACTAATTTCACTGACAATTCTCCAGATTCTGATACTGATTTGCAGTAAATTACTGCTCCATAGGCTGCTTCGGAAGCATCGCTGAAACCATGTAACTCGATTATAATAGCATTTTTCAATAAAATACACCTACTAATTTCAATTTTGTTAATTAACTGTAGATTATCTGAAAACTCTCCCCATTCCTTAGCTTCTTTTTCCGGTAACAAGTCATCCCAATTTAATTGCAATAACCATAATTTTTGCATAAATATTTTCGCTTTAATTATAATAGGCGATACTAAACCAAGAGGATCAAACAAACTCGATATAATTGATAACACTTGTCTTTTAGTGACATTTACCTCATCATGAATTTTTACATCGAAACTTAAACAATCTTTTCTCGATTTCCACAAGACACCTAATGTTTTGGATTCTTCTGAATCACCAAAAGGATATATCTTGTCATTTGTTTGGTAAAGTTGTGGAGCATTACTGCACCATTTATGTAATAACATTCCTCCGCTTTTTAAAATTTCTATTAATTGATTTTGGAGCTCTAATGCAGAACTTAAAGAATCAGATCCAGATAAGATGTCATCCATATACATGTCTTCTCTCAGCACGGGTGCTGCTAAAGGAAACTTGCTTTCTTCATCCCTAGACAATTGAAGTAGTGTTCTCATGGCCAAAAAGGGTGCACTAACAGTACCATAAGTAACAGTAGTTAGTTCAAAATTCTTTATTGGTTCGTTTATACCTTCTTTCCATAAAATTTTTTGTAGTTTCCTTTGATCTGGATGAATAGAAATTGCTCTATACATTTTTTGAATATCTGCAGTGAAAGCGATAATATATTTTCTAAATCTCAGCATAATTGAGAATAAATCATCTTGTATTACACCCCCATTATACTGAATAGAATTAAGTGAGTTTCCTTTTGTCGTTAAAGAAGAGGCGTTAAAAACTACTCTCAAAGGTGTTGACATACTTTTTTCTATTCCTCTATACACTCCAAGGTGGGGAATGTAATAGGATCCATTTTCTTCCTCGCTTTCGTTAACTTCGACCATGTGGCCTAACTGTTGGTATTCTTTCAAAAAATCGGAATATAATCTTAAATACTCGGGATCCCTTGCTAAGCGATTCCATAAAGAATTCAATTTTTTAATTGCTATCTGTTTAGAACTTCCTAATGTAGTTGGATCTTGTTTTAGGGGCATTTTAACAACATATCTGCCGCTTTTTTCTCGGGTATAATTTTCTATGAAATGTTTTTCACAAATTAAAGTCTCTTTGCTTTTTGGTTTTTCTATCTCGATATTTTCTATTTCCCAGAATTTTCGAAGTGTTTTATCTAAGTTAGTTTCTTTCTTTATTAAACCACAATGAACTTTATTTTCATTTTCTATTGGAAAACTTCCAGATACTACAAAACCGAAAACTGTGTCTTGCAGAATAAGATCAGAATTATTAATACGAATCTGGCCCGGTTTTAAAAGTTCATAGAAAATTCCTGCTCCGAGAAGCATATCTACATGTTCTGGGATATTAAATCTCTCATCTGCTAATATTAAGTTAGGGAAATCCTGTGCTGAAATTTCAATTGGACGCGAAGGGGTTAAATCTGCAGTTATTTTTGGAACTATCAAGAAATCTAAATTTTTTATAAAACTTCCATCTCTATTGCTTATTGATGCATTAACTTTATGATTTATTACTAAGGTGGCATCATTTAGACCTGACACTAAAATGTTTGTTCTCTCTTTTTTCAAATTCATCATGTCTATTAAATGGTGGGATAGAAAATTAGACTCGCTGCCTACATCTAACAAACACTTTACTCTATATTTAGATCCTGATTCATCAATTAGAAAACACATAACCGTTGAAAGTAAAACTTTATTCTTTTTATTCGAATAGTTACTAATAAAAGTTTTCTGAACGAACTCTTCTGCATTAGCGTTTAACATTGACGTGCCATAATTTGCTAGTCTTGAATCTGAACATTCTCCTACATTTATTTTACCTTGTATATTATGTTCTGAAGAAACATATTCTTTCATATATGTATTATTTGTTTTGGGAAAATGAATAGTTTTGTGATGTCGTTTCTTGCAGAAACAAATGTTCTTTGATGTACAATTGGCTACTGGGTGTAAATTTAAACAATTGAAACATAACTTGTTACATTTTATTACATTTACTCTCTCATTAACAGATAACTTTAAATAATCTGGACACTTTGAAAGATGGTGCTGTTTGTGGCACAAAATACAGTTTAATGTTTTAACATCAGTTAAAAATACTTTATTTACACTTTTGGGATTATACTTTCGATTAACACTAAAATTCTCAGTAAGAGATTTTCCGCGTGATGTAAAATATAAATCAATCTCACGTCCTAATTCTTCTGGTAAAAACCATTTATCTCCTTGTCTCACACTAATGTGAGAAGCAGTCTGCTTATCTAATGTTTCATATAATTTATCTGACACAATCAATTGTTTTAGACTCTCGAAATCGGACACATTTCTTAAATTTAGATAATAATTCCAATTGGTCATCAGTCGTGAAGCGAATTGTACATGAGTCTCATTTGGTAGTTTAAAAGCTTTTCTAAATTGTTCTAGGCAAAAATAAGGTGTTGGTTGAAATTCTTTTAAGACTATTTCTTTTAATTTTTCATAATTCTCGATATCTGTATCGTGTAAATAAGTTAAAATGTTAGACGCTTTGTCACCTAATAAATTCAGCAGAATTTCTGCTTTATTTTCTTCCGAAACATTTTTAGTTTTGAAAGCCCGTTCTAAAGAAGAAAAGAAAAAACCCCATCCTTCAGGCTTAGTTGGAACTTTTACAGTCAAAGTTTTAATACTTTTTATTATTTGATCTAACGATTCCATTTTTACTTCACTTTCAGCAATAAAAGATTTAGTTTCAGATTTAATTTTAGCTAATTCCAATTCATTTTTTGATCGTTCAAATTCGTTTTTTGATCGTTCAAGTTTAAATTTTTCAAGATCAAATTGCCTTTGTTCTTCATGTTTACGACTCTCAATTATGGTGTTAGCTATTTCTGTTACAAAATCTGGTTTATTTTTATATATTTCGCTATTTTCAATAATATTGTTTAAATCAACTATAGTCATTTTATCATTAATATTTAAATTTATTTCAGTGGCTATTTGCCTTAAATCTTCCTTTTTTGCTCCTTTAAACATTGTTTTAAATTTATATATAACAGTACAGATTAGAAAAATCACATTCACTTACTTTAAAAATTCCACTGCACGAAACTATATCATTTCTTCTTGAACTCGAATAATTCAGAAATTTACGCGTTGCACTTTATTATCGCTGATCCTTCGTGGTCGGCGGACCACAAATTATGTCGATAACTCATTTAAAAAATTAAAATACTCAATAAAACTCATATTTAAGAAAAACTCTATGAAATGTATATTTATTTAACTAGCTCACAACTCAGCCGCTCATGGCTGCGTTCTCTTAAAAACTCTAAACTCATAAAAACAAATGCAGACGATAAAAATCGTTGCCAAAAATACAGAATAAATACGACCGAACAACATAAGTTAAATATTAAGATATTCAGATCGAAAATAAGGTTTAAGTAGTAAATTAAATTAATTTAATGAATTATAATAAGTAGACGTAAGATGAAATTAATGCATAAACATTTAAAATAATGATATAACTGTAGTTAATAAACTACTATAAAAACTTCATCATAAAAACTGATTTTTATTATAACTATCTTGAAAATATATACTATTAAAGTTTCATTTAAATAATTTGCATGATTGAGTTTTACAGAAATACTACTTTGTTATCTTTAAGTTAAAATAGTATTGTTTGAGAGCTCAGAGAAACAAAAATAAGATGCACTTTTATTGCTACTAACTTTGTAGGTTTATTATAAATCAATAATACATTTTCTTCTTAAACATTTTTTTATATTCAAATTTGCGTGTTCTATCTAGCATGTTTAAAAGTTTTCTTCTTTATTTAGTGTTCCCATGAAACTGTAAAAGTTAAATATTCTGTGTTTGCATGTCCGTAGGGTTGATCTTTTGATTTTATTTACCATTACTTAAAAAGAAATACCACTTTTATGAGGACGATTTTTTGAGTAAATATGTAAATATTTTGAATTTGTAAAACAAAAAAAAAAAAAAAATAGCAACGATCATGTGCATATCAATAACAATGCACATAATAATAGACGTTAACTTAGCTGACATATATTGAAGTAAAACATGCGATTACGAAATTAGACATGTATGGAGATAAAATGTGTTCAAGTTGATCTTCTTTTTGATGCATTATATAATATTACTTACGTTGAGAACGTGAATTTTTTTGTTCAATAATTAATTGCGTCATTAACAAGATCCTTTTTTATGAGTTTTATCTTTTATTTTAAAACAGTGCATTAAATACATTAAAGTAATAAAAAATGTTCAGAAAATTTTTATTATTAAAATATATAGTAGTAATAATTCCACACTTACATAGTATTTTCCTGCTAGTCATACAACTTATTATTTATTGCTTCAAATTATTCTCTTACGAATCCTCTTTAAAACTTTTTTTTAATTCTCACAAATTTTCCATATTTATTTAGTACTGAATATATTATATAATCTTGCAAGTTTCTAACCAATTTTTAAGTATTATACCGCTCTCCGATTTCTTCGGAAACGCAAGTGTAAGCGATAGTTAGGGATAGTGATACAGTTTTACACGGCACTCGGATTATGCATATCTGAATTGCTTCTGTTTACTTGCTATCACTTTTTGTTTGACTGACATTTTATATTTTTGTCTGTGAGGGATCTTTTACAATGTATTTTTCATGAGACTCTTTTTTGTAAAGTGTTTCATTTGCATTATACATATTTAAAATGAATGTAGAAAAGTAAAGATAAAAGATAGATGACAGTAATAAAAAATAACTTAATAGCGATGCTAAAAACGTTTTACATGCATGGTATGTCTATTAAGACATGATATTTTAAAGACATTGACAATTTTAAAATAACTGAAAACTATTTAATTTATTCTTACACATCTCAGAAGAAGTCATTTAATTTTTAAAAATGATGAAATGTGACAAAAAACAATATATTTTACTGTTTTTCTATAGGCTGTTGAAAAAATAATTGAACTGTGCAGTATACAAGTAGAAAGGCAGATAGAAAAAATACGTATAAAGCATAAAACATTTTAAAAGTAAAATAATGGTAAATTATGATTATTAAACATGAGTATTTCAAAATATCGAATAAACTTTTATACTGAGTGTTACAACGTGACAAACTCTAACCAAAGTATGTATATTTATTAATATCCATATTTTTAACACCAAGAAATTTTATAATAAATCGAGTGCTGAATATTTATTGTAATTTGCAAGTATTTTAGTGTAAAAGCAATCTGGAATAAAACATTTCTCACATATTTGAATCAAATAAAGAGAAATCCTAAAGTTTTGTGAATTTTTTTCTTGACTGTACGTACTCTGTGATTAATTAAGGCGCTTACATTATTTTTTGAGCAAGCTCTGTTGTTTGAATGTAGTCGGTACTCACCTAAAAATTCTCCATAATCACGGTCCACTGTCCCTTTTCTGTAATTTAGTTTTGCCTAGAATATCAGTAGGATATCCAGCGATAATTATTGTCCACAGTACATTCGTCCAAAATCATTGCAATTTCAAATAAAATGAAATTCTACATAATTGTTGTCTAAATTTTTGTTCAAATAATTTTATAGTATTTACTCTTTAAAAGGGTATTTGTTGATATCTAGAAGCACTGTTGAAAAATTGGATAATAAAAAAAAATCTTTCATAAAGTGAATATTTATTGTAATTTGCAAGTATTTTAGTGTAAAAGCAATCTGGAATAAAACATTTCTCACATATTTGAATCAAATAAAGAGAACTACGATTGTAATGGATCAAGGTCATTTAAGTGACTTATAAACGAACCGAAAATGCGTCAATGCTGCGTTAAATAGATAGCTTAATTGAGTTTAATGCAATAACATTTCTAAATATCGTGTGTATATAAACACGTTGACAAAATTCAGGGTAATTAGTATTGTTTTTTCTTTACATGAAGCATAAAAATCCAGTACTTTAAATTGATGTAAATACAAAAAGAAAAATTTTTAATGGAATTTTAAAAGTTTGAACTGTTTTAAAAACAAATAAAATACACTAACCCCTTTAAAATTCCGTTAAAAAATAATTACACTTATCTAAAGGCGCTAAAATGATCTTTTGGATGAACCAATAAACGAAACGTAATATTACTACACTTATGTAAAATTAACGTAATATTAATAACCTATAAACGAAACGTAAAGCATCCTATTCTATGTTTTCTTTAGTTGACTTTAGTAATATATTTTAACATCAAGGGTAAACAACAAGTTTGACAATTTTTACGCTATATAATATATTTTTCCTCTAAGTTAATTAAGAAATCAATTACTTCAAATTGATATAAACAAAATATATATATATATAAATATTTTTTGATAGAATTCTAAAGATTTTAACTTCTTATAAAAATAAATAAAAAAGAATAAACCGTATAAAAACCGATCATTACACAAGTGTTTAGTACTATTAAAGTGCTATTAAAATATCTTATTAGTTACCCTTTAAACGAACAGTAAATGTAGCAATTTTGTTTTGCGAAAGGATGATTACTGCAGAAACTGCAGAAACTAATTTTAATACCATGCACGTACATTCATTTGGACAAGAGTTAGGAGATTTAATAATTATTTGCTGTACGGATGTTATGTACGCCACAAACATTTAGATATCTCCAAGAAATCTAGAGAGTTAAACCGGGAAAACGCGGTGGCTACGTTATTATTAGGATTCGCTTCGCTCATCCTCTACTAGGCCACTCAAATTACATTTTGTCGTACACTTTACAATAAAACTATTCAATATTTTAACTTCAAATTAAACACAAAAATAAATTATGATCTGTAGATTTGCACAATATATTTTTTTACAGTAAAACGTTAAAAAAAATATTATTTTAATTAATTTATTTTACATGCATTTCCAATACGGACGCATTTTAGCAAATAAATAAAAAATGAAACGCGTAATTTTCAGAAAATAATTTTTAATCATGGAGTAAGTAATTATAGATAGAATCATGATTAATTTAATAAATAAAACATTTTTTCATTATTCCGCAAAATCGTTTGCACAGATGACACTTAAACATTTTAAAAGAATTGTATTATGGATTTTTTTTGTAAAGTAGCAACAAAAGAATTGCAAACAAAAATATAAACAAATATATAAATGAGAAATTAAAAGAACTGCATGAAGATGTTGCCTCGATTCAAGCTCTTTATAAATGTACTAAAGCAAAGTTGACACATTCAGAAAAGACAAATAGGATTTAACCATTTCATACTTTATCATTTGGATCTAAAGTAATGTTACGTTCATATTTGTGGACCGAAAAAGGTTTAGTGAATGGGACTTTAGACTTTGTTGCACCTATTAAAGAAAATCGCCAGCCACCAGATCAGATATCGCGAATAATCATGGATAAATTTGAATACTGCAGTAATTTAACTTATAAGAATTGGTGCATACCGATTCCCCCAATAATTAAATTCTGGAAAAATGGAAGCATAAATTGCTGAAGGAAAGAATTTCTTCTGCAGTTAGCTTTTGCTGTTATAATTCATAAATCCCAAGGTTTAACATTAGATGAAGCAGTTGTAGATATTGAGGATATATAGACACCAGTTGGCTTAAAAACATACGTAACGTTGTCGAGAGTGAAAATCCTTCAAAATTAAGCATTCAATAGAAATTTTCCTTACGAAAAATTCTACAATATCAAAAATTCTCATACGCTAACATGTTTAAAAACGAAGAAATTAGAATAAAATGTTTTACAGTTAAAAATTCATAGTATCAACGAAAGCAGATTTCAAACGTTTTTCCAGAAAAAAGGATTTTGAAGAAGTAACTTTCTTCAAGCTCTCTTCAAATATATTATTCTAAAATAGCTATCAAAGATTATCTGATGTTAATTACAAAGATTGGAAACATGCATATTTCAAACAACTTTAAAAAACACCGGTGGCTACTGGAAATTGTAAAAACATCTTTAAAAGAGCTTTTAGATGAAAATTTAAAAATATTTTGTAAAAGTTTGCTTCGAAAATATTTTATTATGCCAGTCTTACATCATAAATAAAAAAGTAAAATGCGCCAAAACATAAAATAACGTTTTTGCTTAATAAAGATGCAAAAATAATATTACAAAATAGTGTTACTTTCAAATATCTGTTTTATAAAATAATGCTTCGCGAATCCAAACAAAGCATGGCTTTTGCTAGTCAAATAAAACATGCCCACTATTCCATAAAGTGATAAAGTGAAACATTAATCACGGCTCATGGGACACATTTTGAGCACTTAAAATGATTTATGACACTTTTGACTTGTATTTTGTAGCTCCATTACAATCAATTAACAAATGAATTTCTTTTTTTTTCACCGTTAATTTTCTATTCTTTACGTCTCGGTCACGCAGCAATTCCATCACCATGATCGCGTTATCGACCCCCAGTTCCTGCACAATTCTTGAGAACTCATCATCTGACTACTCTATAGTGCCGTTTGGGCTTGAGTGTTTGAACTAACATATGCATATTTAACTAAAAAACCTATACTACTAAATAAATAAATAATCTTTAAAGTAATTATATAAAAATTATATTCGATTATTAAAACCAAAATACATATATGCTACTAAAAAGAAACATATTGCAAAATGTTTGAATACATTTGAATATTAAAATTATTTGATGAAATAACAATAGTGTTTTTGTAATTTTTAAAGTTGCATGAAAATTGTAATAAATTATATTTTATAGCATTTTTACCCATAGCTATAGATGGAACGAAAATCGCAACAAGAACATCATCATTAAAACATTCTAAAATTAATACATTTACGAAATTTTTCGTCATATGCTACTGCGAGCTTGCTTCTGAAAACTTTCTATTTGAAGTACTCAACGAGTTATTAAGCTTGAAACTTAATTAAAAAAACTAATAACAGCGCGAATGATCACGTAGAAAATTTGTTGAATCAGGATTATAATTTAATGATCTGCCCTAATTAAGAAGACAATTTTACAATTCCACATCATTTCACTTAAGAAGAGTTCAGTATTGCCTTAATTTAAATTAATCACATACAATACACTAATCATACTAAGAGGATTTAATTAACTGCTAGTTAATTTTTACTGAATTATATATTTCGATAATAGAATAATAAAATGCCTCATAATTTTGCAAACTGACAAAATTGCTGCGGTTTGAAATATAAAGCATTTATAAAACAAGTGAAAATTGGATGAATAGTAAATTGTTAAATCTAGAAATATAGCTCCTGCATCACTTATACTTTTTTTAAATTACACTATAGGAAATTTATTATGAAACAAATAGTAAATATAATATTTTAAAAATGACAATGTTTTTGTGTATATAATTTAAAAATGAATTAATAAAAAATGACAATGCAGAAAATGCTGTTTATTGATACAACAGAAATTTAATTTAAAAATAATTTACCGATTTAGTATTTTACCGATAATACATAAATATAAGTTTGCACAGATACATAAAGTTCTCTAAAATATAAAGAGAATTTGAATAACATTCTAACAGGTAGAATATTAAATCAATGTCATTTGCAAATTTAAAATAAACTTTATACTTTAAACTGTGTTTATATAAACCTAGTTCATTAAAGTATATATTAAGTGAGGGACAGGATTAATTTCTGTTTCTTTAACGACCATTTTAATGGAAAGAAATACATACATAAAATTTTTCATGACTGTTAAAATATAAAATTGTTTGATAAATGATATTACTGGTTTTATAGCTTTTAAATTTGCGTGAAAATTGAAATAAATTCTCTTTTGTAGTTATAACTATAGAAGGATTGTAATTCATAACTGAAATATGTTACAAATCATCATTAAATTTTAAAATTAAAACATTTATTTCATTTTTCACCACATGCTAGTGCGAGCTTCCTTGTGCAAACTTTCTATTTGATGTACTCAACGAGTTAATAAGATTGAAAGTTAATTAGAAAATTAATTACAACATGAATGATCACGTGGAAATTTTGTTAAATCTGTGATATAATTTAATGATCTGCCCTAATTTATAACAAAATTTCACAATTAAATATCATTTTACTTAAGATCAGTTAAGTATCGCCTGGATTTAAATTAGTCACATACAGTACATTGATAATAATAAGAAAAATTAATTAACTACTACCTATTTAATTGTTACTGAATTAAATATTCCAATTATGAAATAGTTATAAGCCTTGTAATTTTGCCAGATGACAAAAATGTTGCGATTTCAAATTTAACATATTTATTTGCTTATACATTTCAAAGCAGAAATAATATACATACACACAGACACACAGAATTAAAGACGAAAAACGAATGAATAATAAATCGTTAATTCTATAAATGTAGCTTTTGCGGCATTTTACTTTTTTAAAATTAAATTGTAGAAAACTTATTATGAAAACTAGAAATTACATTATTTAAAGATTAATAATGATATCTTGTATAATAATTTGAAGACGAGTTAATAATGTTTAGTAGATCTTATCGCAACTATTTTAAACGTTGTTTACAAAATACCATATAAAACAAAAATCGTACGATACAAAACATTTGTTATATTATACCAATTCATTTAAGATATTTGACATTTTCATTTCCAATAATTTCTTTTTCTTTAATTAGGATTTTAATACAATGGTTCACATAGATTAAATTTTCTTCTGGTTGTTAGAAGTTAAAATTATTTGATAAATGACGTTACTGATTTTGTATTTTTTAAAGTTGCATGAAAGTTGAAATTAATTATCTTTTATAGCAATTTAACCCATAGCTATAGAAGGAACGCAATTCACAACGAAAATATGTTACAAATCATCATTAAAACTTTCTAAAATTAATATATTTATGAAATTGTTCGTCATATACAAGTTTCGTGAAGTTTACTTCAGCAAACATTCTATTTGAAGTACTCAACGAGTTATTAGGCTTGGAACTTAAGTAGAACATTAATTACATCGTGAATGATCACGTGGAAATTTTGTTGAATCAGGATTATAATTTAATGATCTGTCCTAATTTATAAGACAATGTTACAATTCAACATCATTCCACTTAAGAAGAGTATTGTATTGTCTTTATTTAAACTAATCACGTTCAATACACTAATTATATTAATAGAATTTAATTAACTCTTAACATTTTAATTGCTACTGAATAAAATATTTTGATTATGAAATAGTAATAAGCCTAAAGTTTTGCAAGATGACAAAATTGTTACAGTTTGAATGATAATAACACATTTATTTGTTTAGGTATTTCAAAGCAGAAACAATATTCTTTTACACACACACACTGAATTAAAGGCGAAAAATGTGTGAGTAATAAATCGTTAAATCTATAAATGTAGCTCCTGCGTCATTATTACTTCTTTTAAACTACATTATAGGGAAATTATTATGAAAAAACTAGCAAATATATTACTTTTAAAAATGGTAATGGTATCTTGTATAATAATTTAAAAGCGAGTTAATAAAAAATGACAGTACCACAAAATACTATTTATTGATACC
Source organism: Maratus speculifer (assembly GCA_964019185.1). Classification (NCBI taxonomy): domain Eukaryota; kingdom Metazoa; phylum Arthropoda; class Arachnida; order Araneae; family Salticidae; genus Maratus; species Maratus speculifer. The sequence continues at coordinate 173,617,503 of OZ025297.1, read as the reverse complement.
AGTGATACATAATTTATTTATTGATACTATATAAATATAAGTTTGCAGAGATACATGAAATTCGGTAGTATAGATATATACAGAAATATAAAATGAATTTGTATAATTTTCTTAGAATTAGAATATTAGACAGTCAGAACAGTATCATTTACAAATTTAAAGTAAACTTTATTTTTACTTGAAACTGTGTTTATATTTAAAAACCTAGTTCTTTAAAATATAAACGAAGTAAGGAACAGATTTTATTTTAAAAATTAATTTATCTTTATACTCCTAACAAAATAACTTAAAACACTCAGAATGTTACATTCATTACCTCTCTTTGGAATAAACTGATAAAAAGAAAAATATATATAATAGAGTGTTAATTTCAATTTTTTAAAGAATGATATATATCAAGTACCACATTTATTTTGATTTTTAGTAAATCGTTATCCCTACATGAGTAAAAGTATAAGTAACATCCAAAGTAATTTTTGTAACAAGTAGCATGTGGCTATATTAATGAATATACTAGCAGGGGAGACCGAGCTTAGCTCGGTCAAAATTAACTTTATGTTCAACTCGATATAGTATTTTCACTGTATCATTAACTCTGTATTATTACTGTAAAACATGTTTATAATAGTATTATTTAGAAAAACAATCAATAAGAAAACTATGTTTTTATGCGCATGTTTATAAATTTTACTTTATTTTAAAATTTACAACGAAAGGACATCGATCTAAATCACTTTTTTAGCTCGACTCTGATTGGTTTAACCATGCATCTCGAATCCTCTTAAGAATGCAGAGCTGCCAAGTCTCCGGCTTTTTGCACACCAGTATTATTTTAGAGAAAATCATCTGTTTTTAAATCGTCTCAATGTTCCAATTACTTAAAACATCATTTTCTGTATAATAATACTGGTATCCAAAAAGCCGGAGACTTGGCAGCTCTGAGAATGTATAAAAAATTATTTACATTCTGAAAGACAATATTTTTTGCTAGATATAGCCAAATTTGGAGGCATTCTTTCATTTGGCTCCAAATACGTGTTTTGGTTTTCGTAATTTTTATAGTCGATTTTTTGGCCATATGTCGCCAATATTTTCTCAAATATCACCAAGTTATTGGCTTTTGCTATATTCTCGTGACCCTGACCAGTATTACCCAAAATGAGCCACTAATCAAATTTGATCAAGCATGTGACATAGCTCAATCGTCTTCAGGTAATCAAAAACAGTAGAATATAAAATTGAATCAAAATCGTTTAAGCCATTTTTTAGGTAAAAATATCTTGGCAGCATTCAGCAATAAAGCGAAATGAACCACTAATATAATTTTGTTTAACATGCGACTCAGATCAATAGTCTTCTCGTGACAAAAAACGTTTTGTGTCAAAATTTAGGTAAAATTGATTGAGTCGTTGTTATATATAATTAGAATGACCCTAGCTCATTAAGACCCAAAATGACCCACAAATCGAATTTTCGCGAGCATGTGTCCAAGCCAAATGGTTTTCTCTTGCTCAAAAACGATATAATACAAAGTATAGCCAAAATGGTGAGTACTGTTTTCCATATAAAATTAGCATGACCCATCATGACCAACAAATGACCCTTATAATCGAAATCTCTCGAACGTGTGGCCTAGCTCATTAGTTTTAGCATGCCGAAAAACATTAGATACAAAATTTAGATAAAATCGATTGAGCCGCTTTTTAGATATAGTTAGTTTGACCCTGACTCCTTATGATCCAAAATGACCCATTGATCGAATTTTCTCAAAAATCTGTCATAACCCAATGATTTTCTTGTGCCCGAAAACGATAAAATACAAAATTTAGTCAAAATTGCGCGAAACGTTGTCTAGATAAAATTAGAATGACCCAAAAGTGGCCCACTAATCGAAATTTCTCGAACATGTGACCTACCCCAATGATTTTCTCATGCCAAAAATATGTTGTATACAAAATTTCGTTAAAATCGACCCAACCATTCTTTAGATATAGCTTGACCTTGACCCATTAAGACCCACAAATGACCCTTATAATCGAAAGCTCTCGAATATGTGACTTAGTCTATTAGTTTTCTCATTTCTAAAAATTGTTATGTACAGAATTTCGTTAAAATTGATCCTGCCGTTCTTTAATTATATATAGCTTGACCCAGACCCTTTATGATCCAAAATGACCCCTTAATCGAAATTTTTCGAACATGTAACCTAGTCCAATGATTTTATCGTGCCAAAAAAATGTTGCACACAAAATTTCATTAAAATCGATCCACCTGTTCTTTAGATATAGCTTGACCATGACCCATTATGACCCATCATGACCCATCATGACCCAGAAATGACCCTCATAGTCGAAATCTCTCAAAACTGTGATTTAGCCCATTAGTTTTCTCATGTCAAAAAACTGTTACATACAAAATTTCGTTATAATCCATCACGCCGTTCTTTAAATATAAATAGCTTGACCCAGACTCTTAATGACCCAAAATGACCCATTAATTGAAATTTTCCAAACATGTAACCTAGTCCAATGATTTTATCGTGCCAAAAAATGTTGCATACAAAATTTCGTTAAAATCGATCCACCTGTTATTTAGATATAGCTTGACCATGACCCATTATGACTCATCATGACCCACAAATGACCCTCATAGTCGAAATCTCTCAAACATGTGAGTTAGCCCATTAGTTTTCTCATGTCAAAAAACTGCTACATACAAAATTTCGTTATAATCAATCACGCCGTTCTTTAAATATAAATAGCTTGAACCAGATCCTTAATGACCCAATATGACCCATTAAAATTTTTTTTTCGAGCATGTAACCTAGCCCAATGTTTTTCTCGTGCTCGAAAACCATAGAATGCAATTTTTAGTCAAAATTGCTTGAGAAAATCTCTAGATAAAAATAGCATGACCCACAATGACCCCAAGAATGACCCACTAACCGAATTTTCTCGAACATGTTACCTAATCCAATGGTCTTCTTGTAATCCAAAACGATAAAATATAAAATTTGGTCGAAATCGTTAGAGCCGTTTTTTAAATAAAAATGGCTTGACCCACAATGACCCAAAAATGACCCACTAATCAAAATTTTTCGAACATGTGACCCAGCTCAATTGTTTTCTCGTGCCAAAAAACGATTGGATACAAAATTTCCTTAAAATCGATCCAGCCGTTCTCTAGATATAAATAGCTTGATCCTGACCATTATGACCCAAAATGACCCAATAATCGAATTTTCTCGAACATGTGACCTAGCCCAATGGTCTTCTCGTGCCCGAAAATGGTAAAATTCGAATTTTTGCGAAAATCGTTAGAGCCGTTTTTGAGATAAAATTTACCCACACACACACACACAATTTTTGCTCGCATTATAGTATAAGATATATATATAATCTGCATATATATGAACACATATATTGGACATAAGATTTAATATTAAACACACTTTACAAATATATGTATATATATGATAAACATTTTAGGAGAAAATTCTATTACACGCAAGAAAGTTGTTATTATCAAGTTCTATGCATATTCTTATCAATAATTATTAAATCAAGATCAACAAATTTGCATGAAAATAATCTTCTGAAGTTTTATTTAATTTCAAACATAGTGGACATATATCGTCAATCGATATCAAAAGCTTATCATCGGAAATTATTAAGTCATCGATGTGTCTTAAACCTTTAAAACTTTTATTCGTAATAAAAATGTTTTTAAACAGGAGTTTTTGAAATGAATTAATGTTTTTTAAAAGTTTAATTACTTATAAATGATACAAGTAATACTATGTAATACTAATTTTTGGTGTATTAGCAATTAAATTTAAACAAATTAAATAATACGACCACGCTTACTAATTTACATACCATTGATATTGAAAACATTTTTTTTAATATTCCTTTTAATTTGCTGTATAATACTTTAAAAATATTTTTGACTTATATTACGTTGAAGCGGAACTTCGTATACAATTCTTTTCTCAAGTTTATGTATTTTTTCATTTTATAACAATTTTATTACATTTAATAGCTCAATTTTTTATCAGATATGTGCATTCTGATGGACACTTTTTTACCCTCTAAATCAAATCTTTTTAACTGTGTTTTAAATAAAAATAAAAGTTTAGATCTATAAGATATATTGATGACTCAAGAGTTTTTGATATTAATTATCCGTGTCTATACACCATGTTTTAAATTTAATAAATCTTCAGATGATTATTTTCATATATATTACATCTTGTCATTGTCTTGGAATTGTCATTAGATTTTGTTTTAACAACTACAGATAAAAATATACAAATTAAACTTTTCGATAAACCAGATTTTTTAAAGTTTAATACCCAATCAATGCAACAGTGGTTTCCAAATTTAAGTAAAATAATTTTTATCAATATAATTCTGGAGAAGTTAACGGATTTTATTAAATATGTAGCAGTAAAGAGTTTATGCGTTTACAAATTCTTAAATTTATTACTAATCTTATTTTAATAATTTATATCCATATTATTTTATTTTTCATTATATGTAAATCAGGTTAAGAATTTTTTTTCTAAAATGGCAAAAGCCAATCGGACAAACACCATAACAGAAGCCAAAGAGATATTTTGAAGATTACAAATGATCTTATATAAACAGTTAGAAGAAAGGTAAATTTCCAAAATATTGCTTGAGCATATTGCTGATACACAACTGCTATCGGATTCATGGAGCAACAGCTTTACTTATTGACCCTGGCATTACTGGAACCTCAGGTCTTTCTGCTGCTGCTAAACAATGAAACAAGTGATGTATTAATTTAAAAGAGATATAATGTATTTAAAATCTGCACGGGTCAAGGTGGGGGCATGGCCCTCCTAATGTTCATTTTTGCTTCATTTTGTGTAATTTGAGTTTGAATTTTGATTTCTATATATATTTTTCATACATTATTTTGAAAAAAACAGATTAGTTAAGAATATGTAAGTTCTATTACGTAATTTTAAATTCTGACTTTGAATTATTTTTAGTACACTTATAGAGTAAGTCAGTTGGGCATGCCATAGAAACCTGTGCGGATAATTTTTTTAGCTCACAGGCTATCAAGGCCTGAGAGCATATTTGCCCGCCCGTTCTGTATGTATGTAAGTACGTGCGTAACGCGATAACTTATGATAAAATTATCTGATCCACTTGTAATTTTGTATTTAGGTGTATTCTGATAAGGCTCTTCCCTGATTGTTTTTGGAGTTCATGCAATATGTATAATAGGGGGGACGGGGGGCTTATGACTCTCCCCTTTAATGATATAAATGAGTTTTCCACGCAGATTTATCAGTTTTCTTTCAAAATTTAGATATAGAATTATTCTGATGAGGCGCCTCCATGATTAGTATTAGGTCTCACTGGATAAGTATAAAGAGGGGGAACGGGGGGTTAATTTCCCTCCTCTTTATTTATATATAAATGTGTATTTTATGCATAATTTATCAGATTTCAATTACATTTTTAGACATGGGATCATTCTGATGAGGGCACCACCATGATTTCTTTTGCGAGTTCATTGGATATGTCTGAGAGGAGGAGGGGAACGGGAATTAATTAAGGTTTATGGGATATTCCCTCAGAATTTACCAATTTGCTTCAAATTTTGAATATAGGCTCATTCTGATAAGGATTGATTTTGTGATTGATTTTGTGAATTCATTGGGTAAGTGTCAATGGGTTATCGGTGCGATTACACTGTTATTTTATTTAAATGTTTTTTTCTTGCAGAATTAAACAATTTGCTTCAATTTCGGATACAGGTTCATCGTGATAAGATGCCTTCCTAATTATCTACGGGGTTCTTATGTTAATTTCATGTTTAAGGGGTATTTGCGATTCAACCCCCCTTAAATTTAATATATGGGTTTTTATGCCGAATCGCCCGATTTGCTTTTAATTTTGGATGCAGTTTCTTTTTGATAAGGCGAATCTTTGAATAGTTTTAGAATTTTAATGGTTAAGTATAAAAGAGGGGGATACCACTTCTTAAATTATATAAATGGTGTCGACAGCGTTAGAGAAAAGTGGACTGTTTTTATTTCACCATAGGTTTTTATTGATTATTGCCAGGGGGCAAACATTTAAATGAGCTTTTGATTTGAGAGCGAGGGCGCTCGATACAAACGTGTTGTTCGAAGAACAACGAAGCTCAACTGAGCGTTACATCATTTATCAGCTAGGTGGCGCTGATCTCTTAATCAAACTTCGGGAGCGCACATACCGGCCCCCATTGAAGTATTCTGATAGTTCAATGATACACAACAATTAAATATACAATAACATACAGATACTATTACAAATTAATAGTTACACATAAAGCACTTAATATAAATACAATAATAAGAAATAATAAATTCAATAGAAATAGGTTAAGCTTAATTAATATTTTCATTATTTACAATTGGTAGAACACAAATATTAGAGATACTTCTTTTGTAAGTTCCGGATGGAGTCCGGACTATTACAACCCTAACATTGTCATCATTTCCCTTGATGATTTCTGAAATGCGACCTACTATCCATTTACAAACTTGTAGGTCTCCATCCTTTACCAGAACCATCATACCTGGTGCAACATTTTGTTTTTTAAAGAGCCATTTGGATCTCTGCTGCAAATGGCTTAAATAAGAATTGGACCAATTTTTCCAAATTAGTTGTACGACTTTTTGAGTTTTCTGCCATTGGTCGAGCAAGTTTTCTCTCACATTAATCAAGTTTGGCTCAGGAAGAGCATTAATTGGTCTACCAATCAAGAAATGTCCTGGGGTCAAAATTTCATAGTCTTCTAATTCAGAAGATAATGGGGAAAGAGGGCGCGAATTTAGAATAACTTCGATTTGAGTAGTAATAGTTAAAAATTCTTCAGTGGTTAATTTCGTAACACCAATAGTTCTTTTTAAGTGGTATTTGAACTGTCCGACGCCTCTCTCCCAGAGTCCTCCAAAATTTGGAGAACGAGGGGGAAGAAATTTCCAGAGAACTTGCTCGGATGACAGAGAATTTGATACATCATCATTGTTTTTATTTATAGAATTTAATAATCTCTTTAGTTCCGCACATGCTCCAACAAAGTTGGATGCATTGTCACAAAAGATAGTATTACTTTTGCCTCTGCGAGCAAAAAATCTTTTAAGTGTTGCAATTAACGCAGCAGAAGTTAAGTCAGAAAGTAGTTCTAAATGCACTGCTTTCGTAACCATGCATATGAAAATGGCCACATAAACTTTATTAAATATCCCTTTTCTCTGGTTGCGATATTTAATAAAAAATGGACCTCATAGGTCAAGACCTGCATTGGAAAACGGTGGCCCTTGTATTACTCTCTCAGGGGATAAATTACCCATTATTTGACTTACAATTGAAGGTTTTATTTTGAAACATTGAACACACTCGTGTACAACTTGACGAGCAATGTTTCTTCCGTTAATGGACTAAAATAATTGTCTTATACTATTTAATAGCCCTTGTGGACCAACATGTAAATCTCTTTTATGATAGTAAAGAAAGATAATTTTAGTCAATTTACAGCTTGGGGGTAAAATGATTTGGTGAGATCGGTCATAGCTTAAATTTGAGTTGGTCAAACGACCACCCACTCTTAATAGATCATCTTTGTCTAAGAAGGGATCTGAAAATCTCAACTTACTTTTTACAGGGACAGACATGCCCTTTTTCAATGCCGAAATTTCTGATGAAAAATACTCACCTTGAGCTCTCTTAATTAAGAAATTTCTAGAAACTCTTAGTTCATCTAGAGTTAAGGAATCCTTAAGGTTTTCCTGGTTTTTACAGTTGTGGACAAACCTGAAAATAAATGCTAACACTCTCATTAATTTAATATAACTATTTGAAATGGTAAGAAACGAGTTCAAAAATTCATAATTTATAATTGAAGTGAGAACCGGAACTGACTTTAGTTCAATTTATAAAATTGAAACTGGTGTTATACACAATTGAAATGAAAAAAACTTCATTAAACACCATAAAATGAGTTAACTGCGCAAGGCCTTTCGAAAGAACTTAGTCTTTCTTCGTCAGGCGCAAAAAAGACGTGCGTCCACAATGAATGTAGCGGCACGACTGAAGGGGAATGCGGGAGGGAGAGGGAGCAAGCAGAAGGAACAGCCAATAGGAAAGAAGAAGGCAACAGCCAATCACGGAAGAGCATAAACAAAACTAGATAGACAATGAAGGAGAGGAAAGGAAGAAGGGGGGAAGGGAAATGGGAAAAAAGCGGGGTAAATTAAAAAATTAACTAAAAGGAGAGATTAAAATGAAATAAAATATACGCAAAAAGTATATAAATTAGTAATAATAAAAATAAATAAATAAATAAAATAAAATAAAAATACATAAAAATAAAAAATAGTTTACAATTATAAACACACATGAATATACCTGAAAAATAGTATACATAATATATATAAAAAAATAATAATAATTAAATAAAAAACTTAATTATGAAGCAGTGCTGAAAAGATTCTTCCAGGCAACGGAGAGGGTTTTAGAATCAGATTTATCATTAACAATAATATCACGATTAATATAAATAGCTAAATTTTCAAGAAAGTCTAACTCAGAGGAACTATTGGCATTAAAAATAATTTTAGCAGTTTGAAAATTGAAACTATGGCCGGAATCCCAAGAGTGTTTAGCAACAGAAGATTTAGAAATTTCTTGATTAATGACATACCGAGAGTGTTCTTTTAGGCGTTTTTCGAGATTTCTTTTAGTTTGACCAATATACGACAAATCCCAGCCATTACAAGGAATATTATAAATACCCCATTTTTGGAGGTCAGGGACAGGACATTTCATGGAAGGAAATTTTAATTTATTGACTGGTTTAAAGATAACATTAAAATTGAAACGTCTTAAAACTTTAGCTAATTTAAAACATAAAGGAGGATAAAAAGGGAGGACGACCAAATTATCAGGTTTACTTTTATCAATATTAGAAAGAGTGGAATTGTTAGGGGGTCTATTGAATTTGCTCACAGCAGTATTAATGATAGAAGGATTGAATCCACGTTTTACAGCAACAGATTTTAAGTAATTGAGTTCATTCTTAAGAGATGCAAAATCGGAACAAATTTTGAGAGCACGATAAACATAAGTATAAAAAACACCGATCTTTTGATTGACAGGATGATTTGAGAGAGCATGGGGTGGATTAGAGACAGAAAAAGGTTTTCTATAAACACAAGTTTTGAAAGAAGAATCACATTTGGTAACTAAAACATCAAGGAAAGGGAGTTTATTACAATTCTCTAACTCAAAAGTAAACTGAATATGAGGATCAATAGAATTGACAGTTTGAAGAATTGTAGAAATATCAAATGGATTATCCAATAAGACGAAAGTATCATCAACATAACGAATCCAACATTTAAAATTGATCAGATTTAATAATTTATCTTCAAAGTAATGCATATAAATATCACAAAGAATGGGAGATAAAGGATTACCCATACTTAAGCCTTCTAGCTGTTTGAAAAATTTATTATCGAATTGAAAAGTAGTAAGAGTTAAGCAAATTTTAGTTAAATTAACATAATCTTTGACCTCAATATCCGAGAAATGAAATTCACGTAATCTTTTTTCCAAGCAAGAAAGAGCGCCTTCAATCGGGACATTAGTAAATAAAGATTTGACATCAAGAGAAAGCATAGAACAATTCGATGGATTAATACTTTTTAATTTACTAACGAAATCATAAGAATTTTTTACAGTATGAGAATTAGCAATGCATAAAGGCGAGAATATGGAAGCTAAAAATTTGGCAAGAGGATAAGTAACAGTACCAATATTAGAGACAATAGGTCTTAAGGGAATATTGGTTTTGTGAACTTTGGGTAAAGCATAAAAACGAGCACAAATGGGTGCAGAAGGAATAACACAATGTTTAGTGTTGTCATTTAGAACAACAGAATTCTTAACAGCTTTAGTGAGCGTGGCAAGATGCGAATTAGTGGGATCTTTTTTAACTTCAATATAAGGACCTTCAGATAAGAGAGTATGAACTTTATCAGAATAATCATTTTTATCCATAAGAACAATTTGACCCCCCTTATCAGCTTTAGTAATAATAAGATTATCATTGGACTTAAGCTCATTCAAAGCAATATGCTGAGGACGTGAGAGATTAGGTTTATATTTAGAAACATTAGAAGAAATAGTATCAGCAAGAATGTGACGAAGGGTTTCTTTTTGAAAAGGAGAAACTTTACTATGTTTAAAGGAAGACTCAATAGGAGCAATCAATTTGGTGAGAGAAGGTTTGCAAGATTGAGAAAAATTTAAACCAAGATCTAAAATGCTTTTTTGCTCAGGAGTTAATGTATGAGAAGATAAATTTACAATATTGTTTTCATTAGAAAGATCCTTATTCAAAAATTGATACTTGGAATTCTTATTACATAATAAAGAAAACTTTTTATCAAGTTTATTTTGATGAGCAGATTTGAAAGAAAGCAGAGAAGGCCAAAATTTGTTTTCAATATTACAAAAATTATCAAGATTTTTACTGAGAAACAAATGCAGATCATAAAGTTCTTCTTCAATTTTGGAGAGAGTATGCCGAACATCCTGAATGCAAGCTCTTAAAACTATAAGGTGTGAACGAAACATAGCTTTAGAAATTCTAAAAGAACTATTGACAGAACACTTAAGTTGAATAAAATTGGGGATAACATTATTTTTCTTACAATTTTGAAGAAAATTTAAGTGATTGAGAAATTTAATACGTTTGCGTCTAAGTTTAGTAAACCGGTTTAATTGAGCAGTATACATACTTTTGTCGTAAGTAATTTTTATCTTTATTCTTTATCTTAGTGTCTTATTTATTTGTTTTTCATTTTATATTTTCATTTATGATCTTATTTATATATTACACATAATAACGACAAGAAAATAAACAATATACAAGTACAGAAAAATAAAATATGAATAACACAAAAAAGTGAAAAATAAAAGGATAGATAAAAAATATATAAATAAGATCATAAATGAAAATATAAAATGAAAAACAAATAAATAAGACACTAAGATAAAGAATAAAGATAAAAATTACTTACGACAAAAGTATGTATACTGCTCAATTAAACCGGTTTACTAAACTTAGACGCAAACGTATTAAATTTCTCAATCACTTAAATTTTCTTCAAAATTGTAAGAAAAATAATGTTATCCCCAATTTTATTCAACTTAAGTGTTCTGTCAATAGTTCTTTTAGAATTTCTAAAGCTATGTTTCGTTCACACCTTATAGTTTTAAGAGCTTGCATTCAGGATGTTCGGCATACTCTCTCCAAAATTGAAGAAGAACTTTATGATCTGCATTTGTTTCTCAGTAAAAATCTTGATAATTTTTGTAATATTGAAAACAAATTTTGGCCTTCTCTGCTTTCTTTCAAATCTGCTCATCAAAATAAACTTGATAAAAAGTTTTCTTTATTATGTAATAAGAATTCCAAGTATCAATTTTTGAATAAGGATCTTTCTAATGAAAACAATATTGTAAATTTATCTTCTCATACATTAACTCCTGAGCAAAAAAGCATTTTAGATCTTGGTTTAAATTTTTCTCAATCTTGCAAACCTTCTCTCACCAAATTGATTGCTCCTATTGAGTCTTCCTTTAAACATAGTAAAGTTTCTCCTTTTCAAAAAGAAACCCTTCGTCACATTCTTGCTGATACTATTTCTTCTAATGTTTCTAAATATAAACCTAATCTCTCACGTCCTCAGCATATTGCTTTGAATGAGCTTAAGTCCAATGATAATCTTATTATTACTAAAGCTGATAAGGGGGGTCAAATTGTTCTTATGGATAAAAATGATTATTCTGATAAAGTTCATACTCTCTTATCTGAAGGTCCTTATATTGAAGTTAAAAAAGATCCCACTAATTCGCATCTTGCCACGCTCACTAAAGCTGTTAAGAATTCTGTTGTTCTAAATGACAACACTAAACATTGTGTTATTCCTTCTGCACCCATTTGTGCTCGTTTTTATGCTTTACCCAAAGTTCACAAAACCAATATTCCCTTAAGACCTATTGTCTCTAATATTGGTACTGTTACTTATCCTCTTGCCAAATTTTTAGCTTCCATATTCTCGCCTTTATGCATTGCTAATTCTCATACTGTAAAAAATTCTTATGATTTCGTTAGTAAATTAAAAAGTATTAATCCATCGAATTGTTCTATGCTTTCTCTTGATGTCAAATCTTTATTTACTAATGTCCCGATTGAAGGCGCTCTTTCTTGCTTGGAAAAAAGATTACGTGAATTTCATTTCTCGGATATTGAGGTCAAAGATTATGTTAATTTAACTAAAATTTGCTTAACTCTTACTACTTTTCAATTCGATAATATATTTTTCAAACAGCTAGAAGGCTTAAGTATGGGTAATCCTTTATCTCCCATTCTTTGTGATATTTATATGCATTACTTTGAAGATAAATTATTAAATCTGATCAATTTTAAATGTTGGATTCGTTATGTTGATGATACTTTCGTCTTATTGGATAATCCATTTGATATTTCTACAATTCTTCAAACTGTCAATTCTATTGATCCTCATATTCAGTTTACTTTTGAGTTAGAGAATTGTAATAAACTCCCTTTCCTTGATGTTTTAGTTACCAAATGTGATTCTTCTTTCAAAACTTGTGTTTATAGAAAACCTTTTTCTGTCTCTAATCCACCCCATGCTCTCTCAAATCATCCTGTCAATCAAAAGATCGGTGTTTTTTATACTTATGTTTATCGTGCTCTCAAAATTTGTTCCGATTTTGCATCTCTTAAGAATGAACTCAATTACTTAAAATCTGTTGCTGTAAAACGTGGATTCAATCCTTCTATCATTAATACTGCTGTGAGCAAATTCAATAGACCCCCTAACAATTCCACTCTTTCTAATATTGATAAAAGTAAACCTGATAATTTGGTCGTCCTCCCTTTTTATCCTCCTTTATGTTTTAAATTAGCTAAAGTTTTAAGACGTTTCAATTTTAATGTTATCTTTAAACCAGTCAATAAATTAAAATTTCCTTCCATGAAATGTCCTGTCCCTGACCTCCAAAAATGGGGTATTTATAATATTCCTTGTAATGGCTGTGATTTGTCGTATATTGGTCAAACTAAAAGAAATCTCGAAAAACGCCTAAAAGAACACTCTCGGTATGTCATTAATCAAGAAATTTCTAAATCTTCTGTTGCTAAACACTCTTGGGATTCCGGCCATAGTTTCAATTTTCAAACTGCTAAAATTATTTTTAATGCCAATAGTTCCTCTGAGTTAGACTTTCTTGAAAATTTAGCTATTTATATTAATCGTGATATTATTGTTAATGATAAATCTGATTCTAAAACCCTCTCCGTTGCCTGGAAGAATCTTTTCAGCACTGCTTCATAATTAAGTTTTTTATTTAATTATTATTATTTTTTTATATATATTATGTATACTATTTTTCAGGTATATTCATGTGTGTTTATAATTGTAAACTATTTTTTATTTTTATGTATTTTTATTTTATTTTATTTATTTATTTATTTTTATTATTACTAATTTATATACTTTTTGCGTACATTTTATTTCATTTTAATCTCTCCTTTTAGTTAATTTTTTAATTTACCCCGCTTTTTTCCCATTTCCCTTACCCCCTTCTTCCTTTCCTCTCCTTCATTGTCTATCTAGTTTTGTTTATGCTCTTCCGTGATTGGCTGTTGCCTTCTTCTTTCCTATTGGCTGTTCCTTCTGCTTGCTCCCTCTCCCTCCCGCATTCCCCTTCAGTCGTGCCGCTACATTCATTGTGGACGCACGTCTTTTTTGCGCCTGACGAAGAAAGACTAAGTTCTTTCGAAAGGCCTTGCGCAGTTAACTTATTTTATGGTGTTTAAAGAAGTTTTTTTCATTTCAATTGACTTTAGTTCCTTTAAAAAATGTTCGTCTTTGTTATGAGAGTCCTTTTGTGGACAAAGATTTACAATGTCTTGTTTCAGGAAATCGGGTCCTTCAAACCACAGTTTATTTGTAGCAAGCGATTTTGCATCTTGACCTCGGGATAACACATCCGCTGGATTTAGTTTTGATGGCACATATCTCCACTCGTAGTTTTTGGTAAGTTCTTGAATCTTAGACACTCGATTTGCAACGAAAGTTTTTAGAAGATGTGGGGACATGTTTATCCATGCTAGGGAAATCGTAGAGTCCGACCAAAGTATGACTTTGTCGATTTGAAGTTTCATGGCTCTAATTACATTTTGAGCAAGTTGGCACAACAATAGACAGGCTGAAAGTTCAAGCCTCGGTATGCTGACAGTTTTAATAGGGGCAACTTTACTTTTGCTGCAAATGGAGGTGGCAAACAAGCGAATTTGAGTCAGTGTTCGTTTGAAGATAAAGGGATGCTCCGAATGCTTTCTCACTCGCGTCAGCAAACCCATGTAAGAAGATAGTTGATGCATCTTTAATAAGAATACATCTGGGTATTTTGATCGTTTCTATAAGAACTAGTGAATTGAGGAAATTGTCCCAATCTTGAGCAACATGATGTGGAATTTTATCATTCCAGTCGCACTTTAGCAACCATAGTTGTTGCATGAAGATTTTTGCACGGCAAATTACAGAACCGAGCAAACCAAGGCGGTCAAAGAGTCTTGCAATTTGACTTAGAATTTCGCGTTTTGTGTAGTCCGAACTTTTGTTGACGATAACTTTAAAGTTAAATGTATCACTAGTGCAGTCCCAAAGTATTCCGAGAGTTTTTGTTGAAGTTTCTTCGGCATTTTGATTAAAGGGAAATGTTTGATAATCAGGATTTATTTCTTCAATAACATTAGAACGCCATTTATGCAAGGCCATCTGACCTTTTTTGAAGATGTCTGTTAATTGTTTTTTAATTTCAAAAAATTCGGAAATGTCTGATGCACCTGACAGGCAATCGTCCATGTACATATCGTTCTTTACAACTTCGGCAGCTAATGGGAAATTGTTGGCTTCATCTACCGCTAACTGTTGGAGCACTCTAGTAGCAAGGTATGGACAGCTTGCACAACCGTAGGTGACCGTTTTCAGAGTGTAGATTTTGTGAGGTTCCTCCCTCCCTTCTCTCCACAATATTTTTTGGTATCTAGTATGCGACGGATTTACTTCTATTTGTCGAAACATTTTATTTACATCAACTGTAAATGCGAAAATATGTTTTCTAAAACGAATCATAATTGAAAAAAGATCATCCTGTATTATCCCTCCTTTAAACAATAAGTCGTTTAAAGACTTCCCATTAGTAGTTTTACAACTCCCATCAAAAACAACCCTCAGTTTAGTTGTAGTACTTGATGGTCGCAAAACACCGTGATGAGGGAAAAAATATCTTTTATCAGGATTTATGTCATCGGAATTTTCTTCCATGTGTCCTAAAGTAGTGTATTCTTTTAGAAATTCTGAGTATAATTCCTTTAATTTGGGATCCCGCTCTAAACGGTTCCATAACTGATTTAATCTTTTAGCGGCAATTTGTTTTGAATCTCCCAGAGAATTATCTAACATTTGAATCTTATAGGGTAATTCAACTACATATCTGCCGTCCGGTTTCCGATAGTGAGTCTTTAAAATATGTTCATTACAGTAATTTAACTCCTCACTAACTAAGGGTTTTAATTCACTTACTTGCTCCAATTCCCAAAAAGAACTTATTTCTTTTTCCAAATTTTTATAATCTGTTACTAAAAAACAAGAATCAGAATAGTCCCTTAAATTTGAGATAGAATTGCATACAGTTCCTGATATAACGTGACCAAAAAACGTTTCTACTAACATTAATTGGGAATCATCAATTTTAATTTTATTAGACCCTATTAATTCATAGAATAACTGCGCTCCAATCAATGCATGTACGCGTTTCGGCTTATTCCAATTATTATCCGCTAATTCTATGTTCGACGGCAATTTTAATTTTGACGTATTTATATATTTGGGTGGTAGATTAGCGATTTTAGGAACAACTAACATATCTAATTGATAAGATTTAGTTTTGTTTTCATTCGTTAATTCCGTACTAACAAATGATTTAGCGTTTAAACATAGATCATTAAGTCCGGAAATGGAAATATGAGTTTTTTGTTTACGCAATCCTAATAGATTTGCGGCATGAGAAGACAATAAATGCGAACTCGAACAACTGTCTAATGCAGCAATTAAAGGTTGAAATTCCCCAGAACCGTCCTTCAAATATATCAAGGCTGTGTTTAAAATTACACAAGATTTATTTATTTCATTTTCCTTCGCGAAAAATGTTTGATTATCAGGAGAAAGGGAGGGGGGTGAATCCACCTGGCGCCTATCTGTCTGGTCTTCAACCATGAATTGCTTTCTGATATTATTATTTTCATTTAATGGATGAAGTAATGAATTATGCTCTTTGCTGTCACAAGAAAGGCATTTATTTTTAGATAAACAAGGATTAGGTAGATGGCTGTTTAAGCAAGATTGACATAAATTGTTATTTTTAACAAATTCTGATCGCTTTATCACGTTCATTTGTTTAAATTTCTCACATCTATATAAAGAATGCGAATCTGTACATCCTAGAATGCAACCTTTTCGCTGTTTTGATTTTGTTAAAAGGGATTTTTCCATGTTTGGCTTAGTGCCAGATTTCCAATTATTATACGGAGACCTTTTTTGTTCCTTTGAAATAACAGTATTTTGAAGAATACGACTTCTTTCTTCCAAAAAGCTTAAAAAGCTAGCTAATTTAGGAATTTCGTTTTTATTTAATTTTATTTCGAACGATTTTTTTATTTCAGAATCTAATCTTTGAAACAAGATGTGCATTATTAAAGCATCTGACAGCTCATTAGATTCAAATTCAAGTAATTTTAATGCACGCAAATTACATTTTGTATTATCAATTAATTGCATTAAATGATTAGGAGAATCGGGTACTTTTGAAAAATTAAGTAGTTTAATAATATGGCAATCAATGACAGCTCTTTTATTTTCATATCTTTCTTCTAAAGATTGCCATAGAGATTCGTAAGTATCTTGAGCTGACTCAAGCCTTTTGGCTTCTCCCTTTAGACAGCCCTTTAAGTAGCATAACTGCTGAGTTGAATTCAGATTTTTATTATTTCCGATAATAGACATAAATTGCGTCTTAAAGTTTTGAAATTCATCATATTTTCCATAAAAATTGGGTAGAGGTAAGTCTGGAATTTTAAAGCTATTACTAACAATAGGATATTCTTTATTCATATTAACACATTCATATTTAGAAAGAATAATGTTAAGTTTTACCTCTGAATCTTCCAGTTCATCCTCTAGCTCAGTTGCTAGTTCCAAAGAATCTGTAATGTCGACATCTTACGGAAGAGTTGTGTACGATACTATCAAATTACGTAATGACGTTTTAATTTCCAAAATAGAAGCCCTTTTGCTTTCTAAGACGAGTTTTTCTTCTTGTTGCTCTTCTTGCGATCCTTTTAGATGAATGCATTCATATTCCTTAATGAATTTCGTAATTTTATTTACTTTAGTTTTCAATACGCCGCGTTGGCGATTTAAAGTAGTTAACGTGGTCATTTTTTAATTAGCTGTTCTCCGGTCGCCTAAGACCATATGTCGACAGCGTTAGAGAAAAGTGGACTGTTTTTATTTCACCATAGGTTTTTATTGATTATTGCCAGGGGGCAAACATTTAAATGAGCTTTTGATTTGAGAGCGAGGGCGCTCGATACAAACGTGTTGTTCGAAGGACAACGAAGCTCAACTGAGCGTTACATCATTTATCAGCTAGGTGGCGCTGATCTCTTAATCAAACTTCGGGAGCACACAAATGGTTTTTTATTAGCAATTTTCCGATTTGCTCTGAGTTTTGGAGTTTTTTATATGGTAAAGAATATCCCTGATTAATTTAAGGGGCTCAATGATTAAGTATAAAACGGAGAAATGGAGGGAGCTGTATTTCCCCCCTACCTTAATCTTTTGTTCGAACGGAATTAAACCTTGAAAATATAAGGCTGTAATGTTCAATTAGTATGCGTAGCCTGTGAGCTCAATGCCATTAGTTCAACTGGGCAATATTCTTTTTATTATACCTATTTTTATCTCCTTCAATCTTCTGATGAGTAAGGAGGTGTTACTTTTTATTGTTCTTTTTCAATTGTTAAATAGTTTTATTGTTATTCTGTTTTGTACGCTCTTTTCTTAATTCTCTTAATTCACAAATTTTCAAGTAAAAACATATTTTCAAGTATATATGTATATATACACTATATGGCCAAAGGTGACCGGACACTTGCGATGTTTAATGTTTTGTTACACATCTAGAAAAATACTTGATGTTTATCCTGAAACTCCAGAAGTGTAAACAAAGTAATACAAGTCATATATTTCCGCGACGATTTTTCCCCGAAACTCCATAGGGAACCATCAACAATTTGAAAATAAACGAATATCTTTTGGATAACCCTGTAAAAACTAATGTAGCAAAAACGTTCAAACTATAGAGTATGATTAAATAGCGTATTGCAATGAACTGTATTTTTTTATAAGGATCACATGTATCTCGTAGAGAAATTAAGGTTTTACTAAAAACATTCCCAAATTTTGTTTATAGATTGCAGAGTTCTTAGTATATAAATATATTCTTTTCAGAAATTATGTACAACAACATTGTACGTAGTACCCAGTAATTAGAATTAAAAAATGATAAAAATTGTCAGAGTAATGAGGAGATTTAATGTAAAATTTGTATCGCGCATGCATGAAAGCAATCAAAGTACAGTTTACATAATGTGTTAACTATACTTATCGAGCAAGTTTTGTAAAAGTCTCAAAAACATGGCTTGAAAATTCTTAAAAGCTCAACAAATAAGCTCAAAATAAGATTAAGATCCGTTCTTTACAAAAGGATGCAAAGAGATGAGGCGTTGTGTCCAAATATTGTAATACTTGCTAATAGTAATATTATGTTACGTTTTATTGACAATAATCAACGGATGTATGGATATATTCCCTCATCTTTTTTGCTCCTTTTTGTTAGCAACGGAATTTCATTTTTTTCTATCTACGATGATTTTAGGTAGCTTTCATTAAAAAATATAAAAAGCTACCTATTGCAGCCGTTCGGAGGAAAGCACTTCTAGAAAATTTTGGTATATTTTCAACGATCATGACTCCTAAACCTCAAAACCACCCCTCGTTCAAATGTTGACATATAAGGTACCCTGGGGTAATAACGCCACTTTAAGGTTCTACCAATTTTCACGGCTCAGTTTTAGATTGTATTTTTCAAACAAATATATGATTTGATACAGCAACTCATTGGCTATCTATATAAAAAAAATAATTTAACAGATATGTATTCATAAAATGTAATGGCGTGATTTCTTGACCAATGCTATTTGGCGTTATTACCCACCTATATGGGTAATAAGGCCATGCAAACAAAACAATGAAATAAGATGTTATCATTGCATGTAGATTGCCCAATTCAAAAAATACAAACTCTACAAACTTAGAATTTGACAAATTGCATTTTAAGCTATTGAAAATGTTCAATTTTTTGTGAAAGTGTATGAAATATAAAGGTGTGGTGTGTGTGGAGGGCGAGGCAAAAGAATATCAGACCGTGAGCTTCTTTTTACTTAAAAAGGACCGCTTAAATAGAATTATTAGAAACATTGCACAGTTTTAACTGTTTTTATTTGAATCAGTATTTAGGATATAGCTCGGCCACTGTAGGGAATCAACCGGGGTATTAATGCCAAAGATTGGCGTTATTACCCCGTTATAGTTATCGCGCTGTACATTTTAAATTACAAATTATCTCCAGAAGATATCTAAAATCTTCAACAACATTTTGAAAGTCCATGAAATGTACTAACAATTCATGTAATTAACAAAATATTTCCGGAAAAAAAATATTCTTCACATCACAAAACGTTTCTCGCAAATTTTAGATTAAATTTAAGATTTAATTTTAGATTGATTTTAATTTTAAATTTAAGATTTAGATTAAATTTTAGATTTAATTTTAGTTGCTTGTAAAAACAATAAGACCTAAAAATGAAACAAATTAACTTGATACTGTTTTTTGCAATTTATATGACTCAAAACCCTTCTGCGCAGAGCACATGGGTGTCATTTACCAGATTATTTCATAATTTTGCATAATATTAGCACTTGGCGTTATTATTCCGCCTGGCGTTATTATACCACACAACCTTATATATATATATATATATATATATATATATATATATATATATATATATATATATATATATATATATATGGTGTTTCTAAATTCATGATCCAAACTTTAAGGGGTGATAGTACACATCAAGACAAACAATATTTAAATAGGAAACCAAGGGTCCCAAAGTCTTCCGAAGGAGATAGGCGCCATTAAAGTTTAGGGTCCAAAAATTCAAATGATTATGAAAAACAGAAAAATTGGTCGATTCGTTTGCGGTTTTCACTAAAATTATTCTTTATGTCAGTATTGTCTTGAAAATAAATTATAAAGATAAATTTCAAAAAAATGACGATAGAGGACGCTTTAGACTTTAGAGTAACGAACAACTTTTTTTTTACCGTTATTTTTTGCATCTCATTAAAGGTTTCGTAAGCTTAGACTTAAACTTAAATTTTGAGCTCAAAATCTGAATAGTTGGAAGCAGATAAGTAGCACAAACTTAACTGTGTTCAGAGGGTTTTAAATTCAAATTATTATAAAAAACAGAAAAATTGGTCAATTGATTTGCGGTTTTCACTAAAACTATTCTATATGTCGGTATTTTATTGAAAATGAATTATAAAGATAAATTTCAAAAAATGCCGATAGAGGGCGCTTTAGACTTTGGAGTAACGTACAACTATATTTTACCATTATTTTTCGCATCTTATAAAATTTTCTTAGAAGCTTAGACATAAACTAAAATTTCGAGATGAAAATCTGAATCGTTGGGAGTGGTTAAGTGGCGCAAACTGAACTGTGTTCAATTGGGGTGGGGAGGTTCAAATTTCAAATGATTATAAAAAACAGAAAAATTGTTCGATTCGTTTGCCGTTTTCGTTAAAACTATTCTTTATGTCAATATTTCCTTGAAAATAAATTTTAAAGATTAATTTTAAAAAATACCGTTAGAGGGCGCCTTAAACTTAGGAGTAACCAACAACTATTTTTAACCGTTATTTTTTGTATCTAATTAAATGCTTGTAAAAGTTCAAACTTAAATTTTGAGCTCAAAATCTGCATCGTTTTGAGTAATTAAGTGCGGAAATTTGAAATGTGTTCGAACACTGTTCAGTTTCCGCTTCTTAACCCCTTCATCGATTTGGAATTTGAGTTCAAAATTTAAATCTAAGCATTTGCAAGCATTTAATTAGATACAAAAAATAACGCTTAAAAATAGTTGTTGGTTACTCTAAATTTTAAGGCGCCCTCTATCGGTATTTTTTGAAATTAATCTTTAAAATTTTTTTTCAAGGAAATATATACATAAAGAATAGTTTTAGCGAAAAAGGCAGACGAATCGACCAATTTTTCCGTTTTTTAAAATAATTTGAAATTTGAACCTCCCCACCCCCATTGAACACATTTCAGTTTGCTCTACTTAACCACTCCCAACGATTCAGATTTTTTATCTCAAAATTTAAGTTTATGTCTAAACTTCTAAGAAAATTTTATGAGATGCGAAAAATAACGGTAAAATATAGTTGTACGTTACTCCAAAGTCTAAAGCGCCCTCTATCGGCATTTTTTGAAATTTATCTTTATAATTCCTTTTCAATAAAATACCGACATAAAGAATAGTTTTAGTGAAAACCGCAAATCAATCGACCAATTTTTCCGTTTATTATAATCATTTGAATTTAAAACCCTCTGAACACTGTTAAGTTTGTGCTACTTAACTACTTCCAACTATTCAGATTTTGAGCTCAAAATTTAAGTTTATGTCTAAGCTTACGAAACCTTTAATGAGATGCAAAAAATAACGGTAAAAAATAGTCGTTTGTTACTCTAAAGTCTAAAGCGCCCTCTATCGTCATTTTTTGAAATTTATTTTTAATATATATAATTTATAATTTATTTTCAAGCCAATACTGACATAAAGAATAATTTTAGTGAAAACCGCAAACGAATCGACCAATTTTTTTGTTATTCATAATCATTTGAATTTTTGGACCCTAAACTTTAATGGCGCCTATCTCCTTCGAAAGACATTGGGACCCTTGGTTTCCTATTTAAATATTGTTTTCTTGATGTGTACTATCACCCCTTAAAGTTTGGACCATGAATTTAGAAACCCCCTGTATATATATATATATATATCTGATTTTTTGTCATGCTGTAACTATCGTATTTATGAACCGATTTGAATGAAACTTGGTATGTACATAGTACATACAAATGTCTCTACCGCGTTCGTTGGCCAGAATCATCCGCCATCTTGTTTCAAAATGTTGGTCATTTAATTTTTTTTATTTGAATTTATTTTTATTTAAATTAAATACGAAAAAAAATAAAAGTTGAAAAATAAATTATAAATTAAAATATCTATCATAAAATTCTTTTATGTGTTAGAACTTAAAACAACGATTCAGAACACTTTTTATTTTGTCTATATCTTAAAAATGACTGAGTTACAGCACTTTGAAGTTCTAGTATGGCTGACAATTTTAAATGATTTGATTTTTGTCACGTGATAACACGCGTATTTATGACTCGATTTGAATGTAACTTGTTGTGTACATAGTACGTAATAAGGCCTGGACCGAGTTCGTTGGCCAGTTCCATCTGTCATCTTGTTTCGAAATGGCGGCTATTTGATTTTTTTAAATTAGGTACAAAAAAGTGAGAAATTGAAAAAGATTTTTCTTTTATGCGATTGACCTTGACACAAAGATTCCAGAGCATTTTTTGTTTCGTTTGTAACTTTGAAATGGCTAAGTTATAGCACTTTACATTTCTAGGGTTGCTCACATTTTGAAATGGTCTGATTTTCTTTATGTGATAACACAAGTATTTTTAAACAGATTTGTATGCAACCTGACACGTACATAGTACAAACTGATGTCTGGACCGAGTTCTTTGGCCAGATTCACCCGCCATCTTGTTACAAAATAACGGAATATTAAGTTAAAAAAAATTTAAATTTTAATATTAGGTGCAAAAAAGTTAGAAATCGATAAAGATTTTTCTTTTGTGTGTTTGACCTTGATGCAAAGATTCCAGAGCATTTTTTGTTTCATTTATATCTTGAAAATGGCTGTGTTCTAGCACTTTCAATTTCCAGTGTGATTGACATTTTTAAATGGTCTGAAATTTGTCACACGATAATAAGTATATTTATAAACTGATTTGGATATAACTCTGTGCATACGTAATACATTGACTAATTTTATCCGCCATCATTTTTTCAAAATGGCGACATTGTCAAAAATCTTTTAAATGTATAATGATGTACCAACAAAAAATTAGAAATTGAAAAAAAAGTTCTTTCTAAAGTGTTTGATCTTAAAAATGAATTCCGGAGTACTTTTTGATTTGTCTTTACCTTAAAAATGCCTGAGATATAGTAGTTTGAATTTCTAATGTGGGTGACATTAAAAAAAAAAATCAATTTGCCCGCGACAGTGCTCGTATATATTAATCGATTTCAATGTGAGTGTGCACATGAATTAAGATTCGACCAAGCTCATTGGTTTATTTTAACCATCATGTTGTTTTAAAATGGCATACACTTCATGATATTTTAGAATTTTGCGACCCTATAAACCGCTTAAAATAAAACCTGTTTGAATAAAATGAGATTAATTAAAAAAAATTCCCATTAATATTCAATATTGACAAAAACTAGCACTCAATTTTATATAACCGGGTTTCAATAATTTGAGCTTCGTATGTTTGATTAATATAACTAATTTTAAAATATATATATAAATAAATAAGGTATATGAAAGCTACCACTTGTGCACATGAATTAAGATTTCGACCAAGCTCATTGGTTTATTTTATCCATCATGTTGTTTTAAAATGGCATCACTTCATGATATCTTAGAATTTTGCGACCCTATAAACTGCTTAAAATAAAACCAGGTTGAAAAAAATATGACTAATTTAAAAGAATTTCCATTAATATTCAATATTGACAAAAACTAGCACTAAATCTTATATAACCTGGTTCCAATAATTTGAGCTTCGTATGTTTGACTAATATAATTATTTTACAATACATAAATAAATAAATAAGGTATATGAAAGCTACCTTTTCCTCCCGGTACTTACGGAAGGACTTTTAGGTAGATTTCGTATGAAATACTACCTATTGCATTGTCTCCCATGTTGGAATTTCTGAAAAATTTTTGCGGATCTACACGAATCATGACTCCTAGACCCCAAAACCACCATCAGTAAAAAAGTTTATATATATATCTATCTATCTATCTATCTATCTATCTATCTATCGGTGTATATCACTTTCTTCTAGACACGATAACTTGCATAATTATGCTCAGATCTTCTTCAAACTTTTACATAAAATCAAGGAGCCTAAAATCTCGGTCGAGTTCGTTAATGGGCAAAATCGGACCAAGGGGGTAGAAATAGGGAGGGTTTTTGTGAAAACAGAAAAAACGCGATAACTTCTTAATTAAAATAGATATCGAATCAGTTTAAAGTTTATATTACTTCTAAGAAATGGGCAAAAAGTTTATGCATGACAGATTTTTGATAAAGTTAAAAATGGGCTCAAGGGGCGAAAAAAACATGGTTTTTGGGAGAAAAAAATTCATAACTTCGTCATTTCTCAAGATATTAAATCCAACTAAATTTTACATAAATGTACTCAATATTATCTAAAACTTTTGTATTTACACGTTTTTGATAGGACCAATTTTTACCGAGGAAAAAAATTAAAAACGAAAAGAAAAAGGGGGGAGGAAAAAGAAAAAAACCCATAACTTACTCAATTCTTAAGCAATGAAATCTAATTAAATTTATTTTACATCTTCACAATAAGATCTACAACTTTTATATTGACAAGTTTTTCATAGAACCCATTCTTATAGCAAAAATAAATTAAACAAAAATAGGAGTTGGAGTAAAAACCTTAAATCCAAACTGCTTATATTCTGACTCATTTTAAAATTCATTTTTGATTTTAAACGCATCCAAATGACAGATCCTCTTATTTAGGAACTATAAAATGCGATGTTTTGGCCAATTTTTTGATAAAGGCGGAATATATTTTTAAAAAGGCTGCCAAAAAAGGTATTTTGAACAGATTTCCCGAAATTATCGTCATTAAAAATTGATTAAGTATAACAAATTGCGTTTTTTCTGAGTCATTTTTAAATTCATTTTTGTTCTCAAACCCATCCAATTTACAGGTCCTATTATTTAGGAACTATATAATGCGACGTATTGGCCAGTTTTTTGATAAAGGCAGAATATATTTTTTAAAAGGCTGCCAAATAGGGTATTTTGAACAGAATTTCACGAAATTATCATGATTGAAATTTGAGGAAATTAAAAAAATTGCGTTTTTACCGAGTCATTTTTAAATCTTTTTTTGTTCTCAAACGCATCCAATTTACAGGTTCTCTTACTTAGGAACTATATTATGTGACGGAGTGGCCAGTTTTTTGATAAAGGCAGAATATATTTCAAAAAAAGGCTGCCAAAATGGGCACTTCGCACAAAATTTCCCAAAGCGACCATGATTAATGAACTGTGGGTATTCAAATAACAAATTGTTTATTTTATGACTCATTTTTAAATCCAATTTTGCTCTGAAACGCATTCAAATGACAGTTTTTTGTTACTTAGGAACTATATAATGTGCGTATTCTTTGATTTTTTGATAAAGGGTGAATATACATATTTTTAAAAGCTGTCAAAATAAGCACTTCGCAAAAAAATTTCCCAAAGCGATCATGATAAAAGAATTGAGGTTGTATTCAAATAACAATTTTTTTTTTATTTTATGACTCATTTTTAAATTCAATTTTGCTCTCAAACGCATTCAATTGACAGTTTTTCGTTATTTAGGAACTGTGTAATGTGCCGTATTGGTCAGATTTTTGATAAAGGCTAAATATATATTTAAAAAAAATCTGTCAAAGTGGGCACTTCGTACAAAATTTCTCAAAGCAATCTTGATTAAAGAATTGTGGATGTATTAAAATAATAAATTGGTTATTTTATTACTCATTTTTAAATTCAATTTTGCTGTCAAACGAATTTAATTAACAGTTTTTTGTTATTTAGGAACTATATAATGAGCATATTGGTCAATTTTTTTAATAAAGTAAGAATATAATTCAAAATATGTTGTCAAAATGGGCATTTGAGTAGAATTTCGTTTAAGAGGATTTCGATAAAACCAGTTCTTACAGAAAAATGAAATTAAAAATTTTTTAAAAGCGGTTGAATAAAGTAGTTAAACTGGGTTTATCTCTAATCTTTTTTTTTTTTTTTTTTTTTTGAGATGAAAACTTTTCGAAATCTACCTCCGCCTATAGGCCATGCCGAAAGGGATTTTTTATTTTCAAACCATGTTTTTGAGATTTTACAAAAATTCCTGTATACATTTAGTTAATACATTACGTAAAATATATTTTCATTGCTTTCCAACCTAGACAGTGAAGAATTGTTTAGTAAGCCTCCTCATTATTCATACAATTTTCGTTATATTTTTAATGTATACAGTGTATTTTGTACAATGTTGCTGATCGAAATTTTGAAAAGAAAATTTCTTTATGTTAAGAATTCTGCAAATTTTAAGCAAAAAAACTTGGAAAAATCTTGGACTCGTTTTAGGAAAACCTTAATTTTTCAATTACTATGCATGCTAACCTCATAAAAATGAACACATTTTATTACAATATGTCAGTCAGTCATAGCCTACAGTTTGAATGCTACATTAATTTTGGCAGAGTTAACAAAAAGATATTCATTAGTTTTCAATTTGTTGACGGTTCCCTATAGGGTTTCGGGAAAAAAATCGTCGGGAATATATGTGACCTACTCTATTCGATTTACACACCTAGACTTTCAGGATAATTCCACATATATTTTTCCAGTTATTTAACAAATAGTCAAAACTCGCAAGTGGCCGGTCATATTTGGCCATTTAGTATATATATATATAAGTGTTTGTGTTTATATTTGAATTATGAGAATAGAATCATATTTAAAATATAGGTTAGTTGAAAAGTTTTTTAAAAATATTGCATGTATTTTTTATCGATTACACCTTATTAAAGTAAACTTTTCATGTCATTAAAAAAACAGTTCTTTTGTATAGTGTGACGACATATGGACTATGAAGTTTGATTAATCGAGACAGTTTTTGAAGAAAACTTGCGACGATTGATATTATCTAGTACTTAACGAAGATACAATTGAAATTAAATTAATATTTCTTTACTTACATAATCGTTCAAGTGAATAGCTTTACATTGCTTTCAAATAGAGAGTGAGAATGGACTTGGTAAGGTCTAGTTAACAGTTTCTAAAAGAATAACTACTAATAATATTAATATGACACTACATTTTTGCCAACTGAGAAATAAATTACATTTTTACATTCTTATAAAAAATTAAGAGTAGAAATGTACTTTTTCTTTATAAATGATCGAAAATATTTCGTTTCGGTTGTCGAAACCTTTTTTATCATGAAACATTCTTTAATCTAATTTACAGATTAAATAAATATTCAAAGGGATGTTGAGAAACAACAAGCTTCAAAAAATAATTCTGTTATTTACAGAATACATGACGAAAAAAAATGAAACATATTATTAAATTATTATTATTAAAATGTGAAATAAATTATTAGAAATTTTAGAGAAGTAATTTAATGATTCTCTTATATAATTAATATATGTATTAATATATAATATCTTATATAATTAATATATGTATTAGAAGCCTTTCGAAAGTTTTAAAGCTCACTATTAATTAAAACAATATGTTTATGTTTGATAAATTTATATAAACTACAATGTAAAAAACTTAATAAACCAAAATCATTTTTACATAATATAATCTCTTAACAATGATACAAATAAAAAATATCTTAAAAAGTACAGAATACAGAAATTTATGGAAATTTAATGAATACAAAATCGTTTCTGTCTTTTATTTAGAACATGATATTTTAAGTCGCTGCGTTAAATCGGTTATTATACTTTTGTGTCTCTAGTACCATTTCTTTTCTTTTAATGTTTAACTGACTGTTTAAAGAATATGCGATTAAACATTTAATTGTTCGTGTTAATGACAATGTTTGTTTTACTAAATTCTTAAACATCTCTATTTATTACAGAATAAAACAGCATTAAATTATTTTATTTGTGGAAGTCATTAATGGTTGTGCTCTGCATTCATTTGTTTATGTCATATGTATTATTGTCAGCTTTAATTGAATACTATTTTCGCTGCGAAGTAATTTAATTAAAGAAACAACTGACAAAAACAAACATAAATAAAAATTGCAAGCAATTTAACATATTATAGTTGTGATTCCTTAAAGTAAACTTTATAATTTATTGTCTGTTAAGAGATAATTATAGAAATTCCTCTTTTCCACGGCTCATATATACATGTACGGCGTGTTTCTGATTGAATATCGGGGTTTTAACGCTTTATATTATTCATTACATAAAAATTTAAATTATAATTGATGCATAAAATGAAAGAACAACTCAAACAATTTTACCTACAAGTGTTCAATGTCAGGAACTTTCGCCGCACGGCACACATCAAGACCATAACACAGTTCTTCCCAAACTTCCATTAGTAAAGACGTTCTGTTCAGGCTCTCACCAGATCTGACTCCCTGTAATTTCTACCTGTGGGGGTTCGTAATGGATCGTGTGCATGTGCCTCCACTACCATCTGACCATTGTAATTGTTGCAACAATGACCCCACAAACACTAATAAACGTTTCGGAAGAACTGCCCTAACAGCATGCATGGTCACAGTGACGTCACAGTGACGTCGCTGTGAGTCACTTTGGTCACATCACATCTGTGACCAAAATGCCACCACTCAGTGACGTCACATTGTGACTTTCTTAAAAATCTTTAGAAATTTATAAATATCCTTCAAAAAATGTTATTTACTTTAAAAAACATGTTTCTGGCAATTTATATATCGTCGCTTTTGTCACAGTTTCGTTACAATGTCAATGTCAAGTTTGTCACAAATGACACATTTTTCACAAATTTTTCACATTGTGACCACTTTGTGAAACGTCACAAAAGAGCTCTAAAACGGCCATAACGACTTCCCATTTTAGTCACTGTGACTTCACATCGACGTCACGTGACGTCACATCGACAATCGATGGTCACAAAGTCACAATGTGACTTCACAGTGACGTCACCATGTTTATGGGTGAGCTACTGACTTCATGTATGCTATGTGATGAAAGGTACTCAAACTGAATACTTGTAAGATGGTAAGTAAAACTGTTTCAGTTGCTCTTTCTTTTTATGTATTAATTATAATTTTAAGTTTTATGTAATAAATACTAACAAACGTTAAAAGCCCTACGTTAATTTAGAAAAATCCCGTATTACTTTTCGAAATCATTATGAAAGGAAAATATTGTAATCGTGATTTTCCAAAACGTTTGTATTTGAACACGACAATTCCGGAAATGTGTTTCCGGATGAGAGTTTTTTGGCAAAGAGGATATAGACAACTGTCTCAAGAACTTATCAGTTTTCCGAAAAGATCTGCTAACGATAAGCAATGATAAAGCACGAATACTATAGTTGGGATTCTTGAAAATAAATCAATAAATGATTGTCTTTATGAATTTTCGATAAACTTCAGATTCAGTTATAGCTTCATAAATATAATTGCTGTTTATGTTTTGGTATAAATCCCCCAAAAGTTGGCGTTTTCATGTTGAAATTTTCCAGATAATGTCTATGATTCTATTTTAAGAAATAATGCACGGAATTTCATGACTTTAGAATCAAAACGATAAAGAATATATATATAGATTGTCATTTATTTTTATCACTGTGGTAGCGAATTTTAAAGTTTAAACTGCGTGATATAGAAGAAAGTTTGAATTGCCACCTCCGACTAGTTCTTTTTATGTGTAACTTTTTCACAACCCCGATTGTATTCATGTACTTTTTGTAATTTCATTTATTGATTTATATTAACAAACTGATATTTAAGAAGGATTGAAAAATGAAAAAAAAATAATATTTTCTTTTTGCACATAAATATTGATGATACTGTTAAACTCAAAAAGTATATTTTTGACAATTTCATAAGATTTTATTTTATTTTATTTTATTTTACACTTTTGTAAGACATTGACTCAAAGATTGATTCAACTCAAGACTGATTCAAAGACATTGCAAAACATAAAATAAATATGTATGTAAAAATTTTGTTATTCTAGTGGATTCTAAAAATAGTAATTTAAATCACAGTAAAATTACTTACATTTTCATTTTTGTAAATTTCCTACATTTCCGCTGAAAGTTCTTTTTATATAACGTATTGGTCGCTAAACAATCCCTATAAGAAGAAAATTGCTTATAGTTTAGTTCTGTTATCGGCTATATTCACAATAATTTCTCTTTTACTTTATCATTATTTATATGCGTGGAAAAAAAAATTGTGAAGATGTATATCCTATAAAATATATCAAGTCTCAAGAAGACATCTTTTATTAGAAGTAAAATTTTTTAATCATAAGCAAATAAAGGACACAAAAATGCATATCGCAAGATTTTTTTTGTTTAGTGCTAAATTTGTCGGATCGAAAGCATGAATGAAAATTTTTGATTTATACTTTCGACTAATTCGACTTAAATGAAAAACTTCGTCTGAAATAGAGAATCAAATTTGTACAAGCATGTAGTATGTATTCGATTACAAAATAGCATTTATATGAAAAATTTTTATCTTAGTTTTATATTTATCTTAGAGTTTACATTATAATCATCTTTTGTGCCACACTAGTCCTTAAAATTTAAAATGTTTTCTTTAGAATATCCTTTGCGTGTAACATAAGAATGATAATGAGGCATTTTATTCAAACACTATTATATTCAACAAAAATATAATTAAGTGCGTTATTAAAATGCAAATTATGAAAAGGATATTAAACAAATGTAGTTACTTGCACATCAACACAAAACACACATTCAAAGCATTTTTTTCTTACATTTGTCTTTTTTATCCTTTTTAAGGGTACCGTTTATCTGAGGCTACCCTATTCGTCTTTGTCTTCTGTCTGTCCATCACAGACGCCGTACACTAAAACTTTATATGTTAGACAATTCAAATTCTGTGTCCTCGTATTAAACGACAAATCATAAAATTATGAAAAAGCTGTTATTTTAATTAAATGAATTCTAACAATGCCATCCGGTAATATTTGCAATTCAAATTTTAAAAGAGAACCATAATTCCTTTTTTTTGCTTAAGCTCCATAGTTTCAAGAAAAGCATCTATCTGGTAAAAAGATGCTTCTCAGTTCGAATGCCGGAATAGGAACTTGAAAATTTCTTACTAAGACGGATTTAATTAAAAGAAATTTCGTTTTTTTTTGTCAATTTAAGAGTTTATATTACTAGTATATTTTCTTTATTACTGACATTCATAATATTTTTTGGAATCCAATTTTATTTCTATTTCAAAAACTATTGCGATTTATTAATGATTCAGCATTTTAAGTTGCATTTAAACGTTTCTTTTCGTTTTTTGAAATTAAAAATTTTATTTATATCACCTCTAATGTTTTTATTTCGGATTTTCTAAAAAAAAATCAAATTTTGGATTTTATTTAAAGAATTTCAGTTGATTAAATTCTTAGTTTGATTAAATAAATAATTATTATTTTGATTATTTTAAAATTAAGATTATTGGTACAACCGTCTATGTAAGAATTTATTGATTATAAATTAATAATTTGTATTTATTAATTAAAATATAAATTGATTTGAAATAAATATTAAACAAAATCCTCTGTGCGAACTGTGAAAACACTTATCCACTTGTTCTTTTAATGATTTTTGGTTTTTATTTCTTGTGTGTTTTTTCCAAAAGTCAAATTTTTTGTTGTTTATCCTCTAAGAAAACACAAGAAATCACTGGGAAAGTGATGTTATTATTTAATATCCTTTGCTGAATTGTAGAAATGAATAGAGATAATAAAGTTTTACATGCTAACTTAAACATGTTATACAACTTTATATTTTATCACAGATATTTAGGTGTCAATACTTTGTGGAAAGAAAATTAATCTAAATAACACAACATATTTTTTTTTAATTTAATTTTATTTTATTATATCTTTTTAATTTATACGTTATTAATAATGTTACCATTCATGTGTTTTCTTATTTTAAAAATAAACTGGAAATATACACCAAGTAAAAATTTATTTAAATGCTAAACTTTCAAAAGATATAAAATAAATGTATTAACTTGCACAACAGACAAAACACACATTCAAAATATTTGTTTATTACATTTGCATTTTTTTCTTTTAATAATATTTAATTTCTATTTCTTGTGTATTTCCTTTTTCAAAAATATTAAATTTTGTTGTTCTTCCTCTAAGAAAATATAAAAAAATCATTGGAAAACACGTTTTTTTTTTTTTTTTTTTTTTTTTTTTTTTTTGCTGATTTGCAGAAATTAGAAAGATGAAAAAAGTCTTTCCATCTTGACGTCAACATTTTATACAACTTTATATTTTATCTTAGCAAGTAACATGACGTTACATTTTGACACAGAAATTAATCTAAATAAAACAACACAAAACTTTATTTTCTTAATGTATTTAATTTTTTTTCTTATAAATTTTCAAATTATACGTTTTTATTAGTATTTCTCTTTATGCAACTTTCCCAATTTCAATATAAACTTGAAATATACGAAGAGTAAAAATTATTCAAGTGTAAAACATTAAAATAATAAAAATAAATAAAGTTACTTGCACCTCAAAACAAAATACACATTCAAAATATTTGTTTATCAAATTTGTCTATTTTTATTCTTTTAATAATTGCTGATTTCTTTTTCTGATGCATTTTTTTTTTCAAAAAAAAAAAAGTTGTCTTTTTTTTAAGTAAATATAAGAAATCACTGTGCAACAGATGTTATTCTTTAAAATCCTTTGCTGAATTGCAGAAATGAAGAGATATGAAAAATAAAGTCTTTTCATGCTGACGTAAGCATTTTATGCAACTTTATATTTTATCCCAGCAAGTAACATGTCGACACTTTGAAGGAAGAAAATAAATCTGAATAATACAGCACAAAAATGTATTTTCCTAATGTATTTAATTTTTTTGTTGTAATTTTTTAAATTATACTTTCTTATTAGTATTTCCTTTCATTATTTTTCCCATTTTAAAAATATACTGGAAATATACACAAAGTAAAAATTTATTTAAGCATAAAATTTTAAGAGAATATAAATTAAATATAGTTTCTTACCCAACAACAAAAAATACAATTTAAAATATTTTTTTATCATATTTGTCTTTTTTTTATTATTTTAATAATTGTTGATGTCTATTTCTTATGTATTAAAAAAATGTTCTTCCTCTTGGGAAACATAAGATATCACTAGGAAACAGATGTTATCCTTTAAAATCCTTTGCTGAATCGCAGAAATGAAAGAAGATGAAAAATAAAGTCTTTCCACGCTGACGTAAAAGTTTTATACAATTTTATATTTCATTACAGAAAGATATATGTCAGTACTTTGAGGAAAATAAATTAATCAAAATAACACACGACAAAAATGTTCTTTTCTAATAAATTATTTTTTTTTCCTCAAAATTTTCAAATTATACGTTTTTATCAGTATTTCCTTTCATATGTTCTGCACATTTTCAAAATAAGCTTGAGAAATACACAAAGTAAAAATGTATTCACTTTTTATATATAAATAATATGACACCGTTTATGACAGTAGAATTGATTGTATCAAAATATGTACAGACCTCTCTATACTAAAAATAAGTAACAAACGCTGTCACTGATATTGAATTTTTCGTGACTGGGGGGGGGGGGGGGTCTTTCCTTGCAAATACTAAGAAAACTACTGAATACAATAATATGAAAAAAGTAGCATTATAGAGAAATGTTTGATAAACACGTCGACTCAGAACGTTTTTAAATCGAATAATTGCTTTAAGATATATTTAATTTTAAAAAATGTTATGGAATCAAATACTATATATGGCAACTTTATCATTTTATGCATTAAAAATTTCCGGTGTGCAGACTTCAATTATTATTTTTATTTTTAGTTTGACTAATTATTCGAAGTTTTTTATTTCCATTTTAAATTTAAATTTTCAACATTTCGAAAGATATTTTTTACGTATTTTTGAAAAAGTTAGCATTTTAAATTGTTATCAATAAATAAATTAAAATACAGGGTGGTCATAAAAAAACTTTGCCGATATACGGAGCTCTAGCGGCCAGTCCGCTCAACCGATCGAAATGAAATTTCAGATATAGCTATTCAGAGGTATGAGCTCGAGATTCTGTGAGCGTCAACAAAATGGCGCTCACGGTTACGGTTATAGTTACAGAAACTTGAAAATTTCCAATGGCAACACCCATTTATTTTCATCGCAAAATGCTCAGCGCATGCGAAAACCCTAAAGAGCGTAGGAACCGTACGTGTATCGCAAGAAATGGACACGTTATGCACGCACAATTAACCATTCTATAATCCTTCCCTCCATAGAAAAAACTCGATTGGAGCGCAAGGAGGAAATTTGCTTATGACACAGACTCAGTACACTAATCTCTGATTACATTACAGATCGGAGAAACTAAAACTTTTATTTTGATTACACATTTTCCACATGGGTGCCCTAATTGCCTGTGATGGTGACGGCACCCATGTGAAAAATGTGTAATCAAAATAAAAGTTTCAGATTCTCCGATCTGTATTGTAATCAGAGATTAGTGTACTGAATCTGTGTCATATGCAAATTTCCTCCTTGCATCCCAATCGAGTTTTTTCTATGGCGGGAAGGATTCCCAGAATGGTTTTTTGTGCGTGCATAACATGTCCGTTTCTTGCGATACACGTACGGTTCCAACGCTCTTTAGGGTTTTCGCATACGCTCAGCATATTGCGATGAAAATAAATGGGTGTTGCAATTGGAAATTTTCTAGATTGATTACACATTTTCCACATGGGTGCCCTAATTGCCTGTGATGGTGACGGCACCCATGTGAAAAATGTGTAATCAAAATAAAAGTTTCAGATTCTCCGATCTGTATTGTAATCAGAGATTAGTGTACTGAATCTGTGTCATATGCAAATTTCCTCCTTGCATCCCAATCGAGTTTTTTCTATGGCGGGAAGGATTCCCAGAATGGTTTTTTGTGCGTGCATAACATGTCCGTTTCTTGCGATACACGTACGGTTCCAACGCTCTTTAGGGTTTTCGCATACGCTCAGCATATTGCGATGAAAATAAATGGGTGTTGCAATTGGAAATTTTCTAGTTTCTGTAACTATAACCGTAACCGTGAGCGCCATTTTGTTGTTGCTCACAGAATCTTTAGCTCATACCTCTGAATCTCTAAATCTGAAATTTCATCTCGATCGGTTGAGCGGAACGGCCGCTACACTGTAAAAAATAAATGTGTAAATTGGCTAATTTTACACACATATATGTGTAATTTTGTAAAATTACACACCTGTAATAAAAATTACACATTTTTTTCGGAAATTTACCTGTTTTTGTGTGTATTTAGCGTCTGAAAGTAAGTGTGTAATTTGTTATCACTTGATAAACTCAGACAAGTGTGTAAATTCCGAAAAATGCCTGAATTTACACGAATTGAAGTGTTATTCTAATTTAAGCATAATAATGTTTACTCAGAGAAGTGTGTAAATTTCTGAAATCACCCACTTGTTTTAAAATTTACACATTTCGTTCAAAAAATTGCCTGTTTTTATGTGTATTTTGTTTATTAGAATGAGTACGTAAGTTTTTATCAGTTAATAGACACACAGAAGTGTGTAAATGTTAAAGATTACGTGTATTTACGCGAATTGGAGTGTTTTACATAATTATAAATATGTAAATTTTAAAAGACAGTTTCAAAATGTATTAGAAGACTTTCCGACAAAACTGAAAAATGTTTATGCATTCGTTTTGTCTGTCCATCTGTCCGCGCTCTAACTCTCCTAAATATACTCAAATTTCCATGAAAATTTTAGATGTTATTGATGTTCACGTTAACACAAACCCTACTGAAAATGAAATTTCTATCATGATTAATTTATTTACAGGGATATTTCAAATTTACCATTACATTACGGCCTATGAGAAAAAATAGTTTCGAATGAGTTTTAAAGGTGTAACACCCTGCCAAACATATTTAAATTTATATGCATTTGCAAAGTACGTTAAAATATGTATTTAAAAAAATGCAGTATAAATGATAGTTATTATTCATTTACAGGGCCACACGAAAGAATTCCATTATGCAAGAACAAAAGGGCGGGGGATTATTTGCGAGATATTTTAATAATGTTAAATGACTTCGTGTACAATAAAATTGATATACTGATACGCTGAGTCATAATATGAAGTGCATAGCATTTACAGGGAGATACAAAAGATTTCAAATAGTATATTCTATTTGAAGTACTGTGTATTATCGATGATGGTTGATGGATGGATGAAATGCATTTTTAATTATGATATGCGTTTTTAAGTTTCCCTAAATATATGCATATAACATAGTGTGTATAAATTCTATAGTTTATATACAAGGTTACACAAAGGAACTCGTAAAGGTTACTGAATACGAGCGTAATTTATTAAAAGGTGGTTTTTAAATAAGTTATACATTTTTATGTTGAACCGCTTACTCAGAAATGTTTGTAGAATATAGATAAAATGATATATAGGGTCGTGTAAAGTACTGGATACGTGGTCACAATTCGATGATAACTTCTGGAAATGTTATTTAAGAGTGTTTTAGTTTAAAATAGATTTTAGGTAACTATTGGACTGTAATATAGGTACTAGGTAAACTACAGGGTTGATCAAAAGTATTCAAGTACTTTTTTATCCATTAGTATGAATTGCTAATAAATAAATTTAACGAAAGTTTAGCGTTTTCTTGCTTAACTAAATTTTCTTATTATATAGTATATACATCAACAGAAAGATTAAATACAGGGCTGTTCAAAAGTATTGAAATACACATTTGGCTATGGACATTAACACGTTATTTTCCTAAATAATGAAGTTCGGTTAAAGATTTCAGGAAGTGTTGGAAAGTGTTTCGTAATCTATCCTTAACGCATAATTTTTCTTTCTTGTTAATTGAGATATGAGTTTTAAAATTGATTTTTGCATATTGCGTTCTGTGTACAAATGCTGTAGATCTTGTACAGGGTAACACAGCAGAAAGTACACAGATTACAGTACATGAACGGAAGTAGCTTAAAGGTGGTTTTAAAATAAATTCTACATTTTTACACAGAATTGCATTTAACAAGCTAAGATATATATGGAGAAAAATGATATACAGGACCACCGAAAGAATTTGATACATGGCTGCCTATGTAAGATATCCTCTGGAAATGTAAGTTCACTAGATTTAAACGTGTTTTTGTTTTAATTAAATCATAGCTAAATAGTGGCATAACCTTATGCAAAAATAGTAGACAAAATACAGGGCTGTACAAAAGAATTAAAATTTGCTATCGTCTTTTGGGTATAAAATTCTAAAAGCCAAATTTCAACCTATTTGTCGTTTTAATACTTTACAACATTGTTGAAAATGCTTAAGAATACGGTTTGTTTGTCCGTATTCTAACTTGCGTTAATAGTTGGATTGCTCTGTAATTGATACATGTATTAAGGCAATATTTTAATTCATAACCCAAATTATGACTAATATAATATAATAATTTATAAAAAAGAAACTCTACAATTCATTTTAACAGGAAACTTTTTGAAATTGAATAAAAACAAAAGTGAAATGCATTAAAAAAAATTTAAACCGAAAATTTTAATTAGAGCCACTTTTATGAAAATAACGTGTTTTTAACTTCCAAATCTACCCTTGTATAAATAAACGGAAAACAACATCTGCGTTTCACATCTGCGCTGTTCGGCAATAAATTCACTTGCAGACGATCAACAGTTAGTCTTTGGAATAAAGAACGTTTTGTTTGCTGGTATATATTGTTCTTTCATAAACGTATATAGTTCGCATGAATTTTAAAACTTTTAGGAAAATGTTACAAGAATGCGGCCAAAGGATACTTTACATGACAGTCCGAAAAGGTACAGTGTCAGTAATGTAGTTAAAAAAGAGCTCATTAATGTCATTGTACTGTATTCGGACATAATTCTACGAAAGAATCTACGTATTTCTATTTGGATTATTCCAGTTTAACACAGAGGAAGGTCATAAGAAATAGGTAAGGAAAAAGTATTTTCTCAGCTTTCTCTTTTAGTTAATATTTTTAGTTTTAGTTAATTTCACATAAACATTTTATAAAAGCAATGACTAACATTCATTTAGCTTTTATCAATTCAATAAGCTTTACTAAATTTAATTTTTATTTTGTTGAAATAAAAGGCCGCATGCCAACGATTTATTCATTTAAATGGTATTTAAATCAGATTTTTTTTTCCTTTTTTAAAACTATGCTATTACTATTATTACTATTTCTTTAAATTTTAAAAGTTTTGGGTTTTAAAAGTAATTTAACCAATAGTTAACATAATTACTATACATGTATTATCACACCCCAATAGTTTCTACTTTAAACAGAGATTTAACTCATATATGAATCATATCGCATTATAAAATGTATGAATATGAAATACATGATATGTACAACATGCATATGTTGTATATATAGGCTAGATGGGAAGGTAATGGACAAGCTTCAAAATTTTTGATTAATAGAAAATACTTATTAACAATTTAATTTATGTATATGTATTTCATTAACTCCTCTCTACATGATTTAAAATCTAAATTATTTTTTATGCTCCTAATCAAGACACAGAAAATAATATTTCAAAGTTCCATCGATTTTCAGGAAAATTTGAATGAATTTGCTAAGAGTTGTCTTCATTTAAAAAACTAATACTGTCATTTTTCTTTCCTTGCAAAATTTGCATGTGTTCATGTTTCGTAAGAAAGAAAATTTTGAATTTTATGTACTTATGACTATTTGCAAAATTTCATTTATTTTTAAGAATTTAAGAAGCGTGTGTTACTGATGTCGGGGGGGCGCTCAATTAAATCTAATAATTCCCATTTAAATAAAAACAATTAAGTTACAGAAATTGTTAAAAATCAATTGTATTCTGAAAAATTAACTGCATCTATTGTGCCACATCTGTCACCGGAGATTGAGTGGCGCTCAACGTGTTATTTGTTAAAAATAGAGGGAAGTAAACGAATTTGTGCTAAAATAAATTTTTTTTCATATTTTCTTTTATCCATCTAAACCTTCCAATATATAAATAATTTGATAACTGTAATTCCCTGACATTTAGAATTTTAAACAATGTATCTAAAATAATTAAAATTTTGATATTGTGATAGTTACAATGATTTATTTAAACAGTGAACAATTCTCAAAATATTTCATTAATTATTGCTATGCTAATTTGTTAAATTTATTTGAAGCAAATATATTTTTTAATAGCATGCCTTCATTAAATTCTGGCTCTAATTATTGTTATAAAATCTATTACTTTTGTGAGGTTCCATTACTAGATTCACATTCCTTATTCTTTTTTTATTGTGTCTTATAAAAAATAACCTGTATTTTTAATACACTGCTAAAATTAAATTTTTCACCTCATTTTATTCTAAAAATTGCATAGTAATAATTCTAATCCCTTGTACTATTTATGATAGTATCAGTGTTATAGTGGCTTTGGCAACAGAATCCAGCCAAAAATTACATTTTTGAAAAAAAAAAAAAAAAAAAAAAAAAAAAACGAACATAAAAATTTCACATTATAGGCAAAATAGAGTACAGAATTCAGTTCTGTAAGATATAAACAATTAATGACCGTTTTTAAAAATCATGTATCAAGAGTTATTATTGATTTAAATGTATAATTTCATAAATAAGAATGTAATATCTACAACCTATTATTAAAGTTATTTTTTTAATAATCAAAAAATTGCAAACCCTTATGTAAAATGAATTAATACTTTCTGTCATCACGTTGTATAAATGCAAACAGAAGGAGATAATATATTATAATTTCAGAAAGAAAACAGATTAATAAAAATAAAGAAAATAGATTATAATAACAGAAAGATAATAGATTACAATTTGAGACGACCCTGTTTCTTGATTGAGCGTAAATAATTCTTGTTTTAAGATTACAAATCTGTTAGAAAGAAACAAGTTGGAAAATGCGCGTTAAACAAAGCAAATCAGGTGCATTTCGTACTATAAAGAAGTTAAAAAAATATTCAGATCTTAGTGTAATAGTAGACAGTACTTCGGATACTGTTTAAGTATCCGAAATGTTTTCTTTGTCTTTGTAAACACTATATATCTGCTTTCTATTATAAAATAAGTAATCTTTAACGAATCTCAGCAACATAAGCATCAATTTCATAAAATGTGAAATATTTTAATATAATTAAAACGCGGCCCAAACAATGTTTCCTTCTTTACCATAATGTAATGGAATATTTTAGTATGGCCCTGTAAATTAATTAAAACGATTCTCTGCACTACAGATTATACAGAATTTATATTGTAGTATATACTTCATAGATGCCTGTCAATTTTATTATGTTCGAAAACGTGTAACATTATTAAAAGGCACTTGAAACTATTTTTATACATTGGCCGTTATGCAAGGGAACGCTTTTCACTGTCTCTATAATTGAATTATTCATCTCATTTTCATAAAAATTGAAATGACTTGATAAAATTATGCAAGAGTTATGTATTTTAAATTTCAAACAATTCGGATAAGTAGTTTTTGCGTTGTTGTATGCGAACGGACAGATAGACAGACGGACGGATTGAATGACAACTATAGTTATTACGTATTTACATAATTACGATCGCGTACTTAGAAACAAGTCAAGCATATACGAATTTGTACTTCATGTAATTTTGTTTTGCTATTTTAAAAACTTTTTCGCAGTTTACACATCAAAGAATAAGGTAAATCTTTGTACCCAAAAACCTGTCTATTTTAAATATTACACAAAAATGTGTTTTCCATGTTATGTAGACATATGTGTAAAAACAGAATATTACACAAAAATCTGTGCATTCTGTACATAACACAAAAACATGTGTATTTTGCATATTACACAACATTGTAGGTATTTTCCTATTGCACAAAAATATATGTAAAAAAAGAATATTACACATATGTATGTGTAAAAATATTGCTCAGAAATATGTGTATTTCAGTGCAATTCACACATTAAAGTGTGTATTTCAAGAGTTATCAGATAACTTTTACACATTTGGACTTATCATCAAATTACACATTAAAATGTGTATTCTGAAATTTACACATTTGACGCAATTTACACACAAATTTACACATATAGACATGTCGTTTTTGTATCATCGATTTACACATTTTTGTGTGTAAATTTACACATTTTTTTTTAGAGTGTAGAGCTCCGTATATCGGCAAAGTTTTTTTATGACCACCCTGTATATATGTATAAAATAAAAATAAAAAATCCCGATCTCATTTTTTGGAAATATTTATGTAGGTTTCCCTATTTCATTTTGTCGCACATAAGAATTTACATTTAAGTATACTATGCATCTTCAAATAGTGTCAGTTTGTAAAAACTTTATTTCTATAACAACAGAAGTTAATAAAACTGAAAATAATTTTATCATTCAACAGTAGACATATTTCAATAATGTCAGTTTAGATGGAGAAATTGCCTATAGCGGAGATTAACAAAAAACAATATTTCGTTTTTATAATAATATTTCATAAAAGCCAGACAATTAAAATTATAGAAAGGCTTCTTTTGTCCTTTTTATTTACGTAATTAATTTTTACTGCAAAAAAAAAAAAAAAAATATATATAATATGTCAAATTTCACTCAATATATTTCGAATATTTTATTTAATGAATTATTCATTAAACTATACAGGGTGATTCAGCTCGTCGGTGACAAACTTTAAGGATCGATAGAGCACACCTAGACGAACATTTTTGAATAGGGAATGTAGGGTTCCTGACGCGATGGTAAGGCGCTAGGCGCTTTCGAAAATTTGGGTGCCAAAATTCGAAACGTCATAAAAACTAGGGAAATGGTTAGATTTTCTTGCTTGTTGCTTCGAAATGATTCTGTTTGTTTAGACTTTCTTCAGTACCAATTTGATAAGCGTATCTCTTAAAACATGGATAGGGGGCGCTGCAGACTTTGGAGAGCTAGACAACAACTTTAAGCCCGTTATTTTGATAATTTAACACATGCTCGCCAAAGTTTATACTCTAACTTAAAGTTTGAACCCAAAAGTAGAGCCCTGCAAAAAGCGTAAGAGCCGGAATAAAATGTCAAAGTACAGGGTGGTCGAAACTCGAAGGCTCCTAAGAGATAAACAAACAGATTTCTTGACTTATGGCATGCATTTTCATGATTCTGTTTGCTGGGGCTCTCTGAAACTCAGTTGAACGGTACAAAAAGAAACATCGATAGGGGGCGCTTTGGGCAAAAAACATAATTCGTTGACATTTCGGACGCTAACTGGAAACGGGGCGCTACGATCAGTTAGAAACAAAACAAGAGAGTAATTTACTTATCATAAGAAGCTATTAAAACTGCAGTTTGTTTGTTTTTTTTAACAAACATAGCTGGTTTCAATCATGCACAATGCGCGCAATAAAATTTACATAAGGTGCTTTTTGCTGATTTATGCAAAAGATATCGTACCATATCGATATGCAAAAGATACGTAATGCGTAGACGACAACGCGAGATGACGTAGTTGTATGCGCAGACACGTCTTTTGAACGTGCGGTACCTACTTAAGCTTCGGGTTACTTGTCTGCAGATCGGTAGTAGGATGGAACGGTACACAAACTCTGAATTGGCTGACATGCATTTGGCGTATGGCGCTGCTGGTTGTAATGGACGAGCCGCTCAGCGGTTGTACGCCGAGCGTTACCCCAACAGGCAAATCCCCTGCCATGCCTTCTTCGCTCGAGTACACCAGAGGTTGTCCACAACGGGATCTTTCGACGGAGGCAGGCCTGAACGGGAGCGATCAGTGAGCACCCCCGACAACGAAGAGGCTGTGCTTAACCTGGTTGAGGACAACCCAGGTCTTAGCACGAGAGATATCGCCAGAGATGTTGGCATTTCGCAAGCAACTGCGTGGCGCATCTTACGTTCCCGGAATCTGCACCCCTACCACATGAAGCGGGTGCAGTTGCTCAGAGAGCAGGATTTTGGCCCTCGAGTGGAATTCTCAAGATGGTACTTGGCGATGAGATCCAGGGATCCCCGTTTTGTAAACAGCATTTTGTTTACGGACGAGTCCACCTTCAGCCGGGTGGGAATGTGGAACGCCCACAACAGTCATGTGTGGTGTGATGAAAATCCACATGAAACCAGAAGCCGAGCAGCCCAGGAGCGTTTCTCAGTAAATGTGTGGGCCGGCATTCTGGGGGATTGCCTCATTGGCCCTTATTTGTTACCTGAACGGCTGACAGGTGGAAATTACCTGATTTTCCTGGATCAAGTGCTGCCGCAGCTTCTGGAGGAGGCGCACTACCCGAAGGTTCGCGTCGCCAGATGTGGTTCCAGCACGATGGAGCTCCGGCCCATTACACGAACGACGTGCGTCTCCATCTAAACGCAAGGTATGGCCAGCGGTGGATCGGGCGTGGGGGTCC
This sequence comes from Maratus speculifer, assembly GCA_964019185.1. Lineage (NCBI taxonomy): Eukaryota > Metazoa > Arthropoda > Arachnida > Araneae > Salticidae > Maratus > Maratus speculifer. Next base: position 173,573,523 of record OZ025297.1, on the reverse strand, counting down.
AGTTCACTGGCCTGCCCGATCACCAGACCTCACCTGCTTGGATTTCTTCCTTTGGGGTTACCTGAAGGCCGAGGTATACCATACACCTGTCAGCAGTGCTGAAGAACTTGTGGCGCGCATTGTGGCAGCTGCAGGGCAGATCAGAGATACTCCTGGCATTGTTGGAAACACACACTCCTCAATGCGACGGAGGTGCGAAGCCTGCATCATGGCCCAAGGTCGAAATTTCGAGCATCTTCTGTAGTGTTATTTTTTGTAAATAAATTTCCAGTATCATTGATGTTTTCGGTCTAAATTTATTCAGAAGTGTTGAGCAGAGGTAGAAAATGTGTTTTCATTATTACTAACTGATCGTAGCGCCCCGTTTCCAGTTAGCGTCCGAAATGTCAACGAATTATGTTTTTTGCCCAAAGCGCCCCCTATCGATGTTTCTTTTTGTACCGTTCAACTGAGTTTCAGAGAGCCCCAGCAAACAGAATCATGAAAATGCATGCCATAAGTCAAGAAATCTGTTTGTTTATCTCTTAGGAGCCTTCGAGTTTCGACCACCCTGTACTTTGACATTTTATTCCGGCTCTTACGCTTTTTGCAGGGCTCTACTTTTGGGTTCAAACTTTAAGTTAGAGTATAAACTTTGGCGAGCATGTGTTAAATTATCAAAATAACGGGCTTAAAGTTGTTGTCTAGCTCTCCAAAGTCTGCAGCGCCCCCTATCCATGTTTTAAGAGATACGCTTATCAAATTGGTACTGAAGAAAGTCTAAACAAACAGAATCATTTCGACGCAACAAGCAAGAAAATCTAACCATTTCCCTTGTTTTTATGACGTTTCGAATTTCGGCACCCAAATTTTCGAAAGCGCCTAGCGCCTTACCATCGCGTCAGGGACCCTACATTCCCTATTCAAAAATGTTCGTCTAGGTGTGCTCTATCGATCCTTAAAGTTTGTCACCGACGAGCTGAATCACCCTGTATGTTTATATCATTATACTCTAGGTTACAAAAGTCTATTCGAAAATTAAGATTCGTTTGAAGCAATTAGATCTCCCGTTAAAATTTAACAAGTCAAAATAATCTTTCAAATGACTATTCTTTTTCATACAGACAGAGACAGTGTCACATACAGACAGTGTTACATACAAAAAGAGATTTACCTCACACTAAGACAAATTTGCACACATTTATTTCGGCATTCCACCACCAAGCCTGGCATTCAGTATTTTATTTGAGATTCATTTTTGGGATATTACCCATAAATTATTATCAATGTACTACAGAAAAATCTAATTTTTTTCTCGTTGTATTTAAATAAGGATGCAGGACATTGATAAGAATTTGATTAATCACAAAATGGAAAAAGGAAATGTAGTTTGTATTTGTATTTTCTACAGATATCTAACTTAATTTTATATGTGAACAACAACAACGCTACTATTATCTTACAAATTAAAATATAGGTGTATATGCGCGTATAAATTTAATACTTTTATTTAAGTATATTTCGTTTACTAGGTGTTATAGTTAATAATTCTTTTTTTTTTCATTTAAAAAACGCGTGTAATTTATTAAAATGTAAAAATATTGTTTATTTAAAATACAACTAGCTATCTCTCTGTCTGAACACTATCTAATCTGAACACCCCTGTATCATGAATGAACCTTCAATCGCCATCTCTATTCCACCTCTCTGTAAACTGAACATGTATTATATATGAATTCGAACTCCCTCTTCATGGAAATTTGAAGAAACTGTTACATAAAGATAAAATAAAAAAAAGTTCAACGAACACTATTTAGAAATTAAACAGGCGAAATCACGGCTAGATTTTAAGCATGTACTTGAAGTTGAAATTTGCTTGAATGCTTCATTTAAAATCTACAGTTAAAAGTTTGGAGCACGTTGTCAGCTGCTTGCTGAAAGACGAAAGAATCCTTTTTATTTTTATTTTTATTTTTTAAGCAAAAGTAAAATTTGGTTTTTGATTAGTTGCAGTCAATTAAGGTAGGTTAAAATGGAAGCAAAATGGAAATCTTGCTTATTTCAAATAATAGTTTTATACGAATTATTATTAATCACAGTTTAAGCATGATATTAAGATTAATTTTGGAATTTTTGATTGATTTCTTCGATTGATTAACTACAAGAAATTAGAGAAAGATTGACAATAAAAGAAAGATTGTCTTATAACTTTGTTGCTATTTCATTCCAGAAGATTTCTTTTCCGCCATGATAAGACATTTTTTAATGATTGGAGCAATCATGTTCGTTTTCATCTAAAACTTATAAGGGAGGAAATTTATTAAGAATCTATTGCACTAACAATGTATGATCAACTTCTCTCTCAGTAACCCTATATTGTAGTATCAGTACTGCATTTCCAATCTCCCTTTATAATGAACACCCCATATTCTTAACATTTTTGTCCGTTCCCGTGAGTAGTAAGAATAGAGTCCACTGTATATCCATACTCCAGAAACTCATTTTCCCCTCTATCTCGCGAGTTATTGATGCCGCCCTTCTAAATCTTCTCGTCTTTTGAGGTGATCCAGAAGTAAAACCATTTTTCGAGATGTTTGTACTAGTTGAAGTATTTCATATAGAAACTGTAACACATCGCTAAAAAGAAGTGGTAGTCGTGAGTGGATAAGTTTCTTGAATATGGCGTGTGGAGCAGGATATTCTATCTAAGTGAAAATTCATTGTTTATGGCAGTTTATAAATGTTTCCGATATTTAGCCTAGAAGCGGAAAACCCATTAAAAATCTGTTCTTCATAAAAAAAATTTTTGCAAAATATTCTTCTCATTGATCTAAAAAATACCAAAAGATTTACTTTATTTCATACTATATGTTCAAATATCAACACAAAAATGTGTATAATTTTTTATACAGTAATTTTCAAATATTTGTAAATTGCTTAAGCAGTTCTTTTTCCAATTATATAATAAATATGCAAATTTCTAAAATTCAACATTATTTAGTAATTATAATACTTTATTTTAAAAAGAAGATTAAATGTAAAGTATGTATTACCTACTGAAAAATAATTCGTGGAAGAGAGTATTGAATTCTATAAAAACCGCAAGACTAGCTTGACTTTATTATATATTATTTGTTAATTCATCTTCATGAATTTCCGTAACTAAAAATTTAATTTTAACAAATAAAATCGCAAGAATTTTTATTAAAATTATGGCATTTTCACTCCAAAGTATTTTAAACAAATGCTTGAAATTCATATATAAAAAAATATTCCGCTATATCAAGATTTTACACGGTTTTAATCTGTTATATTGTCTAGTTATTGCTCTGAATGACATAGTGTGTCTAATAGAAGTAGCTATTATGTGACGTTATTTCAAAATAGCGTTATGTTTTCAAATAATGAAACAGCATCCTAGAAATTTCATAATATTCAAAATATGTTTTTATTTCGAAAATTATTAGACAATGATAATGTGCTATTATTTATTTACATTCATTTGAATAAATCAGTTTTTTCATTTATTACAATATTACTTTTGTTAATTATTTATTGTTATCATAAAATTAAACTTTTGAACACTTTCCATTTAATATGTTTTTAAAACAAATGTGTCTTACAATGCTTTTCTTTAACACATTTTACATATAATTGTTTAAAAAGTATATGATTTTTTTCGTGACTTGTTCAGATAAAAAATATTTCATTCTTTTCAGATAAAAAAAAATTCTTTTCTTATTTAAAATCATTTTGTCCTTTTTTAGCACGCTGAGTGCCACGTTATTCACCTATGATTTAGACTGAATTTTCCGTTTAGGCTGTTTCAGTTACATTTGATTGTCAATCTAAAATGCGTAGTACGATTCAAAATTTTGAAATGAAAAGTTTTAAGAAACATTACTCCAGACAGTTCAGAGTATTGAAGCATAGCCACCTTCGAAGTAGTGACGTTGGGCGATGATACACTTTTGCAGCTTTCCTATAACTTCTGGAAGCACCAATGGAAGTTATTTTTTGCAACCTCCTATAACGCCTCCTGCGATGTTGTTTCTAAATTACCTGATGACTAAAAATGTTCCTGATAGACACATGTCCAGTTGATAGGAGATGAGATGTGAAAGCATATCAGTGCGAGTTTTGACGAGGAATTGTTTTACCATTTGGTATCTATGTAATGAAGCATTGTCAATCAGAATTTACTTGTGTCTAGCCTCAGCGAAGGTTTTCCAACAAATTGGCCGTCTTCGATGAATTATCGGTCCTCTTTAAAACATCGATGTCATTCATAAACCTTAAGTTTCACCATGGTAGATTCATCGTACACCCACCTGAGCATTTTCAAAAACTTCATTGGTGTTTAACTGAACCAGTGACAGGATTTAATGCTGCAACAATGCTCAACAAAAGCCATCTTTCTTACATCGCATGGCAAAGGTAACTAACCTTTGAAGACATCAGCTGCGCGTACAATTCAGTCACATGACAAGGACTAAACCAACATGAGTAAGTAGGGACGGGTCGGGAGAATGCCTTTCAAACGGTTTTATTGTAGGTTTTCGTTGCCAAGAATGGTCGCATTCCCCAAATTTTGAATCGTACTACGTATAATATAGAAGTAAATATATATATATATATATATATATATATATATATATATATATATATATATATATATATATATATATATATATATATATATATATATATATATATATATATATATATATATATATATATATATATATATATATATATGTATATGTATATATATATACTGTTTTACGTACTTACTGAAAAATTATTTAAAATTTGCTTAAATGTTATTTATAACAGGACAATACTTTCTTAGTAAATACTTAAATAAAGTATTTTATTTTTAAATTTTATATCATATTTTGCACTGTCAGCCACTGATGACTGACGTGACGTTAAAGAAGGTCAAAATGATTTTAAATAAGCACGCAGATATTAGTAATAAGTATGAGCTCAATAAACAGTATACGATATATTATTCATAATGTTGCTGTTTCATGTTTTTAAAATGTTTCACATTATTATACATAACAATAGTAATAAAAAATAAACAGTGATAGAATGCGCATTTTTATGTAAATCCTTTATTATTTTTCTCTAAATATATGCGGGTTTGTTAATTAAACATCCTAATTACATAATCTTTTCAACACCAATAACATAAAACTATCATTGAGTAACTCTTCTTTTGGGTCTCAATAATGATTAAATTTTGATTTCTTGTCTGCACTTTTATATTGCGATACTGCATTTCTTCATTTTATGGAACTATTTGCATGCATTCTTATCTTATAATAGTACATAAAACTTTTATAACTTTTAGCAAAAGTCGTAAAATATTTCTTCTTCATTTGCTTATTTCTGTAAGTCTAAAGATCCTTTGATAACGTTACAATCAGTTTTGCAAGTTTTTTCACATACGTGTGTTTTTCTGTTCTGTTTCAAAGAATGATAAGCTTTCATGTTTAATTTTTTTTTCATAAATCATGAAACTTATCTTCGTTGCTCATAACAGAGGGAGTTTACTAAATAAAAATATTATAGTTTCAATAAAACTTCTGTTAAGTTAAAGTCTGTTATATTTCCCATAACAGTTTAAACCATAATTACATACATACAGTCAACTCTCGTTAACTCAAGCTCAATACAGTCGGGACAACCAGAAATCTTCGAATTATCCAGATTTCGAATTATAAAAAGTATGAGAGGAAAACATGTTTAAAAAATACAAATTAATTAATGTTATATATATATCTTTTTAATCATTTAGATTTATTGTTAGAATATGACTTAAAATTAAATAAAAAAATATAAATACATAAACTAATTAATAATATTATAATATTAAATTAATATAAAGAAAATATAAAAATCAATAATACAGTATAAAACAACTGCATTTGAAATTTTCTATTAATTGTATTATAATTTTCTTACCTAAATTTTTATGAACATTTAACAAATTACTTATACTATTTATCCCCATTATGAAATAAAAAATTATCAATTCTTTATCTAGTCCTATTCAATTTTTTGCAATTTAGCCAGTTTTTCTATTTGCAACAAATAGCTAACTTTCTTTTTCAATGACGGCTACATCAGGATACATGTAGCCGTCTATATCTGATTCTATCACCTAATTGCATTTTTCGTAATTTTTTTCAGCTATTTTTTCCGCAGTTAAGGTTACAGATACTTCTAAGCTATTGTCAGCAGCTACATACTCTGCAAACATAATATTCGACTGGAAATTTTCAAAAAAGTTTGAAAATTCCATTTCTTCAAAAGATTTGTCGTTTTCGTCATGTGCATTACAACCATTCTTTTTACATGGATGGATAACTCCGTCATGACAAAAGCATTTTTCTATTGTTACAGATTGTACGGTGTCCCGTGTTGCATATAAAACATTGATGGCCATGACTAATATTGTGTCGTAGCTTTCTTTATGATCAATCGAAAATAACCTATGTTCAAAAATTCTTTTACAATAATGAAGTTTAAAATTTTGGATTATAGCTTAGTCCATTGTTTGTAGTTGTACTGTACTAATCGATGGTAAATATCCAGACTTTATAGAGCTCAGTTTTGGTAGTTTATAATGATTGTGCACATTATCTAGAAGCTGTAGATTTTTTCTAATTTTGCGAGAAAATTATTTATTCGGTTTTTATGCACCATCCACGCTTTGGCATTTGCCACATAAGGCAGCGTTTTAACTGCTTTGAAGCAAAGTGGCTTAGCTGATTTCCCAATAACTTAGAATTTTAACTTCTCATTTAAACCCATATTGGTGTCTGTCATCATAGTTATATTTTCTTTTCTAAGTTTGTCATTTGCGCACCTTAAAATGTACATAAAAAATTATTAGGAAGAAGTTTATAAAACACAACTGTGTTGGTGGCATTAAAAACGCCTTTCATTGCAAAAGCAAAAAAGAGATCGGGTAGCTTTTCACTGAATTCGTTACAAATAGCGAGGACTACAGTATCACTTTCACTACACACAGTTTTGTGTGCGATGTTATTTTGGTGTTTAAAACGTGTAAGCCATCCTTCTCTGCAACTGAAATTTTTAATTTTTTTCTATTATTGCAGGATGCATTTTTTATTTTTCAAGTCAGTAGAGAGACGATTCTTTTTTATTCTATATTCTGTAGTAATTTCTGTTTTAAATCGGACATATGCTATCATTTAATAATTTTACCTTCAGTCTCTAAAGTTAAAGATTTATAACTTCAGCAAAGCCACATTTTAAAGAAACAAAATCTTTTATGTTCTCTAAAAATACTTTAGCTGTACGTAAATTCCTTGACTGAAATTTTTGATTCTTGCAATGCACATAGAGTGTAGTAATGAAACATATTTTTCCAACCTTTAACAGATGTCCACCCTGAGGGATTCTTGGAGTGACTTTGAGTCAAATGTTAGAGAAAGGATTAGGAACAAAATCCATGGAAGAAGGGTGGAGGTGTCATTAATGAACAGCCGTGGCTCTATTAAAGCGGATATCAAATGCATGGGATTATATGTATGCATATATATTACATACATATGTTCAGAACAATTCTGAGAAAAATGAAAGAAAGAAATTTACTTCAAGGATCTGAAATCCGTAAGAAAGTAAGGAAAAATGAAAAAAATGGAATTATCATTAGTTCGAATTAAATGAAGTCAAGAGAAAATGAGTTCAAATAAATGAAAAATTTTAAAGTTATTCTGTCATTGAAAATTTCGGGACTTCATGTTTAGTTCGAATTAAGCGAAGATTCGATTTATTCGATTTAGAATTAACGAGAGTCGACTGCATCTATCTATCTATCTATCTATCTACCTATCTATCTGTCTTCTGAGGGGTGCTGGTTTCTTAGTGATCTATATGACCTGCACCCCTTTTTTCTCAATACTGTGGAGGAATCATGCGCAGTGTATTTTTTTTGCAGTTAGTTTAGGTCCATTTCTTTAAGATATTTAAACTTCTGTTTTCACTTTTACAATAAGTTCATTCAGTCAGTACTAGAGGTTATAACCGAGGTGTTCTTTGAACCCATTTTACTTTTTTTTCCCTTTTTTCCTGAAGAAAGGGGATAGGAGTATCCTTAAAACCGTTATTTTTTATTTTATTTGGATTTTTATTTATTTATTTTTTTAAACCATTCAACAACTCTTGCCATAGTTTTGGTCGGTTAATAAAACTGATATGCATGTATGAAGTATATACTAAAATATGAATAATGTACAATCATTGGTGCAAAGAATATTTGTTATTAATTTACAGGGACACACAGAACTGTTCCACTAGTAATGGTTTAGGGGGAACATTTTTTCGGGCACGTTTTAATTATAGTAAACTATTCACATTTTATGAAATTGATACACGTTTCTGAGGTTCATTAAAAGTTTCTTCCTGCATAACAGAAAACAAATACAGTTTACAGGGACGCACAAAAGACTTCCACCGATGTACTCTATACTGTTACACTAATGCCTGAATATTTTTTAAAACTTCGTTATAGTACTAACGCACCTCCTTTGCTACATTTGACGTGCAGTTTTCGACTTATCTGAGTTTTTATATTCGACAAAAGTTGTCCATTATAAGAATAGAATGAATAGACCAAAAATTAATAAGTACTAAATTAAAATATAGACCGAAAGGCGGATACAAAAACAATCACTTTAATCAGTTGAAGGTTGAAATTTCAGAAACAGCTGAAGTTCAATTAGCATATTAAAATCAATTTGTCAAAAAAGTCATATAATTATTGTAAAAAATACAAATCCGATTTCAGTAGCTGATTCGTAGATATATCATAGTGTATTACTATTTTCAGTTCACCCGGTTTTAAACCATTGTGTGCAGGAAAACAAAATGTTAAACCCACCGATCAATCACTAAAGTTAAGTCTGTTAGTCGTTTACAAAAAATATTATATGCAAATTAGTTGCATTTGAATATGCTATCCTACCTCTGTGTTATCCTGAAAATTTAGCCCTCACTTCGATAATGTGGTGGTCTGTGTATCTGCTTCTCTTTTTATTCTCTTTTTCACAATTTATTCCTAGATGTGGTCTCCAAAGGCACGCTATTTGATTACCTGTATTTTCTGGTATAAAAATACTAGTATAAAAATACAAAAAAACAAACAATTTGGAATTCCTGGCAGTGCTTTTTTATGTAAAAGCTTTAATCATCCCACTTTCAAACACAAAAAATTATCAAAAGAAATTTTACCATCTTAATATAATTTTTTTAATTAAATAGCGTCTTCTAAATAATTGTTTTTCTTTTTATCTCAATTTATTAAAAAATAAAATACTTTTGAATTTAAATTCTTAAAACACTTATTAAAATAAATTTTTAAAAAATTCCTTTTGTCCAGTCTGAATTCATGGTATATATTTTTTTCATTCTAAAGTAATCTACTCTTTATGCCTAATGATCAATATTTTCGCGTAGGCTACACTAATGTAATCCATAAAAAAAAAAAAAAAAAAAAAATTGTGAATTAAAAAAAATCTTAAATGCATGTTCGTAATTTGGCTTTTTTCCAAGAGTTTCCGGAGAAACTTTTTTATGTCATCTTGTACCCTTTTAACTCATTTAAGGAACTTCAAACGATCTGCTAACATACTTCGAGAAAAAAGTTTTTCTTACTTTCAGAAAAAAAAAATCGAATTTATAATATCTTGAAAAAAGAAATAAAAATAAATTCTTCTATGTTAACACTACATTACGATTTAAGAGAAAGAATCAAATTATAAAAAGCAATGTTTTATATTTAAACTTGTAATGGAATCGTCTGTTAGCAGAAACCTTCATAAACAAAATGCGCCAGTATCTTTCGGTAATAAAACTATTTACAGACAAAAATATTCTGACTTAATAAAAAATATTTTCATGTTGTTTGTTAATACTGGGTTTTTTGAAAGTATAAACATCGATATTAATGTTGATACAAATACAGTGAATCCTCGACTTACGCAATATGTGACTTTCCCGTAAATATGCACTTATGTAATAAATAGCGAAAATTACATTTATTAACGTACTAGCACATTTGGTAGTTCTTGGAAAATTTATATGTTTTTCAGAAATAATGTACTCTGATAATTGCCACAGTAATACTACAGTTTTATGTATTGGATAGTCTTATATTTTTATTCTACATGCAATCAAATCTTTAACAAAGCAATCAAAATTTTGATTAAAATGTGGCCAAGAGAAAAGAAAGAGCAAGAAATCTTTATTTGTTAATTACAACCTCAAAAATGGAAAAAAATAAACACAAAATGACAAGTTAAATGTAGATTCTGCCATTGCAGAGTTCAGTTTCGCCTCCGATTAGAAAAAAAATCGACGGAGTTCTTTTAGAAGGTCGACCCCGTTTAGAATGAAATGAACTAACTTCATTTTTCTTGCGTTTATCAATATAATAGCAAACAGAACGGCTTGAAATACCCAATTTATTAGCAGTTTCTCTCTGAGACAGTGGAATTGCGGAATAATAAAGAGATACATTTTGACGTGCTATTTCTTTATTGACTAGATTCATCAATCATTTTTTTCTTTAGTTAAAACGCTTTTTTATAGTCTCTGAGAAAAAAGAAATGCATTTTAACAATAAAATTGTATGAATATCTTGTTTTAAGGGCCAGATTACGAAACTAGTCGTTGGGGGCAACCGCAATACTTACCCAACATGAATATGCATTATATAATATGTGAAAATAAAATATGTGAAAACTATTTATAAAATGCATAGCAATTCCAAAACAAAATGTAAACGTATATTTAAATATTCTTAATATACATAGTAATGCTCCATTAATGAATTGCTGATGAACCCATTTCGACAAATTGTGTAAAATACGAAACTACACAAGTAGTATCGGATTGCGTAAAAGAAACATTCTTATAACTCCAAAAACAATAATCATATTAACTAACTGTTTACTGCGTCAGATTAAGCATCTCATTTCCAATTAAATATATATTCGAATTGAAATTTGAACAAAAGAAAGGGTCATGAAAAATCGAAGAATGTGAAAAACAGGATTATAAATATCTCAGCAATTAATTATCCAATTGACATCGTTCTTTATGCAAAATTTTTGTTATTTTATTGTCTTTTATGTCCTTTCCTTAACATAAAAAGTATACTTTTCATCAGAACGAATTTTTCGAGAGTCCGAAAAAAATAGTTCCAGATAATCGAGGTCACTTATATTAGATAGGCTTCGTCCTACTCTTACTTACTATGCACATACAAAATTTTAAGTCTCTATCCCCATTTGTTCGTGAGATAGAGGATTTACAGACAGACAGGGAGACGGACGGCAGTTTTTTTTCTAAAAATATGTTTTTCGGAATCTTCAGTATCTGAAACGTGTAAATCCGTCATTTTTTTTTTTTTTTTGAATTTAAAAACGATTGCAAGATTTACCTTATACCACGTATGATAAGTAAGTAAAAGTGGGCTATAATTTTTCACCCGACACTTTTTAGCTTGTCTGAAAGAAATAGCATCGGGGGCTAAATAATTTGTGTTATTTTATTGCCTTTTAGGTCCTTTCCTTAAAATAAAAAAAACGAACATTTTTATATACATTTCATCAGAATGAATTTTTCGAGAGTCCGAAAAAAATAGTTCCAGATAATCGAGGTTACTGATATTAAATAGGCTTCGTCCTATTCTTACTTACTAAGTACATACAAAATTTTAAGTCATCTCCATTTGTTCGTGAGATAGAGCGTTTACAGACAGACAGACGGACGGCAATTTTTTTTCTAAAAATATGTTTTTCGGAATCTCCAGTATCTGAAACGTGTAAATCCGACAAAAAACTTTTCGATTTTCAAAACGATTGCAAGATTTACCCTATACTACGTATGATAGCTAAGGAAAAGTGGGCTGCAATTTTTGACATAACACATTTTAGCTTGTCTGAAAGAAATAGCATCGGGGGCTAAATAATTTGTGTTACTTTATTGCCTTTTACATCCTTTTCCTTAAAATAAAAAAAACGAAAATTTTTATATACATTTCATCAGAACGAATTTTTTGAGAGTCCTAAAATATAGTTACAGATAATCGAGGTTACTGATATTAAATTGGTTAATTAAATTAAAAATTTGCCAGAATGGGCAAATCTACACATAAACAGCTTTCACAAAAAAAAAAAAATAATAATTATCAGAATCCGGTCAGTAGAAAGCTCAGGGCTGATGAATAAAAAAGCAGCCAGGTCTTTTAAATATATAGATAACAATAAAACTGCTAAAAAATATCGTTAACGTAGATATGCAAATCGAGTTTAATATACATTATTTTCACCCTCTAAATGCTTTCGCAGACAATCGATTATAGCATATGGAACAAATAATATACGCATGCATAAATATCAGATTACAAAAAAGGCCATTGTCAATGTTTTCCCTAACGTTGTAACACGGATGTTTTTTTTTTATGTATGGAAAAGTGCTGTTTTATAATAAAAAAAGGTCTTTAAAACAAAATGTTCAAACACGTAGAACACAGAAAACACCTAGTATTTACTGTAGCACACAAAAAAATTCAGATGCGATACTATAGCCGAAGTAGTGCATGTAAGCCATGATTGCTGGTAGTTCATTTTTAGCTTTGATATGAGCTTTTAACTAAATTTTTCGATATTACTTTATATGTGTAAATGTTTTAAATCATATACAGGGTTACACAAAAGAATTTGTAAGGGATACTGAAAATGAACAAAAATAACTTTAAAGTTTTTTTTTTTTTTCACTGAACTTTAAAGAACTAAATATATCTTTGCATAATATAAATAAAAAATTAAAAGTCCACGCAAAGAATTGAATACAAGGCCTTCTATTGATAGCAATCTGTGGAAGAGTGATTTCAGTAAATTCAATCGTGTATAAGTCTTAATTGAATTACAGCTAATAATTAAATAACAGCTAATTAGTAGCGTGTAAATAAAAATGGCGATAAAATACAGGGTTATATAAGAGTATTCAAGAATGATTCCACTTATTGGTACAATTTGCTGAAAATGAAACTTAAATCTCTCATGCGTTTTCAAAACATTGCAAAATAGTTAAAAAAGCTTTGTGAATTATTTTTATCTGTCCATCTGCTCGTCTGTCTGTCTTCTCGAACTCGAACTGGTATTATTATGGATGAAATGATCTGGAATTTATACGTTTTATTGAGATTTACTACACTGTAAAAAAAAAAATTCAAGAGGTTACTAAAAATTTCTTAGTAAATTTGTATTCCACAGTATTTTTTAGTAACCATTACAAAGTTTTTTTTTGCAAGTGAAACAAGCATTTCTTTTGTAAACTCAACAAAAGAATTTTTTGTATAACTAACTTAAAAATTTTTAGTATGAGCCACCAAGCAAATTTTAGTAATAGCTCTAAAATTATTTGTAATAACCATTACGTGCGCCCGAAGGGCTGGAGCTATTTTCGAGCTGCATCAAGACTTCTGAAGCGGAAGATTTTCGGCAAAACTGCAATAGACGGCAGCACCACTGCTCCGACAGGATTTTCATAATCCCTTATTAACGAGACACTACATACATTCGGGGCGTATTTGGCGGTGGCAAGTTTCGAACCCGGGACCTTTTAGCCTGGAGTCCGTTACTATAACCACTATGCTATCAAGGCCACACCAACTGCGTTTTAGTAAGAGCTATTAAAAATATAAAACTATTAACTCTATTCGTTGCTAGCTTTTTTCTAGTAATTGTTACAGATTTTCTCGTAACCGACTAAGATTACTAAAAATTTTTTAGTAATTACAAGGATCACTAAAGTTTTTTTAGTAGATCGACCCTTTTTTTTTTACAGTTTATGTTATTTGCGATACTGAAAATAATGTGCGCAAATCTTATAGTTTATAGACAAAGATACTCAAAAGAATTTTACACTGTTAAAAATCTTGTCCTCGTTTGAACCAAATTTTGGTGCTCAACAGCTGCTACACTGTAAAAAAAATCTGTGAAGGTACTAAACATTTTCTAGGAAACTGGGATTCCAAGAACTTTTCATGTAACGATAACAGGAAAAATCCATGTAATCGATTCTGAAACTTGAATTTTTGCTGTTATCGTTACAGGAAAAGTTCTTGGAATCCCAGTTTCCTAGAAAATGTTTAGTACCTTTGCAGATTTTTTTTACAGTGTACTGTAAGATGGCGCACTGCCACTGCACTTTCGCATTTAAATTAACTTTCTGAAATTAATTTATTCATAGCCTTATTATTCAATGCATAAGACTTTTGTAATTCTTCAGTGTGTAATCCTTTCATAAAGAGTGAGAGGTGATTCTGTAAAATATTAATATGTAATTAATTTTTAGCAACATAATTAGTGTAATACATATAATAATTTTTAAAGAAGACAAAACTATTATTCGTTAAAATGAATTTGAAAGGTAAAACTAATTAAAATTTCATGATGAATGATTAAATTATCATCTTGATTCAGGAAATTTTGTGAGATCAAATATTCTGTAATTAGTTATGTAACAAAGTTTCACCTTAAAATATTAGTAAAGTTCGTAAAATAGACAGCTTGCAAAAGTAGTTTCGCAAAAGTGCATAGACATTAGTGATAAGTTATATCAAAAACTTATTCAAAAAAGATTAAAAAGATCTTTATTTGTCATACGAAGTGTTCAGGTGATAAGCATACTTTTTGACAAATAAACATTTAAAAAAAGAAAAAATAATATCGATTTAAAAAAAAGCACAGCAAGTTGAATGTAGATTCTGCCATTGCAGAATTCAGTTTCGCCTCCGATTAGAAGAAAATAAAAGATAGAAGTTTTTTATATGCATTTCATCAGAACAAATTTTTCGAGAGTTCGAAAAAAATGTTCCGGATAATGGAGGTTACTGATATTAAATAGGCTTCGTCCTATTCTTACTTACTAAGTACATACAAAATTTCAAGTGTCTATCTCCATTTGTTCGTGAAATGGAGCGTTTACAAACTGACAGACGGACAGACGGACGGCAATTTTTTTTTCGAAAAAATGTGTTTTTCGGAATCTCCAGTATCTGAAACGTGTGAATTCGTCAAAAAATTTTCGAGAGTCCGAAAAAAATAGTTCTGGATAATCGAGGTTACTGATATTAAATAGGCTTCGTCCTATTCTTACTTACTAAGTACATACAAAATTTTAAGTCTCTATCTCCATTTGTTCGTGAGATAGAGCGTTTACAGACAGACGGACGGCATTTTTTTTCGGAATCTCCAGTAAATGAAACATGTAAATCCGACAAAAATCTTTTCGATTCTTAAAACGATTGCAAGACTTACCCTATACTACGTATTAGGGCGGAGCGTAAAAAACTTTTTTTTCGAAATTCTTTTCTCCCTAGCGCGGAAAAGTTGTCTAGTGGTATCAGTAATACACTCACAAAATTTTAAAACAATCAATAAATATCTTCCGGTTCCACTTTTGGGTCGAAATATGCAATTTTAGCCAAAATGTTGTAATTTTTCACATTTCAGTAATATTTGAAATTTTCATTTTTTTCTTCGCCCTAGTGCGGAAAAACTGAAAGAATACATAAGGAACACAAGACCAAAATATTAGAGTAATTAAAAAATATCTTCTGGTTCCACTATGGGTTCTAAATATGGGAATTTTGTCAAAAATTATACAAATTTTCACACTGTAGTCATTTTTTCATTTTTCAATTTTCTATTTCGGCTGGCATGGAAATGTTCGAAGAATATGCAATAAACATAAGTAAAAATCTTTAGAATAATAAATAAATATCTTCCGTCTTCCTTTTCGGGGTCAAAAAATGTCAAAATAGCCAAAATGTATGTAACTTTTCACATTTCAGAGTTTTTTTTCTTATCAATTTTCTTTTCTTGCTGGCGCGGAAAATTCAGAAAATCATATGACAAACATAAGTGTAAAGATTTAAAATAATTAATAAATATCTTCTGATTTGACTTTTATTACTTATTCTGAATTATTTCTTATTGTTCTGAATTATTTATTATTATTATTCTGACTTCACTTTTATTGCTGGCAAATTCATGGCATTAATGTACTCAAAAATCAGAACAATCGAATTAAAAGCGATCTGGGAGAAATTCCTCTAATAAGTCCATCTTTCTGTTCGTTTACTGTAGTATTACCGTTGGTTTATTGCTCTGGTCGTGATAGGTTCGTAATGAGGAAAATCAATTTATTTTCTACATTTTATTGAAAAAAAATACATCTGGAAGCGTTTAAAAATTTTTTATTTTTAATATTGTGTTCAACTAATAATGTGCATGGAAAATATTACACAGAAATATCATAATTAAGGCGCAATATACACGGGATTTGTCTCATCTCATTTTTGGGGATCCTACAGAATTATGAACTAGCGTTCTAACAACTTATGAAGATATAATGTACTTTTTGTTGGTGAAAAATGAATCAAAATATAATTAAAAATCGGACCCACCTTTAGGGTGATAGCGGATTATGGGCTGAAATGGGTGAAGCAATTTGGCAGGCTCCTCAGTTCCAACGATTTCTATGCAAAGAATAGTCCAAATGAGTGGTTCATATAATGATGAATACAAGAGCATAAAGAAATTGGACGTTAAAGAACAGACGAAGTCAAAATTGAAAATTTTCTTATTGAAAGGGAAAAAAACGTCTGTTTGAAAACTTTTCTTACAAAAGTACATCTCTAGAAGGATGTAAATGCCCACTTGATATAAAAATCCAGAATTGGGAGACAGTTTCTTAAGGATCAAAGAACTTCAAGGAAATTGTCAATAGACCCAATTGATACATTCGAAAACTCGACTCACAACACGGAAACTTAGTAAATGAACGAGCAGGCTCGAAAAAGAATAAGAAAGTTTCAGAAAATGGTATAAAAGGGAAAAAAACTATTACTACTGCTTCATCGAAGACTTAGTCTTTTAAATCGTTTAGTCTTGTTGATGAACAACTATGTCACGGTATTAGTAATAAACATTTAGTGTCATTGCAATCGAACATAAATACTATAAGTCTATCACGAACAACCGGTCGTCCTGCCCTAGAAAAATCTTGAGACACAATGGGAGTGTCCGACCGAGTTGCAGTATTAGTAACAGGCGCACTTCTTGAAGACTTACGAGTTGTGATACATGACGACTTGTCCAATGTTACAGGCATAACACAAGAAGAGAAACAAATAAATATCGCATGAAATGCCAAATCCAAGATTAGAATTTCATATCCACCGATACCTTGTAAAGATTACCGTCGAAAAGATCAAATTTTAATTCAGAGGAATATTGAGGGAACGCTCCATCAACAAAGAGTGCTTGAGGAATACTTGACACTTATAGAAGAACATGACTGCGGTTATATATGGCAAGTGTCATCAATAACCTCTTCTGCTGTGTTCCTTATATGATTTTCCATACTTTCCGCTCCAGCGCAGCGAGAAGAGAAAATTGATAAGAAAAAAAAATCTCTGAAATGTGAAAAGTTACATACTTTTTGGCTACTTAGACATTTTTAGACCCCGAAAGGAAAGACGGATGATATTTATTTATTATTCTAAAGTATTTTACTTATTTTTCTTGCATATTCATTGAACATTTCCATGCCAGCGGGACTAGAAAATCAAAATATAAAAAAATGACTAAAATGTGAAATTTTGTATCATTTTCGACAAATTTCCCATATTTAGAACCCAAAGTGGAACCAGAAGATATTTTTTAATTACTCTAATATTTTGGACTTCTGTTCCTTATGTACTCTTTCAGTTTTTCAGAACTAGGACGAAGAAAAACTTGAAACTTAATAATATTACTGAAATGTGAAAAATTAGAACATTTTTGGCTAAAATTGCACATTTCGACCCAAAAGTGGAACCGGAAGATATTTATTGATTGTTTTGAAATTTTGTGGGTATATTACTGATACTACTAGACAACTTTTCCGCGCTAGGGAGAAAAGAATTTCGAAAAAAAGTTTTTTACGCTCCGCCCTACTACGTATGATAGGTAAGTAAAAGTGGGCTACAATTTTTGACACGACGCTTTTTAGCTTGTCTGAAAGAAATAGCATCGGAGGTTAAAAACAAGTCGGATTAACTGTTTTATAGCAGCCACTTTCTGTAAGTAGGTGCAACAATTTAACGAAGGTTCCGCTTTCTTTAGCTTTTGTAACGCAATTAAATCGGTACAAAATTTTCTTCCTTTCAACTCTACAATAACAGTTAAGTCAAACTATGATCTTTTAACCGCCGAAAATTTGCTAAGTAGATGTTCAGTGAGGTCATCTTAAATTGTACTCATGATTTTTTAACTCAGAATACAGTGATTCAATGAGCCAGGCTGTGACTGGATCCAGTATGTACGCAGGCTTTGTCATAGATCCTATTAATGTACAGGTTGACTCTGATTAATGGTGTGGTTGTGACTGAGCATGAGTATTTTTGGTTTGCTTGAAATGAGAAGATTCAGTTTTTATCATGGAACTGCAAGTAAGGCACATAGCACGAATAAATCCGAGAGTAGCAGAATAATAATATTTCAAGGGTGAGCACCTTCAATCAATGGTGAGGGATTCCCCTTTCTATTGTCTTACGGTGCTGCTTTAATGCTCTATTAATTGCCAAGTAATCGTTATCTTTAAAGGCGATGAAAAGAGCATTCAACAAAATTCACAGATTTTTGACAGTATTGACAAGTTTAAAAATAGAAAAATTTAATTTTAACATAATTTGGACAAAAACGTCTATATAAACAGAGTCTAAGCATCTAGAGTCTAAACATCTAGAGTCTAAACTCTAGAGTCTAAGAGTCTAAGCCAAGAGTCTCATATAGACCTACCTTACTAGAGCAAATGGTACATGAGGATTATCGAATGGAAAAATGTGGAATTTTGGATTGCATGTAACATTTAAAGATTCAAAACCTAAATTACTACATACTTTGCATTTTTATTCTTGACGATGGAGCTCTACCAAAAAACAACTTTTGAATATAAATACTTTGCAAAGACTGTCCTAACCCGATAAATAACATAGTTTTATAAATTGGCGAAGTCTTTTTGGAAAAATAACGGAAACCAGTATGAAAATAAACCGTTATTTTGCAAATCTAGGTGTAGACTGTCGTCATAACAATGTATCTTTTTAAAAACAACTATATCGTAAGTATAAAATTCTAATAAAATCAGTGCTTCTAATGCAAATATACAAAGATTATATTTAAAGCTATTTCTTTAATAAATAATTTAAATAAATTAAAATTCACATTACAAGATATTCATTTATCCATCAGTTACTGAAATCAGGATAATTATGTATTACTGTATTTATAACTAAAGAGTAAGAAATAAAATAAAATTAATATAATTCGCCCCAAAATATGAGTTTTCGAAAGAATATTTTTTAGAAGAGATGAATTTAAATATTGTGATTCAATTTACGAATTTATACTCATAAAAAGCAATCAATTATCAATTTTGTTTTGAAGTCGGTGCCAAACTTCCTTAAATGTAGTAAGAATAGTGGACCAAGCATACATAATTAACATGAATAAAGTGATGACGCAAAATATGATACAAAGTTGGAAAACATATTTTATTTCTTTTACAAATTAGTTGTTAAATAACTATAGAATGGAATTATTTGGCATCGACTTTAAAATGTACTTAACTACTTTTTTATATTTGAATGTTTGTAAATTAAATCCTAAGTATTTCAATTTATAGCTTTTAAAAAGTATTTTCTGGAAAATCCCTATTAGGTGATTGGAGCAGGAGCCGGTCGTTGCAGCAACTGGGAGCTACAAAGTTAGCGCACTGTCGTCTGCTCTAAAATCGAAGCAGAACGAAAGAATGATTTAATGTCAATCGAACTTTTGTTTTAGAAAGAAAATTTTCATCAACTATTTTTGAATCGCAATTGAAAAAAAAATATGCACGGTAATTGAAATTGACCAAAAATACAAATTATTTGCACGATTTGTCACATATGAATGCTTGAATCGCATTTTTTTTAATAACAAAATTTTGCATGTTTAAATATGAAATGAAAAATAAATAAATAAATAAATAGAAAAAAAATACAGGTTAAACAAGAATTTTTTTGTTCTTAATAAAAAGTATTGATAGTTATTTCAATGCATAATCTGCTATTTTTAACAGTGAAATAAATTTTTGTCAAGGACAATAAGTGCAAGCGGCATTCTAACTCACATAGAAAAATCTCAAATCCCGTATGCTGCTGACCATGCTACGGAACCACTTGCCATCGAGGGTAATTTATCCGATAATAAGCTATAGAGCTGTTAACATTTCATCTTGATTATGAAGTAGATGAGAAATCAGAATTCAAATACACATGCGCCAAGTTTCTAACTCCCAGTTGTTGCAACAACCGATCACCGTTTGGCGCATCTTGTCCTTACCGAGATTTTACGCCATAAGAACCATATAACTAACCAACCACCAAAATCTGTTAGGTAGGTATTTAAAGGTATGCATTAAATTGACTTTTATATGCCGACACATGATATCGGATGTATGGTTATTGGATACCATTTTGTCATTATATAATTTTAAAGAAATATTTTATTCTTTTTAGCTTCCGATGCTATTTCTTTCAGACAAGCTAAAAAGTGTCGTGTCAAAAATTGGGGCCCACTTTTGCTTACCTATCATACGTAGTATAGGGTAAGTCTTCAATCGTTTTGAAAATCGAAAAAAAAAAATTTTGACGGATTTACACGTTTTAGATACTGGAGATTACGAAAAACATATTTTTAGAAAAAAAAATTGCCGTCCGTCTGTCTGAAAACGCTCTATCTCACGAACAAATGGAGATAGAGACTTAAAATTTTGTATGTACTTAGTAAGTAAGAATAGGACGAAACCTATTTAATATTAGTAACCTCGATTATCCAGAACTATTTTTTTCGGACTCTCGAACATTTTTTTGACGAATTCACACGTTTCAGATACTGGAGATTCCGAAAAACACATTTTTAGAAAAAATAATTGCCGTTCGTCTGTCCGTCTGTCAGTTTGTAAACGCTCCATTTCACGAACAAATCGAGATAGACACTTGAAATTTTGTATGTACTTAGTAAGTAAGAATAGGACGAAACCTATTTAATATCAGTAACCTCGATTATCCGGAACTATTTTTCTTCCCGACTCTCAGAAAAAAAAATTTGACGGATTTACACGTTTCAGATACAGGAGATTCAGAAAAACATATTTTTAGAAAAAAAATTGCGGTCCGTCTGTCTGTCTGTAAATGCTCTATCTCACGAACAAATGGAGATAGAGACTTAAAATTTTGTATGTACTTAGTAAGTAAGAATAGGACGAAGCCTATTTAATATCAGTAACCTCGATTATCCAGAACTATTTTTTTCGGACTCTCGAAAATTTTTTTGACGAATTCACACGTTTCAGATACTGGAGATTCAGAAAAACATATTTTTAGAAAAAAAATTGCGGTCCGTCTGTCTGTCTGTAAATGCTCTATCTCACGAACAAATGGAGATAGAGACTTAAATTTTTGTATGTACTTAGTAAGTAAGAATAGGACGAAGCCTATTTAATATCAGTAACCTCGATTATCCAGAACTATTTTTTTCGGACTCTCGAAAATTTTTTGACGAATTCACACGTTTCAGATACTGGAGATTCCGAAAAACACATTTTTTCGAAAAAAAAATTGCCGTCCGTCTGTCCGTCTGTCAGTTTGTAAACGCTCCATTTCACGAACAAATGGAGATAGACACTTGAAATTTTGTATGTACTTAGTAAGTAAGAATAGGACGAAGCCTATTTAATATCAGTAACCTCCATTATCCGGAACATTTTTTTCGAACTCTCGAAAAATTTGTTCTGATGAAATGCATATAAAAAACTTCTATCTTTTATTTTCTTCTAATCGGAGGCGAAACTGAATTCTGCAATGGCAGAATCTACATTCAACTTGCTGTGCTTTTTTTTAAATCGATATTATTTTTTCTTTTTTTAAATGTTTATTTGTCAAAAAGTATGCTTATCACCTGAACACTTCGTATGACAAATAAAGATCTTTTTAATCTTTTTTGAATAAGTTTTTGATATAACTTATCACTAATGTCTATGCACTTTTGCGAAACTACTTTTGCAAGCTGTCTATTTTACGAACTTTACTAATATTTTAAGGTGAAACTTTGTTACATAACTAATTACAGAATATTTGATCTCACAAAATTTCCTGAATCAAGATGATAATTTAATCATTCATCATGAAATTTTAATTAGTTTTACCTTTCAAATTCATTTTAACGAATAATAGTTTTGTCTTCTTTAAAAATTATTATATGTATTACACTAATTATGTTGCTAAAAATTAATTACATATTAATATTTTACAGAATCACCTCTCACTCTTTATGAAAGGATTACACACTGAAGAATTACAAAAGTCTTATGCATTGAATAATAAGGCTATGAATAAATTAATTTCAGAAAGTTAATTTAAATGCGAAAGTGCAGTGGCAGTGCGCCATCTTACAGTACACTGTAAAAAAAAATCTGCAAAGGTACTAAACATTTTCTAGGAAACTGGGATTCCAAGAACTTTTCCTGTAACGATAACAGCAAAAATTCAAGTTTCAGAATCGATTACATGGATTTTTCCTGTTATCGTTACATGAAAAGTTCTTGGAATCCCAGTTTCCTAGAAAATGTTTAGTACCTTCACAGATTTTTTTTACAGTGTAGCAGCTGTTGAGCACCAAAATTTGGTTCAAACGAGGACAAGATTTTTAACAGTGTAAAATTCTTTTGAGTATCTTTGTCTATAAACTATAAGATTTGCGCACATTATTTTCAGTATCGCAAATAACATAAACTGTAAAAAAAAAAGGGTCGATCTACTAAAAAAACTTTAGTGATCCTTGTAATTACTAAAAAATTTTTAGTAATCTTAGTCGGTTACGAGAAAATCTGTAACAATTACTAGAAAAAAGTTAGCAACGAATAGAGTTAATAGTTTTATATTTTTAATAGCTCTTACTAAAACGCAGTTGGTGTGGCCTTGATAGCATAGTGGTTATAGTAACGGACTCCAGGCTAAAAGGTCCCGGGTTCGAAACTTGCCACCGCCAAATACGCCCCGAATGTATGTAGTGTCTCGTTAATAAGGGATTATGAAAATCCTGTCGGAGCAGTGGTGCTGCCGTCTATTGCAGTTTTGCCGAAAATCTTCCGCTTCAGAAGTCTTGATGCAGCTCGAAAATAGCTCCAGCCCTTCGGGCGCACGTAATGGTTATTACAAATAATTTTAGAGCTATTACTAAAATTTGCTTGGTGGCTCATACTAAAAATTTTTATGTTAGTTATACAAAAAATTCTTTTGTTGAGTTTACAAAAGAAATGCTTGTTTCACTTGCAAAAAAAAACTTTGTAATGGTTACTAAAAAATACTGTGGAATACAAATTTACTAAGAAATTTTTAGTAACCTCTTGAATTTTTTTTTTTACAGTGTAGTAAATCTCAATAAAACGTATAAATTCCAGATCATTTCATCCATAATAATACCAGTTCGAGTATGGACAGATAAAAATAATTCACAAAGCTTTTTTAACTATTTTGCAATGTTTTGAAAACGCATGAGAGATTTAAGTTTCATTTTCAGCAAATTGTACCAATAAGTGGAATCATTCTTGAATACTCTTATATAACCCTGTATTTTATCGCCATTTTTATTTACACGCTACTAATTAGCTGTTATTTAATTATTAGCTGTAATTCAATTAAGACTTATACACGATTGAATTTACTGAAATCACTCTTCCACAGATTGCTATCAATAGAAGGCCTTGTATTCAATTCTTTGCGTGGACTTTTAATTTTTTATTTATATTATGCAAAGATATATTTAGTTCTTTAAAGTTCAGTGAAAAAAAAAAAAAAAACTTTAAAGTTATTTTTGTTCATTTTCAGTATCCCTTACAAATTCTTTTGTGTAACCCTGTATATGATTTAAAACATTTACACATATAAAGTAATATCGAAAAATTTAGTTAAAAGCTCATATCAAAGCTAAAAATGAACTACCAGCAATCATGGCTTACATGCACTACTTCGGCTATAGTATCGCATCTGAATTTTTTTGTGTGCTACAGTAAATACTAGGTGTTTTCTGTGTTCTACGTGTTTGAACATTTTGTTTTAAAGACCTTTTTTTATTATAAAACAGCACTTTTCCATACATAAAAAAAAAACATCCGTGTTACAACGTTAGGGAAAACATTGACAATGGCCTTTTTTGTAATCTGATATTTATGCATGCGTATATTATTTGTTCCATATGCTATAATCGATTGTCTGCGAAAGCATTTAGAGGGTGAAAATAATGTATATTAAACTCGATTTGCATATCTACGTTAACGATATTTTTTAGCAGTTTTATTGTTATCTATATATTTAAAAGACCTGGCTGCTTTTTTATTCATCAGCCCTGAGCTTTCTACTGACCGGATTCTGATAATTATTATTATTTTTTTTTTTGTGAAAGCTGTTTATGTGTAGATTTGCCCATTCTGGCAAATTTTTAATTTATTTCCATTTTTATATTTTAATTTTAATTTTAAAAGCTTTTTTGTGATATTTCTTCAAAACAGTTACAACAGGTTAAGTTTTTCTCACTATAATAAAAGTTTATTTTGCTTTATTACTTTCCACCAATCAGGAACTTGATCTCATCGGTCAATGTGTAACCGCATTTCAAAAAAAATAATAAATAAATAAATAATAATAATAATAATAATAATAATAATAATAATAATAATAATAATAATAATAATAATAATAATAATGGTTTTCGTAAAATTTAATCCTAATAAAAAGATTGCACATAAGTATTCACTAATCGCAGTACAATACACAGCTTACTTACTGATTAATATTATTAAGTATTATGTAAATAAAATAAATTAGCGAAATTTTGTTGATGGAGAAAATGTCGTCATTCAGAAACCAGATATTTTGTTCCATGAATATAATATACATTGTTATGGCTGTGTCAGTGATGATGTAATATTCACTTTTATTCTGCATCTAAATAAACTGAACTTCTATTTATTTAAAGGTTCGTAGTGTGCACAAATGAAAATATTTATATAAATTGCACCATTTTTATTTAATTAGAATAAATATTTTATGAAACTAAAGAATTTTTAAATAACTGCATAAATCACGCTTTTATTTCTGAAAAGATGAGTGCTTTTGAAGGTGTAAAAAATGTCATGTTAGAAAAAAAGAATAAAACCTGTAATATGCTGTTATTACGATATTTCTATTTTGCATAATATAAACAAATTAATTAAAATCATTTTGCTGTATTAAGTTATTATTTAAAATAAAAATAAATAAAAATTTCTGCATATCAGCAACAAAAACAAAAATCTTATTCTTTTTAATAACAAAGGTATCGTTTCTCTTTTCGTTGCCATAACAATAAAATTAATTTTGACAATTTCATGGAGGCTACAAAACAATAAATAAATTAAATTTATTGCAAGTGCTGTAAACGTGTAGTGGGTTGGTTATGCAGTTTAGCAAGTCCCTGTTTCTATTATAATTAAAATGTGTTATTGATATTAGAATTATTGTACAGTTACAAAGCGATATTTAAACAAAGAAAAAATAAAATATGCAGATATTTTTGAATTCGTCTTCTGAGGTATTACATTAACTTCCTAAATAATTTTGCATTTAAATAATGTTTAAGGTATAGAAACCGCACAAAAATGTAGCTGAAGTTAAATCCAATATAATAATTTATGAGTTGTTTTCCTTATTTTTTGTTATTTTCTGAAGTTTGTGTATCTTCATCGAAAGCTATGTTATCCCTATTTTAAGAGGTGTCAATTGTTTATTTTGCTTAGTATCTTATTGTGTATATAAGAGTGATATATATCATATTTAATATACATTCTTTTAAGCCGAATTTCGACGGGTGTAGCTAGTATTTTTTAAACGATTCGAAACGTATTCGTCATAATAGTGGTATTAAGTATCTTGCCATTACACACTGTCAGGAAAATTCGTCAATATACACTAAGTTATCGTTATTTTTTCACAAATAATTACCGTATTCCCAGAAAACGTATTTGATCTGTCAATTCATTCCGAGCGTCGAAAAATGAGGAAGAG
Organism: Maratus speculifer; assembly: GCA_964019185.1. Classification (NCBI taxonomy): domain Eukaryota; kingdom Metazoa; phylum Arthropoda; class Arachnida; order Araneae; family Salticidae; genus Maratus; species Maratus speculifer. Next base: position 173,547,305 of record OZ025297.1, on the reverse strand, counting down.
ATTCTGTTTATTTCTTGCACGCATGCGTATTGGGTCTGTCAGTAATAAATTCGAATTTATTTTTAAAATGAAAAGCAAACTATTCTATAGATTAAAATGTCTAATTTATTTAAAAAAGACACAAATGTTTTCGTATTTAAAAATAAATAACAATTACTTTCTTCATTCATTCAAAAATTCTCGCAATTTGTTATTCATATTCAAAGTTGGATAAGTTGAATAAAGTTGAATTTATTCAGTTATTTATATAATAAATATTCCCATTTAAAATGTACTTTAAGTGAACACATTTAAAAGATATTTTAATTAAAAAATAAAATGTAAAAAGAAAAAAAAATTGATATTATTCAAAAAAATCTTGTCGTAGAACATCCATATTTTTCTTCTAGCAATCTACGCAAATATATTTAAAATTCACATTTTTATACTATATTAATATAAACGTATAACAACCCTAGCCACAGTTTCATTAAAGATGAAATCTTCCCGAAATTAACTTCAAAATTAAAAGCTCTTTAACGAAATAAACCAAATCACACTCATAAAAAATAAAGGGTTCTACTTCTAAGCACTGTTCTCCTGAGAAATCGTGGCGCTGCGGATGAGCGTTGGCCTTGTAATGCTGGGGTCGTGAGTTCGACCCTCACCGCCGGCGGATTTATCTTTTCCAGACTTTTTTCAAGAGACGGATATTTTTCCTCTTTTGACGGAGAAAAAAATAAACAGATAGTCGTAAATATACAGACAATTTCTGGCAGCAGTGCTGCCAGAAGATTTAAAAATGGAATTAAATATAAATAATATTTTTTGAGTTATGTTTGATGAAATATTTTAATATACATTATATATCTATATGCACGGAAAATAGCATTGCGCTGTGTATTAACCTATGTTTCGTTCAGTAATAACATGGTGTGATAAATGGAGTCAATTTAGATAATTTAATAAATCATAGAATAGTTTTTAGTTTCAATAAATTATATAACTACGATATTGTTACACTCTAATGCTCGTAATAACCATCTACCTCAATCTAGAAAACCTCCGTCAATTGCCGAAATGGAATTCATAATAACATTTTGTTGGACATTAAAAAGCAGACGTCTAATCAGAATTAATGATGAATGCCGTTTGAGTATTCGACAAAGGTTTCGGTATATTTCGGGGTCGAACTAGTTGGCGAATACAAGCTTAACTGAAAAAAAATCCCGTTGGTTATCTTAGGACATCTATCGTTTTTATTTGTTATTTTGTATTAAAACCATATAATAAAAAATAAACGGTCAAGTTCGAGTATTACTCCCACTCAGAAGGTTCTGTACAATAAACATATGTATTATCAACACCTTGAGGACGAGCAACTAATACGTACCATTTAAAATTCTCAAAATTCTTCATTATTATCCATCAGTTAACTTTTTATTGTAATGTTTACATTATTTAATTGAAGCATTTTCGCGTTTCAAGTATACAGAAAATTTTCTGATTTGCAAAATCGGTGATTAAAGATTAAAAATTAAGCAAAGTGCTCTCTTCGTAAAAAAATTAACTGTATTATTAAAAATAAATCGTTGCTGAAAGAATATTAAGATTTTGTAAAAAAAACTATACAATATAGGGTTAGTTAAGCTGTATATATTAAAACAGTATGAATGGATACACCATAAATGTTCAAAGAGATATGAAGCTTAAACAATATTGAATTCTTCTATTCTGTATAACTGTTAGGTTTTTAATTAACTTTTAAATACGCAAGAGTCGTAATAAGAGACCAAGTCAATTCCAACTAGTCGTGAACCCCACAGTATTTATGAAGGGTTCGCACGCATAAGGAATTAAAAAACAATTTGACATTTTAATACCAGAAATTTCGCTGCATAAAATAAGACAAATTTCGTTGCATAAATTTCGTTGCAACATATTTCGTTGCATAAAATAAGACAAATAATACTTAAGAAAAAAGTCCTAGTACTAAAATGAATAATAGTTTTTAGCTCACAGGCTATCAAAGCCTGAGAGCTTATGTGCCCGCCCGTTTTGTATGTATGTATATACGTGCGTACGTTCGTATGTACGTAACGAGATAACTCATGACAAAAATATCCCATTTACATGAAAATTTGGATTTAGGCTTTTTATGATAAGACGCTTCCCTGATTAGTTTTGAGAGTTCATTCGATAAGTATAAGAAGGGGAACGGGGGCTATTGCCCTTAATTTATATAAATGTGTTTTACACGCAGAATTAATAGATTTCGTTGAAATCTTAGATGTAGGATCATTGTAATGAGGTGCCTCCCTGATTAATATTGGGTGTTCATTCGATAAGTTTAAAGAGGGGAGATTGGGGGGTAATCCCCCCCTTTTAATTTAGGTTTTTCACGCAAAATATACCGATTTGCTTCAAATTTTATATATAGGTTTATTCTGAAAAGGCGCTTCCCTGATTTGTTTTTGGAATCCACTGGATGCGTATAAAAAGAGGATAGGGGAAACCACCCCTCATTATTTATGTAAATGGTTTTTCATGCAGAATTAACTGATTTGTTTTAATTTTTGGATAGAGGTTCATAGTAATAAGAAGCTTCACTCATTTGTGGTGGTGTTATTTTGTTAATTATAAAGACGGGTACGGGCGATTACTTCCCCCTTAAGTTAGTTAAATAGAAATTTATGCAAAGTTATCAGATTTGCTTTAAATTTTGGATGTAGGTTCTTTCTCATAAGTTGAATTTTTGGACAGTTTTGCAGATATAATGATTAATTATAAAGGCCTGAATGACGGACAACGTTTCTTAAATTGCATAAATGGGTTTTTATGCAGAATTATTCGACTTGATTTGAATTTCGGATGCAGGTTTATTATATGATAACGCGTGTACCTGATTAGTTTTCGGGCTTCAATGATTAAGTATAAAGAAAGGAAATGGGGAGGGGGCTACCTCCGTCCATATTTTTTTTTCGAAAGGCATTATAATTGTAACATACAATTAGTCTGCATAGCCTGTGAGCTCTATGCCATCAGTTTAACTGGGCATCATTCTTTTTATTTAATTTCTTATCGTAAGATCCTTGACTTATGTGATTTATTCTAATTAAATTAGTAAGTTTGCAATAGCCTGAAGTTTTTTGCTTTTATGCCGCTACTAGGTATTTCATTACATAAATATTTTATTAAAAGTTGCTATATAGGCTTCAAAAGTCAGTGGTATCCAGAGTACGTCGCCCTCGTCATTATGCATGACCAATCCGTGACTGCCCTTAAAGGTTAATATTAGGGCTAATTGCAGACAATTTAAAAAAATATATATATGTAAAATGATTTTATATTTTTGCTACTTAGGTATTTCCAAAACTTCTCAAAACCCTTGCCCAAATCGGAATTTATGTATAATAGAAAAATGTGCTTTTCGCCAAAACTATGCGCTATAGAGTAATCGCTATAATATTCCTGTAAGGTAAAAAGTAACATCTGTAACATCTTTTTCATAATTTTATTTTTAGTAGATTCGAAATTAGATGGAAAGAACGTATTTTTTCACTATATTTTCGACGATATCTCTGTAAAAATGAAAGTAGTTTGTTCAAAGGAAATACAACGCATACATATAAAAAGGGATTGGACGATGATTTTTACAAGTGAATATTTAAAGAGAAAAGAAAAGTCGATTCTCTCGCAAGAATAGCGAGCAATGAATAGCTATATATAACTATCACCTTATATTCTCTGACAAAATATATATTTAAAATATTTAAAATAATCAAAATATCAAATCATTCGTTAAATGCTTATTTCAAAGTAGCAAATTTATAAACTAACAAAAATATATTAATACAAATAAGTTTCATTTCAACATTTAATAAAATGTTATTTTTAACACTATTATCCAATTAATAAATAAATCATATATTTTGTAAATTTTCAAAATTCGATGAAAAACTCCCAGGGCAGGATTGAAAGTATATATCTTTTTGCTTACCAATAAAAATTGTAACAGATCTATCTTTAAATTTTTCAGAGCATCATTTATTATAATTTGTTAATTTGCAATGTACATTTTTTGAAAATTCCCTATGTTTCATGACAGAGTGTAAAACGCACATCTTTCACTTACTTGGAAAATGTATAACTCATAAGTTATAAAATAATCATAAATCACAAAGTAAGAATTTTTAATGAAAAGTAATTCAGTTTTCTTATGTAATTCACAATTCAATAGATTACTTGTTTAGTAATTATACCAATACAAATTGTCCAAACAGATCCTCGGCTTTTAAAGAGTAACCTTCATTGTATATTCTTTCATGTCTTTCATTTATACTCAGTATTAAAGACACCGTGTTGAATCAGTAATTCAACTTTTGTAATGTTTGATCAATATCTGTTCAGAAAATTTCACAGACGTTTTAATGATTAGTTTTCGAAACATTTAATTACTCTTGTTAATGCCAATGTTCATTTAAATGATAACAACTTCCATTTATAACAAAGTAAAATGAGATTCAGTTATTTTGTTAGTCTAAATTCTAAATGAGAGTGATTTATTTTGTTTTGTTTACATCACTTTAAATTAAGCATTATTCTGATCTTTAAAAAAGTTTTTAAAGAGAAGCAGTAAAACAAGTTGGAAATTGCACGTGAAGCGTAGCAAATGAGGTGCGTTCGAACGATAACGAAGTTTTAAAAATATTACTTTCATATATCAATCTCATAACATTGTAAATAGTGAATTACAATTAAAATGCTCATCAAACAATGTTCTCCCTATACCATTATGTAATGGAATACTTTTGTGTGGCCTTGTAAATCAATAACAAATGTTCTTTGCACCACAAATTATGTAAGATGTATAGTATAATATGTACTTTATAGTTGCATATAAATTTTATTAAGTTCGCATGAGTGTAACACGATTAAAATACATTTGAAACATTTTTTCCCATTGACCGTAATGTAATGGAATACTTTTGATTTTCCCTGTAATTGATCTATGCATCCGATTTTCATAAAATTTGAAATAACTCGAAAAAATTATGTAATAATTATGTGTTTTAAATTTCAAACGTATAGAATATATTTGAAACTTTTTCCCCATTGACCATAATGTAATTAAATACTTTTGATTGTCCCTGTAATTGATCTATGCACACGATTATCAAAAAATTTGAAATAACACGACAGAATTATGTAATAATTGCGTATTTTAAATTTCAAACGATTAAAATGCATTTGAAACTTTTTTCCCCATTGACCGTAATGTAATGGAATACTTTTGATCGTCCCTGTAATTGATCTATCCATCCGATTCTCATAAAATTTGAAATGACTCGACAAAATTATGTAATAATTATGTATTTTAAATTTCAAACGATTCGGTTGGGTAGTTTTTGCGTTGTTATATGCGGACAGACGGACGGACAGACGGACGGACGGACTGAACGATCACTATAGGTGCTACGTATTATATAATTACGAACGCACCTAATAATGGGAAAAGAAAATTGAAAATTTGTGATGATAGGAAATTAAAATTTTATTTCAATTTCTTTAAAGTAAAGGATTAATTAATTGATATTCTTGAACTCATTTTTGAAATTGTTTCTTCCTAAAAGGAATATTTTAATGTAATATGCATTAAGAAAATTCATAATTTTCAATAGTTGTGACAAAAACAAAATTGTCGGATGTGCAAGCAAAGGAGATATACGGGATAAAATTTCGGTAAATGTGGGGTAGAAAATAATTATACAGGTTATTATAAAAAAAAGAAATTACATTTTTGGAATGAATTGATACATATATGTCGTATGCGTGTGTGTGTTTTACCGGAGAAAATAGAGGGTCGGGATGGATAATTAAGACTACTTAATATCTTTACAACAATGTTACCTTTTCTTTTTACTTTTTATTTCATAAAGTGGTATTTTTAGTACATAGGAAGTAACTTTGATCCTTTAAGATCATCTCTTAAAAGTTTTAATTATTAGAAATGTTTTTTAAGGTTAAAAGTTTTGTTACAATCACCCGACAAAATATGACCACTAACTTTTTTCTTTACACATCCCTGTACACAATTGTTTGGGGTAATTGAGACCAATAGAAAGTCAAATTGACAAAACCGCTTGTGAAAAATTTTGTTAAACTTTGTTTCAAATTGTTATTTGGATATCTAAAATGCATCAGAGTAGAGATAAAGAGTAGCTAAAATGAAAAATATAATATGAAGTTAATATCCTAGCATGAATCAAAATTGTATCGTTCACAGTTTTCATTATTATGGAGGCGGCTACAATTACCCCTTTTCGTAATTACATTGCCAGGCCCCATCTATGGAGTGTTCACTCATATTTTTTTTTCAAATTTTCATTTACGAAGAAGGGCAATAGATTTCGAGAAAGATACAAAATATCACAAGTCACGTGAAATATCCATCTCGCTTCTCTAAAAAAACTAAGTCACCGCCACTGACTTTTTTTTTTTTTTTTTTTTTTTGTGACGGGAGGACATTCTTTTTTAATATAACTGCGTATAAAAGTATGAAAATTGTTATTATTACAGAGAAATGTTTGATAATACGCTGATACGCACAGTTTTTAAATCTAATAATTTTTAAAGAGATATTTGATGTTAAAGTTGTCAAAATCGTTCTATTAAAAAAGACTTTTAATAGAAAATCCTATACATAGAAATTAAAAATTTTTTTGGTCATTCTTTACTCTAGAAGTTCTCGGTGTGCAAACTGCATTTATTTTTTTAATTTAACTCATTTTATGAGGATTTATTTCAATTTTAAATTAAAATTTTCAGCATTTAGGGAGATATTTTTGCATATTTTAGAAAAAAAAAATGTTTTAAGTTGTTGCCAACTATTAAAGCTGCGCAAAGTATAAAAGCTCCTTAAAATTAAAAATTCATTAATACTTGGTTATTATACACATAAAAATTTTTCAAGATAAAAGTAATATAATATTTCATATTAAAAGAAGAATAATGTTGAAATTACAACTTAAAAGTTTAAACTTGAATTTTAAAAGAAAAAGAAAATTGTAAAATAACAAATTCACTAATATGCGTTAAAAGTTCCAAATTGTGAAAGATTACATCATAATTAAAACAAAAAGTGAGACAGGGGAAATAATAATATTTCCTTTCTAACGATAAAATTATATTCGCGTGAATATTAGAGAAGGAAGAAAAAACTTTGGCGAAAATTACATAAGACATACAATGTTACCTTAAAAAAATTACTTGTTTAAAAGCATGGTTAAAAATGCCTGAAAAATAACATTCAATTAACTAATTATATTTTGTATTAGCTGATTCTGAATTTAAATAATATTATTTTATGAAACGCGAAAACAGCCATTAACTAGTAACAGGAGCTCATTCGGCCTTAAACTCCCTCCATAAAACAGAAAAGACTAAATCGCCCTATAAACGGGCTTTTATTATTATTATTACTATTATTTTTAAATTATAATTCAATTGCAATTTTTTTAAAGCCGATGAAATTAACTGATTTTTTGGAGATGGGGCGGAAATTGAGTGTAGCATGTAATAGAGCGTAGCTTGTAAGGTCAGAGAGTCCCCTAGTATTTCAAATAATCCTAGAATATTTGAATGTAAAGTGCGATTCGGAAGTGGTATTTTGATGATTCTATTTCACCACTGGTAGTAAAAAAAATCTTTCTATATAGAATAGGTATAGAAAACAAAATCCTACGTACAATATTATTGCATAATAGTTTACTAAAGTTCGAAATTTATGTATCAAAAAAGAGATTAAAAAACTCACTGTTTCATGATTAAATGTTAGTCAAATACAATGCTTTGAATTTTATGTATTTTCATTTCATGTCTCTCAATGAATGTATTTCAGGTTTTGATAAACAGTAAATGCTAATTGAATCATAAAAGAACCAAAATCTAAAAATACAAGGAGCTTTGTTATTTTTTAAAGTAAAAAAGAAATAACTTCTGTTAAAAATGTTTGTTAAAAAGAATTTATTTTACTGTTCAGGAAAATGATCTTTCTTTTTATTTTAAAAAATTAACCTATATACTTTCAAAAGTAATCGAAATGTTATTTTTCTGCATGTCGATCGTTCTGTCGCAGCGATAGATTTTTTTTCCCTAATGTTTAATGAAAATATTTTCTTATGACGTACACTGTTAAAAAATTAAATGCAACAAACTAATGAGTTATTTGATATTTGTTAAAGAAATTACGTTAACAATCTCAATTTAACTCCATCATTATCATAATATGGTTAAAGTAATACATTTACGGATATGTAATCGTTTAGTATAAAAACTGTTGAATAGTCGACAATTTGCTGTCTATTTTTAACAACGTATTTGTTAAAATAGCAAATAAAGCCTTTGTGCACAAATATTTAAAGATAGAAAACCAACGATTATAAATGCACAAATAAAGTATGAGAAAGTAGCAAATAGCTATTTCGAATCTACTATCGAGATTCTCGGCTCAGTTTTGCTATTTTTTAGCTCGCTGAGTTTTGCACTGAAGAATCTCGATAGTAGATTCGAAATAGCTATTTGCTACTTTCTCATACTTTATTTGTGCATTTATAATCGTTGGTTTTCTATCTTTAAACGTATTTGTTGTCATGTTTCCGAGACTGTTAAAAAGTTTGTGATATGTTGAACCATCATTTGGTGTTGCAGTAGCTGCAACCAGAAAAGGTGAAATCCCGTTTCAATATATGGAGATCCGATTAGTACGTAGCTTCAAATATACCTACGAAGTTTCACTATCTTATGATAGTAAGTATTGCAACACCAAAAAATGGTTCAAAATGGCACATATATTTTAACAGTATACCACAAAACATTATATAAAGTAAAAGTTATCTTCGTATCTTGGATTACTTTCGTAAATACGGATTAGGTTTATTTAGAAAGACCCCGTAGGAAGGCACCCCCATTACGGCCTATATCTGTTGTGCCAATAACAGTCTGTCAAAAACACAATCGTTCATGTACCCGATCACGTACCCAGCTAACCAAGATTTTTTTCTCGTTAGTTCGGTCTCTCACCGAACACTTACGCTATTTCCACTGAACGACAATGGGAACTGTTTATCAGTCCTGAACGCCTTGATAACCGATCTTACCGGCCGATCTCACTAGACTAACCGAACTGACTGGTTACAAACTGCTCATTCTGTTGGACAGTCTCTTATTTTTACGCAGTGTAATCCTCTTATAAAATACATTTTTTTCCTCTAAAATTGATGTAGAAATTAAGTACTTCCCGAGCACATTAATTGTTTTAATGTAAATGCATATGATTCAAACTAAACATGTAAATTCAATTTGTAAAAATTCGCCATTGAGGGCAGAAAAATTTCCAAATATTTGCTTACTCAATGCAAAACGTATGTTTCTGTAAAATTCATTTGCTTTTTATTTTTATTTTTATTTATTACATTATCTAAAAAAAGCGCACGTTTGAGTAAAACAAATTATCTCATACAATAGTTAAAAATATGTACTAAAACATGGAAAAGAAAAACAGGTGGGGCTTCGCGATGTTTTCCGACAAAAAAAATGACAAAAATTAGATGAAAAGCAATGTTCATTATCACATTTTTCCCCCAAGAGAAAATAAAAAATCCTATTTCGCTTATGGAAGCTGCGGCAAAAAAGGGATATTTCATTTTCTCATAGAAAAAAAAAACATAGAAAGAGGAAAGAGAACTAGGATTTTTCATTTTCTGAAAGGGAATAAATTTTATCATCGACGTTGTTTACTTGAAAATTTGGTCATTTTTTTGCCAAAAAATATCACGAGGCCCCACTTCTTTTTCTTTTCCATGTTTTTGTACATATGTTGAACAATTGTGTGAGATAATTTGTTTTATTCAAACGTGGCGATTTTTTTTAGATAATGCTAATTGAAATGTTGAATATTTCGAAAATTTTGCATATTTAACAGAAAATATCTACTAACAGCAACAATATCTCCGTACAGTACTACATTATTTAGTTTGTCCTAGTAATGTACTTTCATATTCTATAAGAAAAAGTTTCGGGTACTATTGCTTAAATAAAATATTAAGTGCGGAAAATTGACAAAAACGTCATTTTGACTATACTTTGTGGCAATATAACAATGTAATGTAACAATGCCCCTGAGAAGCAAATACATTTTAATAAGCAGGTAGGGTTATAGAAACAGTTTATGCCAAATGAGATTCAGGATGTTGTTGCTTGCGAGAGATATAGTGCTCCTAATATACCAGCATTTCCCTTTTCATGAAAAATGGCCTTCAGAACCTTGAAATTTGACATTTTCTATAGAAAAGAGGAAATTTTTGCAGGGCTTCAAAATCGCACATTATTTATTAAATATGATCTACTTCAACATATAAGAAAAATCAAGCAAATCAAGAAATACAACTATCACACTTTATCTGATTTTCAAAATAATGGCTCTTAATCAAAGTCGAAAAAGTCACAATTAAATTCGTAATTAAGTTTTCTTAAAGAAAATTAATCTAATATTGCTGTATGAAAATATATAGAAAATTAAACAATTAAGGAGAATTCATTTACATCTATATGCACAAAAATTATCGGGAAAAGTAGATAATGAAAAAAAAATACATTAACAATATTTTGTTACTAAGTAATTTTGTAATTACATATCTATATCTATAGATATAAGATATATCGTTAATTCTTATTTGATATAATATATATTTAAATTTCTTTATTCATTGTTGCATTTAGTTAAAAAATATATCTAAGGGATGTTACTTTTAAGTAATGAAAATATTTTCTGTTCCTATTTACTGTTACGTACATTTAATAAAATATATCAAGATGCACACTTAAATTCTACCTATTATAAACATACAAACTTTTTTACATGGAAATACAAAATAACATAATCAAATACATGTGGGACGTCTGTACTCAACGAAAAATACTGTATAAGCACAGTGAAGAATTTATTTAACATCTGACGTACTAAATTAAAATAATATCATGTAAGATCATGGATGTACAAATTAATAAAACTTATTACTTTGGTTTCTGCTCACTATGCATAAAACGTAATTCTGTGAATGGTTCGAGAGTATTTATCTCTCAAAATTCTGAATCATCCCTAAATGAATATCGCCAAAGAGTAATAATATAGAGAGATATTCTAAAAAAAAGTCTCTTTAGAAATCATGTTGTTTATACATATACATAATCGTGTCGCCATGTCTTGAAAAAATTTGAAGCTAATGTTCACTAATACTCATAAAATAATACCTGATTTTCTGTAATTGTTGTCTTGTTTTAAAATTTCAACCACCATAGAATTTCAAACTGCTATACCTTAACCATTTTTCAAGCTAAGTACGAAAGAATAAATACGCTGGAATTCTTATATCAAGGTCTAACACTTAAACATATAAGACAATTGGATTTCTAATATTTTGTGCATATATGTATGTATATATATATGTATATATATATGTATATTACATACCTCCGATGCCTCAGAAGCTAATATGTTTACGAAGTTATTTACAAAACGAAATGTCTAGTGAATTCACAGAATTTGAGAAAATTTTCCAAGTTATTTTATGTGTACTAATCTGTGTTCTCAAACTGAATTATCGAGATTTAAGACACTATTTAGTAACGTACAATATTTTCTGAACTTATGTTACATATACAGGCGCTACAAAAATATCCAGTAATTGAATTTGTCTTCCTGCTTTTTGAACGTGAAATTCATTGTTAAGAATAGATATTAATCTTTAAACCACATATTTTGTTGAGATAACTAATTAATCCACTATAAAATTATTCGGAAACATTTCTGAAAATTAGTGGGAGCAAATGAAGCTTTATGTCTAAAAATACTTCTTTAAATAACGGCAATATATTGATTAATTTCGTTTCTAAAGTTAAATATTAATTTTCTGAATCGTGATTAGTAAAATGATTGTTCTTGTATTGCATAGTTTTTTTATCGACTAGTTTATAAAATTAAGTTTTAATTTAATTTATAGTTAAATTTTTAGCAAAATTAAATTATACATATTAATATATGCGTTTGTTCTGCGATTCCATTGTTATGGAACTACCGGAAAAAGCATATTTATTTTATGTTCTTAATTACTACTATACAATTAAACAGGAAAATAATTTACAAACTTAGCAGTTATGGAATGCTAAATCTCACTTAAAATTTGATACATCAGCATCATACTCAATTTGACTAATTTCATAAACTTTAACAAGTTTTACGCCGCTGTAAGAAATTGTACACATACATAAAATTTATTTTCTGCCAAATAATTAACTGTTAATCATTTTATTAATAACATAATTAGTTATTCATTTTGAAGCATTATAAGACTTTTCCCAATTAGGTTTTTAATTAAACGTTTGAAGTTTAGAGTAATTGTCTATGGGAGAAATCTATTTCATGAATTAAAAAAGTTTTAGCTCTAGGATTATGCAAAAATTTTAGTAATAGATTGAAAATGATATTATAATAGTTTTAATTGCTCAAATGTGTAATTTAGCACTTTAAAAATAGTAAACATAGATTCAAACAATTATTTACACATTTCGAAAATACCGAATCATTTGCAAAAGAAATAAATAAAAATATTCTAAAACCGCGCAGCCTGTGAAATGTAGTCATTGAAATTTTCACATACTCATTTCCTTTATGCACATTATTATTTTATATTTACTTGGATGCTTATTTTTCTGTAACCATTGAGTACCTCGAGCCATAGTTTTGGTAAGTTAGATGCTGCTGAATGGTTACGTATTCAATTCTTGAATTTTATAATATTTATATTTTCTCTTATAATTTGTGCTTGACTGAAAGGAAAAATATGATCTTATTTTAATTGACATTTATTTGAATAATTTCTTTTTTCATTTAATTTTGCTAAGGTTGTAGTATTTCTATTATATTTAATATTAGCAGATACTTAGTGTTTAATATACTTAAATGTCCTGCCTGTTTGGTAAATCTGTCTGTTTTAATAAATGTAATTTCATATACAGTTGTGTAATTCTCAAAATTAACTTTCAGAATAAGCTAATTTCAGAACAAATTATATTCTTTAATTACGGAAATTGTTGGACTAGTAAACCGAAATTAAAATACTTAAAATTCTATTTAATTTTTTTTAACCAAAAGTTTGGAAAACCTTGAGTAGAATAAAGTTTGTGTTTTTAGTTAATCAAGTTTATTTTCGCTTCTTATTATTGGCTATATCCATGAATAATTTATTAATATATTGAATTTTAAGATCATTATCATGAACAATTATGCGAATATAAACTGATTAATGATTCAAATTATTTTCATTGCATACAAGAAAAACGATCTTATGAAGAATCTATAGGTTGAAATTTTATATGTAAATGGAAGACAATCATTTTTTGATAACGTATCTAGTTTATCTATGCTTTTTCTGAAACCAGATCTATCAGTAGTGAATTGATATCTTCTTATTAACGTTATATCAAGGAATGGAAAACTTTATTATGTTCAATTTCAAAGGTGTATTTAATTTTATTGTATGATCATTCATAAATTATGTAAATGATGCAAATAAAATTTTATAAAATTCCATATTATTATAATTTTCTTTTCAATTATGCAGCTTTACTTCGTTTAAATTTTTTCATTTGTCTATTTTATGATACATGTCTATAGTGTTTGTTAAATGTAATCAGTAACACATTATTTTTTTGTATGCCAATCAAAAATAATTATAATTCATACCTTTAAACAAATATAAAAAAGTTTTATAAATTGCTACATTTTGTAAGAAAACACATGAAACGTATCCCTTAATAAACTGTTTTACTAATCGCGATTATTATTTTTTAGCTCACCCGGTATCACAGCCTGATGAATTATGTTCTCGAACGTTCTACATGTACATACGTACATATGTATATATGTATGTAATAAAATAATTCATGATAAAAAAATCCGATTTGCTTCAAATGTTGGATATAGGTTTATTGTGATAAAACGTTTCCATAATTACTTTTGGAAATTCGTTGGGTAAGCAAAAGGGGAGGGGGTGTCAGGGGTTACCCCCCTTTTAATGTAGATAAATAGTTTTTTGAGCTGAATTATCAGAATTCATTAAAATTTTAGATAAAGGATCATTCTGATTGAAAAATTTTCATTTCGAGAATTCTAAAGTTCTTCAAAATTAATGCTTGAATAAATTCGTGAGTGTGTGAAACTTTAATTATATCCAGATATGTTATTTTCTTATTTATTGGTGACATTATACACAAGCAACTATAAAACACGTAAACACATAAACTTAATTATACACATAGAAAAAATACAAGAGTTACGTTGTCTCTCGCTGAGAATAATTCGAACAAGAATCTAACTACCTTCAGAACAGGATTACATAACAACTGTCGCTCGGGCCACACGGCGCCGAAATCTCTAAATCACGTGACTCGATACCAGGTGCTACGATGTCGTAACACTGATAAGGCGCCACCAATATTTGTTTTGGGTCTTCATTGGTTGAGTAAAAAGTGAGGAGAGGGAAATAAAGGATAACTTACTTATTAATACAGGCAAATAGACTTTTTACTCAGAATTTACATATAAGCTTCAAATTTTGGATATAGGTTCATTTTGATAAGGCACTTTACAAATTTGTTTTGGGAATTCATCAGTTAAGTGTTGGATAAGTATGCAGACTTATCCAATTTGCTTTAAATTTTGGATAAATTTTATTTCTGTTAAAACGAATCTTTGAATAGGTTTGAGGCTGTAATGGTTTAGTAAAATGGGAGAAAGGAGGATAAAACAGGTTAAATTAAATAATTTATGGTTAAATTAAATAATTATGTTATTTGCTTCAAATGTTTGATATACGTTTATTAGGATAAGACGTAATCCCGCATAATTCGATTAAATTTGGGGATTCAATCATTAAGTAAAAAGGATAGAAATAAAGGAGCTAATTCCTTCTTTCATTTTTTTTTCGCGGGCATTATTAATTGAAACAATTCGGCTGTAATATACATTTACTATAAATATCCTCTGAGCTCAATGCTATGTGTTTAACTGGACAATACTCTTTTTATTAAACTTATTAATTTACTTTGTTTTTCAGACTTCTTCTTATGTTATGTAAGTTAATAAATAATAAGAAAAATTCGGAATCCCCTTTATTTTTGCTTCGAAAACCTTTTTCATCATCAAAATAAGAAAGTGAAGTCTACTTGCATAGAAAAATTTAAAAATTTATTACATTAAAAGATAGATGTAGACAAATTTTACTATTGCAATTTTTAATATGTTTAAATAGATTTAAGATAGATTCAAGAAAGTATTTTCTTAACATCTAAAATAGTTTTATTATGAAACATATCTACTTTATTTTTCAGCCCTTCACTCACCAAAAACTGACATCATTTGATTAATTAACGAATAAAATGTAGTCAAACTCTTTGTAAATACAATTAAAAAACGGAGGACTTTTTTTAACTCATATATATATATATATAAATCTCGTATTACCTATCCAACTCTACAATTTTTATTTTCCGTGAATTTTATTGTCTACCGAAACTTGCGTAAAGCTTCCACTGTGTATTATACAATACTTATAAAATTATAAATTTTATTAAATAATCAGCAAACAAATCCTGTTAATTCATGAAATTTAGAACAAATAATGCGAGCTAAAATTCAAATCATTTCTACGCACTTCATTAGAAAACTAGGTATTAATTTCAAAAGAATCTTATCGATGTCTTTAACTGGTCACTGTGCTGCTTACAATTCACATTTGCATGAAAAGATGCAAGCTTTTCAATACTTTTAATCTTTTTATACGGACTTTTAGACTTTTTTTTTTACATGGTTTTGAAAAATTCTAAAATGAATAATTATAAACACGTTAAAATTTTGACACTTAAATCTAACGTTTTTTTTTTATTTATTTATTTATTTAAGGTTGAACAAAACAAAGTGTTTGTAACATTATTATGACGATTTATAGTACTTCTGTCGTCTTTGATTTAAAAAAATAAACGGTTATATATATGTGTATATATATGGATCCCTGAAATCAAGGGCAATATGTGACAAAATTCAAAGGAATTAGCAAAGTATACATGCTATCTAGTAATAAAGCTATCTATTTGGGGTTTAAAAAAAATTAAACGTAGGAATAGGTAGATACACAAGTGTTTGTTTTGAATTATTAAAGATGCAAGTAATGCTTTTAACTCTTTTGGGTCTGGCGTAGCATATGTGTTGTAATGGAGTATTATTTTGCTTTAAGAAATACCTTTGCTATTTTTTATATGTAGTAATGTTAGTATATGTCTATGTATTTGCTATGAGATTTCATTTATTTTTAGGCATTTAGTAATAATAATAATTATTATTATTATTTGCTTAATTTTCTTTACGCCGTTTGCGATTCTTTTATTTTAAACATATATTTCACTCATTAAGTTTAAATTAAAGGTTACATTCCTGAAATAATCACGTGCAATAAAGCGCAATAAGTATTAGAAAGTTATAATATAAATTAAACCTTAGTGTAATATAATATTATCTAAACCTCTCAAAAAGTCTTCCTTAGCCTGTTGTCACGTGAAAATTAACTAAGTAGTACGCATAAAAAAACATTCCCCATCTTTCAGAAAATGAAACATTCGTTAAACACTAATTATTCTATTTCCATAGCTAGTGTTAATGTTATTAATGTAAAAGTAATTTATTCTAAAAAGTGAAAGAAAATGCGGATCCTAAAAAGGTTACGACAAGTGTCCTGCATATAATTTGGTAACTAAATGGAAGAGAATGACTTTATATATATATATATATTAATATGTGTGTGTGTGTGTGTTTGTGGGTGTGTGTGTGAAATGTAATTTTTAATAGGATTTTTCATTTCTGCAAAATATAAACTATTTTTTTTTCAGAAGCAACATTTTAAGCGAAATAAATAAATTAATAAAATACTCCTTAATCTAATAATCTGCTTTCGGATTTTTAAATACTCATATCGTGTAGCTAAAATTAATTTATCATTTTACCGATATAATATGTAAATATTTATTACTTTGAGTAAACTTTGCATCAAATATTTGAGGGATATGTTGTTTTATAGTTTTTGTATATTTGAAAACAATGCTGACTAAAACAAATTACAAAAAAATTACAAGATAAAAAAAAGTTTCA
This sequence comes from Maratus speculifer, assembly GCA_964019185.1. Classification (NCBI taxonomy): domain Eukaryota; kingdom Metazoa; phylum Arthropoda; class Arachnida; order Araneae; family Salticidae; genus Maratus; species Maratus speculifer. The sequence continues at coordinate 173,530,069 of OZ025297.1, read as the reverse complement.
CTTAACAACAGAACTTTATTTAAATATGTATGTATTTTAGCAATTGGATTTAACCACTTAACCGTCTGCCCCGAGATAAGTCGGGGGTAAAAGCACTGTTCCCCCATAATGTAAATAGTATGAGTATTATTTACCGTGTAAATAAATTTTACTTTCACGCGATTATTTAATTAAGTAAAATATACTTCCTTGCGAAATAGAGTTTGTTTTTGAAACAAAAGGTGTTTATTTATAATAGAAAATTTAAAATTATGTAAAAATATTGAATGTTTAAAAAACAAATGTGAAAATATATGTATGGATTTCCATTTCAACGAAGAGCAAATATTACGTTTATTAATACAAAAGTTTCGTTTTTCATTTCAAATAAAAGAATTTGTTGGCGTGTATTCTTTTTCAATCTGTTAGTATAAGACATGAAAATAAAACTAATTTAAATTCTTTTCAATTTTTATCAAAAAGTATTTTATTTCTTTTATTTTATGCATGATGAAACAAGAGTTATGAAATACAATAAACTGCTTATGGTTGAATTACTTCTTTACCTAAAATAAGTACAAGATTTTAAAACAAAATATTATGTTAAAGTTTAAAAAACATGATAGTTATAAACATTCGGTGACAAATCATACATGAATATTTAAGGCAAATATTACAAATTTTAGAAACACAAACAATGTGTTTTGCAGTTTTCTGAGAAAAAGATTTTTACAAATTAAGATGAGTGTCAGGTTCTATCTGTAAAGGATTTGCATATTGTTGTAATGTATTGTAAGAAAAAAAATCTATTTTTACTGATATATACTATCCAAAAGTAACGTTGCCTTCTCAGACATTTTCAATCATATGTTAAATTGTATCAAAATTTTAATAGATTTATATTAAAAAAGCAATTTGTAATTTATTCGTTGTGAAATGTCAAGTCGCTGTAGGCATATAAAACACCAAGCTTTAGCTGCAACTTTTCTTATTGAAGCTGAGGACATTTAGAACCCATTCTAAAGTCGTTTAACATCTTTATTTTTATTTTGTAGAAAGTTTTACATTTTAGTGATACAAAACAATTTTACATATTGCTAATATTATTGTCTAAATACGTAATTTGTTAAATGATGCTTTACATTGTTTACAGTCACGATCATAGTTTCCCATGTTTATTAGTAAAGAGTAGCAAGATAGCGCATATTTTTTGCAAAACCGTGTTTATAAATACAATTATCAAAATTTGGTTGGTTCAATTTATTCTGTAAACTCTTTTAATTTTTATAATTGTGAATATGTAAAGCAAGATACCATTGTAACAGATACAAAATAGGAAAAAAATAGGAAAACTAGGAATTCCACTAATTAAAATAAAATTTCAGTTTCAAGAGTTATTTGACTATTATTCAAAATAATTTGAATATAACTGACTTTCTTAATGTTTGAAAGAAAACTAAATTTTTCAAAAACTCTAAGATCATAAAATTATCCCTCTTTTTTCTAAGACAGAAAGGTTTTGTAATGAAATTTTAATCAAAATAGACGTAGTAAAGTCAAGAACAGACCTTAAAATCTTTCGCGGAATTTGATACGTAGATAGTTGTCTTGTAAAAGATGCATAAGTATTATCTCCATCAATAATTCTAACTACATTGCAAGGAGTTTCATCAGTATCAGTGTTTTTTGTAGAGATAACATAATGTGATTTTCTAATAATTAAATATCTGATACTACAGCATTTTATCCATCCTTTTTCACATTCTTCTATCTTTACAAGAAAAAAGCATTAAATTCATAAAAATTCTCAAAAATCCGGTTTTTGGGAGATTTACACGTTTTAGGGGTCAGAGTGCCCGAAAAACATGTTTTTACAAAATATCTGTCTATGAGTCTGTGAGTCTGTTTGTATGTAGACATACATTTTGTGGACGCTCTATCTCAAGAATTAATACACGGAGTTTTTCAAACCTTTAGATTCTGTGCCACCTTCATATAAACTATGTCTGATTAGTTTTTGGTGCATAGCGCTCAATAGGTGGCACTGCTATGCTGCGTTATTTACGCTTTCCACAATGAGCATATCTCAAGAACAACCGCATGGATTTTCATAAAGTTTTATATTTAGTTAGTACTTGATATAACATGGTCTGAACGTGTTGATTACGTTTTGGTGCAAATCGCTCATCACGGACTCTGTTATGCAGATTTTTTTAATGATTTTGTAATATCTCTGTCTCAAAGCTTAATGCACGGATTTTCATCAAATTTCAGATTCCGTTAGTTCAGATATTGACTATTGTTGTTTAGTTTTTGGTGTAAATCGTTCTACAGATGGTGCTTCTATGTTGCATTTTTACGATTTCTCAACATCTGTATCTACAAATATATATAGAGGTTTTCATTAAACTTCAGATTCAATTAGTACATGATAAATAATTGATCCTGGTTAGTTTTTGGTGTACATTACCCAACATATGGCGCTGTTATGCAGTTTTTTTTATAGATTTTGCAATAGCTCTATCTCAAAAAACTAATGCTCCATCAAACTTCATATTCTGTTATAATAGACATATGTTCTTCCTGACTATGTTTTGGTTTAAAACATCTAGTGTTCTTTATTTTTCAGGAAGTATTAACATTCATAAGGTAGAAAGAAGTTTTAGGATTGCCACATTTGCAAGTTTTTTTTTTTTTTTTTTTTTTTTTTTTTTTTTTTTTGTTATTAGCGCTTTATCACACCGTTGACTCAACAGCTTCAATCCATATACCCTCACTGTTTTCTTGTGTAGTTCATTTATTTAAAAAATGTTCTAAAAAATCAAACATTTCATCTCATTGGGTGTTAGTCTTTAGGGACTTATCACGATTACGTTCGTTATGATAGCTTTGTATGTACATTTATCAGGCAATATAAAGTGGTGTTTTAGCGATTTGAATCAAATAGTCCATATAAATATATTTCATTGAAATATCGCTTTGTTTTATAAAGTATTTTTAGAGATAATATTAGCATATTTTACATCTAAAAAACCGCTATAAGTATCAAATGTGTAAGAATTAATAAGTGTCTTTTCAATGGTAAGGACTTTCCCAACTGAAGCAATTTGGTTATTGGTCTGGTAAAAAGCGTCACAGTACTTTAACTTTATTTGTGTTTTAAAATGTATCATAATTTACTCTTGAACAAAAATTCATTGCACTTCTTCGCAAGACATTCTATGTTTGAATAGGTATGTATTATGTCAAAATAGCTCTAAAATAGAGCTAAACATTAAGCATGTTATATGTTGTTAGTCAAAGAAATTTAAACAAACGCAACTGTTACATTTAAATTGACAAACTTTATTTCAGAAGAAATTTTTAGCTTTCAAATTATGACTATTGTTTCCATTTCTTAATTTTCACCAAACAACAATCAGGGAATGTAAAAATATAATTATAGTAAAGAGTATAATTCTCACCGGGAATTTTGAGGTGAAGTATTGTAGGTGTATTCCAAAATATAAATAAAATAATTGTAAGTACGCTGTAAAAAATGCATATACGTTTATAAGAATTTTCCTATGAAACTGAGTTGTCTCGTATTTTAAAAGAAACTGCAACATAAACGAAAACAAATGTAACAAATACGCCCTTGTACTGTTAAAAAATGAAATATTACTAAGAATTTTCTAGAAAACTGAGATGCATAGAATTTTTTTTTTTTTTTTTTTTTTTTTTTTGTAACTGCAAGGGAAAAAATGTTCATGTAATTATTATAAAATTTTAGTGTGCAGATAAAGTTTAGCTATTTCACAGTTTCGTAACAGATTTATGTAGCATTTAAAAAAAATAGTTTCTTAGTTTTACATCCTATATTTTCACTGTAGTTTTTAAAAAATAGTAGTTTTTTTAAGAAGAAAATCCAAAAAATGTTTTTTTTTAAAGGTTGACCTTTTAGTATGTTGTTAAACTTTAATTGCTTGATAAATAGTAAATCAGTCATAAAAATATGAAATGTATTGCAATTATTGTAAAATAATTTGCAAAAAAGTAAGATTGGTAGGTTATGGTTTTATGGCTCAAGGTCCCCAGTGGGGCATGCTGAGCCTATGCGAAAAGGTAAGTAAAAAATGTCTAATGGAGGGTCAAGTATAATCTTGGACATCGATTAATCATTCTTAGTAAAACGGAAAAATGTCGTCGGTGTATACTACTACAACAAGTATTTTTGCTGTTATTTATGAAATTTATACATACAGTTTTTGCTTCCTATATGACTTCATCAAAAATTGTCCGTAACAAAAATATCGATTAATGCTATTTAAAAAAAAAAAACATACGAAGTATTTCCATAGTTGTAAAGATAAAGAAATGCGTTATGAAAATCCGGTTACCAATCTATGATTTACTTATTTGTCTTCAATATACTTCGAGCATTAATTTTGATGCTGAAGGACTGAAAATGATTTTCTATGACACAGTCATACATTTGGTTGAAAAAATTTTTGTTTTATAAAAAAAAAAAATAATAATAATTTTTTGAACGGAAATGTAATTTCCTATTTAAAAATATAGCAATGTTTCTTCATATTTTCTGAAATAAGACAGCTTTAAGAATCGAAACTTCTCAAAAAAAAAAAAATTCCGGCCGTTTAGTTAATATTTTAGTATTTAAGAATGAAGATCTTTATTTCGCTATATCAATTACATTTTTTTAGACATGTATAATTTTGCGGTGTATAATATTGACATTGACAATCACTTTTCTTTTGAAAAGTTTTTTTATTTAAATTTTAATTTAAACATTAAATTTTTTAATATGCAGGCAATAAACGAGAAAGTATGCATAAGTACCTTATTAATAAAATAATTAATATCGTAACACAAAACCCTTTAATTTTAACATCAGGAGGTTTATTTTCAATATATGACGAGAAATTCCCATGAACTACGTATTTCTGTTTCATTTTCAATATGACGTAACATTCATCCTCCTTTTTCCATTTCATTTTCAATCTTTCATGCGCATTTTTTTCCAAATAAAAATTAGGAGTTTACGAAAAACTATTATTTTTAATTTCTTGGCAATGGAAAAAATGGAATAATAAATTATTAAATTCATAATGCAAATGGAATTTGCTATTATAAAAATATCCAATTAAAAATTTACATCACAATGTATAAGATGTCCTAAGTGACGTTGTCCCTGCCCTAAACGCAAAGATTCTCTTTTTTATATCCAGCAGCATACTGACATTTAAAAATAAAACAATGCGCTTAACAAATCACCAGATTGTTTGCTAAAAACTAACTATTGCAAATAAAAATTGTTTTGAAAATTTTATAACAGTTTTTCATTTCCAAAAATACCTTTCAATGAGTCCAGTTTTCTGCTAGAATAGCATTGTAACCAAATAAAATTTATGCTGTTTTACCATTGTAAAAAAAAAAAAAAAAAAAAAAAAAAAAAAAAAAAAAAGATAGTTTTTGCTGAAAACGCAGAAATCTTTTGTGTTTTAGTTTCCCATTCTGTAAGATATATTACCGAATTTTTACAAAGTTAACATTAAGTTTTTTTCCTATTCCGCATTTATATGAAACATTTTACATATTTAAATGTTTGGAATAACTTGCAAACATTTTTTAATATGTTACATTAACAATAAAATTCACCAAAAGTATTTTGAATAAATATATTTTTCTTATTCAAAATGGAAAATTTTGAATACATGTATCACTGTTAAAAAATAAATGGATTGCGCATTTTATTTCTTATTATGGTTGTTTTTATATATTTATTTAATGCCAAAGATATAATGCGTTCCAGAAAATGTGTAATTTAGCGAATCGAAGTTCATACCAGAAAGTCTAAATAGTAAATTCCAGTTTATTTAATAACGGAATATTTGCTATTAAATGATGTTAAAGTATCTCTTTTAAATTTCTTGTGGGAATACAGAAAACGTGCATAAAATCCAATACATCGAAGACACTTATGATATTATTTATGATGGCATGGACATTTAAGTGTTAATATGGTAATTTTGAAAGGGAATTTCGCAATTTCTTATAGTAAATCAATACTATTTTTATTTATTATTGAAATTTATATAGATGCTTAATTTTTTCAATAACTACATAATTAAACAAAGGGCTGGTTATGTATTTAGTTTAATCTCTCAAAAAATTCTGTATGATTTAATAAATTTAACATAATATAATCATGGCAGATTTTCATAATATTCTTATGTCCAAAAAAAAGGAAAGAAATAAAAACTACATTTGTCATATATAGAGTTGTTGATTTAATTCGTAATAAATACAGTGTTAAATGACAGTACAGCAAAAGAGAATTTACAAAAAAATTGACCTTTCAGGTGAATAGTTTGAGTATATTTGAAACTGATATTTTTGTAAAAACAATGTATATTTTACCAAATATTTTTCATCGATTACTGTTGCTTTTAAAGCTTAATATTTGCATTACAATTATTATTTCTATATATTACATTTATTTGCGTGAAAATCAATCATTCATCTCGAAAATTAAAGACTTGGTGTCAAGCCCTTACACCTTAAATATCATTGCTAAAATATTAGTGCATAGCCCGAAATTTCATGAAAAAACTTATACCTATAATTTTAATTAATGTTACCTATGACAATGTTATTTATAAATATACAGTTGGAAGTATTTACTCATATATGATTGTTTTATTTAAAATCGTTATTGGAATATATTTAAAAAAAATAACAAGAATATTTTATAAAATTCTTCCTATGGTGGATATAACATGCATAGTTGAAATATCTTACATAGTTTTAAAATTTTAGATTTATTGCGGAATGGCATTCAAAACGTAATGTTATACTTTAAAATTAGCAATGCCGAGGAGTCATTTTGAATCTTACCAAATAAATGTACAAAAACTTTTTTTTTAACTTCTAACAAATAGTAAAATAAAGGCTAATGTGAATAAAAAATTCTTTTGTAACATGGGATTAAGTACAATAAAAGCTACCATTCAACATAGTCATAATGAAGGTAATGTCTTAGATTAATTTATAACACGATTTTTCGATTGGTAAAACAATTAATTCAGACCGATGAATTTACAAATTGGAAAATGGTGTTTTAAATTAATCTAATGAATTTTCGTATGCAGCGTTTTCTGCAGTTCAATATATTGACCTTCGATTTATTTAGTTGTGCTGATCCATAGTATCAGACCAGATTATGTGATCGTTAAGGTTATTTGGATGAAATCGTCTTCCAGTGTTCATGTTGGAAGTGCAGTTGGAAGAGCACTGGCTACTTCAGCCAATACATCCCTGGTTTGAATCCTGGCCCGGACTTTTTACACCCACTTGGAAAATTTACTTCTGAAGATAGAGTCATTTGTCATGTTGGTAGATGAGGATGGCGTACCCTGTCCAAAGAAAGTTGCTGCTAGTGTATTGAGATGGGTTTCCATGGAATTTAGAAAAAAAATTCTTGGAATGAAAATTGAAATGGGATGCTGTCTACCCAGACTTCTCTTTCAAATTTTGAAAAATCAGACAATCATTCGTTTCCAGCTAATTGATGGCCAAACATTTTATTTCAAAAATCAAATAGATGCTAATGAATTGTGATGACTCCCGTCCTTTCATTATTTTTTAATTCGTTATTTTTCGGCTCATCAAAGATTGAAAAAAAAAGCTTGTATTTTGGCACGAAAAAAAGTATTTTTTTTTAAATAGTATTAAAAGAGACAATGAAAAAACAATTAAATAAGTTAAACATTTTCAAATGAAAATTCTTGTGTAAAATATTTTTACAAAACTTGAGTAACATCTTCTGTATTTCTAGTGTTAGATAATAATGCTTAAGCGCAGATTAGTTTAATAACATATAAAAAGATTTCAAAATTAAATGAAAAACAAAGATAAAGAGGTTATACATTTATAAATATATAAAAGAGTATATGTGTGCAAGTGTGTATATACGAAAAGCATGTATGGAAAACGCACTTTTCTAATATCATAATTAGTTTGTGTGACGTAACAGATTGTTGACGCATCACAGACACTACTTTGTATACCAAAACAATATTTACAATTGACTCTATGATGCAATAACCATAACTTGAAATTAATCATTAAACGAAAATATAGTAACATTTTTAATTTATCTTATTAAATATGACATTTTTTGTAGCATTAAAGGAAAGTTATTCTCACTGGCTGCTTTAATTAACATAATATCCATTCCACGTATATTATATATACAGGGTGACACATAAAAACTGTGACGAAAATGAAACACTATAAGCTTTTATCTGTAAGGGAAAAAGAACCCGTTTTAATCACCATTAAATGGATAAGAAAATTCTATGAAGGTTATTCGTTATGGCTTCCTCCTGCGGCGATGCAGGGAGATAGCGCTTCTGGAAAATATGTTAAGATAGGCGCGAAAAAATATTTTTGTCGTGAAATCAGCCCAGTTTTTTTCCAAAACGCGTTTCGGGGAATTCCTGAAATTTTGCTCAATTTCACAGGCATTTTATTCCAAGATACTCAAGCAGAGAAGTTTGCTTCGAAGAAGGGTTGTTTGATAAAGCAGGATTAACCATTGCACACCCTGTTTTCCTTCGAAACAGTGAATTATTATCAACGGAAGTAGAAATCAGACAACAAAAATGCACGAGGAACATGAATAAAACAAAAGTTTGACACAAAAACCTGAAGAAAATATTAAACAAAATTATTTTTTTAGGAAGACACAGTATTTATGCGTCACCCTGAATATATTAGTTTAATTTCAATATAAAAATTAACTCTCGAGTTAGATATATAGTATTTGGTGCTTTTTCAATATTTTTTTGGATACCAGTGTATATATAAAATGACTAAAAACACTATTCAATATTATTACTTTTTAGCCTTTAATTAATATAACAGTAAAAAGAACCTCATGAAAGACAGAAAATATGTCATAGAAAAAAGAAAAAGATTACACTTTACAAACATTTTAAACGTATTTTTATATTTATAAAAGAGGATTGCGTTTCAGTTTGTCAGCAAACATTTGTGATTTTATGATTTATTTTATGAATAGTAAAGTTTTCAAGAAAAATAACAAGCTGTTGCGTAACAGATGTTATCCTCAAAAAATTCTTGCAACGTTAAAAGCTAAAATAAAGAACAAAAATATAGTCGCTTTTCCATGCACAAAAGCAGTAATATTTCATGTTTTCAAGAATTTTACTTTAAAAATTGTACTTTTATTCCAAGAAGTCAGATGACAGTATGTTACAGGAAAAAGTTTTATAAATTGTTGGTTTAAGGTTTTATTCGTTACATGCACATTTATTAAGCATTTTTTAAAATTTGACACTTTGTATTTCTTTCAAACTTATATGATATTTTTGTGATGTCAGAAATCTATATATATATGTATTAATAGTAGAAATTGATTAAGAGTTTTATATAAATTCATGTAAATTTATTGTATAATCAAGTTTTCCATAGACCATATTACAAGGAAAATGTTGACCCTTTAATTTCTTCTTATACCAATGAATTACGAATAGGGACAAAGATCTAAAAAAGAGGAGTTTATATAGACATCTTACCTAAATGGTAAGATATTTTTTCTAACGCAAAATGAAGTGATCATGTAAAGATGTCGAGGCAAAAAATATAAACATTTATTCAAATGGGGATTGTTATCATTCGTTTGAAAGTTTCACGGTTTGTAATACGTAATTGGCATGTGTAATCAAGAAATGTGAGTACCGTGTCTGATTTTGGAGGCACAGAGAACATACATTACAACATCACAGTTCTTACTAAAAAAAGATTGATTTATTCAGCAACATCGTTTACAAATATTGAGGAAATTTGTTATTATTACTCACATCCATGCTATTTTGATAATATTTCCTTTATAGTGTAAAATTGACAAAAAAATACTTTTACAAATTTAAAAAATAATAATGCCTTTTTTTTCTACTCGTTAGTTTTAGGAATGTTTTACTGTTAATATTATTACATTTATTTAGAATAACTTTTCGCTAAATCAAGATAAATTTGCTCCAACTTTACTAAACTTTGATCCACTCTGACATGGTTGAATCTTGACGTTCAAATAAGCTGCCAAACTCACACTAGTCCTTCGATCTATATTTTAAGATCAAAACTTCGCCGTTAACTCAAGTTATGTAGCAGATTAAATCGTTTTTCTGTCTTGGTCCAACGTTACTCCGATTGACTGCATTCTTTTTTACACGATTTCGAGATAATTTTTTATATCGGCTAAAAATACTATTTTAGCTTTTCGCACAATAAGGAAAAGAAAAACTTTTTTTAAATCCCACCACATTTTTTTAAATTATTTAATATCTTAAAATATTTACCTATAAATAAAAATCCAATTCAATAATCAATATTCATATCCTATATAGTTTACACTCAAAACGAAATATTCTTAAAGCATACCTTATTTTTCCCTTTTTATGAAACTTTCGTGTATCTTCGTGAATGTAGAATATTACTGTCATTTCATACAATTTTATATTCTGTCAGAAACGCAGACCTCATAAAAATTTTCCAATTCACTAATGCTTTTAAAGCACTCAAGACTCTTATGGCGTTTTATTTTAAAGTAAGATAAAGTTTTATAAAATTATACGCAATTTCCATATTTTATTTTATAAAGTTGGAAATTCAATGTCATCCTTTGAGAGTCATTTTAGATATACGGAATTCACCAGTAAAACGTAATTTTGATCTACCGTATGATAAATCTATTTATCATAAACTTATATAAAGAGAGACATTACACTGGTAGAATAGGTAATTTATCTTATGTAAGGAAATATATATTATTTTACATACTTTTCAACGACAAATTACTTGATGTAGTGAAAATTTTCTTACTGTAATTTATTACCTTTATTTTACAATTTTTCCTGAAGATCTAAACAACTTTAAACTAGACAGAAATACATGTGTATCTGCATATTTTTAATGTATGATTTCAGTGACATAAATTTAAATTCATAAGAAAGTAATGGAACATACAGAGATGCGTATTCTTCTGTACTTTTAGGACACTGTTGTTGTCAACTCTACATTTAAATTTTATCTTTACATTGCACTAAATACAAGATTACTTTTATCAAAAACTAGTGAAAAAGTCCGTAGTTTTCTTCAATTTATTAGAAAAACATTCAGATGGAATAAGAATGTTACTCGACTGAATTAATGAACTAAATAAAAATATTCGGTCATTGTTTCCTATAGAGAAATCATTTATTTCAGCGCATTCTACCAATTCTTATTCTTTTTTCAGTCCCCTTTTTAATAAAATTGTATACAGACCACACTTCTAACATTTAGCTATGTAATCAAGGCTTTTGATATTTGAAAAAATTATTTGTCTTTGTTCAGCTATGTTCGCTACTCAACTTTAAGTTATTGTAACGTTCGAAAAAGATTAAATAAGATTATATATGCAGGTATCGTTAAGATCTATAGTATAGAAAATGAATGGTATTTATTAGATTGTAGAATTGCTGATTATACTTAAAAAGTAGGCTACTGACAATTTCAGGAGAAAATAAAAATCTTTTAAAGAAGATTTCAGTAATGAATCGAATTAGGACTACGTTCAACTGCATATTTTTTTTTCTATTTAAAATTGCGTATATATTTTTAATATATATGCTAAAATATTCTATCAAAAATACTTTAAAAATAATTATTCGTATCTGGGAAGACAGCAGTGTGAGAGTCAAATTCGCACAAGCCGTAATCTACAATTTCCTGAACTCTTTCCATATACTTTTCTTCCGTTCATAACTTCGTTTTGGAGAGATATATAGAAATTTTTATTTTATATGCCTGTTTGTAGGATCAAACTGCATTATTTTTCACGATTTTACATTTCTGAACTTAGTAGTTTTTGAAATATTAGATTTCGAAAATGCGTTCTTTTGTCACTCAATAAATTATGATCATGAAATAACTATGGTACTTCTAAAAGTTGCAGAATCATAAAATTTCAAAATAAGCAAATTTCAGTGCACATTTAACCAAAAGTAACAGTAAGAATTGCGTAACAAGTTACGTAAAATTACGCTAAAAATCTCGTTATGCATTTAACCAAATAATTTTGTGAATACTTTAAAAATTTTATAATCCAAAAATTTTGTGAAATCCAGATTATTAGTTCTTCAGATAGAGCATCCACAAAATTTTTGCTACTTAGAGACTGACAAAGTGACGGAGTAACAAAATGATAGACAGACTCATACGCAAAATTTTCTAAAAAACATCAAATTGTGTACAGCACCTGCTAGAACATAAAAATCTATTGAAAACCGGATGTCGAAAAATTTCATGGATTCAGTGCTTTCCTTTTCTAAAAATAGCAGAAAGTAAAAACATGCTTCGCTTTCAACGAGACAAAGATGAACTCTTTGACTATCATGACATTTTTGTCAATAATTTATTGAAAGTTATAGATGAATTAAAATGTAGCACTACTTCAAGATAATGCTTCTATTCCCATGTCTGTATAAATTTCAGATTAGTTTCTGCAAACAGCAATAAAACTTTAGACATTTCATCTAAAAAACGGACATAAATATTGTTGAAAACATGTGAGGAATCTTGGTTCGTCAAGTTTATGCAAACAAAATTTGATTTTTGATTCGATTCTTTAAATTAAAACAGTCATTTAGTAAATATAGGAACAATTATTCGTTTTCGCATCTGAAGCCTGGCCAAATTCATCTCAAAGTGTCTTTTGGAAGTAATCAGTGTTATGTTGAAACAAAGTACTACAAAGTAATGTGCAATCTATACTATTAAAATCCGACTGTATGTATGTATGTGACGTTATCTCCTCCTATCCTGTAAACGTAGAAACGTCGCGTTTGTTTTGAATTGAAGGGGGAAAATTCCTCGATTCTGAGTTGTTCATTTGTCTGTCAGTCTGCATATAACTACTCAAAAACTACCCAACCGATTCGATTGAAACTTACAATACATAATTATTAGATAGTTTTGTCGAGTCATTTTAAATTTTATGAAAATCGGATGATAGTTCAATTACAGGGACAATCAAAAGGATTCCGATACATTACGGTGAACGGGGGAAAAGTTTCAAGTGCATTTTAATGGTCTTACATTCTTTCGAACATAATAAAGTTGATATGCATCTATGAAGTATATACTATAAGATACATTCTGTACAATCCGCGGTGCAAATAATATTTCTTACTGATTTACAGGGCTACAAAAAAGGTATTCCATTGCATAATTATGTAATGAGACATTGTTTGGTACGCATTTTAATAGCATTAAACTAATTAATATTTTATGAAATTGATATACGTTACACAGGGTTACACCAAGTTATTGTCATCGTTCAGTCTGTCCGTCCGTCTTTGTGTCCACGTATAATAGAGCAAAAACTACCCAACCAAATCGTTTGAGATTTAAAATATGTAATTGTTGCATAATTTTGTCGAGTAAATTAAAAATTTATGAAAATCGAATGTAAAATTTAATAACAGGGACAGTCAAAAGTATTCCGCACCATTACGGTCAATAGGAAAAAATAGGTTCAAGTACATTTGAATGATGGTATACTCTTTCGAATATAATAGAATTGATATTTCGTGTTCTTTAAGTTTTCTGTTGATAAACCGACCAGCGTAGCGGACGAAAGCCGCTAGTTCTTATTTAATATGTGTAATTTCGATTTTAATGAAACTGTTCCTAATGCTCTTTCTACCAAATTCTTTTATCTAGAAATGCATTTTGCTATTTTTGTAAATATAACATCCTAAATTAAAACAAATATCCAAACTTGTATAACTTGTATACCTATACATATGCAATGATATTGTATTCTCTTAAAAAGTAAGATCTTTACTGTTGTGATGGCTGTCCTAAACATTTTTAACACTGTACGATAATGATATAGTACAGAATAATAATGATGTTTATTCGAGAAAGAAAATGTAGATATCTGGTTCGTTTGGTACGCGCAATATGATATGCTGATCAATCTGAAAAAATTCATATATATTAAAACATTTAAATTATATTTTTGATAATAAAAACATTACCTTTACACATATTAAAACGTTCAGTAGCTTAAATATCGAATCTGATTAAAGCTTCATGCAGCGCAGTTATGTCATGCAGTTTTATCAAAATTAAATTTTTGATAAAAAATGAGATTATTTTAATGAGAATTGTGTGTTATATTTCATTATTAGCACATTCCCATAAAAATATATCATATTGAAGTTACAGAATCATAAATCGAAATACTGTGGAGAGAATATATTCACTTGCAAATTTTAAGCAATTTTTCCCACGATGTATAACCATTAACAATTATTAGCGGTGTCACAGATAACTTCTTTTTAAAACTATCACGAATTAATTTGAAAATTCTCTTTTAATTATCATAATTGTGAAATTTTGATTTGTACTTGATGTTTTGATTGCATCCTTCGTACTAATGTTAGAAATTATTTGAATAATTATTTTAAATTTTAATAGTTATTTTTAATTTAAATACATATTGTTTAATGCAGATAAATTATACAATGATTTAATGAAACACTTTATTTTTTATCAAGCGTTCTTCATTTGAAAACATTTATTAAAAACGGATATTAAAATAGGAAATAAAGCCTATGTGCAAAAATGTTAAAAGATAGAAAACCAACGATTATAAATGCACATATAAAGTATGAAAAGAGAGCAAACAGCTGTTTCAAATCTACTATCGAGATTCTTCTTCAATGCAAAAACTCAGTGAGCTAGAGTAAGCAAAACAGAGCCTTATTTGTGCTTTTATAATCGTTGGTTTTCTATCTTTAAAAAACGGATATTTTTATAAAACCGGAAGTTTATCCAATTGAAAAAATAGAGACATATTTTTCAACAGAATGAAAATTTACATCGAATTCCTAAAAAATCCAAACTCAAAAGTCGATATTTAAAAAAATTATTTCCCGTATAAAAATTCTGAGTTCAATTTTAGCTCATAACACAGTGCACCTGTGTTATCGACTGACATTGAAATTGAAGCGGCAAAGAAAATAAATTTTTAAGATTTCGATAAAAATTCATAATCTGGGTTCTAATTGGGCTATGAACACGATTTTTAAAAATATGATAGTAGATTTTATTCTACGTCTGGGAATGTAAGTTTGCGATTCATAGAAAAAAAGTTACAGACCTTCTCAAAAAAAAACTGCTAGTAAAAATGTCACATAAAATGATTCTTCCCGTATAACAGACAGTACGGAACACAGTAGTTATTTGACAGTTTCTGTCACAACACTTAATTGTTAAATAAATATTTAGACATACATGTGAAACGCATTGTGACATTTAGTACTTTAGAATTCTCATTTATGTCGTAACTGCAGTAAATGCGACAAAAATCACCTAAATGTGACAGCCATATGTTGTGGGTTACACCACAAATATGTATAGCTTTCTGTAAAACAAGATCAGTTTGAACTAAAGACACAATATTCAGTGATTTTTAGTAATAATACACGCATTTATTTCAGTTAAAGTTTAAAAAAACTTTTTATCCATATAATTAAAAAACTATTTTTATTATTTCTAAAAATTTTACAGTTTCATATGTATTTGTGTTTTCCGTTATGATAAATGATTTGGTATTTCTTTTCTTTTTTTATTTCGAAATTGCATTGATATTCATATTGTTTATTGGATTTTTATGACATGTATTGAGGTGTTGTAATTTTTAAGATTTGATAAACATGTAAACTTACTTTCGAAAATTTTATTAAATTCTATTTTTAACTTTAATTGCTTATTTCTGTATTAATTCATTCATTTTAAAGATTGTACTAAACATTCATTCATGTTTAAAAAATTGGAATTGTAATAATAATAATAATAATGATAATAATAATAATAATAATAATAAAAACAAACTCCCCCCCCCCTTTTTTTTTTTTTTTTCTTTTTTTTTTTTTTTACTGGAGCTTAAATGTGCTGCCAATAAGAAATTAATTTATGACTATATTCATATTGTGTATAAATCATTTATTTATTTACTCGGATAAAAGTTTTAATGTTTTGCTGGTGTAATAACATTATTTCCTGATATGAAACATTTACTCATAGCATTATAAAGAAATTTTGTATCAATTTAAAAGTAAACAATTCATACAAAGCATGAAATATTTCTAATAAAATTTAGTTTTATATTAAATGAGGCAGAATTTTCTGAAGTAAATATCAAAATTACAAAATTGAAATAAAATATCTTCATCTTAATAAAAGAAAGGGGAAGAAGAGGGGAAAGAATATTCTTATGCATATAAAAGATTTATTACATGGAAGAAAAATAGAAGTGTTCAGTATTTCACAGATGAGAAATTTGCGAGATTGATTATATTTATAAATGTCAAAATACAGACTATATGGTAAAATTACAAAGTACTTGGATTTTTCATTTAATTACTCTGTTTCTTTCGATTTCCTGAAATTCTTCAAAATATTCAGAAATTCCATGAAATGGCAAAGATTTTTTTTAAGATTTCTTTTTCGAAAATAGAATGAGTTAATTTTTAAAAATCTATGCTAAGTTTTATTGACAAAAAAAAAAGTTAAAATAAAAAAAATAAACATGTATACAGTTTAAATCTTTCTTTTAGAATTACCTACAAAAAGACAAAATTGAGTGCAATCCTATGAGAAATATGTAAGCTTTATGACCCGTGTCCTCGAAAACTATCAAACCGATTTTGATGAAATATCGAATCCATATTCACTCAATTATGCTTCATTTTGCGAATAATTTTTTAGAGCAATAGCAATTTTTTAGAAAAAATTTCTGAATGTTATTAATATTTTTAATTGTCTGCCACATTTCATCTTATGTGTTTAATCTACCATTAAATCTGTTTCTTATCTAAATCACTCGACTACTTTAAGGATTAATGGGGTTTTTATCTGAATAGTACATTTTTCTAGAAAGATAATTAGACATTTCTAACTTGTGTGAATTTCTTGAACAGTTTTATCAAACACATGGAATAAGGATTAATAAGCACTTGGAGGAAATTTAGTTACATATTACTAGTCTTTGGGGATCATCGTAACACTTACCCATCATGGATATGCATAATATAAAATATGAAAATAAAACATGCGAAAACTATGTATGATATACATTGCAATTCCAAAATAAAATTTAAACGTATATTCAAATATTTTTACTATCATAGTAATGCTCTATTACGGTATTGCTGATGAACCAATTTTGACAAATAATATAAAACGCCAAATTACTCAAGAAGAACCAAATTAGGTAAAGGAAACATCCTTATAACTCAAAAAGAAATATACATATTAACTAAAAGTTTACTGCATCGGATTAAGCGTTTTATATCCAATTAAAATATATCTTTGTATTCAAATTTGAATTAAATACAGGGTCATGAAAAATTGAAGATTGAGTATAATAGGATTAGAAATATCTCAGCAAATAATTAACCAATTGACTTAGTTCTTTATGCAAAATTTGTGCTATTTTATTGTCTTTTAGATCCAATCCTTTAAAAAAAATCGAAATTTTTATATAAATCTCATCAGGACAAATATTTGGAGATTCCGAAAAAAATAGTCCCAGATAATCCAGGTTACTAAAATTCATTAGGTATTTTCCCAATATTATATAAGTACACACCAAATTTCAAGTCTCTATCTCATTTTTTTGTTAGATAAGGCGTTTACAGACAGACAGGCAGATAGACCGAAATACAGACACACAGACGAACGATATTTTTTTTTCTAAAAATATTATTTTCGGAATCTCCAGTGTCTGAAACAAGCAAATCCGTCATTTTTTTTTATTTAAAAAACGATTGCTTGATTTACTCTATACTACGTATGATGGGCAAGTAAAAAATGAGCATAAAATGTTAGAATAAAAATATAGTGAGAGGGAATGGCCTATATTAAGCAAAATATAAAAAAAACTATACATAAAATAGATACAGAAAAGAGAAAGTTAGATAAATTCCTGTGAAAAAAAAATAAAGGAACATTTTATATAATGAAAAAAGTTTATAAAACCTACTTTTGAAAAAAAAAAAAGTTATGATATATATTATGATAAAATATTACAAAATTATTTTGTCATTTTTACTATAAGTACGTGATCAGATATCTTAACCAAACACATTGCTTTATGGAACAAATCTTATTGCTTTGCATTCATAAAACGTGTTATTGCAGGAATTTCTAAGAATCGTTTTATGAATTCTAATAAAATATATTTGACATCTGTGCTCAATGTGATTTTAAGATTTAAAACATTTAAAATAATATAAACGACGCGTAGAATATTTTTATACTAAATTGTGCATTTACACTTAGAATAAATCGCCACAAATAAATTTTAGATACTGTAGCACTGGTAACCAATGGAAAATTAATAGGTACTTTTAGGTAGATTTCGTATGAAATACTACCTATTGCGATCGCTCCCATGTTGGAATTTCTGAAAATTTTTGCAGATCTACGCCGATCGTGATTTTTAGACTCCAAAACTGCCATTAGTAAAAAAATTTATCTGTCTATCTATCTATCTATCTATCCATCTATCCATCGGTCTATATCACTTCTTTATGGATTCGATAACTTCTCCAATTCTGCTCAGATATCTTTCAAACTGATACATCAAATGAAGAGGCATAAAATCTCGGTCAAGTTCGTTAATGGGCAAAATAGGACCAAGGGGGTGGAAATAGGAAGGGTTTTTTTGTGAAAACCGATAAAACACTATAACTTCTTAAATAAAATAGGTATCGAATCAGTTTAAAGTTTGTTCTACTTCTAAAAAATAGATCAAACGTTTATGCATGACAGATATGTTATAAAATTAAAAATGGGCTTAAGAGGCGAAAAAAACAGGGTTTTGGGGAGAAAAAAGTCATAACTTCGTCAATTCTCAAGATATGAATTCCAACTAATTTTTTTTTTTTTTATAAATGTTCTTAAAATTATCTAAATGCTTTCAAAAAGGCTTCCAAAAAGGCACTTTGAACTAAATTTCACTGAGCGATTGTGATTGCAAAATTGAGGAAGTACTCAAATAACAAATTGCTAATTTTATGACTCATTTTTGAAACTATTTTTGCTCTGAAACGCATCCAATTGACAGGTACTCTTATTTAGAAACTGTATAATGTGACGTATTGGTCAGTTTTTAGATAAAGGCAGAATATATTTCAAACAATGTTTTCAAATTAGCCATTTTGAACAAAATTCCCCAAAACGATCGTGATTGAAGATTTGAGGATGCATTCAAATAACATATTGTTTTTTTGTGATTCATTTCTAAAACAACTTTTGCTCTCAAACGCATCCAATTGACAGGTTCTCTTATTTGGAAACTATACAATATCCTGCATTGGTTAGTTTTTCGATAAAGGCAAAATGTATTTTTAAAAATGTTGTCAAAATAGCGATTTTGAACAAAATTTCCCAAAGCAATCGTGATTGAAGATTTGAAGATGCATTAAAATAACAAATTGCTAACTGTATGACTCATTTCTAAAACTATTTTTTGCTCTCAAATGCATTTAGTTGGCAGTTATTCCTATTTATGAACTATTCAATTTGCCTTATTCATCAATTTTTTCATAAAGTCAGAATACATTTTAAAAAAAGCTGTCAAAGTGGGCATTAGAGTGAAATTTAGCTTAAAATGATTATGATAAAACCGGCTCTTACAGGAAAATGAGATTAAAATTTCTTCAGAAGCGGCCAAATAAATTTTTTAAACTGGGGTTTTCACCAATTACATTTTATTTTTTATTGTTGAAATGAGCATATAACGAAATCTACCTCCGACTATACGCCAAGCCGACAGGGATTTTTTAAATTTAAATTAGTCATTTCAATGGTTGTCCAAGATAAATCGTGTTTAAAGGCATTGTTTCCTTACATCTGTTACCGATGAAGATACTAGAAAGTTAAAACTGTAAGAGGATTTGATGTTAAAACCTTTTAACTAATAATTATGCTTTAGGGATTTCAGGAAATCAGTTCGAATAGTGATTAAACTTGGATCTTGGATGATTTGAAATTATCATAAGTCACCTAAATAGGATATCTTTCACTGTTAAAACTATAGGTGACACATTGCACCTTTTAGGTGTGAAAGGCTTGTCTCACTGGTGACACCCCCAGAGGAGCTAAATTGGCGCCCTTAATTAGGATGAAAGGACGGCACCCCTAATCAAGGGTGTTTCAGGGGATGAAAGGATAGCACCTCAGGGCAGATAAATGGCACCCCTTATCCATGGTGCCCCAGGAGGTAAAAAGATGGCACTTCAAGGGAAAATAATGGCACCCTTTATCCAGGGTGCCCCAGAGGTTGAAAGGATCGCATCTGAGGGGAGAGTAATGGCACCCTACATCCAGGGTATCTTAACCCTTTCCGGCGCACTACTCTTTAAAGTTGGAATTTAAAGAAAAAAAATTATGCAATCTATTTTGGCCTAGAGGAGTACACAGATATTGTTTTGTAAAGATTACACTAACCATTTTAATTATACAGTTGTCGCCGAAGTGGTAACCTCCCATAAGTAAAGTATTGATAAGCGCAGTGAGAAGAGCATTGCTGTGAAGCGCGTATTACAGTAAAACATTTTACCTATTATTTAAAATCAGTAGAGTTTGATCTCTGTGGTGCTGCCATTTAGAACCCATAAGAAAGATTTAAAGTAGCCACTAGAGTAGTTTCTGAAATATTCACGGAGTTTTTGTATCTGTAAAGAGGGGCAACTTTAGGTGTTGCCGACCCGGCAACACTGCGCGTTAAGGGGTTAAGGGGTGAAAAAATGGCATCTCAGGGGAGAATAATGACACTTCTTATCCAGAATACCACAGAGGGTAAACGGATGGCACACCTAATCCAGTGTGCCCTGTGGCATCCTACAAGAAATAGCATTCACAATCTTATGGCCCATAGACGCAACCTCCACACCCCCCATCCCGCTTCTCAAGAAATTATATTGGTTTGAATCATGAAATATAAAGTTTTTACCCATTTTTAAATTGAATTCTGCAGAGAAAATTATCATGATCAGTCAATATTTTGAGTCTTTTTTTTTTCTTTTAGATTGATGCAATATTATATTTTTAAACTCAATAACAGGTGTCAAAAGAAAAATTGTAGCATATTTTTGTGACTAAGAGAAGGATAATAAGAACTGCAAAAATAATCATAGAAAGGCAGAGAATTCAAATTGTATTTTTATTTACATGGAGAGTATTTTAAGAAAAATTCAAAATTTTAACTTTTATGCAGTCCTTGCATTTCAAAATCTCCAATCGATAAGTCATCACTATTGCATTCTTAGTCATACCCAAAAGGTTTTGTTTGAACAAATCACAAAATTTACACAACCTTTACACCTACTTTCTACATCTAAAAATCACCGAGTTATAGTCAAATATTGTGACTTTGTCATGCAATTTGAAGCCTGATTTTCAATTTCATGTTTTGAATTTCTTGTAAAATGAAATAAATCATGATTTTTGACTGTCTATAACTCAGATGTTTGGATCAAAATATTTGGGTATGATTAAGAAAGGGCCAGTAACTATTTTTGTGATTGGGTATTTTTAGATGCAGGAACATTATACAGTGCTCAACAAAACTTTAGACAATGATCGATTTCGCTTCTATGTTCAGAAGTATATACCGAATTTTCATAATTCATCTGTCATGCATTGCTTGTGACATATCCTTTATTCACAAACAATCAATTTTAAATTTTATCTTTTTATACAATATATTATGGCAAAAAAAGAAATTAACATGTGGCAAAAGTATAGACAATTTGTATATTTACAGAAAAATAACTATTAATTAAAATCGAATTGCACGCACATTGTCTGCAATTAGTGCAAGAATGTTACTTTTCATCGAAGAAACTAAATGCTGCGTCATTTGGGGGTCTATTTTGAACCAAACATGTTCAACAGCAGCTCGAAGCTCAATAACAGGAGAGTACAGCAAAAATTTGCATAAACCTTAGGACATATGATGTTACAAAGGTTTTCAATTGGATCCAGATCAGGGCTACACGCCGCCCATTTGAGATCAGAAGTATTCTCAGTGTTAAGCGAAGTTCCTGTTTTGTATGCAATATGGATAGAGGCATTATCTTGTTAAAATCCATACTTTGGACCAGCTAAAAGTTCCCCAAATGACTAAAAATTGATCTCCAACGTATATATGTGGTCTTGTGTTACTTGGTAACTATTCAATAACTTCAGAGATACTCGAGCATTAAAGCAAAGTGAGGACCAAATCATTAAAAAGTCAGCTCCTTGTTGTCGACTTAAGAAGGTCCCAGGTTCTTTACGCAAGTCGTGCCAATAGTATGCCCACCGGTTTGGGCCATTTAAATTCCACATTTTTTGTTACTGAACATCATAGCGTACCATTTGTGTCCATATGACATAGGTTTGCAATTTCATTGCATTCTTGCCAATTTGTAGCAAGATTTTAAAGCTGATTGCTTTATATTTATTTTCATGCAAATTGATTTATCTCTTTCTGTAATTCATCTACAAATCTTATCCGTCGATACAGAAAGTCCTGACTTACTTTTAATGAGACTAACAATCAATATTTGTGAAAATGCCAGTTTATGGATCTTTTTGTCATATCATTTTCTGGTCACACGTGGTCTTCCATATTTATGTTTTGTTTAGAAATAGTGATCCTTAGACTATGCTTCATATTCAGACAACTTTGGACGATTCAATGCTGCTGAAATTTCTGCAACAGTCTTTACTTTCGATTTCAGCTTACCTATTTCAATTATGTCATCTAACTAAATATTTTTTGCTCGCGGCATGTTCACTAACTAATGCCATATCGATGTATACTTAAATACTTCGGACATGTGACATCATAACTTAGAAATTTGCATTTTTCCATGAGCAGTTGGCAAAAAATCAAAAAACTGTCTAAACTTTTGCAATGTGCAAATTTAACTTTTTTCAGTTAAATTAAATATTATCATATATTATAGCTATTATTTATAACCTAAAATGTTTAAAATATATTAAAAAATAAGTATAGCCATTTGTAAAACTCAAGCGTTCGTATTTTTTTATTTAAAGGTTAAATAACAAGAGTGTCTAAACTTTTGCTGAGCACTGTAAAAATTTTATGTTTTTTGACCCAAAAATAAGAGAAAGTACAAATTGAATTATCTATCTTCATATGAATATTTTTATAATTTTCTTATAGTTTCAGAAAAAATCCGTAACCATCTTTTTTGACACATAGTATATTGCTTGACATGTATTTTCATTATTTTATATACAGGGCAACTGAAAAGTATGGGGACACAGAAAAATGCCATATCCTGTAAAATATATGCCATATTTTAATCTAAAAAAGACAAAAATAAAAGAAATAACAATATTTTAACAATTTGTTCATTGACTTGTCATTTTTTTACACAAGTTTGAAAACGAAGGATCACAGAATTGACAGTCCGCTGCAGATAATTCTGATTTAAATCATTCTATGCCTTGATAATTTCGCATCACATACAATGCAAACTGGAGATTTTCTTATTCTAACTATTCTACAGAAGTCACGTGGGTTAAGATGCGATTGCTCGAAGGCAATACACCCGTTGTTAAATATCTACGCAGATTGGTGTTGAAGGTCAATGATGTTTTTGCTCCATGTGAAGGCCCCAATACTGCTGGAAGTTCCATTGAAATTATTTTGCTTCCATGAGGTCAACTCTTCGTTGAACATATTAGTTGCTGATCATTTTGACGGTTGTGAAATTTTTGGGCGTTTAAGATTTTCAGATAATAATAGAAAAAAATGCTACAAAATTTTAAAATAAGCATTTTTCAGATTTTAGTTGTGAAATATCAATGTCAAACAACGCAGCAATATTTTTCAGCTAGCCTTCTGTATCTAATTTAAAAAAAACGTAAAACACAAATTAGAAAAGGATATGTAATAAATGCTGTGTAACTTTTAAATTAGTAAGAATATTTCATATTCTTTAAAATTCTTCCAGAAAGTTAGCCATCAAGCTATGAAATAAACTATAGAAAATAAGATAATTTTATAGTTGGTAAAAAAAACAGATGAAATTGAGTAAAAAAAAAAAAAAAAAAAAAAAAAAAAAAAAAAAAAAAAAAAAAAAAGCATTTTTACAATTATATGTAGTACTTACATTTATACTGAACTTATGCAAATCCATATTTTATTGTATATATCCACACAGGGTTGGAAATTAAGTACTGTATGTAAGGTGTCAAATTAATGCCTACAATTTTTTTTCGATGTGCCAACTGCATTTCATATTTTTTTTATTTATTTTCACAACCATGTTAATAATAATAATATTGCATTGCATATTTAATTTTTATGTGTTGAAAGCAAGTGGGGAGGAAACTTTATATATTAAACACTTTATCTTACTAAACAAAATAAAAACTGGCTTTCCATAAGTATGAAACCTGATTAAACTACAATATTTGGATTCTGGAAAAACTTATTATTTTTATAAAGCTAATATGCATACAAAACAGATAATGAAGCAAATATGTCCACAGAAAAAAAATATGAACTTTACATATAACTAGGGATAAGCTAATTAAAAAAATCTGAGACTAATGGTACATCAGAAAATAAAAAGTTAGCAAATAAATGAATCTTTGTTTACCAATTATGGTGTGGTATTTGAAACATTTCCAAATCACGCATATGTATATACAGGGTGTTTCTAAACTCATGATACAAACTTTAAGGGGTGATAGTACACATCAAGACAAACATTATTAAATAGGAAACTAAGGGTCCCAAACGTCTTCCGAAGGAGATAGGCGCCATTAAAATTTAGGGTCCAAAAATTCAAATGATTATAAAATACAGAAAAATTGGTCGATTCGTTTACGGTTTTCACTAAAACTATTCTTTATGTCAGTATTTTCTTGAAAATAAATCATAAAGATGAATTAAAAAAATGCCGATAGAGGGCGCTTTAGACATTGGAGTAACGAACAACTATTTTTACCGTTATTTTTTGCATCTCATTAAATTTTTTTAGAAGCTTAGACATAAACATAAATTTTGAGCTCAAAATCTAAATCGTTGGGAGTGGTTAAGTATCTTAAACTGAACTGTGGATGGAGGTTCAAATTTCAAATGATTATAAAAAACGGAAAAATTGGTCAACGGATTCGCGATTTTCACTAAAATTGCTCTTTATGTCAATATTATCTTAAAAATAAATTATAAAGATAAAATTGAAAAAATGACGGTAGAGGGCGCTTTAGACTTTAGAGTAACGTACAACTATTTTTACCGTAATTTTTTGCATCTCATAAAATTTATTTAGAAGCTTAGACATAAACTTAAATTTTGCGATGAAAATCTGAATCGTTGGGAGAGGTTAAGTAGCGCAAACTGAACTGTGTTCAATGGGGGTGGAGAGGTTCATATTTCAAATGATTATAACTAAAATAACGTAATTTTGCTTTACTGAGCGGCGGAGAGTTTCCCTACAGTGGCTGCTCATATGAAAACTACGTGATACGGCGAGTGGTACAATAAAATTTCTCACCTCAGTTTATCCTAATATATAAAATTGGTAGGCATTTATTTGGCTTTTTGTTACTGATTTTTTATAACTTTTACATTCATACCTAATGTATTATTTAGAAAACTAAATCAGCTAAAGAAAGCTTAAAATTTTAATCTTAGTGGAAGTTTTATACTATAAATTCAAGTCGTTAATATAACAAAATATATAATTTTAACATTTTATATATTTTATTAAGTTATAAGAAACACATGGCGTTAAATTTGTTTAAAATATGTATGTAATTTTCAATAGTTTTTACTTATAATTTACGTTAACTAAATAAGAATCGAATATTTCTAGATAATAAACTGTCATGTGTAAAAAAATAATACTATGGCGTTGCCATTATATTAGATTTATATTTTATTCTAAAGAAGTCCTTTTTCTAAATATTTCCCCTTTCTTCGGTTAAACGCCTGCATTAAAAAAATCAATATTTTTATTTCTAATCTAAACGTAATTTTATCTAAAGAAATACTTTATTTCTATCACTAAAGTTTTTAATACTTTCCCATTTAAAATTTATGCAAGTTAAACGAAATATATTTTTAGCTATCTGGCATTGAAACAAAAAAGAAGAACACAAATAAGTAATTTCACAACTGTGGGAAAAGGATGTTTATAGCTATTTGATCAGTTAGTTTCAGGCAATCTACAAAAATTCTAAGCATTGTCTTTTTATCTCACTTGTTTTATTAAAAAGCTACATCTGACACGGCCTTGACATCCCTTGATTCAAAATATTTTTGTAACGGACTACCTAATTCACATTTTTTTCTGCTTGCGCCTTGGCTGATTACACGCTAACTTTTGGCAGTTGTAATTTTGTAAGTTTCCAGATAGTTCTTCTCTGATCACTTTCATCTGCGCATGTAGATAGAAATAATTTATATGGACTTCACCATCATTTTTAAGGCTTTTTTTCACTTCGTAAATACACATTTTTTTTGCTTTGGGAATTGATTATCCTACATTTGTGTTGAACTTTAACAGGAAACACTTTATCTGGTGTTCTTGGGACAGCAATGTACAGTACACTCCTGGCCAAAATTATAAACTCACAAAATTTTTTATTTGTTTACATCATAATATAAATAAGCTTAGTTTTACATTAATAAAATAATGATGAATACTTATAATAAGATGTCTAAATTTAATGTATCTCATAAATAAAATGGAGTAAGTAATTTAAATAAAAAAATACATAACTTAAAAAAAATAACATTATGTGAAACCTGGACAAAATTATAAACTCTAAGTTATAAATTTCTATATTCTGGCGTATTTCATATAAATAAATGCATTTTGTGATAAGAAACTAATAAATGGAGTCATTACGCATCCATCCATTTCAATACATCAATGAAAATTTTAATTTTTCTCGTAGAATAACATTAAATGAAACCTGGACATAATTATAAATTCAAAGCTATGAATTTCTACACTCTGGTATTTTTGATATAAAGAAACACATTTTGTGATAATAAATTAATAAATGGAGTTATTAGGGATGAATATACAGTCGAGCCTCTATATAACGAAATCCATCGTTCCAGTAAAAAATTCGTTATATAGAGGAATTCGATGTATAGAGTATGATGTTAAAAATAGTATTTAATGTGTAAATTTTGAACAAATATTATTTTTGATCTTTTTAATTAAGAATTTGAAATGTTTAAAAGTATATATAAACCTAACATTTTATTTTTTACTTATTTAAGCAGTTTCAAAAAAGAGAAAAGACATTTATTTGAAAGCTTAATGAAAATCAAATGAGGAAGACTTGCATAAATTTCAGAGGAAGAAATCTGTAATTTTTTGTTGTTTTGATTTTAAAATTACAATTGTTACGCTCTCAAAAAAAATTCTCAAATTTTAGCAAGGAATGAAAAATTGTAGTTGATATTTTCCTCCATTTGAAGGTCTCTCTTATGTGCTCTCACTGATTCATCTCTTATATGTGTAACAATTCAATTGACTGTGTTTTGAGAAGGATGTTGAAAGGTGTGTGGGAGGTGGAATGAACTTGTTAGATTTAAAGAATAAGGAGAGAAGTAATATTTATAAAAAAAACCCTCTCCACTGAACGATAAATCAAAAATAAGTGATGGAAAATGGATTCCATATGATTTCGAAGCTTTTTTAAAACTGAATAAATTAAGAGCAATTTATGAAAAAATTCGTTATATGGAGATAGATATTTCGCTATATAGAGTCTGTTTTTAATGTAATCATGAGAAAAGGGGACCGTTCTTACTAAAAATTCGTTATATGGAGACATTCGATGTATGGAGTTTCGTTATATAGAGGTTCGACTGTATTTCAATACATCAATGCATTTTTATAATTTTTTTTTCAAAAAATATGAGTAAAATATAAATATAGTACATATGTAAATTGAAAACATAAAATTATAGAGTTTAAGAAGTGAACGTACTTTTGAATCCTTGTGCAAAGTAATAATGGATACATTCAAAAATGTGTTGAACCGCCATTTTTGTGATTGACTTTGAATATGCGACTCGGCATAGATAAAAATTTTTTTTTTCCAATTTCTCCATAGTCAACTGGTTCCAGGCTGAAAGTATAGCAATGTTTAAACTATTTGTGTTTTGATATTGGCGTCAATCGCGATAGACTATTCGAATGATTGCACTCCAGCAATTTTTAATGGGGTTTAGATCAAGGCTGCGGGCTGATCAATTCAAGATATTTACATACCAGCTCGGCAGCCACTCTTTTGTGCTTTTTGTAGAGTGTATTGCTGCATTATCTTGCAGAAATATCCAGTTTTCTCCAGCGATCAACGGTCCATATGACAAAAGATTATCATCCAGCATTAACTGGTAGTCTTCCGCTTTTTGTTTTCAATTAAGAAAATTTAGAGCAATTTTTCCATTCTGAGAAAAAACAGCCCACACAATCACTGATTGTTCACCAAAGTTTCGACTAAAGATATGCCGTTCTTCAGGCTTAATATCGTTCCAATAGTATCTTATGCCACCTGGGCCTCAAAATTAATTTTCTTTTCGTCTGACCAAATGATTGTGCTCCATTATATTATCCCTGACACGTGCTGTTGTGCAAAATGAAATTTGGGTTTCATGTGATGGGGCTCAAGTTTTGGCTCAGCTTTCATTTTCTTCCATTTCATATTCGGCGCTCATTGAAGAAATCGTCTAACAATTCGAGAGCTTGCATTTAACATTAAAGTATTTACAATTCGGCTAGAAGAAGCTCCAGTACTAAATGCTGTTCATAACATAGATCTTTGATTTCTTTCTGTATCTTTGGAAGTTGACCACTCCATTTTATATACAAAAACCATATTAATAAACAATATTTAACAAAATTGTTTAACTAAAAATTATAAAAATGCATTGATGTATTGAAATATATTCATCCCTAATAGCTCCATTTATTATTTTATTACCATAAAATGCATTTATTTATATCAAAAATACTAGATTGTAGCAATTCATAATTTTGAGTTTATAATTTTGTCCAGGTGTCACATAATGTTATTTTATGAAAAAAATGAAAATATGTATTGATGTATTGAAATGTAATGATTCATAATGACTCCATTTATTAGTTTTTTATCACAAAATGCATTTATTTATATCAAATGTGCCAGAATATAGAAAATCATAACTTTGAGTTTATAATTTTGTCCAGGTTTCACATAATGTTATTTTTTTTAAGTTATCTATTTTCTTATTTAAATTACTTACTCCATTTTATTTATAAGTTGCATTAATTTTAGTTGCCTTAATATAAATATTCATAATTATATTATTAACGTAAAGCTAATCTTATTTATACTATGATGCAAACAAATAAAAAAATTTCTGAGTTTATAATTTTGTCCAGGACTGTATATTTATGATCAGATACGCTAAAACTAAATTATAAATACTTTTAGGTAGCTTTCATTACAAAAAGTAAAAAGTTACCTATTGCAGCCGTCCGGAGGAAAGCAATTCCGGAAAATTTTGGTATATTTTCACCGATCATGACCCCCAGACCCCAAAACCACCCTCCGTTCAAATGTTGACATATATATATATATATATATATATATGTACAGGGTGATTCCAATTTTTTTTTACAATAAAGGAGGGGTGATAGTACACATCAAGACAAACAATATTAAATAGGAGACCAAGGGTCCAAAACGTTTTCTTAAGGAGATAGCCGCCATTAAAGTTTAGGGACCAAAATTTCAAATAAACATAAAAAACGGAAAAATCGGTCGATTGATTTACGGTTTTCACTAAAATTATTCTTTATGTCGGCATTTTCTTGAAATTAAATTATAAAGATAAATTTCAAAAAATGCCGATAGAGGGCGCTTTAGAATTTGGAGTAACGAACAACTATTTTTTGCCGGTATGTTTTGCATCTCATTAAATTTTCTCGTAAGTTTACACTCAAACTTAAATTTTTAGCTCAAAATCTGTAATTGGGAGTGGTTAAGTAACAAAAACTGAGCTGTGTTCAGAGGGTTCAAATTTTAAATGATTAGAAAAAACGGAAAAATTGGTCGATTGATTTGCGGTTTTCACTAAAACCATTCTTTATTTAGGTATTTTCGTGAAAATAAATTATAAAGATAAATTTCAAAAAATGCCGATAGAGGGCGCTTTAGACTTTGGAGTAACGAACAACTATTTTTTGCCGAATTCTTTGCATCTCTTTAAATGATTTCGGAAGCTTAGACTTAAACTTAAATTTTGAGCTCAAAATCTGAATAGTAGGGAGTGGTTAAGTAGCACAAACTGAACTGTGTTCAAGGAGGAGGGGGAGGTTCAAATTTAAAGTAATTATAGAAAATGGAAAAATTCGTCGATTCGTTTGCGATTTAAAATAAAACTATTCTTTAAGTCAGTATCTTCTTGAAAATAATTTTTAAAGCTAAATCTCAAAAAATTCCGTCAGAGGGCGCCTTAAACTTTAGAGTAACCAACAATTCATTTTAACCATTATTTTTTGGTTCTAATTAAATGCTTGCAAAAGCATTTTAAATGTTCTCGGAAGCTTAGATTTAAACTTGAATTTTGAGCTCAAATCCTCAATCGTTATGAGGAGTTAAGAAGCGCAAACTGAAGTGTGTTCAGGAGTTGAAATTTAACCCTCTTTCCTCCTCGAACACAATTCAATTTTTCGCTACTTAAACACTCTCAACGATTCAGAATTTCAGCCCAAAATTTAAGTAATTAATGCATTTGAAAGCATTTAATGAGATTAAAAAAATAACAGATAAAAATAGTTGTACGCTACTCCAAAGTCTAAGGCGCCCTCTATCGGCATTTTTTGATATTTATCTTTAAAAATTATTTTCAAGAATACACTGATTGATCAAGAAAACTGCTGATTTAAAAATTAGTTTTAGCAAAAACCGCAAACGAATCGACCAATTTTTTCCGTTTTTTACAATTATTTGAAATTTGAACCCTCTGAACACAGCTAAGTTTGTCTACTTAACGACTCCCAGCTATTCAGATTTTAAACTCAAAATTTAAGTTCAAGTCTAAGCTTACGAAAGCATTTAATAAGATGCAAAAAATAACGCCAAAAAAGAGTGTTTCGTTACTCCAAAGTCTAAAGCGCCCTCTATCGGTATTTTTTGAAATTTATCTTTATAATTTATTTTCACGAAAATACCTAAATAAAGAATAGTTTTAGTGAAAACCGCAAATCAATCGACCAATTTTTTCCGTTTTTTATAATCAATTGAAATTTGAACCCTCTGAACACAGCTCAGTTTCTGTTACTTAACCACTCCCAACAACAGATTTTGAGCTCAAAATTTAAGTTTGAGCCTAAGCTTACGAAAACATTTAATGAGATGCAAAAAATACCGGCGAAAAATAGTTGTTCGTTACTCCAAAGTCTAAAGCGCCCTCTATCGGCATTTTTTGAAATTTATCTTTATAATTTAATTTCAAGAAAATGCCGACATAAAGAATAATTTTAGTGAAAACCGCAAATCAATCGACCGATTTTTCCGTTTTTTATGTTTATTTGAAATTTTGGTCCCTAAACTTTAATGGCGGCTATTTCCTTAGGAAAACGTTTTGGACCCTTGGTCTCCTATTTAATATTGTTTGTCTTGCTGTGTACAATCACCCCTCTTTTATTGTAAAAAAAAATTTGGAATCACCCTGTATATATATATATATATATATATACATATATATATATATATATATACATATATATATATATATATATATATATATATATATATGATTTTTGTCATGCGATAACTAACGTATTTATGAACCGATTTGAATGAAACTTGGTATGTACATTGTACATACAAATGTCTCGACCGAGTTCGTTGGCCAGCATCATCCGCAATTTTGTTTCAAAACGGCGGCCATTTAAATTTTTTTTAAAAATTTAAAATTTAAAATTAAATGCGTAAAAATTAAAATTTGAAAAATATTTTTCTTTTACGTGTTAGAACTTAAAACAAAGATTCCAGAACACTTTTTATTTTGTCAATATCTTAAAAAATGATTGAGTTATAGCACTTTGAATTTTTCTTATGGCTGACATTTTAAAACGATCTGAATTTGTCACGTAATAACACGCGTATTTATGAACCGATTTCAATGAAACTTGGTATGTACAGAGTACATACAAATGTCTCGACCGAGTTCGTTGGCCAGCATCATCCGCCATTTTGTTTCAAAATGGTGGGCATTTTAAATTTTTAAAAAATTTTAAAATTTAAAATTAAATGCGAAAAAATCAAAGTTTGAAAAATATTTTTCTTTTACGTGTTAGAACTTAAAACAACGATTCCAGAACACTTTTAGGTAGCTTTCATTACAAAAAGTAAAAAGCTACCCATTGCAGCCGTCCGGAGGAAAGCACTTCCGGAAAATTTTGGTATATTTTCACCGATCATAACCCCCAGACCCCAAAACCACCCTCCGTTCAAATGTTGACATATGTATATATATATATATAACCATATATATATGTATCTTTTTTTGTCATGCGATAACTAACGTATTTACGAACCGATTTGAATGAAACTTGGTATGTACATTGTACATACAAATGTCTCGACCGAGTACGTTGGTCAGCATCATCCGCCATTTTGTTTCAAAATGGCGGCCATTTAAATTTTTTTTTTAAAATTTAAAATTTAAAATTAAATGCGAAAAAATTAAAATTTGAAAAATACTTTTCTTTTACGTGTTAGAACTTAAAACAAAGATTCCAGAACACTTTTTATTTTGTCAATATCTTAAAAAATGATTGAGTTATAGCACTTTGAATTTTTCTTATGGCTGACATTTTGAAACGATCTGAAATTGTCACGTAATAACACGCGTATTTATGAACCGATTTCAATGAAACTTGGTATGTACAGAGTACATAGAAATGTCTCGACCGAGTTCGTTGGCCAGCATCATCCGCCATTTTGTTTCAAAATGGTGGGCATTTTAAATTTTTAAAAAATCTTATAATTTAAAATTAAATGCAAAAAAAATCAAAATTTGAAAAATATTTTTCTTTTACGTGTTAGAACTTAAAACAACGATTCCAGAACACTTTTTATTTTGTCTATATCTTACAAAATGATTGAGTTATAGCACTTTGAATTTTTCTTATGGCTGACATTTTGAAACGATCTGATTTTGTCACGTGATAACACGCGTATTTATGAACCGATTTCAATGAAACTTGGTATGTACATAGAACATACAAATGTCTCGACCGAGTTCTTTGGCCAGCATCATCCGCCATTTTCTTTCAAAATGGTGGGCATTTTAAATTTTTAAAAAATTTTAAAATTTAAAATTAAATGCGAAAAAATCAAAATTTGAAAAATATTTTTCTTTTACGTGTTAGAACTTAAAACAACGATTCCAGAACACTTTTTATTTTGTCAATATCTTAAAAAATGATTGAGTTATAGCACTTTGAATTTTTCTTATGGCTGACATTTTGAAACGATCTGATTTTTGTCACGTGATAACACGCGTATTTATGAACCGATTTCAATGAAACTTGGTATGTACATAGTACATACAAACGTCTCGACCGAGTTCGTTGGACAGAATCATCCGCTATTTTGTTTCAAAATGGTGGCCATTTTAATTTTTTTAAAAAATTTAAAATTTAAAATTAAATGCGAAAAAACTAAAAACTGAAAAATATTTTTCTTTTACGTGTTAGAACTTAAAACAACGATTCCAGAACACTTTTTATTTTGTCTATATCTTAAAAAAGTCCTTCCGGCAATGCCGGGAGGTAGAGGTAGCTTTCATATACTTATATATTTATTTATTTATTTTAAGGTAAGTTACATTGTTCAAAAATACTAAGCTGAAATTAGTGGAAATAATCTTATAAAATTAGTGATTTTATAAGATTGAATACTAGTTTTTGTCAAGACTGAATATTAATAGGAATTTTTAGAAATTAGTCATCTTTTATTCAACCTGGTTTTATTTTAAGCGATTTAGAGAGTCACCAAATTCCACGATATCATAAAGTGTATGCCATTTTTAAAGCAACATTGTGAATCGTTCAGATCATACCGTTTCAAAATGTCAGCCATAAGCAAAATTCAAAGTGCTATAACTCAATCATTTTTTAAGGTATAGACAAAATAAAAAATGTTCTGGAATCGTTGTTTTAAGTTCTAACACGTAAAAGAAAAATATTTTTCAAATTTTGATTTTTTCGCATTTAATTTTAAATTTTAAAATTTTTAAAAATTTTAAAATGGCCACCACTTTGAAACAAAATGGCGGATGATGCTGGCCAACGAACTCGGTCGAGACATTTGTATGTACTATGTACATACCAAGTTTCATTGAAATCGGTTCATAAATACGCGTGTTATCACGTGACAAAAATCAGATCGTTTCAAAATGTCAGCCATACGAAAAATTCAAAGTGCTAAAACTCAATCATTTTTTAAGATATAGACAAAATAAAAAGTGTTCTGGAATCTTTGTTTTAAGTTCTAACACGTAAAAGAAAAATATTTTTCAACTTTTAATTTTTTCGCATTTAATTTTAAATTTTAATTTTTTTTAAAAATTTAAAATGGCCGCCATTTTGAAACAAAATGGCGGATGATGCTGACCAACGAACTCGGTCGAGACATTTGTATGTACTATGTACATACCAAGTTTCATTCAAATCGGTTCATAAATACGTTAGTTATCGCATGACAAAAATCAGATATATATATATATATATATATGGTTATATATATATATATATATATATATGTCAACATTTGAACGGAGGGTGGTTTTGGGGTCTGAGGGTCATGATCGGTGAAAATATACCAAAATTTTCCGGATGTGCTTTCCTCCGGACGGCTGCAATAGGTAGCTTTTTACTTTTTGTAATGAAAGCTACCTAAAATGACTGAGTTATAGCACTTTGAATTTTGCTTATGGCTGACATTTTGAAACGGTCTGATCTGAACGATCCACAATGTTGCTTCAAAATGGCATACACTTTATGATATCGTGGAATTTGGTGACTCTCTAAATCGCTTAAAATAAAACCAGGTTGAATAAATGATGACTAATTTCTAAAAATTCCTATTAATATTCAGTCTTGACAAAAACTAGTATTCAATCTTATAAAATCACTAATTTTTAAAGATTATTTCCACTAATTTGAGCTTAGTATTTTTGAACAATGTAACTTACTTTAAAATAAATAAATAAATATATAAGTATATGAAAGCTACCTCTTCCTCCAGGCATTGCAGGAAGGACTTTTTAATACCTGAAATGTTTCCTGCGTATAGTAGTCAAAATTCACAAAATTTCATGGGAAACTTAAAATGTAAAATCGTTAGATTTAACTTGTTATTTGTATATGAAACTTGTATGTTGAAAACATCTATTGTACTAAAGATAACAATTGATGAATTGCCATAAAAAAAGTTGAGAAAAACCCTTTCTTAAAATCGTGATATTTTATAAAATACGGCCATTATTTTTTTACGTCAGTTTTTTAAACTGTAGGAAAAATACTCTTGTTTATAAAAAATATTTGATATTTTAAGCATAATGCAGAAATAAAACATAATTTAGAAAAAAAAATACATTTTTAATATTTAAAATGATAAATTTTGAAACCATTAAAAAAACTTGAAGTTTTAAGTATTGAATTTGAATTAGTAAGATAAATATAAATCATGTATGACTGGCTAAAACTGCTGAGTCATTGTTTTTAAGTAACATTTATTTTCCGAACATTTTATTTAAAAAAAATGCAAATATACATTTACTCAAGTAAAGACAGCAGAAAATATGTTATTTATTTCATATAAAATCTCAAGGTTTTTTGCTTGGTCAGCAAAATTTTACTACTAGTATTTTCTGCATATATTTAAGGATAACGCACATTTGAGAAAAAATAATAATTCGTAACATAACAGATGCTATCTCTGAAAATCCTATTTCTCTTTAGAAATACAATAGCTTTAAAAAAATCACTATTTTTCGCTGAAAATTAATAATGTGTCATATTTTCCTACATTTTATATTACTCGAACTTACATACAGACAAAACCGATGGGTGATATTAAAAAAATTTTAATGACAAAGTAATTATTTAAAACCGTTTTTAAACCGTCATAGTGATTGACTGTTAGTAAAACTTAGTCTTTCTTACATGACACGCATTTTTCATTTGGAAAATATGTTTTCCTTTTCAGATTAAAGGCTACATACCACCAAATTTTAAGAATAATTCTTTTATTTACTAAAAAGTAGACTTCGGTGACTATACTAGGCGGATATTTTCTTTAAATATAGTGGTAGCTTGATACAGAATTTGATTATTAAAGATTAGATTTAAAGATTATCTAGGCATCACTGCACAGTGTAGGATTAACCTTCAATTGAAGGGGCTGGCATACGGTTTACGCCAAACAGGTTTTTCTGGCAGTAGTTTACATTATTAAAGAACGTCAGTTTACATTTTACTTATTCTTTGTCAGTTCTTTAGATAATTGTTTTCCATAATTAATTATTAATATGGTTCCTGATCAGATTTATAATATAAACTAGAAAATGTACGTAAAAATTTGAAACAGAGAAAGGAAAATTTCCTGACGTACTCCATACAACTTCAGAATTGTACAATACGCAAACCGCTCTCCAAGTAAGTGTTAAGAAAATAATGATTCTAAAATAAAAAAGTTTTTATCAATATGTATATGGCAGGAGCATCATGCAGAAAGTTTTTTGTCACAGTCTTTAAAAAAGAGCAAATTACCTGAAAAAAATTATTTCAAAAGATGCAGCAACGAATATATAGGAATTATAACGTTTGTCATAGCGTGGAATAGGTTTTTACAGTCCAGTTTATCATAAGGTTGAACTAGCTCACTGATGTTAGCTCACATGTTGTCGCCGGTAACGATCCTCGTTTCCCTCTTAATGGTATCGCTCCAAGAAAGTATTATAACAAATAAAATAATAAAACTACTTTGTTTAGGCACCATTGTTTTTTAAAGATCGCTTTGTTATTAGTATTTTACATGATCACAGTTTAAAAAATACATTAATTAGATAAATAAACAGATTTTAATGACTTGTAAATACCTTAATAATTTTACTTAAACCACGTCATGAAAAGTCTTTGAAATTGTATAACTAAGAATGAAAATGCAAGAAAAGAGAAAAAATTAAAGATTTCATTGCATATTTTCATTTAATGCAAAATAATTTAAAATCAAGCGCTATTTTTATAAACTCTTCCATATAATGCATTAAATTTAAAAGATCTATTGCTATGAGTTTCTCTTCTCGCTTTCTAATTAAGTTATAGTTATTAGTGTCACAAATATTCTGTATAAGGTTTTTTTTTTTAACAGAAAGGAGTTTAAAGTTTTTAAAAATTTATTATTATTATTATTATTATATATTATAATTCTTTGAAGTTGTTTATTTCTCTCATTATTATTTATAAAAATGCTTAATATGTGATTTTTGTTAAGGGGTATTTTTTATATTGACATGAATGAGAAAAATAATTGAATGTAGCAGTTTTTCCTTAAAGAGAGAAAAAAACATAAATAAGTTTATCAAGTATTCCGAAAATAACCCACATTGCAAAGCATTGCTGATTTATACAGCATGATACTGGCATTTCAGTTGCTGGTATTAAGCAATAATAAACTAGAAAGAAGCAGTAGTGTACCGTTTTATAAATATTCTAGCAGTACTAAACTAGATGGTCAAAGGTTAGCAATTACTTGCGATATTTAACATTTTGTTAAATAGCTAGAAAAATACATGAGGAATTATCTTGAAACTCAAAGTGTGTAAACATGATACTACAAATCATAAATTTATGTGAAGATTATTTTTTTTCGAAAATCCATTGGAGACCGTCAACAAATTGAAAAACAACGAATATGTTTTAGATAAACCTGTCAAAACTAATGTAGCAAAAACGTCCAAACTGCAGATTATGATTATGTAGCATAATGTAATAATCTGTGTTAATTTTCATGTGGATAGCATGTATAATCGTAGAAAATTTAAGATTTTTATGGAAACAGTTCCAAATTTTCCCAATTTTTTTGTTCATAATTTGCATAGTTTTTAATATACACTGGCCTCCAAAACTTAAGGTAAAACATGTTTTTCGAAGCTCACCAGAAAAAAATGGCAGTCAGATTAAACTTCATAGTTTGTATGAATGACAATAATGAGCTTTAAAAAAACATACACAAAAAATTACAGCTACCACTTTTATTTTATAGAAGAGAATAGGTATTTGTGAATGAGAGAAAAATATGCAATTACGAAGCTTTCGTAATTTCTCGTGTAAATTTTGTTATATTTAACTATTGTTGTCAGTTTTGTTCTCAACAACCAATAGAGCCTAGAAATGTCTGGAAGAAGTCATTTGCTCGATTCATTAATGTGGCTGGCGATAGGATGGATGAAAATGGGATTGTCACAAGCCGATACTACTAGACGGCTCAATATGTCACACAGTTTAGTCCAATGACTCTGGGATCAGTGTCAATCCAAAGATTTTGAATCCAGAAAACATGTTCCAGGCCACGCACCTGTTAAACAACTGAAGAAGACCAGTCTGTAGCTCTTTCGGCCCGAAAGAGAAGACGCACCACTATGCCGCAACTCATTACAGACCACTGTGCATCATCAAGAATTAGAATCTCCGCTAAAACGAAATTTTCAAAATTCTCAATTTTTGATTGATGATTCTCAAGTAAAGGTTCTAACCTGTTCTTAGAATTTAATTATTAAAAATGTAAATTTTCAATCATTAAATGTAATTTTATTAATTGATATCGGATACAAAGAACTATTTTAAAGAAAAGGGATTTTAATAAAATTAAAGATTGTGTCAATTTAAAAACAATGGATAGATTTTTAATTGATATAGATAAAAAATAATTGAGAGCAATTGGTTACATTGTCGCTGAAATTTAAATTGATAATTAAAAATTTCAAATATGTTTTTGGTGGGAAAAACTGTTGAATACTTTAGTGAATAAGGTCTTCCTGACGACGAAGTTCATGTTTTAAGTGGTATATCACTAAATGTGCATATTGCATGCAATTTTTTTTCTTTTTTTTAATGTTTAAATACATACAAGGTGTTCAGCAAATAAGACTCCGATTTCAAAATTAATTTTCTCAAAAACAAAGATTGATAGAATTATGCGGTAAAGGGTTTGTTTATTAGGTAAGCTGAAAAAATGTTATACGGATGTTTGGAACGGTGAATATTTTGAAAAGTTTATGTTCTGATTGCAAAGAGTGCTTGATTTAACATTTTTCTTGTTTTACACTGCTTCAAAGTATGCGTTTTTTGGCGTACACTGCCATAATTTAACGACTTTTCGATCTAAATTTTTGGAATTCTGAAAAAAAAACTCCAAAAATTGGCACTGCAATCCGAAAACCTCGTTCTCTGCAAGCAATCTAAAAGAAGAATAATGTCAAGTCAAATATTCTTTGCAATCAGAATCTTTTAAAAATATCCAGCTTTCGAAACATCTGAAAAAGATTTTTACAGCTTACCCAATAAATAAACCATTTAGCACATAATTCTATCGATATTTTTGTTTTATAGAAATTTAATTTTAAAATCGGCGTCTTATTTGTCTGACACACTGTATATTAATAAATTCAAGAGTTGGTCAATTTTCGATTTAATTACACACTCGAATTTTATACATTCAATAAGAAAAATATTTTTAATTAGAATATTGATTCTTTTTTTTTAAATTTTTGCTGCAGAATTCACGAAACGTGGTGTTCCGTGTGTCCGTCCAAGGTTGGTATTTACATCACTTTCGCTCAGACTCTAGAGAAAGCTAGGATTAAAGAAAAAAAGTGAAAACTAGAAACCGATCAAATTTAAAGCTCAAATTATTAAACTTAAGACATCGAAAAGTGAGAAGAAATGGTTTGAGGGTTATGAAATTATCGTATTAATAGCAGAGGCTTTCAGGTTATTGTTAGTGTATGTTTTGGGTAACATAAATCAGCTCAATAATTTTATGATGTTATCTATATTTCCCTTACGTGATTCATCTCATATAAAAATGCGTTTGACATAAAAGGTCTCCACTCTAAAAAAATTGCACATATGCAAAATATTTTACATCAAATACATTTTTGAAAACACTCAAGATTCCCACGCTATTTTCATATAAACTTAGAATTTTATATGCATTTTCAATATTTGTTTCCATCCACTTGGGAATTCAATAATGTTTTTTGAGAGTTATTTGAAACATGAGAAACTCAACTGTAAAATAGCATCTATATCTAGTGTTTCATAAGTCTATCGATTTTATATTGAAATAAAGAAATATTTAAGTTCTCAAAGAAGCAATTTAGAGTATTTGCGATAAACGGTATTTAGCAAAAATTAAGCATTTGCCGTAATTCCGAAATTTACGTAACAAATATATTTTATTATTTTATTTATATGATTTAATGATATTTTCCTTTATTTTTGCGAGTTATATACATGCGAGTTCATAAGAATATTAATCAACAAAAACTTTTCACCTAATAATTTATATATAAATATATTTATTCATAAAGTTTCTCTGTCTATTATAAGAAAAAAATAACATAATATTACAATATTTAAATAATGAGATACACATAAGTAAAGTGTTTAGGTACGTGCGGTAGAGAAAAAGTGGGGTATTAGTACATGTCATATTATTCAACTGTTGTACAGAAAATAGTAAATGTAATTGAACTATTTAGTAGTGAATAAATGAAGCTTCAGTATATGCCATGTAACAATTTCTAGATTTATGGACATTGAAGATAATGAAACAAACCATTCATTATATTTATTATGACATGTAGTGTTAATATTTAAAAAGACGAGATGGAATGGTTTTATATGTCTGTCAGTGGATTGTACATAAATTCAATCACATTTAAATATAGGTTACGCCATGACTAGTACATATTTTACACAGATAGTTTTAATATGAAGTTCATTTTGTTTTTTAAAACAATGTTGTATAAATAAAAGACGGAATATGAAAAATCCGTAAATTGTGTTCGTAATTGCCAAAGTTACGAAACATGTGGGCATCGCCTTAAAAGTTAATTCTTTTGAGTTTTTTTATTTAAAGTCGATAGAAACTTAGGTATTATGTAAATAATTTTGTCTATATGTGAACTTTTAAATCCTTAATTCGATCGCTTTATAGAAAGATTGCCATGTATATGCACAGTGAGTACAAAAAATTAATTTACTTTAATAAAAGATTTGAAGAATAACAGTTATTTTTACGAGGGATAATCTATTGAGGGAAATCTTATATCATCCATAAAGTACTTTAGTCCCAAAAATTCTCTTTTAAATCAGTATTAACAAACGAGTGGGTAAGTGTGATAGTTGATTGCACAAAGGATTTCGTGTAATATTTCTTTCAAAATAACTTATCCTTTAACTAAAAAATCAAAATTGTTAATTTATAAATATTAAAACTTTACATGAATGGTAGCACCAATAAATTTTATTTTAAAATAATTATAAAAGGAAGTTCGTTATTTTAATCGAATTAAAATTGTTCAAACTTTTTTAATAAAATCCATAATTCCAAATTTTTCGAAAAGCCGCAATAAAAAAAATATTGCGGGAATATAAATAAAATTTTAAATTTCTAAAAACGAAAATAAAAATGTTCAAACGAAATTTAAAATGCAGAATCATTAATAAATCACGATATATATATACATTTTAAATAAAAAAGAATATTGAATTAAAAAATTATTATGAATGTCAGCTGAATGAAACTCTAGTATTATAAATCCTTAACTTGGTAAAAAATGAGAAATTTCTTTTAATTAAATAAATCTTAATATAAAAATTTCAGATTCTAACACTAGGCCTCGAACTAAGAACCATATGGTTACTAGTGCGAGGCTTTCACTGCAAGCTACAATGTCTACACGAAAAACGTTCAAATTATGGCTCTTCTTTGAAATTTAATCACAAAAATGAACGAAAAGTATGGAAGAAATTAATTTAATTAAAATAATGGACATTTTCAAAATTTTATGATTTTTGTGTGACATGAGGTAATCATCTGTAAGTACATCTGTAAGTCTCTCTCTTACATACTTTGTGTGCACGAACTCTGTGGCAGACAGACGGAGGATAGGAATGAATAGGGTTTCATCAGACAAACGAAACCCTAAAAAAAGTAGTGTCAAACAGTATCTTATTCATTGAAATCAAATACAATTGATACATGTTTTAAAAATTACTTTCATTCATCTAACGAAATCCTAAAAAAATGAAATGTCAGATCGTATCTTATTCAATGAAGTCAAATACAATTGATACATCCTTTAAAAATCAGGGTGCTATGCATAATATTTCAAGGAAATTTTACAACCAAAATTTCTCCTAATTTTTGCACAATAGTGGTATATTTTACAGAATATTTTGCAAAGATTTTGACGCGGTATGTATTGATTAAAATGGACGATCATGCAACACCTACTTACAAAAGTATAAAAGCGGTTATCAGTCTGAAAATTTACAAGATTTTTTTATGTTTAATAGAGCAGACACAATTAATTAATAAGCATTAATAATATTAACATTCAAATTCCAATTAAAATAATTTTATATGTTCCTTTTTTTAAAAAGTCTGATTTACAAGACTGCGGAAATAACCACTTAATGAAGCATATAAATTATAATTAAAACAGGATATATTGCGCTATCGCAACCTGTTCTCCCTGCATATTTCATGTATATGTATATATATATATATATATATATATATATATTACGTGAATAGAAGCTATTAAATTAATCAATCGTATAAAGTACGTCTACTATATTTTTTTTAATTACACAATTAATATGTGACTTTTGTTTTTAGGTAGCTTTCATTACAAAAAGTAAAAAGCTACCTATTGCAGCCGTCCGGAGGAAAGCACTTCCGGAAAATTTTGGTATATTT
The DNA here is from genome assembly GCA_964019185.1 of Maratus speculifer. Taxonomy (NCBI): domain Eukaryota; kingdom Metazoa; phylum Arthropoda; class Arachnida; order Araneae; family Salticidae; genus Maratus; species Maratus speculifer. The sequence goes on along the minus strand of OZ025297.1, from coordinate 173,486,896 downwards.
TCACCGATCATGACCCCCAGACCCCAAAAACACCCTCCGTTCATATGTTGACATATATATATATATATAACCATATATATATATATATATATATATATATCTGATTTTTGTCATGCGATAACTAACGTATTTATGAACCGATTTGAATGAAACTTGGTATGTAGATAGTACATACAAATGTCTCGACCGAGTTCGTTGGTCAGCATCATCCGCCATTTTGTTTCAAAATGGCGGCCATTTTAAATTTTTAAAAAAATTTAAAATTTAAAATCAAATGCGAAAAAATTAAAAGTTGAAAAATATTTTTCTTTTACGTGTTAGAACTTAAAACAAAGATTCCAGAACACTTTTTATTTTGTCTATGTCTTAAAAAATGATTGAGTTATAGCACTTTGAATTTTTCTTATGGCTGACATTTTGAAACGATCTGATTTTTGTCATGTAATAACACGCGTATTTATGAACCGATTTCATCGAAATTGGGCATGTACATAGTACATACAAATGTCTCGACCGAGTTCGTTGACCAGCATCATCCGCCATTTTGTTTCAAAATGGTGGCCATTTTAAATTTTAAAAAAAATTTAAAATTTAAAATTAAATGCGAAAAAATCAAAATTTGAAAAATATTTTTCTTTTACGTGTTAAAAATTGAAACAACGATTATAGAACACTTTTTATTATGTCTATATCTTAAAAAATGATTGAGTTATAGCACTTTGAATTTTTCTTATGGCTGACATTTTGAAATGATCTGATTTTTGTCACGTGATAACACGCGTATTTATGAACCGATTTCAATGAAACTTGGTATGTACTTAGTACATACAAATGTCTCGATCGAGTTCGTTGGCTAGCATCATCCACCATCTTGTTTCAAAATGGTGGCCATTTTAAATTTTTTAAAAAATTTAAAATTTAAAATTAAATGCGAAAAATTTAAAAGTTGAAAAATATTTTTCTTTTACGTGTTAAAACTTGAAACAATGATTCTAGAACACTTTTTATTATGTCTATATCTTAAAAAATGATTGAGTTATAGCACTTTGAATTTTGCTTATGGCTGACATTTTGAAATGATCTGATTTTTGTCACGTGATAACACGCGTATTTATGAACCGATTTCAATGAAACTTGGTATGTACTTAGTACATACAAATGTCTCGATCGAGTTCGTTGGCTAGCATCATCCACCATCTTGTTTCAAAATGGTGGCCATTTTAAATTTTTTAAAAAATTTAAAATTTAAAATTAAATGCGAAAAATTTAAAAGTTGAAAAATATTTTTCTTTTACGTGTTAAAACTTGAAACAATGATTCTAGAACACTTTTTATTATGTCTATATCTTAAAAAATGATTGAGTTATAGCACTTTGAATTTTGCTTATGGCTGACATTTTGAAACGGTCTGATCTGAACGATTCATCATGTTGCTTTAAAATGGCATACACTTTATGATATCGTGGAATTTGGTGACTCTCTAAATCGCTTAAAATAAAACCAGGTTGAATAAAAGATGACTAATTTCTAAAAATTCCTATTAATATTCAGTCTTGACAAAAACTAATATTCAATCTTATAAAATCACTAATTTTATAAGATTATTTCCACTAATTTGAGCTTAGTATTTTTGAACAATGTAACTTACTTTAAAATAAATAAATATATATATAAGTACATGAAAGCTACCTCTTCCTCCCGGCATTGCCGGAAGGACTTTTTGTTTTACTGGTGTCTGATTTTAAAATACCTTTTTCCTTTAAAAGTTATTTTTCAGACATATATATCAAAAAAATTTAATTGATTACCGCATAATTGGATAACCAACAAAGTAAAATTTTAATTTAAAATTTAATAATGTATCAAAATTTGAAGTAAATGTGTATGACATTTTGAGATGAATTGGTAAAAAATTATACCTGAGTACAAAGTAGAAATGTAAACATATTTTTAATTAAAATGGTAAAATCAATTTACTGAAGAATTTTCATTCCCGCAAAATCATTTATAAATATTAAATATGTGAAAAGCTATTTGAAGTTGATATTTAAAATGTTAAGATATTTGAAAAGTTAAATAAATTATTTACCGATCTTTATGTCTTAATAGAAATATTTAGTGAAAATATACAAAAGCATTTAATTTGAAATGGCAGTATTTATATTTTAATGACTAGCGGCCTTCGCCCGCTACGCTGGTCGGTTTATCTAAAGAAATCTTGAAGAAGTAGTTAGATAAGGTTCAGACATACATTAAAAAAAAAAAAAGCAAGTCGATCATTCAAAAAACGTTGGGAAATATCAAATATTTACTGTAATTTTTTAAGAAAAACAAAGTTTCGAAAAAAAAAATTAAATCGAAAAAAAAATTACACTGACATATTAATGCAAGGAAATTTTCCCAGAGAGAAAATTCGCCTTGAATACAATATTTCAAATTCTTTTAATTGCTTATAGGCGTTAATGCCAACATAGTGAAAAAAAATTCCATGCTGGGAATCGAACCCGGGCCATCAGTATGGCGCACTGACGTTCTACCGACTAAACCACATGGAACGACAGCCAGCTTGAAACTTTCTCATACTTAAGTAGACTGGCGAAAACATAACGATAGCGCGTTTTAAAATCGCACAGTGACATCTATTGGATTTTATATGTACTAAAAAACGTTATGTACTAAAAAACGTGAGCAGCGCACCTAATAGTTTCTTTTGTTTCTTTTTGTTACTTTTTTGTCTGTTGTCTGATTTTGATGAAACAAAGCCTATACACTGCCCGGGAGTGTGCATTCTTCATTAGTGAAAACCGCATAAAAATCCATTCAGTAGTTACGAAGATAACCTCGAACAAACAGACAGACAGACAGACAGACAGACAGACAGACAAAAAATTCAAAAATTTTTTTTTTGTGTTTCATTGGTTTTCTTTTATCGCCCTGACTCCATTTTTGTCAATTATCTTCAATGTACAGACACACCGGGTCCTACTGTTTTATTATATGTATAGATAAGAAATTGAATATATATCTATATATGAATCTAGTTTAGCAATTTAAAATTAATTTATGTAAATTGAATTTGAAATTATTGTCCGGCAAATGCATATGAAAATTTCTGTACGTATTAAATCTTTCCTTTTAGTAAGTGACAACGTCTTATTATTTCACCAATAAACACCGTTTATCCCCATTTCAAAAACATTAAAAATAATACGAATTATTAATTTAAATTAATTTTAAAAAAATATTTCATCACTTAAACAAAGACCTTAATTATGCTTCAGGTTATAGATGTCCACGAAGTATTTTTTTTTTATACAATGTACCGCTATCTTATATTCATTTCTCGCTTTATTTGTGATTTATGTTTATTCACAAATATTATATAGAATCCAGTCAAATAAAAATAAAAATTCTTATTCTTGTACGTATTTATTATACACATACATATGAATTTCTGTGCTTGACATGAAAACCCGCTTATAAGTTATCGTCAATATACAGCGACAAGGTAGCACAAGTGACTTTACAACATTGTGGAATACAACCGGGAAATTCACAAAGAGCCCCGTGACCAGTGACTGAGAGGTTCTGCCTCCGAAGCTGTTAGACGGCAAGTGCTGAGTTTGAGCCCAGTCACGGCCGGCCGTCGGCCTAAACGTTCAGAGTTATCCATGGTTTTCTTCAAACCTTGGCTTTCCTTGGCTAAATACGGGTTATGTTCCCTTAGAAAGACCCCAACGGAGGGCACCTCTTGGGCCTATATCCCTCGTGTTGATAAATGGCCGTCATAAAATAAACCAATAAACCAAGCTTCACAAAGAGTGTGCAGCGGTGCCCGTGATAGTCAAACCGACAAAATTGCCTACGTTCTCAAGCGATTAGAAACGTTGTGCTTAAGAACTTGGCCACGGAGACCCCCTCTTTGTATGACTAAGGCTTTAATTAGGTAATGTTTCGTTTATACGTTTTTCGTTTTTATGTTTAAACCAGAATGAGTTATTTATTAATGCTATAAATATTGATTTATTAATCGAATTTTTAATATATTTTCAAGTTTATTTAATAAATAAGGAAATTGCTGTATTTCGAAAGCAATAAAAATAAGTTTATTTTTCTTTTTTGTTATGTATTACATATGCTTCAATGCCGTATCATACGTGAAAGTATAAATTTTAGTTTTGTGGCATTTGTATGTATAAGTGTACATTTCAAATTCTAAGATAATTTTAAATTATTAACAATGGGACTCCTTGAAATATAAAAAGTTTTTTTTTTTTTTTTTTTTTTTTTTTTTTGTAGTTTAAAATAATATAATAACTGAAGCATTTAATGTCATATAATTTGTTATTCATGTATTACAATTGATAACCATATTATTTATTAAATAATATAAGGTACCCTGGGGTAATAACGCCACGTGAAGGTTCTACCAATTTTCACGGCTTAGTTTTAGATTGTATTTTTCAAACTAATATAGGATCTGATACAGCAACTCATTAAATATCTATATAAAATAAAATAATTTAAAAGATATGTATTCATAAAATGTAATGGCGTTTTTTCTTGACCAATGCTATTTGGCGTTAATACCCAACTATATGGGTAATAACGCCATGCAAACAAAACTATAAAATAAGATGGAATAATGGCATGTAGATTGCCCAATTCTAAAAATACAAACTCTACAGCTCTAGAAATTGACAAATTGCAATCTAAGCTATTGAAAATGTACAATTTTTTTTTGTGACTCTGAAAGAAAAAGAAAGCTGTGGTGGTGGCGGGGGGAGGAGGCAAAAGAATATCAGATTCTAAGCTACGTTTTGCTTATAAATGACCATTTAAATAGAATTATTAGAAACATTACACGGATTATTTGAATCAGTATTTATATTCCCATGTATGCATTCTAAGCGATAGAAAATATTGATTTTTTTGTGAAAGTGAAAGAAAAAGGAGTGAGGGGGAGGGGGGGGGGCTTTAACAGAATATAACACCCTGTGTCTCTCTTTGCTTGAAAAGTCCATCTTAAATATGATTATAAGAAACATTGCATGGTTTTAACCATTCATAATGTAATATTTTAATCATGTGAAGTTTTATAATAACTAGAGTCATATGTAATAAATATTTTTGTTAAACCTTAACTGCTGTTAGCGTCTCACATACCGCTAAATTTTTCAAGTTTCAGAGTTTAACTTGCAATTTTAAGTTTAACTATGGATACCGGGAAAATTTTGTTTCATTTGGAATCCTATTACTATCTCTAGAAACTTTTGAATAGCTGAATTTTATTTATAATAGTCCTGTATATAAAGTTCAATACAAAAATAATATTTGAAAAGTTAATTTAACATTTTATTCATCGTTAGATTAAGCGGTCTGACAGGCCGCTCATAGTAAGTTATGCGACAATTTTTGTCACAGCAGTTAAAGGTTAATACTATTATAGTAATCTAGTAAATAGATTCTAACCCATAACTCCACACTAATGCGGATTCTCCAAACCTAAAGTTAAATTGTCGACGTTTAAAAGAGCATGCTTTAATAAATTTTTAATAAATTGAATAAAATTTTTGATTAAAAAATATTATCCCAAAGAGATCTCTTATTCAATTTTATACATAATTCCTATGGTTATATATCATTATCTCTATATTAGCAACAAAATTAACCTTTAACTGCTGTTAGCAATCTGACTGAACACTGTACCCCTTACCTCCCCCCCCCCCCAAAAAAAAAATAGCATTTAACTTGTATTTTCCAGTTTAACTATAGTTACAACTGAAATTCTCTTTCGTTTTTTGAGTTCTCGTATTATTGTTAGAAATATTTGAATAGATTAAATTTAATTAGAATGAATTCTGTACAAAAAGTTTAGCGCAGGAACAGTATTCTATGATTTTTAATCATGGATCCCATTTTAACCTTTAACTAATGTTACCGGTCTCGTAGACCACTATTTTTTACTTAATTTTTTAGTTTAACTTGTAATTTTCAGTTTAACTGCAAACACTACCGAAATTTTGATTCATTTAGAATTTTAGTACTATCACCAGAGACTAAATAGGTGAATATTAAGCATAATACTCTTGTATAAAAAGTTTAGTACAAAAACACAATCCTATGAGTTATTCCCGCCTTTTATTCATCTTTCAATTTTGCGGTCTCACAAACCGCATCACATTCATACGTTACAATTTCTGTCACATCAGTTAAAGGTTAAATTTATAAAGTTTTGAAAAACCAAGCGCTGAGAAAACGGACAGTTAAAATTTCGAACCCAACTGAACAATCCAGTGGAAATTTAATAGAAACCTGATTTTGAAGATGTCCGAATTTGAATCTCGAAAACATTTTGATATAGTTTTATATACAAGAGCTGAAAATTATTTTTTACATTAGTAAAATAATAATAATAATATAATAAAAAATAAAATAGAGAGATTATCTTTAAGTATTGGGCACCCCCCCCTCACCATTTCAACAATCATGATAATGCTGTCCCATATTAATATATAAACCCCCTTCGGATATAGTTCGGCCACTGTTGGGAATCAACCGGGGTAATAACGCCAATCCCTGGCGTTATTACCCCGGGATACTTATTGCGCATAATCCTAAACTACAAATTATCTCGAGAAGATATCCAAAATCATCTACAACAATTTGAAAGTACTTGAAATACACTACAAATTTATGTAAGAAACAAAGTATCTCTGGATAAAAAATATAGTCCTCAGATCAAAAACCTTATCTCGCAAATTTTAGATCAAGCGTTAATTTTAGTTGCTTGTAAAAACAATAAGACCTAAAAATGAAACAAATTAACTTGAAGCTGTTTTTTGCGATTTATATGACTCAAAACCCTTCTGCGCAGAGCACATGGGTGTCATTTACCTGATTATTTCATAATTATGCAAAATATAAGCACTTGGCGTTATTACCCCGCCTGGCGTTATTACCCCAGGGTACCTTATTTTGAAAAAGGCAGATTGGCGTTGACGGGTAAAAGAGTTTCGAAAACAGAGATAGTAAATTGATGGGCACGCAAAGTCATAGCAGACATGACCTCATAACAGTGCAACTGAAAAGTTAGTTTTCTTTATCCAAAGTCAAACTAAATATGTATTCATTTGAATAAACATGCCTTTTAGTTAAATGGCAGCGATCCAAAAGTAAAATGGTGAATAACAAAGTGCTTTTAAATATAATTTTTCAATTAATTTCCAACGGTAAAATTACCCTCGAAAATATTGTACAATAATTAAGTGAAAATATTCATTTTGATACTTAAGCTTAAACCAGAAGAGTGAAATTTTTACAAGCCCGGAACTGAACCCGGATCCCTAGGCTAGCGTTCCAAGTCTCTACCATTAAAGTTCAAAGGTGATACTCAGCATAAAATCTTTCTCTCTCTCTCAATTAAATTATGGCAAAGCTGCGAATGATTAATTTTCAACAATGAAAAATCATTCTTATGTGTTCAGCTATCCTGGGCTTTATTTTTTACTCCCATGTTTGTCATATGGTTCCATGATCATGAAGACACTTCTAACTCGTACTGCAATTACAACGTAACCAATATTTAAGAGTGCGATACCAAGCTGTATATTGACTTCTTATCTTAATGGTAGCCTTAAAGCGCTAAATAAGGGATCTGGGTTTGACTCCTGGATTGGCCATTTTTCACTCTGTTAGTTTCCACTTACTTTAATGTATTTAAAAGCATGTTACTTTGTTTTAACTCGTTTTGAATTAGATTATATAAGGGTTTTTATAGATCATGTACGGATGTTTTATGATCTTTTTTCGACAGGAACTGGTCTGTTGGTGGTTGAGAAATTCTCTTTTGGATCATGAGATATGACTTTATGTACAATAAACAGTTTCGTATTGTGTCTGTAATGGTTTTTATAATTTTTTACAATTAAATCTAACTTTTGCGATTTCGTCTGTTTTCTATCAGTTTTTTCAATTATTTTACTTGTAGAATATTTATTCAGTGCTTTTCACACATTTGTTCAATAATTAAATTTTATTGTTTTCCTTGGGAAACTGCAATTACATATGTTTTTTTTTCCATTTTTCATTTCTGCGATTTCAAAATAAATAATAGTTTTAATTTTACAGACGATAATTTTATTCATAAAACTATTCCGATTTGAAGCTCATAGAAGGAAGGGTCGGAATTATAGAAATGCGTAGCATCTTATCGTCGTTATTCATTTTTTCTATAAGAACCATCTGTTGAGTAAAAACCATCCAATCGAAGCGTTTGAAATTTAAAATCTATAATTGTTGCGTAATTGTGTTGAGTCATTTAAAATTTTATGAAAATTGGATGTATAGTTTTATTACAAAGACAATCAAAGTTACCCCGTTGCATTTGGGCCACACAAAAGTTTTCCATTAGATAATGATATAGAGCGAGCATTCTTTGGAGTGTATTCTACTTATGTAAAACCATTTCACATTTTATGAAATTAATGTACATTGCTGGAGCTTACTACAATTTTCTTTCAGTATTATAGAAAGCAAATAGTATTTAGGGACACAAAAAACATTTCGCCCATTTTACTATATCCCATGTACTGCTTGCTATTATACAAATATCTGAATATTTTTCAAACTTCGTTATAATCCAAACACACATCATTTGCAATATGAGTAAAAGAAATCACATCACTCCCTGTACCAGAAATGGAATAAAGTGGGATTAAATTTATAACAATATCAATTTAATTATATCATAAATCAAATTAATAAACATATGCATTTATGAAAATATAAAATACAAGAAAATTTGCTTGCCTTTTATTTATATTTTTGTTAAGAAAAAATATATATAATACAAAAAAGCGCATTTATCTTGTAAAACTAATCGTGCGTTATTAAACTACATTTAAAAGTTTTTCCTTCTTACATATCCTAATTCCTTTTTAAAATACCTTCTCAAAATATATAGCTCAAAATATTTGTTTAAGTTGCGCATTACAAAGAATTTTCCAAATAAATAACATACAATTTTTTTAGGTTTTTTTTCTGCATTTAATATTCAATTATTTCATAAATTGTTTTTCTTTTTCCAATTAATGCATAGTTTTCAGTGAAAAAACAGTAAAACATAACAAATATATAACTAAAGTTCAAATAAAATATATTTTATTTTATGAATCTGTTAAAAGTATTGCATTGAATCCCTAAAACGGAAGTATAATAAAGAAATAATCCATATTAAGCAGAACATACAGAAATGATAAAACAAAATAAAATAAAAAGAAGGATACTTTCTGGGGAATAAAAATTTGCATATAAAGTAAAAATTTATAAATGTAAATGCGTAAAATGTGTTTATGATAAGCGTTGAAATGAATTTTACGGTATAAGTTTACAAAGAATCCGTTTTGTCGTATTTCTCATATTTATTTGATAATGTACACGTACGCAAACGGAAAACCTTAAAAACAAAATTTACTTTCTTTATATTATTAAACATATTATTAAAAAATATGTAAACTTATTTTTTAAATAACATATAAATGAAACTTAATTTTTTGATACATCTGTTTGAAATACAATTTTATGAGTTAAATAAAATATTTAAAAAAACAAAATAAAAAAGACAAAACTTTCGCCTTTTTATGTTTTTTCTGTATATTTATTTTATATTTATTTAGATAAACGAAAATGTTCTTTATTTTTTAGCACAATCATCGATTTGTACAAAAGAAACTTTATTTATTTTTCTCGTGTAAATGCCTCTTCTAATGCATTGTGTAGTAATCGTATTTTTCACATACAATTTGAAATGTCCCTCATATCCCGTAAAGCATGGTGATGCCACTGCAATGTCGTTGTGAAGTTACATTGTGACTTTGTGACCATCGATTGTCGATGTGACGTCACGTGGCGTCGATGTGAAGTAACAGCGACTAAAATGTGAAGTCGTTATGGCCGCTTTAGAGCTCTTTTGTGACGTTTCACAAAGTGGTCACAATGTGACAAATTTGTGAAAAATGTATCATTTGTGACTAATTTGACATTAACATTGTGAGACAAAAGCGACGATATTTAAATTGCCAGAAACATTTTTTTAAAGTAAATAACACATTTTGAAGGATATTTATAAATTTCTAAAGATTTTTAAGAAAGTCACATCTCAGTCACAATGTGACGTCACTGAGTGGTGGCATTTTGGTGACAGATGAGATGTGAACAAAGTGACTCACAGTGACGTCACTGTAACCATGCATGCTATTAGAGTAGCATGCATGGTCACATCACTTCAGTGACCAAAATGCCACCACTCAGTGACGTCACATTGTGACTGAGATGTGACTTTCTTAAAAATCTTTTGAAAATTATAAATGTTCTTCAAACATGTTATTTACTTTAAAAACATGTTTCTGGCAATTTAAATATCGTTGCTTTTGTCACAATTTCGTCATAATGTTAATGTCAAAGTAGTCACAAATGACATATTTTTAAAAAATTTGTCACACCGTGACTTCACAAAGTGGTCAGAATGTGACGCCACAAACGATCTCTAAAACTTCACATTTTAATCACTGTGATTTCACATCGACATCACGTGACGTCACATCGAAAATCGATGGTCACAAAGTCACAATGTGACTTAATAACGACCTCGCAGTGACGTCACCATGCCTTACGCGGTTGGATAAAAACATTCATATATTTCATCGAAAATAGTGAAAAATGACTTGAAATGTTAAGTATTTTAAAAGTAGACATGGCATGTATCACACTGGATTTTTCGAAAACGAGTTATTTTGATGTCAAATAATAGGAATTGAGTACAATAATAATTTATTGCAAAGGTAACATAGTAAAAAAAGTTAACATTGTATTTTTCGTATTTAGCGAAATAAGATTAGTGAAGAAAATTGATAGTAAGTAATTAGATTAATATAAGTAAACTTTATTTATGGTAACAATTTCACTGTATTTAGTAACTTCTGGAGCTTTTATGGATATATGGATTAAACTTCAGCTTGATGAGCATACGAGCAGGTTGCTTATTCTTCAACAGATTTGATCTTCTATGAACTTGTTGAAACATCATCAAGCTCGTCATCAAACTCATAATCATTGCTAGTTTGGTTTCAAAGACATCAGATTCACCGTTCTCTTCTTCTGGGTAAATAATATCGTCTACATTTTCGCAGTCAACCCTGTTACAATTTTCGGAAAGTGCAGTCAGATTTTATCAATAATAAGCCTTGCTGCACTTTTCTTTACAGCTACATGAGTAAACACGCAGGAAGGATTCAGGGGCTTGATTTTTGCACAAATGAACTAGATGAAAGAGATCGCCATACCTGCGAACTCAAACCCATTCATTAGGGGGGAGTTGTTTTCCAGCCAAATTTGTATCTGATAACACCAGACTGAATGATGTTGCGCAGCCTCTTGGCAGCATTGGGGGTAACCTTGCAAAATGAAGTTTGCTTCTAGTGGTAGGATTAGCGAACAATTTGAACCGCAAAATGTTCCGTGTCTGTATGTCATCGATACATATCTATGTGGAAATTTTTTTCAAAAATGCTTTTTTTTTTTTTTTTTAATTATTAACTGTCGTACAAATTGTAAATTTGTCATTTATGATTTTTTTTAAAAAGTATAATTGTAAAGGAGTTTTGGAAAACTAAATAGAATGTAATCTGTTTTTCGACAAATGCAAATAAAGTTAATATAAATAGTTCCAAATTTTAAACTTTTTCGAAATTGCCGTATTAACTTACTTTTAGGCAAAAAAAAGAAAAATCCATTATAATAGTCATATTTAACTGTTCGTAAAAATAATAATTTGTTTTATAGAACATTTTTGAAAAGATCTCGTAAGCTCATTTTTTACACATATGTATATATATATATATATATATAACCATTAGATAATACTACAAATAAACATCAATATATGGAATAACTTATTCAATAACAAACTATATCAAACATTGGAGTTGGCAAAAGTTGGAACAATATTGGAAATGTGGCATTTAGCTCCTTTTCAAGGGCAATGCAAAATAGACACATTAATTGTGATTAATTTCTTATTAGAAATCAGATAAACATAAAAAGGATTTCTAATCGCAATTGAAAACATAGTTCAAAGAAAAATATTAGAAAAATAATAAAACAATTAGCGAGCTACGCCCGCTAGCTGGGCCACTTTTTCCAAACGAACCTCGATTTTAAGCAGTATTTAATAAGCAAAAAAATTCATTTAATAAGCAAGTCTTGGAGTTCGAATCCTCAAGCACAAAAAAAGTAAATTAAAGAGCTATGGTTGTTATGCGCCCATTATCCCTTTAAAAATATGTAATTTCGCACAGTGATTTCGGCTGCTTCTACGTGCCCACCGTGCAAAGGCGGCCCACCGGCCTGCCACCCACCGGCGCTACGCGCCATGGTCGCCATCGTCCCGTTAAAAATATTTGGTTTTGCACGGTTGGCGCTGAGCGCCCATAGGACATTTTCTCGTATTTTTTGGTTCATCAGAAGCAGACTTTTACGCAGATTCTGAATATGTAATCAGTTTTATCTACTTTAAAAACTGTCTGTATGATGGTTTAAGAAAAAACGCGCAAAAAAAGTTTCGGTATTAAAAACTGCAAAAGACTGCTATTAAAAAAAAAAATAAGTAATTTCAAACAACATAACTAACAAATAATTTTTGCAGCTCGTTTTCCGTTTGTACTAACAAAAATTAGTATTAATCGCGTAAATCTTAGGTTACACAATATTCGTGTATGCTACCAAAAAAAAAGTATGAAAATAAACCGTGTTTAACATTTTTTACCAATTAGTTCTTTTTCAAAGAACCGAAACGAAAGAAAAAGTCGTTTTCCCGGGAGAAAAAAGAGGTTTTCGGCTGCTTCTTCTTTTAGCCAAAGGGGAAAAGTTCAGGTCATTCACCGCAAGGTGGCGCAGTGTTCTGCCTCAGAGCTCCGTTTGAGCTCCGTTTGGGAAATTAGACGTTTTCCGTTCCGATTCCCGACCGGTTTTTAATTCATAACTTTTTTAATTTTGGTCCTACGGTCTCGAAAATGCCCGAAATGACTTTCCCGGAATTTTTCGAATCGAAAGACACCTCTCGCGACTTCCAACTCGCCCGCGTTGTGAACTGTAATCGGCTTCAAGCAGACAGACAGACAGACAGACAGAGGCGCACGGATTTTATTAGTATAGATAATTGAATTATCAAAAAGATAAGCGATAAATCGCCACCACGTGACATAATTTAAAAATTGCATCCTCACTTTGCCAGTAGTTATAGCTGACAGTTAACAATGAAAGTTATATCAAAAACCTAAAAGATATAATTAAAAAAACTATTATTAAAAATAATTAATTACAAAGCATTAGTAAACAAAAATGTTATGAGCTTAATGAAAACAGTTTAATTATTTTATACTAACAAGGAAGGTCTCCATTGGGGGCATACTCAGAATTTTTTGAAAAAAATACGAATTAAACTACTCATGTAGGTAATAAAGGATCAGTGAAAATTAGCGGCGGAATTACATTATTACATATGTAAAAAAATAAAATAGTTTGGAATAATTGGCGTGAAAAGCTGAAAGCGACGCGGGATTTGGCGTACAGTGCATTTCCTCGCCAAAAGCAGACGATTTTAACGAATCTGAAAATTGATTTCAATTGACTTCACTGTTAAAAATCTGCAGCATTTACTGCAACGTCACTCCACTACTTTTAAAGAATATCTTTCTTCTGACCAATGAGAATGCTCCATAGCACCGTGAATTGGCCGTGTCATACACTGTTAAAAATCTGCTGCATTTTGTTGCAACGCACTCCTCCGCTTGTATATAATATCTCTTTTCCAACCAATGAGAAAGCTCCATTTCACGGCCAAGTAACCGTTTTCTATGCAAGCAAGGGAATGCGTTGCAACAAAATGCAGCAGATTTTTAACAGTGTATTTTTCAATTTGGAACAATTTTAATCAATTTAAATTGTGTTTTAAATGATAAAATATATTAATTTCATTTTGTTTAAGTACGTATAAACGTATGTGACAAAATTACACTTAAAGTAAAGTAAAAATGCAAAACTAAAATTACTTAAACTAAACTTATTTAAATAAATTGAACATAGAAAGTTTTTTCTTTAAAAAGTATTCGAAGCGTAAAAGCGTATTTTTCAAAATTTCGTTTTTTCGCCAACCGGAGATAAATCGCCAAATAAACGAAATTTTTATTATTTTTTTACGGACGTTATAAGGAGATTCCGCCGAAATGTTTTTTATAAACATGTATAACTATATGAGAAGAACATTCTATAATTTTTTCAGATTTTTCTGAGTATGCCCGTATGGAGACCTTCCTTGTAAGAACAAGTTTCAATTAATATCGATGAAAATTCACTTTAAAAACGATTAATATCGATAAAAATGTACTTTAAGTAAAATAAATACGAATATACTATACAGTGCGCCATCTATTGTCACATTCGTTAGTAATTAGATTTTATTAAAAAGTAAGAAATAAATAATGACATTCAGATCCTATATATATGTGTGTGTGTGTATATATAGAAGATTCTATCCAATACGGAGTCAATTATTATCCATAAATGTTATACAGTCAATTTACAGATTTAAATGTGTGAGATTTTTTTTCTTCATTCTGGACGACTACACTACTTATTTGAAAACTCCATGTAATTTTGCTTCAAATGACATGTGGGAAATCAAATGCAGTTTTCCGTTCTACACGCACTGAAAACACATTTAAATAAATAAATATACATATTAAATGCTGTTTGAATTATTCAATTACAAACTGTTTACATTTCCCTAGGATTATTTTATATAAATATTTACTCAGAAAATTATCTGTAAAAAAAAAAAAAAAAAAAAAAAAAAAAGAAACAGATAAAACTTTTAATTTTCTTTTTTTATCAAACGATTATTTAATGAGATATTTAAAGTAAACACTATGTTATTTGTTTCCAGGATTTTTTTTTCTAGTGCTCTATAAAAAAAAAAAAAAATTAGTATTTCATGTTTAAGAAAACTTTATTTACACTTTATTGTTATTACATAAAAAAATGCTTTTGAACAAAAAAAAAAAAAAAAAAAAAAAAAAAAAAAAAAAAAAAACTTCTATTTTATTTTGTAATGTATAACAAGTAAAGAAACTATAAATATTTTTTATGCTCTAATACAAGCTAAAGTATTTTCAGTCAATCAAAAACCTTAAAGAACTATTTTAAAATAATAATGATAATAATAATAATGCAGGAGAAAAAAGTTGAGATTTATCAATATATCTTTGCAATATTCTTTGTGAATTGTACTTTATTTTAGGTACAGTAACTATATATGATGGATTGAGTATAGGTTTATTAGAATAAAAAGTAAAATTGTATATTATTGTTAAACAGGACATATGATTTTGGGTTGCATTCTTGTGGCTTTTTAATGGGTTGTGATTCAAATTGTCATTAGAAACATGAAGAAGATGACTTTAAGTTATCTATATAGAGTGCATCTATGTATGTTATCTATCGTAGACTTTTAATTTCTTAACCGTTGGTTGTAGACATGCAATTCTAGCCAGAAAAGTAATAGATATGGTAAATATTCGTGCTGTGTAATTGTTAAAAATAAAAAATCAATTTTATAAAAATTACGAAATCTAAATTTTATACTGTCCCCTAATGCCTAAAGTAAATTTAATAAAATATTATACATATCATAATAGGTATATCACACGCACAAAAAAATGATTTCTAAATCGTAAAAAAAATGACTCAATTATTAAATTTCAAAGTTAGAGATATGCTCCCAAAGTTAGAGATCCTCACTTTGTTTTGATGAGGGATCATTTAAAAAAAGGAATTAAAGTAATTTGAGATTGGAATCAAGCTGCCAAGTCATTTTTATGAGTTTTATCCGATATCGCCAAACAGAGAGTTATTTCATCTAAAAATTTGAGATAACATTTATTTGGCCATACAACATTAAGAAAACAAAGTAGGTATTGTTTGTCACCGCAAAGCAACCCCTGCCCCACAACCAATTCCTTTAGAGGTCTAAGAAACTTTTGTTTGTTAAGGCGGGACTTAGGGTGCAGTTCATTACGTCAGATCATGTGATCTCCGGAGATAAAATCTCGGGAGAAAGCTGTACTAGCAAAAGGCGTTATAAACAAGGAGATGTCTCTTCTTATTGGGTCGGCGTTAAATCATGTGATATGATGTTATGAACGGCTTGCCAACAATCGAGAGCTTCTAAGGCTTCTAATGAAGTTCTCCATCCCCTCCTCCTTTTTGCACATGTATCAGGTGTCTATTTTTATTTTTCAAAATAGGAGTGAATAGAGTTTGTTTGGCTAAATGCTAATCTTAATGACTGGGTTCAAAGCAGCCCCAAATAGAACTTCGAAAAATACCCATCTCAGTGTAAAAAAAAAAAACTTTTGGATAGTAGAACCATCCCAGAGTGCTACACTCGGCTTTTGAAAATGAACAGTAGACTCGATATCAGTAAAATAAAACATACTCATTAAAAACTAGATAAATGGCATTTGAATGCACTCAACCAACCGCTCTAAAAGGAGCATAATAATCGGAATTATGCAAGTAAATTAGTACCGCAGCGCCCCATGTTCGAGATACAACACGAACCACTAGCAGTGGAAACAATAGACAACGATGAGATCATATTGGCAGGCAATACATACACGCAATATGACAAAGAGATATTTATTTATGGTGAATGTTATGGAATACCAGAGCTGCTGAATGGGTTTATTCATAACGTTTTCCTAAGGACTGACGTCCAAAGCAGAAACCTTTAATTGATACCTTGTATCGTCCTAAAGCGGTCATATTCAATATTCTACCCACAGGCCACATGTGGCCTAGTGACTTTTCATGTGTAGCGCGAGGCACATAATCATTTATACATATATTTAAAATTAATTTAGCTGTAAAGAGAAAGTACTTAAGCTTTTACTCACTGGGGTTTTTTTTAATATTTTCTGAGGACGACAAAATCTGTTGCATTATTTATAATTAATTGATCATTATGTTAAAATATATTAAATGTCGTTTTCTTAGTCAAAGGGTATTTTTAGAAGAAGTCTTGTACGTGCTCCAGTGGTTGATATACTCCTTAAACTTCAACAATAATCAAACATTTTTTCAAATTAATTTTACACTACATATTTCTATAATTTAAAAAATATGTAGTCTTTTTGCATCGAAAAAAGACACATTTTATAGAAAAATAGCATTATTAAAGACATTGACGTCATTAATTTTTTTTTTTCTTTGAACTTGAAATTTCTGCATTTTAATTTATATTTTACATTTTTATTATAAAGAATAATGTTTTTTATAAAACTCCACGGCCTATTTTTACACTATTTACAAAAAATACCTACCACGAAGTTTATTGTTTGCAAATAGTGGAATTGTTTTAATTTTTTATTTTACGAGACAAACGTTCAATCCTGCTAATAAAATTATTTTTGTTAAATTGCTTTGTTGCACTAGTTCTTTTATTATAATATTTTAAATAGGCTTTTTAAAACGTGTTGCGGCTCACTTAACGTCGAAAACTCTTCTTTAGGGCCAGCCTAACGTCACAAAAGCCTCTTTGCGGCTGGCGAAGAAAAAAGGTTGACTATCTTAGTAGACAATAGACTGTCTTTGTTTCACACAGTCTAGGATAAGTAGATTGGCAAGGTGTAATGTTCGAGAAACACCGGATGCGATGGTGATATTCGCCTTTTTAAATTCACAACTGAGCACGGCGGAAATAACTGAGGCATTTGGATATAATCATCGTCATGTCTGGCATTTGTTACATGTACATGGTGCGTATTCATAACATCCGACGCTTGTGTAAGCATTGATACTGCGTTACCATGCATGACGGTTTGATTATCGTCATTTCATGCTGAACACTTTTGAGGAAAATCCGTGATTCCTTTGTGACATTCTGTGGAGAGATATGTAGATGTTTACACGGAGTAGTAATATGAATGTGCACTGTTCATTACTGTTCCTGGAAGACCCTCACCCCCCCCCCCCCACACACATATCTTTCGGACCGTACGACGCCTGATATGTTTTAAATGTTTAACTTGAACTTTAGTATTTTCTGCTTCTCATCATAAATCAACAATAAAAGAATAATAAATTAGTCTGGCCTACCTTGGTTGATTCATAGGTTACCTGAACGGCGTTATCCTACTTGATAAAAAATTCACAGCACACACTTTAATCCAACAGCACGGGCAAAAGTCTTTTGAAAAGCTATATTTTCTTGAATCACTACATTTAATAAAATTTAAATAAAAATATTAGTAAAAAGACATTTAAAAATTACATGAACATTAGTTTTGTTGTTGTTCTTACAGAGGAAAATAGAAGACTGACAAAGAAATGAACTTTCACCCTGACGTCACATCGATTGCATCACTAAGTTGAAATGCATAATTATAGGGGAAAAACAGTCATTATTATTTAATAATAAACTCGATTACATATTGGAAGTGAAAGTACTTTGATTAAATGAAATAAGATACATGTTTATAGTTTCAGTAAATTATCATATGTCTGTCAGTATGTTGGCCAACGAACGGGTGGTGCGGTATATGGACACATTTTCTAGTCCATTTTTGGACCCATTTTCTAGCATGGGATCGTTACCAGCACTAGCTACAAAACACATTACGTGACTGGTATTAAATGCTGCCTCTCCAACATACATGGTAGGTGTGGTTTCAACATGATGGTTGAGACATAAAAGATCGATTAAAATAACATATTACACCTTGTGTATGGGTATTTGCATAGTTTCTGTGTTTGAAAATGCATTTATTATTTTTTTATGATTCAAATGTTAGAAATATGGAAAATTATTATGTTTGAGCACATTGGGAATTAATTTTTTATGCATGCACAATTGAGTGTTGTAAAATAAGTAACCATGTATTATTATTTTCAACACAATCCAACTGATTGGTAAAGTAATAAACGAATTGAGTAGTTTCCAACTGAGCGAAAAATGGCCCAGGCCGGGAGTCGAACGCAGATACTTGGCTTACAAGGCCAATGCTTTACCTGTTAAGCTACCGGGGCGACAGCCGACTAGGATGTTTCGCTCAGATAACCTTATTGGTCATAGCAACTGGTCTGTAATTTAGACAGTTCAACAGAATATACCGCAGGTAATGGACCTCCATATGACGATGGGTACGTAGATATACTATTACTTTCAACACAATCTAACTGATTGGTAAAATAATCATACGAATTGAATAATTTCCAACTGAGCGAAAAATTGCCCAGGCCGGAAGTCGAAGCCAAATACTTGGCTTACAAGGCCAATGCTTTACCTGTTAAGCTACCGATGCGACAGCCGACTGGGATTTTCGCTCAGATAACCTTATTGGTCATAGCATCTGGTCTGTCATTTAGACAGTTCAACAGAATAGACTGCAGGTAATGGACCTCCATATGACGATAGGTACGTAGATATACCATTATTTTCAACACAATCTAACTGATTGGTAAAGTAATCATACGAATTGAATAATTTTCGACACGCAACGAATTGAATATTTTTCCATTTCATTACAAAATATAGCAATACAATATTTTAAAACCCTAATTGTGTATATAAAGTATACGTAAAAAAATATAAAATTTTAGCTGAAAATTTGATTTATTATATTTTCCCCTATTATTATACCAATATATCGATTTCAAATACTTTTTTTTTTCATAAAAGTAGAAAAAAATCTTACAGCGAAGGTCTGTAATTAGGAAATTTAAACATTGGATTCAGAAATAAAATGTAAATATGCAGAAAATTCCATGCTTATTTTTTTTCATTTATGTTCCAATGTAGAAAATGCGATGCACAGATTTATTTCTACTCATAAACTAAACTTACATTTAAAAAAGGCATTGTAATTTATTTAGAATGTGGATAAGGTATTTTAAAATTTGTTCAAAACGCTTAAAATATTCAGGAAATGTCTTTATTTTTTATCTAAAAAAGATTTTTTTTGCAATTTTTAGCATGATAAATCACTGTCATAATGGATATTGAAACCCCTTAAAAAGTATTTAAAATGAAATTAAAAAGGAAAAAAATAATAATAAATTGAGTTTGAATGTCTTTTTCCCCATTAAATCATTAAATTTAAAATAAATAGTAATAAAAAATATTTATTCGAAAAAAATTATGATGCATTTATTAAACTATGAATAATAAAACTCATCTCTATTTGAAGAAAAATGAACTTCAATTTAAATCCTTATCTAAACAAATTGTTAAAATTAAGAAATAGCGTAAATAAAAATTAATTTAAATATATGAGAAATGATTGCTTTGCATTATTATATACTGTAAAATAAATATTACAATATTACAATATTACAATATTACAATATATTGTATCAAAAGAAAAAATCAATTTTTTTTAATCATGTTTAAGAATGAGAATAATGTGTTTATTTATATTTTTTACCTAAAATATTTTTTAGAAACTTTTATTATTATTTACTTATTTATTTATTTATTATTTCTTTTACTTTTAAATTTTTTAAGTATTTCGACATGAAGCAAAATCACGGGTTTATA
The DNA here is from genome assembly GCA_964019185.1 of Maratus speculifer. NCBI lineage: Eukaryota > Metazoa > Arthropoda > Arachnida > Araneae > Salticidae > Maratus > Maratus speculifer. Next base: position 173,466,243 of record OZ025297.1, on the reverse strand, counting down.
AAACTTTTCTCGTATTCAGAAAATTTAACAAAACTCTTAAAATTGTTTAGCGGCATAATAGTGGATAATCTAAATTTAAATTACTTTTTTATATATCAGCATAATAACGATGAATAAAATAAAGTAACATCATTAAACAGAACTGAAAAAATAGATTTGTTTTTTTTTTTTGGTGTACGTCCAGCTAAAAGAAAAATATTTCGATAACTTCTAGATCAAGCACGTGATTTACGAGACAGTTGTTGAGTGATTGCTTTAGTTTTGTTCATGGATTTAATTATTAATTCAAATCTCGTAAAAACAATTCATTTCTTCCAAAAGTTTTCCCTTTCTTTTCTGACTTACTACTATAATCCCATCATCACGTCGTCACCAAGAGGAATTCCTTGATTAATTAAAACAAAGAACGTTATATACATTAAAATCTCTTTTATTACGGTTCCTGAAACTTAAATCACCAATTTTTCAAATGATTTTTTTTTTTTTGTTATCAAGAAGTAACTTTACTATGAATGCATGCATATAATTATTAATTTACTAAACTGTATAGAATTAAAATTTTCTTGCTTTTTATTTAAAGATTCTAATTAAAATGTATTGATTATAGGAAAGAAAGTAAAATCATTTGAAAAAATAATTTTATTTTGAGTGTTATATAAAGAAAAGTAAATATTTGTTGCTATAGAATCTAATCTTTGGGAGGCCACCCTAATACTTACCCATCATGGATATGCATAATATAATATATGAAAATAAAACATGTCTAAACTATTTACAAAACGCATCGGGAATCCAAAATAAATTGTAAACATACATTTAAATACTTTTAACACGTAGTAATGCTCTATTAATGAATTTCTGATGAACCAATTTCGATAAATTATATAAAACGACGAATTACTCGAGTAGTATCGAAATGTGTAAAAAACATCCTTATAACTCCAAAAATAATAATCCTATTAACTAACAATTTACTGCTTTGCATTAAACGTCTTATATTCAATTAAAATATGTCTTTGAATTTAAATATGAATGAAATACAAGGTCATGAAAAATCGAAGAATGTGAAAAAAAATGATTGCAAATATCTCAGCAACTGGTAATCCGATTGACTTCGTTCTTTATGCAAAATTTGTGTTGTTTTATTGCCTTTTACGTCCTTTCCTTTAAAGAAAATATTTCGAAAATTTTTATGTGCCTTTCATCAGAACGCACTTTTCGAGAGTTCGACATAAATAGTTCCGGATAATCGAGGTTACTGATATTAAATAGGCTTCGTTCTATTCTTACATATTATATACATACACAGTTTCAAGTGTCTATCTCAATTTTTTCGGGAGATAGAGCTGTTACTGACTGACAGACACACGGACGGACGGACGGTATTTTTTTTCTCAAAATATATTTTTCAAAATCTCCAGTACCTGAAACATGCAAATCCGTCATTTTTTTTTAAATGATTGAAAGATTTACACTATACTACGTATGATGGGTAAGTAAAATTTATAATGTAGATGCAAACGACTTTAATCCAAAATTCGTTTATTCATCTTATTCGTCGAATTGTTAAATCCCATTAAATTTTAATTGAATTTAGTGAGATTATTTTTTTTTTTTACTTACTCTTATATTTGTACCATGTTTCAATATTTCTAACGCAAAATCACAGCATTGCAAAAATTGTCTCGCATTTAGAAATTTTAATGTTTTTAAAAAAAATGAGACAAATTTGTGAAAAACTAAGGTATAAAATCTATTACTAAATTTTATGAAGTTTTTTATAAATCTATAATCTTCAAGTACTCGCTTATCTTCACTTCTATAACTTATCTTCATCGTCTATAAAAAATAACCTATAATTTCTCAAAGATACAAAGGTACTTTATAAAGCTATATCTCTATAAAATCTATATATTACTAAATTTTATATATAAATCTATACATAAAACAGTACTGAAATGAGAAACAGAAATGAAATAATACGTTTGATATTTTATTTAGGTCCAGACAGTAGAAAAAACATATCTTTATTTTTTTGTTCAAATATGATTTACAAAACAGTAAATGAGCGATTGTTTTAGTTTTGTTCACGGCTTTAATTATTAATTTAAGCCTCATAAAAACAATCCATTTCTACCAAAAGTTCTTCTTTTCTTCTCTTCACTTTTTTATAATCCCAACCTCACGTCATCACCAAGAGAATTTCCTTGATTCATCTAAACAAAGAATGTTAGATACATAAAAATTTCTTTTATGCGAAATATTCCGAAATCCGAATTCATTAATCTCTCAAGTGAAATTGTTTTTTATTGTTATTAAGAAATTGTTTCACTCTGGATTAATGTACATATTTTTTTTTTTAATTTTCTAATTTATATGGAATTAAGTTTTTCTTGCTTTATTTTTTAAGGTTGTGGTTAAATTATATTAAACTTATGAAAGAAAATAAAATTTTTTGAAAAAGTAATTTTAGTTTTAATATACTGTAAAGAAAAGCAAATATTTGCTACTATAGAAAAATGTATTATGTAGATGCAAACGAATTTAATCCGAAATTCGTTTATTCATCGTATTCGTCGAATTGTTAAACCCCATTAAATTTTAATTGAATTTAGTCCGATTATTTTTTTTTTACTTACTCTTATATTTGTACCATGTTTCAATATTTTAACGCAAAATCACGGCATTGCAAAACTTTCTCGCATTTAGAAATTTTAATGTTTTTTTTTAAAAATGAAATAAATTTGTGAAAAACTAAGGTTTTAAATCTATTACTAAATTTTATGAAGTTTTTATAAATCTATAATCTTCAAGTATTCGCTTATCTTTATCTTCTATAACTTATCTTCATCGTCTATAAAAAATAACCTATAATTTCTCTAAGATATAAAGTTACTTTATAAAGCTATATCTCTATAAAATCTATATGTTACTAAATTTTATATATAAGTCTATATAAAGACGAATAGAATAAAGAAACATAATTAAACAGAACTGAAATGAGAAACAGAAATGAAATAATACGATTGATATTTTATTTAGGTCCAGACAGTAGAAAAAATATTTCTTTATTTTTTTTGTTCAAATATGATTTACAAAACAGTAAATGAGCGATTGTTTTAGTTTTGTTCACGGCTTTAATTATTAATTTAAGCCTCATAAAAACAATCCATTTCCTCCAAAAGTTCTTCTTTTCTTCTCTTCACTTTTTTATAATACCAACATCACGTCATCACCAAGAGAATTTCCTTGAATCATCTAAACAAAGAATGTTAGATACATTAAAATTTCTTTTATTGCGAAACATTCCGAAATCCGAATTCATTAACACCTTGGGGACGAGCGACACGTATACTTGCCGCAAATAGGCTTGAGAATCCGTGTTTATCGACACCAGTAAAATTATACTAGAAATTTTGGCTTATTTCATCGGAGCATTTTCTCGATTTGAAAAGGCACGAATTTCTGTATTTTAAAACCGGTGTCAAAGCATTAAAAATTTCGTAAAAAGCTCCCGTCCCGAGGGGGTTAATCTCTCAAGTGAAATTGTTTTTTATTGTTGTTAAGAAATTGTTTCACTCTGGATTAATGTACATATTTTTTTTTAATTTTCTAATTTATATGGAATTAAGTTTTTCTTGCTTTTTATTTTAAATTATAAGGTGTGTTAAATTATATTAAACTTATGAAAGAAAATAATTTTTTTTGAAAAAGTAATTTTATTTTTAATATACTGTATAGAAAAGCAAATATTTGCTGCTATAGAAAAATGTATTATGTAGATGCAAACGAATTTAATCCGAAATTCGTTTATTCATCGTATTCGTCGAATTGTTAAATTCCATTAAATTTTAATTAGATTTAATCCGATTATATTTTTTTTACTTACTCTTATATTTTTACAATAATTCAATATTTCTAACGCAAAAACACGGGTTTAAAAAACGTTTCTCTCATTCAGAATTTTATCGTTTGACATTGTTTGCAGGCAAAATCAGGGAAAAACGAAATTTTAACAAAATTTTATAATTCTACATAAAGATGAATAAAATAATGAAACATTATTAAACAGAATTAAGAAATTGAACAGAATTAAAAGAAACAGGAATGAAACAATACGTTTGTTATTTGGTTTATGTCCGAACAATATATATATATATATATATATATATATATATATATATATATATATATATATATATATATATATTTCGGTAATTTCTTGTTCAAACGTGATTTACGAGATAGTAATTGAGTGATTACTTTAGTTTTGTTTATGACTTTAATTATTACTTCAAGTCTCATAAAAGCAGACCATTTCTTCTAAAAGTTCCCCCTTTCTTTTCTTATTTTTTTACTACTCATCATACGTAAAAACCGAATAATATGTTCTTTAAAAAATGCAGTCCGCCCGTCTGTGTGTCTCTCTGTCTGTCTGTAAACGCTCTATCTCTCGAATAAATTGAGACAGAGATTTGAAATTTTGTATGTAATTAGTATGTAAGTATGGGACGAAGCCTTTTAACATCAGTAACCTCGATTATCCAGAGCAGTTTTTTTTCGGACTCTCGAAAAATTCGTTCTGATGAAAGGTATATAAAATTTTTCGAACTAATTTATTTTAAGGTATGAACACAAAAAAACCCCAATAAAATAACACAAATTTTGTATAAAAAACGAAGTCAATCGGATTATTAGTTGTCGAGATATTTCTATTTTTGTTTACCATATTCTTCGATTTTTCATCAACCTGTATTTCATTGAAATTTCAATTCAAAGATACATTTTAATTGGAAATGAGACGCTTAATCCGACGCAATTAACTGTTAGTAAATGTAATTATTATTTTTAGAGTTAAAAGGATGTTTCCTTTATGGAATTCAGTACTACTTGAATAGTTTAGCGTTTTATATAGTTTGTTGAAATTGGTTCATCAACAATTCATTAGTAGAGCATGACTATGTATGTTAAAAATACTTAAATATAAATTCAAATTTTATTTTGGAATTTCAATGCATTTTATAAATAGTTTACACATATTTTGTTTTCATATTTTTTTCTATTATGCATATCCATGATGGGTAAGTATTACGGTGGCCCAAAACAACTAGTTTATAATCCCAGAACCATGTTATTATCAAGAGAATTCCCTTGATTCATCAAAACAAAGAAAGTTCAATGCATAAAAACATATTTTATTTCGTAACATTCCAAAATCCTAATTTATTAATATTTCAATTGAAAAAAATCATTTTTTTATTGTTATTAAGAGATTATTTCACCCTGAATTAATGTATATATTTTTTAATTTGTTAATCTTCATGGAAATAAATATTTCTTGCTTTTTATTTAAAGCTTATGATTTAAATATAATAAAGATAACACAAAATAAAATTGAAAAATTGTGTTATTTTGAATGTACAGTAAAGAAAAGCAATTATTTGCTACTATGGAATAATGTAAGTATACTAAGGTATAATGTAGCCGCAAAAAAAATTAATCCGAAATTCGTTTATTTATCGTATGTGTCGAATTGTTAAATCCTATTAAATTTTGACTAAAATTAATCCGATTTTTTTCTCTTACTCTTATATTTTTACAATGTTTCAATATTTTTAAAGCAAAATCACGGAATTGCAAATTTTTTTCGCATTTAAAAACTTTAACATTTGAAATAATTTATAGGAAAAACTTAAGTTTTACTACATTTTATAAATCTACATAAAGATGAGTAAAATAAAGAAACATCATTAAACAGAGCTGAAAAGGGGAACATAAATATAACATTAAATTTGATATTTGGTTTAGGTCCAGATAGAAAAAACATATTTCCGTGATTTCTTGTTCAAAATTAATTTATGAGATCGTAATTGAGCCATTGCTTTAGTTTTGTTTATTACTTTAGTTATTAATTGAAGTCTCATAAAAACAATCCATTTTTGCGAAACGTTAAGCTTCTCTTCTCTTCAGTTTTATGTAAAAAAAGCTCATTTTCTAAAAACCTGATGTTTGGATTATAAAATCCCAGCATCACGTTCTCGCCAAGAAAAATTCATTGATTCATCAAAATTAAATTAAATAAAATTAAATAAAATAAAAATATAAAAATAAAAGCATAAAAATATCTTTTATCATGAAACATTCCAGATCATTAATCATTTAATTGAAAAAAAAATAATCATTTTTTACTGATATTATGAAGTTACTTCACTCTGAATTTATGTATAATTTCTTAATTGCTGAATTATATGGAATGAAATTATTCTTGTTTTCTGTTTACAGTTTATGGTTTAATCATAATAAAAATAATAAAGAAATAAAAATTTCTAAAAATGTATTTGTTAAAAACTCACGAGCTTGTTCATTTGGTACACTAAAACAATAACTTTAATATGAACATTTCATTAAGAAAAAACAGTGGTTCCATAAAAAATTGGTTGAATATACAGATGCGCTTATTTTGTTAAACAGAACTGGAAATAGAAACAGAAATTAAACAATGCATTAAGTATTTGGTCTACATCCAGCTAGGAAAAAAAATCGGTAATGTCTTGTCTAAACGTGATTTACGAGAACATAATTGAGGGATTGCTTTAGTTTTGTTTATGATTTTAATTATTAATTCAAGTCTCACAAAACAAGCAATTTCTTCCAAAAATTTTCCGTTCCTTCTCTTCATTTTTTTATAATCCCAGCATCATGTCACCACCAAGAGAATTTCCTTGATTCATCAAAACATAGTAAGTTAAATATATAAAAATCTCTTTTATTGGGGAACATTCCAGAGTCCTAAATCATCAATCTTTCTTTTTTTAAAGAAGTTTTTTTTCTGAATTTATATATGAATATTTAATTTACTAAACTATATGGAATTAAATTACTCTTACAATTTATTTAATATTTGTCAATAAAATATAATAAGCCTAATAAATATAATAAAATTATTCAAAAATATACTCTGCAAAGAGAAACAAATATTTGTTAGTGAAAAAAAATGTACAATGAAGCCATAAACAAAAATATGCAATAAAAATTTTCACAATACTCGTGTTTTTAAAAAACATGCGTTATCTTTAGAAATCACGGGAATTAAATAAAAAAAAACTTAAAATATTTCTATTATAAATTCTAGAACATTTATATCTTGAGTGTTTAAAGATTTGCAGTTAAATATTCATAGTTTACTAGATCTTGTACACTACTTGATAAATTCCAACTAATAGATACATTTTTTTTTTAAATAAATAATCACAAGCAATAACTGAAGGGAGGAAACTAAGTACATAATAATAGAATTAGACTGCTATATTTAAATCAAGTATGAAACTACAGATCGCATGACATGGGAACGCCCCCGAAAATTTGTAAAAATGAAGAAATATCTCTTTTGAAAAATTTCAAAATAACAAAAGAAGTCTTTTCATTTCGAAGGATGAGGGATGTCAATCTTTCAGTAAGAAAAGTGGCCTCTTCAGACACTATTGCACTTTTATCATCAGTTATTCATGAACTATTCCACTAAATGTTATCTTTTTACATTCTATTAAACTAATGAAAAATTTTTGGGGGAATTTATCCCCATTTTACTCAGTTCTTTTACGGTTCGGAGAAGCTTTAAATGAGAAAAAAGTTTGTCAAGGTCATTTGAGGAACCTCTATAGCAACGGTTCCAACTTATGGTTCGAGAACCACTAGTGGGTCGCAGCAGGTGTTTGGTGCATCGCGGAACAATCGAGGTTTGTGACAAAAAAATATTTTAATCCATCTGTGATAAGAACGTAACAATTTAAACAACAAATGTTTCAAGTTAAAATATTTAATTTCCTTTAGTATGTATATACCAACAGAATATCCAGAAATATTTCCAACAACTTTGAATCTAGATATGGTTCAACACATCCTACAGCAGAGCTGAAAAGAGAAGCAGAAATGAAGCAATACATTTGATATTTGGTTTAAGTCTAGACAGAAAAAAATATTTCGAAAATTGCTCGTCCAGACGTGATTTATAAGACAGTAACCGAGCGATTGCTTTAATTTTGTGTTTGACTTTAATTATGAATTCAAGTCTTATAAAAAAATCCAATTTTTTTCAAAAGTTTACCCTTCATTCTGTTCACTTTTATATAATCCCAGCATCACGTAACCACTAAGAAAATTTTCTTGATTCATCAAAACTGAGAAAGTTAAATACATAAAACTCTCTTTTATTATGGGACATTCTAGAATTCTAAATCATTAATCTTTCAAGGGATAAGAAACTCTTTTTTATCGTTCTTAATAAATTACTTCATTCGGAATTTACGTGTATTTTTTATTTGCTTAACTACATGGAAATAAATTTTTCTTGCTTTTTATCCAAGTTATTCACTTTCGGAGCTAAAATAACAATAAAAAATCTTTGTTTTTTTTTTCTTTTTTTTTCAAACAAAATGGTGTTGTAAATGACAAAAAAAAAATATTTTTTTTGAAATTGATCCTTTAAATGCTTAGTAATTTACGTTAACAAATATAGATCTAAAACTAAAAATCTCCTTAAAACATCAGTTTAATAACCATTAACCTAAATTAACGCAATCACAAATTTAAGAATAAATAATCAAGTAAATATTCTACAAATCCTCAAAAGATATTGAAAAATATTTAATTTATAACTAACTTAAATATTTAATATATAACTAATGAAAATTTATCATTTTCCTGGTCATACTGTCTTTTGGACATTTTTAGGCATTTTGCAAACTCAGATGAAAATAACATTTACTTTATGAGGAATTAGCTTAGATACAGACATTTATTCGTTTGTTTTTAATGAAAAAACATCCAGCCATTAAGAAGTGATGTAAAAATGTAAAAAAAAATTCAGACATTTCAGCTTTTATAAAAAAAAGAACCGAGGTCCCCGAATGGGGACTCAGGGACCAAAGAGTGAAAGTTCGTAATTTAAGCTAATAAATATAATAAATGAAATAAAATTATTCGAAAATTTTTTTTTGAATATACTGTAAAGAAAAGCAAATAGCTGTTACTATACAAAAACACAGTTTAGCAGCGAACGAAAATATACTATAACAATTTTCTAAATAGCGTGCATTTTCAAAAACGCTCTTTTTCTTTAGGAATCACAGTAATGAAAAAAAAACCGTACTTAAAATATTCAGTTTATAAAATTTAAAGCATTTAAATTTTGAGTGTTTAAAAGTATTCATATATCAGTCAGTATTCAGTCAGTATTCTTCCTACACCCATAACTAGTTTATATACCCAATTATACATGTTTATCATTACATATATTATTGTTTATGATTATTTATGATTATATTACATATGTTTGTGTAGAATTTTCATCTTAAGCGAAGCGAATAGAAAATCGGATTGTCTCGTAGTCTTATCACTGTGCTTTCCTGCACTCAAAAGTAGGAAGACATGGAGGATTGAGAGCAGGAAAATATAGTTGTAAATCTATGAATCAACAGCTAAAATCGTATTTTTAGGTGTTTTCCACTAAGCTATGACTTGGAAGACCTACTGCATTTTGATATGCGAATCAAGATTCAATTAATCCTATTTTTTCACCCGGGAACTTGATTGGGTGATTGTTTGTGCCGTCCTTTCCGATCTAGGATTTTTTTTTTAAATCGTGATATGATACAGTTTATCACTCCCTTTGCTGTTGCCACAGTACAAACTATTTGACATTCTTAGAGCCTTCTATCTATTTGGCAACGAACGTACATATAATTACTCAAATGATGTTCTACAGCCATTGCATTTAGTTATTTCTGAACCACACAGAATTTTACAGAAGATAGTTCCACAAACTATGGCGCTATTTTTTTTTCAAAAATACTACACTGCATGAATTTTGACATACATAAAGATCTATCGTGCACTGACTTTCAGGTGGATGACAGCTCATTACTTAGTACTTCATCTACAATCAATCTTACTATTGCTGATATTCATTATCTAACTCAACTTAGAAAAGCTTGGTCGAAAACTCAAATGAAATTCCTGATAACATTTGATTGAAAGGGACGTCCAATCAGGATTAAACGTGAATAGCGTTTGAGAGTTCGACCAAGGTTACTTTATAACTCAGGGTCAAAGTAGTTGGTGAATATGAGTGTATGATTGGTTCGCTTTTGGAAACACTAAACTGATAAAACCAAGTGTTTTTTATCAACTGTCAAGCAGTGTATTAATGTAGTTAAGGATAAATAAATTTTCAAAAATTCAGTTTTTGGATATTTTTTAAGACCCTCAGGGGTATACCTTCTTTAAGTATTCACGGCCTTCACAAACCCGGGCACCTGAGTGATCTTTCTCCTTTCCTTTTCCTCTTACTCCTCTGGTCTTCCTTTCCTCTTTGTTTCACTCTCATTGTGGTTTCCTCTTCGGAGGTGAGGGCAATTCCGCATGAGCCGATATCATCCTGTATATCGACTCATGGAGAATTGTAAACCACCCACGTGTTGACCGTGCGTGGCGACACGTGTCCCTGGAAAGGGGGATCCTGGCAGTTGAGGGAAACCAACACACTGCTTTGGCCTCTGCTTCAGGTAGACGGGAGGTTCATATTGGTCCCGTATGTACCAATCAGCTGGTCAGCTGACTTTTGTCACTGGCTTTAGGGATCAAATGATCGAGCAAATACTAGTCATCTCGTTAAGGGTGGAGGCTGACATAGGTTTGTCTTGTGACCGTATGGGCCCCAGTTAGCACTGGTGCATGAATGTGCATCCCCTTGTTGGACTTGGTAGGGGGTGGTGCGGCCGGGGTCTGAATTTTATTATTTTTATCATGGATAGTAAAACTTCATTTCCTTCTATCTCTCTCCCTAGAGCAACAAACTGTACAGACGTCTTCCTTCACTCGTTTTTTTATCATTAAACGTACTGATAGCCACTCCAATTGCTCTTTCAAGAAAACTTCACTTTTTCTCATTGCTAAAACCTTTCAGTCTGTCTTAGGAGATGGTCATTCTCTCAAAAAACAACAATCTGAGGGATTTGCTAGTTGAGGTTTCTGCAGCCAAACAATCACAACTTCTCTCTAATTGCTCTACAATAGGCACCGATTCTGTTTCTCTACAAACTCATAAAACATTAAATACGAACCGCGGTGTAATATACGAACCTGACCTTTTATACTCCACCAAAGACGAACTTCTAAAAAATTTAAAAGACCAAAATATCATAGATGTACGCCGTATCACCATCCGTAGAAATCAGCAGATAATTCCTATCAAACACATTATTCTAATTTTCAATATTCCAACATTGCCAACAAGAATTAAAGCTGGCTATCTAAACTGCCCAATCCGACTATATATACCAAACTCTCACCGATGTTTTTAATGCCAGCGTTACGGCCATGCAAACACACATTGTCGTGGATCTCTTACCTGCGCACGTTGTGCAGAAGTTGGCCAAGACAATAAAACTTGTGAAAAACCTGAACGCTGCGCAAATTGTAGGGGTGATCACACATCTTATTCTCGCATTTGTCCTAACTGGAACCGGGAAAAAGAAATTCTTACTCTAAAAATTACTCAGAATTTATCTTACCCCGATGCCCGTAAAGTTGTTGAATCCAGAACCCCATCCGTTGGAATTTCCTACTCCAGTATACTCAATCAGCAGTCAACATCCTTAAGACACATAAGTACCCAAACTGATTCCAGATTTCCTCTTAATAAATCTACTAAAACACAATCAACTAGCACACCAATTAAAGAAAGCCGGGATATCTGTCTCCCTGATAAATGTTTTCTAAATCCGTAATTAGAACGCTGGCTACCATCCACAGAACCTGTAAAAATAACTTATCTTGAAAAACGGAATCAGAAATGTCAAGCTCAATTTAAGGGATTATCCAAACCTCTAAATGAGACTAAGGCTGTTACCTCACCAAAAAATGACCCTAATTCATCTGCATTAAACTTGAAAAAACCCAACTCTAGTCAAATAGTGATAACGGCGTTCAGAAAGAAGGGACCAAGGCTGGGACCCAAACTGTTACAAGTTCAAAAACATTACAGAAATCACATATACTTAAAAAACAAACAGAAACCATAAAAACTCCAACTCCAGCATACCCACGGCGGAAAACTGTCGTTAAAAAAATAAAAAATGCATCGCTAAGCCCATGTATAGGAAATTTTAAAGATCCCAGGCAACTGCAGCACTATGGTCTAGAAGCTATGGAATCCGAGACTTTACGCAGTGGCTCGGATTCCGAGGAAAATACTATGTTCGAGGTATATGTGCCTAGTTGAATTAATTTTTTTTATTGGTCTCTTTTAAGTTATATTCTAGGTTTTCTGTGGCGTTTTTCCAATCTGGTTTTCGTGTTATTATCTTATTGTTTTAGAATTTTATCTTTTTACACTTTTAAATATCTTTGTCTAGTTTTAATTGGTTTTTATTCCATGTATCACCGCATTGCCTTTATCCACTTAATTCATATCTACGACAAGTTTTTAATGTAACTTTCACTTTTTACATTTTATATTAAATTTTAACTTTATTTTATTCCTACCTTGTTCTTGGAGCAGCATGTCCCACGGGGGACCTTGCGCCATAAAACCTCAATAAACCAACCAACTTTTTTAAAGACTTACGAACAATATGCAAACAACTCCATAAACAAATCTGCATTATATCTTCAGTTATAAGTCTTTTTTACAGTACGTACAATTGAATAACCGTCCATATTGAATTTTTAAAGTCTGCATTCTCATATTAGTAAATCTGGAGATTGTGCGCACTGTTACTTTCAAACTATACAAGCTACAAATAAAAAAAGAGCCGAATAATACCTTTTTCCATAGTTCTCAAGATAAAACAAACAAAAAATAGATTATATTTTTATTTATTTATTACACACACATATATATATATATATTTATTTATATAGGGGGAACTGGGGCACATTGATACAGTTTTTTTCTAATAATTTTTTTGGTGCCCAGAAAGCAGAAATTTCAAGTTATTTTTCTATGTGGAGTCAGCAAAACCTATGTTGTGTGATATAAAAATGTACAATCGTTGCTTTATATATTATTTTTGCATGTAATTAAAAGAAAATCAAAAAAAGTCATTTGTATCAATGTGCCCCATCAACGGGGCAGATTGATACGCCTGGGAAAAATGGAGACAAAATAACACGAATGCATATTTTTCATAAAAAAAAATAGCTAGCAAACCTTTTTATATTATTTATAAAAATTCAAATCACCCAGACTTCATTTGTAAGCAATATTAAAGCAATCAAAATGAAATGTATAATGACCTGATGTTCTTCTTTCTTGGGAAAGATGTAAAAATCACCAGGTTTTCTGTTTATAAATCGGTTTATAAACAAAAAATAAAGGATAATTATATTATGTTTATAATATAATTATCCTGTGCTGTTCTACAGCTTGTTTTTCTTACTTAAAATTTCTCATGTCGAAAACACTTTTTCTCTTGAGAATCGATATAAATTTGAGATTTTCCAGGCTGCCATCCTTTTCTTTTGTTAGTTCCACTAGCACTAGATGTTGGGTAACTTCGTACGTCTTATCTTTGCAAAAATACTATAGCATGTTCTAATATAAAGAAATTAGAGCTATTTCACTTCAATAAAAACTAATATTAGAAATTTTGAGCGAAAAATGGTTAAATTAAGGAGTATATTGTAAAAAAATAGTAAAAGGTGATGAAAAAATGAATTAGAAAATGATTTAGGTTGTATCAATGTGCCCCATACAATCATTTTAAATAAAATGAGCCTCAAATCCAATACTTCATAATTTATCTAACAAAAAAGAATGAGAAACTTATAAAAAGTAGCTTTACTTGCCAGGGAGAGTAATCTTTTCGGTTGAAAACACTAGAACAGTTGTATAATACCATTTCAATTGTACAACTCAAATTTACTTTTGACCTACAAAAACAATAAATCACCCATGCCGTCTCATCAAACAACTGAATCAATCCAAGACTATCTGTATTAAGTTGAGTGCACTAGCATCACCATTTGGAGCGGTTGTGAAACTTCCCGAATGACCTTTCGAGCGGTACAGGGGGTGTATCAATGTGCCCCAGTTCAACCTATATATATATATATTTCTTTTTGCCCTTGGAAAACTTGAAAAAATGAAAATTTTGTATTTTTGAAAATGTTATTTAAATATCAAATTCAAACACACACATATGTATAAAATAGTAATCTCGTATGCTGAGCCTTAAAAATTTTTCATTGTATGGGTTAAATTGCAATTCACTGCATATGCAGTAGGTAAAATGTCTTATGCATACATTTTTTTTTCCAAGGGGACCTTTAGTAAGTATAAAGTGTTAGACTGTTTTTTTTTTTTTTTTTTTTTTTTTTTTTTTTTTTTTTTTTTTTTTTTGAATAAATGGTAAAAGTCCAAAAGTAAACGCATCACACTAAATAAATTAATAAATTCAGAAATGATTTTTATGCAGAAAATTATATGAAATTATAAGTATAATAATTAAATTTACTACAAGTAGTCAAATAAAATTTATAATTAGTTGAAAACTTTAAAAACTAAAACATATAAGATAATTTTTATTACTGTTGCTTGAAACTCATAATCCTTTTTATTCATTTGTATAAAATTTGAAGACATTTAGAAAAGTAATTTTGCAATTATGATATGTATAAATTTTAGAATTAAAAATCTGTTTCATATTTTACTCATGTATATATTTTATTTTAATTTGGCAATTTGTATAAAACTTTGAATTAAAAATCAGTTACTTAATTTACTCTTGTATATATATTTTTTAACTTGGCATTTTGTATAAAAGTACAAGAAATAATAAAAAATTCACTATGAAAATTTGACACAAAAATATACATTTACAGTTTGAATCAAACATACAAAAGCGTATTTGTAATTTTTTAAAGAGTATTGATTGTGCAGACAGTGGTTAAAAGATTGCTTTAGTTGCACTGTATGACTTTAATTAATAATGCAAAACACATAACAACAATCCATTTATTCCAAAAAAACTCTTCTTTTTATCCTTTAATTTATAATCCTTGTATCACATATTTTTAACCACAGAATTTCCGGCATGTTCATCAAAATAAAAAGCTGTCTAGACAAAGAGGATTAATTTTGAAAGAATAAAAACAATATCTCAATAATTATCCTTTGTTTTTTAATTAAAAATAATGTGTAAAATTTTACTTCAATTATAAATAAACACATTTTTCTCTTTTTTTTCAAATATAGCTTTTATAAAAAATCATTAAAGTTCATAAAATTGTGTTACATTTGCAATTAATATTAGAAATCCTTTTAACTAGTGATAAACTTTTAATTAAAGTCATACCATGTTGGAAAAAAGTATGAAACATAAAGTAAAACAAATACATGTAATATATTTGATGTAAAAATTATTTGTTACTGTACAAAATGAACGTAGAAATAATTAAATTTACGCTAATAAACAGGTATAAATTACATACCTAGTGTCCCAAAAATGGATTTTAAAATTCAATAATTTGCAAACGATGACAGCTATTGAAAAATTTTTGAAGGTAGGTTATGTATAATGCCAAAAGTTTTATTTATTTATTTATTTATTTATTTTTAAACTTGATTCTTGATTTTAGTTCGGATTTCAAACAATAGATGGCGTTGTCGGCGATTGGCGCTCAGTCAATGCGGAAACTGACGTCACTCAGCATTTATGTAAAGGAAGGAGATTAAGGCTATGAAATGTACAATCTTAGTCTCAGGCCCTGATTCTGAACTCATTCGATATGATTTCAATGGAATGCGTTGTTGCCATAGAAATAACAAATTCTTCGATAGTGGAATACAGCGTTCAGAATGGACATAAATTTCGCAAGCAGTATTCGAGTTTGCAGGAGATTTTACATTTATGAAGTTTTATTTTCCCGGATTAAATTACTTTTTGTGGCATGATTTAAAGATTATTTTATGCATCGTATTTTAAAACTACACTGTTAAAAATTTGAAACCTTTGCTAAATCGTCACACCTCCGCTTTTATAGAAAACGATTACTTCACTGTATTATAGAGCATTCTCATTGATCAAATGAGAGATATTCTATAATAGCAGTAGAGTGACGATTCAGCAAAAGTTTTAAATTTTTAACAGTGTAGCTGAAGATATCTTGCTACAATCTTGCTCTTATGGCCCGATTCTGAACTCATTCCATATGATTACAATGGAATGCGTTGTTGTCATGGATATAACAATTTTTTCCCCTTATTTATTTATAACATACATCTGACTTGTGTTCTCGACATGAAAGTCTCCTTATAAGTCACCGTCGATATACAGGGACGAGATATAGCACAAGGAAATTTTACAACACAAGAGAAGTACAACCGGTAGCTCCACACAAAGAGTTTGTAAATAACAAATTATTCCATAGAAAACAAAATGTTCGGATTTGGGCATGAATATAACAAACTGAATTCGAGTTTGAAGTCTATTTTACATTATGAGTATCTATGAGAATTTTATCGAACCAATTTAGAAATTAAGTTAAAATTTCCAAAATTTTAATTTGGAATAAAATTTCAACTAAGTTCTAAAATTCCCTACTTTCCTATTGGAATTTTCAAAAATTTAGTTAAAAGATCAAAAATTTCTTAGAATATAACAAAAATTATAAAAAATTTAACAACAACAACAAAAATAAATCATGCCATAAAAGATAATTTAATCCTGGAAAATAAAAGTTCATAAATGTAAAATCTCCAGCAAACTCGAATATTGCTTGCGAAATTCATGCCCACTCCTAAACGCTGTATTCCACTATTGAAGAATCTGTTATTTCCATGGCAATAACGCATTCCAATGAAATCATATCGAATGAGTTCAGAATCAGAGCTTGAGACTAAGGTTGTACAAGCGAATGAGACGCACTCCATAGCCTTAATCTCCTTCCTTTGCGTTAATGCTGAGTGACGTCAGTTTCAGCATCGACTGAGCGCCAATCGCCGACAGCGCCATCTACTGTTTGAAATCCGAACTAAAATCAAGAATCACGGTAAAAAAACTCCTATAATCTTACATAAAATATTAAAATGACTTCTCTCTCTTACTATATATATATATATATATATATATATATATATGTATATATATATATATATATATATATATATATATATATATATATATATATATATATATATATATATATATCTGTGTGGGTATGTGACTTGCCTATTCTATCCATTTCAAACTTGTGTTTTGATTATGTTTTAATGATTTTATTGAATTTATTTTAGTATTATTTGTGCTGGTAATCCCAAATTCGAATTATTTTGTTTTTCGTGGCTGATGCAAAGATGAAACCACACACTTTATTTTCTAGTTCTATAGTATTTGGGGTCTCACGCGTCTACTATGGTTCTGCAAATTCCAAATATTCCTTTAAATTAATTTATTATTTTTTTGTTGATACATATTGTTTTATAATTAATGGATATTTATATTCATATATAAACGTTTATTTACATATTTAAAAGTTTATATATACATTGAAATCTTAATATTTCTTTTTTTTTTTGTTAATTAAACGTACTTTAAATTATAGAAAATTTTCAAATCTTCAATAATCAATGCACTTGATATATACAGGGTGTTTCACAAAGGACCCCTAAATTTAAAAATCTGTAATTCGGAAACGGTGATAGATATAAACATGAAACCAGTGGTGTGTTTATTAAAAAAATCGTAAGAATCTTATACATAAATCAGAAAATTTAGTTTAAAATAACGCTCATAGATGGCGCTGTGAGCGAGAGGTGCTTTCTTGAGGCTGATATTGACGTCACGTAGCACTGATGCGAATTAAGTAGTTTTATGCTGAGTGGGTCTTGTTTGAAAATGCACTTTTGCTTTTACGACCGGATTTTGAATTCAATCCATATAATCTTGATTTCATTGGCGTCAGCACAATAATAGGCAAAAATAGTGGTTCCATAGGATCAAAATAAAAATTATGACGATTGAATTGAATTCAAAATCGGGTAGTAAAAGCAACAGTGCATTAGAACAAGACCCACTCCGCATAAAACTCTTTTATTCGCATCACTGCTAAGTGACGTCAATAACAGCCTCAACAGAGCTCCTATCGCTCTCAGCGCCATCTATGAGCGCTATTTTTAACTAAATTTTCTAATTAATGTGTAAGATTCTTACGATTTTTTTAATAACCACACAACTGGGTTCCCTTTTTCAAGTTAGGGGTCCTTTGTGAAACACCCTGTATATATACATATTTAGTTTAATTCGAGCTGTTAAAATTAAGATTTCAATCTGTAGAAGAAAATAGAAAAAAAAAAATTCTGATATTTTAATTGAACAAATATATAAACATTAATTCAATTACACAGATGAAACAATGCGTATCTTGCATACTACTAAATAAAACAAAAATTTATTTCCTATAGTCAATGTCTTTCTTCTCAACATATACAGATGTGGAACACTTCTTCTTTTCAACCGCTTCCCGCATAAGTTATCATCATATATATTAAAGCAGTAGCCAAAAAACGTCAGCATACTTTAAATTGGTCTCTACGCATATGCGCTTTGCGCAGATATCTGAGAGTCTCGTCCGATTGGTTATTTGGTGGAAAGTGTAGTTACTGTCTGTAAAAGCATTTGCAAAGCGCGTTTATAAATATGGGATAAGAATAAGACTGCATTTCGCTGACACTGTTTAATGCAATGCTATAATAATTATATATTTTTTTCTTTACTCATCTTATAATGATCGAAATACATTGGTTTTTTCACTTTACGTAAGTTATTTTATTTCCATCTGTATTCTTTTTTCATGTTAAACGCTATACCCTCCTTCAAACTTTACAATGTTATTGCCGGCAATCTTAGGCTTAATTGTAGAGATGTTTCATATGAAATTGAAACATTCAATAGTTAATGATTAAAGTGTTTATTTACGTTCTTGGCCGATAAATCATTTTCTATATTGTATTTTTCAAATTTATACTATGTATGTATAAAAAAAAGGCTGGAAACGACATTGTTTTTCGTTTTGTGTTTTGATAATGCAATTTTCGACGGATATTTTGACTTCATGGATGTAAACATATTCGCAAATCACTATTTAATTTTGTCTTCAGTTTCTTATTATACTCATGTCAAAAAACGGTGATTTTTCCCCCCTTATAATTTCATTTTTGAGCAAATTCATAACGTTTAGGAAGTATTTACATTACATCGTTTTCGCCGAATAATAGAGAATTGCATATGAAATGAAAATAATCCCAGTTATAAACAGCTTTGAAAATCATTAATATTTATTTAATGTTTCACTTTCTTTTTGTTGACTCGAAGTTCCCTTTTTTAAAAATGTACCCTTTTTTAATAAAAGTGTTCCCGTGACAAAATTTGCTGAGTTTTTTTGAGAAAGAGGAGGGAATATTTTGATGAAATTTGCTATTTTTCTTCTCAATCGCTTGATCTTGATCTATTAACATTGTTTTTTAAAAAATATGAAGATCATTATAATCAACAAATAAAAATAAAATTATCAGAAGAGATCCCTCTTTTTTGCATAGCATCCAATCATGATATACAATATAGAAAATGCTTTATGGGCCAAGAACGTAAATAAACACTCTAATCATTAACTATTGAATGTTTCAATTTCACATTATGCCTAACATGACAAGGTTTGAAGGAGGGAATAGCGTTTAACACGAAAAAAGAATACAAATGAAAAAAAATAACTTACATAAAGTAAAAAAACCAATGTATTTCGATCATTATAAGATAAGTAAAGAAAAAAATATAATTATCATAGCATTGCATTAAACAGTGATAGCAAAAATGCAGTCTTATCCCATATTTACCAAGGCGCTTTGCAAATGCGAATACAGAGAGTAAATACAGTCTTCTCCGATAGGTTCTCAGATTTCTGCGCAAGCGCGTATGCGTAGAGACCAGTTTTAGCTGTGCTGAAAAAAGATCGCTTTAAGAAAGATTTTTGGTGAAATTTGTTGTTTTTCTCATTATCTTTCGATGTAATTTGCCATTTTATCGAATTTATCCTTTTTTCGTGAAATTTTTCGTTTTTTTTTGTTATTTTCAGAAATTTGTCATTTTATTTCCACCTTTTTTTTTTTTTTTTTGCAAAGTCTACCTTTTTTGTGATCTTTTGATGAAATGTGCCTCTTTTTTTTCATCTTTTGACAAAATGTGTTGTTTTCTCACAATCGGTTTGCCAATATTTGCGTTTTTTGAAGTACCTAGACAAATTTAAAGTATTTTCATGATCTTTTGACGAAATTCATGTCATTTATGATATCAGGTCAAAATTATTTGTTTTCTCGGGGATTTTCGGTGAAATTTGTCGTTTTTTTTTGCGATCTTTCGATTAATTTGCCGTTTTATCGAATTTATCCTTTTTGTGAAATTGTCGTTTTTTTTCTTTATTTTTAGAAATTTGTCATATTTTCTCCTTTTTTTGTAAAAATTACCTGTTTTGCAATCTTTTGATGAAATGTGTCTCTTTTTTCATCTTTTGACAAACTGTGTTATTTTCTCACAATCTGTTTACCAATATTTACGTTTTTTGAAGTACCTAGACAAATTTAAAGTATTTTCCCGATCTTTTGACAAAATTCACGTCTTTTATGATACTAGGACAAAATTATTTGTATTCTCAGGGATTTTTGGTGAAATTTGTCGTTTTTTCTCACTATCTTTCGATGTTATTTGCCGTTTATCGAATTTATCCTTTTTTCGAGATTTTTTTGTGAAATGTTTCGTTTTTTCGTTATTTTCAGAAATTTGTCATTTTTTTTCACTTTTTTTTGCATAAATTACCTTTTTTGTGATCTTTTAATGAAATGTGCCTCTTTCTTTCATCTTTTGACAAAATGTGTTGTTTTCTCACGATCTGTTTACCAATATTTGCATTTTTTTAAGTACCTAGACAAATTTAAAGAATTTTCATGATCTTTTGACGAAATTCATGTCTTTTATGATACTAGGACAAAATTATTTGTTTTCTCAGGGATTTTTGGTGAAATTTGTCGTTTGTTTCTCACAATCTTTCGATGTAATTTGCCGTTTTATCGAATTTATCCTTTTTTAGTCATTTGTTTTTGTAAAATTTTTCGTTTTTTTGTTATTTTCAGAAATTTGTCAATTTTTCACATTTTTTTGCAAGAATTACCTTTTTTGTGATCTTTTGATGAAATGTGCCTCTTTTTTTCATCTTTTGACAAAATGTGTTATTTTCTCACAATCTGTTTACCAATATTTGCGTTTTTTTGAAGTACCTAGACAAATATAAAGTATTTTCATGATCTTTTGAAGAAATTCATGTTTTTTATGATACTAGGACAAAAATATTTTTTTTCTCTGGGATTTTTGGTGAAATTTGTTGTTTTTTTCTCATTATCTTTCGATGTAATTTGCCGTTTTATCGAATTTATCCTTTTTTGTGAAATTTTTCGTTTTTTTTTTTTTTTTTTTGTTATTTTCAAAAATTTGTCATTTTTTTAACCTTTTTTTTTTTTTTTTTTTGCAAAATTTACCTTTTTTGTGATCTTTTGATGAAATGTGCCTCTTTTTTCATTTTTTGACAAAATGTGCTGTTTACTCACAATCTGTTTACCAATATTTGCGTTTTTTAAAGTACCTAGATAAATTTAAAGTATATCCATGATCTTTTGACGAAATTCATGTCTTTTATGATACTAGGACAAAATTATTTGTTTTCTCAGTGATTTTTGGTGAAATTTGTCGTTCTTTTCTCACTATCTTTTGATGTAATTTGCCGTTTTATCGAATTTATCCTTTTTTCATGATTTTTTTGCGAAATTGTCGTTTTTAGTTATTTTTGAGAAATTTGTAGTTTTTTTCGCTATTTTTAGTTAAACTTACCTTTTTAGCGATTACCTAGACAAATTTTATGTGCTTTTTGAGATGTTCGGACGAAATTCCCGTCTTTTATGAAACCTGGACAAAATTCGTCATCTTGAGGTCTTTCAGTAAAGTTTATCGTTTTCTCGAGTTCTTTTGATGAAATTTGTCGTTTTGTCACAATTTTTCAATGTAATTTGCCGTTTTATTAAAGATCTTTTTGCAAAATTTGTTGTTTTTTGCGAAATTTATCTTTTTTGTGATTATTTGATGAAAATTGCTTTTTTTTACAATCCTTTGACGAAATTTATTGTTAACTCACAATCATTTGACAAAATTTGTTGTTTTCTCACAATATTTTGAATTTTTTCACAATATGTTCACAAATTTGCCATTTTTTAGAGATTTTTTTGTCGAAATTTGCCTCTTTTTTTTCGAAATTTTTTCATAAAAATTGCCATTTTTTAGATGTTTTGGGAAAATGTTGATTTTTTGCAATACTCTCGCGAAATTTGTTTTATTTGAGATACCTAGACAATTTTTTTCTTGCAGTTTTTTGACAAATTTTTTTAGAGATCTTTTGAAGAAATTTGTTGTTTTTTACATTCTGTTGATAAAATTTGCTGTTTTTTTTTCCCACATCTATTTACAAAATTTCCAGGTGATGTTTTTTTTTTGGGGGGGGGGGGGTATTTTGATGAAATTTGCTATTTTTGTGATTATTTGCATTTTTTATGGTACCTAGACAAATTTTGGTACATGGCAAATCATTTCTAGCATTAAAAAAAAAAAACTTTAACAGTTGAAAAATAATCTTCAAACATTTTCAAGAGTCTGTGACGTGTGTCGCAGTGTTGCACAGATTCTGTGCCCGGGATCATGTCATGTTGGTGTTACGTTGGTAAATGGAAATGCATTTTGAAATTTTTAATAAATATTAATCTTTAAAAAAATTATAGCAGCAAAATACTTTTTTTCTTTGGTTCTTTCATATTGTTGCCATCAAATTTTGACGGGTTTCACCTAGCCAGAATAAATATTATCATAATTTTTTTTAATATGTGAAATTTACTTTTTTTTTTTGATTTATGAAAAGGTAATAGAAAAGTTAGTTGAAAATGCAAATGTTTATTTGTTGAATGAGGTGGGTAATGTAAAAACAAATTAACCACAGAGAGGATCATTGTTATAGTTGTTGCTAAATGGCAAACTATAAAATCAGTCTTATTTTGCTGCGAAGTAAGTTAAGTATGTATATTTTGTATGAAATGAGTAATGACAGTAATTTATGATTTATTCATGTCATGTACAATTTATTGGTGTTGTATTTGTAAATGGAAAATTATCAAATGAGAGAGATTCTAATTCTATGACAGCATGTTTAAATGTAACTCGGCCAAATGCGGGTCATTTGCCTGGACGTAAAATACAGGTTTTTCTTTATTTATTGAAATTTTTGCTGAAGATTAGTCGTTAAAAAATCCTTTAATAGCTGGAAAATACCTTTTTCTTTTTTTGGTGCCGTCAAGTTTTGACGGGTTCCATCTAGTTTTTCTATAATTTTTTATTTTCCTTTTCCACTCGAAATCATTGTACGCTCTCTCTATCTCGTGAATCTTGTGCATCTCGCACAAAGATGTTGGAAATTCTTGAGTTCATTAATTTATCTTGTCGAGGATATTTTTCTAACCCACAGATGTATATTTGGAACCACTTTCTTTATTCAAAACTAATTTATATACAAGATAAGTATACCAAAGAAAATTGTTATTTTTTAAATTAGTGGTGCTAAAAAAATAAAAATTATCGCAAGTGAGAACCCTGCTATGTGGATTATTTTCAATATTTGTGTAAGAATTGCACGTATATTTGTGGAGATACAGAATATTACCAACATTTAATTTACCGGCGTCGTCAAAAAAGATTTTTTTTTTTTACTTTATTATTTGTGGGTCTTCAAAGTTCCTAGCAAAATAAAACTACTATTAAAACTATGTTCCGTAAAAATAGTTCTTTATATTCCTGAATTTACGGAAAATTTGATACCAATTTCTCTCGATATTTCATAAAACATCTGTCATTGCATGTGATCAATAACTTTTGACCATACCGTGTATATTCTGCTCGAAAAAAAATAAAAAAAAAATAAAAAAGTGTATTAAAAGGTCTGAAAATTAATTTTAAAATACAAGTTAAATAATGCATGAGGAGGAACGGAGGATTTTTTAAAGCATTAAGTAAATACATATTAGAAAATGTCTCTTTGTAATTTAATTTAAACAATATATATGTTATGTTTAATGAAAAAATCATCTAAAATTATGAATAACGTAATACCTATATATTTTTTAAATTCATCAATGATTTGTATATTGTAATATTATCCAGTTTTTAAAATATATATTTTTAATTTCGTAAAACTTTAAATATTCAACAATATTTAGTTATTGTAATTCGAACATTTAATGCTTTTTCGCGTTTTTAGCAGTATATTATTAGTTAATGTCACTGTTTTTGCAAAATATATATCTGAAGTAAAATTTACATAAAATTTTACACTTAATATTTATTTTTAACGTTTCTCCAATTTAATTAAATATGTGTTTACAGATGAAAACATAGGATATTCGAAGAAAATTTTATGAAAGGAATAAGTAATAAGTTTTTGAATGTTATAAAATTTATATGTACAAAATTTCATTTAGTTTTATAAGCAAATTTAATTAAATAGTAAACCGATAATGATAATTCAAGTTTTGAAATGAAGTATCACGTTTATAAATAAAATATCGAATTTATTATTTAAAAGAAAAATATATCAAAAGCGTAAGTTTAATTTGTCTGGCTGTTCTTATATAAAATTAGTTATTTTGTAATGCAGAAACATGTTTGAATTTTATTAAAAATATGTAAAAGTACAATGTTTTTTTCTTTTTTTTTCTTTATAAACTTAACGTTTACTTTTTAGTATCTTGTTTAATATTCTTCCTTTAGTCATTTTTTAATGTACAGATTAAAAAAATCATTGAGGTTTATACTTAATATGTAACTTTTAAAATACCAAGCATGGTTCGTTTATGCATTTATTGTAATAATTATAAATTTAATGAATAGTTCATCACTTTTTTATCAATATTAAACAAGAAATTATATAGATGAAAGCTTATTTTAAGATAAATTTTATGTTAGATAGGTTTTTGTGCAGATTGTGATAGGCCATGTGAAGATATTTTACAATAATAACTCCTTTCAGTGCAGAAAAATTCTGTACAAAAATGAAGAAATAATTGTATGACATTGCAATTTATAAGCGACTTTATTTTAAATTTAAAAATCGTTACATTAAATAATTATAGTATAAACAAAATTTCATTTAAATAATTTTGATGCCGTTTTTAAGTTTGGAATTAAAATTAAACTGTCCTGACGTGGGATCAGAACCGACGTGCACTGGAACTGGTTAATCGAAGTATACTTTTATTGTATTTTATTATAATTGTTTAATTTTATATTTTATGTAGCCTGATATCTGGCTATAATGTATTATAAAGTTCTATATAATTAAAAAAAAGAGATCTTGAAACCACATAAATTTTAGAACTGTCGCGAAACGCTCATTGAATAAAGATTAATATAAATTTTAATACGTACAGATAATGACGAAATTTTTCACAGTTACGGCGAAAGGACGTTTTACAACCTGCATTTTCTTAAAATTGATGGTTTTTAATACTTTGAAACTTGATTAGTAAATAAATCCACAGGTTCTCAATAATAATAATAACAACAGCCTTTAAATTTGTAAACGAATGAATTTGCGATGAATACAGTCTTTTTTGAATAAATGGCAGTGTGGAATATTTGGTTGATTTTTAATCACATAACGCATGAATATTTTTAGGGAAAAATAATTCAAATTCAGCCTATCTTTTCATGTTTCTTACGGAATATTTAATATTTTATCACCAGTTTTTTTAAATAGACATTTTTGACTAATTGAATCAAAAAAAAAAAAAAATACTTGCCTTAAATAATGCGAAATTTACAATAAAAAATTTTCTGATGAGAATAATAAATTATTATAAGAATATTGATGCCCGTACGTGGTACGGTCTAATCATGATTGGCAGAAAACTTTATCCATAGGATGTACGGGCAATTCAGGGAGGTGGTTAAATTAAACCTCAAAATTGTGAATGATAATGCATGAAAAATGTTTTGGATTAAACGCATAATTACAGGAAAATCGCTTGTTACTATGAGAATAAATTGCATTTTTAAATATGTCCTGAAAGTAATCATTCGATTTGGAAATATTCAATCGAAAAAAAAGCATTGTTTTTGAGTCATTTTCATGATTTTATCACTAATAATTAAATGATATATGCATAAATTTTAACAAAATATTTTTTGTGTATGTTTTTGACTATGGCGGACTGTAAAATATTCCGTTGAAAAGAGGCGCAGTCACAGCGATTTTTGTAGTTTTTTATTAACTTTTCATATTTCTGTTATTCATTGACAATTCATATGCGATTGAAACTCGCATCTAGCTAAGCCGGCTATTTGCAAACAGCTGATGTGCAAAATAATTCGTTTTTCACTCCGATTAATTGACTGAAACAGAAATTTAAGATAAAATCAAAGTTGCGTCGTTTTTAACTCATAATATTGAATCATAGCAAACGCGGTAGCGTTTGGTATTTAAGAAATGAAAAATTCAAACGTCTTTTTAAAGTTTCTGTCGAACCAGTTGACCTACGACAGTGATTTTTTAAAGATAGAGCTCGACGAGACGAATGAAATGGTAGAATTAAAATATTATCGTAGTTTACTGTAGTTTTCTATTTAACTTTTAACGAAAAAATGAAGACGTAAAATTCAACAAGCGATAGCTAACAATCCTGTGGATGGATTAATTCCGTTTTTGGTTTATTTTAATCCTTTCGATAAAACTTAAAATAGATTTTTTTTTCATCTTTGTAAGTTTGGCGATTGCTGAGAAAATCGAATTTGTGTCTTAAAGCTCCAGTTGAACATTGTTTCTTGTTGTTGCTGTTGGAGTGTTTTTTATTTATTGCCACATTTAAATAAATATAAATTTTTTTTTGTATGTAAAATAATTTATTCAAATTAAATAAATCACGTGAAAAACATAGTTGTTTGTTTTTATTCTGAAATATTTAGTTTCAGTCCTTTGAATAAAGTTGTGAGCGCAATGTAATTTTTTTTCGTTCAACTCCTTGGTTTATTTTTCAAACATCATGCATTTTATATGGCAATGCAAGAACTTTCTTAATTATTCTAATACAAGAATAAAATTTTGACAGCAGCAAATATTTTTCTTTTCAAGATAAAAAAAAAAAAAAATCTTCAGTTTTTATCAAAAAATTTAAATGACGAGTCTTAAAAATGCTCTGGTGAACAACAAAAAAGGTTAATATGCTTTTAAGTATGAAAAAATGTTTGACAAGGGCTTTTAATTGAGCATGAGAAAGGACAAGGGGTCTCTTCTTTGCCGCAGCTCATTGTCAGTGCAAATGTGAAAAAAAAATCATATTTGCGCTTTTTCCTATACAAAAGAAATTTGCGTAAAAATTCCCGTCTATCTTTTCAATAAAATTTTCAATCCTGCTTTGCATGTGAACTGCACTGTTGACTCTTCAGTGCAACTCCACTGTGAATCAGTTTTCTGTGCAGTTATACGCTGCGGGCATGCTTGGTGACGCTGCAATGAATATGATACGCAGCAGGAACTAAGGTTTCTGGTAATATTTCGCCTTACATTCACGTTTAATTACGCTGCGTTTTTTCTGGCTACGTTTTTGCATTACACATTTTTATCATAATTGTAACTAATTTCTTTTATATGGAAAAAACGCAAATATGATTTTTTTTTAAATTTTGGCACTGACAGTGAGCTGCAGCCAAGAAGGGACGTTTTGTCCTTTCTCATGCACAATTAAAAGCTCTTGTCAAACTCTTTTTAATGCTTAAAAGCATAATTAAAATTTTTTGTGGCTCACCAGAGCATTTTCTAATATTTGTTAGTAATATTTATAACATACTTTTTATATACTAAGATGTATGAGAAAGAACAAAGGATTGACGCATCCAACATTTATTTTTTCAAATTAAAATTCGGGAACTCGGCAATATCTATAAAACAATTATCCATAAATTTTTAAGTGATAAATTTTTGGGTTGAAGCTCACATTATATTTATGTAATGTATCGGAAATTCTTTAAAAAATTCTGTATTGTAGAAACGAAATCGAACATGTATTTTAAGTAATCATTAAATATTAATAAAATATGTTTTTGAAAAAGATATATTGTATACATTATTTAGAATTAAAAAAATGTAATTGGACATGGTTTTGACCCATCATAATGATTTTTAAATAAATAAAACAACAAATTCTTATTCGTATATTCTATCCAGTCTCTTTCTGTTTATTTTTTTTTCTAGGAAAACAGTTACAAATAAAATCAAAGGCGAAAAGTCGTCAGACAGGTTAAGACTTCCTCGTTAGACAAAGGCTTTATATAACACTTGCTATTTATCATTCCGATCATCAACCGACCCGTAACGAGGGCATTTCTTTTGTTTTTGTGTTCGAAAAATTACATTTTGATTAGATTTCGTTAATGGAATACTCTAAAAAATCTTTATTCCCTTTAAGTGCCTCAATTTTATTTTTTTGTTCTTGTTTATAAAGTCGCATGAAGGTTACATAATATGAAATTTTTTTCCAGTAAGTACATTTGCCTGTGTTTGACATTATCACGGTATATCTAAATGTATAAGTTTTTAAACTATAATATAATATGCTACAGACGTTATCAAACATTTTTGTGCTTCCTTGTTTTCACTTCGGCCCTTTATCTATCGACGGTACTTATAAATACTTTGAAAATTACTTATTATAAAATTCTTTTAATACATCAATTAGTTTTAATACTGTTTAGAATAAGTTATAGATACATTACTTTATTTTATTTTAAAAGCATTATTATTTACAAACACACATACACACACACACATATATATATATATATATATATATATATATATATATACAGTGTCTCACAAAAGTGATGGGACACTTGTGCTTTATAAAAAGAAACTGCAATAAAATAAATAAACATGTGCAAAAATTTTTTGGGGGTGTTTCATATTTAAAGTTAGTAACAATTATTACATAACATACATTTTGTCAAAATATTAAAATATTAATTTAGTAAAAATAAAATTGTTCAGAACGGAGCAAAAAATGGCTCACATAAGTGATGGGACACTTACTTTTCCATCAAATATTTATCCAAAAATTTTACTTTTTAAAAGGTTTTAATATTTTGTTGGATTTCCTTTTACTTTTAAAACATGATTTAATCTTTTTGGGATGGATTCGACTGTTTGTGATTTCTGGAGTGATTTTACCCCATTCTTCTTGAAGCACCGATTTTAGTTGTTGTTTTGAAGAAATGGTGTGTTTGCGAATTCTTGATTCCAATTCTTGCCAAATATTCTCTATGGGATTTAAGTCTAGAGATTGTCGTGGTGTTTTTATTATTTCAGGACAGTTATATAGCAGCCAGAGTCTAACGTTCAGAGCAGTGTGCTTGGGGTCATTGTCCTGGTAGAATTTAAAATCGTTATGAAGGTTCAATTTTTGTGCTGAAGATTTCAAATTTTGCTTAAAAATATCAATATACTTGTACTGATCAATTATGCTGTCAATAAAAACAAGATTACCAACTCCAGCGGACGACATACACCCCCATACCATAACTCCTCCTCCATCATGTTTTACTGTTGGTACCAAGTTCTGTTTGCGAAATTCTTCCCTGGGTTTTCTCCACACCAAGATTCTACCGTCAGAACCAAATATATTAAATTTACTCTTATCAGCAAATATAACTTTATTCCAGTAATCAGAATTCTTATTTATGTTGGATTTTGCGAAAGCTAGTCTGAGTTTTCTATTCTTTTCACTTACGAAGAATTTTTTCCTGGCTACTCTACCGTGATATCCAGTAGATCGAATTACTTTTCTACTGGTCTCAGGATTAACAATTATTCCATATAATGCTTGTAAATCAGCAGCAACTTTTGAAGCACTATTTCTTGGATTTTTTTTAATATTTCAAACGATAATTCGCTTTATTCCATTGGATAGCTTTGATGGTCGGCCAGGTCTTCTTTTATCCTGAATCATATGATTCTTTTTATATCGTTTAATGATATTGAAAACTGTTGAACGACTCTAGTTAACTGTTTCAGCAGTTTTTCTAATAGATTTTCCACGTTCAATATGCAAATTAATAACTAATTTTCGAATTTCAGGCGAAGTTTCTTTTCGTTTAGCATTCATGGCTACACAGAGCTAAAAAACACAAAAATTCCAAAACAAACTGGAGAAAAATACTGCAGACGATTTTATAAAATATTGCCAATTGCTTTTAAGTAAAAATAAAACACCAAAAAATATTTTTATTGCTTATTTCAGACGATTTTTGTTGCATATATAATGGTGTCCCATCACTTATGTGAGCTATTTTTTGCTCCGTTCTGAACATTTGTATATTTATTAAATTAATATTTTAATATTTTGACTAAATGTATGTTATGTAATAATCTTTACTAAATTTAAGTATGAAACACATCCACAAAAAATGTGTACATGTTTTTTTTTATTTATTTGATTAGTTTCCTTTTGTAAAGCACACGTGTCCCATCACTTATGTGAGACACTGTATATATATATGTATATTAAAATGATGATTTCTTTTGCCTTAGTATCTTTTCAGCTTTCTTGGCGCGGATGGAGGAGGATGAAGATTTTTCAATTCTGAAATATTTTTATATTTTTATTGTAAGAACATCATATTTGTACATTTTATAACTCTACAAAATACTAAGAAAACAATTTGAAATAAAAGATTTGAGTGGGATTATAAATACTGCATAAAATCCCTATAAATTCAAATTTAATTAATCTTTCTAAATCCTACAATACTTCTAAAATTCTTCGAAAAATTATTAAATGATAATGTTAATCTTTTAATTTAGTTTAAACAAATTACCTAAAATGCTTTAGAATGTAAAATTTTCATGAATTCGTAATTCAATTGATAAAGGGTTAAATGGAAACAAGACAAAACAGAGATAGCACAAATTTTGATTAAGAATTTAATTATAGGCTATATTATTAAAAATATGTATTTCATTATTATGTAGCTGGAAAAATAATAATAGATAAAAGTCTTTGCATTTGTATGGTCCGAAGATAAATACTTACATCAGACTATTAAAAAATTATACGAATGTAATAGTTTTAATATGTAATACATGTGTGTGTAAAGTAATCAAGAAATTTAATAAACGATAAATGTCAGACGCCTCTGAAAATACTTTCTCCCATTACAGTGCTTCAATTTTCTTTTTCTTGTTATGTTTATAAATTCACAAGAAGGTTATATAACACGACCTCTTTTCCAGTAAGCACATTTGCGGTGTTCGACATTATTACGGAATGTCTGAATATAAATAAGTTTTTAAACTACAATACGCATCGCCTAAATGAAAGTGGCATTGCTGTAATAACTCCATCATTTGAATATAAAGATGAATGCGCATGCTGTTACAGAAGGCACAGAGTACTGAGAATGCATGCGATATCACTAGATTCCGCCAGATGCATGCGTGATAGGGTGGTGCACATTTTATGGAATCGTTTGAATCATGGATGCTTCCAAATGTTGTCAACGCACAGTCGTGCAACTTTTACCAGCGAAAAATATGATTCCTAATAAAATCTATCTTCGAATGCAAAATCTGTATGGCACGGAATGTACACTGTTAAAAGTGAAGGTGACAATCCGGTGCCATTTGAGACCCGGAGGTGAAAAGGCCCTAGGGTCCATTGAAACCCGGGGCATTGGAACCCTAGGGTGCCATAGGGGCTTGGATATGTGGTTGCAGTGCCGACAGGTCTCTTACTGTGTGATTGGAGCTAAATAAGGTGCCATACACTTCGTATTGGCAGCAATGTGGCACCTCATTGGGTGACTGGAATCATGCGCATGCGCTTTGACGCGTGTCTTTCTGTTTTTTGTGACGGCAAGTACAATCTATGGCTATGAGTGAATGAAGGTGAACTCGATGGCCGAGCGGTTAGAATGCTGAGTTTGTAATGAGACGTTGTGAGTTCAAATCCTTCGACGGCCAAAAGTCGGTTTGTATATTTTTAATTTTTTTATTATTGGACACTCTGGATTAAGGGTGCCATCTTTTCACACTAATTAAAGGTGTCATTCTGGCTTCTTTAGGGGTGTCACCAGAGAGACAAGCCTTTCACCCCTAAAAGGTGTAATGTGTCACCATTAGTTTTAACAGTGTATGTCACCACATCATTTTTGTCCACTCAAAGAAGTTCTGTAGGGGCAGTGATTTGCCGACAATAATGAGGTCCAAGCTGCCGTTGAAAATTGGTTGGGAAATTGCCGTCCCTTCAGAACTTTCTTGAGGGGATTGAAGGTACGGTGACGTACATTCCGTGCCATACAGATTTTAAATTTGAGGAGAGATTTCACTTGCACACACATCTTCCACTGTTGCAAATTGAAGGACTGCACGATGTCAACGTTTGGGGGCAACCGTGATGCGTACGGAGCCCTAAAATATGCTCTTGTGCTATCACTCATACATCTGGTGGTATCTGATGATATTACATGCATTTCGAGCCCTTTGTGACCTCTATAACAGCATGCATATTCATATTTTTCTACGAATAGCTGAGTTATTACAGCAGTACCACTTTCATTTGGCCGACTTTTATGTAATACAAGATAGAACCCGTCGAATTTTGACGAAAGAAAATGTTTAAAAAAGAAGTGTTTCATTGACTTAAAATAATCTTACAAAATTTGCTCCAATAAAAATGCACCTATTAGGTATTATATCTAATTACATTGGTAAGTCTAACTCTTAAACAAATGATATTTAACCTAAAGTTTAAAAAAAGATTACTTCTATAAAACTCAGTTGTAGAAATTGTTAAAATTAAATTTTAACTGCACATGTAAACAGTAAAAATAATAAAGATATGTTATTATGATGATTTATTATATGTTATTGTGTTAATTTATCGATTAAGCCTTTTATGCTAGTATTTCAAAATGAAAAAAAAAAACAATATATATATATATATATTCCACTTTGGCTCAATCATAGAACTTTTTCACCATGAAATCCAAACCCGACATCCTTTTCATCATATCAAAATTTACATATGCACCTTTCATGTCCGTAATCACCTTTTTTAAAAAATTGGTATTTTAACTTGGTCATTTTGAAATCAATTTAATTGAAAACTTCAAGTCTCGATGCTATTAGCAACTAAACTACTTAAATTATTTTAAGTGTAAATGAAATTTTGTAAATGAAACCATAATTCTTCGGGTTTTATAACAAACGCTATTCTTGAAAGCACACATTTTAATTTAATCTTTTTTCACTTTTATGAGAAAATGGCAGCTTAAAGATACAGTAATTTTCGGCTATTTTTTTTCTTTTTTAAGTAAAAGTTAAGTACTTCTGTTGCCACAATTAGAAAAATGGTATAAAAAACTACAAAAAATTAATGTTTCAAAAATAAATTAAGATACAGTTTTCAAAGAAGTTGCATTTAAAAGTAGATATTTTTCGCTGTACGATGGTGTAAAATTTGAAAATGTGCGATGGTTAGAAATTTTAAAATTTGAAGCAACAAAAATTGCAAATGCAAAATTTTATTTTAAATTTCAAAGTGTTGCCATTCGCAAAATGACGTATGCGTTAAGCACAGAGACGTTTGGCCTTTATAATATAGATACTACAGACATGTTTACATATTTTTCTGTCTCTAAGATTTTACTTGAAATGAAAACAAATTAAAAACATAGATGGCACAATTTTTTAGTAATATAGTTATAAGCAGTTTCCATTTAAAAAAAAATATTCTGTCCTGTATATGTCACTAGAAAAATATGAATCGAAGGTTTAGTATTTTCGCTCTCCAAAAGAAACACTCTCATTCGTTTATTGAATAAGCGAATATTACTCGCGCACAGACAGCTCCGTGCCATAAGTATAATAATCAATAGCTACATTATTACCAAAAAATCGCCGTTAAAAGAGTAATGAGACTTAGTGTAAAAATTTTGCAACATAGATTTGGATATAACTGTATATGCTAGAAAAGTATAAATGAATATTCTATACAGGGTGTCCACTCTCAACGGTGGTTAATGGCTAATTTCTAAACTGTTAGTCATAGACATATAGTTCCAATTGCAAAAATGCTTTAAAAACGGTAAAGAATTGTTTTTCAAGCGATTTAGGTCAAAAAAAGTTTTTATTAAAAATTACGAAAATTAAATTTTTATACGGTTCCCCGGTCCTATAAGTGATATTTAGTAAATTTTTACCACTACTCTAACAAGTAATAACAAAAAAAAGTCCCATTCCTCTGCGATTAAAACTGACCGAGTAATAGCTGTTTAAAGTTGAAGCATATTTTTTGCTGCAAATTAGGGGTCAGTCACAAATTTACTGGAAATAAAAATAAACGCAAGATATAAAATTTCCCTTTAAACATTGAGAGTAAAATAATTTTTACAATATTATGTTTAAATTTATGTAGATGATTACTTATTAAAGCAAAATTTTTACTAAAATTGTAAGTTTAAAAAAAAAAAAAAAAAAAAAAAAAAAAAAAAAAAAAAAAAAAAAAAAAACGAAAGTTTGTTTATTTAAATTATGAAAAGTAACAGTCACAAATAGTTACAAAATGACATACATTTAAAATTCTATTAGATTACTTAACCTAACAGAATTTGATGTAGTCCTATAAAATAAGTAAATGGTACGCGCCTAAAATTGTATTAAAATTGCACTGTCATTGGATATAAATAAGTGTGCAATTTGAACCTCGATCGGATATTTGGATGTGAGTTAAAATTTGAAAGAAATTTTAAGCTAGGGAAAAATACGTACGAACATTTCAAGCAAAATAAAAGCTTGTCAAAATAACACATCTTTAAAAATAAAATGCGATTTCCCAAAATTTGATTTTCTAGATAAAGAGAAATTTAAAACTCACGTCTTCAACTATTTTAACCAATCAAGAAGTCTATTAATAAAAATTAACACTACCGTAAAACTTATACGGTGGTAGCATTTCAGTTAAATTGCTTTAAAAATATTTCTTTATCTCATTTAAATCCTTTTTGTAATTGGAACTTAAAAGCAGCCTGTGGCAAACGGTTTAGGAATTAGCTATTGGACAGCATTGAAAATAGACGTCCTTTATAATACTTTAAGCACTTAGTGTACGTTCCCTTATAGTCGTTGAGCCAGAAGCCAAAATTGGGGTTTTTGGTTTCATCTCTGGGGACTTGGTGATATATACCTTTTTGGATTCACAATTGTCCAAGGAGTTCATTTTATGATGATACTATTAAATTTGTGGTAGCTTATAGACGCCATATTGAAAAAAATGAGCACCATCAATGGCACATAGATACAAATGATTTTTTTCTTTTTAACCATTACTATATAATTAAATTTCAAGGAAAAAATGCAGATAACAAATATCATTGAATATATAACGTTATACAAATTATACATTTGTTAAGATTTTATTTCAATATGATTATTGGCATTTTCAACTGGATAAACCGATCGAAAGACATTTGCGATGGATGAAAATCGAAATCTTGTTTTGTATTTCAATGCATATTATTTTCATGTGTATAAGAAACAGCAATTCAAGAAAAAGTATTACTGGTGAAACTATTGTAATTAGTCTGTTAAGAATTAACCCTTTCGGGACAGCGATGCATATTTGCAACTTCAAAACGTGCTTCCATTGCTTTTTTTATACTATTAAAAAGGTATTATTTTCCTTATCTAATTAAGACATTCTCTTGTTTGCTAAGCTAAAGTTAATTGTTTGACAAAAAGTGGTGTCAATTGAATAAAATTTTTGTAAAAGATGCTGGTCACGAACGGGTTAGTAAGTAACATAAATCTTAGTCTTCCGCACTTCTATCGTGATAGGTTGACATTTCTGTATCCAAATAACTTCAATCGTCATAAAACAATTCTATGTTTTGCATATGCTTGTACGTTATGTTATTAAATAGACACACACATAATAATGTGGCACATGTTTTTGAACAAAACTGTGACACCAGTTCCAAAGCAGCTTTAGGAGCTAGAGGACTGCCATTCCACTGGATCTCTAGAGAGCCTTTTCCCTCACTATTTGTTCCAAAAATCCAACCACATTTATATGGGGATGGAAAAACACAATAAGCCTGTTGGCCCTTCTTCCGTACAAGACCGTGGTAATTGGCTTGCGTTACCTATTAGTACAGTGTATTACTACATGACAAAAGACAATGCGACTCCAGACTTTTTGTTTTACAGAAAAATATGTAGCATCTAGCGCAATTCCTTGATTCTTGCGTATTTTTGCTTTCCATAATAGAGATGGTAAAATTACGATTCAAGCCATTTCTTTGTTTCCTCTGATAAATCAGCTTCAGTATCAAACGTCTTATGCGCATCCCGAAATTTGTGTTCTGATTCATCATTTTCCCTTGTCTGCAAAAGCACTTATTGCACTGACAGTGACTGCATTTCAAGAAAAAACATGGTGTATGCAAAATATGAATTGTGTACCACCGCTTCTTGGAAGCAAGTCAATTTAGTGGATTCTTCAACTAGTTATTTCTTGAATTTATAATATTTTTCTCCGTAGATAACGTACAGCACTTGTGTATTCAACTATTTCAAATAATATTCATTTAGCAATTCTTGAGAAATGAAATGCATAAGTTCTTTCTTGTCCTCCTCGTCATATAAAATCTGCTTCTATTTTCGTACTGTTTGTCCAAGAGTATATAACTTTTATAACATCACCAACAGTTCATATTTTTCGTTCATTTATGTTTATTGACAACTGCTTGTATGTATCAAATACAACATCTATCCTTTGAGAGGATATATAATCTTGTATTATTTCAAAAAATATCTTTGCTTGTTGTGCAAATGATTGTAGCTCCTATGGTAGCTTTGAATAAAGCACATTGTGTCATTTATATTAACAACACCATTATTTGCATTCTTTCAGCAGTCGCAATTTTCTCATAACATTCTTCAGTTTCATTTTTTATTTTTTAGCATTGAACCATCAAGTGTTGCTAAGGATTATTGAACAAGCCCTAGATGGTAGGAAAAGACACTCCTTATATCCAAATTTCTTCGTTCTGCAAGGATCGTCATCTGAAAAAACAGATTTCCTTTTGTCATGCAGCAAACTCTTATTTATTTAACTTCAAATTCTCTTTCTATTCAAGTCCCAAAATGTGTTTAGCTTATTGGAGATTTGAAAAACCCTTCTGCCTTTGAGTCTTCAGAGAGATATTCTCTGTTGAAAGTTTGGTAAATTTCTTCAGTCATTTCATGAGCTTTGATCATGTCTTCGACAATTTCTGGATTCGTAATTGCTTCAGTTTATTCTGTTAGCCTGTCTTTATTTATCTATTCATTGATAACCATGTTCTGTAAATATGAGATACCACGTTCGTCTTTCTGGATCTTGCTCAAAGACGGATATGGATGTAGAATAGATTTTTTTGAAAACTGATTGTGGTTGTTTCACGAATCATTTGAAGAAATTCTGCCCTGTTATCAAAAATATCTTTTAAATGCGGCAGGTCTTTGACTGAACTTTGTTGTAGCTTTTGACCTCTGCGTGTCTTTACTTATTGTCTCTTTAATCGTCCTGTTAATTTTACAGCATGTAAAATCAAGAAAATTTTCTCTATCATTGCGTTTATCGGAAGAATTTTCCAATATGGCGTCCATTGATTACTCTGTTTATGAAAATATCATTGATAAATGTCATGTTGTGACTTATGTGGTGAATCCAAAAATGTATGGTTTACAAAGTCTACTGACATGAAAATACGCCCCCGTGGATCAATGTCGGTGGCCATTTTCCAATATGGCGCCCATAAGCTACCTTGATTTTGTAAATATCATTCATAAATATCATTCTGATGTTGTGGTGAATCCAAAAAATGCATGCGTATGATTTAACAAGTTATCTGACATGACACCACACGAGCCCCTGGCTCAACGGTGGCAGCCATTTTTCAATATGGCGTGCATTAGCTACTCTTATTTTGAAAATATCTATGATAAATGTCACTCTGATATTGTCGTGTCGTGAATCCAAAATAGTATGGTTTAACAAGCCCGTTTACATGAAATCTCAAGAGTCCCTGCCTCAACGACGGCGGCCATTTTCCAATATGGCGTCCATAAACTACCCTAGTATTGAATGTATCATGAAAAAATGAGATGCTGATGTTTTGATGAATCCAAAAATGTATGATTTACCATGTCCGCTGACATGAAACCACACGACCGCTTAACTCAACGACGGCGGCTATTTTCCAATATGGCGCCCAAAAGCTACTCTAATTTTGAAAGTATCATGGATAAATGATGTTGTGGTGGTGAATCCAAAAGTATATAGTTTATCAAGTCCCCAGAGATGAAACCACACAAGCTCCTGGCTCAACGACTATTAAAGCTCAGTCCAATTCATACGTATTCAGCTACAGAAAAATGGTTTAAGTCATGAAATTTAAAGCTTCATAACTCGGTCAATTTTAATATTAGATGAATGTGACCTTTTTTCTTTTACTTGTTAGATTAGTGGGGAAAATTTACTAAATATCACTTATAGGACCGGGGGATCGTAAAAAAAGTTAATTTTCGTAATTTTTAAATAAAATTTTATTTTGATCTAATTCGCTTGAAAAACAATTCTTTACCTTTTTTAAAGCATTTTTGCAATTGAAACTATATGTCTATGACTAACGGTTTAGAAATTCGCCATTGGCACCGTTGACAGTGGACACTCTGTATAAGTTCAGAGAGAAATGACACTTAAATATTAACAGATATTGCTTTTCTGTACAACGCTTTTCAATTTTATCCTAATATGTTTAGAATGAATTTATTAATGTGCTGACAATAAAAGCATTGCATATTTAAGCTACAATCATACATCCAAATGAGCTTGTTAATATTATTTTCTTCTTATAATCTACTCAAACATTTCTTCGAAGCTTAAACTTGGCATTGCGCTAAGCGTGTTTCAAAAGAAGATCGCAAAGTCACTAAGAAAATGCAAATAAATAAATAAATAAATAAATAAATATTTACGACAATTAATTAAATTTTTAAAATCCGCTACATTAGGTCCAAATATAATTGCGTGCTTTCGCATAAAAATAAGAAAACTTTAATTAATAAATGTTTTAATTCATAGTACAATGAAAGGCTGTTTAGAAATGCTTGTTTAGTACGCTTAAATGTTAGCAGATCATTTTCATTTAGAGAAAAAATGCATGGCTTATGCCAAAGAATTCTGTCCCTATTCCACTAGATAGTTTTATTTGGGATGATTGAAGTCATTTAAACTTGAGTGATAACGCGCATTACATTGCAAACCTTTTCTGTGACATACTACACCTTCATCTGTCTTTTTCCTTCATGGTTTTCCCTTTTTCCAAATAAATGCAGTAACCATGTTGACAAAATTAGAAAAAAAATCGTCACTAAAATTGGTAAAAAAACATAAAATAATATCTCGAAAACTAGTTAAAATTTTAAAATTTTGACACCACTTTTACATTTTGTATATTAATATGGATTATTGGTTTTCATTGATAAATGTTCCATACTTTAGAAGGCTTAGCTGTGAAATACAAACAGTCGTCTAATCAGTCTTTTCATAAAATTGTTTCATTAGCTTTATATGTAGAGAGAGGATATATATAATATTTATAAACGGAAAATAATCCGGGAAGAAAAACCGATTCTTTGAAACCGCACTTAGAAAAATATTCTCTTGTCATATTATGTACGAATAGAATCTAAAAAAAAATGGAATTAAAAAAAAAACTTAAATTTCTTTTATCAATTCTGAAATTTCTTCTGAATCAATGAGGATTATTTACTGTTGGACTGATCAAAAATATAAATACAATGAAAAATAGAATCCCGTTTTCCAAAACTGCAAACGAACTTGTTCTTTCTCTTTTTAAAAAACTATTCTTTTTAAACCTTTTAGATACTCGGAAGAATTTATTGCATGCAGAACATTATTTCTTTTATAATTTTATCTGTAAAAAGGATTTATTGCATTTGAAAAAAAAAAAAAATGTTTTCTATACAGAAACAATTTGAAATCCTTTAAAAAATTTCTGAAGAATTTAATGCGTATTTCAGTAGTTCTACGTAACAAAGTATTATATTTCTAAGAAACAATGTATCTTATTTTATTGCAAAAGGAAACATTTAAAAAAATAAATTTTTTTAAATCATAAATATAAGTAAGTTAAAAAACTGAAATATTTTTCAATTTTTTCTTTAAATAAACCTTAACAAAAATAACGGAAATCATAAAAATTTAGGATAAAATAGCTTTGTGTCGAAGCATTTAAATTTCAAAAGTCATTTTATTCTGTTTGAGTAAATCGATATACATTATACATTTTTTGGACCGAAACTCGGACCGAAAGATATTTTACATCTTTCTGATGCGTGCTATGCGGAAACAATTCCGAGACTTCTAGATGAAGATGATAGGGAATTTTCTCATGAAGATGAGTGTGATGAACAATTCCGTTATGAAGTTTGCATTCATCTGGGAATGAAATTTCTGATTTGAACTGCGAAAATACTGATGATTCAAAAGATAAATCCTCTCAATATTCTATAGAAAAAATCGCTTTAAATGTTTGTCTATTTCTGACGGTTGCTGACAAAAACTTGTGTGCTTAGAACGCTTATAAAAATTGTATCATGAATGTTGTAAGAATTTTCAAAAATAACTTGAGTATCGCATCCAACTTGAGTATTTATTATTATTATTATTATTGCACCAATTTTACGCTAACCTGCAGTTCTGCCATTTTTATTTAATTCACCCATCCTTGAATTTTTTGCTATTAATTAATTTATCATACATTTATGTAACAAGATAACCTGTAAAAGTAAAGTAAAATATTTTTCATTCATTATAAACCTAGCTCTTTTTAAGTGATTTATGATAAAAAAATTGTAATATTGACTTAAATTCTACTAAACTGCATTCATATTCATTATAAAAGTTATAAATATAACTTGTATTTAAAATACACATTCTCAAAAGTATTTACATTTTATTTTATTGTTGATATTTCGATTATAATATTAAAATACAACAATATAAAGCTTTGTCTGGGCGAGCGCGCCGCATTTGAAGTGTACCAAAATTTCGCCTTACCTACTGTTATGGGTTAATTTATTTTGTACGAATTACTAAATATAAATATACATTAATTTTTTTTATTTTTTAATTAATTAATATCAATAATGTACTGTGTAAACATAACATGAAAATATGCATAATGGTGTATTGAAATGTGGAAATTATGTCATAAATAAGCTATATCTGTTCCAGAAAGTAATTAAAACTATATCAAAAAATTAAATATAAGCGTAAATTTACAAACCAAAATGCTTTTCAATAACTTGGTTCAAAAAGCGATTCCCAAGCAGTGGAAGTTTTTTTTTAATTTGGACCTAACAGAACGGGAAACGGCAGCTCTGATTATCATCTCATCGAGTTGCCGGCTGAAATTCCGGGATCACCCGGAACATCTTTAGCGTATTAAAATGCAACTGGTCAGCTAAGCATATTTTTGTAGAAACACCCTAAAATGGAAAGAGCAGGATATACAAGAACAACGTCTCAAGACTTTCATATCATACGACGAATAGCTATGAGTCCGCCTAGTAGTTACACTGTAAGGAAATAGTGGTAGTATTAATAGTGATAGGAAAAAAGGTCATCCTCGGGATCGTAATTTGTATTTAATTAGACATAGCTAAACACTTCTTTCTGGCTTTTTTTGTTTTTAAATTTTTAAGTTTTGTTATTATTATTATTATTATTATTATTATTATTATTATTATTATTATTTGGATTCAGTTATTAATAACCGTCTTTTCGTATAAGTCTTTTCGTGTAATTTTTGATAGAACAAATTTCATATTCATGACCGTAACTCGACGTTTAGCAAGAAAAGTGGTTTTTCGACACAAGTAGCAAGTTGTCTTAAATGTTGTCG
Source organism: Maratus speculifer (assembly GCA_964019185.1). Classification (NCBI taxonomy): domain Eukaryota; kingdom Metazoa; phylum Arthropoda; class Arachnida; order Araneae; family Salticidae; genus Maratus; species Maratus speculifer. The sequence continues at coordinate 173,424,085 of OZ025297.1, read as the reverse complement.
CAGAGATAAAGTGGCCTTAAATTTTTGATAATAAATATTTGCAAAAATGTGTTTTGATAATCTGCTGCATACCATGCTTGAAAAAAAACCTGTATTTCAAATTTTAATTATTAACATGATAGTATAACTACAAAAATAAACATGCATAGTATCATTTTATAATCTATTATCTATCTATCATTTTATAATCTATCATCTATTTCTACTTCTGTTATTTATGTAATATACTTAATATTCCATAATTTGAATAAAATATACTAATTTTGTTGGAATAAATCCACTTTGGAAAAGCAGTATTTAATTTTTTTTTATGTCAAACCATCTTATTCTTCAACTAAACGCTGCCTTTCTCCTATGATAAGATACCGCACCCTGTTATTCGGGAGCAGTCTACTTCGAAAAATAAATATTTTCTTTTAATTCTGAAACAGCCATTTCATGCTGTGAGACAATATGTTTCACACATTTTCATGGACAAATAAATAGCTTTTATAGTTTTCAGTTTTACTGACTGTCGCATTTTGTTTATATCAAGGTCCTCTAAAAAAGAAAGAAATAGGTTTGGATCAATACTGATTCTTTCGGTGTTGAAAGCGAATATTGTCTAGCCTTTCTTTCTTAATTTAGTTTTCTATTTTTTCTAAAGCACCTAAAATATGGCTTACACTAACTATTCATTTTGTTCTTAAAAAAAAAAAAAAATTGTTTTTGGGCTAACTGAAGGTTGTAGAGTTCGTTTATGTCATCAGAATTAGGTACTGCTATTGAAAAAAAAAATAGGGTTCGTTTTAATATGTAGATGGCTCTCTAATCAATTTTATGTACATATTTTTAAAGTACACTTTATTTCAGATCGTTTGGTACTAGTAATTTTTTATGATAATTTTTGGCAGAATTAGTAGTTGGTGTTTTCTTTTTTTCGAGGATTGTACAAGTAGCCTTGCATAAATTTTGTGTTATATTATATATTCACTGTAATTGAATAAGCAGATTATATAGGAACGATGTCTCAAGGCGATCATATGATACGACGAATAGCTATGCGTTCGCCAATAGTGACACTGTAAGAAAATAATGGAAGTAATAATAGTGACAGGTCGAAAAGGTCAGCCTAATGACCGTAACTTGGCATTTGCTTTACCTTTTTTGTTTTTATTTTTTAATTTCTTATATATTTATTTCTTTGTTTATTATTATTATTATTATTTGAATTCAGTGTATTAATTAACCACATTTTTGTGTACAGTTAATAGCTAAACGTTCGCCTTGTTGTTTTTCTGTAAGAAAATATTGATTGTTATATTTTCTTATTGAAGATATTTCATCTTCATGACCGCAACTCAAGCGAGAAATTTGGTTTGTTGACATAAGTAACAATTTGACTCGCATTATTTCATACCCACAGAGTGGCCTTAAATTTTTTTTTAAATAAATATATGGGAAAATTTAATTTGAAAATCTGTTATGTAACATGTCTGAAAAAAACAGTGTTTCAGATTTTAATTATTAACAAGATAGCGTTTTTATAAAATAATATGCGTAGCATCTTATTTTAAATTACTAATTCTAATTTTATTATTTATACAATACTTTTAATTAATATTCTTTAATTTGAAAACAATACACTAATTTTATTAGAATAAACCAACTTTGCAGAAACCGTCTTTTGAAATGTTTCGATGTCGAATAATCGTACTATACAAATAAACGCTGCCTTACTTCTATAGTTAGGTACTGCGCCCTGTTATTCAAGAGCAGTCTACTGAAAAAATAAATATTTCTTTTCTTTTAATTCTGCAGCAGCCATTTCAATGCTGTGAGAGAATATGTTCCACCCAATGTCAAGGAGAAATAAATAATTTTTATCGTTTTCAGTTTGTCTGTCCATCACATTTGTTTTATATGAAAGTCCTCGATCAATGATTACTTCGGTGTTGAAAACGAAAATCATCTAGACTTATTTTGTTAATTCTGTTTTTTCTAGTGTTTCTAAAGCACTTAAAATATATCTTACACTAAATGTTTATTTTGTACTTTAATATTTCCAAAATTGATGAGGAAATTAAGATTTGGAGAAATTTTTACTATTTTACTAATAAGAATTCATCTTTTGCTTTAAAGTTTACAAGAGCTGTTATTTGTTCAGTACTCAAATCCAAAATCTGAGGGCAAAAAAGAGAAAAAAGATATGATAATAACTATTTAGATTAAATAAAATTATTTCAAAACAAGAGTAATTTTCGACAGATATCAAGATTTAACTACATCAGATGATATACTAATTCAAACACAAATACATTTAGCATCTAAGAAGTAAATGAACAAAAAATCTTAAATTATATTTAGATATATTTTGTTATAATGCTTAAATTTTGTCATGCAGATAGCGTGGTCTTAAATTTCTGTTAATAAATATTTGTGATAATTGAAAATCTGCAACGTAACGTGTCAAAAAAAATTTGTTAAAAATTTTAATTATTAATGAGATAGTGTAACTATAAAATGAGATACGTAGCATCAATGTTTAGATTATAAATTGTTTTTATTATTAATTTCTAATTTTATTATTTATGTAATACTTTTAGTTAATATTCTTTAACTTGAAAACAAGACACTAATTTTATTGGAATAAAACAAATTCGGAGAAGCAGTCTTTTGAAATATTTCGATGTCGAATTATCGTAATATACAAAAAAAAAAAAAAAAAAAAAAAAAAAAAAACGCTGCTTTTCTTTAATAATAAGGTACCACGCCCTGTTATTCGGGAGCAGCCTATTTGCAAAAATAAATCTATGTTTTCTTTTAATTCCGCAGCAGCCATTTCATGCTGTGAGACAATAAGTTCCACCCACTTTCAAGGACAAATAAATAAATTTTATCGTTTACAGTTTTTCTGCCCATCATATTTCTTTTATATCAAGGTCCTCTGAAAATGAAAGAAATATGTTTTGATCAATAATGATTCTTTCAGTGTTTAAAACTCATTTTATCTAGCCTTATTTGGTTTATTTTGCTTATTTTGTTTATTCTAGTATTTTTAAATCACTTAAAATATGGCTTACTATAAATGAACATTTTGTTCTTTACAATCAACAAAAGTGATGAGGAAATAAAAATTTTCAGCATTTTTTATTGTTTTATCAATAAGAATTCATCTTTCTTTTGTTTTAAATTTTACAAGATTTGTAATTTGTTCAGTATTCAAATTCAAAATTTGAGGGCTAGAAGTCGCAGAAAAAAATGTATGATACAAATTATTTGTGGAGTAAACATTCAAACCGTGTTTTCTCACAAAAATATATAAAAAAAAAAAATGATTTTTTGTTAGTTTTGTGATCTCTATATTAAATTGCATAGAAATAAACAGTATTTTTACCAATTTTTTTCCCTAATGTAAACCAGTTTTAAAAATTGACGTTTAAATCAAAGAGCGTTTCCTCCAAAGCCTCCATTCATTCAAACATTGATTTTACTTCAAAATAGTCTGCCAATCATAGGATCCTGGATCATTCCTGGATGGTCATGGGACCCTCGTCATCAGTGGGGTTTTGAGACTGATTGGGAACTTTTGGAAATTAAATCCCCCATTAAATGTGTACTTTCGAAACCTACCAAACATTTCACAATTGAAATGCATTATTTTAGAAAAAATGACAAAAAAATGTCAAAATGACGGTGGCAGCCCTCGCTCCAACATAGGATAAATTTTACGAAGATGCCACTATCTGGTTACTCTCTATGCTGACACTATAGGTTGTAAAAGCAAAATGAAAAAAATGTTAAATTGCGATATTTTTGTTATGAAAGGGCCTAGAAACATGGCATTTGGTATTTTACATACCTATAAGATATAAATGATATCTAAAAACGTTTCTTTTAAAAAATTGAAACTTTAAAATGGGGAAAATTTGCGAAAATCATTCTACAAAATGTTCGTAGTTGCGATTTCTTGACAATCTCAGGAAGTACAGACACGATTTCAAAAATAATGATGTGTAGGTGATATTGTTAGCGCTTGCTCCAAGGAAGACAGTATTTTATGCCGGTTCCCACGACCCCAAAAGGGTGCAGGAACAAAAACGTTCTGAATATACGATTTTTTAGTTATTGAAGGGTCCAGATTCATGGAATTCGATATGGTAATTACATATTAGATATATACGATTTAAAAAAAATCTTTAAAATTAAAAAAAAGAAAATTAAAAGGGTTGAAAATGCGTGAAAAGCTTCTAGAAACATTCTCATTTATGAGAAATCTAAGGTAAGCTGAGGTAAACCGATTTAAAAACCAATAAATGGAAATTGATGCAGGTGGCCCTTGCTTTAGCGTAAGCTCAATCATATGTCAGTGTCACTGTAATACTGAATGGGCTGGAAATTGAAATTAGGTATGGTAGTTACTTAAAAGTTATAAATAATTTTTAAAAATAATTTCAAAAAGAGTCAAAATTCAAAAGTGGTAAAAACTGATTGAAAGCGTTCTAAAAACTTTCTAATTTTTTTATGTGAGCTCATGATTTATTAAATCAATATAAAAAAATAAAGGTTGGAAATTGATGGTGACAGCCTTTTTTCAATATAGGTTCTATTTCATGTGTCTCTCACTACCACCGGGGGTTGCAAAAGCAAAAAATGTTCTGACTTGCGATTTTTGTGTACAACATAGACTAGCAATTTAATATTTCATTGTAATCTGTTTAAATATAAGCTATATTTTGTATAGGTGCCACTACGACAGAGCATTGCAGAAGCAAAAAATTTCAAAATTATTATTTCTTGGATATTAAAGATGCTACAATCTTTAAATATGACACGGTACTTACTTATAAATTAAAAAAATTCTCTAAGAACAGTTGAAAATAAATCCGATTTTTAAAAGCTGTAATACAAAGGGAAATAGCGAAAAGCGTTCTAAATAATTCCTAAAATTCAATTTCTATAAAACCTCAGAAAATAATAAACCGATTATAAAAGTAATAGTTGTGAATTGATGGTGATAACCTCTGATCTTACATATGCTATATTTTATGCCGAGGCTACTACCACCTGGTGTTGGCAGGAACAATTTTTGTTCTTCAAAAACCTTTAAAATCTTTCTAAATTATGTTTACATGGAATATTAAGAAATACCAAATCGATTTCAACACTAATTTCTGCAAATTATTGGTGTTTGTCTCTGTTGCAACATAGGCATTTTATAATGTTGCCACTACCCCTAGAGAGATTGTAGACCGTTTGACAACAAGCTTGGGATTTTATATGATATTTAACTTTGAGATGTAAATTATTACTAAGGAGATGAGTTCTAAAAAAATTAACTTGAAATGAATACTGAAATGAATGTATGAGTTTAGCATGAGATGTGAAAAAATATCTTAATTCAGTGTAATAATAAAATTTAATGAAACTTCCGCTTAAAAGGTAATTTTTTAATTATTGCTAAAAAATTATACATACAAATGTCACTTGGCATATTTCAACTGTTACGCGAGCAAAGACTAATCAAGTTTACTAGTAATGTACAAAAAGAAAATTATAAATTTTGAAAACATTACATTACAGTATATTAGGGTTTTGAAGTTAAGTAAAATTAATAAGTAGGCATGAAATTATTTAATTTTATTTAATTATGTTATTATGTTTAATTATGTAAATAATATTACTATTCTTGAAACTAATTTCGTTTTTAATACATAAAAGGAAAATATACGAAAAAAACCATACTTGAAACATTTAAATATTCAACTATATTATATTAAATGTTATATAAAATTAAGCTTAACCGAAACTTCAATATAATATTACCTACATATATAAAATGTTATTATACATTTATCTACCAAAAAATTCATGCATATTAAAGTTTTTCCATAGAATATTCACAGAAAAAGAGAATTCTGAAAAGGATTATATTCACACGAAAGATTCGTTTCATTTTATTTTCAACCTCCATTCCAGAAGTTTATGCAGTTGGAAAAACGGAAATTCTATTCAGGCTGCGTATTTATTCATGGATCAGCCTTTGAGCAAATACGAACTTTATCAGGTAGAAATAGTCCTGCTTATACTACGATAAACCAGCCCTTTTTTCATTGAAAGTAATTTGTGTTTGAGTGAAACAAATTAAAAAATACCATGTAAATGAATATTACATGTTTTTATTTGATATATGTTTCTAGGTAATCAAATTTGAAAGGTTATTTCTAATTCAATGATGACGAGAGAGGTTAAAATTTGTGAACGGGCTAATTGATATTTAAATTTAATATTTAACTCAATACTTATACTACTATGAACATAACATTTTGCCCAATTATACATAATATACATTTGACGTGTGTATCAAGATAAATAAATTAGATTGCAATTTTTAAGAACAATGTGACAAATTCTGATAATGTGACAAATAAAGAAAAACTTTTCAAAATTTATTTATTTATTTTCAAATTTTTAATTTAAATATATTTAAATTCTATTCAAGCTAATATTTTTAAACATGCTAAATCAAAAATAAAGATTACATATTTCTGGTTATTTAAAGGAAAAAAATAAATTCTATACATACTATTTCGAATTAAAACAATTTTAAATTACTCCACTTTTTAAATAAATTTTAAACTTTATTTAAAAAAAATATATGTAAGATTACATATTTCTGTTTAATTAAAGCAAAAAAAAAAAAAAAATAAATAAATAAATAAATAAATAAATAAATAAATAAATAAATAAATAAATAAAATCGATTCATAACATTTCGAGTTACAACAATTTTAATTACTCCACTTTTTAAATAAAGTTTAAACATAATTTTAAAAACTATATGCATATATATATGAAATGTTTAATCATATAATTTTGTTTACAAATAATATGTTTAACCAGCATAATTAAAAAAAAATTAACTTAATAAATAAAAATTATTTTTAGATGTTTCCCAGACCCCCTTTGAACGAAATTTTAATGTAATATTATGTGCATATATAAAATTTTATTATACGTTCTATCTACCAAAAAATTATTAGTATTAAAGTTTTTGCATGAGATATTCACAGAATAAGAGAATTCGAAAAAAAAAAAAAAAACATTATGTCCACACAAAAAGATTCGCTTCGTTTTACTTTCAGTCTACCTACGAAAAGTTTATGCAGTTGAAAAAACAGAAATTTTATTCAGGCTGTTGTTTATTCATGAATCGACCTTTGAGCAAATTCGAAATTTATTAGGTAGAAATATTCCGAGTTCTACTGGAATAAAAATGACCTTCTTCTCATTGCACATAATTTGAATAATACAAATTTTAAATATATACACATAAATGAATATTATACATTTGTATTTGATATGTGTTTTTTGATAATTAAATTAAAAGATTATTTTTAATTTAAAATTCACAAGAGAGCTAAGAAAAAGCTTTTTAAAAATAAAGAGATAATTATAAAATTTAGAATCACATACATTAGTTTTGAGAAGTTTAACAAAAATAACAAATGCTCTTAAATATACTTAATTTTATTTAAATTTTTAAACAATATTATCATTAATGAAATTAATTTCATTTTTTTATTTGTAAAATGTACATATATGAAAAATTCCATGCTTGAAACATCCAAATGTCCGACTATATTATATATATTAACTGTTATATTAAATTAAACTTAAACTAAACTTCAATCTTATATCACGTGCATTTATAGAATTTTATTGTACATTCTATCTACCAAAAATCATGCGCATTAGAGTTTTTCCATGGAATATTTACAGAAAAGAGAATTGAGAAAAAAAATATATCCACACGAAAAGTTTTGCTTCGTCTTATCTTTGAACTTTCTTTCCAAAAGTTTATGCAGTTGGAAAAACGAAAATCCTCTTCAGGCTGGGTATTTATTCATGGATCAGCCTTTGAGCAAATTCAAAATTTATCACGTAGAAATATTCTAGGTTATACTACATATAAATGACCTTTTTCTCATTGTACATATACATTCGTTTGAATAAAACAAATTTTAAATAAATATATATAAATGAATATTATACGTTTGTATTTGATACATGTTTTTTGAAAATCAAATTAAAAGGTTATTTTCAATTTTAAGGTCACGAGAGATCTAAAAAAAATCTTTTCGAAAACAAGGAGAAAATTATAAAATTTAGAAACACATACACTAGGTTTGTGAAGTTTAACAAAATTATCAAGTGCTTTTAAAAATAGTGAATTTTATTTAAATTTTTAAACAATATTATGATTAATGAAATTGATTTCATTTTTTTTATTTTTAAAATGTACATATACGGAAAAGTCCATGCTTGAAACATTCAAATGTCCAACTATATTACATATATTAACTGCGATATTAAATTAAACTTAAACGAAACTTTAATATTATATTACGTGCATGCATAAAAGTTTTTATACACACTATCTACCAAAAAATTCACTCGTATTAAAGTTTTTTCATGTAATATTTAAAGGAAAAGAGAATTCAGAAAAAAATTATATCCACATGAAAAGATTCGTTTCGTTTTATCTTTCAGCCTTCCTTCCAAAAGTTTATGCAGTTGGAAAAACAGAAATTCTATTCAGGCTGCGTGTTTATTCATGGATCAACCTTTGAACAAATTCGAAATTTATCAGGTAGAAAGATTCCGGCTTATATTACGATAAACAAGAACGTTTTCTCATTGTACATAATTTGCGTTTCAGTAAAACAATCTTAAAAATATGCCATATAAATGAACATTATGCATTTTTATTTAATTGATGTGTTTTTAGATAATCAAATCGGAAGGTTATTTTCAATTTAAAGATAACAAAAGAGCTAAAAGAAAACTTTTTAAAAATTACCTGAAATAAAAGAACTGCTTTTTTCTGTGTTTAACAAAACATATAATTAAAAAAATTATGAAGGCATTGAAATTTCAAACAGAAACAAAAGTGCAAATAAATTTTGTGAACGGATTAATTGATATTTAAACTTAATATTTTAATGGATACTTATGCGATTATGAACATGACATTTTCCCCATTATGCATAATTTAATTTGTGTAAAACGAATTTAAAAATATGTACGTAATTGCATGCAATACATTTTTTTTCACACGTGTTTCACGATAATTAAAATGGAAGTTTTTTAAATTGTAAGAAATTTTAAAAAAAACTTTTCAATTTTTTTTATTTATATTTAAATGTTTAAGTTAAATATTTTCAAATTTTATACAAATTAATGATTTTAAAAGTGCTAAATCATAATTATACTTACATATTTCTGTTTATTTAAAGGTAAAAAAAATTATTAATAATATTTCGAGCTATAACGATATTAAATTAGCCCATTTTTAAATAGAAATTATATTTAATTAAAAAAGATATCAGCTGTTTAAACACATATTTTTTACAAATAATATGATTAATCATTTAAAAAATTTCAAAAGTTTAACTCAATAAATAAAAAAATATTTTGAAATTTTTCCCAGACTCTCTTAAAAGAAACTTTAATATAATATTGCATGCATATATAAAATTTATTATACATTTTATCTACCAAAAAATTCACTCGGATTAAAGTTTTTCCATGGAATATTCTAAAAAAAAGAAAATTCACAAAAAGATTATGTCCACACGAAAAGATTTGCTTCATTTTATCTTTCAACCTTCCTTCCAAAAGTTTATGCAGTTGGAAAAACAGAAATTCTATTCAGGCTGTGTGTTTATTCATGGATCAGCCTTTGTGCAAATTCGAAATTTATCAGGTAGAAATAGTCCGGCTTATACTACGATAAACACGCCCTTTTTTCGTTGTAGATAATTTGCTTTTGAGTGAAAAAAAAGAAAAATTAAAATACATGTATAAATGAATATTATGTATTTTTATTTAATATGTTTATAGTCAAATTGGGAGGTTATTTTTAATTTAATGGGGGATTACAAGAGAGCTAAAAGAAAGCTTTTAAAAAAAATGACCTAAAATAAAAGGTCTGTTCTTTTTCTGTGTTTAATAAAGCATATAATTTATAAATTTAAGAAGGCGTAGAAATTTAAAGGAGAAACTACAAAGTAGGATTAAAATCTGTGAATAGATTAATCGATATTTAACAGATATATTTTAACCGATACCTATACCACAATAAATATGCCCTTTTTCGCGTTATACATAATTTTTTTTCTTTTTTTTTTGGTAAAACGAATTTAAAAATTTTCAAATGATGAATATGAATGATGAATGATAATGAATTTAGATTTGATTCAGTTTTTGATTCGATTGAATTTAGATTTGATTCAATTTTTGATTCAATTGAATTTACATTCAGATTTAATATGTATTCCTAGATACTTAAATTCGTAGGTTATTTTTAATTTAGCGATTATGAGAAGGCTAATTAAAAACTTAAACAAAAATTATCCAAAATTTAATTCATGTTAGATCGCTGACATAAAACAAATGATTTAGAAATTTTTTAATAATGTATTTAAAATTTCAAAGCAAAACAAAAGTTAGATAAAAATCTGTGAACAGATTAATCGTTATTTTAACGCGATATTATAATTGATACCTATATTAGAAGAAACGTGCCTTTTTCTCATTAGATTTAATTTGCGGTTTGAAAAAAAATGTTAAAGTAATCACGTAATTGATTATTATGCATTTTTATTTGATATGTGCTTCTAGATAATCAAATGGGTAAGTTATTTTTAATTTAAAGAGTATAAAGGTTTTAAACAAAAACCGTTTCAAAAATTAGTTATTTTAAAAAAATCTTTAAACTTCAGATAATCATTTCATCAATTATGCCATATTACAAAATGAAGTCACTTTGCGATTCACAGATAGAAAATTTTTTCTATGCTAAAAAGATCTAAACGCACATATTTCAACACAATATTTTAAAAGAATCTTAACAGAATAGATTTACATTTCCTACAGAAATTTCAAAACGTTCAGACGGGTAGAAAGGCTTTTTACAAAATAAATTGTGCGAAAAATGTGATGAAATGAATAAAATCCAGATTGTTTCTTTACGGTGTTCTCCCTGCAGTGCACAATTGTATAGGTATACCGACAAATGAAAAACATAATCTTAAAGCTAAAGTTTTCTTATAATTTATCGTACGATCAGTTTAAAAAATTATAATATTATACACTGCAAACTCAAATCACTTCTCGGATCATGGAGACTATATTTTTTACACAAACGTATTTTAACACAATCTTTTTAGAGCATTTCAGTAAATGAAATTCACATCAGTTATTTTTTTAAAACATTCGGGTGGATAGAATTATATTTTACAAAATAAAATGCGTGAAAATTTCTACGGAATCAGTGAAAACCTGCGTGTTTCGTCGTGGTGGCGTCGCACACATTCCAAAAGTCAAATTACACAGAAAGTGAAATACGAAACAGCATATACTTTCAATTCAATATCTTTTGTATTGAAAAATATAAATTATGACAATATGAACCTAAAGGTTTAAAATTATACAAATTTGAATTTTGTTTAACGGACACTTGCAAAACAGAATAGCATCACGTTACAGGGCAACGCCCATCAGGTCATATAGTATATATACAAATATTGTACAAATCAACGTTAGCATTATATAATATTTTATATTTTCTATTAAAAAATAAATTCTGACTATACGAATTTAAAAATATAAAATTATACAAATTTGAGTTTTGTTTTAGTTTGTGAAAAACAGATAACACATCTGAAAACAGAATATCATCACGTTACCGGTAACGTCGGGCAGGTCAGATAGTATATATACAAATATTGTAGAAATCTACCTTAACATTTAAATTAAGGCATGGATATTTATTGTTGTTGTACTCATTGTTAAAAAACTGACTTCGCATTCAATCTTATTATTTTTAAAATACGTGACATGCAGTATTATTAAAACTTTAATCAGTGGAGAATTCAAAAACTGATTACTATTATTAATACTTTTCTAATTTATGAAAGAAATTAGTTTAAAATCTGTTTGTATTCCACTTTAGATATGCATAAAAATGTGATTAAAAATTAAATTTTTGATCGGAAATTTGAAATGCTTTTAATAACTCCAAAAGTTTCATCGCATATTTCATATGCAAATTATTTTTCACTTTCATTCATCATCATTTATATGAAAAGTTTACATATTAAACCTTTCATTTCTCAGCTACACAATAACGTACATATATATATATATTTATATATATGTATACATATAGACAGAAATTCGACATGAATGAATCGATGAAATGAACTGATGCTAATATACCTGATAATATGAGCAAATATTGCCATTATGTAATCTTACTGCACCCTTTTATTCAAGTGCATCACACTTTGAAAAATATATTTATGTTTGCTTTTCCTCTTCAGCAGTCATTTGATGTTGTAAGACAAGAAGAAGACACCCCACCGGGACCCCAACCGTTAGGTTTACGGGTTTTTACGTCCCGAGGGAAAAGTCCCTACCGCCATCCAACGAACACAAAGGCAATATGCAACGCACAAACTGACAAGAAAATAGTAACAATAATAAAAATTACAAGTAAACAGTAATCTGTTTTGGAAAAATTACAGATGCAGTAAACGGGCGACATCGCCAAATGCCAACCCGACAAATTATTATATAATAATTAACTCAAATTAAACAGCTAACAAGGCATGCAAACATTGTCAATACGCTACAATAATATATATATACACATATATATATATAAAGAAAGACAAATTAAAAGTACAAATAAATAAAGAATTACAACAAGAATAATGATATTTACAGATGAGAAAAACTGAATCCACTGAGTCTAAATTACAGATAAAGAAAGCCGACTATAAATTCATAGCATTGACATTAATACTAGGTTGACACATCAATACTTATAACGAATAATTGAATAGAGTCCATTCAAGATATTATAATTGTCCTTAAGTTTATGGTAATTTAAATAGTTCATAAGAGTCTTTTTCATATTCTGCCTATATGATAAATTTTTATTAAATTTAAAATGATGGATCATGAGTTTGCATTTACTGAAAATATAGTGTTTCACGTTTCCAATAGAGCCACAATCACAGCGATCCGAAGGTCTTTTACCTATATTAAATAAGTAGGATGGAAAGCTTCCGTTACCTGTAAGGTAAAATTGTACCACTTCTTTTGTGCAAAGAAAATCTAAGTCAACTTTATTAAGAACTGCATACGTATCTCTTCCATACTGTAGCTGTCTGCCATTGATTTTGCCAGTCTGCAATGGATTTTTGCTTTAAATGTCGTTTCAAAAAAGAAATAGGGTACGGAACAGAGGCATGAACGTTCACTGACTCTTTTAAGATAACATTTTTGGCTATGTTGTATGCACGTTCATTGCCCTCCAGACCTGCGTGTGACTTTATCCAGCCGATGAAAATCTGTTTATGTCGATTAGAATTTAATATATTAAATATATCTTTGATAATGATATTTGACGGAAAAAGTCTCTGCAGATCACATACTGAAGACAGACTGTCGGAGTATAAAATTGCATAGTTGAAGTCAGAATTCATAAACCAGTCTATCGCAAATTTGATTGCTGAAAGTTCTGCTTGATATATAGTATTATAGCTCTTTAAACTGATACCATAATCCATAATGAAACTGCCGTTATAAAATACAGTGTATGCTGCTGACGTACTCTCTGACAAATGAGAACCATCTATATATATGATTGGATAGAGCGATTTTGGAACACTATCCGTCACATCTTTTATAAAATGAAGATTCTGCAGATGGTTAAAATCTGGAAAATCAAATGGTTTTAATTATTTATTCATAAAATCTTTGCCCTTAATAACTACGTTATCAAGTTTAATATTATCATGATTATGTAACACAGCATACTTCTTAGCCATACACCTCAAAGTGATTAAAATTGGCATAATTCCTGTTATTACTCGTAAAGCTTCTGTGGAAGCATTTCGATATGTTTTGATGATAGACATGAGTCCAATTCTCTGACATGAATTCAATCTTTGGACACCATTAAAGTTCAAATCATTCACCCAGACTTCTGCACTGTAAGCAATCTGTTTTTCAATTACCAAACGATACCATTGTTTTTATAATAAGTGTCAAGTCCCTTATCCCGATGACCAGTCTTTCTAATGCCAGATGTAAAATTTCGAACATTCTCTCGAACAATATCCAGGTGGTGATACCAGATGAAACGGCTATCTAAATTAAAACCCATATATACAATGTGTTCTTTAACTGGAATTGAATTGCCTCTCAGCTTAAAAAACGCTCCACCCTCAATCTGGCATAAATAAATTTATGTATATTTTTTCGTGTTCATTTTTTCGGTTTGTCATCTTTTATATCGACGCCAACTCGAATAGTAAAAAAGTGTGTAGATTAATTGTTGTTTTCTAGTTTTCGAAAAGAAAATCTAATTTATTATTTTTATTGTAACTAATATTATTACATCCAATAAAAATATCTTTAATTTATTAAATACTAGAAATTACTACGGCTTTTCTCGCGTAATAGTTGAAATACGCCAGATTATATTTGTAGATTTTTATTAGAAGCAATGATATATTTAGTAATAATTCAAAATATTTCATTTAAGTCACGGTTTGATTAAATTTAATTATTACACTGCATTATTCCGAAATGAGATTTCCAAAATAAGCTAATTCTAATTAAATGATACTTTAGAAAATATTTTGAAACTTCTATGCTCAAATCGTACATTTTTTCACTATTCATTTGAAGTATTTAATTTTTTAGAAACAATCTTCTTGGTATGCCATTTACACCTAAAAAAACATCAAAATCTAACTTTCTTTTGTAAGAGTCTACCATCTCTCTATTGGTATTGGTACTAACATATAAAATGCCTATGTTGAAAAAGGAGCGGTCACCATTAATTGCAGTGACAACGGCATAGAATATGGACTATAAAGGATCAGAGAGTGTCACCAATGACTAGCAACCCTCACTTTTATAATAGGTTTATAACTTAACTAGCAGCCCGCCCTCGCTTTGCTATGGGAACAGCAAGTCGTCCAGTCCCGTGCCACTACAAAGCAAATTGTTAATACTACTTCATCCCATTAAATTTAGCTACTAATAACAATACCCTTCTTTTAGATAGTCGGGTAAAAAGTAGCCTATATGTTAAACTAAGGTCTCAGATACCTTCATACAAAATTTCATAAAAATCGATGCATCCGTTAAACAAACAAATCTTTCCTCTTTATAATATTAGTATTAATAATTAGATAATTAATAGTATTCGCCGCAGACGCGATGTAAGGTAATTTTAAGGTCTTTTTCTACACCTTGGGTTACATTATTGGTATTTTTGTAAGGATCAACTTTTTCATTTTTTGAAAATATAATATAGCCTATGTTCACCGGAAATAGTGTAGCTTTTCAATGGTGAGAGAATTTTTTAAATCTGTCAAGTAGTTTTGGAGTCTATTCAATTCAAACAAACAAACAAATTTTTTCTCTTTATAATATTAGTTTTCGAAAAGAAAATCTAATTTATTATTTTTATTGTAACTAATATTATTACATCCAATAAAAATATCTTTAATTTGCTGAGATTGTTTAAAAACCGCAATTTAGAACATTTTAGATCACTTTTCGTGCATTTTCACACTTTTTAAATTTTATATTTTTTGGAAATGTTTGTAGTGTTCATATATATGTTATAATTAATTAACACTCCAAACTTCATGTTTCTAGGCCATTCAATAACACAAAAATAGCATTTTTAGAAATATTTTTGTTCTTGTACCCCTTTTGAGTTAGTGGCATCAACATAAGACATGACCTATGTTTGGTTCGGAGAGAACAACATCCGTTTGGTACCATGATTTTTTTAAATCGGTTCGGTTGTTCCAGACATTAACCTCTACTTATAAACAAACTTTACTTCTTTATTTAATAGCTATAAAAATTTGAACTTTATTCAAGAAATGCACAGCAGATAAAGTTGTACGTTGATAATCTGACCAATTTGCCTATACTTTTCCGTTTAAAAAAAAGAATCTGTTGTACACAAAATATATTTTAAGCAGAATTCTATTTTAAGATTTATATTAAATAAAGGGACATGATGTGAGTTTAGAAACAAAGAAGGAATGAAAATTTTAATTCACCTTAGTCTTACAAGCATTTTTATAAAAATGCAAGAAAGCCCTCAAGGCGAAGGATTACGATTACGTCGCTTGTCACATAAGCTTCTGATTCCTTTTTCTGTCTTTATTAATTTTATTGCCTATTTTATTTTATCTTACATCCTAATTTAAACTTACTTTAATATTTAATTACTTTTTTTAATTTTAACTGAACTACACGTCGAAAAATTTCATTTTTACGTGGCAATAGGTAATAAAATTGTTTGTTTTCCTCTATCTTATAGTGTCATGCCAATCAGCCAACATAATTTATAGCAATATTTTATCTTCTGTAATTAGATATTACACTATTTTATTCAAAACCAGCAATGTATGCACAGGGCTCCCAAATGGTCTCCTAACTGAACATTCGTATTTTTTTAACAGAAAATTTCATATTAGGGACCGTTCAAGTATTACGTAAGCATTAAAGGGGTAGGAGAGAGTCTAGAGTCTGCTTATTTTTTCTGACAAGGGGGAGAGGGGGTCACGACAATTCTTACGTAAGCATTAAACAACGAAGCAACTGCAGTTCAAATTTAACAAGCAAACAAAGTATGATGGGGAAAGAGTGTTCTACAGTCTGTTCGAAATTCACCGTTTATTTTCGATTTTATCCTTTGCTTATCCATCGGTAGTCGCGTGATCCGCATCACCCACTCGCCCTTTGTCTTCATTGTTGTCTGTTAAGTTGTGTGCCAAGTCAAGTACATTGCAAGACTAGAAAAACACAGGAACCGGTGTGGCTGGATTCTGTTCCCAGGGTAACTGGTCAGTTGACTTTATTTTACGTAATTCCGGTATTTTCTTTTCTCCCATTCAATCGGTCATGGAATTCCGGGAATTTTTGCAGAATTTCTGGAAAATTTTGTCTTTCCGCTCCTATTGTCGAACTTCCTTCTCTACAGGTTTTGGAACTTTAGAAAGCAGAAAACCTACTTGGGGTTTTTCTTGTCTCGGATATATAGCACAGATATTTATTGTTTTAGTTCAGTTGCATAGTAAATTTACACAGTGATTTTTTAGTGAAAGAGTATTGCTTTTAGTTGCATAGTGAATTTAGTCGGATTTAATTTTGGATACTAACATGGGCAAAGAACAAGGACTGGAATCCTGCAATAACCCAGGCCACTGTTCCAGTGAAAACTTTATAATAGACAGTGTTGAAACATGGATTCAAGGATCCTGGACATCAGATTAAAATATGAACACCAAATTGAACTCCAACATTTGCATGATTCATGTCAAAAATTTTAGTTATGATGCCTAAGTAAATTAAGACTTCTTGTATATCTTGTTTTATTGTTCAATGTGATAAATAACAATATATTTAAAGCATTTTGTATTCTGTGGTTTGTTTAATGCAACAAGCAACAATATATTCAAACCATTTTATATATTTTGATATCACAATCCCTATATACCTATATAAATTTGTAGGATTAATAATGTAATTGATTGGTAACTTTTTATAAGTCAAGAAGTACTGATGAATAAACTGTCATAAAATCTTACGTAAGCAAAGGGGGGGGGGGGAGTCTAGCATTTGCTTTTATTTTCTTACAAGGGGGTGGAGAGGGTACAAAATGACTAAAAATATGCTTACGTAATACTTGAACGGTCCCTTATGTTTCTACAGCATTTGTGCTAAAACTAATCTTCGAAGGCATTTCCCGTCCAATTTGTAAGAAAAATATAAAACGAAATATTTTCTATGAAAATATTGATATTCTATTGGCGGACCATTTGGGAGCCCTATATGCATAAATATATTGGTGTTTGCTTTTTTGCTCTACAACATCCATTTCATGCTGAAAGGCAATGTACAGGACTGTCACGGGGACCATCAACAGCTTTAACCGCTTCTCTGTTTTTCCTGTACGTCGTAAGGGCAACGTGTTTTTGCCAATTATAATTTGCCCGTACCACGTACGGGCAACCATACTCTGATCATGATTTATTATTCTCACCAGTAAAATTTTATTGTAAATTTTGCATTACTCAATCCAAATATTTTTTCGGATTAAATTAGGCAAAGATTTCTGTTATTAAAAAAACCGATGATAAAACATTAAAAGTTCTTTAAAATTACATGAAAAAAATAGACATTTGTTTAAAGGTTTTTATTTAATACTAGTACACCGAACCCGGGGTTCCCAGGTCACAAAGTAAAGGTGAAAAACTTTTTTAAATTTTAAAATTGGAAAGTCTAATAAATTTTTTCTGCGTAATAGGCTTTTTAAACTGCCAACTAATTCCAAATAGCAATTTTATATGAAACATATTATTTATGTAATCATATACAGCTTTAAAATGATCGGTACTTCCGTATTAGCGGGGCCGTAGCTAAGGGGGCGCTATGGGCGGCTCAGCCCCCCCCCCTCCCCTGGCGCAGGGAATTTTTTCCAGGAAAAAAAGATTCCAAGGTCACTCAATGAATTTCTGTTCCGAAAACTCAAATGAAGTTCTGTTCAAAAATCTAATTTAGTTTTGAGACCCTTTCACAGTTTTGCAGAGTTACTAAATTGTATCTAAAATAAGTGTTTCAACACTCCCTCATCCTATTTGTACCTATGAAGCTAACATGATGGGCTATTTTGCACCAGTTATACACTCAAAACTTCATCATCATATACTTTTCTAAACATACAATGAAGTTATTTTAACAGTTTATTAAGAAACAGAGTACCTACAATCTGAATATGCACTAATTTATCTTTCTGCATCAGGGAGAGAGAAAAAAAACTATGAGCCCCACTACATTCTCTTGAGCCCTCCCTATTGTTCACTACAGCCCTGCGTATTAGACGCAAGATAGCACTTATTAGCGAAAGATTTCGCCAAAGAATAAAATTGCATTCTCAGTTTTTAAAAACAACTAAGAAAATATGACACCCAGACCCAGATAGTCTTTAAAATGCATTTTTGTAAAGGTTAATTGATGTATCTTTTGTAAAGTAAGTTTACAACGAACTAAAAGTCACTAAATTCATAGATAAAAAAGAAATAAAACCAACAACATTCACCGGGTTTTATAGCCGACGATATATTGACATAACGGTTTTTAATTACAATTTTTTTTCAGTTGCTATGAAAAAAATGACAACTAAAATATACAGTGATCTGTTATTTTCCATGGAGAAAAGAGATAGATGGAGGTGCAATATGCGATTAAAATGGTTTGATGGGCGTTAGTCTTCCGATATAAGTATCTCATTCGACCCAAACAAAACAATCACATGGAACAGAGACCGAATTTTTTAACATCATTTTTTCTCTGAATGAAAAAGATCTGAATATATTTTAGCATTATAAAATAGCATTTCATTGTATTATGAATTAAAATTGCATCGCTAAAAGTTTTTCTTTTTTGTGAAAGCACGCGGTTGTGCAGCGATGCAATGCAGCGAATTTTAGAGTTACATTTTTGGCGTCACCTCCAGCCACTAAACTGCATCTCTATTTTTTTTCTTTTTTACTCTATGGCTATTTTTTCACTTTTACTCTATGGCTATTTTTTCTCTTTTTCCCACATAAATGCGATACTCAAGTTGCCACCATTAGAGAAATTGAACCAAAAACTAAAAAAAAATTAATATCTCAAAAACAATTTGAGATACAGTTTTCTAACATACGGCATTTAAAAGTGCATTTTTTTCTCTAAACGATGGTATAGAGATTGAAAACGTGCAATGTCTAGAAGTTTAAAAATTTACAATAGCGAAAATTGCAAAACCGAAATTTCATCGGAAAGTGTTGCCATTCAAAACATGACGTATGCGTTACGCACAGATACGTTTGGCCTTTATTATATAGATTGATCAGTTAAGCCCTTGAAGAACACCGATATATTATATATACCACTTAATTTTAATTCCCTTATGCCACATTGGCACCGGTTTAGTATTAAGATTTAATTTTTACAATGTACGCGAAAAACAGCTTTTACTTTCAATCATATAAATTTGGTTGTTAATCAATCATTTGAACATTTTAGGAACAGAAGTGCTTTGCCTTTCAAGGGGTTAAGTGGTTATGGCAACACGTGCATCAGAAATATACTAAATATTTACATTAAAAAACAGAAGTGGGAACAGACTATAAAAATAGTCGCCTGTGGCAGACCTGATTAAGCTCTAAACTCTTTAAGGCATAAATAAATATTTTTTTCGTGTTTTTCAATGTTTGTGCTCATCACGTTTATTTTAAATAAAGGTTATCTTGAATGTAAACGAAGTATATGCAGTGAATATTTAATACATACAGGGTGATTCATAAAAGATGGGCAGAACTTTAAGGGGTTATAGTACACTTAAAGACAAATAATATTAATTAGGAGACTAAGGGTCCCAAGGAGATAGGGGGCATTAAAGTTTAGGGTCCGAAATTTCAAATGATTATAAAAAATGGAAAAATTGGTCGATTCGTTTGCGGTTTTTGCAAAAAATTTTCTTTATGCCAGTATTTTCTTGAAATAAAATTTTAAAGTTCAATTTCAAAAAATGCCGATAGGGGGCGCTTTAGACTTTGGAGTAACAAGCAACTACTTTTTAACGTTATTTTTTGTATTTCTTTAAATGATTTCGAAAGCTTAGACTTAAACTTAAATTTTGATCTAAAAATCTGAGTCCTAACGAGTACTTAAGTAGCGTAAACTGAAATTTGAAATTTGAAACCCTTCTCCCCCCAGAACAAAAATCAGTTATTCCCGATCTTTGTGTCGTAGATTAGGCTCTAACTACTGCCGCGTTTTGCTAAAATTATTCTTTATGTCAGTATTTTCTTGAAAATAAATTTTAAAGAAAATTTTCAAAAAATTCCGATAGAGGGCGCTTTAGACTTTGGAGTAACGAACAACTATTTTATACCGTTATTTTTTGTGTCTCATTAAATGCTTTCTAAAGCTTAGACTTAAATTTTCAGCCCAAAATCTGAATCGTTAGACGTGGTTAAGTTTCTGGGGAGAGGGGTTTGAAATTTCTACTCCTGAGCACAGTTCAGTTTACCCTGTCAACACATTGTGTACTGTGATACGAGGTAAAAAGACACAAATTAGGATTATGTTACCAAAGAATATTTATTAACATGTAATTACAATAAATGTTCAAAATTGTGACCACCAGAGGTTATGCACGCAGAACAACGGCGAAGAATGGAACGGCGAACATTCGCGAAAACATCAGGCTTTTCGAGCACTTCCCCTACAGCGGCGGAAAGTCTGGCGACCAGTTCCTCTGGGGATTCAATGGGTGTATCATACATAAGAGCCTTCAATTGTCCCCAAAAAAAGAAATCTAGGGGTGAAAGATCTGGGGAGCGAGCAGGCCAAGCAACAGGACCACCTCGACCAATCCATCTGTTCGGAAATGTGATGTCCAGATAGTTGCGGACGTCTCGTACGTGATGGGCTGGCGCTCCATCGTGCTGGAACCACATGACCCGCCGGATGCGTGGAAGACCAACGTTTAACAGGTCTGGCAGCACATGTTGCAGAAATGTGAGGTATGTTTTACCGTTGAGGCGTTCAGGAAGAAGGTACGGTCCGATTAGGTGGTCTCCGAGGATTCCTGCCCAAACATTGATGGAAAAGCGTCTCTGATGAGCATGTGGATACGTAGCATGTGGATTGACATCCGCCCATACATGTGCTTTGTGTGTGTTAAATGTACCTTCACGTGTGAAGGTACATTCATCGGTGAAAAGCACAGTTCGTCCAAAATGTGGATTTAGCGCGTTCTGCTGCAGAAACCAGCGGGCAAATTCAATACGATTTGGATAATCCCCTGGAGACAGTTTCTGGACTCGTTGCACATGAAACGGGAGCAAATGTTCATCCTTCAGTACCCTCCAAGTCATGGACTGTGAGGTATCCACCTGCCTAGCCACTGTTCGTGTACTTGTACTTGGCTGCGCCGCTACTACATCCAGAATGGCTTCTGCAACAACTACTGATTCGTCCTTTTTTGCACGACCTGCATTCGACCGGGAAGCGAGAAATGATCCCGCCTCACACAACTGTCTGTGCAAGCGCTCGAAAGTTTTGCGGTTAGGCAACCGCCTGTTGGGAAATCGCTCTCCGTACATTCGTTGTGCCTCTGCACCATTTCCATCTGCCGCTCCATAAATTAAATGCATCTCAGCCTTTTCCTTATTCGTGAAGGGCACCATCTTCCGATTCATTACTACAGCGACTTATACTTGACTCACCGTTCAGTGGTTTTTATGCCTGAATCGTGTCGAAATTTTGCATACGTGTTCTTCTTCTTCCCCATTTGACATTTGCATACTTTCTGTCTCCTTCTTCACCCGGTGACTAGCGTCAGGAATGGAGCTTTAACGTTTGCATGAGCGACGTTTCCAACTGTGCCAGTGCCTTTATGAGTGAATTCCGACTATGCAGTCCTTGACGAAAGTTGTATTTTTGCCTCGTATCACAGCTCAGAATCGTTGGGCATGGTCAAGTAGTGCAAACTGAACTATGTTCAGAAGTTAAAATTTGAACCCCCTCCCCTCGCTACTGAACCACGCTCAGCGATTCAGATTTTGAGCTGAAAATTTAAGTTTAAGTCTAAGCTTTAGAAAGCATTTAATGAGACACAAAAAATAACGGTATAAAATAGTTGTTCGTTACTCCAAAGTCTAAAGCGCCCTCTATCGGAATTTTTTGAAACTTTTCTTTAAAATTTATTTTCAAGAAAATACTGGCATAAAGAATAATTTTAGCAAAACGCGGCAGTAGTTAGAGCCTAATCTACGACACAAAGATCGGGAATAACTGATTTTTGTTCTGGGGGGAGAAGGGTTTCAAATTTCAGTTTACGCTACTTAACTACTCGTTAGGACTCAGATTTTTAGATCAAAATTTAAGTTTAAGTCTAAGCTTTCGAAATCATTTAAAGAAATACAGAAAATAACGTTAAAAAATAGTTGTTTGTTACTCCAAAGTCTAAAGCGCCCCCTATCGGCATTTTTTGAAATTGAACTTTAAAATTTTATTTCTTGAAAATACTGGCAAAAGAAAATTTTTTGCAAAAACCGCAAACGAATCGACCAATTTTTCCATTTTTTATAATCATTTGAAATTTCGGACCCTAAACTTTAATGCCCCTATCTCCTTGGGAATACGTCTGGGACCCTTAGTCTCCTATTTAATATTATTTGTCTTTAAGTGTACTATAACCCCTTAAAGTTCTGCCCATCTTTTATGAATCACCCTGTATAATACAGTAGTATCCCTACTTATATCTTTTCGACTTACATCAGCCCGTATTTACGTCAGGGAAAAAATCCCAAAGACGCACTTTAGATATTTTTTCAAGACTTAAAGCAAGAATGGAAACTTTGCCGTGACAGTCAAATGATAGTAGGAATCAAACAAAAAAAAAAACGCAAGAAAAAGCTTAAAATATCGATTCTGCTCATGAAAAAGCTTGTAACTGTATACAATTAAAATTTGTCGTTTGAAATTTACATGTAAGTTTTTTTTTTCTTTCAAACTGAAATACTTGAAAAAGGCACCAAGAAGAATAATTATTAGAGTCAATCCTGGTAAATTTGCGCCAAATCACAGTAAATTTGCTCCATATTTACGAAACTTTGATCATTATTGCTGTTGTGGAATCTTGACGAAATAGTCCTAGTAAACAAATAAACTCACGTTAGTGCTGCTATCTACATATTGAGAACAAAACTTTGGCTTAAACTCAAGTGATGAAGCAGATTTAATCTTTTTTCTCTCTTGGTTCAAAATTACCCTGATATGTTAAAAATATCCTGATTGACTGTACCAATTATAAACCAATACATACCAATAAATATCAATAGCTTTGATTTGTTCGAAATTTTTGAATTTCACATTTTTTTATTTATTATTTATTTATTTATTTATTTATTTATTTTGCTAATGTTGAATGTATGTTACTCAATTGCGAAATACATAAAAACACGTTCTTCAGGTTTTGGAGAATATTACTTACCCTTTTTAGGATTTTGTTCATTTGACGAGTCCATACACAAAAACTGTATAAGTCAGCTACTTCAAATTTTGTGTAGCTCGAGTCAGGAAAAATCGTAAAATTTAGAAAAAAAAATCTATTATTTTAGTTAAATTAATTTTTTGATGCTATCCATTCGTAGTTTGATCATTTTGCGCGTAGACATTATAAGCTTGGAGCTAAAGCATTTTATTGTTAAACAGAATATCCTTAGTTTAAGCCACGGTGCTGCAAGTTGTAATTTTCATATTAAGATGGATTTAATTAAAAGGAATTTCGTATTTTTTTGCCAATTTAATAGTTTATATTATTATGGCTTAGATCATCTGACTTTCATAATATTTTACTGGAATTGAATTTTGTTTCCATCTCAAAAAGTATTGTGCTTGATAAATTATTCAGCATTATTTTTTCTTGTATAGAAATTTAAAATTTTATTTATATCTCCGCAAAATTTCTTTTTCATTTCGGATTTTCCAAAAAAAGTTGAATTTTTGATTTTATTTAAATAATTTGATTTTAATATTTTTAATTTAATTAAAATAAATAACTTCCTTTTATAATTACTTTTAATTTATATTTTTCTGTGCTACCATCTATGTATGCATTTAATAATTATGAATTAACAAATTGGATTTATTAATCAAAGGATAAGTTCTAATCAAATGCTTCATATTGTGCATAAATATATTCGTGTTTACGTTTTATTATCACTTACTTGTGCCTCTACAGCCATTTAGGTTTTTCAGCCAATATATTCCACCCACTTTCTGCCATGAATATAATTTAGTTTTTTATCATTTTCCTTTATTCTACTTGTTGCATTTGTTTTATATCAAGCATTTATCGAGCAGAAAGAAAAGTATATCTAATAAATGTTTTTTTTTTTTTTTACTAATCTTTTTTTATTATACTTCTTATTTTCGGGTCTGGTATACTATAAGTAATGCATGTCTTTTCATCAAATGTTATTTTGTCTTTTTATTTAGATAGTTACTTTCTACATATAGGAATGATAGCACATGGTAATGCCTTTCTTAATGTGATTTTATTTATGTTTTGACATATAGTAATAACAATAATATTTAAAGATTTTTTTTTTTTATTTACACGCATATTTTACTATTTAAGTTTAAATTATGGGTCACATTTCTGAACAAATCATGTGTGATAGAATTCAAAATTATTAAAAAAATTGTAATATACACTGGTGTCCAAAATTTAAGCATAATTGGTAATTAAATAATTATTTTTAAGTAATGAAAGAAATATGAATCGGAATGTGCTGAAACTCCAGGTGTGTAAACAAAATAGTACGCGTCACATATTTTCGCGAAGAGTTTTCCCCGAAATCGAACAGGGGACCGTCAACAAATTGAAAAAGAACGAAGATCTTTTGGATAACCCTGTCAAAACTAATGTAGCAAAAGCGTTCAAACTGCACGTTATGATTAATTGGCTTATTGTAATGTACTGTGTTAATTTTTACAAGGATAGCATGTATACTCGTAGAGAAATTAAGGTTTTTATAAAAACAGCCCTAAATTTTTCCAAGTTTTTTGCTTCTAATTTTCAGAGTTCTTATTATAAAATAATGTTCTTTTCTGAAAATATGACAAACATCATTGTACACAATACCCTGTCATCAGAATTTAAAAATAATAAAAAATGTATGAAAAGTGAGTATGTTTAGTAAATAATTTTTCATTGCGCATGCGTCAACGATATCAAAATGTCATTTGCATATTGTGTTAGCTAAATGTATAGAGCAACGTCTGTAAAAGTTTCAAAAACATAGCTTGAAAATTCTGAAAATGGGAGCCTATAGAATCAACTCAAAATCCGCTATTCCTAAAGGAAGCAAAAAAATCAGGGGTTTTACCTAAATATAGTGGTACGTGCAATATTGTGTAGGCACTAAACAATGGAATATGGATACAGCCCCTCATCTTTTTGCTTCATTTAGGGAATAAAGGATTTTGATCTCATTCTATCAACGATAATTTTCAGAATTTTTAAGCTATGTTTTTGAGACTTTCACAAAAGGTGCTCTATACATTTAACTAACATAATATGCAAATGAAATTTTAATAGCGTTCACGCATGCGCAGTAAAACATTATTTAGTAAACCTGCTCATTTGTCATACAATTTTTATTATTTTTTAATTCTGATGACAGGGTATTGTGTACAATGATGTTTGTCATTTTTTCAAAAAAGAACACTATTTTATATTAAGAACTCTGCAAATTATAAGCAAAAAACTTAGGACTGTTTTTATAAAAACCTTAATTTCTCTACGAGTATACATACTATCCTTGTAAAAATAACCACAGTACATTACAATAAGCCAATTAATCATAATGTGCAGTTTGAACGCTTTTGCTACATTAGTTTTGACAGGGTTATCCAAAAGATCTTCGTTCTTTTTCAATTTGTTGACGGTCCCCTGTTCGATTTCGGGGAAAACTCTTCGCGAAAATATGTGACGCGTACTATTTTGTTTACACACCTGGAGTTTCAGCACATTCCGATTCATATTTCTTTCATTACTTAAAAATAATTACTTAATTACCAATTATGCTTAAATTTTGGACACCAGTGTATTTTTAACCCTGCTGTAATACGAAATTTTTCAAACGTTCCAAAAACACTTCCCTAGCTTATTACAACATAACAAGAGATTGAACAGTACACGAAATAAGTACATATATTAGATTTCAAATAAACATAGAATATTTAAACTTTCGTAAGTCTATATGGATAGCTACGATTAATATTATTAAAGTAAACGTTATTCTCGAAATGGAATAAAATTCGGACCCGGAAGCATTATATATGTAATTTACCTCAGATATGACAGATTTGTTTATGAATTATAATGAAATATAAGGTGTTAATTAAAATATTTCGGTTATATTCTATTTTAGACAGTTTCATATTTTCTTCTTTGTTATCTTTATTTCTTATTTCTTATTTTATTTTAATTTATAAATTTAATCAATCATTACTTGTTGTTTTTTGTAACTGCACTAAACACAGGAAAAATTCATTTCCAAGTGTCAGATTATTTAAAATATTTCCTTTCGCACATATACTAAATTAAGGATCGATCCACTCGTTAATTAAAATTTTGAATTCTTTTTTTGTAATCAGATATAAAAATTTTTTTATCATTAATACGAGGGTAATTTGATAAGTCCGTGACTTTAAAAAAGATGGCAGTCTGATCGCATAATTATTATTATGTTATCAATTTTTCATTACCTGTGGCAACACTCGTGAAAGTTGCAGACGATATTTTAAATACATTGTGTTCTATTGCATTCGAAAGCAAACGATTGTCGAATTAGTTCTGATTATGGAGAAAAGGGAATTTCGTGTGTTGATAAAACATTACTTTTTGCGCGGTAAATCATTAAGCGAAACTGAAGAAAAGTTGAGAAAATATTATGGAGACTCCGCTCCCTCACATGGTATGGTTCACAAGTGGTTTACAGAATTTCGCTGTGGCCGTACGAACACAACAGATGCAGAGCGTTCTGGCCGTCCAGTTGAGATCACGACCGAAGAAATGATCAATAAAATCCATGATATCGTCTTAAAAGATCGCCGCGTGAAAATTAGTGAGATAGCTAAGAAGGTAAACAATTCAAATGAACGTGTATTCAATATTTTGCATGAACATTTGGGTATGAAAAAGTTATCAGCTAGATGGGTGCCGCGATTACTGACAGTGGATCAAAAGCGGACTCGTGTAACCATTTCAAAACTGTGTTTAGACAAGTTCAAGTGCAATTCAAGCGAATTTTTGCGGCGTTATGTTACAGTTGATGAAACATGGATACATTACTACACACCAGAAACAAAAGAACAGTCTAAACAGTAGACTTCCCCAAATGAACGTGCTCCGAAAAAGGCAAAAACCGTTCGATCGGCCGGGAAGATTATGGCAACAGTTTTCTGGGACTCAAAGGGCAGAATCCTTATTGACTATTTGGAAAAGGGAAAAACGATCACAGGACAGTACTATGCTGATTTATTAGACCGGTTTAATGCAAAACTAAAAGAAAAGCGGCCCCACTTGTCCAAGAAAAAAGTGCTTTTTCATCACGACAATGCTCCAGCACATTCGTCTGCAATCTCAACGGCTAAACTGGTTGAATTACGATACGAATTGCTCCCCCATCCACCCTACTCACCTGACTTGGCCCCCAGTGATTTTTTCCTTTTCCCAATTTTAAAAAAGTGGCTTGGAGGAAAAAAATTTTCTTCAAATTCTGAGATCATTACTGCCACAAATGCTTATTTTGAGGAGTTTGAGAAATCTTATTTTTTGGAAGGATTAAAAAAGTTAGAACATCGTTGGAAAAAGTGTATCATTATGAAAGGAGATTATGTCGAAAAATAAAATGCACTTTGGTATGTATATTGGTTTTTTCATTTCAAAGTCACGGACTTATCAAACTACCCTCGTATATACGTGTTTACTTTTTACTTTTATTTACTTTTCTTCAGAAACTACTTCCCTCTGTGAGACAATACATTTTAACCACTTTCTGGAATGATTTTTTTCCCTCTTATCATTTTCAATGTTTCTTTTTATCACATTTTCTGCTTATACTCATTCACCTGTCGATTGATAAGAGGTATGTGTAATAAATGTTTTATTTATTTGTTTATTTTGGAAAGAATTTTATTTTGTTATTTTTCTCGTATCTATTATTATTTTACAATATAGAAGAAAATGTCGTAAACATATAATTTATCTGAGATACGACAGTTATTCATGAATCATAAAAAATATAAAGTTGTAATTCAAAGCTTTCAGTTATATTCTCTGTTGGGCAATTTCATATTTTGTTCTTTGTCAAATTATTGTTTATTTAGCATTTTATTTTAAACTAGCCGCTCTTGGCAACCAGTTTTATTGACTTTAAAAGTATGCTACGCATTAAATCACATTGCTTTTATTCATAATTTATTTTAAATGGTCATTTTTTTTGCCAAATTAGAGGGTTCTGCTAGAGAAATGAGCATGTCATATATGCACCACATTTCCGCGATTGCAACAAAATAGTAATTATGTGCCTTACATAGTAAACTTGGCTTACAAGGGCTTACAACACTTGGTTTACAAGGCCAATGCTTTACCTGTTAAGCTAACCGGCCGATAACCGGTTATCGCCCGGTTAGCTTAACAGGTAAAGCATTTGCTTTGTAAGCCAAGTATCCGGGTTCGATTCCCGGCTTGGGCAATTTTTCGCTCAGTTAGAAATATCCAATTCGTATAATAATATATACCTTTCACTCATTTCATTTTTAACACATAACTTTAACTTGAAACTGAAACGCTTGATATTCGTGAATTTTATTTTTTTAGCAAAAAGAATTAAAATAAACAAAAATTATAGTGAAAGAACAAAACCTAATTTACCGCGGCCTAATTCCAGCCAAAGGATCATTACATAATAACCAATAAGATGCGTTTTATTTGGGTGTTGCCATTAAACAAATAACAAATGATCGCGATTTCTGTGCTACGTACGATAACGTAATATATATATAAATAATTAATTTAATCATTATTCTTTTTTTTGATAGCTGAACGAAATATAAAAGAAATTAATTTTTTAATTTTGGGATATTTATTTATTTATTTTTTCATTTCGCGCATCTTAACAATTCGATGTCAATATAGCATGTTAATTCAGGTAAATATTGAATTTTTTCATATACCACACTTGTCAGATACCACAAACATTTATTTGTAATCGGCAAACCGTGCATAAATAAATTCATGTGTTTTTTTTTACTCTTCAGCAGCCACTTTATGAAATAATATGTTCCACCCACTTTCAGGGATGAATAAATATATTTTTTTTCTTTTTCAGTATTTCTGCCTGTCATATTTCTTTTATATCAAAACCCATGGAATGGTAAGAAAATTTGCCGAATCAATATTTTTTTTGTAATTTTTTTTTTTTTTTTTTTTTTTTTTTTTTTTTAGTTTCGAAAAGAATATTGTCTTTTTTCTTAGCTGTAGATTTTATTATTATTTAGAAAATACTTTTGAGATATGTCTTATAATAAAATTAGATTTTATTTAGAAATGTTCGGAATTATTAAAATTAAATTTAAAATTCTGCATTTCATAATTGTCAGATTACTAAAAATTATTATTATTATTATTATTATTATTATTATTATTTAAAACTGAAATAATTTCGAGTGAAACGTTAAAAAGCGGAACATTGAGGTTTTTTGCTTTACATTTAGGGCAAATTCGCTAATCTTCCGCTCATGTTTTTACTATATTCTACACTTTAAAAAAAATTGGAAAATTACAAAAATGTCTCCAGTACAATTATATTTTAAGACCTTTTTATGCAATGGCAACAGTAAAAATTCATGTAACGGATAGAGATTTGCACTTTGAATCAAAATATTTTTCAGGTTCCTAAGAATGTTTTTGGAAAATCGGATTCCTAGAACTTTTTAAGTAACGGTAACCGGGACTACAGAGAAATTTTAATAAAATTACCAAAATTTTAGTACACCTGTCTCTATTTTTGCTTACAGGCTTTGTAGATAGACGTCATTTTCTTGTACAATGCGTATATAAAATTTTAGTAAGCATAACAGATTTCGGTAAATTTAGATTACTAAGGTTGAAGATTTTTTTACGGTGTAAAGAAAAGTCCGTATAGTTACTAAAATTGTTCCAGGAAACAGGAATTTCTGGAGCTTTTTATGTAACGTCAAAAACAAAAAATCATGTAACATCTAAGCTTTTGCACCGAAAATCAAAAAATCTCTAAGGTTAGTGAGAATATTTTAGGAAACTTGGAAGCCTAGAACATTTCATGTATCTATTACCGGGCTTACAGATAAAATTTTATTAAGATTACTGTAAATTTACAAGATTTTTTTTGTAAAGCTGCAAATTTCTGTAGCGTTTCAAAAACTAATTTTGTAGACTTACATTTTTTCTGTACAGGGTGCAGATGAAATTTTACTAGTTTCACAGAATTCTATAACTTTACACATGTAAAATTACTATTTTTTTTTCAGTAAACTAAGTCAGTAAACTTTTTAAAAAGGAAATTTAATGATCGCTTGCATATATTTATATTTATAACGAATAATTTTTTTGGGAAGATCGGGTGATTATAATTTGTTTTTGGTACTTTAAATTACCTTACACGAGAAAAAAGGCAGAGAAAAACATGAATTTTTCAGCCAGATGTCATTTTTGTGAATTTTTTAAAGATTACAAATTTTAGGTTTGTTTAATTTTATTATCATAGGCTATGTAAATGCTGCATAGTTGGGCGATTGCCGTTTTTTCGAGCACATGGATGTAGGTCTCTTTTGAAGTTTCGATATTTTATAAATGGGGAATGATATTAAAATCTGGAAATAAGAATATGAATGCAAAATTTGAAAAATTCTTTGACAAAATGAAAACTAAGCATCTTATACTTGAAACTGGTATTTTCAAAATTCGACATAAAACTCAACTTCGAGTTTGTTAAAGACATCTTATGGTGGCTGCGGTGCTACCAAACACACACAGTTCGAGGCGGAAGTGATTATAATTAATTTCACTTACGCATTACCTAAGGAAAAAAAAGAGAGCAAAGACTGTTTTACGGAACGAATTGGAACTATTCTTAAATTGCCGTCTATGTAAAAATTATATTTTAAAAGACGTATATTAATAGACGGTAAATAAAAAAGGTAATAAAACATACAAATAAAGCAACTTATGCTTAAAATTAGTATTTTCATAATTTGGCTACAAAGTGAACTTCGAATGTATCTAAGATATCTGTACAGCAGAGTGGGTCTTACAAATCCAGGCAGACCACGACAGATAGGATTATTAAGAATTTCTTACGCATTATTTTAGGAAAAACAGAATAAACCCGTTTTTCAGAGCAGGCTTTTTTAAATCTCTGCCTTTGTAAAAAATATATTTCAAAATACTTATTTTAATAAGCAACAGAAGGTAAATGCTTCACAAAATCCAAATTAAGCACGTTATTCATAAATTCGGTATTTTCAGAAAAATGGTTTTTGAAAGTCATTTTCGAAAGGGTTAAAGACATTTGATAATGTCTGAGATGTTCGGGTGGTTAACAGTAGATGTGAATATTGGGAATTCCTGTCACTCAATACCTAAAGAAATAGAGTAAAATATCCGTTTTCTTAAGTAATAAGGAATTAGGTCGAAACAAACATGTTTCAAACTGAAGGGGAAAATAAAAAAAGCTTCTCCTGTTTCTTAGTTAATTAAAAAATATATATGTTATAATTTTTGATGTATTAAAATTTCTGGTTTATAGTATATTTTCCTTGGTCTAGACTCCTCAATTATTAAGAGATGTTGACATCTATAGCTGTAGAAGTGCACTATATGTCAGTTTTTTTATTATATCTATACGCAGATCTACTTTTTTATACGTATGCATTATATTTAAAATGATAGCTCATAATATTAGAGCTATTAAAAATTATTTGATTAGTGGTATACTTTAGTGCAGAAAATTTACTTTTACGTTCCATTACTTACTTAATTTCTGTAATGAATATGCGGTAATTGTTTTGTTCTTTTATTTGCATTAGTATGTCGGTATTGCCAACAAAAACGATCCTAACAATAAAGAATGAGCATGAGCAAGTATGCTTAGCCTTTTGGAAATTTTGCTTACGCCAAAATAAACTGTCAGCCAAAGAGTTTGGTATGGTAGACTTATGTGTGACCTTCCCTTTAGAACAGTTAGATGATGTTTTGGGATGTTTAATAAAGAGAAAGACTTGCGATTTTTTCAGGTGAATTCAAAATTTCCAGAAGTGAAGCACATACTTAGTCATTGCGTCTTGCATCCATCGTTCCTGTAGACAATACTGAAAGTATATGAATTTTCGTGTCTGCAACTTACGTATTATTGGAAATAATAACAATTAAAAAATACCACATATCCTTTACACAATTATCTAAGAATGGACTATAAGAGTAAATGTATGTGCAATAAAATATGCTAGTAAAAAAGTATCATACAGCACAAAGTCTACATTTTCGGACAACCAAAGTTCCGAATTGTCCATTCGGACTTTCAAGCTGAAATAGTCCAGTGGAGGAGAATAGTCAAATGGAGAGAAATACAAAATTATTAAAACAAACAAACAGAAAAAGTCTAGACCAAATATTTTTATTACTAATTTTTAACTCATGTCTATGAGCAAAATAAAAGAAAAACTTCTTAATAATAAACCTAAATTAATTAACCTAATCAACCTTTAAATTAACCTAAATAAAACCTTTCAAGATAAAGCATTTTTCTTCAAAAAATTTTAAATAATTTATTTGCACAATATGTGCACAAATGTATATGTATAAAAAAATCTCTTCATGTTTATAATTAGACCGGAATTCTCCCAAAAAGTTGCTGATACAATTTATCCATTAAAGCATCAAATTTAAGCGCTTGCATGTTGCAAACGGCGCCCCATAAGGGTAGTTTAAATGTTTATTGTGCAGAAAGTTACAATTCCTTTTTATATTGTATGTTCGTTTAAATAAATGTTTCCATTTTACCTTTTTATTTTGTTATGAATTATTTAATGAAAATATTTTTTTAATTACGTAGTATTAATAGTTGTTATATGTAAGGTTTTATATAAGGAGCCCAGAAGCCAAAGGGTATAAGTGACAAAATTGAAAAAAATGAGTTAAGTGCACAGGCTATCTGGAAATATGTCTATTTATTTGTAGGTAAAGAGTTAAGAGTGATTTTTTTCATTATGTACTGAGTTATAGGGGTCAGTCACTTAATCTCTTTCCCAAAACTGTGAAACAATTGGAGGCCAAGGGGTATAAGTGCAGTTGAGTCCGTTAACGTCTATATAGCAGAAGCAGGTCCAACAACATACATACAAAGCTATTTGCTTTTTTTATGCATTAAATATATGCATTTTAACTGTTATCAAGTAAGAAAAATCATGCGTTAAGCATGGATTATGAAACACTTTCGAACACTCCCTGAAATCTTTCAAAATTTTTGCTATTGAGGGTAATAAAGTGTTACAGTCCATTGCCAAATATGTATTCTGATACTTTTTAACAGCCCTATGTTTTATTTGTCGGTTGATATATACTGTATAATGGGAAAAATTAGTTTAGCAAGAAAACGCATAACAGTTTGAAATTTCTCTTTCAGCAGTTTATATTAATAGATGGAAGCACACTTGTATACTTTTGTTCATCCTGTAGTTTATATTGAACCTTTATTATACGCCAGTATTTAGCTGAAATTTACTTTAAATTAAACACACTTAAGACTACTGAAATCACATTTCCAGAAATTATCATTCATCGATGACCATGTTTAAAAATTTGTGTGTGATCCTGTATATCATTTTACCTATATTTTACAAGCATTTCTTAGTAAACTGAATGCAGTTCAGCATAGAAATACAAGACTTATTTAAAAGAAATCTTTAAGTAAAGTACGCTCATAGTCTGTAACCTTTACGAATTTTTTGTGTAGCCCTGTATATGAACTATAGCATTTATACATATCATATAACGTGTATACATTTAGTGAAACTTAAAAGCGCAAATCATAATTAAAATAGCATTTTGTTCATCCATCAATCATCATCGATAATTATACAGTAATTCGGATAGAAATTTGGTCCTATTTGAAATCTTTTTTTGTGTCCCTGTAAATACTGTATACTTTGTATTATGTGCGAAATAATTATATTAAGCCTCAGCGATATACATTAATTTTATTATACATGAAAATTGTAATATAATTAAAACTAGTCGCAAACAATTCCCTCTTTATTATTAGATAATGTAAATCTTTCTATGGTTCTGTAAATAATTAATAACTATTCCTTTCACCTCAGATTTTATAGAATGTCTATTTTAGTGCAATTCATAAATGCATATAATTTTTAACATGTGACAAGGTGTAACATATTTAAAATTCATTTAAAACGATTTTTCCAATAACCCGTAATATAACGGAAAATTTTTGATTGTCTCTGTAAATAAACTAATCATGTTAGAAATATGTGCAATAAGTTGCACAGAGTCATTGCAAGAGTCATTTGCAATAAGTTCGTTTTGATGTAAACATGAATAATTCCCAAAAATTTCAGGGCAATCCGAATATATTTACGAGAGTTAGGACAGACGGACGGACAAACCAAAATCATATTCACTTTTCAACTTTGTTGGTAAGTGTTAAAAAATATGAAATTCCAATGTTTCTAAACTTATAATAAAAATTTAAAACTTATATTAGAACAAAAGTTTTTCATTTTATTCATTATATCAACATTGTTCATAAATTTTTCGTAAATTCATTTTTTTATTTCATATTTTTTCCTTTTTTAGAATTTATATTAAAACAAAATTTTGTCCTTTGATTTATTTGTATCAAGATTAATCTTAATTTTTTCATAAATACAATTTTTTATTTAAAAATTTTTCATTTCTTGTGTTCATTCGGCACTTGTACCCTTTAGTTTTCAAGCAGTTTTCATTATTGTTTGGAAGCCAAGGGGTATAAGTGCCGAATGATGATAAATATTGCTTAGTTATAAATAAAAGAAAATATCCTATTCCACCTTTTTTTTAAACAGTTATTGAAACAAGGGTTCAAGGATCATTAAGAAATAAGCAAAATTTTCATATCTCAATTCATTCAATTACAGTCGATGTGTAACTTTGAACTCAATTTACTCGAAATCTAAATTTTGTCTCTTGTACCCCTTGGCTTCTGGGCTCCTCATATATGAACGTCATATTTTGCCTTCCTAAGTAGTGAAATTTATTTTTCTTTGTATAAAAAAGCATATATTTTTGGTCATCCAATGTTAGAAAATATCTGAATTTCGGACATTCTACTGTAATTTCTTATCAAACAATCCTCATAAAAGATATTAATATACTATATTTATGCGGTTTTTGTAACTGTTTAACGTTCAGTTTGAAAAAAATGATGAAAAAAGTTGCATCAATCAGGAAATCGAGAAAGTAAAAAGTATTTCCTTTACATTGAAAATATAAAAAAATTAAACAAAAAAATAGAACCATGTAAAAATACTCAAATAACTCTTTCAAACTTATTTTTTACATCAAAAAAGACTTTCATAAAAGTAGTACTTTAGAATTTTTATAGGAAATCTTTTGAAAATATAGAAAATTTAATTTAAAGCCTTTATTTGTCAAGTATAATTCACACATCAGTATTTCTTAATATGAAAAAATAAAATCTCTCTCAAAATTTGTGATAAAACAAATTTGAAAACATATCTTTTAAATTCTGGATTCATTAATTTCAAAATCAAGAAAGCGTTAAATAAGAAATGTAAAAAGTTTAAAACATGGAAAGAAAAAAATTGTTGTATACGATTTACATCTTGTTAAATTTAATAAAAAAAATTCCTTTTGATTCAAACAATGTATTTGTTATTTTAAAAAGCACACGTATTTGAGCCCCACAATTCTACATTGTGTTTAAAATAATTGAAAATGATAAAATATTTTAAATTAGTTTAAGCTATTTCAGATTTTAAAGCAAGAGAAATTTTTTAACCTATATTTCGAGCAGATTAATGCATTTATATTTTTTATCACACGACTGATATAATTTTTGACCAACACGAATCTATATAGTTTTTTATTTTACAAATATAAATGAAGATAACTAAATAGTTTAACAGATAACTAAATAGCTTAATTTTTGATCGTTTGGAAAAATGAAACTATCATTCAATAAATTACAAAAAATTGTGCAAGTAAGATAAGAATCTCTTCGACAATATCAGCAGTACCAAAACTGGGTTATGTTTCCATGGGAGTACGCAGCGGGTCTTTAAAGGGTTAGTGAAAATAATAACGGTAATGACGAAAATCACAAATACGGTTGGTAAAGTCACAAAATGTTATAAATGACAGTGCAATTTGTATTGATTTATTATATAATTATAATAAAAAGATTACTAATGAAAAAAACATGCTTGCTTTATATAGTTGAGTGACGAGGTCGTACTTAGAGAAGTGAGAATACTCAGGTAAAAATGTCTATCTCCAATTTCTCCATAGTCGAAGATTTATGGCTTCGGCACCACGTGTTCCTCTTTCAGGCATTTGTGTCACTAATACGTGGTTTTGGAATTTTAGCTCGCCCAGAAAAACTTTGCCTGTTTCCCTTTCCCTTCTAATTTTGTTCCCTTCTTATTGTTTTGGTGCTGTAATGTTTTGTAAGTTCGTCATACCGTTCAGTAGTAACTTTTGTAGTTGTTGTCTTCTTATTTTTTTTCACAAAATCCTTTTCAATGACCGTATGTCTTAATCATCCAAAACGCACTTTCTACCGCGTTGTTATTTAGCACATGATGTTTTCTGCTTTTTCTCTATGCTGTATGAGTCTTCAATACAGTGCCTCTTGGAACATGAAATAGTTCAGCTACCTTGCTAATGGAAGCATCAACAATTTCTCACCACTCAAGTATAATGATCTCGGAACTACAAAGAGCACTCATCTAACAAGGACTGACACTTGATGGAACGTATCGAGGACATTGTACAAGTAGTTTTAGTTTGCAAATACGACAGCACATCTAGAGGCTTGCTTAGAATCTACATTTATGTTAAAGCATATATTTCACGAGGTGTTTCTATTTTTTTGTCCAACCACTGTAATTTTTATATCTTATTTATTTTCCAAAGAAAACCTTCACAATTTAATTTTTATCGTATAAAAAAGTCACTAGAATCGACAACTTATTGTTTAAACGAAATTCAATCTAATGTTTACTACCACATTCCTACATGAAAATAGACAGCCAAATTAAAAATTCTTCAATTAAGAGTGGTATTATTAACACATTTACATTGTGTATATAAAAACTCAAAATGGCACAAATACACAAAAAGGCGTTGATTTTTTTACAGAAAGCATGAATCTTTTTTAAACGAAACTAACCGCAAATCAAAAAATATCTATAAACAAAGTTATGCTGCATACTATTATAGTATCTCTAGTAACTAGAAACACGATGGAAGCAGCGTCTAAAACGTGACAAATGTAGGGCGTTCGTACTATAACTAGTTTTGTATATATTGAATGTTATTGCAACAGCTGTTGCATTCTTATACCAAAAATTCATGAATACAAAATTATTTATTTTCGATTGTAAGCATTAAAATATGGAAATAATATGACTCTATCTTAAATATCACTTAATTCCAAATTAACATAGGATTATCACTTATCATTGGATATCATTGAATTAGCTAAGCACAGTTAGATTTAATAGAATTAAGAAAACTTAAAAAAAATAAGGTTTTTATCCAATCTACATAAAATTTTAAATCACTCTACAAAATTCTTCAGCAATTATATGCGAGGTTTTCTAAATAAATATCGTGTTTTTAAAGCTCGGTAATATCTATGACATAAAACTTAAAATTATAATTAATACATAAAATGAAAGAGCAATTCAAACAGTTCTACCTACAAGCTTACATGCGTCCAATATGAGTTGCTTTCGTCACTCGGCACTCACCAAGCCGATAACTCAGTATTTTACGACTGTTGATTAGCAAAGTTCTGTTCAGACGCTCACTCGATCTGACTCCATGTAATTTCTACCAGCGTGGGTTCATAAAAGATCGTGTGTATGTCATTCAACTACCAGCTGACCGTTGCAGCTGTAGCAACAGTGATCTCACAAACACTATTCAAAGTTTGAGAAAAACTCGGCTATTGGCTTGACGTGTGCCGTGTGACATTGAAAGGAATTCACATTGAGCACTTATGCTCAATACTTCTGCAATATTCTTCTGATAAAATGCAATACTTCTGTGAGACCCTGCAAATTATTAACAAATATTCTTTGTACCGCAGATATATTATAGTACACATTTCACAGATACATCAATTTTGTTATGTGTAAAAAATTGTAACAGAAATAAAATGCACTTGAAACTTTTTTTCCTATTGGCCGTAATGTATCGGAATACTTTTGATTGTCCCTGTAATTGAACCGCACATCCGATTTTCTTATAATTTTAAATGACTCGACAAAAGTATGTAATA
Source organism: Maratus speculifer (assembly GCA_964019185.1). Taxonomy (NCBI): domain Eukaryota; kingdom Metazoa; phylum Arthropoda; class Arachnida; order Araneae; family Salticidae; genus Maratus; species Maratus speculifer. The sequence continues at coordinate 173,384,801 of OZ025297.1, read as the reverse complement.
TTTATATATTTTAAATTTCAAGCGATTTGGTTCGGTAGTTTTTGCTCTATTACATGCGGACAGACGGACAGACGGACGGCCTTAACGACAACTATAGATGCTACGTATTTACATAATTACGAACGCACCTAAAAACTAACTAACTTCCGTATATGAAATTTCAATTTTATTGGTGGTAGGTACAAATAACTACTATAGAAGAAGAATTTATCTGTTGCTTTGTAGAAACATTAATACCTTAGCTTTGGCTTTATATGTTTCCTACAGCATACCTTTTTATTTTATTGTTATTCGTTTCTCTCTTAATGAAACTAAACATTGAAAATGGAACTGGAATTTTGATGTTTTTTCATTGATACACCGTAATAATTCCAGAAAATATTTGTTTATTCCCCTAATCCGATATCATAGCCTATTACTTAGGAACACCATCTTTAAAAAAGGTATATTTATACTTTCTTATTTCCCTTCAGCAGTAAGACAATATGCTCAATCCACTTTCTGGTGTGAATAAATATATTTTTAACTGACTTCCAAAAAGAAGATTAGGTTATCGATTCAACCCGTATGTATTTTTTTTATGTATATTCGCCGATTACTCCGAAACTATTCAACAGATTTTTGTTATTTTTGTTTTAAATGAAAGACGATGCTCTCGAATTGGTACCACTTCCGTTTCCACGAAATTGGTTCAGTACTTTTTTAGTAATTAAGCAAAAACTAATAAAATTAGGGATTTTTTGCTATTTAAAACTGTTGAATAAGTTGACTGAACGCAGTATAGACAGCATGGCCGAGCGGTCTAAGGCGCCCGATTGATGTTCTGTTTCTCGAAAGAGAGCGTGGGTTCGAACCCCACTCCTGACATAATTTACATCCATGCAAAATTTACAAAAAAAATTTCCGTATTACGATTTTTATTAACCGGCTTCAGAAAAGGAAGATGAAGTTATCAATTCGACGCGTATCTATTTTTTTAACCGACTTCCGAAAGGAGAGAAAGTTATCAATTCAACGCGTATGTGTATATTTTTATGTATGTTCACCGATTACTCCGAAACTATTCAATCGATTTCTGGTATTTTTGTTTTAAATGAAAGACGATGCTCTCGAATTGGTAACACTTCCGTTTCATCGAAATTGGTTCAGTACTTTTTTAGTAATTAGGCAAAAAGTAATAAAATTAGTAATTTTTCGCTAATTAAAAATGTTGAATACGTTCGTTGAACGGAGTGTAGACAGCATGGCCGAGCTCTCTAAGGCGTCAAAATGAAGCTCGGTTTCTCGAAAGAGAGCGTGGAATCGAACCACACTTCCGACATAATTACATCCATGTAAAATTCACAAGTTTTTTTTTTTCGTATTACAATTTTTATTATTAATTGGCTTCACTAAAGGAAGAGGAAGTTATCAATTCGACGCGTATGTATTTTTTTCTATGTATGTTCACCTATTACTCTGAAACTATCCAACCGATTAATTTGATTTTTGTGTTAAATAAAAGAGGCTACTCTCGAATTGGTACCACTTCCATTTCATTGAAATTGGTTCAGTACTTTTTTTAGTAACTAAGCAAATTTTAATAAAATTGGTGATTTTACGCAAATTAAAAATATCATGGACTTTGAATAAGCACGCCGATTGGAGCGCAGTCAGGATGACCCAGCGGTTTAAGGAGCCATATTTAAACTCTGGTGCAGGAAAGAGAGCGTGCGTTCGAACCCCCCTCCTGACAAAATTTACATCCATGGATAATTTACAATATTTTTTTCCGTATTATAATTTTTATTAACTGACTTCAAAAATTCGTTAACTTTTAACTAAAAAGAGAAAAATAAACTTTTCTACCAAAAATTGAACCGACTTTAAAAACTACTACAAAGTGAAAAATATTTTTTTTTACATAATAGTAATAAGAAATTAAATTAAGAGCATAGTATTTACCATGCGTATTATTGAATTTATTAAGCGACTTCCAAAAAGGAGAGTAGGTTATCAACTCAACGCGTATGTATTTTTCTATGTATGTTCACCGATTACTCCAAAACTATTCAACCGATTTCTGTTAATTTTTTTTTAAATGAAAGACGATGCTCTTAAATTGGTACCTATTTCGTTTCATCGAAATTGGTTCAGTACTTTTTAGTAATTAGGCAAAAACTAATAAAATTAGTGATATTTCGCCATTTAAAACTGTTGAATACGTTCGTTGAATGCAGTGTAGACAGCATGGCCGAGCGGTCTAAGCCGCCCGATTGATGTTCTGTTTCTCGAAAGAGAGCGTGGGTTTGTACCCCACTCGTGACATAATTTATATCCATGCAAAATTTACAATTTTTTCCGTATTAAAATTTTTATAAACCGGCTTCATAAAAGAAATATGAAGTTATAAATTCGAATAGTATGTATTTTTTTAACCGACTTTAAAAAGGAGAAAAGTTATCAATTCAACGCGTATGTATATTTTCTTTATGTATGTTCACCGATTATTCCGAAACTTCTCAATCGATTTCTGTTATTTTTTTTTTAAATGAAAGGCTATGCTCTCGGATTAGTACCACTTCCGTTTCACCGAAATTGGTTCAGTACTTTTTTAGTAATTAGGCTAAAAGTAATAAAATTAGTGATTTTTCGCTAATTAAAAGTGTTGAATACGTTCGGTGAATGGAGTGTTGCTAGCATGGCCGAGCTGTCTAAGGCGTCAAAATGAAGCTCGGTTTCTCGAAAGAGAGCGTGGGTTCGAACCACACTTCCGACATAATTACATCCATGTAAATTTCACAAGTTTTTTCTTTTTTCGTATTACAATTTTTATTATTAACTGGCTTCACTAAAGGAAGAGGAAGTTATCTATTTGACGCGTATGTATTTTTTTTTCTATGTATGTTCACCGATTACTCTGAAACTATACAACCGATTAATTTGGTTTTTGTGTTAAATAAAAGAGACTACTTTCGAATTGGTACCGCTTTCATTTCATTGAAAATGGTTCAGTATTTTTTTAGTAATTAGACAATTTTTAATAAAATTGGTGAAAATTGAAAATATCATTGACATTGAATAAGCACGCCGATTGGAGCGCAGTCAGGATGACCCAGCGATTTAAGGAGCCAGATTTAAGCTCTGGTGCTGGAAAGAGAGCGTGCGTTCGAACCCCTCCTGACAAAATTTACATCCATGGACAATTTACAATATTATTTCTCTATTATAAATTTTATTAACTGACTTCAAAAAATCGTTAACTTTTAACTAAAAAGAGAAAAATAAACTTTTCTACCAAAAATTGAACCGACTTCAAGAACTACTACAAAAAGAAAAATATTTTTTTTACATAATAGTAATAAGAAATTAAATTAAGAGCATAGTATTTACCATGCGTATTATTATATTTATGTATATATTAATTAGATTTTTTGGAGTCGGTGCCAGCCAAGCCAATTTTAAAAAATAAATTAAGTATCCAATGTAAAGCCGAAAAGAATAAAGGCTTGGCTGGCACCGTTTCCAAAAAATGAAATTAATGTACATAAATATAATAATACGCATGGTAAATACTATACTCTTAATTTAATTTCTTATTACTATTATGTAAAAAAAAATCACTTTGTCGTAGTTTTTGAAGTTGGTTCAATTTTTGGTAGAAAAGTTTATTTCTCTAAGAAAACATAAAAAATCACTGGGAAAGAGATGTTATAATTAATTTTTTCTGCTTGTACATTTATTAAATATCAATGCCCTCACGAATAAATAGAAAGCATGTAGAATCAATATTGTTTTATAGTTTTCGAAAGTAGTATTATTTTATTTCTTATTTGATATTTGTATTTTACTCCAGAATTATAGCAATAGAACATTGGAATTCAAAGATATCCAATATTTCCGATTGTCAGATAACTCCTTCTGTTGTCATTATTCCATTTACAATTTTCTTTTTGTTTGTAAATTTATTTAATCCTATTTTAAAACCTAATAACTCATTTTCTGAAACAGAACTAGATGTAGGAAAAAAACTTTTTACGTACTTCTAATAATTTTATTACAATCCACAGTCATAATTTATGGAACTATTTATTTTTTCGGGTAATCAGGTATCACACATTTTTATTCAAAATAAGTATGCTATGCATAAATATATTCGTGTTTGCTCTTACCCTTTTCATAAACCATTTCATGCTGTAAGATGCTACGTTCATTCAGACATAAATAAATTTTCCTTTTTGCTTTCAATCTTTATGCTTATCACACTTATTTTTTAACAAGACCCTCTCAAATCGAAAGAAATTATTTAGAGCATTTCCTTATTTTGCAAAGAAATGTTATTTTATCATTTTCTTGTAACTATAAATAGTTTTGAAATGTGGAAATTGCCGTACTCTACATTTAAAAATTGGAAGGAGTGATAAGGTAGTTATTTCAAAAAATGACAGTCATTTTCACACTATTTGGAAGGAAATTTATAAAAATGCACACCGTAGAAAGGAGTGATATATTTCACTCCATTGTCAAGTGTGAAATACGTCACTCCCTTGTCGAAATGGAAAAATCTTGCTCCTTTGACGAGTGTTTAAGCCAGTCATTATAACATTAAAAAAAATTCCGCTGCACTTTTAAGCACAATATGGAGTACAATAATAAAAATGGTCAAAATATGTGAACTCTGAATTTTGAAAAGCTCCATTTCATAATGTAACCTTGCAAATTACACTGATTCGGCACTAAAACACACTCCTTTTCAAGAGTGAGTACTATTGTACCATTTTTACATATTAGCCATTTAGAAGAGCAAATCCACGACGAAGATATAAAGGACATGAGAAAGTACCTATTTTTTTCGACTGCCATTTTAGGGTTAAAATCACTTTATGGATCTTAAAGATAAGTCTTATTTAATTTTAAAATTTAATTCTTCTATATATTTTGTGTGATATGGTTATGAGATAAAAGTTTTATGTTATACATAAAAAGACAGATCTGGAATTGTTTTACTGTTTTTAAAAGTTATTGTCTGTTATATTTTTTCTTCATGAAGCAGTTTGTAATAACTGCAATTATTTATTAATTATTATTAATAACCACTTTAACGATTGGGTATCAAATAATTCTTAGCATAAAATAGTCAGTATTTTTTTTTTTTTTTTTGGCTTTTGTGAATATGATGTAAATGCCATGAATGTAAATATATATACATTTTTTTCAGTAGATATTTTTTAAGAAAAAGAAATCTGCCATTACTTGACAAAACCTCTTTCAAAGTCAAATATTTATTACCATATCAATCATCTCTTCTATTGAGGCAGCACTTATGGGAAAATTTATTTCATCATTTTCTAGACGCTGTAAAAGCTTGCTTTAAATTGTTTCTATATTTCTATGATATACTGTGTTGTAAATTATTTTAACATGCCACACTCGGAAAAAAAGAAAAAAAATGGTATATGTTTCATTTGAAAAGCTGACAAAAAGGATTTCTGAATCGTGACAGATGGAAAACATTAATTGCAGTTATGAAAGATATTTTGTGTTTCAACGTCTGATTTTCTTCGATTTATTTATTATTTTATTTTTAATTATTTTATTTATTTATTTATTTCATAACATTAGTAGTTTTGAAATATAGAAATGGTCCTAATCTATAACTTATTAGATATTTGGATTTTAATTAATAATTTAGATTATTAACACGTGCATTGCCGAATTAAAATAAACAAACTTGAAATACCCTTCAAATTTTCATTTTTATGTTCAAAAGAAGCGTAAGTCGGTGGAATATGATGTAAGTTTCTAAGCGACGCCACGCATGTGTTCTCGGCAGCCAACATGTTAAGATTTTCAACTGTATCGTTTGTCAGACAATTTCTAATCTCGTTGTTTGTCATTATTTTTTCTTATTTAGAATTTTTACTAACGTATTTTTTTAATCATACTTTAATATTTACATGATTTTATTTTCATTTTACTGCATTAGACGTAGGAAAAATACATGGTTATGTGACCGAAGTTTAAAAAGAGTTTTTATATTATATGCCTAATAATTTGATGTGAAACCACCGGCATTATTTATGGAGATATTTCTTTCTCCTGTAATCATATATACGTCACACTTTCATTCAAAAGAAACATACTACGCATAAATATATCCGTGTTTATATTTTTCCACTTCAGAAGCCATTTTATGCTGTCAGACATTACGCTCAATGCTCTTTCGGACATGAATAAATAATTTCTATCGTTTTCAATTTTTCTGCTTGCCAGATTTATTTTACAACAAGGGCCTCTCGAATAGCAACAAAGTATTTAAAACGTATATTGCTTCCTTATTTTGGGAAATAACGTTATTATATATATATATATATTATAACAATTACTAGTTTTGGAAATATAGAAATTGTCCTAATATATAGATATTTAGACTTTAATTATGAATTATTTAGATTATTAACAGGTGTATTATCGAATTAAAATTATCAAACTTGAGCTATAATCCATCAAATTCTTATGTTTGTGTTCAAAGGAAGCGTAAGTAACGTCCGTGGAATATGATGTAAGTTTCGAAGCGGCGGCACATTAGTGTCATTGGTAGTTATATCGTTTAATTATAATTAATTATATTTTAATTATATCGTTTTAATATTATCGGTTTAATTATATCGTTTGCCAGACACTTTCTAATCTCTCCGTTTGTCTTCATTACCTCTTATTTAGCGTTTTAATTTTTTTATGTATTTTTTCAATCTTGCTGTAATATTTACATGGATTTATATTCATTTTGCAGCATTAGACGTAGGACAAATACATATTTATGTGACGGACGATTAAAAAAGAGTTTTTATATTGTGCATCTAATAAGTTGATGTAAATCCACCGGCATAATTTATGGAAATATTTCTTTCCCCTTTAATCATGTTCATCACGCTTTTATTCGAAAGAAGCATACTATGCGTAAATATATTCGTGTTTGCTTTTTCCACTTCAGAAGCCACTTCATGCTGTAAAACATTATGCTCAGTGCTCTTTCAGACTCAAATAAGTAATTTTTATCGTTTTCAATTTTTCTGCTTGTCACACTTGTTTTATAACAAGGCCATCTCGAATGGAAAGAAATTATTTAGAATGTATATTGTTTCCTTGTTTTTGGATGTCTTGTTATATTATTTATTTATTTACGTATTGTAAATCTTATTAATTTTGAAATATATAAAATTGACCTAATCTATAAATTATTTGATATTTTAATTTTTTTTTCAAAAATTATACAGAATATTAACTTGCCTTCAAATGCTTTATAACATATGTTTAGTCAGACAATTTGAAATCCCCCCCCCCCTCCTTTGTCGTCATAATTTCTTATTTAATTTTTTTAATTTTTTAATTTTTTATCATAATTTTTTATTATTTTTATTTTATTGTTGATATAATCTCAGTTCATCTCAGTTCTAGATTTAATTGCTCTTTTTTTTCTTTTTTTTTTTTATTTAAACGTAGGAAGAAATCATTTTTCTTTTTTTTTTTTCGCTCATGTACTAATTTGATGTTAGTCCGCTCTAAAAATTCATAGAAAGATTGTGTATTTTTTGTGATATCAATTATGTACTTTTATTAAAAATCATCAAAGTATGAATAATTTTTTTCGTGTCAGCTTGTTTCTCTTCAGCAGTTGCTCCTTGCTGTGAGGTAATATACTCCACCCATTTTCAAACTAGAATACATAGTTTTTCATCTTTTAATTTTAAGCTAGACACATTTATTTAAAAAGAAGTTCTTTTCGAATAGAAAGAAAGCATGTAGGATAAATATAGTTTCGTTGTCTTTTAAGATAATGTTATTTTATACTTTTTCTTGAAACTTTTACTTATTTTAGAAAAATGGTAGTTGTACTAAACTGAAACTTATTAGATATTTAAAATTTTATTTTTGTATTATATAGATTTTTAAATTACAATTTAGCACGTTAACTGCGGGATTAAAATCAACTCATTTGAACTACGTCCCATCATTTTCTCCTGTTTATGCTTAGATGAAGCATAGGTGATGTCACTGGAATGTCAACTGAGATACCAAGCAAAAACATGTCCTCAGTAAGCAACACGTTAATGCCCCACACTAGTCACTGAAAACACCCGGATAATAATGATAAGTCTACACTGTAAAAATATGCCCTGAATTTTAGAGGTGTTACTCTGTGAATTTTTCTTGATTTAGCTGAACATTTAAGTTTTAGAAAAAACCTGGAACTTTTCCTTTAAATACCGGAAATTTTTATTCCTGGACAGTCGTCTAATTTAAAATTTCCGTTTAAAATAAAATCAGCAACTATTCCTGGAATTACTGGAATTGTTTATTCTAGAGCAGTCGACTAACTGAACGTTTGCATTTAGGGGAGTAGAACGGAAAACCCTCAGCTCGGTTTTTTCTTCGACGCCTTAGGTCGAAGATAAAATCAGTCCGAGTTCCCGAGTACATTAACAAATTTGCTTGAAAACTGTAAACACAAACGCAACACGTGTGCATTACTTATAATATTTACTTTGAAGACCGAATTAGTTATACAGAAAAGAGATTAGTTATTCAATTATAACTTTTTATAATGAATATTATAAGTATGTAAAATAAATGTTGGTTTGAATAAAAATTCTTAAATGCGGTTTATACGCGTTAGTTCTATTGAAATTTTGAATACATAGACTATATAATCAAAACGATTATTGTAAAATAGGATTAAGATGACTAATTCAGAAGATTCAGGAGTTAAAACTGATTTTCTGTCGATTTGTAGACAGAAATGCCGAAATGCAAAATATAAAACTAATTTAATGTTTTAGTCACTTGTAAAGATATTTTAACAAAAATTTTGAAAATATTTTTTGGAGACATTCATGAAAAAATATCAAAATTTATATTTAGGTGTCCCTTTCCGAGTGATTTAAGATATATTGATGTTGAATTCAGGGGGTGTCCGGGGGGGGGCATTCCCTCGAGGAATAATAAGATGTGTCTCTTGGAAGATTTGAGATTGTGTGATTTTAAGTCAAATGTGCAATTCCAAGGAACTCTATAATACCCCTCCTTCCGAAGCAGCTAAAATCACTCCCAGAGAAAAGTTTCTGAATTCTCCACTGGAGTATATTTATTTTTCCTTTTTATGTATTAACTGCAAATTCTCTGTTAAAATGAAAGAACTGGAGAGTGGAGTGGATTTTGAAAGAGAGAGGCAGATACTTTGACAGTAGCAGTGTTGAATTCAGACACCTTTCTCCGGGAGGGACTTTTGTGTCTTCGGGGTGGGGGGGGGGATTTTCCCTTTTAGACCATTGAAAACCAAAAATATTAATTTTTCCGGGGGGAGGAATTTTACTGTTCTGGGGGGGGGTGTTTCCCCTGGGCTATTTCCTTGAATTTAATACTGAACAGTAGGATTTTCTCTTTATTTTGTCATTCTAAGCATTGCATCAATCGCACACAAGATGAAACAATGGTAGCCGAATCTTCACATTGGTATGTATAAGCTTGCAATTGTCTAAAAGAAAAGATTATTTCAAGAAACAAGAATAAATTTGCTTCATATACTTTTTATACATTTTGTATATAATGACTTTTTTATGCATAGATGTGTTCGTTTTCCTATTTATAAAACATCATACTGTAAATTATCCATTTTTTAAAATAAGTCTAAAATCAACATTTTTGTTTATACAAAAAGTGTGACATAAAACATGGAAGTGGTGAGGAATAGGACATGTCAAATTCTTTTTTTTTTTCTTTTTTAATAAGATGAATTTTCATTCCAGTCATGAAGATACTAGAATTTTACATTATGGTACGTACTACATAATTAACCTGCAATTTTTGTTTGATTGTGTATCTAGCCGACACTATACTATTTGTGCCTTATAGCATTGTTTTATTCCTATACCATACATTCCTGTTGCTATGTTTCTATATTGTTCAGGTATTTTAAAAAGCGTTTTACCTTGCACTCTATAAATAGAAATGTTTGTTTTTGTATCAAACAAAGTTTATTATTTTACTTTATAAAAAGTGTCCCATACCACCCCACTCTCCCCTATAATATTAACTAAATATGCTAAAATATATTTATTTCTGACAATTGCTCAAGTCTTTCTAATAAAAAATTAACCCATAACTAATGTTAGCGGTCTGACCGCAAAGTTTTTAAAGTTTCACAGTTTAACTCGTAATTTTAAGTTTAATTATCGATATTGCTCGAATTTTGTTTTGTTTGGAGCTTATTACTATTTCTAGAGACTTTTAAATAGCTGAATTTTATTTATAATTGTCAGGTACATAAAGTTTAATACTTAAATAGTATTCTGAGAATTAATGTAACATTTCATTCATCTTTAAATTAAGCGGTCTGACTGACCGCTCACAGCAGTTATGTGACAAATCTTGTCACAGCAGTTAACAGTTAATATTTTTGAAGTAAAATTTCTTAAGTTGTATTTTCTCAAATGTTTGTATGAATATTTTGAATCAAAATTAAATTTTCGAATTGCTATTTCTTGAAAGTAAAATTTATAAATTATTGTTATCGTTATTTTAAATGAATTGGAACTGAAAATTGAATTTTCTATTTAATTTTCGGGAAACGGTTAGATTTATTTATTTATTTTCCCTAGTGGCTTTTTAATTATTGTTGAATAAACTTAAAATTAAATATTTTTAAATAGTTTCTAAATATATTTATCTATATATTTATTTATTTATAACACTGATTATATTTTTGTTTAGCGAACTGTTTTTTCTAGTCACCATATGACTTTAATGTTCTGAGATCTATAAAAATGTTTATTGCAGAAGTATTAAAACCCTGCTACTCTATAAAATCACTGTTTAAGAGGATCCATCACTTTCCATGGCTTCCAATGATGTTTGGGACACAGGAAGAGTAACACGTAGTTGATGATGCTCTTCTTTGGCCAACAATAAATGTCATGGAGAATCAGACTGGTTTACGTTGATGCTGGGTAACACGTTGAGAATTAGGGTTTTTCAGAGCTTATACTTCAAGACGACTTGCTGCACGGCATGTAAATTTTGTAGTGCGTATCTAGTTACATATTATTTTATTACAAACTTTCTTTATTTTAATTTTTCAGAATCTTTGCTGATATAAATCGAGATACAGGAGGCAAAATATCCAGGGTAAATAGAAAAATAATGGTACAATTGTAAACTGCCAATAAATCTAGTTAATATACATAGTTTATGAAATGTATTTTAATTTGTGATGTTTTAGCAATAAAGTATTTTTGATATTACATTTAGTTTTGCGTTTTTATTCATGTTTTTTTTATATTTTCTACAAAAATTCTATTGTCTTTAAAATATGTAATTTGGATTTACTTAAATAATCATAATTGCTAATTGATATCAATAGTTTGATCACAATTGCGATTGTTAATCAGTAAAAGAGAATCATCTAATTTTTTAAAAATATAATTTCATCTAATTTTTTAAAAATAAAAAGATTGGCAGCTAGATATTTTTATGGTGAAGTTTTAACCCTCCAAGCGTCTAGCAAATGGGTAAAATTGTAATGTTGTTTTCTCTGCATTTTGTTTTAAATGCTAATAAAATATGATTATTTCAATATTAAATAAAAAATCTTATTTAGGAATGTAAATGTAATCCTTGAGAGTCTTAATCATTCTTCAATACTTCGAAAATTCATTAAATTTATAGAATTATAATATCTTAAACATTGCCTATATTGCAGTGAAACCTGGAGCTTAGTGTAAGGAATATTACGGGCCAAACGCTTAGAGGGTTAAATTACATTGATGCAAAGGGCATGTCTAAAATATCATTATGGCGCATACTAAAAAAATTATTTAAATGGATTATGACATCGCAACGATAAATATCCCTCCAAGATTAAACTAGTCGTTGGAAGCCACCGTAATACTTACCCATCATGGATTTGCATAACATAATATATGAAAACATAACATATGTAAACAATTTATAAAATGCATTACAATTCCAAAACAAAATATAAACGTATAAATAAGTATTTTTAACACATAATCATGCTCTATTAATGAATTGCTGCTGAACCAATTTCGATAAATTGTATGAAACGCCAAACTTTTCAAGCAGCACTGAATTGCGTAAAAGAAACATCCTTATAACTCCAAAAAATAATAATATTCCCTAACAGTTTCTTGCATCGAATTAAGCATCTCATTTACAATTAAAAGATATCTTTGAATTGAAATTTGAGTGAAATACAGGGTCATGAAAAATCAAAGAATGTGGAAAATAGGATTAGAAATATCTCAACAACTAATAATCCGATTGACTTCATTTTTCATGAAAAATTTGTGTTATTTTATTGCCTTTTACGTCTACTCCTTAAAATGAAAGAATTCGAAAATTTTTATATACTTTTCATCAGAACGAATTTTTCGAGAGTCCGAAAAAAATAGTTCCGGATAATCGAGGTTACTGATATTAAATAGGCTTCGTCCCATTCTTACATATTAAGCACATACAAAATTTCAAATATCTGTCTCAATTTGTTCGGGAGATAGAGCGGTTACAGACAGACAGACAGACACACAGACGGACGGACGGCAAAATTTTTTTTCTAAAAATGTATTTTTCGGAATCTCCAGTGTCTGAAACGTGTAAATCCGTCAAAAAAAATTTTCGATTTTCAAAACGATTGCAAGACTTACCCTATACTACGTATGATGGGTAAGTAATAAAAGGAACAAAAACAATAGCCTACATATAAATATATACAAAAAGTCTTTATTATCATCAAGTTTGTAAAAGTTAAAAAACTCTGATGTTTTAAGCTTATATACACAAATTCTATAGACATTTAAGAAGTACAACTTTTACAACATAAATAGAGTGATTCATTATTGAATTAAAGACTTGAAAATTTAAAGATTTGTGCATAAAAAGGTAAATTTATAGTCAGAAGTGATGATATATTTATTTTCAGAGTTATTAGGGGGTATTAAATATCTTACTTTCTACCTGGCAGTGCAACTTAGCAACAATGCAACATTTATTATTTTCTCGATCTTTATAAAAAATAAATGCATATACAATTTTTAATATAGACAACCTAAATTATTTTCTATGTTTTTTCGATTCATTTACCGTAAGAAGGTAGCATAACTATTTGTTTAAGAACCACCAAAACCATTGATAACGATGTAAAAGTAATGTAGTTTGAGCATACATTTTATTTGTAAGCTATTTCTTTATCTATTGAAAATTTAAATTTAAACTATAAAAAAATTAAAAATTTTATTTTTTATTGAAAAATGACTAATTTTAAATAAAGATATTATAAATTGCTTACAAATGTATACATTCAAGATACATTAGTTAAACATTATTATCCGTATTTTTTTCGGGAGGGAAGGGGGGGAGGGTTGAACCAATAGTTTCGTTACAGTCTTGCTCGCGGTGGATGCAAGTCAAAATCCAATTTTCAAATTTTTACCTTAAGGGGTTAAGGAGGGCACGGCACTTTTGAAAATGAAAAAAAAACTGATATCAATGTATCTTTTTTTTTCTTGAAAATTATCGAAGTAATTTAATATATATCATTTTATTATATTGGCAGCAATTATAAACATAAATATTTATTTATTTAATTAGCATTATTAAAATTTCAGTAGATAAGAAAGATCTAAATATAGCAAATTATAATAACGCAAAAAATATTACCAGTAACAAGTGATAAACCAGTATCAAGTGGAATGCAAATCACATCTCTAATTACCTCATCAGTGTTAAACATATCTGTGTGCAGTACTTATCTCCATAGGTAATGGATATTTTACAGTGTGCAAAATTCGTTCTTCAAGCATCAATTTTTTGTGTAAAAATATTTGTTAAACATATATTTAATTTTATTTTTTACTTTGTTTTGCGAAGTACCAACACTTGAATTATATTAAGTATATATTTTAGAATTATTTTGATATTTTGATAACTAAAAAACAAATCATATAACAGTACACAGAAGAAAAAATGAATTAAAAATAATCGTTTGCTATTTTTAAAAATGTATGTAGGCATTAATCCTCTCCCCTCCTCATACGCATAACATCAGAGTTTGAGATCTCACTATCTCAGTGTGAGACAAATTTTGAACGGATAATTGAATATGGCTGAAAATAACCGGGATAAAACTGAAGATACCAGTTTGCAAAATGAAAAAAACCTAGGTTTAATCCTGAAAGCAACAGTTTCTAAAATGGAACATTTCAGTTTCTAAAACTAAACATTTCAATTTTCAAAACAGAACAATTTTGTTTACAAAACGGTATATATTTCAGTTTCCAAAACGGAACATTTCAGTTTCTATAACGTAGCATTTCAATTTCCAAAATAGAAAATTTCAGTTTTCAAAACGAAACACTTCATTTTCCAAAAACGGAACATTTCAGTTTCAAAAACGGAAAAGACATAAAAGTAAATTTTACGTGAAAAAATGGAACAGATACGGCAACTTTGCTGCCAGTACGTTTTCCGTTTTATTAAGGAAATTTTTTTTTACAGTGTATGGGGGTGTTCTTTTGAAATATCTCGCTGAAATTTTAATATTTTTACATGAATTTTTTTTTTCAAAAGATAGCTGAGGACGGTCTACAACCGGGCTAGTTTTTACGTTCTCAATTTTCGTATCAGATTTAAAACACAAAATGACTATAACTTTCGAAACCGGTTAGAATCGGTTCTTTTCAGTGACTGGAGTTGCGTCTGAAGGCTTTTGTTTCTTTATATCTTTTGTCAGACACTTTCTAATCTTTCCATTTGTCGTCATTATCTCTTACTTAGCATTATATATATACATATCTGTATATATACATATACATATACAATCTTATTTTAATATTTACGTGGTTTTATTTTCATTTTACAGCATTACACGTAGGAAAAATACATATTTATGAGATGGAAGGTTAAAAAAGAGTTTTTATACTGTAGCGGGAACTGGGGTACATTGATACATGGGGCTCATTGATACATTCCTTCTACAATTCACAGGGTCATTACATGAAGTTTGAAAATAGCTCCAAAAGGTAATATTAGTGTACACAACTACATACAGAATGTCTTGGCATGATTCAGTAGTTTGATGAAATGGGACGGGTGATTTTTTGTTTTTGTAGGTCAAAAGTAAATTTGAGCTGTACATTTGCAATGGTATTATACAACTGTAATTTTTAACCGAAAATAATACTCTCCCTGGCAAGTAAAACAACTCTTTATCAGTTCCTAATTCTTTATTGTTAGGTTAATTATGAAGAGTTGGATTTGAGAAACATTTTATTCAAAATGGCTGTATGGGGAACATTGATACACTCTATGTCGGGGCACATTGATACAACCTAAATCCTTTTTTAGGCCATTTTTTCATTACCTTTTATTTATTTTTTTTACCAAACACTCCTTAATCCAACCCTTTTTCACCAAAAATTTCTAATATTAATTTTTATTGAAGTGAAATAGCTCTAATTTTTTACATTAGAACATTTTATACTATTTTTTGCAAACAGAAAACGTACGAGCTTACCCAAAAGCTAGTACTAGTAGAACTAATAAAAGAAAAGGCTGGCAGCCTGGTAAATCCCGAATTTATATCAATTCTCCATAGAAAAAATTATTTTCGACATGAGAAATTGTGTATTCGAAAAAATAATTTTCACCTTCAACAGCTCAACATTTTTACATACAATTTTGAACGCATTTTTAAAAGTAGAAGCATGAAACTTGCTGAGGGGATTTTTGAAGTGACGTACAAGTGCCATGTGATGTAATTTTTCGCTTATTTAATTAGAATTTGATTTATAAGCAATTATTTTCTCAGCGTGACCCTTTTTTTCGTTCGCAGACCTCCCTCTTCGGAAAATTTGGTCCAAAACGTCGTTTTTGACAGCATTTTTTGCAACATTTTCTGTATTTATCAAGGAATTGATAATCACGGCACCTTGTATAGTTTCTAAATAAGATAATTCGAAAGTTTGGTGCATTTGAGAGCAAAGATGAATCTAAAAATAAATCTGAAAAAAGGCAGTTTAGATCGGAATATACCCTTAAGTAAGAGAAACAAAGTGCAGAATAGAAAAGGATAATTATACAGTGCGTGTCAAAAGTTTAAGCACAATAGCAATCTATATTAATAAACGAACAAAACGCTCTGTCTGTGTGTGTGTCAGTGTGTTTGCGATGGCTAGAAAAATCTACGGCACACTGTAAAAATATGCCCTGAATTTTAGAGGTGTTACTCTGTGAATTTTTCTTGATTTAGCTGAACATTTCCGTTTTAGAAAAAACCTGGAACTTTTTCTTTAAATACCGGAAATTTTTATTCCTGGACAATCGTCTAATTTAAAATTTCCGATTTAAAAAAATATCTGCAACTATTCCTGGAATTACCGAAATTGTTTATTCTAGGGCAGTCGACTAACTGAACGTTTCCATTTAGGGGAGTAGAACGGAAAACCCTCAGCTCGGTTTTTTCTTCGACGCCTTAGGTCGAAGATAAAATCAGCCCGAGTTCCCGAGTACATTAACAAATTTGCTTGAAAACTGTAAACACAAACGCAACACGTGCATTACTTATAATATTTACTTTGAAGACCGAATTTGTTATACAGAAAAGAGGTTAGTTATTCAATTATAACCTTCTATAATGAATAAGTATTTTAAATAAACGTTGGTTTGAATAAAAATTCTTAAATGCGTTTATTACGCGTTAGGTCTATTGAAATTTTGAAATATATACTAGATATACTATATAATCAAAACGATTATTGTAAAATAGGATTAAGATGACTAATTGTAAGATTCAGAAGTTAAAACTGATTTTCTGTCGATTTGTAGACAGAAATGCCCAAATGCAAAATATAAAATTAATTTAATGTTTTAGTCATTTTTAAAGGTATTTTAACAAAAATTTTGGAAAATTTTTTCGGAGACATTCATGAAAAAATATCAAAATTTATATTTAGGTGTTCCTTTCCGAGTGATTTCAGATATATTGATGTTGAATTCAGGGAGTGTCCGGGGGGGGGGGGGCATTCCCTCGAGGAACAATAAGATGTGTCTCTTGGAAGATTTGAGATTTTGTTATTTTAATGCCAAATGTGCAATCCCTAGGAACTCTATAATACCTCTCCTTCCGAATTCACTAAAATCCCTCCCGGAGAAAAGTGTCTGAATTCCCCACTGGAGTATATTTATTTTTCTTTTATATGTATTAACTGCAAATTCTCTGCTAAACTGAAAGAACTGGAGAGTGGAGTACCTTTGACAGAGAGCGGCAGATACTTTGACAGTAGCAGTGTTGAATTCAGACACTTTTCTCCGGGAGGGACTTTTGTGTCTTCGGGGGGGGGGGGGAGATTTGCCCTTTTGGACCATTGAAAACCCAAAATCACAATTTTTCTGGGGGGAGGAATTTCACTGCTCTGGGGGGGGATGTTCCCCCTGGGCTATTCCCTTCAATTTAACACTGAACATTGGGATTTTCTTTTTATTTTGTCATTCTAAGCATTTCATCAATCGCACACAAGATGAAACATTGGCAGCCGAATCTTCAGATGAAAAAACATTGGTATGTATAAGCTTGCAATTGTCTAAAAGAAAAGAATATTTCAAGAAACAA
This sequence comes from Maratus speculifer, assembly GCA_964019185.1. NCBI lineage: Eukaryota > Metazoa > Arthropoda > Arachnida > Araneae > Salticidae > Maratus > Maratus speculifer. The sequence goes on along the minus strand of OZ025297.1, from coordinate 173,367,139 downwards.
AAATAAATTTGCTTCATATTCTTTTTATACATTTTGTATATAATGACTTATTTATGCATAGATGTATTCGCTTTCTATTTATGAAACATCATACTGTAAATTATCCATTTTTTAAAATAAGTCTAAAATCAACATTTTTGTTTATACAAAAAGTGTAACATATAACATGGAAGTGGTGAGGAATAGGACATGTCAAATTCTTTTTTTTTCCTTTTTTAATAAGATGAATTTTCATTCCAGTCATGAAGATACTGGAATTTTACATTGTGGTACATACTACATAATTAACCTGCAATCTTTGTTTGATAGTGTATCTAGCCGACATTATACTATTTATGCCTTATAGCATTCTTTTACTCCTATACCATACCTTCCTGTATGTGGGGAGGAATGGGACACATTTTGAAACGTGCACTTTCTTTAATTATAAAATAGCTTATGCTTGCTATGTTTCTATATTGTTCAGAGATTTTAAAAAGTGTATTACCTTGCACTCTATAAATAGAAATTTTTGTTTTTGTATCAAACAAAGCTTATTATCTTACTTTATAAAAAGTGTCCCATACCACCCCACTCTCCCCTATATTATTAACTAAACATGCTAAAATATATTTATTTCTGACAATTGCTCAAGTCTTTCTAATAAAAATTTAACCCATAACTAATGTTAGCGGTCTGAACGCAGAGTTTTTAAAGTTTCACAGTTTAACTCGTAATTTTTAGTTTAATTATCGATACTGGTCGAATTTTGTTTTGTTTGGAGCTTTATTACTATTTCTAGAGACTTTTAAATAGCTGAATTTTATTTATAATAGTCAGATACATAGAGTTTAATATCTAAATAGTATTCTGAGAATTAATGTAACATTTCATTCATCTTTAAATTAAGCGGTCTGACAAACCGCTCACAGTAGTTATGTGACAAATCTTGTCACAGCAGTTAACAGTTAATATTTTTGAAGTAAAATTTCTTAAGTTGTATTTTCTCAAATGTTTGTATGAATATTTCGAATCAAAATTAAATTTTCGAATTGCTATTTCTTGAAAGTAAAATTTATAAATTATTTTTATCGTTATTTTAAATGAATTGGAACTGAAAATTGAATTTTCTATTTAGTTTTCAGAAAACGTTTAGATTTATTTATTTATTTATCCTAGTGGCTTTTTAATTATTGTTGAATAAACTTAAACTTAAATATTTTTAAATAGTTTCTAAATGTATTTATATATATATATTTATTTATTTATAACACTGATTATATTTTTGTTTAGCGAACTGTTTTCTGTAGTTACCATATGGCTTTAATGTTCTGAGATCTATAAAAATGTTTATTGCTGAAGTATTAAAACCCTGCTACTCTATAAAATCACTGTTTTAGAGGATTCATAACTTTCCATGGCTTCCAATGATGTTTGGGAAACAGGAAGAGTAACACATAGTTGATGGTGCACTTCCTTGGCCAACAATAAATGTCATGGAGAATCAGACTGGTTTACGTTGATGCTGGGTAACATGTTGAGAATTAGGGATTTTCAGAGCTTATACTTCAAGATGACTTGCAGCACGGCATGTAAATTTTGTAGTGCTTATCTAGTTACATATTATTTTATTACAAACTTTTTTTATTTTCATTTTTCAGAATCTTTGCTGACATAAATCGAGATACAGGAGGCAAAATATCCAGGGTAAATAGGAAAATAATGATACAGTTGCAAACTCCCAATAAATCTAGTTAATATACATAGTTTGTGAAATGTATTTTAATTTGTGATGTTTTAGCAATAAAGTTTTTTTTTGATATTACATTTAGTTTTGCTTTTTTATATTTTCAACAAAAATTCTATTGTCTTTAAAATATGTAATTTGGATTTACTTAAGTAATCATGATTGCTAATTGATATAAATAGTTTGATCACAATTACGATTGTTAATCAGTAAAAGAGGGAGGGAGGGATTAATGACGACATTGACATGAATTACTGTCAAGATTTTTTTCCAGCTGAATGTATTGAAATAGTTGCATTTTTAATTAAATCCTATTTTATTTTGGTGGGAATTTACAAGAATTCACAATATGCTCACTCCCCCCCCCCCTAAAAGCATAGGAGGGGGGTGGAGTATGCATATTGTAGAATTTTGAAGATCTGGAAAAATTTTATTGAATGGTTGATATCCTCTTGATTTTCAACAAAATGTTTGTCATTTACTGGGATATTTCAAAAACAGGTCAATTAATTAAAAATCTGAGAACAGTCCTTAGTAACAGATTAATTGTAGCCATGTTTAATACGATTGATATTTCATTGCGTAAATGGTGGGTGTAAAACTGCAATTTTTGATGAACGTAGATTTTTTTCAGCGATATTTTTTGTTTTGAAATATACATGTAAATAAAATGCTTTATTTTATATATTTTTGTTAGATTGATAACAAGTGTTACTATTGAAGTTTCACAGTGTACAAATGTAGAATTATTAATCGTGAATAATTAGGAAAAATGTTAAACTTCTGAATTTCCTGTAAAGAAAAATAATCCTACTTTTAGAGGTTTTGTCAAAAAAGAGTAATAAGTGTTAAATGTTGTATAGTACTAAATATTATTTTCAAGGTACTATGTAGTTGCTAATCTTTTTGTTCTTTTTCAAGTTACCTAGCTATATTGAAAGCTATAATAGAAGTGGAAGTGAGTTAAATGAAATGTTTCTAATTTGTATATTAGAATTCACATTTTTTAAATAAAAATCATCTTCATCTAGTTTTTTAAAAATAAAAAGATTGGCAGCTAGATATTTTTATGTGAAGTTTTAAATTACATTGACACAAAGGGCATGTCTAAAATATCATTATGGCGCATACTAAAAAAACCTATTTAAACGGATTATGACATCGCAACGATAAATATTCTTCCCTCCAAGATTAAATAAAAGGAACAAAAACAATAGCCTACATATAAATATATACAAAAAGCCTTTATTATCATCAAGTTTGTAAAAGTTAAATAACTCGGATGTTTTAAACTTATATACACAAATTCTATAGACATTTAAGAAGTACAACTTTTACAACATAGAGTGATTCATTATTAAATTATACTTGAAAATTTAAAGATTTTTGCATAAAGTGTTAAATTTATAGTCAGAAGTGATGGTATTTTGATTTTCAGAGCTATTAGGGGGTATTAAATGTCTTACTTTCTACCTGGCAGTGCAACTTAGCAATAATGCAACATTTATTTTTCTCTCGATCTTTATAAAAAATAAATGCATACAATTTTTAATATAGACAACCTAATTTCTTTTTTATGTAAAATCATTTTTTTAACATTCCATACTGAAATTTTATTTTTTTATGTTTAAGTTTGATTAAAGTAAATGTAAAATTGTCTTTTTAGTTTCATTCACGGCGCGTAAGACGGTAGCATAACTATTTGTACAAGAGCCACGAAAAACATTGATAATGATGTAAAAGTAATGTAGTTTGAACATACATTTTATTTGTAAGCTATTTCTTTATCTACTGAAAGTTTAAATTTAAACTATAAAAAATTTAAAATTTCATTTTTTATTGAAAAATGACTAATTTTAAATAAAGATATTATAAATTACTTACAAACGAAGTATGCATTCAAGATACAATAGTTAAACATTATTATCCGTATTTTTTTTCGGGAGGGGGGGGGGGGGGTTGAACCAATAGTTTTGCTACAGTCTTGCTCGCAGTGGATGCAAGTCAAAAACCAATTTTCAAATTTTTACCTTAAGTGGTGTTAAGGAGGGCACGGCACTTTTGAAAATGGAAAAAAAAACTGATATCAATGTATCTTTTTTTTCTTGAAAATTATTGAAGCAATTTAATATATATCATTTTATTATATTGGCAGCAATTATAAACATAAATATTTGTTTATTTAATTAGCTATATTAAAATTTCAGTAAATAAGAAAGATCTAAATATAGCAAATTATAATAACGCAAAAAATATTACCAGTAACAAGTGATAAACCAGTATCAAGTGGAATGCAAATCACATCTCTAATTCCCTCATCAATGTTAAACATATCTGTGTGCAGTACTTATCTCCATAGGTAATGCATATTTTACAGTGTGCAAAGTTAGTCCTTCAAGCATCAATTTTTTGTGTGAAAATATTTGTTAAATATATATTTAATTTTATTTCTTACTTTATTTTGCGAAGTACCAACACTTAAATTATATTAAGTATATATATTTTAGAATTATTTTGATATTTTGATAACTAAAAAACAAATCATATAACAGTACACAGAAAAAATGAATTAAAAATAATAGTTTGCTGTTTTTTAAAATATATGTAGGCATTAATCCTCTCCACTCCTCATACATATAACATTAGAGTTTGAGATCTCACTATCTCAGTGTGAGACAAATTTTGAACGGATAATTGAATATGGCTGAAAATAACCGGGATAAAACTGAAGATACCAGTTTGCAAAATGAAAAAAAACTAGGTTTAAACCTGAAAGCAACAGTTTCTAAAATGGAACATTTCAGTTTCTAAAGCGAAACATTTTAATTTTCAAAACAGAACATTTCAGTTTTCAAAACGGAACACTTCATTTTCCAAAAACGGAACATTTCAGTTTCGAAAACGGATAAGACATAAAAGTAAATTTTACGTGAAAAAATGGAGTAGATACGGCAACTTTGCTCCCAGTACGTTTTCCGTTTTTTCAAGGAAATTTTTTTTACAGTGCACGTACGAAGCTCAATTTTTTTAGAGTAGCCCAATATCTCTCCTGGTGCACCTGAAGCTCAGAATTTTAATATTTTGATTAGTTTCATAGATATTAATTATGAAGCGGAACTCACGCTCTTCAAAAAATCATTTTTTTAAATTTTCGGGGAAAGAAAACGTTTGCACATGAGCAGAAACTCAATTACGCACCTAAACGAAAGAACCATTTATCGGCATTTCTTTCTGTTTTTGGATCATTTTGTTTAAATCCAAATCAATCAAACTGCTTGACGCAGTTAAACTTAAGAGACATATTTAGAAAGATCATATTTCTAGGTCTCAAATGCAATAATCAATTCGAAAAAATGTTGCAGTTAACACTTTGAAAACAAATATTCAAAAATTGTCGTTTTTTCCAAAACTATTTTCTCCCTTTTGTTAGTGCCCTTCTAGGGCGTAATTTTTAAGATATAAACAAATAAAAAAAAGAACTTAAAGTTAAAACTTTTTTTTAACCGATGGTGTAATTTGCTTTAAAATATTTGGATTTTAATTCTTTCAAATCCACTGGCAAAAGAAGGTCATTTTGCGACTCGCAAAGAGGTTTCTCCATGTTACAATTATCTTAACGTGCATATTTCAACTCTATCTTTTAAAATCTTCTCAATAGACCAAATTTATACTCCCTACAAAAAATTCGACACGTTCGGACAGATAGAAATTTTTTTTTACAAAATAAAATTCATACATTTTTTACAAAATAAATTTCATAAAAATTTTATGAAATCACTAAAAAACAGATCGTTTTCATTGCGGTTTTGATTTATCAAAACGCAATCCTATAGGTACCGGTAAACAAAAAACATATTCATATATGTTTTTTATTTACCGGTATATTCATATATATATTCATATACATATATATATAAGCTTAAAAACATTTTTATAATCTATGATGCAATCGTTTTTTAAAATATAAGATTTAACCCTTTCAAATACACCGGCAAAAGGAGGCACTTTACAACTCTCGTATAGAATATTTTTTCTACGTTAAAAGTATCTTAGCGTACATATTTCAGCCCAAACTTTTAAAAGCATCTCAATAGATTAAATTTACACCTTCTTTAAAAGATTTAAAGCGTTCGGATGAGTAGAAATAATTTTTACAAAATAAAAAGTGCGAAAAATTTAAGGAAATCAATAAAAACCATATCGTTTCATTGCGGTTTTGCCTTTGCAGGGTGCAATTCTATATACGTCCTGACAAACCGAAAATATTTTCTTAAAGCTAAAACATTCTCATAATTTATATTGCAATTTGTTTAAAAAAATATATGAGATTTAACCCGTTCAAATACACCGACAAACACGAGTCTACAGGTAACTAGATGTAACTAGAATCCCGGCTACAAGTAACTAGATGTCCGTATTGTAGCACAATCTTTTTTGAGCCTTTCAATAAACCAGATTTACATTACTTTCAAAAACTTTGGAATTCTCGTATGGATATAATTCTTTTTTTACAAATTAAAATGTGTGAAAATTTTTACGAATTCGGTAAAAACCTGAGTGTTCCGTCGCGGTTTCGTTCGCTTTCGGTTCGCATAGTTTCCAAAAAATCAAATTACATAGAAAACAAAATTCCAAACAGCAGGTGCTTTCAATTCAATACCTTTTCGCGATTTTTCCGTTTAAAAATATAAATTCTGAGAAAATGTACTTAAAGATATAAAATCATAGAAATTTGAGTTTAATTTAAGGGTACAAGGGGAACAAGGGTAAAGCAAATAACACATTTAAAAACTAAATAACATCACGGGCCCAGGTAACACCGGGCAGGACAGCTAGTTTTAAAATAAAACTTTAAATATTATCTTTAATTTCAATATCTTTCTTGTATAAGTTAATAATATCTATTTTTACATCATATTCTTTTAAATTAACTTTTAAATTTTATTTCGAACCAAGGAGTTTAAGAATAGAAGAAAAATGACCGTGTCAAATGTTTAAGCACAAAGTCATTTTTATGCAAATTTTACAGTCTGACGTAAACGGTTACGCACGCAAACAATTTCTGGGTGTAGAAGAAGTAGTCCGCTGCTGTTTTTGAGTTAGTACAAAATGTCCAAGTCGAAAGAATTTTTAGAGGAGGAGATGACAAAAATTTGGAGTATGAGAGTAAAATGTAATTCAGTTTCTAAAATTGCAAGTGCATTAAAAAGGTCAAAACAAGGTATTCATGAAATTTTGGCTCGTGATAATAATTTTAAACGAAAATTTCGTTCAGGAAGGCCGCGAGTGACTAGTTTGAGCGAAGATAGCCGCATCAGAAATTTGGTTTTAACTGGTAATTACTCCCTTTTGGAAATAAAATATGCAGTCGGAGAACAAATATCGAAAAACTGTTTATAGAAGAGTTTTGGAATTCAAATACATCAAATACGCAAAATGGCTCGATTACCGTGTCTCAAACAACACCATAAAGAAGCTAGATTACAATGGGCCAAAGAGCATATGTCATTTGGTGAAAATGGCTGAATGTAATATTCAGTGATGAAAAAAATAGAACCGCGATGGCCCTGATGGGTTTAAGTACTATTGGCATGATTTCCGCAAAGAACCTAGGAGAGTATTTAGCCGATAACATAATGGTAGTTCTGTAGTGGTATGGGGGGGCTATTTCTTTCAATGGTCGGATCAGTGGTCGTGAAAAGTTTGAAAACTACCAAAAGACACTTGTCAATCATTCCCTTCCTATTGCAGAGGTTTTTAGGGGGGAGAAAAATGGTTATTTCAACATGATAACGCTTCCTTCCATACCTCAAACCCAACTTCATCGTGGCTTAAGTCGAAAACAGTGTCTGTTTTGAAATGGCCGGCAATTAGTCCTGATTTAAACTTTATAAAAATATGTGGAGTATTCTCACTCATGCCGTTTATCCAAATGGAAAGCAGTATTTTTCAGTTAAAGATTTAAAAGATGCCATTGAAAACGCTTGGTTTAAAAATGAACCAAAAACAATACAGAACCTCATTTTAACGATGGAAGACCGTATATTTAAATTAATTCAGCAGAAAGGAGTAATAATCAATTATTAATTTTTTTATTCTTGTTCTACTACAGACTAAAAATCTACTGTGCTTAAACTTTTGACACACTCATTTTTGTTGTTTTGATAAATTTTATTATTTAAGATAAATTTTATAGCATGAATCTGTTAAATATCTTTTTAAAACTACAATTTGTAGGCTATGTGAAAAGGGAAGTAAATTTCACCCATTAATAAATTTTAATTTGAAATTTTCTGTTGTGCTTAAACTTTTGACACGCACTGTTTTATAAACAGAATTTTTACTATAATTACCCTATATTTTCTGTTTATAAAACTGTTTATAAACAGAAAACCTGGCAATTTTTTCATCTTTCCTAAGAAAAAAGATAATGCTGGGATTTAAGTGCTAGATATGACAAAGTTACCAGAGCTAACAATCAGACAAGAAACAGCCAGAATATTAGGTCAATATACATTTAAATTTTGATTGCTTTAATATTGTTTAAAAATAAATTGTGAGTGATTTGAATTTCTATAAAAAAATATAAAATGGTTTGCTGACTCATTTTCTATGAAAAATATTCACTGGTGTTATTTTTTCGCCATTTTTCTCATACGTATCAAATTGTCCCATGAAGTGTAAGAGTCTGCCCCGGGGATAGGGCACATTGATACAAATGACTGTTTAAAGATTTTTTTAATTACATGTAAAAATACTATATAAAACAATGATTGTACATTTATATAACATACTACGCAAGTTTTTCTGTCACCACATGGAAAAAAAAAACTTGAATTTTCTACTTTCTTCACACCAAAAGAACTCTTAGAAAAAAAGTGTATCAATGTGCCCCAGTTCCCCCCTACATCTAATAATTTGAAGTCAATCCAGCGGCATAATTTATGGAACTATTTCATTCCCCTGTAATCATATACATCACGCTTTTATTCAAAAGAAGCATACTGTGTGCAAATATGTTCGTGTTTGCTTTTCTTCCACTTCAGAAGGGATTTCCCAGAAACTTACGCTCAATGCTCTTTAGGACATGAATGAATAATTTTTATCGTTTTCAATTTTTCTGCTTGTCACACTTATTTTAACAAAGACCTCTCGAATGTAAAGAAAGTATCTACAATGTACATTGTTTCCTTGTTTTTGAAAGTTATGTTATTTATATTTTTTGGCATCTATTACTAGTTTTCATATACTGAAATTGTCATACCTATAACTTATTTGATATTTCAATTTCATTCTAGTTATATACAGAATATTAAGGTGCAGTAAAAGGAATTATAACATATCTTTTTCAGACAATTTCAAAATCCCCCGTTTCGCGTTAGAATTTCTTATTAACAATTTATTTTAATTTTTATACTGATTTTATCTCAATTCTAGATTTAATTGCTCGTTTCTTTTGAAACTTCAACTAAACGTAGGATGAAAATTTTCATTTTACATGTTTTTATTTTTCGCTCATCTAATAATTTGATGTTAGTCCTCTCTGATAATTCATGGAAATATCACATTTTTTTCTGTAATCAAGTACATAGTTTTATTAGATATCATCAAAGTATAAATAAATGTTTTCGTGTGAGGTTGTTTCTTTTCAGCACTTGCTTCCTGCTGTGTGGCAATACACTCCACCCATTTTCAAATTGGGATAGCTATTTTTTCAAATTTTAATTTTTCGGTTAGACACATTTATTTTAAAAGAAAATACTCACGAAGTATCTAGAATAAATATTGTTTAATTGACTTCTAAAATAATGTTATATTATTTTTTTCTTTAAGTTTTACTTATTTTTGAAAAATAGAAATTTACTAAAATAAAATTTATTAGAAATTTAAAATTTTATTTCTGTATCATATAGATTATTAAATTATCATTTAGCACATTAACTACCGGATTTAAAAAAAGTCATTTGAACCCATCAAATTCTACTGCTTATGCTCTGAGGAAGCATAAGTGATGTCATTTAAATGTTAACTAAGGTACTAAACGAAAACATGTATGTGCCCTCCGTAGCCAACGTATTAACACTATTTTTTTATTACATTGTTTGTCAGGTAATTTTTAATCTCTCCGTTTGTTGTCATTATTTTTTATTTAGCATTTAATTTATATTTCAAACTCTTAATTTAATATTAAATTATATGATTTTATTTTCCTTTTATTGTAAGTTTGTTTTAATTTGTATGTTGATTTTATCTCAATTATAGATTTAATTGCTCCATTATTTTGATAGCACAACCAAACGTAGGAAGAAATTATTTTTCATATGACATGGGAAAATATGTTTTTTTTCGCTTATCTAATAATCTGATATTATTACGCTGTGATAATTTATAGAAATATTGCATCTTTTCCGTAATCAAGTACACACTTTTATTTAAAATAATCAAAGTATGCATCAAAGCATTCATTTTCAAGCTGGAATAGATATTTTTTCATGTTTTAATTTTTTCCGCTAGTCTTATTTATTTTAAAGGAAGGTCATCTTAATTAAAAAGAAAACATGCTGATTCAATATTGTTTACTTGTCTTGTAAAATAATGTTGTTTTATTATTTTTCTTGAAACTATTACGAGTTTTGAAATATAAAAGTTGTAGGGACGACAGGGCAAGTTTTCCAACCTTTTACAATTTTATTTTTGTATTTTTATTTTTATTTTTATTTTTATTGAGATCTAAAAGATATCATTGTATACCCTAGGCTTTTGTCTGAAAACTGGTACAATTAATTTTCAATAAACCTAAATTTATTTTATAATAGAAAATGATTAATTTTGACCTCGGCATGTTGAAATATGTGTCCTGTACTTAGGACAAGCAGTTTTTTAGCCGATTAAAAATGTGCAGGGGGAAATATTCCAACTGAATTTAAATGACAAAATGCAGATAACAAATGTTGCTTGTTAATTAGCAAGTGTATATTATTCTAAATTAAATGCTAAGTATCATAAAACGGTTTTAAAACATTGTACATTTCAAAACAAAGGTCAAAAACCTTTCTGACTGGGATTGGATTTTTTCTCGCCTCATTCATCTGACTTCATCTGACTGAAGAAGTTTCCGTTTTTTTAGATGAATCTTTTTTTCGAATTTCAGTTAATTTTAACAGGAAAATAAGTCAGTATCGATGACTTTCTCAGCCTCGTCGGTTCTCCCTTTCACAAAACGCCTGATTTCTTCTATTTCAGGTAAAGTTTGTTTTAATGAATAAGGAACATCTTCATTAAAAGCAACAGGGAAAATTTCAGTAGAACTTAAAAAACAGCTTCTTTGTAAGTGCTTGGATACGTTGGTTTAGAAAGACACTTTCAGTATTTTCGTTTTTTATACGTTTATATATAAATATATATATATATATATATTTTTTTTTTTGGGGGGGGGGGCGGGAAGTTGATTATGGAAGAATGTTTGAAATCGTTTTAGGCTTATTTGTGATTTCAAGACTTGATGTAGTTGTAGCTTGCCTGTAAAAAAATTAAAATGGCATAAAATCTGAGTCTCCAAATATTTCAAGATTCGGTGAGAAAATTCTAGAAAGTTCAAAAACTGCCATAATATTGATAAGTTTTAACGCAAAAGAAGCAGCTCCAAGTATTGTTAATTTGCTTTTTGGGGGTTTCATACACACTGCGATCTCATTGTTGTAGCTTATGACTTCAAAAACATAATGAGCATAGAATAGATTACATGAATGAAACAATCCATTAAAAAAAATAATTCATATATTTTTTTTTAATTTGTCCTTTTTTATATTTATAGTTTTGCTGAAATGATTAAATAATCAAACGGAATATTAGTATGTAGGATTATTTGGCCGATTTTACTACACAATAAATATAATAAGATAGCTGATTTAGGAGATGTCACACTAGAAACATGAGAGAAAACATGCACCGAATGCTGTTGTGAAATCTGCTTCGTCCCTATATTTCAACTTTTGCACTACCCGGACGGATAGTGATGCAAGGTATTCGCGAAAAAAAATACAAAGTTGCATTATGAAAGAAATCCTTTTTTAGAGTATGCAATATCAATACAATAAATCGAATGTTATTATTATTACTTTTTTTTTACTTTTTAATAAAGACCTAAAGTGTTACTCAACTTAAAAATAATTAAATAAATAAATAAAAGCTAACTTGACTAAATGACAACAACTACTAAAGTATAATTTTGTAGATGGTGTAAATAGTTTTGCCACTTCACCAGTTCACCAGCCATCATCTAGAGACTCAATTAAAGAATCAAACTAGGTGAAAGTTTTGTTCCAATGGAAAATGTGTCCTGGTCTCTTGGCGTATGTTTAAATTTTACTCTTGTAATTTATAGATTATTAAATTGTCATTTAGCATGTTATCTATCGGATTAAATGAAACTCCCTTGAACTACGTCCGATAAAATTATCTTGTTTATCTGGAATATCATAATAACGGGTTAAGAAGCGATGACGCGACTTATGCGTTCTTGATTCCAACGTTTTAACGCTTCCAATTACATTGTTTATCAGATAATTTATTATATCTCCGTTTGTCGTTTTTACTTATCTTTTAACAATTTAACTTTATCGTTATTCCATATTACATTAATATTTAATTAAATGATTTGTTTTTCATATTACAGCATTCTTCGTGAAAAAAATGTTATAGAAGATATAAGAATTTTAATTTCGTACATTTAATATATTTTTTTTCAATCCACCCTCATAATTTATGGAATTATTTCTTCTTCTCTATAGTCAGATACCATGCACTTTTATTCCAAATGAGCATACATTGCACAAATGCATTCTTGTTTGTTTTTTCCCCTTCAAAAGACACGTTATGTTTCAGAAGAATACGACCAACTCACTTTCAGGCATCAATAAATAATTTTTTATCGTTTTCAATTTTCCTGCTTCTTAGCTTTATTTTATATGAAAGCCCTCTAGAATAAAAAGAAATTTTATAGAATCAATATTGTTTTCCTTTTCTTTCGAAATGACGGTATTATTTCACTTTTATTGGACCTATATACATTTAACTAGCTGTAAAATATAGACTCGTCCTAATATATATCTTATTTGATATTTGAATTATATTCATGAATTATATCTAAAATAAGTTGCTATTAATGGCTTTTGTTTCTATCGTTTGCTGTGTCTAATTTTCCCGTTTGCCGTTATTATTTCTTGTCTAAAATGTCATTTTTATTTACATATTAATAAAATATTAAATTATTATAAATATATTTATTATTATTTTTAAAAAATTAAACATAGGAATATTAATTTTTCTATGACGGAGAATAAAATTGTTTTTATTTTGTCTCTAATAATTTGATGTCAATACACAGTCGTATTTCGTGGAAATACTTCATTTTCCTTGTAATCAAACACCAAGCACTTTTATTCAAAATTAGCTAACTACCTCAGTTATATTCGTTTTTCCGCTTTCTTTTTCAGTAGCCACTTCATACTAAAAGACACTATGTCCCCCTACTGGAATCAATAAATGTATTTTTTTATCGTTTTGAATTTCTCTAGCTTGCCATATTTATCTTATATGAAAATATTTTTAAATGGATATAAAGTATGTAGAATCAATATTGTTTCCCTGTTTTAGATTATAATATTGTATTATTATTTTTCTTGTAACTTTTATTAGTTTCGAAATATTAAACCTGTCCTAATCTATAGCCTATTTATATTTGAACTTTATTCATGAATTTAACAAACAAGATATATAGCTAGCATTTAAGTCTTTGGATTATATTGTTTTTTTCATGTTATTTTTAATCTTCGTTTTTTTCGACATTTCTAATTTTCCAGTTTGTCATCATTATTTTGTAAGTAGCATTTCATTTTAATTTGTTTATATATTTATTCATTTTTAAAGACTTAAATGTCTCTTTTAAAAAACGAGTTAAACATCGAAAAAATTCGTTTTCATGTAACGATATATTAAAAATGTTTTTAATTTGCGCATCTCATAACTTCATGTAAATCCACACTGATAATTAATGGAAAATTTGCTTTTTTTCCCAGTAAGCAGATAACACAAGCTTTCATTCAAAATCAGAATAAGTTACGTATGCATAAATATACTCGTGTATACATTCCCTTCATCAAGATCCTCTCGTTTCTGTAAAACAATGTGCTTCACCATTTACTTTGATGAAAAAATAACTATTTACTAGCGGCCCTTAACGACCAGTGTGGTCCCCATTAAATGCATACTAACCCTTAAATCATATTGCTTTTATTTATATTTTAATTTAAATTTTTTTTTCAAATTAGAAGATTCTGCTAAAGAATCAGGCGCAGATATCATATACGCACCACATTGGCGCGATTTCAACAAAAAGGTAAATATATGCCTCATATGATAACCCAGCAATTGTTATTTATTCTTTAATAAACTGTTTGTTTACTTTTATATTCTTTTACTAAAATGATATAAATTGTTTTGCTCTATAATTATTAATTAAACTTTTTTTTAAATATATCATTTCCTTTTTAAAATAACAAGGTAGAATCCTGTCAAATTTTGACAAAAGAAAAGGTTTTAGAAGGAACTGTTTTGTTGACTTATGATAAACCTACAAAATTAGTTATAGTAAAAAATGCATCTTATATTGGTAAGTCTGACTTTTAAACAAAAGATATTTAACGTCAAATTAACAAAACACTATTTCTATAAAACTCAATTGTAGAAATTGTTAAAATTAAATTTTAATAGTACATGTAAGCAGTAAAAAATAATAAAGATCTGTTATTACGATAAAGTTATCAGTTAAGGTTCTTATGCCAGTATTCCAAAATGAAAAAAGCAAAATTTATTCAACTTTGACTCAATCATAGGAATTTTTCTCCCGTGAAATCTCAACCCGGTATCATTTTCACTATATCAAAATTTAGATATGCACATTTCGTATCTGTATTCACCTTTTCAAAAAAATTGGCATTTTAATTTCATCATTTTGATTCAAAACTTGAAATCTCATTGGCTATTAGTTGAAACAGATATTAAACTGTTAATATTCTTTTACGTGTAGATCAAATTTTGCAAATGAAATCAAACTTCACCGGGTTTTATTACAGAAGATATTTAAATTTCAATTTTTTCACTTTTAATGAGAGAAGGGCAGCATAAAGATACATTAATTAATTTTTTGTACTCTTGTTGCCACAATTAGAAAAGCGGCATTAAAACTACAAAAAAAAATAATATTTCAAAAACAATTTAAGGTATAGCTTTCAAACAGATTTTATTTAAAAATACATTTTTTTCCTACAAGATGGCGTAAAAATTTAAAACATGCTATATTTAAAAGCTCAAAAATTTGTAGTAGCAAAAATTACAATACCTAAATTTCATTTAAAATTTGAAAATGTTGCCATTCGCAAAATGACGTATGCGTTACGGACAGATACGTTTGGCCTTTATAATATAGATAGAAAGAGTAAAAAAATACACATGTAACAGGCATTAAAAACGAAGGTTTCGCCAAATTGGCACCACAAAAAAAAATCGCTCCAATGTGGTGCGCATGACATCTCTGCCGATAGTTCAAGCACTCGATATTCTTATGCTAACTTGGCGCATCGCCAAATATTTTACCCGTGGCATTTTTTTTTTTTTTTTTGGTATTTCATTAATTTTATTTAAAATATATTTAATAATATAATCATTTTACTTATTTCGTTTATAATAACATAACTTTAATTTGAAACTGAAACGTTTAAAATTCATGATTTTTATTTATTTTTTAAGTCAATAAAATAAAAAAAGAAACAAAAATAACGATATTTTGAAGCACCATAATTGCAGCGAATGGGCGTTGCCATTAAACTGTTGACAAATAACTTTGATTTTTTACCACATATGTATACATTTTGTTCATTTTTTTTACTGTCGAATTCTTTGTATAAAAAAGCTGTATGGAATGAAAGATTTTTTTTTTCGAATCATTAAGGTTTCTTTTGCTTTGTAAAAGGATGCTATACAGAATTTCTTATAAATATGTTGCTATAAAATTTGAAATAGTGCACTAAAGTAAATGTAAAATTCCTCCCAAAACTCAAAAAAGGGTGTAAAAATAGAAAATTAACCCAAATTGCGTGTTTTTATTACTCTACACATTTTTTGTATTACATTTTTTGTATTACAAAAAATGTCTGTATATTTTACATATTAAAAAGAAATATGTGAAACATAACAAGTGCTAAAATCTTTAGAGAAAAACATTCTGGTGTAGAGTGCTGGAATAAATTATAAAGCCGATAGAAAAATCTACAAAAGTTAAAAAAAGTAATAAAATTGATGATAACGCAAATTTTATTTTCATTTGCATGATCAACATCGCAATAACACGCATAAAGTTTGCTTAAAAATAGTACGAACTTTTAGATAAATACAAACATATTACAGATATTTATTTTGTATTTAGAGTGTTTAATGCAGTGTCAAGAAGAAAAGAGTTATCCGATGGTCAACAAATAATAATATTAAATTTAAATGATGCTGGAATGTCAAGTTCTAATATTGCACGAACGATAGGAAGATCCAAGGCTGCAGTAAATATTTTCTCAGAAATCCCAAAGTTTACGCGGCAGTAAGAAACATACAAGAAGAAGTAATCCTAAACTGAAAGAGAATTAAGACAAGTTCGTTAGCTTTATTGCGGAAAAAAAATATCGTCTGCCCGAATACAGAAAGAGTTTCAATTACCATGTATAAGCCAATCGGTTAGAATTATTTTAAGTAACAATCTCATTGTTCAATAAAATAAAAAAGAATACTGCCCAGTTAAACTGATGGCATTGAGCTCATAGGCTACAAATACTAATTGTACATTAAAGCCTTATATTTTCAAGGGTTAATTCCGTTCGAAAAAAAATTAAGAAGGGGAAACTGCTCTCCCCTTTCCTCTTTTTTTATACTTAATCATTGAACCTCCTATACTATCAAAGACATGCTTTATCATATAAAAAATCTATATCCAAAATTGAGAGCAAATCAGATAATTCTTAATAAAAGCCCATTTAGCATTTATATAATTTAAAAAGGAGTTATCCCCCTCTTTTATACTTAACTATTAAACTTCCAAAACTATTTAGAGATTTGAACGAAATCTGAAAATTCTGCTTGAAAAACCCATTTATATAAATTAAGGGGGGGGGGGATTAGAACACCTGTTCTCCCTATTTATACTTATTCAATGAACACCTAATAACAGTCACGGAATCGCCTCATCAGAATGATCCTAATCTAAATTTTGAACGAAAACTTAATTCTGCATGAAAATCCCATTTATATCAACTAAGGGGATGGGCATGAGCCCCCCGTTCCCCCTGTTATACATATCGAATGAACTCCAAAAACTAATCAGGGGAGCACCTTGTCAGGGTATACTTACATACAAAATTTCAAGTGGATCGGATATTTTTATCATGAGTTATCGAATTACGCACGAACGTACGAACGTACATACAGAACGGACGGGTACATAAGCTCTCAGGCTGTGATAGCCTGTGAGCTAAAAAAGGAAAACTCCCTCTTTCTAAGCATCACAAAAATGTTCGCTTAGACTTCGTGCGAAAACATTTAATCAAAGGCACGGATTGGACAGATGTTATCTTTTGAGATGGAAAGAAATTTAATTTCGATGGCATTTTTTACAATAGGAATCTCATATTTTTTCAAAGCGTCAATTTGGAAGTCGTTTGACAGTGGTTTGGGCTGCGTTTGCTGCCTCTGGAACAAACCCAATTGTTTCCATGCATAAAATATGAATTCAGTTATGTATCAAAATATGTTACGACATAATTTATTACCTATTGCTCCGGTCATAACTTCAGGAGACTGGACATTTCAGCAGAGCAACGCTTTTGTTCTGCTAGAAGCTAATCAGATGAAATGCCTTCAATGTCCATATATTAGTCTCGATATGAAAATAATTTCGGGAATTTCAGCACGAATTGTTTACATAAATGAACGATAATTAAATTCAAAGTTAAATTTGACGAATGCTATTAAAATCTGCTGGAACACTTATGCAGGTACTTTGTCTGGCTGATAGATTCAATGAACAAAGGACGTCAAAGTCATCGAAAAAAATGGTCTTACATCGATTATTGATTAAATATACGAATCGATATTATAATTGTTTCCAACTTTCTTTCTATTGAAATTTTTCTTAAATATATTAACCTTTTATTAATGTAGTTATTCATGATTTTTTTTTACTTCTTTGTAGCATATAATATATATGTATGGAATTTCATAAATAGAATGCTATCTTTTGTTTTTTAAATGGAATGGAATTATTTTTTTTCACCACTATAACATAATTATAGACAATATATTATTATGGATTATTTAGGGTTCAGTAACACAGTAATAAATGGTGATCGTCTTTCAATTGTGTAGCATTTATCACCTCAAAATACACGATTTTCCACCGAAAGTACTAAGCCTCGGAATACCTCTGAGAGCAGTTCATATCGCATTTGCTTCATCGCTGATGTAAAGGTACTTGGTCTAAAAATATGAGAACACGTTTTCATATATGCTTCGTGCTAGAAATCCCCATACATTCTTCAAGGTACTTAAGTCAGGACTAAGTGATGGCCAATCCATAACATTGATACTATTCAATTAAATGACAACTTTGTCGAGATATACAGATAAATCATTTTCTTGATTAAATATACAGATTAATCCACCCAGCAAACCGTGTAATGGCATTAAATGAGCCTCTAAGATTATCTGATATAGTCCTGGGAGTTCATTTCTTTGATACACAATGCTAAAAAATTTTCTTCATTAAGTCCAAAATTACCTCTCATTTCAGATTCCCCCTTTTGCTGTCTACAAAAAATTTCTTGATTCGATTCTTAAATCACACTAATATAATTTATATTCATCTGGATCATCCAAGTTCTAATTTTTCTCGTCCCTAAATGTTGCTCACAGCCATTTATTAGCATATGAAATCACTTAAAAAAAAATGCCAATTCAAACATACAGTTTTGGGGTGTTTTAAGCTTGTATTTTTCAAGGTTTTCTTGAAAATTATTCGTTTAAATTATAGCATTTTTCTGTACTCTTTTTTTTTTACATTAGAAATTTTCATAATAAAGCATTTTTTCGAGTTGCCATACTTAAAAAGTTTCTACCATCGTACATAGATGCGATACTTTACTAACAAGTTTACTTCTTACTACACCACCTACGCAAAATTCTGTAAACACTTTTTTAAAGTTATCTTTAAAATTTTAGATACCTCTTTCGGATTTTTTGAGTTTTAATTTCAAAACTTTGATGATATTTTCTTTCAAAAATTGTTTACTTCTAGGCATTTTGTGAAATTTATAAGAAAATAAAGTAGTCAGTTGAGAAAAAGCCAAAACATGATACCAAAACAATAAAAAAACAGAATAGAGGACAATACATATATTAATCATTTTTTTCCCTGTTAATTGAAATGAGACCTGTTTCAATTTTCCTGTCCTTGTTCTATTTACCTGTTTTCGAAGGAAACTTTTTCTGTCATGACTATCAGAGAGTAAAAATAAAAGGGATTTTTTTTTTCAAATTTACTCCAGTAGATGCACGATTTTCAATCAAAAAAAAAAAAAAAAAAAAAAAAAAAAAAAAAAAAAAAAAAAAAGCTCCTGTTAAAAAATAAAATTTTTACAAAAATAAGTATTTTTTTCCATTTATCATTAATCTAACATTTTCTTGTAAATTTATAATTTCTATTTTATTTTCCGTTAGGATCTTATATTTACATTCTATTTCTAATAAATATTGTAATCAATTTAACTTTAAAACCACAAAATTTTTTTTTTTAAATATTTCATCATTTTATATTTGGCAGCTTTCCCATTTTTTTCGGAATTTGTCTGCCCGAAAAAAATATTGAATGATATATAAGAAAAAGAAAAACAATGATAAATGAAAAGTTAAATAAAAACATGCCTGAGAGAAATAAAATAATTAATTAATTTCATCAAAGCTTTTCCAGAACATATAAATGTTTAAAAACGAAGAACTATAGTAAAAAGACAAGAAAAAAAATTTGATATTGATGTTCCGCTCGAAAAGTCAATATTTGTTTTCCTGGGAATATTTAAATATTTTGTACTCCTCTAGCTGTAAAATTAAAGAATAAAATATGTATTTTGAGGAACATCATAAAGAATAACATAAACTTCTTGTAAATTTAGACAAATAATCTTTCTCTTCTAAATTTCGTGTATTTATCTTTACAATTTTTTTAAGTTAAAATAAACTATCACTTATTATATTTTTTTGTTTTACATTTTGATTAAAAATCTTAAAAGTCATACTTCTGTTAAATATTATTTTATTAATCTTTAACATTAAAATTGCGATTGGAATATCTGTAATATAATATCGAAGGAAAGCACATATATACACACACATAAATATATGTGTGATTGTGCGTGTGTATGATATTTAAAAATTGCCAAATTATTTTAAACATTTATAAATATTTTAAAACAGAACATATATAAGAAAATTGATCTATTCTTTTTGCTCTTTTTCATATGAATTTCAGCTGTGTAATTTCATTAAAATATTAAGAATTACACAATAATTTTCCCCTTCTCTCAAAAGCATTATTTCAAACATTGTGATCTACGTTTTTTAAGCTTGCATTCTATACATACTTTTTCTTATTAGAATTTTTCGTATTAAATTTACTCTTGGCAATATCTAAAATAAATTATTAAAAACACTATACAATTACCGCCAAGGAAGAATTTTAGATATACTCAAAGGAACAAAATCATAAATATTCTCACGTGTTTATAAAAATAAATATATTAAATCATATGCAAACTAGAAACATTAAGATTGTTTTGCTACAAAGATATCCTTCCCTTGAATCGGAAAGATTTATTTTTATATTATTCAAGAAAAATAATTTGTTACCAATAAAGAAAATGCAATCTTTTATGGGTGAAGCTGTATTGTTTACTACGTATAACAAAAATCTGAAAAATTATGTTCATATTAGTCAAGAAAAACAATTTGAAATAAATAAGAGCATGTTTATTGCTATCTTATAGTGAGGAATTTGTATTGTTTATTATATATAAAACCTGAAATGTATGTAAAATAACTTGCACGTTTACAGAAAAGTACACAGCTACAGAGAAAAAGTAGTCTTCTCAAACGTATTTTAAAATCTCTTCTTCTTATTTGTATACTTAAAAAATATATCTTCATACATAAAAAATAAATTTAGATTAGATTTTATTTAATTAAAATTTCAAGCTGTATTTTTTATCTAAAAAAATCTGATATCAGGACAATCTGATAATGGACATACAAAAATAGCGATATCTTGTAACTATATTGACCAAAACAGCTACCAGGTGCTATAGGGTCTCGTACAAAATGCAATATCATATTTTCATAACATATTATCATCACTTCCTAAAGCTTTTGTTTTTGTAGTACATAATATTTTTTAGAGTTTAAAGTTACGCATCGTATTATTTTTAAAAATTCTCAATATTTTAAGTATCAAAAACGAATGTAATTACACGGGAATCACTACAAATGAGAACTATACTACTCCTCCAGGAATTACGTGCTCAAAAAGGACAAATAAATGCATGTTTTGGTGTAGTTTTGATTTTTGGTTCCCTTTATGTTTTTTGGATCGCAGAACACGAATCCGGCATTATCCAACAAAATTTCTCCCCGGAAACACGTTTTTTTGGCAAAAAACTTGCAAAAAACGTGGCTTTTTTTCGTGTTTTCTAAATAACTTTAAAATTATGCATTTTACATAAAAGTCATCAGTACATAAATTAAAGAGCACAAAATTTCCTACATTTTATGTATTTAAAGTTTTTTCTCTGATCAATGGTTTAGCCGTGAGGGAGCCGCAAAAATGGGTGTGAAAAGCAGAAAATTCTGAAAAACGTGAATTACAGCACCGTACGTCGATGAAACATGAAAAACAACCATTTTGCGCAAATTTTTCCCAATTAATAATACTAAATATATTATTATTGACTATATTTTATTAATCTGATGTTAATTGTTTCTTTTATAACTAAAAATAAAATAAAAATGGGCATATTTGTAATCAAAATCTTCATTTGCTATGACAAAATAATAATAGTAATAATTTCTTAATTTACTTTTAAATAATGTAAATAAAATAACTAAAACAGGCTTTAACATATAAAAGCTGACACGGATTCTAATTCTTAAAGTTCTGTGAAAATTAAAAAATTCCGGAAATTACGAATTATGGCACTGTACATAGATTTAACATGAAAAATGACCATTTTTCGCAGAAATTGACTTTAAATGATACTGAAGATATTATGATCTACTATATTTTACAATGAAGTTGCTAAAAATAAAAACGATGACTCATTATGAATTATTAATTAATAAAAAATAATTATGTATATTAGTAAGTACTTTTACTTAAAAAACAAAGTTCTATTTTCGCTTTCTTTTATTTGAGGATCCCTGCTTTTCACCGACATCTACAAAATAGAAAATAGACGAATGGAATTAGTGGGTGTTTTTATAACTATCAATATCATAAATAAAAGTTTTTTTAATAGTAAATATTTGATACCTTGCGGCATAACTATTTCCCCTTCCATTGGGTCCTGTGATTCATTGTGTGGGCAATCCATTTCCAAATCGGTTTCAAAGTCTAGCTCATCCTCTTCGTCTTGACACACCACTGCGATGCTTTTGTAGTTTCCGGAAGCATATCTTCTATCTGATATCTTCGCAAATAGTTTTTGCCGCTCTTTCAAGCACTCGCAGTCTCTCATCTCGATCAGATTTACCTGTTTGCTGATACCATGCATTAGTAGTATCTTCCCTCCTATATTCTTGAAGCACACAATGGACTTTTTTTCTGATTCTTTGTAATCAGTATGTGGTCTCCATATCTCCCAATGAGGTTAAACTTTATAGTGCTCATATTAGGTTGAAAACTCCCTGTAACCTGTTTCATTAGCTCTTCCATGCAGAATTGACACTCGTCATCATGATTTTTCACGTAATCGTATGTACTTTGCATTGCTCTGTCGATTTCTTTGGCAAAGGGCCCACGATTCTTCTGTTCTTGGACCTTCGGCCACCTATAAACATATTTAAAACATTGGTATTGAGAATCTGCTATGTGGTATTGAGCATCTGCTGCGATCAAATCATTCACTGGTTCGATGCGCTGAAATATAGCCTGCCCATAATCATCATTGCGAGCTCTTGCTGCTTTCAGAATTGTACTCCCATGTGTCGCACACTGTATACAGTATTGCTTTCGCTTGGTGGATTTTTCGCTTGTGTTGCAATGAACTCTTCAGAAATGCACAGTCCACATATAAAACAATTAGTTCGAAAATTAAACTGAGGAATTGATGATCTTAAAATTTGAGAAGTGCTAGCACTTTGTTCCTCAACTGTCTTCACATAAGCAGTAATCATCCGTTCATTTACTACTTTTACTACTTTTACATTTACGCTTTTCTACACTTAACATATATATCCACTGAGGTTTTACCCTTTAGGAAAACTGCCTTTCCATCCTTTCTTTCTGTATTTGCCTTGATTAACGCTGCAATACCTCCACTAACTTTCACTGACGGCCCCTCTTCTAAAGGAGAGTCACAAATAAAACACAGCGACATCGCGCAAAATCACTTTAGCTCTTCACTATATTCACGAAGACACAAACAGTGAATTACTAAATTATAAGTATGCAGTTGCATATGGAAACTGAGAGTAATGTGTCCTCCTGATAAGCTAGTGATCTGTGCGACGCATATTTCTAATAGAGGCGAGACGGGCGGGGTAGGGGGGGGGGGGTTAGTATTCTACTGAACGTGGACATGGGATGCGGGGTTGGGCGCTTGACCAACGTTATTTCACACTTTTACTCCTTCAACCAAGAGGGAAAGTGCAGATGGGATCAGTTAAAGCTTGTTTCAGTTATTTTATTTACATTATTTAAAAGTCAGATTAAGAAATTATTACTATTATTATTTTGTAATAGCAAATGAAGATTTTGATCACAGATATACTCATTTTTATTTATTTTTTAGTTATGAAATAAACGATGAACATCAGATTATTAAAATATTGTCAATAGTAATATATTTAGTATTATTAAGTGGGGAAAATTTGCGTAAAATGGTTGTTTTTCATGTTTCATCGACCTACAGTGCTGTAATTCACGTTTTTCAGGATTTTTTGCTTTTCACACCCATTTTTGCGGCTCTCTCACAGCTAAACCATTGATCATAGAAAAAACTTTAAATACATCAAATGTAGGAAATTTTGTGCTCTTTAATTTATGTACTGACGACTTCTATGTAAAATGCATAGTCTTGAAGTTATTTAGAAAAAACGAAAAAAAGCCACGTTTTTTACACGTTTTTTTGTCAAAAAAAACGTGTTTCCGGTTAGAAATTTTGTTGGATAATGCCAGATTCGTGTTCAGCGACCCAAAAAACATAAAGGGAACCAAAAATCAAAACTACATCAAAACTTGCATTTATTTTTTACCAAATGCCTGGACTATACATGTAATTTCAATTCACTTCTCAATTTCAGATTTCCAGCACCTATCTTTCTATCTCTATAAAGTGCGTGTCCATAAACGCTGAAGCACAAATGTGCTCATTTTGAGCACACTTGCATTTCGCTCATCACGATGGCGTTGAATCGAGAAAAGAAATTAAAATTGCTTACCTGCAACCAAATATTTACTTTAATTCTAAATTGAAATTAAAGTAAAATATAATCACATCAAAAAGAATTGTTGTTTTGCATCGTCAGATTTGAAATCCATTCGCTTAAATTTCTTGTTTCCTTTACACATTCGCATTTCAAACAAGTTTTTGCTTGATTAAAAATTTAAAATAACTAATTGGGAAAATTTCTTTAAGATTTTTTTTAGAATTTTTTTCCTTTAAGAATTTTTTTTATTATTATTACTTCATGAATTTTCAGTTATCCCTGGCTGAATTCGCAGTTCTTTCATAGTGTTTTGTCTGTAGGCTTATACTGCATTTGATACGCAATTTTCGTAAAATGACTTTTTTTTAAATGGTCCGGATAAGAACGAAAAACTACTGAACTGATTCTTTTTAATTGTGCTAAGTTTTTTAAAAGTTAAATATAATATAATATATAGCAGACTAAGCCTCTATCACTCATTTATTTTTTAAAAAGAACAACATTTTTAGAAGCCCGCCGAAATATGGAAAAAAGGTTATAAATAGGGCCTTTTATAAATGGCTTCAGCTTTGTTGAGTTTTTATTTTATTTTATTTTATTATACCTAAAATTATTAACACTTCAGAATCATTATCTATTTCTAAAATGTTTAATTAACATTTATTGCAGACGGCTCTGGTGATCTGCCGGATCCCGCTGACTGGAAATTGTACGAATCATTGAAAAAAATGGATGTAAGATTTTAACTCCGATTATCACTTTAAAAAATAGTAAAATCACCTTTCTTTAGGCATTCTACATAACAATCACAATTGAGATATTTTAACATCTGTGATTATATCGTGCTTTATTCTGCATAGGACACTCGATACCGCGACATATTTTTCGAACACAATCGTTCTAAACAATTACACTAACAATCTATCTTAGAAAAATTGCCTTTACTTATAAATCATTGAAAGCAGAAAACATATGCAAGGTGAAAATGACTAACCGGCACGACGCAATTAGATATGTACAGTCGAGTCTCCCTATAACGAAACTCCATTCAGCGAATTTCTCTATATAACGAATTTTTACTAGGAACGGTCAATTTTCCATTAATTACATTACAAGTAATCTTCATATAGCGAACTATATATCTCCATATAACGAATTTTTCCAGAAATGTTCCGTCTTTTTTTTGCTTCAATTTATAATGCTTCAATTTATTTAAGAAATTCATTTTCCTGCGATGATTCCCGGTTTGTGTTTCATAGCTGCATATCTGCTGCCTTATCCATGTCCAAAACAGGCATTCATTCCCCCCCCCCCCTAAAAACCCACTTAGCAAAATGCCTATGAGATTCTTTCATGGTTTCGCCTGACTTTGTTTCAAAAATGAGTATGTTTTTATGAAAATTTTTGTTGCTCTCCTGAAAAAAGGCAAATTTTCGCGCGTTTGAACTAGATTTCCTCTTTTATTAAAAAATGTTGATATTTCACCTAGAAAATAACGGTACCCGTACAAACGCTGAATTTTCTGTTTCGAAAATGGTTAAGTAAATAAAAAAATATCAAATTTATGTTTAGCGTTAAAAATTTCAAAACAGCTCAAACATTTTTTAAAAACTTTACTAATAAAATGTAAATTTTTTCGCCATTCTTTATTCAACGATTTTTTTCTATGTAAAGAATTTTTTGACTGAACCATGGATTTCGTTATATAGAGACTCGACAGTATATATATTTTTTAATCCGACTAAAATGACAAATATTGATTGCCTACTACCTCATTATTTCTTCCCTACGAAATAAATAGTTGGAAGTAAAATTGTGCATATTGATCTTTTTTCAATTTTTATGGAAAATAAATGACGCACTCAAGATGTTGCTTTGAGAACGGGAGAAAAGTCTTAAAACTTCATAAATTTATCAGCTTATCTGTGTAAATTTTCTATCAAGAAAAATCCTACAAAATATAAATAAATGATGTGCATTCTGTTTCAAATTATAACAGTATTGATACAATATTTATGTATTTCATTATACAAGACTTTTATCATGAACAGAGATAATTTTTAATTTATTTAAAAGCAAAGCGTAGTTTTTCTAAGCGAATAAAATTCTAGTATAGAGAGACACTAAACAAATGTTTACAAAATATATTTTATTTTGTTACTAAAATAGAGTTTAATTATCAGATTGAAAATAATATACAGTAATTTAAACATAAACGTATACATATATATATATATATATATATTGTATTTAAATCATGTTTATAATTTAACTATCAGATCGAAGATAACATGCAGTAATATAAACATAAATGTATACATAATTATATATATATATACAGGGTGAGTCATAAATATCGAAACAATAGGCTATCTCCTTAAATATTGCCTCTAGACCCATACTTCCAATTGCAAAGTTTCACCAAAAAAGGTAAATTTTTTGATAAGATAAGTTGCAACTCCATGGGGGGTCTATTTTAAAAAATACAAAAATTAAATTTTTATACGGCCCCCAGAGGATAAAACTTCCAATTAGAAAAATTTTCCTTATCCATTCCTGAATTGAACAAAAAAAATTCCATCTTGATATCTCCAAAACTCAGAGAGTTATGATAATTTTAATAAATCGTGAGGTTTCAAGGGATCAGACACAAATTGAAATGCGTGTAATTGAAGAAACAATGTTGCTGTATGTTGTCCAGAAAACATTTATTTTATTTATTTATTTACAGAGTTTGAATTTTGAATGTTTTGTGATGGTTAAACACATAATTTGTAAGCACTATCACATAATAAGCTTTCTTAATAATTTTTTTTTTTCAAAAAATGTAGAGTAAATTAAAATTGTCATAACTCAAAATATTATTTGTCGCATTGAATTTTTTTCTTTTAATTAAATGAAAATGTTTAATTTTCAATTTTGATTCAGCATTTTAAATAATATTTTTAAAAAATAAAAGTATTTAAAATAGCAATTTAAAAAAAGATGCAATTTTTTGTGAACAAATAATATTTTTAAAAGTAAATTTTCTGAGGTGAAAACATCTTTCGGCATCTTTTTAAATTATTTTTTTTATTGAGGTGTTAAAAAACTATTGAATTGTTACCGTAACCAAGGGTTACTGACTTATGATGTAAGTTTAAAAATGAGAAATACTGAAATAAAAACATCTGATGAAGAAATGTGCATTTAGTTTTAAACAAAGATTGGCCCCTAACGTTTAAATGCTTTTTTAAAATAGGTGATTAACTAGGTGATTAACTTCTTCTTGTGTAGTTTCAATTTCAGATTTTGTTTAAGTTTTGCCATTTTCGCCTTCTTTAATTACTATTTAAATGAGTCAGCTTATTTAATCTTAATTTTTTTATCACGCCGACTTCAATTTTTTTCATTGTTTTATCCCTGTCAACTTCATATTTTTCTTGTTAAAATTGCCACTACACGATGCGTAAAAGATGTCTCTAATTACGGGCCTCCAAACTGGTAGACGGTAGGTATTGGGTTCGAACCCAATCGCAACCATCGGCCTAACCGTTCGACGTTTTCCGTAGTTTTTTTCGAACCCTGGATTTCCAATTGCAGATAATTGGCCAGAATAAAAAAAAACAATTAAAAAAAAACAATCCCCAACGTGTTAACTGCTGTAAGCGGACTCAAAAACCGCTGCGCTTTTTTTTTTTTTTTTTTTTTTTTTTTTTTCATTTTTTAGAGTTTAACATACAGTTTTCAATTCAAATACAAATACATTTTAAATTTTGTTTAACTTTCGAATCAGTTATCTTTTTAAAACAAGAACAGGTGTTTAATGAATCTTCGGCATATTTCATTTAAATGTTTTAAGTTGAAATTATTCAATTGAATTTCTTAAATGATGTTTGGTTCGAACGCATTAAACCTTGATCAATTAAATACACTTTGAATGAAATATTAGTGGGAGCTTAGCATAAAAAAAATACGCAACAGAAACGTTATACTCTTCGACTTTAACATTCGAATAAATATTTTTTTTAATGCCGTTTGGAATAAATAAACTACTCGGATGTAGCAATCGGAGGACTCTAAAGATACGAAATTCCGTGGATTAGTACAAGATATCGCTGAAATCGTGTAAACTATACAAAATTCATTATGAAAACGCCATCCGAAAGATGATTGATACAAAAACGTAAACAAAACCAATTCATGTCAAGAAGTAACTGCATCTGACTTTTTATGGAAATTATTGCATTAGTTCTTAAAGTAGAGCTATTGCAGAAATCTTAACAAATTCAGTGTTGCAGCGCCTCTCGTGGAGCCATATACAACAAAATATAAATAACATCAATTCATGTCAAGGAATAACTGAATCTGAAGATTGATGATATTCCTTGCATTCTGGAGATACAGCGATCGCGGAAATCGCACAAAAGCCTTTTCAGTAAGGTCACCTGTTAAGCAATTCATACCAAAAACTAATCAGCATCAATGTAGATCAAGAACTAAGTAAATATAATTTTTTATTAAATTTTGTGTATTAGTTTTTGAGATAGCGCGCTCACAAAATGTATATCATATACAGAGATACAGAAGCAGTGACTCACAGACAGACATTTTGTAAAAACATGTTTTTCGGTATCTCTGAGCCCTAAAACGTGTGAATCCGTCGAAAACCGGAATTCAAAATTTTCATGAATCCAATACTTTTTCTTGTAAAGATAGAAAAAAGTAAAAATATGTTTAAAACCACATAAATTTTGAAGCTGAATAGTAAAAACTAGATTTTTGAAAAAAATTCTAAGTAATTTTTTAAAATATATTTCCATTAACATTAAAATGTACAATAACATTAAAATATATTCCATATGATCCATTTAATATAAGGGTCATTATCGCTATTACTATTTTTACTAAACTTATTACCTGTGGCAATAAGTTTTAAAGACACGGTTAATGAGAGTTTAATTAATATCACTTAATTTAATAACACTTTTAATAAGTTTTTAATAAGACGGTCCGGCCAATGGGTCGTGCCAATTACGAGCCTGACGCCAAGCTCGAGATATTGCAGACATCTAGCATATGTCAAGGAAGTTTAAAGCAAAAAGCTATATGCTTTTATTTTATATTTAAAAGTTAAAGCATTGTCTTGGGTCTACATTTAACAATGCGTAAATTAATGGTCGATCCCTAAATTGTATTTCAAATGAACTGATATCGCTGCACTCAGATGTATGCTAAAGTGGTGTAAGTCACGAATTTTGAAAAATTTTGGATTTTAATATCATCCAGGGATTTGCAGATATCGAGATGAATTTTTTTTTGTTCGATTCAGAAGAGGATAAGGAAAAATTTTCTAATTGAAAGTTTTATTCTCTGGGGGTCGTATAAAAATTTAATTTTCGTATTTTTTAAAATAGACCCCCCATGGAGTTGCAACTTATCTTACCAAAAAATTTACCTTTTTTGATGAAACTTTGCAATTGGAAGTATGGGTCTAGGGGCAATATTTAAGGAGATAGCCTATTGTTTCGATATTTATGACTCACCCTGTATATATATATATATATATATATATATATGATATATATATATTGTATTTAAATGGTACTAACTATTATAATGTATTAATATTATTAATATTATTTTTTGATATATATATATATACCTATATCTGAAAACTGAATATAAAATCTTCAGGTGCTATGCGCTGATAATAAAGATATTTTTGGAAGTGATTAGGGAATTTTCTGCAGTGTAAGCAAGAATATTTTTCATATTATCAGCAAAAATGAGTAACGCTGATTAATATATTCTTATTGGATCTAAGATAAAATAAAAATAGCAAAATTTGAAACATAAAGAGAATAACCTAACATAAAATATCATGGATTAAATTATAAAATTCGAAGTCATTGATGTGTATCTTTATGTCAGAATATCTATTTTATTTTACTTTATTTTTATTTTTTATATCTTTTATTGCATAATTCTTGTCTATATATGCAATAAAGTTACTTAAATTCACACAGTGTATTCGATAATTCAACATCAATAATATGTATGTAGTGTATGCCTTTTTTCCACATTGTTCATAAATTTTACATGCAGTACTTAAAAAGGAAAATAGTCTACGTAATAGTCCACGTGCCTCAATAACTACAGTATATTTTCCGGATCTAAAAATTGACTTTCATTTTCACTCTAATTACGTGTCATTTGAAAATTAAGATGCTAATATTTGTATTTTTCTTTTATTTTAAATTCTTGGTCGATGGTTTAAAGTTGAAAGTATTAATGATTAAATATAATTTAACACTTTTAAAAATATTTTTTTTTCATCTTTAAGTTATTTACACGTAGTGTAGTTTTAAGTTTAAAAAAAAAAGAAATAAATAGAAATGGAATACTAAATAGAATAGATACGAATTCAGATTAACTTTATAAATCCTCTGCGTGTTTCCTACTCAATTACATCTTTTTCTACAATGAACATGCTTTTATTTTTAGAAATATTTTTAAAAGCTAAGTTTGAAAATCTGTGTAAAACATAAAATCAGTAACTCACCAAAAAATACTAATTTACAAAATCATAATTTCTTTAAAATTTACAAAAATAAAGGATAATAATTTTTTTACGAGTAAATAAATTATCCAGTTACAAAAAATAGTTATTAAAAATAATAAAGAATAATTCACAAATAATTTTTAAAAAGTACAATTATTTTCCTAATTTCGTTTTATAAATTTTTAACAATATTTAATAAGCAAATTACTTTACATTTTTTAATTTACAAAACCAAATTAGAGTTAGAGTTTTCAATGTAGTTATAGTTATCAAATTTTCATTCCTATTGGATGATGTAAAAAATTAAATTTTTGCGTTGTTTAATAACGAGTGTATGAGTATCAAATATAGATTTAGAAAATAGAGCAAAGATCGTTGTTACCATATCCATATTACATTATTATATTACATGTCTGATATTAAGATGAAAACAGTCAAATATTGAAATAATAAAGTGCAGAGTTCAATATTTCGTTAACATTTTTGTTAACATATTTACAAAAAATGCATAAAGTTGTCGCCAAAAACTGTAAGAATGTTCAAATTATGATTGTAATTTCAAATGGTAATAGCTTCTTCACTTTTTAATTCTAAAGTAGCACGGACAACAGTAATTAAAAGATTGTACCAGAATTTAAATTGACTTTTCAAATTTAGGAATTATTAAGTCAAATTTTAGCAAAGAATTGCAATTATGCTAACGTTTCTGTAACGAAATATATTCACTATATACTTTTTTAACATTACATTAGTAAAGCACTTACCAGTGTCACGAAGCGAAAAATTTGCAGTACTTCTTAAAGGGTATAGCCGAGTAAAATATGCCCTTGAATCAACCACATCGAGTCCTACATGAATCGATAGCCCATAAAAATAAATTCATTTCTCCCCAGTTTCAAGTTTGTATCTCAAGACCACGGAAGACAAGACTTAAATACCTGTTTTAGAAAAGAGCGCATTGTGACGGAACTACTCAACAGATTTCAACCTACAAAATAAGGGATGTATAAAACCGCCATATGAATGTTTGACAATTTTTTCAGATTTTTTTTAACAAAACAACAAGTTTTCCAACATTTTTCTTGTTTTTAAATGAGCATTTTAATTAAAAGTCTATTGAAATTTCTGAGTGACCACTTTAATATTTTTTGTATGAAATACTATGAGATATTAAGTATATTTAGTATCAATTTCAACATTATACATGGGGTGCATCATATTAAAAAAGAAAAATCATATTCCGTCGGAGATAGGGGGGGGGGCGTGTCTCGCACAAATCTCACATATTAGGTCAACCGGAAAGTTCTGTAGTATAATGTTATTTCACGCCTTCTTTTTAAACTACCGTTTGAGCATATATGTGAGATTTGTGCGAGACACCACCATCCTCGCCGGAATATGATTTTGCATTTTTTAATATGATGCACCCTACGTAGAAAGCTGAAATTGATTGTGAATATACATCATATCTCATAGTATTTCATGCAAAAATATTAAGGTGGTCATTCAGAAATTTCAATAAATATTTAATTAAAATGTTCATTAAAAAAAAAAAAGAAAAATGTTAGAAAATTTGTTTTTGTTTAGAAAAAAAAAATCTGAAAAAATTGTCATACTTTCGTATTTTGGTTTTATACATCCCTTATTTTTCGTTGAAATCCGCTTAGTAGTTTCGCCACGATGCGCTCTTTTTCAAACTAGGTATTTAGGGTTATTACCCCTCGTGGGCATGATGTTTGAATGTGGGGAGAAATACATTCCTTTTTAAAGACTATCGATTCATTTAGGACTCGTTGTGATTGACTCAAGGGCATATTTTACTAAGAAACCCGGCTACACCCTTTACAAACGTATACCGAATTTTGTACACAAGCCATGATTTTTTTAATTTTAAAAATATATTTTTAAATAAAAAAAAGCTAATAAATTTATATGTACGTACCATAATTATGTGTTTTGCGTCATATGCAAAATATTCTGCACCAATAGATGTGCAGAAACCTGCGTCCAAATTCTATTCCAAAATCTTAAAAAAAAATAAGAAATGAGATTTCTTGTACAAAGAACAATTAAAAACATAATGTTCCAGAAAACGCAAAAAATATATATTTTTTTAATATAGCATAAAAATTTATGTATAAAGTTTTACACTTTGGACTACAATTTTGCTTCGAAATGTCCCTCAATAAAAAATAAGACGTTTTTGGAATTCTTAATGTTTGAACTTTAATTTGTGGTAATTTTATCACAAATAAAATGTTTTGCACGTATTTAAGGGAAGGGAACTTAAAGTTTTATATTTTTAAAAATGTAATAGATTTGGCAAACGTTATTTATGATTTATTTTTCTTTAATTTCTGTTAAACTGGTTAAATACCAACAAAGAATAGAATCCACGATCCTTTAACTTTATGAAACATAAAATAAATATATTAATATTACGTTATATGGAACATAAGAAACAATTATAAGTGTTTTATTAATAATTAATAAGTTATTAATGCTATAAATTTATTAGTTATAAAGTTATAAGTTATAAAATATCAATTTATAAAATGTAGAACCATAATTGTACATTAGTATTATTACATAAATATTGTAGATTATATACATACTTATATTGCATGCTTTAATAATATTATATATCATCAGATGCTTAACAAGGTTATCTTGTAAGTAAAGGTAAAATGTAGAAAAAAAATAATATATGATATTTTATGTGCATTCAAGTTGAGAATGGGAATGCGTTTAAAGTTTATGAAAATTGTAAAAGCTGTATGACGTTGTTGTATTTTAGAACTGGATGTTTGTACTTTTAGCTAAGCGGACTCAATTTTTTAAAACTATTTCAACAGCGGCTCCGAGGTAAATCAAGTTTAACGGAAGTATTTTCTTTTACCATCGGCTGTAACCGGATTTTTTAATGTCATAATTTTATGATCAATCAAACGCATTTATTTTTGAAATACATTATTAAAAAATTCACAAATATAACAACTCTTATTATAAAAACAAAATATTCTATAGAATAACATGAAATGCTGCATGATTGATGCGGTGTATTATAAGTAAAATTACAAACTTTCAGTAGTGTTTAATTCTTTCTTTTTTTAAAAAAAATAAAATAAAACAAGAAAAAGACTCGGCATTAAGTTAATATATATTAAAATAAGATTTTTTTTTTAATTCCCAAATAAACACCTTGATTATAGAGATAAACATTATTTTTATGTGTATAGTATAGAGTATTAATCCATATATATATCTATATACCGGGTGATCCAAAAGTCAGGACGAACTTTAAAAATGAATAATTCGAAAACGTATCAAGATACAAAGATACGGTTTTCACCAAACGGATGGAAACGAAATCTGGTTTTGTGCGGCAACGAAAATATATAGGTCTGTTGACGACCAATGGCATCACTATCAGCACTGAAAGATACCATCCGCCAAAATGTGTCTGCTATAACGCAAGAAATGTTACTAAATGATGTGAATGGTGTGGTGCTTAGTCTCACAGCTGCACTTATTACAGATGGCCAGCACATTGAACATTTACTAAAGTACTAATTAACTGTAATTAAGACGACTAGTAAATTGTCAACATTTTTTCACTTGTAAATCATCTTTTGGTGCAATAAAATACTATAGCGCCATTTGTTGGTCGTCAACAAAACTACTTTTCGTTGTTACACAAAACCCGATTACTTCTCCATCCGTTCGTTGCAAAAAGTATCGTTGTATCTTCGTTCGTTTTCGAATTATTCTTTTTTAAAGTTCGTCCTGAATTTTGGATCACCCAGTATTTCATTGAAAATGTAATTTTTCAAATGCATTATTCTATTGCAATCGCTAAATTTACATACATTTTCTGAAAGATCTGCATTTAACGTAAAATAGAAAAATAATATTATAAAAAGTTTCATGCGTTTCTGAACAAAAAATAGTTTAACAATGTGTCACAAAATGACGATTTTGAATTAAAGTACATCCTTAATGGCCATGAAAAAAAAAAAAAAAAAAAAAAAAAAAAAAAAAAAACAGCGGAATTGGAATCTTAAATATCTTTTGAAAGATATAATCTGAAAGAATCTTAAAGATAGCAAATCATCTAAATCTACACCAGAAATCACTGGCAAAGAAAAAAAATCTCTTCCATAATAATCTTTATAATTTCACCGGGGCAGATGTAAAAAAAAAAAAAAAAAAAAAAAAAAAAAAAAAAAAAATAATAATAATCTACATCAAAAAATATAGTTTAAATAAAAAAATGTGTAATGGGACCTAGATGTTTTCTGAAAAAGAAAAATCTTCGTTCCAAAATATTTTTAAAAATAAGAGAAAAATCTGTGTGTTAGTTCATCTATGCATGATTTGATGTTATTAAAACTTCAATTTCATTATTATCAAAATAATTTGTAACTAAAAACTGTTACTATATTTTAGAGGGAATTAAAATTTTATAGTTTTAAAATACAAAAATGCATTTGTTTATTTTAAAAATCGTTAAAGATCGTTGCTTGATGAACTAAAAATGCTCTGAAATAAAGATAAAACAACAACAAAAAGAAACTTTACTTATACAAAAAAGTAACAAATATTAGATGTACCTAATCTTTGGAACAATTAATTTAACCTTCTAATGCATCTCTGTGCCTTTGGGATTTGTTTTTATTATTATTATTTATTAATTTTCAGTTTTGAATTTCCAGTTATTATTAAAAAATTTCATAAAATGTGACATAAACATACAAATAAGTAATGTGACTTAAAGATAGAAATGTGACATAGATATCGAAATCTGACATAAGCATACAAATGTGATATAAACATACAAATGTGACATAAATTTCTAACATACATATACAAATGTGACATAACATAAAGTGACATAAACATACAAAATGTAACATAAAGATAAAATAAGCATTTTTTTTTCAACTTTTTAATTAAAAACTGTAGAAAATCAATTATAATTTATTATAGTAATAAAATTTGAAACAATTATATATAAAATAATTTTTTCATTCCATAATAAATATATTAATATTACCCAGAAACAAGACAATTAGTACAACCAATAACATGGACATTTTAAAAGTTGTAAGCTTAAAAATACAAATGCGTTAATAATTCCTAAACTAAAACTGCGTAATTCGTAAACATTTCAGTAATTCACAATAAGGTAGTTTATTTCTTTTAGTATAATTCAAGACATTATTTAAGAATTTCGTAGTAATTAAATTACTATTTATTGAGTTATAACATTTTTTAATATAATTTTTACATTTTTTGAGGGAACTAGAAATATATTTAAGAACTATAAATATGCTTTAAAATCTGTAATGTCATAAAGTTTAATTCCCCTTGTTTTTTAAAACTACAAGTCTTACAATTGAAATTCTTGCATTTAAATAAATAACTTTGCATTAAACGTTTCAATAATTCACAATAAGAATAGTTTATTTCTTTCAGTATAATTCAAACATAATTTAAGAATTCCTAGTAATTACATTATTATTTATTGAATTATGACTATTTTCAATATGATTTTTACATTTTTTTGAGAGAACTATAAATATATTTAAGAACTATAACTATGTTTTAAAATCTGTAATGCCATAAAGATTAACTTCCCTTGTTTTTCAAAACTAATTTCTTAGAACTGATATTTTGATCGAAAATAAGACAGCTAAAAATTATCAAGAATATTACCTAACAGAGTTTTATAATTAATAGTAAAATTTTGAAGCATGAATGATACAATTTTTGCGTTTTTAATTTAATATCTAATTTTTCTTTATTGCATTATTGTAAATCTTTCTGAAATATCAGATGAGCTGTATTTAAACTCAATATTATTTCCAATAAATACAATTCTGCTGCTTCAGAAATAAATATTGACATAAATATTATTATTCAATTACAAAAATATCTTTCCAAAATTTTGAAACATTCGAGTTCACTGTGTTTACATAAGGATACGCCTTCATGTAAACCATATGTGTTTCAAAAAATTTGAACTTAAAAGAATTAATTTTAATAAATACTAGCTGCACCCGTCGAAACTCGACTGAAAAGAATATATATTAGGTATGATACATATCAATCTTATTAAGACAGTAAAATACTGAGCAAAATAAACAATTGCCACCTCTTAAAATAGGGATAACACAGTTTTCATGATGAAGATACACAAATTTCAGAAAATAACAAAAAATAAGGAAAACAACTCACAAATTATTATGTTGGACTTAACTTCAGCGACAAATCTTTTTTTAATGAGGTTTCTAAACCTTAAATATTATTTAAATGCCAAATTATTTAGGAAGTTAATATTATATCCCAAAAGACGAATTCAAAAATATCTGCATAGTTTTTTTTCTCTGTTTAAATATCGTTTGATAACTGCACAATAATTATAATATCAATGAAACACTTTAATTATAAAAGAAACAGGGACTTATATAACTGCGTAACCAACCCACTACATATTTACAGCACTTGCAATAACTTTAATTTATTTATTGGTGTGTATACTCCATGAACTTGTAAAAGTTAATTTTATTGTTATGGCAACGAAAAAAAACGACATCTCTCTTATTAAAAAGAATAAAAATGTGATATTTGTTGCTTAAATGCGGATTTTTTTAAAAACAATAACTTAATACAATGAAATGATTTTAATTATTTTTTGATATTATGTAAGATAAAAATATAGTAATACCGGCATATCACAGGTTTTATTCTTTTTTTTTCTAATATGACATCATTTACACCTTCAGAAATACTCTTCTTTTCTTAAATAAAACGCGTGATTTATGCAGTTATTTAAGAATTCTTTAGTTTCATAAAATATTCATTTAATTAAATAGAAATGGCGCAGTTTATAGAAATATTTTCATTTGTGCACAACACGGACCTTTAAATTAATAGAAGTTCACTTTGTTTAGATGCAGGAATTAAAGTCAATGAATATGACATCATCACTGACACAGCTGCTATAACAATGTATATTATATTCATGGAATAAATTTATCTGGTTTCTCCATCGACGAAATTTCACTTTAGATATTATATTTTATCAAAGTTTATCTTCTGTTATTTTACTTACATAATACTTAATAATATTACTCAGTAAATAATCTGTGTATTGCAGGGAATAACTAAATGCAGTCATTTTATTATGATTAATATTTACGAAAACCTTTATTTTTATTTTTATTTTTTGTTTGAAATGCGATTATACATTCACCGATGAGATCAAGCTCCTGATTGGTGGAAAATAATGAAACAAAATAAATTTTGAGAAAAGCTTAACCTGTTGCCACTGTTTTGAAGAAATGGCACGAAAAAGCTTTTAATATTAAAAATAAAATATAAAAATTGAAATAAATTAAAAATTAGCCAGAATGGGCACATCTACACATAAACAGCTTTCATTTAAAAAAATAATTATCAAAATCGGGCCAGTAGAAAGCTCAGGGCTGATGACCAAAAAAACAGCTAGGTGTTTTAAATATATAGATGGTCATTACATTCTAAAGTTTTAAAATTCCACTTATCTAATCAATTAATGCGAAATACGATTCTCCACTTGCAATTAGAATATAAAATACGTTTTCTATAACAATTTCAATTTCAATCACAATAGAATTAATAAAAAAAATTTCTGCCATTAAATCAGCCTAATAAGTTATAGTCTGCTACATTGTAAATATAGAACAAATGCAATGTAAGACTAATTTTCTGTTATGAAGATAAAAATCTAATAGAAATTATGCTAAAGATGTGTTCTTGAATATTTACATTAATACTTAGGGAAATGTTTAATCTTAGATTGTGTTCCTACTAAATTAAGTAATCGGTGACTGAGCTTAGATTATTAAATCAGTATGGAAATAAAGTATATAATTACATACCATTTAATCTCATTTACGTTTATTGTCTCCTAAATTACCTCATTCAACAGCTGCTTTAATATGAGTTGTAAATGTGTTATTAGGTAGCTTAATAAAATTAAAGCTAAATGTTTAACGAAATTTGCTTTTTAATAATAATTAGAATAAATCATAGTATTTAATTATCAATCATTTAAGAAGTAATTGCAAATAAATACGATACATAATTAGGTAAAATTACCTTTGATGCTGTAGCAGAAATTTGATTGTTGCTAATGTTTTATAGTAGTTAAAACACAATATTTATTATGTGATAATTATACGGTTAAAAATTAAACTATGTGTCCCTTCATCCTAGTTAATTGCGTACTGATTAGTGCCTATGTTAAATTTTGGTACAATATATATATACATATACACTATCTACCAAAAAGTATTTGTACACTTTCAGTTTTTGACATTTTGTCAAATATTTAAAAATATACTAGTCGGATTCTTCTGGAACTTCAGAAATATAAAGATTATGTTTCACTTTATATTTATTTGCATTCATTTGTTAAGCGGGTAATTAGGGGACCGGTAAAAAAAAAAACAAAGAATAATAGAAATATTTGGGATCGCCCTGTACATGAAAATGCACGAAACGACTTATCGCTTTAGAATACAAATATATGAATACAGTAGAGTATGTACACTAATTTTTGTGAGAATAGCATGTATATTTATGGCGATAGAGCGATTTTTTTGAAAAATTCAAAAAATTCTGGTATGTTTTTTGTTTATATCATGCTGGGTTTTTGACCAAATTTAACGCAAATTTCAGAAAAATTGGCAAAATGCAGTAGAAAAAATGTAGCGCAATTGGAATATAAATATATTAAATATTTTATGAAATATGAGTAGTTGTATAAAATAATTTTTATCTGCGCATGCGCGAACTAGAAAAACATTTTTTTTACATCATTTAATAGTAAATTTTATGGAGTGACTTATAAAAAAGATCCAATCAAATATCGTGAAAATTCAAAAAGATATCATTATTTTAGTGAGATGTTTTTACTCTGCTCTCTAAAAACGGCTGAATCTTAAGGGATTCTCCACAAATTGACATTTTTTAATAACTGACTTTAAAAAAAAACAAACTAGTATTGAATTAATACAATATCTAATACAATATTGCTGCTAATAAGTACTTGACAATTGTGATAGAAAAGAAAAAGAGCTTTATTCGCATTCAGGGCCAAAACTAAGAGAGGGTTAAGGGAAAAGGGCATGTGCCCCGAGCGCTAGGATGAAAGTGTCCCAAATGTACATTTTGTTTAGCGATTTTTTCCATGTCTATGTTTAGCATGATATTGTCAAAATCGTCCTATTCAAAGCATTTCTCCTATACCAAAGCATAGAAGAATCTAATGATGATGGCATAAAGATCCCGCATAAAGCAGATTTTTTTTTTCGTTTTGATTCGGTTTCACGATTTTAAGGTATCATTTTTTTTAAACAAAGCAGATTACTTTAATCAATATTACATATTTTAAGTTTTAAAATAAGTCGGCTATTAATAAATTAGAAAATTTTTCTTTGCAAATACTTTTGCAGATGCTTAGCAAAGAAGAAAAGGGAGGGGGGGGGGAGTTCACCAAAATTCATTGAAATATAAATATATTAAATATTTTCTAAAATGTTCTATGTCATGCAATATTTTCAACCAAATATAAAGCCACATTCAGAAAAATTCGCAAAATGTAGTAGAAAGAATAAGGTGCTATTGAAATATAAATATATTAAAAGT
The DNA here is from genome assembly GCA_964019185.1 of Maratus speculifer. Classification (NCBI taxonomy): domain Eukaryota; kingdom Metazoa; phylum Arthropoda; class Arachnida; order Araneae; family Salticidae; genus Maratus; species Maratus speculifer. Next base: position 173,326,382 of record OZ025297.1, on the reverse strand, counting down.
TTTCTAAAATATGAGTATTTGTATGAAATATCTTTTAATCAGCGTATGCGTGAACGATAAAATTTATCAGTTTACATAATTAAATATTCAACTCTATGGAGCTATTCATAAAAAAAACCGATCGAATTTCGTGGAAATTCAGAAAGTTATTGTGGATAGGAGTGAACTGATTTTCAATTGGTCTCTGAAAGCAGTTGAATGACATCAGATTTTACGCAAATTGCCAAGTCTCCATTTACGTTTTTTACTGGTGATTTACTTCTTTTCTTAGATAATTACCAGAACGAACCTATTTCAGGATAAAAATAATTATAAACAAGTTGGAAATTGCACGTAAAGCGTAGCAAATGAGGTGCGTTCGTTGATAACGAAGTTTTAAAATATTCAGATCTTGCTGATATAGTAAAGCGTACTTTGGATACAGTATAGTGGTCGAAATCTTTGTGTTCCTGTAAATATGCAGGGAGTAATTCTTATTATACTTCATTAACGTATATCTTATTCATAAAATGTGAAGTAGTTTAATATAATTAAAACACCCCCCCCAAACAATGTTTCCCCGTATAACATTATTTAGTGGAATACATTTGTGTGGCCCTGTAATTTAATAATAAATATTCTTTGCATCACAGATTATACAAAATGTATTTATAGTACTTATTTCATAGATTCATGTCGATTCTATTATATTCAAATGAGTGTAACACCATTAAAATGTATTTGAAACTTTTTTCCCCATTGACCGTAATGTAACGGAATACTTTTGATTGTCCCTGTAATTGATCAATGCATCCGATTTTCATAACATTTGAAATGACTCGACAAAATTATGTAATAAATATACGTTTTAAATTTCAAACGATTAAAATGCATTTGAAACTTTTTTCCCCTTTAATCGTAATGTAACGGAATCCTTTTGATTGTCCCTGTAATTGATCTATCCATACGATTTTCATAAAATTTGAAATGACTCAACAAAATTATGCAATAAATATACGTTTTAAATTTCAAACGATTAAAATGCATTTGAAACTTTTTTCCCCATTGACCGTAATGTAACGGAATCCTTTTGATTGTCCCTGTAATTGATCTATCCATCCGATTTTCATAAAATTTGAAATGACTCGACAAAATTATGTAATAATTATGTATTTTAAATTTCAAACGATTCGGTTGGGTAGTTTTTGCGTTGTTATATGCGGACGGACAGACAGACAGACAGACAGACGGACAGACAGACAGACAGACAGACGGACAGACAGACAGACGGACAGACAGACAGACGGACGGACTGAGCGACAACAATAGGTGCTACGTATTTACATAATTACGAACGCACCTAAAAATCGAAGCATTTGTGTCAAATCTACCCATTGATACATAATTGATAATGGCTCTTATGCAAATGCCGATATCTGCGATCCTGAAATACGTCAAGTTCTCTACTGTTAAATGTGGTGTCGAAAACAACACTGACATCAATCGCATGCATGATGCCAAGAAGAACAGAGCTGTCTGATTTTGAGAAAGGTGTGATCATCGGGTACCACCGAAATGGCCGATCTTTAATCGACATATCTAGCGAGCTTAATTACCCCAAAACAACTGTGGCTTATGTGATTAGAAAATAGAAGCTGAATGGTGATTGTCAGAATGTGGCCAGAGTAGGCAGACCGACGAAACTGGGAGATAGAGACCGACGGGTTCTGTCTAGAGAAATTCGGAAGAACCGCAACCAACCAATGTTACACATACGCCAAGAATTTCAACAAGCTTCAGGATGTGTTGTTTCCGTGAATACCATCCGTAAGGAAGCTCATCTGCTTAATTTTTATGGCCGTGCTGCCGCCCATAAGCTTTTAATCACCAAGTCCAACCGCGCAGCTCGGTTAAGTTGGTGCAAAACACGCCAGCAATGGACTGTACAGCAATGGAAACAGGTTCTCTGGAGTGATGAATCAAGGTTCACCCTCTACCGTTCTGATGGTAGGGTCTGGGTCTGGCGTCTGCCTGGAGAACGCCTCCTACCAGAATGTATTGTGCCCACAGTTAAATTTGGCGGAGGGGGAATTATGTTCTGGGGTTGTTTTTCCTGGTTCGGACTAGGACCCTTGGTCCCAATTCATGGTAAGCTCAATGCCGATGCCTACTGTAATATACTGGACAGCAGTGTACTTCCTACGTTGTGGCAATACTATGGATTGGACCCATGTTATTTCCAGGATGACAACGCAAGCTGCCATGTAGCGAGGTCCAGCATGGATTGGTATGCTGATAATGGAGTGCATCGACTCGAGTGGCCTGCCCAGAGCCCAGACCTGAACCCAATAGAGAACCGCTGGGACGAGTTGGATCGTCGAATTAAGGCGGGTGACACACGCCCAAAATCAGTAAAAGAGCTTACCTGCCTTGTGCAAACAGAGTGGAATAAAATACCATTAAATGTAATACAAGGACTAGTTGAGAGCATGCCCAGGAGAGTCGCAGCTGTAATTGCCTCTCGAGGAGGATCTACAAATTATTAAATGTAAACAGGGCCAAAACCAGTCTTTTTTATAACTCTTTCGCATTTTGAAATTTTCAATTTTTTTTTTTTTTTTTTTTTTTTTTTTTTTTTTTTGCATTGGATAGCGGAAGACCTTCTCAAAATCGCTCCTTGACTACTTTTTCGATTTGAGTCATAGATATTTTTTATAAAGTTAGTTTCACTTTCAGAACCGCTTTTGGAAGTGAAAGAAACATTATAAAAATATCTACGCCAAAATTGAAAAAGTAATCACGGAGCGATCTTGAAAAGGACTTCCGCTATCCAATGCAAAACATATTATTTAAAAATGTCGAAATGCAAAAGAGTTAGAAAAATGCATCCCCATAGGAATAGCATTAGCTCGTGAGCATCTTCGCGGGTAGGGGCAGGGACCTTAAGCCATCATCATTAGATTTTTTTATGCTTTAGCATAGCAAAGATATAATAATTTTAACAATATTATGCTAAACATAGCCATGAAAAAAATCGCCAAACGAAAGATACATTTGGAACACTTTCATCCTAGCGCCCGGAGCACATGCCCTTCTCTCCCCCCCCCCCTCTCTTAGTTTTGGCCCTGAATGCGAATAAAGCTCTTTTTCTTTGCTATCACAATTGTCAAGTACTTATTAGCAGCAATATTGTATTAGATATTGTATTAATTCAATACTAGTTTTTTTTTTAAAAGTCAGTTATTAAAAAATGTCAATTTGTGGAGAATCCCTTAAGATTCAGCCGTTTTTAGAGAGCAGAGTAAAAACATCTCACTAAAATAATGATATCTTTTTGAATTTTCACGATATTTGATTAGATTTTTTTTATAAGTCACTCCATAGAATTGACTATTAAATGATGTAAAAAAAAAATGTTTTTCTAGTTCGCGCATGCGCAGATAAAAATTATTTTATACAACTACTCATATTTCATAAAATATTTAATATATTTATATCCCAATTGCGCTACATTTTTTCTACTGCATTTTGCCAATTTTTCTGAAATTTGTGTTAAATTTGGTCAAAAACCCAGCATGATATAAACAAAAAACATACCAGAAGTTTTTGAATTTTTCAAAAAAATCGCTCTATCGCCATAAATATACATGCTATTCTCACAAAAATTAGTGTACATATTCTACTGTATTCATATATTTGTATTCTAAAGCGATAAGTCGTTTCGTGCATTTTCATGTACAGGGCGATCCCAAATATTTCTATTATTCTTTGTTTTTTTGCCGTCCCCCTAATTACCCGCTTAACAAATGAATGTAAATAAATATAAAGTGAAACATAATCTTTATATTTCTGAAGTTCCAGAAGAATCCGACCAGTATATTTTTAAATATTTGACAAAATGTCAAAAACTGAATGTGTACAAATACTTTTTGGTAGATAGTGTATATGTATATATATATATATATATATATATATATATATATAAAGATTGTTAATTTAAAAGTAAAAACATAACCTTTGTAAGATCACTCCTGTTACTGTCTGTCATAGTCATTTTATTCGTAAACTATAGAACGTGGAAAGTTCAAATTTTGGGTAGTAATAATGACTGTTCACCCATATATTTAAAAATTATTAAACATACACAAATATATTTATGACATATATAGAGAGAAAACTGAACAGCAGGACGCGCAAACAGTAAAATGCGCAAAACTTTTAATTATTTTTATAATGCTAAAAAATTGATTATATACATAAAAGTTCATTCGTGCTTAAAATTATTGTAGATTTTTAAAAGTTAACGTTTAGAAGATTTCTACATCCTTTTTTTTTATTACAGTGTAATGAAATATGACAGTTTTTTTATGCATATAAAATATTTAATATGGGAAAATTAAGAGACTTTTTTTGCAATCTTTAAAAAATCATTTCTTTGTTACATTATGTAACATGTTGTGATATAAATTTATGAAAATGTATCTAGTTAATGTTAATTTTAAATAGAAAATAATTGTTTGATCACCAGTTGTATAATAATCCAGACGTACATTAGATCTGTATTAACATAAATCTGTTTAATAATATTCAAATAACTTAAGTTTATTAAAATAATTATTTTCCCGAATCAGAAATTCCTGATTTTGAAAAAAAAAATGCGATAATTGTTTATTTTAGTATCAAAAGTAATTTACAGTTTATAAATTTAGGAATATAATTTGCTTTTAATGGTAATTATAATTTGTTTAAAGTTTTATTGTTCAACAAAATGCATTGAACGTCTATTTAGATTAAAGTAGCAATTATATTAACTACCATGCATCACATTGATTTAAATGCAACAGCAGATTATTGTTGAATGATTTTGATTTATTACACGCCAAAACTACAAGGCTGTGTTGAACATACGGTATTAATGGTATTGGTAATATATTTGCCCGAATAGAAAATTGATTATGACATAAAGTTATTCAATGGATAAGAGAATGTGCATTGTTTTGTAATACAATGAATCGAGTAATCAAAACTGATGCTAAACGATAAAATATGGATGAGATTTTAAAAAAGTATGTTGCTTAAATTCAGATAGTTAAATGTAAGTAATTTAATCCCAGTTTTATAAGAAATGTTTTTTTTTTTATATTTTTTCTTATTTCAGAAAAAGTAATACGTATTATAAACTCTGTGCTGTAATCGTAGTCACAAAGTCATGTGTAATCCTTAAAAAATTATACAGGCTTTTTACTCTCAACACACTCAAACACACATGCTTGTAAAAGCAAATACTAGAAAACTTAATTATGTGTTTGTGAGTACATGTGTTCGCAGTAGAATGCGCGTGGTCATTAATAGATATGATTTTTTTCCTGATTTTATTTCGAGATCTCTTCTCTTGCGAGAATTTAAGAAAATCATCCTCGTATTTTTTTTAATAACTGATATTTGATTTATTTATTTTAATGCAGCGAAATAAAAGAAATCGCTTAATTTAGTTAGGATTGTATGCATTAAGAACTGTATGTGTTACCCCTACCCCCAGGCCGTAGTAGTCTAGTGTTCATAGCACCGAGCTCCAGAATAAAAGATCTGGAGAGGTTCGATTCTTGACATCATCATAGACCCACCGAGTGTATGGGGTGTACGTGCTCATAAATAAAAGTGGTTCGAAAAGTTCTCTAGTCGTTCAAAGCAGTTACCATGGATATCGGTCTCTGGAGAAACCTTTCCCACCCGTTCAGAGACATATAAAAATGAGACGGTGGCGTTGTTTGGCGCTGCCATCTATTGGCCGCTTTGCCGAATATCTTCCTCTGCAGAAGTCTGACTTCCAAACCTCTGGGTGCAATCTAAATAGAAGCTCCAGCACATAGCAAGTACAATATGAAACATATTCGAACTGTAACACTAAAGTATTACAAAACTTTAATGTTTTACATATTCATTTCCATTTATGTCCGTTAAGCGAAGAATTGCAATAAAAAAATTTTCTTTACGCACACCACATGAAAAAATAATGACCGTCCATTTGATAGGCTGCAATTTATTAGAATACTTTTGTGTGAAGCTTACCTATAAATTAAAGCTATACGTGTATAATGAGGTTTTATTCAGTTGGAAAATGTACAATACAAGTGGAAAAAAGCTCTTTCAGCAACTATTACTCATGCACAATCATGTAACTGAAATATTTTAAGCAAAAATAAATCTGAAAATTTATTAAACATATAATTTAAATTATTAAAAATATAATCCACGAATATATTTTCAGGGATTCAGAAAAATACGTAATTTTCAATGCATTAAAAATTTTTCACACTATTTAAATGTGCTTTAAATCTTATTAAATACCGTTAGTAATGAAATAAAATATTTGTGAGTTTTTTAACTTAATCATGTGCACTTGGTAATATTATTCTTAATAATTAAAATGTCCTAGAGAAAACAAGAAATATGCATATTGTTCTAAGCTTGAATTAAGTAAATATAAATAAACTATATTTTAAAAACATATCATTCATGGTACATCCAAATTATATTCAGATCCTCTATATTCGCACTATAAATACCATACACTTCATGTGCAGTAGAAAATACATATGACTTTCGTGACAAAAACAATATTTTAATAACTCTTGATGTATGTACTGCAAAAAATGCCGTTAAATTTACGGCAAAACTGCTGGCAGCATTGTTGCCGTACAAATAGCAGTAAAATTGGATGTAATTTTTAATGCAATTTTTGCGACAAAAACTGCTGGCAACAACGTTGCACCGTGCATATAACGGTTTTTTTCTTTCTTTTCTTTTTTTCCGTGTGAATAAATGGAGACACATAAAGACCAATAGACGAAGTGATGTTATGAAACCTTTTAAACTGGTGGAATATGTAAAATGTGAACCAAAATCCAAAATTTTATTTTATAATTTTTGTATAATATCAATCAAAGGCTTTTAATGCATTAATACACATTGGGCCAAGTATAGAGTTGTGTAATATTACAAAAAAACAGCCTGGATGTGACCCAGCTTTTATGAAAATCATTATTCTCCCGGCCTGCGCAGATTTTTAAATTATTTTTTCTAAGGACATGTTGGGCTAATATTTTATATATTTATTTTCGTAAAAAAAGTGGTGATGATTTTATTTGTTTAGCGAAATTAATTTGATTTAGTGAATTATAGAGATAGATTTTCAAAACTATATAATTTTTTTAAAGGAAACTTAAAATAATGATTTTCTGCAACCGACTATTTCTTTAATTCCAAATTCGGCTTATTTCATTAATTAATATTCACGTGAATCCACTTGTCTATGCCGATATTTTCATTAAGTGTTAATGTACATCATTGTGTATTTAGTCATGAATACTGTTGTTATTCTGTGTTCAATGAGTTTCTAACATAATTTTAAAAGTAAATCTATGCATAAGTAAGTGTACTTCATGAATAATTTTAATAGTAGGATAACGTTGTTTCAGAAAAATTGGCCTGCTATGTAGAGATACTGCTTGCCCAGACCAATAAATATTTTTTGACTCGTCGTTTCGCTCTCGAGAAAAACTTTACATTTTATACTGATCTGTGCGAATAAATTGTCTAGCCCGTCCTATACATTTGAAATTTTGATCGGTTTAGTTTTCTAGTTGACTCATCTAGGCCTACATTAGTATTTGTCTAACATACATTAAACTTCTTTTTTTAACAAATTATTATGTTAATGCACTATTTATTTTTATATAGCAAATCTTTTCTTATCGTTTTCCAAAAGCTATTTTCTAAACCTTTTGTTATAAGTATAATTCCAAATGCAAAAAATGTTTTAGATTTTGTTCCGCATGATACAAAAATCAATTTACGATGATATAGCTACTTTTTAAATACTTAATAAAAAAAATACATTGCCTTGTTCTTACAAGTTTTTTTTTTTTTTTTTTTTTTTTTTTCAAAATGTACTCTTCTATGATCAAAAGTTATTGATTTACGTGTATCCGACTGAAATTTTTAGATTTTTTTTTCACCAAATATGGGATAACATGTTTTTAGTATTACATTGATAATTTGCATTTCATTAAAAATGTTAAAAACATGTTTAAGGTATTCGTTGTGTTCGCAAAATTTACTTTTAAAAAATCATGCTTGTAAAACTATTTATCTTTATAGAAGGTCCGTCACCTTATCATTTACGAAAAGCCAGGATCTAAACCGTTTGTTTTACTTATATACTTCCCATTACAAAAATGTTGCAGATTTCGATAATTTTGTAAATTTTATTTCGGTATTGGGATATTGTATTTTTGTAAGTGTATTTCGGTAAATATTGTAATTTTTACGTCAAAATAAATGCTTTTTAAACAGTTAAAAATGTTAAAAATATTTAAATATTGTGGGTTCTATAACTTCATCAACCAGGATGTCGTCTGAAGGCGACACTAAAGAATACCCTTTAAATGGACTTATCGGCTTTCTAGAATTACTAAAGTTATTTCTAGATATTTTTAATAAATGCGTGCATATCATAATCATTGATATATAGGCTGATGCATGTTTGGAATTGTTTTATAGTAATTTTATAGTACGTTAATTAGTACGTTTTTGTGGTCCCTCGTAATATTTGTCTCGGGATTGAGGACGATAATTATTATTTAGAAAACGTTTTTCCATGTAAACCAGTTTCCATGTAAAATCAAATTCTTCATAACCAGTAAAACAGCAAAAAATTATTTTTCTACAGCTAAAACTAAATGGGTTTCTAGTACTTAAAATTTTAGTATGGATTTTCGGCATTTTAATTACGGAAAGCGTGTTTTATGTGCCCGAAAAGCTGAAAATACACGAAATTAAAAGTATCAGAATTAGGTAAGTTTTGACCTGTAAAAATTACGTTTTATTTCAAAAACTGATTTTAAAGTCGTGGATTCATCTCAACAAAAAACAAAATCTATACTTACGTTCCAAATTCCAAATATTTTTTTAAAGACCTTCTTGGAGCATAGACTATCACCATTAATATGTTGCTATCAGTTGAATGATAATACTACTGCTATTTCCCTAAAATATTTACAAAAGCGTACATCAGTTTTATAAACCAAATTTCAACTGCCCTTCTCAAGTTTTAAATTTGAAAAAGTTGTGAAAAATTAAAGCTAGGTATTTCAAGGAATAGATTTTATTTATAAATTTACTCATTTTTGGTTTGTATACTTATCAATAAAAATGCATGTTTTATTTTCAAAAGGCATACAGTTTAAGGTTTTATTTTTACTATAAAATTTAAAAATTATTTTTCCGTTAAAAACATTTGCCACCAAACATACATATTGCTTAATCATTTACCAATATATCTATTTATCGGAAAATCAACCAAGATTGAAGTTACTATTTTATTCAATTAAATTGAAAGTAAATTCTATAATTCTTAATTTATTACTTTAGCAATTTTTTTATTTGCTCATTCAAAAAGTACATAAAATCCCTTACAAATTTAATGAAAATAACATATTGCTACATGTGGTTAGAATATTCAATTTTACGTATTAATATTTTTCTTATATATATAATGCATAATTGGAGGACATTCTAAAATAACTTAATAATTCCGAAACAAGTTTAAAACGTTACAAAATTGCAATTTTTTTTAAACAGAATACCACGGTGCTTTTATAAATGCAACCTTATTTCTTAGCTATAGAATGTTTTTTATGAATATTTATTGTCTTATTTTCGTTTTTTAACATTTTGTTTTAGTATTTGCTCCGTTTTAACTGTTCTGGTAAGTCTGGGTACCTTACAAGTCCGTTTACACTATGTTAACCCGTCAGTAGTCGCGTATCGGTCTTTTCGCCGCCCGTATAACTTATCATCTCCTAACTTATATCACATTACAAATACAACGGAGATCTACCATGTAGCTGACTTTGAAGCTTGCTTGACCACCTTAGTGAAGTAACAGGACACCACTGTTTTTCTTTCAGGTACATTTTTAGAAACAAAGTTGAAATTTGCGAAAAAGTCTACTTAAAAATCATTAATGTCAATTCATTTTTACTTTTTACAATTCCTCTAGATCTCTTGAATAAAATGGCTAATTTAAGAAAACTGCAAATTTATATCTTCGTTGTAATGTTATTTACGTATATTAGGCGAAAAATATTTTTTATTTTATATATTTGGTATGCGGGGGGGGGGGGGGGGGGCAGCGGCGAATAGACCGAGCGCGACTAATGACGTTGTGAAAAATGCCGCGACTACTCGCGGGTTAAGACTTTTTAAGCCGTGTTAATTAAATTCTATTAAGCTGCTACCTTTCACAGACATAATAAATGTTAAACCGGACGGCTTCATATTTTAAAAGTCGGTCGTAATACATGTGATGTCAGATACAGACATGTTACGGTGGATTAAAGACACCATATATTAAATACCGTTAAAAAAAGATTTTTTTTTTAATTTTAAATCATCTGACTTAATTTTTTAATGTAAGAAATTTCGAATTTTAAAACAGTTTTTGCATTCATATGCAATAAAATTATTTTTATATAAATTTGTTGAAAGAAATACTTGACCGAATTCTTCAATTTTTTATATTTAATTTGTCAATTAAAACCGTCGTGTTATATTAAACATTAAAAAATAATTTCAATATTGCTTTGATAGTTTAAAATTCTTATACGGTAGTTAGTTTTGATTTTTTATGTGTATTATTCGGGATTAAATATGTATGAAAAAATGAATACAATATTTTATTTAAAAATCGAAATTTAAAAAAAAGTTTTTGTTATGATAATTCGTAAAATATTTAACAATAAATCATTTACGAATATAAGCTCATTTTTTTCGGAAATTCTGCTGTTTACAGAAATGTTATTATACGACGGAAATTTTACTTACATCTACAAGGAAGTCAAAGCAATTTTGTTGTTGCACATTTAAGATTTTTTACCAAATTTTCATTAAGGAGTGAATACTTAATAATAGTTTTGAACACATTAAGCGAGAAATTGGTTTTGTATTTTGGCGTGTATACTGGGTACAAAAAAAATTCATAATTCATTTTCATGAAGCAACCAAGTAAGATTTAATTTTTATTATTAGACTGTAAAACTATTTTTCATTTATAATTATTTACTGCCAAATAAACATATTCCTTAATCGTTTACCACTATATTTATCGCAAAATAATCCACGACTGTAGTTAGCACTTTATTCACTTAAATTGAAAAAAATTACATAAATCGTTACTTATTACATTTTTTTCTTGTAATTCTTGTAATTTCTTGTAATTTCTTGTAAAAAACTATAAATTAAATAATAAACTTTTGCAGATGCAATTTATTCAAACCAAGCAATATCCATATGAAAACGGAGATCAAGCATAAATTTCCTAATAGTAATTAAATATTTTAGACAAAAAATAAAAATTTAATTCTTTAAATACTTTAGATATTGAAAGAAAAAGGTAAAAGAAAAGCATTTTATGAGTCTGGAAATCACGGATAACGAAAGTTGTGATGAGGTGTAGAGTGCCTGCAAAGATGGGGTTCGTCCTTCGGCATCCTCAGTACCTCGATTTTAGTTGATAACGGGACAGCGATGTTCATAGGTCAATCTCACTTTCAGTCTCTGGGTTAAATGGTGACACTCGGTCGTGATGAGTCAAAGAAGTAGTGATTACCGACGCTGTTCCGTTATCGTCTAGAAGAGAGATAAAAAGCGAAATCTACTTCCAAAATTATGCTTCCGATGGTAACCGGATCGGAGGATCATCGGCTAATACGATGACGTTCTACTACAGGAATGGTATGATGTATTTCTGCGTGTCTATGTTGCACTTGAGCTTTCTGTGCCCAGTGAAGACTACGAAGTGTCTGTATCTAACTTTCTGTCAACCAAAACACGAGCCGATAATATCTACGATTCTTGTGGGGTTTTCAACATGAATGGCTATTTTTTGGAATTTTTTCGGGGATGGCTAGTAACGTATTCACTAATCTTTTAGCAGTCAGTATTGCATGGTTTATTGGCATTCGTGCCTAGGTTTTTTGGACATAACGTTAATAGAGATAAAGAAATAATTAACGAAGAACGTTCATAAAAATTGAAATAGTAAACATAAATTTCATAAGAATGTTTGCACTCCAATGAATATTATTCGAAACCTATGAAAAAAGTACCTTAGCATCGAACCATTTAAATGTAATTAAACAAATTTAGTGCTATTTTAGGATTTACATAAATCACACAAAAGACAATTTTGTGTTTTTATTAAAAATCTGACAGGTTTTAAGTACTTATTCAATTAAAAAATAGTCTACGAACTATATATTTTGCTAGATATTTTAATACTCCATTTTTAAAGAAACTTCTTAACAGCAGCATGCTTATACACCATAATAAAGAATTTTATTTTTTAATGTATAATATTTACTTTGGAAATTATTTTGGAAATTGCAATGCTTTAAACAACAGTTTTTACTTAAAGTAAATCTAATTTCTGACTTAAAAATACACCAGAAAAATCTGTAGAATTCTTTTTAAATGATATAAGTGGCTGAGATTATATAATACCCAATAAGTTTATTTTTTCAGAAAAAAAATTTCAACAGGAATTCAGTATCTGAAAATTATGTTACGAAAAAAAGAAAAATAATAATCCTCTTAAATTTTCGAGTCAAAGCAATTTTTTAAACATGTGAATGCGTCACTGCTTTGGTCTCAAAGCTTTATAAAACACAAAGAGCAAAAACATTTGTTTTACGCTGAAATTGGTTAAAACGTTATATTACATTTGCGGAGTGGCAAGGGATGTTTCTGCTCTATCAGATGAAATAATACAATAGATAAATGGGAAAATGTCCAAGGGAATGAAAGCGTACATGAGCTTAATATGGAACATAAATGAACGAAAATAAGGAAAACAATATACTTATTTTTGCTTTTGAATCAGTAAAATTTATTATTTTTATATGGCTGTAAAATATTAAGATTTTTTTTTTTGTATTTTACAATTATGTACTTTAACACATTTTTTATATTACTTCTTCTTTCCAACTATTAGTTTTTGCATTTGTATGGAAATTAAATATTTAAAAAACTTTTTTATTTGATTCTTTTTAAATATTTTGCAAGCCGCGAAATTTACCGAAGCAAACAGTATATTCCTTGTCGTGAATAATAATACTCTTTCTGCTGACATTACTCCTTATCGTGCACGTATATTCCATATCTTGAAATTATGATCAATATCATTCCTGTTCTTTATATTATAGTAAATATTGTTTCGGTTCATGCAAATATTAAAACTTACAGTTTTATGTACAAAATGTGTTGTGCATACTGCAACATTAATCAAAAATGTTTCTAAAACAATACAGTAAGTGGATTTTTCCATTTCGAGCCTCTCTGTTCTCTAAATTTATACAAAATACTGCTTACACTGGGTTACATTAAATTGTATCTTTTGACTACATACAATAATCCTGAAATTAAATTTGTTATTTAAATTAACGAATTTTATACTTAAATTTATAGAGTCAAGCACAAAGTAATGGGCTCTAAATATGAAATGGTTTTGTGCTTGTATTCTGTTTACCGAAAACGTATTTTCATACACTGAACTAATAAACGGACAGGAATGGATGTTGGCAGTGAACCATCGTATAACGAAATATTCTATTTAATAATCTTTGTAACTTATATTCTGCTTTGTAACTTTTTACCAATCAGAGAATTTCTCGTGTGATATTTTGAAACAAATGTTCCAAAAATAATACAAATATCAGTTAATTATGCTGCAGTTAGGATTTTTTTCATCAATATGAAAAATTGCTTTATTAATTGCATTTGAATAATGGAACGTGGAGTTAAGTATCATGTACTAATATTATTTTTAGATGTAACTTCTAATCGTTTTGTGTAAAAAAGAGGAATTGCAATAATCGTAAAAATTTTTACCATTTCCGCATTTGACAATTTTCAGCTTATGCAACACAAGTTAATTATATTTTCTATGGATTCATTTGGACTTAAAAATATTTTCTCTTTTGATTGATTTCAGACCATAAAGAGTATTGTGTAAAACATATTTATTGTACATACGTTACAAAAATGAAAGGTTAAATTATACATGTATATTCCACAAAATTTTACGTATACACGCAATTACAATGTAAAAAAAATGTGCAGTTATGAAACTTTCTCAAGGAAACTGGGATTCCTTCAGCTTTTTATGTAACGGTAACAACAAAACTTATGTAACCGATTCTGTTACATTAAATTTTGCTATTTTTGTTACAAAAAATTTTCTAGGCATCCTAGTTTCCTAGAAAAGGTTTAGTCATTTTACAGATTTTTATTTATTTGTTTTTCACAGTGTAATTCAAGACATTCATTCACACCTGATATTTATGCTGCTTTTTGCATATTAATACGCTGTTTATTGACCGTTTTGCAGCCTTCGTGATATTTGCATTCGAAAAGTTTAGACGAATTTCGCATGAAACATTTTTCTTCTCATTTATTGACTTAGCTGTACTACCCATCTTTCACCGAATCCGGAGATAATATTCAGAAATAAACCTGAAATGTGTATAAGTTTATAGGTATATAGATTTAGTTTATAGATAATATTTTCAAAGAATTTATATTTTAAAACAATGTTTATTTTGTTTTCTAACCAAACGGCGTTTCCGTCCTTTTTTGTTTGTATTGTAGTTTTGAATTAATATGATTATATAAGAAGAGCTCACAACTATATTAGACCAAGTACATTTTGAAATATAAAATGAGATAATCCATTTAGAAGTTGTATAAAATCATTTTTATCCACTTCCAGGTGGCGATCTTCTCGAATGTTCCGGAAAAACTACTTGAGTGGGGTGCTTTTAAAGAAAAAAATATTTACATAATTTGAAATAATAAACGGGCATTAATGGATGGTGGCATTGAAATATTATTTACAATATATATACACTCTATTAACAAAGACGACCGGTCACTTGCGACTTTAGACATTTTGTTAAATATCTAGAAAAATGCATGAGGAATTATCCTGAAACTCAAAGCGTGTAAATATAATTGTACAGGTCATACATTTCCGAGAAGATTTTTTTCTCGAAACGCCATAGGGGACCGTCATCAAATTGAAAAAGAACGAATATCTTTTCGATAACCCTGTCAAAACTAATGTAGCAAAAGTGCTCAAACTGAAAATTATGATTTAGTGGTTTATTCTAATAAACTGTGTTTATTTTTATGTAGATAGCATGTATGCTCGTTGAGAAATTAAGGTTTTTCTTATAAAAACAGTTTCAAATTTTTCCAAGTTTTTTTGCTTATAATTTACAGAGTTCTTAATATAAAATAATGTTCTTTTCTGAAAATATGACAAATAACATTGTACACAAAATCCTGTCATGAAAATTAAAAAATATTAAAAAATTTATGACACATGAGAAAGTTTACTAAATATTTTTTTCACTGCGCAAACGACAACGATAACAAAATTTCATTTCCATAGTGTTTTAGTTAAATGCATAGAGTAACTTTGGTAAAAGTTTCAAAAACATTGCTTGAAAATGAAAGTGTTCGTCTATAGAATAAGCTCAAAATTCGTTATTTGAAAAATGAAGCAAAAAGATGAGGGGTCCATATATCCATTGATTAGTGCTAATATAGAATACACAATTTGGCACGTAATACAATATTTGGATAAAACTGCTTTTTATTTGCTCCATTTTGGGAATAACGGATTTTGATCATATTCTGTATGCGATCATTTTCAGAATTTTCAAGCTATGTTTTTGAAACTTTTATAGACGTTGATCTAAATTTTGATATCGTCGACGCATGCGCAATGAAAAATTATCAGTACAAAAAACCCTGAACGGGTTAAAAGCTTGTGACGCAGCACTTTATCTTATATATCTAAGAATTTTAAATTTGGGACTTAAAACTAATGATATCAAAATTTATGTGACGCTATGCTATTAATTAATATATACATATATTAAAATTTATTCATTAAGATTTTATCAATTACATCTTTCATAAATTCAAAATATGAATCTTAAAAGATATGATATCAAAATTTAAGTGACGCCTTGACGAGGCTTTAAACAATGTTTTAAAATTCCATTTATTTATTTATTGTCTAAATACATTTTCATATCTAAACAATACTTTTCATTTTCCAATACACTGTTAAATACATCACTTTCACTGAATATATATAATGCACTGAAATGTATTTATTTGAATAAATAGATTTATCTTTTGGGCTACGCTATCCAAAATCAAAAATAACATTTGAATAAATATTTTTTGCGTCATTGTATCCAAAGTAAGTTAAATAGATGCAAATAGATACAATGACGCAAAAACTATTTATTTAAATGTTATTTTTGATTTTGGATAGCGTAGCCCAAAAGATAAATCTATTTATTCAAATAAATACATTTCAGTGCATTATATATATTCAGTGAAAGTGATGTATTTAACAGTGTATTGGAAAATGAAAAGTATTGTTTAGATATGAAAATGTATTTAGACAATAAATAAATAAATGGAATTTTAAAACATTGTTTAAAGCCTCGTCAAGGCGTCACTTAAATTTTGATATCATATCTTTTAAGATTCATATTTTGAATTTATGAAAGATGTAATTGATAAAATCTTAATGAATAAATTTTAATATATGTATATATTAATTAATAGCATAGCGTCACATAAATTTTGATATCATTAGTTTTAAGTCCCAAATTTAAAATTCTTAGATATATAAGATAAAGTGCTGCGTCACAAGCTTTTAACCCGTTCAGGGTTTTTTGTACTGATATCAGTGCTTTTTTTAGGTTAATAATAAAAAGATAAAAACAAAAAATTAAAGACTAATGCAAAGAATTCATTTTCATGATTTCTGATCACCTTTAATTACCCCTCCCCCACCCACTTAAAAAAAGATATTTCATATTTTATTATTAATATATGCTGTGCTACTTGATTTCGTTAAAAACAACTCTGTAGTAAAGTACGTTAGTATAAGATAAGAAAGTAATGTACATTCAGCAGTGCATTTCTAAGAAAGGATTTCATAATCTATGCTGTATGTATCATTTCTCATTCTAGTTAACTATGTTTATTCTTTACACATGATGATGCATATACTGCAGATGGATTAAAATGATCAGGAATACAATATTCAGAATGTGCTGGAAAGTATTTCATAATCTATGCTGCGTGCATGATTCTTGTTAATTATGTTTCAACCTTTGTATAGGTTGGTAATATTGCAGATTGATTAAGACTATATCCGTTACTATATTCAGAATATGCTGGAAAGTGTTTAATAATCTATGGTGCACACAGGTTTTTCTTTCTTGTTAATTATGATTTGTTCTTTATATAGAGTGGTAAAATTACTGCAAATGGATTAAAATGATAGGTTTACAATAATGAAAATGTGTTGGAAAGGGTTTCATAATCTATACTGTATGTGTAACTTTTCATTCTTGTTAGTTTATTTATTTTTTGCTGTTTGCACAAAACATATATAAACTAACAGGGGGGGGAGATTTGGATGGGAAGATTACTGTACAAAGATGAAACTGATAGGTTTAAAGCATTCAGAATAAAATGGAAAGTACAGTAGACTCCCTCAAATCCGCAAACCAGAAATCCGCAACTCTCTAAAATCCGCACATACTTTATGGATGTAAACAATGAAACTTTCAGATTGGATATTTGGACAAAATGTGATTTTTTAAATTTTGTATCAATTCCATATATTTTTTAATTTTTAATTTTCTCAATAATACTCTATTCATGTTTTTTTTTTTTTTTTTCATGAAGGAAGAAAAATTAAAAAAAAAAAAATCAAGATATTGCTGATATCACTGGTAATCACAATTTTCTTACCAAATATATTTATGCATTAATCAAGATTTTTTGGTTACTAAGCCTGGCTAAACTTTAAAAAAAAATCCTTATTTTATGATTTTGATGTGAATTAGTAATGTACTTTTATGAGGCAAGTTTTGTTGAATAATTTTGGAAAAATATATTTAATTTTTATAATGAATATTTAATCATACACTATTGATCATTAACTTGATCTTTGCTTTTAATATTTTAATCATTTTGAAAATTATCTAAATTTTTATTATTTTATTACTTATTTTAACATTTTATTATATTGTAAGTATTCATTATAGTCCTGAATGCACTATTAATTGCACTCAAATTACTGTTTAAAAAACGTAAACAAAGCAATGACCAGAAATCTGCAAAATTCTAAAATCCGCACAACCTCTGGTCCCAAGCTGTGCGGATTTGAGGGAGTCTACTGTATATAAACATGTTAAAGGAAAATTTTTTACTCTCGTTAATTATGCTTTGTTTTTTTTGCACAGAATGGTAAAATTATTGTACATGAATGACAATAAGTTTACAATATTCAGAATGAGTCAGAAAATGCATCATAATCGATGCAGTATGCATGACTCTTCGTTCTTGTTAGTTATGTTTTGTGGGGTCATCAAGGCTTCTTGTTAGTTATGTAAGGGAGGGGGAGGAGTTTGTATCGGGTTTAAGATTTTATTAAAATTTCCATGCTCTAGTCTGTACGTATTTACATAATTTTTTTTCTAAAAATCTTGATTTGGTTAGATAATTGTTTTTGCTTTTTTTCGGGTTTGAATCTCGATTCAGTTTGACTTGAATTGGAATTTTCAGGTTCTTGCCGAGTTGCATTTCAAGTACTAGTTTTCAATTCTGGTCAGTGGATGGGGACAAAAATTTTTTATTTTACTTTTTTTTGGGGGGGGGGATTAGATTGGGTTTCAGGTTATTCTGATCGGGTTTGAGATAGACTTCTATTGGAATTTCCATGATCTGGTCAACATATCGACATAAATTGTTCTTTTTTTTCTAAAATCTCGATTTGATTAAATATTTTTTTTTTTTTTTTTGGGGGGGGGGGGTTGAATCTGGTTTCGGATTGACTTCAAATGGAATTTTCAGGTTCTTGTTGAGTTGCATTTCAAGTATATTATTTTGTCGCAGATAAATTGGGTTACAATTGGAATTTTTTTTTTTTTTTTGGGGGGGGGGGGGGTAGTGTTTGAACTGGGTTTAGGATAGATTTCAATTGAAATTCTTGTCAGTGTATGTGGACAGAAATTATTTGGTCTTTCTTGGACAGACTTGTGTTTCCATTGTTTTTTCCTTTTCGGGTTTGGATTAGGTTTCATGTTAACTTTCAGACATTTGTCAGTGTGTATCGGCAGAAAAAATTTTCTCTTTTCCGGATTAGGTTAAGGTTCGATGGAAATTTTTTTCAGGTTTCAATGAGGTTCAATTCAAATGGAATTTTCAAGTTCTGGTCAGGTTGCGCTTTAATGGAAAATATTTTGTCCTGTATAGATACTGGGCTCCGGTTGTATGGAATTTCCTTTTTCAGGTTCAGATTAGGTTTAAGATAGACTAATTGGAATTTCCAGATTTCTGATCACGCATATCTATGGAAATTAAGTTTTCTTTCCCAAATCGAGATATGGTTGGATAATTTTTTTTTTGGGGGGGGGGGGGATTTGAATCTGCTTTCGGTTTGACTTCAAATGTAATTTTCAGGTTCTTGTTCAGTTGCATTTCAATGTATTTTATTTTGCAGCAGATAGATTGAGTTACTCTTGGAGGGATTTTTTTCTTTCCAGTTTTGGATTGTATAGGATAGATTTCAATAGGAATTTTTCGATTCTAGTCAATGTATGTCAATGGAAATTATTTTGTCTTTCTTGGACAAATTTATCTTTCCATTAAATTTTTGTTGGTTTAGAATGGGTTTCAGGATAACTTGTAGGTTCTTGTTGGCAGACTTGTATAAAACCAAAAACTTTCTGCAAATTAATTTAATGTTGGGTGTAATTCGTATTTTTTGCGCAATTCATGGTCATCATTCATGTTTTTTATGCGATTTATGAATTTAATTTGCATTTTTGAGCAATTTATGACCATAATTCGCGATTTTTATGCGATTAATGAATGTAATTTACATTTTACATGATTTATGGACGTAATTTGCTATTTTTATGCAATTCATAGACAGAATTTGCGTTTTTTCAGCTTTCCGTTGACGAAATTTGTGTTTTTTAATCGATTTATTGACGTTATTTATGTTTTTATAGGATTTATGAATGTAATTTGCTTTTTTTACCAATTCTTGGACGTAATTTGCATTTTTTGTAATTTATGAACGTTATTAGTGTTTTTTTGCACGATTCATGGAAGTGATTCGCATTTTTTGAGTGATTTATGAATGTAATTCACGTTTTTATGCGTTTCATAGAAGTAATTTGTGTTTTTTGAGCGATTCATGAATGTAATTTGCGTTTTTTATGCAATTCATGAATGCAAAACACTATTCGCTATTTTTATGCGATTTATAGACGTAATTTGCGTTTCAGCTTTCTGCTGCCAAAATTCGTGTTTTTTGAGCGATTTATGAACATAATTCCCGTTTTACTACACAATTCATAGACATAATTTGTGTTTCTCATACAATTTCTGAACGTAATTCTCACTTTTTAAAAAACAGTTCATGGACGTAATTAACGTTTTGACGATTTGTGGACCCAATTCGCGTTTTTTAAACTATTCATGGGCATAATTCGCGATTTTTATGCGATTAATGAATGTAATTTACATTTTACATGATTCATGGATGTAATTTGCTATATTTATGCAATTCGTAGATATAATTTGCATTTTTTGAGCTTTCTGTCAACGAAATTTGTGTTTTTGATCAATTTATTGACGTTATTTGTGTTTTTATAGGATTTATGAATGTAATTCGCTTTTTTAACCAATTCTTGGACGTAATTCGCATTTTTTGCAATTTATGAACGTTATTCATGTTTTTTTGCATATTTTGAGTGATTTATAAACGTAATTCATGTTTTTATGCAATTCATGGATGTAATTTGCGTTTTTTGAGCGATTCATGAACTTAATTCACATTTTTTATGCAATTCATGAATCCAATTCGGTATTTTTATGCGTTTTATAGAGGTAATTTCCGTTTCAGATTTCTGCCGCCAAAATTCGTGTTTTTTGAGCGATTTATGAACATAATTCATGTTTTACTATACGATTCATAGACGTAATTGGCGTTTTTCATACAATTTATGAATATAATTCTCGCTTTTTTACATGATTCATGGACGTAATTCACATTTTAAGCAATTTCTGGACGTAATTCTAATTTTTTATGCAATTTGCTTTTTTTTTTAGCGATTCATGGATGTAGTTCACATTTTTTATGCGATTCATGCATGTAATTCACATTTTTATGCGATTCATGCATGGAACTCGTATTTTTTATGCGATTCATGGATTGAATTAATGTTTTTATTGCGGTCTTTGCACGGAATTCACGTTTTTCGCGTGGTATTTTGTTGAAATGTTGGGGTTTTTTACATGATTCTTTGTTGAGATACACTTTTTTTTTTTACGCAATTCTTTGTCGAAATAAATAAATAAAAATTGTTCCTTCATAAAATTTTCTGCACATGGCGTGCGTCTATATTATACAACTCTGCTTGTCAGTGTGTATTGTCAGAATTTTTTTTTTTTTTTTTTTTTTTTCAGATCGAATTAAGGTTTGCTAACCCATAGACTAATTGGAATTTTCAGATTTCTGACCACGCGTATCTATGGAAATTAAGTTTTCTTTCCCAAATCAAGATATGGTTGGATTTTTTTTTTTTTTTTTTTTTTTGGGGGGGGGGGGTTGAATCTGGTTTCGGTTTGATTTCAAATGTAATTTTCAGGTTCTTGTTCAGTTGCATTTCAATGTACTTTATTTTGCAGCAGATAGATTGAGTTACTCTTGGAGGGATTTTTTTCTTTCTGGTTTTGGAGTGTATAGGATAGATTTCAATAGGAATTTTTCGATTCTGGTCAATGTATGTCAATGGAAATTATTTTGTCTTTCTTGGACAAATTTATCTTTCCATTAAATTTTTGTTGGTTTAGAATGGGTTTCAGGATAACTTGTAGGTTCTTGTTGGCAGACTTGTATAAAACCAAAAACTTTCTGCAAATTAATTTAATGTTGGGTGTAATTCGCATTTTTTGCGCAATTCATGGTCATCATTCGTGTTTTTTATGCGATTTATGAATGTAATTTGCATTTTTGAGCAATTTATAAACATAATTCGCAATTTTTATGCGATTAATGAATGTAATTTACATTTTACATGATTTATGGACATAATTTGCTATTTTTATGCAATTCATAGACATAATTTACATTTTTTCAGCTTTCTGTCGACGAAATTTGTGTTTTTTGATCAATTTATTGACGTTATTTTTGTTTTTATAGGATTTATGAATGTAATTTGCTTTTTTTACACAACACTTGGACGTAATTCGCATTTTTTGCAATTTATGAATGTTATTCGTGTTTTTTTGCATGATTCATGGAAGTGATTCACATTTTTTGAGTGATTTATGAACATAATTCATATTTTTATGCAATTCATGGACGTAATTTGCATTTTTTGAGCGATTCATGAATGCAATTCGCGTTTTTTATGCAAATCATGAATGCAAAATGCTATTCCCTATTTTTATGCGATTTATAGACGTAATTTGCATTTTAGCTTTCTGCTGCCAAAATTCGTGTCTTTTGAGCGATTTATGAACATAATTCCCATTTTACTACACTATTCATAGACATAATTTGTGTTTCTCATACAATTTCTGAACGTAATTCTCACTTTTTAAAAAACAGTTCATGGACGTAATTAACGTTTTGACGATTTGTGGACCCAATTCGCGTTTTTTAAACTATTCATGGGCATAATTCGCGATTTTTATGCGATTAATGAATGTAATTTACATTTTACATGATTCATGGATGTAATTTGCTATATTTATGCAATTCGTAGATATAATTTGCATTTTTTGAGCTTTCTGTCAACGAAATTTGTGTTTTTGATCAATTTATTGACGTTATTTGTGTTTTTATAGGATTTATGAATGTAATTCGCTTTTTTAACCAATTCTTGGACGTAATTCGCATTTTTTGCAATTTATGAACGTTATTCATGTTTTTTTGCATATTTTGAGTGATTTATAAACGTAATTCATGTTTTTATGCAATTCATGGATGTAATTTGCGTTTTTTGAGCGATTCATGAACTTAATTCACATTTTTTATGCAATTCATGAATCCAATTCGGTATTTTTATGCGTTTTATAGAGGTAATTTCCGTTTCAGATTTCTGCCGCCAAAATTCGTGTTTTTTGAGCGATTTATGAACATAATTCATGTTTTACTATACGATTCATAGACGTAATTGGCGTTTTTCATACAATTTATGAATATAATTCTCGCTTTTTTACATGATTCATGGACGTAATTCACATTTTAAGCAATTTCTGGACGTAATTCTAATTTTTTATGCAATTTGCTTTTTTTTTTAGCGATTCATGGATGTAGTTCACATTTTTTATGCGATTCATGCATGTAATTCACATTTTTATGCGATTCATGCATGGAACTCGTATTTTTTATGCGATTCATGGATTGAATTAATGTTTTTATTGCGGTCTTTGCACGGAATTCACGTTTTTCGCGTGGTATTTTGTTGAAATGTTGGGGTTTTTTACATGATTCTTTGTTGAGATACACTTTTTTTTTTTTACGCAATTCTTTGTCGAAATAAATAAATAAAAATTGTTCCTTCATAAAATTTTCTGCACATGGCGTGCGTCTATATTATACAACTCTGCTTGTCAGTGTGTATTGTCAGAATTTTTTTTTTTTTTTTTTTTTTTTCAGATCGAATTAAGGTTTGCTAACCCATAGACTAATTGGAATTTTCAGATTTCTGACCACGCGTATCTATGGAAATTAAGTTTTCTTTCCCAAATCAAGATATGGTTGGATTTTTTTTTTTTTTTTTTTTTTTTTTGGGGGGGGGGGGGGGTTGAATCTGGTTTCGGTTTGATTTCAAATGTAATTTTCAGGTTCTTGTTCAGTTGCATTTCAATGTACTTTATTTTGCAGCAGATAGATTGAGTTACTCTTGGAGGGATTTTTTTCTTTCTGGTTTTGGAGTGTATAGGATAGATTTCAATAGGAATTTTTCGATTCTGGTCAATGTATGTCAATGGAAATTATTTTGTCTTTCTTGGACAAATTTATCTTTCCATTAAATTTTTGTTGGTTTAGAATGGGTTTCAGGATAACTTGTAGGTTCTTGTTGGCAGACTTGTATAAAACCAAAAACTTTCTGCAAATTAATTTAATGTTGGGTGTAATTCGCATTTTTTGCGCAATTCATGGTCATCATTCGTGTTTTTTATGCGATTTATGAATGTAATTTGCATTTTTGAGCAATTTATAAACATAATTCGCAATTTTTATGCGATTAATGAATGTAATTTACATTTTACATGATTTATGGACATAATTTGCTATTTTTATGCAATTCATAGACATAATTTACATTTTTTCAGCTTTCTGTCGACGAAATTTGTGTTTTTTGATCAATTTATTGACGTTATTTTTGTTTTTATAGGATTTATGAATGTAATTTGCTTTTTTTACACAACACTTGGACGTAATTCGCATTTTTTGCAATTTATGAATGTTATTCGTGTTTTTTTGCATGATTCATGGAAGTGATTCACATTTTTTGAGTGATTTATGAACATAATTCATATTTTTATGCAATTCATGGACGTAATTTGCATTTTTTGAGCGATTCATGAATGCAATTCGCGTTTTTTATGCAAATCATGAATGCAAAATGCTATTCCCTATTTTTATGCGATTTATAGACGTAATTTGCATTTTAGCTTTCTGCTGCCAAAATTCGTGTCTTTTGAGCGATTTATGAACATAATTCCCATTTTACTACACTATTCATAGACATAATTTGTGTTTTTCATACAATTTCTGAACGTAATTCTCACTTTTTAAAACAATTCATGGACGTAATTCACGTTTTGAGCGATTTGTGGACCCAATTCATGTTTTTTATGCAATTTGCTTTTTTTGAGCGATTCATGGACATAATTCGCGATTTTTATGCAATTAATGAATGTAATTTACATTTTACATGATTTATGGACATAATTTGTTATACTTATGCGATTCATAGACATAATTTGCATCTTTTGAGTTTTCTATCGACGAAATTTGCGTTTTTTGATCGATTTATTGACGTTATTTGTGTTTTTATAGGATTTATGAATGTAATTTGCTTTTTTTCACAAATTCTTGGACGTAATTCGCATTTTTTGTAATTTATGAACGTCCTTAATGTTTTTTTGCACGATTCATGGAAGTGATTCGCATTTTTTGAGTGATTTATGAATGTAATTCATGTTTTCATGGACGTAATGTGTTTTTTAAGCGATTCATGAATATAATTCGCGTTTTTTATGCAATTCATGAATGCAAAACACTATTTGCTATTTTTATGCGATTTATAGACGTAATTTGCGTTTCAGCTTTCTGCTGCCAAAATTCGTGTTTTTTGAGCAATTTATGAACATAATTCCCATTTTACTACACGATTCATAGACATAATTTGTGTTTTTCATACAATTTCTGAACGTAATTCTTACTTTTTAAAACAATTCATGGACGTAATTCACCTTTTGAGCGATTTGTGGACCCAATTCATATTTTTTATACAATTCGCTTTTTTTGAGCGATTCATGGACATAATTCACAATTTTTTTGCGATTAATGAATGTAATTTACATTTTACATGATTTATGGATGTAATTTACTATATTTATGCAATTCGTAGACGTAATTTGCATTTTTTGAGCTTTCTGTCGACGAAATTTGCGTTCTTTGATCGATTTATTGACGTTATTTGTGTTTTTATAGGATTTATGAATGTAATTCGCTTTTTTTACCAATTGCTGGACCTAATTCGCATTTTTTGCAATTTATGAATGTTATTAGTATTTTTTTGCACGATTCATGGAAGTGATTCGCATTTTTTGAGTGATTTATGAACTTAATTTATGTTTCAGCTTTCTGCTGCCAAAATTCGTGTTTTTTGAGCAATTCATGAACATAATTCCCATTTTACTACACGATTCATAGACATAATTTGTGTTTTTCATACAATTTCTGAACGTAATTCTCACTTTTTTAAACAATTCATGGACGTAATTCACGTTTTGAGCGATTTGTGGACCAATTCATGTTTTTTATGCAATTTGCTTTTTTTGAGCGATTCATGGACATAATTCGCAATTTTTATGCGATTAATGAATGTAATTTACATTTTACATGATTTATGGACGTAATTTGCTATACTTATGTGATTCATAGGCATAATATGCATCTTTTGAGCTTTTTATCGACGAAATTTGTGTTTTTTGATCGATTTATTGACATTATTTGTGTTTTTATAGGATTTATGAATGTAATTCGCTTTTTTTTACCAATTCTTGGACGTAATTGGCATTTTTTGCAATTTCTGAACGTTATTCGTGTTTTTTTGCACAATTCATGGAAGTGATTCGCATTTTTTGAGTGATTTATGAACGTAATTCACGTTTTTATGCAATTCAAGGATGTAATTTGCGTTTTTTGAGTGATTCATGAACGCAATTCACATTTTTTATGCAATTCATGAATGCAAATCGCTATTTTTATGCGTTTTATATAGGTAATTTCCGTTTCAACTTTTTGCTGCCAAAATTCGTGTTTTTTGAGCGATTTATGAACATAATTTATGTTTTACTACACGATTCATAGACGTAATTTGCATTTTTCATACAATTTATGAATATAATTCTCGCTTTTTTACATGATTCATGGACGTAATTCACATTAAGCAATTTGTGGACGTAATTCCCATTTTTTATGCAATTTGCTTTTTTTTTTTAGCGATTCATGGATGTAGTTCACAAAAACACCCCCTTGGCTGTGCCACTGACAACAAAATCTTATGTTAGTGCAAGGAATAATTTACTCATAGATATGAGAAAAAAGTTTTTGACAACAAACCAGAAAAAAGTACAATACAGGATTTTTACCTGGCATTCTCATAAAATTTTGAATATACCCTGCCTCCCCCCTCTAATTCATAAGTTTTCATACATTCTATATTATATTCCATATTAAGCTTGTCTAGTTTTTTTTTTTAATCAGAACGCATTATTAGCATTTTTCATTCAGGTAGAATTTATTTAGAATAGAATTGATAAAGAAAATGCACAAATTGAAAACCATCGAACAGACATGATAGAATCATTACGTATATTTCATGGTTTTAATAATCCACATGGATGTTTCTTGTTATGCCAATACAATCTTGCAATGTCTTAATATACAATGAATAAAGTCTGCAATAAAGTTAACCAGAGAATCTTGCAATGGATTTTTGCCGTCGCTTATTCAAATTTACTTAAGAGGAATCGAGTTAATGAAATGTTGTATAAATGTTACTTGTTAGCTTTATAGATTACTAGGTACTACTAGGTTATCCCGTCGACCAAAAAATTATCGCCAAACTATAAGATTAAATTCCAATAATGGATGATTGTGAATGTCACATTCAATGACATTAAATACAATTTGTATATTTAAAATGTCATTGATTTTTATTTCGACTTTTTATTAATATTTTACTAATTATTTGTTTTTTCATTATTTAAAATAAAAAAATATGTGATTATGTATAATTTGGCGAAATTGGTCGACGGAATAACAGTAGTAGCGATTACTAAAATATTTCAAATTGAAATAATTTATGAAACTGAAAATGTTTTAGCCAACATTTCACTTAAGTTTAAAATAAGCAATATATAGAAATTGTAAAGTCCATCAAGTGTGTGTAACTTGGGACCAGACATTGCAGAAATATAATGTGCTCATCTTTTGTTTACATTTTTAAAAAGAGTAATTTGAATGTAATAATGTACTAGAAATCATAATGAATGCTTATAATAGAGTATAATACAGTCAACTCTGTTAAATTCACAAAATGTATTATCTGCAAAACATGTTAAAATGTAAACATTGAAAAGTGTTTTAACACTTAAACTCAAAGATA
Source organism: Maratus speculifer (assembly GCA_964019185.1). Taxonomy (NCBI): domain Eukaryota; kingdom Metazoa; phylum Arthropoda; class Arachnida; order Araneae; family Salticidae; genus Maratus; species Maratus speculifer. The sequence goes on along the minus strand of OZ025297.1, from coordinate 173,298,315 downwards.
AAAGATATGCAATAATTTTATTTTCATGAAATGACAAATTTTAATAAAATAAACTGGGATTTAAGAAAATTCATGTATTTTGTACCCTGTATTTAAAAACAATACTTTAAGCAAGCCAGTAAGTTTCCGTTTATTAATTATGATTAATGCAAACCTATTCTTTGCTCAAGCAGCGAAAAAATTAAAAAAATAAACAAAATATATATAGAGGTAAAATTGTTTATCAAACAATACACATAAAAAGTTCCTTGGCGAAGGAGAGTAAACTGCATTTCACCCAAAATTACTGACAAAAAACAAAACAAAATGCAGTCCAGATTTTTAACTGGCATTCTCGTAAAATTTTGAATATATCCTGCCTCCACACTGTAATCCATAAGTCTTCAAAAATACAAGCAAATAACTTTACTGAAAAGTTACACATTCTGTATTAATTAATAATCCATTGCAAGATTCTCCGGTTAACTTTATTGCAGAGCTTATTCGTTGTATATTGACATTGCGAGATTCAATTGGCGTAACAAGAAACAACATGTGGATTATTAAAACCTGAAAATTACTTAATGATTCTATCTTGTCTGGTTTATATTTTTTAATTCGTGCATTTTCTATATCAATTTAATGGACATTATGTAAGAATATTACTACCTGAATGAAAAATGCTCCGTGTAACTTGCCGCGTTCGGGTTCGGATTCAAAACAAAACTAGACAAGTGGCGCCCCTAGGCGTATGAATACATGACTTTCCAACAACAAATAATTTAAAATAATTTTTGTTTGAAAACTTAAAAAAACAAATCATAAGTCGAAAGTATATTGAATATGTATAATTAAAAAATATTTTCCTATTTTAAAAAAGGATTCAAAATATTTTTTCCACAAAATGCAAAAATATCCAATGTAAGAAACGTAATATTTTCTTCTTACGAAAAATAAAGGCAATATAAATAGAAATTTGATTTAGTATATATTTATTGAATGTTTTAAAGCACATGATAAGATGTTTTTGTAGTTTAAAAAACATTTATTGCTTCGATTTGGGTGTTTTAACTGTGACCATTTAACTGTAAGGTTTTTCACTGCTGCTCAGTCTGCTAACCCATAGAATAACATGTAATCCGCGAGCTAATATAGTCGAATTTTCCAAGACCAATATATAACAAACAAGAGTTTTCCTAGAAACAAGGCAAGTCTTATTCCCTCTATCTTAAAGAGATTCATATTATATATAAGTTTTAATAAAATCTCCCAGCCCGTTTTCTAGATCTCATTATCAGGAACAAACACCATCGATTTCAGTTTAAAAATGGTTATCGAGATCTAAAAATATACGCACGTAGAAATGTAAAAATTATAGGATAGGATTAGACTGGGAATATAAGACTATATTAAAAAAATTGGAACATTCTGACCAATATTTGCTGAATTATTAGAAGGCGGCTTTTCCGATTTCCTTTGAAGTTGAGTTAGCTGTATATATGAAGTTCCGCATCTACCCTTATGACGATGGTAGGTTTTGACGATGGTAGGTTTAAAGCTGCGTCACTTGAAGGCTGCCGCCTTCTATGATTAAGTAAACGTGCTCATTTTCATACAATTTTTAATATTTTTTAATTCTGAAGACAGTGTTTTGTGTACAATGTTGTTTGTCATATTTTGAGAACAGAGCATTATTTGATATTAAGAACTCTGCTAATTATAACAAAAAAAAAAACTTGGAAAAAATTGAGACTGTTTTTATAAAAAAGCCTAATTCCTCTATGAGCATATATTATATACACATAAAATTGAACACAGTACATTACAATGATCCGTTTAATCATAATCTACAGTATGAGCGCTCTTGCTCTATTAGTTTTGACACGGTTTTGCAACGGATATTCGTTCTTTTTCAATTTGTTGACATTCCCCTATGCAGTTTCGGGAAAAAAAATCTTCACGGAAATGTATGACCTGTACTATTTTATTTACACGCTTGGAGTTTCAGGATAATTCCTTATGTATATTTCTAGATATTTAACAAAATGTCTTAAATCGCAAGTAGCCGGTCATATTTTGCCATATAGTGTATATACTCAATAGTCCTGATATAACCTGGAAGTGACACTAAAAAACAGCCTTTAAATTAATTTAAATGCTTTTACATTTAATAAAAGATCATCTAGCCTATTTTATAAATGCGTAAATATTGGAAGTATCGATATATAGACTTATGCATTTTCGGAGATTTTTTATAATAATTAGGGTTTTGTTCATCTGACGAAAGTCAGTATAAAAAAAAAAAAAAAAAAAAAAACTAAAGAAGTAGGTGAGTTGAAATTTTGTGTACTTACAGCTGAACATCTCTTGTCACACGACAAATCATAAAATTTTGAAAAAGTCTATTATTTTAATTAAAATGTTATTTTTAATATTATCAATTCATTTTTTCTTTCTTGTTTTTTCTATTCCAAATGTTGCTAAAAGTTTAAATAGATTTAAATTTAGTTTTTTATCCTTTACTTTTAAAAGAAATGGATTATTTCTGTTGCCACAATTACAAAATTGGTATTAAAAATTACAAAAAAAATAATAACTCCAAAATAAATTGAGATTCAGTTCTTAAACAAATTGCATTTAAAAGTATATTTTTCCCAATATGATGGTGTTAAAGTTGTAAATGTACGCTATTTAGAAATCTAAATATTTGCAGTAGCTTAAATTTAAGAATTGAAATTTAATTTCTTCCTGTTGTTCCACGTAAGTTTAAACAAAAATTATTATATATGTAGTATAAATCAATGGATTAAAACAATCACGTGAAAAACACGCCTATTTGTTTCTTTTTTATATTACATCATATGTATCACCTATTTTGACACGTAAAGTGAAATATTTTTTTATTTATTCAATTATTACTCATTTAAATTATTTGCCGCTTCTGGTGACCAATTTGGTCTCTCTTAAATTTATGCTACGCTTTGCAATATTTTACTTTTATTCTTTTATTTTTTTACTTTCATTTTATTATAATTTTATTTACTTGCGCACCATCACTAAATCGGCAGATTCGGATAGAGAAATAAACAAATCTATGCAATCAAGGTTGCATGCATAGGGGAAGAATTCAATATTTTATTGTGGTTGCCGCGATTGGTGAAGAAATCCCAAAATAGCGCCAAAAATCGTTTTTCGTTAGTTAATTTAACGCTAAAGTGTTTTATAGGAGATATTAAACGAAACCCTCTGTGCGATCTGCAATCACAATTTTCCACTTGTGTTAAACTGGTTTTTGTAATGTCATGTAAAATATGTCATAGGATTGAGGAGGTTATATAAAAAAATACCTTATAGAGGAATCATCAATTTAATATCATAAAGGATGATCCCTTTTATTTTCCACCAGTCTATAATAAAATTAAGCGAGGATGTTTAATAAAATTCTTTCACCGTTTGTGACAATTCAAAATGCAATCACACGAAAGAATTCATTTTACTTATCTAAAAAGAAAACAAAACCAATGCCAATATTAATTTCTTAAATCACTCACACTCGTGAGATAAAAAAAGTAATTCAAAGGAAAATAAAAACCATAGTAACGATATGCATTTAACAGATGAAATAAATTATTGCAATAGCAGCGAGTTGTGTTTAATAAATAAAATTATTTATTATAGCGGCGTTTACCAAAGACGTATGTTTTAAAAAATAAATATTAATTTAGCATCTCCTAACAGCAGCGGTACCCCGTAGCCGTGTCGTTATCCTCAGGAAGAGGGTCGGTCAGCGAGTCCACTTTATGTATCTACCTTCCGCTGGTAACGGGCTGGAGGTTCACCGTATAATGAGGGGATGCTCTGTGCCAGTGTCAGGGATAAAGTCTTTATTAGACTTAGTTTTGCGTGTCGATATGGTAACTGGAAGTTTGAGAGCGTAATTGTGAGGACTGTGTAGTGCATCCACCTAACTTTTATTCAACCAAATTCCGAGCTGATTTGTCTAGATTTCTTGTAGATGCTTTCAACAAGAATGGTTATAGTCGTGGAAAATTTTCGGGTATGATTAATGTCGACTTACCATCCTTGCCTAGTCACAATTCGATGGCTTAAGGACACTCGTTCCCAAAGACTAAAACAAGTTTGAGGCAACGTAGGGGGGGGGGGGGCTACATTTTGGCGAGAACACGTCGCTCCTCCTTCGAAATAAGATGTGAAGAGCTGCGGACTTGTGTAAACACCGGACCTTCCAACCCCATACCAAGCTTGTCTTGGCCACCAAGAGAAACCTTTAAATTCGATCACTTCTTGCTAACGGCATCTTTAGGTGTTAGGGTTTAGACGAGCTTGCACTGATTCTTCGTCAAAAGATGGAATCCGTCGGGGCAGGTGTGGCGGTGAGAAGAACCATTTCTCCCATGCGCAATATCATCTGTGTCATCTGGAGAGAGTTTTTCATAGTTACGATATTGCTCGTGACCTCTGCATGATCCGAGCATCCGGACAACAAATGTTGTACCTCAAAGTTATACAATCTCCTTTACATCAGAAAAAGAGATCGGATCCTTCACTAAAGCGAAGCAGCTTCAATACTCTTCTTCATTGGTTTTGCAAGCCGCTCCTTCATGATCCGATCATCCGGACGGTCAATTGGTAGTGTGTCGTGGGTAGATAAACTGATTAACAACGGGAAAGGGATCGTATTCTTCACTAAAAAAATCGTTTTTTCTGTCGTAAAGGAAAGATTTTCCATGTTTCTTTGGGTTACGTTTGTGACATGTTGTCTGGACATCCGAATGGGCCATAAGTAGGGCTTTGAAAACACCATCACACTGTAAGGTGGCAAGGTACTTCACCTCCGAGCTAGGTGATATCTATGCTGACATAGAGAAAGTTTTATTTACTCTTACGGGATACGATAGAAACAATTTCTACTCCCATCTGTTGCCATATTTGTTCTTAGATTATCATGGCATAGGATTTGGAATGTTTCCGTAAAGCAAATCCACTTCAAGAATAAGTGGAATTGGCTCATGGGCACACTTCTTTATATGTGTTAGATTCCTGTGGTCGCTGGGATGAACTGGGGGAGAAAATCAAGCGATGGGGCCACTTGGCTATTTTTGGGCTCTATAGATTTGCTCTGTTTTTGATCGAGCACCTATTTTTTAATATCAAGTTGTCTGACTACGCTTGGCGGTGCTTTCTTTTGACTAAAATGCTTGTGAAGGCTAATCTTCAGATCATCTGAATTTGTTCTCAAGGGCCTCAAAGAAACATAACCGGGCAATCCATTCCTATAATTAACAAATTCTTTCTCTCACGCTTAACTATATATGTCATGTATTTGCAGACTTGGTGTACTGTGGAATGGACTGTCTGTCATTGCCTTGGCAAATGATAGCATCCTGAAATAAACCTTAAATGTGTATGATTTTACTGATTTGTAAGTACAGTGAAGCACCTTTTATAAGTTTTTCAAGGAACCATGGAAAAAAAAAGTATAAATGAAAAAACGTATAAACGAAATTCACAAAAGTAGGAACATATCCGTAACTACCAACAATAAAAAAAAAATCAGATATAAATTTAAACAAATTGAAATACAAGAGGTATCTAATACAAAACTTCTTATTTCAGATTTAATTTACAACTTACCACTATTCATAATCATTCGTCATGTACAAAATATTTTGTTACTTTACGTTGTCCGGAATTTTTGGAATGCACGTTAAAAAGTTCATTATTCACAGTTAAAAGTGCCATCTTAACATTATCATTCAAATCACTGCTAATGTGTTATTCTTGCATGGTGTTAAAACCCGCAAAAGCTTGTTGAAAACTTGGCAGTGGCTTTTCAGTGCGTTTATCTTCTTCTTCACAACTAGCTTTCTCATTTACGATGATTTTAAAGACTGTTAGAAGAGAACATGTTGCAAGTTCCGAATCGCATTTCACATAATCCTCAAATGTAGAAAACGCACTTAAATTTGACGAGTTTTCTGGTGGAGCAAATTGTTCAGTTTAGGCGTTTTCAATTGGATTGACATCCCCTGCAGCTAAATTTCTGGCAAATGCGAAGCAGTTTTTATCGTTTTGTGTAAAACGTTTTGCCAAACCATCATTATTAAAGTCATAGCTTATAAGATGTTCACGTTTTTAAAATTTTCGTGGTCTAAACTGGTATAGCTGTTTTCGCTAAAACTTTTCGATAATGTTATTTTAGGGTTTTTATGACTTCTAAATCTCGTGGTTGCAAATTTTGATACAATTTGCAAGGAAGAATTTGACAGCTATGTTTTTTAGAAAGTCCTTATCAGGTGGATGAGCTGGGCACTGATCAATGAATAAAATGATTCGCCGCTTCTGTTTTCGCACTGTATCATCTAATTCTTTTAACCAATCGGTAAAGAAAGGCATCGTAATCCATGATTTATTTTTTTCGCCAGGTAGGTAATGTTTTCACATTTTTGAAGCATCAGGACTTTTTTGATTTGCCAATATTCAAAGGTGGCAATTTTTCTGATCCATCTACATTCGCACCCAATAGCACTGTTAAACGCAATTTACCCTTTTTTCTACCATGATACGTATCTGATTTAATTGCAAGAGTTTTAGATGACAAAAAATTATAAAATAAACAGGTTTCATCTGCGTTGAAAATGTCTTTTTGTCCATATCCCTTTATCAGATCTGTCAATTGGTTTTGAATCCAATCATCCACTGTTTCGCACTCAACATCTCCAGACTCTCCTCTTACAGTTTTTCCTGTTATGCCTTTTCTTAGTTTAAACTTGTAAAGCCATCCTGAAGAAAATGATGCATCGCACAGCGCATCCAGCTTCTTCAAAATTTCTCGTGCTTTTTCCATAAGCAAAGAACCACTAAAGGGAATTTTTACACTACGACGCGGATTAAACCACTGTAAAAGAAAATTTTCAACATCAGCAAACTTTCCGCTGATGTTGATTAAGATTTTTTTTTCGAAGTACTACATCTAATTGTAAGATGGCTTTGATCGATGATCTTACGCTTATAAATTAGCGTGTTTATTGTATCTATTATATAAAACGATATTTGTTTTATTTTCTAACCTAAATATGTTGCCGCCTGTTGATTTTTGTAAGCTAACTTGGAATTTTAGTTTAACTGCTGCGGGAGTGAACTCTTTCTTCCGCGACCCTGCATTCGATCCGAATATTTAACTTTCTAGAGGAGTGGGTACTGGACATATAAAGGACTCACAACTATAATATACTAAATCTATTTTGAAAAAAAAAAATAGATGAGATAGCTCATTTTGAAAGTGCATAATATACAGGGTGGTCATAAAAAAACCTTGCCGATATGTGGAGCTCTAGTGGCCAGTCTGTTCAACCGATCGAGGTGAAATTTAAGATATAGTTATTCAGAGATATGAGCTCGAGATTCTCTGAACGATAACAAAATGGTGCTCACGGTTACGGTTATATTTACAGAAACTCGAAATTTTGGTAACACCCATTTTTTTAATCGCAAAATGCTCAGCGCATGCGAAAACCCTAAAAAGTGTTGAAACCGTACGTGTATAGCAAGAAACGGACACGTTTTGCACGCACAAAAAATTGTTCTGCGATTCCTCCCCCCCCCCCCTATAAAAAACACGATTGGGACGCAAAAAGTAAATTTGCATATAACACGGAGTCAGTACACTAATCTCTGATTGCAACACAGATCGGAGAAAACTTTTATTTGATTACACATTTTCCACATGGGTGCCATCACAAGCAATTACACATTGCATATGGTGCCGACTCTGGACAATACAGCCGAACGTTACATCACATGAGGGATGTTTGCAATCTCACGTTTGCTAGAATCTTTCAAATCCGGCAAAGTCTGAGGATTGCACATGTATACTCTAGATTTTAGATATCCCCAGAACCTGAAATTCATAGGAGTGAGGTCGGGGGGATCGCGAAGGCCATTGACGTTACCAGTTAAAGTGAAATGTGCCTCGTCCGTTCATAATATGTGAAGAGGTCGATCATTAGCTCCATCATATTGGATAAGAAATTCATTAACAAAGTCTATATGTTGTTGATGGTCCCTCACTTCCAACATCTAGACGCGCTGATACCGGTAAAGAGACATGCGGATTACAGAGCGCAGTAACTTTAAGACCATTGATTTGGTATATCAAATACACGATATGCATCTTTTGTAGTTTGCATGCCTTTTGTAGATTGCAGACTATCACAGGTGAGCCAATTCCTTCGAATTTCATTACTAAATCACGAAGAGCTTGTAAACTGCATAGGCCACGTATTTGGCGATAGTTTCGACGGTAAACGCGCCAGGTTTTCGCAGCATTCATCTCATTTTGATAACAGTTTTACCAACTCGACACGAACGAAAGTCATTTTGTTGGCATCTGCGAGCTCCGACTGAAGACCTAACATTCCCACCCTACTTTTTATCCGTTTTCTACGCTGACTATCTGGCAAACAATGTTTCGTGATTATTATTTCGTCTCTGTCATATTCAAATTTTCTTCGTGCGCCTGGGTCGTGTTTTTTTGGGGACATTCATACAGCTGATTTTGTGCGAGCATAACGTGTCCATTTATTGCAATAACCATACCGTTCTAACGCTCTTTAGGGTTTTTCCCATGCGCTGAGTATATTGTGATGAAAAAAGATGAGTGTTGCTATTGGAAAATTTCGAGTTTCTCTAACTATAACCGTAACCGTGAGCGCCATTTTGTTGCCGTTCACAGAATCTCGACCTTATACCTCTGAATAGCTATACTTAAAATTTCACCTCGATCGACTAAACGGACTGGCCGCTAGAGCTCCATATATCGGCAAAGTTTTTTATGACCACCCTGTATATTGTATCCATTCCCAAAATGTTTATTTTGTTAACTAATTTTGTTTCTATATTTTGTGTTTCAAGTGTCATCCGTTTTCATACATGGTTTAATATAGGAGTTTTTAAAACAGATTTCTTTCATGTTCTAAATGAGTTAACGCATCTTTTTTTTTTCTTTTTTTTTCCAAAATGGGCTTTGTTTATTGTGGTTGTACACCTTTCATATTAAAAAAAAAATCTTTCCAATTAAAGCTATGAATGGAGTTGCCTGATTTTACATGTTATGCTTTAAGTTCTCACCAATAGTTCACGAGAAAAACGTGTCAATTTTGCGGAATTTATTCTGCGAGTTCAACGAGCAAAAGATGAATATTTATAAGATTTTATTTATTTTAAAATACTTATCATTCTATAATTGTCATAAGATTAAACAGAATTCTCTATAGTTTTGACCAACGCGTCTATCTCAGTATCCCTTATTTTGTCATAGTTTTCCACCGCACTAAATCAAAATTTAATGATTAATAATACTTGAATGTTAAAATAAAGTATTTAAATAAATAATTCGATTAATTTAACTATATCTTCTATTTCTATTAATTTATCAGATTTTTTTGATGTAAAAATTTAATAATTTAACTATTTAGATTTTAAAGAAATACTTCAAGAATTAGATTTATTTCCCATCAAGGTAACGAATAAAACCTAGCTTTTCCTCGTATAAAAATTCTCAAAATATGTTATCTGATTGATAAAAATTACTTAATTGTTTTAATACATATTTTCAATAATATTTTTAATTGATGACTATTCTAATTACAATAATTTTCTTTGCGACTCAAAAAAGTGAAGTGAAATATTATCCTGTATATATACATATATATATATATATTTATAAGAGAGAGAGAGAGAGAGAGAATACTTATTTAATGAATTAATTGATTAATAGTAATTTTCATCATCCATTTATCTATACGAAGCTTTCATGCGTGATATTTTCTCTTTGAAATATTTAATAATTTCTTCCAATTGCACCCTTAAAGAAATAATTTTATAATGAGTTTTATCGACTAATATAATTATATTTTTCAACTTTTTAGACGATAACGTCATTGGAGTGTAAAATATTCATAGATGCGTAAGATCTCTATTAAATTTGTATATGAGAATGATTTTAATTTAAATTTTTTAACAGTATCAGAAAGGAAAATACCTCCGTATATGGGTAGCAAAAATACAATAGTCTTTAATTGCAAATTTTATTTAAAAAATTAATTAAATTTAAATAAAAAATTTGCGTTAATAATTTAGAACTTTACATACGACAAAAAAATCATGCGTCCAAAGATTTTGAAATACTTCCCAGCATATATCCAGAATATTGTACATCAATAATTGTAAGAAAAAAAATATGTGCATGATATATATTCTGTATATCATCTATAAAATATTATTTATGCTATATCGTATAATAAAAGTTAATCTAATTTTACTAATTGTATAGTTAAATGTCCCGCTCAGTGATATCTGTCAATAAATGGAAATGAGTTCCGTATGTCTTGTGTATCAATACATTTGATGTGTAAAATTGAAACACACCAAATATTGTAAAAAAGTTAAATTATATTGTTTTTCGATGAGTACCCTTACTGTTTGAATATGATCTATTGTGCTGAATTCATTTTTGAATGTTTCATGGTATCTTCGTTGAGCTTAATCTACAGCTAACTCAAGTTTTGAGGTTAAATCTTTGTTCAAAATTATATAATCAAAGACAGTATGCTGATTGGACAATGGTTTTTAATGTTTTAAATTCCCGTTTTTGTAAAACAGCATTATCAAGACATCATTACCGTCTTCTGATACACGTGATATTTTTAGACAGTGGGGAAAAATGTAAGGCGAGTATTTTTACAAATCCCCCCTTATTTGCTGATAAAGTCAGCTGTAATTCTATTTTCGTAAGAGCATGTATTTATTTAATATTAGTCATCTAATGGATTGTAAAACATCATTTGTCGTCACTGATACTACAGCACTGATGTTTTTGTTATGTTCTCTATTTGATAAAGTAGATATAGATTTCATTTTCATCTTCACATTTACATAGATTGTTACAGGAGTTAGCGACAATATGTACTATTTAATTATTAATTTTGGTGATTGTTCAAGCAGCTTTCTTTTATGGAAATTTATATCCATGGTTATAAAAGATTCCGACAATGTACTATTTCATTATTCATTTTGGTGATCAATATTTGGGAATCAGCCTTCTTTGGTGCAAAAATACTTTTTTCTTCAGATTATTTTCGACTTTAGTTCTGTTGTAGAACATTCTTAGACAAAATAACAATTAAATTTTATAATATCATTTTAACCCTTTTTCTACTATTTCACATAATTTGGCATAGACACATCTCTTGGTTTTTGCTCGTATTTCTTAATTTTAATTTTTTTGCGCTTGTGCATTAAACGTTTTTTTTCTTTATCGTATTTTCCTTATCTGCCTTACATGTGATTTTCCGGCTAAGGCTTCCTTGTAAATTCTTGTAGATTTTTTATTAGTTTCTTGTAGACTAATATGACATCTCTATCTTCTTCTAAAATTGATTGAAGTTTTTGAAAAAGGTTTTCAAGCTCAAAGTTAAATTTACTTTTTGCTTGTGGAGATTTATAATATCAACTTATTTCTTTGAGTGTCGCGAAAACTTTTCATTTTACTATTTAACAGATTTAACAGCAGTTTACATTTACCCAACTTCTGATTTCTTTTTGTATTGAATTTTTTTCAGAACGCTGCAGTCCTGAATAAAATGTTTTATTAATTATCAAGATGTAGCCAATTTAACTTGGTGCATTCGCACAACGACAAGTCTTGTGTTTGTGGATTTTACATTGAAACTAAATTCTTGTTTTACATCTGTTTATATTTTTTAAACTCAATCAGTCCGTTTCCTCTTTTATTACACATTCCACAGCTAGGATTTCTAATGAAATCGCCTTTCATTTTTTTCCACAATTCTGAAATTCCATTCACATTAATTTTGTGTAGCGTTTTCCTTTTCGATGCATTGAAGCTACTTCTTCATAGAAATGCTCAATTTCTTCATGAATATAACTTATTGCTGGTGCATGAGCTAGAGAAATTTGCACTTTGTGACTGCTTGACACCTCTATACCTAAGCTTGATATTCTGATACACTGTCATTTCCTACTATGTGCTTCTTTCACAATTGGTAAGCCAAAAATCCTATGTCACTTGTCTTTCTGTCTTACACGTCTCTGAAGTATAATACATATTCACTGGCAAGATCAATCTTTTCTTAAACTTTAGTTCACATAATCCTAGGATGTCCTAGTAGTTTGTTTCTTATTTTCTTACAAATTACTGCAAACGGTTTTTTTTCTTTAATATTCACACTCAGTTATACGTAACCAAGTTAGTCAACATACGGTTTTCAAGCCAATCTCGGAGGATCTTTGCACCATTTGTCTTCACATCTCTCCAATCGGTGCCGTGACCATGCAATTGGTTAGGAATTGGGGAACGTGATTTATTTTTGGTAATTCATTTTAAAATAAGAGGATAGTTTGCCAGCCTTCTCCACGCTTCTCAAACTAATTGGAGTAACTCGATCAGCGTCCTTCCCCTTGTACGACGCAAGGGTACTAACATGTAGCATCGCTAGAATATGTAAAATGAATATTATATGTTTGTTTCCTGTAGATTACTTTTTGTCCTCCTCAAAGGCATTTACATTGCCTTCTCTTGGTTAATAATTAGAGGCTATTAAAGATATATTATGATATATATATATAAATTTATTGATGACGATTTTAATGATATGTAATGTAGCAAGATTTATCTGGTACATTACAAGTTTTTTAAACCTTAAAAGGAAAGATGAACTTGCCACTTAGTAACAAATAAATAGTTTAGACATTTTTGGGACATTCTTTTTACATTACCGTATCAAAAGTCAACTCTAAGGAAAAAATCACTACCTAATGCAAACAATTCTTAATTCGACCAAAACAATACATTTCTGGTACAAAATAGATTATGACACTCATCACTGAGATTTTCAAATCATTTCTTTAAAAAACGAATGCCTGCAGTATCATTACAATATGTATATTTAAATATAAATAAAAATAATTTATGCTTAATTTTCAACAAAAATAACAAAATCTATTTTAAAAATGTAAACTAGTCTCTTTAAAAAAAAAATGAATTAAAATACTGATTTCTGTAATCGAAAATGTGGACAAGGTGCCTTGGTTCTTTTCCGTAAAACCCATCTATTGCAACACTTTTAAAGTGTATCAAAATAGAATGTTGTATGAAAAAACACTCTAGAAGGTAAGAAACAATCCTTCAATATCTGTTTTATTTTTGCGAAAAAATACCAATCACCGCAATCAAAATCAATCAGTTTAGATTTTTGACTGAGAACGTTTTCAAAATTATTTATTTGTAATATTTTCTTTAACTTAACGTAAATAAACATAAGTATTTATTGCTTACAAATTAATTATCTAATTTTGAGAAACAAAACGCCTAAATTTCCAAACATATCTCACAAAACGTTTAATTATACTAAATAAAACCATCTTCGCTACTTAAATTTATCCTAAAAAACATTTCAATACTTCTATTTTTTTCGTTTTATGATTTTTTAAAACATTAAATTATGTATAGAACAAATGTTTAATTCATATGATTATTTTTACACGGTTCAAAACTCTCAGATATTATACTTCAGTAGAAAAAATTTCAAAAACAATCTTTAGCCAGATATTTTTTTAGAAAAACTCTTTTTTTGTTGTTACATCATTCCTTATTTCTATATTTATAACAATTTCTAATGAAACAAATAAACATTTTTATTTTAATTTCAAAATAATGAATAATTTAAAGTAAATTATTTAAATTTTAAATTAAAAAATCATCTCTTTATTTAACCAGTGAAATTAAGCCAATTTTTCTGTAAAAGGATATAAGACATTTATTGAATATGTTCCTTTTTGTCACAGCCATAATACAATTACAGTGAAAACAATACTCTTCTTGTCATTCCTTATTTCTCCGCAATCGCTTTTTTATAACTTCTGTGTTTTGAATTAATGAATAGCAATGTAAGCTTTCTTCAAAACATTTAGGATATAACATTCAGTTAATTTTTCAGTTGTCATTTTTCATTTCAATCATCACCTAAAAATCAATATCGAATGTTTCAGTTTTAGTTTAGTTTTATACTAATAAGTAAGAATACAGTGTATTAAAAAAAATCTAAGAATTTTTTTCAGGATGAAATATAGAATTAAAATAACATAATGCAGCAAAGTATAGAAGTCCGTTTTCATTAATGACAACTTTGTTGTGAAATATTTTACATTTATAATTCATTTTTATTATTAATCTGCTTATATATATGGATTCTATTTATAGAGAGTTGACAGGGAGAAACACGGTTAAAAAGGTGTAAAAAACAGTATTTTATTAAAGAGAAATTAGAGTTCATTAATCCCTCGTTATTGGATTTATCTTTTTAGAACAAAATACTAGTAGTTACCTCTTTTAAAGACTTTGTTTTTTCCTCACTACCTACCACCCTGCTTTATTTTAACCCCTTATTTATCCCTCCCGGAATATTCACGGGCTGCAAAATTTACCACTTTTATTCATAATTGTTTGATTCCCACCATTCTATAAAATAGTGTAATTTTCTTTTTCTGGTATAATTTTTCTTGTCATTAAATAAGATAAATATATATTATTCAAAAATGTGGTGGCAATAATTAATCTTAACTTTTAAATCATATTTTAATGGGATCGTTAAGCGGTTAATACAATTTGAGAAGATTTTGGCAAGAGAAATGGAATACTTTAGAATGTGTTTTTATGCAAAATGCACAACGAAATACTGAATATAAATTGCCGCATTACTTATTGGCAGCTACTTTTTTAAGAAAAATTTATCAAAAAAAAAAAGCAGAATTTTACCATTTGGTAATTTTGGCATATAATGCGAATAAAACGCCCTAATTATGTACCTTTGTTTAACCTCCTGACTGCCGCTGGCTGAATTTTTTCGCACACTAACCTGCAGGTTTCACAGCAGTATAAGCAATATTTAAATTAATATAATTCTACAAATAAAACCCAGTTCTGAAAAATTAAGTTAGGATTAATACTCTCGAAGATTATGCACCTATACATAATAAAATATTTTGTATCAGGTTCGAAAAAAATCTTTTTTTTAATATTTTTAATAAATTACCGAGAAAACAACATTACAATTTTACCCTTTTGCCGGGCAGTCAGGGGGTTAAATATTTGGAAAAGTAAAATATTAGGAAATATGTAAAAATATTAGGAAAAGTAAAATACAGTTATTTTGTTTCTAAGAATTGACAATTATATTTATGTCATATTAAACATTGTTTTCTTGAAATCTGTAACAATAAATGAACATATTCAGCACCTTATCCAGATTTTTGATTTATGCCTAATAGAAAATATTAAATTAAAACTATCTAAATGTACTTTTGCTCAAAAACAAATCAATTTTCTAGGGTATGAAATCCAAAATGGAACTTTAACTCCAGCTAATACTAATATAGAAACTATTAAAAAAATAAAACTCCCTACTAATATTAATGATTTACAAAGATTTCTTCGCTCTATAAATGTGTATCATAAACTTCTTGACTAATATGCTGAAATTAGACCCCTCCTAAATAAATTACTTAAGAAAGATACTATTTGAGAATGGAATTCTGATTGTCAAAACTCTTTTCAAAAATTAAAAGATGCCCTCATTGCTTATCCCATTTTAAAGATTTATGACCCCAAATTACCCCTACACATGTTTGTTGATGCTTCTCAGGTGGCGGTAGGTGCAGTTCTCAAACAACCCGACAATAACAACTTTTTACATCCTATTGCTTTTTTCTCTACATGATTGAGAAGTTATGAGAAAAATTATTTCATTCCAGAAATAGAGTGTCTTGCCATCATTGATACTTTAGATAAATTTTATCATTATTTTCATGGTGTACAATTGAAAAACCATACTAATCATGTATCTTTTGTTTGGTTAAAAAATGTCAAACATTTGAGAGGTAAATTATTTAGGTGGTCATTGAAGTTGAGTACGTTCGATTATAAAATTGAGTACTTAAAGGGGGGATCTACAAATGTCGAAGCCGACATGCTATCCAGAAAACCTATTTCTCATTTTTGTAAACCTCTTACTTTTCTTCTTGACGTTAAAGAGATTATTGAGATGCAAGAGAGAGAAAATGTGTGTGGTTCAAACTATATAAATGACAATGCACAGATTATTGTTAAAAAGAAATATTTCGCAATAATACTCCCGCTCTTTTTTCAGAAAACAATCAAAAGATTATTACTAACTTAAATAAAAAAAGTTAAAAGAACTTCAGCTGTTCAAATATTAATACATTATGAAACTGAGAATAAAAGTATGTTCCATAAAGTTAGAATTAAAAACTCAGGGAATGCAAAATGGCGTATTTTTTTTTATTTAATTAATTATAAATTGCATGAAATTCATATACATATTCTATTTCGAATATTAAGTTTATAATTAAATGTATATATATATATATATATATATATATATATATATATATATATATATATATATATATATATATATATATATAATTAAAACTGATATATTAACTCAATTCACATACCATAATTAATTTACTAAAAAAAATACATAAACTGTGAATATATATATATACACATATTACAAATTTAAATTTTCTTTTCGCCAAAATTAACCTTATAATATATAGATTTCTTTTTAATAATACTCCGTATTTATTGCAACTTATTAAATTAAAATCCTGTTATTAGATCTAATCCATTAATCTTTATAGAAATGATATAAATTCTTAATTTGCCTTAAAAAACATTTATTCCAATATGCGTAATTTAAAAATGGCTCTAAATTAAAAATATTCTTAATTAAACTTTATTCATTAAAATTCCTAATATAATTCCCTTTTCCCTGTTTTTAGAAACCTTTTTTTTAAGAAAGTCTTATTAAATTTATTACAAAATTATACTTTTCAAAAATATCATTATTTTTATTTTTTTTCTTCACGTTTGATATTTATTTCGTATCAATAAAATCATTTCTGCTATTTTTTGTCTCGAATTATCGTCTTCATAATATGTTCGGATTTTGATTTCGATTATAAATTAGTTAAATAATAATCTTTAAAAATAAAATTATCGTTTTGCAGACGATTCGAGGCCGCTATTTTTAAAACCTCGGCGCCAGACATAAAATTCTGTTTACATAAATGAGTCGTGGTTAGAGATTATCGGAAATTCTAAAAACTTTTTTTTTACTTACGTGAGGAGGTCAGAGGTAAATGGACGTTTTTATTCGATGTTTCGAGTTTCAGCAACTTGCAAAAACTACGTTTTTTGTTTTTGATGGAATGCTTGTTCCGAAGAGAACATTTTCCGTTCTATAAGACTGCATTTTAATAAACTATTTTGGAGCAGCCTATGTGAAGTTTAATGAAGCTTCTACATTTATTTATGATTTTTTTTCCTCGCTTGCCATGACTTCTGTGCTATAAAACGGTGAAACCGGCGATGATGCTTCTGGCTCCTAACTTCAAAATTTTTAGTACTACAATTACGCAAAACAATCATCACTTTGTGACCATAATTTTTGGAGATAATAATAAAATTTTTAAAACATACTACAAAGTTAAAAGCTCTGAACTTTGAAAATTTCTAATTCAAAAACTTATCATCCAAATGACGTCAAATTTCGTTTATAAGAATAGTTTAAAAATAAGATTTAAGATATATTATTAATATTTGATGCTGCTTGTGAAAAAAAAAATGTTCGTTCGGATTTCATTTGTAGATGGTCGTCTAAACAAATTTATATAGTTAGTAGACTTTACAACAAGCAGGAAACAGTTGGGAACAGATTTTTTCCCATTTGAATAAAATGAAACAATGCCAGATTTTAAGATGGACAATAATTGTGAGTTTTCGAATAATGATAGCTATTATGGAACAAGCAAATCATGAGCAATGAAAAAAAAATCGAAAATTTTTCAATCGAAGTGGTTCACATTCGACTGAGTTCGTCTGTGATTTTCGCCACCCATATTACTTTTCCGTAACCCTAGCTGGCCGGCCACGTATAACTGTGTTGGGAACCTTAGTCTATTAACTACAATGGAAATTTCAATTTAATTAGGGTTTGGTAAGAAATTTGTTCAATAATCAACACACTGCTTGTTTTTCATGATAAAAGAATTGAAATTAAGCATCAAATGTATAGTTAATGTAGGTTGAAGAGAGTTTCACTCTCTGTTTCGAGCAGCCATTTGGAAATGAAAAATGAAAGATACAGATTCAATATAGAAAACATGAACAGTAAAGGATTAAAGAAAGTCGCACACAAGTGGCAGATTTTAAGCCCAGAAAAGGTGAGTGTACGCTCAATATAAAAGCCAAGGGAATTATTCAGTATAACTCCTTGAGGGACAAGCAACAATGTCTCTGTAATATTTTAATCTCTCCGGTATAACAAAAAATTTAATTTTAAGATAAGAAAACGCTATTTTTCTACATTTTGACCCCAAAGTTAAAGAATATATTTTTCTTAATTTTGTGTTATGAATTTTATTTCAATTAGGGGGATAAAATGCTTACCACTGGCCTACAACGGGTAAACCACTTACAGTTGAATGTAAGCTTTTGATTATTTTGGTACATTTAACGAAATCTCTCCAAAATCAATACACAAAATAATCAGAAGAACTGTACCTAATCATCACAATTTTTTTTTTCAATCGATTTCTCTTTTACATAAATGAAAATCGCGACCATTCGGAATTTTATATATTTTTTGTATGTCAGAAATTGATCTTATGTTTATCGAACATTTCATTTGGATATTTTTATGATTTACTCTGTATAAAATTTTTATTAATAAATTTTAAGACAGAAATTCTGTTACTTGAAAACATTAGGTGGATAAAAAAAAAATAATATTTTTTATAAAAAAAATTAAATTTATACTTTTTTTTTTTTTTTTTTTTTTTTTTTTTTTTTTTTTTTTACAATTTATAAAAATACCTTTTATTAATCAGACGAATAAAAAGCAAATTAACTTTGTTTAAACAGGCTCATTAATTTATAGCGAATCAAGCTATTTACCTAAGTTATTTCGAAAATAAAACGTTAAATTATTGGATGATAAGCGTAAACATGATTTCATTTTAACACACCTTGTAAAAACAAAATAATCTGAAATATAATCTAAAACGCTATGTTATTAACATGAAGCTATTATGTATAATAATACACAAACTTTCTTGGTTGCAACAAACTTTCCCCTCGAGAAATGAGAAAATTGAAAGTAGAACAAGAACACGACGTGGAATTAATTAAGCACGTAATGAAACAAATTTGTAAGTTAAAATTTTGCTTTTCTTGCTATATTTATTGCGAAACAAACAAGTAGGTTATCTGCGTACTCATATTTATCTGAGTAGCACTAATAGTTAGGGATTTAATTTCTGAATCTAATATTTTAAATTTTTTAATGTGTTACTATAGGTTATAACATTGCGTGAAAAGATTGTGTTTACTATAATTGAACATGTTAAACAAAGTAAAACATTTTAAATCCCTTTCAATATACATGTTATATCTACTAGATCTTTACAATATGCATGTAATAAATAATATATTTATTCCGTTTCAAAAGTCTCTGAAATGTTTACTACTCCTCTAATTTGGTCTAAGGGGAAATTAAGTAATTTCTCGTGTATTTGTAGGAAATAAAAGAAATGACAAAAAAAAGTTTCGCAAGACAGCAATAAATTATATCTAAAAGCAATAAATTCCTCATTCATGTAAAAAAAAAAAAAAAAAAAAAAAAAAAAAAAAAATCACTACCCATTTTAAGCGAAAATTCGGATTCATTTGCTCTTAATCACATTTTTTTTCAATTTACATATTTTAAATTTTGATTAAAGAGTAGAAAACTTAATTAAGTTTTGAACTAAGTTTTGTTTTGAAGCATGTAGAGTCAATGGTAGAACCTGTCTAACATCACAGAGAATTACTTTTCCTTCAAAAGAAGCATTGTTATTCGTAATGTCTCGCAGAAGTCGATCCACGTACAATAATGCATATGCATTGGTTCCGCATGCTTCATCCCATATAATTAGTCATGCAGACTTAATGTCAGATTTATCCTTGCTGTGGATATTTAGAGATCATATAGAAATCTTATCAGGGTATAAATGTTATTTATGCAATATTATTCTACATGACTTGTATATCCACTGTCCAAGGACATCAAATTTTCAAAATAAAATAATTACTTATCGGAATCTTATAAAAAGTATCAGCAATTATTATATTTTTATTATGTTCCAAATAACCGTTTTGATTTCTTTTAATCGAAGTAACGTACGTTAAAAAGAATTACTTGTAAATCGACTTGTAATCAAAGCTCTTAATGATATGTATAATAGGGTGGGCCGAAAAAAGCTTTTTTTCGATTTTCGATTATGGCGGGTGCGGAAAAGTGGCCACTGGTGGCACTCAGTTCATACAAAAAAATTGAGATTTTTTGGACATTTCCTTACCCTGCCGCAAACGGCTTCAAGTTTTGCAAAAATGCTCATTTTTGAAGTTTTTTCGAAAAAAATTAAAAAATGTTAAATTAAATTTATTTTGGTTTTATTTACTTGAAAAGGCGTATTTAATGTACTAAATATTTAAATAAGATCTTATCATGCATTATTTAATATCTATGTGTATTATAACTTAGGCTATTTTTATAGCTTTTTCGCGTATAACAGGCAAAAGTTGTATTTGTTTGAATCTATCGTTAGTTTCTATATTATTTATGTCCCTTGGTCTTCTTTATATTTTTTCTATGTGTCAAACGTTATATGTTTGGGGAACAGACAGCAGTATACTTCAAAAACAAATCTAGAAGGTGAGAAAGTGGCGAAGCAAGACTCTAAGCGAGCGCAATGACTCATCTCAATACTCAGGGAGTGAAGGATGAAATAGTTGAGAGCCAAAATGCGATAAAGGATTCTTATTATTTATCCTTGCTCAGTTACCTGCAACATTTGTTCAGTGTTAACGTGAAACTCTTTTGTAGTGATATACAGTGATTTTTGGGTCGTTTAATGTGCCATTATAGTGTTTTGTGCGTTTTATTACAACAAGCTTAGAAATAGCTAGTATAAAGGGCCATGACAATGCAAAGACACGCGATAGCGTGAAAAGTAACTTTTTGTGGGAATCATGCATATTGAAAGAATTGCAATTGCCAACTTATGCTGATAATCATGCGCCATTTCTACTAGTTGCTTCACCATGTAGAAGTTGTGACAGCAGAGAATACGAATCTCGTCATCCATAAAAACAAAGCCAGAAGAGAGAAATAGAAACTTGGAAAAAAGATACAGGCAGAAGAAGTTATTGAAAGAAGGAAAATTAAAAGCATATTTTTTGATGGTAGAAAGGATAAAAATTTATTCAGAGGAAAAAAAAGAACAAGCGGCACCGCCGAAGGAAAGGCGAGGAACACATCACCGTGTTGTTTGAACCTGGTTAGGAATACTCGGGTCACTTGATACCTCGTTCCAGTCACGGAAAAGAAATAGCAAAATCATTATACAATCTGCCAAGTCACTACAAGTTAGACTTTTCTGAACTGACGAGGTGTCAAAATAATGTAACGAGGTATCAAGTGACCCAAGTATTCGTAACCAGGTTCAAACAACACGGTGATGTGTACCTCGCTTTTCTCTCGACGCTGCCGCTTGTTATTTCTCTTCCTCTTAATATACTTTTATTCTTTCTACCATCAAAAAATATGCTTTTAATTTTCCTTCTTTCAATAACTTCTTCTGCCTGTATCTTCTTTCCAAGTTTCTATTTCTTTCTTCTGACTTTGTTTTTATTGATGACGAGATTCGTATCCTCTGCTGTCACAACTTGTACATGGTAAAACAACCAGTAGTAGTGGCGCGTGATTATCAGCTTAAGTTGGCGATTGCAATTCTTTCAATAAGCATGATACCCCCCAAAAAGTTACTTTTCACGCTATCGCGTGTCTTTGCATTGTCATGGCCCTTTATACTAGCCATTTCTGAGTTTGTTGTAATAAAACACACAAAACACTATAATGGTACATTAAACGACCCAAAAAGCACTGTATATCACTACAAAAGGGTTTCACGTTAATACTGAACAAATGTTGCAGGTAACTGAGCAAGGATAAATAATAAGAATTCTTTATCGCATTTTGGCTCTCAACTATTTCATCCTTCACTCCCTGAGTATTGCGATGAGTCATTGCGCTCGCTTAGAGTCTTGCTTCACCACTTTCTCACCTTCCAGATTTGTTTTTGAAGTATACTGCTGTCTGTTCCCCAAATATATAACGTTTTACACATAGAAAAAAATATAAAGAAGACCAAGGGACATAAATAATATAGAAACTAACAATCGATTCAAACAAATACAACTTTTGCCTATTATACGCGAAAAAGCTATAAAAATAGCCTAAGTTATAATACACATATAGATATTAAATAAAGCATGATCAGATCTTATTTAAACGTTTGGTACATTAAATATGCTTTTTCAAGTAAATACAACCAAAATAAATTTAATTTAACATTTTTTAATTTTTTCGAAAAAAGTTCGAAAATGAGCATTTTTGCAAAACATGAAGCCGTTTGCGGCAGGGAACGTAAATGTGTAAAAAATCTCAAATTTTTTGTATGAATTGAGTGCCACCAGTGGCCACTTTTCCGAACCCGCCATAATCGAAAATCGAAAAAAAGTTTTTTTCGGCCCACCCTAATGTATAATGCTTATATAGACAACAGGAACTACCGAGCGAAATAAATAATTTCACTTTCTTAAACTTGGGATAGCACACTTTCGGCACAGATGTCACATATAAACCATGTTGGTGCAATTTTTTTCTTTGCAAATTTTGTGAAATCTTTCGTTTTTAATATTGCTATAAGTATAAAAGACGTAAATTTTCCATGTTGGTGGAAAAAAGTACGGGCCAGGATTCGAACCAGAAATGTATTGGCTGAAGCCGCCAATGCTCTTTCAACTGAGCCATCCCGAACACGCACACTGGCAGACTTTTTCACCCAAATAACTTCAACAATCATATAATCTGTTCTTACACTATGGATCAGTTCA
The DNA here is from genome assembly GCA_964019185.1 of Maratus speculifer. NCBI lineage: Eukaryota > Metazoa > Arthropoda > Arachnida > Araneae > Salticidae > Maratus > Maratus speculifer. The sequence goes on along the minus strand of OZ025297.1, from coordinate 173,275,211 downwards.
ACAGAATAAATCGAAGGTCAATATATGGAAACTGCAGAATACGCTGCATACGAAATTATACTAGATTAATTTATGACACCATTAGATCATTGGCGGCCTCAACAATACATCCCTGGTTCGAATCCTGGCCCGGACTTTTTTCATTCACATGGAAAATTTACGTCACTTATAAATAATTTATCGATTGATAAATCGTGTCATAAATTAATCTAGTATTGCTATAAGTGTTAATACATGCTATTTATTGTGATATTTATATTTATTATTGTGTTTCTGATTTATAGTTCTTTATTTATTGCTTCAATTTGTTTTTTTTTTAATAAATAGATGAAACAACATAACCGAGTTAAAAATGTGAAGCATAAAATTGCCATTTTGTTACAATCGCGCCAATGTAGTGCGTATATGACATCTGTGTCTATCTTTCCATGATGGAGTAAACAAACAATAAAAAAAATAATTCAAAAGCACTATATTCCGTCTAACTTGAGTAACCAATCTTTTTTAATGCGATTTCCAAAATCTGAAGCATTATTTAAATATCAATTTGCTTATGAAAGTAAATATCATACCTCAGAAGGTGAATTTAAAAATATATTTGCACAACTTGTTATTTCCTCGTTTAAATATCACTTGTAAACTGCACAATAAATGCAATAATTTTTTTTAACTATTGGAAAATAGTTTTGTCCTCGGTAGAGAATTGGGAAACCTGAAGTATATCTGAATGTTTTCATTGGTTGAATTCCGCAAATTATTTCATTTAATTTCAATTTATAAGTTTTCTGATTGGTCTATGTTTAATGTCCAAAAATGGAATACTTTTGCTTTTTATTTTATTCGTTTTCCGATTAGTCCATGCTTATTGTCTAGAAATGAATTACTTCTGTTGCCACGATGACAAAAAAAGTATTAAAAATTACAAAAAATTAATAACTCAATGACAAATTTAGATACAAATTTCAAACAAGTTGCATTTAAAAGAAAAATTTTTTCTGTATGTGACGGTGTAAAAATTAAAAATGTGCAATGTTTAGAAATTTAAAAAAAACATTACCGAAAATTGTTCAACTGAAATTTCATTTAATATTAGCTTATAACTGGCCCAGAAATATCAACGTGACTCTAAATGTCCAGGCATATTAATAGGACTCTGTTATTACGTAAGCTACGTTGTGATCATCATAAAAATGATGTTATAATTGTTTTTTAAACATAGAAATTATTTATAAGGCTAAAATATAGTCTTTGAATACATTACTTTACAAATAGTCGCTGTAATTTGTTAAATTACAATTTTTTTAATGGGAGTGTGGGGGGGGGGGGTACGATGGAAACATGGAGTTACTAAACTGCTTAACCGGCCCACTACACGTTTATAATGCTGTTCATTTGCATCGAATTTATTTATTGGTTTTAATACTTTCTTTCCAATATAACATCATTTACACCATCAGAAACATTCATCATTTCTGAAATAAATGCGTGATTTACGCAGTTATTTAAAAATTATTTAGTTTCATAAAAAATTTATTATAAATAAATAGAAATGATGTAGTTTTTAGAAATGTTTTCATTTTTGCATACCAACGATCTTCAAGCCTATTTAAATGCAGGAATGAGAGTCAGTCTTCCCTCACATATGTTGATTGCTGACACATCTCTGACAAAAAATATTACAATCATTGAGAAAATTTATCTGGTTTCAAATGACGGAATTTCTCCACTAGAAACTATTCGCTTCAGATATTAATATTTGTCATAGCGTATTTTCTGTTATTTGACCCTGATAGAGTACTTAATATTATTTCTGAGTAAATAATAATTGTACTGTACCGCAATTAGTGTATAATTATACACAAACACTTCATTATAGTTATAATTTTTTAAACTACATATTTTTTTTCTTTTAAATGCAATGACACATTCATCTCTATTTTTTCTTATTTATTTATTAGCTTATAAAAATGAAGCGCGCATATTACCATTTTTACTTTCAAGACAATTTTACCATTATTCTTTATAAGAAGAAAGTATTGGATTCGTAAAAATGTTCCACTTCCGGTTTCGAATGTATTTACATGTTTTATGGGGTCAGGGATATTAAAAAGCATGTTTTTACAAAATGCCGGCGTGTGAGTCCGTAACTTTGTCTGACTCCCTGTATGTGACACAAATATTGTAGGCACTCTATCTCAGAAACTAATACACGGAATTTAATAAAAAATTATATTCAGGTAGTCCCCGATATAAATTGTTGCTGATAGGTTTTTTGTGTAAATGACTTAACAGGTAGCACTACTATGCAGCCTTTTTGTACGATTTTCGATAATTCTCAATCTCCAGACCTAATGCAAAAATTTTCATCAAACTTTACATTCAATTAGTCTTTGATATGACTTGATATTTTCTATATTTTGGTGTAAATCGTTCAACAGATGAAGCTACTCAGTGGCATTTTTTAGATTTCCGGAATGACTCTATTTCATAAATTAATGCATAGATATTCATCAAACTTCAGATACAGTTAGTCCTTAATATTACTTGGTGTTGTTTACTTATTAATATTAATGCAAACCTCTGAAAAGATGGCGCTGCTTTGCGACATTTTTTACGATTTCCGCAATAGCTCTATCTGAAGAACTAATGCATGTATTTTCATCATATTTATATTCAGTTAGATGTTGTTATAATTTGTCGCAAATTTGGATTCAGTGTAAATCACTTTTGAAATGGCGCTGTATGCTGCAGTTTGCATGACTTACGTGATTTTAGCGATAGTCATATCTCATGAAATAATGCGTGGAATTTCATATCACAGTTCACATAATGTACAAAATGCAATTTAATTTTCGCTTTATGATTGCACTTTTTGAAATATTAAAACGTATGAAAAAGTTTTGCAACTGACATATCCGACTAATTTAAACATTAACGACGTTTTGTCAGTTTGGCAACAGAAATATGATTGAAATACGACTTTTTAAAAAAAGAGATATTTCTATATCATTAAACTATGGAGTAATTGTTATTGTTAGAGTGCTCCAACAGAAAATATAATTGTAACAGAAAACAAGAAAAAAGTACTATTTCAATAATATTAAACTATGAAAGAGATTCAGAATAGGAATAAATAGCGGTCTGATTTGTTTTAGCTTGACAGGGGTATATCCCTCATTCAAAAATGTATGTATAACAAATATCATCCAAATTGGTCAAAAATTAAATATTTGTATAAGGAATGTGCACATAGAGATTTGCTTTTATATATACATATAGATTTTTAATTTCAAAGTCGTGTATAGAATTGATTCACATTAGTGTCGATCGGTATACTTCGATTGTTGTAGAGAGAATGGAAATAATGGGAGTTATTTTATCATTACAGTGTTATTTTCAAATTACATTAAAAAATACCTTTTCAATAACCTTTGAACAGAAAATGGCATCGTGATTTAAATTGAGGAATCTTTACCACCAAACATGTTACATTTCAACATTTTTTTTTTTTTTAAATTCCGTTGATATTGAGATTGAGAGGATCATGTCAAAGCCATGTCATGTAAGTGAAAATCATGTCATGCTACAATCGAAATAATTATTTTATCCTTCTATAGTAAAAAAAAACTAGCCTTAAAAGGAATGACTCCTGGAATGATGCTGATGTGGAAGATTTCCGGAACTAACGAATCCGGGTTGTCCACTCCTTCCATGAGTCGAATAGACAAATCAGGAAAGGGCTCCGTATATGCATCGCCATATGGGTTACCATAAAGAGAGGAAAGGTTACCATCGCCAACAATCGCCAAGTTTGTCGCCAACTTGGCGATATATCGCCAAATTTGGCGACCAAAATTAGTTGTCAAAAGTGACGCCAACTTGGCGATAACTGTAATATTTCGCCAAATTTTTAATTTCTTTACAACACCAGTCGTTTGATACATCATTTGCGAGGTTTCTTGTGTGTTATCCCCCATTCTGCTCCCCAGGGGGGACACATTTTTAATTTCTTTACAACACCAGTCGTGTTACACAAGATTTGAAAGGTCTGCAACTGCTTATTCATATTATGCATGCCTTGTGTGTCACCCCCACACTCTGCTCTCCCCAGGGGGGGTCACATTTTTAATTTCTTTACAACACCAGTTGTGTGACACATCATTTGAAAGGTCTGCAACTGCTTATTCATATTATGGATGTGTTGTGTGTCATCCCCCACTCTGCCCTCCGGGGGGCACATTTTTTATTTCTTTACAACACCAATTGTGTGACACATCATTTGAGAGGTCTGCAACTACTTATTCATATTATGGCTATCTTGTGTGTAACCCCCCCCCCCTCTGCCCTCAGAGGGGACGCATTTTGTAATTTCTTTGCAACACCAATTGTGTGACACATCATTTGAAAGGTCTGCAACTGTTTATTCATTTTATGGATGTCTTGTGTGTCACCCCCACTCTGCCCCCCCCAAGGGACACATTTTTAATTTCTTTACAACACCAGTCGTGTGACGTATCATTCGAGAGGTCTGCAGCTGCTTATTCATATTATGAATTTCTTTTGTGTCGCCTCCCACTCTGACCCCCAGGGGGGCACATTTTTAATTTCTTTACAACACCAGTCGTGTGACACATCATTTGAAAGGTCTACAACTGCTTATTCATACCATGGGGTATTGGCGAGCGCAGCAAGCAGGGGTAGCCAATAATTTGGAATCGCGAAGCGATTACGCGGGGGGTTGGCGAGCATAGCGAACAGGGGGGCGGGGCCCCCCTAGTTTAATAAAAATAAGTAATTTGCTACGAATAAGTTTCTGTATTTGACTGGTATTTATATTAGACGTTTATGTAATGGTTGCAAAAGTTTACACTCAAAATTGTGACTAGAAAATGTGAGATCAAATTAGGGAATATATTTAAAAATAATTTAATGCATGTTAAAATATTTTTAAAACGGTGAATATGAATATCAAAGCTATTCCTGTAAATTATGAAATGATGAAAAATATGATATTTAATCGATTTTGTTGAAAGTAAAAAATATAACTGTGTCATAGTGGTACGATGTTTATTGATTTTTTATTGATTTATTCCAAAGATCAAATTCTCAATTAATAACTTTATAATTTCCTTAACCTTATTGAACGTTACTGATTGCGTACAGCTATAATATATAATTTTTAAATAATTTCAAGCGTTAGAGTTAAACTACACTAGTTATAAATAATATTTGTTTTAAGAATTAGTCAATAAAATATAAAATTAATAACTTATTGTAATTATTTATTTTTTATTTATTAACCATTTGAAAATTAGCTGTTGTTTTTGGTCGAGATCGGGCATTGTGGTTTCCGTATTTATTTATTTTATTTTTAAATCTTTCATGACGTCCATGATCCTTTGGCTTTTCTTTTTTTGAATTCCGTGATCCATCGGCTTTTCTTGTCTTGTTGCGGATCTCTGAAAAGGCTAGGTTACGAAATTCCAACATAGTAAAAAAGCAGAAGGGCTTCTGGCGGGGGCTAGGTTGAGAAGGATGAAGGGATCAAAAGTCGTAGCCAGACAGGTTAGCACACTGTAAAAAAAATCTGCAAAGGTACTAAACCTTTTCTAGGAAACTGAGATTCCAAGAAATTTTCCTGTAACGGTAACAGCAAAAATTCAAGTTTCAGAATCGATTACATGAATTTTTCCTGTTATCGTTACATGAAAAATTCTTGGAATCCCAGTTTCCTAGAAAATGTTTGGTACCTTCACAGATTTTTTTTTTTTTTTTTTTTTTATAGTGCAGGAAAAATTTATTGTGTTGGAACTGCCGGGGTCAGAAGGGGGGGAGGGGTAATTGCTGTGGTGTGCAGAGTAACCGCAACTGCGTCAAGCTTGTTATTGTTCAACCATTGACTGATCATTTGCATTGGATAAACTCGAATGAGAATCCAGTATACTTAAATCAGGTAAACTTTCGCTGTCAGATTGATTGTGACATGTCAAATTGATTAGAATTACATTTTCCAAATAGTTGTTATAATTTGTTAAAATATTAATATTAATATTGTTAGTTTTATAAATCCGGTCAACCATCCGGTTTTCTTTTTAACATTCTTTCATTTGTCAAATTCGGTGGGTTTCGACTTGTAAATCAATAAAATCAGATGCTATACAGAAATAATAAATTTCAGTATGAACGAATTTAACGAAATACATTTATCATATGAGGTTTGACAATATTTTTACAGCCATTAAATCTAAATAAAGTAAATTTCCGCCTGGAAGACAAAAGGAGTTTCACCTTTTTGAGCAATTTTCTTTGATAAATGGATACATTATAAATGTCTGGAAGAAAAATCTAAGATCAATAGTTACTTATAAAGAGAGAAAATTTATTGTCAGGAAATCGCTCATTTTTTATCGATTATTACATCATTCACGAAGAAAATGCTTAAAGATATGCGTTAGAAAAGGGCGGATTTAACAATAATTTGAATGGATTGTTCAATATGTAATTTTGAATAAACGTGACAATGAATAAATTAGGAAAATAAAAACATTAAATGAGAAATTTCCTTTAATAATAAATGAAGCAAGCTTTCTATTTGAACTTTCATCGAAAATCCGTTATGTATGTAAAGTTTTATTTTAACATAATGTTGAATTATTAAACACTTTATACATTTATTGCAATATTTTGCCATCTTTTTCTTTTTGTTTACTATTATGTCTCCAAACTTCTACAAAATTTCTTCATACTATTTTCTATTATTTAAATTATTTTTATTTTCTGTAGTGTACGTTGTTTTGAAAAATATAAGAAAAAGAGAATTGCGTACTATTTAACCACGGTTATTGTAACACCGGTTGACGAAATGCCAAGCCCATTTCATTTACATTCTAGGAAGAATAGCCTCTTCGGCAAAAATACCTTATGAGATCTGTGTCCAAACAAACGTTGTTCAATATTGTTTTGATTTTCTTTTCAAAGTAAATATTATTTTTAATTAAAAGATTTACCGTAAATCTCCATAAGAAATTTTCCTTGTACTGCTGACAAAGAAGTAAGTATTAAAAAAGAATAGTAAGTTAAAGTAATATTGTAAATAATTAAAAGAGAAAAACAACGAGAATTATTTATGATCATTCCATCTTCAATAATAATACATTTCCAAAATTCCATGGATATTATTCAAGATTAATTTTTACATTTCTTGCATAATTAAAAAACTTATTAAAAATATCCACAATACATAAAATGATATTATAATGTTACTTTTTTCCCTATGTAAAATCGAATTGTAAATCTTACTCTACTTTAAATGTACTGTAAATGAAAGCGAATTGTAATGCAGGTAGTTCCCCATTTCACCATACCCATACAGATGAATTTACGGTGCTTCCGGTATTAGTGCATGGGAAATATCTGAGAAATACTTGGAATGCGCATGCGTTATCCAGAAGCCAGATTGTTACTATAAAGAAGGCTTCTGGCTGTGTCAGTCGATGGAAACAGTTTTCAGATATCCGATAGTATCGTAAATGCTCCTGTTAGAATACTAAATCAGTACAAAAAACCCTGAACGGGTTAAAAGCTTGTGACGCAGCACTTTATCTTATATATCTAAGAATTTTAAATTTGGGACTTAAAACTAATGATATCAAAATTTATGTGACGCTATGCTATTAATTAATATATACATATATTAAAATTTATTCATTAAGATTTTATCAATTACATCTTTCATAAATTCAAAATATGAATCTTAAAAGATATGATATCAGAATTTAAGTGACGCCTTGACGAGGCTTTAAACAATGTTTTAAAATTCCATTTATTTATTTATTGTCTAAATACATTTTCATATCTAAACAATACTTTTCATTTTCCAATACACTGTTAAATACATCACTTTCACTGAATATATATAATGCACTGAAATGTATTTATTTGAATAAATAGATTTATCTTTTGGGCTACGCTATCCAAAATCAAAAATAACATTTGAATAAATATTTTTTGCGTCATTGTATCCAAAGTAAGTTAAATAGATGCAAATAGATACAATGACGCAAAAACTATTTATTTAAATGTTATTTTTGATTTTGGATAGCGTAGTCCAAAAGATAAATCTATTTATTCAAATAAATACATTTCAGTGCATTATATATATTCAGTGAAAGTGATGTATTTAACAGTGTATTGGAAAATGAAAAGTATTGTTTAGATATGAAAATGTATTTAGACAATAAATAAATAAATGGAATTTTAAAACATTGTTTAAAGCCTCGTCAAGGCGTCACTTAAATTTTGATATCATATCTTTTAAGATTCATATTTTGAATTTATGAAAGATGTAATTGATAAAATCTTAATGAATAAATTTTAATATATGTATATATTAATTAATAGCATAGCGTCACATAAATTTTGATATCATTAGTTTTAAGTCCCAAATTTAAAATTCTTAGATATATAAGATAAAGTGCTGCGTCACAAGCTTTTAACCCGTTCAGGGTTTTTTGTACTGATATCAGTGCTTTTTTTAGGTTAATAATAAAAAGATAAAAACAAAAAATTAAAGACTAATGCAAAGAATTCATTTTCATGATTTCTGATCACCTTTAATTACCCCTCCCCCACCCACTTAAAAAAAGATATTTCATATTTTATTATTAATATATGCTGTGCTACTTGGTTTCGTTAAAAACAACTCTGTAGTAAAGTACGTTAGTATAAGATAAGAAAGTAATGTACATTCAGCAGTGCATTTCTAAGAAAGGATTTCATAATCTATGCTGTATGTATCATTTCTCATTCTAGTTAACTATGTTTATTCTTTACACATGATGATGCATATACTGCAGATGGATTAAAATGATCAGGAATACAATATTCAGAATGTGCTGGAAAGTATTTCATAATCTATGCTGCGTGCATGATTCTTGTTAATTATGTTTCAACCTTTGTATAGGTTGGTAATATTGCAGATTGATTAAGACTATATCCGTTACAATATTCAGAATATGCTGGAAAGTGTTTAATAATCTATGGTGCACACAGGTTTTTCTTTCTTGTTAATTATGATTTGTTCTTTATATAGAGTGGTAAAATTACTGCAAATGGATTAAAATGATAGGTTTACAATAATGAAAATGTGTTGGAAAGGGTTTCATAATCTATACTGTATGTGTAACTTTTCATTCTTGTTAGTTTATTTATTTTTTGCTGTTTGCACAAAACATATATAAACTAACAGGGGGGGGGGAGATTTGGATGGGAAGATTACTGTACAAAGATGAAACTGATAGGTTTAAAGCATTCAGAATAAAATGGAAAGTACAGTAGACTCCCTCAAATCCGCAAACCAGAAATCCGCAACTCTCTAAAATCCGCACATACTTTATGGATGTAAACAATGAAACTTTCAGATTGGATATTTGGACAAAATGTGATTTTTTAAATTTTGTATCAATTCCATATATTTTTTAATTTTTAATTTTCTCAATAATACTCTATTCATGTTTTTTTTTTTTTTTTTTTTTTTTCATGAAGGAAGAAAAATTAAAAAAAAAAATCAAGATATTGCTGATATCACTGGTAATCACAATTTTCTTACCAAATATATTTATGCATTAATCAAGATTTTTTGGTTACTAAGCCTGGCTAAACTTTAAAAAAAAATCCTTATTTTATGATTTTGATGTGAATTAGTAATGTACTTTTATGAGGCAAGTTTTGTTGAATAATTTTGGAAAAATATATTTAATTTTTATAATGAATATTTAATCATACACTATTGATCATTAACTTGATCTTTGCTTTTAATATTTTAATCATTTTGAAAATTATCTAAATTTTTATTATTTTATTACTTATTTTAACATTTTATTATATTGTAAGTATTCATTATAGTCCTGAATGCACTATTAATTGCACTCAAATTACTGTTTAAAAAACGTAAACAAAGCAATGACCAGAAATCTGCAAAATTCTAAAATCCGCACAACCTCTGGTCCCAAGCTGTGCGGATTTGAGGGAGTCTACTGTATATAAACATGTTAAAGGAAAATTTTTTACTCTCGTTAATTATGCTTTGTTTTTTTGCACAGAATGGTAAAATTATTGTACATGAATGACAATAAGTTTACAATATTCAGAATGAGTCAGAAAATGCATCATAATCGATGCAGTATGCATGACTCTTCGTTCTTGTTAGTTATGTTTTGTGGGGTCATCAAGGCTTCTTGTTAGTTATGTAAGGGAGGGGGAGGAGTTTGTATCGGGTTTAAGATTTTATTAAAATTTCCATGCTCTAGTCTGTACGTATTTACATAATTTTTTTTTCTAAAAATCTTGATTTGGTTAGATAATTGTTTTTGTTTTTTTTCGGGTTTGAATCTCGATTCAGTTTGACTTGAATTGGAATTTTCAGGTTCTTGCCGAGTTGCATTTCAAGTACTAGTTTTCAATTCTGGTCAGTGGATGGGGACAAAAATTACTTTGTCTTTCTTGAACAGATTTTTATTTCCTAATTTTTTTATTTTACTTTTTTTTTGGGGGGGGGGGGATTAGATTGGGTTTCAGGTTATTCTGATCGGGTTTGAGATAGACTTCTATTGGAATTTCCATGATCTGGTCAATACATATCGACATAAATTGTTCTTTTTTTTTCTAAAATCTCGATTTGATTAAATATTTTTTTTTTTTTTTGGGGGGGGGGGATTGAATCTGGTTTCGGATTGACTTCAAATGGAATTTTCAGGTTCTTGTTGAGTTGCATTTCAAGTATATTATTTTGTCGCAGATAAATTGGGTTATAATTGGAATTTTTTTTTTTTTTTTGGGGGGGGGGGGTAGTGTTTGAACTGGGTTTAGGATAGATTTCAATTGAAATTCTTGTCAGTGTATGTGGACAGAAATTATTTGGTCTTTCTTGGACAGACTTGTGTTTCCATTGTTTTTTCCTTTTCGGGTTTGGATGAGGTTTCATGTTAACTTTCAGACTCTTGTCAGTGTGTATCGGCAGAAATAATTTTCTCTTTTCCGGATTAGGTTAAGGTTCGATGGAAATTTTTTTCAGGTTTCAATGAGGTTCAATTCAAATGGAATTTTCAAGTTCTGGTCAGGTTGCGCTTTAATGGAAAATATTTTGTCCTGTATAGATACTGGGCTCCGGTTGTATGGAATTTCCTTTTTCAGGTTCAGATTAGGTTTAAGATAGACTAATTGGAATTTCCAGATTTCTGATCACGCATATCTATGGAAATTAAGTTTTCTTTCCCAAATCGAGATATGGTTGGATAATTTTTTTTTTTGGGGGGGGGGGGATTTGAATCTGCTTTCGGTTTGATTTCAAATGTAATTTTCAGGTTCTTGTTCAGTTCCATTTCAATGTATTTTATTTTGCAGCAGATAGATTGAGTTACTCTTGGAGGGATTTTTTTCTTTTCAGTTTTGGATTGTATAGGATAGATTTCAATAGGAATTTTTCGATTCTAGTCAATGTATGTCAATGGAAATTATTTTGTCTTTCTTGGACAAATTTATCTTTCCATTAAATTTTTGTTGGTTTAGAATGGGTTTCAGGATAACTTGTAGGTTCTTGTTGGCAGACTTGTATAAAACCAAAAACTTTCTGCAAATTAATTTAATGTTGGGTGTAATTCGTATTTTTTGCGCAATTCATGGTCATCATTCATGTTTTTTATGCGATTTATGAATTTAATTTGCATTTTTGAGCAATTTATGACCATAATTCGCAATTTTTATGCGATTAATGAATGTAATTTACATTTTACATGATTTATGGACGTAATTTGCTATTTTTATGCAATTCATAGACAGAATTTGCGTTTTTTCAGCTTTCTGTTGACGAAATTTGTGTTTTTTAATCGATTTATTGACGTTATTTATGTTTTTATAGGATTTATGAATGTAATTTGCTTTTTTTACCAATTCTTGGACGTAATTTGCATTTTTTGTAATTTATGAACGTTATTAGTGTTTTTTTGCACGATTCATGGAAGTGATTCGCATTTTTTGAGTGATTTATGAATGTAATTCACGTTTTTATGCGTTTCATAGAAGTAATTTGTGTTTTTTGAGCGATTCATGAATGTAATTTGCGTTTTTTATGCAATTCATGAATGCAAAACACTATTCGCTATTTTTATGCGGTTTATAGACGTAATTTGCGTTTCAGCTTTCTGCTGCCAAAATTCGTGTTTTTTGAGCGATTTATGAACATAATTCCCGTTTTACTACACAATTCATAGACATAATTTGTGTTTCTCATACAATTTCTGAACGTAATTCTCACTTTTTAAAAAACAGTTCATGGACGTAATTAACGTTTTGACGATTTGTGGACCCAATTCGCGTTTTTTAAACTATTCATGGGCATAATTCGCGATTTTTATGCGATTAATGAATGTAATTTACATTTTACATGATTCATGGATGTAATTTGCTATATTTATGCAATTCGTAGATATAATTTGCATTTTTTGAGCTTTCTGTCAACGAAATTTGTGTTTTTGATCAATTTATTGACGTTATTTGTGTTTTTATAGGATTTATGAATGTAATTCGCTTTTTTAACCAATTCTTGGACGTAATTCGCATTTTTTGCAATTTATGAACGTTATTCATGTTTTTTTGCATATTTTGAGTGATTTATAAACGTAATTCACGTTTTTATGCAATTCATGGATGTAATTTGCGTTTTTTGAGCGATTCATGAACTTAATTCACATTTTTTATGCAATTCATGAATCCAATTCGGTATTTTTATGCGTTTTATAGAGGTAATTTCCGTTTCAGATTTCTACCGCCAAAATTCGTGTTTTTTGAGCGATTTATGAACATAATTCATGTTTTACTATACGATTCATAGACGTAATTGGCGTTTTTCATACAATTTATGAATATAATTCTCGCTTTTTTACATGATTCATGGACGTAATTCACATTTTAAGCAATTTCTGGACGTAATTCCCATTTTTTATGCAATTTGCTTTTTTTTTTAGCGATTCATGGATGTAGTTCACATTTTTTATGCGATTCATGCATGTAATTCACATTTTTATGCGATTCATGCATGGAACTCGTATTTTTGATGCGATTCATGGATTGAATTAATGTTTTTATTGCGGTCTTTGCACGGAATTCACGTTTTTCGCGTGGTATTTTGTTGAAATGTTGGGGTTTTTTACATGATTCTTTGTTGAGATACACTTTTTTTTTTTTTTTACGCAATTCTTTGTCGAAATAAATAAATAAAAATTGTTCCTTCATAAAATTTTCTGCACATGGCGTGCGTCTATATTATACAACTCTGCTTGTCAGTGTGTATTGTCAGAATTTTTTTTTTTTTTTTTTTTCAGATCGAATTAAGGTTTGCTAACCCATAGACTAATTGGAATTTTCAGATTTCTGACCACGCGTATCTATGGAAATTAAGTTTTCTTTCCCAAATCAAGATATGGTTGGATTTTTTTTTTTTTTTTTGGGGGGGGGGTTGAATCTGGTTTCGGTTTGATTTCAAATGTAATTTTCAGGTTCTTGTTCAGTTGCATTTCAATGTACTTTATTTTGCAGCAGATAGATTGAGTTACTCTTGGAGGGATTTTTTTCTTTCTGGTTTTGGAGTGTATAGGATAGATTTCAATAGGAATTTTTCGATTCTGGTCAATGTATGTCAATGGAAATTATTTTGTCTTTCTTGGACAAATTTATCTTTCCATTAAATTTTTGTTGGTTTAGAATGGGTTTCAGGATAACTTGTAGGTTCTTGTTGGCAGACTTGTATAAAACCAAAAACTTTCTGCAAATTAATTTAATGTTGGGTGTAATTCGCATTTTTTGCGCAATTCATGGTCATCATTCGTGTTTTTTATGCGATTTATGAATGTAATTTGCATTTTTGAGCAATTTATAAACATAATTCGCAATTTTTATGCGATTAATGAATGTAATTTACATTTTACATGATTTATGGACATAATTTGCTATTTTTATGCAATTCATAGACATAATTTACATTTTTTCAGCTTTCTGTCGACGAAATTAGTGTTTTTTGATCAATTTATTGACGTTATTTTTGTTTTTATAGGATTTATGAATGTAATTTGCTTTTTTTACACAACACTTGGACGTAATTCGCATTTTTTGCAATTTATGAATGTTATTCGTGTTTTTTTGCATGATTCATGGAAGTGATTCACATTTTTTGAGTGATTTATGAACATAATTCATATTTTTATGCAATTCATGGACGTAATTTGCATTTTTTGAGCGATTCATGAATGCAATTCGCGTTTTTTATGCAAATCATGAATGCAAAATGCTATTCCCTATTTTTATGCGATTTATAGACGTAATTTGCATTTTAGCTTTCTGCTGCCAAAATTCGTGTCTTTTGAGCGATTTATGAACATAATTCCCATTTTACTACACTATTCATAGACATAATTTGTGTTTTTCATACAATTTCTGAACGTAATTCTCACTTTTTAAAACAATTCATGGACGTAATTCACGTTTTGAGCGATTTGTGGACCCAATTCATGTTTTTTATGCAATTTGCTTTTTTTGAGCGATTCATGGACATAATTCGCGATTTTTATGCAATTAATGAATGTAATTTACATTTTACATGATTTATGGACATAATTTGTTATACTTATGCGATTCATAGACATAATTTGCATCTTTTGAGTTTTCTATCGACGAAATTTGCGTTTTTTGATCGATTTATTGACGTTATTTGTGTTTTTATAGGATTTATGAATGTAATTTGCTTTTTTTCACAAATTCTTGGACGTAATTCGCATTTTTTGTAATTTATGAACGTCCTTAATGTTTTTTTGCACGATTCATGGAAGTGATTCGCATTTTTTGAGTGATTTATGAATGTAATTCATGTTTTCATGGACGTAATGTGTTTTTTAAGCGATTCATGAATATAATTCGCGTTTTTTATGCAATTCATGAATGCAAAACACTATTTGCTATTTTTATGCGATTTATAGACGTAATTTGCGTTTTAGCTTTCTGCTGCCAAAATTCGTGTTTTTTGAGCAATTTATGAACATAATTCCCATTTTACTACACGATTCATAGACATAATTTGTGTTTTTCATACAATTTCTGAACGTAATTCTTACTTTTTTAAACAATTCATGGACGTAATTCACCTTTTGAGCGATTTGTGGACCCAATTCATATTTTTTATACAATTCGCTTTTTTTGAGCGATTCATGGACATAATTCACAATTTTTATGCGATTAATGAATGTAATTTACATTTTACATGATTTATGGATGTAATTTACTATATTTATGCAATTCGTAGACGTAATTTGCATTTTTTGAGCTTTCTGTCGACGAAATTTGCGTTCTTTGATCGATTTATTGACGTTATTTGTGTTTTTATAGGATTTATGAATGTAATTCGCTTTTTTTACCAATTGCTGGACCTAATTCGCATTTTTTGCAATTTATGAATGTTATTAGTATTTTTTTGCACGATTCATGGAAGTGATTCGCATTTTTTGAGTGATTTATGAACTTAATTTATGTTTCAGCTTTCTGCTGTCAAAATTCGTGTTTTTTGAGCAATTCATGAACATAATTCCCATTTTACTACACGATTCATAGACATAATTTGTGTTTTTCATACAATTTCTGAACGTAATTCTCACTTTTTTAAACAATTCATGGACGTAATTCACGTTTTGAGCGATTTGTGGACCAATTCATGTTTTTTATGCAATTTGCTTTTTTTGAGCGATTCATGGACATAATTCGCAATTTTTATGCGATTAATGAATGTAATTTACATTTTACATGATTTATGGACGTAATTTGCTATACTTATGTGATTCATAGGCATAATATGCATCTTTTGAGCTTTTTATCGACGAAATTTGTGTTTTTTGATTGATTTATTGACATTATTTGTGTTTTTATAGGATTTATGAATGTAATTCGCTTTTTTTTACCAATTCTTGGACGTAATTGGCATTTTTTGCAATTTCTGAACGTTATTCGTGTTTTTTTGCACAATTCATGGAAGTGATTCGCATTTTTTGAGTGATTTATGAACGTAATTCACGTTTTTATGCAATTCAAGGATGTAATTTGCGTTTTTTGAGTGATTCATGAACGCAATTCACATTTTTTATGCAATTCATGAATGCAAATCGCTATTTTTATGCGTTTTATATAGGTAATTTCCGTTTCAACTTTTTGCTGCCAAAATTCGTGTTTTTTGAGCGATTTATGAACATAATTTATGTTTTACTACACGATTCATAGACGTAATTTGCATTTTTCATACAATTTATGAATATAATTCTCGCTTTTTTACATGATTCATGGACGTAATTCACATTAAGCAATTTGTGGACGTAATTCCCATTTTTTATGCAATTTGCTTTTTTTTTTTAGCGATTCATGGATGTAGTTCACAAAAACACCCCCTTGGCTGTGCCACTGACAACAAAATCTTATGTTAGTGCAAGGAATAATTTACTCATAGACATGAGAAAAAAGTTTTTGACAACAAACCAGAAAAAAGTACAATACAGGATTTTTACCTGGCATTCTCATAAAATTTTGAATATACCCTGCCTCCCCCCTCTAATTCATAAGTTTTCATACATTCTATATTATATTCCATATTAAGCTTGTCTAGTTTTTTTTTTTAATCAGAACGCATTATTAGCATTTTTCATTCAGGTAGAATTTATTTAGAATGGAATTGATAAAGAAAATGCACAAATTGAAAACCATCGAACAGACATGATAGAATCATTACGTATATTTCATGGTTTTAATAATCCACATGGATGTTTCTTGTTATGCCAATACAATCTTGCAATGTCTTAATATACAATGAATAAAGTCTGCAATAAAGTTAACCAGAGAATCTTGCAATGGATTTTTGCCGTCGCTTATTCAAATTTACTTAAGAGGAATCGAGTTAATGAAATGTTGTATAAATGTTACTTGTTAGCTTTATAGATTACTAGGTACTACTAGGTTATCCCGTCGACCAAAAAATTATCGCCAAACTATAAGATTAAATTCCAATAATGGATGATTGTGAATGTCACATTCAATGACATTAAATACAATTTGTATATTTAAAATGTCATTGATTTTTATTTCGACTTTTTATTAATATTTTACTAATTATTTGTTTTTTCATTATTTAAAATAAAAAAATATGTGATTATGTATAATTTGGCGAAATTGGTCGACGGAATAACAGTAGTAGCGATTACTAAAATATTTCAAATTGAAATAATTTATGAAACTGAAAATGTTTTAGCCAACATTTCACTTAAGTTTAAAATAAGCAATATATAGAAATTGTAAAGTCCATCAAGTGTGTGTAACTTGGGACCAGACATTGCAGAAATATAATGTGCTCATCTTTTGTTTACATTTTTAAAAAGAGTAATTTGAATGTAATAATGTACTAGAAATCATAATGAATGCTTATAATAGAGTATAATACAGTCAACTCTGTGAAATTCACAAAATGTATTATCTGCAAAACATGTTAAAATGTAAACATTGAAAAGTGTTTTAACACTTAAACTCAAAGATAAAAGATATGCAATAATTTTATTTTCATGAAATGACAAATTTTAATAAAATAAACTGGGAAAATTCATGTATTTTGTACCCTGTATTTAAAAACAATACTTTAAGCAAGCCAGTAAGTTTCCGTTTATTAATTATGATTAATGCAAACCTATTCTTTGCTCAAGCAGCGAAAAAATTAAAAAAATAAACAAAATATATATAGAGGTAAAATTGTTTATCAAACAATACACATAAAAAGTTCCTTGGCGAAGGAGAGTAAACTGCATTTCACCCAAAATTACTGACAAAAAACAAAACAAAATGCAGTCCAGATTTTTAACTGGCATTCTCGTAAAATTTTGAATATATCCTGCCTCCACAACTGTAATCCATAAGTCTTCAAAAATACAAGCAAATAACTTTACTGCAAAGTTACACATTCTGTATTAATTAATAATCCATTGCAAGATTCTCCGGTTAACTTTATTGCAGAGCTTATTCGTTGTATATTGACATTGCGAGATTCAATTGGCGTAACAAGAAACAACATGTGGATTATTAAAACCTGAAAATTACTTAATGATTCTATCTTGTCTGGTTTATATTTTTTAATTCGTGCATTTTCTATATCAATTTAATGGACATTATGTAAGAATATTACTACCTGAATGAAAAATGCTCCGTGTAACTTGCCGCGTTCGGGTTCGGATTCAAAACAAAACTAGACAAGTGGCGCCCCTAGGCGTATGAATACATGACTTTCCAACAACAAATAATTTAAAATAATTTTTGTTTGAAAACTTAAAAAAAAAATCATAAGTCGAAAGTATATTGAATATGTATAATTAAAAAATATTTTCCTTTTTTAAAAAAGGATTCAAAATATTTTTTCCACAAAATGCAAAAATATCCAATGTAAGAAACGTAATATTTTCTTCTTACGAAAAATAAAGGCAATATAAATAGAAATTTGATTTAGTATATATTTATTGAATGTTTTAAAGAACATGATAAGATGTTTTTGTAGTTTAAAAAACATTTATTGCTTCGATTTGGGTGTTTTAACTGTGACCATTTAACTGTAAGGTTTTTCACTCCTGCTCCGTCTGCTAACCCATAGAATAACATGTAATCCGCGAGCTAATATAGTCCAATTTTCCAAGACCAATATATAACAAACAAGAGTTTTCCTAGAAACAAGGCAAGTCTTATTACCTCTATCTTAAAGAGATTCATATTATATATAAGTTTTAATAAAATCTCCCAGCCCGTTATGTAGATCTCATTATCAGGAACAAACACCATCGTTTTCAGTTTAAAAATGGTTATCGAGATCTAAAAATATACGGCACGTAGAAATGTAAAAATTATAGGATAGGAATAGACTGGGAATATAAGACTATATTAAAAAAATTGGAACATTCTGACCAATATTTGCTGAGTTATTAGAAGGCGGCTTTTCCGATTTCCTTTGAAGTTGAGTTAGCTGTATATATGAAGTTCCGCATCTACCCTTATGACGATGGTAGGTTTTGACGATGGTTTAAAGCTGCGTCACTTGAAGGCTGCCGCCTTCTATGATATTCCAGTAAGTATTAATTAATCAGTTCTCTCTACTCTGGGAATCGGTTTTTTGGATGCTATCAATTTTTAAACGAAAATTTTCAGTTGCAAAATTGAACGTGCACTGACAATTGTTAGAAAAGAATGTTAATTTTCATGTTAATGTTCATGATAATAATACTGAATCTTTGTTACTGTGTCTTTGTTTGTCTGTTAAACATGTCTTCTGAATATCAAAAATGTTTATCGGAGCAATGATAGCATCCAAAAAGGTAAAATTCCGAATTAAGCAGACTGATTATTGCTCAGTAAAAGCTTCTAAGCAACTTTGCCGAAAATGACGGGCCGCTAATAAAAAATATTTTTCTATAAACTCTTATTTCGATTTCGAAAATACAATAGAACCCCGCAAATTCGGACCCTGATATTCCGGATCTCCGGATAATCCGGATAGGTCTGATCCATTTTTATTTTTAAGTTTGACAAGCAATTGAAAAATTTTCATAACATAAATTTATTTCATTATCGTATCTTATCCTATAATGCGAGCAAAAATTGTGTGTGTGTGTGTGTAAATTTTATCTCAAAAACGGCTCTAACGATTTTCGCAAAAATTTGGATTTTACCATTTTCGGGCACGAGAAGACCATTGGGCTAGGTCCCATGTTCGGGAAAATTCGATTACTGGGTCATTTTGGGTCATAATGGGTCAGGATAAAGCTATTTATATCTATAGAACGGCTGGATCGATTTTAAAGAAATTTTGTACCCAATCGTTTTTTGGTACGAGAAAACTATTGGGCTGGGTCACATGTTCGAAAAAGTTTGATTAGCGGGTCATTTTTGGGTCATTGTGGGTCAAGCTACTTTTATTTAAAAAACGGCTCTAACGATTTCTACCAAATTTTATATTTTATCGTTTTGGATTACAAGAAGACCATTGGGTTAGGTAACATGTTCCAGAAAATTCGGTTAGTGGGTCATTTTTCGGGTCATTGTGGGTCATGCTATTTATATCTCGAGATTTTCTCACGCAATTTTGACTAAAAATTGCATTCTATGGTTTTCGGGCACGAGAAAAACATTGGGCTAGGTTACATGTTCGAAAAAAAAATTTAATGGGTCATATTGGGTCATTAAGGGTCTGGGTCAAGCTATTTATATTTAAAGAACCGCAGAATCAATTTCATCGAAATTTTGCCTGTAATAGTTTTTTGATACGAGAAAGCTAATGGGCTAAGTCACACGATCGAGAGATTTCGATTGTAAGAGTCATTGGTGGGTCATGATGGGTCATAATGGGTCATGGTCAAGCTATAGCTAAAGAACAGGTGGATCGATTTTAACGAAACTTTGTATACAACACTTTTTTGGCACGAGAAAACTATTGGGCTAGGTCTCAGTTCGAGAAATTTCGATTACTGGGTCATTTTTGGGTCATAAAAGGTCTGGGTCAAGCTATTTATATATAAAGTACGACAGTATCAAATTTAATGAAACTTTGTATGTAAGTTTTTTGACACGAGAAAATTAATTGGCTATCTCACATGTTTGAGAGATTTCGATTATAAGAGTCATTTATGGGTCTTGATGGGTCATAATGGGTCATATCAAGCTCTATATAAAGAACATGTGGATCAATTTTAACGAAATTTTGTATACAACATTTTTTTGGTACGAGAAAATCATTGGGCTAGGTCACATGTTCGAGAAATTTCGATTAATGGGTCATAAGGGGTCTGTGTCAAGCTATTTATATTTTAAGAACGGCAGGATAGAGTTTAAATATTAACGAAATTTTGTGTGTAACAATATTTATACACGAGAAAACTAATGGGCTAAGTCACATGTTAGCGAGATTTCAATTATAAGGGTCATTTGTGGGTCATGATGGGTCATGGTCAAGCTACATCTAAAGAACGGGCGAATCGATTTAAACGAAATTTTGCATACAGCATATTTTTGGCATGAGAAAATCAATGGGCGAGGTCACATGTTCGAGAAATTTTGATCAGTGTGTCACTTTTGGGTTATTCTAATTTTATCAAGCCAATAATCTCGAGCAATCTTGACTAAATTTTATATTCTATCGTTTTCGGCCACAAGAAAATCATTGGGTTAGGTCAGAAGTTTGAGAAAATTCGACTAATGAGTCATTTTGGGTCATAATGGGTCAAAGTTAACTATTTATACCTAAAAATTGGCTCAATCGATTTTATCTAAATTTTGTATCTAACGTTTTTCGGCACGCAAAAATTAATGAGCTAGGTCACATTTTCGAGAAATTTCGATATAAGGGTAATGCTAATTTTATCTAGAAAATTGTTCTCGCCATTTTGAGTATACTTTCTATTATATCGTTTTCGGGCAAGAGAAAACCATTGAGCTAGGACACATGCTCGTAGCAATTCAATTAGTGGGTCGTTTTAGGTCTTAATGGGTTCGGGTCATTCTAATTATATATAACAACGACTCAATCAATTTTACCTAAATTTTGCAACGAAACGTCTTTTGTCACGAGAAGACTATTGGGCTGAGTTGCATATTAAACAAAAATATATTAGTGGGTCATATCGCTTCATTGCTGAATGCTGTCAAGCTTACTTTACTTAAGAAATGGCTTAAACGATTTTGATTCATTTTATACTCTACTGTTTTTGATTACCTGAAGACCATTGAGCTAAGTCATATGTTTGATCACATTTGATTAGTGGATCATTTGGGTAATAAGGGTCAGTATCACGAGACTATGGCGAAATCCAATAAATTAGCGATATTTGACAAAATACTTCCTAATTTTGGCCGAAAAATCCACTATTAAGATTACGAAACCAAAACACGTATTTGGCACTAAATGAAAGAATGTGTCCAAATTTGGATATATCTGGCAAAAAATACATTTTTTCAGAATATGAAGAAATTTCTTATACATTCTTAATAGTATTCGAGATGAATAGTTAAACTAATCAGAATCGAGCTAAAAAAGTGATTTGGATTGATGTCCTTTCATTGTAAATTTTATAATAAAGTAAAATTTATGAACATGTGCATACAAACATACTTTTCTTATTAATTTGTTTTTGTAAATAATACTATTATTAATAACATGTTTTACAGTAATAATTCAGCGTGAATGATTCAAGGAAAATACTATATCGAGCTGAACACAAAATTAATTTTGACCGAGTTGAGCTCGGTCACCCCTGCTAGTTCTTAATAAAAAAAGGCCTGTCTGAAAGCTTTTCGGAATAATACTTTAAGCTTTCTTATTCAAACTCTTTGATGTTATCTATCAAAGGTCTATCTATGTATTCTTAAAGTGTGGTAATTCTATTTTTCACATTTAAGTATTTAATCCATATAGAAAAGTCATCAAAAGCTCACTGCTTAATAAAGTTTTACTAAGCGCATTGCAAGAAAGAAAGATAAAATAGTCCATATAGATGCACTGACTGATAAGGATTGCTTTCTGATCTTTGTCAGCCAGTTTTTTGTTCTCTCGAGGCTGTTTCATTGCATTTGTGGCAAAACGCCTCTACGAATCACTTGCGGAAAACTGAAATAGAAGGGGGAATAAGTAAGAATGCGAAAGAAATTACACCTGAAGATTTTGTTAGCATGTTTCAAAAAAATTATGGTTGCTCAGATGTTGATAGCAATGACAATAGACATTGGTTGGAAGCTGAAAATAAGGAAGTGTATACCTCATTTACAGATGACGAAATAATCGCTTTGTATCGCATCTGAAGAAAGTGAAAATGAAGGTGATACAGACGAAAATGCCATTACCAATGATGATCTACCAAAAGTTATTAGCCATAATGAAGCAACGTCAAATTCAGAACAATAGTTTATTTTAAACATCATGTGGACACTACACCCAACGAACTACTTATGCTCAAGTGGATTTGTGAAATCAAGTGGATTTGGCCCGCAAATCTGGCACAGCTCAAGATTAAAAACTTTATAGTTACAAATTAAACATTTTTATTATTTATATATATTGAATATGTTTAATATAATGGTGATTTTCTGTAAATATGTCTTATTTTATTTCTCTTTTTTTTTTTTCATTCTCCGGATAATCCGGATTTTCGATAATCCGGATGGGGTCTGGTCCCTATTGAAACGAATTATCGGGGTTCTACTAATTTGTTTCTGAATTATTTACTGTACTGTATGTATTTGTTTCTTATTTATTCCGTTTATTTTCCGTAGGTAAATGCTGACATTAGTATTTAGTGATGTTTAAGACGCTCAGTTCATCTTACAGGAAGTGTAGCTCTGCCATATTGTGAAATAGCATTGTTTCAATTTGGTTCATCTTGCAGACTTTACCTTTGCCCCGTTGACGAAGACAGAAGTAATTTTTTATAACAAATATTTCAAAATGAAAATAATGTTTAATATGAAACAATTCGGTTCATCTCGCAGATTTTATCTTTGCCCCATTGACGAAGATAGAAGAAATTTTTCATGACAAATATTTCAAAATGAAAATAATGTTTAATATGAAACAATTTGGTTCATCTCGCAGATTTTACCTTTGCCCCGTTGATGAAGATAGAAGTAATTTTTCATGAAAAATATTTCAAAATGAAAATAATGTTTAATATGAAATAAAATGATAAGTATAATAAATAAAGATGAAATAAACGAAAAAAAAAAGTTTTACAAAGTTCAAAATAAAAATGTCTAAAATAAGATAAAATAAGAAGTATAAAAAAGTAAAAAAAATACGTTGAAAAAGTTAAAAATATAAATAAAAAAGTTCTTCTTACTTATTAAAAAAACTTACGTGCAGCAAAAAGACTTAAGATTCCTTGTTCATCCCCACCAGTAAAATTATACTGAAAATTTTGCCTTATTGAATCGGAGCATTTCCTCGATTTGATAAAGCACAAATTTCTGTTTATTTAAACCGGTGACAAACTATTTAAAATTTTGGAAAAGGTTCCCGTCGCGAAGGGGTTAAGAAAGTCTTATTAAATTTATTCCAAAACCATACCTTTCAAAAAGTATCATTATTTTTATTTATCTATTTATTTATTTTCCCTCCTTCAACATTCGATACGTGTGCATTACTATAAATTCAATTCTTTTCTTTTTCTCTTAAAATTAATCGTCTGCAAAAAAGATCGTTTGCACAGGATATTTGAAATTCTGAGTCGATTATAAATTGGTTAAATATTTTTTTAAATAAAATTATCGTCTATGGAATAAAGTCTCGACTCTGGGCATGAGTTATGTTTGCATGGAGAAATGGTGGTTTGAGAGTAGAGAATTTTCTAGAACTTTGTGTTTAAATTTAAGAAAGGGAGCCTCGAGATGAGAAGGAAGAATCTTGGTTTATTTCTTCGATGAGTACGGCTTACAGCTTGTTGAAGTAAATGATGAAATATTGTTTTCGATGCTTCTGTTAAAGATAGCTTGCAAAAGGAGCCTTTCCCTCTTTTATGACTACAGTTTAATAAAGTAACTTGCAGCAGCCAATGAGTAATTTATTGGATCCTCTACATTTATTTACTTACTTTTTTTCCCTCGCTTGCCATGACATCTGTGCGGTAAGTCGGGGACCCCGTCGATGACGTTTCTCGCTATTAACTTTAAAATGTCACATATATATAAATGGCAATTGATATCAGAAGCCACGACAATCATCACGTGTTAAAGCCAAAGTATTTACATTTATATATTACAAAATATGAAATTTATAAGTAATAAAAATATTATACGAGAAATGCATTCAGGTGACAAATACGCCATAAGTAAAATCTCTAAAATTTAAATATTGTGATATTTAACATGCCTAAAATGATTAAATTACTACGTGTAAAAAGCTTATCATGTTGAATATATTAGTCATATTTAAAATGCTCAAACAGTTATAATACTGAAGAAAAAAACAATTAAATTTAGCAAAATTTTAAAATTTATTTTCATTGTTAAATTTTCAAATATTTTTTCTCTTATGTTTATCCTGTCGTTATTTTGAAGCAAAAAATATTTTTTTTATATAAAAATGAGATTTTTTTTATATATAAAATGTATTTTTACAATAACAAAAACTTTTTTTAATTTTTCGAGCCAAGATATTTTCTGAAAGGGTATCCATGCGCAACTGCTTTAATCTCCAAACTGTGTGAAAGACCTACAGCAAAAATATTTCTTTTACGCTATTATTAGATAAATCTAAAAAGGGTTGTATTACGTCTGGATGGAGTGATAAGAATTGTTTCTGCTCTGTCTGATGAAATAATGCGATAGGTAAATGGGAAAATGCCCAAGGGGATGAAACCCTGTATGAAATAATTATTCGACATGACTAAGCGAGCACAAGTCAGCGAACTGATTTGTTTTTCCTGCTTTTAAGAATAAAAATATCTCCGATCAGCTTCCGATAATGTATGACCTATGCATATTTTCATCTTTTATATTTACGTATAGTTAAATCGGGGTATCCCAGGTTACAGAAAACAGGTAAAAAACATCATAAATAATGTTACTTATGTTAACTTGCTTTTTACATTCTTCTATCTTTGCAATAAAGTATTAGATTCATGAAAATTTTGGAATTTTGATTTTCGACATGTTTACATGTTTTAGAGCCTGTCTGTCTGTTTCTATTTGACACAAATAGTTTAAGCGCGCTACCTCAAGAACTAATGCACAGTGCTCAATAAAATTTTAGATTCAGTTTGTCCCTTATATGAACAAATACTGATCATTTTTGTTTCGTCCAGGAGGTGTCGTTTATATCCTGTCTTTTTCACGATTTCCAAAGTATTTGTATCTCAAAAGCTAAGAGGGGCGGAATTCGATAAAACATCGGATTCAGATAGTCTTTAATGTAATATGGAGTAGATTACTTTTTGATGTAAATAGGCAAAGAGGTGCTGCTGCCATGCGGCCTTATTCATGATTATCGCAATAACTCTATCTCAAGTACTAATATATACATTTTGATAAAATTTCAGATTCGCTTAGGTCCTCATATAAGATTGTGCTGTTTACTTTTCTGATAAAATCGTGCAAAAGGTGGTGCTTCTATTCAGATTTTTTATCGTGTTTTCCTCAATTGTTTTACCTCAAAATCTAAAGCTCAAATTATCACAAATCTTCACATTCAGTTAGAACTTGGCATAAGCTGTTCATGCTTAGATTTTGTTGTAAATTACATAACATGTGGCGCTGATACGCATAACTTTTCAGGAAGTTCTAACATGCATGAGATAAAAGATTGACTTGTAATTCCCACACTTGACTAGTCTATACTGAAAGTACAGTGATATATGAGGTATTTTCCAAATGGCTTTACATACAACTTCTGAAATATTATACCAGTATATCACTGAAAGACGTTGTTTTATAAAAATTATTTCAATTTATCAAAAATTAATGAAAAAAATATCAACTAATTATCAAAAACATTGCGGTGAAAAATCCTCGCCCAAGACTTCCCATTGCTTATTATTGATAATTGATAGGCATTTTACATTTCATATAAAATTTCAGAATGATAACTGATAATATCAAAAATGACACATAAATGAAAATTTGCTGTAATTCGTTACTAATATGTTTTTGAACATATTGAAAGCGATATTTTAGTATTCAGTTTGGGTTAGATGTTATCAGTCGAAGAAATCTCCAAAAACGCTATTTAACTTCAGTTCCATAGTTTATGTCCATTTCAGTGGATTTTGCGCGAAATCCAGCTAAATGTATTTATTTAAATTAGTATCATTCAATGAAGGCTTTTTCATGAAATATATATATCTTCACATTTCTTCGAATATACTTATGAAACATTTGACATGAAGTGCGAAGTAATACTGCATGCTGGTTTCAAATCACTATGAAACGTCATGCTTCATTTATCACCCTCCAACTTTCTATTTTAAGATTTCTACGTTTCTGCACATTACATTTGGGAAATATTTCTCAAAGACAATGCAAAAGCACTTTAGAGTTATATCTATAAAATTATGAAAAAAAAGTTCCCATTTTCACGATGCAGCATAAACATGAAATCAAGGTGTTCATGCATTCACAATATTATGCAGAAATTGAAAGAATAAAAAGACATTCTCATGTTTATTTTTCTTTTTTAGCATAAATTCTTTTTTTAAAAAATGCGAATGTAAGCGTGCTACGAAACTGAACGCTATTCCTTTCTCCCATCAGTAAAAAAGAAACAGTAGGTATAAAAATATTTTCTCATAAGAAAAAATTGAAATGGAAAAATATACTGAAATCAAATTTATCCATTAAGTACTACATGTATAAATAACGGAAGAAATGACTGAAATTCACGGTGAATGTTTTATAAAAAGATTCTTAAAGTGCTTTTGTATAAATCTATAGTTTGAAAAATAAATAGTATTGCGTGAATAGATTTTTTTCTGTTTCCTGAAATATGAAGCAATATAATGCTTTTTTAGGGGGTCCTTGTTTTAAATGCCGATTCTCTTATTTTTCTTTCTTTTTTTCTTTACTCATTTATTGCTACCCATTTATTTCACATTTTTCTTTTTATAATAAGTTTAAAATCTTCACAAAAAAATAATTTGTTGATTTTGTTTCAGTTTTTTTCAAATTTTATTCGGCGTATTAAAATCTCAGCATTTATAAGCCATTTATTTACTAAGAAGAATTTTACAGCAATTACTAATATTCAATGAACGCTTTTTTTTAAACATATCTTCGAATTTACTTGTGAAACATTTCACGTGAAATATGAAGTAACTAGCTGACCCGCCCGGCGTTGCCCGGGTCCGTATTAACAATATTAAACGAACTTGAAATTTGTATGATTTTATCAATAACTGGAAGCATGCAGAAATGCATTGTCTGAAATACGTTGCAGCTGACTTTGTGAAAAATCGGTTTTAAAAACAACAACTAATATTAAGCTCTAAAAATACTTAAAATGAGCAATGAGAAACACGGGAGGGAACATGTATCCAACGATTGCGTTAGTTTCGTGTTAAAGTGTTGATATTTACCCGTAAAAATCACTGTTAAATCACGTAACTAATTATTTTTTTCACATAGAAATCCCAAGTGAAATATTTTGAATTTCAAACTAATTATATCATTCTTAAATCCGACTATACCTTGAATGAATCGATACGCGATGATAAAAGATTGGTATATAGTATTATAATTTCAGAGCCATTTAACAAAAGTGTATATTTTTAATCAAAGCATGCGTAATGTTGACTCTGTGGACAAATTCCTAACCGTAAACTTTTGTACCATAACCATAATCTGTCTGTAACCTAACTGCGACTTAACATTACCCTACCGTAACTTAAATATAACATAAATGTAACCTAGCCGTCACTTTGAAATATCAATATAGAAGCATCATTTAAGATTTTGCTTGAAAAGTTAGCATTCTTTCGTTAATGTCTTAAAATCGTCTGCACTCTGAAATCTAGATTTTAGACTAATATTTGTTATTTAAGTTTTCGCGCATGATTTTAAAAGAATGTTTTCATAAATATATTTTATATATTGATATAGAGTTATTAATATGTTGTTATATTAAAACCATATTTTCATCTACGTTATAAAGTATTAAAAAGTTCTGAAAAAAAAAGAAACCTTTTAGTAATACAATTTTTAGTTCAAATCAAATGTTTTCAATATTTTATTTTATTTTATTTTGACATTTAATTATTTCGAATTTATCAATTTCAATTATTTTAAAAGCAAACATTTTTTTAAAAATAAATAATATAATAGAAAAAAGACCATTTTAAAAAATTACTATTTCTTCATAAAATACGCTTCGGCTGTAATTCATTTCTTTCAATTCGTCTTATTAATACAAAATCACTTCCACATGCTTTTGTTTGGGACATTAAAATTTGAGCGATAAATGATTTAATATTGCAACCCTTTTTTCGGTTCACTTCACCACCACCTATCTTTTTCCTCCATGGTTTACAACCGCTGTGATAAAAAATCATCATTTAAACTGACAGTTTGCCAGTCTATGAATTTTAAAGGTCTATTCCCAGCTTTTTTAATTATTTATGCGAAAATTTTATGCAACCAACCAACCATAACTGAATAAAGAGAAAAAAAGAAGAAAAAAGGCGATTTTTTATGAGAGTGATCTTTGGAATTTAATTAATTACTCAGTTAATAAATAGAATTTCGAAATTCTGAAGCTCAGGTGCATCAGGAGAGATATTGGGCTACTCTCATAAAAATTTTGAGCTTCGTACGTCCCATAGATTTTGCTAGCCATCGCAGACACACAC
This sequence comes from Maratus speculifer, assembly GCA_964019185.1. Classification (NCBI taxonomy): domain Eukaryota; kingdom Metazoa; phylum Arthropoda; class Arachnida; order Araneae; family Salticidae; genus Maratus; species Maratus speculifer. The sequence continues at coordinate 173,245,782 of OZ025297.1, read as the reverse complement.
ACACACACACACACACACACACACACACGCAGACAGAGCGATTTGTTATTTTATTAGTATAGATATTGCATGCTGGTTCCAAATCATCAGGCGACGTCATGCTTCATTTAACACTCCTCTTTTCTATTTTAAGATTTCCAAATTTCTGCACATTACATATTTGAAATATTTCTCAAAGACAATGCAAAAGCACTTTAGAGGTACATTTATAAAATTTAGAAAAAAAATTCCCATCTTCTCAATGTAGCATAAAACTTGAAAAGAATGAAATTATGCATTTAGAATATTATTGAAAAATTGAGAAAATAAAAAGAAATTCTCGTTGTTTTTTTTAACCCTTTCGGGTCTAAGGTACTATTTATATTACATGTATTTTAATGGAATATTATTTTGTTTTAAGAGATACTTTTGCTGGTGTTTAAAAATAATAATGTTAGTATTCTGTCTATGTATTTACCCAGGTCGAAATTCATGCTGGTATTTGTATGCTAGACAAGCACCAAGTGCTATAACCCAACAAGTAAAATAGCATAAACTAGCATTACACATTGCTGGTTCCAGCAGAATTTCCAGCAATTCATGGTGTGTATTGGCCCACTTTGCTTGAAATAAGCATGAGATACTTGCATATAGCTTGTCATGCTTTTGTTGTGCAAGCTAGCGATATAGCATGTGATGCTAGCTAGCATATAATAGTATAGAATTTCCAGCAATTCATGGTGTGTATTGGCCCACTTTGCTGGAAATCTAGCAGACATAGCAATACCTAGCAATAACTAGCATATTTTTGCATCTGGTACAAGCATAAATTTTGACCTGGGTTGTACATGACTTCATTTATGGTTAGGTATTTAATAATAACAAAAAATAATAATTATTTGTGTATTTCTCTTCGCGACGCCGACGTTTGGGATTCTTTGATTTTAAAAATTTATTTCATTCTTTAAATTTAAAATTAAAGTTACTTTCCTGAAAGAATCGTGTGTAATAAAGCACTAGAAGTATTATAAATTTGTAATATAAGTTAAATCTTATTGTAATTCTATATTTTTTAAACGTCTCCAAAAATTCTTCCTTAGACTATTGTCATATAAATATGAATTGAACAGTACACAAAACAATAACATTCGTTAATGTTCAGGGAGTAAAATATTCGTTAAATAATAATTAATCTATTTGTACAGCTTGTGCTAATGTTATTAACATAAAAGTATTTTTTTTTCTAAAACCTGAAAAAAAAAAATCAGACCCGGAAAAGTTAAATATGAATTGAAAAAAAAAATGAGAATGTAAGCTTGCTACGAGGACTGATCGTTATCCCTTTTTCCCATCAGTATGAAAGAAACGGTAGGTATGGAAATATTTTTTGTGTAAAAAAGTTCTTAAGAAAAATATCGATTGTTACATTTGTAACGAGATGACTGCCTTCCCTAAATTATAGAATCTATAGACGGCGCTATTGCTACTTTCGGCAAAATATCCTGAGATATTTTGTCTTCCTTTCTAAAAGACATGAAATGAAGTGAAGTAATTTAGTTTGGTGAGAGTAAGATTGGGTGTGCGTTCCAAATACATCTCCCTTAGAGATGTTCTTTTGCGTTAAGGTAATTTTATGAATGTTTTAACTGATTGTTTTACGCGTCGTCATGCGATTTGCATATAGTGTGTTTTGTGCTGTAACGTCTACAATAAAAATGAGACTGTAACATCTCTGTTCTATATTTTAAGTACAGAACAACATCCCACACATTTATTTTATATTTCTATTAAAAATATAAAAATAAATAAATAAATACATAAACATAATAGGTAAAAATATTTTATTTTCAAACGCATGTTTCGTTTGTTGTTGTTTTTTTCGAGGAGGTTGGGGTGGGGTGCGGTCCATAGTAAAAATAAAAGTTTGTTTTTATTGGAAATCATATGCTATTGATGTTTTTTATATTTTCCGTTCGTATTAATAACTAAAATCACAGACTTTTTTTATTTTGTGTGTAAACCTAATTGTCAGGTTCCTAGAAGACATCTGCCCTGATTTAGAAAGGAATGACATTTCCTTATCTGAATATTTTATGTATTGTGGGTTGTGTATCCGTGAAGCTCGAAATACCTTTCTTTCTTTTCTATAATAATGAATGACAGATGTTGACACAGGTGTGCAGATGACGCACTCGTTGATGAATGAAAGTGATGGCCGCGGAGCGTGCCTCAGCTGTCATCTAGCTATTGGAGTGATGTGTAAACAGGAGATGTCATGACTCAAGGTTGGAGTGCGGAATTGAACCAATGGAGGAACTCTAAGAGGCCCTGCTGGGGAAGGAAGATCTCTGACAAGGTCAACTCTGGACTGAGAGGTTGGAGACAGTTCTCGCTTGGCGTTGAGACCGATAGGTCGCTCAGGATTTGTGGTCCTGTTGGATAGTGTATATTTTGAGCGTGGGACAAGGCGTCCCGGTGGATAGTGTTATAGGCCGAGAAGTGAGGCCTAGTACCCTTGTGTATTGAGATTCTGCAGTAATCTCTGATAAAGCGTATCTAACGTGCGTTGAGTGTGAGGAAGAAAGTGTAAGTTGAACGGTACACAACCAACGTTTATTGTAGTTAATTTAATGTTGAACCGGATCATCTATATCCGAGTTGTAATTGTAGATAGTTGTAAATATTGTTTCTTGTGTACATATCTATATCTTAAATAAACTGTTAGTTCAGTTCATTAACAGCGTCAGTGTTATTTTACCCAATCCTCACAGCAGGTGACCGATATCACCCATAAATATCGGTGGTGGCAGCTAAAACTACCTAGGACATTCTTCAAAGTTTTGTGGACTGAGAGGAGCGTCCGACAAATTGTTGGCAGCGTCGGGATAGAATCGCCTGAAACCAGTGACCAGCGAGCCGTGTTGCAGTCTGTTAATGCCAGAGTATCCAGTGGAATTCTTGTGTGGTCGTGCCATATCGTCGAGTATGTGCCATATCGTCGTGTATGTATGTATATTTAGCCGCCCCTGCGGTATACATAATTTCTTGGGAGTCTTTCATCGGGAAGGTGGGAACCTGCGTTACAGAATTTAAAGCTCTGTAATCAATACACATTCTGACAGTTGCATCTTTTTTCGCAACGCAAACAATTGGATGGCTAATTTCAGCATTCGACGGTTCGATTAGATTTAATTCTAATAACTCCTGAATCTGCCTATCCACTTCCTCTTTATAAGCTACCGGCACGCTATATAACTTTGGTTTTTTCCTTTCTACACCGGGTTTCAGATCAATACGATGTTCCCCTACTTCCGCTGGTCGTACAGGACCCATAAACACTTCTTTATTTTCCCTCAAAATGGACTTTAAATCTTTGACTTGACTATTAGATAGCCCTTTTATTTCAAACCTCTCAATATCCCGTTCTATCTCTTGATCCCGGTTCAAAATAGGAATTTCCCCAACTTCTCCAAATTCCTCATCACCTTCGAAAACAATATTAACTATATTACATTTAGCGATAAATTCTCTTATCTTATTTTGGTGCACATGCTTCCTACTCCCGTCGGCTAACTCAACAATAAACGAATGCTGGTTTCGTTTTTCTACAATAGTTGCCGGCCCTTGCCACCTAGAATATAACTTATTAGTCGAATCGGGGATTAACAGTATAACTTTATCGCCTACCTCAAACGTTTTTTCTTTTGACCTTAAATTATAATGATACGCCATTCTATTTTGTTGAACCTCAGACGACAATTTTGCCTCATTTGCGGCTCTTTCTAAGCGGTTCTTAAGTTTATCCAAGTACTCATGAATCGGCGTAGTATCTAACTGCGCTCCCTTGTTTTCTCCTGCCCATGACGACTTAAGAATCGATAACGGACCCTCCGGCGCTCTACCATATAATAACTGGAAAGGTGCGATTCCCGTCGTAGAATTTGGGACTTCCCTATACGCCCATAATATAAATGGTATTTGTTCATGCCATTTTTTTCCTTCTTCCCTTATCGTATGATGTAGCATACGTTTAAGAGTCTGATTAAATCGTTCCACAAGTCCGTTGGACTGTGGATACTGTGGGGTCGAAAATCTTGGACTAGCACCTAACCTTTTCTCAAATTCTTTCGTTAAGTCGGCAGTAAAATTGGTTCCATTGTCGCAGGCAATTACATTAGGAATTCCTGTTCTCATAAATATTTGAAGTAACGCCTCACACGCGGTTTTAGCAGTTAAACTTTTTAGAGGGATCGCATCCGCCCATCTGGTATGCTGATCAATTAAAGTAAGTATATACCGATGCCCTTGTGAACTTTTAGGATCAATAGGCCCAATTAAATCAACATTAACAACCTGAAATGGATGTTCCGGCCGCGACACTGGGGAAATAGGAGCTCTATCATTTACTTTAACCCCTCTAGTCAATTGGCACTCTAAACATGATTCACAAAACTGTTTAGCTTCTTTTGCCATTCCCTCCCAATAAAAAGAATACCTTATTCTCTGCAACGTTTTCTTGGCTGCATGATGTCCTCCAAATACCGATGAATGCGCTAATTTTAAGATTTCTTCCCTTCTTACCTTGGGTACTACTAATTGCGCTATAGTTTTGCCTAACAATTTCTCTTTATGATACAATAATCCGTTTACAATATAATAATCCCCTTTTTCCTTTTTAGCTAATTCCCAAGCTTTCTCTAATTCTTTACATTCCAACTGGGATTTCTTAAACATATCTGAGTTACTAACAATAGATTCCTTATTTTCCTCCGTTTCAGTTTTTTCTGGATCCTGACTTTGTACATTTTGCGATCTCGCGTCTATTACGTAAACATTACAGCTATCGTTACTTACATCTTCCTTTTCATTCGAGTTATCAATAATAATTTCGGAACTTTTTAATTCTTCGGACTCTATCAATGGCTCCTCAAGATTGACACCTGACAACTCATTAATCACCTCGGGATGTAAAATTACTTGCTCATTAATATTATCAGTTACTGCGCAAAGTACTTCCTGATGAATAATATTAGTTTGCCCGAATTGCGGAATAGCTAGCCGTAGTTTAACTAACGGTGATTTAACAGCTTCACCAAATAACCCTTGTAAATAAATACTACCCGCTCCCTTTAATTTCTCTTCCGGGACTAAATCTTTATGAACAACACTAATCTCACATCCAGAATCAACCAATCCCTTTGCTTTTTGCCCATTAACACTAACTTCAATTTTCTCAAGTTTATTTAATTTCTCACAAATAACATTAGTTTTCTGCTCGGCCTTTGCCGATATTCTAGCCACAATAGCCCCATTAGGTAACTCTTGATTTTCTTTCACCATAATCTTATGAACACCTGCTTTCTGGTCTCGCCCTTTATTGCCATTATTAGTTCCCTCATTACCCACTTTATTACAAAAACGTTGGTAATGACCTCTCAAACCACACTTAAAACATTTAGGCCCTGAAGCATTATTCGTCTTCTTAAACTCTGTTTTCCTATCCGGAAAAGAATTACACTCATTACCACCATTTTGCCTCCAACTACCACTAAATTTATTATCCTCCCTCGGTCTCATTTTTTCATTGTTTACGTACTTATCTTTACCTTTAAAGCTTTTATGCGTAACCGCATAAGACTTATGTTTAGCATCAAAATAATTATCACACTCTTTAGCAATTTTAGGAGCTTCTAACCATTTACCCTGGTGAGTTAAACTAATATATGCTGCAGTATCCTCATCTAGCGTACTCATTAGCTTATCAGTAACTATTAACTGGTTGACCTTTTCATAAGTGTCCGCACCTCTAATTTTACAATAATTTTCCCACGTAGCTATTAAACGCGATACAAATAATACATGGGTTTCGTTCGGATTTCTCCTAGCTTTCCGGAAATTTTCTAAACATGCCTTCGGGGTTGGCTCATGTTCCCTTAGGACTAACTCCTTTAATTCCTCATAATTCTCCATTTGTTCCTCAGTGGTATAAATTAACAAATTATCCGCCTTATCTCCTAACATATTTAGTAGAATTTCGGCCTGCTGGTTTTCCGGTACATCTTTAGTTTGGAATGCCCTTTCTAAACTGTTGAAAAATAAATTCCATCCCTCAGTCCCTTCTGGTACTTTGATAGATAGAGTTTTAACACTTTTGATCAATTTTTCGATGTTACTTTAATTACTAGATTCCCTAGATCCATTAGAGTTATTTGCTGAACCTTGAACTCTGAGCCTTTCCATTTCTAATTCATGTCCCATCCTCAATTTCTCCATTTCTAACTTTTCCTGTTTTTCTAACTTTTCGAGTTCTAACTTTTCGCGTTCTAATTTTTCCTGTTTTTCTAACTTTTCGCGTTCTAATCGTTCTGCAACAATAGTGTCTGATAATTCCTTAATAACCCCCTCGTCATACTCATCACTGTCCATTATCTTTTTCTTAAGCTGAATTCTGGTATCATCTTCCGTGAATTCAACACCCAATTCTTCGGCTATCCCCTGAAGTTCAACCTTTTTCAGTTTTAATAAGAAAGCCATACCTTCACCGATTGTTATAACCACCCCACAAGAATTTTTAAACCTACCAACTTAATATTTCCTAAATTTCTAACTTAGCACAGATATTTCTCCACTTATTATACTAATTAATACCATTTCAGATAATCCATGCATTTCATTTCTAATTAACCTACTGAATACTCTAATTTTTCTCAACCATTGATATCACACAATTTACTTCCAATAAAACAAAAAAGTAAAACAATAATTCGATTTGACTGCTATGCAATATAGATTCCAATATATACACTTAGATAACAACCTTCAATTTATATAATAATACTGATACGTTGAAATTGAATAGAAGTATTGATGTCAATCAAAAAATCCACATAAAGAAAAATTGAAACACATGCATACATAAATTTCTACAATTATCCTCATAAAATATTTCCGAACTCAATACTGGTTCTTACACTTAAAACAAATATACTGAAAATCTTTACTTTTATTTTTACTCACTATGGCTCTCTTTTGAGCCTTTTTTTTTTCACTATGGCTCTCTTTTGGGCCTTTTTTTTCACTATGGCTCTCTTTTGAGCCTTTTTTTTTTTTTTTCCTCACTAGTATTGGCCAATTAAAATTTTCATTTGCTTAGAATTTTGATAATGCAACTCTTAAAATTTAAACAGTATTGCTTCATTTAACAATTACTTTAACAATAATTTAGATTTAATGCATTAATTTAGTTCACTAATATCATTATAAATAGCATATCATTATCATCTCAAATTATTATGACCTTTCCTTAAAACAATAGCAATATGGTTACTAATTCTTTACACCTATCTGAACACAATTATTTCATTGCACATAAATTACCTAGACAATTTACTTAAATTACTATTAATTATACAACAATACAATTTGGTTCGAGATGTCAGAAGAAAGATATGATCAAAACACCTTACCTTATACTTTCTTTGCTGGATTACTTTTCTAATCACAGGTAGCTCCACGATGTAGCGGTAATATGGCACAACAGTTCAGTTTAGTTCTTTCTAATAAAGATACGCACAACACTTTAGTCCACACTAGACGATATGGCACGATACTTTATCACACACTCGACGATCCGGCACGATACTTTACACCTACTCGACGATACGGCACAACACTTTACACACATTCGACGCTACGGCACGACACTTTACACACATTCGACGATACGGCACGACACTTTAGCATACAATCGACGATCCGGCACGATGCTTTAGCACATACTCGACGATATGGCACGACCACACAAGAATTCCACTAGATACTCTGGCATTAACAGACTGCAACACGGCTCGCTGGTCACTGGTTTCAGGCGATTCTATCCCGACGCTGCCAACAATTTGTCGGACGCTCCTCTCAGTCCACAAAACTTTGAAGAATGTCCTAGGTAGTTTTAGCTGCCACCACCGATATTAATGGGTGATATCGGTCACCTGCTGTGAGGATTGGGTAAAATAACACTGACGCTGTTAATGAACTGAACTAACAGTTTATTTAAGATATAGATATGTACACAAGAAACAATATTTACAACTATCTACAATTACAACTCGGATATAGATGATCCGGTTCAACATTAAATTAACTACAATAAACGTTGGTTGTGTACCGTTCAACTTACACTTTCTTCCTCACACTCAACGCACGTTAGATACGCTTTATCAGAGATTACTGCATAATCTCAATACACAAGGGTACTAGGCCTCACTTCTCGGCCTATAACACTATCCACCGGGACGCCTTGTCCCACGCTCAAAATATACACTATCCAACAGGACCACAAATCCTGAGCGACCTATCGGTCTCAACGCCAAGCGAGAACTGTCTCCAACCTCTCAGTCCAGAGTTGACCTTGTCAGAGATCTTCCTTCCCCAGCAGGGCCTCTTAGAGTTCCTCCATTGGTTCAATTCCGCACTCCAACCTTGAGTCATGACATCTCCTGTTTACACATCACTCCAATAGCTAAATGACAGCTGAGGCACGCCCCGCGGCCATCACTTTCATTCATCAACGAGTGCGTCATGTGCACACCTGTGTCATCATCTGTCATTCGTTATTATAGAAAAGAAAGAAAGGTATTTCGAGCTTCACGGATACACAACCCACAATACATAAAATATTCAGATAAGGAAATGTCATTCCTTTCTAAATCAGGGCAGATGTCTTCTAGGAACCTGACACTAATGTTGTATTTCTTTTTATTTATTTATTTCTATTTTATATTTTTTAGCAAATACAAGAGTTAAGCTTTAGAAGAAAGATATCTACTACATCCTTCTTATTTTATTTATTACACACACACACATATATATATATATTGAAAATCCCAAAAAAGAAACTGAAATAAAATTAACCTATTAAGTTCTGCATGTTTAAATAACAGAGAAAAATGATTTTTGATATTTTATGAACATGTTCTTAACCTTTTCAAGGCCAAGGTTCTTCAATTTGGAAAATGCTAAAATGAGTAAATGACATTTCAATTCGTATTCAAATTTTTTTTTTTTTTTAAATAACCAAAAGCTTTTGTTCACCCATGCTTAAAGAAGTTAAATTTTTCATTCCAATATTCCGATATCAAGATGGCATGTAAGAAATTTAATTAATGGGTCCAAAAACATACTACCGCCCTTGAAAGGGTTAAAATGCTTTTATTTAGGACGAACGTTTGTAAAATAATAAATATCACGTGATTATTTTTTTTCTTTCCTGAAACGTTGAAAGGCATGATGAATTTTACTTACCCATCATACGTTATATAGGGTAATCTTGCAATCGTTTTCAAAATCGAAAAAAAACTTTTTAAATGATTTACACGTTTCAGACACTGGAGAAACTTGTAATCCTATTTTCAACACTCTTCGATTTTTCATGACCCTGTATTTCATTCAAATTTGAATTCAAAGATATATATTCAATTGGATATGAGACGCTTAATCCGACGCAACATACTCTAAGTTAATACGATATAATTTTTTTTTTTTTTTTTTTTTTTTTTTGGAATTATAAGGATATTTATTTTACCCAATTACTACTTGAGCAGTTTGGCATTTTATATAATTTGTCGAAATTGGTTGATAATACAGCATTACTATGTGTTAAAAATATTTAAATATACGTTTAAATTTTATTTTCGAATTGCGATGCATTTTGTAAATAGTCTTTTTTTTTTTTTTTTTTTTTTTTTTTTTGTCTTTTTTATATTTTATGTTATGCATAGCCATGATCGGTAAGTGTTACGGTGGCCCCTAAAAACTAGTTTAGGTGGAACCCGTGTTAAATAATGATATTTTATCTTTATTATTTTTATTATTTTTATAGTTGATTTCTTAAACATTTTTACTTTTATTATAAGTTAAAAATCCTCATATATTTTTTTTTTTTTTGAAATCTTATTCTGCAATTTAAAAAATACAAACATTTATAAGCCATTTATTAAACGAGAAATATTTTATTGCAATTATATTTTATTCAATGAACGCTTTTAATTCGAATATAAGGTACCTGTACCCAATATGGACACCCTAAGAAAAATGTATTTTTTTCACCCCCATGTACAAGTCATAGGACTCTAAAAATATGTGACCACTATCCTTGGACTATTGACTATCATTATTAAATTTAGCGACCTTGTAATTATTCTGGTTTAATTTAAATGATAAATACAAAAAAGTGTTCACAAGTGTCCATATAAGGAACTAGCTGTCCCTATTATGAACAGGTGTTTTCTTATTGATTTTCTACACAGTGTGTATGGAAGAACTACTTTTCCAAGGGATTTTAGAGGAGAGGGAATAAAAAAATGTATCTTAAAGTATTCCGAGTAGGAGGGGGACAGTAAATATCTTCAGAACATGCATTTTAGAAAGGTTTCTCGATTTTTACCCTTCGAAGACCCATTCAAAGCCCCTTAGTTATTAGTAAATATTATGAAGTAATATTGTTGGTTTTAATATAAAATTGAAGTAATATTGTTGGTAATATTGTTAGCTTTATTGCATATGTCTGTGAATTTACATCTGTTATTACTCAGTGCTCACAGCATGAACAAATAGAAACTTTTTCACCATGGGCAGTAAATGTCATATAATCCTCATGAACATATCTGCCACATGTGATGCATGGCCGCATGTTTGAAAAAGCATCAATAATACAAAAGAAGCAGTACCAGCTCCTTTTTGTTGAGGAAGTCATATCATTGGTACCCATGATTTCGCCAACAGATAACCTACTGGGGGGGGGGGGTTCTTTTTATTTTTCTGCAAGGGTTTTTTGTTAGGAAGGATTTTGGGGGATTGTTCAAATAGCATCTTGTTGAACAAAGATTTTGCCACTTTGATGACTTTTCAAGTTATTGCTTGGCAACATTGAATTTTCTTCTTTCTTAAGGTTGTAGTCGATGGGAACATAAGCTGTCCATATTGGGAACTGGGCGTAGTTTTACTAAATCTTGTACTGAGTGAATAAGGAAAATTATTTTAAGAAAAATATGCAATAGCAATCGAAAATATGTTTTATTAGCTTTCTAAAATACTCCACTTTTCAACATTTAATGTAATTTTACCATATCTAATAAGAATTTAAGCTTACAAGTAATTAAGATCAGCACATCTCGAAATAAAAAGTTTCCTCCTAAATGGCGAACAGCGCGCTTTTTTACACTTTCCAGGCTTAATTATCTTTTCAATTGTTTTTCTTCGCGAAAATGTTGAGCCATCTCTCAATCAAAATTATTACCTTTAAAAATATTAGGGGTGTCCATATTGAGAGCCCTGTCCATATAGGGTACAAATACCTTAAATATATTTTAACAGTTCTTCGAATATACTTGTGAAATATTTGACATGGAATACGAAGTAATACTCCATGCTGGTTTTAAATCAAAAGGCGTAGTCATGTTGCATTTAAGACCTTCCCTCTTTCTATTTTTAGATTTTCGCATTTTTTGTACATTTTTATTTATAAAATATTTCTCAGAAACAATGTAAACAATCGATGCGGAATAGAAAAAGTTCTCGATAACTTGAAATTTATGTTTAAGGCCCGCGGGAGTGAACTCCTTTCGTTCGCGACCCTGCGTTCGACCCGAATATTTGACTCTCTAGAGGAATGGGGAATGGATATATGAGGGATTCACAACTGTAGTAGACTAAATCTATTTTGAAAAAAAAAAAAAAAGATGAGATAGTTCATTTAAAAAGTGCATAATATATGTTGTATCCATTCCCAAAATCTTTATTTTGTTAACTAATTCTGTTTCTATATTTTGTGTTTCAAATGTCATCTGTTTGCATACATGGATTAATATAGGAATGGATGAAACAGATTTCTTTCATGTTCTGAATGAGCTATCGCATTTTTTTTCTTCTTCTTCTTTTGAAAATGGACTTTTTTTATAGTGGCTGTGATCCTTTCATATTTAAAAAAAAAATCTTTCCAATTAAAGCTATAATTAGGGGTTGCCCTGATTTTACACATGTTATGCTTTAAGTTCTCACCAATAGTTTACCAGAAAAACGTTTCAATTTTGCGGAATTCATTCTGCGATTTCAACGAGCAAAAGATGAATATTTCGAAGATTTTATTTATTTTAAAAGACTTATCATTCTATAATTGTTATAAGATTAAACATAATTTCCTATAATTTGAACAACGCGTCTATTTCAGTATCACTTATCCTGTCATGGCTTCCTACCGCACTAAATCAAAATATAATGAATAATAATACTTGAATGGAAAATAAATGTATTTAAATGAAAATTGAATTAATTTAATTATATCTTCTATTTTTATTAATTTATCATATTTTTTAATGTAAAAATTTAATAATTTACCTATTTAGATTTTAAATTAATACTTTAAGAATTAGTTTTATTTCCCATCAAGTTAACGACTAAAACCTAACTTTTTTTCATATAAAAATTCTCTAAATCTGCTATCCGATTGATAAAAATTACTTAATTATTTTAATACATATTATAAATAATATTTTTGATTGATGACAATCCTAATTAGAATAATTATCTTTGCGACTCAAAAAAGCAAAGTGAAATATTATCCTATATATATATATATATACATACATGCATATATATATATATATATAGGATATAGGATATCCTATATATATATAAGAGAGGGAGAGAGAATACTGATTTGATGAATTAATTGATTAATAGTAATTTTCATCATCCAATTAACTATACGAAGCTTTCGTGCGTGATATTGATGATACGCGTGATATGATCTCTTTGAAATATTTAATAATTTCTTCCAATTGCACCTACAAAAAAAAAAATAATTTTATAATGAGTTTTAAGGACTAATATAATTATATTTTTGAACTCTTTAGAAGATAACGTCATTGGAGTGTAAAATATTCATAGATGCGTAAAATATCTATTAAATTTGTATGTAAGAATGATTCTAATTTAAATTTTTTAACAGTGTCAGAAAGTAAAATACCTCAGTATATGAGTAGCAAAAATACAATAGTCTTTAATTGCAAATGCTATTAAAAAATTAAATTTAAATATAAAATTTGTTTCAATAATATGGAACTTTAAATAAGATAGAAAAATCATGCGTCAAAGAATTTGAAATACTTCCCAGCATATCCAAAATATTGTATGTCAATAATTGTAAAAAAAAAGTAAATAAATAAATAAAAGGTACATGATTTATATTTTGTATATGATCTTTATAATATTATTTATGCTTTATGGTATAATAAAAGTTAATCTAATTTTACAAATAGGATAGTTAAAAGTCCCTCTCAGTAATATCCGTCGATAAACGTAAATGAGTTCCGTATGTCTTGTGTATCAATACACGTGATCTGTAAACACACTAAGTAATGTAAAAAAGATAAATTATATATTTTTTCGATGAATACCCTTATTGTTTGAATATCATCTATTGTGCTGAATCCATTTTTGAATGTTGCATGGTATCTTCGTTGAGCTTAATCTACAGCTAACTCAAGTTTTGAGGTTAAATCTTTGTTCAAAATTTTATAAACAAAGACAGTATGCTGATTGGACATTAGTTTTTAATGTTTTAAATCTCCGTTTTCGTAAAACAGCATTATCATGACATCATTACAATCTTCTGATACACGTGACATTCTTAGACATTGGGGGGAAATGTAAGGCGAGCATTTTTACAAATCTCCCCCAGCTTATCTGATAAAGTCAACATATTAACAACTTAGCAACATTTCAATACTTCTATTTTTTTCATTTTATTATACTTTAAAATATTAAATTATGTGTAGAACAAATGCTTAATTAATATGATTATTTTTACACGGTTCAAAAGTCTCAGATATTATACATTAGTAGAAAACATTTCAAAAAAAATCTGTCGCCAGATATTTTTTTAATAATACTTTCTTGGTTGTTACATCATTCCTAATCTTGTTTCATATCTGTAACGATTTCTAATGAAACAAATAAACATTTTTACTTTTATTTTAAAATAATGAATAATTGTAAGTAAATTATTTTAATGTTTAATATAAAAGAAATCTCTTTATTTAGCCAGTGAAATTAAGCCAATTTTTGTCTAAAAAGATGCAAGACATTTATTGAATATGTTCCTTTTTATCACAGACATTATACAATTACAGTCATAAAATACTCTTCTTATCATTCCTTATCTCTCCTCAATCTTTTTCTTACCTCTTCTATGTTTTCAATTAATGAAAAGCAATGTATGAAACAAAGCTTTCTTTAAATTTAATTTTCCCGTTGTCATTTTTCATTTCACTCATCATTAAAAAAAAATAAACAGATTGCTTTAAAAATCGAATGTCTTAGTTTTATTATTAAGAATACAATGTATTAAAAAATCTAAAATTTTGTTAGGATAAAATATAAAATCAAAATAACATAATGCAGAAAAATATAGAATTCCGTTCTCATTATTTGCAACTTTGTTGTGAAATATTTTACATTTATAATTCATTTTTTATTATTAATCTGCTTATATATATGGATTTTATACCTAGCGAGTGGTCAGGAAAAAACACAGTCAAAAGAGGTGAAAGAAACATTATTTTAATAATGAGAAATTTGAGTTTATTAATAACTTTATACTATTGCTTTTATTTTTTATAATAAAACTGCTAAAAATATACTGGCAATTTCGTTTTTTTTACTATGATTTTTCCTGACAACTCGCCACCCTTATTTATTTTAACCCCTTAATTATCGCTCCCGGAATATTCACGGGATGAAAACTTTACCCCTTTTATCCCATTATTATCAAACTTTACCACTTTTATTCAAAATTGTTTGATTCCCATCATTTTATAAAATAGTGCAATTGTCCTTATTCTAATATAAATTTTTTTGTCATTAAATGAGATGATTATTCAAAAAAGTGGTGGCAATAATTAATCTGAACGTTTATATCATATTTTAATGTGATCGTTAAGTAGTTAATACAATATGGGAAGATTTTCAAGAAACGGAATAATACCACTTTTATTCAAAATTGTTTGTTTCCCATCATTTTATAAAATAGTGCAATTGTCCTTATTCTAATATAAATTTTTTTGTCATTAAATAAGATGAATATTTATTATTCAAAAAAGTGGTGGCAATAATTAATCTGAACGTTTATATCATATTTTAATGTGATCGTTAAATAGTTAATACAATATGGGAAGATTTTCAAGAAACGGAATAATTTAAAGTGTGTTTTTATGCAAAATATATAACGAAATACCTGAATATTAACTGTCGCGTTACATATTGACAGCTATTTCTTCATTAAAAATTTTATGAAATAAACAGAATATTACCATTCGGTAATTTCGACATATAAAGCGAATAAAGCGCCCTAATTGTGTACCTTTGTTTGAAACAAAATATTAGGAAAAGTAAAATACATTTATTTTATTTCTACCAATAGAAAATTCTATTTATTTTATATTAAATATTGTTTTCTTGAAATCGGCAACAAATATGTCAATAAAAAAACTAATGCATTTGAAGTTTAAAACTATTTAAAATCCAATGAAGGTTTGCCGCGTTACAGAACACATATGAAAAACATCTTTCACTGTAATAGATTTTTGTATATTTAATGTATTTTTTAAATAGCAATTTCTTGTTAAATTAACAACACCAAAAAACATTTTTACATGAAAAATATCATCTATGTATCCAACTGAGATTTTGAAATTTAATAAATACTATACTTTCGCATTAGCCATAAGCCAGATTTTAATTACAAAAAAGATATAAAGGTTGCAATACTTTACTGACACTCTTTTCAATTCAGCAGCTTAACGGGAAATTCGATTTCTTGTCAGTTAAATTTGAGTTCTTATATAAATATGAGTATTATTTAAAAAGGTTTAATTTAGCTCTTAAATAACGTATATTAATGAAATTGTTATGAGTTATAAGGTTATACGAGCTGTCGTCGATTGTGAATTAATTATACAAAGAATTTTTCATGAATATTTCAAGGAATATGTGGCAGATAACAGGAATACAAGTACTTTGGCACAAATGGCTGATTTTTAACATTAAACTTTTATAGAATTCATTGGCTTATTAAATCTCAAAAAATGTCTCATTAAATAAGTAAATAAATTTTTTTTAAATATAGTGGTAGCAACATGTCATATCAGGCCCTGCACTCTCAACCCCGCAAATAATCAGGCAAAACGATCGTGCCTGATAAAATGGAAAGAGATAAGCTATCCATCGAATGTTAGAATTGCTAGTCTAGTTGATTAACATAGAATCACAATTTGTTGTATAGTCGTGGAAAAAAATAAACATACCATGCTAACACGCCAAGTAATTATTGATGGAGAAACTTATTGGTTAAACAGGATTGGAAATAAATTCTACTTTGAAATGTACTGCAAAATCCGGCGTATAATGTGCATTAGTGTATAACGAACTCTTATGGGATTTGGAACTGTTTTTTTTCTATTTTTAGGTGTATTCGCCGCATAACGCGCACCTTTTTCTTAACAAAGAAACCGAAAATGTATATACACATGCGATAATCTTATCGCATTTGAAATCATTCCTTCTAATGATTTAAATAGTATTTTGTACAACGATATCCTGCAATGACAAGCAGTACGTGCATCTTAGGAGGTGACATTTAAAAAACAAGACCAAATGTGTCATGTCAGTTTAAGATTAGTGTGAGAGTACATAATATAAACATGGATTAAAATAAACTAACCTAAATCACAAGTGATTTAAAAGATGTAGTACATATAAAAATTGAGATAATTCGGAAGATGATTTTTTATATACGGATCAGAGCGACAGTGATAAGGATTATGAAACTGAACTCGATGATAGGCCTGTTGATATAGCAGAAGATGAATATGAATGCAAATTTTTCATGTAACCAGATAATGAAAAATTAGATATCATAAGATAATTTCATTTCCTTTAAATAGACAGTAAATACGGAAAGTGAAAAAACTAAAGATTTATACTCATTTTTTTCATTATTTTAAATATATCATTTTTACAGTCGGCGTATAATGCACATCCGTAAATTTTGATCTTATTTTTATTATTGAAAGTGCGCGTTATATGCCTAATTTTATGGTACATAAAATTTCATTAAACTGTCATCTGCATATCAAAACAAACCCCAGCTTTTTTTTTCAACAGCAAAACCCAAAACCGCCACCATAAATTAATTTTACACCCTTCAACATGTTTAAACCAAATTTTCATGAAATTAGTGTGATTAGTTTTTGAAAAATTCATTATTTTAAAATGAGTCTATTTTAAGGATTGTATCGAAATTAAAAATGCATACTCGATGGTTAAAATTCTACAGAATACCTTTGTTACTTCTATTTCTGCGTTATTTGAGAGATATTGATATTGCTCATGAGTAATATATTTTCAGTCTCTTATAATTTTTGACAATTATCATCCCAAATATTTCAATAAAGTGAGTAAATTATATATTTTTCAAACGATGCGATTTGCACATCATCAGCCACCATTAAAGCATTATTTTGAAGTTTTTAAAATATAATTCGATAATCACTTAAAATAAACATTTGAAATCGGATATTTTTATTAGGAAGGACATAATATATATATATATATATGTATATATGCGTGTGTGAGTGTGTTTTGATATTCAGTACTTGCAAGTAAGCAAAACAATTATCATTTTTGGGCTGTGATTTCAGGAGATAATAATAAAAGTCTTAAAACATAGTATAAAATTAAAAGCTCTGAATTTTGATGAGCCCTTGTTAGCTCTTGAGAGCTCAATGGTAGCTCTTAAAAAACTCATGATCAATGAAAAAAATCAAGAATTTTTTAATCGAAATAGTTCACACTCGACAGAGTAATTCAATTAGGTGGAAGCATTGTCGTAGTCCAGCATTTTACAAACTTTTTTTATTTTATATTTTACGTACTGCTTTCTTAGGCTGTTCATTTCTGAGTACCCCCATCTATCACGAACACCCCCCCTCTTCCCCCTGTCTACTCAATAAGATTGCATGCTTTCTTCATAATAATTCTTCATGTAATCTTCATATCACAACCATATGACAAATCGATAAAAACTACATTGTCACTTTTTAAAACAATTTAAAACATTTTTGAGATTTTTGTTACCCGTATATAACTTGGGAACCGCTGTCTTAGTCTATTAACTACAAAGGAAATTTCAATTTAACTAGGGTTTGATGAGAAAATTGTTCAACAATCAAAACACCACTTGTTTTTCACGATAAAAGAATTGAAATTAAGCATCAAATATATAGTTAACGTAGGTTTAAGAGAATTTCTATCTCTGTCTCAAGCAGCAATTTGGAGATGAAAAATAGAAAATGCTGCTTCAATATAGAGAACATGAACAGTAAAGGATTAAAGAATGTCGCACACACATGACAGATTTCTTAAAAGCACAGAAAAGGTGAGTGTATTCTCAAAATAATATCCAAGCGAATTATTCAGCATAACCCCTTGAGGTATAAGCAACAATATGTCTCTCTGATATTGTTTTCTCACTGGTATAACCAAAAAAGTTTATTTTAAAATAAGAAAATTCAATTTTTCGACATTTTTCCCCCAAGGTTAAAGAATATATATATTTTATGTTTGTGTTGTGAATTTTCTTTCAATTAGGTGGGATAAAGTAATGCATACCACTGGTCCACAACGTTATATACCACCTACAGTGGAATCTAAGCTTCTGCTGAGTTTGGTACATTTAATAAAATCTCTCCAAAATCAATACACAAAATAATAAGAAGAAATGTACTCAATCACCACAATTTTTTTAAACGATTTATCTTTTACATAAATGAAAATTGCGACTATTCGGTATTTTATATATTTTTTGTATGTCCGAAATAGATCTTATGTCTATTGATCATCTGATTTGGATATTTTAGAGCAATCATTTACTCCCTATTAAATTTTTATCAATAAGACTTAAGACAGATATGTTGTTACTTAAAAACATTAGGTTGTTAACAAAAAAATAATATTTTCTCAAAATTGTTTTTACAAAATATCTTTTTTTTTATAATTTATAAAAATACCTTTTATTAATCAGACGAATAGAAAGGAAATTAACTTTGTTTAAACAGATTCATTAACTTATAAAGAGTCAAACTATTTAACTAAATTATTTCGAAAATAAAACGTTAAATTATTGGATGATAAGCGTAAACATGATTCCGTTTCAACACATCTTGTAAAAACAAAATAATCTGAAATATAGTCTAAAACGCTATGTTATTAACATGAAGCTATTATGTATAATAATACACAAACTTTTTTGGTTGCAACAAACTTTTCCTTCGAGAAATAAGAAAATTGAAAGTAGAACAAGAACACGACGTGGAATTAATTAAGCACGTAATGAAACAAATTTGTAAGTTAAATTTTTGCTTTTCTTTCTATATTTATTGCGAAACAAGCAAGTAGGTTATTTGTGCACTCATATTTATATGAGTATCACTAATAGTTTGGGATTTAATATCTGAATCTAATATTTTAATCTAATAATTGAATCTAATTTTTTAATGTGTTACTATAGGTTATAAAATTGTGTGAAAAGATTGTGTTTACTATAATTGAACATTTTAAAAAGAGTAAAACATTTTAAAGCCCTTTCAATATACATATTATATCTACCAGATCTTTACAATTTAAATGTAATAAATAATATATTTATTCCGTTTCAAAAGTCTCTGAAATGTTACTATTCCTCTAATGTGGCATAAAGGGGACATTTAGTAATTTCTTGTGTATTTGTATGAAATAAAACAAATTCCACAAAAATGTTTCGCAAGATAGAAAAATACAATGAATTCCTCATTCATGTAAAAAAAATCCACTACCAATTTTAAGTAAAAATTTCAAAAATTTGGATTCATTTGCTCTTAATCACATTTTTTTTCAATTTATATACATTAAATTTTGATTAAAGAAATCTTAGTGACGTTTTGAACTATGTTTTGTCTTGAAGCTTCTGGAATCACTTGTAGAAGCTGTCTAAAATCATCTACAAATAGAATTACTTTTCCTCCAAAAGCAGCATTGTTGCTCATAATGTCTCGCAGAAGTCTATCGACACACAAGTGCATAAGCATTAGCCACGGGAGCTTCATCCCATATAATTAGTCATACTGAATTAATGCCAGATCCAGCTTTACTATTTATATTTAGAGATCATATAGAAGTCTCATCTATATTTAAAGGTAGTTTATGCAATTTAATTCTACATGACTTGTATATTTACCATCCAAGGACATCAGATTTTCAAAATCAGCATAATTACTTACCGGCATCCTATAAAAATTATCACCCATTATTAAAAAAATGCGTTTTATTGCGCATTTGTGTACAAAAGGAAAAAACACAATTTGTGCATATGAGAAAAAAAGAATAAGAAAAGGTGTTTTCTTCAAAGAAAATCATTTTCAGTAGGGGGTATGGTTTCTACGGGCGGCCAGCAACGTTGAACACCTTCGAGGCATAAACTCAATGAGGATATTAATGACGAGTTGGGGTATTCTGCCCCACTCTTCCAGAAGAGCTCTTTCCAGTTTTTGGAGAGTTTGTGGGGATTGTTGACGGCCAGAAACTCGTCTTCCTAGAGCGTCCCAAACGTGCTCGATTGGATTCAGGTCTGGAGAACACGCTGGCCATTCCATTCGAACGATTCCTTCCTCGAAAAGGAAATCCTCCACCAGGTTTGCACGATGTGACCTGCAGTTATCGTCCATTAAAATGAAGTTATCTCCGATTTCTGCAGCATAAGGGATTACAATAGGTCTGAGGATCTCATCCCTATATCGGCGACCAGTCAGAGCTTCATCTCGAATGATGTAGAGGTCAGTGCGCCCGTCAATGGAGATGCCATTATACACCAACACGCCTTCACCGCCAAATCTGATACTTTCGTGCACGAACGCAGGATTATTCCTACTGCCACGGTCCCTCCAGATGAAAATACGCCTATTATCCGGATGCACAGCAAAACGGGACTCGTCAGAAAACAGAATATTGCTCCATTCATTTCTCCTCCAGTTGACATGCTCGGTTGCCCACTCCCTGCGGTCGCGACGATGCCTTGATGTTAATCTAACACACAGGTTCCCAACGGGGGCGGTATCGCCCCCCAGTGGGCGCTGGAGTCTTCCAGGGGGGCGGTGACGAGTCTAGAGGAAAATGGGGGGCGTTAAGACAGTCAAGGGGGGTGGTCATGACGTACCTACCAATTTAAGAAATTAATATAATGAAACTAGTTGACCTGTCTCCCGAGTGTTGCCCGGGCGCATGATAAAAATCTTAAATATAGCTTTAGATGATAATCTATGAAAACGAGTCTTCATTTTTATACCTATCTATAAATATGTTGCAAAGTTAATCTATCTAAACCTAAACTGTGGCAAATTTTGTATTTCGAAATGCCTGAATCCAAGAAGAAATGCCAGCAGCATGGTACTGAATATTTGAAATATGGATTTACACATTCTACTACAAACCAATCATTACCTATGAGTTTAATTTGCCAAAAAGTTTTTACATATGAAGCCATGAAGTTTTCTAGATTACAAGAGCATTTTAATAAAACGCATGCTGATAAAAAGGACAAAGATTTATCTTTTTTTCAAGGCCTGGAAAAGAGATATTTAAAACAGCCAACTGTATCAAACCTTTTTGAATTGTCTTCTAAACAAGATGACGACAGACTATGAGCTTCATAAAATATTGCATTGTTAATCGTAAAAGCGGAGAAACCACACATACCATCGGTCGATCTAACATACGATCTAACACATACCATCGGTCGGCGAGCATAGAGACCTACAGCATGGAGCCGGTTTCGGACAGTCTGAGTTGAAATCGTGGTGGCTGTAGCCGAGCGAAGGTGTTGTTGGAGAAGAGCAGCGTTCATGTTTCGCTGTCTCCGAGCTGTTAACGCCAAATACCGATCTTCATTGGGCGTTGTTGCCCTTCTACAACCTTGCCATGGTCTTCGGCCTGCACATCCACTCTCCAAAAAACGGTTCCAGATCCTGGAAATGACACTTTGCGACACTCTAATGGCTTGCGCTACTTCGGCTTGAGTTTGACCCCCTTCTAACCTACCAACAATTCTCCAAGCTTCTGAATCTGTCAAATGACTTCGCTCAGACATCGTACTCATCGAAACAAAGCAATCACTGAATGCCGATCATCCTTGTCTTCATTCTTTTTTATCCAGTTGAAAGTGAAATTTCCTTCGCTGCCGCTGAAGCGACGTTTTTGACGTCGAACTCAAAATTTGCATACTCCACAGTTTGAAAACCAGAAAAATTTGCATTTGTGATTCTCTTCTTATATTTTTGGCAAAAAAAAATTCGTTTATATCTTTATTTTATATAAAACTTCAAATATCCTTTAATTGTTTTGAGCAGTGTATTAAAACGTATGAGAAAGTTTTGCAACTGACATATCCGACTAGTTTAAACATTAACGACGTTTTGTCAGAGTTTAGCAACTGGAAATATAATTGAAATACGACATTTGAAAAAAGATATATTTCTATATTATTAAACTATGCAGTGATTGCAGGGGTCGCAGCGTCGCTAAAATTTTCGCACTTTTCTACCACTATTTTGAATCAAAAATCTTCATGTCAAATTCCTTTAACATCTACAATGAAATTCTACAATAAATATTATCGTTTTAAAATTGTGGTAGGAAAGTTTGAAAATTTTAGGGACCCGTGTGATTGTTATTATTAGAGTGCTCTAAGAGAAAATATAATTGCAACAGAAAACAATAAAAAAGTGCTATTTCAATAATAGTAAACTATGAAAGAGATTCAGAATAGGAATAAAGAGCGGTTTGATTTGTTTTAGCTTGACAGTGTCATTCAAAAATGTATGTAAAACAAATATCATCCAAATCGGTCAAAAATTAAATATTTGTATAAGGAATGTGCACATAGAGATTTCCCTTTATATATACATATAGATTTTTAATTTCAAATTCGTGTATAGAATTGATTCATATTAGTGTCGATCAGAACACTTCGATTGTTGTAGAGAGAAGGGATATAATGGGAGTTATTATATCATTACAGTGCCATTTTCAAATTACATTAAAAAAAAACCTTTTCAATAACCTTTGAACAGAAAATGCCATCGTGATTTAAATTGAGGAATCTTCACCTACAAAGATGTTACATTTCAATAATTTTTTTTTTTTAATTCCGTTGATATTGAGATTGAGACGCTCATGTCAAAGCCATGTCATGTAAGTGAAAATGAGGCCATGCTACAATCGAAATAAGTATTTTATTTAATAAAAATAAATAATTTGCTACGAGTGAATTTCTGTATTTGACTAGTATTCATATTAGAAGTTTATGTAATGGTTGCAAAAGTTTACACGCAAAATTGTAACTAGCAAACGTGAGATGAAATTAGGGAATATATTTTAAAAATAATTTAATGCATGATAAAATATTTTTAAAACGGTGAATATGAATATCAAAACTACTCCAGTAAATTATGAGATGACGGAAAATAGTATATTTTATTGATTTTGTTGAAAGTAAAAAATATAACTGTGTCATAGTGGTACGATTTTTATTGATTTTTTATTGATTTATACCAAAGATCAAATTCTCAATTAATAACTTTATAATTTCCTTAACTCAATTGAACGTTACTGATTACGTATAGCTATAATGTATATTTTTTAAATAATTTCAAGCGTTAAATTACACTAGTAATATTTTTTTTTTTTTTTTTTTTTTTTTTTACAATTAGTCAATAAAATATAAAATTGATTAATTATTGAAATTATTTTTTTCTATTTATTAACCACTTGGAAATTAGCTGTTGTTTTTCGACAAGACTGGACATTGTGGTTTCCGCATTTATTTATTTTATTTTGAAATCCTTTGTGACGTCCATAATCCTTTGGCTTCCGTGATCAGCAGGGCCTCTGGCGGGGGCTAGGTTGGAAAGGATGAAGGGATCAAAAGTCTTAGCCAGACAGGTTTGAAGGAAAAATTGATTGCGTCGGAAACGCCGGGGTCAGAAGGGGTGGGTACTTGCTCTGGTGTGCAGAGTAACCGCAGCTGCGTCGAGCTTGTTATTGTTCAACCACTGACTGATCATTTGCTTTGCATAAATTGGAATAAGAATCCAGTACACTTAAATCAGGTAAACCTTCATTGTCAAATTTATTGTGACATGTCAAATTGATTAGAATTACATTTTCCAAATGGTTGTTATAATTTGTTAAAATATTAATATTAATATTATAAGTTTTATAAACCCAGTCAAAAAGTTTTTTTAACATGATTTCATTTGTCAAATTCGGTGGGTTTCGACTTGTAAATCAATAAAATCAGATGCGATACAAAAATAATAAATTTCAGCATGAACGAATTTAACGAAGCATATTTATCGTATGAGGTTTGACAACATTTTTACAGACATTAAATCTAAATAAAGTAAATTTCCGCCTGGAAGACAAAAGGTGTTTCAGCTTTTTGAGCAGTTTTCTTTGATAAATGGATACATTATAAATGTCTGGAAGAAAAATCTAAGATCTATAGTTACTTATAAAAAGAGAAAATTTATTGTCAGGAAATCGCTCATTTTTTATCGATTATTACATCATTCACGAAGAAAATGCTTA
The DNA here is from genome assembly GCA_964019185.1 of Maratus speculifer. Taxonomy (NCBI): domain Eukaryota; kingdom Metazoa; phylum Arthropoda; class Arachnida; order Araneae; family Salticidae; genus Maratus; species Maratus speculifer. The sequence goes on along the minus strand of OZ025297.1, from coordinate 173,221,071 downwards.
AAGATATGCGTTAGAAAAGGGCGGATTTAACAATAATTTGAATGGATTGTTCAATATGTAATTTTGAATAAACGTGACAATGAATAAATTAGGAAAATAAAAACATTAAATGAGAAATTGCCTTTAATAATAAATGAAGCAAGCTTCCTATTTGAACTTTCCCCGAAAATCCGTTATGTATGTAAAATTTTATTTTAACATAATGATGAATTATTAAACACTTTATACATTTGTTGCAATATTTTGCCATCTTTTTCTTTTTGTTCACTATTATGTCTCCAAACTTCTACAAAATTTCTTCATACTATTTTCTATTATTTAAATTATTTTTATTTTCTACTAGCTGACCCGCCCGGCGTTGCCCGGGTCCGTATTAACAATATTAAACGAACTTGAAATTTGTATGATTTTATCATTAACTGGAAGCATGCAGAAATACATTGTCTGAAATACGTCGCAGCTGACTTTGTGAAAAATCGGTTTTAAAAAGAACAACTAATATTGAGCTCTAAAAATACTTAAAATGAGCAATGAGAAACACGGGAGGGAACATGTATCCAACGATTGCGTTAGTTTCGTGTTAAAGTGTTGATATTTACCCGTAAAAATCACTGTTAAATCACGTAACTAATTATTTTTTTCGCATAGAAATCCCAAGTGAAATATTTTGAATTTCAAACTAATTATATCACTCTTAATTCCGTCTATACCGTGAATGAAATCGATACGCGATGATAAAAGATTGGTATATAGTATTATAATTTCAGAACCATTTAACAAAAGTGTATATTTTTAATCAAAGCATGCGTAATGTATACACTGTGGACAAATTCCTAACCGTAAACTTTTGTACCATAACCATAATCTGTCTGTAACCTAACTGCGACTTAACATTACCCTACCGTAACTTAAATATAACATAAATGTAACCTAGCCGTCACTTTGAAATACCAATATAGAAGCATCATTTAAGATTTTGCTTGAAAAGTTAACATTCTTTCGTTAATGTCTTAAAATCGTCTGCACTCTGAAATCTAGATTTTAGATTAATATTTGTTATTTAAGTTTTCGCGCATGATTTTAAAAGATTGTTTTCATAAATATATTTTATATATTGACATAGAGTTATTAATATGTTGTTAAATTAAAAACATTTTTTCATCTACGTTATAAAGTATTAAAAAGTTCTGAAAAAAAAAGAAAACTTTTAGTAATACTATTTTTAGTTCAAATCAAATGTTTTCAATATTCTTTTTTATTTTATTTTGATATTTAATTATTTCGAATTTATCAATTCCAATTATTTTAAAAGCAAACATTTTTTTAAAAATAAATAATATAATGGAAAAAAGACCATTTTAAAAAATTACTATTTCTTCGCAAAATACGCTTCAGCTGTAATTCATTTCTTTCAATTCGTCTTATTAATACAAAATCTCTTCTACATGCTTTTGTTTGGGACATTAAAATTTGAGCGATAAATGGTTTAATATTGCAACCCTTTTTTCGGTTTACTTCACCACCACCTATCTTTTTCCTCCATGGTTTACAACCGCTGTGATAAAAAATCATCTTTTAAACTGACAGCTTGCCAGTCTATAAATTTTAAAGGTCGGTTCCAGCTTTTTTAATTATTTATGCCAAAATTTTATGCGACCAACCAACCATAACTAAATGAAGGGAAAAAAAGAAGAAAAAAGGCGATTTTTTATGAGAGTGATCTTTGGAATTTAATTAATTACTCAGTTAATAAATAGAATTTCGAAATTCTGAAGCTCAGGTGCATCAGGAGAGATATTGGGCTACTCTCATAAAAATTTTGAGCTTCGTACGTCCCATAGATTTTGCTAGCCATCGCAGACACACACACACACACACACAGGTTGGTCTACCCTGTAAAGTGAGGAACCGTGTTTACACAATACGTTCTGAGTAACCTTAGAAATTGTGGTCAAAACCCTAAAAATGCAATTTACTGATACGTATTAACATTAATAAAAGCTATAACTATATTAAAAATTATATTTTTCTTGTAACATTATTTTTTATTAAATAAAACAGCAGGAGATGTTTTGCATGTATATCGAGTAACTGGTTCAGCTTACACACATGGCGTTGTGAGTAACATAGCCTCGAACTAAGATAATAAAAATTTTTACTCAGAAGAACGGTAATTTTTACCTGCTGTGTTTAGTGTTGATTGCTACAATGGACTAATAATAATGGATAATTCTCTTCCTCGTCACTATAAAATTTAAGACAAAAGAAAAAAAAAGTTTATATGAATCTAGGAAAAAAAGTTATCGGAAAAAAGTGACATAAACTACGAAAGCGGAAAAAAAGTGACACGGAAAAAAGTTACCGAAAAAAGTGACAAGGAAAAAAAGTTACAGGAAAAAAAGTGACAAGGAATTGATTTTGGAGACTTATTATTGATTTTGGGGATTCATTGGTTAAGTATGAAAGGGGGATCGGGGGCAGACTCATAATTTAGGTAAATGGGTTTTTCATGCTGAATTAACTGTTTTGGTTCAATTTTTGCAAGGAAGTTCATATTGAAAAGACGCTTGCCTGATTTGTTTTGGGAAAAGATGATTACCTTCCTCCTACCCGCCCTAATTTGATAGATGGGTTTTTATGAAGAATTATCCATCGTGTGTCAAATTTTGGATATAGGTTCTTTCTGAAAAAGGCTTATCTATAGTAATATAGTATAATGCCTGAAAAGGTTTGGAAGTTTAATGATTAAGCATAGAGCGGTAACGGGGAAATAAACTCTCTTAAATTAAATTAATAGATTTTTACGTAGAATTATCCGATTTGTTTGGAATTTTGGACATAAGTTCATTATGATAAGACGTATCTCTGATTAGCTATGGGGTTCTTTTGCTTATTGATAAAAGAAGGGGAGGGCAATTATCTCGCCTCAAACTAGATAAATCGTTTTTTATGCAGAATTATCGGATGTATTTCAAATTTTAATTGAAATTCCTTTCGGATAAGGTGAATCCCTGAATAGTTTTAAGGGTTTAACAGCTAAGTATAGAAGAGGAATAGAATATAGCCCCCGTCTTTAAATTGAATAAATTGTTTTTTACGCAGAATTATTGGATTTGCTTCATATTTTGGAATATAGGTTCATTATGATAAGGCGTATCCTTGATTAGATATGGGGTTCTTTGCTAATTAAAAAAGGGGTCGGGTGATTTCCCCCCCCCCTTTAAATTAGATAAATTGTTTTTTATGCGCACTTATCCGATGTATTTCATATTTATATACAAGTCCTTTCTTATAAAGTGAATCGCGGAATAGTTTTAAAGGTTTAATTGCTAAGTATAGAGGGGGGAGGGTAACGCGGGATAACCCCTTTCAATTACATAAATGGCTTTTTACACAGAATTATCCGATTTGCTTCAATTTTGGATGTGGGTTCATTCTGATAAAGCGTATCTCTGATTAGTTATGATGTTACTTAGCTAATTAAAAAGGGGGACGGGCGATTATTCCCCCTCCTAAATGAGATAAATTGTTCTTATGATGCATTTCAAATTTTGGGTACAGGTTCTTTCTGATAAAGTGAATCCCTGAATAGTTTTAAGGGTTTATGGCTAAGTATAGAGGGGGTGGAACGAAGGATACCCCCCTTAAATTAATTAAATGGCTTTTTATGCAGAATTATCCGATTTGCTTCAAATTTTGGATATAGGTTCATTATGATAAGGTGAATCCCTGATTAGTTGTGGGTTATCGACCGGCCCCCCCTCTCTATACTTAGCCATTATACCCTTAAAACAATTTAGGAATTCACTTTATCAGAAAGAATCTATATCCAAAAGTTGAAATAAATCGGATAATTGTGCAAAAAATGTTGCGCAATTTATATTATTTAATGAGCGGGGACAATCCCTCGCTATCCCTTTTTAATTAGCAAAGAACAACATAACTAATCAGGGATATGCCTTATTATAATGAATCTACATCCAAAATTTGGAGCAAATAGGATAATTTTGCATAAAAAACGATTTATCTGGTTTGAGGCGAGATAATTGCCCCCCCCCCTTTATTAATAAGCAAAAGAACCCCATAACTAGTGAGAGATAGGTCTTATCATAATGAATTTATGTCCAAAATTTCAAGTAAATCGGATAATTGTGCGTGAAAAACCATTAATTTAATTTAAGAGAGGTTATTCCCACGTTCCCCTCTATGCTTAACTATTAAACTCTCAAATCTCTTCAGGTATTATATACAACATATATATAAGCCTTATCAGAAAGAACCTATGTTCAAAATTTGACACACGTTGGATAATTCTAAATAAAAATCCATTTTTCTAATTTAGGGTGAATTGGGTGGGGAGAGGGGGTAATCATCCCTTCCCAAAACTAATCAGGCAAGCGTGTTTTCAGTATGAGCGTATATCTAAAAATTGAACCAAAACAGTTAATTCAGCATGAAAAACCCATTTACCTAAATTATGAGCCTCCCCCCGATCCCCCTTTCATACTTAACCAATGAATTCCCAAAATCAATAATACAAATCCCTAAAATCATTTCCTTGTCACTTTTTTTCCTGTAACTTTTTTTCCTTGTCACTTTTTTCCGTGTCACTTTTCTCCCGCTTTTGTAGTTTATGTCACTTTTTTCTGATAACTTTTTTTCCGTTTACCCGTTTGAATATATATATATATATATATATATATACAGGGGTTGGACAAAAATATGGAAACACCTTTTGAAATGCATGTTTGAAAAGAAAGATTGATTATAATGAACTATGTTGATGGCACTGGAGTTTTCGCCTACTGACGCCACCTATACAACTTCGTAAAATCGCTGCACCGTTCAGTCGTTGTTGGAGCACTGTTATGTGAGATTATCATTGCATTATGTCCGAATTAACAAACTTCGAACGTGGACAAATTGTTGGCGCGCGTATGGTGGGTGCTTCCGTAAGCAAGGTAGCCGAGGTTTTTAGTGTTTCAAGAGGTACTGTGTCGAAGATTTATTCCGCATATTTGAAATGCGGGAAAAATATTATCCGCTAAATCACAGCGCGGACGAAAGTGTGTGCTGAGTGATCGTGACAGACGATCATTAAGGAGGATTATCGCGAAAAATAGGCAATCCACAGCTGCAAAAGTTACTGCTGAAATGAATGTCGTGTTACCAAATCCTGTGAGTACCAAAACAATTAGAAGGGAGCTTCATAAATAGGGAATTGCTGGCCGTGTTGCAATTGAAAAGCCATCCATCAGTAATGCTAATGCCTGTAACAGGAAAAAGTGGTGTTTAAGTCATAAAGCCAGGACTATAGAGCGTAATATGGTCTGATGAGTCTTCTTTCACATTGTTCCCCACTTCTGGCCGAGTTTACGTCTGGAGAACGCCATCTCAAGCCTATAATACAGACTGCTTGTTGCCAAGAGTGAAACATGGCGGGGGTTCGGTGATGATTTGGGCAGCCATATCGTGGTTCTCTTCTGGCCCCATGATAACTCTGTAAGGGCGGATTACTGCTCAGACTTATGTGAACATTTTGGCCGATCAAGTCCATCCAATGGTACAAGATTTTTTCCCCAATGATGATGGTATCTTCCAAGACGACAACGTCCCCGTTCACACAGCTCACATTGTCCAGGACTGGTTTTCTGAGCACGAGGATGAATTTTCGCATCTCCCCAGGCCACCAAAGTCATCAGACTTGAATATTATCGAATCTTTGTGGTCTACATTGGAGCGGAAAGTGTGTTCACGCTATCCACCGCCAACATCGTTATCTGAACTTGCCACCGTTTTGTAGGAATAATGGTACAATATTTCCTTGGTAAACATACAGAAACTGTATTTATACATTCTGAGAAGACTGCAAGCTGTTTTGAATAACAACGGGTACCGTACACAATACTAGGCAAGGAAACGTGTTTTTTTTAAGGTGTTTCCATATTTTTGTCCAACCCCTGTATATATATATATTCGCACAAAATTGCAATATCCGTCTTTGTTTGAATTCAGCGAGAGTTGAGGAAATGTTCATTTTCTGTTGTTCTAGACCTTTGCTCAACAATGCGATTCATATATTATAAAAAATATTTTAAAAACAATATAATACTATGTTTTTATAATAAAATTTTAATTAACTCATTATTCTAATGATATAGCTTGTCTTTTGCATAGGTAGATGGGAGATACTGGAAACAGAGAATGGATAGGGGACCATATTCTTTTCCTAAATGTTTAAAAATATCGCAATTTTGGTCACTATTAACTAATTTTAATCATTTATACCTTTTAAAGAGAATTCTGATTACACTCATTAGAAGGTAAACAGCAGGCACCTCGCAGCTCTGCCTCGCATGCCCCTGCATCAGTCGGGCATTGCTGAAGATAGCTCACGAGGATACAAAAATTTAGAACTCAAAATAACGATAGTCTCAAAATAATTATTTCTCTTCTGAGCTTTAGAAATGGATTGAAGGGAATAATAATTTTAAAGCACCAAGACACTGGAAGTTTACTGGTTGATCCAATAACAGTAGGAACTTTGCTCATATCATTATATGTCTTCTTTCCGTAGAATGTGGACTATAAAAGTAAAAATTGATAATATTAATTGCTAAAAATTGTTTCATAAAGGACTTTTTTTGGCTTATTGAGCAAAAGATTGGTTGTATTTACTAATTATGACGATCAATTTTCAACTCGAGGAAGAGGGGGAGCGCCCTCCTGAGAGAACTTAACCCCCATTTACGCATGGAAATTCAAAGTTTGAAGAAAACCACGAAAATCTCCGAACGACTAGGCCGACGGGCGCGACTGGGTTCGAAACCAGCACCTTCCGTCTTTACCATTTTCGAAGGCTGAACCACTGGAATGAGCTAAAGGCTATAACAAAATATGCACTAAATTCATTAAATGCAAATGATATTTAGTTGCAAAGAAAAAGAAAAGAAAAACTTTTTTTGAAAAAAAAAAAAAAAAAAAATCAAACAATCTGGATCTCGTAAAACAATTACTCTCAAAGAAACTAGCATAGCAATGCAAGAAATTACTATCGATTAAAAGCATGTTATTCTTTTCGATTAATAAAATTTATTTGTCATAAGAGTACATGTTCTTTTCGTGACAGATTTTTCTTTCTTTTTTCTTTTCTTTTCTTTCTTTCTTTTTTTTTCTTTTTTCTTTTTTTTTTTTTTTTTTTTTTTTATTATTATAACAAAATTACGATTTCTAAAAGTTAATTATGTAAATGAATGTTAGTATAATGAAATGATTTTTAATACCATTTATTCATTTCTAAAAATTTTATTAAAATATCATTAAAAAATCCATTAAATTTTACGATTTAATTGAATCTCATGAATATTTATCATTACGATTTCTAATTCTTAAACTTTATTAAAATTAATTATATTTTATAGTATTTTTTATGCTTTTCATATGTTTATAATTCAAAATATTAAACATTTTGCGACAACTCTATTGAAATGGAAAATTGCTGGTAGCAAATTTAAATTTCATTATAAACGTCCACTATTATAGTATAATTTAAAAGAATCCAAATCTTTTAAGCGTTCAAAAAAAAAAAAAAAAAAAAGTTTGAAGTTTATATCAGAATAGACTATATATATATTTTTAATAAAATCTATTTTACTGTAATAATAAAAAAAATATATTAATATCAAAATAAAGTTTGAATTAAAAAATATTTATTTGTATGAAAAAAAAAATTCTGTAAAAAGTATAGAATACCAATTAAATTAAAAAGAAATTAAACGAAAGTTAGTTTTAAAGTTTTTATTAGTAAAGTAACATTAACAAAGCTATTATTATGTAAGCAAATACATAATTTAAGGTAAAATTATAATAAATTTTACCAAAATAACTGAAGGATGCTAGTATATTGTTTGTTTTGAAATACAAAGTTTAAATTTCAAATCATTTAAAATTTGTTTTGCGTAATTATAGTTCAGTTGAACTACTTGTATAATATTAAAAAAACTGACATGTTTTAATATGACAAATTAAAGAAAATTTTGCAGAATTCCTGACTGAAGTAAAAAGGTTTCATTGTACGTAAAATTTAAATATATATTTTAAAAATAAATATGATAGAATTTATAAACAATGCATAAGGGATCATTAATTTAAATTATTATGTAAATTTAAAATTTACATATAAACTGAAACATAATCTTTTGATTTAAAAAGTATTTAAGCTAATGGAATTTTTACTGGCGCTATTTGATCATCCAACTAAAAAAAAAGTTACTTAGATTGCTTATTGTGATCTACACATATTGCATGCGTGTGTGGAAATCGTTCTTTTCCATATGTTTCAAAACAGAAAAGAGCCGAAATCAGCTTTACAAATACAAGTTTCTCACCCATGTATTGACATCAAAAAGCATTTGCGACACAAAAGCTTTCTACTGCACTGCCCAACCTACTGGACAAAGGGGTAAAGATTACACGTCACTAAAAAAAGGGGTGAGAAATATCTTCCCTGGGGTTTTTAGTGAACAAGCTCTTATTGAAAGGAATTTCTCTGTTCCGAACTTTTTTGAGGGAGGAAACTGAATTTAGTTTTTCCGCAAAATGCTTTTCCACCTTCAACAGCTCGAATTTTTCTGATACAATTTCAGACACATTTTTCAAAGTAGAAACATGAAACTTGCTGAGAGTATTTTTGAAGAGACGTATGAGGTGCCATGTGATGTCATTTTGTGCTCAATTCATTAGAATTTGATTTATAAACAATTATCTTCTCAGTATGACTCATTTTTTCGCCCACAGATCTTCCGCTTAAGAAAAATCTATTCAAAATGCCGTTTTTGATTGCTTTTTTGCAATGTTTTTTGGATTTATCCAAGAATCGACAATTACGGCACCTTGAGTACTTTCTGAATAAGACAATTTCCAAGTTTGATGCATATGAGAGCAAAAATGAATTTAAAAATAAATCGAAAAATAAGCAGATTGAATCGAAATACACCCTTAAAGGGTTAAAGTCTGAAATAAAATACTATAGTCTTTTATACTAAACTAGATGAATCACAGAAAAAATCTCCCCGGAAAAAATCACCCCGGTAAAAATCTCCCCGCTAAAAATCTCCCCCGGAAAAAATCTCCCCGCTAAAAATCTCCCCGGTAAAAATCTCCCCGGTAAAAATCTCCCCGGTAAAAATCTCCCCACAAAGAAAGGTAACCGAAAAATAAGGCTTTTTTAAATTAAGATTGAAAAAGCCCACACATATGAATAACAAAGATTTGATGACTTTGATTATGGCAATTATAATTTCAAGTCAATCACGTGCTAATCACGTGTATTTGTACTGGAAACAATTATGGCATTATATACATATTGTTAGAATTTATGCATATTGAATTAATAGTAAAACCTCCATATGAAATAAGGTCCTACTTCCATGATTATCGCAAGGGCAAACGAGGAAGCTGCCCCAGCTACCCAAACTCAAATTTTGGATTTTTTTTTTAAATTATTATTATTATTATTAATGCAAATTGTAGCTACAAAGACAGTTTGGATGACCTCATTTGAGTCTTCACTTCAGATATTGAATATTGTTATTCAGTCTTTGATAACTCATTACTTATTAGGATACAAACCTACATTTCATTTCGTATCATTTTTAAATTCGATTTTTATTTGTGTAATATGTAATAGAAATGAACAAGGAAAAAACTCTTAAACAGTGAAACTTTTTTTTTTTTTAATCGGGTCGCACAAAATAAGAGGATAGGGGGGAAACAGAAATATGAATGTTAAGACTGATTTAGATACAAAAGGACAAATCTATGACATAAGTTTTAATTTGTTTTTGTTCGGAAATTCATGAAACTAGCAGGTATTGATGTTCAGAAACTAAATCTAATTACTAACTCGTGTTTTTTTTTTTTTTTTTTTTTTTTTTTTTTTTTTTTTTTTTTTTAACCCGATAGATTTTTTACAAAATAATATCAAAAGGGGCGTTTTGAATTAAATTTCCTCGCGTAAGATGAATAATCACACAAACAGGGGTAAAAACGTGTTTGTCACGTGATCAAAATCTCTTATATCTCAATCTTTTTCGTTATCTATCTTTTGAGGTGAGGGAGGGGTTGATTTTAGGGGAGGTAGCAAAAAAATATGTGATAAAATCTAGAGATGTTTGGGAAAGTCGGATTTTCTGTGTGTGAAAGGAGGGGGGGGGAGGGCTAATTTAAAAGAAAATGTAATTTATTGATTTTTTCACCTCTCTTCATCAACAGCTTACATATATAAGTAAAGTTGCTTCTGTCTTCATATATATTTTTTGAATTAATAATAATTAAATTTAAATTTTTAATTATTTTTTTAATTTTTAATTTACACAAATTTTATGCGCGCAAAATAAAACAATAATAAATGCGTTCATCTGGGGGAAAAAATCGAATTCGTAAAGGCTGTGACGTTTCTTCGATAAAATGGTAAACGGAAAAAAAGTGACCGGGAAAAAAGTTATCGGAAAAAATGTGACCTAAACTACAAAAGCGGAAAAAAGTGACACGGAAAAAAAAGTGACGCGGAAAAAAAGTGACAAGGAAAAAGTTACCGGAAAAAAGTGACAAGGAATTGATTTTGGGGATTTATTATTGATTTTGGGGATTCATTGGTTAAGTATGAAAGGGGGATCGGGGGAGGGGCTCATAGTTTAGGTAAATGGGTTTTTCATGCTGAATTAACTGTTTTGGTTCAATTTTTAGGTGCGTTCGTAATTATGTAATACGTAGCACCTATAGTGGTCGTTCAGTCCGTCCGTCTGTCCGCATATAACAACGGAAAAACTAACCAATCGAATCATTTGAAATTTAAAATACATAATTATTACATAATTTTGTCGCGTCATTTCAAATTTTATGAAAATCGGATGCATAGATCAATTACAGGGATGATCAAAAGTATTCCATTACATTATGGTCAATGGGGAAAAAAGTTTCAAATGCATTTTAATCGTTTGAAATTTAAAATACGCAATTATTACATAATTCTGTCGAGTTATTTCAAATTTTTTGATAATCGTGTGCATAGATCAATTACAGGGTCAATCAAAAGTATTCAATTACATTATGGTCAATGGGGAAAAAGTTTCAAATATATTCTATACGTTTGAAATTTAAAATACATAACTATTACATAATTTTGTCGAGTCATTTCAAATTTTATGAAAATCGGATTCATTGATCAATTACAGGGGCAATCAAAAGTATTCCATTACATTACGGTCAATGGGGAAAAAAGTTTCAAATGCATTTTAATCGTTTGAAATTTAAAATACGCAATTATTACACAATTCTGTCGAGTTATTTCAAATTTTTTGATAATCGTGTGCATAGATTAATTACAGGGGCAATCAAAAGTATTCAATTACATTATGGTCAATGGGGAAAAAGTTTCAAATATATTCTATACGTTTGAAATTTAAAATACATAACTATTACATAATTTTGTCGAGTTATTTCAAATTTTATGAAAATCGGATGCATAGATCAATTACAGGGACAATCAAAAGTATTCCGTTACTTTACGGTCAATGGGAAAAAAATGTTTCAAGTGGGAAAAATGTTCAAGCATCTTAATCGTGTTACACTCATGGGAACTTAATAACATTTATATACAACTATAAAGTACATACTATAATATACACCTTACATAATTTGTGGTGCAAAGAACATTTGTTATTGATTTACAAGGCCACACAAAAGTATTCCATTACATAATGGTATAGGGAGAACATTGTTTGATTAGCGTTTTAATTGTAATTCACTATTTGCAATTTTATGAGATTGATATATGAAAGTAATATTTTTAAAAATTTGTTATCGTACGAACGCACCTAATTTGCTACGCATCACGTGCAATTTCCAACTTGTTGGATATACGTTCATCCTGAAAAGATGCTTGCCTGATTAGTATTGGGAAGGGACGATTACCCCCCCCCCCCCCATCCGTCCTCAATTATATGAATGGGTTTTTACGCAGAATTATTCAACGTGTGTCAAATTTGCATATAGGATCTTTTCGATAAGGCTTATGTGTTATGTATAGTATAAAATGCCTGAAGAGATTCTAGCAGTTTAAGGGTTAAGTATAGAGGGGGAACGGGGGATAACCTTTCTTAAATTAAATTAATGGCTTTTTACGCATAATTATCCGATTTGCTTAAAATTTTGGACATAAGTTCTTTATGATAAGACGTATCTTAGATTTGTTATGGGTTTTTCTGCTTATTATAAAGGGGGGGGGACGAGCAATTATCTCCCCCTCAAACTAGATAAATAAGTTTTTATGCAGAATTATCCCATGTATTTCAATTTTAAATATAGGTTCTTTCCGGTAAGGTGAATTCCGGAATAGTTTTAAGGATTTAACGGCTAAGTATAAAGGGGGATGGAGGAAACCCCTCTTAAATTAAATAAATGGCTTTTTATGCAGAATTATCCGATTTGCTTCGAATTTTGGACATGGGTTCATTATGATAAGACGTATTTCTGATTAGTTATGGGGTTCTATTGGTAATTAAAAAGGAGGGCGGGTGATTACTATACCCACCTTAAATTAGATTTAAAAAAATTATGCACACTTATCCGATGTATTTCAAATTTTGGATATAGGATCTTTCTCATAAAATGAATTCCTGAGTAGTTTTATGGGTTTAATGGCTATGTATAGAAGGGGAACGGGGGATAAACCCCCTTAAATTAAATAAATGGCTTTTTACGCAGAATCATCCGATTAGCTTCAAATTTTGGATGTATATTCATTATAAGAAGGCGAATCTCTGATTAATTATGGAGTTCTTTTGATATTTAAATAGGGGAAGGGGGCGATTAATCCTCCACTCTTTAAATAATTTTTTTCTCTTTCACAACTATTTAACGGATTTCAAATTTTGGATATAGGTTCTTCCTGATAAAGTGAATCCCTGAATAGTTTTAAGGGTTTAATGGCTAAGTATAGAGCGATGAACGGGGGATAACCCACAATTAATCAGGACTTCGCCTTTTCATGATGAACGCCCAATCAAAATTTGAATCAAATCAGATAATTCTGCGTAAAAAGCCATTTATTAATTTAAGGGGGGGGGGGGTATCATCCGTTCCCCCAGTGTTTACTTAGCCATTAAACCTTTAAAATTATTCCGGGATTCACTTTATGAGAAAGAACATATATCCAAAATATGAAATATATCGGATAAGTGAGCATAAAAAACAATTTATCTAATTTAAGGGGGGGGGATAATCACCCGCCCCAATTTTTAATTGGCAAAATAACCCCATATGTAATCAGGGATACGCCTTATCATAATGGTTCTATAATCCAAAGTTTGAAGCAAATCTGATAATTCTGCATAAAAAGCCATTTATTTAATTTAAGAGGGGTTTCCTCCATCTCCCCTTTATACTTAGCCATTAAATCCTTAAAACTATTCCGGAATTCACCTTACCAGAAAGAACCTATATTTAAATATGAAATACATGGGATAATTCTGCATAAAAACTTATTTATCTAGTTTGAGGGGGAGATAATTGCTCGTCCCCCCCCTTTATAATAAGCAGAAGAACCCCATAACTAATCAGAGATACGTCTTATCATAATGAACCTATGTCCAAAATTCTAAGCAAATCGGATAATTATGCGTAAAAAGTTATTAATTTAATTTTAGAAAGGTTATCCCCCGTTCCCTCTCTATACTTAACCATTAGAATTCCTAAATCTCTTCAGGCATTATATGCTATATATAAGCCTTATCGAAAAGAACCTATATGCAAATTTGACACACGTTGGACAATTCTGCATAAAACCCATTCATCAAATTGAGGACGGATGGGGGAGGGGGGGGGTAATTGTACCTTCCCAAAGCTAATCAGGCAAGCGTCTTTTCAGGATGAACGTATACCCAAAAATTGAACCAAAACAGTTAATTCAGCATGAAAAACCCATTTACCTAAACTATGAGCCCCCCTCCCCGATCCCCCTTTCATAATTAAGCAATGAATCCCCAAAATCAATAATAAATCCCCAAAATCAATTCTTTGTCACTTTTTTCCCGGTAACTTTTTTTCCTTGTCACTTTTTTTCCGCGTCACTTTTTTTCCGTGTCACTTTTTTCCGCTTTAGTAGTTTAGGTCACTTTTTTTCCGGTCACTTTTTTTCCTAGATTCCTGATAGCTATAAGTCCCCTATGTTTCAGAAACTATTTTAAAATAATTTGCAGCAATAATTTAATTCAGAATATATTTAAAATTAGATTTTCAGAGGGCAATCTATCTTCAAAAGTTAGCGTTTGCCCTTGCGATAGTCATGGAACTAGGACCTTTTTCATATGGAGGTTTTACTGCCGTAATTGTTTCCAGTACAAATACACGTGATTAGCACATGATTTACTTGAAATTATAATTGCCATAATCAAAGTCATCAAATCTTTGTTATTCATATGTGTGGGCTTTTTCAATCTTAATTTAAAAAAAAGCCTTATTTTTCGGTTACCTTTCTTTGTGGGGAGATTTTTTCCGGGGGAGATTTTTACCTGGGAGATTTTTACCGGGGTGATTTTTTCCGGGGCGATTTTTTTCGTGATTCATTTAGAAACGAAAATGAAAAGACATCATTTATATTTCGCCTATTTTAGAAAGCACATTTAGATAAATATACAGCATATCTGACTTTCTTTATACTTCATTTTTACTATTTCACTAATAAATTTAAAAACAAATTCGGATTGACTTTTTTTTTGTCATTGAAAAAGTAAAAATGAATAATAAAGAGTTCAATAATTTTCAGTAGATGTACATACTGTGTGCCTCCCCCCTTTTTTTTTACGTTCCAAATTTATTTGTGCATTCTTCATATATTATAAAAATTGTGTTTAATTTTTCATTAGATTTAATTTGTGTTTTACCAACGTACTTTACATTACAAGTATATTCAAAACTTTAAAACTGGTAATTTAATAACAACTCTGATTTATTTAAGAATTTTAAACTTATTAAACTGATATAATCATTTTCTAATTATTATAATAATGTATGTGAATATGTATTGATATGCGATAATAAAGTGAAGTTGGAAAATAAACGGAAGAAAATAATTTTTTCCATAAAATGATTAAATGAATGGAAAATGAATTAAACTTTATAAACATGAATATTTTGAAAATAAAAATAAAAATAAAAATACATATCAATGCAGAAATATACAAAAACTAATTATTTCACATTATGTTATTATTTTCCTCTTTCTAATTAATTAAATAACTAATCAGTATTTTCAATTGAATATTCCTTGCTTAGTTTGCATTCTCATGAACTTTCTGTATAATGACTTAATGTATCCTGTATTTTCCATTAATAAAAACCAAATGAAAAAGAAACAATTTTTGAAATACACAGAGATAGCAAAGAGAATTTAGTTGTAAAATTCCAAAAATTTGCCTTCTTATTGTGTTGTCCGGAAATGTCAACCCCATCCATCAAAGAACCACACCTCCTGTCTCCGAACCCCAACTTACGGGTGAACGGAAATCTTTCCAGCTAGACGGGGCGAGCTATTACGGGACTCGGGGCATTGGGAGGTTTCGGCTATTATGGGATTCAAACATCAAAGAGTTAATACTTGTAAATATCGTACATTTTCAATTTTTATACGATCGTATAGAGAAAAAATTTACTTTTAAATGCAATTGGTTTGAAAGCTGTAACTCAATTTATATTTGAGAAATTGATTTTTTTGTAGTATTTAGCACCGATTTTGTTATTGTGGCAACAATAGTATTCCATTTCTTTTAAAAGTAAAAGCAATGGAGTAATTAGAAAACAACAAAAAACACAAACCGATGATATTAAAATTAATATTTTAATTAAAATAATAATCTTTTTCAAAATTCTATGATTTGCTGTGTGACAACAAGTATTCAGCTATAAGTACACAAAATTTGAACTCTCTAGCATATGTAGTTTTCGTGTACCGACTGTGTGACGGACAGACAGACAGACAACGGACAGAGACGAATAGGGTTTCGTCAGATGAACGAAACCCTAAAAATGAAGCAAAAGTATATGATGATTTGTTGAAATGATGGACATTTTGTCAAAAATCACTTTTTAAACTAAATTTACTTTAAGCGATAAATAATTTTATGCCCTTTCATAATTTGGTGAACGAGGAGAATAATCGCCTCCAGACTGGAATTTTACGACAAACAACTACAGGTACTCACTGTCGTTCAAGACATGTTATTCATTTTTTATGCAGAAAATATTAAACATGTAATTGAAAATAAGTAAAAATAATATAAAAATACGCAGGTGATATCTCTTTTCTTTTGTCATTAAAAGGTAATAAAAGTCACGGAAGAATTAGACAGTTCCCTTAAGAGCCCTTCACGCACATTCATTTATGAAAATCCTTAGAAAAAAAATTCTTCTTAATATCTCGTTTGCAATTCCGTATTTTTAAATGATTTATTTATTTATTTATTTGTATTTGATGGCCAGCCAAGATTAATCTCCAAAGAAGCTGTCTTTTTTTAAATATTCGACTTTTTTTCAGAATTTTTTCTGTCAGTATACCGTAATTTTCAAAACCGGCTCCGAAAGTGTTAGTATCAAAAGAGAAGAAAAAAAATCATAAGCAAAATAGGAAAAATAAAAAATTGCTTATCTATTGCAGAACCCCAGCCATACGCAAACAATATATTTAAAAAAATCTTCATGAGGATTAGCTGTTTCAAGTGCGTGTTTTCGCATGAATTAAGTACATGAGAGTAAATTAGGAGAACAGATACTGGTAAAATGGAAATTTTTATGGAAAGCAGTAACAATAAGCATGCAAAGGACCTCCGTAAGAATGGTGAAAATTTGCTGAGAGTAGGAAAAAAGTGAAACTATAATTGCTGAAATATAGAAATGCTTGTAGCAAAGAAATAACGCAACAACTTTTTCCAAGTAAAGAGTTTACAATTTTTGTCTACATTGTTGCCGAAAGTTAATCAGCGAACAGACTTTGTAATGGCAACATTGGCATTAAAAAAATATCTGGAGTGATGCAAATATGCAATTTTACTAGGCGCTTGAACTTTCTAAGTAATAATATAAGTATATTATGTCGAAAATGATTCGATATTTTTACTATAGTTTATCATCTTATTTAATTCAATATTTTCTCTTTAATTCAGAAATATTATTTTCTTTTCTACTTCAACACTAAAAGAAACGTGTATGGTAAAAATTACTTGATAACAGAGTTAAAAAAGGACCCTTCACTCAATTGAAAACACCAGATATATAACATTAAACCAATGGGCAGGTTGTTTTCAGATTTCTCGTTTAAATTTAAATATTTTCAAAGAATTTCTTTTGCATAGGACACCTGAAGTCAATATTCAATGTGATTATTTTTTACTTTTTCGATGTAGATTGCAATTTTTTTTTAAGTACATTGCTAAAAAATTTTTCTCTAGTTTGAAACAAATTTTCGTGTTTGCCACCATAACATGGTGAAATCTCGTACCAAAATTTGGAGATTCCTATTTCAACCACGTAGAAGAAGAAGAAGAAAAAAAATAAAATTCACCTTTTTTTAATAGAAAGATATTTAAAGAAAATTAAGTTAGTGTAGTGTAGTGTATTTTTGTCGGCCGATTATCTACGCCATGGGATATAGGCCCTATGGGGTGGGTTGCCCTCCGTGGGGGTGAAAATTAAGTTAGAATTATTTGTTTAAAATATTTTCTTTGGGAGACCTAACTTTTTTTTCCATGGAAGGGGAGGGGGCTAAGCTTTAAATGGTGTACTGATGTTAAGAAATATACAGACTTACATAATTTAAAGTTAAAATTTTGAAAAAACCCATTTGGTTTTTTTCAGAAAAAAGGCCACTTGAGTTTTTTGGGATGGGAAAACTCGCAAAAATTCTGCCTTAAGTTAAACATGCTAATTTTATACACTTCAATTCAAAAATCAAACACAGTTTTTTTTTTCTTTTTTTTTTTTTAAATTAGGAAATTTATAATAATATTTTTGAAAATTTTTGAATAATATGCTACAAGACTATTAAATGTAAAATTAGATTGTTATAGAAGTCAGTGGCATTTGTAAATTTTGATCACAAATGAAAATACACTTTTACTAGCTTTGTAGCTTAATAAACCCCTAAATGATTACGTAATTTGCTCCAAACCAGATCATATTTAGAAAAATATTGTTTAATTGAAGCAGAAATAGTTTGTACTGAATGCAATAAACGGAAAAAATTGACAAAATCCACAGGGAAACTTATCTTTTACATTCTTTTTTTGTTATAATTTGTTATTGGTTGAAAATTACTGCATAACACTTTTATTGAACATACATTGAAGCAGGATAACAAATGGGACGATTAATCTTAAAAGCTATAACAATGCAAGCAAATAGAATGGGATTCAACTTTCAAAGGCTATCTTTAAGTATACATTAAGATTTAAAGCACTAGGATGCATTTTAAAGTACAGTAATGAAAATCTTTCTTCTTTACAACCTCATCTCTGTTTTTTTTTATAAATGCTTTGCAATTCCTTTAAATCTGATTCTTTTGAAATATATTTAAATTGGCATTTTTCTTTGCATTCTCATACCTTTGATTAAATAATGACACAGTTGTGAAAAACCTAAAAATTTGAAAAAAACCAAAAATGGGTTTTTATTGGGTTTTTTCAAGTGGATCCACTTGGGAGAACCCTGGGCTTATCAAGTAATATACACATTAACATAATGTGTTTAAACATAACGGAACTCAAAGGTATTCATAATTAGTAAGGCAGTATATAATAAAAAATCTAAATGTTTGATTTTCATTGTTTAACGTATGAACAAAGAATAATTAATAAATAGGCATAACTAATGTTTTTTATTAATTACAATAGAAAGGAACAATTTTATGTCAGTTTTAGGTATTAATTATTAATACTTTATATTAATTGTGTTTAGAAGTACACAAAAGGAATACTTTTTTCCGTTTTTAGGTGCGTTCGTAATTATGTAAATACGTAGCACCTATTGTTGTCGCTCAGTCCGTCCGTCTGTCTGTCGGTCTGTCCGTCTGTCTGTCCGTCCGTCTGTCCGTCCGTCTGTCCGCATATAACAACTCAAAAACTACCCAACCGAATCGTTTGAAATTTAAAATACATAATTATTACATAATTTTGTCGAGTCATTTCAATTTTTATGAAAATCGGATGGATAGATCAATTACAGGGACAATCAAAAGGATTCCGTTACATTACAGACAATGGGGAAAAAAGTTTCAAATGCATTTTAATCGTTTGAAATTTAAATCATATATTTATTAGATAATTTTGTCGAGTCATTTCAAATGTTATGAAAATCGAATGCATAGATCAATTACAGGGACAATCAAAAGTATTCCGTTACATTACAGTCAATGGGAAAAAAGTTTCAAATGCATTTTAATCGTTTGAAATTTAAATCGTATATTTATTAGATAATTTTGTCGAGTCATTTCAAATGTTATGAAAATCGAACGCATAGATCAATTACAGGGACAATCAAAAGTATTCCGCTACATTACGGTCAATGGGGAAAAAAGTTTCAAATGCATTTTAATCGTTTGAAATTTAAATCATATATTTATTACACAATTTTGTCGAGTCATTTCAAATGTTATGAAAATCGAATGCATAGATCAATTACAGGGACAATCAAAAGCATTCCGTTACGTTACGATCAATGCGAAAAAAATTTTCAAATGCATTTTAATGGTGTTAAACTCATTTGAACATAATAGAATTAGCATGAATCTTTGAAGTATGTACTAAAATATACATTCTGTACAATCTGTGATGCAAAGAATATTCATTATTAAATTACAGGGCCACACAAATGTATTACACTAAATCATGTTATACGGAAAAACATTGTTTGGGGCGTGTTTTAATTATATTAAACTACTTCGAATTTTTTGAATAAGATATACGTTAATGAAGTATAATAAATTTACTTCCTGCATATTTACAGGAACATAAAGATTTCGACCACTGTACTATATCAAAGTACTATATCATCAAGATCTGAATATTTTTAAAACTTCGTTATCGTACGAACGCACCTCATTTGCTACGCTTCACGTGCAATTTCCAACTTGTTAGTATTTATGACAATTTTTATTTATCCAATTTAGAACAATAAAAGAGACATGATGTCATTTCAGCATTACAATATATATACATATATATATATATATATATATGTAAATATTTTTTACAAATAAAACCAAAGTAACTCGGATATAATGTTGAATATTGTGTTATTTAAATTTTATCTAAACAAAAACACATTTCAGAACCCCCCCCCCCCCGTTTTTTTACTAGTTAGTGAAAAATAATTGTATAAAAATTTTATTTATGAACGGCTTTACTTTGAAGACTTCTTTCTCCTCTTTTTAGGTAGATTTTGAATGAAATAATGCCTTTTGCGATCGCTCTCATGCTGGAATTTCTGAACCTTTTGCAGGTCTACACCAGTAATTACCCTCAGACCCTAAAACTATCATTAATAAAAAAAGTTTATATATATATATACATACAGACAGGGTGTTTTTTTTTTTTTTAACTGACGTTATTTAGAGCTCTCTGTAACTAATTCTAATAACCGGAACGGCTTTAAAATTTATATGGGGATTATTAAGAACAAGGAAAAAGAGATTCTATGAAAAAAAAAAAAAAAAAAATTAGTTCCAATCACCAATAAGGGCTATATAATAAAACATTTGAATTTAAAAGAAAAATAAAAATTAAAAAAATGAATACAGTTTGAATTTGCATAACCAATATATATATATATATACACACACATATATATCACTCTTTTATGGGCTCGATAACTTCTATAATTCTGCTCAGATATAAAGTTTATATTAGCGAAGAAGTTTATGCATGACAGACATATGATGAATTTAAAAATGAGCGAAAAAAATTGTGTTTTTGGAAGAAAAAAATTCATAACTTCAAGTCAATTCTCAAGATATCCAATCCAAATAATTTTCTTTATAAATTTACGTAATATTATCTAAAACTTTTGTACTGCTATATTTTTTATGCCAACACTTACTGATACGAAAAAATAAATAAATACAATAAATAAATAAATATAAAAATAAAAGTAAAAACGAAAGAAAATAGTGGGGTGTGAAAAAATATCCATTACTTCGTCACAGCTCACAGGCTAGTACAGCCTCAGAGCTTATGTGCCCGCCCGTTCTGTATATATGTACGTGCGAAACGCGATAACTCATGATAAAAATATCCGATTCACTTGAAATTTTTATGTATGCATATTCTGAAAAGGCGCTTTCCTGATTAGTTTTTGGAGTTCATTCGATATATATAACAGGGGGAACGGGGGCTAATGCCCCTCCCCTTAGCTTATAAGAATGTTTTTTTTTATGCAGAATGATCAGTTTTCGTTCAAAATTCAGATGGAGGATCATTCTGATGATGTACTCCCGTGATTAGTATTAGGTGTTCATTGGATAAGTATAAAAGGGGGGGAACGGGGGGTTCATGCCCCTCCTCTAAATTGATATAAATGGGTTTTTCATGCAGAATTATCATTTTTTTTCCAAATTCTTATATGATAAATCATATCTGTGATTAGTTTAAGGGGTTCAATGATTAAGTATAAAAAGGGGAAGTGAAGGGAGCTGTCCCCCCAGTATTTTTTTTTTTTTTTTTAATGGAATTAACCCTTGAAAATATAAGGCTATAATATACAATTAGTATGCTTAGCCTGTGAGCTCAATGCCATCAGTTTTACTGGGCAATATTCTTTTTATTAAGCTATTAAATCAGATTATATTTATTTTACATCTTCATAATATCTACAGCTTTTGCAATGACAAGTTTTTTATAGGACCAATCCTTATAGCTAAAATAAATTTAACAAAAATAGTAGTTGAAGAAAAAAATCTCAAATCAATTACGCTTATATAATAACTCATTTTAAAATTTATTTTTGAATTTAAACGCATCAAATGCAATCTAATGACAAATATTCTAATTTGGGAGCTATTGAATGAGACGACACTTTTACTTTTTGCCTGAAAGAAACGCAAATCGGGAGCTAATAACCATTGAAATGAGTTTAAGTTAAAAGATAATAAAAATGAATAGCCTTATTATTATTTAATAAAATTATCTTAATTTTCGCAAAATTGTATTATTATATAATCTATTTATTAAATTGTATTATTATTAAAATTATCAGTGGTTAGCTTTATTTTCCATTAATGCGAATTCATTAATTTAATAATTTTTTAAATTAAAAATAGTGAAATATAAACGCTATATAACAAAAATAACCTGAATATAGTGAACATGACAGACACACATTTTTTGTTAAGGACTAGATAAAGCTTTTGAGCGTTATTATTATTATTAATGTTATTATTATTATTATTATTATTGTTATTATTTTGTTAATTTAAACACAGCAGTGATGTGAATACCCTCCACTGGTCAGCAGTTATTTAGACATCTGTGGGTGCTCTGCTTGAAGAAAAGGAAAAACATTAATTTAAATAGTTTCATGCTTAATAAATTAATTTAAATGGTTCAGAAATAGTTCCAGTTTCATTTTGCAATATGAAAATAAAAGCAAACGTGGCCGTCTTCTAGAGTGAAATTGGTTACAGGATCACTTCACAAAAAGCGCATTTGGACATGGGAAAATCACATGTAATAAATATGAAAAAAAAAAAAAATAAATAAAAAGGTTAGAAGTAAACCGAATGAAAAGATAGGCAAAAAAAAAGAAAAAAAAAATAGAAAATGGATTGTAAAAACGTGAACTGATGCAATTTGTGTTTTCTATGAGAGCGCTTTTTCTTCGGAAATGTGGTGGTGGAAATTCTGGATTCAATGTTAAAAATAAAATATGTAACTTGAACGACTGCATCGACCATAAACGTGATTATTATGCTTGGTTTTTTTTTCAAATGAAACCAGTGTCATTTCACACCGCAAACTTATTTTTTCCCGTTAAAAACAATTCAAGAAACATAATATAGAAAAAAGATTGTCAAATGTAAAAAAAAAAAAAAAAAAAAAAAAAAAAAAAAAAAAAAAAAAAAAAACTTTCGTAAGGGTGAATTAAATATTAAAAAAACATTAAAAATACATTTCTTTTAATTTTAGGTACTATATTTTCAGAGATATAGACGAAAATTAAGTGCGGAAATATGCCCCCCCCCTTTTTCTAAATCAGCTGAAACTAAAATAATGAAGAAATTTGAGGTTCTAGACTCTAATTAATGTGTTCCAGAAAAACTATAGCGATTACCCTAGAATACATAGATTGAGAAAAGCGCATTTTTTCGTTATACACAAATTTCGATTTGCGGTCATTCAGCAAAGATTATCAGGAGCGCTGGTATAATATGGTATAAAATTGAAAGTGTGTCTTGTTTAGAAACTTAAAAATTTGAAATAGCAAAAACTGCAAAACCGAAATTCCATTTCAAATTTCAAAGTGTTTCATTCATAAAATGATGTATGCGTTACGCACATAAACGTTTGGCCTTTATAATATAGATTGTAAGAGTTTTCCTCGAAATTTATAAACTTACAAATACAAAACGCAAAAGCATGTTATTTACAGATATGATATTTAATTGGCTTAAATTTTAGTAACTTTTCAATCATTTTTTAGATTGAATTACATGCTGAATTATAAGCGCTTGTTGTTTGATGAAAATTTATAGCATTATAACATCTGAAAATTCAGTTTAGAGCACTTTATAGAAATTTAGTTCAAATTCTAAATGCTTTTAAACAGCATTTTGTGAAAGACTGCTTTTAATGAGAACTGGAAATATCCTTCGATTTCATACTTTCTAAATATCAGTATATGTCATTCTCATGCAATAGCCATGCAAGTACAAACAAATATGAATTCTGGAGAGAAACCAGTTTGGGTGTGAAGTCAATCTTAAGGCTGCTCTCAAATTTAAAGAAGCTTTTTTGTAACACATTTCTCAATTCAATTTTGCTCGAAAACACATTAAATTAGAAGGTGTTCTAATTCAGAATTCAATCGAATGTTGTTTCATTTTATGGTAAACGCATATAAAAAAATTTTATTTTTATAAAGTTATAGAAATTATTATTTTTTATTTATTTATTTACAACATTTAAGCACTAGTAAAACTTTCTCTGTGTCCTAATAAGTAAAACAATAAAAGTTTCACTTTTGTACAAATAAAACTTACCGAGTTATGATAATTTGAATTTTAAGGATTTTCAGCATTTTTTTTCAATAAAAACAGAAAAACGCTTTTTATCAATGAGTTACAAAAAAAAAAAAAAAAAAAAAAAAAAAAAAAAAAAAAAAAACAATGGTGTGTGTTAATTAATCTATGGAATATCTTGAAAGAGTTAACAATATTTGGGGCACCGGTTCCATTTAAAATGGAAATTCTCTGCAAAAATTGTAATCCACTACTTGAGAAATTATGATTCATTTTATTTATTTATTTATTTTATATGTATATACTGAGTATCTTGTAAGATGTAGTACGAATGCAGACCAGATGTTTATAAGTACTGTGACTATTATCGCTAAGAGTTACCATGCTTCTATTTACACACAGAAGAGTTTGTGGGTAAAAAATCATTAAAATATTCCTCAATGTAATGACATATTACTACCCCTCGAGCACAGATCATAGAGATATGGTCGAAGCTGTAAGCGCAGTTTATGATCTCCTCCTACCGCAGGCGCACTTTTTGTGCACCAGTACATCAAGTATCTATCGTTTACCCCATAATTTTTTCAAGAATGGGGTAGCTGCGACATGTATCAGGAGAATCTGAACCATCTAAATCCAGTTACTCCCAAAATTATAAATAATTTTTATGAGTTTCTCTTACTACGGAAATTAATTAATTTCTTTTTTTTTCCCCTTCAAATAATGAAAATTATATAATTCCGTTAAAAGTCGCATAAAAAAAAAAAAAAAAAAAAAAAAAAAATGTTGGAGATAGCAAACCAAATTTCTGAACTCATATTGCGAAAGTTTGAAATTTTACGATAGAGATGGAGAGACATACATAAAACAAAGTGATATTATTAGTAAATTATCGAAACCAGTGAAAAATAGTTCTGTTTAATATTAAAAAACAGTAATATTTTTCAAATATTTATTGAAAAATCGTGTTTCTTTTTCTATAGAAAACCCATTTAACTTTTATACTTAGTACTTAAAGAAAAGTACATAAGTACTTATTTAATTATTAAGCTCATTGTATAAATAAATCTAATAATTTCATATCATGTGCTTTCTGACATTTTTTATATGAAAATATCATATGGTCTATCATTAATGCTCTCATTTTACATTTAAGAGAAATTAATGTTATTATTAATACAATTATGATCTTAAAGTACCATAAAAAATATCAATCCATAATACGATATCAGTTAAAAATTTATCTACAAGTGTTCCTTTAATTCACATTTATTCTTATAATTTTGATTTAAAAAAATATTCAAGTTAGTGGCTGCAGACCACGCTGCGATTTTACGCAATACTCAATTCTTGTAAGCGACCCCCCCTCCCTTTCAGTTTTTACCATAATAGCTCTGTGTTTTTATTATTAGATAAAATATTGTACGATCCAGTAACTTAGCTTGTAGTGTCTACAGATGGACAGAAGAACGCATTATCGAGTAACTGAGATAGTTGAGTGTAGAAATCGGTAATATACCATACCAATGAGTAACATAAATGTGTACGAATGGACAGAAAATGGCATTATCGAGTAACTGAGATAATTGTGTGTAGGAACTGGTGAAATACATTATCATTGAGTAACTATATTGTTGTGCATACAGGCAGAATATTGCATTATCGAGTAACTGATATATTTGTGTTGTAGGAACTGGTGAAATACACTGGTGTCCAAAATTTAAGCATAATTGGTAATTAAGTAATTATTTTTAAGTAATGAAAGAAATATGAATCGGAATGTTCTGAATCTCCAGGTGTGTAAACAAAATAGTACGCGTCACATATTTTAGCGAAGAGTTTTCCCCGAAATCGAACAGGGGACCGTCAACAAATTGAAAAAGAACGAAGATCTTTTGGATAACCCTGTCAAAACTAATGTAGCAAAAGCGTTCAAACTGCACATTATGATTAATTGGCTTATTGTTATGTACTGTGTTAATTTTTACTAGGATAGCATGTATACTCGTAGAGAAATTAAGGTTTTTATAAAAACAGTCCTAAATTTTTCAAAGTTTTTTGCTTATAGTTTGCAGAGTTCTTATTATAAAATAATGTTCTTTTCTGAAAATATGACAAACATCATTGCACACAATACCCTGTCATCAGAATTTAAAAATAATAAAAATTGTATGAAAAATGAGTATGTTTAGTAAATAATTTTTCATTGAGCATGCGTCAACGATATGTAAATGTCATTTCCATATTGTGTTAGCTAAATGTATAGAGCAACTTCTGTAAAAGATTCAAAAACATAGCTTGAAAATTCTGAAAATGGGAGCCTATAGAATCAACTCAAAATCCGTTATTCCTAAAGGAAGCAAAAAAAATCAGGGGTTTTACCTAAACATAGTTGTACGTGCAATATTGTGTAGGCACTAAACAATGGAATATGGATACAGCCCCTCATCTTTTTGCTTCATTTAGGGAATAGAGGATTTTGATCTCATTCTATCAACGATAATTTTCAGAATTTTTAAGCTATGTTTTTGAGACTTTCACAAAAGTTGCTCTATACATTTAACTAACATAATATGCAAATGAAATTTTAATAGCGTTCACGCATGCGCAGTAAAAAAATTATTTAGTAAACCTGCTCATTTGTCATACAATTTTTATTATTTTTTAATTTTGATGACAGGGTATTGTGTACAATGATGTTTGTCATTTTTTCAAAAAAGAACACTACTTTATATTAAGAACTCTGCAAATTATAAGCAAAAAACTTAGAACTGTTTTTATAAAAACCTTAATTTCTCTACGAGTATACATGCTGTCCTTGTAAAAATTAACACAGTACATTACAATAAGCCAATTAATCATAATGTGCAGTTTGAACGCTTTTGCTACATTAGTTTTGACAGGGTTATCCAAAAGATCTTCGTTCTTTTTCAATTTGTTGACGGTCCCCAGTTCGATTTCGGGGAAAACTCTTCGCGAAAATATGTGACGAGTACTATTTTGTTTACACATCTGGAGTTTCAGCACATTCCGATTCATATTTCTTTCATTACTTAAAAATAATTACTTAATTACCAATTATGCTTAAATTTTGGACACCAGTGTACATTACCATTGAGTAATCTATATTGCTGTGCATTCAGGCTGTTGATTGCATTATCGAGTAACTTAGAAAACTGTGTAAAGAGTTAAAAAATATATAGCGAGTCTTCGAGTAACTCTACTCAGTAATCAAAGAAAGAAAACATTTTTAATTGATATTTATGTGTAGATGATCAAAGTGATATTTTTTAGAGTCAAGTATGTCATGCATTATTTTTTATGCTTTCATTTCACAGTAAAAGTGATATGAAATGGTAATTTGAGTTTATTTCAAAATTGATCTAAAAGGCGATTCTTTTAATATGTTAAATGAAGGCTTCTTTTAATTGGAAATATTTTGACACCGAATTTTTACTCATACGGAATGCAATACAATATCGCGAGATATTGTATATTTTGTAAATACGCCCGGTGCAATTACCCATGTAAATTAAAGCTTTTATTGACTTTTTTCCATGGTAATACTTTCGTCACTTTACTGTTTTTGAAAATGCTAATTTTATTTATTTTTTATTTATTTATTTATTTATTTTTGTGTTTGAGATAGAGATTTAAACACTTCTAATAAATCTGCGCATGGGATAAGCCCTCGGGCTTTTTATTAAGTATATAAAGATGCGTTATTTTCATAGTTTTTCACTTTATAATTCAGTAAAAAATGTTATATGAAATGTAGTATTATATGAATCTAAAAACCGACGAGCAGTCTCGTGTAATACATATTTTAAAAGCTCAAAGGGAAAAAAAAGCCAAAATATTAGTGTTTAAAAATGTAGTGGGAATTATTTATAAATGCAATTTTTTAAAACATTTTCACAATTTTAATTAATAATGTAGTTTGTTTGTTTATTTTATTGATTCACTGTTAACTGAACATTAAAAGTAGCCAGTTCACCGCTTAATCTATATTTTCAAAAATAAACAAAATTATTGAAAAGATACACTGTCTTCTGAAGAGATATTAATGTTATCGCTATTATTTTTATTTTCTTAATTACACTACCAACAAATATCAATATATATTTCACATTAACTCCAGCTTTTAAATTTTGA
This sequence comes from Maratus speculifer, assembly GCA_964019185.1. Taxonomy (NCBI): domain Eukaryota; kingdom Metazoa; phylum Arthropoda; class Arachnida; order Araneae; family Salticidae; genus Maratus; species Maratus speculifer. The sequence goes on along the minus strand of OZ025297.1, from coordinate 173,192,636 downwards.
TAAAATTATTAATCGTAAAAAGTAACAGACAATCCAACAATTTGATAAAATGCTTGTCGAAATTCTTGTAAATAATCCAACCTTCCCGACATCTTTTTACGGTAATACCTTTGTATTTTTATAACTAGGTCAATTATTGTATTATCGAGTAATTAAAATTCTTGTGTGGGCTGAACATAGCTTTATCGAGTAACGGAGACAGTGTGTAGGAATTGACAAAATACCGCATCGCCGAGTAACTTATATTTCCTTATACATACGGGTAGAATATTGCACAATCGAGTAACCAATAATGCTGTGTATACATACGGGCTAAAATTCGCACGATCGAGTAACTTATATTGTTGTGTATATATGGTAGAAGATTGCATGATCGAGTAACTGAAGTGGCTGTGTAGAATATGACAAAATACCGCATCTTCGAGTAACCTTAGCTTACTTGGTAGAAAGCCATTGCATCTGTAAAAGTTTTGGGGTTCGAGGCTATCAAAATACACTCCATAAGATGGCGCTGAAACCAGTGGCAAATAAAATGTTACACACGGTGTGTATTCATGACAGCAATAAATCGCTTCTCCGAGTAACCTCAAAAAACGGCAGATTTAGCATCCTGGTTATTGAAAACGCGTAATTCAGGTCTCAGACACTCCGAGTAACCTCCAAAAGTTACTCGAAGCGTCTGAGGTTACTCACTCTGTTGGTGTTTAAACCGACGAAGTTACTCATTTTACAGGGTAGACCAACGCACACACACACACACACACACGCAGACAGAGCGATTTGTTATTTTATTAGTATAGATAGTGTACGTTGTTTTGAAAAATATACGGAAAAGAGAATTACGTACTATTTAACCACGGTTATTGTAACACCGGTTGACGAAATGCAGAGCCCATTTCATTTACACTCTAGGAAGAATAGCCTCTTCGGCAGAAATATCTTATGAGATCTGTGTGCAAGCAAACGGTGTTCAATATTGTTTGGATTTTCTTTTCAAAGTAAACATTATTTTTAGTTAAAAGATTTTCCGTAAATCTCCATAAGAATTTTTTCTTGCACTGCTGATAAAGAACTAAGTATTAAAAAAGAACAGTAAGTAAAACTAATATTGTAAATAATTAAAAGAGAAAAACAACGAGAATTATTTATGATAATTCCATCTTCAATAATAACACATTTCCAAAATTCCATGGATATTATTCAAGATTAATTTTTTACATTTCTTGCATAATTTAAAAACTCATTAACAATATCCACAATACATAAAACGAAATTATAATATTAATTTTCTTCCTATATAAAATCTAATTGCAAAGCATACTATAATGTTTTTCTCAATGAAAGCGAATTGTAATGCAAATAGTTCCCCATTTCACCATACGCATACAGATGAATTTACTGTGCACTCGGTATTAGTGTATAGGGAAATATCTGAGAAATACTTGGAATGCGCATGCGTTATCCAGAAACCAAATTGTTACTTTGATATAAAGAAGGCTTCGGTCTGTGTCAGTCAATGAAAACAGTTTTCAGATATCCGATAGTATCGAAAATGTTCCTGTTAGAATACTAAATGTTTCAGTATGTATTAATCAGTTCGCTCTACTCGGGAACCGGTTTATTGGATGCTATCAATTTTTAAACGAATATTTTCAGTTGCGAAACTGAACATGCACTGACAATTGTTAGAAAGGAATGTTAATTTTCTTATTAATGTTCATGATAATAATACTGAATTTTTGTTACTGTTTCTTTGTTTAGCTGTTAAACATGTCTTCTGAATATCAAAAATGCTTATCGGAGCAATGATAGCATCCAAAAAGGTAAAATTCCAAATTGAGCAAGCTGATTATTGCACAAGAAATATTTCCGAAATGACGGGCAGCTAATAAAAAATATTTTTATAAACTTTTATTTCGATTTCGAAAATAATTAGCTTCTGAATTATTTATTGTACTGCATGTATTTGTTTCTTATTTATTACGTTTATTTTCCGTAGGTAAGATGCCGACATTAGCATACAGTGATGTTTAAGACGCTCAGTTTATCTTACAGAAACTGTAGCTCTGCCATATTGTGAAATTGCGTTGTTTCAATTTGGTTCACCTTGCAGACTTTACCCTTGCCCCGTTGACGAAGATAGAAGTAATTTTTCATGACAAATATTTCAAAATGAAAATAGTGTTTAATATGAAAAAAATAAGTATAATAAAGTAAAATGAAATAAATGAAAAAAACTTTTAAAAAGTTCAAAATAAAAATAACGTCTAAAATAAGATAAAATAAGAAGTAAGAAAAAATAAACAAAATACATTGAAAAAGTTAAAAATATAAATAAAAAAAAGATCTTCCTACTTAATAAAATACTTTTAAAATAATTTATAAAATATTTATACTTTTATTAGAAGAAAAAAATATTGTATCTCTTGATCGTTGCAGTCGAGACCACGAAAAAAGACTGATACGGCTTCGCATAACACAAATGTGTTATAATCGTGTGTTTGCACATCATTTAACATCATCACTGCAGCATCTTCATGTCGCGTTTATTTTTCTATGCCATTGGCTTACGTGACAATAGTTTAACAGCAATAGAAAATTCAAACCGACACAGTAGAAAATTTGGGAATCCACACATCTCACAAAATTTCATTGATTTATATGAGCTCACTGTCTTTGTTAAAACTGCTGTCAATGGTTTTACAAAAGACTGTCACCACGTCCCAGTTTGCTCCTTTTTCCTTTGGGCAAGGCGAAGAAAAATTACTTAAAATTAACCATCATTAGAAGATACTGAAGGATCTTTCAGAAAGAAAACTAACCATTTTAACAGAACACACACTGTTAAAACCAAACCTCCCCCTTCCCCTCAACGCTCCCAGACAAACGATTTTTTTATTCACCCAAGCAGACAGAAGACAGCAACCAATACCACTGGTAACGTCAATTTCAAAACAGCGAGAAAGAAGAAGGGTTGATGAATAAAACGAACTCGGCAACAGTCGCAAAAGAAAAAAATAAAAATAAAATGATCCCATCCCCTCTCTGCATAGTAAGATGCTCTGCAACTTGACGAACAGGACTTATTAAAAATACAATTTTATAGATATATTTAAGATAACAAGCCAAAATAGGAAGGGTAAATATATTCTGAATTATGTATAAATCGGATTTAAATCTGATTGGATTGGGGCGTGCCTTGAAAAAGGAAATGACATGCGAAATGGAATGATGTAGAAACTTGCAGAAAGATTTTCTGGAAGTACAAATGCTAAAACTTCTTATATGATATTACAATGTACAAACGTTAGGTAAGAAAAAAAGCATACAGGGAAGCAATAAAAAGAAAGGGAAATAAAATTATTTTAAAATGGGAATAATAACATAAAATGCATAAAATACCTTTTTAAATTAAACTTAAAATAAATATATATTACAAATTTTATTTTTTTTCGCCAAAATTAAACTTTATTTCTTAATATTCCAAACAAAACTCATTTTTTCTATGTTTTTATCAACCGTTAAGAAAGTCTTATTAAATTTATTCCAAAACCATACCTTTCAAAAAATATCATTATTTTTATTTATCTATTTATATATTTTTCTTCCTTCAACATTCGATACGTGTGCATAACAATAAATTCGTTTCTTTTCTTTTTCTCTTAAAATTAATCGTCTGCAAAAAGATCATTTGAACAGGATATTTGAAATTCTGAGTCGATTATAAATTGGTTAAACAATATTTTTTTTAAATAAAATTATCTTCTGTGGAATAAAGTCTCGACTCTGGGCGTCAGTTATGTTTGCATGGAGAAATGGTGGTTTGAGTGTAGAGAATTTTCTAGAACTTTGTGTTTAGATTTAAGAGAGGGAGCCTAGAGATGATAAGGAAGATTCTTGGTTTTTTCCTTCGATGAGTACGGCTTACAGCTTGTTGAAGTAAATAACGCAATATTCTTTTCGATGTTTTTGTTAAAGATAGCTTGCAAAAGGAGCCTTTCACTCTATTATGACTACAGTTTAATAAAGAAACTTGCAGTAGCCAATGAGTAATTTATTGGATCCTCTACATTTATTTACTTATTTTTTTTTCCTCGCTTGCCATGATTTCTGTGCTGTAGAACGGGGACCACGGCGATGATGTTTCTGGCTCCTAACTTTAAAATGTCACAGACTTTTATTTAGTCGACTGGATAAATAATGCCTGTGCTTGCGCCTTTTTCGAATTTTGAAAGAAATTTGCTATGGAACGAAGTGATGATAAAACCTATGGATCGCCGAAGAATTTTCCCGCCATGGTTGAGAGTATTAAACAGCTTTCTGTGGGAGTGGATTGAAAGACTTCTTCGAAATATCTCGTGAATTCCTAAAGTCTGAAATTTTTGGTCATAGTGATAAATTTTTGAGACCTGGTGATTTCGAATTGGATTTAATAAAGAAATAGAAGCGCCACGATCATTGACATTCATCTTGTTGTCGCTCAAATATTCGATCAATGACTTTAGGTATTACTGGTAGTGATGACAATAAAAAGAAAAAAAAATTCAGGAACAACTGAACGCCGATTGTTAATTACTTTGATAATTTTCGTTGTTCTTGTCTCCCCTAGGATCATCTTGAAAAATTCTTCTTAATAGTGAGTTAGTTTCAAAAATTAATTGAATATTACTTGTATCCTTTTTATGTATTTGTGTAGATTATTTATTCTCTGTTTGTGGGGTTTATTTATTTATTTGTTTGTTTTTCTTTGAGTCTTATTTATTAATCTATTACTGAGTATTGTTATTATCATTATTATTTGTTGGAGATTGAAACATTTTTGTTCTTAGGGATTTAATTGAGGAGTATGATGTTCTTAAGACAATTACTGTTGCATATTAAAGACTATTATGATATTTTATGGACGCTTAAAGATAAGTTTGTAATAATAATGAAGTATAAAAGAACTTAGAGTCTCTAGTTTATTTTTAAAAAGTACATTTTCTAATTTATTGATATTTGTTTGTTATCAAGAACTATTCTCAGAATTCAGTATTTTTATGATAATGTCTATTACTAGATGTTATTACTATTATACTAGATTTTAAATGTCTATTACTAGACATTTGAGCTAGAAAACTAAGTTACATTTATGTTTTTTCCTTTATTTGTTAGAATTTCTGGTGGCAGTGAGCTTTAGTTCCCGGATTTTTATAATTTATTTAAATTCAGTAAGAAAGATAGAACTGTACAAAGCTGCTGCTAGAGTTTTGACTGATAAATATAATTATTTTTTTCAGTTAATTTTGTGATTTTAAGTATGAAATTACCTATAATTAAAATTTTTTAATCTGTTTGTGATTTATAAAATAATAGAATTAAAAAGTTGGTCCCAATTTATGGTATAAGTATGAGGTATTTTATTTATTTAAGATATTTACATTTTCTATTTTTATTAGATAAAATTTCTGGTTAAGGTTAACAGCAAAATATAGTTACAATTGTCACGATTATTCTGATTCAGATTTTAAAAAATGGTGGATAAGAATTCTGTGTGAGGCAATCAGAATATAAACATAACCAGTAGACAAAGCCCTCAAAATTGCGAAAACACGAACTCGTGAATTCCACCTTAAAAGTAAAAGACCCTATGATCGAAATTTTGTCGAATCCCCATTAAAGGTACAAGACTCTGTAATTTATGAAGAATTTAAATACCCTAATACTCGAAAAGTAGAACCTACTTTCTCTGAACCATGCAAAATTATAAATAAACTTTCTCATGTAACATATGAAATAGATAAATTTAATTATGAGATAGGACAGAATTCAGTTATTGTGCATGTTTCTAAATTAAGACCCTATTTTTCACCCGAAGATTTTAAATCGTTTCATGAGCAACCCAAAAAACAAACAAAACCTCAGATACAATCACAATTACTAGATCAAACTAAAGTCAAGACAGTAGATTAAATTTTACTTCGTATTCTTTAAATATTTTATCACCATAATTTTCAACATTAGCAGGTATGTTCTTGGTGCGCAACAAGAATATTACTTGTTTTTGGGGTTAAATTGGGCTCCTTATGCAGGCATAAAGTGTACACAAGCTTTCAAATTGATGTTGATAAATTAATTTTAAATGTATTTAATTCTAACTATATTTACTCATTTATTTGACATTAGTACTATTCTATTTATTCAACAGATATTTATTTGATAACAGTTATAAAATTTGATGATTTTACTCAAAACTATAAATTAATATGGGATGTTCAGTGATTGTGAAAACTACAGATATTAAAAGCTTTTCAAAAAGCAAATCATTTTTTTTTCATTTCTCAATTAAGAATGACACCTTTTATTCCTATTTGTTTTATTATTAAAGTTTATGAACCACGTGTAGATAAAACATTACTCTACATTTAGCATTTGAAAACTTATAATCAAATTTGATAATTTGGTAAAAGAGTATCAGAGAGGAATTATTTTAAGGAAATACTGGTTGAGAGTCCATTTTCTAAATAGTTAGATTTAATTTTATTTGGATTTTGGAATTATTATTATTATTATTATTATGTATACTTTCGGCTAGCAAAAAATACTTTCTTATGCTAGTAGAATATAAGAAAATTATTTAGTTGCTATGTACTTATTTTTATCCTCAACCAATATTTTCCCTATCAGTAATAAACAAACTGTGATATTTTCTTTTGACTATACTCTTGTTTCATTATTATTATCATTATGATTTTTATAATGGAGTTTAGTATTAATTATACTCTTATTGAGAAATATTAGGATATGGAGAATTATTATTATTATTGCTATAAATTTTGAGTCTTATTATACTTACTACTAATTATTATTGTTTACATTAATATTATTTAAATTTTTTTATATTATCTATTATTGATATTGAAAGTGAGACTATTTATTATTAAAAAATTGATATATTATTAAAACCAAAGATTGTATCCAACATAAGATTAAAACCAAAGATTAAAACTAGATTTACAAAAAATATACAATTTACTAGTGAACTAACTACATTGAAGATTTGCATTTTTAAAACTGTTAGAGACTTTTGATTAAATACTGTATGTAGTCAACTAAGTTTCAGAAGAGCGTTCATTGACTTTAAAGACTTTATTTACTACAAGGACTGTCTATAAAAAAAATAATTTTTGAACTGAAATAACTTCTTATTAAGTCATTGAAATTCTATAAACTCCCATCGAAGAGATTTTTTCTTGTTTTTATTATATTTTAAATATTTCTTGTTTATTAATATTTATAACTTATTTACTGTTATTGTATGTATTATCTCCCATGCTTACAAATGGTAAGTGATATTGTAACATTATTGTATTTCTTTCAGGGAAATACTCCTACATAATTTTAATTCTATTTAATTTACTTGTAACTATTTTTTTAATCTCTATTATTTTTTATATTGCGTTATATTTCTTTTTCTTCCATATCTTAGCTTCCTGAGTTTGATAGTTTTATTCCAAAATTTAACTTTTCTAAGTTACTAAATTTCTGTTGTCTGAACTTGTAGTTTTATTTAACTATCTATTTCATACAAAGTTTTGGGGAGAAGGGATAATATTACAAATTTTAATTTTTTTCTCCAAAATTAAACTTTATTTCTTAATATTCCAAATAAAACTCATTTTTTCTATGTTTTTTATCAACCCTTTTTAAGAATGTCTTATTAAATGTATTTCAAAACCATACCTTTCAAAAAATATCATTATTTTTATTTATCTATTTATTTATTTTCCCTCCTTCAACATTCGATACGCCTGCATAACAATAAATTCATTTCTTTTCTTTTTCTTTTAAAATTAATCGTCTGCAAAAAGATCACTTGCACAGGATATTTGAAATTCTGAGTCGATTATAAATTGGTTAAATAATATTTTTTAAGTAAAATTATCGTCTGTGGAATAAAGTCTCGACTCTGGGCATGAGTTATGTTTGCATGGAGAAATGGTGGTTCGAGAGTAGATAATTTTCTAGAACTTTGTGTTTAGATTTAAGAAAAGGAGCCTCGAGATGAGAAGGAAGATTCTTGTTTTTTTTTTTTCTACGATGAGTACGGCTTACGGCTTGTTGAATAAATGATGGAATATCCTTTTAGATGTTTCTGTTAAAGATAGCTTGCAAAAGGAGCCTTTCCCTCTCTCATGACTACAGTTTAATAAAGTAACTTGCAGCAGCTAATGAGTAATTTATTGGATCCTCTACATTTATTTACTTACTTTTTTTTCTCGCTTGCCATGACTTCTGTGAGGTAGAACGGGGACACCCGGCGATGATGTTTCTCGCTCCTCACTTTAAAATGACACATATATATATGGCAATTGATATCAGAAGCCACGACAATCATCACGTGTTAAAGGCAAAGTATTTACATTTATATATTACAAAATATGAAATTTCTAAGTAATAAAATTATTATACGAGAAACGCATTCATGTGACAAATACGCCATAAGTAAAATCTCTAAAATTTAAATATCGTGACATTTAAAGTGCCTAAAATGATTAAATTATTACGTGTGAAAAGCTTATCTTGATGAATATATTAGTCATATTTAAAATGCTCTAACAATTGTAAAACTGAAGAAAAAAACAATTAAATTTAGCAAAATTTTAAAATTTATTTTCATTGTTAAATTTTCAAATATTTTTCCCTTATGTTGTTCCTGTATTTATTTTGAAACAAAAAATATTTTTTTCTTTATAAAAATGAGAAATTTTTATATATAAAATGTATTATTACAATAACAAAAATTCTTTTAATTTTTCGAGCCAAGATATTTTCTGAAAGGGTATCCATGCGCAACTACTTTAATCTCCAAACTGTCTGAAACACCTACAGCTAAAAGATTTCTTTTACGCTGTTATTAGATAAAGCTAAAAAGGGTTATATTACGTCTGGATGGAGTGATAAGAATTGTTTCTGCTCTGTCTGATGAAATAATGCGATAGGTAAATGGGAAAATGCCCAAGGGGATGAAACCGTGTATGAACTAATTATTCGACATGACTAAACGAATACAAGGCAGTGAACGGATTTGTTTTTCCTGCTTTTAACAATAAAAATATCTCCGATTAGCTTCCAATAATGTATGACCTATGTATATTTTCATCTTTAACATTTACGTATAATTAAATCGGGATATCCCAGGTTACAAAATACAGGTAAAAAGATCATAAATACTATTACTTATGTTAACTTATTTTTTACATTCTTTTATCTTTGCAATAAAATATTGGATTCATGAAAATTTTGGAATTTTGATTTTCGACAGGTTTACATGTTTTAGAGCCTGTCTGTCTGTTTGTATTTGGCTCAAATATTTTAGGTGCTCTATCTCAAGAACTAATGAACGATATGCAATAAAATTTTAGATTAAGTTTGTCCCTAATATGAACAGGTACTGATATCTTTTTCTTCGTCCAGATGGTGTGGCTTATATCATGTCTTTTTCACGATTTCCGAAGTATTTGTATCTCAAAAGCTAAGAGGGGTGGAATTCAATAAAACATCGGATTCAGTTAGTCTGTAATATAATATGAAGTTGATTACTTTTGATGTAAATCGCCAAAGAGGTGCTGCTGCCATGCGGCCTTATTCATGATTATCGCGATAACTGTATCTCAAGTATTAATATATACATTTTGATAAAATTTCAGATTCACTTAGGTCCTGATGTAAGATAGTGCTGTTTACTTTTCTGAGAAAATCGCCCCAAAACTGGTGCTTCTATTCAGATTTTTTATCACGTTTTTCGCAGTTGTTTTACCTCAAAATCTAACGCACCAATTTTCACTAATCTTCAGATTCAGTTAAAAATTGGCATAAACTGTTCATGATTAGATTTTGGTGTAAATCACATAACATGTGGCGCGGATACGCTTAATTTTTCAGGAAGTTCTAACATGTATGAGATAAAAGGTAGCCTTGGGATTCCCACATCTGACTAGTTTGTACTGAAGGCACAGCGATATATGAGGCGTTTTCCAAAAGGCTTTTCATACAGCTTTTGAAATAGTATATCACTATATCCCTAAAAGACGTTGTTTAATAAAAAGTATTTCAATTTATCAAAAGTTAATGAAAAAAATATCAACTAATAATCAGAAACACTGCGGTGAAAAATGCCTCACCCAAGATTTTCCATTGCTTATTATTGACAACTGATAGATTTTTTACATTTGATATAAAATTTTAGAATGATAACTGACAATATGAAAAATGACACATAAATAAAAAATTGCTATAAGTCGTTAGAAGTATGTTTTTAAACACATTTAAAGTGATATTTTAGTATTCATTTTGGGTCAGATGTTAACAGTTAAATAAATCTCCAAAAATCGCTAATTATAATCAGGAGCATAGTTTATGTTCATTTCAGTGAATTTTGTGCGAAATTTAACTAAATGTATTTATTTAAAATGGTATTATTCAATGAACGCTTTTTATTCAAATATGTATCTTTTCATATTTCTCCGAATATAGTTGTGAAACATTTGACATGAAGTGCGAAGTAATACTGCATGCTGGTTTCAAATCATCATGAAACGTCATGCTTCATTTATCACCCTCCCACATTCTATTTTAAGATTTCCACGTTTCTGCACATTTCCATTTGTGAAATATTTCTCAAAGACAAAGCAAAAGCACTTTAGAGGTACATCTATAAAATTCAGAAAAAAAGTTCTCATCTTCTAGATATAGCATAAACATGAAACCAAGGTGTTCATGCATTCACAATATTATACAAGAATTGATAGGATAAAAAAAAAACATTCTCATGTTTATTTTTCTTTTTTAGCATAAATTCTTTAAAAAAATATACGAATGTAAGCACGCTACGAAACTGAACATTATTCCTTTCTCACATCAGTAAGAAAGACACAATAGGTGTAAAAATATTTTCTCATAAGAAAAAATTGAAATGGAAAAATATACTGAAATCAAATTTATCCATTAAGTACTACATGTATAAATAACGGAAAACATGACTGAAATTCACGTTGAATGTTTTATAAAAAAGATTCTTAAAGTGCTTTTGTATAAATCTAAGTTTGAAAAATAAAGAGTATTGCGTGAATAGATTTTTTTTCTGTTTCCTAAAACATGAAGCGACATAATGCTTTTTTTAAAAAGTCCTCGCTTTAAATGACGATTCTCTTATTTTTCTTTTTTTTTCCTTACCTTATTGCTACCCATTTATTTGACATTTTTCTTTTTACAATAAGTTTAAAATCTTCACAAACAAAATAATTTGTTGATTTTGTTTCAGTTTTTTCAAATTTTATTCGGCGTATTAAAAACTCAGACATTTATAAGCCATTTATTTACTGAGAAGTATTTTACAGCAATTACTAATATTCAATGAACACTTTTTTAAAAAAACATATCTTCGAATATGCTTTTGAAACATTTAACGTGAAATACGAAGTAATATTGCATGCTGGTTCCAAATCATCATGCGACGTCATGCTTCATTTAACACTCTCCCATTTTCTATTTTAAGATTTCCACGTTTCTGCACATTACATTTGTGAAATATTTCTCAAAGACAATGCAAAAGCACTTTAGAGGTACATCTATAAAATTTAGAAAAAAAAATTCTCATCTTCTCAATGTAGCATAAAACATGGAAAGAACGAATTTGTGCATTTAGAATATTATTGAAAAATTGATAAAATAAAAAGAAATTCTCGTTGTTTTTTCTTTAACCCTTTCGGGTCTGGTGTACTATTTATAGTACATGTATTTTAATGGAATGTTATTTTGTTTTAAGAAATACTTTTACTAGTGTTTAAAAATAATAATTTTAGTATTCTGTCTATGCATTTACTACATGACTTCATTTATGTTTAGATATTTAATAATAACAAAAAATAATTATTATTTATTTCGCTTCGCGACTTTTGCGATTCTTTGATTTTAGAAATATATTTCACTCCTTAAATTTAAAATTAATGTTACTTTCCTAAAAGAATCGTGTGTAATAAAGCAATAGATGTATTAGAAATTTGTAATATAAGTTAAATCTTATTGTAACACCACATATTTAAATGTCTCCAAAAATTCTTCCTTAGCCCATTGTCACATAAATATGAATACACAAAACAATAATATTCGTTATCGTTCAGAGAGTTAAATATTCGTTAAATACTAATCAATCTGTTTGTAAAGCTTGTGTTAATGTTATTAACGTAAAAGTAATTTTTTTCTAAAAACTGAAAAAAAAAATCAGACAACTAAAGTGTTAAATATGAACTGAAAAAAAGCGAATGCAAGCATGCTACGAGAACTAATCATTATCCCTTTTTCTTATTAGTACGAAAGAAACGATAGATATGGAAATATTTTTTGCGTAAAAACGTTCTTAAGAAAAATATCGATTTTTACATTCATTTTATATTTCTATTTAAAATATAAAAATAAATAAATAAATAAATATAATAGGTAAAAATATTTTATTTTCAAATGCATGTTTTTCTTTTTTTTTTCGATTAGGTTGGGGTTGGGTGCATAGCAAAAATAAATGTTTGTTTTTATAGGAACTCATATGCTGTTAATGCTTTTTATATTTTCCGTTCGTATTAATAACTAAAATCACAGACTTTTGGTTATTTTTTGTGTAAACCTAATGTTGTTTTTCTTTCTATTTATTTATTTCTATTTTATATTTTTTAGAAAATACAAGAGTTAAGCTTTTTGAGAACGATATCTACTACATCCTTCTTACTTTATTTATTATATATATATATATATATTGTAAAACCTCTAAATAACGGACATCTCGGGAACGCAGAAAATTTTCGCTTGTCGGAGGTGCCCGCTATTTGGAAAACCTCAGAGATAAAAAAATCGCTAAGAAATGCTTAATGTTTCATTAATAGGCAGTTATATGTTCTAAAACCTCTGTTATATCATTAATGAGAAATTAAAATTATTTTTTAAGCAATAAAACTTAAATAAAATTCTGCATACTTTTAACTGCTGTTTATTACATTCTTATTTAAAAAAACATCTGTTACAAAAATTGACTTTTGCTTGCGATTACATGTAATTTGTTTTTCAATGGGAAGTTATTAAACATTATAGAGTACAGAGCGAGGATAGGGATTGCACTTTTTGATCATTAAAAACTTAAAATCATGAAATCTTCCGCTGAAATCGTACATTTGAATGTTCTGGACAATGTCCTTCCCACGCAACTCCCATAATTCAACAAGGAACGTGAAGGAGAAATTTCCTCAGCCCACCCTCTGCATTTATCTGTGATAAAAAAAATGTGACACACTGCCCTGATAATTTTAAAGACCTTTTTACATTTTTTTCTTTTTAAGAAATACTCTTTCATCCTTTATCATCTTTTGTGTATTCAAAGCCTTTGTGTATTCAAAACTAGAAAATGACTTCAATTTAAAATTCAAAAGATCATAAAGCAAATCTTTATATTGTGTATTTAAAAACTTGTACCCCCCAACAGCTTTCTCAATTTGAATTACAATACAATTATTAAAAATTTTAGCGCTTATTCAAGAAAGGTTAAAAATCTTTATGCATAGAATTTTCCTATTAACAATTTTCACAGTCTTCCTTTTCTGTTTTTGACACCCAAGTTTCACAAAAATCCTATAAAATTTAGATGTATATGCTGCAATTCCAGAGGTATTGGTAAAAGTTTCAATGTTAAGTTACAGGATTTTTTGAAGCGAATTTATGGTTTTTTTAAATTTAAATTTAAAAATTCTATTTATTTTTGGTGTATCGATAACAGTATTAAAGATTTAAAGAAATTAAACTTGCCTACAACGCCCACAGATCTGTTTACTTTTGATGTTGAAAATCTTTTTTCAAATATTCCTATTGATCTGTTGTTTAAAACTCTGGAGGATTTGTTTGATACTTTTTATATCGAGGGAGAACTGGGTATTAAAAGAGATTTTTTTCTGAGTTTATCTAATTTTTGTTTTTATAAAAGTTTTATAACATTCAATGGTTCTATTTTTTATCAAGTATGTGGAATAGGTATGGGTACAAATTTTTCAAGCACTGTAGCTAATCTTTTTTTTATTTTTTTACGAATATAAATTTATTTTAAATTCTAACAAATCATTCAGAGTTTTGAGATATATCGATGACATAATTGTCTTCGATTACAAATTTTTAGAATCGATTAATCATATTTATCCACCTTGTTTAAAATTGAATTGTGCTTCTGATGATAATTTGCATGTTGTTTTTTTGGATCTTGACTTAAATATTAATAATGGTGAATTAGTTGTCAAATTATTTGATAAAAGGACTTTTTTCAATTTTAAAACCCATTCCATGCCTCATTGGCACTCTAATTTAAGTAAAAGAGTTTTTATAAATATTATTTTAGGTCAAATAATTAGATATTATAATATAGGTGGGTCGAAAAAAATTTTGATGACACAAATTTTTAAATTTGCTGCAAACTTGTTTTATAATAATTTTTATCCTCATAAATTTATATTTTATTATGTAAATGAATTAAAAAAGGTTTCTTGAAGTGGCAACAGCAGGGCCAAACGCCATAATTGAGGTTTCTTCTCGGGTGTTGAATTGATGAGGATCTGTGAATGGAAATCCACTTAAGGAGAGTTCACAGGACGATGGTTGTCAACATTTGGGAATTAACAGACCAGGTTTGAATATGGAGAGATCTGAACAACGGAAGGACAATTCAAAGAACTTAAATCTTTGATGCTGGCCTGCTACCATCCTAGGCCTAACAGTTTTCCCGCTCATGCAACTATGGAGGTGTAATGTGATATTTTTTTAACAGGTATCTTTTTTCTTCACAGGTAAAGGTGGGGGCATCACATGCTGCATGTCTATAAAGTTTAGTTTATTGTTTAGTTATTGAGATTTTTACATTTGTTATTTTATGAAATTTCAGAATATTTTACGTTACGAGTTGATTTATGCTATGGTTTTGTTGTTGGCTATTCATTAAGTTCAATTTTTAATGTTAATTCATTTTATAATCTTGGTTTATTAAATTCTTAGTTTATTATATTCAGTTATTTTCTTTTAAATTCTTTATATAATTGGAGTATGCGGTTTTGTGATGCCTTGCGAAACCTGTGATGATACATTTTTTAATAACTTTTTGATGCCTGTTACTCCTCCCACCTTCTGAAGAGCAGGGAGTTTATTTTGTTTTGTTTTTTTATGTTGTTCTTTTTTCAGTTCATTGTTGTTGCACCCATTTTTTCATCTTTTCATCATTTTCATACTTTTCTCATAAAAGAATATATGAACTTTGTGCAAAATAGAGCTGCTATGCGCCAGTTTTTTAATATATATATATATATATATATATATATATATATATATATATATTAAAAAATTACATACTAATTATTACATAATTATATATATATATATATATATATATATATATATATATATATATATATATATATATATATTAAAAATCCTGAAAAACAAATTGAAATAAAATTAACCTATTAAGTTCTGCGTGTTTAAATAACAGAAAAAAATGATTTTTCATATTTTATGAACATGTTCTTATTCTTTTCAGGGCCATGGTTCTTCAATTTGCAAAATGATAAAATGAGTAAATGACACTTCAATTCGTATTCATTTTTTTTAAATAACCAAAAGCTTTTGTTCACATGCTTAAAGAAGTTAAATTTTTCATTCCAATATTCCGATGTCAAGACGGCATGTAAAAAATTTAATTAATGGATCCAAAAATATACCACCGGCCTTGAAAGGGTTAAAATCCTTTTATTTAGGACGAAGGCTTGTAAAATAATAAATATCACGTGATTATTTTTTTTCTCTTTCCTGAAACAATGAAAGGCATGATGAATTTTACTTACCCATCATACGTAGTATATGGTAAATCGTTTTGAAAATCGAAAAAAACTTTTTAAATGATTTACACGTTTCAGACACTGGAGAAACTTGTAATCCTATTTTCAACACTCTTCGATTTTTGATGACCCTGTATTTCATTCAAATTTTAATTCAAAGATATATTTCAATTGGATATGAGACGCTTAATCCGACGCAATAAACTGTTAGTTAATGCGATAATTTTTTTTTTTTTGGAATTATAAGGATATTTATTTTACGCAATAACTACTTGAGCAGTTTTGGCATTTTATACAATTTGTCGAAATTGGTTCATAATACAGAATTACTATGTGTTAAAAATATTTAAATATACGTTTAAATTTTATTTTGGAATTGCGATGCATTTTATAAATAGTTTACATATTGTTTTTTTTTTTTTTTTTTTTTTTTGGGGGGGGGGGGGGTTCGTTTTTTTTTCATATTTTATATTATGCATAGCTATGATATGTAAGTGTTACGGTGGCCCCTAATGACTAGTTTAGGTGGTAACCGTGTTAAATTGCATTATTTTATCTTTATTTTTTTAATTATTTTTATAGTTGATTTCTTAAACATTTTTACTTTTACTATCAGTTAACAATCCTCATACATTATATTTTTTTCAAATCTTATTCTGCAATTAAAAAATACAAACCTTATAAGCCATTTATTAAACGAGAAATATTTTATTGCAATTATATTTTATTCAATGAACGCTTTTAATTTGAATATATATATTTTAACAGTACTTCGAATATAATTGTGTAATATTTGACGTGGAATACGAAGTAATACTCCATGCTAGTTTTAAATCAAAAGGCTTTGTCATGTTTCATTTCTGACCTTTCCTCTTTCTATTTTTAGATTTTTCGCATTTTTTGTACATTATTTTATAAAATATTTCTCAGAAACAATGTAAATGCACATTAGAGATGCATCGATGCAGAATAGAAAAAGTTGTCGATGTACTATATGACATGAAAACAATTATTTTATGCATAAAAAATGAAATATAAAAACATTCAATTTTTTTTATTTTTTTGTGAATGTAAGCATGCTACGGGAACTGGTCATTAATCCTTTCCACATTTTATAAGAAAGAAAGAATTTTCAGAGATTTTTTTTTTCATATAAAAAAAACATAAGAAAAATTGAGATTTCGATTTTTACAATTAATCTGTATTTCAATTTAAAAAATAAATAAAAGGAATTAAGCATATTAAGTAAGAGTGTTATGTTAGAATTTACTTTTTATCGCATAACAAAAATAAAAAGATTATTTTTATGGGAAATAATATATTATTAACGTTCTTCATATTTTATATTCATTTCAAACTATTAAAATCACAGAAATTTTGTTATTTTGTCTATGTTACATTTTCTTTCTGTAGATCGAATGTTTTTTCTTTTAATTTATTTATCAACTTTTTCTAAGCAAATTCAAAAGAAAAGCTTTGGAAAAAAATATTTACCACACTCTTCTTATATTATATACGTATAGCATATATATTTAAAGTTCTGAAAACATAAAGAATCAGATTAATCCATTAAGTTGTGCATCCATAAATAACGGAAAAAATTACTAAAAATCCATGTTATATATTTTATTAAAATGTCTTTAAAAAGCTTTTGTCTAAATCGATCGCTTTAAAAATAACAAGAATTGTGTGAATAGATTTTTTTTATGTTTCCTGAACCATAGGAAGGCATTTTTAGAAATGCATTTTTAGAGGGTCCTGGTTTTTAATGCCAATTCTGTTAATCATTCTTTCTTTTTTTTATCCCTATCCATTCTTTGACATTTTTCTTTTTACTGTAAATTTAGAATCATGACAATTAATATATTTTGTTGGTTTTTGTTTTTCAACTGTTATTCCGACTTTTAAATAAACAGACATTTATAAACAATTTATTTACAAAGGAGAATTTTACTGCAATTACTAATAATCAGAGAACGTTTTTTTCTTCTAATATGTATTTTTTTAACATAGCTTAAAAGATACTTGTTAAAAATTTCACATGAAATACGAAGTGATATTGCATGCTGGTTTCAAATCATCATGCATTCTTATGCTTCATTTATCACTCTCCCTCTTTCTACTTTATATTTTCCACTATTCTTTACATTTCCATTTAGAAAATATTTCTGAAAGACAATGTAAAAGCATTTTAGTGATACATCTATAAAATGCAGAAGGGGAAAAGTCTCCGTCTTCTCGAATTATCATAGAACATGAAAACAAGGAATTCATACATTCAGAATATTATCGAAAAGTTTATAGACTAAAAAGACATTCTCATGCTTTTTTAGTATTGATTCTTAGAAAAATGAGAATGCAAGCATGGCACAAGAACAAAATATTATCACTTTCCACGATCAGTAAGAAAAGACAGTTGTCATTTAAAAAGTACATAAGAAAAAACGGAATTTCAATTTTTACAATTTCTCTATATTTCTATTTAAATTTAAAAAAGAAATTATAAAAATTAAACAATATAGGTAAGAATATTATGCTTCCATTTATATGTTTTTATCATTTTTTTTCTTCATAATAACAACAAAAAAAAAAAAACATTATTTTTATAGGATGTCATATATTATTAATATTTTTTGTATATTGCGTTCATATTAAATTATTAAAAACACACAATTTATTTTATTTTTTCTTTGTTATCTTTTCTTTGTATTAACCGAATCTTTTTATCTATTTATTTATTATTATTTAACTTTAAAAACGAAATTAAAATAGTTAAAAACGCATATTACTTTTTATTATAATTCGAACTATGTGCATATATCGACACATCTATTTTTGAAAAAAAAAAAAAAAAAAAAAAAAATAGAAATATTGGTGGCAGCTTTCAAATCACAATGTATTGTCACGATTCATAAATCACTATTCCCTTCTATATATTTATAGATTTAACCTATTCTTTTTGCATTAAATTAAAAATATTCTTTCTGAAAGCAATCTAAAAGTGTTTCATAGGCATATCGTTTAAAATTAGTCTGAAAAAAAATTCAGTACATTTCTTTTAATTCAAGATTTGAAATACTATAAATTATTCCAATTATGAAGTACGGAGAAACAGGAAAACATATAGAGCATTGACACTGTATTTCTAGTCTTTTTAGAATTTAAAAAAAATGTTTCACATTAAGATAAATTCAATTTAGCTTTCTATTTTTTTAAAAAAGAAATTCATAATAACAAATTAGGATAATTTTCAATCTAATTTTTATCATAAGGTCTTAATCGCACTAAAAATTTAAGAATTATAATCAGAATTCAATCTAAAATGAGTAACGGAATTTCATAATAAGGAAAATATCATTTTTAACCATATGATATTTTACATAAATACATATATATCAGTAAGCCTAAGTAATTTTTCTTCTTGTACTACATTAACATTTTCTTGTTGAGGTATAATATTATCATTAAAACACTTTTAAAATAAGAACTTCGTCATATTTTTTCCACTATGTAAATATTATACATGCATTTTAATATTAATATCATTTTTTGCAGCTTTGCAGTGGCCTGAAAATTTCATGGCGAATCTCATGAAATTTATGCCTATGCGATAAATTGATAGATGTATTTTTATAGAATTGGAAAATTCAGATAAATTGATAGCAGTATTAAAAGAATAAGAAATAAGTTTAATTCTTTCGAATACAGATTTTGAAAAGAACATTTGTTAAATGTTGCGATTTCTAGGTTACATACACGCTGATAAATTTGTATACTTTGAATAGAAAAGTTTTAATAGAAGTTTCGCAAAAATAGCGTATTAATCATGGACAATTCTTTTCAAAAGAATAGTAATAAATTCTCATATTACAAGATGAAAGATACAACTATAACTTATATTTTATTATATAGAATTACTGTTATATAATTTTAATACAATACTTGTTAGCCAAAAAACCTAATTGCTCATATGTGCTCATATGTTAATGCTCTGAGGAAATTGATCAAGTTATAATTTATGATTAGATTGAGGAAAATCTTTTGGAATTTAGGAAGAAAATTGTTACTTCATTCCAATTAAAATTACGATATTTTTGAAATCCGTAATGTTCTTGTGTTTTGCAGTAACGTTACATTTTAAAGCATACATAATTAATATAAATGATTTTTGGAATGCTGCATAATGAATTTCATTAAAAGGAAAAAAACTAAGTATGCACTATTAGTAACCATTAAATAACGTCAGGCATTCTGAAATGCACAATGCTTCCTTAAGTGTGATTCGTTTAATTTAAAATTTGCGAAAATAAAAAGAAAGAGTTCTTCTATAATTAAGTATAACTAATAGAAAACGTAAAATGTGTTTCAAACTCTTTATTTATACATATTTTTAGCTATCATTACATACAAATCACCATGATAGATACATAAACAAATCACCAAAATAGATACATACAAATCACCCATGATGTGAGCAAGCAGTTGGTCAGATATTTAAATTTAAAGAATAAACTTTCTTAATTTTTTAACTGTTCATGAGCCGCCTGAAATCCAAGGTTTTAACAAATTAAGGTAAGAACTTGAACAGGACCTACATGCAGACTATTGAAAAACTTATAATAGATTCTGTTAAGGAATGATTTTCCGGAAAAAGAATTAGAAGTTTGAAATCCAAAGACTTGGTTTAGTGTTTGCTGAATCGTCTAAAAATAGGATAAAAGAAAGCAGTTTATTGGTTGTTGAGAATGGCTTCTATTGTTTAAGCTAATATGTTTCATCAGAAAAAGCAAAATTTTGTAAGCACGTGACAGTTTTGCCAGCATTTTTTAAAAATTCAACGGCATTTAATGACCTTTCATTTTTAAGGGGTATCTCGTGTAGATAATGAATCTAATGAATGATTTAGTTTATTGGTTATTGGTTATTGGTTATTAGTTTATTGGTTATTAGTTATTGGTTATTTAGCTATCATTACATACAAATCACCATGATAGCTACATAAACAAATCACCAAAATAGATACATTCAAATCACCCATGATGTGAGCAAGCAGTTGGTCAGATATTTAAATTTAAAGAATAAACTTTCTTAATTTTTTAACTGTTCAACCAATAAACTGCAACAATAAACTGCTTTCTTTTATCCTATTTTTAGACGATTCAGCAAACTCTAAACCAAGTCTTTGGATTTCAAACTTCTAATTCTTTTTCCGGAAAATCATTCCTTAACAGAATCTTTCTTTCTATCTCTTTGAATCTAAAAAATTACTCGGATTACTTTTGTATATGACGAGAATCTTGTGAGAATGTTCACATCATTTTCCAGTTGGTTTTTAAACAAGAAATTTGGAAAGGTAAAAAAATTATTGCAGAGTTCGAGGTTAAAGATGGTATATACAAGAAAGTATTAGATGTCATCTATAGCAAAGCAGGTCCAGAACACTAACATTTAAAATTTTTTAACTAATGTGAATATACAAAGTACGTGTTCCATTATCTGCTGGATAACATCGACTACGAATATGATGCCAATTTCCAAATGAGATCAAATCTCTGGTTTTATTGGCACAGTGGAGCACGAATTGATTGCTTTTGGTTGAAGTTTCAAAACTCAGGTTAAATCAAAGGTAGAAACTTTCAACAAATATAAACAGTCGTACAATTTCGTAGACAGTGTCATGGAATGCACTTTGTACAACTTAAATAACGTTTGATAACAAAAGAGCAGAAGCCATTTCTAACCGTGGTAATATTATTATACTGGGGAGATATACTCTTGTTCCTACAGCAATTAGCATTAACGTGGCAAGAGTAAGAGTTTTTTTACGGACAACCAGCGCGTATACACGTTTAGAGGCATCACAAAATCCACTGAGTTCAGAAGGTGATGATGTGCCGAAATTCATGAAAAGTGGAATGTGCATAGATTAAACACTATTTATTTATGAATTTAATGTATTCCAGTTTTTATAATAAATGAGGGCAGATGATGATCCAATTTAAGTTTGCCTTCCAAACTTCTTACAATAAGATTTTTAAAATAAGAATGGAAGGTGACAAAAGACACAGGGGGACAAATATATGAGCGGTTAAGAAAAAAAATTTACGTGTAGTGTTTAGAACAATTTTTTATGCAACATGTAGGGAATCTGTTTCAGGGTTGCCCTCCAGATCTATAGTTCTCTGGAATTTATCGGGATTGAAAGAATGTTTAAGCTACTTTCCTCGAATCTGTCAGTTTTTCAATACTAAGGTGTTCTTTAGAGGCCAATTTTCTCAGTTAGAAGCCACCACTTTCAAATAAAATTCTGAGCTCATCAATGAGAAATCGTGCTGATTCAAGACATTCTGCACTACGTTAAATGCCATTTTTTTATATTTTATATTTTACGTACTGCTTTCTTAGGCTGTTCATTTCGGAGTACAACCATCTATCATGAACACCCCCACCTCTTCCCCCTGTCTACTCAACAAGATTGCATGCTTTCTTCATAAAAATTCTTCATGTAATTTTCATATCACAAACATATGACAAATCGATAAAAACTACATTGTCACTTTTTTAAACATTTTTAAATATTTTTGCGGTTTTTGCCACCCGTATAACTTTTTCGTAACCCCAGCAGGCCGTCCACGTATAGCTATTTTGGGAACCGCTGTTTTAGTCTATTAACTACAAAGAAAATTTCAATTTAATTAGAGTTTGGAAAATTGTTCAACAATCAAAACACCGCATGTTTTTCACGATAAAAGAATTGAAATTAAGCATCAAATGTATAGTTAACGTAGATTTAAGAGAGTTTCTATCTCTGTCTCAAGCAGCAATTTCGAAATGAAAAATAGAAAATGCTGCTTCAATATGGAGAACATGAACAGTAAAGGATTAACGAATGTCGCACACACTTGACAGATTTCTTAAAAGCACAGAAAAGGTGAGTGTATTCTCAAAATAATAGCCAAGCGAATTATTCAGCATAACCCCTTGAGGTATAAGCAACAATATGTCTCTGTAATATTGTATTCTCACTGGTATAACCAAAAAAGTTTATTTTAAAATAAGAAAAGGCCTTTTTTCTACATTTTGCCCCCAAAGTTAAAGAATATATATATTTTAAGTTTGTATTGTGAATTTTGATTCAATGTTGTGGGGTAAAATGCATACAACTGGCTTACAACGTTGTAAACCACTTACATGGAATCTAAGCTTCTGATAATTTTGGTACATTTAATGAAATCTCTCTAAAATCAATACACAAAATAATAAGAAGAAATGTACTCAATAACCACAATTTTTTTAAAACGATTTATCTTTTACATAAATGTAAATTGCGACTGTTCGGAATTTTATGTATTTTTGTATGTCCGAAATAGATCTTATGTCTGTTGATCATTTGATTTGGATATTTTAGAGCAATTATTTACGCCCTATTAAATTTGTATTAATAAATCTTAACAAAGATATTTTGTTACTTAAAAACATTAAGTTGATAAGAAAAAATAATATTTTCTCAAAAAATTAATATATAGATTTATATTTTTTACAATTTATAAAAATACCTTTTATTAATCAGATGAATAGAAAGCAAATTAACTCTGATTAAACAGGTTCATTAATTTATAAAGAATCAAACTATTTACCTAAGTTATTTCGAAAATAAAACGTTAAATTACTGGATGATAAGCGTAAACATGATTTCGTTTCAACACATCTTGTAAAAACAAAATAATCTGAAATATAATCTAAAATGCTATGTTATTAACATGAAGCTATTATGTATAATAAAACACAAACTTTCTTGGTTGCAACAAACTTTTCCCTCGAGAAATGCGAAAATTGAAAGTAGAACAAGAACACGACTTGGAATTAATTAAGCACGTAATGAAACAAATTTCTAAGTTAAATTTTTGCTTTTCTTGCTATATTTATTGCGAAACAAGCAAGTAGGTTATTTGTGTACTCATATTTATATGAGTATCGCTAATAGTTAGGGATTTAATTTCTGAATCTAATATTTAAAATTTTTTAATGTGTTACTGTAGGTTATAAAATTGTGTGAAAAAATTGTGTTTACTATAATTGAACTTGTTAAACTAAGTAAAACATTTTAATGCCCTTTCAGTATACTTGTTATATCTACTAGATCTTTACAATTTACTTGTAATAAATAATATATTTATTCCGTTTCAAAAGTCTCTGAAATGTTTACTATTCCTCTAATGTGGTATAAAGCGGAAATTTAGTAATTTCTTGTGTAATTGTAGGAAATAAAACAAATGGCACAAAAACCTTTCGCGAAATAGCACTAAATTATACCTAAAGAAATGACTTCCTCATTCATGTAAAAAAAAAATCCACTACCCATTTAAAGTAAAAATATCAAAAATTCGGATTCATTTGCTCTTAATCACATTTTTTTTCAATTTATATACTTTAAAATTTGATTAAAGAAAATTTAATGACGTTTTGAACTATGTTTTGTCTTGAAGCATGTGGAATCACTTGTAGAAGCTGTCTAAAATCATCTACAAAGAGAATTATATTTCCTCCAAAAGCAGCATTGTTGCCCATTATGTCTCGCAGAGGTTGATCGACACACAAATGCATGAGCATTAGCCACGGGTGCTTCATCCCATATAATTAGTCATGTTGACTTAATGTCAGATACAGCCTTACTATTTATATTTAGAGATCATATAGAAGTCTCATCTAAGTTTAAAAGTAATTTATGCTATTTAATTCTACATGACTTGTATATTTTCCATCCAATGACATCAGATTTTCATAAACAGCATAATTACTTACAGGCATCCTATAAAAATTATCACCCATTATTAAAATTTCATAATATTCCAAATAACCGTTGATTATTTTGATTAGTCGTAATCGAAATAACTTACGTTAAGGACAATTACTTGTAAATCAACTTGTAATCGAAGTTCACAAGGATATGTACACGTCTTATGTAGACAACAGGATATTGAGCGAAATAAATAATTTCCATTTCTTAAATTGTTGTTGTTTTTAAAAGAAATAGCTTAAACAAAATAACCAGGTGAAGCATAAAATTGCCATATTGTTACAATCGCGCCGACGCAGTGCGTATATGACATCTGTGTCTATCTTTCCATTATGAAGAAACACAAATTTAAAAAAATAAACAAACTATGACCAAAATAATTCAAAAAGTACTATATTGCTTCTAACTTGAGTAACCAATTTTTTAATGCGATTTCCAAAATCTGAAGCATTATTTAAATATCAATTTCCTAAGGAAAGTTAGTATGATGCCTCAGAAGGCGAATTACAAAATATATTTGCACACCTCATTATTTCCTCGTTTAAATGTCACTTGTTAACTGCACCATGACTGCAATAAAGTTTTTTTTAACTATTTGGAAAATAGGTTTGTCCTCGGTAGAGAATTGGGAAATCTGAATTATATCTGAATGTTTTCATTGGTTGAATTCCGCAACTTATTTCATTTTATAAGTTTTCTCATTGGTCTATGTTTAATGTCCAAAAATGGAATATTTTTGCTTTTTATTTTATTCGTTTTCTGATTAGTCCATGCTTAATGTCTAAAAAGGAATTACTTCTCTTGCCACGATGACAAAAAAAAGTATTAAAAACTACAAAAAAATAAATAACTCAATGACAAATTTAGATACAAGTTTCAAACAAGTTGCATTTAAATGTAAATTTTTTTTTGTATATGACGGTGTAAAAATTAAAAATGTGCAATGTTTAGAATTGAAAAAACTACATTACCGAAAATTGTTGAACTGAAATTTCATTTAATATTTGTTTATAACTGTCCCAAAAATATTAACGCGACTCTAAATGTCCAGGCATATTAATAGGACTATGTTATTATGTAAGCTACGTTGTGATCGTCATAAAAATGATGTTATAATTGTTTTTTTAAATAAATAGATTATTCATAAGTCTAAAATATAGTCTTTGACTATATTATTTTCCAAATAGTCGTTGTAATTTGTTAAATTACAATTTTTTTGAATGGGAGGGGGGGATATTTTTTTATAACGGAAACATGGAGTTACTAAACTGCATAACCGGCCCACCACACGTTTGTAGTGCTGTTCAATTGCAACGATCATATTTATTGGTTTTAAACCTTTATTTCCAATATAACATCATTTACACCATCAGAAACATTCATCTTTTCTGAAATAATGAGTGATTTACGCGGTTATTTAAAAATTCTTTAGTTTCATTAAAAATTTATTATAAATAAATGGAAATGATGTAGCTTTTAGAAATATTTTCATTTTTGCATACCAACGACCATCAAACATATTTAAATGCAGGAATCAGTGAATCACTTCACTCACATATGCTGATCGCTGACAAGAACGACAACAAATGTTACAACAAATATTACATTTATTGAGCAAATTTATCTGGTTTCTGAATGACGGAATATCTCCACCAGAAACATTTCGCTTAAGATATTAATTTTTAACATTGTGTATTTTCTGTTATTTGACTCTGATAGAGTACTTAATTTTATTTCTGTGTAAATAATAATTGTATTGTACCGCAATTAGTGTATAATTATACACAAACACTTTATTATTTTTATATTTTTTGAAAACTAAGGTACCCTGGGGTAATAACGCCACGTTAAGGTTCTAGCAATTTTCACGGCTCAGTTTTAGTTTGTATTTTTCAAACAAATATATGATTTGATACAGCAACTCATTGACTATCTATATAAAAAAAACAATTTAACAGATATGTATTCATAAAAAGCAATCGCGTGATTTCTTGACCAATGCTATTTGGCGTTATTACCCACCTATATGGGTAATAACGCCATGCAAATAAAACAATGAAATAAGTTGGATTAATTGCATGTAGATTGCCCAATTCTAAAAATACAAACTCTCAGCTCTAGAAATTGACAAATTGCATCCTAAGCTATTGAAAATGTTCATTTTTTCGTAAAAGTGTAAGAAAAATAAAGGTGTGGTGTGGGGAGGGGGGGGGATGAGGCAAAAGAATATCAGACCGTGAGCTTCTTTTTGCTTAAAAAGGAGCGTTTAAATAGAATTATTAGAAACATTTCACAGTTTTAACTGTGTTTATTTGAATCAGTATTTAGAATGTAACTCTGCCACTGTAGGGAATCAACCGGGGTAAAAATTGCAAGGAATGGCGTTATTACCCCGTTATAGTTATTGCGCTGTACATTTTAAATTACAAATTATCTCGAGAAGATATCCAAAATCTTCAACAACATTTTGAAAGGCCATGAAATGTTCTACAAATTTATGTAATTAATAAAGTATTTCCGGATAAAAAAAATAGTCTTCACATCACAAAACGTATCTCGCAAATTTTAGATCAAGCGTTAATTTTAGCTGCTTGTAAAAACAATAAGACCTAAAAATGAAACAAATTAACTTGAAGCTGTTTTATGCGATTGATATGACTTAAAACCCTTCTGCGCAGAAGACATGGGTGTCATTTACCAGTTTATTTCATAATTATGCAAAATTTAAGCACTTGGCGTTATTACCCCGTCTGGCGTTATTACCCCAGGGTAACTTATATATTTTTTTCTTTTAAATTCGATGACACATTCATCTCTATTTTTTCTTATTTATTTATTAGCTTATAAAAATGAAGCGCGCATATTACCATTTTTACTTTTAAGACAATTTTACCATTATTCTTTACAAGAAGAAAGTATTGGATTCACGAAAATAGTCGACTTCCGGTTTCGAATGTATTTACACGTTTTATGGGGTCAGGAATATTAAAAAACATGTTTTTACAAAATGCCTGCGTGTGAGTCCGTGACTTTGTCTGACTGTCTGTATGTGACACAAATATTGTCGGCACTTTATCTCAGGATTGATTGATTGATTGATTGATTTTTGACGTCCGATTATCTGCGCTAGGGATATAGGACCAGGGGGAATGCCCTTCGTGGGGGTCTTTCTAAGGGAACCTAACCCGTATTTACGCAAGGTTCGAAGAAAACCACGAAAACTCCGAACGGTTAGGCCGACAGCCGCGATTGGGTTCGAACCCAACACCTGCCGTCTACCAGTTGAGAGGTCCGAACCTCTCGGCCACTGGTGGGGCCCTTTATCTCAGGAACTAATACACAAAATTTAATAAACATTTATATTCAGGTAGTCCCCGATATAAATTGTTGCTGATAGATTTTTATTGTAAACGACATAACAGGTAGTGCTACTACGCAGCCTTTTTGTACGATTTCTGAAATATCTCAATCTCCAGAAATAATGCAGAAATTTTCATCAAACTTTACATTCAATTAGTCTTTGATATGACTTGACATTTTCTATATTTTGGTGTAAATCGTTCAACAGATGGAGCTACTATGCGGCATTTTTGAGATTTCCGGAATAACTCTATTTAATAAATTAATGCATAGATATTCATCAAACTTCAGATACAGTTGGCCTTAATATTACTTGGTGTTGTTTACTTATTAATAATAATGCAAACCTCCCAAAAGATGGCGCTGCTATGCGACATTTTTCACGATTTTCGCAATAGCTCTATCTCAAGAACTAATCCATGCATTTTCATCAAACTTCATATTCAGTTAGATGGTGTTATAAGTTGTCGCAGATTTGGATTCAGTGTAAATCACTTTTGAAATGGGGCTGTATGCTGCAGTTTGCATGACTTACGCGATTTTAGCGATAATCATATCTCATGAAATAATGCATGGAATTTCATATAACAGTCCACATAATGTACAAAATGCAATTTAATTTTCGCATAATGATTGCAACTTTTTAAATATTAAAACGTTTGAGAAAGTTTTGCAACTGACATATCCGACAAGTTTAAAAATTAACGACGTTTTGTCAGAGTTTGGCAACAGGAAATATAATTGAAATACGAAATTAAAAAAAGAGATATTTCTATATCATTAAACTATGAAGTGATTGTTATTGTTAGAGTGCTCCAATAGAAAATTTAATTGTATCAGAAAACAATAAAAAAGTGCTATTTCAATAATAGTAAACTATGAAAGAGATTCAGAATAGGAATAAATAGCGGTCTGATTTGTTTTAGCTTGACAGGGGTATATCCCTCATTCAAAAATGTATGTATAACAAATATGATCCAAATCGGTCAAAAATTAAATATTTGTATAAGGAATGTGCACATAGAAATCTGCTTTTATATACGAATATAGATTTTTTATTTCAAAGTCGTGTATAGAATTGATTCATATTAGTGTCGAACGAAATACTTGACTGTTGTAGAGAGAAGGGAAATAATGGGAGTTATTATATCATTACAGTGTCGTTTTCAAATTACATTAAAAAAATACCTTTTCAATAACCTTTGAACAGAAAATATCACCGTGATTTAAATTGAGGAATCTTTACCAACAAAGATGTTACATTTCAATAATTTTTTTTTAATTTCGTTGATATTGAGATTGCTCATCTCAAAGCCTTCAGTAAGTGAAAATGATGTCATGCTACAATCGAGATAAGTATTTTATTTAAAAAAAATAAATAATTTGCTACGAGTAAATTTCTGTATTTGACTGGTATTCATATCAGAAGTTTATGTAATGGTTGCAAAAGTTTACACGTAAAATTCTAACTAGCAAACGTGAGATAAAATTAGGGAACATATTTAAAAATAATTTAATGCATGTTAAAATATTTTTTAAACGGTGAATATGAATATCAGATCTATTCCTGTAAATTATGAGATGATGGAAAATATGATATTTTATCGATTTTGTTGAAAGTAAAAAAATATAACTGTGTCATAGTGGTACAATTTTTATTGATTTTTTATTGACTTATACCAAAGATCAAATTCTCAATTAATAACTTTATAATTTCCTTAACTTAATTGAACGTTACTGATTCCGTATAGCTATAATGTATAATTTTTAAATAATTTAAAGCGTTGGAGTTAAACTACACTAGTTATAAATAATATTTGTTTTAACAATTAGTCAATAAAATATAAAATTGATTAATTATTGTAATTAATTATTTTTTATTTATTAACCACTTGGAAATTAGCTGTTGTTTTTCGACGAGAGTGGGCATTGTGGTTTCCGCATTTATTTATTTTATTTTTAAATCTTTTGTGACGTCCATGATTCTTTGGCTTTTCTATTTTTTTTTTGGCTTCCATGATCCACCGGCTTTTCTCTTGCTGCGGATCTCTGGCGAAGGCTAAGTACGGAAATTCCAACATACTACCCGAGCAGCAGGGCCTCTGGCGGGGGCTAGGCTGGAAAGGATGGAGAGATCAAAAGTCCTAGCGAGACAGATTTAGAGGAAAATTTGATTGTGTCGGAAACGCCGGAGTCAGAGGGTTGGGTACTTTCTCTGGTGTATAGAGTAACCGAGGCTGTGTCGAGCTTGTTATTGTTCAACTATTGACTGATCATTTGCATTGAATAAACTCGAAGAAGAGTCCAGTATACTTAAATCAGGTAAACCTTCGTTGTCAAATTGATTGTGACACGTCAAATTAATTAGAATTACATTTTCCAAATGGTTGTTATATTTTGTTCAAATATTAATATTAATATTATTAGTTTTATAAATCCGGTCAAAAAGTTTTTTTAACATTTTTTTCATTTGTCAAATTTGGTGGGTTTCGACTTGTAAATCAATAAAATCAGATGCTATTCAAAAAAAAAATAAATAAATGCATGAACGAATTTAACGAAATATATTTATCGTATGAGGTTTGACAACATTTTTACAGACATTAAATCTAAATAAAGTAAATTTCCGCCTGGAAGACAAAAGGTGTTTCACCTTTTTGAGCAGTTTTCTTTGATATCTGGATACATTATAAATGTCTGGAAGAAAAATCTAAGATCAATAGTTACTTATAAAGAGAGAAAATTTATTGTCAGGAAATCGCTCATTTTTTATCGATTATCACATCATTCACGAAGAAAATGCTTAAAGATATGCGTTAGAAAAGGGCGGATTTAACATAATTTGAATGGATTGTTCAATTTGTAATTTTGAATAAACGTGACAATGAATAAATTAGGAAAATAAAAATATTAAATGAGAAATTGCCTTTAATAATAAATGAAGCAAGCTTTCTATTTGAATTTTCCCCGAAAATCCGTTATGTATGTAAAATTTTATTTTAACATAATGTTGAATTATTAAACCCTTTATACATTTGTTGCAATATTTTGCCATCTTTTTCTTTTTGTTTACTATTATGTCTCCAAACTTCTACAAAATTTCTTCATACTATTTTCTATTATTTAAATTATTTTTATTTTCTGTAGTGTACGTTGTTCTGAAAAATATAAGAAAAAGAGAATTACGTACCATTTAACCACGGTTATTGTAAAACCTTTTTGACGAAATGCCAAGCCCATTTCATTTACACTCTAGGAAAAATAGCCTCTTCGGCAGAAATATCTTATGAGATCTGTGTCCAAACAAATAGTGTTCAATATTGTTTTGATTTTCTTCTCAAAGTAAATATTATTTTTAATTAAAAGATTTCCCGTAAATTTCCATAACAAATTTTCCTTGTACTGCTGAAAAAGAAGTAAGTATTAAAAAAGAATTGTAAGTAAAACTAATATTGTAAATAATTGAAAGAGAAAAACAACGAGTATTATTTATGATCATTCCATCTTCAATAATAATACATTTCCAAAACTCCATGGATATTATTCAAGATTAATTTCTATATTTCTTGCATAATTTAAAAACTCATTAAAAATATCCACAATATATAAAATGATATTATAATATTACTTTTTTTCCTATATAAAATCGAATTGCAAAGCATATTGTACTTTTTTTTTAATGAAAGCGAATTGTAATGCAGGTACTTCCCCATTTCACCATACGCATGAATTTACGGTGCTCCCGGTATTAGCGTATGGGGAAATATCTGAGAATTACTTGGAATGCGCATGCGTTATCCAGAAACCAGATTGTTACTTAAATATAAAGAAGGCTTCGGGCTGTGTCAGTCAATGAAAAGAGTTTTCAGATATCCGATAGTATCGGAAATGTTCCTGTTAGAATACTAAATGTTCCAGTATGTGTTAATCTGTTCTCTTTACTCGGAAAACTGGTTTTTTGGATGCTATCAATTTTTAATAGAATATTTTCAGTTGCGAAACTGAACATGCACTGACAATTGTTAGAAAAGAATGTTAATTTTCATATTAATGTTCGTGATAATAATACTGAATCTTTGTTACTGTGTCTTTGTTTAGCTGTTAAACATGTCTTCTGAATATCAAAAATGTTTATGGGAGAAATGACAGCATCCAAGAAGGTAAAATCCCGAATTGAGCAAACTGATTATTGCACAGTAAAACCTTCCAAGAAACTTTTCCGAAAATGACGGGCAGCTAATAAAAAATATTTTTATAAACTCTTATTCCTATTTCGAAAATAATTAGCTTCTGAAATATTTACTGTACTGTATGTATTTGTTTCTTATTTATTGCGTTTATTTTCCGTGTGTAAGATGCTGACATTAGCATACAGTGGTGTTTAAGACGCTCAGTTCATCTTACAGGAACTGTAGCTCTGCCATATTGTGAAATTGCGTTGTTTCAATTTGGTTCATCTTGCAAATTTTAACTTTGCCCCATTGACGAAGATAGAAGTAATTTTTCATGACACATATTTCAAAATGAAAATAATGTTTAATATGAAATAAAATGATAAGTATAATAAAGTAAAATGAAATAAATGAAAAAAAAAAGTTTTAAAAAGTTCAAAATAAAAATAAAGTCTAAAATATGGTAAAATAACAAATATAAAAAAGTAAACAAAATTACGTTGAAAAAGTTAAAAATATAAATAAAAAAAGTTCTTCTTACTTAATAAAAAACTTTTAAAATAATTTATAAAATATTTATACTTTTATTAGAAGAAAAAAAATATTGTATCTCTTGATCGTTGCAGTCGAGACCACCAAAAAAGTCTGATACGGCTTCGCTTGAAACAAATGTGTTATAATCGCGTGTTTGCACACCATTTAACATCATCACTGCAGCATCTTCATATCGCGTTTATTTTTCTATGCCATTGGCTTACGCGACAATAGTTTAACAGCAATAGAAAATTCAAACCAACATAGTAGAAAATTGGGAACCTATACATCTCACAAATTTTCATTGATTTATACGAGCTCACTGTCGTTGTTAAAACTGCAGTCAATGACTTTAAAAAAGACTGTCAATATGCCCCAGTTTGCCCCTTTTTCCTTTGAGCAAGGCGAAGAGAAAATACTTAAAATTAACCATCATTAGAAGATACTGAAGGGTTCTTTCAGAAAGAAAACTAACCATTTTAACCGAACACATACTGTTAAAACCAAACCTCCCCCCTCCCCTCAAAGCTCCCAGAACAGACAATTTTTTTATCCACCCAAGCACACAGAAGACAGCAACCAATACCACTGCTAACGTCAATTTCAAAACAGCGAGAAAGAAGAAGGATTGATGAATAAAACGAACTCGCCAACAGTCGCAAAAGAAGAAAATAAAAAAATGATCCCGTCCCCTCCCTGCAAGGAAGATGCTCTGCAACAAATAGACGAATAGGGCTTATTAAAAATACAATTTTATAGGTATATTTAAGATACCAAGACAAAAATAGGGAAAGGTAAACTCTTCTGAATTATGTATAAATCTGATTTAAATCTGATTGGATGGGGGCGTGCCTTAAAAAAGGAAATGACATGCGAAATGGAATGATGTAGAAACTTGCAGAAAGATTTTCCGGAAGTACAAATGCTAAAACTTCTTTTATGATATTACAATGTACAAACGTTAGGTAAGAAAGAAAAGCATACAGGGGAAGCAATAAAAAGGAAGGGGAATAAAATAATTTTAAAATGGGAATAATAACATTAAATGAATAAAATACCTTTTTAAATTAAACTTAAAATAAATATATATATGGCAGTTGATATCTGAAGCCACGACAATCATCACGTGTTAAAGGCAAAGTATTTACATTTATATGTTACAAAATATCAAATTTCTAAGTAATAAAATTATTATACGCGAAACGCATTCAGGTGACAAATACCCCATAAGTAAAATCTCTAAAATTTAAATATTGTGATATTTAAAGTGAATAAAATTATTAAATTATTACGTTTCAAAAGTTTATCATGTTGAATATATTAGTCATATTTAAAATGCTCAAAAAACCAATTAAATTTAGCAAAATTTTAAAATTTATTTTCATTGTTAAATTTTCAAATATTTTTTCCCTTATGTTGCTCCTGTCGTTATTTTGAAACATTTTTTTTTTTTTTTTTTTTTTTTTTTTTTTTTTTTTTTTTTTTATAAAAATGAGGAATTTTTATATATAAAATGTATTATTACAGTAACAAAAACTTTTTTAATTTTTCGAGCCAAGATATTTTCTGAAAGGGTATCCATGCACAACTGCTTTAATCTCCAAACTGTCTGAAACACCTACAGCAAAAATATTTCTTTTACGCTATTATTAGGTAAATCTAAAAAGGGTTATATTACGTCTGGATGGAGTGATAAGAATTGTTTCTGCTCTGTCTGATGAAATAATGCGATAGGTAAATGGGAAAATGCCCAAGGGAATGAAACCCTGTATGAAAGAATTATTCGACATAACTAAACGAATACAAGACAGCGAACTGATTTATTTTTCCTGCTTTTAAGAATAAAAATATCTCCCATCAGCTTCTGATAATGTATGACCTATGCATATTTTCATGTTTTATATTTACGTATAATTAAACCGCGGTATATCAGGTTAAGGAAAACAGGTAAAAAACATCATAAATACTGTTAATTATGTTAACTTGCTTTTCACATTCTTCTATCTTTGCAATAAAGTATTGGATTCATGAAAATTTTGGAATTTTGATTTTCGACAGTTTTAAATATTTTAGCGCCTGTCTGTTTGTATTTGACACAAATAGTTTTGGCACTCTACCTCAAGAACTAATGCACAGTTTGCAATAAAATTTTAGATTCAGTTTTTCCCTTATATGAACAAGTACTGATAACTTTTTCTTCGCCCAGGAGGTGTCGCTTATATCCTGTCTTTTTCACTATTTCCGAAGTATTTGTATCTCAAAAACTACGAGGGGCTGAATTCGATAAAACATCGGATTAAGTTAGTCTTTAATGTAATATGAAGTTGATTACTTTATGATGTAAATAGGCAAAGAGGTGCTGCTGCCATGCGGCCTTATTCATGATTATCGCAATAACTTTATCTCAAGTACTAATAGTATATACATTTTGATAAAATTTCAGATTCACTTATTCCCTGATATAAGATAGTGTTGTTTACTTTTCTGAGAAAATCGCGCAAAAAGTGGGGCTTCTATTCATTTTTTTTTTTTTATCACGTTTTCCGCAATTGTTTTACCTCAAAATCTAACGCTCCAATTTTCACTAATCTTCAGATTCAGTTAGAACTTGGCATAAGCTGTTCATGATTAGATTTTGGTGTAAATCACATAACATATGGCACTGATACGCTTAATTTTTCAGGAAGTACTAACATGTATGAGATAAAAGATTGACTTGTAATTCCCACATCTCACTAGTCTGTACTGAAGGCACAGCGATATATAAGGTATTTTCCAAATGGCTTTACATGCAACTTCTGAAATAGTATACCAGTATATCACTAAAAGACGTTGTTTTATAAAAATTATTTGAATATATCAAAAATTAATGAAAAAAAAATATCAACTAATAATCAGAAACATTGCGGTGAAAAATCCTCGCCCAAGACTTCCCATTGCTTATTATTGATAACTGATAGATTTTTTACATTTGATATAAAATTTTAGAATGATAACTGACAATATCAAAAATGACACATAAATGAAAAAGTGCTATAAGTCGTTAGTAATATGTTTTTAAACATATTGAAAGTGATATTTTAGTATTCATTTTGGGTCAGATGTTATCAGTCGAAGAAATCTCCAAAAACGCTATTTATCTTCAGCCCCATATTTTATGTTTATTTCAGTGGATTTTGCGCGAAATTCAGCTAAATGTATTTATTTAAATTAGTATCATTCAATGAAGGCTTTTTCATCAAATATGTATTACTTCACATTTCTTCGAATATACTCAAAACAAACAAACTCTGTGAAACATTTGACATGAAGTGTGAAGTAATACTGCATGCTGGTTTCAAATCATCATAAAACGTCATGCTTCATTTATCACCCTCCCACTTTCTATTTTAAGATTTCCACGTTTCTGCACATTACATTTGTGAAATATTTCTCAAAGACAATGCAAAAGCACTTTAGAGTTACATCTATAAAATTCAGAAAAAAAAGTTTCCATTTTCTCAATGCAGCATAAACATGAAATCAAGGTGTTCATGCATTCACAATATCATGCAGAAATTTATAGAATAAAAAGACATTCTCATGTTTATTTTTCTTTTTTTAGCATAAATTCTTTAAAAAATGCGAATGTAAGCATGCTACGAAACTGAACACTATTCCTTTCTCCCATCAGTAAGAAAGAAACAGTAGGTATAAAAATATTTTCTCATAAGAAAAAATTGAAATGGAAAAATAAACTGAAATCAAATTTATTCATTAAGTACTACGTGTATAAATAACGGAAAAAATGACTTAAATTCACGGTGAATGTTTTACAGAAAGATTCTTAAAATGCTTTTGTCTAAAACTATATTTCGAAAAATAAAGAGTATTGCGTGAATAGATTTTTTTTTCTGTTTCCTGAAACATGAAGCGATAGATGCTTTTTTAGGGGGTCCTTGTTTTAAATGCCGATTCTCTTATTTTTCTTTGATTTTATTCTTTACTTATTCATTGCTACCCATTTATTTGACATTTTTCTTTTTACAATAAGTTTAAAATCTTCACAAACAAAATAATTTGTTGATTTTGTTTCAGTTTTTTCAAATTTCATTCGGCGTATTAAAATATCAGTATTTATAAGCCATTTATTTACTGAGAAGTATTTTACAGCAATTACTAATATTCAATGAACGCTTTTTTTAAAACATATCTTCGAATATACTTGTGAAACATTTGACGTGAAATTCGAAGTAATATTGCATGCTGATTCCAAATCATCATGCGACGTCATGCTTCATTTATCACCCTCCCACTTTCTATTTTGAGTTTTCCACGTTTCTGCACATTATATTTGTGAAATATTTCTCAAAGACAATGCAAAAGCACTTTAGAGGTACATCTATAAAATTTAGAAAAAAAAAATTCCCATCTTCTCAATGTAGCATAAAACATGAAAAGAATGAATTTATGCATTTAGAATATTATTGAAAAATTGAGAAAATAAAATGAAATTATCGTTGTTTTTTCTTTAACCCTTTCGGGTCTGGTGTACTATTTAAAGTACATGTATTTTAACGGAATATTTTTTTGTTTTAAGAAATACTTTTGCTAGTGTTTAAAAATAATAATGTTAGTATTCTGTCTATGCATTTACTACACGAATTCATTTATGTTTAGGTATTTAATAATACCAAAAAACAATAATTATTTGTTCATTTCTCTTCCCGACATTTGGGATTCCTTGGTTTTAAAAATATATTTCCCTCTTTAAATTTAAAATTAAAGTTACGTTGTTGAAAGAATCGTGTGTAATAAAGCACTAGAAGTATTATAAATTTGTAATATAAGTTAAATCTTATTGTAATTCCATATTTTTTAAACGTCTCCAAAAATTCTTCTTCAGACTATTGTCACATAAATATGAATTAAACAGTACACAAAACAATAACATTCGTTATTGTTCAGAGAGCGAAATATTCGTTAAATACTAATTAATCTATTTGTATAGCTTGTGTTAATGTTATTAACGTAAAAGTATATTTTTCAAAAAACTGAAAAAAAAATTCAGGCTCGAAAGAGTTAAATATGAACTGAAAAAAATGAGAATGTAAGTATGCTACGAGAACTGGCCGATATCCCTTTTTCCCATCAGTACGAAAGAAACGATAGATATAAAAATAATTTTTTGTGTGAAAAATTTCTTAAGAAAAATATCGATTTTTACATTTATTTTTTATTTCTATTAAAAATATATAAATAAATAAATAAATAAATATAATAGGTAAAAATGTTTTATTTTCAAATGCATGTGTCTTTTTTTGTTTGTTTGTTTGTTTGTTTATTTGTATAGGTATGGAAATATTTTTTGTGTAAAAAAGTTTTTAAGAAAAATATCGATTTTTACATTTACTTTTTATTTCTATTAAAAATAAAATAATAAATAAATATGTAAAAATATTTTATTTTCAAACGCATGCTTTTTTTTTCGAGGAGGTTGAGGGTGGGGTTGGGTGCATAGCAAAAATAAATGTTTGTTTTTATAGGAAATCATATGCTGATAATGCTTTTTATATTTTCCGTTCGTATTAATAACTAAAATCACAGATTGTTTGTTATTTTTTGTGTAAACTGCTTAATGATGTTTTTCTTTTTATTTATTTATTTCTATTATTTTTTTTAGCAAATACAAGAGTTAAGCTTTGGAAAAAATATATCTACTACATCCTTTTATTTTTTTTAATATATATATATATATATATATTGTAAAACCTCTAAATAACGGACTTCTCGGGAACGCAGAATATGTCCGCTTATTGGAGGTGTCCGCTATTCGGAAAACCTCAGAGATACAAAAATCGCTAAGAAATGCTTAATGTTTCATTAATAGGCAGTTATATGTTCTAAAACCTCTATTATATGATTAATGAGAAATTAAAATTATTTTTAAGCAATAAAACTTAAATAAAATTGTGCATACTTTTAACTGCTGTTTATTACATTCTTATTTAAAAAAACACCTGTTACAAAAGTTGAGATTTGCTTGCGATTACATGTAATTTGTTTTTCAATGGGAAGTTATTAATCATTATAAAATACAGAGCGGGGATAGGGATTACACTTTTTGATCATTAAAAACCTAAAATCATGAAATCTTCCGCTGAAATCCTACATTTGAATGTTCTGGACAATGTCCTTCCCACGCAACTCCCTTAGTTCAACAAGGAACGTGAAGGAGAAATTTCCTCAGCCCACCCTCTGCTTTTATCTGTAATAAAAAAATATGTGACACACTGCCCTGATAAATTTAAAGAACTTTTTACATTTTTTTTTTCATTTTTTTCTTGTTAAATATACTCTTTCATCCTTTATCGTTGAAAATAGTGTCCGCTATTTAGAATGTCCATTATTCAGAGGGTAAATATACAAAAATTTAGGCTTCGGGGGGGGGGATTGTAGAACTGTCCGTTAAATAGATGTGTCCGCTGTTCGGGAGTGTCCGTTATAGAGGTTTTACTGTATATATATATATTAAAAATCCTAAAAAACAAACTGAAATAAAACTAACCTATTAAGTTCCGCATGTTTAAATAACAGAAAAAAATGATTTTTGATATTTTATGAACATGTTCTTAACCTTTTCAGAGCCAAGGTTCTTCAATTTGCAAAATGCTAAAATGAGTAAATGAGACTTCGATTCGTATTCATTTTTTTTTTTTAAATAACCAAAAGCTTTTGTTCACATGCTTAAAGAAGTTAAATTTTTCATCCCAGTATTCCGATGTCAAGACCGCATGTAAGAAATTTAATTAATGGATCCAAAAATATACCACCGCCCTTGAAAGAGTTAAAATCCTTTTATTTAGGAAGAACGTTTGTAAAATAATAAATATTACGTGATTATATTTTTTTCTCTTTCCTGAAACGCTGAAAGACATGATGAGTTTTACTTACCCATCATAC
The DNA here is from genome assembly GCA_964019185.1 of Maratus speculifer. Taxonomy (NCBI): domain Eukaryota; kingdom Metazoa; phylum Arthropoda; class Arachnida; order Araneae; family Salticidae; genus Maratus; species Maratus speculifer. The sequence goes on along the minus strand of OZ025297.1, from coordinate 173,152,938 downwards.
GTAGTATATGGTAAATCTTGCAATCGTTTTGAAAATCGAAAAAAAAAAAACTTTTTAAATGATTTACACGTTTCAGACCTTGGAGAAACTTGTAATCCTATTTTCAACACTCTTCGATTTTTCATGACCTGATATTTCATTCAAATATTAATTCAAATATACATTTCAATTGGATATGAGACGTTTAATCCGACGCAATAAACTGTTAGTTAATGTGATAATTTTTTTGGAATTATAAGGATATTTATTTTACGCAATTACTACTTGAGCAGTTTGGCATTCTATATAATTTGCCGAAATTGGTTCATAATACAGCATTACTATGTGTTAAAAATTTAAAAATATGTTTAAATTTTATTTTGCAATTGCGATGCATTTTGTAATTAATTTACATATGTTTTTATATATATATGTAATAATAATTCGACGAAGGCTATGTTCCGTAAACTTCCAAAAATGTTACTTCTAAGAATCAGCAGCAGCACGGGCAGAGTTGTCGCTCCGGCAGTTGGCAAGCAGTGGAAGATTTGCATTGGGGAATTTCCCCATTATAAAAACAAAATCCATGAGTCTTTCAATTCCTTTATTTATTAACTCATAAACTACGTAAGTTCTTCCCCACATTCACCTTGGCCTGATCATCAAATATTCCAAAACTTCGTGATTAAGCTGCATTCCAAGATATTAGAATTTTTCGGGGAAAAAGAAACAGCATCCTAATATTTTAAAAGTCAATCGCATTCTCGGAAAAAATGACATGGCTTCCGAGTAGTTTAAAGGAGAGATGCATTCTAACCTCCTAAAAGACCAAATGAAAAAATCATTTTCACGACAAAACTAGCGCCCTCCTACTCCGCGTCAATCATTTTAAAAAACCAATTAGGATGAACTCGAGCCTTAAACGGACAAAAATGATCAATTCTAATTTTTCGTAGCAGGCGGTCCTTGGCAAGAACTATATTTTTCCCTCGGAAGAACAAACCCTTTAGCTACGCGTAGTAACACCTGTCACGCGATGTTAAAAATAAAAAATAAAATTAAAATCCCAGGAATATTCCAGAAAGTAAAAAACTTACGAAATACCTCCCGCCTTTTTGAGAAGCAAGAAATAATTTATTAATAACTAAAGTAAGAAAAAGAATTTTAGCTGTTACAAGTTACGAAACTAAGATTGAAATATTTTCCACAAATTTAGAATTGAAGCTAAGAGAGAACAAAAAAATGGCGAAATTTTTTTTATTTTATTACAAATCCCCTCCTCTCAGAAAGACGGGTGAAAAAGTAGGTCTGAGACCTGCAATTTCACAGAAAGGGAGATGATGCTTAGCTCACGAAGTTGCCTTCCAATCTCAAATTTCTAAAATAAGAATCCAAATCACTTAGATCATTCAACTTTAAGGAGGTAAACTCAGAAAATTTTGGAACTCTAACCTTAATGAATTTTTCAGTTAAAATCTCGACAATTTCCTCATAAGTAGCACAATCCAAACAATCATTTATATAAGCTTTTAGCGCTTCCCCCTTTAAATATTTTGAAAGGTTTTGTTTTTTCCACTCATTCTTTTTTTTCTCCAGAACATTCATTATCAAAATGTTTAAACCACTTAAAAATGTCCATGCCTGACTCAAAGTCAAAAGGGACAATATCAAGTTTATTTTCTGACATTTTTTCTTCTTTTATTAATCCTGACCTTAATAACATGAAAGAAGGATAATTCATATGGAAAATATTTAAATGCTATACTTCAATTATTAAAATTCAATTACTATACTTCAAATACTTCAATAAATATCAATAAAAATAATAAATAATAAATAAATCAATTCTGTTTGAATTCATGTGAAATAAATAAATAATAAATAAATAAGTAATAAAATAATAAAATAATAAATATCGGTTTTCCATACTTGGGAAATAACAAAAATTTTAAGAACAAAAATACTTTTCTTTACGTATTGAAAATAAATTTAGCAACAGAGTATTTTTTAAGAACAAAATAATCCATCTTTCTATTTTAAAAAACACCTTTAAAACTAAATAAAATCTCTATGAGCAGAATATTTCAATTAATTATAAAGTAAGAACAAATTTATTTTTTAATATCTGTAATAAAAGAGAAAGAAAAAATCAAGAATTTAAACAAAGAAATTATTATTAAAATTTCTTAATCAATAAGCAAATAAAATAATAAATAATAACTTACAGACACCTCGATGTGGCCTTGTTCAAACACCTAAAATTTATTAAAATAAATAAAAATAAAGCACTCCGTAGATACGACTCACAGGTGCAAATTTCAATTAGCTTATATTACCGATGGTATCAACCGTGGTTTCGCAATCGTGATGAAGTGTTCATATATTATGAAATGAAAATTTATCATAATATTTCTGCACTTTGACCTAGAAAATACAGTAATAAATAAATAAAAGTAAATGACGTTGAAATTTGTCGCGCAGGTGTTCTTTAGATTAAATAATCAGCATACGTTTTTCATCGCTGTCAAGAAAAAAAAATACTGCAGGCATATCTCACACTTAAAAATTTGCAGATGCTAGACATAGTCACACAAAACTTCATAAGACGATCCGTTTCCCAGCTGAAGGGTTTATCATTTATGCACATGAAGAATCGTCGTATTCGGCGAAAATGGCGCGTGCAGTTCTCTTGATGTAGTTGGAACGGGAAGTGTAAGACAAACACATTTCTTCCTAGAACATGGCGAGCACACACTCATCGCTGTAGGTTTCTCTGACAGGAACAGTCTGCAGTTGGCAAACCATACTAGTTTAATATTTTCCCAGAGATGCACGCCGGCTCATAAATCCTGCCGTCTTTCAGTGTAATAATAATTCGACGAAGGCTATGTTCCGTAAACTTCCAAGAATGTTACTTCTAAGAATCAGCAGCAGCACGAGCAGAGTAGTCGCTCCGGCAGTTGGCAAGCAGTGGAAGAGTTGCATTGGGGAATTTCCCCATTATAAAAACAAAATCCATGAGTCTTTCAATTCCTTTATTTATTAACTCATAAACTACGTAAGTTCTTCCCCACATTCACCTTGGCCTGATCATCAAATATTCCAAAACTTCGTGATTAAGCTGCATTCCAAGATATTAGAATTTTTCGGGGAAAAAGAAACAGCATCCTAATATTTTAAAAGTCAATCGCATTCTCGGAAAAAATGACATGGCTTCCGAGTAGTTTAAAGGAGAGATGCATTCTAACCTCCTAAAAGACCAAATGAAAAAATCATTTTCACGACAAAACTAGCACCCTCCTACTCCGCGTCAATCATTTTAAAAAACCAATTAGGATAAAATCGAGCCTCAAACGGACAAAAATGATCAATTCTAATTGGTCGTAGCAGGCGGTCCTTGGCAAGAACTATATTTTTTCCTCGGAAGAACAAACCCTTTAGCTACGCGTAGTAACACCTGTCACGCGATATTAAAAATAAAAAATAAAATTAAAATCCCAGGAATATTCCAGAAAGTAAAAAACTTACGAAATACCTCCCGCCTTTTTGAGAAGCAAGAAATAATTTATTAATAACTAAAGTAAGAAAAAGAATTTTAGCTGTTACAAGTTACGAAATTAAGATTGAAATATGTTCCACAAATTTAGAATTGAAGCTAAGAGAGAACAAAAATAAAAAATGGCGAATTTTTTTTTTATTTTATTACATATATATATTTTTTATATTATGCATGTATATTATGCATATATTTTATATTATAGCCATGATAGGTTAAGTGTTACGGTGATCCCTAACGACTAGTTTATGTGGTACCCGTGTTAAATAGTATTATTTTATCTTTATAGTTTTATTATTTTTATAGTTGATTTCTTAAACATTTTTACTTTTACTATAAGTTAAAAATCCTCATATATTTTTTTTTCAATTTTTATTCTGCAATTTAAAAATACAAACATTTATAAGCCATTTATTCAACGAGAAATATTTTATTGCAATTATATTTTGTTCAATGAACGATTTTATTTCGAATATATATATTTTAACAGTTCTTAGAATATACTTGTGAAATATTTGACATAGAATACGAAGTAATACTCCATGCTGGTTTTAAATCAAAAGGCGTAGTCATGATTCATTTATGACCTTCCCTCTTTCTATTTTTAGATTTTTCGCATTTTTTGTACATTTCTATTTATAAAATATTTCTCAGAAACAATGTAAATGCACATTAGAGATGCATCGATGTTGAATAGAAAATGTTCTCGATGTACTATATGACATGAAATTAAGGATTTTATGCATAAAAATGAAATATAAAAACATTCTCTCTCTCTCTCTCTGTCTCTTTTTTTTTGTTTTTTTGTTTGTTTTTTTTTGTTTGTTTGTTTTTTTGTTTGTGAATGTAAGCATGCTACGGGAACTGGTCAGTAATCCTTTCCACATTTTATAAGAAAAGAAGAATTTTCAGAGATATATTTTTTCATATAAAAAGAACATAAGAAAAACTGAAATTTCGATTTTTACAATTTCTCTGTATTTCAATTTAAAAAATAAATTAAAGGAATTAAGCATATCAAGTAAGAGTGTTTTGTTATAATTTACTTTTTTTCGCATAACAAAAATAAAAAGATTATTTTTATGGGAAATAATATATTATTAACGTTTTTCATATTTTATATTCATTTTAAATTATTAAAATCGCAGAAATTTTGTTATTTTGTCTATGTTATATTTTCTTTCTGTAGATCAATGTTTTTTCTTTTAATTTATATATTATTTTTTTAAGCAAATTCAAAAGAAAAGCTTTGGAAAAAAATATTTACCACACTCTTCTTATATTATATACTTATCAAATATATATTTAAAGTTCAGAAAACATAAAAAATCAGATTAATCCATTAAAATGTGCATCCATAAATAACGGTAAATATTTTATGAAAATGTCTTTAAAAAGCTTTTGTCTAAATTGATCGTTTTAAAAATAACAAGAATTGCGTGAATAGAATTTTTTTCTGTTTCCTGAAATATAGGAAGGCATAATGCATTTATAGAAGGTCCTGGTTTTTAATCCCAATTCTGTTGATTATTCTTTCTTTTTTTATCCTTATCCATTCTTTGACATTTTTCTTTTTACTGTAAATTTAGAATCATGACAATTAATATACTTTGTTGGTTTTTGTTTTTCAAATGTTATTCCGACTTTTAAATAAACAGACATTTATGAAAAAAATTATTTACAAAGAATTTTACTGCAATTACTAATATTCGAAGAACGTTTTTTTTTTTTTTTTCTAATATGTATTTTTTAACATATCTTAAAAGATACTTGTTAAAAATTTCACATGAAATACGAAGTGATATTGCATGTTTGTTTCAAATCATCATGCATTTTTATTCTTCATTTATCACCCCCCCCCTCTTTCTGTTTTACATTTTCCACAACTCTTCACATTTCCATCTTGAAAATATTTCTCAAAGACAATGTAAAAGCCCTTTAGTGATACATCTATTAAATGCAGAAGGGGAAAAGTCTCTGTCTTCTCGACGTATCATAGAACATGAAAACAAGGAATTCATGCATTCAGAATATTATATAAAGTTATAAAAAAAAGCGACAGTCTCTCTCTCTCTTTTTTTTGGGGGGGGGGGGGGTTGAAAATGTAAATGTAAACATTATACAAGAACTGAACATTTGTGCCATCAGTAAAGAAGCAGTTGGCATAAAGATATTTTCTCATGTAAAAAGTACATAAGAAAAATCGGAATTTCAATTTTTTTACAATTTCCCCATATACCTATTTAAATTAAAAAAAAAATAAAGAAATTAAACATAGTTGTTATGTGCATTTTGATTTCATTTAAGTGTTTTTTTTCTTTTTTACGTAATAAAAATGAAAACATTATTTTTGTGGGAAATCATATATTATTAATGTTTTCATATTTTACATTGATATTTAATTATTAAGATTACAGAATTTTTCTTTGTTGACTTTTTTTTTAATTAAATCGAATGTTATTTCTTTATTTTTTTATTTACTTTTGTTTTTAAGCAAATCAAAACTAAAGCTTTGAAAAAATATCTACTACATTCTTCTTATGTTCTATACTTATATATATATAAATTTAAAATTTTGAAAACATACTGAAATAAAAAAAGCCATTAATTTCTGCATGTATAAATAACAGTAATGCACACATAAGTATTTTACGCAAAGGTCCTTAAAATGCTTTTGTCAAGATCGATCGCTTGAAAAATTACAAGAATTGTTTGAATAGATTTTTTTCACTTTCCTGAAACATGCAGAGACATGATGCAATTTTAGATCGCCCTTGTTTTTAACAACACTGCTGTTATTCTCTTTTTGATTTAATATTATCCATTTTTGTTATGTTTTTCTTTTTACCGTAAGTTTAAAATCAGGATAATCATTAGACTTTGTGGATTTTTTTCAAATGTTATCCCGCATATTAAAAATGCAGAAATGTATATACCATTTATTTACCGAGAAGTATTTTACTGCAATCACTAATATTCAAAGAACGTTTTTCTTCAATTAGCATTCTTTAATATATATTGTAATATATTTGTAAATTATTTCTCATGAAGTACGAAGTAATATTGCATGCTCGTTTCAAATCATCTTGCTTTATTTGTCACCCCCTTCTTTCTTTTTAAGGTCTCCACATTTCTTCACATTTAAATCTACAAAATATTTTTAAAGACAATGTAAAAGCACTTTAGTAGTATATCTATGAAATGCAAAAGGGGAAAAGTTTACATCTTCTGTAAGTATCATAGAACATGAAAACAAGGAATTCACGCATTCAGAATATTATCGAAAGATTGCTAGAATATAATGATATTCTCATGTTTTTGCAATGTGAATTCTTAGAAGAATGAGAATATAAAGCATGCTGTGAAACTGAACATTATCCCTTTCTCCCATCAGTAAGAAAGAAACAATAGGTATGGAAATATTTTTCCATATACAAGTTACATAATATAATTGGAATTTCGGTTTTTACATTTTTTCTATATTTCTATTTTGTTTTGAAAAAAAATTAAATTAGTTAGGAAAAAAGCAAATTTTTCATTACAGTTTAAAATTTGTACGTATGTCTACATGTCTATTTTTGAAAAAAAAATATTGAGGGCTGCTTTCAAACCACAATACACTGCCATGATTCATGCACATCGGTCTCCCCTTTAATTTATTTACCTATTAGTTAAAATATTCTTTTTTTGCATTAAATTGAAAATATTTTTCACAAATGTAACCTAAAAGATTTTCAGAGATGATCTTACGCTTATAAATTAGCGTATTTATTGTATCTATAATATAAAACAATATTTATTTTATTTTCTAACCTAAATCTGCCGCCGCCTGTTGATTTTTGTAAGCTAACTTGGAATTTATGCTTAACCGCCGCGAGAGTAAACTCCTTTCTTCCGCGACTCTGCATTCGACCCGAATATCTGACTTTCTAGAGGAACGGGGAATGGGCATATGAGGGACTCACAACTATAATAGACTAAATCTATTTTGGAAAAAAAAAAAAGATGAGATAGTTCATTTAGAAAGTGCATAATATATGTTGTAGCCATTCCCAAAATGTTTATTTTGTTAACCAATTCTGTTTCTATATTTTGATTTTCAAGTGTCATCCGTTTTCATGCATGGTTTAATATAGGAGTTTATAAAACAGATTCCTTTCATGTTCTAAATGAATTATCGCATCTTTTTTTTTCCATTTTTTTCAAAATCGGCTTTGTTTATTGTGGTTGTGCACCTTTCATATTTAAAAAAAAATCTTTCCAATTAAAGCTATGAATGGGATTGCCCTGATTTTACACATGTTATACTTTAAGTTCTCACCAATAGTTCACTAGAAAAATGTGTCAATTTTGCGGAATATATTCTGCGAGGTCAACGAGCAAAAGATGAATATTTATGAGATTTTATTTATTTTAAAATACCTATCATTCTATAATTGTTATAAGATTAAACAGAATTTTCTATAGTTTTGACCAACGCGTCTATCTCAGTATCCCTTATCTTGTCATGGTTTTCCACGGCACTAAATCAAAATTAAATTATTAATAATATTTGAATGTTAAAATAAATTATTAAAATAAATAATTGGATTAATTTAATTATATCTTCTATTTTTATTAATTTAACAGATTTTTTAATATAAAAATTTAATAATTTACCTATTTAGATTTTAAAGAAATACTTCAAGAATTAGATTCATTTCCCATCAAGGTAACGAATAAAACCTAACTTTTCCTCATATAAAAATTCTTAAAATCTGTTATCCGATTGATAAAAATTACTTTATCAATTATTAAATAATATTTTTAATTGATGACGATCCTAATTACAATAAATTTCTTTGCGACTCAAAAATGTAAAGTCTAATATTATCCTATATATATATATGTATATAAGAAAGAGAGAATACTGGTTTAATGAATTAATTGATTAATAGTAATTTTCATCATCCATTAATCTATACAAAGCTTTCATGCGTGATATTTTCTCTTTGAAATATTTAATAATTTCTTCCAATTGCACCCTCAAAGAAATGATTTTATAATGAGTTTTAACGACTATTATAATTAAATTTTTCAACTCTTTAGAAGATAACGTCATTGGAGTGTAAAATATTCATAGATGCGTAAGATCTCTGTTAAATTTGTATATGAGAATGATTTTAATTTAAAATTTTTAACAGTATCAGAAAGGAAAATACTTCAGTATATGGGTAGTAAAAATACAATAGTCTTTTATTGCAAATTTTATTTAAAAAAAAGAATTAAATATAAATATAAAATTTGCTTTAATAATATAGAACTTTAAATACGGCAGAAAAATCGTGCGTCCAAAGAATTTGAAATACTTCCCAGCATATATCCAGAATATTGTATATCAATAATTGTAAGAAAAAAAATATGTGCATGATATATATTCTGTATATCATCTATAGAATATTATTTATGCTACATTGTATAATAAAAGTTAATCTAATTTTACAAATTGTATTGTTAAAAGTTCCGCTCAGTAATATCTGTCAATAAATGGAAATGAGTTTCGTATGTCTTGTGTATCAATACACTGGATGTGTAAAATTGAAACACATCAAATAATGTAAAAAAAGATAAATTATATTGTTTTTCGATGAGTACCTTTACTGTTTCAATATGATCTATTGTGCTGAATGCATTTTTGAATGTTGCATGTTATCTTCATTGAGCTTAATCTACAGCTAACTCAAGTTTTGAGGTTAAATATTTGTTAAAAATTTAATAATCAAAGACAGTATGCTGATTAGAGATTGGTTTTTAATGTTTTAAATCTCCTTTTTTGTAAAACAGCCTTATCATGACATCATTACAGTGTTCTGATACACGTGATATTCTTAGACAGTGGGGAAAAATGTAAGGCGAGCATTTTTAGAAATCTCCCCTTATTTGCTGATAAAGTCAACTGTAATGCTATTTTCGCAAGAGCATTTATTTATTTATTATTAGTCATCTAATGGATTTTAAAACATCATTTGTCGTCACTGATACTACAGAACTGATGTTTTTGTTATGTTCTCTATTTGATAAAGTAGAGAGATTTCATTTTCATCATCACGTTTACATAGATTGTTTCAGAAGTTAGCGACAATAGGTACTATTTCATTATTCATTTTGGTGATTGTTCAAGCAGCTTTATTTTATGCAAATTTATATCCATCGTTATAGAAGATTTCGACAATATGTAATATTTCATTATTCATTTCGGTGATCAGTATTTGGGAATCAGTTTTCTTTGGTGCAAAAGTACTTTTTTGTTCAGATTAATTTCGACTTCCGTTATGTTGTAGAAAATTCTTACACAAAATAATATTTAAATTTTATAATATCATCTTTAATACTTTTTTTTACTGTTTCACATAATTTGGCATAGACAATTCTTGGTTTTTGCTCGTATTTCTTAATTTTAATTTTTTTGCTCTTCTGCATTAAGCGTTTTTTTCCTTATCTTATTTTCCTTATCTGCCTTACATGTGAATCTCCGGCTAAGGCTTCCTTGTAACTTCCTGTAGATTTTTGACTAGTTTCTTGTACAATAATGTAACGTCTCTCTCTTCTAAAATTGATTGAAGTTTTTGAAAACGGTTTCCAAGCTCAAAATTAAATTTATTTTATGTTTATGGAGATTTGTAATAGCAACTGATTTCTTTGATTGTCGCGAAAACTTTTCGTTTTACTATTCAACAGCAGTTTGCATTTACCCAACTTATGATCGCTTCTTGTATTGAATTTTTTTAGAATGCTGCAGTCCTGAATAAAATGTTTTTTAATTATTAAGACGTAGTAAATTTAACTTGTTGGTGCATTCGCACTACGACATGTCTTGTGTTTATGGATTTTACTTTGAAGCTAAATTCTTGTTTTATATCTGTTTACATTCTTCAAACTCAATAAGTCTATTTCTTCCTTTATTACACATTCCACAGCCAGGATTTCCAATGAACTCACCTTTCATTTTTTTCCACAAGTCTGAAATTCCAGTCAATAGTTCCAGTCGAAAGTTCCATAGAAATTACTCCAAAATAACTGAATAATTCTGTAACTGAGCATTGTAGAACAATGTACAATGCATTAAAGCCACCCTGAAAAATTATCTAACTAGCAATAAAAGATTGATCCAAATATGTTTTGTAGATCTTTTTAAAATGAATAATATTCCATAAATGAATTCTCCTGATTATAGAATTTTCTCCCATAACTCGATAAATAAGAAACATAAAAAACGATGTGAAACAATCTAAAAGGCAATTTTTCTACATTTTGCCCCCACAGTTAAAAAATTATTATTTTTTTAATTTTGTGTTATGAATTTTATTTCAATTACGTCTAAATGCTTACCACTAGCCTACAACGGGTAAGCCGTTGTAGGCTTAGAGTGGAATGGAAGCTTCTGATTATTTTGGTACATTTAATGAAATCCCTCCAAAATGAATACACAAAATAATCAGAAGAACTGTACCCAATCGCCACATTTTTTTTCAAACGATTGCCCTTTTACATAAATGAAAATCACGACCATTCGGAATTTAATTTTTTGTATGTCAGAAATAGATCTTATGTCTATTGATCATTTGATTTGGATATTTTTAGAGCAATCATTTACTCCCCAGAAAATTTTTATTAATAAATCTTAAGACAGATATTTTGTTACTTAAAAACATTAAGTTGATAAGAAAAAATAATATTTTCTCAAAAAATTAATATATTTATATATATATTTTACAATTTATAAAAATACCTTTTATTAATCAGATGAATAGAAAGCAAATTAACTTTGTTTAAACAGGTTCATTAATTTATAAAGAATCAAACTATTTACCTAAGTTATTTCGAAAATAAAACGTTAAATTATTGCATGATAAGCGTAAACATGATTTCGTTTTAACACTTCTTGTAAAAGCAAAATAATCTGAAATATAATCTAAAACGCTATGTTACTAACATGAAGCTATTATGTATAATAATACACAAACTTTCTTGGTTGCAACAAACTTTTCCCTCGAGAAATGAGAAAATTGAAAGTAGAACAAGAACACGACGTGGAATTAAGCACGTAATGAAACAAATTTGTAAGTTAAATTTTTGCTTTTCTTGCTATATTTATTGCAAAACAAGCAAGTAGCTTATTTGTATACTCATATTTATATTAGTATCACTAATAGTTAGAGATATAATTTCTGAATCTAATATTTTAAATTTTTTAAAGTGTTACTATAAGTTATAAAATTGTGTGAAAAGATTGTGTTTACAATAATTGAACATGTTAAACAAAGTGAAACATTTTAATGCCCTTTCAATATACATGTTATATCTATTAGATCTTTACAATTTACATGTAATAAATAATATATTTATTCCGTTTCAAAAGTGTCTGAAATGTTTACTATTTCTCTAATGTGGTATAAAGGGGAAATTTAGTAATTTCTTGTGTAACTGTATGAAATAAATCAAATGGCACAAAAACGTTTCGCAAGATAGCACTAAATTATACGTAAAAACAATGAATTCCTCATTCATGTGAAAGAAATCCACTACCCATTTTAAGTAAAAATATCAAGAATTCGGATTCATTTGCTCTTAATCACATTTTTTTCAATTTATATACTTTAAATTTTGATTAAAGAAAACTTAATGAAGTTTTGAACTATGTTTTGTCTTGAAGCATGTGGAATCACTTGTAGAAGCTGTCTAAAATCAACTACAAAGAGAATTACTTTTCCTCCAAAAGCAGCATTGTTGCTCATTATGTCTCGCAGAAGTCGATCGACACACAAATTCATAAGCATTAGCCACGGAAGCTTCATCTCCTATAATTAGTCAATCTGCCTTAATGTCAGATCCAGCCTTACTATTTATATTTTGAGATCATATAGAAGTCTCATCTAGGTTTAAAAGTAATTTATGCAGTTTAATTCTACATGACTTGTATATTTACCATCCAAGGACATCAGATTACGTTAAGGACAATTACTTGTAAATCAACTTATAATCGAAGTTCACAAGGATATGTATACGTCTTATGTAGACAACAGGATATTGAGCAAAATATATAATTTCCATTTCTTAAACTTGGATTTGCACACTTTCTTCACAGATGTCATATAAGAACCATGTTGGTGCAACTTTTTTCCTCTGCTAATTTGATTTTAAATATTGCTATAAGTGTGAATACATACTATTTTGTTCTGATATTTATATTTATCATTTTATTTATCATTTTATTTATTATTATGTTTGTAACTTATAACTCTTTATTTATTGCTTCAATTGTTGTTGTTTTTAAAATAAATAGCTTAAACAAAATAACCGGGTTAAGCATAAAATTGTCATTTTGTTACAATCGCGCCAACGCGGTGCGTATATGACATTTGTGTCTATCTTTCCATTATGAAGGTACACAAATTTAAAAAAATAAACAAACTGTGACCAAAATAATTCAAAAAGTACTATATTGCTTCTAACTTGAGTAACTAATTTTTTAATGCGATTTCTAAAATCTGAAGCATTATTTAAATATAAATTTCTTTAGGAATGATAATATGATACCTCAGAAGGCGAATTACAAAATGTATTTGCACAACTCATTATTTCCTCGTTTAAATGTCACTTGTTAACTGCACCATCAATGCAAAAAAGTTTTTTTAAAAACTATTTGGAAAATAGTTTTGTCCTCGGTAGTGAATTGGAAAATCTGAATTATATCTGAATGTTTTCATTGGTTGAATTTTGCAACTTATTTCATTTTATAAGTTTTCTGATTGGTCTATGTTTAATGTCCAAAATTGGAATATTTTTGCTTTTTATTTTATACGTTTTCTTATTAGTCCATGCTTAATGTCCAAAAAGGAATTACTTCTGTTGCCACGATGCTAAAAAAAAGTATAAAAAACTACAAAAAATTTATAACTCAATGACAAATTTAGATACAAGTTTCAAACAAGTTGCATTTAAAAGCAAATTTTTCCTGTGTATGACGGTGTAAAAATTAAAAATGTGCAATGTTTAGAAATTAAAAAAATTACAATACCGAAAATTCTTGAACTGAAATTTCATTTAATATTTGTTTAGAACTGTCCCAAAAATATTAACGAGACTCTAAATGTCCAGGCATATTAATAGGACTATGTTATTACGTAAGCTACGTTGTGATCACCATAAAAATTATGTTATATTTGTTTTTTTAATTATAGAAATCATTTATAAGTCTAAAATATAGTCTTTGACTATATTATTTTCCAAATAGTCGTTGTAATTTGTTAAATTACGAGGTTTTTTTTAATGGAAGGGGAGGGGCTTAAATGGAGACATGGAGTTACTAAACTGCTTAAACGACCCACTACACATTTATAATGCTGTTCAATTACAACGAACTTATTTATAGGTTTTAATCCTTTCTTTCCAATATAACGTCATTTACACCATCAGAAATATTCATCTTTTCTGAAATAAAGGCGTGATTTACGAGGTTATTTAAAAACGCTTTAGTTTCATTAAAAATTTATTATAATACCATTATAATTATACCATTATAATATACCATTATATTTTATTATCATACCAACGACCTTCAAACCTATTTAAATGCAGGAATGAAAGTCATTCTTCACTCACATATGCTGATTGCTGACACATCTATGGCAACAAATATTACAATCATTGAGCAAATTTACCTGGTTTTTGAGTGACGAAATTTCTCCACCAGAAACATTTCGCTTCAGATATTAATTATTATCATAGCATATTTTCTGTTATTGGACTCTCATAGAGCACTTAATATTATTTATGAGTAAATAATAATTGATTGTACCGCAATTAGTGTATAATTATACACAAACACTTTATTATTCTTAAATTTTTCGAAAACTCTATTTTTTTTTCTTTTAAATGCGATGGCACATTCATCTCTATTTTTTTGGTATTCCTTTATTAGTTTATAAAACCGAAGCGCACATATTACCATTTTTATTTTCAAGACAATTTTACCATTATTCTTTACAATATAAAAAAGTGTTGGATTCGTGAAAATGTTCGACTTCCGGTTTCGAATGTATTTACATGACTTATGGGATCAGGGATATTAAAAATCCTATTTTTACAAAATACCTGTGTGTGAGTCCGTGACTTTGTCTGACTGCCTGTATGTGGCACAAATATTTTCGGCACTCTATCTCAGGAATTAATGCACGGAATTTAATAAAAATTTACATTCAGGTAGTCCCTGATATAAATTGTTGCTGATAGGTTTTTTGTATAAATGACTTAACAGGTAGCGCTACTATGCAGGCTTTTCGTACGATTTCCAAAATATCCAATCTCCAGAACTAAAGTAGAAATTTTCATCAAACTTTACATTCAATTAGTCTTTGATATGGCTTGACATTTTCTATATTTTGGTGTAAATCGTTCAACAGATGGAATTAATATGCTGCATTTTTGAGAGTTCCGGACTAACTCTATTTCATAAATTAATGCATAGATATTCATCAAACTTCAGATACAGTTAGTCCTTAATATTACTTGGTGTTGTTTACTTATTAATATTAATGCAAAATTCTGTAAAGATGGCGCTGCTATGCGATATTTTTCACGATTTCCGCAATAGCTCTATCTCAAGAACTGATGCATGCATTTTCATCAAACTTTATATTCAGTTAGATGTTGTTATAAGTTGTTGCAGATTTGGATTCAGTGTAAATCACTTTTGAAATGGCGCAGTTTGCATGACTTACGCGATTTTAGCGATAGTCATATCTCATGAAATAATGCATGAAATTTCATATCACAGTCCACATAATATACAAAATGCAGTTTAATTTTCGCATTATGATTGCAACTTTTGAAATATTAAAACGTATGAAAAAGTTTTGCAACTGACATACCCGACTAGTTTAAACATTAACGAAGTTTTGTCAGAGTTTGGCAACAGGAAATATAATTGAAATACGACATTCAAAAAAAGAGATATTTCTATATTATTAAACTATGGAGTGATTGTTATTGTTAGAGTGCTCCAATAGAAAATATAATTGTAAAAGAAAACAATAAAAAAGTGCTATTTCAGTAATAGTAAACTAAGAAATAGATTCAGAATAGGAATAAATTGCGGTCTGATTTGTTTTAGTTTGACAGGGGTCTATCTCTCATTCAAAAATGGATGTATAACAAATATCATCCAAATCGGTCAAAAATTAAATATTTGTATAAGGAATGTGCACATAGAGATTTGGTTTTATATATACATATAGATTCTTAATTTCAAAGTCGTGTATAGAATTGATTCACATTAGTGTCAATCGGAAAATACTTCGATTGTTGAAGAGAGAAGGGAAATAATGGGAGTTATTATATCATTACAGTTCCATTTTCAAATTACATTAAAAAATACCTTTTCAACAACCTTTGAACAGAAAATGGCATCGTGGTTTAAATTGAAGATTCTTTACCAACAAAGATGTTACATTTCAATAATTTATTTTTTAATTCCGTTGATATTGAGATTGAGATGCTCATGTCAAAGCCATGTCATGTAAGTGAATGTCATGCTACAATCGAAATAACTATTTTATTTAATAAAAATAAACAATTTGCTACGAGTAAATTTCTGTATTTGACTGGTATTCATATTAGAAGTTTATGTAATGGTTGTAAAAGTTAACACGAAAAATTGTAACTAGCAAACGTGAGATCAAATTAGGGAATATATTTAAAAATAATTTAATGCATGTTAAAATATTTTTAAAACGGTGAATATAAATATCAAAACTATTCCTGTAAATTATGAGATGATGGAAAATATGATATTTAATCGATTTTGTTGAAAGTAAAAAATATAACTGTGTATTTTTATTGATTGACCGATTTTTATTGATTTTTTATTGACTTATACCAAAGATCAAATTCTCAATTAATAACTTTATAATTTCCTTAACTTAATTGAACATTACTGATTGCGTTTAGTTATAATGTATAATTTTTAAATAATTTCAAGCATTGGAGTTAAACTACACTAGTTATAAATAATATTTGTTTTAAGAATTAGTCAATAAAATATAAAATTGATTAATTATAGTAATAATTATTCATTTTTTATTTATTAATCACTTGGAAATTAGCTGTTGTTTTTCGACGAGAGTGGGCATTGTGGTTTCCGCATTTATTAATTTTATTTTTAAATCTTTTGTGACGTCCATAATCCTTTGGCTTTTTTTTTTTTTTTTTTTTTTTTTGGCTTCCGTGATCCACCGGCTTTTCTCTTGCAGCGGATCTCTGGCGAATGCTAAGTTCGGAAATTCCAACATACTACCCGAGCAGCAGGGCCTCTGTCGGGGGCTAGGCTGGAAAAAATGGAGAGTTCAAACGTCCTAGCCAGGCAGGTTTGGAGGAAAAATTGATTGCGTCAGAAACGCTGGGGTCAGAAGGGGTGGGTATTTGCTCTGGTGTGCAGAGTAACCGTAGCTGCGTCGAGCTTGTTATTGTTCAACATTGACTGACCATTTGTATTGAATAAACTCGAATAAGAATCCAGTATACTTAAATCAGGTAAACTTTCGTTGTCAGATTGATTATGACATGTCAAATTGATTAGAATTACATTTTCAAATGGTTGTTATAATTTGTTAAAATATTAATATTTATATTATTAGTTTTATAAACCCGGTCAAAAAGATTTTTTAACATGATTTCTTTTGTCAAATTCGGTGGGTTTCGACCTGTAAATCAATAAAATCAGATGCTATACAAAAATAATAAATTTCAGCATGAACGAATTTAACGAAATATATTTATCGTATGAGGTTTGACAACATTTTTACAGACATTAAATCTAAATAAAGTAAATTTCCGCCTGGAAGACAAAAGGTGTTTCACCTTTTTGAGCAGTTTTTTTTGATAAATGGATACATTATAAATGTCTGGAAGAAAAATCTAAGATC
This sequence comes from Maratus speculifer, assembly GCA_964019185.1. Taxonomy (NCBI): domain Eukaryota; kingdom Metazoa; phylum Arthropoda; class Arachnida; order Araneae; family Salticidae; genus Maratus; species Maratus speculifer. Next base: position 173,135,442 of record OZ025297.1, on the reverse strand, counting down.
AATAGTTACATATAAAGATAGAAAATTTATTATCAGGAAATCGCTCATTTTTTATCGATTATTCCATCATTCACGAAGAAAATGCTTAAAGATATGCGTTAGAAAAGGGCGGATTTAACATAATTTGAATGGATTGTTCAATATGTAATTTTGAATAAACGTGACAATGAATAAATTAGGAAAATAAAAACATTAAATGAGAAATTGCCTTTAATAATAAATGAAGCATGCTTTCTATTTGAACTTTCCCCGAAAATCTCTTATGTATGTAAAATTTTATTTTAACATAATGTTGAATTATTAAACACTTTATACATTTGTTTCAATATTTTGCCATCTTTTTCTTTTTGTTTACTATTATGTCTCCAAACTTCTACAAAATTTCTTCATACTGTTTTCTATTATTTAAATTATTTTTATTTTCTGTAGTGTACGTTGTTTTGAAAAATATAATAAAAAGATAATTACGTACTACTTAACCACGGTTATTGTAACACCGGTTGACGAAATACCAAGCCCATTTCATTTACACTCTAGGAAGAATAACCTCTTCGGTAGAAATATCTTATGAGATCTGTGTCCAAACAAACGGTGTTCAATATTGTTTTGATTTTCTTTTCAAAGTAAATATTATTTTTAATTAAAAGATTTTCCGTAAATCTCCATAAGAAATTTTACTCGTACTGCTTATAGAGAATTAAGTATAAAAAAATAATTGTATGTAAAACTAATATTGTAAATAATTAAAAGAGAAAAACAACGAGAATTATTTATGATCATTCAATCTTCAATAATAATACAATTCCAAAATTCCATGGATATTATTCAAGATTAATTTTTACATTTCTTGCATAATTTAAAAACTCATTAACAATATCCACAATATATAAAATGATATTATATTACTTTTTTTTCCTATATAAAATCGAATTGCAAAGCATACTGTACTGTTTTTTTCATACGCATACAGATGAATTTGCGGAGCTCCCGGTATTAGTGTATGGGGAAATATCTGAGAAATACTTGGAATGCGCATGTGTTATCCAGAAACCAGATTACTACTTAAATATAAAGAAGGCTTCGCTCTGTGTCAGTCAATGAAAACAGTTTTCAGATATCCGATAGTATCGGAAATGTTCCTCTTAGAATACTAAATGTCGCAGTATGTGTTAATCAGTTCGCTCTGCTCGGGAACCGGTTTTTTGGCTGCTATCAATTTTTAAACGAATATTTTCAGTTGCGAAACTGAACATGCACTGACAATTGATAGAAAAGAATGTTAATTTTCTTATTAATGTTCATGATAAAAATACTGAATCTTTGTTACTGTGTCTTTGTTTAGCTGTTAAACATGTATTCTGAATATCAAAATGTTTATCGGAGAAATGATAGCATCCAAAAAGGTAAAATTTCGAATTGAGCAAATTGATTATTGCTCAGTAAAAGCTTCTAAGAATCTTTTCCGAAAATGACGGGCAGCTAATAAAATATATTTTTATAAACTCTTATTTCGATTTCGAAAATAATTAGCTTCTGAAATATTTACTGTACTGTATGTATTTGTTTCTTATTTATTACGTTTATTTTCCGTGGGTAAGATGCTGACATTAGCATACAGTGATGCTTAAGACGTCCAGTTCATTTTACAGGAACTGTAGCTCTGCCATATTGTGAAATTGCGTTGTTTCAACTTGGTTCATCTTGCAGATTTTAACTTTGCCCCATTGACGAAGATAGAAGTAATTTTTCATGACAAATATTTCAAAATGAAAATAATGTTCAATATGGAATAAAATGATAAGTATAATAAAGTAAAATGAAATAAATGAAAAAAAAGTTTTAAAAAGTTCAAAATAAAAATAACGTCTAAAATAAGATAAAATAACAAGTATAAAAAAGTAAACAAAATACATTGAAAAATTTAAAAATATAAATAAAAAAAGATCTTCTTACTTAATAAAAATATTTTAAAATAATTTATAAAATATTTATACTTTTATTAGAAGAAAAAAAATATTGTATCTCTTGATCGTTGCAGTCGAGAACCAAAAAAGTCTGATACGGCTTCGCATGAAACAAATGTGTTATAATCGTGTGTTTGCACACCATTTAACATCATCACTGCAGCATCTTCATATCGCGTTTATTTTTTATGCCATTGGCTTACGCGACAATAGTTTAACAGCAATAGAAAATTCAAACCAACATAGTAGAAAATTTGAGAACCTACACATCTCACAAATTTTCATTGATTTATACGAGCTCACTGTCGTTGTTAAAACTGCAGCCAGTGGTTTTAAAAAACACTGTCACCATGCCCCAGTTTGCCACGTTTTCGTTTGGGCAAGGGGAAGAGAAAATACTTAAAATTAACCATCATTAGAAAATACTGAAAGGATCTTTCAGAAAGAAAACTATCCATTTTAACCGAACACATACACGTTAAAACCAAACCTCTCCCCTCCCCTCAAAGCTCCCAGAACGGACGATTTTTTTATCCACCCAAGCACACAGAAGACAGCAATAAATACCTTTGGTAACGTCAATTTCAAAACATCGAGAAAGAAGAAGGGTTGATGAATAAAACGAATTCGCCAACAGTCGCAAAAGAAGAAAATAAAAAAAATATCCCGTCCCCTCCCTGCATAGTAAAGTGCTCTGTAACAGATAGACGAACAGGGCTTATTAAAAATACAATTTTATAGGTATATTTAAGATACCAAGCCAAAAATAGGGAAAGGTAGACACATTCTGAATTATGTATAAATCTGATTTAAATCTGATTGGATGGGGGCGTGCTGTGAAAAAGGAAATGACATGCGAAATGGAATGATGTAGAAACTTGCAGAAAGATTTTCCGGAAGTACAAATGCTAAAACTTCTTTTATGATATTACAATGTACAAACGTTATGTAAGAAAGAAAAGCATACAGGGGAAGCAATAAAAAGGAAGTGAAATAAAATAATTTTAAGATGGGAATAATAACATTAAATGCATAAAATGCCTTTTTAAATTAAACTTAAAATAAATATATATTACAAATTTTAAATTTTTTCGACAAAATTAAACTTTATTTCTTAATATTCCAAATAAAACTCATTTTTTCTATGTTTTTTTCAACCCTTTTTAAGAAAGTCTTATTAAATTTATTCCAAAACCATACCTTTCAAAAAATATCATTATTTTTATTTATCTATTTATTTATTTTCCCTCTTTCAACATTCGATACGTGTGCATAACAATAAATTCATTTCTTTTCTTTTTCTCATAAAATTAATCGTCTGCAAAAAGATCGTTTGCACAGCATATTTGAAATTCTGAGTCGATTATAAATTGGTTAAATAATATTTTTTTAAATAAAATTATCGTCTGTGGAATAAAGTCTCGACTCTGGGCATGAGTTATGTTTGCATGGAGAAATTGTGGTTTGAGAGTAGAGAATTTTCTAGAACTGCGTATTTAGATTTAAGAAAGGTAGCCTCGAGATGAGAAGGAAGATTCTTGGTTTTTTTCGTCGATGAGTACGGCTTAGGGCTTGTTGAAGTAAATTATGGAATATTCTTTTCGATGTTTCTGTTAAAGATAGCTTGTAAAAGGAGCCTTTCCCTCTCTCATGACTACAGTTTAATAAAGTAACTTGCAGCACCCAATGAGTAATTTATTGGATCCTCTACATTTATTTACTTACTTTTTTTCTCTCGCTTGCCATGACTTCTGTGCAGTAGAACGGGGACCCAGATGATGATGTTTCTCGCTCCTAACTTTAAAATGTTAGATATATATATGGCAATTGATATCAGAAGCCACGACAATCATCACGTGTTAAAGGCAAGATATTTACATTTATATATTGCAAAATATGAAATTTCTAGGTAATAAAATTATTATACGAGAAACGCATTCAGGTGACAAATACGCCATAAGTAAAATCTCTATAATTTAAATATTGTGATATTTAAAGTGCCTAAAATGATTAAATTATTACGTGTGAAAAACTTATCATGTCATATTTAAAATGCTCAGACAATTGTAAATCTGAAAAAAAAAACCAATTACATTTAGCAAAATTTTAAAATTTATTTTCATTGTTAAATTTTCAAATATTTTTTCCCTTATGTTGCTCCTGTCGTTATTTTGAAACATTTTTTTTTTTATATAAAAATGAGAATTTTTTATATATAAAATGTATTATTACAATAACAAAAACTTTTTTTAATTTTTCGAGCCAAGATATTTTCTGAAAGGGTATCCATGCGCAACTGCTTTAATCTCCAAAATGTCTGAAACACCTACAGCAAAAATATTTCTTTTACGCTATTATTAGATAAATCTAAAAAGGGTTATATTACGTCTGGATGGAGTGATAAGAATTGTTTCTGCTCTGTCTGATGAAATAATGCGATAGGTAAATGGGAAAATGCCCAAGGGGATGAAACTCTGTATGAAATAATTATTCGACATGACTAAACGAATACAAGTCAGCGAACTGGTTTGTTTTTCCTGCTTTTAAGAATAAAAATATCTCCGATCAGCTTCCGATAATGTATGACCTATCCATATTTTCATCTTTTGTATTTACGTATAATTAAATCGGGGTATCCCAGGTTACAGAAAACAGGTAAAAAACATCATAAATACTGTTACTTAAGTTAACTTGCTTTTTACATTCTTCTATCTTTGCAATAAAGTATTGGAATCATGAAAATTTTGGAATTTTGATTTTCGACAGGTTTACATGTTATAGAGCCTGTCTGTCTGTTTGTATTTGACACAAATAGTTTAGGCGCTCTACCTCAAGAACTAATGCACAGTTTGCAATAAAATATTAGATTCAGTTCTTTCCTTATATGAACAAGTACTGATAAGATTTTCTTCGTCCTGGAGGTGTCGCTTATATCCTGTCTTTCCGAAGTATTTGTGTCTCAAAAACTACGAGGGGCTGAATTCGATAAATCATCGGATTCAGTTAGTCTTTAATGTAATATGAAGTTGATTACTTTATGATGTAAATCAGCAAAGAGGTGCTGCTGCCATGCGGTATTATTCATGATTATCGCAAAAACTTTATCTCAAGTACTAATATATACATTTTGATAAAATTTCAGATTCACTTAGTCCCTGATATGAGATAGTGTTGTTTACTTTTCTGAGAAAATCGCGCAAAAAGTGGGGATTTTATTCATATTTTTTATCACGTTTTCCGCAATTGTTTTACCTCAAAATCTAACGCTTCAATTTTCACTAATCTTCAGATTCAGTTAGAACTTGGCATAAGCTGTTCATGATTAGATTTTGGTGTAAATCACATAACATATGGCACTGATACGCTCAATTTTTCAAGAAATACTAACATGTATGAGATAAAAGATTGACTTGTAATTCCCACATCTGACTAGTCTGTACTGAAGGCACAGCAATATATGAGGTTTTTTCCAAATGGCTTTACATACAACTTCTGAAATAGTATACCAGTATATCACTAAAAGACGTTGTTTTATAAAAAATATTTCAATTTATCAAAAATTAATGAAAAAAATATATCAACTAATAATCAGAAACATTGCGGTGAAAAATCCTCGCCCAAGACTTCCCATTGCTTATTATTGATAACTGATAGATTTTTTACATTTGATATAAAATTTTAAAATGATAACTGACAATATCAAAAATGACACATAAATGAAAAATTGCTATAAGTCGTTTGTAATATGTTTTTAAACATATTGAAAGCGAAATTTTAGTATTCAAATTGGGTCAGATGTTATCAGTCGAAGAAATCTCCAAAAACGCTATTTATCTTCAGCCCCATATTTTATGTTCATTTCAGTGGATTTTGCGCGAAATTTAGCAAAATGAATTTATTTAAATTACTATCATTCAATGAAGACTTTTTCATCAAATATGTATCTCTTCACATTTCTTCGAATATACTCAAAACAAACAAACTCTGTGAAACATTTGACATGAAGTGTGAAGTAATACTGCATGCTGGTTTCAAATCATCATAAAACGTCATGCTTCATTTATCACCCTCCCACTTTCTATTTTAAGATTTCCACGTAAGCACCTTACATTTGTGAAATATTTACAAAGACAATGAAAAGGCACTTTAGAGTTACATCTATAAAATTCAGAAAAAAAAGTTCCCATTTTCTCGATGCAGTTTAAACATGAAATCAAGGTGTTCGTGCATTCACAATATTATGCAGAAATTGATAGAATAAAAAGACATTCTCATGTTTATTTTTCTTTTTTAGCATAAATTCTTTTAAAAATGCGAATGTAAGCATGCTACGAAACTGAACACTATTCCTTTCTCACATCAGTAAGAAAGAAACAGTAGGTATAAAAATATTTTCTCATAAGAAAAAAATGAAATGGAAAAATAAACTGAAATCAAATTTATTCATTAAGTACTACGTGTATAAATAACGGAAAAAATGACTTAAATTCACGGTGAATGTTTTACAGAAAGATTCTTAAAATGCTTTTGTCTAAATCTATAGTTCGAAAAATAAAGAGTATTGCGCGAATAGATTCTTTTTCTGTTTCCTGAAACATGAAGCGATATAATGCTTTTTTAGGGGGTTCTTGTTTTAAATGCCGATTCTCTTATTTTTCTTTCTTTCTTTCTTTACTTATTTATTGCCACCCATTTATTTGACATTTTTCTTTTTTACAATAAGTTTAAAATCTTCACAAACAAAATAATTTGTTGATTTTGTTCCAGTTTTTACAAATTTTATACAGCGAATTAAAATCTCAGCATTTATAAGCCCTTTATTTACTGAGAAGTATTTTACAGCAATTACTAATATTCAATGAACGCTTTTTTTAAAACATATCTTCGAATATACATGTGAAACATTTGACGTGAAATACGAAGTAATATTGCATGCTGGTTCCAAATCATCATGCGACGTCATGCTTCATTTATCACCCTCCCATTTTCTATTTTAAGATTTCCACGTTGATGCACATTACATTTATGAAATATTTCTCAAAGACAATGCAAAAGCACTTTAGAGGTACATCTATAAAATTTAGAAAAAGAATTTCCCATCTTCTCAATGTAGGATAAAACATGAAAAGAATGAATTTTTGCATTTAGAATATTATTGAAAAATTGATAAAATAAAAAGAAATTCTCGTTGATTTTTCTTCAACCCTTTTGGGTCATATGTACTATTTATAGTACATGTATTTTAATGGAATATTATTTTGTTTTAAGAAATACTTTTGCTACTATTTAAAAATAATAATGTTCGTATTATGTCTATGCATTTACAACATGACTTCATTCATGTTTAGGTATTTAATAATAACAAAAAAAAATATATATTATTTGTTTATTTCTGTTCGCGACTTTTGGTATTCTTTGATTTTAAAAATATATTTTACTCTTTAAATCTAAAATTAAAGTTACTTTCCTGAACGAATCGTGTGTAATAAAGCACTAGAAGTATTAGAAATTTGTAATATAAGTTAAATCGTATTGTAATACCACATTTTTTAAACATCTCCAAAAATTCTTCCTTAGCCTGTTGTCACATAAATAAGAATTGAACAGTACAGAAAACAATAACATTCGTTATTGTCCAGAGAGTGAAATATTCGTTAAATACTAATTAATCTATTTGTATAGCTTGTGTTAATGTTATTAACGTAAAAGTATTTTTTTTTCTAAAAACTGAAAAAAATTCAGACCCGAAAGAGTTAAATATGAACTGAAAAAAATGAGAATGTAAGCATGCTACGAGAACTGGTTGTTATACCTTCTTCCAATCAGTACGAAAGTAACGATACGTATGGAAATATTTTTTTGTGTAAAAAAGTTCTTTAGAAAATTTTCGATTTTTACATTTATTTTATATTTCTATTTAAAATATAAAAATAAATAAATAAACATAATAAGTAAAAATATTTTATTTTCAAACGCATGTTTTTTTTTTTTTTTTTCGAGGGGGGTTGGGGGTGGGGTTGGGTGCATAGAAAAAATAAATGTTTGTTTTGATAAGAAATCATATGCTATTAATGCTTTTTATATTTTCCGTTGGTATTAATAACTAAAATCACAAACTTTTTGTTATTTTTTGTGTAAACCTAATGTTGTATTTCTTTTTATTTATTTATTTCTATTTTATATTTGTTAGCAAATACAAGAGTTAAGCTTTAGAAGAAAGATATCTACTACATCCTTCTTATTTTATTTATTACACACACACACACACACACACACATATATATATATATATATATATATATATATATATTGAAAATCCCAAAAAAGAAACTGAAATAAAATTAACCTATTAAGTTCTGCATGTTTAAATAACAGAAAAAAATGATTTTTGATATTTTATGAACATGTTCTTAACCTTTTCAGGGCCAAGGTTCTTCAATTTGCAAAATGCTAAATTGAGCAAATGACACTTCAATTCGCATTCAATTTTTTTTAAAAAATAACAAAAGCTTTTGTTCACCATGCTTAAAGAAGTTAAATTTTTCATTCCAATATTCCGATGCCAAAACGGCATGTAAGAAATATAATTAATGGGTCCAAAAATATACCACCGCCCTTGAAAGGGTTAAAATCCTTTTATTTAGGACTAACGTTTGTAAAATAATAAATATTACGTGAATATTTTGTTTTCTCTTTCCTGAAAACTTGAAAGGCATGATAAATTTTACTTACCCATGATACGTTAGTACAGGGTAAATCTTGCAATCGTTCTGAAAATCGAAAAAAAACTTTTTAAACGATTTACACGTTTCAGACACTGGAGAAACTTGTAATCCTTTTTTCAACACGCTTCGATTTTTCATGACCCTGTACTTCATTCAAAATTTAACTCAAAGATATATTTCAATTGCATATGAGACGCTTAATCCGACGCAATAAACTGTTAGTTAGTACGACAATTTTTTGGAATTATAAGGATATTTTTTTTACGCAATTTCTACTTGAGCAGTTTGGCATTTTATATAATTTGTCGAAATTGGTTCATAATAGAGCATTACTATGTGTTACAAATATTTAAATATACGTTTAAATTTCATTTTGGAATTGCAATGCATTTTGTAAATAGTTTGTATATGGGCTTTTTTTTTTTTTTTGGTTTTTTTGTGTTTTTTTGTGGGTTTTTTTTATTTTATATTATGCATAGCCATGATAGGTAAGTGTTACGGTGGCCTCTAACGATTAGTTTAGGTGGTACCCGTGTTAAATAGCATTATTTTATCTTTATTTTTTTATTATTTTTATAGTTGATTTCTGAAACATTTTTACTTTTACTATAAGTTAAAAATCCTCATATACTATTTTTTTTTTCAAATCTTATTCTGCAATTTAAAAATACAAACATTTATAAGTCATTTATTCAACGAGAATTGCAATTATATTTCATTGCAATTACATTTTATTCAATGAACGCTTTTAATTCGAATATATATTTTTTAACAGTTCTTCGAATATACGAAGCAATACGAAATAATACTCCATGCTGGTTTTAAATCAAAAGGCGTTGTCATGTTTCATTTATGACCTTCCCTCTATCTATTTTTAGATTTTTCGCATTTTTTGTACATTTTTATATATAAATATTTCTCAGAAACACTGTAAATGTACATTAGAGATGCATCGATGCGGAATAGAAAAAGTTCTCGATGACATAAAAATAAGGATTTTATGCATAAAAAATGAAATATAAAAACATTCTAAATTTTTTTTAATTTTTTGTGAATGTAAGCATGCTACGGTAACTGGTCATTAATCCTTTCCACATTTTATAAGAAAGAAAGAATTTTCAGAGTTTTTTTTCATATAAAAAGAACGTAAGAAAAATTTAAATTTCGATTTTTACAATTTCTCTGTATTTCAATTTAAAAAATAAATTAAAGGAATTAAGCATATTAAGAAAGAGTGTTTTGTTATAATTTACTTTTTCCGCATAACAAAAATAAAAGATTATTTTTATGGGAAATAATATATTATTAACGATTTTCGTATTTTATATTCATATTAACTTATTAAAATCACAGAAATTTTGTTATTTTGTCTGTGTTATATTTTCTTTCTGTAGATCGAATGTTTTTTCTTTTAATTAATTTATTAATTTTTTAAGCAAATTCAAAAGAAAAGCTTTGGAAAACAATATTTACCACACTCTTCTTATATTATATACTTATCACATATTTATTTAAAGTTCTGAAAACATAAAGAATAAGATTAATCCATTAAGTTGTGCATCCATAAATACTAAAAATCCATGGTAAATATTTTATGAAAATGTCTTTAAAAAGCTTTTGTTTAAATTGATCGCTTTAAAAATAACAAGAATTGCGTGAATAGATTTTTTTCTGTTTCCTGAAACATAGAAAGGCATAATGCATTTTTAGAGGATCCTGGTTTTTAATGTCAATTCTGATAATCATTCTTTCTTTTTTTTTTTATCCCTATCCATTCTCTGACATTTTTCTTTTTACTCTAAATTTAGAATCATGACAATTAATATATTTTGCTGGTTTTTGTTTTTTAATTGTTATTTCGACTTTTAGGCATTTATAAACTATTTATTTACAAAGAAGAATTTTACTACAATTACCAATATTCCAAAAAATCTTTTTCTTCTAATATGTATTTTTAAAAAATATCTTAAAAGATACTTGTTAAAAATTTCACATGAAATACGAAGTGATATTGCATGCTGGTTTCAAATCATCATGCATTCTTATGCTTCATTTATCACCCTCCCTCTTTCTGTTTTACGTTTTCCACAATTCTTCACATTTCCATCTTGAAAATATTTCTCAAAGAGAATGTAAAAGCACTTTAGTGATACATCTATTAAATGCAGAATGGGAAAATTCTCCGTCTTCTCGACGTATCATAGAACATGAAAACAAGGAATTCATGCATTCAAAATATTATATAAAGTTATAAAATAAAGCGACATTCTCTCTCGTTTTTTTTTTTTTTTTTTTTTTTTTTTTTTTTTTTTTTTTTTTTTTCGTTAGAAAATGTAAATGTAAGCATGATAGAAAAAGTGAACATTTCCGCCATCAGTAAGAAAGAAACAGTTGGCATAAAGAAATTTTTTCGTGTAAAATGTACATAAGAAAAATCGGAATTTCGATTTTTTACAATTTTCCCATACATCTATTTAAATTTAAAAAATAAATTAAAGAAATTAAACATAGTTGGTAAGTACATTTTGTTTTCATTTAAGTGCTTTTTTTTCTTTTTTACGTAATAAAAATGAAAACATTATTTTTGTGGGAAATCATATATTATTAATGTTTTCATATTTTACATTGATATTTAATTATTAAGATTACATAATGTTTCTATGTTGACTTTTTTTAATTAAATCGAATGTTATTTCTTTATTTTTTTATTTACTTTTGTTTTTAAGCAAATCAAAAGCTAAAGCTTTGAAAAAATATCTACTACATTCTCCTTATGTTCTATACATATATATATATAAATTTAAAATTCTGAAAACATGCTGAAATATAAAAAAATCCATTAATTTCTGCATGTATAAATAACAGTAATACACACATAAATATTTTATGCAAAGGTCCTTAAAATGCTTTTGTCAAGATTGATCACTTGAAAAATTACAAGAATTGCTTGAATAGATTTTTTTTTTCACTTTCCTGAAACATGCAGAGACATGATGCAATTTTAGATCGCCCTTGTTTTTAACAACACTGCTGTTATTCTCTTTTTTATTTAATATTATCCATTTTTGTTATGTTTTTCTTTTTACCGTAAGTTTAAAATCAGTATAATCATTATACTTTGTGGATTTTTTTTTTCAAATGTTATCCCGCATATTAAAAATGTAGAAATGTATATACCATTTACGACCATTTACTACCCGAGAAGTATTTTACTGCAATTACTAATATTCAAAGAACGTTTTTCTTCAATTAGCATTTTTTAATATACCTTGTAATATATTTGTAAATTATTTCTGATGAAATACGAAGTAATATTGTATTCTCATTTCAAATCATAATGCTTTATTTGTCACCCCCTTCATTCTCTTTAAGGTTCCACAATTCTTCACATTTAAATCTACAAAATATTTTTCAAAGACAATGTAAAAGCACTTTAGTAGTATATCTGTGAAATGCAAAAGGGGAAAAGTTTCCATCTTCTGGAAGTATCTTAGAACATGAAAACAAGGAATTGACGCATTGAGAATATTATCGAAAGATTGCTAGAATATAAAGATATTCTCATGTTTTTGCAAGGTGAATTCTTAGAAGAATGAGAATATAAAGCATGCTGCGAAACTGAACGTTATCCCTTTATCCCATCAGTAAGAAAGAAACAATAGGTATGGAAATGTTTATGTCTTTCCATATACAAGTTACATAATAAAATTGGAATTTTGATTTTTACAATTTTTCTATATTTCTATTTTATTTTGAAAAAAAAAATTAAACTAGTTAGAAAAAAAGCAAATTTTTCATGACAGTTTAAAATTTGTACATATGTCTACATGTCTACTTAAAAAAAAAAAAATTACAAAAATATTGAAGGCTGCTTTCAAACCACAATACACTGCCACGATTCATGCACATCGGTCTTCCCTTCAACTTATTTACCTATTACTTAACTTATTCTTTTTTTGCATTAAATTGAAAATATTTTTCTCAAATGTAACCTAAAAGTTTTTCAGAGGTATATAGTTTAAAATTAACATTGAAAAAATTTCTGAGAATTTCGATATAGTGCAAGATTTAAAATGCAAAAAAAAATGCTCCATTCAGGAAATATGGAAACACTAGAAAAAATTTAGAACATTGACAATGGATTTCTATTCTTTTTTGAACATTTAAAAACGATTATTAATAAGATAATTTCAATCTAGCTTTCTTTTTATTTAAAAATAACAATTAATATCTTTATATACATAACTCTTCTGTGCGTGTGTATGTCACTGAATTCCTCCTAAACGACTGGACCAATTTTATTGCAATTTTTTGTGTGAGTTTCAGTGGATTCTAGAATGGTTTGCATTCACATTTCATCGAAACTGATTCAGTACTTTTTAGTAATTACTTTAGTAATAAAGTTAGTGATTTTTTGCTAATAAAAAGTGTTGAATAAGTTCGCTGAATAGAGTTCGGACAGAATGGATGATTGGTCTAAGGCCCCAGATTTGAGACCTGGTTCATGCAACAGAGATAGTGTGTTCGAACTCCACTCCTGACATACGTGTGTGAATTACAATAATTTTTCCTGAATTATAATTTTAATTAACCGACTTCAGAAAATTGTTAAATTTTCTATCAAAAATTGAACCGACTTAAAAAACTACTGCAAAGTGAAAAATAATTTTCTTACATAATTGTAATAACAAATTAAATTAAGAGCGTAGTATTTATCATGCGTATTATTATACTAATGTACATTTATTTGATTTTTTTGAGTCGGTGCCAGCCAAACCAATTTCAAAATTAAAATTAAGTATCTAATGCAAATTTTTATATAAATAAATCTTGTGTGCGTGTGTATGTCACTGAACTCCTGCTAAACGACTGGACCAATTTTAATGAAATTTTTTAAGTGTGTTCCAGTAGATTCTAGAATGGTTTAGATTCACATTTCATCGAAATTGATTCAGTACTTTTTTAGTAATTAGGCAAAAACTAATAAAGTTTGTGATTTTTCGGTAATTTAAAGTGTTGAATAAGTTCGCTGAATAGAGTGCGTACTGGATGACTGAGTGGTCTAAGCCGCCAGATTTAAGCTCTGATTCTCGAAGAAAGAGATAGTGTGTTCGATCCGCACTCCTGACATACGTCTATGATTTACGATATTTTTTTCTGTATTATAATTTTAATCAACTGACTTCAGAAAATCGGTAACTGCTAACTAAAAAGAGAAAAATAAACTTTTCTATCAAAAATTGAACCGACTTCAAAAACTATAGCAAAGTCAAAAATAATATCTTACATAATTGTAATAAGAAGTTAAATTAAGAGCGTAATATTTATCATGCGTATTATTACATTTATTTGATTTTTTTGAGTCGGTGCCAGGACAACGTCTGTCGGGTACGCTAGTATAAGCATTATTTTCTATCTAATTTTTAATATAGTGCTCAGCAAAAGTTTAGACAATGATCGATTACGCATCTATATTCAGAAATAAGTACCAGGTTTTTTAAATTCATCTGTCGTGCATTACTTGTGACTTATCCTTTATTCACAAACAATAAATTTTAAATTTTATTTATTACATAATATATATTGACAAAAAAAACGGAATTAATATTGTGGCAAAAGTATAGACAATTTGTATATTTACAGAAAAATAACTACAAATTAAAATCAAGTTGCACCTACATTCTTTGCAATTAGTGACAGAATGTAACTTTTCATCAAAGAAACTAAATCCTGCATCACTTGGGGGTCTATTTTGTACCAAACATGTTCAACAGCATCTCGAAGCTCATTATCAGAAAAGTATAGCAAAAATTTGCATAAATCTTACGACATATGATGTTACAAATGATTTCGATTGTGTCTAGATCAGGGCTACACGCTGGACAGTTGAGATCAGTAGTATTTTCAGAGTTAAACGAAGTTCTTGTTTTGTATGCAACATGGATCGACGCATTACCTTGCTAAAATCCATACTTTGGACCAGTTAAAATTTCTCCAAGTGACTGAAATTTGACCTTCAACGTATGTACCTAGTCCAGTGTTGCTTGTCAATCCTTGCATATATCCAGAGATACTCGAGCGTTAAAGCAAAGTGAGGACAAAATCATTAAGAAGTCACCCGCTTGTTGTTGATTTAAGAATGTCCCAGGCTCTATACGCAAGTCGTGCTAATAATATGCCACCCGTTTGGGCCATTCAAATTCCACCTTTTTTTCATTACTAAATATCATAGCGTACTATATGGGCCCACATGGCATTTGTTTATAAGTTCATTGCATTTTCGCCAATTTGTAGTGAGATTTTAAAGCTGATTGTTTTATCATTTTCATGTAAATTGATTTACTTCTTTCTTTAAATCATCTACAAATCATATCCGTCGACACAGAAAGTCCTGACTTACTTTTAATTTGACTAGCAATCATCATTTGTATAAATGCCAGTTTATGAATTTATTTGTCATTTCATTTTCTGGTTACACAAGGTCTTCCAGATTTATGTTTTGTTTTAGGAGGAGTCACCCTTAGACTATACTTCATAGACAGACCACTTTAGATGATTTAATGCTGCTGAAATTTCAGCAACAGTCTTCCCTTTCCATTCCAGCTTTCCTACTTCAATTACCTCATTTAACTGAATATTTTTAGCTCGCGGCATCTTCACAAACTGATGGTATATCAAGGTATACTTATATACTGCAGACATGTGACATCATAATTTTGAAATTTGCATTTTCCCATGAAAAGTTTGCAAAAAATCAAAAAAGTGTCTAAACTTTTGCAATATGCAAATTATACTTTTTTTTCTGTTAAATTAAATAATATCTTATATTACAACAATTATTTTTGTATTAAAATGTTTAAAATATATTTAAAAGTAAGTATAGCCATTTGCAAAACTCAAGACTGCGTATTTATATTTTAAAGGTTAAATAACACCAGTGTCTAAACTTTTGCTGAGCACTGTATAAAATGTTAATCGCACTATAATAACTAAGAATTATAATCAGAATTCTATCAAAAATGAGTAACGTAATTTCATGGCAATGAAAATATCATTCTTAACTAACATACAGTGGCGGTCAAAAGTTTCCAGCCAGCAATTTTTTTAATTAATTTGCAAGTATAACTATGTGAAGAGGAATCTCAAAGTGATAATTATACATTTTATTGACATAATAGTTAGGTAACTTATATATGAAATAACATATAAATATCAATAAATTTAATTGAAAAAATTAAGTGCAAAGGAAAACGCTTGTTTTCAAAAGTTTCCTGCCACCTTCGCAAGTTTTGGAAAATATGGTATTTTAATAGAGAATAAGAGTGATCAACAACATTTACAATTAGTCTTTTATCACCATATCTTTATTAATAAGTACTGCGAAGCAGCAACGTAACTTTGATTCAATCAACGGATGAATATCGTCTATGATACTTTTTTTCACACTTCTTACAATTTTTTGGAAATTTTGGCTGAATTAAAATATTTAAAGTTCCGAACAGGTTTGGCAGCATATTTCCAAAGGTTTTTTATTGGAATCATGTTGGGCGTTTGGGCTGGCCATTTCAAAAGCGAAAATTTTTTTTGCGAAGGCCATTGCTTGTCAATATTGCACACATTCGTCAAGTCGATATCATGTTAAAACAAATACTTGCGACCACATTTTTTTTCTCTAATAAGGCAGTAAATATTCTAAAAAGATATCTTTATATATTGCACCCTTCATCTTGTCACGCATCGCAATAACGGACTAACACTTTTTGTGGAAAATACTCCTCATATATTAACGTATCCATGCTTCAATCAGCAAATCATAACTTTTGTTGTTAGGTCATCGTATGTAGTATCTGCCATCATTCCAAATAAAGTTTGAAATTCAATTGATAGAAAAACAGAACTTTTGCCCAGATTTTGTGTTCCTTGGAAAACGCCAGTCGAGTACGTTGATTTTTTTTTTACCTATGATTTTTTTTTAACACCGACTCTTTTATAAAGTTCAGCATCATGTCAGCATCTGAACACGGTAGACTGATTTATTTCAGATATTTTTTCATTCCGTAAATCGCGGGACAAATATTGCAACGGCATTTTTATGCGGGTCATCAACTGTTTTTCTTTTGATAATTCTCTCCACAAGAATAGTAATTTTCGGGATCTCCCGGACCTTACAAAGTTCTGAATGTCATGTTATCTTTTTATTCTTTAGATAATTTTTTAAACCGTTCACAGTCTATTTGCCTATTGATAACTTTGCTGCAATTTCTCGAGAAAATTGGCCATTTAGCGACAAACGAATCACTCATTTACGAACAATAATTGTTAAAATTTTAATTTTTGATTTTAAACTATATTATTGACTTTGATTCATTCACAAAACACGACCAAAAACACTTTACCGATAGTAAAAAAAAGCTAAGGAGTGATGAGAGGACGAAAACATTTGCACACGAGAATTTCGAATTCTGCCCCTTTGCATGAAGTGTCCTTCAGTATCAAAACTTAATTATCAAGTGACCAGAGGTTATTCACATATTCCTAGGGTTTGAAACAATTGTGCTTCTTCTACGCTGAATCCTGGCGGTTAATAAATCAAAGAAACTGACCGAAACTTTTGACCGCCACTGTATAGGTACTGTAAGTCATCAGTAAACTTAAGTAATTTTTACACGTTTACTATATTAATTATTTTCCTGTTGAAATAAAATTTTATCATGAAAATACACCTAAGTAGGAAATTCATAATATTTCTTCCGCTTTATAAATTTTATACATGTATAATAATATTAAATGATTGTGTTTCAGCATTGCAATTGCCTGAAACCTTCATGACAAATCTCATGAAACTTATGCCTGTGTGATAAATTGTTTGATTGATTTTGATAGATTTAGAAAATTCAGATAAAAGGATACCACTACTCAAAGAATAAGAAATAAGTTTAATTCTTTTGAATACAGATTTATAAAAGAACATTTGTTAAATGTTGCGATTTCTAGGTTACAAAAATGGTGATAAATTTGTATAGTTTGAAATGAAAAGTTTTAATAGAAGTTTCGCAAAAAGAATGTTTTATTCATGAGCAATTCTTTTCATAAGAATTGACATAACTTTTTATATTACAAGTTGAAATATACAACTAAAACTTATATTTTATTTAGTATAATTATCATTATTTAATTTTAATACTGTACTGGTTAGCCAAAAATCTGAACTGCTTGTATGTTAATCCTCTGAGACAATTGAATAAGTTGTAATTTGTGATTAGATTGTTGTTTTGTTGTCATTAAAAATACACTATTCTTGAAGTCTGTAATATTGTTGTGTAACAATACATTTTAAAAGAATACATAATTAATAAATATAATCTTTTTTGAATGCCTACATAATGAAATTTATTTAAAATACTAAGCAGGCAGCATTTTTGCCGATTCCACCGAAGCTAGCACAAGGAAGAAAATACAGGCTTGCGATTGTTTTAGAGCATTTTGTTTTGGTTCATTTTCGAGTTTACATTTATTCAATCATCACTTTTAGAAGATAGATTTTGATTAATTTCCTTCTGATTTTACATATTTATTAACAGATAAAAAAAGATTTTTTGGAATTTAGAATTCCAGAAATTAATGATGATATTTCTCAAATGTTCTGTTTACTTTAAAAAAAATAATAATAAAAATAAAATTGGAATTTCTTCTTAATTATTTTAACATGATGGAACAATTTATTTACAAACAATAATCCTATTTCTTTTTAATGGCGTTAATTATGCGATATTTACAAACCCAATTGTTCTATTATTACTTTAAAAAAATCTTATTATTATTCTCATTATCTCTTTTTTATTATTTTACCCCTAATACGTACATCCACATTCAGAATAATCTATTTACAAAGAACAATTGCTCTTTAAATTATTCAACCACTCAGAAGCCCATATTTAGTTCCCTATGCTAGCTTTGGTGGGATCGGAAAAATGCAAGCAGGCACTATTAATAACAATTAGATAACTTCAGACATTCTAAAATGCACAATGCTTCTTAAAATGTGATTCTTTTTGAAGTGATGATGATTTTTTTTTATATGAAACTTTATGATTTAAAGTTATCGAAAATAAAAAGAAATTATTTCGCTTATAATTAAGTTTAAATAATAGAAAACATAAAAAGTAAGTTAAACTTTTCCTTTATAAATAAACATATTTTTAGCTGTCATTTGCAGATATATACAAATCGCACATGATGCCAGCAAGCAATGGGGCAGATATACAAAAGTAACGAACATATTTTCTTAATTCTTTATTGGCTGCTCATATGCCGGCTGAAATCCAAAGTTTTAACAAAATAAGGTAAGCACTTGAACAGTTCTTACATTGCAGATTACAGTGATAGAAGAACCAGATAATAGCTTCTGATAAGGAAAGATTTTTAGGGAGATACGTGGAGGTTTGAAATCGATTGATATGTTTTGTGTTTGCTGAATCATCTAAAAATATGTTTCAATAAAGCTGTTTATTGGTTATTGAGAATGGTTTCTATTAACCAAAAAGCAAAAATTCATAAGCACTTCATAACAGTTATAGCAGAATTGTTAAGTAATACCCTTTTCCTTTTTAAAGGGAATCTTTAAAACCATTTATTTGTGAATTGAATTTATTCCAGTTTCTAGAATAAATGAAGTCAGAGGATCATCATATTTAAGTTTGCCTTCCAAACTTCTTGCAATAAGATTTTAAAAATAAGAATGGAAGGTGACAAAAAACACAGGTGTAAAATGTATGAGCGGTTATATATAATAATTTACGTTTAGTTGTTTAGAATTTTTTTTTCTGTAACCTATAGGGGATCTGTTTCCATTTCCACTCCTGATTTACACTTCTCTGGAATTTATCAGGATTGAAAGAATGTGTTAAGCTACATACCTGGAATCCGTCAACTTTTCAATACTAAGCTGTTCACTGTAGGCCAATTTTTTCAGTTGGAAACCAGGAAAGAAATTTTCAAAGAAAATTTTGAGTTAATCAATAAGAAACCGTGCTGATTCAAGAGAATCTGCATCACGTTAAATGCCATGGATCTAAATCTGGGTTTATGCAATGCTTGCCGTGATAGGAAAATTATTTTTATCATCATAATAGAACTACTATATAGTTCGTAGAGCTAATAATGGGTCACAAGAAGTTTTATCAATGGCAGGTTTTAGTATGTTTACTAGCAATAGTTCAGAAGAGTCTTTTCGTTAGATAACTCGTTAGATTTCTTCGGAGATTAAGATTTGGCAGTAAATTTTTTGATATATGCTTGATAAAATTTATCTTGAAATCGAAGAATATAAATAATATGTCTATTTTAAATATCTACACAACAAAAAAGACTGAAATATTGGATACGTCATATTTCTGACGTAATGTTTTCGCATCAACTGTTGTAAATGTAATAACTTTCATCTCCGCTGTGTTCTTCCATTTCATATGTAGTTATGTAGTAGTATATGTAGTAGTATACTAAACTACATTTAGTATACTAAGAGATGTTTTAAAATAGAAATGAATACATATAGATGGATTTAAAAAGTATTGAATATTACCGCCTATAAATGTTAATTATTGCGATAACGTTTTCAGTTTAGGTAGGTGTTTTGTTTCTGAATTATATTTTATAGAAGTCAGCCATTAAATCTGCTCAAAATACGCAATCCTAAATATTACAAATCTGATTATTTAAAAACTGGTGGCCACAAAAAAAGTTTTAGTCACCAATAAAAAAAAATAAAACCACCCACTCTAAAGTAATTGAATTAGAAAAAACACAAAAGTTTTTTTCGTGAATTAATTTAGAAAAAATAATAACAATAGTAGTTTGGAATTCTTAGTCAGATATTTTTAATTGGTATATATTTTAGAATGAAAATATAAACTTTCTGATGAAAATATAAATTTTCTAATGATACTATCAAAATTATCCTTAACTATCTAAAACGTTATGTACTGAAAATGATGATTCAACTACAATGTTTAGGAATGCTGATTGCTGAATGCTACATCTATGAGGATAGTTTAGTGATATAAAATCTATGTATGATGCGAAAAGAAATAGTGAGGACCGATAAAGCAGTAAAGTAGGAAAAATAATGTTTAAGTGTTTTCTATCGATGTCTATCAAATCAGTATTGTAAACAATCAGTATCCATGGTTTAAATTAATAACCTTATAAACCCATATAATTTGCCATCCACAAAATATATAAATGTTACTATTCAAGTTGCAAATATATCATCAATATTCCCTCCATTATGAAGCTGTGAATTAATTAGCATCAGAAAGCTCTTTAACATCTAATGGAAATGACAGCATTTTTGATACTATCAACGTTTCTGATTTATTGGATTTTTAAAATTCCTTTTTCCGTATCCACATCAAAAGATTTTTATTTAGATATTTTGGTAGAAATTTCGATTTTCTGACTTGTGCTATTTCCGGAAAGCATTGTACCGTCTGAATTAGATGATTGACAGTGACTGTACTTATAAATATCTCTTTATTAGATTTTTAATAATTTTTAAACCTAATCTACAGAACAGAAAGGCAATGCAATTTTTATGAAAATTTTGAACGTGAATCTAACTTTTAGTATGTCTTCTACACTACTAAAAAATGTAATGTTACTAAAAATTTTCTAAAAAATTCTGATTCCCAGAATTTCTTATGTAACGACAACAGAAAAAATGTCTGCTACAGAATCACGATTCGTTGTAAATCAAAACATCTGTAAGGTTACTTAGAATTAATTTAGAAGTTGGGATGTTTAAATATATTTATATAACTGAAACCCGGGATACAGATAGAATTTTAGTAAGATTACTGCAATTTTAGTATATTCGTTTCTAAAGCTGCAGTTTTCGGTAACTTCTGTTTTCTTTACAAAAATTCGTTTTGTAGATTCACATCTTTTTTTATACTTGTACAGATGAAATTTTAGTAGGCATACAGATTTCTGCAACTTTACTTTTGTTGAATTACAGATTTTTTTACAGTGTATACAATGTTACAGATCGGGATTTAGAAACTGTATGAAAATAAAATGAAACTAAAGTAATACAAATAAATTAAAATTACTATTTGTTTTAAAAATATATGATTTGAAAATTCACACAGCATTTTAAATTTAAAAAATATTTCTTAGACCATCTGTAGATCATGTCAAATATACAATAAAAGTAAAAAAAAATACTTTTACTTAGAATATTAATAGGCATTTAATACATACTCGTCTTAAATTTTTAGACATCTGAATTCTGCTTTACTGCGATGTAAGAAATACATTTTACTCACGTCTATATACAGCATAAATTACTGTATATTATTTTTCATTCTTTCCTGTTTAACGAAATAAAGTAGAATCTGAAAACCCTTGACACATAATTAAATTCATTTCAGCAGATGTCTACATAAGCTGACACTAAAAAGAAATATCACATCTTAATAATTCATGTTTTCTCATGCGACGTTGATGCTAGTGCAATTAAGATTAAATATATTTTTGACAAGCGATATAATCTGGTGACTAAAAAAGAAATTTTATTGCATCATTGCTTAAGAAGAAATTAGTGTTAGGATATGGATGATATAGTTCTACGTAAGATTGAATTAAATGATTTAAATTAATTTTTAAACCTATCGAGGTTTATTAAAAGCATTTTTTAAATAATTTAACAATATACTTAATTAAGTCACGACGATTTAACAATTATTTAATAATGTAAAAAGCATAGAATGTTGATTTATTGCTTCATCAACTAGCTGCAATGTACTGCTATCAACATTTTATGTAAATTACTAATCATGAAAATAATATTCATCTACTGAAAAATCAAGAACGGTTTTAATTTATTTTTTAAGTAACAACTTAAATTGATGAATAAGTACATGGCAGAAATTTACTTCAACTTTATGATATATAATAGTATAAAAGAGAAAACTTTGATAAGAAAACATATAGCAGGACTATTATGAGTAAATCAATTAACTGTAACTTTCATCGTCCAATTAACTAAATGGATCTTTCATGCGTGTTGTTTTTCCTATCAAATCTTTAATAATTTCTTCTCGTAGAAGGTTTAAAGAAATAATTTTATAACGAGTTTTAAGCGGATAATATGTTGAAGTTTTTATTTCTTATAGCATAAAGTAACTGAAGCATAAAATATCCAAATATGGCTAAAATCTCAATTAAATTCGTATATCTGAAAAGTTGTGAAGTTTTGAAGTTTATCTAGAATTAAGAAAAAAGAAGATTAGATAACACTAATTATTGTTAAAATGGAAAAATGATTGGTATATGAACTAAAATTTTTGTAACTTAATTATGTATTACTCGATTAACTTGAATATTATGAAAAAAATTAAATTAAAGGAATTTAATTAATCTCTCATTGCTTATTTTTTCTTTTCTAGAATGTAGACAAAAATAAAAAATAAATAATTAAAATTAAATAGCTCCATAACTTAAATATGTATAAATGGAAATTAAAAGTTAATGTTTTAGAAAATGCCAATTTTTATACACAGTTTGCGACGATAATTCATTTATAGAAATAAGATTTTCTCTTTTTTCTTAAAATCAACCAGCTTCATCTAATCCCCATTATTGAAAAATGAATTTCTTTAAACATTTAACCAAATTAATAAGATTATTTTATTTCTAACAAGAATGCCTGTATGAACCAACAATATTAACTAACATTTATAAATCGTTCTGTAATTAATAAACGTTTAAATAAAAATTTATTTAACAAGTTAAATAAACTAAAAATGGTTTTTATACAACTATAAGTATAAAATTTCGGATGTTTCGATCAATTACGATTGATAGTGGTAATAAAAAAGGTGAAAACATAGAAAAGAAAATATTATAAATTTATATAAAAAATTAGATATGAGCCCAGTTAGAAAATACTTCCGTCTTAGAATACATAACAATAATAATACAATGGACTTCTTTTATAGATAAATTATTATACCGATAAATATCGGTAATAAGTTTTTGTTGTGGTATAGATTTGCTCAATATGTATTGTAACAAAAAAAAAGTTATTGATTTTTTATATTTTCAAAATATATCATCAAGTATTTTCTATGCTAGCAGTAATATTTTTAGCTTTAAAATTTTACATTAAGATTGTTTTATTTAAACGCAAAGATGCGCATGCCTTGCATCACAGATGGAGCTCATAGTACTTATATTTTTATGTTTTAAATATTTTACTTATACAAAGTAAATTTAAGAAATTCAAAAAATATATTTAAGAATTTAATAAAGGCGTAAATTTGAAATGTCTAAAAAGAAAATATGTAATTAGTAAGTTAAAATGTTATTTAAAATTGCGTATTTAATAAGGGAAAATTCAAAGATTGCCTGATTTATTGCTTTTTAATCAAACTAATATACTGCTATCAAAATTTTTCATAAGTTATTAATCATGAAAATAAAACACATCTTTTGAAATATCAAGAACTATTTTAATTTTTTTAATAACAGTATTAATTGATGAGTAAGTAAATTTCAGAAATTTTGTTTTTGCGTTATAATGGAATAAAAGAGAAAACTTTGATAAGAAAATATATAACAGGAATATTATATGTAAATCGATTAATTGTAACTTTCATCATCCAATTCACTTAATGGATCTTTCATGCGTGCTATTTTCCCGACGAAATCTTTAATAATTTCTTTTCGTAGAAGCTTCAAAGAAATAATTTTATAATGAGATTTAAGTGGATAATATATTGAAAATTTTTAATTCTTATAGCATAAATTAACTGAAGCAGAAAATATCCAAACATGCGTAAAATCTCACTTAAATTTGTATTTATGAATAGTTGTGGATTTTTTAAGTTTTTCTAGAATTTAAAAAATTATAATAGATAAAACTAATTCTTGTTAAAATTTAAAAATGATTTGTATTTAAACTAAATATTTTATAACTTATATATATATTACTCGTATACATGAATATTATGAAATGTAATTAAATTACATAAAATTAATTAATCTCTCATTATTTATTCATTTTTACTTTTCTAGTATATATAAAAAAAATAAAGTTCAATAATTTATATAAATTTAAGTTATGGAAATAACTTAAATTTATATAAATGGAAATTAAATAATAATGTTTTAGAATATGTCAATTGTTACACACAGTTATTAAATATACACTTATATTAAATAATGTTTAGAATTTTTTAAATATATTTATTTTTATAAAGAAGTAGCTTTTAGATGTCTAAAAAGAATATAAATAATTATTAAAACAAAAGTTAATTTAAATTGCAAGTTTTATGATGGAAAATGCACAGATTGTTCTGACTTCATAATCTAACTGCGATATACTGCTATTAACGTTTTTCATGAATTTCTAATCGTGAAAATAAAATATATTTGTTAAAAAACCAAGAACTTTGTGTTCCTTCAGAAATCAATAAATTGTTGTTGTTTTCTATTGTTATTAATTTTTTCATAACAAATTTAACAGATGAATAAGTAAAGTGCAGAAATATGCGTTATGGTATATAATGGGATAAAAGAGAAAACTTTGATAAGAAAACATATAACGGGAAAATTATGAGTAAATCAATTAATTGTAACTTTCATCATCCAATTAACTAAATTGGGCTTTCATGCGTGTTATTTTCTCTATGAAATCTTTAATAATTCCTTCTCGTTAAACTTTCAAAGAAATAATTTTATAATGAGTTTTAAGTGCATAATATATTGAAGTTTTTAATTCTTACAAAATGAACTAACTGTAGCATAACATACACAAATATGCGTAAAATTTCAATTAAATTTATACATCTGGATATTAGTGAATTTTTAAATTTTTTCAAGTATGAAAAAATAAGAATCAATAAAACTAATTCTACTTAAATATGGAAAATGATATGTATTTAAATTAAACTTTTTGTAACTTAAATATGAATTAATCGTGTAACATGAATATTTTAAAAAGTAAATAAATTAAATAAATTTATTAAATCTCTGATTATTATTATTGTTTATTTTCCTTGAATGTAAACAAAAATAAAAAATAAATAAAATTCAATAACTCCATAACTTAAATTCACATAAATATATATAATAATATAATATTTTAGAAGATGCACATTTATACACACAGATGTTTTAGAAGATGTAAATTTTTACACTATAATTCATTTATGAACAATAATTTTTTTTAGTAAAATCAACCAGCTACAACTAATACCTAACATGAAAAGTGCACTTATGTTAATGTTTAACCAGATTAATTAGATTAATATATTTCTAACCAGAATAATTTTATAAACCAGAAATATTAACCGTCCGTTATAACCATTTTGTAATTGATAAACATTTAAAAAGAAATTTAAGTAATAATTTTTAATAAATTAAAAATTGTTTTTACACGATTATAGAAAAGTGTCGAATGGCTGGAAGAAATATGATCAATAGTGGCCATAAAAAAGGTAAAACACAAAAAAATGATAAATTTATAAAAAAAAAAAATTAGATTTGAGACTAGTTACAAATTACTTGTGTTTTTGAGTACATAACAATAAAAAAATGGATTTATCTTATCAGAAAACTTTGAAAATAAATTGTGATTAATTATAAATTTGCGTAGCGTGTATTTTTTAAAACACTATTAAAAATTTGTGAACTATCAAAATATACCATTAAGTGTTTTCAATGCTAGCAATAAAATTTAAAATTTTATATTATTGTTGTTTGAGTTGTAAGCAAAGATACATGTTTATTGGATCACAAATTTGGCTCATAGTACTTATATTTTTGTGAGTATAATATTTTACTCATATAAAATAATGTTAAGAAATTAAAAAATATATACTTGAGAATATTTTTTAAAGATGTAATTTTGAAATGGCTAAAAATAAATTACATAATTCGTAAATTAAAACGTTACTTAAAATTGCACATTTAATAATGGAAAGTGCACATATTATTTGAATTATTGTTTGATAATGTAGCTGTAATATACTGCTATCAATGTTTTTCATACATTAGTATTCGTTATAATAAAACTCATCTTTTGAAAAAATCAAGAACTATTTTAGCTTATCTACTTATATAAGGTATCCTGGGGTAATAACACCACGTTAAGGTTCTACCAATTTTCACGGCTCAGTTTTAGATTGTGTTTTTCAAAAAAATATATGATTTGATACAGCAACTCATTGACTAAATTAATTTAACGGATATGTATTCATAAAATGTAATGGCGTGATTTCTTGACCAATGCTATTTGGCGTTATTACAGACATATATGTCTAATAACGCCATGCAAACAAAACTATGAAATAAGATGGAATAATGGCATGTAGATTGCCCAATTCTAAAAATATAAACTCTACAAACTTAGAAATTGACAAATTGCATTCTAAGCTATTGAAGATGTTCAATTTTTTGTGAAAATGTAAGAAAAATAAAGGTGAGGTGTGGTGTGGTGTGTGTGTGTGGGGGGGGGGAATGTGGCAAAAGAATAACAGACCGTGAGCTTCTTTTTGCTTAAAAATGACCGTTTGAATAAAATTATTAGAAAAATTGTCTGTGTTTATTTGAATCAGTATTTAGGATGTAGCTCGGCCACTGTTGGGAATCAACCGGGTTATTAATTCCAAGGATTGGCGTTTATTACCCCGGTATAGTTATTGAGCAGTACATTTTAAACTACAAATTATCTCGAGAAGATAACCAAAATCTTCTACAACATTTTGAAAGTACATGAAATGCACTATAAATTTATGTAATAAACAAAGTATTTCCGGATAAAAAAAATAGTCTTCACATCACAAAACGTATCGCAAATTTTAGATCAAGCGTTAATTTTAGTTGTTTGTAAAAACAATAAGACCTACAATTGGAACAAATTAACTTGAAGCTGTTTTCTGCGATTTATATTACTCAAAGCCTTTCTGTGCAGAGCACATGGGTGTCATTTCCAGATTATTTCATAATTATGCATAATATTAGCACTTGGCGTTATTACCCTGCCTGAAGTTATTACACCAGACCACCTTATATAAAATACAAACGGAAATTTCCGGTTTTCCGCTTATTTCTCAAGTTCTACTCAAGGGATTTGGATGAAATTTGCACCATTAAATAGGTTTTATTTCAAGGAGTTTTTTCGTACATATCACATCGTACTATGTAGATTAGTTATAAAATTATGACGGAAATTTGTTTTATTTTGGATGAAAAGGTCACCATTTAGCATACGTTTTTCATTTGGCGCGGCGTTTTAAGCTTACTTTGTTAAAGAATTGAAATATTTATATTATTAGAAATGAAGAAAAAAATTACAAACATTTCTAAAAATAAAATAAAATAGATATTATTGATTTTATTTAATATACAAATGAGAAAAAATATTAGAAATAATATAAAATAACACTATTTAATTTAAATATGACGATACTTTTTATACGGCTCAAATGAAAAATTCGTTATCAAAATCGATCCATTGAATCAATTTCGAGCAATTTATCACTTTTTTGCCGACATAATTTGGCTACGGAATAACAAAAAATTATTTGAAGTTTAAATAAAGTATAAACGACGCCATTTTTTAAACAGAATTTTTTAAGTATGCCAGGGTTAATTTCAAGAACTGCTAGATGCATTTATAAATTACTTACAACATTGAATAGGACGTTTTCGTAATATAAAAATACATCATTTTTATTATTTTTTATTATTTTTTTTTTAAACAAATTGAGATATTTTTTTTCATTCGGAAAGATTGTTATTTCTTGATCTTTTTCAGCTGCTCAAACTACATATTATGGTGTTGTTAATTAAAGAATTCAAACGGCTAAATTTTTTGGAAAAAAATATGAAATTGAGAAAGAAAAACTGTTAGTAATTTTATTTAAATAAATATACAAAAAAAAAATAAATTAAAGGAACTTGCGATTATTCATATGGAGATTTTTGTGAACATATGTCATTATGCGCATCGGGGTACCTATTTGTACCAGTCACGCCAAAATGGTGTTATTTTACGTGACTGGTAGCATGGATATTGTTGTTAATTTTTTAATATATTTTTTTTTTTTTTACATTTTTTTCTTTTTAAATAGAATACAAATATACCGTTAATAATTTAAAATATATGTCGATAAATATTTAAAAATAATGTTTTTCCGACACTTTGAAAAATTTGAGATGTTAAAACAGTATTTTGTCCCTATTTTGGTTCCTTCTTCAATCGCGCCAACCAGAACAAGATACAGAACTCTTCCCTTATTCTTTCGTATTTTCAATGAAATGTGTGAAAGGCGGGAATTTTAAATTTACGTAACATGAGTATTTTACCTTTATGTTTTTTAGATGAAATGAGTAAAATATTTATAGTTTAAATGAACCGAATACAATAGGAATGACAAATATGGAAACAATATTTGGCAATTTATTACACACGCCTATCTAACAAAATATATTGCTTTTTTGTTACTTACGTATTAATGCCACCGCAGCAAAAATGCTAAACTAAAAAAGCAATAAAAAATGGCGTTTTTAAAAAAATCATTTTTAGTGCTCTTTTTTGTGCATTTTTGACATAATTTTTTTTATGGGTGTGTGAACAAAAAGATTGCTTTTTATTGGCGCATTAGCGCAACTTCTGCTGCGGTGGCGTTAATACGTAAGTACCTTTTTTCTGCAATTTTTGTAGCAACTTATATCCTTACTAATATTATAAATCGGAATGTGAGTTTGTTTGTTTGTTTGTTTGTTCCGCTTTCAGGCCGTAACTACTGAACCGATTGCTTTGAAATTTTGCAGACGTAAAGTTAGAAGTCCGGATTAAATAATAGGGTAATTTTTATTTATTTTATTCAAATATTTTCCTTAATAATTCAAAATTTAATTATTTTTCATACAAAATCAATAGGCATTTTTCAGATAAAATTTAACCATTTTCCTTTCCTGTTGCCAAGAAAATAAAAAATTGGAATAATAATTTCTCAGGGGCAATGAATTTTTAATAGAAAACATCCACGCGAAAAACTATAATAAAATAATTTAAAAGAAAATAAATATGACGTCATGTTTGAAATAAAAATAAAAGGTGTATTTTTTATAATACATTTAACAAGGATATTTGTTTAGTTAATGGGATTTTTTGTGTAAAATATGGTGACATAAATTAAAAGCAAAAAGAATGAAAAAGAATTATATTTTTAATAAAATGGTTCACTCATGAAAAAGTGACGTCATAGTTGAAATAAAACAGGTACTTTATAGCAGTCGTTAAAAATACAAGGGGTATGAATATCAGTAGCTAATGGAGCGAGATAAATAATGACGTCATATTTAAAATGAATCAGAAATATTTTTTACTTATACTAATTAATAAGTTATAAGTTACATACAAATGAATATTTTTATTCAAAACTCATAATTATCAATGGAAGAAATTTTTTGTGGGGAAAAGGTGGAAAATAAAATCACTGATTAATATATTTTTGGCTCGATTTTTTAACACTTTCGAACAAAGTTGAAAAATTATTATGCTTTCGGTTTGTCTGTCTGTCTGGTCGCTTTCTAACTTTCATAAATATACTCCGATTTCCATGAAATTTTTGGACGTTCTTAACGTTTACCTAGCACGAATACCTATTGAAAATAAAGTTTCTACCATGATTAGTTTATTTACAGGGATAGTCAAAAAATTTCCTTATATTACGGCATTATGGGGAAAAATCGTTTTAATTAAATTTAACGATGTTACAGCCTGTAGAACATATTCAAATTTATATGCATTTACAAAGTGCACTAAAATATGCATTTTGTAAAGTATGTAGTGAAAAGGGCACTTACTATTCATTTACAGGGTCAGACAGAAGAATTCCATTGCATAGGAATAAAGGGAGGAACAGTTTCCGACATATTTTAATTATGGTAAACGATTTCATGTATAATCAAATTGATATATGTTGCTGAGGCTTAATGTAAGTTATTTCATGCATAATACGAAGTGCATAGCATTTACAGGGACACACAAAAGATTTCAAATATTATATATTCTATCCGAAGTACTGTATATCATCGATGATGACTGTTGCATGGATGAAATGCATTTTGAATTATGATATGTGCTTTTAAGTTTCGCTAAATGTATGCATATTAAATGGAGAGTATAAATGGTAATAGTATAAATAGTTAAATTTAGATAAACAGGGTTACACAAAAGATCTCGGAAAGGTTACTGAATATGAGCGTAATTTACTTAAAGGTGGTTTTTAAATAAAATATGCATTTTTATTTTGAACTGCATTTAGTAAACTAAGAAATGTTTGTAGTATATATATAAAATGATAAACAGGGTCCCGCAAAGAACTGGATACGAGGTTGTCTTCGGATGATAATTTCTGAAAATGTAATTTAGGTAGTAATAAGAAATTTTTTTGTTTGAAATAAATTTTAGAAAGTACTTTCGTGTATTAAAGGCACTTGGAAAACTACAGGGCTGAACAAAAGAATTCAAGAATGTTTCTATCTATTAGTATTAATCGCTGAAAGGAAAATTTTGACCAGCAAACAAATTAGCAAATAAGGATTATCAAAAGTTTTTTTACCATAAATTCGCGATAAAAAGTTAATTACACATGCTTTTCATCATCGAAATTTTTTGCTTGATTGATCAATTATTTCTTCTTTAAATGTTATGTGAACGAAGTCACGGGTAACTGCTAGTGAAGAATAATTAAACAAATACATTGGTAGCCAAAAATGACAGCCACGAGATTCGTTTATAATGTCAGAAATATTGCTGACATTAGTTATTATTAACACGTATTGAATATTATGATATAACTACTCCGCAATTAAAAAAATACATAAATAAATAAATAAATGAACAATTTAAAAATACCATTACAGTGGCAGATAAATTTACGTCGGGAAAGATCTAGCTGTAGTAACTGAATATAAAATCAGCAAAATTGGAAAGTATAGGTTCAATTTTGTAAGATATGTATTAAATAAAAAGGTAAAGTTAAATAATTGATTTTATCAACGATTGGCGTAAGTTGATTGACGTGGTTTGCCACATAACAAATTTTCAAATGGAGGGTTAAATTGATCTGACGTCTTAAATAATCGAGTTTACAGAAAATTAGCGTAATTTGGAACATAGTTTTTTTTGGATATACTCTGATACTTTTCCATTACAACCAACATTGTGACAAAATATTCATTAATCGCTATTCATTTCAACTCAAACGTGAAATAATTTTTATTGACAAACATTGTAATCTGATTTTAATATTGTAACTTGCTATTTATTGATGATTTTGGAGTGATGCAACGTAAACGTGCAGTATCTTTAAATTACACCATGATGTATAATGTCATTTATAGCAGCGGAAAGGATAATACACAATAAAGCAACTGGTATATAGCTTGAAACGGCACAGATGTCATATACACGCCACATTGGCGCGATTTTTTTGAGACGCCACTTTTATATTTGCATCAGGATACTTAATTGGCACCAAAGTGTCATTATTTTTCTTGATAACCCGAATGCTGTTGTACAATTATTAATAAATTCTTTGTTTTTTTTTATTTTTTTAATTTTTTAAATTGTTCTGCTCTATAGTTATTAATTAAACTTTTTTTATTTATTGCTATTATTGCCTTTTTAAAAATATATAAGTAACTGGTATTAGAAAACGAGTTTTTCGGCTAATTGGCGTACGAAAAAATTGCATATGTGACATCTGTGTCCTTGAACCTAACACTGAGATTGTAAAATATATTTTATTTAATTAATTTAAATACTAAGATGAGGGAAATTCTGTAATCACAATACTAATAAAATTAGTTCAGTTTAGCGAGATTGCTTCGGTAGAAAATTAAATACATTGTTTTCAACCATAATGGTAAATCTCAATATCCGTGCATTGAAAGCTTTTTAAATTTACATCATTTTGACGCAATTACGGCATTTGTTCATCAAAGATAACGAAAAATAACATGCTATTTTATAAGTTTTAATGATTAATATTATTATGATGTTACATCTATCTACTTTTACGTTATACATAAAATGCAAATTGGTATTTCGTTCCTGTAGTTGATAACCTGAGTCCTGCTGAAAACATATCATGGAATTTTTTTGGAAGCTTTTAGATTGTTTCACATCGTTTTTTATGTTACTTATTTATCGAGTTATGGGAGAAAATTCTATAATCAGGAGAATTCATTTATGGAATATTATTCATTTTAAAATGATCTACAAAACATATTTTGATGAAATTTTTATTGCTAGTTAGATAATTTTTCAGGGGTGGCTTTAATGCATTGTACATAGTTCTACAATGCTCAGTTATAGAATTATTCAGTTATTTTGGAGTAATTTCTATAATCACGTATACCGGATTTTGATGAGACTTACATTGTTAGTTAGATAAATTTTCAAGAATGTTTTTTTAATTGCATAGCGTTATGTCGTTTCAAAACAAAACCTATTGTAAAAAATAAAAGATTCGTCTAGACAAGCAGACCAGCGTAGCGGGCGACGCCTGCAAGTTTTTTAAATAAAAATTAAAAATGAATTTATTAATGAATAAGTAAATTTCTGAAATTTACTTTATGCTACATAATGGGGTAAAAGAGTTAAATTTGGTAAGAGAATGTAAAGCAGGAACATCATGAATAAATCGATTAATTATAACTTTCATCATCCAATTAATTAAATACAGCTTTCAAGCGCAATATTTATCCTATGAAATCTTTAATAATTTCTTCTCTTAGAAGTTTTAAAGAAATAATTTTATAAAGAGTTTTAACCGGATAATATATTGAAACTTTTTAATTCGCATAACCTAAACTAACCGAATCATAAAATATCCAAATATGCGCAAAATCTAAATTAATTTGAATATCAGAATCGCTGTGAATTAATGAAAAATTATTTTAGTATGAAAAAATAGAAAAATAGATAAAACTAATTCTAGTTAAAATTAGAAAATAATATTTATTTAAATTAAACTTTTGTACTTTAATTGTGTATTACTCGTATAACATGAATATTGCGAAAAGTAAATAAATTAAAATAATTTAATTCATATCTCGTTATTTATTCACTTTACTTTCCTCACGTGTAAACAAAAATTAAGAATTTCTTCCAAAATTTATGTTCACATAAACGCAAATTAAAGGATAATATTTTAGTAGATGTAAATTTTTGCACATAGAGTACAGCGATAATTGATTTATAAAAAAAAGTTTTCCATAAAATCCACTAGCTTTCGTTTAACTCTAAAATGAAAAATGCATTTATTTTACTGTTTAACCTGATTAATTTTCCCAGATTGATTCGGTTATTTTATTTCTAATCAGATTACCTTTATAAACTAGTAACTGAAATAAATATTAAATTAATAATTTCAAGAATTTTTTCACATTGTGAAACCGTCATATATGGGCAAAGTTTCAATTAATTTTAGGGGAACCATTGAATATAAAATGGTTCAGTGTTTGAAGCTTTTAATTTACTGCATAAAATATAGAGATAAAATATTAGGTTGAGCTAAAAAGTCTGGGAAATTTGTGAACATCGCCTTGCTATGCGCAAAGTTTTAACTAAAATATCAAGGACTATTCTTCAAAGTAGAGACCATCATATTCCACGTCTTTCTGCTAGATTCTGGATTTGCTGGAAGTATCATAGCGGCACCTTGGAATAAAAAAACTCATGATTTGATTCTGCAATGGATTCAAACCGTTGGCAATTGAAAAAAGGTTGCATTGATCATTGTTGCAATAAGCCATTATCGGATATGGCCTCTTCTGGACCGAAATTCTCGAACTTCCTTAGATAGACGACTAGTGCTCATACATACGATACAAATTCTGGTAGCTATTAGATTAAAAATTTCACGGAACTTTTTGCTCAATCTACACTGTTAAAAATTTGACCAATTTGCTGTACCGTCACTCAACTATTTTTACATAATATCGCTTTTATGACCAATGAGAATGCTCCATAGCACAGTAAAGTAACCGTTTTCTATAAAAGCGGTGGAGTGACGCTGCAGCAAA
Organism: Maratus speculifer; assembly: GCA_964019185.1. NCBI lineage: Eukaryota > Metazoa > Arthropoda > Arachnida > Araneae > Salticidae > Maratus > Maratus speculifer. Next base: position 173,100,644 of record OZ025297.1, on the reverse strand, counting down.
TGAATCAAATTTTTAAGAGTGTAATTTGGTGTTAAATTATTGCGAATTAAAAGATTACGGTATTGGATGAATTTCAAACATATTATTATATGCTTCATAATAATGTTGAATAATAATATGTTTCACGAGAAATATATAACATTTTCGATTTTAGTGAAAAATTGTTTGAAATGATGAAAAATGCGTTCTTAAAATTTTTAGGATTTACAAGCTTTTTTTATTAAAATGTTTTTTTTTTTAAATATCTTTTAAACCAAATTGAAAATTACTTTTTTTAAATTGTTGTTTTCCTATATCACAACAAATTTTAAGGTTATTTATTCAACAGTTTTTAGAAAAGCGTACCAAACGGGTATATTGTGAAAAAAAAATTATAAATAGTCAATTAGTTCTTGAAAACTAATTTAGGCATGGAGTTAATGTATTTTATTTTATATATCGGTTATATTGTGTATATTTAGAGGAAAAAAATCATTTTCATCTCTATTTTTAAGTAAAATAGATGATGCTAAATACTTTGTAATATCTGCTACAATTTACTTGTCGAAATGTTCCATGTAGCCTTAAAACTTTTGCAAGCGAAATGTATGATTGAGGTTGCAGACTTATCACATGTGTCATCATTATATTCAATAATTATTCAGTTTTAAAATTTATTTTTTACACTATCTACATTTATAAGAATAACCAATGCAGTTAAAACAAGCACATGAATTTTCTTATATTTTATCTCATATTAAGAAGTGACACGAGTACAACAAGTAGGAAATTGCACATCAGTCGAAACAAATGTGGTGCAATCGTACTATAATGAAGTTTAAAAAATATACTATACTTCGGATACAATACAGTATCAGTAATCTTTTGTATGCCCTGTAAGTACTAAATATTTTCTATTATACAGACATTAACTTGTAGTAAACATCACCAACGTATATCAATTTCATAAAATGTGAAGTAATTTAATAGAATTAAAAACGAGCCCAAACAATGTTTCCCTTATACCATTGTGTAACGAAATGCTTTTGTGTGGCCCTGTATATTAATAAAAAATATTCTTTGCATTATGTATTGTACGGAATGCATATTTTTGCATATATTTCGTACATGCATTGTAAGAAACATATGAATTGTATTGAATTAAAAAAGTGGAACATCATTAAAATGCACTTGAAACTTTTTTATCACTTTGACAATACACACTCAGAAATGAATACTCAGATTTCAAGATATTCCCCTTGTTTTTGACGAAACCGTTTCCTGGGAAATGCTCCGAACAAATATTTCGTCAAATTGATGAAATCACTTCCCTCACTCATTTGACGATACCAAACCGTCAAAAAATTTCGTCAAAAAGGGACTAGTGCTGCCATCTATCGAATTTTTTAGAAGCTCCTGTATTCAATGACAGAAGCAAAAAAGACATGTCACACGTGGGGTTCGAACTCATAACGTACAGTGTGGCAGTCCGACGCCGTACGTTCAAGCCACAGATTACTCAGACAAGCATGATTGTAATAGCATATAGTGGATTATAGAGTGTGTTTAAATTTTTATAATTGTGATAGTACTTTTATCGATTCTGTTATAAATCTTGCAACTTTTAAATAATAAGACGAATTTATTATTTTGATTTTCTAATGGTTAATGTATAATTATAATATGGCTTAATTAAATAACATCTAGGGGAAATTTATTTGCTTAAGGAATGATTAAAATTTGGGCTGGTTAGTTTGTTGCTCAGAAATAACGAATTATGAAGTACTTACTGGGAGAGATTTTACTACTTTAAGCGAGACTTTAAGTAGGTGGATAAGATTCTAACATTTTACTGTTTATAGAGGGGAGAGAGAAAAAATATGTATATATTTTTAATTTGAGTGAAAAAAGTAGATATTGGATGTAAAATAGATCTTAGAATTTTGAAATTTTATTGATCAAATTTATTCTTGAACGGTTTTGTAGAACGAAGTAAATTTTTTTTCGAATGAAATCAAAACGAAATACAACTTACAAATAAGTAAATAAAAATAGTAATAAACACCCCCCCCCAAAAAAAAAAAAAACTAATGTAGCAAGAGTAATTGCTTACATTTCATTATTTTCTGAAAAACGCTAAAAAGTACTGTTTTAAACAAGAAATATATTCTTGCTAAAATCGCAAGATTTGGGGAGGTACAATAGCGGGTCCTTCTATAAACAGCTACCGCGACAGTTTTCTTAAAATTCATCAAGTCTGGCCATGATTAAGGAAGCACTTTCGTCAAATATTTGAGAGTTCACGTTTCGTTAAAAGTCACGTGATTTTGATACGAAATGATCGTCAAAAACGATGAAATAAGGCTGAAGGATTTCTGAATTGTCAAAAATTAGAGTTTTATTTCTGAGAGTAATGTAAGAGAATACTTTTGATTGTCCCTGCAATTGAATTATACATCCGATTTTCAAAAAATTTACATAAATCCCCGAAATTATCTAATAATTATATATTTTAAATTTTAAACGATTCGGCTTGGCAGTTTTTGAGTTGTTAAATGCGGACAGACAGGCGGATTTAACGACGATTATAGGTGCTACGTTATTTACATAATTACGAACTCACTTAAAATCACGAGTCTTTCTTAATCTATGAAAATATGCAATAATCTGGAACGCAAATATATAATAACCTTTTTCAGGTGCTCAAGATTTCGATAAGCTTTCCGCTCTTTTTAGAAACTCCAAAAAATAATTAGTTTTCGAAATTAATATACATATATATATATACATAAAAAAAATTTTCATTAGCTGCCCATAATTTTTGGAAACGTTTCTTATTAGATTTTGCAATGCATTAATCAATTTTCTGAACTAAGAAAATCAGTATTTCGAATTCCATCAATTCTCAAATAAAGACTTTCTGATGCAAAACTAAATTTGTACATAGAATCCTAATAAAATAACTGCTAGATTTCCCTCTAAGTCCACAAACTTTGAAGAATAATCCTTTACTTTAGTATGCTGCCTTCATCGATATAATTACGCGATATTGGACATGCATGAGAGGTACATAATGAAGAAGTCCAATTCTTTAAATTAAACTTAATGAACAATCTATCTACACAACGTTTACAAATACTAAGTCAATCTTTACAATTACGAGCTCGGATATAGGTCACCCGGTTCAACATTTAATTAAATACAGAACACCCGTTCTGAGCACTGTTAAGCTACTCTATACCTCTCTTAAGCACGTAAATAAACTCAGAGATCACTCTTAACCTCTCCACACAGCCAGGATCAGTATTCTTAGAGCGTACGCTTTCCTTTAGTCCAGAGCTTTTTTCAAAACCACCTCACTCTTCTCTTGCCAGGTCAAGATTGAAATCTCAGCTCTCACCTCCGACCAGCCATCAGCAAACAGAGTTCATTTATCTTCCCCCAGGGATTCTTCCTCCAAAAGGAAGGTCATTTTTTCAAGAGATATCTTTATCTTCACCCCCTGTTCGCCTGCCTTACCTGTGAACTTTGATTGACAAGCGAAAAGCCAACTATAGTATGTTACATTCTTTCAACCAGAACTATGTCTCCTCGCTACTCGGTTAAGACTCCAGATAAAGAAGGAATGCAGTACACAGAATACAATAGCAAATAAAATAATAGTATCACATAAGAGGAGTTTTAGATAATAATCGCTTATTTAAATCTGACAATAATGGTAATTTTCACTTTGATGTTAATGCTGTTAATTTTGTATGTTTGTCTTTTAAACATTTTGTTTCAAATATCAGAATACCTGATACCTGATCAGAATACATCAGAATACATAATGATATGAACAGAATATCTGAAGATTGTTTAAATTAAAAAAATTATATTCCGTTTTGGAGAAAACTTATTATTGCGCATTACAAGCTACTCAGGAGAGATTCCAAAAAAGACGGGATAGTTAATAAAAATCATACTTTTTTGACGCATGATTGTATATTTATTATAATAAATTTATTTTATATTTTCATAAACATATAGTTTTCTCAGTTTTCGAAGGTAAAGTGGCGTTTTTTAGAATATTCGATGACATGGAATAGGTTATTGCATTTTTTCCTTCTAAATTATAACTCATTTTTTTAGATTAAAGAAAATCTGTCTTTTTAGGTTTGTTCGTAATTATATAAATGAGTAGCACCTATAATCGTCATTCAGTATGTCTCTCGGTCGGTCTATCTGTCTGTCCGTCTGCATAACAATACAAAAATACGAATCGTTTGAAATTTAAAATATTTAATTGATGCATAATTTTGTCGATTCCTTTTACATTTTATGAAAATCGGATACATATTTCAATAACAGGAGCAATCAAAAGTATTCCGTTATATGATGGCCAATGGGAAAAATAGTTTCAAAAGTATTTTAATGATATTACACTCTTTTGAACGCAATATAATTAATATAAATCTGTGAAGTATCTACCTAAACAAACATTTTATACAATTTGTGGTGCAAAGAATATTTGTTATTTATTCACGGCCACATAAAAGTGTTTCATTATATAATGGTACGTAAAGAAACATTGAGCAGGTTTTAATTATATTAAAGTATTTGAAATTTTGTGAAATTCATATAAATTGCTGATATTTACCAAAACTTACTTCCTATTAAAAAGAAGACAAACAATATTTGCGGAGATACACAAAAGTTTTTGGATACTTATATAGTATCTCAATTACAGTATACTATTACACCAAGATCTAAATACTTTAAAATCTTCGTTATAGTACAAATACACACCATTTTCTACGTTTGGCGTGCACGTTCCGATTTTTTTTAATAGAATAATAACATTATAAAAAGCCATATCATAGAATATTTCTAAATATTCATGTTGAAATCATATTAGTTGTTTTCAAAATACATACCAGTTAAAGGCTAGAAATTATAGTTTAAAGTGATAAAAATTCATATAAATGAACAGCTGATTTTTTTTTTTTTAATTTGGTCCCTCGTAGTAATCAGAAATATTTATTCACTTTTGTATTTTTAGTCTTTGTTTTGGCGCAGGATGTCCCTTAAAGGATTTTGCGCCATTAAATAAAACAACCAATCAACTAACCAAAAATATAATACACATTGCAGGAACAACAATTAATTCAATAAAACAGAAAATAAAATACCCGAAGCACATTTCCTATTTGCATTTATAGATATAATCGGAAGTGGAAATAACTCATGACTCTTTCAAAGCTACGAATAATTAGCAAAGCACATATAGATATAATTTTTTTAATTAATTTAAATAATTTCAATGCAGCAGAGTGCACATTCCAAGATATTTCATTGAACAAGAAATTGCCCCTATGTATTAGGTATAACTAGTTTATCCTAGAAAAAGTAGCTTATGCTAAGTACATTTAAATAAATTAGTTTTTCTGGCAAAAATCATTTTATAATAAGTGCGATATGATAAATAAAGTTTGGCCTGAATTTGGATTTCAGTTTTGTATAAATATCAATAAAAGTTTGCAATATCGTATGGAATGTAATACACTATATTGCCATTGATTTTGGGACACTTGCGATTTGAGACATTTTACTAAATATCTAGAAAAATACATGAGGAATCATCTCGAAACTCTTAGTGTATAAATATAATAGTATAAGTCATACATCTCCGTGAAGAGTTTTTCCCGAAACTCCAAAGGGGGCCGTCAACAAATTAAAAAAATGAATATCTTTTGAATAACCCTGTCAAAACTAATGTAGCAAAAGAGCTCAAACTCTAGATTGTAATTGAATGCCTTATTGTAATAAGCCTTGTTCATTTTTATGCAAATAGCATGCATACTCGCAGAGTAATTAAGGTTTTTATAAAAATGATCCCAAATTTTTCCAAGTTTTTTCCTTATAATTTTCAGAGTTCTTAATATAAAATATTATTTTTTTCAGAAAATATGACAAACAACATTGCACACAGTACTCTGTAATCAGAATTAAAAAATAATGAAAATTGTATAAAAAATGAGTTGGTTTACTAAATAATTTTTTACTGCGCATGCGTCAACGATATCAAAATTTCATTTGCATATTATGTTAGCTAAATGTATAGAGCAACTTTTGTGAAAGTCACAAAATCAAAACTTGAAAATTCCGACAATAATCGTCAATTGAATAAGTCGAAAATCCATTATTCTCAAAATGAAGCAAAAACAAAAGGGGTTGTATCCATATATTCATTGATTAGTGTCAATATAGAATACACAATATGGGATGTACTACTGCATTTGGATAAAATCCCTCATTTTTTTGCTTCATTTTCGAAACAACGCATTTTGTCCTTTTTCTATAGACGATTACTTTCAGAATTTTCAAGCTATGATTTTGAGACTTTTACAAAAGTTGCTCTATACATTTATCTAACATAATATGCAAATGAAATTTTGATATCTTTGACGCATGCGCAGTAAAGAATTATATAGTAAACCTACTCATTTTTCATACAATTTTTATTATTTTTTAATTCTGATTACAGGGTACTGTGTGCAATGTTGTTTGTCATATTTTCTGAAAAAAATATTATTTTATATTAAGAACTCTGAAAATTATAATGGAAAAACTTGGAAAAATTTGGGACCATTTTTATAAAAACATTAATTACTCTGCGAATGTGCATGCTATTTGCATAAAAATGAACACAGTGTATTACAATAAGGCATTCAATCATAATCTAGAGTTTGAGCGCTTTTGCTACATTAGTTTTAACAGGGTTATTCAAAAGATATTCATTCTTTTTTAATTTGTGAGGACGGAGATGTATGACGTATACTATTATATTTATACACTAAGAGTTTCGAGATGATTCCTCATCTATTTTTCTAGATATTTAGTAAAATGTCTAAAATCGGCAATATAGTGTATTATTGAATATTTATTTTATGGTAAGCAGTATAGAGAAAAAAAAACATCCTAATAAATTAAATTCACAAGAAAACCAAAATTTATTATGAATCATATACATTTTAGTCAAACAAAAAATAAAATGAAAATAATACTTTTAATTTTTTATTTATACATAAGCGAAAAGTAAATTTTACTGAATTATGCAAATTGACAGTGAAGTTGTTATGCACATAATTAATACTTTATCATTCTTTTAAATGTCAAATAATATAAATGATGCATGAAATTCAATGTTTTTACAACTAATAAATACAGTCAAATGTCAATAAAAAAGTTTGTAAAACAATCAATTTTAATTCTTTTTTTAGTTTATATAAAACTGGTAAATTCGTCGTCTCCACTCGTGTAGTATTTGAAATATGCCAAGCGGTATTTATGCTGTTTTTTTAATTAAAATAATTACATTGATATGGATGTTTAAGAAGTTATTGATTAATCAACAATTTAAATTTTACTAAAGATTATTGTTGCACTGCAGTAGGTGAATATGATAACTAAATTAATAGAAAAAGCCTAAATTAATTCCAAATAAATCATCATTTAGCATGCATTTTATAATATTTAGGATCATTTTAGTTAAAAAAAACATTCTTAGCACTCATTTGCATGAGTAGGAATCATGCCATGTTCGAAGCATCTAGTTTAACGCTGCCCATCATCCCTATCATGGTAGTGCCACTAATATAAAATATAGCATATGTTGGCACAAGGACTTTCTCATAATGTGCACTTATAAATTTTTGAAATCGGTTTAACATTTCCAAAGATTTTAGAGAAATCGTAAATTAGAAAATATCTTTTAAAAAGTTTATCGTTTATTTTAACACGTTAAATTTCGTATCTTTTTTTTAAAATGTTTTAGAGAGTATTTACGTCTTACAAAGTGATAAAACTAAAATTCATTGATTAATCTACAATTACGTATACATTATTGTTACACTGCAGTAGGTGAACATGATAAATAAATTAATAGATAAAAACCTAAATTAATTCTAAATAATTTAAAATTTGAATTTATTTTTTTTATATTTCGCTCATTTCAGTTTTGAAAAGAGGTTTTGATTTTTTTTAGAAAACGCTCTTAGCACTCATTTACATCTTTAAAGTAACCGTCATATCGTATTCCAAGCATATGATCTAACGGTCCACCATCCCTATCATTGTAGTACCACTAATATAATATAAAGCATGTGCTTTGATAGGAACTGTCTCATGAATCAGCCTCCATAAATTTTAAAATCGGCTTAGCATTTCCTAAGGTTTTAGCGAAATCGTAAATTAGAATATTTTTCAAAGGCTTTTCGCTTATTTTAACTCTTTAAATTTCGTATCTTTTTGAAAATTGCTTTCTTTTTCATTTACGTCTTTCAAATGTCCACCTTGCCAAATTTCAAGTGATGTATTTTTAACAATTCATTAAAAGTCGTAATTTAGAGTACTATTAGAACGCTTTTTGCTTATTTTAGCACATTTTTAAACGTATTTTTTTAAACTGCTCTTAGAGATCATTTACATCATATTAGAAGTTACATGCGAAGTTTCAATTTTCTATCTTTAACAATTCCAAAAAAAAAAAAAACAAAGATTTTATTACGCTTATTCTACATTCTATCTTTTTCATTTTCGAATTTTTTACAGACAGTTCTTTACATAACATAAGTGACTATCATGTTCAATTTAAAACTTTCTAGCAAATTCAGTACCACAAAAATTACAATTTTAGAAAATGATCACTCCAGCATATGTTTTTTGGTAATGGCACCGACAAAAAATGTAATTATGTTGCAGCAGAGATTATCATAATATATTTGCTACCATTACATTAAAAATCATCTTCCTATTTCAGGAGGCACTGTAAAAGTCGTAATTTAGAAAACTCTTAAAACGTTTTAAACGCATTAAATACTTTTTTTATGAATATTTATACCTTACAAATATCTATTACCTCAAATATCTAATTTCTATCTTAATATTTGATTTCGTAAATAAAAACATTTTTTAGAACATTTTTTGTGCATTTTCATGTTTTTTAAATTTCGAAATCTCTGCAACTTTTCTAAGAGAGCAATTATGTAATTAGCTACCATGCCAAATTTCATGTTTGTAACACTATAATACCTCAAAAATCGCAATTTAATACTTTTTGTTTCCGCAACACATTCTAATGGTTGGAGGCACCGACAAAAAATGCAACAGGGACTATTTTTAGAGAACTTTCATAACTTTTAAGTATCTACTACGCCAACTTTCTTCTTTCTACCTTTGAGAATTGTATAAATATCGTTATTTAGAAAGTTTTTTGACCGCTTTTTGCGCATTTTTGTTCCTTTTGAATTTCAATAACTTTTAAAAGTTGCTCACCACATTAACATCTTATCAATGAATAAAATTTTAAAATACCAAATACCAACTTTCTAACTCCTTCAGTATCACAAAAGTCGAAATTTAGGACACTTTTTGTTCCCTTCAACCTCCAGATGGTAGTGACACCATCATAAAATATAATCTACATATCAGAAAGGACTACTATCATCAAATTGCAACCATTACTTTGAATTCGATTTGGTATTTTATGAGACTGAACAAAAATCTTAATTTAGAACTTTTTTGCGCATGTAAACAAAATTGAAATTTAAAAGGGGTGGAAACTATTCTTAGATATCATTTACATCTTGTAAGTAACAATTACTCTAAATTTCTATTTTCTGATTCTTTTAGTATCTCAAAAGTCAAAGCTTATAACATTTTTTTGCTAATTCAACCTCCAGATGGAAGTGAAACTGGCATAAAATATAGCCTGTCTATGAGCGGCGACTGCCACCATCAATTTGCAGCCATTTATTTTTAAATCAAATTCTTATTTCATGAGATTACATTGAGATCGCAATTTAGAATGTTTGTAGAACGTTTTCAACACATTTCTCTTGCTTTTAAGGAGGTACAGAAAACAAAAAGCATAGCGTACTTAAAAAAGCATGTATTGCATTAAAAATGCCTCGGTTTTTCCTGCTTTAAATGACTGTTAAATCATGTTTCTATCTTAACTGGAAGAGAAAATATTACTTTCGCTTGACAAATTCTTGTTCTTGCCTTTCAAAATCTTGTTTTCCAATAATGGTTGCCATGCAAAGGCCTTCTTCGGAAAATAATTTTTTTTCATAATGTATTTTTCACTATTTCTCTTATTTAAATTGTTATAAATTAAGAACCGTTAAAGTTAAACAGAACTTGAAACATGTCTTTTTCATTTGTTTTACTTTAATTTTTATTCAGAAAATTTTTAAATGTATATATATATATATATACTTTTAAAAGTATGGTTTATTTTTAAATTTTTACTTTAAATATTTTTAAGTTTTTATTTAAATTACTATTTTTTAAAATGATGCATGAAAATTAAAACTTATTTTTTTAATCTTTACGTTTACGTCAATGAAAATAAAATTATATTCTACACATAATAATGATTTTAAATTACCCACTCTCTATAAAAAATTTAAATAAAAAATAGAAGTTTATCATTTATTTTGTTTAGAAATATTTTGGTTAACCATCATAAAATTTTTTAGAAATTTAACTTATGAATGAATATTATTTAAAAATAATTTCCCGCGTGCCGTAAAATTTTATTTTTCTTCTTTGAAAAAGTGTTTTTAGATTTCATTTAATCGTATAAATAAATTCAAAGAAAATATTCAAATTTCTGGGCCGTTCAGAGACACAAAACTCACGTTTTTCGAACATTTTTTACTCCTGAATACCTTAGGATTGGTGACATTAATATAAAATTTAGCCTATGTTGGAAAAGGAACTATCACCATCAATTAGTTACCATTAGTTTAGAAATCAGTTTGGTAGTTCCAGAAATTATCCTTACAAATAATCACACAAACTTTACCACTTTAAAATATATGCATAGATACGCATGAGACAACTAGTGGATACATTCCTATTTTCAAATATTTTATCTTCTCATTTGATTCATTTGAAAGTCGCTATAACCGCTTTTCTCTCAGGAATATAACTATCATTTGCATAATTTCGAAAATAGAAATGCTTCTACTTAATCACATTCAAAAATTTAAACACGCTTTTGTATAAATCAAAAAAAATTACAAAAACGAGATGAAGAATAAAACCTCTAGTGTATTCCGACTTAGAAATTTTATCTTCCGTTTTTAGTCATGAATAATGAATGAAAGATTTCTTTATAACTGTCTACAACTCACGTTACTCTGATTTAGTAATAATTTTTGATTAAATTTATGCAATGTATTTATCAAGGAAAAGTAGAAATCATTTGTGTCAGTATTACAAATATTCTTCTCTAAATGTCTGTTTTGTGAATAATTTATTAAAATTTTTCATTTCTAATTTTCCTCAGTTTTACTTTTTCTTTTAATCTGCGGTGAGAGCTTTTTTTCTTATTATTATTATAATAAATCAGCGTTCTTTTTCTTGTTTTGAAAGGGGCAATTTATTTTCGTTTAATATATAGTGTACAATAACAAGTTCTAAACTAAAATTTCCATTGGTGTAAAATCAAACTATGTATATTCAGGAAACGGTAAAAGTTTCTTAGACAAATACATGTTATTAAAATAATAATAATAATAGAGTGTTGTAATGCTGGTATGAAAAGATTTTAAACATTGATAATAGTGACAAATAAAAAAAAATTATATAACTTAGTGTATAATGGATTTATTGCTGTTCATACTGCCCCATTTTTTGCTCAAAATTCATTCTCATTTTCATACATTCAAATGTGAATGTACATTTAAATTACATATCGATTTACTGTAAATATTACTAATATATAAAATGTACTACTCATACATTTTGTTCAATAAATATTTTTCTAAAAATAATAAATGAAATTTTGATACTATTTCATATATATATATATACAGGGTGTTTCGCCACCAGACCGACAAACTTTGAGGGATGATAGTACACATGAAGACAAACATTATTAAATAGGAAACCATGGGGAGCAAACGGCTTCTGTAGGAGCTAGGGGCCATTAATATTTGGGGTCCAAAACTTCAAATGATGATTGAAAACGGAAAAAAAGGTCGATTCGTTTGCGGTTTTCACTAAAATCATTCATTATATTACGATTCCTTTAGAAAAATTTTTAAAGATTACTTTCAAAAATTATCGATAGAAGGCGCTTTAGACTTTAGAGTAACGAACAACTACTTTTTACCGTTATTTTCTGCATGGTGTTGAAATTATTCCAAAGTTTAGACTTAACTTAAATTTAAAGCCCAAAATCGAAAACATTGGGGTGGGTAACTTAGCGAAAATTGAACTGTGAACAGATTGGGAGATTTTAAGCGCTCATAAACATTAGACAAACTAATCGATTTTGCTGCGGTTTGCGTGAAAATAATTTCCTTGGTAATTATTTTATTCAAAATGTCGTACAGCTTTGGTGTCCTCATTTTTTGACAGAGGGCGCTTCCGACAAATATCCGATATTTCAATGGCATTACTCCTGGGTGTTTTACTACCAGACCAACTTACTTCCAGGAAGTGTTAGGGACACAAAGATGACTCGGAATCACATAGGAATGTAACGTTGAAAATGCCTTTTTTGCGAGTTAAGGTTAAAGGAAGGAGATAAGATAGCAACAGAAACAGCTGAGAAAGAGCAACACGTTAATGTGACAGAAAACAGTTTATTTAAAGGTTTTACCACAAAAGGATAGAAGTAGTCCGGCAAGTTTAACAGCGACGGTAGGTGGCGCTTCGGTTTCCTTGCTTTAGATGGCTCTAAACGGTAATGCATGTTAATAGCGTTCACTTTGAATTGATCATTCGTTAACCGACTCCAAAGGTAGCAGAATTAAGTATTTGAAAGATGAACAGCCCGATGGGACTCGTCCACATTTTACCAATGACGTTTGCCGACACTTTAAAGTAACATCTGGGCAACGGTGGATAGGTCGTGGTGGCCTGCCGGATCGCCGGACCTATCATGTATCGACTTCTTCTGCTGGGGTCAAATGAAAAGTTGGATGTATGAGACTCCCGTACCATGAGTTAAAGACCTCGCATCTGGTATTTCTGTAGCTTGCCAGAAAGCTATCAGAGGTGCCAGGAATCTTTCAAAGCGTGAGGAACTCCATGCGACGCAGCTGTCAAGCATGCGGAACTACTTCTGGTCGTAATTTCAAACACCTAATGTTGTAAAACATTTAAATAAACTGTTTTCTGTCACATTAATGTGTTGATCTTTCTCTGCTGTTTCTGTTGCCTTTTTTTCTCTGCTTCCTTTAACCGTAACTCGCAAAAGAGACATTTTCAACGTTACATTTCTCTGTAATTCCGAATCGTCTTTGCATCCCTAACACTTCCTGGAAGTATGGTGGTCTGGTAGTAAAACACCCATGAGTAATGCCATTGAAATTTCGGAGATGTGTCGGAAGCGCCCTATATCAAAAAATGAGGACACCAAAGCTGTACGTCGTTTTGAATAAAATAATTACCAAGGGAATGATCTACACGCAAACCGCAATAAAATCGATTTGTTTGTCCAATGTTTATGAGCGTTTAAAATATACTCCTTTGTTCACAGTTAAATTTTCGCTACTTGCCCGATCCGAATGTTTCCGATTTTGAACTTAAAATTTAAGTTAAATTCTAAACTTTAGAATAATTTCAACCCCATGCAGAAAATAACGGTAGAAAGTAGTTGTTCGTTACTCTAAAATCTAAAGCGCCCTCTATCGATAATTTTTGAAAGTAACCTTTAAATTTTTTTTTTTAAGAAATCGTAATATAAAGAATGATTTTAGTGAAAACCGCAAACGAATCGACCCTTTTTTTCCGTTTTCTATCATCGTTTAAAGTTGATACATGACTACTATATGTGACTCCACTGTCAGGTCACTGCGACTGCTGCTTTGTGACGAGTCACCAGATGACTTTACAGTGTCGTTTTATTGATACTCTCGTGTGACTGTTATTTAGAGGCTCAATTTCAAAGTCATTGTAAATGTTGCATTATGATAAATCACCAAATAATGTCCTATTAAGGTCACATGGTGAGTTTTCACCATTTTTCACAGTGATTACTTCACAGTACGGTCTCTGTTATCATTTGACAATGTATTGTGACAGAAAGTCACCATGTGACTTTAACGTGTCATTATTTGGTTATTTATAATAATGCAACATTCACAATGACTTTGAAATTGAGCCTCCAAATGACAGTCACATGAGAATCTCAATAAAACGACACTGTAAAGTCACCTGGTGACTCGTCACAATGCAACAGTCACAGTGACCTTACAGTGGAGTCACATATAGTAGTCATTTGAGACTCATAAATGAGACGCATGGAATTTCCTATTTTTTTCGCCGAAGTGATTGTGACTCTTGTGACCATGTGTGACCTGAATGAGATGTTATATGGACTAGCTGTTATGCAGGGATAGTAATTATTCGAATTATATTACTTCCTGTTGAATATTTGCGTGAAAATTATCGCTTGAAAATTCCTTCATTCTTAAATTTTGCACACCAGTGTATATATATTATATATTAACTTCATATATTAATTTACAGTATCAGTTTAGAAATCTATTTAATTTCAAGATAATTTGATTTGAATCTTGATCAGTTTGGTCAAGCTTATTTTACTGGAAAATGGGAAAATACACAATTTAACTTTCTGCTGATCAAGTATTTCATTAATTTTTTACATACACGTGGTACAAATTATTTGAACTACAAAATAACTATGCTTTCCTTCCTCTCATTTTATTTTCCAACGTGTGACACTACAACTAGAATTTGTATATGCATATGCAAACATAAGTTAAAACAACCTTTTGAACATGTAATAAGAAGCTAAAAATAGCTAAAATTTATTATTTAACCATGTGAAGTTTTTCTAGTGGCGGTGGAAAAATATCTGAAATTTTGCAGTTGACTTCCCACTGGTTGTATTTTATTAGAAAATTGCGTGGCTGACTTTTGAGGCTAAATCAACGACTCGAGATTTATTTATTTTCACGAGTACAAAAGATTTATGTTCATTACAGCTAAAGAGAAAAATCCGAACACTTTCAGAAAACGGGTATTATATGCTTCCTATTTTTTTTTTCGTGAACTGAATATAAAATCATTCGAAGGTAAGTTAGTATATTGACTTCGTTCAGGTATGTAAATGAAAAGTTTATTATGAAATGAAAGGAAAAGATTGATTATTCATAGTTAACCCTTCGGATTCCGGTGCCACTTGCACAAATTTTATTCGATTTGCTCCACTTTTTTAAAAGAACTTTTCTTGAAGCAGATAACTAAAAACATTCTCTGATTAAATAAGGAAAATTTTATTTTCCTTTATTACTGGTGTCAAAAACAAATTTTGGAAGGAAAGATGATGTCTCCGGCGTGGAGACAACAGAGTGCCAAATGTTAATATATAATTGTTAATATATAAGTGTGAATTATATTAAAAATTGTATATTACATCTAGATAATTTATTCATTATCAATGATAATGTAATTACTATCCATTTATTAAGATTGATTACATTAACATGGTTGATATAATATGTATCAAACATTTTAAAACTATACATGTGTTATTACATTTTTGTCACAAAAAAACCTCAATGAAGGTAAATGCATAATAAACTTCAACACTTTAATATTTCTTTACCCAGCCATCACCACAACTTCTCAAACCCAACCACAAAAATATCATTTATTAAATAAAGATTAGTTTTTTGATCCCGAATGAATGAATGTAATAAAAAAGAGAAAATATATATGCTTTAAATAAGGTTGACGCTTGTTATTTTTTGCTTACACGAATTCGCTGAAATATCAAATTCGTCGTAGTCCACCAATGAATTTTAATTTTAATTTTACATTTTTGTGCATTAAAACGATAAATCACAGTAAAAAATAAAAATATGTGGCAGGTCAAGGCGTTAGAAAAAAAAATAGATATTCAGTCGTATTGATATTTTCAAAGTTTGTATAACAGTGTATGTGGTAACAAATTTTAAAAATATTTAACGAGAGAAAGTTCCAAATTATCCTTACAATTTTGATCCTCTGTAAGGCAATGTTGGTAATGGGGCACTATGTGTATCGTTGATGTCGATAACCACAACTCCATGGTGTACAAACGGATTTCATTGGACTGCATTAGAAATGTTGTTGAAAACGGTGAATTTTAATTCTAATTTCACATTTCTGTGGCATTGAAACGATAAATCATATTAAAAAATGTGGCAGGTCCAGCCGCGAGAAAAAAAAATAAATAGGCAATCGATATTTTCAAAGCTTGTATGGGTGATTCTCAAAATAGGTGACAATTTCAAAAGTGAAATCTTAAAAAAGATACTTTTACCAAAATTTCTGAAAAAAATAGGTGTTGTTAATGTAGTATTAGGTATACTTTACATGTAGTCAGTAGAGCTAAATATTTAAAAATTAACTTAAAAAAATAATTAGTATTTTTTGAGCCATGCTAATGACAAAACAAATTGCATGGAATAAATATATTAAGAAATTTTTATTTTCTTCCTGTTTAAATATTTTTTCTATATTTATTAGCCTTCCTTTTCAGTAAATGGTTTCCATTTTTACATATATACATATAAGAAGAATAAAAACATTTCCAAAGAACAAACTTTGTTTACATGAGCAACATTCTGACGCTAACAATGTAAGAAGCTGTCTTAGTGATTTTCTGACAGATTTAATGCATATTTTAGGGATAATAAATGTAATACTTAAATTTATAAGAAAAATTAAACTTTATAAAAGATACAATTTAAGCAATGGTTACATTTATGCACATAGGAGTCTTTAGCATGGACAGAAAAACCATGCTAATGACACTGATATTTGTCAATGCTAATGACAAATTTTAAATTATATAAGATTATGAGCCATAATATAATCACAATGCAATAGTCCTTTATGGGGCTTTTTAAAACACAAAAGTTCTATGCAAATAAGTAAAATAAAAATTTTAATTATAAAATAAACATGAAAATTATTATCCATTTTAATGACATACAATTGATGTACGCCCCTAATATTCGACTTCTATTCTTAAAATACAATACATGCTTCTATTTTTCAGCTGGGATAAAATGGCTACTTGTTGCCATGGAGAAACTTTATATTTTCAAACTATTGTCATATGTGAAAATGAAATTTTGATTAATAACCAGCTGTTACAGTATGACCTTGTTTTGAAAACAGAATATGGAGGACAAACTTTAATTCTTTTTTTACATACTATAATTTTATTTTTAGAAAGAAATTTATTGGATAAATCCTCTCCTTGATTAATTTAAAGAAAAAATAACATTTTTTTCATTTTATAAACATGATAATTAACTCTTGAAAAAGCTAGTATATACAAGGCACAGCTGCTGTGGACATCCATGCTAATGACATTTTGAACATTTATTCTGTTATTTTAAGGTGTTTTTAACTAAAAAGTGAGTAATTCTTGAGTGCAAATAATGAATAATAAATAGACAAACATATCTAAATATAAAAACTTGACAGAAAACCTCTCAATTTTTTTTTGTATGCCGAAAGACATAAATTGTCCCCTATTTTGAGAATCACCCGTATAACAGTATATATGATGACGAATTTTAAAAATATTTAAATACAGAAAGTTTCAACTTCATCTGTACAATTTTGATCCTGTATAAGGCAATGTAGATAGTGAAGTAGGATGTGTATCGTTATGGGCGCTAACCATAACTCAGTGGAGGAGGTACAAACGGATTTCATTTGACTACATTAGAAATGCTGTTGAACACATTATTTATCCTCATGACTTGGCTGGCCAGCACCTTTTTTGCCATTGATACACTGACGTCGGAGATTTAAGATCACGCCCGTTAATTGTTCAGAAAACTTTTTAAGGTGAGTTGGTTAATTGACATGTCTCTGTGCTCTATTAACTATGCCACTCGAAGTGCTTTTCCTGCCTCTAGTGAACTACACTTTCAGTACAAAAAAACTCTAAGGGTGGCTTCAAATACATATAAAGGCCAAATTCGGTATGTTGTTTTATTTATGTTTCAGTGAGGGTCAAATTTGTAAATAAAATTGTTCCTATTATTAATTATGTATACCTATTATGTACCCCATTAATATCCTATGTAAGAATAGAATAGAAAACCGGAAAAAGGATATTAGTATTATCCTGCCAGTTACAGAGCTGCATTTGAATACTACATTTCTCCCCCTTCATTCTTTTACCCTATATTAATAACAAACTTTAATATATAAGAATTTTTTTAAAATATGAAATATTCATTGTGCTTAATTACTGAACGTTTTACACTTTATGGTGATAGCTTAATATTTTATTAAATGTGCATATAATAAAATTGTACATATAACATTAAATAACTTTTTCATACTTTATAAAACTTTCATTCTTATTTAAAGTAATGAAAGTTACGCACAAACTTTTTAAATGTTAGTATTTCATTGAAATGTTTTAATTTAATACGCTTTTGATTCTTCATGAAATTTTGCCATAAAGTTTACTAATGGTCATGTTGTGCCTAAGATTTAGGATTTAAGTATCACGTTAAGAGAGGATAACACTTTCTAACTTGGGGATTTCTTAGCATTCACAAAGTTTTAAACCGTATACATTAAAATCTTATATTTGAAGATCGTTTCGCATTGTATAAATGTTGATAAAATCTTTTTAGCAAGAATATGTATATTCCAAATTTTAAAGTGTAAATTCTATAAGAAATTACACTGAAATTTATATTATTGTTAAAAGAACTATATACTTCTAAAAAACTATGTATATTTCCCAAAAGTACACTAAAAGATGCACTACTATTTTGTTTAATATTATCAGATAAAACTAATTCTAGAAACTCATCTACAATGTTAAAAGTAATGGTATTATAGAAAATGAAATTGAAAATGATACTTTTTTTTCTCTATTAAGCTATAAAATTATAAAACATAATCTGCATTATTTTTTATCGTTTTAAAAGAGTTTAATTTTAAATTTTGTCAAAATATTCCGCTGAAAGGGTCATTTTAATAACTTGTCAGTGAGTATCTTTTTCTGGCGATATTTTTGGATTTTTCTTGTTTTGGCTAATTTCTGATAGCATCCTTTCATATATAAAACTTAATATTTATTAATAGATATTCTATTAATTGCGTTAAGCATATCTGAAATAAACACCTACTATTAATATTAAATATTTTAAGTGACATATATATATATATATGTATGTATAACAAAAAAATTATCTTCTTTTGGCTTAAACATACTTCTTTATATTAAAAAAGGTCAAAACGCTTTATCTAAACTATATTTTACACGCTTTCTCTTAACTTAAATTTTCGTATAAAGTTATTTTATTTAACAGTCATTCGTTTTATGCAGAAAAATACAAGTTTTCGTATCTAAAGAATAATTTCTATGAACTCTAGATTTATATGAGTTTGAGAATTCAATATATATTAATAACTTTCATGCAGCTTTATCTTTCAAATGTTATCTAACAAGCTTTAAATTAAATTAGACTTAATAAAATTACAATTTCATATTTAAGTACATACTCTAATAAATATACATTCAAAGAAAAGTTCAACATATAAAAATGTAGAATTAGTTTTACACATCTTAAGATATGCTTCAAAAAGTTCAAACATACTGTACAAAAGAACTTTTCATAAACAAATAATGGCAAATATAAGGTCTACCATAAAACACTATAATTGTTTCACGATTTTTTTAAAGTAGAAAAATTGAGAAAAGGTTTAGTGCCTTCATTTCCAAGTACTTTCAAACTAGTTATCTTCAACTTGACAATTTAATGAAGCTGATAATTGGAAATATTTAATACTATAGTTTAAAAGTTCTTACAGTTTTCACATGTTTAATCAGATTCAATAAAATCTATGACATACATGTGTATATATTTATGTATTTGTATATTATGTATATATTATGTATTTGTGTATATATATATATATATATATATATATATATATATATATGTACAGCGAAGTATACCATTCTAACACTTGATATGTAAAGAGATTAGACAGAAATAAATTGTATAAGATACATTCATTTATGAGACATGGAACGTTAAAAGATTTTATGACAAACAGAAGCATTGAAAGCATCAAGAAAAAAAATTAAGGGCTGGGCTTTTTTTCCAAAAGAAAAAAATCAGAAACATGGAGTGCTTTACATTCTGTACATTATAGGACTTTTATATTAACGAAATTTTCAGCGTAACGAAATTAATCGGTGGTTCGCAAAAACTTGAAAAAAAGATTCTATCAGCGACTTTCAAGTGATAAGTCCATTGAATTATTATTAAATGTAGATATATATATATAAACAGAAAAGTTTTAAAAGTGCATCTATATACTTAATACCGAAGTATACAGCCTTCATCTTCCTATCAATAGCAAAAGAAAAGAAAAATATGCGCTTTAAGATACTTTATCGTAGGAAGGAAGAAACATCTCCTAAATCATGCTGTCAAATTCAAGATATTGAAACGAATTGAAATAGTTTCCATGAATGTTCAACGGTTTTAAATCTTTAGCCGCTTCTTCCGCCTCATTTTTCATTCTGCGAATGTCACTCGCTTCGTGACAGCAGTTAAACTGTACCACGTAAGAAAGAGAACATCATACAGTGCAAGAAACGAGCATTCTGTTGTACAAATCCTTTTCTTTATTTTTTATCTAAAAAAAATAAAAATCTTTCCCTCTTGTTATTTATTTCACAGAAGAAATGATTTATTTCTATAAATCGCTATAAAGAAAGTTGAGTTTTTGAAAATCTATAAGTATTTTTTAAATAATATTCAGAATTTAATGTAATTTGAATTGTAGATAATTTAAAATGATTCTGAATTTTAATGTATTCCCGTTTGAGATTATCTGTGAAAATTGTACATTAGACGTAATGTTGGAAATGTCCTATTTTTTTTAGTTAAGCATTATTTATTAACTATATATATATATATTTACAATGTTATCTGAATAGTTATTTAATATGTATTTGTATGAACTTAGAAAAGCGTAGAAATGAAAATACATTTATTCACTTAGTAACTACATTAGTTCACAATTTTTTACAGTAAAGTTGTTCTTGTAAACATTTTAAGTGAAATTATATAACAGTTATAGATATTTACTTATATGTAGTTTAATTTTTCCTATAAATCATTGTATCATTTTATTTATTATTTTTTAACTAAATTAAGCTGAGGTTAATATATTTTTTTCAGATAATAATGTTATTTTTTACAATAAAATATAGCTCATCTGAAGTGAGGAGTAAATATTTCTTTTTCAATAACTCATTTTCAAAATTGTGTACTTCGGTATTAAATAAATATATGTATATATATATATATATTACACAATAAAAAAATAAAGTAAACAAACTTTGAGTTTCTACATTGAAATTAAACTCAGAATTGGTAAAATGATTCTTTTATTAAAATCATGGTAATACTTCGTGAATAATTTTAAAATAAAAATTTTTAGATAAAATTAAATGTTGTAAGTTTTACGAATGACTTGCACTTAACAACTTGAATGATTTTCTCAGTCGGATAACAAATAAAGACGAAAGAAGAACAAAGCATAAAATAGAAGAAAAGACAGGGTTATTCAAAATATATTCATTCTTTTTCAATTTGTTGACGGTCTCCTTGGAGATTTCGGAAAAAAATATTCTAAGAAATATATGACCTGTATACTATTTTGTTTACACACCTGGAATTTCCTCATGTATTCTTCTAGCTATTTAACAAAATCTGAAAAATCTCAAGATTTTCACATTAATATGATTGGGCTGTGTGTGTGTATATGTAGTTGTAAAGCAGGTGGGCTGATAAGGGCTATTTTTCGCCAATCACGTACCCGAAAAAAAAAGTTTCGAATTTCGATAATTGTTCAGTAGTTTTGCATAATTAAATATATGTATTTTTGTTTGGTATAAACTTTACATGATAAATAAAATAGTAAGTCATGGAAATTATAGCCTGAAAATAGAGTGTTTTGGCTTTTTTTAATATTTTTGTTGTTTTTGTGTCTTCGAGTAATGTTTTTTAAGAAGTGCTCGATGAACCCAATCAATTTTGACATGCAATGATACTAGATCTTATAAGCTTTCACAGGCGAACTATTTTATTTTGGTTCTGTGTGCGCTTCTACCTTTGAAGGAACAAAAATGTATCAAGCGGGAGAGTCAAACGCACTGTTATCGGAGCGTGTTCAAATTTGTTTTTCCGTACTCAAAAAATACTTATGTTGTTAAGAGGTTAATGGTTTTATCTGAAACTATTTTTGTAAATATTTAATAAAGAAATTACTAATAAATAATGCTTGTATGTCAGTGTCATTAAAGTAAAGTCTGGCGGAAATTTTTTCATACCTGTTTTAATAAAAAAGTTATATCGATACTTAGATATTCAAAAAGCTGCAATCTACAGAGTGGTTCTAAGTAGTATAAAATGCTACTATAAAATACTATACTATAGTATTATAAAATGCTCTAAATGTATATAGTATTTATTACAAGATTTTCAGTCTCGGAATACTTCTATTTCTACTTCTTTTGTAACAATAAGATATTATTCGTCAACAATTACTACCGACGAGACCACAAATAAGAAACCTAATATAAATTTATCAGTACCTTATTGTAAGTACGCTAACACTTGTTGTATAATATGTAAAGGTAAGATCCTCCTCGTTATTTTAGCAAAATCTATTGAAACTCAAGCATTTATAGAAACTAGAATCTATATTTCGTCAGAATTACGATGCTGTAAAACTCGTATTTATTGATCGGATTTCAGTAAATTGCTTATGCAAGATTTATGCTCTGTAAGTGAGAATACTCGATGTATGAAATACATATTGAAAGCATTTAAACAATATCAGAAATTTACAAAGCAGATGACCTCGATTTTGATACACCTGGACACTTTTCCGAAATCAATTATTATACTCGCATGGGTACATCTATCATTTTAGATATATCTTTAAGTTCAAAATGCGTTCCTCAAAAAAAAGGTAATATCATGCTTATTTTGAGTTTTATTTCTAATTGGTATCTCTAATGGTGTTCTGTCCACATTATTCAATATAAGAAAATTTAATATTTTCAGTAAAATATGCAAACCAGACATTGATAAGAAATTTGTCCCACAACAAATTGGATTGGAACCCATCACCGGAAAACAGATTACTGACAAATATACGAGGCCTTTAGCAGGAAGATTATTTATTCAGGATAATAACAATGGTACTGTGATGATTATATTCGATAATACGTACATTTATATCCAGAAGAGTGCGAAATGGTCCTTTCAGAGAAATTCATTCTGGTTATACAAAGTAAGACCTTTCGTTCAGCGTATTGTATTTGCCACTACTTCAAATTATACACTGCTCAAAACAATTAAAGGATATTTGAAGTTTTATATAAAATAAAGATATAAACGAATTTTTTTTGCCGAAAATAAAAGAAAAGAATCACAAATGCAAATTTTTCTGGTTTACAATCTGTGGAGTATGCAAATTTTGAGTTCGACATCAGAAATGTCGCTTCAGCGGCAGCGAATGAAATTTGACTTTCAACTGGATAAAAGAGAATGAAGACAAGGATGATCGGCATTCAGTGATTGCTTTGTTTTGATGAGTACGATGTCTCAGCGAAGTCATTTGACAGATTCAGAAGCTTGGAGAATTGTTGGTAAGTTAGAAGGGGGCCAAACTCAAGCCGAAGTAGCGCAAGCCAATGGAGTGTCACAAAGGTCCATTTCCAGGATCTGGAACCGTTTTTTGGAGAGTGGATGCGAAGACCAGGGCAAGGTCGTAGACGGGCAACAACGCCCAATGAAGATCGGTATTTAGCGCTAACAGCTGGGAGACACCGAAACATGAACGCTACTCTTCTCCAACAACACCTTCGCTCGGCTACAGGCACCACGATTTAAACTCAGACTGTCCGAAACCGGCTCCATGCTGTAGGTCTGTATGCTCGCCGACCGATGGTATGTGTTAGATTAACATCAAGGCATCGTCGCGACCGCAGGGAGTGGGCAACCAAGCATGTCAACTGGAGGAGAAATGAATGGATCAATATTCTGTTTTCTGAAGAGTCCCGTTTTTCTGTGCATCCGGATAATAGGCGTATTTTCATCTGGAGGGACCGTGGCAGTAGGAATAATCCTGCGTTCGTGCACGAAAGTGTCAGATTTGGCGGTGGAGGAGTGTTGGTGTATCTCCATTGACGGGCGCACTGACCTCTACGCCATTCGAGATGGAGCTCTGCCTGGTCGCCGATATACGGATGAGATCCTCAGACCTCAATCAAGGAGGAAAATTATCTGAATCATACTGCCAAAAGTGTCTGAAACTGTATGATTATATTTTCTGTTATTGATTATTACCGATCTTCCATATATTGAAATAAAAGTCTTAATAAGCTCCATTCATTGTAATCTTGCATTTAGTGTTATATTTACTATTGATTTTTTGGATTAAAACTAAGAACAATAGTGTTTATGTTCATTAATATGCATCATTTTTACTAATATATATATATTATTTTCCCATCAATTATTAAACTTTCATCCAAGATATTATTATTTTCTTATTTGTTATGAGGTATACAAATAAAAAAAATGTCTGTCACATCTAGTGGCTGATTGGCGAAAAATGGCCCTATGAGCCCACCTCCTTTTTATAAACGCTGAATGTTGTAAAAAAGTAAACGTATTAGATTATTAGTAATTCTCTTCGATTGTTTAATATTGTAATTAGTACAGCTATATTCTAGGTAGAAAATTACAAGGACATTTAGATGCTATTTTTAACGGATTGATACTAAGAATAAATTATATTAATAGTCATATATTATTATTTTTAAGAATAACCTATGATTAATTACTTTTATATTTCCCAGATTTTTAGCTGACTTCATTAATTTTCACCACAGACTCATTCATTAAAAAAAAGCTTACTCAAGTCACATTCTTGTATGAAAATCATTAATTAGTTGTAGCAAATTAAGACTGTTTAAGGTACAATGATCATTTTAAAAGATCATAAGTCATGACACTTTGAGATTAGATTCTTGCAAACAATACAAAATATTTTAACTTCTTATCTATTGGGATACACCATAAGATAAACAAGAAACAATTAATCGTGCGTCAAGCATAGATTATGAAGCATTTTCCAAAATATTCAGAAAAAAGCTACAGAACTGCACCGTTAAAAAAAATAATACTGACATTTCACATAATTATCCGATTTTTTAGCAGTTCTGTATGATGCAGAGATTTTATCCATTAATGCACGCATTCAAAATTTAGTTCATTTAGGAGATACCTATTTCAGTTGAATATTTCCTTTCAGCAATTTTCTCTAATAAGAAGAATGTTATGCAAATACTTTTGTGAAGCCTTATGTATGAGATATAGAATTTATATATGAAGAGTAATATGAAAAAGAAACTAATTAGATTTAAAAGCACATACAGAATTTTAAAACGCATTCTCCAATAATTATTAAGCCAAGAGCGTACTGTAACCTATTTCTTTTGTGTATCCTTATAAACTAATGAAAATGTTATAAATGCTCTGTTTTAACGTTATCGTAGTGAAATTCAGTGGTTTATGTAAGTTTCCCTGTAAATGTGCCATTAATTTTACATATTTCATATGAAATAAAATGCTTTGGTGATTTTAAATAATCTTTTTCGATTATATGAAAATCCGTGTACATCTACGGGAGTTAGAGAGTAGACAGATAAACAGAGATATCGATTATATAAGCACTTTTCAACTTCATTTGGAAAGAACTAAAAAACTATTACTAAAAACTATTTTCTTTTTGTGTTTATACTAGTCTTATGTTTTAAAAAATAGGGTCCTCTTGAATATTTTCAGTTATACACTGTAAAACATTTGTGGAAACGTTACTCCATACAATTGGTGTAAAAATGGTGGCAAATGCTGCCTCCAATTTCATGGAGTAATTGTTTTCACATATGCAATGGTGTAATTTAAACATATATTACTGGTGTAACATGACAATGCTACACCGGTTTTAGCGGTTAAAATACTCCATAAAATTGGAGGTAGCAATGCTGCCATAAATTTTACGGAGTAACGTTTCCACAAATGTTTCTCAGTGTATGTTAGCTACAAATATTAAAAAGTAATAACTTTATTAAATGAAAACTTTACGTTTTAATTAATGACTACATTTCGTGACATATCACAAATATTAAGACACTGAAAACTTATAGTATTTTTAATTGTTACTTAGCTTAATTATAATGTTTTTACAGACATATATTGACTAAATTTAGATGTTACTTTGCATAATTCATTCTTATCTGTGTGTTGCGACAAAGTTCTTTTTCTTTGCTGCATTTTTGATTAGATTTAATTAATTTCTTTTAAAATTCTATTTCCTTTAAGTTACTATTTGCTATTTCATTGTGATTTTTTTGTTCACAAATCATTCTTTTGCTTTTAATGATTCTTGAGTTCAGTAATTCAATTGCTTAAAGGAAACATGATTTTATTTAAAAGATCATAATTCATGACACTTCCACATAATAACACAATATTAAAAAAAAAAAATACGTGAGGCACTCGGGGACTGCCGCGTTAAAGCTATTGCATATCATTTTTTATCAACTTATGCAATTATAATTATTTATTTATTTTTTATTTATGCAGGGTTTTTTTTTGTCTTTGACATTAATTCAAGTTACACTTTTTGAGCGTGATGACCGATAACATTTTTTTTCTTTTATTGAATAAATGAGAAGTTAATATCGTTTAAAATATTTTTGTTATCTTACAATACATGTAGGTTAATCAGGAATTTTTATCATTGAAGATAAACGTTTATGGTAGCTGAAATATAAAACATAAGTTTCAGATTTGATATTCTCAAAATATCTGAAAAATACCGCTTTAATGTCTGCCGAAGTCAACCGAAGGATACCGTGCCGAAGTCTGTCAAACTGAAGCGACATTGGCCGGAGTGTTAGGTTTTTTTTTCTCATTACGGAATTTCTAAATTCTTTCGCCGTTCTCAAAGCCCGCGATAAAAGCTATGCAATACCTTAATAAATTACCAAACAAAATTTGGCCGCACTACGAAAATTAGATCGCGAGTTATAAGCATTTTAAATTTTTCGACCCTCACCATGGGGGATCTTCTGGCACCAAAAATTAACACTGTCTCATAATAAATTATCAAAAAAATTTGGCCGCGCTACGAAAATTGATCGCGAGTTATAAACATTTAGAAATTTTCGACCCACACTGTCTCATAGTAAATTACCAAACAAAATTTGGCCGCGCTACGAAAATTAGATCGCGAGTTATAAGCATTTTAATTTTTTCGACCTCACCGTGGGGGGGGGGGGGGGCTTCTGTAACCAAAAATTAACACTGTCTCAATATAAATTACCAAACAAAAATTGGCCGCGCTACGAAAATTGATCGCGAGTTTCAAACATTTTAAATTTTTCGACCCTCACCATGGGGGGGGGGGGGCTCCTTTCACCAAAAATTAACACTCTCTCATAATAAATCACTAAACAAAATTTGGCCGCACTACGAAAATTAGATCGCGAGTTATAAGCATTTAAAATTTTTCGACCCTCACCGTGGGGGGGGGCTCCTGTCACCAAAAATTAAAACTGTCTCATAATAAATTACCAAACAAAATATGGCCGCGCTACGAAAGTTAGACCGCGAGTTATAGGCATTTTAAATGTTTCGACCCTCACTATGGGGGGGAGGGTCTCCTGTCATCAAAAATTAACACACTCTCATAATAAATCACCAAACAAAATTTGGCCGCGCTACGAAAATTAGATCGCGAGTTATAAGCATTTTAAATTTTTCGACCGTCACCGTGGGGGGGGGGGGGGGTCTTCTGTCACCAAAAGTAACACTGTCTCATAATAAATTACCAAACAAAATTTGGCCGCACTACGAAAATTAGATCGCGAGTTATAAGCATTTTAAATTTTTCGACCCTCCCCATGGGGGATCTCCTGTCACGAAAAATTAACACTGTCTCATATTAAATTACCAAACAAAATTTGGCCGCACTACGAAAATTAGATCGCGAGTTATAAGCATTTTAAATTTTTCGACCCTCCCCATGGGGGGATCTCCTGTTACAAAAATTAACACTGTTTTATATTAAATTACCAAACAAAATTTCGCCGCGCTACGAAAATTGATCGCGAGTTATAAGCATTTTAAATTTTTCGACCCTCACCTTGGGGGGGTCTCCTGTCACCAAAAATAATACTGTCTCATAATAAATTATCAAACAAAATTTGGCCGCACCATGAAAATTAGATCGCGAGTTATAAGCATTTTAAATTTTTCGAAACTCACCATGAGGGTCTCCTGACACAAAAAGTAACACTGTCTCATAATAAATTACCAAACAAAATTTGGCCGCACTACGAAAATTAGATCGCGCGTTATAAGCATTTTAAATTTTTCGACCCTTCCCATGGGAGATCTCCTGTCACCAAAAATTACCACTGTATCATATTAAATTACCAAACAAAATTTTGCCGCTCTACGAAAATTGATCGCGAGTTATAAGCATTTTAAATTTTTTGGCCCTCACCGTGGGGGGGTCTCCTGTCACCAAAAATTAACACTCTCTCATAATAAATTACCAAACAAAATTTGACCGCGATACGAAAAGTAGATCACGAGTTATAAACATTTAAAATTTTTCGGCCCTCACCGTGGGGGGGATCTCCTGTCACCAAAAATTAACACTGTCCATAATAAATCATCAAACAAAATTTGGCCGCGCTACGAAAATTAGATCGCGAATTATAAGCATTTTAACTTTTTCGACCTTCACCTTGGGGGATCTCCAATCATCAAAAGTAACACTGTCTCATAATAAATTATCAAACAAAATTTGGCCGCGATACGAAAATTAGATCGCGAGTTATAAGCATTTTAAATTTTTCGACCCTCACCGTGGAGGGTCTCCTGTCACCAAAAGTAACACTGTCTCATAATAAATTACCAAACAAAATTTAGCCGCACTACGAAAATTAGATCGCGAGGTATAAGCATTTTAAATTTTTCGACCCTCCCCATGGGGGATCTCCTGTCACCAAAAATTAACACTGTCTCATAATAAATTACCAAACAAAATTTTGCCGTGCTACGAAAATTGATCGCGAGTTATAAGCATTTTAAATTTTTCGACCCTCACCGTGAGGGGTCTCCTGTCACCAAAAATTAACATTGTTTCATAATAAATCACCAAACAAAATTTGCCCGCGCTACGAAAATTAGATGGCGAGTTATAAGCATTTGAAATTTTTCGACCCTCACCGTGGGGGAACTCCTGTCACCAAAAACTAACACTGTCGCATAATAAATTACAAAACAAAATTTGGCCGCGATACGAAAAGTAGATCGCGAGTTATAAGCATTTTAACTTTTTCGACCCTCACCATGGGGGGGTCTCCTCTCACCAAAAATTAACATTAATTCATAATAAATCACCAAACAAAATTTGCCCGCGCTACGAAAATTAGATCTCTAGTTATAAGGATTTTAAATTTTTCGACCCTCAACGTGGGGGGTCACCTGTCACCAAAAGTAACACTGTCTCATAATAAATTACCAAACAAACTTTGGCAGCGCTACGAAAATTAGATATCGAGTTATAAGCATTTTAAGTTTTTCGATCCTCTCCATTGGGCGGGTCTCCCAACATCAAAAGCTACATTATCCTACCGTGTTTTATTTTAAGACGATTCTTTTCTATATACATTTTATCAGGAATTTTTATTATTGAAACCATAGATTTATAGTAACTGAAATAAGAAATATAATTTTGAGACTTGATATCCTCTAAATATCTGAAAAACACTGCGTCAATGTCTGCCGAAGTATACCGAAGGATACCATGCCGAAGTCTGCCGAACTGAAGCCGAGTGTTAGGTTTTTTCGTTACGGATGTGTTAGGATTTTTCTCGTTACGGAATTTTTGGATTCGGTCGCCGTGCTCAAAGCCCGCGATAAAAGCTATGCAATAGCTTAAAAAAAAGTAAAACACATTTCTTTTGTTTTAAAATGAGATGAGACGAAAAAAATTAAATAATCTTAAATAATAGTCAGCATTATTTATTATTTTATATCTGTTCAACTGCCAGTTTTTTTCTAAAGCCGTGAAAATATAACGGTTCAGTTTGCATTTTTATCGTTTAATAAACGTAGTCATAATAATGTTATTATTACAGAATACATGCTTCCTTTTTAATATGTATACGATTTGCTTATCTTCCCATCGCCATCTATGTGCCGTCTGGACATGATCTTTTAAATGTACTTTATTACCAAGTATGTTGCATGTTATTTAAATTTACATTGGTAAGTTCATTTTTAAAACTTTAATGGACAGCATTTATAGCTCTTTAACAGGATCAATCAAAAAATCCTTTATATTAAGATCATTAGTAAAAATCGCTCGCGGTATTTTCAGTGATTTTACAATATTCAAAAAACACTGATTTTTTTTATACTTTAATTAATTGACCTAAAGAAGAGCGCTGCGTAAAATGTAGTTGTGAAAACATTCATAAATCATTTATGAAGGCCATCCAACTGATTTTGGTTACAAAATTTTCTACGGGAAAAATACATTCACAACGTATTTTTTAAATTTACTTTATTTACAACAATAAAAATTAACGCATTAGATATTTTTTAAGTTAGAACTATAAGATGCACATTCTAAAAATCGCAGGAATAATAATCCCAGTAGGCTAGCTTATATCATTTCAAAATAATGTCTTTTAGATAATCATAATCAATAATTTCAGTCTGCTTACTATATAATTATATTAATCACATTTAGGGGCTTTATATTACTCATATGGGTTCCCAGATGGGCACCCATTAGATAAGTTTTATTTATTTATTTATTTAATTATTTCAATACTTGTTTGTGCCAGTTTTCTTTTGTATATAGTTAAATATAAACTGACATTTCTAAAATTATATATGTATTTTTAGCATTCTAAATAATTCATATAACTTGCCTTTTTTTTTATTCTTGGACTCCTGTCGATACCCTTGAACTTTTTTGTATTGATATTTTTTGAGCCTCGAACTTTCTTTTACGATTTTTTGTTCTAATTTTATCTTGCATTTCCCTTCTTCCATTTGAAGTTTCTTCTCTTTGGTGGCAATTTGAGATAGTTCCGCCTCCGCTTTAACTTAAAGCTTGCCTCTTCTTTCGCTACTTCTGTTTTCTGATTCCTCACACCCATAATTACTTCCAAGCGATCTTTTATGAATCGTATTCATATGAATTTTAAATCAGCTGCGTAATATCATATTCCTCACACAAATCTAGGATATTCACATCTACAATTAAAACTATCCCATGTAAGCCATGGTGGAGTAATATGTGTACAAATGTAATGGAGTAATGTGTGGTTGCAAATTTTTAGCTTATGAAATTATAATTTTGTTTGGTGTAAATACAAAGGAATTATGTTGTGATTTCATATAAAGGCTAACTAAGACTGCTTTAAGACTACATTTGTACAATCACATTTCTTTAACATTTATCCAATTACTTCTTAAAACTTGAAGAAAACTTTTTACATTTTTGTTATTATCTTATATGAAAAATAAATAAATTTTGTTTCACAGAATTTTCTGTGACAGCAATTTATTTGCTTTCCTGAAAATAAGAATTATTTCATTACAATAAATTATAAAAAATGACATTTTAAAATTACTATGATTTATCTAAATAGTGTACGGTATTGTTGATTTCGCTGTAAAAAAAATCCGTTAAATTTAGGACAAAAACCGCTGGCAACAATGTTGTCAGCAGTTTTCGGCATAAAAATTGCTGTAAAACTAGATGTACTTTTTTTTATTACATCTAATTTTACTGCAATTTAACAATGCTGCCAGCAGTGTTTGCCTTAAAATTAACTTTTTTTTTTTCATTTTTTTTTATTTAAAGGGAACTTGAGATAAAATATTTCAATTTTTAGTCTTTCATTCCTTCAAAAATGTTCAGCATTCATTTGGAAAAAATAGGGCTTATTTATTTTGAGTTAATACTATTTGAAAAGTGAATTAATGTTTTCATAAAAGAAAACTTTATTATTTTTTTACATAGGTTGTGTTACTAACCCGGTAATTCTCCATCAACCTCAACCTCGAATTTCGAGCTGAACTCTCGGTTGAAAGCGAAATCCAATTCGCCGTTAACTCAACCTGCCGAGATTCGAGGCATTTCCCAACCTGGAGTTGACAAAGTCAACCAAGCTAAAATCCCAGGTTAGTGAACCGCGCATGCCTACTAGACAGAAAGATGGCCGTCGTTTTAAACAGAGCGTTGATGTGTCTTTTTCTAAAACAATGCTGTTTATGATTTATTAATAAAACAAAGCGTTTATTATGAAAGTTGCTATCATAATGGAATGTGTCACCTAAATTTTTCCCTTTTTCTTATATATTTTTGCTCTACGAACGCAAAATTACATAAGTTTGTGTGTCGAAAACGAAGCTTGCAATTTTACGGATTTTGTTTGGTGGCGCCCTCTAAAGAATCCAAATAGAAATATGTTAACATCAATTATAATTATATCAATCAAAATTCTCTATCTCTCTTTAAATAATAATAATAATAAAGAAAAAACGAAGTTTTATTTCTGTTGTACCGCAGTACTTTTTATATTTGTTTAAAGTATGAAATTTCTACCAAATTGCGTATATGTGGTCAGTTATTACTAATAAACAAATGTATTTTTTTTTGTTGTTGTTGTTAATTATATGTTTCGTAAGTTTGAAATAATTACTTTTACTTATGATAAATAAATAAATTTATTAGTTTGATCAGATAACTTTCTATTAAATTTATATTAAAGAAATATATATACATAATGAAATAAATGTTTTTTTTTTTTAAAGAATTTCACTGCAACGAAAATTTTGTTTTGTAAACGAAAACCACCATTCTAAATTTATTTATAAGAATTTTTTACTTAAAAATTAAACATGATAAGTATGCATTTTCAATACTTCCTTTAATTTTGTTCTTGGAGGAAAAAAAAAAAAAAAAAAAAAAAAAAAAAAAAAAAAACAGATAAAGATGGTACTAGGCCAGGACAGAACTCATAGCGGCTATTACCAGGTCATGTGATTCCTATGGCCAATCCGCTAACTAGTTTTTAACCCAGGTCGAGTAACCCAAGGTTGAATAATCGCGGCTCCAAAGTTATTGATGAATTCGAAATATTAACTGGCGGTTAGTTTTGCCAACCTAGAGTTTCTCAACTGAGAGTTGAAAGGCGAGTTAAAGGTTGGCCGTGACTTGACCGGTAAGTGAATTATTTTCAGAAATTTTCTATTCAAAGAGTCAAAAGACTATTGACAACAAAAAATTATTTTAAAAACCTGTACGTCATGATATTTAAAAACTCAGATAAAATATTTTAAAAATAGTAAGAGGTATTTTTTTTATTTCAGACACGTACTTAAAAGTATATTTCTTTGTTGAGCATTTTTAGCTTTTCCTTTTAAATATTTTTTTAATTTTATTTAATTGAATTAAAATTACTTACTAATACACACAAAAAAATCAATAATGATATTAAATAACAACAAAATGATTTGTTTTTACAAATTATTAGTATTTTACTACTGGACAAAAAATATAAAAATGTTTGGGAAGGATTCGCGTTTTTTATCCATTTTATTTACACAAAAATAACATTATTAAATGAATGGAATTTTTTTGGTATTATTTTATTTTATCTTCATTAAATTTCTTTTCAATGTATTCCTTATAAAAACATTTTGGGATTTTTGTTATAAGCAATTTTAAAATCTTTATCTTCTGTTCAACAACTTTCAAGTTTAACATTTTAATTATTTTTTGAATAAAAATTATATCTTCGGAATTTGATAACAATTGATGAGTGAAAATTACAATGTGCTACCAACACAATGTTAAACCGTTACATTTATTTTCTAATGGGATTGGATAAAGGGTAAAGCATATTGCTCTTTATTGAATTCTGCCAGTTCATTATTTTTTTAAGAGCTCAATATTTCGTTGATGGAAATGTTGAATAAATTTGTTTAATAACAAGCTTTAAAGTTTCTTTAAAAATTAAAAATAAAGAAAATGTGTGCATTTCAATATAAACATTTTATTTTAAGAGCAATTAAAAATGCAGGAATATTGGAAATATTTTGTGTTTGCGTTTTCTTTCATTCCGAAAGTAAAAAATATTTATCATAAGATTTCTAAATGGATAGATTCAGATGAATTTTTAAAATATATTCTTTATTTATCTAGCTTCCTTAATTTCAACTGCAAGAAATGCATTACGTTAAGCTAAGTAACAATATAGATACAGCTCGGAATAATGCAAGTTTTTCACATACGAATGTAGACAAAAAAGGAAAAAAATTTTGATTTATCCCGTAACTGGTGATGCATTTATTTACTGAAAGTTTCAATAAATTCATATAGTTTTCGGAAACATCATGTATTGAATTTTTCACGAGTATATACAGTAAACGAATATTTGTTCAAGTTTTAAAATAAAAATGCATTGTTGAACATTAAATAATAATTCATAAATTTACTTGGATCATTTGAAATAAATCTTATTACAATTATACAAATTAAAAGCTTAAACATAACGGCAATATAATATATATATATAATAAAATTTTAACATTAAAAGAGAATTGAAGGAAATCTTTTAGCGTTGAAAAATGATAATTACATAGACATTAAAGGTTTCTGAGAGTTTTCTGATTCAATTCGTAATATAATATTTCACAGATATATATTTTTAATGAGTTAGTAGAATATAAAATTGGTTCAGAATAAATAACAGTTTTCATCAATTATTTAAATACTAAATAATATTTATCATATAATAACTGCAATAAGAATTTTTTACAGCAAATTCTGTACAA
The DNA here is from genome assembly GCA_964019185.1 of Maratus speculifer. Classification (NCBI taxonomy): domain Eukaryota; kingdom Metazoa; phylum Arthropoda; class Arachnida; order Araneae; family Salticidae; genus Maratus; species Maratus speculifer. Next base: position 173,065,638 of record OZ025297.1, on the reverse strand, counting down.
ACGAACTGAGTATAATGCAAAAAATATTATTATTCTTATTTTTTTTATTAGAAGTATATTTTTTTAATAAATTTAAATTAAAAAATCCTTGTCGGCTTGGCCTATAGGATGAGGTATATTTCGAAGAAATTCTACAATATTTCATATATACATTTCTACAATACGAAAAAAAAATTAGAGATAAACCCAGTTTAAAATTTTTATTTAGCCACTTTTGAAGAATTTTGAAGAATTTTTCGTAAGAGCTGGTTTTATTAGAATCATCTTAAGTTAAATTTAGCTCAAAATGCCCATTTTTACAGTATATTTTTAAGACATATTCTGCCTTTATAAAAAAATAAGACCAATACGGTAAATTATACATTTCCTAAATAAGAGAACCTATCAGTAGGATGCGTTTAAGAGCAAAAATTGGATTCAAAAATGAGTTGGAGAGTATAAGCAGTTTGTTATTTAAGTACTTCCTTAATTTTAAATCACGATCGTTTCAGGAAATTTTGCTCAAAAAGGCTGTTTTCAAAGTAATTTTTGAAATATATTCTATCTTTATCAACAAACTGACTAATACGTCATATTATATAGTTCCCAAATAAAATAACTTCTCATTTGGATGCCTTTAAAAAAAATATATTTAAAATGAATCATTATTGATTTGAGATTTTTTCTTCAGCTCCTATTTTTGTTTAATTTATTTTAGCTATAAGGATTGGTCTAACAAAAAACTTGTCTGTGTAAAAGTTATAGGTATTATTGAGAAGATGTAAAATAAAATTAAGCGGATTTAATATCTTAAGAATTGACGAAGCTATGAATTTCCCCCTTTTTTCAGTAATAATTAGTCCTATCAAAAACTTGTCAAAACAAAAGTTTTAGGTAATATTAAGGACATTTATATATAAAAAACATTGGGGTTTGATATCTTGAGAGTTGATGAAGTTGTGATTTTTTTTCTCCTCCAAAAACCTATTTTTTTCACCCCTTCAGCCCATTTTATGTTTGATCAAATATCTGTCATGCATAAACTTTTTGCTCGTTTCTTATTAGTAATATAAACTTTAAACTGATTCAATATATATTTTCGTTAAGAAGTTATGGGGTTTTTTTGTGTGCTTTCAGAAAAACCCTCAATATTTCCATCCCCTTGGTCCGATTTTGCCCATTATTAACGAACTTGGCCGAGATTGTATGTAAAAGTTATGAAGATATGAGCATAATTATGGAAGTTATCGTGCGTAGAAAAAAGTCTATCTATATCTCTAGAAAAAAAGTCTCTCTCTCGCTCTCTCTCTCTCTCTCTATATATATATATATATATGCATAAACTTTTTTACTGATGGTAGTTTCGGGGTCTAAGGGTCATGATCGGTGTAGATCTCCAAACGTTTTTCAGAAATTCCAACATAGGAGAGAATGCAATTGGTAGAATTTCATACAAAATCTACCTAAAATGGAAGCACATACTATGAGTTTTAAGCACACACACTTCCTTGAAATTTGTCAATATATCGATATTCTTTTATAATATGAACTGAAAGATAACTGATTATCTGAAGATTATCTGATTTTGAATATTTTGATACCTCATTTTTACCTATACGACAATTATATCGGGAGATATTGCAAATTTTGTTAATAGATCCACTGAAATTACATATACAAATGAAAACTTTCAACGTATTTTGCACCGTGTTCGTATTTTTAGAGCTTGATTTTTTGATAAACACTAAGGGTTTTTTTTTCTAATTTAAATAGAGGTTTATTTATTTTTTTTACATGTTCTCCATGGTGCATTTAATATTTTTGTCGATGATTTAAAGATGAAGTATAGTATAAAATATAATATATAGTATAAAGTAAAGTATAAAGTATATTATAAAGTTGAAGTATATAGTTTATAGTTACTTTAAAAAATATTTAATTTGAGTTTTTCTTGAATTTGCTTCACTTTTTATATGTACCCGAGAAAAAAAAATTCATATCAAATGTAAATACCCATATATCTAAAAATCTGTGCACAGTTTCATGTAGCAGTTCTAATGAATGTAAAAAATCGAAGCCAAAATATCTATGTTTTATAAAAATAGTAAGAATTTAAAAAAGTTAAATTAATAATAAGTTTTAGTAAAATAGACTGTTTTATTTTTTTAAATTAAATTTAATTTTTAATATTAAGTAATGTGCTTCCACATATATTGCAATATTATTCAAAACTGAAGAGCAGGTTTCAAATGCTCTGTGTATTTTGTGTTGAAAGCGCATGAAAATCTTACTCAGTAATTAGATTTTATTTACTTGGAAGAGAGATAGTTTGGTATGAAGTTCATTCTAGCTCATGATTTTTCTGACTTCTTGATATTACTCTTTAGCTTGCAACAAGGACAAATGTATTCATTTACACTATAAAAAAAAATTCCGTTAAATTTACGGCTAATGATGTAAATTTTTTATTACATCTAATTTTACTGCAATTTTTACGACAAAAAATGCTGGAAACATTGCTGTCAGCGGTTTTTGAGATGAATTTAACGGATTTTTTACTACTGTGTACACGAAAAAAATAATTCTTCTAAATCAATGTGCATCTGGACATTAAGTAATAACAGTACTGTATGAACATAAGATCATACTCCTTTTTTATACAATGAGGTGAGACATACGATAAAGTTCATTTTATTGTTTTTCCTTCATTTTTTTTAATTTATTCATTGTTATTTAAATATCGCTTAGAATTAATTTTTAGAAATTGTTAAGGTTGTTTATCGGACCACAAGTATTCTTTTATATTGAATCCATATTAGCACACAATCTTTTAAAATACGTTGAAAATTCAGGTTTGTCATTCCAATTTTGTTTTTTAAAAATTCTGTGCACATCGTGTACTGCTAGAAATTATCTATAAATTTTAATTGCTGTTTTTTTAATGAGCAAAATATATAGCAGACAGCAAGTATTGTTACACGAACAAACGTTGTTGTAAATTACTGAAAATATCAAAATAAGCACATATGTATTCCCAGAATACCCGTATAATGCTTCTTTTGACAAAATATTTGCTACATTGTTTTGAAAGTTTCATTCCTTCTAAGTAATGCGTTATTTTCTTGTTTTTGAACCATATATGAATATTCTTTATATTCATTTAAAGATTTATTTATTTCAGTATTTTAATTACCTTTAATGAAACAAGAGTTATTGCCGACGGCTTAAATTAGAGCACTTTAACATTAAACGCAATGTCTAAAAAATATGAAACACGGTATTTTTTTAATCATATGGAATGTACTATTAAAGATATTTCATGTGTTCTTATTTCATACATTTATTTCTTTCAAACAATTGTTCAGTGTTTCATTAAGCACCGATTTGCCTACATTTGTTGCGGATACACATCTAAATAATATGGACGAATTAATAAAGAAAAAAGTGTAAATCTTTAAAATTTTGCCACTACTCATTCACAATCTGAAATTTTACATTTCTGTAAATTTATAACTTTTTAATTCATTTAATTAGCAAAAGTATAATGTTGCTGCTAGAAAGTAAATTTTATTCTAATCTTTTATTTTATTTCTAAACAAAAATAATTTTCTTTTTTTTTTTACAGTTTATATAATTCAATCAAATACTCAGTCATCTCAACGTCGCCTGTTCAGACCACTCATGGGGATCTCGAACACTGTAAGCGTAAATTGCCATCTGTGTTAAATTACTTAACCTTTTACAGGCCAATGTCCCCAATTAGGAACATTAAATTAAAGTTTAGTAAACGTTAAATTTCATCAAAACCGACTTAAAAAAATAGCAGAAATAGTAAAAAGGTGACTTGATTTTTTAAAAATAGAAGTTACATTGTTTTCTTTAGTAGGAAAATGTACATAAAACATACAAGTGACCAATGATCACCAGAAAATGATCAATCATAAAACGGAATTTTTGAAATGTGTTTTTTGAAAAAGATAACTTAATTTTTTTGAAATAGAAGTTAAATTCTTATCATTAATGGAAAAATGTGCAGAAAATCATAAAAATTACCAATGACCACACGAAAATTACCACCTGAAATGACCAGTACCCACTTAGGAACATTCTGAAAAAAAAATTCACTAGATTAATAACTAATATCCCTTAACTAAAGCAGTACATGTGAAAAATAATTTAAAACATGCTTGAATTATTTAAAAAATAATTAAAAATATACCTGGATTATTTAGATGTATTCGGCCTGTAAAAAGTTAACTCTTCATCACGTGCATGATTTCGGACAAAACCATTATATCTAAAACTGGTCACATGACAACATATTACCGCGTTAAAAAGCACAGAAATATGTCTAATCCGGATTTAATTAAATGTATTAGAGAAAGTCTTGTTCTCATGTACAGAATACCAGCACTAATGACATTTATAGAGATACAGAGACATATTTAGAAATAATTATCCATGCTTCTCAGTAATTTCTTCAGACGTTGTCTTATGAGTTTCTATCATCATATTTACTTCATTGCAAATAGTTTTTGTTAAAATTAATTAATTATTAATATTATTATTATTGCTATTTTAATATAATCATAATAGTAATTACTCTATTTGAGCATTTGAAACTGTTAATTAATATTTATTACGAATTTTCGTGTTTTGAACCAAGCAGCTATGTTGTGGATCTTACAGTTTTATTTTATTTTATTGTATTTTATTTATTTACTCATTTTTGGTGTATGTGTGTGTGTTACTAAAGTATAAATTTAAATACTGTACAATGAAGAATTTATTTTCTTTTATTTAATAACTGCTGTCAAAAGGACAGGCTATCAAGTGGGTATGGGCCTCCCGTAGGAAAACACACCATCAAACATACAGCTTGGAGCTACTTTTCGGATTTTCCTTTTCTTTTCCCTTTTCAGAAAAAAACCCTATATATTTTCAATCAATTCTGTAGAATTTTAAAAAATATTTGTGGCAATTTTTTTGCGGCAAGTAGCCGTTTTGAATACTTTTTTCTGACATTTTTCAACTAATATATTTTATGTTGAATTATATTGTATTTGAAATAGTCCAATGTAAAATATTCGTTAGTTTTTATGACAAGTAAAAAAAAAAGAAAGAAAAAAAGAAGATATTAATTATGTATGTAATTTTAATTCTGATTTAAATCACGATATATCTAATTCTATTCATGAATCTGTACGAAGTAAAAAGCGAATATACCAGTAGATCAAATGTAAAAAACGCGTTCATTGTGAAAATGCTTACTGCAGAAAAGAATATTGCAAAAAACACAAAAAGGAAAAGTGCAAAATTAAAAAAAATAATGCATTTAAAAAGATATGAATTTTTTATTACCGTTGTCTCTTAAATTAAAAAGGGCTCGGTAGTATTTTTATGATATAATCTTATTTTTTATGACTAATATTTGTTACTTATTTTTATAAACTTATGTTTCTGGATATTTTTTCTCGACGTTATGATTTTTAATATAAATGTTTCTACATGGTCATGTACGATTGTTTATCAAACGTGCCTATTTTATTGGCATTACGAAATATTTATCAGCATAATTAAATAAAATGCTTCTGCACTAAAAAGCATGACAAGCGCAACATTTTTTGAACTTGACCTATAAGCATTTAAAGACATTCATCAATTAAAATACATCTAGCTAGGGAACTGCAATAAGTGTAATTCACCGATTTTGACGAAAGTGGTATCGTTGGAAAGATCTTATAGAGAGCAGAAAAAAACTCAATGGAACTAGCCGTCGCAAATGAGCCGTCATAGAGATATCTGACAATTTATGTCACTTAACTAGCGCAAACTTAATGGTGGGCCACAAAAATTTTTGTCTAGATTTTATTGAAAGTGGTATCGTTAAAAGGATATCATCATGAGGGAGAAAAACTCAATAGAACTACTCGTCGAAAATGAGCCATTTTTGAGATATTCGATAATTTATGTCACGTAGCTAGTGCCTACTGTTCTAGTGCACACTTAATGGGGGACCTCAAAAAATTCTTTTCTCGATTTTGATGAAAATGGCGTCTTTGAAAATATATCATTGTGAGAAATAAAAAACTCAATGAAACTAACCATCTGAAATGAGCTGTTATCGAGATATCCGACAATTTATGTCAGTCAATGCTGTTTCCCAGCAGTGTGCATTAGCAATGTGACAAAAATTGTCGGATATCTCGCAAACGTCTCATTTTCGACGGTTGATTCCATTGAATTTTTTAATCGTTACGATGATATCTTTTCAACGATAACACTTTAGTTAAAATCGAGACAAATTTTTTGGCGGTACAACGTTAGGTATGCACTAGTTACATGACATAAATTGTCGGATATCTCAAAAACGACTGATTTACGACGGATAGTTCCATTGAGTTTTTCGCTGCTCTGGATGAGATCTTTCGAACGATATTACTTTCGTCAAAATCGATGATTTAAACTTCTTGCAGTTCCCTAGTAAGAGGAGAAGACATTGAAGATTTTAAGATGTGTTTTCAGAACATAGTGGATTTACGCTTTGCTTATCTTTTATGTATCATTTCTTTAAACCACATTCATGTACATTTTACTTTAAAAGTTAAATTATTTATCAGAATTGCAAAATGTTCATGCTTATCTAACTGAATGCCAATTTTCTAAAGTGCTTTGAAACATTATCTTATCAATCTTTTTAAGAAAATGTATTCTCATTAATAATATTTGTACTGAGTTTTAAAAAGCTATATTTAGCTTAAAGAGATTTTGAAACTTCTGTGTGGTGTTAATTAAAAATGAAAGGAGAATTTTACGTGGCAATTACAAATCTATTAAAATGTTAAAGGTGTAATCAAAGCCTTAGCCAATTTACTTTTTGAACAAAGAACCATTAAGTCAAAACAACTTAAGTGCATTTGTATCTATTACACAAAATTCGGTGTGCGCAACTTTTCTTTTACCACCACTTTCACACTTGTACTTTTTTCATGTGAAACAAGGGAACAATGTAATCATCTTAATGGGTTACCTAGTTTCGTGGCAAATTTACATGCATTATAAAGGTGGTTTGTATTTCAAGGATTTTAGAAAGCCTAAAAATGTTTTAAATGTGGCTGAGAATCATAAAAAATAATAATTAGGAAAAAAGGTTTTTTTATTTTATTTAGGGGGAAATAAATAACATGATGTGTAACAAAACAGATAGAAGAAATATATACAAATATTCATTTATTTTAAATTTTATTTGCTTAAGAGGCATAATAGCCAACAGTGTGAAAAAGTGTCCAAGCTGCAATTCGAGCCCATTCCTTCGGCATAGCTCATCGACGATCTATCAACTGAACTACGTGGAACGATATCCAGCCTGACACTTCTCCCCTTCATATGCTGGCAAGGCTATAACCGCAGCACGAGATCGGATATTTTTCCTAGATCCACTAGCCCTGTGACAATCACGAAGTTTATGAAAATCCAGTACCGATGAAATTGAATAATCTGCATCAGCGGCTCCTAAACTTTCTTAATATGCGACCCACCTTTCATAAAAAAAAAAAAAATTCGCGACCCATCCAAGATGAAGTTATATATCAGTATAGCAATTTTTGTACGATCTCTATACGCTCATTATATTCTATACTACGAAAAACGCAAATTTTCGTACTGAAGACACTTTATGAACAAAAACAAGAATAGGTAATCTCAATGTGTGTAAGTGAATATTAATTAAAACAATGCACAAACTACAAAGATAATTAACAATACGTTCAATTATTATGAAAACATAACTTTATTATCAATGTGATTTCTGGTACTAATGTTTACCAATGTGGGAACATGCAGTTTGTCTCAGTATTTGTCTTTCAAAAACAGCAATTAAAAGAAGCATGTTCTTATAAGCAGGACGTGTTTAATTTCATCAAGGACATCAAAGCTTATTTAAATATTTCTGGATATTCTGTTCGTATATTAATCTAAAAGAGAAATTAATGATTTTCCCTTGAAATATTATTTCCTGTTGAAATTGTCATACCTTTTTAAAAGATGAAATAAAAGATGTATTTTGATGACAAACGTCGATTGTTCCGCGACCCACCGAAATAACTGCCGCGGCCTACCACTGGGTCGCGACAAATAGATTGGGAACCGTTGATCTACAGAATTATTGGAACTATTTCTGTAGAAAATTTCTAGCATGTTGGATTCAATATTATTTCAAATTTTATTTGCTTAAGAGGCGTAAAAGCCAAAAGAGTGAAGAAGTTTCCAAAAAACCGGACTAGAACCCGGGCACTGAATTCAGTATAGTGCAACGAATTCGATATAGCGCATCGGTATACCGCGCGCATAATAAAGGGAAAAAATTGAAGCAAAGCGTATCTTTTCAATTTTTCTAACTATTAAAAACCTTTAGCTTTGAAAAAATCTGTACATTGTTTTATTATATTTCTTATAAAAAAACGCTGTTTCTAAACATTTTGCAGTTTAGCAAGCATTCAAAGAATTCATCTGTAATATTTTCGTAAAGCAGACGGCCCCTTATTATTGTATCGAATAATTTCTTATGTAATTTCTTCTTTTTAATGGAAATGATTAAATAAATAAATAAATAACTTTTTTCCATGCAATGCACTGAAAGAAATTCATAATCCATCACAGTAGTGACCTGCTTATTCAAAATGTTTTACTTAGCAGAAAATTTCGTTAAATAGAGACTTAGTTAAAGAGAAGTTTCACTGTATTTTAAATATTAATTTAAAGATACATTTTTTTTTGGAAAATACCTTATTTTAATGCTTCTGTATTTTTAAAATTTGAGCAAATAAAGGTTTTCTACATAATAATCGTGTTCAGTAGGTTAATGTCAAAGAGAACTGCACAATTTCATGTGAATAGGAATTAGCCAGTATGCAAAAATGGTCAGGATGTCTTTCTTTTTTTCTAAGTGGCAACCTTCTAAACAATTTGTCTATCGTCACGACCTTCAAATATATTAATAAAGTTCACACTATATTGCTCTAATATATTAATAAAGTTCACACTATATTGCTTTATGTTTTGAAATTGATACTGTACCGTCAATGTTTTATTAATTCGTTTTTTTTTCTTTTTAACAAAAATATGTAAAAATATGATCATTTTCTGCTCGCCAAGTTGATCTATATTGTAAAACTTGGATTTATTTTGAATCTGGATGACAATAAATGTTTGACATAAAAATACACTGTATTGGGAAATAATTCTGACTAAGAAGTTCAAAATTGCTTGTTCTAAATAAATAGTACTGGGATCAAGGAAGATACAAAGACTTGAAGTCAATTTTATTTTTTTGTTCTAAAAAGTGTATGTTTTATTTTCTTACATTTAGGCCTGTAGGCGACAGCACAGAAAACCACCTCATCGAATTCACGGATGAAAGCCTAAGATTAGTTAAATTCTCATATTGAAAAAAACAAACGGCCTGTCGATTCATATCGTATGGTAAAACATCTTAAAACACGATGTTAGCGGTTGACACATAGTTTTACCATTATGTTTTCCTGCTCCCACTTCTCCAAGATTTCATACTTTTGCACCAAGAAAGCACATTGGTAAGACTACGAGTCAACCGTTAACATTAGGTTTTTAGGTGTTTTCTAAAAAGATATGGCTTATCAGACCCATTACATTTTAATATGTGAATTGCGATTTAACTAATTCTTTATTTTCCTTCGTGAACTCGATGAGGTGATTGCCTGTGCTACCGTCCCCTGATCTAATTGTTTTAAATAACTATTAGAAAAAACAGAAATAACACTATTACACTTAAATGTAATGAAATTTCTAAATCCTATCAATAATTAGTATGAATTCTCTTATTTGTTTTACTCTTTTACTTCTAATCTTTTATTTAAAGAAACTATATACATACTATAACGCATAAAGAAGCTGCATATCGAAACAATATATTTATTTGTACAGCTATCCAATATTCCTCTGTTCGAAAGAAAGAAAATGAAATTTTAAAGTGAACTTCTATCGATAAAATCAGTTTGCAAGAGCACGTATCTTATAGAGTAATAAAGTAATATTCGTATCAAAATCAATAATATTGCTTAAATCTCTTCGAAAAATTGAATCACGTATTTCATATACTCCCACTCAATGTATTTCATGCAAGAATATCAATACAGGCGAAATAGGGAGAAAAAAAATGAAAGAATACTTGTCCTAACTTATAGAAAAACACGTTTTAAAATAATTGACGGTATCTTATGTTGGTGTATAGTACCACTGTTTATAAGATAAATTAAAAATTTATTTAATATCATTTATTTATATATTTATGAGAATTTTATTCAGTTTTATTTAATTGCATTTCATTAAAGGAATAAGCACACATTTTCTATAAATGTTATCATAGCAGATAACACAAGTTACTATCGTAATGTAAAATTTATGTCCGATTAATATCGCAATCGCAAAACATTGGTCGTTATATACAGAAGAATCAGGGTGGGGTGCCGCCAACCTTTTTCATGTGGATTAATGGCATATGGTGTACGTTAAATCCGCCAAAGTGCAATGTCTTCCGAGTAAATAAGAAAAGAAACGGTGCACAATCGAGATTCTAATAAGAATACACCATTTAATTTAAAATAATAAAAATAATTTTTAATTCGATATTTTATGAATCATTTTAAATACTCTTATGATTACATAGACGTTTGGTGATTAGCGAGAAACCTCTAAAAATATCTAAAAAAAAATCTATGAAAATTCAATTTATTTAAGAAAAAAGGTTGCTGAATATAATAGGTGGATCTGTTGGCTGTGATAAATAATCATCATTTTCCCTTTCACAGTTTTCTTGGTATCAGTATGAATTTAGAAAAGAAACTCTATCCCAGAAATAGGGTTTGAAATGTAGTTTTGTTTTATTTTATTAAGTTTATTTGCAATTTTTGCGCAAAATGAAACTTATAATGAGAATTTTTGTATCAAAATGTATTTTACCACTCTTTTATTATAAATGCAGAGATTACCTGAAACCATTTGCCCTCTTGCTTAAAATCTGTATTTAAATAAACAAAAGATATCAAATATTTAACTACAATAATGTTTAACAAACCTCAAGATGCTCTCCAAAAAACTTTTTCAATTAAGATAGCTTTAAAAAATCTGAAAAACAAGTAGTGAATATAGAACCTATCATCGTATTTTGATCCAAACTACATATACAAAAAGTCCATTTTCCCCTTCACTGTGCGAAGCTGATAAATCTAATACAAATTTCTGTCCCCCTTTTAAGTTTGTTATATCTTGCCTCTTACGAAAAAGTACAATGTTTTTTTATATATATAAGCATATAAATATAAGTGCGTATATTAATAAAATGAAATTTAATGAAAGATTTAATTACTTACTGATTTTAATAAGTTTTTTATAAACATACTTGTAAGTAATAACAGGAGAATAACAAGTATATTTAAAAGGTATTTTTGTTTGTATTTTACTTTTTCCGTATCACTCTTGTTATTTAGACAAACAATAACTAAAAATTGTATTTATTCTGTGTAATTTAAGGATTCAAAATTCTTTTATTATTTTAAAAATAGATTTTTCATTATGTAATCGTTTAAAACATCTAAACGCGAGCATTTTTATCGCAGAGCTTATACAAATGATGAGAACTTTTTTCTCTATGGAAAATGGCTAATTATTCGTATGTAGAAGATTTAATAGCGGCTTCTTTCAAAGATAAGAAATGAAATTTAAACATATGACTTTTAAAACATGAGCTCAAAGCTTTGATTGGAAAAACAATGAATTACTCAACTCATAATTCAAAATTTCTATTATAGTTTTTATATGGAGCTATAATAGTAATTTTGAATTATGACTGCGGCAAAAACTGCTGGCAACATTGCTGTCAACAATTTTTGCCTTAAATTTAACTTTTTTTTAACACTGTGGAAAAGAACATCATTTACAAGATCCATCGTATTCTATTAAGAGCCCACAATAGTCACAGAAAAAGTACGCAAAAAGACCCGGATGATTATGTAAAGTCTATGGGAGCGTTCTTTTCTAATATCTCGCTCAAATTTTAATGTTTTTACATGATTTTTTTGCATAGGCTAGCTTAGGACGATCTACAACCGGGCTAGTTTTTACTTTTTCGATTTTGCTCATATATTTTTTATATTATGATAGTTTCAATTTCAGAACCGGTTTAAACCGGTTTTGAAAGTTAAAATATTTTTTTTTTAATCTGAAACCAAAATCGAAAAAGTAAAAACTAGCCCGATTGTAGATCGTCCTAAGCTAGCCTATGCAAAAAAAATCATGTAAAAACATTAAAATTTGAGCGAGATATTAGAAAAGAACGCTCCCATAGACTTTACATAATCATCCGGGTCTTTTTGCGTACTTTTTCTGTGACTATTGTGGGCTCTTAATGACAGCGTATAAATTATGAATACATTTATAAGTTTTTTACTTGATATTTTTAAAATAGAATCTTCAACACTTAAATGGAAACGATTTCTTTCATAATGATTTTTTCGAAAAAAATATTGAATTTTTCAAAATTTTGTCTAAAAATTAATTTTTAATGTAAAAACTAATTTATATAATAAAAGTAGTGAATTATATTTTTTCTCCAAATCACAATGCATTATTGCAGTATTATTACTTCAGAACTTATTACATTATTACATTATTCATTGCAAAAGCTTCCCATTTACTAAAGATTAGCATCCTTTGTCCACTACGGTGGTTGATATCCTTAAGAAATCTTGAATCAAACAAAATATATCAAACAAAATAAGAATAATAATAATAAAATTCTTAATGTCTAATAAATATCCATAATTGTTCTCTTATTAGTATGATCTTACATCATACAAATCAAAGTCTATGTCGCGACACACTAGACAAAATAGATTTAAAATCATTGATGTACCTGTTTTCAACTATTTATTATTTTATTTGTTATCTTGAATTTAATTTTTCTGCCTAAAACGGCTGATGAGATGTGTAGAAATGTCTTAAATCTTCGATCATACACTTTATCTCCCTTAAGGAAGAAACTTCTAAAATAGCTGAAATAAATATTCAATTATATGTAGTTGACTTATTCTCTAGACTTTCACGCTTCTACCCAAATCACCTTCTGAGTTATGGTCAAATGAACATCCAATTTTCATGCTTCTAAGTTCAATAGTTTTGTTTGTGCGTTGATTTTCTGTTAGCCCAGACAAACACTTTTATATGTATTTAGATTTTAAAACGCAAAAAGAATATCGAACGAATATTAGAGAAAATGTATATACATATATAATTTTTCAAATGAAAATATCATATTTTCAAACAGATAACTATTATTAAATATTATAACTATTATAAATTAATATAATAGTAACAATATTATAAGTATTATAAATTTCATAACTATTATTAAATAATGTAATTTTTCCTTCTAATGATAAAATTCATCTGATCTAATTTATTCCTCAAAACTTATTTCAAAAGTGCATCATTCACAAGGCCCACTCTCATTAATTAGCTGTTATTTACTCCACAGACTAACAATATATATATGTATATATAGATAGATAGATATGTAGGTAGATAGATATATATATATAGATATATATATATATAGATGTATATGCGCCTTTTTGTAAATTAAGAGGCATTTATTTATATTTTTATTTCAGCTACTTCATTATTTCACTTTTTTTCCATATAAATGGATTTGCTTGAAAATTTGAAAAAAAATGTTATTTAGAACATCTTAATGTAAAAAAGAAAAAAATAAAGAAATATTTTTATACCTTCGATTTATACATTAATTTTTCTCATACGAAATTATGAAATGCACCCAATCAGTAATATATTTCTCTTTCTAATGCATTATTATGTCTCAAAAGAACCACTGATGTCCTTTAATGCACATTTTGTAATATAATATTTCAGAAAATAAATCATAGCACCATCAAATATACATTAGCAATAAATATATGTATATTTTGATTAGAACTTTCTCTTGATAGGCCATAGGTAATATATATATATATATGTATATATATATATGTTGCCTTATATTAAATCATTCTATGAAATAACAAAAGAAGTCGAATGCAATCAAACCTCTTCTCGTAATGATAATGAGATAATAAATGCTGAAATTCCAAATGTTAAAAAAAGGTTTAATATAAGAAGGTTGAAATATCAATTTTATATCCACGTATAATTTAATTTTTTAACCAAAGGAAAACTCAAATTCTATTTGAAAAAAAAGAAGGATAAAAACGTTTTCAGAGAAATAACTTAAAAGAAAAAACTGTGATTTTTCATCATTCAATGAGACAAATTATCCTTCATAATGTAAAACTGCAATTAAACTTATTGCTTCCTCAAAGACGATATAAAAGTACCCATTTAGAAGATGTATCTATCTTCATTCGATATTAATGGCAGTAAAAGTAGGTAAAAGAAACGTAGTTCCTTTTCTTTGTAATTTAATTTCAGTTACGTTGTTAGTTTTTTGTGATTTTTTTTCAACATTCTTGCTTACAAAACATTTTTTAAAACATTGAAAATATGTCTTGTTAAAAATTAAATTTTAACCACAATTTAAATTTATTTATTTAATACGTATAAGTTTAGAATTTCAGTAATTTTATATTTAAGGTAAAACTGCAAAACTTCTTTAAAAACCATTTTCGAATCCACTAAAAATTATTAATATTTTTTAAATATATCTATGACAGTTAAAATTTTAAACACCCTATCACAAATTAAAAAGTAAAGGAAATATTATTGTCAGGTTGTTTGCATTCAAAATCAAAATTATTTGACAATATAACTTTTTAAATGAAGCTATTATATTTTCAAACAGATAATATTATTTCTAAAGAATATAAATTTTCCTTCGCATTATAAACTTGCGTCTAAACTAATTTATTCCTCAAATGTTATTTCAATCTTCATCATTTACAAGGCACATCTGCGTTAATTAGCTGACTTTTACTTGACGCACAATTAACGCACAAAAGAAAAGGAAATGTGCGTTTTTTATCTCTCTCTTCCTCTCTTTTGGTAAATTAAGAAGCATTTATGTATATTTTTATTTCACCCATTTCATTATTTCATTTTTTTCTTTATAAACGGATTTTCTTAGTTCAAAATTTCAAAATAAATTATTTTTTGACGATCTTATTGTAAAAAATAAAATAAATAAAGAGAGAGATATTTTTACACCTTCGATTTATACATTTATTTTTCTCATATGAAATAAACTCAATATATTTCAGTATATTTCTCTTTTTGCATAATATGATGAAATTCCAAATTTAAAAAAAAAGTTAATAAAAGAAGATTGAAATATCAATTTTATATCCACATACAAATAAAAACTCAAATCTATTTGAAAAAAAAAACCAAGAAGTCAAACTTTCTTCAGAGAAATAACTTAAAAGAAGAAAAAACTGTAATTTTCCATCATTCGATAAGACAAATTATCCTTCATAACGTAAAACTGCAATTAAATTTATTGCTTCCTCAAATAGGATATAAAAGTACCCATTTAGAAGCTGTATCTATCTCCCTTCTCTTTTAATAACCAGTAAAAAGTAGGTAAAAGAAAAATAGTTCCTTTTCTTTATAATTTAATTTCAGTTACTTTGTTACTTTTTTGTGATTTTTTTTCAACATTCTCGCTCATAAAGTATTTTTTTAAACATAGAAAACATGTGTATTGCTAAAAAGTTTAATTTGAAGCACAAGATTTGACTTTCGATTTAAACATTTATTTTTCTAATACGAAATTATAAAAGAAAACCAATCAATAATGTATTTCTTATTTTTAAAATAATTTGTCATAATATCTTAAAAATACCATTATGGCCTCTTTTGTTACATTTTATATTAACAATTTCAGAAAAAGAACCCATGGCGGAATCAAATATACATTAGCAATTATATATGTGTATTTTTTTATTAGAACCTTCTATTGATGAGATTAAAAAAATTATAAGTTCCCTTATATTAAAACAGTATTACGAAATAAGAAAATAATTCATATGCAATCAAACCTATTCTGGTGATGATAACGGTACAATAAATGATGAAATTTCAACATTAAAAAAAAGTTAATTAAAGAAGATTGAATTATCAATTTTATATCTGCATATAATTTAATTTTTTAAACATAGAAAAACTCAAATCATATTTGAAAAAACAAGAAGTGAAACTTTCTTTATAGAAATTACTTAAAAAAATAAAATAAAAATGATTTTTCATCTTTCAATGAGACAATTTATCCTTCATAACGTAAAACTTCAATTAAACTTATTGCTTCCTCAAATAGGATATAAAAGTACCCATTTAGGAGCTGTATATATCTTCCTTCGCTATTAATGATCTGTAAACGTAGTCAAAAGAAAAGTAGTTCCTTCTTTCTGTAATTTAATTTCAGTTACTTTGTTACTTTTTTGTGATTTATTTCAACAATCTCGCTCATAAAGTATTTTTTTAAACATAGAAAACATGTCTTGTGCTCAGAAGTTTAAATTTACGGGTAATTTAAAATTATTTATTAAATACAAACAAGTTTAGAATTATAGAAATTTTATATTTTAGCTAAAATTGCGAAACTGCTTTAAACATAAAGTTGAAAAACATTTTTAAAATATTATTAAGTGTTATTAAATATATTTGAATTGTTAAATTATAAACCTCCTGTCGCAAACTAAAAAATATCGGAAAACATTTTGTCAGATTG
Source organism: Maratus speculifer (assembly GCA_964019185.1). Taxonomy (NCBI): domain Eukaryota; kingdom Metazoa; phylum Arthropoda; class Arachnida; order Araneae; family Salticidae; genus Maratus; species Maratus speculifer. Next base: position 173,048,888 of record OZ025297.1, on the reverse strand, counting down.
TTTAGATTAAAGTGTCAAAATTCTTTGACAAAAAAGTTTTTTTTCTAAACTTCAGTAAATACTTTCTAATAAAATAATAATCTGAGAAAATTTACAAAAATTTTTATTTGTTTCTTTATAACTTAATTCCAGGTATTTTGTTTCTTATCACGGTTTTTTTTTATTTTCCTTGCTAATAAGTATTTTTAAAACATGAAAAACGTGTTTTGTGCTCAAAAACTAAATTTAAATGCAATTTAAAAAGTTGTTAATTCAAGTTGCTTTATTACGTTTTTAAGATTTTTCTTACCTTCTTGCTCATGAAGAATTTTTTTGAAAATGCAAAAAAATAAAAAATAAATAAAATAAATAAAATGTTTAACAAAAGATGAATTTAAATTCTATTTGTAAAAACAAGAATTCAAACTTTCTTCGGAGAAATAGTTTAAAAGAAAACAAATGAGTTTTTTCATCATTCAATAAGACAAATTATCCTTCCTAACGTAAAACAGCAATTAAATTTATTGCTTCTTCACAGAGAAAATAAAAGTACCCATTTAGAAGCTGTATCTATCTTCCTTCGCTATTAATGCCCGTAAGGCATGGTGACGTCACTGTGACGTCGTTGTGAAGTCACATAGTGACTTTGTGACCATCGATTGTCGATGTGAAGTCACAGTAACAAAAATGTGAAGTCGTTATGGCCGTTTTAGATTTTTTTGTGGCGTCACATTGTGACCACTTTGTGAAGTCACGGTGTGACAAATTTGTGAAAGATGTGTCATTTGTGACTACTTTGACATTAACATTGTGACGAAACTGTGACAAAAGGGACGATTTTTAAATTGCCAGAAACATGTTTTAAAAGTAAATAACATGTTTTGAAGAGGATTTGTAATTTTCTAAAAAAGAATTAAGAAAGTCACATCTCAGTCACAATGTGATATCACTGAATGGTGACATTTTGGTCACAGATGTGATGTGACTCAATTGACTCACAGTGACTTCATTGTGACGGCTCTGTGACCATGCATTCTATGAGGGTGACAACTACAAGTAGGTAAAAGAAAAGAAGTTCCTTTTCTTTATAATTTTATTTCAGTTACTTTGTTACTTTTTTGTGATTTTTCTTCAACATTCTCGCTTATAAAGTTTTTTTAAAAACATAGAAAGCATGTCTTGTGCTTAGAAGTTTTATTTTAAGCGTAATTTAAAATTATTTATTAAATACGTATATGTTTAGAATTTTATATTTAATATATAACTGCTGCACTACTTTAAAATTCAATTTTGAAATCATTAAAGAAATTATTAATAATTATTAAATATTTGTAATTATTAAATATCTGTATTTTTATTTGTAAATTTATACATTTAATATAAAATTGCAAAACTTCTTTAAAGATCAATTCGAAACCACTAAATAATTTATTAATTATTATTAAATATATTTGTGACAGTTAAAATTTTAAACCTCCTATCACAACATAAAAAATAAAGGAAATATTTTTGTCAAGTTGTTTGCATTCAGAAATCAAAATTATTTGAGAATATAACTTTTCAAATAAAACAATTATATTTTCAAACAGATAATATTATTACTAAAGAATATAAATTTTCCTTCGAATTATAAACATTCATCTAAATTAATTTATTCCACAATTTTTATTTCAAAGTACATCATTTACAAGGCACATCTGCGTTAACTAGCTGATTTTTACTACAGACACACAAACACATGCACTAAAGATTAAAAAAAAATGTCTCTCTCTCTCTCTCTATTTTTCTCCCTCTGTATCCCTTTTTTGTAAATTAAGAAGCATTGACGTATACTTTTATTACAACCATTTCATTATTTCGTGTTTTCTTTGTAAACGGATTTGTTTAGTTCAGAATTTGAATAAAAAATGTTTTTTGGAAGATCTTATTGTAAAAAAATAATAAATAAAGAGAGAGAGATTTTTAAGCCTTCGATTTACACATTTTTTTTCATATGAAATAAACCCAATCAGTAATACATTTCTCTTTTTGTATAATATGATATTATATCTTATTATATAATATTATCTCCATAGTATGGTATCTTAAAAGTACCATTGATGAACTTCTTTGTATATATTATATTAAAAACTTTCAGGAAGTAAACCATTGCAGAACCGAACATACATTTGCAATTAAATGTGTGCATATTTTGATTAGAACCTACAAATGATTAGGTATAAAATAAATTATAGGTGTCCTTATATTAAAACCACACAACGAAATAATAAAAGGAGTCAAATTCAACCGAACTTCTTCACGTAAAGATAATGATACAATAAATGATGAAATTCCAAATGTTAAAAAAAAAGTTTAATAAAAGAAGATTTAAATATCAATTTTATATCCGCATATAATTTAATTGTTTAACCAAAACTAAAAATCTATTTGAAAATAAAGAAGAATCAAAATTTCTCCAGAGAAATAACTTAAAAGAAAAAAAAAACTGTGATTTTTCATCATTCAATAAGACAAATTATCCTTCATAACCTAAAACTGCAATTAAACTTCAATATCAATTTTATATCCACATATAATTTAATTGTTTAACCAAAGGAGAACTCAAATCCTATTTGACAATAAAGAAGAATCAAAATTTCTCCAGAGAAATAAGTTAAATAAAAAAAACTGTGATTTTTCATCATTCAATATGACAAATTATACTTCATAACGTAAAACTGCAATTAAACTTATTGCTTCCTCAGAGAGGATATAAAAATATCCATTTAGAAGCTGTATCTATCTTCCTTAGCTATGAATGACCAGTAAAAAGTAGGTAAAAGAAAAGTTGTTTGTTTTCTTTTTAATTTAATTTAATTTATTTTATTACTTTTTGTGATTTTTTTTCAACATTTTCGCTCATAAAGGATTTTTTCCATGCTTAAAAAACATGCATTGCGTTTAAAAGCCAAATTTTCAGCGTAATTTAAAATTATGTTTAAAATACACGTATGTTTAGAATTTTATAGTTAATATAAAATTGCAAAATTACTTTAAAAATGAATTTTGAAATCTTCAAAGAAAGTATTAATATATATTCATTATATTTGTGTTAGTAAACATTTTAAACCTCCTATCACATTATCATATCTCATTATTTTAAACCTCCTATCACATACATTTACCTTTCTTATGCGAAATTATGAAATAAACCTAAATCAATAAGATATTTCTCTTTTTGTATAATATGATATTATATCTTATTATATAATATTATATATGTAGTATGATATCTTATAAATACCATTGATTACCTTTTTTGATGACCTCCTTCTTGAGAAGTCGAATTTAATCATACCTCTTTCCGTAATGATAATCATAAAATTCCAAATGTAAGGAAAAAAAAAGTTAATAACGGAAAAATGAAATATCAATTTTATATCCTCATATAATTTAATTTTCTAATCAAAGAAGAACTCAAATCATACTTGAAAAAAACATGAAGTCAAACTTTTTTCAGAAAAGTAACTTAAAAGGAAAAAACTCAATAGCAATGTGAAAGTCATATATTCAATATTCTCTTAAGATGATTCTGATAAAACAACCTCTTACAGAAAAATGAAACAAAAAACTCTATAAAAGCGGTCAAATAAATTTGTTGAACAGGGTTTATCTCTAATCATATTTTACTTTTTGTTGGGGAAATGAGAACTTAACTTCGAGATCTACCTGAGTCTGTAGGCCGAGCCGTCAGGGATTTTTTTTATAACTTTAATCAGAAACTTCCCATCTTGTAGAGGTATAGAGGATCTTCCCTATAACGAAGCCTCTGTTTAAAGAAGTTTTTCGCTAAACTTTGACTTTGCACCTCATTAACAAGCAAATTATTTTCCGCATTACGAAAAATAATTACTGAATAGCGGAATTTATTCCACTTTCGTGGGTGTGTAACATTCAAATGTACAGGTTGCTGTTGCGATGGATGAATGATTTTATTTCCGCGAATTACATGGAAATGAAACGATATATTTAAGCATTTTCCATTCGTCTTGGTGCTAAACAAATCAATCTTTTTGCAGTAAAATTAACATTCGCTATTGCGACTCTGTCATATGTGCACTCTGGAGTTAACATTAGGGGAAAAACTTCGATGCAATGAGAAAGGGGTTCTAGTTTCACAAAAATGTTACAAATGAATTTTAAAAAGCAGTTTGCATATGCATGTATATTAGGGTGGTTCAAAAAACTTTTTTCGAGATAAATACCAAGACACCCCCTACTTTTTTTACATTTACTCATAGTATCTCACTCCTAAAATTATAGCTGTTTACACTTATAGGACGATGGTGCTCAATGACCCTTCATTTTGACACCTTTTGGTAATTTTACGCAATTTTATAGTTTTAGAATAACATGGGAATATATGTTTAAAATGCATAATTTTTAAGCAAAAACTGACTTTTTTAAGTTTTGATAATTCTTAGTAGATAATATAAAGTTTAATTTTAATGTTTGGCAACAGTTTTTCTATATAATGCATCTAGCAACATTGCAACACTTAGCAAGGGATTTTGAAAAAGTTCTATAAACTAAAAGCTGTTTCTAATAAAAATAAAAGAAGAATGTGATATTTTTATAGATCAATGAGATAGACACAAAACATGCTTGGCTAATGAGCGTAGAGAAATTTAAAAAAAAAAAGAGAAAATTCTTAAAAAGGGGAAAAAACAGGAAGAATGATAAAAAATGAAAAAGTCACAGGTGAGGACACTTCATCCACAGCTGTTTATTCCATGACTGATTCGGAAAACTCAGAGTCCACTTCCCAATTAGATGTTTATGATACTTTTTCCCAATAAAAAGAAAAAAACTTATTCACAATCCGAAAACGAAACAAGATTTGTCTAAAACACAAGTGTGCACATCTCATGTTACTAGTACTTTAGATTGTAACAAGACATCTGATTGGGAAGCTCAGCTTTTGATTGTTCCAATTATATCAGCTCTGGGGCATTATCCTTGTACGCTTCTTCTTTTTTCAAGAAGTACCATACAACAATCAAGATAAAACCTTGTCAAAAAAAAAAGCTATATAAGAATATGTTGAGGCAGCAAGCAGTTCATGATTTCAAAGTAGATTATCCTCCATTAAAATGGCAAAATTTTATCTGAATGCTTTGGATTAAGAAATGTTGATCAGTTTTAGGAGCTTTTATTGAAAAACTCCTTGGTGTGCGTAAGTTTAGTAGTGTGGTTGAACAGCAGAAAATATAGTGAATTCTATTTTTAACCTATTACACTAAAGGGAATAAACATTAAAAATGAATGTTTTGATACTAAGAGTGTAAACACTGATTATGAAAAAAGAACATGCATTCGTTTGAATAAAACAAACTGGTCGTGAATTACTGTGGCTAGCCTACAGGCCCCATGTCATGAACTTAATTTTGACAAAGGTTTTTAGCTTGTGTCTTGGACTGTCTAGTTCTCCAGAAATCCCACTCTTTAACAAAATTAAAATGTTTGGGAAGGAATTGATCAAACAAATTTTTGGGGATAGAATTGAAAGAATCCACTAAAGATTTTAAAGATTCAACTATTGCCTTTCTTTTACCTGTAGATAAATCTATTCGATGGTCATCACAGATGATTATAAAGAGATGACTGAGTTGACACCTGATACTTTAGGAAATCCACCTGAGAAAATCCACTGGAGTGCACTGGAGGTGCTAATCATCATGCTCGATGGATGGCTAAACTCCTTTCACTTTCAATATCTTTATCTTCTGGAATCAACCAGAAATTTTCCGCCTATCAAAGGGGGATGCAGCTCCAACGATTTGTGCAAGTCAATGCTTCTCTCTTCAGCAAAGACTGGATAACAGCTCCACTTGCATATGAAGCTCTTGCAGTTGTCTTGAAATCATAAAAAGATCTTAGAAAATATGCGATTTATGATTTTAAGGTTGGAGTAGGAGCAAAGAAAAGGAAAGTCTTATAAAGTCAAATGTGGTACGTTTCCGAATTGGTTGGTCTTGCCTTATTTTCAGACACAGTACCAAAAAAAAGGCAAAAATTATTACAGGAATGAACAACCATAAATGCTCATGAAATGTAAGACGACAATCAAAGTTATTGAAATAAGATTCAAGAATAGAAGATTTAGCAACAAGAAATAATGTTGTTGAACTCTTTTCTCATTTAAACAGAAGTGACAATTTTTTACAACGTTCATCGGAAAAAAGGAAGGATATTATCAATTACAAAAATTGCAGAAGCTATTTAAAAGAACTAAGGGTGGTGATTGATACTGCTGAGGGAGGTGTACAGCTGATTCAAAAATTCAACAAATTTTTAACAAATGATGAGGATTTGCAGTGTCTTTTGCGAATTATTGAAGAAAATAGGACTTTCACTACCTCTTTCATAAGAACTTTCTTTCTCACCTTTCATAAGAAATCAATTGTTAATATTGTTTCAAAAATGTAAATGTAAAAAACTAGCAATGTGAACTATTTTGATAGGCTTTACTAATCATGTAAATATATAAATAAAAGATATTTAAAAAAATGGCTTTTATTTCAACTTTTAATAAATTCAATTACAAATGCTTAAATATCGCCAAAAGTCAAAAGTTGACAGTTCATTGAGCACCATCTTTTATTTGCAGTAGAAGATTAAAACTTTGCCAGAAAAATAATATGGGCAGCTGTAAAAAAATGAAGGGTTGTCCTGGTCTGTACGAGAAAGTTTTTTTTTCCATAGGTTTGTGAACCACCCTAATGTATATATGTGTGTGTGTGTGTGTGACATTTTGAGATAGGGAGCCAGTAATATTATCCGCAAGTTTCCTCATTTTATATCACAGGATTCGTGTCGAGTTAAAAATTAAGAAATAAATAAATGTAGAGGATTCATGAAATTAAACATTTGACAGTTCCAAAAGATTTATTTACATGCAATCATATGCAGAGGGAAAATGCTCTCTTCTTCCGAAGAAAAATTGCCTTTGCTGTTAAATCGTTCAAACCCGAAACATTGAATGAACGATTCCATCCATCTCTGGGCCTCATCACTTAAGTCAATAATAAAAAGTTTCTAGACCTTTCGATAATCTCTAACCACGATTTTTTTATGTAGACAGAATTTAGTGCCTAGCCCCGAAGTTAAAAATAGCAGTTTCGAATTTTCTGCAAACGATAATTTTTATATAAAAGATTATTATTTAAATAATTTAAAATCGAAAGTAATCAAAATTCGAATGTATTAAACAGACGATAATTTCACACAAAAAAGAAAAGAAATGAATTTATTAACACGCAAAAAATATCAAACGCGAAGAAAAAATAAAAAGAATGATATTTTTGAAATATTTAGTTTTGGACTAAATTTAATAAGACTTTCTTAAAAAGGATTGATGAAAACTGGGAAAAGATGGGTTTTATTGGGAATTATAAGAAATAAAATTTAATTAAGAATCTTTTTATTTTAGAGACATTTTTTTTTAATTTACGCATATTGGAATAAGTGTTCTTTAAGACAAATTAATAATTAATATCTTTTCTATAAAGATTGATATATATATATATAATATCAATCAATATATATATATATATATATATATATATATATATATATAAGACAAGTACAAAAGTTTATATATATATTTTTTTTTTATTACGGATCTGGAATAATGAAGGAAAATAGAAAAGTACGCTTTATTTCTATTTTATGTGTATTTTTCTGGTATGCACGTGTATATTATATAAATTTCGTGAATTTGTGTTGATTCTTTTTAACGAATTTTCTTCATAACAAAGTGTTTAGGTGTAAAGACGAGACTTCGTTAACTGCAAATTTCACTATATAATTTTTTTAAATGCTTTTATTTTTGAAATAATTTATAAAATTGATTATTTTCCATTTCCTTTCTTCTTTTCAAATATTTAATATATTACATAATTATATTATAATTTATTATAAAATAACAGTATGCTTTGTACATACAAATTGCTTAATTTTTTTTAATGTAAACTCGAAAAATCCAGTCTTTAATCCACTTTAATAAAATATCAGTGATATGGTGATTGTTAAGTTGTATTTGTCTTGTAAAATGCAAATGTAATTTTGTGGACTTTATAAATGCATTTTTTTCTACCAATTTCCGTAGTAAGAGTGCCTACATTTGAAAAAGAAGGCAATCGCTAGATCTATATATTCATCATACTTAGTAAATTGTGCCTTAGTAACATGTTTTTGAGAAAACTATGAAGCTAAATTAAGAAATTAGTAATACTTTTATTTATTTTATCTATTGATTCAAAATTAATCCATTTTTCTCTGTTTTAAAACTGTCATAATAGAAAAAAAAAACAATCTGAAGTTGAAAAAAATATTTTCTAAATGTCCAGAAAAAAAAACATTTTTTATGTTAAAAGGTATAAAAGAAAGAAAGAAACTCAGTCGTTTTAATGTGGTGATTATTTATGTAAACAATTCCCTTCCTGAAATGTCCTAGGATTTAACATCGACAGTTTCTTGTAAATAAACAAAACTTGTTTGTTCAACCAACCTTATTTACTATTTAATCTAATTTTGGTTTATTTATTCTTTAGAGAATAAACTTTCCAATAATTGCCTGAATTTTTTTTTTATCTAACCTTTCAGTATTTTTCGGAATTGTTTTTGTGTAATTCCTATTAGTGAATGCGTTTAAAATTTTTATTATTTAAATAAATGAATTAAAGTTTCTGTTTTTCATTTAAATATGTACATGTAATATTAATTTTCATTACGAAAAGAACCAAGGAGATGTATTATCAGTTAAATAAATGAATAATGTCCTAATATTTTTTCCTTTCTAAAAGGCACTAGTAAATATAGAAAATTTAAGTTTTATAAGATAATTTATATGATGTATAATTATTTAATTAATTTACTATTTAAAATTATTTTTAATGTATAATTGCAAACAAAAGCTTAGCAGTCACTTTATGTTCTCATACATTGTTATTTTAAAAAATTAGAAAATATTAAATACATAGATAACATTGATTTAAAAATGAAATCTACTTCAAATGTTGTAATTACAAATGTCATTTTTTTAAACTAATTCAGCTATTATTATAGTCAAAATTCGTGTTACATATTTATAATAATATTATACTTTATATTATATGAAGGATTATACTATTACATACAATTATTAAAAGAGGCCGCATATGGAAAAGCACATTTTATAACCATGTACATAAAAATTTTACCGCATTATTTAGATACTAGTAATATTTTGTTGTGCTTTGAGTAACAAAGTGGTAGTACTTAGAAATTCTAATGATATAGTTAGAAACCATGCATGCATTATCATTTTAAATAAATCCATTATTTTTGTACTATTTTCGATTTATGGAGATGATTTAAAAAGTTGTTTAGAAAAGAGGAAATAACTTTTAAAGTATTGCCAGTATAAAAATTTTCAAATACATACATTCATACTCACAATTTAACTATTGCTCAGATCAAAACATTACTGATGATATTTAATATTAATTTCTACAACAGACTGTTTATCATTAATTATTTAGAAGGATATAGGTGGTACTATACCAATTTTCGCAGATACATGTTATGAGAATGGCACATACTTTATAATGCATAAGTTAACTAAAACAATCTTGTTAACATATAATTATGCTGCAAGTATTATGATTATAACAAAATGTTTATGATAGCATAAAAAAATACTTTTATCCCTTAATTTGTAGTCAGAGAATAAAATGTAAATAAAAACAATTTTAACATTTTTCCAAAAAGAAAGCAAAACAGTGGTCGGAAAATATGTATAAATTTATACTGTTCTTAATTTTGTTTTCATAATTATTGTAAATGAAATCGAGGGCATACGCGCATTATTTTTCTTTAAAATTATAAAAATAGCGAGTGAATTTTTTCAAAATACTTTATTTAACAAATTGAGTGGCCTTTTTAAATACTAATTCATTTTAAATAATCAATATTATGCATAATTTTTTATATTGAAAAATAGGTTTCAATCTATGTGGGATAATTTAATAAAATGTAGCCACAAAAATTAATTAAATATTATTCTAATCATTTTTGAAATACAAGAAAATTTTATCATTATAATGTCATATTATATCGTTATTATATACATATATATATTAAAGTTGTTCTGTGGAACTTTTCTATTTTTATTAATATTACTATTTATGACTATTTTTAATGATATTTTAACTTATTTTTATGTGTATTACTCGTCAAAGTTAAATTTTATGCTACTATCGTTAAGATTATGCCCATATCCTTAGGATTTAAATCTTTTAAGCTCGATTCTTTATCTTTATCGTAAAGTTACATAATTCTAAAAATTCTGCAGAAACCTAAACTTAATTTAAATGATATTACATTTTATTGATACGAATTGATACGAAAATCTTTTGAAAAAAATGAAGCTATATGTTTTATTCTTTTCACGTTTCATTTCAACTCTTCTAATATAAATAAACATTTCTAACTGAATTTATTCTATTTCCTATTTTCGTAGAAATTACCAAGGCTAAAAGAAAATATTAAACAGATGTTCCTACTTTGAATAGCAAAGCACATAATCCATTAAGTTAAGAATGGAAAGTACAAAGTATTACTTTGACATATCTCTGCTTTTTTGCTAAAATATGCAAGTATGTAGCATCGAGAAAGAAAATTTAAGCGTAATTCTTTTTGAGATTTTGCTTTTATTAGATAAAATGTTTTTGAATAAAGGAAATAAAATTGTTTTCTGTTCAATTTAAAAGTAAAAAGAAAAAAATGAATTGAACTTCTGCTTCAGATTACGTTTCATATTTTATTCTTAAACGGCTATTACTTTTTATCAATCAGGAATTTAAAATGCCACGTGTCAATGAATAATTAAGACATGCTTTATCACTAGCTAACTAAGCGTAGAAACCAACAAGGCGAAAAATGCCCAAGGCGGTGATCGAATTCGGAACCCTTGGAATAGCTTTTCAAGTACTCTATCATTTCAGCTACGAGGGCGATGTACCGCTTGGCATTTTTCACACCCATTTATTGTTAAGGCTGAATTGCAGCACAAGATGGAATAGTTTTCAGGAGCACAAAATCTTGAGGCGTAACATGAGACACAAAGAAATCCAGCATCGGTGAACACATATACAATTTTTGTAATTAATTTTCCAATTAATTAAAATATGTAGTAAACTCTTTTTTAATTAATTTGAAAATTAATTACAAAAATATTGTATATGTCAAATGTCAGTTTCTTTTTTTCGGTTTACAATTAATTCTGGCCAATAATTAAAAAGTAGTTCAAACTTAAATTTAAAATGTGCAACAAAGCAACGCTAAGAACTGGATTTATAATACTAACTAACCTACTAATTAAAACTAATTAATGTCTTAGAGAAATAAGTTAGAGTTTATGATTTATACAATATTCTTCTGTGGAAGTATCCGTTTTAACATCAACTAATATAGTAGGAATGGTAGTAAGAACTGGATAACAAATGAAATAAAAATATTTCAACCCCGATTGAACATTATTTACTTTTTAAGTCCACTTTTCGTTAGACTATGAAAATTACCAACATTGTCTGAAAAATGAAGAAATCAATAGAAAAGGGAATTGCGATAGAGTATGATACTGTTTATTTAACTTTCATTGATTCAGCTATTCTATTATAATTAAATTAGTAAAGCGTAGGAGCGAAGTAAAAAAGCAATTTATTTTTTCATTGTATGCATTTGCGTTAATTAGAAAACATTAATTTAAATTCTAGAGAAGTAAAAGTTTAATTCATTTTTTTTTCATAAAAATGCTTATTTTGTTTTATTTGACATGCAATCATTTAGAATGTATACGTCGATAATTATGTACTTGATAATTAAACAGTATTATAAATATGAAGAAGTAATTGAAATACTTAAAAATGTGCATCACACTAAGAGGCCCTGCCCCCTGCGAGCTATGCTCACCAACCCCCATCCAGACACCCATGATTCTGAAAGCGCGCTAATTTCATCGGCTTTAAAAAAATTGAATTTAATTTAAAAATACAAGGGTGATATCCCTATAAATAGATGTCCATTCATATTTTTTGATCGAAATCTTTTATGGACAAATTAGTCGCTGTCAGGTGATACAAAGTCTGCGTTCGACTTTGATTCTTTGATTAAAATAATAGTTGAAGCATTAAAAATAAACTAATATAAAATGAATTAAGTAAACAGTAAACAGGACTTTTGTCTCTTGGTATTTACCCTCTATATATCATATAGTTCTAGATTGTGAAAATTCGTATACGTTTATATTTCACATAAATATATTTATATTCATTTTTTTATTAGACAGGATAAAGCGAAATAAAATGCATAGTGTATTTTGGAATTTTGTGTTATTAATAAAATATTTGTTATTTAACATTAATCGTGCAGTTTTTACCCGGATGATTATTTTTTTTTAGTTTAAATGATAGTTAGAGTTATGTAGTTAATAACTTTGAAAAACAGAAACTAATAACTGTGATTTTAGAAGTATTCCTTTCTCGAGGTGGTAGTAACATAGGCATAAAATAATGCTCATTTAAGAACAAGGACTGTCACCATCATTTTGACATAATTTTTTTCAACCGACTTCAAAAGAGGAGGCTACAAATTCGACCTATATGTATTCCTTCTTTAAATATGAATTGATATTGATAACTCTTTTTTTGTTTGAAAGGGTAAGATACCCATGTGGTCCATTTTATTTTCACTAAATTCTGATGATTAGAACTTTTTTAAAATACAAATATGTAGATTTGATTAAAAAAATAATCATAATAAAAAAAATAATGAAATTGCGGTAAAACTTGGCGACATTTGGCGACAGAGCCGGGCTCCGCTTCTTGCGGTATTTGCGCGATTTTCATTGGTCCATTTCCAAATCGTTAGTTTGTTTTTTATATATAACGATTTACGCAAAAATATTTTTATAATTAGAAAGAAAATATTGTCATTTCTACAGCCTTATTTTATTTTTTAAATCTGACGTAATTTTTCATCATTTACGACTTTTAATGCATATTGATAAATTTATTTTTTTATAATTTTTTTTCTCTTAAAATGATTATTCGATTTGAAATATGTCTACTGCAGCATATTTATTAATCATTTTGGTATAACACTACCAATTTTCATATTTTTGTGTGCAATAGTTCTCTTAATATCAACAAAGAAAGACTCCCTGTCACGAAAAATTCAATGTCAGCGGCGGTGACAGCGGGATATACTGTACCAGTATAAACCACTAACACTGTATGTTTTATAAACTGTAATGTGATTTAAGAAAATTATTTAACTTATATCTCTTGCTGGACTACGACAAGGATTCGAATAGAATGACAAAAGGGATGTTACCATTTCAAAAATTAATGCTCCTGCATTTCTTACATATTTAGACAATCTCCAAAGCAAAATTTATAAATACCATTTATTGTCAATATTATTACCACTGAAATCGCAACTATGTCTTTTTTCAATGGCCTATTGCATTAAATTCGGAATGGGTGATCACTTTTTTCCCCATCATATTCATAAGGTATCTATTAACAAAAGAATAAAACTAGTCGGAATGGACAATCCCCAAACTTTCTTCGATCTCATGCGTATCAATACTTCAAAACTCGCTGTCACTGTGCCTCGGTTAAACGACAACCTATGCGCATCATGAATAATATAATAATATGAAATTCAGTGCATTAGTTTTTGAGATATGACTATCGATAAAATAACGTAAATCATGAGAAATACAGCATAGCAGAACTACGCGTTAAGTGATTTACACCTAAACCTAATTTACAACAACTTATATCACCATGTAACTAAATATAAAGTTTGATGAAAACCCGTGCATAAGTTCTTGAGATATAACTTCTGCGGAAATTATGAAAAATGCAGCACGTAATTCAACTGTTGGACGATTTACGACAAATGTTAACAACACTTCGACCTTGTGTTGATCTGTAACAAAAATGATCTGTATAAGATTGTAAATGCATAAAGGAAAAGATTATTTAGAAAATCAAAGATAAATTTGCTTCATATATTTTGTATTCTTTTTGTATTATTATGACTTGTTTATGCATAGGTGTAATAGTTTTCTTATTGATGAAACATTATCCATAATTTAAAAAAAAGGCCTTATAGCAACATTTATGTTTACACAAGAAGTTTAACACAAAACAAGGAAGTTTGGAGGAATGGGACAAGTTCAATTCCTTTTTATTAAGATGAATTTCAATTACTAACATCCAAACATTTTAGAGAACAATATATAAATTATTGCCATCATAATATATTCATTTACTTCAAAATGTAAATAAATTGAAGTGATGATTTTCTAATGTCATCAGTTACTGACAATACTGAATTTTTAGTTCAGTCATGACTATACTGGAATTTTATATTGTGGCAAGCATAAATTATCAACTATTGTTTGATTGTATATTTAATCGACACTAAATTATTTGTGACTGATAGTTTTGTTTTATTGCTATTCCTTTCCTTTATCTAAGTGGGGAAGTATGGGACACATTTTGAAATTTATAATGTTTTTAACCATATGAAATATACTTTAAAAAAATACTAACCGAGTTTTTTTTTTTTTTTTTTTTTAAGTGCTAAAAAGAATTAAACGCTGTTATCGCCCAATCAAAAACCTGCATTTTTGCTAAATCTTTTCTATTTTAAATAGGTACTCTATTTAAAATATGCAGCTGCAGCATCACACAACCGCTTTTATAGAAAACAAGTAGTTTATTACGTATGGAGCACTTTCATTGGTCAATGTATAGATATCCTATACAAACGGTAAAGTGACTATGAGGCTATAGCTATAGATATCTAACAGTGAAAATTTTCTTATTGATCAATCTGCATTTACTAACTTCGCAAAATCGATCTAGATCCCGACCTTTGTTCAGTCCAGATTTCACCCTTTAAATAAAAAAAGATCTCGTATCTGTATAAGAGTAATTGCTTGAAAAAATGAACGATTTTAATAGGACGATTACTTTAAAAAGAATTTGAATTTTTAAACTTTTCATTTTTAAAAAGTTCTAATCATCAGAATTTAATGTAATTAAAATGGGACTACATGAGTATCTTATATTTTCAAACAAAAACAGAATTATCAAAATCGGTTTATATTTAAAAAATTATGCTTGAACAAGAAATACATACAGGTGGAATTCAAACCCTTCTTTTAAAATTAGTTAAAAATAGCTTTTGCGTGTTATTTTTCTATATTGCTCAGAGATATTAAAAAGTGTTTCACCTTGCACTTGATAATTTCAATAAATTTTTGTTGTTGTTTTTTGTTTTTATGTCAAGCAACACTTTTGTAAAAAGTGTTCTACCTGACTCCATTCTCCCCTATAAAGATTATTGTATGCTAATTATGTTTTTTGTTGAAAACCTTGACTTTATATCATACAAAATAAGCAAATAAATCATTTTTATTGTTATGCTCACAAATGTGATTAAAACACATAGTTAAAATTTTAAAATAAAATTTGAAAAATGATCTATTGCTTTGACTCTAAACTGTAAGTATACGTTTACGCAATGTAGGGAGACATCTTACAAGAGGGGGGGGAGTATATGATGATGTATGACTCTTTGTGACAAGGGGACGGGGCGTGGGGGTCAAAATATTGTAAAAAATGAGTGACATCATTTATAGATGGCCCCCAAGAAAACTGAAATAGAAATTATTTTGATTATTATTTTTTTAACTAAAAAATATACAAGTAATCAACTATATTGAAAAAGAAATCATGTTTCTCTAAAATTATGTTATTAAAAAGTCTTTTTAGTTAATCAAAAGTGATTTATACAACTAAAAAATATTTTAATCACAGTATAGCTTCGTTTAAACACATAAATATAGGAAAAATCAAATTAAAAATATAAAATCATGCAAATTTAAGATTCATTTATGGTTATTATTATGATCCATGGCAACGCTGGGTAGATGAGTTATTTTTATTAAAGTAATTTTGTATAATATGAAAAAAACTATTTTTGGACCATCGATTTTGATTGCATTTATAAAAAAATAAATAGTACATATAGAATTTTCCTACGTATTGATGTCCCTTATGCTATTATATTTAAGAAGTTTTTCAACACATTATTGATTAAATGACATACATTTAAATATAACCAATCAACTTTAAAATCATTAGTTAAATATAAGTATTCTGTGAAAAACTTAACCTCTACAGGTGGACTTGGGCAACATGTTTCTGAAAGTACACACAAACCCAGACAAATGCTGTCCGAGCCCTCTGTGTGAAGATTAAACATGTTATGATACACTGAAGGCAAAATTTTATAATATTTAAGAGTTTTTGTTTCATGAATTAGATTCCTGAAAAGTATTTTAAAATAAATTTATTTAAGAGACTTTGAGTTATTAAATACTATTAAATCGTTCTAAAAATATTAAAAATAAGATTTTAGAAAGGAATATGTTGCAAAAATTATTATAAAATTGTTTCCGTTTAATTGTCCTTAATTTTAAATGTGTCCAGCATTATTTTTTTTTCATTTGTCTATAGAGTGGGATATTTAGGACAAAAGTACAGTCGCGGACGAAAAGAAGGCCAGGGTGGATGACCCACTCGACCATCCCCAACCATCTGCGAGATAATAATGAGCGTGACGTAACTGGGATTGTTCGATAACTTCATAGCCCGTGCTCAATTCTTCCCTATTTTCAGTGTCATTAATTTGTGTAAATTTTCATTTAAATGTGTCCGGTATAATTTTTTCTCCATTCCTCTAGAAAACAGAATATTCGGGACGTGGCTAGGTACTTGTCGAATAGGTTTCCGCAGAAAGTCAAATATTTAGTGTTGAAAGTAGTGTCGCGGACGAGACATTTAATCGAGAGTTGGTAGAGTTCATATGTAAGTTATTGCAGAGTGTTTCAGCATAGAGGTTAAAAAGTATCAGTAGAAATAAATTAGCAAAAACATGTAGTACTGCATAGTCGGGAAACATTCTTGGCTCGGTAGTAAAGACACAAATGATAACTAGAAATGACACCAACATGGCGTATACGTACTCACTGAATGCATTCTTCTGTATGATTTCATTATGAGAGAGACACCTCACATTAAAGCACTGACGGGTGTCTCTATCTAAAAGTAAGGTATGGCCAACAAGAAATCGGTCGGGGTGAAATGCGAAAAAAATTGAAATTTATTTTTTGTACATAAAATTTGATGATACGTCATACTTAAGTAAAAAAAAAAAAAAAAAAAAAAAAAAAAAAAAAACTTTACTATTTTGTAGGACTTTTTTATTCTATTTTTTATTTGAAAAGCTCTGCGAAACATAAAATAAATAAATATTTAACAGTTTTTTATTACTCCACAAATGGCATCTTATCACACGCCAAAAAAATTATTTACATTTTTATTTTTGTACATTTCGTGCATTTCTTCTGCAAGTCATTTATATACAACAATTATCATGCTAAAACGGGACTATAAGAAACAAATTGCTATTTTCAGTCCTGCTATCTCTTAGGCTCCATTGACACAAATACTTCTTTTTTAAACATTATTTACGTACGTGAAAAAAATGTACACATTTGTATCATATAAAATACATCATGTCTGAAGAGGGCATTTCCTGTTTAGAAATATCCTTCTAACAAATGATCTGATTTCACTCATTTGTAGGGTTTCGTTCATCTTACAAAACCCTACTCGTCTCTGTCCTCTGTCCGTCTGTCTGTCACAGACTCCGTATACAAAAACTACATAAGTAAGAGAATTCAAATTTTCTTCACTTACAGCTGAATACCTCTTGTTACACAACAATCATAAAATTTTGAAAAAGACTATTATTTTAATTAAAATATTTTTTTAATATCACCAGTTCATTTTTTGTTGTTTCTTTTTCTTCTAACAGTTTTACGCAAGTTTAAACAGTTAAAAAAATTATTATGTATGTGGCATAAATTAAATGATTAAATAAATTACGTGGAAAACGTGCTTTTTTGTTTTTATTTCATCCCATTTATTATCTATTTTGACACGTGAAGTGAAATATATATTTTATTTACCAAATTCCTATTCATTTAAATTTCTAGCCGTGACTGGTGACCAGTTTGGTCTCTCTTAAATTTATAAAAAACTTTATAATATTTTACTTTTACTTTTAGAATAGAGAGATTTTAAAATTAAATTTATAGAATCCACCATCTATATAAGATTTTAATAATTATAGATTAGTAACTTGGATTTATTAATTAAAAATAAGTTTTTTTTTTCAAAGAATTATGAAACGAAACTCTTTGTGCGATCTTCAATCACACATTACCCACTTGTTCTTATGTTATAACATGTCTTTCTCTAGTTATTCGTTGATGTTATATTTATTTCTCAAATACACACACTTATATATTTGTGGTGGTGGGGGGGGGGGGTAAAAAAGGTTTGAAAACCCCTCATAAGTATCAGTTAATTATGCATAGTTCCAAAAAACTAATTGTTTAAAATGTTACAGAGATGAGAGTACATAGAGAATAGAATATTAAAAAGAAAAAAGAGGTTTCTCATGGAAAAGTGAACATAATTCTTTTTGTTTCTAATTGTCACACAAACTTTATAAAATTCATGTAATTTTAAAGCAGAAAAACCAAAGTTAAAATTAAAGTACAGGAAAAAAAGGAAATAGTTTGTAATTTACATCTATTTATGCCCCTATCAAATAATTTGATTTTTAATTGACAGAGCAAAAAAAAAAAAAAAAAAAAAAAAAAAAAAAAAAAAAACGTAAAGAAAACTTGATAATACAAATCAAGAAGCAGTGAGGTAAAAATCTTCATGAAAAATAAAAAGATTTTTTAAAGATTATTTTTAAAGAATTTTAAATACTAATTTACTCTGCAACGTTTTAAGGAAAATAAGACTTAAAGATATAAATTACAAAATTATGTTTTTATATATATATATAAAAAAAATCAATAGAACAAAATATAAAACATAAAATTTGATTTTTAAATATATTATTCCAATTATTTTTTCTATTTACACAAATAGTACATTATGACTTTTAAACTGAAATTCCCCAATATTATAGTTGATTTTCTATTCATAAGAAAAACATAACGTAATAATTTTAAGGAGAAATTTTATTGATAACTTTTCCGTAAATTTTTGAAAACCATTAAATTAAAAAAGATTAATGACAATTAAATGTAAAAGTTAAACATTACAACTATAGGTGTTCAACTGGATATTATTCGTCTTAATATGTATTTTACTTTTTATTATAGCGTTTATTACTTATTAAAGTTTTAGATTATGAGCTATATAAAGGTTAATTTAACGGAAATTCTTAATATATAAGGCGTTAATCAAATGAGCATCAATTACAAAACTAAATTTAATATCTTAAACTTTAACTGTTACAATCTTGCAATATTCTGAATCATATATTCTTATAACTGATACTTAGAATTCCAGCGGTGATATCATTGATCACATTCAAATTGATGAATACACCCGTTTCTACAACTGCTGGCTTCCCATTCATCTTAAAACAGGCCGCACAGGTGGTACTGTTGGTTGTCAATACACACTCAAACATTATACAGCTCATATTCAAAATATTAGAATAATTACCTTTTTTTTAGAAATTGAAAATATCGTTTGGTAATTTAATGTCTTTTAATGAAAATATGCAAACGATATTTTTATTAAGAACTTATTATTGATTAAACTTACTTGTTATCTTAAATTTAATATCATTTTTGAAAAAATTAATTGCAAAAAAAATTATTTTGAAAAGTCAAAATATTAGAATATTTATTCAAGTGGTTCAAAATATTAGAATATTTCACATTAATTCTCCTTTAATTATTACCAATTCTTAACTGGTGGCATCATTGATTAAATTCAGACTATTTTATTTAAAATCAGTATTCTTTTTTGCAGTTTGTTTCTTTTTCGTCTTAAAATGGGCCGTGTGAGTGATATTCCTGAATCTACTAAACTTCGTATGGTTGATTTGTATCGGCACGGTAAAAATCAATGTTTTATAGCGAATTATTTACATTGTTCGCAATCGAGCGTTAGTAAAATACTAACACAATATTCAAAAATTGGAAAATTTCAAAATAATCGCCGAAATGGTGGCCGAAAACCAAAAACATCTGCTAGAGATGACAGGAAACTGAAGCGTATAGTTAAGAAAAACCGTTTTAAAAGTGAGCGATTCTTGCACCGAAAATGGAAAGAAGAAGGAGTTGAAGTTTCTACATCGACAACATTAAGACGTCTCCATAAATTTAAATTTGATTGATTGATTGATTGATTTTTGACGTCCGATTATCTGCGCTAGGGATATAGGACCATTGGGGAATGCCCTTCGTGGGGGTCTTTCTAAGGGAACCTAACCCGTATTTACGCAAGGTTCGAAGAAAACCACGAAAACTCCGAACGGTTAGGCCGACAGCCGCGATTGGGTTCGAACCCAGCACCTGCCGTCTACCAGTTGAGAGGTCCGAACCTCTCGGCCACTGGTGGGGCTAAATTTAAATTTGAATCTCGTGTACCGAAAACAAAACCTCTCATGACTGCAAGACAAAAGCGTATAAGATTGAATTGGTGTAAATCAAGACGTTTATGGAGCAATGAAGATTGGAAAAATATATTATTTAGTGATGAAAGTATGTTTTATGTTTCATATGGTAATCAAGGTATTCCAGTTTGGAGAATGAAGCAAGAAGCATTTGATAAAGAATGCCTTAAACGTTCCGTAAAATTTGCTGCTAGTGTCATGGTTTGGGGTTGTATGAGTGCAGAAGGACCTGGAAAGTTATGCATCGTCTACGAAAAGGTTAACTCTCTGATATATCAAGAAATTTTAGAATATTACATGATTCCATCATCAGAAGATTTATTTGAAGATGATTTCATCTTTCAACAAGATTTAGCGTCCCCGCATACCTCGGTGTCAACTAAGAATTGGTTCCGCCAACGCAACATTAAGGTACTTCCTTGGCCACCAAATTCACCAGATCTTAATCCCATCGAAAACTTATGGTGTATAATGAAGAAAAAACTTCAAGAAAATCCTCCTTCAAGTAAAACTGAGTTAGTGGCACGTATAAAGTCTATTTGGGCTAATATTGATAGAAATGTTTGTAAACACCTTGTATATAGTATGCAAGATCGATTGTACGCTGTTATGAAAGCTAAAGGGGATGCTACAAAATATTAACTACCATTTACTTCATATTCATAAGGTAATATTGTTGCGTAAAATAAAATATTCTAATATTTTGAACCAATCTAAATTTTATTCTAATATTCTGGTGTGTTTAAGGAAGCTGTATACCTAATTTATTGTGCTGCATTTTATATTTTATAAATGTTAAAATCTTATCTAAACATTCCAGATTTAATTTATAAGAAATTTAATTGCATTTACTTAGTATAAAAAATAAATAAATGACAAATATTTTTTTCTTATTACTTTTTCTCAATTATTCTAATATTTTGAATATGAGCTGTAGAAGGGAAATAGAGAAATTTTAGAACGCCTGAGTAAACTTGAAATAACGTATATATCAGTTAAGCCTGCACAAATTACAAATTTTAGGTTCCAGTGGTTGCAATAAGTTAATATAATCAAATGGATTAGACTTCTTAATATCCACTACATAATTATTTAAAGGGGAAAAATATGTTGTAAATATTATTGTTTCAAAATAAATGGTCATATTTTTTTTCGTATTAAGCTATTGAATAGCTTTTATCGCGGCCTTTGAGCGCGGCGACCGAATCCAAAAATTCCGTAACGAGAAATATCCTAACACATCGGTAACGAAAAAACCTAACACTCGGCTACCGTCGTTTCACTTCGGCAGACTTCGGCATGATATCCTTCGGCAGACTTCGACAGACATTGACGCGGTATTTTTCAGATATTTAGAGGATATCAAGTCTCAAACTTATATATCTTATTTCAGTTACTATAAATCTATAGTTTCAATAATAAAAATTCCTGATAGAATGTGTATAGAAAAGAATCGTCTTAAGATAAAACAAGGTAGGATAATGTAGCTTTTGGTGAGTGGAGACCCGCCCAATGGTAAGGATCGAAAAATTTAAATGCTTATAACTCGCGATCTAATTTTCGTAGCGCGGCCAAATTTTGTTTGGTAATTAATTATGAGAGAGTGTTAATTTTTGGTGACAGGAGACCCCCCCCCCCACAGTGAGGGTCGAAAAATTTAAAATGTTTATAACTCGCGATCAATTATCGTAGCGCGGCCAAATTTTGTTTGGTAATTTATTATGAGACAGTGTTACTTTTGGTGACAGGAGACCCCCCACGATGAGGGTCGAAAAAGTTAAAATGCTTATAACTCGCGGTCTAATTTTAGTATCGCGGCCAAAATTTATTTCGTAATTTCTTATGAGACAGTGTTAATTTTTGGTGAAAGGAGACCCCCCCCCCCCCTCCGATGCTGAGGGTCGAAAATTTTAAAATGCTTATAAATCGCGATCTAATTTTCGTAACGCGGCCAAATTTTGTTTGGTAATTATTATCAGACAGTGTTACTTTTGGTGACAGGAGATCCCCCATGGTGAGGGTCGAAAAATTTAAAATGCTTATAACTCGCGATCTAATTTTCGTAGTGCGGCCAAATTTTGTTTGGTAATTTACTATGAGACAGTGTTACTTTTGGCGACCGGAGACCCTCCCACGGTGAGGGTCGAAAAATTTAAAATGCTTATAACTCGCGATCTAATTTTCGTAGCGCGGCCAAATTTTGTTTGGTAATTTATTATGAGACAGTTTTACTTTTGGTAACAGGAGATCCCCCATGGTGAGGGTCGACAAATTTAAAATGTTTATAACTCGCGATCTAATTTTCGTAGTGCGGCCAAATTTTGTTTGGTAATTTATTATGAGACAGTGTTACTTATGGTGACAGGAGACCCCCCACGGTGAGGGTCGAAAAATTTTAAATGCTTATAACTCGCGATCTAATTTTCGTAGCGCGGCCAAATTTTGTTTGGTAATTTATTATGAGAGTGTTCATTTTTGGTGACAGAAGACCTCCCCCCCATGGTGAGGGTCGAAAAATTTAAAATGCCTATAACTCGCGATCTAATTTTCGTAGTGCGGCCAAATTTTGTTTGGTAATTTATTATGAGACAGTGTTACTTTTGGTAACAGGAGATCTCCCATGGTAAGGGTCGAAAAATTTAAAATGCTTATAACTCGCGATCTAATTTTCGTAGTGCGGCCAAATTTTGTTTGGTAATTTATTATGAGACGGTGTTACTTTTGGTGACAGGATACCCCCCCCCCCCACGGTGAGGGTCGTAAAATTTAAAATGCTTTTAACTCGCGATCTAATTTTCGTAGCGCGACCAAATTTTGTTTGGTAATTTATTATGATACAGTGTTAATTTTTGGTGACAGGAGACCCCCACGGTGAGGTTCGGAAAATTTAAAATGCTTATAACTCGCGATCTAATTTTCGTAGCGCGGCCAAATTTTGTTTGTAATTTATTAAGGTATTGCATAGCTTTTATCGCGGGTTTCGAGCGCGGCGAAAGAATCTAGAAATTCTGTAACGAGAAAAAAAAAACCTAACACTCCGGCTAACATCGCTTCAGTTTGGCAGACTTCGGCACGGTATCCCTCCGTAGACTTCGGCAGACATTGACGCGGTATTTTTCAGATATTTTGAGAATATCAAGTCTTAAACTTATGTTTTTTTTTTTTTTTTTTTTTTTCAGCTACCATAAACGTATAGTTTCAATGATAAAAATTCCTGATTAACCTACATGTATTGTAAGATAATAAAAATATTTTAAACGATATTAACTTCTCATTTGTTCAATACAAGAAAAAAAATTGTTATCGGTCATCAAGCTCAAAATGTTTAAGTTGATTTAATATCAAAGACAAAAAAACTGCATAAATAAAAAATAAATAAATAATTATAATTGCATAAGATGATAAAAAATGCTATGCAATAGCTTTACCGCGGCAGTCCCCGAGTGCCACACGTATTTTTTTTTTTAGTTAACTGAATTTAAAAGGGCTCAGGGGTTGATCGATACGGAAAAACATGTAAACAGAGCTCTCGCTTCGAGTACTTATAAAAAAAGAAGTATCAATGTAATTAATTTAAACGTTCTGTAATTTTAAAGGTATGTTTGTAGTCTTATAAAATTATAAAATGAAGTATTTCAATGTAATATAATAAGAAATATAGCATAATGTATGTAACACAATTTTCGAAAAATAAATTGTATGTTATATCACCAACACCAAGATATCTTAAAGTTGAATTGACTTAAGAACCTACTTTTTGATTTAAAATGATCAGGAAATTTTACTCTATATAATGAATTAAGGATATAACATTTACTCCAAAAAAACTTTATTAAAAAAACTCTCAAACTTAAAAATTTTTAAAAACCCTAAAAAATACAACTTTTTTTTCATTAAAAATAGTCAAAATATTAAACTATCTACACTATATTAATTCATTCTCTAGATAATGATGTTATATGCATGCAAAATAAAAATTAAGCCATTCCATCAAATAGGTTTTTTTTAATCTTGGCGTTAGTCGTCAAAAATCAAGTTTTGAGAAAACGCGACTTAAAGTTGAAAGCGGTTTTTTTCATTGAGTTAAGAATTAATTGAATAATCAAACGAGATCATAAATAAATCGATTTTTTGAAAAGTTTTCAACCCCTGAGCCCCCATAAGAAAAAATAACAATTTTTAAATAAATATTCTTATTCTTACTTTTTATTATTATTCCAAATGCAGTTGAAACTAACAGTAACAAATGCCATGACTAACGTTATTATTACTGATTAAAGTATTGTCATCTATTTCATAGTACATTCTAAACTAAAAATAACAAAACCATTTAAAACATTTAATTAAAATAAAAAGCAATGTATATTTTAAGCTATTGTATTACACCATATCGCAATAATATTCATATATTTTATACTACATAAAATATTTTTGATATTATAGGCAATTTCGATGATTTACTAGTGGTATGCTATAAATTTTTGTTATCCACGTTATTTTTAATCTTATTCGTGTCGGTTTTATTCTGTTGAACGCAAAGTAGACATTGGTGTTGTTCACTTAAATCATTCTAGATCCTCATATATCAATTCGAAAATAAATTGAACTAATTTAGGTGATCAGATCTGAGTTAGTGTTTTGGCTAAACATTAATATTACCAAAATTTTCTTTTAAATTTTTCTTGCCAATCTCGCACTTTAGAATTAAAAAAGACATTAATGAAATTCAATCAAACATTTTTTCTCACCTATGACTTAAAAAATGCATTAAGACTATACCAGTTTTTAATTACCTGTTACTGTTATCATCATTTTCTTAAAAATTGCTCATTAATCTCGTCAGTACTGGACGTAAAATAGGAATTTATATAGTCCGCTCAGAGGATGCTAGATCTTTATATATGGCTTAAAGAATGCATCCAGATAATTGAAAATTATAAAAGTCTGTTTTGTTCTTTTAAAAAATTGAAAAAAAACACTTTATAAAGCACTCTTTGGATAGATAATAATAAAGAAAAAAGAAACAGAAATGGGAAGGTTGTGAGATTTTTTTTTCATTTCTCTTATTTAGAATTTGCCCATTGCAAACTGTATTTTCTACTACACAGCACTGTTACGTATGATGCTGAACAAATACAAAGACTAAAATAATTTTGCGTCTGACTTTTCTTATTTTAGTATTATATCTTTTGAAAGAAATAGGAAAGCCAAAGATTTCTAAGAAGTAAAATTAGGTGACCAAGGCAGAAACGATTTTTAGAAACTTATTATAAGTGATAACATAATAATTACTGGGTTTTATCAATTTTGAATAGATGACAATATAAATGTTATCGAAATACTATTCTCAGCTTGATAATATACCTTCGGCATTTTTTCTTTTAGCTGTTACTCTTTTACTACCATGTGAAATCTACACCGCTGCCATTCGAATTCTCCGGAACTTATATGTATATGAAACTTCATTGCCAGTCTTTGAACTAAAATAATCAAAAGACGTTAAATTTTCTCAAAGTTACAATTATCTACAAAGCACACACTAAATGAGAGAAAAAAAGGTATTTGTATCGAAAAGGTAGAAAATATTACAAAACAGAAGTATTTTAAGTTTACTAAGTATTTTAGGATTTTTAACTTTTACACGGACGGTTCCCGCAGCATAGGTCGGCATTAGTATATATTCTTAGACAGATGCTGCTCAAGCATGCCTCGTGATTTTTTTTTTTTTTTTTTTTTTTTTTTTTTTTTTTTTTTTTGTAAGTAAGGTTTTGAGTTGTCAAAAAAAAATGCGATCATTGATCCTACGTAGTTTGTTGATGATTCTATTAATTATATTATTATCTATTGATGTTTATGTTGCATGTTTTTATTCTCATATGAAGTGTTCTTTTGAACTTATCAATTTGAAAAAAAAAAGACATTTTAAGCCGGTAAACAATAAATTCGGAATATAGATTAGAAATTATTTTAAAAATAATAAAATACATTTTAAATAATGATAAAATGCAATATATCAATGGAAAGAATTTTTAAATGAGAGATCGTCTTATTCGTCTTATTTTAGTTGCAATCAGGAGCAATAGAACTGGCTAAAAAGAGCTTTGAAAAGAGAAAATTTTATCTTATTTAACCTTTCGAGTATATATATATGTAACCATTAATCGTAAAACAATATATAAAACGTTAGATTTAATACTAAATTACCACACTGAAAAATGGAGAAAAAATTCCATTTATAAAAAATAATAAAAGATCATTTTTTTTATCACGGTAAGTAATAAACACATAATAATAGTAATGAAATTTCAGAGAAAAAAAAAGAAAAGATAATTTTGAAACAAAAACAATCTTTAAAGCGAAGTTAATTTAGGGCATACGTAGGGCACACTATGTTTAGAAAATTTTAAGTGTTTGACGACACTAAAAGTTTAGTAAAGTTTAATAGTTCTTTCCAAAGCAATTTATTCTGTAATTAATAACATCAAAATTGTTCATTTATAATTTTTAAATTCTTACATAATAGGTAGCACCAATGAATTTAATTTAAAAATAATTTTAAAAGGAAATCGTTTATTTTAAACAAATTAAAAACGTTCAAATCAAATTATCTTAATAAAATTCATTTTTTTTAAACCCGAAATAATAAAAAATTTTGGAGATATGAATAAAATTAAAAAAAATTTTTAAAAGGAAAGAAATTAGTTTCAAAATGAAATTTTGAATGCCGAAAGTTTAATAAATCGCAAAAGCGTTTTCAAAAAAAAAAAAAAAAGAAAATTAAATTCCAACAAATATTACAAATATCTGATGAATGAAACCCTAATAAGATAAAACCTTAAATTGGCCAAATAAAAAAATAAATAAGTAAAAGAAATTTCTCCTTTTTTAAATTAATCTTAATATAAAGATTCCATGTTCCTGCATCGGGGTTCGAAGTAAGAAACTTTTGTTTCTAGTCTTTGATGTCTTTTGTCCAGGCTGTCTATAGAAAAACGTTGAAACTAAGATTCTCTTTTAAAATTTAAATCGCGAAAAATGAACAGTTGACATTTAAAAAATTGATTTTATTGAAATAATAGGCTTTTTCAAATTTTTATGTTTTGTTGTGTTACAGGAGATAGTCGTCTGTCAGTACACAAAATTTGAAGTCTCTAATTTTTACAGTTTTTGTGTACGGACTCTGTAACCGACAGACAGAGGACAGAGACAAATAGAATTTCGTCAAAATTTTTTATTTGAATACATTTTCTGAAACATTTGTTTTGTTTACTAATATTATTACTTAAAGTGTTTACTGTTTGGACGTGTCCCGTTTTTAGAAATAAATTATATATATATAGAAGATCGCAGGTGAAATTAAAAATGATTCATAGGTATAAAGATCAGTACAAAAAACCCTGAGCGGGTTAAAAGCTTGTGACGCAGCACTTTATCTTATATATCTAAGAATTTTAAAATTGGGACTTAAAACTAATGATATCAAAATTTATGTGACGCTATGCTATTAATTAATATATACATATATTAAAATTTAATTCATTAAGGTTTTATCAATTACATCTTTCATAAATTCAAAATATGAATCTTAAAAGATATGATACCAAAATTTAAGTGACGCCTTGACGAGGCTTTAAAAAATGTTTTAAAATTCCATTTATTTATTTATTGTCTAAATACATTTTCATATCTAAACAATACTTTTCATTTTCCAATACACTGTTAAATACATCACTTTCACTGAATATATATAATGCACTGAAATGTATTTATTTGAATAAATAGATTTATCTTTTGGGCTACGCTATCCAAAATAAAAAATAACGTTTGAATACATATTTTTTGCGTCATTGTATGACGCAGCAGATAGATTGAGTTACTCTTGGAGGGATTTTTTTCTTTCTGGTTTTGGATTGTATAGGATAGATTTCAATAGGAATTTCTCGATTCTGGTCAATGTATGTCAATGGAAATTATTTTGTCTTTCTTGGACAAATTTATCTTTCCATTAAATTTTTGTTGGTTTAGAATGGGTTTCAGGATACCTTGTAGGTTCTTGTTGCCAGACTTGTATAAAACCAAAAACTTTCTGCAAATTAATTTAATGTTGGGTGTAATTCGCATTTTTTGCGCAATTCATGGTCATCATTCGTGTTTTTTATGCGATTTATGAATGTAATTTGCATTTTTGAGCAATTTATGGACATAATTCGCAATTTTTATGCGATAAATGAATGTAATTTACATTTTACATGATTTATGGACGTAATTTGCTATTTTTATGCAATTCATAGACATAATTTGCGTTTTTTCAGCTTTCTGTTGAAGAAATTTGTGTTTTTTTAATCGATTTATTGACGTTATTTATGTTTTTATAGGATTTATGAATGTAATTTGCTTTTTTTTACCAATTCTTGGATGTAATTTGCATTTTTTGTAATTTATGAATGTTTTTAGTTTTTTTTTTGCATGATTCATGGAAGTGATTTGCATTTTTTGAGTGATTTATGAATGTAATTCACGTTTTTATGCGTTTCATAGACGTAATTTGTGTTTTTTGAGCGATTCATGAATGTAATTCGCGTTTTTTATGCAATTCATGAATGCAAAACACTATTCGCTATTTTTATGCGATTTATAGACGTAATTTGCGTTTCAGCTTTCTGCTGCCAAAATTCGTGTTTTTTGAGCGATTTATGAACATAATTTCTGTTTTACTACACGATTCATAGACATAATTTGTGTTTCTCATACAATTTCTGAATGTAATTCTCACTTTTTAAAACAATTCATGGACGTAATTCACGTTTTCACGATTTGTGGACCCAATTCGCGTTTTCTATGCGATTCATGGACATAATTCGCGTTTTATGCGATTAATGAATGTAATTTACATTTTACATGATTCATGGATGTAATTTGCTATATTTATGCAATTCGTAGACATAATTTGCATTTTTTGAGCTTTCTGTCAACGAAATTTGTGTTTTTGATCGATTTATTGACGTTATTTGTGTTTTTATAGGAATTATGAATGTAATTCGCTTTTTTTACCAATTGTTGGACTTAATTCGCATTTTTAGTAATTTATGAATGTTATTAGTATTTTTTTGCATGATTCATGGAAGTGATTTGCATTTTATGAGTGATTTATGAACGTAATTTGCGTTTCAGCTTTCTGCTGCCAAAATTCGTGTTTTTTGAGCGATTTATGAACATAATTCCCGATTTACTACACGATTCATAGACATAATTTGTGTTTTTCATACAATTTCTGAACGTAATTCTCACTTTTTTAAACAATTCATGGACGTAATTCACGTTTTGAGCAATTTGTGGGCCCAATTTACGTTTTTTATGCAATTCGCCTTTTTTGAGCGATTCATGGACATAATTCGAGATTTTTATGCGATTAATGAATGTAATTTACATTTTACATGATTTGTGGACGTAATTTGCTATACTTGTGCGATTCATAGACCTAATTTGCATCTTTTGAGCTTTCTATTTGTGTTTTTTGATCGATTTATTGACATTATTTGTGTTTTTATAGGATTTATGAATATAATTCGCTTTTTTTTTACCAATTCTTGGACGTAATTTGCATTTTTTGCAATTTATGAACATTATTCGTGTTTTTTTGCACAATTCATGGAAGTGATTCACATTTTTTGAGTGATTTATGAACGTAATTCACGTTTTTAAGCAATTCATGGATGTAATTTGCGTTTTTTGAGCGATTCATGAACGTAATTCACATTTTTTATGCAATTTGGTATTTTTATGCGTTTTATAGAGGTAATTTCCGTTTCAGATTTCTGCCGCCAAAATTCGTGTTTTTTGAGCAATTTGTGAACATAATTCATGTTTTACTACACGATTCATAGACGTAATTTGCGTTTTTCATACAATTTATGAATATAATGCTCACTTTTTTACATGATTCATGGACGTAATTCACATTTTAAGCAATTCGTGAACGTAATTCCCATTTTTTATGCAATTTGCTTTTTTTTAGCGATTCATGGATGTAGTTCACATTTTTTATGCGATTCATGCATGTAATTCACATTTTTTATGCGATTCAAGCATGGAATTCGTATTTTTTATGCGACTCATGGATTTAATTAATGTTTTTATTATGGTCTTTGGACAAAATTCATGTTTTTCACATGGTATTTTGTCGAAATGTTGGGTTTTTTTACATGATTCTTTGTTGAGATATTTTTTTTTTACGCAATTTGTCGAAATAAATAAATAAAAATTGTTTCTTCATAAAATTTTGTGCACATGGCGTGCGTCTATATTATACAACTCTGCTTGTCAGTGTGTATTGTCAGATTTTTTTTTTTTTTTTTTTTTTTTTGTTTTTTTTGTTTTTTTTTTTTTCAGATCGAATTAAGATTTGGTAACCCATAGACTAATTGGAATTTCCAGATTTCTGACCACGCGTATCTATGCAAATAAAGTTTTCTTTCCCGAATCGAGATATGGTTGGATTTTTTTTATTTATTTTTTTTTTTGGGGGGGGGGTTGAATCTGGTTTCGGTTTGATTTCAAATGTAATTTTTAGGTTCTTGTTCAGTTGCATTTCAATGTATTTTATTTTGCAGCAGATAGATTGAGTTACTCTTGGAGGGATTTTTTTCTTTCTGGTTTTGGGAGTGTATAGGATAGATTTCAATAGGAATTTTTCGATTCTGGTCAATGTATGTCAATGGAAATTATTTTGTCTTTCTTGGACAAATTTATCTTTCCATTAAATTTTTGTTGGTTTAGAATGGGTTTCAGGATAACTTGTAGGTTCTTGTTGGCAGACTTGTATAAAACCAAAAACTTTCTGCAAATGAATTTAATGTTGGGTGTAATTCGCATTTTTTGCGCACTTCATGGTCATCATTCGTGTTTTTTATGCGATTTATGAATGTAATTTGCATTTTTGAGCAATTTATGGACATAATTCGCAATTTTTATGCGATTAATGAACGTAATTTACATTTTACATGATTTATGGACGTAATTTGCTATTTTTATGCAAATCATAGACATAATTTGCGTTTTTTCAGCTTTCTGTTGATGAAATTTGTGTTTTTTTAATCGATTTATTGACGTTATTTATGTTTTTATAGGATTTATGAATGTAATTTGCTTTTTTTACCAATTCTTGGACGTAATTTGCATTTTTTGTAATTTATGAACGTTATTAGTGTTTTTTGCATGATTCATGGAAGTGATTTGCATTTTTTGCATGATTCATGGAAGTGATTTGCATTTTTTGCATGATTCATGGAAGTGATTAGCATTTTTTGAGTGATTTATGAACGTAATTCACGTTTTTATGCAATTCATGGATGTAATTTGCATTTTTTATGCATTTCATGGACGTAATTCACATTTTAAGCAATTTGTGGGCATAATTCCCATTTTTTATGCAATTTGCTTTTTTTTTTAGCGATTCATGGATGTAGTTCACATTTTTTATGCGATTCATGCATGTAATTCACATTTTTTATGTGATTCATGCATGGAATTCGTATTTTTTATGCGATTCATGGATTTAATTAATGTTTTTATTATGGTCTTTGGACAAAATTCATGTTTTTCACATGGTATTTTGTCGAAATGTTGGTTTTTTTTACATGATTCTTTGTTGAGATACTTTTTTTTTTTTTACGCAATTTGACGAAATAAATAAATAAAAATTGTTTCTTCATAAAATTTTCTGCACATGGCGTGCGTCTATATTATACAACTCTGCTTGTCAGTGTGTATTGTCAGAATTTTTTTTTTTTTTTTCTTTTTTGAGATTGAATTAAGGTTTGGTAACCCATAGACTAATTGGAATTTCCAGATTTCTGACCACGCGTATCTATGGAAATAAAGTTTTCTTTCCCGAATCGAGATATGGTTGGATTTTTTTTTTTTTTTTTTTTTTTTTTTTTTTTTTGGGGGGGGGGGGTTGAATCTGGTTTCAATTTGATTTCAAATGTAATTTTCAGGTTCTTGTTCAGTTGCATTTCAATGTATTTTATTTTGCAGCAGATAGATTGAGTTACTCTTGGAGGGATTTTTTTCTTTCTGGTTTTGGAGTGTATAGGATAGATTACAATAGGAATTTTTCGATTCTGGTCAATGTATGTCAATGGAAATTATTTTGTCTTTCTTGGACAAATTTATCTTTCCATTAAATTTTTGTTGGTTTAGAATGGGTTTCAGGATAACTTGTAGGTTCTTGTTGGCAGACTTGTATAAAACCAAAAACTTTCCGCAAATTAATTTAATGTTGGATGTAATTCGCATTTTTTGCGCAATTCATGGTCATCATTCGTGTTTTTTATGCGATTTATGAATGTAATTTGCATTTTTAAGCAATTTATGGACATAATTCGCAATTTTTATGCTATTAATGAATGTAATTTACATTTTACATGATTTATGGGCGTAATTTGCTATTTTTATGCAATTCATAGACATAATTTGCATTTTTTCAGCTTTCTGTCGAAGAAATTTGTGTTTTTTGATCAATTTATTGACGTTATTTGTGTTTTTATAGGATTTATGAATGTAATTCGCTTTTTTTACACAACTCTTGAACATAACACTTTTACACAACTTTTTGCAATTTATGAATGTTATTAGTGTTTTTTTGCACAATGCATGGAAGTGATTCGCATTTTTTGAGTGATTTATGAACATAATTCACATTTTTTATGCAATTCATGGACGTAATTTGCATTTTTTGAGCGATTCATGGATGTAATTCGCACTTTTTATGCAAACCATGAATGCAAAATGCTATTCACTATGCGATTTATGCGATTATTTTTATGCGATATATAGACGTAATTTGCATTTTAGCTTTCTGCTGCTAAAATTCGTATTTTTTGAGCGATTTATGAACATAATTCCCATTTTACTACACAATTCATAGATGTAATTTGCATTTTTCATACAATTTATGAACATAATTCTCACTTTTTCAGACAATTCATGGATGTAATTCACGTTTTGTGCGATTTGTGAATATAATTCACATTTTTTATGCAATTCGCTTTTTTGAGCGATTCATGGACATAATTCGCGATTTTTATGCGATTAATGAATGTAATTTACATTTTACATGATTTATGGATGTAATTTGCTATATTTATGCGATTCGTAGACATAATTTGCATTTTTTGAGCTTTCTGTCGACGAAATTTGCGTTTTTTGATCAATTTATTGACGTTATTTGTGTTTTTATAGGATTTATGAATGTAATTCGCTTTTTTTACCAATTGTTGGACCTAATTTGCATTTTTTGTAATTTATGAATGCTATTAGTAATTTTTTGCACGATTCATGGAAGTGATTTGCTTTTTTTGAGTGATTTATGAACGTAATTTGCATTTTAGCTTTCTGCTGCCAAAATTCGTGTTTTTTGAGCGATTTATGAACATAATTCCCGTTTTACTACACGATTCATAGACATAATTTGTGTTTTTCATACAATTTCTGAACGTAATTCTCACTTTTTTAAACAATTCATGGACGTAATTCACGTTTTCAGCGATTTGTGGACCCAATTCATGTTTTTATGCAATTCGCTTTTTTTAGCGATTCATGGACATATTTCGTGATTTTTATGCGATTAATGAATGTAATTTACAATTTACATGATTTTTGGACGTAATTTGCTATACTTATGCAACTCATAGACATAATTTGCATCTTTTGAGCTTTCTATCGACGAAATTTGCGTTTTTTGATCGATTTATTGACGTTATTTGTGTTTTTATAGGATTTATGAATGTAATTTGCTTTTTTTTTTACCAATTCCTGGACGTAATTCACATTTTTTGTAATTTATGAACGTTCTTAGTGTTTTTTTGCACGATTCATGGAAGTGATTAGCATTTTTTGAGTGATTTATAAATGTAATTCACGTTTTTATGCGTTTCATGGACGTAATTTGTGTTTTTTGTGCGATTCATGAATGTAATTCGCGTTTTTTATGCAATTCATGAATGCAAAACACTCTTCGCTATTTTTATGCGATTTATAGACGTAATTTGCTTTTCAGCTTTCTGCTGCCAAAATTCGTGTTTTTTGAGTGATTTATGAACACAATTCCCATTTTACTACACAATTCATAGGCATAATTTGTGTTTTTCATACAATTTCTTAACGTAATTCTCAGTTTTTAAACAATGCATGGACGTAATTCACGTTCTGAGCGATTTGTGGACCCAATTCACGTTTTTTATGCGATTCATGGACATAATTCGTGATTTTTATGCGATTAATGAATGTAATTTACAATTTACATGATTTATGGGTGTAATTTGCTATATTTATGCGATTCGTAGACATAATTTTCATTTTTTGAGCTTTCTGTCGACAAAATGTGCGTTTTTTGATCGATTTATTGACGTTATTTGTGTTTTTATAGGATTTATGAATGTAATTCGCTTTTTTTACCAATTGCTGGACCTAATTCGCATTTTTTGTAATTTATGAATGTTATTAGTATTTTTTTTGCACGATTCATGGAAGTGAGTTGCATTTTTTGAGTGATTTATGAACGTAATTTGCATTTCAGATTTCTGCTGCCAAAATTTGTGTTTTTTGAGCGATTTATGAACATAATTCCTGTTTTACTACACGATTCATAGACATAATTTGTGTTTTTCATACAATTTCTGAACGTAATTCTCACCTTTTTAAACAATTCATGGACGTAATTCACGTTTTGAGCGATTTGTGAACCCAATTCATGTTTTTTATGCAATTCGCTTTTTTGAGCGATTCATGGACATAATTCGCGATTTTTATGCGATTAATGAATGTAATTTACATTTTACATGATTTATGGACGTAATTTGCTATACTTATGCGATTCAGAGACATAATTTGCATTTTTTCAGCTTTCTATCTACGAAATTTGTGTTTTTTGATCGATTTATTGACGTTATTTGTGTTTTTATAGGATTTATGAATGTAATTCGCTTTTTTTTACCAATTCCTGGACATAATTCGCATTTTTTGCAATTTCTGAACGTTATTCGTGTTTTTTTGCACAATTCATGGAAGTGATTCGCATTTTTTGAGTGATTTATGAACGTAATTCACGTTTTTATGCAATTCATTTATGTAATTTGCATTTTTTATGCAATTCATGAAAACAAGTCGCTATTTTTATGCGTTTTATAGAGGTAATTTCCGTTTCAGATTTCTGCCACCAAAATTCGTGTTTTTTGAGCGATTTAACATAATTCATGTTTTACTACACGATTCATAGACGTAATTTGCGTTTTTCATACAATTTATGAATATAATTCTCGCTTTTTTGCATGATTCATGGACGTAATTCACATTTTAAGCAATTTGTGGACATAATTCCCATTTTTTATGCAATCTGCTTTTTTTTTTAGCGATTCATGGATGTAGTTCACATTTTTTATGTGATTTATGCATGTAATTCACATATTTTATGCGATTCATGCATGGAATTTGTATTTTTTATGCGATTCATGGATTGAATTAACGTTTTTTTTTTTTTTTTTTTTTTTTTTTTTTTTTTTTTTTTTTTTTTTGCGGTCTTTGGACGAAATTCATGTTTTTCACGTGGTATTTTCTCGAAATGTTGGGTTTTTTTACATGATTCTTTGTTGAGATACACTTTTATTTTACGCAATTCTTTGTCGAAATAAATAAATAAAAATTGTTTCTTCATAAAATTTTCTGCACATGGTGTGCGTCTATATTATGCAACTATGCTTGTCAGTGTGTATTGTCAGATTTTTTTTTTTTTTTTTTTTTTTTTTTTTTTTTTTTCAGATCGAATTAAGGTTTGATAGAATATTTCTTAGGGTTTGGATGAGGTTCAACTCAAATAGAATTTAAACAATTACATTTTAGAAATGACAAAACTAAAAAATGTAATTATTTATCGCCCATTATTAGCTGTTAGTATTTTAAAATATTTATTTGTTAGTGTGTTAGTAACTTTACATTATTTGAATTAAAAATTTTTAATTTCTTGTATTAAATTTAATCTTAAACATGTTTTCTTCTTAGGTATGTTATGCAATTTATTTAAATAATGGATTCAAAGTTATTTGAGGATTTTGTGTTCATTAGTAGAAACAAGGCCTTTATTTTAAAAAAAATAAAAAAAGCGTTAATTATCAAACATTTTTGTAAAAGAATGTTAGAAAGAAATACTTCAATTTCGAGACAATGAATATGAAATTAAAACATCTATAGAAAAAAAGGGGGTAAATTTATATTTTAGGAAACTCATTATTAAAGCATAGAAGTATAAGTTATTTCTTTTTAAACCAATGTTATCGTTAATATTTGGTTAAGAATTATTTGCTTACCCAACTTTTAGTGCTTGTAAATTCTAACATTATAAATATATATATATTAAGATTTTCCATTTTAGATGTCCAATTTATAAATGCAGTTTATTAATAACGCTATGTTCTAAGCTGTAAAGCTAATGCTTTTATATTTTGATTATTGATTTCTATAACGTAATATTAACTATTACAATACTTTTCTATTCGGTTTGTGATCTGAGACAAAATTTTTCACGCTTGGATTTAAATCATCAGACTCTTAGGAAGAAAAAAAGAAAAAAATACGTGTGGCACTCGGGGACTGCCGCGGTAAAGCTATTGCATAGCATTTTTTATCAACTTATGCAATTATAATTATTTATTTATTTTTTACTTATGCAGTTTTTTTTCCTTTGATATTAATTCAAGTTAAACATTTTGAGCGTGATGACCGATAACAATTTTTTTTTCTTGTATTGAACAAATGAGAAGTTAATATCGTTTAAAATATTTTTATTATCTTACAATACATGTAGGTTAATCAGGAATTTTTATCATTGAAACTATACGTTTATGGTAGCTGAAAAAAAAAAAAAAAAAAAAAAAAAAAAAAAAAAAAAAAAAAAAAAACATAAGTTTAAGACTTGATATTCTCAAAATATCTGAAAAATACCGCGTCAATGTCTGCCGAAGTCTACGGAGGGATACCGTGCCGAAGTCTGCCAAACTGAAGCGATGTTAGCCGGAGTGTTAGGTTTTTTTTTTCTCGTTACAGAATTTCTAGATTCTTTCGCCGCGCTCGAAACCCGCGATAAAAGCTATGCAATACCTTAATAAATTACAAACAAAATTTGGCCGCGCTACGAAAATTAGATCGCGAGTTATAAGCATTTTAAATTTTCCGAACCTCACCGTGGGGGTCTCCTGTCACCAAAAATTAACACTGTATCATAATAAATTACCAAACAAAATTTGGTCGCGCTACGAAAATTAGATCGCGAGTTAAAAGCATTTTAAATTTTACGACCCTCACCGTGGGGGGGGGGGGTATCCTGTCACCAAAAGTAACACCGTCTCATAATAAATTACCAAACAAAATTTGGCCGCACTACGAAAATTAGATCGCGAGTTATAAGCATTTTAAATTTTTCGACCCTTACCATGGGAGATCTCCTGTTACCAAAAGTAACACTGTCTCATAATAAATTACCAAACAAAATTTGGCCGCGCTACGAAAATTAGATCGCGCGTTATAAGCATTTTAAATTTTTCGACCCTCACCGTGGGGGGTCTCCTTTCACCAAAAATTAACACTGTCTCATAACAAATGACCAAACAAAATTTGGCCGCGCTACGAAAATTAGACCGCGAGTTATAAGCATTTTAACTTTTTCGACCCTCAGAGTGGGGGTCTCCTGTCACCAAAAATTAACGCTGTCTCATAATAAATAAATTAACAAACAAAATTTGGCCGCGCTACGAAAATTAGATCGCGAGTTATAAGCATTTAAATTTTTCGATCCTCACCATTGGGCGAGTCTCCACTCACCAAAAGCTACATTATCCTACCTTGTTTCATCTTAAGACGATTCTTTTCTATACACATTCTATCAGGAATTTTTATTATTTAAACTATAGATTACTGAAGATAAGATTTACTATAGATAACTGAAATAAGATATATAAGTTTGAGACTTGATATCCTCTAAATATCTGAAAAATATCGCGTCAATGTCTGCTGAAGTCTACCGAAGGATACCATGCTGAAGTCTACCGAAGGATACCATGCCGAAGTCTGCCGAAGTGAAACGACGGTAGCCGAGTGTTAGGTTTTTTCGTTACGGTTGTGTTAGGATATTTCTAGTTACGGAATTTTTGGATTCGGTCGCCGCGCTCAAAGCCCGCGATAAAAGCTATGCAATAGCTTAAAAAAATTCTATTTTGAACAGCATCTAATGCAGACTACAATGATGCGCTGTAGTACCTCCGTGGCAACTGCTAAATAACATTTTAAAATATAGACATGGAATTTCGAAATTATTAATGAAATAATAGGATGCATGAAACATATTAAAGCTACAGTCACTAATGGATAATGAGAGCTGGATGCATGTCAAATTACTGGATGCAGCAAACTTATGCAATGGTCTCTAAAACACATGAAATTTCTCAAAGCCGCAGTCAATAACAAATGTATGAGCACTACGCCCATATGAAAACAAACAACAAAAATTAATAGATGCAGCAAACTATGCGGTAACATGCAGATTACCAATATCTGGAAGAAATGAGTGATACCTGAACTAAAAAAATCCAGTGACAATATTGTGAAACAAATACATTACAACAATAACGTTTATATTAGAAAAAAAAGGGCCTAAAACTCTCACTCACTAAAATAAAACTCGTTAAAGCAGTCCAACTACTGCATGTATAGCACTTAGAGCACATGAAAACAAAACAAAAACAAAACACTCAGGCTGCAGCAAAATTGCTGTGCAACAATCCGTAAAATACACAAAATTAATTAAAAATTCAATCACTAATG
This sequence comes from Maratus speculifer, assembly GCA_964019185.1. Classification (NCBI taxonomy): domain Eukaryota; kingdom Metazoa; phylum Arthropoda; class Arachnida; order Araneae; family Salticidae; genus Maratus; species Maratus speculifer. Next base: position 173,009,378 of record OZ025297.1, on the reverse strand, counting down.
CATGTTGTACAAGCACTGTGTGTATATGAAGAAAAAAAAAACAATGAGTGCAACTAATTTATTTTTAAATCTCTGAAATCTTTATAGCCACAGTCACTAATGCATGTAAGAACAAATTAACTTCATTACTTTCTTTTGAATTATCAAAATACTGCTGTAATTTGTTGATAAATACTAGTTTGTTCACAATTTCAATAATAAGTGCACTTACTTATTTTAAAAATTGCTTAAAACCTGGATTTACTGGCCATTAAGCTAAGCTAAAAAGGCACAGTTTCAAAATGAAAATTAATAGCGACATAAATGCATAAGAAAAAGTAATAAATGTATTTTGAATAACATATTCAAGCAATTTTAATCTAAAAATTAACATCCTGGGTTATTAATCACAGAAATTAATAAATAAAATAAAAAAGCACAATTTTTACAACACTTAAAACTTAGTATTGTTAATTAAATCATATAATTACTGTTAATTAATTCATATAATTATTGTTAATTAATTCATATAATAAGGACATCTATAAACTTAAAAACAATCTATTTTGAGAATTTTAGAATTCACAAGCACTTGGTTAAACTGCTGGTCAATTATAAATATTGTTTGTTTACCAAAATTTAGCAATAGTTTACACATTCTGTGATAGTTTATGTTGGTTTGAAATCAAATCAACATGCTAACTAATGTATACATCACTTATACTTTTTAAATAATACTTTAATAATGAGTGCCAAAAAATATTTATTTACCTTTCTTTTTCATTATAGATGGTTTAGCTTCACGTTCGTCTCCTGAAATTGAATATTTCATGCCAACATACAGCACGAATCAATTTGTTTTGATTCGTGTACTTTGATTCACCATATTATTTTATCCAAAAAAGGGGGCCTTGTTTCTCCAAATAACACAATACCTATATTACCATAATAACCATTATTTCGCAAATTACACAACATACATGCTAAAAACAACAAGTACCAAGTACAAAGCTTACCGACAGCGAATTCGATTACGATTCAAAACAAAACTATCTAAACGCGTATGAATACATGGAATTCTAAAGCAAATTTATTAAAAATAATTTTTGTTTGTAAACTTTAAAAGAAAATCATAAGTCAAAAGTATATTGAATATGTATAATTAAAAAATATTTTCCTATTTTAAAAAAGGATTCAAAATATTTTTTCCACAAAATTCAAAAATATCCAATGTAAGAAACGTAATATTTTCTTCTTATGAAAAATAAAGGCAATATAAATAGAAATTTGATTTAGTATATATTTATTGAATGTTTTAAAGCACATGATAAGATGTTTTTGTAGTTTAAAAAACATTTATTGCTTCGATGCGGGTGTTTTAACTGTGACCATAACTGCATTTGCCTTTTCGCAGTGTCTTCGTCTACTAACCCATAGAATAACATGTAATCCGCGAGCTAATATAGTCCAATTTTCCAAGACCAATATATAACAAACAAGAGTTTTCCTAGAAACAAGGCAAGTCTTATTCCCTCTATCTTAAAGAGATTCATATTATATATAAGTTTTAATAAAATCTCCCAGCCCGTTTTCTAGATCTCATTATCAGGAACAAACACCATCGATTTCAGTTTAAAAATGGTTATCGAGATCTAAAAATATACGGCACGTAGAAATGTAAAAATTATAGGATAGGATTAGACTGGGAATATAAGACTATATTAAAAAAATTGGATCATTCTGACCAATATTTACTGAGTTATTAGAAGGCGGCTTTTCCGATTTCCTTTGATGTTGAGTTAGCTGTATATATGAAGTTCCGCATCTACCCTTATGACGATGGTAGGTTTTGACGATTGTAGGTTTAAAGCTGCGTCACTTGAAGGCTGCCGCCTTCTATGATAGATTTGTCTGAAGTATTGGTGCATGAGATCGATTTTCTATGCATTAAATACGGTAAATATTACTTTACAAAATATCTAGTAAAAGGTTTTTGAAATGCTTCAAGCTCACGAACCCTGGAATTGGTGCCCAAAAATATTTGTTTTTCTATGGGAAGAAATTTAAAATATTTCAATGTAATCTGAATAGAAGTATTGTGTTTCTCAATTATTCAACTAAGAATGTTCACAATCTAAACCTTTTATTCTATTTTCAACTTTTAAAAAAATCAATACATTGAAAACAAAATATTAAAGAGATACACAAATATTTAACAGAAAAAAGCCATTAAAATATTTAGGGAAAATAATAAAAAAAAACATTATTTGATCGAACTTACGTTAGAAGTTAAATAAAAAAAAATAATAAAAAAATAAGTGCTCTGTTTAGTTTCAATTTTCCTTTGCATTAAATAAAATGTTTTAGAATGAAAGAATAAAATACTTTAATAAAAAAAAAGAAAAAACAAACGCTTTAATTTAGATTTATAATTTTTTTAAAGATAAATATTGTAAATCTCATTATTTCACACACTGTATTTTTTTTAAAAAAGGAGTTTTTTTTAAAGATTTTGAATGGAAATTTTCATAATACTGCATTTTATTATTTATTATATGGCTAAAACTATTTTGTTTAGCTTTGTACACTGTAAAAAAAAATCTGCAAAGGTACTAAATCTTTTCTAGGAAACTGGGATTCCAAGAACTTTTCCTGTAATGGTAACAGCAAAAATTCAAGTTTCAGAATCGATTACATGAATTTTTTCTGTTATCGTTACATGAAAAGTTCTTGGTATCCTAGTTTCCTAGAAAATGTCTAGTACCTTCACAGATTTTTTTTACAGTGTAGTTTAAAATGCATATTGTGCGATATAAACATTTTTCAAAGGTCTAATGGCTCAAACAACTTCTCATTAATTTTATGAAAACTGAAATTCTAGATTTTAACAAAAGACAATTAAAAAAGAAACTTAATAATAGGCATAAAAATGACAACATACCTTAATTAACTTAAACAAATTTCCTTGATTGTAATGAATTATCCCTAATGATAGTGACTAATTAATTATTATTAACATTAAAATAGTGGAAAATGGAACAAACTTATATATATTGAATTAAATCTTGATAAGTCTCTAAATGACACAATATAGCTTTTAATTTAAAACACAGCATTCTCTAACTAATTGAAAGTATATTTCTCAGCATAATATGGCACATAAGATAAAATTGAAACAAATTGGTTACATATTGAACTGGTTAACGTATCTGGAGATTGATTTTCGGTGACTTTAATGCAATAAATACTACTTTACGAAAATACCAATAAAAGTTCATTGAAGTGATTGAAGCGCACGAACCCTGGGATCGGTGCACAAAAATATTTGTTTTTATATAGGAAAAAAATTAAACTATTTAAAATAATATGAATAGAAGTTTTGTGTTTCTCAATTATTTCAATAAAATTATGCATAATCTAAACCCTTTATTCTATTTTCAACATCTAAAGAACATACAAAATGAAAAGAGAATATTAAACACATGCGCCAGTTTTGAATAAAATAAACAAGAAATTAAAATAGGTTGGGAAAAATATAAAACACTACTTTGATCCAACTTATAGTAGAAGTTAAAAAAAAAAAGCAATAAGTGTTCTCTTTAGTTAACGATATTTTTTTGTATCGAGTAAAATGTTTTAGAACGAAAGAAATAAAATTATATTTTATTTAATAAAGAAAATTAAGAAAAGATTTATAATACTTTGATTTATAATACTTTTTAAAGTTAAATATGGTAAATCTTATTATTTCAGAATATGTTTTAAAAAGATTTTTTAAAAAGATTTTTAATGGAAATTTTATTAATACTACATGTTAATACCCATTATATTGCGGTAAATATTTTGTGTAGATTTGGACTTTAAAACGCATATTATGCGAAATAAAAATTTTGGACTAGTCTAATGGTTCAAGCAACTTCTCGTTAATTTTATGAAAGCTAAAATTACAAATTTTAACAAAAGACAATTAAAAGAGATTGAACAGGCTAGAATGAAAGTAAAAAAAATACTTTCGTTAGATTCAACAAAGAATCTTGATTCTAATGAATTATCCATAATGATAGCGACTAATTAATCATCATTAATATTAAAATGGTTGAAAATGTATCAAATTTATATTAATTTATATAAATACTAGCAGCCTTCGCCCGCTACGCTGGTCAGTTTTTTTAAAGAAACTTTGAATCAAAAGAAATTTTTATATCATAGTAATTTTTAGTTTTATATCATATTTTAGTAAGTTTGTCATCGGTGAAAAGTCAGTCATCTAAACGGAAAGTTCAATATTAGTCACCAATGAATGACGTAGCAGTCAACATGTTAACAGTTTTAATCAAATAAAATTTCATTCAGCGGAACCTTTCAAATAAAGCAAACCTTTTGTAATTGGGTTCATCTGATTTAAAACATCTCCATAAGTAGTCAATTAAACAACATAGAATGCTATATTTTATTTATTACAAAATTTCTGAAAAACTATACAACACAATGTTAAGTTCCATTAAAAATTATCTAGTAGAACTTAAGTTATAAGCGGCCGGAAAGAAATTTCACTTTGCGTTTATATATATATTGAGATAATTAAATATAGCGTATATATTCATGTTAACCTGATTATAGATCTCTTTTTCAAAATTGTAGGTTCAATAGATTTTTTGTTCGATGAATTATACGAAATCCAGACTTTTTTTTATATATATAGATTGACATTTTCAGGTTTTAGCGACGAAGACATCGCCAAATTTGGAAAATGTAAAGTATTTCACGAACTAATGGTTTTAAAAGAATTTGCTTAGTACCATTCGATTCAGCATGAAAAAATACACTTAAATATCATATCAGTTGAAAAACAACTACAAAAGCAGATTTTTAAGGAATTTTTTAAAAGTTCGTTCTTTTTTTATCCCCCTTAGGGGTGGAATTTTCGAAAATCCTTTCTTAGCGGCATTCGATGTTATAAGAAGTATTTTTACCCCAATTTTAAAGATTTTTGGTTCGGTAGATATTTTTGTGGCGTGATTAATACGAAATCCAGACTATCTTATATATATATAGATAAGGTTTGAAAATTTCAGGTTTTTGTGCCGAAGAAATCGCCAAATTTGGAAAATGTGAAGTATCCAACGAACTAATGGATTTAAAAGAATTTTCTTAGTACCATTCGATTCAGCATGAAAAAATACACAAAAATATGATATCAGTTGAAGACCAACTACAAAAGCCGATTTTTAAGGAATTTTTTTAAAGTTCGTTTCTTTTTGTCCCCTTAAGGGTGGAATTTTCGAAAATCCCTTCTTAGCGACACTCGATGGTATAAGAAGTATTTTTACCCCAATTTTCAGGATTTTTGGTTCGGTAGATTTTTTTGTGTTGTGATTAATACGAAATCCAGGCTTTCTTTTATCATACAGCACGATAGTACTGTATAGTAGAGCTCAGCTGCATCTCTAATGTTCAAGTCCAAAATTTGCCTTTGGACCCAATCATCGGATCGCAACGAAATTCAAAAGGGGAAGTGTCCTACCCTAGATCTCAAAGTTTACAAAAATTCATCCAGATCCATATATTAGTTTCGGAGATCCAGAACCCCTCTTTTGGCACTTTTTGCTCGTGAAACAACAAAAAAAGATAAACAACTCACTTATAACCCGAACCAGGAAACGTTCAGCGACGTGTAATAGATTGTTTGAAAGCTTTTAATTTAGGGATGTGCCTTTCGAAGGTCCCTTAAAAAATTACCAAAAATTAAAGAAATGGCACCCATTTAAAATTTATATAACGCTTTTCCTTTCATAAATTAACATTATAGAAATCTCTCCTTTTTATTTGCTAATTCAATTATTGCTTTCGAATTGCCACATACTAAAAAACAATTCAATAAATTAAAAAAGAAACGATAACACGTGTTCTTTTTTTTTTTTTACAGATCAATAAAAATTCTGATTCTCCTGATAGTTTTGAACCTTTGAAATTGACGTCATTCGAAACAGAAAATGCATATTTTTCATAAACATATATATAAACTGTAATTAAATATGTGTTCGAACAACATCGCACCTTTATTTGAGTGTTTTCGAAGTAAAACAGTTACTACAATATAGATATTTCAATTAAAAAGGGATAATTAGGAAAAAAAATTCTTCTATATTTATAAAAATAAATATTTGAAAATGAAACTATGAAAATCTGTGTAGATAACAATCGTCATAAGAAAATCTACGTAGATACCGAGAAACTGCTGTGGGACTACCATCTGGGAAGGAGCGGTTCTGTCGCCAAATGTCGTCAAGTTTTTCGCCAACTTGGCGATATATCGCCAAATCTGGCGTCCAAAATTACTCGCCAAAATTAAAGCCAACATGGCGTCATTTCGAGTATTTTGCCAAACTAATACACCTACTAATAATTTTAAACTAATACTAATAATAGTTTAGATTTGTAGTTGAAGGTGATAGATAAAGTTCCTGAAAGGATCTGAAAAAGTTATGAAATCATACAAAAAACTGGTGGAACCAGAGAGAAAAGTAGAGCTCGATTTAAAAAAAGTCTTACAGTAAAATTTGGGAAATATTTTCAATGTGCGTACAAAAGAAAGGGAATCAGATGATCTGTAAAGCTTATGAAATAACCCAAATTTTTGTTAGCTGAAGACGAGGACTGAGCTTTACAGGTGCTTTAAAATCAATCAGGGAAAAAGAGGCATTTTTAACTCTTTCTGTATTTCAATCATCAATAACCAGTTTTAAAATTTGTTTTCATTACTATGTGTTACAGGTTGATGTAATGAAGTATGAGAACGGTTCGTTCTGTACAAAATGTGAACACAATTCCATACCAGCTGTTTTGATAACTGCAAGATCAAAGCTCCAAGTAAACTCAAAACCTTGAATAGATGCGATTCAATCATATACTAAATATTTGTGTTCAAACATACTTATCTACATCAGTTCCTCAACAATAGGGTGGAGCGAAAAAAAAAAAAATTTGAAATTCAGAAACAGGTAGGTGCCAAAAGTTGCCTTTATACTAGTACATCAACTGCGTGAAATTTTACCGCTGAAAAAAATGGCTTGAGTCTGCGCTTTTGCTCCAAAATTCGAAATTTTGGGTAAAATATGTCATTTTTTGACATTTTTTCAAAAAAATAAAATTTTTTTTACAGAGCTGGTTAGTATTTAAAAGTGTTGCTTAGACCTTTATATTTATCTCCTTAACATATTTAAACTATAAAACAATATCTGTAGTCTGTATAATTGGAGCAAATCTGACAACTTTTTGTGAAGAATCAGCGTTAAACTCTCTATTAGAGCATACAACGAAATGTTGTTTTGAATGCATTTCTTTCGTAGCTGCTTTCAAAACTACTGTGTATATAACTGATAGAAGTGGTTGCATTATACCACCCGTCTCAATCACCCAATCATCTAGGCCCAGTGTCTTATTTATGTCTTGAATTGTTATTTTTTTTTCCTGAAGACGAGTATAAGTTTTCTATATATCAAAGTAATTTATCTCTTCTATGTATTCACTAATTTTGAATGATTTGGATCATGCTGGTGTGACCTGCTGCACGTGTACCATGTATAACAGAAGAGAAGCTGAGTAATGTATTGGGTATGTTCTTATTTGAACCTATTCAGCAGTCTATTATCTTCATTAAAATTTCATGTAATTAGTACATTATGATTGGAAGTTCTGTTATCACAGCATTCTTTCAATCAATTACATTTTATATGCAATGATTTGCCTAAACATTGATTGTATGAATTCAATTTCTAGTATGTCATCATTTATTGAACCTATTACATTGAATATATGCCGAGAAGCTAGCTGTTTAATATTATGACGATCGTCACAGAGGATTGCAAACAAAATTTGCGTGTAAAACAACAATATTTCTAAAGAAGTTTTAGTATGCTTTATGTCGTTCCCTGTGTTGTTCCGTAGTCCAGTAATTTCTAATAAGATTTTAGATCTATTATTTAGGTATGTAGTACATTTGGTATAAAACATCCCGCGGCATAAACTTGGATTATACATTTTGTTAGTGAACATATAGACGCTGATTACCAATTTGTGCTTATATAAATCGGAAAATTTTATTAACTTTATAAGCTGTCTTTTGTGTGAGATGTCTTCTAAATTCCTATTCCCCATTCTTTCTGAGAAATAGCTTTCCATGTGAATTAGCTTTGCAATCTCCGACAGAAATTTCTAGTGTGTTCTGAGTATCTTTTTCTCAATTTGAGAAAATAATTTTTCAAAATCATTCTCTATTTTATAAAAAAAAAAGCAATAGGAAGTGAATAGAACGTAGACAAAGATTTTCCTTATTGATCCAATGAATCCATGTAGCTTAGAACGTTTTATATCGACTTCTCTAATAATTGACGCAGAGGAAATTCACTGGAGTTGGAGTAGCGAATGATTCAATTTTATACACAATTCTAAGTTTACCCCATGCAAAATGGTTCACAGTGACAAATAAAATTCTCCTGATTTTAAATGAGCACTTATAGTCGATTAGAATCCGTATTCCCTCATAAAGTACTATGCATTATAAGTTTATGCCCAGGACATTTCACCATCAAATGTTGTCCACTCATAAAAAGGGATCTAAAATTTAATAGGAAATTACCTGGATACGAAAACACTTAGAAAACGGCATAAAACTAATGCAAAAAAAAGTTATTTACAACAGCGATTGCTTTATACATGGAGAACAAATTTTCATTGCAATTCTCTCTGACGATCACCATCACTTAAACAACTCGCTTCTCAACATATAAAAAATGCAAAAGTAGAATAAATGATGGCATACTTATAGTTGAAATATCTGAAATCATCTTTGAAGCAAATCATTACGTAAAAAAAATACAATTGACTGAAAAAATGTTGTGGTAACAGAACTTCCAATCACTATTCATCAACTGAATGTAAGTTTGATAAATATAATAGATGGCCGAATATTAATCCTTTTAATAATATTCCCGTGCATTACTCTGCTTGTCATTTTTTTTTGTATAAACTGTAAAAATATACATGAAGATCGTTACAGCAGCATGTGGATGCAAAGAACAGATGAACAAGGTGGAAGCATCGAAAACATGCCAAATTTTTATAAAGAAAATCACAAATCAATGTATAAATAAAACACTGTACTAAGATGATCGAATAGCTGGGCCGGGTGGTATAGGAAATATAGCCACCTCCACGACGCATGTCCAATGTATTTTTGAAAACAAGAGCTGTATTAAAAACAACAATTCGTTGTATGACCCAATAGAGTGGTAATGCTGTTTTCTTACTAAAAGTTGTCTGTTTTGCTCCAGCTATAGGGAATAAACATATTGTTTTATAGTTTAAATATGTTAAGCAGATAAATATAAAGGTCTAAGCAACACTTTTAAATACTAACCAACTCTGTAGGAATTTTTTAATTTTTTTGAAAAAATGTCAAAAAATGACAAATTTTACCCGAAATTTCGATTTTTGGAGCAAAAGCGCAGATTCAAGCCATTTTTTTTTCAGCGGTAAAATTTCACGCAGTTGATGTACTAGTATAAAGGCGACTTTTGGCTTCTACCCGTTTTTGATTTTCAAAAAAAATTTTTTTTCGCTCCACCCTACTCAACAACTTGATTATATTAATGTTATACTTTAATTATCACATTATGGTTTATATTTGTTTAGCATTGTGGGGCTTAACCGATTTGTGACAACATAACAATATATTCCATTGACTACTTTCCTCAGTAATCATTTTGAGTGGATAATAGTATAATTCTGAATATAAGGCACGAGTACAGCTCAGTCCTCATTTTCAGCTAACAAAAATTTGGGTTATTTCATAAGCTTTACAGATCATCTGATTCCCTTTCTTTTACACACACATTGAAAATATTTCCCAAATTTTACTGTAAGATTTTCTTTAAATCGAGCTCTACTTTTCTCTCTGGTTACACCAGTTTTTTGTATGATATATATATATATAGATAAGAATTGAAAAATTCAAGTTTAAGCGCTGAAGACATCGCCAAATTTGGAAAATGTGAAGTATATCACGAACTAATGGATTTAAAAGAACTTGCTTAGTACCATTCGATTCAGCATGAAAAAATACATTTAAATATGATATCAGTTGAAGAATAACTACAAAAGAAGATTTTTAAGGAATTTTTTAAAAGTTTGTTCTTTTTTTTACCCCTCTTAGGGGTGGAATTTTCGTAAATCGCTTCTTAGCGGCACTTGATGTTATAAGTAGTATTTTTACCCCAATTTAAAAGATTTTTTGTTCGGTAGATTTTTTTGTGTCGTGATTAATACGAAATCCAGACTTTCTTTTATATATATAGATAAGGATTGAAAATATCAGGTTTTTGTGCCGAAGAAATCGCCAAATTTGGAAAATGTGAAGTATCTAACGAACTAAAGGATTTAAAAGAATTTGCTTAGTACCATTCGATTCAGCATGAAAAGTTACACTAAAATATGATATCAGTTCAAGAACAACTACAAAAGCCGATTTTTAAGGAATTTTTTAAAAGTTCGTTTTTTTTATTACCCCCATTAGGGGTGGAATTTTCGAAAATCCCTTTTTAGCGGTGTTATAAGTAGTATTGTTACCCCAATTTTCAAGATTTTTTTTTCGGTAAATTTTTTTGTGCTGTGATTAATACGAAATCCGGAATTTCTTTTATATATATAGATTGATGAGTTTCTAGAAGACAATATATTGATTTTAATTTCAAATGCAACATCCTTTAAAAATTTGAAACATATTTCTCTGCGTAATATGCCATATAAGATAAAATTGAAATACATTAGATACATATTGAGCATGGATATAAATTTATCCATTCCTGGAGATAAATTTAATTTACCTTAAATACAGTAAATATTACTTTACGAAAATTCTAATCAAAAGACTTTACAAATGCTTGAAGCGCACGAAACCTGGAATTAATGCAAAAAACTATTTGTGTTTCTAAATGAATAAATTAAAAATATTTCAAAGAATATGAATAGAAGTATTGTATGTCTCAATTATTCAACTAAAATATGCACAATCTAAACCCTTTATTCTATTTCCATCTTTTAGAAAACATATAAAATGAAAAGATAATATTAAACAGATGCACCCGTTTTGAATAGAAAATAACAAAAGCTTTTAAAATATGCTGGAAAAATGCTAAGCATTTCTTTGATCTATTTTATGTAAAAAGTTAAAAAAAAATAAATGCTGTTTTAGTTTCAGTTTTGCTTTTGTATTAAATAAAATGCTTTAGAATGAAAAAAAAAATTATACTTTATTCAATAAAAAAAGGAAAAGATTTACTTTCGATTTATAATATAGTTTAAAGTTAAATATTGTAAATCTTATTATTTCCGAAAATATACTTAATGTATATATATATACACAGTATCTACCAAAAAGTATTTGGACACTTTCAATTTTTGACGGTTTGTCAAATATTTAAAAATATACTTGTCGGATTTTTCTGGAACTTCAGGATAATAAAAATTTTATTTGACCACACATTTATCAACATCCATTTGATATGCAGGGCAATTAGGGGGCCGTCAAAAAATCAAAAAGTAATAGAAATATTTGGGATCACCCTGTATATAAAAATGCACGAAAAGATTTATCGTTGCAGAATACAGACGTGTAGGTACTATACGACATGTACAATGATTTTTGTAAGAATTGCATGCATATTCCTGGACAAAAAGCGATTTTTTTTGAAAAATTCAAAAAATTCTGGTGTTTTTTGTTTATATCATGCAGGATTTTTGACCACATTTAACCCAGATTTCAGACAAATTAGAAAAATGTAGTAGAAAATATACAGCACAATTGGAATATAGATATATTAAATATTTTATGAATTATGAGTAGTTGTATGAAATATTTTTTATCTGCGCATGCGCGAAGGATAAAAACGATTTTTTTACATCATTCAATAGTCTATTCTGTGGTGTAACTCCAATCCAATAAAATGTCGTGAAAATTTAAAAAGGTATCATTATTATAGTAATCTGTTTTTACTTTGCTCTCTAAAAACAGCTGAATGATAAAGGGATTCTTCACAAATTGACATTTTTAAATAACTGGCTTTTAGAAAAAAAATAATATTTAATGAATATACTACCTAAAACAATATTGCTGCTAATAAGTACAGAAATATTTGATCCCAAATATTTCTATTAATCTTTGATTTTTTTTTTTTTTTTTTTTTGGCGGCCCCCTAATTGCCCTGCATATCAAATGGATGTTGATAAATATGTCGTCAAACATAATCTTTATAATCCTGAAGTTCCAGAAGAATCCTTCAAGTATATTTTTAGATATTTGACAAAATAACAAAAATTGAAAGTGCTCAAATACTTACTGGTAAATAGTGTATATCGATATATATATATATATATATATATATATATATATATATATATATATATAAAGACTTAGAATAGGAATTTAAATAATACTGCATTTTAATATTCATAATATTGTAAAAAATAATTTGTCTGACTTTGTAGTTTAAAACACAAATTGTGCGAACTAAACATTTTACACAGGTCTAATGGCTCTAACAACATATCATTATTTTTATGAAACCTAAAAAGTCAATTTAAAAAATAACTGAACAGGTTGGCATAAAAGTTACAAAATACCTCAATTAGCTTTAACGAAGTATCTTCATTCTAATGAATTATTGGTGGTAATAGCGACTTATTAATAATCAATAACATTAAAATTATAGAAAATGATACAAATATATATAAATTAAATTAAATCTTGATGAGTCTCTAGATTACACAATATTCATTAAAATTTCTAACACAACATTCTTTAATTGATTTGTAGTATATTTCACATCATAATATGGTACATAAGATAAAATTCAAACAAATTAGATATATATTGAATTGGTAAGCCTATCTTGAGATAATTTTTTTTTACCTTAAATAAAGTAAATATTACTTTATGAAATTGTTAATAAAAGGTCTTTGAAATTGCTTGAAGCGGACGAACCCTAAAATTGGTGCACAAAATATTTGTTTTTAGATACGAATAAATTCAAAATATTTCAAATAACATGAATAGAAGTTTTGTGTTTCTCAACTATTCCACTAAAAATATACACAATGTAAAACCTTTATTCTATTTGCAAATTTTAAGATACACGAGGTCAAACACGTCGAAGTCCGTCGAAAGAAAATATTTAAGAAAAACTGTTTCATTAATCTATAATAAATTTACAAAATTAGTTACAGTAAAAAATACATCTTATATTAATCAATCTAATTCTCAAACAAATATTATAAAAAATGCATCTTATATTCATTAATCTAACTGTCAAATAAATACTATTTTAAGCTAAGATTAACAAAATAATATAAAACTCAGTTGTCCAAATTATTAACATTAAACTTTAATCGCATATGTAACCAGTAAAATATAATAAAGATCAGCTATTATGCCACATTTAAAAAAATGGTATTTTAATTTTATCTTTTTAAAATCACTTTAATTCAAAACTTAAAATCATTTAATTAATGAAAAAAAACGAAATCGCTGAATTTCATAACAGACGACATTTTTAAGAAAATATACGTATTTTAATTTCTTTCTTTTTTTTCAATTTTAAGAGAAAATGGGATGATTCTGTTGCCACTATTACAAAATTGGTAAAAAAAACTATAAAAAATTTAATATTTCAAAAACAAATTGAGATACAGCTTTGAAACAAATTGCATATAAAACTAAATTTTTTTTCTCTATACGATGGTGTAAAAATTAAAAATGTGCGATGTTTAGAAGTGTAAAGTTTGCAATAAGGTTGCAAAAATTGCAAAACCGAAATTGCATGGGAAAGTGTTGCCATTCACAAAATGACGTGTGCGTTACGCACAGATATGTTTGGTCTTTATAATATAGATACAAAATGAAAAGAAAATATTAAACATATGCGCCAGTTTTGAATAGAATAAAAACAAATCTAAAATAGGTAGGGGAAAATATAAATATCCTTTGATCCAACTTATGACAAGAAAAAAAAAAAAAAAAAAAAAGGCTTTTTTTAGCTTACATTTTTTATTTGTATAGAATAAAATGTTATGGAATGAAAGAAATAAAATTATACTTTATTTAATAAAGAAAAAGAAGAAAGTATTTAATTTCGATTTATAATATCTTTAAATTTAAATATTGTAAATGTTATTTCCGAAAATGTATTTTAAAAATGTTTTTTTTTAAAAGATTTTTAATGAAATTTTAATAATACTGCATTTTAATATTCATTATAAGGCGAAAAGTATTTTATATAGCTTTGGAGTTTAAAACATTATGCGAAATATTACGTTATGCGAAATAAGTATTTTGTACTAGTCCAATGGGTCAAGCAACTTCTCGTTAATTTTATGAAAGCTAAAATAAAAAAAATGTAACAAAAGACAATTAAAAGAGAAATTGGACAGGCTGTCATAAAGGTTACAAAATACATTCATTAACTACAACGACGTACCTTGATTCTAATATGATTAATAATAATAATAATGAATGTACCTATGTACGTATGAATGTAAGTACGACATTAATTATGGATAATGATAGCTATTAATTAATTATCTTTAATTTTAAAACTGTACAAAATGAAACAAACTTATATAAATTCAATAAAATCTTGATGAGTCTCTAGATTATTTTATTCTAACGCAAAATTATTTAATTAATTTTAAGTATATTGCTCAGTGTAATACTACACATAAGATAAAATTGAAACAAACTAGATATATATTGAATTAGTTACCATATCTGGAGATAGATTTCCTTTACCTTAACTCTTTCGGGTCCCACTTATTTTCAGTTTTATTTAATAGTTACCTTTACGTTAATAACATTAACACTACTTATCCAAATAGAATTAATAGTGTTTAATAAATGTTTCATTTTCTGGAAGGAAAACATGTTTTTCTGTTTTGCGTAATATTCAAGTAATATTCATATGACAAAGGGCTAAGGAAGAACTTTTTTAAATGTTTAGAAAATATTATATTACAATATGAAATAACTTATATTGCAACTTTTTAATATTTTTTACTCTTTATTACGCAGGATTCTTTGAGGAAAGTAACTTTTATTTTAAATTTACAGAGTAAAACATGTGTTTAAAATAAAAGAATCGCAAACGCGCGAAGAGAATGAAGCAAATAATGGTAATTATCATAATTACTGAATGCCTAAACGTAAGTGAAGTTATATAGTAAATGCACAAACATATACTAACATTACTATATGTAAATAGTAGCAAAAGTATTTCTTGAAACAAAATAATTCTCCATTAAAAGACATGTACTATTAATATTACACCAGACTCGAAAGGGTTATGTACAGTAAATATTACATTACGAAAATTCTAATAAAAGATCTTTGAAAGTGCTGGAAGCGCACGAACCATAGAATTGGTGGACAAAAAGATATGCTTTTCTATAGGAATAAATTTAAAATATTTCAACTAATATGAAAGGAAGTATTGTGTTACTTAATTATTCTACTAAAAATATTCACAATCTAAACACTTTATTCCATTTTGAATTTTAAAAGAAAAAACAAAATGAAAAGAAAATATTAAACACATGCGAAAGTTTTAAATAGAAAATAAGAAAAGCCATTAAAATAAGTAGGAAAAAATAGAAGATATTACTTTGATGTAACTTATATATGAAGTTAAAAAAAAAAACAAATAACTGCTCTCTTTAGATTCAGATTTTCTTTTGAGTTAAATAAAATGTTTTAGAATTAAAAAAAAATTATACTTCATTTAATAAAGAAAAAGATGGAAGGATTTAATTACGATTTATAATATGTTTTTAAAGTTAATTTTAATTAGGAAATTTTAATAATACTGAATTTTAATATTCATTATATTCAGGAAAATATTTTGTCTACTTATGTATTTTAAAACGCATATTGTGCGAAATAAAAAATTTGTAAAGGTCAAATGGTTCAAACAACTTCTCATTAATTTTATGAAAAATGAAATACTAGATTTTAACAAAAGACAATAAAAAAACTGAACAAGGTGGCATAATATAACAAAGGATCTTAATTAGCTTCAACTAAGTATTTTGATTCTAGTGAATGATCGCTAATGATAAAGACTAATTAATTTTCATTAATTCTAAAATGATAGAAAAAGAAACAAATTTATATTAATTCAATAAAATCTTGATGAGTCTGTAGCTGACACACTATTGATTTAAATTTCAAATACAACATTCCTTAATTAATTTGAAGTAGATTTCTCAGCGTAATATGGCACATAAGGTAAAATTGAGATAAATTGGATAATTGTAAAATTGAAACAAATTTGATACATTATGAACTGGTTACCATATCTAGAGATAGATTTTCTTTATCTTAAATACACTAAATATTACTTTACAAAAATCTAATAAAATGTCCTTAAAACTGCTTGAAGAACACGAGCACTGGAATTGGTGCACAAAAATATTCGTTTTTCGATATGAATAAACTTAAAATATTTCAAATAAAATGAATAGAAGTATCGTATTTCTCAATTATTCCCCTAAAAATATGCACAATTTAAATCGTTTATTCTTTTTCAACATTAAAGTTACATATAAATGAAAAGAAGATGTTAAACAGATGCGCCAGTTTTGAATAGGAAATAACAAAAGCCATTAAAATAAGTAGGAAAAATACAAAACATTATTTTGATCGATTTTATGTAAGAATAAATAAAAAACAGAAAGTGTTTGATTTCAATTTATAATATTTTTTAAAGTTAAATTTTGCAAATCTTATTATTTCCGAAAATGTTTAAAAATATATATGTATTAAGAATTTGAATAAAAATTTTAATAGTAAAGCATTTTAATATTCATCATATTGCAAAATATATTTTGTCGAGCTTAGTAGTTTAAAACGCATATTGTGCGAAATAAACATTTTTCAAAGGTCTAATGACTCATACAACTTCTCATTAATTTTATGAAAACTAAAATTCTAGATTTTAACAAAAGACAATTAAAAAAACTGAACAGGCTGGCATAGAAGTTACAAAATACTCTCATTAGCTTAAACGAAGTATTCTGATTCTAATGATTTTATTGCTAATGATAGCGACTAATTAATTATCATTAACATTAAAATGGTAGAAAATGAAACAAACTTTTATAAATTGATTTAAATCTTGATGAGTCTCTAGATGACACAATATTTATTATAATTTCAAACATAACATTCTTTAATTAATTTGAAGTATATTTCTCGGCGTAAAATGGCACATAAGATAAATTTGAAACAAATTGTATACGTAATCAACTGGTTGCATATTTGTAAATAGATTTTCTTTATCTTTAATATAGTAAGTAACACTTTAAATAATAAGTAAGTAACACTTCTAATAAGATGTCCTTGAAAGATCTTGAAGACACGAACAGTGGAACTGGTACACAAAAAGTTTTGTTTTTCTATAGGAATAAATTTAAAATATTTCGAATAATATTTTGTATAGATGTATTGTGTTACACAATTGTTCCACTAAAAACATGCACAATATAAATCCTTTATTCCGATTTCAATTTTTATAAACATATAAAAGGAAAATAAATTATTAAACAGATACGCCAGCTTTGAATAGAAAGTAACAAAATATATTAAAATAAGTAGGAAATAAAGAAAACAATACTTTGATCTAACTTTTGTAAGAATTAAAAAATAAAATATGTGTTTTTTTTAGCTTGAGATTTTCCTTTGTATTAAATAAAATGTTTTAGAATGAAATAAATAAATATAAGCTTTATTTAATAAAGAAAAAGAAAAATGATTTAATTTCGATTTATTATATTTTTTTAAAAGTTAAACATTCTAAATCTTATTATTTTCGAAAATGTATTATAATCTATGTATTTTCTCAGATTTTCAAAGGAAATTTTAATAATACTTCATTTTAATATTTACTATTTTGCGAAAAATATTTTGTCTAGCTTTGTAATTTAAAACGCGAATTGTGCGAAATAAACATTTTGTACTGGTGTAATTGCTCACACGACTTCTCATTAATTTTATGAAAGCTAACATTCTAGATGTTAACAAAATTCAATTAAAAAAGAAATTGAACAGGCTAGCATAAAAGTAACCAAATGCTTTAATTAGCTTCAACGAGATATATCGATTCTAATGAGGTATCGCCAATGATAGCCACTAATCAATTATAATTAATATTAAAGTGATAGAAAATGAAACAAAATTATATAAATTCATGTGTAATATATCTTAATGAGTCTCTAGATGACACACTATTGATTTCAATTTCAAACATATCATTCTTTAATTAACTTGAATTATATTTCTGAGCGTAATATGGGACATAAGATAAAATTGAAAAAAAAAATAGGATAACAAGTGAACTTTATTACCCCTAATTTACCTAAAAAAATTATTTGAAAACATGCGTGCTATTTTAAAATACAGAAAAGAAAATATTGAATGTCCTTTCCTATGTCTTTTTAGGTGGCTTTCGTTACAATAAGTAAAATGTCACCAATTGCTGCCATCTGGAGGAAAGTACTTCCGAAAATTTTGATTCATTTTCACCGATCATGAACCTAAGACACCAAAACTACCGTCCGTTCAAATGTGGACATACACACACACATATATATATATATATATAATTTTATAAGAAAGTATGACAGTAATGAAAAAGAAGAAAAATAGGGTGCAATAACATTAACAACATAAAAAACAACTAGAACAAATTCCCTGCTCCTCGAAGGATGGGGAAGCAACAGGCATCAAAAATCTTTAAAAATGTAACCGCACGGGTTTCGCAAGGCATGACAGACCTGCATACTCCATTAGTGTGAAAACGTATGAGTAAAATTAACTTTAAACAATAAAACCATATAACGACTAAGAACAAAATCATGTAGCAAGCAAATTAACACTTAATGATTTACTATTATTTTCAACACAATCTAACTGATCGGTAAAGTAATCATACGAATTGAATATTTCCAACTGAGCGAAAAATAGACCAGGCTGGGAATCGAACCCAGATACTTGGCTTACAAGGCCAATGCTTTACCTTTTAAGCTACCTGGGCGATAGCCAGCTGGGATTTTTCGCTCAGATAACGTTATTGGTCATAACATCTGGTCTGTCTTAATGATTCATTTAATCATAATAAAATAAAACTTATAGTTCTAACAAAACATATTAATACCTTAGTAAAAAATTCAAAATAGACATGCAGAAAAGCCATACCCCCACCTTGACTTATGAAGAAAAAAGAAAAAAGAGATACCTGTTAAAAAATGCCACAATTTCATACTTACGCAGCAGGAACAAATAGGCCTAAGTTGTTACGGTAGCCAGCCTCAAAATCTTGATTTGTGCTTTCGAATTCCAATTTTTTTCAAAATGAGTTCGAAGTCTGTTGAAGCAGCAATGTTGAATCGCACATTACCTTGCTAACTTTCTATAAGGATTTTGGTCAACAAGTGCTCATATATTCAACTTCTTCCCACAAGGCTGTTGCCACTTAAAAAAAACTTTTCTTGAGATCATTTACATAATAAAAAACAAATTGATATGGATAAAAATTATCGTAAAAAAAATTGCACTAAATTTAAAAATCTGTGGATTTAAAATTTTTTTCGTTCCACAAATTTTATAAAATCTGATCACTTGCCCCAAAATAATATTTATGAAAACTCTTTTACTCAAATTTGAGAACCAATGAGGCATTGAATGAGTCAATTAAAAAAAAAATTCTTTTATCAAATAGCTTAACCTGTAAATTATCATTATTAATAATTAAATCAAGATCCAAAAAATTTACATCAAAACAATTACCTGAAGATTTATTTAGATTTAAACGGATTTATAAGATTAATCGATACCAACATCTTATCATCGCAGACTATTATGTCATCTATATATCTTAAAACTCTGAAAGTCTTATTTGAATTTAAAATAAATTTAAATTCATAGAAATAAAGAAAAAGATTAGCTGCAGAACTAGAAAAATTAGTACTCATTCCAATACCAAATGTTTGATAAAAAAAATAGAACCGTTAAATAATGTATTATAAAATAAATATAGTACGTTAAATAATATAATTATAAATAAATATATTTAAAATATTATAAAAACAAAAATTACACAAACTCAGAAAAAAAAATTTTTTTAATGCCCAATTCTTCTTCTATACGGAATGTATCAAATAAATCTTTTAAAGTATTTTACAGCAAATCAATTGGAATATTATAAAAAAGATTTTCAAAATCAAATGTATGCAATCCAATGTATGCAATCCAATGTATGCAATATGGGTGTTTCAATTTTTTTAAACTTCAATGTTATTGTCAATTCACCAAAAATAACTAGTGTTTTTAAATTTAAACTTCAAAAAACAAAAATTCGCTTTAAAAATAATGCAGCTTAACATTAAAACCTTTACCAATTCCCATTGAATTACAGCATATGAATCTAAATTTGATAGGTGTTTTATGGAATTTGGGTGTTAAAAATAAAAATGGAAAACATCAAACCATCAATCAAAAACATCTAAACATTCTATTTTGTTCCTTCTTCGGCTTTTACACAAAACTATCTGTTTCGTCCTTAATTTTTGAACATCAGTGTATAAATGCATGTCTACGCACATGTGTTTGCGTACGAGTATGTTTGTGGGTTTTAACATACACTTTATGGCCAAATATGACCGTCCACTTGCGATTTTAGACATTTTGTTAAATATCTAGAAAAATATTTAATGAATTATCCTGAAACTGTAAGCGTGTAAATATAATAGTACAGGACATACGTTACAGTAAATATTTTTTCCCGAAATTCTATAGGGGACCACCAACAAATTGAAAAACAAAGAATAACTTTTGGATAACCCTGTCAAAACTAACGTAGCAAGAGCGCTATAACTGTAGATTAAATTTAAGTCCCTTATTGTAATATACTATGTTCCTTTTTATGTCGATAGCATGTACACTCGTAGAGTATAGCATGTACACTCATGGGTTTTTATAAAAACATTCCCCAAATTTTCCAAGTTTTTGCTTATAATTTGTAAATTTCTTAATATAAGATAATGTTCTTTTCTGAAAATATGAAAAACAACATTGTACACAATACCCAGTCATCAAAATTAAAAAATAATAAAAATACTGTGGAGAATGAACAGGTTTACTAAACAATTTTCCATTGCGCATGCGTCAACAATATCAAAATTACATTTGCACATTGAGTTAACTAAATGTATAGAGAAACGTCTGTAAATATTTCAAAAACATAGCTTGAAAATTCTGAAAATTGTCGCTTATAGAATTAGCACAAAATCCTCTATTCCCAAAATGAGGCAAAATGATGAGGGGTTGTTAAGTATATCCATTGTTTTATGGCAATATAGAATACACAATATGGCACGTAATATATTTGGATAAAACCCCTGATTTTTTTGCTTCCTTTTCGGAATAACGTATTTTGAGTTGATTCTATAGATGAACACTTTTAAAATTTTCAAGCTATGTTTTTGAAACTTTTACAGAAGTTGCTATATACATTTAACTAACACAATATGCAAATTAAATTTTGATATCGTTGACGCATACGTAATGAAAATTTATTTCCTAAACCTACTCATTTTTCATACAATTTTTATTATTTTTAAATTCTGATGATAGGGTATTGTGCACAATGTTGTTTGTCATATTTTCAGAAAAGAACATTATTTTTTATTATGAACTCTGCAAATTATTAGCTAAAAACTTGGAATGATTTAGGACTGTTTTTATAAATCCTT
This sequence comes from Maratus speculifer, assembly GCA_964019185.1. Classification (NCBI taxonomy): domain Eukaryota; kingdom Metazoa; phylum Arthropoda; class Arachnida; order Araneae; family Salticidae; genus Maratus; species Maratus speculifer. The sequence goes on along the minus strand of OZ025297.1, from coordinate 172,987,544 downwards.
AATTTTTCTAGGAGTATACATGCTATGCACATAAAAAAAAAACACAGTATATTACATTATTTAATCATAATCTACAGTTATAGCGCTTTTGCTACATTAGTTTTGACAGGGTTATCCAAAAGTTATTCGTCCTTTTCAGTTTGTTGACGGTCCCCTATAAAGTTTCGGGAAAAAATCTTTACGCAAGCATATAACCTGTACTATTATAATTACACGCTTAGAGTTTCAGGATAATTGCTCAAGTATTTTTCTAGATAATTAACAAAATGTCTAAAATCGATTAATGGACGATTATCTTTAGCCATATAGTGTATATATGTATAATATATACGCATATATGCGCATGTGTGTGTATGCTTACAGGTATGTTTGTGAGTTTCAATATTCAATGCTTATCTAATAGTAGATTCCTTTATTTACTTTATCGTATGGGGGTTGAAAAATATATGCTATACATTATGTAAACTAAAATCTGTATTTCATTGTATTTTTGCGTATTGATTTGCAATTATTTTTATATGGAATGCACTACATTCATATACAATAAATAATAATCATATATATATATATATATATATATATATATATATAATTTCATTTGTTTATGAACGATCTATGCTCTACTTACAAATCAGTATGTTTTTGTACATATCAGGACTTGCTTGGATGAATTCTTCGAGTCGAAAATGAAAGCTTCTAATCGTTGAAGCATCAAACAAATTATTGAATTGAAATAAATGGAGATTTTGCAATCCACGTGGGAGAATAATTTACAATAATATATTAAAATGTTTTTGTTCAAAATAAATTTAACATTGGATTGAATTTAAAACAAATTCAAAAAGCTAATCATCAATCCAATATTAAAACTATCACAACATTTTTACCATTTTTTCCTGAATAGTTAAGTTTATTGTTAGATATGTCAATGATAATGTCAATGTCCAATAATAATTCCTTCCTAACACATAATTAACATGCAGTGTGCAATAATATATTTTGGATCTGGAGGTCAACGTCGAATCTAAATCGATTCCATTTATTTTAGGGTGGATTTTCTAATTGCAATTAGTAATAAGTTCTTTTACCATAATAAAAACATATTTCAATACCATTATTTATAACTAAGGACATTTCTTTTTTTTTTTTTTGAAAATATCGCAAATTAAAAAAGAACGCTTTTGATATATCAAAAATTAAAAATTGATTATTTTGAAACGATTTTTGTATACATACTTTTGCATATCTGTAGTAAGATTACTAAAAAAGAAAACAACTGAAACTAAATTGAGAGATAACAGTTTAATTTTATCTTTCAGAAACAAATGAAATTCTCCATGGGATATTTCGCAAGGACAGTTTCGTAAAATTACTCCCTGACGCAATATACATTTTTTCTCTTCACCAAAGAAAATCAATCCATTCTTACTGAGAACAAACAAATATTTTTCCTTTAAAACTTTTCAGCACATAATTGTTTTTCTTGTAACAGACGTTACTAGATTAACTAATACTTAAAGTATAAAAGACTACGTTTTCAATAAGAATATTTACATATTATAGAAATTTTCTGATTATTTCTATTTATTGCTTTATTTATTTCATTCTTTTTTATTACAAGTGTGTACTTAAAGATAGCATACATACCATTTCTTTTTTCAAATATATTATTATAAACAATAACTAAACAAATGTTTACAAAAAAAAATAATTCTAGTATTTACTTATTAAGTAAGACTTCCAAATAATAAATGCAACTTTTGTTAAGATTATACAAATTTTTAAAGAACAATTTATTTTCTAAAAATTAAATTATTTACATACTTTTAGATCGTTATCCTAAATTTAGTTACTGCAACATAATCAAATTATTGTTCGTAAATAGCACTGATTTCTTCATGATTAAAAAAATTTTAAAAAGCTGTTATGGAGTATTTGAAATATTTTTGCTAACATTAGTCAGACGCAGAATAAGAGAAAAATTCTATTAAACAAGGAAATAAAAATTGTTTTAATAAATATCAATTTTTAGTATTTTAAATAAAAATTACACCCAGTTTTTTTTTTTTATTTTTTTTTATTTTTTTTTTTTATTTTATTTTATTTTATTTTTTTTTGTAAAAGGCAAAAAAAAAAAATATCTTGTCTAAGCTAATTTAGTTTTTAAAAAATGCGGGAAAAATATCCTTATTGAATTATCTGTCTCTACATATATATATAATAGATAGACTTAACTGACTCATATGCAATGTACAGCCCAAATTACTGAACTTAGAAGTATGAAAATTGGAGAGAATATATTTTTTATGACATAAGCGTGCACTAAGACAGGATTTTTGAAAATTCCCTCCTTGGGATGTGAAATGGGGGAGGGTCGAAAATTAGAGAATTTCTTGTAATATCTCTGCAGCTGGTTTTTGCAGCAGCGGGAAATTCCAGAAAATAAATCTACTAAAAATAATTTAAACACATATAACTAATCTACTAAAACAAACTTAAAATGTATTTCATCTATTTTAGAAAATCACATATAAGAGAGATTATTAGGATGCTCGCACTTTTAGGACATTTTGCTGTATCTATGTAGGGGTTTAAAGTAGAAGCAGGAAATTCAAGTTAAGAAATCTGTTCAAAAATAGCTAAATACAGCTACTCCAGTGATTTCAGAGCTTCATTTTTCAAATGTGTCGCCAAAATCGCTTTTGGTACCTAACATTATATTAATAAGAAAACAATTATTTATACATCATTAGGTATTAGATGTTGCTTTTTTAATCGTTACTGGATGTATTTATTTTGATTCAAGATTATTTCAGAGAAACCAACGATTGTAGTGGGCGAAGGCTGCTAGTTAATGGTATATGTATATTGAGTAGTTCATCATTCATAAAAGAATAATAAAATAATCCATAACTAAAACAGAAAATGTATTTTGCCATCTTTACATAATCACATTAAAAATTTTAGCATATGTACTTTACTTTAATTGTAACAAATTAAACAAAAAGAAAAAAATATTAAAACTGCAATTTATTTATGATATAGAAATTTTATCACAAGAAAAAAATATAAAAATGTATTAAAATTTAAAATTTCTTGATTTTAATCAAATTTAATCAAAATTCTAATTAAACTTTAAATGTAATTAAATTTCAACAAAAGGAATTGACATTAGATTTATTATAAACCAATTTTCTCTGCATAATTGAAGTACATTAGAATGTATTTTACTTTAAAATTATGAATATTTGTGGTATAGGTGCATACCGAATATATATATATATATATATATTAGATTTCTTTTTATTTTATATGAATAAGAAATACATCTACACATTTCTTAGCTTTCTTTCTAACCGATGACCAGGCCCCTACCTGCCGAGTTAATAATCTCAGCTTAACGGATTAGACACCTGGAATCGGGGCTGACGACCGCCTAATTGCCGCGAAGCGGCAATAAATGATGAATTGCAAATGTTTCGCAAGATGGTTTCGTAATTTAGAGCCTTAATCAGATGACGAGGCCTTCACCTGACAAGACACCTCCAGAGGTATAATTTACAGGTAACTTGGAGGATTTTGCACCCACGACGGATTTTACATGCACCAGGTGCCATTAGCGTACATGATGGAATTATAGCCGGCAGAGTGGGAGCGATCGACGCAGACAAGTGCCGAGACTTAGTAGTTTATTGCCTTTGTGATAGTACTGAGTTTGGCGCCGCACATCACTCCCACCTGCCGTTCCATGTGAAATGGGGTTGGAGCTAAAATTTTTGAGACGAGACGATGGCATGTGCTTAGCAGACAATAGGGGGATAATTTTGAGGGAGATTTAGAAAAATAAATAACCAAAACTAAAATGGCCGAAATGCTAAGTAGTGCCAGAGAAGCATATTTCTTAGCTTATTAATTCACAGAGAAATTTTGTTACTTGCATTACTATTTAATGAATGTTGCTTTCATAAATAAATTATATGTAGCACATAACTTAAATGCATCATCATTTTGTTCCTCTATAAATAGACAGAATTTGAGCGGTGAGTTTAATAATATTTAATTTTATTGTTTAAAAAATTAATTCTCTTAAAAATTGCAAAAAGATGAATTTTTCTTATCCATTTCTTTTCTTTTTGGTAGTATACATTTATAATGTTTTATAACAATATAAATTTTATAATCAACTAAATTCAATATTTTTTCCTAATTGGAAATTTGCGCAATTTGAAATACTGTAAATGAAATAATTTAATGAGTAATGTGTTAAAATTATGTTTATTAAATCGTGAAATTCTATACCGTTAACAGCTGAAAAGGAAATAAAGAAATTAAGCAACTAAAAGAAAAACAACAATAAAAAAAGACTAATTATCTTCAAATATATGTTTCACTTAAAATTAACTATCTATAATGATATTTATTACTTAATTAACTCTATGCTAAAAATTGTATGTTTAACAAAGACGTGAGATTCAAATATGAAAATTAAATTTGAAATCGAATGCAACTTGATAATCCATTTAATAAAAAAACCGTAGGGTTTTAAATTTCAAATACTATTTTTTATAATTAATTTTATGTACATTTTGAAAATTAAATAATTAAAAATATCAGTACAAAAGTAATTCAAATACAGTTATTTAATAATTTTTTTCGGTGGATTCAGTTTGAATAATACACAAGAAAGTATATACAATTTTGAAAATTGGAGGGATTCTTAAACATAATAGAGTTAATTTATTTATTTTTTCAAATTTTATCCGAAAATGATAATTTCTTACATTATTTATTTTTTGGAGCAACATTTAAAAGAATTTTTAATGCTTGATAAAAAATTTATATGTAATTTTATGAAGAGCAAAATGGAAATTTTGTTTTGCTATTTATTAATCCTAAGTTTAATTAGTTAAAAAAATAACGAACAATATGTATTCTTATTATGACGTACATGAGTATTAAGGAAAGTCATTTTAATTATGTTTTCTTAGTTTTCTTACAAAAGTAACAAACGCAAAGAAAAAATATAGAGATAAACCCCGCTTATGGCGTTAGTTGCCACCATATAAAAAATCTACAAGGGAATATTCAATTATTCTCACCAAGGGTCCAGGATCATTTTATGGTAACATACGATAATTTTGACTGTTTCCAGAAATTTTCTTAATGTAACACAAACACACACAAAAATGTAAATTTGACATTGTTTGCTAATTAAACTTATTCAAAGCCCATTTTAGGCGAAAATTGCCTAATTTTAATGTTAATTCTTAAATTTTGGTATTTTTATTTACTATGCTAACTGCCATTTCTGAAAAATGAATGTAAGTTATCATATAAAGTGTAATATTCATTATCATATTTTACGTAATTTTCATCGAAATTGACCCTTAGATAGGTGAATACCTTTTTGTTTTATAGTACTAAGATTACTGCAGTAAATTGTTTTAAATGTAACATAAGTTACCATGGAATGACCCTTCATTCCTCCGACAGACCTCTATTCCTTAACGCCTTTTCAGTTGTAAACATCTTTTATGGTCTTCTCAGTATTTGATCTTTTAAGACGACATTACAATATTAATGATTTTTTTAAAATATCATCTAATATGGCTAATTTTATGGTTTTCGTCCTTTCCTTGGTTTCTTTCTTTTTTATTATTCTTCCCATTTCTAAATCCGTTATATATATTTTTGGGGCACTCATTTCTACTGCCGCCGATTTTTTTGTGTTTCTGTCTCCATAATTAACCATCTTTATAGCATGTCCACATTTATTACATAACTTAGTAAATGCGTTTGTAATTATGTAAATATGTAGCACATATAGTCGTCGTTCAATCCGCCCGTCTGTCCGTCCGTCCTCACACAACGCAAAAACTACTACACCGAATCGTTAAAAATTTAAAATATATATTTATTACATAATTGTGTCTGGTCATTTAAAATTTTATAAAAATCGGATGTATAATTCAATTACATTAATAATCAGAAATTTTTTCTTACATTACGGTTAATGGAAAAAATAGTTTCAAGTGCATTTTAATGATGTTGAAATCTTTCAAACATTATACAATTGATATGCAACAATGAAATATATATTAAAATATAAATTCTGTACAATCTATGATGCAGATAATATTTTTTTATTAATGTACAGGAATAAAAAAATTCGATTAAATAATAGAAAACACTGTTTAAAAAATAAGGGAAAACACTGTCTGAAGAGCATTTTAATTATATTAAACTATTTCACATTTTTTTATATTTATATACGTTGCTGAGTTTTACTACATTTAAATTCCTGAATAAAGGAAAGCATTTAGCCTTTACAGAGACACACAAATATTTCAAATACCATACTATATCCGAAATACTATTATATAAGTAAACACGAAGTATTTTCTCTAACACCAATATCTAAATATTAAAAAAACTTCGTTATAGAACGAACCCTACACATTTGCTACGTCTGACATGCAATTTCCGACTTATTCCGTTATTATTTACTTTTATATGTTTTTACAAAAGAATTTTATGCAATACTTTCTATTCCAAGATATCTTCTTAGTCCATCAAATAGAATTTTATAGTTTTACAACCTTTCTCCCTTGACAAATTCTGTACTTAATTCCCTACGAATCTCTTCGTTCTCCGTTAATGTGAACGCCGAGATTTCTTGAATTCTCAGAATTTTCTATTTTTATATAATATTTAATTTTAGAAAATAAACAATTAATAATTTAGATAATTTCTCTTTTGGAAAATATTTGAATAAAATTTTTCCATTTTTGTGTTTGATATTAATATTATTTATTATTTGTTAAAATTCAATTTATCATGCAACAATCATTTACTTAAATAATCAATTTAAGTTCTGCCATATTAAAATTAATTTCTTAAAATTATATTTTTAAACTAACAAATATATTTTAATTTCCTTTCTTCTGAAACCTATTAAATCTTTTTAATCGCATGCAAATATATATATATATATATGCATTTTCATAAAACATTTCTTTGCATTATAAAAAAAAATAATAATAAATAAACAGACTCATTTATATTAAATAAGAAAAAAATGTGAAAATTTTGTACATCATTAGTTTAAAAACGAAAGATTTTAAAACTATTTTAATTTACAGATGATTTTGTTACACATGTACTGAGTAAAAATAACGAACTGATCTGAGTAAAAAGAATGAATAAAAACGATTAATTAAAACTAATATATTACTGTTTTAGAAAACAAATGACATTTTTATTTTAGTACATTTAACAAGTGTTAGACATTTTAAAATTATTTTTATCAAGTAAACATACAAAATTATTCAATCAATACTAATTCTTAAAAAAATTAATGATATTCGTTCAAGAATGTATTGAGTTTATTTGTTATCTATGCAAAATGAGTATTTTTACAATAAATTAGCTAGATTAAAACTATTTTCCATTTTTAATTTATTTTTAATTTTATTTTCATCAATGAGAAGCAAAATATGTAAATCAAAATTAAAGACTTTTTTCAAATATGTGTATTGATCTGGTAATTCGGAAGTATCTCTGGCTGCAATCTTTCGTTAATTAAACATCGCCTATGTTAAAACTCACCATTAAAAAGGATAAACATTCTAATTACTTTACTTGTTTTGTTACTATTTCTTCTACATCTTTTAATAAAACTTTTTTGATATACACTATATTGCCATTGATTATTGGACACTTGCGATTTTAGACATTTTGTTAAAAATCTAGAAAAATACATGAGGAATCATCTCGAAACTCTTAGTGTATAAATATAATAGTATAAGTCATACATCTTCGTGAAGATTTTTTCTCGAAACTCCATAGGGGACCGCCAACAAATTAAAAAAGAATGAATATCTTTTGAATAACCCTGTCAAAACTAATTTAGCAAAAGCTCTCAAACGCTAGCTTATGATTGAATACCTAATTGTAATACAGTGTGTTCATTTCTATGCAAATAGCATGCATACTCGCAGAGTAATTAAGGTTTTTATAAAAATGGTCCCAAATTTTTTCAAGTTTTTCCCTTATAATTTTCAGAGTTCTTAATATAAAATAATATTTTTTTCAGAAAATATGACAAACGACATTGCACACAGTACCCTGTAATCAGAATAAAAAAAATAATAAAAATTGTATGAAAAATGAGTAGGTTTACTAAATAATTTTTTACTGCGCATGCGTCAAAGATATCAAAATTTCATTTGCATATTATGTTAGATAAATGTATAGAGCAACTCTTGCAAAAGTCTCAAAATCATAGCTTGAAAATTCTGAAAGTAATCGTCTATGGAAAAAGGACAAAATCCGTTGTTTCCAAAATGAAACAAAAACAAGAGGGGTTGTATCCAAATGTAATAGTACATCCCGTATTGTCTATTCTATATTGACCATAATCAATGAATATAATGGATACAACACCTCTTTTTTTTGCTTCATTTTAAGAATAACGGATTTTCAACTTATTCAATTGACGATCATTTTCAGAATTTTCAAATTATGATTTTGTGACTTTCACAAAAGTTGCTCTATACATTTAGCTAACATAATATGCAAATGAAATTTTTCTATCGTTGTCGCATGCGCAGTAAAAATTTATTTAGTAAACCAACTTATTTTGTATACAATTTTCATTATTTTTTAAATCTGATTACAGGGTACTGTGTGCAATGTTGTTTGTCATATTTTCTGAAACAAATATTATTTTATATTGAGAACTCTGAAAATTATAAGGAAAAAACTTGGAAAAATTTGGGACCATTTTTATAAAAACCTTAATTACTCTGCGAGTTTGCATGCTATTTGCATAAAAATGAACAAAGCATGTTACAATAAGGCATTCAATCATAATCTAGAGTTTGAGCGCTTTTGCTACATTAGTTTTGACAGGGTTATTCAAAAGATATTCATTATTTTTTAATTTGTTGACGGTCCCCTATGGAGTTTCGGGAAAAAATCTTCACGGAGATGTATGACTTATACTATTATATTTATACACTAAGAGTTTCGAGATGATTCCTCATGTATTTTTCTAGATATTTAACAAAATGTCTAAAATCGCAAGTGTCCAATAATCAATGGCAATATAGTGTATATGTACATACATATGTATATATATATATATATATATATATATATATGTATGCATTTTTTTTTTTTTTTTTTTAGAAATAAAGTAATCAAAATGAAAACAATTTCTTTAAGAAGCTACTTATTTTATAACTATGTAAATCTATTTTTTGTTAACTGAATCTTAAGAGTTTATTGTACACATATTAAAAGGTAAATATAATTTTAATAATTAACCTATTTAAAATTTAACAAAAGTTCAGCTTTCACCCCCTGACTGCCGAGAAAAAAGGGCAAAATTATAATGTTTTATCCTCTGAAATTTATATTAAATGATAATAAAAGAGGGATTTTTTATCATGATATAATTTTTTGTTACGTATATGCTTATAAGCCTTGAAAGTATCAATCATAATTTGACGTTTTAAAACTGGTTTATATTTCTTGAATTATATTAATTTAAATAACACATCACTGCAGTGAAACATACTGTCTAGTGAACGGATATATCCGGTCGCGGCAGTGGGAAGGTTAAAGCAAAAATATTTCATTACATTCTTAAGTAATAAATATTATTAATTACTTATTTAGCAATCATACACTGAAAAAATGGGTTTCTAAAATTGAGTAAAGAAATATTCAATTTTAAATATTTTTATTTATATTTAAAATAGCTTCATTACAAATATATTCAAAATTGAGAAACTTATGCAAACATTTTTAATTCTATTGGTGCGTTGAAACATAAATTGTCGAATACTCATTCTTGATCTTACAGTTTTAATAAAATAGGTTGTTTTTTATTCAATTTTGATCTCATGCATGTGTTTACATAAAAATTTTGAAAGTAAATGCTCTCTTTTAAATTATCTGTACATTTTTTCTTCTTATTTTATGTAATCCGATGTATCTTCTGTAATTATTAAATTAATGTAAATATTAAGTATTGCACAATGTTTAAAAATAACTCTAAATTACGTGTATTTATTGCTATTGTTTTTAAAATATCAAGTAAAAGAAAATGGGGTCCAAGAAAAGCTATTAGGAACACGCGCGAAACAAAAATAATGTAAAAAATATGTGTGAAAAGACATTAAAAAACACTTTCAAAACTAAAATAATTTATATGGAAGATAACATTTTCCTTCACCCTGACCGCTTCTTCCTAGACATGTTTTAATAGTAAAAAGTGATCGTCAATGGAATAAGTTTGAAATTAGTTATTCCGGTAAAGAATAAAAAAATGAGGGGCCTTATGCAAATATGATATATGTTATGCACTATTGCCAGTGCACAATATTGCATGTTCGGCTATATTTAAATGCAGACCCTCATCTTTTGGCTTCATTTTGGGAACAATGGATTTTGAGCTAATTCTAGCAACGATAATTTTCAGAATTTTCGAGATACATTTTTTAAACTTTCACAAAAGATGCTCTATACATTTATTTATATGTTATGCATATTATGTTTTGATAGCATTCGCGCACGTGCAGAGAACTTATTGTTTAGTAAACCTGCTCATTTTCTAACCAATTTATAATATTTTTCAATTCCGATTCCAGGGTATTGTGTAAAATGTTGTTTGTTATAGCTTCTGAAATGAACAATTGTTTTATTAAGAACTCTACAAATTATTGAAAAAAAACCTTGCAAAATTTAAAACTATTTTTATAAAAACGTTACATTCTCTATGCGATTACCATAGAAATGAGTGCAGTTTATTATATCAAGCCTCTGAATTATGCTCCACAATTTGAAATCTTTTCTACCTTAGTTTTTACAGGGTATAAAAGATATTCATTATTTTTTAATTTGTTGACGGTCTCCAATTTGGTTTTGAAAAAATATTAACGGAAATATATGACACACAATTTGTTTATATACTTGAAGTTTCAGAACAATTCCTTATGCATTTTTCTTGACGTTTAACAAAACTTCTAAAATAGCGAGTGACCTGTCATCGTTGGCCATATAGTGTAAATATTAAAGAATTTTCTTTTCATTCGACTATTTCCATATTAATATTATAGCCAAATGAGGTAGAACTGTTTTCAAATAAATATTCCAAGACCTGCATGCTTTAAGATGATACAAATTTAATTGCGCCAAATTAATTATTTGAATTATTTAAATTATAATTATTAGTTAATTATAACAATTATTTAAAATATATCTTTGATAGATTTTAGCGATGAAACAATGTATGACTTTTGCATCGAATGAGAACTAGAATGACCGATAAAATCAATACCTTTAAAGAATAAGTGTTAATTTGGTTAAAAACTGTGATTTTCTATGATAAGATGAATGAAATTTTAATTATAAGACATTACTTTTTAAATAATCGAAAACATGTTATTAAGATCCTTAAATTAGATTACAAACTTTACTTAAGTACTTTCTTTTAAGTACATTAAAAAATGTTTAACTATTTTTTTTTTTCAAAATAATATCACTTTAATTGTGGAAAACGTTAATAATTATATTTTTATCCTAAAATTATTTATCTTTTATGAAAAGTGCAATTTTATAATTATTTTATAGAAAGATATTGTCTAATTTTTGTAAATGATAACCATATTAATCCTTTTTTTAACTTTTACGAAACTTTAATTTTAATTACATTAAACATTCTTTTTTTAGAATTCCACATTTTATTTTTTGTAATATTGTTTCATTAGTTTTTAGAAGTCACAAAGTTAACGAAATTTGCATTATGATCTTTGTTACTTTATGAATTTTAAAGCAATTATGGTTAATTAGAAAAGTTAATAATTAAAATCAATTTTATGTACAGGTTTTTTTTACGATCAATAAATAATAGTTGTTATATTTTACGAAATCTTCAAGCTCATTTGAAAACTAAAATGAACATATCTAAAATTTATCATTTGGATAATCATATCATTCTTTTAGTTGCACTAAATTTTCTTTTTATTTATAAATATTATTTTATTTTATATCCTATAAATTATATAATATATTTATTTATTTATTTTTGCATTTTTTGGTATTCAAGTGATTAGCTCTGGACAATACATTATCCTGTGATATATATCTTAGAAATAGGGAATTAATTTGAATCGTTTCTACGGTATTTGTTGCAAAAATATTCGAAAATGCACACAAAATCGTATCTATTAATGGCTACTTTAATCTATATAAAAACAAGCTATTAGAATATTGATGGATTATGATAGTTTTTACCCACACATTCACTTTTTTAATTATTAATCTATTGAAATTTTATTGCCGGTGCCAGACGAAATATTTAATTTTCCTTGGTCACTAGTAAAATTAAAGATATGTGTAAAATGGCTAGAAGTTTCTCAGCTCATGATGTTTAGTAAAATCTTCTGAACACAGAAGCCTATAAATTTCATTTAGTACAGAATCTGCTATAGCTTCTGAGATTAGGATTTTTACTCTTTGATAATCACTTTCGATATTATTTAAAAAATTCATCCATCAATAATTTTAGAATTCGACTGTAGTATTAGACTCTATAGCCTCGCGACTTAAAACTTCGATCGCAAAAGGCTCCATGGATAAATATAGTTTGTTTAATGTGTCTTTATTATAGTATCTTTTAGGAGAAATATTCACTGTAATTATATATTATATCTTTATACGTACACACACATATATTTTCGGTTTTTAATTTTTTAAGTACTAAAATTTGAGATTAGATATCCAATTGGACGCAAACGTTATAAAAAATAAGAACACTTTGCTATAGGTAGTGTCTTAGTGGTTTTAATTTTGTCTTTCACTATAAAAAATAGCCGGCTTAGACGGCGATGATAATTGATTTTACGAAACGAACTTTGAATCAAATCGAAGGAATTCATATGTATCTGTTAATTTGATTTTATGTTTTTCAGCAATAGGGGCATTTATATGTTATGTCTTTTCGTATTGTTGAAAGCAATAAGTACGCAGTGGTGGTAGTATTTTTTGTAATGTGATTTAACGAAATTTCACATGGTAAGAACCAACACTTTTAATTGATTGTTTACAATATATTGCAAAAATATAAATTGTTTATTTTACAGTATTATGCTGACAGCTCGGTCGCCAGTGTAATACTGTATAATCCATCGATATACAGTAAAATTAACAATAATAAACTATAAAATAAACTATAATATGCCGCTAGGTAGTAACATGTGGTATACCTCTGCATTTTTATTTATAAAACGATATACTACTATTTATTTACGGTTTGATACTGCTTATTTTACAGTATAACACTGGCAGCTAGGTGCGAGTATTATACTGTATAATCAACAATAATTTTTTATAGTGTAGCATTTCATAAAGAAAGATTTAACGATGTCAAAACATAAAAACAATTCAGAAAAAAGTGTCGAGTAAAAATTTAAATCTCATCTAAATTCGAAGAATGGAAATTTTTTTAATTACGTTTTGGTACTGCTTATTTTACAGTATAACACTGGCAGCTGGGGAGTATTATACTGTATAATCAAAAAAAATTTTTTATAGTGTAGGATATTGTACAGAAAGATTTACGATGTCAAAACATTAAAACAATTCAGAAAGTAAATGTCCGAGTAAAAATTTAAATCTCATCAAAATCCAAAGAATAGAAGTTTTTAAAATGATAGTCTTTCATAATTGGGTCAAACTGAATATAGTATACTCCTTTATAATATTATAATTAAAACTAGTAACTTAAGTGTTCCTGAAAAACATTCCTGAAAGTCTGTGCAAGTAAAAGAGCAAGATCGACCAAATCCATTCAGCGGAACTTCTTAAAAACGCTAATTAATTACAAAATGGTTTTATAGGATTCTAGAATTTTCCATCTTACTTCTATAACAAAGCAGCATAGAACAATACGTTACATACTGGAACCATCACTTAAATGTTATTCAGCTAATAGTGAAATACCCATTTAAATACATTCAGATTAAATCTATTCAAGAGCAGCCCACGAAAAGATTATTACTAAATTCCAATTCGCATTTTATCGATATTAATATTTATTATTTCAAATATATACATATATATATATGACGATTTAAAGTTAGGGGGCAGAAACATCATCGCCAGGTTTCCCTTTCTCCGCACAGAAGTCATGGCCAGCGAGAATAAAACGAAATAAATAAATGTAGAAGGTCCAAATAATCACTCCTTGGCTGCTGCAAGTCATTTTAATAAACTGTAGTTATATTAGAGAGAAAAGCTCCTGTTGCAGATGATATTTTACCGAAACATCCAAAAAATATTCCATCCTTTACTACATCAAGCCGTACTCATGCAAGAGCGCACCCAAGAATCCTCCTTCTTCTCATCTCGAGACTTCCTCTCTTAAATCTAAAAAGAAAATTCTAGAACATTCTCTAGTCTCAAACCCTCATTCTTTTATGAGGTCCTCCTTATTTATTTACTCATACCCAGATACGAGTCTATTTTCCACAGACGATAATTTTATTTTTAAAAAAATATTATTTAACCAATTTATAATCGACTCGAATTTCTTAGGCAGACGACTTTTATAGATGATTAATTTTAAGAGAAAAAGAAAAGAAATGAATTTGTGGATATGCACACTATAAATGTTGACCGAGAGAAAATAAATAAATAGATAAAATAAAATAATGATATTTTTTAAAGGTATGGTTTTGGAATAAATTTAATAAGACCTGCTTAAAAAGGGTAACATAGAAAAATGAGTTTTATTTGGAATATTACGAAATAAAGTTTAATTAAGAATATTTTTAATTTAGAGCCATCTTTTAAATTTACGCGTATTGAAATAAATGTTTTTTAAGGCGAATTAAGAATTTATATCGTCTCCATAAAGATTAACAGATTAGACCTAGAAACAAGATTTTAATTTAATAGTTTTGAGTAAGTACAGAATATTATTATAAGAAAATAAAGATAACATAAAGGTTAGTTTTGGCTAAAAAAAAAATTAAAATTTGTAATATATATATATATATACGACATAATTTAATTTTTTTTATTTTAACTTTTAAACAGCTGTAAAAATTGATTTATACTAAGGCATTGTTGCTTTACAAATTAATTTATTTGCAAGATGTGGCATTAGTTTGACTGTTGGATCTGGAGAAATTTAATTGAGATAATAATGGTTTGTGTTTCGTCCGTTTTTAAAATTTAAGCAACACGAGAGCTAATTAACGGATTTAAATGTGCCGCACTTTTTTTAAATTAAAATACACGAAAAAAATTAGAAAAGTTGCAAAAAATTAATTTTATGATTTACCAGCTAGATTATGTTATAACGATAATTAATTTAAATTGCATGTGATAATTATCATTTTTTTTAAAAAAAGATTATTTTTGTTTAAACTATGTATAGATAAATACTACCGACGATGTAAAATAACGTAGAAGAATTGGAATAATGTATTACGTAAAATAATATTTATTCAATATCTTTATATAGCCATGTATTTCCAGAACTTTCTAATCTGACAATTAAAGAAAAAAATCAATATCATATCGTATAATGAAATAAAATTAATTAATTACTCTCTACTTCATGTAATGCTTATTCTTATTTATGTCTAATGATTTCAAGCAAAATCTATTATAACGCATTCTTCACAGCAACCTAGCCATGAGCTACAGAAATGTTATAAATAAAAAAAGTTTTTTAAAATGAATTGAATTCTGATTAATCATTAGAGCACACAGCTGGGATTTAAATTGCAGACGCAGAGTTAGATAATTAATTAGATACAAATATTTAATCTCTGAATAATTTGAGAATTCAAAATAAAAATAATTTCAATAGAGCATATGTGTTTTATTTAATTCATTGACGTTATTTTAATTCATACTACATAAGGAAGTATATAAGAAAGTATGGTAAAAACTTACGGTTGAATGAAATTTTTATCTTAACCTTCCAGCAGGCGCACGTACAGGCTGTCCAGCAAATAACACCCTGATTTCAAAATTAAATTTCTCAAAAATAAAGATCGATAGAATTATGCAGTAAATGGTTTGTTTATCAGGTAAGCTGTAGAAATCTTATACAAAAGTTTCGAACAGTGAATATTTTGAAAAAATCGTGTTCTGATTGCAAAGAATGCTTTGATTTGACATGTTTCTTTCTTTAGATCGCTGCCAGAGAATGTGTTTTTCGGCTTAAAGTGTCATATTTTATAGTTTTTTGAAATTAAATTTTTGAAATTTCGAAATACTAAAAATTTACTTCGAAAAATCTTAAAAATATTGCACTGTAAGCTGAAAAATTATTTCTCTGCAGGCAATCTAAAACAACAAAAGTGTCAAATCAAAGCATTCTATGCAAACAGAACGCAATTTTTTCAAAATATTCACTGTTTGAAATTTCTGTATAAGATTTTTACAGCTTACCTTATGAAAAAACCATTTACCGCATATTACTATCAATCTTTGTTTTTGAGAAATTTATTTTTGAAATCAGGTTGTTATTTGCTGGACACCCTGTATATGAGAGACATGAATTTCGTTTTATATATTTAGTCCTGGGGGCTCTGCGAGCGCCTGACCCTTTATTCCCCTGACTTCCTTTGACTCACTTTCAGTCGTTGTGTGATACTTGAGATGTAAATAGCGTTCTACTGGTTTCGTATTTATTTTTTAGAGATACACGCGACCGTTCTAGTCAGTTTTTTTTACATCTGATTTTTTGTGTTATTTTAAAAAAATCTTCATTACTTTTGATTTAGACATCATGATATAATGCGAAAATTGCATTCAATTGATTTTGATGTTTAAATAGATGAATTTTATCGGTCACATGCGTGCGGCTGTTAGAGGAATTATATTTATTCCTTTTTTTAGTTATAGCGGATGGAAAAAAATTCATAAAATGAATTACCCTAATGACCTCGAGACTATAAGAAATTTGCTTTGCTATGACAGTATAGTTTTAGATGAAAGTGATATTGATGAAGAGAAACATGCGTCAGAAAGAGAAGGGGATCCGGAAACAGAGATGACAAGCAGATGATTTCGAAGATGGAGATAATGACAACAGTTCAGCAAGACCTTCATAGCGTACCAAAAGAAAAACAGAAAAATTATCGATTCATGGATATGGCATAATAAACTATTGCAGGAAAACTATAAGAGCACCAAGCAACATACATGATCATCTACCTACAGTAATCAAGCCAGCTAAAAATTCTGAAAGATATTTTATATATTATGGAAATTGCTGTTCCTATAATCGAAAGCATAGTTCAAGACACTAATAAATTCATTTGTTCTGTCAGGCCAACTTACTGTCGTTCAGAGGACGCCAGAGATACAGACGGAGCGGAAATAAAAGGTCTTTTACTCTCTTAAAACGAAAGAGTGGATTTGGCTTCTCAAGAAAGAGTTCTAATTTACTGGATCGTGAATGAGTTGATTTTTGTGCGGTCCACTCATCTTGATTTGGATTCTTCTATTTCTAATGCACTCACAAAAATCGGACGCTAAGCAGCTCAACTCGAGAAGAAACCAAACTTTCCCGCCTGATATGCGCCCGCCGGCGCTGCTGACGTCACCCATTGACTTGCAAGATGGAGGACTCCCGACGCTCACGCTAATTTTCCATAAATGTTCATGTTCGTGATTAATGCTATTTGCACAAGATTCTTTAAGATGCCGACATTTTACGAAGTAAGTACTATGAAAGTATTTTATTTGCATTATGCTATCTTTTAAAATATATTTCCTTTCTCTTTCTAATAAACAATTATGGTCATACTGATACGTTCCGTACGTAACAACATCATAGCTTGAAATAAATTGGTATGTCAAACGAAGTAAAAGTTTTCTTATAATGTAAAACTTAGTTCATTTAACTGCCTTGTAGTATAAAAGTTTTAAAGAATGAAGTTATGCAATTATTACATCTATATTTATAGAGATTTATCAAAATATTAAATTCACATGTTGTATTCAGTGTTTTTTGGTGAAAACATGCACTGGTTTATATATATTCAGGCTACTTAGAAGTGCTTATTTTTGAATACATACTCCTATTTCTCAATTTTGCCAATGTTGTTAAGGGATTGAAAACCCTATATAAAAATGAAAAACAAACAGTTCTTGTATTTTGATCTACCTGTTGCTGCATTTAAGAAAAAAAAAACTATAGTGTATGTATATAAACACATTTCTAAGACTTTTGCATTCTTAGCGTTGAACATGTGTGCACTTTGTTACTTTTTTGTCCCTTGTGTTACTTTTTTGTTTGGCAATGCTTTACATTGCTATTGAGCACAATTTTTGCATGCATGATCTGTATTATAATTGTTTAATATTTAAAGTATTTAGCTACATTATTGTTACATAATACATTTAAAAGTAATATTGTTTTCTTGCACTTGCTTTTGGGTAGGTTTAAATGAGGATTTATTAACAAAATGTAAACAAATATTTACTTTCTATACTGGTAAAAGCGAGTATCATTTCCCAAATATTATGCTCCTGACTTCTATAACAATGAGTTATGCGGCAGGAGAACTGGAATGTCAAACATTGGGAGAATTTTAAATTTTGGAATGAAATGATTTTATACTATGAGCGTTAGAATTCCTAAAAAAAGTCGCTGGTCCCAAGGACCAGTAAAGCATGAGAATTTACTGGTCCGCAGACATCATCACTGGTCCATTGCATAAAATTCTATTAAATAATTTTAACACTTTGAGTGGCCTCCTCCCCCCCCCCCTCCCTGGAAAATAAACCAATCTCACTTTGATAATTTTCAGCATAATAAAGTGTAAAATTATAATTTGCTAAAAGTTTAATAAACAGTACGTAAAGAAAAACTGTCAAATTATTAGTTACAGTAGCGTAGCTATGTTTTTTGGCGCCCGGGGCCAGCAAGAAATTTTGCGCCCCCACCCCAATATAGATATATAACAATTTTTCTCAATTTGGCGCCCCTAGGCCTTGGCGCCCGGGGTGGACGCCCCCCCCCCCCCTTAGCTACGACACTGATTAGTTAGACATTTTATTTGCCATTACTTTTTCAACTGACAGCAAATTTTGTCCAATTTTTCTCCAGATTGTAGCCAGAGTGGTGGAATTGTAACTAGTAATAAAAAAAAAATCTTATGTGCAATCGGTTGCAGTTTTCTCAGGGCCTCAAAAGAAACACTGGTCCTGCGGACCACTAAATTTTTCAAATTAGTCATCCAATTGAATTATCGGTGGTCTCAGACCAGCAGACCACCAAAAATTTCGAACGCTGACTATAATGATATTAATTTATAAACTTTTAATGACTTCAATCAGTAACGTAGCTATGTTTTTTGGCGCCCGGGGCCAGCAAGAAATTTTGCGCATCCACCCCAATATAGATATATAACAATTTCTTTCAATTTGGCGCCCCTAGGCCTCGGCGCCCGGGGCGGACGCCCCCTTGCCCCCCCCCCCTTAGCTACGCCACTGACTTCAATAATAGCTTTGTATTTTCACAAAAGGTATAATAAATCTAACAGACTATTTAAATGTTATAAAATGTTACTGAAAAAACAAAAGTTTGGCTAAATCAAAAACAACTATCAAAAAACAAATTCCCTCCCTTTTAGAAATGTCTTATATTATTGCCTTCTTGTAAAGTGATAACATTAGGATGCACTGCCCCTTAGCAATATATCATGATCACTTTTGATAATTTGCTCAGCACATAAATGTAGGAAGTATTCAAGATTGATGTATGATCACGAGGAACTGAATTTAGTTTTAAGCTTTGTTTAAAACTAAATTAATCTAAATTAATCTTAAGTGAGGCACCATAATCCCACAAAAAAATTCACATTTAATTATAATTTCAGGAGATAATTATACCAATATGAAAATATAATTAACATTAGAAGCTCTAAATTTTAAGTGTTAGATTCAAAAACTTATTATCCAAATGACATAAAATTTCGTTTCTAGACATAGTTTGAACCAAGATTATATCTTGTGAAAATTTGCCATTAAAAAACAAATTTTGGACTGTTTTTGGTTTGTAGGTTGGCCTCCTAAAAAAATTATGCACATTATATAAAATTAGAGTTAATTTCCTATTGTTTGGTTCTAGTAACTTTCTTTTACGATTCTTACTGCAAAGTTAGTAAGGAGTATTTACTTTTTTTTTCCTGCGATTGTATACAGCGTTCAAAATCCTTGGTGTACTGCTGGTATCAGACCACCAAAAAGTTAATCGGACCACTAACTTAAATTTAGTCGTCCGCAAGACCAGTAACTTTTTCCCCCTCTGTCTGTAATGTAAATTTTTCAGTTTCTGAAAAAAAGAAAAAAAAACTTAACACAAATCCCAAAGTTTTATTCAAAAAAGATACATATTAAAAATCTGCATTATACCTTAGTTGATAAAAAATATACATAATTAATAATTGTATAGTTTTTGTTTATGTACTGGATACTTTTTTAGAAAATTATAATTTTACATTTTACTACACCGAAAATTTTGGGTAACTGCGAAGGAAATTTGGTTTATATTCTGTAGGAGGGGGGGGGGGTGTCGCTCAGTGTGTTAAAGTGTACATAATAGATTTTTATGTTTAGAAAACTAACAATTATCTGTTTAGAAAAGAAAATGATTTGAATTTTAATGTTAGAAAAAAACTTGCTAGTCCTATCTAAGTTTTAATAAACAGCTCTGTAAAATGTATTTTTCATCCCTCATAATCTCATTGTTTAAATTTATTGCTTTATCTGTTGCATATCTTTTTATTTACGTTCTAAAAAATTGTTCAATTAACCACAATTTCCTTCTAGTGACACCAGTTAACGGTTTGCCCAATTTATTCTTCTGAGGGTCCCCTCCCCCCTCCCATGGAGTAAGATTTTGCATTGGAAAATAAATGTTGAAAGCAGGGCCCGCTTAAGACTTGGAGTTAGTGGAAGCTTGCATCATACAGGGGGCCCCCTTATTACTCAATTATTTTGCTTAATCATTTACGAAATTCTCTTTCATATGCTTGAACAATGAGATATTTTACTATCAAAATGTTTAATGGGTTTTTTAATATTAAACTATCAACCTATTTATACATTTGAAAAGTACTTTATATCAGGATTGTTATGATTTTGCCCAGCCCAAAAGACCCGGGTGGGTTTTTTCTGAAAAAACCCAAGTGGGTTTTTTCAAAATTTCAACTTTAAATTACACATAAAATGTATTTATATTACATATATAATATATTTCTTAATATCAGTACACCACTCATAAAGTTTATAACCACCACCCCTCACCCCAAAGAAAAGAAATGTCCGAATTATACCAGCACAATTTTTAAAAGAAATAATTGTTAGTTAATCTCTGTAGCATGTGTAAGTAACACAATTTTTTTCCCATTAAAAAATACTTTGATGTGTAATCCGTTCTATGTTATACAATAGAAACTCATAACAAAATACCATATATGCTTAGAATCCTAATTTAATTATGTAGACATGTAGAATTACTTAACTTATTCTATTATTTAGTAATAATAAAAAATACTTTATAAATTATTACTAATAATCAATTTATCTAAAAGCAAAGCATAATTGTGATTACTGTCATTGATTTATATATATTTGTAATCAATTAGCTACTTTAAATTTAGTAATAATTACATTTTTTTTCAAGCATTCTGAACCACCTCCCATAACCCCCAAAACCCTGAAAAAAACCTGATAAAACCCCAAAAATCCTGAAAAAACACAGTGGGTTGGGTTTATTCTGAAAAAAAAAAAAAAAAAAAAAAAAAAAAAAAAAAAAAAAAACGGGTATTTAACAACCCTGCTTTATATTCATATATATAGTACATAATCATACAAGACAAATTAATTTCGTAAATGAATCAACAATCATAGAACTCAGGTTGTGAATATTTGAACTTCAAAATTTATTTCATAATTTATAAATTGTAGCATCTTTTAGTGCTAAGAACAGTTCAGGGATTAAAAATAAATTGACAAACTTATAATTATCTTCAACACAATTTTGCTACTATTTTAGATCAGACATTTTATAATTACTTCCTCTTTTATTTAAATAACTAATTCCAGATATTTCATTTCTGCACCTTTTATGAATACAAACAGGATAGAAACAGATCTGCAGTGTGTGATCTGCAGTATGAAATTGGTGCTAAATTTAACACACTTTTCCAAAAATGCCATTTTCAAAAACATAAACACCTATCTGAAAGTTACTTTCAAGAGATTTTATCGCCATAAAAAAAAAAAAAAAAAAAAAAAAAAAAAAAAAAAAAAGTCAATATTTGAAAATGATAGTTATATTTTAAAACAAAATATTTTTATAGTTTTGTAATGATGATCAATTTCAACAGTTAAATGTTTAGAACATTAAAATGTATAAACACAATTGAAAATAAAAGATATATTAAAAGTATGCAACATAAGATTAGATTAGAACTTTAGCATCTGATAAGAAATCAGATCATTAAAATCAATTAATATGAAGTAAAATTTAAATTTAGCTTGTGTTATGCAGGCAAATTTTTAAAGTTATGAATACCATATTTTAGAATAATTCTGATTTTAAAGAATCGAATCTAAAAATATCTACATAATACAAGATGTGAAAAAGTGAAGTACAAAGTAAGATGGAAAAACTTTGTAATCCACCCAAAACAACATAACAAGCTATATTTTCCACACAAGTAACAACTGTATGAGGTGCCACTAAAATTTTACTCCTTTTTTTTGCTAGGTAAATTTTAATTTTATTTTTTTTCTGCAGACAGCAAAAACAACTGATGCATGGAATATTCCAAAACAGATTAAATTTTCTATTATTTTTTAGCACATGTTACAGTCTTAAACATTTGAGATTAAAATGTTAAGCATTGATATACATAACATTTAATTAATGTTTCTTTGTTATTTATTGTATAAACAGAAAAAAAAATATAGAGAATAAAGATATCAGTTACAGTCTGTCTAAAGGGAGTTTTCTGGTACAATATAAATTTATTATTCTATTTCTAATAATATTGTTTAATTAAGTTTGTGGTTATATTTATAATTGTAAATAAAAAAAATTATCTCTATTAACTTAAATGAGAAGCCGAAATTATGGAATGATCTTGAAAATTTTAGCAAGGCTAATTAGAGTAATCTTAACGATTACTCTAAAAAAAACATTATAGTTTACATCTGTATTTAAAATGAAGCAAGCAAAATATAACTTTCAAGTAATTCAGTATGAAATTTTAAAATAAATTTAAACATATTTCTTATGTAGCATTTAATTATGTATTTAAATTTTTAATAATTATTGAAGCTATTCCTATAACACACACAACACAAATCAAGGCACTGTTTACATCAAATAAATGATTTGGTAACATTTATTCTGTTCTGAAAAAAAAAAAATCTGTATCAGAGTAAGTATCAGAGGAAGCCAGTTCCTTGTTCCATTTTTTTCCATTGCACTTTCACTAAACAATCCGTGCAAAAGTATGAGTTATGCAGTATTCGAAGACTCTTTTTCCCGCACACCAACTGAATTTTCTTATATTAAGAAAAAGCGGTTGTTTCGCTGGTTTTATAACACTTGTTTTATAAGTCTATAGCAAGAAATATGGTTAGATTTTTTGACAACAGATTGGTGACACAATTATTCTTCTAAATTCAATTAATAATTTGTAATTGTAACTTAATTGTTGATTTAAATTAAATATAAGTTTAAATTATTTGTGATTTTTTAGGACATACAATTATTTCAACATTCGTATATTCATGAAGTTTCCTACTATTTTAAGTGCAAAAAAACCCCTGCCATATATATATATATATATATATATATATATATATATATATATAATATGCATTTTATTTTTTTATAATTTACATTATACTGTGTTGCTGTCTTGTTAGCACATTTCCGTCTCAGTCATGACCCAATTATCGATATAAACAGTGATGTAGTCGTTAAAAAAAAAAAAAAAAAAAAAAAAAAAAAAAACAGAGTATACGATATAAGTAGGGGATATATGCTATATCATGAATGTTCATAGATAGGGTATACACTAATGGTTTATTTGAGAAATAGAAGGTATGCAGAACTTCTTTAAAAAAATCCGGAAGACATACAGCGTGTACCACCATATGCCCTCCACTACATCCCTGGATATAAAATAGCAAATTCACAGCTTTTTCTGAAAAAAAAATTGCATATAATAAAAGAATAAAAATCAATTGAAATTTGAATAAGAAGCAAAATACAAATTAAAATAGCTCCTTCATTCATAGAAATCTAAGTCAGAAAAACTAAATTTTTAATTATGAAAATGTTTTATGAATTTAGCGATCAATACATTCAGATTTAAATCCGGGAATTTGAGCCCTCCTTGACCAACATCCTTAAAAAAAAAAAAATGAATAAATAATAATGGGAGGGGTTTAAACATGGTTCAACCAATTCATACCACTTTTGCGGGCAATAAATACAGTGGATTTTCTCTATCTGAACACCCCGGTATTAAGAATGCATTTCGATGGTCCCGGCGAAACTCCATTGAATTAACATAAGTAAACTCTCTGTATTCTAAACACCCCACTATTATGAACGCTACTTTCGATTCCCCTCTCTAAACTGAACATGTGTTTAGAATCGGAATTCAGGAAATTCCTGCATCATAGAAATTCAGCAGAATTTGTTGCAGAAGAATAAAAAGGTTTAATGAGCTCAAATAAGTATAGAATTGTAAAATAGAAAGCAGGAAGCAAGAACAGAAACATTAATGTTGGAAGATTTTTTGTCAAATGAGAACAAAGTATCATCCTGTCACTGGACTCCTACTTAGGATTTTTCAGAAAAGCAGAAAATTGCAGAATTAAAGGAATTGGAAGGATTGTTGACTCATTTCAAAATTTAACATAACATTGAATTCTAAATAATCAACGATGAAACTGCAAGTGTAAATATCAGCACTGTGGAAGAATAGAAAATAAAATTTCTGAACATAACGTAGGATTTCGATACAGCAAACATTTTCAATGCTGACGAAACCGATCTGTTTTTCACAGCTCTTCCAAATGAAACTCAAGCAAAAATAAGCGGAAATTACATAATTGGAAAAATGTTAAAAGAAAGGTTTACCATTATGCTCTGTACCAGTTTTATGGATGAGAATCTCAAATCACTTGTGATCGAAAAACGTTTAAAAAGTGTGAAGATCGCATCATTGCCTGCACACTATAAACCCAATTGGAAAGTGTAGATGATGTTCACAATTTTCGCATAGTGGTTCGGGAGAATTAATGAGATAAAGAAGAGAGAAATGAAGAAAAAAATTGTTGTTTGTTAATACCAGATCACTTGCAAACATGCAGCTGAGCAATATAACCTTGAATTCCCTGTTGCCAAACTGTACTTCTATAATCCAATTACTGGATCAAAGAGTAATCAAGGCCATTAAAACATACTACCAAATCCATTTTCTGAAGAAATTGTCCCTGATGATGAAGGCGGCAAATTCGGCAGAAGGTCAACATTGTGGATGCTGGATTGGATATCAATGGCATTAAATGAAACAACCTCCTACACCATCCAAAGATGCTTCTATAAAGTTGGATGAGAATGGTCAAACAAGAACAGAGGACCAAGCAGCAACAGCTGTGAGTGACTTGGGATAAATTCTTCAGTAGCTTCATACTGAAACAGAATCTGTAGCTTATATTGAAACCGATGAAATCTTCATAGTTTGCAAGAACAACGTTGTTGAAGAGGAAAGTGCAGGAGAAGCAGAACTAGAAGAGACTGATGAAATAAGGCAAATGATGATTACATTCAATCAATATGATTAAGAGATCCATTAAAGACTGTTGAACCATGTGTCTGAACATCACCTGAAAGCTTTTCCACTTCTTAAACAGCCAGATAACATGTACATTGCATGAGCACGTACAAAGCAAAAAAAAAAAAAAAAAAAAAAAAAAAAAAAAGACTAAAATTATTCGTTTAATTAAGTAATGCACTGATTATGCTTTCAAGAGGTATATTGTAGTGTAAATGTATGTTTTGTAAAAAAAATTTAATTAAAAAAAATGAGATGGTACAGTACAAAACTGACTAAATTTAGTTGGCATTGCATAATGGTATCATTTACCATGCTAAATATTTTATATCGACTGTAAATTCAGTACATAGTAGTAGTAGTAATGCATTTCCTATTCTCCCTCTATACTGAATAGCCCCAAAGTCTGAACATTTTTGGTCGGTCCCATGAGTGTTCGGAATAGAAAGAGTCCACTGTTTATTCAGATTTGAATCTGGGAATTTGAGCTCTCACTGATTATCACCCTTAACACAAAAACAATAAGCAAAATAAATAAAAGACGAGAGAGAGATGTTAATTAAAATATTCTGCTTCATTTGCCTCGAAATCTTCCGTGCGGAAGGGGTAGTGATTGATCTGCACGGGTCGGGATTTTCAGGCCCAACTTAATCTCTATTAGGGCCAGTAGGCCTGGTAAATTTTTTTATCGCCCGCCCTGTACGGCCTGTTTATTTTGCTTATTGGCCCGGCACATTGAAAAAATTATTCTAATTCTGCAGGCACGTTAGAAAATTTGGAACCATTCTGCCGGGCCAGTTACAGACCTCTAGGGAGGGGGGTATGTATATTTTCAATTATGTTTTAATATGATTTTTTTTAACTGTGCGAAGAGATATGCCACATGCTTTAGATGTTGCTTCTTGTGTTTGCATAAACACATCTTACCAGGATTGGAAGCAACAAGTTCTTTTAAATAATTATATACATTATAAATAACTTTCTTAGACTGTTTTCTGATATCGGGACTGGTTACCATAATTAAAAAAAAGGAAGCAAAAAGGAGAGAAAATGAAAGAAAGAAACGTAATCAAACAAAGAGCAAAGTAATACTGATCAACTGTATCTCTCAAATGGGGTGGAGAAAAAAAAGAGCGGTTTTGGTCATGTGACTGGGGGTTACCATAGTTACAAGTGTGAGATAAAGGCTGAGAGTGACCATCGCGAAGGGGACATTTGGCCTTGAAATGCCGATTTTTCTTGCGGCCAGTATAGTTTCAAATTTCTCAATGAAGAATTGGTACAAAAAGATATATATGCTTTCTTAACATAAGACTTATGTAAAACTGACACTTCATTTGCACAGTAGGGGTAAAAAAAAAAAAAAAAAAAAAAAAAAAAAAAAAAAAAAAAAACTTTCTGATTATGTGCAACTTTGCAAAAAAAATTCATATGTGCTCCTTCAACAACTGTTTATTCTGAATGTATATTTTCAGAAGCACGCCAAATTTATAGTAGTAAAAGAAATGCCCTGTGTACTGATAATGTAGAACATTTGGTGTTTTTGCACTGTAATTTGAAATATAATAAATTTAATTATTAATTTTTTATTGCATTTATTGTATTTTCAATTCCTTTATCCAAAATAAGTCTTTTCTGTTTTTCTATATAACAAAAAAGTATTTATTTTTATTTGTATAAATGTGAAATGTTATGAGGGTTTTTGTTCTTAATTTTTTCTATATTTTGCAGACATGTTGTTAAATAACGAGTAAATAGTTTTATAAATTACTGCATATATTATACATTGATATTAGAATAACTTTTTACAGATTAGTTATAAATTTATATGCTTTTAAAATAAAATTCTTACAACTACTCAGTATTGGCCGAGTAACGAGTATTTACCTAGTACTTGGTTCGGTTCTAATTCTGATAATGTCTTGTAAGAGATAAAAAATTTTGGGATTGCACCATCTGACTGTTTTCTGTTGGTCTGAGAAAATAGCAACAAAAATAGGTAGTAATTTGCTATTTTACTTTTCCTTTTCATCAGAAATGGAGTTCTTCGCTCATACCATTATGTAAATGACATTACAAATTACAAATAAATTAACATCTCTAATTAATAAATTGATATGCAGTTTTCAAACAAATTGCATTTAAAAGTGATTTTCCCCCATTTTTGACGGCTCAGAAATTAAAAATATGCAATGTTGTTTAGAAGTTAAAAAAATTACAATAAATTTATGTATTTATCTGTACAATGATACTCCATACACCTACTTTGTTTTGCGGTTGGTTTATGATTAGTTGTAATTTACTTTTTAATGACAACAATGTATTTGTTGGTTGAAAAAAAGTATAACATCGGAGGCTAAGAAGTAATAGTTTTTCTGAACACACTTCTGCATTCAATGGTCATCTTGAAAATACCATCTAAATTTTTTACTTAATGTTATTTTTTCTTCAAATCTTCCCAATGCAGTTCCTCTTTTTCTTATTTTAAAGCTTGATAGAAAGCTCTAGAAAACTAATTTATCTAAAAAATATATAATGTTTGTTTTTTAAAGACATTAAGCAGGAAATAAAAAATGAAACATTTTTAAGCTTTTAGGGATATTGAAATTGAAATCTCTATATATGCATACAGTCACAAATTATTCATTATATTATATTTTAATAGTACTGTTCACATTTTTCATTTATAATATTTTATCTCTTACATTTAAGTTTTTAAAATGCTTCATTGTTGCAATTTCAATGTGCTTTGGCATATTTTGGTGAGCATTTGTTGGCCATTGTTTTGTTTTTATCTTATACGAGTTACAGAGAATGTTTGACGATTTATCACCTGTGGTGAGCTAATTCAAAAATGTCTGAAAAGTAAAAAAATTAATTATTAAGTTCTGGAATTTCTAAAATTTTGTACTGTCATCGGAAACACCTTTGTATATAAATTTTACAGTTATGGTAGATTAGAATATCAATATATCTTTACATACAAAAGCCGAACTACATTAAATAAGACTTTAACAAAAGTCTCGGTCTATTTGGTACTATATTTTTATATGAGTAAACATATGCATTTAAAAGACCAGGCTTAGCCACCAGCCTTGATATTTTTACTTGACCGATTTTGATAATTATATTTTTTAATGAAAACTGTTCATATGTAAATGTGTCCATTTTAGCCATTTTATATACTTTTTTTTAACAATTTATTTTTAATTTTAAAACTTATGAAATTTCTTCAAAACAGTGGCAGTCGCATTACTTTCATTGTTCCAGAGAAATAAAAAATAATGAAAACTATTCAAACACGTTGCTTTTAGAACATATTTCCTAATTTGCTTGTTAAATTTTGTAAAAAATAGTTATACACATGTACTAAACGATGTAACCCGAGTGGGTAGGGTATTTACAAATTATTTTAAGATTTTATCAAAAGGAACAGAAACAAGCAAATAAGTGTAATCACACAGGTTTCATTTTCCATTTTATTCACAGTTTGGTTGAATTGTCAGTGGTGTAATTTTTACAAAGCTAAAATTTTTAGTGTACTTATTTATTCTATTAAATTTGTTTTATTATAATGTATTTGGTTTATTTTTTGTTCAGACTATGCATGGGAAACTTGTAAAATACTTTAAATCTGAAAACTGCAAAATGTTTTAATATTTCATAATCACTTCTTAACATTACAATTATTGCAATTAACTTAATTTCAATATTTTCTTTTAATACAGGAAAATAGTGATCTCATGGAAAAGCACAATTCCACTGTGAAGCGTCAAATTGAACAACCCTATTTAATCTTTCAAAGATCTTCAATGGAGAACTTTTGCCTTAGACAAGAAAATGTTGGACAAATTACATAAGGGTCATTAGACTTCAATGTTTAATGCAAAAAAAAATTTCCCTTATCTTTTCTGGATAGTTATAAAGATCCGGTTAGAGTTCTTTGAAACTTGTTCATCTGTTGTTGAAAAGAATTGTTATCAATTAATGTTAAGTTTATTTTCTTTTCTTAAATAAAATGTTTTTTGATAAATAAAATTCTTTGTAAATAATGTGTATACTTTTTTTCTGACAACATTCTAAATTGCACATTTGGCTCTTGCTGTTGACTTAAAAAGCTGCAATCTTATCCCATTTTAAAGTTTTATATTTCTTTAAAAGTTAGTCTATTTGAGAAACATTGAATAAAATCAAAAATTAACAAGAAATAATTAGAATTCGGTACCTAATGGGTTGGTGTTTATCTATTCAGCACATTGTTCCTTCTAAACAGTTATTGTTGAGCATAAGTTCAAGTTTAAATTAATGTTTTTAATGATATGATGAATTAAGTTATGCATTGTTTGAGTCAATAAACTCATTTCTCGGTTATTTATGCTACAATATTTAGTGAAAAGTTCTTCATAAACTGGCATCAAATAAAATAATAATCCATTACCAAACTTCTAGCTATTCAAGTTTTAGTATTTTTGCCAATGTATGATTTCAAATCAAATGAAAATGCACGTTGTGTATATGAAAAATGAATAAAAAGCCTTAAGTTGCATAACAAGACACAGTTGTATGTCTATTGGTAAAATGCCATTTTAAATTTAATTTGCATTTAAAGATCTATGCTAAATAGTGCAATACATGTAATTTTTTTTTCTTATATATATTGCTTAAAGGGTGGGAAAGCATAAATGAGCACATTTTATTTCAACCTTCTAGAATTTAAAAAGAAAAAAAATATTTACCTAACAGTTCAAAAGAAAAATTTTAATGGCATTTTTCTGCCCCACCTCCCAAGTGCAATGTACTTTTATAAAAGCTATAGATAAGTTAATGGATGTCAAAGATTTCAAAGCCAACTCTGATTTCAAGCTAAACAATTTGAAAGTTAGTCAGTTTAAGAAATAGTAAGATTTAAATCTAATAATTACAACACAGTATCATGGGTTGATGTTTTTCCATTTAGATATATTTTTGGTTTCACTTAAGCCTTCCGCTAGCTATGTGGGGAGTGAAAAAAAAAGGATGATGCTTGGGAAAGTTATTTTCAATATTTTGCTTAGATTTTAATATTTACATTTTTTTTTTTTTTAAGTTGAGAACAATCTGTGTACTGACTACTTTTTGCTTTTTTAATTTAGGTATATTTTAAAAAATACTTTCTTTTCAGAAATCTATATTAATATATATAAACTAACCAAAATCGCAAAAGTAAAAACTAGTCCACATACAAATAATCTTCAACTATCTTATCCCCGCCTCCCACGCACACACACACAAAAAAAAGTGAAATTTGAACAAAATATTTGAAAATTTCTGCATAGGATTAACATTATCCCCTTCTGGATCTTTTTTAGTGACTGGTGTTCTGACATTGGGTCCTTTGCTGTTTTCAAGTTTGTTATAGATATTTTTTCGATATTTTTTTGTAAGATGCCTAAGATTGGTTTATATAATTGTAGTTCTTATTTACTTGTAAATCACAAATTTTGAATCAAAAATAATTATTTACTATTAAATAAGAAAGCTAATCGAAAACATTATGATTGCATAAACCAATCGGAAGCTAAGAGTATCATTGGAAAATGCAAACTTGAAAACGTCAGAGAAAAGAAAGGAAAAATCCCATAGCATCACAGTATCAAAAGCTGACTGATCCTTCTTCCTGAAGGAAATATTTTGTACATTGTGATTCGATTACTGTTGTACAGTTATGCAAATTTAGGCAATTTGCATTGATAAGTTTTTTCCATCGAGAAAATAACAAACTGTGGTTATAAGCTGCCTTCAAATAATTAGGGGCTTATTAATTGCTGAATATTCTTTTCGAATTTGTAATTTTGAGATCATCAGTATTATTTTTAATTTAATAAATATATGTACTTTTGATCTTGAACAAAAAAAATACTGATGCAAACAATTTCTGATTTCAGAAAAAAATAATGAAAAATTCATTCAAGTTCTATGGAATTTTGTATAATGATCCAGTCTTCTTTTTAGCTATTTAATTGACATAGGAAGCAGTTTCCCTCAATAAGTTAAAAAAAATAAAAGAATTTGTTTTCATGATACATTACAGATAAAGACATGGAAGTAAGATCAGAGAACCTGTCACATTTTTTTAAAATTCATATATATTCTAATGTCAATAAAAAGAAATTTAAACCTGATATAATTTAACAGTTATAAGAATTGAACTGTGAAACTTGACAATGTAGTAAGAATTCTATGTTATATTGAATTTTATTGATAAAATCCAATCAAAGATTACTGAATTTCATTTTAAATGATGTAATTTTAATTAGTCAGTTGATTAGATATCACTTGAAGGTTTTGAAATTGAGTGAATTTGCTTTTCTTAAAATTGAATTTATTCAAAATAACTCAAGAGTTGTTGGATTAATTCTTAAATGAGTTGATTTCAGCTATGTATGAAGTGGTTATGAATCGCTGAAGAATTACTAGAATAAATCGGAAATGACTACATTACACCCCAGTTTGAATTGATATAAATCCCTCAAGTGCTACTGAATTTAGCCTTAAATTATTTCATTTCACTCGAATTCGAGTTGGCTGCAGGTAACTCAATTGCTACTCTATTTAGTCTTAAAGGACTTCATTTCACTCAAGTATGACTTAATTACAAATCACTCAAGTACTACTGAAATTAACTTTTGTTGATTTGATTTCACTCAAGTATGACTTAATTACAAATCACTTAAGTACTACTGAAATTAACTTTTGTTGATTTGATTTCACTCAAGTATGACTTAATTACAAATCACTCAAGTACTACTTAAATTAACCTTTATTGATTTGATTTCACTCAAGTATGAGTAAAATAGAGATCACTCAATCATGCGTTGATTAAAAACAACTCATTCACTCGAGTTGTTTCAACTCTTGATGAGAAGGTTCCTTTCAAGTAGGCAGATGAGTGGATTTCAGCTCAAGTTGAGTTAATTTAGCTTTTTCGTTTTAAGAGAGTAGGATTGCTGTATTTGACTGATGTTTATCATGGCAATAGATTTAACCTTGGAAAATTATAAAGAATGGATGATTTCAAACTAGTAATGAGCCTGAAAATATGTTTATTTTTATTGAGAGTTTTAGGTTTGGATAACATAAGTATAAGTACAGAACGGGGAAATGTAGATCGCTTAGTTTCAGTGCGAAACATGCTTGAGAAGTTTGTCGGCAATTGCTAGAAGTGTTAATCTCGCAGAGAAAATGTTACAATTGAAGATAAATTAGAAGGATTTCACGGAAAATGTGACTCAATATATTAAAAAAAAATGGCAAAAAGAATAACGCCATGGTAGATGCTCTGATGTTTTACACCTACAATATGAAAATATATGCTGGATCGCGACCAGGTATTAATTTTTCAATAAGCAACAACCTACTAGATAATGTAAAAAGATTAAAAATACCCATTTACAATACTGGAAAAAACGTGGCAGCAGACAACTGGTTTATAAGCTTTGATTTAGTGCAAATCTGGCTAAACAAATCCCTGCCGGCTGGGCCTATAGGTGGAGGTAGATTTCGAAGAGTGCTCATTTAAAAAAAATATATATATATACATATATATATATGATTAGAGATAAACCCAGTTTAATAACTTCATTTGGCCGTTTATGAAAAAAAATTTATCTCATTTTTCTGCAAAAACTGGTTTTATCAGAATCATCTTAAGAAAAATTCAGCTCAAATGCCCACTTTGACAACATATTTTGAAATAAAATCTGAATTTATTAAAAAATCGACCAAAACAGTACATTATACAGTTCCTAAATAACAAAAAACTGTCAGTTGAATGCGTTTGAGAAAAAAATTGAATTTAAAAATAAGTCATAAAATAACCGATTTGTTGTTTGAATACATCCTTAAATATTAATTATTGCGTCGCAAAATTTTGTGCGAAATACTCGCTTTGACAGCATTTTTAAATATATATTCTAACTTTATCAAAAAACTGGCCAATGCGTCACAGTATATAGTTCCTAAATAAGAGGATCTTTAAATTGGATGCGTTTGAGAGTGAAAATGGATTTTAAAACGAGTCATAAAAAAACGAAATTTGCTGTGTGAAAACTTCCTTAAATTTTCAAATCACGATGACTTCGGGAAATTCTGTTCGAAATACCCTTTTTGGTAGCCTTTTTCGAAATATATTCTGTCTTTATCAAAAAACCGATCAATGCATCACATTATGTAGTTCCTAAATAAGAGGATCTATAAATTGGATGCGTTTGAGCGCAAAAATGGATTTAAAAACGAGTCAGAAAAAAAACGCAATTTCTTATTTGAACACTTCCTTAAATTTTCAGTCCCGATGACTTTGGGAAATTCTGTTCAAAATACCCTTTTTGGTAGCCTTTTTTGAAATATATTCTGTCTTTATCAGAAAATTGACCAATGCGTCACTTTATACAGTTTCTAAATAAGAGGATCTACCATTTGGATGCGTTTAAAATAAAAAATGAATTTAAAAATGAGTCAGAATATAAGCAGTTTGGATTTGAGGTTTTTTCTCCAACTCCTACTTTTGTTTAATTTCTTTTTGCTATACGAATTGGTCCTATGAAAAACGTGTCAATATAAAAGTTGTAGATATTTTTGAGAAGATGTAATATAAATTTAATCAGATTTGATATCTTAAAAATTGCCGAAGTTATGGATTTTTCTCTTCTTTCACCGCCCTTTTTCTTTTCTTTTTTAATTTTTTTCATCGGTAAAAGTTGGTCCTATCAACAAAAGTTTTAGATAATTTTAAGAACATTTACAAAAAATTTAGTTGGACTTGATATCTTGAAAATTGACGAAGTTATGAATTTTTTTCTCTCAAAACCCCTGTTTTTTTCGCCCCTTGAGCCCACTTTTAAATTTATCAAAAATCTGTCATGCATAAACTTTTGGTTCATTTTTAAGAAGTAATATAAACTTTAAACCGATTCGATATCTACTTTAATTAAGAAGTTATGGCGTTTTTTCGGTTTTCACAAAAACGCCCCCTATTCCGACCCCCTTGGTCCGATTTTGCCCATTAACGAACTTAGCTGAGATTTTATCCCCTTTAATTTTATGTACCAGTTTGGTGGAGATTGGTGAAAAATTATAGAAGTTATCGTGTCCAAAAAAAAGTGATATATATATATATATATAGATAGATAGATAGATAGATAAACTGGTGCGATTGCAATAGGTAGTATTTCATACGAAATCTACCTAAAACTATCATTTGTTGACACTTAAAAAATAAAATAAAGCACAAATTCCTGATCAGTTCAAGTTGACGAAAGAACGAGACCCAATACGGTTTCTTCGTTTTTAGAAAAGATATGACTCTTCTTTCTTATGTACTAAAAAGTAACAAAATTGTTATATTGATTTCAAGACTTCATGTTTTCAGAGCCATCGATGGAGACGCATGGGAAAAAAACAGCGATTATTACGTTTTACAAACTTATCAAGACATGTTTTGACTTTAAAAGCTCAAAATTAAAACATGTCTTTTAATTCATTTATTTTAAATTTGAATGAGCAAATTTGGAAAATATATTTATATTTGAAAATATGATTTTTTTAATTACATCATTTTCTTTAAATTTACTTTAAATATTTTTCTATTTTATTTAAATTAATATTTTTAAAAATGTGGAATCAAAATTAAAAGTAACACATTTCTACTTATTTAAATTAAAAAAAGGAAATTCTTCGTATTATATTTATTGTTACTTCACTTTTTTAACTAATTTTAAGGTTTTTAATTATGAGAAGTTTTATCATGTGGTTTTATTTACAAACTGTATGGTTAACCATGAAAAAATTCAAAATTTTAGCCAATAATTAAAAATCATTTTAAAATGTATTCCGAACCCCCTTAATTTGAAAAGAACTTTATGCAGCGCTCATGAGGGGGAAGACAATTACATTTTTACACAAAATCTTTATTCAAATACATAGAAAATTAATTATAAAATAAAATAAAATAAATGCCTCTTAGAACAGTAAAAGAAAATTAATTTATACTAGTTCATAAAAAAATTCAATATGTTATTTGATTTTTTTAATGTTTCATTGTTTACCGTCAAAATAATTTTTTTAACATGTTTGCTGCAGTACGATTTTTTTTTGTGTTAAATATTCATATTTAAATTTTCTTTAATATTATAATCAAGTTATTCAACAGTAAAAAATATTTAAGGAGTATTGATGTACGTTAAAAAATACAAAAATTAATTTAATTAAACCTGTAATTTTGTTCTTTGGAATTCGGTGGCAAATGAAATGTATCCTTTTAAACTTACAACTTGGTACAATGAATTAAATGAGTTTGAAATTTTTAGTTCTTTGATTTCAATATTTTAGCTTTAAAAAAATTATTATATTTTTTGTAACCATTCTGAAATTTTTTTTATTAGATTATGTTTTTAGTTCGAAAATTCTAAAATTTCAATTAAAAGAATGAACATTGTAAGTTTGGTGATTTTCAATTTTAAATTGTCAGTATTACATCACCTTTTCATGCATTTTTTAATGCGATTATATTTCTTTAGAGTATTAACAATTTCTTACATATTTGAGAACTGCTTATGACTTCGGTATGTTTGTCTGATGTTTAGCGTTATATGCTTGTACGCCACGCTTCAGCATAATAAGCAATTTTAATAAATATTCTGGCATGTTTTATAATTTATGAATAAAATGCAGTTTACAAACAATGCTCGGTACAATTTATGTAGCGTACCTATTCGAATACAGGGACACATCAAAGAATACCATTTTTTATGGTGTAAATAAAATATCTTTAAAGCATATTATAAATAAGTTTGTTTAAGTAGTATACATAATGTATTTCCCATGTTTTGGGGGGAATCAGTTCAAGTATCTGTAGAATATGAAATGGATATAATTTATTTTTCATTTACATGGCCACTAGAAAAAAAGAAAAACGTCACCACTAGTCTATGATCTAGAGATAAAACAGTTTGCAACGTATTTTAATTCTGCTGTGCTTTTTAGATGCGTTCGCACTTATATAAATAGGTAGCACCTATAAAAATCGTTCAGTCCGCCAATCTTTCCGCATATAACAGAGCAAAAACTACCTAACCGAATTATTTTAAATTTAGAATTTATAATTGTTGTATAATTTTGTCGAGTCATTTCAAGTTTTATGATAATCGAATGCATAGTTTAATTACAGCGATATTTAAAGATATTCTGTTACATTACAGCCAATGGGAAAAAGTAGCTTCAAGTGCATTTTAATGGTTAAAGATAGAAAACCAACGATTAGAAATGATCAAATAAAACGTGAAAACTTAGCAAACAGCCGAATCTATTATCGAGATTCTTCATCAGTGCATTATTCAGCAAGCTAGAAAATGCATCTCAGTTTTTCTATCTTGCTGAGTCTTGCACTGATGAAGAATTCCGATAGTAGGTTCGAAACGGCTGTTTGCTACTTTTTCGTGCTTTATTTGTGTATTTCTAATCGTTCTTTTTTATTTTTAAACATTTTTGCACAATGGCTTAGTTGCTTTTTTTACATTTTGAAAATTCCACTAGATCTTACAATGGGACGATCTAGGTTCAATTAGTTATCCCTGTGTTTATGGGAAGCTGAACAAGGTTTTTGATTAGCGGTTAGCGATTTCGAAGATACACAACAACTCTAGAAACCCGGCTAATGAAAATAACGTACTATGTATTAGATTTAGTTCAAATGTTGTGAATTTTAAATGCTAATTTGGCTTTGGCGGCAGTGTAAATAATGAGAGACGTTCCTTTTTAAATGTTATATATTTGACATTTTGAGTTTGGGAGCCAGTAGTATTAGCCGCAAGTCTCCCCATTTTATAGCACATGAATGATGGCAAGCGATTTAAAAATAAAAGAATGTAGGCATTCTAGAAAACTAAACTTTGGCACCTCCACAATATTTTAATTAAATGCAGTCATACGGAGAGGGAAATGCCCTCCCCTTCCGGAGCAAACATTCTATCAAAAAGAAAATATTCCTAATAGTCTAAGAGCTAGCAACGTCAAAAAACACGTCATTTTATCAAGGCTCATTTTTTGATATGTTTTTCCCTTTTATGGTAGAATACGTTTGCAAGCGGTCTGGCAGTCGGGAGACGTTGCGTTTATGTGTGGCAGAAGAGGTTATGCAGGTCAAAAAACCTCAAAATCACGTCATTTTATCAAGGCTCATTTTTTGATATGTTTTTCCTTTTATGGTAGAATACGTTTGCAAGCGGTCTCGCAGTCGGGAGACATTGCGTTTACCTGTAGCAGAAGGGGCTATGTATGTCAAAAAACTTCAAAATCACGTCATTTTAACAAGGCTCATTTTTTGATATGTTTTTCCCTTTTATGGTAGAATACATTTGCAAGTGGTCTGGCAGTCGGGAGACGTTGCGTTCACTTGTGGCAGAAGGGGTTATGCAAGGCAAAAACTTCAAAATTACGTCATTTTATCAAAGTTCGTCTTTTTATATGTTCATCCGTTTTATGGTGTAGCACGTTTGCGGACGGTCCGGCAGTCGGTTAACGTCGCGTTTATCTGTGGGAGAAGGGGTTATGCAGGTCCAAAAACTTTAATTACGCATTTTAGCAGATTTTTGTTTGTAACATTTGTTTATACTAATTATTTCTGATATTAATCCGTTATTGCTAGACGGTACCAATGTCGCTAAGACTCTAGATCAATATTTAAAGATAACATATTACTCTTTGAATGCAGACAACCTATAATTAATTTTCCAGACACAAACTTGCTCGCAAAA
This sequence comes from Maratus speculifer, assembly GCA_964019185.1. NCBI lineage: Eukaryota > Metazoa > Arthropoda > Arachnida > Araneae > Salticidae > Maratus > Maratus speculifer. The sequence continues at coordinate 172,948,852 of OZ025297.1, read as the reverse complement.
TTATTGCCAGGCGGCTTTAATTATGGCAACGAAAATGATAGTTTCAAGGGTGATTTATAATTAAAAAATTATAAGACCTCTTTACGTCATTTTATCAAGCTTAAAAGTTACAAGATATTGCTCTTTGGATAGCAGACAACCTATAATTAATTTGCTAGACACAAATTCGGTTGCAAAGTTATTGCAAGACGTCTTTAACTTACAATTTAAACCACTCTTGAAACAGGCACTCTTGTTGTCATATTTAAAGCCGTACATAAAGGGGAAGAACATATAAAAGATGAGCCTTGATAAAATCAGGTGACGAAAACGTTGCTAGCTCTTAGACTATAAATGTTCCTCCACAAGTCGCTCCAATCCGAAACTTCGAATAAAAATCCATCAATCTCCACACCTCTCTAGCGTAAATTAAAAAAAGTTTCTAGAGCTTTGCATAATCTCTAAACACGATTCTTTTATGTACACATATATTAACATCAAGTGTCGAGATTAAAAATAGCAGACTCGATTTTTTGTAAACGATAATTTTATTTAAAAGAATATTATTTAACTAATTTATAATCGAAAGTAATCAAAATTTGAATGTATTTGACAGACGATAATTTCACGCACAAAAAAAGAAAAGAAAAGAAAAGAAACAAATTTTTGATACGTAATAAATATAAAATGCAAAGAGGAAAAAAATTAAAAGAGTGATATTTTTAAACAACTACTTTTCTGGAATGAATTTAATAAGACTATCTTTAAAAGGTGGATAAAAACTGGGAAAAAGCGAGTTTTATTAGGAATATTTTAAATTTAGAGCCATTTTATATATTTACGCATATTGGAACAAGTATTTTTTAAAGGCGAATTAAGAATTTATATCGTTTCTATAAAGATTAATAGATTACATATAATAACATGATTTTAATTTAATAAGTTGCAATAAATACGGAACATTGTTAAAAGTAAATTAATATAGTATAAGATTAATTTAGGCGATATTTGTTTTGTAATATATATTTGTAAATCGTGTACGCTTGCAAACGGTTTAATCTATCTCTTACAACAGGTTATAAATGAAAAAAGGAATTTCAGTTTATTATTATATAAGCAACATAGACTATAACAGAAAACAAAAATTCCTGCTAATAAATCAGTCGTAAGACATGATTATTTTTCATATTGATTTTATTCACATTTTGTTATATATTTATTGTGGGATGTAAATATAATAAATCCACATTTAATAAACTGTACCTGAATGTATTAATAATATAAACGAACATAAAACATGCATATATTAAAGTACTTAATTAAAAGAAAAGTAACTTACTCTATTCCAGAAATTTTATTTTACTTTCATATATCTTCATTGTGTCTCTAAAAATATCTTATTTTTTAAATGAAAAAAATAATCCCTAAAATTGCAGTATACATTTTTGAATAAATACGAATAAAATTTTAAAATAATGCGAAATGATTTGCCTTCCTCAGAAAAGACTTTGCGTTATGTGGAAATATGATCTAGCTTCATACATGACAAAAAATTAGTATTTAACTTTATAACCAGCTTATCCGCATTGTATTCCGTTTCTAGAATTCATGTTAAATTGACTGTAGACAAAAATATTTTTAACAGAATTTTATTTTGAAGTAAACACAGAAAAAAGTGATATAAAAGATATTGAGGTTACATGAGGCAACTGGGCCATGATTTTACGATGTGTCTCTTTGTCAATCTCCTCGATCTCTTTTTTTATAGAAAGAAGTGATATTAAAGATATTAAACAATTAAGATTAAGTGAGTCAGCTACGCCATGATTTTACAATGCTTCTCTTTAGGTTCTGACAATTCAGCTTACAAAAACTAATGTTCAGTTGAATTAAAGTCGTTACGTTTGTAAATGTGTTCAGTTGGGCTTACTCCTTCAGGCAGAAATTTTCAAGATTACATTTTACTATCTAAAAGTAAAAATGTATGCATCCATTTAAACTTTCTTTTTCATGAGCCCAGTTGCCCCATAAAAATAGAGCAGCTGGACTAGCTAGACTTGCCTTCCAGCGTTTGTTTTTATTAATAAGGGACACCAGGTTCAATTTGAATAAGAGGAGGACTTTGCTTCAAGGCGTTTCAAACAAAGTCAAAATGTGAAATTATGAGATTAATTAAAATAAATAACATAAGATATAAGTAAGTACTTATGTACTTTAGCATGCATAAGAAGTTTAAAATTTATATGGCTGTTTTAGGGAAAAAAATAAACAACACAAATCTCTGAATAAACGGCTACGTAATTGCTTAAGTGTATTATTCTCTTTTTTATTTGCCTCAGTGAAAGATCGATGCTTTCTATAAACTTGTGGAGAATGTAATCGTGTTTTTTTATCAGACAGAATGTTTTTTAGTGGCTTCGGTAATTTTCTAATTATGTCATGTTGCTTTATGTACGCCTCTTCGTATGTATTATAAAATTTCGTGTTTTGGCTATTTCACTTACGAAATTTGGTTTGATACCCGCCTACATGCTTTTTTTTAAATTTTACTATGTAATTTTAATAAGGTATTACATAATTTTATTTACTGCAAGGGAAAAAAAGGAAAAATTATAATCTTGTTGTAAGAAAATCTCAAAATAATTATTCATGACTGTTAAGGTATCTGCAACATTCTCCAATTACCCATGGTATATGTCCTAGTTATTCCATTTATGAAACATTTATAAGGTAACTGGGATACACTGGCCTTGCATTTAGAATATGAAGTAAATATGCATAATTACTTAAGAATTTAATGTATTTACATGCCTAACCTTGAAAAAAAGGATTGTTTATTAAAATCACCTTATCGTGTTTTAATAAAAAGCCAAGGATGTTCGATGAAATCAACGTTTATTTTTAAAAAAGAAATCTAAATTTTTGGCAGCCTATCACTTAAGAGTCAGAGTTAGGACTGAGTTCACACATGTTGTTTTAAGAAGTAGATATCGGGGGGGTGGGGGGGGGATATTGTCGACAATTGTCTTTAAAATCATTAACGGTATTTTATATAATGTAGCCAATGGCCTAGTTACAACATGGGTCGAATTATTTCACTTTAAAGCATGAAACTGCGATTAAAAAATTTAATATATATTGGGATTTATAAGCATTTTTTAAAAATACAAGAAAACGCTCGGACGGTGAAGAATTTAAAATCAACGCAAAGATAAAATATAACTGTCAGTCCCACGCAAATCACCCTAACGCAAAATAATTTAAAAAAAATAATTCACATTAATATCATAAATAATGTCATACAATATGAAATATCTTCAGGATTAATTAAAAAGTAATACAAAATTCTGAAATTTATACATCTTAAATGTACACATTATTTTAAAAATACTCCTGAAAATTAAAAAAAAAAATTGTTTCTAATATAAAAATTAAAAATATTTGTAGGTACTGACTAAATAAAAACATTTTAAAATGCAATAGGATGAGACGAATAAATATTTAATAATGTAACGGAATTTTCTTTTAATTTTTGAAATTTTATTACTAAGTACGAATATTTAAAAGTTTTTCGGTGATTAGTAATTGTGAGACCATTGTAATGTTGAATCGGAAGTAGAATTTCGGTTGGAAAAATAAAATAAGTATAATAATTGGAAAATGAATTTTTCATTTTATTTAAATAAATAATAATCTGCAATTCGGTGTAGTGTAAATTAAATTATTGAGCTACCAAATTTTTATTTTTAAAAAATAATATTTTTCTGTAGGCTTGCCAACAAACAGATATTAATTATTAAGAATCTATGCAGAATTTATTAAAGATATTCAGATATTAAATACTTCTTTATGCATTCATCAATAAATATCATTTTTTAAAAGGAGAATTGGAATTTAAATGAAAAATGTTCCATTAATTAAATTAAAATTCCTAGAGAATGTTTTCTCCCGTAATTACATCAGATTAATTAGATAAAACTTTGTATTATAGAAAGAAACAATTTTTTAAATGTTATTTTCTTTGTGTAACATAAAACTACCTAATTAATTTATACAATTTAATAATCTCGATATTTAAAATGCTAATTAAAACATTAAATTTTAATTATTTGATTGAAAAACACGTCAATTACTTTATACATTTCTTACGATACATAAATTTTATTTGAAAAAAAATTTATTAAAAGAATGTGTAAATATTTGTTTATGTTATAAAACAAAAACGTGTTTGTCAGTAGAGGTGACGTTACATCGATAGTAGTATAATATAAGCATAAAATATTGCTTTCACTGCATTTTTTAAAATTCTAAACATTGCTTTTTCCCCATTTATTACACAATTGAATCAGAAAAAAAGTTTTTTAAAATGCAATTTTTTGTAAATCTTCCCTGAATTTACTTATTATTTTATGCTTTTAACTTTTTTATACTTTTTCACTTTTTTATACGCAAGTCTTACAAATCTATAATCCTAACGTCGACATCAGAAGCCTGGTACAAGTGACAAAAATTCGATTCAGAGTAAATTGAGTTTAAATATAATTGACGTTAAATTTGAACATGAATAGTAATTATGTGAACTGGAATAAGAAATTGCAGCTTGTTTCATTATGGTCTATGAACTCTTATTTCAACAACTGTGAAAAACAGTAGAATGTAACTTTCTTTCAATTTTTAATTTAATCAATACTGATTATTATTCGGCAAAAGTTGTTTATCTCTAGAACTCAGCAATAATTAGAAAATCACTTACATTTCTGCAACCGAAAAGAAAAAAAATGTCCAGGTCGTCTGCGCACTTAGAAGGAAGGTCTCCATACTGGGCATGCTCAGAAACTTTTGAAAAAAATGCTAATTAAAATACTTATGTATGTAATAAAGGATCAATCAAAAGTAGTGGCGGAATCACAATAGAAATTATGTGAAAAAATAACAAAAATAGAATATTTGGCGTGATTATGCGCGATTTGGCGAGCAGCAATTTTCCTCGCCAAAAGCAAACGATATAAGGCAACTGAAAACTGCTAGATTTGTAGAATGCGTGTAAATAGTATTTAATGAATTCAAACATAAACAATGAAAGATTTTAATATATATATTATATATATATATATATTATATGTACCGGGTGTCCCAAAAATGACTGATGGATTTTAAAATTCAATAACTTGCAAACGGTGACAGTTATTTACAAAATTTTTGCAGGAGGGTTATGTATAATGTCAGGAGTTTTTTTACCGTAATTTTTGATTGTAGTTCGAATTTCAAACAATAGATGGCGCTGATGGCGATTGAAGGCCACGTGATCAGTGTTGAGTGAAGTCAGTTTCGGAGTCGACCTGGGCTTCAATTGCCGTCAGCGCTATCTATTGTTTGAAATTCGAACTAAAATCAAAAGTTACAGTAAAAGAACTCCTGACATTATATATATCCCTCCTGCAAAAATTTTTTTAATAGCTGTCACCGTTTGCAAGTTATTGAATTTTAAAATCCATCAGTCATTTTTGGGACACCTGGTATATATCTTGTATTGCATATATATACAGGGTGATTCAGCTCGTCGGTGACAAACTTTAAGGATCGATAGAGCACACCTAGACGAACATTTTTGAATAGGGAATGTAGGGTCCCTGACGCGATGGTAAGGCGCTAGGCGCTTTCGAAAATTTGGGTGCCGAAATTCGAAACGTCATAAAAACTAGGGAAATGGTTAGATTTTCTTGCTTGTTGCGTCGAAATGATTCTGTTTGTTTAGACTTTCTTCAGTACCAATTTGATAAGCGTATCTCTTAAAACATGGATAGGGGGCGCTGCAGACTTTGGAGAGCTAGACAACAACTTTAAGCCCGTTATTTTGATAATTTAACACATGCTCGCCAAAGTTTATACTCTAACTTAAAGTTTGAACCCAAAAGTAGAGCCCTGCAAAAAGCGTAAGAGCCGGAATAAAATGTCAAAGTACAGGGTGGTCGAAACTCGAAGGCTTCTAGGAGATAAACAAACAGATTTCTTGACTTATGGCATGCATTTTCATGATTCTGTTTGCTGGGGCTCCCTGAAACTCAGTTGAACGGTACAAAAAGAAACATCGATAGGGGGCGCTTTGGGCAAAAAACATAATTCGTTGACATTTCGGACGCTAACTGGAAACGGGGCGCTACGATCAGTTAGTAATAATGAAAACACATTTTCTACCTCTGCTCAACACTTCTGAATAAATTTAGACCAAAAACATCAATGATACTGGAAATTTATTTACAAAAAATAACACTACAGAAGATGCTCGAAATTTCGACCTTGGGCCATGATGCAGGCTTCGCACCTCCGTCGCATTGAGGAGTGTGTGTTTCCAACAATGCCAGGAGTATCTCTGATCTGCCCTGCAGCTGCCACAATGCGCGCCACAAGTTCTTCAGCACTGCTGACAGGTGTATGGTATACCTCGGCCTTCAGGTAACCCCAAAGGAAGAAATCCAAGCAGGTGAGGTCTGGTGATCGGGCAGGCCAGTGAACTGGACCCCCACGCCCGATCCACCGCTGGCCATACCTTGCGTTTAGATGGAGACGCACGTCGTTCGTGTAATGGGCCGGAGCTCCATCGTGCTGGAACCACATCTGGCGACGCGAACCTTCGGGTACGTGCGCCTCCTCCAGAAGCTGCGGCAGCACTTGATCCAGGAAAATCAGGTAATTTCCACCTGTCAGCCGTTCAGGTAACAAATAAGGGCCAATGAGGCAATCCCCCAGAATGCCGGCCCACACATTTACTGAGAAACGCTCCTGGGCTGCTCGGCTTCTGGTTTCATGTGGATTTTCATCACACCACACATGACTGTTGTGGGCGTTCCACATTCCCTCCCGGCTGAAGGTGGACTCGTCCGTAAACAAAATGCTGTTTACAAAACGGGGATCCCTGGATCTCATCGCCAAGTACCATCTTGAGAATTCCACTCGAGGGCCAAAATCCTGCTCTCTGAGCAACTGCACCCGCTGGATGTGGTAGGGGTGCAGATTCCGGGAACGTAAGATGCGCCACGCAGTTGCTTGCGAAATGCCAACATGTCTGGCGATATCTCTCGTGCTAAGACCTGGGTTGTCCTCAACCAGGTTAAGCACAGCCTCTTCGTTGTCGGGGGTGCTCACTGATCGCTCCCGTTCAGGCCTGCCTCCGTCGAAAGATCCCGTTGTGGACAACCTCTGGTGTACTCGAGCGAAGAAGGCATGGCAGGGGATTTGCCTGTTGGGGTAACGCTCGGCGTACAACCGCTGAGCGGCTCGTCCATTACAACCAGCAGCGCCATACGCCAAATGCATGTCAGCCAATTCAGAGTTTGTGTACCGTTCCATCCTACTACCGATCTGCAGACAAGTAACCCGAAGCTTAAGTAGGTACCGCACGTTCAAAAGACGTGTCTGCGCATACAACTACGTCATCTCGCGTTGTCGTCTACGCATTACGTATCTTTTGCATATCGATATGGTACGATATCTTTTGCATAAATCAGCAAAAAGCACCTTATGTAAATTTTATTGCGCGCATTGTGCATGATTGAAACCAGCTATGTTTGTTAAAAAAACAAACAAACTGCAGTTTTAATAGCTTCTTATGATAAGTAAATTACTCTCTTGTTTTGTTTCTAACTGATCGTAGCGCCCCGTTTCCAGTTAGCGTCCGAAATGTCAACGAATTATGTTTTTTGCCCAAAGCGCCCCCTATCGATGTTTCTTTTTGTACCGTTCAACTGAGTTTCAGAGAGCCCCAGCAAACAGAATCATGAAAATGCATGCCATAAGTCAAGAAATCTGTTTGTTTATCTCCTAGAAGCCTTCGAGTTTCGACCACCCTGTACTTTGACATTTTATTCCGGCTCTTACGCTTTTTGCAGGGCTCTACTTTTGGGTTCAAACTTTAAGTTAGAGTATAAACTTTGGCGAGCATGTGTTAAATTATCAAAATAACGGGCTTAAAGTTGTTGTCTAGCTCTCCAAAGTCTGCAGCGCCCCCTATCCATGTTTTAAGAGATACGCTTATCAAATTGGTACTGAAGAAAGTCTAAACAAACAGAATCATTTCGACGCAACAAGCAAGAAAATCTAACCATTTCCCTAGTTTTTATGACGTTTCGAATTTCGGCACCCAAATTTTCGAAAGAGCCTAGCGCCTTACCATCGCGTCAGGGACCCTACATTCCCTATTCAAAAATGTTCGTCTAGGTGTGCTCTATCGATCCTTAAAGTTTGTCACCGACGAGCTGAATCACCCTGTATTGTTTGTTGCTATAGTTTTTAATTTATCACTGGAAAAATATTTTCATATACAAAAAATTCATATTGAAAGAAAATTATTTTCATACATTTAAGCGCTTTCAAAATTAAAAGACAGATGTTTCCATAGCAACGAATGAGAATGCTCTATTGGACTTTGAGCATGAAACAATTTTAATGAATTTAAATTATGAATTTCGTTTTAAATCGAAAATTTTGATGGTTAAATTTCAATGTAAATACACATAAATATCGACATAACAAAATTATACCAATTATACTGAAAACAAACTAAAAATGGCCAAATAAATGTTATTTAAATTATATTTACCTAAACAAGTTCAACACGAAACTGTTTTGTCTTTAAAACGTATTTGACATAAAAAGTATTTTTTCAAACTGCACTCTATCGCCAACTTATGATAAATCGCCAAATAACGGAATTTTCATTATTTTTTACGGACGCTGTATGGAGGTACCGCCAAAAATTTTTTATAAACATATATATATATATATATATATATAGAAGAACATTTTGAGAAGAACCTCATGAGAAGAACATTTTGTATTTTTTTCAGATTTTTCAACGTATGCCCGTATGGAGACCTTCCTTGTTAGTTCATATTTTTCTATTTTGCCACTTAAACCCTTGGCTTCAGGAGTATTCATACACGGTCGCATTGAAATGCGGCCGTGTACAGTGTGATTCTTTAAATTACACTGTATAAGTGTAATTTATAGAATTTTATGATGATGCATTTATAAAATTTAGCAGCATACAAAACAGTATTGTATTCGGACACTTTTCTCTCGCAGGAAATTCTGAGGCTCCTAGAGGGACATTATGCAGTTCCGGGGAGGAAATTCCATTTTTCTTCATTCAGAACATAAAACCTCAATTTTTCCGACGGGGACAGTTTATTTTTCCAGGAGCGTGGTGAATGCCTTAACACCCCCCTCGGAACACTCCCTGAAATCAACATTTGTACGAAAGCATGCATGTAATTATTTGAAATTATCTTGTTGGACAATCAGAAATAAATACAATTTGTTAAGTTAAACCACACATAGAACACAACAAACTATGAATTTTGGAATTTAAACAAAGTATAAAATATGTGCAATTGAAATTTTGATTATACATAACAAAATATTCTCAATAATAGTATTTAAAACTTAGAAAAAGATAATTATTGCCTTATACATGCATATAGATATATGCAATTTGTTACAAAAGTATAAGGCCTCAATATATTACACTATTTAAATAATTTAAGAAATATTTTAATCAAAATAAAGAATATTCTATGTTAGTACATCATGGTTTTAGTAAAATATACCAACTTACACTAATGAAATTAATTAGAAAAAAAAAACCATCATGTAACAAAAAGTGTCAAAAGATCTATTACAAAATTATAGGACCACCTGTGGGAAAGGATGCTTTCTCAAATTTAGTAACATATTGCTCCATAATTTTTCTGAATAACTTCAAATACAGAATTTTGGCATAGAGTTAGTTAATTTTTAAAGGAACGATTCAGGACTATTATCCTTTTTTTTCTAAATTTGCCACTTCGAATCCATATGTTGAATGATATTGTTAGTTATTTAGACACACTTCGCGAAATAAATGACCCCACAAGTTTTCTATGGGGTTTAGGGCAGGGCTTAAATTTTGCCAAGGTTTGTTGCCATCAATATTTTCTCTTTTAGGCCACTCTTTTGTTGATTTCAACAAATAAATGAAAACATTATCTTTTCTAAACTTCCATTTTGCACCTTCGAAAAGTAGACCGAGGGGTTTCAAATTTTAATATAACATCTTTCAGAAACTTCCAAGTTTATTTCCCTTTAAATTCTTTGGACATAACATTTTTTAGCATTGCAACCGCTTTCCATTTACCTACTGAAGAACTTGCAATCTTTGCCTTAAATCATACCAGTAGTATATAATACCGTCTGGACAATCAAAATGGAATTTTTTCCCGTATAAAAGAAATATATTTCTCCATGTAAAGATCCAGAAGAGGACATTTTTGCTCACTTAAGACGAGCTCCTTTGTGACATTTCAGAAGTAGTGATTTCCTTTTTAAATTGCGACGAATAACTCCTGCATTAGATTTAAAACATCGCCACACGATTGCATTTGACACCGTTTTAGCTATCTGTTGCTTTAGGTTACGGGTTTACTACTATTTTTTCTTTTTATGATACATTTTTTTGTGACAAGATCTTTTACGCGTTCCATACAATTTATATAAATCATTACTTTTCACTTAAACCATTATGAATCGCAGTTTTAGAAACATTAACAATCTTACTTATTTCACATTCATATTTTCCTTTTCTTTTATAGAACCATATTCTTCTCGCTTCTATTTCAGACAGATCACTCCGACGGGCAATTTTAGAAATAAATTCAAAGAATCAGATACAATTCAGAATTTTTGCATTTTATTCTTCTTTTAAATATGACAGATTGGTGAGGTTACAGTTAAACTGTTAAGTCAAAATAAAATTACCTTCTTCATTAATAATATAAGAATGGTCCCATATTTATGAAACAGCTGTTGTGTGTAAAACTCTTTGGCATGGAATAAAAACAAATTGAATAGTTTTCTCCTGAGCTAAATAAACATTATAGAATTATTTCTTTTGATACACTTACTTTTAAATTTATAAAAATATATTCTTTGTTGAAAAAATGTGAAATCTTATAATTTTGTAACAAGCTGTACTTATCATTTGTTAGTACAACTTTTTTTCGTTATTCCTTTTTTATTTAGATAAAATGATATTTGCCTTAAGCAAAATCTTTTATTTTATCGTCAGTATTTTTATAGACATTCTCAAAGATTTTCTAAGTGGTTTTATTTTCATTCGAGTGATGTTCTCTGTTGATAAAAGGATTAGAGCAATTCTTCTATTAGGTTGTAACTTTAAGAAAGTTTAAGTGAAGAACAAAGATTGTTTGTATTAATGTCGATATTTTTCTGATAATTGAGGTGTTTTATTTAAGTGTGTGTCAATCTCGAATAATTTTTACATTTCACATGACTGATTCTATACACTGTATATTAAATTTTCTTTTCTATTTATGAGTTTTTTGAAGTACATTTTGTTCATTCAAAATTTGCAGTCTGGAATAAAATTTATTTATATATCCATAAATATGTGAATAATGTCATATTTACAATTCAAATATTTAATATTTTTTTTTACTCACATTAAAGACATTTTAAGATTAGTTTTATTTAACAGAAACATTCACCCAAATCTAAGAAGAAATGTTCAGTTTATGTTAAATATATATATATATATATATGTAATTTTTTTTTATATTCAAATTTAAAAGAATAAGTTACTTATTACTGAGTGACCCACAGTTTTTCCAAAGATTACCTATGGTCATAGATATTTATTTTTTATATTGTTTAAGAATGTTTAAATTTAGAAAACCGGCTTATTTTTATCGTTAATGTAGTCAGTCAATCGCAGAAGACAAAATAAATAAGAAAATGATTCATTTTCGGAATTTTATTATCTCATTTAAATGAAGTGCTAGTATAATTCCTATTATACCAGGAATTCAAAATATCTGTATTTTATCAAAAGTTGCTGTTACTGTATCGTAAAACTCAATAAAATTGTATGAAATAAAACGTCCAGTCCTAGTTAACTGAGGATTTTAGAAGATTGAATTCATTGAATTCTGAAAAATTCAAAATATAAACAATATAATTTGTCAAAATACCATAATTTTTTTGTTTTTTGTTGAAGCTTGTAACTCAAAGGCAATTTCAAAATAGTACTGCTGCCTATTGAGTACATTAAGCCATATTGAAGTAGCATCTTTGCTTGCTCTCGCTTTGGCTAGAAAAAATGGAATTGATATTGGATAATCATCTCTAAAAACAAAGTAAATTTTATGATTGAACATTATGAGTAATATCAATCAATCAGTACTGTTAGAAACAGTGTTGCCTTTACAGATACAAACACACAAATAAGCACAAAAAGAGCAAAAGTTGGTGAGTCAAATCATCCATTTACTCGCCAAGTGAAAAATTTTTTAGTGATTTGGAGCAATGGCGAGAAGCGAGCGAGAACCCTGATTGTGAACTGTTTTAATTTATATTTTATTAACTATTAAACTTTTTCTGTATTTCGGCTGAAGTCATCGATGCCGCATTGTACTTTTCCTACACAGTCCTTACAACTAGTGATAGTGGTCGCTATTAAGTACTTTGAGCCCAGGCTAACGTACCCATGAGTGTCCCAGAAGCTTGGTGTTTCTTTTGTAAATAATTTAGTTTTTAGCCAGGGATTTTTTATACCTTATTAATAGCTTTCGTAAAAAGCATATAATATTCATTTTTTGTATTTTACAAATGTAATATAAAAGACTGGCTAGAATGCAGACGCTTTTTATGAGATTTGTTAACACGTAACGATTTGTTTGATGCCAATTATGAAGATTGTTAATTATTATTTTGAATAATTATCAGAATTAGAACTGATTTGTTTTCATATACACTTTTAAGAATCGATATTTCTTAGGTGTTGGGGAAGGGGTAGGTGTTAAAACGTCAATACTAAATCTTTTATTTAAAAAAAATAAAAATAATATATGTATGTTTATTTATGAAGAAAAAAAATATTATTTTAATTGTTGAATAATTGATGTAATTAAAATAAGAATTTATTATAAGAGATTAAATTCAAGTATGTATTTATATATGCATTAAAAGTTAGATAATATTTTCTTTAACATAATCATGTCTTTTAATTTTTAAACAAAATATGAAAATAAAATAAGATAACAGACACGCGCAAAAAAAAAAGGACAGAGGAAGTAAAAGTGACAGAACCGAAAATCGTCAGAATAATGATTATAATAATAATATTAATAAAATTTCAGAAATACACCTAGTAAAAGCGTTTAAAAATAATATTATATTACCTAATAAACTCGTAATCTAACCCCTTTAAATCATTTTAATATAACCAAACATAAGAATTTCCTTTTGTTTTAAGAAGCACTGTACGATATTTAGCATTACTAGCATTTACTGATTCCATACTGTACCATTAAGTTCATATAGAAAATTTCTGATTTAGATGTAATTATTTATATTTAAAAAGTCACTGAAGAATCTATATTTTTTCACGCATAGTTGAACAAGATATTACATATATGAAAAGTTTTAAATTCCCAACTAATTAAATTATTTTCGCTAGAATTTTCTTCGTTAAATATTTAAAAGTTACAGGAAGAGACTTTTTGACTTCTTTAAATAGCAAATTGATTTACATTGTAAAAGCAAATTACGATGTGTAATAATGATCTCGTTTACATTTATTAAATGCTGGCCATGAAGTAAATTATGCGTATCACACGTATTTAGATTTCGTCTTTTGCATCTTAGTTAAGTCATTTATTTTAAATTGGTACCATTTTAATTTTGTTTATTGAAGTATTTAGCATAAAAAAACTATTAATGGATCATTATCTTCATGGTCTCTGTTGCTGCAAAATACTTAAGTTTATATTTAGTTGTCTGTTGTTAAATTAACGAAACACTTAATATTTAAAAGATCATGGTATGCGTTTATTTCATCGTTGGTATTTTTAATGTTTTCAGCTTATTTTTCCGCTTATCTGAGCGTTAACTCCCGCAAATATAATTGCCACATGTTAGGTATATCTTATTGAGAGGCCAGTGTAGCATATTTGCTACGTAAATGAAGAATGTAGAACCATTAAATTGTGTATAGTGATCACAAGAAATTTCTGTTATATTCTATTCAATGGAAAAAAATTGGCTGCACATTAAAGATGCTACACCATGTTGAAATTGATATGTGTTTCTGAGATATAATTACACATGTATTATGAAGAATATGATATGCAAAACAATTACTATTGTTATATAGACCCATATATAAGCTACATTACTTAATAATCAGGTAGAAGAATTTTTAAAATCTATTTTAATTACGGTTCATTATTTATAATATATTGTAATTCATATATATTACCGAGATGCACTGTGAGGTACTTAACATTGATTTACAATTTAGTATTTATTTAAAGAAGCACATAAAAAAAACTATTACAATAATGTCTAGAACTGATCATTATTAAAATTGCATTTTCAGATGTGAGATAATTTTAAAATTTAATTAATATATTGCGCATTACGTCGGGTGTAAATATTCATGTGTAAAATAGTTATAATACAATTCATAAAGTTCGATTAGACAAACGAATGATTGATAATAACGATAGTCATTAGGATACTGAAGAAATGCAGTTTTTCAGTAATCTAGTATACTGCTTAGGCCATCTATTGAACCCAAGATCTTGATTTACAAGGAGAGGGCTAACCTTTATAATAACAAATTTTCATTATTTTAATATATGTTGTCGGGCAGAGACAGCATAGCCTCATGTTCAATGCATTTTATACAACTCTCCTTAGTTCTTGAGGAAGAGAAGGAGGGGGGGGGGAGGGTATGGTATTACGACACAACTTAAACACTTACTTTGAAAAAAAGGGGGAATGGTTGTTCGCAGCTCATTCAGTATAGCGGGACCGGGTTCGGTACTAGGACGCACTACAATTGTTTTTCTCACGTTTTATTCTTCAAATATATTTGTAATTATAATTTAATAACATCATTGTCAATTAAAAATTATAATATTATATATCAATTCTAATTTTAATCTATTTACATTTTTTTGTAATCAAATGGTTTTATTAAACTTCATAAATAGATCAAAAAAGTTTAATTTTTAAAAAAATAATTTTTTTAATGTATTTCATACATTCCCCTACTAAAAATAATCTTAAGATTATCCGCAGAAATCCCCCTTTCTTTAGAAATTTTACAGAAATCTGAAGAAATTTCGGAGACTTAGCTTTACCTTAAAAATATCTGCAAAATTTTTTAAGATATTCTTTAAAATATCTGCAGAATGGGCCAATTACCTATGGATTTCCCACAGAATTTTGAGCCAATTTCCTACGGATTTTCTATAGAATTTTTTTTAGTGAGGTCTTTACCGATGAAATGATATTAAATAATTGTGACAATTCGTGATTTTAAAGAAACATCATTTATAATTGATTTCAAGAGAAATCAAAACGATGATAGAAATACTCTGATTTTATTGTATAAACATAATTACATTAAAAATAGCATAAGAATTAAATTAAACTTTTTTTTACTATTAAAGATTTTTAAATTTTTATAAACGTACGCTTGCTCATTGATATATTTTGCTTAAAATTTTCATCTTTTGTATGTTGCTTAATACTTACCTTGCTTCTACATTTTTTCTTATTTTATTTGTATATGTTTCTTTTAATATGACTAGCTGTCCTCAGACTTTCTATCGAGTTTACAATTTTTATTATTCAAGAACACATGAATTTTTTAAAAAAAAAATCTATTTTAATAATGTGAAATAATGGTTTAAAAATCAAAAATGCCAAATTGATGTTAAAATATGATAACAGTGTAGTTAAGTTATAATAGTGGGATTTTTAATTGATTTTATTAAATTTTAATTATAAATGTACTTATGAAACAAAAAATGAGAAACATAAACCGGAACCGCTGAACAATGTACGGGAAAATTTATTTTCTGTGATTTATGAGGTCTTTAAAATGACTGAGTCATTTATTTTATACAATCCACGAAGGTAACAAATTCCCTATCCTCCAAATCGTGTGTTTCGAAAATTTTAATGAAGATGCATAAAAAATGAAAGCATTTATAATTATTGCTTCAAATATGCATTTTATGTTGAAGTTGTAAATAAACTATGCTTTTCTTTTCATGTCTTATTTTTCTATTCCTCATCAAAGTGACTCTTCAAACTATGTATTCCAACAGAAAATGTGTATGTTTAGTCAGCTGCTAAATTCCCTTCAAAGTTTGTCCCATAATCGGAAAAGCATCCTGTATAAAGTTTGGGTGATATTGATTCATTGTCAAAGTTAAAATTTGCTCCTTTGGAAATTGAAGCAAAGTTTCCTGGGATAATGGTTTATTTATTCCTTTCCTGAAATAATCCAGAAAAAATCACCAAATGACTTTTGAGTAATTATATACCAACAATAGAATAAATAAAGTCAGAAATATAATTTTCATTCTGTAGAGGAAAAAGTAATTCTTCAAAAATTGTCCAAATCTTACAAATGATAGAAAAACAAGAATGCTGCTTTCATGCTCAACTAACAAAGCAGAAGAAAGTTATTATTAAGTAAAGACAATCGTTAGACGTCTTCGTTAAATCATTTGTAATTCAATTGGATTAACCATTGGTGGACAAATTAACCATTGATGGCATGATTAATTGGTCAAACCATTGGCTGGAGGATAGGGAATATTTTACCTCGTGTATTGTATAACATAAATGAATCGGTCATTTCAAAAACCTCATATTCCACAAAAATATAGCTATTCATAAATTTAAAAAACTATATTCTTCATATCAAACCATTGGTTAAGTAGGCTCAAATAGATCAAAATATTCAGAATGCGACTTTTCAAAGATCTATATCCAAAATAAAGTATCATTAACCGACTTTTTAAGAATCTATACCCAAAATAAAGTATCATTAAGTGATTTTTTAAAAATCTATATCCAAAATAAAGCATCATTAAGTGACTTTTCAAAAATCTATATCCAAAATAAATTATCATTAAGTGACTTTTTAAAAATTTATATCCAAAATAAAGTATCATTAAATGACCTATCAAAGATATCCATAATAAAGTATTATTAAACAAATAATAATAACCATGAGCATGCCAAAGTAACGATATTCAATATGAATTAATTTCTTTCTTCAAAGTTGCTTTTAATGTTTCTAACATTAAATACCTTTACGCATTTAAAATAGATCATTCTAAATAATATTTAAATCTAAAATTTTTGCATAAAATTAAATGACTAAACAATTTAATTGCATACATATCGAACTTATGATTATTATTTTGCAAGAAAATTAATAAAATCAAAGTCAACTCAGGAGTAAAAGTAATTTAATGAGATTTGTCTGTTTGGGCCATGATACGTTCACTCGAGATTCATATCTTCTTTGACATTAAAAAGAAATCTAGAAATACCAATCACTTATGATAGATGAATGTAGTATCTTTTTAGACAAATGACATTAGAAAATGTTACCTTGGATTTCCCACGTGAAAGAAGAAGATAAATCGTTTATATGTATATGTTTCGAATCAGCAATTAAAGTTAATGCTTTTTTTCTTAGGATATAAAAGAAACTCATTTAAATAGTTGATTTCTATTTCATGATTTCATAAAAATGATAAATGGAAATTTTTTTCAGATATTTTCTCCAAATTTTGCATATTTGTTTGTTTGTTCCCCTCCCCCATCATCCTCTTTCCTCTCTATTTTTTATTTAATGCAGTATTTTTATTTAATTAAAAGATCGTTTAGTGAAAATATGCTTTTCTTTTCGTGTCTTATATTTTGTGTTCGTGCCCCAACGCTTCGCTTCAAATCATGTATTTCGACACAAAAAGTGTTTGCCCGCTGCACCAATCCTCCAAGTTTGTTCCATAGTTTCAAAAAAACTCTGTATATATTTTGACAGATGTTGACAATTTCTCAACGATGAAATTTGTTTGGTTGAAAATTGGAACAATGATTTCCTGGGGAACTAAATACTTTACTCCATACCTGATATAATCGAAAAACCATCTCGAATTGACTTTTCAGCTAATTCTATACCGACAATAGAATAAAAAATGTCATGTATACAAAAGATTTTTTTATAAAAAAAATTATCAATTAAAAAAAATTCACAAAAATTTGGAAAAGATATAAAACAAAATATTTGCATTTATGCCCTTTTTTAATTTTTCATGATGTTTTTATTTAGGTTTGCCATCTTTGTCAAACTATTGGTATAAAACAAACCAAAATAGAGCAAAATTTGACCGAATGCAATTAAAAAATATATATATCCAAAATAAAATACTATTAAAAAATAATAATAATCATGAGCATGCCGAACTAACGATATTTAGTATGAATTTTTTAAGTGGATTTTATTGTTTCTAAAATACAAATTTTTAACGCATTTATGACAGATCGCTCTAAACAATATTTAAATCTGAAATTCTTGCACAAAAATAGAGGACTAAACAGTTTAACTGTATACACATAGAACTTATAGTTATTATTAGTAAAAAAGTTTCTTCTAGTACTATTGACTTTTATCTAAAAAACAATAAATTCAAAACTTAGAAGTAAAAGTAATTTAATGAGATTTGGCTGTTTGAGGTATGATATGTTCACTCGAGATTCATATCTTCTTTGCCATTAAAAAGAAATCTAGAACTACCAATCACGTATGATAGATGAATGTCAGTAACTTTTTAGACAAATGACTTTAGAAAATGTTACTTTGGATTTCCCACGTAAAAGAAGATAAATCGTTTATATTTATATGCATCGAACCAGCAATTAAAGTTAATGCTCTTTCTCTTAGTATATAAAAGAAATCAAAAGTATATATTTCTCATTTAAAATAGACAATTTATATTTCATGATCTCAGAAAAATGAGAAATAGAATTTTTTCTTCAAAAATTTGAATCAAAATTTGCATATTTGTTTCTTCGTTCCCCATCATCTTCTTTCCTCTGTATTTTGTTGAATCTAGCATTTTTATTTAATTAAGATTTCGTTTAGCAATATATTCGAGTAACTAACATCTTTCCTTTTTACTTTCTTCTACCTTCAATAGAAAAAGATATTGTAATCGAATTTTTTTAGAATTCAGGTTTTCGACCGGTTTTCACATTTTAGGGGTCAGAGGTCCAAAAAAACATGCTTTTACAAAATGTTTCTTTGTCCTTATATCTGTAGTCTGTTTGTGTACCCGTATGTCGCTATTGTAACCTCGAAAAGTGTATGACGATATGCGTAAAATTGAACAAAAGTTTTTGTGTATGTTTTTGGCTACCTTCAATTTTTAAATATTCCACAGAGAGGGTAGGGGCAGTGTAAGAACGATTTTGTGCCATTTTTCATATTATAACATCGAAAAATCTATGAAGTAATCCATGGAATTGAAATACATTTTTTATAAAAGTATGTGGCTATCGCTAGTTGGACCTCCCTGAATTTGAAAAAAAATCAGCCAAAGGGTGCGCTGTAACAGAAATATTGTGCCTTTTTCAATATTGTACCACCGAAATGTTTATAAATTTATGAACCGAAATGAACCAAAATTTTTGTACAGATTTTTGGCTATAGTCAGCAGTTGTTCCTTGAATTTGGGAAATATTCCGTGGGAAAAGGTGCATTGAAATAGCGTTTTTTGTAAAATTTTATGAATTCTTCGTCATTTTATTGTCCACCGGCTCGTGCAGAGACGGGACTTGCATCCTTTTAAGCCGGATATTTGCAAACAGCTGTTAATAACGAAATAATAAAAACTATAGATTTTAATAAATATCATGATCCACATTAACTCGTTTTTTTCGATTAATTGACATGCAGAAATTTAAAATGAAAATCAAAGTTGGTATAGTATTGAATCAATACTATTAAAGTATTAATATGTCGTCACCTGAGAATAATAATGTTCTATCTGTGTTTTTGAAAAAAAATGACTTACCGATATAGTTATGTTCTATTTGTACCTATGAAGTCATTTCCGGATTAAAATAATGTTATATTATATTTGTAAGTTCATATGTAAATTATATATAACATCATTTTGCTGCAAAAATGCCTTCATAGATACAACTAGAACCTATCTATATCGATAAGTCATTTTTTTTTTCAAAAAACACAAATAGAACTCTCAGGTGACGATGTGTACCTACTGTTTGAAATATAAATACATATGTTTGAAATAGAAGAAGGTTTTCTGATTGGCACATTCAACTAATTAATTTCAAGAATTCGTGCGCTGAATTTAATGAAATTTATATTCTTTTAGTATATGATATAAATTGTTGCTGATTTGTTCATGCAATAAATCGCTCAATAGATAGCGCTGCTATGTGGCATTTTTCACGATATCCGTAATAACTTAGTCAGCATAACTAATGCACTAATTTTCTTCAAATTTCAGATTCTGTTAGATCATCACATGAATTGACGTTATTTACATGTTGGTGTAAATCGCCCAAATGGTGGATCTGATATGCTTTATTATGTACGACTTCCACAATAGATCTATCTCAATAATTAATGCACATTTTTTTAAAAAATCAAACACCAGATTCAGTTAGTCCTTCAAGTGACTTGATTTTGTGCATAGTTTGATGTAAATCACCCAAAAGCTGCACTGCTATGCTAAATTTCTCAAAACTTCACCAATATCTCTAATTTAAAAAATAATGCATGAATTTTGATGAAACTTCAGATACAGTTATAAATCGATAAATATTTGTACTGATAATTTTTTAGTGCAAATTAACCTACAGCTGGCGTATTTTTCACCATATTCGCAATAGATCTATCTCATAAACTATTGCACAATTTTTGATATAACCGAGGATTCAATGAGACACCAGGTTTTAGTCGCCCAATTAGTGGCTGTTTTATGCTGCATTTTACTGATTTACATGACTTTAAAAACAGTCATAACTTAAGAACTAATGCTCGGAATTTGATATCGTTTGAATATCAATGATGGACAAAGATGGTCATAAAATTTTCGCACTGTGATAGCGATTTTTGAATCATGAGGTTTTGATTAATGCATGAAAGAAAAGAAGGTTTTGGGATTGCCATATCTGTCTACTTATTATTTTAGACATATGATAATTAGAAATTGTTGAAATAAAGTTATGAACAAAATAACTTATTTGTATTTTGTTTTAAAACCAAATAATTTGGGATTTGGAATATCATAACTGCATAGAATGTGATGTTATTATATATATATATATATATATATATATATAAAGGAAATTTTTGTTTCACAGATAAAAATATATTCATATTACCTACTTGATAAAATACAAATCTAAATGTATTCTAAGTAAATAAATAAACCTTCAAAAACATAAATTTAAAATAAATCTAAATTTAAAACAAAAGAGTAAAAAGTAGATACATAAATCAGAAAATGATTTTCACTTGCTCAAAACTTACTTGTTAAATTTCGTACTAAAACATATTAATCCGCATTATAAAAAAAATGAAGAAACTGAGGCATGTTTATTTGATATGACGCCATTGTAAAAATTATATTTGCTCTTTAGTGCTATCATAAATTGAATTTCACTGCTTGAAAAGATTTCAGCATACTTATTCGGAATATTAAAAGAATCCATTTATTTCCATATGATTGCTTTCTTATTAAATTGACAAATATGTAATACACAAACTTTATATTTATTTTCTATCGAAATGATATAAATTTCATATTTTGTGTTATGTTTGAAAATGATATGTAAATTCAATTTTCATATAATTTTATTTAAGATATAAATAATTCTAGATATTTAAATATATAGAATGTATACCAATAGTAAATGTTTAAAGGAAGGTTCCGACCGCTTAAGTAAATAAAAAAAAAATCATGGTGTGTGATTTCAGTCGTTTTAGTTAATTGTTTTTAATAAAATAGAAAATAGTGATATCTAAGGAGATATTAAAAATAAAAAATAAGCTATTAAACTTTCCTTTGGGAAGTAGTTAATACATAATTTATTGACATCTTTCAGGGTTCGTACGGATACAGTTAGTATTCAAGGTTTTCCGTGTCAAATGCTAGTATTTTTTTTTGAGTTATTTAAAAAGTAATTTTCTTATCAGTATTTTCATATGAAAGTATTTTCAGAAAGGCATAGAGAAGTAGAGTAATATAAAAGTATTTTCATATGAAATTACTGGTACCAAAGAATTTCCTGGTTTGAAATTCCAAATATATATATAACCATTATATCGTACTACAATTCTACAACTACAATGAATATAAAATAGTCCAATATAACAATCTGATATATATATATATTCAACCACTCTGCCTCTATCACTCGCTTGCATCTATGAATCCTTCACGGTACTTATACAACATTTCGACAAAAGTGTCGGATTTCGATTATTTTTTATTTAAATTTTTAAATTAATTAAAATTTTAAATTTTTTAAATTTTAATTAATTTAAATTTTTATATTTTAAATTTTAAATAAATTAAATTAATTTTTAAATTATTTAAATGCGTGTTGAAGTGGCTAGAATTTTGTAGATAAACTGTATGAGATTTTTTTTATCTGCAAGTGTACTACAAGACGGGGAGCTTCCTTTAATTACGATTATTATGATACATCATATTATTTACATAAAAATTTGATCCATCCAGTTATGTTTTATAAGAGAGCGGTAAGGGGGGGGGGTGTCTGATGATATTTGATGAACTTCACCAAATAAACTGCATGATAGGGAAACTGTTTAAATTACTGTTTTCTGAAAAATACTAATAATTACACTAAATTCCATAAAAGTTGTGTCATTCTGCTATTAGGAAATGTGAGTTAGTTCTAGTCAAGATAATAGTAATCTAGTCAAGAGAAAGGATCTAGTCTAGATCCTTTCAGAAATCATCAATAAAACACGCATTTAGCTGCAACCAAACAAGCATGAAAACTTAGTTAATGCTCTAAATTATATGACTGATTAAAACTCTTTAACTTTATTTGCTCGTTCAGTATTTATGTAAGTGAAACTATACTATCACAGCTTTGCTTTCAATTATATAATGCAAGACGCTGATTCCGTATTGGATTTTTTTCGTTTCATAAAGGATATTCAAATTAAAAAAGGGGTGTACAGTATGCATTTCTTTTCAGGTGTACACAAACCATTGTACATTTTATAATTCTACAAAATACTAAGAAAATAATAAAAAATAAAAGATTTGAGTGGGGTTATAAAAATAAAACAAAATTCCTGTAAATTCAAATTAAATTAATCCTTCTAAATCCTTCAGTCATTCTAAAATCCTTCAAATATTTATTAAATGACTGTGTAAATCTTTTAATTTAGTTTAAATAATTTGCCTAAAATGCTTTAGAATATAAAATTTTCATGAATTCATAATGCGGTAGATATGGGGTTAAATAACTGTTGGATATTTAAACTGTAGATAAAGCAGATGGAAATGGCAAAGCTTAATCTGAATCGAAAAAAATAAGCTACAAAAAAGAGTTTTTTTCACTTTCAATTTTTTAAAAGCATTTAAACATTTTATTAAGTGTCAAACTTTGTTGAAAACTTTAAGTGCTTTTTTCTGTATGACTTGATTTTTTAAAAATAATTTCTCTTTTTCAAATTACTAAAAGTCAAGAATCGTTAAATAAAAAACTGCATACTAGAAACATGTCTTTTTTTATTATTTTAGATTAATTTTATTCCAGCATATTTGAAAAAATAATTACTTTTTAAAATATGACTAAAAAAATAATGTTACATCATGTTACAACATTCGCACATTAATTTAACATAAATGTCGTTTAAAATATTATTACATATATGTATTCCCGTAGTTCTATAATATTAAGGAATTTTGTCTAAGGTTAATTAGAAATATTGTAAAGAATGTATTATATTTTTCAAAAAAATTCTAGTACAAACTAGTTTAAATTCTAGTATTTTATAATAAAATAAATTAATCCTAATATTAAAATTTAACAAAGTATATTATGCACAGCGATCGCAGCATCATTATTTATTATTATTATTATTATTATTTTACATTTGTTAACAGCATTATCAAAAAATAAAAAATGAAAGTTATAAATATTTATTACGGATATTATAAAAATCTGTAACAGAATTTGTCGCTTTGAAACAAATAAAGCTGTAGATAACTGTGAGGTCAATAAATATTAAAGAATATTACATATTTTTGAAAAGTTTAAAATTGAATAACCATAGTTTTCTATATTAATTGTAAACATTTCAGCATTTTATTGGTAATTTTTTTATTTATCTTCATATCTTTTTTGCATGTTTTTTTATTTTTTTGTACAATTGTGCATTTAACATCAGAAAAATTAAAAAAACATTTTAAACAAAAACTTATAGTCCTAAATAATGTTAGTACAAAATACTACCAAAGCGGAGACAAATTTCCTAACAAATTTCGACATGGCAGGTTAATCTAATTATCCCCAAGCATTTATTTAAAGCATAGTACAAAATTATTTCACAATTTATGACATGTTATCTTGTAAATAAACATACAAATTTCCCTTGACAAAATTTTAAGTAGTAAAAGTTTCTAAATTAGCTTAAATTAATGTATTATCGGAGAGACTGTTAATTATAACTTATTTTGATATGATGACAGTTCATTCAACAATTGGAAATTACAATAACAACATTAACATACTAATCTCAAACTTTGTATTTTAGCAATCAAAATATTATGAACATTACGGTTTAAATTTATTCTCTAAACAATGCATAGAAATTAAATAAGAATGTGAATAAATGTACAGATACTTTGTTGGGTTGTTAAAAATTTAAAAAATGATAACGAGCACTAATATGTAAATGTAAGATGTAACTAATCTGATGTAATTATAGTATTTTTTTATATATTTTTATGCAATTGTGATATTTATTTACATGTATATTAAAATGAATAATCTGTCATACAAAACATATATGATTTATAACATATTTGTTTTGATAATTTTATTCGAAAACTGTTGGAATGTTTTACTATATAAAGGCTTGAAAAGGACGTTCTTCCATAATAAATAATAATAAAGTTAAAACTGTACCTTTTACGTTGTGATGCATTTTTCAGTTAGAATATATTCTTTATAGGATAAACAGAAAAAAACACTTATTCAAAGAAAACACCATAGATTAATATGTTACACACAATAAATATTACACTTCACAATATAAAAACAGATGTATATTTTGAAATTATTTACAAACACAAAATAAATACCATTACTTTAAAATAAACATTGATTATTAGTTTGTTTCAGTTTTTAATTTATAATAGTTTTCCTTTGGAATAATAATGGATTCTTAGTCCAGCACTGCATTTTGCCACTTACTGCTATCAGAGTCATGATACAAATACTAAGTGTTCTGAGTCTTTGTTTAAAACGCCACACTACTGACTGAAAAAGACCCGGATGATAATGTAAAGTAAATGGAGGAGTTCTTTTCAAATATCTCGCTCAAATTTATTGAGCGATCAAATTTATATTTTGACGTTTTTTTTTTTTTTTTTTTTTTTTTTTTTTTTTTTTTTTTTTGCATAGGATTGACGAGGATGATCCTTAACGATCCCTTCGATTTTAGTGTCAGATTTGATATATATATATATATATATATATATATATATCTTTCAGAACCGGTATTGAAACTGAAATTATCCTAATATAAAAAGAATATAACCATAATAATTAAAAAAAAAACTAGGCCGGTTGTCGATTGTCCACAGCTATGCAAACTATGCAAAAAAATCATGTAAAAATATTAAAATTTGAGCGAGATATTTGAAAAGAACGCCCCCATAGACTTTACATTATCATCCGGGTTTTTTTTCAATCAATATTGTTGGCTTTTAAGAAAAACAAGAAAGAAGATTTGTCTGATTTTGTCATTTCTTGGCAAGTACTAGAAACAAAGTCGCAATTCTCCAATAGTAAATTTATTCTTCATAACTCGAATTTTGACAATTATAAAAACTGATTTTCAGCGCTATCAGTAAAAAACCGAAAATTTCTAAAATGTTTGTGAGTTCACAAATATTTTCTTCTTTATTAATTTTGACACAATTCTTCTTCTTGGTAAATAAATCGCACGACTTGTAATTTTTTCAAATACATGTAAAAACTTCCTGTTCAGAATTTGAACTACGGACCCCTTAAATAACTT
Organism: Maratus speculifer; assembly: GCA_964019185.1. Classification (NCBI taxonomy): domain Eukaryota; kingdom Metazoa; phylum Arthropoda; class Arachnida; order Araneae; family Salticidae; genus Maratus; species Maratus speculifer. The sequence goes on along the minus strand of OZ025297.1, from coordinate 172,922,682 downwards.
TGAGAAAACTCTGCCAATTAAGCTATGCCATACAAATATGGGGGTCTTATACATCACCCGTAAATGTTATTAATTATGAAATCTGGTCTGTTATCTGAATCTGCGGAACTAACAGAATAATTCGCAACTAAGGGAACGCTAAGAAATGCTAGATACATAATTACACTTGATTAATTTTAACACAATTATTCTCTCTGGCAAATAAATCACACGTAATAGTTCAACCATTTGAAAAACCTGCGTTTTATGTGTTGAACTGATTCACATATCAGACCAGATATCATAATCAATGAGGAATATGAGTGAATGCATGCATTTCGTATTTTTCCGGTCTAGCTCAGATGGTTGCGCACCGATAGCTGTAGCCAAAAGGTTGCTGGTTCACATCCTGGATTGTAATAAATAAATAAATAAACCAATATATATATATATATATATATATATACATTGAAATTATATCTATATATATATATATATATATATATATATAGATATAATTTCAATGTCATATCATAATTTTTTGTTTATTCTATATAAAAAGGCTGCTTAAAAAAACTTTGGTTTTGTACAACTTGGCAAGTTTATAAAAATTAATGCGTCATTACATTTATTTGTTATAAAATGGAATATACATTTTTTTATGTTATTTCTTGTATTTAAGGTATAATTTCAAAACAATTGTTTGAAAACTGTTGAAAAATAAGCTAGGTGCACTTAAAAATTATATATTTATTTGACATCAGCTAACCAGAACGTTGTTGCTTGGTACATAAAAGCTACACTTTAAAACTGATCCCTGAGCGTTAAAAACTTGAAATAACAAATACGGATTTCCTGTAACAAGTAATTCATTGGAAAATCTTAAAATTAGAATGTGTAGCTATATATATATATATATATATATATATATATATATATATATATTTTTTTTTTTTTTTGAGATTTTATTCTTTAGCCAAAAACTATTATTTTGATTGTAGTAAAAAAATATTTTTAACCCAACACAAATCTGTTACAAAAATTAACTTTAAAAGTGTCTTTTTTTATATTCTAATATATATATATATATATGATGCTATGATGGTTACATTTCTGATTTAATCTTTGCATATTTTCATTATTTAAACTCTAAACTGGAAAGCAGATGTCTCTAAGTAGGAAAGCATGACATTTGGTTTACAAAATACAGGAAATGATTTTTATTTTTCACAATATATTTTTACTTTCTGCTATTTTTACATGAAAATGTATAGAAATTTTGAAATTTTTCGAATTTCGGTTTTCATGGATTTACACATATTACGGGTCAGAGATTAAAAAAAAAAAAAAAAAAAAAAAAAAAAAAATATGATTTTACAAAATATCTGTCTTTGAGTAGCTGACTCTTCCTGTTTGTCGCTCACAAGATGGCGCTGCTATGCTGCATTTTTACGATTTACGCAACATCTATATCTCAATAACTAAAACAAAGATTTCCTTCAAACTTCAGATTCATTTAGCCTTTTACATTAAATGATGTTGTTTATTTTTGCTGTAAATCGCTCAACAGATAGCGACTTCATGCTGCATTTTTCACAATTTCCGCAATAGAGGTATTTCAAGAATTAATGCACAGATTTTTTCATCAATTTTCAGTTTTTGGTACAGCTTGATATATATTATTGTTGTTTTTGATTTTGTATTAATCACCCAACAAGTGTGTTTTTATGTTTTTTCCCCCTCCAATAACCCTAATATTCCTAACTTAACAAATAATGCACGGAATTTCATGCCTTTCGAATCGTCAATGAGCATAGATTGTCGTTTAATTTTCGCACTGTGGTAGCGACTTTTGAAGTTTTAACATGCATGAGATAGAAGACTGATTTGGAATTGCCACATCCAACTTTATTTAATTATTCTGGGAACTAACTTTCGTTGACATAAATTATCAGCGCAATAGTTATGATATAAGTTACAAAACAAAATTGGTACGATGATGTTCGCAACTTCAAAAGCAACGTTTTTAAGACCAAAATAATGCAAGTTTTTTTCTAATAATGTCACTTTTTAGAAGTAGAATCATTTGCTTTAATTTTTCAAAAATAGAATAAAACGGGTAATTTTCCCTTCAAAAAATTTCCCTGAAGACAATCTTGTATAGTAATATGGGCAAAATTAGCTGACGAATAACAAACTACCATTCTTATAATAAGTATGGCAAAATAAATAGCTGCACTGTTTAAAAATTGTCGGTGAAATTACAAATAATGTACGGGTAATTCATTATCTTAAGTTTTATGTCAAACTACACAGATTAGAAAAAAACAAGATTCTGTTTAATAACAGAGAAAATATTCAGTAAATTAAGAATAAATGTCATAAATCAACATTGTTAAAAGTACACAAGATTTTGTAAATTTACTTTTATTGATAAGATGTATTTAACTTTTTAAATACATCATTTTCAAACTTTATGAATTTTCAAATACATTAAAACTTCCGTATAAATGATAATGATATTGTTATCTAAAATAAAAAAGTTTTAGCATAAAATTTGGATCGCACATGCATTTGCACAACCTTTTTGCGTATAAGAATTAGGATCATTTATGCATTTTCCTTATTTACTTAACAAGGTTTTAATTAATTCTTAAATATGGCTGATATATCAAGCACAAAATATGTCAGTTATATAGAAAAAAAATTACGTTGAAATTAATGGCGTATAATTAAATTCATTGTACAGAGAATATTCATTAAGCAGGCAAATGAAAGAAAAATATATCTTCGTAACTCATTTTCTGCTTAGGCGGTGAAAAGTTCAAATAATTAAGAAGTATGATATTTTGCATTTTGCATTAGTAGATGAGTTGATATTACCTTTTTATTTCGAAAAAATATTACTTTCATTATTTAAAATAGCTCAATCATTTTGAATTGAAAAATGCAAACTTCGTAGCAAAAGTAAATCAGTTCTGAGCAAAACTTGAAATATATGTCTACATCTCTAAAAGTATCAACATATAGTGCTATGTTTTTAAATTGTAATCTTTACTTGGATGTTTTCAATTAATGTTTTTATTTCTTTTCTTTTGAAAATATTTTGAAGTGATATAATCTTTGTGCATAATGTAAAATATATTTTATTTTATTATCATCATCTAACTATCTTGGTATGGTTACCATGAATGCACTTTAATTTTTAAAACAGTCTGCTTTAAGGAATATTCTGTAAACGAAACTAAAAGTGTATAAAAAGAAACACTTCCGTAAAATTTTGAATAAAAGGTAATTTGCACTTTAGCCTGGCTTAATTGCTTAGCTGTATCACTTTAATTCTGTGTAATATTATGCGATTTAATATTATTGCTCATTGAAAACGGTGGACATATTAACATGCCATTACACATTTCTTTTTAAAATTTAAAATCTTAAAATCTAAGTTGAGAAGTTTTTACTACTGTTATTAATACATATTGATTCATATTGATTCCAATAGGCATACACTTATATTCCTACAAATCACATCGTTTATAAATATCATGTACTTTTATAAATATAATGTAACCTTTTCATTATCTTAAGATTTTGCCTAACACTGGTGGACGATAATACAATTTAAAATTAAATACAAACTAGTTGCATTCTTTCATATTAATTAGAACAAGAACTGGTATTTTGAAAAGAATTCTTTTAGAAATAAGAATCCGCTTTATAATTGTTTTCATACTTTATTTAATACATAAATAGATATTACGAGGGCCGTAAATCAAGTAATGGCAACATAGGTAAAAATCAATTTTTAATTAACTTTCAATTGCATTAGTTTCCTTCGGCGTAATCACCAGCAAAGCTTATAATCGTTTGCCAAATGTCGGGAAGCCGTTGTAGACCAGTGGCAAGGTGTTGATGGTTGATGTTGTTGCGACTGAGTGCCCTACTCCTTGGAGTACATTTGAAACGTCATGAAATCGGTGACTTCGGAGGGGTCGACCTTAGACAGTCCATCGGAGGACCATAAGGAGACCGCTCAGGATGTCAATCTGCTCATGAGGAATGGAAACAGTAGCGGAAAATCTAGTACTCAACAACGTGCTTTTAAATAAATGTGAAGATAGATTTTGCATAAATATTTTTATATTAATCAGTAACACTTAAAAAAACTAATATATCTTTTTGTTTTTTAACTCTTTGCAGCGAAATAGCCTTTAATGTTAAAATGTAGAAAAAAAGTCCTTCCGGCAAAGCCGGGAGGAAGAGGTAGCTTTCATATACTTATATATTTATTTTATATTAAGTTATATAAATCAAATATACGAAGATCGAAATAGTGGAACACGATTATATAAGATTGAATACCAGTTTTTGTCAATACTGAATATGAATAGGAATTTTTAGAAATTAGTCATCTTTTATTCAACCTGGTTTTATTTTAAGCGATTTGTAGGTTCACCAAATTCCACGATATCGATTTTAAAGCAGCATCATGAATAAAAAAACCCCCAATGAGTATGAATGAAAGAATTCATGTGAACATGCACACTTACATCGAAATCGATTAATATACACGAGTGCTGTGGCGGGCAAATCGACTTAAAAAAAATGCCACCCGCGTTAGAAATTCAAACTGCTATATCCCAGGCGTTTTCATGGTAAAGACAAAGCAAAAAACTCCGGAATTCATTATTAAGATAAATACACTGCTCAAAACAATTAAAGGATATTGCAGTTTTAGGTGGATTTTGTATCTGGGAAACTTTTTAGATAATTGATACATGGTCGACAGACATAGTAGGTTATATGAGAACAAATTACACATGTTTGGCAGAAAAAAATGCATTTTATTGCGCATTTGTGTACAAAAGGAAAAAAAACAATTTTTGCATATGAGAAAAAAAGAATAAGAAAAGGTGTTTTCTTCAAAGAAAATCATTTCCAGTAGGGGGTATGGTTTCCACGGGCGGCCAGCAACGTTGAACACCTTTGAGGCATGGACTCAATGAGGCTATTAATGACGAGTTGGGGTATTCTGCCCCACTCTTCCAGAAGAGCTCTTTCCAGTTCTTGGAGAGTTTGTGGGGGTTGTTGGCGGCCAGAAACTCGTCTTCCTAGAGCGTCCCAAACGTGCTCGATTGGATTCATATCTGGAGAACACGCTGGCCATTTCATTCGAACGATTCCTTCCTCGAAAAGGAAATCCTCCACCAGGTTTACACGATGGGGCCTGCAGTTATCGTTCATTAAAATGAAGTTATCTTCGATTGCTGCAGCTTAAGGGACTACCATAGGTCTGAGGATCTCATCCCTATATCGGCGACCAGTCAGAGCTCCATTTCGAATGATGTAGAGGTCAGTGCGCCCGTCAATGGAGATGCCACCATACACCAACACTCCTCCACCGCCAAATCTGACACTTTCGTGCACGAACACAGGATTATTCCTACTGCTACGGTCCCTCCAGATGAAAATACGCCTATTATCCGGATGCTCAGAAATACGGGACTCGTCAGAAAACAGAATATGGCTCCATTCATTTCTCTTCCAGTTGACATGTTCGGTTGCCCACTCCCTGCGGTCGCGACGATGCCTTGATGTTAATCTAACACATACCATCGGTCGGCGAGCATACAGACCTACAGAATGGAGCCGGTTTCGGACAGTCTGAGTTGAAATCGTGGTGCCTGTAGCCGAGCGAAGGTGTTGTTGGAGAAGAGTAGCGTTAATGTTTCGGTGTCTCCGAGCTGTTAACGCTAAATACTGATCTTCATTGGGCGTTGTTGCCTGTCTAGACCTTGCCCACGGCTTCGGCCTGAACATCCACTCTCCAAAAAACGGTTCCAGATCCTGGAAATGACACTTTGTGACACTACAATGGCTTGCGCTACTTCGGCTTCAGTTTGGCCCCCTTCTAACCTACCAACAATTCTCCAAGCTTCTGAATCTGTCAAATGACTTCGCTGAGACATCGTACTCATCGAAACAAAGCAATCACTGAATGCCGATCATCCTTGTCTTCATTCTCTTTTATCCAGTTGAAAGTCAAATTTCATTCGCTGCCGCTGAAGCGATGTTTTTGACGTCGAACTCAAAATTTGCATACTCCACAGTTTGAAAACCAGAAAAATTTGCATTTGTTATTCTCTTCTTCTATTTTCGGCAAAAAAAAAAAATTCGTTTATATCTTTATTTTTCATAAAACTTCAAATATCCTTTGTTTTCAGCAGTGTAGTTTAGAAAGAACCTTTTTTCAATTTCTAATTTTTTGTTTTTACATCATTATACATTTAAAAGATTTTTGACAAATTTAAGTGGCCGCCATTTTGAAACAAGATGGCGGATAAAGTTGGTTCGTGAACTCGGTCAAATTATTGGTATGTACCATGAATACACAGAGTTATATCGAAATCAGTTTATAAATATGCGTATTAACGCGTGACAAATTTCAGACCGTTTCAAAATGTCAATCTCACTAAAAATTGAAAGTGCTAAAACTCAGCCATTTTTCAAGATATAGATGAAACAAAAAATGTTCTGGAATCTTTGTATCAAGGTCAAAACACAAAAGAATTATCTTTTTCAATTTCTTACTTTTTTTGCACCTAATTTTAAAATTTAAATTTAAAAAAATAATATTCCTCCATTTCGAAACTAGACGGCGGTTGGAACCGGCCAACGAACTCGGTGCAGACATAGGTATGTCCTTTCTACGCACCAAGTTTCATCCAAATCGGTGTATAAATACGCGTGTGATCACGTGACGAAAACCAGATCATTTCAAAATGAGAGCAACACTAAAAATTAAAAGTACTATAACTCAGACATTTTTTAAGATACAGACGAAACAAAAAGTGCTTTAGAATCTTTTATCAAGGTCAAATGCATAAAAGAAAAATCTTTTTCAATTTCTCACTTTTTTTGTACCTAATTTCAAATTTTAAATTTCTTTTTAAAAATTTAAATGGCCGCCATTTTGAAACAAGATTGAGGATGATTCTGGCCAACTATCTCGGTCGAGATATTTGTATGTACTATGTACATGCCAAGTTTCATTCAAATAGGTTCATAAATACGTTAGTTATAGCATGACAAAAAATCAGATCGTTTCAAAATGTCAGCTATAAGAAAAATTCAAAGTGCTATGACTCAATCATTTTTTAAGATATAGACAAAGTAAAAAGTGTTCTGGATATGGTGTTTTAAAATCTAACACATAAAATAAAAATATTTTTCAACTTTTAATTTTTTCGCATTTAATTTTAAATTTTAAATTTTAAATTTTTTTTAATGGCCGCCATATTGATACAAGAGGCGGATGATGCTGGCCAACGAACTCGGTCGAAATATTTGTATGTACTATGTACATACCAAGTTTCATTCAAATCGGTTCGTAAATACGTTAGTTATCGTATGACAAAAATCAGATATATATATATATATATATATATATATATATATATATATATATATATATATATATATATATATATATATATATATATATATATATGTCAACATTTGAACGGAGGGTAGTTTTGGGGTCTGGGGGTCATGATCGGTGAAAATATACCAAAATTTTCTGGAAGTGCTTTCCTCCGGATGGTTGCAATAGGTAGCTTTTTACTTTTTGTAATGAAAGCTACCTAAAAAATTATTAGACAGCTATCGTTGCCAAAAGGAGTGCATAGATAAAATTTTGTAATGCTTGCATTTACCATTTTGATTCTCTGAATGATCCATCAGAGTTAACACTGGACTACTAAAAATTCGAAAAACGTTGCTAAGCGAGCATTTCAGTAAAGTACTAAAATCAGTCAAATATCTGAATAAAAAAAACAATGTTTTACTTTTTGTTTAATAGACATTTACATTTCTATGTATACACAAGTCATATAGAAATATATTTACTAATTGATTTACTTTTGAACTCTGCGATATTTTTTATAGCATGTCACCCCCTTTTGATAAAAACACATCCCAACATTGTACGTTTTGCACACAAACGTGTTTTATTTAATTTCCCTTCCTCACTACAGACGCGCATTTATTGCGCATACTTTAATAGGCTTGGACTTGACATTATAATAATACAAAAACCCACAACCTCTCTCGGGAGAATTTCATACCACCATTACAAAAAATGTAAACACAGGTGTATCATAGCTTTCAGATGCATATTATGAGAAGCGTAGAAGTCGCAGGGTTCCTGTTTATGGAACAACCTATTTTAATCAACGATTCTACGTTCACTTTCTATAATAGAAATAAAAAATGTGGAATAAATAGTTTAAAGTAGCATTTCCCGACCTTTTATTGGTCAAGTCCCACCGAAGCACCTGTAAAATACCGATGCCCATTTCCAGCTCGCCACACTCAGTAAAACATATCTCTTATTATTTAAAAATTAATTCTATTTAAATATAACAGACTAAGATGTATTAACAATCACTATTCATTTATTTAGCAAAAAAAAAAAAAAAAAAACCTTCATCAATTATGTACATTTTCGTCATAAATATGTTTTTGGTATAACATTATAACTGAAATCCATCTATGTATAATCACCTATGTAAAGGAAAAATGTAGATTTTTTCCACTTACTTCAATCTTAAACAAGGCTGTTATATGGTCCTCACTTCTATCTTCAAAATTCTACTGGTAAGGCTCTCACATTTAACATCAAAAGTGATCACTTTGACACATTTTATAGTTAAATTTGATAACGTTTTAAAAGTTGCATAAAAATATTTGGACATTTTTTTATGCATAACACACTACTTAAGAAACATTTGGAGATTCCGTTTTTATTACTTTTGATAAGTCATTATTCTCAATCAAAATAAATTTCTCTATTTCCTTTCTCCGTTCTTGTTAATTAAGAGCGATGTATTATCTTATTGTAAAATGTTAAATATAAGTGTCATGATGAATGTTTACTTATTATAAGGAGAATTCCACCATCAAAACCACTGATTTTCCTTATTTTATGCTATTTAAATTTTAGTGTAAAGTTGGTAGTACCTGATTTAGATAAATCTAAATTTTTTCAAGTTAAGTGTAATCAAGACAAACAGATTTAGATTTTTATGCAAGAAATTTTCTACCTCAAAAGAAATCAGACAAAATTTTTGGGAAATATAAGGTTTTAAATAACTCATCATAAATGAAAATTATCAATTGGCTGGAACCATCTTGCCTACCATTTTGTGTGCAGAATGATAATAGTAAATAAAGAATTTTTCTAACTGTTTAGGAAACTTTTTTTCACCTTTTCAAAAAGATAATCAAGTTGGATTTCCATGTAAAAGAAAACTGAGCAATGAAGGGCTAAAAACTGCTTTTATTAAAAATAGCTAAGATATAAATCAGTCAGCCATAAAATACATTGCACTGGATAAATATTTATAATTTATTTTTTCCGTTTTTAAATCGAGAAGAAATGCCTATCTCTGGATGAAGTATCCCCTTTAACTATATATGATTAGTAAGTTTGTAAACTGCTTATTTTTTTAAGTTAGGATTATTTTCAGAGCATACTTCTCAATAATCACTTTTATCAAACTCGCTGTTTTCATTGTCTTGTTTTGTGCATTTTCTTATGTTATACAATCTTTATTTAATAATAAAACCAACTGAAAAGATGCTAAAATGTAGTAAACACCTGCGTCTTGTCAATAAAATTTTCTATCTGGGGATTAATGTTTTTTCAATATTAACTTTTTAAGATTCATTTTTTAAGTATAATATGTGCAAGCTTTACTTTAAAAGCAAGCTGAGCTTTGATAAGAAAGTGTAAAATATTACATAGTTCGCGATTTTTTAATTTAATCATTAAAAACTTTACACATAATTTATACTAACAAAATAAAAGAAATAATATATTTGTGTGTATTCTTGTGATATATACCAATAATCCAGCGCATGGTGGATTAAAATATTCCGAATTAGAATAGACTGCAATTTATAATCAGATTTTTTTCGTTTTAGATAATTAGCCGTGGTATAAATTAAATATTCATGCAAAAAGTGTTTTTTTTTCATATTGATGAAAGCGTTCTCGTGCATACTCGGAACTTACTTATCCGACCGCATATAAAAGAACAAACAAATTATGAATATATACAGTCTGATTCTAAATTTTTTTCACAATAAAAGAGGGGTGATAGTACACATAAAGACAAACAATAATAAATAGGAGACCAAGGGTCCAAAACGTTTTCCAAAGGAGGTAGCCGCCATTAAAGTTTAGGGACCAACATTTCAAATAAACATAAAGAACGGAAAAATCGCTCGATTGATTTGCGGTTTTCACTAAAATTATTCTTTATGTCGGCATTTTCTTGAAATTAAATAATAAAGATAAATTTCAAAAAATGTCAATAGAGGGCGCTTTAGACTTTGGAGTAACGAACAACTATGTTTTGCATCTCATTAAATGTTTTCGTAAGTTTAGAGACAAACTTAAATTTTGAGCTCAAAATCTGAAAAGCTGGGAGTGGTTAAGTAGCACAAATTGAACTGTGTTCAGAGGGTTCAAATTTCAAATGATTAAAAAAAAAACGGAAAAATTGGTTCATTCATTTGCAGTTTTCACTAAAACTATTCTTTATGTCGGTATCTTCTAAAAAATAAATTAAAAAGATAATTTTCAAAAATGCCCTTAGACATTGGAGTAACGAACAACTCTTTTTTGGCGTTATTTTTTACATCTTATTAAATGCTTTCGTAAGTTTAGACATAAACTTAAATTTTGAGCTCAAAATCTGAATAGTTGGGAGTGGTTAAGTAAACAAACTGAACTGTGTTCAGAGGGTTCAAATTTCAAATGATTATAAAAAACGGAAAAATTGGTCGATTCGTTTGCGGTTTTCGCTAAAACTAATTTTTAAATGAGCATTTTCTTGAAAATAAATTTTAATAAGAAATTTCACAAAATGCGGATAGAAAGCGCCTTAGACTTTGGAGTAGCGTACAACTATTTTTAACTGTTATTTTTTAATCTCATTAAATGCTTTCAAATGCATCAAATTAAATTTTAGGCTCAAATTCTGAATCGTTGCGAGTGTTTAAGTAGCGAAAAATTGAATTATGTTCGTCGAGAGGAGATGGTTAAATTTTAACTCCTGAAGATACTTCAATTTGTGCTACTTAATTACTCTTAATTATTCAGATTTTGAGCTCAAAATTTAAGTTTAAATCTAAGCTTCCGAAAACACTTAATAATTTTTTGCAAGCATTTAATTAGAACAAAAAAATAATGGTTAAAATTAATTATTGGTTACTCTGAAGTTGAAGGCGCCCTCTAATGGATTTTTTTTTAATTTATCTTTAAAATTTATTTTCAAGAAGATACTGACATAAAGAATAGTTTTATTTTGAACCGCAAACAAATCGACAAATTTTTCCATTTTCTATAATTATTTTAAATTTGAACCCCTCCCCCTAAACACAGTTCATTTTGTGCTATTTAACTACTCCCTACTATTCAGATTTTGTGCTCAAAATTTAAATTTAAGTCTAAGCTCCCGAAAACATTTAATAAGATGCAAAAAAATAACGGCAAAAAATAGTTGTTCGTTACTCCAAAGTCTAAAGCGCCCTCTATCGACATTTTTTTAAATTTATCTTTATAATTTATTTTTAAGAAAATACCGACATAAAGAATAGTTTTAGTAAAAACCGCAAATCAATGAACCAATTTTTCCGTTTTTTTTTATAATCATTTGAAATTTGAACCCTCTGAACACACTTCAGTTTGTTCTACTTAATCACTCCCACTTTCAGATTTTGAGCTCAAAATTAAAGTTTGAGTCTAAGCTTACGAAAACATTTAATGAGATGCATAAAATACCGGCAAAAAATAATTGTTCGTTACTCCAAAGTCTAAAGCGCCCTCTATCGGCATTTTTTGAAATTTATCTTTATAATTTAATATCAAGAAAATGCCGAGATAAGGGTTAATTTTAGTGAAAACCTTAAATCAATCGAATGATTTTTCCATTTTTTATGTTTATTTGAAATTTTGGTCCCTAAACTTTAATGGCGGCTATCTCCTTTGGAAAACGTTTTGGACCCTTGGTCTCCCATTTAATATTGTTTGTCTTGATGTGTACTATCAAACCTCTTTTATTGTAAAAAAAAAAAAAAAAAAAAAAAAAAAAAAAAAAAAAAGGAATCACCCTGTATATATTGTCTCTTTGTTTTAAATACCGTTTTAGTACTATTAAGGATACTTAAAAAAAATAATGTTTCATTTCGCACTTTGATGCCTTAAACTCATGAACCAGGTAAGAAAAATACCACTGTTAACTTTAAAAAAAAATGTTAAAATGTTGTGATGAATTTTCCTCTATTTTGGCACTTTACCAGGTGTCAGTTTCATAGGTATCCTTTAACAAATATATGTATTTACACCTGAAACATTGTTATTTCGGCGGTGCAATTGTTTATCAAAAATGCGAATTTTGGTCTCTAAAAAAATTGGTAGTTTTGATCAGTTCATATTCTCTAGAGACACAAGATTTTGTACTTATAAAATAAATAAATGTTTCCTTTACAACAATACTCTTCACATAATCATTCCACAAAAAATACACAAATGACATTCCAGAAAAATAGAGATTTTTTCATCTAGTGGCAACACCGCAAAATTAAAAAAATGAAACTGTAGGTGATTTTTTCAATCTGCTAAGTATATTTTTTTAAATATTCTAAACGAAGCAGGCGGTTTTATTTTCGTAGTTTCGTGGTTATTTAAAGAACTATTTTTATTTGCTCTACAGAAATAGGGATGAGTGATTCAGGGTTAAACGAGCGAAATGCGTTGTGCCATAAATTTTTGCTGTCGTTTGAGCATAACAGCCGCAGAAACTATTAATTTGATAAAAGATGCTTACAAAGGCAAATATTTTAGTGAGTCTGCAATTTTTAGATAAATGCATAGTAATAAAAAAAAAAACCTTTGTTTTTAGAATTGGTTTCTAAGACATTCTGACCTAAATGTGTTCTTAATAATCGAAATGTTAACACGGTATGTGTAATCTTGTAAGAAAATTGGCGATGGACTGAAAAGATAATGACATCAACTAACATTTCGGAAACCGTGATATTTTACAGTCTAAGCAAATAGTTAAAGCTTCACCATAATTGTTCCTGATGGTTCCTCATCACCTTACTAAAGAATAAATGCAAAAAAAAAAAAAAAAAAAAAAAAAAAGAATGTAAATGTCCATAATATTTTCGTCAGAATTAATGCAACAAAATAATCCCAATATCCTAAAGACTGCAATATCAGGAGAAAAAACTTAGTTTCTCAGTAGGGTGCATAGTTTCAATCACTTTACCAAATCAGACACATGAGTATGGAAACACACTAATTTGAAGCCTCCGAAAATAATCCAACAGTCCAAACATGCTGGACATGTTTTACTAATTATTTACATTCATTAAATCTGTGGCGTCTGTCAGATGATGTGCCTACAAGAACTACTATGAGTGGAGAATATTATGTTTCAGTTTTGAAAATTTTGCGGCATTACATCTCGAGAAAGACTCTCGACTTTGATCTGCGGTTAATTGAGGATTATATGACGATGGTGCTGTCTCGCTTGTCGCTACCTCAGCAATATTCCATTAAATGTAAGATTAAAATAAGGCCACACACCCTGACAGTCCAATTCTCGCACCTTGTGATTTCTAGTTCTTTCCGATGTTGAAAGAAAAGCTTCGTGGTGCAAAATAAAACACAGGTTCTGAAGTTATTTCAGCAGTGCTGGGTTCTTTGGAGCAGCTTTCAGAAAAAAGCTTTTTTACTTGTTTTGAAGAGTGAATTCATCAATGGGACCTTTGCATATCATTTGAAGGGAAAATGCTTGAAAAAGAACAATGCATATTTGGCACTATATTCTTCTTCTTTTTTTTTTCTTTTTTTTAAAAAAAGAAGAATAATATAGTTTTTTTTTTTTTTTTTGAGATTTTATGGAACATTCTTTGTTCTACAAATATGAAAAAAAAATAATTTGTGAAATGTTTTCTAAAAAAGCTAAAAACGCAGATATTTTCGATGTTGCATAAGATGACATCGGCGAATGGTTTCATTACAAAATATTCATATTTTTGCGCGAAAAACTAAAGAGATCTGGGACACAGTTATATTTATAACCAATAATATTTCGATCAAATTTTATACGATTTTTTTTGTTAAGTTAAATACAAGTCACAAAAATAAAAGCATGAATAAACATATTTCTTTTATATCTTCATTACAATAATTTTTTTACACGGGTTCCAAAATTATTATATTTTTAGCTGATAAAAATTCCAAAGAGTTCGGATAAGAATACTTTTTTTCTTTTAAATTTTGATGCAACCTTATTTGAAAAAGTGAGAAACTGTCTTCGTACAAGCACATTACCAGCCAATATATCAATATACATTTTTTTCATTTAAAAGTAAAAAATTGTAAAAAAAAATCACGATATAGATATAAAATCATACATATTAAAATACGCTTATAGTCATTAACATGAACCTGGGCAGTGCCAGACGTGTCAAGTGGTCTCACAACATTAATACATTAATCAAACATTATCTTTTACGGTGTTAGATTCACAATTATTTTAGAAATAGCTTTTGTCAGTACTCCGCTCTTGAAACATGTTCTTTATGGTGAAACATTTTTAGTGTACAATCTGATAATAAGCATATGACAATCTCATGAAAGCGTAGTACTTCAAATAATCATGAATTTGTACAATAAAATATTCAATTTTGCAAAGCGGGATGATGGTCTTGGCCAGTATGTCTACAAACTACTCAATCAGTCTTTACGTTATCAATCATTCAGTACTGGTGGCACAGCAATATAGGGATGCGATCCTCAGACCTATTGTTTGTCCTATAAGCTACATCAATAGGAGGTTAAATTGTTGTCATGGATGATTATACCATGGTGGCATATTAGTGAAAAGAATACAATTTTCTTTTCGAGGAAGAAAACTTTTGAATACATTAGCCAGTATATGACCCACATTTGAACTCCATTGATCATGTTTGAGACAAAAAATGGTGTAGATTCCTTGTCGTTTATGAATCCCATAAACAATTCTGAAGATAAAAAGTCATTTTTTAGGACTCTTTCATATCTTCATTGATTCCATGTCTCGTATGAGCGTGACATTACTTATGGTAAAGGAAGATCATATGCTGCATTTAAAATTATTTGTATCTGATAAATCTTATTTTTGGTTTTTTCTTTTGGTATACACAAATTGTGAATTTTTGTTTACCAACATAAACATTTAATTATATCGAGTTCTTTGATTAATTTTATTTTTATGTACCTTACAGATCATATAGATTCAATAAAACTCAACAAAACATTTTCTCATCCGCAGTTCCGCAGTTTATTATCCAAAATCATAACATCCTCCGGTTGTATCTATATATATATATTATATATATATACAGGGTGATTCAAAATTGTTTTTAGAAAAAAGAAGGGTGATAGTACACATCAAGAGAAACAATATTAAATAGGAAACCAAGGGTCCCAAACTTTTTCCGACGGAGATAACCACTATCAAAGTTAAGGGTCCAAAATTTTAAATAGTCATAGAAAAAACGGAAAAATTGGTCGTTTGATTTGCGGTTTTCACTAACACTATTCTTTATGTCTGTATCGTCTTGAAAATAAATTATAAAGATAAATTTCAAAAAATGCCGATATAGGACGCTTGAGACTTTGGTGTAACGAACAGCCATTTTTTGTATCTCATTAAATGTTTTCAGTAGCTTAGACTTAAATTTAAATTTTGAGCACAAAGTCTTCAGAAAGTTCAAATTTCAAAACATTATAAAAAACGGAAAAATTGGTTGATTGATTTGCGGTTTTCACTAAAACTATTCTTTATGACGGTATTTTCTTGAAAATAAATTATAGATTTCAAAAAATGCCGATAGCGAGCGCATTAGACTTTGGCTTAACGAACAATTATTTTTTGCCGTCATTTTATGCATCTCATTAAATATTTTCGGAAGCTTTAGACTTAAACTTAAATTTTGAGCTCAAAATCTGAATAGTAGATAGTCGTTAAGTTGCGCAAACTGAACTGTATTCAAGGGGGAAGAGGTTCAAATTTCAAATAATTATAGAAAACGAAAAAATTGGTCGATTCTTTTGCGGTTTAAAATAAAACTATTCTTTAAGTCAGCATCTTCTTGAAAATAAACTTTAAAGAAAAAAATATCCATTTGAGGGCGCCTTAAGCTTCAGAGTAACGAACAAACTATTTTAACCGTTATTTTTTGTATTTAATTAAATGCTTGGAAAAGCTTATTAAATGTTTTCGGAAGCTTAGATTTAAACTTAAATTTTGAGCTCAAATTCTGAATCGTTGGGAAGGATTGAGAAGCACAAACTGAAGTGCGTTCAGGAGTTGAACCCCCCCCCCCCCCCTTGAACTCAATTTTGCGCTACATAAACACTCCCAATGATTAAGAATTTGAGCTCAAAATCTAAGTCTAAGCATTTGAAATCATTTAATGAGATTTAAAAAATAACGGTTAAAAATAGCTGTACGCTACTCCAAAGTCTAAGGGCCCCTGTATCGGCATTTTGTAAAATTCATCTTTAAAATTTATTTTCAAGAAAATACTGATTTAAAGAGTAGTTTTAGCGAAAACCGTAAACGAATTGACCAGTTTTTCCGTTTTTTATAATCAATTGAAAATTGAACCTCCTCCTCTTCTTGATTACAATTCAGTTTGTGCTACTTATTCACTCACAACTATTCAGATTTTGAGCTCAAAATTTAAGTTTAAGTCTAAGCTTACGAAAAAAAATTAATAATATGCAAAAAATAACAGCAAAAAATAGTTGTTCGTTACGCCAAAGTCTAAAGCGCCCTCTATCAACATTTTTTAAAATTTATCTTTATAATTTATTTTCGCGAAAATACCGACATAAAGAATAGTTTTAGAGAAAACCGCAAGTCAATCGACCAATTTTTCCGTTTTTTATAATCTTTTGAAATTTTAACCCTCTGAACACAGTTCAGTTTGTGCTACTGAACCACTTCCAGCTATTTAGATTTTGAGCCGATTCAAACTGCCTATTTTCCGATTTATTTTTGAACTCATTATTGCTCTCAAATACACCAAATTTTCAAAATCTCTTACTTGGAAAGTACACAAGGTGCCGTGATTGTCGATTTTTTTATAAGTGCAGAAAATATTGCAAGAAAGGCAATCAAAAACGGCATTTCGAACCGATTTTTTCCAAGCGGGAAATCTGAGAACGAAAAAAGGGGTCATACTGAGAAGATAATAGTTTATAACTCAATCTCTAATGAATTGAGCGTAAAAAGACATCACACGGCACCTCATACGTCCCTTCAAGAATCCTCTCAGCAAATTTCATGTTTCTACGTTTAAAAATGTGTCTGAAATTGTACCGGAAAATTTCGAGGTGTTGAAGATGGAAAAGCGTTTTTTCGAATACACCCTTATGTCTAAGTTTAGGCACACATTTAATGGGATGCAAAAAATAATAGCAAAAATTAGTTGTTAGTTACTCCAAAATATAAAGCGCCCTCTATCGGCATTTGTTGAAATTTATCTTTATAATTTATTTCCAAGATAATTCCGACATAAAGAATAGTTTTAGTGAAAACCACAATTCATTCGACCAAATTTTCCGTTTTTTTATGTTCATTTGAAATTTTAGGCTCTAAATTTAATGGCGGCTATCTCATTTGAAAAACATTTGGAAATTAGAACATGCCTTGAAAATATAAGTAGTACTTTAGTTACACATTCAGTATTTAAACTTATTCCTAATATTTCTACAAAGATAGATAGTTAACGAACGGTTTATAAAATACAACATAATCTACATATTAATGTAAAGGATTCGAAAAAAAAAAATCGTTATTTATTCAACTCATACGTTTATAATGTAACGAAAAAGTAATGAAACTGTAATACATAAAGAGTATGTAACATTTTATACTTTGGAATTTTTAATTTTTTTTAATAATGCGGATTTAAATAAGTTTTCGAACGGAAAATTGTCTTATAAATGAAATTTCATTATTAAACATTGTTAATATTCTTTCCGAACAAATATCACCCTTCATAATTAAAAAAAAATGATAACGTTTAATATTCTACCTCTTTATGATGTAGTTTAACAAACAAAGACAAAATGTGTAATTAAGTAATAAAAATATTTTTCCATAATAATGAATATTTTAAAGTGGTCGTTTAAAGTTTTAACTTTTTCGGAAAACATATGCTACACAGAGTGTTCTCAAAATAAATTTCTGAAAAAAGTTTTGAAAAAACTAGAACAATGAATTTTATAATTGTTTAAAACATATATCCTGCTTTATAAAATTTGCTATAATTTTACATTATGATAGTGCATACTAAATTTTTAAATATAAATAATCTAGTTTCTTAAACTTCTAAATCTTATATAAGACTCAAAAAATGTAGTTATATTAATATACAAGCTTAAAGAAAACCAATAGAAAGTATTTAAATATAATTCGATTATTTCCTCATTAAGTTATTATATAACTTTCTGACAAGTAATAATTCATAATAATTTTCGTATCATGTATATTAACAAGCAAATAAAATATATGTATTTAGTTTAAAAAATATTTTCCTTGATAAATATTTTAAAGTACTTTGTAGGAACACAGATGCTAAACAGGACGTTGTCAAAATAAATTTCTTAAAAAGGTTTTGAAACAAACTACAACAGGGCATTTCATAATTATTTAAAGTATACTTTCTGTTTTATAAAATTTGCTATAAATTTATATTTATAGCAAATTTTATAATATTTATTAAATTATATTTATTTTAAATATTTATTTATATCATATTGATGCCTATTTTTTAAACGTAAATAATCTAGTTTGTTGGTACATAAAATGTTGTTCTATTAAAATATTCGATTAAAGAAAACAAATAGAAGATATTTAAATATAATTCATTTATTTACTCATTAATTCTAAGTTTTTAAATAATTTTACGAATCAATGCAGAAAAATTTAATTGTATAAACACTGCTAGAATAAAGATATTTTATTTTCATACATAACAACTAAATACATTTCGTACTAAGACGGATAAATTATTGATTGAATCTAACATTCATTTCTACAACTGGTTGTTTGCCGTTAATCTTAGGGAAGCACAGGTGGTACTGTTGTTTGCCAATATTCGCAAGTGGATTTTAGGGGGAAACACAGACACTTTACAATGCGTGAGTTAACTTCGAATAACACATGTATTAAATGATTCTTCAGGAACTACAATTGTTATGATACAGTTTCTATGATAAGATAATGAGAATAAATTTTATTTTTATTCAATGCCAAATATTTCAAAGAAAGTATTAGAAATAAAAATTATTCTTAACATTATTATTTAATATATTATCAAGGAAAACATTTTTTTTTTTTTTTTTTTTTTTTTTTTTGTAAAATTCTAACTGAATAAAACTTATAGAAGCATAACCTTTTGTTTAAGATAATTTTAATGGGTTTTTTTTCAGTAAGTAAAATTTTCAGCCAATATAAAGGAGCGTGGTATTTTTATATGCGATATGTTGCTTATTCTGGATTATAAAGTACTATACATTTATTTAAGAGGTAAGGAAAATAAGTATATTGAAATAAAGTTGCAATAATTAAATGTTGTTTAACTCAAATACAAACGATAATTTCGAAATCTAAACATGTTTAATTAATGGTGATCTAATGTATCAAATATCGCTTCAAATTTAATTTCCTGAAGATAGAGTTAGCGTAAATAAAATAATTGAATAGTTTATAAAACACTTTCGAACAGGAATTTTTCTCGTGTACTGTTGTTTGCGAATACTCGAAACTGGATGTGAGGTGAAACATATATTCTTTACAGCATGTAAGTTAACTCCGAATAACACAAGTGTTATATCATTCTCCAGGAATTACAATTGATGTGATAGAGTAATAGGAATATACTTTATTTTACTTCAGACTCAAATATTTCCAAGAAGATATTACGAGTATTCATTATGCATAATACTAGTATTTATTTTTTTTTAAGGTAAAAAATTGTTTTCTTTAACTTTTTACTGAATAAAAGTTGTAGAAAATGGTGAAAAACGTGTTGAAAGAAAATAGTAGTAGTCTCCATGGGAGCTCCGTAAAATTTTTTCGTTGGTAAAGAACAGTTATTGTTAAAAGTATTTAATCGAATTTGTGTATGAAGTAATTTATACATACAATACGCTCAAGCCATTGAATATTTTATATTGGTCGTCAAACAGAAAATTTTGTGACCGACGGAAATATTTGTGTTGTGTGAAAAAAAAAAAAAAAATGGAAGTAAAGGTTTAAAACCGTTGAAGGATTGGTATAAAAGACCAGTTATCTAAAGTATGACGCTTTCCAACTGATAAGAAGCTGATTTGCCGGATATTTGATTCAAAATTCAAAATTTCGAAAAATTAGAAGATAAATTAATTAACTGATTTAAATCTCAGTTCGATGAAGTAGTCCTAAAGGTCCAAAAGTTTAAGGTAGGCATAAAATATCTCCCAGATTTTAAGAAAAATAAAAATGTTGAATTAGCTAATGAGATTAATGTTGTCTGTACGAATATTTAAAAGAGATAAAGTTTTTTTTTGTTTTTTTTTGTAAGGGGTAATTTCCGGAACTACTGATTTGATTTTAAAGTACGATAATGTTGGTCTTAGACCCGAATAAAAAAAAAGCCTATATCTCATGTCGATGCCACTCACAAAGGATGAACTAATTTTTTCTTATAAATGTCTCGCATTTAATTAATTACACCTACGATTTCTGAAAATTAATTATTTCTAAGAATTCTGCAGTGAAGAATGCTAAGAATTGCTAAAAATTCTGCAAGTGCTAAAAATTCTTTGCAGAAAGAATTCTGCATGTGCTAAGAATTTAGCACTAATTTAGCACTAAGAATTTAGCACTAAGCTAAATTCAGATTCTGCAAGAATTCTGAATTTAGCTAAGTGCTAAGAATTCTGCAAGTGACTTAAGCCTAACATTTAAATTTGAAATGATAAAAAATGAGTATCAAAATGTAAGCCAGAAATTTTCAATATATTAATGTAAGAATATTAAATAAAAGAAATTTATTAGTACAAAAGTATTCAAGGTATTAGATTGAAATTTTAAATCTAAATAAAAGCATTCTAATGGTATATACTAATTAGTAAACATCCTTCTTAATGATTACTTCATTCTACATAAGAAAGCCTGTTTAGATATAGAGTCAGATATCCTTTTCATTTTGAAAGAAATTCAAATCTTTAATTTCAATTCGTAATTATTCAGAAAGAAATTATTGACGATGCAATTAACAATGTGATGAAATGAAATAATTATATTATTATAATTACTGGCATTTAATTAATTATCCCTTCTAAGTAATTAATTATCGCTATTATATAACATTCCTAGCGTGACTAGAACGTGATCAACAAAGCGATTAGAAATTAAAAAGAAAACATTTTGTAATTAACTGAAACTCAAAAAAGTTAAAAATACAGTAGTGCGTTCTGTTTTAAACACAGATTTCGATAATTAATTTTTAATATGTTTTCCAACGTGAATAAATGAATGAAACAAAACTAAATTAAATAACATATATGGCTAAACAACGTTTTCAAAATTTTTTACTCATTACAATGAAATTAAAAGATATGTGATGAGAAAAAAAAATATTTTGCTAGAAAGTGTCACCTGAAATCATTTTTTTTTTCTTTTTCATGCTGCATAATTGTGTGTATCCAAAAACAAATGGAATGCGATGAATCATCACAGTGAGCTGTAGTAATTATATTTTGGGATTTTTATAAAATTAAATAATTATCTCAAAGGTATTAATTGATGAATTATCTATTCTTTCTAGGAATTCTATATATGGATGAGGTGCTCAAAGTAGACAAAAATATTTTTTATTTGAAATCGTAGAAAAATTAATTAAAAAATCAAAACATCGAAATAATTTAAATTTGAGAAAAAAAAATCTCATGTTATTGCTATAAAGTTTCATTTCAAAACTATAAATTATGAATGAAATAGAAAAAATATTTTCAAAACTGAACATAAAATAAAAATAAAATTGCTTACGAACGCTACAAGCTGAACCGAAATAATTAGAAATAGGATTTGTGGAATTTTATATTAGTAATAAAAAATTTTATTTTAACAATTATCAACTAGTATGTATATTATGGTATTCTTGTGTTATCATCAATTTACATTTTGATTAAATAAACGGCCCAAACGCTATACAATACAAACAACATAATGAAATGAACTAGTTACTTTCTTATAAGTGCCTCACATTTAATTAATTACAACACCCTCAAATTAATTATTTCTAACTATTTTACAAGAGACTGAAGCGTATGTGAAAGGAAAAAAAATCGTAACGAAAATTAACCCAGACATTCTCAATATAATAATGTAAAAATATTAAATAAAAGAAATGTTCTCAATTAAATTGGAGTATATTTCCCATCCTAAATAAAATTTAAATCTCAATGAAAGTGTTCAAATGTAATATATTAATTATTAGTAAATATCCTTCTTAAGGTTTCCTTCATTCTATATATGAAAACCTGTTTGTGTTTAGAGTCGAATATCCTTTCATTTCGAACCAAATTCAAAACTTTAATTTCGATCTGTAATTAATCAGAAAGAAAATCACGGGCGATACAATTAAACAATATGATGAATTCAACTAATTATATTATTCTATTGTTTTCCATTTAATTAATTATTCCAATTGCTTTCAAATAATTAATTATTGCTATTTCTTAAAATTCCAGGCGTGACTAGAACGTGATCAACAAATGGATTAGAAGTGAAAAAGAAAACATTTTCGAATCAACTGAAACTCAAAAATGTTACAAATACGGTAATGCGTTCTGTTTCAAACACAGCTTTCGATAATTAATTTTTAATATGTTTTCCAATCTAAGTAAATGAATTGAACAAAGCAAAATCAAATAACATATATGGTTAATGGGTAAACAACTTTTTAAAATTCTCTACTCTTTATTATGCAATTAAGAGATATGCGATGAGAAAAAAAGAATTTTGCTAGAAAGTGTCACCTGAAATTATTTTTCTTTTTCACGCGCATTGCTTTGTGTATCCAAAATCAATAGTTCAATGTAGAAACAAACTCAATTCAGTTGAAGAAATGAAACATCGTAGTGGGCTGAAGTAATACATATTTGAGGTTTATATATATATATATATATAATTAAATAATTGTCTCCAATAAATGATGAATTATCTGTTTTCTAAGTATTCTATGGGTGGCTGAAGTGCTAAAAATTAACAAAAATATTTTTATTTCAAATGAAAAATTTTTTTTAACTGCTTAAGAGGCGGAAATGGAAACTTAATGAAATAGATTCCATATCGGGACTCGAACCCAGTATAACTCATCAACGTTCTACCGAATAAACCACATGGAATGACGCCCAGCATGGAACTTCTTACTATTACATGTTGGCAAGGCTACAAATCCAACACAAGATGGAATATTTTTCGTGAGTCACCGACATGGGGCAAACAGGTAACTCAAGTAAATTCAGTATCGATTGACAGTAATTACGGTAGAATGTCAGTGCACTGTACTGATGGCCCGGGTTCGAGTCCCGGCATGGGAACTTTTTCACTAGGTTGGCATTTGCGCCTCTTAAGTAATTAAAAAATGAAACTCTATTTTCATTCGAAATATTGTATGCAAGGCGAATTTTCTCTATGGAATATTTTTAGAATATTAAAAATACTTTTATATGAAATAGTAATGAGTTAGTAGAAATAAATAAATAAACAGCAACATAAACTAAAATTGATAAAAAAAATCTCGGGATAATGCAACAAGTTTTCATTTCAAAACTACAATTTACGTATTAAATTCAAATATATTTCGCAAACTGAAATAAAAGAAGAAGAAAAACACTGACACACACTTCAATTTGTACCGAAATAATTAAAGCTTGGATTGATGGAATTTCTATTAGTAAAAAAAAAGTACTATTGTACGATTTTCATCTATATACTAAAAATATTTCGATATTTTTTTATTATCGGATCATTCGAATATGAGACAGAAGAAGTATTTAAGGGAAAATACTTACAAATTTATTATAAAAAGTTAATTTTAATAATATTACATAAATATTTTTTTATAATAAACGACGAACTCATATTGAGTAAACTTTTAAAATTTAAACAAATGAAAAACGTTTTGTTACATAAGATTAAAAATGTTTCTAGACCAAACACTTTTCAAAATTTTAACCCTTACATAATTTATTAAAAATAATTTATTTAGACATAAATTGCTTCATTTTAGATAAACAAATAAACTTCTATATAAAAAAGATAATGTAATTAAACATCTTTGATTAATTGCATTAATGTTTTTGAATTAGGTTTCCTTCGTGACAGTATCATTTTAATTATGTACGATATATAAATTTTAAAACGATATTTTAAATGCTTTATGTACACTAATATCCCATTCAAAAAAGCTATCTATTTTATTCAAAGTTGATTAAAATGTTAAATAAAAACGAAACGTAACTTTTAACTACCATAAAAAACTTTAAATTTAAAAGTATGATTTTTATTAAAGATACTTTTATGTATGTATTATTTGATAAGTAAGGCAGTAAAAACAAGTATCACTTTTATGAAATGTATTTTTATTCAGTTATTATTTTATATGTCAAGGCAGTAAGAACACCATGATTTATACTCTTTGAAAATTTACGCATTTAAAGTGAAGTTTGGTTCATTATGAAAGTCATTATTCATTAGTGTATCTGTGGTTCATACCATGCTCAAAAATAAATTTATAATGTCCTAGTTATAAAAATTCTTGGTTTAAGTATACTCTTGGATATACTTTTTGATTTTCAGATTATATGACTCTGATATATTAACTACATGATTGCTTATAAAAAATATTTTTTGTGTATTGGAAAATCTTCCACATGATCGGTAAGGTAAAATACGTCTGTTAGATCCTTAAAAAACGGTAAACATTTTAATTGTTTTATATGCGCTAAGGAATTAGAGTTGTTTTCGTAAATGTTCTATCAATTTGTGGTAAATAATGAGGAGATATTTTTGTATTACATTCTTATTTTCAATACATTAAAAGACAGCATGATTCAATAATAAATGATGTATAGCATTGCCAAATTACAATCGGAGAAAACAAAAACAAATTAAAAATTTCTCTCACTTTTTCGAAAACATTAGAAATAGGGAAGAGGAGGGGCACGTTTGAACATTTTTTTCAGAAAATCAATATATTTCTTACTTGAATTATATTTTTTTATTTTTAAATATTACATAATAAAAACAACGCATTTTTTCATCATTTGAAATATAAATTAAACATTAAAAAAAATTAAATAAGTTGTGAGGATTTAAAAAGTTGAAAGATTTTTGTTCAAACTTGCCCCACGTAGGGGTCCCTTTGAACAAGCAAGGGACACCTTTGAACAAATGAATAAAATATGAAAATATTGAGAGTTTTTATAAAAAGTTGCATATGTTACAGAAATATAATATAATATGAATAAAATTCAATAACTATATTTTGTTGAAATTACTATTTTTTCGTTATTTAACAAACTTAAATCTATTAAAGTTGATGTAAAAAACTCATTGTTAATAAAACACAAAGTGTCCCTCCAGTTGTGTTTGGCTCTTAAAACGTTTTTACAATATCCTTGAAATACACCAATGTGATATCTGATGCTTCTGGAAAATTAAAATTTTTCATTCGCTAATTTTTTTAAGGGACCTGATAAAAAATTCCTTTTCATCCTTTACAAAAATCAGAAATAATATTTGGAAACCTGTTAAATCATGAATCATTATTTTGTATCCAGTATTTGCAATTATCCAATAAAGGAATTTAGATTTGATTCAATTTAGATTTGAAACTTTCCACCACTGTTATACACAGAGGTTGGAACCTATATGCAGTGAGGAGAATTGTTATCAGTATAAGTCCATGTTCTTAATCCTTCTTAATTAGCCTTTTTTCACATAAAAAAAAAATCAGAAATAATAATATTTAGATACATTAACAACTCTTTACTTCGTAGTTTTAAGTTTTCTTTTTAATTACTTCAATTATTATTTATCACCAGTTTATTCGGTTTTTTTTCTCTGTTCAATCGTGGCCCAACGTTTTTGTTCAATCTTGCTCCATCACATGGAGTTTAGCATTACAACGGTTTACTCAATTTGACTGAAGCATTTGAATAAAACAAAGCTGATAAACTAAAGCTAACATCTTTCTTTAAGTATTGAACAATAAATTAAAATTTTAGGGATATAAGTTTGTAAACAAAAATCTTACAGCTTTATTTTCTTAAGTTCAGAATCAAAAGGGAGAAAAATAGATATCTTGTTTAGACAATACTGTTCATATAAAATGGTACAGCTTTTTATAATATTCCCTTGAAGCAGCAGTATTGTATTGCCATATACATTTTTTTAAAATAATTTATTTGAAGGAAAATATTTAGTATGTTTAAAGGTGTCCCCCCCTCTTTCTTACTTTGCTATCTCTTGTCTACTGAGTATCATTGCAATATTATTAATTATTACTGAATTATTTATTTTCTTATTTGGCTTCACGGTAGAATTTTTACGTGCGTTTGTAGTTATGTAAATACATAGAACCAATAGTCGTCATTCAATCTGACAGTCTGTCAGCATATAACAACGCAAAACTATGAAACCGAACCGTTTGAAATTTAAAATATGTAATTTTTATATACTTTTGTCGAGGCATTTTAAATTTTATGAAAATCGGATGTATAGTTCAATTACAGGAAAAATCCGAAGTTACAATATGGTCAATGGGAAAAAAAATAGTTTCAAGCGCATTTTAATGATGTTTGTACTCTATCGAACATAATACAATTTATATGCATTTATAAAATATATACTAAAATATACATTCTCTACTATCTGGGGTGCAAAGAATAATTTATATTAATATACAAGGCCAAACAAAAGTATTTTATTACATAATGATACGGGGGAACATTGTTTGGGGTTAGTTTTAAATACATTAAACTGTTTCGCATTCGCCCCACCAGTGGACGAGAGGTTCTGACCTCAAACTGGTAGACGGTAGGTGCTGGGTTCGAACCCAATCGCGACCGTCGGCCTAACCGTTCGGAGTTTTCCGTGGTTTTCTTCGAGCCTTGCGTAAATATGGGTTAGGTTCCCTTAGAAAGACCCCCACGGAGGGCATCCCACCCCTTAGGGCCTATATCCCATAGTGTAGATAATTGGCCGACATACATACAACAACAACAACTACAACAACTGTTTCGCATTCTATGAAATCGATATACGTTGCTGAGGTTACAAGTTAATTCCTGTATAATAGAAAGCATTTAGTATTTACAGGGGCACACAAAAGTACTGTATTCTATCCGAAGTACTGTATATTTTAAAAACTTCGCTATAACACGAACGCACCTCATTTCGTACGTCTGTCGTGCAATTTTCGACTTATACGCCTTATTTCAAATTTTAGACTTTGAAACATATCACTAAGATATCAAAATCACAATCATGTTCGTTAATCATCAATAAAATGTGGCAAAAATGTGCTCCACATATGTGGAACCAGGTAACGAAGTGGTGACAAAAAGTTTGTCTAGTATATTTTAAGATTCAGCAGTAAATGCAATTTGTAGTCGTCGATGTTCAGTTATTCGTGTCTTTTGGCTTAGAAAATTTTTGAACACGCAATTAAAAATTTCAAATAATCATAAAAATATATGAAAAAAATCATTCGATGAGGTTAAAGCATATTATAAAATTTGCCACATCCACATATGTGGAACCAGGTAATCAAGAAGTAAAGTTTAACTAGTATACTTGAAAATATAGCTATAAATGCAATTGGACGTCGATATCTATTTAAACGTTTCTTTTGACTTAGAAAAATTTTCGAACACGTGATTAAACATTTCTGATAATTATAAAAATGTATTAACAATTGATTACGTAAGATTAGAGTATAATATAAATTTTGCAACGCATATATTTTCAAATACAACAGACTAAAAAAATATACATTCGTTATCATGCCAATTTTTCTTTTTACAGGTCAAAGCGACTTCCTTGAGAAACGAAGGAAAATTTTGAAGACGATGCCATTTAATCAAACACAAATATATTCAAAGAATTTTTTTTTACTTTTGCTGTATTAGAAAAAATGTAAAGTTAAAAAAAAAAATTCCAGGAAAATGGGATTTCCAAAACTTTTTATGCTACGACTACAACAAACATTTTAGGGACAGATGCACGTTTGTAGTGTAAATCAAAAAATCTGTATTAAGTTTACTAAGAAATTTATAGGAAACTGGGACGCCTGAAAATTTTCAGCACGGGTAACAGATAAAATTTTAAATATTACAGTAATTTAAGTACATTTTGTGTAATGCAACAAATATCTGTAGCTTTATAAAACTAGTTTTACTGATTTACAACTGTCTTTGTACAGTGTATATACAGGGTGAGTCATAAATATCGAAACAATAGGCTATCTCCGTAAATATTGCCCTTAGACTCATATTTCCAGTTGCAAAAATACATAAAAAAGGGGCGATTTTTGATAAGATTAATTGCTACTCCATGGAGGATCTAGATGAAAAAATACGAAAATTAAATTTTTATACGGCCCCCGTAGGATAAAAATTCCAATTAGAAAAACTTTCCTTATTCCGTCCTGAATAAGACACAAAAAGTTGTATCTTTATATCTTCAGAACTCGCAAAGTTATAGCCGTTTAAAAAATCATCAGGTTTTAAAGGATTAGACACAATTGAAATGTGCGCAATTCAAAAAACAATGTTACTTTAACAGTTCTCGGAAACGCGTAAAAAATCTATTTTTTGAGTTAGAATTTTGATTTTTTTCTTTTTTTTTTTGGGGGGGGGGGGGATGGTTAGCCTGATAATTTGCTAAGAAAATCACGTCCTAAAATTTCTCATACAATTTATAAAAGTTTCATGTGGTTAGTACTGGTTGAAATGGGATAATTAAAATTCGTTACAACTCGTAACATTATTTATCGGATTTCAATTTATTTTCATTTAATTAAAGATAAAAATCTGATTTTAGTTTTATTCCAGGGTTTTTGTATTTTTTATATTCACTTTAAAACTATTAAAAATATTTATTGAAAAAATAATATAACTTTAAAAAAATCATATTTTTAAAAGTAAATGTTTTCAAATTTGCCGAAACAAAACTAATGTAAAAGAAAATCAAAAATGACGTGTTTCAAATTCTTTTTTCTTTAAAAATTTTTAACATTTAATAATTTAAAGACAAGAAATAGTGGGGGAAAATTCATTATAAAGAAAAACGAAATGTACTGTTTAAATGTCCGTCAGTTATTTAAAATAATGCTTTTTCTAAGATGCAGATTAATTTTTCTTTATTTAGCTCTGACAACTTCAGGCTTTTTATCTTCCTGGAGAGGATGTTAAAAAATCTGTAATCTGGGCCCAGGCGGGGCTAGGACCGAGACGTTACTTTTTTCTGAAGACTCGCCAGGATGGGCCTAGCGTACTTTTCTTAAAGGAGGGGACTGCTTCCTTCTTCTTAGGTCCACACTGAACGAAATTTTCAATCCCGGTCTCGACAAAACTCGTATTCAATTCACTGTCTCTAACTGACTTAATACGTGCATAAAATAAATAAAATTCGGCTTAATCGAAATTTTTACGGAAAACACATAGATTTTAAAATCTTTATTTTACAAAAAAAAAAAAGAAAAACTTCAAAATTTATTTTTTTAAATAGTATATTCAAAGGCTAAAAAATTAAATGCAATAAAACCAGAGAAAAAAGTTCTGCCTATGACGGAATTCTGTCTTAAACGGAAAATATGTTGATCCATGCAAAATAAATAAAATAATACCTGAGAAAAAAAATAAACTCCAATTACACCTTCTAGGGAGGGCATCTGCTATAACTTATTTTTTCTTTCCTATGTGATTCCATCTTAAATGATTTTACTGTATAACATTTTTTGAAAGTCCCCACGCATGGGATATGGATTAACGATAATAAGATATAAGTGAAACATTTACATATAAATAGATATTCATTGATAAAATAAACATATTACAGCCTTTGGCGCTTCTTTAATAATAAAAAGTAAAAATATAAAAAACGAAAGCTATAAAAGGAATTTTTGGTCAAAACCCCTCCATACGAAACAATTTTTTCCCACATCGAAGTAAAAAACTATGTAGGAATTTGAGGCTGAACCGAACTATGATTTCAACTATTTTCAAGTTAACATTTATGTTGACATTTTTTTCAGGCCGGGTCGAATTTTTCCTCCTATGGGTCATTTTGCGACCGGACCTAGATGTTTCGATCCATGCAGACTTTCAGTGCAAACTACCAACATATTTTGAAAATAAGTTTAGATTTTATTCAATACGCTGTTTTGTTATGTACAAATGAGAAAAACTGTATTAAATCGATATTTAATAATGGGCAATTTATGGACGATCCCTCACTTGCTTTGAAAATGAGAGAAAAACTCTTCGTTTAAAGGCATGGTAAAGAGGTGTAATTCACGAATTTTGGAGAATTTCGGATTTTAATATCTCTGTCAGGTTTTTAGATATTTAGATGAATTTTTTTTTGTTCAATATAGGAATGGATAAGAAATAATTTCATATTTGGGAATTTTACCTTACGGGGGCTGTATAAAAATTTAATTTTCGTATTTTTTCAAATAGACCCCCATGGAGTTGCAACTTATCTTATCAGAAATTTCATCTTTTTTTAATGAATCTTTGCACTTGGAAGTAAGGGTCTAGAGGCAATATTTAAAGCGATAGCCTATTTTTCGATATTTATGACTCACCCTGTATAACATTTTGGGAATATAACATCTCATTTATAGAATCGCAGATTTCCTTAATTATTATTGTATACATATATATTATAATATATATTATTTAAACAGTATAAATTTTTAATGGCATATGATTCAGATGCGTTTCGATCCATAAAACAATCGAGTAGCCTCGATGTAATTCGTCATAATTGTCTCCTGTCCAGGCATTACGGCTCCCTTTATTTAAAAAGAAAAATTTCTGTATTTTTCAGTTGTTTTGTTTATTTGTTTGTAAAATAACATATCTAGGTATATCGCGAAATATTTCCTATGTTTAAAGAGAGGACGTCCGTAAAAAAATACTAGTACCAAAGTCATTAAGCTGATCTTCTTCGTCTGGAAAATGATATGAAGTGTTCTTTTATCAGAATTGGGCTTTATAAATCAGACTTAAGCCAGAGACGGGGATTTTCATATTTTTACAATTTCCTGTTGGAGTAATCAAAATGTTTTAAGTAAACGGAAGTCAATACAGTATACTGTTTCACTTTGTACGTAACTTCTGTTAAATAAAATCTCATGCAGCATTTTTTATTTTGTATTTGTTGATCCTTAACCTTTAGCTTTCGGTCAAGTGAAATGTAAAATATCCTTTTACAACGGGAGAACTGACGCGATTTCATCCCCCTTTCTTAATGACCCTTCACTGCAGGTGACCAGAAATTGCTGTTATCATTTGGAACATGTGTTAAAGATTTTCACGTTCTTGAAAAGATAGGGAATTTTGTTCCCTGAGAGAAATCTGTTTCTGTTTACTTGTCGGCATAGAAAGTGATGCTTTAGGTTCGTTGAAAAGATGTAATTTACAATGATAAAAAAGATCTTTTTCTGTGAAGTGCGTGTCATTAAATAAAACATATATTACTAGTAATTGAGCGGTCTTTTTAAAAAATAATTAGAAAACGTGATGGATGTTTATTGAATGTTTTAATACCATGTGGTTTCTTGAAGGGTATAATCTAAAAATGAAGGTTTGTTATAGGCAAAATTACTATAAGTGTATATGATAATACAAAAATACATTATTTTAAAAAGTGCTAAATTTCCAAATATTTAAATAAAACATAAGTGATTTCCTTAAGTATCATTGTTAATATTATTACAACGATTTAAATTAAAACAGAAAATGAAATTTCAAGATAAGAAAAAATTAGAAATTAACATATAAGGAATCGTTAAACAATATAGTAACAAATACCGTAATTTCCGGCGTATAATCCGCGGATCAAACAATTCTTTTTCGACCCAGAAAATTTTGAAAATAAAATCTAACATTTTAGATCGCGGTAAATATTTGCCACCAATTACTAAATGAAATTTCTGGGTAGAAAAACAATTGTTTCATCCGCGGAGCGCCGGAAATTACGGTAATAAAGAGATGTCTAACGGAATTTATGTTTCCTATTAACGTCTTCGTTTTTAATTATAACTAAAACGAATATTTACGAATAGTACTACCTTAATTTAATCTGTAAAATAATTAACCGAATATCATTATAAAGAAATATTATTATTATTATTAATATATTATTATTATATTATTATTAATATTATTATATTATTATATTATTATATTATTATAGTATTATTAATATTATATTATTATTATTAATATTATATGATTATTATAAAGAAATTTGTTTCATTAAATAAATAAATAAAATTAAAAAAATGAAACTTTTTTAAGGCTTCATAAAAAGAACCTCGATTTCGACTCAAAATTTGTCAATGAAAAAGTTAGGTGAAATTAGACGTCAGCAGAACTTCCAGATACCGACCTGAGACAATCAAACCTATCTGGCCCGTCCCTTTTTATTTTCATGGTTTAAAAAAATAAAAATAAATAAATAAAAAATAAAAATAACTAAATAAAACGGAAAAAAGCGCTTTGACTAAAACGCATCCATAAAAAAGCTAACATATTTAAAATCATATCATATTTAAATGAGTCCAATAATAATACACTTTGTTTATCTTAGAATATAAATACTATAATAAGATGATTTTTTTGAAATTTTGACGTTCTTGCTCTGCCGAGGCTGAGAGAGGGAAGAAGAAAGGGCTTTAAAAGTTATCTCAAAACCTCTCATTGTCACAATGATCAATTTTTGTAAGATGTGGAGAATTAGAATATAAACATTGGGTATTATATATATTTTTTAAATTCAGTCTCCCTTATTCTTCTGTGCACGTCAGTGGGGGGGGGGGGGTCTACAAACTTAAAATCTATCACGGTTTTAGAAGATAACATTGTCAAAATGTTTCCTAAGTTTATAAATAACACATCGGATGAGCTTCTGTTAATTTGCTCATTCCCGCTTCCCAGAAGGGGGAGTAAATAAACTATGATTGTATATTATAAAATATATAAAATTGCAAATAAAATTACATAATAATTCAACTTTTGAAACACTTGCTTGAATATTAAATTAAATATTTAAAAATGTAGCCTTACTTGATTTTAGGGATTTCTAAATCAAATGTATAAACTATTAAATTAACTATCGAGAAAGACGATGAAATTTTATGTGTGAGACCCAAAATAATATCTGTAAGAGATATAAACAAATCAACATCTTAATTGTTGTTGTTATTTAAATTAAAGACAAATAACCTATTTTTAATTATCCAGATGAAGTTAACAATACATATAACACAAATGTTTGATTTTCTAAGTACAACAGATTTATAAACTTATGAAAACTGTTGAAATAATCCATGATGATTGTATTTATTTTTCATTTATTTATTTATTTTTAATGCATACAAGTTATTTAGTTTTTAAACATAATTAAATATAAAAATAGGTATTTAAGCTTTTAAAATATTTCTTCAAAAAATAATACAACCTATTATTCAGAAATTCCGCACAATTTATTACCTCACAAATACTTTTATTTTTACTATAAATACATGTTTTCTTTTTCATAAATGCATTTAAATATTATTTTAAATAGTGTAAAAGCAACTGTTTAATATTTTAAAAATTTATGTCTTGTTTATTTCTCTATTTGGAAAACATTGAAAAATGTTTGGAATACTAATTGCCAGGCCTGTAACTAGACGGGGCAGAGGGATGAGCCTCCCCCCCCCCTTATCGCCTTCTAGAGCCCCGTCTAGTGATTTTCCTACATTGTTAACAAATAGCATATTTTAACTTTCCTAAAAAAAAAAAAAAAAAAAAAAAAAAGAGCAAGACATTTTTGAGAACTTTTAACTGTCTTAAATGCAATGGGAATACGCCAAAAATTTTGTATTTGCAACCCTATTCGATTAGTTGTTTTTGTTATCTTGCTAGCAGTATAATAAAATTCTGGAAACGTATTAGAAACATTTCTGTATCTTGAAAAAAATTTAGTCCAGATGTGTGCCACCACATGTGTTAGAACATCGTTATACTTTCAAAGGAACGATCTTATACAGGCTACTTAAATTAACTGATAATTAGTTAAGCAATGGTCAAATTCTTGACTGAAACATAGTCATTAAAAATCTATGTTTCTAATTTTAAATGGTTTGCTTGTTGACAATGCGTACTTATCAGTAGATGTAGTTAACGATGAAATATCACTTGGAAACTAGAATATCTAAAAATTAGGAAAAAAAAAGTTAGTTTAAACACGTGAAATAAAAAAATAATTCTTTGAAAGCCAGTAATTGTTTTATATTATGGGTGTTGGTAAGTAAATAAAATAAAGTTTTTTTTTTCGGGGGGGGGGGGGGGGGGAGGCGTGTTTTTTTTATTTTATCTATTTTTTTCCCTTGTGTTCAATGAAAATACTTTTCTTTTTAATTTGTCATATAACAATTAAAAAAAAAAAAATGCATGATTAAGGTTAAGTTTATTATAAGATTACGACAAAAATATCGTGTAGTATAATGCATTAAATTTGTTTTAAAGCATAAATCCGCTACATTCTAACACATTTTCATAATAATTCTTATTAAGACATAAAATTAGTAGATATGCAGTCTCAAAGAATAAAACTGTGTAATTGCACTTTATTAGGCTGTTTTCCAATCTAAAAATCTACTTTTTGACATATTCGGGAATAATTTTATTCATAAAAATATTTGCAGGTATTTAGACTATAAGAAATCAAACAGAATTTTACGTTTTTCTGTAACAGAAAGTAAACTGTCGAAAAATGATTGCAGATTTGACGTTGTCGGTTGATTTTTTGTGGGATTTTACTACAAAATCATGTCGTGTCGTCAAGTAGTAAATGACTATAACTCATGATAATTTACATTAATAAGTACATTAATAATTACATTAATAATAAGTATTTACAAGAAAAACTGTAATTAGTCCCTAGTCTTCTGAATGTGGGAAGTTGAATTTTTAAAACAAATGGTAAGAAAATCATTTTTTGAATGCATCATGGAAATTCTCATTATTAAGTGATTTTTTTTTAATCAACTGAAACGAGAAAACACCTAGTAATAAACATTCGCCTTACATTTAATGAAAGTAGTTCACATGTTTTAAAAAGGTTTAAATGTTCATGTCCTAGTGCTTTTTATTTTTATTTATTTATTTTTTTTTTTTTTTATGACATTGGACAAATTTTTGGAAACACGGGTAAAACGCATGCTGAAAAAAGTGTTGAAAAATATAAAAATAAATAACATTTTTTTTTTTAAACAAAACCAACATTAATCTTTTGGGAACGAGCGACACATACATGCCTAAAAAGGTACTCAGAATTCTTGTTTATCCCCACCATTAAAATTTGCATTATTAAATCAGAGCATTTTATCAATTTAACAAGATGCAAACTTCTGTTTTTAAAAACCGGTGACAAAACATTAAAAATGTCACGAAAGGCTAACGTCCCGAAGGGGTTAAGTTCAGATATGTTTCAAAAAGTATGAATTAAATATAAATTTGAAAAAAAAGTTTCATGTTTGAAATCATGTAATTATTAGAAGAATTTTAAATTTAATTATTATTGTGAATTTTTAAGTACAGTCAAACCTCGTTATCGTGAATACGCTTAACGTGAATTACTTTTAACGTGAACTGTTTTCACAGTCCCCTATAAAAGGGAATACAAATATTTGATACTGATAACATGAATTACTGTTAACATGAACACAATTTTGATTCCCATTGCGGTACATGTTAACGAGGTTCCACTGTAGTTAGTTTTTATAAATATTATTTTTAATAAAATAAGATGTGGCAAAATTAGTTTCAAAGAGAAATCATCACTAAATTAAATCGTATTTAGAACAGCTTTGACTTAATGACCTAATAATTCAGCACAAAACAAAATATTAAGAAAATTAAATAAATCACGACTTGCTGTTAGTTAAAAATATTAAATGTAGAAAATTAAAATAAGAATATTAAATTAAGTTTCACTAAGTCTGTAATTTCAACGAAAACAATCACGCAGAAATCGTTAACTTTTACCTAAAAAAGTGCAAAAAAACTTTTTTTTTTTTAACTACCAATAAAACCGACTTTAAAAACTATTGCAAATTATTATTATTATTTTGCACAATAGTTAGCAAGAAATTAAATTAAAAGCATTATATTAACTATGCGTATTATTAATATTTAAGTACATTAATTCGATATTTTGGAGTCTGCGCCAGCCAAGCCAAAATCAAAAATAATTAACCTTTGAAAATTGTAACAAAATTCAGCAAAAACATTGCGAAAATAAATTCAATTTTCTATTAATCAACTCTGACATAGAATCCCATATTTTAAAACCTATGTGTTTGGTTGCTTTTTTTCCCCCATAGTGGCCAGTATAAACATAAACCAGTATGAATTTTATGAGTCTAGGAAAAAAAGTGACCGGAAAAAAAGTGACATAAACTACAAAAGCGGAAAAAAGTGACGCGAAAAAAAGTGACAAGGAAAAAAAGTTACCGGGAAAAAAGTGACAAAGAATCGATTTTGGGGATTTATTATTGATTTTGGGGATTCATTGCTTAAATATGAAAAGGGGGTCGGGGAGGGGGGCTCATAGTTTAGGTAAATGGGTTTTTCATGCTGAATTAACTGTTTTGGTTCAATT
Source organism: Maratus speculifer (assembly GCA_964019185.1). Classification (NCBI taxonomy): domain Eukaryota; kingdom Metazoa; phylum Arthropoda; class Arachnida; order Araneae; family Salticidae; genus Maratus; species Maratus speculifer. Next base: position 172,885,627 of record OZ025297.1, on the reverse strand, counting down.
TTTGGATATACGTTCATCCTGAAAAGACGCTTGCCTGATTAGTTTTGGGAAGGTACGATTACTCCCCCCCCCCCATCCGTCCTCAATTAGATGAATGGGTTTTAATGCAGAATTGTCCAACGTGTGTAAAATTTGCATGTAGGTTCTTTTCGATAAGGCTTATATTTAGTATATAATGCCTGAAGAGATTTAGGAGTTCTAATGGTTAAGTATAGAGAGGGAACGGGGGATAACCTTTCTAAAATTAAATTAATAACTTTTTTACGCATAATTATCCGATTTGCTTAGAATTTTGGACATAGGTTCATTATGATAAGACGTATCTTTGATTAGTTATGGGGTTCTTCTGCTTATTATAAAGGGGGGCGAGCAATTATATCCCCCTTAAACTAAAAAAATAGGTTTTTATGCAGAATTATCCCATGTATTTCAAATTTTAAATATAGGTTCTTTCTGATTAGGTGGATCTCTGAATAGTTTTAAGGATTTAATATCTAAGTATAGAAGGGGAATAGAATATAACCCACCTTAAATTAAATACGCAGAATTATCTGATTTGATTCAAATTTTGATTGGGCGTTCATTATGATAAGGCGAAGTCCTGATTAATTGTGGGTTATCACCCGTTCATCGCTCTATACTTAGCCATTAAACCCTTAAAACTATTCAGGGATTCACTTTATAAGGAAGAACTTATATCCAAAGTTTGAAATACATTGAATTGTTGTGAAAGAAAAAAAACAATTTATTTTATTTAAAGAGTGGAGGATTAATCGCCCGCTTCCCCTATTTAATTATCAAAACAGCCCCATAATTAATCAGAGATTTGCCTTCTATAATGAATAAACATCCAAATTTTGAAGCAAATCGGTTGATTCTGCGTAAAAAGCCATTTATTTAATTTAAGGGGGTTTATCTCCGTTCCCCCTCTATACATAGCCATTAAACCCATAAAACTATTCAGGAATTCACTTTATGAGAAAGATCCTATATCCAAAATTTGAAATACATCGGATAAGTGTGCATATTTTTTTTAATCTAACTTAAGGTGGGTATAGTAATCACCCGCCCTCCTTTTTAATTACCAATAGAACCCCATAACTAATAAGAAATAAGTCTTATCATAATGAACCCATATCCAAAATTCGAAGCAAATCGGATAATTCTGCATAAAAAACATTTATTTAATTTAAGAGGGGTTTCCTCCATTTCCCCTTTATACTTAGCCATTAAATCCTTAAAACTATTCCGGAATTCACCTTACCAGAAAGAACCTATATTTAAAATTGAAATACATGGGATAATTCTGCATAAAAACATATTTATCTAGTTTGAGGGGGAGAATTGCTCGTCCCCCCCCTTTATAATAAGCAGAAGAACCCATAACTAATCTAAGATACATCTTATGATAATGAACTTCTGTCCAAAATTTTAAGCAAATCGGATAATTATGCGTAAAAAGCCATTAATTTAATTTAAGAAAGGTTATCCCCCGTTCCCCCTCTATGCTTAATCCTTAAACTCCTAGAATCTCTTCAGGCATTTTATACTATACATAAGCCTTATCGAAAAGATCCTATATGCAAATTTGACACACGTTGGATAATTCTGCGTAAAAACCCATTCATCTAATTGAGGACGGATGGGGGGGGGGGGGGTAATCGTCCCTTCCCAAAACTAATCAGGCAAGCGTCTTTTCAGGATGAACGTATATCCAAAAATTTAACCAAAACAGTTAATTCAGCATGAAAAACCCATTTAACTAAACTATGAGCCCCCCCCCCGATCCCCCTTTCATACTTAACCAATGAATTTCCAAAATCAATAATAAATCCCCAAAATCAATTCTTTGTCACTTTTTTTCCGGTAACTTTTTTTCCTTGTCACTTTTTTTCCGTGTCACTTTTTTCCGCTTTTGTAGTTTATCACTTTTTTCCGATAACTTTTTTTCCGTTTACCGAATTTTATTCTAACCATAATTATAGTTGCTAATGTTTCTTGAATATACACATTTATAGCAGTAAATAAAACATTACAAAAATGGTAAGATCAATTTTTTTAAACTAAATGTTAAATCATAAATATTCTCATAGATAATTGGATGTGTATCTACTGGATACTTATATAGAACTTGGCTTGACTTGCATAGTCACCAAAAATTCAAACTAATGTACATAAAAATAAATATAATAATGCGCATAGTAAATACACATGTCCTTAATTTATTTTCTTATTAATTATTATGTAAAAATAATATTTTTTATTTAGCAATGGTTTTGGAAAAAAGTTTTATTTTTTATTTCAAAAAATAAAAGAAAAATGTTTTATATTCATTTTCCAATGATCATGAAGAATTTTAAATTTAATAATTTCCTTATGAAAAAGTTCCGCTATAGAGAGGTTACACTTTAGACGGGTTCCTCTATAGGCAGGTCCATTTTATCTGTTTTTGCAATATTTAGTTTGTTTAAGATATGGATTGTTAGAAGATGTCAGTCCCCCAGAAGAAATTCACAACCCCCCTAGCATGACACACTGGTTACGGCCCTACTAATTCTACTGGATGACAATCGGGGGGTTGGACTTTAACGGGAGTGGTGGAAAAACACGCTGCGGATTTCAAATGTCTCATGTGATTGGCTGATTGATCTTTTTCTTTATCTGGAATGTTACAATAAGTATCGGGCACTTTTACGCTGTTAGTTGGAGTACTTGAGACTTTTTAAAAATTGTGTTTTACTTTCACTCGCATTTATTCTTTAAAATATCACGTTCTTTTTAGTGTTTTAATTTAATTTTATATGTATATAGATAGATATTTTTTTTTAAAGTTATAGTTTTTAAAGTTAATAAGTTTAATTTCATCTGTTATATTTATTGAAAATGTCTAAACGGCCCAGGCCAAAATATTTGACTGCAGAAGAGATAAAAGAGCTGATGGAAAATCCGGATAGTGAGATTTTTGCCGATTCAGATTCTGATTGTGATGAAGATGGCGAAATTAATGTATCTTTTTTAGATGATACAGAAAAAAATATGACAGCTCCACCAGCACCAATTACAGCAAACGGTGATCAACTAAAAGTAGATGTTTCTCGAGAAATAGTATGGAGCCCGCCTTCTGGTTCTGAAGAAATAAACAAACTTGCCTTTACAGGATCCCCAGGTTTGCGGAATGTGCCTTCAGTATCGAGCAATTTTAAAGAAATCAATTTCTTTCATCTATTTTTTTCAAGTGATTTATTAGAAGAGTTAGTTCTTCAAACAAATACCTACGCAAAGCAATTAGAAGAACTTAAAAGCGAAATTTCAAATAGTTCGCACACAGGAAAATGGTCGGATACAACTGTAGACGAGTTAAAGAAATTTTTGGCGGCTACAATGCTAATGGGTCATATCGATAAGGACAACATATTAGAATATTGGTCTCGAGATGAACTAATAGAAACCCCCATCTTTAATAAAATCATGGCTCGAGATAGATATATGGGGATTCTTAGATATTTACATTTTGCTGACAACAGTATGGCGCTTAACAGAAATGACGAAAACTATGACCGTTTGTGGAAAATTAGAAAAATTTTTGAAATGTTGAATTCGAATTTCAAACAAGCATATAACCCGACCGAAGAATTGGCTATTGATGAAGTGATTGTGAAGTTCAAAGGCCGGGTTATATTCCGTCAATATATCCCTAAAAAGCATAAAAGGTGGGGAATGAAAATGTATAAAATATCAGACAAATCTGGCTATACTTATCATATTGAAATGTACCTTGGGAAAGACAAAACCAACTGTCCTCAAGGAACAAACTCTGCTCATGCTTTAGTAATGAAATTATCACAATGTGTTGCCGGAAATGGGCATAAACTTTACATGGACAATTATTTCAGTTCTCCAGATCTTTTTAAAGATCTTCTGGAAAAAAGAAAAATCAATAGCTGTGGCACTATCAGAGCAAATAGGAGACATTTTCCAAAATTTTCTGAAAAAAGTATTCGGGGACAACTTTGTGTAAAATTCGGTGATGGAATGACTGCACTCCGATGGACTGACAAGAGAGACGTCCACATGCTCACGAATATCCACAAGCCCCCAGTCTCTGCAAAGAATTCTGCAAGCGACGAGAATGTCAAACCTGAAATCATTCAGGATTATAATAAGCATATGGGCTATGTGGACTTGAGTGATCGTATGGCAAATAGCTACACATTCGGTAGGAGAACATTAAAGTGGACTAAAAAACTTTTTTTTCATCTACTTGATATATCTGTACTCAACGCATTTTATTTGCATAAAACTGAGAACCCCGGAACTAAGTACAAACAATTTCTCATGAACCTTATACGGCAAATGCTGCTTGGAACAATTTCTTCAACACACACTTCTCCATGTACATCACCTAGTACATCTAAACGTGTATTTTTAGAAACTGATGACAATAATCACTGGCCACAGCAAGAAAAAAAGCGGCGTAGACGTTGCATTGTTTGCCAAGAAAAGGGTCAAGAGCGCCGAACATCAATTATTTGTTTAAAATGCAATGTTGGACTTTGCATAAGTGATTGTTTTAGCCCTTTAAGACCCGAAACATTTTCATCATTAAATATTAAATTCCTCTATTTATTAATTCTATACTAACCCTAATGACACCTAAAAAAATAATTAAAAAAATTTTCTTCACCCCCTAGAGCGTGAAAAGTACCCGCACGAACGTGCGGGTTGGGCTTTTTCTGTGAAAGCCACACCTGCACGATTGTGCGGGTTGGGCTTTTCCTGTGAAATCATTACTTATTACATGTTAAGATATATACATTTTTTGGCTCTAAATGGATAGAAGAGAGAAATTGAAACAAATTTTTTTTTTACAAATATGGTAATTATTGATGTATTATTTTTTATTTTAGGGACTGGTTACTTTTTTACAATGGAAATCTTTAAAACATGTTTTTGTTTTTGGCATACACAAATAAACGTTGCATTTTTCACAACGTGTTTTTGAACTTTTTTCGCAATTTTCAAACCTGCACTTGCGAGGCCTTGAAATGTCATCAACACATGGGAAATGGTTGCCTCTAAAGTCTAAAAAAGAAGGAAAAAAATAATATTGGAGATGTACTTATCGACTTTAAAAAAATAATATTTTAATTAATTTTAAAATGTTTGTCATATTTTTAAAGCTTTTATTTATTATATCGATTTAATTTCTTTTATAAGTATATAACTTTTTTTATTACAATTTAAGAAATGAAAAACATACCTGCAGTTGCATGAAATCTGAAGTTCCAGGATGAGGTACAGAAATGAACTTTTTAACAGTCCGCTTGTATTCCTTTTTTTTCTTTTTTCATTTTTTTAGTATTTTCCGAAATTGCCTTGGAGGTAGAATTTTGGGAGATGAATTCAGGAAACTTTGAGGAGGTAGAATGATCCAAAATTGTCTTTTTTTCTTCATCGAGCTCATCTGAACTTGACTGTCCTTCTAATAAATCTGCTTGACATGTTTTGTCCGTAATGTCGTCATCATCCGAGAGATCACTAAATTCAGTATCTGATTTATTCATCAATTGAAATATTTCTTCTTGAGTGAGAATTCTTTTCCGTTTAGACATCTGAAAAAGTATTTTATTTTGCTTTATTAAAAGTTAACAAAGTACTGCATAAAGAATTAGAAAAAGTATTTGAAAATTTTATTAATTAAATAGAAAAAAAGTAAAAATTAATTAAAAAAAAGGGGGTATCTATGACAACACCCAAGAAAATAATATAGTATTAATTATGTAACAGCATACTTCGTTTTATTTTGGCTGTCATCAAAATTGTTGAAACAGAAAACAAAATGAACATTGAAAAACACTTACCTTTACAGTAACACTGACTAACGTAACGCCCAAGTTGCACGATCGTGCGGGTGACGAAATCTTGAGTCCTAAGAGCAAAATAAATAGTGTATAATTAATTATTTTTATTATATTACACTTATTTAGACATTAAAGCAAAAGTTTTTATCTAAGCAATTAAAAATATATTGATAATTACCTTTTTACGACAGATAAAATGATGAGCTATATCCGTTGTACTTGTAAACAAAGCTAGACATGCCGCCTGAATGTAAAACATGGACTACTACCGCAATCTGTTGATAAAAAAAGATACTTTACTCTTTCAGCTAACCAGAACAATCGTTCGATTTGGGTTTATATTACATACGACTGTTTCAAAACAAAAATTTAAATGAATATCTGACCCGCACGATCGTGCGAGCTGGGTCTTAAAGGGTTAGAAACTATCACTGTAAAAATAATTAACAAAAGGTACGTTCTATTAATTAGTAAATAGAAATCAAATAATTTAGATTACTAAAATTTTGATAAAAGATTTTAAAAGTTGTTCTGTATATTTTTTTAATATTGTTTATTTATTTTGTAACTACTTTTTTTTTATGCAGTACAAAGTTTAAAAATTAATGATTTTTGAAGTGTATTTTGTTAATTGTGAATTTTTCAACTTGAATTTTCAATTGAATATGAATAAGTGCAAATATTAGAGAGAATCATTATTTAAAACGCTTAGTAGCGAAGCTAAAAATATATTCAAATACACAAAGATTAAACATCGTTATAGAAAAGATATTTCAAACTTCTGAAAGAATATATTCATTTTTAATTTATTTTTATTTTTATGATTTGCTTATTCATTTAGTGGAAATGTAATAAGCATTATGAAGGAAAAACAGATAAAATTTTTTAACTTGGTTCGATTTCTTTATATAAACATTATAGAATATTACACATTATTACCTATTTTAAATATAAATTATAAATTCGATTTTATATGCATATAGAATGAAGAATGTTCAAAATGTTCTATAGGACAGAAAAACTTGATTTATGTTTTTCTCTAAATTTTCGTCCTTAGAAAAATAAAATAAAAAAGTATATTCTTTTTCTTAAATATTGGCATAAAGCACACTTAAGATAAAACTCTGTCCATAACTGATGTCATGCTTGAAGGGGGGGGGGGGGAGAATCATGAAATTGTAACAGTCTATGACAAATGGGTTGGAGGGGTAAAAAGAAATGTGACATCACAGTTTAGTTAAAATAAAATAAAAAAATTCAAAATCAGCAGATTAACTTTTGAAATTATTTTCAAAAGTAATTTGTTTTCATTCAGTAAATATGAAATTTTAATCCAATTTTAATATAAAATTCCATTTCAATCTCCAAAATACTACTGTTTTCAATTGCTCTTTCATATTAATAGTGTATTATTATTGTATATTAATTATGATTTTTGTTGTAAATCTGAAGCATTTCATACAAAATAAATACACAAATCTTTTTTATTGTTAGTCTCACAAAAGTCATTAAAATACACAGTTAAAAGTTTAAAAATAAAATTTGAAATATGATCCAGAATATAGTTCTAAATATTGAAAAGAAAGGTAAAAAATATTGGAAAGAAAGTGTGACTTCATATATATATACACATATATATATATACATATATATATATAATAGGATATGACAGTCAAAGGAATGAACAATCCCGAGAAATAGTATGCTATGATATTTATTAATAAAACTTTCTATTTTATCAATTTTGTGTCATGAAAAAGTCGTTACTGATCACGATTAAATCCAAACATGGTTATTGTTAATTTATGAAAATTTCATTTCCTCTTTTGTCAAAAATTACCATAAGGAAGGGGAATTTCCTTTTATTAATTAACACCTTATATGTATATGTATATATGTGTATATCATTGGAACTGTACTTAAATCAGTTGGAAGTTTTCAAGGAATCAATCTTTGTTTGTCAGAACAAAGAAACAAGTTTTTTTTTTTTTTTTTTTTTTTTTTTTTTTTTTTTTTTCCAATTCATACATTTCATAAAAATTCATGTTATCTTAAAAAATCTCATACAATATTGATTTTAATTGATTTTTTTTTTTAATCCTGAATCCTATAGAGACGATAAATATAAAATTTAATTTGTCATATAAGAATTTTTAAAGAAATTTTTGTGACAAAATTAAACTACATTAATAAGAAACAAAGAAGACATTTGATCTCAAAGAACCTTCAATATAGCCATTGTAACATTTTTTACTGCTTTTAAATTATCCTAATGAGCTAAAAAATTTTTATCATAATACATTTTTAAAAGTTTTGTTGCATATTACCTCATTAAAATATTTTGAAATATTAAAGATTACAGTCTCTCTCTCTCTCTATATATATATAATCTTTTCTACAACATTTAAAGCTTAGCCGTTCAATACAATCAAAGATTAGCAATTCAGCAAAATACCTTTTTTTTTTTTAATAAGCATTAAAGATACAACATACATGACAGTTAAGAATGCTTTACAATCATACATTTACATTAAATTTACATTTTATTTATTTATTTAGTTTTTTAAAACTGGAAATAAGAAACTACACATCAGTTTTATAAAAAAATAATATAGATTTATTTCTAGGCATCATTAAAAAGAATGAAGAAAAAAAAACATTATTATTATTATTATCATTTAAGATCTCAGCTTAAAATAATAACAATAACTATTAACATTATAATTGTTACTTAATGCATATTATTATTATTATTATTTTAATAAAAAGGGGATCTCTCTTTTTTAAATATGTATATTATATAGAGAGAGATATATAAATATACGAAAATGTTTTATGCATATACAAATTGTTTTAATGTACTTAAATATGATTATAAGGTATATATATATAACCATTGATATGAAAAGAGCTGAGCGTTTCGATGGATTCGATCTTTCTCCTTCAAACATAAGAAAGAAGATTTTTATAAAAATACAACTTTAGCATGTAAAATATAATATTATTAAATATTATACAACAAAAAGAGTATTGAATTTATCAGTTATATTTTTTTATGGAATTGAAAATCATAGTGAAAATAAAATTCAGTAGATGTAAAATATAGTTATAATTCAATTTTCAAAAGAATTTCATAAGAAAATTGCAAAAAATTGAGAAAAAGATCCATGATACAATTCTAAATATAATAATTTTTACAATAAAATACATTAATATTTTCTTGTGTTTTATTTAAAAGCTCCATAGAAAATAGACAAATTTATCATGAAATACCATTTGTGTGCGTGTGTATGAAATATTCCATACCTAACAATATAAATTACGTGTAAAAAGAGGAACAGTAAACTATATGTATATTATCTGGATACAGCTTTGAAAGAGTAAGTTATGTGTTTCCATGGAATCAGTCATTCTTCTTCAAACTAAATAAACAAGATTTAAAAATAAAGAAATAAATAATATACAGTTTTAGCAAGTACACTGCAAATCCCGGCAACACAATACGAAACGCCAAACCAACACGAAAAAGGTCCGACTTTTGCACGCGAAAAATGCGTTGATAATGTGTTTCATGGTGCTTCTGGCGTTGTAATACGCGTTTGTCGCAGGTGTTGTATAAAGCGTTCATGTTCCGTTTTTCGAAACACATTTTACACGTATCACTTTTTTAAACGCATTATCATCACAATTTTATATACACATTAAAACGCAATGCTTTACATTTTTGGTTGCATCGGGAGCTCATAACGAGATGAGTAGCGTCAGAAAGCATATTTTGGCAGGGATTTCAGACTTTTGATTTAAATCGTAATTTCTCGATAAAATGTATTGGCTTTTCCAGTCTTTTTTTTTTTTTTTTACTAGCAATTGATTTTGGTTAAAAGACATAGTGGTTTGTTATTTAATTCTTTGGGATTTTTTTAAGGTGTAGTTTCAGTTTTGGAATTCTTATTATTATTTTTAATCTTTGCTGCTTCTGGATTTTGAACGAGGTTCACTGTCCACAGTGAATATATCATACAGTTGTATATCTATGCATTTTTAAAATGGCGCTTTATTTTTTCGGCAGTTAACCCATTTCTTCCAACTGTTTTTTAGTTATTACTCCCCTTCTCCCCAATAGATTTTCTCTTTGATAACTTTTTCCTCTTTCCTCCCATCCCACTTTTTCCATTATCATGACCTAGACAATATGTCCTTACTTAAGGCTCCTATGCCTACATGCGAAGACATTTGAGAGCTAATGCTAAATGTATGGGATGGTTATTTTCTATTATCTCGTTTCTAATTCGATCTTTTAATTATTTATTTGGGGAGGTGCAGTTGTGGTCAATTTCTACATTGCTCCTTATTTACTTTTCGATTTTGATTGCAGATAATTTTTAAAATGACACTTTCATTTTCAGAACTGGTTTCGAAAAAGAAAATAACCTTATAAAAAATGTCTGCAACCAAAATTGAAGTAGTAAAATAGAAGCGATGTAAAGACGTGCGGACCTTGACTATCGAATAAAAAAAAAATAATATAAAATGTCAAAGTGCAAACGAGATATTAGAAAATAACTTCCTCCATAAGATTAACATTAGCTGGTGAGTGTCTTTCCATGCAGAAAGATGAACCTTCTGTAAAGACGTGTTCTCTAGATAGTAATAATGAAGAAAGTGGGAAGGGAGAAAACAGGAGGGGAAAATTAAAGACAAAATCTATAGGGGTAGAAGGTGAGGGGTAACTGAAAAACAAAATGAAAAAATGGATTAACTACTGAATAAAGAAAGCGCCTTTCTAAAAAATGCATAAATATACAACTGTATGATAAATTCATTGTGGACAATGATCCTCATTCTAAATCCAGAAGCAACTAGAGATAAAAAATAAATAAGAAAATGACCCCAAAACTGGTACTACACTTAAAAAAATCCACAGAATTAAATAACATAAACTGCTATGTCTTTTAACCAAAATCAGTTACTAGCAAAAAAGACTGGAAAAACCAATACATTTTATCGAAAAATTACGATTTAAATCAGAAGGTAAACCTGAAATCCCTGTCAAAATATGCTTCCTGACGCATACGCAACACATCTCCTTATGAGCTCCCAATGCAATCAAAAATATAAAACATTGCATTTTAATTTGCACATAAAACTTGTTTAACTTGAATGATGTGTTTAAAAAAGCGATATCTGTAAAATGCATAAATATACAACTGTAGGATAAATTCATTGTGGACAATGACCCTTGTTACAAATCCAAAAGAAGCTAGAAATAAAATTACAAAAAAAAAAAAAAAAAAAAAGACCGCAAAACAAACTACACATAAAAAAATCCGACAGAATTAAATAACAAATCTGTGTCTTCTAACCACAATAATTTACTAACAAAAAAGAGGCGGGGTGAGAAACAATGCATTTCATAAAGAAATTATATGTTGAATCAAAAATCCACTAAATTTGAAATTCCCACTGCCAAAACAGAATGCCGAAGCTATATGCTCAATGTAACTTTGAGCTGCCTCCAGGTAAGAAGGAGAGCTAACATATAAGTCTTGGGAAAAATATGACAAACCATTTATGCCCGACTTTGACAGTTTCATAGATTGTTTGGATTCATCCAACATGGATATTCTTAGTGAAACTGGATATGAACAGGAAGAAATTGATAGACTGAAGTCACTGTAAAACAATTAACATAACCAAGGTACATACAATCAAGATAACTGATAAAAACACAAGCACACACATACAAATGTCATCATCACCCATAATACTAAACTCATTATGTTGAACCCACTAATTTCTAAAAATCTTAGCAATGTCTTAGCTTCCCATTTTTGTACTTACTTTATAAGCTTTCTGCTGCTTCAAAGAAAATGGTTCTAGTTGTAAGAAAAAAACATCCTCTTAAGTGAAAAATTAATATTTCCTATATTCACTGTTAAAAACAATGTAACTGTATATAGTAAAATAAATGGTCATTTTAGTTTATTATTTACTCATACTAGTTATATTATACTACAAAATTAAATAACACAAAATGAGCATTGGAACTTTTGATTTTCTTTTAAACTCCCCTCTTTTTTAAGATTTGTATAACATTTATTTTATTCCCCTCCCCCCATGTAATTGAGTTAAACCCATCCACACTCAATATCTAAAACACTGTAGTAAATTATGTAGTAAAACATAACAGGAGGCAAGGTTGGTAGATAATTAAGGCACAAGGTTGGCACATGGTAATTTTATTTATTATTTTGCTATATTATGGAAAAACTTACTTTTCTCACAAAAGTGAATGCTTTTAAAAATATTATTATAAAACTAAAAAATATATTTAAGTATGCTAAGTCACATGCATACACATATTTTAATGAGTCCATTTTCTGATTATTTTTTGAAAAATATTGTATTATATTGCTACAACATGCTTTGAAATGTGGTGTTGTGCGAAAATAATCATAATTTTGGACCAAAATACTTTTTCCAATTTTATTCTAAGAACAATCAAAGTTTTTGAAACCTAACAAAATAACCCTCCTAGTACAACTGGGGCAGTATTTGACCCCAATTATTTTCTAATTTAAAGTTTTATTGTTTCACACCAGAAAAAATAATCTATACGTACTATAATACATAACATTAGACAGACGACTCTTCAGAAAATGTTATATCTACTAAAATTAAATTTCTGGTTTCAAGTCATGTAAAACTAACAATCCACAGAAATTATTAAAGGCTGGTGCTAGGAGGATTAAAAAGTTCATTTTAATGCTACAAAAGAAAGTTAAATAATTTTAATATATTTCTAGTAATTCTCTCATACTAAAAATCTTTTAAAAATGTATAACATTTCTGAAGAAATCGTTATCAATGAATCTATTTTATTGCAATGAATATATATATGTAATGTAAACATGCATATTATTCAAATTTAATTTAAAATTCACAACAAATATGACTAATGTTCACTGTAATGGAATAATAATCAATGATTACATTTTGCTGTGCTTTATTAAAGAGGAAGTTTACTCTTTCAGAAATAATGGTGCTATATATATATATATATATATATATATATATATATATATATAGCATCATTATTTCTGCATATATATATATATATATATGCAGTTGAACCTTGTTAACATGAACCTCAAGGGGTATCAAAATTTTGTTCATGTTATCAGTAATTCACATTAAGCGTGTTCATGTTAACGAGGTTTGACTGTACATATTTTTTTAATACATTTCCTTTTAATTCATTTTTTTAATGTTTTATTGATATATATTCCTTTACAATTAATGGTTATATATGTATATAAAAAAATGCTGCACCATTATTCACTTGTACTTTGCATTAAATGCTTCAAATACCACACGCTTAAACTATTCAATAGTTTATTTTTCAAATCTTTCTATAAATAAACTGATTTTTTTAAAGCATGTTAATAATAACTAAAGAAATTGTAATCATAATTGTGCATAAATATTAATAAAAATACTTTTGAAAGACCTATATTTTTATTAAAGCTTTCTATGTTCTCGCAGAATGTCACTATGCTTTTGTTTCACAAAAGATTTAAATATATTATAATTAACCCTCTGCTTATATTGTATACTCTCAGCTTTTTATGAGACTACAACACTGATTCTAACTGGTAAATAACCTGTATGGATTATTTTCCAACTGAGTGTAAAAAAGTCCTGGCAAGGATTTGAGCTAGGAACTTTTGGCTTAAACTGTCATTGTGCCCAACAAATTTATCTTGGATAAATCTGACAATCATGTTTCAATAAGACAACCTTCTTGAAAATTACTAACAAGATGTTATCTGAAATTGCTAAAAAGAATAAATTGTAGGTAATAGAACAATAAAGGTATATTTTTCATTAATTTAACACATTTATTGAAATTGATATATAAGCAATTGGAAAAATTATTCACAATTTATTCTATTGAGCTGTTTTAGATAACAGACTAGATGTCATCATCAAAATATTTGCCTGGATGAATTCTATCTGCCAGATATGTCCAAGAAAGCTGAGTTGGCAGAGCATTGGCAATTTCAGCTAAAGCAGGGTTCAGCCAACAAAACATGACTGGCTATTTTCCTGATCAAATTTCAAAAGATCTTACTATTAAACAGATATACACAAAATCTGCTTTGATACAGTAATTAAATTTTAAAAATATATACTAATTTCTAGTATTAATTAAAGAATAATACATTTCAAAATCTTTAGATTGATTTTTATAACATTAATATAAAATAACTTAATAACAAAGAGCATAAAAAAGGAAGAAATTTCAGAAATTCGTATCATAATACTAGAGAACTATTATAAAAAAATCAAATTCAACATTTTTGCATTAAATAACTTGCCAAAACCTTTTTCTTAGAATACACAAATGAATAACTAATTTTCTTTTTTCTATGAAAACATACAAATAAAAACAAATCCATTATAATCATAAAGTTAGAAATTTAAAAAAAAGGTGGGGGGGGGGGGATTTTTTAAATAACTAGATAAAATGTCATAGTATAAATTTTATTGTTATTTAAATTGTACATGGTGTAATGTCCCATGCCTTTATGTAAAAAAAATAACACTTTTCTGAAAAAAAAAAGTTTAAAATTTTAGGCATCTATTTCACTTTTTCTTTTCAAAAATTTTTAAGAAATATTTGCACATAGCCTGACTATTTTGAACTTTCCATATTTACAATCGAAAGAACTATGCAAAACTTCTTGGTTCAAATCCTGGTCTGAACCCTTTTTAACTCAGTGGAAAAATTACAACTAATAAAATACATAAATTTTTGTTGAAATTACAAAAGCATTGAACAATGATACCAGATTTTTAGGTTGTGTAAAACAAGATGGTGAAAATGAAGTTTTATAAAAAAATTACTTTTATCTTTTCTTAACAAAAAGGTAAACAGAAATTTTGCATTTTTTTTTAAACTCAAAATTTATTAAGAATCAATGAAAACTTAGAAAACATTTTAAAACTATTTAAATATTCTATTAATTTGCCCAGAAGACATTTTTCAAAGTTTTTACTAGGAAAGTCTGTTTTTCATATTTAGTTATTACCATTAATGTATGAAATAAGGTCACTAAAATGTTACTAAATAAGATCAACTACATATTAGTTGTCTAATTATATTTTTAAATTCTAGATAAATAAGATTTAGAATGAAAATGAGATACAAAATGCAACTTTTACTGCACCTTTTATTTATTTATTTATTTTACAATAGTTTATTAGAGAGTTTACAGAAGATCTTTGTCATTCTAATATATATATATATATATTTTCATTTAAGGTGCAAAATAATTTCTTGAATAGTCGATATTATTATTTATTATGATAATTTTTTTGAGCAGTCAGTATTTAACTTATGCATAAATTCAATATTTATCAAATGAGATTAACTAAATACAAAAGCATGATTTGAGTCTAAAACAAGTCTTAGTAGTAAATAACTATCAGAGAAATATAAGAAAGTTGATATGCAATGTATGATAAAATGGTAACCAATTAAAATAGACCCAATATACAATTAATACATAATATATATAAAATAAATAGAGATCCATATGTTACATTAGTTGAATGAAACATTTTTATTAAGTCAAAAATTCTACAGTGAATTTAATGATATAACAAAATAATTAAAGTGTTTGCAAATGATATAACAAAATAATTAAAATAATAGCAATACAAACAAATTCTTCTAAGTGTGATTTGTAGGACATTTGATTGTATTCTGCAAATACCCATCTGCTATCTGAAATGAAAACCATAAGCAATGACATAAGATGAAAAACTCTCTCTCCATAATAGGAAACAAGACAAGCAAATATACATTACTTTCTAAAATATGAGTAAAATTTTGAATACTTGAATTCAGTAAGAATGAATTTCTTTTAATTGAAGAAAAAGTATATTTAAATTTTAAGTTATCAAATTGTAATTTAATATTTTTTCTTATATGCTTAAAATGTAAATAATGATATGAAACTGCCAGTCTGTAATTTTAAACACCTTTATGTATTATCTTACCAGTAGAAAAAAAATTCTCCAAAAGTCTGCAACACATACTCAGGGATAAAAAAATAATCTCCAGGTTAAATAGTTTTATAACTTATGCATTAATTACTCAAACAATCACTAACCTGCAGCAATTTTAAGCAATTCATAAATTTTTAATAGTAACAATCTCTCTCTCTCTCTCTCTCTTTTTTTTTTTTTTTTTTTTTCATTAAGTAACATAATGTATAATTCATGCACATGCTTCATATGCTAAACATAATATGAAGCCAAAAGAAAGGTTTGATGAAAAGGAAAATCTGTGATGCCAATCTCCTGTCTCGTTTTTCTGCTGCTAAGATTAACCCTTTTGAGATGATATCCCTTACACAAATTTTATTTGAATTGCCATGCTTTTTTAGAATAGTTTATTTTACTGCTGAAATATCTAAAATTGCTCTAATTAAAAAAAGACAAATATTACATAAATTTATTTATGATATCAAATACAAATTTCACATGCATCTTTTGATAAGCATATATGCATTACTTATTCTGAATGAAAAGGTTAAATGCTGTGAATAAATATAGCATTCTAGAATCTATATAATAATAATTAATTTTTCAATTAATTATCAGCAGTGAAATTACACTTGAATTTATTGAATATTTAATAAGAGAACATCACATTACTAGCTAAGCATAAAACCAACATAGTGAAAAATGTCCAAGTCGGGGATCGAAGCAGGAATTTTTCAAATAGCACTCCAAGTGCTCCACCATTTAAGCTATGAAGACAATGCCCAGCTTGGCATTTCTCACTCACATTTTGTTGGTAAGGCTACAACTGCAGCACAAGATGGAAAGTCTAAATGAGCACACAAATCTGTGGCATAACAATATGTAAAGGCGCTTCGCTACTAATGTGATTTTTATCTATTAAATATTCAATAATTTCAAGCATCATTTCACTGCTGATAATTAAGTGAAAAAATAATTATAATTATATTATGTATTTTACTGATGCTGGCTTTATTTGTGTGTTCATGCAGACTTTTCCATCTTGTGTCACAGCTGTAGATTTACCAACAAAATGTGAGCGAGAAATGCCAAGCTGGGCATCATCCTCGTAACTTAAATGGTGGAGCACTTGATGAGCTATTCAAAGGGTTCCGGATTCAACTCCCAGCTTGGACATATATCACTATGTTGGTTTTACGCTTAGCTAGCACTGTAATGTTTGCTTATTAAATATTCTAGAACCCAGTTCAGAAAGAGAGCAAGAATCTGGCACTTAATATTCTAAGATATTTTTAGGAAGAAGAGGAAGGGAATCTTGATAGTTTTTTATTTAACTATTTTTTTATTTACTTTTTTCCGATATCAAAATAGTTTTAATCACAAATTATTATTAAGGTATTTAAAATCATTTCATTACTAAAATTGAATATTCCCAACTTTCAGCATATATATTGTTTAATGCCCAAATCTGAATATCAACACAAACATAATCCCTCTCATTGCCAAGAAATAGACAAAGACAACAAATGTAGAGTAGAAAGCGTCCAAAATTACTAAAAAGTCAATAATTTTACATTCAGAATGTATAGCTCTTAACCTTATTTCATGTATCAGATACGAATCTATACATTACTGCAAACCAAGGATGCAAGAAAGACGGCTAAAATTTAAAAAATCCACATATGCAGTTCTTTTATTGATTTTAAGTCTTTTTTGGCCAAACTTAATTATTTTTAATGATGTTTAATTGATTTAGAATTTTAAAAGTAACCTAATTTCTTAATAATGAAGAAATTAATACTGGAATAACAGCTATAGTGGAATCAGGGCTGGGTTTTTGCCATGTCAGAGGTAGAAAATGGTTATAACCAATTTTAACTGGCAGAAACATATTTCATGTCATAATCTGAGACTTTTTTAGTAGTATTAAACTACTTATATACATTTTATTCAGGATAAATAACAAATAAAATATTGTTAATAGTTTAAATTGAAAAATAAATATATTTAGCAATATATTTTGATAGTTTTGAATCTTTCATGGAGAATCAGTCATAATATTTGCAGATAACTGAAAATCCTGAAAATGATATAAAGGACATAGCAGTTGTTAAAATTGTAAATAAATACCGATGATTTATAAAGAAATTAAACACTTGTTACAAATATTAAAATCTATTGTTGTTGCTTTAGATAAAAGCAAAAAACATGACTATTCTGTTGCAACTGCTCATAAAATTTGCTTAACTTTATTTAATGATGGAAATATCTTGGAAATTCACAAATGCAAGATTCAAATCTCCTTTAATGCAGTGCTAGCTTATTTACTTTATCTTAAGTATATGGGATCAAAATTGACATTTGAGCATAAAGAAAGGGAAAGGAAATTGCTTTTTGATACTGTCCTAGAAAATGTCTTTCCTTCTGTGGATGATCACCTTTAAAAACAAATATCGATAAAAATGAGAAATTTTCAAATTTTACATCCTCAAAAATGACATTACCAGCAAGTAATGCTGTTCTTGAATGAATATTTTTGAACTTTTCTTTCATTCAGAAAAAAATAAAAATCAGTTTAGGTTAAGAAAGATTAATCCTATATTATGGAATGCTCTTTGTATATTATTACTTTTTCCACAAAAATTAATTTGTTCTTTCAATATTGTAAACTAATTGTACAAAATATTTCATTTTTTTTCCTGTTATTTTTTGTACTACAATTATTTATTTATATATTTTTACAAGAACCATCTTTCTTTGTATGTAGAAGTATACATTTTTTAAGTTATTGCAATTAAGTTTTGCAAAATAAATATTAGAACATCAGATTCAAATGCTGAATCATATAAAAAATATGATAATTGAAGACTGAAATATGAAGTTAATACTTGGTATGCAGTCCTTTTGCTGCAATCACCGCTACTAAACATCTCAGTATAAATTCTATAAAATCATTGGTGATTTTTGAGGACATGGTGCTCCATGCATTTTGCAATGCTTGCTTCAAACTTGATTTGCTTGTTATTGAGCATTTTCTTTCTTTCTGATCAAGTAGATGCCATAGATGCTCAATAGAATTCAAATTTGGTGATTGTGGTGCAGTTATTAATCTTCAGGAAGCATTATATAAAAAGCCATTCTTTGGTTTTATTGGCAGCATATTTGGGATCTTGTTGAAGGAAAAATGTATTCTCTAATCCTTATTTTCTTGTACTATCCTTCAAATTATGCCACAACACATTAACAACAATTATGACAAAGCTGTCATTTTCCCATAAATAGACTGGCTGTTTCCAACTTCATTGCAAGCCATGCAACCCCAGACCATGACATTCTCCCCTCCATGCTTTACAGTCTTTAGTAAATTTTGAGATTCTAAAGCAGCACCTTTTTTACTTCAAACAAAGAGTATGTGTTTTGGTTTAAAATTTTGAAGCATGGTTTTTTTTCATGAAAATGGCACTTTTCCAGAAATCTAATGTTTTGGCAAATTGTAAATCTTTTTTTCTGCGATTTCTGAAATAAACAGTTTCTTTTTTGGCCGTCTTCCTTTTATGCCAGCACGATCCAAAAAGTTCCTTACAGTATGTAGCAGTACAATATTTCCTCGATATTTGTGGCCAACATCCTTGCACCTCCAGATGAATCTTTTAGAGCATCTTTAATTACTTGTAGTCTTTCTCCAAATGTCAGCTTGCTTCGTCTCCCTGATTTTCTCTGTTATCGACAACACCAGTCTTTTTTTTTTTTTTTTTTTTTTAAGAATACTCTCTTTTTGCAAGTGGAATCTTTTGTTTTGGGTGCCATGACATAAAACTTGCTTGCAAATTAATCTAAATTTATTATCAGCAAATGAAGTAAGTATCCTTGACCTGACCTTGACATGTGCAAAAGTAATTTTAAAAATTTAACAAAGTTACATAACATTTTGCATGTTGTTTTTATTTTGTTGTAATACACTTTTGCGGTGCTTTTTTTTTTTTTTTTTTAAATAATATATTTAGTTTAAATAATTTTTGATTGCTTATTAAATACTTCTACTGTCTATCCATTTACCTTTCTTAATTTTGGTAATCTACCCTCTATATCACTTCAAACGATTTTAACAGGATTTCACTTTTTATATTAATTATATTTAAAGACAGTATAAATGCTGGTTTCAATGGATTATCGTTATGGCAATATCTTAGTTACTTTAGTTTTATTTGTAAAAGTATATATATATATATATATATATATATATTTATTTATTATTATTATTATTTTTTTTTTTTTTTTTTTTTTTTTACAGACATAATGTTTTTACAGTTGTTTTTTAGTGATTATAAAGATTTATTTGACAAAGTTTCGTAGAAATTTATAATTTTTGTAGTAAAAAATATTTATGTGAATTAAAATTTAATCCATCCAAATTTTAAAAACTAACAAACTTTTAAAAATAAAAGCTGGCTTTTTAAAAGTGTTTAAAACATTAAAAACAGCAGCTTTTTTGGCCGGGTTCAAAGCCAGCAACTCTGATGCAAACATACAAAAATAAAACTAAAATTAAAAGGGAAGGCATGGACAAAATCAAAATTGCAAATATTCTTTTAATTTTGAAAAAAAAAAAAAAAAAAAAAAAAAAATCAAATGTAGAAGTGATAAAAATTAATTGTCATTAACAGAGGTAAAATTTAGAGACTAGAATGGTATTTAGCACTACTCTGTTAAATATCTTGGCCACATTTTAAAGGAAAAAGGTTTAATTTTGCATAAAAAGGCAAAATTTTCAAAAGGAACTTTCTGGTAACTTTTATTTGCATTTTAAAATCCCATCAGATTGTAGAATCTTTTATAAAATAATCATGATATAAGACACCCCAAAAAAATACAGTATTTTATAACATCATTTGACACATAAACAATTACATATTATGCAATAAATAAGACATAATAAGAGGTTATACATACATAACATAATCAACTTTTTCATAATTTTGGGCTTCCTCCCCTCTTTGTGATGTACATTATCATCCCTTGAAAAAAGCTGGAAAAAAGATATGAAGATTAGAAATATTTTTTCATTGGTTGCTGTTTCATTTTTATTATTATTTTTTTTTTCACAATATTGGGTGTAAAATGCATATTTTTCGAAATGATTATGTTAGGGCCAAGGCAATCTTGGGAGAAAATAAAAAACTCCCCCCCCCCTCTCCCATTTAAAAAAAAGTCAGTTGAAATGTAGTATTTATTTTTCAAAAAAAATATATTTTTATGGAAGATGTGGCTGGTAAAGATCTACACACTCTTTTTTCCCTAAGTAATCTGCCAATATGATTTATATGTGGATATGCCCCCTCCCCTCTTTTCAAAGTAGTGTCATTACTTGCTGCAAACTACTGATTTTTTTTCCTTTAAACGACTGCTATTAGCTACCCGACAAACTACTGTTAGAAACACTATTGTAGTTTCATAACTTGTAGAGCACTTGTACTTCTAATTCTTGCATTTTTATTTTATTTTATTTTATTTTTTTTAACAAAAGATTTATTTAAATTAACAGAGATCCCAAATATAGTAACTGCTTATTAAATTTCAGGCATTAATAAACTTAATATAGTATCTAGGAACAGTGGCGCCGACTTCCGGGTCTGCGGGTCTGCCGCGCAGACCCTGAAAAATATCTGCAGACCTTGCAATATCTCGGCAGACCCTGCAAAATGCAGGCATGAAATTCTTCCACGGACCAGCGATTTTTCGATTTTTTACCGCTTTTCGCGACAGTAATTTGTTTCGAAAAAAAATGGTCATCAATTCGAAAATTTTAAGATAAGATCGCGAAAAAACTTAAATTTCGTCAAAACATTGGGTAATAAACATGAACAGTGTCAAGGAATAGCGAGGGGGGGAGGGGAAATGCTAATTTTATCAAAAGATTGTGAAAAAACGCCAGTTTCTTCAAAGGGTCGCAAAAAGCATCAATTTTGTGAAAGGATCATGCGAAAAAAACATGAAAATCTTCGTCAAAAGATCTTTGAACATTTCGTCAAAAAACTAGCGTGAAAAACGCCCATTCTGTCCAAGAATCAAAGCAAATGAGAATTTCGTTCTGAAATAGTGGGGCAAAACACAAATTCTGTCAAAGAATAGAGAGAAAAACGCGGATTTTCGCAAAAGATCGCAGAAAAATAAGAATTTCGCAAATAGTAGCGGAGAAAATGAGTATTCTTTCAAAAAATCGCAGAAAAAACGGTAAATTGGTCAAAAAAATTCGCAGGAAAATTGCAAATTTTTGCAAAAAGTCTCAAGAAAATAGTGAATTTTTGTAAAAAATCATGAAAAAACTCTAATTTTGTTCAAAAATATTAGGAAAAAAGCAAATTCTGTCAAAGAATCGTGGGACAAACGTGAATTTCTACAAAAGATTGCGAAGAAAAATGCAAATTTCGACAAAAAATTGTTAGAGAAACTTAAATTTCGGCAAAAAATTTAGAACAATCGCAATTTTTGGCAAAAAGTCTGGAAAAACCGGGATTTCGTCAAAAAATAACGGAGAAAATGCAATAAATAGCGGAAAAAACTCTGATTACATTCAAAGATAGCAGAGAAAAAGTAATTTTTCTGTCAAGAATCGAGGGAAAAATGCAAATTTCGGAAAATATTGCGAAAAAACTCAAATTGCGGCAAAAGATCACGGAAAAAGATACGAATTTCATCAAAAAATAGCAGAAAAAACACAAAGAATCGCGGAAAAAACTCTCAAATTTCAATCAAAGATAGCAGGGAAAAAACAAATTCTATCAAAGAATCGTGGGGAAAACGCGAATTTTGGCTAAGCATTGCGGAAAAAGCACTAATTTAGGCAAAAAATCGTGGACAAATAAATTTCAGCAAAAGATCGCGAGAAAAATGCAAATTTCGGAGAGAGATCGCGAGAAAAAGGCAAGTTTCGGAGAAAGTTGCGAGAAATATGCAAATTTCGGAGAAAAATCGCGAAAAAATTGAAATTTCAGGGAAAGATCGCGAAAAAAAGCAAATTTTGGCAAAAATCTGCGGGGAAAAAAATGGCGAATAGCTTGCCATATTTATTAACTGATATTTCGAATAAAGCACGAAAAAATGTGAATTGGACAACTAGCAAAGATTGATTTGTAAAAAAAAAAAACATTGAATCAGAGTTATGGACTCAAAATAGCAACTTTCAGTTTAAAATTACTGATAATTTTTGCATCTTGATTCCTTTTTACCATTCTCCTTGAAATAAAACTGTATTAGAACAAAAGCATAAATAAAAATGGTGACTTAAATGATCATATTGAATATAGCAAATGTTTAAACACAAAGTATTTTAAGTAATTTCTAATTTTTCCATCCTTCCCTCATTTATTTATTTATTTATTAATCTTTTTGCATTATCATACCTGAATATCTGTTTAAAATATCACATAAAATCCGAGCCAAGTTTTTAAAATTATTATTCCCGACTATATCGATTATCGGAGAATCGAATCAGTTGGTCGTCACATATATACAGTAGACTCCCTTAAATCCACGTCCCTAAAATACATGAACGCCAGAAATCCGTGCATTTTTTTTTCAGATGTAAACAATGAAACTAAAGATGGCACTGAAGTCAGCGGCTAACGCAATCCAAATAATTCTTTAACAATATGCATTTTTAAATCATTTTCAACTTCTCCCTTTTTTATTAATGTCTTTCAATTTAAATTCTGCAGTGTTAAAATAATGTTTCTTAGACGTACGATGATCGATATTTAATCGAAATAATCATTATCGTATCATAGTTGCAGCATAATATAACTTTCAATGGTCGTTTGTTAGTGTTTGTAATTCGGGTGGCAGGATAATTTTTGCTATATAAAATCGTTATTTTATTGCTCTATTACTATTTTCCTATATCTGCTAGTTACGAAACGAATTTGGGATCTACATCCGGTTTACTAATTACGATGATTAATATTTAATCGAAAAAATCATTATCATTTCATACTTCCAGCGTAATGTAACTTTCAATGACCATTTGGTAGTGTTTGTAATTCGGAAGGGGGGGGGGGCAGGATAATTTTTATTGTATAAAAAGAATATTTTAAAATTAATCCAGCCTTTTTTGTTTATTAACAAAGACAAATATTTTTCTCTATAAAAAAAGATTCATTTATCCTCATCATTATTTATATTTAGTATTGTATCTTAATTATCTACTTTATTTTAATATTTTTCTATAATTTTATTTTACTTAACTTTTTTTATAATAATTACTTGCTTTTTAACTATTTTTTTTAGTATTTTACTTAATTATTTTAATATTTGAATTTATTATATGCTTTCATTATAAGGCTTAACTACCAATGAAAATAATGTTTCAAAAATGTAAAAAAAACAATGACTAGAAATCCGCAAAATTCTGAAATCCGCACAACCGCTGAACCCAAGCTTTGCGGATTTGAGGGAGTCTACTGTATATATATATATATATATTGTGATCAAGGGTGCAAGTTTCCATTCAAACAGGACGGAATTTTTGCCTTTTAAAAATTCCGAAGTTAGAAAAATCTCTGAGGACAAGAGGAAAAAAAATGTGTTTCTTGATTTTTCAGGATTCACATAAAAATGCTTAAGAATTGGACTTAAAATAACTCCAATTTTTGACCACCGTGTTTAAAATTTTGATTTAAATTTGAAATTCCCAGCTCATATTTTTTTTCAAGGTTATTTTTTATGGCAATTAGTGTTATATGTAGCAGACAACATACAACAAACACAGGACCAAATTGAGTGAATTCCTTTAAAGGATCGCAAAAAAAAACGCAAATTTTGTCAAAGGATCACGGAAAAAGCAGAATAAGAATTGAAAATATAATTTAATTTTCTTTGCTTTATCAACCTGCAATACGCTATAGTAATGTTTTTACGTTTTTATTGTAGCGATATACAGATATTCCTAATATCGGAAATTGCCCAGCATGGCAGTGGGTGCTGCAGATTTTTTTAAACTTTGTAGATTAATTCACCAGCTTAAAAAAAAAAAAGATTGCGCTTAAGAAAAAAAAGTTTTATGATATTTGTTTCATAATTTTGTTACATTTTCTTTATAAAGGCAAATTTTTCTTATTTTACGAATAGCGTTTGAATAGGCTTAGTCTAGCGCTGTCGAGTCGCAGATAAATTTTAGAATACTGCAGAATGACACACAAGATTCTACATCTGTGCAGATATTTAGTAATATTTTGTATGTATTATCTAAAAATGTTAAGAGGTCTAAAGTATTCTGATTTTGCATTAAAATGCTCAAATTGCATCAGCTCCCGGTGGAGGGGCCTAAAAACGCTCCACCAGACCCTCTAGTTCATTCGGTTCGCTTCACTTGCTTTCTAGTTCGGCGAATCGCATGTTCAGTTACAACCCCTAACAGTAGTGTAGTCGTAGAAAAAACAGAAGGTATATGCTCTAAGCAGAGAGATATAGTATATATACTATAGCTTTCTTGAGAAACAGAGGGTATACGGTGCTCCCTAAAAAAATCCAGAAGGTATACGGCGTGTACCTGCTTATACACTCTACTACATCCCTGCCTCCTCATACAACTGCCCTTCTGGCAGACCCAGCTTTGGAGCCAAAGTCGGCTCCTATGTCTAGGAAACAAAGGGGCCGTCCATAAATGATGTCACGCTTGGATAAGGGGGGGGGGTTCATGAGATTGTGACAAGGGGGTGATAGGGGGTAAGAAGTGTGACATCACACTTTTTGATTAAAATAAAATTATTAAAAAATAGCAGATTAAATTATAAAACTTGTATTCATAAAGTAAAGATATGATTTGGAACCAAATATATTAATTTCAATTTCCAAAATATTACTGTTTTCAATTTCTTTTTCAGATTAATATTTTATTATTATTGTATGTTAATTATGTTTTTTGTTGTAAATTTTAAATCTAATATCAGACAAAATGAGAACATGAATCACTCTTATACTTATAATCTTATGCTCACAAATGTCACTAAAACACATAGTTAAAGTCTAAGAATAAAATTTGAAATATGACCTGTTAATAGTGCTTTATCGCTGAATTGTAAGCATGTGTTTACGTAATATAGTGTGATGTGCGACAAGAGAGGGGGGGGGGGGAAGGGGTATGATGAAGTGTGACAATTTTGGACAAAGGAGGGGGGGGAGGGGGTAAAAAATATTGAAAAAACCTGTGACATCATTTATGGACGGCCCCAAAGGTTAAGAAGCTCATCCCCCTATTTTATAAAAAATGCAAAATAGATACCAATGTTGAAAATGTAGATATTTCTGTGATATTGCCCAAGTAAAACATGAAATATCTTTGAAGGGACTAAAAATTTAAAACAGTCGAGCAAATTTGTGAAATACTTCAATAAATTTCTGTTTTGAAACAGCAAACATTAGTATGTTTCTAAACGCAAAACATCATTGAAATTGAAAAATGTATTTTAATTTGCGTTTATTTCTTAAAACAGAGATAATTGTTACAACTGAAAAAAATACCACAAGTAAGTGATATTACCACTTCTGGAAGCATTATATTTAATAATTTGTAAAATTACTAAAAAATTGCTTGCACATAAGAAACAAAGAATAGGTTATAACAAAATATGCTTTAAAAATTTCATTCTCTCATCAAGGCCTTTATATCAGAAAGGTATCCAAATTCTAAACCAGAGAAGCATAGGTACAAGCATTGAAAGTTAAATAAAAGTTTGTGAATAGCCAATCACATAGAAATTTTGAAAAACAAAACTTTGCGATTCAGCGCTCGTCCAACATTTAATGCCTGTTTATACACTGGGATAAATTACAAAACACAAACCAATATTTTCACTAACAGTAAATTTTCCAAGTGTCTGCGACAAATCTTTCAGAATCAGAAAAAAATCTGCAGATAAAATATGTTACAAATGAATCGTTAATTAATCAAACAATCAATTAATTATTTTTAATGTCTTTTTGCATCTTAATTATTAATAATGTTAAGTTTTAATAATAAGGAGCTAAATAAAATAAGCAGAAATGCTTGAATAAAGGAGAAAATGGAAAAAATATCTGCAACACCCATCACTTGTCATGATTTTTCTCGCAAGATAATGCTAATCCTATGGGGATGTTATTTGTTAATATCTCATTTGTATTTTGATATTTTTAAATATTTTTTTTTGCATTGGATAGATGAGTTGCATCTTTACTCTACACCACTCTTTTCTTTTTTACTTTTTTGATTCTGGTAACAGATATTTTTTATAAGATTATTTTCACATTGAAAAATTGTTCTGAAAATGAAAGGGTCCTTATAAAAAACATCTGCAACTAAAATTGTAAAAAAGAGCGATGTTGAGATGCATCTCAGCTATTCAATGCCAAATAAATAAATAAAATATCATACACAGCATAATAATTAGGTTCTTTTATTGCATTATGTATATTTTTATGGACCATTTTGTGAAAGTCAGTGACCAAAAATAACTCCAGGTGAGGTAACCCTATACTTTTTAAAGTAACATTTAACTAAAGTATGGTGAACAATGTGGTTACAGTTCACTTTATAGTTAGCGCTAAAAGGGTTGTTTGACAACTAAAAGTATTAAATATGACAATAAAATGAGATTGAGCATGATTTAGCCCAGGTACATGTGGCAATACTTGATAAACTTCTTTAAATTATTGAAAAGGTTATTTATAAGAAATTTCAAGACTATTTTTCAATATCTAAAGTAATTTATAATTGAACCAAAAAGAGGAAAAAAAATATTTTAGATTTAAGAGATTTTTAGATTAGTTGTGACAAAGATCTTAGAAAAAATGTGCCATAAGACCAAATGCTATTTTACAAAAACTTATAGGAAGCAGTTTCAAAATACCCCCCCCCCCCCCAACTAAATAAGTAGTTATTGTACAATTAAATGATGAATTCTAAACAAGGTAGTTTAGAGTTTCTCTATGATTTTTTTCATTTTTGTGAGGAAATTTTAAAAAACTGAAAAGTATCGTGTCCAAGAATTATTCGGGAAAGTTGTTGATCAGGAGTTACCTGGGCTTACCCTAGATTAAATATATATAATGTACTACACAAAATATTATATCCACAAACTACTTGGAATCAAGCTATACAGATCAGTTGCTTTTTACTCATGGAAATAAATGTTACTAAAATTTAATATATTTATAAAAAATTTATACTCATCTTTCAGTAAGAGGTTTGGTTCACAAAACAGCATTCATCAGCAAGAGACCTTTTATAAAAATATAAATAAAAATAATATAAAAGCAAATAAAAAAATATAAAAATTTTAAATAATATGAAATTCCAAACACAACAACTACAAGATTACCAGAAAAGAAAACTTTAGTAGATAGGCTAAATATATTAATAAAATTTCAAGGCAGTGTGTGTGTGTGGGGGGGGGGAGGGGGGGAGAGGGTTATTAAGAAATGATTAAAAAAGTAAAAAAATACACGATGATTTAATAGTCTCCTGTATTTTTTGTAAACAATAAGGAAGTTCTATAATTTTTGCAAGTTTTCGGATACATTAATTTGGAAACTCTGTATAAGAGATTTCTGGATACATCTAAAGGTGCATTTCAATATTTTAACAAAAGGGATGAATGCATTTTGTCGATTTTAGAACAGGCACAGTGCTGTGCCTTTAAATAATAGCATAGAGGAAACACTAGCTTATATGAATATGTATATATAATATATTTACATACAGTCGACTGAACTCCCTCGAATCTGCACAGCTTGGGACCAGAGGTTGCGCAGATTTAAAAAAAATTGCAGATTTCTGGTCATTACTTTGTTTACATTTTTAAAGAGTTATTTTTAAATATCTGTAAAAGTGTAATTAATAATGCAGTCGAGTCGAAATTATAAAGAATGTTTACAATATACAATATCATAAAATATTAAAAGCAAAGGTCATGTTAATAATCAATAATGTATGATTAAATGTTGATTAAAAAGATTAAATGTATTTTTATTAAATTATTCAATGAAACTTGCCTCATAAAGGTAAGGTACTTTACTAATTCACATCAAAATCATAAAATAAGGAAGTTTTATTTCAGGTTTAGTCAGACTTAATAACCAAAAAAGCTTGATTAATACATAAATAAATTTTATAAGAAGATTGTGATTATTAATGATATCAGCCATGCCTTGAATTTTTTTTCAGAAATATATGTATTCTTCCTTCATGAAAAAACAGGAATTCAAGTAACATTAACAAAAATTACAAATTAAAATATTGCATGGAAATGATGTAAAACTAGAAAAGTCAAATCTTGTCCATATATCTGAACTGAATGTTTCATTGTTTACATCTGTAAATTATGGGTGGATTTTAGGATTGCAGATTTGAGGGAGTCTACTGTATATATATATATTCGTTTTCCCCAGTTTCAAATATCTAGACTCTCAAACATTTGCAAAAATTGGGAATCCTCTGAAGATCTTTAATTTTTGTGAATGTTGCTACTTTGTCTATTTTTTCAAATCTCTTCAAAATGGTTTTATAAGATATAAACAATAAATGCTAATAAAAATGATTCTAAAATTTTAAACAACACAAGATAAAATTAAAAACAGGATAAACATGTTAGTAATAAACACTAATAAGAAATTTCTTTTTTATGCAATAATTACATTATTAGAATCCAGTTTTTTTAAAGATATTAATTTATCAAAAGAATTTAGCCAATCTCACATCTATATTATATAGTGTAAATCAAAATTTATTTGCAACAGAAATAAATCAAGCCTCAAAAATTCCAATAAAGGACACCGATATGTTAATTACACATCCTACAGAACCTAATAAATTTGCTTCTATGTTTACAACTAGCATACAAAATTAAAATGTTATTAAAACATCAAGCATGAAAGTAGGAAGTGAGGAAAAAGGGGAGAGGAAGAAATTTTTTCCAACTATACAGTGTTGCTAAACTCTTAGAATTTCAAACACCATTTTAATAGCTAAGTACATAATAAAATTAAATATAACTGCACATATGATTGCTATATATATCAGGATTTGAAAAAACCCGGGTTTTTTTGAAAAAGCCCAACCCACTGGGCCCAGTAGTCTAAAACCCGGGTTTTTTCGGGCTTTTTTGAAAAAACCCGGGTTTTTTCGGGTTTTATTGAACATTTTTAGAGAACTCTCCTATTTTCTAATTTTCATGTGCATAGTACCTAAGTTTTTCATTTATCAGTGAAACAAAGGTATAATTTTGCATTAAGTATAGATTAATAATAAAAAAAAGCACATAAAATGAAAAAATATATATAGATGTAAAAAGATTATTTTGTTTTTCATAGAACTAGATTACTGGAAGAATAATATATTGAACCAAGTGCAACTGAATTTCTTTATATAAATCTTAAGTTAAACAGACTAATTTATGCAATTCCTTTCATTTACATCAATAGAAATCAATTTAAAGCAGCAACATTTATGTAAATATTTTTATTTTTGTGAAGAAAAAAATAGGATTCACACACACACACATATATATATATATTACAATTTAAGCAACATTATATTGCAATAGTATTAAATTGGATTATCTAAAAGTCAATGTCAGTCATATTTATAAAGTTAGATCATAAATGGCAATACAGTTTTACTAGTTTAGTTTTGTATGCCATCTGTAAGCAGTCATTTAAAGCATCTGGATACATTTAAGATTATATTTTATCAGGGTTTTTTGGATATTATCAGGGTTATTTAAGTTAATATGGTTCCAAATGTTTGAAAACAAGGTACTTACTACTAAATACAATTTAAAATAACTAATTGATTACAAAAAATTTATAAATCAATGACAATAATAAACATTATAATTTTCTTTTTACAAAAATTAATTATTAGTAAGAATTTTAACAATGAAATTATTATTAAAGTACTATACCAAAATTTTTTGGCACTTTTTTTTTTCGTTATAATCTGTCACCATTTTTGTGTTGAAAATTAAATTACTGTATAAACTTTCATTGAACATTGAAGCAGGATAATATATGTTGTGATTAATCTTAAAAGCTATAACAATACAAGCAATCATGATGGGGATCACATTTCAAGCATCATCTTTAGGTATACATTAAGATTTAAAGCACTTGGAAGCATTTTAAAATATATAGGCATGAAAATTTTCTTTATTTACAAACTAATTTATTTTATGATCATTTTATCAATAGTACTTAGAAATTCTTTTAAATATGGTTGGTTTGAAATATATTTAAATTGGCATTTATCTTTCCATTCTCATATCTTAGATTAAATAATGAAACAGTTGTGAAACACGAGAAAATTTGAAAAAACCCACAAATGGGTTTTTTCAAGTGGGCCCGCCCGAAAAAACCCGGGCGGGTTTTTTCGGGCTGGGCCCACTTCGGCGAACCCTGGTATATATATAGAGAGATTTTTTTTTTTTTTTTACTTTGTATTAACAATGCTAAAGGTTTAAATCCAAATATATAACTAATCAACTTATATAGAGTTAGAATACAATCATTGATTTTCCAAAACAAATAATATCGTGAATGGTTTAGCTGTTAAATCTCTCCCCACTGTTTTTTTTTTTTTTTTTTTTTTTTTTTTAAAGAAAACTATCTTTTTGCTAAATTGAACTTAGCTTCAGAAATATATCTCGAAAAAGGTAACCTAAAAGTGCAGTATAATAGTACAAAACATTTTGAGTCAAAAAAGAAACTGCTTTTCATTTTGAATTTTTAAAATCTTAAAAAAATCATTTTTGAAAGACACTTTGAACAACTTCAATTACAACTTTCAGATGCTTCAACGTCCACCATTCATTTTGTCTCTTTTGCGCAGTAATTCTAGAACAAATTCCATAGATTTGAGTAGGCAAAAAGTCAGATTACTAAATTTTTCAAGAGGCGAGAAATAACTCGCTCATGTGTGATTTGATTAACATTTTCAACAATAACACACCAAAAACAATGAAACTAACCTTAAATACATAAAAAGGGAAAAGCAATTAGATACATGGTAAGGAAACTGAAACAACATACAAAATGAATAATGGCACTTACTTTTTGTCAGAGTTCTTTATTTGTAGAGATTTCAGCATTTCTTTACCGTTCAAATCACAGCGGCTTTGATTCGAATTGGCGCCATTGCTTCGTCTTATCGTCTTCCTTTCCTTCTTGTTTACAATTTCTGAGAGATGCGCAAATCCATGCGCGTATAAAACAGGTTTTTCACAAGCATCGGCTCCGAGCAGTGAGATAGCGTTGTTGGTCAGTCAACGCGTGGCGAAAGGAAGGGGGGGCGACGGTCGCCTCGGGCGCGGAAATTTATGGGGCGCCAAATTTATACTACAAACGTCATTTTGGCCTATTATAAAAAAAATGTTGGGGGAGGGGGGGTACCAAATTCTAGCTTTGCCCCGGGCGCAATTTTCTCTTCTCACATCCCTGCAAGCAGTGTTGAATTCAGACACTTTTCTCCGAAAGGGACTTCTGTGGCTCCGGGAGGGAGACCATTATAGAGTTCCGGGAAGAGGGATTGCAATTTTGACCATTGAAAACCCAAAATCTCAAATTTTCCGGGGGAGGGGCATTTCATTCTCCGGGGGGGGATGTCCCCAAGGGCCACCCCCTGGATTCAACACTGCCGGTATAAACGTTGAAAGTGTGGTCCGACGGAATTTTTACAAAACATAAATTGTTTACGCCTATATGGTTATTAATAAATAATTGTCATACGAGGAGGGGGGGGGGGATTCTGGCAAAAAAAAATAATTTTGCACGCGATCATTTTTTAAAATAGTTTTTTATATGTATGTAGTTGACTAATCTAATATCGTTAATCTATATTCCATGGCTTAGACACTTAAAAATCTGAAGAATGCTAAATACTAAAATTATCTAAGACGGATCGCACAGTCTGTGTTGAATAAAGGTGGTGGCCCAGAGCAACGATATGTCCCCCCCCCCCCAAAAAAAAGAGATTTTCTGTTTTTAATGGTAAAAAAGTGCAATCACCCTCCCCTCCCCCCGGAACCACAAAAATCCCTCCGGGGAAAAATGTCCCCCCACCCTTCTCGAAAAAAAAAGTTTCGGAATTTTAAATTTTTTTACTTTTTTGAAAGTTTAATCACCCTTCACAGAAATTAAGGAATCCTTTCCGGAGAGAAATATTTGAATTCAACTGAACGCGCTGTTTACTACGATGCGTTTTCATGTGTTCTATTATACGTTATGTGTTGTACTTGCGGTTAATGCTTTGGGAAAGTACAGCGGAAACGCATTTTGTTACACAATCTCAAACACATGGGAATGGATTAAACACATTGGAAACACATCTTGACACGTATGGCGTTTTAAAATGCGTTGCATAGTGAGTAGAATGTGTTTTGAGGATTTGCAGTGTATTTCAGAATATCAGAAAATATTACTACAACAAATTATACAGTATTTTTCTGTTTTAATTTTTTTTATGAAACTGAAAATCCTAGTGAAAATAAAATTTACTAGTTGTAAAATATAAAAAGTTACAAGTCAATTTTCAGGAGAATTTCAAAAGGAAATTTCACAAATAAGAGAAGAAGATCCATGATATACAACACTAAACATAATAATTCTTACATTTACATTAATATTTCTTTCTTTGTTTATCTAAGAGTGCCCTAAAAAGAAAGGCAGATTTCCCTTGAAATGTCTTTTTAAGTGACAAATTCCATAACTTACAAAATAAATTATAAGCAGAAAGTGAAAGGTATAGTAAACTATATACATTATCTGAATACAGGTAAGAAAGAGTTATTCGTTTCCATGGACTCGGACTTTTCTTCAAACTAAAAATGCAAGATTTTTTTTTTTTTTCATACTCAGATTTAGCAAGTGCAGTATAATATCAGAAAATATCATACCACAATAAATTATACAGAATTTTTCTGTTTTAATTTTGTTATGGAAGTGAAAATCATAGTGAAAATAAAAGTCATTAGATGTAAAATATAAAGAGTTATAAATCAATTTTCAGAAGAACTTCAAAAGACAATTGAAAAAAATTGAAAAAAAAAAAATCCATGATATACAACTCTAAACTTTTTTTTTTTTTTTTTTTTTTTGCATTAGATGAAATTAATATTTCTTTCTTTTTATCTAAAAGTGTCCTACATGAAAGGCAGATTTCACTTGAAATGCCATCTTTCTTCCTTTTCTTTTCTTTTCTTTTTTTTTAAGTTACCATATATATATATATATATATATATATATATATATATATATATATGTGTGTGTGTGTGTGTGTGTGTATTATGAAAAATTGCATAACTTACAACATAAATTACAAGTAGAAAATGAGAGATACAGTAAGCTATATATACTGTCTGTATACATCATAGAAAGAGTTTCTAATTTCCATGGAATCAGACTTTCTTCTTCAAGCCAAAGGTTGGTTGTTTGGTTGTGTTTATCATGGCCAATTATCAACACGAGAGATCTGGGCCGAAAGGGAGGGGGTTATTACCTTCCGTAGGGTGGTTTCATAAAGCCTGGGCATAAGCATTTATGGTAGTCTAACCCGTATTTAAGAAAGGAAATCCATCGTTCGAAGAAAACCACAGAAAACTTTGAACTTTCAGGTAGACGGGCGGGATTGGTTTTGAACCCAGCACCTCACGTCTAGCAATTTCGAGGGCAGAATTACTCGACCACTGGTGTTACCTTCCGAACTAAAGAAAGAAGATCAATTTTGTAAATACCCAGTTTTATCAATTGCAGTATAACGTTAGAAAATATTATACTACAATATATTACATATGTTTTTTCAATTTCAATTTTTTATGGAATTGAAAATAAAAGTTAGAATAAAACTCACTATATTTAAAATATAGGTAGTTATAAGTCCATTTGCAGAAGAATTTCAAAAGAAAATTGTAAAAATTAGAGAAATAATAAATGATAACAACTCTAAGCATCATAATATTTTCATTACATGACATTAATATTTCCTTATCTAAGAATTCCTTAAACAGTAACCAGATTTTCCTTAAAGTTCCATCTCTCCCCAACTTTTTTTTTTCTTTTTTTAATATTTTGATAATTTGCAATAGGATTTACATGTAGAAAGTGTGAGGATCATTAAACTGTATATATTTTATGAATACAGTTTAGAAAGAGTTATACGTTTCCATAGAATCAAACTTTCTTCCTCAAACTAAATAAAGCTGATTAAAAAGAACAATGCACAGCTTTATTAAGTATAGTATAATATCAGAAAACATTGTGCTACAGCAAATTATATAGAATTTTTCTGTTTCAATATTGTTATGGAATGGAAAATCATAGTGGAAATAAAATTCACTAGATGTAATTTTTTTTTTTATTTAGAATTGTTATGATGGATTTTTTCTCTCTAATTAAAAAAAATAAATAAATAAATAAATAAATAAATAAAAATAAATAAAAAATAAAAAAAAAGAGAAATACATCCATGATAATAACTCTAAACATAATATTTTTTTACATTACGTGGCAGGGCTGGCTAGCAAGATTTTATACCCAGGGCACTTTCAATTTTTCGTGCCCCCTTAGTCTGGTTTATTGACTGATACTAGTCCAAGATACATGTCAGACACTTATCCGAAAAGTGTGAACTCAAAAAATGATTGGTTTTGTTTGGTTTATTTTTGTCGTCCGATTATCTACACTAGGGATATAGGACCAGGGGGGAGTGCCCTTCGTGGGGGTCTTTCTAAGGGAACCTAACCCGTATTTAAGCAAGGTTCGAAGAAAACCACGAAAACTCCGAACGGTTAGGCCGACAGCCGCGATTGGGTTCGAACCCAGCACCTGCCGTCAACCAGTTCAGAGGTCTAAACCTCTCGGCCACTGGTGGGGCCCTCAAAAAATTTTCCTGATAATAGAAAAATGGTTCCAGGAATAAAAAAAAATAAAATATTTATTTCTATATTATTAGCTGAATTGTACTTTTAACCGTATATTGAGATATTAATAATGTGGAATGACAAAAAATATATATCAAATATAACAATTTTTGACAATTATGATTTTTTTAAATGTAAATTAATATAAAATCATCTAAAATTGTGCCCTCAGAAATTTCATGTCCAGGGCACAAGCCTTGGATGCCCGTGCGATAGTCAGGGCTTGATTACGTGACATTAATATTTCTTTCTTTTTTATTTTAAAATGCCCTAAAAGTAAGCAAATTTCCTTTAAAGTTTTTTTAATGACACATATATATTATTATTATTATTATTATTATTATTTTATTATTTTTAAAAATTCAGTGATTTACAATATAAATTACAAGTAGAAAATGAGAGGTACAATAAGCTATATGAAAATATCTGCATACAACATATAAAAAGTTTATCATTTCCAAGGAATCACACTTTCTACTACAAACCAAAGATTGGTAGTTTGGTTGTGTTTATGACGGTCAATTATGAACACGAGGGATAAGTGCTCTTAGAATGGAATGCCCCCCTTAAGAGGCTTTTTAAGAAAACCTAACCCGTATTTAAACGAGGAAATCCAAGTTTCGAAGAAAACCACGAAAAACTCCGAACAATTTGGTAGATGGGCGCGATTGGGTTTGAACCCAGCACCTCCTGTCTAATAGTTTCGAGGGAGATCTTCTTAGCCATTGGTGGGCCTTTCAAGCTAATAAACTATAGCAATTTGTTTTAATTTTTTAAAACATTGGCTTGTTTTTAGCTTATATCACACAGGGTTTTGTACAAATTTAACACCAATTTTTGTAAAATTGGCAAAATGTAGTAGAAATAATGTAGTGCAATTGAAATATAAATATATTAAATATTTTATAAAATATGAGTAGTACTATAAAGTATTTTATTTTATCTGCGTACGTGCGAATGGTTACAACAATCTTTTTACATGATTTAATATTTAACTCTATAAAGCAACTCACAAAAAAAAAAAAAAAAAAAAAAAAAAAAAAAAAAACAGCCAAATATTAGGAAAATTCAGAAAGATATCGGTGATAGAAGTGAGCTGATTTTTAGTTTTCTCTAAAAGCTGGTGAAGGATAATGGTTTTTCCACAAATTGTAAATTTTAATTAGCCGAATTTTAAGAAAAACTTAGTGTTTATTGACTATCAAGATTGTGTATGATGAGAAGATTTGGGACAAATCTCAGATTTTGATAATTCTTTTTATTATGCAACAGGTTCGCTCTAGTAGCTATCCAAGAAGAACTAAAGCATTAATAAAAATTAAAAAATATATATATTAAAATTGAAATTGAAAATTTATGGAAAATTACTTATCATTCAGCTGCTTTTAGATTCAATAAAAAATCAAATCATTCCTATCGCCAACACCTTTATGAAATTTCACGATATTTAACTTGTTTT
The DNA here is from genome assembly GCA_964019185.1 of Maratus speculifer. NCBI lineage: Eukaryota > Metazoa > Arthropoda > Arachnida > Araneae > Salticidae > Maratus > Maratus speculifer. Next base: position 172,848,308 of record OZ025297.1, on the reverse strand, counting down.
TTTTTTTTATGAATTGAACCATAGAGTTGACTATTAAATTATCTTAAAAGAGCGTTGTTATCGTTTGCACATGCACAGACAAAAATTATTTTATACAACTACTCATATTTCATAAAATGTTTAATTTATTTATATTACTATTGCCTATGTTTTTTCAACTACATTTTGCCAGTTTTTCTGAAACTGTCGTTAAATTTGGTTGAAAACCATGTATAATAAGCTAAAAAACATGCCAGTTTTTTTGCACTTAAAAAAATGCTATATTTCCCTGATTATACTCTCTATTTATGCAAAAATCAGTAGAAATGTTGTACAATATCCATATATTTCTACTCTGCATCGATAGATCGTTTCGTATAATTTAATGTACAGAGGGATCCCAAATATTATAGTTTTTCTATTTTTTTTCCCTATCGGCTTCCTAAGTTTCCTTTTTATGAAATGGGCATTCATAAATAAAATGGGCATTCATTCTTTTTTCTGCGAATCAAGTGTGGAGCTGGAGAAAAAGTATGAATTTAAAAGTACATTTTTTCCTCTATACGATGTGTAAAAATTTAAAATGTGCGATATTTAGAAGTGTAATTGCAATAATCGAAAATTGCAAAACCGAATTTGCATGGAAACGCATTTTAATTTCTTTTCTTTTCTTTCTTTCTTTCTTTCTTTTCTTTCTTTCTTCTTTTTTTTTTTTTTTTTTTTTTTTTTTTTTTTTCTATTTCAAGAGAAAATGGAGTGATTCTGTTGCCACAATCTCAAAAATGTTACTCGAAACTATAAAAAAAAAATTAATATCTCAAAAATAAATTGAGATAGAGTTTTAAAACAAATTGCACTTAAAAGTACATTTTTCTTTCTATACAAAAGTATAAAAATTTAAAATGTGCGATGGTTAAAAGTGAAAAAATTTGTTGTAGTGAACATTGCAAAACCGAAATTGCATGGGAAAGTGTTGGCATTGGCAAAATGACGTATACGTTACGCACAGATATGTATCGCTTTTATAATATAGATACATATTTATGAAATTTATGGTATTTTTATTTAGAAACAAAGAGATTGTATAGTATTTTTTATTTTTCCGTAAAGGCAAGACACTGTGAAAGGAGCTGTAAAAGTTAGCTTTTTAAACAAAATTTACCAATGAAGGGAAAAAAAGACATTAATTATATTAATTTATATGAAATTCAGACTTTTGAACCATTCTGAGTTAGAGTAACAATCCTACTACCATAAAAATATGATTCTTCAAATTAAACGAGTGAGCCGCAGAAGTTTTGAAGAAATTAAACACTTTCTAATTTTTTAGACTTTATTATTATTATTAATTATACCTTTTGCTTTTACTTTTAATTTAATTATATTATTATTTATTATATTTTTTAACAATTGTTTCGCCATGAAAGTTTTTAATAATTAAATCATTATTTTTTTGCTTTCCCTTGTTTTATTCGAGAATAATAGGTATATAAATAATAATAATAATAATAAATTTTGTGGTTGCAACCTTCTAGCAAAAAAAAAAAAAAAAAAAAAAAAAAAAAAAAAAGAAGAAGAAGAAGGGAGCTACTTTATTTGATAAAAATCGCTAAAAATTAAATATTTTAAATGAGTTTATTTATTTTAATTTATTTATTTGTATTGTTATTAAATTTCTAAAAAAAGCCTTGCAGCAATTTTCATGAAATTTAAATTCAATCCTTGACTAATTGCAGAGAATAATCTTTCAATGAAACAAAAAAAAAAAAAAAAGGCACATGAATCAGTCGGATAGTTTCGAAATAATTGATAAGCGTACAAAACCACAACAACAACAAACAAGTTGGAAATTGCACGTGAAGCGTAGCAAACGAGGTGCGTTCGTACGATAACGAAGTTTTAAAAATATTACTCTCATATATCAATCTCATAAAATTATAAATAGTGAATTACAACTAAAACGCTCATCAAACAATGTTCTCCCTATACCATTATGTAATGGAATACTTTTGTGTGGCCTTGTAAATCAATAACAAATGTTCTTTGCACCACAGATTATGTAAAATGTATATTATAATATGTACTTTATAGTTGCATATAAATTTTATTAAATTCGAATGAGTGCAACACCATTAAAATGCATTTGAAACATTTTCCCCCATTGGCCGTAATGTAACGGAATACCTTTGATTGTCCCTGTAATTGATCTATGCATCCGATTTTCATAAAATTTGAAATAATTCGACAAAATTATGTAATAACTATGTATTTTAAATTTCAAACGTATAAAATACATTTGAAACTTTTTCTCCATTGACTATAATGTAATTGAATACTTTTGATTGGCCCTCTAATTGATCTATGCACCCGATTATCAAAAAATTTTAAATAACTCGACAAAATTATGTAATAACTATGTATTTTAAATTTCAAACGATTAAAATGTATTTGAAACTTTTCTCCCTATTGACCGTAATGTAACGGAATATTTTTGATTGCCCCTGTAATTGATCTATGCATCCGATTTTCATAAAATTTGAAATGACTCGACAAAATTATGTAATAATTATGTGTTTTAAATTTCAAACGATTCGGTTGGGTAGTTTTTGCGTTGTTATATGCGGACGGACAGACAGACAGACAGACGGACAGACAGACAGACAGACGGACAGACAGACAGACGGACTGAGCGACAACAATAGGTGCTACGTATTTACATAATTACGAACGCACCTAAAAAGTGCTAAATTGAGAACTTCTTCCTTTTCTTTTTGGTGTCAGATGAAAAATAACTGAGAAATTATTAATGCAATCTATATTATGGGTTGCATACATAAAAATTATTTCATTTGAATTTGACGATGAATACGTTATTTAGAAATAATGAATAATACTAGAATTCGACGATTTTCTGAAGCAGATAATGCATAATTCCATTCTCATTTATGTAAAAGGTATTGTTGCGCATGACTATTTAGTAGGCTGTGATCATAAAATCAAGCTGGTTTCTAATGTGAAACTTTCTGAATAATTCTTAACGTGTGGCATCAAATTGTCAGACCTGACAGGATAGGATTTTGATAGAATTGGGAATTGAATTCAGTTTTTCCATTTTATTTTTGTTATAAATAAATTACTTATTGACATTACCGCAACAAAAATACAACCAGCAAATTTCCACCTTTCCCTAAATTTCGCAATCGGAAATTTTGTTCAAAACGCCAAATTTTACATTATTTTCTGAAAAGCTTTTGCCTTTATTAAATAAATTAAAAACGCCATTCAGTTATGTAATTTTTTAATAAGAATTTCACGTCTCGTTCATATGTTTCATATGTTAACAATTTCGTATGTTTTTGAATAATAAAAATGAATTCAGAAAAGCTTCAAAAACTAACTCCTTTGGGCTTGAGAACAATCATAAGTTCCGTAAATATAATAATAATTATAAACATTTGATTTTTTTTTTCAATTCAGTGCGTAAAATTACGCAAGTAATTTCTAATATTTAGTGCATTAGTAAGAAAAAAAATAATAATGCTTCATTTTACATTCTAATAGCAAAAGTGTAGTCAAAATTAGCAACACTAAATCTCTAAAACTACTTCCTGAATATAATCCATTCATTATTATGTCTCACAAGCAAGAACTATCTAAGAATCTTGCAGCAACTGGGGTAAAAACAGCTTTACGTCGTCTGCGTAAACAATGTTTATTTTTTTGCCAAGTTCTTTTCCCGGCATTTCCCTAGGATAATTAACATCCTCCCTACAGAATTTCCCTTGCTCGATACTCAGTCGGACCCCTATTGAGCGAAAGGACCTTAATGATTTCTTCTTCCGCCTGTTGGAGGGGTGGAAGTTTTCGGGATAACGATAATCCCAACCCCGTATTCTTCAACATTTATTTTCTTGGGACTACGGTAATCCCCCCGTCTAATTTAAAGTTTTAAACTGCTTTAAGCTTGCCCTTGTATAAAATTCCCCCCCGAAATTTACATTTCTTGTTTAAAATTAAAAAATATCATTATTTTTGTATAAAAAAATAACTCTTAGTTGAAAATCAATGTATAAGTTGATACTAACATACAAAAATATCACTGAAGAAAAAAAAACGAAATGAAAGACTTATTTTACGAAACTGGGGAAACAGTTTGTATAAATTTGGACACGTTACACATGGAAACTGACTTCAAAATATAAACTTTTAAACAACCAGGTTTAAAATTCAGGCACAAGAAATCGGAAATTATACATATACAGGGCTCCCAAATGGTTCGCCAACGGAACATCAGAATTTTCTTTAAAATTTTTTCCTATTAGATTTTTTTTTTTGCAAATTGCCAAGAATCTAACTTTGGAAATCAATTCTTCCGCAAATACTGTGGAAACATATCATGAAATTTTCTGCTAAAAAATATCGATGCTCTGTTCGCGGACCATTTGGGAGCCCTGCATATATAATCTACGAAATACCGTAATTTACGACGTATGATCTGCAAATAAAACAAGAACTTTTCGACGCATAACGTTTTAAAAAATATATATAACTTATTAGATCGTCTGAAATATATGGCCTTAACCCCCTGACTGCCCGGTAAAGGGTGAAATTGTAATGTTGTTTTCTCTGTAATTTATTAAAAATATTAAAAAAAGATGTTTTATCCAACCTGATACAAAATTTGTTATTATGTAGAAGTGTATAATATTTGAGAGTATTAATCCTAACTTAATTTTTCGAAACTGGGTTTTATTTATAGAATTATATTAATTTAAATATTGCTTATGCTGCAGTGAAACCTGCAGGTTACTGTGCAAAAAAATCATCCAGCGGCAGTCAGGAGGTTAATCACAATATAAGATTTATGGGTCGAAAATCAATTGTTTGATCCGAGGATTATATACCGGAAATTACGGTAAAATTTTTCTCTTTTTTAAAATACACTTCTTTAGTCTATGTTTAACAATAGGATGATAGTTTTTAAAAAAAAACTTAAATTTCCTTAAAAAGCTTTTTTTTCCCTTTTATATTTGATTTTACCAATTCTAAAGATCCGTGGTCATTTCTTAATTGAGTGCACTCATATTCAAGTGATATTCCTCGTCTGGGAAAGGAAATAAAATATACTTTTATTAGAATTGATCTTTCAAAATAAAAGGTTTAAGCCAGAGACGGGGGATTTAGCATATTTGCTATAATTTCCTGTCCGAGTAATCAAAGTGTTCTGAGAAAACGGGAGCCAGTGCAGAATACTGTTTCACTTTGTACGTGACTTACATTAAATAAAATCCCATGCAACTTTTTTTTTCTTTTTTTTATTTATTAATCCTTAAGGAATAGTGCCTTTGTTTGTTTTAAGGTTTTAAACTTCATTCAGCACGCACTTCTATAAATAGTTGAAAACACTTTGTCTAAATGTGTACATCATAAATATGGAAAACGACTTCAACAATTGAAACAATTGACAATCAGCATTAAAATTCAGACAATATAAATCCGAAATATACCTACATAATCTACGAAATATTATTTTTTTTCTTTTTGAAATATATTTTTTAATTCTTTTTTAACAATGTAATGGTAGCCTTAAAAAATAACAGTATAAATTTCATAAAAATACTGTTTTCATTTCAACATATTCAAAGATGTGTGGCCATTTTCTAAAAGCGTACATTACTATTCAAGTGATATTCTTCACCTTGGAATGGATAAGAGGTATTATTTTATTAGAATTCATTTTTTGAATAAAAGGTTTAAGCCAGAGACGGGGATTTTTCATATTTTCTCCATTTTTCGGTCCGAATAATCAATGTGTTTTAAATAAATGGGAATCAATCCGCAATTCTGTTTCAATTATACATGACTTGCGTTAAATAAGACATTTTTTCTTTGGTAATTATCGATCCTTAAGACTGAGTGCTTCATCTAATTTAAAGTGTTAAACTACTTTAAGCTTGCCCTTGTATCAAGTTCCCGCGAAATTTACATTTCTGATTTGAAATTTCAAAATTATCTTTGTTATTATTAAAGATTTTTTCCCTTTTTTTAAATACATTTCTTTAGTTTTTTTTAATAAAAAATTGGTTGTTAAAAACTTATATTTCATTAAAAAAAAAAAAAAAAAAAAAAAAAAAATTATTTTACCGTTTCTGAAGATTTGAGGCCATTTCCTTAAAAGTTGCATTGTCATTCAAGTGATATAATTTGTCTGAAAAAGGAAAAGAGGTATTCTTTTATTAGAATTGAGCTTTCTATATAAAAGGTTTAAGCCAGAGAAGGGGATTTTTCATGTTTTCTAAAATTTCCTGTCCGAGCAGTTAAATTGTTTTAAGTAAACTTGAGTTGATCTAGAATACTGTTTCGCTTTGTGCGTGACTTTCGTTAAATAAAATTCCATGCAGCCTATTTTCTTTTGTATTTATTGATCCTTAAGAATGAGTGCTTCTAACTTAAAGTTTTAAACTGCTTTAAGCTTGCCCTTTTATAAAGTGCCCACGAAATTTGCATTTCTGATTTGAAATTTAAAAATGATCTTTGTTATTATCAAAGATATTTTTTCAGTTTTATAAAAATACATTTCTTTAGTTTTTTTATATAAAAAATTGGTTGTCTTAAGAAAAACATCCTTATAATTCATTAAAAAAAACATTTTTATTTTACCATTTCTAAAGATTCGAGGCCATTTCCTGAAGGAGTGCATTGTCATCCAAGGGATATTTTTCATCTAGGAAAGGAAAAGACGTATTATTTTATTAGAATTGAGCTTTCTAAATAAAGGTTAAAGCTAGAGATGGGGATTTTTCAAATTTTCTCAAATTTCCTGTCCAAGTAATCAAAATTATTTAAATAAACGGGAGTTTCCAGAATACTGTTTCAATATGTACATGACTTGCGTTAAATAAAATCCTATGCAGCATATTTCCTTTTGTATTTACTGATCTCAAGAAAGAATAAGTTATTCTAATTTCAAGATTTTAAATTCTTTAAACTTGCCCTTGTATAAAATGTCCGCGAAATTTTCATTTCTGATTTCAAATTTAAAAATTATCTTTGTTATTATTGAAGATTTTTTTCCCTTTTTGTAAATAAATTTCTTTAGCTTTTTAAATAAAAGATTGGCTGTCTTCATATATAAAAAAAAACCTTTATTTCATTCAAACGAACTATTTTTATTTTACCATTTCTAAAGATCCGTGGCCATTTCCTGAATAAGTGCATTGCCATTCAAGTGATATTCTTCGTCTAGGGAAGCATAAGTGGCATTGTTTTGTTAGAATTGATCTTTCTAAATAAAAGGTTTAAGCCAGAGAAGGGGATTTTTCATATTTTCCCAATTTCTTATCCGAGTAGTTAAAGTGTTTTAAGTAAACTGGGGTCAATCTATAATACTGTTTCGCTTTGTACGTGACTTGTGTTAAATAAAATCCCATGCAGCCTATTTTCATTTTTATTTATTGATTCTTAAGAAAAAGTTCATTAATCTAATTTAAAGTTTTAAACTGCCCTTGTACAAAGTGCCCGCGAACTTTGCATTTTTGATTTGAAATATAAAAATTATCTTTGCTATTATTAAAGATACTTTTTCTTTTTTTTTTTTTTTTTTTTTGAAATCATTTTTTTAGTTTTTCTTAAATAAAAAAATGTTGTCTTTAAAAACTACCTTATATTTAATAAAAAAAGAACTATTTTTGTTTTACAATTCGTGGTCATTTTCTAAAATAGTGCATTGTCATTTAAGTAATATTTTTCGTCTGCGAAAGGAAAAGTGACATTCTTTTTTTAGAATTGAGCTTTATAAATAAAATGTTTAAGCCAGAGATGGGGATTTTTTATATTTTCTACAATTGCCTGTCGGAGTAATCAAAGTGTTTTGTTTATTAATGAAAGTGCTTTACAGGAGTCAATCCAGAATACTGTTTCATTTTGTACGTGACTTACGTTAAGTAAGATCCCATGCAGGATTTTTTCTTTTGTATTTATTGATCTTTAAGAAAGAATGCGTCGAATGCGAAAAGTTTTAAACAGCTTCAGGCTTGCTCTTGTATAAAGTGCCCACGAAATTTTCATTTCTCATTTCAATTTTCAAAATTATCTATGTCATTATTAAAGAATTTTTTCCCTTTTTTTAAATACATAATTGTTTGTATATATAAAAAATTGATAGTCTTTTTAAAAAAAGTTATATTTTATTAAAAAAACTGTTTATATTTTACTATTTCTAAATATTTAAAGTTTTAAACTGTTTTATGCTTGTACTTGTATAAAATGCCCACAAAATTTACATTTTGGTTTGAAAATTTGAAAATCATTTAATTTTCTTTGTTACTATTAAATATTTTTTCCCACTTTTGATATATATTTCTTTAGTTTTTCTTTAATGAAAAAAAATGGTAGTTTATAAAAAAATATTGCATTTCATTAAAAAAATGTTTTAATTTTACCATTTCTAAATATCCGTTGTCATTTCCTAAAAGATTGCATTGTCATTTATGTGATCTTCTTCGTCTGGAAAAGGATAAGATGTATTTTTTATTCGAATTGTGCTTTCTAAATAAAAGGTTTAAGCCAGAGACGGAGATTTTTCATATTTTCTCCAATTTCCTGTCAAATTTTCAATCTAAATTCGCACAAGTTAAACATGGAAAACGACTCCAAAAATTTAAACCTTTATACAATCAGCTTTAAAATGCAAACAAAAGAAATCCGAAATTATAGTCATATAATCTATGAAATACCGTAATTTCCGGCGTGTAATCCGCAAATCAAACAATAATTTTTCGACACAGAAAGATTCAAAAAGAAATATAACATATTAGATCACTGTAAATATTTGCCTGCAATCACTAAATAGATTTCCGGGCAGAAAAACATTTGTTTGATCTACGGATTACAATCCGGAAATTGCGATATTATTTTTTCCTTTTTGAAATACATTACGTTAGGCTCTATTCAACAATAGGATGGTAGTTTTAAAAAAAGATAACAACCTTAAATTTCATTAAAAAGCTTTTTTTATTTTTTATTTTACCACTTCTAATGATCTGTGGTCAATTCCTAAACGAGTGCATTGTCATCCAAGTGATATTTTTCGTCTATTAAAGGATAAGAAGAATTCTTTTATAAGAATCGAGCTTTCTAAATAAAAGATTTAAGCCAGAGACGGGAGTTTTCATATTTTCTGCAATTTCCTGTCCGAGTAATCAAAGTGCTTTAAGTAAACAGGAATCTATCCAGAATACTGTTTCACTTTGCACGTGACTTGCGTTAAATAAAATCCAATTCAGCATATTTTCTTTTGTATTTATTGATCCTTAAGTAACACTGCGTTCATATAATTTAAAGTTTTAAACTGCTTTAAGCTTCTCCTTGTATAAACTTACTGTGAAATTTACATTTCTGATTTGAAATTCAAAAAAAAAAAAAAAAAAAAACCTTATTATATAAAAAAAAAGCTATTAGTTGAAAATTAATTTGTAAGTTGAGGTTAATCTTCAAAAATGTCACTGAAGAGCAAAAAACGAAATGAAAGGCTTATTTTACGAAACTGAGGGAACAGTTTGTATAAATTTACACACGTTAAACATGGAAAACGTCTTCAAAATATTTAAACTTTTAAACAATAATCTTTAAAATTTAGACAAAAAAAATCCGAAATTATGCCTATATAATCTAAAGAATACCGTATTTTTCGGCATATAAACCGCAATTCAAACAAGAATTTTTCTACGCAGAAAGTTTTAAAAAAGAAATAAAACTTATTAGATCACCATAAATATCTGCCTTCAGTCATTAAATAAGATTTATGGGTCGAAAATCAATTGTTTGATCCGCGGATTATACTCCGGAAATTTCGGTATTATTTTCCTCTTTTTTGAAATACATTATTTTACTCTTTGTTTAACAATAGGATGGTAGTCTTAAATTAATAACAACCTTATTTTCATTAAAAAGCTTTTTTTTTTTTTTTTTTTTTTTTTTTTTTTTTTTTTTTACTATTTCTAAAGATCTGTAGCCATTTCCTAAAAGAGGGCAGTGCCATTCGGGTGATATCCTTTGTCTGGGAAAGGATAACAGGAATTCTTTTATTAGAATTGGGCTTTCTAAATAAAAGGTTTAAGCCAGAGAAAGGGATTTTTCATATTTTCTCCAATTTCCTGTCCGAGTAATAAAAGTGTTTTAAGTAAACGGAAGTCAATCCAGAATCCTGTTTCCCTTTGTACGTGACTTGCTCTAAATTAAAATCCTCACAGTCTATTTTCTTTTGTATTTATTGATAGTTTAAAAGTAGTGCTTTCGTAAAATTTAAAGTTTTAAACTACTGCAAGCTAAACTACTTGCACTTGTATAAAGTTCCTGCAAAATTTACATTTCTTCTTTGAAATTTCAAAATTATTTTTGTTATTGTCAAAGAATTTTTTTCTCTTTTTCGAAAAACATTTTTTTATTAAAAAAAATTAGTCTGTAAATGAATATTCTTGTATTTTATTAACAAACTGTTTTTATTTTACTATTTCTAAAGACCCGTGGCCATTTCTTCAAAGAGTGCATTCTCATTCGATTGATTTACTTCGTCTTAAAAAAGAATAAGAGATATTCTTTTATTAGAACTAGGCTTTCTAAATAAAAGTTTTAAGCCAGAAACTGAAATTTTTCATATTTTCTCTAATTTTCTGTCCGGGTAATCAAAGTGTTTTAAGTAAACGGGAGTCAATCCAGTATGTGTTTCACTTCGTACGTGACTTGCGTTAAATACTATCCTATGCCGCCTATTTTCTTTTGAGTTTATTGATCCTTAATAAAGAGTTCATTCGTCTAATTTAAAGTTTGCAATGCTTTAAACTTGCAATTGCATGAATACTTGAAAAACACTGAAAAAGAGAAAAACTCTTTGTCTCTAAATGTGTACAACGAAAACATGGAAAACGATTTCGAATATTTAAACATTTAAACAATCAACTTTAAAATTCAGACATAGTAAATCCAAATTAAACATATATAATTCACAAAATCATTTTAAAATCTTTTTTGAAATACATTTATTTAGTCTTTTTTTAAACGATAGAATGGTAGTCTTAAAAAAAAAAAAAAAAAAAAAAAAAAAAAAAAACGGACATATCTTTAAAAGCAGTTTTATTTTAACATTTCTAAAGATCCATGGCCAGTTTCTAAAGGATATAAGAAAGATAGGAGGAATTTAAGAAGAAAGGATATACGAGGCATTCTTACTTTATCAGAATTGAGCTTTCTAAATAAAAGGTATAAGCCAGAGACGGAGATTTTTCATATTTTCTTCAATTTCCTGTTCGAGTAATCAAAGTGTTTTAAGTAAACGGGAGTCAATCCAGAATACTGTTTCATTTGTACGTGACTTGCGTTAAATAAAGTCCCATGCAGCATGTTTTCTTTTGTATTTATTGATCTTTAAGAAAGAGTTCCTTCGTCTAATTTAAAGTTTTGAAATATTTGACGCTTGCACTTGAAAATAGTTCCGGCGAACATTCCCATTTTTGATTTAATTTTAAAAATTAACTTTTATATTATTAAAAATTATATGGGTATTGGTCGAAAAGTAATGTATAAGTTGAGACTAATATTCAATAATATCAATAAAGCAATTCTAAACTTTACATTTCTTCTCTTTATTGAAATATGTGTTTTTAATTAAAATCAAAATCTAATCTTTAAATTTTTATTTTTTTTTCAAGATTTCTGTGCATTAATCTTAAACATAGATTTTGAGAACAAGAATCATAAAAATTGTCATAGTAAAAATCTGATGTAATTTTTGGATGATTAAGTATCACATTAAACTGATTTTATTTATTTTTCATTACATTCATGAATAGGTTATATATATATATATATATATATATATATGAGTCTAAAACTCTAGATTCCAAAATTTATTAAAATTCTTAATCCTCCTTAAAAAAAAAGCTACATGTTTCCTGACGGCTTGTTTCTTCAATAATCGTTGCCAGAAATTAATCTCAGGAAATGAAACATTTCAAGTTACTAAAAAAAAAAAAATGCTCTAAAAGTATTTGTCAGAAAATTGTCAGTCAAATTGTGTTTGAAAGACAATACTTGTATATAAATTTCAAATATAATAATTAATCCGTTTTTCAAATATTGGTTTTCAAAAATGGCCAAATTTCACAATGTAATACCACACTGTAAAAATAAATGGCCCAAATTGGGTTGTAAGATTTTTGGGTACTGTAATGATCTTAAATAAGTTAATCCAAAATGGATTAAAACAGGTCAGGTACTTAATAAATACAATAAACAATCAATATTTGTTAGATATAATATATATATTACCTAAGATATTTTGATTACTTGAATGTTATTAAGGATCGGCTGTTTTTTAAAACCATTTTAGGCTACAATGTGAACTTTCCAATTTGGAACACTTCTGTACCCAGAAATCTTATACCCAAACTTCTCCCTCCCATATCTCGAGGGTAATAAAATACTTTATCATACTTGATACAATACCAATAGAACCGATATCCATCAAAAGCATGTAAATCGACTTATTTCTCATCTGAAAATGACAGCAGACCATTATGAAGTCTAAGATATGTGAATTGTCGCCCTAGAAAATTGGTTATCTGCATGCATTTTTGTTCACTTCGCATGGTCTTGTCTCTTCTTGAAAATTAAGACTTTGGAATTATATATATAGTTTTTTGTAGCTTGATGTGTCACATGTGATAGTCCTGCTTGCATTCAAAAGTTTGAAATCCTAGCATATTTTTATTTATTTATTAATTTATTCAACTTTCGGATAAAGTTTCTTTCATAACGAGTTGCAGGCTCTTAGATCTTCATTTCTGTTTTTTGTACCGTGATGCTCTAGATTTCAAAGATAGTTTCATATTGTATTTTTACTAACATTAAGCAATTTAGTAGTCTCTCTGATTCTTTTGTCTTCTCTCTGATACTTTCATGCTACTGCTTGGTCTTTCTGAAAATTATTTAAAGTTATTCCATTAGGTATTCTAAAAAAATTCCATCGGAAGGTGATTTTTTTGACAAAATACAGTAGAAATAGAGTTACGCTTATTTAGCCTACCTATAGCTGAAGTGTCCAATTTATTTCATTTTCCACAGATGTCCCTTCACGTTTTTGCAGTGCCTGCTAGTTAATTGATTTCATAAATTAAATGTAATAGCAATTTATTATTTGTTTCACAGCAAAAGATAAGTGATGATACCCTTCAAAGAATCAGACAATAAATGTAAATCATAATTAAAATAAATAAATAAATAATTAAATCGATTTTTTTCTAATTTGTTTACGCAGTGTAATTTATACTACGATTATTAATACACAATATCATTTCAAATGTGAAAAATATAAAAAAATATTTAATAAAGTATACAGTGGTGCTGCAGATTATTGTTCCATGAATACAAAACTGACTTTAATTTCACATAAAGAAAATATAAAAATAACGCAAAAAGATAAAATTTACTATTAAAGTATATTGTATACAAGAATAAGAAACAGAGTTCAATAAGAATGTACTCAAGTGTAAAATCGCAATACCTGTTTAATTTCCACATCGGGATTTTTTGGTAGTTCGTACTTTAAAGTACCATAAACGCTCGTACAACTACTTAATATCATGCAGTACACCCATGAGTACACAACAAAGTTGCAACACTAAATGGCACAGAGTAGACTAACATTTGAAGGTATTCTGGAGGCAATGCACAACATTAATACTGAAATGCATTCCCAAATCCATAGGAGTTAGAATTATCGGAAATAGCTTCAGAAAAATACGTTGCAAGGTACTGCAGATATTTTCAATGATATTATTCTGTGGGTTTTAAGTAGCCAATAGAAATGTCTAAATTTAGAAGGAAGTTTCTGAAGCTACCGACTATCAATTCTCTATGCATAAACTGTCACATTATCATACTGGAATTGTCTAAGTCTGTTGGAACGCACTAATGACGTGAATGATTGTAGGTGATCGCATGGTATACTTATATAAGCGTTTAGTGTCAAGGGTGTCTGAAAACGTAAGGGTTCATACCATCGTAGGTACTAAACCAGTTAAAACAGTTCCTATTGACATGTAAGATCTATGAATTCATGAGATGTTTTAGTTATTGAATACCACACGCATGCATTTGCCCTATACAATTGAAAATAAGATTCGTTTCATTCGGCAATGTCTTTCCCGTCATAACCAGTTTAATATGCAGCTGTTGTCAGTTGTATAATAATGATCGTTGAGCAATCAATACGCTGATACTTTTTTACGCCTCAGCATTGAAATCCATAGTAAATTGAGGATGTGTTGCACGCATATTTACTTTCTGTAATCTTGTCTGCCGTCTTAGGTTCTTTTTACCGACCACACCACTGTTTGAGAATTGATGTTTTATCGTATGCAGAATATTCTTAATCATTATGTGAAATGGTCGTAATTGAAACTACATCGCTACTTCATATAAGCTATTTTTAATCTCTCGAGCACCGAAAATAACTTCAAAGTCATTAAATTAAAAAAATAACTTTGAGGTCATTTAAGTCATGATTGCTTCTTATTTCACAAGCAGAAATTCCCCTAACAGCTACTAATAAAGTTATTGTTTTAAATTGGAGCAAATGGTCGTAATTGAAACTACATCGCTACCTCATATAAGCTATTTTTAATCTCTCGAGCACGAAAAATAACTTCAAAGTCATTAAATAAAAAAAAAAAACTTTGATGTCATTTAATTCATAATTACTTGTTATTTCACAAGCAGAAATTCCTGTAATAACTACTAATAAAGTTATTGTTTTATATTGGCGCGACCGACCGTATCACAGTACGCTTATTAGTTGCAAACTATGTTATTGGTACTGATTTTTCTGCAGCTTAAGTGTGCATTTGAAAATCAAACTGAGATTCATTCATGAAATGCGTCCATATGTAATGCAGACTTAATGAACTCAAAATGCTAAATTCTTTTTTAATGGTTGGAAAACAAATTTCTCTCTGCCTAATGTAAAAATTACTTGGCGAACTTATCTGAAATTTTAGATTACTATATTTGACTATTTTTGAAAATGCTTTCAAATGCTAGAAAACGTTAAAAAATGAATATTGTAAAATTCATACTCTTTTATAAAAATATTAAAAAACACTTAAATAAACACTACAAAATCGTAGACTGTTTCAAGGAAGTTAATCATGAAGGTTAACGCATATTCAATTTTTACATAAATTTTCAATCACAACACGCATTCAATATTTATAGCGCGTAAGAAAATTTTACAATAGAAATTCTATTCCTAGAACAATTTTCTGAATCCTTAAAAAATCTCTACTAAACTAAAGATGTAATGGATTAGATAGAACTTTGCTACAGCATTTAAAGAGAAGATTTTTCACAAGTGCTATTCCGTCGAAAGTTACTTTTTCTTACCTTACTGAAATAACATCTTTGTAGTAATATTTGCTGCAAAGGATACTTTAAGAAAGTTTCAACATGCGTCAGTTTAAAAACAAATCTGAATAAAAACAAATTGCGTTATAATATTTTATTTTTATTCTTTAGACACATTTATTTTATTATTTTACATAGTGAAACAAATAATGTATTTACTTGTACAATAAAACATTCAATTCATAAAATATTCAATAAATGCAATATAGGGTAGATGTGTCAGTAATGAACCACCTTCCAGTAATTAGCCATCCCTAATAGCATGCATGGCCACAGTGACGTCACTGTGAGTATATCAATGCCACCACTCAGTGAACCACATTGTGACTGAGATGTGACTTTCTTAACAATCTTTAGAAATTTATAAATATCCTTCAAAAAATGTTATTTACTTTAAAAAACGTGTTTCTGGCAATATAAATATCTTCGCTTTTGTCACAGTTTCGTCACAATGTTAATGTTAAATTAGTCACAAATGAGACATTTTTCAGAAATATGTCACATTGTGACCATTCTGTGAAATGTCACAAAGAGCTCTAAAACGGCCATAACAATTTCACATTTTAGTCACTGTGACTTCACATCAACGTCACGTGACGTCACATCTACAGCCGATGGTCATAAAATCACAATGTGGCTTCACAACGACGTTGCAGTGACGTCACCATGATTGACGGGCAATCGCAGATTTTGTTTATAAAAATACTAGCAAAAGCCATGCTTTGTTTGGATTCGCGAAGCATTATTTTATAAAAAAGATATTTGAAAGTAACAATTTTTTTTTTTTTTTTTTTTTTTTTTTTGCATCTTTATTAAACAAAAACGTTATTTTATGTTTTGGCGCATTTTAATTTTTTATTTATGATGTAAGACTGGCATAATAAGATATTTTAGAAGCAAACTTTTACAAAATATTTTTAAATTTTCAACTAAAAGCTCTTTTAAAGTGTTTTTACAATTTCCAGTAGCCACTGGTGTTTTTTAAAGTTGTTTGAAATATGTATGTTTCCAATCTTTGTAATCAACATCCGATAATCTTTCATAGCTATTTTAGAATAAGAGAGCTTGAAGAAAGTTACTTCTTCAATATCTTATTTTCTGGAAAAACATTTGAAATCTGCTTTCGTTGATACTATGAATTTTTAACTGTAAAACATTTTATTTTAATTTCTTCGTTTTTATACATGTTAGCGTATGAGAATTTTTGATATTGTAGAATTTTTCGTGAGGAAAATTTCTATTGAATGCTTAATTTTGAAGGATTTTCACTCTCGAAAACGTTACTTACGTTTTTAAGCCAACTGGTGTCTATATATCCTCAATATTTACAACTGCTTCATCTATTGTTAAACCTTGGGATTTATGAATTGTAACAACAAAAGCTAACTGCGGAAGAAATTCTTTCCTTGAGCAATTTATGCTTCCATTTTTCCAGAATTTAATTATTGGGGGAATCGGTACGCACCAACTTTTATAAGTTAAATTACTGCAGTATTCAAATTTATCCATGATTATTCGCGATATCTGGTCTGGTGGCTTGGGCTTTTTTTTAATACGTGCAACGAAGTCTAAAGTCCCGTTCACTAAATCTTTTTCGGTCCACAAATAAGAACGTAACATTACTTTAGATCCAAATGATAAAGTAAGAAATGGTTAAAGTCTATTTGTCGTTTCTGTATCGGCCAACTTTGCTTTAGTACATTTATAAAGAGCTTGAATCGAGGCAACAACTTCACGCAGTTCTTTTAATTTTTCATTTATATAACAAATTTAACAATTAATTTTATTTGTTTAAATTATTTTGTTGCCAGTTTACAAAAAAAAAAAATCCATAATACAATTCTTTTAAAATGTTTAAGTGTCATCTGTGCAAACGATTTTGCGGAATAATAAAAACATGTTTTATTTATTAAATTAATCATGATTCTATCTATAATTACTTACTCCATGAATTATATTTTTTTTCTGAAAATATACGCGTTTCATTTTTTATTTATTTGCTAAAATGCGTCCGTATTGGAAATGCATGTAAAATAAATTAATTAAAATAATAATTTTTTGAACGTTTTACTGTAAAAAAATTATATTGTGCAAATCTACAGATCATAATTTATTTTTGTGTTTAATTTGAAGTTAAAATATTGAATAGTTTTTTTGTAAAGTGTACGACAAATTGTAATTTGAGTGGCCTAGTAGAGGATTCGCTTCGCTCATCCTAATAATAAATAAGCTTTTATTATTTTTTTCTTAGCTCCCCTTTGCACGCTTTACAATCTGGATTATTTTTATACATTTTTCATCAAAGCAATTAGGAAGCAGAAAATAAAGTTTCTCAGTTTTATTGTTTTTCATTAAAAATCTTAATGAAAATGCTAAGAGCTGACTTTACTAACTTAATTTATATCTTCTTTATTTTCTTGTAAAAATTGAATGTTTTTGTTTGAATAGTAATATAAAACTGTGAAGTTCATATACCAGTGGTCAATTACAAAATTTTATTTATTTTTAAGACTTTAAAAGGGGCGGTCCATTACTGGATTCCTCATTTCGTGATTTTCCAGTAATTGACCACCCAAGTGACCAATTCTAAAAGTGTAATTTCTGTAGAGATAAAATATTTTGATTTAACTGAAAAGCAAAATAATCAAATTTAATAAGTAAATTTTACCTACTGCAATTTAATAAAGGCAATTTCTTTATAAATAGTTGTTTTTAAGAAGACATCCGAAATTGGTACAAAAAACAAGCACAACATTTGACAAAATCTAGATGTGCCGTTACAAATAAGTTGTTTTAAGTTGGTTTAGAAATGTAGAATGATATTTGGAAGAAGTTATTACTAATATCTTCTTCCAAATTCTAAAGCATACAGAGAGAATTTTCAATGCCCTTAAAGCTGGTTTTCTTTTGTGCTCTTAAAACAGGAAAAATTTTGGGACGAAAATTAGTAAAAGATGTGTATTATGTAGTACCGAATAAGGAAAAAGAACAAATCACTGTTATGGGACGTTTTTCAGCAAATTGTGAGATTGTTCCATTCGTGATAATATATCTTTATAACCATCTCTCAAGGGAAATTGTGGAATCAATCTGTGCCAAACTGATGGGCTATATGATTATCTGAAAATAGTTGGATAGTGCAAGAACATTTATCATTATAAATGCATTCTAAAATTCCGTATTGAATAGTTTGGACTATCGGAAAGTGATGATAAAATTGAAGATTTGTTATATATATTTCATATTTGCACAGCACATCATTTAGATAATGATATGAAAATTGGATACTTTTTTTTCAATTTCCTTATTTTATCTAAACTTGATTTCAGTAAAAGATTGTCTTCTTATAAATCCTTTAAATTTAAATATTTTGTTTTATGTCTTTGCAATATAAATCCTTTAATGTAATAAACTTTCAATAATATCATTAATATATTGTTTTATATCCACATTATAAATCCTTTCTTATAATAAATTCATAAATTAAATTTAAATATGTTGTTTTATGTTTTTTCATTATAAATCCCTTAATGTAATAAATTTCTAACTTAAGTTTTAATATTTTGTTTTATTAGTATCCTCTCATTAAGTTCTGGACCAAAATACAATTGAAAAAAACAACTACTGTTATTTTTTGTCGGGTGGCCCATTACTGGAATGTAGGGTGTCCATTACTGGAACATAGGCGGAACATTACTGGGCTTTAGGGTGTTTGGACGTAATTCTGTTATTTAAAATTAATTTTTTGTTTGTATTGGGAAATGTAACTATGGGATTAGTTAAATATTGTTGAAAGATTAATATAATATGAAAAAAATTGAGTATAATAATTATACCTATTAATAAAAAATGATTCTTTAAAGAAATTCCTTAAGGGGGTCCATTACTGGCACATCTACCTTATATCTTTAAATTGTATTTAGATAAAATTTTGAATCTACTGTGTATGTTATTGGTAAATACAAGGTAAATAAATTTAAAAAAATAAAAGATTATGTCAGGTTCTGAGACTACACCTGCTACAGATTGGAATTTCCGTTATTTCTCTATCTTAATCTTTTGTGCATTGTATGACTGTGTACTAGAATTTCCAAGGTGACATTCCTTCTTTGTTGAAGGGAGAAGTGACAGGTAATCCTATGCAGGTGGTGTATGAGAAAGCGGAGATTGCTGTGAGGCGTGTTCATCCGTCAGTGAGGTATGTGGATGATGAGCAACATGTCACTAATCAAGAAAGGAATGGGGAATGTGCCCAATGAATGAGCTCCAAAGGGGGGTTTATTTTGGGGAAAGCAGTGATTTGAGAAGAGCAAGTCTTGTCTCAGATTAGTTCAGTTCGTACCTGGTGCTCGTACCTAAAGGTGTGTGTAGGACCGAGGTCCTGATAGAGTGTGCTCTGTGTTGTAGAGCGTAAGTAGTGCGTTTCTGGAGAGCAAGGGACACAAACGTCCTGGTGTTTAGTGCTCTGGGACGAGAAGTGCAGGCCGAGTATACCTGTGTTGGGAACCACGACTAACCCACATAAATGTGTTCCCTTTTATAGTGGTTTCATCTTGTGGGGCCTGCCGTACAGCAAATTTGCATCCGTCGTCCCGTGGCAATGGGTCACTGGTCTCGGCGCTCTCGTGGGCGTCGTCATCCTGGGGCTCGTCATGGCTCAATGGGTGCAAATCCCAGGTGTCCGACTCAACTCTGAAGATCTTCAGTGGGCAGGGGAGCTGTCGTAGTCGGCCGCTTCATCAGACTTGAAAACGTGGCTAGCCTCCGGGCTGGCTACTAGACCGTAGGCTTCAGAAGGTGAGGTGTGCGGATGGGGACCCGGAGTAGTAGCCGCATGCGGTTTGCGAATCCCGACCCCAGTCGATGCCCCTCGCTGGAGGAGCCGTATGGGCCTGACAGGGCCTGGAGACGGGATGTTGGTTATCCATCATACCTGTGTTTGGAGATTAGAGATTGATCTCCGATAAAGTGAATCTAACGTGCATTGAGTGTGAGGTGGGAGGTGTAATTTGAATAGTACACAGCCAACCTTTACTGTATTTAATTTAATGTTGAACCGGATCCCCTATATCCGAATTGTAATTGTATATAATTGTAAATAGCGTATTTAGTGTGTACATATATTCGAAATAAACTGTTAATTCAGTTAATCGACAGCGTCAGTGTTCATTTACACAATCCTCACAGTGGGTGGCCGATATCACCTAATAATATCGGCGGTGGCAGCTTCTTCAAAATTGTGCGGACTGAGAGGACAAATTGGTGGCAGCGGTGGGATAGAATCGCCTGAAACCAGTGACCAGCGAGCCGTGTTGCAGTGTGTTAGTGCCGGAGTACCCAGTGAAATTCTTGCGTGGTAATGCCGGATCGTCGAATGTGTGCTAAAGTGTCGTGCCGTATCGTCGAGTGTGTGCTAAAGTATCGCGCGGGATCATCGATTGTATGTTTAAGTGTCGTGCCGGATCGTCGAGTGTGTGCTAAAGTGTCGTGTGTATCTTTATTAGAAAGAATTGAACCTAGTGTTGTGCCATATTACCGCTACATCGTGGAACTACCTGTGAATAGAAGAGTACCCCAGCAGATAAAGTATAAAGTAAGGTGTTTTGCCCATTTCCTTCTGCTGACATCTCGAACCAAAATTTGTTGTTGTATAATTAATAGTAATTTCAGTAAATTGTCTAGATTATTTATGTGTTTTATCAATACTTCCTACCTAAAAAGTATTAATGACCATATTTGCTATTGTTTTAAGGAAAGGTCATAATAACTTGAGCTAGTATTGACTTTCTATATTCTTTTTTACTAATTGTGTTAATAGTAGTTGGAAGGAATAATTAAATTTACTGAAATTTAAGTTTGAAGAGGTAATAACAACATTTGCTTAGAATTTTAATTGCCCAGTAGTAATAGAAAAAAAAAGGCTCAAAAGAGGGCCATAGTGGAAAAAAAGGCTCAAAAGAGAGCCATAGTGAGGAAAAATAAAAGTGAAGATCTTGTGATCAAAATATTATATTTGTTTTAAGTGTGAGAACCAGTATTGAATTTGTAAATATTTTAGTGAGGATAATTGTAGAAATTTATATGTGCATGTTATACAATTCTTCTTTATGTGGATGCTTTTATTGACATCAATATTTTTATTCAATTTCAACGTATCGGTATTATTATGTAAATTGTATCTTATCATCTAAGTGTATAAATTGGAATCTATATTGCATAGTAGCCAAACCGAATTACTGTTTTACCTTTTGTTTTATTGGATATAAATTGTGTGATATCAATGGTTGAGAAAAGTTAGAGTATTCAGTAAGTTAATTAGAAATGAAATACATTGATTATCTGAAGGGTATTATTTTGTAAAATAAGTGGAGATATAACTGTACTAAGTTAAAAATTTAGGCAATATTAGTTTGGTAGGATTAAATATCATTGTACTGTAGGGTGGTAATAACAATCGGAGAAGGTATGGCTTTCTTATTGAAACTAAAAAAGGTGGATCTTCAGGTGATAGCTGAAGACCTAGGTGTTGAATTCACGGGAGGTGATACCAGGATTCAGCTTAAGAAAAAGATAATGGGCAGTGATGAGTATGACGAGGGGGTTATTACGGAAACATCTAACGCTATTGATACAGAACGACTAGAGTGTGAAAAATTAGAAAAACAGGAAAAATTAGAACGCGAAAAGTTAGAAAAACAGGAAAAGTTAGAAATTGAAAAATTAAGAATGGAACATGAATTAGAAATGGAAAGGCTAAGAGTTCAAGGATCAGCAAATAATTTTAATGGGTCTAGGGAACCTAATAATGAAAGTAATATAGAAAAATTGATCAAAAGTGTTAAAATTCTATCTATCAAAGTACAAGAAGGGACTGAGGGATGAAATTTATTTTTTAACAGCTTAGAAAGGGCATTCAAAACTAAAAATGTACCGGAAAACCAGCAGGCCGAAATTCTACCAAATATGTTAGGAGATAAGGCGGACAATTTCTTAATTTATACCACTACGGAGCAAATGGAGAATTTTGAGGTATTAAAGGAGCTAGTCCTAAGGGAACATGAGCCGACACCGAAGGCGTGTTTGGAAAATTTTAAGAAGGCTAAGAGAAACCAGAATAAAACTCATGTATTATTTGTATCACGTTTAATAGCGACATGGGAAAATTACTGTAAGATTAGAGGTGCTGACTCTTATGAAAAGGTCAACCAATTAATAGTTACTGATAAGTTAGTAAGTACGTTAGATGAGGATACTGCGTCATATATTGGGTTAACTCACCAAGGTAAATGGTTAGAAGCTTCTAAAATTGCTAGAGAATGTGACGATTATTTTGACCATAAAAATAAGTTTTACGCAGTGACGTATAAATGTTTTAAAGGTAAAGATAGGCATGTAAACAATGAGAAAATGAGACTGAGGGAGTATAGTAAAGTTAGTGGTAAATGGAGGCAAAACGGGAGTAATGAGACAAATTCTTTTTCGGATAGGAAAATAGATTTTAAGAAACCTAGTGATGCTTCAGCGCCTAAATGCTTTAAATGTGGTTTGAGAGGTTATTACCAACATTTTTGTAATAAAGTAGGTAATGAGGGAAATAATGGTAATAAAGGGCGAGATCCAAAAGCGGGTGTACATAAGATTGTGGTAAAAGAAAACAAAGAGTTACCTAATGGAGCTATTGTGGCGAGAATATCGGCAAAGGTCGAAGAGAGAACTAATGTTATTGGCGAGAAATTAAATAAACTTGAGAATATTGAAGTTAGTGTAAATGGGCAAAAAGTAAAGGGATTGGTTGATTCTAAATGTGAAATCAGTGTTGTTCATAAAGATTTGGTATTGGAAGAGAAATTAAAAGGAGCGGGTAGAATTTATTTACAAGGGTTATTCGGTGAAGCAGTTAAATCGCCGTTGGTTAAACTACCGTTAGCTATTCCGCAATTCGGACAGACTAATATAATTAATCAAGAAGTACGTTGCGCAGTGACTGATAATATTAATGAGCAAGTAATTTTACATCCCGAAGTGATTAATGAGTTGTCAGGTGTCAACCGCGAGGAGCCATTGCAAGAGTCCCAAGAATTAGAAAATTCGAAAAATATTATTGATGACTCGAGTGAAAAGGAAGGTATGAGTAATGATAATTGTAATGTTTACGCAGTAGAAGCGAGATCGCCAAATGTACAAAGTCAGAATCCAGAAAAAACGGACGCAGAGAAAAATAATAAAGCTATTGTTAGCAAATGAGATATATTTAAGAAATCCCAATAAGAATGTAAAGAATTAGAGAAAGCTTGGGAATTAGCTAAAACGGAAAAGGGGGATTATTATAGTGTAAATGACTTATTATATCATAAAGAGAAATTGTTAGGCGAAACTATAGCGCAGTTAGTAGTACCCAAAGTAAGAAGGGAAGAAATCTTAAAATTAGCGCATAGTTCGGTATTTGGAGGGCATCATGCAGCCAAGAAAACGTCACAGAGAATCAGGTATTCATTTTATTGGGAGGGGATGGCGAAAGAAATTAAACAATTTTGTGAGTCATGTTTAGAGTGCCAATTGACTAGAGGGGTTAAAGTAAATGATAGAGCTCCTATTTCAAAAGTATAGCGGCCGGAACTCCCATTTCAGGTAGTTAATGTTGATTTAATTGTCCCTATTGATCCTAAAAGTTCACAGGGGCGTCAGTATATACTAACTTTAATTGATCAGCATACCAGATGGGCGGATGCGATCCCTTTAAAAAATTTAACCGCTAAAACCGCGTGTGATGCGTTACTTCAAATATGTATGAGGACAGGAATCCCGAATATAATTGCCTGTGATAATGGTACCAATTTCACTGCCGACTTAACGAAAGAATTTGAGAAAAGGTTAGGTGCTAGTCCAATATTTTCGACCCCACAGTATCCACAGTCTAACGGGCTTGTGGAACGATTTAATCAGACTCTTAAACGTATGTTACATCATACTATTAGAGAAGAAGGAAAAAGATGGCATGAACAAATACCATTTGTATTATGGGCGTATAGGGAAGTCCCAAATTCTACGACGGGCATCGCACCTTTCCAGTTATTATATGGTAGAGCGCCGGAGGGTCCTTTATCGATTCTCAAGTCATTCTGGGCAGGAGAAAGTAAGGGGGCGCAGTTAGATACTACGCCGATTCATGAGTATTTGAATAAATTTAGGGGACGTTTTTAAAGAGCCGCAAATGAGGAAAAATTATCGTCCGAGGTGCAACAAAATAGTTTGGCGTATCATTATAACTTAAGGTCAAAAGAAAAAACGTTTGAAGGAGGCGATAAAGTAATATTGTTAATCCCCGATTCGACTAATAAGTTATATTCTAGGTGGCAAGGGCTGGCAACTATCGTCGAAAAACGAAACCAGCATTCGTTTATAGTTGAGTTAGCAGACGGGAGTAGGAAGCATTTGCAGCAAAATAAAATACGAAAATTAATTGCTAAATGTAATATAGTTAATATTGTGGGTGATGAGGAATTTGGAGAAGTTGGGGAAATTCCTATTTTGAACCGGAATCAGGAAGTAGAACGATATATAGAGAAGTTCGAAATAAAAGGGTTATCTAATAGTCAAGTCAAAGATATAAATTCCATTTTGAGGGAGAACAAAGAGGTGTATATGGGTCCTGTACGACCAGCGGAAGTAGGGGAACATCGTATTGATCTTAAACCGGGGGTGGAAAGGAAAAAGCCAAAGTTATATAGTGTACCGGTAGCTTACAAAGAGGAAGTAGATAGGCAAATTCAGGAGTTATTAGAATTAAATCTAATCGAAGTGTCAAATGCTGAAATTAGTCATCCAATTGTTTGTGTGGCGAAAAAAAAGACGCAACCGTTCGACTCTGTATAGATTATAGAGCTTTAAATTCGGTAACTCAGGTTCCAACCTTTCCGATGAAAGATTCGCAAGAAATCATGTATACCGCAGGGGCGGCTAAGTATTTATCATCGATTGATTTATTGAGAGGTTATTGGCAGATTAAAATGGCTGAGGAGTGTAAACATTTGACAGCTTTTAAAACGCATAATGGAACTTATCAGTGGCGTACCATGCCGTTTGGATTATCAAGGGCGGCTGCTACGTTTCAGAAAGATATGAATGAGGTTCTTCAAGGTCATCGGATGTATGCGGAAGCATATATTGATGATGTCATCATTTTCTCCGACATCTGGGAAGAGCATTGTGTGCATGTTAGGGCTGTCATTGAAGAGTTGAAAAATAGAAATTTTACGATTAAGTTAGACAAATGTAAATTTGGAGAGAAATTTTTAGGTGTTAGGTCATGTAAAAGTTTTTAGGTCATGTAATTGGAGGTGGAACGCATGCACCTGATGAGGAGAAAATAGGAGCAATAAGGGATTTAAAAAGACCAAAAACTAAAAAGGAAGTTAGATCTGTTTTGGGATTAATGGGATTTTACCAATCTTATATTCTAAATTATGCCGAAATTGCTATACCTTTAACCGAAATAACCAAAGGGAAGGTTAAAAATACTGTACCATGGGATGAAAAGGCAGAAAAAGCATTTAATACTCTTAAAGATGAGTTATGTAAAGTGACGAGTTTGGCTACACCTATCGTAGACCGGGAATATCAGCTCCACGGAGATCCTTCCGACCTGGCAGTAGGATGTTGTCTTACTAGATGAAAAGGGTCTGTTTAAACCGATAGCTTTTGCTAGTCAGAAATTGTCAGGGGCTCAGCGTGCTTGGCCGAATATAGAGAAAGAGGCTTGGAGTGTTCTCTTCGGGTTGCGGAAGTTTGAAAAGCGGACCTATGGATCTCAAATTGATATCATTACGGATCATAATCCATTAAAATTTCTCGCCGAAGCAACCCCAAGATCACCCAAACTCATTAGATGGGCTCTTGCCTTGCAACACTGGAACCTGATTATTTCTCATCGTCCAGGAGCTCAACATTTAAATGCTGATGCAATTTCTAGGCTACATAGAAAGAGCTGGGAAGAACAACCAGTTGTTAGCCCATCAGCATCAACGACCCAGTAGTGGACATCCTTAAAGGGATGTCATCACATGCTTAATTTTTTTTTCTGTGTATGTGTAAATATTTTTGAAGTTTGTGTTTATAATAGTGTATTATCATGTGCATTGTTTATGTAATATTAATAGTAGTACAAGGTTCAGTACAGATATCAGTAGATTATGTTCAGACACCTGGAAATACCTATGTAATAAGCATAATGAAGAAATCTGTAAAGAGACTATTGAACCCTTCTGCGATATTACTATATGTTTGGGGGAAAATTAGCACCTAAAAGGCATATTTTCCGCTAAGGTGGGGGGTGTCAGGTTCTGAGACCACACCTGCTACAGATTGGAATTTCCGTTATTTCTCTATCTTAATCTTTTATGCATTTTATGGCTGTGTACTAGAATTTCCAAGGTGACACTCCTTCTTTGTTGAAGGGAGAAGTGACAGGTAATCCTATGCAGGTGTTGGGTTGGGTTCTTTTTATTTAAACTTCTGCAACAGATCATTACTTTAATTAATTGCAACCTCTGCTCAGCAAATTATACTTAGTTAATATGGATCAATAAATATTCATCAGCTTTATTAAAAAATTTAATGAGCTCTGGGTCAAATTTCCAATTACATGAATCTTGTTGTTGGTTTAATTAAATAAACTAGATGCTTATATAAAAAAAAGAATTAAGTTGAGATAAGATTACACCAGTTAACATTAAGAAATCATTAAGATAAACAAACTAAACGACAAATTAAAACGATTAAAAGGATAAACACAAATATCATTTAAAATTCTTTAAAATTTAATGAATACAAGTAAATAAGAGAGAACACAGCAAGATTCTCAATCTGACCCAGTCTCAAGTACTAAACCTTGATCTGCAGTAGAACCCAACATTTATCAATGTTGATTCCTGAGATATTAAACTCATACTAATAATTTAAAAATATAAGATTCAATCTAACATTACAAAAGCGAGAAGAAAGACCCTGAAATCCTTCTTATTTTCAAGAAGGCAAAGAAAGATATAATTTTGAATAAATTAAAAAACTAGAAATAATAAACATAAACACCCCAGAAATCAACAATGATATTTTTGACCAATTTCGTATAGTGTTAGTACATCTGCTTTAACTTCTCCATTTTTTTTTTCTCCTTTTATTTTGTTTATAAGATAAGTTAATTCATTTAAAATCAAGTGAATTTCTTAACAGTTTTTGCTTTAAAATTTCTATTACCTAGTCAAATATCTTTACTCAGTTAAAGCAATAGTATATTAATTAATCAGTGTTAATATGATTTTTAATTATTTATTAAATTATTTTTTTTTTTACCTTTTTTTTTTTAAAAAGTTATTTAAAAATTCCAAATAAAAAAAATAGGTAGTGGTTGAAAATTATTTTACTTCCAAACATTCAAAGAAACTACTTTAATTTTATGGTATCACAAAACTTAGTATAGTTATTTCGATACTATAGAGGTAAAAATTCAATTAAGTTAATATCAAGGTAGGATAAATAAAAAAAAACAAAAAAAAAACTATACTAAAGCATATCCCTTATATATACATTCTCCTTTATTTAATTTAACAAACAAAAACAAAAAAAAATCATCTGAATTCACTAATACAACTTTTGTTGTAAACATAAGGAAATACTAAATCACTACAAGATTAATCACTAGGATAAAAAAATCGTTTAAGATTAAATACATAATATATCTCTTACCAGCAGCTGAATTCTTTCATTTACCCATTTTGGGTATTTATCATTTATATGATGGACAACAGTACACAAAATCTTCCATGCACTAGAGCAACAGTCTCTAAGCAGAATTCCCAGTGTCTATACTCAGTTTAAGCAGCAGCTGAGTTCCTTCATTTACCCATTTTGGGCATTTTTCATTTATATGATGGGCAATAGCACACAGAGTCTTCCATGCACTAGATCAACAGTCTCTACACAGAATTCCCAGTGTCTATACTCAGTTTAAGCAGCAGCTGAATTCTTTCAAGTTTTTGTCTTAGACCGCTAATCATTCCACCGCTCACGGTGAAGGCTAAATCGGAAGGGATATCGTTTCGCGGCAAGCTCTCGGTTCGCTCCGACAGGTAGTACTTTTTCTTGATTAACACTCGGGGTGTCTTGTCTTAGATTGCTAATCATTCCACTGCTCACGGTGAAGGCTAGATCGGAGGGGATATTCTTTCACTCTCAAGATCTCGGCTCTCTCCGGCAGGTAGCATTTCTTCCTGACTTACACTTATGCGTTTCTTCAACTAGATCTACTCCATACGAAGCTCTGACCAAGACTCACTTTATTTTCAAAAAACCAATTGCACGTCCCTCTGCAAATCAAAAGGGGCACCAAAAACTAGGAAGACTAATGCTTTCCCCTTTCTCTCCTGTTCCTAGAGTCCATCTCATTGGCCAATGCAATATTCACCCTCTCTCATGACCAAATATGGTCATCGCTTGCGTCCCCTACCCTCAATCACGTGGTCAGATAGCAGGGACAGTTGTCTCTAAGTTTTGCACCTGCTTGCAAACCAGTGCTCGCCGATATCCGTGAATTTGCCCTATTATCTCAAATCGGTCATAAAAACAAACTTTAAGGGTCTGGGAAAATATCTACTCCGCCTCAAATGACAGTCAACGTTTGTCATGGGTTATAAAATTTTAGGGTACTATTCATTCACGTACGCAAGCAATAAACTATGCGTGTGGGCCAATTTTTAACAAGGCTGAATATATGCCCTTTACAAACAAGCCAGAAGCTACTCTTCTTCGAAAAAATTAACAAAGGACCACTTTACTCAAATAGTACAATAATTCCAGGACAGTAAAAGCATTCGTACGCACGGGTGTTATTTACGCTAGATAAGGGAATGGGAAACTTTCACTTTCATTCACAACAATGCCTTTATTCTCGTGAGAACGATCATAAAAATAAATAGAAAAAGGGAATGTCCAGGGTTTTCGCTACTAAGAAAAAAAAGAATAATTTTAAATATGAGATACATAAAGCATTATAAAAAGCCGTATTAACAATATCTTAACAAGAGTTCTTTTTAACTTAGGAATATTAAAATAATTTATACAAAAAAAATATTACTAAAAAAAAACATAACACAGGTGGTGTGTGAGAAAGCGGAGATTGCTGTGAGGCGTGTTCATCCGTCAGTGAGATTTGTGGATGATGAGCAACATGTCACTAATCAAGAAAGGAATGGGGAATGTGCCCAATGAATGAGCTCCAAAGGGGGGTTTATTTTGGGGAAAGCAGTGATTCGAGAAGAGCAAGTCTTGTCTGAGATTAGTTCAGTTCGTACCTGGGGCTCGTACCTGGAGGTATGTGTAGGACCGAGGTCCTGATAGAGTGTGCTCTGTGTTGTAGAGCGTAAGTAGTGCGTTTCTGGAGAGCAAGGGACACAAACGTCCTGGTTTTTAGTGCTGTGGGCCGAGAAGTACAGGCCGAGTATACCTATTTGGGAGATTCGAGATTGATCTCCGATAAAGTGATTGTAACGTGCATTGAGTGTGAGGTGGAAGGTGTAATTTGAATAGTACACAGCCAACCTTTACTATATTTAATTTAATGTTGAACCGGATCACCTATATCCGAGTTGTAATTGTATATAATTGTAAATAGCGTATTTAGTGTGTACATATATTCTAAATAAACTGTTAATTCAGTTAATTGATAGCATCAGTGTTCATTTACACAATCCTCACAGTGGGTGACCGATATCACCTAATAATATCGGTGGTGGCAGCTATAACTCCCACGGACTTTCTTCAATGTTGCGCGGACTGAGAGGAACGTC
This sequence comes from Maratus speculifer, assembly GCA_964019185.1. Classification (NCBI taxonomy): domain Eukaryota; kingdom Metazoa; phylum Arthropoda; class Arachnida; order Araneae; family Salticidae; genus Maratus; species Maratus speculifer. The sequence goes on along the minus strand of OZ025297.1, from coordinate 172,818,030 downwards.
CGACAGATTATTTTTGCGATTTTTAGGGTTCCATATTTAAAATTTAAAAATGAAACAGTATAAAGTCACTCCTTGTCTGTCTGTTTGTCACAGCTATTTTAATCGAAATCTATGGAACGTGGAAAGTTCAAATTGGGAAAAGTAATAAAAACTATTTGCTTACATATATAAATATTATTAAACATTCACTAATACATTTAGAAAAATGTTGAGTGGTTAATGATGTTACTTGGAAAAAAAGTTCTTTTTTTACTTCATTCCCCCGCATTAGCCGTCATGCCGCAAAATGCAAGGAGGGGGAGGCAGATTTTAAAATATGGGTCCTCAATTTTTTCCGGCATTCCGCAAAAAGCGAGAGGTTTGAAAATCGGAAAGGAATGTGTTTAATTAGCTGTTTTCAGTAGCATCAATTTCTGTTGAAGAGGAGTGTAATATAGAGTTTGTATCCATTTTTCTAATTATTCAGTTTGACTTTTTTACATAAATATAATAAGCCCGAGTTTTTTTTTTATCTCATACAATTTCACACAAAGCTCTCTACTCCCTGGTACTCATGTGATATTTTCAGTGTAGAAACAATCATGAAAATAATGATTTAGTACATTAATGCTTTTAAAAAATATATATGGTGCATGGGTAAATTTGAATAAATTCTTTTGAACACGGCAACCCCTTACATACCATACTTTTACTTGGCATATATATATATGTGTGTACATATATATATATTTACAGAATTTAGATCCCTTTTTTCACAAGTATGTTTTTATTAAATAAGAATATTTTTATTAAATAAAAAATCTAAGAACCTTAATATATTATTCTTTATTAAACATTAAAAAAAATATTCAATATTTTAACAAAATATAAATTAATATATATTAGATTATTCCAACTTATTTACGTGAAAGTATAACTTTTAAATTTAATAAAGCAATATCACTAATTTTTTTTTTTTATGTTATCATAAAAGTATAATAAAATAAAAACAAATATATTGGCTTTTTGTGTGCATTTTGTTCAAGGGAAATTTTAAGAAAATATCAGTAAATGAAGATTTAAATCTATTAGCAACATATACAATATGTCAATACAGATCGTTCTAGATAACCGTATCAAGTCCTTATTTCATGCGTTTCGGATCTATTTTGAAAAATTAATTTTTGAAAATTGAAGTGTTTAATAAAGGCAGTAATCTTCATATCTTTGGAATATAAAGTTATAACATTTCCAATTTCTGATTAAGAGGTGGATTCGATTATTAAAGAAATTTGTACTTACGTATTAACGTCACCGCAATCAAAATTGTGCAAATGCGCTAATAAAGAGCAATCTTGTTGTTCGCACGCGCACGCAGTTATCTTATGGATTCCTTCTTGCCTTGTTGTGTGCTGACTTTTGACGCCATTTTTAGTGCTTTTTTTTTTTTTTTGCTCATTTTTGTCGAATTTTTTTGTGCTAATACGAATAACAGTTTGCTCTTTATTGGCGCATCAGCGCAACTTCTGCTGCGGTGGCGTTAATAAAGTACCAAGAAATTTCAGGCTTTTTATAACATACCTTTATCTAGAGTTTACGATACGAAAAAAAAAAAAAAACAAATGTCTGATTCCGGTATTTATCAATATATCCAAAGTTCAACTTTAGGGTAACCCTTGACCTGTTTTAAGGTATATCTTATATACAAAGTCACACATACATGTTTGCTGATATAGATGCATAATTTTACATCACTTAATGTGTTAAAATTTAAAGAAATTTTACCTATTTCAACCAGAGTTTGCCCTGTGCCTGATGTTACAGAGATAGTGACTATCAGCAATTAACACGTGTGCGAAAAACAAAAAAGTTACACTAAAATTATTTTGAAATTAAAACCCATAATTTTCTTACTAACAGAAAAAAAAATCAAAGTACATTCTTAACGGCTCATGATACTGACATTATTAGTGATAAAACTAGACTCAATTGCCGTTATGTTCCTAGTATTTCACGTTTGTAATTTATTCAAAAGGAACTTTCGAAAGAAAAAAAAACTCAATTATTTATTATATTTAAAAACAAAATGCACATTTCATAAACACTGTGTAAAACGTCACCACGAGTTACAAGAAATAATTTACAGAATTCTCAAATAAAATATTATGTATATTATGCCTTGTATATGGACGTTATTTTATCCATATGACAATATATATTTTTATGCAATAGGTGTTTCTTATTTACATAGAGAAACATTTTTTGTAAATCAATTTATTGCACATTTTAAACTTATCTCACGTATTAAAAATGCCGTGGACAATGCTTGAGAAATATGAAAAAAATGAAAAGTTTTACATATATATATATATATATATATCAATACCCCATACTATTTTCCGAAAATTATGAAAAAATTTACCTAACAAATTTTAACAATTAGCAGCTTCTAATATAGTAAGAGAGTCTATATTTCAGACAAAATCGAGTTAAAGATATAAAATCATACAAATTTAAGATTAAATTAAGCGTACTATCATGGGCTGAGGCAACGCCGGGTAATTAAACTTGTGTACATATACACATATATATATATATATATATATATATATATATATATGCGTTAAGCATGAAATACTAGTTTGTAAGTTCATTTTTCTTGTATTTAATATTATAGTACTAAATAAAACTATGAAATCAAAACATCTTAGTGGTCAAAATGAGACTTTCTATAAGTTCTCTTGAGATTCTTAGCTTCTTTGATATTAAAAATAATGAAAGTACTACCAATAAAATATGAGCGTGGATGTCAGTTGCTTTTAGATAAATGACTATCTAAAATGTTACCTTAGACTTTCTATCAAAGAATATGATAAATCATTTTTCATAACGAAACAGCAATTAAAGATAAAGCTCTTTTTTATTGTGTATAAAAGACAATCATTTTAAATAAATGATTCTTATGACATCAGAAAAAAAGATTTTTTTATCGTTTGAGATTTTTACCATAAAATTAATTATTTTTTATTTTATAACTTTAATCCATAAAATTTGTAATTTAAATAAGTGATCTCTCAAAAATGCGTTAAAAATTACCATAAATATTCTTCTATTCTTTTAATCATTGAACTCATATAATATTTTATGTTAGAGATGACAGAATTTTTTAATGAAATCTTAATTCAAATATATGTAGATCGGGAATTCAATTTAATGATTTTCTGATTATAATGTAGTTTTTAGACGTTTTTAGTTTTTCTTGCGTTCAGAATTTTAAATACTATTGAATAAGGATATAATTTACATGTGATAAGTTATACGGAATATCTTTTAAAGTTTCGTTAAATGTCATAACTTACTATTCTCTCTTTTTGTTTTAGGAGAAATTTCATTTTGTTCGTGGATAATAAAATTAAAATATTATGCATTAGCCAGGCTTTTTAACAGCATTTCACCGACATGATAGACGTACAGTTGTATACAGGGTGAGTCATAAATATCGAAACAATAGGTTATCTCCTTAAATATTGCCCCTAGACCCATACTTCCAGTTGCAAAGTTTCACCAAAATAGGTAAATTTTTTGATAAGATAAGTTGCAACTCCATGGGGGGTATATTTTAAAAAATACAAAAATTAAATTTTTATACGGCCCCCAGAGGATAAAACTTCCAATTAGAAAAAATTTCCTTATCCATTCCTGAATTGAACAAAAAAAATTCCATCTTGATATCTCCAAAACTCAGAGAATTATGACAATTTTAATAAATCGTGAGGTTTCAAGGGATCAGACACAAATTGAAATGCGTGTAATTGAAGAAACAATGTTGCTGTATGTTGTCCAGGAAACATTTATTTTATTTATTTATTTATAGAGTTTGAATTTTGAATGTTTTGTGATGGTTAACCACATAATTTGTAAGCACTATCACATCATAAGCTTTCTTAATATTTTTTTTTCAAAAAATTTAGAGTAAATTAAAATTGTCATAACTCAAAATATTATTTGTCGCGTTGAATTTTTTTCTTTTAATTAAATGAAAATGTTTAATTTTCAATTTGATTCAGCATTTTAAATAATATTTTTTAAAAATAAAAGTATTTAAAATAGCAATTTAAAAAAAGATGCAATTTTTTGTGAACAAATCATATTTTTAAAAGTAAATTTTCTGAGGTAAAAACATCTTTCGGCAATTTTTTTTTTTTTTTTTTTTTTTAATTGAGGTGTTAAAAAACTATTGAATTGTTACCGTAACCAACGGTTACTGACTTATGATGTAAGTTTAAAAATGAGAAATACTGAAATAAAAACATCTGATGAAGAAAAGTGCATTTAGTTTTAAACAAAGATTGGCTCCTAACGTTTAAATGCTTTTTTAACCCTTTCCGGCGCACTACTCTTTAAAGTTGGAATTTAAAAGAAAAGAAAATTAGGCAATCTATTTAGGCCTAGAGGAGTACACAGGTATTGTTTTGTAAAGATTTCACTAACCATTTTAATTATACAGCTGTTGCCGAAGTGGTAACCTCCCATAAGTAAAGCATTGATAAGCGCAGTGAGAAGAGCATTGCTATGAAGCGCGTATTACAGTAAACCATTTGACCTATTATTTAAAAACAGTAGAGTTTTATCTCTGTGGTGCTACCATCTAGAACTCATAAGAAAGATTTAAAGTAGCCATGAGAATAGTTTTTGAAATATTCACGGAGTTTTTATGTCTCTAAAAAGGGGGAACTTTAGGTGTTGCCGACCCGGCAACACTGCGCGTTAGGGGGTTAAAAGTGTCTAGGTGATTAACTCCTTCTTGTGCAGTTTCGATTTCAGATTTTGTTTAAGTTTTGCCATTTTCGCCTTCTTTAATTACTATTTAAATGAGTCAGCTTATTTAAACTTAATTTTTTTATCTCGCCGACTTCAATTTTTTTCATTGTTTTATCCCTGTCAACTTCATATTTTTCTTGTTAAAATTGCCACTACACGATGCGTAAAAGATGCCTCTAATTACGGGCTTCCAAACTGGTAGACGGTAGGTACTGGGTAAACCCAATCGCAACCATCGGCCGAACCGTTCGAAGTTTTCCGAACCATTTTTTCGAGCCCTGTATTTCCTATTGCAGATAATTGGCCGGAATAATAATAATAAAAAAAAAAACAATCCCCAACGTGTTAACCGCTGTAAGCGGACTGAAAGGCCGCTGCGTTTTTTTTTTTTTTTTTTCATTTTTTAGAGTTTAACATACAGTTTTCAGTTCAAAGACAAATACATTTTAAATTTTGTTTAACTTGCGTTAACTTGCGAATCAGTTATCTTTTTAAAACAAGAACAGGTGTTTAATGAAACTTCGGCATATTTCATTTAAACGTTTTAAGTTGAAATTATTCAATTGAATTTCTTAAATGATGTTTGATTCGAACACATTAAACCTTGATCAATTAAATACACTTAGAATGAAATATTAGTGGGAGCTTAGCATAAAAAAAAATACGCAACAGAAACGTTATACTCTTCGACTTTAACATTCGAATAAATATTTTTCTTAATGCCGTTTGGAATAAATAAACTATTCGGATGTAGCAATCGGAGGACTCTAAAGATACGAAATTCCGTGGATTAGTACAAGATATCACTGAAATCGTGTAAACTATACAAAATTCATTATGAAAACGCCATCCGAAAGATGATTGATACAAAAACGTAAACAAAACCAATTCATGTCAAGAAGTAACTGCATCTGATTTTTTATGGAAATTCCTGAATTAGTTCTTAAAGTAGAGCTATTGTAGAAATCGTAACAAATTCAGTGTTGCAGCGCCTCTCGCGGAGCCATATACAACAAAATATAAATAACATCAATTCATGTCAAGGAATAACTGAATCTGAAGATTGATGATATTCCTTGCATTCTGGAGATACAGCGATCGCGGAAATCGCACAAAAGCCTTTACAGTAGGGTCACCTGTTAAGCGGTTCACACCAAAAACTAATCAGCATCAATGTATATCAAGAACTAAATAAATATAATTTTTTATTAAATTTTGTGTATTAGTTCTTGAGATAGCGCGCTCACAAAATGTATATCATATACAGAGATACAGAAGCAGTGACTCACTGGCAGACATTTTGTAAAAACATGTTTTTCGGTATCTCTGAGCCCTAAAACGTGTGAATCCGTCGAAAACCGGAATTCAAAATTTTCATGAATCCAATACTTTTCTCTTGTAAAGATAGAAAAAAGTAAAAATATGTTTAAAACCACATAAATTTTGAAGCTGAATAGTACAAACTAGATTTTTGAAAAAAATTCTAAGTAATTTATTAAAATATATTTCAATTAACATTAAAATGTACAATAACATTAAAATATATTCCAATATGATCCAGTTAATAGAAGTGTCATTATCGCTATTACTATTTTTACTAATCTTATTGCCTGCGGCAATAAGTTTTAAAGACACGGTTAATGAGAGTTTAATTAATATCACTTAATTTAATAACACTTTTAATAAGTGTTTAATAAGACGGTCCGGCCAATGGGTCGTGCCAATTACGAGCCTGGCGCCAAGCTCGAGATATTGCAGACATCTAGCATATGTCAAGGAAGTTTAAAGCAAAAAGCTATATGCTTTTATTTTATATTTAAAAATTAAAGTATTGTCTTGGTCTACATTTAACAATGCGTAAATTAATGGTCGATCCCTAAATTGTATTTCAAATGAACTGATATCGCTGCACTCAGATGTATGCTAAAGTGGTGTAAGTCACGAATTTTGAAAAATTTTGGATTTTAATATCATCCAGGGATTTGCAGATATCGAGATGAATTTTTTTTTTTTGTTCGATTCAGAAGAGGATAAGGAAAAATTTTCTAATTGGAAGTTTTATTCTCTGGGGGTCGTATAAAAATTTAATTTTCGTATTTTTTAAAATAGACCCCCCATGGATTTACAACTTATCTTATCAAAAAATTTACCTTTTTTGATGAAACTTTGCAATTGGAAGTATGGGTCTAGGAGCAATATTTAAGGAGATAGCCTATTGTTTCGATATTTATGACTCACCCTGTATATGCTCATTCTAATAATTACTGGAAAATCTTCTAAGTATACTATTTTTAATTTATGTTATTTAGATTATTTGAAGAATATAAATTTTTAAAAAGACATATAGCAATAAATAATTCAGATTTTAACTCTCTTAGTTTTTACTGTAATCTGAAAAACTGAAAATTTACATACAAGAATTTTTGTGATCATAGTGTGTTTCTTTTTTGCTATTTTCTCCTATCTTTACAAGATACAAGTAAGGGATTCAAGAAAATTTTAAACTTACAATTTTCGACGAATTTACACATTATATTGATCAGAGATATCAAAAAACATTTTTTTTCTAAATGTCTGTCAGTGAGTCAATGATTCTGACAGTCTGTTTGTGACAGACATTTTGTGGGCCCTTTACCGCAAAAATTAATGAACGGAATTTCACATGAAATCATATTCAGATAGTACCTGACATAAATTGGTGCTGATTGTTTTTTGTGTGTATAAATCGTTCAACAGTTGGCACTATTGCGAAGCATTTTTCAGGATTTTGCAATAGATCTATCTTAAGAATTAATTCACGGATTTTTATGAAACTTCAGATTCAGTTAGTTCTTGACATAAAATATCGTTTTTTAAATTTTGCTGTAAATCGATCAAGGGTGGGGATTCTATGCTGCATTCTTTTCGATTTTCAAATAACTATATCTCAAGACTTAATGTACAGATTTTTATAGAACTTCATATTCAGTTAGTCCTTAATATGATTTGGTGATTAATAGGTGGAAATCTTTCCAGAGAGAGAAAATTCGCCTTAAATACAATATTTCAAATGAAAATCAAATTTCAAATTCTTTTTAATTGCTTATAGGCGTTAATGCCAACCTAGTGAAAAAGATTCCATGCCGGGGATCGAACCCGGGCCATCAGTATAGCGCACTGACGTTCTACCGACAAAACCACATGGAACGACACCCAGCCTGGAATTTTTCTCTATTACGTGTTGGCAAGGCTACATTCGCAGAACCCGGGCCATTTGATGGCCCGGGTTCGATCCCCGTCATGGAATCTTTTTCACTAGGTTGGCATTAACGCCTATAAGCAATTAAAAAGAATTTGAAATTTGATTTTCATTTGAAATAATGATTTGGTGATGTTTATATTTTGGTGCAAATTGCTCAGCATGTGGTGCTGCTATGTATCATTTTTCACGGTTTCCGCAGGAACTCTATCTCAATGGCTAATGCACGGATTTACATCAAACTTTGTATTCAGTTAAATGTGACATAAATTGCAGCCAATTGGGTTTTTAAATAAATCGCCTAACAAGTTTTGATGCTATGCTTCATTTTGCATGATTTATATGATTTTAGCGAAAATCATATCTCAAGAACTAATGTACGGAAATTCATATCTTTAGAATACCCATGATGGCACATATATTTTAATTTAATTATGACAAGGTGATAACGAATTTCGAAGAATTAACATGTATGAGACAGAAGAGAGTTTTCAAATTGCAATATGCAACAAGTTGATTTATAATTAAATTCATTTTACAAACAGAATCGAATATATATGCAATTTTCGGTTTAAAGAACAAGTTCCAGTTGGTGTAGTCTAAACTAAGTTGAGTGGAGATAATTATTTTATACAAATTTATAGTAAAATATCTATGAAAGAAAATATGATGTTGAGTAAGATCTCCAAAGTAGAAAATTAATTCCAGTGTTGTCAGGAACCGATCAATCAATGATTAAAATAGTAACCAAGTAACCCAACTTGTGAGGGAGTGACCTTTGTCATAAAGGCTCTCTAGTATTTCTGAGATCGTGACGTCAATAATTTAACATGTGTAAGCGTAAAAGCGACATCTATCCTCTCTTTTACTTTAACTTTCTAGAGTATGTGTGTCTCTTTCGGATTCTGCAGTTAGCTCGCGGTTATTAGTAATATGTTAATGTGAAGTATCTCAGTTTGCAGCATATAAAAGCTTGGAGTTTGAGTGTGTGGAGAGTATCTCTGGCATTAGCCAGCGAGAGAGTATCTCTGACATTAGATAGCGAAGTGAATCACTGGGAATAGCCAGCCGAGTGTTTTGGCACTATTAGTCAGCGAAGTGGGTTTCCAGCTGGTATCTAGCAGATTGAGAGTAGCATTGAGCCTCCAGGGAGTTGTAAAGGAGTTTCGGTATTCGACTTGAGAGTTGGCCGTTTTAAGAAGTTTCATAGTAATTACATTTTGATTATTTGAAAGTGAATAAAGAATTACACACAGCCACGGGCTGTCTAATTAAGTTTTATCTAGCAGCTCAGCCGAAGGATAGTTGAGAAGTAATAGAATGTGCCACGATTGAGCTAGTCCGGAGCCTGTGAGTATGCGTTTAGTCTTTTAAGAGTGTTCTCAGTTGTAAAAATTAAGACTTGCTCCACTTCCCTTGAGCCCTTAACATTTTAATAAACTGTGTTTTTTTATCTTAATTACTGAATATGTCTGCATTTAACCCCCGCCACGACCAACCAACCGTTACAAATGACACCCAACGTGTGTTTAACGTTACAAATGGCGCCCAACGAAATGTCGGACATTGTGAGATTGTGCCACGTGTTTATTTTACCGGTGAAGAGGACATTAATGAATTTTTAGTTAAACTAGATGATTATATTTTGTTCAATAATATACCTGAGAAAAGTAGATACGTAGTGCTTAAATGCTCATTGAAGGGCGAAGCACTTTTGTGGCTAGAGAATATAGGAAAATTTCTGATTAAAGATGAAGGTAAAAGATTTGAGCAAACTGTGATTGAGTTAAGAAGGCATTTCCTCCCGTTAAAGATAAAAGTATTTTGAGAAAAGAATTCTATTGCAATAAGCAGAATATTTAAGAGTCAGCGTCAAAATTTTATCTACGTAAGCTTGAACTAAAAAATAAATTGGATTTAGATATCACATTTGAGGAATTGTTGGACACTGTTTTTCCTCTTTTTAATCCGAATATACAGGACTTTATTGAAGTTAGAGCATCGAAGAATTTTTCAGAAATGCACCAGATATTATCGAAGTATGAGACTCGGCATAGCTCGGATCAACGGGATTCGCGTAGTCCTCGGCAGAGACCTGTCACGGATAGTAATTTGAGAAATGAGGGGGAACGTAATTTTTTGAGCGGGGGACAGCGATTTCCGGATAGTAATTTGCGTAATAGAAATGATGGATTTGGTCGTCATATGTCGAATACTAGTAATGGTAATAGGAATTGTGGTGGTGCTAATAATTTTAGAAGTGGTGATAGGCATATGTATGGAAATAGACATAATAGTGGTTATGATCGGAGAGGGGGAGTACGGGACAGCCATATTTCTTCGCAAGTAAGGAGATTAACTTCGGATGAGAATTTTGAAAATAGATCAATGCAAAAGAGATGTGTTCAGAGGTCGGGTCAGTTAAAGTCGTAGGTGACTGTATTTCGGAAGGTATGCAGTCACAGATTAAATCGGAAAAGCCTTCTGTGAGTTTGAATAAAGTTACTATTAATCCGGTTGAGTTACCTGAGGTGTTAATTGTGTTAGATGGTATTGTCGTTAAAAGTGTCTTCGATACAGGGGCAGATAAGTCGTTCATTTCTTTTGATTGTTATCGGAAATATTTTTCGTATAAGAAGTTGAAGAGGTTAAGTCTGGTGGTTCAATCGGCACAGGGAGTAGCTTGTGATAATAAAGGTTCAGTAAAGTTGGAAGTTGAAATTCGTTCGGTTAAGACGTGTTGGGAGTTTTGTGTGTTAGATGGATTAACAGTGCATTGTATAGTTGGTGTGGATTATATGAGGGATAGAGGAATTAGTTTGGATTTCTTTAAAAAGTCGTTAATCGTGAATAATGATGAGAATGTGAGTAAGAAAGAGCCTGTTTCAGTGTCAGTTGATTTGGAGGAGTCGGGGTTAAGTGAAATCGAGAAGGAGGAATTTAATAAGTTTTTGAATGAGTTTGGAGAGGTTTTTCCGGATAAACCGGGTTTAACGCATGTAGCGTGGCACGAGATTGATACTGGTTTAAAAGCATCTGTTGCTAGTAAACCATATCGTAATGATAAAGTTAAACAAGGTATAATTATTATCATATTCATAAAATGCTAGCGGACGATATTATAATGCCAATTGAGTCTCCTTTTGCATCGCCAGTAGTGTTATGTCGTAAAAATAATGGGAAAAGTTTAGATAATCCAGAGGCATATAGGTTTGCAGTAGATTATAGAAAGTTAAATGCGATAACGCAATACCCTCAGTATCCTATTCCAGTTATTGATGACATTTTGGCTAATATAACGAGTACGAATTATATGTCAACGTTAGATTTTACGTCAGGTTATTTTCAGATTGCAATGAAGCCGGAGGACATACCTAAGACTGCGTTTATTACTCGGGACGGTTGTTTTGCTTTTAAGAGAATGAGTTTTGGTTTATCGGGAGCGCCAGCAACGTTCCAGAAGGCCATGAATAATATCCTTAAACCTTTGCTTGGTAAGGGTGTCCTGGTCTAACTGGACGATATAATTATAATGGCAGCTACTTTTGAGGAGCATTTGAGATTATGAAGGGAAGTGTTTACGTTGTTAAGAGATGCTGGGTTAACAGTTAAGTTAGAAAAATGTAAATTTTTGAGAAAAGAGATAAAGTATTTAGGAGTTAAAATTACGCGTGATGGTATTAATATAGATAATGAGAAAATTGAGGCAATTACGTCAATGAGTCCCCCCAAAAATAGTAAGGAAGTGGCGACATTTTTAGGGATGGTGGCTTGGTTCGCCAAGTTCATTCCACATTTTTCGGAGTTATGTGAACCGTTGTATAATTTAAAAAGGAAAAGCGTGAAGTTTGTATGGTCATCAGCGGCTCAGAGATCGTTTGAGTTATTAAAAGAAGCAGTAGTTTCCCCTCCTGTTTTGGCTCACCCCGATTATTCGTCTCAGTTTGAAGTGTATTGCGATGCGAGTGCAGTGGGGGTTGGAGCTATGTTAGCACAGAAAGGTCGACCTATAGCGTTTGCGTCGAGAATTTTAAATGCAGCTGAAAGGAATTATTCGATTACAGAAAGGGAGTGTCTTGCAGTAATTTGGGCTTTGATTAAATTTCGTTGTTTTTTCACTAATATACCGGTTAAAGTCATTACGGATCATTCAGCTTTGACAAAGTTAACTAATGGAAAGGGTTTGTCTTCTCGTATGGTCAGGTGGTGTTTGAAGTTAGCAGAGTATAATGTGATTATAGAACATAGGGCTGGCAAGGAGAATGCGGTAGCGGACGCTTTGTCACGAAACCCGCATGGTGGTTTAGAGGTCACGGAGGAAGTTAAGTGTTGTGCATTGTCTTCGTTGGTGTTAAGGTCACGAGAGCAGTTGATAAGGGAGCAGAAACAAGATGAAGCATTCTGTAGTTTATATCGTTACCTGGAAAATCCTGATGATGTCCCGAGCACAGATGTGCCTATGTTTGAGAAATGGTCCCAATCTTTTAAGCTTATCGATGGTCTTCTTTTTTATTCTAAAATTGTAAATTCACATGGTGAATTAAGAGTTTTTATTCCGGCTAGTCTTCGTAAGGCCATCTTGAAAGAATTTTATGATAATCCATTAGCAGGTCACTTAGGAATCAGGAAAACTTATGCTCGAATTTGTGAATCCTGCTACTTCACTAAAATGCGGGAAGCAGTGCGCGCTTATGTCTCCAGCTGTAGCACATGCCAACGTTATAATTATAAAAATGTAAGCCCAGCTGGCAAATTAATTCCTATTGAAGTAAATTTTCCTAATGAATGTGTAGGTGTAGATTTAATCGGTCCTTATCCATTATCTAATCCTAAAAGATATAGATTTGTACTAGTTATAGTTGATTATTTTAGTAAAAGGGTAGAGTTAGCCCCCCTCAGGAAGGCTTCTGCACCTGCAGTTGCCGATGCATTTTTCGATAATTATATTTCTAAATATGGTACACCAATTAGGGTAGTTAGCGATCATCGCCCTTGTTTTATTTCTGATATATTTAAGGCTCTGTGTGAGAAGCTGGAGATCGATCATTCTTTTACTGTTCCGTATCCTCCTCAGTCTAATATGGCTGAACGTGTAAAGCGTACATTAATTCAAATGATTTCTTCTTATGTTGGTTCTCATCATGCAAATTGGGACCAGTTTCTTCAGCATTTTGCGTACGCACTTCGTACAGCAGTTCACGAGTCAACGGGGAAAACGCCGGCTGAATTGTTTTTGGGTAGAAAAGTCATTACTCCATTCCAAAGGCTAGTTATGGTGTCAGATGCGGAAAATCAGTACATGTGCCAGGATATTGAGAGGTTGGTTAAAGAGGCTCAGGTTCAGATGGGAAAAGCGCAAGAAGAGCAAGCTCAGTATTATAATATGCGTAGGAGGGAGTTAGAAGTGAAAGTTGGAGATTTTGTGTTGGAAGAAAAGCATTGGTTAAGTTCAAGTCGTCAAAAGAGAGTAGCTAAGTTTGGTCCGAAGTTTGTAGGTCCGTTTGAGGTGTTGGAAGTTCAAAATAATAATTTGATTGTTAATGTCAATGGTGAAAGAATGAGGGTTAATCTGGATCAGGTTAGAGTTTATAAGTTTAGAGAAAATGGTAGTGAAGGTTCTCATGTGTCGAGTGGTGTTTCGCGAAATTCCCGATCCAATGAGTGTCCCGAGTCCAGCACTTCTTCATCTAATTCTTTTCATCAATATTCAAGAAGAAAATTTGGTCAAACAGCTCCAAAAACTGTTATTGAAAGTAGAAAGCCTACCAATCCGAGAGCAAAGTATGATAATAAAAATAAGAGAGCAGTGTCAAATACATCAGACTCTGTGTGCCATAAAAGACAAAAGATTATAAACTGTCCCGTTTCTCCACTTATTAGACAGCAACCTCACAAACATAAATTATCTAATAGTTAACCATCTTCAGTGATTAATCCTCGAAAGAAACTTCGTATGGACTCTCGTCAAACTCTTAAAAGAACTTTAAATTCCGAATTTTTGCCCAATAAGAAACAGCATAGATCCTGAAAGAAACGTGGCCTAGGATCTTCAGTAACTTCGGGTGAATCTAGAAAGAGGAAACAACATTCAGATTACCGGCATCAACAGTGTGAATCTCGCCATGGAGTAACCCCAGCGAACCGGCCAGAGCAGAGTCGTCGAGCGTAACCTACAAGTATCCCACGGCATCCATTCAGAACCAGGCTGCAGGCACGACAGTCAACTGTGGCGTCACCGTACAGTTCTGATGACGAAAGATCCTTCGTACAAGGTTTCTGGGACAAGAGGAGAAAGCCATTCTGTAGTATGAAGCCGGCTAGCAGCGAATCATCTTTATGATTGGGTGATAATGTTCTTTATTAAATTTCTATTAGAGTGCATATATGTGGTAGCAATGTGAAGGAATAAAAATCAGAGAGACTGTTTTGTATTTTTGGCCATTTTTGGAATTTTTTGACGGACTCACGATTAGTGCTTAATTGTGTTCAAAATTTGTTTGCAAAATTGTTAGTTTTATGTATGTTTGAGATTTTGGTCTTAACTGCTTTTAAAAATTCTTGATTTATTGTTAAATTGTTATGTTATGTGTTAAAAATGTTACTATATTGTTATATTGTTCATGTGTTATAAAATGTATGTTAATGTATGTTTAAATTTTCAGAAAGTATAGATAGTAATTTGGGTTGTTTTGTACACGCGCCGCGAGTCAGGCGCGCACGTGTTTTGCGGTCAAGAAGTCCTTGACACGCGTTTCTATCTCTTATACTAACATTTAATGAATTAACTTTCTCCTTATCGTTCGTGTTTTATGTGTTGCGTTTGTACTTTAGTTGGGAATGGTTTCCGCAAGTTGCGAAGTTTTAAGCTGCGTTTGAATTTGAAATTGTATTGTATTAAAATTGAATGTTAATGTGATTTTCTTGCAGGGAAGTATACCTGTGTTATGTATTGATTCTGCTATTTTTCTTTTAGTTAATACAGATGAAGAGTTACTTGATGACGTCATTTTGTAAATTTGATATTTTTGATTGTTGCATAAGCACAGCGATGTGACGCTGTACGTATGTGCCCCAATTATTGTTAAAGTGGAGTTAAGTTCTGAAGAATTTTGGGAGTTAGTTCATTGGCTAATGGGTATGTAGGTATTACGTTGTAGCAGAGTTATTGTAGTATGAAGTAAATTTAATTTTAGATGAGTTCGGATTTTGGATGAGGAAAATTTTTGCGCATTGGGTTTTTTTGGACTTGGTGCGAATTCTAGTATTAGGAAAGTGATGGAGAAATATTTGGTAAAGTATAGTTGTATTTCAATATTGAGGAAAATTTCGAAAGTTTAGTGTTTTGAGAAATTTTAGCAGTCCCAGTGGAGTGGGTTGTTTTGAAAGAAGTAATTAGTTTTGAAAGTTTTACGAGTTTTGGAAGTTTTACGGAGGCTATTTTTTAGGATAAAAGGATGATTGGATTGAATATGTGAATATTTGAGGCAAACTGAGGTTTTTTGGTTGTGATGGGTTAAAGTTAATATTTTAAAAGTTATGTTTCGGCGCTAAATTTGCACCCATCACTGTGTTTTTTTTACGGTTTGAAGTTTATAACAAGAAAAAGTCCTGGGCATGGATTTGGCCCAGCCCTTTTTCTCTGTGGAATCCGAGGGGGGGTTGTGAGGGAGTTACCTTTGTCATAAAGGCACTCTAGTATTTCTGAGATCGTTACGTCAATAATTTAACATGTGTAAGCGTAAAAGCGACATCTATCCTCTCTTTTACTTTAACTTTCTAGAGTATGTGTGTCTCTTTCGGATTCTGCAGTTAGCTCGCGGTTCTTAGTAATATGTTAATGTGAAGTATCTCAGTTTGCAGCATAAAAAAGCTTGGAGTTTGAGTGCATGGAGAGTATCTCTCGCATTAGCCAGCGAGAGAGTATCTCTGACATTAGATAGCGAAGTGAATCACTGGGAATAGCCAGCCGAGTGTTTTGGCACTATTAGTCAGCGAAGTGGGTTTCCAGCTGGTATCTAGCAGATTGAGAGTAGCATTGAGCCTTCAGTGAGTTGTAAAGGAGTTTCGGTATTCGACTTGAGAGTTGGCCGTGGTAAGAAGTATCATAGTAATTACATTTTGATTATTTGAAAGTGAATAAAGAATTACACACAGCCACGGGCTGTCTAATTAAGTTTTATCTAGCAGCTCAGCCGAAAGATAGTTGAGAAGTAATAGAAGGTGCCACGATTGAGCTAGTCCGAAGCCTGTGAGTATGCGTTTAGTCTTTTAAGAGTGTTCTCAGTTGTA
This sequence comes from Maratus speculifer, assembly GCA_964019185.1. NCBI lineage: Eukaryota > Metazoa > Arthropoda > Arachnida > Araneae > Salticidae > Maratus > Maratus speculifer. The sequence goes on along the minus strand of OZ025297.1, from coordinate 172,801,703 downwards.
AAAATTAAGACTTGCTCCACTTCCCTTGAGCCCTTATCATTTTAAAAAACTGTGTTTTTTATCTTAATTACTGAGTATGTCTGCATTTAACCCCCGCCACGACCAACCAACCGTTACAAATGACACCCAACGTGTGTTTAACGTTACAAACTTTCATAAAAGAAAGTTCTTTAAACCCTTCGTAATGGGAGGCTTTTACGAAATTTTTAAGGTTTTGTCACCGGTTTTTAAAAGCAGAAATTTGTGCCCATTTAAACCGAGAAAATGCTCGGATTAAAAAAAACAAATTTTCAGTAAAATTTTACTGGAGGGGATAAACAAGAATTCTTAAGCTTTTTTGCAGCAAGTATACGTGTCGCTCGTCCCCAAGGGATTAAAGAAACTTATTGAAAACAGGATCATGAAGAGGATATTTGAGAATTGATATTTGAAATGATTAATATGAGAAATAATATTTGTCATGCTTAATTTTTCCAGCGCTTCTGAAGCGAGTCACGAGGAAATGAATCAGACAGATAGGATCTCTACTTTATTTTTTTTTAAGTATGTACTAATATATTCACACCACATTAAATATAATCATATTAAACTTACATCACCATGACAATAGAGTTTCATTAGATAAATTTATTTTGTGATTAATATTCGATTACAGTCTTAAACAAGAAATTTTCCCTAAAGTGATAATATTAATGTTCAGCTACCGCATAGCACTGATAAATTTTTCTTATTGTGATAGCTTATAAATATTATCAATGACCTATTTAAACAACATGTATGATAGCCATAAATCTGAATCAATAAATACATGAATCTGCAAACTTGAAATCGGACTTCGAACAGTGACGTTCATGATTTTACTTTGAGTTTTCATTTGGTAAATTGCTTATGACGTCAATGTTGCTTATGAACTTCAAATATTTCACTTTTTCCACACACGATACTCGGAAATGAAGTTTTGTTGTTATGTTACTTCAATTTTCTCGACTACTTACTGATACGTGCGCTACGTTTACTTTTCTCGCTGCAGGTATAATTAATTTAAAGAAAAAAGACTGTTACTGCTTAAGTTGTTTAAATTTGAATATTATAAAGTAAAAAGTTGTTAACATTTTCCAAAATAATTTATTCCACTGTAATGTTTAAAAACACATTTGAAGTTCTCTTCATAAGTAATAATCCCATTTTTATGATTAAAAAACATTAGATATGAATAAAAGAGTTTTACACTTGAGAATGCTTGAATTCTGAATTCAAAATGATATTTAAATTTATTTTACTATCAAACTATTTTCAATAACATATGCAAAATTACGGAATCTTCTAGCTTGTAAACATTTATCATTAAACATTAAACATTATTAAATGTCGAAAACATATAAGATTCTGAGGTGTCTGATGCTAAAAAATTTTTCCAGAATGGTGGATAAGTAGGAAGAAGTTATTATATATTTTGATTTGTGGATATATTTTAATTTATCACATTAAAAAATAGCTGTATTTTTTTCAATGTACTGTACTTTAACTTTATTGTAGAGATTCATACAGAAAAAACAATGTTATTATTCTACTGATATTCACACGTATATGACACATTTTTATGTTATATGCGTAAAATAAGAGTCTATCAAATGCTTTGGCGCCAAGATTTCCATGTGCTGATTATATTATATTACACTATAACTAAAAGTTAAGGCACAAACGGTTTTTTGTGTCTAATTTGCAAATGGATGAATATACAAACAACAAATTTGGAGGAAATGTGCACTAAACTGTTATTTATTAAATGCGATTTAGAAATTTACTTAAGTTAAACGTATAAATAAAATTACAGCAAAAAAGCACTATTGGAGTAGAATTCCATTCTTGGAGAAATCAGTATATCGCTGTATTATGAAATAAAATGCGTCAGAATAGTAATGTTATTTTGTATACTTATGTACATTATAATATATACCCCAATTTTATAATTCATATATCTTCAAGTATAGATAAATTGTATTATTACATGGATCTAAGTGCCACGGCATAATCATTTGATGTTAGTAATGATAAGAATTTTGATAAGTAATAACGGTATTATTTTATTTTTACATTTATCCTAGTCATTATATCCAGCACTAGGAAGAAATAAATGACATTCATACATTTCAAATGCAATTTTACATTTTATATTTAAAGTTAAATATGTATAGTTATATATATATTTATGTATACATATACAGGGTGATTCTAAATTTTTTTTACACTAAAAGAGGGATGATAGTACACATCAAGACAAACAATATTAAATAGGAGACCAAGGGCCCCAAACGTTTTCCAAAGGAGATAGCCGCCATTAAAGTTTAGGGACCAAAATTTCAAATAGACATAAAAAACGGAAAAATCGGTCGATTGATTTGAGGTTTTCAATGAAATTATTCTTTATGTAGGTCTTTTCGTGAAAATAAATTATAAAGATAAATTTCAAAAAATGCCGATAGAGGGCGCTTTAGACTTTGGAGAAACAAACAACTCTTTTTGGCGTTATTTTTTGCACCTTATTGAATGCTTTCGTAAGCTTAGACTTAAACCTAAATTTTGAGCTCAAAATCTGAATAGTTGGAAGTGGTTAAGTAGACAAACTGAACTGTGTTCAGAGGGTTCAAATTTCAAATGATTATAAAAAACTGAAAAATTGGTCGATTCGTTTACAGTTTTCGCTAAAACTAATTTTTAAATCAGCATTTTGTTGAAAATAAATTTTAAAGATAAATTTCCCAAAATCACGAACTTTGGAGTAGCGCACAACTATTTTTAACTGTTATTTTTTTTAATCTCATTAAATGATTTCAAATGCATAGACTTAAATCTTGGGCTCAAATTCTGAATCGTTGGGAGTGTTTCAGTAGCGAAAAATTGAACTGTGTTCGAGGAGGGGCGAGGGTTAAATTTCAACTCCTGAACACACTTCAGTTTGCGCTTCTTAACCCATCCCAACGATTCAGGGTTTGAGCTCAAAATTTAAGTTTAAATCTAAGCTTCCGAAAACATTTAATAAGGTTTTGCAAGCATTTAATTAGAACCAAAAAATAATGGTTAAAATTAATTGTTTGTTTCTCTGAAGTTTAAGACGCCCTCTAACGGAATTTTTTGAAATTTATCTTTAAAATTTATTTTCAAGAAGATACTGACTTAAAGAATAGTTTTATTTTAAACCGTAAACGAATCGACTAATTTTTCCATTTTCTATAATTATTTTAAATTTGAACCTCCCCCCCCCCCCTTAAACACAGTTCAGTTTGTGCTACTTAACCACTCCCTACTATTCGGATTTTGAGCTCAAAATTTAAGTTTAAGTCTAAGCTTCCGAAAACATTTAATGAGATGCAAAAAATAGTTGTTCGTAACTCCAAAGTCTAAAGCGCCCTCTAGTGACATTTTTTAAAATTTATCTGTATAATTTATTTTTAAGAAAATACCAACATAAAGAATAGTTTTAGTGAAAACCGCAAAGCAATGAACCAAATTTTCCGTTTTTTATAATCATTTAAAATTTGAACCCTCTGAGCACAGTTCAATTTGTGCTACTTAACCACTCACAGCTTTTCAGATTTTGAGCTTAAAATTTAAGTTTGAGTCTAAGCTTACGAAAACATTTAATGAGATGCAAAAAATACCGGCAAAAAATAGGTGTTCGTTACTCCAAAGTCTAAAGCGCCCTCTATCGGCATTTTTTAAATTTTATCTTTACAATTTAATTTCAAGAAAATGCCGACATAAAGAATAATTTTAGTGAAAACCGCAAATCAATCGACCGATTTTTCCGTTTTTTATGTTTATTTGAAATTTTGGTCTTAAAACTTTAATGGCGGCTATCTCCTTTGGAAAATGTTTGGAATCCTTGGTCTCCTATTTAATATTGTTTGTCTTACGTGTACTATCACCCCTCTTTTATTGTAAAAAAATTTAGAATCACCCTGTATTTATATGTATATATGTTGACAAATACAAAGGTAATTCTTCTTATTAAAATGAAAAAAACTAATTTCTTATATATGACCTTTTTTTCGATGGGATTTAGCTTTCTTCGTCGTCATAAATTGAATTTCACTACATTAAAGGAGTTTAGATAACTTACATGGAGAGAAGAATGAATCCAATTATTTCCATCTGATAGCTTTCATATTAAATCGACAAAAATATCTTAGCTAAAGTTTGTTTTTGCTTTTTATGTACTAAAAATTAAATATTTTAAATTAAGTTTGAGAAAAAAAGCCTACATGATTTTTAGAATGATATTATGCATTTTTATTTAACAGAAATTACATTCAGGGTATTTGAATAAATGTTAGCAGAAAAGTTTACAATCTTCAATTTACGCAGTGAAATGATTCTTTTTCTTCATGAAATATAAAACAAAATATAAGAAAAGTATTTTTTAACTGGATCTTTCTTTATGCGTGTACTTAATGTACTTAAATGTATATATACTTACGTGTATTAACTGTTGCATTATCATAATAATAAAGTTAGGAAAACAATAACTATCTGTATATCATGATTTCCCAAACTATTTTAAATTCAATATATCAATTCCTAAAGATGACTTATTTAAATTTCACTATATTGCTGTTCATGATTAAAGTGAGAGAATATAAATTACATATTTTTTATTAATTATTGTTAACATTTGCTAACAAAATTATTAAAAATATTTAAATACTAACGTAATTAATGCTGCACATTTTTTTTCAATCATAAAATATAAATTAAAATGCATACTAAATTATCGAATATATCTGTATGTTTCTTCAAAAATATTTTAAAACTTTCTAACGTAGTAATTAAAACATGGAAAGATAAAAAACGATTTGTCTTTATATCTTTCTTACGTATTACAAGATTTAGAGTGTTGATATTTACGCCCTTTTTCTATATAATTCATAGTCCTTAAATATGTTTCAAGTTTACACACTGGTTGACAATGCAAACATTTATTCATCTTTGATAATAACCATGTCCATAGCTGAACCAAAGACATACCCGCAGTAAAAACACAATAACTGGTCAATAATTACCCATCTACTCGCCAGTCATATTTTATTGCGGTTGCTGTATTTGGTCGTGAGTGATAGAGATTTTATGGCTATTCTGCTATTCATTCGTGCATTAATCTCGTGTACATATGAGGATACATAGCTGTAAGCATAATTAATGAAAATTATGGTAAACAAAGTAAGGGTTCGGATGTAAAACATGGTACTCTTCTTTATAAATTTGAATTTTGATTTTTTCTGAGAATGAATTTTGTTAGCTACCATGTTTTACATGTACACTGTAAAAAATCAGTAGACCAGATTACAACACAACGTGCGGGTAAAAAAATTGCCATCAACTTGTGTTGTAAATTTCAAGTATGTTGTAAATGAACGCGTGCTTGAATTTTCAAGAACGTTTATGTAATTTTACAACACAGAGTGTTGTAAATTTCAAGTATGTTGTAAATGAATGTGTGCTTGAATTTTTCAAGAGAGAGGTATAATTTTACAACACAGTGTGTTGTAAATTTCAAGAGTGCTGTAAATGAAGATGTGCTTGAATTTTCAAGTACGGCGATGTAATTTTACAACACAATGTGTTGTAATTTTCAAGTATGGTGTAAACGAAAGCGTGCTTGAATTTTCAAGTACGGTGATGTAATTTTACGGCACAGTGTGTTGTAATTTTCAAGTACGGTGTAAATGAAATCGTGCTTGAATTTTCAAGTATGGTGATGTAATTTTACAACATTGTGTGTTGTAAACTTCACGTTTGTTGTAAATGTATGCGTGCTTGAAAATTCTCGCACGGAAATGTAAATTTACAAAATAATATGTTGTAAATGAATATGTGCTTGGATTTTCAAGCACGATGATGTATTTTTACAACACTATGTCTTTTAATTTTTAAAATTTGTCTTAAATAAATTTTCAATCACAGCGATGTAATTTTACAATATTGTATTTGTAGATTAAATGCATCTCCGAGTTAAATAATATTTAATACATTATAAAAAATTCAGAGAGGGCGGGGGTGGGGAGAGTTTCGGTGGATTTTGAGGAAGAGCAATCTTCAAATTTTTCCGAGCCGCTCACGCAGATACATCATAGAAAAATTATTTTTTATATTATGAATATTTCCCCCCCCCCCCCCCCCCTGATTTCGGCAAATAGGAAGGGCACTTTATGAACTTTTTTGAAATCGTATAGCATTTTCATCATTTTACACCAGACTTCTTTACTAAGTGTTCCGATGAGTAGTATTTATAATGTATTAAAATTTCAGAGGGGGGGGGGGGTATTTTGGAGGTCGCGATTGTAATTTTCCTTATTTCTTCACTTCATTTCAATTTTTAAAAGGCTATAACTTTGCTTCTATAGGAGCTAATGCGGGGGGGGGGGAATTCTAGCATAGCTTACTTTTCCTCGGCGTTCTTTTTGCTATTTCAGTTTTCAAGTGTTTCTCATAGGACCGTTTTGGGGTGTAGGATAAGGGGGCATTCTCATTTTTTTTATGTAATATGTCTATTGAAAGCTTATGATTCATACATTACAAATCTAGCACACAAAAAAAAAATAAAAAAAAATAAAAAAAAAATAAAAAAAAATCTGCCGTCATTCTGGGTCACGATTCATAATGAGTTAAAATTTAAATTTCTCAAACTTCTTCAAGGTTTTCGCTAAATCGGCATCTGAAAGAAAAAAGTGCCAAAGTGGTGTATGTATGACATCTGTGCTATATAAATATTATTCAGTATTTTTTATTGCAATTTTTGTATGTAAAATAATTTGCATTATTTTTCATGTACAATAGCGCATTAAATGAAAATTATAATTTTTGTAGTAGTAGTTTATAGTAATGAATAAAAAAACACTTTATTTAAAAATATTTCATACATATACATGACGTCATTTCCTTTGTCGCCGCTCTCATGGAGCTAGTAAGAATTCCATGATTCTCAACAATCAACTAATCAAAACTACTCGCGAAGAATGCTCAGTTGCCTACATAGTACATAGTTAGATAGCTACATAGTATATAGTTTTTTTTCTTTTGTGTATAACATCATGAAGAAGCTTTGCATGCGAAATTAAATGACGCTAAAAAACAAGTACCGTCGTTTCTTTCTTTTTTTTTTTTTTTGTTTGTTTAGAAATCAATTAAGTGTTTATTTTTTTATGGATTAGACAGAGCAATATAACTTCTATTTTAGTGTATGGGAATCTCGTACTGTAAATATTGAGTTGGATGTAACTGATTTTCCTACAAACACTTTATCTTCTAGTTATAATTAGAGAATTTCGTACCAGGCCAATATTTTAAACATATAGAAGAACAGCTGGTGAATTCTCTCTTAATAAATACTTTGCAAATATTAAATATTGTATAAAATGTGTACAAGTTATAGATTTATGTTCTTTTTTGCTTTTTACATTGTTCTTAAATTGTGAAATATAAATGAATGGTAAAAAAAATATTCTAATGTTTTTATTTTATCTAAAAAAAGAATGAAAAACTCCAGAGAGATTGTACTTATCTTTAGGGGAATTCTCGGTTTTGTACTCGTAGAGTTTTAAAAACCCATAAATGAATAGATATCCTATTGATGCAAGTTAAATATGGTAATGGTTAGACAGAAAGAGTGTAAAAATTGGTCCACATTTTTATAAGTTATATCTATTTGTAATTAGTTTAATAAATCACAACCAAACAAAAAATTTTGTTAGGAATGTTGAAAAAAATTGTCTGCATTTTATTTTATGTACAAAAATATTACTATTTGAAATTAACATAATCAAAATGTCTTTTATTATTTTCTAATATTTAATATAATATCTAAATGCTTGCTCTGTAAGTAATAAAACATTAATTTTTAAAAAAGCTTACTCAACTAGCAAAATCCATTTTTAAATACTGGTATAATTCTGATAGCAGTAATAACATTGTTCAACAAATTTTAATGAGCTTTCTTTCTCTTGATGTATGTTAAGCAAAATTTTTTACCACCTTCTATAATTTTGCAAAAATTTAATTTCAATTTTTTAATTACACTTTCATTTTATTGATAATAACATCAAATAAACATGTTATTTGTGTTTAGCATGTTGAGTGCCACAACAATCACTGGTGACAGATATTGATCTTTCCGTTTAGTCACCCCAATGTTTGACAGTGGTATAGAATATCATATAAAGCAATATATATATATATTGTTTTAAGTAATTGTTTAAAATTTATTTAACTTATTTATTTGAGGATTATTATCCTTATATATAAGGCAGCTTAAACGGAAACTTCAGAGTTAGTCATCGATGACTGAATTGGCACTCAGTGTAGCCCCTGTCCCTGCCCGCGAAGCCAGTCACGAGCTAATGTGATCCCTATGGGGAGGCATTTTTCTAAAAAACCTTCGCCTTTTGACATTTTAAAATTATTTTTATTGCATTGGACAGCTGAAGTCAGTCTCAAGATGGCTACTTGGTTACTTTTTCAATTTTGGCAGCAGGTATTTTTTATAAAGTTACTTTCACTTTTGGAACCGGTTTTGACACTCGCGAGCTAATGTGATTTCTATGGCGAGGCATTTTTCTAAAAAACCTTCGCCTTTTGACAGTTTAAAATTATTTTTATTTCACTGGATAGCTGATGATGTCTGAAGATGGCTACTTGATTACTTTTTCAATTTTGGTCGCAGGTATTTTTTATAAAGTTACTTTCACTTTTGGAACCGGTTTTGGAAGCGAAAGTAACTAAATAAAAAAATATCTGCAAAAAAAAAAAAAAAAAAAAAAAAAAAAAAAAAAAAAAATTAGAAAATGTCAAAATGCTAGATAGTTTTTAGAAAAATGTTTGTTTACTTCAGCTGACTGTGAGGATTAACACAATTTTTTTCACATTATTTTTTTCTAATAAAATAAAATTTTGTGTTTGGTTCAGTTTTCTTAACAATGCGAAAATTTAGGTTTACTTGTCAGAGAAATAAGGGGGAGAGGGAAAGTTACTGGTCCTGCAGAGCACTAATTTTTTTTAAATTAGTGGTCTCATTGAATTATTGATGGTCTCGGACTAGCAGAACCAACAAGGGTTTTGAATGCTTTGTATATACGGTCACCTTTGTGATATCTGTATATTTTAGGGACAGATAGGATTAGGCAGATAATAGATCATTGCGGATTATAGATCAGCAGATTTCACAGAGTTGACTGTATATTGTATATATATACACTACATGGTCATTGATGAGCGTCTACTTGCGACTTTAGGCATTTTGTTAAATATCTAGAAAAATACATAAAGGAATTATCCCGAAACTCTTAGTGTATAAATATAATACTACAAGTCATGCATTTATGTGAAGATTTTTTTCCCGAAACTCTGTAGGGGACCGTCAACAAATTAAAAAAGAATGAATATTTTTTGGATAACCCTGTCAAAATTAATGTAGCAAAAGCGCCCAAACTCTAGATTATAATTAAGTGCCTTATTGTAATAAACTGTGTTCATTTTTCAAGCGAATAGCATGTATACTCGTAGAGAAATTAAGGTTTTCATAAAAATGGTCCCAAATTTTGCCAAGTTTTTTGCTTATAATTTGCAGCGTTCTTAAGGAAGCTCAGGGGTTGAAAACTTTTCAAAAAATCGATTTTTTTATGATCTAGTTTGATTATTAAATTAATTCTTAACTCAATGCAAAAAAAACGCATAAAAATATCTGCATTTTTAACGGAGTTATACGCATTTATGTATCAACACTTTCATAGCCGCACCCACACTGTAAGAAAAAGTACTGTAATTTTGGGCAATTTGGTTTTCACAATAATCATATCTCAAGAACTAGCGCATGGATTTTCATAAAACTTTAGATTCGGTTAGTGCATTATATAAAATGGTACTGGTTTCGTTTTGGTGTATATCGCTCTGCAGGTGACGCCGCTATGCTGCACTATTCACAACTTTTACAATAACCATATTTCAAAAACTACACCATGGGTCTTCATAAAACTTTAGATTTAGTTAGTACTTGATATAACATAGTACTGGTTACGTTTTGGTGTAAATCGCTCAACAGGTGGTGCTGCCATGGTGTATTATTCCTGATTATCGCAATAGCTCTATCTCAAAAACTAATGCACGGATTTTTCTAAAACTTCAGAATCAGTCAGTCCCTGATATAGATTAGTGTTGTTTAGTTTTTGGTGTAAATCGCCTTACAGATGGCGCTGCTAGGCTGTATTTTTCACGATATCGTAAAAAATGTATCTCAAGGACTAATGTGTGGATTTTCATGAAACTTCAGATTCAGTTAATACCTGATAAAAAAAATTATCCTGATTAGTTTGTGGTGTACATCACCCTACAGGTGGCCTGTTATTCAGATTCCCTCCCAAGGTTAATGTATTCTCATCGCTCATATCATTAAGCCTTAGTACGGCTTTTTTTTTTCACCGATCGCTAATTCTTTCTTAGCGGTAGATGAATAAAGCAAGTACGGCATGATACTTACGTTGAGATCCGCTAAAATAAAGCACAAAACACTATAAAAATACAATTATTTCACAAAAAACCCAATTTTAATTTGATGTATGTCCTTTAAAAGTACAATTCACATAACACTTACAATATAACATAATATCAAATGGAAATTTACCGCCAACTTTTATTGCATCAAGATTATCTAATATTTGGCCAATAGTGCCATTAAACCAACCAGGATATCTCCATTCACCTTTTTCAAATTTATCAAAACAGTCTTTTATATTGTCCGTATCCCACGGTTTACCTTTTATAGTATCAGATGGAAAATATCTTCGCAGTCCATTTGGCAATGTCCTCTAAAACACAGCAGGTTTCTTTCCTCCAAAATACAAAGTTCTTGTATGGATGTCATCTTCACCTCGTTCAGTACTAATTTTAGATTGGTAATGGCCATCTAAGTCCCAAGTTAAGTAAAAAGGTACTCTATCCATTATATTAAACACACTAGCTTCAGCAGGATATACAATTTCAGTATTATTTGGTTGTTTAATTTTAATATTATAACCAATATTATACATAAAAATAAAACCATACCAATAATAAGATACATGATTAATTTTACACCATTTATGCTGAGCAAAATAATTCTGAGCAGATGAATTCTTTAATGGATGCATTTTTGGCCCATCACGAAATAAGCGTGCATTTGAAACACTAGCATTCGAATCATCAGGTTTAACTTCTAAACGATAAATAGTAATATCTTTAAAGGATACATTTGTATTATCGTATTTTCTTCGTTGGCGGCGTGCATAAATCATCCTCCGAGTCTTCCTGCTGCCGTAATATCTCCTCCTCCGCAGCTGACGGCTTTTTCGAAGGCCCCGGTACCATCTCCGCCGGTACATCCAGTAACTCCGCCTGCGGTACATCATTATTCAGATTTAAAAGATCACGTAAATATCTAACATACTGACCAGAAGGCTGGTGCTTTTCTCTTTTATAAACTGTTATCTTATCGATTAGAAGTTAAACCTGATGATCAGAATGATAGTGTTTCAAATGAACGCTTTTTTCGCGATGGGCCAAAAATGCACCCATTGAAGAATTCATCTGCTCAGAATTATTTTGCTCAGTATAAATGGTGTAAAATTAATCATGTTATCCGGAATCTCCGGGGACGTGGCGATTCTAGATTTTGGAGGTTTGCCAAAAAATATTTTGACCAAACAAAATGCTATTTTTTTTCACCTAATGCAAATAAACAATGTTCTAATTGACGAATTAAGTAACAAAATAAAAATAATACACTAAAAGATGACACTTATGCGGAAATTAAATTTTAAATATGCATACTAAAACACAATACATTAAAATATAGTACACAATAGGTAATACATAAGTTATTTTATTCCAAATTAAAAAAAAAGTCATTAGGTTTCGAAAATCTCTAAGGGGAGGGGGGTGTCTTTTGATATCAATATCATTTTTGATCCAACTAAAATATTCTCTTTTTATTTGAAATATGGTCTTTGATTCAAAATAGTATGTTATTTTTTTTTTTTAGTCTGTTGTCTTTTTTAATGAAAATACAAAGTTACTATTAAAATGATTAAATTATTATAAAATTATCTAATTCGGAAATATGGAATACTTCAACGTTTGGCATTCCTATTCTCCTGGCATATGTGTATGCATATATAAGCACTGTTCGAGAAATTATATGTGAAGTATATTTGCACTGAAGTTTGTGTTTACTTATAAATAAAGAGAAAGAGAAAGAATGTTTTCCATCTATTTTGTTGATAAGAGTTTACATCTACCCCCCCCCCCCCCTCCTCCAAGCAGGGCAAGTGCAAAAAGACAGAAGCTATTATAAAATACCTTTAAGTCGTAACCGTTTCTTTAAAGCGTTATTTAATATAAATAAATTGATATTTTATTGACTTCTCTTCATTTGAATCAATAAAATATGTTAGAAATAAATGTAACCAGTTTTGCACATCATCCAGTAATAATAATAATAATAAAAATAATAAAAATAATAATAAATAAATAAATAAATAAATAAATAAATAAATAAATTCTAAAGTAAAGGGAAAAAAATCGACATTGCTAACGATATTATTACTGGAGGGGGGGGGGGGTTCGAGAGATAATAACGTATGATATCGGAAGGGGGGAGGGGATCTAAAATTGCCAAAAAAGTTGATAATGTCATATGTGCACAGCCCCTTATCCTTTAATTCAATCAAAATAAAACTAAATTGCATGCTTGTTTCTTTAGTTACAAACACGCACTTGGGGGCTGTCCATAAATGATGCCATACGGTTTTACAACATTTTTGATCTCCCCCCCTCCTTTGTCGCAAAGTGTCACACTTCACCTTACCCCCTCCTCCACTCTTGTCACATGTCATTCTGTATTACTTAATCATGTACTTTTTCAGAAAGAAAGTATTTTTTTATAGATCATATTTAAAACTTTTTTTTTTAACTTTAATTATGTGTTTTAATAATGTAGGCATAACAATAAAAATTATTCATGTGCTTTTTATGTATGAAATAATGTTAAGATTTACACCAAAAAACACAAAGAGTATAGAATACTAATAAAATATTAATAGCAAAGAGTGATTGAAAACAATAATATTTTGAAATTTGAAATAGAATTTAATATATTAGTCTTTTTAAATCTTATCTTTACTTTATGAACATAAAATACTTTAATTTTAAAATAACTTCAAAACTTAATTGTCTTTTATTTTATCAAAAATGTGTGACATCACATTTTTTCTTACCCTTCCTCCCCACCCTGTCACAATTTCACCAACTCCCTTCTCCTTTTTCAAGTATGACATTATTTGTGGAGAACCCCTTGAGTGATTTTATTAGAATTAAACTACATAAATTTTCGTCATAATTATATCAAGTTAAATCTTTCTTTTATTATGTCTCAAAAGTTCTTTTTTTTTTAATTTTTCAGTTTATGTAATAATTAGAGTCTTTAATTAACGGTTAATTGTCATAAAATATACCACAATGTATCTGCATTTGATGGGAAATATGAAAATTATGAATAAAATTGAAATTTGAAAAATGTTCGGATTTTAGAGATTTCCGTATTTTTGAGGTTAAACTGTACTAGGATAATAGTAGAAAAATGATGGATTTGTTGACATGTCTTATGCTTATAATACTCCAATTTTTTATTCTAAAATTCCATTGGATTACTATGAACATCAGGAGTGATTAAACAAGGAATATTATTTTTTTTTCTCCAAAAACCGTGTCGGATTATCCGGTATGCCGGATTAGAGGATGTTTATTGTACTACTGAATTCTTATAACTTACATTTATTTAGCACGCATGTGTTTATTTTCCGTTTTTATCAGGATTTCGGGTAATCGAATCGAGTTTTCTTAATCCAAACACGAGCTGGATTAGCAAAGATCTAATGTATATCAATATAATTTACATTTTTAAAATAATCAAATTACTTTTGAGATTTTGTATCTCGTAAAAAAATAACAACTAGCTAGAAATGAATTTATAAAAATGTTATTGCGTTTTAATAATGCTTATTTACAAAAAAGTACCGTATCAAGAATACAACTGACTTCTAAAAAAAAAATCTCCTTTGGAAAAAAAAAAAAAAAAAAAAAAAAAAAAACATTTATTAAATCTACTTAATGAATATTACATAAAATCTCAGTTACAGTTGGCAAACAAATTAAGTTTAAAATAAGCATTATTGAGCCATAATATGTCAAACATTTTTTTAAATGTTAACACTGTGTAGGACATTTTTTAAATGTCAAATTACGTATAAAATTTGTATATGAATTACAAAATAGAAAATAATGATATCAGTAACATATATATATTTTTAATCATATAAGTCATAATCAAATCCAACTTTTAATAATAATTAAAAGAAAATAACTATTAAAAAATGTGACAAAACTTCAAGTTTTTTTTAAAATCTTCATTTTTTTTTTTTTTTTTTTTTTTTTTTTGCGGGGGGGGGGGGGATTTATTTATCATAATATCGAAACCAATATTAAAAATTACACACTTTTAGGCCAAAAAAGGATCACACACACACAAAAAAAAAGTACACATGAAATTCTTGTTTAATTTAGAAATTACGATGCGATGAGACGTATGAAATATGATTTCATGTTAGTGATATTTACACAAAACACAACTATCAACAATGAAATAAATACGATACACTACAATAAGCTTTTTATCAAAATAGTATATTTCTAATTAAAATAATTGCATTTTCATCTGCTAAAATAATTCAAATTCAATACCAGTTTTCGATCCAAAAATAATTAAAACAAGAAAGAAAAAAAATCATGCGTCAAGCATAGATTATGAAGCACTTTCCACCACATTTAGAAATATGTATTAAAACTGCAGCTTTTGAAAAGTGATTTGTACACAGTAATTAAATACATTTTTTTTTAATTTTCCGATAAATTAATTACAGTTGTAAGCGATTGTTGCCCCATTCTGGCATTTCTTTATTTTCCTATGCTGTTGCGTCTAGAAAGTCGGTTCAAGACGCCAACTTTGACAACGTTTTCTAAAAAATCTTTTGCCTTTAGTTGAAAATAGGAAAAAAGTTATATTACACAGTTTCCGAAAATAAACATTTGATACGTTTGAGAATAAAGATAAAATTTAAAGTATGTCTGAAAGTTGCCAGCTTGGATTCGAATACAGCTTTAAATATAAGCAATAAATTACAGAAAGTAAAAAAGTTGCAAGTTGAATGCTTCGTTTTATCAGAAGCTCATGTTTTTTATGAATGGTGGTTTATTAAGATATTTTACAATTATTCTCTTATTTGGATAAAGATTCAGATTATTGAGAAATTAATGATCTACGCGGAATAATTTTTAAGCAAGTGACGGCAACATAACACATTGTTTTATAATTACTTAACAGAATTTGCGAAAACGAAGTAAAGTATAAAACAGAGTCACTGTTTCATTCTTAACAGATCCCAGCGCCTACTAATCACAACGATAGACATAATACGAATTAGTGCTGTAAAAATAACGAGAAAATGAATACCCGTATGGTATCATTATTTTCGATCTCTCTACCCGTTAGAAAATATTCGTTACGTTACTCATTATTTTCGTAGCTGTTCAGAAACCAAGTATTAACGAGCATCGTACATACTACAAAATGCAACAACTCGTATTACATTCTGAACATAGCAGTTTTTGAAAGAATTAGTTATTGTTGTGCTTGTAATGTGCTGCCATCTATATGTAAAAAAATATGTAAAATGCTATCTTAAGAACATTTATGAATAATTTTTTGTATTTATAAAAAAATAAGAAACGTTTCAATTGCTTGATGTCTGAATGGAATCTGAAAATTATTTATTTTTAGGAGTACTAATGGAAAATTCTTCTATTTACAAATAAAAATTAATTAGATAAAGTATCAGAAAAATAGTCACTTTCATTTTAAGAATAACTTTCAATATAATAATTGATCCCGAAGTGATGTGACCTCCCCCCCCCCCCCAATCTAAATTGAGGGCGGGATCCGCTTTTGCATATTATACTTTTATATAATGGTTTTGTTATTTTTTAGAAAATAAAAGTAATCGTAAATACTAGCAGGGCTGTGCGAAGGGGAGAGGGCGAAGGGGGCGGTCGCCCCGGGCGTGGATATAGAGGGGGCGCCAAATTTATACCACCATCCTCATTTCTTTCTTCCTTTATTGTAAAAAAATACATAAAAAAATATTGGAATTTGTGTGTGTGTGTAAAAAAGACATGCATTTTCAAAGTAGGCAGCCGCGGATCCACGGGGGGGGGAAAGCAATGTTGAATTTAGACTATTTTCCGGAAGGAATTTCTGAGAATATCCTACTTTAATATTGCTTCTTTCTTTGAATTCAAAAGAGATTGCAAACTGTTTTACTGTAGTGTTAAGGGTGTATTTCGATTCAAACTGCTTATTTTCCGATTTATTTTTGAATTCACTTTTGCTCTCATATGCATCAAATTGGGAAATTGTCTTATTTAGAAAGTATACAAGGTGCCGTAACTGTCTATTCTTTGATAAATGCAGAAAATATTGCAAAAAAAGCAATCAAAAACGCCATTTTGAATAGATTTTTCCGAAGCGGGAGATTTGGGAACGAAAAAAGTGTCATACTGAGAAAATACTTGTTCACAAATCAAATTCTAATGAATGGAGCGTAAAATGACATCACTCGGCACCTTGTACGTCTCTTCAAAAATACCCGCAGTAAGTTTCATGTTTCTACTTTTAAAAATGTGTCTGAAATTGTATCGGAAAATTTCGAGCTGTTGAAGGTGGAAAAGCGTTTTTTCGAATACACCCTTAAATACATTTTTTTCTACATGTGTTTTTAAGATCTTCTTTGCCAAAATGTAAATGCAATTCTTTTATATTACTTAGTTGTTAAAATTAATCCTTTTAAAATTCCAAAATAAATGCAAAACATGTATCTAATAGAATTTATTTGTGTTTTTAAACTTTATAATTTTGTGACACCTGTTGCAAAGAAAATGGTGGTGGTATGGTGTTTGTGTGTAGGGGGGGGGGGGGTCGCCAAACACAAAACTTCGTCCTGGACACAATTTTCTCTTCGCACGCCGCTGAATACCAGTACATATTCATTCGTTGTTTTCTCAAATTTTCACATTTTTAGAGAGTTGCTTCGTTAGTTTTAACTATTTTTTAAAATATAAATAAAATCATATACCTGCTGTGATTTAAAATTTCATAAATTATAAACCTGGGTGTTTAAAATATTTCATATGAAATGTAATGTCACAAGACTGCAGCAAATCTACATATCGCTATACCATATATAAGCTAAGCTATATACCGTACAAGAGATTACTATAAGTTACCATTACCTAGGCCTATAATGAAATTTTGTTTATAACCTTTTTGTAACAGAAATTTGAATAAAAATGCAAACAATTACAATATAAGAATAAATAAATTCATCCTATGAAAGTAGAATCCTATTTTGAATGGAAAATTTCAAGATAAATTTTCATGAAAATTATACAATGCAGTTTCATCTGATAAGACGGAAAATCTGTCTAAGATAAAATGTTTTTCTCGTGATTCCGTTTCAATAAGTATATTATTTTATTGGGTGTATTAAAAAGAAAAATAGTAATTGAGTATCTTAATAGAGATGTCTATCCTTTTGAAACCAGTAAAATATGAGACAACGAAACCTCCCTATAACGGAAACTAAAATTAAGCAGCTCTCAAAAACATATTTTCCCCCACTCAGCATCATAAAACTTTTCTGATTTTCGTTCCTGCGTTACTTCAAAAACTTCCCTCCAATTCCATCCGCACATTTCCGGCGAATGAACGAATGCTAAAGTAATGAAACGACTAAATGAAAACACCGTATGCGGGAACAACTGATTTCCAGTCTAAAGTCCGAATACAAACTCTTCTTTCCCAGTCAGACTACCGGCGCCGTTCTTGAATCACGAAATACTGGAACGCATGATGATTGTTTCATCTAGTTTTGAGTACATTGATGCCTAACGACTAACGAGCAAAATTTCAACATAACGATTCGGTATTTCGTTTTAGGAAGAATACCCGTTTCTCAAAAACGAATACGTGCGGTTTGTAACAGCTCTAATACGAATCATCGAATTTCAAACCGGAATAAAAGAAAGACGCAATGTGCAGCCGACGATCTATAAATAAAATTTTCCCAATTCAAAAATAAGTAAAAAAAAAAAAAGAGAGAGAGAGAGAGTGAGTGATAAGAAAACACGCACTAATTGGACTCTTACACGCTCGCACTCCCAATAATTGACATATTTATTATATGTTTCAGCTCACCCCACCTACTTTTTCATCCTGCTAACTACAACAGAAAAATTAGTGATAAATAAAAAATAAAGTTTTATTTGACAGACAAACGATTTATGGTCGAAAATACATTCCTTTTCAGAAGCTCATCAATGAGAAACATAAGTTGAAAATGAAGTAAACACATTTTCTTTTCATTAAAGCATTTTTTTTAAACTAAATTAAAATATATGAAAAAAATCTTAATTGATTCCATTTTACTTTCTAGTTAGAATAGAATGTGTTCTACTCATATATAAATTCGAATACGATCAATATAAATATTTTGTATGCTATGTAATTTAAATTATACATTATACAATTCGTCCCAATACATTATACAATTCGTCCCAATGAGTAAATTACACATGATTCACAATAATAATTTAAGTCGTTCATATAATAAATAACTACGCCAAGGATTATGCTGAGTGAGATAGAAAAAATGGTTATTTGTTATTCAATCGTTCATTTACGAAATAGAACAATTAGCAAGCAATTTAATTTTATAAATTAAAATACAATAAAAATATATATCTTGCATTCATAAAATGAATAAAGGTAATAAATATAAGATTAAAACTTAATTTTACTTACCTTGAATATTGATTATCCACATCCAATGTTATGTAACATCCCATAAAATGGCGGCTTGAAAACAAAAGCTGTGAATTTTAACTCTCTTTTTATCTCATTGGCTCATTGATGTCATGTGATGCGTAAGTATTAGGTTAAAGTGCAAAATACTACACGGTTTGCTTGAAAATATTTTACTACGCGTGTGCTGTATTTTTTCACAGCAAGACTTGCTTGATTTTGGCTGTAATTTTACAACATTTTTTTACAGTGTAAGCTTTCATATATATATAGAAACATATCGCATATATAATTTAGATAAGTTAATTTAATCACTTTAAAGTACTATTATGTTTTATGTTTTGTTTTTTACCGAGTGAGCAAAATTCAAATTACAATCCGGGTAATTTCGAGACATTTACATGAAAGCACAACCTTATTAAACTCGCATAATTGCATTTCTAAGTTACAGAAAGTTAAGAATGCTGAGATCTGATGAACATTTAAAGCGTGGAAAGCAAAAATCTGCGTTCGAAAACAATTCAATAACGGCAGCCACGATTATGTCCGAAGAGGACTTTTCAGAAGAGCTCTACAGCCTTCTTATGAGGGACAATTGCAGTTTGTGAAGAGAATGGAAAACAACTTCGTACATATCTTTCATGGTCAAGAAAAACTTACAAACATTGATGGGTTAGAAATTTAATAGGTTTTCACTTTTTGTTATAAAAAAGTGCTTGCTTCTTTGACTTACACTACGAAACTTAGAAGAAAAGCTCGTCTTCCACCGGTTTATTGAGACTGGTGGATGAGTTATTAGGCAAAGCGAAAGACATTTTTTAAATTTATTCGGTGGATTTCATTGCAGACGATAAGTGTGAAAAATTTAAAAAACACAACTCTGATGTTTCGGATCGACACTTGATTTTGAGTTCGTTAGAATGTTGTCTTTGCCAAGATGTTTTTACCACTTTGTAAGTAAGTTTTTTTTTTTAAGTTTCAGTTAAAATATATTATTTATTTTTTATCATATACAACCAATTCTTTTTTCACTACATACATCAGGATTTTGATGTTTTTATATCAATAAGTTTACATCACTACATTTAAAAATCCCTGTCGGCTTGGCCTATAGGCGGAGGTAGATTTCGAAGAGTGCACATTTCAACAATAAAAAATAAAATATGATTAGAGATAAACCGAGTATAACAACTTTATTTGGCCGCTTTTGAAAAAATTTTTGGAATCATTTTTCTGTAAGTATTGGTTTTATCAGAATAATCTTTCTGCGTTTTATCAGAATAATCAGGTTTTAATCAAAATTCGGCACAAATGCCCATTTTGACAACCTATTTTGAAATATATTCTGACTTTATTAAAAAATCGACTAACCCCCTACTGCACATTAAAATAGTTCCTAAATAACAAAAAACTGCCAACTGAATGCGTTTGAGAGCAAGATTGAATTTAAAAATTATTCATAAAATAACCAATTTGTTATTTGAATACATCCTCAATTCTTTAATCATGATCGCTTCGGGAAATTTTGTGCGAAGTACCCACTTTAACAGCATTTTAAAAAATATATTCAGCCTTTATCAAAAAAATGAGCAATACGTCACATTATACAGTCTCTATGTAAGAGAACCTATCCATTGGATACTTTGATAGCAAAACTGAATTTAAAAATGAGTAAAAAAACGCAGTTTGTTATTATAATACCTCAATTTTTCAATCACGATCGCTCGGGAAATTCTGATCAAAATACACATTTCGGCAGCCTTTTTTGAAATATATTCTGCCTTTATCAAAAAAGTGGCCAATACCACACATTGTATAAGTCCTAAATAAGAGAACCTGTAAATTGGATGCGTGTGAGAGCAAAAATGGATTTAAAAATGAGTCAGAAAAAACGCAACTTGTTATCTCAATACTTCCTCAAATTTTCAATCACGATCACTTCGGAAAATTCTGTTCAAAGTACCCTTTTTGGCAGCCTTTTTAAAAATATATTCTGTCTTTATCAAAAAGCTGACCAATGCGTCACATTATATATTCTCTAAATAAGAGGTTCTGCCATTTGGATGGGTTTAAAATCAAAAATGAACTTAAAAATTAATCAGATTATAAGTAGTTTGGATTTGAGGGGTTTTTTTCCCTCCTACTCCTATTTTTGTTTAATTTATTTTTGTTATTAGATTTGGTCCTATAAAATCTTGTCAATATAAAAGTTGTAGATAATAAATGTAGATAATAATGTCGATCATAAAACTTTTATTATGCGTTTTCATCACTGAAGTTGTTATTTAATAAAGAAATTTAATATAGAAATCGCTTAATTCCAGATTTTTATCGCATATTTTTGAATTCTTATGAAATTATCTTATGCAATTGTATTAAGTTCTTTTTATATTTTTATTTCTTTAGTGCATTTTGCGTAATTTTCAGTAATTAAAATATAAGTCGTAATTTGATAGTCTGTTTTATTAGAAAAAAACTGTTGTTGAATTTCTTGACACATAATTAAATTCATTCTTCAACTATCTTTAAAGCGAAAGAATTATTGTCTGAATAACTCATTTTCTTCTAGTCAATGTCAAGTTGACGTAATTAAGATAAAATGTAGATTAGATGCAACATAATTTATTTCTCGTTTCGGTTTATTCAGCTGTTTTACAAATAATTGATCAAGTAAAGTTTTGTTGTGCAAAATGGAAGAATACAGATTAAAAAATAAAGATTTAATGCCATTATTTTATGGAAAAATATGACAAACTTAAAGTGAAACGTGATTATAAATGACACATATTTTAAAAATAATTATAAAGAGATACTATATAAAATAAAGTCTATATTCATGTGAATTTAAACATATTTCACATGTATAAATATATACAGGGTTTTAAAATGCATTTTTACACTTAAAAAAAATAATTAGAATTAAATAAAAAATGATGTGCATGACAGTGCTCCTTTCGACAATCTCATTTGGAAATAATTTTTCGTTTATATTTAGGGTTTGAATGGAGAAACGGAGCCATTATAATTTTTTTATGGTCTGTCTGTCGATTTGTCACAGCCCTTTTACTCATAAACTGTGGAATGTGGAAAATTCGAATTAAAATAAGGAATAAAGACCATTGGTCCCATATTTATAGATTATCAACCATTCACAAATTCTATAAAGTTTATAACAAAAATATGAAAGGTTTTTTTTAACTATTATAATGTGCACAAAGTTAGCGGTGAGCAACACATCGAGTTTATGCTAGATTTCTAATACTTTCTATGATGCATTGCAGACCCAACACTATGGGTGACCGCTGTAATTTAATTATTTAGTTCATGAGTGTCTAAAATTAGAGGTTGGTAATGAATGTTTTATGTTATCCAAAGATGACGTGTCTGGAGATTTAAACAGCTATGGTAAAACATTTACGTAGCGCAATAAAAAGAGTTAAATAAACAACATTTTTTTAACTTATTTTTTTTAGAAGTGTGTTAATCATTTTAGACACCCTGTATTACTGAACCACGAATTTCCCGTAGCCTTAAATATGTGAATTGTGTGTGATGCATCTGGTTTTCTAAAATATATATTGATTGTGGAAACTAAAAACATTACATTATGTAACTTTTTAAGTGGCCAAATGGAAGAAATAATCGATCTTAATAATTTTCTTTAAGGCTAAGTCAAATTAATGCAATTAAGATAAAATATAATTTAGATGCCTGAAGATTCATTTGTTACATATCAGTTCTATTTGGATTTAGAAAGCATTATCAAACTTAGAATTTGATGTTACAAATAAATGAACACTCATTAAATCAATTTTAAAGGATCTAAATCTTTTTGATTTATTTATTTTTCTTTTAAATTAATAATGCAAATGACATGGAAAATGACCAAAAATAGTAAAAATATCTAATCATCTAACCAAAAAAAGCAATATAAAAGTAAGTACAGTTATTTAATTTGCAATATTCAATTATAATTATTTAAAATTACTGTATAAACTAATGCTACAATATATAAAATTAATATCTGTTAAAGCTGAACATTATTTTTACATCTTTAAAACTGAACATAATGATACAAGAAATGCTACTGAACATTTTTAACTTATACGCTGATGGTTTTGAATCACTCCGTATTTTAGTTTCTTCCTTCTTATGTGTGAAACTAATGAAATAATGTTTGACAGCAATAACAATATTGCTTTTTATATAAAATATTACATATGTAATTTAGCAAGACTATATTCCGATTAGATGCCTTCAAATATAATATCAAGAAAAGGAAAATTATAACTATTTTTACATCAACTTCCAAAAGTCTTAGAGTCACAAGCGTATTGTGTAAATAACTATTTGTTTCTTAAAATTTCTCTTAGTATAAAAATGAAATTATTTAAGCTCTATGAATGTTATTATTGCATTAAATATTTCTTATATTAAAAGTAAATATCATACCAAAATATAGTGTCGTTTAAAAAATGAACACTTTGAAGAAATTGTCATATATTTCCTTTTTCCTTATTATCATTTTTAGTTAAAGTAGCTAATCTCAACAACAATCATTCAAGAAAGACAACGTCATACTTATAAATATATAAATACTAATCTATTTTATATAAAAAAGTGCTTATTAGTAGAATAAATTTTTTTCGTGTTAAATAAACTCTGAATAATAAGAAGGTTGAGTACATTTTTACATCTTGTAATGTAGGGAGTATTTTAAAATCTATTTTTTAAAAATGAATTCAATCAAAATTTTTGCGTTATTAATTTTAATTTTTTATTTATTTTTTTATGACAAGATTATAAAAAAATGTAAATTCATAGTGGGAGAATATGGTAATATGTTCTAACCACCTGCGACTTCTCATTTTTTTTAACTCCAGGCATTAAATGCTATTATTTTTTTTTTATTATAGGAAAATATTTACATATAAAACAACACTTTTTTTTCATAATAAAAATTTAAGTATAAAAAACTTATCAGTATTCTAAGATTTTAATATAATTTGAAAAGTTTTCAGGTTCAAAATGTCAGGTACAAAATTTCAATAACAATTTTCAACTTATCTCGAAACATTTTAAAATTATTACGTTATTTTAAAAGTAAAACTTTGAAAATTGTTACATTTTTCATCAGTAATAGTACTTAATTTATACGTCAGTGTTGTATGTATTTCTACTTTTGTCGTTCGTAATAAAGTGTGGTTTAATAATTTTAAGTGGACGTAATTAACACCAATAACGTTCAACACTCCATTAAACTGAATACGTTTCTTTTACAATGATATTCCAGTCTCGTTAGTATTTATATAATAATAATTTTTTTTGTTCTAAATTTAAAACAAAACTATAAAATTACGATTAAAAAAGTTTTTTTTATACAATTTCTGGTGAATTATAAAGAAGGGACAGAGATTCTTTTAGAATGTGACATAAAACATCTTAAAAGTGTCAACAATTATCATATTTAAGTACTTATAATACTATATTATCCTAATAATGAACTTTTTACGCACATTCGTAATTATGTAAATACGTGGCACTGATATTCCTCGTTCAACCCATGCATCCGTCTGTCGGTCTATCAATCCCATCAGCGAAAAACTACCCAACTAAATCGTTTGAAATTTAAATATATAATTGTTGCATAAATTTGTCGAGTCATTAATTATATGGAAATCGGATGTATAGTTCAAATACAGTGGCAATCAAAAATATTCCGTTACAATACCTTCAATAGAAAAAAATAGTTTCAAAAGCATTTTAATGATATTATACTCTTTCGAACATAATAAAATTGAGATTATCTTCAAAGTATACAGTAAAATATAAATTTTGTGTAAAGCATATTTGTTATTAATTTGCAGGAAAACACAAAAGTATTTCATTGCATTATAGTATAGGGGAAATATTGTATGGTCGCATTTTAATTATATTAAACTATTTCACTTTTTATGAAATTGATATACGTCAAGTTTACTACAAATTATTTTCTGTATAGAAAGCAGATAGTATTTACAGGAAATACACAAAAGATTTCGGCTGAGATACTATATTTGATGCTAGAGATCATTTATAGCTTATAAGCGATTACCATAATAAATTGCTTGCTTGTGGTCCCTTCAATAACACAAAAATCGCATTTTTAGCACGTTTTTTGCTCCTGCAACCCTTTGGATTTGTTGCATTGACATAACACAAAGCCTATTTTTGGAATCCGAGCGAACTCCATCGTTTTGGTACCATTACTTTTAAAATCGGTTCAGTAGTACCGCAGATTAGCCAAGTAAAAAAACAAAAACAAACAAACAAACCTCAAACAAACCAACAAACAAACAAACCAAAAAACCAAGAAACCAACCAACAAATAAACAAACAAATAAACAAACGAACCAACAAACAAACAAATCAACAAATAAAGAAACAAACAAACTAACGAACGAACCAACAAACAAACGAACAAACAATCAAACAAACAAACGCATTCCCCCCCTTTTAAATTTCGAATTTTTAAGAAAATGCTAGAGATCATTTACAACGTATAAGAATTTGCCATGCTAAATTTCGTGCTTGTATTCCCTTCAGAAACAGAAAAATCGCATTTTTAGAACATTTTTTGCTTTTCTACACACTCTGTATTTGTGGCATCGACATAAGATTTAGCCTATATTTGATTCCGGGCCTATATTTGATTCTATAATTTTTGTGCCATTACTTTTGAAATCGGTTCGGTAGTTCCGGAGATTAACCCCTACAAACAAAAACACAAACGAACAAACAAACTTTTCCTCTTTATAATATAGGTATAGACAAACAAACAAGCAAGCAAATTTTTCCTCTTTAAAATATAGGTATAGATTACTTTTGAAATCGGTTCGGTAATTTCAGAGATTAGCCCCATCAAACAAGCAAACTTTTCCTATTCATAATATAAGTATAAACAAGTAACAGTGGAAAATAAAAACAATCATAATTTCCTAAAGAAATTTTTTAATAAGGTCTTTCCCATTATTAAAAGTATACATTTACCAAAACATTTCTGTCTCTTTTCTTTTTATTAGAAATACTGATGCAAAATATTAAGGCTGCTGATTACTCACTTTCCGAAATCCTCTCCGTAGTGTAAAGTCTATGGGCGTTTGATGCATTCTTATGTTTAAAAGATCTCTTAAGGAAATTAATATTTATGAATTATTCTTTCGGTGATCTCTTCTTAAATTATTTCACTTTGTCTTGCTTTTCAAAATATTGCTAAAATCTATGCTTAATTTTATATCAAGTGTTAAAATTTTACTTCCAGTTCGTCACTTTTTAACATATAGAATATTAAATTAAGCATAGATTTTAGAAATAATGTGAAAACTAAGAAAAAAAGTGACATTCTTTAAGATAAGAATACCGAGAAAAAAGTTAAAAATATTAAATTCCTGAGGAGATATTTTAAATATATGAATGCATCATTTGCCCATAGACATTACAATTCGGAGAAGAATTCAGAAAGTGAGTGGGCAGCAACCTTAAACTTGAAACTTTATAAAATTTGAGGCATTCTTTTTAGAACATACGATATATTAAATTAAAATTTTATAACAAAATTATTAAACTATTTTAAACGAAACAAAATAGTATAACTTTTGATACTTGATAAAGTATGGTTATCTGAAATATAAACGAAATGTCGAACAATAATTCTCATGTTATGAACAACTTTCTTTATATAACACATTTTAGTAACAAAATATATTAATTAAATAAGAAATTCTCATCTCCTGCAAAACTATGTTTAATCTTCTGAACAGGTGCCTAAAAACCCTGTGATATATTACATAAAAGGTTACAGAAAATACACGCATAATCACTTACAATTGAAAATTAAATCAACATATAACATACTTTAAATAATTTTTAAAAAGTCACATATCATAAATAACATAAAGCATTCTAAAATATATATTTTCTTTGTACTTATCGAATTATTTAGCTTCGAAAGAAAACTCAATTAAATATGAAAGCGCTTTCTCCATTTAATAAAGTTAAATATTTAACTATATGTATATTCCTAATCATTTAATTTTATTTGAATCACTTTCATGAAATGGAAAATCCTAAATTTTTACAAAATCTGAAGCAAGAGATTTTTTTTTTTTTTTTTTTTTTTTTTTTTGCAAATTCGAGTGATATAATTACGAAAGCTTATCTGAAACCAGCTTTAATTCTTATATGTATTTTAACAAATCTTTTTACCTTATACTTATTTCATTAAATTTTACAGATTTATTAGATTATGTATGCTTACTTTAAAATTAATATTAATTCATTCCTTTATTTTTAACAAGAACATGTTTTGTATTTTAAAGACATTTTAAATATCATCATTATTCTACTTGCTCTTGTGTTTTGCAAAGGAAAAAAAAGCTTTTATAAAAGATTAAATAAATCTTTTTTAAATATTAGAGAATTATAATAGCTAGGTACTTTTATTAATCAGCTTTGTTCTACAGAAATAAAAAGATAAAATTCAATTTGCATATTTATTCTGCAATTAGCGTAATAAAACAACAGAAAATTAATTTTTAGAATCAAGAATATACCTGAATATTCCAGAGTAAAAGTTGATACTACTACATAAGTCTATGCTGCAAAAAAGGTATTAAGATTTTTTTTTTCATGAATTAATGAAATGAATTAGAATATAAGTCATAAATAAAATAAGAATCATTTATCACCACACACCCTGGATACTTAGGAAGACCGTGGCACATATTATACTGATATCATGAAATATCACACGGGAAAAAAAAACAAGTAAGAAAAATCATGCGTTAAGCATAAATTATGAAACACTTTCCAACACTTCATGAAATCTTTAATAAAACTTCGTTAATTAGAGAAATAAGGGTATAATAGCCAAATATGTATTCCAATACTTTTGAATATCCCTGCATTTGATCTGTCACTTTATATACATATTATAAAATGGAAAACTTTAATTTAGCTAGAAAAAAGCTTAAAATTCCTTTTTGAGCAATTTGTACTAATAAATGGGAAACATACTGGAAAACTTTTGTTCAGCATAAGGTTGTTTACCTCGTACCATTATTACACGTCAGTAAGAAGCTAAAATTCATTTTAAACTATAACACTCTTAAAACACATTGTTATAAAATATCAATCATATGTGTCCCAGTACAAAATTCTTTGCGTGACCCTGTATATCATTTTATCTATATTATGCAAACATTTCTTTGTAAAATGAATGCAGCTCAGCGTAAAAATGTATACCTTATTTAAGAACTACCATTAAGTAATTTATGCTCATACTCAGTAACGTTGGCAAGCTCTTTTGGATAGCCTTGTATGTAAACTATAACATTTATACACACCCTTATAACGTACAAAGATTTAGTGAAACTTAAATGCGTATATCATAATTAAAATGTATTACTTCCATCCATCAGCCATCATCGGAAAAAAATACAAGAATATACTATTTGAAATCGTTTGTGTGTCCCTGCAAATGCAATGTACTTCATATTATGCAAGACAGTATCATATAATTTATATTAAGCCTCAGTGACATATAAATTTTGTTATGAATGAAACAGTTTAATATATTTTTTAAATGACGCACACTAATCACTCCCCCCCCCTTTGCCATTATCCAACGGAATTCTTTTATGTGGCCCTGTAAAGGAATAATAGCTTTATTTTCACCGCACATTTTATAGAATGCATATTTTAGTGCACCTCTTAAATGCATGTAAGTTTTAATATGTTTGACAAGGTGTAACATCTTTAAAACGCCTTTGAAACGATTTTTATTCAAAGGCCATATGTAATTGAAAATTTTTGACTCTCCCTGTAAATAAACTAATCATGGTAGAAATTTCATTTTCAATAGGATTCGTGCTAGGGTAAACTTCAATAACATGCAAAAATTTCAGGGCAATTTGAGTATATTTACAGGTGTTAGAGAGCGGACAGACGGACAGACAACCCGAATGCATAAGCACTTTTCAAACTTTTGATTACGTTAAACGTTAAAACTCATTTGAAACGATTTTTCCCCATAGGCCGTAATGTAATGGGAAACTTTTGACAGTCCCTGTAAATAAATTAATCATGATAGAAACTTCATTTTGAATAGGGTTTGTGCTAGGGTGAACCTAAATAACGTCCAAAAATTTCATGGCAATCTGAGTACATTTACGAGAGTTAGAGCGCGGCCAGACGGCTGGACGGCCATCCGGCCACACGGAGAGACAAACCGAATGCATAAGCACTTTTCAACTTTGTTGGAAAGTTCTAATAAAAAAGAAAGATACAAAATTATCTCAAGTTGTAAGTTCCGATTTTGTTAGCTAGTGGAAATATCAATTATTATTAGTAAAAATTAATTAATAATTCCACAAGCCCATGAAATCTAAACATATGATAATTAATAATTCCACTAGCCCATGAAATCAAAACATATCATAATTAATAACTCCACAAGTACATGAAATCTAAACATATGATAATTAATAATTCCACAACCCATTAAATCTAAACACATGATAATTAATAATTCCACAAGCCCATGAAATCAAAACATATGATAAATAGTAATTCCACAAGAACATGAAAACTAAACATATAATAATTAATGATTCCACAAACCCATGAAATCTAATGTATAAAATTCCCTAAAAAAGTTTAAATTCTTGTGTACAGATTTTGATCCTATACATTTTTTAATGGTGCAACTTGGACCAATTTTAACATTAAATATCACTTTAAATAAAATAAATTTTCGATTTAAAACATCAGCTTGTTTATCACACATTTTTCTATAGCACCACTGAATTTTATACTTTTGTGTGAAGAAATTTTCTTAATATTATTGAAGAAATACCCTAGGTCACAAAAAATGCATTTTCAGCGGCGGTGACAGCCTAACTTACCTTTTTTTAAAATAGATAGATACTGGTCGGAATAGAATATAAAAATTGTTGATGGCGGCCGACTGATTGGAGTGTAAAATTATAGAACGCATTTTCCACAGGGAAAAATATCCTTTTATGAAATTATTGTTCCCCATAGATGAAAGTTGTATACTTTATAACAACCAAGTACTCAAATAATCCTGATCCAGCTGGGCTAAAGGTCCCATTCTATCGCTAAAGCCAGACTTCTAGAAAAATTTTTGATCTCTCCCTTGTGAAAGCGGAACTATTGCAACCAAGTCCGTAAACAATCCTGATCCAACTGGGCTAAAGGTCCCATTCCATCGCTAAAGCCAAACTTCTAGAAGAAAATTTTGGTCTCTGCTTGATGAAATCGGAACTATTACCACATACTTCCATTAAACCAGACCATCAACTCGGATAATACCTACTCGCAAATGGACGAACTGAGGGCAGCAATTGCCAGGAAACACTCCTAATTAGCAAGAAATAGAGGCATTATCTTCCATTATGATAACTCCATTCCACATGCATCTTTAACTGTCCTAAATAAACTACTTGCACTCTCTTAAGATATTCTGACCCATCCTCCCTACACTCCGGACATTGCTCCTTCCAACTATTGTTTTTTTCTTTCTCTCAAACATTCTCTTCACCAAAAAATTAAATATTTGAATGACATATCATTAACACCTCGATAAATATTTTCCATCAAATCTAAATGTTTTTGAAAGAAGACATCAAAAGACTGTCGGAGATATAGGTTTGTTCAATAGATTTGCACAAACACTATTCAATAAAATATCGCAACTATCGAAATTTGTATGGTTTATTTTCTGTAATAAAAAACTAAAATAACGTATGGTTCAATTTAATATATTTCAATATGTTTGAAATAGTGCAACAAGAATAGAACACGCCGCTACCATTTTATCTCGATAGACCGTAATGCAACGCGATATTTTGAGAGTCCATTTAAATAAATGATGAATACTAAGCATAGCATATTCTATACTAAGTAACTTGTAGTGTATTTCAGAGAGGTATATAAATTTTAATGTGTTTGAAATTAATAAAAAAATGCATTGTGTCAAATCCCTGGTAAATCCACTGCAAATGGTTTTACCCTGTACTCCGTAATGTAATGGAAATATTTTGAATATGCTAATTCCTTAAATGAATTATTATTTTTTAGGAATACAGTTTAATTACTGGACATGCCATAGTAATTCTCTAAAATATGTGCAAATTTCATGGCAACCCAACTAGTGTTCTCGCTGGCACTCGCAATTGCGGCAAATTGCGGCTAAGTTCTTCATTTGGTGAGTAAACTAGAGATTACATTCGCCAAATTGATCGTGTACAATTTTTGCTTTTTCTTTCTTTTCTTTTTCGTTTTTTATGCATGCATATTTTTAAGTATATGTATATTTTTAATATATTTGTAGCTGATAATTGAAATTAGATTAATAACAATCGTTGTCGCAGTTCTAAAAATTTAAGTTATTATATATATATATATATTGTGCTACACGGCCAATCTATTTTGCTAGTACTTTCTTGATTTGGCGAATGTTTTTTTTTTTTTAATTAGCCAAATTACTAAGGTTGGTCAAATGTCAGCGAGAAGAGTGGACCAACTATATTTACGTGAATACCCAAATAGCTTTGCCGTGCACGATGAAACGGAAGACAAACTGACAAAATAAATTCATAAACACTTTTCATCTATGTTCGAAAGCGTTAAAAATAATCATCAATGAGCCAATCAAAATTGGTACGAGAATTTTACATTTAGCAAAGTAAATTTCAAGTGATCATCATTTCGTAAGTCTAAGTTGCTGTTACCATATCTAAATAATAGATGGTACCGGGACATCAATCTATAGAAACAGACTGTTTCATTACAGTTGATCACTAGATGTTCCGACATGTTTTATTATATTTTGAAATAATCCGTTAGGTACAAGAATCTTTTGCATGAATTTTATATAGTTCACACCACTTTTTGTGAATTAACTAAATTTTATTTATCAATCAAAAAAAAAGTAATGTAAGCCAAGTTTACTTTTTTAGTGGGATCAAAAAAAATTTCTTTAAGTATCGTTTGAGGATGCATGTGTACACCCATGGTCACTAAGGGAGTAAGAACCTACACTAGAGAGTCATGATAATCGCAAGTTTTTTTTAAACATACAGTAGCATTCTCGTAAAATTTCTCGTTTTTCTTCCACTGTTATTAAATAACTTTTTTAATAGGACATAAATGTCTAAATATAAGCTTTTTTTAATTTTTCGATTGTTTTTATGATGTTACTTTCTATTTAAGAAATACTAGCGTAAGTATATACCGTAACAAAATTTTAAATACTCAATTAAAATCAAAAAACTAGAAAAATATCCTGTTGGGACTTTTGCTACAACTTTTTAGTAAATAAACTTTGAAACTTCATTCATAAATTCACCTCTGAATACTTAGCATGAGCATCTATTAAATAATAATCATTTACAAGTATTATGGGTTCAATAGATAAATTATTTCTTCAATTAGAATACTAAATCAATTGAGATCTGAATTAAGTTTCCACCTCTCTGAATCTTGTTGCTACAAGATAATTTAATTTAAGTTAAACATCATAATTATTTTGAAAAGGGAAAAAGGGAATTAGAAAAGTAACTTAAAGTCACACGACCAAAATAGCAAATTTATTAACTAATGAAAACATTCCAACTTATTACACGAATAAAAATATCAAAGAGACCACTTAACAAAATGCAACAAAATTCTCAACTTATTCAGATCCCCAACTCACTGTAAGTTAGTAGCAATTATCCCAACTTTACCATTACTGTTTTGTAGGATGAAAAATACATATCAACGCTTAAGAAAGAATCACAATTACAGATCAATTAACTTTAAGAAATAGAGAAAGAAAAGCTGAAATCTCTCAGATATTCAGAGAGCCAAGAAAGACATAATTTTCTTAAAATAGATTAAAATCTCAATATTATAACATTCATCCTGCAACACAAGTAATGGTATATGACCTTGATACGATAGTGATAGTACATTTCTACTTCCTTTTTTTTTATTATTCCTGTCCTAGCGTTGTGAACTATTAACTCATTTTATTTCCTCTTTTATTCTTAAATTGCAATAGTATGAGAATTAAATACAAAACTCTTGGGTTTTGATATAATAATTACTAACTTCTGAGGAAAATCAATTAAATATCCTCATTTTTAATTAGAATTAAGAGAAGAATTTTGTAAAGTGAACATTAAATAAGCTTATCCAAGCTCATTAAAAATTTCTAAGAAGGTTAAGAATTTATATAACTTAAGTATTAAATTACTATTACATTATTGGAATAAAGTTACTTCACTTTTCATCTCAGAATAAGTTAGAGTTATATTTGGACAAATTCTATTCACTAACCAAAATAAGAAAAATTTCTTCCTCTGAGCTGAAGTTAATTAAACTTCCTTAATTATTTGGATGAAGAAAAATTAGAGTAAAATTTCAGTAAATACATATACATTTATTTGCACACTTAATTTATTATATATACAATAAAAACAATAAATGACACTTCCTCCATTAATATTCAAATGAGAAATAAACTGATCTATAACATCCCTTGATTTGTAATAAACTATTTACACTTATTAACAGGAATTATACTTTTATATGCTAACATCAATATTCAAATAGGAAATAAATCAATCTATAATATAAAGCAAGCTTACCACTGGCTGACATAGAGTATGATGGCTTTACAACAACTTGAACTTTTGTAAACTATGGTGTTAAAGTTCACCAAAGCTTCTACCTGCATTGATATTTACATGCTACTTCTCCAATTCCACACATGCAGGAAAGGCGCACACACTTGTCGGAAGGGAGGACATGACCGTCCTATCTGTTCGCCGGGGGTAGCTTCCCAAGATCTCCGTCACTTCAGTCCTCGCTTCTTAGATCTTTTTAGCAAAATCAGCGAAGACTATTTTCTCGACATTATCTACGAATCACACTTGTCGGGAGGGAATCAGTGAAGACTAATTTTTTCGACACTATTCACGAATCACACTTGTCGGAAGGGAGGACATGACCGTCCTATCTATTCACCGGGGGTGGTTTCCCAAGGTCTCCGTCACTTCAATCCTCGCTTCTCAGATCTTTTTAGCAAATACAAGTTTCTAAGGGCAACCATACCCTTTTCTCTTTTTCTTTTGATTAGGGAAATTCTAAGCACAATGATTCCAATAAACACCGAACAAGTATTGCCACTATATCGACCAGAACATCAGCCCGATGAGCAGTTTTACATATTTAAGTAGCTGCCTTGCTAAGTTTTGCTGGAACACAGCAGTTTCTGAAAAAGGCAACCGGTGAGGTGTAGGCTCTCTTCACAACTCCAAGACTAAGAGACGAATGATCTCCAAAAGAAAAATTTATCTCAGGCCTCGATTCAAAATTCTCCCCCTCTCCCCAGGAGAAAAAGGGGGGGGCATTCAGCAGCCCCAGAATTTTACATCTTCACTGTTGACCGGTCACTCCTGATACTCCCAAATTCATCCCACTTCACTGGAATAAAAACCAAACTCGGGGTCTCCTAACTAGCAGCAAGGCTTCCTGCTTCGCCTCGTGCATACTGGGGTGGGCTACCATTGGCTACTAGTTACTTCACACTTTTCTATTACCAAATAAGGGCATGACAGGACCAAACTATCCACGTGACGTAAATCCCCTCCCTGAGGGAGCAGGTGTTAAAATTTTTCATTTTATGGTTCCCACGGAAACACGGGGGAGAGAAATATTTTCGCCTTCGTATTTTTATTGACGGTAATAAAACTTTCACTACCGCTGGTGGTCCTTAAGTAAAACATATATTCAGGGGTATTTCAACAATTGCTGCACAATTTTCTTAAAAACAGTATTGTTAACATTTTTCTCGGGCAGTAAAATTGCCCTAATAAATTTAACAAGGCAGGATTGTAACTCCAAAGTGTGTGGTCTTTCATGAGGCGGATATTAGTTGCATTTTTACAATGTCACATGCAAGCATCATGCATTCATTTATTTATTTATTGTGACAGGGGTTCGTCCTCTTTTCTACTTAAAGTGTGGGAATACTTCGGGGAATGTTTATTATTACTCACAGAGTTGAAAACAGGAGATGGGCAAACACAAGCAAAAGATAAGAGAAAAAAATAGTGTGGGAGCATATAATTTAATTTAGAAAACATAGAGAGGGAATACTAATTTGGAAAAAAATAACTTTAATGAAAGGCAAATGGTATATAGGTCTCAACAAGAAGCTCCCCCACGTTGAAAAAAAAATAAACATTATTAGTTTTGAACAAAAACAAGAATTTTATTTTTTTAGCTAAATGACCACATAAGGTCAGTTAAAGAAAGTCCTAAAAAAAATTTAAAATTAAATCCAAAATGAAAGAAAAGATTAAATGAAGAAACAATGCAGTACCCCGGTTGAATAGTAGAATAAAGATAATCGCCTAGAACAGATCAGACGACGACCCGAAAAGTTGATAACCTCACCCTACTAAGCTACCACACCAACTCTGCACACCGGAAATGCTAAGTCGAAGCTTGGGCAAAACATCTAGAAGTTAAACATATACTAGGGCCTAAGATGCTATTAAAATCTACACTATATACCTGGCATACTTAATTAAATCTCCACATCTGCTATACCGTCAAGAATACCAACACACTGGGATATCCCTATCTGCTAACACCTCTGTTAAAAAAAAAATAAAAAAAAAATAAAAAATAATAAAAAAAAATCCCTAAAAAAAATTTCCACAAGTAGAATGCAAGGAAGAGTTGTCCAGTGAATAAAAAAAAAATAAAATTTTTTTTAAAAATTTTGAATCCTGTGAGCAGGATAGAGCCAAAGGACCGAAACAATCAATTTCTGAAAAAATACAATAGATATACTACTTGCCAGCTGTAGGTATCACCGATATATACATATAATAGCACGATAACATTTTGTATACACATAAACAAAATAAAAATAGCAATAACCTTTCAGTACATATATAGGGTACACATAAAAAAAAATAGCACTAATATCTGTTTATATTCAGTGGCATAACATGTGCATATAAACAAAAAAAACAGTTCAATGACTTGTATCGGTGACACAGTATCACATAAGTGTATGGGCATTTTATATCACAGCATTATAATTATATAGGTTACCTTGTGTAGCCTAGACTGATAATTGTCTGCCTTAGTTATTATCAATGGGTAAATATTCCATATACTAATAGTAACTAAAAAAAATTCATAAAATGCTACACATAATACTTAAAATGAACTGATAATTTCACAAGAGAGTTCGCCAATTTCATTGACAAGTACCACTATTTTTTTTAAAATAGCCAATTTACACAAACAATGGGTATATTGTTAGAAAAATCACATGAAATAACAAAACAGACTATATAAACAAAATATATACATATATAATACACATAAACCAGATAATATATCTGTGGGCTGTGGGGTGTACACTACCTGTATCTTAAATCCCCACTTCCCAAATAGAGAACTAATATCAAAAATATCAAAAAAAAATACAAAGTTAAAAGAAATGCAAAAAAAAAATTAAAAATAAAAATAAAAGATGAACTACATTCCTAACAGTACCTATACTATATACAAAAAGGGGGCAGTAGGAATACGCAAGCATCACATGTACTGCTACCAAATCTCTACTCCAAAATTTCCTGACCCTAAATCTCTCTAAGTCCCCAAAATTAGCGCTCAAACCCGCTAAAAAATAAAAAAAAGAATACATATAGGGGGCGGAGCACTTACACGGTCCTAATCTATTGAAATAATCCATAAATCACCGAGAGAAAATACGGAACTGGCGGAAATCCACATTAAACAACAGCGGAACCAAATCAAAACAAACGATATCGAGGCTCGAAAATTACTTAAATTTTAGCTAACTCGCGCATAAAACCTTCCTAGAATAACTAAAATCACAAGTATTTATATACAATCTAAAAAAAAATAAAGTTAAACCGCCCTAAAATTTATAATTCGGTCGCGAATCCCTTTTTCGAAACGCATACTCAGTTCTCGGAATTGAATAAGATTTGTTTCGCCTAGATAAACAGACGCCATTACGATCTCGCGAACGACTCACGCGCCCCGAATCAATAGGCGTTCCTACCTGCCCAACTCCCTCACAGTTATCAGCGCTCGCTATTACCGTATTTTCCCGTGCTTCTGAGAGCAACCCACCAACCGTTTCCTCGCTACCCTCTTGTCTGCTCGTAGATTGCACTGCAGGTTGGCTGGTTCCTTGACATGGAATGGGAGGGGGAAATCTATTTATGAATCGATTCCTTTTCCTTCGCGCGGTGAACTCGAATTGAGAATGATTTGAATCATTCGTAGTTGGTATGAGAGTTTGGCGTTTGTTTTGGTCTACAATATCGTCTCTATTTTGCTCATTTACACCTGAAATATGCCTATCTTTAAATAAAGTGAGGCGGTCTACATGGACAACTTGAGTTTTAGAAGGATTAGCAATTAATGCTATCTTAAAATTAACTTCACTGAGCTTCTCAATTATAGTAAATGGTCCGTTATTTAATTTTGACAATTTTTTCGTATTGCCAGCAGTGATGGATGGGTTAAATAACCACACTCTATCGCCTACCTTTAAATCCTTAACGATTACAGTTTTTTCTCTGTACCTTTCCTGGCTTTCAGACACCTTAACTAAATTATCATACACCTCAGCATATACCTTTTGGAGTGCGGGTATTAATAATTCCCAAAAAGATGGGGCGTCGTTATAGCTAAACCTCGGCGACTGCGAAAATAGACTATATGGTAGATTTAAGTTTCTGCCATATAAAACTGCTGCGGGAGTTAATTTAGTCGAAGAATGCACAGCCGAACGCATCGCTAACAGGGCAAATTTTAGTTTCGTATCCCAGTCTGACTGGTTCTCATTTACAATGTGACTGAGTGCGTTTTTTAAAGTTTTATTCTGCCGTTCAATCTGCCCATTCGAGGCCGGATGAAAGGCAGATGTAGTTATATGTTTAATACCAAACATTTTATATACATGCTTAATCGCTTCCGATATTAAATTTCTTCCATTATCTGTCGCAATATACACAGGAGCGCCATAACGTGAAATGAAATCGGCAAGTGTATCTGCGATAACATCAGACGTGGTAGAGCTAACAGCATAGGACTCTGGCCATTTAGTAAACGAGTCTATATACGTAACAATATGGGTGTTACCAGAAAACGTGACCGGTAATGGGCCAATTAGGTCTAGGTGAACTTTGTTCATGGGAAATTCAGGTGTAGGCATCCGTTGAAGGGGTGCCTGCTGATCTGGTTTATACGCTCTCTTCTGCTGGCAACTAATACAAGACTCTACTAGATGCTTGACATCGGCCGACATTCCGGGCCAGTAAAAGTGCTCCCGGATGCGGTCAGTCGTTTTCTTAAACCCTTGATGACAAGCCGCTAGAGAATCGTGTGTTAGAGCGAACACTTGCTCAATCATATCCCTAGGAACTACTAACTTAATAGGATTATTTATTACACTTGAATCTCTGGTGTCCTCACATACAAGAATATCATCTCTAAAAAAAAACTTCATGTATTTAGGTGCTATATCTCTTTTTTTGTCTAATTTTCTAGCTATTTCACAACATTTCTTATCAATTTTTTGTAATTCACTAATTTTCTCAATTAAATTTGAATGCGGTACAAAAGTAGTTTCTTTTTCTACCTGTATACAAAAATTACTGCTGCTAATCTCAGGTGTTTCATCAATTTTTGCAAATCGAGAGAGAAAGTCTGCTACACTATTGCACTTGCCTTTTATATATTTAATGGTAAAGTCAAAATCAGATAGAGTACATACCCATTTGGCTATACGTGACGTGGGGTCATGAATTTTTAACATAAAAGTAAGGGGGGCATGGTCTGTAAAAATGGTAAAATGGGTGTTAGCTAGGTAGCACTTAAAATGGCTAGTTGCCCAAACTAGGGCGAGAAGTTCTCTCTCAGTGGCAGAATATCTCGTTTCTGCACCTTTGAGTCGCCTACTAGCAAACGCCACTGGATGAATTTTATTCTCTTCATCCAACTGTGACAGAACTGCACCCAACGCTTCTCCACTCGCATCTGTATATAGATAAAATTCTTTAGTAAAATCAGGCAATACTAGGCACGGTTTAGATATTAAAGCCTTTTTTAAATCTTCAAATTCCTCCTGGGCTTCTTTTGTCCAGGCAAAATGTCCAGTTTCCTTAGTCAAATCGATTAAATTTAATGCCCTTTTTGTGAAATCAGGTATGAAACGCCTATAGAATGATAGGGTTCCAATAAAAGACCTGACACCTTTACGATTAGTAGGTGGTTGCAATTTTTCTATTATCTCAATATTTTTATTAACCGGGGATACTTGCCCGCTATTAATTTCAAAGCCAAGATACTGTATTTTATTTGAAAGAAAGTTACATTTACTGGGCTTAAGTTTCAGTTTATGTTGTCTTAGTCTATCAAATACTAATTTAAGTTTTTCAAAATGGGATTCTACATCAGAAGAAGCAATGACAATATCATCTATATACACTAAAATTCCTAGATTTCCTAAATCTCCAAAAATGGCATTCATTAGCCTCTGAAAACTATTGCCTGAATTGGACAACCCAAAACAATTTCTATTCCACTCAAAAAGACCTTTATGCGTGATAATAGCAGTTTTATGCCTGTCTTCGAGTCTTATGACCTGTTGAAAAAAGCCACTAGTTAAATCTAGTGTTGAAAAAAATTTAGCTCCACTTAACGCATCAACAGAGTCAGTAATGTTTGGGATAGGATATGCATCTTTGACAAGATTCTTGTTAAGTTTACGAAAATCAACAGCTAACCTATAAGAACCATCTGCTTTTTCTACAAGAATAACTGGTGAAGCAAATTCAGACATAGACGGGGAAATAATTTCAGCTTGCAGTAAAATATTAAGTTGATCTTCCATTTCCTGGCGTAATTTATATGGGACTCTATAAGCTTTGGATTTTACAGGTT
Organism: Maratus speculifer; assembly: GCA_964019185.1. Taxonomy (NCBI): domain Eukaryota; kingdom Metazoa; phylum Arthropoda; class Arachnida; order Araneae; family Salticidae; genus Maratus; species Maratus speculifer. Next base: position 172,761,655 of record OZ025297.1, on the reverse strand, counting down.
TATCAGAGGTTAAATTTACAACATGGGGTATGGTATTACAGCCTGGTAAGTCTAGGACAGAAGCTGCAAACACATCTTTATTTTGGTCTAAAAATTCTTGCATTTTAGATTTTAAGGGGGGGTCTGGATGGCTTAAATCAATATCAGAGCTCCAAGTGAGATCAGCGTGATCAAAGTCAGCTATTGGAGTGGTTAAATTTACATTACAAGTTATATTATTATTATTTAAGGGTATATTAGATTTATCTACACATTTCTGAATTTTAGCAACATAAGTATTTTTTCCTAGCTTAACAGTTTTATTCGAAAAATTAGCAAGCGAAACAAAAAGGCCATGCTCTGGAGTACAAATGGCTCGAGAAATAAGAAGCCCTTGGCTTAAATTCTTCGCTAAAGGTTCTAATATTAGTACATCATTATCTTTTATAAAATTATTTCTATTACATTTAACTTCAGCTATTAATTTTGACTGGGGGGGAACAGAAATTCTCTCGCATAAAATAGCTAAGGAAGTACTTTCACTATTCCTGTTATTATTATTATCAACAATGCCTAACTCATTAGTCTGATTTGCTCTATTTACTAACTCATTTTCATTATCCTCAGATATGTAAAAATTTTCATGAACATAGATTGAATTTTCCTGTACAATTTGACTCGCTGATTGCTGGCTAAGGTCTAAAGGCACATTATTCTCATTAATTTCACACTCATTAGTACTTGAGTTACTCCCTGGTATACTTTGCAAACAAAAAACCTGAGCAATTTCACTTTCTGACTCTTTCGCATTAAATGTTATGCTTGAGTTTACCCTTTCCTCCATAATGGGATACATATTACCCTGAACCGTCTCATTTCCACTACCCAGATTCCCAAATTTTTCTTGTACACATTCCTTACTCTTTTTGTTTACACTTTTCCAAGGAGTACTCTTATTACTACACTTACTTCTCTGTTCACTATCAGAACTTTGCCTGCCTTTAGATTGCACATTACAAGTATTTACATAATTATTCTCTAAACCTATACTATTTACACTGATACTATTTACAACATTTTTTTCTCTAGAATTTTTCACAGGTGAAACATTTGACATATGACTCTCTACTATTTGCTTACACTGCGTTTCAGTAGGAACATCTAAGACCACATTGTTATTTTTACAATTAATTACAGCCTGATATTTACTTAAAAAGGGCATCCCCAAAATTACACTAAACTCATCGGCCAACTTACCGTGGACAATAAAAAACTCAGACTGACATAATAAATTATTAAATTTAAAATTTAAGGAAACTTTATGGTTTAAAAGCACTCTCTCGCCAGTCACCGTTAAAATAGGTGTATTGCACTCTACAATTTCATAAGAATCTACATCATTAATTATTGTATTACTTAAAATATTTATAGCAGATCCTGTATCACACAGCGCATTAAAAAACACATTATTTACATTTATGAAGACAGTAGGTAAATGATAAGACTGGGGTGAAAACATACTAAAAATAATTGGGAGGTCTAGAGGCCTTGATGGCGACGATTCGACCAAATCGATACCAGCCCTTACCTGTTTAAAGAATTGTTTTGATTATTCCCTTCACTAATTGAGCTTTGAACATTCTCGCTTTCTATATTTACACCATTATTATTATTTCTATCCCCTCTACCTCTGTAATTATTATATCCTCCCCTGCGATTTTGGTGGGACTGAGAATAACTACCCCTACCTCTTCCTCTAAAATTCTGAAAGTTCCCTCTATTAGCATTTTGGTTTTGTGGGCAAAATCTGGCTATGTGCCCTGTTTGGGAACACACGTAACAGATTAATTCTCTATACTGAGGCCTCTCAGTAGTGTGAAAGTCTCTTTGCTGATTGCTACCCTCTAAAAATCTCTCTAATTTACTAGTAAGAGCTTCTACCTGCTCCCGCAGTTTACTAACCTCCTGCTCTGACTGATTAGGGTGACTTGGCTGGATAGCAGCACATGCAACACTTTGCTGGGCAATTTGGGAGAAAAAAGGGTTGATATTCTCTACCTGCATGTTATAGAAAGGATTAACACTCTTTAATGCTTTTTCCTCAAGGAGGGCAAATTCTAAAATTTCAACAGGTGTCTTAGGGCACCTAGTTATAACTCCTCTTCTTATCTCAGGAACTAAATTACTTAATAACATAGAATGCAGTAGAGCTTCCCTGCTTTTATCAGCAACATTCTGTTCTACACCTTCGACTACTAATGCTTTAAGGGACAAATCATATGCTCTGTCATAAAATTCCTGAACCGGCATATGGGGATTTTGTTTAAAATTCAAAAATTGGGTCAAAGCAATATCAGGGGCTAGCTCTTGCGTATATCTCTCTTTAAGTACTTTAATTATTTCTACAGTTTCCTTAGTGCGGTGCAATTTATATATCCTAGCAGCATTCCCACTTAATCTACTTAGTAGGGCAAATTTTTTCTCATCCTCTGACCAATTAAAGAACTCGGACAACTGCTCATACTTTTCCAAAAATTCAGTAAATGAGCAAGAGTTGCCTTCGCCACTAAAAGGGGGAATAAGACTGACATTTTCGATTAAAGCACTCTTTTTCTGAATAAGAGCGAGCTCCTTGAAATGCTGGTTTTCTGTCATTTTTAGGCAAAACTTCACACCGAATTAAAAATAAAATAATAGAAAATAAAGTAATTTAACTGCTACTTAATTCTCAGATGCCCAAGAAAGAGAGAAAAAAAAATAAATAAAAAATACATAAATACATAACTTATATTGGCATATAATTTACTCAGTAAGCCCGAACACTCATTTAAATGTAAATATAACAGTAAAAATTTCAAATTAAATAGTTTTTTGAAAACCCGGTAAAATTGCCTAACTAAAAAAAAAGCATTTGGAATTATTAAGCTATGTACACCCCTATTGCTTATGCATAACATACACTAAAATAATCAAACATAATACACAATAAAATCACAAAACACATATATTTTCATTTCGTTTCACTCTTAATATAGTAAATATATATCAAAATTCAGGCTATTGTTGTAATAAATAGGCTCTACTTCATAGTACTATTTTTATACTTATTGTGCCACAATAATCAGGCTTTTCACACACGGCACCATTTATGTTGTTGGGACTTTTGCTACAACTTTTTAGTAAATAAACTTTGAAACTTCATTCATAAATTCACCTCTGAATACTTAGCATGAGCATCTATTAAATAATAATCATTTACAAGTATTATGGGTTCAATAGATAAATTATTTCTTCAATTAGAATACTAAATCAATTGAGATCTGAATTAAGTTTCCACCTCTCTGAATCTTGTTGCTACAAGATAATTTAATTTAAGTTAAAAATCATAATTATTTTGAAAAGGGAAAAAGGGAATTAGAAAAGTAACTTAAAGTCACACGACCAAAATAGCAAATTTATTAACTAATGAAAACATTCCAACTTATTACACGAATAAAAATATCAAAGAGACACCTTAACAAAATGCAACAAAATTCTCAACTTATTCAGATCCCCAACTCACTGTAAGTTAGTAGCAATTATCCCAACTTTACCATTACTGTTTTGTAGGATGAAAAATACATATCAACGCTTAAGAAAGAATCACAATTACAGATCAATTAACTTTAAGAAATAGAGAAAGAAAAGCTGAAATCTCTCAGATATTCAGAGAGCCAAGAAAGACATAATTTTCTTAAAATAGATTAAAATCTCAATATTATAACATTTATCCTGCAACACAAGTAATGGTATATGACCTTGATACGATAGTGATAGTACATTTCTACTTCCTTTTTTTTTATTATTCCTGTCCTAGCGTTGTGAACTATTAACTCATTTTATTTCCTCTTTTATTCTTAAAATGCAATAGTATGAGAATTAAATACAAAACTCTTGGGTTTTGATATAATAATTACTAACTTCTGAGGAAAATCAATTAAATATCCTCATTTTTAATTAGAATTAAGAGAAGAATTTTGTAAAGTGAACATTAAATAAGCTTATCCAAGCTCATTAAAAATTTCTAAGAAGGTTAAGAATTTATATAACTTAAGTATTAAATTACTATTACATTATTGGAATAAAGTTACTTCACTTTTCATCTCAGAATAAGTTAGAGTTATATTTGGACAAATTCTATTCACTAACCAAAATAAGAAAAATTTCTTCCTCTGAGCTGAAGTTAATTAAACTTCCTTAATTATTTGGATGAAGAAAAATTAGAGTAAAATTTCAGTAAATACATATACATTTATTTGCACACTTAATTTATTATATATACAATAAAAACAATAAATGACACTTCCTCCATTAATATTCAAATGAGAAATAAGCTGATCTATAACATCCCTTGATTTGTAATAAACTATTTACACTTATTAACAGGAATTATACTTTTATATGCTAACATCAATATTCAAATAGGAAATAAATCAATCTATAATATAAAGCAAGCTTACCACTGGCTGACATAGAGTATCATTGCTTTACAACAACTTGAACTTTTGTAAACTATGGTGTTAAAGTTCACCAAAGCTTCTACCTACATTGATATTTACATGCTACTTCTCCAATTCCACACATGCAGGAAAGGCGCACACACTTGTCGGAAGGGAGGACATGACCGTCCTATCTGTTCGCCGGGGGTGGCTTCCCAAGATCTCCGTCCCTTCAGTCCTCGCTTCTTAGATCTTTTTAGCAAAATCAGCGAAGACTATTTTCTCGACATTATCTACGAATCACACTTGTCGGGAGGGAATCAGTGAAGACTAATTTTTTCGACACTATTCACGAATCACACTTGTCGGAAGGGAGGAGATGACCGTCCTATCTATTCACCGGGGGTGGTTTCCCAAGGTCTCCGTCACTTCAATCCTCGCTTCTCAGATCTTTTTAGCAAATACAAGTTTCTAAGGGCAACCATACCCTTTTCTCTTTTTCTTTTGATTAGGGAAATTCTAAGCACAATGATTCCAATAAACACCGAACAAGTATTGCCGCTATATCGACCAGAACATCAGCCCGATGAGCAGTTTTACATATTTAAGTAGCTGCCTTGCTAAGTTTTTCTGGAACACAGCAGTTTCTGAAAAAGGCAACCGGTGAGGTGTAGGCTCTCTTCACAACTCCAAGACTAAGAGACGAATGATCTCCAAAAGAAAAATTTATCTCAGGCCTCGATTCAAAATTCTCCCCCTCTCCCCAGGAGAAAAAGGGGGGGGGGCATTCAGCAGCCCCAGAATTTTACATCTTCACTGTTGACCGGTCACTCCTGATACTCCCAAATTCATCCCACTTCACTGGAATAAAAACCAAACTCGGGGTCTCCTAACTAGCAGCAAGGCTTCCTGCTTCGCCTCGTGCATACTGGGGTGGGCTACCATTGGCTACTAGTTACTTCACACTTTTCTATTACCAAATAAGGGCATGACAGGACCAAACTATCCACGTGACGTAAATCCCCTCCCTGATGGGAGCAGGTGTTAAAATTGTTCATTTTATGGTTCCCACGGAAACACGGGGGAGAGAAATATTTTCGCCTTCGTATTTTTATTGACGGTAATAAAACTTTCACTACCGCTGGTGGTCCTTAAGTAAAACATATATTCAGGGGTATTTCAACAATTGCTGCACAATTTTCTTAAAAACAGTATTGTTAACATTTTTCTCGGGCAGTAAAATTGCCCTAATAAATTTAACAAGGCAGGATTGTAAGTCCAAAGTGTGTGGTCTTTCATGAGGCGGATATTAGTTGCATTTTTACAATGTCACATGCAAGCATCATGCATTCATTTATTTATTTATTGTGACAGGGGTTCGTCCTCTTTTCTACTTAAAGTGTGGGAATACTTCGGGGAATGTTTATTATTACTCACAGAGTTGAAAACAGGAGATGGGCAAACACAAGCAAAAGATAAGAGAAAAAAATAGTGTGGGAGCATATAATTTAATTTAGAAAACATAGAGAGGGAATACTAATTTGGAAAAAAATAACTTTAATGAAAGGCAAATGGTATATAGGTCTCAACAATCCAATTAAGGTTGAATCTGAGCTACTGTGTGAAAAATAAATCACTTTAAATTATTAATAAAAAGAAAAAAAACGCTCCCATAAGAATATCATTAGCTTTCAAGTTTTCTCGGGTGAGTGTTGAAGCCTTTTAACAGTCTTAAAAACTCATATTTTGAAACTTATACTTACGAGTTAATTCTAGAAAAAGAAATTCTAATCTGTTTGAACAAAATTGCAATCGAATTCAAATATGTGAATATGAATTACAAATAAATAATATCTTTAAAAAAAAAACAGAGTTTAAAAAATATATTAATGCCTCTTGTGGCTCAACAACTCCGAACTGTAGAAAAAATCCGTCAAATTTATGGCAAAAACTTCTGGCAACATTGCTGCCAACAGTGTTTGCCGTAAATTTAACATAATTTTTTTTTTACAGATTTTTTTTTAAATACTGGCTCAGATGTTAAAATACATCATTTTAAGCACGTAAAAAATACTTTTAAAATGTAGAACGTAAAACTAAAATTGTTATAGAATAAAAGGTGTTTTTTTTTCACATCTACAATAAACAAAAATCGAGATATTTCTCATAAATACTGTCCATTTTCTAACACAAAATTTCAAGTAGGCAAAATTACCATAAAGAATCTATTTTTAGACTTTAATTTGTCAAAATTTACTAACTAGGAAGGTCACCATACGGGCATACACAGAAAATTCTGAAAAAATTACAGAATTTTATTTTCGTGTGGATATATATGTTTGTAAATTTTTTTTTTTGGCGGAACTCCGATAGAATGTTTGTAAAAAAAAATAATGAACATTTCTTTTATTTGGCGGTTAATCATCGGTTGGCGACAAAATGAAATTTCAAAAAATATTTTTTTTATGTCAAATGCTTTTTAAGGTAAAAATGTTTCATCTTGAACTAGTTTAAAGAAATTTTATTTATATAACGTTATAATAACGTTAGTTTTGTCAGCTTTAGATTGTTTTAACTGTATTTTTGCCATCATACATTTACAATTAAAATTAACTGTGAAATTTTATGAATTAAAACAAAATTTAAATAAATTAAAATCGTTTAAATCTCAAAATTACCTCCAATCTAATTACGCTCGGTCGATTCAATTTTGTTGCTATGGAAACAAAACCTTTTCCAATATTTAAATGCATTACTGTAACATTCTTCATCTGCCCTTTATTTTGTCTTGCGCTTAAATGTATGAAAAAAATACTTTTCAATATGAAAGTAATTTTTATGCAAGAAATTAATTTTAAATTGGTAAAATTAAATAACTGCAGCAAAAGCAGCAAAAAAAGTAACCTAAAATACATCTATGTGTCAAACTCTCTCATTATTCAAACTTAAATTCATTTAATACTATTTGCACGTATTCTAAAATTTAATTGAGAAGAAATTTTCAGGTGCATTAAAATCGTTCGCTTTTGGCGAGGGAAGTTACTGCTCGCCAAATCGCAAGACGTTTTCGTCTTTTCACGCCAAATACTCGAAAGTATTTTATTTTTTACTGAGTTTCTTCTGTAATTCCGCTGCTAAATTTGACTGATACTTTATTACATACATGAGTAGTTTAATCAGTATTTTTTTTTCAAAAAATTCTCAGTATGCCCAGTATGGAGACCTTCCTTGTAAGTTAATTTTTGCGATATCGACCTGATGCTGCTGAAATTAACTCAATATTATCGTCTGTTGAGAGCTCCAATGATCAATTCATATTAACTGGTGGGTTGGGAAATAGGAACAATAAATAAAATCGTATTTTAACGCTTACTGTGTAAGTAATTATTGGCTTTTTTTTATGTTGCAGATCTGCAACAAGGTTACACAAAGGATTAAAAAACTTTTAGCAATTCAGTGTATGTATCTTTGAACAGACTAAACTTCGTAAATGACCCTTTATTATATAAATTGCAATAAAGATTGATCGAAAAATAATCACGAATTTGGAAAACTGTCCATGGCCCATTATAAATTAATACTTAGTTTTCGTAAGCAATGCATCTGAATATAAACATTCATTTGAAATTAATAAACAACGCTGAAATTAATGTTCATTTTATTTTGGTTTTCCCTTGATTATACTGAAATGAATGATGGCCAAACATGTTATTCGAAGAAATTAATAATTTATGGGTTAGAAAATGTTAATATCTTAAGAGATATTATTCAAGCATATATTTCTTTCACGTGCAGATTTATGTAGTGTAATTTGATAAAATCCACTCGTCTTCACACATGATGAAATATGTAAAAATGTATTAAACGATAATATCTGACAACTAAACATTGCATTACATTCATCTACTTAATCCTTGAAAAGTATCTCGAAGATTACTAAAGAAAATATATATTTTTTAATTTAGTGGTCTCAAATGCCGTTCAGCAGTCAATATTTAACTGAATAAACGGGATATTAAAATAAAATGGTAAATAATTAAAATATATAGATAAACAAAACAAAGCGTGGGTCAAATTGCTAAAAATTCAAGTTTGTTTTAAATAAAATTATTTTTTTACATCTTATTTTTAAAGGATTTTTTTGGCGTCAAATAAATACTCCGTAATCTTAATTTTAAATCGGAATTCTTAAATAATCCAAAGTATTGAATTATATGTCTGTATATCTTGGCCTATTCACTTTGATTATTAAATGTTATAATTGAAATATCTGCAATAAAATACGATCTATACGTATATGAGAATGTATATTTTCAAAATAATTTAAATTTATAACGTTTATGCAACTATAAAGGTAATACCGTGGAATTCAAATCAATAATTCAAATTTCTTATCAAAATCCACTTAAAATGAACTATGTAAGCAATGAAAAAAAAAGTATCATGTTTTACTTTAATTTTATAGGTTATACTGTTAAACAAATATATGATCAATGAATTAATAGCAAAACATTAATAATTGAGTGAATTACATAAAAAAGAACGCAATTACAAATCATTGTAAAATTGGTGAATGAAAAAAAGTTCCCACGTTTGATGTAATAATAAAGTCGTTTTTAAAAATTCTCATCACATTCATGTCGTAATTTTCGGGTGCATTCTAAACACATAGGTTTTTAACAACAAAAGCATAAATTTGCTGTTTTTTTACTTTTTATTGACACGAGTGACATGTTTTCCTTTTCTTTAATTTTTCCTCACATTCCACTAATGTGTCTTGAGACTCGTTTTCTTTATCGCAACTTAAAGTTTCATTTATTATTATTCGAAATTCACGATGAATACTCGGAGTTTCAAGTCTGCTTTGAATATGAGGAGAAATCAGTTTGTTTGTAATTTCTTTTAGAAAATGCATTCTGTTCATTATTAGATCTTTTGAACTTGATATAAAATGAATTCACTTACAGTTAATATATCAAGTAATTAGTAAAAAACGTAAAGTTCTCCTACCCTAGTAGGAGAGTTATAGTGTAGGAGACACTATAGTTCTCCTAGTACCTCTAAGTTTTCTTAATTTTAGATTCAGTAAATTCGGAAATAGATGGGGGTCGGAATATACTTTTCCACTACATTTTTGATTATATGTCTGAAAATATAATGCCTAAATTAAAAAAAATATATGCTTTTGAGTTCAACGTTACTAAAGCTTTATATCCCACACCATGTACAATTTTTTTTTCAAGTAACGCAGTTTGACCACTCTTCCCCAACATTTTCCCTACATTTATGTATATTTAATAATCTGTAAATATGGTTGTCTAAATTATTTATCACTTTCCCGAATTTCATTTTTCCATATTTTATAATTTAAAAGTAATGTTGCCGTGAAAAACACAGAGACACCTTATAATGGTTCTGTTTTTTTAAAATACACTGTAATTAAAAAAAAATCTGTAAAGTTACTTAACTTTTTCTAGGAAACTGGGATTCCAAGAAATTTTCATGTTACAGTAACATTAAAATTTCATGTAACCGGTTCTAAAACTTGAATTTTTGCTGTTACCGTTACAGGAAAAGTTCTAGGAATCCCAGTTTCCTAGAAAAAGTTTAGTAACCTTACAGAATTTTTTTCACAGTGTATGGAACACTAAGAAGAAAAAAAATATACTAAGCGTACGTCTTTAAACATTTTCAGTTACCATAATCTTTACTAAAATATACGAAATATGTACACTATTTTTAAACATTTATCATAAAATATTTTAATATAGTAAATAATATATTTTTAAATATTTGTCATAAAATATTTTAAGACAATTTTTGTGTCAGGAATGTATGAAAGCAAAATTTTACTTTCTCTTTTTTCGTTTCAGAAGTGAAAATTTGTCTCAAAATTCGAGTTTAAATTAAAATTAATAACGCCTATGCTTTCTTTGCAAATTACTGAATCACTGAAATAACTATTATCTTGAACCAATTCACTGTAAAACAAAATCTGTAATCCTACAGATATAATGTTGCCAAAACCTATATATATACTAACATTTTATCTTTACACTGTAGAAGGAAAAATGTAGATCTACAAAACTAATTTTTGTAGTGTTACAGAAATCTGTCAATTTACAAACGAGTCGACTAAAATTACTGTTATCTTACTAAAATTTTATCTGTAACGTGGGTTGCAGCAACATGAAAAAAATTTTGGAATCCCAGTTTCCTTAAAAAATCTTAGTAGCCTTTTTGATTTTCATGCAAATCTGTTTGTGTTGCATGAACTTTTGCTGCTGTCATTACATAAAATGTTCTAGAAATCCCAGTTTCCTAGAAAACATTTAGTAACGTTACATATTTTTTTACAGTCTAGTTGTATCTTCTGTGCCATTTTTTAATTGTTACGTAATCGCACTTTTTAAGTTATTCGTTTAGTTAGTATAGTTTTAATTGCATTTTTTAGCATTAGCTTTTTCTTATTTTCTCTGGCTGTTAATTCAATTAACTCTTTTTTTTTCACTTTTAAGATATTTAAAATAATATTTTGTGACCAAAATGTATCGAAAGTCTTAAAATAAGTAAATATATTGTATTTTTTCTTGTCGTAAGTAATATCTTAGGCTTTCATAGAATGAAAGAATCATTTTTTTCAACATTCTAAATAAATGGATGAATGTTAATAAAAATCATATTAATGCCATTAAACTGAACCCTTTCATTAAATAATTAAAACTAAATTTGTGAATAATTCAAAAAGTGTTAGTTATATTCTGTTTTACGGTTTTGTAAAAATCTAAATGATAACTATTATAAGATTGCTCCTCTGTCTGTTTCTCATAGTCATTTGACTCGTAAACTGTATAAACAGAAAACTCACATTGGACAGAAAACTCATTATTGGGAAGAAGCAATAAAGATTATTTACCCACATAATTTATAGATTGGTAAATATTCACAAATATACTTCGCAGAAATGTAATAGAGATAATACCATTATTTAAAAACAAAATCTATTTTATGTATATCGAGAGGGGTGTCCTGTGAAAGTTTTCATTATATCTAACTCAAATAAACTTTTCTTTTATATTTAGGTATTATATTAGATATCGTCAAAAGTATAGTGCAAAAATGTGTACTCTCCCATTTATTTACGAATCTATCGAATTTAAAATTAAAAAAAAATTCTAAAGGACCCCCCTCCCTCCTTATGATATCATGTGTTATCGTACTTGGAACTCCCCCCCCCCCTTCTGATATCATTATCGATGTTTGAAAATATAAATTTTTATTTTCGAAATTTTTTCCTTAGTTTGAAGTGATATACAGACAGTGTTCTCGCTGACATTAAAAATAAAAATCATTCGCCAAATGAAATAAGTGTTAGCAAAATAGATTCGCCGTGTAGCACTAAAAAATTATCTTTAATGTATCCCTTTTTTCCAGACTGTTCTAAAATAGCCTCAGTTTTTATAACTGCGACAGTGATTGTTATTAATATAAATTTAACTATTGGCTACAAATATGTTAAAAATATGTATAAATGCATATGTTTAAAAAAAGAAGAAGAAGGGAAAAGCAAAAATTGAACACTAGCAATTTGGCGAATATAATCGCTTGTTTACTCGCCAAATGAAGAATTCAGTCGCAGTTTGGCGCGCTGGCGAGCGACAGCGAGAACACTGTATACAGATACCGTTATACATTGTTTCGAATATTGATTATTTTGATTCACAACAAGAGGAATAAATAAAATATCATTTTGTACATGAGCTTACATTAAATAACACTATTATTAATTTAAAAACTATTTACAAAAACATATGATCACAAATAGATTAGCTTATTTATTTAAGATATCTAGCATATTTGATATTTATTTCTAAATGTTGAATGCAAAATTCAATGTTTAGTTTAATTACATTTTATAGGAATTTACAGTACTATTATATATAGAATTCTCATTTGCACATTATTAATAAACTCTTTAAAATATAAAAAAGTATTGATATACAATAAAGCATTTTATTTCAATTAAGGTTTTTAGTATTATTTTCTTAGCAAACAACTGATACAATTTGATGGATAAATCATACACACATTAAAATATATTATTCAGAAGTATTACGAATAATTTAACTTAAAGCATTAATTTTTAACTATAGGAAAAAATGTATAGAATATTAAGTTTGAACTGTGGATCTTGCATATATACAGGGTGTTCAGCAAATAACACCCTGATTTCACAATTGAATTTCTCAAAAACAAAGATTGATAGTAACATGCGGTTAACGTTTTTTCGATTAGGTAAGCTGTAAAAATCTTATACAGAAATTTCAATTAGTGAATATTTTGAAAAAATTGCGTTCTGATTGCATAGAATGCTTTGATTTGACAATTTTCTTGTTTTAGGTTGCCTGCAAAGAAATAACTTTTCAGCTTACAGTGCAATATTTTAAAGATTTTTCGAAGTAAATTTTTAAAATTTCGAAATTTCAAAAATTTAATTAAAAAAAACTATGAAATATGGAACTTTAAGCCGAAAAACACATTCTCTGGCAGCAATCTAAAACAAGAAAAATGTCAAATCAAAGCATTCTTTGCAATCAGAACACAAACTTTTCAAAATATTTACCGTTCGAAACTTTTGTATAAGATTTTTACAGCTTACCTGATAAACAAACCGTTTACTGCATAATTCTATTGATCTTTGTTTTTGAGAAATTTAATTTTGAAATCAGGGTGTTATTTTCTGGACACCCTGTATAAGTCATTCATTCTGTTTAAAAAATAATAATGATTCTATTAATCTAAAAATAAAAACTATGAAAAAAGCAGTTTTTTGCATTTTTTACTAAAACTAACCACATTTATTCAGCACTCTGTAAATCATGTTGAGTTAAATTTCTGAAAGGTAATTGGTTTGTTTATTTCTTCTGTACGACACTAATATCATTGCATGCTTAAACCGATTTTAAACTTTTTATTTTGCCAATACGCACTACCTGCCCTTGAATTGATTAGAAATATTTTAAATTATTTGTAAAGTAATTAAAATACGTAAAGTCACGAAACATAGAAAATAATTTATTTTCTCTAACACTGAACTTTTTTAGAAATGTCATTACATTTAATTTCTGTTAATTAACAGTTATATAGAAAGAACAATTCGTTAATTGATTTTAAACAAATAAAACTATTTTAATAGAAAAGAGATAGATAAACCTTTGTTATAGGAGAGTAATTTTAAATAAATTCTTGCTAAATATATCTGGTAGATTCATTCTCACTTTTTTTCGTTACGGTAGAATGATTATTTATATAAGTATGTGTAATATTTTAGGAAATTTTTCCATAAAATAATTCCAATGTATTAAAAATTAAAAGTCTACTATCAAAAAAAAATCTTATTAGCAATTACTGTAAATAAATTTATTTGAGTAATTAATTTTGAATTATCTAAAATGAGATTAATCGATAAAAGCTTGATATATCATGCGCATGTATCTCAATTCTAGCTGATATTATTTAACGATATATTACATAAATCTAAAGAAAGATAGTTTATAATGTATTTCACATCTCTTATCATTAAAATTTATTCTATTTCGTTACTATGTGCTAATTAATGAAAGATTGTTTGAGAATATTTTGAACATGCACAGCTATATAAACATTGAATGTTTAAATTATGAGGAAGTTTTATCATTTTATCACTAAGCATTCGTCTCAGATAGTCTCAAAATATTTGATTATATTGTGAATTTATTGGTTTTATAAATATAAAATTTGTGGAATATTTATTTCGATATATTTTTGGCATGTAATTAAATTGAATTTTCTTTAACCCTCTAAGCGTTTAACCCGTAATATTCTGTACACTAAGCTCCAGGTTTCACTGCAATATAAGCAATGTTTAAAATATTATTATTCTATAGATTTAATGAATTTTCAAAGCATTGAAGAATGATTAAGACTCTCAAGGATTACATTTATATTCCTAAATAAGATTTTTTATGTAATATTGAAGGAATCATATTTTATTAGTATTTAAAACAAAATGCAGAGAAAACAACATTACAATTTTACCCATTTGCAAGACGCTTGGAGGGTTAATATTAGGAGGAATTATTTTCACCGGTACTAAATAAATATATTTCGGTACGAATTGAAAATATTTGTATAAAATAAATTTATGAGACACAAAGAAAAATACAAGTTTAAAAAATAGGTTAAACAATTTTAAATGAAAATTCTGGTGCATTTTTTTACTATATATTGATAAAAATGGCTGTCTTTTTAGTATTAATAATCTAATGTAGAATATCTTTTTAGTATTAATAATCTAATGTAGAATATCTTTTTAGTATTAATAATCTAATGTAGAGTATGTTTATTTTAGAGGTATAATATTTAAAACAAAATTAAACACATAAAATATTGTTAATGGACATGATTGTGTTACATATTAAATAAAAAATATGTACGGTATTAGTTTTAAAATGATTTTTGGCATAAATGCCGAAAGTAGCGGAATCAAGAAGTGCAATTTTTTACACCTTTATCGAGCAGTTGAGGCCGTTTATCAGTAATAACGCATCAAATGTTTATTTCCGAATTATCCAATGTTTGTTGTTTATCGGATTAGATAGCGACTTCAAATATCCCCACAGAAAGTAATCCATCTGTGAATGATCACATGACCATGAAGCCATTGTATTGGTACATTACTCGAGATTATGCGCCCACCGAACGTATTTCATAACAAACAGAATAAACTGATGGCGTTCTGCACAATTTCCTGAGCTGTTTATTTGTCATTGGTGTTCATGGTAACTTAAGTTACATTTACAGTAATTTACTGCTGTAATTTCAGTAATATAACACTAAAAAATATTCCAATGTAAAATTAACATGATATGTCAATGAAATCTATATAAATTCAATATGGATCTAAATTACCTAAAAAATGATAATGAAAATTATACCTCCTATGATAACTTACATGCCTTATTCAGTAATGGCAGTTACCATAGTAAATATAACTACCAAAATTTAAGAAATAACATTAAAATTATGTAATGTTAATCTAAATTGGTTTTTTTGAATAAGTTTAAAAGCAAACTATGTTAAATTTACATTTTGAATATTTTTGTGTGCGTGTTATATTACTAAAATTATCGAAAATATTTCTAAATGAACGTAAATTACCATGGAATGACCCTTATGAGTAAGTATATTTCTGGTGAAATGGCAAAACATACTGAGCACAAAAAATCTGTCATCTGTCAAATTGACTGAGACCAGAAAATGTGTTGCCAATTTCAAAAGCGCACCCTACAATAAAGCACTAAAGGAGAGTAATTAATTAAACGATTCAAATCCATTAACATAAAAGGGAACTTATATATAATGACAGATAGGTTGATAACTGGATGACGTCACGGTTATGTTGTGAAAGCTGACCATTTTTATTCTTACCGCTACTGAGAGAGAGAGTGAACGTGTGCGACAAAGGAGCAGAAAGTGGCGGCCTGTGAAGGTGATTCTAAACACAAATATATACAGATGTTATGTGCTGCAAGAGCAAAGTATATAGTAGTGAATTCATGCATCATGCGTCAATTGATTTTTTTATATTATTTTATGTTCAGTTATATCAAATGTTTTGTTAGGTCATCTGTCATATGTATAAGTAAACTTTGTATTTTGTTTGAAAAAGAAGTACTTGATATTAAAATAATCATCCAGGTTAATACATAAATATTAAATGGAAAAATAGTATGAGGAGTTATCTTTTTATAACAAGAAGATTTATTAAAAATAACTGACATGTTTCTTTTTATTTCAATATGAAGCAATACAATAATTTGAATATATAAGGTATATGTGATATTAGGGAATTATACTGATAATTATGTCACGTAATAAATATGTTGGATATAAAAGATTTGAAAAATTAAGATTTAGTTCTTGTGGCTGCGGAGTTTGGAGTAACTGTTTATAATGATTATATAATAGTATATTTAAAAGGCTTGATAAAAAAGAGTAGCTAATCTGAAAAAAGAATTTCAAAGTATCCGAGCTTATTGATCAAGAAAAGCATGAAATCCAAACAGGCAACTGCGTTAGAATTGGAAAAAACGAAATTTGATTTTCTGAAAGCCTAGTTAGAAATGCAAAATTAAAAGCTGGTATAAGAAATTCTGACACAAAAAGAGGTGGACAAATACCTAAAACTCATTCGTTAAAAGTTTAATAAAAAGTGTTAAAATTGCGTTATTGTAGTCCCGACTAAACCAGATAGGGGAAATTTATTTTTAACTTTGTTTGAAAAAATAGTAATTGAAACTAAACAAACAAACAAACAAAAATCGGAGAAGGTTTGAAATATGAAATTTAATTTAATTTAATAGACTAACGAGCATCACATCTGTTAGTTTACGCAAATACGGAAGAAATGAAGGATTATCAGAAAGTTAAAGCTTTAATTTTAAAAGAAATTCAACCTACTCCTTTGAATTTTTTTTTTCAAGGAGGGCAAAAAATTAAAATAATAAGCAGTTTGTAAGTAGACTTCAAACGAATTGCTATTTTTACTGTGAACATTGGAAATAAATGATTTTGACACTCTTAATGAATTCGGCATTAGCGATAGATTATTAATTGCTGTAGATTCAGAGACGTGAAGTTATTTTAAAATAAAACGATTATATAATTGATAAAACTCCCGAAAAACTGCTGAAATACAATTGGTTCACTTTAAAGGGTAAAACGTTTCAGAATCCAGCTAAAGTATAAGATAATTGTAACAGATGTGAATTTTCCAAGTAGGTGAAAATAACCCGGCCAGGATTCGTACCAATGATGTATTAGCTGAAGCCATCAATACTCTTCCAACTGAGCTATCCCGGTCACGAATATTGGAAGATTATTTCACTCAAATAAACTTAACAATCACATCCTGGCCCGGACTTTTCTCATCCTCTTGGAAAATTTACATCTGTTATAATTGATTTACGATTGAAATATCGAGTTACGAGTATAAATTAATCTATTATAAGATAATTGGTTCTATATAAAGTATAGAATGTTTCAAAATTTTGAAACACACAAGTGCAATTGTGCTACCAGGATGAATTAGGAAATGTAAATCACGAAAAATATGTACCATTTCATGCTAGAAATAATTTTAACTTTCGTAATGAAAGAAAAATGAATACGTCGAATGATTGTAAGCTTTGTAATGATATTGTACTTTTGAGGTAGTTTTCTAATATCAAAAAAGATAACAAAATGAGAAAGTTTCGAAATTAAACGAAAAAAAAATCTGTCTAGTAAAATAAGCAGTATGATAGATAAATTGCTAAAGTGAAAAATTTATGTTTTGGGAAAAGAGGAAGTAAATTCTTAATCCTTACAATTGGGGAATTTTCGTTTGGAAGAAAAGACAAATTGAATCATATCTATATTATAAAGGCCAAACGTATCTGTGCGTAACTCATACGTCATTTTGCTCATGGCAACACTTTCAAATTTTAAATAAATTTCGGTATTGCAATTTTTGCTACTAAAAGTTTTTTAACTTCTCAATGTCGCATATTTCCAATTTTTACACCACCGTGTAGAAAAAAAATTACTATTAAATGAAATTTGTTTGAAAGCTGTATTTTAATTTGTTTTTAAAATATTAATTTTTTGTAGTTTTTAATACCTCTTTTCTTATCGTGGCAACAGGAGTACCTTATTTCTTTTTAAAACAAAGGAAAAAAGGGGGAAATATTGAGTGCTGTATCTTTATGTTGCCATTTTCTCATTAAAAGAGAATAAATAGAAATTTAAACATCTTCTGTTATAAAACCCGGTGAATTTTGACTTCATTTACAAAATTTGATATACACGTAAAAGAATATCAACAGATTAATATCTATTTAAGCTAATAGCATTGAGACTTCAAGTTTTGAATCAAAATTATCAAATCAAAATGCCAATTATTTTAAACGGGAAAACAGATGTGAAATGTACCCTTGTAAATTTTGATATGGTGAAAATGAAGCGGGTTTAGATTTCACGGGAAAAAAATTCTATGATTGAGTCAAAGTTGAATAAATTCTGCTTTTTATCATTTTGGAATACTAGAATAAGAACCTTAATTAATAACTTTATCATAATAACATATCTTTATTACTTTTTACTGCTTACGTATACGATTAAAGTTTAATTTTAACAATTTCTACAACTGCGTTTTACAGAAATAGTATTTTGTCAATTTGACAATAAATATCGTTTTTTAAGAGTTAAACGTACCAATATTAAATGCATTTTTTACTATAACAAATTTTGTAGGTTTTTTATAAGTTAATGAAACAGTTCCTTCTTAAACATTTTCTTTCGTAGAAATTTGACGGGTTCTACCTTGTATAGATAATGCCTCAGAAATATTAGTAAACAATTTGAACCAGATATGAGATTAATTTAGAAATGGTGAAAATTCAAAAATTCAGCAAATATCAGCTTTTGGAGAAATAATTACCACTGACCTCGAAACTTGCTTTAAAATCAAAAGATTCTATTCGTCCATTTGGCCTCTCCAGTCCCTATCTCGTTTGTAGGAGTCAATAAAAAACACACTTAAAATGACAATAAATACTTCTAGAAATGTGGAAATTACTTATAAATCTTATTAATAATTGCGTGCATATCATAAGCATCGATTTTTGGACTGAGACACTTTCGAGCTGTTGGACACTCATTTTAAACTGGTTTTTGTGGTTTCACTTAGTGTTTGTCTCAGGAATGAGGAGGTTAATAGAACAGTCGTATTGTTTTCGGTGACATATAAATTATCTCGATCGGGTATTTTTACACCAGATATTTATGAGTTAGTAAAATCAACACAAAGTTGAGTGTCAACCCTGCGAATGAAGATCTATTACAAAGAAGGAAATGTGATGGAGGAAGAAAAAACTTGGGGGGACGGAATCAAATGAAACAACATAGTTTAAATTATGAAAATTTATGCTTTGCCGGAAAATGAATTTGCGCAAAATAAAGTGATTATCTGTGTCTAAAAGCAAAGTGATAGCGAAGATTTCAATACGGATGGACGTTTAGACGCCAGTATTTACAGCGGTAACACACACTCACATACACACTAAGAAAAGACAAAAAAATTTTTTTTAATGGGGAATGGATGCGGACAAAAGAAAAAAAAATATTTATTATAGAGGATAATTTGATGTATGATAGAGAAAAGGTTTCGGTAAATCAAGTTTATTAATAGTGCCATTGGTTAGGAGGAAAGAAATTTTATAACTGCGCACGAATCAATTTTTATCACCCATATAGGCAAGAAAAAAAAAAAAAACAAGGAATTCCTTATTTATTGGTTAGCCAATTATGAGATGTAGAGAAATATTTCAAATTTTCTATAAAATGTCGGTTACGGAAAAGAGAAAGAAACAGTGACCAGATACCTATCGTTCCAATTAAAAGACCTGAATTTTTTATTAGACCTGTAAATATTGATATACTTTGAAAATTTGAGACCACATTAGAACGTATGCAAAAATACCTACATTGGTAGACCAATATTTGGAGTAGCTTGAGGAAGTCCCATTCAGTACGATTACAGCTATCAGGCGCAATGCATTGCTAGATTTATCTATCACACTAGGGATTAATTGTGTAATAGAATTCAGTCAGGCAAAAATATTTCGTTTCAGTTTTGACTAAATACTTTTATACTTGTTCAGGGCATCCACAAAGTTCAGTTTTATTGCAACGATACAATCACCTTTTGAAACACGTGTTGCATCATATCATTTGCAGTTATCTTGATTTATCATTTCCTTATATAGAAGTTACAAATAGTACTATGGGAGGGTCAACATTTGAATTGATGTATTGAAGGGAGTCTAGGGGGCGTTGTCAGCATTCAAATTAGGCAATATTCCACTATAGATAAATATTAAGGAGGATATAGCATAATAATTTCAAGAGCTAAAACGGAATTTAGTCCTACGTGAACAGAATTCTGGAAATCTTCAGGTCACAAATAGACAAAGAAATAGGCGAACTATTAGAGCTAGAGTTAATTGAAGAATGCGAGACAAAAGTGTCAAACATTGGAAGTATTACGTTAATGCGTTGATGTCAAAGCTTTAAAATCTGTTACAAAATCTGACGATTTCCCTACTGAACTGTTATACAACATTGGCAGGTCTAATGTGATAACTACAATAAAATTGTTGTATGGATATTGGGCAATAACATTGGAAAATAGAGCCAAGATTTAATTTATTTTAAGAAGCATAGAGGTTAGTACCAATTCAAAGTAATAACTTTCGGATTCCGCCATGTTGTAGCGACCTATTAAATAGAAATTAATTAAGCACTTTCTAAATACAAAAAGATTGCTAGTACATATAATGATGACATAGCTGTCTCATCTGTAATTCGGGCTGAGCATCAAATATAAATTGAGACACTACGTTCAAAATAGTTAAAATTTTACACTTACAATTAATTAGTTCGTTTCTGTTACAATTTTCAACAAATCTTTAAAAATGTGACCAAAAACTCTGATCAAACACCTAGGACCTGTTATCGGGTCAGGTAGTAATTCGAAATAATAGACAATATTGAGGATATTCAAAATTCAGTCACACTACAAACTAAGAAACAGCTAAACAGTGTTCTCGGATTGTGTAACAGTTACCTAGATTAGCGGCCTACCTAGGCTGAAACGGCATACCCTAAGGCAGAATTCTCTAAAGTGAATAGTGCCGAGAAATTTTACCAGTCGGAGACATCTTCAAAGATTTAAAGATTTTTCTCGTTGAGGCACCCAGCTTTCACACTCGTGTATAGAGCTACCGTTGACTATTCAATGCGATATATATTCAATAAACATCACTGTATATCTTTCTCAGCGGAGTGATGGAATGCTATACCGTCAGCTGCTACATTCAGAAACTGTTCAAAAACTAAGCAGGATTGGCCAACAGTTGAAGGACAGCCCTATGAGTCATTTAGAGTTTGAAAAATGCTTTAGATGTCGATTTTTGGTTCAGCTGTTGAATCTATTACCGGTCATAATCCTTTAAGGTTTATTACTAAAAATGCTCTCCAGTTTTCTAGACCTTCAACGATATTCACTAGCATTGGTTAAATGTGGCATTGCGGTTTGCCACTGCACATGTGCAAAGTGAACGAACGCTGATATTTTATCTATACTGGAGACTATAGAGTTAAGAGTTGGGTGCACGCACAAACAGAATTTTAATATCAACCTGATATCACAAACAGAAAATTTCAATTGATACATTGATGGACAATTCCAGTATATTTATTTTCATTCCCTTCCGCGAAAGTAGTTTATTTAAAGGAATGTATGTAAAACCCAATATTTCAAAATATGAAATCATTTTTTTAATATTAGGGATTTTTTTCGACTTTCAGGATAACCAAAACTGCTGGTTCCTCTTCTGTATGACCCAAGTTAAAAAGTAATATAAAATAATATTAATAATACACATTTTTTCTAGTTATGAATTTATTAATTTTTTTAATTACACAAAGCCAATAATTAAATATATGTTGTTTTGCTTATTAAAAATATCATTCAAAATTTTGTGCATATTCTGAGATAAAGCCATGTTCTATAATTATATAAAAATAGATACATTTTTATAAATGTATATATATAAATATATTCTACACATGTGCTTATTATTTTTGCTTACATAATTTAAAAATATATTTCAAGAAATTTAAAGAATGATGAACAGTGTAATATATTGCTGATCGGTTTTTATACATTAAATTTCATTTCTATACCGCTTTAAGTTAATTGCAAATAAATATTTTGGGGCTTTATTGTTTAAGAATAATATTAGAAACATTGCGTGTTTAAATCAATTTAAAACTTTTCTTATCTCGTCATCAGGCATTTTTCACAGCTGAATTATTCTGGGAATATTTAATTCTCTTGTTAAGTTACAGAATTAAAATTGACAAATTTTAAGGGATAATTAGTTTGCACTTTAATTAAATGTTCTATGGGAAGAAATTAAATTTTATTTGTTGTACTAAACTGTCATATAAGAACTGGTATTCAGAAAAGATTTGCCTTTGGAAGGCCTAAAAACGTATTTTTATTATATTTTTATAGAATAAGAATAAAGATTTTACATCCGTGTTTTTGCATATTATTTATTATAATTTTTAATACTTTTGAATTAAAAATAATAATAACTTGATAATGTGAATTGCGTTCTGTATATTGCGGACTTAATGTGCGAATTTAGAATCTCGTGGAATCTGATAAACCTCCTCATTTGTCTGTTGATTCGTCACGATTTTTTTTTCTTTTTAGATTGTGAAAACAGATAACATTGTCTAGAATTTCAAGCACTTTAGTCTAAAAGTTCCCTATAAACAAAAAGTCATACTTATGAAAAATTCCCTGACGAATCGACAGACGAACTTTGAGATTTATCAGAACCCTTGCAATACTAATTTTATATTTAAGAAATTCTGATACCCTTTTATTAATATATGGCGCGCTTGTAAAAATGCTTAACTTTTA
The DNA here is from genome assembly GCA_964019185.1 of Maratus speculifer. Lineage (NCBI taxonomy): Eukaryota > Metazoa > Arthropoda > Arachnida > Araneae > Salticidae > Maratus > Maratus speculifer. The sequence continues at coordinate 172,738,618 of OZ025297.1, read as the reverse complement.
TATAGATGCCTGAAAATGATCCAAGATTTAATAAATTAGATCATATTGCAAGAAAAATAAAATTTTATTTGCTTTTCCAAAAAAGTTTATCAACCAAAAAAAATATTTAATCAATAAAAATATTGATCTGTACACGATATTAAAATAATAGAGAAAACATAATTGTGATTTAACAAACTACGAAGACTATTTGGAAAATGATATTTTCAAAGATTGAAATTTTAAAGATATATGAATTAATTCTATATTAAATTAATATTTATAATAAACATGATTTTTATGATGAAAATAACGAGTCATATATTACGTACGCCATGCATTAAACATTAAAATTTCTTGACCAATGATAAAAAAAAAAACAGTAGTTTAAAGGTATATAACTTTAATTGTTTAAGATGTGCATTTTTATTTAATACAGTTAATCATACTGACTTCTGAACGTCGCATATTACGTACGAAATGGATTAAAGATTAATATTTCTGGACCCATTATTAAGAAATTTTAAATAAAATTTCTATTTTAAAATTTTCGGAACTGCAAATTTTTAAACTTCTAAACATCACACAGTTAAAATTTTTACACTATTGCGTAGAGAAAAAATGCACTTTTAAATAAAATTTGTTTGAGATTTTTAACAGCATTTGTTTTTAAATTATTTTTTTAAATTTTTATTACTTTTTTGTCATTGTGGCACAAAAATATTCCATTTTTGGAACTATTTTTTTAAATATGGTGCGTCTATTTTTTTAAACATGGATCAAGCAGAAAACGAAAATATATAATAAGTTGCGGAATTCAACGTATATTATATACTAGCGGCCTTCGCCCGCTACGCTGGTCGGTTTATCTAAAGAAATCTTGAAGAAGTAGTTAGATAAGGTTCAGACATACATTAAAAAAAAAAAAAGCAAGTCGATCATTCAAAAAACGTTGGGAAATATCAAATATTTACTGTAATTTTTTAAGAAAAACAAAGTTTCGAAAAAAAAAAATTAAATCGAAAAAAAAATTACACTGACATATTAATGCAAGGAAATTTTCCCAGAGAGAAAATTCGCCTTGAATACAATATTTCAAATTCTTTTAATTGCTTATAGGCGTTAATGCCAACATAGTGAACAAAAATTCCATGCTGGGAATCGAACCCGGGCCATCAGTATGGCGCACTGACGTTCTACCGACTAAACCACATGGAACGACAGCCAGCTTGAAACTTTCTCATACTTAAGTAGACTGGCGAAAACATAACGATAGCGCGTTTTAAAATAGCACAGTGACATCTATTGGATTTTATATGTACTAAAAAACGTTATGTACTAAAAAACGTGAGCAGCGCACCTAATAGTTTCTTTTGTTTCTTTTTGTTACTTTTTTGTCTGTTGTCCGATTTTGATGAAACAAAGCCTATACACTGCCCGGGAGTGTGCATTCTTCATTAGTGAAAACCGCATAAAAATCCATTCAGTAGTTACGAAGATAACCTCGAACAAACAGACAGACAGACAGACAGACAGACAGACAGACAAAAAATTCAAAAAAATTTTTTTTGTGTTTCATTGGTTTTCTTTTATCGCCCTGACTCCATTTTTGTCAATTATCTTCAATGTACAGACACACCGGGTCCTACTGTTTTATTATATGTATAGATTGATCAATCAGAAAACGAATAAAATAACTAATTTGCGGAATTCAACCAATAAAAAATTCAGATTTTTCAGTTCTCAACAGAGGACAGCAACTATTTTCCAAACAGAAAGTTAGCACGATTGGATTAATAATTCTTTCTCTTTGATCCTGCCGAGTTTGATATACCTCATTTTGCGTAAAATGCGTTTAAAGTGCTCCAAAACGGTAGACGCAAGTATAGTAGATAAGTAGAAGAATATGTTGCACCAAAGAACTAAAAAAGTACGAAAGAAACTCTAATTCGGAGTGATAGTTTCACAAGGGTAATCTACGTACTAAAAGGAATATAAAAATGTGAAAAAGAAAAAAAAAATTCCAATCGAAGAAAAAAATCTCCCATTAATGAAATGAAAATAAATAAGATTTTTTTAATTTTAGGTAAAAGAGTATATTTCAGTACATGAAAGTAAACTTGATTAATTAATAAATTAATAATTAATTACACAACTGCATGAAAATTCCAATGCTTCAAAATCCGAAAAAAAAGACATACGCACCGGGAAAATTTGCAACAGAAACATTTGAATTAAGCACACTTCCAAAAGGCATTCTTTAATCTTAGAAAACTCCGTAACCTGTATATATTCTAATAATTATTCATACCTGTTTATTATTCATATTTACAAAAACAAGTATATCTGATTCCCCTGATTTATGTAAAAGTCTTTGAGCTGTTTTCTTAACATGTGATCTTGCTTTTCGGGTAATGTAATTTCTAAACTAATTTTTTTATGTTCAATAAAGATTAATTAACACGGAAAAAAAGGAAAACGTTTCTCAATTTAGAAAAAAAATGACATGACAATCACAGAGAGAAAAATTTAGTAAAAATACTTAAACGAAAACGTCTGAATTACACACATTTCAGAAAAGCGTTCTTTAATCTTAGAAACCTTAGAAACCAATATACAGGGTGGTCATAAAAAAACTTTGCCGATATACGGAGCTCTAGCGGCCAGTCCGCTCAACCGATCGAAATGAAATTTCAGATATAGCTATTTAGAGGTATGAGCTCGAGATTCTGTGAACGACAACAAAATGTCGCTCACGGTTACGGTTATAGTTACAAAAACTCGAAAATTTCAATGGCAAAACCCATTTTTTTTCATCGCAAAATGCTCAGCGCATGCGAAAACTCTGAAGAGCGTTGGAATCGTACGTGTATCGCAAGAAACGGACATGTTATGCACAAACAAAAAACAGTTCTGCGAATCCTCCCCCCCATAAAAAAAACTCTATTGGGGTGCAAGGAGGAAATTTGCATATGACACAGAGTCAGTACACTAATCTCTGATTACAATACAGATCGGAGAAACTAAAACTTTTATTTTGATTACACATTTTCCACATGGGTGTCATCACAGGCAATTAATGGTGATGGCACCCATGTGGAAAATGTACAATCAACATAAAATTTTTCTTTTCTGCGATCCGTGTTGTAATCAGAGATTAGTGTACTGACTCTGTGTCATATGCAAATTTCCTCCTTGAGCCCCAATCGAATTTTTTTTATGGGGGGAAGGATTCGCAGAACGGTTTTTTGTGAGTGCATAACATGTCCGTTTCTTGCGATACACGTGCTGTTCCAACGCTCTTCAGGGTTTTCGCATGCGCTGAGTATTTTGCGATGAAAAAAATGGGTGTTGCCATTGGAAATTTTTGAGTTTCTGTAACTATAACCGTAACCGTGAGCGACATTTTGTTGTCGTTCACAGAATCTCGAGCTCATACCTCTGAATAGCTATATCTGAAATTTCACCTCGATCGGTTGAGCGGACTGGCCGCTAGAGCTCCATATATCGGCAAAGTTTTTTTATGACCACCCTGTATATTAACCAATATTTGACCAATACAGTTATTCATAGACACTTATTCTTCAAATTTGTAAAAATAAATCTTTTGATGCTCTACAAACGCGTTTAAAAGACAAACATAATAAAATAACAACATTAAACTGAACATTAAAATGAAGTTTAATTGTATTTAATTAATCTTGTATATATTCATTCTATTACGCTTCGGTAAATGTTTCATTTCGATTTGATATTATCTTAAAACTTTATATTTTGATTTGAAAAAAGATTAACAAGCTATAAAAAGTATTCGGAACATTTTTCGAAATTAGTGTCAGTAAAATAATCTTTATTTATTAAAAAAGCTTCGTACAATTTCGAAAATATATTGTTTTTTTTTAAGTTTGTAAAGACTATAGATATAAATTTGGGAATGATGGGTAACTCGGGAAAAGTTTACGGATATTTTCGTTCTCTGTGATATTAAGTTTTTGATTATTCATAAGATTATTCTTTTCTTTGCACCGTTTGATGCAGTTATATTTTAAACTTTCTCTCCATAGAAAATCATTTCGTTTATTTGTTTATACATAGATAGTCCATATATATAGACTATAGATTTATGTTATTGTATATAGATTTATACACATACAACCGTCGGCAACTTCTGAAATGTCTTTTATTCACGCATAAATAAAATAATAATAAAAACCTAACATTAAACAAAAAAAAAAAAAAAAAAACAATTAAACTAATTTCTCTGTAATTTTGTGCTACAAAAATTAAATATTTTAACAATTACAACTTTTACTTAAAAATTAAATTCTTTTAACACTTTATATACCGACGGTACTTATAGTCAGTAAATTCAAAATGTACTAAACACGGTTACACTAAACGTAAATAAAAGCATTTAAAAATCATGATTAACACTTTATCTTCCGACAGTATTTATAAGTCCCATTAAAATAACTTATTATAAAATTCTTTTAATACGTCAATTAGTTGTAATACTGTTTAAAATGAGTTGCAGATACATTACTTTATCTTGTTTTAAGAGCATTATTGGTTACACAAAATAAAAATATTTTTAAAAGGATGATTTATTTGCCTTTGCATCTTTAAAGTTTTCTTGGCGCTGATGGAGGGAGATGGGGATTTTTCAATGTGGAAATATTTCTATATTTGTAATCTAAGAACATCATGTTTGCATATTTTATAATTCTACAAAATACTAATAGTCCGAGTGCTACGCGACAAAAATAAGGTGAAAACTGCAAATCGTGATAAGAAGATACCGCTTAATGAGTATGTAATTTATAATAATACAATGCATATTAGAGGGGGAGGCATCCCGTAAAGTCGTCGGAATTCAAGATGGCGGCTGTTATTCAAAATGGTGTCATTTTCTGAATTTTCTTAATATGCGTAATATAAATTTGAATTTCATGTTAATTGTGATGTTTTTAAAGTCAAATATTCGTTTTTAACACTTTCCAACAATATTTAAAAGAGTGTATGATTTCGGTTTAACTATCTGTTTGTCTGATTATCCGCCTGTCCTTCCATGCTCTAGCTTGCTTAAATGTACTCAGATTGCCATGTAAATTTTATATGTCTTATGATGTTTATAATAACATATTCAGAGTAAAAAAACAAAGTGTATAGCTTTTATAGTCCATTTACAAGGCGCTAAAAAATGACATTACAATATTGTGCATGCGGCGAAATCGTTTGCAATGTGTTTTAATTATGTTAAACTGTTTAAAACAAATTCAAATTGATATACATCAAGGTTAATACTGCAATGAACTACCAAATAATTACTTAATTATAAGGTGTGCTGTGCATAGTATTTATCGCTTATTTATAGTGACATACCAAAACATGAAAATATCCGTTAGTAATTTGTACATAAATTTTATAAAAATCACGATCTAATTCAAGTGTTATTAGCGGAGGTGCTCTGTGGGATAAAACTCCATTTTGTGATAAGGATATCCCGAATAGTTAGTATCTATCTTATATTAATAAAATGCATATAAGAAAGTGAGGCATAGTATAAATTTATAGGAATTCAAAAAAGCGAGTATTATTTTAAATCTTTTGCACTTTTATTCCTCTGCATCTTACAAGAGTATTTCTGATGTTAATTTCCACGTTTTATAACTAAAAAATTCTCTTTTTAATGCTAGAAATATACCTAAAATTAAAATAGGACTTCCAAGAGCAACCCAAATTGTTTCTAGGCAGTTATCGGAAAGGATAAATAAATATGCAATAGCTAAAACTAATGCATCAGTGTCTACATAGCGTATAACAATATTTTTCACTTCTTTATCAACCTTTGAAATGCAGTATTATTCTTGAATCAGCTTCTTCGGGGCCAGGGCAAGTCATTCTAATCAAGAACTTACCGCAGTAAGATTGCCTTTAACTTCTTCTCCTAAAATGGTTATATTATAGCTTGTATATTTTTATGGTATTTATTGCTGGCGTCCTAAGTAGATTAAAAAGCTTTTCTTTGTTATTTGGATTTCTTAAGAAATCTTGCCAATTTTTAGGTAATCTAACATGTGGTTGCACTTGTCATCTGGTCCCTGCTCCCCTCTTCTGTGTAGTTTCTCCTTTAATGCTTGGTGTAATGTATCTATCCCTAATAAAATCTATTCTTTGACATATAAAACTCTCAATGTCGTCACGTAAGTGAGAATAGAATGTTTTAATGTAGTAATCATTAAATGTGTTTAAAGTTTGTTGAGGCTTTAAAATGTTAGTAAGAACTGGCCTATCATATATTAAAACATCACGTGTTTCTGGAAAAACTTTGCCATTTTCCCCAACAGTTTCCTGTAAAATATGTGTTAAATCACTCTTATGGCTAGGTCTAAATTCTTCGTTACTAGAAAATGTTGGTGGAAATAGTTGATTTTCATAATTCAAAAAAAAAATTGAGAGTCTAACTGACGATTCTATGTAACTATTAAAAACCTGGAAAACAACTGGATGTCTGTTTTTAAAATTTTCAAGGCTGCATTCTTATTGTTTATGTTTTTCCTTTGAACACAGGAGTTTTGTTCTTTTTTAAAGGTTGAAATATTTATGAATTTTTTTTTTTTACTAGGATTTCCTTAATTTAACTGTGGAATTAGTCAATAACAGTTGACCAAGCTAAATAAATTGATGCATTAATATCCTTATTAGCAATAACTCTGTTTTCGATGACAGGCAAGTCTTCACCATCTTCTAAAAATGGTTTGCCTATTTCTTTTAATGCGCTATAGAGTGCTTGAACCTTAGCGAAAAATTTAATTTGAAATGAGTGATATTGTTTATGATGGTATTGATTTCTTTTTTCAGGTTTTATATGAATGTTAGACTCAAACTCTTGGATGAAATTAAAGATTTCTGGTCCAGATGTCATCCAACGTATAAGTGACGATGAATCCTACAATAATCTTATTGCACTTCTTTCTCCTTTGACAATAGCGTTGTGTTGTTCATGCGTTCGATCTATGCCCATAGCTGAGGAGAGTTTAATTTTCTTATCACAAAGTGTCCCAATGAAAATGCACGGTGTACATCTGGTAGTTTAATCTCTGCATGAAGCAGAACTTTCAGATGGATTTGTAATTAAAGTGCATAATTATGGTGATCAAGAATAAATGAGTCTGCGAGAAGAGTCAGGAAGCGCAACAAGCGGAAAGGAAAATAAATTCAAATTGAAATTTTGGATCACTTTTGATTCATATCATTTTGGTTTAAGATTAATCATCGTAATTACAATATTTATTTATAAGCTGCATTCCAACTTCAGTAATGTGGCAGCATTTCAGTGATGTGTATTATTTTCAATATGTTTCAAACAGTTTAACATCATTAAAACACACTAAAAAGGATTTTCACAAATAGATCAAACTGTAAGGGATTTTTTTATTGTGCCTGTAAACGAACTATAAATGCCACACTCTACATTTTCGGTGTAGAACATTTTGCAGTATATCACTTCTTTAAATTATAAATAGAGATAACACATATATAAATTACACGGAAATCCGAGTAAATTTAAGCAAAAAAGAGCAGGGCCAAACTTCAGTAAGGGATCTACAACAGACAAATCTCTACAACAAATAACATCTGTCTCAGGATCTGCAACAAACTACAATCAGGGACTTCAGTAATGTGGCAGCACTTTAGTGACGTGTATTATTTTCAATATGTTTCAAACAGTTTAACATCATTAAAACACACTAAAAAGGATTTTCGCCAATAGATCAAACTGTAAGGGATTTTTTTAGTGTACCTGTAAACGAACTATAAATGCCACACTTTACATTTTCGGTGTAGAACATTTTGCAGTATACTTTGAGTGCCCTGTAAATGGACTATAAAAGCTATACACTGTATTACTCCGAACATATTATTATAAACTTCATATAGCGTATAAAATTTATGTGACAATCAGAGTACATTTAAGTGAGCTAGAGCATGGAAGGACAGGCGGATAGACAGACAGATAAACCGAATTCATACAGTTTTTAAAAAAATGTTGGAAAGTGTCAAAAATGAAAATTTGACTTCAAAAACATCGAAATTGACGTGTAATGCACAATTATATTACGCATATTTAGAAAATTCAGAAAATGACGCCATTTTGAATAACAGCAGCCATCTTGAATTCTGATGACTTTACGAGATGCCTCCCCCTCTAATATCCATTGTATTATCATAAAGTATATACTGACCAAGCGGTATATTCTTATCACGATTTGCAGTTTTCTGATGCCTAGCACCCGGACTATAAGAAAATAATTAAAAATAAAAGATTTGAGTGGGTTTATAAAAAATGCACAAAATCCGTGTAAAATCAAATTTAATTAATACTTCTAAATCCTTCAATCCTTCCAAAATCTTTCAAATATTTATTAAATGATTATGTAAATCTTTTAATTTAGTAATCGTTTAAACAATTTTCGTAAAATGCTTTAGAATGCAAAATTTTCATGAATTCATAATGCAGTAGACAAAGGGTTAACAATAGTTCGAATATCATGATATGCGGCATTATTTTTAATTGTGACAAAATTGATTCGCTGATTATTATATTTCTTTTCTAACTGTTATCATTTGAAATACATATATTTCACGAAATAAAAATATAAAATACATAATTTAAAACATTTCTTTCATTTTTTATATTAAATAAAACTCATTTCTCTAATATGTTTGGGTGTAATTACGAAGAAGATAGTTTTAGTGTTAATTGCCTCATGTACACCATTACGAACATTTCAACATTTAATCGATTTTAAATTTTTATTTTTTTGTCAATACAGAATGTTCACAGCTGAATTATTCTCAGATTATTTTATTGTTTTCTTAAGTTATCAAACTAAAATTCTAAATGAATCTGGGGGAGTAATTAGTTTGCTCTGTCATTAAAACATTTTCAGAAGATAATTAAATTTAATTTCTTTTAATCAACTGTTAAATAAGTGCAGCAAATTATCAAACTATTTTAAGAAAATATAATTAAATATAAGCTAAATAAACATTTCAAGACACAGGAGAAAATTAATTGTTCGATATTTAAAAATGATATGTTTTTAATCTGTCAAGGATAATTAATTTAAAATAATACATGCACATGCATAAATGCGTACATTAAAAAATCATAATTCATGTACCTTAATTTTTTTAATACGAATGCATCTTCATACATGCACTCATGCATTAGACAGGTATATATATAAGATTGCATTTGCATTTTACCATGCAGATAAATTTGTAATTTGACAGGTGTTGAAAGGATGGCATTAAAAGATTCATTTACCTTTAAAATGGAGATAAAACTTTTATAACTCGAAGTAAATATTATTTTCGAATTTAAATATGGCAATTTTAAACTTGCTCCACAGTAAATAAAAAGTTTTTATGACGTCAGTTTGTTTTTCTATATTTTTCGGATATTTAACTCAATTAAATACGCATATATACAATTTGCTTTATAACTGTTGTAAGTTTTTCATTCAAGTTTTAGTCACATAGTTTAAAAAGTTAAGGATTTTTTGTTTATACATGACAAATACTGGATCACTATTATTTAAATTTAAATTGGAAAATATAAACCGAAATGTATATAATTCTAAAGACAGATTATAGTACAGATGAACTACATCAGACGTAAATGAAATCTGACATTGTTCCTAAATAAAGTTTGCCTTTCAGCAAGTCATGTGAAGTTGCAAATCGATTTTAGAAGAAAAAAATAACGAGTTATAACAATATACCCTTATTTAACATGTTCAACCTTCTCAACGTCAGCTGCAATGACCATTTGTGCAAAGAATTAACATTCCTCTTGCCATTGAGTTTCGTGATGTCACAGTATAGGAAGTAAAAGATAAACAAGTCTGCGCTTTAATTGGACTTATTCTTAACATAAAAGTTCACGAGGGTGGACTTTTCGTACTAAATGAATGATGCTCTACAACTTTGTGTATCACTCCACCCTTCTTCTAACTCTTTCTATTTTGAAGATAAGAATGCGAACTCGGACTTTTCCCTCCCAGATGGCACCGAAGTTTATTTCATTTAGTGTGTGCATATTTACCATACCTAGTTCTTACTTAAATGACTATAGCTCTTGGCGCTCAGAATTTATTGGGGTGATAGACTTTAGAGGTCACAACGTATATTTATACATTAATTTTTTTTAGCTTATATTTATATTTTAAATGTAGTATGATCTTTTTCTAGTACTTTTTTTTAATGATGAAAGATTATTTGAAATTTTCCTAGTGGGAGATTTTAATTGAATTACGTTTGTAAAATTAACTAACTAGATTTTTTTTATTATTCAGAGACATTTCAGACCATTCTTCAGATGCAAAAGATATAATTACAAAGTATTTTCTGAACTAGCTTATTATTCTCTTCCATGTATTAATAAATCTGTCTCACAACGTGCTAATTTTGTTGAAACTCAAGTTTAATTAACCCAACCATTCACCTACCTATAATTATGTTACATTTATTTGTTATTCAATTACGTTTTATATTTTTGAGCGCGCTTTAAAAACTTAAAATTTATATTTGTTTCTGTAATTTGTAAAGGAAATGTCATATTGTTATAGGAAGTTTTAATAAAACTTTTTAAAAACGTTCTACATTATCAGCATGTATTTTAGTGAAGTTAAAAAAATAGTTAATTAAACAATAAATTATTAAGTAAGTTCATTTTGAGAGCTTGAATATTACAAATCTAAATAATTAATTACTCCTCTTTAATGTATAACTCCTAAAAATTCTTCAAAAAATTATAAATTAATATACAGAGGGGATTCAAAATTTTGTCTGATTTGATATTAAAACTAAACCTAAATTGAACCAGTTCGTAATAGGATTTAATTATCGTCTTCATCATTAAAAACATTATCTTTTAAAATAACTCTGAAAATAAACAATACATTGAAGGCTACATACAATGGACTCTCTCTGTTATGGACACTCATGGGACTGACCAAAAACGTTCAGATTATAGGGGTATTCATTACAGAAAGCGATTGGAAATGCATTACTACTACTACAATGTAGGATTGACCGAGTCAATAGTTAGTTAACACTAGAACCGCGGGACTTTCGTTATACATAGAACCGCGGAGCGGGTCAATTTGGCCCGGGATGTAAAAGGATATATAATATGCCCAAATACTTCATTTGATTAGTTGAAAGATTATATTTTCTTACAATAATCAATATTTCTTAGTATTTACATTATATTTTACAAATAAAATCAGCAGAAATTTCTTACATTTCAGAAAATCCAGTTATTCAATATTACATTTCATTCAGTATGATGAAAATGTATTGAATAAATATAGAACATACATTTTAAACATAAATAAACTTGAACTTATAAACATAAAATGCAGACTATCCCATTCAAATGAAATTTAGATATAAAATCTAAGAATATATTTTTTAATATAAAAAAATACAAGTTACTTACTGATTTATCTTATCCAAATTTATTGTATGCGTTGCTTGAAAAACATGGTTAAAGATTTCGCAAATTTATCAGAAACGTGTGGGTATGTAATATTTTGAACAATTATCATTATTTTAATTAAGTTAACAAACTCTTTTATGCATAGTTTGTGTTTTTCACCGTTTTTAGTGTTTCTTCTAGCGCAAATAATATAGATTTGCATGAAATCCAAGCATCCAATCCAAGCACACAACAGCAAAATACAAAATATTATAAATTGCATTCATTGGCTTCCTGTAAGAAGCAGTTTTGACATAAGCAGACTTCGTGTCATCGAAGTAATCACACAGCTACAATGATTTTAACTGCATTGTTGTAAAAAAGTGTTTTTAGTACTTTTTAGAATTATCTAAAGTTTCAACAGTTAGATCTAGACTGCAAAGCAACAAAACATTTTTACACTTTTCTCCTGGGTAAATAGTTATGCTGGAGTATGAATGAGATAGAAGAATTGTCGTATGCAATTTCGATTTTAACATTTTTACACTGAGTTGTATTTCTCGTCTTGGGCGATTTACAGTTTCTGTGCTATTTGTACTTTATCTGGTTTTGATTTACAAATAATGAGTAAACCTAATCGCAGATTTTGAAAGAAATAAGTGCTCATCTACGCTTGTGTTAGGCCCTTTTTTATAGTTAGTCTTGCAGTTTTTTGTCATCATCTTTATTTACAGGTGTAAATGTGCAATTCAAGGTTTAGTTTTCAAATTTTCATGAGTATAAAGTTCAAATTTTGTCAACTTTTGTGCAAATTATTAATTCTGCTTTTTATATCCGATTTTTTTCTCATAAATATCCCAAACTTTCTTTCAATACTGATAAATTTTCATCTATACTCCAATGAAAAACTTCAACAATGTTAAGAGTAAAAGCAGAGAAGATTAGATTTTCATCATTAGAATTTAATTTTTCTTATTTTACAGGCAGATATTCATCCTCAATAATTTGCATTTTCAATAATTTTCAGATAATAGTTGCTAACATTCCAAAGCTTCTTTGGCGGTAATATTAAGACATAGGAAATCTTATTTAAACTTTTACTAAGTGCATAATATACTTATCTTCAATGCTACTTCTAAGTATTTGTTGTAATTTTCTACTGCAATCATCCATTCTTCACATCAAGAATATAAGATCTTGATTGAAAATTTTCACTATTCAACATTCCAATTCGGCCTATTAAAGGAATTAGGAATGCGATAGATATACTTTCTCATTACTCCTGAAAATATGCATCTCTATTGTGTCATTTATGCCTAAAAACTTATTACGGGTCAAATTGACCCGCTTCGCGTTTCTAGGTATAAAGGGTTATAACTCAAAAATTATTTATGTTATTTGCTATTAAATACTAAAAGTTGTAGTTTACCTTAAAATATTAAAAATCAGAAAAGGAATCGTTTTTTCAATGAATACTTTTCGCGCGGCGAAAAATCAAATATCGATTTGGGTCAAATTGACCCGCTCCGCGGTTCTAGTGTTAAATAAGATCAGTGCAATGGGAGTTTTATTATATTTCCTCCCTTTTAAATTTTAGAAGTAAACTAACGTGATTAATGCAACTCTTAATGAATGTCTTAAAAATGAAATTTGTTGAAATTAAATAACAACAAAATTATACGCAAATAGTTTTTTTAATTGGTATTTACCCAGTAGTTGGGTAATCGAAGAAATCAGTCAAAAATTCCAAAATTAATCTTTAAAATATCATGTTTAAGCTGTGATTAACAATAATTTATATAAAACTATTATTTGAAATAAGCAAAATAGAAGTGGATTCTTTTAACTTGTAATTCTTTCCAACTAATCAAAAATTAAATATTTACACTATCTAATCACAAAAATCATAAAATGTCTTTTCTTACGGCAGGAACTCAGAAAAATGGGACAACAATTGCTCCAAACTTTTAACTGAAGATTTAATAAGAACTATTCAAATAAACTGAATCTTCAAGTACATAACAAATGCATATTTAGAGTTATTTATTATAACAATTAATTATAACAAATTTGCATTTGTTATAATTAATTTGCCGATTGAATATTCGTGTTTAAAATTAATCTAATATAATTTCGTATTCAGTGATTTCCGCAGTTCCAAATGTTGACCTTCGATTTATTCTGTTGAGCTGATCCAGAGTATAAGACCAGATTCTATGATTTTTGAAATCATTTGGGTGAAGAAGTCCTCCAGTATTCGTCCGGGATGGCTCTGTTGCGGCTTTAGTCAATACATCCCTTTTTCGAATCTTGGCCCGGACTTTTTCCCCCCACTTAGTAAATCAGCATTTGTTATAATTGATTTACCGATTGAATATTCGGTTTTAAAAGTAATCTAATTCAAGTACATACTTAAAATCTAGCAGTGATTTCGTCAACTTATTTTTTAATTAATTTCGTTGAACATTTTTATTCTTCTGTAACAGTTTCTCCGAATTTCATGATGGAGGGAGTTTGAATTCCGATTGCAAACATAAGTTCAGTTTACAGAGAGGTCGAGTAGAAATGGAAAAAAAAATGCTCATAATACCGGGGTGTTCGGAATACATAGAGTTCATATTCTGTTAAATCTATGGAGTTTTGGACCATCAGAATACGTTCATAATACCGGGGTGTTCACATTAGAGAGTGTTCAGATAGAGAGAATCCACTGTATGTGCATTTTATGAAGAGGACAACCTCCGCAGAATTTGCGGAACGCGGTGCATACCACTTCCCTACTTACGACCCAAGTGCCGAAACTCTAGCGGAAATGACTTTATTCGACGCGTATGTATTTTTTTCTGTTAATTATGTATGCTCATGAATTACTCCGAAACTCTGCGACCTATTCATTTGATTTTCTTTTAAGTGAAAAGATACCCTCATACTGGTACCACTTTCATATCTTTAAAAGTGATTCAGTACTTTATTAGATATTAAACAAAAACTAGTAAAAATAATGATTTCTCGCAAATTATCTTTCATTGTTATAATTGTTTTCCCAATCATAAACATAAAACTATGCATTAATTTGCGTGATTGCCATATTGTTATTGAAATATTGATAAAGGTGTAAAAATTTATGTTTTGATATATCTGCACCTAAAACTTCATAATGCACTAAATTGCAAAAAACAAAAATGTGCATACCCAACAAAAATACGTTCGCCGCTTATTATATCTTAAATTGTAACTCATAAAAAAATTAAAAAATAAGAAAAATCCAATTCTCAAATAATTGTTACAAAATTTTTAAACATTTCAACTGGAACTGTAGACATATCAGATTTGAACATAATTGAAAAAAAAAAACATTTATATTTTATTGCAAAAACATGTTTCGTAGAGCAAGGCTATCTTTATATTGTTGTCAGAAAATTTGCCGATAAGTGAACAATGATCTTATATTGAAATACATAGGTATTCAAAAGTTAAGAACAAGACAGATGAACTAGTTAAAAAGCCGATGGGCACTACAGAACGAATTATTTAGATTTTTTTTAAATTATTTGTTTCATCTTTTCACATCCTGGAAATGATTTTGGCCGATGGGAAAACTTCTGCAAAATATTACATTCGAAACTTGTCACCCTAAATTTTCGCAAGCAAGTGTATGTAATTACGGTTGATGAGAATTAGATTATATTTATCTTAATATTTATCTTATTGTAATAGAAAAAGATCCATTTTCTACAGAGAAAGATCAGAAAATAACTAAGATATTATATCAACACGAAACAATGAAAGTTTTGCATAAAAATTTATGATTATTAGAAAATTCTCTTAAAAAGAAAAAATAAATAAATGAGGAAAATAGAAAAAAAAATCAAAATTAACTTAGATTATTATTAGTAAAATACTTTTCTACCAGGCTATAAATACGATACTCACTTACAATACTGAAACACTGTATAGTGAGTTAAATTCCATCGGGATAAGGCAAATAAGTAAATGATTTTTTTTTCGCCTGTTGTACATTTAAAAATGCATTGGTGCAATAATACAGGGTTATTGCAAATGAATCATCGGATTTTGATACGTTACTACGTGCGAACTAGGAAAAGTACATGATTCCATGACAACTCAAATGAGAGGGCACTAAATGCAGTTTCGCGCTGCATATGTTTCATAAGCGCGTGAACGTCATATTCAAAATGGCGACTGGACAAAAATGGCGACTGGAAAGTGTTAATTACTAAAAACCGTTAAGAGGACATTCCGGAAGGCGTACAAATGCAAACTTCCAACCCACAATGATGGATTGGTCGGTGTCACATTGGCTGAGTTGCGGAACCGCTTCACGGCTGCATTCCCAACAATCGAGGCGACCATGCTGAGTAATGTGTGGAGCGAACTGGATTATCGCTTTATCATCTGTCGCAGCACTCAAGGAACATATACTGAACATTTATGGTACAGATGTCAATCTTGTATACTTTCGGCTTATTTTCATGTATAATTCACTGTTGTAACCCAGTTATGCTACAAAATGATAGCTTCAGAATTCCGATGATTCTTTTGTGATAAACCTATATATTTTAAAAATAAATTACTATTTAGTGATTTCTAAGGGGAATTCAAAGCAATGAATTTCCCTTAATCATGTTCACGTCAGAGAATATGTGATAGAAAATTATTTCTATTCGAACTATATGTATTTCAATTTTGAAATCTTTATTTTTTTTCCCTATCAACCGATAAGTGCATGTTACAGCTGATAAAAATAATTCATATTTCAACACCGAATGCTTAAAAAACAACATCGAATTTTTCTTAAAAATGTGTCTGATATAGATTTTATCCTTTTTATTTCCATTCTTCTATAGAGAGTCGAAAAATTCGGGGCGTGGGTAGGGATCACCGACGAAATTTGGCCGCTCCCATGGCGGTTAACCCGCCCACTCCCAATCGCGTCCAAGACTAATAATAGTCGACTTAGCTGTTGTTTTTCTGTGGTTTCATCGCCCCGGGTTCATCCCTTATCGCTTTTCAAGGTTTTAATTTGTGTAATTTTGTTTTAAAATGTGTCCGGTATCATTTTTTCCCATTCTTCTAGAGAGTCGGAATATACGGGATGTAGGTAGGATGTAAAACTAAAAGTTATAAGAAAGGATAAAATATAGAAAAGTTAATAGATTTTTTCTTTTTCGTAATTTTCAAATTTAAATTAAAATTATATTTGATTTCAGTTGGTTGTGAAGATAACATTGGCATTAAGTTATGTTTTTCAAGTTATGTTTTTGTCAATATTTAAAAGAAACAAAATGTTCTTTTCTCATTTCAGATCGTCAGGAATGAAATTATTTTTAAAAATCATAAAAAAGTGTCATCTTCCACTTTGACATAAGTTCCATAGGCTAGGAAAAAAACGATTACTATATACATTTCTTGTCGTTACTTTTCAACTGAAATTAAAAAGTGAAATCATTAAAAAATAAAAAAAAAATAAAAATGAAAATTAAATGATCACGTATTCAAAGTAACAAATAAAAAAAAATATGTCCAAATATTTCCACTTAAAAATAAATAATTTATTAATTACAAAGCCTCTTAAAGATGATAATTACTTCATATATAAAATGCCCAAATATTAAATACGCTGGTAATCAAAGTCACCAAACTAATTAATTTATTAAAAGTAAAACATTTTAATGCTGAATATTAAATCGTGTTTAGAAAGATCAAATAAGTTTTCAAAACACTTTTAAATTAAATAATCAATTTATCCATGAAACTTAAAAGAGAAAAAACTTTAAATTAAATAAGTTATTAAATGAGAAATGCATTAAATATTGAAAGGTACGTAACATATTAGAACGATTTTTTTTCCTGAGAAATTTAATGTGACATCACTTGGTATAAAGTAATGCGGTTAGCAAATTTTTGTATATATTACATCATTTGATGCATCATAAATGCAGGAAAATAATTTTACTATTTTCATAATACTTTCAATATATTTTGAACAAGTTACAATTCGAGGAATATATATTTGGAAGAACATATACTTTTACTAATTAATGCAAATATTATAAATTGTAAATATAATACGAAATTATGCTTGATGGTACATTAAAATAGAGAAAAGACTTCATTAATTACTTATAACTGTTTCTGAAAATATCTAAAATTCTATTAAAACATAAAATTTTAAATTGCTTCTCAATACCGTTTATCTGAATGTTAATTCGAAGTAGACGGAATTTTTAAATCTCTAACATAAAAAAAGAATATTGCCAAAAACGTTGCTATAGAAGCCAAAAAGTAGTAACATTTTTAATCTAAAAATTTTATACAAGCTACACTCTATAACAAAATAAATGATGCCCGAATGCACGACGCATTATGGAATGGTCCGATGGAGACAAAAATTGGTGGGTAGGAAGATTATATACAGAAAAGAAAATGATTAAAATTTCAGAAAAAATGAATGACTTCTTTCAGAGTTACAAAATTTAAAATAAAATACTCAATAAGTTGTTGACCCATCTCTAGCCTAGATGCAAGCTTCCCCGCGGTGTGGCATAGATTGATAAAATGTCCAGATGATTTTTTGAGGTATTTCTTGCCAAATATTCTCAAATTGTCAGCTAGGTCGTCAACATTTTCTGATAGATGCAGTCGCCTTCCCCTCATATCCCAGACATTCTCGATGGAAGAGGGATCTGGCGATCTGTCTGGCCAAGGAAGTGTTTCACAAGCTTCAAGACAGTTCACGGCAACACGTGCCATATGCGGTCTGGCATTATCCTGCTGAAAAGTAAGCCCAGCACTGCAAAAAGTACGGTAACAAAACAGGTTTCAGGATATTGTCGATGAACTACTGTGTTGTAAGTGTGCCTCTAATTACGATCAAAAGGCTGTGGCTATCAAGGGAAATGGCACTCCAGACCATAATTCCTTGTTGAGGGCCTGTGTAAACTGCAATAGTAAAAGCAGTATCGGCACGTTGGCCTGGGCGTCTCCAGACACGTCTTCGATGATCTTCAGGACATGGTTGAAAACGAGATTTGCCGCTAAAGACTATACTTCCCCAGTCAGTGTCATTCCAACCTCATCGAGACAAGCACCACTATAATCTGGCTCGGCAGTCTGCAGGCGTAAGTGGTAGGTGGCATAACGGTCGGTACGAGCTTACATTCCGCTCTCTCAGCCACTTGTGAATGATCATGGTAGACCTTCGTGTGCGGGTCGCACGTCTGATGGTTGATAGCGATGAATGAGGTGCTGTGACAGCTGATCTGACAATCATTCTGCCGTCCTGATCTGTTGCGGCCCTAGGTCGACCGCCACCATTATGAAGTGGAAATCTGCCGTTGTCCACACATTCTTGCCAGCATTTTCTGATCGCCGCATCGCTGTGACCCAGATGTCGAGCAATTCTTGGATATGTCTAAACTGTCTCTTTTACTCCAATAATACGACCTCTTTCAAACTCTAAAAGTTGCTCGTAATGAGCTCGAATTCTGCGGCAAAGCATTTTTATAGTTGTTGAAAGGTCTCCTAAATAGGAATAAGACAAAAACTGTTAACAGTAGATCAAGAATAGCACCTTACGTATAACTGCTGGATGCGCGGTTTCGATGCGCTGGAGGTCACACTATTCATTCATTGGATACCAAATTTTAATCATTTGCATGTTTGCTCGAAACATGTATACATGCGAAATTTCAAAGAAATCGGATCATTCCTTCAAATCATCAGGAAAAATCATGACAACCCGGTTACAGAAAATTTCATCTTGAAGCAAATCGCTCTAATTTCCATTTGAAATCGGTGCAATAGATGTATATAACAATAATGATACTTTTACGTAAAAAAAACTCTCTGAAGAAAAATACTGAAACTAAATACACATAAAATCTCAAATTATTTATTCACTTGACAACAGTTTGAATACCCTTGTTTAACTTAAATAATTGTAATCAAAACTATATTAATTTCTATTTTCCTATATTGAAATCATATAGCATACCAATAAAGATAAAAAATAAAAATACCAATTTGAACAATTAATAGTTATGGAAACTATGCCTCATTCTTTTTGAGACTGAAAATTTTATTTATCAACACATAGTAAAAACAACAACCTCTCCCCCTCCACAGAAAAAAGAAAAAATACGTTTTTCTAATTATTTAATTAATTTTACTTATTTTAATACTATTTTAGACCAAAATGAAGGGTAGATAGACATTGGAGTTTTCTTTTCTAGTAGCCAAATGGAATGCTACATTAAAATATAATTTCTGATATTTGGTGTTATATGTTACGACAGACTGTGACGACTAAAGAGCTTGTATAACCACTACATCAAAGAACTATTGCTATAGTGCCAATTTGAAGAGATATGAATAAGTTTTTGATTGTTTTTCATTTGTGTCAATGATATATTTGTAAATTGAAACATTTTTTAAAAAAATAATATCAGTGATTCTTAGTAAGAATGACTGACGTTATTTTGGAATTTTTATTAAAAAAATTTTTGGAGGAAATAGAGGACATTGTAATTTCTGGCCTTTTTTTTACTCAATAACACACTGTCAATAGACTGAGATGCTAACCTAAATATTTCTCTCAAAATAGATCGGCGATGCAATTTTTTCTTATAAAAATTCCTAAAAATTTCTTTGACTTAACATAAATTGAACTTTAAATTCTCCATTTAACAGAATAAAAGATATTACATTAACCAAGTAAATTTGAAGTATTTCAGACAGCATGAATATTATAAATCTCAGACTATTCAAGATTTCGCAACGTAGCAGAAAAAATAAAGAAACCATATTCCTAAAATATTTAGTTACCAATGCGGCTTCTCGCATTTTTCTTTATTTTTACTTCAAACGCGCTTGCGAGAGATTAATTTCGGTAAAGTAAACAAACATTTCTTTATAGAATGGTTTCACATTCTAATTACTATTAAAGTATACTGTAAATATTTTTTTCTGAGATAATTAAAATAACTTTTTAATTATTCTTTTCCTAACTTAAAATTTAAGAATTTTTAATGAGAGTGATCATTAAAATTTTCTCTATATAACTATTTCATAACACACATAAAGCGTTTGTCGTATTCTAAATATCATGCACTTGCATTTAAATATGAATTTAATAACACATTTTAAATAAATATTAAACATTTATTTTTGAATTAATTATAATTTTGAAATGTATTAAGCATTTATATAATAATTCCAAATGGGAAAAATATACTTACAGAACACATATTACAATATTTTTATTCATCTGAAATATTCTTAAATTTATGTTAAAAAATTTAATTAAATCCAAAAAAGAAATTAATTCATTTTCTTTAATTATATCATAAACATTTTACATTTTAATCAAAATTTGTTGAGATAATTGTAATTAAACGAAAAAAACTGATGCATTGATTTGCATTTAATTAAACCTAAGAAAACGTCTGTTATCAAAAACAAGTATCGTTTTCTAAGTACTACATTGGTAGCGCAAAACCTTAAAAGTCAATAGGATAAATGGTTATTATTTTTATGTTAGTTAGTATTAATTTTTTAGACGTGTCGACTGATATAGTTTCATCATTTTTTTTTACAATCTTCAATTCCGATTTTCAAGAAACTGTTTTTTGTTATTTCTACTTTATAACATACTATTCTACAATAATTTTATAAAAATCATATAAAGGTTTGGCATTTCTCAATTTTCTAAAATGAGATATTATTTTCATTAAAAACACTCAAAATATTCATCAATGGTCAAACTATTTAAAATAAATAATAAAAACACATTAAAAATAAACGCAACGTTTCACATTTATTCTTACAGCTAGCTCATCATCAGAGGTTTCTAGTCCTCTACTCTGCTATGTTAGAAGCATAATAATCACTGTTAAAAATACTTCACTTATTATTATTAATTTCAAAAATTGCCCTTTCAATTTATTAAAGTATAATGTAAAAATTTCAAGAAAGAAACAAAAATTCCAACGTTCAACATAGATCATAAAAAACTTTCCAGTATATTCAGTATACTATAACGAAAAAAGTCAGTTTCCTAAAATGAAACATGATGTCTAAATAAAAAACTGAAAAAAATACAGCGAATTTAAATACTCAATATCCGTTAGTACAAGGAATTGACGAAAAAATACCCATTTCTCTCCTCTCGGCATATCGTTTATGGATATATATATGCTACATAGTAAGAAAAAAGTTAGTTTAATTAAACGAATAATGCGGTTGAAAATTTGAATTTATCAATTTCGTGAATAAATGTAAATGCAATTTTGTGTAGCTCTGCATGTGATTCATAGAACTTATATATACCATGTAAGATTTATAAAAAAAAGTTTAATTTAAAAACGTGTACTACAGCTCAAAACACATTTTTAACAATTGTAATTTACGTACTTAAATAGTTCAATTTCTTTAATAGTCAAATAGTTTTGTGTGTAAGCAGAATTTTATGCACACCATATTCTCAATGTGCAGCATACATCACTCACATGAATCAATTTCAGAATATTTAAAACAATATAATATCATTAAAATACAGGGTGATCATAAAAAAACTTTGACGATATATGGAGCTCTAGCAGCCAGTCCATTCAACCGATCGAGGTGAAATTTGAGATATAGCTATTCAAAGGTATGAGCTCGAGATTCTGTGAACGGCAACAAAATGGCGCTCACGGTTAGGATTATAGTTAAAGAAACTCGAAATTTTTCAATCGTAGCAACCATTATTTTTCATCTCAAAATGCTCAGCGCATGCGAAAACCCTTAAGAGCGTTGGAACGGTAAGGTTATTGCAATAAACGGACGCGTTATGCTCGCACAAAATCAGCTCTACGAACTGCCCCCCAAAAAACACGACCAAGACACACGAAGAAAATTTGAATATGACAGAGACAAAATGCCAATCGCGGAACATCGTTTTCCAGATAGTCAGCGTACAAAACGGATAAAAAGTAGGGTGGGAATGTTAGTTCTTCAGTCAGAGCTTGCAAATGCCAACAAAATGACTTAGTTCGTGGTGAGTTTGTAAAACTATTATCAAAATTAGCTGAATGCTGCGAAAGGCTGGTACGTTTACCGTTGACGCCATCGTCAATTACCTGGCCTATGCATTTCACAAGCTCTTCATGATTTCGTAATGAAATTCGAAGAATTTGGCTGCACCTGTGATAGTCTGCCATCCGGACAACCAACTGTTCTTGAGGATACTGTTATGGAAGTGCATCACATAGTGACCAGAGAACGCAAGCAAACTACAAAAGTTGGATCTCGTGTATTTGATATACCTAAATCAATGGTCTTAAAGTTACTGCGCTCTGTAATCCGCATGTTTCTTTACCGGTATCAGCGCGCCCAGATGTTGGAAGTGACAGACCATCGACAACATATAAACTTTATTAAAGAATTTCTTATCCAATATGATGGATATAACGATCGACCTCTTCACCTATGATGAACGGACGAGGCACATTTCACCTTAACTGGTAACGTCAATGGCTTCCGCGATCCCCCGACCTCACCCCTACGGATTTCTGCTTCTGGGGATACCTAAAATCTAGAGTGTACATGTGCAATCCGCAAATTTTTCCGGATTTGAATGATTCTATCAAACGTGAGATTGCAAACATCCCTCATGCGATGTAACGTTCGGCTGTATTGTCCACAGTCGCCACCATGCAATGTGTAACTGCCTGTAATGGCACTTATGTGGAAAAGGTGTAATGAAAATAAAAGTTTTCTCCGATCTGTGTTGTATTCAGAGATCAGTGTACTGACTCTGTGTCATGTGCAAATTTACTCCTTGCGCCCAAATCGTGTTTTTTAATGGGGGGGGGAGATTCACAGAACAGTTTTTTGTGCGCGCATAACGTGTCCTTTTCTTGCGATACACGTACGGTTCCAACGCTCTTTAGGGTTTTCGCATGCGCTGAGCATTTTGCGATGAAAAAAGGGGTGTTGCGATTGGAAAATTTCGAGTTTCTGTAACTATAACCGTAACCATAAGCGCCATTTTTTTGCCGTTCAAAGAATCTCGAGCTTATACCTCTGAATAGCTATATCTGAAATTTCATCTCGATCGGTTGAACGGTCTGGCTGCTAGAGCTCCATATATCGGCAAAGCTTTTTATGACCACCCTGTACATTACAAATGATTTTTTCCATAAACGTTAATTTAAGGTAATTCTTTGAGTGTTTCCTTAAATCAACCGTAAAAACTATACACTTTATTTTCAATATAGACAAGCCATAGTGATACACAGTAGCATCTATAAGTTTCGTAATAATTGTGCTATATTTACGCGAGTAAGAAAACGGACTAATAGACTAATAGACGAATTCATAAACACTTTGCAACTATTTTGCGGAGTTAATTAAATAAGGATATTAAAATATTTATATGCATTTCTTAAAATAAATAAATAAATAAATAAAATACAAAATAAAAGAATTAAAGAGGAGAAAAAGAAAACTCAAATTGTTTAATAATGGTTTTTATTTAATTATAAATTGTTACATAGTGTTCCGACAATGAGGATTTCAGCAGTGTGTTTTGTGCAGTCAAATACATTTTCTAAGATTGTATAATTTTTTGGTGACTATAATTATTCCTGTCACTTGTATTTTCTTTTCTAATGTAACAAAAAGTTAATATTTTATTTCAATATTGCAATTATTAAGAATTCAAAAGGCAAATTGATCATTCAATTAATTCAATTTAGTTTTAAATAAATAAATGTATTTTCTATTTAAAAATGTTACATGATATATAATGACAATGTAATTATCTCAAAGCGTCTCAAAGCTCGTTCGATGTATTAAATGATCTAGAGGTATGGACTCGCTGTTCAATGTTTTAAAATTATAGAACTATATTTCTGTTTCTTCTCTCTATCTGCAGAACAGACTGCGAGCGATTTTTTTCCCTTTCTTCAATATTCTCCTGATAGATAGCAGACTTGACCACGTACGATCACTCTGTAAAAGGCTTAAATCAAATTCAATAACATTAAGACATCGAGCAGCAGGTACTTCCGAGCTTGTTCATTTACTGCATCAGAAAACCGACAGCGGAGACTTAAGAGCCCACACTATTCATTGAAACAAACCCTAATAATAATGTTAAGCCTACGGGGTCGTACTTTTCATATATCTCGCTCAAATTTTAATATTTTTGCAGGATTTTTTTTGCATAGGATAGTTGAGGACGATCTACAATTGGACTAGTTTTTGCTTTTTTGATTTTGGTTATACATTTTCAATATTATGATAGTTTCAATTTCAGAATTGGTTCAAATCGGTTTCGAAAGTTAAAGTAATTTAAAAAAATCTGAAACCAAAATTGAAAAGTAAAAACTAGCCCGGTTGTAGATCATCCTCAGCTATCCTGTGCAAAAAGAATCATCTAAAAATATTAAAATTTGATCGAGATATTTGAAAAGAACTCCCCCGTAGTCTTTTCATTATCATCCGGGTACCGTGGGCTCTTAAAGATCATTACAGCTCTCGGCGATGGTTGGGAGTGGTTACTTGGGGTCGACCGGAGTAAGAATTTCTTCCCTCAACATTGACTGAAACGCTTGTAGATTCAGTGAAGGAGGATACTTTTTTATCCATTCCTTCACTTCAAAATATAACTTTTCTGTTAAAATTTTCAAGATATGAAAATATTAACACAATTTTTTTTAAATGTTTAATCAAATATATAAGAAAGAATATGTTTTGTTTTACATTATAATGAGGAAAAAAAAAAGAATATTTATAATCGACAATAGCTTCCTCTTCGTACAATATTTTTATTTTGTTTTAATATTCTGATTATAAAAATAATCTCTATTGTCCAAATTAATATTACTATAAAAGTCGAGTTCATTTGATAATTTGATGAAATGAGTTCAAATAAGAATGATCATTATTTAGAAAAGAATATCTATTGATAGTATTCACGAAATTGTGAGACTTAATTGTCCCGAGTAATTTTATTAAAAAATTAATGAATATAATCATTAAATTTTATTATTAAAATTTGGTTGTATTTTCCATTATAGAAAAAAAGCTATAGATAAAAAATATATAGATTTAGTGCATGTTAGTACAATAATTATTGTAATTAAGTAAATTTGAAGTAATGTTTGTTTTTGAGTTTTACAAATTACAACTTACACTAATTGATTTTGAAGTTGATAATATTGGTCTTACAAGTAAAATATCATGTTTTATAAAAAAAAAAAAAAAAATTTTGTGTGAACATTTTTAATATCATATGGAAATTATGTATAAAAATTGTTTCAAATTAAATCTTTTAACAATATTTTTGGATATCAGACAAATATTTTTCTTAATAGTTTTTGCGCCATGCATTTTTTTTCAAATAAAGGTAAAATAATGTATATCTCTCACAAATTCAGGCCCGAAAACAAATATTCATTTCACCTTTTCCATCGCGGTATCCCTAAGACAAAATACCTAATTTTAATTTCACTGGCAGCAAGAATGTTTAATTAATTTTTTTATAATTAATGAATTCGTTAATTAATTCTCGTGTAAGTTAATTATTTCAAACAGATTTACTCCGCACCGTTATGGATTACAATCATTGAAGAATATATTGTATTCGAACACTTATATGTTACACATGAACCTGAGTATCGTTGCCAAAAATTACGTAACATTAGTTATTGACAATCAGTAAGTTCCCCGCAGTTAAAGTTTGACAAGAAATTAATGGAAAGATAAATAATAATATAGTAATGTTTGTATTAATTTTTTGGGAAATTATGGAATTGATAGGTTTGAATATGCACATTTAGTTGATTTTTGTTATGCATCACAGTCTTGAAGATTTCGTTCCGAGGAGTTTGATACTACTTACAGTGACGTACTAAATTTAAAACGACCGATTTGAAACTTCACAATTAATATATTGCTGACAGAAAGTATATATATATATATATTTAAATTTAATTATCGTTTATTCCAGAGATATAATTAAATGTTTGGTAATTGAATTTCTTTACAATTGATTTACAGTGATAGAAAAGATGGACGCTTGAAATTATATACTTGCTATAGCAAACCTTGTATGAGCGATGAAGTTTTGACATTAAAAAAACTACCTACATTAGCTTTGATGAATGTGTCATTTGTTTCAAAGATACATTTCTGTAATATAAAGAGTCAGTAATACTTTAGAATAAAATACTTGAATCGTAATTAAATAAAATTCTAATAGATTTCTAATGCGGCCAAATTGTTTTGTTTCGTACGCCTTGTACTTATGTAAATAAGGTAGTTTGCGTGTTTGGAGTTTCGTCAAA
Organism: Maratus speculifer; assembly: GCA_964019185.1. Classification (NCBI taxonomy): domain Eukaryota; kingdom Metazoa; phylum Arthropoda; class Arachnida; order Araneae; family Salticidae; genus Maratus; species Maratus speculifer. The sequence goes on along the minus strand of OZ025297.1, from coordinate 172,711,792 downwards.
AAATAGTGTCAAAAATTTTATCTGCATACATTAAGACTGAATAAACTACATGTGACAGATATCAAGAAGATGAACAGGTGTTAGCTGATAGCAACAAGCTGGCATCGTAGATAGTTGTGATAAAAAAATAAGAAGTCTACCATTTCAAAAATTAATGCTGAGCCGAATGCAGTACTCAAGAATTTTAATAATACAAAAGTATTGTATGATGGTAACTGTACAAGAAAGATGGTGAAAGTTAAGGTCATATGTCTGAGGAATTACATTGAGGTATAAAGGTTATATGATTTTGGAATTATTTTTCATAATTTTGTTTGCACCATCTCGCTGATTATTGAAGACGAAATAACGAAACTCGAACTGGAACTGCTCGTTGCATAAAGTCCTTAAGTTGTATGCATATTTCATTTCGTGATCCAAGGAAATTGTACCTGTATGTGCACAGAATGCCTATATTTGTATAAATATTATAAAACACTGCTTAAGCCATATTACGAAACAATACTTCCATATACTGCAATTTACATTAATGTGTATTCCCAACGATTAAAAATTGAGAAAATAATGTTTTAAAAGTTATATACAAGCATCGTAAGGACATACATACAATAAATTCAATAAACCTAACAGGAGTGAAAAATTACCCAGTGGCAAGAATCGAACTTGGGTTCACAGCGTACTGGGATGTTGCTCTACCCACTAAGCCACTTCGGACGATACCTAGGCCTGCAACTTTTCACTAATAAAGCACGTTGTGGAATGTCATAAGCTATCTACTAGACAGTCTTGGATATTATACTTGGAAATATACTTTCACCAACATGGTTTATTAATAAATAATTACGGACCCAGGTATCGGCATTAGCCTAATATGCTGTGAAACCAAGATCGTTTCCTGACTTTGCCTAATTATTCATTCCAGTTCCGTTTATTATACTTGTTGCATGTATGTGTGTATATGTGTATTTTAAAACATATATTTTTCTATATATTTACATATGCTTAATTTGGATAAGTAATATAACACTTTTGGTCTTAATAAGTAGTAAAATTTAGTTTTTTTCTTTTAATACAGCAAAATACATGAATCCCACAAAATCCGGTTTTTAGGTTTTGTTAAAAAGTTTGCAAAATTTTGCTTCGAAGATTCTTTCTTTTCCAATTGTTGTAGAAAAATATAACATAGTACATTAAAAAGAGAGCAAACTAAAGTTAATGACAAATTAAAACTAATAGCATAATTAAAAAGCAATTCTGCACATTGATGAAAATCATTCTTCATTTCAAAGATTTTACAATTCATTATTCTTATAAAGCATAAGCAATTTAATCCATCTAAAAATACAATTCGTGACATGTTTTATTTATATTCTTGCTACAGTTTTACAAATATCAAAGATAAACACTTTCTTTTTTCTATCTTTGAAACATTTTTGATTTTAGAATGTCTGACTGAAAACAAGAAAAACCAGCAACAGAAAACAGACATCTGACATAAAATGTCAAGTTTATTTTTTTATGTTTTGAGAAAAACACTGGAATTGGAATATGGTGCTTTCTATAAAAAAAGCCTTTATTTATTTTTTTCTGTGAATCTATGTGTTTCGAAATTTTATGTATTGTTTAAATTGTCAACGTACTGGTAAAAATGATAAAACAAAGAAAAAAAATACGATTTTTAATAAGATTTAAAAAAAAAGAAAAGAATTTTCAACACCATATTAAGTGCTTAAATTTCTTTTAAGATAAAGGCATTACATTTCCTATTGTTATAGTCCTAGAAAATATGATTAATAGTTAAATCCTTATAAATCAGTCCTAAATATATATATATATATATATTTCCAAATTACTAAAATTATGTTCTGAGAACAATTATTAGTCAATATGGGGCTTTATACACATTAGTTTAACATTAGTATTTTAATAATAAATCAATTTGGTGTTTCTAAGCCTTTTCATGACTGCAGTGATAACCAACATTTTTGGTTTAACTAATTATTTCACTGATAGTCTTTCATTCAGTCACAGTATAAAAAATTTTGAAAAATATGGAATTCCTTGAATGAAATTCAAATAGAAATGAATGAAAGTGAATTAAGTTGGAAATTGCACGTCAGACATACCACACAAATCCGTTCTTATTATAACGAAGTTTTTAAAATATACATTACTTCAAATACAACATAGTATCCGAAATCTTTTGTACGTCCCTGTAAATACTAAATGCTTTTTTATTATACAGGAATTAAGTTGTAGTAATCCTCAGCAATGTATATCAATTTAATAAAATGTGAAATATTTTAATATAATTAAAACGCATCCCAAACAATGTTTTCCTCAATAATATTATGTAATAGAATGCTCACGTGTGGCCCTGTATATTAATAAGAATTATTTTTTGATCCACAAATTGTACAGAATGTATAATTTAATATATATTTAATAGATGAATACTAATTGTATTATTTTCGAAAGAGTGTAACATCATGAAAATGCAGTTGAAAGCATATTTTTTCCATCGACCATCAGAAAATTTGTTATTGCCTGTGCAATTGAACTATGCATCCAACTTTCATAAAATTGGAAATAAGTCTAACAGAATTATATAATAATTTAATATTTTAACTTTCAAAAGATTCTGTTGAGTAGATTTGCGTTCTTATTATGCGGACAGACGGACTGATTGAACGACGACTAAAGATGCTACGCATTTACATAATTACTAACGTACCTAAAAAGGACCTCGCTGCGCATTCAGAGTTAAGAAGTGTGTATGAAGGAATTAATACATGGAAATATGATATCTATATAAGTATGATATTTAAAAATTGGAGAAAATGGTATAAGCAGATAGTTATACAATTACAGAGATAATTTTTAGAAAATCTCTAAAATTTAGGTCACAGATGATTTTGTATGTAAAATATTATTAGAAATTTCGAACCGATAGTTGCTATTGGCAAATAATTTTTTTTAATTCTTGTTGACTAAGGTGTTGCATTGTAGTACATAAATTTGTAAAGTTTTAAAATCGATATTTCTCACTTTATTCATTTTTTATAGTCTTTATACTATAGATATCCATGATTTTAATGTTGTTTGGATGTAAAATGATTTTTTCTATCCTTGGCTTGCAAAAGCATGGGAATTTTTTTTTTAAAGCTAATGTACATTTTATGTATAATCATATATTTATAAAGGAGTTCCGTAACTCTACAGCCTTAGAAGCAAAAATAGCCTATGTAGTCTGTGTTTATCAAAGTAGACATAAATTAACACAACATGTATATACTTCTGAAAAAGACCAGTCTTTTTTATAATAAATAATTCTCTTAAAAATAATTAATGACTCTCTGAAAATGTAGAATAAGAATGTTTTTGTCAAGTTTGCAATCTTACTGAAATATATCAAAAATAAAAAATATAAATATAGAATTACTCTTGTTATTTATAGATGACAAGAAGAAACATGGACGGCATATTTGGTACGTTAAGTTAGAATTTAACTTCAAATCAAAAGTCTAAAATTAAGATAGATATTGAAATATTAGTCAGTTATATCAAAATGCACTAAACACGTTTATACTAAACATAATTAAAAGCATTTAAAAATCATGATTAAGATAAACTAGCTTTATTTATTCATTGTAAATTTATAGATGACAAGAAGAAACATGACGGCATATTTGGTACGTTTAGTAAGAATTTAACTTCAAATCAAAAGTCTAAAATTAAGGTAGACATTGAAATATTAGTTAATTAATTCAAAATGCACTAAACACGGTTACACTAAACATAATTAAAAGCATTTAAAAATCATGATTAAGATAAAATAGCTTTCTTTATTCATTGTAAATCGGTACGGCAGATAATTTAAGACAAGCAAACTTTACTAAATAATTGTATGTTTTGAATTTGTTTGTTTTTTCTACCTATGTTATAAACATATCACGTAGCACAGCTTAATGCCTGCTTTTTGTTATCTAGTAGATGAAATGAGACAACGAGAGCAGAAAAGTGACGAAGTGAATATGAAAAGACGGTATGATCTATCATGCCGTCACAATCAATGAAGATCTCACTTTTGACGAATTCGCACTTAAAAAATATATGCTACAAAACAATCTTCTAACATACAATAGAAGACAAATGACCCAAGATTCGAAAACACCCTAACATTTTTTTAAATCTACATTATGCATCATTATCACACATTATATAAACAAATCACGTATATAAACAAAAAAAAAATTGTATATAGCGGCACTTAAATAAGGAAGTTCATTTTTTATGATCCATCACAGCATCAAAATCTATGAACATCATAATTGTTATCGTTTGCCGCTTGAAGTATACGCATACAGAAAGGTATTATAATTTCGATTTGTTAAACTGTATAAGAAAACATCTTAATAAACTTTTCGGTGTCATATTCTAGGATAGTTCCATACATTCACTTGCCAAGTCACGTAAAACAAGCAAGAAATTGTTTTTATCACGAGTTGGCTCGAATGGAATAACAGAAAAATAACAGAAAAGTGTCAGAAAAATAACAAGATTCGTCTGTATATAATGTATCATAGCGTCACATGTGATAAAACTTTCCGGTGTGATACCTTGCTAATTAATGCATAGATAGTATAAATGCTTTTTATATTTTGATAAATGTAGCATTAATTTGAATTGGCGACATAAAAATCAGTGTAGATAGAACTGAGAATGTAAATATCATATTTTTTAATAATGTTTTATAGGTTAATTGTTTATAATAGGATAATGACATTCACATGTAATTAACGAAAACATTAAGAATATTTTTATGAAAAAAGTCAATGATATTTGATCAAAATGCACAAGGACAAAATTTATTGGTCAGTATACACGACGTACTTTTGCAAAGAATGTATATACCTCATGCAGGAGGAAAGAAAAAGTTTTAATGAACGCATGCGCGACAAATACTGTAATTTTAAACGTTTAGCATTCCCTCATATCATTCGCTATTTGTATGGTGATTCTAATTCGTGAAGCACCTTTTTTAATGGCTGGTTCAATTCTGAATCCTACCAAATGCAAAGTACATTACATCTTTTTTTTTTTTTTTTTAAGGGAGCGTCCAGTGGATATTTACAAAGAAATTGTTTACGTCTATGAGAATGTTGTCGACCGACAAAATGTAACAAAATGGTGTGGTGTATAACCTACGTTTGTGATAAACGTGTAAAAAATATTAATAATGTATTTCCAGAATCTAAATGACATACGGTGCCTTTTCTCGAAATTATAACATCGCCATCAATATGTGATACATTTATAATGAAAGCATACTTATGGAATTATCTGTAAATGAGAACACGTAATTTTGAAATTTCAAATATTTCTGTCTGCCAAAGTTTAAATTTGGATTTTGAAATATGTTCATGTCAAATTTTACGATGTCGTTTACAAGTATTTTTTTATTTATCATTTTAAGAACTGAATAATGTATACCAACAATAAAAGGCAAATATATTCAAACAATGTTTATTTTCTTTTGCTCCCTTTCTCAAGCACTGAATTGATCATAAATACATATGTCATGATTATTCAAATGGTTCATTTTACTACATTTTGTTAAAGCTCTAACTTTCTGCAGTCATTTTGTTTAAAACATTCCTCATTCAGTAACGATTTATGATATTTAAACTTGTAATAAATATAAAGGAGAATAAAATGTAACACTTTACAGGAACATAAAATGTAAATATCTTAAAAGTTTATATGTAAATATATGTATATATACTTAAGTGTGTATACATATAATGTATACAGGGTGATTCTAATTTTTTTTTACAATAAAAGAGGGGTGATAGTACACATGAAGACAAACAATATTAAATGGGAGACCAAGGGTCCCAAACGTTTTCCAAAGGAGATAGCCGCCATTAAATTTTAGGGATCAAAATTTCAAATAAACATAAAAAACGGAAAAATTGGTCGATTGATTTGTGGTTTTCACTAAAATTATTCTTTATGTCGGCATTTTCTTGCAATTAAGTTATAAAGTTAAATTTAAAAAAATGTCGATAGAGGACGCTTTAGACTTTGGAGTAACGAACAAAAAATTTTTGCCGGTATTTTTTGCATCTCATTAAATATTTCCGTAAGCTTATCCTCAAACTTAAATTTTGAGCTCAAAATCTGAATAGTGGAAAGTGCTTAAGTACCACAAACTGAGCTGTGTTCAGAGGGTTGAAATTTTAAATGATTATAAAAATTGGAAAAAATGGTCGATTGATTTGCGGTTTTCACTAAAACTATTCTTTATGTTAGTATTTTCTTAAAAATAAATTATAAAGAAAAAATTAATAAAATGCCGATAGAGGGCACTTTATACTTTGAAGTAAAGAACAACTATTTCTTGGCGTTAATTTTTGCATCTCATTAAATGTTTTCAAAAGCTTAGACTTAAACTTAAATTTTTAGCTCAAAATCTGAATAGTAGGGAATGGTTAAGTAGCACAAACTGAACTGTGTTTAAGGGGGGGGGGGGGGGTTCAAATTTAAAATAATTATAGAAAATGGAAAAATTGGTCGATTTGTTTGCGGTTTAAAATAAAACTATTCTGTAAGTCAGTATCTTCTTGAAAATAAATTTTAACACTAGAACCTCGGAGCGAGTCAATTTGACCCGAATCGATGTTTAATTTCTCGCCGCGCGAAAAGTATTCATTGAAAAAATATTCCTTTTCTGACTTTTAATATTTTAAGGTAAACAACAACTTTTCGTATTTAATAGCTAATAACATGAATAATTTTTCACTTATAACTAATTATACCTAGAACCGCGAAGCGGGTCAATTTGACCCGTCATAAGTTTTTACGCATAAATGACAAAATAGAGATCCATTTTTCTGAAGTAATGAGAAAGCATATCTGACTCGCTAATAATTCCTTTAATAGGTATAAATGGGAAGGGTGAATAGTGATAATTTTCAATCAAGATGTAATATTCATGATGTGAAAGATGGATGATTGCAGTAAAAAAATACAATAAATATTTAGAAGCAGCATTGAAGTTGCTTTTATTCTTCATTTATTGAAAGTTTAGATACGATTTCCGATGTCTTAATATTAATGTAAAAGAAACTTTGGAATAATAGCACCTATTATCTAAAAATGATTGAGACTGCAAAAGGTTGAGGGTGCACTGCTTGTAAATGAAGATAGCTAAATTCTAATGATAAAAATGGAAATGACAACGACCCTTCCTATACACTTAATATTGTAGGATATTTTTCACTAGAATATAGTTGAAAATTTATCAGTAATGAACGAAAGTTTGTGATAGTTATCATTTAAAAAAATCGGATATAAAAAGGAAGAATTAAGAATTTGAACAAAAGTCACAAAATTTGGATTTTATACTCATTAAAATCTGAAAAAATAAATAAGCAATAACTTGCGCATTCATATATGGAAATAAAGAAGATGAAAAGAAAACTGCAAGACTAACTATATAATAGGGCTTAACATAAGCGTAGATGAGCAATTATTTCTTTCAAAATCTCTGAGTAGGTTTACGCAGTATATGTCTACCAAAACCAGATAAATTCAGTCACATATCATGTCTAGTTGCTTGCAGATATTGAGAAAAAGCTTACTTTATAGAAACTGTAAAATGTCTACGACAAGAAATAAAAGTTTCTGAAAAATGTCAAAATTGGAATTGCATGCGGCTATTCTTCTAAGACATTTAGACTTCAGCGTAACTATTTACCAAAGAGAAAAGGGTAAAAATGATTTTTTTCTTAGCAGTCTACATCTAACTGTTGAAATTTTAGATAATGCAAAACAATACTAAATACACTTATGCATACTAATGCATTTAAAGGTACTAAATACACTACAACGTAACTGAATTCAGTGTAACTGTGTGATTTCTCATATCGCACGAAGTCTGTATATGTCAAGCCTGCTTCTTATAGGAGGCCGGTAAACTGCAATTTTTAATATTTTGCATTATACTACTATCAATGCTTGGATTTTATGTTAATCTCTAACCGGAAATATAGTTAGTATATGTCTATTATCTATTAGTATACGTCTTTTTATTTACTACTTAGTTGAAGACGTACTAGAACAGTTTGTTATTTCCCTATCAAAAAGAAAAAAAAACTTGTTATTTTGGCATTAAGAAACTGAAAACGATGAAAAACACAAACTAAGCATAAAAGAATATTTTATCACAATTTAAAAAATGAAAATAAAACTAAAGATGATTATTCAAAACATAATGCATCACACGTTTCTGGTAAATGTGTAAAATCTTTAACTATGTTTATCAAGCAATGCATACAATAAATTGGATTAGCTATAACAATAAAACTAGTAAGAAACTTGTATTTTTTCGATTATTCTTCGATTTTATATATAAACTTATTTGAATGCGATAATCAATTTTTTATTGATGTTCATTAAGTCCAAGTTTATTTATGTTTAAAATATACGTTCAGTATTTGTCACGTATATTTTCATCTTACTTAATGAAATGTAGTTTTAAATGATAGTATTTTTTGAAATGTAGGTAATTTCTGTAGTCTTTATTTGTAAGATATAATGAAAATACTAAGAAATGTTGGTTATTGTAAGAAAATATAATATTTTAACTAACCAAATTAAGTATTTGGGCATATTTATATAATATTTTCCATCTCGGGTCAAATTGACCCGCTCCGCGGTTCTAGTGTTAAAGTTAAATTTCAAAAAATTCCATTAAAGGGCGCCTTAAACTTCAGAGTAACCAACAATTAATTTTAACCATTATTTTTTGGTTCTAATTAAATGCAAAAGCTTATTAAATGTTTTCGGAAGCTTAGATTTAAACTTAAATTTTGAGCTCAAATTCTGAATCGTTGAGAGGGGTTAAGAAGCGCAAACTGAAGTGTTATTATCAGTTGAAATTTAATCCTCCCCACTACTCGAACGCAATTCAATTTTTCGCTACTTAAACACTCCCAACGATTCAGAATTTGAGCCCAAAATTTAAGTCTATGCATTTGAAAGCATTTAATGAGATAAAAAAAAATAACGGTAAAAATAGTTGTACGCTACTCCAAAGTATAAGGCGACCTCTATCGGCATTTTATGATATTTTTCTTTAAAATTTATTTTCAAGAAAATGCTAATTTAAAAATTTCAGAGAAAACCGCAACTGAATCGACCAATTTTTCCGTTTTTTATAATCATTAATTTAATTTTGAATCCTCTGAACACAGTTCAGTTTCTCTACTTAACCACTCCCAACAATTCAGATTTTGAGCTCAAAATTTAAGTATAAGCTTACGAAAGCATTTAATAAGATGCAAAAAATAACGCCAAAAAAGAGTTGTTCGTTACTCCAAAGTCTAAAGCGCCCTCTATCGGCAATTTTTGAAATTTATATTTATAATTTATTTTCACGGAAATACTTACATAAGGAATAGTTTTACTGAAAACCGCAAATCAATCGACCAATTTTTCCGCTTTTTATAATCATTTGAAATTTGAACCCTCTGAACAAAGCTCAGTTTGTGCTACTTAAGCACTCCCCACTATTTAGATTTTGAACTCAAAATTTAAGTTTGAGTCTAAGCTTACGAAAACATTTAATGAGAAGTAAAAAATACCGGCAAAAAATAATTGTTCGTTATTCCAAAGTCTAAAGCGCCCTCTATCGTCATTTTTGAAATTTATCTTTATAATTTAATTTCAAGAAAATGCCGACACAAAGAATAATTTTAGTGAAAACCGCAAATCAATCGACCAATTTTTCCGTTTTTTATGTTTATTTGAAATTTTGGTCTCTAAACTTTAATGGCGGCTATGTCCTTTGGAAAACGTTTGAGATCCTTAGTCTCCTATTTAATATTGTTTGTCTTGATGTGTACTATCACCCCTTTTTTATTGTACAAAAAATTTAGAATCACCCTGTATATATATATATACATATAAGCATATATGTACTTATTATTTTACATTAAAGGAACTCTCACATTTAGCAAAAACAATATATATGTCGGCAACAACAACAACGAAAATGTAATCACCAAATATATATTAATCAAATCATGCAATTTTTAGGTTAGTTCGTAATTATAGAATTATATAGCACCTATATTCGTCGTTTAGTCCGTCCGTTCGTCTGCCCGTATGTCCGTTCGCATATAACAACGTAAAAACTACCCAACCGAATCTTTTCAAATTTAAAATATATAATTGTTGTTTTAAGTTTTTTGAAAATCATATGCATATTTCAATTACAGGGACAATCAAAATTTTTTCATTACATTAGGCCAGTGGAAGAAACCGCTACATTACGGTCAATGGAAAAAATAGTTTCAAGTGCACTTTAATAATGTTACACTCTTTTGAACATAATAAGATTGATATACATCTATGAAGTATGCACTAAAATATACATCTTGTACATTATGTAGTGCAAAGGATATTATTTTATTAATTTACAAGTCCACGTAAAAGTATTCCATTACATAATGGGATAAAAGGAAACATTGTTTGGGGCGCGTTTTGATTATACTAAACTATTTCACATTTTATGAAATAGATATATGTTTCTGAGATTTGCTAAAGGTTACTTTCTGTTTGATAGAAAATGGATAGTATTTACAGGGACGCACAAAATTTGTCGGATACATATATAGTTTCCGAAGTATTGTATACTATTACACTAAGATCTAAATATTTGAAAAACTTCTTTAGAGTACTAACACACCTCATTTGCTACGTTTGAATTGCACTTTCCGACTTGTATCTCTTATGACCATTTAAAGATGTTATTCGAATAATTCATTAAGTTAAGAAAATTGACATAATTTTATCCTACTAGAAATTTCGAGATAAGGCATTCTATCAGGCGAATGAAATCTCAAATATTTAATATTAAAGTTTAACTAGATATGTGTATGAAATGCATAAAGTCATTATCTTAAAATTGCATTAAACTTTACTTTTTTATAGAAAAGAAAAACTAATAAGTTGTATAGCAATTAATGTAATTTTTTTTTCAAATTATGCGGCTACTTTCTGATAAATACGGAAAAGGGTGATCAAAAATGTTATATGTGTCAAATGGTCATTTCTTATTAAAAAGCAATGTGTAAATGGTGTAAAAGAAACATTTTTTACACTCAGAAATCTTGTAAAAGCGTTAAGTTTATTTCGGATATGTTACAAATATAAGCTGAAATTAATGACGACATGAAATGTAAATAACTAGTGAATCTGCAGATCAGGATCCTCCACGTCAGGTTTTCAAATAACTATTTTTTTACCACACTTTGCGTAATATTTAACTTTATACAAACAGCAATTTCCAAATAACTCAAATATATATATAAGAATAAAAAAGTCGGAAATCACATGTCAAACCTAGCAAATGAGGTGAGTTTTTACTATAACGAAGTTTTGAAAGTATTTAGATCTTGGTGTCAGAGTTGCTGCACTCTTATGCAAAAATGCATAAATAGAAAATTTATAACGATTTTATGCATTAAACTCAGTAATATAAAAATAATATCATTACCTCTTAAATGGGGCATAATCATCATGGCAAACAAGAATAACTACCAATCATAGGGTATGACTGAATTATTTACGAATGATAGGATTTTATAGACTGGAGAAATCTTTTATTAAATAGTGAGTGGGTTTTCATAAAATGTGAAATGATACAGCAAAATTTTGCAAAGATTTTGTACAAATCATACAGTTTGGTAGTTTTTGTGTTACTACATGCGGCTAGACGTAAAACAGATGGATGGAGCAGACGACGGCTATAAGTGCTACATAGTTGTACAATTATATTTTCCCATGAGACATGCCTATTTTCCGGAGACTATACTGGTAAACAAGGCGCCAGTATAATTTACTTTTTCTAATGGAGTAAAATTCCGTAATTTCCAGAAAATTTTCGTTATTTTGCAAAACTTTCTGGAATTATCGAGAATATTTTCGTTAAAAAATAGTAAACTGAACTGACATCACAAGTGCCAGTGCAATCTCTGCAAAATCGTCCGTTGTTTTGCTGTGAATACTAAGGATAGAACAGTAAAAACATTTATTTTTTTTAAAATAAAGTGTACATTTTAAGAAAACAAATTATGAAAATTTTCAAATTTTTTATTATAGCAGAAATATAGTATGCAATCACCTAATTTAAAAAGAATACTTTAATATAAACAGGAGTTAAAAAAACATATTAACTGAATAGTATAAATAGCATTAAAATATTAATCGCTTACAGCGGATAGATTTATAAATTTTAAATGATTTATATATATAGTTAATCGTATTAATTAAAAAATATGACGATTTATTATTTCACAGTTTAATAAGACAACAAAAATATTATTTCTGTATATGTCTGGATGATGAGATATATTATGGATTTAGAGATGCGAATAAAAAATAAAAAAGTACATCTTTTAGAATAAAACAGCTTATAAAGTAGCATATGATAATATAGATGTATCACAAGTATTTCTATTGAATACTTTTCTGTTTCTTTATATCTTAAGAAAGTTAAAATACATTAATTTTCATTCTTAAAACTCGAAGTGTTCTTTTAAAAAAGCAAAATACATTTTTTATTAAACCAGAAAAAAAGATGTCCTGCGGATTGATTATTTTTTTTATATTGTTGTCATTTATTTTAATTAGCGTTTTTCTTATATTGTAAATAAAAACAATTAAGAACATGCTAAAAAACAAAAACGCTGTAGGGAAAAAAACATGACTTGTGTAACGATCAGTGGGTTTAAATTGGATAATTGCTTTAATTATCTCATTTAAATTGTCAAGTTTATTTTTTATGAAAAGCAAACTCATTTTTTCTTACAGAAGATTGATCAAGTGTTTAGACATCGAAATCAAGTGTCAAAGTCTTTTGACAAATTATACTTTTGAGAAAGTCTTTTTCATTTTAACTTAATTTTTAATATTTTTTTTCACAACATATTTTCAATATATTCCTAATCTTATTGTAGAGTATTTGTTTGAAAATGTAAATTACTCGGATGATATAAGTATATATATATATACATTTATTTAATTAATTGAAATTAATATCCTGTCTTTTATCTGTGTTATTGTTAATATGAAATTCTTAGAGATTACAGCATGAAGATTTTTAAAAAACTTATGACAATACAAAGATTATGTAATTAAAAGCGAATTATTTTCAAAGCTATATCATTAATATGTATTATTTAGTTAAAAAAGCTGATTTTAAAAATAAACGACCCAAAATAGGTTGTATGATTTCTGGGACAGTAAGTGCTCCCATAATGATACAGTATTGTTCCCTAAATTGTACAATAGTGTTCCCAAAGTAGTTAATCCAAAATGGTTCGAAATAGGGATATACTTAATAACATTAAAACAATCAAAACTTGGTAATATATATTGTATATATTACATAAGGTGTTTGATTATTTTAATGTTATTAAGGATATGTGTTTTTTTCTATTTTAGATTACAAAGTGAACTTTCTAATTTGGAATACTACTGTACCCAGAAATCTTTCAACCCAATTATTAGGTGCGTTCGTAATTATGTAAATACGTAGCACCTATTGTTGTTGGTCAGTCCGTCCGTCTGTCCGTCTGTCTGTCTGTCCGTCTGTCCGCATATAACAACGCAAAAACTACCCAACCGAATCGTTTGAAATTTAAAATACATAATTATAACATAATTTTGTCGAGTCACTTCAAATTTTATGAAAATCGGATGGGATAGATCAATTACAGGGACATTCAAAAGGATTCCGTTACATTAAGGTCAATAGGGAAAAAAGTTTTAAATGCATTTTAATCGTTTGAAATTTAAAACATATAATTATTGCGTAATTTTGTCGCGTCATTTCAAATGTATGAAAATCGGTTGCATAGATCAATTACAGGGACAATCAAAAGGATTCCGTTACATTACGCTCAATGAGGAAAAAGTTTCAAATGCATTTTAATCATGTTACACTCATTCGAACATAATAGAATTGGCATTAATCTATGAAATATATACTAAAATATGCATTCTGTACAATCTGTGATGCAAACTATTTTTATTATTAAATTACAGGGCCACACAAAAGTATTCCATTATATAATGCTATACGGGGAAACATGGTTTGGTACGTATTTTAATTATATTCATCTATTTCACATTTTATGAATAAGATATACGTTGCTGAGGTGTAATAAAAATTACTTCCTGCATATTTACAGAAACGTAAAGATTTCGACTACTATACTGTATCCGGAGTACGCTCTACTATATCAGCAAGATCTGAATATTTTTAAAACTTCGTTTTCGTACGAACGCACCTCATTTGCTGCGTTCACGTGCAATTTCCAACTTGTTATTTTTACTTTTTATTAGTATTATAGTTTTATAAACTAGACGAATTGTCCCTAGTAATCCTTGTTTAGGTTTTTTTATGCTCTTTTTACTGTAAAATGTGCTTGATACAATGTTTAAATAAGGAAGACCGGAGCAAGTTTTCCAACGTTTAACAATTTTACTTATATCTTTTTGGATCCTTCTCTAAAAACTGTCATGGTTATTATTCAAAAGACTAAATATAGTTTTTAATAGAATATGGTTTAGTTTATCATGTTACGTTAAAACATGTGACCCTCATGCGGGGCAAGTTTTGTAGCCTACTAGAAATGTACATGGACAAATATTCCAACTATAATTTAAATGCTAAAAACAGGCAATAAATCTTGCTTGATAATTAACAAGTACTTTTTATTGCATAGTACACTGTAAAAAAATTCAAGAGGTTACTAAAAATTTCTTAGTAAATTTGTATTCCACAGAATTTTTTAGTAACCATTACAAACTTTTTTTTTGCAAGTGAAACAAGCATTTCTTTTGTAAACTGAACAAAAGAATTTTTTGTATAACTAACTTAAAAATTTTTAGTATGAGCCACAAAGCAAATTTTAGTAATAGCTCCAAAATTACTTTTAATAACCATTACGTGCAACCGAAGCGAAGGAGCTTCCTTCAAGCTACATCCAGATTTCTGAAGCGGAAGATTTTCTGCAAAATCTCAATAGATGGCAGCACTAAACATCCTTAACTGCTCCGAGAGGATTTTCATAATCCCTTTATTAACGAGACACTACAGACATTCGGGGTGTATTTGGCGGTGGCAAGTTTCGAACCCGGGACCTTTTAGCCGGGAGTCCGTTGCTATAACCACTATGCTATCAAGGCCACATCAACTGAGTTTTAGTTACAGCTATTAAAAATATAAAACTATTAACTCTATTCGTTGCTAACTTTTTTCTAGTAATTCTTACAGATTTTCTAGTAACCGACTAAGATTACTAAAAATTTTTTAGTAATTACAAGGATCACTAAAGTTTTTTTAGTAGATAGACCTTTTTTTACAGTGTAACATAACAGTAACGCAAAAATAGCTTTAATGCATTCCACATGAATCATTTTAGATGAAAATTCAAAAACCTCCCTGGATGGGATCGGATTAAATCTTTTTTTCGCCTCATGCACTTGATTCCTATTGAAGTTTCCCTTTTTTTAGATGAATTTTCTTTTATTTCAGTTGCCTTTTAACGGAGAATCAATCAGTGGAAGTGACTTCCTATTTTTCTTTTCAAGATGTGTTTTCTTCCTCATTGCTATTTCGCAAAATGACTAATTTCTTTTAGTGTAGGTAAAGTTTCTTTGAATGTAAATGGAATGTCATACTTAGAAGTAAAAAGGAAAGTTTCAGTAGAACTTAAAGAATAGCTTTTTTGGAAATGCTAGCCTGCGTTGGTGTCGAAAAATCACATGCAATGTTTTGCTTTATGGGGGGTGGAGAGGGGTTTCTGGGAGAGATAATTAATTATTGAGAAAAGTTTAAAATCTCTATTCAGGATTCTTGGTGCTTACAAGATTTTGTGCGGGAGGCCTCTCAATAGTGTAGGATGTCATAAAATCAGATTCTGTAAATGTTTCAGTATTAAGAGAGAAAATTCCTGAATGTACCAAAAAACGCCATAATACTAACTGGTGTTAAAACAAGTAGGGCAATTTTAAGCACAATTTAATTGCTGTTTAAAGGTCATTATGTGCTTTAACCTGAGTGCTGCAGTTTATGACTACAAATACATGTATTAGCGGTGACTTAAGAATTAATTTTTCAGCGGAATCGTTTGTTCCCAGTCTTATTTAATAGTCTCAGAAAATTTTGCATCATTCAGATAATTAGATCGCGCTACAGAACGCTCTGAGTGCTATCAGTTTTATTATAACCATCCTGTATTTCAATTTAAATCATATTTCGTGACATAAATATTTATTTAAAGTTTGAGAAATATATTTGTATTTCATTTAAAAGAAAGTTATGATGTACAGAATCACATATGGAACAAATTTATATTGAATAAATATAAATGTAATAATAAATCTATATGATCTGCACTTTTAAAAAAAGAATGTTTTATTTGAAAAGATTCGATTGAGTGATATACAGCCATAGTTTCCAAAATCCATTTTGAAAAGAAAAAAAAAAGTGATTAATTACACGTCAAGCGGAGCAAGTGAGATGCGTTCCTTCTGTAACGAAATTTTAGAATTATTCAGATCTTGATGTAATAGTATACAATATTTCGGATACCGTATAGCAGCCGAAATCATTCGTACCCTGTAAATATTATTTGCTTTCTACTATACAGGAAGTAACTTGTAGTATGATATCCCATAATCGTAAATCAATATCACAAAATGTGAAATAGTTTAATATAATTAAGGCGCACTCCAAACAATGTTTCCACTTATATCTTATGCAATGGAATATTTTTGTGCGGCTCTGTAAATTAATAACAAATATTCTTTGCACCACATATTGCACAAAATGTATAGTTTAGTATATTTATCATAGATGCATATCAATTTTATTAAATTATAAAGAATACAATATCATTAAAATGCACTTGAAACTATTTTTTCCCATTCGCCATAATGTAGCGGAATACTTTTGATTAACCCAATAATTTAGACTATAGATCCGATTTTCATAAAGTTTGAAATGACTCGACAAAATTATACAACAACTGTAAATTTCAAATTTTAAAAGATTCAGTACTGTAGATTTTGCCCTATTATATGCAGACAGACAGACGGACTGAATGAAGATTATGGATGCTACGTATTTACATAATTACGAACGCACCTAACAAAATTAATATGCATCTATGATGTACAAACTAAAATATACATTCTGTACAATCAATGGTGAAAAGAGTATTTGTTATTCATTTACAGGGCCACATATAAGTACTCAATTGCATAATGATATAAAGGGGAACAAGAAGAATATTGTTTGGGTCACATTTTAATCATATTAAATCATTTAACATTTTTTGAAATTTATATACGTTGCTGAACTTTACTACATGATACTTCCTGTATAATAGAAAGCAGATCGTATTTCGACACAAAAGATTTCGGATACTCTGTTGTATCCGAAGTACTATGTACTATTACACCAAGATCTGAATATTTTTAAAACTTCTTTTGAAGACGAATTATAGTCATCGGCTACGCTTGACGTGCAATTTCTGACTTGCTTTATTCCACAATGGATTTGATCTACTAATGTTGTGTACCAATAAATTATCGCACACAACTTCCTAAAACAACACATCAACAGGCATGAAAAATGTCCGACTCTACTAAAAGCCTTCTTATATAGTTCTTTAATACAATTGCACCACCAGTGGCCGAGATTTCTGCCTTCTAAACTGGTAGATTGCTGTTTCTGAGCTCTAACTCAATCGCGGCCGTCTGTATAATCGTTAGGAGTTATGCGTGGTTTTCTTCGAACCTTCAATTTCCTTGCGTCAATATGTGTTAGGTTCTTTTAGAATGACACCTCACAAAGCGCATCTAGTCTATTGGGCTTATATCCATTGTGCTGATAATTGGCCGTCATAAACACAACCAATTAATCAATCTTTAAGCTAATCTTATTAATTAATTATATATTTTACTATTAGAAAATATAATTTTCCTTTGTTTGTTCGTTTCCTTTTTCAGCTGAAGATTCATTTTATAAATTTGTTCCAGAAAATAAAAAATAATTTTTAAAAATGACAAACGTTAAATAGTTAATCATCGCTTTATTCTGTAATTTTCCAAGGAATGCATTTTAGTTTTATTCAATAACAGATTTGAAAAATAATGACATTAATAGGAAATTAAGTTGTATATTTTTAAACAGGCGTGACAGATATTGATTAAGAATTTAACTAAAAAAATAATTTTTTTAAAGTTATTTTTAATTAAGCATTCTTTTTTATGACATGCCTTTTTAAACTGATATTTGTATTCTCTCCGTAAAGAAATTTAATAAAAGAAATCAATAACCTATTCATCATATTTTCTTAAAATATTGATTATTTTATTTATGTGAGGAAAATAATTTCTTTTATCATAGATTTTTTTTTTTTTTTTTACTGTGATAAATGACTAATTAATATCGATGAAAAAGAAAATATTTTCAGCTGTTGTCATATTTATTAAATCCTGTCAAGCTAATAGCTTCAGTTGCATTGTAATTGTATGCTATACACAAAACTAAATTTATTAATTGGCCTCTAAAATCTATTAAATTTTTTTTAAATTGACGTAATCTATTAAAATATTAATTACTGCTAATGTCATTTTTTCTTTCTTTTTTATGCACCTTTTTTATGCAATGTATAATTCCATTGCAATTTACATTTGTAAATGCATGCGTATGGTTATTATAATTATATTTGTCATTCCTGATATGCAAAAGACCTGTTGTTTTCCTATAATCCAAGAACCGACAGCACAAAAACCTATGTTACCGAGCAAAACAAAAAAACTTTTAGTTTATGTAAGAGTAGTAACAGAGGAATCTAATGATTTATCTCTGCCGGAAGTGAAGTGTTGCATAAGCCAAAAAGTAACAGCACTAGTGGCTCACTCTTAGATTTATCATTGTGTTATCCTGCTCCAAGTTTTCCATGTTTCCATACCTTTGATTGTACGGCAAACACATTGTTAAACCTAAGAGTAACCACTAGTAGTACTAATTTTCGGCTAATGCACCAATTCACTTTCGGCAAAAATGGATAATTAGATTCCCCTATTACTACTCTTCCATAAAATAAAGGGTTTTTTCTTATGCTCGGTAACATAGGTTTTTGAACTGTCGGCACTTGGACTACTAGCCACAAGTGGAGAACAGATACCTCTTTTCTATCCTCCTTGAATCGAAAAAAGAAGAGCATTGGTGGAAAAGTTCCTATGGGATCCTATGGAAATGCGTGAGTTCAAGGCACGTTTTCTCTGAAATTACACTGTAAATTAGTCAAACACTTTAGCAACGCTATCTGAATTTAATAATTAACACTTCTGACTAAAATCGTTTATCTTTCTTCTGAATGTGTTGTGAATATGTGGTGCCAGGAAAAGATTGCGCGAAAAGTGTTGTTAAAAATTACATAATTTTCCAGATATGCAGTTATTGATATTTATTGGTAAAATTAATCAACTTACTCAGTAATCCGTTGCATTTTTTTCTATAAAGCGAACTATCTTTTATTTCTTTTTTTTTAAAATTGTGTAAGTTAAAAGGCATCATGTAAACAGGGCTTTGAAGATGTTTTTCATGTGTTGTAGTATAGAGTTCTAAATCTTGTGGTGTTTAGAATGTTTTGTTAATCTGGTGACAAAGCACAACACTACTGAAAAAAAATATTTTCATGAATAGCATTTACAACATTATTTCAATACCATTAACAACATTCTTTTTAGAACACATTTGTAGATAGCAACATTTCTGCAATATATTAAGAACACATTTCTAGACAGCAACACTTTTGGAATATATTAACATTTCTAGACAGCAACACTTTTGAATATATTAACATTTCTAGACAGCAACACTTTTAAAATAGATTAAGAACATACCCAGGCAGCACAGAACTATGGGCCCATGTGGGCTCCACATGGGTCCCATATCGGCAGATGGGTTTTAGCTGGGCCCATTTGTCCAGAAACCCAGGTACATCCATATAAATTGATTCTGTAGCATATAGCTCGAAGCGCATTTTTTATGTATTTATATTAATATTAGAAGTATATCAGCTTACTGTTTGATTAAATTAACTATAAAAAGTAACAAAATGTAGAAATTTATATATGTGTGCAGCAATTAGAAAATCTGTGTGGATTTGTGTAGATCGATGTGGGTTATCTATATAGATTTTGATAGAAAATCAATCAGTATCTGGAGACAACCTTTTAGTGATACCATAGCGTTTTTTAAGTTAATTTAAAGAAGATTTCACCATAATATAAATAACACTAATTCTTTTTACCATAAATATTATTTTATTATTATTATTAGTATTATATGATGATAATAAAATATCTATATAAATCAACTTTGTATTATGATTTTCGCAGCATATTTATTATGTGTTTATTTTAATAACACATGCATATTACTATATTAATCTATTAAATAAATCCTGAAAATAGTGAAATGTAATATCTGTACAGCATTCAGAAAATCTGTGTAGATTTGTGTAGATCGATAAAGGTTATCTATATAGATCTTGATAGAAAATCTAGCAGAATCTGGGGACAATTTTTTAATGTTAACATTGCTTTTTTAAAGTTAACTTAAATAATATTTATTTAAATATTTTGAATGTAAGTGTAGGAAATTTTGCATTTTAATAAATTTATTTAATTTTATTATTATTTAATTAAAAAAATATTTTTTAAATTATAATTTAATTATTAAAAAATTTAACAATTATTTATAATTTTTTAATAATTAAATTTATTTAATTATTAAAAAATAGTGCATATGAATTAAATTCGTATTATTTAATTATTAAAAATAGTGTATATGAATTAAAAATATATTTCAATTATTAAAATTTATTTAAAAAATATGTTAAAAAAATTTAAATTTTATTTAAGCTAATTTGAATTCAATTTTGTGCTCTTACTTTTAAGTAAAATTTAATTTAATTATGTAATTGAGAATAAAAAAATACAAAGCAACTGATCTTTATATGTTTATAAAAATTCTTTATTAACTAATTCAATGGAAAAAAAAAAAAAAAAACCTTTTACAACACATAAAACAATAGCAGTACAAACCTTACAAAATCTTGCGCACCGAACGCCCCTAAACAGATCAATGGCTTCTTGCGATCTCTATCCAGATAGATGCAGGAAGCCATGACAAATCCAAACACTCGAGATTTTCCGCGGAGGATTCTCTGCGCCGATCTGCGACCAATCAACCAACTTACAGAATAATGGCGTGGCGTCCAGTTTGTTTTGGTTGTCGGCGATCAATGAATGTTCTTCAAAGCAACATTTCCGAAAAGCAAGGTAAGCTGTATAACATATGCATGTTTTTTTTTGTTTGTTTGTTTACACTGTATTGTTTTTTCACGTTCTATATCAGATTTGTATGTAGAAATTTTTTATTTTTAACTGCATCTAATCAGGTGCATAAATTAGCCGTAAGCCTAAAATTGTTAGAGCTCGTATTTGTGTATCTCCAATGGGGGATTGCACTTTTTTGTCATTTAAACAGGGCCATCGCTAAGACTTTTTATTGGGAGGGGAGAGAACCTAAAATTGCCAAGTCAAATTTCAATATTTGCCAACTAATTTTACAATTTTGCCAACTTACCACAATTAGAAAATGAATTATAGCCCTTATTTGTTAAAAGTTTAATAATATTCCCAATTAGTTTGGTAAATTTTGCCAATTCTATCAAAAATTGAAAATATATTATAATTTTTATTAAAATTTTAAAGAAAATTTGCCAACTAAGGTTATGAATTTGCCAAGTGTAACAACATTCACAAATGTTTTGGGGGGGAGGCTCCCCCCCATCCCCCCCTTAGCGAGGCCCCTGCATTTAAAACACAAAATCTCGCATTTTCGAGGGGGGGGGAGAGGGGAATACCCCTCCCTACCAGACCACCTGAATTCAATGCTGATTGTTTAGTCAGCATTTTTCTTTTTCTTCTAACGTGCTATTGCATACAAAATGTAAACTTTGACAGCATTCCTTATACATTTTTTTGCTTTTACTGAAAACTATAAAACGTTTTTGCTTGGTTTTTATGTATGAGAACCAGTCAATTTTATGGTGTTTGAACACTAATTGCAAATTTTCAGAAAGAAAAAATATTTGATAGAAAAATTTGTTTGAAATAATTGTTATTACTTAAAAGTAATATAAAATGTATTTAATATCAATGAAATTTTGATTTTTTAAAAATTATTATTATTAATGAAATTTTTGCTACTTTCTCAGCTTATTTTCTGTTGTTTGCACATGTTGAAAGTCTGGTTTTTTTATTTACCAATTTTGTTTTGTTTTTAAACTCCCCCCCCCTTTTTTTTAATTACATATACACTTTTTATTACATATGCATATTCATTGATAAAAATAAACATTGTTGGATAAAGGATAAACATTGTTGGATAAACATTTGTTTATAAGTAGTATAATTTTATTTGGAAATAATTTAAATTAAATAATTGCAGTTAATGTAGAAAATTGAAAAAAATCATTATACAGTATTAGTCAGTTTTCAAGAAATAAATAGTGAACAAGAGACCATTTAAAATCTACATTTGTGATTATCAGTTTCAGCATATAACAAAGGGAAAAACAAAATAGATTAGTATAATTAAAATGCTATAACTGTCCTATACCCATTTTTTTCTCTTATTTAACTTCATACTTTGATTTCAATTTTGAAAGATATATCCCCAATCAAGAAAATTTCTTTTCACAGCTTGAACAAAATCTTAAAGATCGTCCATTATTGTTGCCTTCATCAACCCAAACAGCACAAATTAGTTATTTTAGGGTAAAAAAAGAAATTCCAGTTTATATGTCATAAGGATTCTCGTGATTTTCAAATTCATTTCGGTGAGGAGAGAAATTTTACAACGATGAATGAGGAAAAACGACTTTTTGAAGAACAATGCTTGCATGTTCGGTTAACATTATTTTATTTATATATAATTTGTGCAGGGACCATAGCATAGGTCAAAGTTTTCCATCCACAGGTAGAATTCCGTCTTTTAAAAATTACAGAGGATGGAAACTGACCGCAAAAAAGACTTGCTTTTTGTCAAATGATTGCAAAAAAAAAAAAAAACTATTTTCGTCAATAGATTGCGAATGCTGAAAACATGCTGATTCCACGAAAAAAATGCAATCTCTGTCAAACAATACTATAGACAGACCTATATAAAACCCAAAACTTTCTGCCCACTTAATAATGGGTTAAAAAGTTTCTGCAAGTTAATTTAATGTTTAATAAAATTATGCATTATATTATTTTGGCATGGACGAAATTTGCTTTTATTAAGCAATTCGTGGGTGTAATTCACGTTTTTTCCACAATTCATGGCCATAATTCTCGTTTTTATGCAATTTATAGACATAATTCGCTTTTTTATGCGATTCATGGACATAATTTATGTTTGAGCAATCAGTCAACGAAATTTGCATTTTTTGAGCGATTTGTCAAAGAAATTTGCGTTTATTGAGCAATTTAAAGACGTAATTAGCATTTCCTTTTAAATTTATGGACTTAATTTGCTGTTTTTGTGCAATTCATGGACATAATTTGGTTTTTTGAGCAATCTGTTGATGAAATTCACATTTTTTTGTGTGATTTATGGACGTAAATCTGTATTTTTATACGATTCGTGGACATAATTTGCATTTTTTGAGCAATCTATCGACGAAATGTGCATTTTTTGAGTGATTTATGGACGTATAATTCGCGCTTTTAAAGCGATTTATGACAGTAAATCACATTTTTGAGCGATTCATGGCCGCAATTTGTGTTTTTTTAGCGATTCATGGATGTAATTCATATTTTTGAGCAAATCATAGATGAATTTTGTGTTTCCTATGCTATTCGTGAACGAAATTCGCTTTTTTGTGAGATTCTACACAAAATTTCTATTTTTACGCAAACCATGAACGAAATTCACATTTTTTAAACGATTCATGAATAGAATTTGTCTTTTATGCAGTCTTTTGTCAAAATGTTCCTTTTTTACCCGATTCTTTGTCGAAATGCACTTTTTTACACGATTCTTTGTTGAAATTCGCAATTTTTTTTTCAAGGTCTGTTGACGAAATTCGCTTTGACGGTAAATAATTCGTACATAAAATTGGGGGAATATTTTTATTTTTTGGTACTTAAAAAATTTACAAAAATATTTTTTTTCTTTCCTAAAACTTTCTGTAAAGTTCATAAAATTTTCTGTGCGTGTGTGTCTATGTTATACAACTCTGGCTATAGATGCGGTATCTGTCAAAATCGAAAAAAAATTGTGACTATGTCAAATAATTGCAATGAAACCTACGATTTTTATCAAATGATTACAGAGGAAGTGCAATTTTTGTCAAAGGCTTGCAAAAAAGACGTGAATACTGCCAAAGGATTGCGAAAAAGATGCGATTTCAGTCTAATGATCGAAAAAAGACAATTTTCATCAAATGATTGTAGAGAAACAATTTTCATTAAAGGATTGGGAAAAAAGATGCAAATTTTGTCAAAGGTTTGCAGAAAAGACATGAATTTTGTCAACAGATCATAGAAAAAACATTATATTTGTCAAAAGATTGCAAAACAGACTCAATTTCTATAAAAAAAAATTAGAAACAGATTCAAATTTTGTCAAAGGATCATAAAAAAGATACAACTTTTGCCAAAGCTTAGTGAAAAAGGCACGATTTCCCGCAAATGATCTCCAAAAAACACGATTTTCATCTAATGATTGAAGAGAAGCCACGATTTCTGTCAAAAATCACAAAAAAGGTGCAATATCTGTTAAAGGAGCAAATTTCTTTAAGATATCTTATAAAATATTTGGATTTCGTCGAAAAATCACAAATTTCTATCAAAAGATCATGAAACAAACGCGATTTCTGTTAAAGGATTGCAAAACAGACACAATTTGTATCCAAACGATCACAAAAAAGATGCAAATTTTGCAAAAGGATCGCAGAAAAAAGGCGCAGATTTTATTATAAGATCATATAAAGTCAGGGTTGGGTTTTTGACCTTAAAAACTGGTTTTTGACATGACAGTGGTAAAAACCATGATTTTACCGGTTTATTCTGCCAAAAACATACCACTTTTTATTTTTCTCTGATTTATAATGTAAGTGCAGCATATAATTTATTTCTAAATTGATTTTTCCTTGTTATTCTTGTTATTAATATTATTTTTAATGACATTTGTTAAATTTATTTAAAAGAAAGATTTCCTAAATGGGAAAAATTTAAAAGTTCGAGTGAAAGGAAAGAACAATATTTATCATACTCTTCATTAATATGATTTTGCAATGAACATTAATATTAAAGGATAATAAAATTATTAAATAACATTCAATATAGATTTTTAATTTAAAAAAAATTACATTAAAATCATTATAGAAATGAACAAATTCTGTTATATGGTATGACAATAGATGTCAAGGATGTCAAATTTGTAATTCACAAATTTCACAATTTTATTAACTTTATCAAAAAAATTCACGATTACTACTAAGCTGATCTACGAAATTCTTGATTTTCTACACACAATCGACAAAATTCGTGATTTTTCAGCGGCTGATCGACGAAACTCACCATTTTTCCGAGCCTCGTTTGCAAAATTCACGATTTTTCTGAAGCCGATCGACAAAATTCATTTTTTTCTGAGCCTGGTCGACGAAACTCGTGATTTTTCCGAAACTGGTTGACAAAGTTCACGATTTTTACGAAACCAGTCGGTGAAAAGCATGATTTTTTTTGCATGGTCGACAAAAATTGCGATTTTCCTTCGCATTATCGACGAAATAGGAAACTTTTATTCGCATGATCAGCAAAATTCGTGATTTTTCCACGTCTGATCGGCAAAATTCGCAATGTTTACGAAGCTGATCAAAAAAATTCAGCATCTTTCTGCTCGTGATCAATAAAACTAGAAATTTTTACGAAGCTGATTGAGATAATTTACGATTTTTCTGCACCTGATAAACAAAATACATTTTTTCACAAAGCAGATCAACGATATTTGTGATTTTTACAAAGCTGATTGACGAAATTAGCTATTTTTCATCGCATGATCAATAAAATTCACATTTTTTCCGAGTCTAATCGACAAATTTCGCAAAAGACCCACGCCTGACTGACGAAATTTGCAATTTTTATGCAGACGATCGACTATATTCGCAATTTTTCTGCTTCAGATCGGCAAAATTTCTGATTTTTTTTTTTCCGTGCCTGAATGACAAAATTCGAAATTTTTACGAAGCTGATGACAAAATTCGTGATTTATAGAAATTCATTCAACGAAATTTGCGATTTTTTTCGCTTGATCAACAAATTTCATGACTTTCTGCTCCCGATTGAGGAAATTCGCGATTTTATTAGTCTAATAGAATGTAATTAGCAATTTTTATGCGTGTGACCAACAAAATTCGCAATATTCCCCATCTTCGACCAACGAAATTTGTGATTTTTCGGTATCCGATCTAAGAAACTCGCGATTTTTCGGTGTCCGATCGACGAAAAAACACTTTTTCTATCCTTACTTGACGAAATACGTATTTTTCCGCAGCAGATCATTCGCAATTTTTGTACTAACTGACGAAATCTGCATTTTTTTTGCGCCGTAAGATGTAACTCACGATTTTTTTCTGTGGTAATGAAATTCATGATTGTTTCGCAGCCGTGTAGCAAAATTTTCATTTTTTCCTCTCGTCATTGATAAATTCTTGAATTTTCAATGCCTTA
The DNA here is from genome assembly GCA_964019185.1 of Maratus speculifer. Taxonomy (NCBI): domain Eukaryota; kingdom Metazoa; phylum Arthropoda; class Arachnida; order Araneae; family Salticidae; genus Maratus; species Maratus speculifer. The sequence goes on along the minus strand of OZ025297.1, from coordinate 172,684,909 downwards.
TCAACAAAATTTGAGATTTCTTCGTCTGTGCCCAATCAACAATATTCACGTTGTTTTCATACAATAAACCGATAAAACATGCTTTTTTGTTTTGTAACCGATGAATTTAATTTGCAATTTTTTCAAACATCATCAACAAAATTGATGATTTTTTTCTTGCCCGATCAATGAAATGTGCAATTTTTCATGTAAGACAGACAAAACTCGCGATTTTTCTGCGCCCGATTGGGAGAATTTATCGCTATTTCTTTCCGAGCTTTACCCATTTTAGGCCAAGCACAGAAATTTTATAAAATGTAGCATTATTTTTATTGAAATATGCTTAAATTACATACATTAAGACACAAAAAAAGATTCGTGCATGAAAAATAACATTTTATATAAGAAATAATATTTTATATAATAATATAAAATATTATTTCTTATAATGAATAATATGAATATGAATAATATTTTTATGACTTTTGTTTTATTCTTATTTCATATACAGAATTTGCAACTTTAATCTATTTTAAAAACATATAATTCATTTCAATCGGAATAATAATATATTTTTAAAAAGTCGAATTTGTCAAAGGCGTTTCAAATTAAAACTCTGGCGTATTTTGAAAATTTTTTAAGAGAAAGTGTTTACTCCAATTGAATTACTAATATTTTATGGATGTCTTCAAAAGCCTTAAAAAATAGAAGAAAAATAAAATTCTTGAAAAAAATGTGTCAGAGTGTTAAAAAAAAATATTTATCGAAATGTTTCGTATATGAACCTTTGGCCGAAAATGGGTTAAGGACAAAATTAGCTTTTTTCAATATCTGATGAGCGAAACTTGCAATTTTTCCAAGCCTTATCGACAAAATGCGCTTTTTTTTCGCACTTAATGAAATTCGCGATCTTTCCGTGCAAATCAATGAAATCTGCGATTCTTAAGTAACAAAATTTTATAATTTACCACGATAAATTGATGAAATTTATGATTTTTTTCTCTGACATATACACAAAAATTGCAATTTTTTTCCATTTGTAAATTTACAAAGCTTGCGGGCCACTCGTTAACCCATTGCTGGCCAGTTTTGGCCCGCGGGCCACAGGTTGTGCATCCCTATTATAGACCATTCTCGTACTTATATTTTTAGATGTAATTTTTTACCTGAATAGTCATGAAATATTTTTTAAATTGAAATTTATTACAACTATCATAAAAGCAGACTATTTATGTCCTGTTTACATTTTATTTAAAATTACTTAGGTATTATTTAAAGTGAATTGAAAAAAATAACACATTGCATATTTTATTACATACCTATGACTGTATGAGTAAGAATCTTTTACCTTTAAAATTATTCTTAAATTATTTTTCCATTTACAGAGATTCTTAAATGCTTTATTTATTTTTTAATGCAGTTTTTTCCTTTTTTTTCTTTTGGATGAATAAATATACTTTAGAGTCTTTCTGATAGTGAATATTTAAAGTAAAATGACTTAATGCTAAAGATAGAATGAAAAACCAATAATTATAATAAAAAAACAAACTCCTAGTAGGTTTTGGACAGTTTTTGACATAACGATAAAATCTGTCATACATCAAAAACTTGCCTAATTACTTGGTTTTCGCCGAAAAGTCTCACATTTTGTCAAAAGATTGCACAAAAATGGCAAATTTTGGCTAAAGATTGGGGAAAAAAAGAATTTCGTCATAGGGTCGTGGAAAAAAATACAAGCTACGTGTATGCGTATGTGTTCACTTAGACTCAGTTAAAGGGGGAATTCAAAATATTTTCAGTCTTGGCAAAATTTCAAACTTGCACGCCATGAACCATAGAAATAAAACAATCAATTCGGGAATGTTAGATCTGGGGTTTCACTAGTTTTTAAAATGCTTCAAAATTTTAGTTTATTGCACAAAAAAAATTCAGAACAATATGTATTTAAAATGAAATTTAAATATTCAAATTTAGTAAAATTATTATATATATGCATTTTGATTTCCATAGGATTTACTATCAAGTTTGACACTTATAGCCTCTTAGCCATCTTAATGTCTCAGTTTACTTTTAAAATGATGTTCAGCTACATTTAATTAATGTAAGTACATTTTATTTTATTTGAAATTTTATGAATTAAATGTTATTAACATAAAATCTGGCTAATTCCTCTCACTCCCAAAAAACTTTATTTTATATGTATTTAAAATGAAATCTTTCTGTAGCATGTATTTTTGCATGTAGATAATTTTGCTTTACATTTAGAAAATTGACAATCAGGAACATTAAAAAATTTCAAATTTAATCTTTTTTTAATTGAATGTTATTTATTAAATCGGAATTATAACTTCGTTAAATTTGAAGAAATAGTCGCTAAATTGAAAAATTTAATAAATTGAGATTTGTTATATCAAAGTTCAATTACATTTTGAAATCACAGTTAGATCCAGAGTTGTATAATATAGACGCAAGCCGTGCACAAATTTTAGGAAAGAAACAATTTTTTTTTTTTGTAACTTTTTTTAAGTACCAGAAAATTAAAAATATTCCCTCAATTTTATGTACAAATTATTTACTGTTAGCATACGATTAAAAGCAAGGCTAATTTTCAAATTTTTGGCTATCATGTAGTATTCGCCCGGAGATTGTGGCCATTTTTTTGCCAATTTAAATTTTTTGTATTTATTTATTGTTGTTGTTGTCGTTTTAAGCGTCTAATCTCTGAAACATTTTTTACTGTAATTTAGGAATATATTTTTAAATGGATATTTGCTTTATTTGGCTGTTTTAAAATTTATGTATTTACCGTTTACTGATTAAGAATTTCTCCTCTCCCTTCCCTATTTTTTTTTTTCTTTTTTACAAATAATGTTTGGATTGCTGATTTTCTTTAAAATTTGTTGTTGCATAAGTTTAATTTCTTACTTGTTCAAAAATTAAATATAAAGTGGCCATAAGTGACCAACAAAGAAACAAAATGGCAGACTCTGGGCAAATACTACATCTGTTCCAAATTTTCCAAAAGTTTAAGACATTTTATGCCAAAAACTTTAAAAATTCATCAGTCTGAAATTTCAGATACTAAAAATTGCAAATATTGACTTGACAGACAATTGTTATAAAAAATCAATTTAGTTAATTGTTCGCAGAAAAAAATCTCCAATTTCGTCAAATTATCACAGAAAAAACACAAATTTAGTCAATCAAAGTTCTGCAGAAAAAGCGAAAAATATCGTCAGAGGTCACGAAAAAATTTTTAAATTTTGTCAAAAAGTTATGAAAAAAATCAGAAATTTCATCAAAAAATCTTGAGAAAAATGGAAATTTTGTTAAAATACTTTAAAAAATCATGAATTTCAATTAAGTATCGCATAAAGTATAAAAAAATCAAATAAAGTATGAAAAGGGGTTTTCAACAAAGAATCACATAAAAATGGGAATATTGGCCAAAGACTGAATGAAAAAACATGAAAGTTATAAAATTTTAATGCCTGACTATGGAAGCGATTTCGAATTGTACTTATTTTCCCATTTTATGATAGTTAAATTACTTATCGGGTTATAAGCTATTTCGATGACACAATCACCCGTTTTTCTCCTCCTTTTCGATCGTTTTTTCTGCTTTCGTCCGGAAATATGCTCAAAAGTGTCAACTTTTGAAGGCTTGTTATGAAAAATCTATTGTGTTTTTTAAAAAACAAAAGAATGAGTGCAATTAGACAGTTTTTGAATAACAACAGCTGCGATTTTCATGCATTTCCGAACAAAAATAAATTAATGCATGTGTCACAAAGTTGCCCTTTTTGATTTAAGAACACCCTTAAATTTTTTAACTTAAATAAAAAGTAAATTGGAATATGGGTTTTAAACAAATTAAATTTGATAGTATTTTTTTATTTTTAATTTGATGACTGAAAAATTATGTACTGTTTAGAAACAATCATATTTGTGAAAAAATATAAATGAATTTATTGCAAACATATATTGTTTAAAATTGTGAGACATAGTCAGCAATGGTGTAGTTGTTTAAAAAAAAAAAAAAAAACAGGGCAAATACTTTAAGCAGAGGGTATATGCTCAAGGAAGAGGGTATACCCTAGAGTGTATTTACTATGGCTTTCTTGAGAAAGAGAGGGTATACGGTGTTCCTTTAAAAAAATCCAGAGGGTATATGGCATACACCCTCCACTACATCCCTGGTTGTCAGTTTCTTGCATTACAGTATTTGTGAAGCTTTCAAGATCACTAGGATGTTGAACGTCTCTTTTTTGGTTTTCACAAAACAGGTAAGAGAAATAAAGATAATGGGTCATTGGTGACCTACCTTGGTTGATTTATCAATTTATTTTAGTAAAAAAGTAACATTTTAAATTTGTCTGAAGTGTGTATGGCATGTACACTGTATGATCCAGTAGATAAAATTCTCAGGCTGTACAGTGCATACATGATTTGCATTTATTAAATTTATTGAGCTACATAAAGAAAATTTGATTATTTTTCAGCTAATTCCATAATACTTTGATAATACTTTCATTTTCAAAAACAGTTTTGAAAATGAAAATACCTGAAGATCTGTAACCAAAATTAAAAAAAAAAAAAATTACAAAATTGTCCTATTAGAAAACAAGTTCAGCTATCCTATATGTAGAAAAAAAATCTCTAAAAATATTTAAATTTAAGTGAAATTCAAAAATAGCTTGTCCATAAATTTAACATTATGAAACAGATGTTTTCAAATGAGTGACGATTCCCCTTCATCTACTTGAAAACATGGGCTTTGTAATGTTATGGATAGGTTATTTTTGAATTTCTCGTTTAAATATAAATACAGTAAAACCTCTAAATAACGGACACCTTGGGAGCGCAGAAAATGTCCGCTATTCGGCGGTGTCCGCTATTGGGAAAACTTCAGAAATAGAAAAATTGCTAATGAATGCTTAATGTTTCATTAATCGATTTTAAACGTCCTAAAATCTCTATTATATGATTAACCAGAAATTAAAATAATTTTTAAAGCAATAAAACTGAAATAAAATTGTTCATGCGTTTATCCTTTGTTTATTACATTCTTACAAAAAAATTTTCTTTACAAAAGTTTGCTTTTACTTGAGATTACATGTAATTTGTTTTTCAATATGAAGTCTTAACTATGGCAGTCTGTCCTTTTAAATCATCTTTTTCTAAAAAAAAAAAAAAAAAAAAAAAAAAATTGTATAATTTTTTACTGTATTTTCTGTTTTTTAAAAGAATACAATCTCAAATCATCCGAGGGAGGGGTGGGGGGGATTGTGATAACAGATAAATGTAATGGGAGAGGGGGTTTTCTCCAGCTCATCCCCACATTCATATGTGATCACAAAATTTGTGACACATTGCCCTGATAAATTTAGAGCATTTTTATTTTTTTTTCTTCGTTCAAAAATTCTTTCATTCTTTTTCGGAAAAATTTCATTCTTTTTTGCCAAAATTACTGTCCGCTATTCGGAATGTCCGTTATTCAGAGGTTACACATGCAAAAATTTATATTTTGGGAGTGGGGATTTGAAAATTGTCCGTTAAATAGAGGTGTCCGCTATTCGGAAGTGTCCGTTATAGAGGTTTTACTGTATTTTCAAAATGACTTTTTCTGCATAGGAAACTGACATCGATATCATATCACTAGTTTTACTTCTTGGATTTTGGTACCAAATTTTTGTTTAGTAAAGGTATTTACACTTTCGGAACCAGTTTCGAAGATGAAAGTACCTTTAAAAAATTACAAACAAAATTGAAAAAATACAAAATGGTCCCTTTCGAGATTAAGTTCAACTATACAATGCAGAAAGAAAACATTAAAAAATATTCAAATTTAAGTGAGAAATTCAAAAACTTAGGTTTAACATTACGGAACAGATGTTTTCAAATAAGTAAAGTGTCTTCTTAAATCAGTGACCTAGAAATTTATAAAGATCACATTATAAATCATTAATGATCTATGTAAACAGCTTAAATGGGCCTATATGGGGAAAAAGTGGACATTCTATGCGGGCCCATATAGATATCATCATAGATCTACATGTGCATCCAAATAGACCCATATAGATACCTTTATAGATCGACATATGCACCCATGTAGATACATAAAAATAACCCATATGGGCCCATATGGAAAAAAAAGTGGACATTCTATGCGGGCCCATATAGATGTCATTATAGATCTACATGTGCATCCACATAGATCTATATAGATATATCTTTATAGATAGTCATAGATATATAAAGGTAACCCTTATGGGCCCATATGGAAAAAAAGTGGACATTCTATGCGGGCCCATATAGATATCATTATAGATCTACATAGGCATCCACATAGATCCTTATAGATATCTTTATATATCGACATAGGCATCCATATAGATATATATAAATAGCCCATATGGGCCCATATAGAAAAAAAAGTGGACATTCTATGCGGACCCATATGGATAGCCCTTATAGATCTATATCCCTGACCCACTTTTGCCCTTACGGGCCCATATGGATGTGCTGCCTGGGTAATCACAACACAAAAAACGTTTTTTAATTCATAACACATTAAAGAGTTTCATAAAAATTTATTATTTAGCTTAATTATTAATACCTTTCAATTTTTAATTGAAGTTTTGAATAAATATATAAGCTAATTATTAAAAATTAAAAATTATGAATCTCAGGCGCATCCGTAGAGGCCTTGGGCTATCTTGACCAATATTTTCATCCCCCACACGTGCCGTAGATTTTGCTAGTCATCGCAAACATACTAAAATTGTCAGACATCGAAATTATGTATTAGTAGTACAAATGACTTGAGGTTTCTTCTGATGAATGCAATAATTAAATCAAAACTATAAAAAGAAAAATCTTGATTTTGCAACAAAAGTTTTTAGAACCCCCTTGCTAGCATAATTCTTGTAAAATTTACAAGCTGCTATCTTTCAGAGTGCTGTAAAATACATCAAATTTAGAAAGTTCGTGTTTCAATTGTATGTTTGGATCACGTGGTAGAAACAATTCTAATTTTACATCATTTGTTTCTTGAAATCGCTTTCGTAGTATCGGTGATCGGGTTCGATTTCCACATCGGTATTTGAAAAATTACGATACAAATTAGAGGAATAGCATAAAAAGCAACATAAAGTAGAAAAAAATCGTATTTTAGTTGAAAAAAAGCTGGTTATCCGGCAATAATACAGCTGTTGTAAAATTTACATGCTGCTGCGTTAAAGAGTTCTGTAAAATTTCTCATGTCTGGGGGAATCTGAGTTGATATTTCATAATATACGCGGATAGAAAGAATTCAATTTTTGTTCTTTTGTTGCTTGAATTCCATTTCACAGAGTCTGTGCTTTAATTTGATTATATAGCATCGGTGCTTGAATTTAATTGTACAGTATACATGCTTGGAAAATTGCTACAAATAATTCAGGGAGGATCATGGTATTTTACAACAAAAGTTGTCGGTAATCCATTCTCAACACAGTTGCTGAAAAAGTTACAAACTTTCGTTTTTATCACTGTTATGAAATTTCTGAAGTCTGAGTAATCTTGCCTTGTGGGTGGATGCATTCGGCGCAAGATCAAAAGTATAAGGTTTTTACTTTAATTATTGTTGAAATCCAATTTAGCAGAACCTGTGCTTGAACTCAATCGGTGCTTAAATTAGATTTTTCATGATCAGTACTTGAAAATTTATGACATAAAGTACAGAAAAAATGTATAAATACAGAAAAATTCATTTGTTTACATACATCTAAAAATTTAACTTTTTATGGCATTTTTTAAATCAATGATGTGAAACATATTAAGGGCACATTTCTAGACAGCGACACCTTTGGAATAGATTAAAAACAGAATAACAACACAAAAAAAGTTTTGTATATGACGTTTTTTAATTCATAACGCCTTAAAGTGTTTCATAAAAAATCTATGCTTTAGCTCAATTATGAATTCTTTACAATTTTTTAATTGAGGTTTTTAATACATAATTAAGCTAATTATTGAAAATTTAAAATTATGAGTCTCAGGTACGTCCGAAGAGGCCTTGGACTATCTTGACAAATATTTTTATCCTCTCACGTGCCGTACATTTCGCGAGCCATTGCAGACACACAAAAATAGACAGACATCAAAATTATCTATTAGTAGTACAATTGACTAGATGTTTCTACTGACTGAATGCAATAAGTAAACCTACAATGTAAAGAGAAAACTCTTTTTTTATACAGCAAAAATTGCTGGACACCCCCCCCCCCTTCTAACACAAATGTTGCAAAATGTACAAGCTGCTATCTTTCAGAGTGCTGTAAAATATTTCATGTTTGGAAAAATCGTGTTTCGATTGTCTGTGTGGTGCATGGGGCAGATGCAATTCTAATTTTACTTCACTTGTTTCATAAAATCGCTTTCGCAGAATCAGTGATCGAGTTCGATTTCTTATCATCGGGTCTTGAAAACTTATAACAGAAAGTACAAAAAGCATCACCACATTTGTTTACAATGCATCTTTTAAAAATTTCACTTTTTTTCGTTTTATTAAAATTAATGATGTGAAAATATTAAGAGAAAGTTTCTAGACAGCAAAGCTTTTGAAACAGATTAAGAACACAATCACAACACATTTTTTTATGTATGACGTTTTCTAATTCGTAACATATTAAAGAGTTTCATAAAAAATCTATGCTTTAGCTGAATTATGAATGCCTTACAATTTTTTAATTGAGGTTTTTAATAAATAACTAAGCTAATTATTAAAAGTTTAAAATTATGAGTCTCAGGTGCGTCCGCAGAGGCCTAGGACTATCTTGTCAAATAATTTCATCTTCTCACGTTCCGTACATTTCGCGATCCCTCCCAGGCACAAAAAAATTGACAGACATCGGAAATATCTATTAGTAGTACAAATGACTCGAGGTTTCTACAGACTGAATTCAATAAATAAATCTACACTGTAAGAAGTAAAATCTTTATTTTACAACAAAAATTGCTGGAACCCCCCTGCTAACACAATTGTTGAAAAATGTAGAAGCTGCTATTTTTCAGAGTGCTGTAAAATATTTCATGCTTGGAAAGATCGTGTTTCGATTCTCTGTGTGGTGCACATGGCAGATAATATTCTAATTTTACTTATGTTGTTTCTTGTAATCGCTTTTGCAGTATCGGTAATTGGATTCGATTTCGAGCATCCGTATTTGAAAAATTATTATACAAATTGGAAGAAAAACATGAAAGGAAACATATACTAGAAGAAATGTACTTTACTAAAAAGGTTATCTGGGTTCTCTGGCTACCAATACAGCAGCGGTAAAATTTACAAGCTGCTGCCTTAAAGAGTTTTGTAAAATTTCTCATGTCTGGAGGAATGTGTGCTGGTATTGGATAAGAGGTGCACAGGCAGAAATAATTCGATTTTTGTTCTCTTGTTGCTTGAATTATTAAAATCAATGATGTGGAACATAAAAAGGTCACATTTCTAGACAGCAACACTTTTGAAATAGATTAAGAACAAAATCACAACTCAAAAAACATTTAATATATGACATTTTTAAATTCATAACATATTAAAGAGTTTCATAAAAATCTAGCTTTATTTGATTTATGAATACCTTTCATCTTTTTAATTGGAATTTTTAATAAATAATTAAGATAATCATTAAAAATTTAAAATTTGAATCTCAGGTGCTTCCGTAGAGACCTAGAACTATCTGGACAAGTATTTTCATCCTCTCACGTGCCGTACATTTCGCTAGCCATCGCAGACATACAAAAATAAATCAACAGCGAAACTATTTATTAGTAGTACAGATGACTCGATATTACTACTGACTGAATGCAATAAATAAATCCACGCTACAAAAAAAAAAAAAAAAATCTGTATTTTACAGCAAAAGTGGCCGGAACCCTGTTGTTAACACATTTATTGCAAAATTTATAAGCTGCTGCCTTTAACCGTATCACTCCTGATTTCGCCTGGAGGAGACACTTTTAGGCCTTTTTAATAAATGTATGAGTATTAGCCCCATGGATATACAGACTGATGCATCTTTAGAGATGCATCAGTCTGTATATAGATGTCTGTATGTCGATTTAAATTGGCTTTTATAGCCCCACAAAATATTTGTCTCAGAACTGAGGAGGTTAAGATTGTGGTAATTTTCTTCATGTCTGGAGGAATTCTCCTTGCTATTGGATGAGAGGTGCAATGAGAGAAATAATTCCATTTTCTTCTCTTGTTGCTTGAATTCTATTTCACAAAATCAGCGCTTTAATTTGATTGTACAGCATCAGTGCTTGAAAAATTACACCAAAAGGTTCAGGAAGGCTTAATGTATTTTACGACTAATGGTGTTTGGACCCCCGTTGTAAACACAGTTGCAAACATTTTTAAAAGATTTTGCCTTAAAAACTCTTTTAAAACTTTTAAATTCAGAGAAAATTCGCCTTTCTATTGGATGTATTCTGCATAAGACCAAAAGAATAAGGTTTTTACTTCGATTATTTTTTTAATTCGATTTCACAAAATCTGTGCTTTAACTCAATTTCATAACGTCGATGACCAAATTCTATTTCCCAATATCGGTTCTTGAAAACTTATAACGTAAAATTAGTTAAAAATCAAAACACCTTTTTACAATGTATTTTTTTTATAATTTAACTTGTTTTCCCATTACGTCTTTCAACAAATGCCGTTCTATGGAATAATTAAATTTGAATAAAATAAACTTTACAATTTTACGTCGATGTTTAGGATGAAACTAACACCTCTATTCACGATAAAAAAAAATATTTTGGTCTCATTAAGGTCAAAAGAAAAGAAAAATTAAAAAACTCGTTATATTTAGTAATGTGCCAAACGTTTAAATACTTTTTTTTACCGATTCAATAAATGAAAAACATTATCCTTTCTTAATGAGACGATATAAAATTAGAAACACATTATTTTTTCTCTAATTAAAAATTACAAGCATAAACAACTTTTAAATAGAAGATAAAGAAAAATAAATATTTAGTTACATTGCCCATTTTATAAATTTATTATTATTATTATTTTAAGTTTAGGTATCAATATGGAAACTGAACGAATTATAATATATTCAATCTCAAATCATCTACCTTATTTTTATTTGCTGAATTTTTACAGATACCCCATAATGTAAGTTTTCTAGATGTATGTCATTAAAAATGTAACTTTATGGTAAAAAAAAATAAAAAAAAAGTAATAAAGTGCGTAGATTAAAACAAATATTAAGGTAAATACAAATTTGATAATAAATTAAACCAGAGATATATACTACTCTTGTACATGTATGCGTTTATTTCTTCTTATTAGATGTAGGAAAATAAAAATATGCAATTTTTTAATTAACAAAGATATGGATAGTATTAAAGAATTCCTAATTTTGTTTTGGGCACAACCAGTGGCTGAGAGGTTTTGCTCTTGAAACTGGTTGACGGCAGGTGCTGGGTTCGAGTTCAATCGCGGCCATCGGATTACTCGTTTGGAGTTTTTCTTGGTTTCCTTTGAACCTTGGATTCTCTTGCATAAATACGGGTTAACTTACCGTGGAAACACCACCAAGTAGGGCGCACACCCCTTAGGGCCTATATTTCTCCTGCTCATCATTGGCCGTCACACATAAAAACAACCAATTCAATCTTATTTATAATTTGGCTTTTTAAACTTTAGTGCTAAATTAAAGTTTAGATTATAAAACCTGTTTGTCGAATGACGTATGAGAAATCTTACAAAATTAATTACACATATATATATTTTTTTGTTTCAAATCGTGATTGTATAAAGTATAAGTTTTTTCTTTTGCGAAAGCGTGTGCATGAAACGTACCAAAAGTAAAATTATAATTAGAAATGAAGTTAAAAATAAAAAAAGAAGTTTTTTGTTTTTTAAAATTTGAATAAGAGCTTTCTCATGAATGTTTACTGTTTAGATTTTTGCCGTAGAAGGTTTAAATGCAATATTTAATTGGCTACTCTGGGTGGGTCTAAAACAGGTGCCGCATTCTATAGGGAAAATTTTAACCCGTCAGTAGTCGCGTGTCGGTCTTTTCGCCGCCCGTATAACTTATCTTCTCTTTACTTATATCACATTATAAATACTACGGAGATCTACCATGTAGCTGACTTTGAAGCTTTCTCGACCACGGTAGTGAAGTAGCAGGACACCTCTGTTTTTCTTTTAGGTACATTTTTGGAAACAAAGTTGAAATCGGCGAAAAAGTCTACGTAAAAATCACCAACGTGAGCTCATTTTTACTTTTTTCAGTTACTCCAGATCTCATGAATAAAATGCGTAATTTAAGAAAACTGCAAATTTATATCTTTATTGTAATGTTATTTTCGTATATTAGGAGAAAAATATTTCTTATTTTACATATTTGGTTTACGGAGGGCCAGCGGCGAAAAGACCGAGCGCGACTAATGACGTTGTGAAAAAAGTCGCGACTACTCGCGAGTTAATATTCCAACCTCTATTTTGAAAACAATATCTTCATCGTGTCTTTCTATAGCATATGTTAAATAAAATGTCTATGATGTTTACTGATTAAGCTTTCTTCTAGAAACAATATAATTTTCCCTATATAATGCGGTGACTGCTAATGTGAATGATGCTAAAGTGGACGCCATTGAATGAAGGTAATGTTTGTCTATTGGGATAAAACAAGACATCATTATTTTAAGGTTGTTGTAAGTGCTAAGGAAATGAGAACATTTTCTCAATGCTGTGCTAGATATAATGTTTCATGAGTAATATTTAGACTTATTTTATCACTCATATTTACTGAATGTCTGGAAATCTTCCAGTATTCAATAGAATATTAATGTAAACTTACTATTCAATAATCTCTTTACCAAATTTACTAAATGACAAATTAGTAAAATGGAAAAAGACCGAGAAAATTATCTGCAACATTTAAATGGTATTTTTTATGATAAGTAAACACTAAGTTTACAACAATATAAGATTTGTTATTAAAAACATAAAAATAAAAATTAATTAATTAATTAATTAATTAATTAATTAATTAATCTACGATTTATACATTTCATTCAGCATTTATCAAATGCATACATAGTCAGGAAATTATAAATAATTTTCTTGTTTTTTCTATGTAGTTACAGGGAAGCACAGGGTTGTTTTAGAGAAAGCTTTGGTAATCTTATAGATTTTAGAATAATTCATAAGACGATTATTCAATCGAAAAATTAATTATAACAGGATAATTTACTTTATAGATTTTGTTAATTTACTAATCTATTTTTGCAATTCCTAATATTAAAACTATAACAATAAATAAAATACAAAAAAAAGAATAAATGATTTTTTGAAAAATTTGTACAATTAAGTGGATAAATTAGCAAGAAACACTAACACTTTCTGCTTTACTTTTTTGTGAATATTTGAAATTATGTGATAGAATAGTAGTGTCAGTCACAAACACTCACTTATAATAACGTTTTACATTGTTTTGCATAAACGCAAAACGGAGTCTCAAATTATTTTTCTGCATACCTATTGCAATAATTATTGGCCTTAGTGTATATAAAATATTTATACTGCGATGATCGATGTGGAACATTGAATCCTTGTGTCCAGAATACCTATATGCTTAATTTTAGAACGGTAGCTGCTATATTAAAATAATTTTGGAAAGAGATATGAAAGAGTGGGGTTGGCTGTGAAAGGCTGGATTGGAACATATAACGCGAGATTTGTGACACTGGATGAGAAGTGGCCACTGTCGTTTGAACTCGGGAATACAGTGATGTAGCCATGTCTCGTTCACTATCATTAATCTAGTCCCGTAAGCTCCAGACTTGTCTTTCACTCTTTCCTTTCTTCATAACGTTTAAGAATAGATCTTTAAAACTTTACACCTCCAACCAAAAATATGAGAATATAGCGGCTCTGATTATAAATTTGAGCATTTAGCCACAGGATTCTATATTCCACATTAATCGTTGCAATACAAATATTTTACATACACTAAAGACAATAATTGTTGGATGTTGATACACAGGTTTGCTGATTTATTACTCTGACTATATTAAATATACTCAAATTAAGAACTTTGTATGAATCAATATAAAACCAAATAACTCACAAAGATAGTTTCGGATTGAAAATTTTAACATCCTATCAGACACGTGATCCTTTCCCTTTAAAAACATATGTTTATATTGCTGATGATGGGTTCTAAATTCTTCCTGTGGGTTACTGTTTTTTATGATGATTTCTACAAAGTACCATTATTTAATTGCGATTTATTACGGTTTCCTCGATGCTGTTTCTTCTCTATATTAAACATATTCCAAAGTTTAAAATCCAAAAGTAATCATTTCTTTATTGAACAAATTAAAATTTGAATAATTTTCTTTAAAAAATTGCGTTTAATAAATACTTCGGTCATTCAGGTACTTTGCCATTGATGTATTCTGTCATTGAGGTACATGGTCAATGATTTATTTGTTTCTGATTGAGATTTTTTGTACAAACAATATTTTGAAGTCTGGAAAAGAAATCTTCATCAAAAAGCCAAGGAAACGAATTACATGAAGCATATTTCATAAGGAAATTTTTTCTTGATTTCAGTATGGTTTCGTAATATATGTAAGTAATTGGAGTATTGTTTACGAAATTCACACAAAGCCATATTTATTACTATAAGATTTGGACTTCTTTCTGCAAGTCTCAATTTCAACCCATTGAATTGAGTTTGCCCCGATTTCAACTGAACCTGCATATAATTTTAAAATCTTTGCTTTTTTTTTAACATTAATGTTTTGGCTATAAGTCAAATCTTCACAGACAATAAATATTAATTTATCCAATTTCTAATAAAGTCATGCGATTTAAAAATATTCTATTTTAAAGATAATTATTCTAATTAACTAATGAGGTACGTTTAGAAACACTTTGTTGTTCAATAAATAGAAAATAAATTCTTTATAGAACGATTATCAGTTAATTGTACATTATTTCTTTCAACAAGCATAAATTATAAAAACAGACTACTTTAAAACACATTTACAATTATTTAACAGAACATAATTATTGACATATATGTAACTGAACATATTTTTTTAAAATTTAGTTAAATTACCCATTTCAGAAATTTATAGTTTTCAACATTAAATTCTTCGAATTAGAATAAAAGACAATCTAATTTTTTCTGCTTTACATTCCTTTTCTTGAAATTTACAAACACATGATAAGATATCACAAAGAAAATAATGGAGCTTGTAATTTATCTTATGATCTGTTCATTAAATAAACCCTTGTGAACGTTTGATTTAATGTCTCAACTGAAAAGAATATGAACCTAAATTCTATGGCAATGTTGACAACTCTATAAAAGAATTTTCTTCTTAAAAGTCTTACTAAATCAGTTAAATAAACTTTATTTTCTATAATTAGCTATACATTAAAATGTAACATGATTTTTTTTCTTTTTAAACTCTTCGATTTTTTAAAGCCTTAATGTATTTCTTTGTGTATTTGGGCTGCTATAATACATTCTTTTTCTCTAAGAAAATTTTAATTGTAATGTAACAAAGTTTTGAGTGCTATTCACATATATAGCTGGTTTTATTTTATGTGAATGTGTAAAATGTGTTTATGAATCTTTAAATTAAAAGAAAAAACAAAAAGAAACACGCCCCCTCCTTAAATATAAATATTTTCTATTCAAAAAGTATGTAATCCGAAACTAGTGAAACTATCATTGAAAATGAAATCAATGCCATTTCGTTCACGCATATGCATCGCAATATATGTATAACATATATATACCGGGTGATCCAGAAGTTCCGGGAGTTTTCAAATGCTAATAATTAACAAACTATAAACAATAGAAGTATGCGGTTTTCACAGAAATGCTTAGAAACTTATGGGATTTGTATTTTTGATGAAACAAACAAATTATGTTAGTTACACTTTTTGCCAACAGGTGGCGCTAAAATTGACAGTAATATTTTTATGGTATGATATAGCTCGCTAAAAAGAAAGAATTAGTGTCCAAGAGTTACAAATTTTCATTATGACGCTCATAGCTTATAAGTACCACTGTGAGCCGACGCAAAACAACGTGCACAGTATCCTCAAAGAAGAAAGAAATTCCAGATGAAATTTCAAATTTATCGTGATATTACAAGTGTACTGATTCATTATGAGCTGGTGATTTCCACCGAGTATTGGCATCGAATTCTACCTCATTTACGATTGCAACAGACATTTGGGATCTCCTGCTTCTATTACGATCTTTCAATTAGCCTTTTTCTCAAACCTTTCTTACCATGGCATTTCACATTTCTAATGGCCATCGAATCTTTTTCTATTTTTACTTCCGTATTGTACGATAAGAACACAGCTCGACATGCAAAGAAAGCATGTCTAAACATGGCAGTTACTTATCAAATTCTGTATCAAAATTCCCTTTCAATGCAATTTCAACCACTTTAAAAAAAGTGATTGAACATAAACCACCCTTAAAACGAAATCTCATTAATAGCCTACAAAAGATGTTTCGCAATGAACTCATACTCATGTGTCTATAAAGCATATTTTATGGTTACATCCAGTGTTGTACAGCAGCGCCACCTGTTGCTAAAAATTGTAACTATATACATGTAAAAAAAATTTCATGCTAAACAAAATCCCACTTGTTTCTGAGCATATATCTGAAAACCGAACCTTTGTATTGTACATAGTTTCCAAATTATTAACATTTCAAAACTCCCGAAACTTTTGGATCACCCGGTATAAGTAAACATTTTGGGTCCGGTTTTGCTACTTTTTTCCACATTAATGTTTTCAGCAAGTGACAAGCAGAAAAAATAAATTATTTTAAACACGTTTACTGTTTTTTAACAGAATAAGCAGTTTAAATATTTAGTCAGTTTTCACATTTCAGAATGTTACTATTTTCAGGACATTTGGTTTTATGTAGATAATCATAAAAAAGTTAAATTTTGCGTACAAGAATTATATTCCTGGTTTATAGTCTGTATATTTTTCACCACATTTAGCAATTTTACTATCTAAATATTCCAATCAGAGATGTTCGCAGGAGTAATTTATACTTTATTCATCAATTTTCTTGATAGTTTTTAAAATTAAATTTTGTTAAAAAGTACATTGTTATCGTTCTAAGAGTTTAAAAGAATATTTTAATAAATTTTCCAAATGTGTTGCAGATATGTTTCGAAATTTTAATTTAAAGTTACAGATTTTATTGTTAGTCATATTTATTAGCTGATTTAATACTCAAGAAGAAGTAATGATATTTAAAACACTTTTGGAAATATTACAGGGTGCGTAGTCATCAAGAAACTCAGAGGATTTTAATTCTTTTAGCATCAGAAATTCTTTAAAGTACTGGTTGTCACATCTGAAAAACGATTTCTTTTTCGTTAAATAAAACAAATAAGGTACCCTGGGGTAATAACGCCACGTTAAGGTTCTACCAATTTTCACGGCTTAGTTTTAGATTGTATTTTTCAAACAAATATAGGATCTGATACAGCAACTCATTGACTATCTATATAAAATAAAATGATTTAACAGATGTGTATTCATAAAATATAATGGCGTTTTTTCTTGACCAATGCTATTTGGCGTTATTACCCACCTATATGGGTAATAACGCCATGCAAACAAAACTATGAAATAAGATGGAATAATTGCATGTAGATAGCCCAATTCTAAAAATACAAACTCTACAAACTTAGAAATTGACAAATTGCATTCTAAGCTATTGAAAATGTTCAATTTTTTTGTGAAAGTGTAAGAAAAATAAAGGTGGGGTGTGGGAGGGGGGGATGAGGCAAAAGAATATCAGACCGTGAGCTTCTTTTTGCTTAAAAAGGACCGCTTAAATAGAAATATGAGAAACATTGCACAGTTTTAACTGTGTTTATTTGAATCAGCATTTAGGATGTAGCTCGGCCACTGTAGGGAATCAACAGGGGTATTAACGTAAAGGATTGGCGTTATTACCCCGGTATAGTTATTGCGCAGTGCATTTTAAATTACTAATTATCTCGAGAAGATATTCAAAATCTTCAACAACATTTTAAAAGTACATGAAATGCACTACAAATTTATGTAATTAACAAAGTATTTCCCGATAAAAAGATAGTCTTCACATCACAAAACGTATCTCGCAAATTTTAGATCAAGCGTTAATTTTAGATGTTTGTAAAAACAATAAGACCTAAAAATGATACAAATTAACTTGAAGCTGTTGTTTGCGTTTTATATTACTCAAAACCCTTCTGCGCAGAGCACATGGGTGTCATTTACCTGATTATTTCATAATTATGCAAAATATAAGCACTTGGCGTTATTACCCCGCCTGGCGTTATTACCCCAGGGTACCTTATTATATTATAAAAATTCTGGTAAAAGGTCCTTACAAGGTGCTTCCAGACTACGTACCCTGTATTAAATTCGAATTAGTTTTTATTTCTTTTGTATTTTCATAAATAATTCAGTAAACTTAAATTATCGCTTATGTAACTCATTTGTTTTACTTTTGTTTCTTGTTGCAGTGTAGAACAATGTTCTGAAAATAGGAAAAACATATTTTTTATAGTGTGTTAAATCTATTTTTACTATAAACAAAGTTTTATGTAGTATAAATTACGGAAAACGAAATTTTAAAATGTTTCTCATATTGTCATTATATCACATTTATCCTCAATTTCTCTCACAAGAATATTCTAGAATTTCATTTAAAAACTTTTAAATTCAATATGACACCCAAAAGTAAAAATCAAAATATTAAAAATCTTCACATAACCGAAGAAATCGCAAACTTATTCGAACTGGAACAGGGGTTAAAAATGCAATTATCTATATGTGTAATACAAAGCTATTAAATTTGATCGCAAATTAAGTGATATTTAAAGTTGAAATATTTTAATTGTTCAGTATAGTGAAATGTATACTAGTTAGGAAACGAAATTAGGCTTTGATTCCTAAATAAAAAGTTCTGGAATTCATTTGGTGCCAATCATGTATTTTGGCACTGGTAATATTGAAGGTCAATTTCTCGTAGAATTTAGCCAAATATCGTCAGATTTTACAGGGTTTTGCCCACTTTGTAAATTTATTTACTATCAACTGTTCAACAATTTAAAAACAGTTTCAATATTCGTTCAAAAAAAGTTATTTGGTCCGTAAAAACCCAAAATGACCACTGAACGAATTTTCTTAACCATGTGATCTTGTTCAGTACTTTTCTCGTACCTCATCACTGTAGGATTAAAAATTGAATAAAAAATAATCAAGCAGTTTTTAAAATAAAAGTTGCATACACAAAAACATATACTGTAAAATATGCCGTAATTTTCAACAAAAATTGTCGCAATTGAGTTATTACCAAAAAATGATTTAAGGAAACACTACCCGTAAATTGAATTAATGAAAAAACACTTTCGGTGTAAAATTAAATTACTACTGAATGGACATACTTTAAAAACTTTAATACCAAAAATTAAAAAAATAATTTAGAACATTACTTTTTAAATCGAATTCAGCAATAATTTTAAATTAGGAGTTTTCCATAGACAATTGGGTAAACTGCAATATGAGTGAGAAAATTTATTAATATGCATTTTAAATATTTAAATTGGTAAGGAATGGAAATATAAATTTTTCACACGTTGTTAAAAATGCATCTATTAAGCTAAAAAAGATCTAATAAAAAATTCTTGACAAAAATAATTTTTGTCAGAAACATGGTTTAAACATCCTCAGACATTCGTTTAAAAATAATTCTTTAACAGAATAATAATTACCTATAACTACTTTAGTAAATTTATATCTAAATTACAATTTTTTTTCACAAAACAATAAATGTTTTGTGATTTTAAATTACATGAGAATTTTTATATTTTTGTAAACCTTACCTGCCGAGAGCATCTTTTTTTTCTTCAAAAATATTCTCTCATATATTGATTTGATTTATAAATATTTGTGGTTTTAATGCTAGGAAATGTTTAAAAGTACAGAAAATTTTCGTAAATTTATATTAATTTAAATTAATCAGTTTAAGAATTATATAAAAATTATGTTCTTGATCAATGACGCCAGTATAGTAAAGAAGTTTTAACTGCATGAAAAATTAAACTAAAATTAAAAACACGCAAACAACTGTTATATTGACCAAATGTGCCTAACAGAACAAAAATGTTTTTTTTTTAAATAAATTTGCTAATAAAAATTTATGTAGCATCTTATTTCAGGCCTTTATGAAAAATAGCCTTTTCAAAGATATCTTTCAAACTTGGATAAATGATGCATCACCATGCTTTTATCACAATGTGAATTTCAGAAAGTTCTGTTTTTTTTATAAAGTGAATGAACAAAATTTAAAATTAGTAAAATAAGTTTATTTAAAAATTATTCTAAATACTTAAAAACTAAGAACAACATTAAAAAAATTGACTGCAACTGTATAAAAAATTTATAATTTAAAGTTAAATTCAAAACAGAAAACAGCGTTAAAAAAACAAAAAATAAAACTTTATACAACAGGCATTGTCTAATATTAAATTCAATATTTTTAGATTGACAATGTGTTTCAAAACTTGACTTTAGTTTAAAATGCATTGTTAGTCGCGTAACCAGGGTGGGTACGCAAAAAGAATAATAATATTGTAAGATTTTCTTCTTCTTGATTAATAGTAGTAGTGTTATTAGGCAGTAGGCAGTAGGACCAGCTTTGTGCCTATGGCCAGGATAAACCTCGAAGGCCACGGAGGCTTGATTTATACCAGGGGGGAATATGCAGATTCATAACACGTTCATAGCAGGGGAATTCATAGCAGATTCATTCGAGGGAGGCTTGATTCATACCAATGGGGCTTGATTCATAGCATTTCTTCTACTTTATTCATGGATGGAAGGCTTTATTCATAACCTTTAAGTTCAGCGTGCTTGGTTCATAACATTTCTTTTACTTTATTCATAAATGGAGGGCTTGATTCATAGCACAAAAATTTCGTAGATGGTGAGATAAGGCAAATAGAACTTAAAAAAATTACCGGTGTTCAATACACTTTGGCACCCAGCCTGTTTACACCACTGATTACGCAAACACTATTTACTCATTTTTCTTATATATATCCTTACCTATATAATAATTACTTTGCTTATCTTATGTTTGTACATCATAAAATGTTATTAGATAGTTATTTCGCTTAGATGAAATTACCTCTTTTCTTGTCGCCTGATAAAGTCAATAATTTGTATATATATATAAAAAAAAACTAGTAAGGAGTACGGTTACGCAACTTTGAATGCATTATTTTTTTAAAACGTCATTTTGAATATATCATAGCATTTAATTTGGTGCAAGCACCAAATTAAATATTTATAACTTGATTAAATATTTATATAAACACCAAATTAAATATTTATAACTTGATTAAATATTTATATAAACACCAAATTAAATATTTACACAAATTCGTGTATTTAACTCTCATTTGAAAAAAAACTGCAATTTTTTTAAATGATCTAAAAAAAACTTTTTGATAAACTATTTTTGTTAATGACCATCAGAATTTCTTGATCTAATGTTGTTTATTTTTCCTAATGTATGAAAAAAATAATTAACTCTTAAGTTATGGGTAATATATATATATATATATATATATATATATATATATATATATATATATATATATATATATATATATATATATATATATATTTTATTTACTATTAGAAGTTGTAAGAGAACTTTTTCTCAAAACGACATGATTAAAATAAACATACAAAACAATATAGAAAAGGGAAAAAAATCTTTTTTTCACATTTCAGAAGATTTAACTCTCCAAACTTTTATTAGTAAGGGAATATTTAAGTAAAAGATGATATTTTTTTTCTGAATTGTGTTTTTCCCTATAATTGTTATAATAATCTTTTCTGTCATTTTAATTTTATTTCTCCAATGTACTAATTCAACAACTATATGTTGATAATTAAACTCCTAATAAAATTAAAAAAGGAAACTTACTATTATTTAAAGTACGTGAAGTTGAAAAAAAAATCACTTTTTTCTGTATTTCAGATGAAATAATAACAATAATCTTTTTTACAATGAATAGAGTATTTGATGCTGAAAATAAAAATCCTTTTTTGCTTTAATTCTGTATTGAATAATTACATTTCTCAGAGTCTTTTTTCTAATTATTATGTTTACGGTTTACATTCTGGTAATTAATCTCTTAATTAAATGAAAAAATATCGAAATTAGCTTTGATTAAAGAGCATGAAATTGAAAAACACTAATCCATATTTTTTAATGATAAAAACAATTCCTTTTAACTTTTTATGACAATTAATGCCGAAATTGTAAATCACTTTTTTGAATAATGTATGTCGCTATAATTTGTAATATTTTGATGTATAAATGTTCTAATAAATGCATTTATCATAATCGGTTTGAATTTTTATGGCAATTCTGTATAATATTTATATGCTAATAATTAAACTTTCTAATTAAAAAATAAAAAATAAACGGAACTTAAGAGTTTTTAAAATTTATGATATTCATATAAGATTATTACTGCCCGCATTTTCCTAACCCTTTCGAGTCTGGTGTACTATTCACAGTACATGTCTTTTCATCGAGTATTAGTTTGTCTTAACAATTATAGTTAATTATTTCTACATTCAGAAATGATAGTACATAGCTATGCCTTTCTTAATATAGTCTTATCTTAATAATATCTCTTAGACATTTAGTAATAATAATAATAAATATTTGCTTAATACTCTTTGCCCTGTTGACGATTCCTTTATTTTATACATATATTTCATTCTTTAAGTTTAAAATCTAAATTACATTTCTGAGCAAATCCCATGTTTTAAGGTACCCTGGGGTAATAACGCCACGTTAAGGTTCTACCAATTTTCACGGCTCAGTTTTACATTGTATTTTTCAAACAAATATATGATTTGATACAGCAACTCATTGACTATCTATATAAAAAAATAATTTAACAGATATGTCTTCATAAAATGTAATGGCGTGATTTCTTTCCCAATGCTATTTGGCGTTATTACCCACCTATATGGGTAATAACGCCATGCAAACAAAACTATGAAATAAGATGGAATAATTCCATGTAGATTGCCCAATTCTAAAAATACAAACTCTACAAACTTAGAAATTTACAGATTGAATTCTAAGCTATTGAAAATGTTCAATTTTTTATGAAAGTGTAAGAGAAATAAAGGTGTGGTGTGGGGGGGGGGGGGGGGAGGATGAAGCAAAAGAATATCAGACCATGAGCCACTTTTTGCTTAAAAATGACCGCTTAACTAGAATTATTAGAAACATTGCACAGTTTTAACAATGTTTATTTGAATCAGTATTTAGGATGTAGCTCGGCCACTGTAGGGAATCAACCGGGGTATTAATGCCAAGGATTGGCGTTATTACCCCGTTATAGTTTTTGCGCTGTACATTTTAAATTACAAATTATCTCGAGAAAATATCCGAAATCTTCAACAACATTTTGAAAGTCCATGAAATGTACTACAAATTTATGTAATTAACAAAGTATTTCCGGATAAAAAAAATAGTCTTCACATCACAAAACGTATCTCGCAAATTTTAGATCAAGCGTTAATTTTAGTTGCTTGTAAAAACAATAAGACCTAAAAACGAAACAAATTAACTTGAAGCTGTTTTTTGCGATTTATATGACTCAAAACCCTTCTACGCAGAGCACATGGGTATCATTTACCAGATTATTTCATAATTATGCATAATATTAGCAGTTGGCGTTATTACGCCAGATCACCTTATAATGCAAAAAACATCAGAAAGTACTAACATCTCTCAAATCCTGTTGTAATACGTTTGTTTCCAGAGGCCTTCAAAATTGTTTCCTTTACTTATTATCATAAAAATATGAATTCAATAGTAAACTAAATAAGTACATTCGTTACATTTCAGATAATGAGATAATCTTTAAACTTCAATATCTATTTGGATACCTTTGCATTACCAATAGTAAATTTAAAACATTCAAACCCAAAACTGTTAATTATCAGCTTTCTGGTATACCCTCTTGCAGCAAATAAATATCTGTAATAATAGTTACAGTGAATGTGTAAATTCCCCCTATATTGCATTCGTCTGGAATACTTTTAGATAACTAACAGAAATGGAAATATACTAAATCTACAATGGAATTATTTGTAAGAAAATGGAAATATTTAGGAGCTAATCTCTTTAAGTTACAGTCGAAGTACATGAGAATACAATTTTACAATTTAATTGCATTTTATTTCACATAAAATGTCGTAGTTGATTCAATATTCTTTGATGAAATTGAAACTTTTAACAATCTATGTTTGCACATTTTTTTTTCACTTGGGCAAGACACAATTTAAACAAAGTAGGATTTATGAATTCAATAAAAACTGAAATCCATGTTTTCACCTTCTTGTCTAATATGCATAATACAAAGATAAACTAATTCTGAGAAATCACGTTTAAGATAATTCCACTGTGAAAAAACATAGGAATGAAAAGTTATCAGATTTTTTGTGCAACCTTCTATATATGATCTGTAGATTTGTATGAACAATGCCAGCAGAAAAAGAAAAAAAACATACTTATTGAAATGTGTGATGTTTCTGACAGATTATTCTTACTGATTCACTCAATAGTAATGCCTATTTTTAGGTGCGTTAGTAATTATGTAAATATGTAGCACCTTTAATTGCGGTTCGGTCCGTCCGTTGGTCTGCCTATCCGTCCATACGTCTGTCTGCAAATAACAACGCAAAAACTACCCAATCGAAGCGTTTGAAATTTAAAATACACATTATAACATAATTTTTGATTTATTTCAAATTTTATGAAAATCGGATGCATAGATCAATTACAGGTAAGGTACCCTGGGGTAATAACGCCAGACGGGGTAATAACGCCAAGTGCTAATATTTTTCATAATTATGAAATAATCTGGTAAATGATACCCATGTGTTCTGCGCAGAAGGGTTTTGAGTCATATAAATCGCAAAAAACAGCTTCAAGTTAATTTGTTTCATTTTTAGGTTTTATTGTTTTTACAAGCAGCTAAAATTAACGCTTGATCTAAAATTTGCGAGATACGTTTTGTGATGTGAAGACTATCTTTTTTATCCGGAAATACTTTGTTAATTACATAAATTTGTAGTACATTTCATGGCCTTTTAAAATGTTGTTGAAGATTTTGGATATCTTCTCGAGATAATTTGTAATTTAAAATGTACAGCGCAATAACTATAGCGGGGTAATAGCGCCAATCCTTGCAATTTTTACCCCGGTTGATTCCCTACAGTGGCCGAGCTACATTCTAAATACTGATTCAAATAAACACAGTTAAAACGGTGCAACGTTTCTAATAATTCTATTTAAACGGTCCTTTTTAAGCAAAAAGAAGCTCACTGGTTCATATTCTTTTGCCTCGTCCCTCCCCACACACACCACACTTTTATTTTTCTTATACTTTCACAAAAAAATGAACATTTTCAATAGCTTAGGATGCAATTTTTCAATTTCAGAGCTGAGAGTCAAATTTTATGAAATTCGGAACCATAGATCAATTAAAAGGAAAATAAAATTATTCAGTTATGTTAAGGTCAATGGGAAAAAAGGTTTCAAATGCATTTTAAAGGAGTTACACTCATTCGAACATAATAAAATTGGCATGGTCCTATGAAATATATATATACTAAAATACACATTTTGTACAATCTGTGATGCAATGAATATTTATTATTAAATTACAGTACTACACAAAAGTATTTCACTACTAAATGCTATATGGAGAAACATTGTTTGGGGCATGTTTTAATTATATTAAACTATTTCGTGTTTTATTAAAATGATATATGTTGATGAGGTGCAATAAAAGTTACTTCCTGTATGTTTACAAGGACACAAAGAATTCGACCACTATACTATATTCTAAGTACTGTCTACTATAGCAGCAAGATCTGAATATTTTTAAAACTTCTTTATAGTACGAATGCACCACATTTGCTACGCTTCACGTGCAATTTCAAGCTTGTTTATTTTTGCCGTTATTATAGTTTGTATTAACAATACTTCACAATTTAAAAAGAATGTGAGACCTGGCTGAGATCTTTTTGGTCTTTTGGCACGTATTTTACGTTTTGATTTACTTCAATGGAATAAATCGGCCTTTTTTCAGGACATAGATAGAATGCTCTGATGCATGTAAATCTAAGGCTTTACGACTTATAGGAACATTTTGTTCTTATGAAGTCTGTGCACGAGGTTGTTTAAAAAGAGGATTCTTTGAGTTTTTTTACGTCGATTATAAACATGAAAATAATTTCTTTTTTAAAGAAAATAATTTTAAAAAATCTCTCTTTTCAAATGATACCAGAACTAAAAATAAATAAAGGAAGAACTCTAAATCATGTTAAGCCGCAATGGCCATCATTGCACATAACCAACGCTTGATTGAAGCTGTCACCTGCCTCTTTTGTTTAAAAGGGGGAAAAAAATAAAACATTCGAACAGTGAGATTGTGGAATAAGCGTAAAGATTTTTTTTTGGCTGGCACTGTAATGCACAAAATCATAAAAAATATTTTAATTAAACGTATAACACAGATGAAAATTCTTGAGATCTTTTATGTAGCTCTGTATAGGATTTATAGAGATTCTACATATCAAGTATTATGACAAAAATAGTTAAATTTTAAAACTTACGCTACAGAAAAATACGCACTTCCAGCCATTTTTCTTCATAGTCAGTACTATAGTCAAATAATTTCATTTGTTACTGTAAATGAATTATAAATTATATGTATACCAGATCCTACTTAAAGTTACGTGTAGTACACCTTAATGATATGAATAAATTTCAACATGTTTAAAACCATCATTCAAAAAAATATTCAAATATGCCGCAGACGATTTTCCGATACAGGCCGTCATGTAACAGAATTCAATTGAATGATCCTGTAAATGAGCCGTAAATGCTGCAAAATATATTTTCCTTAACGATATTGGTATGATAAATCCCGATGACTTATATCATTTTCATAGCAAACTGACTATATCATTTTCATAACAATATTTACGCGAGTTAGAACACGGACAGACAGACAAACGAACAAACCGAAGTCATTATTAATTCCTAACTATGTTCAGAAACATTAAAACAAAAAAAAAACAGGGAAAATAAATTTTTATAACTGATTCTGTGGAAAGTCTTTCATACACCTCTACTAATCGACTACAGCAGAGCTGTCCAACGTAGCGTCCGCGGGCGCCATGGGCCCTTTGAGGAGTTCTCTGTCACCCTTGTTACTAAATATTTTAGAAATAAAATTCCAATATAGTGAATGCTTTCTGTAAAAACATTATTATTTTATCAGAGATTATTTTTAAAACGTTGACTCGCCGTTGTACAATAAAAACCAGAAAGATATTTTGAAAATTTAATCACGCATATTTTTGTCGTGTTTAGTTATTGTATATATAGTGTAATTATGATAGTTAAATTTCTTAATAGTTAGAAATAACTCTTTTTAATACTTTAGATTCACGAAAAAATCGTTTTTACCTGCCCCCCTGTGAATATACATGTGCATAAAAGCTCAGCTTTTTTCTTTTTACAGTTGTCACACTGGACCATTGACTGTTTTGTATGAATGATAAAATGGCTTGATTTTTCTTTCTTGACTTTTGAAATTTTAGAGAGGGATTTTTATTATAATTTGGCATGGAAAAAATAATAAACAGTGCAGAATGATTTCCATCTATGAAAGTACTTCCAGACTATCCCTCTGAAATCACCTACATGGTTTGGTCACTTTCATGCTTGTCTGTTTTTGTATTTTTCATAAAACTAACTCACGCTATCAAAATAAGTAAAATCGCATTTTCACATTTTAAAAGAAACTTAGCAATATCTCTGATTTAAATGCTTTTTATTTGCTCTTATTGTTATTATAGACGCGAATAAAGTTTCTGACGTCTTACTCTACAAACATTTTTGTATAGACTTCTCATAAAAAAATGCATAACTTGAAATTTATTACGTGTAACTCTAGAACTGTAGGTGTCTTTTGTTTACCGCTGTAAGATTCATTTGCATTATGTTAAAGCGTACTTGTATCAGGGATGTAGTGGAGAGTATACGGTGGTAAACGCCGTGCACCCTCTGGATTTTTTTAAAGGAACATTGCATACCCTGTATTTCTTAAGAAAGCTGTAGTATACGCACTCTAGTGTATACCCTCTGCCTTGAGCGTGAACCCTGTACTTAGAGCATATAACCCCTACTATTTTTACAACTACATCCCTGGTGTGTATAGTAATACTATGCGATAATATTGACCCATGTTTTCAGTCACGTCAAAATGGCGCACTTCACTGAGTGCCAAGAGCCAAGATGCGCTCCTAGTTACTCAGGAGTGTGCCATTTCCCTCTAGTTTCGGTTTCAAGTTTTCCCAATTATGACGTCACTGCGAATGCAAGGGGAATTCTCGCTACAGAAAATAACCTATTTTTCCATATAAAATCGAATTTCGGTTCAAAAAACTTTTTGTTTTTGGTCAGAGCACGACACGATTTTTTAAAACAGAACATTTTTTACAAGTAAATATATATTTTTTAGAAGAATAAAGCGATTATAAAGGATTTTTTTCCCTTCAAATGAAATAGCTGCGTGTTATTATTGTTACTATTATTGTGCTACGATAAAGTTTTTACTGCTTGTTAACTTTAGCTGGTCATTGTAAATGTGTGTGGTGGGGGGATATATATTTATTGTGATTTCCTTTGACACTCAGGATGGTTCCTAAAGAGCAATTTTCAATCACTTCCCCTAAACATTATTGGGCAGGTATTTCTCATTTCGTCATGAAATATTGTTTGCAAAAGTTTTAAAATGGTGTATTTGTAGTGCTGTTTAAAAATGCTCAGTATTCATGCTATTGCAACGTGTAATAATAGTTGGAATGAAGCGAAAAATGTTTCGCATCATACATTGCTGAAGAAATCTGATTTAAAAAAATAAATGGATTATTGCATGTAAATACGAACAATTCTGAAATTTTCGAATTTGTTTCTGTCATTTTTAACTAATTGAATATTTTAAATAAAGTCATTGAAAGTATAGTGATATAAATAATGTTAATATAAATAATAGCATATGCATAATACTAATGAAAATAAATACTATGTATTTAAAAACTCGAGAAATTTTAAGCAGTATGAAAAACGCATCTTCTGATGAAATCATTTGCTTCAAATTAAAATATATTTTGTGGGTAAAAACCTAAAGTGCATTAATTATTATATATTTTTGTATAATTTTATGATAATTCATCATTAAAATGTAATTTTAAGTAACGCTTTCGAAAGTACATTACTCTGAAATTAAAATTAAAATTATTATTATTATTATTATTATTATTATTATTATTATTTAGTATGCAAACCTTTCAGTTTTAAGAACTCGTCAATTTAATAATTAATTTTTTTATTTTTCTTTGTATTTTAAACATCTTTTATAAATGCTGCTAGTCTTAAATTTTCTTCTATAAAAAATTTCAGTATGATTTTCAATCGCATCAAATGCTTATATGGTATCTGACGAAGATAACGATAAATTTTATAAAGATGAAAAGTTATATAATTTCAAAATTTAAATATCATACTTGAATGTGAAAAATATATTTGCACAAACATAGCTTAAAACAATTATCCATCACAGTGTTTTTTATAACTGAAATATTTTGTATGCCTCTTTAAAAAATTAATAAATTCTGCATTATAATTCATACACCTATAAAAACAAATGACGTTTCTTGACATCGTTCAGGGTGTCCCTAAACAAATGGTATATACGCTAGGGGGTGATAGAACACATCAAGACGAGTAATAGTAAGTAGGAAACCAAGGGTCCCAAACGTTTTCCAAAGGAGATAGCCGCCATTAAAGTTTGGGGTCCAAAATTTCAAATACACATAAAAAAAGGAAATATTGGTCGATGGATTTGCGGTTTTTACTAAAGTTATTCTTTATGTTGGTATTTTCTTGAAAATAAATTATAAAGATAAATTTCGAAAAAGGCCAATAGAGGGAGCTTTAGACTTTGAAGTAATAAAAAACTATTTTTTGCTGTGATTTTTTGCATCTCATTAAATGGTTTCGTAAGCTTAGACTTAAACATAAATTTTGAGCTTAAAATCTTAATAGTTGGAAGCGGTTAAGTAGCACAAACTTAACTGTGTTCAGAGGGTTTAAATTTCAAATGATTATAAAAAACGGAAAAAATGGTCGATCGATTTGAGGTTTTCACTAAAACTATTCTTTATGTCGGTATTTTATTGAAAATGAATTATAAAGATAAATTTCAAAAATTACCGATAGAGGGCGCTTTAGACTTTGGATTAACGAAATCCATCCTAATACTATTTTTTACCGTTATTTTTTGCATCTCATTGAATGGTTTCGTAGGCTTAGATTTAAACTTAAATTTTGAGCTCATAGTTGGGAGTGAATAAGTAGCACAAACTGAACTGTGTTCAGAGGGTTTAAATTTCAAACGAAACGGAAAACTATAAAAAAAAAAGAAAAAATTAGTCGATTCGTTTGCGGTTTTTGCTAAAACTACTCTTTAAATCAGTGTTTTTTTTAAATAAATTTTAAAGATAAATTTCACAAAATGCCGATAGAGGACGCCTTAGACATTGTAGTAGCGTACAACTACTTTTAACCGTTATTTTTTAAAAATCTCTTTAAATGCTTTCAAATGCTTAGATTTAAATTTTGAGATCAAATTCTCAGTCGTTGCGAGTGTTTAAGTAGCGCAAATTGAACTGTGTTCGAGGGGGGGGGGGTAAATTTCAACTCCTGAACACACTTCAGTTTGCGCTTCTTAACCCCTCCCAACGATTCAGAATTTGAGTTCAAAACTTAAGTTCCAATTTAAGATTTCGAAAACATTTAACAAGTTTTGGAAAGCATTTAATTAGATACAAAAAATAACAGTTAAAATTTGTTGTTGGTTACTCTGAAGTTTAAAGCGCCCTCTAACTGAATTTTTTGAAATTTATCTTTAAAATTCATTTTCAAGAAGATACTGACTTAAAGAATAGTTTTATTTTAAACCGCAAACGAATCGACCAATTTTTCCGTTTATTATTATTATTTGAAATTTGAACCCTCTGAACACAGTTCAGTTTGTGCTACATAACCACTCCCAACTATTCAGATTTTAAACTCAAAATTTAAGTTTAAGTCTAAGTTTACGAAAACATTTAATCAGATGCAAAAAATAACGTAAAAAGTAGTTGTTCGTTACTCTAAAGTTTAAAGCGCCCTTTACAGGCATTTTTTGAAATTTATCTTTATAATTCATTTTCAATAAAATACCGCCATAAAGAATGGTTTTAGTGAAAACTGCAAATCAATCGACCAATTTTTTCCGTTTTTTATAATCATTTGAAATTTAAACCCTCTGAACACAGTTAAGTTTGTGCTACTTAACCGCATCCAACTATTCAGATTTTGAGCTCAAAATTTAAGTTTAAGACTAAGCTTACGAAACCATTTAATGAGATACAAAAAATAGTTTTTCATTACTTCAAAGTCTAAAGCGCCCTATATCGGCATTTTTTGAAATTTATCTTTATAATTTATTTTCAAGAAAATGACAACATAAAGAATAATTTTAATGAAAACCGCAAATCAATCGACCAATTTTTCCGTTTTTTATGTGTATTTGAAATTTTTGACCCCAAACTTTAATGGCGGCTATCTCCTTAGGAAAACGTTTGGGACCCTTGGTTTCCTATTTATAATATTACTCGACTTGATGTGTTCTATCACCCCCTGGCGTATATACCATTTGTTTAGAAACACCCTGTATTTTAGAAATGTAATAGTGTGTCCAAAAGTTGGCATGAAGTTGGCTTCAAAACGGATGGATTAATCTCTTTGAATTTTTGCATATAGATAGATTATAGCCCGGAAATGAACATAGGCTATGTTTTATTTATTATATGGGTGATTCTCAAAATAGGGGACAGTTTCAAAAGTGAAATCTTAAAAAAATTACTGTAAGCAAAATTTCTGAAAAAAATAGGTGTTGTTAATAAAGTATTAGGTATACTTTACATGTAGTCAGCAGAGCTAAATATTTAAAAATTAACTTTAAAAAAATAATTAGTATTTTTTGAGCCATGCTAATGACAAAACAAATTGCATGGAATAAATATATTAAGAAATTTTTATTTTCTTCCTGTTTAAATATTTTTTTCTATGTTTATTAGCCTTTCTTTTCAGCAAATGGTTTCCATTTTTACATATATACATATAAGGAGAATAAAAACATTACAAAAGAGCAAACTTTGTTTACATGAGCAACATTCTGACACTAACAATGTAAGAAGCTGTATTAGTGATTTTCTGACAGATTTAATGCATATTTTAGGGATAATAAATGTAATACCTAAATTTATATGTAAAATTAAACTTTATAAAAGATACAATATAAGCAATGGTTACATTTATGCACATAAGAGTCTTTAGCATGGACAGAAAAAACATGCTAATGACACTGATATTTGTCCATGCTAATGACAAATTTTAATTTAAATAAGATTATGAGCCATAATATAATTACAATGCAATAGTCCTTTCTGGGGCTTTTTAAAACACAAAAGTCCTATGCAAATATGTAAAATAAAAATTTTAATTATAAAATAAACATGAAAATTATTATCCATTCTAATGACATACAATTGATGTACGCCCCTAATATTTAACTTCTATTCTTAAAATACAATACATGCTTCTATTTTCAGGCTGGGATAAAATGGCTACTTGTTGCCATGGAGAAACTTTATATTTTCAAACTATTGTCATATGTGAAAATGAAATTTTGATTAATAACCAGCTGTTATAGTATGACCTTGTTTTGAAAATAGAATATGGAGGACAAACTTCAATTCTTTTTTTATATGCTGTAATTTTATTTTTAAAAAGAAATTTATTGGGTAAATCCTCTCCTTGATTAATTTAAAGAAAGAATAACATTTGTTTTATTTTATAAACATGATATTAACTCTTGAAAAAGCTAGTATATACAAGGCACAGCTGCTGTGGACATCCATGCTAATGACATTTTGAACATTTATTCTCTTATTTTAAGGTGTTTTTAGTGAAAGTGAGTAATTCTTGAGTGCAAATAATGAATAATATTAAGACAAACATATCTAAATATAAAAACATGACAGAAAACCTCTCAATTTTTTTTGTATGCCGAAAGACATAAATTGTCCCCTATTTTGAGAATCAGCCATATTCAAATATTTTAAATAAAAATTTAAAATTTCATTTTTTTTATACAGAATCAGTAGGCATTTTTTAGATGAAATTTCATCAATTGGCTTTCCTGTTTACAAGCAAATCAAAATCTGGAATAATAATTTCTCAGCGGCAATAAATTTTCAATTGAACAATTTGCATGCGAAAAAAGTTTGAAAGAAAGTAAATATGACGTCATACTTGAAATAAAAGTAAAAGGTATATTTTTTATAATATATTTAACAAAGATATTTGTTTAGTTAATGAGAATTTTTGTGTCAAAAATGGCGACAAAAATTATAAGTAAAAAGAATGAAAAAGAATTATATTTAAAAAAAAAAAATATTTCACTAATTTTTAACACTCTCCAACAAAGTTGAAAAGTTATTATGCTTCGGTTTGTCTGTCCATCTGGCCGTTTTCTAACTTTCGTAAATATACTCGGATTGCCATGAAATTTTTGGACGTTATTAACGTTTACCTTAGCACGAATGTCTATTTAAAATAAAGTTTCTACCATGATTAATTTATTTACAGGGAAATTTTTCCTTACATTACGGGATTATGGGGAAAAATCGTTTCAATTGAATTTTAACTATTTTACACCCTGTGAAACATATTCAAATTTATATGCATCTACAAATTGCACTAACTTATGCATTTTGTACAGTAAGCAGTGAAAAGGGCACTTATTATTCATTTACAGGTTCACACAGAAGAACTCCATTGGATAATAATAATGGGAGGAATAGTTTGCGACTTAATTTAATTATGGTAAACGATTTCATGTATAATCAAATTGATATACATTACTGTGGCTTAATGTGAGTTATTTCATACATAATACGAAGTGTGTAACATTTACAGTGACACACAAAAGATTTCAAATAGTATATATTTTACCCGAAGAACTGTATATGATGGATGATGATTGTTACATGGATGAAATGCATTTTGAATTATGATATGTGCTTTTAAGTTTCACTAAATGTATGTGCATTAAATGGTGCGTATAAATGCTAATAGTTACAAAATTTAGATATACAAGGTTACACAAAAGTTCTCGGAAAGGTTACTGAATATGAGCGTAATTTACTTAAAGGTGGTTTTTAAATAAAATATGCATTTTTATTTTGAACTGCATCCAGTAAACTAAGAAATGTTTGTAGTATATAGATAAAATTATATACAAGTCACGCAAAGAACTGGATACATGGTTGTTTTCGGATGATAATTTCTGAAACTGTAATTTAGGTAGTAACAAAGGATATTTTTGTTTGAACTAAATTTTAGAAAAATACTTTCGTGTATTAAAGGTACTACGTAAACTACAGGGCTGAACAAAAGTATTCAAAAATACTTCTATCTATTAGTATATATAGCTTAAAAAAATTTCAACCAGTAAAAAAATCGGCAAATAGGGATCATCAGAAGTTGTTTACTATAAATCGCGATAAAAAGTTACACATGCTTTTAATCAACGAATTCTTTTGCTTTGTGTGAACGAAGTCAGGGGTAACAACTAGTTGAAAATAATTATGCAAGTGCTTCTTTATAGGAGCAATATTCACTGTCAGTATTGACAAAGTTGTGCTAAATATAAAGAATTGAATTAATTTTAGTCCACTTTTATTTTGCTAATACGAAGCCATTTTTAGCTTTTGGCGGTTGATAAAATTTTTACTTTCCTGTATCGTTACAAGAGAAAAATGTTGGTTTTGTAAAAATTTTCGATATCCGGTTTTTGAAGGACATACACATTTTAGAAGTCAGAGATTCCAAAAAACCTATTTTTACAGAATATCTGTCTATGAGTCTATGAGTCTGCACGAATATAGCTAAAATTTTGTATGCGTACTATATTAGGGGATAATGCTCGGTATTTAATAAAAATATAGTAGCATAGTCATTGATATATATTGATGCTGATTAATTTTTAGTGTAAATCCAATAATAGTTGGTGTTTATATGCTGTATTTTTTGCGATTTCCACACTAACTTTATCTCAAGAACTATTGCACAGATATTCATAAAACTTCAGATTCAGTAAGTGCTTGTCATGAGTTGATTACGTTTTCATTTTGTTGTGTTTTGCTTAAAACGTGGCGCTGCTATGCTACATTTTTCACGATTTCTCTAATAGCTCTATCTCTAGAACTAATGCACGGATTTTCAAAAAACTATAGATTTTTTTAATCCTTAAAATTATATTTTTTTAAGTTTTGATGTTAAACGCCCAATAAGTAAAGCTGCTATGCGGGATTTTCCATGATATTTTCAACAGTTCTATATCTATTATTATCAATAAAGAATTAATTTATGAAATTTCACATCTTTAGAATTCTCAAGATGGATACAGATAGTCATTTAATTTTGGCACTGTGATATTTTGAAGAATTTTAAAGTATTAACTTGTATGAGGTAAAAAAAATGTTTTCGAAATACCATATATGACTAGTTTAAAGTTCGCCTTTATTTGAATTTATATTATATTAGATTTTATTTCTAAATTCTTGCAGGATAAAGAACAGTTGCGTACTATTTTCTGAAAGCAGATTTAATTTGGAATGGTTATAATTATTTTCGAGCTTTCATATGTACATGTGAATTTTTGAAACCTTTTCTTGTCGTAATCTGGAAGTTTTGTTTTATAATAATTTAATTAATATAAATAATACAGAAAAATCAAAAATCCCCTAAGAATGGCTATGGAAACCGTTATATATATTTCAAAAATACTAATTTTAAACATGTGAGAATGAAGTTTAAAAATTAATATTACGAAAGACTTGACATTTTTGGCAACGTCTTGACATTTATATTATAAATGCTTGAAAAGAAATTCTCAACTGTGAAAACGCATATACTACAGAGGCTCGGGCAGAAGCGAGCCCCAGTCATAATATATCTGATTACGGCAGTTACAGCAACAATGATCTTTTCTGTTCTTTACTTTTTAAAAAAAAGAATATACAGATAAATTAACCCTCATAAATTTAGAGTATTTTTGCGTGTAAGTCATCTGAGTCAGAACCAACTTATATAATTCAGTTTGTTTCATTTGCAGATCTTATAGATTGAAGAAGCACGCAAGAGTCAACACCTGATCTAAAATTTGTGAGGTAAATTCTGCTATTTTAATATTATATATTTTTTTAAGAATTACTTTATTTGTTACACAAATTTGTAGTGCATTTATTCTTTCGAACTGTTGTGGAAGATTTTGGACGCGTTCGCAAGGCATTTTGTAGTTAAAATTATACTGCACTATAAGTATACAGAGCTAATAATGCACCCCTCGCATCTTTATTCCGAATTATTGCATCGAATATCTCTTTTTAGTATTGGTATTTCATTAGAAAAGCATTTTTTTAATACATGTGAGAATCGTTGTTGAAAACCGAAAATAATTAAGTGAAATTTGTATGTCCTAAGTGCTGCAAATTTTTTATGTCAAAAGAACAAAATGTTAAATTACTATTCCAGCATTATGATATCGCAGTGAATAATATGTAAGAGTAATTTGTAATTTTTTATGACTGTAGAATTTGTATCATTACAAATAGGCATCTTGCATGCATTTTTTACAGCTTATTTTATACACTGTAAAAATAAAAATAAATCTGTAACGTTATAAAAAGTTTTCTATGAAGCTGGGATTCCTAGAACATTTTTTTAGAAAGGCATCAGGAAAATTCTTAAAACAGATACACAGATTTGTACGTTAACTCAAAAAATCAGTAACGTTACTAACAATTTTCTAGGAGAATGGGATGCCTAGAATTTCCTATGTAACTGCATTCAGGATAACAGATAACATATTAGTAAGATTACTATTATTTTAATATATTTCTTTGTAATACTACCGATTTTTGTAGCTTTACAATAACTAATTTTGGAAATAAACGCCTTTTTTGTACAATGTAGTGATGAAATTTTAGTAAATTTGCTGTTTCTAGCAACTTTACATGTGTAGAACTACACATGATTTTTACACTGTAGTTTGAATGTCGTAATTACCTACCAACAAATCATTATAAAATATTTTGCATGTGCTTCATTTATAGGACAAAATACCAGTCATTATCAAATAATTATAGTAATTAATGTATGAATTGTAATTATTTTAAATAAAAAATAACTAAAATAAATCTAAGATGTACGTATGAAAGGTTACGCCTTCCCATTTAACACATCTTGATTTATATTCGCATACCATGCACTTCCTCACACTTAAAAAATAAAACAATAAATTTGCCTATGTGTTTCCTAATATCTTTATATAAATTAATGAACGAAAGACATGGGCAAACAATTCCGGGTCTATATGTCAGACGACATAGTAGAGAAAAGTTTATCATTACCTTCTCAATGTTATTTGATTTCGATATTTTCGATACTTTTTTATATTGCTGATTACGAGCTGTTAAAATTTCCCTTGCTAAAAGCGTCTTGCGAGTCATTTGGTTTGATGAGGAAATATAGAAAGTTTTATTGTGATTTATCTTCAGATTCTGTTACTAAAAATATTCCAAACTTTAAGGGCTAAAAAGGTTTATACACTTTTTACTGAACAAATGCAAATTGAATAATTTACCCAAATAATTTATTTTAATTAAGTTATCTGTCGTTAATAACTAATTTGATAATTAAGAATCATGTTCTGTAAGGGGTTCGTCCTAAAGATATTTGGTAGTAATTGAGTCTTTACGTTTATTGTACTGCAAATCTTTTGAAATCTTACAAAAATAATTTCCTTATCAAAAACGCTAACGATATGTAATGCATTTTTTCTTTTGAATTTGGAATGTATTTCTAATGGATTAAAGACAAATCACGTAATGTTTAAAAAAGCACAAAGCCAATTTTACATTGTAAGATTTAGCCCTTATTTTTTAACTTGTCTCACATTAATGTGAGTTGTCATATTTTGCACTACATATAAAATTTAATTAAACTTTGTCTTATGTATGTAATATTATTTTGAATTTAAATAAAAGTATTATAATCAATAAATTATTTATTTATTCTATCTATATTAAAGTCATACGATTTAAAATTGTTCTACATTAAATGTAAAAGACATAAGTATCTAACGTTGTAAATTTAATAAACTATCTTGTTGAATAAATGAAAAAAAATCTTTATAGAATGATATAAAGTTTACAGTACATTAATTTTTTTCAGCAAGCGTAAATTATAAAAATAAACTACTTTGAAACACTTTTGCAATTTATTAACAGAACATAAATTTTTAATATTTAGTCAAATTACCCATTTCAGAAATTTATTGTTTTCAGCATAAAATTCTTCGTATAAGAATAAAATACAATGTAAACTTATCTTCTTTAGATTTCTTAACTTATTTCTTAAATTTACAAACACATAATAAAATATATTTTCATGCAATATACTACAAGAATCTATATTTTATGATACGGGAAATGCATAACTGTTTCATAATGTATAGATTTTCAAAACATTTAACAATTTTGATGTGAAATTTATCTAAAGTGAAATCACAAAACTAGATTCTTAATTTATACTTTATCTATTGCTCTTCTAAATAATGCACATAAAATAAAGAGAAAAATTGTATTTTTCTTAAAGAGCAAAATATATAATACATTAAAGTAAAAGTTAAATAAAATTTAATTTATGATTATATACAAAATTCATAACGGCATAGTTGCTATAGATAATCGATGTTTTTAGGTGCGTTCGTAATTATGTAAATATGCAATATCTATTGTTTTCGTTCAGTCCATCGATCTGTTTCTCTGTCCGAGTGTCTATCTGTCCATCAGTACGCATATAAACAACGCAAAAACTATCCAACCAAATCGTTTGAAATTTAAAATATATAATTATTGCATTATTTTGTCGGGTCATATCAAAATTGATCGAAATCAGATGCATAGTTAAACTGAAAGAGTCAAGCAAAAGTATTCCGTTATATTACGATCAATGGAAAGAAAAAGTTCCAAAAGCATATTAATGACATTGCACTCTTTTGAACATCATGAAATTGGTATGTATCGATAAAATATAAGTTATAATACACATTCTGCTCAATCTGGGTGGTAAAGAATATTTCTTATTCATTTACAAGGCAGCATGAAAGGATTCCATTGCATAATGGTATAGGGAGATTATTGCTTGGGGCGCGTTTTATTTCTACTAAACTATTTAAAATTTTGTGAAATTGATACATGTTGCTGAAGGATTACTGCGAGTTACTTCTTGTAAAATGGAAAGCAGATAGTATTTACAGGAACACACAAAAGTTTACGTCTGCTATACTGTATTCGAAATACTGTCTACTAATACCCAAAGATCTGAATATATTTTTTTAAACTATAGTACGGACACACCTCAATTGCTACGATTGACGTGCAATTTACAACTTATTTATTATAATGTAGCTCTATAGTAATCATATGTGCTACATTTGCACTGAATAAAATGCTTCATTTTTAAAAATAAGTGTAAATTTCTTGCACATTAAAAATATTTGTAATAAAATTTTATAATTTTTATATTAGAAGTAAAAAACTACCTTACAATACAGTTTGATTGAAAGTTACAGTTAAAAAATTCTGTTTTTCAAATTACATGATTTTGATGCAATTATAGCATAGTGTTTTATAGAAGCATTCTGATACGTTGTTAAACAAAAATTTAATTTATTTGGTCTAGATGAATTGGAGTAGAAAGTTGAATATCTATTGAATATGAGAATCTTTCATCAATGTATGCACCACATGTGCATAGCATAATTTTTTTATAATAATCCTATAATTAAAAATGACAAATTGCGTAGTGTATAGCTGCAAAGATTTTTTTATCTTTGGTAATAACATGTGTCAAAGAATTTCGCCTTTCTTAGGCATTGTAAATGTGTGGGAATAAAAATGGCTTTATATTTTTGTGCATACAAAATGTTTCAATTTTAAAGACAAAAGGCATGATTTGTACTAAATACGATGTTATTCTCGTCCTGTAAAATACATACTATATAAGTCAGCAGAAAAACATTGTAAAACGTCTACCTATATTACGCGTATGACATTTGCAATTGAATAGGTATACAAATTCAGCGTAAAGTAGTTTCTTATTTTAACAATCTGTGCATAACGAAGGAAAGCTGACACTTTTTCCTGATAAACGGTAACTTCCGTATTTTTTATGGTTTATGGGCAAACCGATTTATTTAAAGGCAACGTCCGTTAATCTAGGAGCAAAGCCCAATTTTTTAGTGTTATTGCCTGGAATCTCTGCTGCAGTAAAGTTACTGCAGCAATTTTTCACAGTGTGTAAATCCGAAGCACATATAGTCATCGTTCATTCCGTCCGCCCGTCTGTCGCATAAAAAAGAGCAAAAGCTACTCAACCAAATCTTTTGAAATTTAAAATACGTAATTGTTGCATACCTTTGTCGAGTCAATTAAAATTTTAAGAAATCGGATGTATAGTTAATTATATGGACAATCAAAATTATTCCGTTATTTTAAGGTCAATGGGAATGAATAGTTTCAACTGTATTTTAATGATTTTACATTCTTTTGAACATAATAAAATTGATATGCATCTACGAAGTATGTATTAAAATATACATTCTGTACAATGTGTGATTCAAAGAGTATTTTTTAATAATTTTCAAGACCACACAAAAGTGTACTGTTGCATAGTGGAATAGGGGAAACATTGTTCGGGGAACATATTAATTATGTTGAATTCTTTCACTTTTTAAGGAATTGATATATGCTGTTGAGGTTTTGTACAAGCTACATTCTCTTTAAGAGAAAGCAAATGGTATTTACAGAGAAGATTTTGGCTACTATTTTGTATCGGAAGCACTGCATACTATTACTTCAATATCTAAATATTTTCAAAACATAGTAATAGTCCAAATGCACATTATTTGCTACTCTTGAAGTGCAATATCCAACTGGTTTCTTCCTTTATTCGTTTGCGCCATTATTATTACACATACTATGTCCCAAGTGGTTCAATTATATACACTATATTGCCATTGATTATGGGACACTTGCGAGTTTAGACATTTTGTTAAATACCTAGAAAAATACATGAGGAATCATCTCGAAACTCTTAGTGTATAAATATAATAGTATAAGTCATACATCTCCGTGAAGATTTTTTCCCGAAACTCCAAAGGGGGCCGTCAACAAATTAAAAAAGAATGAATATCTTTTGAATAACCCTGTCAAAACTAATGTAGCAAAAGAGCTCAAACTCTAGCTTGTAATTGAATCCCTTATTGTAATAAGCCTTGTTCATTTTTATGCAAATAGCATGCATACTCGCAGAGTAATTAAGGTTTTTATTGAAATGATCCCAAATTTTTCCAAGTTTTTTCCTTATAATTTTCAGAGTTCTTAATATAAAATATTATTTTTTTCAGAAAATATGACAAACAACATTGCACACAGTACCCTGTAATCAGAATTAAAAAATAATGAAAATTGTATAAAAAATGAGTTGGTTTACTAAATAATATTTTACTGCGCATGCGTCAACGATATCAAAATTTCATTTGCATATTATGTTAGCTAAATGTATAGAGCAACTTTTGTGAAATTCACAAAATCATAACTTGAAAATTCTGACAATAATCGTCAATTGAATAAGTCGAAAATCCGTTATTCTCAAAATGAAGCAAAAACAAGAGAGGTTGTATTCATTGATTAGTGTCAATATAGAATACACAATATGGGATGTACTACTGCATTTTGATAAAATCCCTCATTTTTTTGCTTCATTTTGGAAACAACGGATTTTGTCCTTTTTCTATAGACGATTACTTTCAGAATTTTCAAGCTATGATTTTGAGACTTTTACAAAAGTTGCTCTATACATTTAGCTAACATAATATGCAAATGAAATTTTGATATCTTTGACGCATGCGCAGTAAAAAATTATATAGTAAACCTACTCATTTTTCATACAATTTTTATTATTATTTAATTCTGAATACAGGGTACTGTGTGCAATGTTGTTTGTCATATTTTCTGAAAAAAATATTATTTTATATTAAGAACTCTGAAAATTATAATGGAAAAACGTGGAAAAATTTGGGACCATTTTTATAAAAACCTTAATTACTCTGCGAGTGTGCATGCTATTTGCATAAAAATGAACACAGTGTATTACAATAAGGCATTCAATCATAATCTAGAGTTTGAGCGCTTTTGCTACATTAGTTTTGACAGGGTTATTCAAAAGATATTTATTTTTTTTAATTTGTTGACGGTCCCCTATGGCGTTTCGGTAAAAAATCTTCACTTAGATGTATGACGTATACTATTATATTTATACACTAAGAGTTTCGAGATGATTCCTCATGTATTTTTCTAGATATTTAGTAAAATGTCTAAAATCGCAAGTGTTCCATAATCAATGGCAATATAGTGTATACACTACATGTCCAGTGATGACAAGTCACTTGAGATTCTAGACGTTTTGGTTAAATAATTAGAAAAATATAAGAGGAATTATTCTGAAACTCCTGGTGTGTAAACAAAAGAGCATGGGTCATATATTTCCATGAAGATTTGTTTTCCGACATTCGATAGGGATGAAGAAATTGAAAATGAATGAATATGTTTTGGATAATTCTATAAAAACTACTGTATCAAAAACTGTAGACTATGATTAAAATGTCTATTGTAATAAAATGTGTTAATTTTTTATAATGATATTATGTATATTAAAGCAAACTTAAGGTATTTATGAAAACAGTTACAAATTTCACCAAGTTTTTGCCTATAATTTTCAGAATTTTTAATATAAAACAATGTTTTTTTCAGAAACTAAGACAAAAATATTGTACACAATATATTTCATTCAGTATTTAAAAAATAACAGAAATTAGATAAAAATCAACAGATTTGCAATATAATGTTTCACTGGGCATGCGCGAATGGAGTAAAAATGCAATGTGCTTGATGTATTAGCTATATGCATTGAGTAAGTTTTGTGAAAATCATAAAATTATACTTTGGAAATTCTAAAAGGGATCGTTAATAGTATAAGCTTGAAATCTATTATTCTCCCAAGCAAGAAAAAAATGGCTGTATCCAAACATACGAGGGGTTGCTGATAAGTCCCTGGCTTTGTCTAGGCAAAAGAAAGCTAGAGTTAAGAAATAATAAGGTTGTTCAATATAATATCCCATAAGCTTGGTGGTTTTGTTGCATTGTTGTTGCAGCTTTTCTAGTCCTATTGAATAAAAGCCCTTTGATTGGAACTGAAACCAACTCTTAGAATCCCTTTTGACATCTTCAAAATCCTTAAAATGGTAGCCCTTAAGGTTTTTATTCAAGTTTTGAAAAAGATAATAATCAGAAGGAACTAGGTCTGGTGAATAGAATGTCTGACCAGTTGAAATCTCAAGGTTCTCAATTTGGAAGCTACTAAGTTGGACATGTGTGTTGGAAAATTATCATGCAATATAAAATTCCTTTTGTTAACTTCCCTTGACTTTTATTCATGATTATCTCCTTCAGCTTTTCCAGCAGTTTAACATAATATTCTTTGGTACTATTACACTCTTGGGGTAGATAGTCCACTGATAGAATGCCATCTTTATCCCTGAAAACTGACGCTTTGACCCTTTTTGGCCAATATTGTGTGACGAAATTTCTTCAGCCGCAGGGATCCGCTGTGGCGTCATTATTTTGGCTGTTCCTTTGTTTCTGGATCGTAGAGGTAAAGCCAGGTTTCATCATTAGGCACTAATCTTGCGAAAAAGTCTTGTTCAGTTTCAAAAATGGCCAAAACAGCAACTCGTTCTTTCCTCTGATCACTGTTCAAAGATTTTCGCACCCACTTAGATGAAAACTTGCGCATGTCCAGGATCGTAATAATAATATACCATTCTAGGATCAATTTCTGGTCTGATAAAACAATAAAGCTAAAACTGATAAAAGTAATTTTTCAGGCAATATTTTCGTAGTATTTATTTGCCCCACCAGTGGCCGAGAGGTTCTGACCTCTCAACTGGTAGACGGCAGGTGCTGGGTTCGAACCCAATCGCGGCTGTCGGCCTAACCGTTCGGAGTTTTCGTGGTTTTCTTCGAACCTTGCGTAAATACGGGTTAGGTTCCCTTATAAAGACCCCCACGAGGGGCACTCCCCCCCCTGGTCCTATATCCCTAGTGTAGATAATCGGACTACAAAAATAAACCAAACCAAAC
This sequence comes from Maratus speculifer, assembly GCA_964019185.1. Taxonomy (NCBI): domain Eukaryota; kingdom Metazoa; phylum Arthropoda; class Arachnida; order Araneae; family Salticidae; genus Maratus; species Maratus speculifer. Next base: position 172,640,310 of record OZ025297.1, on the reverse strand, counting down.
CAAACCGTAGTATTTATTTTCTGTAAAAGGCAAGTCATTAAAAAAATCAAGATTATTTATTCAGGACATTAAAATTCCTCGATTTTTAAAACCATACAAAATCTGTTCGATATGTGTCTTGCCTTAATTTATCCCGCACACAGTAGTGATTCCTATGCGACCGACGATTTTGGTCACTTTCGCAGGAGACAGATAAATTTCCATGCTTAAATTTTTCCCTGCTTCCAGCAGGCCTGTCATTGCCGGAAGGTGACCAAGTGAGCTAATGCCATACGAATTCGTCGGATTTTGATTTCAATTAAATTGATTGAATGAGTTCAGGCAACGTACTGCATCAATTTTTATCTAAGACTGGTAATTCTCAAAGCGAAACAATTCGTATGATTCACCAGTCCTCCAGTTCATTCTTCACACTTAACACTTTCGTGGTGAAACATGGTATTCTAGTCGTTGTCCAATCTCCCTATTATCTAGACACGGCTCATTGCGACTCTTATTTGTTTTTCAAAATTCAAACCGCTATTGAAAGGATCGCGTTATGTGAGTAGCGATGAGATACGCAAAAAACGACGGTGAAGTTAAGCATTATTTCAGACGAAGCCTACCAGAAGTGTTTTCCGTAGTAAAAGGAGTGGTGGTCTAAGAGGACTTAAGTGTAGCAAGGGGCCTACTTTGAATGTATTAGGACCCCAATCCCGTCGTGTGACTTTGGTATGGTTTTTTTTCGTTCAAACGTTTTTTTTCGTTTCAGACATGTCACATGTTCATTTATTCGTATATTTGGAGATTTTTTTAATATAAAATTTTAAATACTATACATCCTTTTATTTGTTATGATAGAGAAAGGTGTGTCCTTGCATATTTAAATATTAAATAAATAAAATAATCTAAAATAAATATACCACTTTAAAAATAAAAATGCTTTTCCATTGATAATAAAGGTATTTTCCGTAACAAACGGAATTATCATTAAAATATGCGTAAATACCATTTTTCTCACGTAGGTGCTTAGAAAAAACATTTTGGGATTGGGTTTGTATATTTTCCTCTACATTAATAATTTCAGCAGGTGAGAAACAGAACATTTAAATACTTTCAAACACGTTTAGTGTTTTATAAGAGAATGCGTAATTTAAATATTTACTCAGTTTACCCATTTTAGAATGTTTCTGTTTCCAGAACATTTGCTTCCACGCAGATTATCATAAAAAGTTAAATTTTTGATAAAAGGATAATATTCTTGTTTTATAGTGTGTATATTTTCACTAAATTAAACAATTTTACTGTAAATATTCGAATAAGTGAAATAAGATATAGTTACAGGATTTTTAATTTATTTTTTATTCATAATTTTTCTTGATGTTTTATTTGATTAAATTTTGTTAAAAGATAAATTGTTATTTTTCTAATAATGTAAAAAAATATTTAATCAATTATCAATGTTTTCTAAATGTAATTTTTGATGTATTTTGAAATTTGAACGTAAAATAAAATGTTTTTGTGTATCATGTAAATGTGAACATATGTTAAATGTGACATATACGTAAATGTGAACATCGTTTAAATGTTCATGTGAACACATGAACATTTAAACGAAAACATAATTAAAAATTGTCTTAATCCTTAACTGAAATTTTGCAGTTTCACATATAGCTACTTTTTTCAATTTTCGCAGTTTAATTTCTAATTTCAGATACTAAATATAGATACTTGTAAAAGTTTGTATCATTTAGAGTCGTAGCACGATTAGTTCAAACTTTTAAATAGGGTCTTGTGCGCAAAGTTTAGTATCTAAACAAATTCCCATAGATTAAGGAACTCTTTATTCACCCTTTGATCAAGCAGTTTCAGAGACTGCCTGTTAGTAGTTATGCCACAATTTTTATCACGGCAGTTAAGGGTATGGAATGTAGGATGGGAGGGTGAGGGAGGCTCACATTAAAGAAAATCCTTAGTTCTGTTTACATTAGTTTAAATATTTTAAATTCACGTAGTAGACATGATCAAATTGACGCCAGCGCAAGTCATGGTGCTATGTGATACCTGTGATTAAAATGACACTACACAGTCATGTTATATTGTGGCTAAAATGTAAATTTCTTTCACGACATAACAAAATACAAAAGCCACTTTAAAACATGTTATCCATTGTAAATAAATCTTTCTGGCTAATGTTTGATTTTTCTTCTTTTTACGTCACTAAAAATCACGTACATCAAGACAAAAATGTATATTAAAATATATTCATCAGCATTAAATGAAAACCTAAGTACAATAAAAATCTAAAATTCCTTAAGCTTATCATTCTCAAAACAAAATTTGACTTCATACAGAGACATTGCAAATCATACATAGTGATATAGTCCTTTTTTATGTTTAGTCATTTATTTAAATTATATTTCTTGTACAATTGACAATTTTTCTGATCCTTCCTCCTCCTCTACCCTTCTTAATTCAAATTACAAAAGTTCACATTCTGTGGAATACAAATTTTTTGAATTCGTTCATTATGTAATATAGAATTTAATTAACGAAATCACAGATTTTGAATTCTTTTCCTAATTCTTTTTAGGTAGATTTCGTATGAAATATTTGGTAGATTTCGTATGAAATATTTGGTAGATTTCGTATGAAATACTACCTATTGCATTCTCTCCATGTTGAAATTTCTGAAAACTTTTTGCAGGTCTACACCGATCGTGACTCCTAGACCCCAAAACTACCATCAGTAAAAAAAGTTTATCTATTTATCTATCTATCTATCTATGTATCTATCTATCGGTGTATATCACTTTCTTCTACATACGATAACTTCCGCAATTATGCTCAGATCTTCTTCAAACTTTTACATAAAATCAAGGGCCATAAAATCTCGGCCGAGTTCGTTAATGAGCAAAATCGGACCAAGGGGGTGGAAATAGGGAGGGTTTTGTGAACACAGAAAAAAACGCGATAACTTCTTAGTTCAAGTAAATATCGAATCAGTTTAAAGTTTATATTATTTCTAAAAAATGAGCTAAAAGTTTATGCGTGACAGATTTTTGATAAAGTTAAAAATGGGCTCAAGGGGTGAAAAAAACAGGGTTTTTGGGAGAAAAAAAATTCATAACTCCGTCAATTCTCAAGATATCAAATCCAACTAAATTTTTTATAAATGTACTTAATATTATCTAAAACATTGGTATTTACAAGTGTTTGATAGGACCAATTTTTACCGATGAAAAAAATTAAAACCGAAAAGATAAAAGGGGGAGGAAAAAGAAAAAAGTCCACAACATACACAATTCTTAAGCAATCAAATCTAATTAAATTTATTTTACATCTTATCAATAATATCTACAACTTTTATACTAACAAGTTTTTCATAGGACCAATTCTTATATCAAAAATAAATTAAACAAAAATAGGAGTTGGGAAAAAAAACACAACTCAAAACTGCTTATATTCTGACTCATTTTTAAATTCATTTTTGATTTTAAACGCATCCAAATGGCAGATCCTCTTATTTAGGAACTATATAATGTGACGCATTGGCCAGTGTTTTGATAAAGGCAGAATATATTTTTAAAAAGGCTGCCAAAAAGGTTATTTTGAACAGAATTTCCCAAAGTAATAGTGATTGAAAAATTGAGGAAGTATAACAAATTGCATTTTTTCTGAGCCATTTTTAAATCCATTTTTGTTTTCAAACGCATCCAATTTACAGGTCCTCATATTTGGGAAATATAAAGTGAGACGGATTGGTCAGTTTTTTGATAAAGGCAGATTATATATTTAAAAAAAGGCTGCCAAAATGGGCACTTCGCACGAAATTTCCCAAAACGATCATGATTAAAGAATTGAGGATGTATTCAAATAACAAATTGGTTATTTTATGACTCATTCTTAAATTCAATTTTCCTCTCAAATGCATTCAATTGACAATTATTTGTTAATTAGGAGCTGTGTAATGGGCCGTATTGGTCAGTTTTTTGATAAAGGATAAATATATATTTAAAAAAAGCTGTCAAATTGGGCACTTCGCAGAAAATTTCCCAAAGCGATCTTGATTAAAGAATTGTGGATGTATTCAAATAACAAAAAATCCCTGTCGGCTGGGCCGATAGGCGGAGGTAGATTTCAAAAAGTGCTCATTTCAACAAAAAAAAAAAAAAAAAAAAAAAAAAAAAAAAAAAAAAAAAAAATATGATTAGAGATAAACCCAGCTTAATAACTTCATTTGGCCGTTTATGAAAATTTTTTTATTTCATTCTTTTGCAAAAACTGGTTTTATCAGAATCATCTTAAGAAAAATTCAGCTCAAATGCTCATTTTGACAACATATTTTGAAATAAATTCTGAATTTATTAAAAAATCGACCAAAACAGTACATTATATGGTTCCTTAATAACAAAAAACTGTCAGTTGAATGCATTTGAGAAAAAAATTGAATTTAAAAATGAGTCATAAAATAACCGATTTGTTGTTTGAATACATCCTTAATTCTTTAATCATGATTGCTTCGGAAAATTTTGTGCGAAATACTCACTTTGACAGCATTTTAAAAAATATATTCTATCTTTATCAAAAAACTTGCCAATGCGTCACAGTATATAGTTCCTAAATAAGAAGATCTGTAAATTGGATGCGTTTGAGAGCGATAATGGATTTTAAAACGAGTCATAAAAAACGCAATTTGCTATGTGAATACTTGCTTCAATTTTCAAATCACGATGACTTCGGGAAATTCTGTTCAAAATACCCTTTTTGGTAGCCTTTTTTGAAATATATTCCGTCTTTATCAAAAATCTGACCAATGCATCCCATTATATAGTTCCTAAATAAGAGGATCTGTAAATTGGATGCGTTTGAGAACAAAAATGGATTTTAAAACGAGTCAGAAAAAAACGCAATTTCTTATTTGAATACTTCCTTAAATTTTCAGTCCCGATGACTTTGGGAAATTCCGTTCAAAATACCCTTTTTGGTAGCCTTTTTTGAAATATAATCTATCTTTATAAGAAAAGTGACCAATGCGTCACTTTATACAGTTTCTAAATAAGAGGATCTACCATTTGGATGCGTTTAAAATCAAAAATGAATTTAAAAATATAGTCAGAATATAAGATGTTTGGATTTGAGATTTTTTCTCCAACTCCTATTTTTGTTTAATTCCTTTTTGCTATACGAATTGGTTCCATGAAAAACTTGTCAATATAAAAGTTGTACATATTTTTAAGAATGTGTAAAATAAATTTAATCAGATTTGATAGCTTAAAAATTGACGGAGTTATGGATTTTTTTCTTTTTTCACCGCCCTTTTTCTTTTCGTTTTTAATTTTATTTATCGGTAAAAGTTGGTCCTATCAAAAACTTGTAAATACAAAAGTTTTAGATAATTTTAAGAACATTTACAAAAAATTTAATTAGACTTGATATCTTGAAAATAGACGAAGTTATGAATTTTTTTCTCTCAAAAACCCTGTTTTTTTCGCCCCTTGAGCCCACTTCTAAATTTATAAAAAATCTGTCATGCATAAACTTTTGGCCCATTTTTAAGAAGTAATATAAACTTTAAACCGATTCGATATCTACTTTAATTAAGAAGTTATGGCGTTTTTTTCGGTTTTCACAAAAACGCCCCCTATTCCGACCCCCTTGGTCCGATTTTGCCCATTAACGAACTTAGCCGAGATTTTATCCCCTTTGATTTTATGTACTAGTTTGGTGGAGATTGGTGAAGAATTATAGAAGTTATAGTGTCCATAAAAAAGTGAGATATATATATAGATAGATAGATAGATAGATAAACTGGTGCGATTACAATAGGTAGTATTTCATACGAAGTCTTCCTAATTGGTTATTTAATGACTCATTTTTAAATTCAATTTTGCTCTAAAACGCATTCAATTGATACTTTTTTTGTTATTTAGGAATTATATAATGTGCGTATTGGTCGATTTTTTAATAAAGTCAAAATATATATTCAAAATATGTTTTCAAAATGGGTATTTGAGCCGAATTTCGTTGAGAGGACTTTGATAAAATCAGTTTTTACAGAAAAATACAATTACAGATTTTTCAAAAGCAGCCAAATAAAGTAGTTAAACTGGGTTTATCGTTAATAATATTTTATTTTTTGTTGTTGAAATGAAAACTCTTCGAAATCTACCTCCGCCTATTGGCCAAGCCGACAGGGATTTTTAGAATTTGTACATCGAATATAAAAATGCTAGATTTTGCCGTTCTAGGATTATATTAAACCCTAAATTCGTTTAGCGTCTCACAGACCGCTGCTTTTTACCAATTATCACAATTTAAGTTGTAATTTCGGTTTAAGTACAGACATAGGTGCAATTTTGTTTTGTTTGAGGCCTAATACTATCGTTACAGACTTAAGAATAAGTGAAAATTAATTTATAACAGCATTGCGGAAAATATTTACTACAAAGCGATACAATGTGCGTTAATCGAGTCTTTTATTCCTCTTTCCGATGAAACAGTGTAACAGACAGCTCACTGTAGTTATGTCATAAGGATTAAACAATTTAGAATTTCTTTGTTAGAATTGTGCGATTACTTTAAATTGTGTATATTGGTGTATTATAGAAATGTATTTAATTTATGTTTAGAATGGATACATCAAACATGTTCAATGCATAATGTGCATTAGAATACTTCCATGGAATAATGAAAGAGTTGAAAAATGAAAGTGAGAATTCTCAATTTCTTTAATAGTTTTTTTTTTTTTTTTTTTTTTTTTTTTTTCAAAAAATGTTTCCAAATTTGATGTAAACAGGATATTAATACAAGCGTATTTTTTATTATAAAAGTTATTAATTCATGTTAATTATTCTTTTACTGATGGGGAAGCTATCCTGTTAAGGTGTAGTGTCTAAACCTGAATTGCCTATTGGCCATAAACAATGACTTTTTTTATACGAATTTTATTTATCTGTAATTTGTATACTAATAACATTTTTCATGAAGTTTTACAAAAAAGTTTATTTTATAGGTTAAATCTGCACTACAAAAAACATTACTATAAGAAGAAAAAAAATAGGAGGATTAAAAGAGGGATATTTTTCATCATATAATCTACATGTTATTTATCTATTTATTTACTTTGTGATGATGAGAAGAGAGATTAAGTATGAACATGTTGACAGTTGTAATGAATGATGTAGAAAGATGTGTAAAATTAGTCGAAAAAAAGCTTTGTAAAAAAAGCTTCGAAAGTTTGTGGACAATAGCAGAGGAATGGTTGCATTAGATTAATTTTGGTCTCTAGAAAGAATAATGGCTTTATTTGAACACAAGTCACATTTTAACCTCCTCAGTCCTTATGTCGCCTGCAGGAGACAATAAAGAATACCTTTTAACACTTTATTTACCGATGTTACTTATAAGCACCATTGAAATAACTTATTATAAAATTATTTTAATACGTCAGTTAGTTTTAATACTGTTTAGAATGAGTTACAGATACATTACTTTATCTTGTTCCAAAAGCATTATTGGTTACACAAAACAAAAAATTTTTTTAAAGGATGATTTCTTTTGCCTTAGCATCTTTTAAGCTTTCTTGGCACTGAGGGAGGGGAATGGGGATTTTTCAATGCGAAAATATTTCTATATTTATATTGTAAGAGCATCATATATGTACATTTTATAATTCTACAAAATTCCAAGGAAATAATTAAAAATAAATATCTGAGGGGTGTTATAAAAATTGCACAAAATCCCTGTAAATTAAAAATTAATCCTTCTAAATCCTCCAATCCTACTAAAATCCGTCAAATATTTATTAAATGATTATGTAAATCTTTTAATTTAGTTTAAACAATTTGCGTAAAATGGTTTAAAATGTAAAATCTTCATGAATTCATAATGCGGTAGATAAAGGGTTAAATAAATTAAAGGCTTCTAGAAGTGTTAAAACTATATCTAGACCTCTTAAATAAATGTGTACATGTCATAAGCATGATTCTGTTCACTGATACATCTTTTGAAATGTTTTATAGTAATTTTAAATTGGTTTTTATCGTCCTACGCAAATTTTGTCTCAGGAAGAATTATGAAATTCATTTCAAATAAATACTTTTTTCATTTGAACTTTACTTGGCATAATTCCACAAAACATATTTTTATTTCAGTTAATAAAATAATTCTTTATATATCATTTTCCTAATTGGTTGTGCATCAAAGAACTTCTATCTCTTGTGGGCATGAAGTAAAACAGCAGAGTATAAAGCATTGTAAACAAAAAAAGAGCGAGTACTTTTCTATATTTTCCTGTATATCACAAATTCTTACACATTTATAACATTTTAATAGGAAGAAAGTAAACTTATTTAATTCTAGAAATATTATGAAAGTACACAAAGTCAAAAAATTTAAAATTTGTATTTATTTGTTATTTTTATTTATTTATTTATTTTTTTTTTTTTTTGTTTGCGGCGATGAAAGATATGTTTTCTCCGTAATGAACTTTTACCGATGTATTTCTGATATTTTCATGTAGCTGTGGCGTTCTTTAAGTTTTTGTAGATAAAATTCTGTTTTAACAATTACACGTTAATAATGAAATAACGTTATACAATTGAGTAATGTTTAATTTATAGCTTAAAGTAAAACTTCAGTTTTGTAAAGCTCATATAGACTCGGACTATCTAAGAATTATATGAAGGCTGGATGTTGAAAATTCCTTAATAATCGAATTAGTGAGTAAAACTGCTTACTCGCCTTGTAACCTACCAAATTGCCAAAGTGACTCTATCACACCCATACTCAATTAGCTTAAATAAAATAGTTTTTAACGTTAAGTTTGAATATGATAGATTTTCTCAGTAGCGGCCTTGCCGGATCCGTTGCAAAATATTCCATTTTTCTCAAATTACTTATTATAATTAACACCCTTCTTCTTCTTCTTCTTCTTTTTTGTAAAAGATAAGACGTTTTTTCGTTAAAAGGGGGGAAATCCTGTGACTTTTCGTTACTGACCATAAATATTTCTTTATCTTATTTTACTTAATTTTGCAAATGTTTCAAAAATAAGTAATTAAATTTTGTAAAGTAAAATTTTTGAAATTTTAAGCTCCCAGAAAATTGTTTTTATATGCTATCATATCATCTAAAAGGACACTTTTGGGAAGAGATATAATTAAAAAAACATACAAAAAAATGCAAAAAAAAGAAAAAAGTTACATTTCTTTCCCAATTTCAGATGAATTGACAATGTATACATTTTATTACAAATGGAATGTTTAAGGACAAAAATGATAATTCATTTTCTGAATAACGTTTCTCATTATAAAAGTTCATAATAAATGCTTCTCTCATACACATTTCATGTTTTCAATGTACTTTTCTTAAATATTTATATGTTGATTATTAAACTCTTAATAAAATAAATAAATAAATGGAACTAAATACAACTTTAAGTAAGTGAAATTAAAAGGAAAAAAGTCTGCATTTCAGATGAATTAACTGCAATAAGCCTTTTGTCACGAATGGGAAATTTCGTGCTGAAAATCCAAATAACTTTTTTTAATAATGTCCTATTGAAAAAAATACTCATTTCACAGTTATTTTAATTCATAAGTGTATTGTGTTTACAGTTTCTCTTACATCCTGCTAATAGCCTCTTAATTTCATATAACAAATAGAAATATAAATTATCGCTTTAAAAAGCGTGAAATTGAAAAACAAATCTATATTTTACCAGCATTTAAAATAAATTAAAAACTTATAAGGTTTCTTCTTTTTTCACAAATGGATTATTTGATGCCGAAAGTGCAAATCCCTTTCATAAATATTGTTTTCCTACGTCTATACTGGAAAAATCTATACTAAAAGAAAGTTCCATTTTGTGTGTCCAGTTGTGTGTGTGTATCTGCGATACCTAGTGAAATCAACAATTCATAGAAATCCAAAAATTAAGATAATGATAATCCAAGACAATTCATCATGCTCTTGCGTCTCAGACTTTTTAATCTTTTAAAGGCCAGAGCCCCGAGCGCTTTAGACTTTTATACACTAAATAAATAATAATTTGCCCCATTTTATTCAAACGTCGTCGTTTTTTGGGGGGGAGGACATATCTCCATTTAGTTTCCCCCTTGTTTTTACATTCCAGTTAAAACCATTTCGCATTAGGGCCCGGAACAAAGTCTCTTGAAGCTTTGTGACATAGATTGTTAATAAATTCATTTCACTTAATCCTATTTTCATTTTTGGGATCCTTTTCCCATTTAGATAATCTTTCTTTCGACATTCCAGTAAGACCCTGGGGAGACTGTGATCCTTAGAGCCCGCTCCAGAGCCCTTTTGACATTTTATGCGCAATGCATTTTTCACACTTCAATTTTCCCACCTTTTCAAAGCATAATTTTAAAGTGGAGTCATGCATTTTTCTTTCCGGATCAACAACCTCATCTCTTTATTAGAGTGGTGGGAGAGTCCTTTTTGTAAACATTTGACTATTTTTTGCGCATTTACCGAGATTTTTTGTTAAATAAAAATTTCTTAGTGTTATTTATTTCTTAAAAATTTAGAAGGGCACATTCCACCGTTAGAGGATTACAAGGTTTGGATCCCTCAACATGCTTTTCGACATCCCTCTCGTAATTCCAGAACCCTTTAGACATTTTATGCGCAATGCATTTTTCACACCTCAATTTTTCAAACTTCTCAAAGCATAATTTTAAAGTTGAGTCATGCATTGTTCTTTCCGGACCAACAAATTCATCTCTTTATTACAGCGATAGGAGAGTCCTTTTTGTAAAAAATTGACTATTTTTTGCGCATTTACCTAGACTTTTTGTTAAATAAAAATTTCTTAGTGTCCTTTATTTCTTAAAAATTTAGAAGGACACATTCCACCCTTTTAGAGTATTACAAGGTTTGGATCCCTCAACATGTTTTTCGACAAGCGTCCGGCAAGTGCTGAGCACATCTCGTTCATGCTGCCTTTGGTACTGGGGACTTGAGTCACAGGATAATTCGGAAAGAGGTTCCTTGCGTATATATTACACGTTTCAGAAGTAAAAGTGGTCTCCGCATTTAGGTTAATTTAAAAAATATATAAATTCATACAAACTTTAGTTTCACTTAAGGTGTAGTATAATCGGGAGCGTGCGTTACTTGGCTCATGTGTTACTACTATACAACATATAAATATATAAATACATGAATAAATACAATTTTTTATAGTTTAACTTTTGAACATATTTATGTATAATATATTTGTACGGTGAAAAGTTTTACGGTTAATGTTTTAATTAAAAGGAAATAAGAGGAATAATATTAATTAATGACCATAAATATTTGTTTATTTTTCCAAGTGTATGAAAAAAAAAATCAATGAAATCATAAGCAGCTAGAAAAATTGCTTTTAATTACTATTAGAAGTTATCAGAGAACATTTATAGGAAGAGATATTATAAAAAGGAACATAGAAGATAATACAGGAAAAAAAAGAAAATCACATTATTTTTCCAGACGAATCAATTCACTGAACTTTTTATTACGAATCTAATATTTAAAGACTAATATGATAATACTTCTTCTGAATAAAGTTTACAAATGTAAATATTGTAATAAGCACTTCCATCATGCTTACTTTACTTATTCTATATATTTTATTTATTTTTAACAATTTTATATTGATAATTAAATAAAATAATAAATACAAAAAAATTACTATTTTTTAAGTATGTGAAAATAGTGGAAAAAGCTTTTTTTCTGCATTTTAGGTCAACTGACTACGATATTTTTAATTAAAAAATTGTGTATATATATATATATTTTTATTAAATGCATCTTTTACAGTTGTTTTATTCTTAAGTGTATTTCTGTTTACAGTTTAATTCTTTTAATTGAACTCTTAATTAAATGAAAACAGATGAAGTTATCATTGATTTAGTTGCGGGAAATAAAAAAAAAACAAGACCATATTTCTTCCACATTTAGTCCTGTAAGGGTTTTTATAAAAAACAATATCTTTCAAGCCAGATATTTAATTCTGTTTTCCGAATAATATTTTTTGGCGCAATTCATAATATTTCGATGTAAAAATACACTAATTTATGCATTGTTTGTTTGATTTTCAAAAAAAAATATGTATATATGTGTAAGAGAGATGGAGAGAGATTATACAATTTTTAGAAAAATATTTTTCACATTTTAAATATTGAATCTATAATAACGTTTAATATATCATTTTCTTTATTATACACTCAGTTAAGATAGCAAAATTGTTACATAAGTTTAATGCATCAGAAGATTTAAAATGGTTGATTTTAAACCGAAACAAGTTGGAAATTGCACGTGAAGCGTAGCAAACGAGGTGCGTTCGTACGATAACGAAGTTTTAAAAATATCAATCTCAAAAAATTGTAAATAGTGAATTACAATTAAAACGCTCATCAAACAATGTTCTCCCTATACCATTATGTAATGGAATACTTTTGTGTGGCCTTGTAAATCAATAACAAATGTTCTTTGCATCACAAATTATGTAAAATGTATATTATAATATGTACTTTATAGTTGCATATAAATTTTATTAAGTTCGAATGAGTGCAACACCATTAAAATGCATTTGAAACATTTTCCCCCATTGACCGTAATGTAACGGAATACTTTTGATTGTTCCTGTAATTGATCTATGCATCCGATTTTCATAAAATTTGAAATAACTCGACAAAATTATGTAATAACTATGTATTTTAAATTTCAAACGTATAAAATACATTTGAAACTTTTTCCCCATTGACTATAATGTAACTGAATACTTTTGATTGCCCCTGTAATTGATCTATGCCCCCGATTATCGAAAAATTTGAAATAACTCGACAAAATTGTTTAATAACTATGTATTTTAAATATCAAACGATTAAAATGCATTTGAAACTTTTTTCCTCATTGACCGTAATGTAGCAAAATACTTTTGATTGCCCCTGTAATTGATCTATGCATCCGATTTTCATAAAATTTGAAATGACTCGGCAAAATTATATAATAATTATGTATTTTAAATTTCAAACGATTCGGTTGGGTAGTTTTTGCGTTGTTATATGCGGGCAGACAGACAGACGGACAGAGAGACGGACGGACTGAGCGACAAAAATAAGTGCTACGTATTTACATAATTACGAACGCACCTAAAAAAATAGTCAAGTCGTCCTTCATATGTAAGGCTTGATCATTTTATTAAGTATTTAAGTATTTGTTACGTCCTGTTTTCTTGTGATTTTAAAAAAAAAAGAGAGGCATTATTTAATTAAGGGATAAAGATATATTTTATTTATTTGTGTTATATATGTTATATCTAATTATTCTGTTATAATATAGATCTTAAATTATTATTATTATTATTATTATTATTATTATTATTATTATTATTATTGTTGTTGTTGTTGTTGTTGTTGTTGTTGTTGTTGTTGTTGTTTGTCATTCGATGAAGCATAATAATGATCGTTTGTTTGTTTTTTAATTTAATCTAACAAAGATTTTTAATTAAAATAGAAAGCACTTAAAAAGAATATTTTGTCATAATACCTTAAGTTACAAAACAATAAAATTCAAAAATTAATATTTTCTTAATTTGAATTTAATAGAATAAACTATAAACTCGCACTTTTGAATATACTGGTGATTATCTTTATAATGAAATACTATATAAAGAATTTCTTTACATAACAAGTTTTAGTAGAAATTACCTTTTTTTTAAATTACATTAAAGGTAATCTTTATATAGCAAAATATTATCTCCATCTAAGGATTTTTTCAGAAATGTGCCTTTATGTATTCAGAAAGCATTTCAAATTTTGTGTGGAATACATTTACCTTCGCTCATTCCGGATTATTTCATAGCCGCATGCTTCTACTTCATTCTTTAAGTACAAAAACCACATTTCTCTTCGCCTCCTCCCCCCAAAAAAACATGCTTTTGTCACAGTGTCTATCACATTGTAATGTCACCAAAATTAATTTGTTTCAACAATTAGGAGCATGCATTCTTGGAAAAGATTTAAACATTTCATAGTTATCTGCAGCGATTTGCAACTTTCAAAAAGCGATCTAAAAATCCACAGTCCTCTCTATAGTGATTCATTTATTTTTTGGGATGTAATATCTGACAGAGGTAAGGAGACTTACAAGGAAGGTCTATATACTGGGCATACTCAGAATTTTTTGAAAAAACTACTGATTAAACTAATCATTTATGTAATTAAGGATCAGTCAAATTTAGCGGCGGAATTACAATAGAAACTCAGTAAAAAATAAAATACTTTCGAGTATTTGGTGCGAAAAGACGATAGCATCACGCGATTTGGTGAGCAGCATTTTCCCTCGCCAATGCAAACGATTTTAATGCACTTGAAACTTTCTTGTCAATTAAATTTTAGATTACGTTTAAATAGCATTTAACGAATTTAAATTTGAACAATGAGAGAGTTTGATATATAGATGTATTTTGCATTTACATATTTCTGTTGCTTTTGATGCATTGTTATTTCATTTTATCACTTTAAAAATAATTTCTGAATTAAAAAATACTTTCATATTGAAAAATATTTTTCATATATTTAAGCGTATGACAAAATAAAGGCCAGATGAAGAATGCTGCAGTAAAGCATTTCAATATCGGAATTTTTTTTTTATTTTAGCAACAAAATTGAATCGACAGAGCTCAATTAGGTTGGAGCATTCTGATGACATCTGATGATTAAAATTCTGTTAATCATCAGATTGAAACAATTTTACTTAATTTAAATTTTGTTTTAATTTATAAAATTTCACAGCTAATTTTCATTCTAAATACATTATGACAAAAATATAGTTAAAGCAAACTAAAGCTGACAAAACTAACGTTATATAAATAAAATTTCTTTAAACAAGTTCAAGATGAAACATTTTTACCTTAAAAAGTATTTGACCTAAAAAAGTATTTTATGAAATTTTATTTCGTCGCCAACCGGTGATAAACAGCCAAATAAGGGAAATGTTCATTATTTTTTTACGAACATTTTAAACGGGTTCCGCCGAAATTTTTTTTATAAACGTGTATATCCTAATGTGAAGAACATTCTGTAATTTTTTCAGAATTTTCTGAGTATGCCCGTATGGAGACCTTCCTTGTTAGGAAGGAAAATGTAGAACTATTTGTCTTTTTGGCACACACTGTTATCTACTTTAATAACACTCGTGTGGCAACTCGTAGCATTATTTAAATAAAATGGTCATTTGTATTAGAAATTTTCAGTAAGCGTCAAGTATGGCATGCGAACTTCTACGGTATCTGCAAATAAATGCTCGTTGAAAAAGAATTACTCTTTCTGATAAAGTGAAGACTTTAAAGTTATTACTTAGAGAAAAAAACAGAGTCAGTAACTAAAAATAAATAGATGCATTGTCAAAGGCGGAAAAGAAAAAAAGGAAGCGACAGTATAAATATTCGCTGAAGTAAAGCTCAAATGGATTACAGAGTTACGAAATCGGAGTTAACCCTTTCGGGTCTGAATTTTTCTTCAATTTTTAGAATAAATTACTTTTACGCTAACGCCATAAACACTAGCTATCCAAATATATTCATTAGTGTTTAAGGAATATTTCATTGTCTGAAACATAACGAATGCTGTTGTTTTGCGTATTATTCAATTAATATTCATATGACAATAGGCTAAGGAAGTATTTTTGTAGATGTTGAAAAAATATTGTATTACAATAAGATTTAACTTACATTACAACTTTCTAATACTTTTTGAGATTTATTACACATAACGCTTTCAGGAAAGTAAATTTAAAGAGTGAAATATACGTGTAAAATAAAAGAATCAGAAACACCGTAAAGAGAATTAAACAAATAATAATTATTATTATTAATAAGAAATGCCTAAACATAAATGAAGTCATGTAGTAAATATATTGATATACACTAACATTACTACATGTAAATAGTAGCAAAAGTATTTCTTAAAACAAAATAACACCCTATTAAAAGATATGTACTATTAATAGTACACCTGACCCGAAAGGGTTAAATTACCAATAATTAAAGCAAGGAATTACGGAGAGTGTCATTTTGACCTCTAACGAAGTTATTTTCTTATAGCTTTTCTATTTTTTTAGAAGAAATTTTATCCTTTCTTGACTTTTTTTTAATGAACTTGCTTTGTATGTATGTAAGATTTCATTAAAATTGATTGCTTATTTTAGCTTTAACAAATGTGTATACCTAGATCTACGGCCCGGTGTCAGTATAACCGCTTTGAAAAAATTAACATAGAAGCAATTTTTTTCTCATTTTCCTGACAGATCAGTATGAAAGAATAGGACGGAGGGGGGGCGGGGGTTCGTTAAGCGCATTATACCTGCCAGTCACGTGTTTTGAAATATTTGGAATATGCTTATTTTGTGAAAGCGTATTTATGATTCTAATGAAAATTTGCTCGTAATTTTTACGCTATATTTCGTTCTTCCCTTTATTTAATTTCAATATTATATTTATGAATATATATATAAGTTTACTACACTGCTTTTGTCATCCTAATGGCTCGTAGAAGAGGGTTAATGCACTATGAAATAGTAAAATTAATGAAAAAGTGATCTGATTCCAATTCTGGATTTGAAACTGGTAATAATGTTATAAGGAAAAGAAACGTGCGATACATCCTTTAGTGGTTCTAAATTTATTGTCCCTAATGATCATGCAGTTTCATCATGCAATTCAAGTGAAAGGGAAAATGGTATAACTCATACAATTTTTAGTTCTGATACATCTAATAGTGCCATAACAATATGCAGTGGAGGCATTAAAAAGAAAGTGAAAAAAATAACCACCAAACAACTGATTGGGAAGAAATTGCTAGAGATGGAGCTCTATGGAATGTAGAAAATTCTCCAAATCATTCAGGTAGATGGGTTGTACAAAATATTTTGCTAGAAATCTCATGCCATTCATCCTTTGCTAAACAGCATGTTTGATCCAGTTGGCGATTCAAGCGCTCGAATAGGCCATCAAGTGGAGCAAATATTTAACATCTTCCTTCAGGATAGTGCTGTGCTAGGCCATTGCATTACATGTATTTTAAATCCGTTCAGAATCAATATTGTTTTGCGAAATTTTAGATTTCCTGTGACATTTGTGTTTTGACTTATATGACGAGGTAAAAATTATCCGAATTTTTAGCATTAATTAAAAGGAAATCAAAGGGAAAAATCTTCCTGTACCGAAGACTGCGAGCAGGATCTATATAGGACGTTTTAATTCTCATTAAACCACTTAAATTATAGAGACTAATTATATATGAAAAAATACGCATCAGTGTAATACCTTATTAGAAAAATTGAGGCAATCATTTTTTTGTAAGTTAGGAGAGTCTTAGCAGATAAAAGCTTAAATATTTTTAGTTTGTGGTCTAGAACATGGGGCTCAAAGTTTTTTTTTCGTGAGATCATGAGTAGTGACAAGTTTTTGGAAATTATAAAATACCCGCGATTTGATAATAAATCAACAAGGTCTTACCGCTTGAAAAATGATAAATTTTATCTTATATCGGAAATATGGACTACTAATATTGAGACCAATGCTTTGCTATAAACCAAATGAAAGTTATTACCATGGACGAACAGTTGCTTCATATCCAGTCAAGATGTCGCATTTTGCAGTATATGCGAAACAAGACTTTTATGTTGGGAATTAAATTTTGGCTCGCTGTGGTAGTAAAAACAAAATATATATTAAAGGAAGTTCCTTATTTAGAAATAAAAGAATTGAGAACAAATCATCCAAGTTTTTGAGAGAATGCTGTAAATCATTTAGTTAACTCATTCAAACATACTGACCGAAATATAATTACAGATAGATTTTTCACATCACTTTAACATGCAAAATTCCTCAAACACATGAATTGTATTTGTTGTTACAATAAATCGTGTAAAAAGGGAAATTCTCGCTTGTTTCAAAAGTGCGCGAGACGAACTATTTTCCCCTTATATAATAAAACATAAAAACATAACATAACAACATGAATCTCATATCATGTCAAGACAAAAAAAATAAGAATGTAATTTTGCTGGCCACTCTTCATTCTTCAATAAAATTTGCAATTAGTGAAAGAAAAAATCCAGATGTAATTCAGTTTTACAATTTAACAATGTTAGATGCAGATGCGTTCGATCAGATGATGAGGAAATACTTCGCCAAATCACCATCACTCGGCTGGCCAGTACATTTTTTTTTACAATATTTTACATTTATCGGGAATAAATGCGTGGATCCTATTCAAGGAAATAATAAAAGAAAACATCATTAAAAGAGTTTTTTATTGCACTTGACAGAGGAACTTAAAAAATACATATACTTCTGGTAAAAACAAGTTTGCATTTCCTCCAACTAGTTGTTGGCAACAAATTAATTCTGTAAACTCAAAGAAACGCAAGAAGTGCAAATAATAAAATATAAAGGCAAGAAAATTGTTAAAATTTGGTCAATTTGTTAAGATTGCTCAAATAAATCTGTATGTGGATTGCGTACACGGAAAATAAGAAATATAAGCTTGTGTGTCATTTGCTGTGTGCTAATACTATTTCATTGTGAAAAAAAAAGATCTAAAATATTTGAATTTATTAGCTTTCAAAACATTTTTTATTGCTTAAATTTATTTAAACTTTCGTAATTTTTATGATTTGTATTCTCTAGGTGTAACTGAATAAAAAAAAAGATAAAAAAAAAAAAAACGATTTCTAACATATGAGTACATATAAGTCAGAAAACACTATATTCTTTGCCATAAATTAAAAAATAACAATTTAGTTAATTTTAAATTTATTTTTACAGGTGTATAATATTACAAAATGAAACAGGCATTTTTACATAGGGGTCAAAATGACCGTCGCATTCATACTAGATATACGAAGAACGCCATAATCGCATGTAGCACTAGTCGGATGTAGCCCTCCAAAAACTTTCTTCTATCTCATACATGTTAAAATTACAAAATTTGCTCTCACTATGCCAGAATTAAATAGCAATCTATGTCCATCATGAGAAGTCTAAAAATATTAAATTCTATGCAGTAATCTTGAGATATAATTATAATCATGTAAATCCTATAAAATTAAGCATAACAGTGCTACTTGTAAGGCGATTGACACCATAATATAAACAGAAACAAATCATGTCAAGGATTAACTATATCTGAATATTGATGGAAATCCGCGCATTAGTTCGTCTAATAGAGGGGTTATTGCAATCGTAACAAATACAATATCATATCACCACATCAGGAACTATTTACAATAAAATATAAACAGTATCAAATAATGTGAATGACTAATCAAAAATGAAATTTGATGGAAATGCGTGCATTCATTCTTGAGATGGAGCTATTGCGGAAATCCTAAAAAAATGGAGCATAAAAGCGCAACATATTTAAAGAATTACACAAAAACACAAAACACGTTAATTCATATCAACACATATCTGAATTTTAAGTTTGGATAAATTCAGTCCATTAATTCTGCAGATAAAACTATTGCGAACGTCGTACAAAATACAGCTTCAGAGCGCCACCTCTTGAATGATTTACACAAAAATGTAAAAAGTTCCATTTCATATCAAGGACCAACCGAATCCGATGTTTCATGAAAATTCGTGAATTAGTTTTGGGGATTCAGCGATTGCGGAAATTTTAAATAATGTTCCACAGCAGCGCCACTAATCGAACGATTCACAACAAAATGTAATCAAACATCTATTCATGTCATGGACTAATTGAATCTGAAGTTTGAGAAAATTATGTACTTTAATTCTGGAGATACAGCTATTGCGGAAATTGCACAAAAGGCAGCATAGCAGTAAAATATTAATTTAATAATAGCAATAAATATTAATTTATTCAGTCCCTTACAGACAAACACACGGAACAACAGGCAGACATTTTGTAAAAACCAGCAAAAGAAAAACTCTGGGAGAAACTCTTTTAGAAACTCTGACACCTAAAACCTATAAATACGTCGAAAACCGGAATTTGAAACTTTTCACAAATCCAATGCGTCTTTCTTGCAAATAATGAATAAAGTAAAATGTCTCTAGAATATGCTTCCTATTTTGGTTATTCTAATTCCCAAAGTAGCATTAGTTGGCTACAAAAGTTCCAGAAGAGACGTGAACTAATCCAGAAAAGTGCCTGTAGTAAAAATACATATGACAGTACAAGAAAAATTAATTTTAAGATCCCAGATATGCTGGAAGAATTTTCAGCACTAACGGATCCTGGCTCTTTTACAAGGGACTCCTAAACAAAACTCGAGCTTTTAAAGAAGGCAAATACTTCGACAACAAAACGCAGCCAACAAATGGTTATTGTAAACGTAAAACTGCACTATGTGTAAATTACTTAAAGATGACAAAAAATATTTTAAAAGGCGTTAAATTACTTTTAATCTTTAGTACTTTCAACTGTAAACACAGCCATCGACCGAAAATATAATATAAAATATAATAAAAATGGTTATTGTAATGTTGTGTGCTAAGAAGGAAAGAAAATTTAAAGATGATGATCACAGGAGAAAGTAAATCTCCTGATTATTTTAAAGGAATGAAGTCCTTAGAAGTTTACTATAATGTAAATCGCCCTGGATGATCATTAAAATTTTTAACAAATAGCTATAATAACTAGCAAATGAGAAAAAAAAACCTCGAAAAAATGTTTTGCTTATTTACCATGATCCATCTCACTCTCAAAACATTTAAGATAATCTGCTAAAATTCGAAATCATTTTTTTTACAATCCGATTCTGCCCTTGATATAAAAGTATTGAAGAAAATAAAGATGAATTAGAAAAAATTAATTCTTAAGAAATTATACATAGTTATTAAAAAAATCAATTCCATTCAATACATCTTAAATCTTCAAAAGGATATCGAAGAATTTTATTAAGCTTGCATATTCATTGCTACTCAAAGAACGGCTTACAACTGTTTAAAAAATGGCTTTTTGAACTGGAAAATTCTGTGCATTTTGACGATGACGAAAGCAGACTAAAAAGACAGAAAACAAGCAAGACAAAGTAGAAAAAATAAGAAAAACGCAGATATAGAAGTAAAATTTGCTTTCTTTTTAGAGCTGGATAACAATCTCATTGTTACGTTGCATCCATAGCATTTTAAACAGCATTATGCATATGGTAAAAAAAAACATAATGAAAATAAAAAATAACATTTAAAGCACGAAGAACAATCCCATCACAAAATGAAATGATAAATGCATTAGACGTTAAAAATGGAGGATTCAAATGGAATAAAAAGTATCTCTTTGGAATCTATATCCACTGTTAAAGTATGGAGATTTTTACAAGTGTAAAAGATTTAAAATCGAAATAACCAAACATTACAGATTTTTGAAACTAAAGTAAATGTAAGTTGTCCTTGATAGTATTTTTTTCAATGTTTTCAAAGAAGCGTTTATTTTGCTGCTCGTAAACTGTTCTAATAAATAATAAATAAAATATCAAATTATAATTTAGTGTTAAATATTTCAAAATCTTAATTAAAGTATTCAAAAACTTTTTTTGTTTCTTAAATTTACATATTAAATGATTTTTTTGTGTCATTCTCTATACAACGAATTTTTAGACTAAACAGAAGATTTTTTTACCTAGCGACTCGACTATTCCTTAAAATAAAATATACTTTCATTATTTATCTGTGTTAGCACATGATAATGAAAATGCATATTTCTCTCTTATACGTTACCGTAGCAGAATTTTTTATGCATGTTTCAAAGCCTTTGCGTAACGGAATGCTGTTGTAAAGACATAAGCTTCCTCTCCTGAAAAATATTTTTAATGTATTGAATAAAAAATATAAACACATATAAAAAGATAGATGAAACTAGATTACATTTTTTTTTTTTGCTTAATAAAATCCTACTCTAAAAATGTAACTGGCATTATATATGATATCTCGAGAACAGCTAGAAAGAACGTTGACAAAGTAAAAAAAATAAAATATAAAAATTAAAAAATTAAAAAATCTTATGACAAAGATATTTTTAAAGCTGTTTTAAATAAATATAATATCTATTATCTGGATTTAAATATTATTTTAAAAATGTGACACTATGCTCACGAATAACGATAATGCTAATAAGTTGAGAGAGGAAGAATTGTAGCTATTTATCACCATTTATATTTCCATTTTAAAATATACATTTTCATTTAAAAACATTAAACAAAAGTGCCAAAAATTCGAGTATTTCTTTACATTTTATAAAAGGACGATATTGAAATTTTCAAGATTAAGATTTTTAGTTTAAAACATGTGACAGGCTTAGAAACAAAGATCTTATTATAAAGAAATTTTTAAAAGCAGCTTTAAATAAATAAATCTCTATAGTCGAGATTTAAATGCTACTCTAAAAATTTAATACTCTGTCCACAAATTACAATATTGATAATAATTTGAGAGAATATGAATTGTAGATATTTAACACCATTAATATTTCCATTTAAAAATACACATTATCATTTATAAAAAATCAAAGAAGCTTCAAAAAATTAAACATTTCTTTACATCTTATAGGAGGACGATATCGAAATTTTGAAGATTAAGATTAATAACTTGAAAGTTTTTTAACTTTATTTTTTCATATGAAATATGATTCAGTGCTTGACGTATAACAATTCTTTGATTTACGACATGAGCATTTCTTGATATGATGGCACCAAGGGATATTTTGAAATTCCCGCATAGCTCGAAAGTGTCTTCCGAAAGATGCAATTCAGTCTTAATTACAGAAATTCGCCATAAATAAAAAGAATTTGAAGCTTCAAAATATAAAAATATTTATGTGAATTAGGAATAAAAGCTTTCTGAGACAGGAATAAATATAATACATTAGATACCTGAAAAGACATTAGCAGCATAGAGTTTCCGACAATACATCATTTAATGCTAATATTTTTCTCGCCTTTAGATATCGTGACATAATCAATGGATACTAAGAGGAAATATGTAATGGATAGTCATTTCAGAGAGTGCAACTTTAAAGGTATTTTTCTCAATAATTGGGTATTATGGTAACACACCAATTTAAAACAAAGAAATCTGAATAAGATTTGAAGAAAAAAAGGATTTTCAATCATAATAATGCTTTTCGGATACGTTAGTATTTTCAGATTGTCGCTGCCGAAGAAATTTTAAAAGAATATTTATTTATGGCATATATGACATACCTTATATTATATAAAAAAAGATTTAATTATTTATATGTACATATATTTCCGTGATTTAAATGTATGAGTGGAGAAAATTAAAACAATATTTTGCTACATTGATGTATGTGTCACGATGGTAAATTGAAATTTGTATTAAAAAAAACTGAACTTTTTCTCGAAATGTAAGAAAACTGTTGAAACATTAGAGTAAAAAAAAATTAAAAACATAACTCACGACAATTTTGTAAAGGACTATGCATAGAGCCTTTTAGTCATAAAATGATTAAGTTTTGTGAAGCCGATTTAATCCTAAATCATATTTATTCGCCATATGATAATTTGGCAAGCATTCAGAAAGCATATTTGGAAAACATTCAGAATGTATTATCTAATTATAATATGTAATACAAACAGAAAATTCCTCCCGGCTGCTTGATGCTGCTTATATCTTGAATTTTGATGGAACTTGCACTATTAGATAGATATTATTTTATTGTTATACATTATTTTCGTTTTATTACATGGCATATTGTTCTTTGTCAATTTATTATATAATTATAATAGAAAGTTATATTATTTTGAACGAGATATTACCAGTGGTTATTTTTTGGCGAAATTTACCGTCGATGAAATAACGTAAACGGGTAAATAGAAGAAGTTACACTTAGAAAAATAAAAGATACTGTTAAGAAAGAAGTAAATAACAGAAAAATATGTTTATTAGAAATACAATGTTACGTAATGAGAAATTGTATTGGAGCTACCAAAGCCACATATAAAACCAAGCTGAGATGACTGGAATTAAATAATTTACAAAGGAAAGAAAGAAACCCGAACATGATTTAAGTTTTTTGTTGAATCTCTGTAATCACTGTAATTAATCCTCTTTTTAGTAGTGACGCTTCTAAAAAAATAATTTCTAATGATCATAATGATCATATTTCTCTCCCAACCTCCACTTTAAAAATCTACTATAAAACATATGCTTCTAAATAGCACAAATTTTATCTAATGCAAAATATAATGCAATAGCGCAATGTCTTAGGCCTCGTTTTCAGCAAATGCGAAAGGACATTCTTGGTGAATGTCTAAATACATTTAAAATACAAGGTTGAATTTATCAATTTGTCGTCTGCTTGTTTAGGTAGACTACCAGTTTAAATATATATATATAAACTTACACAAAAGATTTGAAATATTCTGAGAAAATAACATAAATAATAACTTTGAGAAAGAAAACAATTTTCTATTGTAAAATATATTTAATTAAACTAATGTAGAAAATATTAAGTTTGAGAAAACATAATATAATCCACTAAAACATAATATAATCCATTAAATTCTACAAGTACACATTTAAAATTCATATTGAATAATATTCCTATTATTGTTCTGCATAGAAACAAAACAAAAATATAAATAATTTTCTGAATACTACAACAGAAAACATAATCAATTTATATGAGAAATTTGTTTTAACATCAGTTACATTTCAAGTTGATCAGTTTTTACAAATGCATACGCCAATTTTAGGGAGTTTTGTATAAATAATGTTTAAATAACTCTATATTCATAGATGACAACATATATTTAATAAGCATGTAAAACTTATTTCTGTAAATTTACGAATTAGGAAATTCTTGTTTAATAAACGTACTTTCATGATTTATTGCGACATTTATTAGATCCCATTAAAGTAACAAAGCTCACAATCCTTACTCATTAACGCTGTTTGGATTCATTGGCAAAGTGCCGTTTTGTAAAATTCTAAAAAATAAAAGAGCGTGCTGTAAATACTTTTTATGGGATTTTGGAGTAAGTAAATTGTTTATATAATGTATGTTTATATTTCGTGCCAAATGACACATAAAGTTTAAAAATTAAAATATTTTTCTTGGCAAAAGTTCAAGTAAATTTAAAATTTAAAATATCAGGAAGTATTCTAAACACAGATTTAAATAATATTTGAATAATGCAACAAATTATCTATTTTTTTAATTTATTAATGTAATCAGATATTTTTTAACTTAGGCTCAGAGATATTTAAGACACTTTTAACATGGTCATTAATCATGAAATACCTAAAATAAGTCACATAATTTTATATGAGGGGTATAAAAATGCTTTAATAGTTAAACAAATTACAATATTGATTACTATTAGAGTAAATTACTGTAAATATTAAATTAGAAAGAACCTATAACCAAACAATATGAATTAGGGAGAGAAAGTTTTAGAACTGGTCTTATATTCATAAATGCTTAGTTTAAAAAATAATTATACCATTTTGAAGTGCTAAAAATTAACCATTATTATTTTTTTTAAATCATAATTTCTTACTGAATTACCAACACAAAATTTAAACAAAGGAAATAAGAAAATTAAAATGTTTCTCCGGAATTTGAATGCACACAAATAGCGATACTGATACTCATTATAAAATAGGGAATAAATGCTTTTGAGAACAGTGGTTTTATAATAGCCATTTTTGCACAGAAGCTTATAATCCTAGAAAGGTCAAAATAATTCAAACATTCATGCTTCTCTACTTTGAGCTATTTCTTCACAATTTTGTATATGCTAATACACTGTCCTTCTTTCAATTTGAATATCTAGAATTTAAATTTCTCTTCTTACTTTGAGTTAAATCTGGCATATTGAGACAAAACTAAATTATTGACAAAATCCACAATAATTAATTATGCTAATTATTTATTGAATATAAAGATATGTGACTCAAAAAGCTTCATATTAATTGTGTTGCAAACGAAACTTGGTGTTGGACAAGAAGAAAAAATCTGGCATCGAGAAAAAATATATTTATCATTCCGCAGTCTCAAAAAGCAGACTACTTAGTAGAATCATTACCCCAAGTACAGAAGACTTAATGAGATATTTTCATTATCAGTGGTAACTTCAGCTACAATCAATTTTGAATAATTCCCTTCTGGGTGTCCTCGGTGCAGTTTTTTAAAAATTATCTGAATTGCATGCTTTTTTAAAAGTATAATTCTAGCGACCGCCAATTTTTTCTAAGAAACAATTAAAAACTAGATTTATACCCAACTACATGCCAATTCAGTCTCTAGAATCTTGGGGATACCTACTTCCTTAGTTTTTAACCATAAATGGTTAATAAATTGCACCCCCTTTATCCGAACTTCATTTTTAGTGAATTTTTTCCATTTACAAGGAGAGGATCCTAAGGTTGTGTCACCGAATCCAGCGAGCCTTTGGGTATATATAAAGTATAGCCAGTATATAAAACATATCACAAGAATAAAGTGCAATATTCAGGGGAAGAGCTTTAAAAACGAAGCCCAAAGTTCACCCATTATTGAAGCAAAATTTATAAGAAAGTAAATTGCAGTTACTTTGAAGTTTTGAATAGCACAGTTGGATGGCCGCCAGACATTTAGTTTTCTCCCTCTTTGGCTGTCGGGGCCCTACCAGTGGCCGAGAGGTTCTGACTCCTCAACTGGTAGACGGCAGGTGCTGGGTTCGGCCTAACCGTTCGGAGTTTTCATGGTTTTCTTCGAACCTTGTGTAAATGCGGGTTAGGTTCCCTTAGATAGACTCCCAAAGAAGGGCACTCCAACCTGGGCTTATATCCCTCCAGTAGATAATCGGCCGACAAAAATAAACCAAATCTTTGGCTATCGTCGGGTTCAAAAACCGTCCACGCCATTTTTTTTCACGGTTAAAATTAGGATTAGTTATTTTCGGACAACAGTATCTAATTATTTATACGTATGACAAATATAAATAAGAACAGTCTTCTGCACGCATGCACACACACACACACACACACACACACACACACACACACACACACACACACACACACACACACACATATATACTCGTTCATTTATAAAGAGATTGCAGTTTAATGGATCGAAAAAAAAAAACAGTCGGTAAAATTATTCAGTCCATAAAGTTTTAATTTTATTCTTTCTTATTTATAGATATTTCTACAAATATATCACTGTTCTTCTCAACGAAGTAAATTAAAATACGTTACATAAAATTAAAAAATGCTGTTTCATTTTTGTCTTGTCTAATACTAATCAATTTAAAATATTATAATCTTTCATTTTTTCCCTCTATTTTCTTTTTTTAACCATTGAAAAATGGTTGTTGTTTTCGGTGGAGGATTGACAAAATGACGTGGTCATTTTTTAATTTAAATTAAATTCTTTACTTTTAGAAGAATTTTTATTTGAATTTAAATTAAATTCTTTAATTTTAGAAGAATTTTTATTTGAATAGAAAACTAAAATGTTTAAAATCATTGTAATAAAGGAGAAAACTAACAAATTAAAAAATGGGTAGACGGAAATTAACAGACACGGAAAAAGCCGAAGCCAAAGAAATGAATGACCGTGAACGTTGTATTCAATGACATTAAACACAATACACGTACTTAAACAATCATAGAGTGATTTTTATTTCGACTTTTTATTAATGTTTTACTAATTTATTTGTTCTTTTGTTATTTAAAATACAAATTTAGTCAACATGTATAAGTTGATTATTAGTTTGGTGATTCGTATCATTTGGCAAAATTGGTCGACAGGATAACTAAGTAGTACTGTACTTGGTTTAGCGCAAAAACGTCTTTCAATGCAGAAAACGAGAAAATCAAAAGATTATCGAGTCGCTGAAAACCAATTACGTGTTGAAAGGCGATCACGAAAAAGGAAGCAATTTAATGTCGATCCGATTAATTGTAAAACATCATGTCTCGAAGGCGACCAATCCACTAGCCATGGCGTTTTACAATCGGTCGGTTCTAACCAGGAAAGTTTGAGTGTCAATAGTGATTCTAACAAGCCGGAAACTATCATAGCTATTACTCTTGATTTTCCACCACCTAAAAAAAAACTAAAAAGCAATCGGCTTGGAAAAAACTGGATAAAAAACTTTTTTTGATTCAATGTCGGATGGACCCATTCACAGATGCATGTGCTGCGATCGACTTTGGTTTTAAACCCCCATCACCAAAATTCTGCTCTTTAAAATCAAACAGTACATTCCAAAGTCTTACAAGTATAACAGTATATGCCAAAGCTGTATTTTAATAATGATTACTTTCGCATCAACAATGTTACATAGTTTGAAATGTTTCTTTCGTCGCCAACTTTGATGCTTGGCGACAATTGAGTGATGTAACTTAAACAAACCGTGCCTTCAAATTGCAGCATGTATAAAGTCATTTATAGCAGTGGCACGGATAATACACAACAAAACAACTGGTATTTAGCTTAAAATGATAGATGAATGTTTAGAGTGAAACATTTTTCAAATGGTTGGTGTAATTTCTTAAATTACAATTTTTTTTTTGTTAATAACGTGTTTTTTTTTTAAATATTTATCACGTGTTTCGATTAAGAAAAACTGTTTTCGGTTAAAACCCTATTCGGGAACATTTTATCACGCAGTTTTGTAGGTGGTTGTTAAGCAAAACAAGTTTGTTAGTACACCATTGAAAATAAACAGGGAGGGTTATTAACGTTTATTTTTTCTGCAGTCATCTGTGGCAGAGTGAAATAGTCCGGTAGTTTATTTTTAAAATTTTGCGGTGATAAGACGTTGTTCATTATTAATTAAAATGAAAAAAAGTTATTATGTAAAAAATTCCTCTTGTAGAAATTTCAAAACGTCACTTGTAATAGCACGCATCTAATTTTTCAATACATAGTATTGAACTGAATGTAAATAATGTAAAATAACTGTATATAATTTTAAAATATATGTAAGTTATTGTAAAATAAATATAAATAATTTGCAAAAATCCAAAGATGTCGAATATAAAAAAATACGTATATATAGCATAGAGTTTTTTTCTTTTCTTTATATCCATATCGTTTTAACGATTCCCTGTTACTCTTTGTAAATAAATAAATATGTATGAATGAACCTAGAAACATGTTCTTATTTATATTTTTCATAAGTAAAAATAATCATACATCTTAGTTTGATAATAATTAATCCTAATGTTGTCTGTGAAAAAATGGCCTGAACGGGATTTTGAACCAGCCGACAGCTGAAGAGCGAGAAAAGTAAATGTCTTTAGCGCCCAGCCAACTGTGCTATCCACAAGTGGTAAACACAATTTACTTTATTACACATTTTTCTTCAATAATGGGTGAAATTTCGTGGTCTTTTTTAAGCCCCCCCCCTGAATATTGTAATTTTTCATTACCTAACTTTCTCGCATTCTCATTGCAAGTTGTAGTGTTGGGTCTCTCTTCTCGGACCAACACCCTTACGCTTTTACTGACATAGTAGGGCGCTGTTCTAAGTATTTATCACCATTTTTCTGCATTTCTATAAAATTTCATTTTAATAAATATTTTCACCTTCTAAGGTTTTTCGCATATTTATAAAAGAATGTTTGTAAACCCCAGAATATGTGTATTTTTTAAATCACAATTTCATACCAAAATATATTCCTTCTATTTTCACATTTAATATGATTTTTAGAAACGGGAAAATCCGGGCCAATTAATTACAGGGTTAGTTCATGCCTATGCTTACTTTAGACTAATTGAAGGTATAAAGTGATGAGAACTAAAACTATTTAACATGTTTTAATGTTAGAGCCCTAATATTAACTGTCAGCCTCTCTTTTGAATCCTTTAACCCCCCCGCTCTTGAGTCTTTGTTATAACTTCTTTAAAAATAAACCCATTCATTTGGGTTTATTTTTGTCCTAACTTGTTTGTTCCTACAGCTACTACATGAACGACAGAAATATTTCTCAGACTTCAGTTACCCCCAATTTTCAATATTATTCACTTTCTTTAAGCCTTTATTACAGCTTTTTAAAAACATTTTTCTGTAACGTAGTTTTAGCACCTCTTAGCTAATTTAAGACTACCAACTATACTCCATTTAAGAACTTGACCCCCCTAAGACCCCCGATCCTTCTTGTTACCTCAGCTACCACTTTTTTTATCATTAATCTCCTTTTTAAGCAAAAAACTTACATTTACTTAATACAGTCTTAAATTAAAAATCGCATTTATTAAAGATCATGTTAATGTTAAAAGTAATTAAAAAAATTCAAGATGAAGCACCTTCAACCGCAAGAAAGAGTTCTTTGATCGGGTTCTAAGGGCCTAATTTCAAAGAGATTTGATCAATTTAATTTAGATGGCAATTCGGTATATTCTACATAATGAATTTTATTTATTAGACTTCAACAAATAACATTTTTCAATATTAACGGTGCATTCTTTTTTCGTGCTCTATGTACTTGATTGTTACGAGGTTTGTTTCACTAAACTTGATTTTTATATGTCTCCAGCACACGCGAAATACTTCCGTTTGATGCTACTTTACATGGAACCTAGATCCTATAGGTTTCGTTCGCAAAGAGACTATTTGAGTACACTTGATGCTGTGAAAGTCAATAAGATCCCCGAAACTAATGTTTTTTTTTTTTTTTTTTTTTTTTTTTTTTTTTTTTTTTTAATGTTTCCAAAATACATAAGTCATACAAAGTTTAGTTTTGTCTAATATTATTATAACGGGTCACGTGCAACGCCAGATGGGGGGGGGATCATCTAGTATAAAATATAAAAGTGGCTTATTATCAATTTAAAAAAAATGTTATAAACTATTGTATTTTAAAAGAAAGAAACATCTTTAAAAGCGATAAAAATAAAAAAAAATCCTTTTCAGAAAAAAAAATGTTTAAAAATATCTCCTCTTAACATAGCAAAATCTTATTTCACGTAACTGTAACTACATCCTCGTTTATGACCTTTTAGCATTAATTTAAATTCCACGCGGCTTAAATATAAGCTTTTAAGGACATAGAAAAGTGAATCTGGCATACAACATAAGTTGTACGTGAGTTGCCTTTTGGAACGACATCTCCCTTATCCAATTTTCAGAACAAAAGTAAATACTGCAAAAGTTTATTTTTTAAGTGTTAGATTCTGGATACGTTTGTAACTGTTTTTGTTTTTTATGCTTTAAAATAAAGCAAATCTTTTATATTTACGAGACTTTTCATTCAATATATATATTAATCAAAGTATATATCTATACAGGGTGTTTAAAAAATGACCGGTATATTTGAAAAATCAATAAAAATTAAACGGGCAGTGATAGAAATGCAACGCTTGCTGCAATATGCTTGAAACAACAATAAATACTAAGGCAGATAAACTTTCGAAATTAGTTACAATTTTCAACAACAGATGGCGCTGCAGACGACTTTATTGATGTTATATTATTTCTGCGCATGGTGGATATGAGGAAAATATCATATTTTAGATTTTTTTCAGACTGCAGCGCCTTCTGCTGGTGAAAATTTTAGCTGATTTCGAAAGCTTGTCTGCCTGAAAATTTACTGTTGTCCCAAGCATATTGCGTATTTCTATCGCTGCCCGTTTAGTATTTATTGATTTTTCAAATATACCGGTCATTTTTGAAACACCCTGTATATATACGTGTGTGCGTGTCTGCTTGGGCGAGAATGTTTATTTCGATTGGTAGTAGTATAGGTGTAGGCTTTGTGTGAGTGAGTAAATAAATAGATAAATTTGAGTGGAATGAGGCGATTAAGGTGAATTAAATTTACTGAATTTTGTTGCATATTTTGGGTTTAACTTGATTCTATGAACATCAATTTCACGTTTTCTTACTTATGCCACATTTTGTAAAAGTCTATATAATTGAAAATATTAACAAAGATATAAAATTTATTTAACAAAATGGAACGACGTTGAAAAGGAATCTCTCAACTGTATCGAATATTACTAGTATAATGTTAAATTTGGCTGTACGCTTAAAATAAGTAGACTGTAAAAATATGCAGCTTCATCTGCATAGACACTCCATGCTTTTATAGACTATCTCTTTTTTGACTAATGATAATGTTACACACAATATAGTCAAGAAATTCTTTTCTGTAAAAGCGTTGGAATGAAAAGCCGCAGACTTTTAACAGTGTGTAGAAATAAAATGTTTTATATTTGCTTTTTTCAGTTTTTCTTAATTATATTAATTATTAAGTTCAAATAGATATATAGATAGTTTTAAGGTGCTATAGAATTATTATTCTGTTCTTATAAGGTATCCTGGGGTAATAACGCCGCAATAAGTTCTACCAAGTATTACCGCTTAGTTTTAATTTTGTTTTTTCAAACAAATACCGAATCTAATACAGCAACTTATTTAGTATGTATACAAGAAGGAAAATTTTAAAAGATATATATTCATAAAATGTAACGGCGTGCTTTCCTGACCAATGCTATTTGGCGTTATTACCCACATAGTTGGGTAATAATGCCATGCAGCCAAAACTATAAAATAAGATGTATTAATGACATGTAAATTGTCCATTTTTAAAGATACAAACTCTACATCCCTACAAATTTACAAATATGAAAAAAATATCAGGACTTAGAGCATACGCATTTTTCTTTATGATTTTTGGTTTTCAACAGTGACAGAAAAGCTCTCTCAAGCATTAAATAGAGAAAAAACCCTCTTCGGATGTAGTTCCAAAACTGAAAAGAATCAACCGGAATAATTACACCAGTATATTGCGTTATTACCGCGACATACTTATTGCGCATTAAATATTAAACTACAAACTACCTCGCGAATATATCCAAAATCTTGCAGAACATTTTTAAAGTACATGAAGTACACTACAAATTTATATAACAAATAAAATATGTCATAATAAATATATAATCTTCAGATCACAGAACTTAACTGGCAAATTTTAGATCTGGCGTTGACTTTTACGCGCTTCTTCCAGCGATAAGATCTGAAAGGAGAACAAATTAACTTTAGCGCTGTTTGTGAATCTGATGAATTAGAGCCCGTCTGCGCTGAACCCGAATGTGCCATTTCCTGGATTCCTTCATAATTATGCGTAATATTAGCACATGTCATTATTACCCACACTGGCGTTATTACCCCAGGACATCTTATATGTCAAAGTAAAACCAAACAATAACATAAGATACGAATATACATTAAATCATAAATTTTTTGTTCACTATATGAATTAATCTCTAACTTAGCTGTATGAACAGATAAATAATGTAAAAAATTCAAATAGGCAAAAACTCATGTGGTATTTACAATTTGTTTTTTAAACAAAATGGATATTCCTATACTATTACGTTTATTGCGATATTCATTTTTAATAATTTTTATACAATAACCTGTAACAAAATATATAAATTTAAAAATTGACGAAAAAATAAGCAAAATAAATAAAAATAAATATTAGTTCTCATGTTAAAGCAGAAGGATCTCCGAAATAGATGCAAAATTATTTTGCATTAGAAATGACAGCTTTATACAATATTTTTTAAAGATTTATTTATTTATTTATTTATTTATTGCTTTATTTCGTATTTTTATTGCCTGATTTTATTTTTATTTTTCAAAAAATATTGTTAAAGTATACTTATAATACTAAACGATATAATGCGATTTTCTTTTATTCAACTAAAAAAACATTCTAGTTTCATTTATGATCTCCATTATAAAATATCGGGATGGGTTACTACTTTACAGTTGAACACGCCCACACTAGTCACTGAATAAATATAGTTTAAAAAAACTAAAAAACACGCTTTTTAAGTATAGCAAACTAAAAAGTGAAAAATAGTTCGTACTATAAGCTGAAAACGAAAATAGATGAAAAATACTATATTACTATAAAATCATTGTTATAGAAATCAATTAATAAGCAATAAATAAAATTATCGTGGAAAAAAAAAAAACGAAAAAAAGGGGTGCTCCATCTACCATGCTCCATCTATCAGTTCTTAAGAAGCACCCCACGCTTTTTTTTACGATAATTTTATTTATTGCTTATTAATTGATTTCTATAATAACAATGATTTTATAGTAATATAGTATTTTTCATTTATTTTCGTTTTCAGCATATAGTACGAATTATTTTTCACTTTTTAGTTTGATATACTTAAAAAGCGCGTTTTTTTAGTTTTTTTTAAAACTATATTTATTTTTCACTTTTTAATTTGATTACTTTAAAAGCGTGGTTTTTAGTTTTTTTAAACTATATTTATGTTTAATACAAACACCAAATTAATCGGTTGGATAGTTTCAGAATAATTGGCGAACAAACATAGAAAAAAATACATACGCGTCGAATTGATCCTCTTCCTTTTCTGAAGCCGGTTAAAAATAAAAATTGTAATACGGAAATTTTTTTTTTAATTTTACATAGATGTAAATAATGTCAGGAGTGAGTTTCGAACCCACAATCTCTTTCGAAAAACAGAGCTTCAATCCGGCGCCTTAGACCACTCGACCAAGCTGTCTACACTCCATTCAGTGAACGTATTCAACACTTTTAATTAGCGAAAAATCACTAATTTTATTCGTTTTGCCTAAATACTAAAAAAGTACTGAACCAATTTCGATGAAACTGAAGTGGTACCAATTCGAGAGCATCGTCTTTCATTTAACACCAAAACCAAGTTAATCGGTTGCATGGTTTCGGAGTAATCGGTGAACATACATAAAATAAGGAGAGTTACAAACTCACAAACTCACAAACATACAGGTGAAGTTAATATAAACTTTTCTACCAAAAATTGAACCGACTTCAAAAGCTAAAGTGAAAAATAATTTTTTACAGAATAGTATTAAGAAATTAAATTAAGAGCGTAGTATTTATCATGCGTATTATTATATTATGTAGATTAATTTGATTTTTTAAAGTCGGTGCCAGTCAAGCCAAGTTACATGTAATTTTCCAATAGACACGCATCCAAGTATCTACGAGTTTTTTTTTACGATTTAATATTTAGTTAAAAATTTAACTTTATTCTTTTACGATTTGCATTGGATAATTAATTTTAATTTTGAACTTGGCTTGGCTCGCATCGACTTCAAAAAATCAAATTAATCTACATAAATATAATAATACGCATGATAAATACTACGCTCTTAATTTAATTTCTTAATACTATTCTGTAAAAAAATTATTTTTCACTTTGCAGTAGCTTTTGAAGTCTGTTCAATTTTTGGTAGAAAAGTTTATTTTTCTCTTTTTAGTTAAAAGTTAACGATTTTTTTAAGTCAGTTAATAAAAATTATAATAAAAATCACTGTAAACCATACACGTATGTCAGGAGTGTGGTTCGAACCCACGATCTCTTTCAAGAACTTAAATCAAATCTTCTGTCTTGCACCGCTCAGCCACCTGAATGTCCTCCATTCGGCGAGCTTACTCATCGTCCATGTTACTTTTAGTTTGCGACTAAATCACTAATTTTATTAGTTTTTACTTAATTACTAAAAAAGTGCTGAACCAATTTCAATAAAATGGAAGAAGTACCAATGGAAGAGTAGCCACTTTCATTTAACACAAAAAACAAAATAATCGGTTGGATAGTTTCGGAGTAATCGGTGAACATACATAGAAAAAAAATACATTCGTGCCGAATTGATAACATCCTCTCCTTTTTTGAAGTCACTTAAAAATATATATAACACGGAAATTTTTTTTGCATACTATACACATATGTCTGGAGTGAGGTTCAAACCGACACTCTCTTTCAAAACCAGAGATTTAATCAGGTGCCTTAGACCGCTCGGCTGTCTGGACTTTATTCTCTTTAGAGAACTTATTCAATGTCATGTTAGTTTTCGCAAGTCTATTCTCTTTTTGCGTACTCTTTCACTGATAAAGTATTGAGTTAATAAAAAATCTCTGATACTCTGTGGTAACGGTTAAAAACAAAATATTCCTAATAGCATAATTAGTACTTAACTTGTTAAATATATATTTAAAAATTATAATACGGAAAAGATAATTGTATACACGTACGTCAGGAGTGGGGTACGAACCCACGCTGCCTTTCGAAAACCAGATCTTAAATCAAGCGCCTTAGACCGCTCGGCGATCCTGGCATCGGTATATTTATTCGACATCTATATTACTACTGATTTGCGAGAAATTACTAATTTTATTAGTTTTTGCCTAATTACTAAAAAAGTACTGAACCAATTTCTATGAAACGGAAGTAGTATCAATTCGAGAGCAAGTTCTCTCATTTAACCCCAAAATCAAGTTAATTGGATGGATAGTTTCGCAGTAATCGGTGAACATACATAAAAATAAAAAAGAATACTGCCCAGTTAAACTGATGGCATTGAGCTCACAGGCTACAAATACTAATTGTACATTAAAGCCTTATATTTTCAAGGGTTAATTCCGTTCGAAAAAAAAATTAAGAAGGAGAAACAGCTCTCCCCTTTCCTCTTTTTTTATACTTAATCATTGAACCTCCTATACTATCAAAGACATGCTTTATCATATAAAAAATCTATATCCAAAATTCAGAGCAAATTAGATAATTCTTAATAAAAACCCATTTAGCATTTACATAATTTAAAAGGAGTTATCCCCTTCTTTTATACTTAACCATTAAACTTCCAAAACTGTTCAGAGATTTGAACGAAATCTGAAAATTCTGCTTGAAAAACCTATTTATATAAATTAAGAGGGGGGGGGGAGGCATTAGAACCCCTGTTGCCCCTATTTATACTTATTCAATGAGCACCTAATAGCAGTCACGGAATCGCCTCATCAGAATGATCCTAATCTAAATTTTGAACGAAAACTTAATTCTGCATGAAAATCCCATTTATATCAACTAACGGGGGGGGGGGGCATTAGAAC
This sequence comes from Maratus speculifer, assembly GCA_964019185.1. Taxonomy (NCBI): domain Eukaryota; kingdom Metazoa; phylum Arthropoda; class Arachnida; order Araneae; family Salticidae; genus Maratus; species Maratus speculifer. Next base: position 172,603,403 of record OZ025297.1, on the reverse strand, counting down.
CCATGTTCCCCCTATTTATACTTATTCAATGAACACCTAATAACAGCCACGGAATCGCCTCATCAGAATGATCCTAATCTAAATTTTGAACGAAAACTGAATTCTGCATGAAAATCCCATTTATATCAACTAACGGGGGGGGGGGCATTAGAACCCCTGTTCCCCCTATTTATACTTATTTAATGAACACCTAATAACAGTCACGGAATCGCCTCATCAGAATGATCCTAATCTAAATTTTGAACGAAAACTTAATTCTGCATGAAAATCCCATTTATATCAACTAACGGGGGGGGGGGCATTAGAACCCCTGTTCCCCCTTTTTATACTTATTCAATGAACACCTAATAACAGTCACGGAATCGCCTCATCAGAATGATCCTAATCCAAATTTTGAAAACTTAATTCTGCATGAAAATCCCATTTATATCAACTAACGGGGGGCATGAGCCCCCCGTTCCCCCTCTTATACATATCGAATGAACTTCAAAAACTTATCAGGGAAGCGCCTTGTCAGGATATACCTACATACAAAATTTTAAGAGGATCGGATATTTTTATCATGAGTTATCGCGTTACGCACATACGAACGAACATACAGAACGGGCGGGCACATAAGCTCTCAGGCTATGATAGCCTGTGAGCTAAAAATACATACGCGTCGAATTGATAACCTCCTCTCCTTTTTGGAAGTCGGTTAAAAAAGCGTGGTAAAAAGACCCGGATGATAATATTATTATTATCATTATTATAGCGTTCTTTTCAAATACCTCGCTCAAATTTTAATATTTTTACATGATTTTTTCCCATAGGATATCTGAGGACAATCTACAACCGGGCTAGTTTTTACTTTTTCGATTTTGGATTCAGATTTTAAAAAAAAAATATTTTATCTTTGAGAACCTTTTTGAACCGATTGTGAAATTGAAACAATCTTAATGTAAGAAGAATATAATTAAAATTGAAAAAGTAAAAAGTATCCCAGCTGTGGATCATCCTCAGCTATCCTCTGCAAAAAAAAAAAAAAAAAATCGTGTAAAAATATTAAAATCTGAGCGAGATATTTCAAGCCTCCATAAACTCCATCATATCATCCGGGTCTTTTTCAATCGCTAGTGTGGCGTGTGAAGTCATTTTTTTATTTTATTCCTTTTTTGCATTTTTGTAAATAAAACCCAGATGTATTTCTAGATGAATTCATTATTCCTTGTAATTACAGGGCTATAGAAATTATACATTTTCAAAGTATAATTTCTTCAAAGTAAAAATAACGTGTAACACTCATGTGAATTTTAAATGTACTTAATTAAAAAAATAAATACACACGTCAAACTGTCCGTTATTAAAAATAATTTATAGACACTCCGTCCACCATAGTACACATAACACTCGTAAACACATTTAGAATACTGAAAAAAAGTTATGTATATATCAAAATGAAAGATGCCTAAATAACCATATTAAAATTGCATAACGCAGTTGAAAACCCATTTACTTCAATTACCATAAAAAGTTGGAATATTCGGAAACATATCCAAATGTTCTGTGCAGCCATGTATATGACCTATAGATACTTATGTATACTATAGCGTGTTAAAAGTTAGTTCAGTTAAACGTAAGCGTAGTTTAAAATTCCTTTTTAGCAATTTCTGTCAATAAAAGGAAATATACTAGAACCCTCTTGTATAATTCTGTATATGATCTCTAGAATTTGAACACAAAAAGTAATATGCAAATTTTAGGTACAATTTATCACTTCAAAACACGATTTTGTCCATGTTTATGAAAAAAAATTGAAATATATGTATCGGTCTAATAATGAGAAAAATAGTATAATAATTTATTTTATTATTCAAATATTAGTAAATAAATAAATAAATATAAAATCTCCGGCTAAAATTTTTATTTTATGGTGTGTAACCCTTATCCACAATTGGTATTTTAAAACACTGTATTTCTAAATTTTGCATTTAAATGGGCTTAAATTAATTAAAGTTATGTGCTTAACACTACGCAACTTTCTTTAGATTAATAATTTTAAGTATTCAGTAAAAGTAATAAAAGTAAATTTTATCTTATTAGCTTTTTTTTTCTCCGAAGAATAAATTTATTATTTTTTTTTCAAATACAGCCACCTGATATGTACAAAATAAGTGTTATTACATTTAATGGTATGTACTTGATGAGTTACAATGATCATATTGGCCAAACTCATGTTTATAGCGTTAGGAGAGAGTTATAACGTTTTTAGGTATGTGCTAGATGTGCACACGGTTCATTTAATGGTTAAAACACATTCTACAATTGAAAACACTCTTCCAGTAATATTCTGTATAGGCAATACTGTGATCAAATTCATTTGTGTATCCCTGTAAATGACCGGTAAATTGTGAGTACTCCAGATTCTTCAATTACAGCATTCCTTTACTCCTCAGTGTTATGCAAAAATTTCAATGCGTTTAACATACAGTAATATCATTAAAATGCACCAGAAACGGTATTTTTCCATAAGAAATAAAACAACAGAACTCTTTTGAGAATCCCTGCAAGTGCAACGTAAAAACTACTCACTTCATTTTCAATACCGAATATGAAAATGTAAAATCCAATAACATACATAGATTTTATGACAATCTGACGATATTTACGCGAATTAAACACAAAGAATCAGATTGACAGACTTATAGAAAGTCAGTCAAAGAGACTTCAATCTGTGTTGCAAAATGTTAAAAAGATGTCATAAAATCTGTACTAAAATAAATTATAATAAAATTACTCTGGAGAGTATCATCATGTTGCACTTGATAAACAGCACTTTCCATTGGAGCCAATTTACTGAAATCAATTTTTTTTTCAAATCGTTTTCAAACTATGCTTTCTAATTACGCTTAGAAAATGGCAAAATGATGGTTTAAAGAACCGTCTACGATAAAAATGACTATATATTTTGAAACGTCTTACAAAAATCTGTAATCTAACAGTCTGCAATGACTTCTTGAGTTTCGCCTAAGAAGCCTTGATCAGGATGAGGGCTTCCTCGGTCAACAATTGAGTACCGAACTTCAATTTCGATGTATTCCCTAAAATATACTCGCTTTAAAACAATTAATTTCTCGAAAACTTATTGTATGAATTGCATGAACATTTGTTTATAGGCTAATTGAAGGGTGTCGTGTTCATTTATGCTGTCAGAATTAAATACTGCTAAAAAAAAAAATAAATAAAAAGTAGGGTTTGTATTAATATGTAGATGGCCCCCTACGCAAATTTTATTATGCATAATTTAAAAGTAAATTTTATTTCCTATGACTTGATACCAGTAAACTTTTTCTACGATAACTTTTTGCAGAGTTAATAGGAGGTGATTTCTTTTTTTTCCACGACTATACATTAATTTATCAAGGTTGGACATATGATCACAAGTGTCCGTTACCTAATCTTTATTGTTATTTGAAATCATACTCCATGTACTCATAATCATACTACAATATAATACATTTTACTACTGTAAAAATCCATAGTTTCCTACACACTTCCTTTCGCAGCAAAATATTCAAAAGATTTAAAAGAAAAAAGGTGTTTTGATTAGCAGATTGATAGGGATTCATTTTTCTTGAACACGGCACTTGATAATCATAAATGACATTTGTAGATGACTGAAAAATTAGCATGATCTGTTAAAGCCACGTTAATGTAATTAAAAAGAAAATATAGTGAAACAGAAAACACTTCAACTAGTAAAAATTTTAAAGACTAAATTTGGTTCCGAAAAAAATTCAGTTCAAACCTAAACGACTTTTAAAAGACTTTGCGGTTTTTAATAATCTCTGCTTTTTTTTAATTTGTTTTTTTTCTGCATATTATTAGAAGGCTTGCATAGTTATTTCAAATGAACTCTGCTCCAAACGAAGTTCACTGTGGACATACCTTTACTTCAAATATCTTCTCGGAATGCTAAGAACAATGTGAAAGTCACTGTGCTATTACATTTTCAATGTGTCAAGGAAAAACCTAAAGAATCGTGTCTGTAGTTTGTGGCATGAATAGCTGTAGCAAGTGAAGTTATTTCCAATGTACCAGGCCTTCTTGCGAACGTTTTACAATAGCTGCATCCAGGTTACGAGGCGTGTATTCCAGCTACAGGCCTCAACTTTGAATATTTATATTAAAATGTACTGTGACACACACCTTCTTCTGTAACGATGTCATTCTGTAATAAAGTATCCTTTTTTGTGACCTGCCTCGGTTCTTTATGTTTCTGGGTTTGTGGGCATGGAGCGCGACTGCATAGCATTTGGGACTCTATGCCCCTATATAATACTTGCTAGATATCGTTTTTATAACCTATATGTCGTTTGTTGTCAAAGAGTTCTGAATCACTCTGTATACAAGGAAATATACTGTAGAATTAGTCGAGGAAATACTACATTACACTAGGTCCAGGAGGTACATATAAAATCATGTCAAATGGAAGTTAAAACGCATCTTCGTTTAAAAGATATAATCATGTTCCTAGTTGGACTGATAACAGAATAAGTGCGAAATATTTTATAATGTTCTAATCAAAATAAGAATAAATTTGCAAGTAAAAGATTGTAATCGACGAAAGTTTCAATAGGTTACATAAAATTTAAAATATGAAATTAACATAACAATTCTTGATATATTTTCGAATTAACTGATATAAACATTGTTTTAATTAAACAATTTTAAAGTTTTGTAAAATATATTTGGCTAAAAAGCATAAATGTTTGGTCAGACAGAAAACAAAAAATCCTCGAAGCATGTGTTTAACCTCAAATGGCTGTTTTTTCAATAGTAATAATAATAATAATAATTATTATTATTATTTTCTAAAAATTGTTATTTTAAATTTTAAATATTTAATATTCCAAAAGTACATCACTTTTGATTCAGCAGCAGTTTAAAGAAAAGTTATAGCCCAGAAAATAAACCGGGAATAAACTTTCTGATACCGGAAATGGACTTTTAAAGAGCCACAAAAACGTAAACAATACATTTCAATACACTTATATAATATATACAAAAATGCATAAATATCAACAAATACATTGAATTTTAAAGTTGTAAACTTTATAAATAATTTTTTTATGCTATATTAAAACTTTGTGTTTTCTGGAAAACTAGATTTTGCATTAAGTACGTTTATGTGAAACATCATTTCTTAGAAAGATTTGAAGCTATCGAAATAAAATTTTGTAACCAGCTTCTGTTCATTTATTGGTGTATTAGGAAGCAACATATAGTTTACAAAAATGTACACATTAATTTAAGTGCTAATTTTAGTTAAAAATACTGATTTTTTTTATCATGTTTTGTATACAAAATTTGCTGTACGTTAGAGAATTTAATGGTATTGAAAATTTTTCGCTTCATAACACAAAGACGTGTTTTGATAATATATTATTGAAAAAATTGAAACATATTGAATCGATTTCGTTGTGGACATAAATGCATTTATTTATTAGAATTTTACAAAATATTGCCTAAGTTTGAAAAGTTAATTTAAATTTTAATAAAAAATGTATATGAATTGATAGTTTTATTCTCTGTTTTAACTAAAAGCACATGTATTTAAAATAAATTTCATGTATTTCAAAAAAATTCTCCGAAGATAGGCACATACTATAAAAATTAATAATTATAATGAGCTGTATAGTGAATTAATTAATGTTTTTTAAAGTAAATTAATATGACTGTAATGAAGGATTTTAAGTCTTCAATATTTTATTTTTATTTTTTTCCTTTAATACGAATTCTGAAATCCACTTTCGAAATCTTTACCTTATTTTGATGAAATATATTTACGAATATAAATTTTCCATAATACGATCTTTACAATGCTGATTTCAAGATAAGCAATAAGAAAAGTGCAAAGTACATTTTTTAATATGTTGTTTCTGCCGTTAATTTCCCAACGGATTGAACTGAACGTAAAATTTCTGGTTGTAAAAATGTTGTTCTATATATTTCGATTGCATACATTGATTTCATTTGAGAAAAGACATATAAAAAAATCCTTAGAACAATATAACTAGACTATAGCACTTTAAATTCCTGTGTATGAGCCCAATCAAAGCAAACTGAAAAATACCAGGTATATTTTTAAAGAATATTTGTTTTTCTCTCATTCTACCTCCTCTCTGATTTCCCTCTGGCTTAGTCAAAATATAGATAGTTTTCAATGTTTTCTTACATACGTAAGTATTTACCTATCTATTTATCTTTCTGTATACGTTGGGTTATTGCAAATTTTCAATTACCGATGCATATTTTTTATAATTTATTCCCAGCACAATTATTTTAAAAATACATTTTTTGATATATTTCTTTTTTTTTAAGAGTATGTAAAATATTTTTGTTTTTGAGAAATTTGTGCGAGGTAGCATTAAAAAATATTGTCACACCGCCATGTACACAAATATATACATACATGGGGTCATTATATGCTGTTTTTTGTTGCATCATTTTAGGGGTAGCTTTTGTGTTTTGGTATGTAGTTTACCTATTCTATCCATTTCAATCATGTATTATGACTTTATTTTAATGTTTTATTCACTTTATTTTGGTATTAAGTGCGCTGGAAGCCCTAAATTTGTATTTTTTTGCTTTTTATGGCTGATTTGAAGATGAAACCACGCACATTATTCGTAGTTCTATATTATTTGAGGTCTGAAGGATTTACTATCGCTCTGCAAATTCCAAATATTACTTTTAAATATTTTTTGCATGTTTTGTTGATATATATTTTTTATAAATAGTGGTTATATGCATACACACACACACACAGAGATATATACTACCTCTGACAATCAAGTTCGGTGAATAGTCCTGTAGCATTAATGTAGATGAAATATTAACAAAAGTTACCATACCATCCTTCAAAATAGTCATCTCCTATAACTATGCACCGCTGAGATCTGCTATCCATGTCCTGAGAAATTCTCAAGAAGCCTTCTTTTGGGATGAAGTTCAAAAACTTTGTCACATTTCGTTGGATGTCAGCAATATGGTCAAATCTCTTTCAAAAAGAGTTTGAGTCGTGAAAATAGGAAGAAATTTGGAGGACTGAGGTCTGGCAAGTATGGTAGGTGCTCTAATTTGCACCATCCCTCATGAATTTCTTTCGGTGTCTTGCAAAGCTTAGAACCAAACTTTAAACTGATCTTTCTTTCGTTCATTTTCCTGTTCTCAGTTAAGGACCAAAACACTGAACAAGCACTTGGTAAAGCACGTCTTACACAGAACATAAACGACGCTCAAATGAACATCGGTGGGGAAAGATGGTTAACACTTGCCTCTATACAGGTGCAGCGTTTTGTTTCCCCAGAGTTGCCAGATCGCTGATATTCTCTGATATATCGTTCTGAATTCATTCGCCTAACTTTATTGTCAAAGGTAGTATACATATATATATATATATATGTGTGTACATACATTGCATGAGATTCTAGTGGACTGTAAAGAAAGATCTTTTTTGCTTCTTTAATTTATTGATAACCATGTTCTTTGCATTTTATGTAGTAAGAAACAAAAATTTAAAAGTCTACTAATGAAATAAATTGAATATTTCCGACTGAGCGAAAAATTGCCCAAGCCGGTAATCAAATCCAGATCCTTTGCTTACAGGCCAATGCTTTGCCGTTTAAGCGAACTGGATGATAGCCGACGGACATTTCTCACTCAGATAACCTTATTGGTCATAACATCTGGTCTGTCATTTTGACTACTCAACAGAATAAACCGCAGGTAAAGAAACTCCATAAAACGATGGGTACGTAGATATACTTTTATTTTGCATAATCAGCTGATTAGTAAATTTATCATACAATTTCAAATTCTCAAATTTGAAATTTTATGATAAATTTACGGTGTCTTGCAAAGCTTAAAATTAAACTTTAAACTGATCTTTTTTTCGTTCATTATTCTGTGTTCAGTTAAGAACCAACACACTGAACAAGCACTTAGTAAAGCACGTCTTACACAGAACACAAACAACGCTCAATTGAACAACGATGGGAGAAGATGGTCGATACTTGCCTCTATGCATATATAGCGTTTTGTTTCCCCAGTGTTCCCAGATCGCTCGTTCTGAATTCATTCACCGAACTTTATTGTCAGAGGTAGTATATATATATATATGTGTACATACATTGCATGAGATTCTAGTGGACTGTAAAGAAAGATCTTTCTCGCTTCTTTAATTTATTTATAACCATGTTCTTTGCTTTTTATGTAGTAAGAAACAAAGATTTAAAAGTCTACTAAAGAAATAAATTGAATATTTCCGACTGAACGAAGAATTGCCCAAGTCGGGAATCGAACCCAGATCCTTGGCTTACAGGTCAATGCTTTGCCGTTTAAGCGAACTGAATGATAACCGACGGACGTTTCTCGATCAGATAACCTTATTGGTCATAACATCTGGTCTGTCATTTTGACTACTCAACAGAATAAACCGCAAGTAAAGAAACTCCATAAAACTATGGGTACGTAGATATACTTTTATTTTACATAATCAACTGATTAGTAAATTTATCATGCAATTTCAAATTCTCATATTTCAATATTCTAGAATTTCTCAAATTAAGCGTATTATCAAAATCCATGATTATTCATGATGATAGTATGTACCCTCTGCTTGTACTTTCTGCATTTTTTACTATCTCAACACTGATATTATCTTTGTTTAAGTATAATTTCGTTTCACTTTTAAAAGGGGAAAAAGAGCGGCTTTGAATAAGAGACGATTCTAAAATTGCGGATCTCCTATCTCGCTCAAGGTGTTGTAGACAAGGCACTTCTGAATAGCTGATGATTACACAATGCATACGTAAATCTCTCACTACGTCATAGTCACTCACTCACGAGTACCTATTTTCTCTTTTAAAAAGAATGCTTTACAATACCAAATTTCCAAGATTAAATTTTGAAATGTTGTTTTGAAAACTGAAAATCAGAGCTCTGCGAAGCGGGGGGCGAAGATGGTGGTTGTCCCGGGCGGGGAAAGTGAGGGGAGCAAAATTTACTGCACAAACCTGATTTGTTTCTTCTTTTCTTGAAAAAAAGAAATGGGTAGGTTTTTTTGTAAGAAAAAATATGCATTCTTAAAATAACATATGACTTCTTTCTTGGAATTCAAAAGGGGTTAGTTACAAACTGTTATACTTTACTGTAGATACATCTAATCCAAACATCGGTTTTCCCAATACCCTTTGCTAAATTATAAGCAAAATTTTATCTTATATTATTTAGTTGTTAAAATTAAATGTTTTAAAATTATAAAGTAAATGTGAAATATGCATTCGATATAATTTATTTTTGATTCCACACTTTTGAATTTTATGACACCTGTCACAAAAAGAAGACGGGGGGGGGGGGGGCGTCAAAATCAAACTTTGTCCCGGGTGCAGTTTTCTCTTCGCATGTTGTTGCTAAAAAAAGCACATTTTGCTGGCTTTTATTATTTTAGTTCATATGTTGGTTAAAAAATGAACTTTAGACTTTGGAGTAACGTACAAATATTTTTGCCGTTATTTTTTGCATATCTATAAAAGTTTTCGAAAGCTTAGACTTAAATTTAAACTTTGATATCAAAATCTGAATAGTTGGGAGTAGTTAAGTTGCGCAAACTGAACTGACCAACTTTTCCGTTTTTTATGTTTATTTGAAATTTTGGATCCTCAACTTAAATGGCGCATATCTCCTTTCGGAAGACGTTTGGGACTCTTAGTTTCCCATTTAATATTGTTTGTCTTGATCTGTACTATCATCCCTTAAAGTTTTGCCCAAGAGTTTAGATACACCCTGTAATTTCTCTCAATTACCGTTAATATCAATACACAATGTTTCGGTAACATTCCGTTGTTTCTGACGAGTGCCCGTAGGGCAAGAGGGATGCTGGAGTTTCTATTGGACTGTACCCAGTTGGTTTTAAATCAGACTTCCGCAGCAGAGGATGTTCGAAAATGCCCCAACATATATCAGCACCAATCATTTACATCCTCAATTTCGATATGTCTTTGAAGGGGAGAGAAGGTTTCTCCAGAGATCAATATCGATGGTAACTGCTACGAACAAAAATGGGACTTTCAAAGGCCATTTATTTAAAGAGCGGGTAAACTGCATACACTCAGTGATGTCAAGCATCGAACCTGTGACCTTTCAGCGGGAGTTCGGTGCTATGACCACTAGGCTACCACGTCTCCTGTACCTTTTTCAGGTTATTTCTAAAAAATAATTATGGATAAAAAATAACAATGTAAAATTTTCTTTTAGGAAACAATTGCAACAATGTTAACTTTTGACTGATTAAAAGTTCCTATTAATGAGACACATTGATTATTATTTAAAATTTAAGTAAACCTGGATGCTCAGAAATTTAAGTTGTGCCAAAAATTTATTTTTATTATTTATTTCTTTATTTCTTTATTTTTTACTTACTTAGTTAATTTAAATAATTAAAAACGAAACTTTAAAATGTAAAATTAAGAGGATTTTTTTAGACACTGAATGAAGGAACAAATCCAAGCATTTTAAATAATTATAAATATTGCTATCGATAAGATTTAGGGAACGAGAATTGTCATGCAATTATCAAAATGAATCAAAATTAAATGCAATTAAAAATATATATTTTACAAGATTCTCTATATGATTTATCGCAAAATAATTATTTATCCAGTTTTTGTAACAATAAATATTTCTTACTTTATAAAGCTCCATAAATTGTTATATCAATTCCCGGTAAAATAATTATGAAGCCTTACAAAAAGTTTTTTTAATAATTAAATTTTGCAATATTAACGATTTATAGAAAAAATAAAGCATCTTTCCTCAATATCTTAAACATAATTATAGAACGGTGAGATAAATATAGTAAAGTCATTTTTTGTTTGGTTTAAAATAATTGACGTAATAACATTTCCCATTATAAACAATCTCTTTATAATATTCACGTCTCAGTCATTAAAATTTCGTGATATTTTAATGAGATGTGATCATTAACTTTGGTCTTTAATTAATTCATGATATAATGCTGCTAAATAATTGTTTCAAAATTTTTTTCATGAGAAAAGTATTGCATTTTATTAATGTAGCATTAATGTTGATTTTTTATAGTCATGATTATGGAGAGATAAATATTTTTTTTTTCGTAGCAAGAAATATAAAAGCATACAAATGAATCATCACTGACAATTTATGCATTTTTTGACAATGGAATATTTAAAATATATATATTTCATTGAGAATAAATTTTTGAAAAAAAAATATATATAGAAAAAAAGAATCCGCTAATACAGAAACTCGTATTAAATTGAAAATTTTTTATAATCAAAAGATATGATTTCATTAACCTTGGTAAGACGTAGGATTTTCTAAAACGACATTCTTCTAGTCCCTATCGATTCTAATTTATCAAGTTTTTGAGTTAAACATTAAGAATGAATAAATTGTTAATCAACTTAGTAAACTAAAATTCGTTTACACCACAAATTTTGTTTAATAAAATAGTATAACACAAAAATATCGTTAGAATAAAATAATCTAACAGTAAAGTTTCGTTTCAATAAAATCTCCTATGCATACTTTTATTTTACACCAAAACAAACTTTTGTAAAACTTATGAGAACAAAGTCTGTTCTCACATTTTTTTGGAGGAGTTTATTTTGGTCTAAAGAAAGTCATCTGCAAAGAGATTTCTTTGTTCGAAGTTAATGTGTTTTTTAAAGTTAAAATTCTCCTCTGACAGCTTAAAAATTTGTTTAAATACACCATGTTGCTTTTGATGAAGTGATGGGTGAAAGTCTATATTTTTGCACGTTTCAAAAAGAATTATTTATATTCAGTTATTAAAAAACGCCGTTGGGAAAGACATGGCTATTGTATGCTCATGGCATCCAATGCAGTGTGTCCACTCGCAATGGTGGCCAACGGCTAATTTCTAAACCGTTAGTCATAGACATATAATTCCAATTCCAAAAATTCTTTAAAAAGGGCAAAGAATTGTTTTTAAGCGATTTAGGTTAAAAAAATATTAAAAAAATTACGAAAATTAAATATTTATACGGGTCCCCGGTCCTATAATTGATATTTAATAAAAATTTTCCATCGCAACAAGTATTTTCCAACAAGCAATACAAAAAGGTCTGATTCATCTAACATTAAAATTGACCGAGTTATGAAACTTTAAATTTCACGACTTGCACCACTTTTCTGTAATTGAAAACGGATGAGTTGGAGGAAGCTTTAAGGAAACGTATACTAAATGCTTAAAGTTTTATAAACGGCGTCCATTTTCAACGCTGTCCAGTGGCTAATTCCTAAACCATTTGTCACAGATATATAGTTCCAATTACAAAAATGTTTTAAATAAGATAAGGAAACATTTTTAAAGCGATTTAATTGAAGATGCTGCCACCGTATATGTTTTACGATAGTGTAAATTTCTATTAATTAATTCTCTAGATTAGTTAAAACAATTGAAAACATGAATTTCAAAATTCTCTTTATCGAGAAAATTAAATTTTGAGAAATTGTAAAAAACCTTTAAATGCGTTCTTTGGTTTTCACTATAAATTTGGAGATTATAGTGTTACATTAGTGCAGATTGGTATAGATTAATGGAAGAAACAAAGGCGATAACGCGAATTTTGAAATTCACATCCTGAATTGTATTTTTACATATGTTTTATTTTGTAAGAAAATAAAGTTGTTTTTTTCACGGTTTTATTTTAACAATTTGTGTTATTTTTATAAGCTTTTATTTTACTTAAAAGGTTCGTATGTATGATTTCCTAGTACAAAATTTATATTAAATTTTAACTCACTTTCAAATAGGCGATCGAAGCTCAATTCACATACTTATTTCCATTTACAATATAATATTAATACAATGTTGACTTCGTACCATTTATTTATTTTATAGGACTACACGAAACTCTATTAAGTTAAGTAATTTATTAGAATTTTAAATATGTATCATTTTGTAACGAATTGTGACTGTTGTTTTTCATAATTTAATTTAACAAAATTTTTTTATATTTTTTTACTTATATTTTTGGTACAATTTGGATATTTTCTTTAATATGTAAACAATATTAATATTAAACACCAACATAAATTTAAATATAATATTAGAAAAATTATTTTGCTCTCAATGTTTAATGTTAAATTCTATGTGTGACGTTTATTTTTATTTGCAGTAAATTTGTGACTGACCCCTATTTTGCAGCAAAAAAGATGCTACAACCTTGAACAGCTATTAGTTGGTCAGTTTTAATCGCAGAGGAATGGCATTTTTTTTTGTCTTACTTCGTAGAGTAACAGCAAAAATTTACTAAATATCACATATAGGACCGGGGGACCGTATAAAAATTTAATTTTCGTAATTTTTTAATATTTTTTTTTACCTAAATCGTTAAAAAATACTTGTTTACCTTTTTTAAAACACTTTTGCAACTGAAACTACATGTCTAAGACTAAAGATTTGGAAATTATCCATTGGCCACCGTTAAGAGTGAACAGCAGTAAACAACTTACTTTCAGTCCTTATTGAATCCGTTTTCAGAGGTTGAAAAGAAAACAATAACAATGATTGAACTGTCGATCTAATTAACAAAAATTCAAGTACATTGCAAATTTCGTTTTCAATATAATATTTTTATAACATATGCATATGACGATTTGAATTACTCTCCTTTATCACGCTAGATTCATAACTTAATTCCTCCACACCGGTGTAAACCCATCGATAGTCCGTAGAAATAGAATATCAGATAAAGTAGATGGAACACTCGTAAAAATGATACCTTATAAAGAGCGATGTAACAATCCGTTTGCTTCCGATAGCATGAGTTCCGTGTGAGTTTACTGATTCAAAATTCCATAAGAAATTTCACTTTAAATAAAGAATCAATGAAAAGATCCATTATATATTTGCTGTAAAATCGATAAAAATGTGTTCTACTAGTTTTGGACTTATATTTGAGCACTAATCCAATTGATGAGACAGAATAAAATGTAGATACTACAAAAGAACTCATGTTGACAAACTGCTATATCCAGGTGACCTATTCAAAGCTATATCCAGCAGACGATACAATTCAAACATTTTTGCTTAGCCTCCATCTACAGCTACAGCACATCAGCAATTTTTAAAAGTACATCACAAGGTCCAGAAATGGTTGAGGGTTAAAAAAATTGCTAAGGAGTAGGTAATAAAAAGAACAAATACTAACCTTGTGCCTGCGTTCAGTGTACCACCCCCTACTTTGTTCATTTTTGTACACTGCAAGTGCATATAACATTGCTAACGAAATTGTGGGTGTTCGTAACAGTGCTTTCCTACTTCAAAATTACCATCGACTGCGAAACTATGAGAGAAATTGTAACAGCATCGCACTGGTGTAACCAAACGAGGAGGACGGCTACACTTAAAAATTGATCTGGAAACTGATTGTCCACTCAATGAACCCGTGGACCCATTGATGTAAGAAAATATAATGCTTTAAGATATGAGATATTACTATTATTTACTTATTACGAAAACATATATTTTATAATATTGGTAATAATAACAACACATTCTAATTTCATACTTCTATTTTCTATGCTGTAGATTTTTGTGAAATGCAATCACTTTTATATAATAGAAGTCGAATATAGAATTTTATGTTTTTTAAGAAAATATACTTATCAATGTAAATAATTATTTATAATTAAGTAATGATCCATAATGAGTCATCGTTTTTGCTATCAGCAACTTCATTTTAAAATGTAGTCAATCATATGATTTTCGAAATCATTAATAGTGAATGTTTGCGTAAAACGGTTAGATTTTATATTTAAAATAGTACATAGCTGTAATTTTCGATTTTCAGAATTTTTTGCTGGCCGCTTCTATTTTTGCGGCGCTGTCATTGCTAAACCATTCGTAAGAGGAGAAAACATTAAATACATAAAATGTAGGAAATTTTATACTCTTGAAAAAATTTTGTGGAAATTTTCAAATTCGAGTTCAGCGACGAAAAAACATAAATATATCAAATATCAAAACTGCACCAAAAATTTATTTTATTTTTCCTTTCTGAGTACATAATGCCTGTACTAAATATTCATATTAATAATAAATTCTCAAAACTTCAAAACTATTTTAAATTCCCTTTAAAAACGCAAGTGCACCATTGATTTTGAATTTTCTGTTCAATGTTAATCTGATTAATGTAATGTCTGTTTCAATTTGTGCAATGTTAAAATGAAATGTTATGACAAACTAGATTAAAATATATGTTTTAAAACAATTGATCTAAATAAATTTTTATGCAAGTACAAATTCGTTGAAACCAATTTATTTGGCGATGATATTTCAAATGCGTTGATTTTCAAACTGAATCAAATCCAGTTTGAATAAAACATTTTTTATCGTGCATAACATTATCAAACAAATTCAATATTTAGTTTTTCTACAATTGTGTAGTATTGGCATCATTGGCATTTTTATGATAATTTATAATTTGTTGCACACAACTTAATTCTGAATATATTATATTATAATAGTTAAGTACATTACTTTGCGAAATCGAATGCTAAACAAAATATTTGTTGCTATCTAAGATATACAGGGTGACCAGAAATAACGTAACAGTTCCATTTGACCCAGTTAAAGAATTAACATGAACTTTTGCACAAAAAATTCTTTATTTATTAACAATGATGTATTAGATAAATTATAAAAAAATCACTTTTACTGAAAGTGTACTGCTTTTTTCTTGATACGGAGTTTCAAATATTAAATGAAATTTACAGCAATTGGTCGCATCTTTTCCGGAGTAAAACCATAAAAGTTCAATTCCCGTATCAACGAACACTTAAGAGATTCTAAACTGTTGTGGAGTTTTATACAAGCTCTTGCATCCAAAATCCACTATAAATTATAATCCAAGGGATTAAGATCACACGATTATGGGGACCATTCTTGAGCCGACATGAAGCCTGTAGAATTGACCCGACACGAGTCCTGTGTGGATTTCGCGTGATGAGAAGGCGCGAAATCTTGATGAAAAGTCCAAGTCCCGTTTCGAAGTTGTTTTTTTTTATCCCAGGGAAGTAGAACATTTTGAAGAATTTCTGTAATCAGTTTGACTCCGGAATTGATAAAGATGGGAGATTTGCATGTTGCACACATTCCTGTCCACAGTATGGCAGATTTAGGATTTTGACGATGTTGAACTGACGGTTTTCTTGGGGAAATTTATGACCAAATTCGATCATTTTGATGGTTGTGCGATTGCTCCATCAAGAGAAGAATTTCGTCAGAGAACAGAATTCACTCCAAGAGCGGAGTTGCAGTTCGCATCAGCAGCTTCCTGCATCTTTCAATCCAAACTCGTTTGTTTTCTTCGGTGACACATTGCACTTATTTAAGCTTATAAAGATGACGGTTAAGCTCCTCACTGACCATACTCGAACTTATTCCCAGCCAATCCCAGTTTACCTCATTATTTTTCTCATAGATACCCGAGAATTTCAGGATACTCGTTTCTTTATTTGTTTTCGGATTCCGTAGGTGTTAAAAGTTCTTTTCGTGCCTCTTCATCTTCGGTATTATCCAGGCCAAGTTCCTAGAATCTTTTGATTGTGTTGGAAACATGATGATTATGCACTTGAAGAAATCGAGCAATCTCACATACACACTTTTTCTGACAATTAAGCTCCAAATTCTCGTTCCGTTTGTTTGATATCGTATTTAAAAAATTATAGCTATAATAAAGATTAATAAGTGAAAAAATTCTGATAATCGAGTAAAATAAAAATCATGAATCTTGACCTTACTTCTATTCTTCATTAAAATTAAAATTAATCCTCGTCAAAATTAAAATAAATCTCCATATTTCGATTAAATCTTCAAAACCGATATTTGTTGTCAAATATTATAAAGACACAAATTGGAAGAAAACAATCTCCATGCTACATCGTCCAAAAAATCGTTTTAATCTGGAAAGAGCAACCACTAAGCTCAACAAATGTACGGAAAGCTAACTTTCAATTCTGATACATTGAATCCATCTGTCCGCCCACGAATACAATACCAAAGATTTATCGATGATAATTTTGATTTGGTGTACTGTGACAATAACTGTGATTTGCAAAACACAGATTTATTACCATAGAGTAGTATGCGGGTTATTAAATTGGTTTTATTTTAAAAAATTAACGAAGTTGCTAAAATTTTCACTGATGTACATTCATATTCATTAAAATAACTGTAAATTTATTTTAAACTAATCGCATATTCTTAGTCTAATAGTAGTTAAAAAGGAATTTTTCAATAAGCTCAATGAAAACAAAAAAAATATTAAACATTCCTCTTAAAAATATGAAAAAGATATTGGAAACGCAAAAATTGATAAAAAATATGAAGGAAATATTTAAAAAAAATGATTCGAAAATTAACAAAAATGTAAAATACATTACTTGCGCACAATAAAAATTGTAATGCTGTTGCGACTGAAGTGGATCGGTAGGTTAGCTCTCCGTATTAAAATGGAGCTAGGTGGGAGCAAAAGAAACTTAAAAGATCCAGTAAAAAATGCCTGCAGAGTCGCCATCTTTTATTCAAAATAAATGAGAAATGGGTTAATGAATGAAATGGGTTAAGGAAATTTACTGTTTAAATTACGAAAAAAGACGTCGTGCACTTTTAAAATGGCTACTTACTATAAACAATCAAGCACTGTTTGATAAAAACTTGAACGTGATAGTTTTTATTACTTTGGACAATAGCATTCTACTGAAACAAAAGCCAATAGATTTTCATCTAAAGCGAGCACACCATTTTTTTCAGCTACACTGTAAAATCAAATCCGTAATTCAACAGATGTAAAGTTACTGAATTCTGTATGCTTACTAAAATTTTATCTGTACACTATACAATAAAAATGCCAATCTACAAAATCAGTCTTACTAAACTTTTAATTGTAACCCGAGTCGCAGTTACATAAAAAGAATATAAAAGGTATCCCGTTTTCCTAAACATTTCTTAGCAATCTTTTTTTTCTATTTACAGCGGAAATGAGTGCCTGTTAAATGAATGTTTGTTCTTGTAGTTACATAAAACATTCAAGAAATCCCTGTTTCCTAATAAAATTTTAATAACTTTACAGATTTCTTTTACAGTGTACTAAGGATCATAATAAATGTTTATTAAATTTACATGCAATAAGATCACAAAAATATAAAATAAATCGACTTTAAAATTGTATAATTATGATTAACATTAGAATGCCCGAAAATTTTACTCAGGTTTGACACTAATATTTCACACTAGAATTTTTATGCAAATTTATTCGTTGATTTATTTAACATAAATCGGCCAGGTTTAAGTTTAACTTATTTCAAGAAGACTTTTTGGCTTGAATTGAAATATAATCAAATGGTCGGGGTCGAAACAACTCTTTTCAGGTTATCTAGTGTTAAAATTATTCCTCAAGCATTTTTATGAATATTTTTAAACCCATTCAAAAAATTTTCATATTTAGCAAAAACAAAATCGCCGTCTCAAGTAAAGTTTAAGTGAATCCGAAGCGGCGCATTTACTGTATAAAACATGAAAAAAAATCTTACTACTTTTAAAATGGCTGTTTACTATAAACAACAAAGCACCGTTTGATAAAAACTTGAAAATGATAGCCTTCATTATTTTGAACAGCAGAATCCTCCTGAAACGAAAGCCTATAGATTTTCATCTAAAGCGAGCGAGTTCAATATATATTCTTCTATAAGATTCTTTTCGAAAAAAGCATTAAATTTACTAAGCTTGCAACTTTCTAATATGTTTTTGTAGGACATAAATTCCTTGTAAAAAAGGACATAAATAGTTCTTCCTTTCCAAAATAAATATTTTTTCCATTTTCTTTTTGCTAGAGGATTTTTTTTATTTATGTTCATCAGATTGATATTAATTTGTAATAAAAGTAGCAAGATAGAAAATAGTTTGCTAATAAATAAAAATATTTTCTAATATTCTTTAGATAAAATATAGTACAAAAAAATCAAATTTAAAGTTATTATTTTTAACTTTAAAAAACAGTTACATTTATGTGGGTGTTATAATGTGCCTCTGTCTAGAATGTATTACACCTTAAAATCCGTGAAGATAACTCGCTAGCGACCGGAAAAGTATAACTGTAATACATTTTTTCCATCAAGATTATGAGTTTTTTCCTCTTTAATATAGAGAATATAGTTACAGAACAGATACATACCTACAGTTTTATTAAATTTGTTTAAACTCCTGTATTAATACAAGATATATATTGTTTTTTCAAAAGCCATTTATATCTATATCATAAAATTAAATACTTCAATTAAAATCAAACAACTGTGTATCATACTCATATTGCTATGTAAAACAAATTTTAATAGTAAATTATAAAGTTTTCTTGAGATATATGTATATATATATACATATATATATACATATACATATATATATATACATATATATGTATATATATATATACAGATACAGGGTGATTCCAAATTTTTTTACAATAAAAGAGGGGTGATAGTACACATCAAGACAAACAATATTAAATAGGAAACTAAGGATCCCAAACGTTTTCCAAAGGAGATAGCCGCCATTAAAGTTTAGGGACCAAAATTTCAAATAAACATAAAAAACGGAAAAATCGGTCGATTGATTTGTGGTTTTCACTAAAATTATTCTTTATGTCGGCATTTTCTTGAAATTAAATTATAAAGACAAATTTCAGAAAATGCCGATAGAGGACGCTTTAGACTTTGGAGTAAAGAACAACTATTTTTTGCCGGCATTTTTTGCATCTCATGAAATGTTTTCGTAAGCTTAGACTCAAACTTAAATTTTGAGCTCAAAATCTAAAAGTGGGAGTGGTTAAGTAGCACAAACTGAACTATGTTCAAAAGGTTCAAATTTCAAATGATTATAAAAACGGAAAAATTCGTTCATTGATTTGCGGCTTTCACTAAAATTATTCTTTATGTCGGTATTTTCTTAAAAATAAATTATAAAGATAATTTTCAAAAAATGCCGATAGAGGACGCTTTAGACTTTGGAGTAACGAACAGCTCTTTTTTGGCGTTATTTTTTGCATCTTATTAAATGCTTTCATAAGTAGACTTAAACTTAAATTTTGAGCTCAAAATTTGAATAGTTGGGAGTAGTTAAGTAGACAAACTGAACTGTGTTCAGAGGGTTCAAATTTCAAATGATTATAAAAAACGGAAAAATTGGTCGATTCATTTGTGGTTTTTGCTAAAACTAATTTTTAAATGAGCATTTTCTTCAAAATAAATTTTAAAGATAAATTTCCCAAAATGTCGATAGAGGGCGCCTTAGACATTGGAGTAGCGTACAACTATTTTTAACTGTTACTTTTTAAATCTCATTAAATGCTTTCAAATGCATAAGCTTAACTTTTAGGCTCAAATTATGAATCGTTGCGAGTGTTTAAGTAGCAAAATATTCGATTGTGTTCGAGGAGAGGGGGGTGTTAAATTTGAACTCCTGAAGACACTTCAATTTACGCTTTTTAACTATTCCTAATTATTCAGATTTCGAGCTCAAAACTTAAGTTTAAATCTAATCTTCCGAAAATATTTAATAAGTTTTTGCAAGCATTTATTTAGAACAAAAAAAATAATGGTTAAAATTAATTGTTGTTTACTTTGAAGTTTAAGGCGCCCTCTAATGGAATTTTTTTTTTAATTTATCTTTAAAATTTATTTTCAAGAAGATACTGACTTAAAGAATAGTTTTATTTTAAACCGCAAACGAATCGAATTTTTTTTTTCCATTTCCTATAATTATTTTAAATTTGAACACCCCCCCCCCCTTAAACATAGTTCAGTTTGTGCTACTTAACTACCCCCTACTATTCTGATTTTGAGCTCAAAACTTACGTTTAAGTCTAAGCTTCCGAAAACATTTAATGAAATGCAAAAAATAACGGCAAAAAATAGTTGTTTGTTACTCCAAAGTCTAAAGCGCCCTCTATCGACATTTTTTGAAATTCATTTTTATAATTTATTTTTTAAAAAATACCGACATAAAGAATAGTTTTAGTGAAAACCGCAAATCAATGAACCAATTTTTCCGTTTTTTATAATCATTTGAAATTTGAACCTTGTGAACACAGTTTAGTTTATGTTACTTAACCACTCCCACTTTCAGATTTTGAGTTCAAAATTTAAGTTTGAGTCTAAGCTTACGAAAACATTTAATGAGATGAAAGAAATACCGGCAAAAAATAGTTTAGTTGTTCGTTACTCCAAAGTCTAAAGCACCCTCTATCGGCATTTTTTGAAATTTATCTTTATAATTTAGTTTCAAGAAAATGCCGACATAAAGAATAATTTTAGTGAAAACCGCAAATCAATCGACCGATTTTTCCGTTTTTTATGTTTATTTGAAATTTTGGTCCCTAAACTTTAATGGCAGCTATCTCCTTAGAAAACTTTTGGGACACTTGGTCTCCTATTTAATATTCGTTGTCTTGATGTGTACTATCACCCCTCTTTTATTGTAAAAAAAATTTGGAATCACCCTGTATATACATATATATATACATATATACATATATATATACATATATATATATATGTATATATATATACATATATATATATACATACATGTATACATATATATACATATATACATATACATATATATATATACATATTTATATATATATATATATATATATATATATATATATATATATATATATATATATATATATATATATATATATATATATATATATATATATATATATATATATATATATATATATATATATATATATATATATATATATGACATTTTAAAGTTAGGGGGACAGAAACATCATCACCAGGTTTCCCTTTCTCCGCACAGAAGTCATGGCCAGCGAGAAAAACAAAAAATAAATAAATGTAGAAGATCCAATACGTCATTCCTTGGCTGCTGCAAGTTCATTTTATTAAACTCTAGCTATAATAGAGAGAAAAGCTCCTTTTGCAGACGATCTTTTACCGAAACATCCAAAAAATATTCCATCATTTACTACATCCAACCGTACTCATGGAAGAGAGAACCCAAGAATCCTTCTTCTTACCACCTCTCGAGGCTTCCTACCTTTTTAAATCGAAAAGGAAATTCTAGAACATTCTTTAGTCTCAAACCATCATTCTTTTATGGAAACATGGCTCATACCCAGAGTCGAGATTACTATTTGACAGACAACAATTTTATTTTTAAAAAATATGATTTAACCAATTTATAATCGACTCAGAATTTTAAATATCTTAGGCAGACGATTTTTATAGACGATTAATTTTAGGAGAAAAAGAAAAGAAATGAATTTATTGATATGCACAATATCAAATGTTGAGTGAGGAAAAATAAATAAATAGATAAAATAAAATAATAATATTTTTTGAACTTTCTATGATTAAAACCTGTTTTTTTCAAGATAAAATAGGCTTTATTATGAAATTTCGTTATGAATATTTACTGCATTTATCTTTTTAAAGTGAAACATCGATTTGATCTGAACACAACATGTTCTTTACATATTCTACTTCAGGCTTTTTTACAAACTATGTTATTAACTCGGTAAGTTTATAACTTTATAAAATAATGTAAAATAAACATAATAAATTAAAGAATATATTTATTAAATTCTTATAAAATATATTATAAGTTGTTCTCTTATCAATATAAAAAAATTCTACAAGATAATAGTTTTTTTAGTATACTTTCCTGCTTATCATATTCAAGTTAATTTAAAATATAACGGAACTAAATATTGTTTATGTAAAATGTAGTACAAAGATTACAAAGAAATACAATTTATAAAACATTCTTGTTGTTCCTATGATTAGGTACATATCTTTCCCCATAAAAGGTTAGTTTGTGATTAATGTAAATGTTTAAAAAAATCTCTTTTCCGTTGATTTTTCTTTGTATGTATTTTGCATTTCTTTTATGTTATATTTAAAGTAAGTTTGTTGTTTTTCTGTAAATAATTGTAGAGAGATGCAAAAAGAAATAAAATATGTTTAGTTTAAAACACATTGATAAGAAAAATTAGTCAAGAATAAAAATAAGAGTCTACGCAATTTTGAGACAATTGTATCATAAACTATTTTGCTAGCTATTTTTCCTTGAAACTTATAAAACGATATCAAAGAATAATTATTAAAAATGTCTTTGCAATAAGAAATAAATATATAAATAACAAGAATTCGATGTGGTATTATCGAACAATAAATATGATTAATTAAAAGTAGTAATTTTCACCAAAAAATGTGTACCTAACGCCTGACAAATTCTGTTCTTCGTTTGTCACAGCCTTGATTTGTATCAGAGTAGTTCAACAAAATTTGGTTCACTTGGTATTAGCATCAATTTTCACATATTTCTATCCATTTTATCCGATACTTACATTTACTAAGCGATATTATGAAATCCATATAATTTTGTTGCTCACTTTGATTTATGTCACAATTCTATACATATCAGTCCCTAGCTATGTAAGTTTTCCGAAATTTAGCAAGTATTTCATTGTTATTCTAATTCCGTTTAATACTTTGATTTAACTCGACTTAAACACGTTTAGTATTACATCATTAACCTTGTGATTGCATTTACTTTTTAATAACACCATTTTTTATCAGATAATTTAAATCAAAAAATGTAAGCGTTTAAAAATATCAGTCCTTGCTATTTGCGAAAAATACACGGCATCTAACCTTTTGGCTTTTTTATAACTTGATCAAGCTAAATCATTGATATGAAGTTAGTTGTAAACACGACCAATGCCGCGGCAGGCATTTCTTTTTTAGTGCGGTCGCCGACTTTATTATGAAATCATGGGTTGTGTTAGTCAAACTCCCATCCCTAGATAAGTCGTTTCAGAGATAGTTAATTAATAATTGATCTCATCACTTCTTCTAAATTTGAGCTTTGTCCGCCTTGTAATTTTGATCACCTGCAGGTTCTGATGTTTATTTAACACTAGAACCGCGGGACTTTCGGTATACCTAGAACCGCGGAGCGGGTCAATTTGACCCGAGGTGGAAAATGATATATAAATATGCCCAAATACTTAATTTGGTTAGTCAAACGATTATATTTTCTTATAATAATCAATATTTCTTAGTATTTACATTTTATTTTACACATAAAATCAGCAGAAATTAGCTACATTTCAGAAAATGCTATAATTGAAAATTACATTGCATTAAGTATGATGAAAATATATTGAAGAGATATTGAAGTGACATTGAATATATATTTTAAACATAAATGAACTTGGACATAATATACATTAATAAAAATATATTATCTCATTCAATTAAGTTTAGATATAAAATCTAAGAATAATTTTAAAAATATATAAAAATTTAAAGTTACAAGTTTTACTGATTTATTTAAATCCAGTTTATTAAATGCATTGCTTGAAAAATACGGCTAAAGATTTTTCACATTTACCATACACGCATGTGTACATTACATATGGAACAATTATTTTATTTTTACTTTTATATTTTTAATTGTGATAACAAACTCTCCTATGCTTAATTAGTGTACTTTATTGTTTTTAGTTTTTCATCTTGCTCAAATGGCAATATTTTTGGACGAGAAATAACAAATTGCCTTGAATAAAGTGATCTATACTAATAGATAATAAACGTATACTAAGTAAGTTTCCGGTCACAAATTTGCATAAAACCTAAGCATTGACAGAAGCAAAATACAAAATACTATAAATTGCATTAACCGGCTTCTTATACTAAGTGTGCTTGACATATGCAGACTTCTGTCAAATAACAAAGCAACACCGCAATTAGTTGCGTTGTAGTAAACAGGTATATTTAATTTTTTTTAGAATTATCTAAAGTTTCAACAGTTAGATGTGAACTGCTAAGCATTTTTACCCTTTTGTCTTTGGTAAAAGGCTAATCTGATGTGCAATGTTTTAGAAGAATCGCCGAATGCCATTCCTATTTTCACATTTTTACAGAGACTTGTATTTCTCGGTTTGGGCATTTTATACTTTCTATTAGGCCAGTTTTTTTTATCAACATCTGCAAGGAACTAGAACACGATACGATACTGAATCATCTAGTTTTGTTAGACATATACTGAGTAAACCTACTCACAGATTTCGAAGGAAATAAGTACTCATCTACGTTTATGTTAGGTTCTTTTACATAGTTAGTCTTGCAGTTTTCTTGCCATCTTTTTTTTTCCAGGTGTGGATGAGTAAGTTTTTTCTTATTTACTTTTTCAGATTTTCATAAATATAAAAATCAAATTTTGACACTTTTGTTCAAATTTTTATTTTTTTATTTTTTTATATTCAATTTTTTATTTGATAAACGTCATAAACTTTCGTTCATTACTGATAAATTTCTCACTATATTCTAATGAAAAAGCCCAAAAAGATTAAGAGTCTAGGCAGAGTCGTCGTTACTTTTATTTTCATTATTGGAATTTAATCTTCTTCATTTACAGGCAGATATTCATCCTCTACCATTTGTATTCTCACTCTTTTTCAGATAATAGTTACTACCATTCAAAAGCTTCTTTGACAATTATATTACGACATTGGAAATCTTATCTATACTATCAATGAATGCAGAATAAAAGCAACTTGAATACTAGTTCTAAATATTATTTGAAATTTTCCATTGAATAATCTATTATTCACATCAAGAATATAAGATATAAATTAAAAATTTTCACTATTACCCCTTGCAATTCTGCCTATTATCGAAATTAGGAATGAGACAGAAATATTTTTCATTACTTCCGAAGAAATGCATTTCTATTTTGTCATTTATGCGTAAAAACATAATACGGGTCAAATTGACCCACTTCGTGGTTCTAGGTATAAGTAGTTAAAACTGAAAAAATATTTATGTTATTTGCTATTAAATACGAAAAGTTGTTGTTTACCTTAAAATATTAAAAGTCAGGAAAGGAAACATTTTTTCAATGAAAAGTTTTCGAGCGGCGAGAAGTTAAACATTGATTTGGGTCAAATTGACCCGCTCCGCGGTTCTAGTGTTAAAACAATAGCTTATGTTTGATTTTGCTTTGATTCGTCAGTCCCTCGTCGTAAAAGTGACTAGGGTCTGAAATACTTGTTATATATACTCATTATACCTTAAAATACTTATTAAAAGGTTCGTCCGTTTTAGATGCAACAAAGTAGACATTATACCAACACTATAGTATTAGAACTTTACTGCTAACGATCTAAATCAACATTTGGCAAAATTAGTCCGTTTCCAAAATTAGTCCGTTGGCAAAATTAGTCCGTCCGTCCGTTCGTCCGTTTTAGATGCAACAAAGTAGACATTATACCAACACTATAGTATTAGAACTTTACTGCTAACGATCTAAATCAACATTTGGCAAAATTAGGCTATACGTTAACTAAGTTTTGAAAAACCACAAATGATTTACTTTATTTGTAAAGTACATTTTTCATGATATACTATGTATCTCTATTTTTTTTTTTTTTTTTTTTTTTTTGTTAAATTTATAACTTTATTAGTTTTATACTTATTTTTTTGTTTCATTGTACACTATTAATTTTTAATTCAATGTTCTCAAATGGTAATATTGGAAACAATATCAAAAGGTAATCTTAATTAATTATATTTTACTTGAACAATAACCATTATTGTTACAACAATTTGAGGTGCATAGCTGTTGATTGAAAATTAATATTTTCAAAAAATGTAATATATAACAAACAAACAAGCAAAAAAAAAAAAAGAAGAAGAAGAAGCAGATGATTTTTAGCCATTTAAATGCAGCAATATGTTGCAAGTGAAAAAAATCACAAATTTAGCAATAAAACTAGCCGTATCTGAAACAGTAACCCATATGTTCAAATATAAATAAGTTCCATACACATTAAAAGCCGAAAAATATATTTTTTATCGTTATTCTATTTTACATATTTTAAATTTCAAGCGGAAAACTTTGTCATTCTATGCATAGAGATTTTATTTACGAAATATTTGTACCTCATTAGTTTGCAAAACAAAAGTTACGAAATTCAAACTTTACAAACAATATCTTATGACTGATGCATCGAATTCACCTGCAAAGCAATTTATCAAGAATGTTTCCGTAAAAAAACATTTTTTGGGGGAGTATTTTGAATTAATTCTCTTACAAATAATTAAGACTAATATACACTGTAAAAAAAAAAAAAAAAAAAAAAAAAAAAAAAAAAAAAAATTCAAGAGGTTACTAAAAATTTCTTAGTAAATTTGTATTCCACAGAATTTTTTAGTAACCATTACAATTTTTTGCAAGTGAAACAAACATTTCTTCTGTAAACTGAACAAAAGAATTTTTTGTATAACTAACTTAAAACTTTTTAGTATGAGCCACCATTTAAATTTTAGTAATAGCTCCAAAAATATTTTTAGTAACAATTACGTGTGCCCGAAGGGCAGGAGCTTCCTTCGAGCTGCATCCAGTGGGTAAAAAGAGATACTTCTGAAACGGAAGATTTTCGGTAAAGCCGTAATAGATGGCAGCACCAAACATTGCTACCTACTCTATTTTGACATGTTCCTAAAGGGGAGGGAAAGTTCAGCGATCATTACCCATAGCAACTGCTACGACAGGATTTTCATAATCCTTTTATTTACATTCGGTGCATATTTTGCGGCGGCCAGCATCGAACCCAGGCACTTTCAGCCTGTAGTTCGGTGCTATGACCACTAGGCTATCCGGGTCACGCCAAGTGAGTTTTAGTAATAGCTATTAAAAATGTAAAACTATTAACTCTATTCGTTGCTAGCTTTTTTCTAGTAACTCTTACAGATCCCTTGTAACCGAGTAAGATTACTAAAAAAATTTTAGTAATTACAAGGATTACTAAAATTTTTTTAGTAGATCGACTTTTTTTTACTCCGATCAATTTAAGTTCATATTAGGACATATTGCTTATTAATTTTTTCTGTCCTAAAATATAAGAAAATATTGTAATCGAAATTGATTTTATTTTAGTTTTCGACAAATTTGCATGTTTTAGAGGCTTGAAAGTCCAGAATTTTTTTTTTTTTTTTGGCAAAATGGTCGTCTATTCGTGTGTGTGCGAGCACGTATCTTCTTTGTAACATGGGAAAGTATTTACAATCGATTTCAGATACTTTTAGTGTATCCGAAGTACTGTATACTATTACACCAAGATCTGAATATTTTTAAAACTTCGTTATAGTACGAACACATATCATATCCTACGTTAGACGTGCAATTTCTGAATTGCACTTAATCATAGGAAAGCGTACGGTGATGCGCATGGAATTGAACTTTATATATGTAGTTTTGACTATAGATGAATGCCCCAATTGAAAATTGTTATTTCCCACTCTTTAATAGCGATTTTTGTTCGTTTTCCAAACGAGGTAGCGAAAGACCAAGTTGCTGCGTTTTTGAATACCAGTTGCTAAGTCATCAACGCCCTCGTGTCAGTAGGACGTCGGTAAGCCCAGGATGCTTGTTTTTCTGTTGGTAATATATTTGTGGAAGATTCTCTAATGTTTTTACTAATTGTGTTTCAATTATTGTTTTTTCTTTTACATAGATACATTGATGTTTTAAATAGGATCTAATTATAAATATCCTTTTTACTATTAGTGAATAACATTTCTGTTTGAAAATTTCCTTTTTAGTATTAATTATCATTAAGTCAACAGCAATAGTAATAATAATAAAAATAATAGTCAACTTAAATTTGCAGCAATTCAGTACTAAAAATTGTATATTTTAATAAAAAAAATAATCTTTAATATAATATGTGCGACTCTTAAATGTCAAAATATGTGTCTATATAATTATACCCTGCGTACGCTATATTCACTAGATATTTCATAGAAAAAAATTAAATTTAAGAAGGTAAAATACAGTGCGTATTACCAAATATCTTCAAAGCATTTGCAGAGTAACAGCTCATGACTAATTAAAAAATATTATAAAAAATATAATGTTATTCAATAAATTGATATTACACAGTTAAACATAAAAATACAATAAATTTAAAAACAACGTTCAAAATGCCAGAATATGTAAACTATGAGCGGATTAGTTTCGGTAACATTTAGCGTATCGTCCTGAGTGCATTAAGGACGGTACACTAAATGCTACCGAAAAAAAAACCTGCTCATAGTTTACTTCTTTTAGCATGTGAAATGCAGTGTGTATTGCAAAAGCATTTCAAAGCATTTGCACAGTAACCTTGTATGGAAAATTGAGATGTATTATAAAAAATATAATATAATTAAATAAATTGATATTATATGATTAAACATAAAAATATTATAAATTTAGAAACAATGCTCAAAATTCCAAAATATGTAAACTACGAACAGACTAGCTTCAATACCATTTTGCGTACTGTACTGAGTGCACTGGGGACAATTCACTAAATACTGCTGAAACAGACTGCTCATAGTCTACATATTCCAACGTCGTTAATGTTGTTTCTGAATTTATATTACACTATGAAAAGTAGCATCTTAATAATTATAAAAATAATATTAATTATTAAACAATACTTTTATTAAATTTATGAGAAAACTTGTTAAAACAGGTTGTTAGATATGACACAGGATGGAAGTTTACTTTTTTGTATTTTTCTAACTTTTTTTTATTTCGGCCGCTTTGATTATAATCAATACTGTTATAAGGCAATTGTTATTATTTAGTTACTGTTTTCATAAACTCTTTGCAAAATATTCGGTACTTTATGTTCCAAGCCAATCACATTGTATGATAATAAAGTGCATGCGATGCTGCATCAGATACTAAACTCGTGGCTTAGACATTGTTTAATTTTTTTTAGATGTAAGTGATTTTATGATTAAAATTAAATAATTTAAAGATATACAAAATTTAATACAGATATATATTTTATTTATATGTTTAATATTATACACGTATCTGTGACTTGTATCTGTAACACGTATCTGTATAATAAAGTGCATACGATGCTGCATCAAATACTAAACTCGCGGCTTAGACATTGTTTAATTTTTTTTAGAGGTAAGTGATTTTATGATTAAAATGAAATAATTTAAAGAGATACAAAATTTTCCAACAAAATTTAATACAGATATATATTTTATTTATATGTTTAATATTATACACGTATCTGTGACTCGTATCTGTAACATGTATCTGTATAATAAAGTGCATACGATGCTGCATCAAATACTAAACTCGCGGCTTAGACATTGTTTAATTTTTTTTAGAGATAAGTGATTTTATGATTAAAATGAAATAATTTAAAGAGATACAAAATTTTCCAACAAAATTTAATACAGATATATATTTTATTTATATGTTTAATATTATACACGTATCTGTGACTCGTATCTGTAACACGTATCTGTATAATAAAGTGCATACGATGCTGCATCAAATACTAAACTCGCGGCTTAGGCATTGTTTAATTTTTTTAGAGGTAAGTGATTTTATGATTAAAATGAAATAATTTAAAGAGATACAAAATTTTCCAACAAAATTTAATACAGATATATATTTTATTTATATGTTAAATATTATACAGGTATCTGTGACTCGTATCTGTAACACGTATCTGTATAATAAAGTGCATACGATGCTGCATCAAATACTAAACTCGCGGCTTAGACATTGTTTAATTTTTTTTTAGAGGTAAGTGATTTTATGATTAAAATGAAATAATTTAAAGAGATACAAAATTTTCCAACAAAATTTAATACAGACATATATTTTATTTATATGTTTAATATTATACAAGTATCTGTAACTAATGTTTGATTTTAGGTGCTTAAAAAAACATCTGTTTATTTCAATCCATATATAAGAGAGCTAAACAGCATTCCTTTTTTTTAGTGTTTTGTAGTACACACACTAGTAAAAACATTTCTCTTAAAGTAAACTTTGTATAAATTTACGTTAACTATTTAACAAAGAATGAAAATGATAATTTTTTATATGCTAAAGAGTAAAATTTCAAACCATTAGACTGAACATATTTCATTTATATTGGATAGAATCAATACATTTTTTTAATTATATCAGAAAACATAGAAAACTACAATAAATTTAGCATAAAAAATAGATTTGCAGAATTCATTACAAAATGTAAATACACTTTTAAATTTTTATTCTTAATATAATACATATGTTTTATCCTTTCGAAATTTATAAATGTTACTAATGAAAATAAAAGACACAATATATTTACATCAGAAAATTATAAAGCAGTGATTCATGTTTATAAAATTGTTACAAAAAAACCTCTGAAGTTTTTTTCTCCTTAACGCTTATTTAACAAAGTATATATTTGGGCCACATGATCTCTTTAATACTTAATAGAAGTTAATCCTCTTTATTATTTACTTTCTGAGAAGTAAATCCAACTCCCTGGAGAATACAATTAATCTACAAAATCCCAGCCGTAGCTGTCTGCTATACTTTCAAAGGGAACTTTTGATTTGGCCCGTTATCAACATTTGGTTGATAAAAATATCTCTTTTAATAGAACATTCCTTGAAAAGCGATAACGAAATACTAATTTATGAGAATTTAAATCATTGGATTATTAGTTCTTGCTGATGTTTGTGGGGGAAAAATCGAGATTCAGGTTTACTATGTGAAGCAGAAATGCCGTAACGTTAAATGACGTCATAAACATTTTTCGCCTGTGATAATTTGAGCAATGAAATTAAAATGATATAAATAAGAGACCACTGCAGAAATATTAATAAAATTATTTTTATTATTGCACCTGTATCTCAGTTATTGTAAAATATTGCGTATTGCGCGCATTTTTAACGCCAAAAATAGGATCGGAATTTATTCGTGCACATTATACAGGGTGATTAATAATGAATGGGCCAAAAACAATAGAGCAGTGTGACAACCGTAATGAATTTATTCAGCCGGAATAAATTTATTCTGCAACTACAATTATGCAAGTTTTATTTGGCAACAGGGAAAAGTCATCGAATGACGAACTCGCCGTTAGAGGCGACAAAATATACTCTCTGAGTGGTTGCTTTCCCAGCTGGAGGAAGCTGTTCCTGATTTCTTTTAGCAGCAAGATGGTGCTCCCCCACATTTGAGTAACAACGTACGTGAGTTCCTGAACGAACGTCTACCTCATCGCTGGATTGGCCGTGCTGGATCAAAGGATTTGACATGTTTTCATTTGCCGCCGTGGATCACCAGATCTATCGCCCTGTGATTTTTTTCTCTAGTATTTCGTTAAAGGCAAGGTATTTGTGCCTCAACTTCCCCAGGACTTAGAGGAACTGAAGCAGCGGATAACTGCAGTGTTGAACTCCATCACAGGGCATATGCTATCACTAGTGTGACAGGAGCTTGATCACCGTGTAGCCATTTGTCATGTCACCGGTGGGGAACATATTGAACAACTGTAGAAACTTGAATAAATGTAATTTTGAGTAAATTTGAATTTTTTAAATATATTAATTACAATGTTCACAATCATGTTTTCTTTTTGTCCCATTCATTATGAATAACCCTGTACGAGGAATACAAAAATCCTACAGTTAAAAAAATAAGCATAAAACATTTAGATGCCTACACATACCCTAAATATTGTTTATTTAAAAAGAAATAACAATATTTTTTTTCTTTATTTAAAAAGAAATGACATTCTCTTTAATTTTCACCCATCTGATAACATATAAAGTTCGCCATATTAGTTTTCTGTTAAATTTTCTAGCAATTCAAAGAATTCTCTTTCATCTCCCCCCCCCCCCCTCATTGTCACTCTGATCCTTAAATAAGAAATAATATTTCATTCAATCTTGATTGTTAGCCACATTATATCTTTCATGTAATTTTTGAATTATATCAGGTTTATTTTCATTCCATTCATTTATTATCATTAAACACACTATTTCTACGCTGGCATGGTGCATTTATGCTCTTATTGTAAATATTTTGTCACTTTCTAGCAACTATGTTTTGCTTGTCACCTCCATATAATATTGTTCGAAGGCGTATGAAAATCACTGGAATAAATAACTTAAAATATATATATATATATATATATATATATATATATATATAAAGGCGTGTCATTTGACGAATATACCTAAAAATACAAAAACACAATCTCAAATCATTGGTGCGCATTTTACATATGACTTTATGGCATAATATATATATTTACATAAAATGATGGCCTTTCGTCTTTAATTATTAAATGATATATAACCTAAAAAAATTGTACAAAATATGAAGCAGTTGATAGTAAAATTTCGCAAAACTCAAAAATATTGTGTAAAGAAGTTAAATACTAATAATTATTATATTCATAAAATTAGAATATTGATTACAATAATATTACAAGATGTAACTATAATGTTATTATAATTAATTATAATTAATTATAATTTTAATATTATTATATACTAAAATATAATTATAATATTATATGATTATAATATTACAATATTGATAAAATTCATAATCATCAAATGGCAGGAGTTTATGAAATACCATTAATCCTCGCAAATAACGAAATATTATTATACATTGGTGAAACTAAACGAAAATTTCCAAAGGGATTTAAAGATCACAAAAGAGATATTGCACAGTCAAAACAGGGTACAGCCCTCGCAAGATTATATTTTTCAAATGAAGGGAGAAAAATTATTTTTGATGAAGCTAAAATTACAATTCCATGCAAAAATCCATTCTCAATAAATTTTTAGAATCCATTAAAATCATTAAGCTCGGGACGCGAGCTTGCAATGATCATATATCATACTCCGTTCATGAAATCTTGCACAATATACTATAATTAAGCATTCTCGTATCAACTTAACTATGCTCGTGGACGTATGTGTTTACATTTTGAAACTTTAAACTAGAGCTCCCAAATATGCGTTTATATGAGTATACGTATAATACGCATTATACGAAATACGTATTTGCTGTACGTATAATTCGGCATCGGCAGTTATACGTATTACACGAAGCAGCATATACGGTACATCTTATATACGGATTTTACCCAAGCGGTTAAACGCATAAACGTTTAAACGTTTTTCTTTCAATGTATGAAATTTGATGTTTCAATATTTTTTTGCGGATTAGAGACATTGAGAAATATCCGGTAGAGAATCCCCATCGCGATTCTTTGTTCAAAGAACTACGATGTGTTTACTTAACTGCTATTTGTTATGCAGGTACTTAAAAAAATCTGAATACTTCCTCAGTTTAGGTTTTTTTTTTTCGAGAAAACTAAGTAATTTATTATAAAATGTCTTACATTAGTTGTGGGTAGAATCAAACCAAACTTTGGAAAATCTGCGACGCAGTACTTATTTTTTTTATATTTTCTTGTATCTTTAGAAGAAGAAAGTATTGGATTTGGGAATACTTTAGACGGGTTTACACGTTTTAAGGGTAAGAGTGTCCGAAAAACATGTTTTTACAAAATATCTGCCTGTCAGTTTATGAGTCTGTGACTTTGTCTGTCTGTATGTGACATGGATTTTGAGGATTCTCTATCTCGAGACTTAATATACAGAATTAAGTAACATATATGAAGGAGACTGGGGCACATGTGAAAAAGGGGGTATATGAGCACATTGCCATTTTTCGCTAGTTATTATATGTTTTTATATTTCAATAAATTACCAAAATTTGGAGCACCTATAGCGATATGGTAAAATTTTTTGAAACTCTTCGATATTTTGTTTGTCCCTAGGAGCCAAAATACTGCTTACTGTACTCAAAAGTAAAATCTCCAGCTTGATAAAAGACTAATTTTATTTATGTATTCTTTTTTTTCTTTATTTAACATATACTATGGATACTAATAAATATTTATGATATTTTTTATTTTTAAAATTGAGAAATGCTAATGATTTGTCATTTTAACTTTTGTGGGAATGTGGGACACTTATGAAGAGTCTAGTTGGGACAGATTTGAATACGTCATTAAATTGCCCAATAATCATTCAATGATTCTATTCCTTTTAGTTAACTTCGTGAAAATAATGCCAGCTCCATTATCTATATTTTTATAGAAATAGAAGACATTTCTGTCACATAAAGTTATATAGAAACTTCTACAAACACAACTGTCAGCAAATACATAAAAAACAACAAGCTCTTTACGTTCAATTGTAATTTAAATAAATTTCATGTTTTCTAAATTGCAATAAATGCTATAAATTATTTTAGTTAACAGTTTTCAATACTATTTTTTATGCATCATTAATGCAAAAAATATTACGTTTAACAACTTTGCAAATTTTTCTGTTTCATTTGTTGAAAACTTGTACTATTAGTTTACTCCCATTTCTAAAACAGCTATTTTATTTGGTGTCTTGAAAATAGATATATATATTAAGAAAATAAAATTTTTAAACTTATAATTACCGTGAAATCTCTATTATTGACTCCCCCCTTTTTTTTAAAGCAAAAGAAATTAAATTTGGAGGAAGCTTATAAATGTAAAACATTTTTTTATCCTTAATTTTCAGGCAAATAAGGTAAATATAGGAATGAGAATCTTTCGCCTTTTAGTAGTTTTCCTATAAATATTATCTAAATGCTCCCTCCCTAAAATCTCCCTCAAACAAAAAGCCCTAAGCAAAATTTAAATTCTTTAATTATTTTCTGAAGTTTACTTCTTTATTTTTTTGTTATACTGCAACAATATTTTATCAATTATCTAAGCCCCCCCCCCAAAAAAAAAAAACCTACTTATTGTTATTTTATAATATTTTGCTTAAACATATCACTCAGAAACTAAATGAATATACATATATTTTTCTTTATGGTGAATTTAATAGATAGTACAACTAATTATTAATGTAACATATGAAAAAAGATATTAAAAACATGTCAAAAATTCTTTTTCCTTGTGTTCACATGTCCCCTTTATGTGTTTACAACTGCTCTTTCGTTGGGGCACATATAAACATTTTTTTTTAATTCAATAAAATATTAAGAAAAGTAAGAAGAACTGTAAAGTTAATTTAAAAAAAAATACCATGCGTAAAAAAAAGTTCTGTTTACTATATAGAGTAGTTTTGCTTATAAAAATTAACCGAATTATGACAAAAAGCTTATGTTAATGCGAACTGTTCACATGCATCCCAGTCTCCCCTATATATTCAGATAGTCACTTGTAGAAATTGTTGCTGACTAGTCTTTTATGCAAATCGTTCAACAGGTGGCTCTACTTTGCGGTATTTTATTTACGATTTCTGCTATAGCTCTATCTCTAGAACTAATGCACGGATTTTCATCAAACTACAAATTAAGTTAATGCTTGATATGAAGTGATTCTATGTATGTTTCGGTGAGAATGTCAAGATTAAAAAAAAGAAATTTCATTATACATTAACAGAGTTAGAAAATATTAGCTCCATGGAAAGAATAGCATTTACGCTCGGGTGCAATATTGAGTGTAAAACAATAAGTGAATAAAGAATTTTTAAATAATTAAAAAGAAAAAGCTAAGTTTAACAAGAATTCATAATAAATCTGAAACATTTATACTCTCATTATT
The DNA here is from genome assembly GCA_964019185.1 of Maratus speculifer. Taxonomy (NCBI): domain Eukaryota; kingdom Metazoa; phylum Arthropoda; class Arachnida; order Araneae; family Salticidae; genus Maratus; species Maratus speculifer. The sequence continues at coordinate 172,566,768 of OZ025297.1, read as the reverse complement.
TCCTCAAAAAGTGTTTAATTTTGCTGGTTATTTACAATGGATACAATTTTGTACATTACCTACACAAAATGTAAAATAACGGGGTATCTGAGCTCATTACCATGAGATGAATAAAAAAAAATCTAAATAAATTCAAAATACAATGTTGTAAAATACTTTTACAATTCACGGTAATAACTCACTATTTTGAAAATAGGTATTTCACTGTTAGTGAAACGAGATTGGTCAATCAGGAGTCTGATATTTTGTGAAATTTTTGCAAACTGTTTTAAAAAATATACGCTTTTCATTGCTTGATCTTGTATATATAAGACATACTATACGGATTCCTGTCGTAACGCCACCGATTTCCAAATTATTCTTCATTCAGTGACATAAGACTGACGAAGTCCGGTATTTAAATTAGATACGATACGTGGAATATACGTATACATTAAATATACGTATTCTAAAATATACGTTTAACTGATACGCCTTATACGTATCCGGATACGTTTAAACGTATATTTTAAGGTATCCGTATATCAGAAAAACGCATTATACGGATATACGTATATCGTTTAAACGTATAGCTGCTATACGTATCCTATCGCGATCACTACTTTAAACTACATTTAACATCTTTATATTGGATCCGGACGACGTTCGTAGAAACGAATGAAACTTTGATAATTTTTAAGTTTGTTTTAAATATATTCTTTTTATAAGTGTACCCTGTAGTAATGTGTATTTATTTCAGTACATATTTTTAGAAGTTAAATGCGTTTACAATGAAAATATCAAAGATACAATTTCAATAAGCTCGACATTTGTTTTATTTTAATAAAGGGAATAACAATGAGTAATTTCAGTTAATCTGTGAGTAACTTATACCCAGAATATATGCAAATATCTCAAGAATCTTCTTTAAAAAAAAGCATTTCCATGTACAATACGAGCTGGAAATATGCAGTGCATGAGCACAAGGATTGCATGATAATAGGACACTGAACATACATTCATCAAGAACATACATTACATATAATATATATAAAGAATTCAAACAAAACTTCCATCTTCCTATTGCAATGTATCTTAATATTCTATTTTTATCAGTGAATTAAACAATTTATTATGATTTTCATGAAGAAAAATCAATCTTTATTTCTACTCACATGTAGCAATGTATTTGAAAAATAAATTATTATAGCAGTATGAAGTGTCGTTTTAAGCATGTAGAAATCGTGAGAGTATTATGAACAACAAAACAAAAGAACTTATTTATCAAAATATATTAGAACAATTGCACGTAACAAAATTAAATATTTTCAAAAAATTTTTGATGTTTTTGTTAGTTTAATGTATTGTGTAAAAGATTAAAATTTCACCATACCATGTATTCTTATAATTATAATGATTTTCTTAAACACAATTTTGGATTTCAGAAAAGCCATTCGCAGCTATCATATTGATGTTTGACATCATTTTTTCCATAACGTAATTTAAAGTTTTTCACTAACTTAAAGTTAGTTTTAATTTTACACTATTGCAATAATATGGAATATTCTTAATAAAATTATTATTATTAATTAATTATTATTACTATTATTATTAATTACTAGTAATTAGTAATTAATAATTACTACTAATTAATAGTAATCATTACTGTTACTATTAATTATTATTATTATTACTGTAATTATTATTACTTTTTGCATATATCTAATCCACTAATATAAAACATTTCAAATAAAATTGGTAAAAAAAAAAATTGAATCGATATGAATATTTGAGATTTTTTTTTCAGATTTGTAATGCAAAATAAAACTTACAAATCTAAATAGAACTATTAAAATAAAAGAGGCAATCTAAATGTCATTATATTCACGTGTTTCGTTGAAAGTAAAACAAAAATTACATCCTATTTAAACGCTTATTTTTCGTTACCAAAATCCCTTAACAAGTTTTTTAAAAAACACAATCTCAGGCAGAAATAGTTCAAAATTTTTTAAAAATGCTATTTATCTTTATAATATATTTTTTCTGTATAAAACCTTTATAAAGCCATCAAATGGTTTCTTAAATTCCACACGAAAACTTAAAATGAAGATAGTGTGACAAAACTAACTAGAAAAAAAAACGCTTATAAGAATTTATCTTTTTCTGCGTTACTTAAATAATCTGTTTAAAGATTTATTATAAGTATTTAATTGCAGTACTATAATATATATTAGTATAGTATGCTAACAATGTATTTCAAATAATGTAGTTGAAATTCAAATAATGTAGCCTGTATATATATATATATATACAGGCTGTAGGTTCCTATTAGTAAAATAGGAAAAGCACTTTACTAAAGTGCCCGCAAGATGCCTACAATTTAAGCATTTTTGGTTCTAAAGTTTTATTGATAATATATTTTCATTACAATTCTATTTTCCCCCCTCTCTTTCCCTTCTGACTTTTAAGTAATAGAATGTAAATCTGATATCTACCAGTCTCATATTTTTTTCATTTGGAATTTGTGGATATTCTAAGTAAAAAACATATTTTTTCAATTAGTTTTGCGTTAAAATTATGAAAAACTACCGTTCATTTTTTTACAAAATGTGTAAATTTATGTAAAATATTTTTGCACTGTTCCTTTATAATTTTCAAATCTATATCTTAATTGTAATAAATTTCGATGATTAGAAAAGAAATCATAATTATTTCTTTTTCATTCGGAAAACAGGTAAAAAAAATTAGCAGAAACATATTTTCTTTTAGTTTATTTTTTAATTATTATCACGTCTCTATGTCATTTTTTTTCCATTGTGTGTAAAAAATATCTCTATCGCTATTAATTTATGGATAATAATAATAAAAAAATTACAGCCCAACTTTTGTAAAATTTTATAAGTAGACGTAAAAAAATTCCTACTTCCGTTCTGAAATATTCAAATTAATATGTTAATTAGTTTTTATAATTTTAGACGAATATTGAAATTTAGAATTTTATTTCATATTTTCGCTGTGAAATTAGGTCTAGATGCGATAGCTGTTTTGCGTTTATGTGACGTAAAATCGTTTTGAATTAATAACTAGTTTAGTTATAAAAAAAATAAAAAAATGAGTGTCGTATGCATCAATACCTACTTTAGACAACAATCTCCAAAACCGTTTATGATATGTGTGTTCACATTTCTCTATCTGACGTTGCAGACATACACACATAGAAAGAAATATTTTTTTCTTAGTATAAATTAACATAAAATATTGTTTGTGATTTTTAGCCATTTTGTAAAAAATATATGGAAATAAAATGTGTTTTAGCTTACAGTGTAATGCGTAAAAAGATGCTTTTTCATTTTCCTTTTGTTATATGTGTTTCATTATTAGTTGATATTTATATAATTAACATAGATGGTGATATAAATATTTGACATATTTTCGCATTATTTTATTTCACAAATTTTCACTGTTATGTAATTAATTTATATTAAATTTCATAGAACTTTAGAACCAAAAATGCTTAAATTGTAGGCATCTTGCGGGCATTTAAGTAAAGTGCTTTTCCTATTCTATTAATTATCAGGAAAATATAATGCTCTTTTTGTACTATTGGAAATTTTCAGCTTTACATTAACATCTACGCTTCATAATTTATAATTCTTTTATTCCGTTTGAAGACTTATATTTTTAATTTCCTTCAACAATAGGTTTAACCGTGCTCGATTTTCACGAAAATTTTTATTTGGGATTCTTAAACTACATGCAAAATTCCTTTAAATATTATTCTCAATGCCGAAAGGGGCACAATCTTATTGTAATTTTTCTAACCAGTGCAGTGAGCAGGCCAGGTGTATCCTAAAAGTGTATACACATTATGGCTACAAAGATAATACTGGAATAAGCGAACATTGACACAGCAGTGCCATCTGGTGGCCGGGATGATCATACAGATACGTGGGTTTTTGTTATAACCTCATATATGGGAAGATAACTATTATCTGCGTATCTCTTGTTCATATTTTCTGAATTTTCACTCAGCCATAAAAGATGAATCTTGACCACCAAATTTATTGCAAGATATATTTGTTACAGTTTGTTTTGATAAAATTATGTATATTAAAAAATAGTCAAGATATCATTTTGATTTCGAAGAAAGCACTAATGCTAAAAAAACATATTGTCTTTTGCTCTGAAATTAAAATAACAATGCGACTTTTTTTAAAATACACAATTTTTTTTATCAAAAAAGCTGTAACAAAATCATTTTGTTACAATAAATCTGATAAACAAGATTCATCTTTCATGAGAGAATAACTTGAAATTTATGATTATATTTTTAATAAGAATTCTTTAAATAGCTTTGTCAATAAATAAAATCTAATCTGCGATTTTTGAAAAATTATTGTCTAGAATCGCAAAATATTTAATCAAATAAATGAACATTACCTGCTTATTTAATAATAACACACTTAAGACATGTATTTAAAATTAAAGTTAATCCGAATACATAATGAAACGAGTTTTTAATTAAAAGAATGAAATGTTTATAAGTTAAATAAGATTAAATGCAGTACGATCAATAAAATATTGGATCCTTATCGTCTGCGGTCGGTAAGTGAAAAAAATGACCTAGAATTTAATATTTTATTTATTATTAAATTCTATACATATTCTATGCATTTATAAAGGTTATATTCTCACATGGTATACAACAACGTACACCATTTAGCATAATGTTGCTCATCAAGAATTTAACTGAGTACACTCAGTTTTGTCCTGACTCAATCAATAGTTTTTAGTATTGTTCATAAAACGTTATAGAGATATATTTATCAAGTTATGTGAAAACGTTAATTTTGATTTTGTTTGAGATTAAAAAGAGGGATTTATTTTTACCTCAAATTTATTAAATTAAATAATCTGAAATTATTAACAAGTTTCATTTTTTTTAAAAATTATAGCTAATTCTTTTTCCATTATAACCCTCACTGGTCATTCAACTCATGCCAAAAGATTCGAATTAGCCAATCTACTATAATAAAGAAATGTGCTTCCCTTCACACATAGCACATCGAATTTGGCCATTTGATACATATTGGCATCTCTAAACTCATTCTGAGAACAGGAAGTGAGAAAGTTGTTACTTACAATACCTAGGCGATTTATAACAATTATTTTCATTGGAAAATTATTTAAAACTGCCTTTTAGAGAGCAGCATCTGTCAAAACTGCTTTTAAAGGGTTTCAGAAAATAGGGATTTTACTCTACAATAACAATGTTTGTACTCTTTCAGAGACGACAGAAAAGCTTTGAAAGTGAAAGGTAACACACTTATACCTAAACAGACATAGGTTGACATATTTGCAGTAATAAATATTTCCGAAAAATACTGGACAATGGACCTTAAATGTCTATATCTATAATGACATCACGCATCCAGCAGTTTATAACATCCAACAAATTTCAACTGTTTCCACGTGCAGCAATTGACATCACATTCACAGATGTCATCAGAGATTCAAAACGTTAACGTTACAGAATAATTTAGTAAATTTGCCCCATTCACACTTCGGGTTATATAGCATAGCAATTTGCAGTTCTAGTTTTTCCTAATGTGTTTTTAGCGTCTTCCCAGAAAAGTTTTAGAATTGAAAAAAGATTGGACAAAAAAAAAAAAAAAAAAAAAAAAAAAAAAAAAATGGGGAAAACAATTGCTTTAACTTCTTCGATGTATAAATTAAATTTGGAAATAGATATTAAATAGAAAGAAGCCAAATAGACTTCATAACGAAAAAGAGAGATTCTTAATTAGGAAAAAAATTTAAAAAACGAAAATGAATAACTAAAAATATGTTGAAGAATCACCTAAGAATTTAAAGGTGTATTTGCCTGATGCATATTTTGCACTATTCTCTACTCTGATTCTAAATCTAAAGCAGGCTGGATACAATGTTTGAAATTCGTAGAATGGGCATATAAAATATGTAGTAATGCAAAAGAATAAGATGGCATATTCATTTGTGATTTTTTAAGCAAAAAGAACGTTGAGCTTTTCATATACAGGATGTAATTCTATACGATTTAGGAAAATTGTTTTAGTTTTGTTTTTGAAAGATTTAAGAAGATATGTGAAATTTCGTTTTGTTAAAAGTAACAATTTCTTTTCGATATTAAATTAGATTTCTTTTGGTTAAGATAAGTTTTAAATAGACACTAGGTTTTACCCGATCATTTGGGTAAAACCGGTTTTTACATATGTTTGAAAAAAACTACATTTATATAATCAGTTGTATTTTGTATTGAAAATAATATGTTTCATTATAGCTAAAGCTACATTTAATAATAAAAATAATGTTCAGAGTTTGATTCTTCATTTGACAAATAAACATTTTTGGTACCCGATTTTGCTCCACATTCAACTAATAGTTAGGATGCTGTCAAATTCTCGAAACTTCATGATATGTGTAATGAGAGCAAAATTAGGTATCACTAGTGTGATATTTAACTAACACCTTGTACTATTTACCCTAAAGAAATCCCTCTATTTCGACTATAAATTAAGAAATAACTTCAACTATTATTACAAAGTAAAAAAAAAAAAAAAAAAAACCTATATTGAATGTTATATAAAAAGCTATGTTAGCCTATTATAAACTATTAGTGTGTTAAAAATATTTGTCAAAGTGATTTTTGTTTTAAATTTATAATACTTTGTTCTACAAGCCTCTCTGGCCATCTTTCATGTTTAATGGTAACGAAAAAACATAATATGTTTAAACTATTTTAACCCACAGTCTATGTAAAGAAACTAAAGTAAAACTCATCATTAATATTTGCACTTACTTAGTATACTTAAAATATTTCACTTTGCTTTCTTTAGAGATTCTTTATCTCTAACACATATTCTAAATTTTTATAAATATTTTTATCTGGAAACTCTGCATAAAAGTTTTATGACTTTTACAAAACTCATAAAAATTCCCGAGGTTTTATTTGTTTCCCTACTAGTAAAATTCTGCACAAGATAAAAGCATAAAACAGATTCGGGGATTTTTTTACAATATGTTCTTTATCATAGATTTTTAGAAAAAAAAAAGAATTTTATTTTAAAATTTGACTACACAGAAGAATGTAAACCAATTGTTAGTAATCTTCATTATTTCATTTGACAAAACTTACAAGTGCCAGTTATAAAATATAAGATTTTGATCAGATTAAAATATATTTTTTGATCTTTAAAAAAAAGTACTCTTAACAACGAAGATAATGAATCTTGCGATTATGAAATTTACAGTTTGAAAAAAAAAAGGATTTATTTAAACAGGTTTTTAAGACCAAAACTCAAACTAAATCCAAATTTTGGTGTTATTCCTATTTTCAGCCAAAATCGAAACCGAAAACAAAAACCAGTATGTTCATATTTTTAAATAATAAAATTGTATGAGTTAAAATAATTAATACACACATAAATATACAAAATTGTTAAATAATTACACATATTTATAAAATATGTATATTGATTAATTATAAGTAATTATTAATTAATTATGTGAAAGCACAAGATTGCTGTCAGTACATTTGATTCGAAAACGTTTTGTTTTCATATCAAATATAATATAATTAATTCATAAACGATATAGAAAGATTTTCTAATTATACGGATTTTATTTAATTAAACAATATTTTAGTTTTATGTATATACTCCTTGATTTATCTTTTATAATGATTTTTGTAAATAATCATCTGTTGTACTAAAACTTTTTAAAAGAATATTTTAGACGCATCTGTTGTTTCAAACTGAAAAATTTCTATTACTTTTATCTCTGAAGCTTTTAATGAGCACCCCCCAAAAATCCAGTTATATTTGCCTTTATTGCTTTATAATTTGCATTGACGTTTTGAGTTAGTCATGACTAATAATTATAAACAGCAAAGTTTGTAGCAATAAACTGAGTCGATAAAGTTAAAATAGGCACAATTAACTTCTTCCTTGAGCAATGAAAATTGCAGAAGGAAGAAGTTAAATTCTTGAAATACTGATAGTTTCGTTCTGGCTAAATTTTCAGCCGCATTTTCGGTGAAACTCAGATATTTAGGCAAAAAAGGAAAAAAAATAAATTTTCGTTCGATCTCTTATAGAAACAGTTGTAGATAATATATCTAAAATGTAAACTGAAATAATGTTTTCTTTGATTCAATTATTGCCGATTTAATATGTCGATTTTTGATATCTCTCACCTGTATGCATAATTTTATTTTTGATATTATATTATGTTATATAAACCATTATTATTAAGACTCCATCTACCTTTCGTTTAATTATATTCTTAAAACTCCCTTATAAATTATTTTAACCTGTTCCTTTCATACAGAAACTACATACAACATGTATATAATGTACATAATATAATAATAATAATAATATACATGTAAACTTTCATACAACATGTATATAATTTTCATTTGAATTTATTCCCTTTTAAAAACTTCTTAATTTTATATATGTACCTTATTCGGTTGCATGTTATAATTAAAACAATAAAAAAAGATTAAATTAATTTTTAAAGCTTCAATTAATTTCTTTTTGCAATCGTCAGAAATTCATTGTCTAGAGGATTTTCTTTATTTGGTTAAAATCAAGAGCTAACTTCAACATGTCGGAAACTGCGCAAGTCAAACATAGCAAATGAGATGCTTTCCTACTATAACAAATTTTAAAAATATTCAGATCTTAGCGTAATAGTATACAATACATTCGGATATCGTATAAGTATCCGAAATCTTTTGGGTGTCCCTGTAAATACTGTCTGCTTTCTATTATACAGGATTATACTATAAACATATATATTTGTAAAAATAAATATTTTTAAAGGGGAAAAAATATATTTTTTAATTTTGCATTACGTACCTAATACATACATGTGTATATATGCATATCCGCAAAAACAAAAGGTATAAATAAATGTGTATTTTGCATTTTTTATTCATATATTTACAGAAATTGGCAGTAGTGATACTGATTCCAATAGATGTAATAATGTAATAGATGTAATAGATTTCTTAGAATTTTTTAACGAAAGTTCTCAGTTTTCACGCATGTAATCAATGATGTATACAACGATTTCCTTATCATACATACTAACATAAATTAAGAACATATTTTTATGTCTGTCAATTTCATTTCAATTAAAAGTTATAGAATTATAATTATCTGAAAGTTACAACAGTTACATTTGTTAAAAAATGAGTTAAAACAGATTTTAACATTTAAATATTTGTATGTAAACACAATATTTATGTTTGCTTCCAGGGCTAAACCCATTCCGGAAATACAAACTTCCAGAAATCTGTAAAAATCTTATTAAACTTTTTTATGTTCCGTAAAGTACTGAAAATAAGCCCCCCAAAAATATAAGCCCTCTCTGATTTAGTTTACAAGTTCTATAAATCGTGGAAAGTTTATAAATTCCAAATACATACCCCTACCCTCCTAATTTTACTTATATATAATTCATCAAATTTCCAATTATAAACATCTCTGAAAATTATTAGAATTTCCTGTCTGCTAAAGGCGGGCGATTGCTTTAGGTACTTTACTATATTTATATTATCTTAACAGAAACTTACTTTTCTTTTAAATTCGTCTAAGTTTATACGTGTTTAGAATAGGTCTCGCGTAAGTACATCTAAAACTGTTTATTTTTGCATGTAAGTTTGTCCGTGAGAATGCAACCTACTTATTTTTCATTTACATATTACTGGACACTAAAGTAGTTTAAATTTCTAATTCTGGTACATCAATATAAACACTATTTTCTAAAAAAAAGCTTTTGTTTCTGTTATAAGGAATAAAATATAGCGACCATGAAAAAGTTATACTTTGTCCTTGTAAAGTTGGAAAAAGGAATAGCATTCAAATTGTTATTACCAAATTTTAAACAAAAAAGCATCCAAGTTATTATTATAAAGCCTAAATTTTACAATTTAATAAAAACATTATATAAATAGTAATTATTCGTAGGAATCGTAGGATCTTTTACTAAAATCTGGTGCTCAAATTGTGGAGCTCATTTAGTCAAGTTGAAATTTGACGTACAATGTATAAAATAAATAAAATCCGTTAAATGTACGATAAAAGTTGCTGGCAGCAATGTAATAAGTAATTTTACATCTAATTCTACTGCAATTTTTACGGCAAAAATTGTTGGCAACATTGCTGTTCTTATTTTTAACGAAAGATCCTTGATGAGACAACGAATGTCGCATTGAATAGGTCACAGGTACATACAAATTAGTCAAACACTAGATTAACACTTTGGAGATTCCATAGTTCCCTTTCTAGGGATTTAAAATAATTACCTAATGTAAAAAATAAAGTATTATATTCTGCAAGTTCAAAAGATTTCAAAGTCCAAAGTCCATCTTTAAAAGTATTGTAATTAATACGTGTCAAAAGCAATGTCTGTTCGCAAGATGCCATCTAAAAGTGCAGCTTACCAAGAAGGGGTTCCTTTTTATCGTGTTGTATCAACCGATATTGTTCTTTTCATTGGAGTCAAGCTACAAAATATTCAAATGTATATCATGCTTCAATCAAAATAATTATTCTAGTATGACATATGACGACAATTTCTACCTATAACATCTGTGACAAAATCTTGGAAAGAAGTACGCGAATTCTGTTTTTTCAAATTCTAATTCAGTAACCAAAAGATACCATAGTAACCATAGTAACCATAGATTCAGTAACCATAGATCTCAAAAGTAAAATCTTTGTTCGAACTTCATAAGCGAATAATTTTTTTATTCATTTATTTGAATTTCAGTGTTTTAACATATAATATCAATACTAATAAATACTTTTGATCCTATTTTTTGTCTAAAATTGAGAAATGCTAATGTATTATTAATAAACTGTAGAAGACAGATGGGACAGTTGTGAGAGATACTGACTAGTGCGACTAGTTAGAGCAGTTATGAATAGTTCAGATGTACCCCAACAATCATTCTGTGAATTTGTTTCTTTCAGTTTAATTCAAAATAAATAATAATGACTACTCCAATATGTATAAATTTATGTACACACTCCTGTCATACAACATTGTTACTATAATGTATCTTCCACAAATACATCGGTCACCAAGTACATAAAGAGCAGAAGCTCATTTATATTCAGCTGTAATTTAAATAAATTTAATGGCACCTAAAATTCAATAAGTAATAAAATTCAATAGTATTATTTTACTAAACAGTTTGTTATTACAAAATGTATTATGTTAGAAACTTTTGAAATTTTTTCATTTATTCCAAACTTACAATGTTGGCTTATTTCACCTTTAAAGCAGCTCAGTATATGATACTTTGAATGGAGATAAACATCAATAATATTTTAACAAAGTAAAGTTTTAAAACTGATAATTACGGTAATATCCCGATTGTTAGCCTCTCCATCTTTCTGAATCAAAACAAGTTGAATTTTGGGGGGCTTATGATTGAGATTTTTAAAAAATTCATAAAAACCCTTCTTCATCATTAATTTAGATTCAATGAGGTAATATCAGGGATGAGATTCTTTCATATTTCAGCCGATTTCTGATAAATATTATTCAAATGATCTTTCCCTAACACTCCCCCCCCCAACAAAACTCCTAAACGAAATATAATAGTGCTATTTTTTATAAAATACTTTTATTTTATTTTATTGGAACAATATTTAATCCATCTTCTAAGCCTCCCTCCCCCTAATCTACTTATTTTCAATTTATAATATTTTGTTTAAACACCGAGAAACTAGAGAAATATATGTATGCGTATGGTTCAATATAATTAATTTATAAAATAATACAAGGAGTGATTTTGTTAAAAAATAGATTACAGAATAAAAACCTTTTGAAAGAAGATTTTTTACTTTATTACACGCACAATACGTGTAGTGATAATTACTCGCTTGCAGGGCTGGCAGAGTATTTTTTATATTTTTTTATTTGTAAAACTATTTGAAAAAGTAAGAAAAATTGTGAAAACAATTTAAAAAATCTACCATATGTAAAAAAAAAGTTTTTTTTAATGTAAGGAATAGTTTCAGTATGTAGAAATTAATTCAATTATGAGTAAAATATTTATATGAATGGTTCACATGAGTCGTCATTTCTTCTATATGAATAGGATAATGCTTTCAGCAGAAAAAATAATATATTACGAATGAAGTCCAAATACATGAAAAATCAAACACACAAAAGATATATTTACATAGCAGTAATATGTTTATTTTGAGACATTTTCGAAGATAACTTGTCAAACTTATCAAAACATTACCGAAGGGTAGTAACATAAGCATGCTTTAAATTTCATAAGATCATGCGATTTATGTCTCGAAATGTCATTTATGGCTTCAGGACATTTCAAACCTAATCGTAAATGACATTCAAAATGTTCAAAAAGTGAAAGTATAAATATATCTATTATATATTCCACTGCATGTAGAAATATTTGATCAGATAAAATTCCTTAGCATTATTTACAGACAAAAATTAAAAGTATAAAACGGATATTAATTTCGCTGTAAATTCTAAACATATTATGTAAGATAAATTTAACATAGAACATAAATTCCCCCTCGTAAATTTAAATAATCGATCGGCAATATTTGAGATTTTTTAAACTGAGTTTGTTTTTCGATTTAAAATCATAAAAAAACGCGCTTTTTTATACTTAATATGTAATGTTATTAATTGATCTTATTTTTACATTATTTAAAGCATTTATTTAACATTTTGTTCTGTTTATAGGATAAACCAAAAATATTTTTATAGAATAATTTTGTTGTAGTACACAAAAGTTGTATGATGGATCAGTTAGAACTCGTACAGTTTTTCATCAATATTGCTCATACTTAACCGCGCCCCTCTAACTTTGAAAAAAAAATCGCTTTTTGTAAAAAAATAAATTTTCAAAAAATAAATTTTTTTATTAGTATTAAATGCTACATAATGGGTCAGTTAAAACCTTCAAAAATTTTTATAAATTTCTATCAATATTTAACAGTGGCCCTCTGACACCAAATTTTCGAGAAAAATTAAACATATATTGAATTTTATAAAAATCTCTACATTGAAAATTATTTTTCGAAATACGTATTGACATTAACATTTTTCATAATTAAGCATATTGTTATTGAATTGCACACACACAATATACAGATCAGAACAAAATCTATAAATTTGAAGTGCATTTAATAACATCGTACGCAAGCACTCAAAATAATTTATTCTATGCACGAGCCGTTAATTCTCAAATTGGCTCAGTCCAAACTTATATGTATTATATTATATGTATTATAAAATGGACAAATCTGTATTCTTTAATATTCAAGTCTAGTAAAACCTCTGCATAACATAAACCTCATTGAACAGATTTCTGCATCGGATACGGTTGTTATTAATTAATTTTTTTAGCACCGGTTCGAATCTACGTCACTTCTTCCAGTTTTAGCCAATCAGATTGCGAAGCTCGGCTGAGACAATTTGAGAGTTAACGGCTCGTGTATTCTAAGCAGGGTGATAGTTTCTGTGTCCCTGCAGAACAATAAATGAACTCTAATCTTTCTTTGTTTCTCAGATCTCTTTAACTGATTATATAAATAAAATTAGGCAATGAAATTACATCATTCTAGAAATGAACGGTTGCACAAAATGTCCGTATTCATATTTTGAACCTATTGGATTGCTTCTAAAAGATTACGAAAAAATACAGTGGTCATATGTGATAATATTAACTATAATCGTCAGCCTATGGACATGAAAGATATCCAAAAGTTAAGTACTGATCAACAATGTATCGCACCTGTCTTGTCATAAAAAATGGTACTTGTCATTCTAACGTGACTGACATTAACTCAGCAAAACTCACAAGGAATGTCTCCATACGGGCATACTCGGAAAAATCTGAAAAAATTTCAGAATGGTCATCTCATATGGGTATATATGTTTATAAAAAAATTTCGGCGGAACCTCCATACAACGTCCGTAAAAAAAAAATAACGAAAATTTCGTTTATTTGGCGATTTATCTCCGGTTGGCGAAAAAACGAAATTATGAAAAATACGCTTTTACGTTTCGAATACTTTTTAAAGAAAAAACTTTCTAAGTTCAATTTGTTTAAATTAGTTTAGTTTAAGTAATTTTAGTATTGCATTTTTAGTTTGCTTTAAGTATAGTTTTGTCATACACATTTATATGTACTTATAATAAAATTTAACTATCATATTTTACGATTTAAAACACAATTTAAATTGATTAAAATTGTTCCGAACTGAAAAATATGTCACAGACGATTACACATTGTTGCTATGGAAACCTCTTTTCTGGATTGGAAATGTTTTAAAATACATATTTTTTTCCTTCCAATTTTTCTTACTAGCAGTTACGTTTATAATTTGCTTTTCCCATTTGTGTACTTCGCGTGAGCTTTTTACATATTTAAACGTTGTTTGTATACTTTTGAAACTGCGATTTGATTTTCCCGAATATTCATTACGCCAGGCCTCTCTTTTATAATCCAACGATACAGGTTTTATGTTTGTATGCTTTGATACACAAGATAATATGCAGAGAGTTCACTTTCATCGGAATTTTGCAATACTTCGTTTCATGAGAGATATGCATCAACATTAGATTTGTGAGATAGATAAACTTTTTTACTAATGGTAGTTTTGGGGTCTAGGGGTCATAATCGGTGTAGATTTGCAAAATTTTTTCAGAAATTCCAACACGGGAGCGATCGCAATAGGTAGTATTTCATACGAAATCTACCTAAAACAATTTGCTCCAAACTATATTTTGAAAAACAAGGCAATAACAGAATTTAAACGACATGATAACTATTGAAAATGTGCAAACGAGGAACATGAACAATAAAAGTGTATATATATCTATCTATGTATATATTATATATATATGTTATATAGATTAATTATGTAATCTTATATTATTGGTAATTTTGTAAAAATGTTTACATTGGTTTTTACATTTGTTTATTAATCTTGATTCCTAATTATGTTTATAAAATAATCCGTAACGGCTCGGACTACCGGCGTGGCGCAAGTAGATTTCGAGTCACAAATTATACTAACAAAAACTAAATCATAATTGGACATAGACCCAGTTTAACATGACATAGATCCAGTTTAACACTTTTATCTGGGTGCTTTTTGACGAGTTTTTAAATTTATTTTTATATAACAGCTAGTTTTATCAGAATCAAATTAAGGCAGTATTTAAAAAAAAGTTTTCCATGACCAGGAACTCGAAATTTTCTGATACATTTTCAGATTCATTTATAAAAGAAAAAAATGAAACTTGCTGACGTGATTTTTGAAGAGATTTAATAACTTCCTGGTGTTTTATTTTTCGTTCAATTAAATACAACTTGATTTATAAATTGCTATTTTCTCATTAGGACTACGTTTTTCATTATAAACACTATAACTTCAAAAAATTTCGTTAAAAATGCGCACTTTTACTTCATGTTTTTGAAATATATTCTGCCTCAATAGAAAATACTGAAAATTACGGTACATTATATAGTTTCTGAATACGAGAACATGCTAATTGGATGCGTTTGAGAGCAAAAACGAATTTAAAAATGATTCAGAAAATAAGCAGTTTTGATTTGAGTACATCCTTAATCCTTCCAACACTATTTCTTCGGAAAAAAATGGTTCAAAATGCCCAGTTTGACAATGTTTCTTTGAAGTATGTTTTGCTTCTATTGTAATTCAACCATTATGGCGCATTATACAGTTTCTGAATAACAGAATGTACCAATTTCATGGCGTTTGAGAGCAAAAATGAATTAAAAAATAAGTCAGGAAATAAACAAATTGAATTTGAGTACACCCATAATGTGATATTTTTTTCTTCAACAGTTATGAATTTTTAATTTGATTATTAATTTGATTATTATTCATTGTCCTCTCAAAAACTTTTTAATATAAAAGTTGTGGTTAATAATAAGAAATTTTCAATAAATTCATGTGGATTTGATATAGTGTGAATTGACACAATTATGAATTTTTCTGAATCGCCACCCCTTTTTGTTTCCATTTTTTATTTTTTTTTCAGCATTAAGAGTCGGTCTTCTCACACACAAGTCATAATAAAAGTTTTGTAAAATAGTAAGATTTATAGAAAATTTAATTGGATTTCATATCCTGAGAAATAACGTTTTTTTCTCCCTAAAATCCTAAAGGTAGATTTCGTATAAAATACTAAGCCAATAGGGGCATCGTTCCCCAGATGAAATTTCCGAAAAATATCTGCAGATTTACACTGATCATGATTCCAAGACCCCAAAACTACCATCAGCAAAAATCTATCTATCTATCTATATATATATATATATATATAACATCTTCCATAATTCTGCTCAAATCTCTTCCAAACCGATACATAAAATCAAGGAGCATAAAATCTCGGTCAAGTTCGCTAATGTACAAAATTTGACCAAGGATTGGAAAAAGGAATTTTTTTTTCTGAAAACATAACGTCTTGATTAAAATAGATATCGAGTCGGTTTAAAGTTTATAATACTTCTAAAAAATAGGCCAAAAGTTTATGCATGGCAGATTTTTGATAAAATTAAAAATTATTCAAGGGGCGAAAAAATGGGGTTTTGTGAGAAAAAAATTCATTACTTCGTCAATTCTCAAGATATCAAATCAAATTAATTTTTTTTATAAATGTTCTTAATATTACCTAAATTTTATGTATGTACAAGTTTTTGATAAGACCAACACTTACTAAAAAAAGGCGGGGTGGAAAAAGAAAAAAAATTCCTTAACTTAGCCAATTCTTGAAATATCAATTCCGATTAATTATTTTTTACATCTTCCCAATAATAGCTACAACTTTTATATTAACAAGTTTCTTATAGGACCAATCCTTATAGCAATTATAAATTAAACAAGAATGGCAGTTGGAGAAAATAATCTCAAATCCAAACTGCTTATATTCTGACTCATTTTTAAATTCATTTTTAATTTTAAACGCATCCAAATAACAGGTTCTCTTATTTGGGAACTGTATAATGTGACGTATTGACCAGTTTTTTGATAAAGGCAGGATAGATTTTAAAATGTGCTTTCAAAATAGACATTTTGAGCAGAATTTTCCGAAGCGATCGTGATTGTAAAATTATGGAAGTATTCAATTAACAAATTGCTTATTTTCTAACTCATTTTCTCGTCCAATTGACATGTTCTCTTATTTAGAAACTGTATAATCTGCCGTATTGGTCATTTTTTTTATAATGTTGGAATCTATTTCTAAAAAAGCTATCAAAGTGGGCATTTCGAACAAAATTTCCCGACGCGATCATGATTGAAGAATTAAGAATGTTTTAAAATAACAAATTGCTTATTTTAAGACAAATTGCTTATTTTAAAATTCAATTTTGCTCTCAAATTCTTTCAATTGACAGTTCTCTTATTTAGGAACTATATAATGTGCCATATTGGTCGATGTTGTCATAAAGTCAGAATATATTTCAAAAAATGCTATCAAAGTGGGCATTTGAGCCGAATTCCGCTTAAGATTGTTCTGATAAAAGCAATTCTTACAAAAAAATGAAATTAAAAAATTGTCAAATGAGGCCAAGTAAAATTGCTAATCTGGGATTTCTCTAATCATATTTTATTAATTAGTGAGTACTTAACTTCCATATTACCTCCGCCTGTGATTTTTTTAATCTAAAATCTGTCATACATATTTTTTTCGGAATTTGCGTAAAAGTAACAAAATCATTAAACTGATTCGTTATGTATTATTTTTGAGAATTTATGGAGAATTTTCGGTTTTCACGAAGCCCTTGCCTATTTTGACTGATGGTCTGAATTTACCCATTAACCAATTTGACCGATATTTTATGACCCTTCATTTTGTGTAACAGTTTGTATGAAATTTGTGCGGAATTATAAATGTTATCGTGTCCATAAAAAAGTGATATATATATATAGACAGATTGATAGATAGCTTAAGTTTTTTACAAGAATGTTTTGGGGCTCTAAGTTTCATGATCGATGTGGTTCTGGAAATATTTTTCAGAAATTCCAACATAGGAGATGATGTAATAGGTAGAATTTCATGCGAAATGAACATAAAATAAAAGATGATGCACATCACAACTTGTGAGCATTCAAAATAACTTGAAATATTGAAAAAATTGTTTTACATTTTAATAGTCAAAAGAAAAAAATGAACTTTGTTGCATTAGAACAAATTATGTTATTTTTTTCAGTTTGAGAAAGCACAATGCATTATAGCGATGAACATTTGAATTACAATAAAATATGTTGCATAAAATCTACATGATTTATTTTATAAACAAGTTACGCATTTCATCTGGGTTGTTTTTTCTTTGCTTTATGAATTTTTGAATCTTAAGATATGAAAATCCTTTTTCGGATACCCAATAAGTATTGTTTACCGATTCCTAGATGTTTCAAAAAGTCAATGCATGTAAATTGCAGTATGTTTTAGTCTCTTTCATAACGCAATTCCTTTAAAATTAATTCAAAAATACAAGTTGAAGCTAAGTCACACATAGGCAAGACATTGCTAAATTCCGATAGATTTTAATAGTAAACGCCATAGTAAAACGCACTCTTGGCCTGAATTTATTAAGATAATCTAACATCAATCAGTTATTGTAAAATTCTTTTTAATATTTACTTCTGAGATTATGTATGAGAATTCGAATTTATATCACTTTTTTTATGTATATGCATAAACAAATTTAATACAACAGAAAGGGGATCTTGGTTCAGTTAACTTAATTTGATATGGCTGGAAGACTGCTGATTATATGGTATTGTGATGAAACAGAACTTTTTACTCACAGACTGGGAATAATTAGAGCTGGGATATCTTATAAAATGGAATTTGACCTACGATAGACAAATCTATGTTAATCGTTTTTAATCTTTGTAAAAATATTAGTTTAAAATATTTAGTATAATATTCACGTTCATACATTTATGCCAAAGTTATGTCCATACGGTTAAAAAATTGAGTGTTTTTGAATTTTTATTCTAATAACTAACACTTTAAATAAAGCGTCTTACTTAATAAAATATCAAAAAATATATTTGATTAAATTAGAAAGATAAGGCCTATTTTGCAAAATATACAGTTTAAATAATAACTAATTGAAACAATGTTTTTTCCTATTTTGCTGATATTAATTTAATGTTCCTTAAACTGGTGTAAAAGAAACTTAAAATACACTGTTGTCATTTCTTGATAAAGTGCTATTGAGAAAGTTTACAAGCTTAACACTTAAGCGTACAGTAAACAGGAAAGTACTTAAGTTTAACAGCACTGTTCATTTTAGTACTATATCAATTTTCAATTACAAAATTGCTCTGTTCAACTTTAATATAAGACGAACATTTAGTATTTTTTTTTCTGTCAAACATCTTGAAAATGAATTAAACATCATTAGAAATATTGCAGTTTAGAAGTTGTTTACCACTGTGCATTATTGATAAACTAATCAATTCACACAGTAAACCGTGTGGAAACACAAAAAACGAGTAGTATGGATTATTGCAAAATGAAGTACATATAGGACTTTTCGAAAAACTCAGGCATGCGATTTTTAGATTTGGTGTAAATTTAATTGCCACTTCTCCAATAAAATTAAAAGATACAGTTAGTGCCAAAATAGACACCATCTCAAAAGATGAAATGTAGGTATACATAATTCTACTTAAAATTAAAAATATTTATCTCGAATACACAGGAACGATTTCGGGTAAATTTAAAGATCGTATTAAAGAACATTTGAAAGATTTTAAGTACAACTAACCAGCAACCGCTCTGTCAAGACTCAAACAGAAGCAAAATATACAAGCTAATTTCAGATGATTAAAGATCCAAAAATTATTTGTCCCTTGAAGTATTACCGTGAATTAATCATCCGAGAATTAATTTTACAAGTAATTTTACATTTTTTCAAATCTACATTTTATTTTCCAAATGTTTTCGGGATTTAAAAATTGACTTTTATTTTTACTCCTTTTGACCCAATTATGTGACATTTGAAAATTAAGACATTATAAACAGTATTTTTATATTCTCTGACGAAGACTGTGTTTGCAATTCAAAGCACTAAGAGTTAAAGTATTTTAATATCTTTTTAAATATTTTTATTGTTATTTTAAGTAATTTACACAAAGTGTAATTTTAAGTTTGCCCTTTTAAAGATGAATTTAGTATTGTATTTATTTATTTGCTTATGTAAAATAATTATACACTAGAAACGGATCTCCCTATTTTGACATGAAATATAAATAACATTTCATGCTTTATAGTAATATTTTTATACCAAAAATAATAAAATTAAAGATACTTCGAGTAGAAATAATCAAAAGGAGGAAGAAATTAGATGCTGGTACTTCAGTCGGCTTATGTTCAAGATTTTGAGAATTTTTTTTTTTTTCATGGAGGTAGATGTTTTTTAACAATCTATGCACTTGGTACCTATGCATTTGTCATACCTGTAATAAATATTACTTTTTATTGAGCTTCTGAGATAATATTTACCAAAATGTATTCTGTAAATATAAACCTGAATATTTTAATAAGATTTTAAAAAATTACCTAACATTGAATGTTACATAAAATCTGTATCCGTTATACTTTTTCAGAAAATTACGGTGGTATCAAAGATACCATAGTTATAGAAGTTAATACACCAAGATGCCAAAAGAAAGGAATAATACAAAAACAAAGAAGACATTTCTCGTATGTTATCCAAATGTGCAAATCTTTGTGTTAACAATTAAATACACAATATTCGTATAATATTAAAGTAATCTTTAGGAAAACTTTAAAATATAGCTTTGAACAAATTTTAAAATGTATATTTTGCTACATTTACCCTGAAGCACAATGATAAGTCGCAGTAATTTTCCCAAATAAGAAATTTTACTCGATGTTCATTAGAGGTTCTACTGAACATCGACAAAAATTTCTTACTTTCCAAATTAAAACATCTTTTGCAAATTCAATCTTTCTTGAAAAAGTATTAAAGAGATTTACCTGTTTCAGTTTGACTTTTTTAAGATAGAAAAAAGTTTAAAAGTAGTAGTAAAGCCAGAAACCTATTCTAAAAACCCAAGATAAAATTAGTAGCTTTTAAAATACTCTAAGAAAATTATTTTTCAGAATACAGCACTCGATATGAAAAGCCAGAACTAAAAGATTTTTTTAAATTAAATAAATAAATAAAAACTAATTTATATTAGCAATTATGCTATAGCATAACAGTGTACATTACTTTTATAGTGGTGTTTTTAAATTATCACAAAAATTAAAATTAATGCTGTTTTAAATAACGATTTTAATTGATGATATATTGGTATTTTAGAACATGGATCAACATTTCATATACAGAAAGAAAATACTTCTTATGTGTAAATGTACAGCGGATTTGAATTTACCGTCACACTGTTACGAAGTAAGCAAATGCGTTCATAATCTATCTTAAATAAGATGTTAAAGAAATGCAAACATATCCACCAATCAAGATCGGCAATTTAAATAAAATTACTGCGGCTTATCATTTTGATACAGGGAAAATGTTGCAAAATATACATTTTTAAATATGCCAAAGCTATATTTATCATTTTTCCTAAAGATTACTTTAATATTATACGTAAAATTGTGTATTTAATTGTTAACACAACGATTTCTACATTTGCATAACATACGAGAAATGCTTTCTTTCTTCTTGTATTATTCCTTTCTTTCGGCATCTCGCTGCATTAACTGCTATAACTACGGTATCTTTGATACCACGAATTTTCTATAAATAGATAATAGATACATATTTTATGTTAAATTCAATGTGAGGTAATTTTTTAAAACCCTATTAAAGTATTCAAATTTATATTAACAGAATACATTTTAGTAAACATTATCTCACAAGCTCAATAAAAAGTAATAGTTATTACAGATACTTCAAAGGAAGTACTTAAAGTTGAAACGAAAAATTATTATATCAAAAGAACGCAACAACTGACCTTTAAAAATTTCTCATGTAGTTTTTAAAACATTCATAAACTATTATGCATATTTCGTAAAAAAGAATAATTTGTCACTTTGCTTGTTTTAGGCATGTTTGAAAATTATTGCGATTATATATAATGTATACTAATTTTATGTTTTTTTTACTTACACTACTTTTATTTATATTGTATAGAATTTTATCAATTTAGTTAATAATGTAAATAAAGCAAAAATCTCTACAAGCAAGAGCAACAATCTCTAAATTACTAAATCTCTTGATGCGATTTGATAATTATTAATTCTCGAAATTATAGTTGGTTTTTATTAATTAAATATAGGCTCCCAGTAAATAGATTAATTAAACAAAAATGAAGTTGCTAATTTTTATGTGAAACTGCGACTCGTAGAAAATATTACGTAACGACAATACAAAAAAGTCTTTGTGCGTTGAGACGTGGTTTTATACGATTAGATACTGTATACGAT
This sequence comes from Maratus speculifer, assembly GCA_964019185.1. Classification (NCBI taxonomy): domain Eukaryota; kingdom Metazoa; phylum Arthropoda; class Arachnida; order Araneae; family Salticidae; genus Maratus; species Maratus speculifer. The sequence continues at coordinate 172,544,238 of OZ025297.1, read as the reverse complement.
ACATTGAACTTAATAGTTCTGAGAGGAAATTTTCTGTGCTTTGATTTCTACGGTAGACTATCTGATTCTATTTTATGAATTGCTAAATATTTGTGCTATTTTGAAGATACCTGAATTTTTGTAGAACTTTTTGTTGTAAATAAATGCATTTTCATTTTCTTCTGTGGCATAAATCTTAAAAGAACTCCGAACACACAACAATATATATTCTTTATAGAAAAATAACTTGTATTCTTCCACTCATAAATCATTAATACCTCACAAAAGTCAAAATTTTTGAAATATATTAAAAAGATAATTATTCTTTTTACAAAAAAATCAAAATCAGATCATTTTTCAAGTATTAACATAGAAATAGGGTTTCTTTTAAAACTGGCTTTTTTGTTGTCGACAAGAAAAATAGTCCATTTTTGAACAACTGCCAAAATCTATTAATTTTTTTTAGAAATGTATAACGACAACAATTTATTGTCCTAAGTCAATTTTTAAAAAAGCAGCTTAATCTGAAGATATTGTTAACCTTTGACGAATCTTTAAACGAACTTTTGTCACTAAATTAAAGTGTGTCAATGGAAAAATACAACAGATCAATTAATCATAATAAAATTAACATATCATATCAATTGATTTTGATAAAATTTACTGTTTTGGGACACCTTGAATATGAAAGGTAGATGCTTTTCACCAATTAATTAAGCAGTCTTTAAGGCACTTCACTGATTGATATTAATTTCAAGTTTGTAACAGTAAAAAACGTTAAAATATACCGCAAACGATTTTTCTTTATGCACAATAATATAACATATTACATTTGAGTTATAAGTGTTATACTATAAGTGTTAGACATTACATATTGCATAAAAGCAATCATCTAATGTTCCTCATTATGGTGTAAGAAATTCATTTTGTTTAAAGTAGTTTAACATCAATAAAATACAACCCTTGGCAAAAAGTTTCCGATCAGTGTTTTCAAGTTTATGATTTTTGTATTTTGAAGCATATATTTCGCGATTCATGTACACAGGAACATTTTTCAATAAATCAAATAAAAGAACACGTATTAAAACATAAATGAAAAATGAATTCACTAAAACAATCGTATAATTTATAATTATACTACAGGTTTAAAAGTTTCCTCGTGAGGAAAAAGTATTCGATCAAGACGGAAACTGGATAATAGTAATCGATCACTGAGGAAACAAGTTTGAAATTTCCATATTGAAGACGGATAAGAGTGCCTGCGCTTGCGTACGATATCTGATTCCTATTTAACCATTTCCGGCGCACTACTCTTTAAATTTGGAATTTAAAGAAAAAAATTAGGCAATCTATTTAGGCCTAAAGGAGTACACAGGTATTGTTTTTTAAAGATTGCACTAACCATTTTAATTATACAACTGTTGCCGAAGTGGTAACCTCCCATAAGTAAAGCATTGATAAGCGCAGTGAGAAGAGCATTGCTGTGAAGCGCGTATTCCAGTAAAACATTTTACCTATTATTTAAAAACAGTAGAGTTTGATATCTGTGGTGCTGCCATTTAGAACTCATAAGAAAGATTTAAAGTAGCCATTAGAGTAGTTTTTGAAATATTCACGGAGGTTTTGTGTCTCTAAACAGGGGGAACTTTAGGTGTTGCCGACTCGGCAACACTGCGCGTTAGAGGGTTAAACCAGGAAATCTTCTAGCTGCGAAATCAAAAGCAGCTCTGAAGTGCTGTAATATGGCTCATGTGAAACACCTGTCTAGCGATTTAAAAATCCACATGATTCAATTGTTTCAAGAGAGAAATTCTCAAAGAAAAGTGGCTACCTTATTAAATTGTGCTCAAAGTACGATATGCAATATTTAGAAGAAATATCAGTTGACTATCAGCGTGGAAATTTTACCTTAAATTGGATGTCCACAAGTGACAACGCCTTGGATAGGCAGAAAACTTGTGAAAACAGCGAAAAAAACTTCAAAACAACCCTTGCCGAATGGTCTGAGTAAGGTACCCTGGGGTAATAACGACCAATCTACCAATTTTCACGTCTCAGTTTTAGATTGTATTTTTCAAACAAATATATGATTTGATACAACAACTCATTGACTATTTATCTAAAAAAATTAATTTAACAGATATGTATTCATAAAATGTAATGGCGTGATTTCTTCACCAATGCTATTTGGCGTTATTACCCACCTATATGGGTAATAACGCCATGCAAACAAAACTATGAAATAAGATGGAATAATTGCATGTAGATTGAACAAGTCTAAAAATACAAACTCTACAAACTTAGAAATTGACAAATTGCACTCTAAGCTATTGCAAATGTTCAATTTTTTGTGAAAGTGTAAGAAAAATAAAGGTGTGATGTTGGGTGGGAGGATGACGCAAAAGAATATCAAACCTTGAACTTCTTTCTGCTTAAAAAGGACCGCTTAAATAGAATTATTAGAAACATTGCACATTTTTAACTGTGTTTATTTAAACCAGTATTTAGCATGTAGCTAGGCCACTGTAGGGAATCATCCGGGGTATTAATGCCAAGGATTGGCGTTATTATCCCATTATAGTTATTGCGCTGTACATTTTAAATTACAAATTATCTCGAGAAGATATCCAAAATCTTCAACAACAATTTTAAAATCCATGAAATGTACTACAAATTTATGTAATTAACAAAGTATTTCTGGATTTAAAAAAAATACTCTTCACATCCCAAAACGTATCTCGCAAATTTTAGATCAAGCGTTAATTTTAGTTGCTTGTAAAAACAATAAGACCTAAAAATAAAACAAATTAACTTGAGGCTTTTTTTTGCGATTTATATGACTCAAACCCCTTCTGCGCAGAGCACATGGATGTCATTTACCAGATTATTTCATAAATATGCATAATATTAGCACTTGGCATTATTACTCTCCTGGCGTTATTACTCCAGACCACCTTATAATGTAAAGGTGTATGACCGCACTGTACGTAATCATCTAAATGCAGCAGGATTTAAATTCTGTAAAGCTGAATAGAAACCTTGCTTCACAAAGAAGCATAAAAGAGAGCGCTTGAAATGGCGTAAAAATATGTACACTCGCCATTTAAATGAAGCGTTTATAAGTGAATAAAGTTATTTGTAGGGATTAATCTCGAACATCTCAAGAACAGTTTATGACTATGGAACATTTGTTTGGAGGAGAGTTGGTAAAAAGTTCAATGATAAGTGTGTCAATATGAGGACTAGTTTTTCAGCTGCATTTACAGTTTGGAGTTGTATGACATCACAAGGAATCGGCAAGTTTTGTATTGTGTTACGTACAGTAAACTCTGAAGTTTTCATTGACATTTCAGAATTTGTTTTTTAAATTCACAGCATCAATCAATGGTTCGGGAATCAAAATAACTTCTTATTTCAAGATGACAATGCAGCTTCACATCACACCAAATCAGTGAAGAAATTTCTACAAAATGTAGGTAATAATCCAGTTACAGCCATAACTTGGTCGCCCAATAGTCCGAATCTTAATCCCATCGAAAATCTGTGGAATATATTAAAAGAAAAATCGATTTTCGATGGTTCACAAATGCCATAGAACTACGTAAAGCTATAAGAGATTGCTGGTGTGAAATTGTTCCCAATGAGTGTATGAAGCTTATTGAGTCCATTCTACGAAGAATTGTAGCTGAGATCCGAGTAAGAGATTGTTTTACTAAATATTGATTACAGTGATCGGTTATTTTTTTTCCAAATCAAAGCGTGATTAGATAATTTTTTCTTTAGTGTTTAAATTTCAATCATCATTTTTCTGTTTATAAATTGATGTATAATGATATTTATTTATAGCATATTTTTGTTTATTATGTATAATACAACTGTTTTATCGCTAATAATCGTTTATTTTTATGCAGTGAAAATAAATAATAATTTCTTACAAAAAATGATCGTTTTGGTGTAATGATCGGAAACTTTGTGCCAATGGTTGTACACCGCAATGATATTTATTCACATAGATATTAATATAACAAAATATATTCGAAACCCCTGCATATAAAGTATATGTTCTATACACTTTATTTTCAATACCGATCATGCCATGGTAAATCTCAATAACGTATAATTATTAAAGGCCAATCTGAGCACATTTAAGAGTGTTAGAACACGAATAGCCAGACAAACTACTTTGTCAGATAACACTTTTGAATTGTGTTGGAAAGTGTTAGAAACGATACTGCAAATACACACTTTTATACAATTTGAGAGATAAATAAACATATCAAGTAAATAATGAAAATTGAAAGTATTGAAATTTTTTATTTAATTAAACAAAAAATATTGTAAAAGCTAGTTTTTATAAATTATTTCGACAACTTTATCTTGTGAATATCTTAAAATATTCATATTGTTGCAGCGTATATGGGGTTCTTTTGATCTTATGGTTAGACAACTTCAAACTCTTGTCAGAAAAGTAGAAAATAATTTATTTACAGAACTTCAGAACAACATAGTCTTTGAAACTCACAAATATTTCTAGATATTCAAAAATAATTGTTCAAATCTATCGTATAAGTGCCGATATAGGTTCCAGAGACTCTTTATACAACGTCTCAACACTAAATCACATTCAAAATAACGTAAATAAGACTCAAGCAAACTTGCTTAACAAACGCGTTGTTCACTCAATGACTGACTGGTAAATAATAATAACAACAGCTCGTATCGCTCTCCTTATATAGGCTCGCAGCAGGTGCTGGAAATTTCTAGAACCATCTCGAAAAATCCACGGAACAACATTCAATGTATCAGTATATCAATAGGGGGGTTACCATAGAGTAGGGAAGGGTTACCATCGACAAGAATCGCCAAGTTTGTCGCCATCTTGGCGATATATCGCCAAATTTGGCGACCAAAATTAGTCGCCAAAAGTGACGCCAACTTGGCGATATCTCTAATATTTCGCAAAGCTGCCATAGACATTCACTGAAAATAATAGACAAGTTTGCTTGATAACAGAGACAATGTAACAAAAACTAATATTAGTAAAGAAATGGAGCTTAATAAGATTATTTACATTATTTTACAGTACAAACACTAACTATTTACAAAATTCGTAACAATATTTTTCCAATTAATCTAACCTTTGATATTTAAAAAAAATCTATTCTTAAATGAATATTTATGCTTCAATACATTATTATTTTATCAAAGTTAATGTAAAGGCATTAGGCTTTTTCAAATTTATTTATTTATTTATATATTATTCATATATTATTGAGATATTTTATATTATTAAGAAAATTTATGATGACAAGGTGCTTTGAAGTACCACACATTTTAGAAATGAAATTATATTAGCCTTTTAAGTTTCTTGTTAAATTTTCAGAGAACTTTTAAAAGAATTGTATAGAAATCTAACTCATTCATTTAACACCAAAAATTAAATTGAGACCTTAATAATAGGAGGTAATAAGAAAAAATATTAATTTTAACATCCATGAAAGAAACTAATTATTGGTAAAACGCTTAAAGGATTTTTTAAGCCGTTAAACATCTTAAACTAGAAAACTAATTAAAAACTGCATTTATAGTGGAAGGTCCTTAAAAGATATTTTAAATTTCAAATAAAGTTTCATGAACTGGATATAAAAATAGTATTATTTCATTTTATTCTTTATGGATGTATTCAATATATTTCAAATATGGCTGATTAAAAAAATATTTGAATAGTTTACATTTTAGTTATAAATTATTTCTACATTAGAAGGAATGATTGACTCTTAAAAGACTGCAGTCGTTGTATCATAAACGCATCAGGCATAACAGGAATCGCCGACAATGCAAAAAGTGTAAGAGATAAGTATAATTTTGTTATGGTTTATGATTCAAAAATTTTAACAATCTAGGGGAAGTAATTTAATTTTTTAAAGTAAAAAGTTATGCACCATAAGATTAATGTGGATAATAAACTATCAAATAAGATTAGTTCCCTAAAGATTTTGTTAATTACTGTATGTATCCTTAACAGAGCGTATTAGTAAATGCCTAATTTTCCTAGTGTTAATCACGACTAATAACAAAATTATTAATGCTATTCATTACTAGCAATTTGTCTATTCAACGTTGATACTTATGTCAGACACCTTTGAAACAGTTGATACTTGTTGACATTTTCAAACGGAAGTGAATGGAGATCATTTACAAAGCTAGATGCCCACGTTATATGTAAGTATAAGTTGTTTTGAATGATGTCATGCAAACTGGATATAAATGAATAGCAAGCACTTACTATTGACGAGAAGACAAAAACTCAAAAAGAAAGAAAATACAAAAAACATTTCGCTTTAAATTAGGGTTTCTTGCCAATACACCAAAAACTGGGTATGGAAGATCACATGATGACAATACAACTCCTCATTTCTTTCAAAACGCAACTATTTCTGCTTATATAACGGGCGTTGACAGAAATGTTTGACTTCAAAGCATTGTATTTAATTTAAATTGATCTGTTTTTATTTTTAATCCGTCATTACTAAAAAATGACTAAAAAGATTTCTCTTTAAATTAGGGCTTCTTGCCAATACGTCAAAACTTGGGCATGGAAAATCACATGTCGACAATGCAACTCGTCATTTCTTTCAAAACACAACTATTTCTGCTTTCATAATGAGCATTGACATAGATGCTTAGCCTCAAATTATTGTATTTTATTTAAATTGAATAGTTTTTATTTTTGTGTAAAGGAAGATGTCTCAATGGTGCATCGCTGTACTTCGCAGTGATTTCTAATCAATTGTCACAAAAATAATCATGTGTCAAGATATGTATCTATACCTGCAGTTGTTTCCAAAACCTCCATATACGTCACAAAGTAACTTCAAGAAAGAGCGAGTAGAAGTAGGGTCATTCCATGTCAATTCAACCAATTTTCCCCCCATTTTTAACCCGACCGACAGGGATTTGGATGAAACTTTGTGTATACACTAATTCTATCATGAAATGATTCCATCAGAAATTTTTCCTTCCTTGACCTCATACTTTGTGAGATATGGCGGGTCCAATTCTTGGGGGTTTCTCAAATCTCACATTTCTTAGTCTGTATTCTAAGATTGCAGTTCCATGTTCAAAAAATTGTTTCTCTGGATCTAAAACATGAATCATCCTAAAAATATCACTGTAAGAAGATAAAAAGATGCAGATTTTAATAAAAAATATTTAAAAAATTTACTTGTAATATTTAGGATAAAAAAAGTCAGCCAAAGTTGAGAGTTATGGTTATTTTTCCAAATTTTTGTGACTTCACGAAAAACACTGTACACAAAAAGGCAAATTAAATTTCCAATTTCTTTTTGTTTTAAATAAAAGTTTACACTTTGGGCTTTCTATCTATGAAATAAAAATGATGTGTTTCGCATGGCTTATGCAAAAAATTGGGTACTTTCCAATTAGCCGGATAAGTGCTTTATTTTTATATATTACATATGCACACAAAAAAGCAAATGGAATTTCCCATTTCTTTTTGTTTTAAATAAAAGTTTACACTTTGGGCTTTCTATCTATGAAATAAAAATGATGTCTTTTGCATGGCTTATGCAAAAATTTTGGGTACTTTCCAATTAGCCGGATAAGTGCTTTATTTTTACATATTAGGTATGTACACAAAAAAGCAAATGAAATTTCCAATTTCTTTTTGTTTTAAATAAAATTTACACTTGGGCTTTCTATCTGTGAAATAAAAATGATGTTTTTCACATGGCTTATACAAAAATTTTGGGTACTTTCCAATTAGCCGGATGCGTGTTTTATTTTTACATATGTACATATGTATAGATCTATATAAATACAGATGTATTATACATGTACATATGTATGTATATATACAGTATATTGATATATATATGTATAACACTGGTGCCCGTCTTACCGAAAAGTACCAAATTTTACCTTGTTTTGAAAATCTGCACTAATTAAGGAGAAAAAATCTGACCAAGTTTAGCTGTGGTACTTAAATAATTACTGGAGTTTCTATGAGTTACTGAATTTAATGTTATTTGATACAAAAACAAATTGGAAATTTCATTTGCCTTTTTGTGTAGAGACTTTTTCATAAAGTCACAAAATTTCGGAAAAATAATCATAACTTTCAACTTTGGTTTACTTTTTCGGCCGTATATAAATCTGTATTAACTGCCCTAATTGCTTTTTTCACTTGCTTTTTATGCCGCTTAAATGGATCTCCACATTTATATAATTCATATTTCATTAAGAGCGAAATTCTGTGATGCTCACATATATTAATCAAACGGTTTTCACTTAATTTTTGTTTTATAAATGCAATAGTCCTAACTAATAAAAATCCTTTTTCTGAATCACAGAGATTATCAATATATTCTATTTCTCTGTTTTTTCTATAGCTAGATTTGTGACATTCTAAACCAGTTAATATTACAATACTGCAAGCCTGAAGACTAGTAGAAAGTTTAATATCAGACTCCATATTAAAACAATAAAGCAAAAAATATTTATACATATCATAAACTATAAAGTATGTAACAATCAGATTATATTTTTAGTAGCACAGTAAAAGTTAGATCATTCTTCTATGATAAGAAACAACAGAATGACAATAATTTTATTAAATTGATTTGAAAACATCTGCTTTCATACTAACGAACATTACCCTGCCTTTATCAGAAGGTGTTAATACAAGGCAGGTGCAATTAAATCTTTCAGACTATAGAAACAAATTTAAGTTCTGTTAAACAATTGTGTATTTAAACTTGCCAATATAAATATTTAAGCTGATTAAAATTAACCAAAGACAGGAAATACAAGGTTTTGAACATTTTTTAAACACAAATAATTAATATATAAGCATTCGAAAGAAAGAATGGAAATGTGAGGAGAAAAAATTATCTATTTTATACTGTACAAAAAAAAACTGTTTTGAGTTTAATTATTGAAAATAAAAGTAAGAGATTCTTTAGATTAACAAAAAATGCCCATTATTATATAGTTAAATGAAATATATGGACCATTCACTAAATTTAATGGGGAAACATATTACAGTCAGATTTTTTCTTTAATCAGAAAAAACAAAGCCTAAATTTTACATTGCAAATTAAAAAAAAAACATGCATCAAATAACATTAAATTCAATAACTTATACAATTTCCAGTAATTATTTAAGTACCACAGCTAAACTTAGTCAGATTTTTTTTCCTCTTAATTGGTGCAGATTCTCAAAACAAGGCAAAATTTGGTACTTTTCGGTTAGACGGGCACCAGTGTTATACATATATATATATATATATATATATATATATATATATATATATATATATCAATATACTGTATATATGCACACATATATACATGTATAATACATCTGCATTTATATCGATCTATACATATGTAAAAATAAAACACGCATCCGGCTAATTGGAAAGTACCCAAAATTTTTGCATAAGCCATGCGAAAGACATCATTTTTATTTCACAGATAGAAAGCCCGAAGTGTAAACTTTTATTTAAATCAAAAAGAAATTGGAAATTTCATTTGCCTTTTTGTGTGCATATGTAATATGTAAAAATAAAACATGCATCCGGCTAAGTGAAAAGTACCCAAAATTTTTTGGTAAGCCATGCGAAAGACATCATTTTTATTTCACAAATAGAAAGCCCAAAGTCTAACCTTTTATTTAAAACAAAAAGAAATTGGAAATTTCATTTGCCTTTTTGTTTGCATATGTAATACATAAAAATAAAACATGCACTCGGCTAATTGGAAAGTACCCAAAATTTTTGCATAAGCCATGCGAAACACATTATTTTTATTTCATAGATAGAAAACCCAAAGTGTAAACTTTTATTTAAAACAAAAAGAAATTGGAAATTTAATTTGCCTTTTTGTGTACAGTCTTTTTGGTGAAGTCACAAAAATTTGGAAAAATAACCATAACTCTCAACTTTGGCTAATTTTTTTTATCCTAAATATTACAAGTAAATTTTTTAAATATTTTTTATTAAAAATCTGCATCTTTTTATATTCTTACAGTGATATTTTAAAGATGATTCGCGTTTTAGATCCAGATAAACAATTTTTTGAAGATGGAACTGCATTCTCAAAATACAGATTCAGAAATGTGCGATTTGAGAAACCCCCAAGAATTGGATCCCCCCATATTTCACAAAGTATGAGGTCTAGGAAGGAAAAATTTCTGATGGAATCATTTCATGATAGAATTAGTGTGTACACAAAGTTTCATCAAAATCCCTGTGGGTCGGGTTACAAGGTCTGATTGAATTGACATGGAATGACCCAGTAGTCTTATTTGAAATCACAACATTTAACAGCTTTACGAAATATGCGGCGACACACAAAGGAGAAAAATCTTAAAACGCAAGCCAAATATAATGAAATGTTACTTAAATTACACGAAGCTTTGTACACAGGTGTTTTTTCAGGATACTGACTGCGATTTTAAAGTTAAAATGTCCAAAAACCAAAATGGCGGACGAAAAAATTAAAATGTTTTGTACATTATTCAATTACATTGATATTTTGCATATAGGTGCTTTGAAAATGCTAAGTGAGATTCAAAAGTGACGGATTAAAAATAAAAACAATTTAATTTAAATAAAATACAATGCTTTGAGGCTAAACATCTCTGTCAACGCTCGTTATGCAAGTAGAAATAGTTGCGTTTTGAAAGAATTGACGAGTTGTATTATCATTGTGTGATCTTTCATACGCAGGTTTCGGTCTATTGGCAAGAAGCCCTAACTTAAAGCAAAATGTTTTTTGTATATATATTTTTTTCTATTTCAGTTTTTTTCTTCTCGTTAATAGTGGGTGCATGCTACTTATTTACATCTAGTGTGCCTAACAACATTCACAACATCTTACAGTTGCATGTAACTTGGACATCCCGCATTGTAAATGATCTTCATTCATATTCAGTTTGAAAATGTCAACAAGTATTAAACTTTTTTGAAGGTGCATGACATAGGTATCAACATTGAATAGACAAATTGCTAGTAATGAATGGCATTAATATTTTTATTCTCAATCGTAATTAACGCAAGTTTTTAATTAACACCTACTTATTTTTTTTGTCAATGATTGTTTTAAAAAGAATGTGTTTACTCTCCTGATCTTTAATATAATCCGTGTCTTCCATATTTTCATGAAAAAAAGTGGATAACGGCGGACCTAAAAATCGAGGAGATGAAGGTCTAAAATTTTTCAGGATGACAAAAATGGTTATGGTTTATGGTTCCAAATCTAAACAATCTGGGGGATGTTAATTATTTTTTAAAGTAAAAAGTTAAGCACCATATTATTAATGCGGATAATAAACAATCAAATAAGATTAGTTCCCTAAAGATTTTGTTAATTGCTGTACGTATCATTAACAGAGCGTATTAGATTTAAAATTTTGTATTTATGCAAAACACTTATGACTCCTTGAGGCACGCGAGAAGAGGAAAAGCTAATTGAACCAGATTTTCTACTATTATCATCACAATATTTTCATTTAAAAGTACTTTGATCAGATGTGCCATTACATCCTCACTTGCAAATAAACTCAGATTGCTTATGTACTTAGAAATCAGATTTTTAATAATTTCCGAAAATAGATTCAGCAGTATGATCTAACAAAGATTGCAGTTGACAATATAATTCTTTTTATTACAATAGAATAAACAAAATTATAACATATAAATATAAGAAAATGTTTTTTTTTATTGGATCGGTGATACAGAATTATTTTCAATTTTAGGTAGTAATCTTCCAAAAAGGAAATTTAATGACACTTACGATTATATTACTTATTGTAATGTAACACGTAATAATAAATCATAAAACTAAATAATCTAAAAAAACACAAACGCTTGCCAGCTAAATTACGGTGAAGCGTAATAATATTCAGAATACAATGCATAATACCTTACTTTTTGAAGCTTTAGATATTTAAATTTCTAAAACAGAATTTGATACCATAGGACACGCACATCCATTGACTGTCGGTGAATGAAAATGCTTGATGAGGGAGAAAGAGAAATGGATAGGGAGAAAAGAAGGAAATTGACTAATCTCAAAAGAAAATAAAAGGAACAGAAAATGATTTCCAGTCAACCAACTGAGGATGTTACGGATAGGAAAAAAAAATTATTTAAATGCTTTTTTAAAAACTCGAATATATTTTTTAGTGTTGCGTCTAGTGCCTATTTTTTATGTTACGTATAGTATATTATATGGGAAAAGATTTGAGTGTAGTAAATAGAATTCTCCTTGAATTTTGAAATAATTTCTGAAATTGGTATATTAAAATAAATAAATAAAAACCAGATAGTTTGAAGCGATTAGAAAAAGTGAATTTTTTACTTGTGGTTGCAAAAATTTGCACAAAATGGAGCATAACATTTTTCGGCTGCTAGTTTTTACATTCGAAATAGTTCAAAAATATCTTTCATCACTTTTCGTTGTGAAATTTTTAGAAACGTATATAAACTTTTTGATGTTCGAATGCAAAGAGAAAAATGCATTACATGAAAAATAATTATAAAATTGTGATAAAAACTTTATTAAAACCATTATATTTTTAAAATCACAAGATTTTAAGAATCCTAAGGTTAAGTTATTTATATAAATATGTCAGTTCAGAGAGCTGTTACAAAATATATTAGAAACAAATAACTTTGACTTGTTTTGGTTCAAATTCTGATAAGAACCATAATCATAATAAAAATAAAAATACAAATCATTTCACGGTCAATACAAATAACATGCAACAATGAGATGTAAACAAAACCATGCGCTCTATTGTGAAAAATGAAATTAAAAATAACACATGATCTAAAATTATTTTCCAGTATGGTTTATTCCATTCAAGCTTTTTACGAGGAATTTATTCATTAACTCTAATCATAACTTTTAAATATAATGTAACATTTATAGAACGAAAATTTATAGCCAACATATTATTCCAAATTCTTCCTGTTCACTTTTTTGTCATGAATTCGTCACTTTTTGTTTCATGGTTGACGCGCTTTTGTTCTGAAGAATTTTTTAATAGGGAGTTGGATAATATCCGTGCTATTGTAGGTTGAAATGGTTAAAAAATAAGTAGCACCAATAAATTAATAAATTATTACAATGTTTTTTTTCTATTGATAAAAGAAAAAGAAAAAAATAAAGAAATAAAGAAACAAGATACGCTTAGCATGAAAAAAATGTATAATCAAAGAAATTGCAGAAAACAATTCGAAAACTTCACTAAAATAGAGCATAAACCAACTTTAAATCGTATTCGAGGAAAACAACACACCGTTCCTGATTTAGTAAAAATGATAGCTTCTGATTTATTCTGTTAACGGTCATGCCCTTCTGCAGACAAAGATACTCGCGAGCTTATGCTATACCTACTGACAGGATATTTTACATCTCGGTTGCTTTTCGATATGTTGAATTATAGTCTTTTATAATGAAGTCCATCTCTATTTTTGTCCATTTTTACTTTTTCGATATTTCGGTTGAGGATTTCTTTCATAAAGTTATCTTGACTTTCGAAGTCGGTTCGGAAAATTAAAGTGTCTTTCTAGAAAATATCTGCAACCAAAATTGTAAAAGTGAAAATGAAGCAATTTAGAGATGGATTTCAGCCATGCAGTGCAAAATAAATATTTTAAAATGTCGAAATGCAAACCAGATATTAAAAAAATAACCTTCCCATACATCTGGCATTAGCTTGCAAGTGTCTTTGCCTGCAAAGACAGGAGTCTTAAAATACATTTGTTCATGGTTTTTAATTATATTTTAGTAAGACACCACCAATATATCTGCTGCTTTAGTTTGTTAGCTTGTTTTTTGCAATAAAATTTATTAATTCCATTGCTTTTTAGGTGTGTTTGTATTTATATAAATACGTAGCACCTATAGTCGTCGTTCAGTTCGTCCATCCGTCTGTCCATCTGTCTCACCGTTTGTTCGTCCGCATATAAAAATGCAAACACTACCCAACTCAATAGTTTGAAATTTAAAATATATTCTTGTTTAATATTTTGGTCGAGGCATTTCAAATTTAATGAAAATCGGATATGGTAGTTCAATTTTTGGGACAATCAAAAATGTTCCGTTACAATACGGCCAATGAGAAAAAAATAGTTTCGAGTGTATTGTCATGATGTTACACTCTTCAAACATAATTAAATTGATATGCATCCATGAAGTATGTACTAAAATATATATTCTGTTCAATCTGTAGTGCAAAGATAATTTTTATTAAATTAAAGCACCACCACATAAAAGTATTCCATTACATATTATTATAGGATGAAACATTGGTTTTGGGTGCATTTTAAATGCATTAAAATGTTTCACATTTTAAAAATGATACATGCTGCTGAAGCTAACTAAAAGTTACTTTTTGTATAATAGAAAGCCACTAGTATTTACAAGAATACACAAAATATTTCGGATACATATATACTACCAAAGTACTGTGTGCTGTTAGACCAAGATCTGAATATTTTTAAAACTTCGTTATAGTACTAACGCACCTCATTTGCTACGTTTGACGTGCAATTAATGACTTGTTTTTAATAGTGTGACAACATTTATAATTATCTACGGAATTATAAATCGTAGTCATTCTAAAAAACATTTCTTTTCTAAATCTCAAAATTTCTAAAATGTACTAAAATTTATCAAAAATTATTGTATTATTTAATTTATAAAGTATTTGTTTTTAAACAATCATGTTGACGAGATTTCATAAAAGGTATTGCCTTTTTCCCATTATTATAATATTAGCATTTTTTAAGCCCGAAATAATAACCAGCAAGAATTATATATATATACCGGGTGATCCAAAAGTCAGGACGAACTTTAAAAATGCATAATTCGAAAACGAATCAAGATACAAAGTAACGGTTTGCACCAAACGGATGGAAAAGAAACCGGGTTTTGTGTGGCAACGAAAAAATATAGCTCCGTTGGCGACCAATGGCATCACTAGTAGCACTTAAAGATGCCGTTCTCCAAAATGTGTCTGCTATTACGCAAGGAATGCTACTAAATGCTGAGAATGGTGTGGTGCCTAGTCTCACAGCTGCACTTATGAATGATGGACAGTATATTGAACATTTACTGTAGTACTGATTAATTGTAATTAAGCTGACTTGTAAGTTGTCAACATTTTTTCATTTCTAAATCATCTTTTGGTGCAATAAAACACTGTAGCACCATTTGTTGGTCGATATCAGAACTATCTTTTTTTCATTATTACAGAAAACCCGGTTTCTTCTACATCCGTTCGGTGTAAACAGTATCTTTGTATCTTGATTCGTTTTCAAATTATTTATTTTTTAAGTTCGTCCTGACTTTTGGATCACCCGGTATATAAATATTATCATAATATACCAAAATATTGTATTTTCCTACTTCTTAAACTTCAATTCTAAATAACAAAGGATGAAATTACGGTAGATAAGTAAATGAAAACCTTAAACATCAATTATATGTAATATCATTTTTAACTAAAGCTATTTTCATAAAATTATACATTCATTAAAATTATTTATGCATGAGATTATTTTCATCAATTCAATTTATTCTCTTAAAGGATTTATACGTGCTACTCAAATACGCCATAATATACAACCAATTTAAAAATGCGATAATAAATGGAGATTAATTTAGGCTATTTAAATAAAGTCTTTTTTTGGGGGGAGGGGTTGCTGAAAAACGTTTTCAAGACTAGGCGAATTTAATTAATTTGACAATTTCCTTTCTTTTTTTTTTCCTTTAAGGTAAGATAAAATTCAGTTATGTTGAATTTTTTTATTTTATCTTTTCCGAAACATTTATTAGAAATAATATTTCAAATTTTAGCTTGTTAAAAATATAGTATTTTTAAGGTGTTTTGAAAGAAATGCTTCGCCACTATTATCACAAACATTATTACGTATTTCGAACATACATAATCATATACAATGCAACTTCGATTAACCGGGCTAATTAGGATCGCTATTAACTGGGATATCGGAAGCCTCGCTTTATAGAAACTGTGTATAATAGCTCAGCATGCTCATAAATTCAACATCTCTTTGAATAAAAAACAATCGAATGTTTTTTAAATAATAAATATAAACATATATAAAGTTGTGTTACACAGATCAACGAATATAATCCATTTCTAAATATTCGGCTACCATGCGTTTATTACGCTATTAATATTTTTACAAAACATACTGCCTGCCCTACCCATTTTGAGAACAATTAAGTCCAGTCCGGGCAGGATAAATATATATGTAGAATAAAATGCAAGGCTGATCTTTGTCCGGGATGAGTCTGCTGAAAAAACTAAGCTTGGAGATCAAACAACATATAACTGTCCGATGGCAATCTGTACACTGGGCATCTCACATTACTGTATCGATGTTATCACATTAGCATCGGCTCATAACACACAATTATACTTACAGTGATATTCTTAAAAATGTCTCATTTTTATTAACTTCGTTTAAATATCTATATTGGGCCAGTAGGTTTGCTTAATTTTTTTTATCGGCTTGACTTGGCAGGGCCGTTTAATTTTTTCTTCCGGCCCTGCCCGTTGAATAAATTGTCTTAATTCTTCAAGACTGGCTTGCTATTCTGCAACCGAAATCTCTAAAATATCCTTTAGCATGGACAGTGAACGTGGAATGTGGTCTCTTTCAAAGTTTATTCACAAAAAATACTGAAAATGTATTTATTTGAATAAAGTGATTTACCCTTTGTGTCATGCTATTAAAAGTAAAATTTATGTAAATTGTTTTTTCGCTCATTTTTTTCTAAATTAAGTAAAATATATTCAAATGAATGTTATTTGATTTCACATTCGATTCACAAACACAAGACCTACTTCGACGGTCTTCTCATAATCCAGAAATCCCTGTTGGCTTGACCTATAGGCGGAGGTAGATTTCGTTAAATGTACATTTCAACAACAAAAAATAAAATTCAATTAGAGAAAAATCCAGTTTAACAATTTTAATTTGGCTGCTTTTGAAGAAATTTTAATTTCGTTTTTCTGTAAGAGCCGGTATTATCAAAATCAACTTAAGTTAAATTTAACTCCAATGCCCACTTTGACAGCATTTTTTTTAAACGTATTCTTACTTTATGAAAAGATTGACCGATATGGTAAATTATATACTTCCTTAATAACAACAAGTTGGAAATTGCACGTGAAGCGTAGCAAATTAGGTGCGTTCGTACGATAACGAAGTTTTAAAAATATTACTTTCATATATCAATCTCATAAAATTGTTAACAGTGAATTACAATTAAAACGCTCATCAAACAATGTTCTCCCTATACCATTATGTAATGGAATACTTTTGTGTGGCCTTGTAAATCAATAACAAATGTTCTTTGCACCACAAATTATGTATGATGTATATTATAATATGTACTTTATAGTTGCATATAAATTTTATTAAGTTCGCATGAGTGTAACACGATTAAAATGCATTTGAAACATTTTTTCCCATTGACCGCAATGTAACGGAATACTTTTGATTGTCCCTGTAATTGATCTATGCATCCGATTTTCATAAAATTTGAAATAACTCGACAAAATTATGTAATAATTATGTATTTTAAATTTCAAACGTATAGAATATATTTGAAACTTTTTCCCCATTGACCATAATGTAATTGAATAATTTTGATTGCCCCTGTAATTGATCTATGCGCACGATTATCAAAATATTTGAAATAACTCGACATAATTACGTAATAATTGCGTATTTTAAATTTCAAACGATTAAAATGCATTTGAAACTTTTGTCCCCTTTGACCGTAATGTAATGGAATACTTTTGATTGCCCCTGTAATTGATCTATGCATCCAATTTTCATAAAATTTGAAATAACTCGACAAAATTATGTAATAATTATGTATTTTAAATTTCAAACGTATAGAATATATTTGAAACTTTTTCCTAATTGACCATAATGTAATTGAATACTTTTGATTGCCCCTGTAATTGATCTATGCACACGATTATCAAAATATTTGAAATAACTCGACATAATTATGTAATAATTGCGTATTTTAAATTTCAAACAATTAAAATGCATTTGAAACTTTTTTCCCCATTGACCGTAATGTAATGGAATACTTTTGATTGCCCCTGTAATTGATCTATGCATCCGAGTTTCATAAAATTTGAAATGACTCGACAAAATTATGCAATAATTATGTATTTTAAATTTCAAACGATTCGGTTGGGTAGTTTTTGCGTTGTTATATGCGGACGGACAGACGGACGGACAGACGGACGGACTGAACGACCACTATAGGTGCTACGTATTATATAATTACGAACGCACCTAAAAACTGCCAACGGGATGCATTTGAGAGCAAAAATGGTTTTAAAAAAGAATCATGAAATAAGCAATATGTTATTTGAATACATCTTCAAATCTTCAATCACGATCGCTTTGGGAAATTTTGTTCAAACTAGCTACTTTGACAGCATTTTTTGAAATATATGCGGCCTTTATCGAAAAACTGACCAATACGGCACATTATGCAGTTTCTAAATAAGAGAACCTGTCAACTGGATGCGTTTGTGAGCAAAAATGGTTTTAAAAATGAGTCATAAAATAAGCAATTTGTTATTTGAGTACTTCCTAAATTTTTCAGTCACAATCGCTTAAGGAAATTCAGTTCAAACTGCCTTTTTTTGGCAGTTTTTTAAAAATATATTCTGCCTTTATCGAGACACTGGCCAGTATGTCGCATTATATAGTTTCTATATAAGCAAACCTCTCACTTGGATGTAATTAAAATCAAAAAAAAAAAAAAATTAAATAAGTCATGATATAAGCAGTTTGAATTTGCGGTTTTTTCTTCAACTCCTATTTCTCTTTAATTTATTTTTGCTACAAGAATTGGCCCTATAAAAAACTTGTCAGTATAAAAGTTTTAGATATTATTGAGTAGATGTAAAGTAAATTTAATTGGATTTCATAGCTTAAGAATTAACGAAGTTATGGATTTTCTTTTCTTTTTACAGCCCCCCCCCCTTTTCTTTTTCTTTTTAATTTTTTTTCATCGGTAAAAGTTGGTTCTATCAAAAACTTGTAAATACAAAAGTTTTAAATAATATTTAGGACATTTATAAAAAAAATTACGTGGATTTGATATCTTGAGAATTGACGAAATTGTGAATTTTTTTCTCCGAAACACCTAGTTTTTTTCGTCTCTTGAGCACATTTTTTATTTTAAAAAATATATATGTCATACATAAACTTTTGGCCTATTTCTTAGAAGTAGAAAAAACTTTAAACTGATTCTATATCTATTTTATTTAAGAAGTTATGGCGTTTTATCGGTTTTTACAAAACCCCTCCCTATTTCCACCTCTCTTCTTCCGATTTTGCCCATTAACGAACTTGACTGAGATTTTATGCCCCTTGATTTTATGTATCAGTTTGAAAGAGATTTGAGCATAACTGGAGAAGTTATCGTATCCATAAAAAAGTGATGTAGACCGATAGATATATAGATAGATAGATAAACTTTTTTACCGATGGTTGTTTTGGGGTCTAGAGGTCATGATCGGCAAAATATTTCAGAAATTCCACCATAGGAGCGACCGTAATAGGTAGTATTTCATACGAAATCTATCTAAAATTGTAGGGGACGAAATTTGTTCAATATAACTTGAGACTTTTATTTAAAGAAAATAATCTTGAGCTGTAGTGATCGCAGTAATGAACTTTTAATTAAATTTTCGCGAATTTCTTGCATAGCCAAATAGTCTTTTAAATCTAAAATGGTAAAATCTAAAATTAAGTTATAGTCGTTAGAGACATCTGTAATATGTAAATTGTAGTTTCATAATCCAACACTGTAGGCTGAAAAAGTTAGTTCAAAACGTTTGAGCCAATTTTAAATAAAATAAACATAACTCTGAACTGTAGCGACTCAATAATATTACCCACTATTAAAATATTTTTGAAAATTTAACCCAAACCAATTTGCCTTCAAGTAATCCTAATCGGCAGGATACAAAATTTTGTCAAAATCATTAGGGCAATTTTTTAGATGAAATAAGCTTGATCCTTAATAATATTAATCGAATTTCCTAGAACATATAACCTAGCCCATGGTTTTCTCGCAATTCATACTGGTATAGTACATAGTTCAGGCAAGTTCGTTAGAGCTTTTTTTTAGATAAAAATAGCTTGAACCATAGTGACTCAAAAATAACCTGCTAATCAAAATTTCTTCAAAATGAGAAATAAACCATTTGATCGTTTTTTACATGTAATTAGCTTGACCCTGTCCCATAATGACCCAAGATGATTCATTAATCGAATTTTATCGAACATGTAACCTAGCCCAACGGTCTTCTGAGTCCTATAACCGTAGGATATAAAATTCAGTCATAATTTTTAGAGCAGTTTTTAAGTTAAAATTTACACACACAGACACACATACATAAGATTTGCTCGTATAATAAGATTAACTGCAAAGAGAATTTTTTAAAGATTGTATTCAAATTAACCTACACTATTAAAATTCCACCGTATGCATGTATGTGTCGCTTTCTCTTCCAATCACGGAAACGGAGAAACGTCGCGTTTATTTTGAATTGAAGGGAATAAATCCCGGGATCTGGAGTTGTCCATTCATGTGTCTGTTTGCATATAACAAATCAAAAACTACCCAACCGAATCGTTTAAAACTTAAAATATATAATTAATAGAAATTTTGTCGAGTCATTTCAAAATTTATGAAAATCGGATGCATAGTTCAATTACATGGATAATCAAAAGGATTCCAATACAGTACGGTCAATGGGGAAAAGGTTTGAAGTGCATTTTAATGGTCTCACACTCTTTCGGACATAATAAAGTTGATATGCATCTATGAAATACATACTATAATATACATTGTGTACAATCTGTGGTGCAAATAATTTTTCTTATTGATTTACAGGGCCACACAAAAGTATTATGTTCCATAATTATAAATTGAGACATTGTTTGGTACGCATTCTAATAGTATTAAACTATTTAATATTTTATGAAATTGATATACGCTGCACAGGATTACACCCATTATAATCATCGTTTAGTCTGTCCGTCCGTCCATCTGTCTGTTCAAATATAATAAAGCAAAAAGCACCCAACCAAATCGCTTGAGATTTAAAATATATAATTGTTGAATAATTTTGTCGAGTAAACTAAAAATGTATGATATGCGATGCATAGTTTGATAACAGGGAGAATCAAAAGTATTCCATCACAATACGGTCAATAGGAAAAATAATTTCAAATACATTTTAATAATGTTACACTTTTTCGAATGTAATATAATTGACATGAATCTATGCAGTAGATACTAAAATATACAGTCTGTACAATTGATGATACAAAGAATATTTATTATTATTTTACAGGGCTACTCAAAAATATAAAACTGCACATTGTGGTATACAGGTAAATATTGTTTGGGTCGTTTTTTAATTATCTTAAACTGTTCTTTTTTTTAAATATGTGTCTAAACATTGGCTAACTATTTGTAAAAGATAGAAAAAATAGGTTGAGTGTTTGGTTGGAAAATTATAAATAAGCGGTTAAGAATAAACATTTCATATCTCGCCGATTTGTTTGTATTTTTACTCAATTTTTTTTAGTTCTTTATTTAAACATGATTTAAGAGTATTAAAAAATTTGAAAAAATTGATTGAATATTTAAAAAAAAATAATTTCCATAAATGCGATAAAGAAACGAAATAATTACAAGAAATCTATTGAAGAGTGTTTTTGGCATCATGCGAAAAGCGAATTGCTTCTCTTCTGAATTGAAAATATTTCAGGGGAGTTTTGAGTTTTATTTCCGCTTAAAAAAATACTTTAAAAGGCACCACATAATTCACAGATACATTTCGTGTTCTTCAAATTTTCCTTTAGATAAACCGACCAGGGTAGCGGGCGTTGGCCGCTAGAAAAAAACAAAAAAAGTATATTCAGGCGATCTCGTGTTTTTTGGGAAATAATTATGTATTGCTATTTCTATTTATTTTATTATATTTTTATATTTATTTATTATAAAATGTGAAAATACGTAATCACACGTACACGTAACATTTGCAAGCAAGCATACTCAAACATGAAGTTAAAATCATTGTTTATTTAATATCAGAAATTACTAAACCTCAATCCTCAATGTTTGAAAATTTCCAATTTCAGTTGCTTTCGTCTACAAATTTTAATTAAATAATCAGGTTAAATGTTTTACCAAAAACATTTTATATCTCATATTTAGATTCATGAAAACATATTTGTCATTGTTTAATTTATATAAGTACTTATACCTTTCGCATGATATATAAATTAAAATTTACGTACGTTGAAGATTTCAATTTTTCGAAAGTTTATTTTATTAATATTTTACTCAACTCAAAATTAAATACGCATCTCTCATTTTAAACAGTTTATTCTCATGAGTAAACTCAACTCAGGTTCTTTAGAACATTAATAATTTCACAAAACACAACTCCAATAAAAACCGTAACATTTTTTACACATATTCTCATAAAAAACATTCTAATCAAACTCAAAAACAAAAAGAATATTGTTTCACACAGCTTAGGTAAAAGCTGAAGAAATAAAACAGATAATGTATTTATCACAAATTATCGTTTGCACAGAAAACGTTTTACATTTTGAAATAATTAGGTATATCTTTGTTGCTAGGTAACAAAGCTAGTAGAAAATTCGTAGAAAGCTCGTCTGGCAAAAAACCTCTTTAATGTGGAAATAAAAGCCTCAGATGTTAAATCATTGACTAATTCCAAATGCACTGCCTTTGTTACCATACAAATAAAAATACAAACATAAACTTTATGATAAATACCTTTACGTTGACCTCTATATCTAATCAAAAATGGACCACAGAAATCAGTTCCTGTGCAATTAAAAACAAAGTCTACATTTATTCTTTCTTTTGGAAGCTCGCCCATTATTTGCTCTAACAATTTAGGTTTGGCCCTAAAGCATGTAATACATTTACGTACAATTTTTCTGCAAATAGCCCTACCATTTAAATGCCAAAATTCTCTTCGAACACAATAAAGTAAATTTTGTGGTCCTATATGTAGATATTTTTTGTGATAAAACTCGATAATTAATTCTGTTAATTTGTGTTTAGAGGGCAATACAATTGGGTGTTTTTGGGCATAATTTACCTTGCTATTTTGGAGACGACCTCCAACTTTGATTAAATTATTTTTATCCAAGAAAGGATTTAATGAAAGTAATCTACTATTTTTTGGTAACTCCTTACCCTTAGATAACAATGTGAATTCAGAACTAAATTCTTTTTCTTGAACAGATTTTATGATAAACTGCTCAGCCTTCTTCAGTTCAGCAGATGTTAACTTGCCTGAATACCTTTCTTTTGGCTTCTTGACATTCTGAATGAACCTGAAAACATAGCTAAGAATTCTTATTAATTTAGCATAATTATTACTCAATTGCAAAAAATAGTCAATAAAAGATGAACAATCTGATATTAAAAGTGTAGTCTCTGAAAAAGTCTTTTTAAGTTCACTTCTGTATAGATCCTTATCATTTTGCTCAAGTTCGACAGTATTTAAAGAAGGTTCAGTTTGTTGTGTTAGGAATAGTGGATCCTTCCACCATAAGTTACTCTGGAGAAGTCTGTCTGGATCTACACCTCGTGACACAAGATCAGCAGGATTATCAGAAGAAGCCACATGTCCCCAATGACTGATATCAGAAAGATTCTGAATCGCAGCCACACGGGATGACAGAAAGGTTTTTAAGTCACACGGCTGTTTTCGAATCCAACATAATACAATAGTACTATCTGAATAATACTAAACAGATTCTTTAGGAACTTTTAAGGTTTTGGCAACCTTATTCATCAATTTGGCTAATAAAACTGCACCACAGAGCTCCAAGCGAGGAATAATGATTGTTTTGATTGGTGCAACTCGACTTTTAATGCAAAGCAACTGAGAAATTTGCTCTCTTGAAGAATTTGAAGACACAACAATGAAACACACATTTAATAGTTGAATAAGCTCAATTTGCAATCTCTTAGCTGATTTTAGATCAGCTGCTCCAGTCAGGACATCGTCCATATAAAAGTCTGATTGTACCACACCAGAAGCATACGGAAATTCAGATTCACCATCTATACCAAGCTGTTTAAGGCAGCGCATGGCTAAATACGGGGCACTAGTTGTGCCATATGTGACTGTACATAGTCTGTAATATTTCATCTCACCATTTACAGAATCTTTCCAAGCTATGCGCTGTAAATCACGTTGACTTTTATCGATAAGTGTCATGCGATACATCATTTTTACATCTGCTGTAAATGCATAGCGGTGTGTACGAAATCTAAGTATTATGCTAAACAAATCATCTTGAATGACACCTCCATTCAGCTGTATGGAATTTAGGGATTCTCCTGATAAAGTTGCATGTGAACCATTAAAGACAACTCTCAATTTTGTAGAACTTTTATCTGGGCGATAAACAGCATAATGAGGTAGATAATTCGCATGTATTGGCTCATCTGTTTTCTCTACTTCCTCCATATGGCCTAACTCTCTATACTCTGCCATAAATGCGCAATATAACTCTAAAAGATTTGGATTTTTGACTAGCCTATTCCAAAGTGAATTTAATCTATTTTCCGCAAATTGCTTTGTTTCTCCCGAAGAACTAGGATCTTTTTTCAACGGCATTTGTACTATGAATTTGCCCGTTATATCTCTCTGATGTGTGTTTATAAAGTGGGTGTCGAATGCTAATTCTTCTGTATTTCTCAATGGTGTACTTTCTTCTACTCTTTCAATTTCCCAAATTTTTTTCATTTCGAAATTTAAATCTGTTTCAGTAATTAACCCACAATGTATTTGTTCCTGATCGTTACAATCATAAACACTCCCACTTACTATGCAACCGAACACCGTATTTTGCAGTATTAATTTAGAATTTGATAGCTTCATACGACCCACCTTTATCAATTCTAGAAATACTTGAGCTCCTAGCAAAAGATCTATTTTCCCTGGTCTATTAAATTCAGGATCAGCAAGAATAATAGACTCTGAAATTCCTAGCTCTGAAATATTAATATATTTCGAGGGCATAATTTGCGAAATCCTTGGTATGATAAGAAAATCTAACTCCCGACTATAATCTCCCGAATTATTACTGATCAAGGCAGTAGTTTTATTTTTACCGCTACAGAGGATCCACTTAAACACGATACCGAAATATTACTTTTTTCTTTTCGAATTCCTAATCGTTCAACTAACTGAAAAGTTAAAAAATTGCTCATTGAACCATTGTCCAATAAAGCACGCACCGGAACTTTATTTCCGAATTTATCTCTCATATAAACAATAGCAGTGGAAAGAAGAACTGTTTTAACATTATTCGATCTCACATTTGAAGTACCAGTGAAATTTTGAATTTGGTTATTTAACTCAAATGGTATGGCGTCAGCATTTAATGTTGGTTTACTTTCATTCGTTGACAATGCATTTGGCACTTCCTTATCACTATAATTTTTTGTGTTTCCTACCGCATTGGAATTTCTCTCACGCCTATCAAAACAAAGAAGTATATTGTGGCGTTTATGGCATTTTGAACACGAGAATGTTGAGTTACATTTTTTGACGCAGTGGAATTCTGAAAGACAGTTAAAGCACATATTGTTTTTTTTTTAACAAATTCTACTCTTTCCTGTACATTAAATTTTTGCAATTTGGGACATTTAAAAACACTGTGATTTTCCTGGTTACATACAACACATTTGCGCATATTTTTCTCATTTAAACTTGCAACCATGGATGTTACCTTTGAAAAGCTATGCTTTGTTTGGCTTTCGTTTTGAAAATTTCGCTTTGTATTTACTTGTTTGGACGCACTTAGTGTACGCGCGTGGTCTCTCAAGAATTCTAGCAATTCAGTTAAACTCGGTAAATTATCCCGCTTAAGATGTCTTTCCCACCACATTTTTGTATTTACATCTAATTTTTGAGCCAAAATATAAGCAAACATAGTAGTAGAAAACCCCTCAACCTTTTGTTCTAAAATCTCTAACGACCTAATACATTCATTTGTTATATCTATTAGATTTAATAATGCTGCTGGGGACTCATTTTGAATAACATGAATATTTAAAAAACGTTTTAAATGCGCGTAAACTTGTTCTCATGAATTTGAAAACCGTTCTTCCAAAAGCGACCATGCAACTTCATAATTAGAATCCACGATTGAAATAGACTGGGTTATACGAAAGGCATCTCCTCTCAATGAAGACTTCAAATATTGTAATTTCATTGCCCCTGACAAATTTGAATTTTCATGTACAGTAGCCTTAAATATATCCTTAAAGGAAAGCCACTCATGCAAATTACCCGTAAATACAGGAAGAGTTAACTTTGGCAATTTAATGTTATTAACAGCCTTTGTGGCGTTTTCTAAATTAACAGTTTGCAATTTCATTTTTGATAACTTTTTTGTAAGTTCAAATTCCATTATTTCTAAAATTTCATTAATTTCTTCGTTTTCCTTAATAAAATCCTCAATTTCATCTTCTTTACTTATCTTATAAATAGACTCAAATAACTCAGAAAAGTTTTTCTCTAATTTATTCCGTTTCTCCTTTATGAGAATTAATTCATTTAATTCTAGCTCAGAATTCGATAATTTTTCTTTTAATTTTGTTAAATTGGTTTTGAAAATTTTCTTTTTTGCTTTTAATTCTTTCATACTCATTTTTAACGAATAAAAATTAAATGGGTGCACTTACCCCTCTTGACTCTTTATAATATTATCTCTAACATCGAAGAAATAGCAAAACAGCACAAAATATTCACCAGTTATCCTTCAGTCATTGACGTAGAATAACAACTCGCTGATTTTTCTCCGTATAAGACGGACCATATGAATATTTCAATTGTTCGAAAGTTTATTTTATTAATATTTTACTCAACTCAAAATTAAATACGCATCTCTCATTTTAAACAGTTTATTCTCATGAGTAAACTCAACTCAGGTTCTTTCGAACATTAATAATTTCGCAAAACACAACTCCAATAAAAACCGTAACGTTTTTTACACATATTCTCATAAAAATCATTCTAATCAAACTCAAAAACAAAAAGAATATTGTTTCACACAGCTTAGGTAAAAACTGAAGAAATAAAACAGATAATGTATTTATCACGAATTATCGTTTGCACAGAAAACTTTTTACATTTTGAAATAATTAGGTATATCTTGGTTGCTAGGTGACAAAGCCAGTAGAAAATTAAATAGCATTTTATCAAACATACGTAACTTCGCTTAAGGATGTCAAAAGCAACTAAATAGGTAAGACATATTTAAATTTCTAACGAAGGATGAGGGAAATGTATTATAAAATACTATAAAAACACAATGATTCTGCAAATCGTGATAACTGTACCTTAATACAGGATAAGTATCAAATAAAAAGATATATTTTGGATCATTAAACAGTAAAACTTTATATCAAGAAATGTACTTCTGAAAATCTGAATTAACATTTTGAGATCTGTTTCATTAAAATGACTCATACAATTCATTTAAAAGGAGTAACACATATGTGTAACTTTGGTCAGTCCTTATTTAAACTTCATTTCGGAAAGTTTCAGAATGTAGAATTTTGTCACACAAAATTAGCGCTTTGAGCGAAAAGTTAGCATGTTAAAAGTTGTAAAATATTCGAGTGAAAATGTCTAAAATAAATCTTCCTCACTAGCGAACTCTGTATTTATTCTCATACTTCCTTAGCATGAATATGAGTATTTTTATACAGTAACGTTTGTTTACGGACTAGAATTTTATTTCTGTAAACTAATTCAGACTTCTTATAATATGAAAATAATAATATTCAATTTTTAAAATAAATATTTTATGCTAAAAATATATTTTAAGAGTTTTAAGTATGCAGCGGTAATGAAATTTACAAATAGGACACAAAGATTAAAAAAAAAAGAATTCTCGTTTGCTATGGAAATATGTCAACATTTGATTAAGATTCAAATACACAAAATTACATTTAATGATACAAAGAAGTCTTTTTACAAAATTTAATATTTATTTACTTTATTTAAAATCGGCATTTTGTTAAGTCTATTCTGAAGCAAAATTCTAAAAACGCCGTTACCATTTCGAGACTGTGGCTTATAATTATTGCATATGCTTCAATATTAATTTGCAAAGGTATTCTGAAATCGTTCATTTGGTTTTCAAAGCATTTCGAATATGTGAACAAGGGAAAGGCTATACGAATTCAAAATAGGCCAAATGCTTGCTTATAACAGCGCCTGAATCTCATTTTAAAATAGTGCAAAGGCAATCATTTCTAATTTCTTACAGAATATATCTACTTAGGATTTTGCACTTCTACAAAAACCGAGAATTCTTAAAATATCAAAAATATTGAAATAATCCGAAAAT
The DNA here is from genome assembly GCA_964019185.1 of Maratus speculifer. Lineage (NCBI taxonomy): Eukaryota > Metazoa > Arthropoda > Arachnida > Araneae > Salticidae > Maratus > Maratus speculifer. Next base: position 172,515,721 of record OZ025297.1, on the reverse strand, counting down.
GGGATCGTTCATTAGAAAGAAGTAAAATAACGAAAACAAACAAAATTGAAAGTCAGATAAAAACTCTAGCTGCATTGTGGACTATAATGAGATCAATCAGGAATTCTAAAATATGTATAAACACGTCTCTATCCACGATGTATACCTGGAGTTAAAAATTACTACATTTACTTTACAGAGAAACATGTAAAACAACAAATGACTTTGTCTAAAACTATTTTTAGTAATGAAAATAATTTTGGTTTGATGATTCAAAAGATATTTATTTATTCATTTTCAAAATGAGAATAACGTGAAAATGTGACCCTTTAATGATTTGTACTATTCCTTGTCAGCAGTTAATCTTTTCTAGACGGAAGTTAAAATAGCAATACCTAGATTCACAGGTTCAAATGCCATTTTTCTATCAGGTCCAAATTTTCTATCACGTTGAAATAGTCCAACAAACTTTAAAACATAATTAAAATCTGCTATTAGTGAGACACCGCATTGTTTGTCACTTCAAAAATTTAAGGTCTTATAAACCCAATGTCACAATGCTACATAAATATTATTAAACATAAAATAATCATAATTTACATGTAATCTATACTAACATTAAAAGAAGTAAAGTTTATTTTTTTGGATGGTTGGTTCTTTGTAGGGGATAATCTCTTGAACCGATTTCAATATTTAAGGTAGCAAAACGATTATGTAAATCCATGTTAAAACATAGGCTATATCTTATGTCCATGACCCTACCACAATGCGGTTGCAAAAAACATTCTAAAATGGAAATTTTTGTGTAACTGAAGGGCTTAGATACATAAAATTTGGCATGGTCGTTACTTATTAAATATAAATGATCTCTAAAAACATTTCTTTAAAAATTAAAAAATTGAAAGGGGTGAAAATACACAAAAAGCTTTCTAAAAAACGTGCTAAATAACAATTTTTATGAACCTCTGAAAGTACGGAACAATCGGTAACCGATTAAAAAAATAATGGTGTCTAAATGATGGCGATAGCCCTTGCTCCAAAATAGGCTATATTTTATATGAGTTTTACAAACCCCAAAGGGGATGCAGCGTCAAAAAAGTTTTTCAAATGCGATTTTTGTATTACTGAAGGATCTAGAAATATAAAATTTGGCATGGTAATTACTTTGTTGTTTATTAGATATAAATCATCTCTAAGACCGTTTCTTAAAAAAAATCGGAATTAAACTGGAGTGACAGTACGTGAAAAGCGTTCTAAAAAGTTTCTAATTGCTGATTTCTACGTAAAGGAGATGGGCTGATAAAGGCTATTTTTCGCCCATCACATACCCGAAAAAGAAAGTTTCGAATTCCCATAACTGTTCAGTAACTTTGAATAATTAAAGATATGATTATTTGTTTAGTATAAGTTTTACATGATAAATAAAATAGCAAGTCATGGAAATTATAGTCCGAACATAGTGTGTTTTGGCTTTTTTTCTACATTTTTGTCGTTTTTTGTGCCTTTGAGATAATTTTTTAGAAGCGCTTGATGAACCCAATTAATTTTGACATGCAATTATACTACTCTTCATAAACTTTTATAGGAGCATTATTTTATTTTGGTTCTGTGTGCGCTTACTACCTTTAAAAGAAAAAAAATGTATCGTGCGGTAAATTCAAATGCAGTGTCATCGGAGCGTTCAGATTTGTTTTCCCGTACTAAAAAAATATTTACGTTGTTGAGAGGTTAATGTTGTTTTCCGACCCTATTTTTGTAAATATTTGTAAAAAAATTACGAATAAATAATGCTTGGATGTCAGTTTATTGCAATATATAGTGTGCAATATATAGCAATATGTAGTGTGTAGAAATATTGCTGTAAAACCTGGTGGAAAAGTTTTCTTATCTCTTCTAACAAAAAATTATATCGATACTTTGATGTTCCAAAAATTGCGATCTCGAAATACTTCTCTTTCTTCTTCTAATGTAACAATAATAGATTGCACTACCCAACATCAAAGATATTTCTGGCTCAAAAATAGTTATTTTGTCTCGCTAAACACGAAAATCAATATAAAAATTTGAGATTAGCTCTTGTTTTCAAGATAGGGACCAACTTGAGAAATCTCACTATGGCTGTTTTATGGGAAATTGAGTGTTCGCAAGTTGGTACTCCTAATAGCTGTAATTCCCCTCAACTGCATTATCTGTATAGAATCCAACCAGAAGTCAGGATCACAGAATACAGGGCACATCACAAGAATCTTCTTTTCTTTGAAAAGAAAAGATAATTCTTCATTTAGTTGAGAACATGTTGTTGCTTGTACTGATGTTAATGTTTTCATGAATTCAATGAACATAACTATGATCCATGGAAGTGGAGATTATTTATAGCCTCCTCCAAATTTAGCTTGAAAGCTACTTCTACACAACGGCAACATTATTCCTTACATTCCCATTGGACATTCTGATCACATGCAGGAAACTTACGGTAATGTGAAATTACTTCACGAGTCAATCAAATACGAGGATCATAAATGGCAGGTTTGTGGTGACTTGAAAGTAATTGCTTTACTGCTGGGTATGCAATTAGACTACAACAAGTCCTACTGTTTTCTGTGTTTGTGGGACAGTCGAGAGAGAAACTCTCACTACATAAAAGACTAATGGCCTTCAAGAAATCTAAATCCCGAGGATAGAAATGTCTAAAATGCGCCTCTAGTTGATCCAAAAACATTCTGCTTCCACCCCTGCACACTAAATTGGAATTAATGAACTTCGTGAAAGCCATGAACAAGAATGGAAAGGCTTTCCAGTACCTTAGAGCGAATTTTCCAAGACTGAATGAATCAAAGGTTAAAGAGGGAATTTTTGTGGGCCCTCAAATACGCACAATAATGAAGGACCCTGCTTTTATAAAGTTTTGGAAGGGAAAGAGAAAGCAGCTTGGGAAGCTTGCTGAGAAGGTGTGGTACGTGGATTTCTAGGCAACAGAAAAGCTGAGAACTACCAACAGTTGGTGAAAGAACTACAACTAAAGTACCATGACCTTGGATGCAAAATGTCTCTGAAACTTCATTTCCTCACCAAGTCGTGAGCACGATGAATGGTTGCACAAAGATATCTCAGTAATGGAACGCAGTCGTTGGGATGAGTCAATGCTGGACGACTACTATTGGTCTGTTACAAGAGATGCTCCGGTGTTGGCGTACAAGAGACAATTCAAAAGGAAAAGTTTGCAAGAATAGGCTAAAAAAACCACTGCTTTTCTGAAAAATGAACATTGTTTAGTGGACCATGCCTATTATATTGTATTTATTACATAGGAATTTTTTTCCTCAATTTGCTTTTAAATCGATGTGTAGGATGTTGTGTGTCTTTCTCAAGTGGGCTGTATTGTATCTTGAAAACAAGAGCTAATAAAAAAAATTCCTTTACATATTCGTTCTTTTAACCCCAAATTAGTAGGAATTGATTATCTGGAACCAGAAAACTGTCAAAAATATTTTTTTTTGTTGGCTAGTGTTATGCTTCAACGATTATTGCCGACAATACCACAAATCAAAAACCTAATGTACATTTATCAATACCTCATTGTAAGTACTCTAATACTTGTCGTATAATATGTAAAGGTAACAACTTCCTCGTTATTGTAGCAAAAGCTATTGAAACTCAAGCCTTTATAAAAACTTGAGTCTATATTTCGTCGGAAAAATGATGCTGTAAAACACATATTTTTTAATCGGTCTTCAGTAAATAGGCTCTGAAGGATTTATCCTCTGTAAGTGAGAATATATCGATGTATTAAATATATATTGAAAGTATTTAAAACAATATCCGAATGTACGAATCAGGAAGGCCTCGACTTTGATACACCTGGATATTTTTCCGAAATCGATTATTATACTCTCATCGGTATATCTATGCACCATTTTAATTGTATATTTAAACTAGTAAAGTTTAAAATACGTTCTCCAAATAGAGGTCATCTCATACTTGCTTTGCAGTGTTACTAGTAAAACTTAGAACTGGTCTCTCTAATGATGTTCTATCCACATTATTCAATGTAGAAAAAGGTAATAGCTTCTGTAAAATATGCAAACCAGACATTGATTAAGAGCTTTGTCCCACAATACCTTGGAATGGAATGCATCACCAGAACACAGGTTATTGAAAAATATACGAGGCCTTTAGAAGAAAGATTATTTATTCCGGATGACGACAATGATACTGTTATGATTATTTTCGGTAGCACATATAATTATATCCAGATTAGTGTGAACTAATCATTTCAGAGAAATTCATTGTGGTTATAAAAAGGGAGATCTTTCGTTAGTATTCATCACTAATACATCAAATCATATTTTGGATGTCTTCGGTCCTTATTTAGCGGATTCAAAGAACAATCATGCCAACGTACTTACAAATATATGGAAAAATATCCCCATATATATAACGGTTATATCGTTATATATTTTTTTTCATGCGCCCCCTTCCCCATTTCAATTCAAATATTTTCTTAAAATTGTCTTTTGTATCCCTAATTCATCCCCCCCTGCCATTACACTTTAACGCGCATTCAAGTTTCAGCTTCACAATGTTATCGTGAGATATGTTCCAGGATGTAACGAACCATTAGAAACAATTTCCAGCTGTCAGTTAATACAGATGTAATGCAGTTTTTCTTTGCCCTTTTTTGGTGATTCACACTGACACACGATTAAAAATAGCACTTAAATTTCGTTCTTCTCATGAGAACAAGCTTCGGGTTTTCATTTTATCGCTCTGAGTGTTGAGCATCTGCGAATGCATCTACTATCCACTCTTTCTGAGCTCCTGTTATAGACATAACGATATCACTTTCGAGGGTATCAGCATTCTTATTTTCTTCTTTTGCTAGGCACTTCTCTGTCCACGTGTAGCTTAAATCTGTGGGAACCGCAAAATTCTGGTAACCCTTATTCCTGGTGCGCATTCAAAATTAATACCGATCACGCGGGCTGTGCTTTTGGCAGCTATTATGTACGTCTGCTCCATTGTGCATGGGCGAATTTTTGTATTTTAGCCACATTATATTCTACGTCAACACTGTGTGTGTTGTCTCTGAACGAGGTCACTTCGCCTCCTGCAACGAACCTAAGAGGTTCTAACTTTGTTCTGGGAGACACTATTCTCCGCTGCTTTGCTGTAGCTCTCCCTGCTCTACATGAACTCAATAAATATTTGATTTTATAACACCAGTGAGGTTTTTTTGCAGTTTTGTACCGAACTTGGTAATGACGCGTTCATTATCAGTTTTATACGCTTTGAGTAACGCTCTGTAAACAATCGCCGCAATAACCACAATTTCGAATCCTGGTCACGTCACCAAAAGTTTATGAGGGCAAGGGTGATATATATAACGGTTATTTCGTTATATACGTTTTTTTCGTGCGCCTCCTTCCCCATTTCAATTCAAATATATTCTTAAAATTGTCTTTTGTATCCTTTATTCATCCCCCCAGCCATTAGACTTTAACGCGCATTCAAGTTTTAGCATCACAATGTTATCGTGAGAAATGTTCCGGCATGTAAAGAATTATTAGAAACAATTTCCAGTTGTCAGTTTATGCAGATGTAATGTAGTTTTTCTTTGCCCTTTTTTGGTGATTCACACTGACACACGATTAAAAATAGCAATTAAATTTCTTTCTTCTCATGAGAACAAGCTTCGGGTTTTCATTTTATCGCTCTGGGTGTTAAGCATCTGCGGATATATCTACAAACCACTCCTTTTCTGGGGCCCTATTATAGACATAAAGATATCAATTTCGAGCGTGCCAGCATTCTTATTTTCTTCTGTTGCTAGGCACTTCTCTGTCGACGTGTAGCTTAAATCTGTGGGAACCGCAGAAATCTGGTAACCCTTATTCCTGGTGCGCATTCAAAACTAACACCGATCACGCGGCTGTGATTTTGGCAGCTATTATGTACGTCTGCTCCATTGTGCATGGGTGAATTTTTGTATTTTGGCGACATTATATTCTACGCCAACACTGTGTGTATTGTCTCTGAACGAGGTAACTTCGCCTCCTGCAACGAACCTAAGAGGTTCTAAATTTGTTCTAGGAGACGCTGTTCTCCGCTGCTTTGCTGTACCTCTCCTTGCTGTGCATGAACTCAATAAATATTTGACTTTATAACATCAGTGGGGTTTTTTCACAGTTTTGTACCGAACCTGGTAATGACGCGTTTATTATCAGTTTTCTACGCTTTGAGTAACGCTCTGTAAACAATCGTCGCAATAACATTACCAATCGCCCTCATAATAATATCACAGTGTTGCTGAAGCTAAATGATGTTGGGAGAATTGATAGATTTTTACGGGATTGTTTGGAACTTCTGCAAAAAATTTGATTTCAAACATGACATGCCAAGATTTCTAAATAATTAGCAATAGTGTCCAACAGAGAATGCTGAGGGACACCTCTCGTGACCAAAGTTTGATTGATCGACGCAAAAGTGATAAAAACTATATTTATAATACCTGGATTAAAAAAACAGTGATAAAACACCACACAGTAACTGTCAATGTAAAGTAGGCGCAACTGTCTTAGAGTACGAGACGCATGTTCCTGACGTATTACGGTTTCTGGCTTGCTTGTGCCATAACTCAACCAAATTTAAAAAAAACAAGCATTGCATATACTCATATACTATATAATACGGCCGCTGCATGGTCCAGTAGTGATTCTGGTGAAGCAACCAAGGAGGAAAATAACCTGAAACATAATGCCAAAAGTGTCTAAAACTGTATGATTATATTTTTTGTTATTGATTATTTCCGACATTTCATATATTGAAATAAAAGTCTTAATAAGCTCCATTAATCATAAATTTGCATTTATTGTTCTATTTACTATTGATTTTTTGGATTAAAACTAATGACAATAGTATTTATGTTCATTAATATTTATTTAAATATATATTTTATTTTCCCATCAATTATTAAACTTTCAACCAAGATATTATTATTTTCTTATTTGTTAGGAGGTATACTAATGAAAAAAATGTATGTCACATCTAGGTGCTGATGGGCGAAACATGGCCCTTCCTTTGGCCTCAGCCCACCTCCTTTAAGAAGTATCAAAAGTAATGGTTGTAAACTGATGTGGCAGTCCTTTCTTTGAAACATGCATTATTTTATGCCGGCATCAATTCCACCTGGGGGATGCAAGAACAAAAAACTTTCTAAATTGTTGTTTTCTTTTAATCAAGGTAGGGCCCAGAAACATGAAATATGCTATGGTAGTTAGCATATAGTATAAATGATACCTAAAAATATTTAAAAAAAAAAATTAAATTTATAATGGAGGATGCTCAAAAAGCGTTTTAGGAAACGTTCTAAATTGCGATTTTGACAAAATCTTAGAGAAAACTGAACCGATTCCAAAAATAATGGTCTGCAAATGGTGATGTTGGTATTTGTTACCAAATAGGTTATATTTTATGTCGATTAGCACTTCCCCAAAGGGGATGAAGGAGCAAAAGGCGTTCTGAAAATGCGTTTTTGTGTTATGGAGTGACATAAATTGATGTAATTTGGCATGATAGTTACTGATTATATATAAGGGATCTGAAATAACATTAAAAAAATGGAAAATTAAAGTGAATAAAATGCACGAAAAGCATTTTAATGACTTTCTAAATCTCAAATTGTGAGGAATGTACAGAACTATGAAACCGAACTCAAAAGCAATGGTTTTACGGTTAAGAAGACAGCCCTTGTCCTAAAATAAAGTCGATATAAAGTCGCTGCCCTACCACTCGGTTGATTCAAGAGTAAGAACATTCTAAATTGAAAGTATTGTGATGCTTCAGGGCCTAACAACTTGAAATTAGGTATTTTAGTTATTTATATGATCAAAAAATCTCTAAGAACATTTACTAAAAAACTCGAAATTTAAAAGGGGTGAATATCGGCTGAAAGCGTTTTAAAAATGTTTTCTTTCAAGAATGTATCTACTAGAGTTGCAAAAAGTCGGTTTATTCCCGGGTTTATTTCCAATAGACCAGGTTTATTCCCAGGTTTATTCCCAAAAAACCGAATTATCCCAAAAAATCCCGGGTTTTTTCCAGATTTAATCCTAAAAACCCGGTTTATTCCCGGGTTTAAACCGGGTTTTTTCTAACCTTTGCAACGCTAGTATCTACGTGTCAATTCAAGAATGTATCTGCACTGTAAAAAAAGTTGCATAGATTCCATTTTGGAAACGGCAACTAGTTGCCTTTTGTGAAATGAATCGATTCATTTTGAGAAGGAAACTTTTTATTTTAAGAATGACAAATAGTTGAAAATACGGATAGTAGCAGAAAGATATCCGATCGTTTTTGAGATGTTGAGTTTTCAAAATGGAATAAAATGAAACCTGAAATTTCTTTTGAGAAATTAAGCGTCTCGCTTCAGCTGTGAAACATTTCTAAAATTTTTTACAGCGTAAAGTACTGCAGAATTATAGAATTTGACAATAGTCTAACTTTGATAAAGTCTAACTTTGATACATAAATAAAAACTAGTCGGATGTGAAAATCCCAAAACTTTCTTCTATCTCATACATGTTAATACTTTAATTTTCCAGAAAAATTTAACATGACTGCATCACCGGTTATGTAATTTAGACCAAAATGTAATCTGTAACAACTTATTTTAAGTTCTAATTAAATTTGAAGTTTGGTTAAAATCCGTGTATTTGAGATAGAACCATTGCAAAAGATCGTAAAAAAGTGGATAGAAACGCCACCGGTTGAGCGATATACCTCAAAAACTAAAGAATACTAATTTATATCAGGGATTAATAAAATTTGAAGTTTGGTGAAAATTCGTGCGTTTGTTCCTAAGATAGAGAGCTATTGATAATCAGAAATAATGCGCATTGCGGAGCCACTTGTTGAACGATTTGCTCCAAAACCTGAAGAATACTAATTTATAATAGAGACTAACGGTATCTGAAGTTTGATGAAAATTTATACATTAGTTCTTGAGATAGGACTATTAAAATATTCACGAACATAGTCATATAACAGCGCCACATGTTGTGCGATGTGCTCCAAAAAAAAAAAAAAAAAAAAATCAAAAAAAAAAATCAAAAAAAAAAAAAAAATCAAAAAGATATTATATCAAAGACTAACGGAATCTGAAGTTTAATGAAAATTCGTTCATTAGTTTTTAAGATATATTGATACAGTGGTAATCGTGAAAAGGGCACCACAACAGCGCCACTTTTTAAGGAATATAAACCAAAAAATAATCAGATCGAGTTTATTTAAAAGTCTAACAGATTCTAAACCTTCATGAAATTCCGTATATTACTTCTTGAGAGAGAACGCCCACAATATTTTTCACACATAGAGCCAGACAGACTGACTGACTGATAGATTCAAAGCCAGACATTTTGTAAAAACTTTTTTTATTCGAATCTCTTACCCCTAAAATTTCTAAATCCGTCGAAAATTGGAATTCGGAAATTTTCATGAATCCAATACTTTCTTCTTGTAATGGTAGAAGGAAGTAAAAATTGCATATACCCTAATATATTTCTTATGCAAATATTCTAAATTGCGTCTTTTTGAATAAAGAAATAAATGTAATTTTAAGATAAAATGCAACATTTCAAAACAAGATTGTTATGATTTTGACGTACATTGTATGCTTAATTGCCAATAAACTACCATTTCATGTACATGCATGAAGATTTTACTTTCGACAAACAAATAAAAAAATTCTGAATGAACTTTAAATAAAAATAAATGAGAGTACGATATAACTGAATATCAATTTACATATTAATGATATGTTTATTTTTAGAAGTTTTGGAGAATAACTTGTCTAACTTTTCAAAGTAATACCAGAAGGCAATAAAATAATGTTTGAATTTCATAAGATCATGCAATTTATGTTTGTAAGTGTCACATATCACTTCGGGACATTTCAAAACGGTTCTTAAACGACATTCATAATATTTAAAAAGGGAATATATAGAAAGATATTCAATAAGTATTTTTTCCATAGATATATTTGATCAAATATTTTAGAATAAGTTTCAGTCAATTATAAAGAAATATCATTGCAAAATTTAAATACAAATGTATGAACATGTTCGTAAGTAACACTGATACCATATAGATTGCAACATCTATCTTACTATTCAATTTCGTTTTATTGCTATTTTTCATTTCTACATGCCACTCCACGTCAACGAAATTCCAAAATAAATGTTTCGAAAGCAGTTTTTTAAAACTATTTATCCATTTATTGATATTTATGTTTTTAAGATATTTTTAAAGAAACTTAATTTTTAAATCCATCCAAAAATAAACGTGTATATTACATTGCAAATGCCAGACAATTTACGCTTGAAAAAACTTAAATAATTCAAGTATTTTTTTTCTTTTTGCGAATTTAAGAAATTGCAATCAAATTAAGAATTTAAACATAGGAAATTAAAATAAATCATTTACTATCAAGAAACCTTTAACGTTTACACCTGGCATGCAGTACATTCTAAATTAAGGAACACGGTACTTGATTAATTGGTAGGATATCCAAAAAAATATACTAAATGTAAAAAAGTATTTAATCTGTTTATTTGAACCGGACAAAATATCGAAAATGTTAAACCCAGGTTGCCCTAGATTGACCATTGGACAAAATATGTTGAGATGACATTTTAAAAATCATCTGAAGTAATTTGCTGCTATCCCTCATCTTTAAGCTGACGAATTTGTCAAATTCCACGTCGAAACTTGCACAAGTGACTAATAGCAGACATATTTGAAAATTAAATATAATGTGCGCAATAAAATAGAAAAAAAGACTCGAGTATACTTTATAAACATATTACATAATTTTCCTTTATTTTTCCTCTGAAATATTTAATGTAAAAATTAGGGTGTATCACGAAAAACTTTCTTTTTTGAAATGCAAAATTTCATGTTGATAAAAATTTGCTGCTATGATCACATATTTAAACCAAAAAATATTTTTGGAATTGAAAAATATTTAGGTCTCCCGGAATGAAGATGAAGTTTAAACTTTTTCGTCTAAAATGTAGTTTTTTTTTTTCATATTTTGTAAATATATGAATATAAAGTAATTGATTTTTTCAAAGTACAAAAACATAAATTTTAGATAGACATTCAAAAAATCTTCGTTTCCGTCATTAATTTTTAAGTCTCCCGGAATCTAATTAAAAATCTCTTTATTTTCAATTTTTCGAAGATTTTCAATTTATTTTGTTGGTGGTTTTAAATTTTTTACAGGTAATTTTTTTACATCTGGAAATCTCCAGATATTATTCAAATAAAATATATATTAATTTTTAATTAGTTTATTAGTCTAATTTGCTTTGGCTCATGACATTAGAAACAATTTTCAAAATATCGCACGCACACATAAATAAAAGTAAAACTTCAAAAGTTTAATATTTTAATGAAAAAAGTTACAAACACAATAGTTCAACAATGAATTCGAAAATTATTATTCAAAGAAAATCTTGATTTCAATGTCTGTTTATCTTAATGGATATAGAAGAACCAGATTCAGCTTATTTTGACTATGTAACTTCAGACAGTAGTTCTGGGAAAGACATAGTATCATCAATACTAAAATACATGAAATATATATGCATTCATGTGACAACTATTAAAACATTTGGGTGTATTATAGGCAACAAGTACTGTTGTTTCTAATGGATAAATTGTATTGAATTAGTATGCTTAAAGCACACAGTACAAGTAGTGATTTTTTTGTTTCATTTAAATGAATTACCTCTTACAAAAATTTTGTTGATGTAGATAATTTAATATATTTCAGTGGTCCTATAAGTAAAAATTTAATAAACTGTCAAAAATTACCTATCTTTGAATATATCAAAATAGATAATATTTTTCCAGAGGTTAATGAGAAAGATTTGAGCACGGATCTGAAATATGTAATCAAACTGTACTGATAGAAGAATTACCAAAATCTGCAAGCAGAAAACTGTAAACGTTTCCCATGCAAGGTGCCTGATTATGGTAAACAGAATCTTACGCTTATTGATTGCATTAATTGTCCCAACTCCACAACTGAAAAAAACAGTTCAACTTGTCATGAACGTTTATGCACCTCATGGCTTAACAAAAAAGTCAGCCTAGTATTATTTTTGCATAACAACACTTTTTTTTAAATCGTACAATATATCAGGTACTTAGAAGATGAATTTAAAACTGTTGTTCAATCAGCTCTACAAAGAAACGCCTTTACGATGCATCCAGGCCATCTGTGAATGTAGTTTGATTCTCGCAAACATGCGAGTTCTCTTGCTAAAAAGAGATAGAAAAAGCTTCACAAGCCAAATTCAATGAAAAGAATATTTTACAACCACCACAAGTTAATTATGAGGCAGAAGACTATATCGACCTTATTCACTGGCAATCTACTATAGTAATGGAACCGCCTCTTAAAACTAACTTGAGCAAAAATATTGAGTTCATTATTAAATCAGGAACTAGTGATAGAATAGCCCAGTAAATTTAGACCAAAAAAGGGGTCGATAGCTAAGAAATTTATAATGAGCTAAAATTTTCAGGATTAGCTCCTTGATATGTATAGAATGGATCCTGAAAAGTCTAAAAAAATTCGATGTCGGCTTCTATCCAAAATGGCGGATCAACTGTGGTCGCCAAGTAATTTCGCCTTATTGGATATTTTTCTGCATATTTACGTCAAAAGCGAATATTTTTCGCTTCTAAAGGAAACCAAGTCAGCAAGTATGCTAATTTGAATATGACCTTGGCTTTATAAAATAAAGAAATTATAAACGGCACCATGCGAAGGGGAGAAGGAAGGAGGCAGTCACCATGGGCACGGAAATTTAGGGGGCGCCAAATTTATACTACCAACGTCATTTTTTAGCCTATCACAAGAAAAATTTGGGGGGGTGAGGGGCGCTAATGTTAATACTAATATATTTTGATATTTATAGAAATTAATATTATTAATATAATTTTCAGAAGATTATGCTACTTTTTCTGGTGACTTAAAAACTATATAAATACATATTACACATACTCTTCGCCAGGTCCATCTACCTGTCTGTCCTTTTAAAAACAATTATTATAACAACTAAATCCATATTAATCCATATTAATCCTTAACTTCACTGTTGAAACAAATTTTCAGAATATTAATAATCTTCAAAAATTCATTTCCTAAGGAATATATGCAATCGATTCAGATTACTTTAAGGTTTAGTCTCAGTAATTTTTTGAAAATTCACGACACTAATTAGATTAAAGTGCAGAAATTTAGGCTGAGTTATTAAAGAATGGCTGTCAATTAGTCTTGAGGATGTGCAATGTATCATATAACTCAGTTCAGTGGTGATTAACATTTCTCCATTTATCCTTTGCTTGTCGAATTAGAGTGCGATACCTGATGAATTGTGTTTAAGACCAAAAGTTAATTTCTCTTTCGTGTAATTGATTTCAAATAATAAAGTTAGTTTTATGATAACATTTTAAAACATTTATTCAAATCTGAATTTTACTAGTTTAAAATATTTTGACATTTGCAGAAAAAAGCGAGGTTGAAATTATTAATATAATTTTCAAAAGATTATACTATTTTTTCAGATGACTTAGAAATGATATAAAAACATATGGAGGGTTGGTGATGCTAAAACAAACTGCGACAATGCAAAGAAAGTTGGCGAAAATTTACTGTATTCAGTCATAGGATGTTCATTTGGGTAAATTAAACTTCAACGGAAAAAGAGAGTTATACGGATATCGGCAACAAATAACACATTGATAATAAGGAATTCAACTGTGATATTCAATAATTCCACAGTTGTTTACCAGGATTGCTGCTGTACTCAAGTCAAATGAAAATTTACGAGATTACCTCAAATACGAATTGGCTCCTCAACTTCCTTCCCTGTTTGATGAAATTTCAGTGAGGAAGAATGTTAAACCAACTTTAGCTGCTATCATTGAAGCAATTGAGCCTTGTGTTGAACCTTCACCAACTTCCTCGTTTATTGTAGATGGAGGATTTCTTTTGCATGCATTAGTTTGGAATGAGTCCGACACCTACAGAGATATTTGCCTCAAATATGTTAGATATGTCCAGAAACACTTCTCTCCACGTGAAGCAGTTGTTTTTGATGGGTACACTTGTGCCTTATAAACTAAAAGTGTAGAGAGGCAAAGAAGGTTGATGTCGAAAATGTCTGCTATTATTGCTTTTGACGAAAACATGGTGGCCACAACCAAACAAGCTGCTTTTCTACGGAACTCCGACAACAAGGCTAGGCTTATTCGAATGGTCATGGGCTACTTCCAGGCCGAGTGTTGTTGTTGTTGTTGTTGTATTTATGTCGGCCAATTATCTACGCTATGGGATATAGGCCCTATGCAGTGGGATGCCCTCCGTGGGGGTCTTTCTAAGGGAACCTAACCCGTATTTACGCAGTGTTAGAAGAAAACCACGGAAAACGTCGAACGGTTAGGCCGACGTTCGCGATTGGGTTCGAACCCAGTACCTACCGTCTACCAGTTTGGAAGTTAGAACCTCGCGGCCACTGGTGGGGCACCAGGCCGAAGGAATAGCTGCCCTAGAGGCGAATGATGATGCTAATGCGCTAATCTGCACAACAGCAACTATTTCAAGTAAGATCAATTGTAGATTAGTCACAGTAGTTGGTTCTGACACAGATCTGCTGATCATTCTCATCGCACGAGGTAACCCAGGAAAAACACTCTTCTTTCTACGACCTAACGAACAAAAATGCTATAACATACTTAAAATTCACAAATCACTTGGCCCCATGAGGGATTCCATTCTCTTCCTACATGCAGCAACTGGATGTGATACCACATCAGCAATTTTTTGGAAGGAGAAATCCTCAGCTTTTAAGTTGATACAGAAAAAACCATGAGCTGCTTTCTTTGACTTCCTTATTCAACAGTCCTCAACTTAAATCCCAAAAGGTAATTGAAATTGGGGAGATATTTATGAAAACCTTTATGGGAGAGAGAAAATTGACTCCCTAGATGAGCTGCGACATATCTGTTACAATAAAGAAGTAACCATACATCTCTCATCAAAACTTAGCCTTGCCATTCTTCCACCAACAAGTGCAGCAACTTCGCAGCATTCACTTCGGGTTTATCTTCAAGTTCAACAGTGGCTGGGAAATAACCTAGATCCTACTGAATGGGGATGGGTCATGAAGGAAGGCAGATTAAACATTTTACCTTCAACACTTCCCGCAGCGCCCGAAGATCTTCTGCAGCTTATCTCTTGTGATTGCAAAATAACTGCAATAAGGGACTGTGATGAAAGATGCCAATGCAAGAAGGCAGCTCTCCATTGTTTTAGGTTTTATTCCTCTTGCTTAGGAGAAACATGCACAAATTCAGTTCGTCCTACTAACGGATTTGAAGACGACGATAGCGGTTAAGGCACTGAATGAGTCGCATTCTGGTATTTTTGTTTTAAGTTTATTTACCATAACATTATTAGCTTATTTATTAAAAGCATTACTATAATGTTTTATTGTATTTTTACTTTGGATTTAAATGTTTGTGCCTTGTAATAAATAATTTAAACTTGTTCCAATTTTCTGTCTTTTTTTTTTTGACACAGTCTTTCACAGTTCTATTTCTATATAGAGAAATAGAATATCTGCCATTTTTAAAAACAAAATTTTAAAAATAATTCTCACAAGTAGGATTACAAACATACCGATGACTTGCCAATAGTTTCTTAAGCACGGCAAAACAGGCTAAGGGCAATGAAATGCCCTTAATTAATTTGACGACAAATAAATGAATGTACATCTCATCTGTAGCTTTTATTTTGATAAAAACTTGGTACAGAGCTCGACTAATCGACTGAGGCTTGGGCAGGTATCTCTTTGAGGGACCCCTATATCTTAAGGTTCTTTTAGTAGAACATAAAAAGCCTCAATAGAGGAGGGTTTTTTTTAGGAATTTTATGTTTTTGAGGCCTTTTCTGGCACGGAGGCTCGGGGCACATACCCCGTGTGCCCTTGCCTTTAATCAAGCCTTATGTATACATCAAAACGGATGTAAATAGAGATCACAGAATTTTTCAGAAGTAAAAAAATATCTATATATGATTTAGAAATGGAAATAACATTGGACGATGTAAAAAGGTCTTAGCGTCCATCTTTGATCGGCCATTTTGGATAGAAGCACACATGAGAACTTCTGAGACTTTTAAGGTTTTATTCTACTCGCCATAAGGAGCTAATTCTGAAATTTTCAGCTCATTATGAATTACTTAGCTATCAAACCCTAAATTTACTGGGCTAGAAATGAATTTAAAAAAATCATACACACAGGCAATTTAAAGAATACTAAAGGAAGTTACATGAGTGTCTATACACATTTGTCTAAACGCACAAAGGTCAAGATGGCTTCATTAGGTCAAGATTGCTAGACGGAAAACAAATTCCAAAGTTTGAAACGAAGCGTCATTTAACATCTGCAACTACAGCAGTTCAAGAATAAGTTTTCTCCATACCATTAATTCAGTGCTTTTTTTAAATATAATAGTAATAAACTTATTTTAATATTTTTGTTTAAGAAGCATATTTGTAATTTACTGCAATATAAATTATGTATTTCAACCGGCCTAAAGAAAAACTTTGGTTGCAAGTTGAAAAAGCTGCTTACACTTCTGGTGCATTGTCTACAACAATCAAAATATATAGAAAGTGAAATCGAACTTTATTTTGAATAACGTTTTTCAAAATCAATGTATAACTATTGTGTTTGCAACCTTTTTTATTTATAAGTTAAACTTTCTAAGTTTTTCTCATATTTATTTATTTATTTTTATTTTTTTTTGTGTAATATATTAAAAATTGTTTCTAATGTCATCAGTCAAAACAAATTTTACTAATAAACTAATTAAACATTAATATACATTTTATTGCATGATATCTAGAGGTTTGCAGATGTAAAAAATTACCTCTAACAAATTTAAAACCATCAACAAAATAAGTTGAAAATCTTCGATATTTGGTAAACTAATGAGATTTTTAATTAGATTCCGGGAGACATATAAAATTAATGACAAAAACGATTTTTTTTATATGTTAAATTCTTATCTAAAATTTATTTTTTTATACTTTGAAAAAATCAATTACTTTATATTCATATATTTAAAAATATGAGAAATACTACATTTTAGACCAAAAAAGTTTAAACTTCTTTCTCATTCCGGGAAATCTAAATATTTTTCAATCTCAAAAATATGTTTGGGGTAAATATGAAATTATAGTAACAACTTTTTATCAACCTGAAATTTTGAATTTCAAAAAAAGGTTTTTCGTGATAGACCCTAGTAAACATGTGTACATCAGTTATTGAAGATACCAAGTAAATCTTGAAAACCAATTGCCTCCTATAACTAATTCTGTTCATCCCAATTCAATGCAATTAAATAATTTTCTTGAAAATATATTATGAAACATAAATCATAAAAGCATTTTTAATAAAGCTGATAGTAAGAAGCGATTCTGCATAATTCTGATAGATTAAACGAGTATAATGAACATGGACTTTTGTTCCGTTTTAGAAGCTCAAAATGCATTGTAAAATTCCTGTTAATGTCGACATTGTGATAATATATTAATACGATTATATCTACATTATAAATTTCGACGAAAATCACTAATCAGATTGTCAAATGAACCAAACAATTTCAATACTCATTTATATAATATCGTGTTATTATAATGTATTATCATTAGAATGTAATATGCATACTAATATATGAGATATATATCTCATATATTATCATATTACTATTCATAAATTATCAGGAATATTACATTGGGATTTTAAATTTAGTTATTCAATGAACACATTTAAATTTAAAAATTCAAAAGTTTTTTTCTTAAAATATGAGAATAAAATCATAAAAAAATAAGAAATATGAGAACAATAAAAAACATCATACAATCCCTCAGATGAAAAGCAACGGTCAAGTAGTTGAACACACTTTTCAAAACAAGTAGATAATCCTTTTTTGCATTTTCTGGAAGCTGGTTTTATTGACCACTGCTCTACGTAAATTACTTCTGAATCTGTATTCTATTTTCTGCCACGGAGCTTCTCCTTTAACATCAGAAATTGCCAAAAATTGCATTGTGTGAGATCTTGACTGTAAAAAAATATATTGCATGATTTTAATAGTGTAGCTACTAAATTTAATATCGCTGAAAAAAAGTAGACAAGCGGGCGATGATATAATTTTCATTTCCCCCACAAGTTTACATAACATTCATCCTTCACAGTAGTTTGTTAGAGCAACAACATTCAGATATATTAGAACTTTATGATAAAAAAAATAATCATCATGAACTTTCCAGTAGGTTTGGTATGTCCGATTTATGGCAGAGAATCAGTGTGTTTCCATACACTTTTTGTGAATTTAGAAAGGAGATGAAAATGCTTTATCCAAATTCCATCACATTTTATAACAATATTTAGGAATTTCAGAACATTTTAAGCATCTGTTTCCCCTCAAAAACTTAGCAAAATTTTGTTTGCATATGTTTTTTACTAAGATGATAGGAACCCACCTGGAACAATTACGGAGAAGCTGTAAAATGTTATGTACAATGCGAAATATTGACGTTTTAGAAATGTTTGTTGATGCCACTACCACATGTCATTTGCCAATTTTCTTACAAGATTGACCAGGCAGTGTTAATATTTCGATCATTCACAACACTTTCTGTCGGGATAGGCCTGGAACCAGTTCTGGAGACATCTTTTTTTTAGAAATCACCATGCCATCTAAAAATGGTAATACTCACCAAAATATTTTTCTCTATCAAAATTTTATGGCATGATTCATTCGATTTTTATGTCTAAATCTCTCATCTTTATTTCTCTGGAATAAAAAAAAGCTTTTTAAACTAGCACGAAAATGTGTAAATAAAATCGCCTTTTTCGTTTTGACCAAGTTCATTCGTTTCAATAACAATCAACTGACCAACAATTAAATAATATAGCAAACGCATGATTTTCTACGGTAAATTGAAGTTTCACAATTTTTATTGCATGGAGAAATGCACATAAAAGTTGTTTCTAAATTCGAGCAGCTTGTTAATCTGACATTACGCATAAGTATAAGCGAAACATTCATGGAATTGCTTTCAGCAAAATTGCTTATGCTGTGCAGATTTTGTTCTATGACAGAGGAAGGGAAAATGAACTTTTCCGTCTTTAGTAAGATCGGAATTATGGTCGTAGGTGAATTATGGTCCTCCGAAATAACATAAATTAAGTTAACGATTAAGGCTTATAATTGCAGCAACAGTAACAGTAGATGTTAGTGGGGATGGGGTGTGGGAAATCGGAAACTAAAGATGATGAAAATTAAATATGAACTATTAAAAGAAGGAATCAAGACATGTTTCTCCAAAATAGTCGCTAATTCCAAATTTTTGCCCATGTTAAAAAAAAAGTTAGCTCAAATTGCAACAAAAAATAGTCATATAAATGTCACTTGAAAACCTTGCATTAGAAAAACACTGTTAAAATAATCTGTGAATTAACAAAGAATCTGAGGGCGATGAATTATTTTTAGCCTTATAGATGAATACCGAGATTTAAAAAACCCAGATTCGGCTAAAAAAGGGAAAAAATATTTGATAAGTTTACAACAGACTCAATAAATTAACGTCGATAAAATTACACTAGATTCTATAATTCTATTTTGAATGATAATAATTTAATTTAGTTTTCGAAATTAAAGAATCTTTAATCTTCAAAAAATTGGAATTTTTTGTACTGCTGTATAATTTAATTCTTACACAATTTGCTTCTAGTCATCTTGGGGTTTGAACAGAGACATTTTGACAGCGGAATGCCACTTTACTGACCTAGCAATAGGAGTTGTAATTGTGTACAAAGTATGTCTTTTAAGATTCAGTGGAGGAAAAATCCATTGTGCTTGTGTTTTTCAACGATTTCTCTTCAAGTATATTACTTGAAAATTTGTAAACATTTTATTTAAAGTTATTTTTGACCGATACATAATACCTATTATTTTTTAAGCTATTTTAATTTTTTTAAATAATTTAAGAAATATAAGAAAAT
Organism: Maratus speculifer; assembly: GCA_964019185.1. NCBI lineage: Eukaryota > Metazoa > Arthropoda > Arachnida > Araneae > Salticidae > Maratus > Maratus speculifer. The sequence goes on along the minus strand of OZ025297.1, from coordinate 172,495,594 downwards.
GCAAATAGTTTTTTATGAAAAAAATGAATTTAATTCATTTTTTACAAAAATGTTCTAGAACAGTTTTTGAAATTGTCCCATACTATTTATTTTTTAAAGCGCTTATATTTTTAAAAAGGTTTTTTTAGTAAGAAATAACAGAAAATATTAAATTTATTATTTAAAAGTGTTTTTTATTCAGTCATTATTTTATTCATTTTGAGTAACATGCCTTTAGAAGATTAACATATTCTTTAAGACGCATGTACCACAATAATAATAGTGGTGATACTAATAATAATAATGACATTGTAATAATAATAACAACTTTAAAATAAATTATGCAATTTACTTTTATCTTACCAAGATTCTAGCAATTGGTGAAGGAAATAACTGCTAAGTGATTATTGATAAAAATATTCAATAACTCCGAGGAGATGAATTTTCCCTTTCTAAATTATTCTAAGTAAAAAAAAATAATATTAAAAAAATAAAAAAATTCTTTTATGATATTTTCATTAAAATTGCAAAAGAATTTTATAAGTTTTACTTTGAATTATATGTTTTAACAAAGATAAAATATATCTTTAAATAAAGTCATGTAAATCCCTACAGGATATTACATATAAAAAAAAGGAATTGAAATAAAAGAGATATAAAAAGAAACACCGTGGATTTCAATACTTCAACCGTTTGTAATAAGAAATTTTAAACTATTACCTTACACAGTCGAAGACTATTTAAAAAACAGTTCACTGGGAAAACTTGACAGCGCATGCTAATGTTGCGATGCTTGAATCTCATCTAATTCACTACTCACGGTCAGATGCGACAAACTTACATGAATCTAACAGATACCATAATATATATATAGCTGGTAAGCAACAACACATACTGAGTTATGTTATCGTTGTAATAACTGATACGGATCATACATCAATCTGCCCTCGGTAGGCTTATTATCAATGTTTTAATCGAATAAATTCAGACGGGGAAGAAAAACCCCATGGCGTAAGTGATAGGAATCTTAAAAAGAAATATAAAAGTGTTTTAAGAAAAAATTAATTAAATAAAAATTGTATAATTCTTAAATATGCTATAGATATGGATTAATACATTTTTTGCTGCAGAGAGAAATTCTTGCTCCTGCTGACTCAATTCGATATCTTCTAATGAACGATACAGGCATTTTTACTTAACAAAACCGGTCTATATTGACCAGAAAATTGTTTAAATAAATTATTTTCCACTGCCAAAGCCTGAGATTGATTGAGTATTCCAAAGGAATAGTTACAAAACTGTACTACTCACTTTGTAAAAATATTAGTTTTAAATATCTATGTTAATAATTTCTTTTACATACTTACTATGCCGTTTTGCCAATTAAAATTCCCATATATTAAATGTAAAAAAATTCTCATTACTGTTATAATAGTAAAAATAAATGGAACTTTTTAATTAACGAAAAGTTGAAAATTTTACATGATTAAGTCAGGAATTTATGTTATAAAATATAAACTATACTGAATTCTTTAATATTATTATTGAGTACACTCTATTTTAAAATTCGCTGATAATACATTTATGTTTTTAATTAAACTAATGATGTTTGTATTATTAAAAAAAGTTCCTGCTACATTAGGTAATATAAATAATTCATGTGCATTAAAAATATCAAATAAATCTTGAGAAAATGCTATCAAAATAAATAAAAAAGATACATGTACTTAATTTGGCTTCTTTCCCAGATTTCGAGAAAAATCTTTTTGCACTAAATTGGATAGTTTTTATCCATTTATAGATCTTCAATAGCTCTGCTAATGAACATCTAGTAAAAAAATTCTTACTGTACAAAGTAAAAGAATTTTATGCAAATTCCTTTTTTTCTCGGAAAAGTATTAAAGAGATTAACCTACTTCAGTAAGACTCGATACAGTTCCAAAGAACATTAAAGGTAGTAAAATACGTGAAACTTTTCTTTTATAAATATTTATGATAAAATAAGTAGTTCTTAGAATACTTAAAGAAAATTTACCTTGTAGTCTAGATTTATCGGTATGGTAAGCAAGCAATGTAAGTTTGTATAAACAATTTAATCAATAAAATACTCATAATATAAACTAAGCAAAAATTTTGGGATTCACATTTTTAGTAAAATCTCTTCATTATTACAAAGGGGTGAATGGGGGTGGGGTGAAGGGCTGGCTTGGAGCTTGTGAGGTTAGATTTGTGATAGTGAAAAGTGGCTACTGCCGTTTTCACATGATATCATAGTGATATAGCCAAGTCTCATCCAGTGTCACAAATGTAGCTCCATTTGCTACAAATCAGGCTTTTCGCCTCAACTCATTCTTTAAAAACCCTTTAAATTAAGTTAATAAAACACAACCCTTACCTCAAATGTTTTTTGTAGCTTATAAAGTTAGGTTTGTGATTGTGGATGAAATGTATTACCGTCAATTGGACAAGGAATCACAGTGATGTAGCCACGTCTCATCCACTGTTACAAATTTAGCCCCATAAGCTCAAACCAGGCTTTCCGCATGAACCTCCTCTTTAAAAACCCTTTAAAAGTAAATCAATAAAACTCCACTCCTCCCTCCAAAAATTTGTTTGGAGATTATGAAGTTGAATTTGTGATGGAGGATGAGACGTGGCTACTGTCATTTATACACGGAATCACAGTGATGTAGAGACGTTTCATCCACTGTCACAAATATAGCCCCATAAGGTCCAAACCAGGCTTTTCGCCTCGATCTTCTCTTTAAAAACTCTTTCAAAGTAAGTCAATAAAACTCCACCCTCCCTCCAAACATTTATTTGGAACTTACGAAGTTAGGTTTGTGATAGTTGATGAAACGTGGCTGCTGTCATTTGGATACGGAATCATAATGATGTAGCCATGTTTGTCACAAATGTAGCCCCATAAGCTCTAACCCCCCACTGTCACAAATGTAGCCCCATAAGCTCCAAACCAAGCTTTTCGCCTTAACCTCATCTTTAAAAAGGTTTAAAAGTAAGTCAATAAAACTCCACCCCTCCCTCTAAAAATTTGTTTGGAGATTATTAAGTTGAATTTCTGATAGTTGATGAAACGTGGCTACTACCATTTGGAATCATAATCATGTATCCACGTCTCAACCACTGTCACAAATGTAGCCCCATAAGCTCTAACTCTGGCTTTTCGCTTTAGTACCCTCTTTAAAAATCCTATAAAAGTAAGTCAATAAAACTCCACCCTCCATCCAAAAATTTATTTGGAGCTTGTCCAAGAGCCGGCTGCACAAAACCCTACCTCATCAAGCACAAAAAAAATTCCTTTCTTTAATGGAAGATTACTAATACGCACTTCGCTTCCGGCAGACTTGGACGATTAGATTCTCCCATTGCCACTCTACAATAAAATAAAAGCTACATTAAATTGTTCTTGTGCTCGATATTATAGGGTTTTGTGCTGTCGGGTCTTGGACTAATAGTGATGTGTCCACATCTCGCCCACTGTTACAAATGTAGCCCCATAAGCTCCAAATCAGGCTTTTTGACTCAACATCCTCTTTAAAAACCTTTTAGAAGTAAGTCAATAAAGCTTCACCCCTCCCTCCAAGGATATACTAGCTACGATTTTGAAAGTAAAGCATATAAGACACTAAGCTTCGCTATTCCAGATTCACCATCGCAGCACAAATGTTTTATTTAGGGACAATAATTACTGAACTACGCTAATACATTAGATTCTAGAAAAATATAGCTTTAAGATGCTATGCGTGATGGTAATTAATGTTCAGTATTTCATAATTTGTGTATTTTTATTTATTATACTGAAAGAACTAGACAATGCGAAACTGAAAAAAAATGGACTAATGTAAAAATGCTGCTCGAATATGTATATTTATACAAAACATACTATTAATGAAAACAATAAGAAAAACTGTATATTATGAAATAAAAGAAAAGTTTAAACATTACTGCACATATTCGGTATGACAAAATTGCACACTAAAAAATACATATTAAGAGGGTCTAGGACACATTTTCAAATAACTTTTCTTTATTGAGTTTAATTAAGTTATTGAATTTATTTAATGATTTTGGTTTTTTTGTGTCATCATATCACAACCATCATATCATTTTTAAACAAAATCTCTAGATAAAACTTCATATATATATACAGGCTGTTTCAAAATCACCGGTATATTTGAAAAATCATTAAAAATTAAACGGACAGTGATAGAAATACACCGTTTGTTGCAATATATTTGGGACAACAGTAAATTTTCAGGCTGATAAACTTTCAAAATTAGTTACAATTTTCAACAACAGATGGCGCTGAAGGTGATTTGAAAGATATAGAGGAAAATGCAGTCTGTGACTTCGCCATTCTGTAAGTCGTCTTTCTGCTGTAAGCGTGTGCTGTTCACAGATTGCAAGTTTGCTGTGAAAAAATGGTTTAATCTTTAGAACAGAGGATTTTTGACTTGAAAGACCAGGTGCGCCGTCACAATCCAGAAACAATTGAACAACTGAAGTAGTACATCTCTTCTGCATGTGAAGCCATCGTGTCTGGCACGTTTACAAATGTTTCTGGTAATTTCGTTCAGAGACTACGCTAATTATTTCTGTGCATGTTGGTTATGTGGAAAATATAATACTTTAGATTTTTTCAAGACTGCAGCGCCATCTGTTGTTGCAAATTTAACTAATTTCAATAGTTTGTGTGCCTGAAAATTTACTGTTGTCCCAAGTACATTGCAAGAAACGGTGCATTTCTACCGCTGTCCGTTTAATTTTTATTGATTTTTCAAATATACCGGTCATTATTGAAACACCCTGTATATATATATATTAATTTAAATTAAAAATTTATTAAACAAAGTGGGGTGAATTAAAAATTTTTATAACTCAAAATATTATTTGTAGAATTTTAATTTTTTTACATATAAATAAACGCAATTATCTAAATTTTAATTTTGATTCAATACATTTAAAATATTAATTAAAAAAATTGAAAGACATTCTTTATAAGACATGTAACTTCTAAAGAAAAATATCATACTGTCAAAAGAAATTTTTTGTTTCAAATTTGTTGAATCATAATTAAAACAAAATAATCAAAAAAGGCATGTTTCAAGTTTGAAGTATTTATTATTAACGGTTCTTGCGTTTTAACAATTATGTCCACTTATGTCCATTTATGTGATTATGTCCACTTTATGCTGTAAAGAAGCTCAATTTTTTGTTTTGGCGCAACAACAAGCAGGGTTTTTTTCATTATTCCCCACAAAAACTTTTTATAGAAAATTTTGAGCAACATTGTTGATGATAACTTCATTATGCGAATAAATAATACGATGCTTTGTAAACTCTTATATGTCTCTATATGTCCTACATGACTCCTATATGTCCTATTCGAACGACCGAAATGCCACAGGAGCTAATTTTATGCATTAATTATAAATCATTTGAACCAATCAGAAAAAGATCATAAGTATTCAGAATTTTTTAACAGCTTTAATTATTAATACAGATTATAAGGAAAGTTTTTTGCATGAGTTATACAAGTCTAAATGTAAGACGCAAATAGTTATTATAATCGCTTTTGATCTAGATGGATTTTATACTTTAAAGAAACAAATAAAAATAACCTTAATCTAGATACAGGGAAAAACTTAATTAAAAATAAAATATTCTTTAAATATAGTGTTGTAACATGATGTGTGATTTTTTTTTTTCATTTATTTCCCATTTTTAATTTGGGAATTATTTTTCATATCAAGAAAAATAAAACGATGCACTGGATCTTTTTTTCTGCAAAAATACAACATCATAGACACTAAAACCATTTACACTTTCAACTCTGTCTACAAAATATACAATATTATTAATCTTTCAGAATTTTACTATGCATAAATTTATTGAACATTATCTCATTCACCTTTTAAGTGACTAAAATACTTTTTGGCCTTTTTTATCTTCTTTTATATCATTGAATTTTAAATATTTTTCTATTTTAGGATTTTGTGTGTGTGTGAGTGTGTGTTCTTTGAAAAATCTAATTTTTCCTTGTTGTTGATTACAGTTGTTTTTTCTTCTTTGTTTTAATTAGTGCCAAATGTTTTATCTGTTTTTTTCAAGAGTGTAAGCATAAATTATGAATTTCACTTTATTTATAACTTTTTTGTGACTTATTACGGTTGAAAATGATCTCACAGATTCAGAAACAATCATTAAGCGTCAATTAATTGTGTTTATTTCTTTACTATTAGAAATATTTTCTTGATCAAACCAACATAGAAAAAAATGTACATTCTATTTTATGAAATTAATTTAAAATTAAGGCTTAATTAACCCCCTAAAAATGGGAAAATGGTGAATGCAAGAAAAAAAATCTAATTTTTGCTTGAAATGATTTGATGAAAATTTCAATACATATCCTTATTTGTATGAAACATAGTCTTATTTGATGTTTAATATAGTAATTACATTTGTAAGTTAACATACTTTCTCTAAATCTTTACACTATAATAAATTTAGTACTTAAAATACAAATTATTAAGTACAATAAGCTGTCTACATTAACCTCTAGTAGTGTGTCTACACTAAACCCATGCTAACATTCTTCAGTTATTCTTCAGTTATACTCATTTAGCCAATTTTAATATCTTAATGAATGTTATAAAAATAAAGATGACAATTCACACTTGTCTTATAGCAACTTGTTTATTGGATTTAAAATTTTAATTTTTTGTGCTGCAAAAATGAAAAAGAAATGTTATTTTTACTTTTTATGCATGAAATTAAACTTCTTGCAACTATTCAAAAACTTTTTAACCCTTTGCCACTTAATTTTTGCTTAGTATGGAGAACATTGTTATCAGTTTGTGTAAATTTTTTTGTAATTTTTTCTACATTATTTAAATTATCATTTTGAATGTCTACACTAACCCATTGTCCACATTAACCCCCCTCTCCCCTACCTGGGATAGAGCTATTGTGATAATCATAAATTCTGCCATTAAGCAGTGCCGCCTTTTAAGTGGTTTATTCCAAAAACTAAAGAATACTCATTTATATAGGGGAATAACTGAAGCTGAAGTTTTATGGAAATTCGAGCTAAATGTCTGTTCTAAGCTAATTATCTAAATTATCTAGTTAATTATCTAAATTATCTAGTTAATTATTAATTATCTGTTCTTAGCTAATTATCTGTTCCTGAGATACAGATATTGTAATAATCGTGAATAATTTCGCATAGCAGCACCTACTCTTGTGAGATTTACATCAGAACATGATCAAAACTACGTATATCAAAGACTAACGGCATCTGAAATTTTCGGAAAATCCGTCCATTAGTTCTCGGGATATAGCTATTACGGATATAGTGGGGAAGGCACACAGCAGCGCAACATGATATCAACCAAAATTAAAATGATCCTGGTTGTATCAAGTTCTTACTATATCTAAAGTTTTGTGTAATTCCGTGCATTAATTCTTGAGATAGAGACTCGCAAAATTTATTTCACATACATACAGACAGACTGACAAACTTACAGACTTACAGACAATTTTTTTGTTGAAACAAGCTTTTGGGATCTCTGACCCCTAAAACTCATAAATCCGTCAAAACCCGGAATGCGAAATTTTTGACAAATCCAATACTTCCTTCTTGTAAAAGGTAGAAGAAAGTAAGAACATCTTCTTTAAAATAGAAATATATTGTAGAAGAATAGTAGATGAGATTGTATCGTGTTTAATCCAAAGACATTTGGAATTCCTTTCTTTTGTATCATGAATATTGCAGAAAAAACTACTCTACTCTTATTTAAAATGCTATAAATGGTGGAAAATTCCTGAATTATGTTGAAGAATGTAGTTCTTAAATAACTACAATTTATACTCCGGAGAAAAAAATAAAAATAACAATAATGCATGTAGAAAATAAATGTTTTTCGCAAGAAAAACAATATTGTTTTGCGGAATTAATTTTTTCTAATAAAGTGCATCAGATATAACAAGAACTTTTTTAGCCGCATGAATAGAAATAAATATATTAATTATTTTACATAATACATTAATAAAATATTGATTTGTTATAGTACATTAATTTTCAGAAAAAAAATATATATAATTTTATGTGCAATATCATCATTAGCACCTCTAAAGATTTATAATACCGCTAAAACTTTAGTATTCTACACTTTAAATATACAAACTAAAAATAAACATAACTGAGATACAGAGAAAATCTTATTCAAAGGGAAAATATTTTTTATACATAGTAGTGTAACATCCTTTAAGTGTTCCTTATAATATTTATGTTCAAGAAACACATTTTTACGTACAAGATAACAAAGCAACCCTCGTTATGTATAAAAAAAACATGCTCCTGGAAATATAGATATATTGTAGTAATATAGTAGACAAGATTTTAGTAGTGCGTGACGTGTTTAATTCAAAAGCATTTGGAATTCCTTTTTGTATTTAAAATTTTACAGAAAAAAAATCTACACTATTCTTATTTAAAATGCTAATCGTGGTTTGAAAATTCCTAAATTATGTTGAAGAAAATGTAATTCTTGTCTAACTGATTTATACTTCAGAGAAAAAAATAACATAACTATAGTTGGGATTGAAAATAAGTCTTTTTCACAAGAAAAACAATTTATTTTTCCTCGAATTGTTTTGTCCGAAAAAAGTGCATTCAACAGAAAGAAAAAAATTTAATTGGATAACTTCTTGAAAAAAAAAATATATTATTTTTTTGTGCAATTTCAAAATTAATACCACTAACTATTTATTAGAGCTCCAGATTATACGTTTATACGAGTATACGTATAATACGTATTATACGAAATACGTATTTGCTATACGTATAATTCGGCATCAGCAGTTATACGTATTACACGAAACAGCAAATACGGTACATCGTATATACGGATTTTACCAAAGCGGATAAACGTATAAACGTTTAAACATTGTTCATTCAATGTATGAAATTTGATGTTTCAATATTTTTTTGCGGATTAGGGACATTGAGAAATATCCGGTAGAGTATCCCCATCGCGATTCTTTGTTCAAAGAACTACGATGTGTTTACTTAACTACTACTTGTTATGCTGGTACTTAAAAAAATCTGAATACTTCCTCAGTTTAGATTTTGGGTTTTTTCCAAAAAATTAAGTTATTTATTATAAAATGTCTTACATTAGTTGTGGGTAGAATCAAACTAATCTTTGGAAAATCTGCGACGCAGTACTTAGTTTTTTATATTTTCTTGTATCTTTAGAAGAAGAAAGTATTGGATTCGGGAATACTTTCGACGGGTTTACACGTTTTAAGGGTAAGAGAGTCCGAAAAACATGTTTTTACAAAATATCTGCCTGTCCGTTTATGAGTCTGTGACTTTGTCTGTCTGTATGTGACATGGATTTTGTGGGTTTTCTATCTCAAGACCTAATACACAGAATTAAGTAACATATATGGGGGAAACTAGGGCACATGTGAAAATGGGGCATATGAGAACATTGCCATTTTTCACTAGTTATTATATGTTTTTTTTTATTTCAAAAAATTATCAAAGGTGGGAGCACCTATAGACATATGAAAAAAAATTTTGAAACTCTTCGACAGTTTGTTTGTCCCCAGGATCCAAAATACTGCTTACTGTACTTAAAAGTAAAATCTCCAGCTTGATAAAAGAATAATTTTATTTATTTATTCTTTTTTTTCTTTATTTAACATATACTATGGATACTAATAAATATTTACAATATTTTTTATTTTTAAAATTGAGTAATGCTAATGATTTGTCATTTTAACTCTTGTGGGAATGTGGGACACTTATGAAGAGTCTAGTTGGGGCAGATCTGAATATGTCATTAAATTGCCCAATAATCATTCAGTGATTCTATTCCTTTTAGCTAACTTCGTGAAAATAATGCCAGTTCCATTATCTATATTTTTATAGAAATAGAGGACATTTCTATCATATAAAGTTGATTTTGTGTAATAGAAACTACTACAAACACATCTGTCAGCAAATACATAAAAAGCAAGAAGCTCTTTACGTTCAATTGTAACTTAAATAAGTTTCATGTTTTCTAAATTGCAATAAATGCTATACATAATTTTATTATCAGTTTTCAATGCAATTTTTATGCATCATTAATGCAAAAAATATTATGTTTAACAACTTTGCAAATTTTTCTGTTTCATTTGTTGCAAACTTGTATTATTTTACTTCCATTTTTAAAACAGTTATTCTATTTGGTGTTTTGAAAATAGGTATATATATATTAAGAAAATAAAATTTTTTAACTTATAACTACCGTGAAATCTCTATTATTGACTCCCCCCTTTCTTTTAAAAGCAAAATAAATTAAATTTGGAGGAAGCTTATAAATGTAAAACAATTTTTTATCCTTAATTTATAGGCAAATAAGGCAAATATAGGAATAAGAATCTTTCGTTTTTTGGTAGTTTTCCTATAATTATTATCCAAATGCCCCCTCCCCAAAATCGCCCTCAAACAAAAAGCCCTAAGCAAAATTTAAATTCTTTAATTATTTTCTCAAGTTTACTTCTTTATTTTTTTGTTACATTGCAATTTATCAATTATCTAAGCCCCCCCCCCCCCCAAATCTACTTATTTTTATTTTATAATATTTTTCTTAAACATATAACTCAGAAACTAAATAAATATACTTATGTTTTTCTTTATGGTGAATTTAATAAATCATATAACTAATGATTAAGATAACATATGAAAAAGATAATAAAAACATGTCAATTTTTTTCCCTTGTGTTCACATGTTTTCCTTATGTGTTTACAACTAACTGCTCTTTCATTGGGCCACATATGAACATTTTTTTATTCAATAAACTATTAAGAAAAGTAAGAAGAACTGTAAATTTAATTTTTAAAAAATACCATGCGTAAAAAAGTTCTGTTTACTATATAGAGTTGTTTTGCTTATAGAAATTAACCCAGTTATGACAAAAAGCTGTGTTTATGTGAACTGTTCACATGCATCCCAGTCTCCCCTATATATTCAAGTATTCCCTGGTAGAAATTGTTGCTGACTAGTTTTGTATGTAAATCGTTCAACAGGGGGCTCTACTTTGCTGTATTTTATTTACGATTTCTGCAATAGCTCTATCTCTAGAATTAATGCACGGATTTTCACAAACTACAGATTCAGTTAATGCTTGATATGAAGTGATTCAATGTACGTTTTGGTGAGAATGTCAAGATTAAAAAAATGAAATTTCATTATACATTAACAGAGTTAGAAAATATTAGCTCCATGAAAAGAATAGCATTTACGATCGGGTGCAATCTTGAGTGTAAAACAATAAGTGAATAAAGAATTTTTAAATAATTAAAATGAAAAAACTAAATTTTACAAAAATTCACAATAAATCTGAAACATTTATACTCTCATTCTTTCCTCAAAAGTGTTTAATTTTGCTGTTATTTACAATAGATACAATTTGTATACACTTCCTACACAAAATGTAAAATAACGGGGTATCTGAGCTCATTACCTTGAGATGAACAAAAAAATCTAAATAAATTCAAAGTACAATGTTTCAAAATACTTTTGAAATTCACGGTAATAACTCGCTATTTTGAAAATAGATATTTCACTGTTAGTGAAACGAGATTGGCCAATCAGGAGTCATATATTTTGTGAAATTTTTTCAAACTGTTTTAGAAAATATACGCTTTTCATTGCTTGATCTTGTATATATAAGACATACTATACAGATTTCTGTCGTAACGCCACCGATTTCAAAATTATTCTTCATTCAGTGACATAAGACTGAGGAAGTCCAATATTTAAATTAGATACGATACGTGGAATATACGTATACATTAAATATACGTATTCTAAAATATACGTTTAACTGATACGCCTTATACGTATCCGGATACGTTTAAACGTATATTTTAAAGTATCCGTATAGCAGAAAAACGTATTATACGGATATACGTATATCGGTTAAACGTATAGCCGCTATACGTATCCTATCGCGAGCACTACTATTTATTAAACCTCTAAACCTTTAATATTTTGTACTTTACAGAAAAAGAATAAAATATACCTAATTTAGACAGAGAGAAAATCTCATTCAAAAAGAAAATATTTTTTTATACATCCTATTGATGTTCCTTATAATGTTTTTTATTCAAAAGATAGTTTTTTACGACATGATAACAAAGCAATCAGCACTATAAAAAAATCCACCTGGAAATAGAAATACAGAAATACATTCAGTAGTATAGTAGACGAGATTTTAGTTGTGCGTGAAGTGTTTAATCCAAAGGCATTTGGAATCCCTTTCTTTAGTATATCAAATTTTACAGAAAAAAACATGTATACTATTCTTATTTAAAATGCTAATCTTGGTTGAAAATTCCTAAATATATGATGAAGAAAATTCAGTTCTTGTCTAACTGTAATTTATACTTCAGAGAAAGAAATAAAAATAGCAATAAATTAGATGGAAATTAAGTCTTTTTCACAAGAAAAACGTTTTTTTCCCTAGAATTATTTTGTTCAAAAAAGGTGCTTCCGATAAACAGAAAAAAAATTAACCGGATAACTTTAAGAATATATATATATATATACATTACATTATTTGTGCAATTTCAGCTTTAGCACAACTAATCATTTATTAAACCTCTAAATTTTTTAGTATTTTATATTTTAAAGAATTTTTAGTATTTTAAAGAATTTTTAGTATTTTATATTTTAAAGAAAAATAATAAAAATTACCTTATTTAGATACAGCGAAAATCTTATTCAAAATTAAAGTATTTTTTATACATCTTTTTTGGTGTTCCTTATAATATTTCTTTTAATTGCTTTTTAAGTACAAAGCAATCTTCTCTCTAAAAAATAGAAATACATTGTAATAGTATAATAAACAAGATTTTAGTAGTGCGTGACGTGTTTTAATCCGCAGGCATTAGGAATTCCTTTATTTTGTAACTCAAATTTTACAAAAAAAAAAACTGTTCTATTTTTATTTTAAATTCTAACCGTGGTATAAAATTCCTAAATTATGATGATGAAAATTCAGTTCTTGTGTAACTGAAATTTGTACTTCAGAATAAAAATAAAAATAACAATAATTGAGATAGAAAATAAATCTTTTTCACAAGAAAAATAATGTTTTTCCCTGGAATTATTTTGTCTAATAAATTGCATCCAATAGAAAGAGAAAAAATTTTAACCGCATGATTTAAATAATAATTATAATAATTTTTTGTGTAATTTCAACATTAGTAAACATTTAATCCTACCATTAGGATTTTTAAATGCATAAACTTTATGCTTTTCAGGTGTAATTTGAGTCAAAAGTCCAAATTAAGTATTAAAAATTCAGAATTACTGAAATAAAACAATTGAAGCATAATTTATGTGCAAGTTTTTTAGGAGTTATTAACTGGAATTTGAATCGTTTCTATAATTTACAAAAGAAGGGGTGATAATTTTTTTTCCCATCAGACTGTGCATGATTAAATTTTGAATGACAAAGTATATTCATACGTGATACGGACACATTTATTTTTGTACTTACATGTATTATACAGAAATTGCATATTATACAAGATTATAAATGACTAACTCGCAATATCAATTCAAAATATATTTTTAAAAATTTCAAAATAAACTTGAAATATATGAATTAAGGTTACTATTACCTTAATTCATATTGGGTACTACTAACTCAATTACAAATAACATAAAACAATCTGATGATCAGCTTTCTTGCCCTCCAAGCGTCTTGCAAAAGGGTAAAAATGTAATGTTGTTTTCTCAACATTTTGTTTTATATGTCAAAAAATTATTCTTTCAACATTATAAAAACAAAACTTTTTTATAAGAATGAACGTAATCTTCCAGAGTACACATCCTTCTTCAATGTATTGAAAATTCATCAAATCTATAGAAATATAGTATTTTAAATATTGCTTATATTGCAGTGAAAACTGGAGCTTAGTATACGGAATATTACATTCAAGGCGCTTAGAATCTTAAGATAAGGCTTACTTCATTATATGTAACTCGATTTAATGTTGTCATTGAGTAATACATGTATTTCGCAATCCAGAGGTACTCTGTCTTTTCTTACTTCTTTAAAAATATCTACTACTATTTCTTTAGGCCAAGATTTGGCGATACGAGCAGGGTTCTCGCTGTCACTCGCCATTGCACCAAATCACAATAAAATGCTTCATTTGGCAAGTAAACTGATGGTTAGATTCGCCAAATTGCGAGTTCTCAATTTTTAATAATTTTTATTTTATTTTTTACTTATTTATTTACCGGGTGTCCCAAAAATGACTGATGGATTTTAAAATTCATTGAATTTTAAAATCCATCAGTCATTGAATTTATAGAATTTATTGAATTTTAAAATCCATCAGTCATTTTTGGGACACCCGGTATCTATTTATCTTTATGTATCAATACATGTGATGGTCGTACTGACCATCTAAATTATTTTTTTAGATACTAACCGTACACCACTGCAATTTAGGAACAGCTAAAACCAGAACAAGCAAAAATGACACTTCAGTATGTGCTAAAATGACCAATAGCAAACACTATTTTGAAATTGCCTTTGAAGTATAGGTTTTAATGAAAATCCAAAGAATTATAAAAAAATTTCCATACATTTTATTGATTATATTTGGATTTTTTCTGAATTCATTTAATGTAATATCTTAAAATCTTGAGTTAACTGAGTTTTATTTTATAACATTTTATTGAATTAAAACAGATTTATTAATTTATATATTTATCTATTGGACAAGATTTATAATACAGTTATTTTCTTTGGTTTTTGTAGCGGATAAATTTAATTTAGATAAATGTGTTATTTATAAGCAACTACAAAAAGTAACGTCATTTTAGTACATACAGAAAAGAAGAGGATTCTAAGAGATTAAAAAGCAAATTTTCAATGTTTCAAAGGAAATTTTTTTACCTAATATATTTTATTTCATTTGGTGATTTTTTTTTAATTTCTAATTAGCCAAAATTTTTAACGCTCGTAAAAAAACAGCGGGGACACTGTGTACGAGGCTATATGATGACGGCAATACTGAAATCCTATTTTCCTAGATTTTTTCCTTCAAATCATGAATATCAAACAAGGAAGGTCTGCATACGGGCATACTCCGAAAAATATGTAAGAATTACCAAATGTTCTTCTCATGGGGAACCGTATACGTTTGTACAAAAATTTTCGGCGAAATCTCCATTCCTTGTCCATAAAAAAATAATGAAAATTTCGTTATTTGGCAATGGAATGTAATTTTTTTTTTAATGTCAAATACATTTTAAGGGGAAAAATTTTCATGTTGAACTTGTTTTGATAAATTTAATTTAAATAACTTAAGTTCTGCCAGTTTTAGTTTATTTTAAGAACATAATAATAAATAATTTTGTTATATCGATATTCATATGTATTTATAATCAAATTTAATCATCAAAGTTTGAAGTTTAAAACGAAATTCATAATTTAAATGAATTAAATTGTTTCAAATTCAAAGTCTAATAGAACATTGCCGATTAGATTTTGTTGCTATGGAAACATCTGAATTTTATTTTTGAATGCGCTTAAAGGTACAAAGATAATTTTTCTCAATATGACATTTTTATGTCTGAAAACATTTTTTCAAGTATTTAATTAAATAATTAACTTAAACAGCAATACATACATGTAATATAACATGTATATGTATATAATACATTAAAATAGCTCAGTGTTTATGTTTAAATTCATTAAATATTATTTACACGCATTCTAAATATCTAACAGTATGAGTTGCATTAAAATCTTTTGCTTTTGACAAAGAAAAGTGCTGCTGGCCAAATCGCGTGAAGTTTTCGTCTTTTCACGCCAAATATTCGAAAGTATTTTTTTTTTCAAATACTTTCTAATGTTATTCCGCCGCTAATTTTGACCGATCCATTATTACATACATAAGTACTTTAATTAGTATTTTTTCATAAAATTCTCAGTATGCCCAGTATAGAGACCTTCCTTGTAAGTTTGCCAGACGACGATGCTGGAAAGGATCAGAGTGAGTGGGCAATAATCAGTAGCACATTCTCGCCTTCATCAACGTGAAGCATATATTTCTGAGTATAATGTTGCAATGAAAAAAGTGTTCGGTAAACGACCTCTGCGTCGTACGGCTATTACACGAATTTAAACTCCTTGTATTATTATAAAATAATTTTAAATAAATGCTCTTATATGTCTATTTCCTCACTCTGAATTATTGTACTATTATCGTCAATTTTTTTTTTTTTTTTTTTTTTTTTTGTACAATTTAAAAAAAAAAAATCAGTAAAAAAAAAAAAAAAAAATGATATTTGTATGAAACTTAATTCTACATTTTCTCAGAAAATTTTAAATTCATATCATTAACAGTTTTCCATATTTTAACCAATTAACCAATCATAATGATATAATAAATCACCTATTGACATAAAACGTAAATAACTGTTTCTTTTGCACCTACCTATGACAGCAAACAGATTGATATCAACGTTCTATTTGTGTATGATTGCGTTCTATATTTTAGAAAATGATATTATAAATGATATTATTATAACTTTTATTATCTGAAAAAGTAATTTCCGTGGGAAAAAAAACTATGTTACAACATTCTTTATTTTTAAGAATATTCATTTGCAAAATTTATTTTTGTATGTAAATCAGAAAAAGAGAATATGTGCAATCTGAAAAAGAGTTTTTTTCTTTGCAAATAAAGGAGACTTCAAAAAAATTATATTTCTGCATATATATTATACACTATCTGTTATATTTCTGAAATATAATAAAAAAGTGCAGTATTTTCGAAAATTTTTTAACAATTAGGAAAATTGTTTTTAGTAGTACATAACAAGTTTAATCGCGGAAAAATCTCAAATTTCTTTCTTATGTATGTTTAATTATAGTAACACGCTATACTTAATTGTTTATTCTTGTTTGTTTCATGTTTGTTCTTGTTAATTCTAGAGTTAGATACTTCGGCAAAAAATTTATTTAAAATTTTTATCTGAACTACATGCATAAAATCCTTTTTTATTACAGAAAATGAATAGCTAATGCCAATGTAAATGCAGACGAGTGACAGAAATTTCTTTCCAAAATACATTAACTATAAAAAATAAAAACCACGAGAAATATAAGAAAGGTTTGCACTTTACTCAGTGAAAATGAATATTACTCAATTTTTAATAATAAAAAAGTAAACTTTATATCATTTCACTTGCAATAATATTTAAATAGAGAAATGCTTTTCATCCAAGTAACTTATTTAAGATATTTATTGTTTTGCTTTTAATATATACTGACTTTATATTATTTTCCGTTTTTTCAAAATAAAATAAACGTAACAATAATTCATTTAGAATACAAAAAAATCTATTTCAAAAGAAAATGAATTTTGTTTATATACTTAATGTTTTAAAATATTTTACTAGCATTTAGTTTCAAGAATACTTTTTTCTATACAATGAAACAAGTAAATTTTACAATGAGAATGTTTTCTGAAAAAATTCGCGATATTGACAAAACTTTTATACTTTTGTCCATTTTCTAACGGAGTTAGTTCAACATTTGAAGGAAACAGGCGCTAATTCGGTGGACTGTTTTCAGTATTACGTGACATGTTTAAGATGAAAACGTTTCGAAATAATTCCTGCTGTGTTTTAAATTCTAGAGTAAAAATGTTCTAGCCTTAGAGCAAATGCTAAATTTATTATAAAAATAAAACATTTATACTGAGCAACGTATGGTATTTTCTGAACTTTTTATTTATACATATATTTATTATTATACCTTAATATATAAAATTGCTAAAGTTTTTTAGGTACTGATCATTCACATAAATATCGCAGATCAAATGAGAAACATTAACAAGACTTCACATCACCTGAAACAAATAAATAAATAAAAACTTCCAAAACTTCAGAGACAAAAAATACACGTGTTCATTCGGAAATGCTAATTCTATTGTTAAACACTTCGGGCAAAATATATTTAAAATATTCTGTCGGAACTATTGTTTGGAAAACACAATAAAATTAACACTTTTGCTTTTGCACTTAAAATACTATTTATTAATTCAAATAACTACATTTTGGTCAGTGTGATTATATAGATATCATCAAAGAAAACCATTGCGTCATGGCCGCAAAATACCAATTTGACTTAATACTCTTTCGAAGTTTGTCAAAGAACATATAATATTTAATAAAATGAAAATAAAAGAAAACTATTACCTGAAGAATCTTTATAAATTAAATAAACATCTTAAAAAACAAATGAAAATGTACAGAAGGGTAAGTTTGAATTTTTTTTTATTTAAGGAAAAATCTTTTTGAAGACATTCGTTCCTTCGTGATAATGGTATAGCATTTTATTAAACTCCACCTTTATAATATGTTAATGACAAAAATTTTAATCTTGAAAAAAAACATCCATCGTCACATCATAATCTTAGATATTCTTGGAGAACTCAGAGGATCTTTATATGTATAAGAAAAGGTTATATGACGATCTAACATCCCCATTCCATACCTACTTTCTATAACCTTTGAAAACAAACTGTATTCATTCGCCCTTCTTTTGCGCTATCAGATGACATATTTTTCTTGTAAAATCTTGTATTTCAAACATCATGCACTTCATTACACATAGCTGGGAGAATCCATGATCGAGAAAAAATAAATAGGGGACTCGCCTACAAACATGTAGTCCCTCAAATTGAAAACACGACAGAAGCCGATGCTCCATAAATTCAACCGCTTGATAATAGGAAACTAATAATTCCGCACAGGTGTGTTCGAGAAAGTAATAACGAGAAAGTGTTGCCACAAGAAATAAAATCGCCAATTGGTAGGGACAAGAAAAAGCAAAAACAATGAGAAAACTTACGTTGCATAACATCTAATGATAGGGAATAGGGAAAAAAGCCTTATTAATATTAAACTTTTATAGATATTTTAAGATATGATGCCAAAATTAAATAATAAAATAATATAAATAATAGTAAAATAAAATAAAAGCAAAAATAAAAGTAAAGTGCTACCATATTTTGAATTACGTATAAACTGATTCGTGGCTAGATATAGGAAAATACATCAGAAATAGAATGATGTAGAAGTTTGTGTAACATTCCAGATAATTATTTTCCCAGAATTACATATATTAAACCCACCTTTATCATTTTAAAATAAACGAAATGTTACTTAAGAAAGAAAATCTTGCAGGGGAATCTCTAAAATGTGACGGAAATAAAATAATTTTACAATGCAAATTTTAATATTAAATGAATCAAGGTTAATAACATACTCTCTTAAATTAAATAAAATTAAAATATGGCAGTGGTTTTACGTAACCACAATAAGTATATACATCAATTTTCTTTAATTACAGGGAATAGCTTTTTTTAATATGAACAGAAAGACTGATATAGCTTATTGACAAATGGTTCATTTCTTAAACTCCTAGTAACATAAAGAAATAATAATCAGCATGAAATAAAACAAATTATTGCACATTGCACACTGAAAAAAATGTTACTCACTTCCTAATGATAAATAAAAAGTACACTTTATATCACTCCACTTGTAATAATGTGGTTCAAACAGATGATTTACTTTAACCCATTAATGACTAAATTATTTTCTTCGTTAAAATTCAAATTTTGCATTTTCCCACCACTTTTAAAGCAAGAATAACTTTTATCTTAATTTATCGAGAACTTTCCCTCGAGGAAAAAAGTATTTATTTATTCTCTTTTTTACTGGTGTGAAATGCGCTCACTTGAATTTTTTAAAACTGTCCCAAAAATGAGACGCTAGGCACTAATGGGTTAACAAAGTAAGACTAAGTTTCAAAGAAAACATTTCTTTTTTTATAGTAACTGATTTTATGTTATTTTCTAGTTTTTCAAAATAAAATAAAATAAACAATAAACTAGGTAGGAGAGAAAAGCTATTTCAAAAGAAAATAAATTTTGTTTATACTCAGTGTTTCATGATTCCGTAGCTCTTCTAATAGCATTTAGTTTCAAGGAACACATTTTTCTGCACAACGAAACAGGGTAATTTTAAAATGAAAATGTTTTCTGAAAATAACCCAGATATTGACAAAACTTTTTTACTTTTGTGCATTTTCTGATGGAGTTAGTGCAGTATTTTAAAAAAACGGGAGACAATTCGGTAGAAAATTTTAAAGCATTATGTGACATGTTTAAAATGAAAATGTTTCGAATTTCTTTCTGCTGTATTTTCAATTCTAGAGGAAAAATAATCCAGCCTTATTTTGGTTAAAAAATTGTTCTAATTTTGGTAAAAAAACGCTTATGCTGAGCAATGTGTTTTATTTTCTGAACAATTTATTTATATACATATTTACTATTTTAGCTTACTCTCTAAAGTTATTGATAATTCTTATGTATTTTAAGTATTTTCCAATCGCAGAAATACTTATTGAAATGCCAAACGTTAACAAGACTAGTTCAAACAAATAAATTTATAAAAAAATCTTCCAAAACATCAGAGAAGAAAAACATATATGGGCATTCTGGTATTTTTCTCCCATCCCCTTCTCCGTAAATTAGAAATGATAAAATAAGGAGGGAAAAGATCAGTTTGCTAACAAATTTGTGAAGTTTTCAGATGACAGGCTGTCAGATTTTTAAAGCCATACGGTACAAATAAACATTTTCTGTATGTAGACCAGATTTAGCAAAAACTGATTTATACTTAACTTGTTTAATTTATTCCTAACTGAAAAAGTCTGTATTTTTACAAAATAGTTTCATAGTTCGGAGTATTGTTTTTATTTGTACGTAACATGTTTATCCCGAAAAACATTTCAAATGCCTTTATTTTGTATGTTAAATTCTGAAAAAAAAAAGAAAACTGTGCTATACTTGTTTGAAATACAAATTCTATTGTTAGATACTTCGGTCAAAAAAGTATCTAAAATTTCTATTTGAATTCTATGTATCAACTTCCTTTTATTACAGGGAATGAATTGCTAATGTCTTTATATAAACAGGCAAATTGGTGTAGCTGATTGACAAATAATTCACTTCCTAAACACATTGTAACAATCATAAATAATAATCACCATCTATTAAATGAAAAGTTCGCACTTTGTACACTAAAAATAAATGTCCCTCACTTCCTAATGATATTATAAAGGTATACTTTAAATCATTCCCCTTGTAACAATGGTTCCCCTTGTATGGTTCAAACAGAGGAATTATTTTCATCTAACTAAGTTAGTTTTTAAAGACATTTATTTATTTATTTTTATATTTTAAACGAACACTGATTTTATATTATTTTCTATTTTTTTTTTTTTTAATGAAGTAAATGTAACAATAATTTAGGTAGAGAAAAGAAAAATCTAATTCAAAAGAAAATAAAGTATGTTTATACTTAGTGTTTCAACATCCTGTAGCTTTTCTAATAGCATTTGGTTTCAAGGAATACTTTTTTCTGTACAACGAAATAGGACAAATTCACAATGAGAATGTATCATGAAAACTGAAAACAGTCGAGATATTGAGAAAACGTTTATAGTTTTGTCCATTTTCCAACTGCGTTTTTTCAGTATTTTATGAAAAATCGAGACAATTCGGTAGACTGTTTTTAACATTACATGATATATTAAAGATGAAAATTTTTCGAATTCCTTTTTCTTGTATTTTAAATTGTATTTGAAAAATGTTACAGCATTATAGTACACGCTATATTTAGAAGAAAATACTTATGCTGAGTAATGCATTTTAATCTCTGTTAAAAATGTTTATTATATATTAATTATTATAGCTTAATCTTAAAGATTACGAATAAGTTTTATGTATTTGTCACGCGCGGAAATTTTACAGTTAAAATGACAAACATTAAATAATAAGTTTACCGTTTTTTCACTTTCCTCTCTTTTCTTTTCTTTTCTTTTTTTTTTCTTTTTTTTTTTTTTCAAACCAGACATATAATCTTAATTTCAAATATGGAATTCATTTTTTCAATTATTTCTATAAATTTCTGATTTTTTTACGCTCTTTTTTATAAAGTTAAGATAAATTATATTTTTTACCTAATGTTATTTATAGTATATTATTTATATTCTGAGTCAGGGTTAATATAATATTCTGTTTTACATTTTTATGCAATTTTTTTTTATAATTTTCGTTATATTTGTATACTTATTGAATGAAATTTATACTTTCCAAAACATTTTTAAAGAAATAAACTAACGTTTAACATCTACATATAATCTCGCTTAATTTCATAATTAAAATTATTTTAATAACGTTACGCGAAATGTAAAAAACAAATACCAAGTTAAACAACTAAACAATAGCTAGACCGAAAAAATACAGGTAATTATGAAGGAATACGGTAGATGACGTCTACAGGTTCTCTGCAGAATGTGTCTAAGTCATCTGTATTGCAGACAACCGCTAACAGTTATTTATTATATTTGTAGACCTTAAAGCTGGAAGAAGCATGTAAGAGTCAACGCACGATCTAAAATTTACGAAGTAATATCTATAATCCGAAAACTATGTATTTATTAGTAAATACTTTGTTTACTACATTAATTTGTAGTGTATTTCTAGTAGTTCCCAATTTTGTGGAAGATTTCGGATGGATTCGTGAGGTATTGGTATTTTAAAATATACAGCAAAATGTGTATACGGGGGTAATAACGCCATTCACTGGGTGATATTAATACAGTTGTTTTTTTTTATTGCTTTAACTACATCTGAAGAAGGTTTATTTTTTATTTATGCACGAGAGGGCATTGTTGTCATTATTGAAAACCAAAAAAGATGAAGAGAAAATTAGAAAATTATATGTTCTAAATGCCACAATATTTTTCATGTCAAAAGAATAAAATATCAAGTGATTATTATTGCAATTATTGGTAGGTAAGTGAAACTTGATTTGCTATTTTAATTGTCCATTTCTAGTACCGCAGAGTTTGCATATTTAGAATTGGAAAATTTTACATACCGTTATTTGTTCTCATTTTATGGTTTTGTTTGCGAAATGTTATTACCCACATACATTTCCAATAACGCCAAATAGCATTGGTCAGGAAATCTCGCCATTACATTTTATGAATAGATATCTGATAAAATATTTATATATTTTTTTTTATACATAGAAAATAAGTTTTTGTTATCAAATCATATTGTTGGAAAAAGAAAATTTTAAAATAAGGTATGAAAATTGGTAGAACCTTAAATTGGCGTTACTTACTCCACAATAGGGTGGAGCGAAAAAAATTTTTTTTTGAAAATCAAAAACGGGTAGGTGCCAAAAGTTGCCTTTATACTAGTACATCAACTGTGTGAAATTTTACCGCTGAAAAAAAATGGCTTGAGTCTGCGCTTTTGCTCCAAAAATCGAAATTTTGGGTAAAATTTGTCATTTTTTTACATTTTTTCAAAAAAATTAAAAAATTCCTACAGAGCTGGTTAGTATTTAAAAGTGTTGCTTAGACCTTTATATTTATCTGCTTAACATATTTAAACTATAAAACAATATGTTTATTCCCTATAGCTGGAGCAAAACAGACAACTTTTAGTAAGAAAATAGCATTACCACTCCATTGGGTCATACAACGAATTATTGTTTTTAATACAGCTCTTGTTTTCAAAACTACCTTGGACATGCGTCGTGGAGGTGGCTATATTTCCTATACCACCCGGCCCAACTATTCGATCATCTTAGTACAGTGTTTTATTTATACATTGATTTGTGATTTTCTTTATAAAATTTTGGCATGTTTTCGATGTTTCCACCTTGTTTATCTGTTCTTTGCATCCACATGCTGCTGTAACTATCTTCATGTATATTTTTACAGTTTATACAAAAAAATGACAAGCAGAGTAATGCACGGGAATATTATTAAACAGATCTATTCGGCCATCTATTATATTTATCTAACTTACATTCAGTTGATGAATAGTGATTGGAAGTTCTGTTACCCCAACATTTTTTCAGTCAATTGTATTTTTTTTTTTACGTAATGATTTGCTTCAAAGATGATTTCAGATATTTCAACTATAAGTATGCCATCATTTATTCTACTTTTGCTTTTTTTATATGTTGAGAAGCGAGCTGTTTCATGTGATGGTAATCGTCAGAGAGAATTGCCATGAAAATTTGTTCTCCATGTGTAAAACAACCGCTGTTGTAAATAACTTTTTCTTTTGCATTAGTTTTATGCCGTTTTCTAAGTGTTTTCGTATCTAGGTAATTTCCTATTAACTTCTAGATCCCCTTTTTATGAGCGGACAACATTTGATGGTGAAATGTCCTGGGCATAAACTTATAATGCATAGTACTTTATGAGGGAATGTACGGATTCTAATCGACTATAAGTGCTCATTTAAAATCAGGAGAATTTTATTTGTCATTGTGAACCATTTTGCATGAGGTAAGCTTAGAATTGTGTATAATATTGAATTATTCGCTACTTCAACTCCAGTGAATTTCCTCTGCGTCAATTATTTGAGAAGTCGATATAAAAAGTTACAAGCTACATAGATTCACCGGATCAATAAGGAAAATCTTTGTCTGCGTACTATTTACTTCCTGTTGCAATTTTTTTTTTATAAAATAGAGAATAATTTTGAAAAATTATTTTCCCAAATTGAGAAAAAGATACTCAGAACAGACTAGAAATTTCTGTCGGAGATTGCAAAGCTAATTCATAAGGAAAGCTATTTCTCAGAAAGAATGGGGAATAAGGGGAATAATGGGGAATAATGGGGAACATCTCAAACAAAAGACAGCTCATAAAGTTAATAAAATTTTCCTCTTTATATAAGCACAGATTGTCAATCAGCGTTTATATGTTCACTCACAAAATGTATAATCCAAGTTTATACCGGGGGATGTTTTATACCAAATGTACTACACACCTAAATAATAGATCTAAAATCTTATTAGAAATTACTAGACCACGGAACAACACAGGAAACGACATAAAGCATACTAAAACTTCGTTAGAAATATTGTTGTTTTACAGCAAGTAGTTTTTGCAAATTTTGTTTGCAATCCTCTGTGACAATCGTTATAATATTAAACAGCTAGCTTCTCAGCATATATTCAATGTAATAGGTTCAATAAATGATGACATACTAGCAATTAAATTCATACAATCAATTTTTAGACAAATCATTGCATATAAAATGTAATTGATTGAAAGAATGCTGTGATAACAAAACTTCCAATCATAATGTACTAATTGCATGAAATTTTAATGAAGATAATAGACTGCTGAATAAGTTCAATTAAGAACATACCCAATACATTGCTCAACTTCTCTTCTGTTATACACGGTATAAAAATATACGGGCAGTAGGTCACACTAGCATGATCCAAATCATCCAAAGTCAGTGAATATAAAGAAGAGATAAATTACTTTGATATATAGAAAACTTATACTCGTCTTCGGGAAAAAAATAACAATTCAATACATAAATAAAACACTGGTCCTAGATGATTGGATGGTTGAGACGGGTGGGATAATGCAACCACCTCTATGAGTTATATACACAGAGTTTTGAAAGCAACTACGTAAGAAATGCATTCAAAACAACATTTCGTTGTATGCTCCAATAGATAGGTTAACGCTGATTTTTTACAAAAAGTTGTCAGATTTGCTCCAATTATACAGACTACAGATATTGCTTTATAGTTTAAATATGTTAATCAGTTAAATATAAAGATCTAAGCAACACTTTTAAATACTAACCAACTCTGTAGGATTTTTTTTATTTTTTTGAAAATATGTCAAAAAATGACAAATTTTACCCAAAATTTCGATTTTTGGAGCAAAAGCGCAGACTCAAGCCATTTTTTTTCAGCGGTAAAATTTCGCACAGTTGATGTACTAGTATAAAGGCAACTTTTGGCACCTACCCGTTTTTGATTTTCAAAAAAAAATTTTTTTCGCTCCACCCTACTCCACAACACCTTACATCCTTTAAAAGAATAATTTTGCAATTTTTAATTGATTAAAAGGAATAAAAATACACTGCCCTTCTTAGTAATGATATTATGGTCTTGTAATAACTTCGTTTATAAATAATTTTAAATTTCGATTTGTAAGTTCCAAATTGTGAAATATCTGAAAATAAGTATTTTTATATTTTGTAATTTATATTTTTTTGGCTTAAATACATTTAGATTTTATCTAAGTTTAAGCTAGTAAGCAAAGTAAATGCTCCTTTCTGAAAAAGATCTTTCAAATAATCATGAAAAATATACCTTTATTTTTAAATATGTCGAGGGGAATGCAAATAATTTCTTGAAAAATAACGCCCAATATCTTCAGAAAGCTATCAAAAGCAAGTTGGAAATTGCGCGTAAAGTGTAGCAAATGAGGTGCGTTTGTACGATAATGAAGTTTTACAAATATCACTTTCATATATCAATCTCATAAAGTTGCAAATAGTTAATTACAATTAAAATGCGCATCAAACAATGTTCTCCCTATACCATTATGTAATGGAAATTTTTTGTGTGGCTTTGTAAATTAATAACAAATGCTCTTTGCACCACAGATTATGCAAAATGTATATTATAATATGTACTTTATAGATGCATATCAATTTTATTATGTTCGAATTAGTGTAACACCATTAAAATGCATTTGAAACATTTCCCCCCATTGACCGCAATGTAACGGAATACTTTTGATTGTCCCTGTAATTGAACTAAGCATCCGATTTTGATAAAATTTGAAATAACGCGACAAAATTACATAATAATTATGTATTTTAAATTTCAAACAATTAAAATGCATTTGAAACTTTTTTCCCCATTGACCGTAATGTAATGTAATATTCTGATTGTCCTTGTAATTGATCTATGCATCTGATTTTCATAAAATTTGAAAAGACTGGACAAAATTATGTAATAATTATATATTTTAATTTTCAAACGATTCGGTTGGGTAGTTTTTGCATTGTTATATGCGGACGGACGGACAGACGTACAGACTTACAGACCGTCGGACGGACTGAACGACAACTGTAGGTGCTACGTATTTGTATAATTACGAACACACCAAAATGGAAAAAATACTTATTACTCATTTTATATGATGTAAATTAAAAAAATGCAAATAAAAAATTCTAAACCTAAAAGTAATGTATATTCTAACAGCATTTCATCCTTTAATATATATATATATATATACATACTGCTGGTTTTATTTCTAAGAACACAGTATATATCTATATATTTTAACCGCTGAATGTTTACTTTAAGTGTTACATTTTAAAAAATATTCTCTTTATCAAACACGGTAGGTAAAGAAACATAACAGGTTGAATAAAGTGAGTCAAAACAATGGAATTTGAATTAGCTTGAAAATCTCTTCCAAATTTAAAAGGAAAAGTTATAATGCATGAATTTTCTCATATGTTATTTGTTTACTCGAATAAAATAAATGCTGAAACCAACATCAAATAAGTATTTTTATATACCTTTCTAAACATAAGTTCTTTTTTCGCTCTGAAACTGTTTAAAACTTTTAAAAATGCACTTTTATGCAGAGAGGAAAAAAGTCATAACCCTCATCACTAAAATTTGTTTTTCTTTGCAAATATATTTAAAATATATATTTTTTTTTAACTTGTAAATGAGAACCTTAAAATATTTTATTGTGATGCGTTGAAAGAGGATTTATTCGCATTTTTTATGATATTTTTGCAAAAATAAAAGAATAAGGTGAAAAAATGAAAAGAAATGATAAAACATACGAATTCTACATCTTATCAATAGAGAATATAACGATATTTGTTTTGTTTTTCAAAAGAATTTAGTTTCCAAAGAATGCTTGAATTACAAATTTATCCTTAATGCAAACTTTGATGGTTAGAAAAAAGTAAGATAAGTTTAAAAAAAATGGAAATATGTTTTAAAACACAATATTAAAAAAAGTCCTAAAATATTCCTTTGCATGAGCTAAATTTTTCATTCAAATTTATTCGACGATATCCGTTTTAAAATGTAAAATATATATGAAGCAAAAAAAGAAAGACTTCAAGAAAAAGGGATAAAAGATAAAAATAAAAAGGAATCTTCCACTAATAAAGTATTTCAGTCATATTTTCTTGTTTGAAAAAAAGTGTTGCAATGTTTAATTTGTTTTATCTTTATAAGCACGTTTACTTGTGCTGTATGCATTAGAGCTTTACTTACTCTTTTACTAACATGGGATGGTTAAAAATAGCAATAAGATATACATAGATGAGTCATTATGTAGGATATGTTACAACAAAAACCATAAGTTCAGCGCTATATTATTTCACCATTTCGCATTTTGAAAGACAGTACAGTCCAATTTCTAATATCGAGCAACAAACAGTAATTATGGTTTTTATTTGTAATGATTATACAAGGTGTCCACTCTCAACGGTGGCCAATGGCTAATTTCTAAACCGTTAGTCATAGACATATAGTTCCAATTGCAAAAAGGCTTTTAAAAAGGTAAATAATTGTCTTTCAAGCGGTTTAGCTCAAAAAAACTTTTTATTAAAAAATTACGAAAATTAACTTTTTATACGGTCCCCCGGTCTTATAAGTGATATTTAGAAAATTTTTACCACTACTCTAACAAGTTATACAAAAAAGTCCCATTCCTCTGCGATTAAAAACTGACTGAGTAATAGCTGTTTAAAGTTGAAGTATCTTTTTGCTGGAAATTAGGGGTCAGTCACAAATTTACAGGAAATAAAAATAAACGCAAGATATAAAATTTCACATTAAACATTGAGAGTAAAATAATATTTACAATATTATTTTTAAATTTATGTTGATGATTACATATTAAAGCAAATATTGTACTAAAATTATAAGTAAAAATATAACAGAAAGTTTGTTAATTTAAATTATGAAAAGCAACAGTCACAAATCGTTTCAAAATGACATATATTTAAAATTCTATTAGATTACTTAACCTAACAGAATTTGATGTTGTCCTAAAAAATTAAATGATACGCACCTGAAATTGAATTAGTATTACACTGTCATTGGATATAATTAAGTGTGCAAATTGAACCTCGATCGGATATTTGGAAGAGAGTTAAAATTTGAATAGAAATTTTGAGCTAGGGAAAAATAAGTACGAACGTTTTAACAAAATAAAGGCTTATCAAAATAACACACCTTTTAAAATAAAATCGCGATTTCCCAAAATTTGATTTTCTCGATAAAGAGAATTTCAAAACTCACTTTTTCAACTATTTTAACCAATCTAGAAGTTAATTAAAAAAAATTAACACTAACGTAAAACTTATACGGTGGTAGCATCTTCAGTTAAACTGCTTTTAAAATATTCCTTTATCTCATTTAAAACCTTTTTGTATTTGGAATTATATGTCTGTGGCAAATGGTTTAGGAATTAGCTATTGGACAGCGTTGAAAATAGACGCTCTTTATAATACTTTAAGTACATAGTAAACGCTCCCTTAAAGCTCAATCCAATTCATCCGTATTCAGCTACAGAAAAGTGGTTTAAGTCATGAAATTTAAAGCTTCATAACTCTGTCAATTTTAATGTTAGATGAATGGGACCTTTTTTCTCTTACTTGTTAGAGTAGTGGGGTAAATTTACTAAATATCACTTATAGGACCGGGGGACCATATAAAAGTTAATTTTTGTAATTTTTTAATAAAATTTTATTTTGAGCTAAATAGCTTGAAAAGTAATTCCTTACCTTTTTTAAAGCAATTTTGCATCTGGAACTATATGTCTATGACTAACGGTTTAGAAATTAGCCGTTGGCCACCGTTGAGAGTGGACACCCTGTGTAGGGCTGTCCAAAGAAGAGCTCTGGAAGTATGTGGTAGAAAGAAATTTTCCAAACACCACTAGCGTGGTATGTTTGCGTTTGTCTGGAGACGGTTCTGCATCTGTGGCTTGTTCTGTCTAGTTGAATATTATATTTTTACCACTTATAATGATATTTTTATTATTATTCCATGGAAAGTTATAGGATTTATATGTTTCATTTTTGTTTTGAGTTACTCAAGCAGAATAAACAAAACATCATTAGATTTTTTTTTCCAAAATTAATGTTTTTCTAAACACATTTTAGCATACCTTAGAACAAATACACTACATAAGTAATATTTATGGGGAAAAAGGTTTTAAATTTGAAAAAATAAATAACTTTCACACAAAAAACGTGAAGAAACTAGCATTTCAATAAGGCAAAAAAATAACATTCTTTGAACAAACACAGATAATAATCTCATGGCATTTTTTATAATAGCATTTCCAATCTGGGTAACCGGGCGATGCCCGGATATAGTTCGAAAAACTTAAAATCTCTTCATTTAAAAAAAAATATTTTAAATTATAGTAAGCATGGTTAATAAATCTATAAATCCCCCGCACTCGAAATACCACGTATATATTTTTAAACCCTTTCCGGCGCACTACTCTTTAAAGTTGGAATTTAAAGAAAAAAAATAGGCAATCTATTTAGGCCTAGATTAGTACACAGGTATTGTTTTTTAAAGATTGCACTAACCATTTTAATTATACAGCTGTTGCCGAAGTGGTAACCTCTCATAAGTAAAGCATTGATAAGCGCAGTGAGAAGAGCATTGCTGTGAAGCGCGTATTACAGTAAAACATTTTACCTATTATTTAAAAACAGTAGAGTTTGATCTCTGTGGTGCTGCCATCTAGAACTCATAAGAAAGATTTAAAGTAGCCATTAAAGTAGTTTTTAAAATATTCACAGAGTTTTTGTGTCTCTAAACAGGGGGAAATTTAGGTGTTGCCGACCCGGCAACACTGCGCGTTAAGGGGTTAAAGCAGAAATAAAACTCAAAAGTACCCTGAAATATTTTAAATTCTGAACAGAAGCTACTCGCTTTTAGCATAATGCAAAAAACACTCTTCAATAGATTTCTTGTAATTATTTCGTTTCGTCATCGCATTTATGGAAATTAATTTTTTTGAAGTATTCAATCAATTCTTTAAAAAATTTTGAATACTCTTAAATCATGTTTAAATAAAGAACTTTAATAAAATGAGTGAAAATACTAAAAAATCGGCGAGATATAAAATGTTTATTCTTAATCGCGTATCTGTTATTTTCCAACCAACCACTCAACCGATTTTTTCTATCTTCTACAAACAGTTAGTCAATGTTTAAACTCATAAATAAAAAATAAATAAAAGCAAGTCGATAGTGCAATAACTTTGGGAGAAGATATATTTTCATCTTTATTTCAAGCATTAAAAGACAGATACAAAAATGACAGAGTAGTAACAAAAATACACATTAATGCACTCTTAAACGCAGATAAATTCACACAGCCTTACGCCAAAGATCTTCGAAATCTAGTCGAAAATGTAAATAAAGGCATTCGCGCCTTGTAGGTTTTGAATTGTAACAGAAACAATCTTTCATTTGTTTTAATACTATACATCATTCTCCAAAAATTAGATATAGAGATACATGAAAAAATTATGAAATGACAATAAGTTCAAAAGAAGTCCCGAAGTTAGATGAATTACTTTTATTTTTAGAAAAACAATTTCAATTTTTGGAAAATATCCATAAAATCACGTCTGTAAAACCTTTCAGTAAGGATCAGAAACGTTCATTTAGTTCTAAGCCATTGACTTTGTTAACAGAAGATCCACACATTTGGTCAATATGTAATAGCGATCACATTTTAACGAAATCTTCCCAATTCTTAATTTTATCCGCAAAAAAGGTTTAATATTGTTAAAATGAAAAGATTATGCTTCAATTGTTTTCAGAAGTTCATAACATTAGCCAATGCAAAAGTTCAAGTTTGCAGAAAATGCAGCAAACGTCATCACACATTGATTCATCTGGAACGCGGTGACGAAAATAACGATACTAATCAGACTATACTGATTCATAATGGAAATAATATTAATAGTCACTTATCGCCAACCGCAAACTCATTTACTCCTCTTACTACACAAATAATCAGATGTATGTTACCACTTTGGGTGAAAATATACACTCATTTGATAACATGCATTCAACAATTAACAATGCTGTAATGAGTATGACGTCTGTTCTATCCGATATAGGGCGACTTTATGATCCTTTGGGATTACTCAGTCCTGGAATACCTAAGGCTAAGATTTTTATACAGAGACATTGGTTATAGATTGAACGATCCACTTCCAGATGACATTAAATATGAATATGTGACGCTTTATCAGAACATTTCAAATTATAAACAATTTAAAAATCAATCGTATTGTTTTAAACGTAGAACATTCGTAAATTGAACTGCATGGTTTCTCTGATGCATTTGAGCTCGCTTATGGAGCAGCCATT
The DNA here is from genome assembly GCA_964019185.1 of Maratus speculifer. Taxonomy (NCBI): domain Eukaryota; kingdom Metazoa; phylum Arthropoda; class Arachnida; order Araneae; family Salticidae; genus Maratus; species Maratus speculifer. The sequence goes on along the minus strand of OZ025297.1, from coordinate 172,463,193 downwards.
TATCCACGCTGCTTCATAAAATTTAATACGTCTTCAAATTTATTGTGCAGCAAGTCTAGGATTCCTCCATTGAAACTTTTGACAATTCCAAGATTGGAATTGTCCGCAGCTGCCTTATTTTCTCAACTCGTATCTAAGATAGTGAATTTACTAAAGTTGAACATCAGTAAAATAATATTGTGGTGTGATTATACCATCGGTTTAGCTTGGATTCAGACTCCTCCCCATCTACTTAAATCTTTTGTGGCTAACCGTGTTTACAAAATTCAAGAGTTTACTCAGACTTTTCAATGGAAATATATACGCTCAGATGACAAACCAGTAGACCTTCTGTCTCGAGGACTAACCCTCGACAAATTAATTGATTGTGAACTTTGGTAAAACTGTCCTTTCTTCTTGACAGAAAGAGACATCATATCCAATCAGAACATTGATTTAGAACAAGTGAAAAGCAATATTGACTTTTTATCAGAATTAAAACTTAAAACCAGTACTGCACTAATCTGTTTAGATTCTACAGAATTTGTAAATAAAATTTTAAATATTAGCAATAATTATACTAAAATATTACGTGTTTTAAGTTATATTTTCAGATTCTTAAATAATACAAGAAAATCGGCTTTAAAAAGAAAAGGACACGTAAGTATAGAAGAATTATCCAGATCAGAAATATTTTTCGTAAGGGGGGTTCAAAAGAGTGAATTTAAGGCAGACTATACTGCATTGTTAGAAGGTAAGCAAATTTCTAAGAAAAGTAAATTGCGATTGTTAAACCCCTATTTGGATGCAAATAATGTGCTAATAGTAGTAGAGCGTTTAGATCATGCCGACCTAAATTTTGCCCAAAAAAATTAATATATTCTGCCAGCTAAAAGTAAATTGTGTTGTCTAGTTGCAATTTAATATCCTAAAAATATCCTTATATAAATGTACAAGCATTGTTATGCTACTTGAGGCAAAAATTCTGGCCGTTACAGGAAAGAAGTTTAACTAAAAAAATAACGCATGAGTGTGTAACTTTTAGTAAAAGCAAACCTATAACTAAACAACAAATCACGGGTTCCCTGATCACAGAGAGAAAATGTCCTAGCGCAACATTTAGTTATGTGGGAACAGATTTTGGGGGCCCCTTTTTTATAAAATATAAGGAACAGCGAAAGGGAATTCCTAATAAGGTGTGTTTTAGAAGTCTGCACGGGCCGGAATTTCCAGGCCCGTACAAAAATCAGCGAAAACAGGCCCGGCCCGTCCCGTTTTGGCCCGTTACAATTTCTACGATTTCTAAAAAATTCAGATTTTTGCCATATAACTAAGATTCCTTTAAAGAATACTGCATACATATCTGTGGAATGATTTTACAGTATATTTTACAGCAAATACAGATTAACAACATTAATGATTACTTAGATTCTTAGATTTCAACATTCGAGTAAAGATTCATTAAAAAATTTATATGGCTTAGAAAAAAAGGAAAAAGAAAGAAAGCTAATAACATCGTTAATTTTGAAGCTGTTTAATAAAAGAAGATTTATAAATATATTTCTATATCATTTTATTATAGATTTCAAATCCAAATTCATTCTTAAATTCAAAGAAGCTCCTTTCTGAAACATTTCTAAATTCATTTTTTTTGCTCAGAAACACATGAGATTAGGAGATATCTTTGTTCAGAAACTATATAATCGAATGGCGTTATTCATTTTTTGATACAAGCAATTTAAAAATACTGCAAACAAATAAAATACTGTGATAATTAGCGTTTTGAATAGAATTTCCGGAAGCAATAGCAAGGGAAGGGAGAAAAACCTGCAATCATTTGAGAAACTAAGGTTATAAAAGTATTTTATTTACCAAAAATGCAAAACGCTATTCGATTCCAAATCCCTTCAATAGTTAGGCTTATCACTTTTATACTTTTACAATTTAAAATTAATCAGAAAATGTGTCAAACTTTCGCATTATAGAGAAATTAATTTAAAAATCATCAAGAAGTATATATCCGAAGACTAAACCAACATAAGTTCTTTATCGCTGTTAATAATTTTACAAATCATGTTTTCTGCCAATAATTAAGTCTAGTACCGGTCCGGTCAGTCTATATGTAGAAAAATAATGCAAGCGTGATCTCGGACCGGCATGAGTCTGCTAAAAAAATATTAAAACGGGTTAAACATAATGTAATTCTCCGATACCGATACACTGTGCATTTTTATATTGATGCTGTCAAACTAGTACGGCCACATTTATACTTATTCTCGTTAAAACCATTTTCGTTGAAAATAGCTCATATTTTATCGTTTCTGCCCAAATCTTCAGAACGGGCCGAAAGGCCCTAAAGTTTTTTTTTATCGGCCCGCCCCCTCCCGTTTTGCCGTTCAATTTTACTGCCGCCCGGCTCTTTTATGTTGTTTGTCGGCCCGGCCCGTTAGGAAATTCGAAACGATTCCGCCGGGCCGGATACGGGCCACGGGCTAAGCCCGGGCCCGTAAAGACCTCTAGTGTGTTTGGCAATCTTTGTTTGATTTGTAACTAAAGCAGTGCATCTCGTTAAAGTAGTGCATAAAATTTAACAAAATTAAATAAAGGTAAATATATATATATATATTTTTAATAAACAGTAGCCCGGTTATCATATCAGACAAAATAACAAAATTTTCGTGCCAATTAGGTACCCTAATGCGTATTTGACATGACATTCCTATTTAAAATGCTATTTAAGGTATGGACATAATGTGAAGTTTTGTTTTACTCTATATATTTTCCTTATGTAAATTAGGACATTATAAGATCATAATTAAAAAATCTTACGTTTAGCTCCTGAAGAGAAATTTTGGTTTTCCCAGATACTTTTTTCCCGATATACTTCTTTTTTTCCCATTTTTTTCTACTACTAAAATTTAAAATGTTAGAACACTCGAGAAAATCATCCCATGGTCATATAAAATGCATGTTATTTGAAAAAATAACCATGGATTCGACAAAAAAAAAAAAAAAAAAAAAAAAAAAAAAAAAAAAAAAAACACTGCGTTCGCAACTTTATTATATAAAGAACTGAAACTAAAAGCTTCGCAATAAAAACAAATAACCATGTTTTTCACGTGATTTGTTTAATTTGAATGAATTATGATGCATACCTGACAATTTTTATATTAAATTTGATGGCAATGAATTAAAAAAAACTACAATCGCAACAGCAAAAGACAATATTCAACTGGAGGTTTAAGACATAAATTCGATTTTCTCAGAAACCGCCAAACATACAAAGATGAAAAAAAACTGTTCTAAGTTTTATCAAGACGATAAAAATAAACCAAAAACGAAGTTAATCCATTCATAATAACGTTAGCTATTGCTTGTTGAACTTTTCGTCTTAAAATTTTCCTTAAAAATTAAATAAAAAACTACAATAAACTGCGATATTTTTTTTAATGCAATCATTTTATTCGTCTCGTCGAGTTCTATCTTTTGAAAACAAAATCACTGTCGTACGTCAACTGGTTCGCCAGAAATTTCAAAAAGACGTTCGCATTTTCTATTTCTTAAACATATTATACCAAACGCTACCGCGTTTGCTATGATACAATCTCCATTTTTTTTTTTTTTCCTACTAAAGAATTATTTCAATCGTTAAAATATTTTCAAGTATTGATTTTTTTTCATTTTTTATCTGTTTTAACAAAACATTCCTTTAGGAAGTAAGCACTAATATTGAAATATATTTTTAAAACATTGATGATAGGTACATTGCCATTTTCAAAGATCTCTCGAAACATGCAAAAGAAAAAAAATATAAAATGTCTAGAATGCATACGTTTAATCAAGACTTTAGTCCGTATTTATATAAATTAAATGTGTCATTTAAAGGTTTAAAACACAAATTGATATTATTATAATTATTGTATAAACCGACATTTTCGTTTCCATGCAATTATACTTTAGGATATTAAATTTCCGTATAAGCGATATTAGTTTGTCACAAGAATTTCACTACCATTATTTTTAAAGATCTCTCTAAATATGTAGAAGAGAAGAAAAATAAAATGTTCAGAATGCATGCATTTTATCAAAACTGTAGTTTTTATTTATGTAAAATAACTGTATCAGAAAACATGTAAATGCAATTCTTGTAACACAAATTGATATTATAATTGTTTTATAAACCTAAATATACTTTTCTATATAATTAAAGTTTAGGAAATTTCATTTACATATAAACGTTATTAATTCGCCACAAATGTTTGTTATATGAGGCAAATACTTACTAGTGAGGTAAATAAAAGAGTTCCAAAATTATAATTCATACGTAGTATAATTTTTCTTCATTTAATAAAGGTTTTATTTAAAAAAATCTTTTCTGTCTAACAAAAAAAAAAAAAAAAAAAAAAAAAAAAATAAACACCATTCAATGCTCAAATTTTTCATTCCGTAGAAGACTTTTTTCACAAAGAAAATGTTAAACTTTGCAAATTGAATCTCAAACATTTTCTTATGCATATAAATATGATTTATGTGTTTGTTTTGCGATACCTGAACACAAGAAATGCCTTGGTTGAAAAATTTTAAAAGAAAGTAAGAAGACAAATGGATGACAGAATATGTCTGGAAACAATAATAACAAAGATATTGAAAGTGTTATTCTGTTCTTTTTTAAAAGATATTTTGTTGTAGAATATCTGAAATAAAAACAGCTTCATAAAAATCCGCGCACAATTTTCTTGACTGGAAATATATGAAAAAAATGAGACAATTAACACAAATGGCCAACATTAATAAACACGTTACTCTTTGAAACTACTAATGAATTTCATTTAAATCTTTTCACTGGACATGACCTAGTTTACTTATGGTAATACTTGATTGACATAGTACAAGAATTAGGTCCATAATTTTATACGGTCGCTTTTGCCAAGTGACTGTTTAATTGCGGGGCCAAAGCTACATAAAAGTTGAAAGGAATCTTTAATTTTTTATGTAGCTTCGGTTTGGTGAGTTTATGGTCTTCCATTTTTACTGTAATTGTCTTTCCGAAGAAAGTCTCTTCTAATAACGTTATAGAATATTAAATAGAATTCGTTTGATTGTGATGAACTTCACAGTAAAAAAAAAAAAAAATCTGTAAAGGTACTACACTTTATCTAGGAAACTGGGATTCCAAGAACTTTTCCTGTAACGGTAACAACAAAAACTCAAGTTTTAGAATTGGTTAAATGGATTTTTCCTGTTATCTTTACATGAAAAGTTCTTGGAATCCCAGTTTCCTAGAAAATGTTTAGAACCTTTACAGATTTTTTTACAGTGTTGTTGATACGATGAATTTTGCATTCGTAAAACTTGCTCAGACGCGTACGCATACACTTCTATTTCGATGCTATTCTTGTAAAACATAGACTATCTAATCAACTTTCGGCCTTGACGTAAGATACGATAACACAAAACTTCACACGCAGGTTTCTCTTGACTTCTTCTTCTTCTTCTTTTTTTTTTTTTTTTTTTTTTTTTTTTTTTGTGTGTGTGTGTGTGTAATTGCAAAACTTTTTTTTTTGCTTTCTGTGAAACAGTCTTTAAGTATATGATATTGCTTATAATATAGATTTGAATATTTGTAATTGAAATGTAAAAAAAAATGGAAACAGAAAATTATGTAATTTGTTTTAGATTAGCAAAACACACAGTTTTGCTCGCTTAACAGTTTAAATGTGTCCGATTGATATTTGTATGCCTAAATTTTATTAGACGATATACTTTTAAGAATAATTAGAAAAATACGATTTAAGCCATATTTTTATGAAACTCGTAACTTCATACACATAACTTCATTAGTGCTATTTAAAGTGAAAAAAAGGATATTTCGTCTGCTCATTTAAAAACATTTACAAAAAATACAGACAATTTAATTTAATAGTTAAAAATACATTAAAATTATATTAAAATAAAGCGTTAAACGTTTCGAAATTATTTAAAATTTCTCATCAGTAATATACATTTTAACCTATTTAACCTCAACACAATTTAACCTTTAATTGAAGCCATGTGCCAGAAGTATTTACACACGGTGATACACTGTAAAAAAAAAATCTGCAAGGTTACTAAGAATTTTCTTGGAAACTGGGACGCCTAGAACTTTTTAAGTAAACGCAGCCAAAGAAAATCTCGTAAAATTACTAAAGTTTCTTTAGTAACTGCTACTAAATATTGTTTAGTAAACGTACTAACGATTTGTTAGTGATGCTTCCAAAGAAATTTCCGTAAACTTTCTAAATATTGTTTCGTAAACTTACTAACGGTAGTTTAGGGAGTTTAGTAAATAATGTCTAGTAAATTTACCAACGATTAAGTTGTAAACGTAGTAAAGATTTTTTAGAGAATTTTCCAAAAAACTCTTTGTAAACTTACTACGGATTGTTTACTAGATTTACTTAGAATTTTTAAGGGAGTTTCTCAAATTAGTTTTAGTAAAGGTACTAAATATTGTTTAGTATACTTACTAGTGATTTTTTAGACAGTTTACTAAATACTTTTTGGTAAATTTACTAAGGATTATTTAGTAAACGTGCTAACTAATTTTAAGGGTGTTTCCTAAAAAATATTTTGTAGGTTTTCTAATAATTTTTAGTACACTTACAAAGGATTTTTTGTACAGTTGCTAAGAATTTTTTGTGGATTTGTGAAGGACATTAAAGTACATTTACTATTTTTGTTAAGTAATGCACACTAAGTGTTTTATGTAATTTATCAAATATCCTTAACCCGCGAGAACACGCGCATGAGATTTTCTTTCTCCATCGTACCCTCTCTAAGACTATTTTTAAGACTATTTTTCATTTTAATAGAATTTCAAAATGTGATTTCGATTACTTTACCTCTTTTTTGAATAAAAGTACTAAGCCAAACAAAAAATTTGATATTAAGTGACTGTAAAGTAAAAGAAAAGAATTGATCAACGTGAGAGAAATTCTCATAGCGAGTTCTCCCGGGTTAATAAAATTTGCATTTTTTGATAAAATAGATAAAATACTTAGTATGCATTCCAAAAAATAATAATAAATGCATTATAAAATCCTTTACAAATCCACAAAAAATAGTTAGCAAATATACTAAGAAAATCCCTTGAAGCTGTACTAAAAATCATTAGAAATGTAACTTGATTAAGGGACAGAGAAAAAAATTTACAAAAAATTATTATATATTGTATCTAAAACATTTTTTGTATTATTACCAGACAGTTCTTTACAACAGTACAAGAGTTAATGCGTAGATTTGCTAATGATTTCTTAGCATTGTATATAAAATATTTACACTTACAAAAAGTATTTGTAACTATAAATTTTTTGCAGTAGTATTACTAATAGTTTTTCAGCAGTATTTCGAAAAGATTTTAAGTAACTGTTTTTTGCATGCTAATACTTATATTAATTGGAGTTGTTAAAGTATTCCTTTTTCAATATGAAGTTGAATTTTCGTAGTTTTAAATACCCACACTGGAGTTTTCCTGATGTATCAAAATATTTCTTTACAAAATAAGCAAAATGGTCTGACATGTGTTTCAGTAATATCACAGCAATTGCCGTAAGTATTTGTATGTTAGACATGAGAAAACTCGCATCTGTAAAAAAATGTCTTTACCTGAATGCCATATTTAAGAAAATATCTTTTTTAATGTATTATTCTATTTTTTGCTGAATATTCCGTATAGTTGTCATTAATCACTTGAAACCTTCTTCATTTTATTTATTTATTTTATTATCTCTTTCCTCAATTTTCTCTTCACAAATTTCTTGCACTGTCTACACTTAATATATTAGACATTTTCTAATAATTTATTTGCTCGATAGTTATGTTTCAAATTGAAATAATGAAAAGGAAATTTTAATTATTCATATTACCACAATTTTAAAACTCTAAACTGGCTTAAAGATCCGGAAGAATGGATCTAAATGCATGAATTTAGTAGGATTCAACTATGGTTAATTCTGCTCTGGAATAAGAATTTCTAACTCTAAAAACTGCATATAACAGAGATGATGTACACGCATTAACACCTGTACTCAAAAATCTATATTAGGCATATCAACAGTCATTATGGGCAGGTTTCACATTTTTTTAGTGCTTATCAGTATGTTTAAGGACTAGAGTTGGCTAAGAAGACTTTCTAAAAGCAAACAATGTATGGAAATTAGAATTGAAACAAATAGAAATGTATAAAATGCTTTGGAAAATATTATGAATAGTCATTTTTATTATAAAGGCAATATGCATACATGTACACCCAATAATTGCAGTGTGATTAAATGAGATAATACAATGAAGTATAAATAAAGTTTATTTCTAAATAACGATTTATTACATTCTATACAATAAAAAGGATTTACATATACATTTTTAATACGACTCATATTTTACAAATATTACACAACTAGAGTTTATACAAATACCTATTAAAACCATACTTATTGATACTATTTTGGAAACATATTTTCTTCAAATATCAATAATCAAGCTTATATACCTGGTAAAATACTGTTAAAAAATTATTGATAAACTGATATTATTTTAAAATATTTGAAAATTTCAGGGCGCTGTAGAACATATTAGAAGGTCCGAGTGAGGTATGGGGAGGAATTTTTCTCATAGACAATCGTTCTTTTTCCTCATCTGACTTTATCAACTTTTCACCGTCAGAGAAGATCGCACTGTTTTAAAATTGAACTTCACTTTCTCATGCATCTATAGAAGAAAGTTATATGTTAACATGGAAAGTAAAGAAATATTCAATAAAATTTATAATGAATGTGATATTATAAAAAAAATTTACATTGATCTTCGTATTGAATAAATTAATTTTACAAATACTTCAAAATTATAAAAAAGTACATACAAATAATATACTGACACACAAACATTACATACAATAAACCCAACTAGAATTAAAAATTAGCCAGAGCCAGGAATCAAACCCGATACCAAGCATTCCAGGTTGTTGCTCTATCCAATAAGCTACTTCAGCCAATGGCCGAGTCTGAGTTTCTCACTAATAAACGAAGTTTGGGAAAGTTATCTTCCATAATTTAGACAGCCTAGGATGACGGGACAACTTGCAGACTCAGGCATCAGCCGGAAATTGGATAGAGCAACAGCCTGAATGTTGTGGTTCGGCTTCGATTCCTGGCTCTAGTTCATTTTTCACTCCAGTTGGGTTTATTGCGTTTAATGTTTGTATGTCAGTATATTATTTGTATGTACCTTTATCCATTATTTTATACCCTCCAAAATTAATTGGCGGCAGTGGCTGTATATAAGAATACTTTTCATTAGATTTAATTTTCACAAAACAGAATTTAACATAAAATAATTGTTGTAATTTACAATAAACCCTAGAAATGTCAATATCACACTGTATCTGCCATTTTTCTACCACAGTATTGAAAATTAAATATGAATTTCCATTATAAAACATTTCCCATTCCTCTCTTACGTGAGGGAGGGATGGGACCTTCTAATTAAATTAATTAATTTATTTGTCTAAAATTTTATTTATAATCAACAAATTTATAATTTTAAAGTGTGTTCAAATGTTTCAAAATGTTATTCTGAAATTTTCTACTTTATATTTGCGAATATTTTTAACATAATTGGTTAAAAATATTTTTATAAAAACTGTCCAATCTTTCCTATTCCACCCCCCCCCTACACTTAATTTTATACATTATAGTTTTGAAATTTTAATATTCTTTGCTAACTTTTTAGCGAACAATTCAGTATTTGTTTGGTTCAGGTATAAGCGTATTTAAGGGTGAAAAACTTCTATTTCGAAAAGCAAATAAGTAACTCAAGATTTTGATGTGAGAAAAAACTTAATTATAAAGAACAAACATCTGTACGTAACGCTGACATCATCTTTCGAATGGTAACACTTTGAAATGAAATTCTGGACTTGCAATTGTTGCTACTGCTAATTTTTTTAACTTCTAAACATCGCACACATTCAATTTTTAGAACGTTCTATGGAAACAACCCATTTTAAAAATATATTTATATATAAACTATTTTAAATGACCGATATATTATGTTTTTAGAAATAATTTTCAAATACGATTCTTCGTAATTTATCTTATCCCATGCCGGCTTCAGTATATAAACATTTTGCACATAAAGCGACAAAATTTCTTCAATATTTATTTCTGACAAATTTTCCATAACGAAATTAATATTTTCTGTATGAATAATTTAATTAATAATATTAAAAACACACAAATTTAACATATTTGTAATCGAACAATTTAATTTTTTAGGCAGCAGAATAGAAAAAATCATTCAAATGGAATTTGTTTGAAAGGTTCATTTGAGTTCACTGATTGTACATAGTTTTAAAAACAAACTTGAAAAGATAAATAAAAAAAATATATATTCCATACTATATCTTGCTCTCAAAACTAATGTTTCATCATCATTTTCTTACGGCTAATATCCCCTAAAAAGAGATAAAACTTCCTTTAAAATTAATTAAAAAATATGAATAAAACGCAAATTTAACAGACATTGAGCTTCGCGTTTAAATCTATGAAATTATCAGACTATAAAAGATGTATCAAGTATAAAAATCTTGGGTTGAGGGAAGATTTCAAGTGGTTAACTGCTGTTATAATAAAGTAATAAATAAAGTAGTAAAAAGATGAATACATTAAAAAAATTTAAATTTTGCCAGTAAAAATAGGAGACAAAGATAATTATATTTTATTTATTATTAAAGGGGGGGAATCACAAAAGACTGATAATCTACCATATTAAAGATTTACAAATAGTGCACAAAAATGAAAAGCAAACAAGTTAAGAGTTCTTCATCGATTATTTATTTATTTTTACTATAAAGTAACAGATAAATCAGGAAAAGATTTTTAAAAAGCAATAGATTATTATGATTTTAAACTTTAGATATTAAAGGGGAAACACTTACTCATTCCAAATCTTTTCAGTTTATGTCTACAATGAATATATTAATTTTTCTTTCTCTTACTAGGACAGCGTTAAAAATATATATAGATTTACAATAAAAATAATTAAAATAAAAACACCCTTTTTTAATACCATAATAATACCTCAAAACAACTAACCATCAAAAACATTAAAACAAATGTTGCAGAGCTTTTTCCTTAATTGTTATTAGCGGTCACACAGACAGCTGAGTTTTTCAAGTTTCAGAGTTTAACTCGTAATTTTCAGCGTAACTGTAGATACTGGTCAAATTTTGTTTCGTTTGGAGTCCTATCACTATCGCTAGAGAATTTTAAATAGCTGAATTTTATTTATAATAGTCCTGTATATAAAGTTTAATACAAAAGCAGTATTATGAGAGTTACTTTAATATTTTATTCATCTTTAGATTAATTTGCCTGACACACTACTCACAATAATTTTGTCTCAGCAGTTAAGGGTTAAAGTTCTGAATAAAATGAGCTCCTACAATTAAAATTTTTGTTGAACATTAAATGTCACAGTTCTGTTTAAAAATTTTAGCTTGGTGGTTAGAAGTATAACTCAAAATTAATTAAGAGAAAACAAAGTTGTTTTAATTTCTTCAGTTTAAGTCTAGAATGAACGTACTGATTACCCGTACTCCTTCGAGGTCAACTTTATACAAAATAGGTACACATTTATTGTCGAAAAAACACCATTTTTTTTAAAATTATCTTAAGAATATCTCAAAAGAACTGATTCTATCAAAAACATTATCACGACAAAAGTCTTAGAATGTGAAATTAAAAATAAAACGAGTACCTATATTCATATTTTTGTCGAATTCTATTTAAAAATTTTGCCTTAATTGCTAACAAAATATTGATGCAAGGAGAGACAAAGTTATCAATCCACCCAACCTTCATTTGCTTTACATGTTTTAACATGTTAGCCTTTACGATGTTGTTGCAATTATGCCAGGGCTTTATTTTGTATATTTTGAGGATTATAGTTTAGTAATTATCGATAAAGAGGTGCATGAATGATAGCTGTTTTATGTGTCGCAACTGATATCACCAATCTTAAAGCATCGTTTTAATTTATGTTAAGACTACAATACTTTATTTCAATATTCCGAAGATTTCATACTTTTATAAATTTAACTTGCCAGAAATTGTCATACAACTATGTGAAGCGGTCTCCATCGAAAGATGACAAAAAGGCTCGATAAACTTATAGAATGAATTTTTGTACTAAACATCTTGTCCAGGTCTCTTATAATAAAACCCACCTATTCAAAAGTCTCTGATGATAATATAAAAGTTTCAAATAAAAGAAAACTTCGGTAGTGTTTGTAGTTAAACTATAAAAATTGGGGGGGGGGAGGTATCGGTGTGCGAGATAAGTAACGTCAGTTAAAGGTCTACTTAAAAGGGTCGTATGCTAATCGAAAATCCTTTTTTTTAAACCATCTTTGTCTTTTATGGAAAATATCGAAGGTTAGAATCGTGTTACTAATTGACTTTGAATTTCCTCTAACGAAAAAGCTTCTGCACACTCATTTGTTTGTCCCCCCCTCACACACACACACACCGAAAAAAAAATTCTCGTACTTTTTTTTCCAATTTTCTTAATTATAACAGATAAGCACTGTTATTCACTCTATATGCACATATTTCAAATATCGAATATAATAAACAATGTTTACCCTCACTTACGAATCATTTTTGAAATATTATAAAAATAAAGAAAAATGCAATTTTTAAGATATCGATAAGTTCGTAGATGCAAAAGCTCTTCTGGCAGTAGAAGGAAACTTACTACATTACAAATTTATCTTGAATAGATTTAAACACTTTCTAGATTTCTCATAATAAGTTGAAACATTGGACTTTTCTTTCATAGCCCACTATTAGGCTATAACCCGTAATCATGAGGTTAACACATAATTCTTAATATATCCACCCTAAATAATACATCAATATCTTTAAAAAAATACTTGCACATAAAAATCAGAAGCACTTTGAACTGACAACTTCGTCTGTTGGGGTTTAAAGCTCTTGCTTAGTAATTTAGGTAAAACTTTGAAGTAGAATTCTAAAAATTCAACAAAAATATTGACTATCAGTACTCATTTTATTCAGAATTTTAATCTCTATGACATTCGAATTAAAAATGCTTTTGATAATAGATTTTTAGATATTTTTGTGATAATTAATAAAAGCGTTTTTTCTAATATAAATCTGTACACATTTTTCTAACGTTAACCTAATAAGAAATAGGAAAACAGGGGATATAAGGGATATAAATAATTAATAATTAAGGGATATAAATAATTCTCAACTTTCCCCTAATTGATTCAGATTTTGACCTCCCTCCCCTCCACCACTGGGCTCTAAAGTGTTTCATAGACCTTAAAATTCTAAGTGTTTTTTATAAGGAGCGCTTAAAATATTATAGCATTGCTCGCAATATGAAGGGATGAGGGAGGAACGGGGATATGGAAATTTCGAGTTGTAAGAAAAATCTTACTTGGCAATTTATTATGAAAATAAAATAACACATAGAACAGATTTTGTTTGTTTTAAATTAAAAGGTTTTACAGAGTTTTTAAACTTTAAGTGCTGTTACTGTATGGGATGGAGAAAATTCAAAAACGAAATTTTGAGGGTGAAATTCAGATGAAATTTTTAATGAAATGAAAGTGATGTAATCAATTGCTAATGAAATTTAGGACTGATTATTCTCTATGATTTAACAAATAGAGTAAAAAAAAAATGCTTTAAACACTTTAATCTCTTGTATTTTGTAGAAGAATTCAAAAAGCGTAAGTGAAATTTCAGAAAAAGAGAAAGGTTTTATTTGTTACATTAAACATTAAAAATTTCTTACTTGTAATGAAAACCCACGTAAAGAATAGTTATCTGACAATGACATGTAATTAACAGAAAATAATAGAAAGATTTACATGCTAGATCATGCTACAATATAACAAAACATCAAATAGTCTTTTCTGAGTTTTTGATTTTTAGTTATTGCGATTTAAGAAGAACGGAAATATCCTCCTCGGTCCTGAGTCAAATATTACGAAGGATCACAAAAACCATTTTAAAATTTTTATAAAAATCTCTAAAGATGTATCAGTCAATATATCGATACTTATAATATGCACGCATTGATTTTAAGAAGTCTAAAAGTAATCTTAACAATTCTAGAAGCATTTTAATTAATTTAAAGAGTGTTCATTAGTGTCTCCTGGGGGCGAAGTGAGGACTGCAGAGGTTAAAACAAAATTTAACACATTAAGAATAAATATTTACTTACTTCCTAACTAGAAATCCTTCTCAATAACAGATTCAAGATGGAAGTCTTTTACGTCCTTGTGGCCGCGAAAACAATGACACGTCACTACTGATGCCCTTTCTGATTGGCTGACAGGCGAAACTAAGATATTTCATGTATTTGTACTATGCGCTGATAAATATAATACCCCGGTTACAGATACAATTTTAGTAAACTTGCAGATTTCTGTAGCGTTGCAAAAGCTAGTTTTGTAGGTTTACAGATTTTTTTTTAAAGTGTCGATAATTGAGTTAGATTAAGATGTTATATTCTGGAGGAAGATATCGAGATTTATTCAGTGGGTATTTGGCTATTCTGGTATACCATGCCTCCAGGAAAATGCCGAATTAAATTTCTTGATTTAAATGCAGTCTTGTGTTCTTTAGTCGTATCTCCAAGGTACGGTTTGTCTCTTCAATATACACTGGTGTCCAAAAGTTAAGCATAATTGGTAATTAAGTAATTATTTTTAAGTAATGAAAGAAATATGAATCGGAATGTGCTGAAACTCCAGGTGTGTAAACAAAATAGTACGCGTCGCATATTTTCGCGAAGAGTTTTCCCCGAAATCGAACAGGGGACCGTCAACAAATTGAAAAAGAACGAAGATCTTTTGGATAACCCTGTCAAAACTGATGTAGCAAAAGCGTTCAAACTGCACATTATGATTAATTGGCTTATTGTAATGTATTGTGTTAATTTTTACAAGGATAGCATGTATACTCGTAGAGAAATTAAGGTTTTTATAAAAACAGTTCTAAATTTTTCCGAGTTTTTTGCTTATAATTTGCAGAGTTCTTATTATAAAATAATGTTCTTTTCTGAAAATATGACAAACATCATTGTACACAATACCATGTCATCAGAATTTAAAAATAATAAAAAGTGTATGAAAAATGAGTATGTTTAGTAAATAATTTTTCATTGCGCATGCGTCAACGATATCAAAATGTCATTTGCATATTGTATTAGCTAAATCTATAGAGCAACTTATGTAAAAGTTTCAAAAACATAGCTTGAAAATTCTGAAAATGGGAGCCTCTAGAATCAACTCAAAATCCTTTATTCCCTAAATGAAGCAAAAAGATGAGGGGTTGTATCCATATTCCATTGTTTGGTGCCTACACAATATTGCACGTACAACTATATTTAGGTAAAACCCCTGATTTTTTTGCTTCCTTTAGGAATAACGGATTTTGAGTTGATTCTATAGGCTCCCATTTTACGAATTTTCAAGCTATGTTTATGAAACTTTTACAGAAGTTGCTCTATACATTTAGCTAACACAATATGCAAATGACATTTTGATATCGTTGACGCATGCGCAATGAAAAATTATTTACTAAACATACTCATTTTTCATACAATTTTTATTATTTTTAAATTCTGATAACATAGTATTGTGTACAATGATGTTTGTCATATTTTCAGAAAAGAACATTATTTTATAATAAGAACTCTGCAAATTATAAGCAAAAAACTTGGAAAAATTTAGGACTGTTTTTATAAAAACCTTAATTTCTCTACGAGTATATATGCTATCCTTGTAAAAATTAACACAGTACATTACAATAAGCCAATTAATCATAATGTGCAGTTTGAACGCTTTTGCTACATTAGTTTTGACAGGGTTATCCAAAAGATCCTCGTTCTTTTTCAATTTGTTGACGGTCCCCTGTTCGATTTCGGGGAAAACTCTTCGCGAAAATGTGTGACGCGTACTATTTTGTTTACACACCTGGAGTTTCAGCACATTCCGATTCATATTTCTTTCATTACTTAAAAATAATTACTTAATTACCAATTATGCTTAACTTTTGGACACCAGTGTATATTGCGTCGTATTGCTGTATGGGATTGTAATTACTTTTGTAATTGTTTTTTATTATTACTCTGCATTAGGCAGAAAAGAGACTAAATTCACTAAGAAGAACTAAAAATAATTCTAAATTGATGATAATTTAGAAAGTATTTTGAAGCTTCTATACCCATTTCAGTTTCCGTTTTAAGTTATGCTCTTGCGTACATAATGTGCATTTTCATCTTAAAATTGACCATCATGTAAAAGTCTTTCTCTAATGGCTTACCACTTTTCTTGTTGTAGTAGTACCGCATAAAAATATACACTGTTAAAAATTTTCAGCATTCTGTCCCAACATTCAACCGTCTTTTGATAAATCTGTTATATAACTGTAATTTAACTATATTCTGGCTATAAAATGAGCATTAATATGGTCAGTAGGGTGGAGCGAAAAAAAAATTTTTAAATCAAAAAAGGGTAGGTGGCAAAAGTTGCCTTTATACTAGTACATCAACTTTGTGAAATTTTACCGCTGAGAAAAAATGGCGCTTTTGCTCCAAAAATCGAAATTTTGTTTAAAATTTGTCATTTTTTGACATTTTTTTTTTAATTTAAAAATTCCTACAGAGCTGGTTATTATTTAAAAGTGTTACTTAAACCCTTATATTTATCTGCTTAACATATTTAAACTATAAAACAATATCTGTAGTCTGTATAATAGGAGCAAATCTGACAACTTTTGGTAAAAACCAGCGTTACCTCTCTAATGGAGCATACAACGAAATGTTGTTTTGAATGCACTTCTTACCTATCTGCTTTCAAAACTATTCTGAATATAACTCGTAGATGTGGCTGCATTTAATATCCCAACCGTATCAGCCACACAACAATCCAGTCCCAGTGTTTTATTTATGTATTGAATTGTTATTTTTTTCCCGAAGAAGGGCATAAGTTTTCTATCTATCAAAGTAGTTTACCTCTTCTTTGTTTTCACTGACATTAGATGCTATACTGGTGTGACCTACTGCACGTATATTTTTATACCTTGTATAACAGAAGAGGAAGCTGAGTAAGGTATTAGGTATGTTGTTAATTGAACCTGTTCAGCAGTCTATTATCTTCATTAAATTTTCATACAATTAATATATTATGATTGGGAGTTTTGTTACCACAACATTTTTTCAATCAATGACATTATATATATAATGATATGCCTAAAAATTGATTGTATGAATTCAGTTTCTAGTATGCCATCATTTACTGTACCTATTACATTGAATATATATTGAGAAGCTAGCAGATCAATATTATGACGATCGTCACAGAGGATTGCAAAAAAAATTTGCGTGTAAAGCAAAAATATTTCGACAGAAGTTTTAGTATTTGTTTTATGTCGTTTCCTGTGTTGTTTAGTAGTCGAGTTATTTCTATTAAGTTTTTAGACCTATTCTTTAGGTGTGTATTACATTTGGTATAAAATATCCCGCGGTATGAACTTTGAATATATATTTTGTGAGTGAATCTATAGATTCTGATTGCCAATCTGTGCTTATATAAAGCGAAAAATTTTATTCTCGTTATGAGCTGTTTTTTTGTCAGAGATGTTCTCCAAATTCCTGTTTCCCATTTTTTCTGAGAAATAGCTTTCCTTATGAAATAGCTTTGCAATCTCCGACAGAAATTTCTAGTCTGTTCTGAGTACCTTTTACTTAATTTGAGAAAATAATTTTTCAAAATTATTATTAATTTTATAAAAAAAAAAAAGTGAGTGCAATAGGAAGTGAATAGTACGTAGACAAAGATTTTCTTATTGATCCAGTGAATCCATGAAGATTATAACGTTTTACATAGACTTGTCTATTAATTGACGCAGAGGAAATTCACTGGAGTTGAAGTAGCATATGATCCATTTTTATACACAATTGTAAGCTTACCCAATGCAAAATGGTTCACAGCGACAAATAGAATTCTCCTCAATTTAAATGAGTACTTATACACTTATAGTCGATTAGAGTCTGTACATTCCCTCAAAAACTACAGTGCATTATAGGTTTATGCCCAGGACAATTCACTATCAAATATTATTCACTTATAAAATGGGGATCTAAAATTTAATGGGATATTACCTGGATATGAAAACACTTAGAAAACGGCATAAAACTAATGCAAAAAAAGTTATTTACAGCAATGGTTGCTCTGCACATGCAGGACAAATTCCCATTGCAATTCTCTCTGACAATCACCAGAAATCACATTAAACAGCTCGCTCAACATATAAAAAATGCAAAAGAAGAATAAATGATGGCATACTTATAGTTGAAACACCTGAAATCATCTTTGAAGCAGGTCATTACGTAAAAAAATATAATTGACTGAAAAAGTGTTCTGGTAACAGAACTTCCAGTCACTTGTATCAACTGAATGTAAGTTTGAAAAAGATAATAGATGGCCGAATAGATCCCTTTAATAATATTTCCGTACATAACTCTGCTTGTCATTTTTTTATATAAGTTGTAAAAACATACATTAAGCTAGTCACAACAGCATGCGGCTATACTAGGTGGATGCATCGAAAACATGACAAATGTTGATAAAGAAAATCAAAAAACAATATATAAATAAAACACTATACTAAGATGATCGAATAGTTAGGACGGGTTGGTATATGAAATATAGCCACCTCCACTTCGTATGTCCAAAGTAGTTTTGAAAAGAAGAGCTGTATTAAAAACAACAATTCATTGTATGTCTCAATATAGTGGTAATGCCGTTTTCTTACGAAAAGTTGTCTGTTTTGCTCCAGCTATACGGAATAAAGATATTGTTTTATAGTTTAAATATGTTAAGCAGATGATTATAAAGGTTTAAGTAATACATTTAAATAATAACCAGCTCTATAGGAAATTTTTAAAAAAAATGTCAAAAAATGACAAATTTTATCCAAAATTTCGATTTTTGGAGCAAAAGCGCAGACTCAAGCCATTTTATTTCAGAGGTAAAATTTCACACAGTTGATGTACTAGCATAAAGGCAACTTTTGGCACCTACTTGTTTTTGATTTTTAAAAAATAATTTTTTTCGCTCCACCCTAATGGTCAGAGTAGCGTAAAATGACGGTTGTGTAACCATTTTCGATAAAAAAGGTTGAATGTCTGGATAGAATGCTGCATATTTTTCACAGTGTAGCGTATGTTGGAACAAAGAGTGTCACCATTATTTTCTAACATTCATTTTGAAATAGGTTTGTTTTTTCTGAGTTACCATAGAAAACGCAATTTAAGACTTTCTTAAAGGACTTTTTTTGGACGTTTTCTACTCCTGCCAACACCATATAATCATGGCACCAGCATAAAATATAGCTTGTGTAGCATCCGAGAATCTCACAATTGACTCACAAACATTTTTTTTGTTAATTGGATTCTTATTTCCTATGATTGCATGGAAATAACAATTTAGGATTTTTTTAGAATGCTTTTTACTCCTCCCTTCATTTTACTCCTTTTAAAATTTGAATGTATTTTCGACTGTTCTTAGAGTGCATTTTTTTACAAGTACTAACGTACCACATTTAAAGTTTTTGGCCTCTTCAGTATTACAGAAACCGCAATTTGCAATAGTTTTTTATCCTGCACTTTCCGGAAGTAGTAGCACCGACATAAAATATAGCTGACGTTTTAGCAGACTCTATCATCACTAATTTGCAAATTTTGTTTCTGAAATCGGTTTGGTATTTAGTAAGATTAAAATTAAATCGTAATTTAGAACTTTTTAGAATGCTTTTGCTCACCTCAATTTCACTTTCTTTAAATTAGGATGTTTTTTTCGATTGTTCCTAGAAACCATTTACATCTTTTAAGTAAACTGCATGCCAAATTTCAAAATGTTAGAGCCCTCGAAGAGAGCTCGGTATCAGAAAAAAGCAAAATTTAAAATGTTTTTTGCTCCTACAATAAATATAGTAGTGATAACAACATAAAATATAGCCTCAGATAATTGTACTATATAAAAGGAGCAGAGACAGTAACCATCAATTTATAACCATTTACTTTGAAATCTTAGATTACAAATAAACCGCAATTTAGAACATTTTAAAATGCTTTTCACGCATTTCTACCCATTTTAAATTTCGAATATTTAAAAAACTATTTATCGAGAGCATTTATATCTTATAAGCAAATATTAGGGCAAATTTCAAGTTGCTAGACCCTACAATATCAAATTGTAATTTAGAAGGTTTTTTGTTTTTGCAACCACCAAGTGATTGTGACACTGACATGAAGTAGAGCCTATGTTAGAGTAAGGGTTGTCATCTTAAATTACGTAACATTCCTTTTGAAATTAGTTTGATACTTCCTGAGATTGCGTAGAAAATGTCATTTAGACCTTTTTTAGAACACTTTTTGCGTATATTCATTGTTTTTAAACTAAGATTTTTTTTTCTCAGAAATGCTTTAGAGGTCACTTATATCTAATCCCTTATTAAGTTGAGAATATCTTAGTTAAGACATGTTGTCCAAACAGGTTATTTTCAATAAACAACTGCCATGTCAAATTTCATGTACCTTGATCTTTCATAAACACAAAAATCGCCTTTTAGATCATCCTTTGCATTTGCACAATCAGTGGGGTAGTGGCAAAAAGTATAGCACGAACTTCAAAGAAGCAGCGACGGCTGTCACCATCCATTTCCTACTATTATTTTTCAAATCAGTTGTATACTTCCTGAGCTTGCGTAGAAATTACAAATTATGACTTTTTCTGAATGCTTTTCTCGCATTTTCAGGCCGTTAAAATTTCGATTTTTTTACTAATTGTTCTTAACGATTATTTTTACCTTATAAGTAACTACCATTCTTAATTTTATATTGTTATTCAATGCAGTGTTATAAAAATCGTAATTCAGATCGGTTTTTTGCCCCGTAACTCTCAAATGTATGAACATTGTCATAAAATACAGAATATGTAAGCAAGTGCTGTCACATCAATTTCCAAACATTACTTTTGATAGCGGTTAGGCATTTTCTGAGATTCCACATAAATCCCCATTTAGGACGCTTTTTGGAATGTTGTTTGCGCAATTTCACCGCTTTTAAATTTCCAGCTTTAAAAAAAATGTTCTAAGAAATCATTTATATCTTCTAAGTAACTACCATGTCAAATTTCATGTTTCTAAGTCTTTCAATATCATAAAAATCGCTTTTTTAGAAACGTTTTGTTCCCGCATGCTCTTTGGGCTTGGGACAACAACATAAAAATTGGTCAATACTAGAGCAAGGTCTATAGCCATAATTTTGACACCATTATTTATTTAATTAGTTCGATACTTCGTAAGATGGCATAAAAATTGCAATTTAGAACAATCTTTAGGAAGATCTTCGCGCATTTCCACACTTTTTAAATTTTGATTTTTTTAAGAAACATTCTTATAAATCATTTATATTTTATAATTAACTAAATTGCAAAAATTTTCTTTCATTAACGCAATAATCTCATTCTTGGACCGTTTTGCTCTCCTGTACCCCCTAGGATTTGCAGTTCGACATAAAATGTTGACTTCATTCAAATAGGGAGCACCATTATTTATTTCACCACTGTACATGAAAAAGCACTCTATCTACTCCTCAACTTTGGTATCAATAATCATTAAAAAAATTATAAAAATTACTATTATAATTCTTGCAACAATGGTAACAACAATAAATACACAACAACAACGGATAAGAAGTCAATTATGTCAATGAAACCATCATTTTGATGTCATTGATTTAAAAAAAGGGTTTGAATGTTCCAGAGAACATTCAAATAAAACAACAAAATATACGTCTTGATAATACTATAACAGATCTAAAATTCAACATTTATTTTATTTTATTTTATTTATTTTTCTTCTGCAAATATAAAGGTTTTTATGGAACTAAAATTACTTGTATTCGTTGTATAATAGTAATCCATGCTTTAATTCATGCTAAAACCAAACATTGCAATTCAATTGGAATTACATGCCAAGGAGCAATATTTAAGGAGATACTCTATTGTATAGATAATTATGACTCACCCTGTATGTACGACAGAACTTTTTAGGCAGAGTGTTTTGCGTATTGCATTAAATTTCATTTTGCATTTAATTATATGGACTACTTGTTCCTCTTCATCCTAGTTTAGACTTAAAATCTTCCTAAAGGTTACCATAAAGTATAATTAAATAGATTTTTCAAAAAAGTTTCTCCAAATGCTATCACATAACTTCAAAATTACAGTTTGTGGACAATCCCTAATCATTTGGCCTGTTTTAACGAGTAACTAAAAATCAGCTTACTGATTCGTTGATGTCTTTCTGATTTTTTTTAATAGCAGCCTATGCCCGCTACGCTCGAAGGTTTCTTTAAAAGAATGTTAAATGAAACGAAATGCATCCAGTAAAAGTTTGAAAAAAAAGGAGAAAATATTAATACCTAAACAAAAAGCCATAGTTTCTGTCGTATTCGTACAATCTCGCATTATCCGATTCAATATCGAAGTTGACTACATAACAGAAAAAGTAGCTCTAAAATTACCATGTATAACTAATTTTTGGTAGATTTGTAATGTTGAATTTTTCGCTTCTACCTAAAACTGTTGTACAGGTATCGTGAATTGTTTTAAAAGTACGACCATCTGATTAAACCATCTTAGATGGAAATTTCTAAAATAGGTAAAATATATGTTTAAGTTTGTTTTAGTAGATTAATTAATGATTCGCATTTCCAGTTAATCCTTCTGAAACGGAGGATGGAATTTCTAAAGTCGATGAAATAAATGTTTATTTTTTAAAGGTTTCTTAATTTAAAATTATGCTCCTACTTAATGCTGTTGCTCGGATATGGGTAATGGACTTTACAATCGAGATATTTCTGCAACTATTTATAAAAATTATTGCTTTTACAGTCTTATGAAGTCGATTTTAATATATAATAAAACAGATTGTATTAAAAGATATCAAACTAAAAGGGAGCTTAAAGACAGGCACAATAGTGGAAAAGTCGTCTGACGGCGGGCATCCACTGATTGCAAAAAGTAGAAAAGGCGCGAATATTTATAAAAAGATAAGGCAGTTTAAGCATTAAAAATATTAATTTTTTAGCTAATAGCAGCAAAATTCGAAAAGAAATAAGAATGAAAACCACTACACAATGAAAAAAACAGGAACTAAACGTATGGTAAATGGTCTTAATATTTTTTATTGATTTTTACTAAGTCATTTAGGATTAGTTCTGTAATTTTTATATTATTAGAAGAGTTTTTACTGGAATATTGGCAAGGATAGTGCATGATATGAATAAATGGTCACCGATCTTACCAACTATACATCATATTAAGGAGGACGGCTAAGTTTAGAAACATCCTCCCTGCCGGAGCAAAGTGAGGGAGGGGCTCGGGAGATGTATAACATAAAACAATTTTCACAGAGCTTTGCAATGATATGTCACATATTGTGTGTCGGCAAAAGTTGAAAAAGTGTAACCCAGCGTTTCAACTATCGTGCCCCCCCCCCC
The DNA here is from genome assembly GCA_964019185.1 of Maratus speculifer. Lineage (NCBI taxonomy): Eukaryota > Metazoa > Arthropoda > Arachnida > Araneae > Salticidae > Maratus > Maratus speculifer. The sequence continues at coordinate 172,439,568 of OZ025297.1, read as the reverse complement.
TTCTCTCACTCTCTTTAGGATTTTCATATGTTGCAAATAATATTTATCAGAGGGGTCGTAAAAAAAAATCTGATTTTAAACGATAATTACACATCGAATTTTAAAATTTTTGCCTGGGGGGGGGCAAAATTGGGGGTGGGGAGGAAAGAAAGGTCCATAATCTGAAAGCGAAGATGATTACCATAAAACGAGTCCAAAAAAGTTTAATTATAATAAATCCCTACTTTCCCCTCTCCCTTTCAGCGGTGGACATTTTAAAATCGTTGAAACACATGTTTTTTATTTATGTATTTGTAGATTTATATTCTGAAATTTCACGTTCTTACCTAAAACGATGCTGAGATGTGTCGAATGCTCTAAAATTATCGCTTTCGTTTTAATCCCCTTAGAAGAGAATTTGGAAAATTGCTGAAACACATGTTTAATTATTATAATTATTATTATTATTATTATTATTATTATTATTATTTTGTATTCTGGAATTACTGGCTCCTAGCTGTAACGTGTGCTGAGATATAGCAAAATGTTCTATAATTTTTTATTCTCCAAATTTAACCTTATTAAGGGAGGAATTTTCAAATATCCTTTCTTAGTGCACACTCTCGTCATAAGAAGTGTATTTTCTTTATTTTCATGCTTCTAGTTTCAGTAGTTTGGGCTGTAAGTTTATTAAGAGTTAATCAAGACAAACTATTTTATACTATTATTTTCAACCCAATCTAACTGATTGGTAAAGTAATCATACGAATTGAATAATTTTCCAACTGAGCGAAAAATTGCCCAGGCTGGGAGTCGAACCCAGATACTTGGCTTACAAGGCCAATGATTTACACGTTAAGCTACCGGGGCGACAGCCGGCTGGAATTTTTCGCTCAGATAACCTTATTGGTCATAGCATCTGGTCTGTCATTTAGACAGTTCAACAGAATAGACCGCAGGTAATGGACCTCCATATGACGATGGGTACGTAGATATACTATTATTTTCAACACAATCTAACTGATTGGTAAATAATCATACGAATTGAATAATTTTCCAACTGAGCGAAAAATTGCCTGCAAAAAATGTCGGCAAAAGTGGAAAAAGGTTGTGGTAATTCAATAAGTGGCAGGTAAATGGCAAATGTCGTTGATGGAAATGACAGATTGGAAAATTGTAATACTAAAGTGTTTTTATTTAATTTATATATTCATTTACTTGTAATTGTCTTATGCGCCTGATTTTAGAAATTAATTTAATATTTAAATTAATGAATTTGCAAATTAGTTAAAGCAAACGAATTGTTTTTCTTATAAATTTTAGAATCATTAAGTAGTATACTTAAAAAAATAAAAATAATATTTTCTTTTCAGAAATATTGTTAAATTAATACATTTTTTATTAGAAGCTGTAACATAATTACATGCTTTGCGTTAATGTCTAAAGTGTATAGTTTTAATGTAGAAAAAATTATTTTAAATAATAATAAATTGTTAATATTTAACTTTTAAATAGAATAAGAGATTATTTTATGCCATTTGATGATTTAAAGTAGTTAATATGTTTTACGAATATGTTGCAATGTTATTTTGCTGATTATATATATTTATTAATTACAAAATAAAATAAAAGTAACACATATATATATTATCTTTTTATACACAATTTTTAAAATAGGAGATATTTCATACTTCTTTTTATAAATTAAATGCTTAAGTATTGGATATAATAAATGAATTTTAGAGGTTTTTCTGTTAATACAATTTTCTTTTTAAGTAAAATAATATAAAAAAAGATATATATATTTGTAACGTAGAAAAACAATTTTTAATAAAAAAAAAGTTGGTAATTAATCGCTTTTAATTAGAATGATAATTCACTTTAAGTCATTTCATAATTTAATGCAGAATAATTTTTATTATTCTTATTATGTAGCAATCTTAATTCCGAATAATTGTTGCAATAATAGTTTTTAAATCTTAAAATAGTAATATTCTTTATTTTTGGTTTGTGAGATAATATTTTAGAAAAAATAACCTGATTTTTTATGTTAAAAAAATGGGTAGATTTCTTTTATATGTTTTACCTTGTAAAATAATTTCAAACACTTTTTAGCAATTGATATTAAAATAAAATAAGAAACTGCGTTATTGCTTTTAAAATGAATAGATAAATATAAAATAAATTCAATTACCTTACAAAGTATTTTTATGTTTTTATACGATTGAGTTCCTAGTGAATAATAATTTAAAGGGGAGAATTTAAAAATTCTTTTGTGATTAAAATAACGCTAAGTCATTTTAAAAATTAATTCAAAAACAATATTTTCAAATAAATTAAAGGTTATTTTTGGTATATTTTCTGTTTATCACTGTCAGAATTTTTAATGAAATATACATTTCTTATCAAAACTCAAACTCAAATAAAATTGAGAAAAAGAAAAAGAAATTGGTTAAGACTAAAAATTCCGAACTCAGACCGATGTTGGCAAATCTAATTTGCCCACTATCAGAACACAGATATCGGTCCTGGGTAACTAGCCAGTGTAAGTCGCTTGCCGATATATAACCAAAAGGGGACCGATTGCCGTAACCGGTTGTCAAAATAGTTTAGTTTAGTTAAGTTTCAGTTGCGACCCGCTACCGACACTTAACTGACATTGACGATTCCGGTCTGATCGTATGCCAAAAGTTATGAGCTTGTTGGGTATGTACCGATAGATAGCTCCACAGAGTCAACTATTAAATTATTTTTAAAAATTTGTTATCGTTTGTGCTTCTGCAGATAAAAATTATTCCACACAACTCCGTACATTTCCTAAAATATTTAAATTACTTATATTCCTACTGCAATATACTGTTTCTATTATATATGTTAATTCGCCTGAAACTGGCTTTAAAATTTGCAGGAAATCCTGCATACTATAAGCAATAAATATTCGAGATTTTTCGTAACTTAAAATGAAATGACTGTGTCTATTAACATACATAATAGAAGCATAATGTACAATCTCAGCCTGTTTGCATGCTATAGTGATATATCTCTTCGTGCAATTTGTTTTGCAGAGTGATCTCAAATATTATGCTTTTTCCTTGATTTTTTTTCTTTTTGAAAGCCAATTAGTTCTAAATCCTTATCAAATCGATCTTTATAAATATTGGGTATCAAACCTGTTTTTTTTTTATTCCTGAAATTCCAAAATAATCTGGCAAGTATATTTTTTTAATATTCGAATAAAAATCTAAAATTTAGAGTGCCCGAATGGCCACATAAAGTAGATGTTAATAGGCTTGCATTAATCAGATATCAATCATTTTAGATCAAAACTTTTAAACATGTTACTGCCATTACTTTGTAATAATGACTGTTAAATTAGATAAATATGGACCAATTATAGTTGTTCAATATATATAAACGTTGATTTCGCACAAACATTTTGAATTCACAACTTCAGACTATAGAATGCGTGTGTGTTTTCACTATCCACCACTTGTTTTGAAATATGTTTTGTAAGAATGTATAAAAAATGGTGAATCTCGTCATAATATGTTTATTATCGTATGCGGTAGCTATTTTGAAAATAGTTTCTATCAGTGTCAACATGCGTTTCACAAATTTTGAGCTTAAAATCTGAATCGATGTCAGTATTTAGGTAGCGCAAAATTAAACTGTGTTCGAGGGGTGCTGAGGGTAACATTTCAACTCCTGAACACAGTTTAGTCTGCTCTTCTTAACCCCTCCCAACTATTTAGAATTTGAACTCAAAATTTAAGTCTGAGCTTTTGCAAGCATTTAATCAGATACAAAAATAATGGTTAAAAATACTTGTTGGTTACTCTAAAGTTTAAAGCACCCTCTAACGGAATTTTTTGAAATTTATCTTTTAAATTTATTTTCAAGGAAATACTGACATAACGAATAGTTTTAACGAAAATCACAAATGAAACGACCAATTTTTCCGATTTTTATAATCATTCGAAATTTTAAACTCCACACCCCCATTGAACACAGTTCAGTTTGTACTACTTAAACACTCCCAGTGTTTCAGATTTTCAGCTCAAAATCTAAGTCTATGTCTAATCTTCTAAAAACATTTAACGAGATGCAAAAAATAATGATAAAAAATAAATGTACGTTACTCCAAAGTCTAAAGCGTCCTCCGTCGGCATTTTTAGATATTTATCTTTATCATTTATTTTCAAGACAATACTGATATAAAGAAAAGTTTTAGTGAAAATCGCAAATCAATAGACCAATTTTTCCGTTTTTTATGATTTCATGAAATTTTGGATCCTAAACTTTAATGGCGGCTAACTTCTTCGGAAAATATTTTGGGAACCTTGGTTTTCCATTTAATATTGTTTCTATTGATGTGTACTCTCATCCCATTACTTTTGCTCAAGAGTTTAGATTAGAATTGATCTGTCGTTTGATGTGTATATATATATATACACAAATACTATATAATGGGAAAATTTATTTTTGAAAGAAAATACTTAGCAGGTTGAAATTTCTCTTTCGACAATTTATACTAATAGATGGGAACATGATTAAATAATTTTGTTCAGCCCTGTAGTTAACCGTGTACCTTTAGTCTCCTTCATAACTAAAAAATAAATGAAAATGAGAATATCTGTGATCAAAATCTTCATTTGCTATTACAAAACACCTAATGAATCAGTGGATCCAATGGAAGGAGAAATAGTCATGCCGCAAGCTATCAAATATTATATTTACTATTAAAAAATCTTATATTATTATTAGTAATAAAAACACCCTCTAATCTCAAACGTCTATTTCCTAATTTGTAAATATCGGTTAAAGGTACGGACCCTCAAATAAAAGAAAGAAGCATTTTGTAGGAAACTTTGCATGCTGGGAGAAAAAAAAATATGGAAGATTTTTTGTAATTTAAAATAAAATCACTGTATCTATTAACATACATAAGAGGAGCAATACACATATAGTACAATCTGAACTAATTTGCATGCTATAGTGATAGATCACTTTTTGCAGTTTATTTTACAGAGTAATCTCAAATATTATGATTTTTCTTTAATTTTTCTTCTTTTTGTATGCTGCTTAGTTCTAAATCCTTATCAAATCGATATTGATAAATATGTGGTCAAACCTTTTTTTTTTAATCCATAAATTCCAAAATTATCGGACAAGCGTATTTTTAAATATTCCACAAAAAACCTAAAATTCGGAGTGTCCGAATGGCCATATTCAGTAGATGTTAATTGGTTCGTATTAATCAGATGTCGAACATTTTAGATCAAAACATTTAAACATGTTTCTGCCAATACTTTGAAATAATGACTGGTAAATTGATAAATATTGACGAATTATAATTGTTCAATATATTGGGTTGGGGAAAAAGTAATCTCGCTTTTTTCGTATTTTTCAAACTGAATTTACATCTATAAATTAAAAAAAGTAATCAATAATATAGTTGCTGTTTTGTTCGATGACCTTTTGCCACTTTCTGGTAAAACCATAATTCCGTCACGGTAGAAATTCTGAGAGTTCTGGGCAAAAAACTGAATAAGGTCATTTTCACAATTATTATTTTTGGCCTCTTTTGAAGCCAGCTTAACACCATTAAAAGAGTTTTTAAGAGGGTGAAACAAATAGTAATCGGTCAAATCCAGGTCCGGACTATACGGTGGGCGCAACAAAACCTCCCATCCAAGCTCTTTCAGTTTTTGCCGAGTGAATGAAGATGCGTATGATTTAGCGTTGTCGTGATGGAAGACAACACCTTTTCTATTGATCAATTTTGGCCGGTTTTTTTTAATAGCCTGCTTCAGTTGCGTTAGTGTTATATAGTAGATAGTTAAATTAATGTCTTGGCCAAGTTCGAGGAGCTCATGATGGACAATTCCTTTCCAATCCCACCAAACATTCAGCATCACCTTCCTTGATGTCAATCCGGGCTTTACCACCGTTTGTGAAGCTTCGACCACGATCTTTTTCACACATGGTTATCGAACGTGATTCACTTTTCATCACTCATAATCAGTTGTTTCATAAATGACTCAATTTCATTGCGTTTTAGTAGCAATTCACAAATGGAAATTCTGTCCATTCACTGTAAGTTCAGGGGAAACTCAAGTACCGAGTTTCTTTTGGTATCCAATTTTATGTAAATGGTTCAAAAGTGTTTTGTGGTCAATGTTTAGTTCTGCAGCAATGTCGTGGGGAAAAAATGTCAGTCTACCTCGATTTTTTTTTTTTTAAATTTCATCGACTTTTTCAAAGACTGGTCGGCCAGAGAAAGGTTCATCTTTAACATCAACATTTCCGGAACGAAAACGAGCAAACCAATTCTCGCTTTCGCGTTTACTTAAGAACTGATTACCATAACCGCCACACAATTTTGGATGAACTTGCGCCGCATTTTTCCCTTATTAGAAGTAAAAAACTAAAAGGTGTTGAAAATGATCCTTGGAATTTCTATTTTTAAAACGAAATAACTTTTGACTGATTTAACAGATGACAATACCTTTATATCTAGAATTTTCTAAAGATTGTTACCTTTCAAACGCTGTATAATTTGGCTTATTTGAGTAAGTATTACTCGAGATCTGCGACTTTAAAGCTATCTGTTGGGAAAAAACGAAATTACTTTTTCCTCAACCTAATATATAAACGTTGATTTCGCACAAACATTTTGAATGCACAACCTTGGACTGTAGAACGCGTACATTTTCACGTTTTCGCTAAATACCACTTGTTTAGGAATAAGTTTTGCAAGAAAATATAAAAAATGGTGAATCTCGTCTTAATATGTTTATTATTGTATGCAGTAGATTTTTTGAAAATATTTTTTATCAATGTTAATATAAGTTTCACTAACGATATTAAATGCGATCCAATAATGAACACGCTCTAGCATTTTACTAAGTTGGGAAAAAAAGTCTGTAAAATTTGTGAAAGTTACGTTGCTATGCGCAAATTTACAGCAAAAGCAACACGGACTATTCTTCAAAGTGGATCGTAGTCAATGAGTTTCTCTGATCGTTCTTACAGATTTCGTATTTGCTGGAAGCACCATGGTGGCTCCTTCAAAAAAAAAAAAAAAAACTCTTGATATACTCTTCAACTTTATTAAAGGATTCAAATCGAGGGTCCTTGATTGCATTAATCGAAAAAGGCCGTAATCGGATGAAGCCATGTTTGGACCGAAATTCCTGAACTCCTAAAGTACCACTCGTATTGCTGTATATGATAAAAAGTCTGGTAATTATTAGATTACAATTGTTCCAGTTTTTTTGCTTAACCTAATACTTTATTTTAAATTTGAATTTATCTTATACATCATCATATACAGCAAATCAATAAGCAATTTTCCCTTTTTTATCAATTTTAGTTAAGTTCTTTACTCAAAAACATAAACCATAAAAATGTAATACATTACTGTATTATATTATTGCACACAAAACGAACAAACGTGATACAAATTTCTAATGCAAACGTGCACCATTATCGTCTGTTACATGTAGAAATCTAATGAAAGAAGATTAAATTTCAGACTCAATCCTAAATGGACTTTTATCTTGATTTAAAACAAAATATTTTATAATCATGAAAGCAATAAACGTTTTATAGAAAAGAATTGCCTAAAAAGGATTGGCATTTAAAACGCATAACACGATAAAAGTGTTTTTAGAAAAACATTTCAAAGCACTTCTATAAAGTGAAAAAGAATATGTATAATTATTCATTTGAAATAACCTTCAAATAGTTTCAGTAGGTATATTTTAATCCGTGCAATATAATTAAATTATTAATAAACGTTTAAACAATTCAAATAATCAAAATTATACTGTTACAAATATTAGGTAGATTTCGTATGAAATACTACCTATTGCATTGTCTCCCATGTTGGAATTTCTGAAAAATTTTTGCGGATCTACACGAATCATGACTCCTAGACCCCAAAACTACCATCAGTAAAAAAGTTTATATATATATATATCTATCTATCTATCTATCTATCTATCTATCTATCTATCGGTGTATATCACTTTCTTCTAGACACGATAACTTCCATAATTATGCTCAGATCTTTTTCAAACTTTTACATAAAATCAAGGAGCTTAAAATCTCGGTAGAGTTCGTTAATGGGCAAAATCGGACCAAGGGGGTGGAAATAGGGAGGGTTTTTGTGAAAACCGAAAAAACGCGATAACTTCTTAATTAAAATAGATATCGAATCAGTTTAAAGTTTATATTACTTCTAAGAAATGGGCAAAAAGTTTATGCATGACAGATTTTTGATAAAGTTAAAAATGGGCTCAAGGGGCGAAAAAAACATGGTTTTTGGGAAAAAAAAAATCATAACTTCGTCAATTCTCAAGATATCAAATCCAACTAAATTTTATATAAATGTACTTAATATTATCTAAAACTTTTGTATTTACAAGTTTTTGATAGGACCAATTTTTACCGATGAAAAAAATTAAAAACGAAAAGAAAAAGGGGGGAGGAAAAAGAAAAAAATCCATAACTTACTCAATTCTTAAGCAATCAAATCTAATTAAATTTATTTTACATCTTCACAATAATATCTACAACTTTTATATTAACAAGTTTTTCATAGAACCAATTCTTATAGCAAAAATAAATTAAACAAAAATAGGAGTTGGAGAAAAAACCTCAAATCCAAACTGCTTATATTCTGACTCATTTTAAAATTCATTTTTGATTTTAAACGCATCCAAATGACAGATCCTCTTATTTAGGAACTATATAATGCGACGTATTGGCCAGTTTTTTGATAAAGGCACAATATATTTTTAAAAAGGCTGCCAAAAAGAGTATTTTGAACAGAATTTCCCGAAGTTGTCAATGAAAAATTGAGGAAGTATAACAAATTGCGTTTTTTCTGAGTCTTTTTTAAATTCATTTTTGTTCTCAAACCCTTCCAATTTACAGGTCCTCTTATTTAGGGACTATGTAATGTGACGGATTGGCCAGTTTTTTGATAAAAGCAGAATATATTTTTAAAAAGGCTGCTAAAAAGGGTATTTTGAACAGAATTTCACTAAGTTATCGTGATTGAAATTTGAGGAAATTTAAGAAATTGCGTTTTTACCGAGTCATTTTTAAATTTTTTTTTTGTTCTCAAACTCATCCAATTTACAGGTTCTCTTATTTAGGAACTATATAATGTGACGGAGTGGCCAGTTTTTTGATAAAGGCAGAATATATTTTTAAAAAGGCTGCCAAAATGGGCACTTTGCACAAAATTTCCCAAAGCGATCATGATTAATGAACTGTGGGTATTCAAATAACAAATTGGTTATTTTATGACTCATTTTTAAATCCAATTTTACTCTGAAACGCCTTCAAATGACAGTTTTTTGTTACTTAGGAACTATATAATGTGCGTATTCGTCGATTTTTTGATAAAGGGTGAATATATATTTTTTAAAAGCTGTCAAAGTAAGCACTTCGCAAAAAAATTTCCCAAAGCGATCATGATAAAAGAATTGAGGCTGTATTCAAATAACAAATTGTTTATTTTATTACTCATTTTTGAATTCAATTTTCCTCTCAAACGCATTCAATTGACAGTTATTTGTTATTTAGGAACTGTGTAATTACTGTGTATTGGTCAGATTTTTGATAAAGGCTAAATATATATTTAAAAAAATCTGTCAAAGTGGGCACTTCGCACAAAATTTCTCAAAGCGATCTTAATTAAAGAATTGTGGATGTATTAAAATAATAAATCGGTTATTTTATGACTCATTTTTAAATTCAATTTTGCTGTCAAATGAATTTAATTAACAGTTTTTTGTTATTTAGGAACTATATAATGAGCATATTGGTCAATTTTTTTAAATAAAGTAAGAATATAATTCAAAATATGTTGCCAAAATGGGCATTTGAGTAGAATTTCGTTTAAGATGATTTTGATTAAACCAGTTCTTACAGAAAAATGAAATTAAAAAATTTTTTAAAGCGGCTGAATAAAGTAGTTAAACTGGGTTTATCTCTAATCTTTTTTTTTTTTTTTTTTTTTTTTGAGATGAAAACTTTTCGAAATCTACCTCCGCCTATAGGCCATGCCGAAAGGGATTTTTATATTTGCATTCCAAACAAATAAATTTGCTAAGACGCATAATCTCATCTTTTTTTTTTATTTCTAATGTTAGTATTCGTGAAACATACGTTGGCTATATTATTTAATTAAGTATATTTGAATTATATACATCTTATTTAAACACACTTAAAAACACACTTTTATATTGTGTGTCAAATAAAGTATTTAGCAATTTTATCTTATATGAGTTTACTCTATAGCATATAATTTTCAAAATTATTTTCTTTCTTGCTCATGCAAATATTTTTATAATGTTTTCTTTATAAGCAATTCGAATCCGAACATTTAAAAAAAAAGATATGCAGCAGAAGTTTATTTCCAAAATATTTTACTTAAAGAAGCTGCAAATATACATAGTATTAACAAGTATTTTTCTATGTAAGATTTTCTCATTTATTTTCACAGTAATATTTATTTATGCAAAGTACTCCTTTCATATCGAAAAAAATTGTGAAATCCTATGTTTAACGCATGTTTATATAAAATGCTCTAAAAAAGATATGAAAGTATTAAGCAAACAATAAATTTCGTAACAGATAGATAAACGTGACGTACTTCATAAGTAAAATAGTATCTAATAGTGATTTAATATTCTTTTCAAATTCTGAATTTAATTATTTATTTTATCTGTTTTGTTTACTTTAGTTCTATGCAACATTTTAAAAGTGTGTACTTATGATAATCAGTTAAAGTATTTTAGTTAATGTTAAATGAAGTATAAATAAATGTTAATGAAATATCTTGTATAATTGCAAAGAGACAAGTTTGTGCGTCTGTGTGTTTAATTTATTTTGCAGATATACGTAGAAATACTAGTTTCAGCCAGTAGATATCTGTATATCTTAAATTACGTACTTTGAACACAGCTTATTTATTTTGTTATTATTGCCTTAAATATTAATTGAAAATTTTTTTTGAACTTAGAAAAATTCAGACCTTTTCTTCCAAAAGATGACAATGGATACGCATCTGTATCGTTACTTGATCATATTATCAAAAGTGTCTGACCACATTATTGACCATATTATGGTCCAAAAAAGTTTATATATACGTTTTCATTAAAAATTGTGGAATAAATGGGTATTTTACTGGGAATTTTGAAGATTTTATGATTTTATTAAGATTTTATGAATAACAATCAGTATTTAGTACTTCAGATAAAATATTTTTAAGACAATTAGCATTCGTTTTCACATTTTCCATTTTTCCTTAAGTTTTAAAGTACTTGTGTCTATTTTGCTAACTAAAATCGATAACAAAAAGAAAACAAAACCTGCTTACTTTTATACGTCTCCTGTACAAACCAGATATTATGTTTAAAAAATATTATTTTTTACTAATTAAAATATATTATTTTCTTCAATCTCTTCACGTATTTGTTAGAATGTATTTTTATTTACTTCTTTTAAAGATATCGTGTACCGTTTTATATAATTGCGAATCGGATATTATTTCTTTTTTTTAAGAAAGGAGCTTTCCTTTTGAGTTTTTTCAGCTTCATTGATTCAGAATTTGAATTTTTATATCTATTTATCTCAAATATAAATTGATAATCACTATAACTCTTAATATTAGTGGCTAAAATTATATTATACCAACGTATCAATTAGTTCTATTCGAAAGATTTTCTTTAATGGACATAATACTAAAAATTATGTTTTGTAGTTTTTGGCAAAAACACACCAGAGCGTACGTAGCACTTTCGGCATATATTGCCTAGGCAATAGCCCTGCATAAAAAAACTCAAATTACCTTAAGAAAGATTTTCATTTAAAAATACATAATCAGAAAATTTTGAACGCGTAAATTGCTGATGGCATTGGTCCCTTGAACACTAAATTCATTTCGAAAGATTTTCGATTAAAAATTTCAATGCTGATTTTAACTATATTACAGTTATAGACACGAACACTGCTGGACAATCAAATAATGCAAACATATTTTTAAATATATATATATAATGCTATTACAGTAGAGTCTCGAAAATCCGAGGTAACTGGGGCTAGTATACGATCTTGGATTATTAATAACTCTTATTATCGAAAAAAAAATAGAAAATCCTTAACAAATTATAACTTTACTCAAATAGGATGACAAAAAATGGTACATACATACCTTTATATTTTTGTAATAATATACAAAATACTTTACAATGAAAAACAAAACAAATTTTAGCTGCTTTAACACATTTTTTATCTTTTTAGATGAAATATTTAGCCAATGTTTAAAAAGCATAAAGTTGGCAGTTATGGCTTCATTTTGTTGCTCTACATATTTTAAAGCTAGTTCTAAAGATGGAGAATCTTCTACGACAGTTTTTTTTCAAATGCCAAAACAAAAAAAAAGTTTCTTCTGTATCATTACATTTTCGCATCTTCTATCAGTTTTACAATAACAGAATTAAGTTATTTCCAACATGTTATCACTGCTTAGCCATTATTTAACGCCATCTGCATTACAGATTTTATAGCAAGATGTATTGTGCTATTTTCTCCCTACCTTGAGTTACCTTATTCATAAAATCCTGTAAATTAATTAAAAACCTATTGACACAAAATAATAAGTCAACTTCATTTACACTAACAGATGGATAATACCAAACATAAAAAAAGGGTGATTTTGTATAAATCGTAGTAGCCATACCATAATTCTATTTAGAAAATCTTACAGGATTCTAAACTCAGTTGATAAGAAGAAAAACACACAATAATTGATCAAGGGGGTTTTAGTACAATCATGTCTAAATGTATTGATTAAGGAAAATATTTCTAGATTAATAAACCAAAATAAAAATTTACAGGAAATCATGAAGGGATTGCATATACAAATATAACTAAGATAACACTCCAAAACCTTAAAGTATCATTAAAATAGTTTATTAGATAATAGGAGACATGATTGAAAACTAAAACACCCTTGGACGGAAGGAAAGAATAGTGTTAGAAACAATTGCCTTAAATAATGATGGTTTTGAAATTACATATTTCTTTAATTTCATTGAGTTATAACAACCTATATTCCTCTAATTAGATATTTTATAATTTTCATTTCATTCGACTTATTTAAAGATCTCTATATATGCAAAAAAGATAAGCTCACTGATGTATCTTTTGAAGTACACTAAGATCATAACAAACTGTAAGGGTATCATTGTGCAATAAATCAGGAGTAATACAGAAACGTAACACCGATTCCAGGATGACAATTGTTAATTGTACCTGAAGTAAATAAATGCTTGTACTCCTTCTCATCATAAACTGAGCCGTCAGCCTTGTATATTCCGAAACTGAATAATGTCTGGACATCTGTATTCAGATCATTTATTCTTTGCATATTCAAGATTACATTCTTGGCGTCCAAGCAAAAAAGAATAACACTCCAAGGAAAGACTTTATTTCCAATCTTCGTTTTAAATTCAGGGCTTTGAAAATGAGTAAAACCACCTTTGTTTAGCAAGCCAAACTTTTTCACATACCAAGTGCAATTAAGCTTTTTTACGACTATCTGCGAATGAACCCTTTTTTAGTAGGCATTAAAAGCATGCTCAAGTCTTGACACCATATTTTTTAGCGAATTCATAAACTGCAAAATCATCCACCACTTTCTAACACGTCGGGGGAGCACTACGCTTTTTTTTATTTTTTTAGTAGGCATTAAAAGCATGCTCAAGTCTCTAACACCATATTTTTTAGTGACTTCATAAACTGCAAAATCATCCACCACTTTCTAACACGTCGGGGGAGCACTACTCTGTTTTTTATTATTTAGTAGGCATTAAAAGCATGCTCAAGTCTCGAACACCATATTTTTTTAGCGAATTCATAAACTGAAAAATCACCCACTACTTTCTAACACGTCGGGGGGAGCACTACTCTTTTACCTGATTTCTATGTCACTTATTTTTCCAGCCTTTTTTTGGACTCGTACATTTTTAAAATTCGGGGTGGGAAGTTCTTCGACCGGTTGCTATGGACAATTTTCTTTCTATACCGCTCCTGGTCATTCAAGAGGGGGTACGTTTTTTGACCTCATGCATTGAAACGCTTACTCAAGGTTAAATTCCTTTTTTTTCAAATCTCCCTGTTTTACTTCAAGAACACAAGGTCACGTTGAATTTCTCTAGCACGGTTTAGGCTTGATCCTCCACGACTGAAATGCGAGGATTTTAAATAAAGAAAGAACATGCATGTCCCTTACCCATTAAATATATATCCAAGAGTGTATAACACAGTTTTCATTAATTTATTTAGTAAAATGAGGGGGAGATATTTAATCTTCACTAACTTATTTAATAAAAGGAGGGGGAGATATTTAATTTTCATTAATTTTTTAAAGAAGCAGCAGTTTATTAATTAAAAATGAAGACTGATATAAAATTCCTTACGGATGTTTTCATTGCCAAGTCTTTCTAAACAATGTTTTAACCATCATCATCATCATTAAGATTTTCAATGGATGCAACAATTTAGGTAAAAATTTCAACAACATTCAGTAATGTAGATTGAATTTCTTCCTAAGAATAAGTTATCCAGTAAGCAATATCTGCCTGCTCTTCAAAACATTCTCAATACATTCATCATCAAACTGCATTAAATGTTACAACAAACGACATCGATATATTTCTCTTTAAATTTTCTGATATTTTTTCATCAAGTGGTTCCAGAACTTGGAAAAAGAAAATATTTGTAGAATAGTATAGAAACCTCTTTCAAATCAACTTCAAGCCTTAGCAATTTGCCTCAACACGAGAACAAAGACTGGTGGGTGACTCAAAATGGTGATGATGTTTCTTCCAGGAGGAATCGAAAAAAAATCACATTCTCTCGGGCACGGAAAAAATAGAGGTCTCGGATTTAGTGGAATCTTGGACTTCTAAGATTCTAATGTATAATTAAGGAAATGTATTTTTATATACTTACATTTCAACATATATTAAAACAGCTTTAAGTCTTCGAAACAACATGAATTTAAGCATACTTCAAGCAGGAATGAAATCGCATATGTTAAAAATCGATTTAGTAATAGTTTATGTTTTTTCTTTTCATTTATGATAAACTGATAGATGTTTAATCATACAATACATAATATAGCAATGGATACTTCAAAACAAATAAGCATATTACTAACAGATCTAAATATTTTGATTTATGATCCGTATGAAGTTGTTTTAGCTTTCTTTATGCTATCGAAGACAGGAAGAGAAAGTTGACATAATATCACCATTCATTACATTAAATATTTAAAGAATTTTTTTTATTATTTTTAAGGATTACTAAAAGTAGGATGCAATAGACCTGTGCGGAACTGTGTGAGAATTGCGTCAACATTAATATTTTTGTATAAGCTAAATACTTGTATTTGCTATATTTTCTATTTTAGATTAAATCCACCCCTCGTCCCACGTCGCTAAAAAAGGTTTTATGTATACTAAGGAATTTAAATTTGCAATAGTAATAAAAATTTGCACTTGAATGGTCTTACTTTTGCCGATAAATTGTAAATGCTATTATTTTTAACTTATTTTCAAATATATTTTGACACTTATGAAATTTGTAAAGCAAATCAAAAAGATGGTTATTCATAATTCTATATGTGCCGTGTTTGCAAATAATTAATAAGGATATGTCTAAAAGTAACAATGTCATTATGGAAAGCAAAATAGTGAACGTAACATTTCAACACAAAAATGGGAGACTGGAAGAAAATAGTGTTTAAAACTGGCTCCTCCCCCCCTCAAACATCCATAAATATTTAATTTCAGAATTTTATTTTTTTCTTTGTTGGTAACATTGAACCTTGTTTTTGTAATTTCTTGCTAAAAGTTTGGAAATATAATTCTTTATTTAGTTTTCTACTGCGTAAATTAGAATTTGGAACAGCAAATGTTGCGGGTAATAATTTCGTAGTGCGTAAATTGATAAATTAATAAAAATCATGAAAATAGTTTTTTACGACTGCTAAGTGGTTAATAATTTATAATTGAAAAAAAATCTCTTTAAATCCTTTCATTTTCTAAATCATTTATAAGTTTTAAAATATTTTAAAAATTTCATTGTGTTAAAATTCCATAGTAAAATATTTAAAAAAAAAAATACAAATCTGTACATAGAAAACCGTTAATGAAATCTCAGCTATCTTATTCATTCTTTTCTAAATTATTTCTTTTCATTGAAAAATAAATATTAAAATCGCATACTATATTATGCATACAACGTAATGATTCATTTTTGTTTCATTAAAGTTCAATCTGACTGGTTTTCTGTTTAAGTTCAAGTTGTGAGAGTTTACTTATTGTGCATATAAAAGTACACTATTTAATGGTAGACAACATCTTTTTTCATCGTTTATGCATAAGACAAGTAAATTATTTTTCAAAGCTTTTAGTATACAATTATAACAAATAAGATTTTATGTTCTATATAAAAAATAAAAGTCATCTCATTTGAATAATGTTTGACATTATTATGCTCTATTATTATAAAAATGTGAATTAATTTAACATTTACTTTTATTTATTTAGTACAAGCAAATTCATAAATGCCTTATATATATATATATATATATATATATATATATATATATATATATATATATATATATATATATATATATATATTCGTTTTTCATCTTACAATGGAGAAACTGTTTTTTTTTCTCTTTCAGCTATCTATATTTGTATTAAGATAATCATTTCGTTTTCTTTTTCACAAGCATCATGACGAAATAAAAGAAGCATATCAAAGAATATGAATTCAAAAATGTAATTAAAACTTCCTGAAGGAATTAAGGTCTGTTTATTTTTACGTTTTTCTTTCTAAGAAGTATTTTAAAATAAAAGAATACAGGTTAATTCGTTCCCTAAATGTATAGAAATGAAATTTTTAGTTTACTTATAAAGTAAAAATATAGAAGTTTGCTTATTTAAATATTGTTGAGTAAGGTTTAGTCTCTATTAGTATTAAAAATTAGTGACATTTTCAAAAGACATCATTTGGGAATTGTTCATGTATTAAGCATCTGTAGAGATAAAAACTTTAATAACTTAGAATGTATTATTATATGTTGTGCTTGTTAATCAAGTACTATTTACTATATGTGATTTCGATTGTATATCGTCAATCATCTTCAGTACTGCTTTATAATTTCAAATTTTTTGTCTTTATTACTGCGTGACTAATTGGGATGAGGACATTTCTATTTTAGATGTTAAAGAAAAAATATCTATTTCATTGCGATGCATTACTGTAATTGATACTAGTACATGATTTATTAAAAAATAATTATGTTTCTCGATCTTGATGAAAAAAAGTCTATTTTGCTCGTAATAAAATATTTCTTGTACATTAATTTTTTTCGGAGAAACTGGTTATTTTGATATTTTTCAAACACCTTCAAAATTGTTCCCTAACAGCTGATGCATGCGTTATGGATAATAGATCAAATACGATCATTAGTTGCAGCTTTTTATTTGAAAGTTTTGCAATAAACAAAAAACTCAGTGATGTAATTGTTATTACATATATTACGTGATAATTAGGTTTCCAGTTACAGACTATAAACAAAGTAAGAAATAATTATTGCGGATTAAATATTGCTTTCATTTAAAAATATTCTCAGGATTTTTATTATGTTTGCATAACTTATTCAAAAACGTTTAAAATTAATGATATTCGTAAAAATTTTTACTTTATTCTTTAGTAATCTATAACAAAACAATAATAATCAATTTAATAATCAAAAGATGAGAGAAAGTTTTCGCATTTAAAGTGGTACACTATAAGATTCACAATTGAGAAAGAAAAAACGAACCATGATACTGCATTTACAGCGTTTCCTCTTTTTTGTTGTCCTACACACATTATATATTACTATATTTCCCACAAAAAATTCCTAAATACAGTTTATTTCCGAAATCTAATATATTATTTCACAAATTTTTTCTTTGAATGTCGATTAAATCCATTTCTTTTTTAATTAAAATTATGTTTCATCAAAAGGAAATGAAAGCGAGAAAACAAGACATTTTAATAATATAATAATTTAATTACATTTTTATTGAATTTTTGTCAATCACACACGCAGTGCAATCCTAAATGTACAATACTTTAATACAATCCTAAATGTCTTCAAGCTATATTTTGCGCTTATTAAACTAAAAATTACAAAACCTAAATCTGAAAAGCTAAAATCCATTTAGAATACTGGCTTATAATGTCCAGCATTATTTTCTTGATCAAGAAATTTGAAATGTATCATATGTTTCAGCCAGAAGATTAGCCTAAAGCATAACCGTCAGTGCTTATTAGTTTTCGAGCAAGTTTGGTAATATACTTATCGATCCCAAAAGAATGAAAGATTGAACAACGCAACTGAAAATTGAACTGGTGAAACAATTGATAGATAAAAATGCAAAAAAATGATTTTCATTTCCTAATAAAGCGGAAAATTTGCGAATTCGAGTAACTAAATTTTTGGTAAAAAAGAAATAAAATTGATTTATGCCTTCCTATCGCGCAGGCACTGCAATGTTTGCCGAAATGTCGAAAAATTCACATTATTACATTTTTTAATTAGCCTTTTTACAAATGTAATAACTGAAATTCTTATGTAATTTAAAAAAAACATAATGATGGAATGTTATTTAAATCCATCAACATCTTCTGGTCGCGCATGTGCTCTAAAGTCTATGTGATTCTTATTCTTGGCAATAATTCACATTTTTACTCTAATTCTTCATCATACTTAGCTTGTCAATAATCAAATGTGCTCCTAACAATTTTAGAGAACAAGAGTGACAGAAATACAGAAATCCCCCACTCGTGGACTGCCAACCGCGAGGTATAGGAACAATAAGTCCACGAAGGAAATAAAGGCCTGCCTGGCATCGCAGACAGGGTAGTGGACACATATTATGACATAAAAGAATACAACAGCTTACAAATTTAGCCTTATTATTTGAAGGCAGTACGAATACATATACATTAATGCAAAATGAATAAAAATAGAAAAATAAAAAATTGTATACAAATTAAATACACTGTAAAAAATTATGATTTAACCAAAGTTATATATATACGAAAAGTTTTTGTTTAGACTATCATACCTTTCCAGAAATTTTTGAAAATTGTCTGGGTTAAAAAGAGTTGTATTCAGATTTTCAGAAAGTTTTTTTTTTATCAACACGAAAATAATTTTTCATCTTGGGACAGTTTCCAAAAATATAATGGGTAGAAATACTAACGATCTTTTTGCATGGACAAAGCTATGAGACTCTTTTTCCAATTTTTTGCTGAAATCATGAGAAACTTCTATTATTGGTAATATTGTTAGGTAACGTAAGACGATCACAGATGAATTTTAGGGAAATTTATTAATTATACCGCAGGTTTCGCAACCTCGCTCGACTGAGTCCATGAAAGACCACTCCACATACGATGTGTTACTGTCTGTAAGAATAAAAATTCCTTGATGAAGAGAATTAATTGATTATTCTATTGTCTTGTAAATCGCGAATAATTCAGCTTGGTAGATCGAATTATCTATATATTTAACTGAAAAACAGTATACGAATAGTTTTTTAAGACAGACTGTAAATGCACATGCTGCTCCATTACTCATGACAAAATCATCTGTGTATATGCATGGATTATAGAATTGGAGTAATTTATCGTATTTTTTCTCTAAAAAGAAGAGATTGTTTACCTTGTTTTAGTGAGAAAAATCGAAGGTGCTTAGTTTTGACATAATGTGGTTGTTTTTTTTATTTTGTCATTATGGTTAAATGATTTTTTTCGTTAATTAGTTCGCTATAATGATATTTTTGACAATGTTTAGGAGAGTTATACGTTGTACTGACTTTAATTTTCTTGTTTCATGCCAGTAGAGGTTTTTAAACCAGATTTCTTACGCGTAAGAAGGGAAATAGCTTTTAAAAAGCCATTGCACGCATTTTAATTAATCGTTCAAGGACTTTTCCCAGCATAGGGAGAAGGACAATTGATCAGTCGGGTTTTAATTGCTGAAGATCTTTAATCTTCTTTCTGAAATGCATGATATTGCCCTTCTTCCATATGTCTGGGAAATGAGCAAGAGAGAAGCATTTGTTGTATAGTTGGAGTATTAACTGTGGGAAAGTTTTGATTAAAGTTTTTGTAACCCTAGCATCAATCTTGTAGAAGCCAGCGGATTAGTTGTTCGATTGTCTTGATGCGTAATATTTTAGTTCTCTATAGCTGATTATATATTCATTTCTATCACTTTCTCATAAGGGCGAGAAATTTTCAAATGAATGTAGATTATTAGGGATTTCAGTTCCAAAACGATGACTCAAGAGTTGGTATTGAATGTCATTAAACATTTCAGTTGAATTTGATGTTTCAAATATTGAATGCATTAAATCGGTATTTCTGAGTTGTTTGTGCTTTTCGATTTGGAGAGCAGTCCGTATATTGTGGATGTTTTCTCACAGAAGGATTTCCATAAATTTATTTTCGTTTTTTTAATGTTTAATTTGTATTTAGCTCTCTTTTTCTTGTAAATAGCTTGGCATTGTACGTTTTCAGGATTTTTATTTGATCTTTTCCGCAAAGCGTTTAATCGATTTCTTTGTATTTTGAGATTATATGTGTACCAGTTTGTATTTACTTCATATGACTTTTTTTTCTTTTTGAGAAAATTTGTGGGTCTATATATTCAAGGCATTAGGACTTTTGACCTCTCTGAGAGATGTCTGTAGATTGTCAATATAAGGAGAGAGTTGGTTGTTAATTTTTTTTATTCTCAAATTTAGTTTTATATCTGCATTCATTTTTAGAATTGGTTCTATATTTAAATCAAATCTTATGTACAGATGGTCGCTGAGCGAGTCATTGGTGTCGTCTACATACCAAGAATTAAGATCATTACGTGTTAGGTTTCCACTTCAAGTTATATCTGGTGTGTTTTCTTTTTGTTTTGCTGAAAAGAAGGTGGCGCAGTGGAATCATTAACTAACTAAGGGTAATGATTACTATAACATTACTAATTATAAATATACTAATCATCAACTAACTAAGGGTAATGATTACTGTAACTATACTAATTGTCTCCTCTTATTGGTGCGAGAATGTCTCCAGTCCTTCAAGTGAGAGTTAAAATCGCCTGCTTAGATGATATACTTACAGTCTCTTATATTGTTGGTCCAGGCTTGTAGATCTTCTTCAAGGTTTCCTGAGGGATGGGAATACTGCGAGCCTTTTGTTAATTGATTGTATTTAGTGTAAATGTTAACAAAAAATGATGTTGTCAAAAGATAAGGATTTTATGTGATATATTAGGGAGTTTTCTATGATAATGCCAGCTGTTTCATTTTTTGAGGTATAGAAAGACCATCTAATCGGGAGACTTGTAAAATAATTATTTGTTCTATGGTAAGATTGGATGATAGCTATGTCAATATGTTGGTTATTTATGTATTTGATTAGTTCTAAATTCACTGCGCAGCAGTAATTCAGATTAAATCTTCCACAACTGATTTTGGAACTAATTGCTTGGTTATGAATTATTATAGTTGGCTACATTTTCTGGGGTGGAAGCCATAGTAATATCATTGGTACTTTGAGTAACGATATATGAAAAGCTATTTAATTCCAAGAACATTACAGTAGGTTGTTAATTACTCGATGTCTATTATAGAAGTGATTTTCAAAGATACATTAGCTTGAATTTGAGCTATGATCAAACTTGTGCTGGCGACCTTCTGGGTTCATGTAGTTTCATGGTTCTTCATGCAATATACGCAGGTTTCTTTTCTTTTACATTTCTCTTTTGTATGTCCATAGATTTGACCAAGGCTGCACCTTATTGTGGGGGCGTAATGAGCGATTTTACTCGATAGAAAACCGATTAGCAATCGTCCTTGTCGTAACAATCTGGTTGCCAATCTATCCTCCATATCTAAAATTTCTTTGTAGTTCTTTATGCTCATTATGTTTTATGTCATATTCAAGATGTTCGCTCAATTTCTCTTTTATTTGTTCTACTGTGATGTTTTTAGAGATTCGCAAAATTATTATTTTTTCCTTTTTCCCCTGTGAGTTTTAGTTCTACGAGGTCAAGTATGTTACTCTGTTCCTGGATCTTCTATACTATGTTATCTGCTTCTTCATCTGTGTTTGAACGTACTATAATATTTCGTTTATCTTTGGAAATTGTGAAGTACATTTTCGGAAGATTTGCGGATGCTTTAAGTTCTCTCTTTATGAAATCACGGATGTTGAATAGGGACATATTGAATATAGATTTTCTAGTTAACGAGATAGCAGACTTTGATTGTTAGTTACTAGCCCATTAGTATGTGTTGTAATTTCTTGCTGAAGAAAGTCTTGTCCTGATGATTGTGCAAATCAATTTCCCTCGCCATTTTATCATGGATAATTTGTATTTAATGCTGTTATCTTTGCGATTCGCTGTATAAGTCACGTATTTGACCTATTCGATTTTCTAGAAACTGTAGAAGTTGCTGTAAATCTTCTTGAATTTCCTGAGTGGATATTTTATTGGAGTTCTCTTTCGTTTCAAAGTGTTTTAGTAAAGTAATATGATTCTCGAATTTTCCTGCTAGTTTTGTTGGAGATTCAACCTTTAATTTTCTTTCGATTTCTATGACTTTTTCGTCTTTATCTTTTAGTTTTCCTATGAGGTCTTAGATTTCATTTTTTTTTTTATAGGGTATTAAGTTGTTTCTCTTGCTTTACTATTTGTTTCTTTATTTTCCTCATTCTCTCGTTTTACATCTTCTATTACGCTAATCGTTGACTTGTCTTGACTTGTGTATTAGTTTGTCGCTTGTTAAGATCTTTTATTCTGTTAAGGGTATTTTGTCGAAAATTTAATACATGTGCATCTTTAAGAAGCCTGCGTTTTTTTAGATGCTTACATAATTGATCTAATTGCTCTTCCATTGGCATATTTTTCTCTTGCGCTGTTACAGGATCTATTAGCTTGTCTCCTTGGAACGGGGTTGGAGGTCTTTCATTAGTTATTTTGTTATTCTGTTCTATGTCTTTTTCTTTATAAATATTCATTAGTTTTCACTGTCTCCTTTTAATACCATTTCTTTTACACAAGCGTGACAGAAAGATGTTGCTTACATCTTTATTTTTTTAAAATCATTTTTAGGTATGATTATCTGATCTAATATAAACCCGACAGTTTAGCAGCTATGTCATCGTGAATAACACAGCATAAAAAATCCCTTTTAATATACACTAAATTTTAATCCGGAGTATATTACATTTTGTGATAAAGCTAGCCTGGAAACCGCTGAAAGGTTAGCTAAATAACACCGTTAAGAGATACATATTAAAATTTAACAGAACTTATTATTGTATAGGTCGAATAGCATATACCAATTGAAGAAATTTCCCTCCATAAAATTTTTGAAGCATAAATTATTACATAAAGCATGCAAAATGCAACATAGTGCCTCAATCTGATGGGTGAAGTACACCTGAACCTGCTCGGTATCATTTAATGTCTGCATAGAAAAAATGGATTTTTCTTACATACAAACATTTACCATAATCAAGAGCAATAACCTCTTCTGAGTGAACGTATCCGAATAACTTGATTTATACTTTTAAATTTCATCAGCAGTAGATTTTAACGCTCCTATCATCATGAGCCTCATATAAGTCTCGTAATACAAATTGTAATATTTGAAAGAAAAAACGGAAGGACTTTTTTCGTTTAGTAAAATCCTTAAATCATTCATAATACATGGAATGCTTCTAAATAGCTTAATTAATCTTAATAAGATGTCATTACCACATAATTTCTAGCATTATTTACAATTGCTGCTTTATTGTTTTAGAAGAGAAAGGGATTTATTTTTGAACTGCTTTTTTTGTTGTTGTTGATGAAATTTTTTGTGAGTTAAAAGAATGTTTTATTATTCACTAACCTTCCCTCAATATGTGCATGCTTTCAAATTAATTTTAAACCTACCGGATTTCTTAAAAAATGTAGAAGCGTGTTGGGCCTCGTGTTTTAGGCTCGAAAAAAAATAGTGCAATATTGAAAAAAAAATCTTACTGCGCACGATATATAGTGATATATTAGTAGTATCAAAAGTAAAAGTAAAAAAAAAATTCTGTACTTTTATAATAATTTGAGACGAGAAGGCTAAGTTTCGTTAGATCAGAAAATAACTTTTTCGGATGCTATAAATTCTCAGGTTAATATTATATTATTGAGAAAACATGTTTAAAAGAAAAAAATACTAAATTAACAGCATTAATAATAATATAAAAGTTAACAACTTGTGTTTTACAATTGTAATATGCAAATTCAATTTTGCAGCTAAAAATGTTTACTAAAGAATTGATAAAATACAAATAACCAATTTTCAAGTTACAGAAAACTCATTAATATTCTAAATGCTTCTTAGAAATGTTTTCGAAACTCACAAGGAGCTAATAAAAATTTATTTTTATGAATTATTCTTTAGATTGCGAAAATTAATTCCTTTCTGAGATTTTTAAAGATAATGCATAAAATTTCGGAACTTGGATGACTCGAAACAGGTCTTCATACATTTGTGTTCTTAATTAGTGTACATTTTCATAGATTAATCATCATCCGTTCTTTTTTTACAGTTTAGATCATGCAGAATCTCAAGTTGATTAAATTCTGTGATTTTCTTTTTGAGATGAGTGTAAAGGTGTTAATTCATAGGCCCAGGTGATTTACCAAAGGAAGCACACACAAAAAAACTCCGAAAAGGCGAGAGTTACATTTTACGACGATGCATTTATTTAACTTGAGGTACGACAGTGCAACTCCCCATAAGGGGAGGGGATTCTGAGAGAGCTCTAGTCTACATGTTGTCAGTATCAAAGCAATCAGCAAAGTGACGATACAATGTCATAGCCCTTATCGCCAAAAGGCATCAGAAGTCTTTCATACAAAGAATTTTGGCGATATTTGATAAACTACACGTTCAGTATCAGTGACTACATTTGCGTTCTGGGAACCCAAGGATTATTTTTACATCTGCGAATATTTTATAGGGTTAAAGAAATATTTTAAGCTTGGGAAGTATCTGAGATAAGCAAATCATTACATACATTTGCCTTTTGCAGACAAAACTTTAAGTTATCCAGATGCGCAATTGAATAGAAAGAAAGCACAGTCAGGATAAACAGAGATAAAAGTATTTCTAGGTTTAAGCATTAATTGTGAGAATGAAAACAGGGTGTGTAAGGCAGATGTTAATAAAAATGTAACGGATAAGAGATTATGATGAACTAAGCCCAGAGCTTTCTTTATTTTGTTAATAAGTGCGGTTACTATGGGCAGATGTTTTTTCACCGACACAACAGAAAATTTGTGAGAAAGGAAGTTCTATTATTATTTTATACAGAGAGCTCCAAAAGATGAAAAGTTTCACTTCTATTAGTGGGAGTATGAAAGTTAGAACATAACTATTAAATGTAGAATTAGTTTAAACTACTGGGTTTATTAGTGAAAAGGGAAATTAAAATAAACCAACGAATTTATTAAAGGGAAATAATTATTGCATTTATGAAGGGGAAAAGATATGTAGCGATAATCTCCGCTACATAACTCACCCCAGCCACCACAAAAAAAAAAAACTTTATACTTGTATTAAAGTTTTTATTTTTTTTTATTTTACTATTGTTGTCATAATTTTGAGGATACTGAACGTGTCGTCTACCAAAAATATATATAAAAACACATATCAAAAACATACAAGTATATATATAAGTACTACAAAAATGATTGATTATAGTATTTGCTTGCAGAATATGTAAATAAAAACAATGGCCATATATATCTTTATAATCATCATGCCAGGGAGCTCCTTAAAAGTTAAAAAAAAATTGCCACAAAATATTTACTTATATCGGATCCTTTATTTAATTTCTTTATTGTGGCGCTGGTACCAGCTGTTTATTTATCTTATTTTTGTCCTAGGCAAAAATTGAGAGAAGTATATTATTTATTTATTTGTGATCACCTGTTAGCTTAGTATTAGATAACTTCTCTTTAAATTGATCCTTTTTGAGATCAAATTGGCATAATTGCAAGCAAAAATATTTTTATAAAATACAAAACACAAATAGTATATTTAAAACAAAATAAAAGAAAACTAACTAAAATAACATGTTCTAAAAATGATGTATGCTGTTAAAATGAAAATTTGTGCATAAGGCACAGGACTACTAAAAAAAGAGATGCCAGTGGCATGCTCATAAAAAGGTTGTAGCCCTTATTCTTGTACAAACAGTACAAGTATTATGGCTTCGGTTTAAGACGTCGGCCCTAGGGGGGGAGGGAGTAGTGGACGAACCCACATTGCGTACAATATAAGTCCGCCCCGCTCCTCAGTAAAAATCGCACTGATCTACGAAAGGAGCGCGCTTGGAAGTCACATAAAATTTAACATAAAAGAATTGGTAGGCCAATTCACGGTAAAAATGTTTCGCAAGACAGGTGTGGCGTGAAACCTTGGGGCATAATTTTGAACGGTTCACGACTTTTTGGGGGCTAAAATTAAAAGATACAAAAATAAAACTATAAGATGAAATGTAATTCATCTCATAAATTAAATTGAAACAGTCAGTCCGGGTAAGGTAAACAAATAGTCAGGATTAGGTGCTACTACAACTGGAATATTTCAAAAAGAACGATGAAAGTTTTTTTTTTTTTTTTTTTTTTTTGCATGGTACTATTTCACTGTCCAAAATAATTTGTAATTATTGTTGAACTACAATGATGAGATAAAATGCATGTAATGAAAATTAATTATTAGTGAAGTAAGTGACCTTCTTTTCATGTACTGCCACTACATAAAAAGAGGTAAGTGTAACAAGGGAATTTACATGTAGTGTAAAAATCCAAATAAATATGCAATGTAAATGTGACAAACAAAAAATGAACTAAGTGTCGTTTGAAGTACTGTAACATGTAAAGGGAATAAAACTAACCTTGAACAATTAAGATGAAATGGTTAAGTGTGAGCATGACAAACTGTAAAAAAAAAAAATGTCAACTGTTTTTTTTGTGTTAAGATGAGCCATTTAACAAAAACAAAACAAAAAAAATGAACCGAAGATAATTTAACGGTAAGTGTGTTAAAAGAAAAAAAATATCCAAGATATTTGTGTGAATGAGGTTTTCAACTACCTAATTACAAAATAATTTTTATATTTAATGAGGGAAGGATTCATATCACATGACAAAAGTGTAAAAACGTAAACACATGTCATGACCGTGTTGTGTGTTATCATGAACGAGCTTGGAGAAAACAAGTGAACTTGGTGTACAATCCTCAACCCGAGAAATAAGAAAAAACAATGTAAGAACCACATGACCTGATATGTTGCACATGACCTAAAGTATATTCGTATGACCTAGTGTGTACCACATGACCTAGTGTATTGTACATGACTGAGTGTATATAGAAAAAAAACAAAAACGATGTGATGGTGTAAAAAAAAAAACGCATGACCTTGTGCAAAAACACATGAAAAAAAAATTGTGTGTAAAAGAAAACACATGACCGGGTATCTAATATACCTTGACCTAGAGGAAAACACATGACCTTGTGTAAAAACACATGAAAGAAAAAGGGGAAAAGGAATCACATGACCGGGTACCTAATATACCTTGACCGAGAGAGAAAAACACATGACCTTGTGTAAAAACACATGAAGGAAAAAAATGAGTGTAAAAGAAATCACATGACCTGGTATCTAATATACCTTGACCTAGAGAAAAACACATGACCTGGTATCTAATATACCTTGACCTAGAGAAATGCACATGACCTTGTGTAAAAACACATGAAGGAAAAATTGAGTGTAAAAGAAATCACATGACCTGGTATCTAATATACCTTGACCGAGAGAGAAATGCACATGACCTTGTGTAAAAACACATGAAAGAAAAATGTGTGTAAAAGAAATCGCATGACCTGGTATCTAATATACCTTGACCGAGAGAGAAATTCACATGACCTTGTGTAAAAACACATGAAAGAAAAATGTGTGTAAAAGAAATCGCATGACCTGGTATCTAATATACCTTGACCGAGAGAGAAATGCACATGACCTTGTTGAAAGAAAAAAAATATATATAACTCAAAGTTGAGGAAAGTAAAAATATAATTGTACTGTCAAAAGTCCTTTTTAAAGTTAAAAGTTAATTGAGAACCCAAAAAAAATTGGACCATGAAAAATGTATTAAATGTGGAAAATGTAGCCTCTACACCAATAGAGTTGAAATATTATTAATGTTAACTGCATTCCTGTTACTGCATAAACAAAACATTAATGGAGAAGAAAGTGTGCTTGATTGAGTAAATATTTTTAAAATGATTGTGTACACCAACGCGAAACAACCAAAACCAAGTGAAAAACAAAATTGACGACCCGCATCAAAATTTTCACTCTTACCTTTTTTCTATTACTCAACCATCTGCGCACTTGATAGCCGAATACAGAAAAATACAATGCATTTGTACACAAGATTAATGTGAAGAAACATTATTAAAATTTAAAGTGTAACAGGAAATGTGAGGGAACAAAATACTAAATGTTTTATAAAAAAACAAATCTGTCAAAATGTATAAAGAATGCATAAAAAGCGTAGTGAATTTATCCTGTAGTATGTAATGTGTGACCAGGAAAATTAAGTTAAAGAAAAAAAAATATATCATTTCTCATTTGAAATAGACTCAGTTGTATGAAGCGATTGTCTTTGTATGTTTATATATCTCTTGACAGCTGGGCAGTTATGAGAAAAAGCTGTATGTTGAATGTCAAAATGGGTATTACTTGATTCATTGCACCTCATGCAATTAATGCATTTTGGTGTGTTTACACAATTAGGATCTTTATGTGACATAGCACAGACAGGGCATATTATGTCATTAGGACATAATTTACTTAAATGAAAAAGACTCTGACATGTAAAACATCTTTTTATATCTATGTACCTTTTAAGAGTAAACTTTGTGGACTGAATAATAATATGTTTATGCTTAAGCAAAGTTTCCGCTAAGTGGGATGGCATTAGAAAAATCCAGTTAAATAAATTACAATGCTTTATTTTTATTTTGCTTTGAAATTGAATGGGAGGCGAAGAAGTATCAGTTAGCTTTGAAATAGCCAAAATAATGTCAGGTATGCTAAAATTTTCAGGCAAACGCATGATTACAACAGGGATAAAATTTGTACTATTTTTCTTAGGGGTACTGAAAATACTGGGATGAAAATTGTTACTGTCACCTAAATCATTAACCTGTTGATTACTAGAGAAAGAGGGGTTTGTATTGCAACTTTCATGTATTGTAGTGTGTGGAGATTTGATAATGAGGTTGTTATCTGTCTGTGTGGACATATTCTGAACAGATTTTAGACAAGTCGTATTAACCGAAGGAGTGTGTTCTTTGTGAGCATTTGATATGTGAGGTTTAGGTTTACTTTTTAGTTCCTGAGACAAGTCACGTACTCGTTCGAACAGTTTCTTATTTACCAAAAATAAATTTTCCTTATCATGTTTTACTTTAGTGTATTCATCTTTGAATCCCTGAAAGGTCTCTTTCAAAATATTGAGATCCCATTCAATTGTGAATTTAAGTTCCTTAAAATTGGAGACAAGTGTAACAGTGTTGTTTTGATTTTGTATTTGATTTTGAAATGCTGTGGCTTCAGCGATAATTGTGTCTGAAAACTTTGTTAAATTTTCCTCATAAAATTCAAGTAAAGGGGATATTGAAACTTGTGATTGTCTAAAAGTAGACCCAAATTTATTATCTCTCTCTGACAGTGTTTGGGATGTAGCTGAAGCTTGTTTTAACTCAATATTAGCCATAGCTGTTTACCCAAAAGCAAATGCACTAATCTAAATCAATTGAAAGCATTATAATTAAACTAGGTGCACCATAACAAATCTGACTGTTAACCACAGTATTAAAATTAATAATTTGGGGAAATAACAAAAAAATGCAAGTCCAAACCAAAAATTAAATTTTGCATTAGTCAGAGAGTAAACCCTGGTAAGTTACGAGTTAATCAAGAGACATTTAATGAGGGGGGGGGGTAAACAAAATGTGAGCCTATACAACAAAACAAGCAAAAATGCATGCACAAAATAATACCCTTTTAAAAAAATGCAAACACAAAATTTCTTTTTTTTTTTTTTTTTTTTTTTTTTTAACTTGTACTGGCTTCAAAATAAAGTAATTAACCATTCAAAAACACCAATGCCAAAATTCCCTTGTTTCTTGACAACCGAAAGTAAAAAAAATCAAAGAAGGCTTGTTTAACAAGGTACTGGCATAGTTAATGGCAAAAATTTAGTAAAAACGAGAATGGGAATCTCAAACTGCAATTAATTAAGGACAAGTAATGTCAGCGAAAAATTAATGCGCGAACACATAAAATAATAAAAAAAATCTGTAGTATGCAACACATAAATACTAAAACAACATGCCTTGAAAATAATAATACTTTTGAAAATTGAGCATGAAAAGAGAAGAATGCTTTCAAAAGTGCAAATTAAATACAACACTTTAAAATGTATTTTGTTTAAGTTAATAACTACTAAAATTTCAAAAATGCACACTATTTAAATTAAAAAGAATCTTCTCTGTTCAAGCTGATAAAAAGAACACAAACTATTTTCAATATGAATTGACTGTACGAATTAATAAAATCTGTTGCTATGTTCTGTTGAATAATTATTATTATTTTCTTTCTTTTTTTTTTTGTCACAATACCTTTTTTTTTAGCAAAGATTCTTGCGAAAGAGAAAAAAACTGTCGGTACAACAATGGGTGCGACGACCCCTTATTGCACCAGTAAGTACTGTCATTAAACGAGACTGTTGTTGTAGATCTACAGTTTTAACTATGCAAATCAGTAATTTTTGACACAGTGGCTGCACCATCAGAGGACAAGAGAAGCACATAAACACCACGTTCACACACTAAATGTACTGAAAGTACTTTATCACAGTAATCTATTGCTGAGAAAGATTTACTATTTACTAAAGGTGCGTATGGGTGCGACGACCCGTAACGCATAAATTTTGTTATTTTTTTTTTACAGGATGAATACACTAATGCACACTGTTTACTATAAGATAATACGACACTATGGCACCGACTGGTAACACCAGTCACACTAATTTCACATAACCTTCAGCTTCAAGAGATGCGCTTGTTACACACGTTGCATATTTCACACAAAAAGTAGATTTACATCTATACGCAATTAAACAGGCCTGCACATCGATGAGCACATTCACAAACTTTTTTTTTTCATTTTAGCATTCTCGAATGTTGACACACAGCATGATGATTCAGGGTTACAGTATGTTGCATATGGGCGAATGTTGCATATGGTGTTGCATGTGGGCTCTCACTAATATGTTGCACACCTCACTGGAACGTAGATGACGAAAGACACCACCACTAATTACTCTTTTGTGATTTACCATCACAACACTGCAAAAAAAACTTAGCCATATCACAACGGAGGGTAAAATGAAACACAGAATGCTGCAGTCCTGAGCCGAAAACACTTGACCCATATTCCGGCGAAACAACCAGCTGATAAATTGTGACCTTCATAGATATTGCAGAACCACAGGGAGAAAAAGAAAGAAGATAAAACATTTCTTGAGTGCGGGAGAAGTCATGAATGAATAATATAGACTGTCGCAAGTTTCGGTTCGGATGTAGGGGAAAACGTCACACTATGAAGTACAGACAGCCTTGGAACTTCGGGGAATGTTGCTTTAACAGTGCATTGATGTTTGATAGAGTCTTTTCTGTCGAAGATTTTAAGTATGATTTTTTTTAAACTCTCTGTGTGTGTGTGCGTTTTTTTTTTGACCGGAGAAAAAAAAGGCCAGATGCACCAGATTATAATATGTAAAGGTGTTAATTCATAGGCCCAGGTGATTTACCAAAGGAAGCACACACAAAAAAACTCCGAAAAGGCGAGAGTTACATTTTACGACGATGCATTTATTTAACTTGAGGTACGACAGTGCAACTCCCCATAAGGGGAGGGGATTCTGAGAGAGCTCTAGTCTACATGTTGTCAGTATCAAAGCAATCAGCAAAGTGACGATACAATGTCATAGCCCTTATCGCCAAAAGGCATCAGAAGTCTTTCATACAAAGAATTTTGGCGATATTTGATAAACTACACGTTCAGTATCAGTGACTACATTTGCGTTCTGGGAACCCAAGGATTATTTTTACATCTGCGAATATTTTATAGGGTAAAAGAAATATTTTAAGCTTGGGAAGTATCTGAGATAAGCAAATCATTACATACATTTGCCTTTTGCAGACAAAACTTTAAGTTATCCAGATGCGCAATTGAATAGAAAGAAAGCACAGTCAGGATAAACAGAGATAAAAGTATTTCTAGGTTTAAGCATTAATTGTGAGAATGAAAACAGGGTGTGTAAGGCAGATGTTAATAAAAATGTAACGGATAAGAGATTATGATGAACTAAGCCCAGAGCTTTCTTTATTTTGTTAATAAGTGCGGTTACTATGGGCAGATGTTTTTTCACCGACACAACAGAAAATTTGTGAGAAAGGAAGTTCTATTATTATTTTATACAGAGAGCTCCAAAAGATGAAAAGTTTCACTTCTATTAGTGGGAGTATGAAAGTTAGAACATAACTATTAAATGTAGAATTAGTTTAAACTACTGGGTTTATTAGTGAAAAGGGAAATTAAAATAAACCAACGAATTTATTAAAGGGAAATAATTATTGCATTTATGAAGGGGAAAAGATATGTAGCGATAATCTCCGCTACAATGAGCAACCACAAAACTTAAGCCACACAACACTAAAATTAAGGCCACAGACACACAAACATGTTACAAATATAGTTAAATCATGTTCGTGACGTCCTCATACTATCTTCTTATGTATTTAGAAGAAAGTAATGAAATGAATCAAAATATTTTTGATTGCAAACTTGCCCTATAAATATTTAATTCCAGTAAGAAGAAATCTTTAATTTAAAAAAATAATATTTAGTGGTGTATGCAATGGTAAATGCAGTTTTAAAACATTTGAATTTTGTATGAATAAATAGAACTAATTACAGGGGTTGGACAAAAAAATGGAAACACCTTTTGAAATGGATGTTTGAAAAGAAAGATTGATTATAATGAACTATGTTGATGGCACTAGAGTTTTCGCCTACTGACGCTACCTATACAACTTCGTAAAATCGCTGCACCATTCAGTCGTTGTTGGAGCACTGTTATGTGAGATTATCATTGCATTATGTCAGAGTTAATAGACTTCGAACGTGGACAAATTGTTGCCCCGCGTATGGTGGGTGCTTCCGTAAGCAAGGTAGCCGAGGTTTTTAGTGTTTCAAGAGGTACTGTGTCGAAGATTTATTCTGCATATTTGAAATGCGGAAAAAACATCATCCGCTAAATCACAGCGCGGACGAAAGTGTGTGCTGAGTGATCGTGACAGACGATCATTAAGGAGGATTATCGCGAAAGATAAGCAGTCCACAGCTGCAAAAGTTACTGCTGAAATGAATATCGTGTTACCAAATCCTATGAGTACCAAAACAATTAGAAGGGAGCTTCATAAATAGGGAATTGCTGGCCGTGTTTCAGTTGAAAAGCCATCCATTAGTAATGCTAATGCCTGTAACAGGAAAAAGTGGTGTTTAAGTCATAAAGCCTGGACTACAGAGCAGTGGAAGAGCGTAATATGGTCTGATGAGTCTTCTTTCACATTGTTCCCCACTTCTGGCCGAGTTTACGTCTGGAGAACGCCATCTCAAGCCTATAATACAGACTGCTTGTGGCCAAGAGTGAAACATGGCGGGGGTTCGGTGATGGTTTGGGCAGCCATATCGTGGTTCTCTTCTGGCCCCATGATAACTCTGTAAGGGCGGATTATTGCTCAGACTTATGTGAACATTTTGGCCGATCAAGTCCATCCAATGGTACAAGCTTTGTTCCTCAATGATGATGGTATCTTCCAAGACGACAACGTCCCTGTTCACACAGCTCACATTGTCCAGGACTGGTTTTCTAAGCACGAGGATGAATTTTCGCATCTTCCCAGGCCACCAAAGTCATCAGATTGAATATTATCCAACCTTTGTGGTCTACATTGGAGCGGAAAGTGCGTTCTTGCTATCCACCGCCAACATCGTTATCTGAACTTGCCACCGTTTTGCAGGAATAATGGTACAATATTCCCTTGGCAAACATACAGATACTGTATTTATCCATTCCGAGAAGACTGCAAGCTGTTTTGAATAACAACGGGTACCGTACGCAATACTAGGCAAGGAAACGTGTTTTTTTAAGGTGTTTCCATATTTTTGTCCAACCCCTGTATATAATAAAGGTTATCTTCAATTAATCAAATGTCAAGGGCATAAAGTATAAAATCAGAGCAAAAGTACCATAAAATAATCGAAGTGAAAGCGTAAACAGTACAAATTTAAATAATCTACAAGATCTTTTCGTCGTGTAATTAAAAAACCCCATAATTTTACATTCATCAAATTCATTTATTCGGCTTTCAAATTAGTTTCATTTTAAAATTCTAATGCACTATTAAAAAGAAACACGTAATTAAAATAATAAGTACTTCTAAGTATGAATTATATCATTATTCTGTGATTAGGGAAATCTTTATTTAAAAGTAAAAAGTAATTATGAAATTATTTCTTTCACTAAACTTAAAGCTATTTAGAAAGGAATTACTTTACAATAAATTAGATATAATTAATGTAAATTACTCTAAAATGAAAAGTTAAAAAGAATATTTGTATTTTGATGATAAAAAGTAAAGTATTAAAAAATATATAGTCATATTACTTTGGAACATAACATCCTACAATTTCTCTACTTTTGAATTGTGTATAATTTTTTGTTGAAATTAAATTAACTTCATAATTATTTAATTCAATTTAAAATGTTTGTTTCAAGGTAAATATTTTCCTTTTCGTTTCGTTTAAATATTACTTATGCATGGCAAAGGTGTTCAGAGATTAATAGATTTCCCATAGAAATCATTTACCTACGATTCATTTTCAGAAGCATATAGATGCAATGTTGATTGAGATGATTAAGTGTATACAAAAAGTCTTTTTTTAATCCTTTTTTTTTCTTTTGTATTCCACAGTATTCCTGTGTATGGCCCTTAGTGAACATGTGGTATTGCACTTTACACATCCTTTACCAGTTCAGGATATTTGAGCATTACCAATTTCAAGCTCCCATGTGTGATGTAGAATCACATGTAGTATTCTTAAATTTTACATTTTTCTAAATTACAGTTAAAACTAATCTTTAATTAAATAGCTATTTTATCTTAACGTTTTATTTTCGATCCCACAATAACTTTCCGTTCAAAAGAAAAGAAAGAAAAACATCTAGCATCTGCCTTATTACTGAAAAACGGCTGTCAGATAAAGAGAATTCATTAAGATGCGTATTTCACCCTTGCTGGAAACAAATAAAAAAAGAATAAATATCGACTGTGTTTGCGGTTAGTGAAATTTCATTTTCCTCTCTGCGTAATTTTAAGTCTAACTTATTCGTTTCATAATAGTCTTTAATGTACATGCTATTTGTCATGTCTTTTGAGAACATTTTCCCAAAATATGCTCCTAACGTACGAATTGGCAGTCGGATTCCTTTTCGGCGTATATTTTAGGACTGCTGTTTTCTGGTTACCCTGCTATTAAATTCAAAATCCTTTTATTGTTTAAGCGTAACAGACAATTTTGCGTAGATGATATCAGTCATTTTTCATATGCTTAATGTCGCCAATTGTGTGATGCCAATGTGTGAATTTTTCAGTGAGGAATTAATTGCCTCGCTCTCCCTTCACGGACTCAGACATGTAAAGAAGGTCTCTTAAAAATGCTTACAGGCACCATCCCTAACTATTTCTGTAAGAAATGATTTAATTTTTATAACTCTACTTCAAATAAACAATGTCCTCAAAAGGTCTTTATTTTATTGATCACAGCCTACAACTTTAGCGAATGCATTTTTTAAATAGAACCTGGTCAACATACTTAAAAATACAGATCTATTGTATATAAATTTATGGTGCCTAACACCAGGCAATCGCAATTTTTTTAACGTCAAGGGATGGTGCCTGCTTTTAGTTGCCTGCTTCGATTTGCTTGAAAGTTTAGTTTCTGGACTATTTATTAGCAGTTATCTGGACTATATCTGGACTATTTATCCGCCTGAGTAGTATGACATTATCTTATTCATCGGCTGTTTACATGATTTTTGAAAGCCTATTTCCCCGACAGATGACTATCTATTAAGTTTGCGGAATATAGACTATAAGATACGAGTATTCTCAGTTCATAGACTATCGTTTGCAGTGCCTATAGAATGCGGACTGTCGCTGCCGGATTTTTCCCTGATGGATAGCATTGGAGTTATATCCCCGCGCCGAACCATTATTCATGTTGGATGCGGCTGATTTTTCTGATCGAAAAAAATTTCACGAGGCTCAGCGTAAAGAACTCCTGCTCGTTAACGCCTGGTCCTCCCGATGTAGGCCTAAGAATCTGAGATAGACTGTGGTGACTCCTACTTCGCTTCTGTTAAACTCTCAGTCTTGCTTTCGACAATATAGTGCATTTTATTTCTACTTTGTGTACTTCAGAAGTTTTTATTTACTTCAGAAATGGATCGAGTGCTGCAGTGTGATCAGTGCTACGGATTTTCATCTGTGGGCTCCAATTTAACCGGCATACACAGATGTGCTTTTCGCACTAGGTTTTATGAGCCTGTGATTGTCAACGCCTAAATATTGCATTTCTTCAAAATTAAAAAAAAGAAAGAAAGTAAAGAAAATAAATAACCACCTGCGGCTTTAAATGTGAGTACGAGAAAATATTTTTTTTTAATTTTAATACTCAATCCCTATTTTAATTACATGACGTTTTTTTTTATTTTAAAATAATATGTTGAGTTATTTTTTTTACAATTATTGTTTATTATGCATTATTTTCTCGTGCTCATATTTATTTTTATGAATAATAATAGTTAGAAGTTTTCTTAGATTACGTCGAAATATTTCATAGTTTTACAAATGCTATTTAAGAAATAAGACGCCAAATATGAGAACATGATAAAAGGATATTTTTCATATAATTAAGTAGTTACCTACTGTGCACTCTTACTGATTTTTTTTTTTTTTTTTTTTTTTTGGATGATTGTGCTAAAAAAAAATTTTATTTTACTTATTTTCTATAAAGATTACATTTTTATTTACTGTGCAATGCGAGTCCTTTTGAACTATTACAATCTGACGTTCATATGTATAAATTTACAGTTATATATTTCTTTACCACATTTTATAATATGATTTAAAAAAAAAAGAAGTTAAAGGTAAGTTAATGGTGCATCTAAAATATTCATGTTTCCAGGAAAATAAGACAGAATGTTTTTGTGTCAGACTATTATGTTTTGCATGTTAGGAAGTTTTAGAAAAAGTACAAGGAAAGATAGATATGAATATTTGTAATAAATAAAGATGTATACACCTCTCTATATATTTAATACTGCCTTTATCTTGAGATACATAAAATTGTATCATTTCAATTATATTTTTTTGCTTTGAAAACTCCTAAACCAAAGGGTAAGTTATGTTTTACCGTGTTTGTATAGAGTAATTATTTACAGATAATAAATTATTTTTATATTCGTGCTTAAATGCAATAATCACTTTCTTTATTGTGTAGTTCAATATATGTAGTCAATATCTTTAAAGGATCTTGCCTATTGATTATATCTGTTTAAGTAGAGCTATTTCTTGCAGCTAAATATTACAGATTTTTTTTCTTTATTCTGAGTACATAAAGAAGACGACTGTTTTATAACATATAATACTTAAACGTACTACACGCATCACTATTCTTCATCAGTAATTATAACCTTATAAGAACTTTCATTTTAAAGGTTATTTCATAAAAATATATCTTGGTAATTTTCTTGAAATATCATAGTATTTCTTGGACATTTATTTGATACAAAATGGTACAAATGGTACTAACAACTTTATTAATCAATGTGTGTATTTGTTTTATTACATAGGTGTAGATAATTAATTTTTATGCTTTTTAGATATTTGTGTATAGATATCTTATTTTTAATGTTCATAAAATATAAAGTTCATTAAGTGGTATATCACGACATACCATTATAAAATATTTTATGTGTTGTCATATTGACAAATTTAGAAATATAATGAATGAGGCAAGAAGCTTAAATTTGTTTTCGCTTATGGTAAACTTTTCACTTGTTTTTACTAGACTTTAAATAGTTGACAGCAATTAGACATTTAATAACTTACATTTTAAAATATTCTCGCAAATATTATATGTTTTTAGGTTTGGAGATCTTATGTGTAAAACATAATATTTTCTTTAGTTAAATTATCTCAACCTGTCACAAGCTTTCCTCTTAACTTTTTAATGCCTGCTCGAGTCATCAATATTATTATTAATAATAACAGAAAGAGAGATTTTATTTATTTCATTAATGCAGTTAAAACATATAACGTACTAGTATACATTTTAAATCAATAGTATGCCGTGTTGTTGCATACCAGCACACATTAGTACATATGAAATCTCAGTATTTTTAAATTTCAGTTAATATTTTTATTTTTCTTTCTAATATTTAGAGACTGTTTTATATAGATTTCTTCTTGCATTGTGTTATTTTCTAGATGTAGCACAATGTCAAGAATGTTTTTTTAAGGGTTTCTTTTCCTTTTGTGGGGTGAGATGGCCACTTACCTACGCAAAGGGAGAGAAAGCTGGTTTTCACTTACAAAATTCATAAATTCATGTTTTTTTTTTATTTATTTATTTACAATTATTAGACACTTTGCTAAATTATCAGCGTTTTTTTTAGTGTAGGACACTATTAATTTTGTTTATTTAGACATGACATTACTGAAGAGTGGTAATTAATTCGTTAGAATATGTTTCACTGTCGATTTCTTTTTCTTGCAACTGTTGTACATATTTGTTGTGGTTTTATATTCAACCTGGCTTTACACGCATACACATACTTACACTTCATTCTCACAAGATTATTTTTGGTTATAGTTCAAAGATAACACTTGCCTTGGTTGAATTCAATCATAATTTTTATGTACTTCTGTAATTTCTTTTCTACATACTGTGTCATTATTAACGTTCATTATCTTTAAGATATAATTTGGAACGTCTTTTTAGTTTTTTTTTTTTTACATAAAAGAGTAGTTTTTTAATTATTTTCTAAGAATCCATACAACACTGAGAAAACTGCTAACACATACTTTACGGATTTTTAATACATGAAATAAATTATAATATGTACATGCCTTTGTATAAACATTTTGCTTTACTGATAAAATTTGACTGATTGGACGCGGATGCTGACTCGATGCTAATTAAATCATTTGACAAAATGATTTTTTTCTCAGAATATTAATAGTACATCTTTAAAATTTTGACATATTCAATATTATTTTGGTTGTTTTCACTAGTTAGATATAATTTATCTTTAAAAGTATGTATGCTAGAATATTTATGGCTATTAAATCATTTGTACTTTCCTCTATTTTATATGACACTTTAAAATTTCCACACATTTAAGCTTTTAGAAATACATACACTTACTGCAGTTTGTTTAGATTACTATTTACACATACAAAAAAGTTGTAAGCTTTTTATTATTATTTTTACAATGATCACATTTGTTTTGGCATGACTCTTAGCTATATCTTAAACATCAAGAGTATTTATATCTAGGAAGTTAAATACTTTTACAGTTTTAATAGTACATTTTTTTTGTTATATTATATATTTCGGTAGTGTTTTACGCCTATTCACTTAAATTTTTAACCGTTTGCTAACCATAGTATCGACAGTTTCTTTTCCCTTCACACAAAATTCATTGTTATAACACGTAGTTCACTGTAGCTGGTTTAGAGTTTAACCAAGTTTCTTTTTCACATTATGCATGTAGTTCATTGAGACAAGTTAATCCTTATTCATCGCGTTGTTTAATGATTGTTAATTCATTAATTATGTAATTGAATGTCACTCATTTAGGTAAGTGTTTTGGGGTTCTTGCACACA
The DNA here is from genome assembly GCA_964019185.1 of Maratus speculifer. NCBI lineage: Eukaryota > Metazoa > Arthropoda > Arachnida > Araneae > Salticidae > Maratus > Maratus speculifer. The sequence continues at coordinate 172,399,281 of OZ025297.1, read as the reverse complement.
TACTGCCCGTTTATTAAATTTGCAAAATTAATAAATAAATAAAATAAAATAAAAAAATCCTAATTTGTTTTTCTAGACTATCACGAGAGCTTTGCTTGGCATGCGGCAGTGGTATTTACAATGGTACTTTATTTCACAAAGGTTTTACAATGTTACTTTTGCGGCATGCTACGCGGATGAGCTTGTGGTCTGTGAATAACAATTTTGTGGGATTTCACCTTTTTTTTCCCTCATCAAGAGCATTCCTTGTGGTCCAATTTTATTCCTTCACATTTTCGGTTACACTTTAAATTTTGACAGGTTGTCTTCACAGTAATTTTGTGCACGAATGCATTTTCGTCTTTCATCTTATTCGACTATCAAACATGCAGATGGTTGAGTAATAGAAAGAAGGCATGTAGGAGTGAAAATTTCGATGTGGGTCGTAAATTTTGTTTTCACTTGGTTTTGGATGTGTCGCGTTGGTGTACACAATCATTCTAACCATATTTACACAATCAAACACACTTTTCTTTACCCTTTAATATTTTGGTTGTTGCAGTAACAGGAATGCAGTTAACATTAACAACATGTCAACTCTATTGTTATAGAGGCTACAATTTCCACATTTAATACATTTTTCGTGGTGAATATGTTTTTGGGTTCTCAATTAAATTTTAACTTTAAAAGGATTTTTGACAGTATAATTACATATTTTTTTACTTTCCTCAACTTAGAGTTATGTGTTTTTACATAAGGTCATGTGCTTTTCTCTAGGTATATTAGACACCAGGTCATGTGATTTCTATTACACACAATTTTTTCCATTCATGTGTTTTTACACAAGGTCATGTGCGTTTCTCTAGGTCAAGGTATATTAGATACCAGGTCATGTGATTTCTACTACACACATTTTTTTCCTTTCATGTGTTTTTTTACACAAGGTCATGCGATTTCTTACACTATCACATTGTTTTTTTTCTGTATACACTCGGTCATGTGCAATACACTAGGTCATGTGGTACACACTAGGTCATGCGAATACACATTAGGTCATGTGCAACATATCAGGTCATGTGGTTCCTTCCTTTTCCTCTTGTTTCTCTGGTTGAGGATTGTACACGACTTTCACTTGTTTTCTCAAAACTGATTCATGAAAACACCCAAAAACACACAACACTGTCATGTCATGTGTTTACATTTTTTTTGCACTTTTGTCATTAGATATCAATCCTTTCTTCTGTAAATTTAATAATTACTTTGTAATTATGTATTTGAAAACCTCATTCACACATAAATATCTTGGTTTTTTTTTCTTTTAACAGACATACCGTTAAATTTCCTTCGGTTCATTTTTGTTTTGATTTTGTTAAAAAGCTCATTCTAACACACACACCAAAAAAAAAAAAAAAAAAAAAAAAAAAAAAAACACTTGAAATTTTTTAACAGTTTGTCATGCTCACCCTTAACCATTTCATCTTAGTTGTTCAAGACATTTCACATAAATATATATATTTATTGTTCACGAATTCTCTTATAGGTAATGCACAGGTGTTCATTTTTCATTTTTCTTATTACAGACATGCAGCCTTCTCCTGGTTTATACCAGTTAATTCTTTAGCAGATATTAATTCAGGCTGAGTTCACACACACACACAATTTTTCTCTTCAGTATTACCTGTTGTACAATTCACTTAAAATTTCATTTTTTTTTCTCATACATTTTTATATTTAAAAGATTACATGATGGATTAACTCATTTTTTTGTTTTCAGGTAAAGGAGTAAAGTTCATTAAATCTCAGTTTTCTTTAAACTATATCTGTTGTATACCATGATTATTGACACATATGGTAAAAATAGAGCATTCGATTCCTATTTTCGTGTTATCAACTCTTTTCCGATTTATTTTGATTCAGTGTTAAAAAACGTATAATACGCGCAGGTAAACATGCGTCATATCTAAATGAAACCGCAGTCAAATCTAAACTGGGCAATTATTTCGTAGGAAAAAGATAATAACGCTTTAGAAGAAATATTTTACGATTTATAACCATCTGAGAATGTTACTAATCAGCATCCCAATCCACCCTAAAACGGATAATGGATGTTTTGTAAACAATCAAAATTTAAATAATTGGATTAAAAAATGCTATAATTATACTTGAATTTTCTTTAAAAAAATTTTATTATATACATAGAACAATAATATGACTGGAACGTATGAAGAAATATTGAGTTAAAATAATCAAGCAGAGTTGTAGTCGGAAAAAAATCAGAACGTCTATACTATAGGTAGAATGTATACGCTAAAATCATTATCGCTATGTCTCAAATTTTACGCTATAGCTTTATTTGAAAAACAGATGGTATAAGGACTTTCTTAAAGCAATTCAAACGGTTTACGGATTATATTTCCGTGTACCGTCCGCTACATGTCCGTACCCGACTTGGTCGTCAATATCTGTATATCATCAACGTCAACCTACGCCGCAAAGTTTTAATAGGCATGTCTGTAGTGTTTTTTCATTTAAATTGGCAGACATAAAAAATAATGATTTTCATGTGTTAATACATATTTAAAAGTACATAATATGTGTCGCTTCAGAACTGTTGCTGTACTGGGTCATTTAGAAACCATGATGTACCATTACATTCTTGGTTTTGGTAGGTAATGTCTAACATGAGATACTTTGTAATTCCAGTATAAAGGAATGTAAAATATTTACACAAAGTCACAAGCTCTTATAAATAAGTGTCAAGTTCCAATATCATTGTATGACATATTTCACAATTTTAATTAAAAAAAAACCTTTTTTTGTCTCATTTAAAAACACCGAAACACATTTAAGCACATAACGTTTGCACGAAATGTGAGAGCCATACATATATTTTCAAGATATTACTCTAAACTTAGTCACAACAAAGTATAGTAAGGATCATTAAAGATAAGCGGTAATGAAGTTTTTTTAATAATACAAAGTGCGATTACGCGCAATAAAAAGTTCAATCAAGTATTAAAAGTTATCCGAACAAACAGTTTTAACAGATCATCCAAGTCGTTACTAAAGTATAAATAAACAAGTAAGAAAAATCGTGCCTTAAGCATAGATTATGAAACACTTTCCAACACTTACTGAAATCATTAAAAAACTTCGTTATCCAGAAAAATAAGATGTTACTGTCCATAGATAAATGTTTATTCCAATATTCTTGAACAGCCATGAATTTCATCTGTCGGTTGATAGATATATATTATATAATGAGTAAATTTAGTCTTGCAAGTAAACGTGCATCCGGTTAAAAATTTTCTTTCAGCATTTTATAGAATATATGGAAACATACTTGAATACTTTTATTCCTGCAGTTTATCTAGTACCTTTATTACATGAAAGCATTTAGCTAAAATTTAATTCATACAAAAATTCTCTTTAAACTACTTAAATCACATTTCATGAAATTACCATCCATAGGTAACTGTGTTTCTAGTTCCTTGCATGACCCTGTACATCATTTTATCTATATTCTACAAGCATTTCTAAGCAAACTGAATGTCAGTTAAACATAAAAATGCATGATTTATTAAAAAAAAACACCTTTAAGTAAATTACGCTTATATTCAGTAACATTTTCGAGCTCTTTTGTGTAACCCTGTGTATCTAAATTGCATAACTATTAGCATTTATACACACCACATAGTGACATACACTTAGTGAAAATTAAAAGCGCATATCATAATTGAAAATGCATTTCATCTATCCAGCAGCCGTCATCTCTACTTCAGAAAGAATATACTATTTGAAATATTTTGTGTGCCCTATGCACTTCGTACTATGTGGGAAAAGTTTATATTAAGCAAGAGCGACATATATCCATTTGATTATACATGAAATCATTTATCATAGTTATAATATGTAGCAAACAATTTCTTCCTTTATTATTATGCAATGGAATTCTTTTGTGTGACACTGTAAATGAATAATAACTATTCTTTTCACTTCATATTTTACAGAATACATATTTTAAGGCATTTCGTAGATGCATATAAATTTGAATATGTTTGATCGGGTTTAACACCTTTAAAATTCATTTGAAACGAGTTTTCCCCATCGGGCTTAATGTAACGGAAAATTTTTGTCTGCCCCTGTAAATAAGCTAATCATTGTAGAAACTTCATTTTTAATAGGGTTCGTGCTAGGGCAAATGTTAATAACGTCAAAAATTTCATGGTAATCCGAGCATATTTACAAAAGTTAGAGCGTGGACACATGGACAAAGGGCCAGACAAACTGAATGCATAACCAGGTTTAAACTTTGTTGAGAAGTGCTAAAATGCTTCCTGTTTTCTAAAGTAAAATTTAAAAAAAATTCAAATTCTTTCCAACTTGGCCGCACATTTTATTATTTAACCACATTTAGTACCACGATTATAATTCTGCTTATTTCAGGAAAACGGTTCAAAGTTGCATGTCTAGTTGAAAGATCTAATACACTAGTTTCTAAGGGAATTATTCTTAACATTAGATGGTGCACTTATTATTGTAAAATGTGTATATCGCTAAGACAAATGTAAATAAAAGTTATTTTTCTATATACTATTTGAAATACATTTTACAAATGAAGATACTTTAAAATGTTAAGATACCAGAGACCTCAACGGCAAATTTAGAATTTTATAGTTTATTTGACGTGTATTTTATAGATGAGAAATTTTATGCTTTTCCTATCGCCTATTGAATTTTCATAATTACAGGAAGCAGCGTCATAGTTTAAATTTTCTTTTATTGAAAAAGAATTTTTATCAGATAAATATGTATGATTTAAGTTTTCCAATGTTGACTGCCATACGCTTATGATAACAATTATATGATTATATTATTAAAGTTGTTGCGACTATATTTTAAGGAAAACATGATGAGTGTTTTATTTATGGAAAGACATCAACAAAGAGATTAAAAAAGGCCATAGCCCTCAGCAAAGGATTCAGACAACATTTTTTTAGATTCTACGATACATCGAATTGCATGTGACAAGCCTCGGTGATTTAAAAAGTTTATTGACAACAGAATAGCTGAGATCCAAACATGTAATCTTAATAATATTTAATACAATAATTTAATACAAATAATAATATCCTTTATACTGTGAGGAAGAAGTTAAAATTAATTGGATTCATGACAATGATATTCTCTTATCGACGATTTTGTTTAGCAGGAAGTTAAAAAAAACGACTTTTAATGTGGCAAGGACGGAGATTCTAAACTTTAAATCAATCTTTAAATCCAGTACTGTTTCGTGAAATCTCAAACTTCCTGACTCACATTAATTTAAAAAGACGAGTACACTCTTTAGGCTCAATGTGCAGATCACGTCGTAAATGACAAATCATTATTTAAAGTATTTTCACTTGCTTGCATGTATAATAGTTATAAGTGTTTTTTCTATTACGAAATGCATTTCGAAAGTACCCTGGATTTCAACGCGCTTATGATGTTCCGGTTTTCATCCAATAAAAAGGTGTCATATCTCATTTATACACCATACAGCGTACACTTTCGAAGAATTCTCTTTCCCATACATTTTCTCTGTCTTTTATAAAGAAAGAAATGCATTATTATAACTCCTGTTATTCCCGTGAAGTCATACAACTGCTACGTTGTCTGCTCATAATCTGGAAAAATAGCTACTGTTTCATTAAAAGAGTGATAATAAAATAACGCCTGCATATCCATGTACTAGTTTCATTCAACCGCTGGATTAGATTCAAATTTGGAATGAGATGTTTTCATACTCCCCACAATGAAACACTATACACCTCTAATAACAGAAATGTAACGTGTAGGATTATATTGGATATTGTCCGGCCTTAGCTGTCTGAAAAGTAAGATTAGCAAACAAATAAACAAGCAAAACATCATATAGAAATAAAAACTGACATTTAAACAGAGGTTCAAATGAAAAGTTAATAATCAGTATAAATAGGATTCAGAGGAGCAAAAGTAGACATCGGATTTCAAACAGCAATTTTTATCTAGTCAAATACGAGAAAAATACCAATCAAATTTAGGATGACTGCAGAAATGAAAAAAAAATAATAATGAGAAAAACAAAATATAGCTGAATGATTATATGTAAGTAATAAGAAAATGACAATAATTTTTTTAAATATAATTTAATTACAAAATGAAAATAAATAAGCATTATTTCAGATAAACTTTCATTCAACGATGTTGAATCTTAAAAGGATACTAGTCATTATTTATGAAAGTAGACAGTAGATGGCAGCACCAAAACATTGATCTTGATAAAACGAAGCTATTTTGACTCTGATTAAATATTATATTTCATTAATTCTCACTCATTTGTATTTGTAAATTCCTAATATGGGTTAATATATATATTTAGCATTTAATCATTTGTTTAATTCATCTTTTTAGATTGCATTCTTTATTCAGCAGATTTGACTGCGTGACTGTTTTTAGAACATGTTAAGATTCTAAGTATGTTTACGAAATCTGAAATCGAATAATTTTATTAAAATCTCTTAATTCTGAAGCAATCTTATTTATTCGTGTATAAAAACCTCATCATTCAAAGCTATATAACCATCAATCAACTCTTTAAACAGTGTTCAAGAAATCCATGATTTAGAACCTAAATTCTGATATCAAAACGATACTTGTGATTATGCAAGACGCCGTCAAGAAGAATGTTCCACAGGTAAATATCTCTTCTGATTAAAATGCATAAATTCTCAGCTATTTAATTCATTTATAAATCCCAACATAAATAAATGTTTTTGGTCCGTCTAATAAGCCGCAGCGTCTAGTGAAATACATTAAAGTTTAAATATAAATGTTTATTGAGTCACTATGAAAACGAAAGCGGAAATCGCCTGTGAGCAGAAGTTTAATTTTACTATTAAAGAAATTGATCGTTATAACATTCAAGTAGTTAAAGCAATAGAAAATAAAAATGTGAAATTAACTGAAAAGCTTAAATCAGAATTAATCAGCTAAGAAGCTGATTTAAAAAATCTTATTTGGCATTGCCGAAGAAAGCATTAGTGGTCTATATGATTCATTTACAAAGGCGAAAGATATAATTGTGGACGATTTAGTTAATATTGAAGAATTTTTGGTTGTAAAAATACAAGAAAATAAAAATGAAACCAACAATAATTCAGGAATTTCTGTTAAGGATAACACTTTAAGATTGCCTAAATTTGAGTTACCGATATTTTATGGTGACATTAGTAATTGGATTACCTTTAAGGAAACATTTTTGACTGCAATTCATATTAATGAAAATTTATCAGATCAGTTAAAATTTTCTTATCTAATAGCGAGTGTAAAGAATTATCCTGCTAAATTAATTTCGGGTTTTTCAATTTCCGACGATAATTATAAGGAAGCGTGGGAAACTATTGTTAATCGCTATGATAATCGTAAGAATTTGGCATATTAATAATATCAAAATTCATTAATGCTAAATCATTAAAATCACCTTCGCAAAAATCAATTCTAGAGCTATTGGACACTTGTAATAAAGTTATTCGGAATTTGAAATCTTTAAAATTTGAATTTAATGAATTTGTTGATTTGATTTTAGTTTATTTAGTTCAAACGAAATTTGATGATAATTTACGAAAACAGTGGGAGTTAACATTAAATAATGATTGTTTTCCAACTTATTAAATGATAATTAGTTTTCTTAAAAAACAAGAACGTAGTCTGCAGAATTGTAATGTTGAATTTATTAAAACTGAATCTAAATCTAATCATAAATTTGATACTAAATCTCAACATTTTCCAAAAAGATCGGTATCGAATACTGTTGTAACGGATAATGTGAATAAATCACAAAAAATTATTTGTCCACAATGTAATGAACCCCACCAACTTCATAGATGCCCAGCAATGCATAATTTATCTGTTGAGCAAGCTAGCATTTAGTAAAATAAAAAAAATTATGTACGAACTGTTTGCGTTCTAACCATTTTGTTGCTAATTGTTTGATAAATACCACATGTAAACATTGCAATTCAAAACATCATACACTCCTTCATCGTGATCAACCTGCCCCTGCACAACAACAAATTGTTAGACAACAAGATCATGTAACAACCCCAAATGCTGTAGGTAATTTAAATGAATCTAACTGTTTTACTAATCAATCGTTTAGTGAAAATTCTCAAACATTGTTGGCTACTGCCATTATACGTGTAAAATCCAAATAGGGCAAATTCATTCCTTGCGGGGCGGTGATCGACAGTGGTTATCCAAAGAACTTACTTTCTAAAGCTTGTTGTGAGAAATTAGGCCTTCCATCAAGGCCTACAAATCATAAAATCTCAGGTATAAATAATGTAGTTACAGAAACAGCTCTTCAGGAAGTTTCTTTGACATTCTCTCCCCATTTTAATGATGAAATCTTTCAATTAGACGCGTTAGTTGTTAATCAGATTACAACAAACTTGCCAAATTTTTTGATTACGACTAAGTTTTGGCCACATATTGAAGGCTTGAATCTTGCGGATCCAAATTTCCATATGTCCAGTCCTATTGATCTCCTTATTGGTGCAGTTTTGTTTGCCAATATCATAATAGGAGAATCTATTTTAGGACCTAAAGAATCAACGCGAGCTATTAATTCTAAACTGGGTTGGATACTATCGGGAATTATTTATTCGAATAAATAAAACCAAAATTCATCTGTTAGTTGTCATGTTACTACGCAGATTATTTTTCAGCTGCAAAAGTTCTGGGAACTTGTGTCGGTTCCCAGTTCTGATCCAATTTTTCTTGTTGAAGATAATTATTTTAAAACCTTTCACGCAAAGAATCAAGAATATATGTTGTAAACTTGCCGTTTAAAGCTAAACCATACCTCGATGATTCAAAATCTCAAACTCTAAAGCGGTTTTATTTTTTTGGAGAAGAGACTCCACCAAAACCCTTTGCTTAGAGAGCAATATTTAGCATTCATGCAAGAGTATATCGACTTGGGACACATAGAGCTTGTACCAAATTCAGAAATTTCAAATCCGGATCATTTTTATCTTCCGCATCACGGGATATTAAAAGAAGATAGTTCAATTACACGACTTAGAGTAGTATTTTACGCATCTGCAGCTGTTTCATCAGGCTGCTCTTTAAATGATTATCCAGAGACAGGCCCAAAATTGCAGCCGAAAATATTTCCTTTATTATTAAAGTTCAGAATGAATCCAATTGCTTTTAGTGCTGATACCGAAAAAATGTTTAGGCAAATTCTCGTTAGTCAAAAGCACATTGATTATCAACGCATTCTTTGGAGATTTAATTTAGAAGACACTATCAAATCATACAGGCTGTTGACCGTTACATATGGTTTTTCCTGTGCACCTTTTTTGGCCATTAGGACATTACGACAGTTGGCCATTGATAACGAACAATATTATAAAAAAGTCTGCCAAATTATTCAAGAAGAAATTTATGTTGGTGATCTTCTTTCTGGATCCCATTCACGAGAAAACGCTCAGAATTTAGTGACAGAACTAATAAAAATTATGAAAAGTGGAGGTTTTAATCTACGAAAGTGGACATGTAACGATCCTGATGTAATAGCTCACTTACCTGATGAAATGAAGGCTTCCTCGAAAAAGGTCATTCAGGAAGACGATACTGTTAAAGTTCTCGGTTTACTTTGGGACTCTTCCAAAGATATTTTACAAATTCGGTTCACTGATTTAAAGGATGCCAAAACAAAACGAGATTTGTTATCTGTAGTGGCTACAATCTTTGACCCTCTGGGTTTCCTAGCTCCTACAACAATTAAGTTAAAAATTATGATGCAAGAACTTTGGAAGGATAAGATTTCTTGAGATGAAGAAATCCCACATTCCATATAACAGGTTTGGAATGAATTTTCATCTGAAATGCATTCATTGAAGTCCATAGAAATTCCTCGATACATGAATTTATTTAATGAAGCAGTTGTTCAAATTCGACTTCATGGCTTTTGTGACGGCTTGAATAAAGCTTATGCTGCTGTTACCTATTTACGTATTGTTACACCTGAAAGGGTATTTGTCAATTTGATTGCTGCAAAAACTAAAATCAATCCTATTAAACCTCAAACATTGCCAAGAATTGAGCTTTGTTCAGCTCTTTTACTAGCTAAGTTATTTCCTGTCATTATCGACACATTACCAGTAAATTTTGACAACATTTATTTGTGGTCAGATTCACACATTGTTCTCAGTTGGCTAAAAGCACCACCTTTAAAGGGAAATCATTTCGTACTCAATCGAGTATGCCAAATATGCCTTTCCATGAGTGGAATTATATTCCAGGTATTTTAAATTCTGCAGATGTAGCTTCTAGGGAAATCCCACCCGAAAGCTTCTTAATCATTCTATGTGGTGACATTGGCCTCCATGGCTACTGTCAAATGAGCAAATCCCAATACCTATGTTCACTGCTCCAGTATCTGAGTTAAATCAAGTAATTGACTCTGTCAGTAATGTAACACAAGTAAGTGCACCTCCAGACTTTCTTCTGAAGTTTTCAAAATTCTCTAAGCTGTGAAGAGTCACAGCCTATCGTCTTAGATTTATAAATAATGCTAGTCATAGTACATAAAAAAAATTTGGAAATCTAAGTTCAGAAGAAATCTCTAATTCTATTCAATGCATTGTAAAGTTAGTGCAAAGTTCTGAATTCAACACAAAGCTTAAATTGTTAAAAAAAAGAAAGCCCTTACCGAGCAATAGTAAATTATTATCGCTAAATGTATTTTTAGATTCAAGTGATATAATTCGAGTAGGTGGTCGTTTGTCCCAACATCAGTCTTTGACCTTTGATAGAAAATATTCAATGCTACTCCCAAAGAATCACTTTGTGACCAAACTATTAATAAAGCATATACATGAGAAACATATGCACGCAGGTACAAAGCTAGTAATTTCTATAATACGTCAACAATATTGGTTCATTAATGATCGTTCTACGGTACGACAAGAGCTCAACAGGTGTCTGCTTTGCAAACGCCTAAAAACACAAGCTTGTCAACAAATGATGGGAGATCTTCCCGTTGACGGAATCTCCCCAATTCGTCCATTTTCCAAGGTTGGTATAGATTTTGCCGGTCCCTGCTTAACTAAGCCAAATTTGCCTAGAAGTAACATAAAAATAAAATCTTACATAGCTGTATTCGTCTGCATGTGAACTAAGGCAGTGCATCTGGAAGTGGTATCAGACTTGTCTGTGCAAGCCTTCCTAGCAGCCTTAAAGAGGTTTATTGCACGTAGAGTCCTATCGTCTGATATTTATTCCGATGATGGGAAAATTTTTGTAGGTCTAGCTAATCAGCTGAAGCAGCTATTCCAATATTTGAGGGAAAGTGAAATTCACGATTTTCTTTCGAACCAAAAAATCAATTGGCATTTCATTCCTCCACGTGCGCCGCACTTTGGTGGGCTATGGGAGGCAGCTGTAAAGCTTACAAAAAACCATTTGTTAAAGGCATATAAATCCAGTATTTTAAACTTTGAAGAATTATCCACTTTGCTATGTAAAATTGAAAGTTGCATAAATTCAAGAGCTCTAACGCCGATGCCATCAGATCCGCGCTCATTAACACCAGGTCATTTTCTAATCGTAGCACAGCTCCTTGATATTCCCGAAGCTTCTAATTCACGAGCTCTATCATTAAATGCTCGTTGGCTCCTTATTGAAAGGGCCAAGAACCAATTTTGGTATAGATAGTCAAGAGAATATCTCCAACATCTACAACAGCGTCCTAAATGGAGTATTCCAAGTGTTAATCTCCGAGAAGGAGACATGATGGTAATTCATGACCGATCCCTGCCCATGAGATGGAAAATGGGTCGTATTTTGCAAACTTTCTCAGGACAAGACAATCGTGTTCGTGTCGTTTTGATTAAAACAGCGGACGGTGACATCAAACGCTCAATTTCAAAAGTGTCCCCTCCACTGCCGGGGGCGGAGGATGTTGAATCTTAAAAGGACACTAGTCATTATTTCTGAAAGTAGACACTATATGGCAGCACCAAAACATTGATCTTGATAAAACGAAGCTATTTTGACTCTAATTAATTATTATATTTCATTAATTCTCACTCATTTGTATTTGTAAATTCCTAATATGTTTTCATTTATATATCTAGCATTTAATCATTTGTTTAATTCATCTTTTTAGATTGTATTCTTTATTCAGCAGATTTGCTGCGTGACTGTTTTTAGAACATGTTAAGATTCTACGTATGTTAACGAAATCTGAAATCGAATAATTGTATTAAAATCTCTTAATTCTCAAGCAATCTTATTTATTCGTGTAAAAAACCTCATCATTCAAAGTTATATAATCATCAATCAACTCTTTAAACAGTGTTCAAGAAATCCATGATTTAGAACCCAAATTCTGATATCAAAACGATACTTGTGATTATGCAGGACGCCGTTAAGAAGAATGTTCCACAGGTAAATCTCTCTTCTGATTAAGCTGAATAAATTCTCAGCTATTTAATTCATTTATAAATCCCAACAAACGACGAAAACATTTAGAAAGTCAAAAGTCAGCGTCAATTTTCATATGCCATTTTCACTAAAAGCAGCCAATGAAATAAAAGTGACAAAAATAAGAGAAATTAAAGAGAAAATGTAAAAATTGGTAGAATGTAATTAAAAAACATAATTATAGGAGAGAGAATAAGACGAAGCCATTGTTAGTATTACCATTATTTAAAATGTATATATATATATATATATATATATAATTATTACTGATTCCCACTGAAAAGCGAGTGAATAGTCAAAGTAAAACATATTTAGCAGAAAGTTTAGCGATTAGACAAAGAAAATAAATCAAAGAGATCATAGATAGTTTGTAATTTTAACATAAAGTAAGATTTTAGTGGCAGGTTTTTCAATGATACGAGATTTTAAATAAGTTATTCTTTCCGCTACTGACACTAAAGGGTATCAGGTGAAACTTTTTTGAATTGTTGTGGTTGGAGTGTTTTTGATGGCAGGAATTTTTTTTTACTTCTAAATTTTTTAGAAATTTTTCGGCAATGGGAAAAATTTATATTTTATCTTTTAGTTACAGTACAGTCTTTTGTTTTATGATTATCAGCACATTTCAAATAGAAAAAATGAATATGTACCTAGATGAGGAATAGTTGTACATTTAAAAATTGTAGCATTATTCTTATCCATTTAAAAGTTATGTTTCCACAGTGATAAGCAATCAAAGAATAATTGTGTTATTGACAATGGGGACAATTTTGGATAGGAAAAAATATTAGTAAGAAATATTGGAAGAGAGAGTTTACTTATGAAGTTTTTGAGTTGATTGAAGGAGTGGCAGCGAAATCTAATGTGATAAGTTCCACTTTGACTTCGTCAATATGAAAATCATTAGGAATGTCTTTTAAGATCACCTTACCAGATAATTCAGTTTTCAGAGCAAGTCAAAAATTTCGCTTTTAGAAATTTTGAAATCATTTTGAATAGTTCAGAATGTTATGTAAAACTGTTATATTGTCATAATTTGCGATCGTTTTTTTTAAACTTCACTAAAAGTTATTTCAATATATTTTTTTAATTCCCTTGCTGTTACTGTTTTTTTTCTAATAGGTTTTGGATTGGAATCTTTTAGCTCAGTCAGAATGGATTTGTCATAGCTGATTTCTGATTCGCGCATTTCATAAGTATTATTAGCAATGAGATGTTGTAAGTACTTTTAGTATTAGATTGAGAAATAATTTTAGTCACGCTAATGATCTTGCCTTGTTCTGCAAATTTAAGTATATTTATAAGAAAAATCATCATTATTTCTAAACTTAATTTTCCTAGTTTAAATATATTTAGATTTTTCATTAGTATTGGGATTTTAATTTTAGAAATTTTAGAATTTTTTCAGGTATTATGTGGATTAAATTTTAAAGCTATAATTTTCAAAACATGCAACAGACAATTATTTTTTTCGCTCTTTTGGAATTATTCATTTCGCACGATAAATTTACCAATCTGTTTCACTGGGATAAAATAATTGTATATCTACGTATCCATCGATAAATATAGTTTCTTTACCTGTGATTTATTCTTTCGAGTTGTCTAAATGACAGTCAAGATATAATGACCAATAAACTTATCTGATTGAAAAACACCCACCGGTTGTCACCCAGTCAGCTTAAACGGTAAAGCATTGGCCTTGTAAGCCAAGGATCAGGGTTCGATTCTTGGCCTGGACAATATTTTGCTCCGTTGGATATATTTAATTCGTATGTTAAATTTACCAATCCGTTTGATATGGTTAAAATAATTGTATATATATGTACGCATCGGTATATGGAGTTCCTTTATTTGCTCTTTATTCTGTTGAGCAGTCTAAATGACAGACCAGGTGTTATGACCAATAAGGTTATCTGGGCGCAAAATGCCCGCTGGTTGTCGCCCAGCTAGATTAAACTGTATAGCATTTGCCTCGTAAGCCAAGTATCTGGGTACGATTCCCTATCAGGGCAATTTTTTGCTCTGTTGGGAATATTTAATTCGAAATCTAGAACATCTGGATTTGGTGTATTTCCTTCCTTGAAAAATCTTTATAGACAACATTGCAAGCGACATTTCCAACGAATTAGATATTCTCTCAATGACTATGTACATCGTAAATTTCAATAACTGGCACACTATCAGTTTTTGTCAGTTATGTTCATCTTTAAGTTCAAGTAACGATTTGTCAAAGTAGGCTATATTGATAAAGGTGAAAATTACGTCAGACTTACAAATTAAGATCTTAAAATTAAAGAAAAGAAACAATCCTCTTTTGAATCCATCGTAGATTAAGCTGAAGTAGAAGTCTTTACTTGCTGAGAAATATTTTTGCTTTACCATTTCTTTAAAAGCGACAATGGGTCAAAACTTGATTATTATCAATATATGGAAATGTAACAAACATAAGTAAATTAAAACTATACTTACTATTTTGACAGTAACTGTTTTTCATTAAACAAAATGTTAAACTTTCAAGTGGACTTTTGACATTATTAAAATGCAACAACAGACATACTAGGCATAAACTTAATACGCTCAATAACACAAATAGAATGAGCTAAAAAAGTCTAAATTCGCATCCTAGTGCACAAATATCTTCACTTGCAAGCGAAAAGCACCTGAAATGAACACAAAAAGAGAAAAAGCCATTTGCGAAAGCTTAGACTATTGTTAATTTCCATCTTTAAAAACGTATACTTTAAACCATATGTTTTACTTCATTTTGTTAATACACAATTTAAAATTTATTTAATGTTTTTTTTTTCAATTTTTAATTTGTTATTCCTGGGTATTTAATGCAATTCTTGGTTTTTTTCATAAGATTCTAAATAGACTTTTTAGTTGAACCTTTCAGCAAAAATTAAAGTATGTGAAAAATTTTAAAAAAGTATATCATGCATTTTTTAAAAACTATTTTACGTCTTCTAAAATTTATTGCTAAAAAATATCAGTGTTTTTAAATGCATTTTAAATATACTGCTTTATTTTTCGATTTATCAAATGTTGCAGCTATCTTGTATATGCTATTATAAAATATTAGCATCAAAATCATTATCGTATGAAAACAACGCTATGAAATAAAAATTTCAAAGAATAGCTAAAACGAAAGTATAAGACTTCAAGTCAATGAATAAAAAATAAAAGTCTGAAAAATACATTTATGGCATATTTGTATGGTTTTAGGCAATAGATAAAATGTTATCACATTTTTATGGTTAAAAGAACTATCAACTGTTGGATAAAAGTAAAAGCTTTATAAGAAAAAATGTAAGATAAAGCGATTTAAAGACAGAATTTAGGTATAAAATAGGATAAAATAAGCTATTCACTACTTACGGCTCTTCGTATTTTGTGAAGTAAGGAAGAAACAATAATGATCATAATGGCTTTATCTTCTTCAAGTGATTTTTCATGAAAATAACTTCTGAATCTGTAATATTTCAATTATATTCTATCTCATTAACTGCCTCTTTTTCCAAAATAAAAAGAAAGCGGTCTAGATATTTTTAAATATCACAAAATGGAAACTAAAAAAAATATATATTTAAAGCTTATTTAGTGTTTAGAAATTTTAGGTTGCAGCGCAATTTCGAATTATAAATCATATATATATAGGATAAAGAAGCCGAATGTAGACTACTTCACTTATTTTCAGGTATATTTCACATCTTTTTTTCGAATAACTGCAAAAATTCGTTACACTTTAAAAAATAATAATAAAAATAAATAATAAATCTCATAATAAAAATAAAATTACAAAGTTTTTTCTATCAAACTGGCATTCCTGGAACTTTTTATGTAAGCATAATTGTAAAAAATCATGCAACTGATACTGTTACATGGATTTTTGCTGTTACCTTTACATAAACTATTCTAAGAATCCCAGTTTTGTAGAAAAAGTTTAATAACTTTACAGTTTTTTTCAGTATACACATCAATGCATTAATCTACTAACCAAGTAAATCTTTAGAACAATGATATTTTTAAAATATTGAGTTTTAGTTGAATTTGAAAAATTTCTTAAAAGTGATAAGAACTCAGCAACTGTCCGCGTAAGTTGGACCCCCAAACTTCTGAATTGATCATATAAGGCGCTTTCAATGACTCAGGAATATAACTAACTTTATTAAAGAATTAATGAAATAATCAAATAAAACAACAGCAAATAAATATAATGAAATCAAATGTCTGAGAGCAAGAGTGATTATATTAAATTAATTTTTTTTTTGTTTAAGTTATAAGAAATTAAAAATAGTAATTATGGGACAAATTGCAAGGTACTTAAATATTATGTAAAAAATGAAGCATGACTTGATCACGAATCTTTTTTTTATTATATATTCCAGCGTATATAAAATGGAAACATATTGGACACATATACATTGGATCATTTCAGCTATTTTAATCTTCTTGTAAATTAGACAAAACTGATCATCGTTGCTCTAAAGGTCTGCACGGGCCGGGTTCGGGCCGATTTTCATTAACGGCATTCGGGCCGGGACGGACGGGCCTAGTCACTAACCTTTTCGGGCCGGGCCGGGCCGGGCTCGGGCCTTAATTTTTTTTCCTGGAGTATCGGACCGGACCAAGTCTAACTTATTTTTTCCGTACGAAGTCGAGACTAATTTTGTTCTTCCTTGTCTTCACGGACCTAAATAATCAGTTCCTGTTGAATCTTCCCGTATGAAAATCCTTTTTTTGACGTGGAAAAGTCTGTTCATAAATCAGTAAAGTTTGGCTTGGTCCAAAATTTTTTGCAAAATAGACATATACTTTTAAGTCGTCATTATTCAACAATTAAACATTATAATTTATTCTTTTTAAAGAATCGTATATCACTAGGAGTCTTAAAATAAAATTTAACACATAAAAAAAACATGATTATAACGAAATTTTTGTTTTAACTGAAAATTGCAAATTTCCTTTAAACTGCTCAATCATGCAAAGTGAATACAACAATACGCGAAAAAAAATATATATTAAACATTTACATCTGCTAAGAAGAAAACTTTTTTTTTTTCAGTGTCTTAGAAGATTTTACTTTTACCATATACCATTTTTTAGATTTTTTTAATGTATTAATAATACTAATGATAACTAAAACATTTACATACAACAAACAAAGGTTCATTAAAATCGTAAATATCGCAACCTATGGCATTTCTGCATAAATAGAGATTATAAACATGGAAGAAAATAAAAGACTAAGATAAGTTTTTTTGGTCTGAACTCTTCCATTAGAGTAAAGATCAATGTTCTGTTGAAATTCACCCGAGCCGGGCCGGGTTCGGACCGAAATTTTAACTCTCGGGCCGGGCCGGATCGGGCCAATATTTTTTTCGTTCGGGCCGGGTCGGGATAGAGCCGAAATTTTAACTTTCGGGCCGGGACGGGTCGGGCCAATATGTCTTTGGTTCGGGCCGGGCCCGGGACAAAATTTTAACTTTCGCGCCGGGCTCGAGCCTGGAAATTTCGGCCCGTGCAGACCTCTACATTGCTTTGAGTTTTCTTTTTTAGGATTCGTATCAATAGATTTTTCGGACAAATATTCGGTTTTCTTCAACTTTTGTCTGTAGTTTTTCAATTATTTTCTTTGCAAATGAATGACCAATATAATATTTTGATTTTGTAATTAATTATTCACTAATTTAATAAATATTACATATGTATTCACCGATATTTAGTTCATTTGCATCTCGTGTTACGACGCAGGTTTATGCGCTCATGTAGTCGTTTCCACCTTATGTTGCAGTTTAAGCTTTACCAACGTGTGTAAGTAAGCGATGCCGAATTGGGTATCGTCCTCGTAGCTGAAATATTTGAGTACTTGGAGCGCTATTACAAAGGTTCCGAGTTCAATCCCCGGCATAGACATTTTTCTGCCTGTTGGTTCTACACTTAGCTAACAAAGTGGATTAAAACTTATTATATATTCAATAATTTCAAGCGCTGTTTCTCTGACGAAGTTCGGTCGGAAAAAAATTTTAAATTATCTGTTGCAGGTATTTTGGAATCTATTTTCTTATTAAGGAGGAAAATATATAGGATTTACAATTGTATTTATTTGAAAGATTTATAAATATTAAACGAATGTTCCGAAAACAATACATATTTTTTAATATACAATTATTTTTGTTCAGATATTTCGATTAAATAATGTCATTTGAGTATTTTATTTCAGGAAGCATAGTTATACATATCGCAGAATAGAAAATTTTTAATACTTGAAAAGATTGACAAAATTTGACATAAATTTAATTATTTATATAAAACTCCAAACTTTTTAGAAGAAAATGACACTATACTATTCCATTATTACATTCTGTTCAAAACCTGCTAAAACTAATGCTTTTAAATTGTACAATCACAATCCTTTTATTTTGCTACTTAAGGAAATGCCTAACAAAGACATCTATTACTGTATTAATCTCTCATAAGCTTAACATGAGATAATTTATCACAATTTCAATTATAAAACACCTAATTACAAAATTTACTTATTTTTTCTTCTTTATAAAAAAGGACAAATAATTTTTGTTAAATTTTGGCGCATACTATCAAGTTTAAAATTAATTTTAAATAAAGAGAAAAAATCTCCTTTTAAATATTGTTTGGAAATATTTGATATTCATTACTTGTCTTTGCCATAGTCCTTAACATTACAGTATTTGTTTATGTTTGTTGATTACCTGTGTTTCTCTAAAATTCGCTACAGTTTAGAAATTAATCTTAGAAGTAGGAATAATACATGTACATGTAAGCAAGAAGCATTTTAAATTAAAACTCGCTCTAATCTTAGAATTATTAATATTCGCTGTATATTATATATGCTATATATTTTGGGCAGTGCCAAATTGAACATTTTAAAAATAATTAGAAAATTTAAGCTGCAAGAAGCAGTTCCCGAACCTTCAAATTTCAAAATCATATTTTAAGCTTATATAATTTTGCAGCCACATATACAGTACATACATCATTTTATTAGCGATATTACTATCATTGTTTAATCATTATAATGCATATATATTTCGACATATTCCGATAATTATGAAATAATAGAGGTATAATAAATATGCTTTTTACGCTAATTTCGTAAATAATCTTTTTAGCAAACTAATAATTCACAAAATAATGAAGTAATGAAATAGAAAATCTTATATGTATGCGATAGAAATACTACATCTAACTTACAAACGCCTTGATAGTGATCTGAAGGCAATATAGGAAAAACCCATGGTAAAAAAAAAAATATATATATGATTTATTTTTGTTCTATGACCAGAAATAGATTGCAAAACTTAAAATATTCCGATTTTTCATAACGAAAATCTCATTTCAAATTAAATTGTCAGATTTAACATAAAGGATGTCGGCTTTAAAATCCTCCTACAGTGTGACCACCCGCATATTCTCGAAGTTCATATGGAATTTACCTCTAATATGAAGTTAGAGATCCTTCTTTCATACTACAAGATTGAACTTTATTAATGTGACCATATACTTGTGATTTAAAGGGCTAAAAAATTCTCAATATTGATATGATGGCTAGACAATTATTCTTGATAACTTATTACTGACTTTAATACACAGACTTATTTACAATACATATACATATATATACATGGGATGGCTATGTACATGAGTAACATTCTTTAAGCGCAACCATTACCAAATTACTCATAACTTTCCGTAAGAATAACTTCACTCGGGTGGATTCCACACACCCCTGCCAACACTCGAACTCACCTTACCCCGCGCTCCACTCTTCACTTATCCTCATTCCTCGTTGGGGAGCCGGTTTCTTCACTTCGTTTTATTTATCCTTTTTAAAAGAAGGGTTGAAAGCAGAATGGTTGTATAATAATTTTCAAATAGATTTTGATTTTAGTTTTAGCTTTGAAATGGAATTAAAATTACAGTTCAGTGCATAGTAGACTCTGTATTGGATTTATTTCCTTCGGTTTGTCGGAAAGTTGAACGCGTTAAAAGACAGCGATTCTTGTCACTTCCCATTAAGGGCAAATCTAAAAATTCTATACAGTCCTGACTGGTAGCAAGAGAGAGATATGCGACATCCTGTCGAGTAGTAATGTACATTTTGCCCGAGAAAATAGTTCCAGCGGAAAGAGTGAAAGTGAATTCGCAATTAACTTACGAGTGTATAGACTTAAATTGTGCATTATTGGAGACTTTAATGTGATTAATATTTTGATGCTTAATAAACGAACTTATCTATAATTACAAATCTTTGAAAGTTGTTTTGTAGCCCTTTAAAAATGTTAACTTATTCATTTATTTCTATTCACCTATTCACCTTTTCACCTATCACAAAAATTATTATTTATACATTTTTAATTTTAATGTATATTTCTTTGACTATAAAAGAAAAAAAACTTGTAAAAGTTTCACACGAAACCACTTCACATTAGCAAACCGGCCACCGTTACATATAAATAAATTTTCCAGAAAATAGCGTTACTCTGCGTTATCAAAATAAAGGAAAAAATACAAAAGGATTTATTTCGTACTTAATAACGAACATATAAAACAAGTCTAAAATTAAAAAAAAAGAGAGAGAAACACGAAAAAGAATTACTAAGCCATTAAACATTATCAAGGAAACAATTTAAAAATACATATATCTCAAAATATTCCTTTTACGCGTTTGGCTTAAGTACATTTCTGCTTGTAATTAACAATGCTATCTATATTAAGTCGATGTTATGTATCTGTAATTCCATGACTAAGAGAAGAATGCTAAGAAGTTCCTTTCTTGAATTTTTGACTAAAGCTTTAATGATTATGTGTCAAAATATTTAATTGTTTGTGTTAATGTTAACGTTCATTTAAATGTTACACCAAAAATTTTCCTTTATTACGAACAAAAAGGAAATTTAGTTTAATTATTTTGCTTGAGAAAATCTTTAAAGTGTACACCGCACTGTTTCTGGCAGTTTTAATGAAACAATTATTCCTTTGGAAGTGGTTGGAAGATAATAATGAGCTTAGTATAAGAAAATCAATATAAATTAAATCGTGAGTAAATATCCATTCTGTAATTTTAATTTGAAATGAAAATACTTTAACAACATTTGATGTTTAATTGTTAGAACAATTTATGTGAATGATGTATATTAAAATACTTTCATTGAAGAAGATTGTATTAAAAATATTTGAAAGATTTTTCTTAACTTAATATTGTGTGTCTCACAGGCTCATGTTCAATTGTGTTTTTATTATACGAAGAAAAATACTTCTGTGCCCACTAAATAGTTAAAAAACCAAGTCTAATGCATAGCTAAATTAAAATAACTGATATGCAATTAAAAGTAATAAAACGTCAATTGAAGCTCTATAGATACTTATAAAGAAATACTAAGGTAAACTTTATTCATTAGCACTTTCCAACAAAACTGAAAAGCGCTTATGCTTTCGGTCTGTCTGTTCTTCTATCCGTGTGTCCACCCTCTAACTCCCGTAAATATACTCGAATTTTCATTAAAAAAAGCTTATTTTGGATCACCAAAACATGTTTACTATTGCATATGAAGTATGCACAAATAATGGTTCATTTACAGATAAATTAAAAGAAATCCCATTTTTTTATATCCGAGAATATTTAAAATATCAATTTAAAAAAATCCGAAAATATTTTAATG
Source organism: Maratus speculifer (assembly GCA_964019185.1). NCBI lineage: Eukaryota > Metazoa > Arthropoda > Arachnida > Araneae > Salticidae > Maratus > Maratus speculifer. The sequence goes on along the minus strand of OZ025297.1, from coordinate 172,377,082 downwards.
ACATAACCCTATTTAAAATGCATTGAATCTGATATGAATCACTGAATTTTACGACTATCATGTTAAAACAGAGCATTTATAGCATTTTTTCTATTTACAGGGACACCCATATGCAATATGTTACAGTACTGTCTTTGGGTAATAATAGAGAGTACGTTTTAAAATTCGGTATGCGCTTTTAAATTTAAGCAGTTTTTTAATATTACTCTTTATATATAAGCTATATACCTTAAATATTGCGCTGCACAAAAGTATTCGCATACCATTCTCCTTATTAGAGGAAATTGCTAAATGGGAATGTTCAACTAAAACATATGTATGTCTTAAATGAACTAAATTTTTGGAATTCACATTGTTAACAGTTACAAATCTCTATATCATATACAGGGCTGCTAAACAAATTACATAATTTTCCTATTGTAAATGAAAACAGATGAAATTCAGTTTTTAAATGCATTATACATTACCAAATGAGTGAAATGAGACATAATACTTTATTTTTTAAGTGGTGCAATTTTGTTACAAAAGTGCAAAACAATGTAAGAAAAGTGCTTCATAAGTGTTTTATAATATATGCTTATGCATGATTTTCCCTTCCTTTTTTTCAAATAAATACAGAATAATACATACGGTACATTATTCTTATAAACTTTTAACATAAATACTTTTTATTATGCATTTAACAGTTCACTGTTTCTTTTTTTATGTTGAGTCTGTAGTACTAACAAAACTTTCAGTATGTTTCCTTTTTGAATTTTTGGCTGAAATTTAAATATTTATGTATGTAATTATATTTATAGTTTAGTTAATATCTATGTTAATCTATATATTGCAGAAACAATAACTTCTTTTTCACGAGACAGAAAGGGATTTAATTTTATTGTTTGTTTATGGAAGTCCGTAATTTGTACATCATTCTCTTTCCGGCAGTTTTAATTAAACAAGTTTTCATATGAAAACAATTATCAGGTAATTCTAAGCTATTTAATGAAAAATCAAAGCAATTAAATACAACGAGGAACTGAAAATGTATGATTAGATTTCTTCGATAATGTGAAACTATAATCATTGACATTTGAAATTTAATTTTTTGAGCCATTTGACAGATAGCGTATACAAAATTACATTAGTAGAAAGAAATTGCATAAATAAAGTTTGTAAAACCTTTCAATAGATAAAGACATTTGTGCCACAATCCTATTTTAAGTGGATTTTATTTTATTAAAAAAAATTACATGATGTTAAATTATGTAATGTATATTTTGAAATTATTGCTATCACTAAAATCACTCTTGTATACAAAAAATTGCTTAAAACCTTACAATCCTTAAAAATCAAAAATGGTCATATTGTATTCGTCGAATAGTGAATAGCAGCAGTACAAATCAGCATATTTGGAATTGAATAAATAAAGAATAATTGAGAAAACTAAACAATTTAAACAAAACTTAAGTAAACTTAAAACTTAAAAAATTAAGTAAATTAAAACAGATTCCGAGGATGAGATTCTAAGCCATTAAAAATTATAATGGAAAATGTTTTAAGTTAATGCAGATTTAAGAAATCATTAAAAATAAATATTTTTTTTCAAGGAAGGTTTCCTTAAGGCACATACTCAAAACATTTTGCATGGCGTTGCTTATTGCTTATTACAAAATATAGCAACAGTTAAATATCACTGCAGAATCCCAGAAAAATTTTGTATAAAAATAAAATACAAGCAGTTTTTGAGTAAAGAGTAATGTCCATGCGATTAAACGAGAAATACACCGTAAAAATTGTCTGTGAAAACACAGATAAAAAGCTAGACTATCCATCAATTTACGCTACTTCTCTGTTAAAGGCATTCGATTGAGTTTCTCGGCCCTCATTTTCACACATTTCCCATGTCTTTTTCTTTTCAATCTCGAATAATTCTTTATTACAGCATTAGCAAACGGCTTTAATTAACCCGTTAATGCCTAAATTATTTTCTTCATTAAAAATGAAATTTTGGGTTTCCCACCACTTTTAAAATACGAATAACTTTTATCTTAATTTATTGAGGAATATCTCTCGTGAAAAATAGTGTTTATTTATCTTTATTTTTACTAGTGTGAAAAGTGCTTTATTGCATTTTTTATAAGCGTCCCTAAAAAGGGACGCTAGGCACTAATGGGTTAACAAAGTTTTAATTACTGCGATTTTATGGGAAATAGGACATTCTGATCTAAAGATGCACTTCTTAACTTTGTTGGAAAGTGCTAAAAAAGGTCATGACATTGTTTATTACATTTAAAGGAACATATACATATCACAGTGAAATCCCAGTAAAATTCCTTATAAAAATAAAATACTTAGAAGCATTTTTTGAGTAAAGAGTAATGTCCATGCGATTAAGCGAGAAATACACAGTAAAAATATCTGTGACAACACAGATAAAAAGTATGACTCTCCATAAATTTACATTAGTACCTGGTTAAAGCATTCAATTGCGTTTCTTGGACGTCATTTTACACAAATTTCCCATATCTTACATATAATACCCTGTAGGGATTTGCATGTCTTTATTTAAAGATATTTTTATCTTTGTTAAATGTAGGCATTCAAAATATTCATTTTTTAAGTTATTTTTGCAAATTTATTTGAAATATTAAAAAAAGAAATTTAGTTTATTTTTTTTCTTTAGCTAAGAATAATTAAAAGAAAAAATAATCTCATCGGAGTTAGTAGGGATTTTCCCCCGCTGAATCTTAAGAGACAAACTTTGTACTCAATTGCAACATCTCCTATAGTTTAGTCAGTGAAAAGTTCCTCTATTGTCAAGAAGTCTCGGCTTCAAAAGGTCTCGGTCAGGACGGCCAAAAAATTTTGTGTTAAAATGTAATCACACAGCAGTTCAAATTTACTCGAAAATGCAAAGTTTTTGAAGATCACTGAAGGTTGAACAGTTTAATAATTTTACAAACTAAATTAAATTATTATCATTAAAAGTAAATTAAAAGTTATCCTTAAAACTATCAAAAATAAAAAACTTCATTGTTTTATTAAAAACAGAAGATTTTTAAATAATATGCTTTTTTAGTTGTACTTATGAATTCGTAATTTGTCATATCATTCAAAAATATTTTCACTTTATTACACAAACTAAATAATTGTAAAGTATTTTTTTTGATTTCGTTACTAGTCGTATTTTAATACACTTTCTTCCGAAATAATATCATTTTCCAATAAATTAGCATGTTAGATTTTATAAGCTGCCAATTTGCATTTTCTGTTTAGAATGGACACTAAAATACTACCTGTAATATCATTAACTAAAGCATAAAAATGTAAAAAAAAAGAAATGGACACAGCTAAAAGTTTTACGCGTTATCCCAAAATTTAATTTCCTGAATAAGGCGAATTTTGAAATTTATATCTTCATATTTGTATAAGGTGTCCTGGGGTAATAACGCAAGGTGGGTAATAACGCCAAATGCTAGTATTACTTAATTTTGAAGGAATCCGGAAAAAAGGGATCTACGGGTTCTGTGTGGAATGGCTCTAAATCATCTGATTCATATATAATCGCTAAAAATTAATTTGTTCTATTTGCAGTCCTTATCGCTGGAAGAATCACGTAACAGTCAACGCCCTATCTAAAATTTAAGATGTATGTTCTATGATATGAAGAGTAATATACTTATTAGAAACTACTTCGTTTATTACACAAATTTGTCGTGTCTGTACTTTCAAAATTTTGTGGGAGATTATGAGTGTGTTCGCAAGGTAGTTTATTGTTTAAAACATACTGTACAATAAGTATACCTGTTTAATAACGCCACCCAATGGCGTTATTATCTCGGTTTATTTTTTTCACTGCCAGAACTGCATCCAAATATAGTTTATTTTTTATTTTATGCACAAGAGAGTGTTGAAAATTAATAAATAGACAGAGAAAATTGTATGCGATAAATCCAGCTAATTTTGGCATGTCAGAAATATAAAATATCAAATGATTATTACTGCATTATTATGTCGCAATTAACAGTAAGTAAGCAAAGTACTTCTAGGGCTGGAGAGATTGTATTTTTAGATTTGGAAGATTTACATACCATTATTGCTTTTCATTAGGCGGCTTTCATTACAAAAAGTAAAAAGCTACCTATTGCAGCCGTCCAGAGGAAAGCACTTCCAGAAAATTTTCGTATATTTTCACCGATCATGACCCCCAGACCCCAAAACCACCCTCCGTTCAAATGTTGACACACACACACACACACACACACGCATATACATATATATATACATATATATATATAACCATATATATCTGATTTTTGTCATGCTGTAACTAACGTATTTATGAACCAATCTGAATGAAGCTTGGTATGTACATAGTACATACAACTGTCGCGACCGGGTTCGTTGGCCAGCATCATCCGCCATCTTGTTTCAAAATGGCGGCCATTCAATTTCTTTTAATTTAAAATTAAAAATAAAATGCGAAAAAAATTAAAAAATTAAAAGTATTTTTTCTTTTATGTGTTACAACTTAAAACAATGATTCCAGAACATTTTTTATTTTGTCTATATCTTAAAAAATGACTGAGTTATAGCACTTTGAATTTCTAGTATGGCTGACATTTTGAAACGATCTGATTTTTGTCAAGTGATAACACTCGTATTTATGAATCGATTTGGATGTAACTAGATGTGTAAATAGTACATAAAGAGCCCTGGACCGAGATCGTTAGCCAGTTTCATACGCCATCTTGATTCAAAATGGCGGCAATTTAATTTTTTTTTATTTAAATTTAAAATTAGGTACAAAAAATTGAGAAACTGAAAAAGATTTTTCTTTTGCGTGTTTGACCTTGATACAAAGATTCCAGAGTATTTTTTATTTCGCCTACATCTTAAAAAATGGCTTAGTTATAGCACTCTTAATTTCTAGTGTTGCTTACATTTTGAAATGATCTTACTTACGTCACGTGATAACACGCGTATTTATAAACCGATTTGGATCGGACTTAGTGCGTACATAATACATACCGATATCTGGACCTAGTTCGTTAGCCAGTTCATTCCACCATCTTGTTACAAAATAGAGGAATATTATTTTTTTAATTAAATTTTAAAATTAAGTGCAAAAAAGTAAGAAATTAAAAAAGATTTTTCTTTTGTGTGTTTGACCTTGATACAAAGATATCAGATCATTTTTATTTCATCTATATCTTAAAAAATGGCTGAGTTATAGCACTTTCAATTTGTAGTGTGGTTGACATTTTGAAACGGTCTGAAATTTGTCACGCGATAAAACGCATATTTATAAACTGATTTGGATATAACTACGTGTGTACATAGTATATACCAATGTCTTGACCGAGTTCACTTTCCAACTTTACCCGCCATCTTGTTTCAAATGGCGGCCTTTTGAGTTTATCAAAAAGCTTTTATACGTATGATGATGCACAAACAAAAAATCAGAAACTGAAAACCTAAAATTTTTGATCTTAATAATGAACTCCAGAGTATTTTTTTGCTTTGACTTTACCTTAAAAAACGCCTGAGATATAACAGTTGAAATTTCTAATGTGGGTGACATTTTTTTTTAAATCAATTTGCCGGCGACAGCACTTGTGTATATTAATCTATTTAGTTGTGAGTGTGCATTTGCACATGGATTAAGATTTCGGTCAAGTTCATTGGTTAGTTTTACTCATCATGTTGTTTTAAAATGGCAGGCATTTTTATGATATCGTGGAATTTGGTGACCTTATAAATCTCTTAAAATAAAACCAACTTCAATAAAAGATGACTAATTTCTAAAAATTCCCATTAATATTCAGTATTGACAAAAACTATTATTCAATCTTATATAATCAAGTTCCACTAATTTGAGTTTCATATAATTGAATAATCTAACTTAATTTAGAATAAATAAATAAATACGTTATATGAAAGCTACCTCTTCCTCCCGTTACTGCCGGAAGAACTTTTTTATAGTTATGTTTGCATGGCGTTATTAGCCTCAAACGTGAGTTATAGCGTCAAACAGTATTGGTCGAGAAATCACGCCATTACATTGCATTAATATATATCTGCTAAGATATTCTTATTTCTATACATAATGAATATGCTGCTATATCAAATCCTGTACGCGCTAGAACAAAATCTAACTCTAATCCGTGAATGTATGTAGTAATTTAACGTAGCGTTATTCCCCAAGACCCTTGAGTATAAATGTCACTCACCATATGCAACCCTAATTGCAGCTCACCAGAAAAAAAATGTTAAAAAATTAATAAGAATTAATTATTTTAACCAATAAGGTACGTAAACAATACTCACCAATAATGAAGTTTGTATTATTTTATTGATTATACATTAATCATAACCCATAAATAAATTCACTTTAGAGCTGTGATTTATATACATTTTTATCTTCCGTCTGTCATTGTCAAATATCACTCTCATATATTCAACCATTAGACACAATACATTACGTGCAATACATAACGTAATTTAGTAAAAGAAAATATATAATCACAGTATGAGAATCGTAATTTATCATTCTTTTGCAGTAATCGCTAAAGTTTGATAGCAGTATTTCAAAGAGAATATTAATCATTCAGAACTCAATAATACGCTTTCATGGTTATGAGTGAAATTGTGGTTCAAAAAGAGGATTTTATTTGCTAGATTTTACTGATGTCTAGACTGAGAGATTTTATCGTTAATATTTATAACAAGGTTAGTCAATACATCAAATTATTTGTAATAACAATGAAACAAAGATTAATTTACAGGTATATCTAAGGATCGTTCTCACTCTTTGAAGCTAAAAGATTTTTCCATGATTAAAAATAAGCTTATAATATTTAAAATACATTAATATATATCCACATAAAGAGTATTGATCTTCAAAAATTGTATTTTTTCAATTGCTTAAATAAACACTTTAGTAATATTTCTCTCTCCTGTATTCAAAGAAAATTTACTTAATTTTTGGAATATTTCTCCAATATATGTTATAAATTTAGAAATAAAATGTGAGTTTTACACATACTTTTATTTACATATTTAATATTTTCTTATTTTGAATTACACATTCTTTTAAATAAGTCGACTAATTTTCTAAAATCCTAAAAAGCTACATGATAAATAATATAATATTAAGAATTACAACAGATTATAGACATGCCAAATAATGCTAACGATTGTTAGAAAAAAAATTGAAGTGTAAAAGAACATAGAAAAAAACTAATATAAAATCAGAGTGAGTAAGGTGTTTTTTAAACTTGGTCTAGTTTTTTTTCTGCTGTTTTCAGTTATTACACATATCGAGTCACATTGTCATAAATATGTTTAATCAAATGTTAAAAGCATTGATCATTTTTTGGTTTTAAAAACATTATAAAGTTTAAATTTGAATTTATTTTAAAAATTGAGATTAACAATCGCCTATCACTGTTAAACATATATCTGGAAATTTCCAACGTTATACACGTTATGTGTCATCCATAAAGAGATTTAGAAAAGTGAAATATTCAGTCACAATATTTGAACTCTAATCCATTATTCTTTTACCGTAATCGGCAAATTTTGACAGCAATATTTCCCAAAGACTATCAATCATTCAGAACTCAATGTTATTCTTTAATGGATGCGAATGAAACAGGATTTTGTTCTAAAACAGGATTTTATTTACTAGATTTTATTGATGTCTACAATGAATTATACTATCGTAGGTGTTTCTTTATGTTATTTCCTTATCACGTAACACATCAAGTTGTTTGGAATATTCATGCACGGAACATGAATTCATGTGTACAATTTAAGAATAAAAATTTTTCGTTAGACATGGAATGTGTTTATAATTCAATAACATATGAGAATTATACAATATGTTTTCTTTCTGCAAAATAAAACTTTGTAAAGAAAAAAAAATAAAGAAAAATGGTTGTTATTCAATAAGGTACAATTGTTCAATTTTAAGGAGCTTCTTAATGCATGTTCAAACATTCAACTGTGAAATTACGCTTGAAATTATTGAATGTTTAATACATGAATTATCACTTGCTATCTAAGAGTAGAAACAACAGGTTAAAAAATGTCCAAACCCGGGATCGAACCCGGCTCATTGTCAATACCAAAATTGTTTGTTTGTTTTTATTGATGTCGGCCAATTATCTACGCTATGGGATATAGGCCCTAAAAATACCAAAATTGAAAAAGTCATATTTTCTCTTTTTCCATATAAAAGAAATGTGCGTAAAACTTTCCGTCTTTCTTTTTAGTAAAATTTTCAATCCTGCTTTCCATGTGAACAGCGCTGCTGATTCTGCACTGTAAACTGCACTGTTGACACTGCATTTGAACTGCGTTACAAATCAGTTTTCTGTGAAGTTCTGTGCTGCGGGCAATGTTGGCGGCACAGCATGAATATGATACGCTACAGGAACTAATGTTTTTGGTACTATTTCACCTTACATTCATGTTTTATTATGCTGCGTTTTTTCTGGCTATGTCTTTGCGCTACACATTTTTATCGTAATTGTGACTGAATTTTTTATACGGAAAAAGCGCAAATATGACTTTTTTCAAGTTTGGCATTGACAGTGAGCTGCAATCAAGAAGGGACCCATTGTCCTCTCTCATTCTCAATTAGAAGCAATTTTCAAATACTTTTTCATACTTAAAAACATAATAACCTTTTTTCTTGCTCACCAGAGCATTTTTTAATGCTTTTCGATATATGCATTTACAAATCAAGCAAAAACATCTATTTCAATGTAATATATTATTGAATTAAGTCTAATTTCTTACTTTGAAACTATTTAATCAACTTAATTAATTTAAAATAAAAAAAACTAATTTTTTTTCAAATATTTCAGTTAAATATTAATGCCTGTATATATGGTGTGTTTTTCCTTTAAATAAAACGATAACCCATAAAATTTCCAATTTCAAAATTGAGATTTTTCGTTCTCATGTCACTGACAAACAGATGTTTTTTAATTGGAGAGTACATCACGTTATGTGCAATAAATATTATTATTAAATGAAAAAAAAAACTATTTAGCTACAATATCAGAACGGATATCTGTAATTTTTATACCGTAATCCAGAAATTTTGAAGGCGGTATAATCTAGATAAAATCAATCATTCAGAGCAAAATGATAATCTTTCAAGAATGGGAACGAAAGTCGAATCCTAAAAGTCGATTTTATTTGCAGTATTTTCACAGTGTCTAGAATAAGTGACTTTATTGTAGATTGCCAAATAATCAGAATTATAAATGTGGTCATTTATATCTTGTAATTGTAGAGTACATTACGTTTTTTACTATAAATAATGTTAATAAATAATAAAATTTTTTTTAGCTGCAATGTGAAAAAGGATATCCGTCATTCTTACATCATAATCCCAAAATTTCAAAGAAATATAACCTAGAGGATATCAATCATTCAGAACTCAATATTATTCTTTGATGAATGCGGACGAAAATCGAGTCTTAAATGGGGAATTTATTTGCTGTATTTTGCCAGTGTCTAGAATAAGTGATTATATTGTGGGTAATAGTCAGATAAGGAAAGCTAGAAATGTTATATCATTCATATATTTTAATTGTAGAGTCATTACGTTTGTGCATTAAATTATAATAATGAATAATGAAATAATTTAAATACTAAATCAGAACGTATATGTATCCTTTTTATATCATAATCCCGAAATGTTGAAGGTGGTGTAATTTAGAGAGTATTAGTCAATCAAAACCCAGTGATAGTCTTTAATGAATGAGACGAAATTCGATTCTTTAAAGGGGATTTTATGGGTAATTCCACATAAGTCTCATTTGGAAGAGAAGGGGGGAATAAAATATATAATATACTTAATTTAAGATATATTATTTGAAAATTTCATATTTTTTTTCTTTTCTATAAAAAATTCCTAGTTAGAAAACTTTGTAAATTCCTGTTCACAAAATAAGTTAAGTAAAATCTTTGTCTTTCTAAATTTTTATTCTCTTCGTTACCTTTGTCCACATATGTTGGCCAACATCCATTTCCTTATGAAAACTAAAATGATTGATATTTTTACATTTTTACTTCATTTCTTAATAATAAATGTGTTTTTTTCTTTAAAACCAAGCCAATAAATGACAATATCGATAATGATTTTCTCATAAAATAATTTTTATCTCAGTTTTCAAAATGTTTTACAGTCAATGTAGCAAGGAAAATAGAAAAATTCCATACTCACTTAACTTAAATCCTTTATAACAATAAATTGTTTTAACGGTTCATATATTACTCACTTTTTAAATCGCCTTAAATTTGTAATTTTATGAATTTAGGGTAGTAAAAATTAAATTGATGGTTTAACGTATTTGTAATTTTAGATACCTATTTCTGGATCTACATGAATAATCTCTTAATGAATTAATTTCCGAAAAAAACTTTTTTCTGATATTTGTAATGGCAGCTTTTTATTTAAAATAAATGAATGTGTATGTGTACTATTAATTTATCTTAAAGAACGAATAGAATAATGTTATGGCAGTTACACAATAAAAGTTACGTCATTACGCATGACAACGTTCATTTTCAGGCAGATTTCGTATGAAATATTACCTTTGCACCCTCTCCCATGTTGGAATTTCTGACAATTTTTTGCAGATGTACACTGATTATGAACCCTATACCCTAAAACTACCACCAGTAGAAATGTTTTTACACACACACACACACGCACACGCACACACACACACACACACACACACACACACACATATATATATATATATATATATAAGGGGGGGTTGTGGCCAAATCCCTCCACGCTGGCCAAACGGGTTGGAGGAAGCCCATCCGCGTTCGTTCCCCTTGCACTAGACAAGAGTACTAACAGGCTGTACCGATGGAAGGTGCGGATTGGACATTAAGTCTCTGCTCCCAGTCGATTCCTTTAAGTCCTCCTAGAAGGCAATTAAAGGGTCTTCTCCTGGTTGATAAGCAGAGGCTATTAAACAGCCCAGACAGAAAACATTGGAAAAATCTGAGGGAGACCTACATCCAGCAATGGATCGAAAACGGTTGATGATGATGATGATGATGATATATATATATCACTTTCTTCTAGACACGATAATTTCATTAATTATTCTCAGATTCCTTCAAACTTTTACATAAAATCAAGGGGCATAAAATCTCTGTCAATTTTGTTAATGGGCAAAATCGGACCAAAGAGGTGGAAATAGGGAGAGTTTTTGTGAAAACAGAAAAAGCCCCATATCTTCTTAAGGAAAATAGATATTGAATCAGTTTAAAGTTTGTATTACTTCTAGGAAATGAGCAAAAAGTTTATGCGTGGCAGATATTTGATAAAATTTAAAATGGGCTCAAAGGACGAAAAAAATGGGATTTTCGGGAGAAAAAATGCATAACTTCGTCAATTCTCAAGATATCAAATCCAAATATTTCTTTATAAATATTCTTAATATTATTTAAAACTTTTGTATTGACAAGTTTTTGATAGGACTAATTCTTACTGCAAAAAAACGAAAACAAAAAATGGGATTGAAAAAGAAAAAAAATACGTAACTTCGTCAATTCTTTAGATATCAAGTCCGATTAAATCAACTTATTTTACATCTTCTCAATAAGATATATAACTTTTACATTGACAAGTTTTTTATAGGACAAATCCTTATATCTAAAATAAATTAAACAAAAATAGGAATTGAAGAAAAAATATCAAATCAAAACTCCGTATGTAATGACTCATTTTTAAATTATTTTTTTTATTTTAAACGCATCCAAATGAAAATTCTCTTATTTGGGAACTATATAATGTGACGTATTAGCCAGTGTTTTTTATAAAGATAGAATGTATTCAAAAAATGATTTGAAAACAGCCTTTTTGAATAGAATTTCCTGAAGCGATCGTGATTGGAAATTAAGGAAATATTCCAATAACAAAATAACATACTTTCGTACTTACGTATGTTATTCCAATAACATACTTTGTGACTCATTTTAAAGCCGTTTTTGCCCTCAAGAGCATAGAAGTGACAGGTTCCCTTATTAAGGAACTGTATAATGGGAAGTATTACCCATTTTCTTGATAAAGATAGAATATATTTTTAAAAAATGCTTTGAAAATAACCATTAGCAGAATTTCCTGAAGCGATCGTGATTGTAAAATTAAGTATTGGTCAGTTTTTTGATGATTTTGATAAAACGTGGTCTTACGGATAAATGAAATTAAAAATTCTTCAAAAGTGGCTAAATAAAGTTGTTAAAATGGGTTTATCTCTAATCATTTTTTTGTTGTTGTTGTAGAAATAAGCACTTATCGTCAGAATCTACCTCCGCCTATAGGTCTAGCAGACAGGGATTTTTTTCCTTTTTATTGTTCCAAAAATATTAAAAAACTTTTAGCATAATTTATCATTACCTAGTGTTATTAACAATACAAAATCAACTTTTTTAACTGTGCAGCTTTGATAATTTTTACACTTCAATTATCGCAGAAAATGTGTTTGTCTATTTTATGATGCATCAGTTACAGAATTTTGAAATGCAGTTTTTGGCCTAAAATAAAAATTAAAATATTGTGAAAGAATTAAGATATCAAGTCCTAAACAAGGAATATATTAAATGATAAACTCTTTATTACCTTTATTCGTAAATTTTCTGCGCAGTTTAGAAAACAGTAATCAGTCTGCAAGTGTTACGTCAGTTATAATGGAGTTGACCTTATTGTTGGTAGTAATCGGATAACGAGAGCTTCAAGCACTGTCAAAGTATTTCAAAAGACTGAAATTTTTTTCAGAGGTGATACAAATTTTGAATTGAAGAATGGAGATGCATCAACGGTACATGGACGATCTGATGTTCTCTAGACAATATCGGGAATGTCCCAAAATTCTCTAGCAGCTATCACTATTCGTGCAACAAATTCTTCTGCACTTTCCAGTGCAGTCCTGGCATTTTCTCAACACTAAGATTAATAAACATTTTTTATGTCCCTATGTTCTTGTTCTTTCTTTCTTGTGTTTTGTGTCGTCATTACCGCGACAGGAAAATGTTTCCGACCATGGGTTGCAATGCAACTCTGATTCCTTGTGATACCCACTACCTCAACTTAAAGTTTGTTTGACGATTTCTAGGACACCCTGTATAGATATTATTCTAGAGATATGATGCTGTTTTTCAAACACCGCATAACGGCAATTGCTCTCAAGAATTGTTTATTACACATTCATAAATACGTTTATTACATCATGTTAGAATTGTTTTTTAGCATAAAAAATATTAAAGAGAAAAACATTATAGTTTTGCCCTTTTGCTCGGTGGTGAGAAGGTTAAAGCGTTCCATATATAATCAATGCCTAGTTTCTTTGTTTATTGCATAGAAACTGTCATTTATTATATAATTCCCTATATAATTTACTGTACTTTACAAAAGTGCAAATTAAATATTCAGTAAACAACAGTGAGTACCGAATAAGTATAATATATTTTTCCAATTTCAGAATGTCCCACATGTTATTTACGAATGGTTTCTTTTAATATTTTTATTTGAAAAATATGATTTTTAATTTTAATGATAAATGCACTACTTAATATATATTTAATTTAAATTTAAATTTAGTGACAGAATGTCAGTAAAGATAATTCCCACGTAAATTCCTTTTAGATTTCTTTAGTGTATAAAATTATTTATTAAGTAATTAAATTAAATGCTACATTTCATAAGAAGATAAAATTTTAATGATGTGTAATCCTTGATTATATGTGATAAACCATTATTTAAAACATATATGTGTTTGTCTGTTTTTTAATCTAACTAAAAAAGGTAATATATTTTTGTACTTTTCCCTGTCATGCGCATGAATTTAATTTATAAAAATATTTTTCTGGATATAAACAGGTTCAAAATAGTTTAACATGACTTACGTTGCGTTTGAAAATCAGTTCACAACAATGATAATTTTCAAATATTTTATTTCTACGACATTTTAAATCGATTGATTAGTTATTGCTGAAACAATAATATTCTTTTTTTCTTTCTTCTATCTTGGAAGAATTTAACTTTGTTTTTGTTAGTATTATTCTACCACATTATGTATGAATAATTATAACATTATCTTCTGAAACCAGTTTTACAAAAAAAATTATAGTAGATGATGCTAAACATATATTTAAACAAAACTAAAACAATACAAAATTTCGATGAAAAATCTGAATTATGGTCGAATTAACCAATACCGAGTAAAGGTACCTCACGCCGTGTCTCACTCCGTAATTTCGTTCTCAATTTTAGCATGAATAAAAATATGTTAACAATGGTTTCAACATTCATAATTTAGTTTCCTAAAAATGTTATAAAGTCACAAAACTTTATGGAAAGCTTTATGTTCTGCGTCCAAAAAGCAATATTTAACACGTCAGACATTCGAATGACAATATTAAATTTTACCCCTGTATTCAACTGTGAATGGGTGAAACAGTAATTGAGACCATCAGAGGGTGAAATCTTTTTCCGAGATTTAAAGCCTTCCTTGCATCAGAGTTCCAAATTTTATACCAGAGTTTCTTGGTTCGAGATCGTACCATTTTATTGCTGAAATCACAGCAGCAATAAACGTTTCAAATCAGTAAAAATTTTTTAATTGTGAAGATCATGATATCCCTAACCTTGTTATAGTGTATGTATCGTAATATTCGTCGCATTTGACATAAAGAAAAATCTGTCTGGTTATATTATCAGTAGAATTATGAATAAAAATATTGTTTGTCTTGAAGTGAAATACCACGTAATTCTAATTGACAAATGAATTGCGAACCAGTTTATTTATACATTTTCTGTTTATTTATTGGGATTTTTACGACATTTCAAAGTTTGTATAAATATATTAGAACCATCGTGTATTTTTATAAAGGAATAACAATCATCACAAACACATCTATAGAATAAAACATTGAAGAAATATAGACAAGATCTAAGACAAGTATTAATAATAAAAAAATCCATAGTAAATACTCTTTCTAATCTGAAAAAAAAAAAAAAACATTTTTCCGAGAATGTGAAATGGGAATAGTCGCAAACTAATACTTTGAAAGAAAAGTTTCTTTATCCCCAATCCTCTGGAAAGTCCTAAATCCTTTCAACTGTAATCCAGATGTCATTTCGTTGTTCGGTGCATAGAAATTGTTCTGCCCAGAGAATATTTTCCATTCTTATTGCTCCTTCTTTTAAACAACTATTATCATGATGTCCTGCCTACGATAGTTTTATTTAGTAAAATGTAAGTTAGAATTTCGAGAAAAAAGAGGAAATAGCTTAAAGGTGTAATGCAATGTAATTCTGAAAAAAAATTATGCTTTTTATTTCGGAGTTTAAAAAAAGTACTTTAAAATATTAACTAAAAGAAAGGAGTGTATACAGTATTTGTACTGATTTGAATTGAACTTAATGTTCTCACAGTGGCTCAACAGTAAAATACGTCAGTAAAATAAGTTTTTTTTTATTTTCGATTTTTATCCTTTTTTTAAATTTGATATAAATGTTATATTCAATTTTATTTATGAATATGGTCAAAATGAAACCTTTTCTGTAAAAACAGAAATGTATTTTACTATTCAATGTAACAAACTGATTAAATAATTATTGTTTAGATACATTTATATAAATATCCAAAACAAATAATTGGTTTATAATTGCTTTTATTTTTTAATCAAAATTATTATAACAAATAATTAAATTATTATTTTACAATTTACTTTTTTAAAAATATTTAAACTGCTTTCATTTTGTTATGATAAATTCTTCATATTTACTTTTTTACATGTTTAGTTATTTTTTTGTGCTAAAACTGTGAGATTTCTAGTACTTATTTTTTATAATTAAAAAAATAACCTGAACTAACAAAATCATTATACAACTGTTAATATTCGATGGCATTTCTTTCAAACTTTTTTATCTCTAAAGCTCTTTTTTTATCTCAATACTAGAAAAATACAGACATCCGGACCCAAAATTCATATATTTCAACCCGCATCGCATCCAAACCTGAAGAACTTCAACCCTATGTGAAAGGAAATCCCTAAATTTCAAAATATTTATAGGGAAAAACAGCATATTGTTGAAATAAAGAAATATAGATTTTTGATTGCGCTTGAGATTATGTTCAAAATACGTTACGTAAATTTATAAATACTTTTATAAATAAAACCAAAATAACTCAGTTATTACCATAACAGAAATTCATCAAAACCAGTATTTATACCGTCTTTATGTATAATTAATATGAAAATGAAATCCTATTAAAACCATTTGAAGTTTGAAGTAATATAGAAAGTAGATTACCATAATTATGAAAAGCAAATGTATATATAGACAGTAGAAGGCTTTTCTATTAAACCACTCATTAGAGGTGCATGGTGTTATACAAAAGCAAAATATCTAACCAGTTTCTGTTTATAGGTAGTGGGGGGATATTTTTATGTTTTATGTTATTTATGTTAGTTATATTATCGTAAGATAACATGATTTATTGCAACTATTTTGTGGACTATTCCACTTTGAGCCTATTTTGGCATAGATGATCTTTATTTTGAAATTATGTAAATTTACTTTTAAATATCTAAGCTAAAATATGAAGTTTTACGTATTATTTAGTTTGCCCTCTTTAACATATTTAAACCATGATCTAGCCCAGTCATTTTAGCAAAAATAAAGGGAAAAATTAGAACAAAGCTAAGCGGGATTTTTGCACAAGTGCTAGTTATGTTATGTAGTTAAACATACTAAAAGTCCTCATCGATCCGATGTGAGCTTTCACCGGTAGGGGGCGCTAATGAGCTTGAAAATCGGTTTTCTGTGAATATCTCACGAACAATGGCATTTAGAAAAAAAAGTTCAATTACAAAGTTGTAGATAACTTAATTTCCTATAAAATGTGTCCTTAACATTTGTTTGTCACACCAACCCTTCCCTGTTAAAAATATAAAAAAGTGAACATTTTTGACAGTAAAATTATAAAAATACGAAAAATCTGCTGCTACGTTAAAAAAATTTATGTAAACAGATCTAAAATTCTCACCTTTAAATGGAGAAAGTGAATATGCAATATACATTTATGCTTATTTCTACACTACCCTTGAGGTAAAGCATTTAGCGCTTTTTTATTGTTGTTTATCCCGTAGGTATATTCCACTTATACTAACTGGCTTAATCCAATTTCAGTCGTTTAACTGCTTTAGTAGTTCTTTGCACAGATTCAAATTCTACACTCGATTCAGATTCATCATTATCTGTATTTCTTTCTTTCGCTGTTGTGCTGCTTTCAGTATTTTTGTTTGCCTGTCGATATCAACACTGAATTCAGATATAGCGCTTCCTTCCTTACTTGCAGTGGGCAGGATACTGTCAATAACTTCGTCTTCAAATTCAGTTTTACTTGCATTATGACATGAAACTCCGCAGCAATTTATGCAAATATCAGAAAATTTCAATCCAATTTTTCGGCATCCACATGCTTTTCCACATCCTTTGGAGCAAGTTCAAAAAATTGATTCAATAATATTTTTGGTACAGGCGGTAAGGTAGCTGGAATTGGAGACAAATTAGGTGCATTTTGCGAGCCCCAGTTCTTAGGAAGCAGTTTTTTTCCCAAACAGTATTGTACTAGATGATAAATACACGTGAACTGTGCAATCTAGCTGTATCTTCGGTAGGCGGCAACGATGAAAGGCTTTTTTTACCAACAGCAACTCCTTTCATGAAACACACAATATGGTGCTTGTTCAGAGAAAATTCTGCTTTACCACAGTATAAAGCAAGAAAAATAGTTTTTTTCTGCCTCGGAAACTTCAAATTGGGATACTTTACTTGATCACTTTTAAAAATGCTGGCATCGTGTATGTTATGATCTTCTTCCTTTTTCAAAAAATTTGCTAACAACATTTTACTATTCCCAAACATTGCTGATGTCGAGTCTCGAGTCACAACCTGAAAAAGCATGAAGGAAGAATATATGCTCTTTCAGAACAGCATCTTTGTTAAGACTGTGCAATGAATACAGGGTGGTTGCGATTCGTCCTATTCCAGGCTTAATAAAAAGTATCTCTATCTCTGGAGGTGCTAAAGCAGTCAACAATATGAGTAAGTCAACATCATCGCCAACAACAGCAGTAAGCGCACCAGACTTTGCTGCTTCAATAGCTCTGTTAACAATTAGTGTGTCTGCATCATCTTCTTCTTGTTTCACTTCGAAACCATTCTCCATAAGCATAGATATGAGACGTGTCTTATTTTAATGATTAGATAAAAAAATTCTTTTTCTCGATACTTTAGAGCTTTCTTTTTTTCCATGTGTATAAAAGCTTCGTCTAATGTATGAGAACATAACAAACATTTTCTCTTAAATTCAAACAACGGATTATCGTAATTTCGCATTTTTTTTCCAATAGAGTAATTTATGCAGACGTTGATGGTTTTTCTGCAATAAATGTATTGTAGGATTTAATAGAATAATTTAATGTATAATTTTTCCTACACTTTGAGTGAACTGTATAATTCACTATTGTTTTTAGCCATTTCTTCAAATATTTTACTCTTATGGTCACCTATTTCCGAACTTGCTCTCACAAGGAACTTCAGTCCTTTTTTTCCCTATTTTTACATAATCTTTCAAAACGCAGCCCTCACCGCATACAAGACAAACTATTTTGTCAATCTCCATTTTTCGCTTAAAACCACCAATTAAGAAAGAGTCATTTTAAGCTGTCATAACTATTTAAAACTCTCAACAATATATGTTGAAAATAAAATTATTTCCTTCCTAAAATCTTCTAAAGAATACTTCATTCTGTAAATTAGGATGATCTCATACTAGCTAAATGAACACTAATTGAAAAAAAAGATTGGAAATGTACATGGTACACGTGGTACATTTCGACAAATGCAAAGCGATATAGGGTATTAAGCAATGTCTATTGCACAAGCACATGAAAACGGCATAAAAACAATGGGGGAAAGGTAGCTGAGGAAGATCGAAAGTTATTCGGTATTTGTTCTGCTGCTTAGCCGCGTTATGATTGTGCTTCCGCATTTTTTTTCAAATATGTTTACTTTATTTTGATTTTTGGCAGGGAAGGACTGGTGTGACAAAAAAGTGTTAATGGCACTTTTTGTAGGAAATTAAATTATCTGCATTTTGGTAATTGAACTTTTTTGTCTAGATGCCATTTTTCGTGAGATATTCACAGAAAACAGATTTTCAAGCTCGTTAACGCCCCCTGGAGGCAAAAGCTCACATCGGATCGATGGGGACTTTTAGTATGTTAAACTACATATCCTAACTAGCATCTATGCAAAAATCCAGCTTTGTTATAATTTTTTCCGCTATTTGTTAAAAAACGTGCTAAAATGACTGGACTAATTTATGCTTTAAATATATTGATAATAGTTTTACATTGTAAATAGTTCTAATACATTTAAATAGAATTTGCGTAGTAATATCGAAAATTTTTCTTTTATTTGCAATCGTTTGTTATGTTTTAGGCTTATTATTGAAAATCTTACATAAAATGACCCAGAAAGAAAAACCAGAAAAAATACTCATTTTTGGATTTAACAGAACGGAAATAATTACAAAAGAATAAATTCGCATTAAAAATCATTTTTATATTTCAATAATTACAAAAAAATTGAATGTTTAACTGTAAATGTTGATATTTTCTCGCAACAGATAGATAAATATTTTTTTCTACACATAAGACAACCTATAGACTCCTGAACCTGTTCACTGGGGCCAGGATTCGAACCTGGGTCCACAGCACACCCTGCTGTTGCTGTACCATCTTAGCTATCCGGGACGATATCAATATCGCGTTAATAAATCAAATTCCGGAAACGTTATCGCCGGCAACCTCACGATACATGATGCGGGAAATATGAAGGCATATTTTTTAATAAGTCATCGATCCGCAATATATATTGAAGAACATATATAATAAAGTCTAAATTTTAATTATTTAATTATTAAAGGTACATAAATATTAAGAGAGACATGAACACAATTAATTGAGTAACCCAACATGGAGTGAAAAATTAGCCGGTGCCAGGATTCGAATCTTTCTACCATGATGCCAATCTACCATCTGAGCAACCCTGGCCAATATAGTGAGAAGATGCCGGGCTGAGGTATTGGCCAACTTAATAAAAATTTTAGAGCAACAGCACGGTACACTGTGGACCCAGATTCGAAACCTGGCCTCGGTAAGGCCCCACCAGTTGCCACGAGGTTCTGACCTCCAAACTGGTAGACGGTAGGTGCTGGGTTCGAACCCAATCGTGACCGTCGGCCTAACCGTTCGGAGTTTTCCGTGGTTTTCTTCGAGCCTTGCGTAAATCCTGGTTAGGTTCCTTTAGAAAGACCCCACAGAGGGCATCCCACCCCATAGGGCCTACATCCCATAGTGTAGATAATTGGCCGACAAAAATACAAACAAACAAACCTGGCCTCAGTAATTTTTCACTCTATGTTGGATATTTGTATTAATCGTCTGTCTTAATTACCTTTAATAAGTTTAATCGTTTTTAGGTCAATAATTGTTTCAATTAGTTTATCTGAAATAAAAAATGAATCGCACAAACTAAAAGGATTTCTGTATCGAGGAATGATACTTTAGTAAAAAACAGATCTTGTAAACCAACTTATTTATTGTAAAGAAATTATAAACTATAATCTAAGAAGAATGTGAAGTTAGATTTTTACTCATTTCCGTATTATGTTTTTCATTATTTCCTCTTTAGTATATTTAAGTCATGATTTCAAGTTTCAATATTATGATTTTACATTTTATAACAATATGTTACATTTTAATTATAATTAGGATTTTATGATTTTACTTTTTATATTCTGATAATAATTTACTTTTTTATAATTTTATAAAATTGTTAATAATCTGAAATAAGCAATTATTTAAAAGAAAGAAATATATAATGCGTGTTTTATGTGATGCAAGAAATGTGAACCATTAATTCATAAAAGTATTTTTTAAAGTTTGAAATTTAAAAAAAATAAGATTATTTTTCCACAATACTCAAGACAGTCTGAAAGTCTTTCAACTGTAGTCCAGATGTCATTTATTTTGTTCAATGTATATTAATTATAATAAAAAACGTATTTCCAACACTTTGTAATTTATTTTTAAACACAATTAAAATAATTTTTCAAACAGATAAGACAATAATTTGTCTCATTTTGAATGTTAAAGTAATAAAAACTATTTAATAAAGCCACATAAAATATATGATAAAAGAACAATGTAAACATTTCGAGTTTTACCAAACCGCACCATTAGTACAAAATAAATCGACTTTTTTAAGAAACATACTTATAGCTCACATTTCAAACACGCGTTCAAAGTTCATATAGTAGAAAATACGCCACAAAAGTACCTATGTACCCAGTTTGTACAACAATTCAATTCACAATAGCGAATGAAGTGAATTCTAGATTAATTTTTTTACTAAAGGGAAGGAAAGTTGTCTTAATAGTAAAATAATACCAATTAAATATTTGTGTTAAAGTTAATCCAATTAAATTATTGAATCCATACATATAACTCGTGTGCTTAATATGAAAGCTCACTTTCAAGTCATCGTCAGCATGCAAGAGCCAGATAGTATAAGGGAATTTATAACATCAGAGAATTACAGCAGTGAGCTCCAGAAAGAGTGTGCAACGGAGCCAGTGGATGTCGACCCCACTGACCTCCTATGTTCTCAAGTGATAAGTTGCGTAGTGACTTAACCACTCAACCACGGATGCCCCATTAATCCGATATAACTACCAATCCTGCGTTAACTGAAGTTTAAAAAATAATGCTCAGTTTCATTCTATTAGCTCATTCGGATATTAGATCAGATTCTGAGATCGATAAAGATTATTTGGGTGAAAGAGTCAAGTAGTATTTGTCTCGGATTACTCACTAGGGAACTGCAAGAAGTGTAAGTCACCGATTTTGATGAAAGTCGTATCGTTGGAAAGATATCATCGTGAGAAGTAAAAAACTCAATGTAACTACCCATCGCAAATCAGACGTTTTCGAGATATCCGACAATTTATGTCACGTAGCTAGTGCACACTTAATGGTGGACCACAAAAAAATTTAGCCTCGATTTTAATAAAAGTGGTATAGTTGAAAAGATATCATCGTGAGGATTAAAAAACTCAATGGAATCACACGTCGGAAATGAGATGTTTTCGAGATATCCGACAATTTGTGTCACATTATTAATGCACACTGCTGGGAAAATGCATTAAGTGACATAAATTGTCGGATATCTCGAAAAGGGCTAATTTCAGATGGGTAGTTCCATTGAGTTTTTTACTTCTCACAATGATATCTTTGCAACGACTTTTTTTCATCAAAATCGATAAAACAATTTTTTTCGGTCCCCCATTAAGTGTGCACTAGAAAAGTATGCATTAGCTACGTGACATAAATTATAGGATATCTCGATAACGGCTCATTTCCGATGGGTAGTTCTATTGAGTTTTTTCTCCCTCGTGATGATGTCTTTTTAACGATACTACTTTCGTTAAAATCGTGACTAAAGTTTTTTGCGGTCCCCCCATTAAGTATGCACTAGTTACCTGACAAAAATTGGCGGATATCTCGAAAACGACTGATTTGCGACGGGCAGTTTCATTGAGTTTTTTACTGCTCTCGATGCGATCTTTTCAACGATACCCCTTTCGTCAAAATCGGTGACTTACACTTCTTGCAGTTCCCTAGTCAGTTCAATAGATAATTGTTGGTGTCCGTCGATACATACTTGGTTTCAATTCTGGACCGCTTTTTATTACTGTTGTAAAATTCGATCATTGAGGTGCAGCGAGGAGAACGCACATGCACAACCCCTTCGGCTATTACAAGCTCACCCCTCGTTGTCTGACTACGTAATTCCAAAGCCACATATATAAATTTCAAGCGGTTTGGTTTTTACGACATTTCGTGCATTTTCATTTGAACACTCGTAATAATTTTCATGAAAGACAGACACATAAAACTACTTGTATAGATTGATGATAGGGTATTAAATGCAAATAATATCAATTTGTAAAGTAATTCCCCTTTTAATTAAAAAAAAAATATGTTGTATGTTTTCTAATAATTTTTTTTTTCAGAAACTGCTTCAAAATCTGAAAATAAATAAGAAAAGCATGATTTTATTGCCTAGAAGAATAAGTACTGATGCATTTTACAATATAGAGCAGAGGATTGTTTTTTAAATGCATTTCGTCAAAAATATAATGGGGGACACGATGGGGCTAGATTCATCCCACGCGTGTAGAGGAGTGTGGTGATTTTTTAAAAAAAGTATTATTTATAAATACAGCTGTAGAAAAAAGAAATGTTTATAAAAAAAAGTTTTTCTGTCTAAATAACAAAGGATTATTTTTTAAACTCTCCTAAAAAATGCCAAAAAATAATAGCAAAAATAAACTCAACATTGAACGAGAAATGGGAAATGGGTATGATCACTGGCTAATAGTATTGAAGGAGAAGTTTTTTTTTCCGTAATCTAACATAAAATATTAAAGAATTCACGGTGTTATCCAGATGTCATTTCTTCGTTACTTGCATAGCAATTGTTTGTCGAATAGAATATTTTCTATTTGCAGTATTACTATTTTTAAAAACTATTGCTATGGTAGCATTTATACAGTGGTTGGAAAGTGCAAAAGTCTTTCAACTCTAATCCGGCTGTCAATTCTTTAGTCGCTGCTTAGAAATTATTGTTACAGAGAAGTATTTTCCACTTTTACGATTTTTATTTTCTCTTAACAACTATCTGCATGATAGATTAACTGGCGCAATTTAGTAAAATATTAGTTCGGTGTTAAAAAAAAAAGAGTAATTCTTAAAATAGCATAAAATGAGAAAATACTGTAAAACCCGGTATCTTATATTGGTTTATTTTTCGAACTCGGAATTTAAAACAAAATGAACATAATTTTCTATGTCTACTCTGCATTGTAACTATCGCATCATTTTAAATATATTCTTAGTTTATCATTTCTTTTATTAATAACTGGTTATTTATAAAGAGTAAAATCATTCATATTACCCGTAAAAAATAACAACCAGGGTCATTCCATGTCAATTCAACCAGACCTTGTAACCCGACCCACAGGGATTTTGATGAAACTTTGTGTACACACTAATTCTATCATGAAATGATTCAATCAGAAAATTTTCCTTCCTAGACCTCATACTTTGTGAGATATGGGGGGCCCAATACTCGGGGGTTTCTAAAATCGCACATTTCTGAGTCTGTATTTTGAGATTGCAGTTCCATCTTCAAAAAATTGTTTCTCTGGATCTAAAACATGAATCATCTTAAAAATATCACTGTAAGAATATAAAAATATTCAGATTTTAATAAAAAAATAATTAAAAAATTTACTTGTAATTTTTAGGATAAAAAAATTATCCAAAGTTTAGAGTTTTGGTTTTTTCCAAATTTTTGTGATTTCACCAAAAAGGCTGTACACAAAAAGGCAAATTAAATTTCCAATTTCTTTTTGTTTTAAATAAAAGACTATACTTTGGGCTTTCTATCTATGAAATAAAAATGATGTGTTTCGCATGGTTTATGCAAAAATTTTGGGTACTTTCCAATTAGCCGGATGCATGTTTTATTTTTACATATTACATATGCAAACAAAAAGGCAAATGAAATTTCAAATTTCTTTTTGTTTTAAATAAAAGTTTACACTTTGGGCTTTCTATTTGTGAAATAAAAATGATGTCTTTCGCATGGCTTATGCAAAAATTTTGGGTACTTTCCAGTTAGCCGGATGCATGTTTTATTTTTATATATTACATATGCACACAAAAAGGCAAATGAAATTTCCAATTTCTTTTTGTTATAAATAAAAGGTTACACTTTCGGCTTTCTATTTGTTAAATAAAAATGATGTCTTTCGCATGGCTTATGCAAAAATTTTGGGTACTTTCCAATTAGCCGGATGCGTGTTTTATTTTTACATATGTACATATGTATAGATCTATATAAATGCAGATGTATTATACATGTACATATGTATGTATATATACAGTATATTGATATATATATGTATAACACTGGTGCCCGTCTAACCGAAAAGTACCAAATTTTGCCTTGTTTTGAGAATCTGCACCAATTAAGAGGAAAAAAATCTGACTAAGTTTAGCTGTGGTACTTAAATAATTACTGGAATTTCTATGAGTTATTGAATTTAATGTTATTTGATGCATTTTTTTTTTTTATTTGCAAAGTAAAATTTAGGCTTTGTTTTTTCTGATTAAAAAAAATCTGACTGTAAAATGCTTCCTCATTAAATTTAGTGAATGGTCCATATATTTCCTTTAGTTATTTAATAATGGGCATTTTTTGCTAATCTAAAGAATTTCTTACTTTTATTTTCAATAATTAAACTCAAAAGAGATTTTTGTCGGGTATTTTTTGTACAGTATAAAATAGATAATTTTTTCTCCTCATATTTCCATTCTTTCTTTCGAATGCTTTTATTAAATTATCTGTGTTTAAAAAATGTTCAAAACCTTGTATTTCCTGTCCTTGGTTAATTTTAATCAGTTTAAATATTTATATCGGCAAGTTTAAATACACAAATGTTTAACAGAACTTAAATTTGTTTCTACAGTCTGAAAGATTTAATTGCACCTGCCTTGTATAAACACCTTTTGATAAAGGCAGGGTAATGTTCATTAGTATGAAAGCAGATGTTTTGAAATCAATTTAATAAAATTATTGTAATTCTGTTGTTTCTTATCATAGAAGAATGATCTAACTTTTATTGTGCTACCAAAAATATAATCTGATTGTTACAAACTTTATAGTTTATGATATGTATAAATATTTTTTTGCTTTATTGTTTTAATATGGAGCCTGATATTAAACCTTCTACTAGTCTTCAGGTTTGCAGTATTGTAATATTAACTGGTTTAGAATAGCATAAAACTAGCTATAGAAATAACAGAGAAATAGACTACATTGATAATCTCTGTGATTCAGAAAAAAGAACTTTTATTAGTTAGGACTACTGCATTTATAAAACAAAAATTAAGTGAAAACCGTTTGATTAATATATGTGAGCATCAAATAATTTCGCTCTTAATGAAATATGAATTATATAAATGTGGAGATCCATTTAAGCGGCATAAAAAGCAAGTGAAAAAAGCAATTAGGGCAGATGATAGAGATTTATATACGGCCGAAAAAGTAAACCAAAGTTGAAAGTTATGATTATTTTTCCAAAATTTTGTGACTTTATGAAAAAGTCTCTACACAAAAAGGCAAATGAAATTTCCAATTTGTTTTTGGATCAAATAATATTAAATTCAGTAACTCATAGAAACTCCAGTAATAAGTACCACAGCTAAACTTTGTCAGATTTTTTTTCCCCTTAATTAGTGCAGATTTTCAAAAGAAGGTAAAATTTAGTACTTTTCGGTTAGACGGGCATATATATATATATCAATATACTGTATATATACATACATATGTACATGTATAATACATCTGTATTTATATAGATCTATACATATGTACATATGTAAAAATAAAACACGCATCCGGCTAATTGGAAAGTACCCAAAATTTTTGTATGAGCCATGTGAAAGAAATCATTTTTATTTCACAGATAGAAAGCCCAAAGTGTAAACTTTTATTTAAAACAAAAAGAAATGGGAAATTTCATTTGCTTTTTTGTGCGCATATGTAATATGTAAAAATAAAGCACTTATCCGGCTAATTGGAAAATACCCAAAATTTTTGCATAAGCCATGCAAAAGACATCATTTTTATTTCATTGATACAAAGCCAAAGTGCAAACTTTTATTTAAAACAAAAAGAAATGGGAAATTTCATTTGCTTTTTTGTGTGCATATGTGATGTATAAAAATAAAGCACTTATCCGGCTAATTGGAAAGTACCCAAAATTTTTGCATAAGCCATGCAAAAGACATCATTTTTATTTCATAGATAGAAAGCCCAAAGTGTAATCTTTTATTTAAAACAAAAAAAAAAATTGGAAATTTAATTTGCCTTTTTGTGTACAGCCTTTTTCGTGAAGTCACAAAAATTTGGAAAAATAACCATAATTCTCAACTTTGGCTGACTTATTTTATCCTAAATATTACAAGTAAATTTTTAAATATTTTTTATTAAAATCTGCATCTTTTTATCTTCTTACAGTGATATTTTTCGGATGATTCATGTTTTAGATCCAGAGAAACAATTTTTTGAAGATGGAACTGCAATCTCAGAATACAGACTAAGAAATGTGAGATTTGAGAAACCCCCAAGAAATGGACCCCCCATATCTCACAAACCATGAGGTCTAGGAAGGAAAAATTTCTGACGGAATCATTTCATGATAGAATTAGTGTGTACACAAAGTTTCATCCAAATCCCTGTCGGTCGGGTTACAAATGGGGGAAAAATTGGTTGAATTGACATGGAATGACCGATTAAGGGTAATGAAAGAGTTTAGACACTTTGTTTTAAATACAGTAGTATATTTTATTTCGTGGCATTAAATGGTGAATTAAATTTATAAGATTACAATTTTAAGTCTAAATTATTTGATATGTAACAAAAATGGTAATTATCTTATTTAAATTTGTAAAAAAGTGTTGAAAGAAGCTAATTATTTTGCCAGCTTTTTAGACAACATTATCATTCTTCTCTATGTAATTTTGATGACTTTTTCTTCGACATTCCTTATTATCTCTTAAATTATTGTTTCCCTATTGTATCTCTTAAAATATTTTTGTTTAGCACAGAATGCCATGTTTTTTTTAAATTTTTGATTATATATATATATTTTTTACTTATTAATTTGTGTGTGTGTGTGTGTCTGTTAATGTGAATCAGAAAGAACGTAATACAAATTATGGTACTACTTCATTTTCCCGTCGACCAATTTCGCCAAATTATACAAATCGCCAAACTCAATACCAAATTATACATTTTTTTTAAACTGCGAAAAAAAAACAATATTAATAAAAATACAAATAAAAAGTCGAAATAAAAATCCATTAATGACATTTTAAACACGTGTATCATATTTAAAGTCACTATATGTGTGGCATGCAAGATCCTCCATTATTGGCATTTAATCTTATAGTTTGGCGATACTTTTTGATCGACGGGATAACTAAGTAGTACTCTAATTGTATTATGAGTCCTAGGTACAGTTATATTGTGAGAAATACTTCCCGGCTTAAATAAGCTACCCATATATGAAGTTCAATTTTAAATATGTTGATATTTACGAAATTTGAAAACTAAAGTAATTTGGGTAACTATTTCGAAACATTTTTGGTTAGTGTGAGTTGTACTTGCCTACAAAGTATTCCGTGGAACAAAACTCTTATACAAATTTTAAAATTAGCATCGTGTCAAGAGCGCTTTCAAATGAGGTTCAATTATGCAAATTTTCGTTGATCCTTGTCACTGTTTTCTAGGTAGTTTTTAGTTATTATCTGAATTAATTATCAACAGTATTTTTCGAAATTATTTACCAGCAATTGTTGGAGGATTATGCATTGTTAGGTACCTTGAACACTCCTCAACTCTTCTACTGAGTACCATCAAAGTATAGTTTGTATAAAACAGAACAATGGAATTTTCTCCAAAAATATGTTACTTAAGGTAAATCCTATTGTTTTCAAACAAGGCTTAATAATTTACTACTACCCCTAAATTTTGCTTAATTTTAGTTACAGTACATTTGTAAATGGGGGCAGACATTAATTTCCAGTAGAATTTTGACAATATATTAAAAATATTGTACTTAAACTTCATCAATCTATCACTATTTATCCATCTCTCTCTCTCTCTCTCTCTCTCTATATATATATATATATATATATATATATATATATTGGTTTATTGTTTTATTGATAAAATTTATTGGTGAATTTTGTCTATTTTTAATGGTATTATATATATATTGAATTCGGTGGTGCCAGATTTTCTGAACTATACACATGCAATACGCATCAATTGTTTTTCATATAACTTAAACTTTGCAGTACTAAGGTGAAGTCAATTTCCCCAGCTTATATTAATACTCTGCAGTTTGTATTATTGTTATTATTTCAAATATATATTCTAAAAATATTTTCCAAGAATTCTCAAATAAAGGCTTCTTTCACAATTTTGCCTACTTACAAAGTTTCGCACAGATCGCTTTTAGGACTCAGTGCTACAAAAGTAAAAACGGTAACATTATAAAATCACGTCTGTCTTTATCTGTTTGTTACAAGCCATTTTACTTGCAAACTGTGGAACACAGAAAATTCAAATTGGGGGAAATAATAAAGACTATATACCCACATAATTACGGATTATTAATCATTCTGAAATATATTTTGGGAAATGGTAGATGGACTTATTAAGTTACTTGAAAATAAAATCTTTTTTTTTTCTTCTACATCATGTGGGGTATAATGTGAAAGTTTTCAAACGCTGAACTCAAAAGAGCATTTCTTTTAAATTAAGACATAATATTTTCAGATATATAGGCGAAAATATAGTGCCAAAATATGTTCCTCCCCATCTAATTCCAAATCTACTGAAACTAAAATTCTGAAAAAAAATGAGGTGGTACAACTCAACTTAAACCTTCAAAAAAAAAAAAAAAAAAAAAAAAAAAGAAAAACTACAGCGATAATTTTAAGTTGCATAGTTTTTGTGAGAATAGCATTTTTTCGTTGTACAAAAAATTAATTGGACGTACCTATCGTAATTGAAGTGTAAAAGCCTTATTCATAATAATTTTCGAAAAAAATTTCGGTAATTAACCGAGATAATAATTGTTAAAGACACGGACGACTTGGACATACATAATGGCAGTCATGGCGTACTCTATAAACCATTGGCCTGTAAATTTTAGATACTCCTTTTAATGATATGTTTGTGTAATACAATTCCTAGTAGCAGTACAACAGCGATAAACGTCAAATTGTTGCTAACAGATTAACTTGATTAGAATTAATCACATAAGTACCATGATATTCGAAAATCGCTTGCATTGAGTGGGTCTCTCAATACGACTGCCATGTCTTTAAAAGTTAATTAAAAACTTTCTGGAAAAACGCTGCACGGCCAAGGTCGGTATTACTTTTTTGCAACCCTCTTTTGAAGCGCGCTTAGCACAATGCTGAGTTTAAATTTTCAGCAAGGGATTGTTGTTAACTTACACTATAAAAAGGAAAGATTATTAATACGATAAATTTAGTTTTATCAAATGACCAATAAAGTTTAAATATGAACTATTTTTATTATCAGTACCGAAAAAAAATATCATTATAAATAGTTTAGGCTAAAATTAAAAAATATGTGTAACACATAATACCGATATTTGATAATATTTAGGCATCATATCTCTTTGAACTTTTATGGAATACCCATTGATAATTTCTAATAAATTCATATATACCCAACCCTACGTTGTAGAGTTTTTTTTTTTTTCAAAGTTTTTCTAATCTCTTAGCAACGATCTTTTTTAATAATAGTTAACTTCTTCGCACCGAGAGCTTAATTTTTAATCTTCTACACCGGTTTACCAAAACAGAAAATTTTCTCTAATTGAGTCGCAAAAATACTCGGATTAAATAAAATAAACTTTACAAAAAAAAAAAAAAACTTGATGGGAATAATAAAGAATTCTGAGATGCTTAAGTGCCACATATACCAGTCTCTCGTCGCCATTGGTGTTAAACTTTCATATATTTATTATACGGAAATCTTCGGAGCGTGAATAATACTCACACTTGACGATATATTTATTTATTTACTTATTTACTCATTTTATTTTATTTTATTTTATTTATTTTTTGTTTGTAGAAATTGCAAATGGGGTCACATAGATCCCTACTGAAATAATTAGGAAATAAATAAAAGCTTTCTCTCATTGACGACGTTTTAAGAGAAAAAATAAGAAATTTCTTGGAATCTTGCCAAATGTAGTTCACTAAGAGCTACTAGAAATTTTCGTTATCTTTAATTATTGTATTCCGTTGTGAGTACATTTCGCTATTCAACAAACCGAATCGTCGCAGTTTGCCTTCCGAGAAGGTACATGTTTTGTTATTTTGATCAAGTACCCAACTCAGTCAGGTATATAGATTTTGATCTCAATATTGTGAGGGTTAATTACCCTCCTGTTTATTTTTCTAAAAATATTTTTGAATGATTAATAATCTATAAATGTATGGCTTAATAGCCTACATGACCTTAATAAGTTTAAAATTTATATGTTCTACAGTTTTCGAGAAAATCATTTGTGACACATGTACAGACACAATAGTATAATGGTTTAGTTACATTAGAATATTAATCGTTCAGTGCGGAATGTGGTACTACTCTGTTATCCCGTCGACAATTTCGCCAAATTATACAAATCGCCAAACTAATAGCCAAATTACACCTATTGACATAATTTTTATTTTAAATTACGAAAAAACAAATAATTAGTAGAATATTAATAAAAATACAAATAAAAAGTCGAAATAAAAATCACTTAATGACGTGTTTAATTGACATTAAACACGTGAGTCGTATTTAATGCCATTCAATGTGACATTCACGATCATCCATTATTGACATTTAATCTTATAGTTTGGCGATAATCTTTTGGTCGACGGGATAACCCAGTAGTACACGGAATGCTTATAAACTGATAAAATAAATTTTATAACTCGGGCATTACATAAAAATCAATATGAAGGGAAGGCAATGGACGATTCACTTTTTGCTCCTACTAACAATTTCAAATATTACTTTCTAGGGCGCCGTGCCATACGAAATGAGCATAAACTGAAAATCCGATTCCCCCGACTAAACGATTTTATCTTATTTCTTTACATTCGTATGTGAACGAAATGTTACTTATTTTATTCTTAAAAGAAATTAAAAATATTCATTTAAAAAATTAAGTAAGTATATCAGTAACTATATTACTGAATGCAGCGCATTAGTTAAGAAGAATTAAACTTAGCTGATAGAATGTAAATTACAGCAATTTTCATCTGCATTTATTTAACATAATATTTAATTTTACTAAATACGTGTTTAATGAAATAATTTCAGACTAAAAAAAAAAACAAAAAATCTTTGCAATTTTATATTTGTTACACGAAAGGATATTTTTCGTTGATATATATACACCAAGATATTGAAATTAGTTATAATACCGGTAAGCTCTTAAATCGCTGGACACTGAAACATATTTCCATATACAAAAATAATATAAATCAAGTATGGCTTTTGGGTATAGCAATCGTTTAGCTAAAAAACTAAGTATGTATTTAAAAAGTTAAATGCTATCTTTAGTAAACTTTTTTCTTTTGTAGCTTAAATAGAGAAAAAAAGTCTTGTGGTTAAACATGATATTAAAAGATCGAAAGCTTACACTAGTTTACAAATTTCAACTTTTTTTTATATACCCCGAAAGAAATGTATATAAATATATTAGTCTACCTTCCTTAAACATAAAAGTGTCAGCAGAAATAATCTATCACGTCACAGTTTTTTTCTGCAGTCAATTGGTTATTTTTACTACCCAACGTGGTGACGACAGTTTATTGTTCATTCGTTCTCTTCAAACAACAAATGTTTTGTTTCGGATTGAATTAAAATGTCAAGTAGAATGTGTAAACAAAGTTCTGATCGTTTTTGCTATGCATGTGGACATTTTGCATTTTCAAAAAAACAAGACCCATTGTAGATTCGTTAAAAAGTGCATATCTTCATTATTTTCTATTTCCTGTTGCAAACCAAGATAAAAAGTGGGTGACTTATGTGTTTTGCGAAAGTTGTAGAATCGTTTTACTCCAATGGTCATCAGGAGAGAACGTACACCTTCCATTTGGTTCACCAATGCTATGGAGAGAGCCTAGTAATCATGAAAATAATTGATCTTTACACATCGAATTGGGACTCATGAAAAACTTTATGAAGATGCTTGACAAAAACAGTGATGCTTTCCGGTATTTACAAAAAACCTTTCAAAACATTACACAGGCAAAACTGAAAGAATTGTTGGCCCACAAATCCGTAAAATTATGAAAGATTCTCAGTTTGAAAGCCTTTTATCTGTTAATGAAAAATCTGCTTGGAAGTCATTCAAAATGGTTGTGGAAGAATTTTCGGGAAATAAAAAAAATGAAAATTACAAAGAAATTGTTGCCGATTTATGGAAAACAGATGGGAGTAAACGTGTCATTAAAGATTCATTTCCTGCATTCGCATTTGAGTTTTTTTCCCTGAAAACTTAGGAAGTGTGAGTGACGAACAAGAGGAACGTTTTCACCAAGATTTAAAAGCTTTTGAAGAACGACATCAGGGATTTTGTTATGAAAACTTGCTAAGGGATTACTGTCGGTTCATTATAAGAGAAACTGATCCAAATAATCATAAAAAGAAGGAAAAAAATTAGCCATTTTTGATTTTTTTTTAATATTAATGCCAAAATTATGTAATCCAGTTAAGTAAATAAATATTTCTTAAACCAGACGTGACAGAATTTTTTTATTATTTTTTCTGGATAGCTCTATCTAAATTAACAATAAATTAACAACTTTCAGCTGGGGTATAAAAACCGTGTAAACTAGTGTTATCTATCTAAAAATGTACCGAGTTACGATGTTTTAAAATATAAAAATCTTAGGTTCTTTTTGGCTGCAAAATCCTAAAATGAAAAAAAAATATAATGACAAAAAACTTTGAAAAAAATAGATAATCGTTATTGTTCTAGAAAAATGTTGAAATAAAAAGAAACCTATTTGAGAAAAGTATTTTCTGTTATTTTTTTTTTTTTACTTTGCAAACATTCTGTACGAGCTTATAATATAATGCACCCTATATAAAATGTTACTATTGTTCTCAATTATCTATAATTGTTTGTTACATATCAATCTAAAACTTTTCTATATTTCGCTTTGAATCAGCTTTTACTTGCGTTACAAGTAGCAACAGAGAAAACATTCATTGTTTGTACCATGTGCTGTAAAAGACAGTAAAATCAAAGAAGACTTTCAAGGTAATAGAAATGTCAAAATATAAACATTTGTTCGTTTTTGTGCGTTATTGAAAAAGAAGTTCAATTCATATGTGAAAGCGCCATTCAAATATAAAAATACAAATAAAGTATGGCTTTTAGATAGATTATTTGTTTCGCACAAAACTAATTATACATTTTAAAAAATAATAAATGATAATTTAAACAAATCTTTTTTTCTTGTAAGCAATATTGAAAAAAATGTCCTGCGTTCAGATGCGACACTAAAAAATCGAACAATTATGTATCCAAAAATTTACTGAGTTAAGATAGTTTGTAATATATAAATGTTAGGATTCGTTTGTCTCTAAAAACCTAAAAACAAAATAAACATAAATCTAATGAAAAAGAATATAGATAATAATTATTGCTCTATAAATATGTTGAAATAAAAAATAAATGAGAAATGTAACTTCTGTAATCTATATTGTAAAGGCCAAACGTATCTGTGCGTAACGCATACGTCATTTTGCGAATGGCAACACTTTCAAATAAATTTCAGTATTGCAGTTTTTGCTACAACAATTTTTTAAACTTCAAAATACCGCACATTTTCAATTCTTACACCATCGTATAGGGAAAAAATGTACTTTTAAATGCAAATTGTTTGAAAGCTGTATCTTAATTTGTTTTTGAAATATTAATTTTTTATGTAGTTTTTAATATTGCTTTTCTAATCGTGGCAACAAAAGTACTCCATTTCTATTAAAAGCAAAGGAAAAAAGGGAAGAAATTGATTACTGTACCTTTATGTTGCCATTTTCTCATAAAAAAAAAGAAAAATTTTAAAAATTTAAATATCTTCTGCTGTAAAACCCGGCGAATTTTGATTTAATTTACAAAATTTGATTTATACGTAAAAGAATATCAACAGTTTAATATCTGTTTCAGCTAACAGCATTGAGACTTCAAGTTTTTAATCAAAATGATCAAATTAAAATGCCAATTTTTTCTGAAAAGGTGAATAAAGATACGAAATGTGCATTTGTAAATTTTGATATGATGAAAATGCTGCCGGGCATAGACGGGTTTAGATTTCACGGGTAAAAAAAAATTATAATTGAGTCAAATTTGAATAAATTTTGCTTTTTTTTTTTTTTTTTTTTTTTTTCATTTTGGAATTCTAGCATAAGAACCTAAATTGATACCTTTATCATAAAAACAGATCTTTATTATTTTTACTGCTTACATGTACGATTAAAGTTTAATTTTAACAACTTCTACAACTGAGTTTTATAGAAATAATATTTTCTTAATTTGACGTTAGCTATCGTTTGGAAGTAGACTTTACCAATGTAAAATGCATTTTTTACTATAACTAATTTTGTGGATTTATTATAAATCAATGAAACAGTTCCTTTTCAAACATTTTCTTTCGTCGAAATTCGACGGGTTTTACCTTGTTTCTTTAATTTACAAACATTCTGCACGCGCTTATAATTTAATGTATCCTATATAAAATGTTAAAATTGTTCCCAATTATCTATAATTATTAGGTACAAATCAATCTAAAACTTTTCTATATTTCATTTTAAATCAGCTTTACTTATGTTATGTAAAGCAAAATAATAATAATAATAATAAATAAATAAATAAATAAATAAATAAATAGATAAATGGAGAAATAAAACAGGCATCTGACAAGAAGTATATCATGCTGTGTTTGTACGAAGAGCTGTAAATGACAGTAAAATCAAAGAGGGCTGTCAATGTAACAGGAACGCCAAAATATAAATATTTCTTTGTTTTCGTGTGTTACATAAAAAATGCAATTTATGCGTCAAAGCACATTCAAATAAAATTTGATTTTGGGTTTATTTTAAAGGTAGCTGTCGAAATTCTTTAATTTCTTTTATTTTTAATACTACTTGCCAGTTTTGCAGATCTAAATCTAGCAGAAAAAAACAGCCTTAAAAAAGCCTTAAAAATATTTCTATGTAAAAATATATAAATGTTTGGTTCTTTTTCGTCCTAAATTCCTAAAAAAAGCAAAAGAAAAAACTAATGCCAAAAAACTTTAAGAAAAATAGAGATAATTTATATGATTCTACAAATATGTTGAAGTAAGCAATAAAAGAGAAACATATTTTCTATATTTATTTAATTTACAAACATTCTATACGAGATTATAATATAATGTATCCTATATAAAATGTGAAAATTTTTCCCAATTATATGTAATTGTTAGGTACATATCAATCTAAATCTTTTCTATATTTCTCTTGAAATCAGCTTTACTAGTAATATATGTAGCAACAAAGAAAACATTCAAATGGGGCAATAAAACAGGCATCTGACAAGAAATATCACGCTTTGTTTGAACGATGTGCTGTAAATGACTGTAAGACCAAAGAAGACTGTCAAGGTAATAAAATTTTCAAAATATAAATATTTCTTTTTTTCTTCTTTTGTTGCTGAAAACTGCAATTCAAATATAAAAATATGATTTTGAGTTTATTTTCACAAAAATTGTCGGAATCCTTTATTTTACTTTCAGTTTTGATCCTACTTGCCAATCTCGTAGATTTAAATCTGATAGAAAAAACAGGCCTTAAAAATATGAGTCTTTTTTCCTTTACAATTTTTGCGTGTGATAACAATTGAATATATATATATTTTTTTAAATAAATGTATTGTAACTAACACCAGATAAATCATTTTAAAAATATAGTAGAAATTTAAATTAGATTTAATTTTTTTTCAGAATTTTTTTTAATTTAGGGAATTGACTTATACACGGATATAAAAGGTATATTTAATGAAATAATTTCAGTCATTAGTAAAATTAAAAAAAAAATAGCTTTGTATTTTGTCACACAAAGGGAAATTTACGTTGATGTATACATGGAGATATTCATAAAAGTTAAAATACTGGCTAGTTCTTAAAAAAACAGAACATGGAAACAAACTTCAACGAAAAAAAAAATACAAATAAAGTATAGCTTTTTGATAAAACATTTGTTTAGCAAAAAGCTATATATACAAGGTGTCCCAGAAATAATGGGACAAACTTAGAGGGGAGGTAGGAGACATCACAGGGATTCAGAATTGCGTAGCAACCCACGGTCGGAAACGTCTTCGTTCGTCGTCGGTAGGTTGTGTTGTTCACAAGAGCATTTGAGAAAAACAGGTATCTCAGATTCGGGAATCAGAATCGATTTCTTCTTTTCGGGTGTACTGAAAATCGCTGTGTACGCAACGTCTGTGGAATCTGAAATGGATCTGGTTGCGAGACTCATCTGTGCTACGGCGGATATCCAACAAAATCCAGGTGTATTTGAGCGAGTCCGCCAATCCATGGTTCGACGGAGTAATGCATGCATCGCTAGTAACGGTGGAAACTTAGAACATCTTTTGTAACATTGTCACATATCATCTACCAAGTAAATGTAATATCGTTGACCAATAAATTATTTCAGATGATCTCAGTTTTGTTGTCTCTTCTTCACTTGTATCTGTCATACTACCTTCCCATGGCGTTTCTGACAATGGGTTGCTATGCAAATCTGAATCCTTGTGATGTCCCCTACCTCCCCTTAAAGCTTGTCCCATTATTTCTGAGACACCCTGCATACATATACTGGATGTTCCTAAAGTGATGGTACATACGCTAGGGGTTGATAGAACACATCAAGATGAGTAATAGGAAATACGAAATCAAAGATCCCAAACGTATTCCAAAGGACACAGGTGCCATCAATGTTTAGGGTCCCAAATTACAAATGATGATAAAAAAGGGAAAAATGGGTCGTTTTCTTTGTGGTTTTCGCTAAAATCATTCTTCAAATTAGTATTTTCTTTAAAAAAGTTTTAAAGAGAAAGTTATAAAAATGTCAGTAGAAGGCGTTCTAGACTTTGGAGTACCGAATAACTACTTTTTACCGTTTTTTAACACTGTTAAATGTTTTCTAGAGCGTAGACCTTAATTTAAGATTTGTGTGCACAAGTGAAATCATCGGGAGTGGTTAAGTGAAGCAAATTTAACTGTGTTCAGGGGGTTGATTTTTGAACGATCGTTTGTAATGAGCAAATTAATAACAAAATGATGAAAATCAGGACAGACAGAGATAGAATGAAAAGAAACCAACAAAACGAAGAAAAAACTTTATTCAATCAAATGAAAATAAACAACACAAAGTATCTCTCTAACACAGGGTTTCTAAGTAATCTCTATCACAGGATTTGTTCAAAGTTGCGGCCTCCACCACGAACGCAGGCTTGAAGCCGTCGATGGATTGACCGCCATACGTTGGCGAAAACATCAAGTATCACTCTTATGGTTGCCGAAGCAACGGATATCCGGGAAAGAAGGTCTTCAGCAGAATCTACGGGACCAACTTCGTATATCAGGTTCTTCATATGACCCCACAAGGAAAAGTCACGACAGGATAAATTGGGTGAGCGGAACGGTCCAGCTAATTACGACCTATCCATCACCCCGGATACATCATATTCAGGTCGTTACGGGCATCTAGGTTGTAATGGGCCAATGTTCCGTCGTGTTGGAACCAAATACGTCATCTGATGGGTTCTGGAACATGGTTTAATAGTTCTGGCAACACTATTCGCAGAAACACAAGATATGTATCTCCATGCAGGCGCGTTGGCAGTAAGTATGGCCCAATTAGGTAATCGTAAACGATTCCGGCCCAAATATTGACCGCGAAACGTCGCTGAAACGAACGTGGACGTATTGTGTATGGGTTTTCATTTGACCGCACATGATAATTGTGGATATTCAAAATACCCTCGCGTGTGAATGTGCATTCGTCCGTGAACAACACATGTCCACAAAAAGCATGGTCCACAGCCGTTTCTTGAAGCAACCACGGGCTAAAGTTGACACGTGCCTGGTATACCGCTGGTTCTAGGCCTTGAACTCCCTGCGCATGGTACGGATGCATTCCTTCACCTCGCAGAACTCACCACAAGGTATTACGGGAAACGTTCACTTCTTCGCACAGTTCCCGCGTGCTAGATTCAGGCCTTTCGTTGATACGATCCAAAATATTATCCGTAACGGATGGCGTTCTTACACTCCTGGAACGTCCGGTATCCTAGCGTATGTAACATGAGTTTAGGGACACCCTGTATATTTAATTAAATGTTATGTTTAGTAAACCGCTTTTTCTGGTAACCTAAAATGTTAATTTAAATGCCCTGCGTTTAGATGTGACATTAAAAAAATTAATGATTAGGTATCCAAAAATTTACCGACTTCTGATACCTTGAAATACATAAATGTTAGGTTCTTTTTGACTCTAAAATCTTAAAAACAACAATAAAAAACCTAAAAAACTAATGACGAAAAATTTCATAATAAACTTAGATAACCGTTATTGTTCTAGAAAAATGTTGGAATAAAAAAAAATATATTTGAGAAATGTATTTTCTGTAATTTCTTTAATTTACAAACATTCTATACGAGTTATATATACTTAGGTCCGTTACCATAATTGTTGTTACATATCAATCAAAAACTTTTCTATATTTCACTTTAAATCAGCCTTACTTATGTTATTACAGAAAAAAAAACATTTAGATGGTGAAGTAAAACAGGCACCTGACAAAAAATGCTTTGTTTGTACGAAAAACTGTAGATTACAGTAAAATAAAAAAAGATTGTCAAGGTAACAGAAATGTCAAAAAATAAATATTTGTTCGTTTTCATGTGTTACTGAAAAAAATGCAATTTATGTGTCAAAAGGCATTTAAATATAAAAAATACAAATCAAGTATTGCTTTTAGTCATTGCATTTGTCTTGCAAAAACTAAATATGTATATATTTAAAGAAATAAATGTTCTTTTTAGTAACATTCTTCTTCTTGTAAACGAACTTGAAAAAAATGTCCTGCGTTCAGATGTGACATTAAAAAAACAAATGTTTATAAATCAAAAAAAATTCCGAATTACTTTATTTTTATATATATAAATGTTAAAGGTTTCTTTTGACTCGAAAATTCTAAAACTAAAACAAGAAAAGAAAAAAAAATCAAAGGATAAAACTCTTTTTTAAAAAATGTCGATAATAGTGATTGTTTTACAAGTAAACTGAAATAATAATAAAAAATAGAGAAATGTATTTTCGGTTGTTTCTTTAATGTACAAACATTCTATATGAGCTTATAATGAATCCTATGTGAAATGTTACGATTGTTCTTAATTATCTATAATTGATTGTTATATATCAATCTAAAACTTTTCTATATTTCTCTTGAAATCAGCTTTACTAGTGTTATATGTAGCAACAAAGAAAACATTCAAATGGGGCAATAAAAGTGGCATCTGACAAGAAATATCACGCTTTGTTTGTACGAAGTGCTGTAAATAACAGTAAAATCAAATATGTCTGCGAAGGTAACAAAAAAGTCAAAATATAAATATTTGTTCCTTTTTTAGTGTTACTGAAGGGAAAAAATGCAATTTGCAAAGCATATTTAAGTACAAAAATTTGATTTTTAGTTTGTTTTTATGAAAACTGACGAAATTTTTTATTTTACTTTGATTTTTTATCCTTCTTGCCAATCTTGCAGATCTACATCTAGCTGAAAAAAGTCCTAAAGATATTTATAGATAAAAATATATAAATGTTAGTTTCTTTTCGTTTTAAAATCATAAAATCATAAAAACCCAAAAATACTAATGACTAAAATCTTCAAGAAAAATACAGATAATAAAAGATGTTCTACAACTATGTTGAAAAGAAGAAAAAATAGAAAGAAATAGAAGAATAAATAGAATAGAAGGAAAGAATTGAAGAAAAATGTATCTTTTATAATTTATTTAATTTATAATTATTCTATACTTGATTATAAGTAATGTATCCTATATAAAATGTCACAAATGTTCCCAATTATGTATAATTGTTAGGTAAATATCAATCTAAAACTTTTCTATAGTTCGCTTTAAATCAGCTTTACTTATGTAATATGTAGCAACAAAGAAAACATTCAGATGGAGAAATAAAACAGGCACCTGTACAGAAATGTCATGCTTTGTTTGTGCGAAGTTCTGTAAATGACAGTAAAATCAAAGAAGACTGTCAAGGAAATAGAAATATCAATACATAAATATTTGATCGTTTTCGTGTATTACTGTAAAAAAATGCAATTTCTACGTCAAAGCACATTCAAATATAAAAATATGATTTTCAGTTTGTTTTCGCGGAAAATGTCTTAATTCTTTTTATTGCTTTTATTTTTGATCCTACTTGTCAATCTCGAATATTTATATCTGAATGGAAAAAAAAGCGTTAAAAATATTTAATTATTTTTCCTTTTCATATTTCGCATGTGGAAACAATTAATCATGTTTTTTTATTATTATTCTTTAAGTCTCGATTACAAATAACTTTTCAAAATACTGCTAGAAATGTGGTTCAATTTATGTACGATTTTTTTTTTTTAATTTTTTTTGGAACCTTGCGGAACTGATTTAAACACGAGTATATACGATATATATAATAAAATAATTTCAGATATTTTCAGAATTATTTAAAAAAATGTAATTTTATATTTGTCACTGAAAGGGAAATATACTTTGATGTATATGTTACCGTTAAAGCATATAATTCAATTATTTCATAAAATATCTAGTTATTTCATGAAATAACTAATCAAATCCGTTAAACATTGTAAAATTATTGGATTCGATGATTTAACTAATTTCTTTTTAAAATAACGATTGCCTAACTGTTAAAGTTTAAAATAAACGATTTGACATTAAAACAAATCGTTTTCTATAAATTAACTGATGATAAATAGTCAAAGTCATTCGAAAAATACATTTCCAATTATTAATAGATGATTTCATAAATAATATATAAAAACAGAACGTATAAGATATTATTATCATTATTTATTATTATCATTATTATTACTATTTTTTGCCACCATTTTTTATAACTATATCTTTACAAGAAGAAAGTATTGTATTCAAAAAAAAAATTTCGACGGATTTACAAGTTTTAGGAGTCAGATATACCCAAAAAAATTTTTTTTTACAAAATGGCTATCAATGAGTCTGTGAGACTGACTGTATGCATGTGACACAAATTTTGTGGGCGCTTTATCTTAAGAACTAATGTACGAAACTTA
This sequence comes from Maratus speculifer, assembly GCA_964019185.1. Classification (NCBI taxonomy): domain Eukaryota; kingdom Metazoa; phylum Arthropoda; class Arachnida; order Araneae; family Salticidae; genus Maratus; species Maratus speculifer. The sequence continues at coordinate 172,334,855 of OZ025297.1, read as the reverse complement.
ATGAAAGTTTACATTCCATTATTCCCTAATAGAAACTGGTACTGATTAGTTTCAGTGTAAATCAATCAACAGGTGGCGCTGCTAATTATGATTTTCGCAAATACTCGACCCAAAGAAATAATGCACGGATTTTCATGAAACTTCAGATTTAGTTCAATTCAAAACTGACTAAAATCAGCAACAATGTGTCCAAACGGATTTCGAGTACTGTGTTTAACACTTTAACGGTTAGACAATCGTTATTCTATAAAATAGCTAGTTAAATCGTTGAATCTTATAATTTTATACGCTTTTACGTACTTGGTTAGTTATTTCATGAAATAACTGGGAATTTCATAAATAACGGATTATACGCTTTAACGGTAACATATACACCGAGATATTCAAATTAATTACAATACCGGTCAGCTCTTACATCGATGAACATGGAAAGTAACTTTAACCTTCAAAAATAATAAAAATCATGTAGGGCTTTTAGATATAGCATTTATTTAGCAAAAAACTAAATACATATTTTTTAAATGTTATTTTTAGTAAATATCATTTCCTGTAACCAAAATTAGGGAAAAAATGTCCCGTGTTTGGATATGACATTAAAAATATCGAACAGTTATGTATCCAAAAATTTATCAAGTTATGATGCTTTGAGATATATAAACGGCAGTTTTTTCTTTATTGTAAAAGCCTAAAAAAGGAAGAAAGAAAGAAAAACAAAAATTAATGACAAAAAACTAAAAAACTATAAACAATCGTTATTGTTCGACAAAGAAGTTGCAATTAAAAATATTTTAGAAATGTATTCCCGGTAATCTTATAATATAGTGCATTCTATGTAAAATGCTACAATTGTTCCCAATTATCTATTAATGTATAGCTATTTCCATATCAATAAAACATTTCTATATTTCGCTTTAAATCAGCTTTACTTATGTTACATGTAGCAACAATGAAAACATTCAGATGGGGAATATAAAACAGGCATCTGACAAGAAATATCTCTCTTTGTTCGTACAAAGGTCTTTAAATGACAAAAAAATCAAAGAAGACTGTCTAGGTAACAGAAATGCTACAGTATAAATATTTGTTCGTTTTCGTGTATTACTGTTATTAAGGCGAAAAAAAAGGAATTTATACATCAAAGCACATTGAAATATAAAAACATGTTTTTGGGCTTATTTTCACGGAAACTGTCAAAATCCTTTATTTTGCTTTGATTTTGGATCTTACTTGCCAATTTCACAGATTTAAATCAGGTTGAAAAAAAAAATCTTTAAAAATATTTATGAGTCTTTTTTCCTTTTCATTTTTTGCGCGTGTCAACAATTAAAATTTTTTTCCTATTGTAACTAATAACAAATAAATTATTTATAAAAATTGTGGTAAAAAATTTAATTTAGATTTAAATATTTATTAAAATTAAAATATTGAATAAATAGTAAAGATAAAATGAATGACATATATTGAAAAAAAATTAAAGTTAGTAAATTTTTATTAAAAAACTGAGATTCCTGGTATATTATATGTACCTTCAATAGCAAAAGTTCGTGTAAATTCAACACATTTGCATTGTAAATAAAAAAATATGTAAGGTTACTAATATTTTTTTAGGAAATTGGGATGCCTAGAACTTGTTAGAAAACGCTTAAAAAAAGGGAGTCTCACGCGAAAAAGATCGTCATAATCGTCATTGAGATAATGTAAAAATAAATGTAAAACAACAACAGGATTAGAAATTCTTGTTTTACTTCTTTGTGATAATGTTTTGAAGTAATTGTAAAATATTTGACAGTTATTAATGTATTTTCCTTTCTTGTAGTTATATAAGGCACGTAACACAGTTTTCAACGTAACATTTTTTACTCATTAAATAGTGGTGAAACATTTTGTACACCAACTAATTTTAAACAAGATCGTACTAGAATACTTGGCGAAATTTAAGTTCCATAATTTTTGTAAAAAATATAAAGAATTACAATTTTTAACTTACTCTATATATTTATATTCCGAAAGAACCGAAGTTATGAAACGGATTTAACAATTTTATGAAAAAATTGATTGAATGGCTGATTTTGTTTCACAGCTACTTCTCCTACAACACCAAAAATTTGGTAGGGTAATAAACAATTTTCTATATTGATGCACGATGATGTGTGAAAACTGGTATTAGAATTTTAGAATTTTAGAATTTGAAATGTTTGAGTACGTTGTACGTTAATAAGTTTTCAATAACTTGGCATTTATTTCTGGTGTATTTATGAGCAACCAGTTTTGAAAAGCAGATTTTGAAGCAATGGTTGTCATGAAAATGTTTTGTTGTGGAAATGCGTTTTTCTTGATTATAAATTTTTTCGCAATTTCTCGGATGTAAATTTTTATAACTCAATAACTGATGAAGACAAATGCTTAAAACTTGAAACATGTCTTTATTGGTTACTTAACTTTAATTTTGGATCAGCAACTTTGAAAAAAAATTCACTTTTGAAAATACAATTTTTTACATAAAAGTTACATTTTTTTTTCAAATTTTTATTTTAAAAATTTCTAATTAAAAAAAATTAATATTATTTAAAATGCTGAATCAAAATTGAAATTTAGATATTTCTGTTTACTTACGTGCAAAAGAAATTGAAAATATACAAATAATATTTTGAGTTATAACGTTTTTAAATTACCGCCCCTTTTTTGATAAAATTTTAATAAAAAAATTTCATTACTAAATTATATGAAATTTTATTCTGTGTTTTCTTTATAAGTGATATGTTTAACACTCATAAATAATTTCAAAATGTTAACTCAATAAATGAAAGTTATTTTAAACTATGTCACGAACCCCCTTGAGAAAAATGGATTTCCAGAATTCGAAATAAAGTTCTCGAATATTAAAATCCTATTAGCCATCAGTATTTCTTTCTTTGACACTTTAAATAATGATTTTGTGCAGAAATTTGTCATCATCTATCAATGATTTCCTACATTAATTTCTAGATTCTTCCCCAAACTTTTTCAATCCTGCCCCATTCAGAGACAATGCACTTCCTAAATTGATCGTGCAGAAAGGCGATAAAGATGATCATTATGAAATTTCAAAGGTATTCTCTAAGTGTTTTTTCCCCTCAACGAAACGAAAATGTTGAGATTTGTATATTATATATAAACATTTTAATGGTATATAAAGTATCAATATTACAAATCTCTTGAAATAGTCTTTCCCAATAAATTAAAAAAAAACATATAAAGAATTTGAACATTTTATATACCTAAATATAAATTTAAAAAATTTTTCTTCTTGCAAAATATTTTTAGAGATATTTTGAAAATATGCTAATAGATTTTCTACAATCATTAAATAAATTTTAAGAAGTTTACATGCATTACAATTTAATTAACTTAATCGGTATTTGCAGGTATTTAGTGAAATAATCACAACTGTACACAAATCATTTCTTTGTGATATTCTTTATAATATTTTATAAATGCTCAAATTTTTCACAAGTGAAAATTCCCATTCAGTTCCTTTCCTTATAAAAAAAAATTATTAGAAAAAGAATACATTCATTTAAAATAACATTCGATTCGAACAAAGAATTTTGCTTTTGAAATAAAAGCAGTTAAGTTATCTAAAACTCATAGAAATCAGCCTCATTTGAATGAATGTGTTCAATAAAATTTACAATAAGTTTATTTTATTCGTGCATCAAAATATTTCAATGCATAGAAGATTAAAATAGTAAGAGCAACAGGCATTCAAAGAATTCAATAGGTTAAAAAATGCATCATCAGTTATTTTAGATTAATTGCGATTTTTACAGACTTAATACGATTTATTCTATCAAAATATTGTTTATTTAGTCAAAACGTATTTTACGAAGTAATTCAGAGTAAAACTGTTATAATTCTATGTTATTTTGATGAATGTTCGAAAATTATTCTTTTGTTGTGCGATAATATGGAAATTTTATATTTGTATGATGTATTGTTTGAGGAAAGTATTTAAATTTTTGTTTCTTTTGCAGTAAAATAATAACGAAATTATTATGTTTGTATCCCAGATTGAAAGCGTCAACTACTTCAAACGCACAAAATCAAGACTTCATTTGTTACACTGAAAATCATAAGAATTTAAATTTTTTTATTTTATGTAACATAATACATGCATTATATCCATGTTATAAAGGTCAAACATATCTGTGCGTACCGCATACGTCATTTTGCGAATGCCAACACTTTGAAATTTGAAGTGCAATTTCGGTTTTGCAATTATTTGCTACTGCAAATTTTTAAGTTAATAAATAAATGTGTGTTTAAAATAATAATAATTGTGCCATTCAATTAAACATGGCATATTTTCAATTTTTACACCATTGTATAGCGGAAAATTGTACTTTTAAATTCAATTTTTTTTAAAAACTGTACCTTAATTTATTTTGAAATATTAATTGTTTTGTAGTTTTAGAACTATTATTTTAAATATGGCAACAGAAGTACCCCATCTCTATAAAAAGCAAAGGGGTAAAATCCGAAAAAAAGCATATTACTGCAGCTATATGTTGCCATTTTCTCATTAAAAGGGAAAGAAAAATAAACTACGTTCTGTGTCAAGAATATTGTGCGTTATAAAACCCGGGAAATTTTGGATTCATTTACAAAATTTCATTTATATTTAAAAGTATATAAATAGTTTAGTATTTGTTTCAATTAATAGTATCGAGACTTCAGAATTTAAATTATTTCAAAATGATCAAATTAAAATTCCGATTTTTTTAAAAGGGGGAATACAGATATGAAACGTGCACAATTAAAATTTTGATACGGTGAAAATGGTGTCGGGTTTAGATTTCACAGGGAAAAAATTCTATGATTGAGTCAAAATCGAATGCATCCTGCATTTGCATCTTGGAATACTAGCGTAAGAACTTTAATTGTTAACTTTATCGTAATAACAGATCTTTATTATTTTTTACTGCTTACACATACGATTAAAGTTTAATTTTAATAATTTCTACTACTGAGTTTTATAGAAATAGTATTTTGTTAATTCTGGCTAAATATTATACAATTTTTTTTAAGTTAGACTTACCAATATAAGGTGCATTTTTTATTGCAACTAATTTTGTAGGTATATAATAAATCAATGAAACAATTCTTTTTTAAACATTTTCTTTCGTCGAAATTCGACGGGTTTTACCTTGTTTTTTAATAAATTTTTAAAAAATTAATAAAAATGGGTTTCTTTTACAAGAGTTAAAACAAAGTCATTATTATTTCTTATATTAATTTTTAGTATTGGAATTTTGTTCGTCTAATAATAACTCAGAACCAAATATTGTACAGAAAGATTTCATAAATCACATTGATATCCGCATGCTTTCGTGCACCCTTTTCTCGCCATTTTCACTGATGTTCCTGCATCGATTTCCAGATTCTTCTGTCTCATTCATAAGCAATGAAGTTCCTAATTCGATCCTTCAGTATTGAGATAAAGATTATCATTGTGAAATTCCAAACGTGTTCTGCAAATTTAAATTTTCTTTGAATAAATGGGCATTTAACTAATTAAATGCGATTTTTTTTTGAAAAACTCTTAATTGCACATGAAATATGTAGACAAGTAAAATATCTCGACCAATAATTCAAGACGATTTTGCAAAATATTTAAAATTATGTGTTTTACTTAAAAATAGAGACAAAAATGAAATTCTCGTACAGCAAATATGCACGTTATAACATATAAGTAAATTAAAATAAATTAATTTGATGAATAAATTCGTCTTCAAGAACTAATTAACATATTAGATTTTTTGAACAATGTGTGTGTTCTGCATATTTTTCTAAAAAGCTGTTCAATTTATTCCCTTCAAATTTTTTTATGGTACAGAAAACATACTACTTAGAATAACAAGAAGCATTTTAGTTTGGGTTTTAAAGAAATAATATTAAAGATATTTTACTTAAAATATTTTGAAAATCCTAATTTGATTTAATAACATATTATTCTCGAATATTAATTAAGCACCAACTATTGTACAGAAAGACTTCATAAATCACCTTTCTCTTTGACATTTAAAATAATGATCTCCGCATGTTTTCGTGAACCCATTTCTCGCCATTTGTCAGTGATGTTCCTGAATCCATTTCGAGATTCTTCTGCCTCATTCATAAGCAATGAAATTCCTAATTCGATCCTTCAGTATTGAGATAAATATTATCCTTGTGGAATTCCAAACATGTTCTGCAGATTTAAAATTACTTAGAATAAATGAGCATTTAACTATTTAAGGGAATCCAAAACACATTTTCTTTTTACAGAGTTAAAATTCTGAATTGTTTTGTGATTGTTAACCATATGATTTGTAAACAAGATCGCACGATAAAACTTCCCAGATTTTTTTGCTTTCTTCTATCTTCAATAGAAGAAAGTATTGTAATCGATCCTTCAGTATTGAGATAAAGATTATCTTTATGGAATTCCAAACGTGCTCTGCTAATTTAAATTTGCTTAGCATAAATCGGCATTTATCTACATTAGGGGGTCCGGCACACATTTTAAAATAGCTTTTATTTATTGAGTTAAAATTCTAAAAAATGTTTGTGAAGGTCAACCATATGATTTGTAAAAAAAAACAGACGATAATTCTTCTTGGATTTTTTTTTCAATTTAAACTTTAAAATTTGAAAAAAAAGTGTAATTTAAAGTGGTTATAAATCGAAATATTATTTGCAGATTTTTTCAAATAAATAAACAGAAATATATGCGTTTTAATGTTCATTCTGCATTGATAAATATTTTAATTTAAATAAGACTTAAAATTATTTAAAATAAAATTTTTAAAAAATGATGAAACTTTAAAATAATCGTATTTTTAAATGCAAATATTTTTTTTTTTTAATTTGCTGAATCAAAATTGAAGTAAAACATTAAAAAAACATGTTCCAAGTTTCAATCATTTATTTTTTACGATTCTTCATTTATAGCACTTTAAATCAAGAAATGGTGTAAAAACCCATCATGAAGAAAAACACTTTTTTACAGGAAGTCGTTTCCATAATTGCCATTTTATAAAAAACTACACTGTAAGAAAAAAAATCCTTTAAATTTACGGCGCAGCAATGTTGTCAGCAGTTTTTACCGTAAAAATTGCAGTAAAATTAGATGTAATAAAAATAATTACATCTAATTTTACGGCAATTTAAAGGATTTTTTTTCAGGGCAGATTTTAAAAACGAAACAAAATGACAATATTAATAATTTCTGTTCCCTTTAAGATAAATACATGATTATAACGCCATTTTAAACAGAGAAAAAAAATTTGAATGATATGAAAATTTTTAGAAATTTTGAAGATTTTTGTGTCCAGGGAGCATTTTCAGAAAGAATCACGTTTTGAGCACCTTATCGCCAGAACAATGATTGGCGCGGAGATGAAGTCAATGCTACGCACCCTTTTTTTGTTTGTGACGTCAAACGCCTAGCGAATAGCAACCCTTTCTTCTGCAAAGAAATCGCGTTTATTGTTCATTTGTTTTTCCGTAAATGTTATCAAGCAAAGACTATAATAAGAGGAAATGTTATTCACCGTTGTTTACGATTAAAACATAGATTAAAACAAAGAGCTTTTTCAGATTAAAATACTTTGAGTTTCACAAAACATCTAAAACATAGTTTTTTTTTTTATTCAAAAATATCATTTCTTTAACCGCTATGTTCGAAGAAATTGAGAAGTTAATTAAAAACAGTAGTAAAGATTCTCTTGTAATAAATTTAATTTTTTTAATCATATGTTTTATGACACATTAGAACTTAGTTTATTTTGTATTTGGCGATGCAGCTAGCTGAACGTGCTCGCTTTCGCCAACTCGCCAAGGCTGGTGCTCAAAACGCGATTCTTTCTGAAAATGCGTCCAGGGCACCCTTAAATGTGATATTGTCGAAAATTGCTTAATTGCACATGGAACATGTCGACAAGTAAAATATCTCGACTAGGGACATATCGGCAAGTAGCTAAACACGAATTAGCAAAATATTTAACATTATGTATTTTACCTAAATATTTACATAAAAATTAAATTTTTCTACAGTAAATATACACATTATAACTCATAAATAAATGAAAATAAATTAATTTGGTGCATAAATTAGTTTTCAAGAACTAATTAACTTTTTAAATATTTTTGAACAATGTATCTATTTGGCACACTTTTCTAAAAAGTCCGTTGAAAGTATCACCTTAAAAGTTGTTGGGGTTTCAGAAATCATAATATTTGAGAACATTAATTTTGGCTTCCAAAAATAAAATTAATGATATATTAGAGCAACAGAAATTAAAAATATTTAATAGGTTTAAAACATGTTATCAGTTATTTTAGAATAATTATGATCCATACTGATTTAGCATGTCTTATTCTCTCAAAATATTGTTTATTAAATTAAAACGTTGTTTATAAAGTGTTTCAAAGTAAAATAGTTATGGCGCTATGTAATTGTGGATGCATGTTCTACAATTATGCGTTTTTTGAGCGATAACTTGAAATTTTATTTTCGTACGATGTGATGTTTGAGAAAAGTATTTATTTATTTTTTTTTCAAAAAAATGGCAAAAAAAAAAATATTATGTTTGTGTCTCAGATTTAACGCCTTATACACTTTACCCATACGAAATTAAAACATTAATTCGTTACACGGAAAATCACATGGATTTAAAAATATTTGTTTCATGGAACCAAAAATATATCAAAATACCTATTTTTTTAATAAATTAATAAAGCTTAATAAAATTGGCAATCTTTTTCAAAACTTAAAATGCTGTCTATATTATTTCTGGTATTAATTTTTTGTATTGGAATTGTGTTTCTCTAATATTAATTCAGTACCAACTATTGTACGAAAGACTTCATAAATCACTTTTCTCTCTGGCATTTAAAACAAGTTGGAAATCGCACGTGAAGCGTAGCAAATGAGGTGCATTCGTACGTTAACGAAGTTTTAAAAATATCACTCTCATAAAACTTTAAATAGTTAATTACAATTAAAATGCGCCCCAAACAATGCTCTCCCTATACCATTATGCCATTGAATACTTTTGCGTGGCCTTGTAAATCAATAACAAATGTTCTTTGCACCACAGATTATGCAAAATGAATATTGTAATGTGTACTTTATAGATGCATATCATTTATGTTATGTTCGAATGATTGTAACACGATTAAAATGCATTTGAAACATTTTTCCCCATTGAACGTAATGTAACAGAATACCTTGATTGTCCCCGTAATTGAGCTATGCATCAGATTTTGATAAAATTTGAAATAACTCAAGACAATTATGTAATAATTATGTATTTTAAATTTCAAACGATTAAAATGCATTTGAAACTTCTTTACACATTGACCGTAATGTAATGTAATAATTTTCATTGTCCCTGTAATTGATCTATGCATCCGATTTTGATAAAATTTGAAATAACTCGCCAAAATTATGTAATAATTATATATTTTAAATTTCAAACGGTTAAAATGCATTTGAAAATTCTTTACCCATTGACCGTACTGTAATGTAATAATTTTGATTGTCCCTGTAATTGATCTATGCATCCGATTTTGATAAAATTTGAAATAACTCGACAAAATTATGTAATAATTATATATTTTAAATTTCAAACGATTAAAATGTATTTAAACTGTTTTACACCATTGACCGTAACATAATGAAATAATTTTGATTGTCCCTGTAACTGATCTGTGCATCCGATTTTCATAAAAGTTGAAATGACACGACAAAATTATGTAATAATTATATATTTTAAATTTCAAACGATTCGATTTGGTATTTTTTGCTTTGTTATATGCAGACGGACGGACGGACGGACGGACTGGACGACAACTATAGGTGCTACGTGTTTACATAATTACGAACACACCTAAAAATGATCTCCGTATGCATTTGTACACCCATTTCTCGCCATTTATCGGTGATGTCCCTGCATCCATTTCGAAATTCTTCAGCCTCATCCATAAGTAATGAAGTTCTTAATTCGATCCTTCAGTATTGAGATAAATATTATCCATGTAGAATTCCAAACGTGATCTGCAAATTTAAAATTACTTAGAATAAACGAGCATTTAACTATTTAAGGGGGTCCGGAAAACATTTTAATCTAATTTTTATTTATTGAGTTAAAATTACGACATTTTTTGAGATGATTTACCATATGATTTGTTAACAAAATCACATGATAAAATTTCTTAGAATTTTTAAAATGTTTGAAATTTAAAATTGTGAAAAAAGTGTAATTTAAAATTGTTACAACTCGAAATATTATTTGTACAATTTTTCGAGTTTAATTCATGTAAATAAATAGAAATAAATCCGTTTTAATTTTGCTTCAGCATAAAATTAAAAATGTTTTATGTAAAAATTAAAAAAGTAAAGTAATGTACTTTAAAAAATAAATTATATTTTTATTTTTATTTTTTTTTTCAAATTTGCTGAATCAAAATTAAAGTAAAATATTCGTGTTCCACGTTTAGACCATTTATCTGTTACAGTTCTTGATTTATAACATTTTAAATCAAGAAATATGTAAAAAACCCATCATGAAGAAAAACGCATTTTTACAAGAAGTTGTTTCCATGACAGCCAAATTTTTAAAGAACGATTTTAAAAACGTAACAAAATGAAAAAAAAATAATAATAATTCCGGTTCCACTTGAGATAGATACTTTATTTAAACGTCATTTGAGGCAGAAAAAAGAGAAACTTTCAAAGCTACGGAAAGTTTTTTGAATATTTGAAAAATTTTATGCCCATACCCCCTTAAATATGATCTTGTATAAAATGTCTTAATTCCACATGAAACATGTCGACATGTAAAATATCTAGACTAGAAACACCTCGATAAATAATTGAAGACGATTTTGCAAAATATTTAACATCATTTATTTTACTTTAAAATGTAGATAAAATTGAAATTTTTTACATTCAATATTCACATTTTAACTCATAAATAAATTTAAATAAATGCATGAGTTATTTTTCAAGAACTAATTAAATTTGAGATATTTTTTAACAATATGTCTGTTTAACACACTAAAAAAAGGTTGAATTTATCACCTTAAAATTTGTTTTGGTATCATAAAACATGTTACTTGACAATAATATTAAGCAATTTTAATTTTGGCTTTAAATAAATAAAATTTAAAATGTTTTACTAAAATTTTTGAAAATCTTAAAAAATTTAATATGTTTTTCGTTATTTTATAGAATTTATCTATCAAACCTAAAATATTAGAGATTTAAAAAAAAAATTAAACTTGCACAATTTTTGAAAGTTTGAATTCTTTACCTAAAATAGAATTTTAGAAAAGTATACCAAAACATATAAAGCACACTCCGAAGAAAAGGCAAAATATACATACATACATATCGATAGTGCTTAAAATTTATTATTTTAAAACCTTCCAGTACCGTAATCTTTAGCTGTATTTTTAAGGCTAATAATTTAAAACTCAAAAGTTTGAACCATTTTATGCTCCACCTACAATTAAAGTATTTTGCATTTTAATTTGATATCGTAAAAGAATAAAGTACCCATAGGAATTGTTATAAAATATATATATAATTATGTAATAAAATAACTAATGACGAAAAAATTAACGTGCAGTTTCCATTTTGTTAATGAATAGATAAACAAATTTTTAACACACACTGGGCGGGATTATGAAGATCAATACAGCCTTTAAGCATTTTAGACTGCCTGTGATCTCTACATATAAAACACGACAGATTCTATCGAAATATTGTTTATTTAATCAAAATACTTTAACGATGCAATTTTGAGGGAAAACAAATACTAGCTATAGGGCAGAAGCTCTGTTACCGTAGACATTTATTCGAAAATATGCATTTCTATACTAATTCGACGAAGGAAAATATTTAAGAAAGAGTTGTTTCACTGATTTATAATAAATCTACAAAATTAGTTACTGTAAAAAATACATCTTATATTGTTCAATCTAATTCTCAAACAAATATTATTTTAAGCTAAAATTAACAAAATACTATAAAACTCAATTATCCAAACTATTAAACGTAATAAAACCGAAATTCACCGGATTTTATAACAGACGATATTTTTGAAACAGTGTACGCATTTTATTTTCTATTTTTGTTTCTATATTAAGAGAAAATGCACTGATTCTGTAGCCACAATTACAAAATTGATACTAAAAATTATAAACAAAATTAATATCTCAAAAATAAATTGAGATACAGCTTTGAAACAAATTGCATCTAAAAGTGCATTTTTTTTTCGCTATACTACGGACGGCGTACAAATTAAAAATATACGGTGTTTAGATATGTAAAATTTGCAGTACCGAAAATTGCAAAACGGAATGCATGGAAAAGTTTTTTTTTTCTTCAATTTTAAGAGAAAATGGAGTGATTCTGTTGCCACAATTACAAAATACATTAATAAAAATAAACTATAAAAAATAATATCTCAAAAAATTGAGGTACAGCTTTCAAACAAATTGCATTTAAAAGTAAATTTTTTTCTCTATACGACGGTGTAAAAATTTAAAATGTGCGATGTTTCGAAGTGAAAATTTTGCAGTAGCGAAAATTGCAAAACGGAAATTGCAGAGAAAAGTGTTGCCAATCGCAAAATGACGTTTGCGGTACGCACAGATACTTTTGGCCTCTATAATATAGATATAATGCGGTCTTTGAGGAGAGTAATTAAACTATATATTTATTTCCAATAAAGTAAAGAAATACATCGAGGATATACGAAATTATAACCCTTTTTTACTTTCACCATATTAAATTACAACAATATTTTTTTATAACAAAAATCACATATACATTTTTTTTTGTTTGTCACAGAAATAAATTCAAAACATATTTTTAGCACTTTCCAAAAAAGTTAAAAAGTGCTTATGGATTCGTTTTTTCTTCCATCTGACCAAATTTATAGAGCTTATTTAGTTTCGCCAAAGCATGTTTGATATTGCATATGATGTATGTACGATTTATGGTTTATTTACAGGGAACCTCAAAAGAATTTGATTAGATTATGGTATATGGAGAAAAATTGTTTGAAGAATATTTTAATAACATTATGCTATTTCAGATGAATTGAAACTGATGTAAATCACTGAATTTCAGTAGGACCACGTGAAAACTAATAATTCATAGCATTATTTATTAATTTACATTGACCACAAAAGAAATCGGTTGCAGTACTGTCTTTGCGTAATAATTGCTGGAGAGTGCGTATAAAAATTCGATATGTGCTTTTAAACTGAAACATGTTTTTGAATATAACTCTTTACATATAAATTCTTTGCCTAATACAGAGCTGCACAAAAGATTCACAAACCATTCTCTTTGTTATAAAAAATGATGAAATCGAATTTTCATTTAAAGTATATGCAACGTTTAAACGGACTAAATTTTGGAATGCATGTTGTTAATAGATACAAATCATTGCAACATGTACAGGCCTGCTAAAAAAATTGAATAATTTTTCGATTGTAGATGGGATCAGCTGAAATTTGGTTTTGAAATGAGTTATACATTTCTATATGGTAAAAATGAGACACAATATTTTATTTTTTTTAAGCGGTTCACTTTTGTTAAATTATTCTGTATGCATTGGAAAGTGTTTTATAATATATATTTGACGCATGATTTTTTCTTTCTTTCTTAATTAATAAAGTTAAATGAAAATCACTCTTTGTATTTAAGACTTTAAATGCACTCATTATTATTACAGCTATTAATTTTTTTTGTATTGGAATTGTGTGTTCTTTAATATTAACTAATTTAAATAACTCATTTAACTAACTCATTTATTAACTAATTTATTTATGACGTAATTACTTTTTCATTTGATTATTTGTTTTTAGTACTGGCATTGCATTTTTCAAATGGTATCCCCGTAATTTACAGAGCAATACTTCATTAATCACTTCCTTTCTCTCTCTCTGACATTTTAAATGATGATCTCCGCATGCTTTTGTGAACAGATATCTCACCATCTCTCAGTGATGCTCATGCATCCATTAACAGATTCTTCTCCGTCATTCATAAGCAATGAAGTTCCTAATTCGATTCTGCATAATTGAGATAAAGATTATCATTATGGAATTCCATATGTGTTCTCAAAACTTAAGCTTACTTTGAACAAACGAACATTTTAAAGTGTGAAATTGTTGAGAATCTCTCAAGACATTTTGCAATTTATTATGAATTATACAACAGCTAAAATTCAAATTTAAAATTCGGTATACATATCCATATGTTAAAATTAGACACAATATTTTCTTTTTTTTTTTAAGCGTTACAGTGTTTTTTCATTATTCTGACTGTGTTGTAAAGTGATTGATTATCTATTCTTGCCGCATGATTTTTTTCTTCCTTGTTTAATTAATAAAGTTAAATAAAAATCACTCTTTGTATTCAAGACTTTAAATGCAGTCATTACTTTTTCTTTTGATTATTAGTTTTTAGTATTGAAATCGCATTTCTCTAATATTAACCTCCGAAATTTAGTGAGAAATAGTTCATAAATCACTCCTCCCTCTCTCTCTCTGACATTTTTAAATCATGATCTCCGCATGCTTTTGTGGACAGATATCTCACCATCTATCAGTGATTTTCCTACACACAATCCAAATTCTTCCGCCCCATTCATAAACAATGAACTTCCTAATTCGATCCCGCAAAATGGAAATAAATATCATCATTATGGAATTCCAAATGTGTTCTCTAAATTTAGGTTTACTTTGAATAAATGAACATTTCACTATTAATAATTGACATTGTGGAAAATCGTTTAAGACATTTTGCAATTTTTTTGTAAAGAATAAATTTATTGTAACAGTAATAAAAAATATATACTTGAATACACTTTGTATTCAACACTTTAAACGGCGTCATTACTCTTTCTGCGGGTTATTATTTTTTTTAATTGGAATTACATTTCTCTAACATTAACCATGTAATTTATAGATAAATAATTCATAAATCACTCCCTTTCTCTCTCTAACATTTTAAATGATGATTTCCGCATGCTTTTGTGGACAGGTATCTCACCATCTATCAGTGAGGTTCCTGCATCCATTTCAAGATTCTTCTGTCTCATTCATAAACAATGAACTTCCTAATTCGATCCTGCAAAATGGGGATAAAGGTTATCTTTATTGTATTCCAAACTTGTTTTGTAAATTTAAGCTCACTTTTAATAAATAAACATTTCAGTATAAAAGTTTAAAATTATTGAAAATCTCTTAAGACATTTTTCAGTTTATTTGCAAAGAAAAAAAAATACATTGCTCATAATCAGTAATAAAAAATAGATACTTGAATACGGTTTGTATTCAAGACTTTAAATTACGTCATTAGTTTCTCTGTTGATTATTAATTTTTAGTATTGGAATCGCTTTTTTCTAATATTAATTGCCATAATTTATTGAGAAATACTTTATAAATCACTTCCCTCTCTCTCTTTCTGACATTTTAAATGATGATCTCCACATGTTTTTGTGGACAGGTATCTCACCACTTATCAGTGATGTTCCTGAACCCATTTCCAGATTTTTCTGTCTCATTCATTATCAATGAACTTTCTAATTCTATTCCGCAAAATGGAGATAAAGATTATCATTATGGAATTCCAAATGTGTTCTCTAAATTTAAGTTTACTTTAAACAAATGAATCTTTCACTATTTAAGTATGAAATTGTTGAAAATCTCTTAGGACATTTTTCAGTTTATTTGCAAAGAAAAAAAAGAACTGTCCATAATCAGTAATAAAAAATTGATAATTGAATACGCTTTGTATTCAAGACGTCATTAGTTTTTCTGTGGATTATTAATTTTTAATATTAGAATCAAATTTCTCTAATATTAACCTTCGTAATTCATAGAGAAATATTTCATAAATCACTCCTCCCTCTCTCTGACATTTTTAAATGATGATATCCGCATGCTTTTGTGAACAGATATCCTATCATCTATCAGTGATGTTCCTGCACCCCATTCCAAATTCTTCTAGCTCATTCATGAACAATGATCTTCCCAATTCCATGCCGCAAAATGTAGATAAAGATTATTATTATGGAATTCAAATGTGTTCTGCAAATTTAAGCTTACTTTGAATCAATGTAAATTTGACTTTTAACCCCATGCGGCGCGGTGGTTTCATAGATATACGACTTAATTTTAATTCCCAAATGCCATATTGTTACCGGAATTTTGATTTAAAAAAATTACACTTTATTGAATGGACGAAATATAGTGCTTTCTTATTTACAAATAAAGTTGTTTTCTTGTGTCAGTCAATAATTTCAACCCTTAAGCAATGAATTTGACCTGCGCCACAAAGGGTTAAAGTGTGAAATTGATTAAAATCTAAACAAAATTATTAAATCTAGAAAAAAGAACCCAGAAATATTTGTATAGAAGATTTTTGATAAAATTAAAAAATGGGCTCAAGGAGCGAAAAAATGAGTTTTGCAAAGAAAAAAAAATTAACTTCCTCAATTTTTAACATATCAAATCCAATTAAATTTATTTTTAATCTTCTTAATATTATCTACAATTTTTAAACAGACAAGTTTTTGATAGGATAAACTCGTACCGTAAAAAAAATAAAAAATTAAAACAAAAAGAATTAAGTTAAAATAAATCAATTTTTGATAAATTTATTTTTTAATTTCGTCAATTTACAATAAATCCATTGAATAACGTTTATACTGAAATGCTTTTAATAAGACCAATTCTCACAGCAAAAACAAAAGACTAATACACAGCGGCTAAGAAAAAATTCATAGTATTAAGGATGTTTTTAAATCTAAACTTCTTATCTCCCAGTTCATTTAAAATTCATTTTTGCTGTTAAACGCAACCATTCAGGAGATCATCTTATTCAGAATCATTATAATGTGCCGTATTAGTCGAATTTTTGATAGAGGCAGAATATATTTTTAAAAATTACGTTAATGTGAATGCTTCGAACCGAATTTCCCGAAACGATAGTATTGGAAATCAAAAATATGATCATACTGAGAAAACATTTGTTTATAAATGAAGTTGGAACTAATTGAGTGAAAATCTCTTCAAAAACCATGTCAACAAGTTTCATATATTTTCTTTAAAAAGTGAATATGAAAATGAAACTGAAAATAAAAACGAAATTTAATTCTCATGCCTATTTGTTCCGAAACTGTACCCAAGCTAATACTTTGCTAAGTTTTTTAAATTTAATTTATTAAATTACTTATGCAATTGAGAATTTTTATTAAAAAATATACAGAGAAATTTATAAATATCGAAACAATAAGCTATTTTTTAAATATTGCCCCTAGACCCATATTTCCAAGTGATAACTTTAAGAAGAGAAGGTGCGAAATATAATGGCATAAATTACTCCAGGGGGGGGGTGTCTATTTGAAAAAATATGAAAAATAAATTTTTATAAAGCCGCAGTAGAGTCAATTTCCCAATTAGGAAAACTTTTCTTATCTATTCCTGAATTAAACATAAAAAAATGCATCCATATCTGTTAAACTCTCAGGCTTATGACCGTTTACATATTTCATCAGGTTTTAAGAGGTTAGACTCAAAGTGAAACGCATGCAATTTAGGCAACAATGTTACATATAATTCCCAGGAAACATGCAAAAATATATTTATACAGTTAAAGTTTTGATTTTTTTTCTATTTGTAATGTTTAACGATATAATTTGAAAAAAAAAATCACATCCTAAAATTTCTTAGAAAGTTAAAAAAAATTAAATGATTAATATTTTTACTATACAAGAAAAAAATATTGGATTCGTGAAAATTTTTGAATTTGGATTTACGCGTTTTAGGGGTCAGAGATTCCAAAAAACATGTTTTTACAAAATGTCTGTTTGCGAATCTGTCAGTCTGACTGTATAAATGTGACATTATTTTTATGGACGCTCTAGAACGAATGCAAGGAATTTCCAAAAACTTTAAATTCAGTTAGTTCTTGATCAGAAACGAGATCTGATTACTTTTTGGTGAATATCGTACAAGAGGTAACGCTGCTATGCTATCTTTTTCATGATCACAGTAGCTAAATCTCAAGAACTAATGGACGCATTTTCATGCAGTTTCAGATTCCGTTAGTTCTAGATATAGTATGGTTCGAATTATGTTTTGGTGTACATCTCACAACAGGTGGCGCTGCTATGCGGTATTATTCATGATTATCGCAATAACTTTACCTCAGAAACTATTTCACGAATTTTCATAAAGCATCTTGTTCAATTAGTCCGTGATATAGATTAGTATTATGTAGCTTTTGGAGTAAATCTCTCATCTGGTGGCACTGCTATGCGGATTTATTAATGATTATCACAATAACCCTATTTCAGAAATTAATGCACGAATTTTCAACAAACTTCAGATTTAGTTAGTCTCAGATATAAATTAATATTCCTTAGTTTTTGGTGTAAATGGGTCATAGTATTCTTTAGGTTTTAGTGTAAATCGCTCAGCAGGTGGTTGTTCTATCCAGTTTTTTTACGATTTCTGCGATGATTTTATCTCAAATTCACGGATTTTCATCAAATTTCAGAATCCGTTATGGCTTAAAATAAGTTGTATCAGATTGGATTTCGGTGTTAAATGTTTTACTTTGCTGGAAGTATTAACATGTATAAGATAGAAGAAAGTTTTGGGATTGCCACATCCGACTAGTTTTAAATGGGGTAATTTAAAAATTTTCTAACTTTAAACATTATCCATTGGATTAAATTTTAAAACTTTCTTCTATCCTAACAAGGAAAATATATTGAATACGTGAAAATTTTAGGGGTTTGAGATGACAAAAAACATGCTTTTACAAAATGACTGTCTATGAGTCTGTGAGACTCTCTGTAAGTTTGTTTGTCTGTATATAAGAAAAATTTTGTCGGAGTCCTATCTCAAGAACTGTTCCATGGAATTCTACAAAACTTTAGATTTTATTAGACCTTGATACAAAATACATCTGATTATTTTTTTGTGTACATCGCTCTACAGGTGGTTCTGTTTTGCTGCATTAGTCACAATTTCTGCACTATCTTATGGAACTACTGCATGGATATTTTATTAAGTTTATATTTAGCTATTACTTAATACAAATAATGCTTTTTTGTGAGTCGCTCAAAGGTGGCTCTGCCATGATGCATTATTCATGATTATCTCAATAGCTCGATGTTAAGAACTAATGCATGGATTTTCGCAAAACTTGAGATTCTGTCAGATCTTGATATAAGCTAGGTATGGTTATGTTTTCGTGTATATCGCTCAATAGATAACCTGGCTATGTTGCGTTATTTACCATTTCCTCAATACCCATGTCTCAAGAACTAGAGCATAGATTTCCATGAAATTTTACACTTCGTTAATACTTGATATTGCATGGCTCTGATTATATTTTAGATTAAATCGCTCAAGAGGTGGTGCTCCAGTGCTACATTATTCGTTATTATCACAATAGCTCTATCTCAAAACGTAATGCTTGAAACTTTCTAAAACTTGAGATTCAGTTTGTCCCTGATATAGATTAGTGTTGTTAAGTTTTTGTTGTAAATCAACTGGTAGATGGCGCTGCTATGCTGCATTTTTCACGGTTTTCTAATAAATGTATCTCAAGTATTAAGGCATGAATTTTCATCAAACTTCAAACGAAACAATTTAAAAAATATAAAAAATATTTATTTTAAAATTAATGTAACTTTTTTCTTTCAAAAACCATATGAAAATGTAACCATTTTTTTTTTCAAATTTGCCAAAACAAAATTAATATAAACTTAAAATAATATAAAAATTTCTGATCAAAGGTTTTACGTTATTTCTTCAGTGATTCTTAAGTTAATAATTTAAAGATATAAAATGGTTTTAAAAAATATAAAAAAAATCATGGAGAAAAACACATTTAAAGTTTTAAAGAAATATCGGCTCCAAATGAAACGAAGAAATGCTTTAAAAAAATTTAATGTGAAAACATAACTCTTTTCTGCAGCTTAAACCTCCGATTCAGTTTAACTTTTACCGTTTTCACCTCGTTTCTTTACTATTTAAATCACCGTCAGTTATTAACTACAATATTTTTTCTAACATGCCGATTAGATAATAAATTTTATTCATAACTTTAACTCTCATAACTTACGTCTTTCTATCTTGTCGATGACATTAGTAAAAAACTCTACATATTCTGGAGACGGGCCTGGGACTTTACTTTTTTAAAAAGACTCGGCAGGGCCTAAAATTTCATTCCAAACTGGGACTGACTTCGTTCTTCCTAGGTCTGCACACGGATTTTCATTTTTGGTCTCGAAATCACCCGTATTAAAATCGTTCTCACTAATTGACCTAATTCGTACAAAGGTAAGTAAAATTTAGCACAGTCAAAACAATTTTATAAAACTGCATCTATTTTTAAATCGCCATTACTTGACAACAACAACTTTAAAATTCCTATTTTTTAAAAGGCAAGTACATTTAAAGTGAAAAAAAATGAAATTCCATTAAAATCATTTAAAAAGAACTTGCCTATGTCGGAATCCTGTCTTAAACGGAGATGATCCATTTAAAGTTGATCAATGCAATATTAATATAATAATACCAAAGAAATTTCTACATCATAAGAAGGAACTTGTCTATAAAGCATTTTTTCCCTTGAGATATCATCTTAAAGGATTTAACTGTATAGTACTTTTCAAAGTCTTCAACACATGGAATATAGATTAACGATATTAAAGGAAAAGTGAAACATTTACATATAAATAGAGATTCATTAATAAAATAAATGTACCACAGCATTTGGCGCTTCTTTAGAAATGAAGATTATTAAACATGAAATCCGAAAAAGCTATAATTTTGGTGAGAAACCTTTTTTTGTCACAGCCTTACGAAATAATTTTTAACCATATAGATATGTAAAAAAAAATTATGTAGAAATTCATTTAGGCCGGTCTGGGCTATCATTTTCACTATTTTCAGGCCAAGACGAACTGTTTTATGTGTAGGCTGTTTCGGGACCGGATCTAGATATTTCGACACATGCATTCCTCTAGTTCAGACCACCAGCATATTTCCAAAGCAGTTTTAACGTAAAATCAATACGCTGCAATTTTATGTCCAAAGGAGAAGTACTACCTTACATAAATTTTTATCTAAGTACAATTTGTGAATGATCCCTATCTTGCTTTCAAATTGTGTCAAAAACTCTTACAGACATAATAGAGCGGTGTAAATAGCGAATTTTTGAGAAATTTCGATTTTAATATCTCTGTGAGATCCGTAGATATCGAGGTATTTGTTGTTGTTGTTGTTGTTGCTATTGTTTAATTCAGTAATGAATAAAAATATATATATAAATTAGGAATTTTACCCTACGGGGGCCTCATAAAATTTAATTTTTGTATATTTTTTAAATAGACAGCCCCCCTCCCCAAAAAAATAAAGGAGTTGCAACCAATGTCGTCACATTTTGCACCTTTTTTTTTATTTTCCAATTAGAAGCATGGGTCTAGTAGGAATATTTGAAGAATTAGCCTATTATTTCTATATTTAGGAATCACCCTGAGTATAGGGATATTTTGACTTTGTTATTAATGTCATATTCAAATGGGAGGAATCATAAACTAGTCGTTGGGGGCCACCGTAATACTTACCCATCATGGATATGTATATGAAAATAAAACATATGAAGACTATTAATACAATGCATTGCAATTCATAAACAAAATTTAAATATTGTTAATACATAGTAATGCTATATTAAAGAACTGCTGATGTACCAATTTCGACAAATTATATAAAACGCCAAACTACTCAAGTAGTACCAAATTGCGTAAAAGAAACATCCTTATAACTCCAAAAATAATATATCTATTAACTAACAATTAATTGCGTCGGATTAAGCGTCTCATTTCCAATTAAATTATACCTCTGAATTGAAATTTGAATGAAATACAGGGTCATGAAAAATCGAAGAATGTGGAAAACAGGATTACAAATATCTCGGCAACTAATTATCCGATCGACTTCTATCTATATGCAAAATGTGTGTTATTTTATTGCCTTTTACGTTCATTCCTTAAAATAAAAAAATTCGAAAATTTTTATATACCTTTCATCAGAACGAATTTTTCGAGAGTCCGAAAAAAATAGTTCCGGATAATCGAGGTTGCTGATATTAAATAGGGTTCGTTCCATTCTTACATACTAACTGCATACAAAATTTCAAGTCTCTATCTCAATTTGTTCGGGAGATAGAGCGTTTACAGACAGACAGACAGACAGACAGACAGACAGACGGACGGCAAAAAATTTTTTCTAAAAATACGTTTTTCGGAATCTACACTATCTAAAACGTGTAAATCCGTCAAAAAAATTTTCGATTTTCAAAACGATTGCAAGACTTACCCTATACTACGTATGATGGGTAAGTAAAAATAGAAATACGTACACTGTAAAAAAAAAAGGTCGATCTACTAAAAAAACTTTAGTAATCCTTGTAATTACTAAAAATTTTTTAGTAATCTTAGTCGGTTACTAGAAAATCTGTAAGAATTACTAGAAAAAAGTTAGCAACGAATAGAGTTAATAGTTTTATATTTTTAATAGCTCTTACTAAAACTCAGTTGGTGTGGCCTTGATAGCGTAGTGGTTATAGTAACGGATTCCAGGCTAAAAGGTCCCGGGTTCGAAACTTGCCACCGCCAAATACACCCCGAATGTCTGTAGTGTCTCGTTAATAAAGGGATTATGAAAATCCTGTCGGAGCAATTAAGAATGTTTAGTGCTGCCATCTATTGCGGTCTTGCCGAAAATCTTCCGCTTCAGAAGTCTGGATGCAGCTCGAAAGAAGCTCCTCCGCTTCGGTTGCACGTAATGGTTATTAAAAGTAATTTTGGAGCTATTACTAAAGTTTGCTTTGTGGCTCATACTAAAAATTTTTAAGTTAGTTATACAAAAAATTCTTTTGTTCAGTTTACAAAAGAAATGCTTGTTTCACTTGCAAAAAAAAAGTTTGTAATGGTTACTAAAAAAATCTGTGGAATACAAATTTACTAAGAAATTTTTAGTAACCTGTTGAATTTTTTTTTACAGTGTAGCATTCAATAAAAAAATACATTGAGATCAAATACTTTTCTTCTTTCCTTGACCATAAAATAAGTAAACCTTCAATTTGATGTGGCAACGTAAAAATTATAATTTAGTTAACTATTCTTTCGCTGAAGTTGCTCATGAAATTTAACAATAAAATGATTTAACGATAAAATAAAATGAGTTACCTTCTTTCTGCT
Source organism: Maratus speculifer (assembly GCA_964019185.1). Lineage (NCBI taxonomy): Eukaryota > Metazoa > Arthropoda > Arachnida > Araneae > Salticidae > Maratus > Maratus speculifer. The sequence goes on along the minus strand of OZ025297.1, from coordinate 172,311,521 downwards.
TATTATGTTTGGAAATTAAATTTAACACTGCTTCAACAGAACGTACACTTATTCAAATAACTGTCTTTTTATACGTTTTTAACTTAATTTATTATGTTATTTCTCCATTTCACTTCATTTTAATTTTATTTTTAAAAATGGACAGATTTTGGTAGATTGTTTATAATTTAAAAAACATCTCTTTTCCATGTAACACAACAAAAAATACAAAACTTACATAAAACTGTATTAGTAATGTCAAGACTTTTTTTTTCAATTTTGTTCTAAAAAGAAGATAAATTAGATTTACTTTGGCTACAAAAAAAAACAACTATTGTATAAACATGCCCCTTGGTGAATGCGCTGGGGAAATTTAACAATAATTGTTTAACAGAAAAGAAAATGAAAGGAGTTTATTTCGTACTTCTTATTGTGAAAATAAAAAAGATGTGTTTCTGTTAAAATAACGTTTATTATTAAATGTTTTGTAAAAATTTACTTTTTTTTGTTTTTGAAAAATATTTGAATTAAAAATATTGCTTTTCATATAACTTGAAATTTTATTTTTTTAAATGACTTTATCCTTCTATATCTTTTCTGAACATTTTATTTGTGCTATTAAGCAAATTCCTACAATATTTTTATCACATTTCCTTTGTTTGTTTATATTTTTTAATTTAATTTATTTACTTACTTATTTCATTTTTGAAATAAGTTTCATATTCGAATCTAAAACGATGAAATAGGGAATATTTTCAAAAAAATGTATAAAAAATTACCAAAAAATTTAAGAGTAGATATTTGTTTAAAAAGTAATGGAATAAAACTCCGGTTGCTTAAGGTGGGACAAATTAGAAAAAAATTCAGAAATTGATACCGGATAAATTTAAAAGATAAATTATACAAACAAAAGACACTACAAAGCAGGTAGGTTTGGACTCGGATTGGCGAAGTTCCCGAGGGATCCTTGGGGATTCGAGCTTTTTATTATTCCCGAAGGTGGTTTGTGGGTTTGTCAATCACCGCGGGAGTCGCACCCTTTCGTTTGCCATCTTATTTGGCGCGAATATCCGACTGTCTAGCGGAAGCCAGTTCGGCAGGTCACTAGCCAAGAACCAAATATCCAACTCTCTAGAGGAATGAGTAAACATGTTGAGAAATTGATACCGGATAAATTTAAAAGGCAAATTACACAAATGAAAGACATTGAAAAACGTAAAGGATTGGGCTCTCTTATTTACTGTATTTTTGAGAAAATCAACAGTTTTGCTAAATGGCTCCTTATTGAATGCGTCGAAGTAATTTAATAAAAACAGTTATCAAGATGATGAAGTGAAATCAGTCAGTCCTTATTGTGCGATAAATACAATCCACATATTTTTTTTTTAATTGAAAATATTTGAACAACTTTTGTCTGATTATAATTTTTTTTAATTATTATGGTTTTATAGTTAAATGAATAAATGTATACTTGATGCACATTTCCTATTTTTTGTCTTAAAAATGAAGTTTTTACTGAAAAATTAAGAAAATATTTTAAGAATATTAAGAAAAATTAAGAAAAGAAACTACAATTAAATTTAATACACTCCATTTTGTCATTTACAGTAAAAAAATATTTACTGATTCTTGAATACAAATATGATGTTTTCCTTGATGTTCCCTCGTCGCTCCATATTAAATGCATCTTATTCTATTTTATTTCAATGGATATAATTAAAAAAATCCATAAAGCATCATTATCTTGAAAATTATAAAATAAATAATTTACCTCAATGTTAATGTTTTGAATTAAAAAAATACTTCTTTTGTAAACAGGACAAACTAAAATTTTCCAATTATAATACTAATTTGGATAAAAATATTACTTCAGTAAACAGACGAGTTATTGTCCAGAAGGATGTTACTGATTATAAAAAGGTCTTTCATCAAACAATGAAAAATGTTTTGAATAGGTTAAATGATAATCGATCAAATTCGTCACTTTTAAGTTTTAAAATATACTTTTGAAAGTGCATTCTCGCTGCTGATTTATTATGATCTGAGGAAAAATTTCCTCATATATTCTTTTGGAAATATAACAAAAAAATACATGAAATGGAATGAAAAGGAGGAAATTTTGTTTCCCACATATATATTAGAACAATTTGTGCTTAATAATAATGTTAAATGTTATTCAATTTATATTTTCTTCTATCTTTACGTGAAGAAATTATTGGATTCATGAAAATTTTCGAAATCGGTTTTTGACGGATTTACACGTGGAGTCAAATACATCGAAAAACATGTGTTCACAAAATGTCTGTTTGTGTGCCGGTGAGATTGTCACTTTTCCAGTTTGTCTGTATGTGACAAAATTATATGTCTGTGTGTGAGCGCTCTATCTCAAGAAATAATGCACAGAATTCAACAAAATGTTGTGTTACATAAAGTTACATTAAGTGTTGTGTTTGTGTTACAAATGTTCTGTTACACCTTGATAAACTAGATCCGATTAGTTTTTGGTGTATATCGCTTAACACACGGCGTTACTATGGTGCATTATTTGTGATTATTGCAATAGTTCTATTTCATGAACTAATGCAGGAAATTTTCTAAATCTTCAGATTCAATTAGTTCCTCATATAGATTAGTGTTGTTTAATTTTTGATGTACTGTTATGCAATTTTTAAAAAGGTTTTGTAATAGCTCTATCTCAAAATCTCATGCACGGATTTTGATCAAACTCAGTTATAAGTTGACATAAGTTGTGTCTGACTAGATTTTGATGTAAACTACCTAACCAGTGGCGCTGCTGTGCTGCATTTTTCAGAAAGTATTAACATTCATAAGATAGAAGAAAGTTTTTAGATTGCCACATCTTTCTAGTTTAATTATTATGAAGAAGAGAGCAATAAGGTATTATGAAGTGGACAAAGACTTCAATAATAATTTTTTTCGCAGAAATTTTAAAAATTTCCGTGCCAATAATAAAATGTTTGCTATTTTATCATTTTCTGAACAAATATTTCAGGTTGTTTAATATTGAAAATTCTTCGAATACTCGCAATATTTTTAATAACAAACTTACTTAATAAATATTCCACGCTCTTCGTAATTTCTATAGATAAGTGTTTGATATCACAAAAGGAATCAATCTATGGAAAGAAATATTAAAGCTATAAAATTTACACTCGATCCAAATGTCAATTTGATCAATTATATATTTAAAATAAACGGAACAAATTACCTTTTCCCCAATAACAATGCAAGCTAATATAAAGAGAAAAGTATACAGACAAGGAATTTTGTAAAAGGAATCTACTGAATACAAGGAGTATATTATCGTCATGTGAAAATACTTTGAATGAGTCAAATGGAATTCGATTGTTATTTTATGGAATATGCATCTTTTTAAATTGAAAACACTAGATTTTTAAAAAATTCTTTGAAATATAATGGCTCATCTCATTTACTAAATATTCCTTAAATTCTATAACAAAACCCTTTATTTGTGTATGCACCAAAGATGCAGAGTGAAAAACAAGTAAGAAAAATCATGCTTTAAGCATAGATTATGAAGCACTATCCAACGCTTCATGAAATCTTTAATAAAGCTTTATTATTTAAGTAAATAAGGATATAAAGCCAAATATGTATTCCAGTACTATTGAACAGCCCTGTATTTGATCTGTCAGCTGATATACATACTATATAATGGGAAAATTTAATTTAGCAAAAAAAAAAATGCCCAGTAGCTTGAAATTTCTCTTTCAGCAATTTATACTAACAGATGGAAACATACTTGAATACTTTGTTCGGCCTTGTAGTTTTCTTGGTACCTTTATTACACATCAGTGTTAAGCTAAAATTTATTTTAAACTAAAATACTCTTAAAACAACTGAAATCACTTTCTCATAAATTATAATTCATATGCTACGTGTATCCAATTCTTTGCGTGGCCCTGTATATCATTTTATCTATATTCTGCAAACATATCTTGGTAAATTCAATGCAGTTCAGCGTAAAAATTCATAATTTATTTAAGAATCTCCTTTTAGTAACTTATCCTCATATTCAGTAACGTTGGTGAGCTCTTTTGGGTAACCCTGTATATTAACTATAATATTTATACACACCATATAATATGCATAAATTCAGTCAAACTTATACGTGCATATCATAATTAAAATGCATTTCATCCATCCATCAGCCATCATCAGATACATATACAGTACTTCGGAAAGAATGTACTATTTGAAATATTTTGTGTGTCCCTGTAAATACTATGTACTTTATATTAGGGAAGGCAGTATCGTATAATTCATACTAAGCCTCATTGGCATACATCAGTTTTATTATACATGAAACAGTTTAATATATTAAAATATGTCACACACAATTCCCCTTTTTACCATTATCTAATGGAATTCTTTTGTGTGGCTATGTAAATCAATAATAGCTACATTTTCCCCTTATATTTTATAGAATGCATATTTTAATGCACCTCGTAAAAGCATATAAATTTTAATATGTTTGACAGGGTATTACATCTTTAAAATTCCTTTGAAACGATTTTTCCCCATAGGCCGTAAGATAATGGAAAACTTTTGCTTCTCCCTGTAGATAAACTAATCATGGTGGAAACTTCATTTTCAATAGGGTTCGTGCTAGGGTAAACATCAATAACGTCCTAAAATTTCATGGAAACCAGAGTATATTTAAGTGAGTTAGAGCGCGGAAAGACGGACAGATGGCCAGACAAACCGAATGCATAAGCACCTTTCAACTTTGTTGGAAAATGCTAAAAATGGGAAATAATGTTGGGTTTTTTTCCTCAGTTTTGTAATAAATGTCATTGGAGTCTGTAATGTTAATCATTTATAAACATTTTCGTCATAAATTTTGCTTCTTTTTTTCACCCCAATGAGAAATCTTTCAAGTGACAGATATAATTAAAGAGCCCTGTCGACATACGAGAAACAGCAAAAGATTGAAAATTATTCTTATAATTAATGGAACTTCAACGAAAGATTTCCGTATTACTCTGCCTTTCAAGTTATAGCAGTTATTATAGATATTTATAAATGTATTTTGATCAACTAAACAATTCGCAAATTATATAAAATTATGTACTGTACACAAAAGAAGTAAAGATATATAGAATTATATATTAAATCATTAAAAATATTTATTATTAATATAAATATTAATATTAATCCAATGTTAATAATAATCTGATATTAATAATAATAATTCAATAATAATTCATTATTACATATTAATTATATATTAATTTTTAATGCATAGTTATATGTCAAAAATATGGCGATTGTTGCAAATACTTGTGCAAAATATTTACAGGTTATCCGCAGACAAGTTAAAAGAACAAATCTTTGCTGGTTCGAATATTCACTTATGAATGATAAAGAATTTCAGAGAAACATATAAGAAAAGGAAAAGAAGCTTTTGCTGCCTTCATAGATATCATCAAAACATTTCGGGGTATTTACAATGATCATGACAATAAACTAATTGTCATGAATATGCTGGACGAATTTCAAGCGCTGGCCAAGTTCATGCAGTTATTATAGATACTTATAAATTTAGCTATATGTAAACTATTAAGTAATGAAGGTATAAAGCAGTTTACACTAATAAAATCTGTAATGTTAATGATTTGTCGAAATAATAATTAGAAATTTTGCTCCCTTTATTTACCCCCCAATGACATACCATTCAGACGCATAGGGGCAGGTGGGGCATGGTCCACCTTCGGACTTTTCATTTTTCAGGCTTTGTTTTGCAGTTAAAATAAGCACGCATTAACTACCAATATATGATACTATAATCCCACACTCTCAGTGTCTTGGAATTGCTGTTGTTTGCTATCAACAAATAATGCCATTATTTTTTATTTGAATGAGGTTGAGTATCATTAATGTGTGCTTTGAAAAATAAATATTACATTGAAGAAATGAAATAATACAAGTTGAAGCATGTTGTGATGAAGAAATGTGGATTTATTGTTATTTTAATGGTAAAAAGTAGAGCGTAATGCTAAGCTTAACAGTGTAAATGTTTTTAATACTTAATGTGAGAGATGAGAAAGGTTGGGACACTCAGTTGTGGGGCACCATGGGACATTCCAAAAATGTTGAAAAGACCAAATGCAGCTTACAAAAGGAAAATAAAGTACCCAACAACTTAGGATTTTCATCAAGCAGTGAGGATGAGACAATTGCACTAGCAAAATTGGTAATAATTACACCTGGAAAGAAAAAGAATATAAATGGTTTGTGTAATGGCAGTAGTGACGAATTTAACTGTTCATGTGATGCTGATTTTATCACAGATTCCAAACTTGTTCAAGAAGTCCAGAAACTTACAGGTAAATTCAATGTGGGATAGTGCGCATTGTTAAAGTTTGGAGGAAAACAAGGCATTGCAATTTAACAATATTGTTGCATTTCTAGGACATGTTCAAAATATTGAGGACAGCAAGCAAATATGATATAGCCATTTTGAGAAAATAAAATCAAGAGTTGTCATAAAAAAAAGAAATCCTGATAAGCTCATGATATTTCTTTTGTGCATTAAACAGACATTCTTTTAAAACTTGGTACTCTTAAAAACAAAATAGATCAAAGATGTGTTTTATTAGAATTTTAATAACGCAATTTTTTTCGCATCAAATACAAGATCTGTATTACAATTCAGATTATTAAGTATTTAAATACTTAAATTATTTCATTTTCAACTAGAGCTTTATAAATAAAGCTTTATTTCATCAATTAAAAACAATTTTATGCATGTATGTTTGATAACTAGTGTCCCAACCTGCCCCACCATGTGGGGCAGGTTGAGCAGTGAAATGTAAGGCCGAAAAAATTTGCAACTTACCAAATTTGCATACGCACTTCTCATTTTTCTATTCACCATATTTCAAAATTTTGCCATTAATTTTATGTTTTAAAAATCATTTTTATTCAAAACTTGTTGTCAGTATTCGCAACAATGTCTTTGCATGTGGATATATTTGCGCTCTCAGATTATCCTCTTAGTAGTGATAAGTAAAAAATTCCATAATATGTATTTGAGAGGCATTTGTGTTAAAATGTTTAGTTTTATCAAGGAAAATGAATGTTTTCTTTTTAAAATATGACGTTATTTTCACTTACTTAAGCAATTTGCCAATTGGACATACTAAGTGCATTAAGTGCATATACATGAGGAAAAATATGGAAACTTTTTAGGGAAAAATATGTATTTCCAAAAGCAATACGTTATGTTCCGTTCAAAATATTTTGGCGCAGCAAGATTTTAATTTTATTTTGCACCTCTAAACCCCATATAATAAGATTTAAACCATGCAAATATATATATATATATATATATATATTTACATTTATATCCGAAAATGTCATGAATAATGATAAACAAAACTCATTATTTCTCCCTTCTCTTCAATAATGAAAGCTATTTTTTAACACCATTTTGAAGAAATCTCATAAAATATTTTTTTAATTAAAAAATAAAATGAGGTTTTAAAAAAAGCTAGTGAAGCACATCTACAATCTAGCAAAGCCATGCTTTGTTTTGATTCTCGAAACATTACTTCAGTTGATAACTATTTGAAAGTAACAATATTTTTTTACATTATTTCATGCTATTTGATTATCCCGACGACCAAAAATGTGCCGCCAGACTAAAAGATTAAATGCCAGTGATGAGATAAAAAAATTCACATTCATGTAACATTTAACTTGTATCACGTGTTCGTTACGCCATTAAGTGATTTTTTAATATAAAGTTTTACTTGTATTCTTTTTAATATTTTATTAATTTATTTATTCTTTCGTTATTTAAAATAAAAAGTATGTCAATTTGTTTAATTTGGACAATAGTTTGGCGATTTGTATAATTTGGCGAAATTGTTTGAAGGGATAACCAAGTAGTATTTATTATTTTTGCATCTTTATTAAGCAAAACCGTTATTTTATGTTTTGGTGCATTTAAATTTTAGAAATGTAAATTCAGCCAAATAACTAAGAATTTCCTGGAAATTTTTTATTTATGATATGACTGGTATAAATATATACTTTTTCAAAACAAAATTTAATATATATTTTTTTTAGTTTTCAACTAAAAGCTCTTTTTTAAAGATTTTTCACATTTTCGATCTTCTTTTCTGATGAAAATGCATACTATTTGGTTATCCTGTCGACCAATTTCGTCAAATATTACAAAGCGCGAAACTATTAGCCAAATCGTACAAATTAACGCTGTTGATATTATGAACTTCAATTATTATACTGTTTAAATTCTTACTCATGCTCCTTGTATTTAACGTGCTTTTTATATGTAGTTTTCTTCTGTTAACTTTTGTGGCAATTGTTGGTGATAGTTTAAAATAATTTTTTTCAGCCTGTTCCACATAGCGGAAGCCTGTTACCTTTGTTTTCTAAATTAAAATTATCTTCGTAATGTTTATTTCATATTTTTTATCTGAATTAAGTTAATTAATTCTTGTTTACCCATTATCTGCTAAAATATTTTCAAGTGGTTATGCTCCCGGACTTGCTTCGTACTGCGCGATAGTTACGGTAACGAGAATTAGTCCTAACCAACGGTAAAACGCATTTCAAATTTCTTGTGTTTGGTTAGTTAATAAAGATAAAAATATGGAACTTTTTACGACTGATAAACTTCTTGGCTCTGAGGATTGGGTCAGATGGAAATGGATGGTGGAAGGCTTGCTAATGGAAAAAGAAAATGCGTTCGAGGTGTGCTCTGGCGAGATTGTTCAGCCAGAACCGGTTCCCGAAGGCGCTGCTGCTGCAGATAGGAACAAATATAACTGTGACTTAGCCAACTTCAATAAAGGCAACAGAGCTGCCAGAGGTATTTTTTCAAGAACTAAAGATAGTAAGGTATGTGACCTCGTATCTATGTGCAAAACTGCAAGAGAAATATGGGTGAAACTACATGAACTGTTTGAGCAGAAAAATACTCAAGCTCAATATGCCTGCCAAATGCAATTTTCATCTTTTGTGCGAGATCCGACGGATTCAATGGCTATGCACATAGCAAAACTAGATCGCCTAGTGTCACGGATGTCTGATTTGGATATCAAACCAAATGACTTTGTGGTAATGAGTAAGCTTTTGGAGACTTTATCTAGTGACTTTGAGCCACTGAAAATGGCTTGGTGTGCAAGACCTGAAGAGACACAGACACTAGTGGAGCTTAAGAAATTACTCGTTGCAGAAGAGCAAAGAAAAATGTTAGACTCTTCCAAAGAAAATGAATTAAATGTCTTACTTGCCAAGTCTAGTTTGAGAAAGGTTCACAGTGCTGCAGAAAAGTATGGCAACCATGCAAACAAGCAGGGGAAGCAGTTTAAATGTTTTAGATGTGGGAAAAGAGGTCACATGAAACGTGATTATATTGTTAAAAAAGTTAATAATGTGCATGAGAGAAAATCAAAGAATGAAGTTTTTATTAGTGAATGCCTTGCAGCCAATTGTGATGACACATGGGTCATTGATACAGGAGCCACACAACATATAACTAACAGACACGATGTCTTTCAAAGTTTTACACAGTATAAGTGCCCAATAGAAGTAAGGGTTGGTAATAATTCCACAATGAAAGCGTATGGCCATGGTGAAATCTCTGTGAAAATGTTAGTTAACGGCAACTGGAAAGCCAGTGTACTGGAAAATGTATTATATGCTCCAGATGCTTCGAGAAATTTATTTTCTGTAAGTCAAGCTCTAGACCATGGATCAAAATTTAAGATGTAACAATAAGTGTGAATTTGTAAAACCTAAAGGAGTTGTTGCTGTTGGAATACGCCAAGGTAACTTATTCCGATTGCTATGCAAAGTAATAGTACCTGCGGTAAACAGTGCAACTAACATTGTAACAGTGCTCTTTTCTGAAGTTCAACTTACTGAATCAAACTCGCTTCAACTTTGGCATGAGAGACTTGGACATTTGAATAAACAGTATGTGAAAAAGTTTCTGCACACTCACGGTATAGAAGTGCAAGATGATGGTGAGTTTTGCGAAGCATGCGTGCTAGGTAAACAACATCGATTACCATTTCGAAATCGTCAACAACGAGCTAAGGATGTTGGTGATGTTATCCATACTGATGTCTGTGGGCCTATGGAAGAAGAATCATTAGGTGGCGCCAATTACTATGTATGTTTTACTGATGATTGCTCTAAATTCAGAAAAGTGTATTTTCTCAAGCATAAATCTGAGGTTACATCTAAATTTGAAGAATTTTGTGCTTTCTTCAGAAATCAAACACAGAAACCAATCAAGGCAGTCCTTAGTGATGGTGGCTTGGAATATAACAACAAAATTTTGAAAGGTTTGCTTCAGAAAATGGGAGCAGAATTTCGATACAGCACACCCTATACACCTCAACAAAATGGATCTGCTGAACGAAATAATCGAACTCTCATCGAGTTAGCTAGATCAATCATGATCGCAAAAGATTTACCAAAATCCCTGTGGGCTGAAATAGTCAATGCTGCAGTACATATACTGAATCGTGCTGGAACATCTGCAGTTGAACAAAAGTCCCCTTATGAAGTTTTTCATGGGAAAACTCCAAGACTCAATTATCTTCGAATTATTGGCACAGAGTGTTTTGTTCATACCCCCAAGCAGAAGCGCAAGAAGTGGGATCCGAAAGGCCAGAAAGGTATTTTAGTTGGCTACTTAGATGATGTTGATGGTTATCGTGTATGGTTCAAAGGTACAAGAAAAATCGAACGAACAAGAGAAGTAGTGTTTTCTCCTGAATCTATATCAACATCAACTGTTGTTGCAATTGAGCCGGAACAGCTTAGAATAGATGAAAGTCCTACTCCTGACGGTTATGGAACTGATTTTGATGCAGGTGAAACTTCTGAAAATGAGCAGCACGATCGAAATCTAAGGGACAGGACGCAGTTAAAGGCACCTGAACGCCTTATTGAATGCTGTATTGTAGAATAGAGGGAACCAGAACACTACTACCAAGCGGTAAAATCGGACAAGGCAAATGAATGGCAAGTTGCAATGGATGAGGAAATTAAATAGTTATTAGAAAACAATACTTGGTATTTGACAGATCTACAAGAAGGAAGACGAGCCATTACAAACAGATGGGTATATAAATTGAAACAGTCACCAAGGTGCTGGAACAAGCGATTTAAAGAGTTCCTGGGAAAATATGGTCTTACAGAGAGTGCTGCTGATCCATGTTTATTTTGCAGTAACGAGAAGCAACAGAAGTTGTTATTAGCATTACATGTAGATGATGGACTCGTTGTCATAACTCCTCAAATCAAGAAACATTTCCTTGAAGAATTGCAGCGTGAATTCAAGGTAACATACAAAGATGCCGAATACTATCTTGGTGTAGAGATAAAAAGGCTGACAAGTGGAGATATTGCTATTAGTCAGCAAAATTATGCTAATAAAGTTTTGGAAAAATTCAACATGAAAGATGCTAATCCAGTTTCTACTCCCATAGAAAAGGATAATCTTTCAGGGGAAGATAATGAAGAGATTGTTTCTGAAAAAGTTCCTTACAGACAAGCTGTAGGCAGTTTGATGTACATGGCAGTTGCTACCCGTCCCGATATTTCCTTTGCTGTGTCATATTGTTCTCAGTTCTTGGATAAAGCAAAACAAAAACATTGGTCAATGGTAAAACGAATACTAAAGTACATCAAGGGAACATCGAATTTTGCATTAGTGTTTAAGTCTGGTTTTCACCCTGGTACCTTAGAAGCATACAGTGATGCAGATTATGCCAGTGACACAAGAACCAGAAAATCAGTTTCCGGTATTGTATTTAAATACAGTGGAGGAGCAATTGACTGGGCAAGTCGTCGACAGCAGTGTGTGTCATTGAGCACCACAGAAGCAGAGTATATAGCTGCAAGTAAGGAAAATAAAGAAATTGTTTGGCTGAAACGTCTCTTTGATGACATTGCCCCATTAACATCAACGCCTATTCTGCAAGTTGATAATGCGAGTGCAGTTCGTTTGGCTAAAAATCCTGAGTTCCATCAGCGAACTAAACATATAGATATTAGATATAATTTTGTTCGAGAAAAGTGTTTAATTGGTGAAGTCAGTGTCCAGCATATTGATGGTGAATACCAAATTGCGGATATTTTTACAAAAGCCTTACCTAGAAAACGTTTTGAAATGTTAAGGACTCTCTTGGGTATAGTAAGAATGCCATAATTGCAAGTTCAAGGGGAAGTGTTGATATTATGAACTTCAATTATTATACTGTTTAAATTCTTACTCATGCTCCTTGTATTTAACGTACTTTTTATATGTAGTTTTCTTCTGTTAACTTTTGTGGCAATTGTTGGTGATAGTTTAAAATAATTTTTTTCAGCCTGTTCCACATAGCGGAAGCCTGTTACCTTTCTTTTCTAAATTAAAATTATCTTCGTAATGTTTATTTCATATTTTTTATCTGAATTAAGTTAATTAATTCTTGTTTACCCATTATCTGCTAAAATATTTTCAAGTAACGCATTTTTTTAAATAACGAAAAAGCAAATTAATTAGTAAAACATTAATAAAAATACAAATAAAAAGTCGGATTGGAATGTGGATCAAGATTTCATATTACTGGCTACAAAAAATATTTACTTCATTATTTATTGTACATTTATAGTAAGTATTTCAAAATCCGTCAGATTGAATATGCATGCCAAACCAACGACGATTACAAATTTTACAAAAATATAATTTTAAAGAAGAATTCCACATCCTGTTCTGGTTTTTGTGATTACCTTTTTCTTGCGATAAAAGTTATATATTGTTTATATGCATATATATTGTTTATAAATTTAAAATATATGTTTATAAAAATTTAAAAAAAACACGGTTTTTAGCCATTTTGAAAAATTTGGTGAGATGCTTAAATGACATTTTAGCACCATTTTCTATTCCTTCACTAATCGCGCCAACCAGAACAAAATATGGAGCTCTTCCCTAATTTTATTTTATTTTTTTTCTTTCATCTTTGAAATTTAAAGCATTTTTCCGAGCACATGTATTCTCTGTCAGAAGAGAATCGTCATGTCGTTGTTTTGGCACAGATGTCATATACATTGGCATTATTCTTTTTTTCAGACCCCCAATGTCTTATTTGCAGCCGGGTACTTAAGTGACGACAAAGTGTCGTTATTTTGCTTGACATGGTAACCGGGATGTTTATTTAATAATAAATTGTTTATGCACTTTTTTTCTTTTTTTAAATTATATAAATTGTTTTGTTCTATCGATATTAATTAAACTTTATGAAATTTATTAATATACCCTTATTAAAAATACATATGGTAACTGGTATCCTAAACTGAGGTATTTTTCGAAATTTGCGTCGGAAAAAATTGCGCCAATGTGGTGCGTATGACATCTGTGCCGTCGTTATTTACGCTGATATAAAGCCTCTTGCCTTAAAGCTATATCATGTTTGCGTTCTTTTCAACAGGTAAGTGTACTATAATAATAGGTTGTTGCCTGGTGCCTCAATCGCAAAACATTGCTGGGAGACGAGTCATGCTTTTGACTTCAATTCGGTTAAGATACTAACTAAACCTACTTCTATACAAGAACTCAACTTCCTTGAAGCTTTCCATATCCATAAAAATCTTCCTAATCTTGTTAATTGTGATTTTGCTATTCCACCATTATCAGACTGTTGGAAATATTACATTAAAACTAATTTTTCTTAATCTTTTAATGCAATTCTCGCAATATCTTTTCCATTTTCCACCCAATTTTCCTATTAACTGTTCCCTGTTTTCCTATTGGCTGTTGCCTAGGATCCTCTGTTTTCCTATTGGCTGTTGCCTAGGATCCTCTGTTTTCCTATTGGTCAAGAAACTTATCACTTGAATCCCCATCCTCCCTATATATATATGAGCAAATCTCCACTATCTTTAGCATTGAGGAAGGTATGCTATATGCTACCGAAACCGATATGCTTGGAATTCGAATATTCTGGTGTTCTAACGTTGTAAATAATTCTAACTTTAGGTAAGTGTACTTTTTCTTCGCATTTTTTATAGTAGAACAAATACATTCCATAAATTGTTTTTAAACGGAAAACTATTTAAAATGATGCTACATATGCCAAAATAATAAAATATTGTTTCATTTGGTTCAATTTTCTACCTTCGAATTCAAATAACTCTTTATATAACGAATTTAACATTTAAACTTTATTTGTTTTCAATTCTTTTGTTGCCACTTTACAAAAAAGAAAATAAAGAAAAAAAAATCAAAATATAATTCTTTTAATATGCGTTAGTGTCATCATTGTCATGATTTTGTCGGAATAAAGAAAATTCATCTTATTTATTTAATTAATCAAGATTATGTTGCTAGCTCCATGATTTATTTTTACTTCTGAAAATATACGTTTCATTTTATATTTTCAAAACTGCGTCCGTAATAGAAAAACATGTAAAATAAAATTATTAAGATAATAATTTTTTAAAGGTTATTCTGTAAAAAAAAAAATATTGTGCAAATCTACAGATTGCCTTTGTTTGCTTGTCTAACTCGGCGAGGCGAATCCATTCAGGCGAAAGTCATCAAGTTCTGTAATATAAATAGCGATTTTTTGGATAATGACTTCGATATGAATGTTCACACTGCTTGTCTCCATACTTCTATGAACACAATCTTAATTTTTGTGAAATATTATTCTGTGTTTTCGATTATGTTATTTTCAAAAAAGAAATTTCTCCACCTGTAAAGAATTTCAAAGTAGCTTGGTTGAAATCACACACTACTACGGAATATATTTCAGGTTTAAGAATAAAAATACATGCTAGTTATTAAAACATGACGCCATTTTTATCCTCTAAAGAAATACACTCTTTCGATCCACTCTTAAATGACATCTATAGAAAAGTATGCAGGCGATGTCATTATAACAGATTAAAACACAAATCCAGTAAAAAAGGAAATATCTTCATTATAAAAGCTTGACAAAACAAATCAGTTATCTAATAACTCATATGCCTTCATTTGTTTAATTATAATTGCTCTAATAGAAAATGTTGCATACTTTTAAAAGAGAGTTTGCAATAAACTAAAAATCCCCCCCTCTTTTTAATTGATAAAAAAAAGAAAAAAAAAAAAAAAAAAAAAAAAAAAAACGAAATAAAATCAAATTTTTTCGAGTTTTATATAAGAGGGTATCATGACGTAACACGCATTTTAATGTCTATTTATTTTCAGTTTTTTGAGAGAATGACAAAAAATAATAATAATACAGTAATCTACTATTTTCTCAATATTTTTAATAGAAACGATTGTCACAATTACAAAATTAAAAATATATGACGAAAATAATATCTCGGAAATAAATTGAAAGATATTTTTCAAACAAATTATATTTAAACGTAAATTAAAAAAAATTAGAAGATTTCTTGCGTGGTTTAGAAGTTTAAAAATATGTCAGAGTGAAAATTACAAAATTTGATTCGAAACTGTTGCCATTCACAGGATGACGTCAATGTTGCACACAGATATTTTTTTCTTTGCAATATAGAGCTATGTATTTTAAATATCCGAGAAAAGCAAAAATGATGAAAAAAATTTAAATGATATAAAATACTTGGACCAAATGTTTGGTAACAAAATATCTATTTAAATTACATAAAATAAACTAAAGATTTTTAATAAAAATATAAACTCAGAATACAGGAATATCTACGAAAACAGCTAGGATTTTATGTTAGAGTAACTTATCGATTATAAAGAAGGGTTTTGTTAACGCGTGAAAAATATTTAGAGATGGTTAAATAATAATTCATCATGTTTTAAGTAAACAACTTTTCATTCAACTTTCAAAACATCAATTTTAAAATATACTTTTGAAAATATAATTATTCTACTCATTTAGATAAACTTTCAAAAATTCTAACCGACAGCGAATGCGAAGATAGATATAAAATACATAGAATGAAATAAAAGAAGAAAAATTTGTTTCTACATGCATATAATTATAAACAATTTGATAATTTTGACTAATTACATTGACTTTTGTTCAAGTAAGAGAAAATATAGAAATATTTTTAAGTAGCTAAAAATTGACAGAAAGGAAACAGAGACAGTTTTACTTGCTGCGAACTTATTTCTATAACTATCACTCATTCTGTATATGTAAAAAGACTTCTAATAAGTTACAACAGCCTTTTACATGTACCTGATAAATGAATATATTATACAGGGTGTCCCCTCTCAACGGTGGCCAATGGCTAATTTCTAAACCGTTAGTCATAGACATATAGTTTCAAATGCAAAAATGCTTTAAAATAAGGTAAATAATTGTTTTTCAAGTGATTTAGCTCAAAATAAAATTTTATTAAAAAATTACGAAAATTAACTTTTTATACGGTCCCCCGGTTCTATAAGTGATATTTAGTCATTTTTCCCTCTACTGTAACAAATAACACAAAAAAAGTCCCATTCCTCTGCGATTAAAACTGACCGAGTAATAGTTGTTTAAAATTGAAGCATCTTTTTTGCTGCAAATTAAAGGTCAGTCACAAATTTACTGGAAATGAAAATAAACGCAAGGTATAAAATTTCACATTAAACATTGAGAGTAAAATAATATTTACAATATTATTTTTTAATTTATGTTGATGATTATATATTAAAGCACAATTTGTACTAAAATTATAAGTAAAAAAATAACAGAAAGTTTGTTAATTTAATTTACGAAAAGCAACAGTCACAAATCGTTACAAAATGACATATATTTACTATTCTATTAGATTACTTAACCTAACAGAATTTGATGTAATCCTATAAAATAAATAAATTGTACGCACTTAAAATTGTATTAATATTATACTGTCATTGGATATAAATAAGTGTTCAAATTGAACCTCGATCGGATATTTGGAAGTGAGTTAAAATTTGAATAGAAATTTTGAGCAAGGGAAAATTAAGTACGAACGTTTTAAGCAAAGTAAAGGTTTAACAAAATACCACACCTTTTAAAATAAAATTGCGATTTCCCAAAATTTGATTTTCACGATAAAGAGAATTTTAAAACTCACGTCTTCAACTATTTTAACCAATCTAGAAGTTAAATAATAAATATTAACATTACCGTAAAACTTATACGGTGGTAGCACCTTCAGTTAAATTGCTTTTAAAATATTTCTTTATCTCATTTAAAACCTTTTAGAAATTGGAACTATATATCTGTGGCAAATGGTTCAGGAATTAGCTATTAGACAGCGTTGAAAATAGACGCCCTTTATAATACTTTAAGCACTTAGTGAACGTTCCCTTAAAGCTCAGTCAAATTCATCCGTATTTAGCTACAGAAAAGTGGTTAAATCATGAAATTTAAAGCTTTATAACTCTGTCAATTTTAATGTTATGTGAATGGGACTTTTTTTCTCTTACTTGTTAGAATAGTGGGAAAAATTTACCAAATATCACTTATAGGACCGAGGGACCGTATAAAAAGTTAATTTTCGTAATTTTTTAATAAAATTTTATTTTGAGCTAAATCGCTTGAAAAACAATTCTTTACCCTTTTTAAAGCATTTTTGCAATCGGAACTATATATCAGTGACAAACGGTTTAGAAATTAGCCATTGGCCACCGTTGAGAGGGGACACCCTGTATAGTTTAAAATATTCTTAGCCTTGAATAAATTCACACTAGTCTTTCATAAGTTAATTATTCAGTTTAATATTGCAACTTATATTTTTCAACTATTTCCAGAGGCATCAGTATGTTTTCGGAAATATATTACATTATTTAAAACTGACAGGCACATCCGGCGTTTACCCGGAATGTTATAATAACCTTAAATACAGATAGAATTAATAATTTTTGTAAAAATTTTTACTTTCTCTATGATTTAAATTTAGATTAAAAAAAATCTATTTAGCATGAATTCAAAACAGGGTTTAGTTATACTGTGCATTATTATAATCATTTACTCCTTAAAATATCGCTGGAAATAAACAATGGATCGAAGCCTTTGTATAAACTTTTTCGAAGAAAAATACTCATTCAATTATTAAAAGACAATCTGGAAAGCAAGGTTTAAGAACTTCTATTAACAAAATAAGTGTTATAGTTAATAATAAAAAAATAGAATATATAAAAAAAGGACGATTTTAGGGAAATTGTACTGGTCAGTTTAATTCACTATTTTTAACGGAAAAATTCCCATAAATTCAAGAAAAAATTTCAAAAGAAAACTGAGAACTTTTCTGGAATTTTTTTATATTTTTCCGTTAAAAAACAGTGGATTCTACTAGCGTTCCGAATACGAGTATAATCTCTGTAAAATCGTTCGTTTGTATTTACAGTGTATAATGGTTTACATTTCAATGGAAAAAAGATTAAAAATGAACACCGAACAAATGTAAATACACTGTAAAAGGAAAAGTAATCTGTAGTTTTACAGATGTAACGTTGTAAAATCCTATATTCTTACTAAAATATAATACGTGCACTGTAGGAAAAAATATAAATCTGCGAAACTAGTTTTTGTGAAGCTGCAGAAATCTGTAGCTTTACAAAAGATTCTACTAAAATTACAGTAATATTTTAAAAATTTTATCTGTAATCCGGGTTGTACTTACATAAAAAGTTCTAGGTATCGCAATTTATAAAAAAATTCGTAGTAACATTATAGATTTTTTTATTTACGGTATAAATGTGTATATTACATGAATTTTTGTTGTTGCAATGTCTCCTACATGATTTTTTGTTTTAGCCGTTAGATAAAAATTCTAGGAATCCTAGTTTTATAGAAAAATATTAGTGATTGTTTTATACAACTGTACAGCGGGAGAAAATATTTATTTTTTTTTTTTTCAAAGAATATAAGAAGAATTTTGGTGAAAGAGATTTTCTTAGAATTGAACATTTATATTAAAAGTAGAAGAAAATCTTAAAGGTCAATCGCAATTTTTAAAAAAATGTGTTTTAACACATGTTTATAAAAAACGATGTTCCATCATTTTACACGAACAACCTACATTATTTTTACATGTAATTACATTTTACATGTAAGATTTTTACGTATAATAACTCTTTTAGATGGCAAGATGATTTAAAAGAAGGACAATTGTCTGCAGAACTGGCTCCTGAACTTGACTGAGTAGAAAGTTCTGTGAATGATCGAAATGGTAACACGATATTGAAAATCTTGCAAGAAAATCGGCGAAAAACTTGCGTGGAGAAAGCGGTATCAACTAAGATTTAGAACACTTTGATGTTTCTCACTCTGTGCAAATATTTACAGCTTTACCAGGTTTTTTCCAGATGGATTCAAATTGCCTTACGAAAGAACAAACGCCAATAATAATTCACCAATGTTGTGAGTGGAAACAGATGCTCCAAAATGATCTGAATTTCCTAACGATTGTAATAACTAGAAATAAAACTGCGTAATTTTCATCTTTTTACGAAGACCGCAACAAATTTATGGCCACAGTTATATCAAATATGATGAAAAGGATATCATGATTCTTTTTTTTATCATAAAGGTCTAACCTATAAACATGCTAGACATTCAAAAACTACCGTGAATGGTGAATATTATATTTAAATTTTAAAATTCTCCGAGAACGTATATCGAGAAATCGTCATGATCTATTAGGAAATTGGACATTACACCATAATAATGAGCGCCCTCATGTACTTTTGTTAGTCAAGGTCTGTGTAAATACAAAGTCTTGATGCTTAACAATCCATATCTCTCAACATGCAATTTCTGGCTGTTTCCGTTGTTGATGGAGTAGCTCCGTGGCAGGAAAATTAATACAAGAAGTCTGAAGTTATTTCAACAGAAAAGAATTCTTTAAAGCAGCTTCCAGAAAAAGTATTTTATCTGTTTTAATATGTGGGTTGAATGAGAGGGCTGTTACATATCGCTCACACAATAGAAAAGTGACACATATCTACAAAAGTAAATTTCACAGGAGAGGCAAAAGAAAATTTGTATGATTTTTCTATAAGATTAAATTGCAGCAGTAATTCTGCATCAGGAATTAAAACGTACATAAAAGTGTAAACCACTTAAGAATGTAGGTAGAAGAGGAGGTTAGGAGGGTTGTAAAATTTTACTTCTTCATATTATCCACCCCTCCTCTGTTGTCAACACTGTACAAATATTGTAAAAAAGGAATTTTCCGTATAACTATACTTTTAAAACTGCTTGTGTGAAAAGGTACACCTAAAAAAGACCTATTAGTGGAATAAAACGCAAAATGAATTTTTTCAAAATGCGTCTCTCTTCTTGCGGATGAGTGATATCATCTAAAGAAGGTATTTTGAAAAAGAATGATGAATTTCTTTTTGCTTTAAATGTATTTCTTCATTTTTTATGAATTTACTCTCGGTTTCTATGACCCGTATTTCCTAAAGGCTGTTAATAACAGGTAATAAAACAGCATAATTTTTATCTTTTTATGAAGGCCGCAACAAATGTACGACCATAGACTGATTTTCCGCCTCCGTAAATAATCCGACAAATCAAATATGCTGGAAAGGATATCATGATTATTTTTTTATCATAAAGTTATAATCTATCAACATGTTTTGCATTCAAAAACTATCGTGAATTGTGAATATTATGTTTCAGTTTTGAAACTTCTCCCACAACACAAGCGTCTTGAGGTAGTAGGGTATTGGACATAACATTACTATAATGCTCACCCGCATGTCGATATTTTTGTTTAGCAATATCTTAGTAAATACAATGTCGAAATCTTACTGCATCCCCCTCACAATTTACACTGTAAAAAATTTGACCCTTTTGCTGCATCGTCACTCCCCCGCTTTTATAGAATATCTCTCTTTTGACCCATGAGAATGCTCCTTAATAGGCTGAAGTAATTGTTTTCTATAAAAGCGGTGGAGTGACGATGCTGCAAAACGGTAAAATTTTTACAGTGCAGATCTCTCAACGTGCAATTTCTGGCTGTTTGCGATGTCTGTGGAAAACCTCCATGGAAGGAAATTCAATAGAATAAGTCTGAAGTTATTTCATCAGAACAGGGTTCTTTAAAGCAGCTTCCAGAAAAAAAGGTACTCTAGTTGTTTTGAAAAGTGGGTTGAACGAGGAGGCTATTACATATTGCTCACCGCCAAGAAAAAGAACCCATCTTATCGAAAGTAAATTTCAAATTAGAGACAAAAGAAAAATTGTATAATTTTTTTATAAGATTAAATTGCAGCACTAATTCTGCAGCAGAAACGAAAACGTACATAAAAGTATAAAATACTTAAGAATTAAGATGCAATAGGAGGTTTAAAGGGTGGTAAAATTTTACCTCCCCATATTATCCATCCCTCCTCTGTGTTCAACAATGTACAAATGATGTAAAAAAAGCAATTTTCTATATAACTACACTTTTGAAACTGCTTGCGTAGCAAGGCACATCTATGACAGACTTATTAGTGGAATAAAACGCAAAATGAATTTTTGCAAGATGTTTCTCTTATCTTGCCGATGAGCAATATCATCTGAAGAAGGTATTTAAAAAAATAATGATGTATTTTTCGCTTTGCGTGCATTTCTTCATTTTTTATGATTTTATTATCAGTTTTTATGGGATGTCTTTTATATATTTCACTCACCCGCTTGAAAAGTGCCATATCTCGACAAAAGTAAATTTCACAGCTGGGACAAAAGAGAATTTGCATAATTTTACTATACTATGAAATTCTAGCAATTAGCTCTGCAATCAGGTGTAAAAACGTACACTGTTAAAAATTTGAAACTTTTGCTGCATCGTCAGTCCGCCGCTTTTATAGAATATCTTTATTTTGACGAATGAAAATTCTTCGTAATACAGTGAAGTATTCGTTTTCTATAAAAGAAGTGGAGTGATGATGCAACAAAAGTTTCAAAATTTTAACAGTGTACATAAAAGGCTAAAAATTTTAAGAAAGAAGACATATGATGAGATTTGGAGGGTTGAATAAATTAATCTCTTCACACAATTCACCCCTTCTTCTGTGGTCACAAATAAAGAAACAGCATAATAAAAGGACTCCCCGCATAATTACACCTATGAAACATTTTTGAGTAGCAATAAACTCCTAGACGGACCTATTAGCGTAATAAAATGCAACATGAATTCTTGAGATATGTGCCATTTTTATTGCGGATGGGCGATTTATTCATAGGGTATTAAAATTAAATGCATGCTTGTGCAAGTAAGAGTTTAAGTTTTTATAATGGTTAATGTTTGGTTTTAAAAAATGCACTATCTTGAGAGCAACATATATTTCTTATTCCAAATTTAAGTTTTCTCAATCACTATTATTCTCAAATAGAAATACAGATTGTATTTTGAATCATTATATTCATATATTATGAGCAGTCAACGATGAACAATATGATTTATTAAAAGAAAATAGTCAGGAAATTAGAAGCGAAATATAGGACACTTTTGTTCATAATAATTGCTAAATTTTGACAGCATAATTTGGAAGAGAATAACAATCATTTACAACTCAGTAGTCAGTTTTTGTGGATATAGGAAAAAGGTCACGTACTGAAATAGGATTTTATTTACTGGCATTTAGCTGATGTCTGAGTGAATGATCTTTTCGTTGGTGATTCTTTGTGGTTCAGATAATAAATAATATCACGTCATCAAGTTGTCTCAAGTAATAACAAAATAAGTATTTATTTCCACAGGCTTATTACAGGAAGTTATCATACTTTATATTTGAAATGTTTGTTTTATTTATTTTTTATTTATTTCGCTAGAAATAAATTAATATAGAAATTGATCTAAACGCGCCTTTTATTTCACAACTATATTAATGTAAAGTTAAAATGAAGCTGCTTCAGATTTAAGTAAATTACCATTTAATCCCCACCACCCAAGAAAAAAATATGAAATATAAAAATATTTAGTATATGTTAATTAGGTAAATTATATTAGTTTGGTAAATATTTAGTAATACTTAGAAGATGAAGTATGAAAATATAATTATAAAAATATGATTTTTATACTAAAGTTAGACTGTTTTTCTCAATGACTCATTAATTTGAAGATAATCTTCAACAGACTGGAATTAAAACTGACGGAATCCCTTAAATGTGATGACATTGTTAAGTGGTTAACAAATTAGTAGAGTTTTTTGAGTTTTGCCTATTATTCACTTAATTCCCAAAACCCCTAAAAATGGTAAATAAAGAAACTAGCATTCCTGAACTAAATTCCCATTCGCCTATTCAAAGAAAAATATATTACGAACCGTCATAAAGTGTCTAATACATAAAGCGAATAAAAAGAATTAGCAAAGAACGATATTTAGTCAAAATATCAAAACTGAAATGATTCAAACCTTTGTCAAAATTGACAGAATTGGATAGCAACAGTTTCACTAAAATATCCTTCATTGAGGTTTCAAAAGTCTTCTTTCAAGATTGCAGGCGAAAAAATGTTCTGTGAAAGGATTCTACAAGCTGGATTTTACTCAGTTCAAAGTGGTCTTATCGTATACAGGGTGAGTCATAAATATCGAAACAATAGGCTATCTCCTTAAATATTGCTCCTAGACCCATACTTCCAATTGCAAAAATTCATAAAATAAGATGAAGTTTCAGATAAGGTAAGTTGCAACTCCATGGGGGGGTCTATTTGAAAAAATACGAAAATTAAATTTTTATACGGCCCCCGTAGGACAAAATTCCCAATTAGGAAATTGTTCCTTATCCATTCCTAAAATGAACAAAAAAAATTCATCTAAATATCTAAAAATCTGACAGAGATATTAAAATCAGAATTTCTCCAAAATTCGTGACTTACACCACTTTACCATGCCTAGAAACAAAGCATTTCTCGCTAATTTTCAAAGCAAGTAAGGGGTCATCCATATATTGTCCATTTTTAAATATCGATTTAAGACAGTGCCTCTCATTTGGACATAACAAAGCAGTGTATTGAATTAAATCTAAACTTTTTTCAAAATATGTTGGTAGTCTGCACTTGAGGTCTGCATGGATCAAAATATCTTGATCCAGTCCCAAACTGACCCATAGGGGGAAAAAGTTCGGCCCGGCCTGAAAAAATGTTAAAATCATAACCCGGACCGGTCTGGGAAATAGTTTAAATCACAGCCCGGTTCAGCCGCAAATTTCTACATAGTTTTTTACTTCGGTGTGGGAAAAAATGGTTTTGTATGGAAGATTTCTGACCAAAAATTTCTTTTATAGCTATTAGTTTTTTATATTTATACTTTTTATTATTAAAGAAGTGCAAAAAGCTATAATATTTATATTTTATCAATGAATCTCTATTTATGTATAAATGTATCACTTATATCTTAACATCGTTAATCTAAAACGCATCCCATGCGTTGGAGACTTTGAAAAATGTTATACAGTAAAAACTTTTAAGACAGAATTACACAGAAAAGAAAAAATACGTTATAGAGGGATGCCCTCCCTAGAAGGTGTAATTAGAGTTTTATCTTTTCCTCGGGTATCATTGTATTTATTTTGCATGGATCAACATATTTTCGGTTTAAGACAGAATTCCGTCATAGGCAGATTTTTTTTCACTGGTTTTATTGTATTTAATTTTTCAGCCTTTGAATATACTATTCTTTAAAAAAATGAATTTTATTTATTTATTTATTTATTTATTTTGTAAAAAAAAGGAAAGATTTTAAAATCTATGTGTTTTTTGAAAAAATTTCGATTGAGCCGAATTTTATTTATTTTAAGCACGTATTAAGTTTATTACGGGTTTTGTCGAGACCGAGATTGAAAATTTCGTCCAATGTACACCTAGAAAGAAGATAGCAGTCTCCTCCTTTATGAAAAGTACGTTAGGTCCGGCCTGATATGTCTTTAGAAAAAAGGAGCCTCTCGGTCTTGGCCCGGCCTGGGCCCAGAATACAGATTTTTTAACAGCCTCTCCAGGACGATAGAAAGCCTGAAGTTGTGAGAGCTAAATTTATAAAAAAAACTTAATCTGCATCTTAGAAAAACCATTCTTTTAAATAAATGACAGACATATAAACAGTACACTTTGTATTTCTGCATATTGAATTTTCCCCCCATTAATTCTTGTCTTTAAATAATTAATGCTACGAATTTTTAAAGAAAAAAGAATTTGAAACACGTCATTTTTGATTTTTTTACATTAGTTTTCTTTCGGCAAATTTGAAAAAATATTTACTTTTGAAAATATGATTTTTTAAAAAGTTATATTACTTTTTCAAGAAATATTTTTAATATTTTTAAAATTAATATTAAAAAACAAAACTCTGGAACAAAACTAAAATTAGATTTTCATCTTTAATTAAATAGAAAGAAACTGAAATCCGATAAATAATGTTACGAGTTATTACGATATTTAATTATCCCATTTTTAATTAAACCAGTACTAACCACATGAAATTTTTATAAATTATATGCGAAATGTTAGAATGTGATTTTCTTAGCAAACTATAAGACTAACCATCACAAAAAAAGAAAGAAAACTCAAAATTCGAACTCATAAAATAGATTTTTGCGCGTTTCCTAGAACTGTTAATGTAACTTTGTTTTTTGAATTGCGCACATTTCAATTTGTGTCTAATCCCTTAAAACCTGATGAATTTTTTAAACGGCTATAACTTAGCGAGTTTTAAAGATAAGAAGATGGAACTTTTTGTGTCTTATTCAGGACTGAATAAGGAAAATTTTTCTAATAGGAAATTTTATCCTACGGGGGCCGTATAAAAATTAATTTTTGTATTTTTTCTACTAGACCCCCCCATGAAGTCGCAATTTATCTTATCAAAAATTTCACCTTTTTTTATGAATTTTTGCAATTGGAAGTATGGGTCTATGTTCAATATTTAAGGAGATAGCCTATTGTTTCGATATTTATGACTCACCCTGTATATGTCTTTCTTGGTCAGATAATACATCATGTTGTCGCTGATAATAAGGGAACAGGGGTTAATTCACGTAAAAACGATATCGCGCCTTTTGATTCAATTATATTTTCTTGTTTAATAACGAATTACATTAAACAATAATTTTAATTGATTTATTTCATTAAATCTGTGCTTTAATCAGGAATAAAAACGAAAACGTCTAGCTTTTCAGTTCAATTTAATTATTTTAAGAGCATTATTAAATTATGTGTGGTTTTGAAATTTCCATAAATATCTATTTTATTTTTCTTGGAATAAACAAATAAAAATGATTAAAATGCATGCATAATTCTAAATTTTTCAGTACGTGAAACAGTGATATATTATCTGCAGTACCTAACCAATTCTTCCCTTAAACGTTACAGATATTTAAAAGAAATTGTGAATAATAATTAAAAAAACGTATAAAAAGTAGATTTTTTTGAGGAAATAAAATTTAAATTTATTTTTGTTAATTATCAAGTTTTATTTTAGTTGTAATATAATTGGGCATAATGAAATTGTTTAAGACAGGAAGTACACAAAATAAGACTTTTTTACATATTTTAATTTCACAGTCAAGCAAGAAATAATATTTGATGATCAATGCCTCATTTTATATGTACACCTAATTCATTAAATTACGTAATTTCATGAATATTTAGTTACAAAATTTCAGTTTATTTTACCTTCCTTAAATTACACACAATTCATAAAAAAATTACATGGCATAGGATTTGAAAGAGAAATCTACCAAACAAATGTACAGTCATGAAAAAGTAAAATTAAAAAACCATTATATACTCTTCAAAATATTATCGCTGAAGAAATATACTGCTGCCGAACAATTGAAAATAACGTCTTCTTTTAAATGATGTACATAAAATTTGCTTAGGGGGTCATATACGTATTAAAATTAGCAAAAAAACTTTATTTCTTTTCAATGGCACAACCAAATTTGAACAAGATATTTTAAAACTTATGTTCAAACTGAGCCAAGATACCAAATTTGAAGTCACTCGATTTATATTTTTTTTAATTATAAACATTCAAAATTTAGTGCTTATACTGTTAAATTACATTTTCATGTTTCTATCAATATCTTCTGGAATTA
Organism: Maratus speculifer; assembly: GCA_964019185.1. Lineage (NCBI taxonomy): Eukaryota > Metazoa > Arthropoda > Arachnida > Araneae > Salticidae > Maratus > Maratus speculifer. The sequence continues at coordinate 172,284,486 of OZ025297.1, read as the reverse complement.
CACTTCTAGTGTGTTTTTATTTAAATAGCAATAATACTAAAATGCCCAAACATAAATGCATTAAATTTGCAATTTTTATAATTTTATGATGTGAATTATGATTTCTGAAACTAATGTTCAAAAACGCTACGAATTGCAACCTACATTTTTTTGGTAGATTTAGATTTAATAAATCCTGCTTTATAGAAAATATAAGTTTCAATTTATTCTTACAAGTAGTTTTCAAACTATGCTTGAAAATTGACAAATGATAGTTTATGGGCCATATACGAATAAATTCAATAAATATTTTGAACTTATACTATCCTGTAATCTGGAAATCTTGTATGACTGCTTGAATAGTTGTTAACATGCCTTGATAGAGAAGGAGGCTCTCTCCGTCAAAAATCGAGTACCCAACCTTAATTTGGATACTCGCTTGGATATTTTAGAGCTGCTAAAATATGCTCCTTTTAAAAATAATTGATTTTGCGGCAATTTATCGTACGAATTGCATGAAAATTTGTTTTTAGTCTAATTAAAAGTATAGAATTCATTTAAGCTGTTACAATTGGGCACTGCTATTTAAAAAAAAAAACAAAGTTAGGGTTAGTTTTCATATATAGATGTGCCTTCTAAGCACATATTTTATATAATATTTTAAAAGTAGACTTTATTTACAGTTGTTCGATACAAATAACTTTCTTCTACGAATATTTATTGTAGAGTTACTAAGGGTGTTTACTTTTTTTTCTACAACTGTTCATAGCACAGATTACTTTATCGCTAATGGAAAATCATCCACAGTTATGATACAATGAAAAGAAAACCTACAAATATACTTTCAGATGGAAACACCTTCCATATTTATAGTATTCAAACAATTACTTTATTTGCAAGAAAGCCTTTTAATTAAAAAATTAATTAGTAGTAAAAGAATATTTTTAATTATGTAAATATTGAATTGTCCAAGTTTGGTGCTATAGAGTTGATTCACAAAGCGCACTCATACAACTATAATAAAATACACCTAAACCATGCACATTCACGAGTTATCCCCCGAAGTAACAATAACGTTTGGTGTTTTCACGTTGGAAACATTAACTTTATTTATGGCAGTATTATTGTTCAATACTTCACAAAAATACCAACGATATTAATTGCTATGATTATATAAACTATGATGATAAATTATTTGGGATTGGCACTTCCGACTAGTTTTAACTGTCGCTGCCACACACAAGCATGCATATAGTAGAAAAATTGTTTGAACAAAGTATACTTCTAGACATAAACGGATTCAAAATGGATTTAAAAGATTGAATTGGTGTTTAAAAATCATTTTAATATCTATATCATAAAAGATAAACGTGCTGTGCGTAATACTGACTTCAATTAAAGTGCTGTTGCAGAAAACAATTGAATTTACTTTTTATTAAATTTTATTATAATTTTTTAGCATTCTAAATATGGTCTGTTTTCAAATGTTACACCATCGAATAATGCAAAAATGTATTTTCAAATGCGAATTGTTTGAAATCTGATTTTTTTTCAAATCTATTTTCATCGCGTGCAGACGATTAGAAAAAATAATTACGCTTGCATTTAAATTTCTGTAAACAGTTTATCATTTGTTTCTAGCTTAAATTCCATAACGAAATTAAATCACTCATCAATCAATAAATAATACAATAAAATATAAATAAGCCACGAATGGAACCTTACTTAATGTCTCATTCTGGATATGCTTTTTCAAATATCAATGAAAATATTTTAACGATAGATTCGACATGCATATTTTAATTGCAACAAAAGCGGTAAGAACTAACCGAAATTGTTAGAAAAGGCAACGATCTGTCTTCGAATAACAAACTATGGCATATTAAAATTGAAAATGTAACTCTTAGTCATGTGGTTGACTAACCTAACTACAGTAGTTTTTGTGTAATATACATCACATTTAACTTTAAGAAAAATAACCGTATTAACAATATCGGTAATATATGCTCGTTATTGTTGTAGGAAAATCTGATTCATGTTAAAGTGAGATGTTTTTAAATTATGAATGAAGTAATGAATTGCGATCCAGCACAACTATGCAGAAAAAGTTTGTTGTAATGACTTGTATCTCAACTTAAAGTTTCCTCAATTATTTTCAAATCACCCTGTATATTTTTTTATATGTCAATAACACTTACTTCTACCAAATCTACAGGTAAAACATTGAACAGCTATATTATTATCTAAGTTAAACATTAGTAACAAAAAAAGTAAATATTCTTTCTTATTAAATATATATATACATATATATATATGTACATATTTTCGAGAATGTGAAATGAGAATGGGCTCAAACTCATACATTGAAACAAAAGTTTTTTATCTCCAATCCTCTGGAAAGTCCTAAATCCTTTCAACGGTAATCCAGATGTCATTTCGTTGTTCGGTGCATAGAAATTGTTCTGCCCAGAGAAATTTTTTTATTTTTATAACTCTTTTTTTTAAACTACTATTATCATGATAGCTTTTCTACGATAGTTTTATTTAGTAAAATGTAAGTTAGAGTTTCGAGAAGAAAGGTCAAATACCACTAGGATGTAGAAAATTGTTATTCTAAAAAATACATAATTTTTATAGAAGACATTTTAAATTTCATATTAAAATAAATGTACTATAACAAGGCAGAAATTCAAAATACAGTAATTGCACTGAACTGAATGTAACTTAAATGTAAATGAACGAGCAATAAAATTTTTATATGTATAATTTTTTTCACAGTTTATTTATCATATTTTTGAGTAATTAACTTTTTTGTTATGATTACATGTCATATTTTATTTATATTTATTAAAAATTAAAAAAAAAATTCTTTCAGAAGAGCATGATATGTAGGTATTTAGCACAATAAATGATTACATATTGTTTGTTTACAAACAATTGAACTGAGCAAATTTTCATACTATAGTTTTACAGCTACATTTTTTTTAATAAACATATTTAGTTATGTATTTTTCTGACCTCAAGAATTACCTGCACGAAGCGAAGGGTAATATACGTACCCGTATAACTTTGGGACATGTATAGATATGCTGATAATTATACATACTTTCGTCAACCATAATTACCCCGTAGACCTGTACCATAGGCAAGTACCTGTGGGGTTATATGCCTAGATAACAGGAAGATAAATCTGGTTTTAGGTATGGATATGACATATGTTTCGCAAAAAACTATACATAAATTAAAATACTGAATCCTGTTTTCTATACATGCTTTTTTCTTGTAGCTATTCACTTAAAAAATATCGGGGTTAGCAGTAGTATTAATATATCCTATTTTTTTCGACCAAAATTTTCCAAATTGTCGTACTTTCAAATATATGAAATTTTAATTTTTTTTTCTTTACTGGCACTAAAACCTTAAAGGAAAAATGCATATAGTTGAAAAACATTATACATGTAAATATGACCATTATTTATTCTGTACATAAACTATATAAATAAAACGCGTTTTCTGAAATTTCTCGAATGTTTAATTATTCTATAAGAGATTTTAAAATAATCTATGCTATAAAAAACTATTACAATTGTTTACAATTGTTCTTTTTTCAATTAACAATAAAAAAATTAATTTTAAAATCATCAGTTATATAGAGATGTTTTTTTACATATCAGTCAAAAATTTTTCTAAATTTCCTTTTAAATATACCTTATTTATATTATATTTAGCAAGAAAGAGATAATTCGAACGGAGAAATGAAACTGGCTTCTGACAAGAAATATTACGCTTTGTTTTTGCTATGTATTGTAAATGACACTAAAAGACTGTCAAGACAACAAATGCATTATTAAAATGTAAATATTTGTTTGTTTTCATGCGCTACTGGAAAAAAAAATCGCAATTTACATGTCAACTCAAATTTATGAATCAAAACATGAGTTTTGAATTCAATTTCGTGGAAGGAAACTGTTGAAACTCTTAATTTTACTTTGATTTTTTTATTTTATTTACAATTCTTAAAGTATTAATTATTTTTTGGAAACAAAATAGTATCATAAAAAATATTTTTGAATCTTTTTTTATTCTGGTGATAATGTTTTCACAGTTTTATATTTTATTATAATTAACAACAATTTTACGAATTTTTCTTTTTACTTGAAGGGAAAAATGCTGCTGGGATTTTAATTTTTACTAAAATTAAAATATAAATATGAAATAAGTAACATATAAAACAGGTAGCTCATAAATTTAGTTTCATAATAATTCAGCAAATTAATTTGTATTTCCGTGAATAAATCGAAAAGCTCTGGCTTAAACTGTCATAAAGTATCAACCAGCATTTAAAGTGCATCAAAGACATTTATTTTGTTACATTTTACTTACCCATCATACGTAGTATAGGGTAAGTCTTGCAATCGTTTTGAAAATCGAAAAAAAAATTTGACGGATTTACACGTTTCGGACACTGGAGTTTCCAAAAAACATATTTTTAGAAAAAAAATTTGCCGTCCGTCCGTCTGTCTGTCTGTTTGTCTGTCTGTCTGTCTGTCTGAAACCGCTCTATCTCCCGAACAAATTGAGAAAGAGATTTGAAATTTTGTATGTGCTTAGTATGTAAGAATGGGACGAAGCCTATTTAATATAAGTAACCTTGATTATCCGGAACTATTTTTTTTCGGACTCTCGAAAAATTCGTTCTGATTAAAGGCATATAAAAATTTTCGAATTCTTTTATTTTAAGGAGTGGACGTAAAAGGCAATAAAATAATACAAATTTTGCATAAAAAACAAAGTCAATTTGATTATTAGTTGTTGAGATATTTCTTATCCTATTTTCCACATTCTTCTATTTTTCACGACCCTGTATTTCATTCAAATTTCAATTCAAAGATACCTTTTAATTGGAAATGAGATACTTAATTCGATGCAAGAAACCGTTAGTGAATATGATTATTATTTTTGGAGTTATAAAGATGTTTCTTTTACGCAATTCAGTGCTACTTGAATAGTTTGGCGTTTCATACAATTTATCGAAATTGGTTCATCAGAAATTCATTAATAGAGCATGGTTATGTGTTAAAAATACTTAAATATACGTTTATATTTTGTTTTGGAATTGTAATGCATTTTACAAATTGTTTACATATGTTATGTTTTTATATATTATGCTATGCATATCCACGATGGGTAAGTATTACGGTGGCCTCCAACGACTAGTTTTATTATGCTATTGAAAAGTAAAAAAGCAAATTTGTATTTTGTAATATCTAATAAAAAATAATAGTAACTTTAGATAACACTACATATTACATAATTCATTTGTGTATTTATTATAGTTTATGCATTATTGAATTCCAAACTTAATAATCCATTTATAAAAATATTTATATGCATTAAATAGGTGTTTTTAAAAAAGTTACCTTTAAAAACTGTTCTGATTGCATCTCTTCTATAGAAATATGACCAGAAATAAGATTCCTTTTTCACCAGATCCACTGTTTATTTGAACAATTGTTTTTACATAATCGCATTGCTTAAATTCTAATAAATAAATATAGTTTAAAAAACTAAAAAACACGCTTTTTAAATATATCAAACTAAAAAGTGAAAAATAATTCGTACTATAAGCTGAAAATCAAAATAGATGAAAAATACTATATTACTATAAAATCATTGTTATTATAGAAATCAATTAATAAGCAATAAATAAAATTATCGTGGAAAAAAAGCGTGGGAAGCTCCATCTACCATGCTCCATCTATCAGTTCTTAAGAAGCACCCCACGCTTTTTTTCCCACGATAATTTTATTTATTGCTTATTAATTGATTTCTATAATAACAATGATTTTATAGTAATATAGTATTTTTTATCTATTTTCGTTTTCAGCTTATAGTACGAATTATTTTTCACTTTTTAGTTTGATATACTTAAAAAGCGTGTTTTTTAGTTTTTTTAAACTATATTTATTTTTCACTTTTTCGTTTCATTACTTTAAAAGCGTGGTTTTTATTTTTTTTAAACTATATTTATTTTAAAATTTACAACGAAAGGACATCGATCCAAATCACTTTTTTTGGTCGATTCTGCACTGTAAAAAAAATTCAAGAGGTTACTAAAAATTTTTTAGTAAATTTGTATTCCACAGAATCTTTTAGTAGACATTACAAACTTTTTTTTGCAAGCGAAACAAACATTTCTTTTGTAAACTGAACAAAAGAATTTTTTGTATAACTAACTTAAAAATTTTTAGTATGAGCCACCAAGCAAATTTTAGTAATAGCTCCAAAATTATTTTTAATAACCATTACGTGAGCTCGAAAGGCAGGAGCTTCCTTCGAGCTGCCTCCAGACTTCTGGAGCGGAAGATTTTCGGCAAAACCGCAATAGATGGCAGCACCAAACATTGCTACTGCTCCGTCAGGATAATCATAATCCCTTTATTAACGAGTACTTACACTGCATACATTCGGGGCGTATTTGGCAGTGGCCAGTATCGAACCCGGGACCTTTTAGCCTGGAGTCCGTTACTATAACCACTAGGCTATCAAGACCATACCGAGTGAGTTTTGGTAATAGCTATTAAAAATATAAAATTATTAACTCTATTTATTGCTAACTTTTTTCTAGTAATTATTACAGATTTTCTTGTAACTGACTAAGATTACTAAAAATTTTTTAGTATTTACAAGGATCACTAAAGTTTTTTTAGTAGATCGACACTTTTTTTTTACAGTGTGGTTAATTTAACCATGCATCTCGAATCCTATTAAGAACGTATAAAAAAATTCTTCACATTATGAAAGACAACATTTTTTGCCAGATATAGCCAAATTTGGAGACATTCTTTCATTTGGCACCAAATACGTGTTGTGGCTTTCGTAATCTTAACAGTCAATTTTTCGGCCAAATTTCGCTAATATTTTGTGAAATATCGCCAACTTATTGGTTGCTGTCATTTTCTGATGACCCTGACCCGTATTACCCAAAATGACCCACTAATCAAATTTGATCAAACATGTGACTTAGCTCAAAGGTCTCCAGGTAATCAAAAACAGTAGAATATAAAATTGAATCAAAATCGTTTAAGCCGTTACTTAGATAAAATTAGCTTGACAGCATTCATCAATAAAGCGAAATGGCCCACTAATATAATTTTGTTTAACTTGCGACTCTGCCCAACAGTCTTCTCGTGACAAAAGACGTTTCGTTACAAAATTTAGGTAAAATTGATTGAATCGTTGTTATATATAATTAGATTAACCCTAACCCATTATGACCCAAAATGACCCATTAATCGAATTTTCGCGAGCATGTGTCCTGGTCCAATGGTTTTCTCTTGCCTGAGAATATCATAATACATAATACAGTCAAAATGGTGAGAGACATTTTCTACATAAAATTAGCATGACCCATCAATCACCCACAAATGATCCTTATAATCGAAATCTCTCGAACATGTGACTTAGACCATTAGTTTCCTCGTGTCTAAAAATTGTTACATACAAAATTTCGTTAAAAACGATCCAGCCGTTCTTTAAATATAAATAGCTTGACCCAGACCCTTTATGACCCATTAATCGAAATTTCTCGAAAGTGTAACCTAGCACAATGATTTTCTTGTGCCAAAAAAAGTTATATACAAAATCTCGTTAAAATCGATCCACCTGTTCTTTAGATGTAGCTTGACATGATCCATTATGGCCCATCATGACCCACAAATGATCATTATAGTCGAAATCTCTCAAACATTAGCCCATTAGTTTCCTCGTGTCAAAAAACTGTTCACACAAAATTTCGTTATAATCGATCACGCCGATTTTAAATATAAATAGCTTGACTCAGACACTGAATGACCTAATATGACCCATTAAAATTTTTTCTCGAACATGTTACCTAGCCCAATATTTTTCTCGTGCCCGAAAACCATAGAATGCAATATTTAGTCAAAACTGCGTGAGAAAATCTTTAGATAAAAATAGCATGATCCCAAAAATGACCCACTAACCGAATTTTCTTGAACATGTTACCTAACCCAATGGCCTTCTTGTAATCCAAAACGATAAAATATAAAATTTGGTCAAAATCGTTAGAGCCGTTTTTTAGATAAAAATGGCTTGACCCATAATTACCCAAAAATGACCCACTAATCGAAATTTTTCGAACATGTGACCCAGCCCGATAGTTTTCTAGTGCCAAAAAACTGTTCCATACAAAATTTCGTTATAATCGATCACGCCGTTCTTTAAATATAAATAGCTTGAGCCAGACCCTTAATGACCCAATATGACCCATTAAAATTTTTTCTCGAGCATGTAACCTAGCCCAATGATTTTCTCGTGACCGAAAACCATAAAATGCAATTTTTAGTCAAAATTGCTTGAGAAAATCTTTAGATAATAAGGAGAGTTACAAGCTCACAAACTCACATACAGGTGAAGCTAATAAAAGCGTGTTAAAAAAGAGTCGGAGTCCTAATATTCTGCGGTATCAAAACCTCAGTATCTCTCTCCTCCATCATAGAAATCCGCATATTTATATTTCAAACACATCTTAAAAAATTTAAATTATCTTCTTTACTTTTAGCAAAATAAAAATTTTACGTGTACCCACCTACATATAGTTAATTGTCAACTATATCATTTCTTAGTTTACCACTCATTCCGAATAGAAAACATTGTCTTATTTAAGTATTAAATAATCGCAGAATTCTGAAATTGTTATGGTAACTAAATATGGTAAGGATTATGATTCAGAAATGTTGTTAACTCAAAAAAGAAATTGTTTGCAGCTATACACACACACATACATATACGTATATAAAAAATGAACAAGTAGCAAAACTATGTAGGGGGAACTGGGGGACATTGATACAGCTTTTTTCAAAAATTTTTTTTGGTGTCTAGAAAGCAGAAATTTCAAGTTATTTTTCTATGTGATGTCAGCAAAACCTGTGTAGTGTGTTACAAAAATGTACAATCGTTGTTTTATATATTATTTTTGCATGTAATTTTAAAAAAATCAAAAAAAGTAATTTGTATCAAAGTGCCCCATCCCCGGGGCAGATTGATACACTTTGAAACGTCTGGGAAAAATGGAGGCAAAATAACACCAATGCATATTTTCGCAGAAAAATAGTTAGCAAACCATTTTATATATATTTATAGACATTAAAATCGCACACAATTTATTTGTAAGCGATATTAAAGCAATCAAAATGAAATGTATAATGACCTGATGATCTGGCTGTTCCTTGTCTGTTTGTTGGCTGTGGTAACTTTGTCATATCTGGCACTTTAACCCCAGAATTCTCTTCTTTCTTAGGAAAGGTGAAATAATTACCAGGTTTTCTGTTAATAAACCGATTTACAAACAGAAAATAAAGGTTAATTATATTAAAAATTATGTTTATAATATAATTGTACTGTTCTGCAGTTTGTTTCTCTTACTTAACATTTCTCATGTCGATAATACATTTTCTCTGGAGAATCGATATAAATTTGAGATTTGCCAGGCTGCCGTCCATTTCTTTCGTTAATTCTACTAGCACTAGATATAGTGTAAGTTTGTACATCTTCGGTTTGCAAAAATATTATAAATTGTTCTAATATAAAGAATTTAGAACTATTTCACTTCAATAAAAACTAATAGTAGAAATTTTTGACGAAAAATGGTTGAATTAAGGGGTGTATGGTAAAAATAAAAATAAAAGGTAATGAAAAAAATGAACTAAAAAAGGATTTAGGTTGTATCAATGTGCCCCGACAAAGACTGTATCATTGTGCCCCATGCAGTCATTTTAAATAAAATGAGTCGCAAATCCAACACATCATAATTTATTTAACAATAAAGAATGAGGAACTGATAAAGATTAGCGTTACTTGCCAGGGAGGTTATTCTTTTCGGTTGAAAATACTGGAACAGTTGTATAATACCTTTCTAATTGTACAACTTAAATTTACTTTTGACCTACAAAAACAATTAATCACCCATCCCATTTCATCAAACTATTGAATCATTCCAAAACTTTCTGTTTGTTGTTAATTTCACTAGTATCACCTTTTGGAGCTGTTGTGAAACTTCCTGTAATGACCCAGTGTGCTGTACAGGGGGTGTATCAATGTGCCCCAAGTATCAATGTACCCTAGTTCCCCCTATAGGAAAACTTTTAGAAAATCTTATGTGATGTCTCATCTCCATCTCCTTCAGGTGTGACACATTACATCACTGTAAGTGTTTTGATAGAAAAGAATTTAGAAACTTGGAATTGGGACGGAAAGAAAGAATAATTTAGGTTGCAGGATTTCGGAAGCGCTGTTGCACTGAGCTATTGAGCCCTGTTTAATGAGCTCCAGTGAATTCCGACCAATATTTAATTATTTACTAAAAACAAACAAGTACTGAAGCTGAGCGCCAATGGGCTTTGGTGCAAACTAAGCCTCAGGAAAACTCAGATTTATTATTTTAATCTTCTTCTTTCCCTTTCCATTTCTCACACAACGCTCGCTTCATTCGGAACTGGTATATCGTGTAGATAAATTGCGTTAAGAACTTCATCTGAGCTAAGGGATGCAGGAATTGTGGCAACTGGGTATACAATTCTCGTCATCGATAAAAACAAACTCAGGAGACAGAACGAATTCACGGTAAAACTACTGGCAGCAAAGTTGCCAGGCATTTACCGTTCCGTTAATAGGTTTTACGTTATGGGAAATCCTTCTATACTAAAAAAAACTAGCCTTAAAAAATCTCCAGGAATGACTCCTGGAATGATACTGATGTGTAAGGTTTCCGGAAATAACGCGTCCGGGTGGACCACACCTTCCATGAGTCGAATAGACCAATCTCAGGAAAGGGCTCTGTCTCGGGTGGACTTGGAAATGAATACACTTCTTTTTTTCTCTTATTCTGCTATTTTGGTAGATTTTCCTGGTTTTTATGGATATTTAATTCTCGGTATTTTAATAACTGTACGTTTATGAGAGGAATTCCAAAATTTAGTGTATGGAAAATAAGGTATCGCGAAGCGATTCCATGGGGTATTGGCGAGCGCAGCAAGCAGGGGTAGCCTACAACTTGGAATCACGAAGCGATTAGGCGGGGGGTTGGCGAGCGTAGCGAGTCGGGAGGAGGAGCCTCCCTAGTAAAAGAAAGGAAAACTCCGTTTGAAGAAGCGACAACTTTCCGTTAGAAGGTTTGATTTTTAATGATAAGTTTTATTTTATTTTTAAAATTAATGAATCAATTAATTGTCAAATAATTCGAACTTTCCGAGTGATTTTGAGCTGCATTATTATTTAATTTAACTTTCGAACTCGAGACGTTTTGATAACGAGATAAGTCCTTACTGACTTATCCAAAGCAGCTGACGCCGGTTTGTACAAAGTATGTCTTTTATGGTGGGAAAATCTGTTGTGCTTTTTAAAGATTTCCTTTAGTTAGAATATTCATAAACGGTTTATTTTATTTTATTTTATTTTAGACTGATGCATAATACTTTTTTTTAATCAATTTTAATTTTTTAACTAGTTTAAATTAAAATAAAATCACTGTTTTTTTTAGAATGAATGAATGAACTTTTATTTATTTTCGACAAAAATAATGTTATAGACAATTTTTTGAAATTGTCGCACACTATTTATTTATTTATTTATTTGGGCTAATTAGTTAAAAGATTTTTTTAATAAAAAATAAGCGAAAAATAAAAATAAAAATAAAAATGCAATTTTAAAAAGGATTTTTTATGTTTTCATAATTTTATGGCGCCTGTGGGATTCAAACCCACAACCACGCTCACAAATGGTTAGCGGTTGGTTGGTTTTTGACGTCCGATTATCTGCGCTAGGGATATAGGACCAGGGGGGAGTGCCCTTCGTGGGGGTCTTTCTAAGGGAACCTAACCCGTATTTACGCAAGGTTCGAAGAAAACCACGAAAACTCCGAACGGTTAGGCCGACAGCCGCGATTGGGTTCGAACCTAACACCTGCCGTCTACCAGTTGAGAGGTCCGAACCTCTCGGCCACTGGTGGGGCCAAATGGTTAGCGAAGTAGCGCCTTGACCACTGCGCCGGCCACGGAGATCGCTGGGTACCAGTATTTCTCCGTTTTTTCCTTCTGTTTCCATCCGTTTCGTTATTTTCAGGAAATATATTGGAGTTTTCTGATTTTTAACGGAAAATGCCCTTTTGCTGTGTAATAGGACTTTTTCTGTGAAATTCAGGAAAAATATATCCGAGATTTTCAGATTTTTTTAACAGCGAAATTTTAAAGTGATTCAAAACGTTTGAGCCACTTAAAACATCTTTCTGGCCACTGCGGAAAAAAGCAAAATCATTATACAATTTTCTAAGCCATAATAAACCCGTTTCGCAAAAGTTTAAAAGATAATGCATTGTTGATATGCATTCTTCATACGAACAAGCATTCACTCCTACTACGATATCACCTATCTTATCTAGAGGGTAGAAGCACAATACATAAGACCTCTACCAACTCAATAGGAGCTAGATTAATACAGTATTCAAATCTTCAGCCTTTTTCATTTCTGATGTCCATGAAATAAGAATCGACTCATCAAATCATCATTATGATTAGTCATTGCGTTTTCATTGGTTTCTGCTCGCCATTTACTCTACTTCGAGAATTGCTTTTAAGACATTCTGAAGTCTGTCACCAAATATGGATTCTGGGCGCATTGGAAAACTGAAGGAAGAGCAAAAAACATAATAAAGCCAAAAAAAAAAAAAAAAAAAAAACGACGAACGTTAGAAACAATGTTTATAATTTTTGCTCATTTAATGAGCGAAAAAGCTATTTAAAGTACACTTAATTATTAAATAGTACATAATCACAGCTTATTTAGACATTGGATACACTAAACATGACATTTTAAGAAAAATCAGCTAAAATAATTTTATTTTAACATTTTTTAAAGTTTTAAAAATGTTTTTTTTAATCAAAATTTCAATCCAATTGCGCCGAAAAAAGAATTTGTACATTTTTGTTTTGTGCGGTGTGCGTGTGTGTATGTGAACATAATCCTACCACTTGCAAATTATTCGCACTAACCATCATCGAAGATTAAAAAAAAATTTTTCTTGGTCTACTCTAGTGTATAATATAGCAGCATATATTTCAGATATCATATTTCAGCATATATGCAGTATATATTTCAGATGATAAACTAAAAATTTAGCTCAGAAATAATGCGCAACGTAAATATTTAATGATAAAAATCGAGGAGTTTGAAAAATAATTAAAAATACTCAATCAAATTAGTTTTTTTTTTTTCATTTTTATAGTTTTTTGGAACACATTTATCGATATCGGAAATTAATACTGTTACTTTGTTTATATCACACAAACTACAACATACAAAAGTGTTTTATATGATTATTTTTATTATGTGCGACAGCATTCGTATAATTTTAACACAATATCAGCTAGTTTGATTCAATGTCTAAATAAAATTTCATTTTTTTCAAATATCCTTCGAAGATTACATAGCATGATCGCATCCCTCTTATGAGACGAATAATTTGGGGAAAACAATAACCAGTGAACACGAACAAATGTAGTGCATTCATATGGCATTTTCTTATGTTTTTCAGATTTTACTTTCATTCGTTGTAGTTTCATTTAATACTTCAACGTCCTTTATATGCAACCTTTATGTATAAATTAAATATAAATCTAACTTTCAAAACAAATTAAAAAAAAAAGAAACTAATTTCTCATCTCACTAATTTCATTTTCTGTTGTTTAATATCGAGAAAGAGCAGATATAATCTGTTTCGATCAAATTGTTCTACATTTAATGTTAATTTTGTGTAACAAACAAGTTAAATACACTGTACCAAAATACGTAACGTTACTCTATGCTGCCTCCAGTTTTACGGAGTAATTTTTTTAACTTATATAATGGTGTAATTTAAACATATATTACTGGTGTAACATCACAACGTTATACCGGTTATATCGGTTAATGTACTCCATAAAATTGTAAGCAGCAAAGCTGCCATCAAATTTATGGAGTAACATTATAATTTACAGCGTAAATTAAACAATAAAAACATGAAGTATAATAATTTAATCACCTTAAAAACAGTGATTTAACCCTTTCCGGCGCACTACTCTTTAAAGTTGGAATTTAAAGAAAAAAAAATAGGCAATCTATTTAGGCCTAGAGGAGTACACGGGTATCGTTTTGTAAAGATTGCACTAACTATTTTAATTATACAGCTGTTGCCGAAGTGGTAACCTCCCATAAGTAAAGCATTGATAAGCGCAGTGAGAAGAGCATTGCTGTGAAGCGCGTATTACAGTAAAACATTTTACCTATTATTTAAAAACAGTAGAGTTTGATCTCTGTGGTGCTGCCATCTAGAACTCATAAGAAAGATTTAAAGTAGCCACTAGAGTAGTTTTCGAAATATTCACGGAGTTTTTGTGTCTTTAAACAGGGGAACTTTAGGTGTTGCCGACCGGCAACACTGCGCGTTAAGGGGTTAATTCAAATGAAATTAATAAATCTTAGATTTTTCTGTTTTTATGGTGTAACTATTTGTATTGCAGTTGTTGTACAATGTTTAGGGCGATTGTACATAAAATGATAAGATACATGTAAAATAGAAAACTTTAAAAAGTCTAAGATTTATTTCGATTTTTGTTTAACGAAATATAAGTATTTAGGTTGTTTAAATTGTTACACTTTGTGAATTTTATTTTTATTTTTTAATGTTTACTGGTCGCTAAATCTGAAGATAGATTTTTTTTATCATTAAATAAGGTAAATATTACTTTAAGAAAATGCTGGTTAAACTTCTCGAACGTGTTCGAATTGCACGAACTCTGTTTACAATAATGTGCTTTTGCACCCTTTTCATGTTTTGTTATATAGTTTGATCATTTGTCTTACAGTTTCACATTTTGAGGATTTTGTTGTACAATTCGTTTGAATGTGAAAATTTGTTCACGACATTACTTTTGAAAATCCATTTCTTCCTTAACACGTTAGTGTTACGGTGACTAACACTGAAGGTAAATATGTACATATATATTGTTTTAAGTAATTACTAACAAAATATATTCCTGTAGTAAAGAAAAGTTAAATAAATTTTAAATATGCATTCAGTAAATACTTAAATACAATACTAAAATTATAATATATTTTTTCTAAGCTTTATATTATAATTTAAACTGTCACCCAACAGTGAATCAGGCGTCCTAAACGAAAAGTTCAGCGTCAGTCATCGGTGATTGACGTGACACTGCAGGTATTAATGCTTGCACACCAATCTAAGCATTCGGTACTGATGTACCGAATCCTACGTTGCATATTTTTTTTAATAAAATTTTTTTATTCTTTTAGCAGCGATTTTTTTGTCATAACACATTTACTAATAAATATATTTGTTGTACGGAAAACTCTATAGACAAGTAATATTCTTACTAGGCCGTTTATTTATAATATTATTAAAAAAATATGAATGGATATTTTTGGTCAGTTTATTTTTAAGAATGAGTAATGTTATTTTTAAATGTGAAATAGATTGAAATCATAATTTGCCATATTATTAACAAGAACATTTTATTTCTTTCCCTTTCAATAACAAAAGAGGGACAAAATATTTACATTAGCTAAAGAAAAACTTTACTTTTTCTAACTAGACCCTTGGTGAATGCGCTTTCAAAAGTTAACGGTAATAATTTTTCCAGATGATTGGTGGGAATGCGTTAGCTTCAACCTTCTTATTGTCTTCGAAAATCAAATTCAAGACTGTTTCTAACAAACATATTCAAGTAAATACCTTTTTATTTGTTTCTTAATTTACTTTCTGAAGTCATTTCATCATTCCACTTTATTTTAGTTCTGTAAAGAAAAAGGATATTTTTTAGAAGACTTTTTGTAATTGAATTTCTTTTTTTTAATTTAGGCACGGAACACTAGAAAATTAGTATGAAGCTGTTTTTTTATTATCGAGAATAATCTGCTTCTATTTTAAACATGGAAAAGAAAAATTAGATTTAATATGGTTACAAAATGTCTCTTGATTAATGCACTGGGTAAATTTAATAATAACTTTTGCCAGGAAATAAAATGAAATAAATTTATTCTATGTTTCTCATCGTGAGAAAACATCAAATTTAGGATAAAAACGATATTCAATAAAAACGATTTATAAGACCACGCCAAAAATTAGATATATGACCTTCATAAGATGATAATTTTTGGAAGTCTGAATTTACTAGTTTTAAGAGTATTTTAGTCTGAATTAAATTTAAGCTAAATAGTAGTGTGAATGTAAAGATAGCACATAAAATATAGGGCTGTAGAAATGTATTCAAATAAGTGTCCGTGTACAGGCACAAATTGCTGAAAGAGAAATTTCAATTTATTACTCGTTTGCTTGCTAAACTAGATTTTCGTATCATATCTAACTAAAATAGCAACTATAGGTCTATATTTTATTTCGATTCTATCAGTGTTTTACAAAATTTTCATACTTATAAAAAGATAAATTATTCTAAGAAATAAATGATATATAAATACAATGTACACATATATTTCTTACTTCCTCCTTACAGAGGTTCTACGAGAACTCATTCCAATTTAAGTGAGCAGATTATTTAAATTTTATATAATCTCTTTTTAAAAAAAAATAAGTGATATCTACTAAAAAACACTTTTCAAAAGTAAAAAAAAAAAACCAAGCAAGAAACAAAAAGATGAAAGTTGTGTCTAAAAAATGGTCTGATATCAATTTTCCAAGCTTATATTATGGTAATTATTTAACATTTTCTATTAAAAAAAATACTATTTCTAAGTCAATACCTTTGTATATGTTGATAGAAATCCTTTTTTCTTGCACTAAATACATCATAAATGTCTTTTGAAAATTCAAATATTTTAAAATTATGCGTGATGGGCTTGGCGGCCATTTTTCCATATTGTATACTAATTTCTATGTACCCAAATCCATAGTTAAAATTTAAAACTCAAAATTGTTACTTAGGCAGACATTTCCGTACTAAAATTCTGGTATTGAAATTTAAAAGTTTTGTTTAGTCGTAGACAATCTATAAATAGATCGCTGGGTGGTAACGTATTAACTATATTTGTCAATAGTTAAAATCAGAAGTTCTAAATTGTGCTTAATGTAAATTTACTATGTTCTCCTTTACAAACTTGGTGCTTGGAAATTTATGTAAAATATGAAAAGATGGCCGCCAAGCCCATCATGCACAATTTTAAAACATTTGAATTTTCAAAACACGTTTACGATGTATTTAGTACACGAGAAAAGGATTTCTATCAACATATGCAAAGGCATTGACTTAGAAATAGTAATTTTTTTAATGGAAAATACCAAATAATAATCATAATGTAAGCTTGGAAATTTGATATCAGACCATTTTTTAGGCACAACTTCTATCCTTTTTTTTTCTTGCTTGGCCTTTTTTTGTACTTTTGAAAAGTGTTTTTTAGTAGATAATTGCTATAATGTCGAAAAGTATCAATGTATAGGGACTATTTAAAAAGATCAAAAACAACTATACAATCAAAATAATCTAATGTTTGGAAACAATATCTCTATTTAAAATAAAACGGATGTACTAAAGATTTCCGATAATAATGTAAACTCGCTTAAAATAAATATTTATAAAAATATGTGAGGTATGCTGTGCAAAAGGGAGTTATTGATTATAATTATGGGGTTATTAACCAATGAAAAATATTTTAAATAAGTAAATGTTATTTAATTAGTAAGTGGTAATCGTTTTATCAAATTCGGTTATTTTAACTTTGAAGATATATGTTTTGAAGTTAAATTTTCTTTACATGTTTGCTCTATTTATTTATGAAAAATAATCTAAATTTCTTCTCAAGTATGTTTGAAAGTATAGGAAAACTATACAGAACACAAATGAAAGCAACTGAAGTGGGAAAGAAACTTCTCTTAGGCATATTGGTAAACTGTTAAGATTTCTATGAATTAAATAATTTTAATGATATTTAAATAATGCAAATGAAAAATGTCATTATTTATCGAAAAACATTTAAATCATTAAAAATATATAGTTTGTTAGAAAATTTTTCAGCATGAAATGTAATTTATTAAAACATTTTGGCAGTGCTGTACTTTATATTTCCGTATTTTTCAAATTAAATCTATAAAAATTTGATTTGATGTTATATTATTTGTTAGTATATGAGTAAAAAGTGAATTTATGAAACTGTTTGCGGTAAAAGGGGATATAATATTTTTCGAGTTCAAAATTGTGGGAGATTCAAGGCGAATTTTTTAAATCAAATTTGTCATGCTAAGACAATATTAGAAAAATTGTACAATTTATAATCAAGCAAAGTATAATGCATGTAATGTGAATAAATTTTAATAAATTTAATTTAAATCTTACGTCGTTAAAGTCAAACTAAATCAATGTGCAATTAAGTAGTAATAGCAATACATAGATCTCATAGAAATTTGTCGAATTAAATTTACATCTATTATTTTAATTATGAACTTATTTATATAGATGCCAGAGATTACTGATTTTGAACACTATTACTTTTTAAAAAGTTTATCCCCCTAATTTAAATCACAGATTTCAGAGATTAATTAAAGGAGATAAATGAAAAAATAATATTGAAATTCGAACAATTAGTAAACACAATTATTAATTATAATTTTTAATATTTTTAAAATTCGTTTTAAAATTACTTAATTGAAAATAAAAAAATTTAAATATAATTTCATTTTATGCAGGTTAGTGAATTCAAATTTAAAACGGTTCCATTAACTTTTTTTTAGTAGAATATAAAATTAATGACTGTCTATTTTTGTATGTTCATTTCAATATATATGTCCAAAATAAATTTTAGTACATATATATTAAAAATAATATCGAAATTTTGCAGTTCAAATGTCAAATAATAAACATATTTTAGTAGTTTATTGGCACTATTCTTATTTATTTGTCTTGTATGTAATATGTAATTTTTACTTAAATAAATAATTATAGTTTGAAATTATTTAAATTACCATTAAATTTGAAATTATTTGAATGCCAAGTTCATTCACATTGTTTGCACAAGTTTTATTTCTGCAACTCTTAACTTTCGTGCTAATGCACAAAGAACTCAAGCTTTGAAGCATTTATCATTTTATTATAATATTTATAAATCTTTACTAAATTTTTCATCTATTTTAATACCATAATAGTTCTATTTTAAACATACTGAAAAACATCAATTTATAGGGAACATTTTATAGTTTATAGTTTTTTATACATTTTATACATTTATAGTTTATTTTTATAATAATTTGTACTTTTATTATTTATTGTTTTTATTTTTTATAGATTATTTTCCTGTTTATTTCAGTTTTATATTATTTATCATTTTTAATAATGCTATGTAATTAATAAGATAATATTACTAATCTGAACGTCATTGATCAACGAGATTGACAATTGTCAATCATTTTTGGAGATCTATCACTTGGGGCCAGGATAGTACATCAGTATCTTTTAAAACAAACTAATGTCTAAAAATATTGCTAGAAAATGAATATATTTCCGACGATTTTTATGAAATAAGCCTCATTCGAATAGGAAAAAAAATGATTCATTTGCAACTCAACTTCAAATTTTCCTTTTTCTACTTCTTTTCTTTTTTGATAGGTTTAAGCATTTTTTTAAATGTTTAATCTTAAGTAATACAATACCATACAATACTTACTGCTAATACTATTGGACATTGATCAACAACGCGATAAATTATAATCCTAGATGGCACCAATGTTTTCCTTTTTACAATACATCGGGACGTAGGTGTCATATATGCGCTGTGTTGCTAATTCCTGCCAAAATGACGTTATTTTGATTTACATGATAACCCAGTTTAATAAATTTTTTCTTTACTTATATTTTCTTTTCTTTTTTTAATTATATAAATTGTTTGGTCCTTAACTATTAATTAAACTATCGTTTATTTATTATTATTTTCTTTTTAAAATAATAAAAAATAATATTCAAATGTACATAAACTCGTATTCAAAAACAAAGTTTCTGGCAAATTGGCGTCAAAAACAAATCGCGCCAAACCAGGTGCGTATATGACATCTTTAAACTAAATCGGACACGATATAAAGATCTATCTAAGTTTTGGGTACGATAAAATTTGTCCTTAACTGTCTAAAATAAATTGGACATATTGCAATAGACGTTGTTAAAATTGGATATCATGGCGGTACACGATGTTGCAAAATTACCACCATTTTTAAATGGATGAAAATTTTCGGCCAAAGTTTCCACATCGTTACCAAAAGAACTCATGTTTGCCACCAACTATTTGATTGGACAAAAATTTTCGAAAAATGACCAATTTTTAAAGAACGAATAATTTTTATAAACCATGGAAAATATTAAGATATGCTTGATGCGTAATCGCATTCATATGGAAATATTCATTTTTATTTATGATAACCGACATTTCTGCCCTTATACGAAAATATTATTAATAATATGTTTTTTATGTATTCAAACAAAAGTTTCGGAAAAAGACTTAATTCGGCATAATCCTCCGGAAAAAATCGCACCATATGTAAAAGTAAACAAGCATTTTTGTATTTAAAAGTGAAACATGTATCCTTTTGCACCTACGTGACGGCATTTTCACTGAATTTTCACATTCGACTGACAAAAGTTTCGGAAAAAGTCTTAATTCGGCATAATCTTCCGGAAAAAATCGCACCATATGTAAAAGTAAACATGCATTTTTGTATTTAAAAGTGAAACATGTATCCTTTTGCACCTACGTGACGGCATTTTCACTGAATTTTCACATTCGACTGTGCTCGGACTATGAGCCGTACTTATATATCCTCCATAACTGATTGATATTTTGCGTATAGTAATTCCATGCTTTATGTTTGTTTAAAAAAAAATTAATTACACGTTGGAAATTACGATTTTAGTATCGCCACCGAGGAAAATGCATATATATATATAGGGTGTAAAAACATATTGCGACAAACTTTTGGGGAAGGTAAAGACATGATAAGGATTAAGAATTGCATGGCAACCCCTGATCGCGTCAGCTTATGGCGCCAGGTACAAAAGATACAAAATATATTTCAGTTTTATGCCTTAAAATACACGATTTATTTAGTATAAAATGACGTCATTTGAAGCATTCTACATTTATGATCGATTCTTAAATAGCATATATAAGAAATTATGCAACTGATGTCATCATTCCGGAATACTACATAAATACATCAAAATACGATGATGTCGTTCAAGAAACTCGACAAAAAATTGCATATCTAATGATTCAAATCAATGTTACCAGTAAGCTTTTTTTTAATTCAAATTTCTTGGTTGACATCATTTTTTGAAAAAAATTAATTTTTTTCTTATTAAATACTAATAAGGACTACTAATTAAAGCGAAAATAAAGGGAATTTTACAAATTAAAAAACTGGTGCCAATTAAGAAATCTGAATTTCTAAAAAAAGTAGCCCATTGGCAACGCTGATTCAAAAGCCTTCATTTGTTTCTAACATTAATCCTTTCACCGGCAATAAGTATAATGAAACGTTGCTTTTACACTCGACTTATTTCAGAGCAAACGTTTAAATAGAACACTAAAAATTAAATATACTTTATAATAGATTCATTTCTATTGGAAATCATTGAAATCATTCATGTATGTTTTTATCAAAATTCGGAAAGTGTCATTACATACGAAAGAAACAAATTGCATTCCTTTTGCTTTTTGATGGGAGTTATGTAAATGTGGAGAAAATTAGTCGCAGAAATATTCTTTGAATGCAGCTTTGTAAAGAGAAAGTGTTATAACGTTTCTAACGTAAGCTTGAAATAATATAAAAATCATTGAATTGATTAAAAAATATTTTAATTCATTTTTTAGCACTTTCCAACAAAGTTGAAAAGTATTTTTAGCACTTTCCAACAAAGTTGAAAAGTGTTTACGCATTCAGTTTGTCTGGCCGTATGGCCGTCTGTCTGCGCTCTAACTCTTATAGATATACTCGGATTGTCATGAAATTTCTGTATGTTAATGACGTTTACCCGAACACAAATCCTATTGAAAATGAAGGATCTGCCATGATTAGTTTATTTACAGGGACAGTCAAAAGTTTCCCATTACATTACGGCCTATGGGGAAAAATCGTTTCAAATGAATTTTAAAGATGTTACACCCTGTCAAACATCTTCAAATTTATATGCATCCACAAACAGGCATTTTTTAAAGCATTCAGCGAAAAGAATAGTTATTATTCATTTACAGGGCCACACAAAAGAATTCCAATACATACGTTACGATTTCATCCCGTACATAATAATAAACGGGGTAATTGTTTGCGACATATTTAAATGATGGTAAACGGTTTCACGTATAATCAAATTGATATACGTTGCTGAGGATTAATATGAGTTATTTCATGCATAATACTGGTGCATAGCATTTACAGGGACACACAAAAGATTTCAATTAGTATATTCTATCCGAAGACCTGTATATTATGGAAGATAGCTGTCAGATGGATGAAATGCATTTTTAATTATGATATACGCTTTTAAGTTTCACTAGATGTATGCATAATATATGGTTTATATAAATGCTAATTGTTACACAATTTAGATATATAGGGTTACACAAAAGATCTCGGAAAGGTTACTGAATATAAACGTAATTTACTTAAAGGTGGTTTTTAAATATCTTATGCCTTTTTACAATGGAGCGCATTTAGTTTACCAAGAAATGTTTGCTTCCAAGAAAAGTGCTTCATACTCTATGCTTAACGCATGATTTTTCTTAATTCTTACTTTCTTCTATTTTAAAAAGAAGAAAGTATTGGATTTATGAAAAAATGCCGCTGACTGTTTTCGGTAGATTTATATGTTTTAGATGATCTTGAACACAGTTTGGTGGGGTTTAGAAAATGTATGTCTGTCCCTCTATCATTGTGAGAGTCTGTATTTAAAAAAATATTGCGGGTGCTCTATCTCCTGATCTAATGCACAGAGTTTCACAAAACTTCACATAAACATAGACATTGAAAATAACTAGAGCTGATTAGTTTTTCGTGTATATTGCTCAACAGATGGCGCTGCTATGCTGCATTGTTCACATTTCCTACAATAGCTTTATTACAAGAACTAATGCATAAAACATGATTTTAATAAAACTTTAGATTCAATTATTCCTTAATATATTTCGGTGCTGATTACCTTTTGGTAGAAATCGCTCGAAAATGTGCACAGCTATTCTGCATTACACATAATTATACCAATAGAATTATCTCAGGAACTAAGCGCAAATTTTTAGCAAACTGTAGTTTCAGTTACTCCCTGATATATATCAGTGTTGTTTAGTTTTTGGTGTAAATTGCCCTATAGGGGGCGCTGCTATGCAAAATTTTGCTGTATCTTTGCATGGATTTTCATCTTACTTCTGATTCAGTTAGTACCTGATAAAAATTAATCCGGAATATTTTTTGCTGTACATAACTCAACAGTTAGCGCTGTTATGTGGAACTTTTTATGATATCAGCAAAAGCTCTATCACTGAAACTAATGTACGAATTTTCATCAAACTTCAGATTCAGTCAGAAGTTATCATAAGTTGTTGCTGACTAGATTTTGCTGATAAGATACAAAAGTACTATGTCCCATTATTTATTTTTATTAACAGTTGAAATTTGTTTAAAAAAGAAAAAAAACCTAGAAGAAGATAGAAATGATAAGCACTGTAAGCAGCTTGTGGTAATTATTCTTTTTTATAGCTGTTAAGAAACATACTGAAATATTCTTTTCATATGTTACAATAGTTTTCGATAAATACTTAATAAATAAATTTTTAAAACATCATGTTTAAATATCTCAAAAACTTGCTGGTTTTGTTTTATGCAATGAATACTAGTTAAATATTTAAACGTTTTCCAATTCTTTTACAAATGTCGCATGTACTTTATAATTTCTATATGTATGTTTTAATTTTAGCAAAAGTTTTAAGTTATCAAAATCAATTTTAAAGCTATGAAATAACTACTCAATTCAGCTGTTAACGTTTGAAAGCAAAATAACTATTTAAGAAAAACCGGACAAACTCAATTTTTCCGATAAAAATGTAAACTAATACAACAAAATATTAAAAATACACTGAGAAGTATTTGTGTAAAAGGAAACTATTGAATAGAAGCAGTCTTTTATCATACAGTGAAATTTAGTTGGAATACATTTAATGATAATTGACTGTTATTTTATCGAATATTCGCTTATAAATTTGAAAACCATAGTTTTTAAAACATGCACTTTCAAGTCTAATTGTCCTTTTTGTATATTAAAAGTTCCGTAGATTCTATAACCACTTTTAAAGTATATGGACAAAAGACGAAGAATGGAAATAAAAAGGGTAAAATTGTATTATCTATTTAAAAGCATTTTTGTAAGGAATCACTATAAAGTCTAAAATGTGAAAGATGTTTATGAATTAGAATCTTAATTTTGTTTTCCTTTTAATACTTATGAACTAAATTTCAGATAGATATTTTTAAAGAAAATTACTGTTTGTCTAATGTCATAAAAATTGAAAAACGGTTTTTATAATTAAAGAAAATTTGGCGAAAATCTGTCACATTGCTATATTTTTCATGTTTACAGTAAATATTATGAAAATTTAAATATAATTTTGTTAATTTAGCATTTGCAAAAAGAATGAGAAGTGAAGAAATTATGGTGTTAGATTACATATTTCAATATTTAAATGATGGATTTTTGCGCCATTCATATTAATAATAATTAAATCATTAAAGTTTTTAAGAAGATAATGAAAATATGATATATTTTATGTAAAAGGGTACATCAACGGAACAGTTTCTTGTTTATTTTAAATGATGCCCCTTAAGAAAATGTTGCCTCAAAATTATAAAACACAATGAAGAAAATGTAAACCTTTAACTTTGTAAACGTTCTTATTTTTCATTTATGTTTTACAAGGAGAGGGAGAACTTTGATAATCACAGATTTTGATTATTTTAATATATGTTACAGGGCAGACCCTTAGCCTCAGGTTCAATGGATTTTATGCAACGCTCCTTAGTTGTTGAGAAACAAGGAGAGGGTCTAATATTATGAAACAATTTAAATACTAACTTTGAAAAAAAGGAAGTACGTGATCATATCTCAGTCGGATAAGCAGTAACAAACCGCATAGCGTACCCGGGTTCGATGCCTGAACTTGCTACTTTTTTATTTTCTTTTCCTTTTTTTCCATAATTTATTATTTTAAAATCTAGATTAGAAATCTTAATATCGTACCTTAACTAAAATTTTAACATATTTAAACTTTAATCTCATCCATTATATCTCATCATTTAAAAAAATTTAAAAAAAAAAAAAAAAAAAAAAAAAAAAAAAAAAAAAACGCAATTTGTTAATGAATAATAAAAATTCAAAAATCTGTTGTAATGCCATCTATTTATAATAAAATAAATCATATTCAATTAAAGTAAAAATAAAAGCAGGAGGAAAACAAATGTGAAGCTAAATAAAACAAGTTGGAAATTGCACGTGAAGCGTAGCAAATTAGGTGCGTTCGTACGATAAAGAAATTTTAAAAATATTACTTTCATATATCAATCTCATAAAATTGTAAATAGTGAATTACAATTAAAACGTTCATCAAACAATGTTCTCCCTATACCATTATGTAATGGAATACTTCTGTGTGGCCTTGTAAATCAATAACAAATGTTCTTTGCACCACAAATTATGTAAGATGTATATTATAATAAGTACTTTATAGTTGCATATAAATTTTATTAAGTTCGCATGAGTTAACGCGATTAAAAATGCATTTGAAACATTTTTCCCCATTGACCGTAATGTAACGGAATACTTTTGATTGTCCCTGTAATTGATCTATGCATCCGATTTTCATAAAATTTGAAATAACTCGACAAAATTATGTAATAATTATGTACAGTAGAACCCCGCAAATTCGGACCCCGATAATCCGGATCTCCGGATAATTCGGATCGATTTGGTCATTTTTTTCTTCGAGTTTGAGAAGTGATTGGCTAATTTCTATAACATTAACTTGTTTCATCGTCGTATTCTGAATTAAAGAAAACTTTTTCTAAAATCTTTTCGGAAGAATTAAGCAAAGTGAACATTTTTACTGTCTGTAAATATCGAATAAGTTTAACATAAAGGTTACTTTCTGTAAGTTATGTTCTGTTTTATTTCATTTTTTTCTAATTCTCCGGATAATCCAGATTTTCGATAATCCGGATTGGGTCTGGTCCCAATTAATCCGAATTATCGGGGATTTACTGTATTTTAAATTTCAAACGTATAGGATATATTTGAAACTTTTTCCCCATTGACCATAATGTAATTGAATACTTTTGATTGCCTCTGTATTTGATCTATACACACGATTATCAAAAAATTTGAAATAACTCGACAGAATTATGTAATAATTGCGTATTTTTAATTTCAAACGATTAAAATGCATTTGAAACTTTTTTCGCCATTGACCGTAATGTAATGGAATAATTTTCATTGCCCCTGTAATTGATCTATGCATCCGAGTTTCATAAAATTTGAAATGACTCGACTAAATTATGTAATAATTATGTATTTTAATTTTCAAACGATTCGGTTGGGTAGTTTTTGAGCTGTTATATGCGGACGGAGAGACGGATGGACAGACGGACGGACTGAACGACCACTATAGGTGCTACGTATTATATAATTACGAACGCACCTAAAAAGCCGCAAAATTTAAGCAAAATAGTTCAAAAAGCAGTTATATGTTTTTCAAAATTTTAAAATCTCATAGTAGGTTGTAATTTATTTCTTATTCTTACTTTTAATATAATTATGTTTGTTAATTTAAAAACAGAGTAATTCTATCATGATATTAACTTCCCTTCTTAAAACAATACATAATTGATGTTTCTTCAAAATCACGAATTGATGCAATTGTTTAATATCAATGCATTATAAAGAATGTAGAAATTTAAATAAAGATAAAGAACATTTTAAAAATGATTTAAAAAAAAAGAAAATATATATATAGAAATAAAGAACTTTTTAAAAATAATTTGAAAAAAATAAAAATTTTGCACTTATTTTTTACATTTTAAACATCTATTTAGTTGCAAATAAAAAAGTAAATAGATTGAAATTAGAATCGATGTGCATTATAATTTTTAATTGACAGCGAGATAACTAATTATAATTACAAGTATATTTATAAAACAAAGAGCGAGAAAAACAACTGGAGCGCATACGGCCGTCGAAGCCGGGCCCACTGGGTGATTGGCTACTGCTCATCCGACTAAGCTACGATCATGTGTATCTCTCTTTTCAAAGTAAGTACTTCAGCTGTGTCATTACATTAGACCCCCTTATTACTCAAAAATTAAGGGGTGTTGTATAAAATCCATTGAACATGAGGATGAGGGGTTTCTGCCCTACAACATATATAAAAAGAATCAAAATCTTTGATAATTAAAGTTGGCCCTCTCCTTGTTAGTTTAAATTTGATGATTAAAATAGAAAGAATTAATGTAAAAGAACATAGGTAACGTACATATTAGAGTTCAGATGAATTTTTTAAGCGCTTTGTGTACTTCATTATTTCTATCGATGCGTTTTTAAACATCAGAAAAAACACTGACAGATTAAAAGCATAAGGTATCCTGGAGTAATAACGCAACCTGAAGGTACTATCAATTTTCATGGCCTAGTTTTAGATTTTTTTCAAACAAATATAGGATTTGATACAGCAACTGATTTATTATCTATAAAAAAGAATAAATTAACTAATATGTATTTGTAAAATGTAATGGCGTTATTTCTTGACCAATGCTATTTGGTGTTTTACCCATCTATATGGGTAATAACGTCATGCAAACGAAACTAAAAAAATTAAGATGGAATAACGGTATCTAGATTATCAAGTTCCAAAAATACTAACTCTACAGACCTAGAAATTGACATATAGCATTATAAGCGATAGAAGATGTTAACTTTTTTGTGAAAATTATAAGAAAAAGAAGGGTGGGGGGAGGCAAAAAAATATCCGATATTGAGATTCCCTTTTTCTTTAAAAATGACTACTTAAATAGAATTATGAGAAACATTGTGCAGTTCTAACTGTATATAAATAAATCAATATTTATTTTTCCAAGCATGCATTCTATGCGATAGAAGATGTTCAATTTTTTGTGAAAGTGTAAGAAAAAGAAGGAGGGAATGCAACATAATATCATACCCTGAGCTTCTCTGTGCTTAAAAAGCCTCATGAATTTAATTACAAGAAACATTGCACGCTTTTATCTAATATTTTCATCATGAAAAATTTTATAATAACAAGAGTTGTGCTTAATAAATATTGTAGTTAAATTTATTAAAAATGTCTTGTTAATAATTTTTAAAATGTAAACTTTACACTAATGCGTTCTCCACTGACCTAAATTTAAAATTTTGGCGTTATACAAGATATGCTTTAATTTTTTTTTAATTAATAAATAACATTTTTTGATAAAAAATCAATATCCCTGTTAAATTCCTTGTTCACTTTTATGCATGATTCATATAGTTACATTTCATTAATACTGTATTGCCAACAACATTAACCTCTAACTGTGGTTAGCGATCTCACTGATCTCTGCTTTTTTTCACTTTTCATAGTTTAACTTGTAATTTCCAGTTTAACTATAGTTATCACTGAAATTCTCTTTCATATGGAGTCCTTATACTATTGTAGAAGTAATTGATTAAATGAAATTTAATTAGAATTAATCATGTACAAAATTTTTAGTGCAGAAATATTATTCTATAAGTTAATCGCATTTCAATCAGATTGTGATGAAGTTATCACAATTTAAATTATATAAAAAAATAACAAATAAAAATACATAATGTCTCTTAAGAAAATATGTTTCTGAAAGTTATGTTAGTATTGTTTTGTAATTTTGTAATAAATAAATTATAGAAAATCCAAAACAACATTTTTATTTTTAATAATTCACTTTAACCCTACTTTAAGTCGAGATGTACATTTTATACCTTTATATCTTAGATATGAGAATTTTAATAAACTTAATATTTGCAAACATATCGAAAAAGTAAATTTGGTATTGCGATTTATGTTACTCATTTAGAAGACTTTTTTTTTATTATTGTTACATTAAATACAATATAGAAGTAATAACAAAATCTCCCGTAGTTAAATTACTACTGTCACATCTTAAGCGTCTTTCTAGGATGCAAAAATAAAATCTTTGTCTTAGAAATTAAGTACAGTTTTAAATATACAATTATTTATGAAGATTTATAGCATTATAAAACTTTAAAAACTTACATTCGGGATAAGCTATTTTCCCTTTTTGTGTTCACAACATTGTGTTATAAAAATAGCTATACTCTCAGGAAGAAATATAAAATTTCTGTTCTCGAATGTCAGATTAAAAGAAGATATAACAAACTACAAATCCACTCATACAATCTTACGACTATTACTTTTTAACTTCCTATGGAGTAAAACAAAACAGTAAAAAACATTTTTTGTTAATAATTTTTAATCAATTAACTCTACACTAATGCGAATTCATATTGATCTCAATTTACAATTTCGGCGTTATACAAGGCGTGCTTTAATAAATTTTTATTTTTAATTAATTGAATAACATTTTTGATAAAATCAATATCCCTGTTAGATCCCTTGTTGAATTTTATATACATTTCATTTGGTTATATTTCATTATCACTATATTGCCAACAACATTAACCTCTAAATATTGTTAGCGATCTCACTTATCTCTGCATTTTCAATTTTCAGAGTTTAACTTGTAATTTCCAGTTAAACTATAGTTACTTGGGAAATACTCTTTTACGCGGAGTCCTAGTACTATTCTAGAAGAAATTGATTAGATTAAATTTAATTAAGATTAATCCTGTACAAAAAGTTTACTGCAGAAATAGTATTCTATGAGTTAATCGCATTTCAATCAGATTGTGATAAAATTCTCAAAATTTAAATTATCTGTAAAAAAATTAAATAAAAGTACTTAATGTCTGTTAAGTAAATGTGATTCTAAAAGTTATGTTAGTATTGTTTTGTAATTTTTTAATAAATAAAAAAATACAAAACAACATTTTTATTCTTAATAATTCATTTTAAATTTATTTTAAGTGAAAACATGCATTTTATACATTTAAAAATAACCTATACATGTGAATTTTAATAAACTTAATATATATAGAAATATATCGAAAAAGCAAATTTGGCATTATGATTTATATTATTCATATAAAGCAGATTTATTTATTATTATTATTATTATTATTATTATTATTATTATTATTATTATTATTATTATTATTATTATTATTACTTTAAATGCAATATAGAAGTAATAACAAAATCCACCGAACTCAAATTACATCTGCCACATTTTAAGAGACTTTCTATGTTGGAAATATAAAAACTTTCTATGTCTTAAAAATTAAGTACAAGTTTAAATATACAATTATTTATGAAAATTTATACCATTATAAAACTTTTAAAAAAAACTATACATTTGGGATAAGCTACTTTTCTCTTTTGTATACACAATATTGTGTTATAAAAATATCGATCCTCTAAGGAAAAAACATATGATTTCTGTTGTCAAAGGTCAGAGTTTGAAGTAATAAAAATATTTCATGTCTCT
This sequence comes from Maratus speculifer, assembly GCA_964019185.1. Lineage (NCBI taxonomy): Eukaryota > Metazoa > Arthropoda > Arachnida > Araneae > Salticidae > Maratus > Maratus speculifer. Next base: position 172,253,744 of record OZ025297.1, on the reverse strand, counting down.
CAAAAAGCAGGAAATACTTGTTGGCAAAAACAACTTACGAGTTTATGGTTTGCAATGTATAATATTTCACTATATCTGTAACTTTTAAGAATTACTTCTTCAAAATCAGATACGAATCAAATTTTAAATGATGAAGGTACTAGTGAAAAAGTTAAATACATTTAATAAATTTTACTTTATTAAGAGTATATATAACTAACCACAAACCTACTCACGCCACCTTATGACTATTACTTTTTAACTTCCTATGGAGTAAAATAAAAAGTTTCTTTTTATAAAATATAAAATAAAATCTTAAATATAAAATTATCTAAGAAGATTTATAGCATTACAAAACTTAAAAAAACTATACATTTGGGATGTTTTCCCTTTTTGTGTTCTCAATATTGTGTTATAAAAATATCTATCCTTTAAGGAAGAAATATTACATTTCTGTTCTCAAAGGTCACACTTTGAAGCAATAAAACTATTTCATCTCTCTCAAAAAGCAAGAATTATTTTTTGGTAAAAATAGTTTCGCAGTTTTATGTTTTGCAATGTTTATGTTTCGCTATATGTGTAACTTGAAATAATTATTTCCACAAAATCAGATGTGAATCTAATCTAAATTACGAAAGTGCTGCTGAAAAATTAAAAAATATATGTACCAAGTCAACTTTATTTAAAGAGTGTTATTCTTGAAATAATACTGAAGTTCTCTTGATAATGAAAATATAAAATTATTTTGTATAAGCTAATTTAAATGAACATCCCTAATGCAAATGATCCTGTAATAAATGTCAGTCCAAGTGAAACTTCCATCTAACGAAATCTATAATCTTGCATTTGCTTAGATTATTTAAAAAAAATGATTCTAAAAAATGTTTTAAATGTTATGCGTAAAAAACACTAATTTTCCAGTAATTTGGTATGTTTATATTTATAAAATTTAACTAAAATAAGTAGAACTATAATGATTCTATGATAATTCAGCACCTATTATGCTTTCTGTAAAAAAAATTAAAATAGGGTGACTCGCAGGATATAAAAACAGATAAGTCACTTTTTCTTCTTTTTAAATATCCTTCCATTTCAGGTAGATGCGTTTGCAGTTAGGGGAAGAAGAGGGAAGGATTTTGTGTAAAAAGCATCTTAAAATCTGTCATGGCTTTCGAAATAAAATTTCAGATATGCTAAATGTAAAAATACGAATATAAATCATGAGTACGGTTTGCAGAAAAATGAAAAATATTTCATTTTAGACAGGTTTCCGTCTTATCAGGTATTTTTGTATGTTACTTTCATCGTCGTGATCAATAATTTTTGTATGTTTAATACAGGATTTATAATAGGCGAAATATGGATGAACCTTTATTCTAAGGTATAATATATTTTTATGTGCAGATTTATAAGTCACTGCCCCTCTTTTATTTTAGACAGGAAACTTGCCATCGCTATTTGCATACAACTGTTTTAACTTCTAATTTCACTACACGACGTACAAGCAAGAAGAGTTTGCTTGATTCATCATTTAAAGCTTTTTGACATCACTAAATTTTTTAAATACAATTTCATACTATTTAATGCAAGAAATGTTTAGATTAAATATTAAGATTTTTTTAACATAAAGGAACTGTATTGAAAAGAGAATCAGTTAACCGGTTACAAAAAAAAATTAATACAATTTACTTATGGTAAATGTGTGAAAAGTCAATACTTATTAAAAAGTATGTTTTGTTCTTTTTTATTAAGTATAATAGACATTATTCAATCAGAAATATTATTTTAAAACTCTTTCCGTCCAACAAAATCTATTTCTGTAGGTGAATGAAGAGTCGATTCAACATGTTGACAGAGATTCAACTTTGCGAAGTGAGTCGAAAAGCTCATGTGTATGATAACTAGAGTAATGTCTGAATTTGGGCAGCCTGATTCCGCCGCCAGCACCATCTGTTGACGAAATTCGAAATGTTTTAAGAAAGTGCATATATAGAAATTTACTGATTTTCTAATGACAATGCAGCAAACCGCACATTTTTATCTCAAACCGTTTTTTAGTTAGTTACATTCAAAATGGGTCAGTCATTTACTGGATACCCTGTATCTATATATATATATGTCTATATATATCACTATTTTATGGACTCGATAAGTTCTATAATTCTGCTCAAATCTCTTCCAAACTGATACATAAAATGAAGGGGCATAAAATGTCGGTCACCTTCGTTAATGGGCAAAATCGAAGGAAGAAGGCGGAAATAAAAAGAGATTTTCTGAAAAAAAAACAACTTTTAAATTAAAATAGGTATCGAATCCTTTTAAAGTTTATATTGCTTCTAAAAATGCCGAAAGTTTATGGATGACAGAATTTTGATTAAACAAAAAATAGACTCAGGGGTCGACAAAATAGGGTTTTTGAAAGAAAAAAAAATACTTCGTCAATTCTGAAGATACTAAAATCCAATTAAATTTATTAGAAATTTATTTAATATTATTTAAAACTTTTCTATTTATACGTTCTTCATAGGAGCAAATCTTATCGCAAAAAATGATACATATTTAAAAACGACAACAAAAAAAGGGGGGGAGAAAAAATAAATCCTTAAGTTCGATAATTCTAAAGATATCAAACCCGACTAAAGGAGGTGGGCTGATACGGACTCCGTTTTCGCCCATCTGCCCTTACATGTGTCATACATTTTTTTTTCACTAATTTACTTCATAACAGAAAAGAAAATATCATATTTCGACACAAAGTTTAATAACTGATAGAAAAAACTTAATATATAAAAAATTATCATTTACATTGACAAGCATAACTACCATTGTCATTAATTCTAATCCATATAATCAATATCAAATACATCACTATATCCAAAATTAAGATGAATAGAGCTTATTAAAACTATTATTTATATATATGACATATCGGAAATAATCAATAACCAAAAATAATCATACAGTTCAGACAGTTTTGGCGATGTATTTTAGATTACACCTCTTCTTTGATTTCTTCATTCGAACCACTACTGAAGCATCCAGCGGCTGCGTCTTTTTTATGTGAGCATATTCAAGAATGTTTTTTATTTACTTTGGTTTAGTTATAGCACCTGTAAGCAAAAGACTGTAACAGGGAAATAGCACGTGAATAGTACTCTACGACATTTGTGCCTTTTATGCATTGGCAATACCACTGTGTGATATTGCTTTGCTCTGTTTTTATCAAAATGTTATAGTTTTTAGTACTTGTGTGTCGACAATCGAAATTTACTCACGAGACATCTCTCCATAGCATCAACTATTGAAAACTGTTTCTGCTTATTTAGCAATGTAAGCATTTCGTGTTTAAGATCAATTCATGCAGAACATCCAAATAATCCTGGAAACACTTATGAATAATCCAAACATCATTTTGCTAAAGCCACTCTCCGATGTTATATGCATCTTTTTTTAATATGTATTTAAGTTGCTGTGTATATGTTAGCGCCAGTCTGCTTTGAATCCACAAATTCAAGTCCAAAGACCACCAAAATGTAGGTTGAAGTAGTTACAAACATCATAGACTTAACCAAATATCCACCTTTTTGTAACAAGGAATTTTTTTTTATTTTAGGAGTAGGTCATACTCTTCTGATTATAAATGTACAAGCCATCAGCAGCAACTATCACTGTGTCATTGTCGTCATCCAGAATAAATAATCTTGCTAAAGGCTTCGTATATTTTGCAATAGCCGGTGTTCTAGTGATGCATTCCATTCCATGAAGTAATACAGCAACGTTCTCAAATAAAGTCTGACTTCATATTGCACTGAGATATTATTTTTCTTATAATACTGTAGAAAAAGCACCATTAGAGAGACCGGTTCTAAGTTTTAAAAGTAACATTACTAAGCAAGTACGAAATGACCTCTTTTGAGGAACGCATTTTAGACTTTACTAGTTTAAAAAATATTGTTAAAATCAGACATGGATATACCCGGGAGTGTATAATAATCAAACTCGGGAAAATGTCCCAGTGTGGCAGATAGAGACCTCACTTGTTTGCAAAATTTCTGATATCGTTTAAAATACTTTCAATATATTTTTCATACATTGAAGTATTTTCACCTACTGCGTGCAAAGTTTACAGAGCCAATTCCCTGTATACAAATACCATAATATGTGTATTACAACATCGTTTTCCTAACAAAATGTAGAACATAATTTCTGTAAAGATTTCCATTTCAGCTGTTTTTAGCATAGTCATGAGAAATTACTTACCTTTATTTATTGCACATGTGTTAGAGTTGTGACAACGAGGTATTGATAAATATATATTAGGTTTCTTATTTTTGGAGTCGTTAACAATAATCATTAACGCATAATGTCTTATTGTTATTTCAGACGAAGAAATAGGAATATTTCGAGCCCGAAGTATACGAAATGCATATCATCTGCCTTCAGAGTTCTAATGAGAACCATTCTGTAGATTGCAATGTTTAAAACATTTAGGTAACAATGTACTTTTCTGTAAGAACAGATGCAAAAATTACAATTTGTTTTTCGCTAAGATTTATAACAATGACACTGACTTCCAAGCATTATTTATTATATGTTCTTCAATATGTATTTACAACAACAGTTTTAGATAACAACATTGATATATGAACTACGTAAATATGTTTGCGCACGGTAAAACAAGTCTGAATGCACACCGATAGCAGGGCAAATGATACTTTCGCACAAAACTTTTTTCTTTAATAGATAGAAGTGCACTCTGAACCAAAATAAAATATTCTAAAAAAAAAGCTTATAATGAGAAGTATCATTCAGAGTGAAAATAAATTTAGTTCATGGAGAGCATCTTGTAAAAAAATAATTCAATAATACAAAAAAAAATCACAAAAACGTAGAAAAAAGCCAAAACACTCTATTTTCGGGCGATAATTTCTATGACTTATTATTTTATTTATCACATAAATCTTATATTAAGCACAAATACATATCTTGAAGTATACAAAGACACTGAACAGTTGTTGGAATTCGAAACTTTTTTTCGAGTACATAATGGGCGAAAAAAACCCCATTTTCAACCCACCTCCTTTATTATATATCTTCTTAATAATATCTACAGCTTTTATACTGGCAGTTTTTTGATAGGACCAATTCTTATAGCAAAAACAATTAAAAAATGGAATTAAAGAAAATATCGTATTAGGGGTGTACTCTTATATAAACTGCTTATATTCGGACTCTTTTTTAAATTCCTTTTTACGCTCGAACGCATTTAATTGGTAGGTTCACTTATTTAGGAATTATATTAAGTGCTGCATTGATCAGCTTTTTTTTTTATAAAGGCAGAACATATTTTTTTAAATGCTGTCAAATTGGGCATTTTGAGCATAATTTCCCGAAATGATCGTTATTGAACAATAAAGAATATATTCAAATAAGAAATTGCTTATTGTCTGACTCATTTTTTAATTAATTAATTTTTACTCTCAAACTCATGCACTTGGCAGTTTCTCTTTTTTACGAACTATATAATAAGCCGCATTGATAAATTTTTTCATAAAAGTAGAATATATTTCAAAAAATGCTGTCAAAACGAGAATTTTGAACCGAATTTCACTTAAGATGATGCTGATAAAACCAGTTCTTACACAAAAATGAAATTAAAAACGCTTCAAAAGCATCCAAAGAAAGTTGTTGAAATGCATACATCTCTCATAATATTTTATTTTTGCTGGTGAAGTGTCAATTAAACTTCGAAATCTACCTGCGCCTGTAGACCGAGCCGACAGAGATTTTGTATTTAATGTCGCGCATTTCTGAATAAATATTTATACAAAAGAACAATTTTTCCTTTATTTGATAAAAATGCTATAGATGATTTTGTAGATAATATTTATCATTTCTTAAAAAAAATTTTAAATGCAATTTCACCAAACTATATTTCGTCAACATTCTTTCTTTTTCGATAATGTATAAAATCGAGGTTTCACTTTTTTATTTAACTTGCTATACAAAAGTACGTGGAGCCTTTTTTTTATTTTTACTTCCTAATAAAAAATTCTTTGACTGCTTTTAGAATATTCTCCTCGGTACATTCTGGCCTTACGAAACGAAGAAATGATTATGAATCTAGAAACAAAAGAGAGAGACAAGAAAAAAATACGTCACAGTAATGCGTTTTCTTTTCAACAATACATATCAATGGATTTTTTTCTTCATCGACGTTCGTTTACGAAAACCATAAAACAAAGTGGTGATAAAAAAAGTTTTTTAAATGATATGGATATTTTTTTACGTTTTATATAATTTAATATTAAAAAGATATTAAGTGTTTTAAACTTACTTTTATTTTGTTAAATAATATAATTTAACCCACATAATACTTTAACGTTTAGTCTTTTCAAAATTAGAAAAAATAAGTCGTATAGAAAAACGTTCATGCAATCTGTACATCACTTATGTTTATTCCTGTAGAAACAACAAATCACGTATCAAGTTCGATCATTGCTGATAAATACAACGACGTATAGCAAAATCATCATGTAATGTAATATTCATTAAAAAAAAAAGAAAGAAAGAAAGAAAGAAAGAAAAAAGGCCTTTTTTGCTGTTTTTTCAATAGAAGTTTTTTGTATGATTTTGTTCTTAGTTTTAAACAAAAAACATAACAAAAATGTTTACAAAAAGTGTTTAAATTATCATAACAAACTTAATGGCCTCTAACATTTTTATTTCGAATGTTACATTAAGCCTGTTTCCTTATTTTGAGTAAAAATAGATAAAGTAAAAAAATAAACATTATTGTTTTTAAAAATCAATTTTAAATCATTTTTAAATCAAAAACAATTTTTTATGGATATAAAAATAACTCTTTCATGTGAGTTTTAAGCAACTTACTATCAGTAAACATATCCATAAAGGAAATCTGTCATTACTATTGGCGTTAGTAATTTACAGTGGATTTATTTTTTTATTGTTATTATATGCTTCAAATGTAATATATAAATAACTACAAACCTACAAACGTCATCTAAAGACTATTACTTTTTATTGGTGTAAAATAAAAAGTTTCTTTTCTTTAAATATAAAATAAAAGCTTAAATAGTAAATTACATAAGAAGATTTATAGCATTACAAAACTTAAAAACTATACATTTGGGATGAGGTAGTCTCCTTTTTTGCGCTCACAATATTGTGTTATAAAAATGTCTATCTAATAAGAAAGAAATATAACACTTCTGTTCTCAAAGGTCAGATTTTGAAGCAATAAAAGTATTTCAGACTTCTTTCTCTAAAAATAAATAAATAAATAAATAAAAATAAAAAATATTTATTGGTAAAAATAACTTTGCAGTTTTATGTTTCGCAATGTATATGTTTCACTATATCTGCAACTCGAAATACTTAGTTCCGCAAAATCCGATGTGAATCTAATTTTAAATGATGAAAGTACTGCTGATAAATTAAAAAATATATTTACTAAGTAAACTTTATTTAGAAAGTGTCATTCTTGAATTACTGAAGTTCTCTCGATAACGAAGACATAAATATTTTGTATATGCTTTTGAAAATAAACATATGAAACATATATATATATAACTGAATATCCTTTAATAAATGTCAGTTAAAGCGAAACTTCTATTTAACGAAATCTATTATTTTGCATTTACTCATAAAAATACGATCAACTAATATGCTGAATTTTATTAAAATCCCTGACGTGTCAGCCACAGCTAATATGCTCAGTTTGTAACGAATCACTAGCATACTACACAATTTCAAAGAAATGTGAAGATAATAAAAATATCCAAAAAATCGTAATAAGAAATATGCATTAGGAAAGGTCGACAAGCTGATGCGAAAAAAGAATATACTTTTTACGCTAATAAAACTCACTTAATTCATTCATAATTAAGAACTGTTTATAAAAAAAACAGATGTACAAAAAAATAAGTTTCAAACAAGTACCTGAATTAATAAAGAAATGTGTGATTACTTATATTGCAGATTATATAACATGACAAATCAAACAGTATTAATTTTTATACGACCACAACAAAGGGGTTGAAAACATTACTATCTTATTTAATATCAACCAGTTTTGAATAAACTTTTTTCTGTTGTTGTTTGATAAAGATGTGACTTGTGATTTTGTAGTTACCTTATCATGTCTACAAAAAACATTTAAATGCAATTTCACGGAACTATATTTCGCCATTTTTTTCTATAATAAACAAAATGTAGGTTTCTTTTTTATTTAACATTTACTATGCGATGCAGAGGTACGTGAATCATTTTTTATTTGCACGCACACATAAAAAATCCTGTGACTGCTTTTACAGTGTTCTCCTCGGTACATTCTGGTCCTACGAAATGAAGAAATGATTATGAATCTAAAAAAAGAGGGAGAGACAAGAGAAAAATACATCACAGTAATGCATTTTCTTTTCAATAAAATATATCAATGGATTTTTTTCTTCATCGCCGTTCGTTGCTGAAAGACCATTTTGAAAAACATAAAACAATTTGGTGGTAGAAAAGAAGTTTTTTGAATGATATAGTCATTTTTATATTCTCTTTTACGTTTTAAACAAGAAAAAGTAAATATAAAAAATATTTACCCTTTTAAGAATAGTTTTCTTTTCTTAAATAATATACTTTAATTCACACAATATTTTAACAATTGTACTTTTCAAAATGCGAAAAAATTGATCTTATAGAAAAACGTTCATGTGAACTGTGCATCACTTATGTTTATTCCTGTAAAATCATACAACTATATAATAAACTTCGTATGAAATTCAATCATAGTTGCTAAATACAGATATAGAGAAGAGTCATCTTCTAATGTAATAATATTCGTTAAAATAAAAAAAAATGATTTTTTACCTATTTTCCGCCATTTGTGTTATTAGTTTCACACAAAAGCATACACTGTAAAAAAAAATTGGGGAAGTTACAAAATTTTTTCTAGTAGAATTGTATTCCAAGAACTTTTTATGTAACGGCAACAATAAAAATTCATGTAACAGATACAGATTTGCACTTTGAATCAAACAAATTTTAAGGTTACTAAGAATTTTTTTGGGAAATCGTATTCCAAGAACTTTTTAAGTGACGATAACTAGCATTATAGATAAAATTTTAGTAAAGTTACCAAAATTTTAGTAAATTCTTTTGTAAAGTTACAGATGGTTTTAGTTTTGCTTACAAGTTTTGTAGATTGACATCATTTTCTTGTACAGTGTACACATAAAATTTTAGTAAGCATAAGAGATTTCGGTTAATTTAGATTACTAAGGTTACAGATTTTTTTTACAGTGTAAGCAAAAATATTTGTGACAAAATCTTCAACGTTTTAATTCTCACAATAAATTTAATGCCCTCTAAATATTTTTATTTTGAACGTTACATTAAGGCTTTTTTGTTATTTTTTATTAATATTGTATAAAAGAAAAAATCAGCATTATAGTTCTTAATAATTCATTTTAAATAAATTTTAAATCAAAATATATTTTTATTATATATAAAAGTAGCTCTTCCATGTGAGTTTTAATCAATTTAATATTTGTAAACGTATCCTAAATGTAAATGTGTCATTACTATTGACGTTAATAATGTATAAAGTATTTATTTATTTATTATTATTATTATTTAAGTCAAATGCTATATACAACTAACTACAAAGCCAACCACGCCATCTTACAACTAATGCATTTTAACTTCGTATGGAGTAAAACCAAAAATTTTCTTTTCTTTAAATATAAAATACAAGCTTAAATATAAAATTATCTGAGAATATTTATAGTATTATAAAACTTAAAAAGTGTACATTTGGGATGACTTGTTCTGCCTTTTGTGCTCACAATACTGTGTTATAAAAATACATATCCTATAAGGAAGAAATTTAACATTCTGTTCTCAAAAGTCAGATTTTGAAGCAATAAAGATATTTCACATCTCTAAAAAAGCAAAAAATATTTATTGGCAAAAATAACTTTGCAGTTTTATAGTTTGCAATGTATAATATTGCGCTATTTCTATAACTTTTAAGAATTACTCCTTCAAAATCAGATATGAATCAAACTTTAAATAATGAAGGTACTAGAGAAAATGTTAAAGTATATTTAATAAAGTTGATTTTATTAAAAGAAGTGTTACTATTCAAATAATACTTAAATTTTTCCATTAACAGAAACATAAAATATTTTGTACATTTCGAATGAAAATAAACAGACGAAACTTATATTTAAATATTTATTGTGTAATAAATGTGACTTAATGCATCTCATTTATACCGTTACTGTTAAATAATAGATAATAATTATTATACATAATAATATATATTGTATATAATATAATAGTAATGATACATAATCTTCGATGAAAATAAATGTACATTTATATTTCTATCTACGTATTCATCTTTACGAATACATTTTTGAAGTTATGTGCAAAATTAACTTAATAAATTTAAAAATTATATTATTTAAATTTCCTCCTTGACCATTTCAACTGAGGTGAAATAGGCACTGTGCTTGAACCAACTATACTGTGTTAAAATATATATGTAGAGTTTTAATCATCTGAATATCTGTAAACATATACAAAAAGCAAATATATCATTACTGTTTACGTTAGTAATATAAAGCTGATTTATTTTATTATTATTAACTATTTGGGAAAATAGTTGTTCTCGGTTGAGAATTGGGAAATCTGAAGCATATCTGATTCTTTTTATTGGTTGAATTCCGCAACTTATTTTATTTTATTCGTTTTCTGATTGGTCCATGCTTAATGTCTAAAAATGAAATACTTCTGTTTTTTATTTTATTCGTTTTCTGATTGGCCCACGTTTAATGTACAAAAATGGAATGCTTCTGTTCTTTTAAGAATTACTTCTTCAAAATCACGTATGAATCAAACTTTAAATGATGAAGATACTAGTAAAAAAGTTAAACTATATTTAAGAATGTTAACATTATTAAATGAAACGTTATATATAACAAACTATAAACACGCTCATGCCATCTTACGACTATTACTTTTTAACTTCCTATGAATGAATACAAAAATTTTCTTTTTTAATTATAAAGTAAGAGTGTAAATATAAAATTGTTTAAAAAGATTTATGGCAATTTAAAATTTAAAAACTCTACTTTTTGGATGAGCTATTCTGCCTTTTTGTGCTCACAATATTGTGTTATAAAAATAGATATCTTCTAAAGAAGAAATTTAATATTTCTGTTCTCAAAGGCCAGATTTTGAAGTAATAAAGATATTTCACATCTCTGAAAAAAGCAAGAAATATTTCATGGCAAAAGAAACTCGCCATCAATCCTATCCCCTCCCTTTTTAATAAAATGAATGTAAATTACTAACATGCAAACATTTTTACAGGATAGTACATTAGTACTATCCTGTAATACATTCATTTGGTTATGAAGTAATACATTCATTTAATACATTCATTATTAATTCATTCATTCGGTCCTGTAATACATTCATTTGGTTTTGAAGTAAATGAATAATTGTTAATATATTCATTTACTTCAAAATGCAAATAAATTGAATCGATGAGTTTTTTAATGTCAGCTATGACTTACAATCCTGAACTTTCATTCCAATCAACAAAACACTGGAATTTTATATTTTGGCACATACATTATTAACCTATAATCTTTGTTTCATTGTACATCTAGCCGACAATAGACTATTTATGTTTTATAGCTTTGTTTTACTGCTGTTCCATACCTCCCTGTTAATGGGGAGGTATGGGACACATTTTGAAACTTACAATGTCTTTAATTATCAAGTAGCTTTTGCATGTTATGTTTCTATATTGTACAGAGAGATTAAAAAGTGTTTCACCTTATACTTTATAAATTAAAATTTTTGTTTTTGTGTGAAATAGAGAAGTTCATTTTCATACTTTCGTAAAAGTCTTCCAAACCACCCCAATCTCCCCTACTATTTAAATGTCCGTCAATTATTTAAAACAATATTTTTCCTATCATGCTGATTAGAAGGTTTTTTTCATAACTTTAACCCTCACAACTTCAGGCATTTTATCGTCTGGGCGAGAACGTTAAAAAATGCTTGTATTCTGGGACAAGGTCAAACCAGTAACGAGACCTTACTTTTTTCTGAAGACTCGACCAGGCCTTACATGTTTTTTATTTCAAACCGGGACTGTTTCTCTTTTTCCTATGTGCGCACGGCACTAAATTTTCAGTTCCGGTCTCGACACAACCCGTATTAAAATCATCGTCTCTGACTGGTTTTATCCGTGCAAAAATAAGTAAAATTTGCTCAGCCCAAAAACTTTTAGAATAAATGCATATATTTTTAAATCGTCATTATTTTACAATAAAAATTTTAAAACTCATTTTTTATAAAGGATATTAGATTTAAAGGTAAAAAAACAATACAATACAGTAAAATCAGTGAATACGATAGGGCCTATGACGCAATCCTGTCTTACACCGAAAAGATCCATGCGAATTTAATTTGATAATACCTGTTAAAAAAAAGATTGCATTTTTACCAACTAAGAAAGGAACTTGTCTGTAGCGAAATTTTATTTTTCCCATAAGATTCCAAATTAAACGATTTTACTGTATAGCAAACGATATTAACTGAAAAGTGAAACATTTACGTATAAATGGAGATTCATTAATAAACAAATATACCGAAGCCTTTTGCTCTTCATTAAATGTAAAAATTATAAGCATGAAAAAAGAAAAAGCTATAATATGTATTTTTAGACAGAACTCATCTATACGAAAAAATTTTACTTGTATCGATGTAAAAAAAAAAACTATGTAGAAACTCAGTGAGGCCGGGCCAGGCCTATGATTTTAATTTTTTTTCAGGCTAGGCTGAACTTTTTCCTGTGTGTCACTTTGGGACCGGATCTAGATATTTCAACCCGTACAAACTTCTAGTGTTCACTACGATGATATTTTGAAAGCAGATTTAGTATTAAATCTGTAAGCTGTTTTTTAAGTCCAAATGAAAGGCACTGTCTTAAATCGACATTTAAAAACGGACAGTGTGGATGACCCTTTTCTTGCTTTCAAAATTTGTCAAAAACTCTTCGTTTAGAGAAATGTTTAAGTGGTGTAAGTCACGAATTTTGGAGAATTTTGGATTTAAATATCTCTGTGAGATTAATAGATATATAGTTGTTTTTTTTGTTCAATTCAAGAATAGATAAGGAATAACATCCTAATTGGGAATTTAGCATTACGGGGGCGATATAAAAAAGTTTATTTTTTGCATTTTTTCAAATAGACCCCCTCCCATGAAATTTCAACTTATGTCATCACATTTTGCACGTTTTTATGAAACTTTGCAATTGTAAATATGCGTCTAGGGACAATATTTAAGAAAACACCCTATTGTTTCGATACTTATTACTCATCCTGTACGTAACTAACTACAAACCAACTCACGCAATCTTACGACTATTAAATTTTAATTAGCAATGAATTAAAACAAAAATTTCCTTTTCTTTAAATATGAAAATGTAAATATAAAAATTCTAAGTAGATTTATAGTATTATAAAATATAAAAACTCTGCATTTGGGATGGCTATTCTCACTCTCTGAGTTTACAATATTCTGTTACAAAAATAATATCCTCTAAGAAAGAAATTTAACATTTCTGTTAACAAAGGTCACATTTTGAAACAATAACAATGTTTCACAACTCTTAAAAAGCAAGATGTATTTGTTGGCAAAAATAATTTTGCTGTTTTATGCTTTGAAATGTACAATATTTCACTCTACCTGTAACACTTCAGAATTATTTCTTCAAAATCAGACATGAATCAAACTTTAAATTATGAAGGATCTAATTAAAATGTTAAACTATGTTTAATAAAATTAACTTCTTTAAAAGAAGAATATGTATAACTAACTACAAACCCTCTCACGCCATCTTATTACATTTTAACTTATTACATCACTATTACATTTTAACTTCCTATGCATTAAAACAAAAAATTTCTTTCCTATAAATATCACTGATAAACAAATTTTAACGAATTTTCGATTTCTCTATATACGTTGGGTGTTTCTTATAGATTTCAAGCTGCTGAAAAAGAATATGTTTGTAAAAATTTTCTATCACCCTCCAATTTTGAGAAATTTCATTTATACGTTTTGGAGTATGTAGGCATCGTATAGGCATTATAATTATGTAACATTATTATTGTTCATGCATTTGATTTACACAAACATTCCTTTTTCTTATTACAAGGATAGAAGATACAGAAAGAGAGTAGATACAGGTGTCCCTCTGATAAATTTTAAGTTAGCAACCTTGAACAGAGAGCTCTAACCACCCCCACAGTATTTAACTTTAACGCAAATCCATGACAGTAATTTTCGGGGCGAGTGTACTATTATTTCTTTGTTCTGTAAGACTTTTTAATTAAATTTTGATTATAATTATCCTGTTTTCCCCTACAATATGTAAAACACGTCTAGAGGATGCGTTAATGAACCCGATTCTTTTCGCTATGTGTGCGGGGAGCCAACTTAAAAAAAGCATGGATGCGCTTTCACGCCGTTAATAAAGACTGTCTGTCGTATGTAATTTGGACATAAAGTAGGTAAACAAGATAAGAAATGGGCACCTCATTCTTGTTGTACACGATGTGCTACAATCCTCTGGGCGAGGATGAAAGGTAAAAAAAAGTGTATGTCCTTTGCTATACGCATGATATGGCGCATGCCGAAGGAACATATAACTGACTGCTACTAATGTATTAAAAAAATTAAAGGATTCTTTGCAAGAAGTAAATATAAAATTAAGTACCGGAACTTAGATTCAGCAATGTGACCAGCATTACATAATGATGGTTTACAAATACCGAAACCTCCAGAAAATTTCACATACGACGATGCAGCAATAGAAATGGAAATTTAAAGCAGATATTAAGCCACTTATATCATTACAATAGCTTAAATCATCTTTTCTTGAAAAGAATGTCGAATATTTCTTATTAAATCTCGTTAAATGGATATCTTTGTATTGTTTTTCAGGAGATTCCAACCTTGCAATCTTGATCCAAGTAATTCTGAGTTTTCCAAGTAGTTCTGATAAAACTAAAACTTCCTCTACATCTGAAATGAACTATTATCCTGGCATAAATGAAGAACGACACCTGATTACTCAGAAAGAATTAAATGATTTTGTGAGAGACTTAAATTTATGAAAGAAAAACTCAAAATTACTTGGATCAAGATAGCAAGGTTGGAATCCCTTGAAAAACAATACAAAGATATCTATTTATCGAGATTGACGTAAGAAATATTTGACATTTTTTTTTTCAAGAAAAGATGATTTATGCTATTGTAATGATATAAGTGGCTTAATGTCTGGTTTAAACTGTGAATATAACTCGGAACAATGACGTATAAGAGAGCAGCCACAGATAAGATATTTACCGCTACATAAAGTATGAAATTTCTTATTAGTAACATAATTTCTTTTTGCAAAAATTCTTCTAATTTTTCTGAAACTTTATAAACAATGCATACTTTCAGTGTTTTAAATATTAATTTTAAGCTTTATAAGTGTTTATTTAAAAGTTTGTCATTACCAAAATACCAAATGATATATTTCATAAGGTGTATGTGTTGAATAAATACTACAAAATTCAGATTTTCAAGATTTTGAATTTTTTAAAAATCTGTGGGTCATGGAAACTTTTTAATGACATATTCTTTCATAGCACCACCTAATATATAAAAGTCACCACATACTTAGTTAGAAACAGAAACCTTGTTTATCAGTGTATGAAATAACAGCATAAATATAAAAAATTCTAAGAAAATTTATAGCACTAAATAACTTAAAAACTGTAGTTTTAGGATGAGCTATTCTCCTTTTCTGTACTCACAATATTGTGTTAAAAAAATATATCCTCTAAGGAAGAAATTTAACATAACTGTTCTCAAAGGTCAGATTTTGAAGCAATAAAGATATTTCACATCTTTAAAAAAAGCAAGAAATAATTGTTGGCAAAAATAACTTTATCAGTTCTATTGTTTTCAATATAATATTTCACTGTTATCGTATACGCTCGTTCGTATATCGTTCATATCGTATAACGTTCACTGTGTATAATATTTCACTGTTTCTCGAACTTTTAAGAATTACTTCTTGAAAATCAGATATGTATCAAATTTTAAATGATGAAGATGCTAATGTATATGTAAAATGTTAATGTATATTTAATAAAGTTGATTTTCTTAAAAGAAGTATTATTATTGAAAATATATTAACATTTTCTCGACAACAGAAACACAAAATATTTTGTACATTTTGAATGAAAATGAAGAGATGAAACTTATATTTATACTAGTATGTAACTCCCGTGAAAAAGGAGAGAATGTGAACGATAAATATTCAAAATGTAAAAACCATAAAGATAGAATATAGTAAAGATAACGAAATGAAGATAGGTATGTGATCATAGACCTTAGATTCAAAAAGAGTAATCGCTCGTGGCGCTGCTGTTTTTAACTTAAAAATCCGATGATTATTTTAGTTTTGATTTCTTATTGTAGATGGCAGCATCAAATGCCATTTAGTATTTTATTATTATTATTATTATTATTATTATTATTTTCAAATTATAAAAATCTAAATGATCAATAAATATGAATGAAAGTAAGAAAAAAAGCTAGTTGACACAGATATAAGCTTTTTTTTAATTTAATTTCAGTTTGCGGAAAAATACATAAATGTGTATCAGGAGATGTAAATTTGATCTTAAAATTTTACATAAAGAAAATATTTTTTTTGGTTAAAAAAAAGGGTTGTTTTGTTTTCTTTTAAAATATAAGAATAAATCAAAGATTTTGTCCGTAATAATCCATTTTAAATCAATTTTAAATAAAAATATTTTTTTATATATTTAAAAGTAGCTTTGCATGCCAGTTTGAATCAGCTTCATATCTGAAACATATCCAACAAGCAAATCTGTCATTACTATTTACGTTCGTAATTTATTGCGGATTGATTTATTATTACTGTTATTATTTACTTCATATTTAAAATACAACTAACTACAAAAACACCCATGCCATCTTAATCGTCTTACATTTTAACTTCCTATGGAACAAAATTTTTATTTTCCTTAAATATAAAATACATAAAAAACAAATTAAGTTAAAACATAAAATTATCGAAAAAAAGTTCATAGATTATAAAACTTTAAAACTATACATTTGGGATGAGTTATACTTGAAACAGTGCTCACAATATTGTGTTTAAAAAATATCTATCCTCTAAGAAAGAAATTTAATACTTCTGTTCTCAAAGGTCACATTTTGAAGCAATAAAGATATTTCAGATTTCTAAAAAAAGCATGATATATTTTATGGCAAAAATAACTTTGCAATTTTTTGGTTTGCAGTTTTATGGTTTGCAGTGTATAATATTTCACTACATCTGTAACTTTTAAGAACTTCTTCTCAGAAAATCAGATATAATTCAAACTTTAAATAATGAAGGTACTAGTGAAAATATTAAAGAACATTTAATAAAGTTAATTTTATTTCTAAAAAGGTGTTATTCTTGAAATAATACTAAATTTTTTCCCTAACAGAATCATAATACATTTTGTACATTTTTAATGAAAATAAACAGATGAAATAGGTATTTAGATGTTTATCATTTGACAAATGTCACTTAATGCTTCGCATTTACACTGATCCTGGTAAATAAAATGTAATTTATTTTATTATATTATCTTAAATGAAAATACAAACACTTTTATATTTCTGCCTAGCTATTCTTCTTCTCGAATTCATTTTTGAAGTTAAATGTAAATTTACGTTAATAAATTTGGAAGTAACGTGATATAAATTTCTTAATTGCCCATTTCGGCTTAGGTGAGAAAATTTCTTTGCTTGAACCTACTATACGGTGTTATATACATATATATTTGTAGTAGGTACATATATACATACAGTAGTACAGAAATTTAACATTTCTGTACTGCTGAGAAAGATTTTGGAAATCCTTAGGCAATTTTTCGTTTTTAAGATTACGTTGATTTAGGCAGAATTCCGTTGAGGCTATGCATATATAACGTTATCAAGATTTTGTGAATTTTGGATAACCTGTCCCCTGTGACAGGATACGCTTTCATTCACTGACCCTCACCCTACCCCCACCACTTCCACTACCATACAATGATATCGTTATCAATGTAAGAAATCCTTTTATTTTTAGATTGTTTTTCTTTCTTTCATATATGATTGCACTGATATATACACATGATTATAGATTCATTTGTTGCTGATTTTACCAATTTAGAAATTAATAAAAGATGAATACATCAAATAAACTTAAATCAAATAACATCTAAAACAGTTATTTAGTATTTAAAAGTATTTAATGAGAGCTAATTATTACATAATATATCCAAAATTAATATTTCACTTGTCAATTTCGAGGAGAAGGGAGTTTAAAGCAGAACTTATCAACAAAATAGTGGATAACATTCTTCGTCATGTGGTCAACATTCTTCGTTTACTGTTAAGCGCAAAGATCCCTTTCATAGGCTCCTTAGCATCATTTGTCGGTGATTATTATATTTTTTTGCTGTTGTTTTGTCTTGTTATTCCATTCTTTTTCCTCCTTCTCGAATAGTAAGTGTACATATTTTGGTTTCATTCGAGTTATACCTTTAAGCTACAAACAGTTCCAAATTGAGATACTTATTTTATAATTACCCTTTTGGTATCCTGCAAATTTTACGAAAATAATTCATATATAATATTACAATTAGGTGTTAGTGTTTTTATGACAACTAATTATTTATACGAGGAATATAGGTCCGAAAATGGGGGGTGGGGCCTCCGTGAAGGAATGGAGATCTTTCTCAGGAAACCTTACCCTGAAACAACTACCCTATTTATTTACAAAAATCATAAATAGGTAATATTTCAGAATGAAGATGGTTCCTGAGATTATTTTTTTAGATGGCTATTTCCATTAATTTTTAATAGTGTTATTATTAAAATGTATGATGTGTTTCCTGTCTCCTTTCTTCTGTTTACGGCTGTACCTAAGTGAAAGAAAAACCATATCTCCTACTACAGTACTTTCTTTTTCTCTTATAGGGTTTTCATCATTTAACTATTTTTATATACTAAGTTCTTAAATCTGAATTACAATGACTTCTTTATATATTTTTATAAGAAATTAAGCTGGTGGTTTAAAATTTTTATACTGTTTTTATTGAGATTTTGTATTTAAAAATGAATATTTACATTTCATTTATTTTTAACAGAAAAGGTTTTTTTTCCATAGATTTATTCAAAATAAAGATAAGCGGTTAACGTATATTTAAAAAGCAAAAGTTTTTAAAAAATTAAATATAAAAGCGCAAAAGAACATATTCCTAAAACATAAACAGAATAGACATGATTAATATACAATTATATTTCTTTTTCCAACTCATCTATAACCATCATTAATTTAATTGAAATAACAAAAAGTCTTAATACCCTCATCTACCTTTTATGGATTTTATCTTTAATATCATGTAATAACTGTGCATTAATTATGATTTTAAAATATCTGTACAAGATCAAGAGTAATTTCATTCTGTTCCAAAATATTTTAAACGCAAATAACTACTAACATGCAATTATTCATTCTTATATTTTAATGCTATATATTTGGGTAGCTTCAATTGGGAACAAAGTAAACTTCTTCTCTCCTTAAATATGTTAAAAAGAAGCTTACATTCCAAATTATTTTAGAAGTTTTATAATGTTATAAATACTTCGAACTTGTTCATTTCGGATGAGATGAAATATTCTCCTGTTTGAACCCACTAAACTGCCTTGTAAAATATATGTATCCAGTGAGAAATAAATTTAACGTTTCAGTATTCAAAAGTCAGATTTTATGCGATAAAGATATCCCACGTCTCAAAAAGAATAAAAGTTATTTTTGGATAAAAATATTTTTATGACTATATTTTTTAATAGTATATTTTACTATATCTGCAAGTTGTTAGACTGATTTATTCAAATATAAATATAAATATACTTTAAAGATATTTGTAAGCTCATTTTATGAAAATTTTATTTTGATTAAGATGGGTTGTTAAACTATTACTTTCATTATATCAAATATTTTAAAGAATTATACATTGCAGTAGTATAATTCCAACTATAAAAATTTATTTTAACTTATTTGGTAAAAATATCCATGTATCAGAAAATTTTTATATGCTGTTACATAAAATTTCGTTTTAACTGGAAGACAAAAGAAGCATTTTTTGCTGTATCTAAACAATAATGTAACATTTTGATGTCAATATGTATATCCCAATAGCCAAACAATATAGGACCAATATTGGCTACATCTTGGAGCAATATTGGTTTATTGGCGCAATGTTTTGGCATGAAATATTGTTCCAATATTGGGGTGTTTACATTTTGCTCTTATTTAGCCAATATTTGCAGCCAATATAACGCCAATATTGGGGTTTCATTGGAAATATTGCCAATAAAACGCCAATATTGGTTAAATATTGGAATTTCATTGGAAATATTTCCGATGTAACGCCAACATTTGTACAATATTGGAGTTTTATTGGCATTATTTCCAACGAAACCCCAATATTGGCATAATATTGCAGCAAATATTGGTTAAATAAGGGCAAAATGTAAACATCCCAATATTGGAGCACTATTGATGTTATATTGGCAATATTTCCAATTAATGAAATATTGGCGCAACGTTGGACCAATATTGGTTTGCTATTAGGGTAGTAATGTTATTCTCTTTCAAACTTTTTTATAAGTGACAGACGCCTGTATCTCTTTCTGACTAATCATGGGCCCTTGCAACAAAAGGTATATACCATTAATAAACGAGACTTAGATCTTTTCATCTAAGGATTCTTATCAGCATCATTACATTACATCTTACATTTCCTACTAACTTCCCCCTACCACGTTAAAAAAACACAACAGATAACATTTCCTGACTGAATGGCATACCTGCTGACAGTCCAGTTTTCCTGTAGCGTATCTCGTACTGTAGGAAATTTATAGAAAAGAGCAAATTTATATTTACCAATCCGCCACCTCTTTCTGAACTAGTCGGGTCTTCTATTTGTTCTCAGCTCCAATTCATACAAGAGCCCTTGTTTTGTACAAAATTTAAATATTTTTATTGTTTCCTTTGTTTTGTTTTATTGATTTATTAAGTAATTTAATTCTAATTATCTGAAAAATGCCTTCATTTTATATTTTCCAACCCTATAATTCAAAAATTACGCCTTGTAATTGTTAATGCATCTATAGTACATAGAACAATTCCTGTAAATGTATGTACTGAAAACAATTCTTTTGAGTTTTAGAGCCAAAACTAGTAAATTGAAGTTATGTTTCTTTGTGTTATTAACTGTTGAATAATATTGTAAAAGCTAATCATTGTTAATGTATCTAACTATATTCAGTGGATTTAAATTTTATCCCCGGGATTGCACTTATACTCTAAAACGAAAGCTGGGTACCCGGGACGGTCATAACTGTCATTCCTGAAATAATTATATAATATAACATAAATAATGATAAAACTACGTTATGCAGTTCAAAAGAAGAATGATTGTTTTCACTTTATTCAATGAATTTACTCCTCTAAAATAAAGTGTCTTATATAGCAATTAACCGGAGTGAAATTATATGCATAATGTGCGAGAATGATAGATTATGAATACAAAGAAAAAATTCTACATGTCACTCTTTTAAAATAACTCAACTATCTAAGATCACGTGTCTCACATTCCAATAAAACGGTGTAAAATCCTACACAGTTTAAGAATTAACTATGCTGCTACTAATACTTCCATATAGGTTTAATGTACAAGATTGAATTTTAATGTTCATTGAATATTTTTTAAAAACAACTGTCGTTGTTTCTGATCTAGATTTTTTATCAGGGATTTCTTTAAAAATAATGTTTAAGATTTTATAATTTTTTTTAATTGGTTTGATTTCAATATATACGAAAAAAGTTTTAAAATATGTAAGAAAACCTGAGATAATTTAAAAAAAATTAAATACCCTTCAAAACTCTCTAAATAAAAATTCTGACAAATAAATAATTAACGTGCAAATCTTATATTTAAGGAGATTGATTTTGAGATTTCCATGCTAGAATCCCAGTCATTAGAAATATTTCCAGTAGTTTAATATTCAGATGTATTCCTTTTATATGAGTATGCACAAAATTTTCTGATATAATTGATAAAATATTGACTGAATAAAATATTATATATACAGAATAAGAAACAGTTACGAAAGCATTCATATAACTGTTAAATCAAAACTAACACAGGCTATCAAACAAGTAACATAGTTTGTACAGTAGTAGCTGAATTTCATTTTTAAAATATTTTGTCTTTTAAAAAGTATTTCCCTTCATCAAAGACAATTAAATTCATAAATTCATTTTAAAAGGGGTATCGGAATTAGACTTATTTTTATACATACTATTTTTCAATTCTTAGATAATGACTTTTTAAGGTGGGGATATTGCTGTCATTTGATACAATCTTCCGATTCAGTCGAAAATGTGCAATTTATGACCATTTTCCAATTCACAATTTTCTATTCAATGTTTCCCACTCAATCTTGTCCATAGCTCCATTTCACATCACATTAAGATAAATTACTGAAAATTTATATGCGCTCTTTGACTGTATTTTCCCTAGATTTAAATATGAAAGTATCTTTTATATTCATTTCATAGGTAGGGTTTCAGCTGAAAAATATCATCTCATACCTTCGTATCGTTAAATACTTTTTAGAGAATATTCCGAAGCACCAGTAGATTAGGAATACAGATAGTTTGTCATAGGTACAGATAATGACATTTAAACAATCAGTCATGATTAAACAACTTTATAAATATAAATGTGTTTTCGTTACTTTTTTTTAAATATTAAAATTTTGTTCATAAATTCCGGAAAATTTTTTTTAATTGTGTATTGAGTTGTACCAAGAGATGACAAAAAAAAAAAAAAAAAAAAAAAAAAAAAAAAAAAAAAAAAAAATTGAAAATGACGAGTCTTAAAAGTGCCAAGTTCCTTTAAAAAATGTTTTTTCCTGGTGCAAAACAATCTTGCAAAAAAATATCAAATAATTTCACAAACATTTAGAGATATCACAAGATAATACAAAATAGGGAATTTATAGAAATTTTCGATTTCTAATTAATATACAAGATTACAGAATATTATTACACTTATCTTACAATTTTGCTTATTCTACAATTTCTTTAGAAACACTTTATGACATTTAACAATGATTTCATTTCATGGTATATTTTTATTAATATTTTTAATAAAAACGTACAACTATTCAAATCTGTACGAGAAGTGTGATCGTAAAATCGTTTTTCTTTTCTAAAATAAATAATGGAAATTGTGTCCTTCCTTTAATCAGGATATTTCGATGACAATGCGTAGTACGATGTATCCAATTGCGAAAGACTTCAGACTGTAAAATATGAAAACAAGAACACAATATTAGTAAACATTCATAGATATGGTAACAAAGAACGGCTCTTCCTTTCAATGGAAAAAAGAATCTTCTTGATTAAACTATATTCATAAACATTCCTTGGATAGATGAACAATCGATATATATGAATTTAAATTGGAATTAAGATTTTTAGCATATTCTCCAGCCATTCAGCTTGGAGAAGGTTATTATCATACAAGACACACTTGCATTTTAAAATTCTTACAGAAAATACAAAGATGTACTCTGAATAAACAGTTTACATTATTGTTTATTTACGTAGTGAAAGTTTCGTATTTTCATCTATGCAGTGCTGCCATCTTTTGAGATGCAGACAAGTTATTTTCTTTCTTGGTTACAATAGGAATACACACAGTTAGAATATAATAAAAGTTATAATATACTTTATGCATACCTCACAACTAAAAGGTGCATATTTCATAAACATAGGTGACACTTTTTAATTCTGGCACAAAACAAATGTATGATATTATGGTATTTCGGTAAAATCTATATGAGGATCTTATTTCATATTTCTCTTCTAATCATCGTGTTACAAATATTACGGTTGCTCCATCTCAAGAGCAACCAGAGAGACAACTTGTTGCAACATGAACTTGGTTGCGACTTGTTGCAACCAGAGCAACAAGAGAGTTGCTCCATCTCAAGGAATGAACGGAATTAAATAAAACTTCAGATTCCATTAGCTCCTAATAGAAAGTGGTGCTGATTAGTTTTTTTGGTGTAAACCGTCACGCAGGTGGGGCTATTATTCACGATTTTCACGATGACATTTTTCCCGATTTTTGCAATATCTATGTCTCAAAATCTAATTCACGGATTTTCAGAAAAATTCATATTTAATTAGTCCTTGGTAGAAATTGTTGAATATTATATTTTTGTGCAAATCTCCAAACAGATGGTGCTGCTATTTTGCAGTATTCATGGTTATCACAAAAGCTCGACGTCAAGAACTAATACACGGTTTTTCACCAAACTTTAAATTTAGATCCCGATATAAATTAATGCATTTATTTTTTATGTAAATCACCCAAGATGTTGGCGCCGCTGCTACGCAGATTTTTTTTTTTCGTTTTCCTCTGTAGCTCTATATCTGAAGCTAATTTATGGATTTTCATTAGATGTTAGATTCAGTTAAACATTGACATAAGTTGCTGCTGATAAGGTTTGTGTAGATCTCGTAAGAGGTGTAAGCATATGTGTAAGTATATGTGTAAGCATAACAGGTATATGTATAAGAGACAACATACGCTCTACTGCATTTTTCCGAATTTACAGGATTTCAGTGATTGTCATGTCTCTAGAAATAAACACCGAATTTCATACATTTAGAATCCTTATGATGGGTGTGAATTGTTGTTTAATTTTGGCACTGTAATAGCGAATTTGGTAGTTTACTTATTTATTTATTGAACTAAATACATTTTACTTGTGTGCTTGACATGAAAATCTGCTTATAAGCCATTGTCATTATCCTTGGACGAGATAGCACAAGGAAATTTTACAACACGAGAGAAATACAACTGGGAGCTGCTCACAAAGAGTGGGGGCAATAGAGCCAACAGGAATCGTACCTACAACCTCCTATGCCGTCAAGCAATTACAGGCGTTAGATACGTATAAAAAATTTCCTTTAAAAAGGTGACTTTGTGGTCCAACTGAAATATGTATTTTATGTGTAAAACTAAAAACAATAACAATTAAATGTGACATAATTTTCTCTTTTTTTAAAAAAAGGCTAAACTTTTATATTTGGATTTACAGAATTATTGAACTGTTCCTCATAATTCTATAGCTATGCAAAGAAAAATAATGTACAACAATTAGCTGAAATGTTCCCTGAAATTTAACCGAGTACATACCATCGCAATTTCTTCAGCAGTATTTTTTAATAAACTTAGAACGATCAGAGATTACAAACTTATATTTATAACTTATAAACGGTGTTTTTAAATGTAAATTTATAACAAAATTTTGAAAATATGAGCTTCAGGTAATATATGTCTTCTAATTTTTATTATATTTTCCAAGTATGCGCGGTATATTCTAAAAATATATATAATTGGATTATTATTTTTTACATTCACAATTTTCTGTAAAGAAAACATTGTAAAAAAACGGACGATTTAACGGAAGTATTACTGGTAATCTGGACGCCAGTACTATTTACTGTTTTTTAATCGAAAGATTTCCGTAAATTCTTGGGAAAACGCGATAAAAACGGAATATTTACGGAAATATTTCCGTTAAAAAACAGTAAATAGTACTGGCGTCCAGATTACCAGTAATACTTCCGTTAAATCGTCCGTTTTGTTTACAGTGAAGTTTCCCTAAATATATTCCATGTAAAATACATTGAAAAGTCGATATTTTTATATAGTCAATGGAATATATATTTTGCTTCTTTCATAAGTTAGATAATATTTAACTAAGGAGTAGAATTTTCTGTCATTTGATACTATCTTGATATTTTGTCGGAAATCTGCAGATCATGATTTATTTCCAAACAACTAATGTTTCTTACCTCCGGACATTGACAGAGTTTTTTTTAAACTTGCATAAATCTCTCAAAATTTAATATTATCTGTGAATTTAATATAAACTTTCTAAATCTCTTTTAAAGTTCTGAATTTCAGCTAAAAAATATCGTCGACATACTACAACAAAAGTCAATGGATTCATCCATAAAAGATCCCCTGTATATTAAAAATAATGTTAGTTGGGATAATTTGCTGTTTCGTTGCTATTATACATATATATTTATACATATAAACTAATTCTTTTTGCTTTTTAGCTTTAAAAAGCAGATTTTCTACATTCCATAAATTGAAATTGCAAATTGACTTTGTACTGTTACTGATAATTTGAAATATGATTGGTCGTCATTTCCACTTATTTCGCATAGCGGAAATATAACCAAACCGTTTTAAGATTTTCTTCTGAAAAAAAAAAAAAAAAAAAAAAAAAAAAGATGTTTCTTCACAAGAAGTAAAAAGCCTCTGAAATATATTCTTGATTAAATCCTTTTCTTTGCAGAGTAGAAGGAACTGAAAGCTAACATAGTATACCATTGCAGCAAAATTTATAAACGATGTAAATACTTTTTGTCATTTTCACAAACTGCAAGAGCGTACGCGCACATGACCACCGCCAATACCCAATCTGAATAAATTTTACATTACACAACCGAAAGAGAAAATGTATTGGCATAAATTATATTCCCAAATCGGTCCCAATCCGTGCATTTAAAAAAGACCGCTAGATAAAAAGCAATGGAGGAAATTTTAAATGAGTGTTGGCAAGAAGAAATCAATTATCGCCTTTGGCGAAAAACGTACTGCTTAGAAGCAACCCTAAGGGGGAATTCAGAACAATATCTGCGATATTGAATAATAAGGGTAAAATGCAATTCAATATAATAAAAAAAAGTACATACAAAATTGTTGATATAATAATTTAATCGATATTGCCGGTGCAAATTTAGATATTAAATCATCTGGTACGATACCAGCTAGATTTTATGTTTATGTTTTCATTATTTTTTTCATAACAAATTTTATTTTTAAAAATCTCACTAAATCAATTCTAAATAAACTGAAAAGAAGATATTCCAAAATATCTATGCATTTAAATACATTCTGTTTATTTCAGATCTTCGATAGACGAGAACATTTCTGCCATTTTATACAATCTTCAATTTCAGAAGTAATTGCACAGTTCTAAATGATTTTCCAATTCACTAATGTTTTTTTACTCATTTCGGCGAATGACAACGTTTTATTTAAAATTAAGATGAATTTCTTAAGACTGATATTCAGCCTTTATGTTTTGTTTTGTTTCTCTGCAAATTCAATAGTGAGTTTTCAGATTCATTTTAGAGACCGGAGTATGATCTGTGAAATATTAATTAGTGCCATAATATCACCAAATTCTTCAGCCCACGTTCCAATAACAGACCAATGGATGAATAAAAGAAGTACTTTGTCATAGTTAAAAGTAACAATACGTGGCATAATGCCCATTTTGCAATGAGTTTTTTGTCAAAAAATTTCGGTTTTTTTTCTTTTTATTAAAAAAAATCAATATACTTTCTCTAAATAAATGAAAATAAATTTGACATAATCTAAATGAAGCAGCTTATATTTCCATTTAATTTAAATGATATTTAGTCATTATATTTGCTTAAATATCTAGTCAAAAGATTAATTTTGAATTATTTTAATGCTACGAAATTTTTTAACAATTTGCTCAGATCAAAATAAATATATGTAAAATGTTTGAATATGATTCTCAGATTAATTTTTAGCGACTTTATAGGAAGTTTTATTTTATAACCAATTTTTGTTTAACGTTTAATTTTATGTTCAAAATATATACGAAAATAGAAAATAATATGTGATAATTATTGTTCCACAAATAGAATAGTTCAATAACATATTTATACATTTAGTGTAATGATTATATAAAATGTAATTCAGTATAAATAAAAAAAGAACAGATACAAAACAGATAATATAAAAATAATCGATATTACCTGAGCAAATTTAAATTATCAATCATCTTGCACGACACACTGTTAAAAATAAATATGTGAATTCACGATGAAACTACTGGCATCAAAGTAGCCGAACTTTTACCGTTCCGTTAGTAAATTTTCCGTTGTGGGAAATACAAGAAAGGAAAACTCCGTTTGAAGAAGCAGTAACTTTCTGTTACAAAGTTTGATTTTTAATGATAATAATTTAATATATACAGGGTGTCCCAAAAGGTCGTTTACAAACTTAACATGCTGGTCTGTCATATCACGATAAACAATATTAAATAGGAAACTAAGGGTCCCAAACGTCTTTCAAAGGAGATATGCGGCATTAAAGTTTAGGGTCCAAAAATTCAAATGATTATAAAAAACAGAAAAATTGGTCGATTCGTTTGCGGTTTTCACTAAAACTATTCTTTATGTCAGTATTTTCTTGAAAATAAATTATAAAGATAACTTTCAAAAAATGTCGAAAGACGGCGCGTTAGACTTTGGAGTAACGATAAACTAGTTTTTACCATTATTTTTTGCATGTCATTAAATTTTTTTAGAAGCTTAGACATAAACTTAAATTTTGAGCTCAAAATCTAAATCTTTCTAAGTGGTTAAGTAGCGTAAACTGAATTGCGGGGGGAGGTTCAAATTTCAAATGATTATAAAAAACGGAGAAATTGGTCAATTGATTTGCGATTTTCACTAAAATTATTCTTTATGTCAGAATTAACTTGAAAATAATTTATAAAGCTAAAATTCAAAAAATGCCGATAGAGGGCGCTTTAGATTTTGGAGTAACGTACAACTATTTTTTTTCAGTTATTTCTTGCATCTCATAAAAAATTTTTAGAAGCTTAGCTATAAACTTAAATTTTGAGATAAAAATCTGAATCGTTCGGAGTAGTTAAGTAGCGCAAACTGAACTGTGTTCAATAATAGTGGGGAGGTTCAAATTTCAAATGATTATAAAAAACGGAAAAAATTGTCAGTATTCACTAAAACTATTATTTATATTAATATTTTCTTGAAAAAAAATTTTACAGATATCTTTCAAAAATTCCGTCAGAGAGCGCCTTAAACTTTATAGTAACCAACAACTATTTTTAACCGTTATTTTTTGTGTCTAATAAAATGCTTGTAAAAGTTCAAACTTAGATTTTTTGCTAAAAATCTGCATCGTTGTGAGTAATTAAGCGGCCAAAAATTGAACTGCGTTCGAGGGGTGGGGAAGGTAACATTTCAACTCCTGAACACAGTTCAGTTTGCGCTTCTTAGCCCCTCCTATCGATTTAGATTTTGAGAACAAAAATTAAGTCTAAACTTCGCAAACATTTAATTAGATTAAAACAACAACAACAACAACAAAAACGGTTAAAATTAATTGTTGGTTATTTTAAAATTTAAGGCTCCCTCAAACGGATTTTTTAAAAATCTTAAAAATTTATTTTCAAGGAAATATTGACATAAAGAATAATTTTAGCGAAAACCGACTAATTTTTCCGTTTTTTATAATCATTTCTAAATTTGAACATCCCCACCCCCATTGAACAAAGTTCAGTTTGCGCTACTTTACCATTCCCAACGATTCAGATTTTCATCTCAAAATTTAAGTTTATGTCTCAGCTTCTAAAAAAAATTATGAGATGCAAAAAATAACGGAAAAAAATAGTTGTACGTTACTCCAAAGTCTAAAGCTCCCTCTATCGGCATTTTTTGAATTTTATCTTTATAAATTATTTTTAAGTTAATACTGACATAAAGAATAATTTTAGTGAAAATCGCAAATCAATTGATTAATTTTTCCGTTTTTTATAATCATTTGAAATTTGAACCTACCCCCGAAATTCAGTTTGCGCTACTTAACCACTTCCAACGATTTAGAATTTTAGCTCAAAATTTAAGTTTATAACTAAGCTTCTAAAAAAATGTAATAAGATGCAAAAAATAATGGTATAAACTAGTTTATCGTTACTCCAAAGTCTAAAGCGCCCTCTATCGACATTTTTTGAAATTTATCTTTATAATTTATTTTCAAGAAAATGCTGACATAAAGAATAGTTTTAGTGAAAACCGCAAACGAATCGACTAATTTTTCTGTTTTTTATAATCATTTGAATTTTTGGACCCTAAACTTTAATGGCGCATATCTCCTTTGGAAGACGTTTGGGACCCTTAGTTTCCTATTTAGTATTGTTCATCATGATATGTCAGACCAGCATGTTAAGTTTGTAAACGACCTTTTGGGACACCCTGTATATATTTTAATTAACGAATCGATTAATCGTCAAAGAATTCGAAATTACCGAGTGATTTTAAGCTGCTATGTTGTTTTACTTAATTATTGTTATTGTAAAATTTAGCTCACGCCCTCCTGAGGATCGAACTTGGGACCTTTTGATAGCGAAACAAATCCTTACTAACTGAGCTAAAGCTGCTGATTCTGGATTGTACAAAGTATGTCTTATCAGTTAGTGGGAAAATCTGTTATGCTTTTAAAAGATTTCCTTTCAAATATATTCCTTAGAATATTTGTAAACAGTTTATTTTATTTTATTTTAGACTGATGCATAATACTTATTATTTTTTAAATCAATTTTAATTTTTTAAATAGTTTAAATTTAAAAAAATATCACTGTTTAAAACCACTGTTTTTTTTTTTTTTTTTTTTTTTTTTTTTTTTTTTTTTTTTTTTGAATGAATGAATGAATGAATAAATGAATGAAAAAAACATTTTATTAACTTTTTTTTTGCAAAAATAATGTTATAGACAATTTTTTGAAATTGTCGTACACTATTTATTTTTTTGGCTTATTAATTAAAAGACTTTTTAATAATAATTAAGCGAAAAATAAACAGAAAAAATGTAGTTTAAAAAGCATTATTTATGTTTCCATTATTCTATAGCACCAGTGGGATCCGAACCCACAATCTGCGTTCGCAGGTGATTAGTGGTATGGTGCCTTGACCACTCCGTCATTGAGCCCTACACACAACGGAGTGTCTCCGTTTTTTTCCACCCGTTTCGTTATTTTCAGGAAATATGGGGGGATTTTCTGATTTGTAACGGAAAATGCCCTTTTGTTGTGAAAAGGGACTTTCTGCGACATTCAGGAAATATATATTCGTGAATTTTAGAATTTTTTTAACAGTGTACCAGCTGGTTTTTATGTTTATGTGCTTATTATTTTTTTCATTTCAAATTTTATTTTTAAAAATCTTACTAAATCTATTCTGAATAAACTGAAAAGAAGATATTTTGAAATTATGTACACTTAAACACATTTTGTCTACTTCAGATCTTCGATAATGTTTTCTGTGGGTGAGAATATTTCTGGCATTTGATACAATCTTCATAATCAGAAGGAATCGCACAGTTATTAACGATTTTCCAATTCACTAATACTTTTTACTCACTTCGGCAACGTTTTATTTTAAACTAAGATTGATATTCAGCCTGTTTTGTTTTGAGAATCTGAGAATTCATAAGTGCGTTTTAATCGATAATGACGGTGCTAATTCAGATACTAAGTTATCGTGTACGATACTAGTTTGATTTCATGTTTATGTTTTCGTTACTTTTTCATTCCATTTTTTAAAATCGCACTAAATCTATTTTAAATAAACTGAAAAAAAGATATTTTGAAATTATTTACACTTAAATACATTTTCTCTTTCTCAGATCTTCGATAATGTCTTCTATGGACGAGAATATTTCCGCCATTTGATACAATCTTCATATTCAGAAATAATAGCGCATTTCTAAATGATTTTCCAATTCACTAAAGCTTTTTACTCACTTCGGCGCATGACAACGTTTTATTTTAAACTAAGATAAATTTCTCAAGATTGATATTCAGCCTTTATGTTTTGTTTTGTGTCTCTGCGAATTCAATAGTGAGTTTTCAGATTCATTTTAGAGACAGGAGTATTAGCTGTGAAATATCATTTAGTGTCATAATATCACAAAATTTTTCATCGTATATTCCAATAACACACCAACGGATGAATAAAAGAAGTACTTTGTCACAGTTAAAATTGACGATACTTTTCATATTGCCCATTTTACTGTAAGTTTTTGTCAATAAAAAACTTTTTTTTTTTGCTTTAAAAAAAAAAGAAAAATTAAAATACTTTCTCTAAGTAAATGAAAATAAATGTGATATAATCTAAAAGAAACAGTTTCTATTCGAATTTAATTTAAAGATATTTAGTCATTATATTTGTTTAAGTAGACATTTAGTCTAAAGATTAATTTAAAATTATTTTAATGCTATAAAAAAATTAACAATTTGCTCAGATCAAAATAAAAATAAGTGTAGGTAAAATGTATGAATATGTTTTTCTGATTATTTTTTTAGTGTTTCCATATGCAGTTTTCATAGATTCATTTTTCTAGCTGTGAAGAAAATGAGTCATGAATCATTTATATTATTATTTTTTTTATTCTTAATTTTCTTCTGGTAATGCTGGAAGAAAGTAATAATGGGCATTTTAATGCCGAAAATTCCGTGACATAGTTACCGATATATCTCCATTAAGTAATACTGTACATTAACTAAGGCAAATAATACTTTTAAAAAAATCCTGGTACTAAAAAGGATAAACCTTTTTTTATTTCTTAAGAGTACGAGACCTGATTTATGTGATTAATTCTAATTAAATTCGTATGTTTGCAACATTATGAAGTTTATTGCTTTTACATGCTACTAGGTATTGCATTACACAAAATATTATTAAAAGTTATCTCGTCTTTAAAAGCCGATGGTATGCACAGTACGCCGCCCCTGTTATTTTTTATGTTCAAACAGCCCCTGTCTTTAAAGGTAAATATCTCGGCTAATTACCGACATTTTTTTCATTAAAACATTC
This sequence comes from Maratus speculifer, assembly GCA_964019185.1. Lineage (NCBI taxonomy): Eukaryota > Metazoa > Arthropoda > Arachnida > Araneae > Salticidae > Maratus > Maratus speculifer. The sequence continues at coordinate 172,220,776 of OZ025297.1, read as the reverse complement.
TCAACAATTGTTTAATATTTCTGCAATAATAGGTACCTCCAACCTTCTCAACACTTTTGCTCAATGACCACAAATGGAAGTTTGTGTGTAACAGAAAAATATGCTTTTTCTCAAAAATGAGATGCGTAGGAAAAAGAAGGAAGTTCAGGGATTACCAGTTTCCACTAATGTGAAAGTTTAAATGCAGAAATATAAAGCATATTTCTGCCTATCTATAGTTTTGTCCATTATGTAAACGTAAAGATAATTTAAATGCAAATTTATGTTTTAATAGTTGAAATGCATAAAAAAAGGTCAAAAAAATACTTTAATGACAAAACGGCTAGTTTTGTATGCATCCAGCAATAACATTTCCGAAGTTTGAAAATGAAGTATATAATACCTATATATATATATATAAAATAAGAGATATCAATCTGCTTGCCTACCTGACCGCGGATAACGCGGAAATTATAAATAGCAGGTCTGTAACATTTTTGTCATGCGTGGATGATAACACCAGAAAGTGCACTTCACACCCGGATTTTTAAATTTCAATTTTGATTTTTTTAAACTTAAAGAGTAAGAGGATATTTGCAACTTTTCACCAATTCACGGCATCAAAGCAGCCAGGTTACATGCTACTTACAGGTAACCACGATTTCGCGGCAACGAAGCAGCCAGCCAATGACAGCAGACGGTAAATATGGGATTTAACGATTGCATTTCACGGTTTAATGCTAGCAGAAAATTGCATTTGTTAATTTTTCCTGTTTTGATGATTTTGTTTTTCTTGATTGATTTACATTCAAATCAATCGATCTTCAAAATCCATCCATGGCACTATCCAAAAAAAGTAGTAAATTAAGTAATTACTCCTTTTATGTTTTCTTAGTATTTGTTCAGATGAGTAGCGTACGTCGCGCGCGTGCTCAGAAGATTTTGCATGGATTAAGTCTCATTGAAGAAAGGAATTTTAAAATAATTCAGTTATTGCATTTTTTTTGTTGTTCAAAACAGCTGAAATCAATGACTGTATTTCATCATCCTTCCAAAACATGGTTTTCGTAACAGAAATACATTCCTGTTTCCACTTAGGTAAAATTTAAAATATTCTAAAATTTAAAATATTTTCCAGATAAAATTAAAAGTTTTTCTACTTTAGTATGAATGGCAATTTTAAATATTCGAAATTTGTTTGAAAACATCTATGGTCCCGAGCAACGCCGGGCAGATCAGATAATTTCTTTATAAAATTGAACTTTGGATTTGATAAACCAATATCAAGAGATAGCATTGGACTCCATCTTTCGTCATAGTGCTTTAAGAACAGTACTCTTACATAAGCACGTATATATAAATCTAATTTTAATAATAATAAAACCTAAAAGTATAAGAATTTTTTAAATAACTATTATTTAACTATATACCTTACAGGGGAAAAAATGCATGCTAAAAAAAATTAGCCATTCGGCATAAAATATTTTTCATCCATCTTGCAAAAAAATAAGGAATGAAAAGTTTAAGCTAAAAAAGTTAATTTTAAGTGTGTATGTTTCAGAAACCAAACTAAGTGAAATCGATTTGTTTCTTTAACTTTTATGCTTCTTTTCAAAAGTCCTTCATTGTAATTACAATCTTTCGATAAAAAAATAATGGATTAAACTTTCATTACTTTCCCTTTTTCAATTGAAAAACCATTTTTTTGTTTCAAAAATTTTGAATGAAGAAAAAAAGATGTATATATATATATACAAATTAGTTATCTCTAGAAAATGCAGCAGTATTTATAATTTTGTAAAAATAAAAATCTACGTACGTAACCATTTTTAAATTATTGACTGCATTTCTTGGTTATTGTTTTTAATATGCATTAATTAAAAAAAAAATATGTTAATAAAATCATTTTAATTGCAGACATTCAGTGTAGACTTACTGTAGAAAGCAATGGAATTTTAAAATGTGTCTGTCAGCTTGTAACTGTATGCATGTACAGGGTGATTATAAAAAAACTATTCGGAAATTTGGGTCCCTAACTATCATACCATTCACAGAAACTGAATGAAATTTTGGCAAAGGTATTTTGAGATATGCATTCAAGAATGATATGGAAAACAACAGTTTCACACAAACAGTTAGAATTACAGTGAGAAGATTTCGACAAAATCAAATGGAAACAGCCAGTTTTTTGTATTGGAATGTGATCTTCATTGTGAAAAACTCTAAATAACGTTGGAATGGCAACTGTAGCATGAAAATCACCGGAGCTAGGCAAGGTAAATGTAAAAAGAACTTTGCCGTGCACCAGAGCATTAATGTTCGTTTCACTTATGTGACACGTCACACCATTTCTTCGATATGTCTAGCCTGATTAGTTCTCCACAAAACGAGAAGAAACCAAGAAACACAAATTTCGTGTTCTGCATAAGACACAGTCATGCCTGACGTCGTCACTCTAGGTGAAAGAAAGGGCACTGTGAAATGCAATCCGCTTATGTTGATTTCTGCCATTACGAACAAGAATCCGGTTTCAGGAAAGAACGTTGGGGAAATCGTAAAGATTTATTACCTGAATGGACAAAATGCCGCAGAGACATTACGTGTTTACCGCCGCAACCATAGATTACGGCGAAGCCCGTGCACTGTCGAAGCTATACGAGACTTTATTCATAAATTTGAAGAAACTGGTTGCAAATGCGATCGACCTAGGTCTGGACGACCTTCCGTTCCAGTGGAAGCTGTTGCAGAATTCCATCAAACAAAAAGCACAGTTCCTGCTGCAACTGCACGCGGTGTTTCACGTGTTATGAATCTGCCGAATTCAACTGTACGCATGATTCTGCTTTCTGTTCTAAACATGTTTCTGTATCGATTCCAGCGTGTCCAGATGTTGGAAGCGGAAGACTATCAATTATGGCTAGATTTTGCAAATCAATTCCTTATCCGGTACCATAGAGATAACAGCTGGCCTTTACTGCATTCTGTAGACAGATGAGGCGTAACATGAATTCGAAAAATTGTGTGTATTGGGCATAGAATAATCCACATGATGTGCTTGCACGCCCATTACACGAGGAAAAAGTGACTGTGTGGTGTGGTATAACAAATACATTCGTCCTCGGCACTTACTTTTTTGAAGAGGTTACTGCCGGTGATCTGCAAACGTGTACAGTAACGAATGCTCGCTATCTGGAAATGTTAACTCGTTACGCGATTCCCGCTTTGCAACGGCAAAATGCTATATCTGAAGTTGTGTGGATATAAGATGGCGTTTCTCCAAATGTCGGGTCTTAAGTAAACAGTTCAGTGACAGAGTTATCTCCCGTCATTTCTCGCTTCCGTCGCCACCAAGGTCTCCTGATCTGACAACAATGGATTTCTGGCTGTGAGGATATATGAAGTCCAAAGTGTATTAGTTTCGTCCTGAAACTGAATCTGATTTGAAAGATGCCATCAGAACTGCGATTCAGGAGATTCCTGTTGCCATGGTATTTGCTGTAGTGCTATCCACGATCTGCCGCATGCAAAGTCTCATCATGCGTGATGGAGGTCATGTGGAAATTTTGTGAAACACAATAAAATGCTGTATTTTATGCTGCTTCTCTGTCCTTATTGGTTGTCCTCACTTTTAGCCTATCTACCGCCGGTGATTTTCATGCTACAGTTGCGGTTTCAACCTTATATAGGGTTTTTCACAATGGAGATCACATTCCAATGCAAAAAAACTGGGTGTTGCTATTTGATTTTTTCGAAATTTTTACACTGTAACCGTAACTGTTTAAGTGACACTGTTGTTTACCATATCATTCTCTAGCGCATACCTCAAAATTTCGTTTGCCAAAATTTCATTCAGTTTCTGTGAATGGTATGATGGTTAGGGGCCCAAATGTCGGGATAGATTTTTTATAATCACCCTGTATTTTTTTTTAATGAACTGTCATTAACTGGAAGAAAAATCATCCCGTTAGATTTCAATCCGATATATGTATCAACCAGATTTTTGGAATAAGCTCTACACTTTTTTATTATAATAAACATAATTTAATATAATAAAATGCTTTATTTTATGCTGCTTCTCTGTCCTTATTGGTTGTTTTCACTTTTAGCCTATCTACCGCCGGTGATTTTCATGCTACAGTTGCCGTTCCAACAGTTTATATAGGGTTTTTCACAATAGAGAGCACATTCCAATATAAAAAACTGGATGTTGCCATTTGATTTTTTTCGAACTATTTTCTCTGTAATCGTAACTGTTTAAGTGACACTGTTGTTTACCATATCATTCTTGAGCGCATACCTCAAAATATATTTTGCCAAAATTTCATTCAATTTCTGTGATAGTTAGGGGCCCAAATGTCGGGATAGATTTTCTATCATCACCCTGTATTTTTTTTATGAACTGTCATTAACTGGAAGAAAAATCATCCCATTAGATTTAAATCCGATAGATGTATCAACCAGATTTTTGGAATAAGCTCTACACTTTTTTTATCGTAATAAAAGAGTTGTATTATACAGATTACGAGATAAATCATATTATTGAGTTATTACGTATTTTTTCAAACAAATCTCATTTCAATTTACAAAACAATTTTATACCATATCAGATCGTTCAGCGATGATTAATCCTCAAAGGATACGATTAGTTGTTAAACCGAAACTGAATGGTACACTATATTATATGTTTTCCCTTGTGAAGCAAAAACATGCAGATTTTGGGCACTGGAAACACGGGAACACGCTACATAGAGCTGACCATGCTGACGTTGAGCCTGTTGCGATAAACGGACTTGAGTACGAATATCATTCTCAGAAGCCCTCAAAGAAGCTTGGCGAGCGGCTTGCTCCTCAAGTCTTTGCTGTCGCTGAGATAGTAGCTCAGCAGCTCTCGAAGCAGCCTGACGCTCTGCTTGTTCGCGCCTTCTTAATTAAGCATGGAGAGACGATTCTTGAGATCGGGCAATTTTCATTGCCCGAGCTTTACATGAGGTGCTCGACAAATTAGATTTACGTTTGCGAGGCATTGTGAAAATATGAGTAAACTATAAACCTAAACTAAACTAAAATCCCAAACTAAACTATATCAATCAAAACGACGAACAAAGCGACGTAATTACCTATAAAAAAAACAATAACTACTTTAGATATCTACCTAGAAAAAAAGCATTAAACTAACCTAACCTAACTATTATACAGGTACTGCACATCGTTACCACGTTTTAAAAACACCCAGCGCCATCTATCGCATACCTCAAGAACTAAATAACGTAACTAATACTTATACCAAATAGTAATTCGTTGACTTATAGTTATTTCAGGATAAGTAGATGTAAAAAAACATTTTAGACGATAAAACAAATAGTACGTCATCCCTCGGGAATTCCTCATTTTCGAGGATTCATTATCGTATCGTTTAGCTTCTAAATTTACATGTTCATATTCGTTTGCAATATATAAGTAGATGTAGAAAAACAGTTTAGACGATAAAACAAATTGTACGCCATCCCTCGGGAATTCCTCATTTTCGGGGATTCATTATCGTATCATTTAGCTTCTAAATTTACATGTTTATATTCGTTTGCAATATTTTATCTTGTTTTAAACGACACACAGCGCCATCTCCAATCCATCCATCAAGCAAACTATATTTTTGTTTTCCCTCGGAAACATCAATTTTTCCGGGATAAAAAAGTACCCTATTATTAAATCTGGACTTCTAACTTTACGTCTGCAAAATTTCAAAGCAATCGGTTCAGTAGTTATGGCGTGAAAGCGGAACAAACAAACAAACAAACAAACTCACTTTCCGATTTATAATATTAATAAGGATTATTATTTTTTTTAAGTTGACTTGATAATGTCTGAACAACTTGATTTACCAGAATCCATGGCATGGCGTTTTATAGGCAGTCTTGAATCCGGAAAACACAACGAAGTATCATTAGAGTGTGTCGTTGAAGTCTGTACGAGTGTCGTTGTGACCAAGAAATGTCGTTGCAAGGCTGTAGTATCGGTTCCAAGAAACAGTGAATGTTAGACACCGACCAGGACAAGATCCGACACGCACCACCACAGCAACTGATGACTGGTATATACTGTTAACAGCTCGACGAAACAGAACAGACAACGCTGCTTATCTGCAAAGGCAGTTGCTCTGGGCAACAGGATGAAGCGTGCGCAGCGAAACAGTACGTAATAGGCTTCATCAGGCAGGCCCCATGCACGTAGGCGAAAGGTTTTCATTCCGTTGACCTCAACCATCCTGCGCCCCAAAGAAGATGAGTTGCTGAACAAGATTGGAAGCTACATGATTGCAGCCATGTGCTGTTTACAGACGAATCCCAATTCAGTCTGGAGTATGACAATTGACGTGTTTTGGTATGGAGGAAAACGGGCACTCGAAATAACCACACATTCGTTCGTGAAGGATCAAATGACAGACAAAATGGTTCGATGAAATAGATTGGAATCAGCGTATGTGGACGTACGGACCTGCATATTATTCAGAATGGTACTTTAAGGGCCTAAAGGTATGCAAACGAGCTACTCAGATCTCATAGCATAACTTACGCTGTAGCCATTCGACATTCCTTTATTTTTCAGCATGATAATGCCAAGCCATATACAGCTCTTCTTTTGAAGAGCATGTTTGAAGTTGAAATAATACATCGTATTGAATGGCCAGCGTACTCTCCTAACCTGAATACGATCGAGCCTGTTTGGAATATGTTCGGGCGACGAATTTCTGCAAGACCAAGGCCTCGTTTTCCATTCCGAGACTTGGAGATTGCACTTCTTGAGAGATGAAACAGTATTACGAAAGTCCTATCATAACATCACCGCATCCATGGAAACACAGGTGTGCATCATTCTTATCAGTTTTAGGAGACTACATGCTATATTAAAAATCTTGCATCATTTCTAAACAATACTTTTCTTTATCAATTACATATAACCAAATTGTTGCCCTAAATCATCTTTTCAAAAAATTAAAGCTTAATTAATAGTTTTTCTGCGTCTTTTTTTCTGTATTGCGCATTGATACGCATATATTATCCATTTTATGCTAATACATGGCTGTCTTGCACGGTTTTCTTAATTTCTTTGCTTGCTCCACTAATTATTTTCAGCAGTTATTCAGAAATTGTGATTTTAAAGATGTTTTTAAGCTAGTCAGTAATCTCAGTTTTCGAAGCTAAAAGATAAGAATCCCCTTCAAAACTTTTGCGGTATTTACATTCTACAATGCCTTTGTGGTTTGCTCTAAACAAACTAAATGGCAACTTTGTTTGAAAGTCAAAAAACACATAAGCTGCGTAAATAGAAATGAATTCAAAAATCTTCTATTGCTTCTCATTGTTGAGGAAAAAATCATAATTTTAATTCGGCCATTATTTTTAAGACATGCAATCCTCCTCTATATTTAAGATATTTTTTTAGCTGTTTAGATTAATAGAATTGGAAATTCTTTCGTTAACTATTTTTCCTGTGTACTTCAATCTTATCATTTTGGGTGAATTTATTATGTTACAAAGCTTCACATATGCTTTGATCTCATTGGTTGCTAGAATATGATGGTCTTTCCATCTTTAATGGTTTTTGGATTTCTCTCTTTCATGTGTTTCGAGGATCTTGATTTTATACACTGATGATGTGAGTCACAGTAATCACGAAAACGTACACATCTCGTTACTTTTCTCACAGTGTTTATCACAATAGTCATAAAAATTAAAAGATAGTGACAGAAATAAATAAATAACGGATACTTAATAAGCAAAAATTAGTAATATAAATTTCTGCAAAAGCATTTGTACACATAAACAACAAAGTTTAGCAGTTGTTTATTCTAAAAATATTAAAATTATAACCAAATTTATGGAAATAGTAAAATTATGGAAAAATTACATCCTCATATATGACAAATGTTTTTTTTATATGGAGTATGTATGGCAAGTTCAGACAGATATGCATAGCAAATTTATGAAAAAAATATTATCATCTAGATTTATGAAACTTGGAGATGATGGAAAAATTCTCTTCTGAAAATATTTTCTTTAATAAGCTGCATGGTCGCCTCGGAAAGATATGCATACCTCACATCTTTATTTCGTAGACTTTAGCAAAGTGTTAATCAAAACTTGTTAAACTGCACATTTTAAATCCTGGATGATCTGGAGAGTTTGACCAACTGAAATATAGCGCCCTACCGCATACCAGAAATGTTCACTCGAATTCAAGTCTGGTTAATAAAATAGCCAATATATCCCAGCGATATTCTGCCACCGTATATGTTCGATGTAGCCGAACTATGCTATTCCTTGACAAAAACTCTGGCCAGTAGCGCACCTAAACAGTATAACTCGGTGTTTCAGTACCTTCCTTAATGTATCTTCGAGCAGTTAGAAATCCTCCTTAAAAGATATGCAGCTTGGTGCGGCCGTTTGTCATTATTTCCCCTCAAACCATTAAACCGTGTTCATGAAAACGGGTTGTTTCACAGACAAATGGAGGCACGTTACGTATTCCTTCTATTCTCCGGATCAAAACATGTCTAGAATCAGACTATATCGGAAATCATCAATAAACAATTCTCTTACTCGGGTTTCTTGGCTACATTAAACGTAATGATTTCACCAGTTTAAACACGCAATTTCTTAATTCGTCTTACAAAAAATACAGAGTTTGTGATAATTTTTTTTTCAATTGCTTGCTAAAAATCTCTGTTTTTTTATGTCTTTTATATTTATCTTATAAAAATGCAGAAGCAGTAGCAAACAGCACTTTAGCTCTAATTGCTTCCTTCTTCTTACAACAAAATAGGGGTTGAAAGTTTATTTTATTTTATCTCTAGTAAAAAACTGTATTCTTTGTTACTTTTACGCTTATTTTATAAGAAATGTCCATACAAGAAAATACAGTATTTTTAGCATTAATAATTTCATTCTTTTTAGAAAACAATATTTGAGTGAACTTTAATTTTCTACCATCGCTTGTGAAAAAAAGCTCTGTTCTTCGGCTCTTTTACGCTTTTCTTCTAAAAATATACATTCACTAGAAAACCGCAGATATAGCATTAAATGCTTCATTCTTCTTACGGGACAAAAAAAGTAGAGAGCGAAAGTTAATTTTATTTTACTTGTTGTGGAAAACTCGGTTATTTATTTCTTTTACGTATCTTTTATAAAAATTTTAGTTAGAATTTCCATCTTTCCACATTTTTTTAAATAATGAATTAAGCTCATATTGTTTTTTTTAAATAATGAATTAATCTTTTTTTTTTAAATAAAAGTTCTGCTTGATATTTTGCTTGTTAATATATATATATATATATATATATATATATCAAATTTATTACGCGTGTCTATTAAGTATATTTTTATTATTGAGAAAAATACGATTCGGTTTCGAATTATTCTTTTAAAGTTCGTACTGACTTTAGGATCACCCGGTATTTTTTATATGTTATTTTTTGCCCACTTTATTAATGTCGAAAAACAAAGAAAAATATTCCATCAATAGCTAATAAAAATGCAAATATTATTATTTTTTAATGTGGATTAAATTTCATGAAAAAAGTTCGTAACCAAATGAATTGACTTCCATAGCGTATTACTTTTGTGTTTCAGATGATAAAATCCTACAAAATGGTGCACGTTATTTATACATGCGTTTTAAAAAATGAAATTTCTCAGGATTTTTTATATTTTTCGCATAGAAAAATTCCTAAATGAAGAAAAGAACATGATGATTAGTCTGAGGGGGATAGTTTTTATTTATTTATTTGTTACTGAAAAAAACCTTTAAATTATCTTATATTTTTTTTCCAAATGAATTCTTCCTATAATGAATATATGCCAAAATAAAAATGCTTTAAAAATCTAGTTGGATGCGCCAATTTCAAAACTTTCTTCTATCACATGCGTATATTTTAATATTTAAAAAATAACAGTTACTGATTTTAATGCTTTAATAATTTTAATTCAATACCATACCAACTTTGATTTTCATCTTAAACTTCTGATTTAGTCAATTAATCGGAGTAAAAAAGATTTTTCATCTCTGCACGAGCCGATAGACAATATAATGATAGGCAGTTTTTTTTTTTTTTTTTTTTTTTTTTTTTTCAAATTCACGGAGGACTTACTCGCCTTACCAAAAAATAATCATATACAAAAAATTTATTTCAGTTCTAGAACTAACTTCATACAGTTTTAGGTGGTGCAATATTGAAAATGGCATAAAATTCGCTATTGCAGCGCCCTCTTACGGCGGATTTTTTACAAATTCAAGGAGGACCAACTAGCCATAGCCGTACACTTACACAAAAAATTGGTTCAATTCGATGCACAACTTCATATAAATTTCGTCGGTACAATATTGAAAATGGCACAAAAATCGCGATTGCAGCGCCCCCTTTTGGTCGGATTTTTTTTCAAATTCAGGGAGGACCAACTAGTTGTAGTCATACACTTAATCAAGAAATTTGGTTCAATTCGATGCATAATTTCATATACTTTTAGTCGGTACTATATTGAAAATGGCACAAACATCGCGATTGTAGCGTCCCCTTTCGGCGGCATATTTCAAAACTGACGAAGTTCATGCTTGCCGCAGGCAAAAACATTCACCAAAAATTTGGTTCAGTTCTATGCATAACTGTATACACTTTTTGATGGTAGAATAGCGGCATACGGACACACACACACACTCGGACAGACAAACATTTTGCAAAAACATGTTTTTTGGAATCTCTGACCCCTAAAACGTGTAAATCCGTCGAAAACCGGAAGTTGAAAATTTTTCTGTTACAATACTTTCTTCTGTTGAAGATAGACGAAAGTAACAAAAGTTTTGGTGCTTTATATCATATCTGTTAAATGACATGAGTTTTTAAATCAAGCATATGTGTACAATCATTAACAAAAAATAATTGAATAACAAATCAAAACAGCAAGCGATTTTTAAAACAGTTGAGTCAAAAATTATGTAACCGTCACTCAATCCACCCTATCATTCAGGAAAAATCCTTTATCGAGATAAAAAATTAAAACTTTCCTGTAAAAACATGTTATTCTGGGAATTATCACGATCATCTAGTCGTATTCTTTGCAAGAAAATTTGTGGAGACCACTGCAGTCAGAATTTGAACAACAGTTCTAAGATTTGCACATCTTTAACAAACAACACTGTTAAAAAATTAAAAAACAGATATGTCAAAAACTATGTAACCGTCACTCAATCCATCCTATCATTCAAGAAAAATCCTTTAACGAGATAAAAAAATTAAAATTTTCTTATAAAAGCGTTTTACTCTTGGTATTATCACGATCATCTAGTCGTATTCTTTGCAAGAAAATTTGTGGAGCCCACTGCAGTCAGAATTTGAACAATAGTTCTAAGATTTGCACATCTTTAACTTACTACACTGTCAAAAAAAAAAAAAAAAACAATTGAGGTAAAAACTATGTAATCATCACGCAATCCACCCTATCATTCAGGAAAAAAATCCTTTAACGAGATAAAAAATAAAAACTTTCTTGTAAAAACGTGTTATTCTTGGAATTATCACAATCATCTAGTCGCATTCTTTGCAAGAAAATTTGTGGAGTCCATTAGAGTCAGAATTTGAGCAATAGTTCTAAGATTTGCACATCTTACACTGTTAAAAAGAATTCTGTGAAGTTACAGAGAATCTACTTCCGTTATCTAAGTCTTATGTAAAATTACAGAAATTGGAAAAACCGAGATTATGTTACATGACAGTGAAGATATTCGGTAATTTTTAAATAGACTCCGTAAATTAACATCGTTAAAAATATACAATACTATATTAATTTTAAGCGATAATAATTTAATTTAGTTTTTAAAATCAAGGAAATAATCAAAATTCAGGAAACTTTAATGAATTCTAATTTTTAGAGTAAATTATACTCTCACACATTTTGTTTCTATTCATCCTGGTGTTTGAACCCGGAACCACTTGACAGCGAATAAACACCTTACTGACTGATCTATAGGAGCTTATGCTATTGAGTACAAATTATGCCTTTTATGATTCAGTAGGTAAGTCCCACTAATCCCAATGACATGATTTTCCCCTTTTTAAACTATTCTAGGTTTTAAAAAATAATTTTAAACAAATTTTCTTCTTTAATACTTCTAATAAAATTGCAAAAGACCTTTAAATGTATGTTCTTTGAAGTACAAGTTTTGACAAAGATAAAAATATCTATAAATAAAGACATGGAAATTCATACAGGGAATATATAATATAATATAAGTAAAATATATGTAAAATAATGGCCGAGAAACTCAATTGAATGCATTTAACCGAGAACTTTTTTGACACGGCTTATGCTTAAATTTTTATGTGAGACTCATCCGTGTAAATTTACAGAGAATCTTTCTTTTTTCTGTGTTTTTACAGCAATTTTTTCTCAGTGTAATAATTAATGCTATACTTTCTTCGTATATGCATAGCTTTTTGCATGCTTGTTAATTGATGCTTGTTACTTACATCATCCCTATCCCTTTAATTATCTGCCTATGCGGCGATTGCTCATCTGTATGTCGCACAGTTTTTGCATCGTGGACATTAGATTAAACTTTATACTTAGTTTGAAGTTGATATAGTTTCAAATTCAGTTGTCTGCTGATTAGATAATGATTCGCATCAGAAAGCATGCTTTGCATCTGTGGTGTGTCTCTATAATTTGTGTGATATATATATATCGCTATCAACCCGATAAATTTTATAAAAAATAACTTTTTGACTTTTAGAAATGTACAAACTGTGTTTAGAAAAGACTAAAAGATTAAAATGATATTATAATTTATTTAATTGATATTTAGATAACACTAAATTTCAAATTTCATTCTTGAAAATATTGTATTTGTATCTAAATAATTTATTCTCTTAAAAGAAGGCCATTCATTTGTATATTTTAAAAGCTAACCTCAACCTTTTACTAGTAAAGAAAAATCTGTCCAAATTAAATTTCAATAGCATTTTTATGGAATAATTTATAGACTTTATGAATTTGTCTGTACTATTTTAATAATACTTTTTACTATACAGGTAACAATATGTACACACACACACATATATACAGGGTATTTCTAAATTCATGGTCCAAACTTTAAGGGGTGATAGTACACATCAAGACAAACAATATTTAAATAGGAAACCAAGGGTCCCAAAGTCTTCCGAAGGAGATAGGCGCCATTAAAGTTTAGGGTCCAAAAATTCAAATGATTATGAAAAACAGAAAAATTGGTCGATTCGTTTGCGGTTTTCACTAAAATTATTCTTTATGTCAGTATTGTCTTGAAAATAAATTATAAAGATAAATTTCAAAAAATGACGATAGAGGGCGCTTTAGACTTTAGAGTAACGAACAACTATTTTTTACCGTTATTTTTTGCATCTCATTAAAGGTTTCGTAAGCTTAGACTTAAACTTAAATTTTGAGCTCAAAATCTGAATAGTTGGAAGCAGTTAAGTAGCACAAACTTAACTGTGTTCAGAGGGTTTTAAATTCAAATGATTATAAAAAACGGAAAAATTGGTCGATTGATTTGCGGTTTTCACTAAAACTATTCTTTATGTCGGTATTTTATTGAAAATGAATTATAAAGATAAATTTCAAAAAATGCCGATAGAGGGCGCTTTAGACTTTGGAGTAACGTACGACTATATTTTACCGTTATTTTTCGCATCTCATAAAATTTTCTTAGAAGCTTAGACATAAACTTAAATTTTGAGATGAAAATCTGAATCGTTGGGAGTGGTTAAGTAGAGCAAACTGAACTGTGTTCAATGGGGGTGGGGAGGTTCAAATTTCAAATTATTTAAAAAAACGGAAAAATTGATCGATTCGTCTGCCGTTTTCACTAAAACTATTCTTTATGTCAATATTTCCTTGAAAATAAATTTTAAAGATTAATTTCAAAAAATACCGATAGAGGGCGCCTTAAACTTTAGAGTAACCAACAACTATTTTTAACCGTTATTTTTTGTATCTAATTAAATGCTTGTAAAAGTTCAAACTTAAATTTTGAGCTGAAAATCTGCATCGTTTTGAGTAATTAAGTGCGGAAATTTGAAATGTGTTCGAGGGGTGGGGAGGGTAACATTTTAACTCCTGAACACTGTTCAGTTTCCGCTTCTTAACCCCTCCATCGATTTAGAATTTGAGCTCAAAATTTAAATCTAAGCATTTGCAAGCATTTAATTAGATAGTTAGTTGGGATTAATTAGTTGGGATTCTCCTCCGCTTAATGAAAATGATATACTTTGTACACAAAAGCAATCGCTCCTATAGCTCAAGCAGTAAGGTATTATTCCTACTCGGGAATAAACCTCAGGAAACATATTGCGTAAAAAGTAAATTATACAGAAGTTCAAATGTAGTCGGGAAATCCAAGTTCTTTGAAACTCACTAAAAATTCAGTGATTTACTGACTTTCGATATTTTTAGAACTTCGATATTTTGAACGATGTTGATTTACAGAGTCTATTTTAAATTTACCGAATAACTTCTCTATTATTTAACAGAATCTTGGTTTTCTAATCTCTGTAATTTTACATAAGATTTAAGGTAATGAATTACCCTTTGATTCTCTGTAATTTTGCAAAATTATTTTTTATCAGTGTTTAAATGTTAAAATCTTTTAACAATAAGATATGGAATTAAATTTAAAACCAGTGTTTTCTTTTAAATATAGCATAATGAAATGACGTCATTATCGTAGTATTTTTAACTGACCTCATCTTGGCTGATTTTTATAAGAATTCTTAATTAGTAGTCACTAGATTTGAAGTTTGGGGTTATGCAAATGCTGCTTTGAGCATTGTTTGCAGGAAATCAACCATGGAAGACGAAAAGAATTAAATAGTGGTTTTTTAGAAACGCGGATGTGCACATTGTTTTGTGATTCAAGGAATTATGATAGAAATAAAAGAAGCGGATAGCTATCAAAACACTTAGCCTGGTGTAAATTGAATGCTTTTAGATTGATAGTTCAAGACTATTCCTATTCTTTTACTATAAAATCTACTCTTGAAATCTGAGCAACGCCTAAATCAGCTAGATTTATGTTAAAAAGAACTTGAATTATGCTAAATTAAAAGCCAACACTACAAAAGCAGCACATTGGTTCAAGACTATAACGTGCATCTTCCAATGTTTTAAAATTCAATCCATGGCGTAAATTAGTTTTTATAAAGGAAAAAACATTCATCTTTGATTACATAAATGATTTAAGATGTTACTGGCATGATTTACTAAGCGCTTTGTGTATAAATGTGTCACATCAGTTTTCAAAACGTGTACAGTTACGGTTGTACGATTACCATACAACCGGTGTACGGTGAACTCTATTTATGTTTCAGTTGTGATTTTGGCAGGCTTTAATACAGAAGAAGAAAAAGTTTGATTTTCACTGCGACAAAGATGAATTCTTTTGACTACCAAGATAGTCTTGATTATATATATTTTTTAAATTACAAATGAACTAATGGATCAGAATTTGGTATTGCTTCAAGTTAACTTTTCTATCTGCAATTCTGTGTAAACTTAAGATTGGTTATCTAAAAGTAGCATCAAAATCTCAGACATTTCATGTAAAAATTTTGACACAAATCATAAAGAAAATATGTGATGAATGTTGTTTTTTCATATTATGCCAACAGAAAACAGTTTGATACAATTATTTATCTGAAAGCAGCCATTTTGAGAATATGAAAAAAAATGCCTACTTCCACCTGTCCACACTCTTTCCAAAAGTCATTCATAAAATAATGTCAGAGTTGGCGAATTCAACATAAATTCAAAAGCCATGTAATCTAGCTGAGTGCTTAAGGCTTCTCTTAAATTTAAAAAGGTTACTTTTTAATATATCCTTTAAATTCATTTCTCTTTGGAAACCCACAAATTGGTAGATATTCTCATTAAGAAACTGTGTTATGAAAAGATGTTTCCGGTGTTTCAATAGAAGCAAAAGATCGTTCATAAAATACAGTCAAAGAGGACGCTTTGCGTCGTATTGGCCTCAGTCATAACATGAGACCAATTACTTCTAATTCAATGAGGGCTTTGTTTATCAAAAAAATGGAAAACTTATTTCGATTCAAAATATCTTCAATAGTCAAACGTTATGTACACTACATGGCCAAAGATGACCGTTAACTTGCGATTTTTGACATTTTGATAAATATCTAGAAAAGTACTTGAGGAATTAACCTCAAACCTTAAGTGTGTTAACATAATAGTACAGGTCATATATTTCCGTGAAGACTTTCTCCCGAAACTCCATAGGGGACTGTCAACAAATTGAAAAAGAACGAAAATCTTTTGGACAACTCTGTCAAAACTAATGTAGGAAAAGCGTTCAAGCTGTAGATTTCGATTAAGTAGCTTATTGTAATTAAATGTTTATATTTGTATTCGGATAGCATGAATACTTGTAGAGATATTAAGGATTTTATAAAAACAGTCCCAATTTTTTCAAGTTTTTTGCTTATAATTTGCGGAGTTCTTAATATAAAATAATATATTTTTCGGAACATATCACAAAAAATATTGTACACAATAACCTTTAATCAAAATTACAAAATAGTAAAAATTGTATGAAAAATGAGCAGTTTTACTAAATATTTTTTCACTGCGCATGCGTCAACTTTATCAAATCATCATTTGCATATTGTGTTAGCTAAATGTATAGAGCAACTTTTGTAAAAATCTCAAAAGCATAGCTTGAGAATTCTGAAAGTGTTCGGCGATTGAATAAGCTTAAAATCCTTTATTCCAAAAATGAAGCAAAATAATGAGGGGTTGTATTCTTTTCTCCATTGATTAGGGCCAATATATAATAAACAATATAGCACATACTACTACATTTTTATACAACACCTTATTTTTTTGCTTCACTTTAGAAACAACGGATTTATTGCTTATTCTATCAAAGAATACTTTCAGAATTTCCAAGCTATGCTTAAGAGACTTTTACAAAATTTGCTCTATACATTTAGATAACACAACATGCAAATGAAATTTTATAACGTTGACGCATGCGCAATGAAAAAATATTTAGTAAAACTGTTCATTTTCCATATAATTTTTATTATTTTGTAATTCGGATTAGAGGGTATTGTGTTCAATATTTTTGTGATATTTTCGGAAAAACATTATTTTATATTAAGAACTCTGCAAATTATAAGCAAAAAATTTGAAAAAAAATTGGAAATGTTTTTATAAAAACCATAATTTCTCTACGAGTATCCATGCTGTCGACATAAAAATAAAAACAGTTAATTACAATAAGCTACTTAATCATAATCTACAGTATGAACACTTTTGCTACATTAGTTTTGACAGGGTTGTCCAAAAGATTTTCGTTCTTTTTCAATTTGTTGACGGGAGAAAGTCTTCATGGAAATATATGACCTGTACTATTATGTTTATACACTTAAGCTTTCAGGATAATTCTTCAAGTATTTTTCTAGATATTTAAGTGCATATACACTTAAAAAGGAATCAGAAAGTTTCTCAGAAATTGTCGTGTTGTAAATATGGGATTTGAGAGCCGCCTTAAATTGCTAAAAATACTTCTTAAAAGATCATAAAGAAGCTGCTGTTAAAAGTGCAGACATCCGCTACTTCATAGCTATTCACTCCTCCGGAAGGCGGGTAGTATAAAAGCATAGGTTTCAATAAATTCTGAAATTTCATTTGATTGGATAAATATTTTTTTATGCTAAAAAGCTTTTTTTTATTATTACTGGCCGATCTAAAAGTATAATAGCGTAAATAATACGCTAGAATCTTCAATTTAAAAAACGTTTTTTTCGATAATCAATGAATCCCGGATTTTAATAATTAAAGAAATAAACTCATTTGAATATATTTAATTCTCAAGATTTAATGTCATATTAACCAGATATTTGAAAGAAATTTAAACTTAATACTCACAAAACTATTTCCAGATATCTTCAATAATACCCCGTAAAAATGATATTTCCATCAGATAAAACTTTAGATCAGATAATAATTTTAGAATTAAAAATAAGCATTTACATAGCATTAATTTTAAATCTAATTCATCAAAAATCTTCTGTAAACATATCAAAATTACTCTTTTCTACTGATAGCGAATTACAACCAGTCTTTTAGTATTATCATGATCATTCATTTGTATTCTTTCTGAGATAACTGTAAGCTTTTAAGAGCGGAGAATATCCGTCCAGGAAGTAAGTTTGACTGAACGTGACTTTCTTTTATTCTTAGTACAAAACCAGTTCAGAAGCAAAAGGTAATGGATTTGCAATAATTATTAAATAAAGTTTTATGAAGGATTTCATATACTTAAGGAATTGTTTTTGTTTACTACTTCTCTATTTTATTTTTTAAAGACAAAAATATTGGATTCGTTAAAAGCTTTGAGAATAATAATATTTGATAAAAAATATTTTGTTCAATAAATGAAAATAATATCTATTGTGTTGTTATTTAAAATGTGTTATCTTAACAGAGACATTTATATAAATTTTTCAATATTACAATAACCAAGGTTACCGCGTTCTGTGATACATTATATTTCTAACAGGCAAAATGAGACACATATTTTTTGAAGTAGAAAATACTTTTATGAAACATTTTTTTTAAATATTAAACATTTTTTTTAATTCATCAAAAATTGTTTGTAATGATATCAAAATTAATCTTTTCTCAAGATAAAGAATTACAACTAGTCTCTTCATATTATCCTGATCATTCATTTGTATTCTTTCTGAGTTAACTGTGAGGTTTTAAGAGGGAAGAAAATCCATACAGGAAGTAGGTTTGACTTGAACGTGACTTGCTTTTATTCTTAGTACAAAAACAGTTCATGAGCAAAAGTTAATGTATTTGTAATAATTATTAAAAAAGGTTTTATGAAGCATTTTATGTACTTTAGGAATTTGATTTGATTTTTTTTGTTTTATTTTCGAAAGAGGAAAATGTTGGATTCGTGAAAAGTTTTGAAAGTAATTTTTCATAACAATTATTGTTCAACATATGAAAAAAAACATTGAATGGTTTACTACTTAAAACGTGTGATCTTAAAAGATGTATTCATATATGTTTATCAGTATTATTATAATTAATTTCCAAGTGTTTTGTAATACATTACATTTCTAACAGACAAAAAGATACAGATAATTTTTTAATTCAAAAAAATTATGCAACATTTATTTTATAGCTTATTTATCAAAAATCGTTTCTAAAGATATCAAAATTAATCTTTTCTACTGATAGTGAATTACGTCATGTTAGTATCTTTATCATCATTCATTTGTATTCTTTCTAAGATAACTGTAAGCTTTTAAGTGCGTAGAAAATCCATAACGGAAATAGGTTTGACTGAACGTGACTTGCTCTCATTCTTAGTACAAAACCAGCTCATAAGCAAAAGCTAATGGATTTGTAATAATTATTAAATAAAGTTTTATGAAAGATTTTATGTACTTATGGTTTTTCTATAAGTGGAAAATATTGGATTCGTGAAAAGCTTTGAGGATAATATTTGACAACAATTCTTGTTCAATAAATGAAAATAATATTTATTGAGTCGTTATTTGAAATGTGTTATCTTAACAGATACATTCATATATATTTTTCAATATTCTAATAATTAAAGTTCCCATGTTTTGTAATGCATTACATTTCTAACATACAAAATGATACAAATAGTTTTTGAATTAAAAATGTTTTATGAAGCACTTATATAATGTCTAAATCATAAAAAATTGTTTCTAAAGATATCAAAATTAACCTTTACCCCTGATAAAAAATTACAACTAGTCCCTTCATATTATCATGATCATTCATATGTATTTTTTTTAAGTTAACTGTACACTTTTAAGAGTAGAGAAAATCCGTACATGAAGTAGATTTGAATGAACGTGACTTGCCTTTATTCTTAGTACAAAAACAGTTCATGAGCAAAAGTTAATGGATTTGCAATAATTATTAAAGAAGGTTTTATGAAGGATTTTATGTACTTTTGGAATTTCATTTTATTTTGGTTTTTTCTGTTTTTTTTTTTTTTTTTCGAAAGATGAAAACTGTGGATTTGTGATAAGTTTTCAAATTAATTTTTTATGACAATTATTGCACAATATATGAAAAAAAGAATGTTACTTAAAACGCGTGACCTTAATAGATGTATTCATATAAGTTTATCAGTGCCATTATAAGTAATTTTCACGTGTTTTGTGATCCATTACATTTCTAACAGAGAACAAGATACACATGATTTTTGAATTTAAAAACAGTTATGTAATATTTATTTTATATTAAATTCATCAAAAAACGTTTATAAAGATATCAAAATTAATCTTTTCGACTGATAGCGAATTACAACCAGTCTCTTAGTAATATCAAAATCATTCATTTGTATTCTTTCTGAGATAACTGTAATCTTTTAAAAGCGAAGAAAATTCGTACAGGAAGTAGGTTTGTCTGAATGTGACTTGATTTTATTCTTAATACAAAACCAGTTCAGAAGCAAAAGCTCATGGATATGTAATAATTATTAAATAAAGTTTTATGAAAGATTTTATATAGTTAAGGAATTGTTTTTGTTGAGTATTTCTGTGTTTTATTTTTAAAAGAGAAAAATATTGGATTCGAATAAAACTTTGAAAATAATAATTGATAACAATTTTTTTTTCAATAAATGAAAATAACATATAATAATAACTGAGTTGTTATTTAAAATGTGTTATCTTAATAGCGATATTCATATAAATTTTTCAATATTATAATAATTAAGGTTGACGTGTTCTGTGACACATTACATTTCTAACAGGCAAAATGATACACATATTTTTTAATTAAAAATACTTTTATGAAACATTTATTTAATATCCAATTCATCAAAAATTGTTCGTAAAGATAACAAAACTAATCTTTACACCTGATAAGGAATTACAACTAGCCCCTCCATATTATCACAATCATTAATTTATATTCTTTCTAAATTAACTGTAAACTTTTAAGAGGGGAGAAAATTCGTACAGGAAGTAGGTGTGATTGAACATGATTTGCTTTTATTCTTAGTACAAAAACAGTTCATGAGAAAAAGTTAATGGATTTGTAATAATTAGAAAGAAGGTTTTATGAAGGAATTTATATACTTTAGGATTTGTTTTTTTTTCTGTTTTTTTTTCGAAAGAGGAAAATGTTGGATTTGCGATGACTTTTCAGGATAATTTTTTATAACAATTATTGTACAATATACGAAAAAAAATCGAATGCGTTGTTATTTAAAACGTGTGACCTTAAAAGATATATTCATATAAATTTATCAGTATTATTATAATTCATTTTTACGTGTTTTGTGATACATTATGTTTCTAAAAGAGAAAAATATAAACATAATTTTTTAATTTAAAAACCATTATGTTACATTTATTTTATATCAATTTCATGAAAAATCTTTTGTAAAGATATCAAAATTTATCGTTTCGACTGATAGCAAATTACATTCAGTCTTTTAGTATTATCAAAATCATTCATTTGTATTCTTTCTAAGATATCTGAAAGCTTTTAAGAGCGGAGAAAATCCATACAGGAAGGAGGTTTGACTGAACATTATTTTCTTTTATTAATAATACAAAACTAATTCACGATCAACAGCTAAAGGATTTGTAATAATTATTTTAAAAAAATTATGAAATAATGGATTTTATGTACTTTAGGAATTTGTTTTATTTTTGTATTTTTGTGTTTTATTTTTAAAAGAGGAATCATTGGATTCGAAAAAAGAAATGCGAAAGACATTTGATAATCTTTCTCAATAAATGTAAATAACACCTACTGATTTGTTACTTAAAACTTAACAAGTGTCTTAATATACATTTATTAATATTATCACGTATTTTGTGATACATTACATTTTTAAACCATAAAAAGACAACCCAAACTTTTAAATTAAAAAAGTGCTTTTATGAATCATTTATTTTATATCTAATTCATACAAAATCATTTGTAAAGATATCAAAATTAATCTTTTCTCCTGATAAAGAATTTCAACCAGTCTTTTCGTATTATCAGGATCATTCATTTGTATTCTTCTTATGATAACTCTAAGCTTTTAAGAGAGAAGAAAATTCGTACAGAAAATAGGTTTGACTGGACGTGACTTGCTTTTATTCTTAGTACAAAACCAGGACATAATCAAAAGTTAATAGATTGGTAATAATTATTAAAAACTGTTTTATGAAGTATTTTATATACTTTTGGAGCTTGTTTTTGTATTTTATTGTTTCACTCATAAAAGGGGGGAAATGTTGGATCCGTGATAAGTTTTCAGATTAACATTTGATATTATTGTTCAACAAACGAAAATAACATCTATTGAGTTGTTACTTAAGGCGTCTGATCTTAACAGAAGTTTTCAAATAAAAACTACCGATATTATAATAATTAGATTTCACGTGTTTTGTGATACAATGCATTTCTAATAGATAAAGTGATACACATAATTTTTTAACAAAAAAAAATACTTTTATGTAGCATTTATTTTTTATTCAATTCATCAAAAATCATTTGTAAAATTATCAAAATTAATCTTTCCTCCCGATATCGAATTATAACCAGTCATTTTGTATTACCAAGATCATCCATTTGTATTCCTTTTGAGATAACTATAATACTTTAAGAGCAGAGAACATCCGTATAGGAAGCGGGTTTGATTGAACGTATTCTTATTCTTTCCTTTTATTCTTAGTACAAAACCATTACATAAACTAAATTTGATGGATTTGTAATAATTATTTAAAAAAGTTTTATGAAATACTTTATATACTTGTTTTGTTTTTGTTTTGTATTTCTTTTTTTATTTTAAAAAAGGAAAACATTGGATTCGTAGAAAACCTTGAGACAAATATTTAATAGCAATTATATTTTTACAAATGAAAATAACATCTTAATAGATGTTATTTATTTTGTTTTATAGACATCTTAATAGATGTAACAGTTGTTACTTAAAACGTGTGTGATCTTATCAGAGGCTGTCATATAAATCTAACAATGTTGTAATAATTACGTTTCACATGTTTTGTGATGCATTACATTTCTATAACAATGAAAAACATCGTCTTAGCAATATATAACAATTGATAGTGTAGACATAGTAGTGTAAATATAATAGATTGACAAAATGATACACATAATTTTGAAACTTGGACTTGTAATAATTATTAATAAATGTTTTATGAAAGATTTTATACACTTGTTTTGTTTTTGTTTTGTATTTCACTGCTTTATTTTTAAAATAGGAAAACATTGGATTCCATCGTGATAAGTTTTGAGAAAAATATTTCATAATAACGTCAACAAATGAAAATAGCATGTATTGAATTGTTACTTAAAACATGTGATGTCAATAGAAATATTCTTATAAAGCTATCAAAAATATTATAATTAAATTTCAAGTGTTTTGTGATACATTGCATTTCTAACAGATGAAATGATACACAAAATTTTGGAACTTAAAATTTATATTTTTATGTAGCATTTATTTTTGATCTAATTCATTAAAAATCGTTTGTAAAGATTACAAAATTTGTCTTTTTTACTAATACAGACTTACCCCAAATCTCTTCGAATTACTATAATAATTCATTTATATTCTTTCCAAGAAAAGTGTAAGCTTCAAAGAGAACAATAAATCCGTAGAGGCAGTACGTTTGACAGAACGTGACTTGCATTTATTTTTATTACAAAATTAATTTTTAACAACAGTCAATGGATTTTAATAATTATTAAAAGGGGTTTTATGAAGAACTTTATATGAATGAATCTTTAATAGAAACTTATAACCAATCCCTTCAAATTAAGATAATCATTCATTTTTCCTCTTTCCAAGAAAAGCGTAAACTTTTAACAACACAGTAAATATTTTGAGTTAGTGGGTTTGACTGAAAGTGACTTGCTTTAATCTTAATAAAAAACAGCACATAAGCAAAAACTGATGGAATTGTAATAATTATTAAAAAATGTTTTATAATTGATTTTAGACACTTTTTTTTTTTTTTGTATTTTTCTGTTTTACTTTTAAAAGAGGAAAACATTGGATTCCATCGTGATAAGTTTTAAGATAAATATTTGATGATAACTCTTCTTCAACAAATGAAAATAACATCTATTGAATTGTTACTTGAAACATGCGATATTAATAGAAATACTCATATAAAGCTATCAAAAATATAATAATTAAATTTCACATTTTTGTAATAAATTACATTTCTAAAAGATAAAATAATATACATAATTTTGGCATGTAAAAATAATATTTTTATGTAGCATTTATTTTATATCTAATTCATTAAAAATCGTTTGTAAAAAAATCTAAAATTGATCTTTTCTTCTAATAGAGACTTATCCCCAATCTCTTCGAATGAGTATCATAATTCATTTCTATTCTTTCCAAGAAAAGTGTAAGCTTTCAAAAGCACAATGAATCCGTGGAGGAAGTAGGTTTGACAGAACGTGACTTGCTTTTATTTTTAAAACAAAATTAGTTTTTAAACAGTAGCTAATAGATTTTAATAGTTATTAAAAATGATTTATGAAATACTTTATATAATTTACGAATTTTTTTTATCTTTCTTTTATTTCATAAAGAGGAGAATATTGTAGGGGAGAGGGGGCACATTTAAACCCTCTAAATATTTTCCTTCAAATACATATTATTCTTTAAGTGTATACGGCAACACATTACTACTGCTTCATTTCAATAAGTATGCAAAGCTGAACCACTTTGTATGAACAATGCTGTCTAAGTAAGATATGTATTTTTCTCCCTCTTGAATCTAAACTTAAGAAAATAAAGTTGCAAGATTTTTATTTGCAATTTTGGACTCCTAAAATTTTAATTTATTATTCAATACTTAAATAAAAATGTTAGCTTTAGTTTATAAGCTTTGTTTTATTCAAATTCTTCAGCTGCATTGAGTAATCCGTTGTAATGTTGAACTTCATGTGATGGGGCACCATTGAAAAGCGAAAAAAAAACCGAATAAACTGGTGATAAATAATAATTCAAAACATTTAAAGTGAACATATAAAACTAAGAAGTAAAAAGTTGTTGATGTATTTAAGTATTATTATTTCTGAATTTTTTTATGTGAAAAGAGGTTAATTACAACATGGACTTATATTGTTAACAATTCTCCTTACTGCACACATAGATTCCAATCCCTGGATGAATCATTGATGGAAAGTTTTAAATCCAAATTGATCTGGGCATTCATTTATTGGATAATTGCAAATCCTGAATGCACAGTAAAGATTCATAATTTAGCAGGTTTGTCTAACAAAGCCCATACTCTTTCATTTACTCTTTCTAAACATTATTTCTGGTTTTCGTACCTGATAAAATGGAACTTTATATCAGGTTTATTCACAACAAAAGTGAATGAAAATTTTTAATTTTCAAGAAGATATTACATTGGTGTATTTAAAGGATATTGTAAAGAAATTTTCACAACCAAACACAGCTGGAGGGACACTGTGTTTTTTTCAACAATGAGTTTTTACATGAACTTTGATGGATTTCAGTTTGGTTAAATAATAGAAAAAATAGTAATTTTAATAAAATGTTACTTTATGTTTCTGAAACATATGCAGCTTTTTTAAAAAACTCTCATTATTTTGATATTTTATTCAAAGGTCTCCCTTACTTGTTCAAAGGTACCCCTACATTCGGCAGGTTTGAACAGAAGTTTCTGAGCTTTTAAAATCCTCATAACTTATTTAATTTACTTGAAAAAGCTTTAATTTCTGGTTTATTTGATGAAGAAGTAGAAACTTTTTATAATTTAATATTTAAAACGCTATAAATGTAATTCAAGTTAGAAATATAATGATTTTTTTTTTAAATGTTCAATCGTGCCCTTCTCTCCCCTACGTGAAATTTTTTTATTATAATTTTTTTATGAAAATTTTTGTTTAACAAATGAAAGTAATAACTATGCAGTTACTACATAAAACTTGTGATCTTAACTATTAATTACTTAAAAATTAATCTTAACTTTATCTAAGTTTTACACTTAGATTTTTCTAAGTACTCATATTAATTTACTAATATTATAATAATAAAATTTTACATATTTTTTCAGCTTTGGTCTCATACGTAAGTTTTTTTCTTTTTTGATTATTATTATTGTTGTTGCGATGGAACCCACAAGAATTCCACTTAGAAATTCAGTCATATTCAAATTTAAGTTTTAAAACATCTTTATTTAAACGAATTAGGCAGTGGTATGAGAGAACCAGTTCACAAGGTGTCAGCCGGGGTAAGCATAACGAAATGACCCTCATGACCGATGTTTATAATAACATGTAAAGTAATAAGGTTTACAAAAAGAATACAATATAAAGTACTTTTATTCCCTGACCTCGAACTATCCTTGATATAACCATTTTTGTGTGTTTCATTTACGATAAATTGCTATGTGTACATCTCTTCAGATATTGGCATGTATGCATTTAAGAAGGGATACAAATAAACACACTGAACATAAAAATAAAAGGATAATGACAAAAAAGTATGCTCACCAAGTTAATGTTGCAAATAATGATCAATGCCACAATTATGTATGTTAATGAAATACAACTGAACACATAATTGTACTTCCGCTCATATGTCAGTAACTTAAAGATGCATATTTGATGTTTGAGAATGTTGTGCGCAATAGATGCATGTTGGAATTACATTCTGTGCAATTATTTAAAGTGAATTTCATGTCTGAGAGTAATGTTATTCATTAGTTATGGCTCAGAGGCAACATTTAAATAAAAGTCAAGTAGTTGTTGCAATCGAGGTACGCCAAGCACAAATGAAAACCGCCCAAGATTTGAATATCCCTCAAAGTCAAAATGAATTTCTCAAAGGAAATACCTCCAAATTTTATCAAGATCTTGGAGCTGATTTTTAAACAGTGGATCCATTGATAGACAGCCAGGTCAAGGGCGACCAAGAGCACAACTCTATTCGAATACCTTTTTCTGTCAATACTGATTCGAAGAAATTGCAAAATGACTACATGAGATTTTGTTTCAGACCTCTAAGCTACCAGAGGAAATCAATTTATTCGTTTAACTACCTCATGAAGGCTTATACAGCGTGAACTATCTACGAGAAAACCAATATTTTATATCTAACACAGTCCAGCTTTCAATGAAACCCGTTTCAACTGGTACTCTCGTCGTGATCAATGGAACCAGTGTTGAATTCAAGCACTTTTCAACGGGACTTCAGTGGCTCCAGGGGAGGGACATTATAGAGTTCCGGGGGGGGGGGGGATTCTACTTTTTGATCATTGAAAATGCAAAATTTCAAATTTTCCCAGGGAGGGGAAATTTTATTGCTCTGGGGGGGGGGGGAATGTCCCCGGGTCACCCCCTGAATTCAACACTGATCGGAATCAAGAAGATTGAGCCCAAGTATTGTTTTCATACGAGTCCAGATATAGTCTGAACAATGAGTATAGGCATGATTTGATCTAAAGAAAAGAAGATACATCCTGCTTTCCTTCCCTTCTCCGTAAAATTTTCCATTTGCGTAATAGCCCAGTCATTTTAGCACCTTTTTTTGCAAATAGCGGAAAAAATTAGAACAAAGCTGGATTTTTGCATAGGTGCTAGTTAGGTTATGTAGTTAAACATACTAAAAGTCCCCATCGATCCGATGTGAGCTTTCGCCTCCAGGGGGCGCTAAAGAGCTTAAGAATCGGTTTTCTGTGAATATCTCACGAACAATGGCATCTAGTCAAAAAAGTTCAATTACAAAAATGTAGATAATTTAATTTCCTACAAAAAGTGTTATTAACATTTTTTTGTCACACCAACCCTTCCCTGCCAAAAATTAAGATAAAATAAACATTATTGAAAAAGAATGTGCAAGCACAATCATAACGCGGCGAAGAGGCAGAACAAGTACTAAACAACTTTTGATTCTCACCCCGTCAGCTCTCCCCTATTGTTTGTATGGCGTTTTCGCGCGCTTGTGCAATACGTCACCTGAGAATAATAAGGTTCTATCTGTGTTTTTAAAAAAATCGACTTATCGATATAGAAATGTTCTATTTGTATCTATGAAGGCATTTATGGATTAAAATAATGTCGTAATATAATTGTAATATTATATATAAATTATATATAACGTCATTTTGATGCAAAAATGTCTTTATAGATACAAATAGAGTCTTTCTATATAGATAAGTCAATATTTTCAAAAACACAGATAGAACCTTATTATTCTCAGGTGACGAATAGTCATTGCCCAATACCCTATCTCTCTTTGCATTTGTCAAAATGTACCACGTGCAAGTACTTTTCAATATTTTTTTTTTTTTTTTTTTTGGTGCTCATTTCGCTAGTATGAAATGACCCTAATTTATTGAACGAAGTATTTATTCTTTTTAAGATTTTAGGAAGGGAATTTTATTTTCAACGCATGTTGTAGAAAGTTTTAAATTATTTATGACAGTTTAAAATGAATATTTCTTAATTGCTGATTCTCAGCGAAAAATGGAGATTGACAAAATCTTGCATGAAATGAGGACTGGGTTTCGAAAGATTTTGTAAAAACAGAAAAAAAAGGGTCTGAAGTCGCTTGTGACAGCAAGTTCGGAAAGAGATGACCATAAGTGGAAAATATTTGAAGAAATGGCTAAAAACAATAATGAATTTACAGTCCATTCAAAGAGTAAGGAAAATTATTCACGAAAGAATTCTATTAAATCATACAATAAATCTATTGCCGAAAAACGATCAACAACATCTGCACAAATTAATCATCCATTGAAGGAAAAATTGAGAAATGACAGTCCGTTGTTTGAATTTAAGGTAAAATGTTTGTTATTTCTGATACATTAGACGAAGATATTTTACACAAGGAAAAAAAGAAAGCTCTAAAGTATCGCGGAAATTTTTTTTTTAGTCTAATCATTAAAATAAGACACGTCTCATATCTATGCTTATGGAAAAATTTATAGAGAATGGTTTCGAAGCGAAACAAGCAGAAGATGATGCAGACACACTAATTGTTAACACAGTTATTGAAGTAGCAAAGTCTGGTGCGCTTACTGCTGTTCTTGGCGATGGTGTTGACTTGCTCGTATTGTTGACATTTTTAGAACCTCCAGAGACAGAGATATTTTTTATTAAGTCTGGAAGAGGACGAATTGTTAAAACCCTGTGTTCATCGCACAGTTTTAACAATGATGCTGTTCTGAAAGATCATATATTATTCCTTCACGCTTTTTCACGTTGTGACTCGACATCAGCAATGTTTGGGAAAGGTAAAATGTCGTTAGCAAAATTTTTGAAGAAAGAAGAAGATCATAACATAGAAGCTGCCAGCATTTTTAAAATGATCAAGTATCTTAATTTGAAGTTTCCGAGGCTGGAAAAACTATTTTTCTTGCTTTATACGGTAGTAAAGCATAAATTTCTCTGAAAAAGTACCGTTAGGTATGTTTCAAAAAAAGAGTTGCTGTTGGTAAAAAAAAAAACTTTTATCGTTGCCGCCTGCTGAAGATGCAGCTAGATTGTACAGTTTACGTATTTATCATCAAGTACAATACTGATTGAGCAATAAACTACTTCTTGAGAACTGGGGCTGGCAAAATGCACCTAATTAGTTTCCAATTCTTGCTACCTTACCGCCCGCACCAAAAGATATTATTGAATCTATTTTTTATACTTGCTCCAAAGGATGTGGAAAAGCATGTGGATGCCGAAAAATTGGATTGAAATGTTCTGATATTTCTTAAATTGCTACGGTGGTTCATTTCATAATGCAAGTAAAATTGAATTTGAAGACGAGGAAAATATTGACAGTATCCTGCCCACTACCATGAAGGTGGGAAGCGCTACTTCTGTATTCAGTGATGATATCGAAAGGCAAACAAAAAATACTGAAAGCACTACAGCAACGAAAGATAATATACGATATCGATATACGATACATCGATAGATAATTACGAATCTGAATCGAGTGTAGAAATTGAAGTTGTGCAAAGAACTATTAAAGCAGTTAAACGACTTAAATTGGATTAAGCCAGTCACACTATAAGTGGAATATGCCTACGGGGAAAACCAAAAAAAAAACGCACTAAGTGTTTTACCTTAAGGGTGGTGTGGAAATAAGCATAAATGTATATTATATATTCACTTTTCCCATTCAAAAGTGAGAATTATAGATCCATTTACAAATTTTTTAAAAAAATAGCAGCAGATTTTTTGAATTTTTATAATTTTACTTTCAAATGTGGTCATGTTTTTATATTTTTGACAGGGAATTGTTAATGTGACAAACAAATGTTAATGACACTTTTTATAGAAAATTAAATTATCTACAACTTTGTAATTAACTTTTTTTCTCTAAATGCCATTGTTCGTGAGATATTCACAAAAAACTGATTTTTAAGCTCTTTAGCACCCCCTGGAGGCGAAAGCTCACGTCGGATCGATGGGGACTTTTAGTATGTTTAACTACATAACCTAACTAGCACCTATGCAAAAATCCGGCTTTGTTCTAATTTTTTCCCCTATTTTTGCTAAAATGACTGGGCTATAATCACGGTTTTATGATTTTTTGTGTGTGGGGGGGGGGAGAAGGGAGGAAAGTGAAATCATAACAAGTGACTGTATAGATCTGCATATCTTTCAGAAAGGTTCTGTAGATTCGGAGACATGTGGAGGAGGTTTTGAATCACAGTTAGACTGTTTAGTAGAGTTAATGTCCCAGAGTTATTGTTAACTGATAACAATGGTCGGTCATATCGAGCATATGGTGTCAGAATATATGCAAAACTCGGTTGAGTAAGTATGGGATGACTTAAGACGCCGACGTTCAACGCACCAAACTCCTCCCGGGACATTCTAAGTGCTGAAAAATGCACTTTTAGAAGAGTGGCGTGCAGTTCCATAAGATTTCCCTAAGACTCTAGTAATATATGCGAAGTCAAGACGTGAGGTATGCATATCTCTTCGAGGTGACCATACATTATATTAAAGAAAAAACTTTCCAAAAGAGGTGAGTTATGTTAACTAATCCTTTTGTGCAAATTTCTATTAATAATTTTTGCATTAAGAATCTTTTTATTTCTGTCGTTATGCTTTAGTTTCAATGAGCAGTGTATATTTAGCATCCATTAATTCTGCACTGTATTATAAATATCTGCATTAAAAATCTTGTATATTGTGTATTGTATGTTTCATGCGCTATAAATTGTTCTATGTATGTATTCGTTCATGTTGTATATATTGTAATATGTAGGCATGTACGCATTTAAGAGCATACATGAAAGTATATGTAACAGCATTATATTTTATTATATTATCGTAAATATTGTACAATAAATTAAATAAGATTTTTATGTACTATAATTTTTATACGTATGTATTTGTATTATATACATTGTAAGATAAAGTCATTCAGACCACCGGTATTTAGATCGCTGTTATTTTTAAGTAAAATCGGTATTACGCATTCGTATAAAAATATACAGATAAAGTGCGTGCGGCAGTTAGGAGCTCAATATACATGGTAAATAATTTCATCAACAATCCAAAGTAATGTTCGATTAGTATTTTTTTTATTAATGAGAAACACATAACTGAAAAACTCTTCATATCACAGATTTTGCCATTTCGACACATTTGCATTTACTATTTTTAAATGAGACGGATTTCAGCGATGTACTTGTCAATACTTTCTTCTTTCAATTAAAGTTGCAAACTCTGCTTATCGCCCCTATCGCACTGCCCTCAATTCTCAGAAGAGTTAGTAGCCGGTACTGGGAACTTCTCTTCTGCGTATTATAATTTGTAAAAATTATTTTGTATCCTGATTTGTGTTTTTTTCACTCCTAGTTATTAATTTATGTAAAATAAAACCCACTTTTGTTTTTTTTAAATAAGTTTAAAAATATTTCGGATAAATGAAATCTTAAAATCCCGGCAGTGAAGTTTTGAATACCTCTATCAGTTTTCCTCTATGTTTAAAAATATTAAATATTCAATCCGCTGAATAGAAATTTCCTTAAAAAGAAAAAGTAATAAAGGATTTATAGACAATAGCTGTTTACATTTTCTTTAGTTTCTTTCAGGAGTAGAAGAAAAATAGTAATAACATAGTCAATCCAGGATTTCGTTTCAGGTCAGCGTAAGTAGACTTTCCTGATCCCAGGTTTATCGCCCTTTTTTCTTGGCGTTCTTAGAGAAAAATTCAATGAAAAACATTATTCTTTTTTATTTATGTTTGTTGTATTACATAATTTATTTTCATTATAAGGCCTGCTTGGTGCTTTGTAGGCATTCTATGTGCTATAATTTTTTATTAAAAATTTAACAAATATTTTTACTACGATCATTGTAATTATTATTAAAAAATTCATAGCGGAATGCAGAAACTTTTATTTTTGTAAGTTCCCCAGGAATGCTGGAATTTCAGCGAGCCCGACCACAATCCATTATTTCGGAAGGAATCTAAATATAAACAGAGTATATTGTAAAATGTTCGTTAACTTCAAAATTAAATAATTGAGGATTAAAAATTAAAAGCGCTAAAAGAAACAAAAAAATCTTTCCAACACTTACCAACATATTTAGAGTAATATAGCAAAACTGCAGAGTTCAAAAAATTAAAACATGTCTAATTCAACCGTATGAAAAAGCATAACACATTTGAAATCCCAATTTTAGCTGATCCCATCTTTAATTGGAAAATTATTGGAGTTTTTCAGAAGCCCATCATATGAAATATAGATTTGTAACTATTAACTACATGCACGGCAAAATTTAGTTTATTTAAGGTATAGATATACCTCAATTGATGTTACGGCTTCCCATAACCTTGACTGTCGCGCACGCCTCCATGCCGCATTCTACTGTACTTTAGGTTTTGCCGTTTAGCAACATATGAGAATCGTCAGTTGGTTGTTTATTGGCGATCATAGCGGACCTATGGTGCGTTCGCTATATTCACGTTATTTTCCTTAAAATTTCAATATAATTTGTAAATATTTCTGTATATAAAGAATTTTAATTAATATTAGTTGTAGTAAATGAACCAGCGACTAAATAAGTATTTAAAAATACTCGCACCATTTGACACTTCGTTATAGTTAAAAAGACAATAATTTCCTCTAAAACGGAGAATGGTGCTAGAATACTTTTGTGCAACCCTGTATATGAGGTATAGAATTTTTATATAACGAATTACATGCAAAAGAATACTTAAATTTAAAAGCACATACCGAATTAAAAAATGCATATTCCAGCAATTCTTACTCAAAAACAAATCTATATCTGATTTCTTTCTTGTGTACCTACGAAGAAGAATAAAAAGGTTTGAATGACCGGTTGTAACACAATCGTGGAGAAAACCATTCCTTTATGCCAGAATCTATATACTGGAAAAAGCGTACTCTCATTAGTATGCTCTTCAAACAATTTTTCTTATATACCATAATGTAATGGAGTTCTATTCACTGTCCTAGTAAATGAACCTTGAATTTTATATACTTTATAAAATGCATGTGACTCGAAATAACCTTTATCAATTGTATGAACATCCTAATATATTCACTGGTGTTAGAGCGTGGAAAGATGGACAGGCGGACAAGCGGACAGACAAACCAAATACATAAACACTTTTGAATTTTGTTGTAAAGTGTTAAAATTAAGAAATATGTTTACCAGGAGGTTCATATATTTTACATGCAAAATTAATAAACTGTTAAAATTTTAATTGATATTACTCCATTATATCAAAGTCTACGAATTTCCAAATTAAACCCAACACGCAAAAGATAATTTTTTTTAAAAATAGCTAATTACAAAGTAAAAAAATTCTTTAAAGTGTTTAATACAGATTTACATGATTGTTTGAATTTTTTCAAGGTTAGTTATAGCTCAGCATCATATTTTGGCTAAAATGTGACTTATTTTTTGAATAAGCATACTTCAATCCTGTCCAAAATTAAGGTCACAAACAAAAAAACTGAAAACTGATGAACTAATCACTGTGTTGGAAAGAAATTTGACACGCAGGTAGGTTATAATGAAGAAAGAATAAAGCTACATAACAATAATGATAAGACTTTAAATGTGAATTAAGAAACATGATTTATCTATAAAAAGTATTAAATCATGAATCATAGATAAAGGGTATCAATAAATGTTAGTGGCAACTAAGTCTATTCTTCCAAAAGCGTGGATTTTAACCACTGGTGGTTCCCTAGAAGGCGGTTTATGATGTTCAATGGCTCTTCCTACACCATCCGAAACATGTTCATCAGGATTGTGATCCGAAGACCTCGAGAGTCCATTCATGCGTCGAATATATTTTTCTTCATGAAAATCGTCAACAATTTAAGCTCTGCGTGGCTTCGCATTATCATCCGTAAACATAGAATTTGGCCCTAAAACACCTTTAACAACCTCATATAGGCTCCAGTGACCTTATCCCTAACGCCCAGAGTCCAGTCGTGTGTCTACCTTTCATTGCATACAACAGAAGAGCTTGTTGTGAAACCGAAGATACCAGTCTTAGACAAAAATAGAATAAGGGGTGACTCTTTTCAGTGATGAGTGAAGATTTACCACGCAGAATGATTCTTCATCTAGAGATAATGTAGAGCTCGCTTTCATATATCTTACTTAAAAGAATTTGGCAGATTTGGTAACAAAGGAATTATTGTCTGAGGCGGCATAAAGTTGGGCAGTAGTACACCTTCCACGTCTTCGATGCTGGTACTATAAATGCACATCGCAATGGAGATGAGGTCTTTGAAGCCTATGTGAAGTCGCTCTCTGTGAAGTCTATGTGATGTTGTATTTTCGTCTTCATTATTATGATCGATAATGCGATACCACACAGAGTTCACATTGTTGGTGATTTTCTTAATGAAAATAATATTCGGAATATGAATTGAATTTTGAGGTCTTCAGATTTCAAACCCATTGAACATGTTTGGGATGGTCTAGGAAGAGCCATTGCATATCATAAACAGCCTGATAGGAACCACCATTGGTTAAAATCTGCACTTTAGGTAGAATAGGCTTTGTTGCCACAATCATTCATTGACACATTCATAAACAGTATTTGAGCTTGTTGCGAGGCTTGTATAGCAGTACACCTTGCTCACACTCCACATTAGACAACTTTTCCTGAGATAAACGCTTTACCTCGGGTTCATGATTTAATACTCTTTGATTTACCACGTTTCGCAAGTAACATCTTTTACATATTGTTATGTTGCTATATCCTTTCTCCCATTGTAATATTCGTTTGTGTCAAAGTTCGTAGCAAAATAGTGAATAGTTCATCATTTTTCACAGATTTTATGTTTGTGACCTTAATTTTGCACATGAGTGTATATAAAATGTTTAAGCTATCTAATAAAAATACCAGTTATTTCATTTTTATATTTATTTAGTTAAAGAATTATTTAAATACAAATTCTACGAAATCTTTTGAAATCTCCCTTTATACATACTACCAAACCCTTCTGTATATTTGAAATATACTCATGTAATATTTGAAATATGCCAACTGATATTTGTTTGTCTAGCGTTTTTTAGAAGTAATAACACATTTAGGAATAATTGAAAACTTTCCAATTAAAACACAGTTTGACCAAATTTCATTGTTACATTGCATTACTTCGAAATGGGACTTAAAATAAAAATAAGATCCGAAGTCTATTCTAAAAAAATGATAATTTAGAAAATATTTTGAAATTTTATGGCTGAATTCATAAGTTTCTTTCAGTATTTATTTGAAGTATTAAATTTTTAAGAAAAAATCTTCTTGGTATACATTTACATCTTAAAATTAATCACCATGTCAAATCCAAGTTTTTTTTCTAAGGCTCTGCCATCTCTATTGGGGTAATGGCACTAACACAAATTGCCTATGTTGAAAAAGGGGCTACCATTAGCACTTTGCCAGTTTGGTATTTCTTAATACTCCATAGAAACGTAATTTATCAAGTTTTTAAAGGCTTTTTTAGAACATATATTGTTTCTGCATGTGCTAGGTGTTAGTGGCACAGGCATAGAATATAGGCTATGAAAGATTAAGTAGTATCACCATTGATTTGCAACCATTACATTTATATTCGTTTTAATGTTGTCTAAGTTTACTTAGAAACCGTAATTTGGAAATTTTTCAGAACACTTTTTGCCCCTGCAGCTTACTTCACAACTTTTTAATCTCGAATTTACTTTCAACTGCTCTTAGAGAACATTAATATTTTATATGTAATTACCATGCAATATTTAAATTTTCTATACTCTTTAATAGAAATCGCCATTTAGAATGTTTTTTTCTTGCGCCTACAACACTCTTTTGATAACGTCATCAACATAAAATATAGTTTATGGTTGTTATGATTTAAAACATTCTATCATCACCAATTTTCTTTAAGACATCGGTTTAAAAATCACTGCGATTGCTTACAACTTGACATTTCGAATGTTTTTAGGACACATTTTGCACATTTTCACCGCTTTTTAATTTCGAATTTTGTAAAAAAATGTTGTTACGGGTAATTTATATCTTATAAGTAATTATTATGAAAAAAAATTAATGTTTCTATTTCGTTCAGTAACACAACAGTCGCATTTTTAAAAAGTTTTTTACTCCTGCATCCCCTTTAAAGTAGTGACACTGACATAAGATGTAGCCTGTGTTACAGCAATTATTGTCATCCTCATTTTGACATCATTACTTTTAAAATAGGTACGTTATTTGCTGAGATTGCTTTAAAATCACAATTTAGAACGTTTTTAGAACGCTTTTCCCTAATTTCCTCTCCTTTTAAATGTCGTATTTTTGGGAAAAAGCACTTTGAAGTCATTTATATCTTATGAATAATGAACATGTCAACTTTTATGTTTCGAGATACTTCCATATCACAAAAGTGCATTTTTATACCTCTTAAAGAGTAGGGACACTTGCATAAGATATATAATATGTTTGAGCAAGGACTGTCATCATCATTTTGATATCCTTGTTTTTAAAATAGATTCGTTTTGTGAATCAAATATTTTTTAACACTTTAATCAAGTTTCACATACCATGTTTTGAAGTTTATGGAGAAGTTTTTCAAAATAAAGTGTTAACAGATACCCAGAATAAATATAGGAACACTTATACGATCTACCAGAGGTACTTATTTTTGCATATACTCAATAACTTATAAAGTTTATCGATTTTGCTATCATTGTATCAAAGTAGCGTCATTTTTCTCAAATGTACGTTTTAAACGATTTATGGTACCCATTATTGCCATGCATTCACTATATTATGTATATGTTTAACGTGGGCAAATCCGTGTAATTCTACTAGTATTTAAAATAAATAATTTTTGTTTAATTTTCCTAAACTTTACTAGGAACCAATATGCAACAAATACTCGATGTAAATGTTATGGAACCTGATTATTTAAAAAATATTTTTTCTACCTTTATAGTATAAATAAGAAGAAATAGTTTAAAAATCAATAAATATAAATAACATATTCATTAGAAATTATTAAAATATCCAGAATTTAAAAACTTTTCTACGCTTTCAAAAAAACTTTTTTTATCAACAATGTTACTCTTTTTCATACTAAATAAGAAATATTCATTAAAGAACTTGAAATTCTTTCAATAAAAAGGGATGCATTTTCAAAGTTTACTTTATATTTATTTTTAAATTATCTTTAAAATTTCTTTTGAAACTCGCTAAAACTTTAAAATCTCAAAGAAAAGTTCGGATGTATAAGCAAAACAAATAGTAAGCTAAAATTTCAAAAGAAAGTATATTCTTGCTGAGAGCGGAAAAGAACTGTTGTCTTAAACTTGCTGAAAAGTATTGAAAAATACGAAATACTTTAGAAACTTTTCTGTCCCTTTGTTTGTTTTTTAAGTCTTTTTTCAAGTAATTTGCACATGATTACTAAATTTTTAATTTAATGTAAACTATATCATAGAAATCGCATACTTGTTAGAAAATAATTATATTGATAGATCTGACTAATAAAATTTCAATCTCAAAAAATTATACTTTCGTACAGATGCTCTAAATCTGTCATATTGGTGTGACATTAAATCAAAATTTTAAAATGTGCGGTGCGAGATACCGACGTTGAACACTACAGGATCGGTGTAATCTATAAAAATACTGTTTGAAACAAAAACTGTTTTGTACTGTTTAAAAAAATGGGTTTTGTTATTTCTACAGAAAAAAATCTATTTTTTTACAGAAAAGAAACTGTTTTAATGGAAAGTTACAGACATTTTTAGAAAATGAAACAAAATTGGCAGTGTTTTCTTACCAATTTGAGAGATCTTTTTTACAGTGTAGGACGGGTATCACCTTTGTCTCTCAGTTTACACATGCGCTAATTCACACAAATATATTCAGACAGCTATGCAAGTTGTATGTGCTATCCACGTATAATCTCATATGTTCTGTATTGAAATGAAAATGAGTAACATTCATAGTTCTTTCACATTGACACAGAAAAGACTTTAATTACATTATGGTCTGTCGTGAAAAAACTTTTGTAATTATTTTAACCTTTAACTGTTATTTGCGGCTTTACAGCCTACTGCTTTTTTATAGTTATGGAATTTAACTTGTAGTTTTATGTTTAACTATAAATGCTACGAAATTTTTGTTTCGTTTGAAGACATTGTACTATGTCTTCCAAAAATGCTAATGGCACTGCGTATCTACATAATATAATATCAGTTGAATTTAACTGCGGAAACACAGTAAAAAATTTAAAAAAAGAAAAAAATTAAACATCTGTCTTAAAAAGACAAACATCAGCGTGATATTGCGAGAAGAAGCTTTCTTTGTGAAATGCAATTAATTTTAATGCATGTGGAAATTGCTTGTTAAATAAGTGTTTAAATACACTGAAATTAATGTATTTAAACATAAATGACAGTATAGTCAATTTAAAATTTAAGAATTTCAACCATTGGATACCATTGGTATCTAACTAATATTTTTGTGTTTTCTTATAAATTGAATTATTCATTTAATGAAATGAATAACTGTAATGATTTTTAAAAAATTAATGTTCCTCAAAACAATGCTGTCAAAGGTAAAGAATTGTAGTTCACTAAAAAAGTATCGAAAAAATAATCTCTTTTATTGAAAAAAACTAAACTGAAAAAAAAAATATATAAGCTATTTTTCTGGTTAAATTTTTGTTTTATTCTTTACTAAAAATGGAGATTTTTTTTTAATTTTGTTTCTTCAAAGGAATTTGATGATCTATTTTATTGAAAATAATTATTCTTCTTTACTTGAAAAAAAAACACTACCTGACCTACATTACCTGAGCAATCAGCTACTTGAAAAAAAATCATCTTTTTTTTTTTTTTTTTTTTTTTTTTAGAAAAGGCACATAAAAATTAAAGGGATGCACCACCTTGTAAAGATTTTTTTATTTATTCAAAAACAAAGTATTTCTTGAAGATACTTCCACATTTTGAAATTTAAGCACGTCATCTTTATTAAATATCATGGTACGGTGCCCGGAGTAATTTTAATCCGTAAAAGAGAAAAAAACTTTATCACCTGTGCCCCTTCTTCATTGGCTGAAGTAAAGATATGTCACTTTTCAGAAAATGAAAGATTTAAAAAAATGATAAAAGTTTCTTCATTTACCCAGCTAATCGTAGTAATGGAGAATAATATATATTGAGGGACGGGACTGTCCCAGAAAAACTCCAGCCCTCATTTTTTTTTAAAATCCGAACAGCAAGTAATGCTAAAAAAAAAAAAAAAAAAAAAAAAAAAAAAAAAAAAAAAAAAAACACGGTAAAACAAAATGAATTCTTATCCAGAGATATGCTGCCCTTCATTGCTCCCAGAGCGAATGATTTTTTTAACAACCAAACCACACGACAAGACAAAACTCAATTCCTGTACAAGCGTGAATTTCAAAACAGCAAGAAAAAAAAATGTTGCCGTAATTATGAAATCGCCAACCGGTAGGAATAAATGAAGTAAAAAAATGCTAACCTCTTTGGAAAGTATATCTGTATCATGCTAACTTCTATCTGTAACATGCTATGTTACAGATAGGAGAACGGACCTTATTAAAAATAAATTTTCATAGGTATTATTAAGATGCGAAGCCAAAAATTAGGGAAAGATACTTACATTTTGAATTACATATCAAACTGATGTAAATCTGATTGGAAGGGGCGGTGCCCTGAAGAAGGAAATGACATGCTAAATAGAATGCCGCAGAAAGTTCCAGAAGATTATTTCCTGGAAGTACAGATAATAAAACTACCTTTTATGAATTCAAAATAAACAACATGTTAGGTAAGAAAGAAAAGCTTATAGGGGAAGCTTTAAGAAAGTAAGAGAAATAAAATAATTTTAGAACAGGAATACTAATATTAAATAAATAAAGACTAACAAAATACTTTCTTAAGTTAAATTAAATAAAAATATGGCAGTGGCTATATAAAACCACGACAATTATAATTTCCTTAAAACATGAAAACATTAAAGTTATTTATCTTAAATATACATAAAACTGTAAACGATTTTGTAAAAATTATTTTTTGTGAGAATTTCGTATGTAGTATAATATTTTTTATGCTAATTTAAATGCTGCAGAATTTATCTCTGAAAAGATGAAAAGGCGATATATATATATATCAAAACAGAGTTGTATAAAAGAAAGCAAACATGTTTAAAACGAGATATATGCATATATTTAAATATTTTATAATGTATAAAAAAACAGGAAAAAATAGTAGTTGCAAATATATAGCAGTGCTTTTGACAAAATATGTACGAAAGACTTGGGGAATAAAGAAAATGCCATAAATCTGAAGAGTTTGATTGATTGATTGATTTTTGTCGTCCGATTATCTACGCTAATGGGATGTAGGACCAGGGGGAGTGCCCTCCGTGGGGGTCTTTCTAAGGGAACCTAACCCGTATTTACGCAAGGTTCGAAGAAAACCACGGAAAACTCCGAACGGTTAGGCCGACAGCCGCGATTGGGTTCGAACCCAGCACCTGCCGTCTACCAGTTGAGAGGTCCGAACCTCTCGGCCACTGGTGGGGCATAAATCTGAAGAGATTTGTTTTAAAAGAAAACCAATATAATAAATCTTTGTAGTTAGGATTCTGATTTTTTATATGCATGCATATTTAATATTTAAATAAATTTCTTTTATTCTTGTTGTCCTAAGAGCTTTGCAATATTTAAGATCAAAATCTCATAAAAAACGATGGATTTGATTAAATTATAATTTAATTAAATTTTAAAATGAACTAGCATTTCTTTCCCATGAAGAGAAAAGCCGATTTATAGATTCTACTAAGAAGAATAAATGTATACAGCGCTCAAAACTGACGTATACCCTCATGTGCTGTACAGCCTTTATCTCGGCCAAATGGTCTATCTAAACTCTGACCCTCATTTTTTAGCTCCCTGTTAAGCTAGGCATTCTTTTCATAAACCACGAAAGGAAGAAAGGGTGAATATAATCTTGCCCAG
This sequence comes from Maratus speculifer, assembly GCA_964019185.1. Classification (NCBI taxonomy): domain Eukaryota; kingdom Metazoa; phylum Arthropoda; class Arachnida; order Araneae; family Salticidae; genus Maratus; species Maratus speculifer. The sequence continues at coordinate 172,179,198 of OZ025297.1, read as the reverse complement.
ACCTGAGTCGAACTGTGGGCCTGTGGCATGTCATTTCGTCGTACTGACCATCAGTAATCTATTTGCAATTTACGCAGCTTTAATATTGTATTGATAAATTATTCTATATGACCAATGATGACTGGTCAATTGCTATTTTACCAGTTTTGTTAAATATCTAGAAAAAAATACGAGGAATTATCGTAAAATTCTAGGCGTGTAAACAGAAAGGTATATGTAATATGTCCGTGAAGATGTTTTCCCAAAACCCTATAAGAGAAAGTCATCACACTAAAAAGAACGAATATCTTTTGGATAAGACTGTAAAAACTGATGTTGTAAAAGCGTTCAAACTGTGGAATTTCATTAAGAGTCTTATTGAAATACGCTGTGTTCATTTTTATGATAATCATAGAAAATTTGAGGTTTTTATTTTAAAAGAATCCCAATATTCGCCTAGTTTTTTTTAAATAATTTACAGAGATTTTAATATAAAAAATGTCATTTTTAGAAACTATGACAAACAACATTGTACATTATACCTTACAATGAAAATTAAAAAATAATAAAAATTGGATGAAAAGTGAGCAGGTGTAATAAAAATGTTTCACTGTGCACAAGTGAATGCAATCCAAACATAAAGAGCATAATGTATTTGCTAAATGTATATAGCAGCTTTTGGAAAAGTGTCAAAAGTATCGAATAAAAATTCTGAAAATTATCGTCGATAGAATATTCTCAAAATCCGTTGTTCCCAAAACGAAGCAAAAGGATGAGGTACTATATCCAATTAAACTAATACGTGTAATATTGTGTACTGGCAATAGTGTGTAACATATGCTATATTTGAATACAGCACTCTTATTTTTGCTTCCTTTAGGAACAACGAATTTCATGCTTATTCTGTCGATGATCCCTTTCAGAAATTTTAACGTATATTTTTTAGACTTTTATATAAGTTTCTCAATACATTTAGCTAATTTTATTTAATAAATTTTATCTAGTAAATCTGCTCGTTTTTTATGGATTTTTTTTTATTTTATTTTTTTTATTCAGATTGCAGGTATTCTGTATTTTTTTTTCTTTTTTACAGTTTTTAAAAAGAATATTTTTTTATTTATCAAGAAATATAAATTATAAGATAAAAACTTTGCAAAATTCGGGACTGTTTTTTTAACTTAATTTTTCGAATGTAATGTTTGTAATCTTCATAAAAGCGAACATCGTATATTATATTAAGCCTCTCAAACATGTTCTACAACTTGAATGTTTTTTCTACATTAGTTTTCACGGAGTAATTCAAAAGATATTCATTCTTTTCCAATTTGTTGACAATCTCCTAAGGGATTTCAAAAAAAAAAACACTTCGCTGATATATATTATATATATTATTCTAGTATTTCAGGATAATTCCTCTTGTATTTATTTATTTATTTATTTATTTACTATTTAACAAAACGTCTGAAATTGCAATTGAACAGTCATCATATACTATATAAGGTATTTACGAATTAATTGAATGGAGTAATCTATAAATTTGAAGTAGTATAAATAATTAGGTTCTATTCAAATATTTTTGACGTCATAGGGATTCGTATGAGAACAGAAAGTCGATTGAGTGTCAAAGTAAATAACAGAAGACTCGTTCCTTGTGTCAGACTGAGAAGTTAGGTGATTGAAAAAAAGTTATGGAACTGGCAATAGGTGCTTATCAAAATCAATAAATGTAGAATCGTTTCTTGTGTAATACTAAGTAGTTAAGTGATTGAAAAAAACTATGGAATTGGCAGTGGGTTACGTATCAAAGTCAATAACTTTAGATTCATTTATTCTGTAATACTAAGAAGTTAGGTGATTGAAAAAAGAACATGGAACAGGAGTGGATTGAGTGTTAAAATTAAAAAATGTAGACTCGTTTTATGTGTAACACTAATAACTTAGGTGATTGAAAAAAAACATGGAACAGGATGTGGATGGCATATGAAAGTCAATAACTGTAAACTCGTTTCTTGTGTAAAACTAAAAAGTTAGATGATTGAAGAAAACCAAAAATCCGCGGAACCTTTTTATTAACTGTAAAAATGACAATAATATCGTGAGAAGATATCTTTATAGAAGCTCAATATTATGAAATTACTTATCTAAAACTAAACGAGAAGTCAGTACAAAATGTAACATATTGATCAACTTATATTCACCAAACAATCAGTCATTAGCCTTACTATATATGAAATTCACAATATAAAGATGTCCATTTTGGTGACTGATTATAAATTAAATGGTTTGAGAAATAAATTATTCAAATTCTTTCCGTAAACACCCACCATATGATATATTTCATCGTTAATATGTCACCATATTATTATTTTATATCTTACTAATGGATATTTATTTGATATTTTAGAAATTATATAAAAATTAGTGAATATGTATAAATTACAAACAAATGTATTTTAGCAAAGAAAAAGATTTATTTTAAACAGGAAATGAATATGAATTATTATAATTACAATATTATTGTAATTACAATATTGTAATTACTGTGTTATCAATAAATGTCATTTTCGAAAGAAACATTTCCTTTTATTTGAGAGAAGAACATTCAAGCTCAAATAAAATCTTATGACATTTTATTTCAAATACAGGATTAAAATTTGGAAACTAAAATGATTTTACTAAATTAGCAATATATGATTTTATATATTACAGCTTCAAGTCAAAAAAATTACAATAATTCATTTCATTTGTATTTGGAATTGCATTTAGTTTTATTGTAGTGTAGTACAATTGAAAAAGAATGACAGATGATTTTTTTATTGCACGTTATTAAAGAAAATTAAAACTGCAAAAATTTAAATTTTGAGTGAATGTAGTATTTTTGTAAAATTAATTTCATTATTCCAAATAATAGAACGCTAAAATTAGTGATAAAACTTAGAGTACTTTAGAATTTTTCTGCATAAATAAAGCATAAAGTTAGCTGATGTGGGGCTCCTTCTTAAGTTATAAAAAAGCTTTGCATGACCATTGTTTTCATTTTGTGTGAAATGTGGGTTATTTGTCCAACATAACGAAGACCACAAAACATCGTATCATTGATATGAATATAAAAGATTGTAATCAGCATTATATCACCATTTTTGTAAATGTTCTAAACCAAGAGGAATAAATCTATATTTTAACAACATACATTTGAAAGAAGTATCTGAATAGCGACCGAAATCCAAACGCAAATGAGAAAGATGAAAGAAAGCTAAAGAATATCTCTAAAAAACATTTTAGAAATGTATGGTATTTTGTCAAAAGTAGAAATAACATGTTATTCATTGGAGTAAATCTACAACACAAAGACGTCTTCATAAATCTCGACTTCAATCTATTGTACCAATGATGAAGCCCCTTATGACTATTAAAAAGAAAAGGAAGTGAGGGAAGTGGTGTAAAAAAGGGCATTTATGGAGTCTGAACAATTGATAAAAATATTGTACAATGATGAATGCTTGTTTTACGCAAAATATGGTAATCAATTTTTTCGTGTTTAGTACATGAAGCAAGCAGCATATGGCAGGGACTGCATAAGTCGATCAGTGAGATTCTCAGCCAGTGTAATGGCATTAGCTTGCAAGACTTCAGATGGTCTTGGAAGGATATGTACCATTAACAAAAGTATTAATTCTGAAATATATCAAGAAATCCTCGAGCATACCATGATACCATCGTCGGAAGATCTGTTGGTGACAATTTTATTTTCAAACAAGATTTAACACTTTTGCACATGTCACTGTACAGCAACAATGGCTTGACCAACAACAAATTCCAACAAGAACAACCGTGGGCGGTTAATTCGCCAGATCTAAATCCATTAGATAATTGATGGGGAATAGAAAAAAAAGACTGCAACATATTTATTTACTATACATCATTCTGATACTTTGAACCAGGTAAATATTTACTATAATATTGTGATTTTTTTTTCTAATTGTGAACAATTATTTTAATTTTTGAAATATTTAATTTAATTTTTATGCTATAAGATTCTATAAACTATGTAGAATATCATGTTTTATCCTGTATTACTTTTCGTATAACGCATATATATAAAGACTTTTTTATTATTATTTTGTAAATATTCCTTTTTTTCTATTAAATTATTTTAATTTTTTGATTTAACTTTTCTATGATTCTAATTTGTGAATAATTTACGAATAATTATAAATAACTTTTATATTCATCATAATACTCGATAGAAATACAAGATTTCGATTTAGAGATATCTCCTGAGACCTTAAGGAGATATCTCTAAATCGTATATCTCCTAAAAAATATAAATGGCTCTCAAATTTATAAGAGACAAAAGACAAAAGACAAGACAAAATTATATTTTGAAAAAAGAAAAGTGTACAATTGTTCAATGAATGAAAATTGAAAGTTGTTAGTAAAAAAATAAATATAAGGATAGTACTTCTGGTGAAACTTTTTAAATAGTAGTTAAAGTAACATGCTGTTCCTAATAAGTTAGTAGAGATTCATTCTTATTTTATTTATTAATTCAAAAATAGTAACAAATGTCATTTTTTCCCTCTTTTGAGCTCACCACATTTTTTTTTATACCTGTTACGTTTTTTGTATTTTTATTTTGTACATTAAACAATTTTTATTTTAACAATTTATGTAACTTTTAACGAGAAACTTTACTGTTTTTGTTTAACATCCTTTATTTACCAGGGTACTACTACATAAAAAAAATGTTCTTTACGGTCACACAAATTTTCACACGTGTGTTTGTCCGATTCACGTGTTTCTCGTAACACGTGCATGCAATTATTAAATGTAATGCAAAAATCGCAAACTGAAGATTATAGCATTCAAGTTAAAATTACATTAGACATAACAATGGAATTTTCAATGCATTTGAAAACAGAACTCTTTATCAAGTATATTTCATACTCCGTGAGAAACTTTCTTTGCATAAATTATTAATGAAATATTGCTTTTTTACAGTATATTAAAATGGCACTAATAACTGGGGTATTTTTAAGAAAAGATATGCTTTTTCCTTTCCATAGCTGAAGCAGAGTAGTCACTCACCGTATTTACTCCTGTATACCGCGCACGTCATACTTTATAAAAAAAATGGCAATTTTTTATATCTCGTATACAACGCGCACCATAAATTTGACATGCGAATGAATGAATGGCCAACATGATTTTTGAACGTAAAACTATCATAAAAGAATATTTTCCAGTTGGCATAGTTTTGTAAGCATAGGAAAAAGTGTGAATGATAGATGAGCTCATAAAAGACTCGGTTAAAGTTGTGTAAGAATGTCGGATAGGTGCATTGCGCCAGCCGTCGATCCAGGTCCAGAGCAGCATCCGTGGACACACGACGCCTACAGTAAAAACGAAAATTCGTCGCTCAAGTGATTTGATTGTGATACCAGGTGGAATGACGAAAATTTTGCAGTGACGAAATGTTGTCACCAACCAGCTATTTAAGGTTGCTTTGTTCAAGAGTACAATCGATGGATGACAACAACAGATCACAACTTCACTCTAAGCGGAAGAGTGAAGCGTGCGTCACTTCCAACTGCATGTGACTGGATACAGATCCAGTCACATGCTTGGAATTCCATTTCAGCCTAGATCATAATAAAGAATTTCAAAATGCCTAGAATTTCCAATAAGATATATGGAATTCAAGAAGATATGATTTACGAGAATACTGGTTGTGCCGGTGATGACGAAGATAATTCCAGTAACGGCAATAAGAACTGCTATTTGGCGTTTAATTAATGGTACTAGCACTGTTGTATAAAAAAGCACAGCATACAGTAAATAATGATGCAATAATATTTCTATTAAGTAAGATTTTACACGTTTTAATTTCTTTTATGAATACATTTCTTATCTATATATCCTTGATTAATGTACATGATGCGATTACTACCAGAAGTAAAAAAAAAATATTCCGTGTATAACGCGCACCTAGGTTTTTTTCTCCAAATTTCTGAAAGAAAGTGCACGTTATACATGACTAAATACGATAATTTCAAAAACACATCGATCAAGGGAGGAAAACCATATATCTAACATTATTCTATAGTTAGAAAAAACTATTTATTGTCCATATTTGTACGCTGTGCATCGCATATAAATGAAAAATCTCAACCAAAGTTATACATCTACGTTATAGATTTACTGTTTGTTCAAACAGGCTTATTAAGTGCATTATGTGCTTTGACAATTGTTTCATGTAAGTATGTATGTTGCAGCTTTTTTGTTCCATAATAGTGGAGGTTGTTACTGAAGTAATAACTCTTTGATGCTTTTCATGATTTTAATAAATTATCTTCAATAATAAAGAATAAACATATTTGCAATAAAATAATATAGACACGTTATATACATTGTAAATACTGCGCAAGAGAAAGAGACACTATACGTTTTCGCAATTATTAGTGCGTTGCACTTAAACGACGAAATTATGTTGAATAAGTTACAATTCTTGCATTAGTTAACAATTGCTGGCTTCACTTTCGATTACGCTAGGTACATTTATTACAAAGGGTATTGCTGAATCGGAATATCTCAATCGATTTGCATCTTTATTACTGATGTTAAGCGCTTACTAATACCCATTCTGTCTTCGATAACCATACGTATGAGTATCATAATAAGTTACTGATCAAATGAGCTTCATTGAAGAGAGTTCGGGAATCATTTAAAAATAATTTTTATTTATTGAGTTAAAATTTTGAACCATTTTGTGATGATTAACCATATACCATATTGTAATTCCCATATACCACATTGTAAAAAAAATCAAACAATAAAACTTATCATAATTTTTTTTTATTAAAATTTTAAACTTTATTAAAAAAGTGGGGTGATTTAAGATAGTTATAACTCAAAATATTACCTGTAGAATTCCGACATTTAAGTATCCAGAAACATCTAAATTTTAATTTTGATTCAACATTTTAAAAAATTAAAAATACTTAAGGTTTTTTTTAAAATAATGTAACTTATTTTAAAAAAAAACGTATTTTGAAAAGTAAACATGTTTTTCAAATTTGCTGAATTAAAATTAAAGTAAACTAATATAAAAACCTCCTGAAGCATTATCTTTAACGGTTCTTGAGTTATAACAAATTAAATCTGAGAAATTGTGAAAAGAAAATATCATGAAGAAAAACATATTTTCACAGAAAGTCATTCCATGATAATCGTTCCTTGAAAGCTAGATTTTGAAGACAAACCAAAACAAAAATAATTAATACTTTCTCTTCTAATAAAGATGGAAACATGATTTAAACGTCATTATAAAAATAAAATACAGAGAACATTTTTAGTGTAATGATTTATTTTAGAAAATTTGAAGATTTGTGTGTTCCAGACGTTCTTAAATATGTAAAATTCATATAAGTTTGCAATATAAATGTGTAAGAGAATAAAAATTAGGTGGAAATGTTAGCATGCAGAAAATATTTTCAGTATGGAGTATCAGCCTAAAGGTAAAAAAATACTTTTTAGCTCACAAGCTATCATAGCCTGAGAGCTTATGTGCCCGTCCGTTCTGAATGTATGTTCGTATGTTCGTGCGTAACGCGATAACTCATGATAAAAATATCGGATCCACTTGAAATTTTGTATATAGGTATATCCTGATACGGCGCTTCCCTGATTAGTTTTTGGAGTTCATTCTATATGTATAAGAGAGGGAACGGGGGGCTCATGCCCCTCCCCTTAATGGATATAAATGGGTTTTTCATGCAGAATTAACAGTTTTTGTCCAAAATTTAGATAAAGGATCATTCTGATGAGGCGAATACGTGACTGCTATTATGTGTTCATTGAATAAGTATAAACAGGGGGAACGGGGGGCTCATGCCCCCCCCTTAATTCATATAAACGGGATTTTCATGCAGAATTAACGATTTTCGTTCAAAATTTAGATATAGGATCATTCGGATGAGGCGATACCGTGGCTGTTATTAGGTGTTCATTGAATAAGTATAAACAGGGGGAACGGGGGGCTCATGCCCCTCCCTTTAATTGATATAAACGGGATTTTCATGCAGAATTAACGATTTTCGTTTAAAATTTAGATATAGGATCATTCGGATGAGGCGATACCGTGGCTTTTATTAGGTGTTCATTGAATAAGTATAAACAGGGGGAACGGGGGTTCTAATGCCCCCCCCCCTTAACTTGCATAAATGGATTTTTCAGTCAGAATTGTCAGATTTCGTTCAAATCTCTGAATAGTTTTGGAAGTTTAATGGTTAAGTATAAAAGAGGGGAATAACTCCTCTTAAATTATATAAATGCTAAATGGGTTTTTATTAAGAATTATCCGATTTGCTCTGAATTTTGGATATAGATTTTTTAATATGATAAAGCATGTACTTGATAGTTTAGGAAGTTCAATGATTAAGTATAAAAAAGGAGAAAGGGGAGAGCTGTTTCCCCTTCTTAATTTTTTTTTCGAACGGAATTAACGAAAATACAAGGCTGTAATGTACAATTAGTATGCTTAGCCTGTGAGCTCAATGCCATCAGTTTAACTGGGCAATATTCTTTTTATCATTTTAAGCAACCATAATATTAATCTTGTCCAAACATCCACGTAAGTAGATCTTCTAATAAGGTTGTTTTTAACGCATATTTTTTTTTTCTTTAAAATTTTGAAAGTGCTTCTAAATTTTTTTGTCTTGAAATTTTATCTCTAAAAAGAAAAGGATTTATGAGCATGTCATCTGGGGAACGATGAAGATTTGGAATGTATTTACAATCTTAAAAGAAATTTCACTATAAAAAAAATATATAGCTAGAACAGCTACAAATCTTTACTTATCGCACCCGTCCAACGATCTCACTCTATATAACGCCTTTGGGTGCGATCGTGTCTACTTGATTCAATACGTATATTATAAGTATATATGGAGGGTTCTTTATAAAGAAAATTTTCGAACTATTTTTCAATGAAAGGTCATACATTATGAGGAAAAAAATGCCTATAAATATTCCAATAAAAGTCGAATAATGAAAGGTAATTTAACATTGAATATATTACAATTTAGCACATAAGAAGATATTTTAATCCAAAAAACAGCTGCTCTATATAGACCGGGGATTCTCTTAAGGATGTAATCGAAAAAATATCTTTCCACCTTCAACTGCTGGAAACTTTCTGATATATTTTCAGACTCATTTTTAAAAGTAGAAACATGAAACTTGCTGATGTGTTTTTTGAAAAAATGTACAAGATGCTGTTTGATTTCATTTTTCGCTTAGTTCATTAGAATTTGATTTATAAACAAATATTTTCTCTATATGAACATTTTTTTCCGTTCCCAGATCTCCCGCATCAGAAAATTCGGTTCAAAACGCCAACTTTCCCAGTATTTTGTCAGCAATTTTATGAAGCTATTTTAATAAAAAAAAACAGCTTCTCCTTACAAACCAGGGATTCTCTTAATGCTGTAATCGAAAAAATATTTTTCCACTCTCAACTCCTCGGAATTTTCTTATATATTTTCAGACTCATTTTTAAAAGTAGAAATATGACACTGAGCTGATTTTTGAAAAAATGTATAAGATACTGTATTATTTTATTTTTCGCTGAATTCCTTAGAATTTGATTTATAAACAATCATTATCTAAGTATGAACATTTTACCCTGATCACCTGTTTCGAACAATTCGGCTCAAAAGACCAATTTTGACAGCATTTTTTTTATAATATTTTCTGCCTTTTTTTTAAAAAAATGACATGCACTGCAGATTATGTAATTTCTGAATAAGAAAATTTGCCAGTTTCATGAGTTCGAGTCCAAAAATGAATGAAAAAATAAATCAGAAAATAAGCAGAAAGTGTTGTAATAGCTTCACTTTATGATAAGAAAAGAATATGATGATGAAAAATTCAATTCATGTTCGAAAAAATATATTTTTTCAAACAAAGTGTAGAAAAAGCTTTTTTTACGATTTAAAATAACAATCGCCAGAATCTGGATGATGTTGCTGGTACTACATGGTATTGGTACTACTTTTATTTAAGAAAATACGAATATCTAATGTTTCAAAAAACACTTTTTAAAGATACTTTTCAAATTCTCTGATTTATGTGAATTTTTAAACAGCAATGATTAGACTAGTGTGATGTTATGTATAAAAAATACATACTTGTTGTCATTAATTTCGCCATGTTGTTAATATCTTTAAGGAAAAAAAGATTTTTTATTAAAAAATATTTCTGTAGGGTGTATTCATAGTTCTGCTTTCTGTCTAGATTTAAATTTTCATTCCTTTAAACTGAAAGTACTTTCGTGGAGTTTATGTTATCGTTTGTTCAAGGCAATTTATTTATTTACTAATTCAGCCCTTTGAAAAAAATATCTTAAGGAAAATGTTGTCATAATAAGATAAGAGAGTTTTAAAAAAGACTTTTAAAAGAATTTAAAAGAATTTCATAATTTATTCTTTTAAAGAGTTTTAAAAGAATAAATTATGAAATATAATTACTTTTTATTTAGTTCATTTAAAAATTTAATTCAAGTTGAATATGGCAACACTTTTAAAAAGACTAACACTTTATATAAACACTGATAAAATAACTTTACCTACATTTTCACTTACTGAATTCCAAGGAAAAAAACAGAAGCAGTAGAAGATCTCTTTAGTCAAATTTCATGTTACATTTCACGCTTGTCACGCTTCGTACGTTTCGCTTTTAAAAAGCACAAAACAGGCGTAAAGATAATGGTCCATTGTCAGCTAATGGTTTATAAGCAATGGTTGCGAAGGTTTTGCAAAGGTTCAGCCAAGCAAGGGACAAAAAACCATACATTTTACAATCAAAAAAGTTTCAATGGCAATTCTCGATGCAATATAAGTAAATACTGCCATTTCCCAAGCTTGTGGGATTACTTTTGGGGTAGTAAGATTTAGACACGGTTACTAAAGATCATTTTACTTCTTTCATACTGACCATGGGAAGAGATTGACTTTTGATTTCACATTTCTTTCCAGAATGAATGTGGATAATGCTTGCCAGTAGAAATTCTTATGGGGAGATGAGGCCCACTTTTTACCTGAATAGAATTGTAAATACCCAGAACTGCCTAGTTACGGATAACAAATCACCAGATATATACAAAGACATTCTCTCTTACATTTACCTAATGTAACTGTTTGGTGTGGCTTCACATTGGACATGATCATAGGACTATTTATTAATAAGAAAATTAACCCAACAAGATCGACAATCTGTTCCATTTCTGGAAAGAAATATCACCAAATATCATATAACTTTGTCATTCCATCACTTCTATAAAGACAATGTTAGGATAAAATTATTTTCGTGCAAGATGGAACAACTCCATAGAAATCTTTTCGGATACAGCAGCTGCTACGAAGCAAGAAACGGAAAAAATCATTAGCCACTGTTTTCTCCCTGCATGGCCACCCCGTGCTATCCGACACCTATGCGACTTTTGGATACTGTATTACCTAAAGTTTGTGTTTTCCAGGACTTGTCTATGCTGAAGGATAACTTGAGATGGAGGGTACAGCACATTTCTCCTCTCATCTTACTATTTGATGTTGTGCATTCTGGGTACAGAATGCGGTATGTATTTCGTAAAAACGGAACCCATACTAAACCTGATTTGAATGTTAAAAATAAATAGTAATTTTATTTCAGTATACATTCTGTATTTTTAAACCACTCTTTTCGATAACATTAAATCACATATTCTTCTAATGGTGACTTTTGGACATTTTTTACGGAATTCTTCTATTCCAACAGCCGACCGCACAAAACCCTAAGTCATCAAACCCAAGAAACATTTCTTTACTTCCTATGGAAGAGTAGAAAGAGGGGAATCTAATGGTCCATCTCTGCCGGAACGGAAGTGATGCATAAGACTAAAATTAATACCACTTCCGGTGCTTTTTTACAGGCTTATTTTGAGGTATACAGCACAAGAAAAATGAATTATGGAAAAAGTTGAGCCCATTTAGTACAATAATAATATCCCGGTCTGCCATGACGCAGCCGGTGCAAAAAACATGCCAGGCGATCTTTTATCAAAATTGTTTTTTATGAAAACCTAAGTTATCGAGAACAAGGATAATTTGTATCTTAAAATAAAGTTTAAATAGAGTTATTACAGAAAAAAATATGTCTGTCAATGTTTAGTTGTTGCTAAACGTTGACAGATCAATATGTGTCTTTATAATATGTGTCTTCATACAATTTTGTATCGATTTATCGAATAAAATTACGAAGAAAACAACGTCATATGAAAAAGTTTTGCGTCACTTTCTTAATGCCATGGAGAATGTTGAATGATTGAAAACCCAAAAGCTGACACATTTTGATAGGCATCCAGATTAATGTTGCCATAGTGCCAAAACCAAATTGACCAATTTCAAGCCTTCATTTTGAAAAAATTTCGCAAAGAGCGAAACTCTCCAAAAATACTGCATAATCTCGTTTCGAATATAGTTCTAAATAAATATTTATCCGGAATATATTAGTAGTTTGTTAATACAAATATTTCTCGGAGTCTCGCCAGGCTAATATTTGTTAATTAGTTTCCCTTACATAATTGAACTCTCCCAGGCAAATATAATCAAGTTATGGAAAAGAAAATGCTTACGTTTTCTGTATTTTATAAAAACCCAATTGTTTCCATACAGTCTCAGCATCAATGTCGCTACTTTGATATAGAAACAGTCTACCAATACTAGCTATTCCGTTTGTATAAAAACTAAAGTTATATCTTTTCTAAAATGTTACCTTAAAAAATACTATGAACTCCGAGAAATATTTGTATTAACAAACTACCGCTATATTCTGGATAAATATTTTTTCACAACTACATTCAAAATGAGATTATGCAGTCTTTTAGGAGAGTTTCGCTCTTTGTAATTTTTTTTCAAAATGAAGAATTGCAATTGGTCAATCTGGTGTCGGCACTATGGCAACATTAATCTGGATGATTATCAAAATTTGCCAGCGTTCGGATTCTCAATCATTCAATATTCTCCGTGGCATTAAGAAACTGACGCAAAACTTTATCATATTACGTTGTTTTCTTCGTATTTTTATTCCATAAATCGATACAAAATTGTATGAAGGCACCTATTATAAAGTGATCTGTTAACGTTTAGCAACAACTAAACGTTGACAGATATCTTTTTTCTGTAATAACTCTATTTAAATTTTATTTTTAAATACAAATTATCCTTGTGCTCGATAACTTAGGCTTTTATAAAAAATAATTTCGCACCAGCTGCGTCATGGCAGACGGGATATTATTATTGCACTAAATGAGATCAACATTTTCTATAATTCATTTTTCATGAACTCTATACCTTAGGATAAGACTCTAAGAGGACACAGGAAGTGATATTAATTTTTCGCTTATGCATCACTTCCGCTCCGGCAGACATGGATCATTAGATTCCTCTGTTGCTATTCTTCCATAAAATAAATAAATTTTTATTGTGCTCGATGACTTAGGGTTTTGTGCGGTCGGCTCTTTGACTATTCTTTTCCTGTCTGATATAACTTCTTACAAAATTCAGCACTATTCTGTCTTTTAAATCAGGTTGCAAAACTTCTGAGAGCTATATGTTTAATTTTGGCCAACTTGCATATTTTTTCAGAAAAAAAATCCCATGACACTGTGTTTTAACAAAGGTTATTGACATCTTCTTTTGAAAATGAAACTATGACAGTTTCATAGTTCTGTACATAGTTATTGTGTCATGTACAGGGTATCCCAGAAGTAATGGGACAAACTTTAAGGGGAGGTAGGGGACATCACAAGGATTCAGAATTGCACAGCAACTCATGGTCAGAAACGTCATGGGAATGTAGTATGACAGGTACAGGGGAAGAAGAGAAACAAAACTCAGATATTCTAAAATAATTTATTGGTCAACGATATTACATTTATTTGGTAGATGATATGTGAAAATGTTACAAAAGATGTTCAAAGTTTCCACCATTACTAGCTATGCATGCATTACACCATCGAACCATGAATTGGCGGATTCGATCAAATACACCTGGATTTTTGTAAAGCGTTGCATAATCCAGTGATGGAAATGAAACATCTAATTACTGCAGGTCTGCCTTCTCCAGCGTTTCGAGTTAAAATCAAGATGCATTGTTAATTTACGTAACCAAAAATGCTATGCACAATTTCTGGTATGAATTGTGAATTTAAAAATGCCCGATTCTGAGAAACTGTTTTTCTCCAATTTTCATGTGAACAACACAACCTACCGACGAACGAAGACGTTTCCGACCATGTGTTGCTATGCAATTCTGAATCCTTGTGATGTCCCCTATCTCCCCTTTAAGTTTGTCCCATTACTTCTGGGACGCCCTGTATATGCGTTTGTGTGCTTATTTTAGTGTATATATAATACTTATGAAGTGGTATAGCTTAATTTAACATAGTACTTAACAAAATAATTTTATTAAATTCAGAAGAGAAAAAGTTTTATAAGGCATTATGAACTTGAATAGGCATTACAAATATAAATTAGGAAGAAAATAATATGAATAATTATTTCTTTTGGATCTCAAAGAAATATTAATCAACATCAAATAACTTTTGTTGAATTCATATATTTTGGCTTTAATGATTTAATTTCGGAACATAATTAAAAAATACATTTCAAAAATAAATAATACATTTTCTTTAACAATGCATATTTTTATTATTAAAAATATCACAAAAGAATTTCGCTATTTCAGCGTTAACTACTTCAGTCTTAAAAGAAAAAGGGAAAAAAGATAATTTGCTTGATTTGCATCTCTTATGAAAAATTCTATTTTTTGTAAACAACATTTTTTTTTTCAGTTTGACTTCTTTTTATGAAAAAGTTTCTGTAATGTTTACTAAACTTCAATAAAATCTTTTTTTTTTCTGATTCATTAATATTATTTAAAATATTTTTGTTAGAGAAATAAAAATTATTACCGTCGAAAAAAATGCAATTTAGGAAATTTTATTAATATAAATTATTTATATTAAATTTGCTAAGTACTCTCTAAAAAATCATGACAAAAATTACAGTACATTTGCTTTGTATATAGTGACCAATATATAAATCGTATATCAAGCAGTAAAACTATTATAAATTTCTTAACGTATGGTTTCTTACGTATACCATAAAAATACATTTGTGTACCATATATATCTATAGGGTATGTATATTCAGAATTGCCACTAACCGTTTAAAATACCTTCCAGCAAAGTTAAAAAGTGTTTATGCTTTCGATTTGTCTGTCCATCTATACATCTATGTACGCCCTTACTCCTGTAAATGTACTCAGAATCTCCTATAATGTATAACAGTTATTTAAGTTCACGAAAGTTTGTTTGGTAATGCATATGGAGTAGTGGGATTAATAATTTATTTACAGGGCACTCAAAGATTTCCATTACATTATGGTCGATGGAAAAAATCTTTGCAGGAAATTTTAATAAAAGTACAAAATGTATTCAAATGTATTTCAAATTATATGAATGATTGAATTTCGCTACAAGATGATTATCACATAATAGCTCATTCACGGTATTTGTCGTTGATTTACAGAGACAAACATCTATATATTACCTACACTGTAAAAAATAGATAGATGTTTCTTAATTTACGAAAATGTACTACAATTACGAATGATTATGTACAATAAACTATTCTGAGTCATCCAACATTCTAAAGAGCGTTTTTTTATCACTATAAATCCCATAAAATAATTTATTTTTTAAATATATACAACATTTTAAAAAATAAATTTTTACTAGCAGCCCGTAATTTTTGGAAACGTTTCGAGTAATGTTTTCAGTTTATTAATCAGTTCTCTATCCTGAAAAGTTATGTATATATATATTTATACATTTATCTCAATTAAATATTTCAAACAAATATGTTTAACTGGCAAACATAAAAAACTAAAAGCAATGAGATGAACATTAAGATTAACATCATTCTGCTACACGTACTACGCGTACAAATTCACTTATGAGACTGAAAAACATACATTGAGAGCTGAAAGCATCGAAAACCCGTTTTTTTGGCTAGAAAAGAATGATTAATGCATTGCAAAAACAATTGTAAAACGTTTTTGAAAATTACGAGCAGCTAATAAAGATTAGTTTTTTATAAGATTTTCTTTAAATTTTAAAAATAAATAATTTTTTTAGGTATCTAAAGATAGAAGAACGCTTTGTGGAATATTGGATAACTTGAAAGTAATTAGAATATTTTTTGGTTCTTAATTATAGTAATTTTTTCTAGATAAGGGAATAACTGTGTTTTTTTTGTTGTTTTTTTCAATGTGTTTTTGAAAACTAACTTAGATTAACAAGTTGGAAATTGCACGTCAGACATGGCAAATGAGGTGCGTTCGTACTATAAAGAAGTTTAAAAAATGTACAGTACTTAGGATACAATACAGTATCCGAAATCTTTTGTGTGTCCCTGTCAATGCTAAATATTTTCTATTATAGAAGATTAACTTGTAATAAACCTCTGCAACATATATCAATTTCATAAAATATGAAATTTTTTGATATAATTAAAATGCATCTCAAACAATGTTTTCCGCTATACCGTTATATAATAGAATACTTTTGCGTGACTTTGCTATAAACATAAAAAAAATGTTTGCACCACACATTGTACATAATTCATATTTTAGTGTGCAGGGGCAACTGGGCACATTGATACAGCTTTTTTCTAAGAAATTTTTTGGTGTCTAGAAATCGGAAACTTCAATTTATTTTACTATGTTATGTCAGCAAAACCTGTGTAGTGTGTAATAAAAATGTACAATCGTTGTTTTATATATTATTTTTGCATGTAATTTTTAAAAAATCAAAAAAAGTAATTTGTATTGATGTGCCCCATCCCCGGGGCAGATTGATACACTTTGATACGTCTGGGAAAAATTGAGACAAAATAACACCAATGCATATTTTTCATAGAAAAATAGTTAGCAAACCATTTTATATTATTTATAAAAATTCAAATCACCCACACTTTATTTGTAAGCAATATTAAAGCAATCAAAATGAAATGTATCATGACCTGATGTTCTGGCTGTTCCTTGTCTGATTGTTGGCTGTGGTAACTTTGTCATATCTGGTGCTTCAACCCCAGCATTATCTTCTTTCTCAGGAAAGACGAAAAATTACCAAGTTTTCTGTTTATAAATCGCTTTATAAACAGAAAATAAAGGATAATTATATTAAAAATTCTGTTTTTTATATAATTATCCTGTGCTGTACTGCAGTTTGTTTTTCTTACGTAACATTTTTCATGTAGAAAATACATTTTTCTCTGTAGAATTTATATAAATTTGAGATTTTTCAGGCTGCCGCCCTTTTTTTTAATTAGTTCTACTAGCACTATATGTTGGATAAGTTCGTACGTCTTCTCTTTGCAAAAATACTATAAAATGTTCTAATATAAAGAAATTAGACCTATTTCAATTCAATAAAAACTAACATTAGAAATTTATAGCAAAAAATGGTTGTATTAAGGAGTGCATTGTAAAACAAATAATAAAAGGTAATGAAAAAATGAACTAGAAAAGGAATTGGTTGTATCAATGTGCCCTGACAAAGACTCTATCAATGTGCCCCATACAGCCATTTTGAATAAAATGAGTTCCAAATCCAATGCTTCATAATTTATCTAACAAAAAAGAATGAGAAACTGATAAAGAGTAGTTTTACTTGCTAGGGAGAATATTCTTTTGGGTTGAAAACACTAGAACAGTTGTATAATATCATTTCAATTGTACAACTCAAATTTACTTTTGATCTACAAAAACAATAAATCACCCATCTCGTTTCAACAAACAGCTGAATCATTCCAAGACGTTCTGTGTGTAATTGAGTGCACTAGCATCAACTTTTGGAGCTGTTGTGAAACTTCCTGTAATGACCCTGTGAGCAGTAAGGGGGGGGGGGGTGTATCGATGTGCCCCATATATCAATGTGCCCCAGTTCCCCCTATTTCATAAATGCATATGAATTGTATAATGTTCGAAAGCGTTTAACATCATTGAAATTCATGGGAAACTGTTTTTCTCCTATGACCATTATGTAACATAATATTTTTGATTCTCCCTGTCATTGAACTATGCATCCAATTTTCATAAACATTGAAATGACTCGACGAAATTGTTTAATAATTATATATCTTAAATTTTAAGCAATTCCGTTGGGTACGTTTTGTGTTTTTATATGCGGGACAAACAAACGGACTGAACAATGACTATAGGTGCGACGCATTTACATAATTACCTAAAAAAATGATGCACCTTGATGTTATTCTCCTTTTTTAATACATCGGTACATACGACTTATAAGTACATTTTACTATTTTAGCGCTACTATTAAGAGTGGACTGTACACTTACAAATTAATTTTCAATTTAAAAGTAGTAGCAAATTTAGTAGTAAGTTTTAAATAAAAAATAATTAAAACAATTTTTTTTCATCTCTGAAAGTTAATGATTTGTTTTGAGAAACTTCGACTCGAAAAAAAGTACTAAAACATTGTAACTTTTCTGCAATGATCCACCGTATTGTTGAATAAAAAATAAGTACAAAAGAATTTACTTCAATCATCTTCAATCAAACGTCAAACATTTACATAAATTATGGACAGCGAATAAAAATTGGTTTTTATAAGTTTTTATAAGTTTTTTTCCTTTTTTTTTTTTTTTTTTTTTTTGAAAATAAATGGTTGAGAGAGGTTGGGGTTTTGAGATTTCTAGAGATAAATGAACGCTTTTCGGAACAATGTATGACTTGAGAACGATTATTGAATATTTTCGTTCTTGATTATAAAGGGTTTTCGTGCATAAAAGAACAAATGTGTTTTTTTAGGTTTATTTTTTGAAATTAAGCATAATTAGGTTTTAAACCGATGCGATTTGACGTTAAACTACTTCTTCTTCTCTAATAAAGCAATGCGTACGCCTTATCACAGGAGTCGGAGAATATAAGAAAGAAGAGCAAAATTTAGCAATTTCAATTTATGTTTCCTTATTTTGTTAACTATTGAATAATTTTGTAAAAGTTAATCATTGTTAATGTTTCTAAACATATACTGAAAAAAAGCTTCAGAAGAAATTCCAGACAATAACCGTAAAAAAAAAAAAAAAAAAAAAAAAAAAAAAAAAAAAAAAAAAAATACTTATATTAACCGACTTTGCCATTACATTAGCGGTTTTTGCCCGTAAAACGCAAAATATTACGGAGGTTGACCGTTTTTGTGCAAAAAGTGACATATTCCGTAAATTTTCTGGATAGTTCACGGTAAAGTACCGTAAATTTATCATTCTTTAACAGTATATGCAGAGGAAATGAGTCTTCACTTCAGGATTACACTCATACTCCAATGCGAAATCTGTATCCATGGGGCGGTCATCCCTGTCATCCCTGTATTTACTAGTGTCTTTCATCAAAAATCTTCAAGTTATATTCCTATTGCATATTTTATTAAAACCTCAACTGAAGATTATTTTTAAGGATAATGGTGAAACAACATAATTTGTCCTATATGTCCCGACCCCAGCTTTATACTATATTTTACTTTTTAGCGGTACTCGTAAGTGTGGAATTACAAATTGATTTTCAATTTAAAAAATAGTAGCGAATTTATAATTAAGTTGTAAATAAAAAATAATTAAAACAAAAAAATTCAATTTTATTTTGCATTTATGAACGTTAATGAAATGTTTGAGAAACTTTGAATACAAAAAATAAATAAATAAATAAAAATAAAAATAAATAACACATCGTAACTCTTCCGTAATGATCCATCGTATTGTTGATAAAAAATTAAGTACAAAAGAATTTCGCAATTTCAGCATTAAGTATTTCAATCATCGTAAAAAAGACTACAAAAGATAATTTTCTTGAATTGCATATTTCTTGAAAAATTCTGTTCTTTATAAAGACTTTTTGTTTCTTTTGCTCGGTAATTATTTTATAAAAAAAGTTTCTATAGTATTTTCTAGCTCTTAATAAAGTCTATTTTTGCTGATTTCTTACCGTTATATTATCAATTTTTGTTTTAGAAAAAAATGTTTCATGACGCATTTTTTAATTGGAAATTGGCATTTCGTTAATGTGTAATGGCGTAAATTATTTTTATTTAATTTTATTATTTCTATACATATAATATGTAGTTGATTTAATATTCTGCAATGACAAATTCGGAAATTGGATTTAAATAAAAATTTATTAATAAAATTATATTTAATTTATAAAACGAAATTAAATAAATAATCTAGGTATTAATACATGCCTTACGTGATTTATACGTCTTCATATAATTCACAGATGCAATTCATTTATTAATTGAATCTCTGTTATGGCTAACTTTGGAAACCATGGCAACACGCCAGCATTGGCGTTCTCTTTAAAACCCGTTTGGCAACAGCAGAACTAGTTTGTTTTCGTTTGGTTTGTTGATATTAGAACGTCGAATGTTTTTTATGGCAAAAAAATCTTTTATTTAGCTATTTCGTTAGCTAAAATATTATTGGTTTATTACTTTAGGTATGTAAAGGAATCTTACTTATGGAATTTGAGTGGTATTTGTTTATTAGAATTATTTTTTCACATTGACTCACACATGATTCACATTTTATTAGAATTATTTTTAGTAACTGACTATGGTGTCAGTCCTGATCCAAGATTGTACATATGTATATAAAGAAATGTTTTTATTAGACTTTTCGAACTTTAGAAATTAGAATTAGACTTTTACTTGACAATTTTTGCCTTTATATTAGAATTCGTTAAGCATTAAAGTCCACATACCGACATAAATGGTCGATTGGAGATATGAACTGGTTATTCTTTTAGTATTAGTGATTATAAATTATTACTTAGAAAATGACTGATAAAAAAAAATAATTTTAGATCGGCAAAGGGGAGCCTATAAAGGACAATTATCAAGAATACAAGCATTTCTAGATGATGATAGCAAAAAAGACATTTGCGAATATCAAGTTAAATTTGATAGCATTCGAAAAATACGTCTGAATTTCAAAATTAGGGCTCTTAAAAACACAGATTTCAAAATTTGTTTCATTTAAGAGACGCATATAATTTAGTTGAAAGTTCTCCTTCAGCAATTTCCTCTAATAAGAAGAATGGTATGCGAATACATTTGTGAAGCCCTGTGTATGAGATATAGATTTTATATATAAAGAATTATATGCAAAAAACTAATTAAATTTAAAAGCACAAACCGAATTTTAAAACGTACTCTCTAGCAATTATTCCGCATAGAGAGTACTGTAACAAATTTCTTTTGTGTATCTCTGTACATTAACAAAAAAAGCTATGAATGTTCCGTTTTACCATATCGTAGTGAAATTCAGTGATTATATCAGTTTTAATACATATGAAGTAGCATTATGTTATTAAAATACTCTACAAACTATTTTTCTCCCTAAACCATAATGTAAACAAATTCTTTGAGTGTTCCTCTAAATGAACCAGTAATCGCATATACTTCATATGCAGTGCCAAACAACCTTTCGTGACTATAAATAAGCTTTATCAATTTTATGAAAATCCGAGTATAATTACGGGTGTTAGACTGTCAATAGACGGACAGACAAACCGAATGCATAAGTTCAACTTTTTAGGAAAGTTCTAAAAATGAATGTTGTATATGCAAAATTAATATTTAAATTTAAAATTTAAAAATTCAAATAACAATTGCGTGAGTTAAAATCCTTACCTGCTACGCGCATGATAAAAACGTAATGTATACGTATAGAAAACAATCTTTGAACAATATAGAATCGTAACACAGCTAGTTTTGAATTAAAACCAAAATACGTACCAAAAGTTTTCTTTAAAATTTAATTTTAGTACAAAATATAAAAAATACAAAAAAATGTCGTGTTTTTCAATTAGAAAAAAATTTATAACCAAAAATTTTCAATGTGTTTTATTTCAGCATGAAGATTATAAATAAAAGCATATTTTGCTATTTCTTAAAAGATGTTGCTTTTATAGCTTAAAAACACAGTGTGCGCAAACTCCAAATTTACTAATCTGAGAAAAAGTCTTTTACAGTTTCAGTAGAAACTGATTTACAACTGTGCTCACCGCTAAAAATGATAATAACTGAAGAAATAATACACAAATTTTTTGTCTCCTCTTAACACGTTCGCTGCCGCTCACGCGATAGCTCGTGGTATGGCGCCAAAGTTAAGGGGCCACTCACGCGCCAGCGCGTGATGTGGGGTGGTATCCAATAGCCAGTCACGCGCTGGCGCGGTAAAATCTTTCACTGATGTGTTTTATTTCAGCATGAAGACTATAAATAAAAGCATATTTTGCTATATTTTAAAAGATGTTGCTTTTACAGCTTAAAAACACAGTGTGCGCAAACTTCAAATTTACTAATCTGAGAAAAAGCCTTTTACACTTTCAGTAGAAACTGATTTACAACTGCCCTCACCGCTAAAAATGATAATAACTGAAGAAATAATACACAAAGGTTTTGTCTCCCCCAACCCTCCTTAGTTCGCTGCCACTCACGCGATAGCGCGTGATATGGCGCCAACGTTAAGGCGCCACTCACGTGCCAGCGCGTATGTGGGGTGATGTCCAATAGCCAGTCACCCGCTGGCGCGGGAAAATCTTTCACTGATTCTTTGTTATTAAAAGTAAATCGGCTTCTAGAAAAAACCCACTTCTACAGTGCGGCATTAACTATCATCACATCTTCATACAAGCGGCAGCGAACGTGTTAAGAGGTTACTCATTCGCAGATATTGAAAAAAAATGACGAATTCATTCTTCTAATTTTTTGGCGAATATCGTTCATTTAATACCAGGTGATTCATCCTAAATTCTCGAGTACACAAAGTGTTTTGATCAGAAGAATTTTAATAAGATTTAAACGTCTGATAACATATGCCTCAACGATGTTGAAATTGAAATTATCAATAAAGAGAACATAATCATGTATAGCTAGACCCAACAGTAACATCATCGGATGATGTAATATATACCTCAAAATTTATTCTCGAAAATGAATTTCTATCTGCAGTTTCCATTGCACTAGCAAAATGTTTATGCATTTTTGAATTGTCTTTTTGCCCTTCGAGTATTTTATAAATATAATCCCAATGCTTAATATTTATTTATTTATTTGGATCTTATATGTGAACTTTCATATGCCATATGAACATAAGGAAAAGTTGTAAATTGCCAAAAAAAGTGAATTTTGTGAAAAGCGAAATTTAATAGCAGAAAAGCGTACAAAAAAAGAACTTTTATATTAAACTATTAAAATATGGTTTATCTAACTATTCCCTCTTATAGACCAAAATTCCTTTTCTCTATTATCATCAATACACAAAACAAGTTACATTTTTGGGACAGAAACTATAATCCATTTGCAGCGTCTTTCTATAACCTCTAACGTGTTTCCTTTCGAAAAGTTCATTTTTACGTTTGTAAATATCGCTTATATTCATTATTTGCAAAATCTATGCATATCCAAAGACAAACTCCAAGAATAAATAACACCTTTGATAAAAAAAAATTTACTTATTTCCATTATTAGATAAATTTGAATAAATCAAACGCAAATATGAAAATCTTTCACAAGTTTTCATATTGAATAATGTCCTAGAGATATTGGAACTTTTTATTTTCCGGCATAACACTAACTTTTGAGTCAACAAAGAAGATCAGTCATCATCTTTCCCTCTAGTTACGCTGTATCACATTTCATTAAATGACATATCAGTCTCCATACTAATGATAAAGGGGAAACATACGCATAAGAAATATGGTACTGACACTCCCTTTGAATTGATAAATTAAATGACACATTCATGAAATCATATACCACACTCAACTTTCTGTAAAATTAATGATTTTCTTGAATCTTATCTGAGAAAACAATAACGGCTCTGCGTTACTATAAATTATGGCTATTATTTACACATGGTGGTCTTTTTTTTCTTTCAAAATTACGAGAAGTTGTAGAGAGATCTGTGTACTCCAAATACCATGTAAATGATTGCTGTTTTTGATAACAAGCAATATTGTAATTGTTCAGAATGCTAACATTGAGGAAAATCACAAAACAAAAAGAAAATTAATAAAAATTCTTTTATATCATGTCAAAATCTAGCATATAGCAAATTATTTATCAACAGATTTAAATATTATTATATTAAAGGTGTAGAGACAGTTGAAAAATCGTTGTAAACCAGCCAATAGTTATACTATCTTTTATCTGCAATTGCTGAAGATGATTCAATCAAATTATATACAATTTTGCTATTATAATTAAGACCATTTCGATAGTTTTTATTTTCCAGAAAATCCATTGCTGATTAGTAACGCCAATTTAATATATACAATAACAAATGATTTTTTTATGAAGCTGTTTAACTATTGCATTTATTTGTTTACAGTAATGTGTTTCAATTCCAAATATTATTAAACTTTGTTGCATTTCTCAAAACAATGAAGTATTTTTATCTATGATGCAAATTGAGTCAATCGTCAAATTGCTTAAATATTGCGTATTTCTTTATAAGTACTTACAGTAACTAATTAATTATAAATTTCTTACCGGACTTTTCGAAGAATAACAGGATTAATTTCATTACTTTCAGTCTTTTATCCTTAATTAATTTTCTTTTTTGGTATCATGTGCATTCTTCTTTATATTAATTGTCGATGTATGGCTTTCTTTTTAGAGTACTTCTGCATTAATAAAACACTAGCTATTATTTAACGTTAGATATTTGGGTTATTTACAATTTAAACATATATTTGTCGACTAATAAATTAGAAATATTGGTAATATAAATATATTTATAATATGAAATTGTGTTCAGTCCGTTGTTGTAATTGTTATCACAAAATAGGGAATCCGAGACACAAAAATCTTAAAATTTTCTAAAAATCTTTTCTTGCATTAAAATCCTTTTTTTTTCTCTGTTTCAAATTACTCTTAAATCACGTTTTTGTCGGAATTAGAAGAGGAAATATTATTTTTTTCATTTTGGTTTGTTTTCAAAATTTAGCTTTCAAGAAAAGTAGTCAAAAGTAGTCAAGAAAAGTAGTTCAAGGTTGTCATCGTAATAACTACTAGAAAAAATGCATTTTTTCCCCTTATGATGGAGTTTCTTACCATTTCTTATATTTAAATTCTTATAACTCAAGAACTGTTATAGATAAATGCTTAAAACTTGGAACATGTCTGTTTTGATTGTTTTACTTTAATTTTGATACAGCAAATTAAAAAATATATTTTTTTAAATATGATTTTTTAAATAAAAGTTAAGTCATTTTTTTTATTTTTTATTTAAAATATTTTTTTGATTAATATCTTTAAAATGCTATAACAAAATTTATATGCACATATTTTTGATTATTTAAATGTAAAAACACTGAAATTCTACAAATAATAGTTTGAGTTATAGCGATTTTCAATTATCCAAATTTTTAATAAATTTTAAATTAAATTTTTTAAAAAGATTATGTAGAATTTTATCATGTGAATCTGTTTACAAATAATATGATTAGACATCACAAAAAATCAAAATTTTAACTGAATATAAAAAAGTATTTTAAATTATGTCCCAGAATTTAAACTGACATTTAAATTTATAAAATTTAGTTACCTAAAGCTTAACAATTCTGTATAATCATTTCTACGAAATCTTACGGCTACTAGGTTAAGAACTCACACAACTGAGTGAAAAAGACCCGGATGACAATGTAAAGTCTATGGGGGCGTTCTTTTCAAATATCTCATTCAAATTTTTATATTTTTACACGTTTTTTTTTCACGGGATAGCTGAGGATGATCTACAGGACTAGTTTTTAGCTTTTCGATTTTGGTTACATCTTTTTTTATGTTAGGATAAGAAGTTAATATATATATATATATATATATATATATATATTTAATCTGGAACCAGAATTGAAAAAGTAAAAACTAGTCCGGTTGTAGATCGTTTTCAGCTCTCCTGTGCAAAAAATAAATAAATAAATAAATAAATAAAAATAACAATATAATAAAATTTGAGTTCGATATTTGAAAAGCACGCCCCCATAGACTTAATATTATCACCCGGGTCTTTTTCAATGACTAGTGTGGACTCTTAATATAGCAGTTTTTTAACGATGACTCCACTCAAGGCCATTGCATCAAATTTCAACATGGAAGTTATTGCACGGTAAAATCATTAATAGAATTGTTGCAGCGTAACTTTTTTTTTTTTTTTTTTTTTTTTTTTTTTTTTTTTTTTTTTTTTTGGCCGACACTATTCCATTTGGCACAGGATCGATATTTGTGGAAGTTTCTTTGTAAAAGTACAAGTACACAGTTATCCATAATGGAAACTTGTATTTTATGTGATTACAAGATTGCACATAAGAAAGATCGTTCAGATAATAATCCATCAAGTTTCAATAATAAGAAAAAGTGCGGCATATACAGGGTGACTCATATTGCAAAATTTAAGTATTGGACAGCACACTGTCACTGTAAGCATCATTTACTGTATAGGAATGTGTGGACGAAAATAACGCATTGATATCAGTACATTAGGGGACCAATTTGACCCTTTTACTATTTCAAAATTTTTGAATCATATCAGAAAATTCCTATACTATTCTTTTCTTTATTTAAGGCAGACTTTTCATGGTTACATAAACAAATTTTCTTTAAGAATTTCTAGTATGAAATCGAAATTTTTGAATTAAAAAGAAAATGCGAATCCTGTGTTTGACAAATTTGCAACTTTGCATTTTTTATTTATTCAAAAAGTTTGAATTCATAACGGAAATGTTAAAAGAAGAATTTTTTCTTTTGGTAATCATGAAAGGTCTGTCTTAAATAAAGTAAAAAATAGTATAGAAATTTTCTGGTATAAATAAGAATTCTTTTCATATATGAGAACAAAATTGGCAAAGCAAAGAGAGCAAAATGGTAGTTTACCTGAACATGTCCCTTCCGCCCATACATTCATATGCAATAAATGATTGTCACGGTGTCCTGTATCATCCTTAAAGTTTTTATACGTGGTGGTATCGCGCAGTTTCAATTATAGGCGAAAATATTTTAACGCTATTGCGAACGAGTTATCCTAAACAAAGATTGTTTACATCTGCTTTGAGAACATTTGCTGATAAAATATGGTACTACAAAATGTATTTTTGAAAAATAGTGGGGGAAGTAGAACTTAAAATACTGGCCTGTAATTAAAACCTTGCGATTCTTCACGTTAACTAGTGTTAACTAGTTATATTCAGTGGTAATTACTGCCAATCACGCTAAGTTAAACTATATTCTTAATTTTAACTAGAATTTATAGTTCTACGCACTCTAAAACTTTGAAACGTTTAATGTAAGTTTAAAAATATTACAAAAATAAAATGAAATAAAACGAAAAAACAACATATTTATATAACGACATTATAAAAACATTATATGCAACAACATTATTATATAACGAATAAACAACAAAATTCTAAAGTTTTTTGATTCTTCAAATAGGAATACGAATATTTTAATAATTTTCGTCACTCAAATACCCGTACCTTCAATAATGTTTGTTAAATTTCTTAGACTTTAGTTCAAATTGAAGAAAATGAACTAGTAACAATATTAAAAAATTTTCAAATCATTACCTCAAATGTGTTTTGAAAAAAATATATTTATAAATTTTGAGAAAAATCAGTTAAATCACAAATGTTTCGCCTGAAACAGACCAAGGCTAATTAGCATTTTTTACTACAATTTGCTTAATTTTACGAATTTTTTAAGGCCGGTTATGGCAAACTGTTCACAAAAATCTCAACTTTAATAAAAACTCATGCTTATTAAATGCAATTATTTTTTTAATGAAACATCTTTGATAGCTTATTTTGATCGATGGAAGATTTACAAAGCAGAAAAATAAAAATTCAGTGATTCAAGAAAATTATTACAACCCAAACCGTAATGACAAACTAATAAAGAAATAAAAATACGACTTTCTCAAAAGCCCCTAAACGTAAATAAAAAAGAACTTCTTATTTTGTTTTTTCAAACAAAGTACAAAACACGTTTTTCCATGTCTAGTCTCATTTGTATGAGTGTCATATATCCATTAAAAGAGAAAAACTTGTTGAAAATAAAAGCTTTTAGATTGAACCTAAACCTATGAAATGTCATAACACTCTAAAAGCATTGTCAAAAATAAGAATCACGAAAAGCAAACTTTTCAATATTTTTCTTCAAAAGAAAAAAAAAACATATGTTTTCTTTTAAGATAAGTGAAGATCATGTATTTTTTTAAGATTACCAAAGATTTTTTTTTATAAACTTATGATAAAGGATGTTATTTATTTTTGCCAAGTAATTTTTTGTTTTTATTCTACTAAGCACTTTGATTCTGCAAACATCTGTGTGTTTTATCCTGGAAGTAAGTGCATAGAATACTACTTTTAAGAATGACATATGAGAAATAATAAAAAAAATCTTAATTTGTGATCTGTTAAGTTGGTTTAAAAAAGACTACACAATTTAAATAGTGTACTTTTGTGATAGTCTAGGAAAAAGTTGAAGATAATATAGCCATGACAAGTGAACCAGATAGCTAATTGCAGATTCGGATGATTTAATCCAATTTTATTTTACTTGTAGTTGATCCTGAAAAAACGTGGAGTACTTTCTAACATTTTTGTAAGCAGCATTGCACCTTATGTAGTAGTAAATAAAAAAAGGACACAATTATCCACATGATTGGAAACATAACATTATCTTACTCTGACAGTGGAAACGAAATGTACGCATAGCGATAAAAAAGCAGTTGTAGAAAAACACAAGAAATCACAAAAAATTTCAAATTAAATTTGGCTGATATAAACTAATCTCAAAGATTAAATTTATGCGAAAGAGCGACAAGACTGAATACATCCTGCAGTAAAGTAGAATACAAACATTAATGATTGCATGTTTTTTAAGAGATATTTTTAAAATGGTATTATGCGTATATTTTAAATACATGTTGTTTATTTAACAAGAATTGGTTTAAAAGGACTCTAAGAAGACCTTCAAAAAGCGCCGTGGAAGACGGAGATAGTAAGATGGGCAACGCTGATGTATAGTATGAAGCCATGCTGACTATAACTATGCAACGAAATTGAATAGACGGGTCTGCAATTTTTGTTTATATTTTAAATTATGTCACTATGAAGACGAGTACAATGCATAGTATACTGTACAAAAAAATGTAAAATCACCAAATTTTTCTAGTAAACAGGGATTTCTAGAACTTTTTATGTAACTGCAACAACAAAAATTCATTTAACAGATACACGTTTGCATTATAAATAAAAACATCACTAAGATTACTAAGATTTTTTTGTGAGATCGAGATGCCTAGAGTTTTTTGTGTAACTGCACCTGTTAGAGATAAAATTTCAGTAATATTACAGTAGATTATTTGTAAAGTTACATATCTCTGTAGATTTACAAAAACTAGTTTTTTAGACTTACATCTTTATTTGTATAATGTCTAGATAAAATTTTAGTAAACATACAGATTTCTGTAATTTTACATCTAAAGAATAACGGATCGTTTTTAATAGTTTGCTTAAAAACATCTGAATGTTCGTAATTTACATTTTGTATATTTATTATAATATCCCAAGAAATTGTGTGTGTTAAAATTTGTATTTTAGCATGTTTTACTCACGGTTGTATATAATCCAGTCACTTAAAGAGTAAGTTTACATTTTTGACCGTTTTATATTTAAAAAATCAGAATAGTTAACACAATATGATACAAATACTTTATTATAATAGAATAAAACATCTTTAAAAATAATTTTTTTTTGTTTTTAATTTTTAATCTTAGCATAAATGCAAAAAATAATTATTATAATTTATATAAATGCGCAAATATATTACGCAGTAAAAGAAAATGTGTTTCTAGCTGTGCATGTATTTATTGTACATTATCAATCATGACTTGCATAAAGGAATATTGAAAATTTTAAAAAATAAATATAATCTTAAAATTTTAAGTAGTGAAATAAATTTCAAAATGTAAGAATTATCGTAGAACATTCATAAATTAAGCAGTTTTAAAACATTTTTAATCATCAGAAGAAAATGTATAATTTTCATTTTAAGACAGTCAGCAACGTGCGGTTCATTATCAGTTCTTTACACAAACTTGCGGAAATAATCATCAAATTGTCTGCATGTCTAACCATTTCGCGACGGTAGCATTTTACGAAATTTTTAATGCCTTTTTCACCGGTTTTAAAAAACAATTTTTTAACTTATTAAATCGAGAAAATATTCCGATTAAAAAAAGACAAATTTTACAATATAATTTTAGTGGTGGGGATAAACACTGATTCTTAAGCCTTTAAGTATAAGCCACATATGAGTGTCGCTCGTCCCCAAGGAGTTAATTGCCAGGATTAATCAGAGTTTCAACCATTCTTTTCAAGGACATGTATTGGATTGGATTTCCAGTTGATCAAGTGTCTATCGCCGATTTTGCTTTACCAAACGGGGAGGGGTTCGTACGTCCTTATCTTTTTGGTAACACGTGGGCGTCCAACGCCATCTCATCTGGTGATGATTTCTACGTCATTCATCCATTTTCATAAGCGCTAACAAAGGTATATCACGAAAGACCCAGCTCTTTCGTGTAGTTTTGGAAATTCTCGTTTTGAAATTCTCCCTTCAAATTACCATAAAATAAAGATCCACAATCTTCAGGATTGACTTTAACGCAACATGCATCGGTTGCATGAAGGCACATAAAATTAACATATATTGTGCGCAAAGTTTTCTCTTTCAATGAGATCCAGCACGGTTGCATCATATTGCATTCGATGCCTTTAATCTTCCTAATGAAATGCTCTTTGTCTTTGTTCATATAATATGTTTTTGGAACAGCTGATATCTAGCGTCACTGATATTATCATAAAGAAGCGCAGTAAATTCCTGAACAGGTTGAATTTTATCTTCTAAAGGTACATCGTCTGGATCTGTCAATGATGCGAATATTTCCTGGAAATCCGTTCGTCTTAAAAATATTTTAAAAGGCTTGATTATCCCTTTATTATAAAAAGACGCTGTGTAATCACAACCAGTAAATGCATGAAAAGCTGGCAGATTTATGGATAAAATATGAATTAATTTCATTGCAAGCTCAGTACATGTTATGAGTTTGCGGAATTTTGTGGATAGTGGCCAGTAAAATTACCAAGACATCGATATCATTTACTTTGACCAATATTTTCAAACTAGGTGGCGTTTTTGATATATGAAACATTATCCGCATATCTGCCTCTTCATGTTGACATACGTAGCCTTCTTCATGTTTCACGACATGATCTTCGACAGTATGGTAAGAAAAACAACGTTCTCCAACTGTTATAAAATTTTTCTTGTTTTGGATTACTGAAACTGTCTGTCAAAATGGAATCGCGCGCGCAACGCTTCTCTGTCACTCTCAACAGTCGCGTAGAAAATTGAACATCTTAAATCTAGGCAACCATGGATTCAGAACACTTTTTGATAAGACAACCTAGTACGGTTGGATTGGGAATAAAATAAGCTTTTATTTGATGCGTAACTCGATTAAATAACTTTTAGCAGTAAATTAACAATGGTTACTTGCCTGTTTATAACTTGCAACCCCTGGTTGGCACTACTGTAGAGCAGGCAACCTAGTATGGTTGGATTGAGAATAAAATACGCTTTTATTTTATGTGTAGCTCGATTAAATAACTTATGAGGGTATATTAACTACGGTTACTTACGTGTTTAAATCTGGCAACCCCATGGTTGGCACCACTTGAGAGCAGGCAACCTAGTACGGTTGGATTGGGAATAAAATAAGCTTTCATTTAATGTGTATCTCGATTAAACAACTTATGAGGGTATATTAATTACGGTTACTTAACTGTTTAAACCTGGCAACCCCATAGTTGGCAACATTGGATAGCACGCAACCTAATACGGTTGGATTGGGAATAAAATAAGCTTTTATTTGATGTGTAACTCGATTAAATTACTTATGAGGATATATTAACAACGTTTGATTGCAACAACATTACTGGCAACAACATTTCTGGCAACAACATTTGTGACAACAACATTACTGGCAACAACATTACAGCAACAACATTACTTTCCTGTTTATACCTGGCAACGCCTGGTTGACGCCACTGGAGAGCAGGCAACCTAGTACGGTTGGATTGGGAATAAAATAAGCTTTTATTTATTAAAATAACAATTAAATAACTTATGAGGGTATATTAACTATAGTTACTTACCTGTTTAAACCTGGCAATCCCGTAATTGGCACCACTTGAGAGCAGGCAACCTAGTACGGTTGGATTGGGACTAAAATAAGCTTTTTCTTGATGTGTAACTCGATACAATAACTTATGAGTGCATGTTAACTCCGGTTACTTACCTGTTTAAAACTGGCAACCCCATGGTTGGCACCGTTGGAGAGCAGGCAACCGGTATTTTTACAACTCCTTGGGGTATATTCTCTTAGCTGTTGCTCGACTTTCACAAATAACAAATGGGGGAAGTTTATCAACAAAGTTTAATTAAACATTTTATTGCTTAACACCGTTGGCACCTGATTTAGCTAGCAACCTATGTGCGATGTATCAATTGTATCATTATCTAGCATATATTCTTTATTATGATTAAATAACAAATGAGGGTATATACACTGGTGTCCAAAATTTAAGCATAATTAGTAATTAAGTAATTATTTTTAAGTAATGAAAGAAATATGAATCGGAATGTGCTGAAACTCCAGGTGTGTAAACAAAATAGTACGCGTCACATATTTTCGCGAAGAGTTTTCCCCGAAATAGAACAAGGGACCGTCAACAAATTGAAAAAGAACGAAGATCTTTTGGATAACCCTGTCAAAACTAATGTAGCAAAAGCGTTCAAACTGCACATTATGATTAACTGGCTTATTGTAATGTACTGTGTTAATTTTTACAAGGATAGCATGTATACTCGTAGAGAAATTAAGGTTTTTATAAAGACAGTCCTAAGTGTTTTGCTTATAATTTGCAGAGTTCTTAATATAAAATAGTGTTCTTTTTTGAAAAAATGACAAACATCATTGTACACAATACCCTGTCATCAGAATTAAAAAATAATAAAAATTGCATGACAAATGAGCAGGTTTACTAAATAATTTTTTACTGCGCATGCGTGAATGCTATTAAAATTTCATTTGCATATTATGTTAGTTAAATGTATAGAACAACTTCTGTAAAAGTTTCAAAAACATAGCTTGAAAATTCTGAAAATGGGAGCCTATAGAATCAACTCAAAATCCGTTATTCCTAAAGGAAGCAAAAAGATGAGGGGCTGTATCCATATTCCATTATTCAGTGCCTACACAATATTGCACGTACAACTATATTTAGGTAAAACCCCTGATTTTTTTGCTTCCTTTAGGAATAACGGATTTTGAGTTGATTCTATAGGCTCCCATTTTCAGAATTTTCAAGCTATGTTTTTGAAACTTTTACAGAAGTTGCTCTATACATTTAGATAACACAATATGCAAATGACATTTTGATATCGTTGACGCATGCGCAATGAAAAATTATTTACTAAACATACTCATTTTTCATACAATTTTTATTATTTTTAAATTCTAATGACAGGGTATTGTGTACAATGATGTTTGTCATATTTTCAGAAAAGAACATTATTTTATAATAAGAACTCTGCAAATTATAAGCAAAAAAACTTGGAAAAATTTAGGACTGATTTTATAAAAACCTTAATTTCTCTACGAGTATACATGCTATCCTTGTAAAAATTAACACAGTACATTACAATAAGCCAATTAATCATAATGTGCAGTTTGAACGCTTTTGCTACATTAGTTTTGACAGGGTTATCCAAAAGATCCTCGTTCTTTTTCAATTTGTTGACGGTCCCCTGTTCGATTTCGGGGAAAACTCTTCGCGAAAATATGTGACGCGTACTATTTTGTTTACACACCTGGAGTTTCAGCGCAGTCCGATTCATATTTCTTTCATTACTTAAAAATAATTACTTAATTACCAATTATGCTTAAATTTTGGACACCAGTGTATTTGTATTACCAGATCTTAGACCGATACATTTTAATGTTATTTATGTTTTTTTCAGTGGAATATTAAGAATTGTTTTCGATATACATATATTTTTTTTATTTTACAGTTTTTTCGTAAATATTTGTGTATTTTCTTAATTTCAGTTGTTTATCTTTGAAATGCGTAAATGAAATATTTTACATTACCAAAGAGCAAAGCGCATCTTAATATTTCCTACGCATTTCAAAATATCTTAAGAAATATTTTAGTGTTTTACATTTTTATTGTAAACTTCGATTTCAAATCCTAAAAGATTATTGCAAACTCTTTGTTTATATTACAGAACGGAACGAAAATAAATTAAATGTCGTTAAGGTGTCACGAGAATGATAAATCTTCCAATAAAGACTCTATATCAAATTTAAATTTAAGAATATAAAAGAAAATAAACATAGGTTTCGATATGCCTTTTCTCTTTACACGTTTATTAAAGGTATTTTAAGATTACAATTATTTTGTAATTTCAAATTAAAATTCAGCTTGATTCTCTTAGGTAGAATAATTTCATATAAAAGTATTTTCAAAGAAATACCATTTGAAGAAATTATAAGTTTAATTACAAATAAAGATTCACAGAGAAGATAAATATATATCTTTCAAATGACGTACAACATCAATTTACAGTCAGAGAATTTAGTCTAAGAACATAACATATATTTATATACATATATAACATATATACAGAACATATATTTATAAACGAAAGCAGTCTGTTTGTTTAATAAAACAAAAATACAGAAATGGAAATTATTAAATTTTAACTGAAGTTATATTTATAATTAAATATTTAGTATTTCTTAAGACAAAATAATTGTACAGCCTTATCCAATAAATAAATAAACGTTTGCTATGTTCATTTAAAAATTGATATCTTTATGGCGTATCCTTTATGCTTTGAATATTAAATACATGATTTCGAAATTCAAATTGATTTCTGAATTATCTTTTCTATTAAAGTAGTATAAATAAAATTATCCAATTTTTATTATAGATTAATGTATTCACTGTCGCAAATATAATGGAATGGAAAGTTTTCAGTCAGACTAGAATCTTTCAGATTGATACTATACCACTTAAAAATTCTTATTATAGTTATTTAGAAGACTGTTTGTTGTTTTTTATTAAAATATATAATGGATAGATTTTAGTACTAAGTATTATGTGATAGTAACATGTGATAATTGCTATAATATACAAATTAGGAGAATGATATTAGAATAATATCATGAACAAATTAGACTAGACAAATTAGAATACATGTGGTATCTTAAATATATAATATATTTAATTATATATTTAATTATATATTTAATTATATAAATAGATAATTTATAATTTATATCATAGAAATACATCGAAAATTTCAAAATGATGTTATGAGAATTGAGAGTAATATAATAAAATACTATAAAATTTTATTTGAAAAATGTTTTTTCTATCCAATTAAATATTTACAACATCCAGATTCGAGCGATACATATACTTTTCTATATCACTAAACTCATTTAAACGAAAATTTGTCAACAAATTTTATTCATAAGTACATTTTAAAAGTTATTCAGGATTATTTAGACTCAATATTAAGAGTATTTTTAGATGTAATATTTTTTATTTTACAATTTCGCTCTTAAATATTTGGTAATTTCACTTGTTTATCTTTTAAATGTGTAAATAAAAGATTTTACATTACAAAAGAGCAAAGCGTATCTAAATATTTGCTAAGCATTTCAAAATAACTTACGAAATATCGTAGTGTTTTACATTTTTTACCGTAAACTGTGATGTTAAATCATAAAAGATTACCGTAAACTCTTCATTTATTCTCTAGGACGAAACGAAAATAAAACAAACATAGCTGGAGTATTATGGGGATGATAAATCATCCAATAAAGACCCTGTAGTAAATTTAAATTTAAAAATAAACAAGCAAGATAAATCAAGCGTTTAGCATAGATTATGAAATACTTTCAACACTTCCTGAAATGTTTAACAAAACTTCGTTATTTAGTTAAATAAGGTGTTGCTGTCCAAAATAGGTATTTCAATACTTTTGAACAGTGCTGTATATAATCTGTCGGTTGATATATATAATATATAATGTGGAAATTTAGTTGAACAAGCTTATGCCTAACTGGTTGAAATTTCTCTTTCAGCAATTTATACTAATACATGGAAACATATTCCAATACTTTTGTTCAGCCCTTTAGTTTATCTAGCACTTTTATTGTACGCCAGTATTTTGCAAAAATTTAGTTCAGACAAAAACACACTTAAAACTTCTTAAATTACATTTCCAGACATTGTCAGCTATTTTGTCTAACCCTGTATATCGAATACAGCATTTATACACACTATATAATATGAACACATTTAGTGAAACTTAAAAGCGTATATTATAATTAAAAATGCCTTTCATCTATCCACCAGCCATCATCGAAAATACGCATTACTTCAGATAGAATATACTATTTGAAATCTTTTGTATTTCTCTGTAAATGTTATGTTCTTCGTATTATGCATGAAATATTACGTGTCGCAAGCAATTCCGACCTTCATTATTGTGCAATGAAATTCTTTTGTGTGGCTCTGTAAATGAACAATAGCTATTATTTTTACTGCATGGTTTGCAGAATGCATATTTTAGTGCACTTCGTAAATGCTTTTAAATTTGAATATGTTTCACAGAATATAACACCTTTAAAATTCATTTGAAATGATTTTTTCCCATAATCCGTTATGAAACGGGAATCTTTTGACTATCCCTTTAAATAAACTAATCATGAGAGAAACTTCATTTTCAATAGGGTTTCGTGCTAGGGAAAATGTCAATAACATCAAAAAATTTCATGGCAATCCGAGTATATGTACGAGTATTAGAGCGTGGGCGGACGACAGACAAACCGAACGCGTAAACATTTTTCAACTTTGTAGGAAAGCATTAAAAAGGAAAAAATAACCATGATTTTAACATGCCTTTTCTCTTTAAACGTTTATTAAAGGGATTTTGTTATTAGTACTATTTTGTATTTTCAAACTTAAATTCATTTTAATTCTTTTAGGTAGAATAATTTCGTATGAAAATTTTTTGAAAAAAATAACATTTTAAGAAAATAGAAGTTTAATTTGAAATAAATATTTGCACGAAAAATAAATATAAAACTTTTAAATGACATGTACAGCATTATATTATGGCCAGAGAATTTAGTTTAAGAACATAAATATTTATAAAGGAAAACAGACTGTTTATTTAAATATAGAAAAATACAGAAATGGAAATTATTAAATTTTAACTCAAGTTACAGACAGAATAATTAAATTTTTGATATTTAAGACAAAGTAGTTGTACAGCCTTATACAATAAATGAAACTGCTGTATTCATTTAAAGATTAATATCTTTATGCATTATTTATTCTTCGAATATTAAATACATCATTTCAAAATTCAAATATATTTCTGAATTATCTTTACATTAAAATCTCATTAAAAAAATTGCCCAACTTTATTGTTCATCAATATATTTTTTGTCAAGTTGTAAAAGAAATTGTTTCAGTCAGAATAGATTATTTCATTTTGATACTATGATAATTAAAGATTCTAAGTACAGTTATTTAGAAGGCTACTTGTTTTTTATTATTAAACTATATTAAGGATAGATTTTACATATTATTATTTATTATTTAACATGGGATAGTTGTAATAATATGCAAATTATAATAATAAACACTTACTGCATTAAAAAATAAAGAAATAAAGAAATATGGCAGCACTATGGATGAATTTTTTAGAAATTCTTGTATAAATGCAGAAATTATCTTCTCCATCTCAAAATATTATAACTATTTTAATTATTCTAAATATCTCTCAAAAGCAGAAAATAGCACGTCTTTAATCAAACATCATTTGCATTTCTATATTTTATTATACTCAAATAAATTATTGTTGTCCATTCTTTTTAAATGATTTCTAAATGACCTTTATTTATTACAAAATAGAATGTGTCATAAAAAAAATGTTAATTCAAAACATTCCAAACAAATGTTTAAAATTTTTTGTTGTTTGTATTTAAATGCTAAAAGAAGGATTTTACATGCATTAAACAGCATTTTGGTGGCATAAAACTAAAGTAAATATTTACGAAGTCATTTCAAAATATGTTCAGAAATATGTTCAGACTTTCGCATTTTTCGTAATATACTTCAAAGTTAATTGGAAAAGAATACTGTAAATACTTCCTTTATCCTCTTCGGCGAATTGAAAATAAAGAAAATTTCGTTCAAGTGTCACGCGATTGATAAATCTTCCAATATAGAGCCTACAGCAAATTTAAAGATAAGAATTCAAGAGAAAACATACATATGTAGATTTTATTCTCTACTTATGTATAAAAGGTGTTGTATTATATTTGTAATTTTATATTTTCATATTAAAATTAAACACACTTTGATTAATTTTCTATGAAAATATCTTAAAGAAAAAAAATTGAGGAAATAATTTGTCGTATTGCAAATTAAGGTTATCGTTTAGAACAATAATGTTAATTAATACCGGGTGATTCAAAAGTCAGTACGAACTTTAAAAATGAATAATTTGAAAACGAAACAAGATAAAAAGATCATCAGAAATTCATCTCGGAAAACATAACTTTAAAAAAAATGTTCCAAGAAAAGTACTTTTTAACTAATAGCATGTAATAAAAATACTCAGATTTTATTTATTTATTTATTTATTTATGATTGAAATGCAACGAAACGTAACGAAATGTTTCCAAAACAATTTCAGCCAATCTCGAGAGATATCACGCATTTCTGTAATAAAACCCAAAGTAAAATACAAAAAGATTTTTGTAAATTCTTCTTTTTATCCTCTTCAACGAATAGTTAATAAAGAAAATATGGTTTGAACGTCATAAGATTGACAAATCCTCCAATGAAGACTTGGCAGCAACTTTAAAGTACGGATAAAAGAGAAAATCTACATAAGTTGTTCTTGAAATCTCTTTATACGTAGTATTAAAACAACTTTATTACCACTGTTATTTTATAGATTCAGCCAAAAATTGTATTCCGCAAGTTGGATTAATTTTATATGAAAATATTTTGGAAGATAACATTATTGTCATAAGCTAAGCAATAGATGAATATCAGAAACAAAAAATATTTAAAATGACACACTATTTTATTTTAGGGGTTGAGAGTTTTGTAACTATTGAGATTTAGAGATAATTTTTTTAACGAGAGGTATTTTTATAAGATGAAAATATAAAAAGTTCACATAAGCAAAAAGTAATAATTTGAGATTGTTAAAAGTCTAGACTATCAAGAATTTCAGCAGTTTGCACGTTAAATAAATTTTGTATGGTATTCCTTTTACGTTTAGGGAAGTAATTTTACGTTGTTATATAGGGTTACCCCTCTCAACCATCGCCAATGGCTAATTCCTAAACCATTAGTCATAGAAATGCGGTTCCAATTATAAAAATGTTTTAAATTATGAAAAAAAATAAAAAAAGCATTTCGGGTCAATTAAAAATATTTCTTAAAACCTTACGATATTTTCAATAGCTGATGAAATTGCACAGGAAAAAAAGGGTGTTTCCATTCGAAAATTTCGAAATGATTTCACTGTAACTGTACCCGTGAGATCTCTATTATTTTAAATCGTCGTGATCTCGAGCGCATACCTTCAAATAACTAAATTGTGAATTGCCTTTGGATTGTTTGATCGGTTAAGTCACTAGGGTTATTTTGCTTAAAATTTAGTACTTCTAGTGTTTCAAAATTGAAAAAATTGGGTCGACATACTTAAAACAAAATATTTCATAACAAAATTAAAACAACGATTTATTTAAATTTGAAAGTGTCATTTTTCTCAGTGTACAAACCGAAAAACAGACAATATGTCGAATGGCCCTTCTACTAACACAAAATGCTTCTCAATTTCAGTCTGAAAATTAAAATGAATCTTTCTATTTATTCAGATAATATCAGAATTTCCTTAAGTTTCGTGACATCAGACAATCATTTCAAAATTAAGTGCAGTTAATAAAATTTTTGAAGCACGCAGGAATTAAATTTTCGCATGGTGTATTACAGTCTGTACTAAATAATTTCCGTTCTAGTATGTTATTGATTTAATATGAAATATTTTTCTTATTTTCAGGTCTTTGTGCTGTTTTCAATATTAGATTCTTTATCCAGAAAATTAAAGGACTTTCAAGTACTTCAATGAATTAAGTCTTGTTAAAGATTTAAGTTACAAAATTGTTTCATCTCTTATTGTTAATCTTATCAAATGTTTTCGTCTTAGTTAAAATAGAATTTTTATGTGTTGATTCAGGATAATAGATACCACAATTATGTTCTCACAGGAGGAAATCTTCGATAGAAAGATTTTTCTTTAAAAAAACTTGATTTGAGCTGAGCCTTATTTTTAAGAAAGCCATTAATTTGATTCAAATTATATATTCGCACGTATCATATGATGCAAAATGGAGGTTACATTAATTATCTTTTAAACCTTGATATATAATAAACTTTCGTTTACAATGTATTGAAATAAGCTTAGCGTTACTTTAAATATTGCATTTATATTACAAAAATTGTATTGGTATTGCAATAATTTTAGCTGTTTTAGATCCACTATTAAATAAGCTCTTGTGGAAAATATAATTTATAAAATCGTTACATTTTGTAATACATTATTTTATTAAATTAAATGCATGTGGTAACTACACCTCATACTTAGAGTTTATTTTTCTTTGGGGTGTTGGTTTGGAGTAAGCTTAATTTCAGTAGGCTATTTCTCTTTTGAAATAGCCTACTGAATACGATTGTTATTTTAAAATATACATTTTTACACTCGGCTCTCGTTAATTCGAACTCGTTGGGACCACAAGAAATGTTCGATATTATCCAGAATTCGAATTATGGAAAACATGCGAGTAAAACATGTTTAAAGAGATCCATTACAAAGGAATTAATGTTATAGTATTTTTTAGATATATTTCGGCTGTTATCATTAGAATAAGACTTAATATTAAATTCAAAGATATAAATACATAAACTAATTAAGGGATTAGGAACAAGCACAAACGAAGATAGGGTGAAAGTATCATTGATAGACAGACGGGGCACACAAAAAAAACGGATATCAAATGCATGGGACTATATGTGTACTTGTTCAGAACAATTCCTACGAAAATTAAAGAAAGAAAGTTATTTCAAGGATTTGAAGTCCGGAAGAAAGTAATAAAAAATGAAAAATTGGAATCGTGTTTGTTCGAATTAAAAGAAGTCGAGAAAAGAAGTTCGAATAAATTAAAATTTTTAACGTTATTCTGCTATTTAAAATTTCGGGACTTCATGTTTAGTTCGAATAAAGCGAAGATTCGATTTATCCGATTTCGAATTAACGAGAGCCGGCTGTATTTCCTGGAGTTTATTTAAGATAGATAAAATAGATAAAATCACATAATTTAAGATATATTATTGGGAATAAAAATCTGCTCTAAATAATTTTATGATCTAAAATTATTTAAACTGTAAGCACAACTGATCGACCGAAGCAAGTGTGATGCAGTATAACATTTTTCTTGAAATCCTGAAGTTTACGTTATAATTTGTTGTCATTAGTAACATAGAAATTGAGATATTTTCTTGTAGGTGAAAGTTTTTATTACTGTATTAGTATAAATTATTTTTAATATTAACAGTGACGACAATATTGAATATAAAATACTTATTCACAAACTCATATTATTTGCAATTGAAATCTTTGAAATTGACTTTGTCTGTTAATTTTTAGGTGTATGTAGGATGTTCTGTTTTTTAATTTCTTTCTTTTCTTATCCGATTGGACAGCTGCTTCATTTATGAAGCAACACGGTAGTAGTTGGTCGTTTATACTACTTCAGACAAAAAAGTTCTGTAAAGGAATTTAGAACGACCGATCTGGCAACACTGTAGAAACAAAACGCTGCACCTGCATAGAGGCAAGTATTGACCATCTTCCCCCACCATTGTTCACATGAGCGTCGTTTATGTTCTGTGTAAGACGTGCTTTACAAAATGCTTGTTCATCCTGTTGGTTCTTTACTGAGGACAGGAAAATGAATGAACAAGCAATCCGTTTAAAGTTTGGTTTTAAGCTTTGCAAGACATAAAAAGAAATTCATGAGGGGTGATGCAAATTGAACATCCACCATATTCGCCAATTCTCAATCCTTCAGACTTCTTCCTATTTCCATGATTCAAACTCTATTTGAAAGCGATATGACCCAATTGCTGACATCCAACGAAACGTGACACAGCTTTTGAACTCTATCCCCTTGCGAATGTCTCAGGACATGTATAGCAGATTTCAGCGGTGCACAGTTATAACTTTCTTTAAGATTTCATATACATTAATATTACAGGACTATTCACCAAACTTTATTGTCAGAGGATGTCGTTGGTCATATATAGTTGGTCGTATAGTATGAAGTTTCCTTTGGCTAAATTTCAGATCTTATAATAAAGATAATTCTACATAATAAAACAACATTTCATAGAGAATATAGATGCTCTATAAAATTGTCTTTAAATTTTCAACGCAGGCTTCTGTAGTTTTTTGGATACTATCTTTGATTGTGGAATTTGAGTTTATCACCCAGTGATGCTGTTAAAGTATCCACCTCATCATGTAGCGAATATCCATCTTGCAATACATAGATATGTTTCATGG
Organism: Maratus speculifer; assembly: GCA_964019185.1. NCBI lineage: Eukaryota > Metazoa > Arthropoda > Arachnida > Araneae > Salticidae > Maratus > Maratus speculifer. The sequence goes on along the minus strand of OZ025297.1, from coordinate 172,136,246 downwards.
GTGTAGAAGACATTGTTCACATGTTGTTTTTTAAAGTTAGAATGTATTGAAAAAAGTTGAGATTTTGCAACACGTTTTTCAAAGTTTTAGTTTGTGCTCTTTTTTCTCAGACTTACGCAGGTGCCATTTTTTTTTACACAGTAACCTTAGGTTATTAGGCTCCTATTAAATTCTGAGAGGAGCGTCATAAATTTCATATATTGCTTTGTCTTTTCTAAATGCTCTTAAGTCAATTGTGACACATTTTATTGTTCTTTAAAAGTTTGGGAAAAAAGCGCACAAAATCAACAAAAGAAATTCTCCACAGGACAGGGGATAAATATGTCAAGAATCCTTTGCTATATTCTCTTTCAGTGCGACTAAAGATTCCCAAAATAAAGAAGACGTAAAAAAAAGCACCGCCTATCTGTCACATCGTGAACTGTTAAAAATCTTGTCCTAGTTTGAACTAAATTTTGGTTCTCAACAGCTGCCACTATAACATGGTGAAATCTTGAACCAGTATTTGGAACTGCTGTTGAAGCATAGTTCCAATAATTGTATCGAAGTAGAAATAGAAAGCTCCGAATGTTGATACGAGATTTCACCATCTTATGGCGGCAGCTACTGAGATTTAAAATTTCGTTTAAACTAGTGCAAAATTTTTAATAGTATTGTGAGTAGAAGATTACTGTGAATCAACGTGCCATTTCGAAAAGAATGAGTCATCTGAATCGGTACGTTCGTAAAAAATATAGAAATCTGTTATAACGAGTCTCTCGTGCCACTCTACCAACGACCAACTTTATTAGAGGCCTAGTATCTTTATTTGAGGTCTCTTGGTTGTTAGAACGGAGTTCATGACATCATATCACATAATATACCGACGACCCAATCGGATCATATTTCTAACGACCCTTGATAGAAGAACTTTCTAGTGAGCTTATATGATCTGACGTCATGGACACCGTCCTAAGCCCCGCTTTAACAAGCAAAAACTTCTGTGGCCTCTAATGAAGTTGGCTAACCCAGCATGAATGGTAACTTCTGATTGAGTCGAGAAATGAAAATTTTTTATTAATCGATATTAAAAATTAGTGAGTATTAAGGTTTTAGAAATTGTAGAATTACAAAACATAATCTGTTTTAGAGTTTTGTGTACAATGACGTCATTGCATCTACAGATATTTTTACAAGTGCAAAGCATCATACATGAGTTATTATAGTTATCGTGGCATTATGAGTTTTTTATTTTTTTATTTTTTTTTATATTTGTATACAATGAGTTTTCTGCATCAAATAATGTTCTTTTGTTATGTTTTATGAGTACTCCATGCTCATACATAGGCTATAATAATTGCAATGTTATGTAATTCCATGAATTTCTCATAAACTTGTGCAATTTGTTTATTCACATATTTTCTCCTGTATATTCCTATCACAGCTCTAGTTTTATATAGTTAGACTATTTTTTGATGCGTTCATAATAATGGAAATATGAAGCACCTATAGTCGTCGTTCACTTCGTCCGTTCGTCCGCATACAACAGATCAAAAAACTACCCAATCGAATCATTTGAAATTTAAAATATATAATTTTTGGATAATTTTGTCAAATCAATCCAAATTTTATGATAATAGGATGCATAGTTCAATTACAGGAACAATCAAAAGTACTCCGTTACATTACGGCAGTGGAAAAAATTAGTTTCAAGTGCTTTTTAATGGTGTTACACTCTTTCGAACGTAATAAAATTGATATGCATCTATGAAGTATATACTAAAGTATATCTTCTGTACAATCTGTGATGCAAAGAATATTTACTATGAATTTAGAGGGTTACTCAAAAATATCCCATTATATAATGATATAGAGAGAAACAGTGTTTGAGGCGCGTTTTAAAAATACTAAACTATTTCACATTTTATAAAAGTTATATGCGTTGCTGAGGTTTACTAAAATTAACTTTTTTTATAATAGAAAGCAGATAGTAATTACAGGGATACACAAAAGATTTCAGATACTCTATTGTATTCGAAGTACTATATACTATTACAACAAGATCTGAATACGCACCTCATTTGCTACGCTTGACGTGCAATTTCCGACTACTTTGACATGCCAGCATTGATCATAACAGATTGTCAATATTCAACAAAGAGTTAATTGATGCGATTTCTATAATGCGATTCTCCTACAGTTATTTCATAACAGTTATGACAAGAAAACAAAATATAATAAAAAAAACAACCATTTCTAAAAATTATTTTTTATTATTATGTATTAAGTAAATTTACTATAACACATATCACACTGGGAATAACATGTACGATATCCTGCTGAAATATTAAAAAATCATTGTCGAATAATAATTCGAACAACGATAATTTTTCTTTTATTTGATGAATTCCCACCCTCATCACAACTTTGTTTCACCACGATTAACCCTAATTAGAAGCAAAACGCGCCCTAAAAAATGATTCCGCCTTTACCATTATGTAATGAAATGCTTTTGTGTAGCGCTGTAAAGTAATAACAAATATTGTTTGCACCACAGATTGTACGGAATGTATATTTTAGTATATAATTCATATATGCATATCAATTTTACTGTGTTCGAAATAGTGTAGCATCATTAAAACTATTTTTTCCTATTGGCCGTAATTTAACGAATTAATTTTGAATGTCCCAGTAATTGGACTTTTCATCCAATTTTCACAAAATTTGAACTAAGTCGATAAAATTATACAACAATTATATATTTTAAATTTTAAATGATTCGATTGGGTAGTTTCTGCTCTGCTATATGCGATCAGACGGACGGACTGGAAAAAAACTATAGCTGCTACATATTTAAACAATTATGAACGTATCTAAAAAAACAATAAATTCTAAAAATTCTCTTATATTTCGGTGACATAAGTAAAACGATTATAACATATATCACTCATGGAATAACATGTACGATATTCTGATGAAAGTATAAAAATCATTGTCGTCTAACAATTCAAACAATTTATAATTTTACTTTTAGTTTATAAATTTCCACAATCAACACAACTTTATTTCACCATGTTTAATACCATTTAAGGCTGTAGAGATGGTTTTAAACACAATTATCATGGGAAAAGAGATAAATAAAAATAGCTTCAACCAAGTATGCTGAAACGAAAATTAACTCGAAATATTATGATTTTAACGGAAACTACTGGTAAATATTATTTCGTTAAACCATACTTCGAAATAAATTTAATTAATCTATAACATAATACAAAGAAATTATATCATTAATGTTGATTTGTTAATAATAGTAGGAGTGGCATGCATTATAGGTTTACCACACGTATATTTTATTCTAAATATCGCACAATCACTCTACCACATTTCACTCTACCAAATAGAAAAAGAAATGTACTTTAAAATAAAAAAAACGAAGCTGTAAGTTAATTTTCTCCTAGTTCTCTTATCTTTTTTTTATAATTTTCAAGTATGATTTTTAAGTATCTCCTACAACATTGAATTACATCTGTTATCATAAAATAATATTACAGTAGTAATATTAAGAAACGATGCAAATAAATAAAAAAGAACAGCATTCTCAGTATTGACAATGTTTTGCTCAGACTTGGGAAGAGCTTTTCTTCATCTTTCTTACAGATATTTTAAATAAGTATTTTCGTTCGTAAAATGAAAAGCTTGTAATAATAATTCCATTAAAAAAATTTATTGACATTCTACAACCAAGATTAGGCTATATACTCCGTTTATATACATACATACATATACATATATATATATATATATATATATATATATATAAATTTTTTGAACACATATTTATATTTTTCAATTAGAAAGGTGTTTTTGTGTAGTCGGTGGGCCCCGTAAGGTAATATAGTAAGTGTAAGGTACATACATATCTCGGAATTTGAAGAATCTGCCGTGACATACATAATCAGAATACAGGTCAATCAGCTTCTAATGTATGAAGTCAATCCCTAGGACATTGGAACCTTCTCCAATATTTCTGACACTTCGTGCACCTCTGCACCAAAAATGACGTCTGACGCTGATCCATCGGATATCTGTGCAGACTATAAATGTCAAAGTAGGTCAGTTGATACGCTGAGAATCATGAACAGGGTTTATGTTAAACCCTTCGACAAGAGCGGCAGGCAAACGTAATGCATAAGTTACTTCATTATTTCTTCCACTTATTTCTTTTTATTGTGAGTTTTTGCCTTTTCTAAACATACGATTTTCTTGCATAAATCTGTTCAAAATTTTCTGCTTTTCAAGGCGGATAGTAAACCATTAAAAAATCTGTAAAAGACGCTCTTTGTAAAGGGTGTTATACCCAGCTATGTACTTTTCTTCTTTATTACATAGACTGAAGTATGGCATAGTTTTTTAATGATTATATAGCAAAAATTTTAACAGTCACATTTAATGGCATAATTTGTGATTTTTTTAAGGTGAAAGAATCCAATAAAAATCGTGGTAAAATTTCATGCACTCTGTAAATAAAAAAAAATAATCAAATATGCTAGAATTTATCAAAAATTACCCACTCCCTCAGATTTTCGAACACTATCACTAGGTTTTATAAATTGAATACCTGACATTGATCCTCTTCAATTTAATAAAAGGATATTTTTTAAGAATTCATATTTAACCCCTTGAAGGGTGGTGGGGTTAATTTACACTCTCAAATGCCATAGTGTCAACGTGATTTTGGTATTACATTTTGGTCTTGAAGTTGTACGTTAAAAAACAAGCTTTTACTTGTTCTCCGATAAATTCGTTTGAAAATCCTGGTGTATATATATGTATATATATAGTTTTTATTATATTTTTTTGAACGCATATTTTTTTTTACTTAGCAATGCTTTCTTGTGTAGTCAGTGGGCCCTGTAAGATAATATACTAAGTGTATGGTACATACATTTCTCGGAATTTCAATAGAGACATACATAATAAGAATTCAGGCCAATCAGCTTCTAATGTATAAAGTCAATCACTGGAGGACACTGCAGCCTTCTCCAATATTTCTAACGATTCGTACACCTCTGCACCAAAATTGATGTCTGACGCTGATCAGTTGGATATCTTTGGAAACTATAAGGTAAAGTGTCCTATCGTCCCCCAGTTACTTTTAGGCCCCTGGACGTTTTAATTTTTAGAGAAAACCTACCTAATTTGGATATTGTATAAACTAACTTTTCTCACATATGGAAACATGGGCAAATGTTGTACAAAAGAACCTTAACAATGCGAAAAACTGTTTTTTCAAAAGTATCTCAATGAGAAAAAAAATTTAAAAAATGTCCCAATTTCGTACCTCTGAAAAAAATCCAAAAAGCCAAGGATTAACTTATAACTAAATCAAAATTTATTTCGAAATAAATAATTCACTTAATTTACTTTAATTTACTTTAATTTAAGGTACAAAGAAATGTACTATTAATCCTAATAGTAAATAATATCATCAATCATAACATAAAAAAAATATCTATCCAAGCATGAGGAACATATAAATTGCGTACTGTTTTTTACTCTTGAGAATGTTTCGTGTGTCATGTGCAGCACTGAAGTTCTGAACCGATTGTTCTCCATGTTTATCATAAGAAAAACGCTTTAAGCTAATATGGCACTCTGCATCATTGTCGTCATCATTGCTTAATATTATTATCAGGAGAAATTCCAATAGAAGAATCTCTTTTGTCTTCAATGATGTTAGGTCATATTTGGACTTTTTACCCTGTGGATTTTTTCCCTTCCTCTTGAGATTGGTAGTTGTCGTAAGTTTTTTTTTTCAACTAAGTGTTTTATATTCTGCTGGAAATTTTTCACTTTGATTTTAAGCGGAGATACAGTGATCGATGTTGCTGAATCTTTTCGTGCAGAAAAGATTTTGCTGGTGTGATCAGTGGCACTTCCCTGATCTCTAATTAGAATGAGCTTATTTACAAAATTTGAAGCAAATCCTCTGGATTGGGTCTATACATACCTACGTAGAAAATTACCGGCACATTATTTGAAAGCACTGAAAAGGGTTCCTAATTTTGTCCCCAGTACGAAAATAAGAACTGAAAGGGGGACGAAATTGGAGCAACGCTACTTCCCAATATGGTAATGCTTCAGTTCTTGTAAAATGAACTGAACATTGTAAAATTCACTATATGATATTGTTAACATCTTAGCTACGAAGAACATATGCAATTAATAGGAAATAAATAATTAGGGTAAAACAAATATCATTCTACAAATGACGCAGCAAGAACTTAGATCTTCTAAAAATAGGAAATTCAACATTAATAATACATGGATTCGTCTTGGCGAGTGAAATTTTCACTTTTGGTTCCTTTTATCTTGAGTTCGCTTTGTCTTGCGTGATCAGTGGCTCCACTTTCAGAGAAGTGGAGAAATGAATGGGGACGGAATTAGGCAAGGACAAAATATGGGCACTTTAATTTAAACTTAAACAAAGGTCAACTGATCCGCTGAGAATCATGAACAGGGTTTATGTTAACACCTTCGACACGAGCTGCAATCAAACGTAATGCATAAGTTTCTCAGGAACTTCATTATTTTTTCAATTATATTTTTATTGTGAGTTTTTGCCTTTTCCAATCATTTTTTTTTTTTTTTTTGCTAAATCTATTCAAAATTTTCTATTTTTCAAAGCGGATAGTAAAGCATTAAAAATTCTGTAAAACACACTCTTTGTGGAGGGTGTTATACCCAGCTATGAACATTTCTACTTTATTACATAGACAGTATGGCATAGCTTTTCAATATTTATATTGAAAAAATTTTTACAGTCTCATTTAATGGCTTAATTTGTGATTTATTTAAGGTGAAAGAATCCAATAAAAATCGTGGTAAAATTTCATGCACTCTGTAAATTAAAAAATTAATCAAATATGCTAGAATTTTTAATCAAAAATTACCCACTCCCTCAGATTTCCGTACACTATCACTAGGTTTTATAAATTGAATACCTGGCATTGGGTCTCCTCTATTTAATAAAAGGATCATTTTTAAGAATTCACATTTAACTCCTTGAAGGGTAGTGGGGTGTAATATATCAGAATTAATTTATACTCCCAAATGCCACAGTGTCAACGTGATTTTGGTATTACTTTTTGCTCTTGTAATTGTATGTTAAAAAACTAGCTTTTACTTGTACTCTGATAAATTCGTTTGAAAATCCTGGTATATATATATATATATATATATATACACTGGTGTCCAAAAGTTAAGCATAATTGGTAATTAAGTAATTATTTTTAAGTAATGAAAGAAATATGAATCGGAATGTGCTGAAACTCCAGGTGTGTAAACAAAATAGTACGCGTCACATATTTTCGCGAAGAGTTTTCCCCGAAATCGTACAGGGGACCATCAACAAATTGAAAAAGAACGAAGATCTTTTGGATAACCCTGTCAAAACTAATGTAGCAAAAGCGCTCAAACTGCACATTATGATTAATTGGCTTATTGTAATGTACCGTGTTAATTTTTAAAAGGATAGCATGTATACTCGTAGAGAAATTAAGGTTTTTATAAAAATAGTCCTAAGTTTTTTGCTTATAATTTGCAGAGTTCTTAATATAAAATAATGTTCTTTTTTGAAAAAATGACAAACATCATTGTACACAATACCCTGTCATCAGAATTAAAAAATAATAAAAATTGTATGACAATTGAGCAGGTTTACTAAATAATTTTTTACTGCGCATGCGTGAACGCTATTAAAATTTCATTTGCATATTATGTTAATTATATGTATAGAGCAACTTTTGTGAAAGTCTCAAAAACATAGCTTAAAAATTCTGAAAATTATCGTTGATAGAATGAGATCAAAATCCTTTATTCCTTAAATGAAGCAAAAAGATGAGGGGCTGTATCCATATTCCATTGTTTAATGTCTACACAATATTGCACGTACAACTATATTCAGGTAAAACCCCTGATTTTTTTGCTTCCTTTAGGAATAACGGATTTTGAGTTGATTCTATAGGCGACCATTTTCAGAATTTTCAATCTATGTTTTTGAAACTTTTACAGAAGTTGCTCTATACATTTAGCTAACACAATATGCAAATGACATTTTGATATCGTTGACGCATGCGCAATAAAAAAATATTTACTAAACATACTCATTTTTCATACAATTTTTATTGTTTTTAAATTCTGATGACAGGGTATTGTGTACAATGATGTTTGTCATATTTTCAGAAAAGAACATTATTTTATAATAAGAACTCTGCAAATTATAAGCAAAAAAACTTGGAAAAATTTAGGACTGTTTTTATAAAAACCTTAATTTCTCTACGAGTGTACATGCTATCCTTATAAAAATAAACACAGTACATTACAATAAGCCAATTAATCATAATGTGCAGTTTGAACACTTTTGCTATATTAGTTTTGACAGGGTTATCCAAAAGATCTTCGTTCTTTTTCAATTTGTTGACGGTCCCCTGTTTGATTTCGGGGAAAACTCTTCGTGAAAATATATGACACGTACTATTTTGTTTACACACATGGAGTTTCACCACATTTCGATTTATATTTCTTTCATTACTTAAAAATAATTACTTAATTACCAATTATGCTTAACTTTTGGACACCAGTGTATATATATATATTAGGGTGGAGTGAAAAAGACCAAAAAAATTTTTTTCTTAATTTTTTCTTTGGGTAAGTCTAAAAAGTTGCCTTTTGGCACACTGAATATAAGGTTAAAATTTTATTTCGTTTTGAATTAATCTTTAGTCCCCTACCAGCTCTTAAAGATTATGCTCTTTATATGTGAAAGTCAAGATTTCACTATGTAGTGTGAATGACCAAAAAAAAAGTTTTTTCGGAATTTTTTCTTTGGATAGGTCTAAAATGTTAAATGTTACTTTTTGGCACACTGAATATATGGTTAAAATTTCATTTCATTTGGAATTCATTTTAGTGCCCTACCAGCTCTTAAAGATTATGCTCTTTTTATGTGAAAATCAAGACTTCACAATATAGTGTAAATTAATCAACTTTTTTAAAAAAACTAAATTTCTGATTTTAGTAAAATAACCCACAAAAATGATTTCTTAAAGTATTACTTGTGAACGATATAAGTATCGTTGACTTTTGACTCTTTGAATCGCGAATAAAACCCTAAAATGTGAATCGTATTGTCGCACAGAAGAGAAAACACAATAATTAGACAGGCATTTCACTTTTATTTTTCGAATGTACATGAAAGATAGTTCTCTAAATATAAAGGATATACAGTTTTCTGGATATATAATAATGAAATGAAAGGAATATCTATGATGTATTGTAAAACGATCTTTCCTATCACACTAATTTATATTGGTCTTTGTTATCAAAATTAGGTATTATCTTTCGTGATTTGATTTTTGCTCATATATATCTGGTTCTTACTTATACGACTACAGCCCTTAATGACGCTTCAAAAAACTAAGTTTACGCATCTTTCAAATACTTGAATCTAACAGGGAAATTTTTCAATTGAAAAGATGGGACTTACGATTTTTTTATGAGAATTTCCAGTTTCTCTCTTGGTACTCATTTAAGAATGTGGGGTGATTTCACATTCTTGCCAGTTAATAATGTTTATACAGTTTGAAACACTGAATTTTAATCTTGGAATATGAAACTGTTTTATTGTAGAATACATAATATCCTCCATCTTCAATATTTTTCGGAATCCAAATTCTCCAACATGAATTTTTTATATCAGTTATCTTTCCTGTAAATTTTCATCCCAATGACAGAAGTATACGTTTTGTTGAATAACGGGATGGAGAATTTTATTTAAATATTCCCTCAAATAACGAAACAACTTAATGTTTTATAAAAAACATTTTGGGCTCTATATTTGCAAGTAGAATCTTTCTTGAAGTGAAACAACACAGACGAATGTACCTTCATTACAAATTCAGCCATAATCTTCAGATTTTGGGATGAATTCCGACTTTCAATCTGCAAACCAAGTAATCAATTGGCAGTTGTCAATCATTAGATTGCGACATTATAGGGGCATTAACCAGATGCAAATGTTTGACACATGTCATAAAAATAATTTTGGTCTACACTTAACTCTCCAGAGTTCATTTCTCTGTGATAGGAGCAGATATTTTTAAATTTCCATAACTGACTATTGTTCACATTGATCCAACGACTTTTCAATTACAACAGGAATAGCTCGCGAATCTGTATTTTGTTTATCAAGTTCAATGACTTAGTGGCAATTCGTTTGCAGAGAGCTGACATATTAACCACTACAACGGACGACTAAATCTTAGTTTCAAATATCTATTAGCATGATTTTTTATCTTACTGTTTACAGTTGTTGCGTCACAGCCTATTGCCATAAATTTATCAAAGTTTAAATGTTTTTAGAGCAATATTTTAATACTTCCTGCAATGATCTTTCCTGGTCCAAAAGATGGTGTAATGTGTCCCAAATGCAACTCATTTGACTCTTAAAATCAGAGATTATGTTTTTCACTTATAGTCCTTCCATATATCTCCAATTTTCCATAATTTCCTTTGATTTGGAGGAATTAAATAAGTTCTGATATTCAGAAAAATTGTTGTGTATCATTTGATCATACGTTTTTTGGAAGCTACAATAATTGATGCCTTCGATATTTTCTCTTAGGATTTTTTTTACCTCTGATTTTGGCAAAACTTTACAATTACTGCTGTGGTTTACTTATTGTTTAGTATAATAATAATATTTTATAGAATTCTGCTATTGTTGGCAAAACAGCTTTATTTAATTTTGAAGAATCACCAACTTCTAGTAATGGTAAACTTCGATTTACTTACACACGTACTGATTTTGACTGTTAAAATGATAACATACAATTTTTTAAACTCAATAAATATGTTTCAAATATTTAAAAATAAAGACATAAAGTTTGAAAATGATGAAAGGTATTACACTAAACATTTTAAATATAAAAATATCAAACGAGATTAACAAAAAATCCTGTTAATGTACAATTTATGGTAAGAATCTATCGAATAAATCAATGAAAATTTAAATGTCCTGGTAGGGGACTCGAGAAGTTTTTCAAAATTCATGAAATTTTACACGTGTATTAGAGGTACTACAGCTCATATTCAAAATATTAGAATAATTACCTTTTTTTAGAAATTGAAAATATCGTTTGGTAATTTAATGTCTTTTAATGAAAATATGCAAACGATATTTTTATTAAGAACTTATTGTTGATTAAACTTACTTGTTATCTTAAATTTAATATCATTTTTGAAAAGATTAATTGCAAAAAAAATTATTTTGAGAAGTCAAAATATTAGAATATTTATTCAAGTGGTTCAAAATATTAGAATATTTCACATTAATTCTCCTTTAATTATTACCAATTCTTAACTGGTGGCATCATTGATTAAATTCAGACTATTTTATTTAAAATCAGTATTATTTTTTGCAGTTTGTTTCTTTTTCGTCTTAAAATGGGCCGTGTGAGTGATATTCCTGAATCTACTAAACTTCGTATGGTTGATTTGTATCGGCACGGTAAAAATCAATGTTTTATAGCGAATTATTTACATTGTTCGCAATCGAGCATTAGTAAAATACTAACACAATATTCAAAAATTGGAAAAATTCGAAATAATCGCCGAAATGGTGGCTGAAAACCAAAAACATCTGCTAGAGATGACAGGAAACTGAAGCGTAAAGTTAAGAAAAACCGTTTTAAAAGTGTGCGATTCTTGCACCGAAAATGGAAAGAAGAAGGAGTTGAAGTTTCTACATCGACAACATTAAGACGTCTCCATAAATTTAAATTTGAATCTCGTGTACCGAAAACAAAACCTCTCATGACTGCAAGACAAAAGCGTATAAGATTGAATTGGTGTAAATCAAGACGTTTATGGAGGAATGAAGATGGGAAAAATATATTATTTAGTGATGAAAGTATGTTTTGTGTTTCATATGGTAATCAAGGTATTCGAGTTTGGAGAATGAAGCAAGAAGCATTTGATAAAGAATGCCGTAAACATTCCGTAAAATTTGCTGCTAGTGTCATGGTTTGGGGTTGTATGAGTGCAGAAGGACCTGGAAAGTTATGCATCGTCTACGAAAAGGTTAACTCTCTGATATATCAAGAAATTTTAGAATATTACATGATTCCATCATCAGAAGATTTATTTGAAGATGATTTCATCTTTCAACAAGATTTAGCGTCCCCGCATACCTCGGTGTCAACTAAGAATTGGTTCCGACAACGCAACATTAAGGTACTTCCTTGGCCACCAAATCCACCAGATCTTAATCTCATCGAAAACTTATGGTGTATAATGAAGAAAAAACTTCAAGAAAATCCTCCTTCAAGTAAAACTGAGTTAGTGGCACGCATAAAGTCTATTTGGGCTAATATTGATAGAAATGTTTGTAAACACCTTGTATATAGTATGCAAGATCGATTGTACGCTGTTATGAAAGCTAAAGGGGATGCTACAAAATATTAACTACCATTTACTTCATATTCATAAGGTAATATTGTTGCGTAAAATAAAATATTCTAATATTTTGAACCAATCTAAATTTTATTCTAATATTCTGGTGTGTTTAAGGAAGCTGTATACCTAATTTATTGTGCTGTATTTTATATTTTATAAATGTTAAAATCTTATCTAAACATTCCAGATTTAATTTATAAGAAATTTAATTGCATTTACTTAGTATTAAAAATAAATAAATGACAAATAATTTTTTCTTATTACTTTTTCTCAATTATTCTAATATTTTGAATATGAGCTGTAAAAGGCAACTTTTGGCTGCTATCCAAAATCAAAATTCCAACTTTCGATTTTTCACTCCACCCTAATATATATATATATATATATATTTGAACACATATTTGATATTTTTTATTTAGAAATGATTTCTTGTCTAGTCAGTGCCCCCTGTAAGATAATATACTAAGTGTAAGGTATATACATTTCTCGGAATTTCAATAGAGTCCGCCCGCGACATACATAATAAGAATTCAGGCCAATCAGCTTCTAATGTATAAAGTCAATCACTGGAGGACACTGCAGCCTTCTCCAATATTTCTAACGATTCGTACACCTCTGCACCAAAATTGATGTCTGATGCTGATCAGTCGGATATCTTTGGAAACTATAAGGTAAAGTGTCCTATTATCGTCCCCCAGTTACTTTTAGGCCCCTGGACGTTTTAATTTTTAGTGAAAACCTACTAATTTGGATATTGTATAAATTAACTATTCACACATATGGAAACATGGGCAAATGTTGTACAAAAAAACTTTAACAATACGAAAAACTGTTTTTTCAAAAGTATCTCAATAAGAAAAAAAAATTAAAAGTGTCCCAATGTCCCAAAAATCCAAAAAGCCAAGGAATTACTTATAACTAAATCAAAATTTATTTCAAAATAAGTAATTAACTTAATTTACATTAATTTAAGTTACAAAGAAATGTACTATTAATGCTAATAGTAAATAATAGCATCAATAATAACATAAAAAAATTATCCATCCAAGCATGAGGAACATATAAATTGTGTATTGTTTATGGTTTCTGAGCATGTTTCCAGTAACCATGTGTAGCACTGAAGTTCTGAACCCAATTTTCCCCATGTTTATCATAAGAAAAACGCTTCAAGCAAATAAGGCACTCTGCATCATTGTCGTCATCATTGTTTAGTATTATCATCATGAGAAATTTCAACAGAAGAATCACTTTTGTGTTCAATGGTGTTAGGTCATATTTGGACTTTTTACCCTGTAGATTTTTTCCCTTCCCCTTGAGAGTGGTAGTTGTCATAAGTTTTTTTTTTCAGCTGAATGTTTTATATTCTCCTGGAAATTTTTCACTTTGTTTTTAAGAGGAGATACAGTGATCAATGTTGCTGAACCCTTTCGTGCAGAAGTTGCTGGTGTGATCAGTGGCACTTCCCTGATCTCTAATTAGAATGAGCTTATTTACAAAAATTGATGCAAATCCTCAAGAGTGGGTCTATACATACCTACGTAGAAAATTGCAGGCACATTATTTATCAGGATTGGACAGCGCTGAAAATGGTTCCTAATTTCTTCCCCGGTACAAAAATAAGAACTGAAAGGGAGACGAAATTGGAGCAGCGCTACTTCCCAATATGGTAATGATTCAGTTCTTGTAAAAAAAACTAAACATTGTAAAACTCACTATATGATACTGTTAACATCTTACCTACGTGGAATATATACAATTAATAGGAAATAAATGATTTGGGTAAAGTAAATATCATTCTACAAATGACGTAGCAATAACTTAGATATTTTAAAAATAGGAAATCTGTAAATAAAAAAATAACGAAATATTTATAGTTTATAACAAAAAATTACCCATTCCCTCTGTTTTCCGTACACTTTCAATAGCTTTTATAAATTGAATACCTGGCACTGGATCTTTTCTATTTAATATTCTGTTAATTTTTAATAATTCATATTTAACCCCTTGAAGAGTGGTTGGATGCAATATATCCCACTTACTTTAAACTCGAAAATTCCACGTGTCAACGTGATTTTGGTATTAAATTTTGCTCTTGTAATTGAACATTAAAAAAAGCTTTTACTTGCTCTCAAATAAATTCGTTTGAAAATCCTGGTGTCTGTAAATCATTTCAGCATTTTGGCAGCAGAAATGCTTTTTTTCCTGAAAGGGTTAAAGAGGGCTAAGTCGCAAAGAGAGTTAATGTTTCATTTTTAAAAAATATTTGCTGTAACTGTGCCATCTACCTGACATTCGTTGTAGAAGTATCACACATCGACTTGTAAAAGTACTTGCAAATTGATTTTATATTTTATATAAATTAATATAGGTTGTCCCAGAAATATTGGGACAAATTTTAAAGGGATGTAAATTACACCACAAGGATACAGATTTACATAGCAACTTACGATCGGAAACGCTTTCCTGGCGCAGTAGTGATGACATAAAACATATGAAAAGAAGGACGAGAACAGGGAGAGAAAATATGTTTATTATGTTTAGTGCTGAAAAAATGCCGGGATAACACTGGAAAGTTTTGAGTAACTTGTTGCATGCATCATTGAAGCTGCTGGCGAAATTCGGGACATTCCTGGTGTTTTCTAGAGAACATTAGATCTTCCATGCACCGGAGATGCGCCTATATGCATCAAGACCCAGGGTCGTAATTTTGAACACCTACTTTGATGACGATCGTTATTTTTTTAATGTTCTTTTTTCTTACTTTTCTACTATACTAATGATAATAAAGATATTTTCTCTTCTTTGTCGTGTCTTGTACTTCTTGCGTTTTGTGTCATCACTACCGCACCAAGAAAACGTTTCCGAGTATGGGTTTCTATACATATCAGAACCCTTGTGATGTCCCCTACCTCTCCTTAAAGTTTGTCTCAACATTTCTGGACACCCTGTATACTTGTATTCATTTGTTAGCCTCTAACATTTTTTTTTCTTCTCGCCTTTCTCTGTTCACATGAAAAGTGGTTCTCATTACACAAAATATTTTAAAAACCTAATTATGCATTTTTTATGTACGTAAGCACTTATATATTTTTTTCATTGCTTATTTTAAAATTAAATCTTATTGGGTTATCTTAATTACCATTACATGTGATTATTTTTCATAAACTATTTTTGCGACATCCAGAACATACGTTAAATTTAAAATTTGTATTTTTTAAGAGACTATTATTTAACATCATTAATCACCCATAAAGTTAATAAATAAAAAATTTTATTAAGAAATCCACTGCAACTTCCATTAATCAAAACAAAGAACTCTTAAACCAATATTACATTATATATATATTTTTTTTTTTAGCAGCCATTCTTAGTAGGCAAGGGTATTAATTAGAAATAATGTATCAAAGATAACGTAATTTTGTAGATGTATGGCGGAATTTTTTTTCCATTTATTTAAGCTATTAATTTTCCCAATATTAGACACTGCAACTGAGAAAATGAATACCTGTCAAATAGATAATTATTTTAGTTTCAAATCATTGACTAAATACAACATTTTATGTGAAAAGAAAAAAGTTTAAAAAACATATTAATTTCGGAGAAAAGGGTGTAAATAATTCTTTTCTATTAAAAATTTAAGAAAAAGGAGACAAGAAAACGCTTTTAACCAATAGATCTAAAATATGTTTTGTAAAATAATTTAGTAACTATGTATATATATGCTTAAATTATTAGAAAGTGATGTAAATAAATTTATGTTAAGTTATATCCTTTAATAAATCGATTAAAGTTTGGGGAAAATACATTTTTTATAACTGAGTTAGCTTCAAATATTTTAATAGAAGAAAATTAAAAAGATTTTCTAATATATTCTTTCTCCAAGAGATAAAAAAATAAATTTATTTGTCTACAGTGTTAATAGAGTACCAAATATATGCTTTAAAATTATTATTTCATTAAACTATTAAAAAGTACTTTATTTTTTTAAAAGAGTTACCAGTAACCGGGACCTTGTGGGATGTGGTTATTTTAGAATTCCCATAAATGCATAAATTTAGTAGTTTTATTCTTTGTATTGAGCAAAAAATACAAAATAATTTTGCTCTTGAAAAATATTTTATACACTATTATAGGATGTCTAAATAGTTTGGGTGTAATTTCAATTTTTTTAGTAGCAATATTAGGTATGTTTGTAAACAACTGTTTTTTGGGTGTATATTTTAACTCTAAAAACTCTCGATTGCAAAATAATTCGAATAAAAACTATAAATAAGGCAAGTGTCAAAATATTATCTTTTGTAACCTGCAAACCCATGTGTGATCATTGTTTTACCTTTAACTTTTGATTTTGACAGGAAATGTTTACGTGATCATAAAACTAATATGAAGTCTAAGATTTCAGAGTTAGTTTGTGCCATTTTGGGGGGGGGGGAGGGCGGTACGAAAATAGCTTTAGTTATTTATAATTGGCTTTTAAAGAATCAAATCTTTTTTAAAATGTTTGAAGTAAGATTTTTTTTTCAAATAGTACTGTAAATGTCACATTAATTGTTTTTACTCCAGTTGCGGAGGATAACGTGACGAAAACTGTTTCTCGTATCTTTAATATTAACAATTTCTTGTGTTTAAATATAAATAATAAATATCAAATAAGTAAATAAATAAATAAATAATAAACATTTGTTTATCAAGTTTTCAATGTGAATTCATTACCAGGTGCTATTGCAAGAGGATTTCAACAAAAATATATTCATTTACATATAAAATATATTCATTTTACATGAAACTAACAAGGAAGGTCTCCATATGGGCACACTCCAAAAAATCTGAAAAAATTACAGAATGTTCTTTTTATGAAGACATATACGTTTATTAAAGAAATATTGGTAGAAACTCGATAGAGTGTCAGTAAAAAAATAATGAAATTTTCGTTTATTTGGCGATTTATCATCGATTGACTACGAAATGCAATTCCAAAAAAATCCACTTTTATGTAGAATACTCTTTAACCTCTTTGCGATGAGAGTCGTTTGCTTATTTTTTTAATCTGTTATCGCCACATTTTGTAAACAGTATTTCTTTTGTAATTAAATCACGAAAATGCTCTGATCAAATAAGGTAAAATTTACAATAAAAAATAACTGGTGGCAATAATGGAGGATTCTAAGCGATTATTAGCAAGCAATTTTCAGATGCATTAGAATAGTTTGCTTTTAGCGAGAAAAATATTTTTCTCCAACTTGTGTTCCCAATATACATTTTTACTTTTCTTAAAATTAAACTTCTAATACTCCATTTTCAAGCTCTTTTAAAATAAATTTTTAATTAAAAATTTTTAACAGAATGCATGCCATCAAATTTACAAAATCAAAAAAAAAAATTAACTAAACCAACGTTATTTAAAACTAAAATATCCGAAAATTAACACAAGGTTTTTATAATTCACTTACTTAATTTTCCTTTTACGTTACTTAGTTTAGAAAAAGTTTTTACTACATTTTTATTGTTGTTAAAACTAATTAAACAAGCACGTAAAAACTTTTAAATTTTAAAGATAAACTACATTTTATTTATAATCTTTCAGTCTCTTAGGTAAATAAGGTTCAAATAAAGTAATTATAGTTTTTTTTATAGATAATTTTTTTAATGTTTGTTTTAGGTATATAAATTTTCTTTAACTACAAATATCCCTCATGGACATAGTAGCATTAATTTTTTTATTGTTATTTTCTCAAAAAAATATGATTATCCCTCATTAGAACAGCTTTTTTAACAGTTATTAAGTGTCTAGTACTTACTCTTAAATTAATATTAAAATAAATAACTTTCATGCCATACAAATAATATTTTTATAACTTCAAATATTTATATTTAAATAGCAGATGTCAAAAACTTTTAAGTAGATCACGTGGAAATAAAACAAAAATTTGCTAAAGTTATCGCTTTATTTCATACTTTAAATATCATTTTAACAGCTTATTTTTAAAAATTCTCATGAAACAAAGCTTTAAAGAAATTCATTAAAACATTTAATTTTCGATAAATGGCATGCAAACTTTCTCAAATTACGAAAGTATAAAACTTAAAAGGTGTAAAAATTAGATTTAATTAATCTGCCGTCATTCATCAATAAAGTATAATTGAAATGAAAATTATTAAACAAAATCTTGATATTGTTTTCATATTTTAAATTTATATTTTCAATACATAGTACATGGTCGGATTCATAAGTACTGAGCCTTTCTTCAAAAGGACAGATCTATTGAGCGAATTTGTACAATTGCCTAGTATTCTTCAAAATAGGTACCTCCTGCATCAATAGACTCTTGTAGGCGGCATTTACATGACTCGAGAGCGTCCACGTAGGCCTGTTCTGGGATAGCTTCAAGGGCTGTCTTGACATTTTCTTGGATGTACTCGATCGAGTTGAAGCGTTTACCTTTCTTCGCTGATTTTAAGCGTGGAAACAAGAAGAAATCGTGAGGCGACAAGCTCGGACTGTAGGAAATATGTGGGACAATTTGAACGTTCAGCCGAGTCAGGTAAGCGCTGGCGATGAAGGAGGTGTGGCTGAACGCGTTATCGTGGTGAATCTTCTAGACATCCTTGGTGTCTCTTAGCTTGCACGCGACGCTTTTTATTTAGCCTTTATATGTCAATATATAAGTCATCGCCTTCCACCATCGACCCTAGCAATCAAATAAGGAAAGTTTGCAATAATGAATGCTAAGGAGATGAAAATTGGCACAGTTGTTCCTTGATAGCTACTGATGACTAGGTAAAAAGTCCCCGTCGATAGGATGCGAGCGGGAGGGGAGGAAGGGTCAAAAATAACCCCTCCCCCTTCTTTTATTAGGTTTTTGAAAATATCTCAAACATTATGGGTTTTTATGAAAAAAAATTACTCCAGCTTAAATTAAAGAGCATAAAATTCTCTAAAAATAACATTTATGCGCAGTGGAACCTCGTTTATCTGTCTGTTACGGAAACGGAACCTTGACTTCTTTTCCAAACGAAAATCGTTTTCGTCCAATTAAATTAGGATAATTTGCTATAATAAATGCTACAGAGATGAAATTTGGTATATTTGTTCATTGATGGCTACTAATGTATAGGTAAACATCCTCAAGAATTGGAAGAAATAGCCGCGGAAGCCCCCTCCCCACTTTTTTAGTGTTTTGGAAATATTTTAGAAATTGTGAGTATCCATGAAAAAAATTGCTTTGGTATAAATTAAAGAGCATAAATTTTCTACAAATAATGGATATACAAAATTAAACCTCGGTTGTCCGTCATTCACGGGACTGGAACCTTGATGAATTTCCACAAAAGAAAATAATCTTCTTTTCAAACTAATTTAATTTCAATTCGATTTGATTAGATATTGTCACAAAAAATAAACGAAATAAAACAGAAAATACTCCTATACGCAATACTGCGGAGATAATGGCATGTAATTAATTAATGAAAGATAAATATTCACCATTCATAAGGTATTTATTAAAACATTTTTGAAACATTATATAAACATAATAGACAAAAATGAAAAGTGCTAATTTATCACTAAGCAAATGTTACTTACCAAGTCGTACTGTAATTTTCTTTTTCTTTGACATATTATCATCAGCTGAAGTGGATGGTGCATTAGTTAGTGTTCTCAACAGGATTGTATTCATAATCGAGTCTTCATCTTTTTCGTCATCATGCTGATCTACATTTGGGTGTAGAATTTAAGCAGTCACCACGGTATATGTTACAGATGATTGTACAATTCATAGCAGCTCTCCTGCATCCACACTTAGCTCCACACCCAGTGGTGCATTTGCAGAAGATAGTATTTAATACAGCTTCGGGTGCGATCGAATTTTTAGATGTTACAAGAATAAAGTGATTCTGTCTTCGTTCCCAACCCCAAAGTTCAACTTGTTGTTCCTGGCCAAGCTAGAACTGTACTTGATGGTACACCCAAAAAGAATGCTGTTTGGCCGCTCCTTCTGTTGACGGAAGGGATGAAATGTCAGGTTTGACGTTCGATACCGATTTTGCGAAGGAGTGGTATCGGAAAGTATTAAGAGATGAAGCTGTGGAGGGTGCTCTATACAATCTCAAAAAAAAGTTGGTTTCCTGCTTCTGCACAATAGCATCATGGCCGGACTCCCTACTATTAAACACATTAGCAATTTTATGCATATGTTCATATTGTTGAAACAGTTTTAAAAACTTGATTTTTCTTTTATTGAAAATGGCAGATGTCGTATCATATCCAGTGAATGCATCTTAGAATGACGTCTTTCAATCTTGTTTCTTGAACTATCTGTTGAGTGGAAAAAAACCTTCCTTTTAATTTTTCCACGGCTGGGGTTAACGAAAAAAATTTCTCGTTCGAGCGGAGTAAGGGAGATTATCATGACGAGAAGATCCACATCCTCACCAACAACTGCCACTCTGTCACTGTAAGATGATTTTTCAATGGCTGTTGTTACGATTAGAGTATCTGCATCACCAGTACTTACCCGACAAGATATTCCCTTGTCCTTCAATTTTGATGAAATCATAGCAATTAATCTTAATTTGTTCTTTTCATTCAAAAGGAATTTTTCTTGCTTAACAGTAATCTCTGTGTCTTTGTTAAAAATAATGTCCACGAACTTTTTTAACTCACATCTTCAGTTTTGTTCTGTTGATTTCGTGTTATTGGTAGTGTCGAAGTAGCCTTCAAAAATGTTTTACAACGTTTTCCTTTACAATACGTGAAGATAAATTTGGTGTAGCCTTCATAAATTGAATTAAAAGTGGAACTTCTTGACAATGGAATTTTGTGAAAGAGGAAACCACCATCCACTACAATATCACAGTTTTAAAAATCAATAGACAAAATCATCTGTTGATATGGTTTAAAGAAATTGTAAAGGGATGCTTTCTTCGTCTTACGCTTGCCACCTTCGTCATAATTGGTTTTGAAACTACAAATCTTTTGTCATTTTCCGGCTGCTCAACTTGATCTTCTTCCTTAAGCTGCTTTCTGTTTTCATTTTTAGTTAAAATGTAAAATATAAATGTCAACAGACATTGAGTAAATAAATTTGAAAAAACGATATTTTTTTAATTCCCGCGGAAAATTTGCCAGGGTTCCGTTTCCGTAAATGACGGATAAACGAGGTCCCACAGCGTATAAATGCTATTTGTGGAGAATTTTATGCTCTTTAATTTATGTTGGAGTATTTTTTTAATAAAAACATATAGTTATTGAGATATTTTCAAAAATCTAAAAAGATGGGTGGGGGGACTTATTTTTGACCCTCCTTCCTCCTCCCCGCTCACTTACTATTCATGAGGACTTATTACAGATTTATTAGTAGCCATAAATGAACAAATGTTCCAAATTTAATTTCTGTGGTATTTATTATGGCAAACTTTTCTAATATGATTGGAAGAAAAAGGTCAAGGTTCCGGTTCCATGAATGACGGATAACAGAGGTTTCACTGCGTATGCATGTCATTTGTAGAGAATTTTATGCTCTTTAATTTAAGCTGGAGTAATTTTTTTTCATAAAAACCCATAATGTTTGAGATATTTTCAAAAACCTAAAAAAACAGGGGGGAGGACTTATATTTGCCCCTCCCTCCCCCCTGCTCACATCCCATCGATGGGGACCTTTTACTTAGTCTTCAGTAGCTATCAAAGAACAACTGTGCCAAATTTCATCTCCTTAGCATTTATTATGGCAAACTGCTCCAAAAAGGGCTTATTTGATTGGACTAACAGTATGCGCGCCGATGTACGCTAGGGTCAAAATAAAGTGAGGCTCATTACTTATGAATCCGCGACCATGTATTTATGTTTTAATGTGTATAACGAGTGTAACTCGTATTTTTCCTTAAAATTTTAAATAATTAGTAAAAATATTCATATGCCATAAATCCGGATTTAAACTATTTGGATTAAAAATCATTAAAAGTCAGTAAATTAAAATACAGTTTTTAGACATTTTTTATTTGAAAGTACACGCCCTATTTAAAGATGAAAAGTTGAAAAATCAAATTTTCAAAAATAAATCAAACATACAAACCTGAAAATAATAAAGACTATATTCATAACATTTATACTCAGAAAATAAAGTACTCTAATGTTAACTATGTAAAGGGATAAATCGCACAAATATACATCACTCATATTGTATTAATTTCACTTAACCATTTAACTGATCAGTATTTTTGAAAAAGAAAAAAAAAAGTTAAAATAATGCTTATTTTTTCATTCTTTCATAGAATTGATTTATATTTTTCACCGGTTTTTTAAAACAATTTCTTGCCTGTTGAATCGAAGAGTAATCCGATTAAATAATGTAAAATAAAAATAAAAAAAATGCTGGAATCATATCGGAATTTGGATGCCCTCCTGTGTAAGGGTAATTCACGATTGGCAGAAACACTTTGCCCGTATAACGTACGGGCAAATCAAGGAAACGGTTTTTTATAAAAACTATTTTATTTTACAAACATAATTTTGAAGGTTCGCAAACGTACTTCATTATAAAAATTTTGAAAAACGGCATAATCACTGGATTTGAAATTTAGATACGGAAAAATACATTTTTTTTTTCTTTTCTAACTTGTTTTATCGAGCATTTTTCTCATAAATACTTTTCGAGTAATTAATTTTTTCAGTAACTTCAAGTATTTCATTTTCCGAGATTAATCTGAGGCAACGATTAGCGAAAACAACTAGCCGTCAGCAATATGCAGCTTTTTAAAAGATTTCTTGAAAAAAAAAACCTTTTTTTAAAAAAATAGTTCAAATATCTAAAATAAAAAATTCAGCAAACAAGTTGGTCAGATTATTCTATGTCTTTATTTAACGTCAGCTAACAATAATAATAAAATGTATAAAAAAATTATTTCTCTTTCACATTAAACTTTTTTATGACGTTATGTATTTTTCATGGAATTTTATTACCATTTTTATTGTTCGCAAAACTATTTAAACTAGACTGCAAAAAATAATTATTTTAAAAAATAAATTAAATCCTTTTTATAGTATTTTAAGCTATTCGGTTAAAGTATGGTTTAAATAAGGCAACTAACAATTATTTTATATGTAAAATAGTATTTCTTTTAAATTATAAAATATTAGTTTAAAAAAATATAAAAAGGAATTTTATAAGAGTTTTATAAAATAGTACATATATATAATATAATACATAATGTTAATACAGTTTTAAATTCGAAGAAAATATTTATATCCAAATATGTAACACTTAATTATAAAAAAAATAAATAAAATAAATTGAAAAAACAGGCAATAAGGAAGTCTGTTTTTGTTCAGAGGGAGGACAGACAAATCTACCACATTATCCATTTTTTACTGTTTAACTCTTGCAAATTTCCTCCTCAGGAATACCAGCCTATCTGTATTCAAATTAAGATATTTTCTTAAAAACGTAATTGCCAGTAAAATTAAATATTATAAGTAAAAGCTTATTAAAAACAACCTATAATCAAGAAATTGAAGAATGTAATTTCATAACCAACTCAAAAAAACTCGTTAAAAATATTTAAACTCAGATAAAATATCTTTAACAACTGAAAAAAGATTTAAATTAATATGAATACAGAATCGACAAGCATTACCCCTGACCTGCAAGGAATAACAAAATTATAAAGAGATATATCTGTCAAAGTTCCTTCGCCTGCATTAAATTTCAAAACAACAATGAATACTTGTATCCTTATCCTGTCTCTATAAAAATCCAATTCCATGTATGCATACGTCCTTCAGTTCAAGACAATAATCTGAATCCGTTCTCTTAGATGACTTTAGCAAATAGATTTCATACAGAATATTCTGGAAGCATGCCATCTTAAAATGGTCACACCGCTAATCCACAATGTCGAAATTTATTTTTCTGAACAGTCTTTCAACAATATTTCAAAAAATTAATAAGATAGTTGTCATCATAAAAAAAGATTAGCTATAAATATGAATATTTGTTTATAAAAATAACTTAAATTGCTATAAGTTTTATTAAAACAAATTAACTGATAATTCATAATATTTCCGGAAATTTTATAATGGAAATTTGAATACCAATCTGCTATGCTTCCAGTAAAAAAATTTAAACTATCTGTTTCATCATATAAATCTAAATTTAAGTTTTTGTAAAAAATATTAAAAGAAATGTCCAAAAAATCTACATTATAATCATTACAGCCTGCCCTATTCAATATAGATAATTTTCTAAGCCTCTAGTAAAGTTGGCAGTAGCTGTAGTTGGATGGGAACACCGTTTCCAGAAATGTCTGATTTATTACTATAAAAAGAAAACGAGCATACTCTTCTCCTTTTTTTCCCGAACGAAATAAATCTGCAGAGCTAAATTCTCGTCATCGGACTTTTAAAACTATACCAATTTCAACGTCTGAATGCAAAATAGTATTAAGCTGTATGAATAACATGACTGATGTGAAAAATTCATATCTTAGAGAAAGAGCCAGTTCACTTACATTCATAAGCCATGCAGGCTTTAATTTAGTAATTTTTATTACATCTTGGTAAAGAGTCAACTCATAAAATTAATGAAAGTGTGTCCAATCCTGGGATCGAACCAGGGTGATTGATGTTATGCGCCAATGCTCTACACTGAGCTGAGCGGATGATATCAAGCCCGGTAATTCTCACTCATTTCTATTAACAAAGTTGCAACGGAAGCATAGGATGAAATACTTTCATGAGCCATCAAACTAAGGGCGAACACGAAACGAAAGAGAATCCATATTTATGAAATTTAATAAACCTGTTCATATTTTTTGTGAATTTTTGTAGAAATTTTCTCACGGATTTTATTTAGTAATTTGTAATTTCTATTAAATCTTAATAAAGATTCTTAACACCAAATGAGTGAAAGAGTATTAATCACAGGATGTAACATGGTCATTAATGCTATGCATCAATGCTCTAACACTGAGCTAATTGGACAATATCACGCGTAGAATTTCATTCTATTATATTCCAGGAAGACTGGAACCACAAAAGACGATGGGATATTGTCATAATTCATCAACCATTGGGCAAACACAAAACAAAAGAGAGTCCAGCATTGATCTGTGTCTGAATAGTCTTTGGAATTCAGTCACTATTCAGATGCTTGTTTCCAAATGTCCATCGTCGTCGTCGTTAAAATACTTATTACTTGTTGTACTGTCACAGGGCTGAGAACATTTTAAGTAACTGGCTACATATTTCTAATTACAATCTTCTTAGGAAAATGAAAAATATGATGCTTTGTAAAACCCGCTATGTCTGACAAACGGCTCATATTTCAAACAAAATTAAAATAATGATGGTGTAAAGCGTTTTTATAACTTAAGAAGAAGTATTACAGAAGCTAATTTTATTCTAAATCCATACAAAGTTCTGAACAAATCAGAAAACTGAATAAGTATTCTACTTTTTTAAACCATCAATTTTAATATTCTAAATAATAAAAATAATCATAATTTACAATATTCACTCAAAATTTTACCTTTTACTGCTTTAATTTTCTTCATCAGCATACAAATTTATCATAACATTAATCGTTGTTCTTTTCCAATAACACTACACTAAAATAAATTATAAATAAAAATGAAATGAATTAAGCTAACTATTTGACTTGGAGCTGTATATGGTGAATAACTTTACTTAACAGGCAATGTTCAGAACGTGATAACCCAATGTATAAAATGAAATTAAGCAGCATTTGAACTTGCGATCCACATCTGTTGTGAAAATTTGACTTGACTTCAAGTTATATGCAACATTTTTTATCCTAGACGACAAGAAGTAAGTCTCCTGGCTCCTGCACATCTTTTGGATTGACGTTAATGTAGCAGTAACAGCAGCAAACAATGACTTTTAAAGCCTTAAAGTAATGATCATGTTCGATGATTTAACTTCAGTCTTTTAATAAAATGTGTTTCAGAACGGCCTACATTTGTCCCAAACATAAGTCCTATAAACTGTTTTAAAATCTACAAGTTTCATAAAATCTTTCTCAATTTCTCAAATCTGAAATACTTCAAAGTGGTAATGATCTGTAAAAAGTTCATTTTTCTAATTGTTTAATAATTACTTTCCAATATGTCAACAGAAAAGTTTTGGAGTTTTTTATTCAAAGTATATCGGTTCTTTAATTTTCTATTAAAATTCCATTGAATCGGTTTTAACATATTATTCCCTTTTACAAAATAAATCAATAAGATAATTTAAACCTTCTTTTTGTTCACGTATGCATTTTTTTCTTTAATATATCTTATAAAAGTTTAAAAGTAATCTTTTTAAAATCAATAGAAATTATTTTTTATTTGGTGAAATTAAAATTCGTCCCGATATTTAATTTCAGGTATAATATTGTTTTTACCGACGTAATGTATTCAGTATGTTTCGAATAAAAATTACTTATATTGATCCAAAAAACTAATTTTAAATATCTAGCAAATCTAATATTTCAAAAGTAAAATCATTCTCCATGTTCCAAAATTAATTCTATAAATAGCAGCAGATAAATAAATCTAGGCAATAACACTTTTTTATTGTGTTGAAAAAAGATCCTTCTAAGAAACCGTTTTCAAATCTAGATTTCTATTTCTTCGAATTATTATGTTGTTTGGCTTGCGCGAATTTTATCTAATGAGCATTTTAGTGAGATTGCATTAACAACCAAACAATGCACAAATTTTATTTTTACATATTATTAATTGAATTGTGTATTTGGTATATTTTTAGATTAATTAATATTAACTATACATGAACGGATTAATAACTAATGAGCCTCACTTTACATTGACGCTAGTGTACATCGGCGCGAGCACCTGCTGCTAGGGACGATGGTGGGAGACGTTGACTTACATATTGACATATAAGATCTGAAAAAATGCGTCGCGCATAAGTAAATGGACATCAAGGATGTCTGGAAGATTCACCACAATAACGCGCCCAGCCACACCTTCTTCATCATGAGCGCTTACATGGCTCGGCTGAACGTTCCAATTGTCCCACATCCTCTCTATAGTAGGGACTTGTCTCCCTCTGACTTCTTTTTTCCGCGCTTAAAATCAGCGCTGAAAGGTAAACGCTTCAACTCGATTAAGGTCATGCAAGAAAATGTCAAGACAGCCCCCGAAGCCATCCCGTAACAGGCCTACGTAGACGCTAGCTGCTTACAAAAGTGCATTGATGCAGGAGGTATCTATTTTGAAGAATAGTAGGCAATTATACTGATTCACTTAATAAATTTGTACCTCTCAAGAAAGGTTCATTACTTTTTAATCCGACCATGTATATTTTATTTTTCTTGTCTCTCATACAGGAATAAATTTAACGAAATTTATTCCAAATTAGAAGCTATATGTGAATTTCACCTTTACTGATCCATAATCTGGAAGATTTAAGGGATTTATATTTACGGCAGGACGGTGGTCAAATAAAGGTCATGTCCCACTTATTGAGTTTTAAATCTTCTTCAAATCAATGTGCACCGGCGATTTGATATATTTCTGAATCGTTGGTGACCATAAGAGGAATCCAATGTAGCTACCAAACGGGTAGCCAATGGTTACAATGGGGTTTTCGAAGCACCACCTTGTTATATAAATAAATGATTGTGCACATATAAAAGTGATGCATTGTATCATTGTATAACTTTTCAATTCAACCTTCATCGACAAATCAGATTTCAGATATTTAAATCTTTTATTAAAAAATATTACATTAAGTTACTGTATAATAAAATTCATACATTATTAATAAATACATGTATTTTCTTTATCTAAAGCCACACGGGAGGTGATATTTTAAATTATTGTTATTTCAATAATACCCTTATGAATACATTTTTGTGTAAATTAAAGCATTATAAAAGGGTAATCTGAAAATGGTTTACACTTAGAAATATGAATACGTTCCATCAACATTGCTGTCACAGGTGAATAGTTTTCTATTGCCTTCCCACCAATATTAAAATATGTATATATATGGGCATTTCCATGCGGATTTGTTTGTCTGTTACGCAACTAAAAATCACTATGCTTGTTTGCCACCGTTATTTTCGAAAAGTTTGCTTTGCCTTATTCAGTTGATGATATATCTTCGATGAACTAAGTCACATTTTCTTCGCTTTAAAATACTGGTAGCCAAAATTCGTAGTATGTAACAGACAAACAAGTTCGCATGGAAATGCCCATATATGTATATATATATATGTTACAGCCAAACCGGTCTATCCTAACGCCCATCGGATAAACTAGTTTTTCCTAGTCCAAATTGGTCTATCCTGACGGCCATCGGATAAACTAGTTTTTCCTAGGCCAAACCGGTTTATCCTCACGCCTATCGGATAAACTAGTTTTTCCTAGGCCTAACTAGTCTATCCTAAGGTCGATAGGACAA
The DNA here is from genome assembly GCA_964019185.1 of Maratus speculifer. NCBI lineage: Eukaryota > Metazoa > Arthropoda > Arachnida > Araneae > Salticidae > Maratus > Maratus speculifer. The sequence continues at coordinate 172,107,325 of OZ025297.1, read as the reverse complement.
ACTAGAGTTTCCTTACCAAACTAGTTTGACCTAACTCTTATAGGATAAACTAGTTTAGACTGCTGTTTATTGGTCTGATCTAGTTTATCCTAGGCCAATTCAATTTGGCGTGATTTTATTGAATTCAATGACCGCCTCAACGCCAAAATTCTTGTTTGTGCAAGGCTGATCTAGTTTATCCTAGGCCAATGTAGTTTTACGTGTTTTTAGCTCACGGGCGTGAAAGACAGAGAAATAATGGGCTCACAGGTTCTGTATGTATGTATGTACGCAAGTATGTACTCATGTACGTACGTATGTACGTACGTATGTGCGTAAGGCGATAACTCTTAATAGAAATAATGTAATTTGACGTGTTTTTATCTCAGCAGGCTGCCAAAGCCTGAGAACTAATGTGCCCGTAAGTTCTGAATTTATGTATGTACGTAAGTACGTAACGCAATAATTCTTGACAGAAATACTCGATTTGCATCATACTTTCAATATAGGTTTATTCTTATGAGGAGCTTTTATGATTAATTTTGGGAGGTCATTGGAAAAGAATAAAAAGTGGGGGAGAATGAGAGGCTGACTCGCCCCTTCCCTTAATTCAAATAAATGGGTTTCCATGCATTATTAATCCTATATTCAAATTTTAGATATAGGTGATCTCTTGAGATGCCTCCATGATTAGTTGTTGATGTTCATTGTTTAAGTAAAGGGAGGGGAATAGGGGTAACGCCCCATAATTTATGAAATTGGTTTTTTCACGCAGAATTTACTGATTTGCTTGAAATTTTAGAAATAATATCATTCTGGTAAAGCGCTTCCCTAATTAGTTTTGGGGGTTAATTAAATAAGAAGAACGGGGGGATCCCGCCTAATTTTGGCAAATGGGTTTTTTTATGTAGAATTAACCGATTTGCTGCAAATCTTGGATTTGTTCATTCTGATGAAGCGCTTCACTGATTAATATTGGTGGTTCTGCGGTTAAATATAAGGAGGAAACTTACAATTTAATTCCTTCCTTAAATTATATAATTTGGTTATTATACAAAATTATCCAATTTGCTTAAAATTCTGGACATGAATTCATTTGATCAAGCGCTTTGTTAATTAATTTGGGGTTTTTATTTTGATTAAGTATAATGGGGTAGTGGACGTTTTATCACCTTCCTTAAATTAGATAAATGGGTTTTATGCAGATTTATCCGATTTACCGTACATTTTAAATATAGTTTTTTTCTTTATAAGACGAAGCCCTGAATTTTTTTTGAGGGTTTAATGATTAAGTATAAAGAGAGGAATGGAGGAAAACCCTCCTTTAATCAGATTAATGGTTTTTGAGCAGAATTATCTGATTTGCTACAAAATTGGATAATTGTTTAATTTTAGAAAGCGTATCTGTGATTAGTTTTGGGGGTTCAATGGTTAAGTATAATTGATGGAAATGGGAAAAAGTAATCCAACTTACTTCATTTTTCGAGGGTGTTATTCTTTATAAAAACAAGGCTGTAATACGCGATTAGTGTAAACAGCCTGTGAATACAAGGCCATCATTTAATTGGGCAATATTCTTTTTAATATTGATCCCGATTACTGCTCCATAGCTAACTTTGTGCAAAGTGGTTTTGTCATCACCACTATATAATGTATTTTATTCGAAGGGTTATAGAATAGTATCAGAGGTTTGCACGGGCCGGAATTTCGAGGCCCGGACCCCACCCTTCCCAAAGAAAAGTTATTTTACCGTGACCCGGTGTAAAAATTAAAAGTTCAGCCCGAGCCCTGCGTGTACAAAAATCAGAGAAAAGAGACTCAGTTCGGCGCAGTCTGGCCCTACTCAATTTATGCAAAAAATGCAGATTTTACTTAACATACAATTAGGATTCCTTTAAAAAAATACTGCATACATATTTATTGGATAAATTTACAATATATTTTTAAATTACGATGTGTTCACAGAAGGGTAAATACATAATGTATTATTGATTATTTAGATTCTTAAAACTTTCAATATTCAAATAGAGATTCATTAAACAATTAATGTAGTTTAGAATAAAAGGAAAAAAGTAGAGTTATAAACATCATAACTACTGCATCTGTTCAGTAAAAAGTAGATTTGTGAATATGTTTCCCTGTCATTCCTTAAGGCTTTTCTCAAATCGAAAAGAGCTACATCCTAATACAAGAACTACCTCATTTTCGCAAATGCATAAGATTAACAGGCATTCTTAATTTAAAAATATGTAATCAAATGGCGTTTACTATTTTTTCATAAAAGTGATTACCTTTGAAAAATACTATTAAAGCTACGTTTTGAATCGAATTTCCGCTTACGACTTTACGGGAAAAAAAACTTGACGCCGTGAAAAGAATAGCTTATATGTCGACAAGTAATTAATATCTCAAAAGTGAAAAACGCTGTTCGATTCCAAATTATGTTCGGCTCCGATCTGGCTCGAATATGCAATAATAATAATAATAATAATAATAATAATAATAATAATAATAATAATAATAAATGCATGTCTGATCTCAGTTGGCACGAATCTGCAGAAAATAAATAATAAGCGAACACCATGTCTATTGCATCATGTGTCTACGGTGGACATTTTAAATTTCTGCATTGATGTAATAAGCAATGACTCTTTACACGCACTTAATACTTATTCTTGTGAAATATATGTTTTTTACCGGCCAAACCCGATTTCGTGCCAAATCAGATTAGCCTAGGCCAAACTATTTAATCCTAACTCTTTTTCGATAAACTAATTTTTCCTACGCCAAATTTGTTTATCTAAATTTCAATAGAATAAACTAGTTTTTCTTTGGTAAGAGGGTAATCCTTCATTTTTCCCTTCATACTTAACCATTAAACCCCCAAAACTATTCAGGGAATCGTCTTATCAGAAAGAACTTATATCCAAAATTTGAAGCAAATTCGTCAATTCACCGTCAAAAACCATTTATCTAAACTATGTTGTGTTACCTACATTGCCCTTTCTTTTAGACTTAAACAATAAACATTCACAACTAATCACGGAGGCGCCTTGTCACAATGATCCTATATCTAAAATTTTAAATGAAAATTTTAAATGAAAATCCATTTCTCTAAATTAACGGTGGGGGATTAACCTCCTTTATTCTTATCCAATGATTTCCCAAACTTAATCAGAAAAGTACATTATCAGAATGAACCTTCATTCAAAATTTGAAGCAAATTGGATATTTCTATCAAGAGTTATCGCATTACGTACATACATGCGTTTATACATGCATACATTCTGCGTGGAGCCTGTGAGCCCATTATTTCTCTGGCTTTCACGCCCGCGCGGTAAAAGCACTTAAAACTACATTGGCGTAGGATAAACTATAGCAACCTAGGACAAACAAGAATGTTGGCGTTGAGACTGTCACTGAATTTAATAAAATCACGCCAAATTGAATTGGCCTAGGATAAACTAGTTCAGATCAATAAACAGCAGTCTAAACTATTTTATCTTATAAGAGTTAAGCCAAACTAGTTTGGCCTAGGAAAATCTGGTTTGTCCTACGGGCCTTAGGATAGACTAGTTTGGCCTAGGAAAAACTAGTTTATCTGATGGCCGTCAGGATAGACCGGTTTGGCCTAGGAGAAACTAGTTTATCCGATGGGCGTTGGGATAGACCGGTTTGGCATAGGCCAATCTAGTTTGGCCTAAAATCGGGTTTGGACAGTAACATATATATATATACATTTAGTATATTTTTATTGCAAATATTTTCGAATAGTATTTTAATAATTTTTGTGTTGATAAAGTGGGGTTTGGAAGAATGATAGATAATCGCCTGTGGCAGATGTGCAAAAAGTAGAGCTTTTAACAAAAACCTTTGAAATTTAGTGCTTACAAGCAGATAAAACATTGAATGTACACTGTAAAAAAACTGTAATGTTTACAGAAAATAATTGTATTTTTTACAGAAAAGAACTGTTATAAAGAAAAGCAATATTTTCCTATAAAAGAAACTGAATTTCGTAATTTTTACTAAAAAAAGGTGTATTTTTTACAGGTAAAATCTGTTTAAATGAAAAATTACAAAAATTTTGTATAAATTAAAATGGTTTAAACTGGCGCCAAAATTGACAGTTTTTTCCTGTCAATTTCCGAGATTTTTTTACAGTATACGAAAAATATAAAAAGAAAATGAATAAAAGGCCTATGCAAAAGATTTCATCATACAAATTTCGAAACTACACTCTGAATAAAACTTTCTTCGTTTCATGGAAAATCTACTGACAGCAGTGCTGCCGGTGTATTTCTTTCAATTGACGGGTATACGTTAATTTTTTTTCCGTCCCAAGAGGTAAAATATCCCTCAAGTCAAGTAAGTTTCGTAAAAGTAACAGTAGCGGACGCTGGGATCGAACCAGCCAATTGGAAGGCGAACGCTCTAGCACTATGCTACGGTTGTAGAGCAGTAAAACGCATTGAAGTGAGTGTGTTTGTTTCAGATGGGTGTTGCTTGATCTATTTCTATAAAAATCTTTTAATTTTGAAGTTAATTTCAGGAAGATTTCGTCTTTAATGAGATTGTGGCTGGGTTTTTTTATACGTTAGTATATTAATGCAGCATAAAAATGTGAATTTTAAATATATTTACGTAGATTGCTAGAGATAAAATATGGATGTTCTATTTTTATTAGATATATTTTTTTTTAGTAATATCGATTTTTTTTAATTAAAATATCTTTTAAACGTGTTCACTTAAAGTATATTTTAAATGTGAATATTAATTTATAAATAACTTTGTAAATTCAATTTTATTAAACTTATCCAATTTTAAATAATAAATTGTGAATATTTTTGAATGAATGAAGAAAGTAAATGTTATTTATGTTTAAATTCGAAAAAAAATGTCTCTTTAAACTAAATTAGACATTTTAATCTATAGAATTTTTTTGTTTTTCTTTTTAAAAATAAATTCGAATTTTTTTCTAATAGACCCAATGGGTATGCGTACTAGAAATAAATGGAATCTCTTCCTCTTTTTTAGACGTTTGAATGAATTCACGGATGAAATATGTTTTCTAGAAATACGAAAATTATTTGTCAAAAAAGAAGGATAACTTAGTGTATATTGACGAATTTTTCTGACAGTGTTGAGCGTAGCAGATAAACTTCTAAATCGGTATACATTCAAACATCATAAAAAAGTATTTATGTTGATATCTAATAGAATATGAAGTTTAAAGATATTATGTTAGTTCTTGAGACATAACAATCGCGACAATCGTGAAATATGCATCATAGCAGCGCCACCTGTTTGGCAATTTAAAAGGAAACCAATCAATGTCAATTTATGCTATTTTCTAATTGAATCTGAAATTTGATCGAATTCTGGAATATTGAGATCTATTACTCACAAAAATTTGCTTTACATACATCAGACACAACCAATACACTGACAGACCCACGGACAAATATTTTTTTTAAATAGTCAAATCTTTCAGGAATCTCTAAAATGTATAAATTCGTCAAAAACTGGAAATCAAAATAGTTGACAAATCCTATATTTTATTCTTGCAAAAAAAGAAAAAAAAAACAATCTAAAATAAAACAAGTTGGAAATTTCACGAGAAGCGTAGTAAATGAGGTGTATTCGAACGAAGTTTTAAAAACATCACTCTCATATATGAATCTCATAAAATTGTAATAATTTATAATTAAAATGCTCACCAAACAATGTTCTCCCTATACCATTGTGTAATAGAATACTTTTTTGTGGCCTTGTAAATCATGTAAAATGTTATTTGCACCACAGATTATGCAAAATGTATATTATAATATGTACTTTATAGATGCATATCAATTTTATTATGTTAGAATGAGTGTAACACCATTAAAGTGCATTTGAAACATTTTCTCCCATAGACCGTAACGTAACGGAACTCTTTTGATTATCCCTGTAACTGATCTATGCATCCGATATTGATAAAATTTGAAATAACTCGACAAAATTATGTAATAATTATTTATTTTAAATTTCAAATGATTGAAATGCATTTGAAACTTTTTTCCCGATTGACCGTAATGTAACGGAATAATTTTGATTGTCCCTGTAATTGATCTATGCATCCGATTTTCATAAAATTTGAAATGACTCGACAAAATTATGTAATATTTATATATTTTAAGATTTAGTTGAGTAGTTTTTGCGTTGTTATATGCGGACGGACTGAACGGCAACTATAGGTGCAACGCATTTACATAATTATGAACGCACCTAGGAAAGGCAAATAATAATGTATCAAAATTTTTGATATGAAAATGGCAAAGTCATTAATGTATATAAACATTCGAATTAAAATAATTCCTCTCATCTATATTGGTTGTACCTACACTAAACTAGTGTGATGAATGTATATCGTGAGAAACGCGACAATACCGCTCTTTTTGGCATCCTATTACTATTAATACGTGGAATTTTTTCCAGAGAGAAAATTCGCCTGGAATACAATATTTCAAATGAAAATCAAATTTCAAATTCTTTTAATTGCTTATTGGCGTAAATGCCAATCTAGTCAAAAACTTTGCATCCCGGGAAACGAACCCGTGCCATCATTATGGCGCACGGAAGTTCTGCCGACTAAACCCCATGGAACGACACCCAGCTGGAATTATTTAAGTTTCGTGTTTGCTCCAGGTCGGTGGCTCACAGAATATATTCTATCGTGTGCTGCATTTGTAGCCTTGCCAATATGTAATAGTGAGAAATTCCAAGGAGTTTAGTCGGTCGAACATCAAAGCGCTATACTGATGGCCCGGGTTCGATTCCCGGCTTGGAAGCTTTTTCACTAGATTCGCATTTACGCCTATAAGCAATTAAAAGAATTTGTAATTTGATTTTCATTTGGAACATCCTATTATTATGATAAATGCATTATGAATTTTTGTACCGCATAATTATATCTTTTAAAATTATCGCATAGAAATTTTAGAAACCACTCGAGTTCAGATTAATCATTTTTCCTTTAAAACGCTATACATTTTTATTATTGTTCAATGCATGCATCTTTAGAAATAATTTGAAAGAAGTTATAGGTTTCCTTTAACTAAACATCTTGTTATGTATTCATTCTCTTTAAAAGTGCTTTCAATTTTTCTTCAAGAGCGAGTTATTGATCGTGAAAGTTCATTCATTTAACCAGTGTAAATATTATGAAAAGAGTGAAGTTTAATTGATGTGGGTTTCGTAAAATTCAATCCATTACCTTTGAAGTTAGTTAAAAAGATAAATAAGCTCGTGAGGTTCCTTGTCTTAACCATGATTGACCGATTCTCTTTACGAACGGAAACTGAAGCATGTTGTCATACATCTTAAAAGCGAAGTTGTGCGTTCAAAATATTTTATGTGCGAAGATAAGAAAATTAATTTTTAAATTTTATTGAAGACTCTCATAAACATTTTACACATTTCTGAATTTAAAATACTTTAAACGCAATTAACTTTTCTGTTAATGCAATACTTTTTTTTTTTTTTGTTACATTTTATTCATAAGTAATGGCTCTTATAAAACAGTGTTCTTTTACAATTGATATGTATTGAAACATACTTCAAAGATAAATATAACTAGCGTAATTCTATGTTTAATCTTCAAAATTTCATTCAAAGTCTATAACTTATAGAGAAACCAAATAAGTCTTTTGGATTGAAGTGTGTTATGTTCTTCTCAATATTACATTGTTAAAATGTTCTGTAGCAATACAAAAAAAAGAGACTCGCTGTACATTTACACTAGTTCTCTCTTAATTGCATTTAATTGAGTTTCTCAGTCACATTTTATAGCCATTTCTATTATCTTATATCTAATCACCTGAAGGTTTCTTCGGGTCTTTATTTTTAAATATTTTTTATCTTTGTTAAAACTTGTAATTCGAAAAAGACAAATAAATTCTTTTGCAATATTATTAAACATGTGAAAGAATAAAAATCAGTTTAATTTTTTTTAACTTAGAATAATTTAGAAAAGTAAAAATTATATCCTTGGAATTAATGGGGATTTTTATCGAAAATCACTTTGCCGGCTGAATCGCAAAAGACATTCTTTGTACGCAGTGCAACAGTGAGGCGCTATACAGTACAGCTAAGATAGTGAGGCGCTCTCCCACTGTCAAGTGGTCTCGAGTTCAAACTCCCGGACTGCTAGGAGCAAATTGCTTAAAAATTAAATGATGGAACAATACTGAGTTACTCGAAAAATTCAAACTCTTTGAGATCACTGAAGATTCAGTGATTCATTTATTTTGGATATTAAAGTTGTTCTCAACTGCTCCGCTAAACAAGTGCAAAATGTTTTGACATATTTACTAATTCATTTTTTAACAGAATGATATAAAATTGGAAGGTCTGGCTATAGAGGCGATTTCCTATCGAACTTCGTATTCAATTTTATTATAATTAAATTACCTATCCAGTTCTAAGTTATTTCGATCACGTGATCACTGTTTTACATCTGCTTTTCGACCGGTTTTTCTGCTTTAGTCGGGAAATGTGATCAAAAACGTCGACTTTGAAGGCTTGTTATGAAAAATCAATTGCGTTTGTAAAAAAAAAAAAAAAAAAAAAAAAAAAAAAAAACAGAAAACTAAGTGCAATTAGACAGTTTTTGAAAAACAACCTGCTACTTCCATGCATTTTCGAACAAAAATAAATTAATACTTATGTCACAAAGATGCCATTATTTAAAATAAATTCACAGATTCCTGTGCATTTTTAAAGATGTTAATTTTGAGAGCTTTCGTTGCAGCAAGTCAGAGCGACAAAGTTTGCGCATGCGTATTCGAGCTCTTGTTTGTACTCTGCTCGAAAATCAAAACAGAGCAAAAGATTGATGTGATGTCGATCGGTCTTATTTTTTGGAACAAAAAATTCAAGTTCAAAAATTATTTATTTATTTTATTTTATTTTATTTTATTTTATTTTATTTTATTTTTATTTATTTATTTTTATTTTTATTTTTATTTATTTTTTTGAAAATTCGCATTTGAATTTTGCAGTGAAATGAAAATTTCATGATCAAAATGAACATATCAAAAAACATTCTTTTGAGTAGAGGTATATCTTTAAAAAACTGTAAAAAACATTCGTATTATACGGAACATTTCATACTATTTTATTTTTCTTTTAACAGAAACATTATATTCTGGCTAGAAATGAAAATGGTGCCCTTACTCATTGATAGTTAAAAAGAGATTTTATATCGAAGAATGGCACGCGGAAATGTTTTTTTCAATCGACAACAAATGGAATAATTCCAGTTAAATTTTCATAATTCAAGTTTTGGTGTACCTTCAAATAATTACGTATGGCTCCACCAGTGTCCGAGAGGTTCTATATCCAAAAATGGTAGACGGCAGACGCTAGGTTCGATTCCTATCGCGGCTGTCGGCCTAATCATTCGGAGTTTTCCGTGGCTTTCTTCAAACCTTGGATTTCCTTGCGTAAATACGGATTAGGTTTCCCTAGAGAGACCTCCATGAAGCGCATTCACCTCCTTAGGGCCTATATCCCAAGTGTAGGAAATGGCCGTCATAAACAAACAAACATTACATATGAGGACGTGAGTTTGAAAATGCGCCTTATTCAAAATTAAATGAATCGAATATTCACTTTCTATATAATCTATCGTTGATCTTGCATTGTAAAAAATCCACTACGCTCTAAAAAAACTAGTTTTATACTGTATTTGTGGCATTTTGAAATCTTGATTAAAAATATAAAAACTATTGAATGCAATCACAGTTTTTTCGCGATTTGCAACATTTCGTTTTCTGGATAAGGCGAGTTTAGAAACACGACCTCGCATGGATAGTTGAGTTATACTTCATTCAAACGAAAAGACCCGTTCACTAATATTATTATATCACTAAGAGATTGATAAAGATATCTCGATTGCATTTTAATATTTTTAAATGATTTTTTTTTCGTTGGATAGCTGAAACCGATATGCACTGTAAAACATTTGAGTAACGTTACACCATAAAATGGGTGGCTGCTTTGCTGCCTCCAATTTTATAGAGTAACTTTGCTTACTCCAATTTTAAGGAGTATTTAAACCGATACAACCGGTATAACATTGTAATGTTACACCAGTAATATATGTTTACATTACACCCTTATATAGGCGAAAAAAATCACTCCATAAAATTGGAGGCAGAAAGGCTGCCACCCATTTCATAGTGTAACGTTACACAAATGTTTTACAGTTTGTATCCAGGCCATTTTTATTTTGTTTGTTTTGTTTACAGATATATTTTATGAGGACGCTTTGACTTTTGGAACTAGTTTGGAAAATATCCTAATAAAAATATCTGCAACCAAAATCGAAAAAGTAAAAAATCGGCCTCCATTCAAATCAATATCAGTTATCCAAAGCAAAAAAATCGTTTAGAAATAATGAAATGCAAACGACATATCTTTATAAATTTCTTCCACAGGATTAGCATTAGTGAACGGCCTTTTTATTTGACTGAAATAGCCCTTTAAGACTGAGTTTTCATTCTGCAAAGAGAAGTATCGAAATTAGAATGATATATTGATAAAAAATGAGTGTAACAATATACAATATAAATACCACTTCCATGAAAATATGGATTAATATATATTACTCTCTTTATTATTATTATTAATATATATAATAATAAAAATTATTATTATTATTATTATTATTAATATTATTATTGTTAATTCACCATTACTCATATTTATTTATAAAAGCATATTCCGCTATTTTTCCGCTATTCAAGTCGAATAGCGGAAAATTACCTTTTTGTGAACGAGTGAATGTAACAACGTAAGTTTCGAGGGAGAAAAATTGGCACGAGCATTGATAAGAGTATATTCACGTTACTTTTCCTCACAATTTTTTTTATTATTTATATTATTTATTTCTGTCTATCATGAAAGAACAATAGTTAGAAAATTAAAAGGAAATCTTTTTCAAAGAATATTTATATGTATTTTTTAATTGCGATACTATCAGCAAATTAAGCATTTAATATTTTATCTAAATTTTTCTGAAAACATCAATAATTTTGTCATCTATTATTATAATATTCTTTTTTTTTCAAAAGTTAGAATCCTTTTATATACAAGAGAATCTTTATTATCTTTATTTGCTATAGGTATTTGTTGTTTTTATTGTGAAGAGGAATAATTTCTTTATTTAGTGATGTATGAAACAGGTAAACGTTAGATTAATAAAGAGAAAAAAGATAAAAGGAATTATTCTATTTTTGTATGAGAGGCAGTGTTGACAGATTGTCGAAAGCCAATTTCCCCAAAATTTCTGAAAATTTTCCCAAATCAGGGATTTTTTCAGAAAAATTCCCCAACGCAATTTCTACTCAAAAAAGCAAGTTCTCAATTTTGATTTTTCCGTTATAAAATTTTTTTAACAAATTTAAAATGAATTTTTCCCCCAAATCAAGTTTTTTTTTTTTTTTTTTTTTTTTTTTTTTGAAAAAATTCTTCATGTAGCAAAAACTAAATAAACATTTATACTCAACAGAATTTTGCATGCATATTCAAAAACAACAACAAAATATAGTTATAAAATTGTTTTTATTTTTGTTGTATAAATCTTTACTATTAAATGAAATGTATCTCTGTGCTTATGTTTCTATCCGCCATGATAGGAAAATCTGAATCACTTATCTGAAAATTCAGATATGGGATAGCCCAATACGATCATGATGAATCGGTAGTACATATAAACGGAGAGCACGATCACGAGAAGTATTTATATTATTTCTATATTTTATTTTCGTTTTTCAAAACAAAATCGAATTTGAGACAGATCCAGTATTGATAAATGTCTGAAAGTAAACATTGAAATTGCGATAACAATTCCCCAAGTTTTTCCCCCCATATGTTCATAGTCCCCAAAGATTTCCCCAAGATTTACTTGTTTCCAAAAAGTCCCCTGGACGTTCAAAATTCCCCAATCTGGCAACACTGATGGGAGGTACCATGTATTTTTTTTTTTTTTTTTTTTTTTTTTTTTTTTTTTTTTTTTTTTACATTTCAAGCAAAAATGATACTGAATAAAATAAATGCCATAAAAAAACAAATATTTTAAAAACATACTTGCATCAAAAGCATTTGGAAGATTATTTTAAAGTTAGAGAAAACTATTTACATAAACATTAATTATCGATTTTTTTATCTTGATTAAAAAAATATATATAAATAAATAATAGCATTCTGTAATAGTCTCTCATACATTTTACTTCTTAAAAATATATATTAACTTTTTTGCATGAAACCAAAAGTACAAAAATTAATTGTTTGGTGTTTAAATGGCAAGTTCTAATTATGCGATCACTTTATTTTGTTAATTCTATTCTATTATGATAATAAGGTACCCTGGGGTAATAACGCCAGGCGGGGTAATAACGCCAAGTGCTTATATTTTGCATAATTATGAAATAATCAGGTAAATGATACCCATGTGCTATGCGCAGAAGGGTTTTGAGTCATATAAATCGTAAAAAACAGCTTCAAGTTAATTTATTTCATTTTTAGGTCTTATTGTTTTTACAAACAACTAAAATTAACGCTTGATCTAAAATTCGCGAGATACGTTTTGTGATGTGAAGACTATTTTTTTTATCCGGAAATACTTTGTTAATTACATAAATTTGTAGTGCATTTCATGTACTTTTAAAATGTTGTTCAAGATTTTGGATATCTTCTCGAGATAATTTGTAATTTAAAATGTACTGCGCAATAACTATACCGGGGTAATAACGCCAATCCTTGACATTAAAACCCCGGTTGATTACCTACAGTGGCAGAGCTACATCCTAAATACCGATTCAAATAAACACAGTTAAAACTGTGCAATGTTTCTCATATTTCTATTTAAGCGGTCCTTTTTGAGCAAAAAGAAGCTCACGGTCTGATATTCTTTTGTCTCATCCCCCCCCTCCCTCACCACACCTTTATTTTTCTTACACTTTCACAAAAAATTGAACATTTTCAATAGCTTAGAATGCAATTTGTCAATTTGTCAATTTCTAAGTTTCTAGAGTTTGTATTTTTAGAATTGGGCTACCTACATGCAATTATTCCATCTTATTTCATAGTTTTGTTTGCATGGCGTTATTACCCATATAGGTGGGTAATAACGCCAAATAGCATTAGTCAAGAAAAAACGCCATTACATTTTATGAATACATATCTGTTAAATTATTTTATTTTATATAGATAGTCAATGAGTTGCTGTATCAGATCCTATATTTGTTTGAAAAATACAATCTAAAACTAAGCCGTGAAAATTGGTAGAACCTTAACGTGGCGTTATTACCCCAGGGTACCTTATTAACACAATCTTTCTTTGGTATTAAATTTAAATCAGTTTAAAGTTAAAACAATATTTTTTAGCACGTGTGATTCAAATAACTTCCCACTCTAGTGTAAAAAAATATCGTAATCTTTTTTACACTCATAATTTGTTATAAATTTTTTCCTATAAAACTAAAAGAAAAAGAAAAATTTATGCGGTATTTTGGCATTTACACTTGTATTTCTAAATGCTGAACTATGACTATGCCTGCAAAATACATACAATAAAGTGTTCGTTCCCTTCAACTAAAAGCGTAACATCAGATTAGAAGAGAAAGGTTACATCAGCAACAGTATAAGTTATTCTGTAAACGCGTTTTCCCTTGTTTGCTATACAATGTAACTCAGGTAATTTCATTGCATAATTCAATTGTCACAATAGAAGGAAATGTGGCACGCGGGAAGGGAGATCACTATCTATGCTTAAGGTTAATTTTGGGGGAAATGTTATACTTAATTTTAAATTGCTTTTTCTAATTTATTTTACTATCAATTTACATTTGTGTTTTTAGGTAGATTTTGTATGAAATACTACCTATTGCATTCGCACCAGTTTATATATATATATCTATATATCTATATATATATATATATATATATATATATATCACTTTTTTATGGACACGATAACTTCTATATTTTTTCACCAATCTCCACCAAACTCGTACATAAAATCAAAGGAGATAAAATCTCGGCTAAGTTCGTTAATGGGCAAAATCGGACCAAGGGGGTCGAAATAGGGGACATTTTTGTGAAAACAGAAAAAAAGTCCATAACTTCTTAATGGAAATAGATATCAAATCAGTTTAAAGTTTATATTACTTCTAAATAATGGGCCAAAAGTTTATGCATGACAGATTTTTGATAAAGTTAAAAATGGGCTCAAGGGGCGAAAAAAAATAGGGGTTTTGGCAGAAAAAAAATCCTAACTTTGTCAATTCTCAAGATATAAAATCCGTCAAATTTTTTTATAAATATTCTCAAAATTTTCTAAAACTTTTGTATTTGCAAATTTTTGATAGGACTAACTCTTACCGGTAAAAAAATTTAAAAACGAAAATAAAAAGGGGTTTCGAAAAAGAAAAAAATCCATAACTTTGTCAATTCTTAAACTATAAAATCCAATTAAATTTATTTTACATCTTCTCAATAATATGTACAACTTTTATATTGACAAGTTTTTCATAGGATCAATTCGTAAAGCAAAAATAAATTAATCAAAAATTGGAGTTGGAGAAAAAACCCCTAGTCCAAACTGCTTACATTCTGAATCGTTTTAAATTCATTTTTTATTTTAAGCGCATCCAAATGGCAGATCCTCTTATTTAGGAACTATATAATGTGAAACATTGGCCAGATTTTTGATAAAGACAGAATATATTTCAAAAAAGGCTGTCAAAAAGGGTATTTTGAACAGAATTTCCCGAAGTGTCAGTGATAGGAAACTTGAGGAAGTATTCAAATAACAAATTGCGTTTTTCCTGACTCATTTTTAAATCCATTTTTACTCTCAAACGCATCCAGTTTACAAGTCCTCTTATTTAGGAATTGTATAATATGGCGCATTGGTCAATTTTTTTGATAAAGACAGAATATATTTCAGAAAAGGCTGCCAAAAAAAGTATTTTGAACAGAATTTCGAGAAGTTATCGTGATTGAAAATTTGAGGAAGCATTGAAATAACAAATTGCGTTTTTTCTGACTCATTTTTAAATTCAGTTTTGCTCTCAAACGCATCCAATTGACAGGTTCTCTTATATAGGAGCTGTATAATGTCCCGCATTGTTCAGTTTTTTGATAAAGGCTGAATATATATTTAAAAATGCTGTCAGAATGGGCACTTCGCGCAAAATTTCCCGAAGCTATCATGATTAAGAATATAGGTTGTATTCAAAATTGCTTATTTTATAACTCATTTTTAAATTCAATTTTGCTCTTAAACGCATTCAATTGACAGTCTTTTGTTATTTAGGAATTATATAATGTACCGTATTAGTCGATTTTTTAATAAAGTCAGAATTATTTCAAAATGTGTTGTCAAAATGGGCATTTGAGCCGAATTTAGCTTAAGATGATTCTGATAAAACCAGTCCTTACATAACAATGAAATTAAAAAAATTTCAAAAGAGGACAAATAAAGTTGTTAAACTGGGTTTATCTGTAATTTTTTTTTTTTTTTTTTTTTTTTTTTTTTTTTTTTTTTTTTTTGAAATGAGCACTTTTTGAAATCTACCTCCGCCTATAGGCCAAGCCGACAGGG
Source organism: Maratus speculifer (assembly GCA_964019185.1). Classification (NCBI taxonomy): domain Eukaryota; kingdom Metazoa; phylum Arthropoda; class Arachnida; order Araneae; family Salticidae; genus Maratus; species Maratus speculifer. Next base: position 172,091,694 of record OZ025297.1, on the reverse strand, counting down.
ATTTTTTTAATAACTATTAGAACCACTTCATGCTATAGTTTAGAAAAATATCGTATTCTTTTTTTTTACACTTAAAATTGGTTTTACTTGTTTTTCTATAAAACTTGAAAGAAAAACAAAGAAAGTATACGTGTTTTACCTTTTACACTTGCTTCTCTAAAATGTCTGTAAAATAAATACAACAAAGAATTATTTCCCTTCAACTAAAAGCATAACATCAGATTAGAAGAGAAAGGTTACATTAGCAACAGTATAAGTTATTCTGTAAACGAATTTTTACTTGTTTGCTATGGAACGTACTCTAGGTTCTTTCATTGTATAAATCAATTGACACATTAGAAGGAGGTGTGATAGGCGGGAAGAGAGACCTCTATCTGTGCTGAAAATGTTTGAAAAAAAAATCAATTTTTAATCCTTTTTTTCTATTAATTTGTGTTTCTGTTATTTTTTAAATATTTTTTTAATTAAAAATATAATACTTAATTATGATTGAAATTCAACATATCTTCTTAATGATTATCTTTTTTATTTATTTTCTTAAACAGAAAAAAATTAAATATACATTTATTTTCAAAAATAATTCTACTAAAGGGACATGCTCACTTAGCAAGTATTTTTTTTTAGTAAGAGTAATTTTTATTAAGATTTTTTTTTACTTTTTTAAAATGGTCTCTTAAAGTAAAAAGTCCGTAAGACAATATAAAATGTTGAGGTCAATCTTCTTTTAGTGAAGAATCTTGTCTGCGGGTGATAACACTGAGTAGTGAATGCCCTTGGTAAGGGGAAGTAGGGAGCATAACGCATATTTACCATCTTAGTAAACTTAGACGTAATTCACGTAAATCTTCATATGTGCAAAAACAAATCAAGTAAAACATAGAAGATTGCATTCATGTGATAGATTGGCGTCGTTTATAGTCCGTTCAGATCGCAAATCTGCGAGAACCATGAGCTATTTTTAAAGGGGTTTTGTAGTCAGTTACTGTGTTTTTTATTCATCTTCAAAGGCTTGGAAAGAAACCATACAAAAAAATGTGCATTTTTATTTGATGGAGTTAATCAAACTGACTTCTGAAGGCCTCATATTACGTAGAAGATAGATTAAGGGAGCTCAGGGCTTGAAAACTTTTCAAAAAATCGATTTTTATATGATCTAGTTTTATTATTTAATTAGTTCTGAACTCAATGCAAAAAACCGCATAAAAATATTTGCATTTTTAACGGAGTTTTAAGAATTTATGTATCAACACTTTCAAAGCTGTACCCATATAATTTCAACTTTAAGTCGCGTTTTCCCAAAACTTGATTTTTGACGACTAACACCAAGATTTAAAAAAATATATATTGATGGAATGGCTTAATTTTTTTGCATGCATATAACACCATTATGTATAGAATGAATTAATATAGTTTAGATACTTTAATATCATCTTGTTTCAAAATGGCGGCCATTTAAAAAAATTAAAAAAAAAAAATTTTATTTTATTTGTATTAAAAATTTAAAATTAGGTACAAGAATGTGAGAAATTGAAAAAGATTTTTCTTTTAATCATTTGACCTTGATACAAAGATTCCAGGGCATTTTTTGTTTTGTCTGAATCTTTTAATTTCTAGTGTTGCTCACATTTTGAAATGACCTGATTTTCGTCACGTGACAACACACGTATTTATAAGCCGATTTGGATGAAATTTGGTGCGTATATAGTACATACCGATGTCTGGACCGAGTTTGTTGGCCAGTTCCATCCGTCATCTTACTTCAAAATCGCGAAATATTAATTTTTTCAAAAAAAATTAAATTTTAAAATTAGGTACAAAAAAGTAAGGAAATTAAAAAATATTTTTCTTTTGTATGTTTGACCTTGATAGAAAAATTCCAGTGCATTTTTTGTTTCATCTATATCTTGAAAAATGGCTGAGTTATAGCACTTTCAATTTCCAGTGTGGTTGACATTTTGAAACGGTCTGAAATTTGTCACGCGATAAAACGCATATTTATAAACTGATTTGGATGTAACTCCGTATGTACATAGTACATAAAAATGTCTTGACTGAGTTCACGTACCAACTTCATCCGCCCTCTTGTTTCAAAATGGCGGCTATTTAAGTTTGTCAAATGTCTTTTAAATGTATAATGATGTACATATAAAAAATTAGAAATTGAAAAAGGTTCTTTCTAAAGTATTTATCTTAATAATAAATTCCGGAGTATTTTTTGCTTTGTCTTTACTTTAAAAAACGCCTGAGATATATATCAGTTTGAATTTTTAATGTGGGTGATATTTAAAAAAAATTAATTTGCCCCCGACACCACTCGTATATATTAATTGATTTCAACATGAGTGTGCATGTGCACATGAATTAAGATTTCTACCACGCTCATTGATTTATTTTGAAAGATGACTAATTTCTAAAAATTCCTACTAATATTCAGTAATGACAGAAACTAGTATTCAATCTTATAAATCGGGTTCCACTAATTTCAGCTTCGTATGTTTGAATAATATAATTTAATTTAAAATAAATAAATAAATAAATAAATAAATAAATAAATATTTGAAAGCTACCTCTTCCTCCCGGCACTGCCGGAAGGACTTTTTAACTTACAATATTATACAATAAAATTTATATTTCAGTTATAAGAACGCTCTAACTACCAAAATGATCAAAAGGACTCAACAAAAAAATTGGAATAAGTTGAAATACAAAAATATCCAGCTGAACATGTTAAAATTAAAAAATTGGTTTATAAACCAGCTTATTTATATTTAAATTTGTAAAAAAGTAGCAACATTTAAAAAGAATATCCAATTAAAACAAGTGAATTACAACTGCAGTTAGATGCATTATTGTAATTTTCGAATGCTGTGTTTTTTGGTAATCCAAGCATTAAAAATATAGTTATGTATTAACTATACAGTTTTCTTCAACAAGCGTAGCCAAAATACATAAAATCAATTATTTCGAAACTGCACTTTTTCATGTTGTTTTTATATAAATACTTTCTATTTCTTTTCTCTTAATTCTTTACCTACACATTTCTTTTTAAAATATTATCTTTGTGTCATTTGTTTGCATTGTATTTCTGGTTTTTAAAAATATTATCAGCATTTTATTTTCTAACTTTTTTTTCAGTAGTTTACACTTGGTATATATTTTTTAATTTTTTTCATTGAAATACATTTTACGAATATTATTTTCTGCTCTGTTTTGTTTTTTTTTATTTTATTTTACTTTTTTTCCACGATCTTAAACAAAAGAAAATTTTCTTTATTCATGAAAAGAAAAAAATCTTTTATTTGTTTAAGGTTTGTTTGTTTTTTCTTTGTTTTTCAATCTTTGTGTAGAAAATTTAAAAGGTGAATTTTTATTTAGAAATATTTTACATTCATTAAGATGGTAAATAAATACTTTATGCAAAAATGTATAAAAATAGAAAACCAACATTTAGAAATGCACAAATAATGCATGAAAAAGAGCTTCTCAAAGTTGAAAAGTAAGCTTTTTCTTGCACACTGTTTCTTACCCTGAAGAAAAATCTCGATAGTAGATTTGAAACGACTGTTCGATACTTTTTCATGCATTGTTTGTGCATTTCTAAACGTTTGTTCGCTATCTTTATTTTATATTTAATTGCTTTGTAGAAATGAAATGGGAAAAAATAGTTTCAAGTGCATTTTAAGGATGTTACACTTTTTTGAACACAATAAAACTGATATGCATCTATGAAGTATATACTAAAATATACGTTCTGTACAGTGTGCGGTACAAAGAATATTTGTTATTAATTTACAGGGTCACACAAAATTATTCCATTGCATAATAATATAGTAGGAAACATTGTTTGGTATGCGTTTTAATACTACAGTGCGTGTGAAAAGTTTAAGCACAACAGAAAATTTCAAAATAAAATTTTATTAATGAGTGAAAGTCAATTTCCTTTTTACATAATCTAGTTTAAAGTAAAGTTAGTAGTTTTAAAAAGATAGTTAACAGATTTATGTTATTAAATTTATCTTAAATAATAAAATTTATCAAAACAACAAAAATGAGTGTGTCAAAAGTTTAAGCACAATAGTTTTTACTCTTTAGCAGAACAAGAATAAAAAAAATTAATACTTGATTACTGCTCCTTTCTGCTGAATTACTTTAAATATACGGTCTTCCATCAATAAATTGAGATTCTGTATTGTTTCTGGTTCAAATTTAAACTAAGCGTTCTCAATGGCATCTTTTAAATCTTTAACTGAAGAATACTGCTTTCCATTTGGATAAACTGCATGAGTGAGAATACCCCGCATATTTTCTATAGGGTTTAAATCAGGACTAATTATCGGCCATTTCAAAACGGACACTTTTTTCGATTTAAGCCACGATGAATTTGAGTTTGAGGTATGGATCGAAGCATTGTCATGTTGAAATAATCATTTTTCTTCCCCCCAAACCTCGGCAACAGGAAGCAAATGATTGGCAAGTGTCTCTTGATAGTTTTCAGAGTTTTCACGACCACTGGTGAATGCTAGAGATGTCTGACTATTGAAAGAAATAGCCCCCCATACCATTACAGAACCACCATTATGTTGTCGGCTAAATACACTCCTAGGTTCTTTGCGGAGATCATGCCAATAGTACTTAAATCCATCAGGACCATCGAGGTTCCATTTTTTTTTTCATCACTGAATATGACATTCAGCCACTTTTCAGGAAATGACATATGCTCTTTGGCTCATTGTAATCTAGCTTCTTTATGATGTCGTTTGAGACACGGTGATCGAGCCATTTTACGGTATTTGATGTATTTGAATTCCAAAACTCTTCTATGAACAGTTTTTTTTTTTCGATATTTGTCCTCCAACTGCATGTTTTATTTGCGAAAGGGAATAATTACCAGTTGAAGCCAAATTTCTGATACGGCTATCTTCGCGCAAACTAGTCACTCGCAGCCTTCCTGAACGAAATTTTCGTTTGAAATTATTACCACGAGCCAAAATTTGATGAATACCTCGTTTTGATCTTTTTTAATGTACTTGCAATTTCAGAAACAGACTTTTATTTTGCTCTCATACTCCATATTTTTATCACCTCCTCCTCTGAAAATTCTTTCGAAAGAGGCATTTTGTACTAATTCGTAAACAACAACTAACAGCTTCTTTTACACCCAATTGAATGAGAAATTGTTTGCGTGCGCAACCGCTTACATCAGATTGTAAAATTTGCATAAAAACGATTTTGTGCTTAAACTTTTGACACGGTTACTTTTGTTCTATTCCTAAATTCCATGGTTTGAAATTAAAATTTAAAAGTTTATTTCAATGAATATGGTGTTAAAATCGATACTATTAACATACACATGACAGATATTGAAATAAAGTGAATATTTAAAGTTGTATTTGAAAATTGCTATTGTGCTTAAACTTTTGACGCGCACTATATTAACCTATTTCCCATTTTATGATTTTTTTCTATAATTTGCTGATGATTACTACAAGTTACTTCCAGCATAATAGAATGCAAAGAGTATTTACAAGACACACAAAAGATTTCGAATATTCTATTGTATCCGAAATACAGTATACTATTACACCAAGATCTGAATATTTTTAAAACTTCGTTATAGTACGAACGCAACTCATTTACTACGCTTGACGTGGAATTAATTATAATAAGTTATTTCACATTTTATGAAATTGGTATACGTTGATGTTAGTTTGATATGTTGAGTTTACTACAAGTTACTTTCTGTATAATAAAAAACAGGTAGTATTTATAAGGACGTGGATAAGATTTCGGTTACTTTATTTTATCCTAAATACTGCATACTATTACACCAAGATCTAATGTTATTTTTAAACTCAGTTATGGTACAAACGCACCTTATTATCTACACTTGACGTGCAATTTCAGACTTGTTAAGAAATTTCAACATCTAACATTTATGTAACAGATTCACGCTGCACTGTAAATCGAAAATACTGTAAGGTTACTAAGATTTTTTTAGGAAACTGGAATGGTTGCTATTGCAACCCTTGTTACAGATAGAACTTTAAATAGATTCTAGGAATTTTAGTATATTCTTTTATAAAAATGCATATTTCTGTAATTTTAGGAAAACTAATTTTGTATTTACATGTATTTTTAAACAGTGCACCGATAAAATTTTAGCAAACGTACAGTTTTCTCTATTTTTACATCCCTAAAAACTTTTTTTTTTTTTTACAGTGCAGTGAAATTTTTACCATCCACACTGTTATAACCACAGGCTGCATATGGCACTCCTAAGGGTGAAACGCTTGTCTCGTGCGCGACGCACACTTCTGACAGCCTAATTATCTTTTCAACTGCTTTTCTTCGCGAAAATGTTCAGCCACCTCTCGATCAAAATTATTACCTTTAAAAATATTAGAAGTGTCCATATTGAGAGCCTTGTTCATATAGGGTACAAATACCTTATAAAAATTTCTTATGCATAATTAAATTTTCACGAAAATAGATTCTGCTTAATAAAAGTTCAAGCATTTTTTATTGTTATTTTTCAGTAATATCATTTTTATAAAAGCAATGAAACGTGATACGTGCATTACAATATTTATATACACATTGATGAGGTTGTGTAACACGTAAAAAACATTTAACGGTTTTACGCAGTACATAATTAGACATACGTCGAAATCTTTGAGATTTAAATTCATTTATTCTTTTCACATGTATGTTTAATAATATTGTATGTTGCCTGTTGTTGATTTAAATGAACGGTCACAATTTTTAAGTTCAAATTAATTAATTCTTTGAATTTTTATTAAATATAAAAATAGAGAAATCAATATTGCTCTAATTAAAAAGTTGAAATTGCTATCTTAGAACTATTAAAATATAGACATCAAAAATTCAATAAAACATGTATTTCAGTTTTAGTTTAATAGAAACTTCAATAAAATTATATATTTTCGAAAGAATATCACATTTCTTATTTCAGTTCTTTTTTTAAATTATATTTTCCTGATTTCCTCCAAATTTTCCACAAATAATTGAAGTTTACTGTGTTTTGCAGCTCTGAAAATATATGATTTTTCACGAGTTTATATAATATTTAAATAAAAATCGTTCACAAATTGTTAGGAATTCAATTTACTTTGTGTTGATTTGTAAGTAAATTAAAAAATTTCTCGTGCAATTTACATTAGATAACTTGAGTAAAGACTGATAATGCATATGATTTTTTAATGTTCGAACTTCTAAAATTAACTCCAAACTGTTACGGATCTATGGTGTCTGAAAAATTATAAATTCTACCTTCGTTTTATCAATAATAAACATATTGTAAACAGACTTAATAACACATTCTGATATTTAAATAAAAATTGTTCACAAATTGTTAGGAATTCAATTTACTTTGTGTTGATTTGTAAGTAAATTAAAAAATTTCTCGTGCAATTTACATTAGATAACTTGAGTAAAGACTGATAATGCATATGATTTTTTAATGTTTGAACTTCTAAAATTAACTCCAAACTGTTACGGATCTATGGTGTCTGAAAAATTATAAATTCTACCTACGTTTTATCAATAATAAACATATTGTAAGCACACTTAATAACACATTCTGAATTAGTAATACTCAGCTTTCTTGTTGCTGCTCGCCATCTGACCAAATAGCGACAAAATGCATCATTTGGCGAGTAAACTAACAATAGACTCACCAAATTGCAAATGCTCAACTTTTGCTCTTTTTGTTTGTGTACCAACACAGAACAGATTCTTATACACTTTTCTGAGCGATGGATAGCGCTTTACATGTTAAATCGCACAATGCCATTTACATTGATCTATTTTTTGATATATTGACCCTCACAAATTCTCTTCAGTAACAGTCAAAGACGCAAAAAAATTATGCGATAGGTATTTCTCAATTGTCAGTTTATTATGCAAAAAATTAGTTAATTTTTGAATATATTGAAAAAAGGGAATGTCGAAATAAGGGGTTAAAGATGGAATTTTTCAGTGTTCATACCGCATCTATTTTTCTAACATTTTCTTGCTTTTGGCTACTGTTTTTTATTTGTTATTCGCCAAACCGCTAATGTCTGTCAAAAGCCAGCAAGAACTCTGCTAACAATTTATGTGTTTTAATGTTGTTATTTTCATACCGTCACTGATAAATATTTTCTTTATTTTGTGTTACATTATAAGTGTAGGGGAAGATGGGGATACTTGAGCCATTTTTTGAATTTTAATTTTTTTTTAATTTTTTATATTTTTTTAGAATAAAATAAAATATTGAAAATGAAAATTTGATATTTTTTCTTCAACTAAAAACCACTTTCAATTAAGTTTGAACTATTTTTCTATGTATAATAAATGTTTATTTTTTGTTTTACATCGTGGCTCAAGTATCCCCATGGCGGGGATACTTGAGCCATGCTGAAGGGATACTTGAGCCACTAAGTAAAAATACCTAAAAATACCTACAAAAGTAATTTTTTTGCACAAACTTTTTACAGAATGATAAATTATGAAACGTAAAGTCCTTCAAAACCAATTGAGAAAACAAAGCTAGTAATACGATCATTTTTTGTCGTTAAAACTGGTTGTCGGAGGAGAATTTCAACTTGAGTTATAACGAGGGTAGAAACATCCTCAGTTCAGAGCCATTTAAATTTGGAATCTGCAATTCTTCGTGCAAATTTCATTTTCAAAATATTAAGCACTTATCCAACAAATATTTTTACAGTTTTCTTTCTGGCATATTTTATTAGTAACCAACCATCAATAGAAGGTTTTCTTTTCACATCATCACCATCATTGACAGAATTTTCCTCTAATGATATTGTCGAACTCATGCTTTTAATTTAGTAGCTGTCGGAATTTAAGCCAGATGTATCATTCTACTATTTCAAACACTTTTTTGATTTCACAGGAAAAGATTTTGTCTTCCTCTTTGGCTCCATGCAGGTAAGTTTGAACTGGGATTTTTGTTGCTTTTCTTGTTTTTTGTGCGCTCTTTTTACCAATTTTTCTTCAATTTTCTTAGTTAAAAAAAGTTACAGCAACAGAGGTTACGATTTCAATATAAAATATTAATCTTAATACGTTATATTAAAAAATAAATATTTTAATATGTTGGACCTAACTAATTAAAGTATTAGAGATTATAGCCTGTAAAACCGTTTTAAAAAGTTATTTTAATTTAATGAAAGTTAAATTGAAAACTATGTTTACATTTACCTAGACAGGCTATTTTGTTAGTCAAAATGAAAAATAAAATAGATATTTTCATTTACAAAATATACATTTTTAAAAATTTTTAGGTCGTTATTTTTTAAGAAAAAAAAATTAAATGAAAAATTATTCTCCCTTTTATCCAGAAAAATATCTATTAGTGAATATAAGGATGGAATTTTATTTTTTGTTTGTTTCACCCATGTTTAATTTCTAGTGGGGATGGTTGAGGCATGGCTCAAGTATCCCCACTCTCATTGGCTCAAGTATCCCCACTATCACTATTTTTGTTTCCCAGAGTTTTACTAAATAAAGCATGCAGCTATTAGAGCTATTTTAGACTCAAAATACAATTGAAATTACGCTTATTGAATGTATGTATATAGTTGCAACTTTAAACAAAACTTTGATTACAAAAAAACAAAAAAGCCATGCACCCAAATATTTACTTCAAATAGGGAAAAGACAACTATTAATCACTATATTTTCAAAATGGTACCAAGATGTGTGATTTCTTTTTTACATGTTCAGAACTATAAATATGTTATCATATTGGCAGTTTTAGAAAGAAAAATTAACCAACTGTAGAGATAATAGGGGTGGCTCAAGTATCCCCTATGCTCAAGTATCCCCACTCTCCCCTATTTATAATTTCATTCAATACCGCTATTGCTTGAAATGTAACTAATAAATATTTTTATATCATTTTACATGTCCATTGAAAAAAAATTCTGTATATTAACAAAAAGTACAGGTTGTCAAAATAATTTCCGAAAAATTTACAAGCTGCTGTTTTCCAAATGGTTGTAAAATTTCTTAAGAATGGGAAAAACGGCGTTGCTACTAGCCGCATGTTGTAATACACACATGCGTGAATTAAAAAAAATTCGATTTTTAATTTGTTTTTTGCTTGAATTCGATATCATGGCATTGATGATGAAATAAAATAAAGTGCAGGAAAAATTACAATGTTTTCTCGCAATGTTTTATTTTTCAAACATCAAGAACAACACATTTTCACTTTCATATTTTCATTTTTAATGCTTTAATACTTTTTGTTTTTAAGTAATTTCTAAATCATAAATTATTCAAACCAAGACTTACATACATTTACATTTAGAATTTAATAAATTATAACAAACAGTAATTGTCTATAGTTATCATTTAAAATTTATCAAATCGGTTAGATATAAGCTATTGTTGTCTGATAAACATAAATTGAAAAAAGTTTTAAATTTTTCCTAATAATAAATAGCAATTCAGCAATTAAACAAATTAACAACAGAATTTATTTATTTTATTTACAAAAGACGAAAATGACCTAATTAGAATAAACCGATTTCTAATATATGCCTTAATTTAAAGACAATACACGCAATGAAACAGATAACATTTTATTCTTTTCTGCTTAAAGTTTTCTACTATTTTTGTTAACGAACATTGCTTCCGATTACGACTAATAAATCGAAATAATTTAATATCTCTATTTGCAAATACTTTAAAATCAATTAGGATAATTTACTCAGTAACACTGATAAACTCTACACTCAACGTTGGGACTACATAAAAATACCCAAATACGATCCATAGTTTAGGAGAAAAGTACGAAAAACAAATTATGACGTCACAGCGGGTGCAATGGGGAAAAACCCACTTTTTGACGCATCAACAACAATATCTAGAAATTATAATTGCAGATGTTTAAAGTGTCCGCCATGCATATCGGGATAGGCTTGAGCACAACGTGAAATGAATAAGTGCATTAGTCGCAGCAGCGCGGTGTCTACCGAAATACAGGCAGCATGCAGACGAGCAATTAAATCCGTGTGTTGTCACTACTTCGTGTTCTATGAAATCCATGACACAACTCCATAGGAAAAAAATCCAACCGTGTGAGGTCTGGCGATTATGGTGACCATAGATGCGGACGCCCACGTTGATCCAGCTGTGACGTCGTACTTTACAGTGCTCAGCAAAAGTTTAGACACTGATGTTTTTTAACATTTAAATAAAAAATACGAACAAGTGAGTTTTACAAATGGCTATACTTATTTTCAGATATATTTTAAACAATGTAGAAAAAAAATAATGGTTATAATATAAGATAATATTTAATTTCACTGAAAAAAGTAAAATTTGCATATTACAAAAGTTAGGACACTTTTTTGATTTTTAGCCAGCTGTTCATGGAAAAATGCAAAATTCCAAGTTATGATGTCATATGTCTGAAGTATTTAATTATACCTCGATATAGCATCAGTTAGTGAAGATTCCTCGAGCTAAAAATAATCCGTTAGATGAGGTAATTGAAGTAGGAAAGCTGAAATGGAAATGAAGACTGTTGCAGAAATTTCAGCAGCATTGAATCGTCCAAAGTGGTCTGTCTAAGAAGTATAGCCGAAGGATGACTCCTTCAAAACAAAACATAATCTGGAAGACCTTGTGTGACGAGAAAATGAGATGACAAAAGGATCCAGAAACTGACATTTATACAAATAATGATTGCTAATCATATTAAAATTAAATCATCACTTTCTGTGTCGACGGACATGATTCGTAGATAAATTAAAGGAACAGGTAAATCAATTTACATGGAAATTATAAAACAAACAGCTTTAAAATCTTGCTACAAATTGGCGAGAATGTAATGAACTTGCAAACATATGTCATATGGACAAAAATGGTACGCTATGATATTCAGTAACGAAAAACAAGTGGAATTTGGATTGCCCAAACGGGTGGGCATACCATTGGCACAGCTTGCGTAAAGAGCTTGGGACTTTTTAAGTCGTCAACAAGAAGGTGACTTTTTAATGATTTGGTCCTTAGTTTGCTTTAATACTCGAGTATCTATGGAGCTATTCATTAGTTGCCAAGCTACACAAGACTACGTACATACGTTGAAGACAAATTTTCGTCATTTGGGGAACCTTTAGCTGATCAAAAGTATGGATTTTAGCAAGATAATGCGTCTATTGATGTTGCATACAAAAGACGAATTTCGTTTAACTCTGAAAATACTACTGATCTCAAATGGCCGGCGTGTAATTCTGATCCGGACCCAATCGAATACCTCTGTAACATCATATATGGGGTAATGTTTGTGCAAATTTTTGCTATACTTTTCTTTTAATGTGCTTCGAGCTGCCTTTGAGCATGTTTGGTACAAAATAGACCCCCAAGTGACGCAGCATTTAGTTTCTTCGATGAAAAGTCACATTCTTGCCCTACCTGTAATTAATGTGGGTGCAACTCGATTTTAATTTTTAGTTATTTTTCTGTAAATATACAGATTGTCTATGCTTTTGCCACAATGTTAATTTCATTTTTTTGTCATTATATTTTTTGTAAAAGGTTAAATTCAAAATTTATTGTTTGTGAATAAAGGATAAGTCACAAGTAATGTATGACAGATGAATTACAAACATTCGGTGCATATTTCTGAATATAGAAGCGTATTCGATCATTGTCTAAACTTCTGCTGAGCACTGTATTTTTCATATTTTTCTCGTAAACTATGGATCGGAGAGTGACAGTCCTTTAGGTATTTTTTTATGTGCGCCCAACAAGTAATCTGGCTGTGCATAGTTTGAACGCTTTTTATGGGACACCCTATATATTGACACAAAATTTTCTTTAAAGATATTTTACAGACTGCATAAAATGTTCAATATTTTTTAAATTATGAGCAACGATCTTTAACGGTTATAGTTACGAATAAAAAAAATCGCAATCAAAAATAAATATTACATTACTCAAAAAGTTAAATCATATAAAATCATTTGAAACTCTTAATTTTCTGAAATTCTTTTGAGATGCTGAGTTTTTTTAATTTCCGTTTATCGAAAGAATCGGTAACTATGACTAGTACAAGTATGCTCATAAAGCTATTTATATTTTTAATTAACATTCAACTATAATGGATTGCCCTTTACAAAACCCTCATCAATTATGTTTTACCCTTTTAATAACATTTACACTAGATAAATAAATGATCCTTCACAATCCATAACTCGCTCTTCGTGAAAAATGTCAAACGCTTTCAAAAAGATTGTATCTATTATAGATTGTTTAATTAAAGGAACTCTGTAACTTCTTTCACATTACATCAAAAGCTCTATAAATGTCAGTTATATAACCCTTTATAATTATTGTTCATCTTAATATTTATCGTAACTATCATAATTTAATTGAATGGAGAGTTTAAATGCAGTTTTTAGATTATTGATGCTTATTATTCAGGATGAATTTGAGCATATAAACAGTAATATGATTTTTAAAAAATCCCTGTCGGCATGGCCTGTAGGCGGAAGTAGGTTTCGAAGCGTTTTCATTTCTACAAAAAAAAATAATATATGATTAGAGATAAACCCAGTTTAACTACTTTATTTGGCCGCTTTTGAAAAAACCTTTTTTTTCATTTTTCTGTAAGAACTGATTTTATCAAAATCATCTTAAACGAAATTCGAATTATTTTGAATTACATTCTGACTTTATAAAAGAAATCGGCCAATATGCTCATTATTTAGTTCCTAAATAACAAAAAATTGTCAATTAAATGCTTTTGAGAGATAAATTGAATTTAAAATTGCGCCACAAAATAACCAGTTTGTTATTTGAATACATCCTCAATTCTTTAATCATGATCGCTTTGGAAAATTTTTTTGCAAAGTGCCCACTTTGGCAGCTTTTAAAAAATATATATTTAGCCTTTATCAAAAAATCGACGAATACACACATTACATAGTTCCTAAATAACAAAAAACTGTCAATTGAATGCGTTTGAGAGCAAAATTGAATTTAAAAATGAGTCATAAAATAACCAATATGTTATTTGAATACATCCTCAATTCTTAAATCATGATCGCTTTGGGAAATTTTTTTGCGAAGTGCCCACTTTGACAGCCTTTTTAAAAATATATTGTGTTTTTATCAAAAAAACTGGCTAATACGTCACATTATATAGCTCCTAAATAAGAGGATCTGTCATTTGGATGCGTTTAAAATCAATAATGAATTTAAAAATGAGTCAGAAAATAAGCAGTTTGGATTTGAGTTTTTTTCTCCAATTTCTATTTTTGTTTTATTTATTTTTGTTATAAGAATTGGTCTTATAAAAAACTTGTTAGCATAAAAGTTGTAGATATTATTGAGAAGATGTAAAATAAATTTAATTAGATTTGATTGCTTAAGAATTGTGTAAGTTATGGATTTTTTTATTTTTCCACCCTCTTTTTACTTAACCATCATACGTAATATAGGGTAAGTCTTACAATCGTTTTGAAAATCGAAAAAAAAAATTTTGACGGATTTACACGTTTCAGATAATGGAGATTCCGAAAAACATTTTTTTAGGGAAAAAAATTTTGCTGTCCGTCCGTCTGTCTGTCTGTCTGTAAACGCTCTTTGAGATAGAGACTTGAAATTTTGTATGTACTTTCTATGTAAGAATGGGACGAAGCCTATTTAATATCAGTAACCTCGATTATACGGAACTATTTTTTTCGGACTCTCAAAAGTTCGTTCTGATGAAAGGTATATAAAAATTTTCGAAATTTTTTATTTTAAGGAATGGACGTAAAAAGGAAATAAAATAGCAGAAATTTTGCATAAAAAACGAAGTCGATCGGATTATTAGTTACCCAGATATTTGTAATCCTGTTTTCCACATTCTTCGAATTTTCATGGCCCTGTATTTCATTCAAATTTCAATTCAGAGGTATATTTTAATTGAAAATGAGAGTTTAATCCAATGCAGTAAACTGTTAGTTAATATTATTATTATTTTTGGAGTTATAAGGATGTTTCTTTTACGCAGTTCGGTACTACTTGAGTAGTTTGGCGTTTTATATAATTTGTCGAAATTGGTACATAAGCAATTCCTTAGTAGAGCATTACTATGTATATTTTCAATATTTAAATTTTGTTTTTGAATTGCAATGCATTGTATACATAGTTTTCACATGTTTTATTTTCATATGCATATCAATGATGGGTAAGTATTACGGCAGCCCCCAACGACTAGTTTCTTTTCGTTCTTATTTTTTTTCATCGGTAAAAGTTTGTCCTATCAAAAACTTGTAACTACAAAAGTTTTAGATAATTTTAAGAACATTTATAAAAAATTTAGTTGGATTTGATATCTTGAGAATTGACGAAATTATGATTTTTTTTCTACCAAAATCCCTGTTTTTTTCGCGCCTTAAGCCCATTTTTAACTTAATCAAAAATCTGTCACGGATAAACTTCATGCCCAGTTTTAGAAGTAATATAAACTTTAAACTGATTCGATATCTATTTGATTTAAGAAGGTATCGCGTTTTTTCGTTTTTCATAAAACCCATCTCTATTTCCACCCCCTTGGTCCGATTTTGCCCATTAACGAACTCGATCGAAATTTCATGCCCCTTGATTCTTGATTTTATGTAAAAGTTTGAAGAAGATCTGAGCATAATTATGGAAGTTATCGTGTCTAGAAGAAAGTTATATACACCGATAGATAGATAGATAAATAGATAGATAGATAGATAAAGATTTTTACTGATATTAGTTTTGGGGTCTAGAGGTCATGATCGGCTTAGATCTGCAAAAAATTTTCATAAATTCCAACATGGGAGAGATTGCAATAGGTAGTATGTCATACAAAATCTACCTAATAGATATAAGCCGCTAATAGTGTAATCGTGCCGACCTTTATTATTCATATTAGTCAGAAAAACTTTGTAAAGAGAAAAAAGAAAGAGACAGTTTTCACCAGCATAACTCGAATATAACTTTGTAATAACTGCTGTGATATGATTAATACTAACAAAATGCTTAATAAAAAAAATACATATTCCAGTGCAAAGTATGAGAGCGTAGTTAAAGATTGAAACTAAACTAATCTGTTCTCACTTCAAATCGAACACTTGCACCACAATCATGAATTAGTTTTTTAACCCTTACCGATTCCAGTGATCGCTTTTTTTTTTTTTTTTTTTTTTTGGTCAAACGAATCGATTGCTGATTAATTCAGTCCATAAACCCATGAGATTAAAAAGGGCCGTGACATGCACAGTTTTAAAATACTTACGAACTTTTAAACCTTTAAAATAGCTAATTGTAGTCGTTGATTTGTATTTCAATTAAAAAAATACTTAATCATAAATAAGCAACGTGTTATTTAAGAAGTTATTTTAACTTTAAATTATTTTGACTATTTAAATTTATCGGATTGATCACTTAATTTTGTATTTTATCAAATTATCATGAAACATTTGTGAAATACATAACTTTTTTCTCAAAATACTTTAAACAGAATTTTCTGTTTTTGAGTTTATAAAGTAAATAATTAATCATAGTTAATACAAACATTATCAAAACATTATTTATATTTTTAACAATATTCAGGTATAACGGATTTAGTTTTACATAACCCACACCAATTATATTTTATGTTTTCAATATATTTTATGTTTCCATTATGGAAAGGAAAGTTATATTAATAGTTCCCTTAACTTACATATTTTTTAGAAAAATCAAACAAAATGTTTGAATATTCTTTTCATATTTATTGCTCAAATATCATAACTAGCACATGTAATAAAGATTAGAATTGTTCGGACACCGTGTTTGATGTCAATTGAAAGTTATTTTAAACGTACAACAATAATAATACAACACAAATATAAAAGATGTATTTATTACAATACCATATTGTTATAAATGTGTCTATATATTCAAAAATATTACACCATACAAATAGTGATACATGAAAATAATCCTAAACTCACAAAGTTTTCTGCATATATTACAAATATTCTATTTCCACTCTATCGGCCGCTCGACACATGATCACGATCACGCGGTAGTAGTACTTGTTCGTCATATTTATCACATCATCCTCTCAGAGGTCATCACTGTAGAATTTATCCGCTTTCTGAGCTATTCTTATGCTTTTGCTAATCATTGAACATAAAAAAGGTCCTTACTTTCCTCCCCCCTTAAGGTAGAATTAACAAGGTGTTAAATCAGCAGACCTAGAAACCCAAGGGAACAAAACGAGGTCATCCTCACCAAAACGCCCAACGAAGTAATATGGATCTTCCTTTTTCGGATATTGACTAACTAGGATGTTTTAAACGTCGGCCTTTGTGCTGGAAGACACTGTAGCATAGTTGTGATAAGTAGAGGGACGTTAACTTAACTATTTAAAGAAAATGAAAATTTTCATACTGATGGTAGTCCAACTTTGCCCACAATAAAACAGATACATAGAAGAAAAACACAACACTCCAGAGTAGACCTTGGTTATTGTATTGCAGAAAAGATACAAATACATGGTGTTTCCCTCAATGAGTGACCCTTGGAACACCAGAATTGACGTTACATTTTGTGTCTTGTCTATACAGGGTAAGAGATAAAATCCAAGTGAATATTTTAATCAGTGAAGATGTTACATTGTGTTTTGGCTTGCGTTTTGCGCCAAATCGCTTTGTACATTTGCTGATTTGGTGGTTTTGCCAATGTTTTTGAAGAGAAAGAAAAAATGTAGACAACTGAATAAAATTAGTTTTATTTTAGTTATTAAAATCCCAGATATAGCTATTAACAGTTACTTTGAAAAGCGCAAATTGAAAACAAATTCTTTATGTAAAAAAATAAAATCAAAAAATAAAATAAATCTAATAAAAATATCTAAAATATTTTAAAAGTCATGGCAAACACGCATTGTAAATGTCAGTATATCAGAGGATTTGTCTGTTCCAATTCAAATGATACAAGGAAATATTGAAAATCATCATTTTAAAACCAAAAAATCATACATTATGTGCCAGGTAAAAACAACGTAAAGAAATGTACTAATAATGGGTCATGCACAAATAATACAAGATACTTTAAAAATATATCTTTCTTCAGACAATAACAAACAGAGTCAGAGATACGCATTTATAGTTCGCTCTACAGCAGGACCTATCATGATTCACGAAGTGCATGTTAACGCAGTGTACGCAACAGATGTCCATGAAAAATGCTGACGTCTTATCAATTGCAATATGTACACAAACAATCCATTTCATTTTACTGAATTATTTCCAGATATTAACAATAAAAAATATTTAGTAAGGGCATAGCACATCGTAAAGATATATAAAATTATCAGGGTGCCTGGCAAAAAAGTGTTAAAATCTAAACTTTAAAGGGCTATCATTAAATGCAGCAAAAATAGTAAAACTTTATTATTTTATCAATTTAAAAATAGCTATTAATATTAAAAGTTAATCATTGTAAAATGCCTTTTTATAATAAATGTGAAAATTTATCAGAAAAGAAATTGCGTTAACTATTATCTCTCTATATATTTTTTAATATTAACAACAATTTCCCTGAGGAAATAAATCTGTGTTATTATTTGTAGTTTCAAATAATTACAAGGATAATTTGTTCTATATCATTGAATAAATTCGTTGCTTATGCTCAATTACTATACTTAAATCTAAATAAATAGTAATTTTATATTGAACAGAACAGCTATTATCTTTTATTTTATATCGTTAATGACTTTATGGTAGTAAAGTTTTGTTTAGAATTTGTTTAATGATTGATGATACTTATAAATGTCAATAGACGAAAAAAATATCAGAACTACTTTTTTTTGTTTTCTTTTTATCCATACGAAAAACATGTTTATCCAGGAATTATTGTCTGCAATTTAAGAATAAAAATATTTATTAAAAAATTAATGGCATCAATGCAAATACAATTTTTTTTAATCAACGAAAATGTATTTTTTAGATGTATCAGAGCTATAATTTAAATTTTGTGTGTGGGTTTTTAAAAAGTTATTTTCAAAATGAAAAAAATAATGCGATCGAGTTTTTCACGATTTGCTTTTACTAAACTCAATTGCCATATCCCATCTATTATTTAATTAATTTTTCTTCAGGCAAATAGGCTATATATTTTTTAAATGTTAATTATATGTTTTTTTTTTTATTTTTTTAAATTGACATATATCTGTGAATTATTTTACTATGTAGCTTCATTTTAAACATTTATTTCCATTTCTTTAAATTTGACTTTTTTGGGGCGGGGGGTAAGTAAACGGTTTTAATGTACATTATGAATCGACTTTTCTCCTATTTTTTTTAAACAGAGAATTATATTAGGTTATTTAAAACTCTTAAAATTTCTCTTTTTTGTGTGTATGTGTTTTTTGTTTGTTATTTCAAGAATAAAAGTCTATGTAGAGAATGTATAACATTATCAACATTTTGGAAATTTTCGATCCCCTCCCCCCTTACGATATCATTCCCCGAAGTTCAAACTCCCACACCCTACTGATATCATTATCAATGTCTGTTGTTATCACTTCTTTTTAATTTTGCAATTTTAATTTTTTTACTTTTGCATTTATTATTCGTGTATTTTTCTGATTTAAATGAAGAGACTTTAATAAAATATTACTATTATATATGAAACAACTTTATAGCAAAAACTTTTATAAGAAAACTATTATTATTTAAAAATACAGCTTTTTGTTACAAAATGCACTCAACAGTAATATTGTCTTTTTGATGCGCTTCCTACCTGAATGAAGAGGGGGGTAAGCGGAACTTCTCAACAAAACAAGTGAGCAATATCCTTCCCATTTTTAAACTAGCAAATATAACAAGCATCACTTCGAAAATGGTTTCTCTAATAACGCATTATAAACACAAGTCACAGAAGAATGGGAATGCCGAACGTTGGACAAATCCAATTTTGAAATAAAAAGATTTTATAATTATCTAATGGCTTTAATAATACCTTTGTATTTTCAAAAAAATGAAAACAGCCTAAAAAATGCTTCTAGCACTGCCCCCTCTACAATGCCTATTCACTGAGCAGACGACAAGCGTGAAACGTCATGAAGTGGAGGCGAAATCACTAACCCTACTGGTTCCACAATCGCCACGAAACTCAAAAGGCGATCGTTGTCAGGGAAACGGCCTCCACTACGTCACAAGCGAGAAGGCATTGTAGAGGAGGCAGTGCTTGTAGTCTATTATTATGTAAAAAAAGTTAGCATTGAAGGAAAATTTTGTTTGAATCACAAAAATAATAAAAATATCAAAAGACAACCACCCCTCCCAATCCCCTAAAATATATATTTCTATATGAAATACAAAGCCTCCTCCTAACTAAAGTGATAACGTTACATATGTATACGGCCGCCAATCAGTTTTTAAACTGAAAATAAAATAAAACAAAATTCCCAATCGAACAACTATTTTCTATTTGCCAGCAATTTGGCGATTAAACGTTAACATATTATTATTTTTTTCTTCTTTATTATACAGGTAATACCTCCACCTTAGTGTGTGTATGCGTAACCACTATGACATTATCAGATTAAAATTTAAATTTTGTAGGATTTTCAATACTGGAGAAAAAAAGTTTTAAAATTCAAAGGAAAACACGTTTTAAGCATAAAAGTAAAGAAACAGTATATCCTCCACTCATTAACTTCCCCAAAAATATAAATATATTTTCCTTTTCAGGCAAAAAATATTTTTTCGGCTTTTTTGTAAAAAGAAACCGTATTTCGATATGCGAAAAAGTTTTAATTACTTAGAAATATGGTGAAAAAAGTTACGTTTAGCAAACATTCGGAAATTAATAAATAATTTTATTTATAGAAAATATCGTAAATAAATTAATTATTCATTAGCTAAAAGTAAGTCCTTCTTATTAGATTTATAAAAAAAATAATTACACTTACCATACTTTTATTTATGAATATTTTTTGCATAATGAATGTTAAAAATAATTATTTCAATGCTGAAAATAAAGTAATTCAGAATTTATTCAAAGATATGTTGGTGTGTTAAAAGTAAATAAATATAAAATTCGATTATGCTACATTTAATGGAATGCCTTTTTTACAGCATTTTGTAATGAAAATTCACCAAGTGCATTTTTTCTCTTTTGAAAACTTTACAATCTCCTAATACACCTAAAACTCGCACTTTAAACGAGCCAGATTCAATATGTTTACGTCCAGTAATTTAACTACTTTTAAATGATCAATATTTTTGAAAAAAACTTTCAAATAATAGCTACTTTTTAATGTTTTTTGCAATATTTTAATCTTTTATCACCGGTTTTACAAAACAGAAATTTTTGCCTAATTGATTGAGACAGATCGTCACCTGAGAATAATAAGATTCTATCTGTGTTTTTGAAAAAAAATTGACTTATCGATATAGAAAGGTTCTAGCTGTATCTATGATTGCATTTTCGCATCAAAATGATGTTTTATATAATTTACATATGATATTACAGCTATATTATGATATTATTTTAATCCAGAAATGCCTTCATAGATGCATATAAAACATTTCTATATCGATAAGTCATTTTTTTCAAAGACACAAATAGAACCTTATTATTCTCAGGTGACGAAATGCTCAGGATTAACTAATGCAAAATTTACAATAAAAATTGCTAATGAGAATAACAAATCACGATTAGAATATGGATGCTAGTATCACGTACGGGCAGCGAAATTTTAAAATGGAGGGCAAAATCACAGTCTAGTGAAATCCAAGCGCATTATTGGTCATTGAGCCGCGTCGTTTTCAGAGAATAAACTCTTAGCGGTGGGGGAAATGTCGCCTTACTCCTTTTTCCGAGAACAAATCGTAGCGGCAATTCTGAAATAAATCTGATCTCTTTTCATTTATAATCAAAATTTTTCACTCTCGTTTTATAAAATGTCATCAAAATATCTTAAATGAGTTAATTTCGATGGCTTATTGTAAAAGACAGACAGTAACAGACAGTTGTACAGACGGTAACAATAACGGATTGGTACAGACGGTAACAATCGCGTGAAAATTACTTTACCCCTCCTTCTTTTTCAAATGGAGAAACAAATTCGTGATTTTCACCCTTTCCACACGACCAATGAGGTGTCTGGATTTTACCTGACTGTGAATTTGGCCCTCCATTTTAAAATTTCACGTACGGGCAAATCATGATTGACAAAAACACGTTGCCCGCATGACGTACGGACAAATCAGGGTAGATGTTAATAGCGCTTTGTGAGGAGCTTTTAATCATTTGTTTTAATTCATGGTATTTATTTCGTTCGGAAAACGTTATTTTTGAGTACATTGTTCACTGTAAAAAAAATCCGTTAAATTTATGGAAAAAACTACTGGCAGTAATGTTGCCAGCAGTTTTTGAAAATTGTCGTAAAATTAGATGTAATTTTTTTATTGCCTCTAATTTTACTGCAATTTTTACGGCAAAAAGCAAGTGTCGGAGCATATAAAACAAATTTTAATGTACTTACCCGTATATTTTATCAAAAATATTTAAGACACATTTTTATAAGATATGCAGTAGCACTGTATGATGAAGATTACTGATAAAAGATACCGGTAAGAACATCTTTATGCTCCGACCCCTGCAAAAAGTTCTGGCTACATTACTGCACCGTAAATGTAACGGATATTTTTACAGTGCTGTTAATTATCAATTTGCAAAATTGTAAAGAACTTTATGTGTGTTTCTTTGTACAAAATGCCATAATGTTACCTTGAATCGCGGGAAAAAAATAGCTCAAAAATCTAAATGATATGTTGACTTTAAAGTGTTTACACTGCACAATAACAGCTATTCAACGATATAATAATTTTTATAATGCTTTAAACAGTTTGCAGAATAATTAATGACGATATCTTTTAAAGATACGGAAAAAACGGCAATCGAGCATACTGCAAGCAGTATCAACAAAAAATGTCATAACTTTCTTATGATAAGAAATGAAAATAAAAACAGACTTCATGTCTTTAAATGCATTTTATGAAACATAAGTAACAAATAATAGTTCACAAAAAATTAATGGGAAAAAAATCAAGTAATTCTTGAGATACACTATGCATTTAAGGAATACTGAGCAAGCATGCTAAAAAAATGAGATCAATATATGTGCTTTTAGATATGCTTTTCAATCAATTTTTTCCACAGAGGACAGTTTTTTAAAGTTAAAATGTATGTGATTTATATATACAATCGACTCTCGTTAATTCGAAATCTGATAAATCGAATCTTCGTTTAATTCGAGCTAAACATTAAATCCCGAAGTTTTCAATAGCAGAATAATGTTTAAAATTTTCAATTATTCGAACTCATTTTCTTTTGACTTTATTTAATTCGAACTAACCATATTCCGATTTTTCATTTTTCCTTACTTTCTCCCAGACTTTAGGTATTTCAAATAACTTTCTTTCGTTTATTTTTGTCAGAATTGTTCTGAATAAGTATACATATAGTTCCATGCATTTGATATCCGTTGTTTTTGTGGCCCGTCTGTTCATTAAATATTCTAATGATAACAGTCGAAATATATTTAAAAAATACTATAACATTAATTTCTTTGTAATAGTACCATTTTAAACATGTTTTCCTCTCATACTTTTCATAATTCGAACTCTGGATAATTCGAACATTTCTTGTGGTCCTAACGAATTCGAATTAACGAGAACCGACTGTATTTATATATCAATACTGTTACCTGAAGCTGGTCTCTTAATTAGAGGAATACTGATATTTTAAAGGTCTCACACAATGATAACCTCAACAAATACTTAAAAATATTTCTAAAGAATGTATAATTTAAGCTTTCATGTACTCAGTTTCTCAATGCTGTCTAATAATAAAAGACATTATTTGTCAGAGGACACTGTATTTAATTACTACCTCGTAAAAATGTTTATTATGTTTGATTCAAATTCTGTGTTTAATGATCCATGAAATTGTGTTGTAAGTCCTTCATTTCATATTATCACTGAAATATCATCATTGATTGTTTGGGGACATTGATTTTAATTTCTACTTCGTAAAAAAATGTTTAATAATTCTGATCCGATTGGATGTTGAATTATCCATGAAATTGTGTTAAGAAACATTTCATTTCGTAAATGACAATATTCTTCTAACACCTAATATTTAGTTTGTATCGGGTATTATGAAAAAACGTTTCAAATTTGTAGATTTTTGTTCTAATGTGTATTCTGTTTGTGTGTCTTAAAAAAATATGATAGTATTGATTTCGTAAAAAAAAAAAAAATAAATAAATAAATAAATGTTAAATTAAGTAACAATCATAGAATTATTTTATTTATAGTACTATTTAACTAATCAATTAATATCAATACTAATTTCAAAAAAAAATTTCCCTAGTACAGTTTTTTTGAAAAATCTGATATATATTTATTTTTCTCCAATTTTTCATGTTAAAAGGATGCGGGTAAATAGTGAGAGAAATTGATTAAAAAAATTGTGGATTATAATTGACACACTGTAAATCATTTCCATTTTTGTTTGTAAAAATTTTTACATGTTTAAAAAAAAAACAAAAAAAAAACATATTTTTTTTCACAAAAGACAATTTTTTTTACCATGATTTCCAATGGTCTTTGGAGTTCAAAGAGAGGGGCACAATTTGGGTAGTGTTTTTCTTGGCCATTAGTAAGTGTTATAGCAGCACAAAACTAATTCAAACTAAATATGTATGACGCGGTGCACATATGAACTCCTCGGGGGTTATACTGCAAGTGACTTACCTAAAGGCATAATCGTGTTACATTTCATTAAAATGAAAATAAAATTACGATGCTGACGCAAATTATTTCTAAGTTTTATTTTACCAAATCTGAAAACACTTGTCAACATTTTGCATTCACTCTATATACAAATAAAAACTATAGAAAATTTATAACTTCTTTCACATTATTTTAACATACAAATATATTTCATGAATGTAAAAATTTTAACGTATTTAAAAATAATAATTCGAATTCAATGATATGCATATGTTTATCACTAAATACATACAAACTATTCTTGTAAAAATTAAAAAAAATTACACAAATTATCTAATTTTGTATAGTATGCTTACGTACAAGGCTGATTGGTTACTCATGTTTTGGTAAATTCTGTTATAATTATAAATTGTTTTATATTTTGAGTACATACAAAGATAATTTCATTAGATCTTAGAGGCCTTTTAACTTGCAAATGTTCTCCATCATTATTCACAAAGAAGCAAAACCTAAAAAAATATTCGGGTTATATATAAGAAATCAGGTTAATTTTACATTGTTCATAAAATGTATGACAGTATATCACATTATGAATAGGAGAAAATCTCCTTATATATATATACATATGTCCTTATATATAAGAGGAATGAGATTAAGAAGTTTTCAAAATAAAAAAATTCCAGCGAAGACTTAAAAGTGAAATTTTTAACAATTGATTACATGTACTCATACCCAGTTCGATATTTAATTATTGTACCCCATACACATACACAATAAGTTACACTGATGCACAATTTCTACGAATGAATCAAGCTGTCAACGATAATACCCACAAAAACCAAGACAGAAGAATTTGTAAATTAAAACTGATGCTAGATTAAGTTAAAAGTATTGTACATATTCAAGATTTTGTTTACCATTTGTATTGATCACGCGCTGATGATGGATTTAAAGGTTTTGGTCACTATAGATGAAAGTTAAACTTAAAGCAATAAAATTATTTGCGGTTTTTAAATTTTTTTATGTTTTGCTCGACATCACTGATATGATTTTGCTCATAGCCATATTATTATAAATCTTGAATAACAGTAACGCATAAGTAATATTGCCAGACAATATTACATCTTCCACTCTTGTTCTTGGCTTTGAAGACCATGTTAAAGGATTGATCTTGTGACAAGCGTAACCGAGAGATGTCTTCAACAGAGTACAACGACATAAGAAGTCAAGTTTATCAACAAACTGATAAAAAAACTTGCGTACCTTATCTATTTAAATGCATTTTTGCCACAGATTAGCGTATAATTAAAAAAATGTTATCAAGATTTTTGTAACAACACAAACATGCATCCCGGAGATATGTCGTGCGTTCTTCATCGTTTAGATCTCAATGCAGCACCCATATAAATTACTGATGTCGGCACTGCTAATCGATATTGATGTTACAAGATCTGAACGAGACATGCCCGACAATTTGTCATTATTTGGTTCTTTCGTGTTAAAGTTCAACATTCGAAAACAACTACTACACAGCATTCATTCCTATAAATTCCCTATCAACATTATTGCGTGATCTAATCATGCATAAATAAAAATCTGTTCAAGCAAATACTAAAATTATAAGTGCTGTTAAAATTTTGAAATGTGAATATGTTGAATGCATTTCATTATTTTACAGAATAATTAAATTAACGTAATTGCAAGAATTGAACCCTTCAGCGTCAAAGGGGATGACGTGTGTGAAATTTAATCCTTGGGATATTTGGGTGTAAAATTAATGAGCTCTCAAGCATTTGATTCAGCATCATGGAAGAGTAGAGCAATTTCTTGCTTAAATTTTCAACATATATCTTGGTTTGTGATGAACTGAACAATTTATTGTTTATAGAACAGCATTCCATTTCAAACTCGATTACGAAAGAATGAATTTTGTGCAATCAGGCTCTGAACGTCTTAATTAATTTACAAAAATTCCTTCTAGCGTTATTAGCGAAAGAGAAATAATGTTCACAATAAATGTATAGCAGCTATTACTCATAATGTCTTCCTCCCTTATAAATTATCTACCAATTTCTGATTTGGAAAACTAAAAATTTTGTTTTAGTAGATATTTGCACCTTGAATCCAAGTAAAACAGAATGATATAAGGTTTTTAGATTTCATAAAATAACATGATTGATACAGATATTTTACCACAAATGACAAAAATAATTGAATAAGATTAAATGCGCATCTAATATTATATAAGTAGCTTATTGCTTTCAAAATCAGTGAATATTTTTCAAACAAACAGCTTTCTCCTCCTCCTTTTTTAACTGATAACCTTAGACTGTATTTATTAAAATTAATTGAGACTTTTAGAACCAAACTGTACTAAATTATTTTTTTCGTGATCGAGTTTTGAATGGATTATTGTTCGATAAACAATAAAATGTTCGGTGACATAACAAACCAAGATCTTGGTTAAAAATGTAAGCAAGAATTGTTACTACTCTTTCCTGATTCTGAATGAAAAGTACGAAAGCCTTTTAGCTTTACATTCAAATAGCCCAGAATAAGGTTTCGTGCGCTTCATTCAGTTTGATTCTAAACAGTTCAATTCTCTCTATTACATCAATTGGTATCTGTATTGATTTATCTGTAAAATAATAAAATAAATTCAATATCTATACGTATACATATTTTAAGTGTGGTTAATATAATTTAAGTGTTTGCTCATATAAAATTGCTTTTTGATGCCACTGACTACACAAAGAGTTCATTAAAACCTAATTACATACGAATGAGTTAAATTCTCATTTTTTTCAATGCATACAAACTACTTACTTAAAAATAAGTATTACTACATACACAGTATAAGTATATACTTTAAAATAAGTATTCGTTATTCAAACTGTTATTTGCATTTAAAAGTAGATAAAATAATGAAATTTAAATATTTTTTTACTTATTCAATAAAATGATAAATTAATTTTTCCAATGTTAAAAATACATACAATACTTAACATTTAAGATGTTTGATATGGAACATTCAAATTCCGTTTATAAATGAAATCAGTCAATCATGACTGAGACAAGTATCCTCACATATTTATTTATCATTTAAACTAACTTCAAAGGTAATGGTATACCTTTTACCAAGATCACATCAATTACATTTTGCCCTTTTCATTATATTTACAATAGCTAAATAAATAAGCCTTCATGATCAATAAATCGCTGTTCAAAGAAATTTTCAAGTGCGTCTTGAAAGATTTAATATTCAAAATAAAAAGGAAATCTAGAAGTTCTATTTTATTATTTCAAAAGCTGCATTAGTTTCAGTCATGTAAACAGTTATTAAGAATTTATAAAATTATTCATCTTAATATTTATCATAACTTTATAATGTTTTAGAAAAATGAAGCGTAGATTTTGAATATATAATGGGTTATTGATGATTATTGTCAAGTATAACGCGGTTATTGTTAACGCGTTGAGTGCTCAGTCACCGGTGACTGACAATCAACTTTACGCTTAGGCCGCCTCAGTCATTGGTGACTGATAATTTTAAATGTCATATAAAACTAAAAATAATTACAATGCTTTAAATAATTACTGAAATTTTATTTAAAATTTATGTAACTTTTATTTATTACAGGATTATACGTTCTTAGTAATTACTTAAAACAACAAATTTTACTGTGTTTACACAAATAACTGTACAACACATTATGCTGTCAGTCACCAGTGACTGACGCTTCAGGAACGGAAAGTTCAATATCAGACACCGTGGTACTCAACGTGTTAAACTGATAATGAAAAAGTATGCAACTGGTGTGCGTGAAAATTTGCAAACATGGTTACCAAGATTATAAGAAAGAATTTTGTAAGAAGCAAAGCTGCGTCAGATACTCACTTATACACTTCATAAAATTTGATTCCGCATGTCACCAAAACATAATGCCAAAACATTTAACATCATATAATACTAAAGTCTTTTTTTAAGCATTTGGGCCTCTATTTTAATCATAAACATTTCTATGTTAAGTCAACAATTTCAAATATGTTTAAAAATCTGTTCTTCATCATATTAACACTGTATCTACCGACAGTATTTATAAGTACCTTTGTGGAAAATTTAATAAAAAAACGTATTTAATCAGTCTATTAATAAAAATTCTTTTTCTTACCACACAATATACTTTACTACATCTAATTTATATAGAATAGAAAACAGTTAAAGTTAAATATTTTTAGAAAAGAGGTAATTTTCTTAATCATTTTCATAGGTGTATCTGTTTTTATTTGAAAAACATTATATGAAATATTTTCGACGGTAAAAGCCTTTCCATTTACAGATAGGATCGAAATACAATTAAATACATTGCGTTTATAAGAATTGTGATATTTCAGTAAGAGCATTTTTGTTTAATTAATTTGAATCTTTTTGTAAATATTTTACAAAAAAAAATATATAAATACCGTTATATTTAATTAGTTTTAATGAAAAAACACTTCTAAATCTCACATTATTATTATTTATAAATTCCAGTATACCTTCAAATATTAAAGAAAACAATTTTTAAATGTATTTTTAATTTACAAAATTTCAATTTTTAAGCAATCCCTGGGTACTTTGCTTTATATTTTTACAGGAAAAACTTTCTCCATGTTCTAACAACTAAAACGAAACATTAGTGGAGTCTTTTTTAAACATTTGGTGTTTCATTTTAAACATAACCTTTTAACCATAAACTTTTCTATATTAATTCATGAACCTAGTAAAATGCTGCAAGATCATTCAGTAAAATGCAGAATTGAGAACTGGCAAAAGACTAAATAATACGAACGTAAAATAGGCCAAAGTTATCATTGCAAGTAAGCTCTGATCTCTGTTTAAAACGGAAAGAACCACACAACCCCATTCGAACTTGAATTGTGATTTTGAACCTAAGATTTTTTTCTTAACTTAATTTTGACTTAAAGCCAGCGTTCTAACTACTATAAACAATGACAAGTTGGAAATTGCACGTGAAGCGTAGCAAATGTTGTGCATTCGTTCTGTTACGAAATTTTAAAAATATTCAGATCTTGTTGTTATAGTATAGAAAACTTCGGATACAGTATAGAGGTCGAAATCTTTTGTGTGTTACTGTAAATACTATCTACTTTTTATTCAACAGGAAATTATTTGTATTAAACCTCAGCAACGTATATCAATTTTATAAAATGTGAAATAGTTTAATATAATTAAAACACGCCCCAAACAATGTTTCAAAGTATACCATTATATAGGGGAATACTTTTGTGTAGCCCTGCATGTTGATAATAAATATTCTTTGTATCACACATTGTACATAATGTTTTTTTTTTGTATATATTTCATAGATTAATGTCAATTCTATTATATTCGAAAGAGTGTAACATCAGTAAAATGTACTTGAAACTAATTTTTTGTACTTGAAACTACTTAATGTAATGGAGAACATTTGATTGTCCCTGTAACTATAAACTACACATCTGGTTTTTCCTAAAATTTGAAATGACTGGACAAAACTATGCAAAATTTGATTTGAATATTCTTTGACTTAAAGCCAGCTTTCTAACCACTATAGAGCAAAAAATGGAATCCATTACCCTCCTAGAGCATCGTACTGCTAATTAAACGAACTGATTTACAATTGGTATCATCAAATTTGAATCATAGTGATGTTTCAACTTAATTAAAAATATTAAAAAGGATATCTTTCTTTTACTCACAATTAAATGGGGTGCTGCATTTAATGTAATTTTTTATATTGTATGTGTAGATATAGTACATAAACTATGCAAATGAATGCAATGAGACATTTTCAAACATCTATTATGCATAACTATTTATTTATCTGTATATCGGATGCCCATTTTTATATTGTTATCTTAATTTATTGCTACGCATCTAGCTTTACAGTAAAGTACTAATTGCAAATGTGTTAAAAGTCCGTTCACCATCATATTAAAGATCATTTATGTACCGGCTGATCCAAAAGTTTCGGGAGTTTTGAAATATTAATAATTTGGAAACTATGTACAATACAAAAGTTCGGTTTTCAGATATATGCTCAGAAACACGTGGGATTTTGTTTAGCATGATTTTTTTTTTTACATGTATATAGTTATAATTTTTAGCAACAGGTGGCGTTGCTGTACAACATTGGATGTAACTATAAAATATGCTTTATAGACACATGAGTATGAGTTCATTGCGAAACATCTTTTGTAGGCTATTAATGAGATTTCGATTTAAGGGTGGTTTATGTTCAATCACTTTTTTTAAAGTGGTTGAAATTGCATTGAAAGGGAATTTTGATACAAAATTTGATGAGTAACTGCTATGTTTAGACATGCTTTCTTTGCATGTCGAGCTGTGTTCTTATCGTACAATACGGAAGGTAAAATAGAAAAAGATTCAATGACCATTAGAAATGTGAAATGCCATGGTAAGAAAGGTTTGAGAAAAAGTCTAATTGAAAGATCGTAATAGAAGCAGGAGATCCCAAATGTCTGTTGCAATCGTAAATGAGGTAAAATTCGATGCCAATACTCGGTGGAAATCATCAGCTCATAATGAATCAGTACACTTGTAATATCACGATAAATTTAAAATTTCATCTGGAATTTCTTTCTCCTTTTAGCATACTGTGCACGTTGTTTTGCGTCGGCTCGCAGCGGTACTTATAAGCTATGGGCGTCATAATGAAAATTTGTAACTCTTGGACACTAATTCTTTCTTTTTAGCGAGCTATATCATACCATAAAAATAATACTGTCAATTTTACGCCACCTGTTGGCAAAAAGTGTAACTAACATAATTTGTTTTTTTCATCAAAAATACAAATCCCATAAGTTTCTAAGCATTTCTGTGAAAACCGCATACTTCTATTGTTTATAGTTTGTTAATTATTAGCATTTGAAAACTCCCGGAACTTCTGGATCACCCGGTATATAATATTTTTAAATGTATTTTTAAGTTACGACATCTCAATTTTTATGCAGTCCCTGGGTATTATACTTTGTCTTTTTACAGGAGAAACTTTCTCCCTGCTCTAAGAACTAAAATGAAACATTGGTTTTTTAAATATTCTTTTGTTCAATCGAAACATAATATTATTATGAAAAGAGCTGTTATCTTCATAGCAGAAACTTTTTTTTCTTTCCATACATTTCATAATCGAAGTTGATTATAATTATTATATCAATAGTCAATATTTTCAGCTATTTAAAAAAACTGGAAATAAATTTGTAGCTCAATAATAAACTTCTGGAAAACATTGAACAGTTCTTCAAGTTGAAATGCATTATTAATACAAATCTCAATTTTTTAAGTCATCGTATTATCTATATTTCCATTGAAAAAAATCTATTATCCTTTTAGAGAAAAATCTAAAACATTATTTATATCTTCAAGTAACCTTGATAAAGAAGTCAAAAAGATTAAATATTATAGAATACGCTCATTTACAATATTTAAAATGTTTAACTACTTACACAAGGGAGATGCGGTCCGCGCGTCGATTTATTTCTGTATATCAGTTAAACAATTACCGCATATCGTACAACTATTTTAAATAGTAGTAATTTTTTTACAGAAGTTCTGCGATTGAAAAAAAAATAAAGATTATTTTTTAACTAATGGCTAAATAGTAGTATTGTTAACAATCAATTACTTTCTCCAAAACATTATACACAAAATAAACTTATGTTAATAAAAATCCCTGTAGTTTTTGTTTTTCACTAATGACTTTGTAGTATTTTATTTTAATGTGGTAAAATAACACATCAGTTTTTTCCGCGTATACAACAAGCGTATAGTGAAAATGTTTTAATATCACTCTACGGGGCAGAGTACGTAGTTAAGCTAAAAACATATCAGCGCTTAATTCAACTTTAGCTATGTATTTTATTTTATTTTTTATTTGTTTTAAACCTAGTGTTAATAAAAAGTTTATTTCGAGTTACTCCACTAACTCTGTATGTACAATAAATCAAAAGTTAGTATAGATTTAATTTAATGATTAAGTATTAGTTGTCGCGAAAGAATATTTTCAAAGATTTGAAATAATTTCCAATAAAGTTAAAAAGCAACAAATACTTAAAATTATTAGATTAAAGGAACATTAAAACTGAATTATTCGTCATAAAATATATTATTACTAAAGTAATAAGAGAAAAACCTTATATTTGATAACCTTTTTCTTAAAAAGAGTCTAAAATTATTACAGAAGATTAAATTTCAAATATTATTTGTACTCCCCAGTTACTGTAAAAAAAAAAAAAAAAAAAAAAAAAAAAAAAAAAAAAAAAAAACATCTTTTATGACATTGAATAATGTTATCGTTTACGCTCAATTACAATCTTAAAAAATATTCGTCTTCAAAGACACAAAATAATTTTACTCTGAAGACAACCACTGTTAACATTTTTTTATACTGCTAATGACTTTATAGTAGAAAAATATTTCTTAATATTTATTTTTGATTAATGATTGATGACGCTCATAAATGTCAATGAAGATGAAAAAAACACAACAAAGCCACTTCTCTTTTAGTTTTGTTCAGAGGCGTGTCATCTTCAAAATTGAAACAGAAAATTATTTTGAAAAAAATCGGAGTTATTTTGCAAATCTTAACTATGTTTTTTTCCTGTCTTACTTTTAGTGTTAATAAGATGTTTATTTCGAGCTATTCCGCTAACTCTGTATACCCCATAAATAAAAAGTTAGAATAATTTTTTTTTCAATTTAATGATTAAGTATAAGATGTCATGAAATGATATTTTTAATGATTTGAAATTATTTCCAATAAAGTTAAAAAGCAACAAACACCTAAAAATATTATTTTAAAGGAACATTAAAATAATTATATAAGTAAATTATACGTCATAAAATACGTTATTATTAAATAATCTTATAATCAATATCTCTATTTCTTAAAAAAAGTCCAAAATTATTACAGAAGAATAAATTTCAGATATTATTTGTAATTCCAAGTTACTGTAAAAAACAAATTTTCTATATGATTCATTAATGTTATTGCTTACGCTCAATTACAATCTTCAAAAATATTCCTCTTCATAGACGCTCAACAATTTTACTCTGAAAAGAACCACTATTATTTTTTTTATGTTGCTGATGACTTTATATTAGAAAAGTTTTATTTCCTAATAAGGTACCCTGGGGTAATAACGCCAAGTGCTTATATTTTGCATAATTATGAAATAATCAGGTAAATGACACCCATGTGCTCTGCGCAGAAGGGTTTTGAGTTATATAAATCGCAAAAAACAGCTTCAAGTTAATTTGTTTCATTTTTAGGTCTTATTGTTTTTACAAGCAACTAAAATTAACGCTTGATCTAAAATTTGCGAGATACGTTTTGTATATGTGAAGACTATCTTTTTATCCGGAAATACTTTGTTAATTACATAAATTTGTAGTGCATTTCATGTACTTTTAAAATGTTGTTGAAGATTTTGGATATCTTCTCGAGATAATTTGTAATTTAAAATGTACTGCACAATAACTATACCGGGGTAATAACGCCAATCTTTGACATTAATACCCCGGTTGATTCCCTACAGTGGCCGAGCTACATCCTAAATACCAATTCAAATAAACACAGTTAAAACTGCGCAATGTTTCTCATATTTCTATTCAAACGGTCCTTTTTAAGCAAAAAGAATCTCACGGCCTGATATTCATTTGCCTTATCCCCCCCCTCCCACACCACATCTTTATATTTCTTACACTTTCACAAAAATTGAACATTTTCAATAACTTAGAATGCAATTTGTCAATTTCGAATTTTGTAGAGTTTGTATTTTTAGAACTGGACTATCTACATGCAATTATTCCATCTTATTTCATAGTTTTGTTTGCATGGCGTTATTACCCATATAAGTGGGTAATAACGCCAAATAGCATGGGTCAAGAAAAAACGCCATTACATTTTATGAATACATATCTGTTAAATTATTTTATTTTATATAGATAGTCAATGAGTTGCTGTATCAGATCCTATATTTGTTTGAAAAATACAATCTAAAAGTAAGCCGTGAAAATTGGTAGAACCTTAACGTGGCGTTATTACCCCAGGGTACCTTATTTATTTTTGTTTAATGATTGATCATGCTCATAAATGGCAATGAAAGGGGAAAAAATCAACAAAGCCATTTCTATTTTAGTTTTGTTCAGAGGCATGTCTTCTTTAGAAATTACAGTCTGTAATTCAACCCGAAAAATTTATTTTTTCAAATGCTGAGTTATTTTGCAAAATTTCATCAAATTATTTTCATGAGAAATAAATCATTCAAGATTAGTTTAAAGTCACCAGAAAAATAAGCTTGAAGATTTCGTAACCTGGTATATTTTAAAGGCAAAAAGTATAATGAACTTAATCAGTGTGTCATCCATTTTGAATGTATTGAATTACTGCATTCTCAGTTGCTATTATTATCTCGTTTATATTCAATGCAAAATAATTAGTGGATTAATTGTTAATTATATGAAATATTTCTGGCATCAAGTTTATTTATTTCCATTGATTCGTTTTTATAAACCTCCTCCCTCTTTTGCCAGTGCGTCGTACGGGCAACTTGTGTTTTGGACAATCATGATTTGTGCGTACCCCATACGGGTATCAGATACTCTAATCGTAATTCATTATTCTCACCAGTGAAACTTTATAGCAAATTTTGTACTATTTAATTCGAGCATTTTTCTGTGATTCCATTTTTCCAAAAATTCTGTTTTGAAGAAACGATGATAAAAGATTAAAAATTATATAAAATGCATGAAAAAATAGACATAATTTAAAAGCATTTTTTTTTTTTTTTTTTTTTTTTTTTTAAATATTGATCAGTTAAGTGGTCAAGTATTAGATGTCATGAAAAGATATTTTCAGGGATTTGAAACCATTTCCAATAAAGTTTAAAAGAAACAAATGCCTAAAAAATACCAGTTTAAAGTAACATTAAAACTAAATTATTCGTCATAAAATAAATTATTACTAAAGTAATAAGAGATAAATCTTTTAATCGATATGTCTATTTCTTAAAAAGAGTCTTCTATGTCATTGAATAACGTTATCGCTCACGCTCAATTACAATTTAAAAAATATTCCTTTTCATAGACACACAATAATTTTACTCTGAAGAGAACCATGGATGTCTTTTTTGAAGTTGCTAATAACTTTACAGCAGAGAAGTTTTATTTATTATTGCTTATTTTTGTTTAATGATTGATGATGCTCATAAATGTCAATAAAGGGAAAAAATCAACAAAGCTATTTCGCTTTTAGTTTTGTTCAGAGGCGTGTCTACGTCAGAAATTACAGTCAGTAATTCAACTAGAATTTTTTTTTTATTCTGAGTTATTTTGCAAATTTTCAACAAATTACATTCGTGAAAAAAAAGTCACCAGAAAAATAATCTTGAAAATTTTGTAATCTGGCATATTTTAAATGCAAAATGTATTATGAACTCATCAGAGTGTAATCACATTTGAATGTATTAAATTACTGCATTGTCAAAAAAGTGATTATTATCTCATTTATGTTCAATGCAAATAATTACTTGATTAATTATTAATTACAGGAATATTTTTCGTATCAGGTTTATTTATTTCTATTGATTCATTTTTAAGAAGATTGTGTTAAATAGACTTTTTCGGTACTACTCTATTATCGCGTCGACCGATTTCGCCAAATTATACAAATCGCCAAACTAATAGCCAAATTATACATATTGACATAATTTTTGTTTTAAATAATAAAAAAACCAAATAATTAGTAGAATATTAATAAAAATACAAATAAAAAGTCGAAATAAAAATCACTTAATGACGTTTTAAACACGTGTACGTATTTAATGTGATTGAAGTGACAATCACGATCATCCATTATTGGCATTTAATCTTACAATTTGGCGATAGTATCTTGGTCGACGGGATAACAGAGTACTATCACCTATTCTTTCATTTAATTTTGGCCTTGTTTCTCTACTGAATAACTTCTTACGAATTAGGTACTATTAATAATTTTCTCTTGTATTTTAAATAGTGTACCATTACTATACTAGATTTATTAAAAAATAAACATCCGTTTTTTCCGCGCGTACTGAATGCGTACAGTGACAATGTTTCAAGATCACTTCACACGCGAGAGTGTGTAGTTAAGCTAAAAAGACATCACAACTTACCAGGGTTCCCGCTGTCGTTTGCCATTGTGCCAAATTGCGACTATATTCTTCATTTGACCAGTAAACAAGCGATTAGATTCGTCAAATTGCTATCCCTCAATTTTTGCTTTTTCTGTGTTTTCTTTTCCGTTTTTCATACATACGCATATATACATATTTTTAATATATTTGTAGCTGATAGTTAAAATTAGATTAATAACAATTGTTGTCGCAGTTATAAAAATTTAGGTTATTTTAGAACATATTGAAAAAAAAAGGGGTGCATTAAAGGATTAAAGATTTGTGTGTGTGTGTATGTGTTACACGGCGAATCTATTTTGCTAATTTTTTTTTTCATTTGTTGAATTTTTTTTTTAATTTTTAATTAGTCAAATTACTAACGTTGGTCAAATGTCAGTGAGAACGCTGGCGTTTAGTCAAACTGCAACTATGTATCATTTTTTTTTTACTCTTAGTGTTCATAAAATTTTTATTCCGAGCTACTCCTCTAACTCTGTAAGCCCCATAAATTAGAAGTTAGTATATTTTTTTATTATTATTATTTAATGGTTATGAATTTGATGTCATGAAATTACATTTTCATGATTTTGAAATCATTTCGAATAAGATTAAATATAAAAAGCAACAAATACCTAAAAATATGCTTAAAGGAACATTAAAATTAAATTATTCGTCATAAAATAAATTATTACTAAATTAATAAAAGATAAATTTTATAATCGATATCCCTATTTCTTAAAAAGAGTCTAAATTTATTACGGAAGAATAAATTTCAAACATTATTTGTAATTCCAAATTACTGTAAGAAAAAAAAATCTTCTATGTCATTGATGTTATCACTTACGCTCAATTACAATCTTTAAAAATATTCCTCTTCAAATACACAAAATAATTTTACATTGAAGAGAACCGTGGTAATTTTCTTCATGATGCTAATGACTTTATAGTATAAAAGTATTTCTTATTATTTCTTATTTATTTCTGTTTAATGATTGATGATGCTCATACATGTCAATGAAAGAATAAAAAAATCATTTAGTTTTGTTCAGAGGCATTTCTTCTTCAGAAATTAAGGCAGTAACTCATGCAGAATAATATTTTTAAAATATTCTGAGTTGTTTTGAAAATTTTCACCAAATTACTTTCTTTTAAAAAAAATTCAATCAAAGATTAGTTTAAACTGACCAGAAAAATAAGCTTGAAGATTTTGTAATCCGGTATATTTTAAAGGAAAAAAGTAAAATAACCATTATCAGAATGTCATCCATTTTGAATGTATTAGATTACTGCATTATCATAAATTTATTATTATCTCATTTATATTCAATGCAAATTAATTACTTGATTAATTGTTAATTATATGAATCAACTGTATTTATTTCCATTGACTCTATTTTAAGATAATCGTGTTAAATAGACTTTTTTTTTAATTTAATATCGGATTTCATTTAATAACTTGTTTCGAATTAGGTATTAATTATAATCTTCTCCGTTATTTTAAAATAATATACCATTAATATACTACACTGTAAAAATAAATATCTGAAAGTTTCTAAAATTTTTCTAAGAAACTGGGGGACTTTTAGCAAGAGCTTTTTATATAACGGCAACAGAAAAATTGCATATAACAGATAGAGATTTACATTGAAAGTAAAACTGTGTAAAGGTACTAAGATTTTTTTTTAGAAAACTGGGATTCTTAAGCTTTTTTATGTAACTGGAACCCAGATTACAGACAAAATTTTAACAAGATAACTGTAATTTTAGAAGATTCGTTTACAAAATTACAGATTTCTGTAGCTTTACAAAAATTAGGTTTGTAGATTTATATCTTTTTTTTGTACAATGTATAGAAAAAATGTTAGTAAGCATACAGATTTCTACAACTTTACATCTGTAGGATTACATTATTTTTTCTTTCTTTCTTTCTTTCTTTCTTTTTTCACAGTGTAGATTTATTAAACAATTTCAAAAATGTTTATGAAGAGAATTATGTATACACGTAAAAAAATTGTTTGCAATAATAATTTTTCTTTTATTATTCCTAAGTTATGGTTTGAGTTTATGCATAAATTTCTCCTGAAAGCTTGAATAGGATGAATCAAGTTGGAAAATAATTTTTGATCGTGGTCAATTTTTAATTTAATTGTTTTTACAATAGAGCGAGTGATATTACAGCACGATTCATTTTTAACAGCTAACTTCCTCATGATGTTTAATGATGTAGAAATTCCCGAAGTCATCTCTCGACTACAATCTTAAAATCGATTATGGAAAATTTCTTTGAAATTAACCTAACATTTCTTTCAAAACATGCATTCAAATATTTGGCTTATACTAGTCAAAATTCTTCACACTTAGAGGCGGTCGGATCTGCTTGAAGCAAGACTTATCTCTGCCGCAAAATAAGATATATATTTTAATAAATTTATTAATTATGTTTTCGAAGATGTAGTTGATGGATATCGATTTATATTCTTATTACTTTGTTAAATTCACTTTTGTTTTCACAAAAGGAGTGTCAAAATATTTAATTTTTAGGGTGTTTGTTTAATGCTGAGTATTTATTTTATAGCATTATAAAAGCTGACTGTATGTAAAAATAATGTGCTATTAATATTTATTTTGTGTGACATTGCACACTGTAAAACATTTGTGGAAACGTTACTCCGTAAAATTGGTGGCCGCATTGCTGCCTCCAATTTTATGAAGTATTTTAACCGTTAAAACCGGTGTAACATTGTAATGTTACACCAGTAATATATGTTTTAATTACACCATTGCATACTTGAAAAAAGTTACTCCATGAAATTGGAGGCAGCATTTGTCACTCTTTTTATACCAATGTTATGGAGTAAAGTTACACAAATGTTTTACAGTGTAGTGAAAAATATATAACGCTCTAAACATAACATATAAAATAATCGGCATACTTTAAAACGGTGCTTGTTGAATAAAATACAACATGAAAGCTACAGCTTTAGCCCCTCTACATAACGTAGAACCTTTAACGATTATCTTTAATATGTAAATAATTTATCCAACAACCTTTTATTTCCCAACCATTTTCCGTGAATCGGTAGAAAATTATATGCGCAGCGATACCATTCGCGGTGAATGAGCCTCTTGTGAGTTATATAGAATTTGGCCCAAAATTATTATAAACTTAAAACTATGATAAAATAAATACGCAAATACAGATAAGCACTTTTATTAAGCAAATACATTTATCATACGGCGTAATATGCTTGTTTATCATGTTCATTTTTTTTTTAAATATAGTTTAACTTTGAGAATACCCTCATAGCATGCATGGTCAGAGTGACGTCAATAATATGTCTTATGTAGTCAAAAATACGTCAATAAAATGTAGTTCAGAAATATGTCTTCCCCTCTATCTCCTAGTCTACTGAAACTAAAACTATGAAAAAATTAGAGGTAGTTAGATGTTAATTTAAACCTTCCAAGAAAACTACAGCGATAACCTAGGTCGTAAAGTCACACTTTTATGTTACATAGAAATGTCGATTTTCGGGCATTTAACAAAGGTGTTGAGCAGCTCTTCAGGTATCTATGGCAGCAAAAATGTAAAATCACTGTTGATAATTATCTTTGAAAAGATCGTCGGTAATTAGCCAAGATATTACCCTTTAAATACACGGATGATTTGGTTATATATAATGGTATTAGCGGTGTATACTGTTTATTACAGGCTTATGAAGCCTACATGAGAAGTTTTAATCATATATTAGTGTAATGCAATATCCAGTAGCAGTAAACAACATATATTTTTCAACTTTGTTAAAAAATGTTTATCATTTTGGGTTTTTCGTTCGTCTGTCTGTCTTTCTGTTCATGCTCTAATTCGCGTAATAATCTGATTGGTATGAAATTGAAAGATCTTATTGGGATCACTCTGGCATTTTCGGTATTGAAGATGAATTGTAAAACATTATCGGTTCATTTACAAGGCCACTCAAAAAAAATTTTATTGCCGTCTATAGTGAAAAACATTTTCTGTGTATTTTAACTATATTACAGTATTTTTAACATATTTCAGTTGATATCCTTTACTGAGGTACATTATAAGTTTCTTACTATAGAATAAGGTGTGCATAAAACTTTCATTTTCATTTGCAAACACACAAAAGAATTTGGTTATAGAAGAAAATGAGCAATAGTTGAATTAGAATACGAACAATAGTTACTGTAATTTCGTTTTCAACTTCGGATGCATTTATAAATTTAATTATTTTTGAAACATTACCTGAAGTGTGTAAATTATATAGATCGTGTACAGGTTTGTACAAAAGTTCCCTATTACATCCGTTGATTGGCGGAAAATAGCTCAATAGAAAATTTCAACTATGCTTTTATGCGTTTAATTGAACTACCTTTTATCATACTATGCAATATGCATGCATATCCTTAAATAATATACAGGAGTGCACAATAAATTCGTATATTTTCACGACTATTCATGATAATAGCAGAAACCATGCTTTCAAATGCATTACAGATTCTCCAAATTGTTCATTCAAACATCATCTTTCAACTTAATAAATTGTTGTTATCATATTCTGTTGTTGCTAAGATGGTGCTTGGTGCACTATAATAAAGAAGCAAAAATTTCAACGTTATAAAGAACGTTAAAATGCTAAATTTTAAACTCGCCTATTTCGGTAACATATAGCAGACCGTCCCCAATGCTGAAAATATTATCCCCAATAGAATAATGTAGTCCGCTCTCGTTAATTCGAACTCATAGGAACCAAAAGAAATGATCAAATTATCTAGAATTCGAATTATAGAGCGAATGAGAGTAAAACATGTTTAAAGGAATACAATTACAAAGGAATTAAAGTTATAGTTTCTTTACATTTATTTCGTCGTTATCGTTAGAATATGACTTAATATTAAATTAAAAAATATAAATACTTAAACTAATTAAGGGATTATGAACAAGCGCGATGGTAGAAGAGTTGGATGCGTCATTGATGAACAGACGGTCCATTAGGAAAACTGGGTATCAAGTGAATAGGATTATATATATAGTAGTTTCAGAACAAGTTTGAGAAAACTGAAAGAAAGAAATTTATTTTAAGGATGCGGGTGAAAATAAGGAAAAGGAAAAATTAGAATTCTCGTTAGTTCGAATTAAACGAAGTCAAGAAGAAATGAGTTCGAATAAATGAAAATTTTAACGTAATTCTGCACTTGAAAATTCATTTGACTCGATTTATCCAATTTTAATTAACGATAGTCGATTGTATTTCTTCCATTACTTACCCATCATATGTAGTAGATGCAATCGTTTTAAAAATCTTTTTTTTTTTTTTTTTTTTTTTTTTTTTTTTTTTTTTTTTTGTGGATTTACACGTTTTAGACACTGGAGATTCCGAAAAACATATTTTTAGAGGAAAAAATATTGTCCATCCGTCTGTGTCCTATGAAAAACTTGTTAGTATAAAAGTTGTAGATATTATTGAGAAGATGTAAAATAAATTTAATTAGATTTGATTGCTTAAGAATTGAGTAAGTTATGGAATTTTTTTTTTCTTTTTCCATCCTCCCTTTACTTAACCATCATACGTAGTATAGGGTAAGTCTTTCAATCGTTTTGAAAATCGAAAAAAAAAATTGACGGATTTACACTTTTCAGATAGTGGAGATTCCGAAAAACATATTTTTAGGAAAACAATTTTGCCGTCCGTCCGTCTGTCTGTCTGTAACCGCTCTATCTCCCGAACAAATTGAGATAGAGACTTGAAATTTTGTATGTGCTTAGTATGTAAGAATGGGACGAAGCCTATTTAATATCAGTAACCTCGATTATCCGGAATTCTTTTTATTGGACTCTCGAAAAATTAGTTCTGGTGAAAGATATATAAAAACTTTCGATTTTTTAAGGTGTGGACGTAAAAGGCAATAAAATAAGACAAATTTTTCATAAAGAACGAAGTCGATCGGATTATTAGTTGTCGAGATATTAATAATCCTGTTTTCCACATTCTTCGATTTTTCATCACCCTGTATTTCATTCGAATTTCAATTCAAAGATATATTTTAATTGGAAATGAGATACTTCATTCAACGCAATAAACTGTTAGTTAATATGATTATTATTTTTGGAGATATAGTGATGCTTCTTTTACGTAATTCAGTACTATTTGAGTAGTTTGGGGGTTTTATATAATTTGTCTAAATTGGTTCATCAGCAATTCATTAATAGAGCATGACTAAGTGTTAAAAATACTTAAATATACGTTTAAATTTTGTTTTAAATTGCAATGCATTCTATATATAGTTTATACATGTTTTGTTTTCATATAAGGTACCCTGGGGTAATAACGCCACGTTAAGGTTTTACCAATTTTCACGCCTCAGTTTTAGCTTATATTTTTCAAACAAATATATGATTTGATACAGCAACTCATTGACTATCTATATAAAAAAAACAATTTAACAGGTATGTATTCATAAAATGTAATGGCGTAATTTCTTGACCAATGCTATTTGGCGTTATTAACCACCTATATGGGTAATAACGCCATGCAAACAAAACTATGAAATAAGGTGGAATAATTGCATGTAGATTGCCCAATTCTAAAAATACAAACTCTACAAACTTAGAAATTGACAAATTGCATTCTAAGCTATTGAAAATGTTCAATTTTTTGTGAAAGTGTAAGAAAAATAAAGGTGTGGTGTGTGAGGGGGGGGGGGGGATGAGGCAAAAGAATATCAGACCGTGAGCTTCTTTTTGCTTAAAAAGGACCGCTTAAATAGAATTATTAGAAACATTGCACAGTTTTAACTGTGTTTATTTGAATCAGTATTTAGGATGTAGCTCGGCCACTGTAGGGAATCAACCGGGGTATTAATGCCAAGGATTGGCGTTATTACCCCGTTATAGTTATTGCGCTGTACATTTTGAATTACAAATTATCTCGAGAAGATATCCAAAATCTTCAACAACATTTTGAAAGTCCATGAAATGTACTACAAATTTATGTAATTAACAAAGTATGTCCGGATAAAAAAAATAGTCTTCACATCACAAAACGTATCTCGCAAATTTTAGATCAAGCGTTAATTTTAGTTGCTTGTAAAAACAATAAGACCTAAAAATGAAACAAATTAACTTGAAGCTGTTTTTTGCGATTTATATGACTCAAAACTCTTCTGCGCAGAACACATGGGTGTCATTTACCAGATTATTTCATAATTATGCATAATATTAGCACTTGGTGTTATTACCCCGATTGGCATTATTACACCATATCACCTTATTATATTATGCATATCCATGATGGGTAAGTATTACGGTGGCCCCCAACTACTAGTTTTACCTTTGTTTCTGTTAATTTATTCTCTTTACGTAGAATCAATGCAACTTTTATTTCATTTTGGCCGTATATCACTGCAGCAAATGAAAATCTGCATATTACTTACCCATCATACGTAGTATACCCGAAATATTCGTTCTGATGAAAGGTGTATAACAATTTTCCATTTTTTTATGCAAAAATATAAAAAACAATAAAAAAACATAAATTCTCCATTAAGAATGAAGTCGATCGGATAATTAGTTGTTGAGATATTTGTAATAACGTTTTCCACATTCTTCTATTTTACATGACCCTGTATTTTATTCAAATTTTAATTCAAAGATGTATTTTAATTAGAAATAAAACGCTTAAT
Source organism: Maratus speculifer (assembly GCA_964019185.1). Lineage (NCBI taxonomy): Eukaryota > Metazoa > Arthropoda > Arachnida > Araneae > Salticidae > Maratus > Maratus speculifer. Next base: position 172,046,983 of record OZ025297.1, on the reverse strand, counting down.
CCAACGCAGTAAATTTTTGTTAATATAATTACAATTTTTGGTGTTATAAAGATGTTTCTTTTACGCAATTCGATATTACTTGATTTTATTTTTATATTTTACAGAATGTATATCCATGATGGGTAAATATTAAGGTTCCTCCCCCCCCCCCCCCCCAGCGACTAGTTTAACTATTGCAAGGGCGTTTGGTTTTACATTTGTACCAGATAATTTTAGCTGCTTAAATTGGTCTTAAATTTTATAATTAAATTTTAGTTTATAATGGGATTCTAGAATTTTTTTATTTTCAAATGAATTTTTCCTTTTTTTCTGGTGAAATTTAAGCATTACTCAATTGAACTTTTTTGCTCCTGACAGGTTTGAAATAAAATCTATGAAAAAAATTAACAATGACGAAGTCATTCACTTAAATAACACAGGTTTAAAGCATCATATTAAAAATTACTTTTTACGGACAAAACAAAGTTAATAAATACTTTTATCTTTTATTTCTATTGTTTTGTATTGTGTCTTATACATTTTGCACTTCCTTAATTCTTTATCTAAATATTCTTCCAACAGTTTTTACTTCATTTGTTGAAAGATTCTTCATTTATATGCATATATATATATTAACAGTCTCTGAACACTTTTCTTTGTACTTTCTCCTTTGTACTTTTTTTCTGTTTATTTAAAGACATTTTTTCTAGAATTATGATCAGTGTTTTTTTCTTTCTCTCTTTTTTGGAATGGAAATAAATTTTAGAGTTGTTTCTTTGTTTTCATTTAATATATAAATATTCTATTTTTTTTTTTTTCAAGAATAAAAATGCTTCCTTCATATAAACTAGTAGATGTTTACATTTTGTCCAATCTTCTCGGAAGGAATTTCGAAAGTAAAGTTTATCTTTTAAGGTTTTATCTAATGTGTATGTTTAAAATTAGCAGGTTTTTTTACCGCTCGAATAGGTAAACGTTTAAAAACACAGACTTTAAATAAACTAGCGATGTTATTTTATTATTTTATTTTTCTAAATTGGCATATTTCTATTATGTAAAGTAAATTATTTTTTCTTAGAAAGGGAAAATTTCAAAATATTAAAAAATAAAGGTTTTTAAATAAAAAGAACTATTTCTATAACCATGTTTATTCTGTACAAATAATTTCATACGAGTGTTAGTATAAAAATAAATAAGTAAAACAAATTAGCGTCAGTAACAAAACGATCACATTATTTAGACAATTTTTGGATATCATTCCCCAGCAACTTCCTCTTTAGCCACATACATATTAATATGTTTAAGGCTTTTTTCAAATTCAAAAGAGCAATTTTATAACTCAAGTTTTAATTAATTTTTGTTCCGAAACGCATGAAATTGTCAGGCTTGGTTGTTTAGGAACTATAAGATCAAAATTATTTTGCTTTGTCTTAGTAAACTTAAAATATCTTTCAGAAAATATTATCAAAATTGACGTTTTGAACCGAATTTACGGAAGAAAGGTGGAATATCAGTCAGCAAAGGGAGAACGAATGATTGTTATGCGAATCAAAGTCACTTATAACTCGATAAGTAATTTATTTGTAAAAAAAAAGAAAACCTTCTTTGGATTCCAAATCGTTTCCGTTGTCAGCGCTGCCAATTGTGTGCCTGTACGCTTGAGAATATGTGCATAATGCATAGAAAAGATTCAGGCTTGCTGAGAAGTGGATTTGAGAACCATATTCATGTTATTTTAATTATTCATGATATGTAAGTAGTTTTATGTTTTTCCGTAAATTTGCCTGTCCCAGTTTTTTTATACGTTCTCTAGGTAATATGAAGACAATATTGCATATTTTTACTTTTGTGTTCGCAGCTGCAATACCTTTGTAAGTAGAAAATAATATAACATCATAGTAGCTCAGATCAAAAATTGAATGTTTGAGAAGCATCCTAACTTGCTTTTATTATTTTAACGTACATAAAATATATTATTAGATACGTTTACGTGTAAATCTGGTTTATTGAAATGCTCTAAAAACATTGTATTAAAATGCAGACATTTAGTTCCTTTTAGCGTAATAAAAAAAATATATACTCTCCGTGAGCCGCGATATAATTATTGTTTGCTGGTGTATTTAAAAGGGTTAAGTCTTATACTTTTTAATACCGATGTCACCATAGATTATAATAAATTTATAGCTTTAAAAATATGCTTTAGGTTTTTCGGTACCTATAGAATTGCGCCCTGTGAGATAAAACCCCAATGAAACAATCTGTTTTTTATAGATTTCGTCAAATTTTTCTCACATTTTATTTTGTAAAATTTATTTCTACCCTTCCGAATGTTTCGAAATTTTTGTACAGGGTGTAAATCTCATGTAATGAGATAATTTTAACAGATTGTGCTCAAATAGGTATGATAGATACTATGTAGATATAGATACATATAGCGCAGAAAAACTATTATATTTGTCGCAAACGGACCTCCTTTTGCAGGTGCATTTAAAGGTGTTAAATCTCATATTTTTAAAAAAGAACGATTGCATCATTGATTATAAATATTTTTTTAACTTTAAGAGTATATTTTTTATTTGTCGGTACCTACAGCATTACGCCCTGCAGAAGAAAACCGCAATGAAACGATCTGGATTTTAGTAATTTTATCAAAATTTTCGCACATTTTATTTAAAAAAAAAAAATATTTCTACCCGTTCGAACTTTTTGAAATTTTTATAGGGGGTGTAAATCTTGTCTATTGAGGTGTACAAAGAAGCTTTTTCGTTCATACTTTAAAAAGTGAATTGAAGATCAACAATTATAACAGTTTTAAATGAGCCGTGATAACAAAAGTACTTTGTGTAAAACATCAATAACTCAGGTAGGAGAGACTCAGGACCAACATCTAACTATGTATGTGGCATTTATTAATGAAAAATAAAAGAGTATTACACTCCTACGGGGTGACCCCCGATAAACAGACAGCACTGGAATACTACATCTTAACAGCAGGGCGGTCAAAGTTAGAATGATTCGTGGCATCGGATAAGGTAGCCAAAATGCGTCGAGCTAAATGTGGTTCCCCTTAAATTATTGTAACCCCACACGTACAGTTCATAAGGAAAGTTTAAATTAAAAACATGCCAACCGAACCGTTAACTTGGCTTTTAATATATCAACGTGCAAATATGCCCGCCAACCTGATTGCTGGGAAAAATATTTCTAAAATCCTAACACAGATGTCAGACGCCGATTTTGAATATAAACAGAGCGTTATATTTTAAGCCGAAAAAGGACTTGTAATGTCTATTAATTTGATAATTAATGCAGTAAGTGGCTAAATTACTGCGGCAAAGGAGCATATGGTTTACAAATATCTTTCTATGTATTCTCTGATCAAACGTAATTATACTCGCACAGATAATGATTTTAGGATGAGAAAAGATTTGTTTTTGATTTATTTTATTAACGGCTTTGCCTAAGCATGAGAAACCATCGTAACTGGAATTTAACGAGCAAGAGAAAAGAGATAAACATGTTCTTTTTAGAAAGTAAAAGGGAGGTTTAATTAATTTGCAATTGCAAAAGATAATTTAAATTTTTAAACTTGAGAATTTAATTTTAAAAAAAGGAACTAATAATAATATGTGATGTCATGTTGCTTTCGACATCACAAGATGCTTTTAAAAGATTTTGTTGAAATACGCACATTTAGATAATTTTTGTATAGAAAAAATATCCTCTTCGTGAGTCAAAAGTGACCTCCTCTTGCCAATGTATTTGAGAGGGTTAAAATCCATATTTATTAAACACAATTACATCATCGATTAAAAGAAAGTTTCAACTTTAAGATTATATTATGGTTTGTATATTTCTCAAAAAAGGCGCTCTGTAGGGGTGTTGACTAAAGGGAGAAAAATGACTTTGAGAAAACAACCTTTTGTTATTTATTTATTTATTTATTTATTTATATATTTTCGAAAAAGTTAACTGCAACATTATTTTCAATTTAATTATAACATTTCAAACCTAAAAGTAGACCTTTTGAAATATATTTTCAAGTTTAACTGCACTGAGCAGTTTGGATTTTAACAGAATGATCCAGAAACAGAGATAAACTCGGAAAAATGATTTTCCCATCAGTTTAGTGCGTTTGTGCTCATGTGCAAGATTTTTCGTACTACGAGCATTAAAATAAAGACTTTTTGATGAGAGTGAGTTGCGCTTCGTAATTAATATTCCGGAAAGTTACCAAAAAATTAAAATTCTGAGCTCCAGGTACATCAGGAGAGACCTCGATCTAATTTCACAAAAAAAATTAGTATCGTAAGAGCCGTAGTTTTCGCTAGCCATCGCAGACTGATTTGTTCTTTTATTAGTATAGATTTATTCTAATTTCTACAATTATTTTCTTTTATTTTATTTTATTGTAAGTTAACGTATCCAATTCCCAAATTGATATAAATAGTATACTTCTATTGTATTTTATTTTCCAAATTATTAAAAGACATAGCTAATATTTTTTTGTTATAACTTAAGTATCAAAGACAAAAATATCACTGATCTTTTTTTTTTCTATTTATTGTCCGATATTTCTAGACAAAGACTACACGGGTTGAAGATTTTTTCCGATTTATTATCTTCGTAAAAACCGGCAAACATATTTTAATAGAATGTATTTTTCAATTTGATAAATACACGCTTTTCGGTGACTAGTTTCAAATAGTTTTCAAACTAAAATCATGTATATTCAGTAACAAATTAGGGATGGGATAGGTCCCTGATGAACCGACAGGGATGGGGAAATAGTGCTTTTACCTCGGACTTATCTCAGGCTAAACGTTTGCAGTGATTAAGGTAATATTGTAACCCCATTTAGGTGTAAGCATGTAAACCTTATTTTATTAAATATTTATCAAATGTTAATTCCCTGGAGGCTATTCATTGCTGGACGAACTATCTATGGCCTAATTAGTGGTGTGAATATCTTTCACGATTTTCGTGATACCTATCTCGCTATGATATATGAAATTTCATCAAACGTCATAATCAATTAGGTTTGGCTCTGCTATGTGCGTTTCTCAGGATTCCCATAAAATTCGAAATTTACTTTCGTAAATACTTTTTATTCGAAATTTTTATTTCGAAATTTACGGCATGTTGATTTCATCAAATGTCACATTTAATAATGCCTTAAAATAGCATGTTACTTATTAAGTTTGATTTTAATTTTTCAACAGATAGCGCTATTGGTCTGTAATTCTCACGATTTTTTATAGCTATATGCTGTCACGTATTGGATGAAATTTAACCAAATTTATTGTACAAGATTTTTATTACAAAATAACATTGACTCATATTTAGATTATTTTGTTAAACAGGGTCGCTGCTATGTATATTTTACGATGAACACTATAGCTGCACATAATTTCTATTAGATAGAAATAAACCAAATTTTATATTCAAAATTACTATCTAAATTTATACAGTGTATCACTTCAATTTTTTATTTTAATACCCTCCAGAAAGCATTGTCAAACTGTGTTTTTTTATTATTATTACTGATTAATGTAACTTTAAGTTAAAATAAATGGGAAAACTTCCTTTCCGTAAATGTTGACGTGTAACAGTTCTATCTGTTTTATGTATTTAAAATAAAATCAGAAAAAAGATTTGTGATGACAATACTAAAAGTATTTATTGAAATACTCATGGGCTGTTGTGTACATTATAAGCATGTTATAATTCATTCTACTGTCAATCTAGTTTAAAGAATTCTTTGAATAATAGTAATTTTAATTCACAGTAAAAAATTAAAAATAAATTATTCAGAAGAATTCAATATTTAAAAAAAATCCATTTGATTCCTTTTAAAGTGATGAAGAACAGTACATGTACACTTTTCATATAACAAATGACACAAAAGACAATGTGTCACGATGGTGCACTTTTAGAAAATAATGATTTATAGATGAACCAATTAAAAAAATATAGAAAGTAAATAAATGACTTTTTCCATCTCAAATGCAATTTTCACAACAAGTTACTGAGATAGTAATGAGTTGCAGATGATGTAGTAGATTAGTTACAGATTAAATAGCATCAGCACGCTAAAAGAATTTTCAATGCTACTCGCAGATTGTTTTTAGACACATAACAACAAATCAAATGTCGATTCTTTGAACACACTAGCTATACACACCAGCTGAACCACTGTAACTGCACTGTAAAAAAAACCCGTTAAATTTACGGCTGGCAGCAATGTTGCCAGCAGCAGTTGCCGTAAAAATTGCAGCAAAATTAGATGCAATAAAAAAATTACATGTAATTTTACGGCATTTTTTACAAAACTGCTAGCAGTATTGCTGCCAACTTTTGACGAAAACTTAGCAGTATTTTTTTACAGTGTGACTATTGCCATTTCTTCTTAATCCTACTAAATAATACCACTACCAAGGGAGTATTTTTACAATCAGAAAATGAATTAATGCAATGATTAAATGCATTTGTAATTCATTCTTAACAACAAACTGATTGTATTAACAATTAGTCATATTGATTAAATTGAATTCATCACACGTTATTTAATTAATCAGAAATACTTCCAATAAAATAACATATTAGTTAAATCAGTAGCTTACTTTTCAAACGACACCCAATATTATACCACATTTTTAATTTTTAAGTTCTCTTGAGCTAATCACAGAAATATATTTAAAATTAAATTGTGTGTATATTTTACAACGTGAATACAGCTCCTAACTCTTAATACTATAAATTTAATTGTTTAACGTATATTTAAAAAACTATAAAACTCAAGGAAATAAATTATTTAATTTTTCTCCGCTGAAATCAGGAAGTTGAAAGGCATGGCATGTAAATATATCTTTTCTCTCACACATTTTTTAGAGTGTACAGCATTTAACTTAATTTACTAATTGCACACATACTGAATTTAAATTATAATAAAATGATTATTATAAATATCATTTTTATGTGTCTAACTGCAAATCGTTACACAACAAGGTTTACAGAAAGCCTTTATGATGATAAAATTCTGATATCTGAGTTGTATAAGATATTTAAAGATAGAAAGCCAAGGAATATAAATGCACCAATAAAGTATGAAAATGCAGCAAACAGCTGTTACGAATCTACTATCGAGATTCTTCATCAGTAATCTCAGCGAGCTAGGAAAAGCAAAACTGAGCAAAGAGAGAAAGAAACGCGGACTTATATAACAGCTACGGGAACGATCCCGCATAAAGAAAAGATACCAATGAGAAGAAAGCAGTCATAACAACTGGGTGGACAAGTAGCGACATCTACCGGAGAACAAACAAAACAAAAACTAAAAAGCGCGAAAAAAAGTTTTAAAGTTTTCCAAATGCTTGGACAATAAGGAGTACTCGATAAGTCATTGACTAAGGAGTGAGAATTTTTAATGATGTGGTAAGTTTCCCAAAAATTAAGATAAAAAATAGAAGGACACTTATGGATAATGGTGGCTCAAGAAAATTTAACTTATGTTGTGAAGACCAACAATGTTGAGCAATAGATGAGCGTTTAAGCTCTTGATTTTTGACATATCTTTTATGTTCCGCTAAACGAAATCTGAGAGCACGTTTAGTCTGACCACGGCTAAACTCCATAAGCGCTTCCGTTCCTTATACGGCCTTGACAATCACCCCTTAGTTTCGGAATCACTATTCACCGCTAGGTGGCTTTATACTGACTGTAAATAATGCTTACTGAACGTTACTTTTACACATAAAAATACGAAAAACCTCGCTGTATATGGGTTATAAAAGATATATATTATATGTATATTTTGTATGGTCGTTCTTTTTCTATTGACGGAAAAAACTGAAAGATTTAGGAATAAATAAATACTATGCTTTATGCAATTAAAAATATTTTTAATAACACTCTACCATAACATCGAAAACAAAAATTATAATTAAGTTTTTACTTTTATTTACATTTAAATTCTTGATTACTTGAAATACTGAGAATTCTGACCGTAAAATAAACAATAAAACATTTTTTTAAATAATAATTATAGTTTCAAAATATCAAGAAAATTAACCAAAACTTTATCAAAAGAAAAAAAAACTCTTTGAAATAAGGGTAACTTTTTAGAACATTTAATGCCGTACTTCGGATGAAAAATATCGATATATAAAGTTGATTGCAGATAATTCACACTATAATTTTAAATATGTGAGGTACAAAAGATGAAATGCACTAGGAAATATTAATATATATGTATATTTATATATAATTATAGATTTGTATTATGTTTTTTAAAAAAAATATTTTATTTTAAGGGAAATTATAAAATCAAATATTTGAATTCTGGACAGTCATATTATAAAAAATATAATACATTTAAGAAAAAAAATCTATGTGTTGATCTGAAATGTACAAGCATATAGAAAAATTCACAAACTTGCATATAAAATTAAATATTTTAACTTTGTACAGTCATAGGATTAAAGTATATGATAAAAATAAAAATGTAACCACATGGTTTCATAATATAAGCAAATCTTTTTGCCACTATCTGGCAAGAAAAAAATAACGATTTTTTTCAATACATGGAAATTTACACTATTCTTAATTATTTTTTAAAATATTGATATATACATATATATATATATATATTGCAAACAATTTTCAATAAATTTGAGCCATTATATGTGCTGCTCTGAAGTTACAACCGTATAGAAAAACAACACGCTTACATATTAAATGAAATATTTTAACTCCGGACAGACATGGCAATAAAGTATACGATGAAAATAAAAATATATTTACATGTTTCAAAACGTAAACAAATGAGGCAAACTTTTTCGACAATATTGGGCAATGACATCATATCGATTTTTTTTTCTAAAACATGGTTATTTATGTGTATCTTAATTATTTAGAAAATATTAATTATCTGTACATTTCAAACAATTTTTCAAATAATTTAACCACTATAAGTGCTAAACTTAAAAAAAAAAAAAAAAAAAAAAAAAAAAAAAAAAAAAAAAACATGTAAAATTAACTATTTTAATTCTGGAAAGTCATCGTATAAAAATGTATGATGGAAATAAAAGTGTATTTTATAATCATTATATAAAATATATGTTTTTTCGCCCTTGTCCGGCAATCAAAATCATATATATATATATATATTTAAAACTTGGATAATTACACGATTTTTAATTATTTGAAATATATATATTTACATTGCGAATGATTTTAAGATTTTTTTAATGGTACTTTAAACACTGAGAGAATTTTTACAATGAAATATACAATAAGAATTATAAAATTAAATTTAAGTAAACTTTAAAAATTTTCTTGGTAAAAAATTTTTATGCGATGAGTTGGCCTCATTTGTGAAGTTCTTTGCCATATTTTTTAAAACAATAGGCAAAAACTTTGCACATATTAAAGAACATATGTTTTTTTTGTGGTCATTTAAATCGCATGCCCACAAAGGGCTTTTTATTAATCTTGGAAAAATTAAATCATAACTTGTTTTAACAAGTCCGTTTCCATTTAAAATCGGTATAATCTGTTCCATAAAATCCATTATTATGGAAATCAAATTGACAAACTGTGGTTTTGAGTAATAAAGTCCACCTCTATCCTGATTGTTTTTTTTTTTTTTTTTTTTTTTTTTTTTTTTTTTTTTGCTTTATCGGAAGTGCAGTATCGAACACAGCAATGAAGCACAAATAAAGTATGAAAATGTAGCAAACAGCTGTTTGCTACATTTTCATACTTTATTTGTGCATTTATATTCGTTGGCTTTCTATCTTTAAACGTTTTTGCACAAAGGCCTTATTTGCTATTTTATTGTATAAGATAGTCCAGGTGCATCCCGCAATTGTATACGCAAAGTAAGCTTAAGATCATTGGTTCGAATCCAGGATTTTTGTTCTTCCATCTATATAAGTTTCGAATTAATTAAAATTTTCCATTTTATTCTAGTAATTCATATGTTGTTTTGTAAATTACATTTGAGATGAAATTAGAAATGAAGCGATATAGAAACTGACGAACATAATTATCCCACTACGAAAAGTATTATTCAGTATTGATTCTTAGCGTGACATTATTGTGATATACGGTAGTTTTGTTTTATTATGGAAATATTTTCAGAGCGAACTTTAAAAATAATTGATAAATGATATAACTCCAACCCTTCATATATTGAATTTAATTGTGAAATGCATTATAATTAAAATACATTCTCACAAAACGCGCACGAAACGCGTAGAATATCATCAGATGGCTATAAAATTAAAGCATATAAATTGTAAATAATATTTTTATCCAAGAACCTGATTTTTTGAAATGAACTGAATTTTGTATTTTCTCATCAAATAAAAAAAGATATTTAAGAGCATTTTTACTTTATTAAATTTAACTTCATCACAGATCTTTTTTCTGGTATTTTTTTTCCTTTTCTTTATTTTTTTTTCTCACTTAACAATTACTTTTGGTTGACCCTTTATTAGCTTTGCAATACAAAAAAAAATTGTTTGCTTTCATCGAAGAAGGTCTTTAGGGGTTCATAAAACTACATAAAAATAAGGAAAAGGCAAAATAAGAAAAATTATCATTATTCTCTTTTTTTATTTTGGTAACAAAGGTTCTATAAAATGAAATTTTTCCAGGAATACTTTAAAATGCAAAGTTACTGAGAATCGAATTAAAATTTCGTATTTATTTTGTCACACAAAATATAAAATTTCTTAGACTAAGTACAAATTATCAAATCAGAATTCATACTTTGTATTTTTGCCATTGTTTATAGAAAAAAATGAAAATGCATTCAAAACGAATTTAACATTTCATAAAGCATAATTATTTGCATTTATCTGTTTGTTATTCTTTAATTCCTTATCTCTCATAGAATAAGATGCTTTAATTTTTCCCTTAATCATGTTAATATTTATTATTTTCCAAAAATAAATATTTTTTAAATATTTTTATTTCGCAAACAAGATTTTTCAAACGAAAATTGAAAATTTGTCTTTATGTATCGTTTTTACTTTATACTAAATGCTTTACTTTATACGAGCTACATATTATGCTGAGATTTAATTCCAATAGAACCACGCTTAAATCTACTAAAATCTCACTTCCAGGAATTATCATCCTTAAGCAACCACCTAACTAATTTTTGTTTGTCATAGTCCTATGTAAGTTTTTATTTAAATACTAGAAACATATTAAGATACATTAAACGTAGATGTGCTTTAAAATGTATAATGCAAAATAGAAAACACTAAGAAATACTAAGAATTCTTTTCTGCAACCTTGTGCATGATATATAGAATTTATACACAACTCGCTATGGACAAACCTTTAGTGGAAATGTATACCATAAATTAAAATTCAATTTCAGCAATCATCCGTAATGAACAATATTTCGGCTGCATTTTATCCGAAATTTTTTATGTGTTTCAAATAATACGATTATCATCAGATTCTTCTGCAAGAATCGTGTAGTAAACAGAAATATATGTTAATTTCATCATGTTTGAAATAGTGAAACATAATTAAAATATCCTGCAAACAATTTTCCCCATTAATCATTATATAACACACCTCTTCTGTGTGACTCTGTAAATTCATGATAAATACATTGCACCCTATAGTTTACAGAAAGCATGGTTTAGTGTAAATTAAAAATTTACATCGAGTTCATTATGTTTGTGACAAAGTAATATCATAAAAGTACACCGCAAACGATAATTTTCATAAGTTATAAAGTAACATAACTTTTTTAATTTTCTCTTTACACACACCATAAGGGCTGTATATAACATACTTCGATAGTATCTATCTACTAGTGCACCTTAATAATGTATATAAACTTCATTATATGTTGTGTATACAAACACATATATATATATATATAAAATCTTGATGATATTACACTCGTCCGAACATCGTGAAATTAATAGGCATTAATGAATTAAATTAAAATACAAATGATGTAGAATATGCTGCACAAAGAATAGTTATCATTCATTTACAGGGCCACACAAAATAATTATGTAACATAACGGTATAGAAGGGAACATAGTTTGCGGCCTATTTTAATTTTGTTACATATACAGGGTGAGTCATAAATATCGAAACAACAGGCTATCTCCTAACATATTGCCTCTAGACCCATACTTCCAATTGCAAAAATTCATAAAAAAAGGGTAAATTTTTTATAAGATAAGTTGAAATTCCATGGGGGGTCTATTTGAAAAAATACGAAAATTAAATTTTTATACGGAACCCGTAGAGCAAAATTCCCAATTAGAAAATTATTCCTTATCCATTCCTAAATTGAACAAAAAAAATTTCATCTCCGTATCTGAAAATCTGACAGAGATATTAAAATCCAAAATTCTCCGAAATTCGTGACTTACACCACTTTACCATGCCTGTAAATGATGATTTGTTGACGGATTTTCAAAGGAAATGAGGGATCGTTTACAAATTGTCTTTATTAAATGTCGATTCAAGACCTTGCCTTTTATTTGGACATAATAAAGCAGCGTGTTGATTTAAATCAAAATTTGTTTTCAAAATATGTTAATCTTTAGCTCTAGAAGTCTGCATGGATCGCTGCCCGGCATGGAAAAATGTTAAAATCATAATCCGGAGCAGCCTTTAAAAGTTTAAATCATAGCTCGGCTCAGCCTTGAATTTCTGTACAGTTTTTTAGTTAAAAATTGTTTCGCGGGGAAGAATTCTGAGCAAAAATACTTAGTATAGCTTTTCGTTTTTTATATTTATACTTTTTATTATTAAAGATGCGCCAAAGGTTGTGATATATTTATTTTATCAATGAATCTCTGTTTATATCTAAATGTTTCACATATATTTTAATATCGCTAATCCATATCCCGTGCATTGGAGACTTTGAAAAATGTTATACAGTAAAACCTTTTAAGACGGAATGACACACGAAAGAAAAAATACGTTATAGACAAATGCCCTTCCTAAGAGGGTTAAATGGAGTTTATTTTTTCTCAGGTATTATTGTATTAATTTTGCACGGATCAACACATTTTCTATTTAAGACAGAATTCCGTCATAGGCAGATTTTTTAATCGTTTTACTGTGTTTAATTTTTTAGCATTTAAATTGACTACTCTTAAAAAATATATAAATTTTAAAGTTTTTTTTAATTTATTTTATTTAATTTAGTTATTTTATTTCATTTTATTTTATTTTATTTTTGTAAAATAAAAGTGATTTTAAAATCTATGTGGTTTTTGTAAAAATTTTGATTGAACCAAATTTTACTTATTTCATTAGGTCAGTCAGAGACAGTGGTTTTAATACAGATTGTTCGAGACCGAGTTTGAAAATTTCATCCAGTGCAGACCTTATTAAAAGTTAGGAATTGTTAAAGGAAAAAAGTACTAACTTGAAACATGTCATTTTAAATTATTTTACATTAGTTTTGTTTCGGAAAAAATTGAAAAATTATTTACTTTTGAAAATAAGAATTTTTTTTAAAGTTATATAATTTTTTCAATAGATATTTTTAATAATTCTAAAATTAATATTGAAAAACAAAAACCCCGAAAAAAACTAAAATCAGAGTTTCATCTTTAATTAAATGGAAAGAAATAGAAATCTGATAAATAATGTTTTGAGTTATAACGATTTTTAACTATCCCATTTAAACCAGTACTAATCATATGAAATTTTTAGAAATTTTATGATAAATTTTAAAATGTGATTTCCTTAGCAAATTATATGGCTAATTATCACAAAAAAAAAAATCAAAATTCAACTCAAAAACTCGATTTTAACGCGATTTTTTACACGTTTCCAAGAACTGTTACAGTAACATTGTCTTTTGAATTACGCATATTTCAATTTGTTTTTAATCGCTTAAAACCTGATGAATTATTGAAACGGCTAGAACTCTTCGAGTTTTGAAGATATGAAGATGCAACTTTTTGTGTATTATTCAGGACTAAATAAGGAAAGTTTTCCTAATTGGAATTTTTGTCCTACGGGGGCCGAATAAAAAGTTAATTTTCGTACTTTTTCAAATAGACCCCCTATGGAGTTGCAACATAACTTATCAAAAAGTTTACCTTTTTTAATGAATTTTTGCAATTGGAAGTATGGATCTAAGGGCAATATTTGAGGAGATAGCCTATTGTTTCGATATTTATGACTCACCCTGTGTAATAATAAGTTGCTTAGGTTCACTACGAGTTACTTACTCTGTAACAGAAAATACGAAGTATTTACAGCGACACACAACAGATTTCGGAAACTATGCTGTATTAAAAATGCTGTACGCTAACAATAATTGGTTGAAATTTTTAGTTTTGATATGATTTTTTTTTTAATTTCACTAAATTTTTACATATTACGCTGTGTATATAACTGGTGCAAATCATATATAGGGCTACACAAAATAATTCGCACTCTTTACTAAGTGTGTAAGTAAATATACTAAAGGTTTGTAAATGAGTTATGCATTTTCTACAATGAACAGCTTTAAATATATTACGACATGTTTAAAGAAGAGAAGTGAAATGATTTACAGAGGCATTCAAAAATTAGATTAATAGCCGGCTCTGGATGGTAATCTCTTGAAGTGTGATTTCATTAGTTTAAAGCATGTTTCGGTTTTAAATAGATTTAAGCTAAATAACGGCGTGTACTTAAAGATAGTAGGTAAACTACAGGGCTATACAAAAGAGTTCAAATATGCTTCCGTCTATTTAAATAAATTGCTAAATGTCAAATTTGTCAACATAGTTGAAAGTGTTTATGATTTCTATTTAGTTAGGCGTCTGCCTGTCTGTCTTTCCAAACGCTAACTTGCGTTGAAATAATTGAATTGGTCTGTAAGTGATATATGTTAATGAGATTTATTATGCCGTGTTGGGTATTGTAAACAAACTATGCATAATTCATGATTCATTTACACAGACTCTCAAAACTATTCCATTACATTATGTTCTGTGAGGATAGTTATATTTGTAACACCTATATTCGTCATTTGGAATGGGTTTTTTTTTTATCTGTCCGCACATAATAGCGCAAAAACTACCCATCAGAATGCTTTGAATTATAATATATATACTCGTTGCAGAATTTTTGTTACTCATTTAAAGTTTTATGAAAAGCGAATGAAAGCTTAAAAGGATATTAATAAATGTATTCTTCATTCTATTAAAACCTATCATGCGTGACTAATTCAATGATATTCAATGATAGGTGATGATTCTAGGTTGTCATAATTATTATGGCACATTTAAGATGGAGGTAGTATTATTTCCCTATTACCATGAATTTAATATACATAATCGTAATAAATTTTGCATTTAGGTATTTTTTCAAAAGAGTACAACAGCTATTGCACCAAGTTTTCAACGTTTATACTATAAATATTTTTTGTTCTAAAGAATAAACAATTTTCGCAATTTTTTTGCAACATACAAAAAACTCTTACTAAAGGACTTTTTTAAAAGAACTAGCATTTCTTAGAATATAACAATTTTTTTTTAAATAGCAAAATTGATTAATTTTTAACAACAACAAAAAACTACTAAATTGTTTCACTTGGTTTTAAAATATGATGCACAAAATATTCTTTAAATTAGATGAAAAAAGGTAATTTAATCCGAGAAAATACAGCTTTCTTAAATGTAAAATCGTCTGCAAAACTCGTATGCTGCTCGTTAAATTCATGCCCAGTTTCAATCGCTGCTATTGTATAAAAGGATTTATTATTTCCACGACAACAACACATTTCATTTAAATCATACTGACTGAGTCCGAAATCGGGCTTCATGTCGAGTACACAGGTCAAATGTATGTTGTTCAATAAAAACAAATAAACAAAAGTTCAAAATCGGGCCCTATGAACAAGATTGTATTGTCAAACGAGACCCACTCCACAGCCTTAACCTCCTTATTTTGCTTCAGTACCAAGTGACGTCAATATCCATCTCAACACAGCACCTAGCACTCCTAGCGCCATCTATTGTTTGTAATTGGAACTAAAATCCAGAACCGCAGGAAAAAAACTTTTGACCTTTTAGATGACTCTCGTGCAAGAATTTTTTAACTATCTGTAAAAGTTTGCAAGATAAAGATTTTTAAAATCGTTCAATCCTTTTCAAGACACTCGGAATATATTATATGCAATTTTTATACATATGTTACATACAGTGGTGTAGTAGTAATAAAAACAGAAGGTATACACAGAAGGCAGGCTGTATACCCTAGAGTGTGTATACTACAGCTTTCTTGGGAACAGAGAGTATACGGTGTTTTTTAAAAAGTTCAGGAGGTATGGTCCGTATACACCCATATACTATCTGCTATATCCCTGATTATATATATATATATATATATATATATATATGTGTGTGTGTGTGTGTGTATATTATAAGTATATTATGTATAATATGCATAAATTTTTAAAATTGTGTTACTATAAATATGCCGCAAATGATTTTCCCCCTTAGAACCACAATGTAAAAGAATATATTTTAATGCCCATTCTATGTCCCAACTATAATGTGCTACACTATTCGTTTTCAATACGGATATTAAACTATAACAAGCATTAATTTTGTCACAATCCCAGCATATGTACGAGAGATCAGACAGTAGAAAAACGGCATAGCAACTGAAGTCATTAACACTTTCCATTTAATACGGAAAGCATTAAAAAGGGGCTATGTTAAAAGACTGTATATATATATATATATATATTTATAAACATATATATGTAACGAGAAAGGCGACGACGTCGAGATTCCACAACACCGTACAAGCTCCCGTGCATCACCAGGGTTGATACCGCACATTTATTAATATCTAATAATCAGCAGCAAAGTTCTGTAGTTGTAGTGTAAATTTTCAAGCAACGAAAGAGTTTTATTGGGAATTTCCCCGTAAAAAATCAAGCCACTAAGTCTTTGCAATTCATATTTATTATAAGTCATCAGGCAAACGAAGTCATTCTAGCATTAGGCGTTGCATACATCGAGTACTCCAAACTTCGTGAAATAATTGACATCATTAAATATTCCAATTTATCCGACAAACCAAACGAATGTCTTACTAGTTTTAAAGACAGATGCATTCTCCCGCTTCTAAAAAGCCAAATGAAAATGGAAGATTTTCACGACAAACTAGCTCCCTCCTACTCCGCGTCAATCAATTTAAAAATCCAATTAGGATTAACTCGAGTCTAAACGTCAAAAGATGATCAGTTCTGATTGGTCTAAGGAGGCGTGTCGTCGGGCAGGATCTAGTTTTTTCCCTCGCAAATAACAAGCGCTTTAACAACGCGCATTAACACCGGTCACGCGATGTTAAATAAAAAATAAAATTAAAATCCCGGGAATATTCCAGAAAGTAAAAAGTTTACGAAATACTTCCCGCCTTTTTGAGAAGCAAGCAATAATTTATTAATAAATAAAATAAGAAAAAGAATTTTAGCTGTCACAAGTTAATACATTACGAAACTAAGATTGAAATATGTTCCACAAATTTTAGAATTGAAGTTAAGAGAAAACAAAATGGCTCAATTTTTTTTATTTTATTACATATATATATATACAGGGTGTTTCTAAATTCATGGTACAAATTTTAAGGGGTGATAGTACACATCAAGACAAACAATATTAAATAGTAAACTAAGGGTCCCAAACGTCGTCCGAAGGACATAGCCGCCATTAAAGTTTACGGTCCAAAAATTCAAATGATTATAAAAAACAGAAAAAAATGGTCGATTTGTTTGCGGTTTTCACTAAAATTATTCTTAATGTCAGTATTGTATTAAAAAAAATTACAAAGATAATTGTCAAAAAATGCCAATAGAGAGCGCTTTAGACTTTGGAGTAACAAACAACTATTTTTTACCGTTATTTTTAGAATCTCATTAATTTCTTTTTAGAATCTTAGACATAAACTTAAATTTTGAGCTCAAAATCTAAATCGTTGGGAGCGGTTAAGTAGCGCAAACTGAAATGTGGGGGGAGGTTCAAATTTCTAATGATTATAGAAAACGGAAAAATTGGTCAATTGATTTGCAATTTTCACTAAAATTATTCTTTATGTCAATATTATCTTGAAAATAAATTAGAAAGATAAAATTCAAAAAATGCCGATAGAGGGCGCTTTAGACTTTGGAGTAACGTACAACTAATTTTTACCGTTATTTTTTGCATCTCATAAATTTTTTTTAGAAGCTTAGACATAAACTTAAATTTTGAGTTTAAAATCTGAATCGTTGGGAGTGGTTAAGTAGTGCAAACTGAACTGTGTTCAATGGGAGTGGGGAGGTTCAAATTTCAAATGATTCTAAAAAACGGAAAAATTGGTCGGTTTTCGCTAAAACTAGTCTTTATGTCAATATTTCCTTGAAAATAAATTTCAAAAGATTCCGTTTGAGGGCGCCTTAAACTTTAGAGTAACCAACAACTATTTTTAACCTTTTTTTTTTTTTTTTTTTTTTTTTTTTTTTTGTATCTTGTTAAAGACTTGCAAAAACTTAGACTTAAATTTTGAGCTCAAATTCTAAATCGATGGGAGGGGTTAAGAAGCACAAACTGAACTATGTTCAGGAGTTGAAACGTTACCCTCCTCACCTCTCGAATACAGTTCAATTTTCCGCTACTTAAATACTCACAACGATGCCGATTTTGAGCTCAAAATTTAAGTTTGTAATTTTACAAGCATTTAATTAGATACAAAAAATAACGGTTAAAAATAGTTGATAATTACTATAAAGTTTAAGGCGCCCTCTGACGGAATTTTTTGAAAGCTATCTTTAAAATTTATTTTCAAGGAAATATTGACATAAAGAATAGTTTTAGCGAAAACCGAACAATTTTTCCGTTTTTTATAATCATTTGAAATTTGAACCTCCCCATCCCCCTTGAACACAGTTCAGTTTGCGCTACTTAACCACTCCCAACGATTCAGATTTTAAACTCAAAATTTAAGTTTATGTCTAACTTTTAAAAAAAAGAAAAAAAAATTATGAGATGTAAAAATAACGGTAAAAAACGGTTGTACGTAACTCCAAAGTCTAAAGCGCCGACTATCGGCATTTTTTGAATTTTATCTTTATAATTTATTTTCAAGATAATACTTACATAAAGAATAATTTTAATGAAAATCGCAAATCAATTGACCAACTTTTTCTTTTTTTATAATCATTTGAAATTTGAACCTCCCCCACAGTTCAGTTTGCGCTACTTAACCACTCCCAACGATTTAGATTTTTAGCTCAAAATTTAAGTTTATATCTAAGCCCCTAAAAACAATTTAAGAGATGCAAAAAATAGTTGCAAGTTACCAGCAAAACGGTAAAAAATAGTTGTTTATTACTCCAAAGTCTAAAGCGCCCTCTATCGGCATTTTTTGAAATTTATCTTTATAATTAATTTTCCTGACAATACTGACATAAAGAATAGTTTTAGTGAAAACCGCAAACGAATCGACCAATTTTTCTGTTTTTTATAATCATTTGAATTTTTGGACCCTAAACTTTAATGGCGCCTATCTCCTTCGGAAGATATTTGGGACCCTTAGTTTCCTATTTAATATTGTTTGTCTTGATGTGTACTATCACCCTTTAAAGTTTGTACCATGAATTTAGTAACACCCTGTATATATAGTTCTAATATTTAAAAAAATCAAATTTTTAATTAGCTCCTGTTATTTATTTGTATATATAAAATTAGTTTAAATGTTTAGATTAACTTAAATATTATTTTTTCGAATGAAACTGAATTTCCTAATTGTCTTATAGTTCAAATAAATAAATTAACTATGAATTCTATTCACATAAATGAGTTCTTTATAAGCTCGGATATTATCGAAGATACGTATCACAATGAGAAAAGTATCATAGGACTCATGTTTACTTCCATTATCACCTACTAAGCTTTTCTGATATATATAAATTTGGAAACGAAATTTCCCTACGGGATGACAATATCTTTTCTGGAAGTGTTGACTTAATTGGCAATTGATAACCAAAATGATGAATTTTGATAAAAAGAATTATCATATTTCCTAAAACGTAATATAATTCACTTTAAATTTTATTGCTGAATGCATTAATTCGCATAATTTACTAAAAATTTAATTAATTTCACTCCTTTTTTTAAATTAACTTCAATAAAATATTCCAATGACAGTTAATGTTGATATTTTGTAATGTTATGTGCAAAATAATTAATTTTATTTAAAATAATTTTGATTAATTTATTTTCAGATAACTCAA
Source organism: Maratus speculifer (assembly GCA_964019185.1). NCBI lineage: Eukaryota > Metazoa > Arthropoda > Arachnida > Araneae > Salticidae > Maratus > Maratus speculifer. The sequence continues at coordinate 172,026,726 of OZ025297.1, read as the reverse complement.
AAATCAGAAGTTAAAGACAATTTTATTAAAATTTGTAAATATTACATGAAACAAAACATATAAAGGGATAGGATGAATGTGAGCACAAAATGAAGAAAAATATTGTAATATGTATTTTTCTCTTTTTAGATGCACTTTAAATTGTATAATTACGTAGCACCTATAGTCCGGTCATCTGTCTGTTCCTCCGTCCGTCCACACTCTTAAAACTATCCAACCGAATTGTTTGAAATTTAAATATATATATGTTGCTTAATTTTATCAACTCGTTTCGAATTTCGTGAAAATTGAATAATTTAACTACACGAATAATTTTTATTACAGGGATTTAATTACAATGAAGAACATTACATTTACATCTAATGAGAAAAAATAGTTTCAAGTGCATTTTTTAATGATGTTACTCTCTTTCGAACATAATGATAATAATATGTATTTATGACGTATACTTAAATATACATTCTGTATAGTATGCGGTGCAAAGAATATTTCATATTGATTTAAAGGTCACATATAAGTATTTCATACATAATTGTATATAGGGAAAAATTGTTTGGGGCGCATTTTAATTATATTAAACTATTTAACATTTTATGAAATTGATATACGTTACTGAGGTTTATTACTTCCTCTATGATAGAAAGCACATAGTATTTACTCATAAAGACAAAATATTTCGGATACTATGCTGTATCCAAAGCACTGTATACTATTACAAAAAAATAAGAATATTTTTTAAAATTCGCTATAATAGGAATGCACCTCATTTGATGTGTTTGACGTGAAATTTCTGACTTGTTTCTTCAAACAGCTATCTATAATTTGTTACATTTAAAGAAAATTTAAGTTTTTTTTAATTTGAAAAAAAATTATTAATCACAAAACGAATAAATACGTCAATTTGCTTCGATAAATATTTCGATTAAAAGCATTTCTTGAATAGAAAAGAGAAAGTAAAAAATGTTAAATCTTCTCGTCAATGTGGCTATTTTCTTTACTTTCATTCACTGAAAAAGCTATTATTGTAATAAAAACAATAAAAAATTTCTTCAAAATTCCAGGCCTATTAATTTTTTTTCATTGATTATACTTGTCGGTATTTCTCATATATCTTATACAATGATCCAACACAAATTTTGATTTATAACTCAAATAAGAAGCATACAATGCTTCAATAGACAAGTTTACAAGATCAAGAACGACAGGAAAAAATCGATTGTGATGCTTTATCCGCAGACGCAATAATGAAGCTCGTTATTTATCTTATACTCCCAAAGTTTAGCCGATGCTTTTCATAAAAAATTCTATGGTACTCCTTGGGATGTTCCGTGACTAGTTTTAATAAAACCTGTATCATATAAAGTTAGCATTCCTGTAAGAATAAAAATTTATAATTATCAAAAGTGAACTTCTTAATATTGCCTTTGTATATTAAGTTCTGTAATTTTTTTTTCAAGTTTCTGATAGCTGATTCGCTTTTATTTAATAGCCACATAGCAGATATTTTCTTTTTTAAAGAAAATTTATTATCTGTATTGCACACTATATATGTCTTGTAATTTTCTTTTTATGTATTTTGTGTGTGCATGCTACTCTATGATTTGTAAAACAAATGCAAATTTGTAAGATGTGGATTCTGTGTATTGCAAAATGCATGCAAGTAATTAATATACATGTTGCAAAAACTGTCGAATTTATTTTTGTAAAACTAATGTACGCAAATCTTGTATGTAATTACGTAAATAAAAGTACATGGAAATGGGAAATTTACCTATTAAACAGAAATAAACAGGATAACAGTAAGGATAAATTCGCCAGTCTTAGAAATCAAGTTAGACCTTGACATAAAATAAAGTTAATAGTGTCTGGGCGCATTTCAAAAGAATAATAAAAACATCTAAATATTAATTTTTGCTCAACGACCCACGAATAATTTTGGATATCTTTATTTTTGTGCATTTCAATTGTTAATTTGTTGTTTCTTATAATTTAAAAGAACAGAAGTAATGAAACCAAGAACCCGGAATATTACGCAGAAAATATGTGTAATAATATTGAAAAAATATGTGCCTAAATGCAGAATATTACACAAATATGTAAGAACAGAATATTATGCATAATTGCGTATAAGAATATAACAAAAGATTATCTGCAAGAATCTTATACAAAAGTACGTGCAAGAACAGAATATTTCATAGAGGTACGTGTGCACTTAACAAACATGTATTGTTAAAAATATCGCTTCTAAAATCGTAGCTGAATAATGAAGGAATTGATCTGGCATGTTGTAGTTTCATAGTTCATATCTCATTCCAGTAAGTATTTGATTGTTCACTATAAATTGAATTAAATAGAGAATTTTCTTTTTGGTCTAAATATATCTTTGAAAAGTGATGACCGAAACCAATGGAAAAACTAGTCATATGTGGCAATCCCAAAATTTTCTTCTATGTTATGCATGTTAATACTTCCAGAAAAAGCAGAATAGCAGTACCACCGGTTAGGTGGTTTAAACTTAAATCTAGTCAGCAGCAACTTATAATTGAATCTAAAGTTTAATGGAAATTCATGCATTAGTTTTTGAGCATAACCAAAACATAATCAGCAACATATCCTATCAAGTACTGACTAAATATAACATTTTATGAAAATCCACGAAGTAGTTCTTCAGATATGGCTATTGAAGTATTGTTAATAATGCTGCATAGCAGCGTCACTTGTTTCCAGACATGAAACCAAAAAATAATCAGATCTTGTATACATCGGGGTCTAACAGAATCTAAAGTTTTGTAGAATTCCATGCATTACTTCTTAAGATAGAGCGCCCACAAAAGTTTTGTCACAAATATACAGACAGACATTTTGTAAAAACATGTTTTTCGGATTATCTGAGCCCTACATCATGTAAATCCGTCGAAAACCAGATTTTGAAAGTTTTCACAAATCCAATACTTTTTTCTAAATATAGAAGAAAGTAAAAATGGACAAAATACGGAATTGTACTGGCATCATGACTTTCGTATTTTACAAAATTTTACTTTAAAGTGCATTTATTAGATTATACAGGTTTTGTTCATTACTGGCAACACGAATGTACGAATTTTAAAGCTTCAAAACAACTTTAACAGATAAATGGCATACAGTAAATATAATTTCAGACTATCCATTTTTTCTATAAAGGCAGAATATTTAGTGGTCTTAAAATAAACCTGATGGAAATTAAAAAAAAACGCGTCAAACACACGAGTTTTTTCTTTATGCAATTTTGTCTTGCGACTTATTATCAACATCTAGTTCGCAATATGCATCTCAAACAGGCCCCGCCAGTGGCTGAGAGGTTCTGCCTCCGAAACTGGTAGAGCCCCACCAGTGGCCGAGAGGTTCTGACCTCTCAACTGGTAGACGGCAGATGCTGGGTTCATACTCATTCGTGGCCGTCCGGAGTTTTCGTGGTTTTCTTCGAACTTTGCATAAATACGGGTGAGGTTCCCTTAAAAAGACCCCACGAAGGGCACTCCTCTCCCTGAGCCTATATCCCTCGAGTAGATAATCGGCCGACACAAAATAAACCAAACCGAAACTGGTAGACGGCAGGTAGTGGGTTCGAATCCAATCGCGGCCATCGGCCTAACCTTTCGGAGTTTTCCGTGATTTTCTTCTAACCTTCGATTTTGTTGTGTAAATACGGATTAAGTTCCCTTCGAAAGACCCCCAATGGAGGGTACATTCTCCCCATTTAGGGCCTATATCCCATGTGTAGGTAATTGGCCGACAAAATCACAAACAAACAAAGAATCCCAAACAATAAGATTGGACTATAAATGTACAAAAAGCAGTTATTTTTAGATATTACAAACAGATAAGTGTAATCATGTTCACATTAAACTGTGTATTTATGAGTCAACTGTAGCTTTTCTACACACTTCAGCAGTTTACTGAATTATCATCAAAATACACAGAAAAATGTGTATTTTGAAACTAACATACGATGCTGAGTTTTCAAAATTTAATTAAAAAACAAAAAATTTAAACACCATTTTATATTTATAGAAAGATCTTTTGTTTCATCAGAATACTTGTTTTCATGTATACATTTAAACAATTAGTTTTAGATTGTTAATTCGTCATAACGGAGAATAGAATATTTCAATAGATGAGTTTACAAGAACATGTCAGATAACTCTGGCTTTATAATGCTATATCTACCGTCATAATAATGGTGCTGAATATTTATCTTACAGTTTTACAGATCAGCCATTTAAACTTTTCATCGAAAATTCTTCAGTACTCTTTGTCTTTAATATTTTAAATAAAATCTGAATTGAATAAAGGAAACTTTTCTTTCAAAATAACAATTTACTAAGTATCAAAAGGAATTTGACTAAAAATATTCTTCCATTATCCACTCTATTTTTTCTTTTTCATTTCTGAGATACATTTCACTTTTCCTTTGTAAATACCCTGTAACTACTACTTTAAATCACTGAAAGAAATGGCTTTTGAATTGTGACAAAGCACATACATTTTTTAAAACTAAAATTCGAAGAATAGGCTGTTTCAAGAACAATAAATTTCAAGCTATCAAAAACATGTCCGACAGCTGTATTGATTGTGATGCTGTATCTACCGGCATAAAAATGACAATGTTATTTATCTTATAGTTTCACTTATCAGCCAACAATTTTTGTCTTTGTAATGTTGATTAATAGGTTTTAATAAAACCTGAGCTCAATCAAAATCGCGTATCTGTAAAAAATACAACACACTAAATATCAAAATATATTTGAGTCAGTAAAATTGTTTCCCATATACTACGTATAATTTTTTTTCTACTTTTTAAAATATATTTTTCTCGCAAACACATCGTAAATTTCGTTTTGAGACACTGAATATAACATAGTTCGTACGCATCAATTTATTCAAAGGCTTCTAAATGTTTTAATACCAGAGATTTCGTAAAATACTGGTAGCTATATCTAAACATAGACATTTTTTATTAAATAAGGAAAATATTACTTTACAAATATTTTGGTAAAAAGTGTTTAAAAGTCCTCAAAGAGTATCAACCCTGTATAAATTGTTTAAAAGTTGCGATTGAACACATATGTTTATTTATAACTTATTTATGGAAAATAGAATGATTCAGCGGGCCATTTTATAAAAACATGTCGGACTACTTTATTAATTGTGAAGCTGTATCCATCGTCATAATAATGAAACTATTTATTTATTATCTGACAGATTTATAAATAAGCCGTTTAATAATGCTATCAAAAGAACTTGAATACTCTTTGTCATTTCACGTAATTATTTTAAATAAAATCTGAACTGCATCAAAATAGCTTTTTTTTAGAAAATAACAACTTACTGAATATCGAAATGGATTTGACTTGGTAAATATATTTCTTACATATTATTCATACAAATCTTTCTTTTTAATTTATGAAATACAATTCCTTTTTTCCTCTTAAATAGCTCATAGGTATTATTTTAAACCACGGATAAAAATGGCTTTAGAATTGCAATAAAACGGATGCTTTCTTTTTGAACCAAAATACGGAGAATAGGATGGTTTAAGAACAATCAATTTTGAGTTTACAAGAGCATTTTCGAGAACTCTATAGATTAGAATGTTACCAGCATACAAAGGACAACATTATTTGTCTATAGTTTTAAAGATAAGCCAATTATTTTGTAAAAAAAACACTCACTGTAATATTGCATGATAGGTTTTAATAAAAATTAATTCATTTTTGCGGTTTGAATTTAAAAAGATAACTTTAATTTCAATATTTTTCGCGTAGACATCATAGCTGGGAGGAAAAGCATCTCGCTATTAAACAGAAGGTTCTTAGTTCAAACCACGGTGCTGGTAGTTGAAATTTTCATGATAAGATAAATTTAATTGAAAGATGTTTCGAATTTTTTTGCCAGTTTAAGGGTTTGTTATGCTGTGATAAATAAACACTGACATTTGTAATGTGTTTTGGAATTTTCTTCCTATTTTAAAAAACTATTGCGAATTATTAATGATTCAGCTTTTTATTTCGAATAAACATTTTTTTATGAAATTTAAAATTTTATGTATATTTCCGCTAATTTTTTTCTAATTTTTGATTTTCAAAAATTTTTAATTTTTCTATTTTATTTAAATATTTTGAATTGAACATTTTTACTTTGATTAAAATAAATAAATCCCTTTTATAATTATTTTAAAATTAAATTGTACGTGTTATCATCTATATAAAAATTTAATAATTATAAATTAATAATTTGGATTTATTATTAAAGATTAAGTTATTTGAAAGAAACATAAAACGGAATTACTATGCAATCATTTTAATAAAAATTTTAATTTTACTTAAGAAAGGTGTTATAATAAAAATAAAATACATTGACATGTTTCGGAACCGTCAAATAAGTTCCATAATCATAATATAAATAAAACTTATATAAAAACCTTATTTTTATATAAGTTTATATACTTATAACTTATTAAACCTTTCTTAATATAATTAAGAAAGGTTTTATTTATATTATGATTATGAAACTTATTTGACGGTTCCGAAACATGGCAATGTATTTTATTTTTATTATAGCATCTTTCTTAAGTAAAATTAAAATTTTTATTAAAATGTTTATATAAAAGGTGAATGTTTTAAAATCTGATGATTTAAAAAATCAATTGGATTTAATTAATATTTTATCATACTATGCAAACTGCATTCACACTTAAACCACTTTGTCTTTCCTTATCTGTACTTCTATTAAAGCGATTAAATTTAACACTTCAAAAATCATGACTAATATGATAAAATCATGAAACTATATAAAATAGTGCAGAAATGTTCATACAATCTATTATAACATCGTATTTAACCACATTTCTGCAAATACTTTTTTTAACATCAAAATAAAATATTGTAAGAAAAAGAATCAATATTTAAATTCGGAAAACAATAAGTTTCAGAGATTAACGGAAGCATTTCATAAATTAAAAGTTTTCCTTGCAGCTTGTAACGTTTCTGAACCTACGGGAAATGAAAGAACACTTATTTTTCAAAAATGTTTCCATTCAGAGTAGAAAACTATCATTTTTAGAAGTCTCTTGCTGTCTTTCCGCCTAATGGTTTCTGATGATACGATGATATGAAGACACGCTTATTATTATTATATTGAAAACGCATTCTTAGTAATAAAGCGTTCGTTTTTATTTTTTGACCATATTTATCCAAAAAAGTTCACAGTATGGGGAATATGAATACTGAAAGAAAGAAAAACATGGTAAGGACAAAAACTAGACACTAGATTAGAAATTTGAACAACACAAATTGACGAAAGAGTTTCATGACATTTACACATCAGGAAAATCTTTGGATCTTCTTCAGTTGAAATCAAAATGAAATCAAAAAGAGAAAATACACAATAACGACTGATACCAATAATTACATTTATGAATTCATTTCAAATGTAAGAAAAAATTTCGGAAGATTTATTTCTGGAATATATAAGTTGAATCAAGTAAAGGGGAAATTTAATTTACGTAGATATACAGGAAGTTTTTCTACCAGACCGAGAAACTTACAGGGGGGTTAAGGAGCACAGAAATGACTCTGAATCACATAGCAGTACAGGGTCCAGATTGTGAATATCTGTAGTTGTCGGGATGATACCGGATACTCTAGGAATCTTCCTATGAATCTCAGAACGTAAAGCATTCTGCCAAGTCTTCTTGATGACTTCTGGTTGTAATTTTGACTACCTACTGTAGTACAACTTTTCAATATTTTTTGTCCTATTAATTGCTGTTTCTGTTCCTCTTCTCTGTTTTTTTTTTTTTTTTTTTTTTTTTTTTTTTTTGTACTAGTGTTGCCAGTGGGCTCCTTTTTATAATTCAGATTTTCTGAATTGACATCAGCTTCAAGAAATTGTAAAATTTCCCTTAATTTCTCCTTTATTCATATGTTATTTAAGAAGCAGTATTTTAAAATTTTCAACAAGTGTTGCCAATCAAGAAATCCGAATTTAATCACCTCAGTCCTAATGTTGCCTGAGGAAACACTAAAGAACACCCTTTAAATTAATTTAAATCCTATCAAAATTGTTTAAAAAAAATTTCTAGACCTTTTTAATCTGTGCGTGCATAGATGTATAATCTTCTACATTTTTGGAGATGTTTCATAATAATTTTAAATTACTTTTTGTAGTCTTTATATTTGCCTCAGAATTGACGAAGTAAAAAAAAAATAGCTAACTGGCAACATTGCTTTGTACCATAACTCGCAACTACCGCATCTTGAACCCTGCATCGCTATTTGATTCCGAGTCGTCTCTGTGCCCGCTACACCCCCTGCAAATTCGTATGTCTGGTAGTGAAACGCCCGTTATATATTGATACATTAAACACTACTTGTACTAGAAATAAATATAAGTGAAAAAATAACAGAAATTTTAATAAATTAAATTATGAAAAGCAACTGTCACAATTTTTACTATAGGATACTCATTTTAAATTCTATTAGATTACTTGACTTAATAGAATTTGGTGTACTCCTATACAATAAGTAAAACGTATGCACCTAAAATCATATTAATATTACATTGTCATTGGATATAACTAAGTATGCGATTTGAACCTCGATTGTATATATGGAAGGGAGTTAAAATTTGAATACAAATTTTGAAATAGGAAAACACATATACGAACGTTATAAGTAAAATAAAAACTTATCAAAATAACACACCTTTTTGAAATAAAACCATGGAAAGAAACATCATCATTTCCTTAAAACATATGTAAAAGTACAATTGAGGATGTGAATTTCAAAACTCGCCTTATCGCCTTTGTTTTCTCTATCATTCTATACCAATCTACACTAATGTAACACTATAATCTCTAAATTCATAAAGAAAACCAATGGACGCACTTAAAGGTTTTTCGTGATTGCCCAAAATTTGATTTTCTCAATAAAGATAATTTTGAAACTCAGTTCTTCAATTATTTAAACCAATCTAGAAGTTAATTAATAAAAATTAAACCTTCCATAAAATTTATACGGTGACAACATCTTTAGTTAAATCGATTTCAAAATATTTCTTTACCTCATTAAAAACATTTTATGCGATTCGAACTATATGTCTGTGACAAATGGTTTAGAAATTAGCTATTAGACAACGTTGGAAATGGACGCCCTTTATATTACTTTAAGCACTTAGTGTACGTTCCCTTAAAGCTTAGTCCAACTCGTCCGCTTTCAGTTAATCAAAACTGGTTTAAGTCATGAAATTTAAGTATCATAACTCGGTCAATTTTAATATTGACCACATGAATTCATGACTTAATGGGACATTTCTGTATTGCTTGTTAGGGTGATGGAATTTTTTTCTAAATATCACTTATAAAACCGGAGAACCGTATAAAATTTTAATTTTCGTAATTTTTAATTATTTTTTTAACTAAATCGCTTAAAAGCAATTCTTTACCATTTTTAAAGAATTTTTTCAATTCAAATCATACGTCTATGACCAACGGTTTAGAAATCAGCGATTGGCCACCGTTGAGAGTGGACACACTGTATAGAATCACGTTAATTCGTATTCTTTTTCTTCTTAGAAAGGATAAATTTAAATATTTCGACGGCATTACATTTTTATGGGAATACTATACTTATTTGTTAGTTACGAAGTAAATAATATACCTTACTGAAAAAAAATATTGTTACATTTAATAAAAATATAATTAAACTATATTGTCTAAAATATATGCTGTTGAAATTGTCTAACTCACTAATGTTTAAAAAAGTGCTAAAATCTTTTATTCCTTAAACTTCAAAAGATACTGAAAACCAAAGTTTTGATTGCAGCGACATCTGTAGATGATTATCAAAAACTATAAGACGCTTTCATCTTGACACTCGAAAATATACCGCAAATATCGCTGCAATCAGTTCTTTATATATAGCATCATTGCACATTTAAGGGATACAAATTTTATTGTTTGGATAGCAGATTTCCACACTGTAAATTCTAGGCGCTGTAACTAAACAATAAGAGATAAACAATAATACAAAAAACGAAGAATATATGCGTTAACATTCACAGAATTGTAAAACAGTACATTTTTTTAAATAGCTCATTATTTTCAACATATTAATTCAAAAGGCATAAATACAAACTTATTTTTCTTATGAGAACATCAGTGAATATCGATTTAAAGAAGTTAATTTTAAACAACTTTCTATTACAATAAAACTATGAAAAAATTGTTTCGCTGAATAAAATTGAAAACCGTTTTTTTCGCTTGCAAAAAATAAAATTGCAATTTAAAAAAGTAATTGAATTGCAAGTATGTTTTCAAAGATAAATTTGAAAATCGTGAATCCATTTAATAAATATTTTAAAATCACTAAACCTAAAATAAATACTTTATAAGTGTTTTTTCATGTGTTTCGAAGATAACAGTTATCTCTTTCAGATTCTGAATCATCAATAAGATGATGGAAATGAAAAGCTTTAATATTTAAACTACAAATATTGATTTTTTTATTGTGATATGGCTTATGAAATAATAAATGAATAAATGTGAATTAAATGAAAAAATAAAAAATAAATAAATAAATGAACAATGAATTATAAATAAATAATTAATGAATAAATTAAAGTTAATAAGAATAAATCCGTTATTCTAAATCGATTGATATAGAATATCTATATCAATCTATATCTATATGTAGACTTAAATAGATAACATATCATTCTATTAATGTTTTCTAATAATAATTACCTCTCCGAATACATTAAATGTAAGCAAAAATTTCAAAGTAAAAATTTTAGAAGGTTTAAGGATTATTTCCTAAATATGCAATTTAAATCCCAGTACAGGTAAATTTAAGACATATGAGTACAGAAATAGAAGTATTAAATACAAAACAAATTTGAAACAATAAAACTGAAACAAACGACACCGGATGCTTGGAAAAAATAATTGAATATATAATATCGGAAAAAATAACATTCATATAACTGAATATTTTGTAAACGTTTAATTCTTCCGTATATCCACTTGATTCCATTTCTTGGTCCGCTCGTTTCGAATCGCGCATCTTAATGGGTCAGGTACACTTTGAGCTAATAAAATACATCATGTACGCAATGGCGCCTGGTGCATGTAAAATCCGTCGTGGGTGCAAAGTCCTCCAAGTTACCTGTGAATTATACCTCTGGAGGTGCCATGCCAGGTGAAGGTCTCGTCATCTGATCAAGGCTCTAAATTACGAGACCATCTTTCGAAGCCATTTGCAGTTCAAACAACAGGATGTACCATTAATTAACAAGTGAAACAAAGTATGCTCAACGACAAGCAAATACTGCAGAAATGATGGCATGCGAAGCAAAGTTTATTGCCGTTACGTGGCAATTGGGTGGTCGTCCGCCCCGATACCAGGTATCTAACCCGATAAGCTGAGATAACTCGGCAGGTAGGGGCCTGGTCATCGGTTAGAAAGAAAGAGCTAATAAAATACGTGAAAAATTTACTTCAGTAAGAATTGCAGTCACTCTTTTCCTAATTGACTTTTAATTATAGAATTGGAAAATAAATTAAGAAAGATTTATTTTATCAATTAAAGTTGTTAAAAAAGTATACACATATATAAAGTTTTTAAATTTATTTTCAAAGGTAGTACATTTTCTGCGAAAGAACTATTCTTGCATGCGTTGCGCCCATGATTTTTCAAATTTGAATGGATAAAATAAACCAATATACTTTTTAATGAGTACAGATATAGTGTGTTTTCAAAATGACCTACAATGCAAAACATAGAACTTTTAAATCCACAAAAAAATATATATATATTTAAAGAAATTCGAAATACCGGATTTTTTTTAATAAAAAAAATAGTAGTGAATTCTAAACTTTTAACTTGAGAAACATAATAATAGGTCATTTTGTGCTTCTATAGGTTTTATATTTTGTGTTAATATTTTACAAATTTCTAGGCAACAGTTTTTAAGAAATCGTGCGCGCAATGATAAGAATCACAGTTTTGAGAAAATGGACTTTAAAGATTAAGTCACCCATTGATCATGTACGAAAAGCTCAAAGTGTTTTAGACATAACTTGTCGTCTAATGCGAATTTTCATATGCAGTTTATTTTTAAATGTTTCTAAAGAATCACATTTAATTATAAGGTATTTTTGAAAAATCGATTTTTGGATTCAGCAAAGATTACCTGACCCCCTTCCGGGTGCTGGTCACTCAGCTTCGGAATTCTCCTACGTAAAGTTAAGTCTTTGAACGTTTGATGCACTCATATATTAAAAATATTTCTTGAAGAAATTCATATTTTAAACCCATTTTTTCTATATACACTTCTTAAAGGATGTTTCTGTTTTTCTTAGTTCTCAAAATTATTTCTAAAATCTACTTTCAATTTAATATTTTATGAGTTAAAAGAAAACGAACTGTGAGTAAAATTTAACATTTCATATAAAATTAAGTACAATTTAGAACATTTTTAAAAACTAAGAAAAACAGACACATCTGTTAAGAAGTGTATACAAAAATTCAAAGTTCAAAATATTAATTTTCCGAGGAGATATTTTAAATACACGAATGCATCAAACGCCAGTAAGCTTTAGATTAGTGAGGGAAATTACGACCAATTTCCTTAGAGGCCACAGAAGCTTCTGCTTGTTAAGGCGGAGCTTAGGACGGAGTTCATGACGTCAGTATTTTTTATCTCCTTCGAGCCAATCTCGCGAGAAATCTGTCCTAGCAATGGACGTTTCAAAAAAGAGCTGTTTCTGCCGATTGGGTAGGCGTTAAATTACGTGATGTCATGAACTCCGTCCTAAATAGATAGAGGCCTCTAATGAAGTCCTAGGCGTCTGATGAAGTTGGCCGTGGGAGAATTTGTAAGGTGACTGACAGCCTACTTAATCCTTTATCTACCGACGGTACTTATTGTGACAGCGTTTCTGTCACATATTATCTTGTCTTCTCCCCTTTTTAGAAAATGAACAAGTAAAATCGAAACTTCAAAATTTTAACTGGAAATTACCCCCCCCCCCTTAAATAAATACTTAAAGTTAATATTCTTACATTTAAGGTTATAATGCAGTACTTTATTATTTTCCTTTTTAAATTCGTATGTGAAATTAATTCCTTTACAAACCATCTTTCATATGATAAAAAAACACCATTCCATTCCCACTCTTTGTTTTGGATTTTTATCACTTTGAGAAAGATCTGTTAATTCTTTTCTCGTCACAATAAAAGTTAACCGAATGTCAGTCTTCCTTAGATCTGCACATTTCTGCATTTTTCCCATGTTAAATAGATCCAGCTGTGGTTTATAATAAGTTTATCCGTTAACATTCTCATCCACTCAGCTAATCTTTAAAATCTCCCAGATGTCATGAATCATTCGCCATGTAATTCTTTCAGTATCTGGAAGCACACGTGCGTGTGCAATCGACACTCCTTAAAAACCACAGGACTTCAGTATTACACCAACGATAGCATTTTTTTCTGTTACTAAGCATTTTAACGGTTTCTGATAACCTTGACGCTGTACATCTTCCCTGCTGCAGTCGCTCACTCCTACTTGGACCTTCAGCCATGTAAGACGCAAAAAGGGGCGCTCTGCCCCTCTCCGGCTAATGCCGTGCCTTTGAGCAGACGATGTGATTTCCTGTATTGCTAGCGATTTAGCATTGTGAACATTCCATCGTTCATCTTCCAATAAATACCTTATTCTGTCTGCAATTATGTTGGAGTTTATTTCTCTGCGCTCTCAATCTCTTCCTGGGTAGTTTTTACGAACACCTTCACAAGTATTGGTGCCAGTGCCCATTGCTCCAACATAAAAAAAAACGAAAGAGCGCAAAGTAGAATACATGACCAATACTATTTCCTCTGAAATTACATCGTTACCCAGCCTTCAGATGATTCTACAGTGACACCCCCCATGCATTTGTGTTTGGAAAGACTAAAATTCGACTGTGCTTCCCCGGTGATGATTTCGTCGCTGCGAGAAAAAAAAAACCTTTTTTCCGTCTCCGAAGTGTTCAGCGCGGAGCTATGTTTCATCGGTCGTTCACCCCCCCGGTTGCCTGTGAAGCTTCCATCGGTAAATTTCTGCTTCTGAAAAAAGAAATCGTCGGCTCTCCTCCCCGCTGTTCTGATGTTTACGGTCCTTCCGACATTGTGTACTTTCGGTTTGTGAAATCATGCAAAAAGTTTTGACCAGCCTTTCTAAAATTCTTCAATGTGTTTTAGTGCTCTGTGCTTGTGTTCCGTTGTGAACCAGTGGCGTAAGTGATCATTTCTGTGCGGTGGTGACATCTTCATCATTTTGGTTTAAATAGACAGCTTTTCAAGATATTTAAAAAAATAGATATCATAAAATTTTTATTTGTGAAATATGCTTTAAAAAAAAATCGTTTGTGAAATTCTTCAAAAAAGTATTGTGGTGCGCAATTATGGTGTTCAGTTTTTGTGTTATGAAATTAAAGAAAAAATGTTATAGTCTTCTTTCTCTAAGTGCTGAGTTGTGATAAAGTAAAAATTAGATCGGGCCCAAGTCGAAAGATGTGCTTTATTTTTCTTCAACATTTCTGTGCAGTAGTGACCTCTTCATGGTTTCGGTTTTAAAAATACAGCTCTTCAGTATTTTTTTTTAAAAAAAAGCACATCATAAAAGTTTTTATTTGTGAAATAGGTCTGTATAACTTAATCAATAGGTTCATTTTTTAACAGTTTTTGTGTTTAGCGAATCATTTCATCCAGAGGTGTTTAGCCGTCAAGAATCTTCACGAATGCTACAAGAATTTTTTTTATTCTGCCAGTTCTCTTCTTAAACTGTTAAGTTCTACTTCAAGATATTTTTGTGTGAAATATGATAAACGGCAACTTCTGTCATAAAAAGATAAAAAAAATAATTAAGTCAACATCCTCCACGACTATTAAAAATGATAATAAATACACAGATCTGCAAAAAAAATGCTAACGCATATTTTATGAAGTGAACCCTTTACAGTTTTAAATATTTTAAAATTGCACATTATTTTGGTTTCAGTTTCATATTATAGTATCTATAAATTTACTTTTTAGTTATTATTCCTGAGCTATTCTAAATGTAATAATATTTCTAAATTTATTTTAAATATTTTGTGTGTCAGCATGAACAGAGAAGATTTTTAATAAATCTAAAATAAGTAAAATCGAAAAGTTTTGTTATCATTGCATAAATTTTGCAATCTTCTCTTTTCACGCTTTATTTGGTATTTTTGTGTTAGAGATGTGCATGCAGATTTTCATAATTATTATTCTGAAGTTAGTTACTTTTTCTGTTTTTTTTTTGTGTTTTTAGGTAATATTCCTATTCTACTCTTGGTGCATATATTCTGAGCTAGTCGCTCGACTTTGCACGTTACCTTTTATTTTAGGTACTGATAGTTTAGTTTTTTTAAAAAAAAGGGGCAACCCTTCTACTAACATTTTTTTTTGGCTTTTGCACAGTCACTTAAATTTTCCTTGAAATAACAAAATGGGGGATTTCAAAAATAAATAAATTAGAGAAAATGCAATTTTAGTACATTTAGTTTCTGGATTAAACTTGGTGTTAATTTAAATGGGTCAGAATTATAAACTTGACGTCCATGTTCAAATCGTTCTGAGGTTTGGGGTACGTTTAATATGTATGGAGATTTTTTTTCTTCTTTCCATTATCCCCTATCCTTTTATAGTTCTGCATACTTTAAATTTTTTTTTGCTTAAAATTTTCGAGAATTATTTTTCAGTGATCCACTTTCTTAACAGGCAAGTGTGTGTATAGTAAGACAAAATTAATTCACTTACACTTGATTTTTTTTACTTGTTAAAAAAAATGGGACCTTCTCGCTTTCACATTTTACATATCTTTCATAATAAAAGTTAGCCAACCCCTCCCCCCCCGTTGGCAAGTGAAAGCCCATTTTGTTTTTCTTAAACTAGTTATGCACATAAATGTAGATGTTACATAAAGTAAAATTATAGGTTTCTCATGTGCTATTATTTTGAAACAATCATTTCTAACTGGACTTGTCTGGGCAAAATTCATTTTTTCCCTTTTTCTAATTACACCCTTAAATTTTTGCTTTTGATCTTTTTAACTTAAGTTGTTTTGTTTTCAAAGTTTTATCCTGTTATACTAGTTTTTGTTTAAAAAAAAAAAAAAAAAATTCTAGCAGCTGTGTAATATGGCATCTAAAAATAAAAAAACCCCACTTGAACTAAATGAACCTAGCTATACTTCTCCTTGGCTAGATTTCTTTCAAGACACCCTAAATAAATACACAGAAAGTATGTGTAAAGAGGCAGCTGCATTTCAAAATAAAATTTTAGCTAACAACTCCCCTTTTTTAGAAGACTTTGCAGATATTACTATGCAAATGAAGTGGAATCTTAACACGCTTAATGAATCATTCAATATCTTGAAAGTGGAATTCTCTAACTTAAAACGTGACAATGATAACTTACAAATTGTTAATAAAAAACTTATTGAAAGGTTACATAATTTAACTAGTAAACAAACCTCTACAACTTCAATCGAGACTATGCAGGGTGAGAAATTAAATAGCAGTAGTGGTAGTCCGTCCACAATAACAAGAGACAAAGCGACACAAACAGGTAATCATAAAAGCTACAAACATAATTTGCAAAATGACACAAAACATGAACTAGAGACACTTACAAAATTCAGCAATTCTAATCAAAATTCTTTTTCAGCGTCTGAATGTAAAAAAATAAAATCTGTTCGAATTATTATTTTCAATTTGCCAGAAGAATGTGGTATACCAGATATTTTATTGGGAGTGAGTGAGCTTTTGCATAATAATGAACCTGATATTCAATTTTCTAAGAAATATAAACTACAACATGTCGATTCATACAATTGGGTTTTTGAGACATCTTCACACACAGCTAAAACATTAATAATGCAACACAAAATAAACATTAAGGGTAATGAATACTCTGTACATGTATACATTAATGTCAAGCGATGCTTCTCGTGCCAAATGTACAGACATGTGGCTAGACTATGTCCTAATAATATCTCTTGTCCTGTATGTGCTCTCCCACATAGTGACACTCAATGTACAAATTCACCAAAATGCATAAACTGTATCAGAAATAATCAAGATAACAATACCAATTTTAATATTTTTCATCCAGCATTTGCACAATCTTGCCCCTCTCTTAAAAGATTTATTAAACAGGAAAGAAAAAATATACAACTGCATCTATTTCAATGATTAAGTTTGCTCAAAAAAAAAAAAAAAAAGAGACTTACATAATTTACAGCCTTTAGTTATTTTTTCCAAGAAGTCACATTAGTGTGAAGAAGTTTACTTTTACCTCAACAATCTATTTGATATTTTTGTAGTTATACATTATTAGTTTTTTTGATATACAAGTCAATTCATATTTTTTTTACACCATTCATGTTAAAATAAAAAAAAATAAATAAACAAAAAAGTAAAAATTGCTCCACACATGAGTGTACGGTTGGTGAGGATTCCTTTCTCATTTGACTGTTTAGCCGGCAGGCAGTTACCTGAGTAAGGTTTGGATGTATAATTGAAACTTTCTGATGCGGGTCATTAGATTGTGTTCACACAGTTGGTATTTTTGTTGAAAGCGTACACGTTAACATCACATTCCTTTTTCTTTTATTTTACTCTGCAGACAAAACCTGTTTTTTTCTTTTACATAATCTTACACTCATTTATGCTGGTTTGTTTGCTGTTAGGAACATGCATTTTTTTTTTCTCTTTTGAAGTTTAAATTGTTATAAATACACATTATTTACATCATTTATTTTAAGGACTTGTTTTTTTTTTGTTATGGCATAGAATGTATTAGTTCCTGGTACACATGAGAATTTTGTTCATAGAAAAAAAACACAGGAGTTCATCGCACATTCTTAGTTCATTGATGTTACACTAGTTCATCGCTTTACTTTCCATTCTTGTTGTACATAGGGAACTAGTTACATTCATTTTTGTTAAAAAAAAAAACGTGTTCTTCCTCGTCAGTTTAGTTCACCGAATAAACAACTAAGTTCAAAGCATATTTACACGTTTACTTATAGAAATTGTACACTTTAGTTCATCGATTTTTTTTCACATTCGTTCATAGAATATTTACATGTTTATTTACAGAAGTTCACACATTAGTTCATCGATTTTACACATAAGTTCATAGGGATGTTATACATGTTTTCACTTATGGTTTTACATTTTAGTTCATAGAGATATACACTTTAGTTCGTTGAAGTTTTAATTATTTGTTCATTGATTGTTTACACATTAGTTCATTGAAAATACACATCTTTGTTCATAGAATATGTAACACATTAGTTCATAGAAAGTAAACCACATTATACATGTTTCTTATAGCATAAGTTTAAAAAAAATCATCACACGTTTTTTGTCAAACACTTGTCATTGGACTTAATTCACACATTCTGGGGCTTTGGCAGCTGCGTTTTTGTCTTCGCTCATCATGTTATACATTTATACACAGTGTTATCCTTACAAACCTTGAGCCGTTTATTCCTATCAAAATTATGCATTGAATCTTTGATTTGCATTCTTTTCTTTGAATCAGGGAGAAAAATTTAATTTCTGTTGTGATTTCATTCCAGTAATATTCTTTTCATACACATAAGTTCTCAGCATGAAGATTTTTTTTACACGTAGTTTGTTCATCTAATTTAAATTCTACTTCTCATTGGTGGTAATGGCATGATTCTTCATGTCATTTTCACTTTATTAAAAAAAAAAACAGATAATTAATTTAAGTAACAACTTCTTCACATAACTTCTTTTCGTTTCACATTAAAGTTCTGTTATTTTTTCAAAATTATTTCACTTTCTTCATTTACATTTTACACTTCTGTTTGGTGTTGAGTAAGTTGTTTTTTTTTCTCAACTCATTTACTTCACAGGTCTTTTCCTGAATTAAAAAACTGAAAGCATCTTCTCAGAGGCAGTTTTGTTTGTAATAATAATAAACACACCCCAGTTACACATATTAAAGATTAGTCATTTCCTTTCAATACATAATGAGTTACATTTTTACTTCAAAATGGTTAGTATAATGCTGATAGATACAGTTAGTAACAACATAAATTACTTTTACCTTCTGATTTAGTTGCAGTTGTAGTTTAGAAATAATGCGAAGTTTTCCTGTGTCACTCCGAATTGCCTTTTGTTGTTTTTTTCTTTTTCAATTATCCCCTTTCCTGAAGCTGGTTTCCGTTCAAAATTAGTGCCCTTAGGTCTCCAACTTCATTATGTTATCGAAAACTCTTGAATTGTTTTTCAATTCAATTTACAAATAAAGTTTTTTTTCGATTATTTGACGTGTGCTCCTTGGAAGATCATTATGATCTTGGGGGAGCAGGGACTCATGTACCTTCGTGCTATGTGAGTCTCACAATTCCCTCCTCCTCTAGGGCTGAAGTTCTAAACTGAAGCCATAATACTTGTTTTATCAAATTAAAAAAAAACAAGATTTAGGGCCCCACCTGTCTATGGGCTTGCTTTGCATCCCTTTTTTTTGAGGTCCTGTGCTGTGTGCACAAATTTTTTTTCTTTTTCTTTTTCAATGTATATTATATATCCAGTACCCATTATATCATATATATAGTTCAGTGTATCTTTTATTTGTGTGCTAAATATAATTCATTTTTGCTTGCATTCACTGTGAAGTATTGAGAAGCTATTATTATATTTAAACTTCACATTTTTTTTTAGTCATGACAAAAAAAAAAAAGCTGGTACCAGCACTTTCAAAATAAAATATTCTTTTAAGTCATCCGGATGCACATATAAAAATTATTTTAATTATTTGTCTTGGGACTGAAAGGACTAATGATCACCAAGACACGATGATGTTGAAAAGCGTTTAAAGTCATGACGTTTATAAAATGAGTAAAAAAAAAAAAAAAAAAAAGAAGTTTGCATAATCCAAACAATTTTCAAAAAGCAAGCAATATACTATATATACAGTTTTATGTTTAAATGTATTTTTCCTTTCAATTTTATGTACTTACTGTTATCATTATGTATTTGGAGTAGAGAAGATGTGCAGCGCTTGTTGCTATAAAAAAAAAAAAAAAAAACTTTATTGCAAACATTGCAGTTTTTTTTTTCCCGATGCTGGGAGTGAGATATGTGACAGCGTTTCTGTCACATATTATCTTGTCTTCTCCCCTTTTTAGAAAATGAACAAGTAAAATCGAAACTTCAAAATTTTAACTGGAAATTACCCCCCCCCCCCCTTAAATAAATACTTAAAGTTAATATTCTTACATTTAAGGTTATAATGCAGTACTTTATTATTTTCCTTTTTAAATTCGTATGTGAAATTAATTCCTTTACAAACCATCTTTCATATGATAAAAAAACACCATTCCATTCCCACTCTTTGTTTTGGATTTTTATCACTTTGAGAAAGATCTGTTAATTCTTTTCTCGTCACAATAAAAGTTAACCGAATGTCAGTCTTCCTTAGATCTGCACATTTCTGCATTTTTCCCATGTTAAATAGATCCAGCTGTGGTTTATAATAAGTTTATCCGTTAACATTCTCATCCACTCAGCTAATCTTTAAAATCTCCCAGATGTCATGAATCATTCGCCATGTAATTCTTTCAGTATCTGAAAGCACACGTGCGTGTGCAATCGACACTCCTTAAAAACCACAGGACTTCAGTATTACACCAACGATAGCATTTTTTTCTGTTACTAAGCATTTTAACGGTTTCTGATAACCTTGACGCTGTACATCTTCCCTGCTGCAGTCGCTCACTCCTACTTGGACCTTCAGCCATGTAAGACGCAAAAAGGGGCGCTCTGCCCCTCTCCGGCTAATGCCGTGCCTTTGAGCAGACGATGTGATTTCCTGTATTGCTAGCGATTTAGCATTGTGAACATTCCATCGTTCATCTTCCAATAAATACCTTATTCTGTCTGCAATTATGTTGGAGTTTATTTCTCTGCGCTCTCAATCTCTTCCTGGGTAGTTTTTACGATCACCTTCACACTTATAAGTACCATTAAAATTTCTTATTACAAAATTCTTTTAATACATCAATTAGTTGTAATACTGTTTAGAGTGAGTTACTGCTACATTACTTTATTTTGTTCCAAAAGCATTATTGGTTACACAAAACAAAAAATATGTTTAAAAGGTTGATTTATTTTGCCTTTGTATCTTTTCAGCTTTCTTGGAGCTGAGGGAGTGGTGGGGATTTTTAAATTCGAAAATATTTCTATATTAATATTGTAAGAACATCATATTTATACATTTTATAATTCTACAAAATATTAAGAAAACAATTTAAAATAAAAGCTTTGAGTGCGATTATAAAAATTCTACAAAATCTCTGTAAATTCAAATTTAAATAATCCTTCTGAATCCTTCAATCCTTCTAAAATCCTTCAAAAATTTATTAAATGATTATGTAATTCTTTTAATTTCGTTGAGAATTTTGCGTAAAATGCTTTAGAATGTAAAATTTACATGAATTCATAATGCGGTAGATAAAGGATTAAAAGGATCCGGTCAGCGTCCATTTGGCGAGTTTAAAATTAGGATTCAGATTTTCCTCAAATGGGGGGATTTATAAGACTTGTTAAATTTCTTGTTCAGAAAGCTATGATATTTAAACTTAATTGCAGTGTTTTTTATTCCTTATGGAATAATGGTTGGTGTTTTAACACCCATAGAATAATAAAGAATAAATATTCCTACATAGTAGACATATTTTAATTAAGGCGTAATTTGATTGTTAGAATTAAAATAAGAATGCTACACTTTTATTAATGTCTTGAAAAAAAATGTATTCTTTTTAGAATAAAATCAGTATTTTATACATATTTGTTTAGAACTTATTGTATACACGAATATATTTTTTAATATTCTAAAAACAATTTGAGAATAAGTTTAAATGATTGAGGAAATTGCTGCTTTATTAAATTCGAAAGCATTATTTTTTTGTTTGTTTTTAAATAAATTAAGAAATTTAATTTATTGAATTTTTTGTTTTCTATTTAAAAAAAAAAAAATCGAAATTTGGTATTAATACAGCTAATATGCATGCGTACAAGCAATAAACAGATTTTTCGCTCTTTTCCAAATTCTCGTAAAGAATTAACGAAAAAAGCATATTTGCTTGGAGTACGGAAATTACTTGTTAAAAAAATACGAATAATTTAGTGTACAAAGACGAATTTCTCTGATTGTGCAGTTCTGGTGTTAAAGACCATTTAACCACAAATAAACATTTTAAAGAAATTAAAAGTGAAATTTTTTATGTCTCTAAACTCTAAAAATCTAAATTAACTATAAAAATATAAATATAAAAAGCATTGCTAATTTTAGTTGAGATTAAAACGTGTCAAAAATGTCAACAAATGCAGCAAAATGTAGCATTTTAGTGTCTAATTTAAGAAGAACGTTTCTTTACGCCTAAAATGTATCAGGAAGCAAAACTGCTTTTAAATTTCACAAATAAAACTTTAAAGTCTATCATTTTAAAAAATATACTGGATTTCTTTTTTCATAATTATTATAGTAGGATATATGTAGTTCGGAATAAACGTTAGTGAAAGTGTTTTAATACTTTTCTCAGAGATATTGCTTCTAACATATAATTCAATATTAAAATAGTTTTTTTCTCTTTATCTAATTTAATAATCATAAAACATTCATATTTGTTTAATCTTCCATTTATTTCACATTGACTAACTAATAATCGAGATAAATTTGGAATATTACACAGAATTAGAGATTCATGGATCCCTTTCTGTCAGGTAAAATAATGACTCCCACGTGCGCTTAAGCAGTGATTACATATCTTCCATCAATAATGTTTCTCCGCAGTTTTCTAGATTGTCCCTTCTATTGTTCCTTTCTCTCTTATTTGAAAGCAATACGTTTTCCTGAGTATATAATCTAAAAGCTAGCATAAATTCTCATTTTGAGTTTAAGAAATAAATCTTTTATCTGTGCTTTGAGATTTTTTAACGGATATTTATTGAAGATTGTACACTGGAAAAGTAAAAGTTCAAATAAAATTCAAAATGATGGTTGTAAGAAATTTTAGTTTTCTGAAAAAAATTTTCAGTTTCTAACGTAGTAAAAAGAATAAAAATGGTTTTCAATAACTATAGAGCACATTGTTAAAAATCTGCCTCAAACTGAGCAGTCGTTCAACAGTTTTTAAAGAAAATTGTTACGTAAAGGTAGTTTATTTCTTTTCTGACCAATAGCAACGCTGCAAATTATGATCAAATAATTGTAATCTACATGAACGGTTAAATGACTGGAAGGTTTTCTGTATCTTTTTAAGAATTTAACATTAAGCATAAAGATAACACTTGCTTAGAACAGGGCTGTAGATAAGAGGGTACTAGGGTAGGGGTTCAGCCTTCTCTTAAACATTTTGAACCTTTCTTGGAACAGATTCGAAGGTCACTAAAATAATTTTTTTCCGCAAATCTAAATAAAATTCTGTTCAATAATCTAATTTTGTTTTGAGATCCTTTCACAGTTTTGCAGAAATACTAAATTATAACCAAAATAAGTGTTTCAACAGTAGCTCATCCTATTTGCACATATGAAGCGAGCATGATGTTTACTACTGCACCAGATATGCATTCGAATTTTTCAGTATTATATTCTTTTCAGCATAAAATGAAGTTATTACAACAGTTTAATAAGAACACATAGTACCTACAATGTGAATATGCGCTAATAATAATAAGTTTAACTGGAAAGTTTGATGTATCATTTTAAAAATTTCGTAGTGTAGCTACGGTCCTGAGTACTAATGTTGATAATTAAGGATAAAAATGATAACATGTATGAACGTTTTATGAATATCTAATTAGATGTTAAAAAAAGAAATCTTTATTTGTTATAAACAAATTTGTTCAAACGTTTCTTCATTGCAGTTATTAAAATATTCTAATTTAATAATGGTCTTAATATGAAAATAAATCTTATCCTAATACTATTTATTATAGCTCTATAAGTGCTCAATATTAAAATATTCGTTTACAAAGTGTTTAACGATATTTAAGAGAATTTAAACTAATAAAAAACTCTATAACAAACCATGCAATTAAATTATTTGCTATAAAATTTTCATATATATTTACCTTTTTCCTGCTCTTAATGATAAAATCTACCAATCATCATTTCTAATATTACATTATTATATAAAAATAGTATGTAATTTGTAATGCAGCAAAAGTGTTTATTTTAACGATCAGGAAAAAATCTTTAATGTTTCTCTTTCTGAAATATTTTATTTCAATTATTTCAGGGTTTTTATTTCTCCTTTTATTATAAAAATATACATGTTCTATTCCACCCCCCCCCCCCCCACAAAAAAATAATTACTTTCCATAAGCTTACTGATAACCTGATGGAAAAAAAATTTTGTTTTTGAAGATATTTATAAGAAATAAATAAACATTACAAACTTTTTCTTTACTTCATTTTCTTAATAATACGAAACTACTTAGTTTCAAAAACTTTCATTAGGTTTTTCTTTTTCTTCTTTTGGCGATCATTAGTTAACGATAGAAATAAATTTCTAATAATATGTTGAATTAACGATTCTGGGATTCTTTTTTCAGAACTTGAATAATGACTTCTACTTGTGCTTATGTAGAGATTTTGCATCATTCATCAATCGCGTTCTTTCGCAGTTTTCCAGAATCTCCTTTCTTTTTTTTCTTTTATTAAAAAAAACGATTTTCATGGTATATAACTAACACGGTAGGAAAGTTCTTATTTTGAGTTTCAGATAGATTTTTTTTTAAATCTACGTTCTGTATAATAAAAACTACTTTACTCATAATTAATAGATGCAAAATAAGCACATTCTAAATAGTAAGAAGTCGGAAATTGCACGTCAGATGTAGCAAATGAAGTGCGTTTGTGCTCTGAGGAAGGTATTGAAATATAAATAAATTCCGATACAGTACAGTATCTGAAAAATTTAGTGCGTCTCTTTAAATACAAAATTCTTGCTATTAAACAGGAATTAAGTTATGGTAAATCTCAACTATTTATATAAATTTCATAAAATGTGAAATAGTTTAATATAATTAAAATGCACCCTAAACAATCTTTTCCACTATCCCATCATGTAATAGTATATTTATTAATAAAAAATATTCTTTTCCCCACAAATTGTACAGATTGTATGTTTTAGTATGTATTTCATTGTTGCATATGAATTGTATGGTTCGAAAGAGTGTAACATCACTAGAGTGCACTTGAAATTGTTTTTCTATTGACCATAATGTAACGAAATGCTTTTGATTGTCCCTGTAATTGAACTATACATCCGATTTTTATAAATTTGAAATGTCTCGACCAAATTATGTAATAATTATATATTTTAAATTTTAAACGATGAGGACTATTGGTGCTACGTATTTTTATAATTACGAAGGCATCTTAAAAAGGACAAAAAAATCTTTATATGCATATCAAGATTCGTGACTTTAGATACTGGAATAAAGATATAATTATTGCTTCTGTTTCTTTTAAAAATTCAATTATTATAATTTTCGTCGAACCCTTAATTAAACCCGTTGCACTCCACTGTGGAGTAAAACTAAAAAAAAAACTGTGATCTTTCTTAATACAGGGATGTAAACGGTCATTGTTTGATTATTACTATTTCTAAACAAGCTTTTACTATAGATTTCTATTGCAAATGTTGTAGAAATATATCAACAAGATTATTGGTTTAAAATATTGTTATTCAAAACATGTGATCGATGAAATTCCGATAGTAATACGGTATCAATAACAATGTAATTTACTGAAGTACTTTGGCATCTATAGAAAGATATTGGAAGCTAGCAAATACATAATTTTGCTGCAGAATTACTGTTACAACCTAGCTATCACATTTATTCCCAGAAACAATGATGTTAGGTTTCAGACAAGGTAAAATATTTCATTCGCCACCTCAACGACTAATGACATGTGAAATATACGATAATCGCTGAAAATAGCGTTTCTCTTAGGACGGAATGGACTGTTTCTAGTCAAACGGTTCATAATACTTTTCATTAAGAAAGCGCCTATGCGCGTAAACCAGTGTTGTATATTCCTTTTACCCTAACGTCATTTGACACAAAGAAGAAAAGCAAAAATTCAAGTTTTGATGCAACATGAGGATATCTTAGCTTTTTTCTCTGAAAATCCCCATTTTATTTTTCAATGTCTTCTAGTATTGAGAGAAAGGCACAATCGAAGTTTACCTCAGTGACAGGAATGCTACAGGTACAGGTGAAGAAAATTGGTGGTTTGGGTTAGAATCAGTATACGTAAAGAATATATGGACCTGTACACTATCTAGAACGGGGCTTTGAATAGTCAGATATATTGAGAGCCGAAACTCAAAATTCATATCGAAATATAAATTGCAGTTATTCTAATTCCGTTATTATAATGTACGGTCTTTTCTAAGTTCACGCGATTCCGCTTGTGAATAGTTTGCTTGTTTCCATATTTTTAAAAGTAAGTCGCATATTTCGATTCATTTACACACTTCTGATATATTTAACCATATGGAACTAATTTTTATTATACAACACGCTATTTACAATTAAAG
Organism: Maratus speculifer; assembly: GCA_964019185.1. Classification (NCBI taxonomy): domain Eukaryota; kingdom Metazoa; phylum Arthropoda; class Arachnida; order Araneae; family Salticidae; genus Maratus; species Maratus speculifer. The sequence goes on along the minus strand of OZ025297.1, from coordinate 172,000,026 downwards.
CAATTATATGGGTATTATAATTATTCTGGTAACTATATAATTATATATAATAATTATATATAATTATTCTGGTAAGAATATTAATATTTTTGTCAAAGTATTTATTTGAATACAACAGAACAATCTTCCGAAAATTTTTGTAAGAGTTTTCTTCCTTCAACAAAATGGCGAACATGCGTCAAAATTGTGCTCACAAAGCATATAATTTAGCTGTTCTATAGCTGAAATTTCATTTCATTTGTACTAGTATCATAGGCACTTGAAATAGGTGACATATTTCGCTAATTCTGCATGATGCATACACATCACGCAAATACAAAAATTGACACATCTCAACAAAAGTGTACTTCACAGGAGAGGCAAAAGAAAATTTGTAAGAATTTACCGTAGCATGAAACTATAGCCCTTAGTTCTGCATACAGGAGAAAAAATGTGTATTATAGCATAAAATCCTTAAGAAGGAATTCGTAGAATTATGTTTGGAAGCTTTGGTAATTTTACCTCCCCACACAATCTACCTCTCTTTTGTGGGCACAAATGAGCATATAGTATATTATATTGGTTTTCTGCTTAACTACAATTATGAAATCGTTTGTTTAGCAAGATGCACTTATGAAACACTTATTAATGAATTAGAACGCAAAATGAATTTTTGCAAAATGTGTCACTTTTCTTGCAGGAGAGCAATATGTAAAAAAAGGAAAGAAATGTATGGTACAATTAAGCCCAAAACATATTGTTAAAATTCTTAAAGAATTCTGGTTATTCAGATTTTTTAATAGAAAAAAAAGAACGAACGAAAAATAAACTTTGAAAACAAATATGCACTTAAAACGTACTTTTTCTTATCCCATAATCAAACAAAAAAGAAAGGGAAATAAAAGAAAGTACAGAACTTTCCCTAAAACAGTGATTTTTGGTACAAATAACTGAATATTACTTTAACGCTGTATGCTATATTCATTACTGATACAATTCGCATATAAAGAGACGTTTTTTGGAAAATGTTACTCATTTTCGTATTCACTTTTTTTCTCTTAAAAAACTAGTTATTGCCTTAAGAAATGCCACCGTTCGTAAAGAGTAAACAAAAACAAAATATATTCTGTGAAATAAAAACTACTCCGAAAATCTTATTTTGTGAAGAATTTTTATTCAGCTTATGTTTACTTTCTCTATATGTAAAGTCTCGCAATTTTGTTTCTATATTTAAAAACTGTTTTCGATCGAATTGATACTTTAAAACTTCTTGAATATTTTGATTATTCTGTAACTTTCCGCTTCCAAGACCGTCATTGCCAGCTCTCAATTAAAGAAAATGCGTAGCAAAGTAAACAAAAAAAATGTTTTATTTTCTTGGTTTGACAAACAGATAATCACTCTTCCAAACCTTTTAAATTGCTTGTCCCAAATAACGTTTTTTTAATTCTTTATTTTTAACATTGTGAGAAAATTATAATGTGAATCTAAATAAAATCTACATAAAATACAAATGAGTTAAGTTATGCTTTAAGAGTTAAAATTGTTAGGCACAAAAATCACAAATGAAAGTTTGATCTTGTTCATTTGCATCGCTGCATGCTTCATGTGCCCACCCTCCGCAATGAAGGCACTATATCCAACTTCCCTTAGGTTTAGATTGTTTATGTAATCCGTTGCAAAAAATGCATTTTTCACTTTCATCTTCCTCCTCGTTTGATGTCAATGTTTTTTTCTTAGGACTTTTCTTTTTCACATCAGTTTTTCTACTTTTCTTTTCTGTCATTATAGAAAGCTTCGCTTCAGGGTTAAGCTGTTCTTGTTTTGTTTTTCCATTTTTCTTTTTCTTCTTGTTTGAGTTCTAATTTTTATGGACTTGAAATAAGGTTAGATGTTGCAATACAAATGACTAAAAACAATATTCTTTATAAAAACATAATTTAAATAATATTTTTGTATAGTTTTTAAATATTTATAGATCGTCAAACAATTCATAAACAAGTTAATTCTATTTCAATAACGCAAATAAATGAGTTGTCCAAGCCCGGAAACTTCCCGGTTATGTCCGACCATCTACATCCCGGTTTTGTCCGACCACATCATTCTGATGAAATGTTACTCTAGCGTTGTTCAGATAACTCGTAAACATCAATACAAAATGTTAAAATAACGAGTAAATAGTAGATTATCATATGTTATACTTACACTCTAAAAGTGGAAAGAGTGAAAAGCTCACTTTTTGGGAGAGTGAGAGTCATTTTCACTCTTTTTAGAGTGACTTTTGTAAAAATACACTCCAAAAAGAGTGGAATTTTCCACTCTATACAAAGGAGTGAATAATCTCACTCTATAATCGAGAGTGAGAGGATCACTCCATGGATGAGAGTGACTGGCTCACTCCACCAATGAGAGAGAAAGCCCGACATTAAAAATTAAAAAAAAAATTCCGTTAAACTTTGAACCAATATATGGCGTAAAATGGTAAAAAACACCAAAATATTTCAATTTTTAATTTCCAAAACCTCTATTTCATAATATAAACTGGAAAATTATGCTTATTTCGTATTTTTAATACTCACTTTTTCAAGAGTCACACTCACTCCTTTCAAAAAAGTCGATACTGACTCCTTTCAAAAGAGTCAATCAGTGTCTTGTCGTTTCTATCCAAATGTATCCGCCATTTTAGAATAAGATCGTCTTTCCTGTTATCCGACATCAAACAAACTGTGCCTCAAACTGTGCTTTTTTAGTTTCTACTTAGCGTTTCGATTACATTTTTGTCACTGTCGATATAATAGCGGATAATCTATTCTGTCTTAAAATTCAAACAACCAACCATCCTTTAAAAAATGGGCGCGATATTTCTTGTTCGTCTCGCCTTTCGTTGGTGTTAGTGATTTCGATTCGAAGGAAGCAAAAAACAAAGGTAAATAAATGTTTTTTGAAACTCATTATTAAAGTAGTAATAAAAAGCAAGTGCTATTTCTTGCAAGTGCTATTTCTTGCAAGTGCTATTTCTTGCTATGTTAGTTAACTATTTCGACGCGTTTTCAAACTAACACATACGCTACGCTATTGCTAAATTTTGGTTAACAAAGTTTTTATATTTAATCATGAGTTTAACAATTGTTTGTAACTCTAAAATTCTCAAAATATATTGAGATGTTATTAACTTTCAAGATGTTAATAACTCTTTCCAATGTTATATCGTAAATTAATTAACAATACTACGACTACGTTTTAATGTGCTGTAAGAATTGTGCCTTTTCGCATATTTCTATATTTCAATTATTGATTTCTTAAATTTATAACCATTAAAATTAATTTTTAGGTTAAAATTGCTTGAATATGTTTTTCAGAAATGCCAACATTACTTTTTCTTATGCATTTTTGTCATTATTAATTTCATTTTGAAATTGTGTCAATTTTAGCTAAGTTTAAAGAGTAGTAAAATCGGAATTCATACAATTTTTTATATATACAAATTCAATTATTATTGGGAAGTGTGAACAAACTATTACTTTTTAACCAACTATAGCAGTATTTGATAATTAAAAAATATATAATATGTTTTGTCCTTTTATGAAATTCATTATGGTTTCAATTTCAAAATGTTAAATTAAGATTTGCCAGCCAATACCTTTGAAAATTTTATTTTTCTTGCTAAATTCAATCTCACTTTACTTTTGCTATTGCAGCTGTATGTAATTACTTATATTTGATTTGTATAAAAGGATGGCAGCCGTTTATTTCACTATTTTTTAATTAAATTTTCAATTTTTTTTTTTTTTTTTTTTTTTTTTTTTTTTTTTTTTTTTTTTTGCAATCTTCTGCGAAAATTTGCTGATTTTGTGCTCTTTTAATAAATTTGTGTTTTTTTTTTCTTTCTTTCTTTACGTTTCTTTGATGAAATTTTCTGTTATATGATGATTTTTTGAAGAACCTTTTAAAAAATCTTCACATCTTTTGACAAATTTTGCAAACTTTTTCGCAATCTTTTGAAGAAATTAGCAGGTTTTTCTGTATTCCTATTACAAGATTTGCGGTAATTTTGAAATCTAATGACAAAATTTGTGCTTCTTTGGAATTCTTGGACAAAATTTGCAGTATTTTAAAATTTGTCGTTAAAATCGTAATCAGTTGTTTATGATTTTACAAAATATTTCCTGATCCTAGATCACCACCAAAGTTTATTTAATGTTTTTTTCTTTTTTCTGGGGGGGGGGGAGAAGATACCTTCATTAGTGACTGAAGCTGTAAAGATTTCAGCGATTGCAAAGCGGGTTTGTTGCATTCATTGTTTTTTTTTTTCTTTTCTTTTCATGTACGGAACGGTAGGGGTGTATAATCTATATCAGCAGTTTTTATGTTTGCATATATAACAGATGTAGCAAGGATTATTTTCAAGATGTAATAATTCTTGAGAGTAAATTTTGTTTTATTAAAAGTGCTAAAAAAACAAACATAAGTGGATGGTGCTCAAAAAATGTAAACTTTAGCAATGAAAGAGAAAGAAAAAGCAGATTGACAAGATTTTTCCATGCCTAATCAATGAAATACCCATTTTTTCTGCACCTGATCAACAAAATTCGCAATTTTTTATGCGTAAATCAACCAAATTTGTGCTTTTTATGAAACCAATCCATAAATTTGCAACTTTTATAACACCACGCGAAAAAATTCACAATTTTTCTGTGCTTGGTCAAATATTTACAATTTTTATGAAACCAATTGATGAAATTTGTGATTTTTATAAAACTGATTGTCAAAATTTTCCAATTTTCTGTACTTGATCGACTAGCTCCATACTGGTTTCTTGTCTGATCAACAAAATTTACGATATTTCTCAAGTACAGCAACGAAATTCGCAATTTTAACAAAGCCGATTGATGAAATTCACAATTTTTTGGGTGCAATCCATGAAATTCATGATTTTCCGAGTCGGATTGTCACAGGTTGCATTTTTTCGAGTGTGATTCTTGAAATTTGTTACTTTTACAAAGCATATCTTCAAAATTAACTATTTTTGCAAAGCCGATTAACAAAATTCAGGATTTTTACCAAGTTAATCAACGAAATTCGCATCTTTTACAAAGCCGATGGTTGAAATTTGCAATTTTTACGAAGCCGATGGCCAAAATTTGCAATTTTTACGAAGCCGATGGCCAAAATTTGCAATTTTTAGGAAGCCGATGGCCAAAATTCGCAATTTTTACGAAGCCGATGGCCAAAATTCGCAATTCTTACGAAGTTGATGGTCAAAATTCGCAATTTTTACGAAGCCGATGGCCAAAATTTGCAATTTTTACGAAGCCGATGGCCAAAATTCGCAATTTTTACGAAGGCGATGGCCAAAATTTGCAATTTTTACGAAGCCGATGGCCAAAATTTGCAATTTTTACGAAACCGATGGCCAAAATTCGCAATTTTTACGAAGCCGATGGCCAAAATTCGTAATTCTTACGAAGCCGATGGCCAAAATTTGCAATTTTTACGAAGCCGATGGCCAAAATTTGCAATTTTTACGAAGCTGTTGGCCAAAATTTGCAATTTTTATGAAGCTGATGGATGAAATTCATGATTTTTGTTTTTGTGTGCACACAGTGCCCATACATGCATTAGACCTTTTTAATGATTTTCCAATGAATTTACTGAACAGTTTGCTGTATCCATTAATTTTTGTTGTTTGTTTTCATATGGGCAAAGTGTTTATACATGTGTTATTGACTTCAGCTTTAACAAATTTCATGCACTTTAGACATCATTGTACAAGTTTGCTGCATCCATGAATTTTATGTGCATAGAGCACTGATATGCATCAGTTACTGCAATTTTAATTTTTAATGTTTCATGCATCATATTTTTTCATTAATAATTTTGAAAATCCATGTTTCTATTTTAAATATGTTGTTTATCAATTGCTATAAAGGTACTACAGTGCATCATGGTGGTCTGTGATCAGATGTTGTTCCCAATAGAATTTTTTCTCTTTAAGAACCTGATGATTTAACTTTAATTCTAAAAATTTTTGTCGTGACAAATTATAAATCCAATACAAAAGTATTCTAATAGAAAAAAAATATGTAGGTATAAGCACTATACAAATCAATAAACAAAATATGAAAGCATAATTTTTGCAGCTTAGAACTTAGTATTGTTATTAAATTCATAATGTAACATTCATGAACTGGACATCTAAAATAGTTATAAGAATCTTAATGTAGTTTGATAATGTTAGTTTACAAGCACTTATTGAACTTGCTTGATTAAAAAATTCATTTGCCAAATTTTAGCAATAGCATTGGTTTTAAAAGAAGTGACTTATACTCTATAATAATATTTTAACATTGAGTTTCATAAAATATTTATTTACCTGTTTCTTTTTTTTCCTATCAGAAGCTTTAATTTAATATTCATAGTCTAGCCTCTTTTATATAAGAAAAGAAAAAAAAATCAGGTACTGTTTCTACTAAAGAATGCAAAACACTCATATCAAAATTTAAAGCCATTATTTAAATAAATTACACCTAAAAAAAAAGATAGATTTAACACAAATTAATATTTTTTCAATTAACCCTTAGTGTCCACACGTTTTTGTACTTTATGACTGACGGCTCCATAGCGAAGCCAACAGAGCGCTAAGGGTTAAAATAACTAACTCACTAACAAATTAATATTTTGAAATACTAACAACTAAAATTTTTTAGCTTTATTGTGAAGAGCATAAGTAGCTGTTGGCTGTTTGTATGACAGCCAATTATCAACACATGGAATGTAGGCCCTAAAGAGGGAGGGGGTGCCTTTCATGGATGGTTGTTCAGTGAAAATCCAAGGTTAGAAGAAAACCATGGAAAAATCCAAAAAAATAAACCGACAGGTGTGATTGGGTCCATTCCAGGATAACAGAATAACGGTTTAAGTAACAAAACAAGTTGATGTTTTAATCTCAGAATGAAAAATTATTGGAATTAGGAAATTTGTTTTATCTGAATTTTAAGCACCACCATTAACTTTTATTAAATATACTTAATAATTAGGATTTAAGCGATTAGGAATAAAAATTACATTAATTTTATTCATGGTAACAGAATGACATGTTTGCTACCCTAGTATTTCACCATAAGCTTATGATGCAAAATTCAGCCAAATTGTATATAATAAAGCTTGTATGAAAATATCGGGACCAACAAGGGGCTAATTGTGATATATTCATTGATTTTTGGATTTCTAAATCAATAAATAGTTATAGAGTAATCAGGGCTGGCAAATTTCTGCTGGGGTGGTTTTAACCGGTTAAAACTGGCATGGCAGAAACTAGTTTCTGCCAATAAGCGCCAAAAATTTACAGAAACTAAGAAATAATACTAATAAGAATTTTAGCCTGCTGTGATTCATAACTCACATATGTTTAATATATAAGGAATTTACTATTTAAAACATTAAAATAAAGATTCTGAATGTTATTCAAAGTAGCAAGTAGTTTGAAAAGAATAATATAAATACTTTGTTTATTCACTCATTTTTGTTCATAATTTTCTATACCTTGAGAAATTTTAATAACAGTAATCTGATGCTGTACAAGTTTAACTATTGATATTATTGCTTACGATTGAATTTATATTTAAATTTTTAAAACAAGCAGTTATTATGTATGGCACAAAATTTAGACTGATATAAAAAAGCACCTTCCTTGCCCTTTCTTTATGCTCAAATGTCAATTTTGATGCCATATACTTAGAATGAAGTAAATAAGATAGCATAAAAGCTCGCATTGTATTAAATGAGATTTGAATCTTGCATTTGTGAGTTTGCATGATATTTTGATTATTAAATAAAGTTAAGGAAATTGTATGAGCAGCTGCAATAGAACAGTACTTTTATCTAAAGCAGTGGCAATTGATTTTAACATTTGTAAAGTATTTAACTTCTTTATAAATCATTACATTTATTTAGAATTTTAATAACTGCTATGTCCTTAATATCATTTTCATGAAAGATTCAAAACTATCAAATTCTAATACAAATTTATTTTTTAATTAAAACTATTCACAATATTATATTTGTTATTTTTCCTGAATAAAGTGTATATAAGTAATTTAATACCACTAAATAAGTCTTAGTAATGGAAAAAGAAAATCTTACTCTGGTAACGGAATGACCGAAAATTCCATATAGTTTGCAAACTTTATTTCAGTTTAAAAATTAATGAAATTTATGCATATATCAAGCATTATTCTGCAGTTAAGTATGAGTCTACATATATATAACAAATAAACAGGGCTGCACCGAGTAGCACTTTGGCCGAGTACCGAGTAGTTGTGTATAACAAAGAACTATCAATGCACATGAAGTGAGCTTTAAGAGTAACATGTCTGTGCAAATATAATAAACATACTTCTTTAACATATAATCATATATTTTTTAATTAACTTTTGAATAATTTCTAATTAACTAATTTGAAATGTAATTATACATCCTTTAAAGATAATTTTTGAAATTTCAAACAGTTTAAAACAGTAGCATTAGTTTTAAAAAATGGAAAATAAAAGTGATACATAAAAATTAAATTCAACCAGTGCAAATTAACTGATTCTTCAATTTACAAATTCATTTTGATACTGGAAATCTGTATCAAGAATGATCATTGGTTGCTGTAATTTTGAATAATTCAAATAATTTTTGTTAAAAGTAATGATGTAAGCTTGCATTATTCACAATATGCAACTTGCAATAAAATCAGACTTATTGCCTAACAGGCTATTTTAGACATGTTAGCTATAGCTAGAAACATTGTAGGAGGATTTTGACCATTCCATATAGTTGCATGCTCAAATTTTGAAAAGATTCAGTTTCCTTGCCTGGATCCAAAAAAAATTAATTATTAGAGTAATTAACTGTAATAAACTATGAGATGGAGCTCAAAATATAATATATTGAAAATGTTGTATGAATTAAAACAGCTTTTTTGCCTTTATGCTGCTGAAAGTAAGATAAATTTAATCACAGTTTAGTAGCAATTACTGTGAAGTGTAATGAAATTGTTATTTTCATTCAGAGTAATCATAACATTGATGAGCTCAAATGAATAGATTCCCATATTAGGAGTTAAACTACCAATTAAAACATTACTATATTATTTGGTAAAAGAAAGTTTTGGTCATTTTAATTGTGGTACAATGAAAGGCGGATTAAAAGTGAACTGGAGGGAAGAATTTGCATTTGCATTTGTGTCTTTTTTTTTTTTTTACTTTTCCATATTTTAGACATTTTTATGTATTAAATAAAATATTTTTTGAATAATTGCAAATATTATACATTTATATTCAAATAACTTTTACAGATCAGTTATAAATTCATTTGTCTTCGATAATATTATAAATAAATCAAAAATATTTAATTTAAAGCACCAAAATATTTTATTTCTTCTTGAAAATTAGTTTCAGTAGCCATAGCATACCATCATCAGTGCAAAATATGATGATGATGGTATGCCATGGCGACCAAAACTAGCTTGCAAGAAGAAATTAACTATTTTAGTGCTTTAAACTTTAATTTATTCATTTGTAATGTATTGTGCCAAATAATTTCTCACTGTAATGATAATAAATGCTTAGATTTTAAATCCTTACAACTTACAACTACTCGGTAAGTACTCGGTACTCGGCCCAAATTTTGGCCGAATACTGAGTACTCGGCAGATTGGCCGAGTATGCCAAATACCGAGTAAATACCGAGTACTCGGTACGGCCCTACAAATAAACTGTTTTGTAATTCCATAAGTTATAATTGATGATTTTGTATTTTGGTTCTTATCTACTCAGCATTTATAGTTTTTTCTGGGAATAAGTAAATTAGATCTTTACCCTCCTGCTTCTTTATATATGATAATTTTTAGGTATAATCTACAGAAATTATCTTGGCAGCATAACAGCAAACAAACTTGGATACTTTTTGGTTTGCTGGGCATCAATGTTATATATATACACACACATATATATTTTCATGTTGGCGTATACAATATATTTGTATACATATGGAAATACATACTTATATATGTTTGTAGTATATATATAACCAGGGGTAGGGAAATACATCATTTTTCTCACCAGTGACAAGTGGATTTTCTGTCAAGGTGAGTGCATTTTAAATTTTTGAAAAATTGCAGGCAATACAGACATCATAAAAAACATTTTTTTTAATCTTGATATTTTATTTTTCCAAATTATTACAGTGTAAATATGGCACTAAATTCAATCTTATTAAGCTACCTCTGTTGTATATATTTCTTAATATTATAGGTAAAAAGAACTACGAAAATGCATTGTAGTAATAGTAATTTCGTCTGTAAGCGTGTGCGATTTTGTCGTAACTATTTTCAACTGTGTGTGTGTTGCATCTTGCGGGCTGGTGAAATAAATCCTTGGTGGTAAGATTTTTGAAAAATTCCCTACCCCTGTATGTAACACTGGCATCTACCCAGCCCAAAAGTACTCAAACTATTTCTGTAATCACCGAAAGGATATAGTCTCATATATTGTCTTGCATGTCAAAGCTTGTTTTTAATTTAAATTCTTATTAGCTTTTTATTGCTTTTCAGTAATGTTCTTTAACTTCTATGAAGCTAAAGGAAACTTTTTAATCAGAAAATAAGTATTTTCTATATTTAATTATATATTTATTAAAAGGCTACAAATAGTGTGTGCTATGTCTACCCAGAAGACGAAAAACCTCTACCTACCTTTCTGTGAGCTTTTCAACATATACTCCTTTATCATAGTTGATGACATAAACTAGTTATTTTAAGATTCATTTTACAGCAATTTCAGCAAATTCTTCAGCAGTTGTTATAATTTTTCCTGCCAATATTTGAAGCTACACTAAGCATTTTACTGAGCCTCTAGTACAATCTACAACCAGTTTACTGTCATTTGTAGAAAAAAAAAATTACCAATTGACAAAAATTTTATGTTTATGAAACATGAAAATCAAATTTATAATTTAATAGTAATGCTTAAATTTCCTCAATGCACAATTGCTAAAAAATTTTACCTCTTCAATTTGTGGATGGATCCTAACCTGATCTGAAAAGAGAAATAGTTTTTGCTGATACATACTGACAGGAACAAGAAAGTTAACCTAAAACCCAATTCCATCTCCGAAAAAAAAAATCAATGGAAACATAAATCTGTCCAATAAAGACAAAATAATTATTGTCAACATACTCTCCAGAACCGGGGAATTCCAATTAAAATCAATTTAAACCTATTCTGAACACCATAAAAGAAAATCCATTCAATTGTAACCCAATAAATCTGTGACAAAATGATATACAATGAAATGCAATTCGACAAATCCCTGAAAATTCAATTTGAAACCAATCCGAAACCTGATAAATCACTCCCCCCCACCCCAAAAAAAAAGAAAAAATAATAATTAAAATCTATCCATCCATATCCTGATCCGAGAAAGAAAATATAATTTCCATCGATATACACAGACAAAACTTATAAATCCCAACTTATGTGTATCTTTAACCCAATCCAACCCCCCCCCCCCAAAAAAAAAAAAAAAAAAAAACCGTATAATCATAACATTGTATGTGTACAGGACAAAATATTTCCAGTCCAAATGCAATTTGACCAGAACTTGAAAATTCCATTTTAATTAAACTCATTAAAATCCAAAAACAATTCTGTCAAATCTTAACCTGATTTAAAAAAAAAAAAAAAAAAAAAAAATTCGGCTGACATACATTTACAAAAACCCAATCTGAGTAACCCCCACCCCTCCCCCCCCCAAGAAAAAAGAAAAAAATCAGTGGAAAGATTAATCTGTTTAAGAAAGGCAAAAATAATTTCTGTCAACATGCACACCTAGAATCTGAAAATTCCTATTGATAGCTATCTTAATTATTTACTGTAAATGCGAATTTTGCCAAAACTCCCTAAAAACATCACGAATTTCAACAAAGAATCGCATGAAAAGCATGCATTTCAATAAAGAATTGTGTAAAAAATGAACATTTTGACATAAAGCTGCACGAAAAACATATATTCCATCCGTGAATCACATAAAAATGTGAATTTCGTGCATGAATCTCATTAAAAAATGTGAATTTTGTGCATGATTATTGTAAAAATTACAAATTTTGAGTGTGGTTCTCTTAAAAAACATGAATTTTGTGCATGGTTCTCGTAAAAACTACAAATTACGACCATGAATCTCGTAAAAACCACGAATTACGTCCATGAATCTCATAAAAACCTCAAATTATTCCAGGAATCGCTCAAAAACCTCAAATTATGTCCAGGAATCGCTCAAAAACCACGAATTGCATCAATGAATCGCTCAAGAAATGCGAATTTATCCATGAATTACGTAAAAAACACTATGTTCACAATTTGCATAAAAAATACTAATTATATTCATAAATCGCATAAAAAACACAAATTATGTTGACAGATCGCATAAAAATCGTGAATTTTATCGACTTCCCTGAAAAAACGCACATTTCGTTGGAAGATAGCTCAACAAACACAAATTCCGTCAACATAAAGCTCAAAGAGTGCATTATATCCATGAATCGCTTAAAAATAGCGAGTTACCTCCATAAATCACATAAGAAACGTCAATTTTGCCGACAGATTGCTTAATAAACGCGAATTTCTTCGACCGATCACATAAAAAAAAAAGAATTATGTTTATTTCATAAATCATATAAAAAAGTCCATAAATCCCTTAAAAAATGTGAATTATGTTCATGAATCGCATAAAAAACTTGAATTTCGCAGACAGATCTCTAATAAAATGCGAAATTCATTGACAGGTCTCATAAAACGCAAATTTCATCGACAGATCGCAAAAAAAAAGCGAATTACGTCCATAAGTCACTTAAAAAACACGAATTTTGTGCATCAGTCACATAAAAACATAAATTATTTTTATGAATTGCGTAAAAAAATCGAATTATGTCCATGAATTGTGTAATAAAAGCAAATTTTGTACATACTAAATAAATATAATAATGCATATTTTATTAGACATTATAATTAACTTGCAGAAAGTTTTTGACCCAATATTACGTTTTCATAAAGTTTTTGGTTTTATACAAGTCTGACCATATCCTGATATGAGAAAGAAAATATAATTTCCGTTGATATACACAGACAAAAGCTATAAATCCGAACTAAATTGTATCATAAACCCAATCCGAATCCAGAAAAATTTCCATATAATCATAATACGATATTAGTACAGGGCAAAATACTATTTCCCATTGAAATGCAACCTGACTAGAACTTGAAAATTCCATTTGAATTGAACTACATCCAAACCTGAAAACAATTCTATTGTACCTTAACCTGATTCAAAAAAAAAATAAATAAATAAATAAAAAATCTGCAGATACGCATTTACAAAAACCCAATCCGAGCCAAAAAGTCCGTGAAAACATAAATGTGTTTAAAAAGGACAAAATAATTTCTGTCAACGTGCACCATCCAGGACCTGAAAATTCCTAATAAAATTTATCCTAAACCCTAAAAGAAAATTGTCAAATTATACCCATTCTGACTTCGACAAAATAATATATGTTGATATAGAAGAATATAAAAATTCCGTTTGAAGTCAACCCGAAACCAGATTTTAAAAAATGTCTATCAACCATATCCCAATTCGAGGAAGAAATGTAGTTTTCATTAGTACTTACTGACCAAAACTTGGAAATTCCAAATAACTCTACCTTAAACCCAATCCAACCCCCCCCCCCAAAAAAAAACATGTAACCATAGTTCAGTATTTTTACATGACAGAATATCTCCCATAGAAATGCAAACCTGTCCAGAACTTGAAAATTTTGAATCAAACCCAATCCATTCTAAAAAAAAAAAAAAAAAAAAAAAAAAAAAAAAAAAAAAAAAATCAAACCCTAATCTGATCTGAAAAAGAAAAATAGTTTTTGCTGATACATACTGACAAGTACTAGAAAGTTAATCTGGAACCCAATTCCAAACCCAAAAAAGAAATCAATGGAAACATAAATCTGTTCAATAAAGACAAAATAATTATTGTCACTATACACTCTGCAGAACCGGTAAATTCCAATTAAAATCAGTTTCAACCTATTCCGAACACCATAAAAGAAAATTCAGTCAATTGTAGCCAAAAAAATCTGTGACAAAATGATATACATTGAAATGCAACTCAACAAGAACCTGAAAATTCAAGTTGAAGTCAATCCAAAACCAGAAAAATCACTCCCGCCCCCCAAAAAAGAAAAACAATTATTAAAATCTATCAACCATACCCTGATCTGAGAAAGAAAATATAATTTTTGTCGATATACACAGACAGAACCTATAAATCTTAAACCCAATCCGAACCGCCCTGCTCCCCCCCGGTATAACACAGTATATGTAGAGGACAAAATATTTCCGGTGGAAATGCAATTTGACCAGAACATGTAAATTCTGTTTGAATTGAACTCTATCTAAACTCAAAAAAAAATTCTGTCGAATCTTAACCTGATTCGAAAGAGAAAAAATAATTTCTGCTGACATAGATTTATAAAACCGAATCTGATCCCCCCTCCAAAAAAAAAAAATCAAGTGGAAAGATTAATCTGTTTAAGAAAGGCAAAATAATTTCTGTCAACATGCATTCCCTAGAGCCTGAAAATTCCTATTGACATCCCCCCCCTCTCTCTGAAAAAAAAATTTCAACAAAGAATCGTGTAAAAAACGAACATTTCGACAAAAACCTCCAAGAAAAACGTATATTCCATCCATGAACCACGTAAAAAACGTGAATTTTGTGCATGAATCTCATTAAAAACTGCGAATTTCGTGCATGATTATTGTAAAAATCATAAATTTTGTGTGTGGTTCTCATAAAAACCATGAATTTCGTGCATGGTTCTCGTAAAAAACACGAATTTTGTGCGTGGTTCTCGTAAAAACTACAAATTATGACCATGAATCTCGTAAAAACCACGAATTACGTCCATGAATCTCATAAAAACCTCAAATTATGTCCAGCAATCTCTCAAAAACCACGAACTGCATCAATGAATTGCTCAAGAAACCCGAATTATTCCATGAATCGCGTAAAAAACACAAAATTACGTTCACAATTCTCATAAAAATCACGAATTATGTTCATAAATCGCATAAAAAACACAAATTACGCCGACATTTTGCATAAAAATTGTGAATTACATCCACATTCCTGAAAAAACGCAAATTTTGTTGGAAGGTAGCTCAAAAAACACAAATTTCGTCAACAAAAAGCTCAAAGAGCGCATTATATCCATGAATCTCTTAAAAATAGCGAGTTACCTCCATAAATCGCATAAGAAATGTCAATTTTGCCGACAGATTGCTCAAAAAACAAATTTCAACAGATTGCTTAATAAACACGAATTTCTTCGACCGATCACATAAAAAAGAGAATTATGTTTATATAGTGTTCATTCTAGGCCATTTTTGAAGGGTGCAGCACTCTGCCCTTTTTCAAATTTACAAAATGCACCCTGCCCTTTTTAAAAGTAGTAAAATGCACCACTGGTTTTACCCAGAGATTTTTAATAAATATTTTTTTTAATTCCGTAGTATTTCTAAATTTGTGTGCCCAAAAATGATAGATGTTTTTCATTTCTTTAAGAAAAAGAACATAAAACTATTGAATCATGTTTTAATTGTATTTTTAATTTTTATATCATAATATCATTCAAAATTAATGTTACTTGATTTATCATATTTAAAAATTATGTGTTTCATTGCTTTCTGTTTTTCCCCTTCTTAAGGCAATAACAATTTTTTTCTGGCAAAAGTGCCCTTTTCTGCTGCAGTAGTGCCTTTTGTAGTGAATAGCACCATGCCCATTATATTTCTAGAGTGAACACTAGTTTATAAATCATAAAAAACAATTATGTCTCTAAATCCCTTAAAAAATGTGAATTACGTTCATGAATCGCATAAAAAACGTGAATTTCGGCGACAGATCTCTAATAAAATGCGAAATTCATTAACAGATCTCATAAAACGCAAATTTCATCGACAGATTGCATAAAAAAGCGAATTACGTCCATAAGTCACTTAAAACGGGAATTTTGTGCATCAATCGCATAAAAAACGTGAATTACTTTTATGAATTGCATAAAAAATTAGAATTATGTCCATGAATTGTGTAAAAAAAGGAAATTTTGTACATACTAAATAAATATAATAATGCGTATTTTATTAGACATTATAATTAACTTGCAGAAAGTTTTTGATCCAATATTACGTTTTCATAAAGTTTTTGGTTTTATACAGGTCTGACCATATCTTGATATGAGAAAGAAAATATTATTTCCATCATTATACACAGGCAAAACCTATAAATCCCAACTAAAGTGTATCATAAGCGCAATCCGAATCCAAAAAAATTTCCATATAATCATAATACGATATCAGTACAGGGCAAAATACTATTTCCCATTGAAATGCAACATGACCAGGACTTGAAAATTCCATTTGAATTGAACTACATCCAAATTGAAAACAATTCTATTAAATTTTAACCTGATTAAAAAAAAAATTCTGCCAATACACATTTACAAAAACCCAATCCGA
Source organism: Maratus speculifer (assembly GCA_964019185.1). NCBI lineage: Eukaryota > Metazoa > Arthropoda > Arachnida > Araneae > Salticidae > Maratus > Maratus speculifer. The sequence goes on along the minus strand of OZ025297.1, from coordinate 171,983,434 downwards.
GCCAAAAAGTCAGTGAAAACATAAATCTGTTTAAGAAGGACAAAATAATTTCTGTCAATGTGAACCACCCAGAACCTGAAAATTCCTATTAAAATCTATCCTAAACCCTAAAAGAAAATTGTCAAATTATACCCATTCTGTCTTCGACAAAATAATATACGTTGAAATGCAACCCGAGAAGAATATAAAAATTCAGTTTGAAGTCAACCCGAAACCAGATTTTAAAATAAGTCTATCCAACCATATCCCAATTCGAGGAAGAAAACGTAGTTTTCATCTGTACGTAGTGACCAGAACTTGAAAATTCCAAATGAACGCTATCTTAAACCCAATCCAACCCCTGCCCCCCCCCTCCCCCCCAAAAAAAATCACGTAACCATAGTTCAGTATTTTTACATGACAGAATATTTCCCATGGAAATGCAAACCTGCCCAGGACTTCAAAATTTTGAATTAAACCCGATTTATTCTAAAAAAAAAAAAAAAAAAAAAAAAAAAAAAAAAAAACCTGGTTTGAAAAAGAAAAATTGTTCTTGCTGATACATACTGACAGGAACCAGAAAGTTAACCTAAAACCAAATTCCAAACCCGAAAAAAAAAATCAATGGAAACATAAATCTGTTCAATAAAGACAAAATAATTATTGTCAACATACTCTCCAGAACCGGGGAATTCCAATTAAAATCAATTTAAACCTATTCCGAACACCTATTCCATAAAAGAAAATCCACTCAATTGCAACCTAAAAAATCTGTGACAAAATGATATACATTGAAATGCAACTCGACAAGAACCTGAAAATTCAATTTGAAGTCAATCCGAAACCAGATAAATTACTCCTGCCCCCCAAAAAAGAAAAATAATAATTAAAATCTATCAACCATACCCTGATCTGAGAAAGGAAATATAATTTCTGTCGATATACACAGACAGAACCTATAAATCTTAAACCCAATCCAAACCGCCCTGCTCCCCCCCCCCCCCCAAAAAAAAAAAAATCCATATAATCATAACACGGTACGTGTACATGACAAAATATTTCTGTTGGAAATGCAATTTGACCAGAACATGAAAATTCCGTTTGAATTGAACTCTATCTAAACTCAAAAAAAATTCTGTCAAATCTTAACCTGATTCGAAAGAGAAACATAATTTCTGCTGACATACATTTACAAAAACCCAATCTGAGCATCCGCCCCCCCCCCCCCCCAAAAAAAAAAGAAAAAAAAATCAATGGAAAGATTAATCTGTTTAAGAAAGGCAAAATAATTTCCGTCAACATGCACTACCTAGTGCCTGAAAATTCCTATTGACATCTATCCTCCCCCCCCTCCCCCTTCTCTGAAAAAAAAAAATCTGTAATTATAACCGAATCTGTCAATAACAAATAATATACGTTAAAATGCAACCTGACCAGAACCTAAAAATTCCATTTGAAGTTAACCCGAAACCAGATTCAAACCCTCGAAAAAAATCTATCCAACCATATCCCAATACGAAAAAGTACATTTAATTTTCATCAATATACGTACTGGCCAGAACCTGGAAATTCCAGTTTAACTCTATTTAGAACCCGATCCAAACCAGAAAAACAAGCAAAAAAAATCTAACAGTAACCCAATTTTTCAGCAACAAAATAATATGTTGCTGAAATGCACAATGTAATTACTCATTAAAAAAAAAAAAAAAAAAAAAAAAAAAAAAAAAAAAAAAAAAAAATAGAAAACTTGCATCACGGAATTATTAAAATAATATGCAAAACTTAATGGGCATCAAAAACAAAAAATATTGACTGTTTAAGATTTTAAAACATTTAATAATTTGTACTTATGGATTTTTAAAAACTATCATACATTTATAGGGTTACCAATGAAAGCAAACACAAAGGGAAAGATTGAAATAAAATAATTTTCTGTCAATAATCTAATTTAATTCATAGTACCTTTAAGTCTTCCCTTAAAAAATCGATGTTATATACTATGAATTAAATATTGTCAATAAAAATATTTTATTCCAATCTTTACCATGCTTTTATTTATTTTCATTGTATGCTTTAAAAGTTACGATTCTTTTAAAAGTCCATAATAGCAATAAAAAAAATAATTCACTGCATAAAAAATGATCATTCACTCCTGTAAAAAAGTGACTATTCACTCCAACCAAGGGTGAAAAAACTCACTCCTCCCGTAAGAGTGAATAGTCACTCCTCCCGTAAGAGTGAATAGTCACTCCTTCCGTAAGAGTGAATAGTCACTCCTACTAGGAGTGAAAAAACGCACTCCTTTAGCAAAAGTGAATAGTCACTCCTCAGAAAGAGTGATTATTGACTCCTGTTTAGAGTGAATATTCACTCCCCAGGAGTGAGTATTCACTCTTTCAGAGAGTCAACGATTTCACTTTTGCCCAAAGTGAATAGTCACTCTAAAGAGGTTGGGCATATTTTGAGTCTGCAATAGAGTGAGTATTCACTCCTTCGGAGTGAATATTCACTCCTTTTTATTTAGAGTGTACCTAATCTAAATCTTTTGGTATTTAGGATTGGTAAGGTAATATTACAGACGTCAAAATTTTAACATTTACGCGGGAAATCTTTAAAAAAATCACTGCGAAATGAGTTTGTTTACACGACTTCTGGTTACTGGGAGCTGGCATACGGCTCGCCTAAAAGTAATTCTAGAAGTTTCGGCTGGATACCTCCGCAAATAAAGCCATAAAGCCTGGTTCCCTGTTTTATCCACCTACCCGGTTTTATCCAACTTTCCCCTACGGAAAAGCTAGTGCCACCAAAAAAAAAATCTTGACATTGCTATTTTAGATGTTTGTTAAATATCAAGAAATATACATAAGGAATTATTCTGAAATTCCAGGTGTGTAAACAAAATAGTACAGGTCATATATTTTCGCGAAAATTTTCCCTCCAAGTCCCATAGGGGACCGTCAACAAATTGAAAAACAACGAAGATCTTTTGGATGACCCTGTCAAAACTAATGCAGCAAAAGTGTTTAAACTGCAGATTATGATTAAGTGGCTTATTGTAATAAATTGTGTTCATTTTAATTAATATATCTTGTTTACTCGAAGAGAAATTAGGATTTTTATAAAAAAGTCACAAATTTTGCGAATTTTTTTGCTTATAATTTGCAGAGTTCTTAATAAAAAATAATGTTTTTTTTTTCAGAAAATATCACAAACAAGATTGTACATAACATCCTGTAATCAAAATTAAAAAAAAATAACAATTGTGTGAAAAATGAACAGGTTTAGTAAATAAAGTTTCATTGCGCATGCGTGAATTTATTAAAAATAAAATGTGCATAATGTGTTTGCTAAATGTATACAGTAACTTTTGTAAAACTCTCCAAAACATAGCTTGAAAATACTGAAAATTATCATCAATAGAATAATATCAAAATTCGTTATTCCCAAAATGAAGCAAAAAAATGAGGGGCTGTATCCATATTTAATCGATTAGTGTCTATACACTATTTCAAGTACGACTGTATTTAGATACAGCTCCCCATCTTTTTGCTTCATTTTAAAAACTAGTCGTTGGGGGCCACCGTAATACTTACCCATCATGGATATGTATATGAAAATATACCTTTTGTGAAACTATTTATACAATGCATTGCAATTCATAAACAAAATGTAAATATTGTTAATATACATAGTAATGCTATATTAAAGAACTGCTGATGTACCAATTTCGACAAATTATATAAAACGCCAAACTACTCAATTAGTACCGAACTGCGTAAACGAAACATCCTTATAACTCCAAAAATAATAATTCTATTAACTAACTATTGACTGCGTCGGATTAAGCGTCTCATTTCCAAATAAAATATACCTCTGAATTGAAATTTGAATGAAATACAGGGTCATGAAAAATCGAAGAATGTGGAAATCAAAATTACAAATATCTCGGCAACTAATAATCCGATCGACTTCGTTCTATATGCAAAATGTGTGTTATTTTATTGCCTGTTACGTCCATTCCTTAGGACAAAAAAATTCGAAAATTTTTATATGCCTTTCATCAGAACCAATTTTTCGAGAGTCCGAAAAAAATAGTTCCGGATAATCGAGGTTGCTGATATTAAATAGGGTTCGTCCCATTCTTACATACTAACTACATACAAAATTTCAAGTCTCTATCTCAATTTGTTCGGGAGATAGAGCGTTTACAGACAGACAGACTGACAGACAGACAGACAGACAGACAGACGGACAGACAGACAGACGGACGGCAAAAAAAAATTTTCTAAAAATATGTTTTTCGGAATCTCCACTATCTAAAAAGTGTAAATCCGTCAAAAAAAATTTTTTGATTTTCAAAACGATTGCAAGACTTACCCTATACTACGTATGATGGGTAAGTAAAAGGACCTATTCTACCGGCGATAATTTTCAGAATTTCTAAGCTATGTTTTTGAGAGTTTTACAAAAGTTGCTCTATACATTTAGCTAACACATTATGCAAATTATGTTTTAATTGAGTTCACACATGCACACTGAAACCGTATTTAGTAAACCTGTTCGTTTTTCATACAGTTATAAATATTTTTTATTTTTGATTACAAGATGTTGAGTACAATTTTCTTTCCCATATTTTCTAAACAGAACATTGTTTTTCTTAAGAACTCTGCAAATAGTAAGCAAAAAAACATGTTAATTGTTAAGACAAAGTTTAGGACCGCTTTTTAAAAATCCTTAATTTTTCTACCAGTATACCTGTATATTCATAAAAATGAACATAGTTTACTACAATAAGCCACTTAATCCTAATTTGCAGTTTGAATGCTTTTGCTATATTCGTTTTGACAGGGTTATCTAAAAGACCTCCGTTCTTTTTCAATTTGTTGATGGTCTCTTGTGGAATTTCAGAAAAAAATCTTTGTTTATACATATATAACTATATTGTTTATATATATGGAGCTTCAGAGTCATTCCTCATTATTAGATATTTAACGAAACGTCTAAAATCACAAATGTCAAGATTTTTTTTTACTAGCAAAGTATATTTACTTAATTGGTGAAGCATTAAAATCGATTCTGTAACTATACCATTCTTTGACAAGTGAGACTTCTATGAAAATATTTTACTTTTTTTCCAAAAAACATAAATTGATGATTTATTCACACACTCATGCATACATATACATACATAAATATGTATACGCCCATGTCAAAAAATAAGGTAACAAACATAAAATCTGTAAAAACTGGTGAACTAATCACTTTTTTGCCACTAAATTTGGCATAGATCTAGATTACAATGTGAGAAACAATGCAGCAACATAACAATAACAAAAAGCTTTTAGTTACGAATTAAGAAACAGGGTATATCAAAAAATGTTAAATCATAAATCAGGGATAAAGCGTTTATCTCGAAAACAATCTGCCTAATATAAGGTGTTACTATGCCTACTATAAGGTGTGCTATGCACTGCTGTGCAAGCCTCACAACGATATCTCATGCTGTTTATGTGGATGCCATAATATATTTGTGGAAACAAAGGCCATTCTTCCAAAAGCTCAGTTTTTAACTTTTTATGAGTCCTATGAGAATCCAATCCATATGTCGGATATCCTCTTCTTCAAGAAAATCATCAAAAATGTAAGCTCTGTTTGGCTTCGCTTTATAACATGCTTAAACATGCATCTGGGCCTACAGCACGCTAACAACTTCACATATACAGGGTGGTTATAAAATAAGTATTCCTATTTAGAGCTGTCTGTAGCTTGAAGGAACAACCCGAATGAAACCAAAATTGATACACATATTATTCAAGAAGCGGGAATAAGAATGGAATAATAAAAAAAGATCGTTACAATAATTGGCAACAGATTGCGCTACGGGTCCTGTCAGTGCAAACGTTGTTGTAATCTTTCTTAAAATCAAAAAGGGGTCATTTCTGCCATTAATGTTGTACGACATGGCTCTCAGTTTACCAGATCGCGCTTTAATTTTAAAATTATTCTACGTTAACAGTTCAAACAGTGCGGCTGCTTTACGTGAATTTAGGTGTGTGAAAGGAATGCGTAAAGAAAAAGGTCCTTTGACACCTTGTGCAGTGAGATGAATGGTAAAAAAAAATTCGAGGAGACTGGATCGTTTACTGTAAAATGTGGAAGAGGGAGGAAACCATTACCTCTCCGCACTCAAGAAGTTATTGTACTGCACATTAAATTTCAAACAAAAAAGCGCCATCTATCGGCAATTATTGCAACTATTTTTTATTGTTCCAGTCTTCTTTCCCCTTCTCAAATAGTATGTATACAAATTTTGGCTTCATTCGGGTTATTTCTTCAAGCTATAGGCAGCTCCAAATAGGGATACTTATTTTATAACCACCCGGTACTTCAATGACCTCATCTCTAACACCCGGCGTCCATTGTGTGTCTCCCTTACATTGCATCTAACTGAAGGGCTTGGTTGTTGTGAAGCCGATGACACCAGTTTTGGATGCAACAAGAATTGGGGCGTGTTCTTTTCGGTCATGAGGCGAGATTTAACACGCAGCGTGATTCTCATTGAAATTTCGTCAGGGGAAATCATGGAACTCGCTATCATCCCTCCTACGTAAAAGAAATTCACAGATTTCGGGGTTGAATAATCCTTGTCTGAGCGGCATAATGCTGGGCAGTTCTACACCACCGCACGTCTTCAATGCTGGTTTCAATGCATATCACTATATTGATAAGGACGTTGAAACCTATGTGAGGACTTTCTGGGGTGCTGTTGTCTCGGTTTCATGTTTATGGACGATAATGCGAAGCTACATTGTTGATGATTTTCTCAATGAAGGGAATATTTGCTGTATGAATTGACTCTCCGAGTCTTAGGACATCTAACCTATTAAACATATTTCAGATGGTCTAGGAAGAGCCATTGCATAGAATAAACCACTTTCCAGGAACCACCAGAAGTTAAAAGCCGCGCATTAATTTTATAATAAATTTCAATAATAGTCAATGTGAATAACATTTATTGACACCTTCATAAGCAGTATGAGATCTCGTTGTGGTTTGTATAGTGGTGCATGCTGATCACACTTCATATAAGAAAGTCTTTTCCCGTAATAAATGATTTTCCTCTGATTCATGATTTAACACTTTTTAATATACCCTGTTCCTTAATTCACATTGAAAATATTTTCTATATTGTTATGTTGCTATATCCTTTTTACCATTGTAATATATATGTGCCCCAAATTTCATAGCAACACAGTAATTTTATATTACACACAGACTTTATATTTGTGACCTTCCGTTTAATCTTTTGAAGGGATAGTCACAAACATTTTAGTACACTCTTAATTTTTGTTAAATTTCAAAAATATCTAAAATGTCTGCATTTAAAAAAAACGGTATAAAATATTTTCACAAATTTCTGTCTTATAAAATATTGGGATTTATCAAAAGTAATTTCGTTTAAAAATTAAATCTCCATTGTAATATTTCAACAGAAAATAAACATATCATAAATAAAACTATAAAAAAAGAAATTATGTGGTTTCTTTTCATTTTCTTGCCAGATGAGCAATACCATTTTGATACCAGTTTTTGGATTGAAGCAAAAAAGTCTAGGCAACCCCGTCCCAGAAAGCATCTTTCCCTAAAAAATGATGCCATAGACCTGAAAATATGATAGTCGGAAAGGGACATGTCCGGATTATATGGGAATAACGTTCAATTTCTTCAAACTTTTCTAGTTTATACTGAATCATGCGAGTGGTGTTGTGTCTTGTACTATCTTTCTGGATTTCTCTTTTTTGAGCTATTCAGAGTATTTTTTTTTTCAAAGAAGCATACATCCTCCGAGGCAATGTTGATTACAAACTTCTTTTCAAGTCAGTATTTTTTTGCAAGTGATTGGGATGAGTGACTCACTGCGAACCATTGTTTCCTAATCTGGTTTTCGTAGATATACCCATTTCTTGTCAGACGTCACTATGCGTTTTAAAAACCTCAAATTCTGCTGATTTTCCAGAAGAGTTATATGTATATCCACTATGTGATTTTTTTGCTAAGTATGCAGCTCATGATGAACGTCTCAAGGTTCTTGCATAATCGTAAAAAAAAGTAAACACCCCTACTAACTTCTCAACAATTATTGCCTAAGAAAGCTGCTGGTTTTAACTATTCGATTTTAACTTTAATATTTCATGTCTTCAGTTCAAACTAACCCTTAACACCAAATTTCAAGTCATCTGAATGATAAGCTTTTGAATTATAAACATTCAAATTTTAGTGCTTCTACTGTTAAATTAAATTTTCCTACTTTTATTAAGATCTACTAAAATTATACACCAAATTTGCTACATATATTTTTTGTTATCAAAAATACAAAAATATCTAAAATTAAATACGTTGAATTTGGAATTTTTATAATTTTACCATGAGAATTTTGAATTATGGAATTAATATTAAAAAAGAACAGGAATTTCGACACACAATTTTTTTCATGGATTGGGATTTATTAAATTCTGCTTTATTGAAATCCAAAATTTCAAACTTTTCTTCAAAGTATTTTTCAACTTATGCTTAAAAAACAGCCAAATAATGATTTAAGAAGCCTTCTACGATAAAAGTGACTAGATATTTTGAAATTTCTTTTGCTAACCTGTAATCTAGCAGTCTCATGACTGCTTTAGTGGCGCCCAATATACCTTGATCAAGAAGGAGGCTTTTTCGGTCAACAATCCAGTACTGAATTTTAATTTGGATATAGTCCCTAAAATACGCTCGTTTTAAAATAATTAATTTCTCGGAACCGTATTGTACAAATTGCATGAAAACTGTTTTACAGGGTGTAGAGTTCACTTCTGTTGACAGATTATGGTTTTGCCATTAAAAAAATGAACTTTACGTTCATTTTATTATGTATATGCTCCTTAAGAAATTTCATATGCATCGTTTAAAAGTAGGCTTTATTTCTAATCGTTTGATTCCTGTAGCTTTCTACTACAATGTTTTTTGCAGAGTTAGTGGGAGGGGGGATTTACTTGTTTCCCACGACTTAGCGTTTTCTGCTTTTTATGTAAAATCCTTCGTATAAGATCAATAGATGTTTAGGCTGAGATTGGATTTATCTACACTCTTTGCTTGAAATTTTCGAGATTGACAAGTGATGGTCTCTCACTTCTGGGTTTCATTTCAATGGATGAGAAACCCCTTCAATAGATGGCGCTAGAACGTCAGGAAATTTTGCCCAACCTTAATCAAAAGATTTTAACAGCAGAATTTTTATTTAAATTAATTGCAGTTTTTTATTGAACCGAGTTGTTTTTTCTAGCAACACTTTAACTAAGTTTATGAAACAAATTCTGGTTTGAATCGACATTTTGCCGTTTGATCATTGTCGAATCGAAACTATATAGACGTTCTAATTTTAAAATGTTTGAATCAGTTTTGGGCTGTTCGACTGCTGATCGCACTACCGTCTTCAACTTCTTGAATTTTACGAGCTGCTTCAACAGTCTTATCACATTTTTAAGTAATAACATAAGATGGATAATACTTCAATATTTGTATCCGTCATTATATAATCTAGAAAAAAATAAAATAATAGGTATTGGTGCAATACAATGTAGAAAAACATGCTCTCCTTATATCATTTTTATATCATTTTACATAAAAGCTTCCTTTGTATTTTATGTGCACATTTTAGTTATGGACGAAGGTACATATCCTTCCACATCAACTTTGAAATATATTCTATTTACTAATGGTTGACATGCTAGGGGATTTCTTACACATATTCAAAGAACTACTTACCTTACATGATTTTCATCGAATTCAAACAGGAAGAAAAAATTCTCATGTGCAGTGTTATAGTCACGTTCTTTATAGAATATCTAGAATTCGAAAAAGTAAGCCTTCTCCAGATTTTCCACGTTTGGAATATAAAATCTTACTCTGTATAAATGTACTTGACCTTATAGATGAAATTTCATGCATTGCTCCCCGTAAACAAACTTCCATATGCAAAAATAAAATTGTCATATATGTTTAACAATCTTTAGTGTTATACTTTAGAGGAATTTATAGTTTATGTCTTATTTGAATCTGCTTCTGAATGAGGCATAAAACAATGTTGTGTTACACGTAACACTTTTAAAACATTACGAAATTATTTTCAAAATATTTATGCAAGATGTTTATTTAATCAGCTATGGAAAAGAAGAGATAGAGCCATATTAACTACTGCTCCAAATTACTCCATTAAAAATATGACTGACACCAAGAAAATTAGTGATAACATGTCTTAATGAATGCAGTATGAGTTACCCGTCGTAAAATGTTTCAAAATCTTAAAGAATGAATAAATAATATACAAGGTGGTTCAAATTAAAGCATCCCTTAATTAGTCCACCCTAATGAAAAAAGCTGTGATTGTAATGTCTTCTTATTTAGAGAAAACGGTCGAGTCTCCGCCCGCCGTTGATATGAATGAGGACAGATGGTGTTCAATGAATTGGACGGGGTGTTCCAATAAATTGGCCGATACGCTCGCCAGTCCTCTCCTCCTTGGACTTCTTCCTCTGGAAACATATGAAGAGACTTGTTTACGCAAGCTCCGTCGACTCCGACGAGGACCTAGTTGCGAGTATTGCCGCCGTAACAAGCGATATCCGAGAGATGTTCGGGGTATTTGCTATTGTTCGCAACTCCCTCCGCTGGGTGTGAGGCCTGCATCGTTGCTGGTGGGGACTCTTTCGAGCAGTTTTTGTGATTCTGCACGATCATCGTGCGTGTACCATTTTCTACTTCTCATTTCATATTGCATACTACGTGCGTACAACAAATTGTGTTTCTTTTTATTTTGCGCTGAGAAATTGCTCATGTCTGTTATGAATAAATTTTATATTTAATTTTGTCATCCCTATGTCGTTTATTTTACGTGCAAGATAGTGGTTTTTACCTGGTCTACGACACCAAGGTCGGAAATAACTGAACTATGTTCAGGAGGGGGGGGGGTGCAAATTTCAACTCCTGAACACAGTTCGGTTTGCGCTACTTAACCGCTCCCAACGATTCAGATTTTGAGCTCAAAATTTAAGTTTAAGTCTAAGCTTTTGAAAGCATTTAATGAGATACAAAATTAACGGTAAAAAATTGTTCTTCATTACACCAAAGTGTAAAGCGCTCTCTATAGCATTTTTTGAACTTTATCTTTAAAATTTATTTTCAAGGAAATACTGACATAAAGAATATTTATAATAAAAACCGCAAACGAATAGACCATTTTTTCCGTTTTTAATAATCATTTGGAATTTTGAATCCTAAACTTTAATGGTACCTATCTCATTCTGAAGACGTTTCGGACCATTAGTTTCTTATTTAATATTTTTTGTCTTCATGTGTACTATCATCCACTAAAGTTTTGCCCAAGAGTTTAGATACACCCTGTATATTAGATAAGAATGATAATACATTTTCTTTCAAAGTAATCTATTCCTAACACTATTTCCTCGCAGGTCTAAAATAAGAATTTCCAATAGATATTCAATGAAGCTCTTACCTTACGTATTTTGAATCGAAACAGGTGGAGAAAATTCATATCTCCGTTATTGAAGTCACGTTCTTTTTAGAATATCTAGAATTTGAAAGGAAACCCTCATCCGGATTTTCCAAGATTACTAGATATTGAACTTCCTTTATGCATTTTTCTCACCTGTTATTGAGTTTTATAAACAATGAATATAATCGTTTAAAATTAAAGATAAAAGCCATAAATTTTAAAGTGAAATTTATTATAAATTAATTGCGAATACAATTTTTAAGACAATTTTTCAAAGTTAAAAAAAATGAATAATGTAATGTTAAAAACTGAGCTATAATCACATTAAGAAATAAAAAAAGCTAGATTTAATTTATTTAATAAAATGATAATATTTTGCTTTCATACATATAATGTTTTAAGGGTTAGTGGGCATAAAAAGCTAAATCCCTATATTTTCACTGAATTTATTTGATAATTCGCTGGAGTGTTAATGGCAAAATCAACTAGTCATATTCAAAATTTGGTGAAAAAAAAATAGCTTTTTTTTAAATTATTCAAATTTTTAAATTATTCAACTTTTTAATTTTTAAAATAACGAATGTTTGTCATAGTTTAAAATGTCCCATGCGCATTCATTTGCATGAAATACAACAATATTTACTCATAAGATACTTTTTATATATTACAATGGAAGTTCGCATGAATTGTAAATGTTCGCTGAATACATAAGTAGAAAAAAAATACATATTTTAAATTGTGCTTCTTTTTTCCAAAAAACAATCTCTATTCTTTTATATTCATTTAAATTTCAACATACAAATAGTATTGAAATAAACATTTTTATGTTAATTTTTTTATTAATGTATGCAGGATATAAAGTTTAAATTTAAAAAGAATCTGATAATTAGAAATTCATATGGAACTTTTCAAAGGTTAGAAATGTACAAAGTTTTTAATATTGAGCAAATAGAATTTTAAGTAAAATAAACTGCATAAATATATGCATTTTTTACAAATATAAAAGTTTATACCTCCAAGGAGAAGGAAGTGTCAGAATTAAAAAGGGCTGTTTGCATCACATAAATTTGAGCATCTAGTTTCATAAATCTCGAAAAGAAAAAAAAAATATTTTTATTGTCAAATTTCGTAATTTTGAATATCTACTATCACTTCAAGAAATTATATAAAGTTAGCTGGAATGTTTCTATTTTATTACACAGCTTGTTTTCCACATTTGTATTATTTCAGTGGCAAAATAGAATAATTAATGACAGTTATTTATCGATATCCAAATTCAATAGTTTCCATTATTTCATTCAATTTAATCTTTTGTGTTTCATGTTAAAAAGGAATTGAAACTTTGGTATTATTGCCGCTAAAATGCTTGCGGGCAAATAAATGGATTTTTTCCAGATTCCCGTGAATAATTATCGAAAAAGGCATGTTTTATAAGAGTACGTATATTATTTTTTTTAAAAAAAAGTGAATAATATAGTGTACAAAGATGAATTTTTCTGGCAGTGTAATTGTGGTGTTAAAAACCACTTAACCACAGAACAATATTTTGGAGAAATTAAGAAGGAAGTCTTTTATATCTCTGTACTTAAAATCTAAATAAACTATTTGAAAAATATTTAAAAAGCAACACTAATTATTAATTGAAAATAATACGTGTCTAAAAAATAATTCAACAAACGTAGCTAAATACAGCTCTCTAGTTTCTGCCTTCATATCTGTCTAATTAAAGAAGAATGTTTCTTTAATCATAACATCTTTAAGAAAGCAAAACTACTCCTTTTGAATTTCAGAAATGAAACTTTTAGGTCTGCCAATTTTTAAAATATACTGGATTTCTTTTTCCATAACTGTTATAGTAGGATGTATATAGTGTGAAATATACATTCATATAGTGTGAAATAAGCATAATTTTTGCTACATTTTCTCGAAAATATTCCCTGTAACGTATAATTCATTATAAAAAAAATATTTTTCTGTTTATCTAATTTAATAATCACCAATTATTTCACAATGACTAACTAATAATCGAGATAAATTTTGACTATTATATAGAATTAGAGATTCGTGGATTCCTATTTATCAGGTAAAATAATGACTTCCGCGCGCGCTTATGCAGTGATTACGTAATTTCCATCAATAATGTTTCTCCCAAGTAGACTAGATTATCCCTTCTATTGTTCCCTTCTTCTCATTTGAAAGTAATACATTTTCCCGAGTATGTAATCTAAAAGCTTCTATGAATTCTCATTTTGAGTGCAAGAAATAAATCTTTTATCTGCACTTTGAGTTTTTTAAAGGAAGAGATTTATTTAAAAGGATAGGTAAAAGTTCAAATAAAATTCAAAGTGACAGTTGTAAGAAATTTTAGTTTAATGAAAAATTGTATAATTTTTTTAACGGTGTAAAGAAAACAAAAATAGTTTTGAAACAACTATAGTACACCTTGTTAAAAATCTACGGTAAACTCCATAGTCAACACTTTTTAAAGAAAACTGTTACGTAACTGTAATTTATCTCTTTTCTGCCAGTGTTATTCTGTTGTTAAAGACCATTTAACCTTAAAACAATATTTTGGAGAAATTAGAAATGAAGCCTTTTTTATCTCTTAACTGAAAATCTTAATAAACTATCAAATAAAAATACAAAAAGTATCACTAATTGTTAATCGAAATTGATACATGTCCAAAAAATGATTCAACAAATGTAGCTAAATGTAGCTTTCAAGTTTCTGCTTTCATTTTTGTCTAATTTAAGAAGAACGTTTCCTTATGCCTAACATCTTTAAGGAAGCAAAACTGCTTCTTTTGAATTTCTCAAATAAAACTTTAAAGTCTACCATTTTTGAAAAATATACCGCATTTCTTTTTTCATAATTATGATAATACTGTACCTTTTTAAAAATTTAGCATTAACAAAAAGATAACATTTGCTAACTGGGCGTTAGGTAAGAGGGTAGTAGCAAAGGAGGTCAGCCTTCCCTTAAACGTTTTGAACCTTCCCTGGAACAGATTCTAAGGTCACTAAATTAATTTTTGTTCCGAAAATCTAAATATAACTCTGTTCAAAAATCTAATTTAGTTTTGGGGCCTTTTCACAGTTTTGCAGAAATACTAAATTGCAACCAAAACAAGTGTTTCAGCACTTGTTGATCCTATTTGCGCATATGAAGCTAACATAATGTTTACTACTACACCAGTTAAAGCATTCGAATTTTTCAGCATCATATTATTTTCTTAGTATAAAATTATGTTATCGCAACACTGTTAAAAATAAAGGTGACAAACCGGTGCCATTTGGGACCCGGAGGTGAAAAGGCGGTGCCATTTGGAACCCTAGGGTGTCATAGGAGCTTGAATATGCGGTTGGGGTGACGACAGCTCTGTTACTGGATGATGGGAGCTAAATAAGGTGCCATGCACTTCGTAACCACCTCATCGGGTGACTGGCAACTTGCGCATGCGCTATGACGCGTGTCTTTCTGCTTTCGGTGTCGGCAAGTAAAGTTTACGGGTGTGAGCAAATCAAAACATGCCAGTGTGTAAATTGGCGATATTAATTGAGGACTAACCACTGAGCTACAATGAAACAACAATGAGGACTTAACGATCCGATTTGCTTGACCAGTGAACCGGGCAAAGTCTGATTAAAGGTAAGATTTAACTTTATTTTATTTTATTTTATTGTTACGTTAATTTATCGTACATCCCTATAAGTAATGTCATAAAAAAACAGTAAATTAGATTTTTTTTGTTAGTATGATTGATTGTTAAGTTTATTATGTGAATCTACAAGCTACACTCTCACCAAAATACCCGCTTGCTAATGTTAAACCTATGAGATAGTTATTTTACAATTTCTCGTTTACCTGTCAATATTTTTAAATGATTTATCTAGGCCTTAGCTACCGAGGAGCAGTTGGATCAAACTGCTCTAGGCACGGGAATCCTAAAGGCGCATAATTAGAAAGAGCGAAATGAAATATTGTAAAAATATTTACGTATTTTTTCATTACAAATCAGTTATTATAGACGAATCTTGTTGCAATCGGAATATTCTATGACTATTTTACCTTGTGTTTAAACTCAACTGTTTAGATTTAACTCTTAACTGCTGTTAGTGGTCTCAGACACCGTGGGTTTTTCAAGTTTCACAGTTTAACTTGTAATTTTTAGTTTAACTATAGATACTGGTCAATTTTTTTTAGTTTGGAGTCTTATTACTACCTCTAAATACTTTTGAATAGCTGATTTTGATTTATGATATTCTTGTACATAAAGTTTAATACATAAATCGCATTCTGAGAATTTATGTAACATTTTATTCATCTTCAGATTAAATGGTCTGACAGACAGCTCACAGTAGTTATGTAACAATTTTTGTCAGAGCAGTTAAGGTTAAAATATGTTTTTGCGTCTATATACAGTTAAAAGCAATTAATTTTATTCGCGAAGTTTTAATTTGAACCTTTACAGGGGATCTCGGACAGCATCTGGCCGGCTTTGCATATATTGTCGGATAGATGCTATCCGAACCCCTCCTGTAAAGGCTAATTCACACCATATTGCAGCCTCGCGTAACTTCTCTAATATTGTTTCAGTATACCTGATTTGTCTTTATTTGAGAGGGGGGGGGGTAATTTTTTCATTTAAGACAATTGAATACTTGCAAATCTTAAAGTAATCAAAACTTATTTACAGGTTTTTCATTATTAATATTTTCCTTATTAACCACCATTATTTGAAAAATAATCTTCATAATAAGATTAGATCGGGACGCGGTAGCACGGACAATCATTTAGTCTCATTTAAGTATAAAAATCATGGAAAAAACCTCGATTTGCAAATTAAAACGTTATTAGTCAGCCAAGTCTTACCTTGGTGGGAAATGCCTCAAAACCCGAATTTAGCGGTATCTTGGGTTTACCACTATGTTTTCTTACTCCCAATTCTTCATATTTTCATACGTTTGGTTTCATTTTCTTTCAAAAAGGTGAGAAAATGTTAGGGTATTGAATTTAATAAATCTTATGCTCTGATTATCGGCTATGCAGATTTACACCCATTTTTTTTTTCGAAAGTATTCTTTCGCATTAAACTTTATTTAGTAGCAGAATTTTATGGTTGAATAAAATAAAATATTTTTTTTCCAATAATAGTAATTTAAGTTTGATTAGACCGTAATCAGTCCCCCCCCCCCTTTCACAATCATCAACATCATCCGATATGACAAATTTGTAGTCATGAACATTCAAATTATAAAAGGAAAACAATCTGTATTTACTCCACTGAACTTTCAGAATAGTTTACAGAAATAGTGTGTGTTCAAAAAATATAACAATGAATAAAAACTTATATCGTAATTTTACACAAATGTGAAAATTTTCCGCAGGTGATGATGATCTCGTGTTTTAAAGGCGATTTTTGCACTGTCATTTATAAATCTTAAACATTTTTCTAATGACATAATTTTTAACAATCTTTCATTCCACTCGTTCTGAAACAAGGCCAATAAACAGGGTTGGCTTTTTACCGGTAAAAACCTGGGGAGAACGTGGTAAAAACCTAAGGATATAAAATAAACTGTTAGCCCTTAAACTGTATTTTAATACTATTGATAAAAATTCTATTTTCGTGTAATTGGTGTATTAATTTATAATATCTCTATTGGGGAGAGTGGGGTGGTATGGGACTTTTTTTACAAAAGTAAGAATTATATATATATATACAAAAAAAATTCAATTTATAGCATGCAAGGTAAAACACTTTTTATCTCACAGGCTATCATAGCCTGAGAGCTTATGTGCCCTTCCGTTCTGTATGTACGTTCGTGCGTAACGCGATAGCTCATGAAAAAAATATCCGATCCACTTGAAATTTTGTATGTAGGTATATCCTGACAAGGTGCTTCCCTGATTAGTTTTTGGAGTTAATTCGATATGTATAAGGGGGGAACGGGGGACTGATGCCCCTCCCCTTAGTTGATATAAATGGGATTTTCATGCAGAATTAAGTTTTTGTTCAAAATTTAGATTAGGATCATTCTGATGAGGCGATTCCGTGACTGTTATTAGGTGTTCATTGAATAAGTATAAATAGGGGAAACAGGGGTTCTAATGCCCCCCCCCCTTTATTTATATAAATGGGTTTTTCAAGCAGAATTTTCAGATTTCGTTCAAATCTCTAAATAGTTTTGGAAGTTTAATGGTTAAGTATAAAAGAGGGGGATAACTCCTTTTAAATTATATAAATTCTAAATGGGTTTTTATTAAGAATTATTTCATTTGCTCTGAATTTTGGATATAGATTTTTTATATGATAAAGCATGTCTTTGATAGTATAGGAGGTTCAATGATTAAGTATAAAAAAAGAGGAAAGGGGAGAGCTGTTTCCCCTTCTTAATTTTTTTCGAACGGAATTAACCCTTGAAAATATAAGGCTTTAATGTACAATTAGTATTTGTAGCCTGTAAGCTCAATGCCATCAGTTTAACTGGGCAGTATTCTTTATTTATTAATCCCCCTGAACAATATAGAAACATAACGTGCAAATACTATTTTATTTTAAAGAGAACGTAAGTTTCAAAATGTGTCTCATACCTCCTCATTAAGAGTTATGGGACAGCAATAATAAAAAAAAAGCTATAAGGCACAAAATAACCTATAGTGTCGGTAATATAAACAATCAAACAAAGGTTGTAAGTTGATAATGTATATGCCACAATATAAAATTCCAGTATCTTCATGACTGGAATGAAAATTCAGGATTCTCTGTCATAGGTGTCATTAAGGCCCCAAACTAGGCTCAGAATGTAAAGATGATAATGTAAAAGTGTGTAGGAGCGTTCTTTTGAAATACCTAACTCAAATTTTAATATTTTTACATGATTCTTTTGAGCAAGACAGCTGAGGATGATCCATAACCGGCCTAGTTTTTAATTTTTTCGATTTTGCTTTTATATTTTTTGTATAACGATAGTTTCAATTTCAGAACGGTTTAAACCAATTCCGTAAGTTAAAGTAATTTTTAAAAAAAATCTGAAACCAAAACTGAAAAAGTAAAAACTACGCCGGTTGCGGATCACCCTCAGCAATTTTGTGCAAAACAATCACGTAAAAATATTAAAATTTCGACGAAATATTTGAAAAGAACGCCCCCATAGACTTTGCATTATCATCCGGGTCTTTTTCTGTGCCTAGAGTTGCGCCTTAAATAATCATCAATTTATTTACATTTTGAAGTATGAATGCATATATTATCAATGTTACAATTAATATATTATCTTCTAAGAAATTTGCATGCTAGCAATTCGCATTATTATTAATTAAAAAAAAGGAACTGGGCGCGTCCCATTCATAACTTTTCTGGCATGTCCCATTCCTCGCCACTTCCTTGTTTGTGTTAAACTTCTTGTTCAAACAAAAATGCTGCTTTAGGGTTAGTTTAAATTATGGATAATATACAGTATAACAATGTTCCATAAATAGGGAAACTATTACATTTATAGATAAATAAGCCTTTAATATATTGAGTGCAAATAAATGTAATTTAAATTGGATTTTTGAAATAATTTTTTCTTTCATACATTTGCAAGTCTATGCATATCAATATTTTTTGTAAACTGAAGAATGGATTACCATTGCTTCATCTTGTATGCGATCGATGAAATGTTTAGAATAATGCACAAAGAGAAAAATCTACAGTCCCATTCCACCCGACTTTCCCCCATATAGCAAAAGGGAAAATAAAGAATTAGCCAGTTCCTTAAAGCTCCTGATATGCACTATATGGCCAGAGATGACCGTCCACTTGCGATTTTAGACATTTTGTTAAATATCTAGAAAAATGTATGAGGAATTATCCGGAAAATCTTAGTGTATAAATATAATACACTACTTGGCCATTGATTATCGTCCACTTGCGATTTTAGACATTTTGCAAGATATCTAGAAAAATACATGAGGAATTATCCTGAAACTCTCAGTGTATAAACAATACAGTACAGGTCTTCTATTTCCGTGAAGATTTTTTCCAGAAACTTTATAGGGGACCGCCAACAAATTAAAAAATGTATGAATATCTTTTGGATAACCCTGTCAAAACTAATGCGTCAAAAGCGCTCAAACTGTAGATTGTGATTAAGTGGCTTATTGTTATAAACTGTGTTCATTTTTATGTCGGTAGCATGTATACTCGTAGAGAAATGAAGGTTTTTATAAAAATACTTCCAAATTTTTCCAAGATTTTTGCTTATAATTTGCAGAGTTCTTAATATAAAATAATATTTTCTGAAAATGTGACAAACAACATTGCACATAATATTGAGAACTAATATTAAGAACTAATTTTATATTAAGAACTCTGCAAATTATAAGCAAAAATCTTGGAAAAATGGGGAGTATTTTTATAAAAACCTTAATTTATCTACGAGTATACATGCTATCTGCTATACGTTGTATTTGGGGAATCGCTATCCAAGCAATATTTGGCAGCCAAAACTTGTGGAAACGAACAAGTCGGCCCAAAACAATAATATTACCGGTAAACAACTCCTCAAATACAACCAGCAGCGCGTGAACGTAAGTGCGACATTGCGTTGTGCCAAAAAAAAGCACATGGAGAAAGGAAGACACTTATTTGCAGCAACTTAAGATTTATTAATTATAATGATGAATATATTTTACCGTGGCCACGTACTAACTTTGAAAGAAAAAAAATACATTATTGGATTTTGAGGTGCTGAATCATCATACAGTTCCGATAAGAGGAAAGTCTCTTGTCATGTAGATCGGGTAGACAGTCCAAATTATGTGCACTACGGGAACAGTTTAATCTATGAAGATTTTCGATGATCGAAGACGGCAAAGGCTTTTCCACAATAGCAGAACTCCACACTTCAAATTGGAGACTAAGAATCGCTGGTTCTCACGATGACTCTCTACACATTACCGCCGGAAAGGATGAAGTACGTCGATCAAATTCCGCAGCAAGATCACGTTGACAGCTCTTGAAGTTCCCGGTATTTACGTAGCCTCAATTGGCTGGAGGGACTACTAGCACCGTCACACTGATAGACACTAACACTTTGGTAAATCCTGTTGTGTACATATGGAATTTACGATAACTAAAGTCTTTTACTGGAGTTGGAGGGAAACTGTATGCCAAAAATGCAATAAAAATACACAGTGCGGGGGCTTTTAAAAAGGATAATAACATTGCTGCAACATTCGCAATTAGAGATCTTATTCTCTCAAAACTTAACAAAAAAAGATCTATCTGTCAGATGCCCCTCAGCAAGGCGCTTGTTAGAATCATTCTTTTGTCGCGTAATCCTAAAAAAAGGAGACTCTTCTGTCCCGACGCTAACCCTCGAGAGGGCAGCGCCGGGCCACGGACGTCTTTCGCTAACGCTGCTCTCTCTCAAAGTGTCAAATAAATCAGAAAATCTTCCTCCCTCTCACGGCAGCGCGCGTGCGCTCAGCCAATCAGAATCTCGCATCACCCGACGCTAGGAATGATCTGGAACAAACATGCGTCATCAAGGGATGGACGCTGAGATTTCAGCGGGAAATTTGTACCAAAACGACGCTTCCGGAATGTCGTAGAACATTCTAAGCCCCGATGACTCATGTCCAGCATCTAGGAGGTATCAGTAAAGAAAATGGCGATGCTCAAAAAGGAAAAATTAGCGATCGTCACATAAAAAATACGGAAATTATCTTAAATTTTGAAATAGCATAAATTACGTATTATACGATTAAAAGACTGGGCAATTACATGATAATGATCTATATTTAAAACTAGGACTGATTAATATAATTTTAAGAATGAATAATTAATAATAAAATAATTTAGAAAAATATTATTTTGTATATTGCTATTATGTCAAATAGGGAAGCTGCGATGTATTAAATGAAAATACTGGATTTATAGGATATATTAATGAAATTATGGAAGATTAAAATTATTATTATTTTTTTTTGAAATGAGTATTAATTAATTAATTTTTCTTAAAATAATGATCTGAATTTTTTTTCTGAAAAAAAAAATAATCTGAAAAATTTCCCTACATCCTAGCACTATCGACATAAAAATGAACACAGTTTATAACAATAAGCCACTTAATCACAATCTACAGTTTTAGCGCTTCTGCTGCATTAGTTTTGACAGGGTTATCCAAATGATATTCATTATTTTTTAATTTGTTGACGGTCTCTTATAAGGTTTCTGGAAAAAATCTTCACGGAAATATATGACCTGTACTATTATGTGTATACACTGAGAGTTTCAGGATAATTCCTCATGTATTTTTCTAGATATTTAACAAAATGTCTAAAATCGCAAGTGGACGATAATCAATGGCCAGATAGTGTAGTACAAGTCATATATTTCCCTGAAGGTTTTATTCAGAAACTCCAATAGGGGACCGTCAACAAATTAAAAAAGAATGAATACCTTTTGGATATCTTTTGGATAAATAACCTGTCAAAACTAATGTAGCAAAAGCGCCCAAACTGTAGATTATGATTAAGTGGCTTATTGTAATAAACTGCGTTCATTTTTATGTCGATAGCATGTATACTCGTAGAAAAATTAAGGTTTTCTACGAATCCGAAAAACAGTCTAAAATTTACTTAAGATTTTTGCTTATAATTTGGAGAGTTCTTAATATAAAGTAACATTCTTTTCAGAAAATGTGACAAACAACATTGCACACAATACGTAATCAGAATTAAAAAATAATAAAAATTGTTCCAATATTGAGTAGGTTTACTAAATAATTTTTCACTGCGCATGCGTCAAAGATATCAAAATTTCATTTGCATATTATGTTAGCCAAATGTATAGAACAACTTTTGTGAAAGTCTCAAAATCACATCTTGAAAATTTTGAAAATAATCGTCAATAGAATACGTTGAAAATTCGTTATTCCCAAAATGAAGGAAAAACACGAGGGGTTGTATCCATATATTCATTGATTAGTGTCAATATAGGATACATAATAGGGGCTAATAAATTATAACTAATAAATTTAAATAAAATTCCTCATTTTTTTTATTATTATTACTGGTATGGAATACCTGTACATGTTAGGGAAATTCGTTGCTAATCTGGAATAGACACTTTGTTGCAAGATATGTTTTGTAAATATGGTTAATAATGTAAATAGTTTGTAACTCTTAATGATAATACAGGAAAAGAATATCTGAATGACAAGTATGAGTTGGTCATGTAATTTTCTCGTTCTGTCCGAAAATAGGCAATAAAGAGGAAAGTGCCCAGTTAAACTGATGGCATTGAGCTCGCAGGCTATACATACAACTGTATATTATACTCTTATTTCAAAGAATATTGCCTTTCCAAAAATAAAATAAATCAACTGTAAGTTATATGACAGTGGATTAACTGCCATCCCTCTTTATACTTAACCAATGAGCCCCTAAAACTAATCAGGGAAGTGCCTTATCAGAGTGAACCTATTAACAAAATTTGAAGAAAATGTGATAATTCTGCATGATTTCTGCATATTTATATAAATTAAGGATGGTTTCACTCTCTTCTCCCCCCCTTCATATTTAACCAATGAACCTCCAATGCTAATCAGTGAAGAACCTTATCAGAATGAACCCACATATAAAATTTGAAGCAAATCTTATATTTATATAAAGAGTTATCACGTTACATACAGAACCTGCGGGCACATTAGCTGTCAGGCTTTGATAGCCTTGTGAGCTATAATTTAAATTTTATTTAAATTTTATTCTTTCTTTTTTTGTTCATCTATGATTTTTTCTGTACTTTGATGTTACATTTTAATTCGACTGTCTTGTTGTGTGTTTTCCTTAATGTGTTATTATTATTATTTCAGATAATGAACTTACATTTATAGTACTTACATTACCATGATTGATACAAGAAAAGTTTCCGACTCTTTATCATGAAGAAGGTCCAGAAATTTCTGTGTTTCAACCTGTTACTGTGCTCCGCAACTCAAGCAACTTGTTAAATTACTCATGCTATGTATTAATTTTATATAAACAGTTAATTACCAAAACTGATAATTTTATAAGCTTAGTTACTTTGTGGTATGCATTATTTTGGTTGTTTAACGTTAACTATAGCAAAAGCCAATTTAAATTTTTATCATTTTTATTAGATACTTATGTCTTCAAAATTTTCTCAGTGTCATCAGTTCCACATAATGTTACGTCTTTGTTTAATAACATTTAATATATTCTTGGTGTTTACAATAAAAAGATTATTTGAACTAAAAGGTTTTTTTTTTTTTAATTCAGTGTTTTATTCCTTTCATTATAATTACTCTTTAGATTAAAATTTCAGATGCAATAAGTCAAAACACAAAAACAATTTGGCAGAAAGTTTTTTGATGTGGATACAGGACTAGAAATCAGCAGCCGTTAGCCGTCAAATGAAACTAAATTATAGAAAAATTATTCCTAGTCGTCAAATCTTGATAACTAGCTTTCTTTAACTTTAATTTTTGTTTAGCAAATGCTTTCATTTGTATTTTAGCATACATCCCCCTCCCTCTGCACCATGACATTAGCACATGTCTTAAGAATTTTGAACCTTTCAATAACCTCTAAGTTAACTTCAATTTCACCAATGACTGATAAAACTGGTCCTTGGATATTACACCCCTGTAAACAAGATTTTCTTTTATTATGAGATATTTCTGCATCCTTATATGTTCCTAAAATAAGAAACTGTATTAAAATCGTTTTAAAATTTTTGTATTCCCTTCCTCAAACAAACAAACAAAAAAAAGTGTGATTTGGAAATGTTTTAAATGCCACACCGTAATTGGCAACCAAAGATTCATTTATTTGCTAACTTTTTATTTTCTGATGTACTGTTAGTCTCGGATTTTTTAAAAATTAGCTTATCCCTAGTTATATCTAAAGCTCATATTTTCTCTCTGTGGACATATTTGCTTGATTATCTGTTTTGTACGCATATTAGCTTTATAAAAAGAATAAGTTTTTCCAGAATCCAAATATTGTAGTTTAATCAGGTTTCATACTTATGGAAAGTCAGTTTTTATTTTGTTTAGTAAGAAAAAGTGTTTAATATATAAAGTTTCCTCCCCACTTCCCTTCAATACATTAAAATTAAATATGCAATGCAATATTATTAGTATTAACATGGTTGTGAAAAGAAATAAGAAAATATGAAATGCAGTTGGCACATCAAAAAAAAAATTGTAGGCATTATTTTGACACCTTACATACAGTTCTTAATTTCATGGGTGCAAGTTCTTCCGTCCTGAGACGGAATTCCGTCTTTTAAAAATTCCCGAGGACGGAAGCGAGACGGAAAATTCTCCGAGGACGGAAGCAGATCGCGAAAAACACGTGCTTTTCGTCAAAGGATCGCGGGAAAAAAACATTTTCGTCAAAGGATTGCGGAAAAAAAACATTATTTTCGTGAAATAATCGCGGAAAAAAAAGCTATTTCTGTCAAAGAATTGCAAAAAAAGGCGCGTTTGCCGTCAAGGGCTTTCGGAAAAAAACGCGATTCTTGACGAAGGATCGCGAAAAACACGCTATTTCTGTCGAAAGATCGTGAAAAAATCTCCAATATCATCAAAGAATTGCAAAAAAAAGGCGCGATTTTTGTCAAAAGCTTGGGAAGAAAACGAGATTCCTATTAAAAGAACGCGGAAAAGACGTCATATCGGTCAGAGAATGCGAAATAGACGCGGTCTCTGTCAAAGGATCCCAAAAAAGATGAGTTTTCTGTCAAAAGGTTACAGAAAAAACGAAATTCCTGTCAGAGAATCGCGAAAAAGACGCTATTTCCGTCGAAGAATCGCGAAAAAGATGCTATTTCCGGTCAAGGAATACTAAATAGATGCAATTTTTGTCAAAGGATAGCAAAAAAGACGTGAATTTAATCGAAGGATCGTGGAAAAGACGTGAATTTTGTCAAAGGATCGCGGAAAAGACGCGAATTTTGCCAAAGGATAAAGAAAAAGACGCGATTTCCGTCAAATAATCGCAAAAAATTCCACTATTTTCATCAAATGATTGCAGAAAAAACGTGATTTTTGTCAAAGGATCGTGAAAAAGATGCGAATTTTGCCAAAACATCGTGAAAAGACGCGATTTCTGTTAAAAGATCGCGAAAAAGACGCTATTTCCGGTCAAAGAATACAAAATAGGTACCATTTTTGTCAAAGGATCGCAATAAAGATGTGAATTTAATCGAAGAATCGTAGAAAAGACGCGAATTTTGCTAGAAGATCGAGAAAAAAAACGCGATTTCCGTGAAATGATCGCAAAACCCCCCACGATTTTCATCAAATGATAGCAGAGAAAACGCGATTTTTGTCCAAGGATCGCGAAAAAGACGCGATTTCTGTCCAAGGATCGCGAAAAAGACGCGATTTCTGTCAAAGGATCGCGAAAAAGACGCGAATTTCGTCAAAAGATCGTATACAATACTTGGATTTCATCAAAAAATCGCAGATTTCTGCTGAAAACTGTAGATAAAATGCAAATTTTGACTAAAAGCCGTAGAAAAATCGCAAATTTCCTTGAAAAATAGTTGAAAATCGCAAGTTTCGGTTTAAAATCTTAGAAAAAAACACAAATTTTGGCAAAATATCATAGAAAAGCCACAAATTTTGTCGAAACATCAGGGAAAAAACTAATTTCGTCATGTGGTCGTGGAAAAAACACGAGTTACATGCTTATATTCTCACTCAGTGTGTGGGGGGGGTCAAAATATTTTCAGTCTTGGCAAAATTTCAAACTTGCACCCATGCTTAATTTCTAATCCTGTGTGGATATATGCTATAAAATATGGATTTGCATAAGTTCACTATAAATGTAAGTACTACATATATTGTAAAAATGATTTTTTTTTACTCTATTTCATCTGTGATTTTACCACAACTATAAAATGAACTTATTTTCTATAATTCATTTCATAGCTTGATGGCTAACTTTCTGGAAGAATTTTAAAGAATATGAAGTATTTTTACTAATTTAAAAGTTACACAGCATTTATTACATATTCTTTTCTAATTTGTGTTTTACATTTTTTTAATTAGATACAGCAGCGTAGCTGAAAAAATATCGGTGCGTTGTTTGACATTAATATTTCACAACTAAAATCTGAGAAACGCTTATTTTAAAATTTTGTAGCATTTCTTCTATTATATGAAAATCTTAATCCTCCGAAAAGTTCACGACCGTCAAAATGATCAGTAACTAATATGTTCAACGAAGTGTTCGCCTCATGGAAGCAAAATAATTTTAATGGAACTTCCAGCCGTATTGCGGCCTTCACATGGAGCAAAAACAACATTGATCTTCAACACCCATCTGCGTAGATATTTAATAACAGGTGTATTGCCTTCGAACAATCAGATCTTAACTCACTTGACTTCTGTAGAAAAGCTAGAAATAGAAACTCCCCAGTTTGCATTGTATGTGATGCGAAATTATCAAGGCATAGAATGATTTAAATCAGAATTATCTGCAGCGGACTGTCAATTCGGTGATTTTTCGTTTTCAAACTTGTGTAAAAAATAAATATCAAGCCAGTGAACAATTTGTTAAAATATTGTTATTTCTTTTACTTTTTTATTATTAAATTATGGCATATATTTTACAGGATATAGCATTTTTCTGTGTCCCCATACTTTTCAGTTGCCCTGTATATAAAATAATGAAAATACATGTCAAGCAATATACTATGTGTCAAAAAAGATGGTTACGGATTACTTCTGAAAATATAAGAAAATTATAAAAATATTCATATGAAGATAGTAATTCAATTTGTACTTTCTCTTATTTTGGGAGTCAAAAAACATCAAATTTTTATAATGTTCCTGCATCTAAAAATGCCCAATCACAAAAATATTTACTGACCCTTTCTTAAACATACCCAAAAAGATTGATCCAAACATATGAGATAGAGACAGTCAAAAATCATTATTTATTTCATTTTACAAGAACTTCAAAACATAAAATTGAAAATCAGGCTTCAAATTGCATGACAAAGTCACAATATTTGACTCTAACTCAGTGATTTTTAGAGGCAGAAAATAGGTGTAGAGGTTGTGTAAATTTTGCGATTTATTCTAACAAAACCTTTTGGGTATGACTAACAATGCAATAGTGATGACTTATGATTGGTGATTTTGAAATGCAAAGACTGTATAAAAGTTAAAATTTTGAATTTTTCTTAAAATACTCTCCATGTAAATGAAAGTACAATTTGAATTCTCTGTCTTTCTATGATTATTTTTGTAGTTCATATTATCCCTCTCTGAGTTACAAAAATATGCTACAATTTTTCTTTGGACATCTGATAATGAGTTTAAAAATATAATATTCCATCAATCTAAAAGAAAAAAAAAGACTCAAAATATTGACTGATAATGATAATTTTCTCTGCAGAATTCAATCTAAAAATGGGTAAACACTTTGTATTTCATGATTCAAACCAATAAAATTTCTTGACAAGCAGGGTGGGGGGAGGGGGGTTGCAACTGTGGGCCATAGATTGTGAGTGCTATTGCTTGTAGGATGCCACAGGGCACACTGGATTATGTGTTTCATCCGTTCACCCTCTGGGGCACTCTGGATAAGTGGTATCATTATTCTCCCATGAGATGCCATTCTTTCACCCCTTAAGGTACCCTGGATGAGGGGTGCCATTACTCTCCCCTCAGATGCGATCCTTTCACCCTCTGGGGCACCCTGGATAAGGGGTGCCATTACTCTCCCCTGAGGCGCCATCTTTTCACCCCCTGGGGCACCCTGGTTAAGGGGTGCCATTACTCTCCCCTGAGATGCCATCATTTCACCTCTGGGGGCACCCTGGATAAAGGGTGAGATTATTCTCCCCTGTGGTGCCATCGTTTCACTCTATTGAACACTGTGGATAAGGGGTGCCATTATTCTTCTCTGAGGTGCCGTCCTTTCACCCCCTGAAACACCCTGGATTAGGGGTGCCATCCTTTCACCCTAGTTAAGGGTGCCATTTTAGCTCCTCTAGGGGTGTCACCAGTGAGACAAGCCTTTCACCCCTAAAAGGTGCAATGTGTCACCATTAGTTTTAACAGTGAATAGTTTATTAAGAAACATAATACATACAATGTGAATATGCACTAATTAATCCTTCCGCCTCATAGACAGAGGGAGAAAATATAATCCCCCCCCCCCCGTTATTCACGTGTAGCAACGGTCATGTGTACTAAAATTGATAATTAAGGATAAAAATAACATGTATGAAAGTCTTATGAGTTTCTGATTTTTTTGTTTGTTATAAACTTTCTTCAAACGTTTCTTCATTGCAGTTATTAACATATTTTAATGTCTTAACATGAAAATAATTTTTAGCGTAAAACTGTTTGTTATAGTTCTATAATTGATACTAAAAATATTCGTTTACAAACGATTCAACGATTTTTAAAAGAACTTAAGCTAATAACAGACATTATAAAAAAATATGTACTTAAATTAGTTGTTATAAGACTTTCATACATGTTTTCCTTTTTCCTGCTCTTTATGATATAATCTAATAGTCAATTGTAATTTCTAATATTACATTATTATTTAAAATCAGTATGCTACCTGTAATGCAGCAAAAATATTTATTTTTAATTTTAGGAAAAATCCTTTATGGTTTCTCTCTCTCAGATAAGTTTTATTGGGTTTTTATTTCTCCATTTATTATAAAAATATACATATTCTATTTTTTCTCCAAAAAAAAATAATAATTGCTATCTAAAAACTTAGTAATAACTTGATTGAAAATATTTTTGCTTTTGAAGATGTTTATAAAAAATAAATGAACATTACAAACTTTTTCTTTACTTTATTTTCGTAATTATACGAAACTACTTATTTTTAAAAACTTTCATTAAATTGTTTCTTTTTCCTTTTTTTGGCGATCATTAGTTAACGATAGAAATAAATTTCGAATAATATGTTGTATTAACGATTCGGGGATTCTTTTTTAGAGCTTGAATAATGACTTCGATTTGTGCTTATGTAGAGTTTTCGCATCATTCATCAGTCGTGTCCCTTCACAGATTTTCAGATTCTCCTTTCTTTTATTTTTTCTTTTATTTAAAAACCCCACTTTTCTTGGTATGCAATTTACACAGTTGGGAAAGCTCTCATTTTGAGTTTCAGATAGATTTTTTTTTTATCTACGTTACAGATAATAAAAACTGCTTTGCTGACAATTAAAAGTAACGGAATTAACACATTCTAAGTAGAAAACAAGTCGTAAATTGCATGCCTATCGTAGCAAATGAGGTACGTTCGTAGCATAACGAAATTTAAAAAATATTCAGATCTTGGTGTAATAGTATACAGCACTTCGGATGTAGTATACGTATCCGAAATCTCTTGTGTGTTCCTGTAAATACTATCTGCTTTCCATTATACACGAAATAACCTTTGGTAAACCTCAGCAACGTATATCAATTTCATAAAATATAAAACAGATTAATATAATAAAAAGGCGCCCCAAATAAGGATTTTTCCCACACCATTATGTGATGGAAAACTTTTGTGTGGCCCTATAAATTAATAAAATATATTCTTTCTACCACAAATTGTACAGAATGTATATTTTAGTACATACTTTATGTATGCATGCCAATTTTATTATGTTTCAAAGGGTGTAAGAACATGAAAATGCACATGACACTATTTTTCCCTTTGGCCGTCATGTAACGGAAAAATTTTGATTGTCCCTGTCATTGTACTATACATCTATATTTTATACAATTTTAAATGACTCGACAAAATTATACAATAATTATCTATTTTAAATTTCAACCGATTCGGTTGGTTAGATTTTCGTTGTTTTGTGCGGACGAACAGACAGATTGATAGACTGAACGACGACTAAGGCGCTACGTATTTGTATAATTACTAACGTACCTAAAAAAGAAAAAGAATCTTTATACACATACCAAGATTCGTGACTTTAGATGCTTGAATGATGATTTATTTATTACGTCTGTTTGTTTTTAGAATGCAAGTATTATCATTTTCGGGGAACAATTCATAAACACTTTGCACTCCTCTGTGGAGTAAAACTAATAAAAATATGATATGTATTAATGCAGAGATCTCAACTGTCACCATTTGACTACTGCTATTTCCGAACACGTTTTTGCAATAAATTTTTATTGCAAATGTTGTAGAAATAGATCAAGAAGATTATTGGTTGAAAAGATCATTAATCAAAAATGTGATCGCTGAAATTGATGCCGGTTATCCGTCAAAAAATGATAAAAATTACAGATTTAAACAAAAATGCAATTTACTGTAGTAGTTCGACTACTGTCGAGAGATACTGCAAACCGGATAAATGCATAACTTTGGTACAGAATTACTGTTTCCTCCTAGCTTTGATATTTGTTCCAAGAACCAATGATGTTAGGTTTTGGATAAGGTAAAATACTCCATTCTCCACCACAATGACTGATGACATGTAAAATACACGAAATTCGCTGAAAATAGCACTTTTTTTTACAACGGAATGGATCGCGTCTAGCCAAACATTCTATAATAGTTTTCATCAAGAACGCGTCTTAGCACGTAAACGAGTATCTTTCCCCTTTCCCAGAACGGCATTTGACTCAAAGAAGAAAAGCAACAGATCAAGATTCGATGGAACTTGAGCAGATCTAAGCTTTTTTACTAACGATTCTTTCTTCAATGTCTTCCCATATTGAGAAAAAGGAACAATCGAAGTTTATATTACTGAAAAAAACAGGTCACAGGTACAGGCGAAGAGTCTAGGTGGTCTAGGTTAAAATCAGTATACGTAAAGAATATATGAACTTATACACTCTTTAGAATGGCACTTTGGAGAGTCAGGTATATTGAGATCACAAACTTAAGACTCGTATCAAAATTTCCATTACAATTATTCTAATTCTATTATAAAAGTATACGATCATTTCTAAGCTCATGTGGTTGAATTAGTAAATATTTTGCACGTTTCCATTTTTTTAAAGTAAGACGAATATTTCGATTATTTTACACACTTTTGATACATATTTAACCATAGAGAATTCCATTTTATATTACAACCCGCTATGGACAATTAATGCAGTTATACTGATGATTTGTTTTAAGAATATGAAACATTTTTGCCAAAGTATATTGGGCAATAAAATCTATATTGATATTGAAAATTTATTTGAATGCAACAGAGCCATTCTTTGAATTTTTTTCCGATTCCCCCCCCCCCCACAAAATGAGGAAAAATCGTTTTCTTCACGATTTTTCCTCATGTAACAAAATGGCAAAATGTGGTAAATTTGTGCTCACAAAGTACATAATTTAAGTTGCCTGCAGTTTAAATTTCCTTTCTCCCGTACTAGTATCACTCATCCAAAGGGGTGACATATTTCTTAAATTCTGCATTTTCCTTACTTATATATATAGTTGGATGTGCCAATTTTAAAATTTTCTTCTTTCTCATGCGTACATTTTAATATTTCAAAAACTAGTTACACATGTTAACATTTTAATATTATTAATTCAATACCATACTAACGTTGATTTTCATCATAAATTTCTGCTTCAGTCAATTAATCGGAGTAAAAAAGAGTTAGTGTGGATCATGATAT
The DNA here is from genome assembly GCA_964019185.1 of Maratus speculifer. NCBI lineage: Eukaryota > Metazoa > Arthropoda > Arachnida > Araneae > Salticidae > Maratus > Maratus speculifer. Next base: position 171,951,270 of record OZ025297.1, on the reverse strand, counting down.
TTATTAAAATCAATGGTTTTCCCTTATTCTGTTACCATCAGCAAAAAGCCGGATTAGAAGTACGCGAAATCCCATTTCTGCACGAACCGATGAGCAATAGAACTATAGGCAGATGCTTTTCAAATTCAGAAAGGATCTGCTTGTCATACCTCAAAATAATCATGCACAAAATATTAGTTCAGCTCTATGCATCACTTCATACATTTTTTGATTGTACAATAATAAATAAAGTACCCTGGGATAATAACGCCAGGCGGGGTAATAACGCCAAGTGCTTATCTTTTGCATAATTATGAAATAATCAGGTAAATGACACCCATGTGCTCTGCGCAGAAGGGTTTTGAGTCATATAAATCGCAAAAAACAGCTTCAAGTTAATTTGTTTCATTTTTAGGTCTTATTGTTTTTACAAACAACTAAAATTAACGCTTGATCTAAAATTTGCGAGATACGTTTTGTGATGTGAAGACTACCTTTTTATCCGGAAATACTTTGTTAATTACATAAATTTGTAGTGCATTTCATGTACTTTTAAAATGTTGTTGAAGATTTTGGATATCTTCTTGAGATAATTTGTAATTTAAAATGTACTGCGCAATAACTATACCGGCGTAATAACGCCAATCCTTGACTTTAGTACCCCGGTTGATTCCCTACAGTGGCCGAGCTACATCCTAAATACTGATTCAAATAAACACAGTTAAAACTGTCCAATGTTTCTCATATTTCTATTTAAGTGGTCCTTTTTAACCAAAAAGAAGCTCACGGTCTGATATTCTTTTGCCTCATCCCCTCCTCCCACACCACACCTTTATTTTTCTTACACTTTCACAAAAAATTGAACATTTTTAATAGTTTAGAATGCAATTTGTCAATTTCTAAGTTTGTAGAGTTTGTATTTTTAGAATTGGGCTATCTACATGCAATTATTCCATCTTATTTAATAGTTTTGTTTGCATGGCGTTATTACCCATATAGGTGGATAATAACGCCAAATAGCATTGGTCAAGAAAAAACGCCATTACATTTTATGAATACATATTCGTTAAATTATTTTATTTTATATAGATAGTCGATGAGTTGCAGTATCAGATCCTATATTTGTTTGAAAAATACAATCTAAAACTAAGCCGTGAAAACTGGCAGAACCTTAACGTGGCGTTATTACCCCAGGGTACCTTATGACACAAAAATCGCGATTACAGTTTTTCCTTTCGGAAAAATATTTCAAAAATGAAAGAGCAGTTTGCCAAAGCCAAAAACATACGCAAAAAATCTAGTTCAATTCTATGCATTGTCATACACTTTTCGATGGTACAATGGCGACAGAAACACATGCAGACAGACGCACACGGACAGACATTTTTTAAAAACAAGTTTTTTGGAATCTCTGCCTTCTAAAACGTGTAAATACGTCAAAAACCTGATGTCGAATTTTTTTTTTATTACAATAGTTTCTTCTATTGAAGATAGAAGAAAGCAAAAAGGAAAAAAGTTCAATGTACAGTTATGCCCAAAACATTATATTAAAACCTTTAAACGATTTTTTAATGTCAATTTCAAATTATCCAGTTTTTTTAATGTCAAAAGAGAAAGATCGAAGAAAAAATAAACTTTAAAAACGAATATGCACTTAAAGTGTTCTTTTTTATCCCATAATCAAACAAAAAAATGAAAATAAAAAGAAGCACAAAACTTTCTTTAAAACGTGATTTTTGGTACAATGAACTGAATATTACTTTGTCACTGTATGCTATACTCATTACTGATGCAATTCGCATGAAACAAACCTATTCTGAAAAATGTTACTCATTCTCGCTTTCACATTTTTTGCTTTAAAAAAAGTTACTGCCTTAAGGAACGTCATCGTTTGTAAAGAGCAAACAAAAACAAAATACATTCTGTAGAATAAAAATTACTCTGGAAATTTTATTTTGTGAAGCATTTTTATTCAGCTTATGTTTACATTCTCTATATGTAAAGACTTGCAATTTTTTTTCTATATTTAAAAACTGTTTTAGGTTGCCTTGATACCGTAAAACTTCGTGAATATTTTGAGTTTAAAAAAGGGGCATAATAAATTCACAATCTTGCTTATGCAACTTTTTAGAGAAATGCTATCGAGCCACTAATAAACAACGTTATTAATCTTCCATATGGATTTAAAGCATCTGAGGATAAAAAGTGTGATAACAAGTAAATCCAGTCCAAAAATTTCAAAAAAAAACATTTTTTTAAATTATTTTGTAACTTTCCACTTCTAAGGCCGCCATTGTCAGCTCTCAGTTAACTAAATTCGCTTTTGTTTTCTTGATTTGACAAGAAAACGACGCTTTAAATGCGCATTTCTCTAAATGACATTTTATTAGTTTTTTATTTTTAACGTTGTGAGAAAAATAATTATTAAAATAGAAACTTAAAATGTATGGAAAAGCTACAAAATAAATTTACTTATTTGGTGAAGCATTAAAATCGATTCTGTAATTACTGTTCTTTGACAAGTGGGACTTCTACGAAAATACTTCACTTTTTTTCCAAAAAAAAAAATTAATTCATGATTTATTCACACATACATGCATACATGAGTACATATATATGTATACACTAATGTCCAAAATTAAGGTCACAGACATAAAATCTGTGAAAACTGGTGAATTAATCACTGTGTTGCCACTAAATTTGAAGCACATGTGGATTACAATGTGAGAAACAATAAAGCAACCTAATAATAATGAAAAGTGTTTAATTGTGAACTAAGAAACGGGATTTATCAAAAAGTGTTAAGTCATAAATCAGGGATAAAGCATTTATCTCGAAAAAAATTGTCTAATATAGAGTGTTACCCCCGTGCACAGCTATACAAGCCTTACAACAACCTCTCATGTTGTTTATGTGGGTGCCATAAACGTTTTGTAACAACAAATCCCATTCTTCCAATACTCAGTTTTTAATTCTTCATGAGGTCTCTGAGAATCCCATCCGTATGACGAATATCCTTTTCTTCAAGAAAATCCTCAACAATGTAAGCCCTGTGTGGCTTCGCCTTATTGTCCATAAACATGAAATCCGAGCCTACAACACCCTAACAATCTCACATAGGCTGCAAAAACCTCGTCTCTAACACTCGGCGTGCATTCTGTGTCTCCATTTCATAGCATCCAACAGAACAGCCGGGTTGTTGTGAAACCAAAGACACCAATCTTGGGCACAAAAGAATGAGGACGTGTTGTTTTTAGTGCTGAATCGAGAGTCACCTCGTAGCGTGATTCTCATCGAATTTCTATCTGGAAAGAACGTGAAACTCGCTATTACCCCTCCTATGTAAAAGAAATCCACAGATCTGGTGGTAAAGGAATCCTTGTCTGGACGGCATAATGTTAAGCAATTTTACACCATAGCATGTCTTCGATGATGGTACCATCAATGTATATCGCTATCGATATGAGGTCGTTGAAGTCTATGTGAAATCTTTCCGGTGTACTGTAATCTCAGCGACATGTTTATGGACGATAATACGAAACAACACAGAGTTCACATTATTGATGATTTTCTTACAGAAGGGAATATTCGTCGTATGACTTGGCTCTCGAAGTCTTCGAACCTCAGTCCTATTGAACACGTTTGGGATGGTCTAAGAAGACCCGTAGCACTGCGTAAAAAACATCCTGGGAACCCCTAAGGATTAAAAAACGCGATTTTTAAAGAAGGGGCTTTGTTGCCACAAACATTTATTGAAACCCTGATAAACTGTATGAGAGCTGATTGTGAGGCTTGTATAGTAGTGCACTCTTGCCACATTCCATATGTAACAGACATTTCTTGAGATAAATGATTTACCTTTGATTCATGATTTAACATTTTTTTAATATACCCTGTTCCTTATTTCTAAATGAAAATCTTTTCCATATTGTTATGTTACTATATCCTTTCTTCCATTGTAATATACATCTATGTCAAATCTCTGTAGCAACACAGTGAACAGCTCATCAATTTTCAGACATTTTATATTTGTGACCTTAATTTTGGACATAAGAGGTCGTCTATAAATGGTGTCACGTGTTTTTTCCATATTTTTGACCTCACCTCACCCCTTTGTCACATGTCACACTTCACTTTGCCCCACCCCCACCCCTTTAATCACATGTCACGCTATATTAGATAAAAAAAAATATTTGCAGTTCAGAAACAAATCAATAATTTTTAGAACACATTTTAAATTTTATTTTAGAACTTTAACTATGTGTTTTAACTACATTTGTGAGTTGAACAATAAAAATGATTTGTATTTTGCATGAAATAAGGTTTACAGCAACAAAAAAATTAATATAGAATAATAATAAAATATTAATATTAAAGAGCAATTGAAAACAGAAGAATTTTGGAATTTGAAATAGAATTTAACATATTTGGCTTTAAATCTTATCTTTATGACCACAAAATATTTTAATTTTAAAATAGCTTCATATTACATAATTTAATCTACTTTTTTAACTGCTTTAGTTTTAACTAAAATGTGTGATGTCACATTTCTTCTTACCCCTTCCCATCCCCTTGTCACAAATTATCACAATTTCATGACCTTCCTCTTCCTCTTAAAGCGTGATCATTTATAGACGACCCCTAAGCGTATTCATACAATAGCAAAAGTCATGCTTTCTTTAGATTCGCGAAGCAATATTTCATAAGATAAATATTTTAAATTAACAAGACTTTTTATATTATTTTTCATTTTTATTAAGCAAAAACCTCATTTCATATTTTGGCGCATTTTAATTTTAGAAATGTAAATTCAGACGAATTCCATAAATTGTTTTTAAATGGCAAACATGTTAAAAATAATACTATTATTAGTTAATTCTTAACAATAAATATGTTCATTTGGTTCAATTTTTAACCTTCGTTATTTGAATAATACTTTACATAACGAATTTAACAATTAATTTTGTTTGTTAAAAATTCTTTTGTTGTCACTCTACCCAAATATAGATATGTATATATAATTCTATTGAAATGAGTAAGTATCGTTTGAGCAAATGATTTTACATAATAAGAATAAATTGTGTAATTGAATTCTTAACACTAAAAAATATTTTTATAATTGAATGTAAATAATTGAATTCTCACAAATTTTAATTCATTAAAAATATGATATAATTTTCATTAACAATATTTTTAAAAAAATCACAAAAGTATTATATGATTAAAAGGAATGGACACCAAAATATTCGCTATTTTCAATCAATCTTAACAAAGTATTCTATTAAAATTATATATTTTCCTATCAAATAACAGACATTTTTAAAGTAAAAAAGTTTGATGTTTTTTTACGGTTTGAAGTATGAATTCTGCAGTTATTTTCAATAGTCTAAAATATAAAAAGTCGTTAATATTCACTTGCATTTCGTTCATCATATTTCCAATATGCCGTAATACAGCTCATATTCAAAATATTAGAATAATTGAGAAAAAGTAATAAGAAAAAATTATTTGTCATTAATTTATTTTTTATACTAAGTAAATGCAATTAAATTTCTTATAAATTAAATCTGGAATGTTTAGATAAGATTTTAACATTTATAAAATATAAAATACAGCACAATAAATTAGGTATACACCTTCCTTAAACACACCAGAATATTAGAATAAAATTTAGATTGGTTCAAAATATTAGAATATTTTATTTTACGCAACAATATTACCTTATGAATATGAAGTAAATGGTAGTTAATATTTTGTAGCATCCCCTTTAGCTTTCATAACAGCGTACAATCGATCTTGCATACTATATACAAGGTGTTTACAAATATTTCTATCAATATTAGCCCAAATAGACTTTATACGTGCCACTAACTCAGTTTTACTTGAAGGAGGATTTTCTTGAAGATTTTTCTTCATTATACACCATACGTTTTCGATGGGATTAAGATCTGGTGAATTTGGTGGCCAAGGAAGTACCTTAATGTTGCGTTGGCGGAACCAATTCTTAGTTGACACCGAGGTATGCGGGGACGCTAAATCTTGTTGAAAGATGAAATCATCTTCAAATAAATCTTCTGATGATGGAATCATGTAATATTCTAAAATTTCTTGATATATCAGAGAGTTAACCTTTTCGTAGACGATGCATAACTTTCCAGGTCCTTCTGCCCTCATACAACCCCAAACCATGACACTAGCAGCAAATTTTACGGAACGTTTAAGGCATTCTTTATCAAATGCTTCTTGCTTCATTCTCCAAACTCGAATACCTTGATTACCATATGAAACACAAAACATACTTTCATCACTAAATAATATATTTTTCCAATCTTCATTGCTCCATAAACGTCTTGATTTACACCAATTCAATCTTATACGCTTTTGTCTTGCAGTCATGAGAGGTTTTGTTTTCGGTACACGAGATTCAAATTTAAATTTATGGAGACGTCTTAATGTTGTCGATGTAGAAACTTCAACTCCATCTTCTTTCCATTTTCGGTGCAAGAATCGCACACTTTTAAAACGGTTTTTCTTAACTATACGCTTCAGTTTCCTGTCATCTCTAGCAGATGTTTTTGGTTTTCGGCCACCATTTCGGCGATTATTTTGAAATTTTCCAATTTTTGAATATTGTGTTAGTATTTTACTAACGCTCGATTGCGAACAATGTAAATAATTCGCTATAAAACATTGATTTTTACCGTGCCGATACAAATCAACCATACGAAGTTTAGTAGATTCAGGAATATCACTCACACGGCCCATTTTAAGACGAAAAAGAAACAAACTGCAAAAAAGAATACTGATTTTAAATAAAATAGTCTGAATTTAATCAATGATGCCACCAGTTAAGAATTGGTAATAATTAAAGGAGAAATAATGTGAAATATTCTAATATTTTGAACCACTTGAATAAATATTCTAATATTTTGACTTTTCAAAATAATTTTTTTTGCAATTAATCTTTTCAAAAATGATGTTGAATTTAAGATAACAAGTAAGTTTAATCAACAATAAGTTCTTAATAAAAATATCGTTTGCATATTTTCATTAAAAGACATTAAATTACCAAACGATATTTTCAATTTCTAAAAAAAAGGTAATTATTCTAATATTTTGAATATGAGCTGTAATATTTTGAATATGAGCTGTATTTGCTTAAAAAAAAAAAAAAAAAAAAAAAAAAAAACTCCGTTGAGCTATTTATTACATTTTCAGTTTTTACATGGAATATTTGTATGGAAAAGTAATGACATAACATTTGTTACTTTCTTCTATCTTCAATAGAAGAAAGTATTGTAATTGAATTTTTTTTTCGGCTGATTTACACGTTTCAGAGATCAGATATTCCAAAAAACATGTTTTTTTAAAAATGTCTGTCTGTGGTTGTGTCCGTGTGTGTGTATGTGTGTGTGTGTGTCTCTGTGTGTCCGTATGTCACCATTCTACCCTCAAAAAATTTATGAAGATATGCATAGAATTGAACCAATTTTTTTGTAAATGGTTTTGGTTGTGACAAGCACGTCTTCCTTTTTTGAAATATCAAAAAAGCGTTGCATGAGCAATTTTTGTGCCATTTTCAATATTGCACCGATTAAAAGTGTATGAAATTATGCATCGAACTGAACCAATTTTTTTGTATAAGTGTATACCTATGGCTAGTTGATCCTCCCTGAATTTGAAAAAAAAAATCCGCTGGAAGGGAGTTCTGGAATAGCGATTTTTGAGCCATATTGAAAATTATGCTACCTAAAAGTGTATGAAGTTATGCATAGAATTGAACGAAATTTCTTGTGTAAGTGTTTGGCTATGGCTAGTAGTTCCGCCCTGAGTTTGAAAAATATCCATTGGAAGGGGGCGCTATAATCACAATTTCGGTGCCATTTTCATTATTTTACCATCAAAAAGTGTATGAAGATATGCATAAAACTGAACTAAAATTTTTGGTATGACAAGTAGGAACTCCCTGAATTTGAAAAAAATCTGCCTATCATTCTATTGTCCATCGGCTCGTGCAGTGACGAAAACTCGTTTTTACTCCAATTAATTGACTGAAGCAGAAATTTATGTGAAAATCAAAGTTGGCATAGGATTGAATTAAAATTATTAAAACATTAACATGTTTAATTATTTTTTTAAATATTAAAATTTACGTATGTGATAGATGAAAGTTTTGGGATTGACACATCCAACTAGCTTTTTCTTAAATTCGTCAAACTATCTTATTTTCATATTTCACGAAGAAATATTTTAATTTTAATTTCCAAAGATTTTTTGAAATATTTTGGTGATATAATGAAAATATACTTTTTATTTATTTAATTAAACATGATTCTAGCTATAATTACCGACTCTGTGATATATTTTTTTTTTCTGAAAATATGCGTGTTTCATTTTTTATTTGCAAAAATGCATAATATAAAAGCATGTAAAATTAATTAAGTAAAATTATAATTTTTTAAGGTTATTCTGTAAAAAAAAAAAAAAAAAAAAAAAAAAAAAAATAATAATAATAATAATAATAATAATATTGTGAAAATCTACACATTATGATTTATTCTTATGTCTAATTTCAAGTCAAAATACTAAATAGTTGTTTTTTTTTTGTAAAGTGTACGATAAAATGTAATTTGTGTAACCTATAAGAGGTTTCGCTTTCCTCATCCTAATAACTTATTTCCTTTGTAAGAAATAATTTTTATGCCATATTTTTACACTTGAATAAACAATGTTAAATAAAATTAATCCATTTGCACTTGCAGATTAACCAAATAGCTTTTTTTATTCACCTTATATTTTAGTATATATATATATATATATATATTCTTGGCGATATGTACGATATAGTGATATGGCAACTCCGTTAAATGTCATAAATATCTTAAATGTCTGCAATAATATATATATATATATATATATATATATATATATATATATATATATATATATATATATATATATATGTATTTTAAATATTTTCAAAAATTTTTGTATTACAAAATATTAGGATGTATCAAAAGTAATTTTCTATTAAAAATCAAATCTACGTTTCAATATTTCAACATAAAATAATCATATCACAAACTATAAATAAGGATATCCTATGGCTTCTTTTCATTTTCTTGTAATATGAGCAATACCACTTTGATACCAATTTTTGGATTTGGAAGCAAAAAACTGTAAACAAGCCTTTATCAGAAAGTATCTTTTCCTAAAAAATGATACTATAGAACTGAAAATAAGATAGTCTAAAAGAAAAACGTCCGAATTGTATGTGAATAACTTAAAACTTTAATTTCTTCAAACTTTTCTGCTTAGAGTGCGTCATAAGATACATGTATGGCCTTGCATTGTCTTACTGGTGAAGGATGTTTTCTCTTATAACCAAAGCAGAGTATTTATTTTTCAAGCAAGCATATATCCTGTCGAGCTGTCCACAATTAATTTCAAAGTTAAGACCATGTGGGATGATTTCGAAACGAATGACTTACTCAAAATTCCATCAGACGCTGATTACGAATCTATTTTCAATTCGCTCTTGTCTTTCAAGAGTTTGGGATGAGTGACTCTGCTTCAAACTATTGTTTTCGTAATGTGGTTTTCGTAGATATACCGATTTCTCATCATATTTTCCTATACGTTTTAAAATCCTGTTGATTTTTCAAAAGAATTTTACACATTTCCACTCTGATTTACTATCTGCGTAGACAACTCATTCAGAACGTCTCAAGAATTCTTGTACAGTCGTGGAAAAATGTAAACGCCCCCTACTAACTCCTCAACAAATTATCGTAGAAGAACGTTACTGGCATCGAACGATTAGAAATAAAGTCTACTTTTAAATTAAGTATTGAAAATATTAATAGCGTGCTATCTACATATTGAAACAAACGCAATTTTTTCCTTGAATGTCGATGCGCAATTTTGACAAGATATTTTAAATCTTCGGTTCAAATTATTCCTAAAAACCAAAGTTAAATTTATTTTAATGATAAGATTTGGAATTAACAACATTTAAAATTTAGTGCTTATAATGTTAAATTAAATTTTCATATATTTATTAATATCTCCTGAAATTAACTGAGCCATTTTTTTATGTTGCAATAATACCAAAAATATCCAAAATTAAATCCGTTGAATTTGCAATTTTTATAATTTTATGATATGAATTATGAAATTAATACTCGAAAAAAATGAGCTTCAACTTAAGTTTTTTATGGATTTAGATTTATAAAATCCTGCTTTATGGAATTCCACAATCTCAAATATTTCTTCTAAGAAGTTTTCAAACTATGCTTAAAAAACGGCAAAATGATGACTTAAGGGGTTTTCTGCGATAGAAGTGACCAGATATTTTGACTTTTTTATGCTATCCTGTAATCTAGCAGTCTTTATTGACACCTTTAGGTGGCGCCTAGACACCCTGATTAAGAAGGGAGTTCTCTCGGTCAGTAATCCATTATCGAACTTCAATTTGGGTACAGGCCTTGAATATGCTAGTTTTAAAATAATTAAATCGGAAACTTATCGTACTTATTGCATGATTTTTTTATAATGTGTAGAACTCGTTTCTGCTGTCAGAATGCTGTCAGTTGTGGTATTGCCATTGAAAAAATGAACTTTGTGTTAGTTTTAATATGTAGATGGCCTCCTAAGCAAATTTTATATGAATCATTTAAAAATAGACTTTATTTCTAATCGTATTGTACCAGTATTTTTCTTCTAGGATAGCTTTTTGAAGAGTAAGTAGGAGGCGTTTTCTTTTTCCCCCACTGTACGTTTTCTGCAGTTTATGTAAAACCCACCATATAAGATCCTTGGACGGTTAGGTTCCTCTGATGTTTCCGTGAGTTGCATTGGTGGTTGGATCCATCTCCACTCTCTGCTTAAAATCTTCTAAATTTCAAGTGATGGTATCTCGCTTCTGGATTTTATTTCAATTGATGCGACACTTTCTGTAAAAATTACACTAGAAAGTCCTTAAATTTTACCCAATCTTAATAAAAGCATTTTAACACCAGAATTTTTATTTAAAGTAATTTCACTTATTTATTTAACCAAATTTTCTCTAGTTACAATTTAGCTAAATTTACGAAACAATTTCTAGTTTGAATCTACATTTTGTCATTTGATTAGTGTCAAATCGACACCAGCTGACATTCTAATGTTAAAATGTTTGGACCAGTTTTGTGATGTTCGATTGCTTATCGTACTACCCTCTTCAACTTCTCGAATTTTACGAGCTATTTTAGCAGCTTTATCTCAGTTTAAAAAAATGTCATAATATAGATAATATTTCAATATTTGTATCAGCCATTATATAATCTCTTCAGTTCCGAACCTATAATATTGATACAAATATTTATTCATTGTCTTTTCCCAAACAAAATGACACCAAAAAAACTGAAAAAATATTTTTTCTCAAATTGATCCTTATAGTGCACCTAATAATTTAGGTTCAAAAATAGGAATCAAAAAATACAAACCCCTTTAAAACATCAATTTAGTAACTATGAGCCTAAATTAACGCAATCGCAAATGTAAGAGCTTTAAACAAATAAATAATCTAAAAATCCTCAAATTTTTTATTGAGGATTTAAGTTAAATACTTTAAAAAAATTTTCCCACTTTCTTATTCACACTGTCTTGAAGGCATTTTACAAAGTTATATGAAAATAACATTTATTTTATCAGAGGATCAGCTTCAATACTTCAATTATTCGTTTACTTTGAATGCAAAAAACATTCATCTATTAAAAAGTGATGCGAAAGTGTTAAAAATTATGACATTTAAATTTTTATAAGAAACAGAGGTCCCCAAATTGGGACCCAGGGAAAGAAGAGGATAATGTAGAAATAGATATTAGAAAGGGCATTAGAGCAATACAATACAGAAGAACATTTTCTCTTTACTATATCATTTCAATATGTTCATTACATATGATATAGTGACATTATAAATTTTCATATAAAGGTATTAAAAAATAAATAAATACGTTTGACACATCTTAATAAAAGCTTCCTTTAACCCTTTATCTACCGACGGTACTTATAAGTACCATTGTGGAATATTTAATAAAAAATGTATTTAATCAGTCTATTAAGAGTATTTTTGGTTAATTAATTTGATTATTTTTGTAAATATTTTACAAAAGAAAAGTATAAATACCGATATATTTAATAGTTTTAAGGAAGAAACACTTCTATATTTCACATTATTATTATTTAAAAATATCGAAAAGTATAAATACCTATATATTTAATAAGTTTTAAGGAAAAAACACTTCTATATTTCACATTATTATTATTTAAAAATATTGAAAAGTATAAATACCGATATATTTAATCAGTTTTAAGAAAAAACACTTCTATATTGCACATTATTATTATTTAAAAATTCCACTATACCTTCAGATATTAAAGAAGACAATTATTGATGTGAATTATTTTCTTGATAAATAATTCTGTAGATAAAGAGTTAAGAGCACATATTAGTTATGGATGAAGGTACAAATCCTTTCACATCAACTTTGAAATATATACTATTATCTATTGGTTCACATGCTCAGATATTTCATACAGATATTCAAACAACTACTTACCTTACATATTTTTATTGAATTCAAACAGGTAGAAAAAATACCATCTCCAGTGTTAGAGTCACGTTCTTTGTAGAATATCTAGAATTCCAAAAAATAAGCCTTTTCTAGATTTATCACGTTTAGAATATTAAATCTTATGATATATAAATGCACTTGACCTTATAGATGAAAATTCATGTATTGCTGTCCTTAAACAAACTTCCATATGCAAAAATAACATTTTCATATATGTTTAACACTCATCAGTATTATGTTTTAGAAGAATTTGTAGTTTATATCTTATTTGAATTTGCATCTGAATGAGGTATAAAATAATATTTTACGTTACTCGTAACACTTTGAAAATATTACGAGTTTATTTTCAATATATTTAAGCAATGTATATACTTATGCAGCTACGGAAAAAAATAAATACAGCCATGCTAATCTCTACTCCAAATTATCCCCTAAAAATGTGGCTAGCACCAACCAATAAGTAATAACACCTACTTATTAAATCAATATGAGTAATCAGTCATAGAATATTTCTAAAGCTTGAAGAATGAATTTACCCCGCAAAATTCCCTGATCGGGGAATTTTTATTTTAAAAAATGACAAAATTTTCAAATAAATAATGTCGATGATAACATTTCTTCCCTATCGTAAAATGAAAAATCTCATTTCTCTTTCCTCTTCCTATGTTTTTTCCCTATGAGAAAAGAAATATCCCTTTTTTGTTGCCCCTTCCGAAAGTTCAATATGATGTTTCATTGTCTGTTAGGAGAAAAATGTGATAATGGAAATATCTTTTCTTCTAACTTTATCATTTTTTTGCCTAAAAACATCACGAGACGCCATTTCTTTTTTCTTTTCCATGTTTTTGTACATATATTAAACTACTGCGTGATATATATATATTTTTTTCATTCAACAGTGGCACTTTTTTGAAATAACTTTACTTTAAATATTGAAGATTTTGAAATTTTTCAGTATTTAGCAGGTTACAGCTACTAAGTGCAAGAATATCTCCTTGCAGTACAATATTATTTACCTTGTCCTAGTGGTGCTCTTTCATAATTTATAAGAAAAAGTTTGGGATACTATTGCTTAAATAAGATATTAAGTTAGGAAAATGGACCAAAACGTCGTTTTGACCATACTTTGAGGTAACATAACAATGTAAAGTAACAATGCTACATAGAAACAAATAAATTTTAATAAGTAGGTAGGGTTAGACTAACAGTTTATGTCAAAAGGATTTTGGGATGTTGTTGCTTGGAGAGATATAGTGCTGCAAATATACCAGCATTTCACTTTTCATGAAAAATGTCACTCACAACCTTGAACTTTGAAATTTTTTATAGAAAAGAGGAAATCTTTTCAGGGCTTCAAAATTGCAGATTATTCATTGAATATGATTTACATTAACATAAAAAAATATCAAGGCTATTAAAAAAATACAACTATCAAAACATCATTTTTTGTCTGAATTTCAAAATAATGGCTCTTAATAAAAAGGGCAGAACGAAGGTGCAAATATGAAGAGATTAAGCAATTTAAAGTACATTTTTAGCAAAATAATAAATGCTTTAATGAATTATAATAATTTTATTAAATATTTGTTAATTTTAGCTGGTAAAATATGCATAATTTAATTCCCTTCTCCCCAAAAATAAAGAGGGGGGAGAGAAATTCAAGTAAATTTTAAAATGTATCTCCTGGTACGATTTTCAATATTTTGAGATTTTTGTTTAAAACTGTTCATAGAAATGTGCTGAATAATTTTAAGTATCGGATTTATGATAAGTTAATTAGTTTGGGAAAAAAATAAAATATACAAATCAGGTACCCTGGGGTAATAGCCACGTTAAGGTTCTACCAATTTTCACGGCTCAGTTTTAGATTGTATTTTTCAAACAAATATATGATTTAATACAGCAACTCATTGACTATCTACATAAAAAAAAATAATTTAACAGATATGTATTCGTAAAATGTAATGGCGTGATTTCTTGACCAATCTATTTGGCGTTATTACCCACCTATATGGTTAATAATGCCATGCAAACAAAACTATGAAATAAGATGGAATAATTGCATGTAGATAAACCAATTCTAAAAATACAAACTCTACAAACTTAGAAATTGACAAATTGCATTCTAAGCTATTGAAAATGTTCATTTTTTTGTGAAAGTGTAAGAAAAATAAAGGTGTGGTGTGTTTGGGGGGGGGGATGAGGCAAAAGAATATCAGACCGTGAGTTTCTTTTTGCTTAAAAAGGACCGCTTAAATAGAATTATTAGAAACATTGCACAGTTATAACTGTGTTTATTTGAATCAGTATTTAGGATGTAGCTCAGCCACTGTAGGGAATCAACCGGGGTATTAATGCCAAGGATTGGCGTTATTACCCCGTTATGGTTATTGCGCTGTACATTTTAAATTACAAATTATCTCGAGAAGATATCCAAAATCTTCAACACCATTTTGATAGTCCATGAAATGTACTAGAAATTTATGTAATTAAGAAAGTATTTCCGGATAAAAAAGATAGTCTTCACATCACAAAACGTATCTCGCAAATTTTAGATCAAGCGTTAATTTTAGTTGCTTGTTAAAACAATAAGACCTAAAAATGAAACAAATTAACTTGAAGCTGTTTTTTGCAATTTATATGACTCAAAACCCTTCTGCGCAGAGCACATGGGTGTCATTTACCAGATTATTTCATAATTATGCATAATATTAGCACTTGGCGTTATTACACCAGACTACCTTACATGTAAAATTATATTAAACATTTATTTTACATTTTTATGTGTAAAAAAATTTTGTTGTTGTGAATATGACACTTATTTTTATTAAATAGACCATAATGAACTACCAAAAAAATGTTCGAATCAATTGAACACTATGCATAAATATTTTATCACTTTGAACATGTTTTTTCATCAAAAAACACAAATTGTAAAAAACATTTTTAGCCCTTTTAATGTGAAGTTTTGCATATAAGCAGCATTACTAAATCTCCTGTTGTTTGCACATCATTATTATCTTACAAAAAATCTGAATATTTTAAATCGCTCAAACGTTAATATTAAATAAAACAAAATTTTCTATATTAAAATACTGGTACCCAAAAAGCCAGAGACTTCGCATTTCTGTGTATGCAAACAGCAGTGTTTCGAACTTAAGAAATATTTTAATCGGAAATTCTTAATTCATAACAGAAAATTAAAATAGTAATATTTGTTTTATTTAATAACAGACATTCTGTATTTAAATAAAGTTAAAATTATTACTATTTTCTGGTGTAAATTCATATTCTGTGTACTTTTTAGAATGTATTCTACCATGGGAATAAGAGGGTTAAATGAAGTGGATTGTAGCATTTAAAAGAACAGCGATGTAATAAAATCCCTCTAAACTGTAATTATAATACTCGTATTTTTACTAGACTTCAATCAGAATATACTAGAAAGAGTAGAGTTCAAATTAAGCAAAAAATTAGTAAATCGATATTTTCGTCGTTTTTCGTCAAATGAAAGACACCGAATCCTCTTATATAGAACAAATGTATGTATACAAAATTAAATGTATGCATACAGCGTTAAATTCCCGGTTAACCCTTTGACGGTTTAAGCACTTCTATTCATAAAATACTAAAATCATTGATTGACACCGGAATTTAAAAACAAATTTATTTCATAATATATAAATGTATTTTTTTACGTTCTTTGTAAAATTAAAATTTTCATTTAAAAATTCCGGTGTCAGTATAGCATTTCGCAATTCAAATTAAGTGGTATTCTGGGCGCGTATACGCGCTTATAACCACGAAAGGGTTAAATATTGAAAAACAGATTACAATATAGTTAGTTTTTTAAACATAACTCATTATAAGGTTTAATAAGTTGTAAATTTGGACTGGCTTATTTGTATACTTCCAGAAGTCTATTTCGGATGAAATTTGTAAGATTTACACAATATATATTTATTTCTAGTATGAACCTCATACTTTATAATATTTTAATTATTTCCTAATGTACTTGTCCGAATAATTTCTAGTTATGTATGAGAAGATAAAATTCACTGAATAATCAAAATATTGTGGTATAGTTAGGCATTAATGTAAAACATTTTCAGTTCATTAAAAAAACAATATAAAGACGATTTTTGAAGCTTGATTTAAGTATATTTTTAATTAATGTTTTTAATATTCCGTTAGTACCAATCTATATTTTTACTATTTTTTGCAGTGTTAATAGGAAGTGCTTCCTTTTTTTCCCACGATTTTGCCCCCATGCTTAGTTTGAATTACTTTTAAAATGAATTATATTGCATATTATATTTTAATGTGAATTTTATGTTTCATGTTGCTTAAGTGATTAAACCGACTTAAAAATCTACCTCAGAAATTCAAAAAAGATATTTTCAAGTTATTTATTTCGATTAAAATAAATGCTTCTTGAGTATATATTAGCTAAAAATGATAATAAATTTTCTATTAAAAATAATAGTATATCCCTAACGCGATTTCCTCGCAGGTCTAAAATAAGAATTTCCAATAGATATTCAATGAAGCACTTACCTTATGTATTTTGAATCGAAACAGGTGGTGGAAATTCATATTTCCAATATTGAAGTCACGTTCTTTTTAGAATATCTGAAATTCGAAAAGAAAGCCTCATCTGGATTTTCCACGATTAAAAAAATAAATGTTTCAAATGAAATAAACGCACATGGCCTTTACACTGAAAAAATTTTGAGTAAGGTTCCTGAGAAAACATGTGGCAGCTATTCTGCCACAGGTTTTCCCAAGAATTAAACCAAAATAATGCCAGGAAACTTACATAAGCCAGGAAAGTCCTGAAATCTATAATCTGGGATGTTATTCATGAAATCTCAGTTAGGTTTCACCATTCTGAAAAGTCTAGAAACATTTTATCTGTAACGTTACTCATTACTTTTGTGTTAGGTTCCACCATTCTGAAACCTACAATCTGAAACATTACTCATGAAATCTCAGTGAAATTCCACCATTCTGAAAAGCTCTGAAACCTATGATCTGGAATGCTACTCATAAAATCTCGGTTAGATTCCACCTTTCTGAAAAGTTCCGAAATCTTTAATTTGGTATGTTACTCATAAGATCTCAGTTAGGTTCCGCTATTCAGAAACCTATAATCTGGAATATTACTCATGAAATTTCATTTATGTTCCTTCACTCTGAAAAACTCTAAAACCAATAGCCTGGTATGTTATGCATAAAATCTCAGTTATGTTTCTTCATTATGAAAAGATCTTAAACATTTCACAAAATACGGTAATGTTCCTGGGTAAGCCAGTGGCAGCAGTTCTGCCACAGGTTTTCACAGGAATTTTAACAAAAATTTGTCTGGGAAATTACACAAATTTGAAAAGTCCAGAAATCTATAATCTAGTACGTTAAGGCTATTTTTCAATCAGTAGTTACTTCTAATCTTCAGCATGTTATTCAAAGATTTTTAAGATGCCTCACAGTTATCAGAATATCTCATCAGAATTTATATTTTCTAATTATTTCTTTCGCATTAGAACTGTCTGTCATTCATTGACTTTTCTTTTGTCTTTTTCATATAAGAGATATTTGGTGCAGAGCTATAAAGATCCCGATTTTTCTAAAAAACAATGTGGCTTATTAATTCTTTTAAGAATATCTGTTTTAAATGTGCTTTGATGTTTATGACATCTTGACACATGTGCTAAAAAAGAAGAGGATACACTGTATCGTTTGCTGCAATTTGATAAAGGACATTCCATAATTGCTTTAACAGTCATGTGCTCCCCAAAATGTGTTAAAATTTTTCAAACATTAGAAGAAAAATAATTACAATTTGGACAGCATAATGTTACAAAAAATTCTTTGATCGAGCGATGAGCTCTGACTTTCAGATCTATATGAGCTTAATACCGTAAAAGGTCTGGAACATAGTTAACATTTAATTTTAAAGTTTGGTTCTTGAACATGATACAGATTCATGAGTAGTCTCTGTTGAGAATATGAACAATGATTGCACAGTTGATAAGTAAACATTGTATTGAAAATATTATTTCTAATTAATTGTTTTCATTTTTCAATTGACAACACAAATCTAAAAAAACAAAGGATATCTATGAGTAAACCTATTTTTACATAATGGATGTATTAAAATTACTTTTACAAAAATAAATTGGTTAAAATATTGATGCAAGGGTAAATTATGATAAATAAGCAACTCAGAAACAAAAGAAATATCCAAATGAGTGATACTGTGCTGGGATCTACAAAAAGACATGGTTAAGTTTTTCTACTTTTATATCAAGCTCAACATATTAATTTGAAGGTGTAAATAAATTAAGAGATGATGTAACATAAAGTTCATTTTTGGCCAATTCTCATACATAACAGTTTTTAATAACCTTTAGATAATTTTACCGTATTGTTTAATAATTTAAATAAATGAGCAATTCGTGACATTTTGCATACCATGGGAGATTTAATCTCTATCAAAGCGTTCTTAAATGTTTTTACAATATCTGAATATCTGCTTTTTTGGGGGAAATATGTGGCTATTTGAAGCTCCCCCGCTATTTTTCCTTTTCTTACTTTAATTTTCTTTAATAATTCTATTCCTTAAATAATCTATATAATACCACAGTAATAAATAAAAAAACGGTTTCTGATGCATGCGTTATACAGGGCATAATTCTTTTAAAATTTTACACCAAAACGTTAAGGTTTAATTAAAAATTTTTCAATCCAGGTTCAAATACGTAAAAATATTTGAAAGAGATTTTTAAAATTATAGTAAGAAATAACTTATAAATTGCAATTCAAGCATTAGCATATATAAAGACATTCATCCATGTGGTTTATGCACAAAATTCAAATTCAGATGTCAAGACATACAATAAAAAAGGAATATTTAGCTGCCGAATGAAGATATTTCTAAAAACTTGAAAATCTTAATACAGTATTCTTGATACATAAAATGAAGTACATTTTTCTATTTGATATTATCAATTCCTCTAAATGACTTATCAGAACAATTGGCTATTACAAAATATTTTTTTAGAATCCCTTCGACTTAAGTTATCGCAACTATAGTGTAATTTAAAAAATAATATAATCAAAAATAAAAATTCACAGAACTTTTATTATATGCACAGAATTTTATTCATATTATGGCTAAAATTACAATCTAGAATTAAAACCTAGAATAATTACAAATCTAGAATTTATCACAATTTGTTTAATTTTTCACATAAAGTAACTCCTTTTCGTGGAACTAAACCAACTTCAACAATTTTAGTTCAATAAAAGTGCTAGTCCCAGTGCCTTTGAAACGATATTTTATGCTAAAAAAATTATATAAAGAGATTGTCGAAAATACACTCTGTTCAAATTCGACATCTTTAATTAAAATTTCATTTTCTCCCTGCTTTCGTTCAGTTGCAGAAGGATTGTCTATGAATTTGCAGATTTTCAGAGCTAAATGATTCAGTAACTCGCATTTTTTCTGTCCATTGCAAGTAATCTTCAATAAAAGGCCTAGTTAGAGTAGAAGAAAAATGTTCTAAAAAAAATCTGAAAATCCTTACGCGATGGGTGCTTTAATATACAAGTGACTGTTAATATTTAAATATAATTCTGGTGTTTCAAGGTTTTCTTTGTTTCTGTTAATGAACTATCATTATCTTCAAATTTGATTGTTATCCAATGTTGCTACAAAGAAACAAAAAGCATATTATAGGTTTCATTTTTTTATGCATAAATTATTGAATGCAATAGTGTTTATTCAGTTTCTGGAAAAATCAAAATGTTTATTGGAGAAGTTATTCTCATTTGCACTTTGTATTATGCAACAGCTTGATAATATAGAATACTTAAATATATATGTCCTAAGAAGACTGTAATATCAATATATAAAGTACTGCAACTACTTTTGCATACTCCCAGAATGTTTTGCAAAAAAATGAAAGAAGTGCAAAATATTCAACATATACATTTTAATCAGGGAGTATTTGCAAGTGCACTGTTGTCATGTTGCGCATGAACAAAAATGAATATCCATGAAATGTACTGGGTTTTGTTTCATTTTGAAAAATGAATTGTATTATTTTGGATTTCAAGTGAAAGATTTAAATTTATTAGATAAAAACGGGTTTATACATCATTGAAACATTTTTCTCTCTATTATGTATTGATTTTGTGAAATCTCCATTCAGTAGACTAACTATAGTTTGTGAGTCTTCAGGAAAAATTTCCACAAGGAATCTATATCTTATCCCCCATTTTCTCATTATTTTTTTATCAGTCCCCGTCTCGTGACCCATCTTGTGGGTATGATTTTTTTTTTACGCGCAGATCACTCTACAAGTACGCAAAATATACATTCGTTATTCAATACAAATGACTCGTTGTTAAAATCCTAAAATGAGCAACCGTTTATGATTGTTTAAGTTGTTTATTTTTCACAATTACTTCATAGCCCCCTCCCCACTATGTCGCAGGGTTTGCGGACCTCAGTTTTGCCACTTTCCTCGATATAGATATACAATATAAGATCATTTACGCTTTTACACCTTTTTTTGTTAGCTCCTTGCAATATAGCGTAAAATTAGCAATTTCCACCGTCGAGTAACACTAAAAACCGATTAACTTTATCGTAATCGGTTCGAAACTTAATGGATGCTATTCTTAAACACGATGGTTATAAGATATATCGATACCAGGGATAAAAATTGGAAAAAATCGTTTATAATTTTCGTAGTACAAACTGACGATTATCCTAAACACTAGAAAAGAATGTAGATAACTCTTTATTGGTTTAAAGGTTCTTAATCACTGCTGGAGGAAAGGCATAGTTAATTGTCAAGAGATCTTTTTTTCATCCGAGATAATTACGTATGCTACTATACACTATGAAATATTTAAAACAGGGGACGTAGTTCATCTTGAAATTAAAAAAAGTTTTTCGAAATGTCTAATTTTAATGTTTAATTCTGAAATTCCTTAAAATCTCTTCCTCCGACTTGTTATACAATACGATTAATTCATTTATGACAAAATTGATATAACGCAATTCAAAGTTAATATTACTAATATACTTAATCCAGGAATCTCAATCCTGTGCGAATTAAAGTGTGCCAATTGACAAAATCTGCTAATAAGCTAAATAAGCTTAAACAAAAACTTTTGTTTCGAACTATATGTTTTCTTTGAAGTTTGGGTATCAGTTTATTGGAAAATTAGGTGAGACTCAGCAACTCAACAATGTTAGGTCAAGTGTAGAAGGAACCCCCCCCCCTCTCAAACTAATTCAGCTTTTCTTAGATTTTTCATGTCAAGAACCAATTAGTTTCAAATTTTGGTCTCCTTTTATTAAAAAGATAAATTATTCCTTTAACACGTTTAATTCCACGCCAGTCACAGATGACTGACACTGAATTTTCCGTTTTCTAAATTATATTCTTTAATAAAATAAAACGAAAATTTTAAATAAATTTTCAGCAATTCCTTAAAACAATACAATATTTAGTTTTATATTACAATTTACGCCGTCGCCCACCGACGACTGACGTGGCTAAAACGGAAATTTCAATGTCAGTCACCGGTGAATGACATGACACTTAACTTCTTAATACAAGGGTTTTTAGGTTAAGTATTTTTTTTGGGGGGGGAGCAATCAACCACTTTCATTTTGTTTATTTTAAATTGCATTTTCCTTGCATAAAATTATGCACATAGCTTCAAATTTTAGGTACATATTGAATAGAAAGATGGATTAATCTCATAGATACTTAATTATACTTTTTAACTATCATAATAATTGCAGCAACTCTCCCCCCCCCCCCCACCATCCTCACTTCAAACACTTATAAAATTTATCCGATGTTTTATAAAAAAGTATTGTGAAATTTTCAAAATGCATTTGTCAAAATAAAGATGTTAAAAAAATTGTCAGATTCAAGGTATACTGTGTAACACTGAAATAGTTCAAATCACAACAATAGATGTAACAAGATTTAAATTCAAAGTGATTCTTTACGCTTTAAATATGGAAGTAAGCACTTCATATGATTTTATATGAAGGGTTTAATTAATGTAGTAATTTAGTAATTAATGGTCAATAATTAAAAATCTGAGTAACTGGCCAATGACCAATGTTAATTTTTTTATATATTTTGCACCAACATACAAATGAAAGATTACTGTAAATAATTATGTACAGATCTGTATAATAAAGACACATGCACATAAATTATTCCAATTCTTCAGAATTTTTTAAAAGAAAATAACATTCAAAAACTATGCTATACTAAAGTTAAAAAATTCAGCAGTTAAAGAATTGACTTTATTAAAAACCTGATAAAAATCCAGCAATTCTTAATTTATGTAATTTTTTTCCTTAAATTAAGATTATAAATTGATATCATAAAATTTTGTTTAGTTTTCACTTAATCCTTCATTTAACTTACACAAAGTTTTTAGCTTATGATAAAGTGTATAGAATTTTTATAGTCTGCTTACGCATATAAGTTAAACTGCACTTGTAATAAAATGTAAAATAGTCTTCAATTTTTTTTTTCCATTTAAAAATCAAACAAATTACCGTATCATTCATTCCTAAAAGATAGATAACACTCTCAGGAGGTATATTCAAAAGTAGTAAATATCATAATCTACTTTTGTTCCATCATCAAAGTAAGCTTTGACTCGAGTAAAAGAAATTTTCAATTTCTGACGCTTGATAAATTAGGAGCAATAAAACTGGATTAATTTGTATTTTATTTCAAACATTTTTTAAAAATAACTTTCTTTAAATATAAATGTCTTGCTGTAAAACTCTATAAAAAAAAAACTCTGCAGATTGCAAAATTCATGTAGTGGCACACTGTCTCATGCATAAAAGATATGCAAAGGGTATATGGCAAAGATTGGATATTCAGCTAACAAGTGCATTTTTGGAAGTTGCACCAACATACTTCAATTACTTGGGAATGCATTCTTTGACTTAAAAAAGAAATTTAACATTTTCTGTACTTAAATATAAGTATATTGAAACAAATATTCATTTAAATAAACGTAGTTTTATTTTTTATCATTTCTCTAATATAAATTCATAAAATGTCGATTATGAGTAAAAAATGAAAACAGAATTCAAATGTAAGGATTTTAAAAAATATTTGCTAAAGTTACACTTCAATGGGGGCATATCTCAATTGCATTCTGTTTTAATCGGAGACTGGATTTCAGCTAATGATTTGTATAATGTTAATAAAATTAACTTTACTAAAATAAATATTCAGCACAAGATTTTCAATCAACACAAAATCTTCCAGAGTTTCCATGATAAAGATATTGTAATTTCAATAATCATGTGGTTATATTTTGTTAATAAAATATACACTGAATTTCTTTGATTAAAAAAATTAAAAAGAAGTATATTGTTCGACTTTGATAATCTTAAATACATACTTAAGTACTAAGTTTAAGAAAAATTTTAAATGGAAGAATATGCGATTTACGACAGCTTAATTAAACATAAAATTTGCTTTAATTATTTTAATACAATATATCAAGAATACCATGCAAACTTACCCGGTAGTTTTTTTTTAATTTTAATCCACAAACTGGGCGCTTTTTTAACAGTTTATTGGTCAGTTAAATGAAACAGACATAGTTTATTTACGTTAATAAGATTATTTTATCTTCAAAGTTAAAATTTCGAGAGGCAATTTAGGGAAATTTGACAAATTTACGAAACATGGGGGGGCGGGGCTATAAAATGAACAACGTCTATTTGATCGAAAATCTCTAAAAAAAATTTTATCAAGGCAGAAAAATGC
The DNA here is from genome assembly GCA_964019185.1 of Maratus speculifer. NCBI lineage: Eukaryota > Metazoa > Arthropoda > Arachnida > Araneae > Salticidae > Maratus > Maratus speculifer. Next base: position 171,926,834 of record OZ025297.1, on the reverse strand, counting down.
TTAGTGTTACGTTAAAAGATCGAATTTTTTATTATATAGCATTTGGTGTTTCTGCATTAACATTTTAAGTAAAAGAACATTACCGTACTTAGGAGTCACATTTAGGCCCACTAACCTTACCACAAAATTAGTAATATTTTCTAGTAAGTGTCTTAAAATTCTACCTTTTCATCCTCCACATACATATATAGCTTACAGATACTAAAGAGGAGGAAGGGGGAGAAACGACAAAATTTAAACATTTCTCTGCCGATATGGCTTTAATTACATGTTATAGAATCAATATTTTGAAAAATAAAATAGTTGGTCAGAGCTTCTCCCCTTTCCCCTTCAAGCGTTGTCTTTGTTTATAATATTTTTTATGCTAGATTTGTTAGAGGAAACAGTCGAACCCGCTTAAGACGTGATGCTGATTAATACCCGAATTTACTCCAGTTCCAGCATCACCAGAACATCGCTCTTACAACAAATGTAAAAACTTTCCATTTAATATAAGAAAAAAATTTCATCCATTGGAACAAAAAGATTTCGCTTAAGACGCGAATTCATATACCTAGATATTAAGTTTTTAATGTGAACATCAAACTATTTCCGAATAGTAATCTTTTTTTTTAATGACAGAAAGATTACTATTCGGAAATTGTGATAAACATTGTAAAAAGAAATCCTCTATACTGGCTAGATGATTAAAAAAGGCGAATATTACTAATCGGAAATAGTAGGTATTTTGATAAAAAGTCGTGGTACTAAAATCAAGAATTTCTTCAAACAATCACTGATAAAATAATTTCGTAAAACGAACATTGGTCAAATTTGTAAAAATAGGTTTCAAAATGTACAATAAAGACGAACATAAGCACTTTCATACCAAAATTAGTTGCTCTAGATCCCATAGTCTTTTTTTTTTCATCTGAGGCAACAAAATGACCCACACGCAAAAAGGAGTAAGAGGAGTAAGGAGGAATAATAAAGACCAAGAAGAGTCTTAAGAGTCTAAACTGGAAAAAAAGATGTTCGAGATGCACAATTAAATGCGCAGTAAAAGCTTCGGTAAAAATTTATGACTCTAGTTTCCATACTCGATTCTTAACTAAACGAACAAAACAATACACACACAAAATTGATTTTTACATGTAAAATATAGCTCAGGAACTCTACAATGCAGAAATTTGAAAAAGAGCTTTGAGATGTAGAATTAGTGGGGTATACGCACCTTTGTGCTATTTTTTATAGTGCAAGATCCCGTAGTCTTTTCACAACTGGGATAATAAAATTACATACACGCAAAATAACGATTTTTCTGTAATTGAATTTTCTGATCAACCACAAAATAAGGAATGTCACTCACAAAAAATATATAAATTTGCCCAGATTATCAATTACTTCTATTTTACAATAAATCCGAAAAGTTACACTAAAGCTCACAAAAAATATGCCTACTAAAACTAAGTAATGTTACACATAAAATATTCGGAATGTTTCACAGTTGATCAGTAATTTCCACTTTCTCAACTATTCCAAAAAGTTACACAACCTTGTGGAAGGTATTACACCGGATTTCTCGGTATTCTTGAATCAAAAGAAATAATCCGAGAAAACCCAGGAATGTTACACAGTAAATGTCAAGAACATTGCGCAGATTTTTTACAGTGTAGAAAATAGTAAAGATCTCAAAATTATTAGTAGATATTGAACTTCTTTTATGGAATTTTTCCCATTTACTGAATTTTATAAACAATGAATTAATTACAAAAAAAATTGAAATTAAGATTCATAAATTTTAAAGCGAAAATTGCTATAAGCTAACTGCGAATCTAATATTTATGACAATTTATAAAGGTTAATGACATTGAATAAAATAATGTTTAAAACTGAGCTATAATCAAATAAAGAAAGAAAAAATGCTAGATTAAATGTAATTAATAAAATGATAATATTTTTATTTCATACAAGTAATCTTTAAGAAAAAAATCAAGTGAACAAGAGCGGATGTTTTTATATTATTGCACAACTTTTTGCCCCCATCTTTTTCAGGAGCAAAACAGAATACTTTGTGACAATCATTTATTAATATCTAAATTCAATCGTTTCCATTATATCATATTTTCATGTATATTAGTCCAAGTTATGTTAAATTTTTAACATTTTATACCATGTTGAAAATTTATACACTCTACAAGGGTTTCTTGGCGCCCTTTTGAGGTTTTCACTTTATTACCTTTTTTTAATGCAATTTAAGTTTTAAAAATGACTTACTTAAAATCTTTTATAATTCTCTCAGAGATGTTTCCAAGACATTTGCATGTATTTGTACACATCAAAAATTGAAAAAGTACTTTAAAAAATAATTCTGGGTTGTTGCGTTTTTTCATTAATTATGGTTATTTTTCTTTTTTAGAACATTTATATAAAGTATAACAATTGAAATTGTTAAAATTTGACAATAACGTCTTTACTATGTTAAAAAGTGAAATGCAATTTAGAAAAATAAGCGATTCTCCTCTCCTCCTCCCACTCCTTTGCTTGAAAATTCAGCCTTTGATTTTATTTTTGCTACATTGGCCCACATCCTGTTTTATAAGATGGGTGAAATGATGTCATTTTTTTTCTTCTAGACTTTTAGAATTTTCCCTGAATTTGTTTTTAAAAAAGCCTATAAAAATGTGCAAACATTTTTACGACAATGAAAATTCTTACAGGCTAACTCTCTGGAATTCCCCATGGATTGGTATTAATCACGCCTGTCTTTATTTAGTATTTTAATTACATAATAATTACATCTCCAACTACTCTATACTTTATAATTACATCTCCAACATAAGTGAAAGAACATTTTTGCGTCCTAAAAAAACTAGCAATATATTTGATTTCCGTTTCTTTTCCAGAAGCGACATGATATTTTCTGACTACGACCCCTATTAAAAGATTTTCAGATAGCTCCTAACAAAAGATGTATAATTCTAAATTGACTATTTTTTTATTATTATTTTCTTTGATAGAGATTCAAATTTAATTTATTCATTTCTTCTACTGCGAGATGCATTTGCGTATGTTTACCGCTATTCATACTGTGGAATAATTTTTTTAAATATTTTAAATTACGTTAATAATGAAAATCCTTCATTGTTTACCAGGAGCTGAAGTGCACCCCTGCCCACTGAAAGAATGGATAAGCCTGCCCTATATATGATGGCTGTTTAAAAAACATTATCTAATACCGCTTAGTTTAACAGTATATTGAAATTAGCAGTGCTTGAACAGTTTTTACTAAAGTTTCAGATCATAAACTCAAAACAAAGGACGAGAAAATGGATATTGCAATAGTCTGACAAGCATACATTGCAAGAAATACCGAAATTGATTTTTAAAAAAGCAAGTAATTATGAAGTAAGAAGCCAATTCTTACCACAAATTTGAATCTTAAACATTTTGAAAAATATTTACGTGGAAACTTTCATATTTATCATACTGCTAGATGTACTGCTAGATAAACTATAAAGCCTTTTCTACAAATAGTTTCCACTATGCAATACAAAAACAACTAAGAATTTTGTTTTCGTGCACAGCGTAAAAATCATTTGCATCTACAGAAAAAGACTGTTAACAAGGAAAGCAATAAAAAACTACAAATTTTTACAAAATAAATCTTTATTTATTACGAACTAACTGTCATTTTAACAGATTTTGCCCCTAAAGTGAACAGTTTACAGATTATACACAGATTCCGAAATAAAGTGTGTACTTTTTACGAACTTTCTGTATTTTAATAGTTTTTGTAATAAAATAAAGGATTTGTAGATTTACTTTTTATTTTTGTAAATTATTTTTTTTTCTCTGACGTCTTGGTTTACAATTTTTTACTGTTAAATCAACAGATATTTTTGAACAGTATACCACTTTTGAATCCTGGTAAAATTTATAAAACAACCAATACCAAAATCAGATTTTTTTCGTGAAGTACAATTTAAAAAAAATCCGTTAAATTTACGGCAAAAATTGTTGGCAGCACTATTGAAGCAGTTTTTGCCGTAAACATTGCAGATAAATTAGATGCAGTATTTTTTATATTACATCTAATTTTACTGCAATTTTTACGGCAAAAACTGCTGGTATCATTGCTGCACCGTAAATGTAACGGATTTTTTACAGTGTACTGACATTTTATAATCTGATTATCCATTCAAAAATCATAAAATCTCACACAAAAAGTTCCCGAGGTCAATTTACAGTCAAAATCAGAATTACAAAGCACGCATTGAAAGTGTTTCAATTAATATGAATTCTCTTAGTTGCACAATATTTTTATAAAGTTTTTAAGCATGGCTGTGTCTGAATCTGCGCCTATAAATCTGTAGATTATTATCTAATATGTAGATTCAGACGTATACATGTGTTTATGTGTAGATGCGGATGAGGCATCGATGCTACTTTTATTTGTTAAATGATCATCATTATCAAAATCTTAGTGCAAAAATCTAAGATCATGTGAGTTTATATGGTTTCATAGAATTTTTATTAAGTTTTTGTTTATTCTGAATAAAATATATAGATGTAGATTTAAATTGATCTTTAGATGTTTATATTTCTAGATGTAAATGTAGGCAATACTTTACTTTCATTTGATAAAAGAGCATCGTTACCAAACAGACACTGGGTAAGTATTTCAACTATGTAAATTTCGCAAGTTTTATTGTTTATTTGTTAAGTTTTGCTTAAATCTGAATGACTATCTGTAAATTTATATAGATTTAGATATAAATGTAGACATAGATTTAGATGCATGGACGTGTAAAAATACGATATTAGTGGGAGTAGGTGTGAGTATAGTTGTAGATATGCACATATCTAAATGATGTGGATGCACTAAATGTAGATCACATATACACTATATGGCCATTAATAACCGGACACATTCAATTTTAGGCATTTTGTCGAACATCTAAAAATATACTTGTCAGACTAATCGGGAATTTCGTCATTGACAACATATTTATCAACTTCGATTTGGTAAGGAGGAAAATTAATGACCCAATAAAAAATGAAAGAAAAATAATGATATTTAAGATCACCCTGTAAATGAAAATGCATGAAATGATCTAACATTGCAAAATACAAATCTGTAGATATTATAGAACATATTTGCCGATTTGTCTAAGAATAGATCTATATTCATGAAGGTATAGCAATTTTTTAAATGAAGAAAATTCTGGTATGTTCTTAGCTTATAGCATGCAAATTTTCCATCCAAATTTAACGCTTCTTTCAGAAATATTCGAAAAGTGTAATCGAAACAAGAGGGTATAGTTGAAAAATAAATACATTAAATATTTTATGAGATTAAAGCAACTATATGAAAAAATAATTATCTGCACATGCGCAAACGACAACTAAGGATTTTTTTAATGTATTTCAATAGTCAACTGTATGGAACAATTCTTTAAAAACATCCAGTCAAATATCGTGCAATTTCAGAAAGATGTCAGTTATTTTAGTAAGCTTAAATTTAATTTCTAACGTTGGGAGAATGGTATGGAATTTTCCAAAAATTGTCAATTTAAATGCATTTTTTTTCATTTTTTATTAATGCTTTAATTTTTCTTGAATAACTGCCAGTTTGAATCTAATCCGTGATAAAAGAAAGTATAAAAGTCGATACATTTGTTTCAAATCCACTCAGTAATATTAATGGGATACAAACTTTTTCCTAAAAGTCAGTTAATAAAAAAAAAATATTGCCCAGTTAAATTTATGGCATTGAACTCACTGTCTATCCACACTAATTGTATTTTACAGCATTATTTTTTCAAGGAATAATGCAATCGGAAAAAAAAGTAAGGAGGAGATTATCTTCCCCATATCCAATCTTTACACTTAATCTTTTAACCCCTAAAATTAATCAAGAAAATGCCTTATCATAATGAGTCTATGTACAAAATTCAAAGCAAATCGGATATTTCTGCATAAAAACCCATTTATTTAATTTAAGAGAGGTTTCCACCATTCCTCTCTTTATACTTAACCGTTAAACTCCCAAAAAATGCAAAGATTTGCCTTATCAGAAAGAACCTATATCCAAGATTTAAACCAAATCGAATATTTTTGCATAAAAACCCATTTACGTCATTTAAGTGGGTAATCGCCCGTGCCCCCTATTTTATACCTAACTAAAAACACTAATCAGGGAAGTGTCTTGTCAGTAAGAACCTATATCCAAAAATTTAAACAAATCGGTTATTTTTGCATGGAAAACCTGAATTAAGAAGGGTTGCCTCTAGATCCCTCCTTTATACTTACCCAATGAGTCCCCAAAACAAATCACAGAAGCGTCTTATCAAAATGAATCTACATCTAAAATTTGTAGCTAATCAAAAAATTCTGCGTAAAAAATCATTTAACTAAATTGAAAGGGGTTCTCCCTGTTCCCTTATCCTTTTATACTTAACCAATGAACACCCAAATTTAATTATGGAAGCACCTCATCAGAATGATCTTATATCTAAAATTTGAATGAAACACGATAATTCAGCAAGAAAAACTCATTTATCTAACTTAAGAAATTGGGAATTAGCTTCCTTTCTACCCTTATACTTAACCAATGAAATCCCAAAACTAATCAGGAAAACGCCTTATCACAACAAAAAATACATAAAATTTGAATCAAATCGGATATTTTTATCATGAGGCATCGCGTTACATACGCGTACACACATACCTACAGAACGGGCGGGACACATAAACTCTCAAACTTTGATAATCTGTGAGCTAACGATGACTATTTGTGAAAAAAATCTTATAATTTAGCTGTTTTTAGAGAGTAACTAAAAATTAGCTAAGTCTATCAACGATGTTTTTCTGAATTGTTACGATATTTGACTGGATTTTTTTATGCATTAGTCCATAAGGTTGACTTTAAACTATGTAAAAAGATCTTTTTTATTGTTCGCGCATGCGCAGATAATAATTATTTCATACATTTTACTTATTTCATAAAATATTTAATATATTTGTATTTATATTGTACTTATATTGTCTAATTTGTTATTTAGACTACTCTTTTCTGATATTTCTGTAATAGCCTTAAATTTGGTTAAAAACCCATCTCGTTATAAGCTAAAACATGTTAGATTTTTTTAAACTTTGAAAAAAATCGATTTATCTCCATTAATGTACGTGCTATACTTATACAAATCAGCAAATATGTTGTATAATATCCACAAATTTGTATTCTACAGCGATAGATCATTTCGTGCATTTTCATTTACAGGATGATCCCAAATTTTATTATTTTTCTTTGATATTATGTTGGCCCCTAATTGTCATCCTTATTAAATTGACGTTAAGTATGAGATTAAAACTTTTCTTTTTATTTCTGAAATTTCAGAGGATCTGAATAGTACATTTTAACATAGTTAACAATATGTCTAAAATTTAAAGTATCCGGTCATGAGTGACATAGTGTAGGTGTGGTATGCAGTGTAGATGAGAATGCACATTAGTTGTAGATGTAGATGTGTTATTGTGGATGCATGCATCTTATTGCGTTAACTCATAACGTAGATCAAGTCTTAGATGTGTAAAGCTTTGAAATTTAATTTATATAGTTTTAATAACTGTTCTCATAAATATAACCTTCTGACTACACGGATTTATTTTCACTTTCTGCTTAGTTTTATTATTATTGCGATTATTATTACTAGCATCTGATTATCTCAAAATATCTTCTGTGTGCTTTTTTGCTTTTTTTCTGTAACATAAGAACATTACTTCGTTATAAAAAAAATATTATTCGTTTTTATCAGATTCAAAACTCTGTCCAAATTTTGACTTTCAAATTTTACTCAACTGCGGTATATAATCTATTCTGACACTTCTTTATAAAAACAGCATCTGAAAGGTAAAACATTTTTAGACAGATTCGTTTTATGCAAAGAAATGCAACTGACATATACGGATTACACTTCAAAGATTTCAGCTTCACTTATTCACATATAGATATATAAAATTTCTTCCTAAAGAAATGTTAAGCTCTATTGCCCATCTTTAAAATAATGCGTACAGAAAATATTACTTTTTTCGATATATTCTTATTTATCTTAGAGAAAACAAAAAATTCCAATAAAACATTCAAATTATTACGTTCCAAATTTTATTTAAAATGGCACTTTATCCATCTGCTTGGTCTTAATTTTATGTTTAAAAAGATGAAAAGAAATTTTAAAGATGTTTTATGTAAATAAGTTTAAAAATATTTATTTAAAACGCAAAACGTAAGTATTTAAATAATAATTTTTTTTTAATGACACAAATGCCTTCCTCTGCTGATATCCGTTTTTTCTAAATTTTGAGTATACATTGGGTGTTTCTTTCACAAAATCTAGTTAGGTATATCTATTATCAAAATAAGAGATTATAAAAAATGAATTTATTACGTTTAATATTTTTTATATTCTTCAAACTCTCAGAAATAAACGAACATTGAATAAAATGGAGGAGTTAAAAAAATAATAAAGTGTTAAAAAAAATATGTATCACAATCAATAGTAAAGGAATGGAACGATAAAGCATAAAAGCGTTTGTCAAATATTCTTTGAATTTCGACGATTATTTTTCTAATAATCAAGCTACATTGAAAGTATTGCTGGATTGAAATGTTTTTTTCATTTTCTTTGCTAAATCTGTTCGATTATTTTTGCAACGAAAGAAATTAATTGTCTTCCATTTCAAATCGATGTTGATAAATAAGAGGTCAAAACTGTTCTTTTTAATCCTACAAATTCCAGAACTGGCAAGTATGTTTTTAGATATTCGACAAAGTGTCTAAAATTGAAAGTGTCCAGTCATTAATGGCCATGTAGTGCAGCTTAGTGATGGGCGATAACGAGATGTTTTTATCAATTTTCTCGATTGTATGGACATCTCAATAACTTTCGATTGTGTAAATTTTTTCTAGATGACTCCAGTTTGCAATTTCTTTTATACCATGCCCACAGGGGTGTGCAAAGAGAAAACTGCGTCCGGGGAAAAGTTTCAATTTGGCGCCCCCAACACACACACATCTTTTTATTGTGACAAGTCGAAAAATGACGTTAGTAGTATAAATACATAGGCAACCCCCAATTTTCGGTTGCCGGGGCGAATTCCCCTTTCGCACGGCGCTGCATACTCGATTCGATTTTATCAGAGTCGCCTGCAGGTGAACTGGAATGAGTCGACGCTAATAAAGACACTGATTCGCTTGCTATTGGGCCCTTCTTTTCATCGGGGTTTTTAATTTATACGAAATCTTGTAATATGAAATCTCGAACTGGGTCCCCGTTGTATACGGTATCGTATAGAAAACATGGAATGCACGCACAGCAACATCTTGTAAACCAAAAAAACTCGAACCGAAAGAACCACTGACCGAGGAGCTGCATAATATGAATAAATAATCAAAGGCTTTTCCAACAATATGTCACATGACGAGTCTCGATCAAATTTATAAAAATACTCCCCGGAGGGGCAAATAAAAGGGGAGAACAGTGGGAAGTGCATAACATAAAAAGTGGTCACAGGCCTTCGGGGAGACTACGTGATTTTCGGGTATATTCTGGATAAGAAAGAGTAAAATTCAAACTTTTTTTGGGACCTGTCATGTGATAGATAGTCGGAATATTTTCGGATCACTCTTTCATGTTATGAACGTTCCTCCTTCTGGCGTTGAATTTCATTTGTTGGAGGGGGGGGGGGTTAAATCATAGCTACTCCGAGAATAAATGCCTTTTTAGATGTGGTTTTTCTGATGAAGCCCTCCGGTAAATATTATTTATTAAATATAAAAGTTTTAAAACAGGGTTTGTATGATTTCCGGGCGTATTCTGGAAAAAAAGTGAATCCACGGGTGAGGGTTAAATTAAAAACTTTGTTTTGGACCCTATCATGTTATATATCGTTAGAAAGTTTCCGGGCCACTTTTTCATATTATGAACTTTTCTCCGCCTGGAGTTGAATTTTTTAGAGGGGCAGTAGGGGAGCGGGGAGGGGGTGAATTTTTAAAATCGTAGCTATTTCGACAATAAATATCATTTTAGATGTAGATTTGAGATGGAGCGCTCCGATAAATATTATTTATTAAATACAAAAAGTTTAAAGTGAAATCTGCGGATGTATTCTGGGATGTAAAAATAAACCCACGACCACGGTTGAGGAGTAAATTTCAAACTTTCTTGGATCCGTCATGTGATCTATCATAAGAAAGAATTTGACGCTCTTTCATTTTATGAACCTTTCTCCTCCTAGAGTTAAATTTAAGAAGGGGAGGAGGGGAGCGAAGGCGGGTATTTTTTTTTTTTTTTTTCGTAGCTATTTCGAGAATAATTCGAATATATTTCGATAATATTTCGAAATAACATTTTAGAAATGGTTTTTTGATATAAGCCACAGGTAAAAATTATTTATTAATTATAAACATTTTAATATGGCGACTGTTATTTCCGCGTGTATTTTGGGAAGAAAATGTAAACCCGCGGGTGAGGAGTAAATTTCAAACTTTTTTTTCGATCCGTCATAAGATTGATCATCGGAAAGTTTTTGGACCACTCTCTTATATCGTGAACGTTTCTCTTCCTAGAGTTGAATTTCAGCAGGAGGGAGAGGGGTAGCAATGAGTGGGTGAGTTTTTTAATTCGTAGCTATTTCGAGAATAAATTTCATTTTGATGTAGTTTTTTTATGGAGACCTCTGATAAATATAATTTATTAAATATAAGTATTTTAAAATGAGGCTGCGCGATTTCCGGGTGTATCCAAGGGAGAAAAAATAGTGCAATAGTGAGAGGTAAATTTCAAACTTTTTATGAACCCGTCATATGCTACATCATCGGATAGTTTTCGGACCACTCTTTCATTTTATGATTTTTTTTCTCCCTTCCTAAATTTAGCCCCCTTATAGAGGCACTTTTCGAACATCTTTGAAATCATTACGTTTTTGATATTTTAGACCGGATTTTTTTTTACGAAGACTTAGGATATATACTTTTTAATATGTAAAAATTCATAAAGAGAGAGGGGATTGCACATTCCGCAAGGAGGGTGGAGGCAAGAGTTGGGATTCTAAGGTGGGCACTTTTCTATCTTTTGCTGACATTTCTTTCGTGATATATCAAAGGAAAACTTTGTGACTACAATTTCATTTTATGTAGTACCCGCGCTCATCCCCCCACTTTGCCTCCTCGGGGGGCTTTTTTCTAAATTTAACAGACACCCATCATGTGTTATATTATTCGAAAGCCTTTGGACCATTTATTCATATTATCCACTTTTATTGATCCTCCACCATTTTGCCATCCGTAGGATTCGTTTAATTCATTCCAGAAGAAAGTCTTCTAATAACGGGAAAATTGTAGAACTTATCTCAAACGGTGTACAAAAATCAAGATTTTGATTACATTTACTATTTTTTAGTTAATGTTCTTGCCACTAGGGGTGCTTTTGATCATTTTTTCTTTAGCCATTTTGCTACAAATTGCTCAAAAATTCTAATTTTTTATATTTAAACACCCCTTACCTTTTCATACCTACTCACGCCTTTTCAACTTTTTGCAATCCCGGAGCGCCGTTGCATGACTTTTCTGCTTTTGTGGTTCCATTATAGCCCCCTTTCAGTTTCTTGTTGTTTTTTAAATCCATCTGTTTTCAGTTACCATGTATTTACTAAATTATGTTTTTTAAACATGTAATTACAAAGATTTTAATAATTGATTGTAAAACATCTCGATTATAGATTCTCGAAATTAATCGATGACTTTGTCGATTGTATCCTTTTACGATTACGATTTTTGTCGATTGGTAAATATTCGAGAATCGCCCATCACAAGGTAGGTGTGGATGCAAGTTAGTTGTAGATGTAGACATGTTACTATGGATTTATACTCTTACAGCGTTAACTCAAAATGTAGATCAATTCTTAGATGTGCAACCTTAAAAAAAAATATATTTAGTTTATTTAGTTTCAACAAATGTTCTCTTAAATATATCCTAGGTAAACGGATTTATTTTTACTTCCTGATTAGTTTTATTTTTATTTTTATTATTATGACTATCATTATAATTAGTATATGATTCTCCCTAAGTATCCTCTGTGTGCTTTTTTTTCGTGACATAAGAGCATTACTTCGTTATGGAAAAATATTATTCGGTTTTATCAGTTTCAAAATTATGTTCAAATTTTGACTTTCAAATTTTACTCAACTGCGGTAGATAATCTATTTTGACAATTCTTTACAAAAACAGCATTTGAAAGAAAGATAAAATATTTTTAGACAGATTCGTTTTATGCAAAGAAATGCAACTGACATTTACGGATTACTTTTCAAAGGTTTCAGTTTCACTTGTGCACATATAGAAATATAAAAAATTCTTCTTAAAGAAATGTTAAGCTCTACTACCCACCATTAAAATAATGCAAAAGGAAAATATTACCTTTTTCAATATTTTCTTACTTATCTTAGAAGAGACCAAAAATACCAATAAAACATTAAAAAGAATTATTTTTAAATTTTATTTGAAATTGCATTTTATTCACCTGCTTGATCTTAATTTTTTTATATTTTAAAAGATTAAGAGAAAATTTCTGAAATAAATGTATCATGCCTTCATTTGAAATGCAAAATGCGAATATTTAAATAAAAAAAATTTTTTTTAAATGGTACAAATATGTTCCCCTGCACATGTTCCAAATTTTGATTCTAAATTGGGTGTTTTCTTTCGCGAAATTTAGTTAGGTATATCTATTTTCAAAATCAGAAATAATCATAATAAGATTTTCTTATTTTTCATTTTTTTTTTATATTGTTAAAAATATCACACGCAAACGAATATTGAATGAAACGCATGAGTTAAAAAAAATTTATAAAATGCTAAATATATATATATATCACCATAAACAGTAAAAGAATGAAACGATAAATCTTAAAAACATTTGTCAAATATTGTATGAATTTCGATCATTATTATTTCAATAATCAAGCTGGATTGTATTGCTAAATTGAAAAGGTTTTTGATTTTCTTTGCTAAATCTGCGCGATTATTTTTACAACGAAAAAAATTAGTACAGTAACCAACAGTAGCCAAATGATACCCAAAAAAGGCTAATCTCCCACAGCATGGAAACAAAAAAAATGGAGATTTTCTGAAATTTAGTAACAATGGTTCCTATTTATTCATAGAGTAACCTTTTATCTTCTTCATGATCCTCCGCAGTGACTAACCCAGATATTTAGTTTTTTTTTAGGCAATGAAGAAATTATTTCAGCACTTGTGCTCAATTTCTGTTGAAGGCTTGGAATTTCCAATACTTAAATTTTAACGTTTTATTTTATTATGTATTTATAATTTCCATTTCAGTAGTATCAAAATCTCAAGGACACATTGGAAAGTGATTAATATGTATTAGATTAATCATCAATTGAAAACAAAATCACGCACTATTTATTACTCGTAAATAGATAAAATTAGGACTTATTAATACAAAATCTAATTCTATAAAATCTATAAATCACATATTAACAGAAAAATATTACATGACACATTTACGATATTATGGATTATATAATGAAATGTGCCTTTTTTTAAGGATATAATATATTTTATAAAGACATTATAAGAACATAATGAAATATGTCTGGAAATATATTAATATTTTACAAGGTATTTTTTTCAATATCTCTTATTAATCATACATAAGTCATTAATTATTAAGTTCATTTGATGATCCGTAATGCATCAAGTTCATCTGAGTCATTAACTCAGAAATTCTAGTTAAAGTTGTTTAGAAATTTTTTCCGACGCTAATTCGATGGATGATGACAAATCATCTGTATTTCCATATTGTAGGCCATGTTTATGTAATGCTCTGATTAAGATGTCCCAACGATTCTCTGCGGGGTTTTAATTGGGGCTTGTTGGTGATCAATCCAAAAGATAAACAGAATTGTCATCGAAGTCTTGACGTGATACACGAGACAGATAACAACTTGCATTTTTTTGTTGGTCCAAATACTCACTACCTATCATATGGGGCGTTTAGGCCTTACTTTTTCAGCTAGCATATCCACATTTTCCACATTTACTTCTAAATTCATGCGATCTCGACTGGACACAATTTATGTTATTCTATTCTCTACAAAACCTGTCCAAATCATTATAGAATTAACTCCAAATTCGCGATTGGGAAAAACAGGTTTGTACTTTCGCAAGTCATAACAGTAATGGCAAAAACCATGTGGTTGATCCTAATTAATATGTTTCCCTTCCGAAAATGCCTCGTCTTTCCAACGAAAGCAAAAATAAAAGTATTTCTTAACAAATTCCAATCTAAGCTTCTGAAGCAGTTTTGAAAGAGGTGGTCGTGGCCGTAGTTTAGCATATCTAACATTGGAATTTTTTCAGGAACATTATGCACTGTTTGGCTAGTGCATGCTAGATTCATTTTTGTTATAATTTGAGCAGAATTATTTTTTTATTAGCAAACTGGACATGCAATTCTATGTTTCAGGAGCATAATCAAAGAAACGTGCTTACCTGTATGCTTCTCCTAGCCGTATCCATTGGAATCGTCAAACAACATAAATTTCTGTTTTAGATCTGTTTATATCCCTTTAATTTTCACACCCACTCATTCCAATTTTCTGTAGGCGATAATTTTTCTGTTTTCAAATTCAGATATTTGTGTGCTCTTTGGCAGGAGGAAGAAGGAAAGAAACTGAGCGTTCTTATTCTTCAACAGTTTTAGACTACTTTAAACAATCCAATGATATTATGAAACATGTAAAATTTTTTTTGCAATTTCAAAAGAAATGCATGTTTTTGTGATTTTCTCTCATTTTTTCATTTGATAGAAACCAATTAAATCCTTTTATTAAATTCATACTTTTAGAGATTTTTCAAACTTTCAAATTAAATTTTGCTTGAAAATGTTCTTTTTCGTTTAATTCATGCCTTTTAATGACTTTCCAACTTTTCAACTTAAAGTGTGCTTGGAAATGTTCTGTGTCAAGCATTTTTATCATACAAATTTTTTCATAATTTTCTATCCAAGTGACTACTACATTTGACGACATTTCGCTTATACTTATAATTTTTATAAGCGTTAATAACATACTGTGCAACATAAAAAGCGTATAATGTTTTTATATCTAATTAACTATTTTCCCATAGTTTAAATCAGTCCATTCCATTCTAAAAGCTGTAGGATATTGTTTCTTAAAATAAAAAAAATAAAAATGAACTTAATTTTTTTCACAAATTTCATGTATTTGTTGCTATGAGGTATTATGACATAACCAGTCGAATACGTGTTTTCATTACATGTCTCCTCTTAAGTATATAACTGAAATATGGCTGCCAGTGGTGAGGGATAAAAAAACTATTTCAAAACTATGATCTTTCAAGTTGATTTCAACTTATCTTCTAAATAGATTTGTATTGTTTATAAATAGCATTAAAAATAATAAAATATGTAAAATACATCTCTAATCAATAAGATGGTCTTATTATGCAATCCATTATGTGTTCTTCCAATTTCCATCCATATTATCATTCTAAATATCAAATATGTTATCAATTAGTAAAAAATAGGAATCATTTACTTGGTAACTGTGTAGTAAAATAATAATTCCGTGATACTATCACAAACTGCCACTTTGCACTTCACACTAAAAACAAAAAACATGAATCATATGATGTCTTTCTTATCTCTATGAATTCTGCTTTAGCCAAACATTTTTACGAATAATTAACAGACAACTAGTATTGATAATTTATTCATGGATTTAGCATAGAATGCATATTACATTAGATGATTTTTCCATCATATGCTATTATATATACTTTTATAAAAAAAGATATCGATAAGCATAGAATTTCCTAAAATGAATTTGACATTTTTAAAATTAGGTAACAAGTAATTGTTAACAGTTACTCCCAAGCTACACTGGTTAACACAGCTACACTAGTTAAACTTCGAAGACAACAACGTGTGGACAACTCGGAGTTTTTTCTACGCTCCTATGTTTCAGATCTTTTTATCACTGATTCAAACTGTAAGGATGAAATTTCAAAACACAAACCATTTTTTTCAGCTTTTGCATGAATGAAGATTAAATATTGAGTGAATTTTAATCTGTTATTTCGTGCGTTTTAACAGTTTTCAACAATTTATCCCCATCTCTTATGAATTTTTGAAAGTAAATTTAGGAAACAAAATAACTAAATTTGTAACTTCAGAAATTAATCTTCTGCTAAAATTAATTTAGTAGCTGTCACTTTTTACTTGTTACTAAATTTTGAAAACGTTCAATCTATTTTTGATTATTCTGAATGCATGAAATTGAAAATGAACTAAAACAATCATTTCCTTGCATTTCTAACCTCTGTTTAATCAAATTCTTAAAAATACTGTGCAACAGTATGTAAAGATGTATATAGTTTATGCATGTGTGTTGTAAATCGTTTGAAAGTATTTACATATCATAAGATCTTGAAATAGAAATCTGCCAAATAAATCACTTGAACTATAACATTTCATTTACAAAGTTCTTTAATGATCTCAAACTCTATATTCAATGAAGTCAGAAGTGCCTTTTATCGAATACCTTTGTTCTTTTCGATTAAAAGATTCTTTTTGATACCACATCTTATTACTATTCGACATTTGTGTCGGTATTAAACTATATTACATCAAAGAAATCGAAAGACAAAGAAATGAAAATATCAAAAAAGTGTATTATACTCAATTTTCTCATAATTTTAATTTTTTCTATTCATACATTACATTAATAAGTTATCGAATATAGGTACTTAATATTTAAAATTCACAAGATATTTTATATAATTAAAAATGATGCTATTTTATAAGGACATCATTCATTTCAGGAATTATAATTCAAATTATTTCTTTAGTACATTTCAATACTTTAATTTTATTATACATAGACACTAACGCATTTACAAGACAAATGAACGCATTGCATACATTATACAGGGTGACCCAGAAATAATGGACAAGCTTTAAGGAGAGATATAGGTCATCACAAGGATTCAGATTTGCATAGGAACCCATGGTCGGAAACACTTTACTGTCACAGTAGTGAGGACACAAAACACATGGAAGAAAGTACACGAACAGGGAAAGAAAACATGTTTATTATTCTTAGTGCAGCAAAAATACCGGGATAACACTGGAAAGTTCTGAGGAAATAGTTGTACGCATCGTTGCAGCTGCTGGGGAAAGTTCAGGACATTCTTGGTGTTTTCTAGAGAACATTAGATCCTTCATGCACCGGAGATGCGCCTGCATGCATTAGGGCCCGGGTTCGTAATTTCAAACACCTACTTTCATAACGATCGGTGTTTTTTTATGTTCTTTTACTTTTCTGCTGTACTAAGGTTAAATATATTTTCTCTTCTTATTCGTGTCCTGTCCTTCTTGCGTATTGTGTCATAACTGCCACGCCAAAAAAAACGTTTTCGACCATCGGTTGCTATAGAAATCTGAATCCTTGTGATGTCCCCTACCTCCTTTTAAAGTTTGTCTCAACATTTCTGGAACACCCTGTATATTTCAAGACATACTAAGCGCACGTTTTGTTTTTATGACATAGAAAATTAAATTGTTAGTATTGAAAAAGGAAAAGTATGTAATTATTAAGCATAAAGTATTCTTAACAGTCTGAATTAATAAATACATTATGATTGTACAGCGTACCTAACAAGATTTAAATATTAATCGATGAGGGATTTCAAAAGATTTTAAATGAAATAATGTATTCTAGTTCAAATGATTTTACTTAATAGTTTCAGTTCCAAGGTTTCATGCTATATAAATGCTATTAAACACTTTTGAATGAATATTTAAAATATAGAAATTGCAGTCCGCACAGTAAAATTTTTATTAAATGTTATATAATGTAATTTCTTTTGATACATTCTAATAAAATATATCCTTAGCAGTATTTTCAAGAGACATTACATTTCTAATAACATAAATAAAGAAAATAAAAGACTTAGAATTTCACATTGTCGTTTTCCTGGCAGGTCACACTGTGATGTCTGCAAATTAAAGGGCCTTTTGCTATACTGTAACACTATCATTTTTAGTTTTTTTTTCTCATTAATATGTATACCTTATAAAACAAATATAAGAGGAAGGAAACAAATTCTGTATTTTACAAATAAATTTCATAATTAAAATAGGATTGTCATTTTCCTGGCCAGCCTTTTTAGTTCTATATCATGTATAAATGTGGCACTGTAAAGTAACTCTTCTTATTTTTGACATGGATCAAGTGAGATGTAACAATATTATAGCTACCTGCAAGATCTTTTAAATATTCTTTGATAATAATGTGATTAAAGTCTTTGTAAAAATTGAAAAGACTTTGATTATGTCTTTTTCCTGGCTTCCATAAAAATTAACACGTAAAAGTGAATATTACATAGAATTTGAGCTACAGTATTCAAAGTATGTACAGTTAAATAAAATCAAAGCTCAAACATTAAAACAGAAATCTAAAAAAATTTTAGATGGTAATCGTCTCATCCTGGCATAAATATGCCACGAAAGAACACATAATTACATTAAAAAAATTATTGACAATTTTTTCAAAATTTGGCAATTTTGCATGGAAAGTTCCATCTTTCCAATTGAAAATAAATGTACTTCTTGAGATTTTGAATTGTTTTCAATGGATTCTTTCAATATCTCAGATGATCAAAATGTAACATTTTGTAATATTCACCTTTTTAGAATGCATATGTTTTCACTACATAGATACTTAAATATACATTTTTTAAGTATGTCAAATATCAGAAAACAATAAAAATCGAAGTTATTACAACAAAAATCGAAGTTATTACAACAAAAATTGAAGTTATTACTACAAATTTCTTTAATAATGTGAATTTATATCTGAGTAATCATTTCACAGCTAATATAATTTATAACAAATGATAATAATCTCAAAAACACTTTATGTAAAATTCCAGCTTAAAATTTTCAGCAATAAATAATGACAAGCTCAATTGCATATTACAACATGTAATATATTAGAACAGGGCGAATGGATAAAGCATTATCTAGTGAATTTCACGAAAATATTAATTTTGTAGTTATAGTTGATAACACAGAAAACAACGGACTGTCAAACACCCCGGTGCATTTTATGTACGTGGGTGACTTTCGGCATTTTCTCAGGGTTAAATGAAATTCCCACAACTTCACGCGTGAAGTTCAGGCCAGAGTATGTGATCCTCATCCATTTAAGTTTTGAAGAAACGATAATGCCATTTTTAATAAATTCAAAAATATAAGTAATTATGTGTCTTTTCGTGGCATATTTACGCCAGGGTAATGACGATTTGCTTCTAAAAAATTTTTAGATTTTTTTTTAATGTCTGAGCTTTTGATTTTATTTAACTGAACATACTTTGAATACCGTAGCTAAAATTCTATGTAATGTTCACTTTTACGTTAATTTTTATGGAAGCCAGGAAAAAAAATAATCAAAGTCTTTTTCAATTTTTACAAAGACTTTAATCACATTATTTTCAAAAAATATTTACAAGATCTTGTAGGTAGCTATGATTTTGTTACATCTCACTTTATCCATGTCAAAAATAAGAAGTGTCATACTCTACAGTGCCATATTTATACATGATATAGAACTAAAAATGCAGGCCAGGAAAATAACAATTGGTTATATTCTTGTAACAGTTGTGTAATACTTGATTAGTTTACTCTAGTTTTTTAATCTATGCTTTTAATATGTTGTTTATCCATTTTATTATTATTATCATTCCATATCTGAATTTTTTTAATTTTTTAATTAAGCCGTTCTGCATATTATAACAGCCAATGTTTATTTACGTGGAGATTTTAATTCCTTATTTTTAATAATACATTTTTTGTTGAACGTTATTAAATTGGAAAATGTTTGTAAACTATAATATAAAACAATAATCTTTTTTTAAAAAGTAGTGTATATTTTATTGAACAGTTAAAGTGGGTTTTTTCTTTCTTTTTTAGTTTCTATTATTCAATCATTTTAATATACTTTATTGTTTTTTAAAAATTATGCATAATAATTAATAAAAAAGGATTATAAATTTCTTTAATATGCACAGAATATTTTGAAATGGCAAGAAAATATTCCTCAAATAAAATTTTATTTATATTTTTCTGCTTTTGAATATTTTAAATAAAAGTTTTTTGAATAAAAAATGTGCAGTAATCTTATTAGCATGATTAAAGAAAATTCCTTAAGATGCGATAATTAGTTTTATCGATATCATTTTAATGCCATAAGTACTTAATATGTGTTTATTTTTTTATAAACAAAGTTTTATAAAAATTAAAAAAGTGTTTTGGTAATATAGCTATCATTTTCTTCTTAAAAAGCCGTATTTGAATTTTTTATTCATATATTTATGCAAGCATTTTCAGTCAATATGTTTTTCTTTCGTTTGATTTTTTATTTATGTTATTAAAGACACGATTAAGGGAAATTAATTTTTTAATGCATTTATTTTGGAATCTTATTTATGCTTTCGACATAATTATAACTAAGCTTTAGTGAAATATTTAGGGCAAAAATTAATTTTTTAAATTGTGTTAAAATGCAAATTATGGACATGAAAATTATCCAGTTTATTTTTGAATAAATATTTTATTAAGTAATCTACTTCACAAAATATTTCTTTGAAAGTGTTAATTATTTTTAAAAATCTGTTTAAGAAAATTTCATCATCAAAAGAAATCATTTCTTTTTTATGTTAGCAAAAATGGAAGAAAACAAATATGAAATGTAAATATTTACCCTTACGAAAGTATTGCTTTTTTTAACATTATAAAGATGTTTCTTTTTAATTCGTTTATACACACCTAAATCTAAAAAATTGACATATATATCGTAGTGTTGCGATACATAACTAATTTTTTATTTTTGAAAAGTAATTGTTAACGTTATAATTATTTTTAAGTACGAATTGAAACAGTTTATCAGTGCTAATTCTGATAATGCAAGAAAAATTATACACAAAATTATATACAAAATTCTGCTTGCTGGATTGAAAGTTTTATTTTCAAGTAACATGAACCAAAATCTTAATTTTACCATGAAATTTTAGTTATGAGTTACTGCTATTATTCAAACATTAATATTAACCTTATACATCTTATACGTGTTGCAAAAATGAGCATTCAGAGCTCTTTGTAAAAATGCAAGATGTTTTTCACGACAGTAATTTTAGAAGGTATTTCTATTTATTATTATTACATACCCATTATTTATTTCAATCTGCTTTTCATATATAGACATGAAATTTTGTATTTGATTTTTAACCCAATTTTTGATACCATAGCCTTATAAAAACTTCACTGAATAAAAGTATCACTTTCGTTATAATTGTATTTATAAAATCTAATTAATTTTATAATTAATTTTCAGCAGAGAAATTATGCTTGAAACTATTGAATATACAACACGTGATTTCTCCTTGGTATCTAAGGTTAGAACTAACAGGGTGATCCCTAAACCCCTGAAATAGCGCTCGAAGTGCTCTGCCATTTATGCTACAAGGACGATACTCAACTTGGCATATTTCACTCCCATATGTTGGTAAGGCGGAACTGCAGTACAAGATGGAGTAGTCTTCACGAGCAGACAATCCTGAGGCGTAACTTGAGACATCAATAAACCCAACGTCGGTGAACATATATACAATTTAATAAATTTTTCAATTAATATTCAGCAGTGAAATTATTCTTCAAATTATTGAATATTTAATACGTGGTTTATCACTTGCTAACTAAGTGTAGAAACAACACGCTGAAAAATGTCCATGCAGGCGATCGAACCTGGAACCGTCTGGACTAGCACTCCTAGTTCTTTATCATTTAACATTCGAGGACTCCGATGCTTGGTTTGTTTGTGTCTTATATTCCAGAATTATGTGTTCATGAAGACTATTCCAGGTTGTGCTGCAGTCATCAAAAACTTATGAGAGCACGACATGCCAAGTTATACATCGTCCTCGTAGCTTAAATGGTAGAGCAGTTGGAGCGCTATACTAGGGGTTCCGGATTCGATCCCCGGCTTGGACATTTTTCACCATGTTGGTTCTAAACTTACTTAGCTAGTGATAAATAACATAGTAAATATTCAATAATTGCGTTTATTATATTTTCTAGTCCCAGCCCGAAGCCAGAGCCCGGTCCTCGAGCCGGGTTCAGGCCGATTTCTATTAACGGCATTCGGGCCGGGCCGGGCTCAATCTTTTTTTCTGAAGACTCGGACCAAGCCGGGGGATACATTTCTGGAGTATCGGGCCGGGCCTAACTTACTTTTTCTGTACAAAGCCGAGACTGATTTAATTCTTCCTAGTCTTCATGGACCAAAATAATCAGTTCCGGTTGAATCATCCCGTATGTGACCAAAATAATCAGATTTAATTGTATCATCCCGTATGAAAATACTTTTCAGGACGTGGCGAAGTCTATTCAAAAATCAGTAAAATTTGGCTTGGTCCAAAAATTTTTGCAAAAAAGGCATTTACTTTTAAGTCGTCATTATTCTACGAAGAATCGTAGATTTCTAGGCTTATTTAAATAGAGTTAAAAAAAACTGCCTATGACGAAATGTAAACTAAAAATTGGAAATTTCTTTTAAACTTTTTTTGAACTGTCCATACATGCGAAATAAATACAGTAATACGCTTGAAAAAATTTATTAAACATTTACACCTACTAAAAAGACAATGATTTTTTTTCTTTTCAATGCGATTCCGTCTTAGAAGATTTTACTTTTACAATACATCTTTTTTAGATTTTTATGTTTTTATTACATGGAAAATGAATTACTAATACTAGTGATAACTGAAACATTTACGTAGAGCAAACAAAGGTTCATTAAAAGCATAAATATCGCAGCCTACAGTACTTCTGCATAAATGGAGCTATAAACATGAAAAGAAAAGACTAAGGTAAGTTTTTTCAGTCAGAACTCTTCCGTAAGAGTAAAGATCAATGTTCTGTAGAAATTCATTCGGGCCGAGCTGGGTTCGGACCATTTCGAAATTTTAACTTTTTTTCAGACTGGGGCGAGCTCGGGCCTTGTTTTTAGGTATTATATCGGACCTGGTCGGGCCGCTAAATTTTCTCTACGGATTTGGGCTGAAGTTTTAACTTTAATATCGGGCCGGGCCAATATTTTTTTTCGTTCGGATCGGCCCAGGAAATTTCTGCCCGTGCAGACCTCTAATATAGAGTTATTCCATTGAATTATTTGCAGTAATGCCCTCTATTGCCGAGATTTTGAATTTTTTTTTCTTCTTGGTCTTATACAAAATCTGCTATCACGTTGACTATTTATCTGCGAACCGTATATCTCTTGTTTTATTTTATTATGCTTATTATTATATTTTATATTAATCTTTTTTTTACATTTTTAAATAACTGTCATGAAAAGATATTCCTGGTTTTGCCTCTAGGACGTTAATAAGAATTGCAAGGAGGGCGAAATTGGGTTCAGGCTACTTTACTGTATGGAGGAGTTTCAGTTCCCGTTAAATGAACTGAGTATCCTAAAATTTTCTGTATGCTACTGTTAGCATGTTACCTACCTAAAATGCATACAATGAATAAGAAGTAAATACTTGCAGTTTTGTAAATAACGTTCTACAAACGACGTAATAAGAATTCAAGTATTC
Source organism: Maratus speculifer (assembly GCA_964019185.1). Lineage (NCBI taxonomy): Eukaryota > Metazoa > Arthropoda > Arachnida > Araneae > Salticidae > Maratus > Maratus speculifer. The sequence continues at coordinate 171,903,093 of OZ025297.1, read as the reverse complement.
TTCTAAAAATAGGATACCCGGTATTTTTAATATATGTATGCATTTCGGCGAACAAAACTTTTACAACTGTGCCTGTCGTGATAAGTGACACTACTTGGGAAAGTAAAGAGGGCTAAATATGGATACTTTACCCTGTATATATATGCATATATTCTTAGATTTTTATTAAAAAAGTGACAAAAATATAACTAAACTGAAAGCTGAATATACAAATTTTGTTATATCAAATTTTCTACAGAACAGTGCATCGTTTAAAAATGTAGATATAAAATAGAAAATGTCAAGCTAAAGCTTCTTGTTAAGCTTCTCTTTTATTTTATGTGATTTCATTATTTTTAAATAAACTACGTTTGTGTATGAAACTAATGTCTAGAAAATGAAGGAAAATAATCAAAATTCTAAAACATGAAAAAAAAAACAGAAAAAACATTGTTGAAATTTTAAAGTCCATAAATATTTACAAATTGTCATTAAAAAATATTAGATTGAATTATCATATAAAAACGTTACATCTCGAATACATCCAAAACCAAAGGCGGAATAATATTTTCAAAATATTTTTAACTTAAAAATAAGCATTTCAAGCTTCACTTCTTTGTTCTTGAAAAAAATGAATAAAAAAAAATACAGCAAGTTTTACAACGAAACGAAAAATCATAATTAAATGCTTCTTCCGATACCGTTTGTCTGAATGCATAAATTTACAGCCTGATTTCTTTCAGGTGCATTTTCATGCGCCTATGGAATTAATTAGCCATCCGTTTTTATATTTTGTCAAACATATTTGTATATAGATTAATTTAGATTTTTCTTTTAATTTATATATTTATTTATATTTTTTTACTGTGTGCTTTTTTTATTACTGTAACGGATATAAATACTTTTTTTATAAATCAAAAAATATAAAAAATTCAAATAAAAAGAAATTACCAATCCCAGAAGTAAATTTTTATCAATATTCTCTACAAAAATTTTCTATACATTCTGAAGAATAAAGAGGGTTTTTTTTTTCATTTTCATATATTTGTAGAAATAAAAACATATGAATAATGTTTTAGTGAATTATTTTCAAAAACTATTTCGCCGAAGAAAGTTTTTCTTCTGCAAAATAATGTTCCTGTTTCTGCATAAAGAAAATACAAATCTGAAAATAAAAGTTATATGTTTCTAATAAAAAAGTATATATTTTTATGCATTGGCTTATAAATTTATCTTTTATTATAGAAAAATATGCAATTTTTTGTAAGAATAATACATATAAAAAAATTTAATTTCAAATTTAAGACACAAACATATTTTGTGGACTCAAGTACTTGTTTGGAGATAATGAAGAAAGTTCTAATGTGACTTAAAATTAGAACTTACTTCAAATATTATAATAACTATAATCACGTTTTAAGAAGCAAAACTAAGCGACCGCTATTAAAGACCGCCTTTGTTTGGATTTTTTTTTTTGGATCGAGTTTTTTACTGGATAAATTTTTTAAGTCATTTCTAACTTAGTGAAACATTAACAGATTAAAGCTATACAAATGTACACAGTAACCTTTGATGTTGGTTTTTCGTATGCTTTTATTTTCCGCCTATTTTGTATCAATGTAGATACTCCTGAATTTATCTTTTTATGTAACATAGCTTTATAGAAATCTTTTTTTTTTAACTTATAATTTGTTATTTCATTGCTTTTTACATTTTGAAGAACATACAGAATACATTGCAAAGTCTGTTTATCTTACAGTAACTTTTCAACAGATGAAACTAGAATTGTGTACAAATATGAATCTTTGGTAAAACATCTCTCAGCTATCATCTGAAAAAAAATCTGCAATGATCCTAGTGAAAAAATTCAGAAGTTCTTGACTCAATCTCAAAAACTACCAAAGTTAACAAAAATAGGTCAGTTGCAGAAATAATAATATTATCGATTTACTATAAAATGACGTCTTAAATGCAAAAAATATGTTTTTTAGAAATTCCAACGTGTTATTTTTTTATAACCAATCACCTATTTAAAAATGATATCAATCGCTTATAGAAATGTCACATTTTAAACGTAAGACATGAGCATATTTAATAACAAAATTAATATATGAATGCAAAGTACAAATAATTTTTATTAAAAAAACCAAGCTACATATGCTCAATGTTTCCAGAATTGTCAGCAATATACGGGTGATCCAGAAGTTTCGGGAGTTTTTAAATGTTAATAATTAGGAAACTATGTATAATACAAAGATCCGGTTTTCAGATATATGCTCCTAAACATGTGGGATTTTTGTTTATAGTGATTTTTTAAATATATATACTTAAATTTTTTAACAACAAGTGGCGCTGCTATACAACACCAAATGTACCTATACCAATCGTTATATAGACACATGTGTTCATTGCGAAACATCTTTTCTATGATATTGATGAGATTTCTTTTTAAGGGTGGCTTATGTTCAAACACCTTTCTTGAAATTGCGTTGAAAGGGGATTTTGATACAAAATTTGATGAATAACTGCTATGTTTAGACATGCTTTCTTTGCATGTCAAGTTGTGTTCTTATCGTACGAAACGTGAAGTTAAAACTGCAAAAGATTCGATGGTCATTACAAGTGTAAAAACTACGGTAAACAAGGTCTGAGAAAAGAGCTCATTGGAAGATCGTAATAGAAGCAGGAGACCCCAAACATCTGTTGCAATCGTAAATGAGATAGAATTCAATGCCAATACTCAATGCACACTGTTAAAAAAAATCTGTAAAGGTACTACATTTTATCTAGGAAACTGGGATTCCAAGAACTTTTCCTGTAACGGTAACAACAAAAACACAAGTTTTAGAATCGGTTACATGGATTTTTCCTGCTATCGTTACATGAAAAGTTCTTGGAATCCCAGTTTCCTAGAAAATGTTTAGTATCTTTACAGATTTTTTTTTTTACAGTGCATCACCTCATGGTGAGTGCAGTACACTTGCAATTTTACGATGAACTGAAATATTTTTTTTTATTTTTTTTTCTCCTCTGAGGCTTTTGCGCACGTTGTTTTGAATAGGCTCAAGGCGGTACTTATAACCTATGGGCGTCATAATGAAAATTTGAAACCCTTGGACAATAATTCTTTCAGTGAGCTATCTCATAGAGCTTCTTTAGTGAGCTATATCATATCATAAAAAATAATACTTTCAATTTTAGCGCCACCTGTAGGCAAAAAGTGTAAAAAACATAATATGTTTGTTTCGTCCAAAAAACAAATCCCACAAGTTTCTAAGCATTTCTGTGAAAACTGCATATTTCTATAGTTTATAATTTGCTAATTATCAGCATTTCAAAACTCCCGGAACTTCTACATCACCCGGTATATGCACTTACATGCAAACTCATAATCGCTACAAATGTTGGACCCCAGTAAGACCATTTCCTTAGTAAAAGAAATTATATGTGTGGCATTTTTGCAAGTAAAAATGCATCTGGCTGATAATTTAAGCTTCTTTTACAAGATGTTATTGGTATGCTTAAGTTTGCCGTTGTTTATTTAAAATGTAACATTTCATGAAGTTTTATATATTAATTTGTTACATGTAACTCTTTTTCATACTAAATAGAGGATGTTGTGTTAGATATTTGTATAGCTATCTTGCGTACACTGTAAAAAAATTATGTAAAGGTACTAAACTTTTATTAGGAAACTGGGATTCCTCCATGTAACGATAACACTAAAAACTCATGTAATCGATTCTGTTACACAATATTTTTTTGTTACCGCTACATAAAAAGTTCTAGGAATCCCAGTTTCCTAGAAAAAGTTTAATATCTTTACAGAATTTTTTTAAAGTGTGGTTTTCCAGCTACAATCGACAATTTCCAGACATTATAAAAAATCTCATTAAACTTTGTCGACATAGTGTGGTCTTGGAAATCCATTTCCCGCGTTATAGGTCGAAATAAGAGATTATGAAGAAAATCCCTCTCCTATGTTATTGATCCAAATGATTAAAGTGATATTTTAAAGCAAATGAGTTTAAAAGTTAGGATATAAATAAATACCATTATTTTAATACCTTCACTGTAAAAAATATGCAATTCTAAATGTGTAAAAATACGGAAACATAACCGAAATTTTATCTGTACATTGTACAAAAAAAAGACATAAATCAACAAAACTAGTTTTTCTAAAACACCAGAAATCGGTAATTTTAAAAAAGAATCCATTAAAATTACAGTAATTTTACTACAATTTTAGCAGTAACTTCAGTTTCAGTTACATAAAAAGTTCTAGGCATCCCAGTTTCCTAAAAACCTCTTAGTAACCTTACAGATTTTTTGAATTTCAGCGCAAATTTGTATCTGTTACATAAACTATTGTTGTTACCGTTACATAAAAGGTTCTAGGAATCCCAGTTTTCTAAAAAACTTCAGTAACTTTACAATTTTTTTTTTTTACAGCGTAGTATATTTTATATAAAACTGTAATGGGAAACTTTATCTGTACTAGTCATTTTCTTTCTTTACACTGTTAAAAATTTTCTTTCAAATTACAAAGAATCTGCTGGTAATCCATTATGTTAAATATCATTTAAAATTACAGATTAGAAAAATGGAGGTTCTGTTAAATAATAGTGAAATTATTCAGTACATTTATAATTGACTCAGCAAATTACCATCGTTAAAAATAGACAAAGTTCTGTTACTTTACTTTTAGTGATAGTAATTTAATTTAGTTTTTTAGTGAATCACACAATCTTTAAGAACTTGAATTATCCGGGTAAATTTGAACCACTGTATCATTGCATTATAACGCTTTTTAGGTGCATTCGTAATTATGTAAATACATAGCACCTATAGATGTCGTTCAGTCCATCCGTCTGACCTTCTGTCCGCATATAACAAAGAAAAAAAACCCAACCGAATCCTTTGAAATTTAAAATAGATAATTATTACATAATTTTGTCAAGTTATTTCAAATTTTAATAAAATCGGATGAATAGATCAATTACACGGCAATCAAAATGTATTCCATTACATTACGGTCAATGGGGAAAAGGGTTTCAAATGCATTTTAATCATTTGAAATTTAAAATACATAATTATTACATAATTTTGTCGAGTTATTTCAAATTTTATCAAAATCGGATGCATAGTTCAATTACAGAGACAATGAAAAGTATTCCGTTACATTACGGTCAATGGGGAAAAGTATTTCAAATGCATTTTAATGGTGTTACACTCATTCGAACATAATAAAATTTATTTGCATCCATAAAGTACATCTATAAAGCATCTATAATATACATTTTGCACAATCTGTGGTGCAAATTAGATTTTTTATTAATTTACAAGGCCACACAAAAGTATTCCATTACATAATGGTATAGGGAGAACATTGTTTGTTGCGCTTTTTAATTGTAATTAACTATTTACAATTTTATGAGATTGATATTTATAAAACTTCGTTACCGTACGAACGCACCTCATTTGCAACGCTTCACGTTCAATTTCCAACTTTTTTTTTTTTTTTTTTTTTTTTTTTTGTCATCGTGGGTTTGAACCCGAGACCACTTGATAGAGGTGGAAGACCTTACTGAGTGAGCTATAGGTGATAAAGCTATTGAATACAAAGTATGTCTTTTATGATTCAGCGGGGGGGGGGGGATCAGCATTAAATCTGATGACATGATTTTTCCTTTTTCAAATTTAAAAAAGCAATTTTAAAACTAAATTTTCTTCTTTAATATTTTTAATAAAACTATAAAATAATTTTAAAAGGGTGTATTTTTAATTCAAAATTTAAGAAAGATAAAAATATCTTTAAATAAACGCATGGAAATGACTACAGGGAATTAGACATAAGATAAGGGAAATATGTGTAAAATAATGATCGAGAAACTCAATCAAATGCATTTAACCGAGAACTAGTGTAAATTTGCAGAAAATTCGCTTTTTTCCTGTGTTGTTACAGAAAATTTTAACAGGGTAGAAAGAGATCTGTAACAAGCTGTGCTTATTACAATCGCAGTTTATATTTGCGATATATGATCCCCGTTTAGGTGATATTCTTGATTACGAAAAAAACATCTTCCAAGGTGCATAAAGGTTTCACTTATATTCTTGATTGTCAAAATCATAATATTTTATTCTAAGTATTGATTGGTAAGTAAAAAGAATTGTTATTTAAAAAAATCATGTTACGTGTGCTCAATGTTTCCAGAATTAAAAGCAATATATATGCAATTATATGCATACTCATAATCGCTGCAAGTGTTGGACCCCTTTAAGATAATTTCCTTAGTAAAATAAATTGTGGCATTTTTGCTAGTAAATATGCATCTGGATGATAATACAAGCTTTTTTTACAAGATATTATTGATATGCTTAAGTTTGCCATTGTTTATTTATAATGTAGCATTTCATGAACAATTTTTACAAGTAACTTCTTTTTATACTAAATAGAGGATGTTGTATTAGATATTTGTATAGCTAGCACTCGTAATTTTCCAGATGCAATCGACTATTTCCAAACATTATAAAAAATATCTCATTAAACATTGTCGACATAGTGCGGTCATGGAAATCCTGGGTTCGAATTAGGGTTCGAACGAATCAGGGGATTGGAGGTTTCAGTTGTTTTAATACCAGAAATTTTAATACTGGTCAATATACGAAAATCGTTTTTTTTTCTTAAAATAAGGCAAACATCTCTTTACGAAAATTCTGATAAAATGTGCTTGAAAGTCCTTAAGTGTAATAACTCTGTATTGATTTTTCGTTTCATTTCCATTTCTACTCATCTTCTTTCGACGAAAGTTTCGAATGAGCAAGTTTGTGATAAATACAGATGATACTCAAACTTTTAGCTATAGTATAAAATACGGGGTGTTTCTGAATGAATATCGGGGTTTTAACGCTTGGTTGCATTTATTATATAAAACTTAAAATTGTATTACTACATTAAATGAAAGAGCAAAAACATAACCTATAACTGTTTGTTATAGGTTCAAACATTTTTACCTATAAGCTTACAAGTGTTCAATGTGTCAATTGTTCATCACACGGCATGCATCAAGTCGAAAGCTCAGTTCTTCCCAAACGTTGATTAGAATTTGTGGCATCATTGTTGCAACAGCTGCAATGGTCAGCTGGTAGTGAAGACACATACACAAGAACCTTTATGAACACCTACAGGTAAAAATCACATGGCGTCAGATCGGATGAACGTCTGAACAAAACTTTTTTGCTAAATAGCGTTTGGGAAGAATTCATTTGTGTCGTATGACGAAAGGTGATCACATTGAGAACCTATAAATTTGCAGATAAAACTGTTGGAGTCGCTCTTTCATTTTACGTAAGAATTTTAATTATAAGTTTTATGTAATAAATATTACCAAGCGTTAAAAACCCGATATTCATTTAGAAACACCATATATGTTTGAATCAGCCAATTATTCAAAAGTTGAAGACTTTAGAATCGGCTATAAATATTTTCATAAAAACTAAATTAACTCTATTGTATAAATTATAATTTACACTTATTATTCATTTTTATTAAAACAAACCGTATCTAGAAACTAAAATATATTGTCTTACTCTGAAATCTAATTTAGCTTCTCTCTATTTTATCTGTGCTAATATCGCGTATTTTCTAAAAATAAAAAACACTGCTCATGCAAACAAATAAAGCCACTCCAAAGAAATATAAAAAATCCCAAAGTCTTGTGTCGCTGCATTCTGGAAAATCAAACTCTTAAGTACAGTATGAAATATGTTTGCGATTACAAATTATTAGAATGTTCAATGTTCAAAAGTCGAGAGTTGCAAATAAATATCTTAGTAAAAATGAAATTGATTATTTTGTGTTAATTATAATTTATATTAATTAATACATTCTGTTAAAATAAATCCTGTCTAAAAAATACAAAATACTTGATCTTCTTCTGGAATTTTATCAGCCTCTCATCCATTTTAGCTATTCTTAGATCACGTATTTTTGAAAAGAAAAAAAATCGCACTCATCCAAACAAATAAAGCATTTCCTAAGGAAAATAACAAATCCCGAAGTTTTGTATTACTGAGTTCTCTCAACTTGTATTAGAGTATTTATTCTTTATGGAAAAGATCACAATTGGTTATTTCGCATTCACAGCCAATGTTTCTTGTAAAAAAATATGATCTCTTTATAGTTGGTTAAAGATTTAACGAAAATAATACTTAAAATATGAATTTTATAAAAAACAATATCTTACTTAAAGTAATTGCTTTTTTCTCGTAATATTTGTTGTCTGTCTTTAATTAATGCATATAGATAACGTAAATAAACTACATGTTAAATATTAATAAAAATATATTAATCTTAAATATTTATGTTTATGAAGTTTACTTAATTGATTTTTAATCGATTTTGATTTATATTCCTCATCGATAAACAAGTGAAGTTGCCGTTAAAATTTAAACTCCTAGATTTGCATAATTTTAAATTTTCGTGCAGTCTTTGTCCAAAACCTTGAGAGTCGACAAACATAACACGCCACTTTGGCATAAATTAATTTAGCAATTAAAATTATTGTTTTATTTTAATTATACTTTATGCAATTAAATTTAATTACTTATCACTCTCAAATAGGGATTGATATGATCTTTTTTGTTAATTGTTTGTCAACAAAATTAAGGAAGAAGAGGAGGTTTACCAGCTTATTCCACCGCTTATTTATGGATTGCTCATTAAGGCCGTAACCAATTTATAATTTTATAACTTGCCTAGAACATCCCCGCAACTATTAAAAATAAAAAATGCTTTATCATCTTGAGTAATTTTATCAGCATTTCATCCATTTTGTCCGTACTTAAATGCCATGTAAAAAAAAAAAAAAAAAAAAACGCTCGTACAAACAAATAAAGCCACTCCAAAGAAATGTAAAAAATCCCTAAGTCTTGTGTCGCTGCATTCTAGAAAATCAAACTCTTAAATGCAGTTTTGTCCATACTTAAATGTCATGTAAAAAAAGGCACTCATACAAAGAATTAAAACCATCCAAAGAAATGTAAAAAATCCCTAAGTCTTGTGTCGCTGCATTCTGGAAAATCAAACTCTTAAATGCAGTATGAAATATGTTTGCGATAACAAATTATTAGAAAGTTCAATGTTTGAAATTCAAGAGTTTCAAATAAATATCTTCATAAAAATGAAATTAATTATTTTGTGTTCATTATAATTTATATTAACTAATACATTCTCTTAAAATTAAAACCTATCTAAAAAATACAAAATATTCGGTCTTCTTGTGGAATTTTATTAGCCTCTCATCCCTTTTAGCTATTCTTAGAACACGTATTTTCTAAAAAGAAAAAATAGCACTCATCCAAACAAATAAAGCATCCCCTAGGAAAAATTAAAAAATCCCCAAGTAATGTATCACTGAATTCTTTCAACTTGTATTAGAGTATTTATTTTTTATGGAAAATATCACAATTGGTTATTTCGCATTCACAAACAAAGTTTCTTGTAAACCAAAAAATTATATAATTAATAGTTCTATTATGGGTTTTATAGATAACAATAGCTTACTTAAATTAATAATTTTTTTCTCCTAATTTTTTTAGTCTGTCTTTAATTGATGCATGTAGATAACGTAAATAAAATATATGTTATATTAATCTTAAATATTTATGTTTATGAAGTTTACTTAATTGATTTTTAATCGTGTTTGATTTATATTCCTCGTCGATAAACAAGTGAAGTTGCCGTTAAAATTTAAACTCCTAGATTTTCATAATTTTAAATTTTAGTGCAGTCTTTGACCAAAAACTTTGAAAGTTGTCAAAAATAACGTGACAAAATTATATTCAAATTATTGGAAAGTTCAATGCTCGAAAGTCAAGAGTTACAAATAAATATCTTCATAAAAATAAAATTAATTATTTTGTGTTAATTATAATTTATACTTCTTAATACATTCTGTTAAAGTAAAAAGAATACTAAAAAAATACTTGGTCATTAACTCTAATTCGTTTTAGCTATTCTTAGATCACGTATTTTCTAAAAAGAAAAAATAGCACTCATCCAAACAAATAAAACATTTCCTGAGAAAAATAAAAAATCCCCAAGTCGTGTATCACTGAATTCTTTCAGTTTGTATTAGAGTATTTATTTTTTATGGAAATTATCACAGTTGGTTATTTCGCATTCACAGCTAACGTTTCTTGTAAAAAGAAAAAAAAGAATCTGATTGCTTTACAGTTGTTTAAAGATTTAACGAAATTAATAGTTAACCTATGAATTTTATAGATAACAATAACTTACTTAATTTAATTGCTTCTTTTTCTAGTAAGTTTGGTATTCTGTCTTTAATTAATACATGTAAATGATAATCATTTGTTAAATAAATCATTTGTTAAATGTTAATAAGTTTTTCTTTAATATTTATGTTTATGTAGTTTACTTAATTGATTTTTGCATCGAGCTTGATATATATTTCTCGTCAATATACAAGTAAAAGACTGCCGTTAAAATTTAAATTCCTAGATTTTCATAATTTTAAATTCTAGGGCAGTCTTTTTACAGAACATGAAGAGTCGTCAAAGTAATACAGCACTTTGCTTATATTAAGTCTTTCGGGTTCAATTTTTTTTTTGTCTATTTTCAGAACAAAATGACTTTTACTTTAATAATTTTAATCGTAACTATCCAGATACGCTTACTGAAGCTTAAAGCTTATCTTATTGTCTGAAATACGAGTATATTTATTTTATGTACTTTTCTAAGCATATTTATATGATACTAGTTTAAGGAAAAATTTTTTGAGACGTTTGGAAAACATTGTATTATAAGAGTATTGAACAAATGTTGCAACTTTCTAATATTTTTTTTCATTACTCATAATACGTTCATAAAAGTAGACTACATATTAAATTTTAAAAGTGAAAGATATGAATAAAATAAAGGAATGGCAAATGATGCAAAGAGCATTAAGTATTAGAATTAAGTAAACTTTTATTATCATTGTTGTTACTAAATGTAAAACATAAATGAAGTCATAATAACAAAGACATAAAAATTACTATCATTTCTATAAGTAGAAAGTAACTAAATAATTTTTAAGACAAAGTAATATTCGATGAAAATACATATACTATTAAAAATACACCAAACCAGAAAGAATTAAATTAGCAGTTAAAATAGTTTTTAATTTTAGTTTTACTTTATGCAATTCAGATTAATTACTTATCACTCTCACCTAGGAGATTTGCCTGTTTACTCCACCTCTTGTGTCTGCATTGATCATTAAAACTGTAACCGATTTATAATTTTATAACATGCCTAGAACATCCCAGCAACTATTAAAAATATAAAATGCTTTATCTTCGTATGTAATTTTATCAGCATCTCACCTGTTTTGTCTATACTTAAATGTCATGTAAAAAAGGCACTCATAGAAACAATTAAAACCACTCCAAAGAAACGTAAAAAATCCCTAAGTCTTGTGTCGCAGCATTCTGGAAAATCAAACTTTTAAATACAGTATGAAATATGTTTGCGATTAGAAATTATTAGAATGTTCAATGCTCGAAAGTCAAGAGTTACAAATGACTATCCTCATAAAAATGAAATTAGTTATTTTGGTTGATAATCATTTATACTAATTAATACACTGGACTCTCTCTATTCTGAACATTCATGGGATTGACCAAAAATGTTCAGATTATGGGGATGTTCAGTATAGAGGGAGAATCGGAAATGCATTACTATTACTACTATGTATTGAATTTACAGTTGGTATGAAATATTTAGCATGTTTAGTCATACCATATGTTATGACTTGGTATTTACATTTACTATTTAGTTTGACATTGCACAGTATTGTGCAATGTCTGTACATCTCATTTTTTTTATAAAATGTTTTTTACAAAACATGCATTTACAGTACAATACACCTCTAATAATCAGTACATTACTTAAACGGATAATTTTAATCTGTTTTTGCATTGTATATGCTCATGCAATGTACATGTTATCTAGCTATTTAAGAAGTGTAAAAGCTTTGAGATGATGTTCAGACACATAGTTTAACACGTCTTGAGTGAGTCTCTTACTCATATTGCTTGAATGTAATCATCGTTTGTCTTATTTCGTCAGTCGCTTCTGGTTCTGCTTCTTCTTAGCTTTTCTCTTCCTCTTCAACAATGCTGTTCCTACAAACCATGAGGATTTCATCGGTTTCAATATAAACTCCAAGTTCTGCTTCAGTATGAAGCGTCTGAAGAATTGATCCCAAAACACTCGCAGCTGTTGCTTCTTGGACCTCTATTCTTGTTTGCACATTCTCAAATAGGAATCTAACTTTATAGAAGCATGTTTGGATGGTGTATTAGATTGTTTCATTTTATGCCGTTGATATCCAATAGACAGCATCCATGACGTTTACCTTCTTCTGCAGAATTTGCCGCCTCCCTCACCAAAGACAATTTCTGAAAATGAATTTGGTAGTAAGTTATAATGGTCTTGATTACTCTTTGATCCAGTTGTTGGATTATAGAAGTACAATTTAGTAACAGGAACTTCAAGGATATATTGCTCAGTTGCATGTTTGTAAGTGATCTGGTATTAACAACAACAATTTTCTTCCTTTCTTTCTTCCTTTCTTTCTTCATTATCTCGTTAATTCTCTCAAACCAATATTAGGAAATTTTAAATATCATCTATACTTTCTGATTTGGTTTATAGTGTGTAGGCAATACTGCGATCTTCACAAATTTTAAAAGTTTCCCGATCACAAGTGATTTGAGCTTCTTATCCATAAAACTAGTACAGAGCATAATAGTATGATATCAATATATCATATATCATTGAATATGACGATGTTAGGTAACAAATTGATAAACTTATCTTTTCCTCTATTTAAAAAAAAAAAAAAAAAAAAAAAAAAAAAAAAAAAAAAAAATCCTTTCTTTTAAAGTAACTAAAAAAATCATGATCACAACAGGATCTACATTACAGTTAAAGTTATAAAATATATCACCCCTTTTCTCATTTTAGTAATAATTAAACCACTCCCTTAATATAACCGTCACCGAAATCCCAGCACATATATTTCATTCATTCCATACCTTATATGGTCATGAAAACCGAATGTGGTTTTCTTATTCCAGCTGCTCTACAATAAAAATGCTGCATAAGATGTTTTGCGCGTCGTACATATTCCAATATATCTCCTTCCCATGCTACCGCTCCTTATATGGTATCCATTCGCAAAGTTTAGATCGCCTCATGAGCCCCAAAGCCTATCCCACAAAATTCCTTTGCTTTTTCAAATTCCAATATCAAAGTTTAAACTCTTTTATCGCCAATTAGCGATTATCTTGTTAATATGCTAAGTACAAAATCTCTCTCTCAGAAGAAAAAATATTGCACGCATATTTTGGCCAAATATCATATACATGCCAAACATTGTAACCTTTGGCGATATCTGACAACTGATGTTATCTTGGTTCTGACTAAAAGAACGGCCACTTTTTCTCTTGGCCTGGCCCTGCTGTAACTACCAATAATTACGTTGAGCGTCCTACTCTCTCGAAAGGGCAAAAATAAAACTTTACTTTAAAGAACCTGGCTGCATATTTGTCTTTTTATCGATCTACTTTTCACGGCATTGATGATAACTTGTAATAGTCAATATTAAATCTGCAAGATACCGTAATTACCCAAGATTTCCATTACAAACTTTGGTGCTATAAGACCGTACTTAGCCCGACTAGAGGAGTATGGGCGCTCATAAAATCCGGAGAAATCGCTGCTGTCTATAGTGGTTTCGCATTTTCTCTGCATGGCATGCGGTGTTTTCGAACAACTCAAGATTTATTGCTCCGTCTGTGCATCACAGGATTCGAGACGTATTCCTTCTTCTATGGGTCGCAGGGTGTTGGATGCGGCAAAAGAGGCTCGTCCCTCCCAGTATGACAGTTACTCAAGCCTTAGCCAGCTGGAAAAGTGATGTCAAATCAAAAGTTTTTTTTTCTTCGACCCTGATTGATCGACCTGCGTGGCTCCGTCCGCTGTCAACATTCATCATCGCGTTCGTATCTCGACGTGCTGCGGTCAACTCAGTGTCTTCGGCAGTTTTTTTTCTTTTCAATTTCGGCTGCAGTGCTCGTCATAATTGTTTGTGAATTCATCATGTGTGATATATGCTCCGGTCATCTCCGTGCTTTCAGTGGCGTCTATCAGCTGCAATGCGTGTCATAAGTGTGTGTGAAGAAAGATACCCAAAAAAATGTGATATCAACGAAAGTTTTGTTTTCTTTTCTCATCAGAATTTTCAACATACACAAAAAAAATAATAAATCCAAAAAAATTAGTAGCGATTAATGTGGCAATTAGTCGAGCACAAAAAAAAGAATTAGTGAAATATATGCAATGAGGTGTTTGTGATAAATAAGTCATCAATCTCACATACAGAATTTTTCATTGAGAAATACGCAAAAAAGATTAAAAAAAAAGTGTGTGCCAATTATCTTTATTCCTTGAGTGCTTTCCGAAATGATTATCAATGGTACACACATAAGTTTTGAATGTGAAATATGCTTGTGATCCCTGTTGACAGGGATGCTAAAACAATATACACACAAAAAAAAAAATTTTTTTTTTGAATTTGTGCTCAAGCGAAATTTTATTACATCAATAATGCCACAACACTTAGATTTATGTTTTGCTATTATTATTGTTATTGTTTTATTTGGATACATGATTATTTAAATAACATTTTTTTTGTTCAGAGCATTTCAAAAAAAAATAGTAATAATGCTTTTTAATACTTATTTGATTAAACTTTATCTTACGGTATTAAAACATCTCAATTATAATCCTGTATCCAAGCATTAATAAGATACCCTTTATATTTTTATTATGCATACATACATTTTCTTACTCTTTAATCTAAAAAAAAAAGGTGATTTTTTTCATAAAATTTTTTTTTGATACAAAGTAAGTAATTTTCAATGTGATATTTTGTTCAGAGTCATGAGAGAACAAATAGATGTTTTCAGTAATAGATAAAAAAATATAAGAGTAAGACATTTCTAATACTATCTCATTTACGAGCTAGATATTTTTAACTAAGTGCTTTAACAATTTTTATTATGGTATCTATTTTTATTATTTAAGTGATATTTTGTGTTTTTATTATTATTTTATTTGACTTTAAATGATTGTGAGTACCTTTGAAATCTTTAGAATTTAGTCAAAGGAATACGTGTGCAATTAAATAGTAGCCCTACACCTACCAATTAACATTTACAAATAGTTTTAAACCTTTTTTTTAGTATTTGTTGCATTAGATCAGCTACATATTTAACTGATATGGCTAATTCTAAGATTACTTTCAAAACCATCACTTTTGATGGCGATGCTAATTTGGTTGACTTTTTCTTCAACCAAATCAAAACATTAGCCAAAGCACACGGATGGAAGGATCAGGACACCATCCAGTTTCTAGGTAGTAAGTTATCCGGACCTGCGCTTACTTTCTTTACTCAGAACCCATCTATTTATAAAGCTGACAAATTAAAATTTGTAGAAAAAGAATTCAAAAAATTCTTTGCCCCCCCTAGTAAAACAACAGCGCTCGTGGAATTTAACAATTTAATAATGCTGCCTCAAGAAACGATTAGAAACCTTGCACACAGAATAAATATTCTAACTACTCGAGTACATGATAACATAAAAGATAAAGAAGCCTTAGACAATATTAAATACACAAAACTAATCTCGTGCATTCCACCCCCACTGAGAATTAAATTGCAAGAGGAAAACATTCTCGATTATGACACTGCTGTTGACAGGGCACAAATGTTGCAGGATATAATGCAAAATGAGAATGTGCTACAAACATGTAACACAACAAATCCTGTAGCAGACTCTATTGCTAATCAGTTAAAAATTTTAACTGAAAGAGTCAATGCATTAACATTAACAAGCATTCCAAATGAACAAAACATAGACGCAATTCACAGTATAACCCCACAAAATTCAAAACAGCGTGAACAGTATGCGAACAAGGACTTTAAAAGGAAGCATACGGTTTCACCTAAACATAACACACGTAAAAATAAATCTACATCACCACCCGCTTGCCAGCTATGTGCGAAGCGTGGCCACACAGCAAAACATTGTTTTAAATGGCGTAGAGCAAATTCAAATAGAAATAAACATAGTTATAAATACGACAATAACTATAGAAGAAATGATAACAGAAATGGTAATTTAAACTACTAATGAGATGTACTTCAGCTGATGGCTTTACATCTCAAAAGAAGTCTAACACATCAGCAACTTCAGACGAATTTCCATGGACTCATGACCCAACACTGCCTACACTCTGTCCAGACAGAAGGGTTAAATCCGTTGCTTCGCAAACAAAATGTGAAGTTAAATGGTCCAAAAATTCTGCATCACAAACAGTCGAAAAGAATAATGAAGTAGCTTCACAAACTGTTAACATATGTGATGACAAAGTTGCAGTTATTTGCAATGTAAATAATTCATCCCCAACACTCCCCCTCATAAAGGCCTCCATTGCAAGACATAAAACTAACTTTTTGCTCGATACTGGTTCATCCATTTCAATTATATCACAAGATTTGTTTGAAAAAATTAAAGACAAACTAAAATATAAAAGATTAGGAACAGGCGTCACTATTAAAACAGTTAATTCAGATGTTCAGTTCACTGCATGCATTAAAACTTCTATTCGCATACACCAAAAGTCATTCTCGCATAATTTCTACATTGTTGACATATCGAATTCCGCTAACTTCCAGGGAATTTTAGGCTTTGATTTTATTCACAAAAATAGAATTGTGATAGATATTCATAAGAATAAAATGTCAACAAATGAATTTAGCATACCACTACTTGATTCTGCCTTATGTGAGAATGAAACACATCATCTTGAAACACATGAAATACATCAATCGGAAAAATTCCCAAAAGAAATTCGATTGGAGAATAAACTTAAACTAGAACCACAGGAAAAGAGGTGGATCTCCATAAAAACTGATTCAATTGACCCAAGAAAACATTACTATTTTCAATGTGAAACAAAAAAGAATATAATTTCTTACGATAGTATTATAGGTGGTCAAAGTTATGAATCAGACATGGAAGGAACTCAAAACACAACTAGATCCCCACAAAAATTCCAGTTTTATGTTTTTATACAAAATTAATCTACTAAACCTGTACACATAAACAAAAATGCACGAATAGGAACTTTATTTGAAACAATGGACATTATGGACCCGTCACAAAACACAAATTTTCATCAAATTATGAATTCATGTGAAAATGTTTCGAATTTTAATCTTAAATCTCAGGATAACTTAAAGGATTACATTTGTAATTATATTCAGGCATCAAATGAAACATTAAATCAACGTAAAGAAGAACTAAAAATTAGTGACTTTAATTTAAATCATTTACAGGAAGAGAATGCAAAAAGGTTAGGAAAATTATTGCTTGATAATTATGCATCATTTTCCAAATCCATAAAAACACTAGGCCACACAGACAAGGTAGTCCCAAATTTAAAGTTTATAAATGACTATCCCATAAAAACATTACCGTTTCCCCTCCCACAATCATTACATAACGAAATGAAAGAGCAAATTCATCAACTTCTTGAAGCAGATATTATAGAACGAAATTGTTCTGAGTGGGCATGTCCCATTTTGCTTGTAAAAAAGAAGACTGATCAGTCTGGAAAACAGAAATACAGACTCGCTCTAGACTTACGTATGTTAAATTCCGTGTTACAAGGCTCATCATACCCCCTACCAAAAATACAAACCATAATTTCAAATTTATCCGCATACAAATTTTTCACTTCACTAGACTTCAAAATGGCGTATCATCAAATAGACCTTCCGGAACAATTTCAAGACCCACTAACCTTTACATGTATCTATGGGACTTTTAAATATAAACGCCTAGTATTTGGTCTAAAGTCATCAAGTGGATTCTTCCAACATTTAATGGATTCTTTAATTGATGAATTGCAAATTGATGGAGTATATTCATATCAAGATGATCTAATATTTGGGTCAAACTCATTTGAGGAAACTTGTTCAAAGTTAGATAAAATACTTAAAATCTTAACTAAGTATAATTTAACATTGACTCCAAACAAATGTACATTTCATACATCAGCAGTTGACTACTTAGGGTTCCATATTGAAAACCACTCTATTGCACCGATTCAGGCAAACATTGTTAAAATTAACTCGTTTCCCACACCAAAAACTAAGAGACAATTAAAAAAATTTATTGGTTTAGTAACATTTTATAAATCATTGGTGCCATCATTTTCGGAAATTATTCAACCTCTCATTGATTTGACTACTCCTAAAGCTACATTTAAATGGACACAAAAACACCAAGAATTATTCAAAAAAATGCAACAAGTGTTCTTTAGTTCACCTATGGTTCGCTTACCAGATTGGTCAAAAACCTTTTACGTTAACACTGACGCATCTAAGGTAGCGATAGCTGGTGCATTATTACAGGAACATGAAGGACAATTACTTCCTATTGCATATTTTTCTAAATCTCTTAAACATGCAGAAAAACGTTACCCAGCTTTAAAACTTGAATTAATGGCCATTTATAAATCAGTAATCGCATTTAAGTACTATTTATACAACAGGAAATTTGTAATTTTGTCAGATAGTGCTCCCTTAAAAAAATACAAGAATACATGTAACCCTGCGGATTTAACTACACGTTGGCTAACTGAACTTTCTGAATACACCTTTTCCTTCGAACATGTACCGGGATCATCCAATGTACTTGCTGGTTATCTATCAAGGTGTACATTTGAAAACAATACCCAAGATCTTAAATCAAATCCTGAACTCCTTAATGACCCTCATGCTTTACCAATTGTAGATAATGATATTTCGGACAATATCGAAGAATCCAATAAAAACAAACCCAACTCAGTAAATTATTTAATTTCAGGCAGAGATGCAAACAAGGATCCATTACTTGAAATATCAAACGACACATTTGTCAGTGAGCAAAGAAAGGACCCAAATTTGGCCGAAGTTTACAATGAGATTTTAAGAAATGGATCATCAAAAAAATTTCCGATGTACTTCATACATCCTGACAGTAAGGTTCTCATGACAAAAAAAGAAAACGTATATAATAACACATTTTCGTACCATATTATTGTACCAGACTCACTTAAGGCTAAAGTTTTAACAATTTGTCATCTGTCACACTTTGGGTTAACTAAAACATATGCATTTGTAATAGCTAGATATTTTTGGAAAGGAATGTATACCGACACGTTAAATTTTGTAGCATCTTGTACTAAGTGTATTCAAACAAAACATCACATAACACCACCTGCTCCACTTCAGCCCACTTACACACCAACCCACCCAGGACATACCATTGGGATTGACTTACTAGGACCATTTAAAAACGGACAATCAGTTTTAACGGTAACAGATCATTTTTCACGGCACCTCGAACTATTTGCTTTGCATACAACAACAACTGACAAAATTGCTAAATGTTTATTTGATTACATAACTACCTTTGGCAGACCTGCCACTATTCTCAGCGATTTAGGTAAGCAACTGACTTCTGACATGTACAACAGATTCAACGATACATTGGGCATAAAAATACTCCATTCCTCAGTAGGTCACCCCCAAAGTAATGCAATTTCAGAGAGAGTAAATAAATCAATAAAATATTCAATTACCACTTTACTTGAAGAAGGCCATTCTTTTGAAAATGCACTACGTATACATAAATCACTATACAATGGTTCCACACATTCTTCCACTAAATATTCCCCCAACTTATTACACTTTGGAAGAGAACTATCTTTATTATTTGATACTTTTGATCAAACTAGTAATCAGCCAATCCTTGATAAGGGGATAGAAACTTACCAGTTGCTAAATGATTTGAATTCAATTTACAAAAAAGCATACACTAACATCAAAAATTCACAAGAAAAGAGAAATCAACACTTCCAGAAACGAGCGAAACTAAGAGTAATCTTAGAAAAGGATATAGTGTACCTCAAATCCGTTGATAAGTTTAAACCAAAATACACCGGACCTTTTATTGTGGTACATAAATATTCGCCAGTTTCTGTTTCCATTAAGCGTTTACACTCACCCGATGAATCGGAATTCAGAGTACACATTGACAGGCTAATTATAGCCCCCCCTAGAAATGATCATTTATTTGTGCGTCATGAGGAAAATATAAGTCACCCAGGAAACAGCTCCATAAAATACAACCTAAGATCTCGTTTTTAACACAGCCCATCACAATATTAGGTTAACATAGATTTACAGTAAATGCAGTACATCACACTGATACACATGTTGTGTTGGAGTTTCCTTTGAGGGAGTTCATGGCTGGTCCACGTTCTCCATCACAGGGGGCTTCCACATAACAGTTGTCTCTTATTTGCTGGGTTGTCGCCAAGATTTTTACCTTTCCCTTTCAGTAGTTTTATTGTTCATACATAATAATAATAATAATAGTAATAATAAAAATAACATATCACATTGCACATACATTAAATTTTAGTCATATCAAACATAATCATGATGCACAATAAATCTCTAACCGATTATGACAAAGCTGTTTCTCACTACTCTAGGATTGACATTCCCTTTCAGATATATATATATACCATATGTATCAGAGTTTTATTTTTTTTTTTTTTTTAATTATGCCCCTTCGAAGTGAAGGCCCGTTCAAAAGTCGCCCAAAGGACCTGTAACTTCATTGTGGTGAGAAACAAAATTTCGGATTGGTGCAGTTCACACCAATTTTACCTAAACTCCCTGTTTTTCTATGTAATGCGACGTGCGCTCCTCTGAGAAAGCAAAAGATTTCGGGAGGAGCAGAGGGTCCATGTAATGTGGGCTCTCGCCAATATTCCCACTTCCCATAGGGCTAGGCCATAAGCCGATGCCATCACCTTGTCATTTGACAAGATTTAGGGCAGCACCTTTTTTATGGATCGCGTGTCGCTTTCCTTTTTTTTTGCTTGTCCTGTGTGGATACACGAATTTTTGTTTTTTTTCTTATTTTTTTTAAACATACTCATTTGTCACAAAATACACTTCATCCATAACATTTCATTATTTTTCATATTATTATGATACACTTACATGGTTGCAACCTCCATTTCGTATTTTAACCTCCATTTCATATTTTAACCTCCATTTCGTATTTAACCTCCATTTCATATTTTTAACCTCCATTTCATATTTTAACCTCCATTTCGTATTTTAACCTCCATTTCATATTTTTAACTTCCATTTCATATTTTTAACCTACATTTCATATTTTTACTATCTATTTCGTATTCTTTTAGTATAGATTTTCATATTTGTACCACATAATTCATACTTTTATTATATACTTCATATTCTTCATATTTTATTCAAGATTTCATTTTATCCATAACCTATGTTTTTATATTATTCGTGACCTATAGCTAACATTCTTCATAAACATATATATTATAAACAATTGATGGTACGAACTTCATGACTATTTTACATATTAAACATCTTCCTTGCATTTGGCGCCTTATCTTTGATTAAAAAAAAAAAGATAACCTGTATAAAGGAACAATATATGGTATACCTAGAAAAAAAAACAGGAAGAATGTCTTGTTGTGTGCAAAGTGCTAGAAAAAAGCACAAATAGGCCTGAACTCTAAGCAATAAAAGGCCAATGTGTTCCGGAACAACAACAACATCAAAATTAATGAACATTTAAAAAAAAAAAGAAAGAGAGACTCTGAAGATATATAAGCATATGTCGACATAATGTATAACTGCATAAATTCAAATATATGTAATCAATTCATTATATTTAACCAGCATAATCCTACACTTTTGTATGTAATTCTGAGAGAGACATTTTCGTACCGGGTCCAAAATTTTTTCAAACCCAAACCAGCGGGGGAGATATATGATATCAATATATCATATATCATTGAATATGACGATGTTAGGTAACAAATTGATAAACTTATCTTTTCCTCTATTTAAAAAAAAAAAAAAAAAAAAAAAAAAAAAAAAAAATCCTTTCTTTTAAAGTAACTAAAAAAATCATGATCACAACAGGATCTACATTACAGTTAAAGTTATAAAATATATCACCCCTTTTCTCATTTTAGTAATAATTAAACCACTCCCTTAATATAACCGTCACCGAAATCCCAGCACATATATTTCATTCATTCCATACCTTATATGGTCATGAAAACCGAATGTGGTTTTCTTATTCCAGCTGCTCTACAATAAAAATGCTGCATAAGATGTTTTGCGCGTCGTACATATTCCAATATATCTCCTTCCCATGCTACCGCTCCTTATATGGTATCCATTCGCAAAGTTTAGATCGCCTCATGAGCCCCAAAGCCTATCCCACAAAATTCCTTTGCTTTTTCAAATTCCAATATCAAAGTTTAAACTCTTTTATCGCCAATTAGCGATTATCTTGTTAATATGCTAAGTACAAAATCTCTCTCTCAGAAGAAAAAATATTGCACGCATATTTTGGCCAAATATCATATACATGCCAAACATTGTAACCTTTGGCGATATCTGACAACTGATGTTATCTTGGTTCTGACTAAAAGAACGGCCACTTTTTCTCTTGGCCTGGCCCTGCTGTAACTACCAATAATTACGTTGAGCGTCCTACTCTCTCGAAAGGGCAAAAATAAAACTTTACTTTAAAGAACCTGGCTGCATATTTGTCTTTTTATCGATCTACTTTTCACGGCATTGATGATAACTTGTAATAGTCAATATTAAATCTGCAAGATACCGTAATTACCCAAGATTTCCATTACAAATAGTAAATCTTTTTTTGACATTTTCCCAATCTACAATTTTTGCTTCATTTTGCTTGAGTTTTGTTTGGAAGAGCTGTAAAAAATAGATCGGTTTCGACAGCATTGAAAATTTTTGCTGTAAAAAAATTCTTCGTTATGTTGAGAAGTTTTATTTTCTATTCTTCTGCAATGTTGATATTTACATCTGTAGCATCATTGATTATTGATTACATCATTGTTACATTATTGTTACATCATTGTTACATCATTGATTATTTTGAATTCGATGTTATATTAAATTTTGAAATGAATACACATTTCTTCCGATGCCTTTAATTCCGCAATTTTGTGCTTTTCTGGAAAATCTGAAGTAGAAGTCCAGTGACAGGATTCTTCTTTGTTCTCATTTGACAAAAAAACTTCTAAACATTGATGTTTATGTTCTTGTTTCCCGTTTTCTATTCCAAAATTCTATACTTATTTGACTTCGTTAAACCTTTTTATTCTTCTGCAACAAGTTTCGCTGATTTTTTAATGATGCCGGAATTTCCTGAATTCCGATTCCAAACACATGCCCAGTTTACAGAGAGTTGAGGTGAAAACGGGGATCGAAAGTAGCGTTCATAATAGCGAAATGTTAAGATTAGAGGGTGTTCAGAATACAGAGATTTTATCTTATGTTAAGTCTATGGAATTTCGCCGGGACCATTGAAATGCGTTCATAATACCGGAGTGTTCAGATTAGAGAGTGTTCAGATATAGAGATTTCACTGTATATTCCGTTAAAATAAAACCTATCTTAAGAATAAAATATTGGTCTTTTTATGGAATTTTATTAGCCTCTCATCCATTGTAGCTGTATTTAGATCACGTATTTTCTAAGAAGAAAAAAAACAGCACTCATCCAAACAAATAAAGCATCTCCTAAGAAATATAAAAAATCCCCAAGTCTTGTATAGCTGAATTCTTTCAACTTGTATTAGATTATTTGTTGTTTATGTAAAAGATCACAATTGATTATTTTGCATTCACAGCCAACGTTTTTGTAGAAACAATAGGATCTCTCTACAGTTGGTTAAAGATTTAACGAAATTAACAGTTCTATTACGAATTTTATAGATAACAATGCACTTAAATTATTTGCTTTTTTCTCGTAATTTTTGTAGTCTGTATCTAATTAATGCATCTAGATAACGTAAATAAATTATATGTTAAATATTAATAAAAATATATTAATCTTTAATATTTATGTGTATGTAGTTTACTTAATTGTTTTTTAATTGAAATTGATTTATGTTCCTCATCAATAAAGAAGTGAGACTGCCGCTAAAATTGAAACTCCTATATTTTCACATTTAAATTCAAGTGCAGTCTTTTTTTTTTGGGGGGGGGGATGTTGAGACTCATCAAAAATAACACAAAACTTTGGCTTAAATAGTTTAGTAATCAAAGTAATTGTTAATTGTGTTGATTATTTTATGCAATTAAATTTCAATATTTATGCTTCTCAAATAGGAAATGATAGGATCTTGTTATTAATTGTTTCCCAGCAATCGATAAAATTAAAGTAAGGAGAAAAGGTTTACTTGTATACACCACCGCTCATCTTTGGGTTGATCATTAATGACGTAACCACGTTATAATTTTATAACTTGCCTAGAACAACAATGAAGTTATAAATAAAGAGGAGGAGACATAAAATACATTGTCTATTAGTTGCGATTGAAGTAACTGAAGATGTTGTCACAAGATGACGGCTGTTTCTTTAAAACAGATCAAAAATTTCTTCCCCCAGTAAACTTGAATAATGAAATTTTTGTCTAATTTAAGCGCCTTATTGAACGGAAATTTCGCTCACAAATATAGTAAAAAAAAAAAATATTTCTTTTTACTAGTATCAACAAGTATTATAGTCTTTTCAATGACACAAAGAGTAGGTTGTCTCAGTTGTCACAATCTGGCGGGACTACTACCGTTGCAGTAATTTACCATCAGTAAAAATGAATATCAGTTTTTACGATTATTTTTTATTGATATTTTGCATTAATGAGGCTTTTAAACAAAAACACATCTTCTACTTAAATTTACTAGTGGAGGTTTTATGCGATGATAATGGACCTTTCAAATTCAGTTACAGTTGAAGTTTCACTATTTTAAAGATATGGAAATTCCTCTTTCGTAAGAATTCCATGAGAAAATCCCAGCAACTATCTAAAAATATGAAATGCTTTGTTTTCTTGTGTAATTTTATCAGCTTCTCATCCGCTTTGCCTGTTCTTAGATGCCGCGTTAAAAAAAAAATAATACTTAAATTAAACTTAAAAAATACAGCACTCGTCCTAACAAATAAAGCATGTTTAAAGAAATGTAAAAAATTCTCGAGTCTTGTGTCACTGAATTGTGGAAGATAAAACACTTCTAAGTACAATACTATGTGTGTTAACGATACCAGATTTAAAAAAAAAATCCCAAGTCTTATGTTGCTGAATTGTAAAAAACTAAACACTTTTAAATACAGTATGAATTGTGTTAACTATACCAAATTTAAAAAATCGGTACTACTAGGTTATTCCGTCGATCAAAAAAATTATCGCCAAACTATGAGATTAAATGCCAATAATGGATGATCGTGAATGTCACATTCAATGATATTAAATACGATTCATGTGTTTAAAATGTCATTAAGTGATTTTTATTTCGACATTTTTTAATATTTTTATTAATATATCGCTAATTATTGTTTTTTTTTCATTATTTAAAAGAAAAATTATGTCAATATGTATAATTTGGCTATTACACTGCTCAAAACAATTTAAAGGATATTTGAAGTTTTATATAAAATAAAGATATAAACGAAATTTTTTTTGCCGAAAATAGAAGAAGAGAATCACAAATGCAAATTTTTCTGGTTTTCAAACTGTGGAGTATGCAAATTTTGAGTTCGACGTCAAAAACGTCGCTTCAGCGGCAGCGAATGAAATTTGACTTTCAACTGGATAAAAGAGAATGAAGACAAGGATGATAGGCATTCAGTGATTGCTTTGTTTTGATGAGTACGATGTCTCAGCGAAGTCATTTGACAGATTCAGAAGCTTGGAGAATTGTTGGTAGGTTAGAAGGGGGCCAAACTCAAGCCGAAGTAGCGCAAGCCATTGGAGTGTCACAAAGTGTCATTTCCAGGATCAAGAACCGTTTTTTGGAGAGTGGATGTGCAGGCCGAATACCAGGGCAAGGTCGTAGACGGGCAACAACGCCCAATGAAGATCGGTATTTAGCGTTAACAGCTCGGAGACACCGAAACATGAACGCTACTCTTCTCCAACACCTTCGCTCGGCTACAGGCACCACGATTTCAATTCAGACAGCCCGAAACCGGCTCCATGCTGTAGGTCTGTATGCTCGCCGACCGATGGTATGTGTTAGATTAACATCAAGGCATCATCGCGACCGCAGGGAGTGGGCAACCGAGCATGTCAACTGGAGGAGAAATGAATAGAACAATATTCTGTTTTCTGACGAGTCCCGTTTTTCTGTGCATCCGGATAATAGGCGTATTTTCATCTGGAGGGACCGTGGCAGTAGGAATAATCCTGCGTTCGTGCACGAAAGTGTCAGATTTGGCGGTGGAGGATTGTTGGTGTATGGTGGCATCTCCATTGACGGGCGCACTGACCTCTACATCATTCGAGATGGAGCTCTGACTGGTCGCCGATATAGGGATGAGATCCTCAGACCTATTGTAGTCCCTTACGCTGCAGCAATCGGAGATAATTTCATTTTAATGGACGATAACTGCAGGCCACATCGTGCAAACCTGGTAGAGGATTTCTTTTTCGAGGAAAGAATCGTTCGAATGGAATGGCCAGCGTGTTCTCCAGACATGAATCCAATCGAGCACGTTTGGGACGCTCTAGGATAACGAGTTTCTGGCCGCCAACAACCCCCACAAACTCTCCAAGAACTGGAAAGACCTCTTCTGGAAGAGTGGGGCAGAATACCCCAACTCGTCATTAATAGCCTCATTGAGTCCATGCCTCAAAGGTGTTCAACGTTGCTGGCCGCCCGTGGAAACCATACCCCCTACTGAAAATGATTTTCTTTGAAGAAAACACCTTTTCTTATTCTTTTTTTTCTCATATGCACAAATTGTGTTTTTTTCCTTTTGTACACAAATGCGCAATAAAATGCATTTTTTTCTGCCAAACATGTGTAATTTATTCTCATATAACCTACTATGTCTGTCGACCATGTATCAATCAGCTAAAAAGTTTCCCAGATACAAAATCCACCTAAAACTGCAATATCCTTTGTTTTGAGTAGTGTAGTTTGGAGATTTGTATAATTTGGCGAAATTGGTCGAAGGGATAACAGAGTATTACCAAAAAATCGTCATATCTTGTGGCGCTGAATTGTGTCAAATTAAACTCCTATAAAAACAGTACGAAATCTGCTAAATGTAGTTGATTATTCAAAAGCTGGATGCTCAAAAGTGGAGAATTAACTATAAAAATCTTCATAAGCATTAATTTGTTTATTATCTGTTAATTATAATTTGTACCTATTATTAAACTTTGTTAAAATAAACTGCATTTGAAAAATAAAATACTTTGTCTTCTTTTGGAAATTTATCAGTTTCTATTCCGTTTTATCGGTATATAGATCACGTATTTTCTAAAGAAAAAAATAGAGCTCATCCAAACGAATAAAGCAACTCCAAAGAAATATAAAAAATCCTTAAGTTTTCGGTCACAGAATTGTGGAAAGTTAAACAATTATAAATGCAGTGCGAAATAGCTTTCCGATACAAAATAATTCGACAGCTGAATATTAAAAAGTCAAAAATTGCTTAAAATATCTTCATAAATTTCATTTATATTTTATTTTCTATAAATTATAATTTGCAACCATTATTATATTTCTTGTTCAAATAAACACTCACTACAAAATGAAATACTTTGTCTTCTTCACAAACTTTATCAGCATCTTATCGGTTTTATCAGAAAAAGATAAAAAGTGCTCATCCAAACAAATAAAACATCTCCAAAGAAATATAAAAAGTCATCAAATCTTGGGACTCTAAATTGTAGAAAATTAAAAACTTATGCAGTACAAAATATACTTGCGATAACAAATTATTTGACAGCTGAATATTAAAAAATCGAAAACTGCCTATAAAAATCTTAATAAATTTCATATCCTTTATTTTCAATAAATTATAATTTGTACCTATTATTATGTTTAGTGTTAAAATAAACCATTACTAAACAAGTTGAAAATTGAACGTCAAGCGTAGTAAAGGATATGTTTTCTTGTTTTAACGAAGTTTTAAAAATATTTAGATTTTGATGTAATATTATGCAATACAATAGCTTATATCTTTATGTGTCCCTGTAAATATTATCTGATTTCTATAATACAGGAAGTAACTTATAGCAAACTTCAGCAACGAATATCAATTTCATAAAATGTGAAATAGATTAATATAGTTAAAACGCACTCCAAATATTGTTTCCTCTCCGCCATACAATTTTGCAATGAATACTTTTGTGTGTCCTTGTAAATTAATAACAAATATTCTGTGTATCACAGACTGTACATAATGTATATTTTAGTATATACTTCATAGATTCATATCAATTTTATTATGTTCGAAAGAGTGTAATAGCATTAAATTGTACTTGAATCTCTTTTCCCATTGGCCGTAATGTGAAGAAATAGTTTTGATTGTCCCAGCAATTAAATTATACCTCCGATTTTAATAAAATTTGATTTGACTCTACAAAATTCTACAAAAATTACATGTTAAAACTTTCAAATGATTCAATTGGATAGTTTTCGCTCCGTTATACGCGGTCAGACATAAGCATTTAACAACGACTATAGGTGCTACATATTTACATAATTATGAACGCACCTACACAGGAAATACTTTGTCTTCTAGAGAAATTTTATCAGCATTTTGTCCATTTTATCGGTACTTTGATCACGTATTTTCTAAAGAAAAAAAACCAGCGCTCTTCCAAACAAATAAATCATCTCCAAAGAAATATAAAAAGTCCTCATGTCTTGTATCACTGGATTCTTTCAGCTCGTATTAGAGTATTGATTCTTTTTCGAAAAGGTCAAAATAGGTTATTTTGTATTCACAAGTAACGTGTCTTGAAAATTTAAGTAAAAGTTTAACTTAAAAATTTTTTAAAAACGGTTATCTTGGGGGGATGCGTTTTTTTAATCGTATTTTGTTTTATTTCATGATCATTTTCTTAAAAACGTATTAAATCACCTTCAGTATGAAAGAATGAATGTTTCATAAATTGTTTATTTTATATTTATATTTGCAATAACGAGAAATAACCCTACTCATCAGTACAAAATTTTTCTGTAGAAATATGATTATTGATAAGAATGATGATTGAATGTTCATAGTAAATGATACAATGATGCATAGTAAATGATACAATAGGCATGTATGCCAATCTCCGGCTTTATCAAAATCAAACCATTATATTTCCAACCAGAAATTTATTTAATTATATAAAATAAGTAAATTTCAAATGCCTATCTCATTTAATGCCAGACACTTCTGTTTAAAAAAAATATCTGGATTAAACTGTGTTTTGTTAATTAAAAAAAGCCGGAAGTTGGCAACTCTGATAATAGGTATTTATTTTTCTATCCATGTTTAATGTATTTTTTTTAAACTATGGTTTATCTGAAAAAAAAAAAACAAGAAAGATAAATCATGTGTCAAGCATAAAGTTAAAAATACATTCCGTTATTTCTTTTCGCAAAATTTTGTTGTTTAAATGGTAATAAAGAAACCTATCTAAAATTTATAAAACGCATGACGCATTTGAAAAAAATACGCATTTGCAAAAAACTCAATCAGGAATGTCTTGACTCTGAACTTCTGTAGACGACTCTTTTGGAGGCGCAAGGAACCTGGTGTGCACCAAACCATTGCTTACCGTTTCGACTCCAAATCTTACTAGTCGCACCAACTCTCATCTCCTGTGATGATTATTTGAAGAAAGGTTGATTCTTTGTCACACGTGTCAATGAAACGTTGATCAGCGTACATTCGTTTTCCTTATTTCTGTCCCTTGAACAATGAGTGCGCCACAAATCGGAAACAGCTTGCCCAATTCTTCGTAAATTACGATGAATGTCCTCATTGATTCCCAATTCCACCGATATCCATCATAAAGTCAGTCGGCAATTGTTTAACAGCATCCGTCACACTCGCTCGATGTTTTCTGTCGATACAGTTGTTGAGTTTCGACAGGAACGTGCCACGGTTCGTCATCCACGGTTTCCTTCCCTCTCGAAAACGTTTAAATCAATCTAAAACGTCAAATCATGTCTTTTTTAATAACTGCGTTAACCTGGATCAATATTGAATATATTTCTGTGGCATTTTCCCCCTTTATTTGTAACAAAGTTTGATGTTTATCTGTTGATCTATTTCAATATGACGCGAGTTTTCAAACATACAACGCTCAACTGGCCATACCAGATTATTCTGCCTTAGTTTCTTGCGATTCTTGCTACATACCGTCTCTCCAATAGTCTCTACTTTTGCATGCATAGGAACTGATTTTCTAACTCTCGTTTTTTTATGAAACATCTATTCATTCCTCGAACTTTTTAGATGCACCTTGTATATTGCACTACTCCAAACACATTGAAGTTGATATATTTACTGAAGTTTACTAGAACACACTTCCAGTAGAACATGATGTGCATCAAATTTAACTTCATTTACAAAGACACATAAATGATTTCGGACACGGTGCGGTATACAAAGTATTTTTTATTAAAGATGACTGGTAAAATGAGGTTTCAATGAGGTTTCAGAAAGACAATTAATTGATCAAACATTTTTTGAAATTAAGTTTTTTTTAAGCTTAAATATATTTAGAAACATATGTTTGTAAAATATAAGAGAAATATTATACATGGCTATACAAATAATTGGATAAAGGGACGTCTGTGGATAATAATTCCATAAAATGCGAGTTTGGTATTTTTAATCACGTTTTTTCCTGAATTAAATTGCATCTTAAAATGTGGGTTGTATAAATATCTGTTTCTAATATACAGGGCAATACGAAATAATTAAATTAAATTTCCGTTAATTAGTACAAATTTAAAAAGGTGAATATTCATATATATTGTATTTTTACTTACTATACTAAATTACTACTACTAAATTTACTTCTTACTATTTTAGAATTCTATGTAAAATATACACAAAGAGTTGCATATATATGAACTGAAACACCTTTGTTGCTATGCGCAGTAATTATTAATAACTGAGGATGACATAGAACCGGGCTAGTTTTTACTTTTTCGATTTTGGTTTGTGATTTTCTAGGAAAAAAATACTTTAACTTTTGGAACCGGTTCTGAAATTGAAAATATCATAATATAAAAAAAGCCCGGTTGTATATTGTTCTCAGCTGCAAAAAAAATCATGAAAAAATATTAAAGTTAGAGCGAGGCGAGATATTTGAAAATAACGCCCATATAGACTTAAATCTTTTTATCCGGATCTTTTTGAGTGACTCGAGTTTTTTCTTGAGTTGTCCTAATTTGAGAGCTACTGTGCACAGTGGGCAAAAAAAAAATCTTCAAATCTGGCAAAAAATCGAAAAAATTAAATTTTATTTTGAACTACTTGCATACGTCATTTTAATCGAGCAGATGTCAGTACACATCTGCCTAGTATTAAAAATTGCGCAAAGTTATTTTTGTCGTCACTAAAGAAAGAAGTTAAACTGCATGTTGTACTTTCATAATCAATGAAAAAAAATCAATTATTTTGTTTCAACATAGTTTATTAATTTCGCTGTAATAATTTAAAAATATTTTTTTACCATGGTACCTTTAATTGCAAGTATGTAACAATAATTCTTCAACTTTCAATTTGTTTTAATACGATTTTTATAGATATACAGACACTTAGAATATATAGTTGTGAAATTTCTAAAAAAAAAAAAAAAAAAAAAAAAAACAATGTCTGCAAACATTGAAGGTTTTAGTTATGACTTAAGGCGAATTAAGTGTTAACTATAATTTTTTCTACTAAGTTTGAGTTTTAAAAGGGTAGATATGTCAGAAAATATTGCGCCTTTTTGCTCCTATTTTAATTGAATGTTCATTTTTATAGTTAATCATCCTTAAATTTTTGTTAGTGTACGCGTGTACCAAACATGAATATATATTGTTTCCTTCTTAAATACGAATTTAAATACATTTTTTATTACAAAATAATGTATTTAAATGAAACTGACTATCATCAAACGTTTTAGCAAAAAAAAAACTTTTTAAAAGTAATGTGATTTTTTGGTATAAGAGCTTCATAATTCGAGAAACTACGAACAAGTAGTTTAAATGAAAATAAAATTAAATGTTTTAAATTATAATATAAAATCCGATGGGCAAAAGCCCGGCGAGACAAGGGAAATGTTTTAGAATTAATAAAGAATGGCTTGGCAAATCTTTTACATTTCCTCGATTTGAAAAGCAAATAGAAGCGTAAATGAAAAGCAAACGTGTCTGTCTTCATATTCCGTCTGAATTTTTTCTGGACGATCAAGAAAATCAAGAGCAAAACGGTTACACGATTCTAATTCTACATCTTCGTTAGTGTATGTAACATGTATGAGTTTAGGATCTGAAAGACAGGAAAAGAAAAAATGTGTGTTAGCACGAATGCAGCAGAAACAGTTTTGCTTCTGCTGTCTTTATAGTAATGCGTGCATTTTGCCAGAGAAAGGTTGATTTATTCCTTCAAAACGAGCCGCTAATATTCACTTTAAGGTTTTTTTAAGAATCATTAACCTTATTAATTATGTTTAATTTTTTTAAATGTGATATTATGGATGATTTATAAATATTTAATTTGTACAAAACTATCTTAAATTCTTGTTTTAAACTCGTTTTTAAGCTTGTTTTCTCCAAAAAATATTGAAAAAGGTTCGTAAATTAGTTAATAAATTAATTTATAGCTTTTGTAAAAGTTTAAAGTTTACTACTTTTAGT
This sequence comes from Maratus speculifer, assembly GCA_964019185.1. Taxonomy (NCBI): domain Eukaryota; kingdom Metazoa; phylum Arthropoda; class Arachnida; order Araneae; family Salticidae; genus Maratus; species Maratus speculifer. The sequence goes on along the minus strand of OZ025297.1, from coordinate 171,870,184 downwards.
CTACAAAAAAATCCATCATGTGATTTTGTTCAAAGTAAATTTTGTTTTATGCCAATTTTGGAGGCTTCCTGCCCCATTGTGCGACGTGTCGCACTAAGCGATATACTTACTTTGCATAGTCTTATTAGTACTGGTTTAGTAAAATTGTGACGCAGGTTAAAATCTGCTTTCAGTTTTTCTTAAAATATTCAGCAAATCCAACGTATTCACCTATGAACAGCCTGTCTTTTTTATTACACATCTAGATTCATGTGATGACATTTGGAGATTTCTTACACTATGTATTATTTGTCGTTATAATCTTTTTGTACTGTTATTTTTAACAGTCATAAAGACTGGGAGATGCCTTACGAGCTATAATTCTTCAAACTGCGTGAAGAATTGACCAGGCAAATTCTTGAAACCAAAACCTCTAGCATTAACTCTGAATGCGCCACCAATTTAATTACTTATATGGCATTTTGCCGACACAAAACTTTTATCAATAATTCTGAGATATTCTTTGAAACAATTGAACAAAATAAATCACAAGTAAAGTAACTCCAGTTAATTATGGATATGTATTTACTTTCTGTAGTTACATCCTTTTGTGTTTATTCTTTCTATAGGAAAAAACTGCTTTATTTTCTTAAACAATAAATTAAAATGATGGTTATTCCAATATATGTGATATTAGCTGCATGTATCAGTTTCGATTCTGTTATAAAAATATCCTTTACTCATTTTTAACTTTTTATCTAGTTCTTTATATGCGTTTACATCTATAAAAATAATAAAAGTGTTGTTAAATGTCGTGCTAATATTTCCCTTTGTCTACTGTTGAAACATATTCAAAAAAATATTTTTTTCTGATTTTCAGCTATTATTGTTGCAATATCTATCTCTCTTTTTTCCCTGTAATTCTCATGGCCGATTTTCTTCTTTTCATGCAATATTCTATTAAACTTTAAGTCCAGTCAGTTCCTACATCAAATGTATGTAGCACTATATGTAGGCAAAACTTTTAATATAACGTTTATGTTAACGGTGATAGCTTATTGCTACCGAAACCAATCTCAAAATTTCAATAGATCTTTTTTAGAACTCTAAGCATGTTTGTATAAGTTGCCCTTTATTAAGTGCTAAATTCAAAATCACACTTTGTTGCAAAAATTTCGACGATCAAAGTATCTACAAAAATTTTTGCATTAACAGTAAGAAATTATCATACTGTACACTGTTAAAATTTTTGTGATAGGTTGAACCAATTTTGGTGCTCCAGTAGCTGTAACCATAAGATGATGACATATTGGTCTAACATTTGAATGATTCAAAAGGAGCTTCAAATCTTCAAGTTATATTTCACCATCTCATGGTTACATCTACTAAAGTACCAAAAGTTGATTCAACCTATTACAGTTTTTTTACCGTGCATAGAGACGCTGAACGGTTTGCAGTTCTATGTTCCCATTCAGTTTTAGCAATTAAAATTTGTTCAAAAGAGTTAATTAAACGAACAATTTATTTGCAATTCAAATTACATAAACTAATGTTAGTCGATGTTTTGAATTAATATAAAATTAAATCAACTTTATCAAATAGTATTTTCATCAAATTAAATTATTATCAACAGCGCCATAATTTTTACATTAAAAACATGTCTACCGAAATTTTCTGCAATTATTAAAAAGTCCAGTTTGCATACAACAGAGTAAGATACAGTTATTCAGATGCTGAAAACATATATTTCCCAATATCTTCATTTTAATCAGAGAAATTTTATTTCTATATTTTTATTCTTTTAAACGATGAATACACATGCTTCACTCATATGTTATATTATTAATAATAATTACAACCTTATATCTAAATAAATCTGTATGAAACTACCATATCTTCATTTAAACATTATATTTCTTTCATTTAACGATTTTACCTTCAATGATATAAGAGAAGATAGCCAAGATATATTCCACAATAAATACAAAAACTATTCACAAAAGTTTCTGAAAATCAAATGAAATATATTGACTACTCTACAGATATTCAAAAAGAACATATATATCACTAAACAAATATTTGCTTCTGTCATATATTTCTGCTACTTTATATTCTCACATGGCTTCGACGCGCAATGTGATATTGTATAATATTTTGAATTATATCAGAAATTTATAAAGAAAAGAAAATTACATATGCGGCTCACTACAGGGATTTTGTATTTTATATTCTAATATTTTAAAAAGAATTTGAGCAACTGTTAGAAATGATTATGATTTTAATTTTGAGCGAATATTATATATTTTAACTATTTCTAAAGCTAGTCATTAGAGTTTACTCAAATTTCAGTTATTTGTACATTTTTTTGTTTGTTTGTTTGTTATAATATATGTAAAAAAAAATTAAATGAGAAATATTTCAAATAAAGGTAAAACAACACAGTGACAACTCAAAAAAATTATTTTAAAGATTATTTTAGAAATAAACATGCATTCTAACATTATCAATTTTAGTTATGTAAAAAGTGTATTGTATATAAAAAGTGTTATTTTTTACCAAAACCTTTTTAATTACAAAGTAACTACATAACAATTTTATATCCATCACAAAAATGATTAAGGCGCCCTTTCGTTTCTTTCTTACTTGAGATATGTAAAAAGTGTAAATTATTAGATTTGTTAAAAATAAATTAGGAACTGGTATGACATTTAAGGAAAAATTCGTGCCATCAAGTAAGCCATTTTTAACAAGTTACGCTGTTTGAATTGTTATTAGGTCAGTGGTCCTTTAAGTGACATTTACGAAATTTTTTTGCATGTGCTGTCAAATTGAATAGTAACATATCCGTTCTTCAGCGACCAAAACTCACCCTGGTATGATACTTCGAATTTTGTGATTTTTCTCAACTTTACGGTAATGCTGATACAATTACCAGAGTTTCCGGGAGTAAAAATTCGTCTTCTGTTTTGAGTATAAAAAAATCTCAGATATTTCATGAAATTCAAATTATCAACAACTTAGTGAGTTTGGTTCTTAGATGAAAGATTTTTTTTTCTAGGGAGAACTTGAATTTTTTTTTTCTAAACTAGGAACTCTGCGGCCTATAAACAACGCTCTTCAACCCCCGTTCCTCTTCTAAATCAGTTAATTTGACTTTCAAATTTTTTCGAAATATTGATTTATAATTTTTTTTAAACTGGCAATCGCTCTATAAACGGGTATTCATTCTTTTCAGTTTTACGGAAGTGGTATACGGCAGAATGAGCTTCTATTAATGGCTGTTTTCGCGTTCGATTAAATAAGATTATTTAAAATTTTCAGAATCAGCTAACATAAAATAAACTTAGCCAACAGAATCTTTCTTTCCCCTATTTCTTAACAATGCTATAAAGTAATGGTTTTAAATAAGCGATTCTTAAATGTACGTTTTAAATATGTCGTAAGTTTCACCAAACTTTTTTCTCTTTGTAATATTCACGGGAAAATATTTTTATCATTAGAACAGAAATAATTTTTTCACTGATTTATTTTGTTTTTTAAAACTGATGTAATTTTTCTCCATTTACGACTTTTAACGCATATTAATAAATTTATTATTTTACAATTTTCTTATCTGTATAAAATTCACTTGTAAATGTAGTTTTAATGCCATAATTTTCAATATTTTTGGTCTTTTAAGCAATATTAATACGCAATATTCACTTAATTTTAATTTGAATGTTTTGGTATTAATAATATTCTCATATCAGTAAATTTTTAATTGTAAGGAACTTTTATTTTTTTCTCTCTTTTAATAGTCGAAAACAATTTAAAATAATTTTCTTTTCTAAAATATGTAATAAATCTCTCTCGAAATACTGAAAATTTGAATTTAAAATGGAAATAAATCCTCATAAGATGAATCAAATTAAGATATAAATACAGTCTGCATACCGGGAACTTCTAATGTATAAAATGAACTAAAAATACCTAAATTCCTATGTATAGTTTTTGCTCCTATAAAACTTTTCATGGAACAAATCTGACACAACTTTAGCGTTTAATATCTTTTTAAATAGCTGTTCTATTTTAAAAAATGTGTGCATCAGCTCGTGTGTATCAAACATTTTTCTATAATACCACCAATTACTATATTTTTGTCTGCAACAGCTCTTTTAATATCAACGAAAAAAAACACCGGCTACAAAAAAGCATTATCAGCGGCGGTGACAGCGTTAGTTACTTTTTTTAGAATAGAAAGATATAACTCATAGGATGTAGTAACTATATAAAAAATTTTAAAGTGTAGCTTTTGAAATGAATCGCAGGAGTAGTACATTAGGACTTTATACACGACTTTTAAGGGACAGTTTTGTATCTTACTTTTCCTAATTTCCAAATGGGAAAAAAATAAATCGCATTTCAATCTTATTGAAATACATTACATACACACTATACTGCCAAAATCACCGAACACTTTGAATTTTAGCTGTTTTGTGAACATCTAGAAGAATACTTAAGAAATTCTTATGAAACTTCGGAAAAATCAAGAACGTGTTTCACTTCATTTTTTGCAATAAAAGTTTGATCACGTAGATCTGTACCATAAATTTTACATAAACATTACCACCGATAGCAAACACTTAAAGCAGCTGAAAACGCATATTAATTTATAACCAAACAAAGACATTTGTCCGAGTACTTTTGTGAAGCTTTCTATGATAATATTTCATTTATCATTAATATTTCATTTTAAACTATTAAAACAAATGAAAACAAATTCTATTAATCAAGATAATATATATCATTTTAAAACGTAAAAACAAATAAAAACAAATTCTTCTGTAACTTCAAAAGACATGTTTCATTTCATATTTTCCAATAAAATTTTTATCACGTGGACAATTTCGAGATCATTTATCATTAATATTTCATTTTAAACTATTAAAACAAATGAAAACAAATTCTATTAATCAAGATAATATATATCATTTTAAAACGTAAAAACAAATAAAAACAAATTCTTCTGTAACTTCAAAAGACATGTTTCATTTCATATTTTCCAATAAAATTTTTATCACGTGGACAATTTCGAGAATAAAAACAATGGGGTGAACCTTTCCACATACAGACTGTGCCATAAATTTTACAAAAAATAATAGCATCATTTGCAAACATTTAATGCAACTGAAAACGCATATTAATTAATAATCAAAGATAATTGTCTGTGTATTTCTGTGAAGCTTTTTGAGATAATATAGATCATTTTAAAAGATACTTTTAAATATAGATCACTTTAATTGAAAAATTGTTTCAACCAAAATGCATAGTTATATGAATATACATTGTTTACTCATTTTAAAATATTTTAGTAGAATATGTTTATTTTAAGTTCCTTATAGCAAAGAACTAGGAAATACTTTCCCATTTGGTAAGTGTCCAGACTTACAATACAAAAATGACCCCAAATTAAATGGAATAAATAAATAAATATATACATATAATATTATATGTGAAGTTAAATTTATAATAATTTATTTAATGAGTAAATCACAGATGTATCTTTTCAGGCGTATGTGTAAAGATATTTTTTGACATAAAAGTGTGTTAAGAATGGTAACAAAAAGTCGGCCTCGTATATCTTAAGTACAAATTACACCATTGCCCTCTTCACTCCCAAGTTAGAAAATGGGCAAGTCCACATATCCGTCCATATATCTCTGTATTGTCTGGATAATCTTTAATTGTTTCGAAAGTTTTTATCTTATAGGGACACAAATACCTACTCAAGTAATGCTTGAATCACATTTATTCTACGTATGCCTCTATTCATATGCAGGTCACTTTTAATTTAGTCTTTAAATTCTGCCGTAAAATTTTAAGTCTCGATAGATTAAATTAAAAGCATGCACACTGTATTTAATGAGCGTAGAAGACAACCTGTCTATTTTCTAATCTGAATTTTGAAGAGAGCATTGGTGTAATGTGTACTTAAGGTGAACGATTCCGACGTTTTGTTATCACTCTCAACACACTTTTATTTGATTAAAATGTCGTTGCTCATAACCGTGAAATAATAAAAATATGATAAATATGCAAAATAATACATTTTTAATTTTTAATTTTTAATCACCAACTAAAACTAGTCATTAGGGACCACCATAATACTTATCCATTATAGATATGCATAGTAAAAAACATGGAAATAAAACATGTATAAACGATTTAAAAAATGGATTGCAATTCCAAAATAAAATTTAAATGTATTTTTAAATATTTTAAAAAGATCTATTCATATAGATAATTATACATATTTTCACGCTTAAAAAATCATCGAACATTCGATTTCTACACAAATATCATCTATCTCAATCGATTTGATAAATAAAATGTTTACAATCGTATCTTGATGACGTCATAAACTATAAATGCTTTTCAAAATTTCATTTAAATTATCTTCATTGAAAATTAAGTTATGAACGAAAATCACTGATCGCTTTGGAGTGCGGCATTTCGTATGATTAACAAAATACGAGGTGAGTCATAAATTCGTGCAAACTTTAAAAATCCATAATAAAAGAAGTAATTTTCAGAAAAAATTTCGGTTTGCGCGAGTATGATCAGACGGATTTGGGATATTTTTATATGTATAATAAAAAAAAAATCCAAAAGTGACCAACAGAGTCACTGTCATACTGAGGCGTTTATACAAATCAGGCTAGCAATAAACACCTAGGTGGATTTTCATCTCGGCAGCATATTATCATTACTAGATCGAGGTAGTTAAACTTTTCTACAAAAATGGTCAATACAAAACTATTGTATTGTGAAAGTTTCGAACGGAGAAAAGTCTTAAGGGTTAAAAAAGCTCTATTTCATTGAATGGAATAGTAATTTAGTAGGATGTTTAGAAGAAACGGGGTTGACTGTTTGCGCTTGCCTGTTTTGTATAAAATGTTTTAATATAACTTGTGAGCACCCTCTATTGGTTATTTTTCGAATCATTTTTTATTCTATACAGAAAAAAATCCAAAGTCCGTCTGATCATCTACGCGCAAACCGAAAAATTTTCTGAGCATTACTTCTTTAATTATGAATTTTTAAACTTTGCACGAATTTATGACCCACTCTGTATGTAGGTAAGCGCAATTATAGCCAGCGAAATATTGTTTCTTTTGACATGTACTATCACTTCTCGTTCTTTAACGCCACTTAATATATATATTAACAATATGTTCCATTTTTTCGTTTAAACACATATGTGTATTTTTTTTTGTATTTTTTAGAATATTTTCAGTGTTTTTTTAATGCGGAATTTGTTTTAAAATATCAGATTTAGTACTAATATTTCATAAGCATTAACAACGTGTCAATTACTTCCAAAATTATTCCGTATTTAATCAGAATTGCATGAAAATTAATTGGCTGAAATTTCTCAATATTTTTTAATTGGCAGAATAAATGACGAATAATATATTCGTTGAATTGTCAGAAATTATAGCCACGTCTAAGCAAGCATTCGATTTCTTTTCTAAAAGTGATGCTATTTTTTTACTATATAGATGCTGTAACAATGTTTATATTAAATGATTGCAAGATATGAAATGCAATTTACGCCATATCAAACTACAAAAATCATATTATCAACAACCAATATGATATACAAAAAGCACACAGACACATACAAAGAACTATTCATGTTTATTTGTGATATTCTTCTATGTTTACAAAACAGTAGCGCTGATATTAAATTTGATTTGGAACCAAATAGATTTAATATAATATAGTAAATATTATCACAAAGAAATAAGAAATGTAGCCTATGGTCATATTATCAGGTAAAACAGGAAGATGTTTCTCTCCGATTGTTTTTTCCTCTTTTGCATTTTATCAAAACATATTAAAACCAGGTCTTTTTCTTCTTTTCATATTTTCTATCTGTTATGTGAATTTTAAGGGTTTTTTTCATTGGCTAAATTTATATATTTTGTAAAATTTAACTGACATGAAGAATCATAATTTTTTTCTCTGTCTCTATAACAATATCTCGGGCGTCTCTCTCTTCCTCTGTATATATATATATATATTAATCCATTATTTATATTCATAAAACCCTTAAAAATTATCTTTCATTCATATGTCAAATAACTGGAATTTAAGTAATTTCTCGAGGCCTTCATCAAACTCATGAACACATACATAAACTCACAAAAGGCTTTCAGTGTAGTCTATTTAATTTTTTAAAAGGTGCAATAATATTTAACAAAGTTATAGAACAAAGCCAAAAACCTTAAAGAATTTGGAAGATTACATTTACTATGTACAAACTGCCGTCAGACATATAGATCATCAGTGGTTATATACGCAATACACTGTCTAATGCTGCACATTTTGTAACAGGTCAGCTGAGTTACTGCAAATACCCCTTATACAGCATTTAATGTGTTATAGCGTTGTTTGAGGAACATGAATAGTTTGGCATGAATTGTTTGATGTAGTTCATAGAAAAAGTCGCATGAAGAAAGGTCTGCAGTAGATGAAAGTTATTCTCATAATACACCAAAACTAACGATGTTGACCGAATTGGTCCACGATTGTCTATGTGAATAATCTCTACATGGCTTTGAAAGTGTCATGTTGTTGGGAGGATCTGAATTCCTTTAAAAACATGACTCTTTACCTCATTACTCTCCAACCCAACCTACCTGTGCAATAAGGGGAGACTCCACAATTTATATACTTGCTTAAAACAGTCTTTAAAACCCCTTAATAGTGAACTCAGAATGGTAAAATATATAAATTGTTATCCTTAAATCTTCGTGATCACTTTATTTGTCCGAGCTAGTCCCAAAAAAGTTAATTTAATCTGATCTTAATGCGTTGTATATTTTTGAAGAGGAATTAGCCTATGGACAGTATAAAAGACACTCGAATGGGTTCTCATGTATATTTGATAGTTAAATCTGAAATAAAATAAGAAAAACCCGACTCATGATGACACGCTCAAGACACATAAATTAAGCTATATTACATTTATTACAAATACTATATACACAGTTCATCAAAACATTTAATCCACACCTTCCCATGAAAAGAATAATTACAAACATAATTTATCAATATTTTTACTATCCCCCTTTCTTAGACCCTACTTGGGCAGACATACCCTACCAACCGTAGCTATATGGAGATATATATATATGGAACAATATTATAACGTAAATACCTCCATAACATCATCTGCGGTTGGGTGAACATCGTCTGGGCAAGCCAAATTATCCTTCACCAGGGACTTTAGGAATCAGGGAAGGTAATCCAGGGCTCCGTAAATACCACGTAGAACTCACACTTAACCATAAAGTTTTTAAAAATTTTTCTCCAACACACACAGCCAGAGACCCAGGAGATACAGGGTGATTATAAAAAAAACTATCCCGACATTTGGGCCCCTAACTATCACACCTTTCACAGAAACTGAATGAAATTTTGGAAAAAGGTATTTTGAGGTATGCGCTCAAGAATGATAGGGAAAACAACAGTGTCACTCAAACAGTTACGGTTACAGTGAAAAAAATTCGGAAAAATCAAATGGCAACACTAAGTTTTTTTTAAATTGGAATGTGATCTCTATTGTGAAAAACCCTATACAGCGTTGGAACGGCAATTTTAGCATGAAAATCACCGGCGGTAGATAGGCTGAAAGTGAGGACAACCAATAAGGACAGAGAAGCAGCATAAAATGAAGCATTTTACTGTGTTTCACAAATTTTCCACACGACCTCCTTCACACACGATGAGACTTTGCATGCCACAGATGGTGGATAGCACTATAGCACGTACCATGGCAATAGAAATCTCTTGAATCGCAGTTCTGATAACACCTTTTCAGATGCAGTTTGAGGATGAAAACGATACACTTTGGATTACAGATATTCCCACAGGCAGAAATCCATTGGTGTCAGATCAGGGGACCTTGGTGGCCACAGAAACTGGAAATGACGGGAGATAACTCTGTTGCCAAACTTGACTTAAGACACGTTTGACTGACGACCCAACATGTGGAGGAGCGACATCTTACATTCACGCAACTCCAGATATAACATTTTGCCGTTGCAATGAAGGAATGGCGTGATGAGTTCACATGTCCAGCTAGTGAGCACTTGTTACTGTACACGTTTGCTGATCACCAGCAGTAACCTCTTCAAAAAAGTAAGGGCCGAAGATGAACGTACTCGTTATACCACACAACAGTAACTTTTTCCTCGTGTAACAGACGTGCAAGCACATCATGTGGATTATTCTCTGCCCAGTACACACAATTTTTCAAATTCACGTAACCAGTTAACGAGAAATGCGCCTCATCTGTCCACAGAATGCGTAAAGGCCAGCTGCTATTTTTATCGCACCGAATAAGGAAATGATTTGCAAAATCCAGCCGTAATTGATAGCCTCCCGCTTCCAACATCTGGATATGCTGGAATCGATACGGAAACATGTTTAGAATTGGGCGCAGAATCTTTTGTACAGTTGAATTCCGCAGATTTATAACACGTAAAACACCACGTGCAATTTCAGAACGAACTGTGCTTATAGTTTGATGATCTTCTGCAACAGCTTCCACTGGAACGGAAGGTCGTCTTGACCGAGCTCGATCGCATGTGCAACTAGTTTCTTCAAATTTATGAATCAAGTCCCGTGCAGCTTTGGCATTGCACAGGCCTCGCCGTGATTCATGGTTACAGCGGTAAACACGCAATGTCTCCTCCGCGGCATTTTGTCCATTCAGGTAATAAATCTTTACTAATTCTCCCTGTTCTTTCCCTGAAAGCGGCATCTTGTTGGGAATGGCTGAAAACAACATACGCGACTCGCCTTTCGCAGAGCCTTTTCATTCATGAAGCGTTACGATGTCAGTCATGACTGTGTCTTACGTAAGATCCCAAAATTTGCGTTTCTTGATTTCTTTTACTCGTTTTGTGGCGAACAAATTAGGATGGGATATCAGCAGAAGAAGCGGCGTGATGTGTGACGTAAATGAAACGAACATTGATGCTTTGGTGCATGGCAAAGTCCTTTTTACTTTTCCCTTTTCTAGTTCCCGTGATTTTCATGCTATAGTTGCCGTTTCAACGCTATTTAGAGTTTTTCACAATGTAGATCACATTCCAAAACAAAAAACTGGGTGTTGCCACTTGATTTTTTCGAAATTTTCTCACTGTAACCATAACTGTTCGACCAACACTGTTGTTTTCCATATCCTTCTTGAGCGCATACCTCAAAATGCCTTTTGGCAAAACTTCATTCAGTTTCTGCGAATGGTATGATAGTTAGGGGTCCAAATATCGGGTTAGTTTTTTATAATCACCCTGTATGCTTTTTTAATTTCTTTTCTAGCTGAAAAAACTTTTTTTTCCCAGTAATAATAAAAAGAGGCTTGGTCCTGCAACGTTTTGGACCCAGCCAATGCCTGTCGGGGCTACTATAGCCCCTCCCCCCCAATCAAGAGTGCACTCATTGTGTCCTATAAAACCTCTCTCTTTCTCGAGAGCACCGCCCTCTATTAACAGGGCTAAACGCCCCCACTCCTCTCTGAGGCCTACTCATCTTTGAAGTCCGGTCTACGCTCCATAAATAAAGACATAAATTTATCCTGACATGAACTGTCCAACCATTATTTTGGACGAGACAGCATGTCTTGGATCATAAATTCGCTTTTATGCTTCTTAAAAGCAGACCACCAAAATGCTCCCTGAGCCCCTGGGAAATTTTTAAGAGCCTGAATTTTGCACATTACACATATAAAATTAATTAAAAATCGTAATAAGAATAATAACAATATCAATAATAATAGAAAATGAAAATATAATAATTATATACAAGGCGGGTTTTGAAGTGTTGGGAACACATATCCCCAACACCCCAGCAAACGCAGAGCTATCGGTAAGCAATCGGACGATAGCCGCTTGCCAATGCCAGCGGTATTGGACCGATGCCACTTGTCGCTACCGGTTCCGTATCTTTTTTGATACGCCGCGCGAATGCCGCCCGATTCATGAGGCACGCACCCGGTCCGGTATCGGCAAAAAACTATGCCGATAGCTAACCACACGAATACCAGCTGAATCCCGGCACAAGCAAAAAAATGTCCCTGGTGGCGCCATCTGTTAAACACTCTAGCAAGTGTTTTAAGAGCCAATGAACATACTTCAGTACGGGAACATGCGGGATTTGATCTCGCAATCCCTAGCTCATAAGGTGAACGCCTTAACCACTAGACAAGTCAGACCTGGTTAGGATGGGTTTATGTGTGGTAATAAGGGTGTGGCTTTTCAGTAAGTGCTATGTGAATGGCAAATGTCGTTGACGTAAATGACAGATAGGAAAATTGTAATATTAAAGTGTTTTTATTTTATTTATGTATTCATTTACTTGTAATTGTATTATGCGCCTGATTTTTAAAATTAATTTAATATTTAAATTAATGAATTAGCAAATTAATTAAAGTAAACGAATTGTTTTTCTTATAAATTTTAGAATCATGAAGTAGTATATTTAAAATTTAAAAATAATATTTTTTTTCAGAAGTATTGTTAAATAAATAATTTTTTTTATTAAAAACTGTAACATAATTACATGTTTTGCGTTAATTTCTAAAGTATATATTTTTAACATAGAAAAACTTATTTTAAATAATAATAAATTGGTAATAATTAACTTTTAAGTAGAATAAAAAATTATGTTATTCAATTTGATGATTTAAATTAGTATTTATGTTTTACGACTATGTTGGAATGTTATTTTGTTGATTGTGTATATTTATTAAGTAAAAAATAAAATAAAAATAACATATTATCTTTTTATACACAATTTTTTTTAAATGGGAGATATTTCATATTCCTTTTTATAAATTTAAGAATGCATAAGTATTGGATATAATAAATGAATTTTAGTGGTTTTTCTGTTAATGCAATTTTCTTTTTGAGAATTATAAGTAATTAAATGTAATAATAAAGTAAAGAAAAAAAAAGAAATGTACATTCGTAACAAAAAATAACTAATTTAATAAAAAAAGAATTTGATAATTAATCACTTTTAATTAGAATGAGAATTCACTTTAAGACATTTCATAATTTAATACAGAATATTTTTTTATGTAGCAATATTAATTCTGAATAATTGCTGCAATAATAATTTTTAAATCTTAAAATAAAATAGTAATATTAATTTATTTTTTATTTGTGAGAAAATATTTTAGAAAAAAAAACTGATTTTTTTATGTTAAAAAATGGGTAGATTTCTTTTATGTGTTTTACCTTCTAAAATAATTTCAAGCACTTTCTAAAAATTAATATTAAAATAAAAAGTGAAACTAAGTTATTGCTTTTAAAATGAATAGATAAATAGAAAATGAATTCAATTACCATTCAAAGATTTTTTCTGTTTTTCTATGATTAATTTCCTAATAGTGAATAACAATTTAAAGGAAATAATTTAAAAATTCTTTTGTGAAAAAATAATTGTAAGTCATTTTAAAAATTAATTCAAAAATAATAATTTTAAATAAATAAATAAAGGTTATTTTTGACAGATTTTCTGTTTATCACTGTCAGAATTTTTAATGAAATACATGAAATATACATTTCTTATCAAAACTCAAACTCGAATTAAATTGAGAAAATGAAAAAGAATGGGTTAAGACTAAATATTCTGAATTCGGACCGATGTTGGCAAATCTGATCGGTCCACTATCAGAACTCAGATATCGGTCCTGCGTCACTTGCCGGTATAAGTCGCTTGCCGATATACAACCAAATTTGGACCGATTACCGTAACCGGCTGTCAAAATAGCAGATTGTTAAGTTTCAGGTGCCAACCTGCTACCGACACTTAACCGACACTGACGGCTCCGGCCCGATCGTATGCCGAAAGTTATGTGCTTGCTGGGACATGTTGTATCCAAATATTCAACAATAGAAGAACAGTCAATTTGTACAAAGAATAAAAAAAATACTCATAATAGCCTGTATAAATTGTAAATTTAGGGATACTATAAATATACAAAGTGATGTCAGACGCAAATTTAACCAAGATTCCATTTAAAATTACGTATAAAAAGTTAATAGAGTACAGTATCGAGGGACAACTTTTTGGACCATTTTCAGCTATAGGTAGTTTCTATGCTGATTCTATTGTATGTTTCGTTCACATAATATCAGCAAAAATTTTTGGATGAGCCTGCAATTTCATGGCAAACTATCACTAACCGTAGTGTCACTTACCATCCTTCTTTAAGAAACGTCTATATGCGCATATGTGTCCTTGATTGCTGCAGGATTTGTCATGCAGGGATTTATGAGACAGACACGCCTCTCAAAAACTTATCTTGCGGACGGATATTAGAAAGTGGGTAAAGCCGTCCATTGTTTTCATTTCACTCCCAAAATCTTTATATTGAAATTCCTGATCAGCTAGTCAATAGCTTCGTTTTCTCTTCCTTTTTAATTACTTCGATTATCTTGTATGATGTAGATCTTTATTATAGCTTGAAATCATTTCGAAATTTTTATAATGCATAGGGTAAGCAATATTGCTGTTTCTATTCATTGTGTCGTTGATACCTAATTAAACTTGTGACTAAATCTTCAGATGAAAATATGTGGTCAAGTCTGTTCTTTAAAATGCTGAAGATCAACAACAATTCATCAGATTTCTGTAGATTCAGCATCAATCTACAGCAACCGTCAGCAATCGAATTTATACTGATATATTTTACCAGAAACTGTATTTATTCACATGTACAATAAATTGATTTGATGGGCATATAAAACGAGAGTTGAGTTGAAAAATTCTGTGTATTAAGGTGTTGTTTGCTTGTTTTGTATAGTCCAATTAATTTAGGAACGAAGCGAGTGTTTGTTTTTCGGTACTGAGCATATATGTTTTTCAGCAAACTCACACCACAATAAACATCAACTTGTAGTATGCATTGAATGAAACCTAGCTAAACGTCTATCGCATCCAAAAAACATATGGAGGGTAATAATGTGTGTTCCTTTCTGAGTAATTAGTACGAGAGTGCCCCAAAAATGACACGTACATTTAAATTATCATTAAAAATGAGAGCAGAAATCCATACAAATGCCACGTTTGTTGCATTCTACTTTGGAAACCATTAAATACTGGGTCACCGAGAAATGCACATTTAGTTATGAAGTTCGTCAACAGATGGTGCCCTCAGTGATCTGCAAAAGTTGTAAATAAACACTCTTTCCTCGATATTTCTGTTTATTCATCTTATTCCTAGTGTGAACTCCTGAGGCACACAGCTTGTTGTTCAAAAATAGTTTATTCGTTAGAACAGCGGGTATTTATTGTCGTAGGATTTCACTGCCTGGAAAGAAGCATTGTGTAAACAAGGCGCAATTCAGAAACAATTTAATGACATTAAATAGCCATAAAAAGAAGCAATAAACAGTGTGAAAAATCATACAGAACGTTAATGATAATCGTACTGTTAATGTCGTGTACTCGCGAGCACCAATTACAGATTCAAAAGTTGAAGTTGTTATGTAACTTATAAATAAGCTTTTACTTGTTTTCGTTCGCCAAATTACAGTTCAAGCTGGTATACGCCGCATGTAAGTATACTCTATCATGTGTCATATCATACACGAGTTTCCTTACATTAAGATTTAGCCCTCCAACCACTTAGTTCTTTCGCCAATAATACACTTAAGACAATCGTGAACACCATGCTATAGCAGCTTGATGCTGACAAAACCGATGTCGGAAAGAGTTTGTTCTCTAAGCAGTGTACTTTTCCCTGTATAGCTCCGTCATAAATAAAACTGATACATTAAGGGAACGGAGAATCCTCGTTGCCGCAACGTCACTCTTGTGCCCTACAAAATTCTTCGGCTAATTTTCCTGCAAAGATTTTATTAAATCAACTTTCCGGCGTCAAACAATTACTGCAGAACTCTCTCTGCTTGTACATTATTTGTGAATTTTTGACTATGCTAAACACCTCGGAGAACCATAAGGTACCTAATGATTTTCCAAAACGATGCTCGCCGTAAGGAATGACAGAAGTCTCAATTCCCTCTAGGAACATGGCGTTGATTGTGCTATTACCCAGCGTTATTTAGAGAAGTTAGGCAGCGGCATGTATTGCCATCCATATTCGCCAGATGTTTATATTTGTGAATTTTTCTGTGTGTGGTGTTTCATGAAAGACTAGGTGTACCACCAAAATCAGCAATTACTGTCAAGTTGGAACGGCACAATCTCTGCGTCATATAAGAATAATCCGACTACAACATTGCACGGTACTCTGCTAATTTTATTAATCCCCATATTTGATACAGAAAATATCGTTATTTAATTTTTTACTACATTTTTAGCATAGTTTTTTAGTTTTTCAACATAGCAGTCCCATCTCTTGGTCAACTCAGTAACTAAATTTAAATTCTGTGTAATTAAAATTTACTGGTTTCCAAAGTACAATGAAGCAAACGGTTCATTTCTACAGCTTTCTGCTTTTATTTAATTTTCTTTGAGACATTCTCTATGTACCAGAGTTGAAATCGTAAATAAACGAGAATAAGCGTTTGCTTCTCATCATTCATTCGCGCCAGATAACTTTCCATAACAAATCTATACTGTTGTACGTCGATATAGTTGACTATTGTTTTCGTAACTCGTGTTTTTTTAGGAACTATCAGAATATAAAGATAGGGAAGAAAATAAATTAGATTTTAAATGTACGTTAGTTAATAGCATTTCATCTGGAAGACGTTGTGAGTGATTTCAACGAAAAACATATAGCAACTGTATGATAATTGGGTACATTTTTTCGTCTTTTGTTGCCGGCATTTAAAAGTTAAAATTGTGAATAAACACTTTATTAGCTACTATGAAAGGAGCGCACATATATTATCAATTTATAATGATGTGTATGCTAAAGAGTACACTCAAACTAAATCTTTTGAAACATAACAAAAAAATGCAAAAAATTAAAATCAAATCACTTTATCAATAAAGTCGTGTGACATTTGATCATACATCAATTTTGGGGCAGATTATGCAGTTAAATGTAATAAACATTTAAGAAAAAATGAGTTTCATGTCATCGAATTTTTTTTAATCTTATTTTATACGTATGTAATGGGCATACAGCATATGGAAATGGTTACATGAAAGCATAAACATTCAAAATGTAATAGAAATATTAATCTAATTATTCAAAACAGTATTATTTAGTAAAATTAAATTGCCCATTTCTCCTACTTGCGAACGTTATCGTAGAAGAATTATTTAAAATCATTTGAATAATAAAAAAGTAATTGAACTTTTACTGTTGTATTGAAAACATTTTTAATACAATGAATATAAAAATATAACATAATATTATACTATAGCATAATATTATAAATATAACATAAAGATTAAAAATTTATGAGACTATAATAAATATATACTATAAAAAAAAACAGAAGTTTCAAATTAAGAACTATGAAATCAAAGAATATTGCAAATTTTATTTAAATGTGTTTAATAGGGGATTTACACTTTATCGATGTTTACACAGTTAAATTATTTACAGAGTACAATAAAAATTCGCAATATATTGTTAAATGTTAGCATTTATAAATCTAATTAATTTTCAAGCAATTATTCTCGCTCTGATCAAATATCTTTTTTACTTTTCTACGTTGTATTAAAAGTGCATTATAATCCATTAATTATATCAGTATTTCTAAAAGATTCCTGTACTTTAAACATAAAATTAAATAAAAAAATTTCCTCTTTAAGATTATTAATCCTTTATTTTTTTTTTTTTAAATGCACTAAAATTTAATAAAATACATGAAACAAATAAATCACCTTTTCAAAGTGTTTCAGAAACTTCCATAGCATGATTATTAGTATTATTATTATTTTATTTAAGTTACCTTTAGCTTAAAAATACTTTGACGAATCAACAAACGATTAAATTATAAGTAGAAAAAAATCACTTAAATCACATTTTTTAAAACATTCCCACGTGTTTCAATTTCTGAAAATGTCAGCACGTTATTTCATCATAACTATTATAAAATAAAGTGATTATAATCTTTTAAAATGTTCTTTGAGTGACTATTTTTATTCAAATTTAAACAAATAACTTCATTTTGCAACAACACCTTTAATGTATTATTGAACATAATCATTTATAACACATTTTAAAATACTAGATTATGCGAGAGCAATTCAATAAACAAAATACTTAGTCAGATTTTATCATATGTTTTATGATTGTCCGTCTTCACTTCAGTTGGAAGTTATAACAGAATCTGTAAACATGTAAATTTATATTATCTGCGTAATGATCTTTCAATGAGCAATTATTTCAGTTTTAAACAATTAAATTCACTTACAGATCTCCATAAAATTTTTCAATAGGTTTTTAACGCATTCATATCGGAGAATGTTTAAACTCAAATTTTGACCAAAACACATAAACATTAAAACATAATTATATGTTATCAAAGTTGCTATCTGTTAAAAACCACTTTAGTATCTTTATCAGCTCTCATTTTACATTATTTAAGCGTTAAAAGCCCATTTGGAAGAAACTATTTGCCATTATTTCCGATAAAAATATATAAAGTAAAGTATTTGTTATTGCAAAATAATTTTCTTTTTTAAATATGCAATAACCTTTGGGAAATTAGCATGGAAAAATTATCAAATATATAAAATTAATTTAAAAAAAAAAAAGGCAAGAGACATACAGCATGATTCAGCATGATTCATGAACAGCAAGTTATTCCCCCCCCCCCTTAAACATTGCCTCTAAATATATACTTCCAATCGCAAAATTAAATAAAAGGAGATGCAAAATTTAATGACATGAGTTACAATTCGATTGAGAAAATAAAAAACTAAATTTTTATACGGTCCCGTAGAGTAAATATTCCAATTACGAAATTTTTCCTTGTCCATTCCTGAATTAAACACACAAAAAAATCATGTCCATACATACAAAACTTGCGTAGATTAAAATCCAAAATTCGTGATTTATACCATTTACCTATGCATTTGAGCAACGAGTTATTGACTCATTTCGAGTACAAGATAGGGATAGTTCACATATCATACGTAATTAGAAGTCAATTTAAGACAATGCCTCTCCTTTAGATATGAAATAGCAGCGCATAGATTTTAAATTAATCCTGCTTTCAAAATATACAAGAGTTTTGCACTAGATGTCTGTACGGGCAGTAATATCCAGATCATATCCCGACTGGACGCATAGAAAAAAGTTCGGCCTGGGCTGTAAAAAAGTTAAACTCTTAGTCTGAACGCGGCTCGTCTTGATTAAATATCGACAAAACATAGTTTTTTTAGTCAGTATGGTTAGAAATTTTTTCGTTTGGAGGCGTTCTAACCAAAGATACTTATTATACATTTTTTAAAGAAGAGCCAAAGGCTGTTATATTTATTTAATTTTTAGCGAATGCATATTTGTATATGAATGTTACATTTATTATTAAATATCGCTAATCCATATTCCATGTATTGGAGACTATGAAAAATGCTATTACAGAGAAATATTCTCAGGCGTAATCACATGAGAAAGACAAAAAAATGTGTTACAGACAAGTTCGTTACTTAGTAGGTGTAAATGTGTACTATTCTTTTCTCAGGTATTATTATATTCATGTTGCATGGATCAACACATTTTTCATTTAAAGCAGAATATCGTCCTACACAGGAACATTTCACTAATTTTCATGTATTTTAAATTTTTCCTTTATAGCTATTATTCTTAATAAAACGAATTTTAACGTTTAATTGTGAAATAATGACAATTTCAGAATATATGCGCTTTTTGAAAAAAAAATGACTGATTTTTGAATGGATCAGATCAGCCAAAGACAATGATTTTAATACGGGTTTATTAGATCTGGGCTGAAAATTTTCCCTGTGCACACCTTGGAAGAAGGAAGCCAGTCCCGCTTCGATATGAAAAAAATACATAACGATCCAGCCTTCAGAAGGATGTAAGGTTCGAACATGGTCTGGGCTGGTCTCAGAATACAGAATTTTTTAACGACCTCACCGGGATAACATAAAATCTTAGTTTGTGAGGGCTAAAATTTGGAAGGTCTCTCAATCGGTATGTTAGAAAAAGCCTTGTTTTAAGTCACGACGGATATTTAAATAGTACAAAAATAAGGTGAAAAAAGTAAGAATTAAACTTATTCGGAAGCTTAAGCTTCAGAAAGAAGTTACTTATTCCCATGTGATTTTGAAAAAAGCTTTTAAACATTTTATTAGGATCTAGTCTTTGTTTAACTACTTGGGAACAAACGACAGGAGCACGTTCCACACTGTAAAACATTTGTGCAACGTTACTCCATAAAATTGGTGGCGGCTTTGCTGACTCCAATTTTATATGGAATGATTTTTTTTCACTTATATAATGGTGACATTTGAACGTATGTTAGTGGTGTAACATTACACATTAGTGTAATGTTACACCAGTTATATCTGT
Source organism: Maratus speculifer (assembly GCA_964019185.1). Lineage (NCBI taxonomy): Eukaryota > Metazoa > Arthropoda > Arachnida > Araneae > Salticidae > Maratus > Maratus speculifer. The sequence continues at coordinate 171,849,684 of OZ025297.1, read as the reverse complement.
TAAACCAGTTACATCGGTTATGCCACCATAAAAATTATAGAAGCTTGGTTGCCACCAATTTTATGGAGTAACTTTACTCAGATGTTTTGCAGTATACTTCAGATGCTCAGAATCCCTCATTGTTCCCATGAATTATTTTTAATTGCAACGTTTACTTTAATTAATCAGAGAATTTGCACGATTCAACTATAGAAAATTCTCTTTTTTGAAAAACCGGGGGTAAAAGATAAAAAATTAAGCAAAGTGCTCTCGTTGCGAAAGGGTTAAAACCGAAAGTTTTTTTTTTTTTAAACCTTATCTTATTTTTAAAATTATTATAATACAAGAATTCTTAAAGAAAAAATGCAAACTTGAAACATGTATTTTTTTTATTATTTTAGATTAATTTTGTTTCGGCAAATTGGAAAAAAATGTTTATTTTTGAGACAATAATATTTTTTAAAATAAGTTACATCATTTTTTAATTTATATTTTTAATATTTTTATAGCTAAAATTTCAATACATTATTCTCTTTAATTTAGTGAAAAAATTTGAAATTCGAAAAATATTGTTTGTTATAACAATTTAATTTACCTTACTTAAAAAAATAATAATAATTGAGAAAAAATTAAACTTTATGAGAAATTTTAAGATGTGATTTTGTTTGCAAATTATATGATTAATCACCACAGAACAGAAAAAAATCAAAATTCTAACTTAATAATTTTTTTACATACTTTCTAGATTTCTTAAAGTAACATTGTTTTTTCAATTACACGCATTTCAATTTGTACCCAATTCCTTAAAACCTGACAAATATTATTTAACGGGTGTATGTCTTTGAATTTTGCAGAGATAAATATGAAATTTTTTATGTTAATTCAGAAATGGATAATAAAAATTTTCTTAATTGGAAATTGTATCCTACGGAGGCAATATAAAAGTTAGTTTTTGTATTTTCTCAAATAGATTTCTCATGGACTGCAATTTATCTTATCAAATTTTGCATTTGTTTTATGAGATTGCAATGGAAAGTATACGTCTTGAGGCAATATTTAAGGAAATTGCCTTTTGTTTTCTTCTTATGCATCAGCCAGTATACAAAGTGATACAGAATTGATCATTTAAAATTTAGGAGGTGGTAACTTTCACAAATTTTAAATAAAAAATTGCGGTTGTAATCCATCTATTAAGTATGTTATACAGGATGTCTGCTTCATCCAATCGCAAGCTGTATTTTCATATGTAATTTAAATATAGTGAGAATATTGTAACAAAATTTTCAAAAAAACTTTGTGCGGTAATATAACTTTTATGTAATTTTATTAAGTCAGAAACTAAATTTGTATTTTGATTAAGTTCAAATCTTCACTGACTTTTTAAAATAACACAATAATCTTTTTTTTTTTTTTTTTTTTTTTTTTTTTGTCATAATTTTATAAGTTAAAATGTAACATTTATTCTAGAAACTTGTCTAAACTTTTTATAAAATTTCATGCTATGCTAGCGACTAGCTTTCTTGAGATGACTGTTTAACACCAATAAATCATGCATTCTCATATTCAAATATCTATCTGAACACTTACAGGCTAAATGTGCATTTGCATAAAGTCACTTAGAACTTCTAATCTATATTTAAAAATTAGATTCAGAAGCATAGATAGAACGTCACAAAACTGAGCTTGATTTTCGCATGATGAATTATTTTACAAATATAATGTAGAATATCAGATTTAAAAGAAATCCATCAATTCGTAAGGGTCATTCAAGCAATCAATTTATAAGAGAATCTTCTATGTTATTCAATAAATTAAAAAAAAATAAAAAATAAACCTTTAAAAAGATTTGCTGCCGATTTTCTGACGAAGAAGGAGTTAAGGATACCTTTATACATATCTTTTTTGACACTTTCCAACATAACAGAAAATAATTTTTGATCTAGATTCGTATGTCTCGCTTTCTTCTAAACTCTGTCTATCTGCCTGTGTCTGTACATCTGGCCCAGATCTGAATCTTGTAAATATTCTTACATTTCCCTTCAAATATTTATGCATGGTTACTGAGGTTTATATTCGATTTTGAAAATGAAGTATGTAGCAATGGCAGCTCTTTTACAGAAATACGCAAAAGAATTCCATTAAAACCATGGTTTATGGGGATGAAAAACATTTGTAGAGCATTTCATTGATGTCACAATACTTTACAATACTTCAAACATAACACAATGGATAATAGGATTACTGAGAAGCAATACAACATGCTTTCTCAGTGGTATAAAATAAGTCGTATTTCAAAGTTCGTTTAATTTGAAACACGAACAAATTCCAAAGTATTATAATCTATGTATACATACCGTTTGCGTTTGATTTTCTTGATGTTAATAGGTTTCAAACAAAATTAAATGTCTGAAAATCACCACAAAATTTTTTCTATAGATATTGGAGTGTATAAAATTTATCGTTCGTCTACCGAGATGCACAAAACAATTCAGGTATAGGGCAAGATCAAAAATTTTTGGAGTGTGTTTTTCGCATGATATTACCTTTAAAACGTCTAATTTTGAGAGTGTCTTAAATTATGTACAAGAATGGCAAGAAATATGATGCCCACTTCAGAAGATTCTAGAACGCGCTTTATTGCGATCAAATTTGACCTATAGATAATTCAAGTGATGCGAAGAGACCATTCTGAGACAACTAGGAAAAAGTTTTCCACTTCAAAGGGCTTTATACATTTCGAGAATCCACATTGTATCATGGAGTCTGCCAGTTGTTTACCGGGTAATGGATATGCCGCATTCCACTGTACGGAGAATCTTACGGCAGATTTTACATTTTTACTGGTAAGTTTCACTTTTTTATATTAATTATTATATATAAACCGAAATAAGTGCTTTATGTGTAATTCAGCGCCTCCTATAGGCGGATTTTTCAATTTTATTTATTTTTAATTTTTTTATAAAGATCAAATGCATTATTTGTATTGTCTGTTGTTTAAATTTTATCTCATTTGGGCCTATAGAACATATTCTAGAGCCCTCTGAAGTGAGCAACTTATTTTTTCCTAACACTGTATATAAAAAATCGCATAGAGGGTTGCACGAAATCATTTACACATATTACCGGATATAGAAAACAAATGTTGAAAATAAATTTTTACTGAGCTAGGCGTTTTTATTTTTACGAAGGCTATTCAATAAAGAGTGGTGATATTTTTTTTATTAGAATACTTTATTGCACACAAATTTACTAATAAATTCTATTGATAGTAAATGCGTAGTAAATACGTGGAAGTTTTTTCCTTTATGATGCATTCACTATCACATACGGAAACGATTGAGGCAGCAGGCAATGAACAGTATATCACACTCCTACTTCAAAATTGTCACAACTCAAAAATGAGAAAATGCGAAAAATTGTTTCTGAAAAATGACAGAATCAGTGGCCATCTCGCAAACACTACTGATATCTGGTGATCTGATTTTTAGTGTACTATATAGTACTTTAAAAAACTGATAAAGGCATAAAAAACACGTAGAATTGCATTTTTAACTCAAAAAACCCAACTTTTGAGTTGTGTCATTTTTGAAGAAACAGTGTGAGATGCTCTCCTGAACATGTTGGAAATCCTAATGAAATCACACTTTCTATTTAAAAAATCATCCTGTTGAAGTGTATGTTGTAGAAGATTTATGAAGAGTCTGTCGTTCCGGCTACACAGTTAGAGAAGATGTTTAAGGAGATACAGTACCCTATAGTTGGTCAAAATATTGATTTCCTTTATTTCAATATTAACTGAAACCTTCTTTAATTGTGTATATTTTGACACCTTATTTTTACCTATGTGATAACTATATCGAGAGATATTGCAAATTTTATTAATAGATCCAGCTCAATTACCCGTACAAAAGAAAATTTTAAACTGATTTTTCTCCGTGCTCAAATTTTTTATTAATTTTATAGCTTGCTTGTATGAAAAATACTAATACTTTTTTGCTAATTTAAATAGAGGTTTGAATTGTTTTTACCTGTTGTCCGTAGTGTATTTAATATTTTTGTGCCTGGATTTAACATTCAAGTTTATAGTTATTTTTTTTAAATATTGAAATTGAGAGTTTTTTTAATTTTCTTCATTTTTTAGTATACATGAGAGAAAAAAATCCTATTAAATGTAAAATTCCATGCATTTAAAAATCCATGCATAGTTTTATACAATATATTCTAACGAATGTGGAAAAAAATTAAGCAAAAATATTCATGTTTATATTGCAAAATATTCATGTCTATATGAGAAATGATTTTTAAAAAGTTAATTTAAAAAATAAATAAATTTTAGCGAAATAGGTAGTTTTGTAAGTTTTTTTTTTAATTTTATTTAATTTTTGGTATAAAGTATTGTGCCAGCACATATTAGTACAGTATTATTCTAAAGGGAAGAGATAGTTTGATAGGTATTGTGTCCCATTAATGAAGTTGTAGAAACATGTCAAAAGATTTTCGATACCAAAGAGCCGCCATGTCCCCTTAAGGAAGAAACGAATAATAATCTTCAAAGGAACACTGTAAAAAAGCTGCAGCAAAGATTCCAGACAATGCCCGTAAAAAACGGACTTTATTCCTATATCAACGGACTTTGCCATTATATTAACGGTTTTTGCCCGTAAAATACAAAAAAATACGGCAGTTGACCGTTTATATGAAAAAGGTGACATATTCCATAAATTTACTGGATAATTCACGGTACAATACCGTAAATTTACTTTTTTTTTTTTTCTGTGAAGATGAATCTGGAATTCTTGCAACTGAACTCACTGAAATCAACATTAAAACTTTCATCATTATTGTCAGAGATGATCGTTAAGTATCACAATTGATAAAAATCCCTTTCGGCATGGCCTATAGGCGGAGGTAGATTTCGAAAAGTTTTCATCTCAAAAAAAAAAAAAAAAAATTAAATGATTAGAGAAAAACCCAGTTTAACTACTTTATTCAACCGCTTTTAAAAAATTTTTAATTTATTTTTCTGTAAGAACCGGTTTTATCGAAATCCTCTTAAACGAAATTCTACTCAAATGCCCATTTTGGCAACATATTTTGAATTATATTCTTACTTTATTAAAAAAATTGACCAATATGCTCATTATATAGTTCCTAAATAACAAAAAACTGTTAATTAAATTCGTTTGACAGCAAAATTGAATTTAAAAATGAGTAATAAAATAACCAATTTATTATTTTAATACATCCACAATTCTTTAATCAAGATTGCTTTGAGAAATTTTGTACGAAGTGGCCACTTTGACAGATTTTTTTAAATATATATTTAGCCTTTATCAAAAATCTGACCAATACGGCACATTACACAGTTCCTAAATAACGAAAAACTGTCAATTGAATGCGTTTGAGAGCAAAATTGAATTTAAAAATGAGTCATAAAATAAAAAAATTTTTATTTGAATACAGCCTCAATTCTTTTATCATGATCGCTTTGGGAAATTTTTTTGCGAAGTGCTTACTTTGACAGCTTTTAAAAATATGTATATTCACCCTTTATCAAAAAATCAAAGAATACGCACATTATATAGTTCCTAAGTAACAAAAAACTGTCATTTGAATGCGTTTCAGAGCAAAATTGGATTTAAAAATGAGTCATAAAATAAACAATTTGTTATTTGAATACCCACAGTTCATTAATCATGGTCGCTTTGGGAAATTTTGTGCGAAGTGCCCATTTTGGCAGCCTTTTTTTGAAATATATTCTGCCTTTATCAAAAAACTGGCCACTCCGTCACATAATATAGTTCCTAAGTAAGAGAACCTGTAAATTGGATGCGTTTGAGAACAAAAAAAGATTTAAAAATGACTCGGTAAAAACGCAATTTTTTTAATTTCCTCAAATTTCAATCATGATAATTTCGTGAAATTCTGTTCAAAATACGCTATTTGGCAGCCTTTTAAAAAATATATTCTGCCTTTATCAAAAAACTGGCCAATACGTCGCATTATATAGTTCCTAAATAATAGGACCTGTAAATTGGATGGGTTTGAGAACAAAAATGAATTTAAAAATGACTCAGAAAAAACGCAATTTGTTATACTTAATCAATTTTTAATGACGATAATTTCGGGAAATCTGTTCAAAATACCTTTTTTGGCAGCCTTTTTAAAAATATATTCTGCCTTTATCAAAAAATTGGCCAAAACGTCGCATTATATAGTTCCTAAATAAGAGGATTTGTCATTTGGATGCGTTTAAAATCAAAAATGAATTTTAAAATGAGTCAGAATATAAGCAGTTTGGATTTAAGGTTTTTACTCCAACTCCTATTTTTGTTTAATTTATTTTTGCTATAAGAATGGGTTCTATGAAAAACTTGTCAATATAAAAGTTGTAGATCTTATTGTGAAGATGTAAAATAAATTTAATTAGATTTGATTGCTTAAGAATTGAGTAAGTTATGGGTTTTTTTCTTTTTCCTCCCCCCTTTTTCTTTTCGTTTTTAATTTTTTTCCTCGATAAAAATTGGTCCTATCAAAAACTTGTAAATACAAAAGTTTTAGATAATATTGAGTACATTTATATAAAATTTAGTTGGATTTAATATCTTGAGAATTGACGAAGTTATGAATTTTTTTCTCCCAAAACCATGTTTTTTTCGCCCCTTGAGCCCATTTTTAACTTTATCAAAAATCTGTCATGCATAAACTTTTTGCCCATTTCTTAGAAGTAATATAAACTTTAAACTGATTCGATATCTATTTTAATTAAGAAGTTATCGCGTTTTTTCTGTTTTCACAAAAACCCTCCCTATTTCCACCCCCTTGGTCCGATTTTGCCCATTAACGAACTCGACTGAGATTTTAGGCTCCTTGATTTTATGTAAAAGTTTGAAGAAGATCTGAGCATAATTATGGAAGTTATCGTGTCTAGAAGAAAGTGATATACACCGATATATATATATATATACAGGGTTGTTATAATTAAAGTTCGCCTATTCAGAAGGCTCTAGAGCCGGTTCTATGGCTCCAAACGAAGCAAAATTTCACTAGTATGTAGTTGAAGTGATGCGCTCTGCGAAAATCGAAAAAAAAATTAGTTAAAATTTTTGTCAATAGATGGCGCTGCGCCAGTATTTAAGACGATGTTTGCAGATTCATTATATCAATTTCAGTCAATCCAGATGGAGCACACAAATTTAATGACTGGCTTGCTAAATCAACGGCAGCAGTAGCAATATCTTCAATGCTAGAAAAGTCTACCTTTTTTCGTTCTCTGCCAGGAAGAATATCGAGTTTTAATGTTTCCTCGAACTTTTTAACCATTTTGTGAACTACATAATCTGACATTAGTCCACGTCTAATATCTTTTAATTTCCGGAATTCTCGAAGAGTTACAACTGCGTTGCTGTTATTTTGATAAAATGACTTTATAAGAGGTGCTTTTCAAAATTACCATTCTCCACAAATCGTAGATTCAAATGCTTTTCAGAAACAATCAACTGCACCAGTGTCAAAGAAATCTCAAACACACTTTATCAGCAAATTTTAAATCGTCAGTTGGTTAGAAGGGTATTTCAAATTTTCGAAGTTGCGACGTCACTTTGACGTCGTTCTTTGAACATTTGAATAAAATGTTATCTGTTTCAAGAATTGGGTGAAATTTTGTAATTTGGTGTGTTTCATCTGGATTGACCGAAATTGATATACTGAATCTCAAGAAGTTTACTTTTACAAACTGTTAAACAGATTTCCTGTATTTTGTTTTTTAAAAAATAAAGAAATCTGCAAATATCGGCTTAAATATTGACGCAGCGCCATCTATTGAAAAAATTTTTAACTAATTTTTTTTCGATTTTCGCAGAGCGCATTTCTTCAACTACGTACTAGTGAAATTTTGTTTCGTTTGGAGCCATAGAACCGGCTGTAGAGCCTTCTGAATAGGCGAACTTTAATTATAACAACCCTGTATATATATATATAAACTTTTTTACTGATGGTGGTTTTGGGGTCTAGGAGTCATGATTTGTGTAGATCCGCAAAAATTTTTCAGAAATTCCAACATGGGAGACAATGCAATAGGTAGTATTTCATACGAAATCTACCTAAAAATCATGCAGTTATGGTTTCGTGTCACCTACCATCCACACATTATTAATGTATGTGAACATGAACGAAAAATGAACATGAATCGCATTTTTGCTCGGCGATTTCCGAGACATTTCATACCTAAACAAAAGGATGTTCGCATGGACGTTTGTTCAGATTTGAAGGTGACGTTACAGGAAAATGAAACGAATTGCTTCATTAAAAAAAACACGTTTGTTAAGAATATTTTTCATCATTATAAATATTAACGATGGCGATTTTCAGAAACCTATTTAATAAAAGTTCTTTCTAATCTGTATTTGAAGTGTGAAAAAACGTGGATCAATTGCATTGCATTGACCATAAATTATTTTGAAAAGCACAAAATATTAAGACAATGAGCGAGGATATCTTCATATAAAAAATTATGATCATTAATTTACTGAACAACACTCGAAATTTACTTATTTCATTCTAAGTAAAAATGATACTTCTTAATAATATTCGTAGTGGGCAGAGTTTAATAATCTATGCCTCATTCATAATTTTTCGTTCTTATTTATTTTGTACTGATGTGACTGGCATATTTGTTATTTTGAAAATACTAAAAATTTAATCCAAAATTTAATCAAAATCATGTCCTTTATTCATATTTAAAAATAAAACTATAAAATATTTTTTTTTATTTTACAACACTATTCGGAATACTAAAGAAGCATTACATATACTACTTTTTATGATCGTTTTATTAGCCAGAATTCCTAATATTTACTATATTCCATCATGGTATCCTGATCAAACTATGCTCTCTCTTTTAGATAAGTTTATAAAACACATTCTGGCTTCCTTTTTTGCTTATTACAGACTAAAAATATAGCGCGCTATGCATAAAAATTGCCTTTGTTTTCAAATTATATGTCAATTTTGAAAACTCTTTAAATTTTGTTTTTAGTCTGATTAGTTTCTTATAAGAAATATTCTTGTATATAATATGCATATTTAATGCATTTTATTGCATCTACATGGAAAATAATGCTTGGAATTTTGATATCCTTTTTTTTTATCATATGAAGGTTTCTGGAGTATATTAATATTTAAAGAATAAACATTGAAGGAAAATATTTGTATTAAAACTTTATTTAAAGCAGTTTTATTTTTTAACATAAATAACATATAAAAAATTCATAAATATACATTCATTAGCTTAAAAATATTAATATGCAAGGTGTTTAATGAAAAAGCAGCTGTCAGACTAAAATTAATCAAAATACATATTTCTGCTTTTTTCCTCCTACATGAAACTAGATAGTATATAGACTATTTCTTGATTCTGTTGTCTCAATATTTATCTGCTCTTCAATATAACGACTCATTTTTTTCTGACTATAATATCCCCGTAACTCGAATGTGACAGAAATATAAAATCACGTTACTCAAATGAAACACTGTTATTATTCCCAATGTCCTCACATGACGTGAAAAATTAGTCATAAACACATGGTTATGCATCATTTTGTGATGACGTGTAACTGATTCAAAATCAGTGAAAGTGACTTTACAATGGAGAATTTACAATCGTGACATAAGATCTACCTGTGAAACAACATATAACGAATTAAAGAGCACACCCTTCCACCAACTTTGTGATCAACCAACCAACCGTAACAAGAGTGATATTACTTTGACATCACTTCAATCGCCTGTGCTATTAAATTTGGATGTCTTTGAAAAACTTACTCAAAATAATGTATTATTTTTCAGATAATTCAATTTTAAATTGGTTCTTTTTTACCAAATATTGCTCTAAAAGCCAAAGATTTTAGCATAATAAATATGTAATTTTCGTCGGAAAACACAATATGCACAGTATTCACGCATGCGCTAGGAGCTATTATTTAATATATGGTATAATATTTATATAACAAGAAATATATAGAGTTGCCAAAATGTAATATTTTACTTTTCTTTCGCAAGGTATACAAATGTAATATATATATATATATCTATATTGACATTATTCTATTTTAAAAAGATAATTCTGTTTGCAGTTTAACATGTCATTTATGACAAATTTTGAAATTCTACAAACATTAAAATAAAAATGTATCGTAAGGTATTTGTACCCTTTATGGACAGGGCTCTCAATATGGACACCCCTGATATTTTTAAAGGTAATAATTTTAATCGAGAGATGGCTCAACATTTTCGCGAAAAAAAGCAGTTGTAAATATAATTAAGGCTGGAAAGTGTAAAAAAGCGCGCTGTTCGCCATTTAGGCGGAATCTTGTTGTTTCGAGATGTGCTGATCTTAATTACTTGTAAGCTTAAATTCTTATTAGATATGGTAAAATTACATTAAATGTTGAAAAGTGGAGTATTTTAGAAAGCTAATAAAACATATTTTCGATTGCTATTGCATATTTTGCTTAAAAATATTTTCCTTATTCATTTGTTACAAGATTTAGTAAAACTACGTCCGGTTCCCAATATGGACAGCTTATGTCCCCATCGACTACATCTGTAAAAAAGAAGAGAATTAAACGTTGCCAAGCAATAAATTGAAAAGGCATCAAAGTGGTAAAATCTTTGTTCAACAAGATGCCATTTGAACAATCCCCCAAAACCTTCCTCTAAAAAACCCTTGCAGAAAAATAATTAGAAGCCCCCCCCCCGCCAGTAGGATATCTGTTGACAAAATCGTAGGTACCAATGGTATGACTTCCTCAACAAAGGAGATCTGGTACTGCTTCTTTTGAAGTATTGATGCTTTTTCAAACATGCGGCCATGCATCACATGTGGCAAATATATTCATGGGGATTATGTGGGACTTATTACCCATGGTGAAAAAGTTTCTATTTGTAAATGCTGTGAGGATTGAGTACTAACAGATGTAAATTCGCAGACAGATGCTATAAAGCTAAGCAAAACCAACAATATTATTTCATAATATTTACTAGTAACTAAGGGGCTTTGCATGGGTCTTCGAAGGGTAAAAACCGATAATGACCCCCCCCCTTTTTAAAATGCATGTTCTGAAGATATTTACTGTCCCCCTCTTCCTCCGAATACTTTAAGATACATTTTTTTCCCTCTCCTCTAAAATCCCTTTAAAAATTGGCTCTTCATTACACACTGTGTAGAAAGTCAATAAGGAAACACCTGTCCATAATAGGGACAGGTAGTTCCTTATATGGACACTTGTAAACATTTTTTTGTTTTTATCATTTAAATTAAATCAGAATAATTACAAGGTCGCTAATTTTAATAATGATAGTCAATAGTCCAAGGATAGTGGACACATATTTTTGGAGTCCTATGGCTTGTACATGGGGGTGAAAAAAATACATTTTCCTTAGGGTGTCCATATTGGGTACAGGTACCTTAAACCATGAATCAGAAGTAATTTACTTACTATGTTATTTCCAAAGCAGTCCGCTCACATTCTCTTAAAAGAGGGTTACGTCTTCACATTAAAACAATATGATGGTACTATGATTTTTTGATGGAAAAGAAAAGAGCCGGCTGCTACAAACCTCATCCTTTTAAAAAAAAAAAAAAATTGATAACCAGATAAATTATTGTTGAAAATAGTTTATACAGGCATCTACAACAAAATACTTATCAATATTTATTTCGAATAAATACATTTGAAAAAACTGGGAAGTGCTAATTTTTGCATTGATGCAAGCCAGAAGCACTCAGTGATGCAGTCGTAAAAAATCCATAGGGAACACATAATAAGCAAAGAAAAAATACTAGAGAGTGCATTAATTGTTACATTTATTTGAGAAATAGAGATATATGAAATTTTTTCAAATGAACCAAAAAGTATAAGGAATATTCCGTCGTATATTCTAGATTATTCTTTAGCGATTTTGGAAAGAGTCTGATGAAAGCAATTATATGTTTTCCATTTGCTGCTTTGGCAACTTTAATTTCTGAGGTTTTTAATCTCAAAAAATTATATTTGCCTCTTCAAAAGCAAAATATTGGTTTTTCTTTTGCAAAATGCAAAACTGACATTACAGTTAAGAGTCTAGAGAACATTCTTGTTAAGGATAAAACTATAGAAGTTTTTGGAGAATGTGCCTGTAGAAATCCAAAAGTTATTTTTATATGAAATTTACTCGCTTCTTGATAGGAAAAAAATGTGATGTATTAAAAAATTTAATGATTGCATAAGGAATCTTTTACAAAATTTAAAGAAATGCTTTATTGATTCAGACAAACTAGAAAATTTTGTTATTTTTTTGTCCATAAAATCTCCCGTTAGTTACAAATAAGAGCAATTTTTATAACTAGAGCATAAAAGAAAAAACTGAATCAGTTTTTAACCTTATATATTTGCATGACATACACATTTACTTATCTGAGATTTTGCCAGAATAGAAATTATTTGAAAGTTTATTCAATTCCCGTTGTAAAAGTATGAATCTTGGAATCCATCATAGATTTTATTTCTAAAAACGATTTGCAGAAACTTTATAGTGTATTACGGAACATACTACAATTTGCTAAAATATTGCTACTATATTCAGTTAAGTGTGAGAGGGGCTTTAATGTGATGAACACAACAAAAACTAAACTGAGAATATAGATGTATTTAAGAAATATCAAAAATGTCATTTTAATATGTGTTAATATTTTCAATAGTTAACAGTACCATTTCAAAACTGCCTTCAAAATATGGGCTTTAATGGAAAGTAGAAGAATTCTAAAACAAGTGGACAAGTGTGATCACAGATCGAACAGAGGGTTTCGTTTAATACTTCTTTCAAAACAATTTATCCTTTAATTAATAAATTCAAATTGTTAATTTATAATTATTAAATCCTTACATGGATGACAGAACTAACAACTTTAATTTTTAAATAATTACAAAAGGAAGTTATTTATTTTAATCAAATTAGAAATGCTCAATTGATATTATTTAGATAAAATTCAAATTTTTTAAAAAATCGATATTAAAAAAATGGCGGAGTTGTAAAAAAAAATTTAAATTTCTAAAAGCGAAAAAATTGTTAAAACGAAAGTTAAAATGCTGAATCATTAATAAATCGCAATAGTTTTTGAAATAGAAAGAAAATTCAATTCCAAAAAATATTACGAATGTCAAAAAAAAACTAATAATATAAACCCTTCAATTGGCCAAAATACGAAATTTCTTTTAATTATATCCATCTTAATATGAAAACTTCAACTTGCAGTACTGAGTTTCGAAGTAAGAATATTCTGTTTACTAACAAGACGCTTTACCTCCAAGCTATGATGTCTACACGAAAATCGCTCAAATTAAGTTTTTCTTTTAACATTTAAATCTCAAAAAAGAATAAATGACATTAAAAAAATTAATTTACTAAATATAATAAATTTTTTTGTAATTTTATGATTTTTCGTGTGACACGAGGTATTCACTGTAAATACACAAAATTTGAAATATATGACTTACACAGTTTTTGTTTAAGGACTCTTTGACAGACGAACAGACAAAGGACATTGACGAATAGGGTTTCGTCAGACGAATGAAAGTCAAAAAATTGAGTTTTTGACATACATTTTGTTATCTATATTTTGAATTTTTCAGAATTTATTAAGTGTAATATCTTGAAATCCTGAATTATAACGTATTCCTATTTTTATTTCATAACATTTTAATTAGTGAAATCTGTTTTGATTTTTTTTTCTTGACTGTGCAAACATTTTATAGTTTCTGAATATAGTTTACTCAGAATATATTTAGAAGTTTTATAATAGGATGCATTTAGAACAAAATACATTTAAAACATAGTTCTTTATAGCTTCTGTAGAAGATAATTAAATTTAGAATACCTGACCAATGGACAGTCGCAAAAGTTTGGGTTATTTTAGAACATATTGAAAAAAAGGTAAAAGTGCATTAAGAGTTAAAGGCAGAATTTTCAATTTTTTACGACAAACTTATTTTGCAAAATTTTTTTCTTCAATTTGGAATGTTTTTTATTTCTGATTAGCCAAAATGCTAATGTTTGTAAAAAAGCTGCGAGAACCCTGACGTAATTAGTGAATGATGTCTTGGTAACTTTTTTACGTAACGCATTTTTTTTTAATTTATTTATCAAAATATCATTCAATCTAACGAATTGTCATTTTATTGCTTAAATTTAGAACCCACCCACGTACAAAAAGCATCGCTAATAAAAGTGTTTAATGACCTTCATTATCACATAAATTTAATGAGAAGCACGGAAAGCAAGTTATTTAAGAGGAAAAAAGCTATTTTTTCATGATTGTCGATCTTTAACTTGAAGGAATCTTAATGATGCCATTTCCGGCAGCTTTTGCTCATTTGGTGAAAAAAAAAAGTGTTTCTTGATCTTTTTTTCTTTTAGCCCAGTATATTTATCGAATTTCTAGATACGAATATGAGAAAATATATGCATATATATATACATAAAAAAATACAATAAAATATACATTATATCTGTTAAATGTAATCAAGGAATTTATTATTCTAAATGCATTTTAAATGAGTTAGTATTACAGAATCGTGTACTTCATTTCGTAAGTCACATCGTTTATGTTATTTTGGTTATGAGAATTCGGTTTGGAGAATTATTTTGATTAGTTTGTTATTACGTTATTTTAGAACATATTGAAAAAAAAGTGTGAAGGTGCACTAAAGGGTTAAAGATAGAATTTTCAATTTTTCACAACGAACTTATTTTGCTAACATTTATTATATTCATTTGGAATGTTTTTTACTTCTTATTAGCCGAATTTCAAACTTTTGTAAAAAAGCAACGAGAACCCTCATGTAATTAGTGGATGATGTCTTAGTAACTTTTTTTACGTAACGCATTTTTGCTTTATTTATCAAAATATCATTCAATTTAATGAAATCACATTTAATTGTCTAAATTTAGAACTCACCCACGTATAAGAGCCATCACTAATAAAAGCAATTAATGATGTTCATTATCATATAAATTTAATGAGAAGCACTGAAAGCAAGTTACTTAAAAGGAAAAAAAAACTATTTTTTCTTGATTGTAGATCTTTAACTACAAGGGACCTTAATGATGCCATTTCCGGCAGCTTTTGCTCATTTGGTGAAAAAAATACGTGTTTCTTGATCATTTTTTCTGTTAGCTGCAGTATATTTAACGAATTTCTAGATAGGAATACGGGAAATATATATATATATATCAATAGAAATCAAACACAAAAAATTATACGTTATATCTGTTAAAGTTAATCATGTAATTTATTATTCTAAATGCATTTTAAATGAGTTAGTATTACAGATTCGATACTTGATTTCAGAATTCACATCCTGTGTATTATTTTGCTTATGAGAATTTGGTTTGGAGAATTATTTTGATTAGCTTGTTTTTCAAATATTTCAATTGTAAAAGAAATTTATTAAAATGTAAAGAAATTTTCACAAATAAATATTTGGTACACTATTTTATCACAAATGCTGAAAAAAAGTCTATTTCGAAAAGATTTTCTTAAGGGAAAACCCAATTCACTTTTCCTCTTTCATGATATTTTTATTGAATGAGTATAAAACTTAAACAAGATTAATTAAAAAATTACAATATAATATTCCATTATTAGTATAATATGTTCTTTTAATCCAAATGTTTTAATCTAAATTTAAAACATAACATTTATTTTATGAAAATGACATAATGTATTACACAAGATACTTTTAAAATTTAAAATAATAAAATTTTGTAAATAAACATCCGAAAATGAAAAAAATTACACAGAATGGAATGTTCGATTTTGGCAGAAGTAATAAAAATTATTGATCCACATATTTATAAATTATTAACCATTCAAAAATATATTTAGGGAAAATGTAGGGGGCTGATAACTTACTCAAAAGCCCAAACACTTATATATATATATATATATATATATACATATACAGGGTGATTATAGTTAAAGTCCGAGTTTCAAAATGCTCTAAAAAGCCAACCACTCGTTAGAATGGCGTCAAAATTTAACAGCGTATTATTGAAGAAGGGGAAAAGAACATGAACCAAAAAAAGTTCCAAATTTTAGCGACAGATGGCGCTGTAAGCGTCAGTATATGTAAATTAAAATACCTGGCATGCGCACGACAATTTCAGGTGTTATAAAAGCGTTGGGTAAACGGCGTTTCCTCATTTCGCTTCTCAGACGTTGGACATGAGTGTCTCAATGAAGGATCGTGCTCTGCTTGTAAAGCTTTATTACAAGAACGGTGATTCTGCACCAGTGGCTCTGCAGAAGTTCAGGACTCTCAAGGGTATGAAAAAAGGCGCTGGACCGATGACTGTTAGAGGCCTGGTGAAAATGATGCAAAAATTCGAAAATACAGGTTCGTTTGATGTGCAGTCTGGTAGAAGAAGGAAAAGATGTGATACGGCAGTAGTTGAAGAAGTGGCCACAGCAGTTCAGGAAGAGTCTAGCGGTGGTGAGCATCCATGCAGTGCAAGGAGAATTGCCCGAACATTGAACAGGCCTGTGAGCACGGTACATAACATTCTACGAAACATCCTGCAATGCTATCCGTATAAAATTTGCCATGTGTAGAAGTTGTTCCCTTCTGACCTGCCAGCAAGAGAGCGTTTTGCTTTGGAATTTCTCGCTCGCATGGAAGTAGACGATGATTGGCCGTGGAAAATTCTGTGGACAGACGAAGCCCATTTCCACCTGACGGGATATGTCAATACACAGAATTGCCGAATATGGGCAACAGAAAATTCACTCGCAATGAACCCAGTACCACTTCATCCTGCAAAGGTCACTGTGTGGTGCGGATTTGCGGCATCATTTATCATAGGGCCGTATTTTTTCGAGGAGACGGGTGCTTTAGGTCCTGTTACCGTTACCGTCAATGGTCAGCGCTATGAGTCTCTTTTGCGTAATGACGTCATTCCAGCTCTGCAACAGGCGTGAATGTCGGGATAGTATCATTTTTATGCAAGATGGCGCTCCTCCGCACATTGCAAATCGAGTGAAACAGTTGTTGAGACGGCATTTCGGAAATGCTAGAATTATCAGTCGTCATTTCCCTACAGCCTGGCCGGCCCGATCACCTGATCTTAATCCGTGTGATTTCTGGCTGTGGGGTTATCTGAAAGAAATTGTGTTCAGTACTCCGATTGCCAACGTAGCTGAATTAAAGACACGCATTGCGCAACACATTCTGAACTTGACCCCGGATACACTTCGATCGGTTCTGGAACATGCTGTTTCCCGATTTAATCTTGTTGCCCACAACGGCGGTCAGCATATTGAACATGTTTTGCGCCAGTCTCGCCAAACTTAAAAACCGATTGGATGGATACTTTTTATGCGGTTTTTGGCCTCAGGACAATTAAAAACCGGTTAGATGGATGCTTTTTATGCGGTTTTTGGCCTCAGGACAATTAAAAACCGATTTTTCCCATCCGATGTGGTACAACCTTGCCGTGGTGGACGGGCTTACGTAACTAACAGTACCACACGCGTAGAGTCATGCACACTGAACAATACAGTTGGTTTATATCGTGTAACTTACGCCTTAGCCGTTGTTTTACGATTTGTCCTTTGTAGTCGAAATTCTGACGCTTACAGCGCCATCTGTCGCTAAAATTTGGAACTTTTCTTTTTTTGGTTCATGTTCTTTCCCCATTCTTCAATAATACGCTGTTAAATTTTGACGCCATTCTAACGAGTGGTTCGCTTTTTAGAGCGTTTTGAAACCCGGACTTTAATTATAATCACCCTGTATATACCTATATGTGCGGTGTATCATGTGTAACGCCGAACTGAAAAATACATTAGTTTTATATTTAAGTATCTTATTTTCAGAAATAGCGTCGAAAATTTAATGTGAAAATATAGCCTTCCTCAATTTCTGAATGCAATGAAAATAAAATAATAAATTACTTTCAAAAATTGCTTTTATTTTAAAGTATGGGATACCTACACATCACATGCACACAATCTTCTTCAAATGTTATGCGCTGTACTTTTTCGAATATTTAATCTATGTGATAGCTCTTGCACTGTATAATATGGATTGTCAATGACAGATTATTTTAAGAACTCTTTCTTTACAAATGATGGTCCTCCAAAACGAGCACCATCTCTGAGATTGAAATTTTCGGACTTAAACTTTTCATACCACCGTCGAACTCTGTTACGAGAAGCAGCACTTTGTCTGTATACAGGACAAATTTTGCAAGCTGTCAGGCTGAGAAAACGCTTTTTACTTTTTTTAAAGTAAAAGATCATTATATGATGTAAATTAACTTTTTTTAACCACTTTTACTACTGCAGTGAAAGAAAAGGTAAGCAATAATACAAGCGATAATCGTGTAACGCAAGCAGAAAATATTAAATATATATCTCTAAGTCATGCAAGGTCCCACCTTATTAGTAGTAGCAAAATAACTAAATAAAACCGAACTTATCTTTCACAAATCGCTGAATAATTTTCTGTCCCAATATGACAGAAGATTTCAAATGCATTCATCTAAATGATTTAAAATCTTTTGAAAGTTTAAGAATGTTTCGAAATTCAAACTCATTACCTTCTGTCATATTTTTTTAGTTTTTTTCTCAAATTCATGTAATTAGTACAAGCTCTTATTAAGAACCTGTGTAATCGAACTGTTTTTCATTTTTTGGTAAATGTAGAATTCCTTTCCGAAAACACTGTCATTGTTGGTGTTTTTTATCAAATGTCTGGTATTCATAAACGCGGGAGAGTAAAAAACTGTCAGTACGCTCATCATAACACTATAATATTATGCACATATATATGACGCATAAGTATTAACATATTATGACATCCATCATTACACTATAATCTCTCATAACAGTTTTAAAGAGAAAAAATTTAAAGTCTATTAGATGACAAATTACTTAAATAATCTCGCCTGCAAAATTTGAATGAAAGTTTTACAGTGTTTTGAAGCGAAAAATACTAATTTTAGAACCACGATAAGGAAATCTCCCATTTTCACAGATATAAAACATTTGCTTAAAATAATTTAGTACAATATCTTTCATTTTTTTATTTATTTTATCTCTTTTATGGCCAAGCATAACATTAGAATGGATGCTTTTCAACTTTATGAGAAACGAAAAACCATATGTGTTTTGTTATACGGGGATAAAAATAAAGGTTTGCCACACGAACACTCTTTTGTGAGAAATGCAATCTCATTAAAATACGCCAACTACCATGCAATAAGTAAATATCAGACTAATCAGTGGTGTAAAATCATAGCTATAAAGCATTTTTTTTTCTTCTTAAAGCATTACCTTTTAAATATGAGTTTTAACCTAATTGTAAGACTTCATTAAAATTTATTTTTAATATTTTCTTTCATATATTATCCTGTCTTATCTAATAATCTTCCTCGATTTCATTTGGAATTCTCTGTCAATTCTCTTACTTTCCATTCATTATCAGATAAATTTAAAAGGGAAATCGTAAATACAAAGTGACGAAAAAAAGTCTTTTTCATTTATCAAGTTTTCTCTTGATTACAGATCTTTACGTTCAAGAAAATTTAATGGTGTCATTTCCGAAAGTCTTTGTTCTTTTGGTGAAAAGGCTTTTTTCAATCTATTTTTATCAAATCTTTGCTGCCACTGAATTAAATTGAGCGAATTTTTAAAAAAGAGCTTCATAAAAAGTACATAAATGTTAAAGGAATCACACAAAAGGAATGCATAAATGGTTAATTATGTAAATCAATGAATTTTTACATGCAAATGAAATCTAAAATTGATTTTTAAAGTAATGAGTTTTTTTTAATTCTATTTCCGGTTTAACACTAAATTAAAACATAGATATTGATTAAAAATAATAAAGAAATTGTTGCTTTACCATTGTATGACTGACCTTACGACGGAGATTATTCTTGTTTCAATAATTCCTTCTCATTTTATTTCTAATTTAATTAAAGCATAGCTATCATTGAATCATCGCTGGCTTAGATCTTCAAAATTTAATACGAGTATATATGGTTAAAAATAGTTAATTTCTCCCAGGTTAACATTCAGCATTTTCGAGTTTCTGATTGTCACACACCAGCATGGTGTGTATCCCCAGTACTTCACACATACGTGTATGAAATGTTAGCAGTGTTTTACATATGCGCCAAAAGTATGCGATGCAATACAGAACATTTTTCCATCCAAGCATCGAACTTCTAACCATCGAGATGAGTTATGTCGATGCTTCTAACAGCAGCAGGTGCGGTCTCTGCTTTGACGGGTAACTATAACTGGCCGGACATCTGTTGAGACAGTGCCTATGCAACGGGCTATTCTGTATAATACTAGATATGGAAGTTCTTGGTAGAAGAGGGTATCAAGAATGAAGATTTTTCTCCTTTCAGTTAGGATCAAATTTGTTGCAAAAATCTTAAAGCCATGTCTAGCTTCCGCATTTATGGCGTTTTGTCAAATAGAAACTGCAGCCTCTATAATGGCAGGAGCAATAGTCTGGTTTCAATAGGCTTAAAAAAAATTCTATCTATAAGAGTTTTCTCAAAAAAAATTGTGATTTTTTTTGAAAAAAATCTAAAGTAATTTAATTCGTGTTAAAACAATTAACAAAAATCCAGACTCTGCTTCTCGTGAAATTTCTTGTGTTTTCGACAACATAGGGTGGATTCTGGTTTAAAAACTAAAAAAAATTGTTTACTGTGATAAACATTATTCTCCAAGAATTTATGTGAAATTCTTGTTATATTTTAAATATTACTGTTTTTCACTAACTAGGGGGCTCTGCCCCCTACGAGCTATGCCCGTCAATCCCCGTTCAGATACAGCAGGCTTTAAAAACATACTAATTTGATCAACTTTAAAAAATCACGGAAGCTTGAATTATAATTAAAAACCCAGTGGTGATCTTCTTGTAAACGGATTTCCATTTTCTTTGATTGGGGAATTTTAAGGCCGAATCAGTTTCTGTTAAATAAATTCAATCGGTTGTTTTCGTCTTTGATTACCAGTTAAAAATCTGCAAATAAGCTAATATAGAACGAATTAAATAAACAGATTCTTTGCGCTTGGTATTTATTGAACAACGCTATAAGAAAACTGTTTTAAATACAACATTTTAAATGTATTGTTTTAAATTTGACTTAATTACCCTCAACTTTATTTCTTTTTTTTTTAAATATTCACATAAAAATACTATTGTTAGAGAGGAAGTGTTATATGCGCTGTCTTAGAATTCACAATAATTATTAAAAAGACCATCTCAAAATAAGAAATAAATGTCTCTCATAAATCAATTTTTAAATTTAATTTTTTGCAATATTATTGTTTGTCATTTTAAGTATGACGTAATTTCTCATATTTTCTTCTTTTAAAGCATATTGATTTCATTATTTTAAAATACTAGATGGAACCCGTCAAAACTTGACGGCACCACAGAAATAAAAGGTATTTTCCAGCTATTAAAGGATTTTTAATGACTAATCTTCAGCAAAAATTTCGATAAATAAAAGAAAAACCTGCATTTTACATCTAGGCAAATGACCCGCAATTGGCAGAGTTACATTCAAACATGCTGCTATAGAATTCGAATTTTTCTCATTTGATAATTTTCCATTTACAAATACAACACCAATAAATTGTACATGACATGAATAAATCATAAATTACCGTCACTTCTCATTTCATACAAAATATACATACTTCGCTTACTTCGCAGCAAAATAAGACTGAATTTATAGTTTGCCATTTAGCAACAACTGTAACAATGATCCTCTCAGTGGTTAATTTGTTTTTACATTACCCACCCCATTCAACAAATAAACATTTGCATTTTGAACTAACTTTTCTATTACATTTTCCTAAATCAAAAATACATGTCGATTTCACATATTAAAAAAATTAATGATATTTATTCTGGCTAGGTGAAACCCGTCAAAACTTGACGGCAACAATATGAAAGAACCAAAGAAAAAAAAGTATTTTGCCGCTATAAAAAAATTAATATTTCTTAAAAATTTCAACATGCTTTTCCATTTACCAACGTAACACCAACATGACATGATCCCGGGCGCAGAATCGGTGCAACGCTGTGACACACATCACAAACTCTTGAAAATGTTTGATTATTTTTCTACTGTTAAAGTTTTTTTAAAAAATGCTAGAAATCATTTACTATGTACAAAAATTTGTCTAGGTACCATAAAAAATGCAAATTTTGGCAAATAATCACAAAAAATAGTTATTTTCGTCAAAATACCCCCCCCCCCCAAAAAAAAAAAAAAAGCATCACCCGGAAATTTTGTAAATGGATGTGAAAAAAGAACAGAAAATTTCGTCAACAGATTGCAAAAAACAACAAATTTTATGAAAAGATCTAAAAAAAGACTGTCTAGGTATCCCAAATAAAACAAATTTCGTGAAAGTATTGCAAAAAATCAAAATTTTGCCAAAACGTCTAAAAAAATTGGCAATTTTCAAGAAAAAATTTCGAAAAATAAAGCCAAATTCCACAAAAAAATCCCTAAAAAATGGCAAATTTGTAAACATATTGTGAAAATAAAATTCAAAATATTGTAAGAAAACAAAAAATTTTGATAAATCATTGTGAGTAAACAACAAATTTCGTCAGATTGAAAAAAAAAAGCAAATTTCATCAAATAATCACAAAAAAAGTAAATTTCGCAAAAAAAACCCAAAAAATTTTGCAAAAAGATCTTCAATAAAACGGCAAATTACATCGAAAGATCGCGACAAAACGACAATTTCATCGAAAGAACTCGAGAAAAACGATAAACTTCTCCAAAACTGTCCAGGTATCATAAAAGACACGAATTTCGTCCAAAGATCTCAAAAGCACATAAATTTTGTCTAGGTAATCGCAAAAAAAAGGTAAATTTCGCAAAAAATAGCAAAAAAAAACAAATTTCTCAAAAACATAACAAAAAACGACAATTTCTCAAAAAAATCATGAAAAAAGGATAAATTCGATAAAACGGCAAATTACATCAAAAGATTGTGAGAAAAAAACAACAAATTTCAAAAGACAACTTTCATTAATTGCAGGGGGAAAAGATGCAACATTTCTTTGTTCATCAGAAAAAAAAAATCACAAAATTTCTCGATCCATCACATGAAAAATAGAAAACTTGTCAATCAGTTGAAGAAAAAATACAAAAATCGACAGTTGGTCATGTGGGGTAAAAATTATAAAATTCATTAATGAATCATGGATAAAAAGTCATTTAGTATGTAAAAAAGCCCACAAAAATCTTGTGATTGATCGAGACATTTCAGAATGTTTTTTCTGGGTGTCTTACGATGGGAATACTGCAGTTCAGTGTACCATTGAACTGTGTGCTGAGTGACATATGTTTATTCCCTCATTCTGTAGGCAATTAAATATATGTATGGAATTTTTTATCGCAACGTAATAAGTATATTTTTAACATAGGATCATAGTAAATTAGTCTTTTCAACAAATAACCTGGTAAGTGAGAACTAACTTTTTTATTGATAGGCAGTGTAACATCGGGTCGATCGAGTTTATTTTAATTTTGCCCGTGTTTTTGAAGGACATAATTTAACCGTTTTTTCTATTGCATAACACTTCTTATTTTGTTTTCAATCTTTTTTTTAAGTAATTTCTTATTGTGATCCTCATTTCTGTCATATGAAAAATTCATTTCTATTTTGCCTATAGCATTTACATAATGTTAACAAATTTCTGAAAAAAAAAAAAAATCCAAAAAAAAGGATAAATTCGATAAAACGGCAAATTACATCGAAAGATGGCAAGAAAATACGACAAATTTCACCGAAAATCCCTGAGAAAACAAATAATTATTTCCTGGTATCATAAAAGACGTGAATTTCGTCAAAAGATTGTGAAAATACTTTAAATTTGTCTAGGTACTTCAAAAAAGGCAAATATTGGTAAATAGATTGTGAGAAAACAACATATTTTGTCAAAAGATGAAAAAAGAGGCACGTTTCATCAAAAGATTACAAAAAAAAGAAAAAAAGAAAAAAAAAAGAAAAAAAATGACAAATTTCTGAAAATAACAAAAAAACAACAACACATTTCACAAAAAAAATCACGAAAAAAGGAATAATTTGATAAAACGGCAAATTACATTGAAAGATGGCAAGAAAAAATGACAAATTTCACCGAAAATCCCTGAGAAAACAAATAATTATTTCCTGGTATAATAAAAGGCGTGAATTTCGTCAAAAGATCGTAAAAATACTTTAAATTTGTCTAGGTACTTCAAAAAATGCAAATATTGGTAAACAGATTGTGAGAAAACAACACATTTTGTCAAAAGATGAAAAAAAGAGGTACATTTCATTAAAAGATCACAAAAAGGTAAATTTTGCAAAAAAAAAAGGTAAAAAAAAAACAAATTTCTGAAAATAACAAAAAAATGAAAATTTTCACAAAAAAAAAAGATAATTTCTATAAAATAGCAAATTACATCGAAAGATCGTGAGAAAATGACAAATTTCACCGAAAATCCCTAAGAAAACAAATAATTATTTCCTGGTATAATAAAAGGCGTGAATTTCGTCAAAAGATCGTAAAAATACTTTAAATTTGTCTAGGTACTTCAAAAAATGCAAATATTGGTAAACAGATTGTGAGAAAACAACACATTTTGTCAAAAGATGAAAAAAAGAGGTACATTTCATTAAAAGATCACAAAAAGGTAAATTTTGCAAAAAAAAGGTAAAAAAAAAACAAATTTCTGAAAATAACAAAAAAATGAAAATTTTCACAAAAAAAAAGATAATTTCTATAAAACAGCAAATTACATCGAAAGATCGTGAGAAAATGACAAATTTCACCGAAAATCCCTAAGAAAACAAATAATTTTATCCAAGTATAAAAAAAAACATGAATTTTGGCAAATAATCACAAAAAATAACAAATTTCGTCAAAATACCCCCCCCCCAAAAAAAAAAAAGAACACCTGGAAATTTTGTAAATAGATGTGAAAAAAACAGCAAATTTCGTCAACAGATTGCAAAAAACAACAAATTTCTTCAAAAGATCTCTAAAAAATTTGTCAAAAAACTGGAGAAAAAAAATTGTCCAGGTATCTCAAATAAAACAAATTTCGTAAAAATATTGCAAAAAATCAAAATTTTGCCAAAACGTTTAAAAAAATTAAAAAAAAAGCAAATTTTGACAAAAAAAATCTCTAAAAAATGGCAAATTAAACATATTGTGAAAAAAAAATTCTAAATACAGTAAAACCTCCATAACGGACACTCCCGAATAGCGGACACCTCTATTTAACGGACAGTTTTCCAATCCCCACTCCCAAAACCTAAATTTTTGTATGTTTAACCTCTGAATAACGGACATTCCGAATAGCGGACACTTTATTCGGCGATAAAGGATGAAAAAATATTTTTTAAAGAGAAAAAAATATGAAAAAAAAAGGCAAAAAAGCCTCTGAATTTTTCAAGACAACGTAACACAAATTTTGTGATCACAGATAAATTTAAATAAAGAGCTGGGGGAAATTCTCCCCCCCCCCCCTCTCACGTTCAGTGCTAAATTCAGGATGATGCCCGGGAGGAATATCTCCCAGAGTATTGAAATGTCACTCAAGAATATTTTTTAGATTTTATGCCTTTAAAGGTCACAAAGTGCAATTCTTCCCTTACTAGTCCGGAACTCTACAATGTCCAATACGTCACATAGAAGAACAAATTACATGTAATCTCAAACAAAAGTAAAC
This sequence comes from Maratus speculifer, assembly GCA_964019185.1. Lineage (NCBI taxonomy): Eukaryota > Metazoa > Arthropoda > Arachnida > Araneae > Salticidae > Maratus > Maratus speculifer. The sequence goes on along the minus strand of OZ025297.1, from coordinate 171,823,890 downwards.
TTTTGTAACAGATTATTATACGAGAATATAATAAACAGTGGATAAAATTATGCACAATTTTATTGCTTAAAAAATAATTTTAATTTCTGATTAATTATATAATAAAAGTTTTAGGACATATAAAAGTAAATAAATGAAGCATTAAGCATTTCTTAGCTACTTTTAAATCTCTGACGTTTTCCCAATAGCGGACACATCCGAATAGCGGACAATTTCTGTGTTCCCGAGGTGTCCGTTATTTAGAGGTATTACTGTATTGTGAGAAAACAACAAATTTTGACAAATGATTGTGAATAAACAGCAAATTTCCTCAAAGGATTGAAAAAAAAAAGCAAATTTCATCAAATAATCACAAAAAAGGTAATTTCGCAGAAAAAAACAACAAATTTTGCAAAAAGATCTTCAATAAAACGGGAAATTACATCGAAAGATCATGACAAAACGACAATTTCATCGAAAGAACTCGAGAAAAACGATAAACTTCTTCAAAACTGTCCAGGTATCATAAAAGACACAAATTTCGTCCAAAGATCTCAAAAGCACAGAAATTTTGTCTAGATAATCGCAAAAAAATGTAAATTTCGCAAAAAATAGACAAATTTCTCAAAAAGATAACAAAAAACGACATTTTCTCAAGAAAAAAAAATCATGAAAGAAGGATAAATTTAACAAAACGGCAAATTACATCAAAAGATTGCAAGAAAAAAACAACAAATTTCAAAAAACAACTTCCATTAATTGCAGGGAGAAAAGATGCAACATTTCTTTGTTCATCAGAAAAAAAAAAATCACAAAATTTCTCGATCCATCACATGAAAAATAGAAAATTTGTCAATCAGTTCGACAGTTGGTCATGTGGGGTAAAAATTATAAAATTCATTAATCAATCATGGAAAAAAGTCATTCAGTTATGTAAAAACCCCACAAAAATTATCATTCAGTAGAAGTCCCCACAAAAATCTTGTGATTGATTGAGACATTTCAGAATGTTTTTGCATGTCCAAATTAAATATATATATATATATATATATTGTAGCTGCAGATTTAAAAAAGTAAGTTATTTATAAGGCATCTATTTTGACCTCTTATTATTTATTTTTTGCAAGACCTACTCTTAAAACTGTACCCCTCACATAAAAGGCACAAGCATATCGTGGCTTCTATTATTTTGATATGAGAGGCACATAGAAAAAGTGCCTCTGATTTTCCAGAAAAACGTCAAGCCACGACAAAATGAGAGTCACCGATACAAAAGTGAAATTTGTCAGAGGCACGAAGTTTGATTTGTGCCTTTAAAATTGTTAGAGGCACGGAGTTCCATTTCTGTACCTTTCAAAATTCCCTGTCAAAGCGAGAAGCAGTACGGTGGCAAATACGCATGCGCAACGAAAAGTTTACCGTCATGCATCTGGATGTGTTTTGGCGGTAGATCGGGATTTTCATGGCGTCGTACGCTGTTGATGATGCAGCGTCGTACGCAGCTATATCGTTTTTATAATATAGGAATTAAGTTTAATAAAATGGAAGAAATCAATGTTTTTGTTGCTCAAAACATCCCACCAGTCGCCCGTACTGGAAGGAAAGATGAGTTTTGAATAAGTAAGTACATTTCACTTGTATTTCTGTTCTCTAGTATGATTGTTTACATAATATAAAAATTACCTACTCAAAAAACAATGTATTGTGTTTTGAAAATGTATTCCATATACATGGGGACACTCAGGATTAGGAAGGGAGCAATTGCATGCAGTTGGTGATAAGTTTTTCAGATTATTATATCTTAATATTTTTAAAAAGGGCAGCTGTACCGTACCATTTGTTTGCTTATCGTCTCTGTGTATGGATTGTATGTATGTATTTTTATTGCGCTGAAAATCTTCAGAGAATATATATACATAGATATTTTCATACTTCAATCCAGATTAATGTTCCAAGGCCAGGCCTTATTTATAGATTTATTTATAATTCACAACATTCTTGAGTATTTCTACTTTTTATGATGCTTAAAACTTACAATTTTGAATACTATTTTGTTTTCTAAAAAATTGTATGCTGCATTTTTCTAATTAAAAGTTAAAGAAAAAATGTAGTTTCTTAGTTTTTATTGGACAAAATCGATAAATGATACAAATTATAAAATATGTGGATTTATTTTTTGTTAATTATAGTCCCAAAATAGCATAAACAGTGTAACACGGCTGCAGATTAATTTTACACCTTGAAGATTAATCTAATAGTTAAAAAAAATTATGGGCTTAAAAATAATTGCTAAAATTTACATTGTTTCTACCTTTATTGTAATTTTCTTTCAGAATGCAAGTTTTACTTATTTTACGGAGTTATACTGATTATTGCAATTTCTTTTGATAATAAGCTTTGCTCATTCTTGGGTCGCATATCAATTTTTTCCTTTTTGCTGATTGGCACAAAAAATTGTTACTGATTTTATGATAAAATTAATACTAACTAATACTAAGCTGTATTTCAAACTGGTGAGGATAATAATAATAAACAAATATTTTGTGACAAAAATTATGTAATTATTTTGTTTAAAACTTTATATTCTTTCAAAATATGGTCAGTGTTTGGTGAAAAACTGCTATTTTATTTATTTATTTGTAAAAGTACTACAGTGTTAAATCCAAACACTTTTCTTGAGTAAGGAATTCTGTCACTCCAGGGGGGGGGGGGCATTGCACTTTTGGCCATTGAAATCACAAAATTTCTGGGGGAGACATTTCAATACCTTGGGGGGAGTCCCCCTTGGGTCACCCCTTTAATTCAACACTGACTACTATGCCTACATTTCAGGCACATAATCCTTCGCATTTCAGTATATTTCTGCTTCTTGTTTAAAATGTTTAGACAATATCGCTCCTCAGTGGTGACCATCCCCCCCCCCTAAATCTAATGACGCGAAATCCCTCCCCCCCAAAAGAAATCTTCATACTTTAACATTGATCCTCACCCGCTAAACAGAATATAGATTATAAAATATATTCTACTTATAATATTCTGCACATTCAATAGATAGCAAGTTGAGCATAGCGGAATGAGTTCTTATTGCCCTTATCTAGAATTTAAAGAAAGAAAACACGGGAACATTTCTGAAAATTCAATGTTGAAAGAATTTAAAAGTGATATTAAAAGAATCAAGTTTTTTTTTTTTTTTTTACAATTTAAAAAAAAAATTATATATTAAGAATTTAAAATTCCCCCCCTCCCCCCCAAAACTAAAATGTATGATGCATCTTGCGTCACCAAATCCCTCTCTGGGCACCCCTGTCGCTCCTTCTTCCTAATTAAAAAAGGAAAGCAAATTGCTTCATCCCTCCAAGAAAAAGGAAAATATACTTCATCTCCTTCTCAAAATACATAAAATCTGAAAGTGTTAAAATTCCTTAATTTTTTTAAATTATAATAAGAATTATTTATCTAAATTAGCAATCACCAACCGCAGACCTTGCAAATCACCAAATTCATAAGTTTTAATCCTGTGGATGACTAGTATGACTTTATTGTACATACATATCCGTATTTTTCTTTTAATAATCAGAGAATTTCCATTTTATAACATAAAATGCATTTTATTTAATGAAAACAAAAATCTTTAAAACTTTTTTGATTGTAACAAAAGTAATTATAAAGTAATTGAAGATTATTTATGTAAGCACACAGTTTTAGCATATTTGTTCATTTTTGTTTATAACTTCATGATTTTTTTATTTTGGTGATGTTATTGCATGACTATTTATTTGAGGCTGAAACTGTACATAATTTTAATTGCTGTGTCAGATGAAATTGTTCTGTTATATATTATTGAAAACTAAATTAAAATATTCGTTTGCTATTTTATAGACATTTATTTTTTAATTAGCATAATTAGTAATAATATCAATTAATGTAAATATTCTAGCCTGCTAATGTAAAATTTTAAAAATGAACATCTAAAACTTTATGGGTATAAAAATTTCTTAGATTAAAAAAATAAAATTATTAATTCTAGTAAAATACAAGATTCAGTTTTTTTCAAAGGATCACCAAAAGTTTATCACGAATGTCACTTAGTGACAATTGATCATCCCCCCCCCCTTTTCTTCCTCATTTGGTCTAACTGAATCAAGAATGGAAAATTTTTGTATTTTACATTTTAACTAAGTGTACAGTAGATGGTCTATCATTCCTTTAAAACCCCTGGAAAAAAAGGAAAATGGTGGTTTCTAGGAATGAGTCGAAAGCAAAAATTACTCTATTTTCTTGGAGTTTGTCTGGAATTTTTCCCTCCCTCTTTAAATTCTTTTTTTTTATATTGGTAAATAAATAATCACTTGGTAATTTAGCACTCCCCCCCCCCCAAACCTTCTCTGCAGACACACCAAAGTTTAAAATCTTTAAAAATAGATTTTAAAGTAGTGCCACATTTGTGTGTAGCAACATTAGATATAATATATGTTTGATGTATGCTGAAGACTAATCTAATACTTTTAACAAATATATGAGCTTAAAAACAGTTGCTAAAATTTTCATTGTTTCTACCTTTATTGTAGTTTTCTTTCAAAATGCAAATTTTGCTTATTTTATGGGTTATACTGGTTATTGCAATTTCTTTTAATAATAAGCTTTGCTCAATCTTGGGTCGCATATCAATTTTACCTTTTTTCTAATTGGCACAGAAAATTGTTACTGGGATTATGATGAAATTAGTACTTAATGTCATTTTCTTACTAGTAGCAAATACTAAACTATATTTGAAACTGGTAATAACAGATTTTCTTTCTCTTTTGCAGAGTCTTTTATATCAAATTTTTGTATTACTTCGTATTATGTTTAGTTCTTTATTACTTAATACAAAAAGTTAAGATTATTATTTATTAAAATTTATAAAATGCTTAAAAACGTTAATAGGTAAACAATTGTTTGATTAATAAACGGTTCAGTTCTAAAAATATTTTGCCGCAGATTATTTTTTGTTGCTGAAGTATTCTTCACAGACACGTGAAGAACTTTCTGCTACTGGGCCTGGTCACATATGTCAACAAATGAATCTAATGGTCAGTGTGTAACAAAACGCTGCTATATATATACATACATATATATATATATATATATATATTTTTAAATACTGTTTTTTTTTTTTGTTTTTCGTTTTTTTTTTTTTGTTTTTTTTTTTGTAAAAGTATTGCGACTAGTGTTGTATTCAAATATTTTTCTCAAAGAGGAACTTCTGTGACTCTGGGGGGGGGGGGGGGACATTGTACTTTCTGACCATTGAAATCCCAAAAATTTCAGGAGGAGACATTTCAATGCTCTGAGGGAGGGAATAGAAGTAGTGAAAAAAGCAACAAATTTCGCAAAAAAAATCACGACAAAAAGGATAAATTTGAAAAAATGGTAAATTACATCAAAAGATTGCAAAAAAAAAAAAAAAGACAAATTTCATCAAAAGACCTCGAGAAAACGACAGATTTCAACAAAAGACCTTGAGAAAACGACGAATTCTGTCTGCATATCATAAAAAATGCGAATTTCATCAAAAGATTACAAAAACACAGTCTAGGTGCTTCAAAACACACAAATTTGGGTAAATAGATTAGGAGAAACGGCAAATTTGATCAAAAGATGGGAAAAAAGGCACATTTTGACAAAAGATTGCAATTAAAGGTAAAATTTGCAAAAAAATAGTGGAAAAAAAGACAAATTTTGCAAAAAAGATAGCGAAAAAAACAGCCAATCTCACAAAAAAAACTTTAAATTTGATAAAATGGCAAATCACATAGAAAAATCGCAAGAAAAACTATAAATTTCATCAAAAGACCACGAAAAACAACCAATTTCACCAAAAGACCTTGAGAAAACGGCTAATTTTGCCCGGATATCATAACAAATGCAAATTTCATCAAAAGATCGTGAAAACACAGTCTAGGTACCTCAAAAAACACAAATTTTGGTAAATAGATTGTGCAAAACAAGAAATTTCTTCAAAAGATGGGGAAAAAAGGCACATTTCAACAAAAAATCACAATTAAATGTAAAATTCGCATAAAAATATCGAAAAAAAATGACCAATTTTTCAAAAAAAAGATAAATTTGATAAAACGGCAAGTTACATCGAAAGCTCTTAAGAAAAACAACAAGTTTCATCAAAAGAACCCAAAAAACGACCAATTTCACCAAAAGACCTCGAGAAAATGACGAATTTTGTCCACATATCATAAAAAACGTGAATTTCATCAAAAGATCGCGAAAATACAATCTAAGTACCTCAAAAAACATACGTTTTGGTAAATAGATTGTGCAAAACAAGAAATTTCTTCAAAAGATGGGAAAAAAAGGCACATTTCATCAAAAGATCACAATTAAAGGTAAAATTCGCATAAAGATAGTGAAAAAAATGTCCAATTTTTCAAAAAAATCACAAAAAAGATAAATTTGATGAAACGGCAAGTTACATCGAAAGCTCGCAAGAAAAACGACAAATTTTATCAATCGGCCCCGAAAAACGACCGATTTCACCAAAATATCTTGACAAATTGACGAATTTTAGCCACAAATCATAAAAAATGCAAATTTCATCAAAAGATCACGAAAACACAATCTAGGTACCTCAAAAAACACAAATTTTGGTAAATAGATTGTGCAAAACAAGAAGTTTCTTCAAAGAATGGGGAAAAAGGCACTTTTGATCAAAGATCACAATTAAAGGTGAAATTTGCATAAAAATAGCAAAAAAATGACCAATTTTGCAAAAAAAAAATCACAAAATAAAGATAAATTTGATACACCGGCATATTACATCGAAAGCTTTCAAGAAAAACGACAAATTTCACCAAAAGACCACGAGAAAAGAAGAAATTTGGTCCAGGTGTCATAAAAAATGTGAATTTCATTAAAAGATTGCAAAAACAAAGTCTCGGTACTTCAAAAATCACAAATTTTGGTAAATAGATTGTGCAAAACAAGAAATTTCTTCAAAGAATGGGGAAAAAAGGCACTTTTCATCAAAAGATCACAATTAAAGGTAAAACTTGCATAAAGATAGGGAAAAAAATGACCAATTTTTCAAAAAAATCATTTAAAAAAGATAAATTTGATAAAACGGCAAATTACATCAAAAGCTTGCAAGAAAAACGACAGATTTCACCAAAACGACGAATTTTTGCCTCATATCATAAAAAACACAAATTTCATAAAAAGATCGCGAAAACACAGTCTAGGTACCTCAAAAGAGACAAATTTTGGTAAATAGATTGAGCAAAACAAGAAATATCTTCAAAGGATGGGGGGGAAAAGGCACATTTGATCAAAAGATCACAATTGAAGGTAAAATTCGCATAAATAGCAAAAAAAGCGACCAATTTTGCAAAAAAATCACAACATAAAGATAAATTTGATAAAACGGCAAACTACATCCAAAGCTTGCAAGAAAAACAACAAATTCCACCAAAAGACCACGAGAAAAGAACAAATTTGGTCCAGGTATCGTAAAAAACGTGAATTTCATCAAAAGATCGCAAAAACACAGTCTAGGTACCTCAAAAAACACAAATTTTGGTAAATAGATTGTGCAAAACAAAAAATTTCTTCAAAGAATAGGGGAAAAAAGGCACATTTCCTCAAAAGATCACAATTAAAGGTAAAATTTGCATAAAGATAGCGAAAAAAATGACCAGTTTTTCAAAAAAAATCATTAAAAAAAGATAAATTTGATAAAACGGCAAATTACATGGAAAGCTTGCAAGAAAAACGACAGATTTCACCAAAACACCTTGACAAAATGACGAATTTTTGCCTCATATCATAAAAAACACAAATTTCATCAAAAGATCGCGAAAACACAGTCTAGGTACCTCAAAAGACACAAATTTTGGTAAATAGATTGTGCAAAACAAGAAATATCTTCAAAGGATGGGGGAAAAAAGGCACATTTGATCAAAAGATCACAATTGAAGGTAAAATTCGCATAAAAATAGCAAAAAAAGCGACCAATTTTGCAAAAAAAATCACAACATAAAGATAAATTTGATAAAATGGCAAACTACATCCAAAGCTTGCAAGAAAAACAACAAATTCCACCAAAAGACCACGAGAAAAGAACAAATTTGGTCCAGTTATCATAATAAACGTGAATTTCATCAAAAGATTGCAAAAACACAATCTAGGTACCTCAAAAAACACAAATTTTGGTAAATAGATTGTGCAAAACAAAAAATTTCTTCAAAGAATGGGGGAAAAAAGGCACATTTCATCAAAAGATCACAATTAAAGGTAAAATTTGCATAAAAATAGCAAAAAAATGACCAATTTTGCAAAAAAAAATCAAATTAAAGATAAATTTGATAAAATTGCAAAATAGATCGAAAGCTTGCAAGGAAAACGACAAATTTCACCAAAAGACCATGAGAAAAGAACAAATTTGGTCCAGGTATTATAAAAAAACATGAATTTCATCAAAAGATCGCAAAAACACAGTCTAGGTACCTCAAAAAACACAAATTTTGGTAAATAGATTGTGCAAAACAAGAAATTTCTTCAAAGTATGGGGAAAAAAGGCACATTTCTTCAAAAGATCACAATTAAAGGTAAAATTCGCATAAAAATAGCGAAAAAAATGACCAATTTTGCAAAAAAAAATCAAATTAAAGATAAATTTGATAAAATTGCAAAATACATCGAAAGCTTGCAAGGAAAACGACAAATTTCACCAAAAGACCAAGAGAAAAGTACAAATTTGGTCCAGGTATCATAAAAAACATGAATTTCATCAAAAGAGCGCAAAAACACAGTCTAGGTACCTCAAAAAACATAAATTTTTGTAACAGGGTTGGCACGGTTTAAACCAATTGGTTTTAACCATGGTTTAAACCACGGTTTAAACCAATTGGTTTTTTTCTCAAAAAAACCAATTGGTTTTTTTCAAAAAAATCTAATGATATTTTCTCATTTTTATTTACAATTTAAGACTTGCAAATTATTGGTTATAAATATTTTCTACGTTTAACACTTTATTTCAGCAAAAAGTATTAAATATAGTGATTCTAGGGTTTTTTTTATGTATAAGGATGAAATTGAGTGTGCATTGATGACCATATTCCATTACTCTAAAGAAAAAGCTTAGAATAAGTGAATTGATCAAAGATAAAATAAAATAGGTATTCTGTATTTAGTATAAAATATTTTCATTTAAAAAATGCAGATTATTTAAAGCAATCTATCATAACATGCACAATGCTTTTGAATATGGAGCTATAACAGGATGATGTTTAAGATTTTAGTGAAACTATAAAAGAAATTTTTTTTCTATTGGGGAGATTATCTTTAACAATTAAAATCAAAATATGAAGTTGAATGAGTATTCAAAAATTGGGTGCTAGTTATAGTATTTTAATCATAACAAAATATTTTTCCCCTCAGTTATCTGCTAAATCTAATGACCATAAATGTTGATTTCAAATTGTCTCTCAAAACACAACCCCCCCCCCCCCAAGAACAATCTCAAATTTATTATTATTATTATTTTAACTATAGAAAAGAATATTATATTCACAAACTACATCAAATGTTTCTTATAAGTAATAAAAAGATTTTCAAAGCATCAAAATTTCACTGTGTAGAATAGCTTATTGTTTGAACATAAGACTTTACAAATAACTATTTAAAGTAAAATATGATTTTTTTTCCAATTTTCTACATAATTAACTATAATTATTTAATTTAAATTATTTTTAAATGCATTTAAATTACTTAGATTACTTATAAATCAACAATGTCTATTTTTATCAATAAATATGCGTGTATATGTAATAAAAAAGTATGTTTTAAAAAAACCCGGTTTAAACCAAAAAAACCTGGTTTAAACCAAAAAAACCGTTTTTTTTTTTTTTTTTTTTTTTTTTCAAAAAAACCTGGTTTTTTCCGACCCTGTTTTGTAAATAGATTGTGCAAAACAAGAAAAATTTCTAAAAAAGTATGGGTAAAAAAGGCACATTTCATCAAAAGATCACAATTAAAGGTAAAATTTGCATAAAGATAGCGAAAAAAAATGACCAATTTTTCAAAAAAATCATTAAAAAAAAGATAAATTTGATAAAACGGCAAATTACATCGAAAGCTTGCAAGAAAAACGACAAATTTCACCAAAACACCTTGACAAAACGACGAATTTTTGCCACATATCTTAAAAAACACAAATTTCATAAAAAAGATCGTGAAAACACAGTCTAGGTACCTCAAAAGACACAAATTTTGGTAAATAGATTATGCAAAACAAGAAGTTTCTTCAAAGGATGGGGGGGAAAAGGCACATTTCATCAAAAGATCACAATTGAAGGTAAAATTCGCATAAAAATAGCAAAAAAAGCGACCAATTTTGCAAAAAAATCACAAAATAAAGATAAATTTGATAAAACGGCAAACTACATCCAAAGCTTGCAAGAAAAACAACAAATTCCACCAAAAGACCACGAGAAAAGAACAAATTTGGTCCAGGTATCTTAAAAAACGTGAACTTCATAAAAAGATTGCAAAAACACAGTCTAGGTACCTCAAAAAACACAAATTTTGGTAAATAGCTTGTGCAAAACAAGAACTTTCTTGAAAGAATGGGGGGGAAAAGGCACATTTCATAAAAGGATTTCAATTAAAGGTAAAATTCGCATAAAAATAGCAAAAAAATGACCAATTTTGCAAAAAAAAAATCAAATTAAAGATAAATTTGATAAAATTGCAAATTACATCGAAAGCTTGCACGAAAAACGACAAATTTCACCAAAACACCTTGACAAAACGACGAATTTTTGCCACATATCATAAAAAACACAAATTTCATAAAAAAATCGCGGAAACACAGTCTAGGTACATCAAAAGACACAAATTTTGGTAAATAGACTGTGCAAAACAAGAAATTTCTTCAAAGTATGGGGAAAACAGGCACATTTCATCAAAAGATCACAATTAAAGGTAAAATTCGCATAAAATTAACGAAAAAAACGACCAATTTTGCAAAAAAAAAAAAAAAATCAAATTAAAGATAAATTTGATAAAATTGCAAAATACATCGAAAGCTTGCAAGTAAAACGACAAATTTCACCAAAAGACCACGAGAAAAGAAAAAATTTGGTCCAGGTATCATAAAAAACGTGAATTTCATCAAAAGATTACAATTAAAGGTAAAATTCACATAAAAATAGCGAAAAAAGGGACAAATTTTTCAAAAGATTCAAAAAATTAAGATAAATTTGATTAAATGGCAAATTACATCGAAAGCTTGCAAGAAAAACGACAAATTTCACCAAAAGACCACGAGAAAAGAACAAATTTGGTCAAGGTATCATAAAAAATGTGAATTTCATCAAAAGATCGCAAAAACGCGGTCTAAGTACTTCAAAAAACACAAATTTTGGTAAATAGATTGTGCAAAACAAGAATTTTTTTCAAAAGATGGGGAAAAAAGGCACATTTCATCAAAAGATCACAGTTAAAGGTAAAATTCGCATAAAGATAGCGAAAAAAATGACCAATTTTTCTAAAAAATCATAAAAAAAAGATACATTTGATAAAACCGCAAGTTATATCGAAAGCTTGCAAGAAAAACGACAAATTTCATGAAAAGTTCCAAAACAGGATTTGTGAAAATTGATTGATCAGCTTCCTGCTGACTGTTGTTTTTGAACTTTAGTTACAAATGGGGAATGAATTTTATGTCTCTACTATATTTGTGTTTACATACAGTAAACTATGTTAGATGGCAATTTGTCTGACACAGAAAGGATTTAAAGTCATGCTGAATGATTTTTGATACAGTAAGTTCTGTCAGAAGCAGAATATCATCTATGGCAGAAAATTTCTATGGGCTAGATATGTCTTGGACAGAATTTACTGTATGTCTGTTGTTTTATAGATCATAAGCATGTGATTTTAATACTGAAAACAGATGATTCACTTTTTAATAACTCTCTTAATTACTTTCAGCTGGATATGGAAGTCGACAGACGAGTTACTTCTTTAATCGGTGACATGAAGAAAATTCAAGAGAGACTGGTTATTCAATGTCTAACAAATTCCTGGAATTAAGGAAACTGATACAACTAAACAGAGCTACATGGAGTGCAATAACCAAGGTATATTAAAATTTATGTGCATTTAGTGCTGAATATATCTGTTCTAATGTTAATTTCATGTTGCTGTTGCATACTGCTGAATTCATAATTCAACTATATTTGTGTTCACATCTTAAAATTTGTAATTATTAAATATTATTTTAGATACCAGAAAAATAATGAGATAACCATCTCATTCACACACATTCATTCAAAATGGAAAATTTCTCAAGACATGTAAAATTTATTATAAACATTATATCATGATTACATTATATACATAAATTATAATTCATGTAATCAATGTCATTAGATATCACTTTTTGTACAGTATTTTTTGTTTTATATATATATTTTTTTAATGATTCCTTGATTAGTATGAACAAAATTTCTATTGGTGCACTAAGCACAGAACAGGTGCCCTTAAAGTGGTGTGTAATTTCAGAATCTCAAAGAAAATTTAATTTGAGAAGTAAAGCGTTAAAGAAAATTAAGAAATTTCTTTCTGAATTATATTTTTTTCTTTAAACAACATACTATAATTCCCCCCGCCTTACACACACACACCACCAACACGAATCAGTGGAAATATCAAATTTGCAAAAATTTAGCTATGTTACTACAAGATGTATTCCAAAAATCTGTGCAATTGATAGGTTTTAGTTTAGCTAAATTGCTACTCTTGCAAGTTTAAAGCATTTAATTGCATTACAATATGTTATAAATCAAAACTTAAAATTATACCTAGTGGTAGTTAAGCTATTATGGATAACCTAAAGTACTGTAGTAAGGCAAAGTTAAACTTGATTTTTCTATGTTTATCAAGTGTTACTCACTAAATTAGCTCACCTGTTTATATTAATGGAAATCCATGAAAATTAGGTAAACTCATTTTAAAATTTCATATCAAGCTCTAATATGTATTTCATAAAAATAATAAATATGAAACAATATCATTTTACATTGTTAAATTTTCTTTTTAAATTCATTGGTAAAAATATACAAATTAAAATTTTTCGATCCGCAGGAAAAAGTATTTAGATTGATAGTTGAACGTAAGACATGTACAATTATTTTCAACATCTTGACATACCTAGACTGACAGCTAGTCAACAAAAATTTCATTGTGATAACTTTATTGCCAGTAGCATCTATTTTTTATCAAGTTTCATTATCTATGATATATTCTGTCGAGTTGTTTACATGTCAGATCTGATACTATTTCCAATAAGGTTATTAAGTTTGAGTCAAATGTGTCAACTTATTGTCAGTACAGGTAACTCGGGGCAAAATTTGGAAATTTAAGTCAAATATCTTTTATTTAACTCTTTCCTGGGCACCTTTTCACTTTGTCAGAAAAGTTTCCATTCACAATTGCATCACAATATTACATTATTTATGTATATTATTTTTTGAGAAGGTTAATTATTGATTTATTACAATGTTTTCTCCTCATTCAATGTATGTTTAAATGGGTGCTGTAATATTGTAGGATTAGGTAGTGCTGTAATTGAGTGAAATCTGTACATCATGAATCTTTTACTGATATTTTTGTTGAAATTAGCATGAGAAATTAAAAGAAGTTTTATACATACCTATGGCCATGATTGTTTAAAGTTAGGTTGTAACCATAAAATAATGTGCTCCACTGCTTTAGCATCTGGCAGATTTTTTGTTTAAAAATATTGAATTCAGAACAGAAAATTATGAATAACTATTTTATTTTATTTATGGATTTTCTATCATCGTATACAGTAAAAATAACCACTAAAATATATTGGTGAAAATTCACGATACCTAAATAGAAAATCAGCCATATGCAACAACAGGGCTTTGATTGCATCACTCAAGAAGTTACATATACCAGGAAAAACACAAGTGGTAGAAATTACCTTTTGAATTTTTTCTTATCTTTATCAGACAGTCTTTTTTTAATGTGCTTATTCAGTATAAATTCAATTTATTTCCAAACAGATGATTTAATTTAATAGTACATTGATTTAAAAGGAAGGAAATATTTACAATAAACATGCTAACTGCTCTTATAAATAACTAAATCTTTTAAAAATATTTCTTTAAAAACTTAAGATAACAATAGCTGTCAACCTTTCAGTTTTTATTTTCTAAAACAAATATATTTTCCTTTATTAAAAAAATTATATAATTACTACCTAAAATCAAAACAAATCATATTAAGTGTTATATATTTTATTTAGTTCATTAAATATGTTTTTTTAAAAGGTTGATTGTTATGTAATGAGACTTTAATGTCCCCAAGTTGATGTAATTTCAGTCATATTTCTTTAACTTTAATTTTTTTACACCTAATTATATCCAGTAGCTTTTCAACTATCTAAAGTTGTTAAGATAAATTCTCTATTAAAATTGTGAATAGATTTAAAGCGGTGTTGGACAGGCTTGGTAAGTTTTTGACATGCAACAGTTTTTGATGGCTTTAACCATGGCCAAAAATCTATATTTATTTACATATGTATGTATCTATCTATATTTATATTTAATAAGCAAAATTTATTTGCTTTTAATAAAGAAAATGTTTCTAAATATGTTGTAGAAAAAATAAATTTAAATTTTTGAAGAAACATATTTTGAAGAGTAAACAAAATCTTAGACTTTGGAAAACTTATCTTTTGTAACTTTATTTAATAAATTTTAATGTGTTATTCAAAATCTGCAGCGATATTATATTATTAAGAAATTTATTTATAACCAAACTTAGTGTATAGTTAAAATAATATTAAAGATTAGACATTTTTAAGGATAAATATTAACATTTTCTGAACTTTAGACACTTTTGAAGAAAATTCTTTTAATCAGGTTGAGCATTCATCAATCATTCCCAATCTGAGAACTTCTATTATTTACCTCGCTTTTTGATTTTTCTTACCTTACTTTAAAGTAAACATTATTTGTATTCTTGATACTATTAGTTTGTCTGCTTTGGGGGGGGGGGGGATTGATATAAAAATGGTTTATAAAGATACATAATAATCATAGCATGCATTGTATTTAAATTCAAATTAACCTACTAGATATTATGTATATAATGTGTAAAGCATAAAAAAAAACCACGTATATTAAATATAACACTTTTGAAAATCCAGCATTTATAACACTTAACTTATTCCTTATAAATATAGCTATGTCAAAATGCATACTAAATAATTTTAATTTTTTTTACAAATATTAAAATAATAATAACAATAAATAAACAAAATGTTTAAACATAATTTTTGTGCAAATATTTCTGCATGTCCATTTCGAGATAAATTTCTGGGATTTGGAATTTGTTATTTTTACCTTAATTTTTATTAATTAAAAATATTTTAAGACATTGCTAATTACCCATAATATAATTAAATTTCAACATGAAGTATGGCAATAGAAGCTAGTTTTAAAATTTGTTTCCTGAACAAACTCTAGTGCACTGCAGCAGATTGTGACTCTGGGTTTTTGATGTTTTAAACCCTTGTCGTCACAAACCCTTTTTTGATGTCAAAAAACCTTCCCTGGTGATGGATATGGATGTTTTCTATCATCTGTGATCCTTCTATATTGCATGTGTTCTTAATAAGACTGCTAAAATATAAAAGCAGTCATTTATCTATAATTAATTATTATTTGTGTTATTTTTTAATCTTGACTTTTGTATGTAATTATATATTTTAATTCTAATCATGGGTCAATAAAATAAATTTAAATTGTTTTTTAGTTAGGCTTTTTACATCAAGGATTTGTTTAATTTAAAACTATATATATTGTTTTCATATACAGGGTACATGATTTTATATGAGCGACTGTTTTTATGAAACAAGTTAGAAAACATGAATAGGAATAAGTTTTTGTATCAAAAATGTGTTTTTAACGGAAGCATGATGGCATGATAAGGATATTTACAGAACTCATCCCTATCAAGCTTTTTTATTATCCAATGTGCCCATCTGCTGCTACCAGATAATCAGGAGTTTATTGTAGCAAATACAATTTTTTTAAAACATCTATTTGAATTTATTTATGAACAAATATTAAGTATTTAATTATTTTTCTTATCAATTTCTCTCTAGGATATGTTCCTCAATGGAAGAAACGTGCAAATTTTTTTTTCAAATGGCAACTACCTACTCTTCGGACCAAATATTTAAAAGATAATTCTGCTATAGAATGTGTAACTGTTTCATTATTATGTTATATATTACAGTTTAAATTTAAATATTCTCACAGCATAGAATTAATTTAATGAATGAAGTGTATATTTTACAATAAAATATATTTGTATATTTATGTGTCCTGTATTTTTATTTTCATATATATTGTATTTTTATTTATTTTTTTTTTTAAGTTCTTAGGCATCAGCATTAACAACAATAATTAAAGTTTATCTGTTCTTTTTTTTGTTTCAGAATATTGTTTTTTAATGATTAAATAACATGAGAGGAGGGGAGAAAAGATAAAGAATGTAAAAAATACTATTTAACATCCAGCACAAATTAAGCAAATAAATATTGTTGGCTTTATCCAAATCATCGATATTGTTTACTTTTCCACTTTCCCTACTTATGTGTTAAATCCAAATATTATTCTTGTCTAATTTCTATGTATTAAGTAGTTAATTAGCAATGCCATTTTTTTTATTTTATTTAACATTGGCTTAAATTTGTACTCAAAAAATTTTATGTTCCCCATTGAACAAAGTAGCTCTATATCAACATGAATGATATTTAGAGATATTAAATCAAACAGCTTTTATTTTATTTTTTTTTTCATTTTATTTTATTTATTTATTTATTTTTTTTTTGTAGTGTAGCACATTATTTATTACTAAGTTAATTGTTTACTGCATTACAATTATCTTATTGTGGCTAAAACTCATTTAAAATGTTAACTTTGGTAGTATCTTCTGAGAAGTGCTTTACTTTAACAAAATGATGAAAAACAAAATAAACTGTCTAGAACTATAAATTAAAAGTAGTATTTGCCTCAATTTGTTTTATTTTTCGAGAATATTAAATAATTATATTTAATTTAGCATGTATATTTAAGAATAGTTTATTGTTGAAATATTATTCTTCATTTCTCACATGTTCAAACTAAAAAATTAACAAAAAAAAAGTTAATTTTTAGCTGAAAAAACATATTTTCAGCTAAGAGTTTTATTTCTGGCATATTTTTATTAAATTATTGAAAAAAGATATCCATTTTTTATCCCTTTATTGGAAACAAGAAACCTTTTAAACAAAATGTAAACTACTGCCTGTGAGATTTCTAATTTCTATAAATTACTATAAAATACAAAATGCAAGAAAATTTGATTATTTTTGGGGAAAAGATATAATTTTTTATTTGCAAAGCGTCAAACTAAATTTTGATTTGTAACTTCTAGTAAGATCATTCATTATTTATTTTTTTTTTTTAATTGGTGCCAGAGCTTAAATTTCTGTATTTCTTTTTTAGCTAAACATAAACAATATCATTATTTCTAGCATTATCAAATGTCACTTTTTAAAAGATTTTGATTTTTTGAATATTAATATTTTCAGATTAAAACAACCACAAGTCATTTTTTTCTATTATTAAACTTTAAAAATTAGAAAAATAATCATAAATAAACTTTGAAAAGTATCATTTGACATTGCTAGAAAGAATATTAAATATTTCAAACTCAAAATAATATGGAAGCAAGAAAAATTTTCGTCTGAGCATATTCCGCTGTTTATGAACAAAACATACAAAGTTAAGTTATTTTGAATTTTCAGCATTTTCTGGTGCAGGAAATTTTGCTTTTAAAGCCAGGGAACACTGAAAATTCAAAGTAATCATTTAGCACTGAATATTTCTGTTATCAGAAAAAGGAACCCTTTTTATTATTAGAGGGTGGAGAAATTTTTTCAAAATATAATTTATATCGGGAAGGGATGTATAAACTTTAAAATGTAATAATTATTTTGTCATAAAAAGTCATTGATGGAGGACAATCCTTGAAACATTTTTGTTGTTGGAACCATACCTATAAAACTATATAATGATTAATAAATTATTTAATAAAGGAAGGCACCCAGTATAAATTTTAATAATGTTTGACTTGAGTTATTTTTACTGGAAAGTAAAAATGTAAGAATAAAAAAAAGTGCCACTTTTACTAAGAGGCACAAAATAGACTTTCAAAGGCACATAATGTGACTCTTAATTTCAAAAGCAGTGTGTGCCTCTTAATATTCAGAGGCACAAAAGTTAAAAATGTACCTCTTATATCAGAGGCACTGTTTAAAGATTGTGAATTTTAATTTCAAGGGCACCGTGTGCCTCTAAATATTCAGAGGCACAAAAATTAAAAATGTGCCTCTAATATCAGAGGCACAGTTTTAACAGTGTGCCTCTTAATTTCAAAGGCACCATGTGCCTCTTAATATTCAGAGGCAAAAAAATTCCGAATTTGCCTCTCATATCAGAGGCACAGTTTTAAGAGTGTATGTTTATTTACACTCTTAATTTTCACCAATAAATTTTAGTAGTTATTTTTACTTTATACGATGATAGAAAATCCATAAATAAAATAAAATAGTTATTCATAATTTTCTGTTCTGAATTCAATATTTTTAAACAAAAAATCTGCCAGATGCTAAAGCAGTGGAGCACATTATTTTATGGTTACAACCTAACTTTAAACAATCATGGCCATAGGTATGTATAAAACTTCTTTTAATTTCTCATGCTAATTTCAACAAAAATATCAGTAAAAGATTCATGATGTACAGATTTCACTCAATTACAGCACTACCTAATCCTACAATATTACAGCACCCATTTAAACATACATTGAATGAGGAGAAAACATTGTAATAAATCAATAACCAACCTTCTCAAAAAATAATATACATAAATAATGTAATATTGTGATGCAATTGTGAATGGAAACTTTTCTGACAAAGTGAAAAGGTGCCCAGGAAAGAGTTAAATAAAAGATATTTGACTTAAATTTCCAAATTTTGCCTCGAGTTACCTGTACTGACAATAAGTTGACACATTTGACTCAAACTTAATAACCTTATTGGAAATAGTATCAGATCTGACATGTAAACAACTCGACAGAATATATCATAGATAATGAAACTTGATAAAAAATAGATGCTACTGGCAATAAAGTTATCACAATGAAATTTTTGTTGACTAGCTGTCAGTCTAGGTATGTCAAGATGTTGAAAATAATTGTACATGTCTTACGTTCAACTATCAATCTAAATACTTTTTTCTGCAGATCGAAAAATTTTAATTTGTATATTTTTATACCAATGAATTTAAAAAGAAAATTTAACAATGTAAAATGATATTGCTTCATATTTATTATTTTTATGAAATACATATTAGAGCTTGATATGAAATTTTCAAATGAGTTTACCCAGAGTTGCCAACCTCCGGCTTTTGTAAATTCATGAAAATGTACTTTCAACCAGAAAATTTATTTAATTAGAAGTGTCTAGTATTAACTCAGAGGTACATTTGAAATTTACTTAATATCGTTGGCGCAATAAATTTCTGGTTAGAAGTATAATTGTTTGATTTTTTAAAAAGCCGGAGGTTGGCATGTCTGGTTTACCTAATTTTCATGGATTTCCATTAATATAAACAGGTGAGCTATTTTAGTGAGTAACACTTGATAAACATAGAAAAATCAAGTTTAACTTTGCCTTACTACAGTTCTTTAGGTTATCCATAATAGCTTAACTACCACTAGGTATAATTTTAAGTTTTGATTTATAGCATATTGTAATGCAATTAAATGCTTTAAACTTGCAAGAGTAGCAATTTAGCTAAACGAAAACCTATCAATTGCACAGATTTTTGGAATACATCTTGTAGTAACATAGCTAAATTTTTGCAAATTTGATATTTCCACTGATTCGTGTTGGTGGTGTGTGTGTGTAAGGCGGGGGGAATTATAGTATGTTGTTTAAAGAAAAAGATATAATTCAGAAAGAAATTTCTTAATTTTCTTTAACGTTTTACTTCTCAAATTAAATTTTCTTTGACATTCTGAAATTACACACCACTTTGGTGGAATAAGGGCACCTGTTCTGTGCTTAGTGCACCAATAGAAATTTTGTTCATACTAATCAAGGAATCATTAAAAATATATATATATAAAACAAAAAATACTGTACAAAAAAAGTGATATCTAATGACATTGATTACATGAATTATAATTTATGTATATAATGTAATCATGATATCATGTTTATAATAAATTTTACATGTCTTGAGAAATTTTCCATTTTGAATGAATGTGTGTGAATGAGATGGTTATCTCATTATTTTTCTGGTATCTAAAATAATATTTAATAATTACAAATTGTAAGATGTGAACACAAATATAGTTGAATTATGAATTCAGCAGTATGCAACAGCAACATGAAATTAACATTACAACAGATATATTCAGCACTAAATGCACATAAATTTTAATATACCATGGTTATTGCACTCCATGTAGCTCTGTTTAGTTGTATCAGTTTCCTTAATTCCAGGAATTTGTTAGACATTGAATAACCAGTCTCTCTTGAATTTTCTTCATGTCACCGATTAAAGAAGTAACTCGTCTGTCGACTTCCATATCCAGCTGAAAGTAATTAAGAGAGTTATTAAAAAGTGAATCATCTGTTTTCAGTATTAAAATCACATGCTTATGATCTATAAAACAACAGACATACAGTAAATTCTGTCCAAGACATATCTAGCCCATAGAAATTTTCTGCCATAGATGATATTCTGCTTCTGACAGAACTTACTGTATCAAAAATCATTCAGCATGACTTTAAATCCTTTCTGTGTCAGACAAATTGCCATCTAACATAGTTTACTGTATGTAAACACAAATATAGTAGAGATATAAAATTCATTCCCCATTTGTAACTAAAGTTCAAAATCAACAGTCAGCAGGAAGCTGATCAATCAATTTTCACAAATCCTGTTTTGGAACTTTTCAGCAAATTTGTCGTTTTTCTTGCAAGCTTTCGATATAACTTGCGGTTTTATCAAATGTATCTTTTTTTTTTTTTGTGATTTTTTAGAAAAATTGGTCATTTTTTTCGCTATCTTTATGCGAATTTTACCTTTAACTGTGATCTTTTGATGAAATGTGCCTTTTTTCCCCATCCTTTGAAAAACTTTCTTGTTTTGCACAATCTATTTACCAAAATTTGTGTTTTTTGAAGTACTTAGACCGCGTTTTTGCGATCTTTTGATGAAATTCACATTTTTTATGATACCTGGACCAAACTTGTTCTTTTCTCGTGGTCTTTTGGTGAAATTTGTCGTTTTTCTTGCAAGCTTTCGATGTAATTTGCCATTTAATCAAATTTATCTTTATTTTTTGATTTTTTTGAAATATTTGTCCCTTTTTTCGCTATTTTTATGTGAATTTTACCTTTAATTGTAATCTTTTGATGAAATTCACGTTTTTTATGATACCTGGACCAATTTTTTTCTTTTCTCGTGGTCTTTTGGTGAAATTTGTCGTTTTACTTGCAAGCTTTCGATGTATTTTGCAATTTTATCAAATTTATCTTTAATTTGATTTTTTTTTTTTTTTTTTTTTTTTTTTTTGCAAAATTGGTCATTTTTTTCGCTATTTTTATGCGAATTTTACCTTTAATTGTGATCTTTTGATGAAATGTGCCTGTTTTCCCCATACTTTGAAGAAATTTCTTGTTTTGCACAATCTATTTACCAAAATTTGTGTCTTTTGATGTACCTAGACTGTGTTTTCGCGATCTTTTTATGAAATTTGTGTTTTTTATGATATGTGGCAAAAATTCGTCGTTTTGTCAAGGTGTTTTGGTGAAATTTGTCGTTTTTCTTGCAAGCTTTCGATGTAATTTGCAATTTTATCAAATTTATTTTTAATTTGATTTTTTTTTTTTGCAAAATTGGTCATTTTTTTGCTATTTTTATGCGAATTTTACCTTTAATTGTGGTCTTTTGATGAAATGTGGCTTTTTCCCTCCATTCTTTCAAGAAAATTCTTGTTTTGCACAATCTATTTACAAAAATTTGTGTTTTTTGAGGTACCTAGACTGTGTTTTTGCAATCTTTTTATGAAGTTCACGTTTTGTAAGATACCTGGACCAAATTTGTTCTTTTCTCGTGGTCTTTTGGTGGAATTTGTTGTTTTTCTTGCAAGCTTTGGATGTAGTTTGCCGTTTTATCAAATTTATCTTTATTTTGTGATTTTTTTGCAAAATTGGTCGCTTTTTTGCTATTTTTATGCGAATTTTACCTTCAATTGTGATCTTTTGATGAAATGTGCCTTTTTTCCCCCATCCTTTGAAGAAACTTTTTGTTTTGCACAATCTATTTACCAAAATTTGTGTCTTTTGAGGTACCTAGACTGTGTTTTCACGATCTTTTTTATGAAATTTGTGTTTTTTAATATATGTGGCGAAAATTCGTCGTTTTGTCAAGGTGTTTTGGTGAAATTTGTCGTTTTTCTTGCAAGCTTTCCATGTAATTTGCCGTTTTAATCTTAAACATCATCCTGTTATAGCTCCATATTCAAAAGCATTGTGCATGTTATGATAGATTGCTTTAAATAATCTGCATTTTTTAAATGAAAATATTTTATACTAAATACAGAATACCTATTCCATTTTATCTTTGATCAATTCACTTATTCTAAGCTTTTTCTTTAGAGTAATGGAATATGGTCATCAATGCATACTCAATTTCATCCTATACATAAAAAAACCCTAGAATCACTATATTTAATACTTTTTGCTGAAATAAAGTGTTAAACGTAAATATTTATAACCAATAATTTGCAAGTCTTAAATTGTAAATAAAAATGAGAAAATATCATTAGATTTTTTTAAAAAAAAACCAATTGGTTTTTTCTCAAAAAAACCAGTTGGTTTAAACCGTGGTTTAAACCATGGTTAAAACCAATTGGTTTAAACCGTGCCAACCCTGTTACAAAAATTTGTGTTTTTTGAGGTACCTAGACTGTGTTTTTGCGCTCTTTTATGAAATTCATGTTTTTTATGATACCTGGACCAAATTTGTTCTTTTCTCGTGGTCTTTTGGTGAAATTTGTCGTTTTCCTTGCAAGCTTTCGATGTATTTTGCAATTTTATCAAATTTATCTTTAATTTGATTTTTTTTTTGCAAAATTGGTCATTGTTTTCGCTATTTTTATGCGAATTTTACCTTTAATTGTGATCTGTTGATGAAATGTGCCTTTTTTCCCCATACTTTGAAGAAATTTCTTGTTTTGCACAATCTATTTACCAAAATTTGTATTTTTTGAAAAACCTAGACTGTGTTTTTGCGCGCTTTTGATAAAATTCATGTTTTTTATAATACCTGGACCAAATTTGTACTTTTCTCATGGTCTTTTGGTGAAATTTGTCGTTTTCCTTGCAAGCTTTCGATGTATTTTGCAATTTTATCAAATTTATCTTTAATTTGATTTTTTTTGGCAAAATTGGTCATTTTTTGCTATTTTTATGCAAATTTTACCTTTAATTGTGATCTTTTGATGAAATGTGCCTTTTTTCCCCCATTCTTTGAAGAAATTTTTTGTTTTGCACAATCTATTTACCAAAATTTGTGTTTTTTGAGGTACCTAGACTGTGTTTTTGCAATCTTTTGATGAAATTCACGTTTTTTATGATACCTGGACATAATTTGTTCTTTTCTCGTGGTCTTTTGGTGGAATTTGTTGTTTTTCTTGCAAGCTTTCGATGTATTTTGCAATTTTATCAAATTTATCTTTAATTTGATTTTTTTTTTTTTTTTGCAAAATTGGTCATTTTTTTCGCTATTTTTATGCGAATTTTACCTTTAATTGTGATCTTTTGATGAAATGTGCCTGTTTTCCCCATACTTTGAAGAAATTTCTTGTTTTGCACAATCTATTTACCAAAATTTGTGTCTTTTGATGTACCTAGACTGTGTTTTCGCGATCTTTTTATGAAATTTGTGTTTTTTATGATATGTGGCAAAAATTCGTCGTTTTGTCAAGGTGTTTTGGTGAAATTTGTCGTTTTTCTTGCAAGCTTTCGATGTAATTTGCAATTTTATCAAATTTATTTTTAATTTGATTTTTTTTTTTTTTGCAAAATTGGTCATTTTTTTGCTATTTTTATGCGAATTTTACCTTTAATTGTGGTCTTTTGATGAAATGTGGCTTTTTCCCTCCATTCTTTCAAGAAAATTCTTGTTTTGCACAATCTATTTACAAAAATTTGTGTTTTTTGAGGTACCTAGACTGTGTTTTTGCAATCTTTTTATGAAGTTCACGTTTTGTAAGATACCTGGACCAAATTTGTTCTTTTCTCGTGGTCTTTTGGTGGAATTTGTTGTTTTTCTTGCAAGCTTTGGATGTAGTTTGCCGTTTTATCAAATTAATCTTTATTTTGTGATTTTTTTGCAAAATTGGTCGCTTTTTTGCTATTTTTATGCGAATTTTACCTTCAATTGTGATCTTTTGATGAAATGTGCCTTTTTTCCCCCATCCTTTGAAGAAACTTTTTGTTTTGCACAATCTATTTACCAAAATTTGTGTCTTTTGAGGTACCTAGACTGTGTTTTCACGATCTTTTTTATGAAATTTGTGTTTTTTAATATATGTGGCGAAAATTCGTCGTTTTGTCAAGGTGTTTTGGTGAAATTTGTCGTTTTTCTTGCAAGCTTTCCATGTAATTTGCCGTTTTAATCTTAAACATCATCCTGTTATAGCTCCATATTCAAAAGCATTGTGCATGTTATGATAGATTGCTTTAAATAATCTGCATTTTTTAAATGAAAATATTTTATACTAAATACAGAATACCTATTCCATTTTATCTTTGATCAATTCACTTATTCTAAGCTTTTTCTTTAGAGTAATGGAATATGGTCATCAATGCATACTCAATTTCATCCTATACATAAAAAAACCCTAGAATCACTATATTTAATACTTTTTGCTGAAATAAAGTGTTAAACGTAAATATTTATAACCAATAATTTGCAAGTCTTAAATTGTAAATAAAAATGAGAAAATATCATTAGATTTTTTTAAAAAAAACCAATTGGTTTTTTCTCAAAAAAACCAATTGGTTTAAACCGTGGTTTAAACCATGGTTAAAACCAATTGGTTTAAACCGTGCCAACCCTGTTACAAAAATTTGTGTTTTTTGAGGTACCTAGACTGTGTTTTTGCGCTCTTTTATGAAATTCATGTTTTTTATGATACCTGGACCAAATTTGTTCTTTTCTCGTGGTCTTTTGGTGAAATTTGTCGTTTTCCTTGCAAGCTTTCGATGTATTTTGCAATTTTATCAAATTTATCTTTAATTTGATTTTTTTTTGCAAAATTGGTCATTTTTTTCGCTATTTTTATGCGAATTTTACCTTTAATTGTGATCTGTTGATGAAATGTGCCTTTTTTCCCCATACTTTGAAGAAATTTCTTGTTTTGCACAATCTATTTACCAAAATTTGTATTTTTTGAAAAACCTAGACTGTGTTTTTGCGCGCTTTTGATAAAATTCATGTTTTTTATAATACCTGGACCAAATTTGTACTTTTCTCATGGTCTTTTGGTGAAATTTGTCGTTTTCCTTGCAAGCTTTCGATGTATTTTGCAATTTTATCAAATTTATCTTTAATTTGATTTTTTTTGGCAAAATTGGTCATTTTTTGCTATTTTTATGCAAATTTTACCTTTAATTGTGATCTTTTGATGAAATGTGCCTTTTTTCCCCCATTCTTTGAAGAAATTTTTTGTTTTGCACAATCTATTTACCAAAATTTGTGTTTTTTGAGGTACCTAGACTGTGTTTTTGCAATCTTTTGATGAAATTCACGTTTTTTATGATACCTGGACATAATTTGTTCTTTTCTCGTGGTCTTTTGGTGGAATTTGTTGTTTTTCTTGCAAGCTTTGGATGTAGTTTGCCATTTTATCAAATTTATCTTTATGTTGTGATTTTTTTTGCAAAATTGGTCGCTTTTTTGCTATTTTTATGCGAATTTTACCTTCAATTGTGATCTTTTGATAAAATGTGCCTTTTTTCCCCCATCCTTTGAAGATATTTCTTGTTTTGCACAATCTATTTACCAAAATTTGTGTCTTTTGAGGTACCTAGACTGTGTTTTCGCGATCTTTTTATGAAATTTGTGTTTTTTATGATATGAGGCAAAAATTCGTCGTTTTGGTGAAATCTGTCGTTTTTCTTGCAAGCTTTTGATGTAATTTGCCGTTTTATCAAATTTATCTTTTTTTAATGATTTTTTTGAAAAATTGGTCACTTTTTTCGCTATCTTTATGCAAATTTTACCTTTAATTGTGATCTTTTGATGAAATGTGCCTTTTTTCCCCTAATCTTTGAAGAAATTTTTTGTTTTTTCACAATCTATTTACCAAAATTTGTGTTTTTTGAGGTACCTAGACTGTGTTTTTGCGATCTTTTGATGAAATTCATGTTTTTTATGATACCTGGACCAAATTTGTTCTTTTCTCATGGTCTTTTGGTGAAATCTGTCGTTTTTCTTGTAAGCTTTCGATGTAATTTGCCGTTTTATCAAATTTATCTTTTTTTAATGATTTTTTTGAAAAATTGGTCATTTTTTTCGCTATCTTTATGCAAATTTTACCTTTAATTGTGATCTTTTGATGAAATGTGCCTTTTTTCCCCCATTCTTTGAAGAAATTTTTTGTTTTGCACAATCTATTTACCAAAATTTGTGTTTTTTGAGGTACCTAGACTGTGTTTTTGCGATCTTTTGATGAAATTCACGTTTTTTACGATACCTGGACCAAATTTGTTCTTTTCTCGTGGTCTTTTGGTGGAATTTGTTGTTTTTCTTGCAAGCTTTGGATGTAGTTTGCCGTTTTATCAAATTTATCTTTATGTTGTGATTTTTTTGCAAAATTGGTCGCTTTTTTTGCTATTTATGCGAATTTTACCTTCAATTGTGATCTTTTGATCAAATGTGCCTTTTTTTCCCCCATCCTTTGAAGATATTTCTTGTTTTGCATTATCTATTTACCAAAATTTGTGTCTTTTGAGGTACCTAGACTGCGTTTTCGCGATCTTTTTATAAAATTTGCATTTTTTATGACACCTGGACCAAATTTGTTCTTTTCTCGTGGTTTTTTGGTGAAATTTGTCATTTTTCTTGCAAGCTTTCGATGTAATTTGCCGTTTTATCAAATTTATCTTTATTTTGTGATTTTTTTGCAAAATTGGTCTTTTTTTTTTTTTTTTTTTTTTTTTGCTATCTTTATGCAAATTTTACCTTTAATTGTGATCTTTTGATGAAAAGTTTTTTTTTGCCCATTCTTTGAAGAAATTTCTTGTTTTGCACAATCTATTTACCAAAATTTGTGTTTTTTGAGGTACCTAGATTGTGGTTTCGTGATCTTTTGATGAAATTTGCATTTTTTATGATTTGTGGCTAAAATGCGTCAATTTGTCAAGGTATTTTGGTGAAATCGGTCGTTTTTCGGGGCCGATTGATGAAATTTGTCGTTTTTTTTGCGAGCTTTCGAAGTAACTTGCCGTTTCATCAAATTTATCTTTTTTTGTGATTTTTTTGAAAAATTGGACATTTTTTTCACTATCTTTATGCGAATTTTACCTTTAATTGTGATCTTTTGATGAAATGTGCCTTTTTTTCCCTTCTTTTGAAGAAATTTCTTGTTTTGCACAATCTATTTACCAAAACTTATGTTTTTTGAGGTACTTAGATTGTATTTTCGCGATCTTTTGATGAAATTCACGTTTTTTTATGATATGTGGACAAAATTCGTCATTTTCTCGAGGTCTTTTGGTGAAATTGGTCGTTTTTTGGGTTCTTTTGATGAAACTTGTTGTTTTTCTTAAGATCTTTCGATGTAACTTGCCGTTTTATCAAATTTATCTTTTTTTTGTGATTTTTTTGAAAAATTGGTCATTTTTTTTCGATATTTTTATGCGAATTTTACATTTAATTGTGATTTTTTGTTGAAATGTGCCTTTTTTCCCCATCTTTTGAAGAAATTTCTTGTTTTGCACAATCTATTTACCAAAATTTGTGTTTTTTTTAGGTACCTAGACTGTGTTTTCACGATCTTTTGATGAAATTTGCATTTGTTATGATATCCGGGCAAAATTAGCCGTTTTCTCAAGGTCTTTTGGTGAAATTGGTTGTTTTTCGTGGTCTTTTGATGAAATTCATAGTTTTTCTTGCGATTTTTCTATGTAATTTGCCATTTTATCAAATTTAAAGTTTTTTTTTGTGAGATTGGCTGTTTTTTTCGCTATCTTTTTTGCAAAATTTGTCTTTTTTTCCACTATTTTTTTGCAAATTTTACCTTTAATTGCAATCTTTTGTCAAAATGTGCCTTTTTTCCCATCTTTTGATCAAATTTGCCGTTTCTCCTAATCTATTTACCCAAATTTGTGTGTTTTGAAGCACCTAGACTGTGATTTTGTAATCTTTTGATGAAATTCGCATTTTTTATGATATGCAGACAGAATTCGTCGTTTTCTCAAGGTCTTTTGGTGAAATCTGTCGTTTTCTCGAGGTCTTTTGATGAAATTTGTCTTTTTTTTTTTTTTTTGCAATCTTTTGATGTAATTTACCATTTTATCAAATTTATCCTGTTTGTCGTGATTTTTTTGCGAAATTTGTTGCTTTTTTCAATACTTCTCCTCCCTCCCTCAGAGCATTGAAATGTCTCCTCCTGAAATTTTTGGGATTTCAATGGTCAGAAAGTACAATGTCCCCCCCCCCCCCAGAGTCACAGAAGTTCCTCTTTGAGAAAAATGTTTGAATACAACACTAGTCGCAATACTTTTACAAAAAAAAAACAAAAAACAAAAAAAAAGTATTTAAAATATATATATATATATATGTATGTATATATATAGCAGCGTTTTGTTACACACTGACCATTAGATTCATTTGTTGACATATGTGACCAGGCCCAGTAGCAGAAAGTTCTTCACGTGTCTGTGAAGAATACTTCAGCAACAAAAAATAATCTGCGGCAAAATATTTTTAGAACTGAACCGTTTATTAATCAAACAATTGTTTACCTATTAACGTTTTTAAGCATTTTATAAATTTTAATAAATAATAATCTTAACTTTTTGTATTAAGTAATAAAGAACTAAACATAATACGAAGTAATACAAAAATTTGATATAAATGAATCTGCAAAAGAGAAAGAAAATCTGTCACGCCCATCTCGAGCTTTCTACTACTGGGAGACGAGGTACTTAATAAATAATTAATACTTAGTTTTTCCATCTTTTGAAAGAATATAAAAATTTAAACAAAATAATTATATATTTTTTCTCAAAAAAATATTTGTCTATTATTATTATCATTTCCAGTTTCAAATATAGTTTAGTATTTGCTACTAATAAGAAAATGACATTAAATACTAATTTCATCATAATCCCAGTAACAATTTTCTGTGCCAATTAGAAAAAAAGGTAAAATTGATATGCGACCCAAGATTGAGCAAAGCTTATTATTAAAAGAAATTGCAATAACCAGTATAACCCATAAAATAAGCAAAATTTGCATTTTGAAAGAAAACTACAATAAAGGTAGAAACAATGAAAATTTTAGCAACTGTTTTTAAGCTCATATATTTGTTAAAAGTATTAGATTAGTCTTCAGCATACATCAAACATATATTATATCTAATGTTGCTACACACAAATGTGGCACTACTTTAAAATCAATTTTTAAAGATTTTAAACTTTGGTGTGTCTGCAGAGAAGGTTTGGGGGGGGGGGAGTGCTAAATTACCAAGTGATTATTTATTTACCAACATAAAAAAAAAGAATTTAAAGAGGGAGGGTAAAATTCCAGACAAACTCCAAGAAAATAGAGTAATTTTTGCTTTCGACTCATTCCTAGAAACCACCATTTTCCTTTTTTTCCAGGGGTTTTAAAGGAATGATAGACCATCTACTGTACACTTAGTTAAAATGTAAAATACAAAAATTTTCCATTCTTGATACAGTTAGACCATATGAGGAAGAAAAGGGGGGGGGAATGATCAATTGTCACTAAGTGACATTCGTGATAAACCTTTGGTGATCCTTTGAAAAAAACTGAATCTTGTATTTTACTATAATTAATAATTTTATTTTTTTAATCTAAGAAATTTTTATACCCATAAAGTTTTAGATGTTCATTTTTAAAATTTTACATTAGCAGGCTAGAATATTTACATTAATTGATATTATTACTAATTATGCTAATTAAAAAATAAATGCCTGTAAAATAGCAAACGAATATT
The DNA here is from genome assembly GCA_964019185.1 of Maratus speculifer. Taxonomy (NCBI): domain Eukaryota; kingdom Metazoa; phylum Arthropoda; class Arachnida; order Araneae; family Salticidae; genus Maratus; species Maratus speculifer. The sequence continues at coordinate 171,793,497 of OZ025297.1, read as the reverse complement.
TTAATTTAGTTTTCAATAATATATAACAGAACAATTTCATCTGACACAGCAATTAAAATTATGTACAGTTTCAGCCTCAAATAAATAGTCATGCAATAACATCACCAAAATAAAAAAATCATGAAGTTATAAACAAAAATGAACAAATTTGCTAAAACTGTGTGCTTACATAAATAATCTTCAATTACTTTATAATTACTTTTGTTACAATCAGAAAAGTTTTAAAGATTTTTGTTTTCATTAAATAAAATGCATTTTATGTTATAAAATGGAAATTCTCTGATTATTAAAAGAAAAATACGGATATGTATGTACAATAAAGTCATACTAGTCATCCACAGGATTAAAACTTATGAATTTGGTGATTTGCAAGGTCTGCGGTTGGTGATTGCTAATTTAGATAAATAATTCTTATTACAATTTAAAAAAGTTAAGGAATTTTAACACTTTCAGATTTTATGTATTTTGAGAAGGAGATGAAGTATATTTTCCTTTTTCTTGGAGGGATAAAGCAATTTGCTTTCCTTTTTTAATTAGGGAGAAGGAGCGACAGGGGTGCCCAGAGAGGGATTTGGTGACGCAAGATGCATCATACATTTTAGTTTTGGGGGGGAGGGGGGGAATTTTAAATTCTTAATATATAATTTTTTTTTTAAATTGTAAAAAAAAAAAAAAAAAAAAAAAAAAAAAAAAAAAAAAAAAACCTTGATTCTTTTAATATCACTTTTAAATTCTTTCAACATTGAATTTTCAGAAATGTTCCCGTGTTTTCTTTCTTTAAATTCTAGATAAGGGCAATAAGAACTCATTCCGCTATGCTCAACTTGCTATCTATTGAATGTGCAGTATATTATAAGTAGAATATATTTTATAATTGATATTCTGTTTAGCGGGTGAGGATCAATGTTAAAGTATGAAGATTTCTTTTGGGGGGGAGGGATTTTGCGTCATTAGATTTAGGGGGGGGCGGGGATGGTCACCACTGAGGAGCGATATTGTCTAAACATTTTAAACAAAAAGCATAAATATACTGAAATGCGAAGGATTATGTGCCTGAAATGTAGGCATAGTAGTCAGTGTTGAATTAAAGGGGTGACCCAAGGGGGACTCCCCCCAAAGTATTGAAATGTCTCCCCCAGAAATTTTGTGATTTCAATGGCCAAAAGTGCAATGCCCCCCCCCCCCCTGGAGTGACAGAATTCCTTACTCAAGAAAAGTGTTTGGATTTAACACTGTAGTACTTTTACAAATAAATAAATAAAATAGCAGTTTTTCACCAAACACTGACCATATTTTGAAAGAATATAAAGTTTTAAACAAAATAATTACATAATTTTTGTCACAAAATATTTGTTTATTATTATTATCCTCACCAGTTTGAAATACAGCTTAGTATTAGTTAGTACTAATTTTATCATAAAATCAGTAACAATTTTCTGTGCCAATCAGCAAAAAGGAAAAAATTGATTTGCGACCCAAGAATGAGCAAAGCTTATTATCAAAAGAAATTGCAATAATCAGTATAACTCCATAAAATAAGTAAAACTTGCATTCTGAAAGAAAATTACAATAAAGGTAGAAACAATGTAAATTTTAGCAATTATTTTTAAGCCCATAATTTTTTTTAACTATTAGATTAATCTTCAAGGTGTAAAAATAATCTGCAGCCGTGTTACACTGTTTATGCTATTTTGGGACTATAATTAACAAAAAATAAATCTTACGTACGCTTATGTGGCTACATTTGTGATAGTTTATGAGACTTGGCAACATCACTATGATTCCAAGTCCAATTAAACAGTAGTTAATCTCATCCACTGTCAAAAATCCAGCCCCATAAGTTAAAAATCAGCCTTTCATCTCCACTACCCCCTTTCACTCCTCCCTCCTGAACTATCTGGATATAGCAGCTACGGTTATGAAATTGAGCATATAAGTCTCTAAGACGATTCCACACAACAATCGCAGTACAAATATTTTATATACACTATACACAATGATTATTGAACCTCCTTCGTATACGCGTACTTTGCATATTACACTAAGAACTGTCTAGATTACATATACCACAAAAATATGCATTTTTTGCATAATACTGATTTATCCGTGTAATCACTGAAGACAAATATGTAAGAATATTAAAAATCTATATGTGTATTCTTGCGCAAATTACACATTAATGTGTATATTTCAAAATTTATCAGGTAACTTTTACACACTCGATGTTATCGTCAAATTAAACAGTAAATTGTGTATTTTGAAATTTACACAAAAAGTGTGTATTTTGGAATTTTTTACTCCTTTTTACACTTATCGTTTTTGTATCATCGATATACCTGTTTCGATGTGTAAATTTCTCCATTTATTTTTTATAGTGTATACGTATATCAACATATGAACGGAAGTTACTTTTGGGATCTGAGAGTTAAGATCGATGTAAATATGCCAATATTTTCCAAAATCTTTTCCTCTAGATGACTGCAATAGGTACATTTTTAATTTTTGTACAGAACCCTACTTAAAAATAGGTTGCAAGTATCAAGTTTTTTTTTTTAGAAATAATAAGTTAATTCGGTATTTTGGTCTGCAACAATCTTATATTTTCATAATATGTGCGGAAAATATGCTACAAAAATTTATATTTTTTTGTTTTCTGTTAAAGTACATACGAAATTTTTTACATTCATTGATGTATGTTTTCAGAAGTTTTGAATGATGCCATTGCTTAGTTAAATTTAATGAAACTTTCAAAAATGAAATATATATTTTTTTGTTTTTTGTTTTTTGTTTCATTTCTATTATAATTTTTATCAGATAATCAGTTTTAATTTTACTGTCATTTTTAACAAAAATTTCTTAATGTTTATTATGATCTCAAAAATTTAAAACAGAAATCGTATATACAAATAGATTTAATTTTGTTACGTTTCTTTTTAGTAATCTTCAGGATGACGAAATTTTGATAATGTAATATCCGACAATCAATGAAAGAAATTTTGTTTGTATTTATTTTAATTAATTATTTAATTAAATTAAATTGTTTCAAATTCAGAAAACTTTATGATATGCATATGATTACAAACAGAAACGATACTATATAAAAGTTTTACTGCATAATTACCTTAATTTAAATTCTCAAGCCTTATACGAAAATACGTAGCATTTTTTGTTATTTTATTCCATTTCAATTATAATTTTTATCATATAATTTGTTTTACTTATACTGCCATTTTTAAGACTCATTTCCTACTGCCTATTATCATCACACATATTTAAAACATAAATCGTATATACAAAAATACTTCATTTTTTTAGCCTCTCTTTTTAGTGATTTTCATAATGAAGAATTTTCGATGGTGTAATATCCGACAAGTACTAATGAAAGAAACTTTGTTTGTGATCATTTTAATTAATTCTTTCATTAATTTAAAATGCTTCAAATTCAGAAAATTTTATGAAATGTATATGATTGTAAAAAGAAACAACACTATGTAAAAAGTTTCACTGCATAACTATCTTAATTTATATTCTGAAGCTTTATAAAATGAAATATATCTTTTTCTTTATATTATTTCAGTTCTACTGTAATTTTTATCAAATAATCTGTTTTACTTATACAGTGAAACCTCCAAATAAGGGACACTCCGAATAAGGGACACCTCTATTTAAGGGACAGAAGTTCCTGTCTCATAGCTGTCCCTTATTTGGAAGTTTTACTGCAATAAAATCTCCAAATAAGGAACACCTCTATTTAAGGGACAAAACTTTCGTTCCCACAGGTGTTCCTTATTCAGAAGTTTCGCTGTACTGCCATTTTAAAGACGCATTTTCGGTTGTCTGTCATCATCAGACAAATTTAAAACAAAGATCGTATATGCAAAGCGAACTCATTTTGTTAGCTTCTCTTTTAAGAGATTTTCAGAATGAAGAATTTTCGATGGTGTAATATTCGACAATTAATGAAAAAAACTTTATTTGTAATTATTTTAATTAATTCTTTCATTAATTTAAAATTTAGAAAAATCAAAAAATTTTACGATATGTATATGATTACAAAAAGAGACAATACTATGTAAAAGTTTGACTGCATAACTATCTTAATTTAAATTCTGAAGCTTTATAAAATGAAATATATCATTTTTTATATCATTTCATTTCTACCATAATTTTTATCAAATAATCTGTTTCACTTATACTGCCATTTTTAAGACACATTTCCTGATGCCTGTTATCATCATACAAATTTAAAACAAAGACCGTATATGCAAACAGAATTCATTTTGTTAGCATTTTCTTTTTAGTGATTTTCAGAAGGAAGAATTTTCGATGGTGTAATATCCGACAATCAATGAAAGAAATTTTGTTTGTAAATATTTAAATTAATTATTTCCTTAAATTAAGTTATTTCAAATTCAGAAAAACTTCATGATTAGCATATGATTACAAAAAGAAACAATACTATATAAAAGTTTCACTGCATAAATTAATAACTACTTTAACCTATATTCAGAAGCCTTAATTTTCTTTTCATTACATTTTTCAAAAATCTTATGAAATTAAACAAAATTACAAAACAAGTTTCAAAAATAAAATAATTCAATAAAAATCTTCCAAATATACAAAATATTTAATTGAATATTCTCTTGATCAAATTTAATAACGCAATTTTATTTTTAAATGAAATGAATAATCTAATTAAATTGCATAATATTTTATTAAAACTTTAATAACTTTGAGAATCACTTAATTTATAAATTTTCATATTTCTTCCTAAAATTCAATGAGAATTAAAAAGGTTTATGCCACATAAAAGTTAAATTTTCTCGCATCTTTTACGACAGAGAATTTAAAAAGTTAAAAACTCTACTCCATATTAAAAAAATGAATATTCGTTCAAAGGCTGTCAGCATGCCTAAGAACTTATAAAAGATTTTTTTAATAATAAACGAGAAACTCAAAGTTTAATTTACATTTACTTGCAGAAATCCGCCTATAAAGTAAAAATTTTTGAGCGTAAAATATTAACATTTTTACTTATTTTTGATTTCATGCTATGATGAACATCAGTAAACAAAATAGCTTAAATTTTCAGTTGATTGAAAGTCTTTATTTAAAAAGGAGATGGTAAAATTAAAATAGCATATTTTAATATAAAATATTGGAATGCGTAGGAATAATATCGTAATTTCCATTATATATATATAAAAAAATAATGTAATCTTTGCAACAAAAATATTTGTGACACATCACGTTTTCCTATAACTTTTTTTCGATATAAAAATATTCTTAACGACTTTGCTGTATAATTTTAATGTTTTTCGCAATAGATATCTGAAAGTAAAAATTTCCACATAATCTAACTCCAAATTAGGTGCATTATTAGGTGTCAATACTGAAAACTTTAAACTTAAAATTTCTAATAGCTGTGTAACAATCTAATTATAATAAAGTAAATTATGCAAAATTATTATTATTATTACTATTATCATTTAAATTAGAGTATTTTTTGTCACAATTATATAATAGAGTGGGCCAAAAAAAGCTTTTTTTCGATTTTCGATGATGGCTAATGAGGAAAAATGGCTACTGGTGGCACTCAATTCACACACAAAAAATTGAGATTTTTTTAACAATTCCTTACCATGCCGCAAAAGGCTTGAAGTTTTTAAAAAATGCTAATATTCAACTTTTTATGAAAAAATTAAAAATGTTAAATTAATTTTTTTTCGTTTTATTCAGTTGAAAAGATATATTTACTGTGACAAATGTTTAAATAACTTCTGATTATGCATTATTTTAGTGCTATGTTCTTTAAAAATGTACAGCTTTTAGCTTGTTTTGCCCTCGGTACCAACGCGAAACAACCCAGAATTCACCACGAGTTCCACCTGCCCTCCTACCTACAGAATGTCATATTCAAAATGCATACCTTTTTACGCTACAAAGTCCTTCTTAAAAATGAATTTTGGAATTTTTTCTGTGCTTTTAGTTTTGATCTAATGTATGTATCGCTTCCTACGTTTCCACATACCTTTGATTCAACTTCTGTCACAGTTTTGACGACTCTCTCCACAGCCTCGGAAGGACTTTTGCGAGTGAATTTTCGTAACTTTTTACTATTTTTTTTTTTTTTTACCTAAATCACTTTAAAAAAATTTCTTTGCCTTTTTTAAAGCTTTTTTCCAATTGGAACTATATGTCTATGACTAACGGTTTAGAAATTAGTCATTGACCACCGTTAAGAGTGGACACACTGTGCAGTGTGTCCATTCTGTGTCCAGGTCAAAAAAATTATTAAAAAATTACGAAAATTAAATTTTTATATGGTCCCACGGTCCTACGTTTATGTAAGTGAAACCGGATGAATTGGATTAAACTTTAAGGGAACGTACGCTAAGCGCTTAAAGTATTATAAAGGGCTTCCGTTTTCAACGCTGTCCAATGGCTAAATCCTAAACAATTTGTCACAGACTTAAAGTTCCATTTACAAAAATGTTTTAAATGAGGTAAAGAAGTATTTTTAAAGCCATTTAACTAAAGGTGCAGCCACTGTATAAGTTTTATGGTAGCGTTAATTTTAATTCATTAACTTCTAGATTGGTTAAAATAACTGAAGACGTGAGTTTCGAAATTCTCTTTATCGAGGAAATCAAATTTTAGGAAATCGTGAAAAACCTATGCGTTCATTGGTTTTCATTATAAATTTGTAGATTGTAGTGTTACATTAGTGCAGATTGGTATAGACTGATAGAGAAAACAAAAGCGATAACGCTAGTTTTGTAATTCACACCCTCAATTGTATTTTACATGTGTTTTATTTTGTAAGAAAATGAAGCTGTTCCTTTTCATGATTTTACTTTAAAAATGTGTGTTATTTTGATAACCTTTTATTTTACTTATGACGTTCATATATGTTTTCCTAGTTCAAAATTTGTATTCAAACTTTGACTCACTTCCAAATATCTGATCGAGGTTCAATTCACAAACTTATTTATATCCAATGAAAATCTAATATTAATGCGATTTTAGGTGCGTACCATATATTTATTTTATACGACAACACAAACTTCTAATAGGTTAAGTAATCTAATCGAATTTTAAATGCGTTGCATTTTGTAACGAATTATGATGTTGCTTTTCATAATTTAATTTAACAAAATATATGTTTTTTTTGTTTTTGTTTTGTTTTTTTTATACAGTAGAACCCCGTTAATTCGGACCCCGATAATCCGGATCTCCAGATAATTCGGATCGGTTTGGTCATTTTTTTTTCAAGTTTGAGCAGCGATTGGCTAATTTCCATAACATTAACTTGTTTCATCGTCGTATTCTAAATAAAAAAACTTTTTCTGACATGTTTTCGGAATAATTAAGCAAAGTAAACATTATTACTGTCTGCAAATATTCAATAAGTTTAACATAAAGGGGATTTTCTGTTAGTATGTTATATTTTATTTCATTTTTTTTCTAATTCTCCGGATAATCCGGATTTTCGATGATCCGGATTGGGTCCGGTCCCAATTAATCCGAATTATCAGGGTTTTACTGTATATGTTTTTTTTAGTACAAGTCGTATATTTTGCTTTAATATGTAAACATCAACATAAATTTAAAAATAATATTGTAAAAATTATTTTACTCTTAGTATTTAATTATAAAACTTATATTTGACGTTTACTTTTATTTCCAGTGAGTGACTCCTATTTTGCAGCAAAAAATATGCTTCAATTTTAAACAGCTATTACTCGGTCAGTTTTAATCACAGAGGAATTGGGCTTTTTTTGTCTAACTTGTCAGAGTAAAGCTAAAAATTAACTATATATCACTTATAGGACCGGGAAACGTATAAAAATTTAATTTTCGTAACTTTTTAATTAAACTGTTTCTTGACCTAAATCGCTTAAAAAACAATTCTTTACCTTTTTTGAAGTATTTTTGCAATTGGAACTGTATATGACTAACGGTTTACAAATTAGCCTTTCTCCACCGTTGAGACTGGACACCCTGTATAATGATTTTGCTATTTCTTTTCCATGTCCGGAACGAGGTGTCAAGTGGCCCAAGTATTCCGAACCAGCTTCAGACGACACAGTGATGCGTTCCTCGCCTTTCCTTTTTTTCTATGAAATAATTTTATCTTTTCTACCATCAAAAAATATGCTTTTAATTTTCTTTCCTTCAAGAACTTCTTCCGCCTGTATTTTTTTTTTTTTCAAGTTTCTGTTTCTCTCTTCTGACCTTGTTTTTATAGATGACGAGAATCATATCATCTGCTCCCACAACTCCTACATCTTGAAGAATGGATGAAGGTATTAAGACCATTACTCTACCTGATATTCCAGTTCTAAATGTGGCGGACGCTGCAGAGAAAGGGACAAGAGTTTAGGAATGTCGAACTTTGAAAAAGCTCGTTCAAATCCTTATTCAGTCGAGCTGCTTTCTTGAAAGCTTCCACTAATTGAATCTTGTAACAACATATCTGTCTTATATCTGGATCCAACTCCACTTGTTGAAGGCACCGACACAGAACCACTATCTCTCGTTAAAATTGGATCATTTTTCATTTTCGCTTTTTTCTACAAGAGTTTTAATTGTCTTTAAATCGATATTTTCGATAAACATTTTTCAAACAGTTCTTTGATCCTTCAAGAAGTCCTCCTCTCGACGCGGAACTTTACGCCTGATGTCGCAGCTACAATTGTTCAAGTCTTTATACTTACAAGCTGCAATGTAAACAGAGAGGTTTCATATGAATTCTTCGCGGGTTTCTTGTCTTTCATGCCGTACGATTAAAGGATTTCCTCAATAATCTACACTTATTGTAATAGTTTTTAATCTTTCTGTAAATTGATCGTCTGGAAACCACTGGTATGGAAGTTTTATCCAGATTTTGGTAACTTTTTCACCTACCATTTTAAGAACATCATCTACTGATTGATGTTGAATTTCTCGATTTTCTTCCATATCGCTTCGGAACCAGTAGAAGTGGCACATGATTCAGCATAAGTTGGCAACTGAAAGTCTTTCAACATGGATGGGGCCCAAATAGGCTACTTTTCACGCTACACAGATTTTATAATATTAACCTGCTCAGTCTTGTTAGCATCCGATGCTATTTCTTTCAGACAAGCTAAAAATGTCGTGTCATCAGCCCTGAATTTTCTAGTCAACCGATTTTGATAATTATTTTTTTAAATGAAAGCTATTTATTTGTAGTTGTGCCCATTTTAATTATTTTTTAATTTATTTCCATTTTTATGTTTTATTTTTAATTTTAAAAGCTTTTTCATGACATTTCTTCAAAATGGTGGCAACACAGTTTAGCTTTTCTCTCGATAATAAAAATTTATTTTCTAAAATGATTGCTAATTGAGGTAAAAAAAATATATTTACTGAGAAATAATATTAATAATGTAAATAAAATAACAGAAAATAATTTATGATAAAAATTAATGTCTAAATCAAAATAAGAGAAATTTCAAATGAGGAAAATTATGTCATTCAGCAACCAGATAAATGGGAATTACAAAATTATTATGGATGCCTTTTTCATAAACAGTAACTGTTAAAGAACATTTGAAGAGAAAATGATGTCACTATTTAAAACATCGCATTTTTACTCATACACTGCAAAAAATAATTGTTAGTTTTACGGTATAATACTGGCACCCTTGCTGCCAGTATTTTACTGTAAAATATACAGTAATAAACTCTAAAACAAGCCGTAATATTCCGTTAAGCAGTAATATGCGGTATATTACTGCTACTGTATTTATAAGACTGTATACTAATGCTTATTTACGGTTTATTACTGTTATTTTTACGGTATAATACTGGCAGCTGGGACGCCAGTATTATACTGCAAAACTAACAATCATTTTTTACAGTGTAACGATATTAGGTACTACTCTGTTATCCCGTCGACCAATTTCGCCAAATTATATAAATCGCCAAATTAATAGCCAAATTATACATATTGACATAATTTTTATTTTAAATAACGAAAAAACAAATAATTAGTTGAATAGTTATAAAAATATTAATAAAAAGTCGAAATAAAAATCACTTAATGACATTTTAAACACATGAATCGTATTTAATGACATTGAATGTGACATTCACGATCATCCATTATTGGCATTTAATCTTATATTTTGGCGATTATTTTTTGGCCGATGGGATAACCTAGTAGTACCCGATATGTTTTTTTTTTTTTTTTTTTTTTAATAAAGCTTTTTTTTGTGAGTGCATATAAAATAAAATTTCTGGATTTCGACGGCACTCATATTACAATTTTAACTGCAGATGTGCGAATATTTGCATGCAAAATTGTAACTGGCAAATTTGACATTTACTTTGTAAATATATTTATTATATATTGATTCAATAATGTAATTACTTTTGCTTTTTTTAAAACCAAGATCGGGTCTTTTAAACATTTCATTCGTCGAATTCGACGGGATTCCATTCGTTTTATTGTTAAATTGCATTTACTTTTACCCAGAGTCTATAAAAAAGCGTTTAAACTAAAGAAAAATTCGTTTTTGATGATCCGTCAAATTGTATCTCTTTATTATTCAGCAATTCCAATGTCTCAGAGAGAAATTGCTATTCAATTGGGTATTTCACGCCGTTCTGTTTGCTGTTTGATAAACACAAGAAAAATGAAGTTAGTTCATTGCAATCTAAACAGGGTCGCCCTTCTAAAAGACATCTATCGATTTTTTTTTCTCATAGGAGGCGAAACTGAATTCTGCAATGGCAGAATCTACATTCATCTTGTGTTAAATATTACGACGGACTGCAAGAACTAATTTAAAATTATTATGAAGCATCTACAAAGATATAGAAATCCATATATCGACGCTTATGATATGCACGCATTTATTAAAGAGGTTTAGAAATAATTTTAATAATTCTGAAACGATTTAAATTAATCTAAAGGGTGTTTTTTAATGTCTCCTACTGGCGATATCAGGATTTAATAGATTATGCCACATTCTATATTAAATATAATGAGGAAATAATAAAAAAAATGGTGGAGAAGTATTTTTCATTACGGCCTATAGTTATGTATAATAATGTGCGTTAGAAAATACACTCAACAACTCAAATTAGCCCTTTATCTACCGAAGGTACTTATAAGTACATTAAAATTACTTATTACAAAATTCTTTTCACACGTCAATTAGTTGTAATATTGTTTAGAATGGATTACAGATACATTACTTTATCTTGTTCCAACAGCATTAATGGATATACAAAACAGAAATATCTTTAAAAGGGTGATTTATTCTGCCTTTGTATCTTTTCAGCTTTCTTGGCACTGAGGGAGGGGGAAGGGGATTTTTCTGATTCTTAAATATTTCAATATTTATATTGTAAGAACATCCTATTTTTACATTTTATAATTCTACAAAATACTAAGAAAACAATTTAAAATAAAAGATTTGAATGGAATTATAAATATTGCAAAAAATCCCTGTAAATTCAAATTTAATTACTCCTTCTAAATCCTTCAATCCTTCTAAAATCCTTCAAAAATTTATTAAATGATTATGTAAATCATTCAATTTAGTTTAAACAATTTACGTATAATGCTTTAGAATGTAAAATTTTCATGAATTCATAATTCGGTAGATGAAGGGGTCACGAACTCAAAGGTTTCCCATATCAACATGCGTGAGGCATGAAATAAAAGAGCGTGAAAGGATCTTGATTTGAATAAAGTAATATGACGATAGTATATCCTGGAAGACCTTGGAAAAGCCCAGTGGCGTGATCAGTAGCGGCAGCTACTGCCACGCCGAGGGGTCCTGGTTGGAATTCAGGTAAGACATGGATGGTGTATTGTCCCTTTGTAGTGGAATAAATATGTAATAGATATGCGAAATCAAGATAGTTCTGTATCTTCTGTGTGTAATGGATCATTCGAGGCGAAAACCACAGCTGCTATAGGCCTCAAAGCAATGTCACATCAAACCAAAACAAAATGGAATTCCACTTTTTGTATGTTTAGAAGAAAGACAGAACACTGAGTAATACATTCTAATTTTATTTGAAAATGTGCAAGATGTATATTGTTTTATTGGTGTTTTTGAATTAAGGAATTTTTCTTAGTTTATAACATAATTAAATGTTATTTAATAGTGAGGTCAAGTTATTTTATTAATATAAAAAACATGGATATTATGTAGGTAGAATATGAAAATCCTGTTAGGTGAATGTAAATTCTATAATTCTCTCTCTCTTTCTCTTTCCCATGCACACACATACAAACGACATCAAATTGCCAATAAATGTGGAGATAGTTGATAAATTTCGAAACAAAACATCATTAGCCAAAAATAATAAAGCCATAAATTATGCTAAATTAACTAAAAAATTATTCATGAATATTGAAGTAATGCGAATATTTAGTACTAATTCTAATATATTTAAATGGGTTTGTGGTTTATTCACCAATAACAATGATTGTGTTAAAATTAATCTGTGACGAGTATTTAGTATTTCTCAATAAACAGGGAATTCGGTTACGACCGGGAAATTTTTACAGAGCAAAAAAACCTCATTTGGTGCATAAGAAAAGTGACCAAAAAATTAATTTTATCGCTAAAACGAAACTCATATAAAAAATTATAAATATTTTATAAATTGGGATACAGTTTTTAGACAAATTGTTTTTCTTTCTCTCTTTGACTGTGTAAAAATTAAAAACTGTGCAGTAATTAGTTTAAAAAACGTAGCAAAAAAGAAAATTTATTGTTCAGTTGTTCCCAGCATGACATCAATGTTACACATAGATGTGTTTTTGTTTTATAATGTAACTATATTGATAATTCATTATATTTCTGACAAGTTCATATATTTATAAGTTGCATGGAATCTACACCCTTTTCATCGCTTTCAGTATTTTATTATTCTAGCTAAGATATAAATAAAAAAAATTAAATATTGAAACTCAAGTGAATCTTCCCTTGTGGTTTTATGCAATATTTTTGTTAAACCAAAATGCAAACAATCATTCAAACGTGCTAAAGACTTTTCTGTTTGCTTACAATTTAAATATTCTAAAGATTTTTTAAACAAAATAAGATGGGAAAAACTGTTACACGATCAGCTTAATTTTAAATTGATAAATTTCACTGCAATTTTGATCAAAAGTATTTCTTTTTAAAAGAATTACGGGTACCTATATTTAGTGTAATTTTCATAAGAATATTATTTTGGATTTATAAGGATCGGAGCTTTATAAAGTAACTGAAAAATTATTTATTTAATTATTTTTTGTAAGATAAATAATTTTATTGAGGAAAACTAAAACTGATACTTTAATAAATGTAATTATATTAATCTCGCTTAAAAATTAATAAAAATTTCATATAAATTAAGGTAAAACATAGCAACAGAATCAAAATATAATTTGAATAAATTCCCTCTCGACAAATATCTTTCAATGATATATGTTTTATAAACAGCTGTGGAAAAAATCAACCATATCTCTAAAACAAAACTATATTAAAATTCATAAACGATTTATCAGTTAAGATACAGTTTATAATTTTTTTCTTTCTCTCTTCAAGTTAATAAAAATTTAAAACTATGCGGCAGTTAGTTGTTTTAAAAAAAATTCAATAAAATAGGAGTTTAATCTTCAGCTATTTCTACCACCAGCATATCATCAACATTACACATAGACATGTTCTTGTTTTATAATGTAACTATATCAATAGTTCATTAATTTTTCTGAAAGTTTTTTTTAATAAGTTGCACGAAAACTGCTCTTTTTTTTCTTGCTTTCAGTATTTCGTTATTCTAGCTAAAATATAAAATAAAAAATTTAGAATAATAAAAATCAAGTGAATTTTCTCGTGTGGTTTTATACAGTATTTATGCTTAACCAAAATGCAAACAATTTTTCAAAAGTTTTAGACTTTTCTGTTTACTTACAAATTCAATATTCTAACGATTTTTTAAACAAAATAATATGATAAATCTGCTACTCCATAAGCTTAAATTTAAATTGATAAATTTCACTGAAATTTTGCTATCAAAAATATTTTTCTTTAAAAGAATTTCCTGTAGCTATATTTAATATGCTTTTCATAAGAAGATTATTTTGGATTTATAAGGATCGGAGCTTTATAAAGTAACTGAACATTTATTAATTTTTTTTAATTTAGTAAGATAAATATTTTTCTTGGAAAAACTAAAACACAAACTTCAATAAATGCAATTTTATTAATCTCGTTTAAAAATTAATTAAAATTCATATAAGTTAAGGGAAAACATAGTTACAGAACCCAAATATAATTTGAATAAACCCCCCCTCGACAAATATCTTTCAATATTATCTGATTTAAGTGCAGTCGTGGTAAAAAATCAACCATATCTTTAAAAATAAACTATATTAAAAATCATAAACAAGTTAAGAGTTGAGATATAGTTTTTAATTTTTTTCTTTCTCTTTTCGAGTGTTTAAAAATTTTAAACTGTGCGGTATAGTTAGAAGTTTTTTAAACAAAATAATATGGGAAAAAGTGCTACACGTTCAACTAAAATTTAAATTGATTAATTGAAAGTTTTCACTGCAATTTTTTTTATCAAAAGCATTTTTTTAAAGAATTCGTTGCACCTTTATTTAGAATACTTTTCTTAAGAAGATTATTTTTGGATTTATAAGAATCGGAGTTTTATAAGATAATTGAAAATTTATTTATTTTTTAAATTTTGTAAGATAAATATTTTTCTTGGGGAAAATGAAAACACATACTTTAATAAATATAATTATATTGACTTCAGTCAAAAATAAAAAAAACATTTCCTGTATGTACAGGGGAATCGAATAAGAATAGAATCAGAACCCAAATATTAATAATCCCCTTGAATAATCCCCCTTAAATAAACCCCCTCTCGACAAATGCCTCAGGTATTCAATCTACCATATCTCTAAAACAAAATTATATTAAAAATCATAAACTATTTATCAGTTAAGATACAATTTTTCATTTTTTTTCTTTCTCTTTTAAGTGTATAAAAATTTTAAACTATACAGCAGTTAAAAGTTTTAAAATTTTTCAATAAAAAGAAAATTTATTCTTCAGTTGTTACCACCACCAGCATGTCAGCAACGTTACACATAGGCATGTTTTTGTTTTATAATGTAATTACATCAGTAGTTCATAAATTTTTCTGAAAGATTTTTTTAATAAGTTGCACGAAATCTAATACTTTTTCTCGCTTTCAGTATTTCATCATTCTAGCGAAAATATATAATAAAAAATTTAGAATTAAAAAACTCAAGTGAATTTTCTCTTGTGGTCTTATGCAATATTTTTGCTAAACTAAAATGCAAACAATCTTTCAAAAGTTTTAAAGACTTTTCTGTTTACTTACAATTTAAATATTCTGGAGGTCTTTCTAACAAAATAATATGGGAAAAACTGTTGCAAGATCAGCTTAAATTTAAATTAATAAATTTCACTGCAATATTGTTATCAAAAGTATTGTTGCAGCGTATATAGGGTTCTTTCGATCTTATGGTTAGACAACTTCAAACTCTTTCTCTTAGAAAAGTAGAAAGTAATTTATTTACAGATCTTCAGAACAACAGAGTCTTCGAAACTCACAAATATTACAAGATATTCCAAAATAACTGTTTAAATCTATCGAACAAGTACAAATATAGGTCGCAGAGACTCTTTATACAATGTCTCAACACTATATCACATTCAAAACAACGTAGATAAAACTCAATACATCAAGCAAACTTGCTTGGACAATCTCTAGTAGCTCACTCAATGACTGACTGGTAAATAATAACAAGAACAGCTCGTATTGCTCTCCTTATATATAGTCTCGTAGCATGTGCTAGAAATTTCTAGAAAAACCTGGAAAACCACGGAACAACAAACAATGTATCAGTAGACCTAAGGGGGGGGGGTTACCATAAATAGGGAAGGGTTACCATCGCCAACAATCGCCAAGTTTGTCGCCAACTTGGCGATATATCGCCAAATTTGGCGACCAAAATTAGTCGCCAAAAGTGACGCCAACTTGGCGATATCTCAAATATTTCGCAAAGCTGCCATAGACATTCACTGAAAATAATAGACAAGTTTGCTTGATAACAGAGACAATGTAACAAAAACTAATATTAGTAAAGAAATGGAGCTTAATAAGATTATTTACATTATTTTACAGTACAAACACTAACTATTTACAAAATTCGTAACACTACCCCCTCCTCAAAGACTGCACGTCCCGGGCAGTGCAATCCTTGAGTTAGAGGAAAACACTTAAAATAAATAAACAAATAAATAAATAAATAAATAAATAATAACAATAATAATAAAATTTACATAAATAAGAACTAATTACTATTTACATATTTACAAAAAGTGACTTTCATGACCATGGTCTGAAATTCAAGTTTCGAATTTCTAATCACTTTGGCCAAAATAAGGGGCTAGCCGGTTATAGTGTACGACCTTCGGTTTGGCGTGTGGCGATTTTTGTATGCGTACAACGACGTCATTCAGCCTGTTGACGACTGTGTAAGGACCGTCCCAGTTTCTTTGTAATTTTGGCGACAGTCCCTTACGACGTATCGGATTCCACAACCAAACTTTGTCACCTTCGTTGAACTCATTTCCTGTTGCTTTGTGTCGTACCGTGTCTTCATCTTTTCTGATGCCAGTCCAATTCGGTTTCTCGCTAGACAATGAATCTCCTCAATCCGCGCCTGGAGTTCATCGACATATTCCTCAGGCGATGAAGGAGCATCAGGAGGACGGCCAAACAAAAGATCCGCAGGTAGACGAAGATCACGACCAAAGAGCATTTGAGAAGGGGAGTAACCAGTGGCCTCATGAGTGGCACTCCTGTAAGCAAGCAGGAAAAGAGGCAATTTCTTGTCCCAGTCCTGTTGGTCTCTAGACACCAGGAGAGAGAGGCTATTTAGGATGGTACGATTGAACCGCTCTACCATGCCGTCCGATTGAGGGTGTAGAGGTGTTGTTCGGGTTTTGTCCATGCCGAGTAGTTCACACATTTCCTTGAACACAGCCGAATCAAAATTTCTTCCTTGATCGGAATGGATTTGAAGAGGAACTCCGTATCTGGAAACCCAGTGTTGAATCAGTATGTCTGCTACGGTTACCGCCTCTTGATTAGGAATGGCATAGGCTTCAGGCCACTTAGTGAAGTAGTCCATGACAACGAGGATGTACTTATTGCCATCAGATGTTCTAGGAAGTGGACCCAGGATGTCTAGGGCAATTCGTTCGAAAGGAGCTCCTACATTATAACGTTGCAATCGTCCAGGGTGCGCCTCTTAGGACCTTTACGTGCTACACAGGTGTCACAAGCTCGACACCACTTCTCCACGTCACTGCGAACATTATTCCAGTAGAAACGCTCTCGAACCTTTTGCAGGGTCTTCATTACACCAAAATGACCTCCTGTGGGACTACCATGCAGTTCTTGAAGGACCATAGAAATTCTCGACTTAGGGAGTAGTAGTTGCCATCTACATGTCTTTCCATCGTCAGACTCCCATTTTCGGTACAAGATGCCGTTCTTCAAATGTAAGGAATCCCAGAGAGCCCAATAACGTTTAGTCGTAGGATGGTAATGGGCCATGTCTTGCCAGCTGGGCTTCCTGTTGGACTCCTCTTTCAGCTCTAGAATTGGCTTAATTTCAGGATCAGCAAGTTGATCTTTACGCAGGCTCTCGTCACTCCACGGATCTTGCGATAATGTAGACCCAGTTGTAACTTGTCTTACTATAGGACCTTTGACATTAAATTTCTTCTCAGCCCGGTCGCAGTATCTACAATTCTCTGAGCAGGGTCTTCTTGAGAGAGCATCTGCATTTCCATGTGATGAGCCTTTTCGATGGCGTATCTCCATATCGTACTCTTGAAGCTTTTGTATCCACCTGGCTATCTGGCCTTCAGGGTTCTTAAAATTCAATAGCCAAGTTAGAGAAGCATGATCAGTTCGGATCAGGAACTTTCGACCGTAAAGATAGTGATGAAAGTGGTCTATGGCTTTCACTACAGCAAGAAGCTCTTTTCTTGTTACGCAGTAGTTTCGCTCGGCCTTTGACAAGCACTTACTGAAATAGGCGATAACACGCTCCTGGCCGTCGATTTCCTGGGACAGTACAGCGCCAATGCTTTCGTTGCTTGCATCCGTATCAAGTATAAACTGTATATCGATTTGAGGATACGACAGAATTGGAGTGGATGTCAAGGCCTCCTTAAGCTTTTTAAAAGCAGCGTCACATTCCTGTGTCCACATAAATTTTTGATTGGCTTCTGTTAATTTATGAAGTGGTCTTGCAATCATCGAGAAGCCTTTGACGAATTTTCTGTAATAGGTGCATAATCCTAGAAAACTTCGAAGCTGGTGAACATCTGCTGGACGATTCCAATTTTTCACGGCCGATATCTTCTCCGGATCAGTCCTAACTCCTTCCGCCGAAATGATGTGTCCAAGGTACGCGACTTCATTACGAAACAAACGGCACTTCGAAGGGCTTAACTTCAAATTAGCTTCCTTTAATTTTTGTAGCGACCGCCTGAGGTTGTTCAGATGTTCATCAAAAGATTTTCCTATGATTATGATATCGTCTAAATAAACAAGACATGCCTCATATGACAGTCCCCGAAGAACCGTTTCCATAAGGCGTTCAAAAGTTGCAGGTGCGTTACATAGACCAAAAGGCATTACCTTGAACTGCCATAATCCTTGTCCCGTTGTAAAGGCAGTCTTCTCGCGGTCGTCGGGATGGATATCTACCTGCCAGTAACCACTCTTCAAGTCTAAAGTCGAGAACCAAGTGTTGCCCGCAAGTGTGTCAAGAGTGTCGTCAATCCTTGGCAGAGGGTAACTATCCTTTTTGGTGACGTCATTCAGTCGGCGGTAGTCTACACAAAATCTTGTAGAACCATCCTTCTTTCTTACTAATACAATGGGAGACGCCCATGGACTTGTTGATGGTTCGATGACGTCATTTTCTTCCATATCTTTAATTAAATTCTGCACCTCTTCTTGCTTGGCAAAAGGTAATCGTCTAGGGTGCTGTTTAATAGGAGAGTGATCTCCCGTGTCAATTCGGTGTTGTGCCATTTTAGTTCGTCCAAAGTCTTCAGATGTTTGGGAAAATAAACTTTGGAATTCTCTAATTAAATTTTCCGCAGCTTCCAACTGTTTTGGATTTAAGTCTGTATTTTGTAACAAATCCTTGACTAAATTATCTGACGATTTCTCAGAGTGACTGGAATTTTGACTTATGCACGTCACAGGAGCACATGACGCTATCACCTCTCCTTTCTTGATAGTCCTCGTCTTATTACTGATGTTAGCAATTCTGACTGGAATGGTCTTTTTCGAGAGGTCTACCACAGAAGAAGCCACCAATACTCCTGCTTGTGTACTATTGTCTTCTGGATAATCTATATGGCCAAATCGATAATTAGTTTTATTTTTAATTACAGCAGGAACCAAACATTCTGTTCTTGCATCTAGATTAATGTCTTCTTTGGCTATTACTATTTGTTTACATTCAATTTCGTTATTTAATCCAAAAAGACTTATTTCTTCAAATTTTGAGATCATTTTGTTATTTTTGAAATCAAGTCTGAAGTCAAACTTCTTCAGAAAATCTAGTCCGATTAAGCAAGGATCTGTTATGTCAGCCACATATGCCGTATGGTAATATTTCGTTCCTCCAAAGTTGATAGTTAAATTGGCCTTTCCATATATGCCTATCTTGTCGCCCGTCACAGTTTGCAGGGTAACGCATGGTGGAGTCCAGATGAGTTTACATTTCAATTTTCGAGCCAAATCTTCTCTTATTATTGTCACATTGGCTCCTGTATCGACAATCATACGGCACTGAATTCCGTTAATAAAGCCTATCACATATAATTCGTTATCACCGCCGCTCATTTTTGATATCTGGAGGATTTTCAGGTGGGGCTTTTCATTCTCTGGCAACATCCGCCCCGCGAGATGGCCAAAATTTAGTTTCCCTGCTGACTGTTTGAATTTATCTCACGTTCGTGGATTTTGGAGCAATTTCTTCGGAGATGTCCTGTATCACCGCATCCCCAGCACGTGAGATTCTGTCTTCTTGAACTTGTTCTTCCGTATTTTAAAGCTTCAATTTCTTGATTTATTTTCCTAATTTCTTTCAAGACGTCGTTCTCAGTGTCTGAGCTTTTGTTCACCGTTGCCCCTCGGACTGAATGACGATCTCTTCGGCTGGCTTGTGTAGCTGCTTCCAACTTTAAGGCATATAGTAGTGCAGCTTTTAAATCCTGTACATCTGCCATTCGTACCGCTCTCTGCACTTCTGGGATCTTTTATTCCGTCTACAAAATATTGCAGTGACAGCATTTCCCGTACATTTGTTGGACAGTCAATGAATGCTAAATTTGCAAGCCGTTCAATTTCCGAGGCAAACTCTTGAAGGGTTTCACTCGATTTTTGATGGCGGCTCTTCATTTGTATTCTCGTATAATCCTTGAAGAATTTTTCGCCGAATCTCATTTCAAGTGCACAACTTAAAGTCTCAAAATTGAGTTGCGTCATATCGGGCAATGTTTGCAGCACGTCGGCGGCTTCTCCTCTTAAAGATGCTGCCAGTTGACAAGCTTTCACCTCGTCACTCCATTTGTTCGCTTCAGCTACAATGGTGAATTGGGGTCTTGTAAACTTGCCAGGAACTCTTTCCATCGTATGTCGACAGCTTAATGTGCACGGGAGAAGCAGGCGGATTCCTAAATTCTTCATAATTACCACTAGACGCTGAAAGTTTCTTCTCAAGATCTTGTACTTTTTTATTTAGCTTTTCATCTACTTCACCTAGTATTTTCTCTTCAACGTTACTGATTTTCTCTTCAACGTTACTGATTTTCTCTTCAACTTTACAAACTTCATTCTGAATTTTCTCTTCTACTTCCGCCATTTTCCGTTCCATTTTCTGTTCAACATTACTAACTTCATTCTGAATTTTCTCTTCTACTTCCTCTATTTTCTCTTCTACCGAGCCTATTCTTCTCTCTACCGACGAGAACTTTTCTTCTAAAGTTTTCTTCATTTCTTCTTGGCCTTTATCAATCTTTTCAGTCACATCTTCTTGGCATTTGTTCATCTTTTCCGCCAACTCTTCTTGGCCTTTATTCATTTTTTCCGCCAACTCTTCTTGTCCTTTATTCATTTTTTCGGCCAACTCTTCTTGGCCTTTCGTCAATTCTGCCTTTATTCCATTAATAGCTTCTAACAGTTCTTTCAGTTGACCATCCATTGTTCTTGTTTTCGCCATAAGATCCCGACTCCTGACACCAAATATTGCAGCGTATATAGGGTTCTTTCGATCTTATGGTTAGACAACTTCAAACTCTTTTCTCTTAGAAAAGTAGAAAATAATTTATTTACAGATCTTCAGAACAACAGAGTCTTCGAAACTCACAAATATTACAAGATATTCCAAAATAACTGTTTAAATCTATCGAACAAGTACAAATGTAGGTCGCAGAGACTCTTTATACAATGTCTCAACACTATATCACATTCAAAACAACGTAGATAAAACTCAATACATCAAGCAAACTTGCTTGGACAATCTCTAGTAGCTCACTCAATGACTGACTGGTAAATAATAACAACAACAGCTCGTATCGCTCTCCTTATATATAGTCTCGTAGCATGTGCTAGAAATTTCTAGAAAAACCTGGAAAACCACGGAACAACAAACAATGTATCAGTAGACCTAAGGGGGGTTACCATAAATAGGGAAGGGTTACCATCGCCAACAATCGCCAAGTTTGTCGCCAACTTGGCGATATATCGCCAAATTTGGCGACCAAAATTAGTCGCCAAAAGTGACGCCAACTTGGCGATATCTCAAATATTTCGCAAAGCTGCCATAGACATTCACTGAAAATAATAGACAAGTTTGCTTGATAACAGAGACAATGTAACAAAAACTAATATTAGTAAAGAAATGGAGCTTAATAAGATTATTTACATTATTTTACAGTACAAACACTAACTATTTACAAAATTCGTAACAGTATTTTTCTTTAAAAGAATTTCCTGCACCTTCATTTAGTATGTTTTTCATAAGCAGATTATTTTGGATTTATAAGTATCGGAACTTTATAAGATAATTGAATTTTTTTTAATTCAGTAGGATACATAATTTTGTTAAGGAAAATTAAAACACATACTTTAATAAATTTAATTATCTTAATCTCGGTCAAATATTAATAAACATTTCAAATAAGTTCAGATAATTTGAAAAACATTGTAACATGACACAAACATAATTTGAATAAACCCCCTCTTGACATATGCCTAAAGTGTTTTATGTGCTAATAATATATGTATTATGTACCAATACTATGTTTTATGTACATATTTTTTATAATTTTGAACAAGAGTAATTCCTTATGTTATATCGCGGCTTTCTTGCCGACATCGAATTCAGTATCGATGTCAGTGTTTCCTGTCGTTATGTTCGACTGAGAATGTTCGACATCGATGTTTGTTTAAGTCTAGGTCCGGTGTCTTTCGGCAATCTACTTAAGAACGATTCTTTTTCTTTGGTGATATAACATCATGCTTTTAAGAATTCCACGCATCTTGAATGCCTGTTAGAGACCAACCAAAAATTCTGTTTCGTTTGCTTTTTCGGCCCAAAATCTGAGTTTGAAATACTGTCGAAAATTCTGCCGAATCGAAGCTCCATCGAAACTATCCATATTTCAAAATTCCTATTTCTTAAGTCCTAAATTTTCACCATTATTAATTGATTTCAACTATATTGTCTCAAATACGTCACAATTTATTTATTGCAATAACAGGCTCAAGACGTCACTGCAAATTATAAAGCAAGAAACGCATAAATGACTCGACTTTGAAAATATTTTTCGTATGCTAATTAAAAGCTTCAGATTTAACAGTAATAAAAAAAATTAGATTGAAACTGCAGAAATGTTTCGGATAATCTTTAAGAAAGTTCTGGTACAGCAGATGATCATTTACAAAAGCGTAATGAAGGACAAATCAAAGTAAGTATATCTAAAACGTTTTTTAGATAGATAAAATTGGTATAGTTACAAAATCATTCTGGGTAGTATATGAATTAATTTCAATTCATTTTATATAAAAATAAAAAGTTTTAGAGGCACAGAAAACCAATTTGGGTTTTATGCATAATTAATTAATTAATTAATGATAATATTATATTATATATAGAGTGCGTCATAAATTCGTGCAAACTTTAAAAATTCGTAATAAAAGAAGTAATGCTCGGAAAAAATTTTGGTTCGTTGGTTCGTTCAGGTATGATCAGACGGATTTTGGATTTTTTTCCAAGTATAATAAAAAATGATTCCAAAAATAACCGAAAGAGGGTGCTCACACGCCATATTGGGACGTTTTATGCAAATCAGGCAAACATAAATAGACAATGATACAAATCACAATAATATGACATTGTACATTTATTATAAAGGAATAGAAGGTGCTCAACATGCGAAACTTTCGCAATGCAATATTTGTGGATTTAAATTTTTTGTAGAAAAGTTCAATCACCAGCACTCGATCTGGTAACGATAGCATGCTGCCGTTATCGAATTACGAATCTATCTCCATCTGGATGTTTTATTACTAGCCTGATTTGCATAAAACGCCTCAATATGACGTGTGAGCGGCCTCTATCGGTTACTTTTGGAATAAGTTTTTATTATACATGGAAAAAAATCTAAAATCCGTCTGATCATAATCGCACAAACCGAAAATTTTTATGAGCTTTATTTAATTATGGATTTTTAAAGTTTGCACAAATTTATGACGCACCTGGTATATATATTAATTGCTTTAAAAAATTTTAAACATTTTCGTTTTCGTTTTTAGGCGAAAACAGGAAGATTACCGAAATTTGGTTTAGATTTAGAAACCTCTTCTTGTCGATTTTTAATGACTATATTTCAATTGACGATCGCTTAAGTTACAGGCTCAGAGCCAAAGTGTTTCCAGTGGAGCGGTAGGTGGTAATGCAGCAGGGATATTGTCTCATCCAGACAGTAAAATAGATATCCAGAAGCTGTTGCTTACATTTAAGCCAGAGACAGATGATCTGACATTGTTTCTGGTGCTCCTGGAACGACAGTTAAACCTTTTGAAGGTAACAGAACACCTCTGGGTTTCTTATTTACTAAGTGTTGTACCCTCTTCTATATCTGCGCTTATTGATCGTGAAAAAAGAAGAAAACGCTTCAGATTTTTCACATATTAAAGGTCTACTTCTAAAAAGGTTTAAAATTAGCGCTGAAAGGTTTAGGCAGCTGTTTTTTACGCATCGCAAAGATAAAGAAATTATTTTAGAGAGATTATTACTTCGAGTTACGTGCTTACTTTGAAAACTGGCGTAAAGAGTTAAATGTAACGTCTTTTGAAGCTCTTCAGGATCTGATCATAGCGGATCAGATGAAAAGGCGCGTGCCTGTCGAATGCAAACAACATATGTTAGATGATTGGGAAAATTTAAATTCGCCAGTCGACCTTGCCGGAGAATTAGATGCGTATGATACTATCAGGTCTACGTTTTCTAAAAAAGATTCGGTTGTACCCCAGGAGAAAAAGGAGTATTCTCGCCGAGAAAATACACGGAAGCAAAGTAAGCCTCCAAAAGAAGACAGATCTTCTCCTAAGTTTGCTAATCGACGCTTAGAATCCGATATATTTTGCTATGGTCGTGGCAAAGCGGGATTTATAAAGAAGAAATGCCCAGATTTTTCCCCTACGGTTAACTAAAAAACAGTACAAGCTCAGCGTTTTAAGCTGCATAGTTTAAATACATCAACAGTTTCAGCTCTAAATGTACCTATTACGATCTGCAATAAGAAGGTATTAGTCTGTGCAGATACAGGAGTGAATCGTTCTATTGGAGGAGAACGTATATATAAATTATTTTTGAAAGCTGGTGTTGCAATGAATCCTCATACTCATGAAGTAACATTAGCTGATGGAACTACGATGACTAGGAAAACTCTGACTGCAATTGTGCAAGTAAAGATTGAAGGCCGAGTTTTCAAAACAGAGTTTATTGTATTACCAAATGGCAAAAGTAATAGAACTCTTTTAGGAATGGACTTCCTGCGCAAAGCTAACATAGTGTTAGACATAGCTAACAAAAGATGGCATTTTAGTGATAAACCCCAGAAAAAGTTCTATTTTGTAGATGTATTTGAAGAAGAAAATAGAACGTGTACTGACGCAGTCAAAGTCGGTCCGTATGCCTTACATGAAGATAAAGGCAAAATTTTAAATTCCAATGAAAGAAAGAAATTTAATGATCATCCGAAAAAATATGGAAAATGTTTTCAACCAGGGGGAGAGACAGCCCCATATTTTAAACGTTTTGTAAATATTTCATAAAGTGAGAAAGAACGTATTGAAATGAATCAAGATCAGCAGAAGAGATATCATAAAAGTCGTAGACAAATGTATTTCCCATCTTGTGAAAAAGTATGGGTTAACATACACCCTGTGAACAAGGCAAGTAAGAATAAAACCGCAAAATGTACGTCTAAGAGAGATGGACCATACATAGTTTTGACTCAAAAGTCATTAATGACATATGACATTGCTAGTCTGGAAAGTCCTACTGAACGAATTGGATCTTCCACGATTTCGCCTTGTTGCCTTTCCAAGAATCTGAAACTATTACAGTTGCACCCTTGAGAAAAAGAGGAAGACCCAAAAAGCATTCTGTTTCCTCTCCGAGACGTAGATCGGAAACAGAGGTGGAGGATGTAACACGCGCATTCCAAAGAAGAAAAAAATAGACTGTCACGCGTCACGTGACCTGAGTTTTGCTAAATTTAAAAAATGTAGTTGTAATATTTTTTGTCTTAAAAAATCTGGCAACACTAGATGAATCAAAAAATGTTCTATTCTTAGTGATTTTCGAAAGTTAGTTGTGAACTGTGAATGCATGGCTTGTGTTGGTGGCGTGCGCCAGGTAAATTATGTAAAAAGGTTTTTTTGCAAATAATATATGTGTGTTAGTGTTCTAAATGTAAGTGATGTCTTTTCAAGAAATAAAAAGTTTTTAAAGAAGACTGCAGCCCCTGATATATCTGTATTAAGATAAGTAATGCTCTTCTTTTCTTTTGTAAATTTTTAAGACGACTTCATACAGTAATATATATTTCAGCTACTTCTTGTTCATATGAATCGTTTTACATGTTACATTTTAGACATGTGCTTGATTTAAATATAGGCTCATTAAATGAGCAATTAAGTTTGTTGGCAAAAGTTATGACCTTATTTTTTATATTTGATCATGTTTTTACTTGTTTATAATAAAGTTACATTTCAGTTATATTCCGACTTCTTTTTTTGCATATATGTGAAAACCAATACTTAAAAAAAAATCTGCTTTAAGTAAATGTGGTTTCTCGGCTTAAGTTAATTTTTGCCTTAGTAGCCAATTAATTCCAAATAAAAAAATTTACCAAATTTAATAGCAGAATTATATAATGAAATTAGACGAAATTTAATATCCAGAATTTACAAACGGAAAAAAAAATTGAGAATTGTATGTTAGGTTGGAGTAAAACAACCGAAATTCGAAAAAAACCAAAATGTAATACCGCACAAAAGTTGAGTATTGTCAAAAATAATAAAACTGCACAGTTTTTTTGAAAGCAAGTTTTATTTTCCCAGTAGCCCCCAGTCCCCCCAATTTTTGAAAAATTGATCCAAATTGACTTCTACAACTTATAAATCAAAATAAATATAAAGTAGAAAAATAAAAATTTCATACCACGGAATCGTTGCCCGTTGCCCCTAGCAATATGCATGCATGTTTTTTTTCTTTGAAATCACAAAACTCCACATAAAAATAAACTTGAGCCTTAATGTTGCAGTTTTTTTAATAATTGTTATATTTAACATTCATTCAATTGCATTTCTTGCATTATATGTTGAAAGCATGACATTGGTTCGGATGTTAAAGATACTATCACAATTACAATTAGTACCTGTCGCATTCTTGAGTCAGTTATCGTAGCTTGGTTATAGTAAGGAAAAAGAAATCGAAATAAAAGAAACTAGTCGTTAGGGGCCACCGTAATACTTACCTATCATGGGTATTCATACTATAACATATGAAAATAAAACATGTGGAAACTATTTATGAAATGTATTGGAATTCCAAAACAAAGTTTAAACGCATATTTAAATATTTTTAACATACATAGTAATGCTCTATTAATGAATTGCTGATGAACCGATTTTGATAAATTATATAAAGCGCCAAACTACTCAAGTAGTAAGGAATTGCGTAAAAGAAACATCCTCATAACTCCAAAAATAATAATCATATTAACAAACAGTTTACTGCTTCGGATTAACCGTCTCATTTCCAATTAAAACATATCTTTAAATTGAAATTTTAATGAAATACAGGGTAATGAAAAATAGAAGAATGTGATAAACAGGATTACAAATATCTCAGCAACAAATTATCCAATTGACTTCACTCTTTATTCAATTTTTTTTTTCCTTTTACGTCTTTTCCTTAAAATAAAATATTTTGAAAATTTTTACAGACCTTTCATCAGAACGAATTATTCGAGAGACCGAAAAAAATAGTTCCGGATAATCGAGTTTACGATATTAAATAGGCTTCCTCCCATTTTTACATACTAAGCACATACAAAATTTTAAGTCTCTATCTCAATTTGTTCGGGAGATAGACAGTTTACAGACACAGAGACACACACACACACAGGCAGACAGGCAGACGGGCGGCAATGTTTTTCGTAATCTCCGGTATTTGAAATGTGTAAATCCGTCAAAAAAATTTTCGATGTTCAAAACGATTGCAAGAGTTACTCTATACTACGTATGATGGGTAAGTAAACCGGAAAATCATCCACCTGGCATAGTTTCTACAGTTCCTTTCAACAATATCCCTGTATTGTTCAGAAAATTCTTTTTATTATACAGCAAAGTAACGCATCTAAATAAGTATAGTAAAGATCACATCGCATAGTAAAAATGCAATTTATTTAATTGTGGCCCATATCCTGTAAATTTGTACTAATTCTTTCTCTACAGTCACCGCAAAAAAATCTTCACACTTGCGATTTTAGAAGTTTTGCAAAATATCTAAAAATATACGTGAGGAATAACTCTGAAACTCCAGATGTATAAACAAAATAGTACTAGTCATATATTTTCGCGAAGAGTTTTCCCCGAAATCCAACAAAGGACAGTCAACAAATTGAAAAAAACGAAGGTCTTTTGGATAACCCTGACAAAACTAATGAAGCTAAAGAGTTCAAAATGCAGATTATGATTAAGTGGCTTATTGTAATAAACTGTGTTCATTTTTATGCATATAGCATGCAAACTCGTACAGAAATTAAGGCTTTTATAAAAACAGTCCCAAATTTTTTCAAGTTTTTCGCTTATAATTTGCAGGGTTCTTCATCAAACTTTCTTTTCAGAAAATATGAAAATCAACATTGTACATAACACGCTGTAATCAGAATTAAAAAATAGTAAAAATTGCATGATAAATAAGCAGGTTTACTGAATAATTTTTTACTGCGCATGCGTCAATGCATTTAAAATTTCATTTGCATATTATGTTAGTTAAATGTATAGAGCAACTTTTGTGAAAGTCTCAAAAACATAGCTTGGAAATTCTGAAAATTATCGTCAAAAGAATATCGTCAAAATCCGTTATTCCCAAAATAAAACAAAATGATAAGGAGCTGTATCCAAATATAGTAGTACGTGCAATATTGTGTAGGCACTAATCAATGGAATATGGATACAGCCCCTCATCATTTTCTTTCATTTTAGGACTAACGGATTTTGGCAATATTCTACTGACGACAATTTTCAGAATTTTCAAGCTTTTTGAGACTTTCACAAAGGTTGCTCTATACATTTACCTAACATAATATGCAAATGAAATTTTAATAGCGTTGACGCATGCGCAGTAAAAAATTATTTAGTAAAACTATCATTTATTATACAATTTTTACTATTTTTTAATTCTGATTATAGTGTGTTACGTATAATGTTGATTGTCATACTTTCTGAAAAGAACATTGAGTTTGATGAAGAACTATGCAAATTATAAGCGAAAAACTTGGAAAAATTTGGGATCGTTTTTATAAAATTCTTGATTTCTCTACGAGTTTACATACTATATTCATAAAAATAAACACAGTTTATTATAATAAGCCATTTAATCATACACTGCAAAAAATGATTGTTAGTTTTGCAGTATTATACTGGCGTCCCAGCTGCCAGTAATATACCGTAAAATTAACAGTAATAAACCGTAAATAAGCAGTAGTATACCGTCTTCTAAACACAGTAGCAGTAATACACGGCATATTACTGTTTAACGGTATATTACGGCTTGTTTTACAGTTTATTGCGATAGATTTCACAGTATAATACGGGCAGCAAGGGTGCCAGTATTATACCGTAAAACTAACAATTATTTTTTGCAGTGTAATCTGCAGTTTGAACTCTTTTGCTTCATTAGTTTTGACAAGGTTATTCAAAAGATCTTCGCTCTTTTTCAATTTGTTGACGGTCCCCTGTTGGATTTCGGGGAAAACTCTTCGCGAAAATATACGACTAGTACTATTTTGTTTATACATCAGGAGTTTCGGAGTTATTCCTCATGTATATTTTTAGATATTTAACAAAACGTCTAAAATCGCAAGTGTCAAGATTTTTTTTTTTTTTTTTTTTTTTTTTTGCGGTGACTGTATTTATGATCTATTAAATTTATGCACATCACGCAATGCACCAAAAATTAAGTATCGTAATGTGCCAAAAGTAAGCCCCCCTCTCTTTAGTAAAAAGGAAATTCTCATAATTTTAACGGAGTCGGGCTTATAATTAAATCTTTGGGGGAAAAGGGTGGGTGGTAGGTTTATTTGGAATGTGTGAAATTTCGTAGGATAAATACATTTTGCGAAATCAGATAAAATATAATTAATACTTTTTTTTTCATTTCCTTTTATGAAAATTAAGTCGTTTCATTAATAAAGATAATAAACTAACGAAACAAATGTACATAAAGTAATTAATTTAGATATGAAAGAAATATAAACGAAAATGATAAAACGTAAGCTCAATGTACAGATGGAGGACAACATAATACGAATACCTGTGAAATAATAGAAAATCTTTATTAATAAGGAGTTAATCCACACTTTGACTGAAGTATAGATTTAATGCGGCATTGGATAGATACATAAAGGTCATGGACAATATTTAAAGGTATATTAAGTCATTAGTTCTGCAGAATAAATTCTAATTCCAAAAGGCTGGATGGAGGAGGAAATTGTGATCGAAGTTTGGACTCCAAATATTCCCATAAATGTTCAATAATGTTCAAATCCGGAGACTAAGGGGGTCAGGAAATATGTTCAACTTCACTGTTATGCTCTTCAAACCAAGCTTGAACACACCTAGTTGTGTGGATAGGCGTGTTGTCGTCTTGAAAAAGCGCTCGCTCTCCAGGGAATACAGTTTGGACATGATCCCCTAGAATGCTTATATAGTGATTAAATTTGATTCTCCAATGCAGAATAACAAGTGGCCCACAATCGCGTCAAGATATCGAATCTCATACCATAATGGAGCCATCCTTAAGGTTCAATGTCACCATGATGCATTCAGGACTAAAAGCGTCTCTGAGCGTTTTCTAGACAGAAACGCGTCCGGTCGTCTGACATAGGTTGAATGACAATTTATCCGAGCTGTTGTCACTGCTGTGGAGTCCAACCCTTTGTGATTTCTACGCCATTGGCGTCGCCTGAAAGCATTAGTTGCTGCCACGAAGGGCTTTCGAACTTCCACTCTGTCATAAACTCTCGCAACATGAAGTTCCCTTTTGACAGTTTTTGTTGGAACGGGGGCCTGGTGATAACCGTTCATTTCGGATGTTATCTCGGATAACGATTGATTGTGCTTTCGGTCTATTATGCGCTTCAAAAATCGTCTATCCCTATCAGCAAGCTTGAACGTTTGGCCACTATTTGGCTTTGAAGACGTTGTTTTACCCACTTTCATGTACGCTGTTATACCGGCTGATACCATACTCCTTGCAAACCCCAAAAGGTTTGCTGTTTCCGTAATCGATGTTCCACTTAAACGCGCTCCGACAATCATTCCTCTTTGCAACTCTGACAGGTCTGACACTTTAACTTATCACAGACAGTTCGATAGACGCATGCAACACAAGTTACTGCTGATGAGAGACTAATACCTTCCTCTTCACGCTCACAAGGAGGCAGACATATGTTGCTGGTGGTGCGGCTGCACTGCAAGGAGTGAACTACGTCATACTTTTTCACAGGTGTTCGCACTATTTTGTCCCCCATCTGTAAAAGTCCATTAAATATTAGAGCATAAAAATCAAAGAAAACTTTAACAGTGAAATATAAACAACATATGCCAATTTGCTACATTATTTAAATCGATTAGATGAAAATAAATTGCATAAGATATATTCATTTAGAAGATAGAGAAAAAAGCTCAAGGAATTTTTTCTTTGAAAAACAGAGTTATTAAAAGACAGAAAGTGTCAGAAAATAAGACTTGAGGAGGGCTTAAAAATGGCACTTTTTCCAAAAAAGAAAAGTTTACACATATGAAGGGCGGTTAAGTTTGATACTTCATAGTAAATTTATAAATGCATACCACCACGGAGAACTCAGTTCAAGCAATTAGAAATCGTAGTCAGTCCTGTTTTAGTAGATATTAATAGTATAATGGAGCTTTTGTTTGCAGCCTTGTATACGAACTACAAATGCTACTTAATCTAAACTCCTAATGAAGCACGTTACAAGAACTTTAATGAAACATATGAATCTATTTATGTTTTTAATAAAGAAACAAAAGAAGATCTGCAAGCGATTTCTTCTCATAGCCTACAATTTAATGAATTCATTTGTATGTCTTGTACACGACTTGTAAATGCTACACACTTTATTTTTAATAGCATATATGCCATAGAAGTTCTCAATAATATAAGAAAAGTACATGAAGTTTCTATTTACGAGAGTTAGAACACGGCAAAACGAATTGAATTCATAAGCAGTTTTCAACTTACTTTGGAAAAAGATTAAAAAAATAATGTCCAACATTTCCAGAAAATGCAAGTTGGTTATATAGCCCTTTAAGATCTCGTAACCTTTTGCAGGAATTAAAAGTCTTTGTTATTAATCCTAATTAATAGAATAATATACGATTTTTTTTCAATGTTAGATTACGCGAAGAAAGGATCTACAAAATTGTGTCTACAAGTAGGCATTAAATCACAGAAAAAGAGGAAACTGTTTTTCTATTACGTAAGGATCACCTACATAATTGTGCAAGTTTAGTCTTAAAGGATTAGAACATTTGAGGCATTCTGTTTGG
Organism: Maratus speculifer; assembly: GCA_964019185.1. Lineage (NCBI taxonomy): Eukaryota > Metazoa > Arthropoda > Arachnida > Araneae > Salticidae > Maratus > Maratus speculifer. The sequence continues at coordinate 171,761,007 of OZ025297.1, read as the reverse complement.
GGCTGTGCAAATATAACTTTATCAACTTTTTGGGAATTTTGAATCTCCTTCCCCTTTCCGATATCATACGTTATCATCCCTCGAACTCCTCACCCCCGGTAAAGGTATCGTTACCAGAGTGTACAAATGTTTTGATTTTTAGAATTTATTTCCTTTATCTAGAGTCATAAACAAAATTATTTTTCGCATATTTTATTGGTTTAAATGAAGAGAAGTCAATGAAATATCACTATAAATCAAATAACACTTAAAAGAAATAGTTCTTTTTAAAAAGTATTTTATAATAACATTTTGTTATATAATGCATTCAACAGTAATAAAGTTTTGTTGCATTTGCCCTAAACGGAGGAAGGGTTCGGGGACAGGCAGAAATTCTTTGGACAACATTATTTCTCTTTTTCTTTCATTTATTAATATACACAAGCTTTATTTCATATATACTTCACATGTAGTTTCTCGAACAGTGATTATATACACGAATGAAGAAGAATAGGAATGTCAAACATTGGGGGTATTCGATATTTTAGAATTAAATACTTTTATTATAATTTAGTGATTCTAATAAAAACTTTGTATTTTCATAAAATAGATAATCAAACAAAGAATGGTTTACATACTATTTTGAATCAAAGAGCATGTTATAAATAAATTTTTTATTGGACCAAGAATGATATGATATCAAAAGGCAACACCCCCTCCTACCAGAGATATCTTACGATATCATGTGCCAGACACCTCCCCCCTTCCTAAAATGATATCGTTAAATATAGGAAAAAAACGTTAAAAAAACACTATGAAGATGGTTCGATTTATTGTGATAGAGTTTCTTCAATGTTAATCATACAAAATGGAATAATGTCCGATCTTATGCAGAAAAGGAAAAAATGAAGATTTTAAAAAGGTATGACAACAATGAATTTTTCCATTCATGTCAACGTTCAAATTTTTATGTACATAAAATAAAGAAAAACCCTTCATCACATTTATTAAATCTTTACTGGAAAGAAAAATCCGATTCGCTACAACTGTACTCGAAATAATATATTATAGTAATAATTTTGAAGGGAAATAATATAATATTCAAGCAATAAAATATTCTATTACTATAAGTGATAAGAAATTGTTCGTTATCTACAGTTATATTTCAAATAAAGTATGTGTAAATCTCTTGCAGCATGAAAACCCTTATATATTGTCATTTTCGTCATTTTTTTTCACTCTCTTCAACACTCTATATCTGCACTTATCATTAGAGGAAGACGAAACGAATTTTAAAAGTGGTTTTTCTCATTTAAATCCCTTCAGTAAGATATTTTTTTAATATATATTTTTCAGAAACAAATACGTGTAAAATATAAATTATTGTTTCTATTTCTCAAAAAAATATATTCCTATTTACAAATATTTTAGAATGTAATGTTCAAGAATGATATGTTTTTTTAAGAGGCTACTTATAGCATTAATAAAGCTGTAAAGAAAAAGAAAGTTTTGATGTGTTTTAAATCTGCACTTTGATTCGGTAGGTTTTAAAAAAATCAATTCGGATCCGTTGTAATATTTATAAAAATTTAATTATTCTACTTTAAAAAAGATTTTTTTGTAATAATATAGTGCTGCAAATTGGTTTAAAACAAGAACGAAAATTGTTGTTGCAACTTAAGTTATGAAATCCTTTTTGTCAGATCCAAATAACTTGAACGAAACTGTACTGTTAAATAAAGAGAAAGAAGACAAATTAATAAACAACTAAGAATACACATAACAAACTTAACTAGTTGGATGTGTCAATCCCAAAACTTTCTTCTATCTCATACGTATATTTTAATATTTTACAAAATAGTTACTCCTTTTAATGCTTTAATAATTTTAATTCAATACCATACTAACTTTGATTTTCATCTTGAATTTCTGCTTTAATCAATTAATCGGAGCAAAAACGAATTTCCGTCTCTGCACGAGCCGATGGACAATAGAATGATAGGTAGATTTTTTTTTCAAATTGAGGGTGGACCTGCTTGCCTTATAAAAATTCATCATATATAAATAATTTAGTTCAGTTCTAGAACTAACTTCATACACTTTTAGGTGGTGCAATATTGAAAGTGGCATAAAATTCGCTAGTGCAGCGCCCCTTCCGGCGGATTTCTTTCAAATTCAGGGAGAACCAACTAGCCATAGTCATACACTTACACAAAAAATTTGGTTCAATTCATTGCATAACTTCATATACTTTTGGTCGGTACAATATTGAAAATGGCACAAAAATCGCGATTGCAGCGCCCCCTTCCGGCGTATTTTTTTCAAATTCAGGGACCAACTAGCTATAGTCATACACTTATACAAACAATTTGGTTCAATGCGATGCATAACTTCATATACTTTTGGTCGGTACAATATTGAAAATGGCACAAACATCGCGATTGCAGGGCCCCCTTCCGGCGGAATATTTCAGAATTGAAAGAGGACCTGCTTTCTACAGCCAAAAACATTCACAAAAAATTTGGCTTAGTTCAATGTATATTTTCATACATTTTTTATGGTAGAATGGCGACATACGGACAGACGCACAGACACACACACAGACACCGGATAGACAGACATTTTGTGAAAGCATGTTTTTTGGAATCTCTGACCCCTAAAACGTGTAAATCCGTCGAAAACCGGAAGTCGAAAAAATTTCTATTACAATACTTTCTTCTACTGAAGATAGAAGAAAGTAATAAAAACATATTATTTACCTGCTGTAAAAGGCCTGATTTTGTGATGGCCATTATAATAGGCCTAATGGACTATACTAACATATATGTCTATAAATAGAATATGCGCTTGACAAAGTGAAACTTAATACCGATCATATGCAGATGCAAAAAAAATATCAATATTTCAAAAATGTATAATATAGTATAAAATATATAAATAACACCGAAACTGTCCGTTCAAGATCAACATCAAATTCTGATATATATAAGATTTTAAAAAAAAAATTCATCACTTTTATTAAACTTTTACTTAAAGACAAAAATCAGATTCATTTCAACTGCACTCGAAATAATATACTATAGTAATCATCTTCAATTGAAATAATATAATATCCAAGCAATAAAATATCCCTATTATGGTGAGTGATGAGAATTTGTCCATTAACTGCAAGTATCTATGAAATAAAATATATTGAAATCTCTTGCCGAATGAAAATCCTCACATAATGTCACTGCCATCTTTTTTTTCCTCTCATCTGCACCAGATATCCACACTTATCATTTGAGGAAGATGAAATGATTTTTAAAAAGGATTTTTCTCATTTAAATATCTTCAGTTAAATATTTTTTTTTCTATTTTCAGAAACAGACAAGTTTAAAATTTAATACCTTTTAAAATTTAAATTTAATATTTCCTTCCACATCTGAAAAAAATTATATTTCTATTTCGAAATATTCTTCGATTTTCTAATCAAACTTCCTTATTAAGGAATTCGTGATTTATCTTATGTTTTAGTCAGAGACTGACAAAAGTGTAAAATTCCTAGGAAGCCAGCAAAAGTTCTTAGGAGCCAGTTAAGAATCATTTCTCTGACATTAACACATTCACTGCAAAATGGAACGCTGGGAAAATTCATAATCATATTCGGCTATTTTTTAGATTGTGTATCATTTTGAGTGACGAAGTAAACTATTCAATGAAAAAATCACACTGAGCAAAAATTTTAAAACAATTTGTACTATTGATTTGCACGAATTTGCACCAGTCTGTGCTACTATGTAATTACTGAAAAGTTTATATTTCTATTTCCAAATATTCTTCTATTTTTAAATCAATCTTCCTTATTAGGGAATCCATGATTTATTTTATGCTTATGGTCAGGTACTGCCAAAAGTTGAAAATTGTTTGGCGCCAGGGAAAATTCTTAGGAGCTAGTTAGGAATCATTTCTCTGACATTAACACATTCACTGTAAAATGAAACGCTGGAAAAATTCATAATCATATTCGATTGTTTTTGAGAATATGTATCATTTTGTAGTGAAAAAATTAACTATTCTATAAAAAAGTCAAACTGAGCAAAAGTTTTAAGACAATACCAATTTTTCAATGTAAAAATTAAATAGAAACAACTATGAAATTATACATGAAAATAGTAGACAATTGATACACTATATGGCCAAAGGCAGTGTTCTCGCTGACATTTGACCAACGTTAGTAATTTGGCTAATTAAAAACGAAAAACATTCGCCAAATGAAAAAGGTATTAGCAAAATAAATTCGCCGTACATCACAAAAAAAAACTATCTTTAATTTTTTAAAGTACCCCTTCTTTTCAACATGTTCTAAAATAACCTAAGTTTTTATAACTGCGACAGCGATTGTTATTAATCTAATTTCAACTATCCGCTACAAATATTTTGCTAATATGCATATATTAAAAATACGTATGCATGCATATCTATGAGAAACGGAAAAGAAAAAAAAAGAAAAAGCAAAAATTGAACATTAGCAATTTGGCGAATCTAATCGCTTGTCTATTCGCCAAATGAAGAATTTAGTCCCAATTTGGCGCAATGGGAAACGACAGCGAGAACGCTGGCCAAAGGTCACTGGCCACTTGCGATTTTTCATGTTTTGCTAAATATCTAGAAAAAATACATGAGGAATTTTTCTGAAACTCCAGGTGTGGAAACAAAATAGTACAGGTCATACATTTCCTTGAAGAATTTTTACCGAAATCCCATAGGGATCGTAAACAAATTAAAAAAAAAATAATATCTTTTGGGTAACCTTATCAAAACTAATGTAACAAAAGCGTTCAAACATGATTAAGTGGGTTATTGTAATAAACTATACTCATTTTTATGAGGATAGCATGTACAGTGTACATACTCGTATAAAAACTAAAGTTTTCACGAAAACAATCCCAAATTTTGCCACTTTTTTTGGTTATAATTTGCACAATTTAAAACAATTTTTCTTTTCAGAAAACATGACAAACAACATTGTTCACAATACCATGTAATCAGAATTTTAAAAATATTCAAAATTGTATAAATAATGTGTAGGTTTGCTAAATAATTTTTCAATGCGCATGCGTGAAATAAATCAAAATATAATTTCGATAATGTGTTAGTTAAATGTATAGAGCAACTTTTGTAAAAGTCTCAAAAACATAGCTTGAAAATTCTAAAAATGATCGTCGATAGAATAGGCTCGAAATCCGGTGTTCCCAAATGAATGTAAAAAGGTGAGAGGCTGTATCCATATATCCATTGATTAGAGTCAATACTGCACACATAATATTGCACGTACTACTATAGTTGGATACAACCCCTGATCTTTTTGCTTCCTTTTGGGATCAACGGATTTTGAGCTTATTCTATTGACGATCATTTTTAGAATTCTCAAACTATATTTTTGTGACTTTCACAAATGTTGCTGTATACATTTACATAACACATCTTGCAAATTATATTTTAATTTCTTTCACACATGCGCAGTGAAAAGTTATTTAGTATATCTGTTCATTATTCATGCAATTTTTATTACTTCTTTAACTCTGATTACATGATATTGCATACAATGCTGTTTGTCATTTTTTCTGAAAAGAACATTTTTATATATTAAGTACTCCGCAAGCAAATTATAAGCAAAAAAACTTGGCAAAATTCGAGATTGTTTTTATGAAAACATTAATTTCTCTACGAGTGTTGCACACTGTACATGCTGCCCTACTAAAAATGAGCACAATTTATTTCAATAAGCCATTTAATTATAATATACCGTTTGAATCCTTTTGCTATATTAGTTTTGACAGGGTTATCCAAAATATATTCGTTCTTTTTCAATTTGTTGATGTTCCTATATGGGATTTTGGGAAAAAATATTTTTCGAAGTATATGACTTATACTATGTTGTTTACACACCTGGATTTTCAGGATAATTTCGGAATATTTTTCTAGATATTTTACGAAACGTCAAAAATCGTGTGAGTAAGCAGTCAATTTTGACCATATAGTGTATCCTTGTCTTTAAATTCCAATAAGAAATTATAAACATAAATTAGTAATGCCTTTGAGATTTCGATACCTTTGAAACTGATACATTCGACGTCTTTGAAATACCGTTTAAAAATTGATTTTTGATGATTAAAATTCTTTAAAGATATTCCATTAAAATTTGCAAACAATAAACTTTTCATATTATCCGCTTTTAATGTTTAACGGAGTTTACTTTTGATAATGTTTATTTTTTCTAAAACCTCTTTCACAAGAATATCATATAATCGTGCTATTACAAATAAATATTTTCGCACAGCGATTTTTTTTACTTAAAACAATTAAATTAATAAGCAGGTAAAAAAGTTAATCGTCAAGAGGAATTTTTTAATCGACCAGGCAATCCGGCGACTGGAGTTTGTCGGATCCTGCTTATGGTGTTTGAATGCCAATTTTAGATCTTGATCATTCAGCTTCTATCAATCAATCCCTTATCTCGTTAGGATTGCATTTCTCATCCTGCATTTCAATGTGATTCCGATTCCTCCAAGTGTATCACACCAATCCTATAAATTTGTTCCTCTAGTTTTGAATCACTCTGTATATATTTACATTATGAAAGTAAAATACAGAGATCTTGATGGCCTATGATCATAAAATCTTGATGGCCTGTAGTAATCCAAATGTTGTGATAGTCATTATAGATCTAATTGCCTATTCTCGTCTATAGGCCTTACTAAATGCCTATAAGTAGAATATACGTCTTACAAAATGAAACAATGCCTGATCTTATGTTGGGAGAATAAAAATTATAATTTCAAAAATAGATAGCAACAGAAAACTATTGCTCACAACCAATGTCAAACTTTCCCATCTTGCATTTCTATGTGATTCCGATTCCTCTAGGTGTATCCCGCCAATCCTACAAATTTGTTCCTCTAGAATTGAATTACCCTGTATATATTCACATTATGAAAGAAAAATACAAAATATTAAACCTTGCTGACCTATAATAGGCCAAATGTTGTGATAGCAATTATAGAACTAATTGTCTATTCTCGTTCTATAGCCCTTACTAAATGCCTATAAATAGAATATATGCCTCACAAAATGAAATAACACCCGATCTTATGTAGAAAGAATAAAAATCATAATTTCAAAAATGTATAGCAACAATGAAACTGTTGTTCACAATCAACGTCAAACTTTGATATTCATAACGAAAGAATAAAACACCTTCAACAATTTTATTAAACTTTTACTAAAAGGAAAAATTAAATTCGCTTCAACTGCACACGAAACAATATATTATAACAAACACCTTGAAGTAAAATATTATAATATTCAAGCAATAAAATATTCCTATTACTATAAGTGATAAGAATTTGTCATTAAGTAGAAGTATCTATCAAATAAAGTATATGGAAATTTTTCGCAGCAATGAAGTCGTCATATATTGTCACTTATCATTTGAGGAAGATGAAATGATTTTTCTCATTTAAATCTTTTCAGTTGAATATATATGTTATTGTTTTAGTATTTCCAGAAGCATATGTGTGTAAAATATAAATTTAATTTTTCATTTCTCAAAGAAATTATATTTCTATTTCCAAATATTTTATATTGCAGTGTTCATATCTTTTATATATGCAGTTTGTGTAACAAGAATTTTTTTTTAATCTGTTTGGATACATTGTAATAGTCCTAAAAAATTATTTATTCTACTTAAGCAAAAATGTTTCATTTATATACAGGGTGTCTATAAAAGAACTCCGGAGTTTTGAGGCAAAATATTTTAATGAAATAAAAAACATACATACATGTTTTATACATGACTGAAAAGCTTACATTTTCAAGTTTTTTTTAACACTTAGTAAAGTTCTATATGAGCCCCGTTAGTGGCACGGCAGACGTCTAAACGGTATTCTACCTCTTCCCATGTCCTGGCGAGCATGTCTGGGGGGGACGGTTGCCACACAATTGACTATTCGTTCCCTGTTGATCTTGGTAAACCCAACTCCAGGCTACGTCTTGTCAATGATTTCTTAGGGCTTCGAAGGCATGAAGCTCGGATTCTGTCCACTTTCTCTTGAGACACGCTCGGCTTACCCGGCGACTTTTGCTTCAAAACACTTCCTGTTTCCTTAAATGCACTGAACCATTGACGAATGGTTTTGTCAGAAGGCGGGTTAACACCATAGTTACGTCAAAAGTTTCTTTGTACGGTAACTACAGACTTCGTTTCTATGAGCCAAATAACACATTGAGCCTTTTGCTGCGGAGTCGCCATCATTTCAAGGTCAACGCCCTGCAGCGCCGCCAACAGTTGATGCAAACATTCCCAATTTGTATGAGTAAAATTTTTTGAGCTACTCTTTTCAGAGAAATCGATTAAATTTTGCTATTGTTTATAGTTAGTGAGATATGAATTTTTAAAACCCCGGAGTTCTTTTACAGACACCCTGTAATAGAATAGTGCTACAAGTTAATTTTAAACAGGAAGGAAAAATCATGTATCAAGCATAAGTTATGAAAAACTTCCCATTAAATCTAGATAACAGTATGCGTAATTGAAATAATTTTGCATAATAATTGTTTTACACGTCATAGATTTTTGATAGGTAACCTTAGTCATTTAATAGTGAACTTGAATCGATTATAATCCAAAAAAAACTTTTATAATTTTTCCATGAAATTATTCTACCTTTCTCTTGCATTTTACAATCTTTTTATTTCAAACACTCTAATTCAGATATGAGAGTGTGGGTATGGGTTTCCACACACGCATGGCGGGAGAGTAAAGGCACTTTTATTTTTATTTTTTATTTATTTATTTTTTTGCATAGCTTAGCATTTAAATAAAAATTTTCAAATTTCTGGTCACTGAAAGAGATGAACATAAGTGGAAAGCATTTGTAGAAATAGATGAAAACAAAACTGAATTTATAATTCACTTAATGTGTAAGAAAACTTATACAAGAATGAATTCTGTTAAAACATAGGAGAGAGTCGCTATTCCTGAATTTAGTGATGATATCGAAAACAAAACAGAAAATACTGGAGTTATAGTGCTCAGCAAAAGTTTAGACAAAGATCGATTACGCTTCTATTTTCAGAAGTATGTGCCGAATTTTTATAATTTATCTGTCATACATTACTTGGGACTTATACTTTATTCACAAACAATACATTTTGAAATTTACCTTTTACATAATATATAATAACAAAAAAACGAAATTAACATTGTGGCAAGATTATAGGCAATTTGTATATTTACAGAAAAATAGGTACAAATTTAAATCGAGCGAAAGCACATTGTCTGCAATTAGTTGCAAGAATATGATTTTCATCGAAGAAACTAAATGCTGCATCACTTTTACTCTCTATTTTGTACCAAATATGTTCAACAGCAGTTCGAAGCTCATTAACAGAAAAGTATAGCAAAAATTTGCATAAACCTTACGACATATGATGTTACAAAGGTTTTCGATTGGGTCTAGATCAGAGCTACACGTCGGTCAGTTGAGATCAGTTGTATTTTCAGAGTTAAACGAAGTTCTTGTTTTGTGTGCCAGATGCATTTAAGCATATCTTGCTAAAATCCATACTTTTGAACAGCTAGAAGTTTCTCAAATGACTAAAAATTTATCTCCAATGCATGTATGTATTCTTGTGTTGCTTGGCAACCATTGAATAACTCCATAGATACTCGAGCATTAAAGCAAAGTGAGGACCAAATCATTAAAAAGTTACCTCCTCGTTTTTGACTTAAGAATGTCCCAAGCTCTTTATACAAGTCGTGCCAATAGTATGCTATGCCCACCCGGTTGGGCCATTCAAATTCCACATTTTTTTTCGTTACCGAATATCATAGCATACCATTTCGGTCCATATGACGTTTGTTTGCAAGTTCATTGCATTCTAGCCAATTTGTAGCGCGATTTTAAAGCTGATTGTTTTATCTTTTTCATGTAAATATATTTACCTGTTTCTTTAATTCATCTACGAATCATGTCCGTCGATACAGAAAGTCCTGAGTTACTTTTAATGTGATTAGCAATCATTATTTGTGTAAATATCAGTTTATGAATCCTTTTATTATCTCATTTTCTAGTCACACAAGGTCTTCCAGATTTATGTTTTGTTTTGAAGGAGTCACCCTTAGTACTTCATAGACAGACCACTTTGGACGATTCAATGCTGCGGAAATTTTTGCAACAGCCTTCTCTTTCCATTTCAGCTTTCCTACTTCAATTACCTCATCTAACTGAATATTTCTAGCTTGCTGCATCTTTACTACCTGATGATATATTAAGGTATACTTAAATACTTCAGACATGTGACATCATAACTTAGAAATTTGCATTTTTCCATGAACAGTTGGCAAAATATCAAAAAAGTGTCTAAACTTTTGCAATGTGCAAATTTTACTTTTTTCAGTTAAATTAAATATTATCTTATATTAAACCATTATTTTTATCCTACATTGTGTAAAATATATTTAAAAATGAGTATAGCCATTTATAAAACTCAAGTGTTCGTATTTTTTATTTAAAGATTAAAAAACACCAGTGTCTAAACTTTTGCTGAGCATTGTATTATAACAATAAAAGGAATAAATGCAGACGAAATAGAATCGATTGAAGAACTTAAAGATGTGTAAACGACTATAAAACAACCAGAGGATTCAGGTTTTACTAAGTCAGTCACTATAAATGGAATGTGTCGTGAAAAAAAACGAAACAAATGCATTGGTGATGTGTAAATAAGCATATATGGCTATTACACATTCCCCTTCTTCCTTAAAAAATAAGAATTTTGAACCTGTTAATATAAATTCTTCGAAAATAATAGTTTCGTATTTTTAATTTTTTTTTCCAAATATATTCATTTTCTTCATTTTTGTTAGGAAAGGGCTCGTGTGACAAGCAAATATTAATAATAGCCCTTATTGTAGCAAATTAAATTTCCCACATATATGTGATTGAATTTTCTTTTCTACATGCCTTCGATCATAAGCTATTAACGGAAACCCAGTTTCAAGCTAATTAGCGCCCTCTAATGGCGAAAGCTTACAGAGAATGCGTCGATGAGAACTTTTAGTACGTTAAACTACGTATCCTAAATAGATCTATTGAAAAAATCTGCTTTGTCCTAATTTTTCTTGCTATTTTATTTAAAATGTATGGACTAATAAAAGAGTCTTGGAAAATACTACACCACAGTTAGCCACAACAGCAAAAACAAGTAGGAAATTACACGTCAAACATAACAAATGAGCTGCGTTTACACTATAACGATGTTTTTAAAATACACGGCCCATCGGATACAATAAAAGTATCCAAAACATTTTGTGTGTCCCTTTAAATACTAAATGCTTTCTATTATACTGGAATTAGCTTAAAGTAAACCTTAGCGACGTATATCAATTTCATAAAATGTGAAATAGTTTAATATAATTAAAACGCACCTCAAACAATGTTCCCCTATACTATTATGTAACAGAATACTTTAGTGTAGCCCTGTATATTATTAAAAAATATTCCTTGCACCACAAATTGTACAGAATGTATATTTTAGTATATGTTCCATAGATGCATATGAAATGTATTATGTTCGAAAGAATGTAACATCATAAAATGCACGTGAAACTGTTTTTTACCATTGACCGTAATGCAAAGAAATATTTTTGATTGTCCCTGTAATTAAACTATACATCCGATTTTCATACAATTTGAAATGACTCGACAACATTATGTAATAATTATACAGGGTGTTTCTAAACTCATGGTACAAACTTTAAGGGTTGGTAGAGCATACAATAACAATCATTTATTGTATAGGAATGTATGGGACCAAGTGACGCATTAAGGTAAAAACACCAGGGGGCAATTAGGCCCCTTTTTCAATTTTCAAAACTTTTCATTCATACCAGAAAATTTTTTATTCTATCCTTTTCTTGACATTTCATAATCGCTTAACAATAAAATTTATCTTTGAAACTTTTTGGTATGAAATCAAAATTTTTTTAATTGAAAATAAAAATACCGTAATTTCCGGCGTATAATCCGCAGGTCAAACAATTGTTTTTAAACCCAGAAATCTGAAGTAGTCATCTAAGACAAATATTTACGACGATCTAATAAGTGACATTTTTTAACACTTTCCAACAAAATTGAAAAGTGCTTATGCATTCGGTTTGTCTGGTCTTCTCTCTCCGTCTGTTCGCGCTATCGTAAATATACTCGGATTGTCACAAAATTTTTGGACGTTAATGACGTTTATCTGAGCACAAACCCTATTGAAAATGAAGTTTCTGCCATGATTAGTTATTTTACAAATACAGTCAAAAGTTTTCCATCACATTACGGCCTATGGGAAAAATCGTTTCAATTGAATTTTAAAGGTGTTACACCCTATCAAACATCTTCAAATTTATATGCATCTCCGAAGTGCACAAAAATATGCATTTTGTAAAGTATGCAAAGAAAAGAATAGTTATTATTGATTTACAGGGCCACACAGAAGAATTCCAATACATAATTTTAAAGGGGGGGATTGTTTGCGACATATTTTAATTGTGGTAAACGATTTCATATACAATCAAATTAATATACATTGCTGAGGAATAATATGAGTTATTTCATGCATAATACGTAGAGCATAGCATTTACAGGGATACAAAAAAGATTTCAAATAGTATAATCTATCCGAAGTCCTGAATATTATGGAAGCTGTTAGATGGATTAAATGTATTTTTTTAATTATGATATACGTTTTTAAGGTCCATTAGATGCATGCATATTATATGGTTTATATGAATCCTAATTGTTACACAATTTAGATATACAAGGTTACATAAAAGATCTCGGAAAGATTACTGAATATGAGCGTGAGTTACTTAAAGGTGGTTTTTAACTATGTTATGCCTTTTTACATTGAACTGCATTTAGTTTACTAAGAAATGTTTGTAGAATATAGAGAAAATGATATGCAGGGTCACACAAAGAACTGGATAAATGGTCGCCTTTGGATGATAATTTCTGGAAATTTGATTTAAGTACTTTAAAGGGAATATTTTTTTAACTAAACTTTAGCAAAATACATTCGTGCATTAATGGTACTATGTATTTTACAGGGCTAAACAAAAGTATTCAAGTATGTTTCCATTTATTAGTATAAATTGATGAATGGAAATTTTCAAACACTTAGGCGTTTTCTTGCTAAACTAAATTTTACCATTATATAGTCTATATATTAACCGACAGATCAAATACAGGGCTTTTCAAAAGTATTGGAATACATATTTGGATATGGACAATAATACGTTAGTTCTCTGGATAACGAAGTTTTGTTAAAGTTTATAAAAATTATTGGAAATTGCTTCATAATCTATGCTTAAAGCATGATTTTTCTTACTTGTTTTTTTTTTTTTTTTTTTTTTTAACTGGGTCGAAAAACGATTGTTTGATCCGCGGATTGTGCGTCAGAAATAACCGTAGAAGAAGAAACTTTTTTGAAACAGAAATGGAGTTTTTTGTTTATTCCACTAGCGGTAGAGGACAGTAGGTGACTGGTCGCCGTTCAGTACCATACATTCAAGTAGAAGAAATCGCCATTTTTAATTGAGCTATCGTTTGTCATGGAAGACTTTACATATGCCGAAAAGGCCGACATGCATTTCATGTATGCTCGTGCAAATAGAAACGCCAGAACTGCCCTACGAATGTATCAGGAGCAGTTTCCTCGCAGAAGAATGCCTGATCATAGAATCTTTCAGCGCTTACACCGTCAGCTTTCTGAAACAGGTTCTTTCCACGTAACCAGACAGGACACTGTACAAGAAAGAGCTGTACGCAGTGCAAGCCTGGAAGATATTATTTTGAATTTTGTCAGTGAAAGGCTCGAATCAAATACAAAAGCTGATGCACAGAATTTAGGTGTGAGTCATCCGACCATTTGGAGAGTATTAAATGAAAATCGATTTCATCCCTTCCATTTTTAACGTGTTCAAACTAAGGAAGACTATATTCTGCGGTTGGGATTTTTTGCCAGTGGGATTTGCAGCAACAAATATTTTCATAATTACAACGATTTTCTGTAAATATGGGGCGGGCATTGTTAATAATTATTTAATTGGCAAATACCTTCTACCAAAGAGGCTGGATGGTCGCTGTTACCTTATTGTTTTGCAACAGGTTTTACCAGAACTGCTGCAAGATTTTCCGATCGCTATTCGCAACCGGATGTGGTTTCAATATAATGGAGCGCCCGCGCACTTCACCACTGATGTGGGCAGTTACCTCAATACCATATTTGGGACGCGATGGATTGGGCGTGGTGGACCAGTTCCTTGGCCACCACGATTTCTCGATTTATCAGGCCTTGATTTCTTTTTATGGGAACATCTGAAGAGTCGTGTTTATGAGACTCCAGTTGACTCAGACGAAAATCTAGTATCTCGCATATCAGAAGCTGCTGCACGTGTACAGGAAATGACTGATATCCTTGGAAGTGTACGCCAATCGTTCAACCGACGCTGCGAAGCTTGTATCATAGTTGGTGGGCGACATTCTGAACACTTATTGTAATATTATTGCATGCATTATTATTTACTTGTAAACTACATTGTAAATAAACACTTTATCTTTTTTATTCATGTATTTCGTTTGATAAGTTTGCCAGTTTTGCGCTTTTTTTTATTCAAAAATTTCAATTTCACACCAAAAATTTCGAAAGATGAATTTTATAGTTACGTAAATATATGAAATGTCAAGAAAAGGGTGGCATAAAATTTTTCTGGTATGAATGAGAAATTTCGAAAATTAAAAAAGGGGCCTAATTGCCCCCCTGGTGTTTTTACCTTAATGCGTCACTTGGTCCCATACATTCCTATACAATAAATGATTGTTACTGTGTGCTTTTAAAGTTTGTACCATGAGTTTAGAAACACCCTATATATTTTAAATTTCAAAAGATTCGATTAGGAAGTTTTTGCGTTGTTACACGCGGACAGACAGATTGAACGACAACTATAGGTGTTACGTATTTACATAATTACGAACGCACCTAAAAAAGGAGAGGTGGAAGACAAAATGAACAGATTGTATTAATGTAATATAACATGTTATGCCAGATTTTATTAATGTTATATGATGAATTATCGTTACATGCATACTGCCCAAGCTTAATGATCGTAAGGGACTCTAAAATTTTTATGAACATAATAGTTTATGACCCGTCGAAAAATGATGAAATGTTGATCTGCTCTCCATTTTTACAAGTCTTCATAGAAACAATCAGAACGAAGATTTTATTATTGAAGGGTTTGTATTGCAGAAAAGTACATTTGAAATATGACGAATGATTTCCACAAATACAAATGATGAAAATATTATTTTCTAAATTTCTGAAATTGTTCATCAATTGTATAAACAAACAGTAGAATATTTTGCAACAATAACAATAATTAGAAAGTGAAGCACATAATTTCTGAAGATTTTGTAACATTAAAATTCAATATTCAACAATGAAAAAACACTGTAAACGCTGGCGATAATTAATAAATAAAGTAAAACACTTTGTAAAATCACCATAAAATGAAAAAAATAAGCAGGACGCGTTTCGAGCTACAACAATAACAGCTCGTCATCAGGTTTATCTCGACTATGTGTCCTTAAAGACACGTGTTGGTTTAGCTGATGAAGAGCTGTTGTAGCTCGAAACGCCTCCTACTTTATTTTTCATTTTATGGTGATTTTACAAAGTGTTTTACTTTATTTATCAATATTCAATGCATTAAATGTTTTGTTGTTGCTGTTGTTGTTTTAAAATGTATTATTTTTATAAAAAGGAGAGAATCTCAATAAATAAGGTCTTATAAACCGCTATACCTGTTCTTTATCGGTTTGATATACAATTGATCGTTGCACTGCTTTCACACCGAGAATAAGACGATGTTCTGCGATGTATCATTTGCATGAACTACAGCAGATTTATTGCACTGAAAAACAAGTTGGGAATTGCACGTAAAGCGTAGCAAATAAGGTGCGTTCGTACGATAACAAAGTTTTAAAAATATCACTCTCATATATCAATCTCATAAAATTGTAAATAATTACAATTAAAATGCGCGCCAAACAATGTTCTCCTTATGTAATGGAATACTTTTGTGTGGCCTTGTAAATCAATAACAAATATTCTTTGCACCACAGATTATGCAAAATGTATATTATAATATGTACTTTATAGATGCATATCAATTTTATTACGTTCGAATGAGTGTAACACCATTAAAATGCATTTGAAACATTTTTAGCCATTAACCGTAATGTAACGGAACACTTTTGATTGTCCCTGTCGTTGAACTATACATCCGATTTTGATAAAATTTGAAATAACTCGACAAAATTATGTAATAATTATGCATTTAAAATTTCAAACGATTGAAATGCATTTGAAACTTTTTCCCTATTGACCGTAATGTAACGGAATCCTTTTGATTGTCCCTGTAATTCATCTATGCATCCGATTTTCATAAAATTTGAAATGACTCGACAAAATTATGTAATAATTATGCATTTTAAATTTCAAACGATTCAGTTGGGTAGTTTTTGCGTTGTTATATGCGGACAGATAGACAGACGGACGGACTGAACGACAGCAATAGGTGCTACGTATTAACATCATTACGAACGCACCTAAAAAGAAGAATGTTACAAAAAAAAACATATAAAATTGCAAAAGATTAAAAAAAAGTAAAAACACGAACTAAAATTCAAAGAATAAACCAAAAAAAAAATAAATAAAAGAAATGCTAAAGACAATTTTAGTAATAGGTTGAGTTTAGTTGATAAAATTTCGGAGAGGGTAGGACGGGAAGTGCATAATATAAGTGTGGTCAAATGTATCTCTAATAATGCATCACATGATAGGTGTCGGAAAAATTTTTAAAAATTGTGGAGGAGGCGAAATTCACAATAGATATATAAAAACACGTGCGTATTCGATTGTAATGCAATCGGTAAAAAACTTTCAAAGGGTTAAGATTTTGTACAAACGGACATTTACATTTTATTTATAAAGATGACCCTCAATAAAGTGAAAATTTCGTGATTCTTTTTCATATTTTAAAAATACATAAAAGCAAAGGTAAAACTATTTTTTTTCTCATTTACTCATGTAGATAAAAATATTTTATATTGATTGGTCTGGAAAGCAGATATTGTTCATATAATAAAATGGACTTTTTTCAGTTTAACTTTTTTCCTTTCTCAGATAATCAATCATTCGCTAAACGTCATACCTCACTGCGGCCAATCAATCAGTTAAATTGGGAAATTATTATTATTATTATTTATTTATTTATTTTTTAAAGGATTCTAATTTTTTTATACCTTTCACAATTTTGTTGGTGGGAGAAGGCGTCTTTTTTTGTGATCGAAAGAGTTTGAATTTGTTTCTAGCTTACCTGTAACATTGTTGTTTTAAAGCATTTTTTGCGAATAATCAGTTTGAATTATTTTCTACAAAAAACAGCTAATCAAATCAGCTTTTCTTTACAGAATATTTGCTTCATCTCTTTTTTTCCCCTTACAGAATATGTGTTTCAGTATTATTTCTTCCCTATTTTTAATAGTCGTATTAATATGTAGCTTAACTTAAGTTTGACTTTATTGCTTTAAGCTGCATGGCTAATCATGTCGATATAAAGTGTCACCCATTGAAGTTTACTGCAATTTACATATTCAAATCTGCATGCATTGAATATACATTCCATTAATAAATAATTAAACTTTGAATGAATCACCATATAACAAATAAACATACAAGACGCTTTTCAGAATAGAAATTTCAATATGCCGCCATTACCAAATTAAAACACGTGTTTGTAAGAAGACAAGGTAGCAAATAAACAGAAATGGTAAAGAGGAGAATTTGCAAAGAATATAACGGGTGGTACTAGCTGAAAATTAAGCATCAATTACAGATAAACACATGCAGAAAAGGTAAATGATGTAAAAATTATAGAAAAAAAAACAGAAAAGAATGAATAACGGAAATAAAAATAAATACATTATAATAAAATAATAAATAAATAAATAAATAAAATTAAAGAATTAAGTTAAAAACAAAACTAAAAGAGAAAGCGAAAAAAAAGTAAGAACTAAAAGATTTTTCATTCTATGATAAAATTAAAAAAATAACGAAAGAGAGGAATGAATTACAAAAGTAATTTCCAAGCAGGTGAGAGAGAGGGAGATGACAATCAATCATTGACAGGTTTATCGGAATTTTTAAAATAATAAAAAATTGCTTCGTGAAAATTTATGGTAAGAAAGAGAAAAAATAATTCTAGCCATGGAGAAATTGAAGCAGTGACTTGAAATCTAATAATGAGATGCAATCCAAGATTTTTAAATTTCTTGATTTGGTATTTACCTCTGATGCTCACTTAATCTGAACTTTAATGCTGTTTTAGCTAGACCAATGTAACATAAATTACAAGATCAAGGAATAAAATAAGCGTCTTACTGGTTCTCGGTTTTTCTATTCCATTAATTCTTGTCTGGTCTAATTTTTGTTCCCAACTGCTTCGCTCAACAAGCGCAAACCATTTAATGTTTTATGCTACGTACAATAAATAATTTATGATAAAACAAGTATTAAATTATTAGTAAAATATAAACAAGAAAATACTTTTTTCAGAAACTTTTTTTTTTTAAATTATTATTATTATTCATTTTGTGTGCGAATATTCACGAAACTGAATAAAACTCACAAATAATGCCAGAGGGTTGGAGGACCACTCACAATTGCTCGGCGGGCCACGTGTTTGACATGCCTGCTTCAGATTCTTAACTAAAGTAGCATTAAACCTTTCCAGCACAGTGGTCTGGTCACACATTTATAAATTCATTTTTTAACGTCGACTTTAATTTAAAATTAGTGTAATAAGTGATAATATAATAATAGTGTAATTAATAAAAATTAGTGTATTAACATGATTCAGTTAAAACGAGTTCTACAAACAAATGAAATTCAAAAACTGGTTACATAAAATTGTGAAACTGGGTTTATTTCTATTTTTTCCGAGGAGGAGGGTTGTTTTTCCGTTAAATTAGAACTTAACTTCAAAATCTATCTATATATTATAATTCACATAATATTAAAACATTCAAATGTCACACATTTATAAATTCATTTTTTAACAGAAAGATACAAAATTGGAAGGCCTGACAATAAAAGAGATTTCGAATCGAACTTTTTTTTCCATTTTATGATAATTAAATTATCTATTCGATGTATAAGGCGATTTCGATCACGCGATAACACATTTTTCTCCTTTTGTAAGACTGGTTTATCTGCTTTTGTTGGAAAATGCTATTCAAAACACCTACTCTGACGGCTTGCTCTGAAAAATCTGTTGCATTTGCAGAAAAAAAAACAGAAAAATGAGTGTGATTAGATAGTTTCTGAACAACAACACCTGCTAGTTTTATGCATTTATAAACAAAAATAAATTAAACTTGTGTTACAAAGTTGTCCTTTTTGATTTAAGAACACCCTTAATAATTATTCTGGACTATTTCCCAAAACATTCAGATAATAAAAGAATAGCAATTCAAAATATTCATTGCAACAATGCGCTTCTTATAATTTTTAACCAAGCGTTATCTTCTATATATTCAAATAGCACGTTAGCCATTTAAAATGGAGGATCCTTTCTAACAGTCTAGAAAAAAATCCTTGATAATACCTTGTCCATTAAACTAAAGTACTCAAGAAACAACGTGTATAGATTAACTCTACATGCAATATAAAGCTCTCGACAGATTTTTATAAAAGCTCTCGAAATCTCCTGTTAATATTTAAAGAAATTTAAACGAGTTTTACGTAACTTTTTTCTTTCTTCTATTTTTAGTATTAAAAATAGAATCTTTCTACCAGACAAAAAGAAAATGGCGTTTTTAATTTCTCTCCAAATTTTAAATTATCACTTACGGCAAATTTTATTCTTCAGTATTTGAAAAGGAAATAGTTTGGAATATTTCCCTTCCTGGCCTGTGTTAAAGAAGAAATGTTTTATGCTACTTGTGTCTTTATCTTTAAAATATTTAATTTAAATAAAAAGCTTTTAAGTGCAATGTAATTTTCGTAATTTCTATCGCAAAAAAAGAAGAAAACATCCTTTATATTTTAAATTACGAATGACAAAGATGTTCTTTTTAAAAAAAACTAAACCATACTTCACAAATATTAGGTAGAGATCCATACATTGATATATACAATTTAAAGGATGCACCAATTAAACTTTTAAAAAAATCAATTTTTTGCTTCGAAATATTTTTATAAATTCTTGTCAAACACGACTAGCCGCAAGGAAATATTCAAATTACAACTGAGTTAATTTGAAATTGGTATGTGCACGTCAGTGCACGTCAACAATTTTCTGAAAACATATGTTTTTAACACTTTCCAATAAAGTGAAATGTGTTTAGGAATTCGTTATGTTTGTCCGCCTGTCTTTCCGCCCGTGCTCTAACTCGCATTAATATTGGCATGAAATTCATAGATGTGATGAACTTTAATGACATTACACTATTTAAGCATACTGAATTATGTATATGTATCACTGAGGTGTACTACACGTAGAATAAGATATGAAAAAAAATTATCATTCATTTAAATTGACACACAAAAGACAGTGGCAACGGAAGAAATTGAATCTTAATTTAACAGTTGAAGCCCATGAAAAACAACTTTTAGAAATGCGTTTTTAAATCGAACTTTTTTTAATACTACATTGAGCGTATAAATTCTATAGATTCAAATACAGGAGTGCACAGCAGCTGTCAAGCATTTCATCTATTCACATAAATTGCTGATTAGAAAATTTTCAACTGCGCTTTTCGATTAACTGAAGTAACTTTAGTATACATGCAAATCTATAGATCATATTGAGGGTTGCTAAAAAAAATCGGATATTTTTCCGTCTATTGACACTAATAGGAGTAATTTAGTTTTAAAATATATCGCGCGTTTTTAAATTGTTTATTTAGGTGTTATCTTTCAACTTAATAAACTGTGATAATACGGTTTTGATGCCGTATTCTTAATACGTTGGAAAGTTTTTCACAAACAATGTAGGACTCATGATTTTCATTCTTGTTTGTAGTTAAAAATGCTGTTAAAAAATCTCTTCTCGATCTCTTTTTATACAGATGTATACAATCTTGTAACAAAAAAAAGAAATATGCTCAGTTAAACTGATGGCACTGAGCTCACAGATTATTCACATTAATTGTATATTATATTCTTATTTCAAAAAATAATGGCCCCCAAAAAATAAATTAAGGTGGATTAGCCCCGTTTCCCTCCTGTATACTCAACTAATAATGAGCTTCCAAATCTAATTAGGGACGCGTATTATCAGAACGAAACTCTATTCCAAATTTGAAGCAAATCAGATAATCCTGCATCAAACAATCATTTTGCAAAATTAAGGGAGTATTTGTTCCCCCATTTCCCCTTTTCTATGTAACCAATTAACCTTCAAATGTAATAAGGAAAGCTCCGTATCATAATGAACTTTGAAATAAAAATATTAAAGAAAATTAGATATTTCTATCAAAAGTTAAAGCGTTTAAGTACATACGTACATTGAAGACATGCGGGCACATTCGCTCTCAGGCTCTGACAGCCTGTGAGTTAAGCATTTATTTTTGTTTTTGCAAAAATAAACATTACAAGCAATTAAACTTTTTATTTTTAATCGTCACTGTATATTAAGACACAACAATTCCTAGAAGTAATTTCATTTGATGGATGCCAACAATATATTTACTGTATCAAAACTTGGATTCAAGTAGTTAGTATCTATATATTTCAACTGGCCGTTTCAGAGCAAAGGAATTTTGTGCACGGACAGAACAGCAGAATCACTTTTGACTGAATGTTCAAATCGTACACTAAACAAAAATATAAATTTGATATCTAAGTCAAATCATAATTTTAAGCCGCAAAATATCGAACTTAGTCCCTTAATTTTTCCATTTTGTTTTATTTTATTTTTATTTATTTTCATTTTCAATAATTATTATTTTATTAAACCGTAAATCAACCAAAATATATGTTTAACGATAAGTATTTAAATCCAATCGAAAATATTTGAAAACCGTTCTTTTAAAAATTTTCGTTTTTCTTTGTACATTTTACAAAGTAATAAAATTTTTTTACATTATTTCCTATTTATAAACATTAAGGATAACATCAAGAACAGTTCAATGACGTTATTTAATAACATTTCAAAGTCATTTATTTTTTATAAATAAAACGAATTCTATATATAATTTAAATTTTAAAGAAAATATGTTATTAATCATATTGCTTGTTTGTAATAGTCATCATTTTCGTGTCTGATATTAATTTCTTTAAAATATAAATTGTTTTTTCCCCATTTATTAAACGTTACAAAATGTAAACATCTTATTTTAACATATTTTTCTGTTCGGAAAAAGTACAGAAGTAGAATTTTGCAGGTAATTGATTAGTTGCTAGAGACAGGTCACTACTGCCATCTACATGTCAAAATCAGAACAAAATCTTTAATTATTTTTCAAATTATGTTTGACTACGAAATGCTGTTATGAAAAATTTGAGATATAATTTTTGAAAGCAGAAATCTTATTTGATACGACAATTGATGCACGTTTTTGAAACTTATGATTAAGAGAAATTTTCGTATTTAAAAATCTTTTAATTAAGTTAAAGTATGGGAAAATATTTATAAACAGATAATTCACAATAAAATTTATAAGTTATACACATTTAGCAATATTTCTATTATTTATGTTATTTCTTTTCTTACACGGATAATATTTGAATAAGTTTAGATTCTTGAGATAATAATGCAATAGATAAAACCTTATTATAGTTTTAACAGAAATTTAATAAATACCTAGCAGCGGTTCCATACTGGGAATGAAGATTCAGCCCGAGATCGAACCGAGTCCGTGAACTTGAATCGGGACGCAAAACGTTTTCGCGATCAAAAAAAATTTTTATTTATTCAGATAATAAAACAAGCGGTCGAGTGCGACAGGATTCGTACCATAAATACTTTAATTAGTAACTGTGTGATTCCAAAAAACATTGTTGCTAAAAGAAAAATAAAACTTATCAAAAGACTATACAATGTAAGGCTGGAAAAAGTTGCACATATTCTAAAAATAGAAATGTATAAACAAAGAAGTTCAGAGAGATGCGAAATTTAAATAGTATCAAATATTTCTATACAGTATAACTCTTTCAAATCATATCCTAATATGTTTATGATTATCTTAATTCGGTGCTGATAATAAAATAAATACATCTTTAAACTTCATTTCGCGTTTCATAAATCCAAATTCAGCGCAGTAATAACTTTTTCTTTTTTACAGAGCACTTCAAACAAAACTTTTTGTTCAAAGTTTAATCTTGACATTCTGCTAAGCGTGCTTCAAAAGAAGGTCGCAAAGCTGCAACGTCGCTTTACTCCGTGGCGCGTTTTTCCAAATAAGCTTTTAATTAACCTTTAAAGACATGGATGGCGTATTGAGAGAACCACTCAATACAAACTAGTCGCAAGTTCCATACTAATTATGTGATCAATTCTAATTAATCTGTTTCGATGTTTGACGTTTATTGCTTTTATGCTACCATTGAACATTGCTTTACAAAAATAAATCATTAAACCTTGTTATCTGGGCTTTTAAAGACGATGGTGTATAGAGTATGCAGTCCGTGTCTTCAGGCCTGCCCACCTAGCTGAACCTAGATGCCCAAATCATCCGTGTCTGGTAAATATCCCGGTAAATTACCAAAAAAAAATTATTTCAAAAATCATTATCCTTTTATACTTCTCCGGCAACAGGTACCACCAATGCTCCTTGGCCCTTTTGCAGAACGCTCACAAAAAAAAAAAAAAAAAAAAAAAAAAAAAAAAAAAAAAAAAATTGTATGTAAAGGAAAAACGCAATTTTTTTAAAAACTATGTAACCTAAGGTAATTACTATAGTTTTCCTGCAAGGTTTAAATTAATTTCTATCACCCTGAATTACGAATGTAGTCTAAGTTACATAAAATGTTTTTTTTAATTCTTTCGAAATTAATTTGAAAAAGAAATAAATTGTTATCCATGGGGTATAAGTAGAAAAATTCCATATAATTCAGAAGCTTTCATCCATGATCAGTGCTACCAATATAAAAAAAAGACGTGGAACTTCAAAAAAAAATATATAGAACAAAAAAGCCGTGGTAACAGAAAGCCATTTTTGAAATTATTTCCAGGATTCCTGGGGAACCATAAGAAGTACTGGTATTTTAAAAGAATTATATTTGTGACTTTTGCAGATTTCTGCAAATATTTCGATAAAAATAGCAACATCACTATTTTAAAACGATTTTCAGGGATATGAAAATCGGAAAGCATTACCATGAAGGAATATTTGCGATTTAATACTTATTTCTGTGTAATAAGAGATTTTTAAGAGGAATCAGTACCTTTTAAACTATTTTTTCAATTTTGAATATTTGTGGACGTAAACAATAAAAAACAAATTTGATTTTTTAAAAAATATTGTAGAACAGAGCAATTTGCTAAGTTTATTTTTTATGTAATTTTTTTAATCCCAACTACTTTTTTGAATATAGATATTTCTGATTAATTATTTTTTCACATTTTTAAAAATATAATACATAAAACTGTAATTGTATTTTTAGATGTATGAAATATTACATTTAATATGATTTTTTTTCCTCTCATGTATAGTAAAAAACTAAATTCAAGAAACCCTTAATTTAAATAAGGTGGTCTGGTGTAATAACGCCAGGCGGAGTAATAACGCCAAGTGCTAATATTATGCGTAATTATGAAATATTCTGGTAAATGACACCCATGTGCTCTGCGCAGAAGAGTTTTGAGTCATATAAATCGCAAAAAACAGCTTCAAGTTAATTTGTTTCATTTTTAGGTCTTATTGTTTTTACAAGCAACTAAAATTAACGCTTGATCAAAAACTTGCGAGATTCATTTTGTGATGTGAAGACTATTTTTTTATCCGGAAATACTTTGTTAATTACATAAATTTGTAGTACATTTCATTGACTTTCTAAATGTTGTTGAATATTTTGGATATCTTCTCGAGATAATTTGTAATTTAAAATGTACAGCGCAATAACTATAACGGGGTAATAACGCCAATCCTTGGCATTAATACCCCGGTTGATTCCCTACAGTGGCCGAGCTACAACCTAAGTACTGATTCAAATAAACAGAGTTAAAACTGTGCAATGTTTCTAATAATTCTATTTAAGCGGTCCTTTTTAATCAAAACAGAAGCTCGCGGTCTGATATTCTTTTGCCTCACCCTCCCCCCGCTCACACACACACACCACACCTTTATTTTTCCTACACTTTCACAAAAAATTGAACATTTTCAACAGCTTAGAATACAATTTGTCAATTTCTAAGTTTGTAGGGTTTGTATTTTTAGAATTGGGCAATCTACATGCAATTATTCTATCTTATTTCATAGTTTTGTTTGCATGGCATTTTTACCCATATAGGTGGGTATAACGCCAAATAGCATTTGTCAAGAAATCACGCCATTACTTTTTATGAATACATATCTGTTAAATTATTTTTTTATATAGATAGTCAATGAGTTGTTGTATCAAATCATATATTTGTTTGAAAAATACAAACTAAAACTGAGCCGTGAAAATTGGTAGAACCTTAACGTGGCGTTATTACC
This sequence comes from Maratus speculifer, assembly GCA_964019185.1. Classification (NCBI taxonomy): domain Eukaryota; kingdom Metazoa; phylum Arthropoda; class Arachnida; order Araneae; family Salticidae; genus Maratus; species Maratus speculifer. The sequence goes on along the minus strand of OZ025297.1, from coordinate 171,735,229 downwards.
CCAGGGTACCTTATTTAAAAACAACTATAAGGTTGAATGCTAAATCCATGTATAGAAATTATAAATACATCGTACAACATGAAAAACAAGTAACAAAAATCTGAATTAGGATTTAATCTGAATTAGGAAAAATGCCTTGGCATTTATAGAACCAGCAAATAATGAAAATATTTACATAGATATCATTTTAACTTTTTCATTTGCAAAAATACATGTTATAAATTCTAACTTGTGTGAAGTTCATGTACAATTATATCAAACAAATAAGGTTAAGTATATATAAACACTACACTGTCAAACAATTGTATAACGTTGCTCCATAAAATTGGTGGTAGCAATGCTGCCACCAATTTTATGGAGTATTTCTTTTCACTTATACGCATAATGGTGTACTTTAAACATATGTTATTAGCGTAATATTACATATTACTGTAATGTTACGCCGGTTATATCGGTTATGCCACCATAAAATTGCTGGGAGCAAGGGTGCCACTAATTTTATGAAGCAACGTTACACAAATGTTTGACAGTGTAATTACATACAATAAGTAATCTTTTAAAATCATCAATCACGGAAGAATTAAAAAGGTGAAAATTGTCACGTTTATTGTCATTTATATAAAATATTACTTACTAATAATAAACTATGTGGTAAATGATCACTTGCTTGTTTTAAAGCTTTTTTGTACTTGAAAATTTCTAAGTTTTCGAAAATATCTTATTTATTATCTCTTTGTACGTTAATAAGAGAATTGTATTCTAACGTTAGCGGAAAATCTATGTTAAGCTTAATGAGGATTAACACTTCAGATATTTAAAAAACTCTTTCAATCCTGACTGTCAAATTTAAAAAATGATTTTCTGCAATTGGGTTAAAACAGCAAAGGCTAAAAAATGAATTTATTGAAAAATAAAATAAAATTTCCGCTAGCTATTGCATACTTTATAATTTATATACTTGAAATACAGACTAACAAAAGGGACTAAATCTAAAAATTTACACAAACCATTTTATCCTTACCTCTTAAGCAATGATCTTTATTGTTTATTGTGAGATGATCTTGAATTACTATGAGTAATTCAAAGTAAATGTATGCAAATACACCAAAATAAGTGGGTTTTGGAAAACAGTTATAGAAAACCAGAGAAGTTTTTTAGGAACCGAAAAAAAACGCAAGTGAGACTTATAGAAAATTGCATAAAAAATTCCAAAAGCTTATTTATTTGCTCTGAATCCCAAATTCCTCTCATTTAGTTTCTAGATGCACATGCTTATGCTTAATCAGTTCACAAAACTCGTTTTAACATATTAGGTTACTGGATGACTTTTACGAAATCGCTGCATTATGCCACTAACTGTTGTATAGGATAATCACGGCTGCTGCAGGCAATTATTTTTGAATTCCATTTCGCACCACTTTTTCAAAACAAAATTATTTTACATACGCTTCGACAACATTTGCGTAATATAACAGAATAGAAAAATAACCGCCTGTGGAAGCATTGGACAATGCATCCAGTTCCTCAGATTTATCACGAAATAGTCCTCTAACTTCTTCGTACGATTTCCTTGTCTGAAAGACAAACTGAGATAATGTGGCAACACCTTCCACAGAAAAACGGCATGTTAACATTTTTTTCCATATTATTTCGAAATCTGTTCCCTGTATCTTTTTATCCGCTCACATAATAAGCTCTCGTGTTGCACCTAGCAGTTTTCAAAAGACTCTTCATCTCTGGTGCATATATTACAAAAAATATAATTAAAGTCCATCTAGTTTTTTTTTTTTTTTTTTTTTTTTTTTTTTTTTTTTGTGACGTTATCTGACACAAAATCTAATCTATAGTTAGCTTCGATCAAAGTTGAACAAATTGTACGATTTCCTTGTCTGAAAGACAAACTGAGATAATGTGGCAACACCTTCCACAGAAAAACGGCATGTTAACATTTTTTTCCATATTATTTCGAAATCTGTTCCCTGTATCTTTTTATCCGCTCACATAATAAGCTCTCGTGTTGCACCTAGCAGTTTTCAAAAGACTCTTCATCTCTGGTGCATATATTACAAAAAATATAATTAAAGTCCATCTAGTTTTTTTTTTTTTTTTTTTTTTTTTTTTTTGTGACGTTATCTGACACAAAATCTAATCTATAGTTAGCTTCGATCAAAGTTGAACAAATTGTACGATTTCCTTGTCTGAAAGACAAACTGAGATAATGTGGCAACACCTTCCACAGAAAAACGGCATGTTAACATTTTTTTCCATATTATTTCGAAATCTGTTCCCTGTATCTTTTTATCCGCTCACATAATAAGCTCTCGTGTTGCACCTAGCAGTTTTCAAAAGACTCTTCATCTCTGGTGCATATATTACAAAAAATATAATTAAAGTCCATCTAGTTTTTTTTTTTTTTTTTTTTGTGACGTTGTCTGACACAAAATCTAATCTATAATTAGCTTCGATCAAAGTTGAACAAATTGTAACGATGGGTTTGGTATTTTATGCAACACAATTGTTAAAATATACAGTGACGGACAAAAGTTTAAGGCGAGTTAGTTTAATTTACTTACCATAACGTTTTTACAAAGAAGAAGCACAATTGCTCTAAAAGTTATGAATAAACAAATGACCCCTGACCACGTGACTATCTTAATTGGATTCTGTAGATACTTCATACAAAAGAAAGAAATTCGTAATACGCGTGGGAAAAGATTTCTGGCCATTCATCATTCGTTAAGTCCTTCCTATCGGTAAAGTGTTTTTTTTTCTTTTGTCATTAAAGGCTTAATTCTCACGTGGAATTGTGGCAAAAGCATTAATTGGAAAATTTACTGTGAACGATATTTAAAAAAATATATAAAATGGCCATAGCCTTCGTGACTTGCCAGGCCCCGGGTAATCCCGAAGATAAAATTAGGTGGGTGCTTGTTGATCTTAAGCCAATTGGTAGGCCTCCCCACCTAGCTGAATCTGAATCTGAATCTGATGATCCGAATAAAAATGCTGTTGCAATTCCCCATAATTTACGGTGTTAAAATATTTCTGAAATAAATTGGTCTACCATTTTAAGACTCTTAGATGACGTAGAACTTTATGGAAGATTTGATATTAAAAAGCCTTTCATATATAATACATAGCATACATATTATATATATGTGACGATTTAAAGTTAGGGGGGCAGAAACATCATCGCCAGGTTTTCCTTTCTCCGCACAGAAGTCATGGCCAGCAAGAAAAAAACAAAATAAATAAATGTAGAAGATCAAAATAAACACTCCTTGGCTGCTGCAAGTTCATTTTAATAATCGGTAGCTATAATATAGGGAAAAGCTCCTGTTGCAGATGATATTTTACCGAAACATCCAAAAATATTCCATGATTTACTACATCAAGTCGTACTCATGCAAGAGCGCACCCAAGAATCCTTCTTCTCTTCTCTCTTACCATCTCTCGAGCTTCCTCTTTTTAATCTCAAAAGAAAATTCTAGAACATTCTCTAACCTCAAACCATTATTCTTTTATGTAAACAGAATTCTTGTCCAGCTACGAGACTATTTTCCACAGACGATAATTTTACTTTAAAAAAAATTATTTAACCAATTTATAATCGACTCAGAATTTCTTAGGCAGACGATTTTTATAGGTGATTAATTTTAAGAGAAAAAGAAAAGAAATGAATTTATTGATATGCATATTATCAAAGGTTGACGGAGGAAAATAAATAAATAGATAAAATAAAATAATGATATTTTTGAAAGCTATGGCTTTGGAATAAATTTAATAAGACTTTCTTAAAAAGGATTGATAAAAACATAGAAGAAATGAGTTTTATTTGGAATATTAAGAAATAAAGTTTAATTAAGAATATTTTTAAATTAGAGCAATCTTTTTAAATTTACGCATTCTGGAATAATGTTTTTTAAGGCAAATTAAGAATTTATATCGTCTGCATAAAGATTAACAGATTAGATCTAGAAACAAGATTTTAATTTAATAATTTGAAGTAAGTACGGAATATTATTATAAGAAAATTAAGATAGTATAAAGGTTAGTTTTGGCGAAAAAAATTTAAAATTTGTAATATTATCCCCCCTCTCCAAAACTTTGTATGAAATTGATAGTTAAATAAAACTACAAGTTCAGACAACAGAAATATAATAATTTAGAAAAGTTAAATTTTGGAATAAAACTGTCAAACTCAGGAAGCCAAGAGATGGAAGAAAAGAAAATTAACGCAATATAAAAAATATTAGCGATTAAAAAAATAGTTAAGAGAAAATTAAATTGAATTAAATTTAGGTAGGAGCATTTCCCTGAAAGAAATACAATAATGTTACAATATCACTTACTATTTGTAAGTGCATAGGCGATTATACATACAATAAAAGTAGATAAGTTATAATTATTGATTAGCAAGAAATATTAAAAATACAATAAAAACAATAAGAAATCTCCTTCATATGAGTTTATAAAATTTTAATAACTTAATCAATAGTCCACTAAAGAAAGTTCTCTAAATAAAAGTCCTCCGGATCCAGTCTATTAAACAGTATCTCTTCAATAGTCAACTAAATTTTTTCAGTGATATAGTTCATTAAATAAGTCTTTTGTTGGATTCCAACATCTTTTCATAATATATCAAATTTTCAATAATAAATAGTATCATTTCAAAACATTAATAATAAATAATATAGAAAAATTTAAATAATAATAATAACAATAATAATAAGTAGCATAATAAGACTCCATATCCTAATATTTCTCAATAAGAGAATAATTAATACTAAACTTCATTATAGAACTCATAATAATAATAATAATAATAGTAAAACAAGAGTATAATCAACAGAAAATATCACAATTTTTTTATTATTGATAGGGAAAATATTGGTTGAGGATAAAAATAATTACATAGCAACTAAATAATTTTCTTATCTTCTAATAGCATAAGAAAGTATTTTTTGATAGCCGAAAGTATGCATAAAAAATAATAATAATTCCAAAATCCAAATAAAATTAAATCTAACTATTTAGAAAATGGACTCTCAACCAGTATTTCCTTACAACAATTCCTCTCTGATACTCTTTTACAAAATTGTCAAATTTGGTTATACGTTTTCAAATGCCAAATGTAGAGTAATATTATATCTACACATGGTTTATAAACTTTAACAATAAAAAAAAAATAGGAATAAAAGGTGTCATTCTTAATTGAGAAATAGAAATAAAAATAGTTTGCTTTTTTAAAAAAACTTTTAATATCTGTAGTTTTCACAATCACTGAAAATCACATATTATGTTATAGGTTTGAGTAGAATCATCAGATTTTATAACTGTTATCACATAAATATCTGCTGACTAAATAGAATAATACTAATGTCAAATAAATGAGTAAATATAGTTAGACTTAAATACACTTAAAATTAATTTATCAACATCAATTTGAAAGCTTTTACAATCAAAGTGTACACCTTATGCCTGCATAAGGAGCCCAATTTAACCACAAAAACTCCCAAAAACAAGTAATATTCTTGTAGCGCTCCAAGAACATACCTGCTAATGTTGAAAATTATGGTGATAACATTTTTAAAGAATAAGAATTAAAATTTAATCTACTGTCTTGACTTTAGTTTGATCTAGTGATTGTGATTGTATCTGAGGTTTTGTTTGTTTTTTGGGTTGCTCATGAAACAGTTTAAAATCTTCGGGTGAAAAATAGGGTCTTAATTTAGAAACATGCACAATAACGGAATTCTGTCCTGTCTCATAATTAAATTTATCTATTTCATAAGTTACATCAGAAAGTTCATTTATAATTTTATATGGTCCAGAGAAAGTAGGTTCTAATTTTTGAGTGTTAGGGTATTTAAATTCTTCATAAATTACAGAGTCTTGTATTTTTAATGGGCATTCGACAAAATTTTGATCATAGAGTCTTTTACTTTTAAGGTGAAATTCACGAGTTCGCGCTTTCGCAATCTTGAGGGCTTTGTCTACTGGAGTTGTATACATTTTAACTGCCTCACACAGAACCATTACCCTCCCTTTTAAAAATCTAAATCAAAATTATCATGAAAATTATAACTATATTTAGCTGCTATCTTTTTAATTCCATTATTTTATAAATCATAAACAGATACAAAAATTTTAGTGATAGGTAATTTCTTACTTAAAATCACAAAATTTACTGAAAAAATTAATTATATTTATCAGTCAAAACTCTAGCAACAGTTTTGTACAGTTCCATCTTTTTTACTGAATTTAAATAAATTATAAGAATCCGGGAACCAAAGCTCACTATCATCAGAAATTCTAACAAATAAAGGAAAAAACATAAATGTTAATTTAGTTTTCTAGCTCAAATGTCTAGTTCAATGAATCTTTCTATCAAAATTTTCTTAATTTGTTCATAATCCGTACAATTTAAACAGTCATTGATATAAATTTTTTGCGCTTCCCCTTTCAAATATCGCGCAATAAAATTAAATTTCCATTCTAGATTTTTCTTCTCCTTTTCACATGTTGTATCAAAATAAGTTAACCACGACAAAATGTTCATTCCAGAACTCGGATCAAACGGTACGAATTTAGGGTCTTCCATAATTTTTTTATTCTTACTCATTAGAATAAATGAAGCACTTCTATTTTTTTTTATTAAATTCTGATCGTAAAATCATTCGCAATAAATTTCAAAGTTAATAATTTCTATCAATTAAATATTTTTTTCAAAATTACTATATCAGATCCATAACATACAATAAATAATAAATAAATTAATTAATTAATTAATTAATTAATTAACTTCAAATTACTCTCATCAATAAAATAAATAAATAAATAAATAATAAATATTTTTCCTCAATCATAAAAAGAATAAAAATAATAATCAAAACATTTAATAAAATAACTTACAGTTTCTCGAAAAATCTTCAATAAAATTCAACCGTCTTTAAATTCCACATTAAATACTTCTCGCATACTCCCCACTTTGAAGTCATTAATTTTCAAAAATTTGTCACTATGACCATGAATACTGAATCACAAATTATGCATCGACGGCGACAGATCGACATCAAGCGTCAGGAAATCCACAATCAGACTCGAAGCGAGTACTAATTATTTCAGATTAGCATCTTTCCAAGCATAGTTGTGAAGTTCTTCAGAAAGAACATTCTTTTACCTTAATTAAGTAAGAAATTACGGCGATTTTGGCACAAGAACATTCACGAGAAATCGATTATCGGTGATTCGCAAACCTATCATCATTTCGTTCCACAGCAGACTCCATTAGCAAGCCGAAACTACACTGGTGTGTAAAATTTAAGCATAATTGGTAATTAAGTAATTATTTTTAAGTAATGAAAGAAATATGAATCGGAATGTGCTGAAACTCCAGGTGTGTAAACAAAATAGTATGCGTCACATATTTTCGCGAAGAGTTTTCCCCGAAATCGAACAGGGGACCGTCAACAAATTGAAAAAGAACGAAGATCTTTTGGATAACCCTGTCAAAACTAATGTAGCAAAAGCGTTCAAACTGCACATTATGATTAATTGGCTTATTGTAATGAACTTTGTTAATTTTTACAAGGATAGCATGTATACTCGTAGAGAAATTAAGGTTTTTATAAAAACAGTCCTAAATTTTTCCAAGTTTTTTGCTTATAATTTGCAGAGTTCTTATTATAAAATAATGTTCTTTTCTGAAAATATGACAAACATCATTGTACACAATACTTTGTCATCAGAATTTAAAAATAATAAAAATTGTATGAAAAATGAGTATGTTTAGTAAATAATTTTTCATTGCGCATGCGTCAACGATATCAAAATGTCATTTGCATATTGTGTTAGCTAAATGTATAGAGCAACTTCTGTAAAAGTTTCAAAAACATAGCTTGAAAATTCTGAAAATGGGAGCCTATAGAATCAACTCAAAATCCGTTATTCCTAAAGGAAGCAAAAAAAATCAGGGGTTTTACCTAAATATAGTTGTACGTGCAATATTGTGTAGGCACTAAACAATGGAATATGGATACAGCTCCTCATCTTTTTGCTTCATTTAGGGAATAAAGGATTTTGATCTCATTCTATCAACGATAATTTTCAGAATTTTTAAGCTATGCTTTTGAGACTTTCACAAACGTTGCTCTATACATTTAACTAACATAATATGCAAATGAAATTTTAATAGCGTTCACGCATGCGCAATAAAAAATTATTTAGTAAACCTGCTCATTTGTCATACAATTTTTATTATTTTTTAATTCTGATGACAGGGTATTGTGTACAATGATGTTTGTCATTTTTTCAAAAAAAAAAAAAACACTATTTTATATTAAGAACTCTGCAAATTATAAGCAAAAATTTTAGGACTGTTTTTATAAAAACCTTAATTTCTCTACGAGTATACATGCTATCCTTGTAAAAAATAACACAGTACATTACAATAAGCCAATTAATCATAATGTGCAGTTTGAACGCTTTTGCTACATTAGTTTTGACAGGGTTATCCAAAAGATCTTCGTTCTTTTTCAATTTGTTGGCGGTCCCCTGTTCGATTTCGGGGAAAACTCTTCGCGAAAATATGTGACGCATACTATTTTGTTTACACACCTGGAGTTTCAGCTCATTCCGATTCATATTTCTTTCATTACTTAAAAATAATTACTTTTAATTACCAATTATGCTTAAATTTTGGACACCAGCATATCCGGGAATGCTAGTTCCATATGCCCTTCAGAACACAGAATTCAATCGAACTTCGGCGATAGCATGTTCTTCTTCGTTTCATAGCAAATTTCTTTAAAATCCGAAAAAGGCGGCACAGGCATAAGCTACCCTGTCGGACTTTTGAGAAGATTGTGAAGATTTAAAGTTAGGGGGGCAGAAACATCATCGCCAGGTTTCCCTTTCTCCGCACAGAAGTCATGGCCAGCAAGAAAAAAACAAAATAAATAAATGTAGAAGATCAAAATAAACACTCCTTGGCTGCTGCAAGTTCATTTTAATAATCGGTAGCTATAATATAGGGAAAAGCTCCTGTTGCAGATGATATTTTACCGAAACATCCAAAAATATTCCATGATTTACTACATCAAGTCGTACTCATGCAAGAGCGCACCCAAGAATCCTTCTTCTCTTCTCTCTTACCACCTCTCGAGCTTCCTCTTTTTAATCTCAAAAGAAAATTCTAGAACATTCTCTAACCTCAAACCATCATTCTTTTATGTAAACAGAATTCTTGTCCAGCTACGAGACTATTTTCTACAGACGATAATTTTATTTTTAAAAAAATATTATTTAACCAATTTATAATCGACTCAGAATTTCTTAGGCAGACGATTTTTATAGATGATTAATTTTAAGAGAAAAAGAAAAGAAATGAATTTATTGGTATGCACACTATCAAAGGTTGACGGAGGGAAAATAAATAAATAGATAAAATAAAATAATGATATTTTTTGAAAGGTATGGTTTTGGAATAAATTTAATAAGACTTTCTTAAAAAGGATTGATAAAAACATAGAAGAAATGAGTTTTATTTGGAATATTAAGAAATAAAGTTTAATTAAGAATATTTTTAATTTAGAGCCATCTTTTTAAATTTACGCATACTGGAATAATGTTTTTTAAGGCAAATTAAGAATTTATATCGTCTGCATAAAGATTAACAGATTAGATCTAGAAACAAGATTTTAATTTAATAATTTGAAGTAAGTACGGAATATTATTATAAGAAAATTAAGATAGCATAAAGGTTAGTTTTGGCGAAAGAAATTTAAAATTTGTAATATATATATGTATATATATATATATATATATATATAGTCACAAACATATCTTACTATTCCCAAAAATCTAATAATAACATTAAAATGATAGCCTTGCGTATGATCACAAACACTATTCAAATAATAACATTTAGGTTAATTTTTTTAGAAAATTCAAAAAAAGTAATACTTATTTAAATGAAGTAGAAAATAATGCATTTCATAAGTAATGTCACTAAAATGTCGCATGGATATTTTTTCATTAACAAGCATATTAAAAATGCTAATGTTTAATGTTCCATTCCATTTGATCATATTAAGTACTCGATATTCCATTGAGGCTATTATGTTTTGCAATAATTCTAGAAGCAGTTCATATTATGTTTCTCGATCTATCTTTTAAATTTGTTAATCTGAAAATATTGGTTTCCATTTTTAAAAAATCTAGCTTTTTTCAGACTTCAGGTTTCTTTCAGGAACAAACTGTTTTATTGCTTTTAAAATATTCGACTTTAAGTTTTATGCACTTTTCCATCTGTTCAAACCAACTCTTAAAAAAGGTTTTTCCCTCTAAAGTTAATATCTCAGAAACATAATTTTGGAAGGCATCAACAGCTTCCTGAGATGGTGAAAATCGCTGCCCATGCATATTTTGTTTCACATAAGGGAAAGAACTCGTTAGGCGAAAATCATGAGAATATGGACAATGATGCCATGGACAATTCGATACTTTCATCCTCCAAATAATCAATGGTTTCACGTGCTGTATGGGAACTGGCATTGTCATGATGAAGAATGATGCGGCGTTTTCGTTGCTATTTTCCTTATTTCGTTGAAGAAATTTCTGTATACCATTTAGCGTAAACAGTTTTTCGACTATCTAAAGGAATGGTTGCGGTGTGTCTTGTAAGGCTGAAGAAACAAGCAATCGTTTTCTTGGAAGTGTTTCGTGAACGAACAACTTTCGTAGGATTCGGTTCTCTGGAAACACCCAAATAGTGGATTGTTAATTAGTTTCTGGCTCATACTAATATATTACAGTTTCGTCATCTGTAAGGATCTCATACACAGATTTTGCAGTTCCAAATTTGAATATTTTTTAGCATTTTCTTAGATAAATTTTCCCGAGCCTCTGGAACAAATGTTTTTAACAAGTAAATATTCGTGCAAAATCAAATGCATTGCAGTCTATGAAATGTCATAAGATACTTCTATCTCACGATACGTGATATGAAGATATTCTTCAAACATCCTTCGACAGCTTCGATATTGTTTGGAATCCCTATTGATTTTGGTTGTCCTTAACGAGATTCATCACTGATGGACGCACGGCCATAATGAATTCTGCAAACCAATTGACTTTTCTGATGGTGCTTCACTACCAAAAGTTTCACGAAGTGATACTAAGCATTCTTGTCGAGTGAGGCTTTTCCTAAAATCATAAAAAATCATCCACCGAAAACCTTCAAGAGTTATTTCTATCTTTTTCATTCTCTTGTTTCTTTAGAACACTCACTGTAAACAAAATACGCAAACGATTTCCAAGATGCCTCTGATTTCAAGATAAAAAACAATGTGAATTTTACGAATATCCTGAAGACAAATTTCAGAAGTGCAATTTATTGGTCGTTCGTAAAAACATAAAAATCAACCGTCGTAAAAGAACATTTTGATTCTTTTCTTAAACATAACCAGTAAAATTTATATTTTTTGAGTCCATCTTTTCCTAATTTTTCTCATCACAGATTTTGATTGAGAGCAGTTTAACATCATAATACACGATTTTCTTTGTCCGATTCATTTGTGCTGCTTTATGTATGTTTTTACATATGTCTTCATCAACAGTTTCTTCGAAGTTATTCTTTAGAATTTCTAATTCTTTTACGAATCTTTTTGCTTTAAAAATGGTCTATTGTGCTTTTTTTGCTACATATTTATACCAATAAGAAAAATCTGAAGAAAATATAAAATAATCTGTTGAAAATCTGTAGACAATAGGGCCATTAAAAAAAAATCTGCAGATAATTTTAAAAGAGCCTTTAAAAATTCTGGAGATATTATTAAGATAAAGCTAAATCTGCAAAATTTCTTTACATTTCTGTAAAATATCTAAAGAAAGTGGTGATTTCCTCACAAAATCTTAAGATTATTTTTAGTGGGGTAGGCATGTATTAAAAGATTAAACTATATCTGTGTAATATAGCTCAAACAAAATAGCATATATGTCATTTTGTGGCAAATCTGGCAATAAGCACCCATTCGATGCACAGATTCTTGTAATGTTATCAGGTTTTGACCTTTGCATTGTGATTGCTATGGTCGTGGAGTGACTAAAATAATAGAATGAAGTCAACGATTTGGAGTTTCTCTATGGAATAAAAAGGCATCTGTTAGCTTTAATATTTTAATGACAACCAATTAACTAAAACAGTTTCCACTTAAATACTGCAGTTCAAATCTTACTGTCTCAAATCATAATGGACGTTCGAAGAAATTTAGAAGCAAAAAAACTGGCGTCATGCGGAATTCTAGGCAGCGTGAGACGTTAACAAGCTGAAAAACGTAGAAAAATCTGTAAAAGTCTACGTTTTCGCCGAATGCTCTTCCTTTTTACTCAACCCGCAAGGATACAATTCATGACATCGCACTTTTCTGATTGGTAAAGGAACAAGAACGTCACGCGAAAAGGCCCAATGAAAATAATTCTGAAGACAGTCCTGCCAGAAACGCGAATGAGCTAAAATATGAGGAGTAAATAAGCAATCCCAAGGTGAGAAAAACTAAGGAATAACAAGTTGGAAATTTCACGTGGAGCGTAGCAAACGAAGTGCGTTCGTACAATCACGAAGCTTTAAAAATATTCAGATCTTGCTGTTATAGTAGACAGTACTTCGGATATAGTATAGCGGACGAAATCTTTTTTTGTGTTCCTGTAAATATACAGAAATTAATTTGTATTACAACTCAGCAACGTATATCATATTCATAAACTGTGAAATAGTTTAATATAATTAAAACACGCCCCAAACAAGGTTTCTCCGTATGGCATTATCTAGTGAAATACTTTTATGTGGTCCTGTAATTTAATAATAAATATCCTTTGCATCACAGATTGTACAAAACGTATATTTTAGTACATATATACTTCATAGGTTCATGTCAATTCTATTATATTCGAAAGAGTTTAACATCATTAAAATGTACTTGAAACTATTTTCTCCTATTGATCGTAATGTAATGGAGTACTTTTGATTGTTCCTCTAATTAAACTATACATCCGATTTTCATAAAATTTAAAAAGACTCGATAAAATTACGCTAAAATTATATATTTTAAGTATCGTGCGATTTGGTCGGACAGTTTTTGCTTTATTATATGCGGGTAGACAGAGGAACAGACGGACTGACAGACTGAACGACGAATATCGGTGCTAGATATTTCTGTAATTACGGACGCACCTAAAATTACTGAGATTTTTATGTAATAGTACACAGTATTTCGGATACAGTATAGTAGCCAAAATCTTTTGTTTGTCCCTGTAAAAACTATCTGCTTTCTTTTATACAGAAAATAACTTGTAATGTTCCTCAGCAACGTATATCAATCTCATAAAATTTTAAATAGTTAATTACAATTAAAACGCGCATCAAACAATGTTCTCCCTATACCATTATGTAATGGAATATTTTTGTGTCGCCTTGTAAATCAATAACATATGTTCTTTACATCACAGATTGTTCAAAATGTATATTATAATATGTACGTCATAGATGCATATCAATTTTATTATGTTCGAATGAGTATAACACCATTAAAATGCATTTGAAACTTTTTTCCCGTTGACCGTAATATAACGGATTATTTTTGATTATCCCTGTCATTGATCTATTCATCCGATTTTCATAAAATTTGAAATGACTCGACAAAATTATTTAATAACTGTATATTTTAAATTTTAAATGATTAAAATGCATTTGAAACTTTTTTTCCTATTGACCGTAATGTAACGGAATACCTTTGATTGTCCCTGCATCCAATTTTCATAAAGTTTGAAAAGGCTCGATAAAATTAAGTAATAATTATATATTTTAAATTTCAAATAATTCGGTTGGGCAGTTTTTGCGTTGTTATATGCGGATGGACAGACGAACGGACAGACTGAACGACAACCATAGGTGCTAGGTATTTGCATAAATATGAATCTAAAAATAAGTAAAAAGAAAAAAATGATTCTTTTAAAAACATTCGAATTCACAATAAATAATAGAATTTAGTCAAAAATGATGGGGCAATGTAGGATTAAACTAAAAATTTTATATTTAATTAAAATGAGTAAGATAATAATTAATTAATGAAAAATTTAATAGAGTTAATGATAGATATTATTAAAGAATATTAAATTAGTAAACATGACGGCAATTTAACATAATAAAAATAAAATAAAAGGAGATATCGCTAATTAAAAATTGATAATTTAACATATATTAACTTGTTTTATCCTCTAACTCAGAGTACCAATAGCTTAGATCATATTAAAAGCACTTTACCTAATTTTGTTAAAATCTTCAATTGCATTTGTATATGCAAAGAATTTATTTGCTAGATACTTATTGGTGAATTGGAACTATCATATTTTCCACTTTCAAGGTATGTGCCTGCCCCGGAACGTTTTGGAAAAAAAATTACATTTTTATCAAACACATGTGTTTTTAGTAAAAGCAAGTAATAAAAGTATGAATTCATATAAATCTTTTATGGAATTTCAATTGATTCTTCTAATCCCGGCAATATTAAGTCATAATTTTGTACTTATAGGAAACCTTCTGTAGCAAAATTTATTCAATACTAGCAGGCTAAGCCCGCTGCGCTGGTCTATTTTTCAAAACAAAACATGAATCAAACAAAATATTGAATATGATTGTGTTTTTTAAAGCAATTTCACCTCGAATGCTCTTTCACATTTCTGAAAATCATACAAAACGCCATTGTATTTAAAGATAGAAAACCAGCGATTATAAATGCACCAAAAATGTATTAAAAGTTAGCAAACAACTGTTTCGAATCTACTGTCGAGATTCTTCATCAGTGCAAAACTCAGCGAGCTAGAAAAAACAAAACTGAGCCCAAAATAAAAACAACAACAATGGAATCAAGGCCCGTTGACGCCAAAATATATTAAAATAATAATAAAATATTACGTTGTTGTATCAGCTTATGCATTCGATGAAATTCGGGCTTTTAAGAAAAAAATATTTCAGTTGACCATTTATTGTAGAGTTTGATAGATAAATGAGGCAATTATGAAAACAGCAATTTAAATATTGTGTATTCACCATACTTCTAAAATAGCGAGCATTATGATCGCAGAGATTGATCATTGAATTTCAACAATTTTCAAGTGATTCATTTTCATTTGATAGTTTTTGAACTCTAAACCTCTCAACATGAGGATATGGGTAATACCCATTGGGTATCTGTGGAAACCTTAATACATCCTCTATCAATATTATATTATGTTTCGCAACGTACATCTGCTCTTGACAAATCTTTTACAGTGGTCCGTTTTTGGAATGCAGTAGAATAAATAAAGTTAAATAAAGTTTTCCTTAGAAAAATAAGGAGAATGTTTTTTGAATGTGTGAAATTCATTTTTTGATACCGATGTCATATACGCATCACGTATGCGTGATTGAAACAAAATGAACATTTTATGCCTCTTATGGTAATCCAGCTTTGTTTTTAATTTATTAATGAACTATTTATTTACTTTCATTTGCATTTTAAAATGATACAAAATGTTATGCTCTATACATAGAAAAGTAACATAGAAAATAGAAATGTATCTGTCATTTGAAAACGAAGTTTCCGTTAAAGTGGCGCCAGAAATGTATCACCCCAAAGTGGTGCATATATGACATTTATGCCTCTTTCTTATAACACGGGTCTGTGCATTTGCACCGAAATTTAGTTATTTAGCTCTATTTTTGTAATATTAACTGGAGTTTGTACAATGTACGGTACTACTTGATCATTCTTTCGAGAAAAAAATTAATAGCAGATTATAGGAATAAATGTCAACAATCGATGATCGTAAGTATGATAGCGATTGATATTACACGTGATACACGTATTTTTTTGCGTCATAAGTGCTTTTTAATTCGACTTTTAATTTGTATTTTTTATTTATGTTTATTGTTCTTTAGTTATTTAAAATGAATTTATGTAAATTTGAATAGTTTGGCGAAACTGGCCGACGTGTTAATCAAGTAGCACTCAATTTACATTTGAAAATATCATATTTCACAAAAAACTCCGGCACAAACCCGGATTTGCAAGATTTCCTTCCAATACCAATGCGGCAAAATCCTCTTTTTAGAATAGCGAAGAAATGTGCATTTTTAAAAATTATTTTTGTGATTTAAAACGAAAATATTAATAAAAAATAAAAAAAGTTACTATAGCACAAAATAATTTATGGAATTTCTAAAAAGAAATTGAAAATAAATAAACAATTTATTAATACAGAAACAACTATTGCTGGGTTACCATATCAGGCAAAATAACACCGTTTTGGCGATAGTCAGATACCTCAATGTGTATATAATATCTGTGCCAAACATGTTTGGAAAAAAAATAATCGTTTTTTATACAGCATGTTTAAATACTGTAGTATAGTGAAAAAAATGTATACATAACATATACGCAGCACATTGGCGAGTTTTTTTTTTTTTTTTCTTCTGATGCCGATTTGGAGAAAATTTTGTTTTCAAATACCAGTTACATATAGAGTTTACAATTATTTTCTGTTACTTTAAATAGAAAATAACAATAAATTTTAAAAAGTTTAGTTAATAATTATAAAACAAAACTATTTATATCCTTTAAAAAATAAAATAAAATAAAATAAAAATTTATTAATAAATAAACAACAGCCAGGTTACCAAGTGAGGCATAAAATCGCCATTTTATTGCAGTCGCGCAAATGTGGCGCATGTATGACAAATTATTAAAATAGATTAAAATAGTTTATATAATTGGGAAAAAAATTGTAAATAGACAATTTATTAATAAATAGGCAATAACATCCGGATTGCCATATCAAGCAAAACAATGACACTTTGGCGTCAGTTAATTACCCAGATGTATATATGATATTGGCGTAAGAGACAAATCGCACCAACGTAGTGCGTATGAGATATCTGTGTCAAAAAAAATTTTAAAGTTAAATTATTTTACAATATCTATGTATGTGGAAAAACATTTACCCTAAAATTTAAATATTATTCATTTTTGTGGTATTAACAGCTATATATGTATTTAAGTTAAATGTAAAATGTTTTCCTAAAATACTCTCACTCATTAAAAGAGAGAGAGAGAAAAAAAATAGTTCTTGCGAACATCGCTCCGTCTTGTGATTTTTTTGGTTTAGATTCGCATTGATTGGCGACAAAAGTAGATTGAAACAGCCAATTGAACAAACAACATACAAATAACAATTAGAGCCTTTTAAAAAAAATTAATTCTGCGAGTTTCTTCTGTAAAACACATAATGGGAAAATTAGATTTAAAAATATTAAAAAAAAAAAGAAAAAAAAGAAAGAAAGAAAGAAAGAAAGAAAAATACTTGTTTTACCTAATGAAATTTTTGATATGTTGTTTTCTTTTAATCTGGCTCGAAAGAAATAAGTAGCCAAATATTGTGTCACTTCAAAACTTTCTTTCACATTGAGTTACTTTTTAAATATTATAAATATTTTTTTTTCGTTAAAGATAAATATTTTCCTTTCATAATATTATTTTGCATTAAACGGATTTTTTTTCTTTTTATCATTAATTATTTTAAATCAATGAATTAACAGGTTTTTTTTCAAAATGTTTATATTATTTTCCATTAGACAAAGCATTTCATTTCTTTTTTGAAATATAATTATCGCCAAAGAATTAGTTGTTGCAACCCTTCCGTCAAAAATAACCGAAAAATACGAAATTTAGTACCAAAAATCAGAGTTATCCCTGTATATTTGTATCATAAACCTCCGCAAAAATATTTCCTATCGAATGATATAATCTGCAAAAAGATCCATCGGGTAGTTTTTGAAAACACTCGTTTGGAAGTTTCAGAACTTCTGCTTTATAATATATATGATAATTAACTTTTTTCTTTCAATAATATACCAGCTTTCCACTTACTTATGTTATGAAGCAAGAGATTTTCAATATTTTACTAACATATACAAAATTTTGTGTACAAGACATGATTTTTTTCAAAAGAAATGTGTATATTTCAATAAAAATTGCTCTTGAATTTATATATACAAACTTACAAGCTATATTTTGCTTCATAACATAACCTATAGATGAGCGGAAACTTGTTGCAAAATTTTATTTCAATATCTTTTTAAGAAATTATGTTTCCGGTAAACGTACTCAATGAAACACGCAGTTTTAAAGAAAACGCAAATTAAGATTTTGGTTGAACACACAAAACCATGTAGTTTACAATTTTATAATTCACCATATTTATACTTTAAATATTTGTATACATGCTGTATGTTATACATTTGTGTATTAAATGTATCTTTTATATTTCTCTGGCTCTTTAAGCGGCCACTTCCGGTTTCAATAAATTCATTTCCGGTTTATATTGTGGGCTATAACTTTGTCTCGTATTATCGTTGAACCAAAAGTAAAGCATTTTTGAAATCCTAAATGTTCCAACATAATAAAAAAGAAAATAATAAAAAAGAAATCAAAAAGTTTCGCCAAAACAACGATTTAAGGATAGTCCTTACTTTAGGACATACCATAGCGGCATTTAAGTAATCAAAATGCTTTTAATATGATATTGTTTAGCATCACAAACTTCAAAATCGTAATAAATCACAGAAAGATTGAAACTTTCAGGAGCAAAATACTTCTGTTAGTAAAATATTGAAATGGTAGATGACACCATGTTTCATTAAAATAAATAAATAAATAAATAAATTTTTTTTCATGTACACTATAGAAACAGATTTTTTTTAAGTTCTGTTGCGATCAAAAAAGCTTTTAATAATTTACAAAGTAGAACATAAATTAGTATTTTATCATTCAAAAACCGATATATCATTTATATCAAAGATATCATACAGCGGTCTCTTCAGACCACAGCAGATAAAATGACAAATTTCTTTCCTCATTATGATAGATTTATTATTACATTTTTAAACTTTTTATTACATATAAGTAATAAGAAGAAATTTAACATATTTTCCTATATTTATAATTACGTTTAGTGACCTTTTTAAGCACATGTCTTATTACCCCCACTTTCCTTTATATTGAAAAATGGAGTGCCAGATAACATCTAGTTTTCATGTAATTTCTTCTAACTGTGTACTGAAGTAAACACAATTACCAGTACTAAGTGAAAATATCTGAGAACAATTAATTTTTCATGTTCTTACTTTTAATATACACTTGATTGTCATCTATGATGAGCTTTAATTTTTATCGAAATGTTTACTTTATGCTGAAATATTCATTTTTCTTTTCTATTATATACAAAAATAATATTCCTTATTTGCTTTCACTTAAGTAATTATCAAACTATACATTGTAAATTATCCTATACTGCGTGAGAAATAGTACTTCTTCAATCAATGTTAGTAAGTATGTAACTATTTAATCATTTTTTTCCGTTAATGTCGTTAAACAAACATTCCAGTTGATTGAGTATATTATATTAGAAATTTATACTGCTGTTAATTTAGATTAATATTTGAATATTAAGCTTTTTTTCATTCGATTGATGTCATACTTTTTTCTTTACTTTATTAACAAATCGTTGTCAAAGAGATATTTGATATAAATATTTTGTTCCATGAAAACAAGATCATAAAAATTAATACAGTCAATATTTCTGGGGAAAGAATCGCATGTTGGAAACGATGTTCACATTATTTATAACATTCCATATTATTTCCATCCGAATGTATTTTTAATCTCATAATTAGTTTATCTCTTTACTAAATCAATCATATGCTAACGAATTATAAGGTCATTGTGGCTTTTTTTATTGATTATGATTACAAATATGCTGTTTAACGTATGATAGCAAAACTTTATGTTTTTGTTTAAATAATTGAATAATTGTATTATAATGTGCATAAAATATTTTTTTTCATTTTCCTTCTAAAATATTTTCTTTTCATGTATACCCAAAATTTTAAAACTGCAATTGTATACATACATTTCATGGTATGCATTAGTACGCTAATATTGCCATAAAATGCATATTCCATTAAAAGTAGTAAATACTCTACACAAACACGCTAATTCTAAAGCATATTATCGAATGAGAGTAACACTAATAATAGTATAGTTATCGTGAAGTGTCTGCTCACTGTATGATGTAAACTGTTAACTGCTGCACTGTACTGAAGTGTCGCTGATTTTGAGGTAGTGATATGGTAAAAAGGTGGTGTTGCTTCGAGATCCCTAGCTGCCATATTGTTGCAGCGTATATGGTTCTTTTGATCTTATGGTTAGAGAACTTCAAAACTCTTTTCTCTTAGAAAAGTAGAAAATAATTTATTTACAGATCTTCAGAACAACAGAGTCTTCGAAACTCACAAATATTACTGGATATTCAAAAATAACTGCTCAAATCTATCGTATAAGTACAGCTTTAGATCCCAGAGACTCTTTATACAACGTCTCAACACTTAATAACATTCAAAACAACATAAATGAAACTCAAGCAAACTCGCTTAACAAACGCCTTGTTCACTCAATGCCTGACTGGTAAATAATAACAACCACAGCTCGTATCGCTCTCCTTATATATAGTCTCGCCGCATGCGGTGGAAATTTCTACAAACTTCTAGAAAAAACTGGAAAACCACGGAACAACATTCAATGTATCAGTAGACCTAAGGGGGGGGGGGTTACCATAAATAGGGAAGGGTTACCATCGCCAACAATCGCCAAGTTTGTCGCCAACTTGGCGATATATCGCCAAATTTGGCGACCAAAATTAGTCGCCAAAAGTGACGCCAACTTGGCGATATCTCTAATATTTCGTTAATCTGCCGTAGACATACACTGAAAATAATAGACAAGTTTGCTTGATAACAGAGACAATGTAACAAAAACTAATATTAGTAAAGAAATGGAGCTTAATAAGATTATTTACATCATTTTACAGTACAAACACTAACTATTTACAAAATTCGTAACACTACCCCCTCCTCAAAGACTGCACGTCCCGGGCAGTGCAATCCTTGAGTTAGAGGAAAACACTTAAAATAAATAAACAAACAAATAAATAAATAATAATAATAATAAGATTTACATAAATAAGAACTAATTACTATTTACATATTTACAAAAAGTAACTTTCATGACCATGGTCTGAAATTCCAGTTTTGAATTTCTATTCACTTTGGCCAAAATAAGGGGCTAGCCGGTTATAGTGTACGACCTTGGGTTTGGCGTGTGGCGATTTTCGTATGCGTACAACGACGTCATTCAGCCTGTTGACGACTGTGTAAGGACCGTCCCAGTTTCTTTGTAGTCCCTTACGACAGTCCCTTACGACGACAGTCCCTTACGACGTATGGGATTCCACAACCAAACTTTGTCACCTTCTTTGAACTCATGTCCTGTTGCCTTTGTGTCGTACCGTGTCTTCATCTTTTCCGTTGCCAGTCCGATTCGGTTCCTCGCTAGACGATGAATCTCCTCAATCCGTGCCTGGAGTTCATCCACGTATTCTTCAGGCGATGAAGGAGCATCAGGAGGACGGCCAAATAAAAGATCCGCAGGCAGACGAAGATCACGACCAAAGAGCATTTGAGAAGGGGAATAACCAGTGGCCTCATGAGTGGCACTCCTGTAGGCAAGCAGGAAAAGAGGCAATTTCTTGTCCCAGTCCTGTTGGTCTCTACACACCAGGAGAGAGAGGCTATTTAGGATGGTACGATTGAAACGCTCCACCATGCCGTCCGATTGAGGATGTAGAGGTGTAGTTCGAGTTTTGTCCAAGCCGAGTAGTCCACACATTTCCTTAAAGACAGCCGAATCAAAGTTTCTTCCTTGATCGGAATGGATTTGAAGAGGAACTCCGTATCTGGAAACCCAGTGTTGAACTAGTATGTCTGCTACGGTTACCGCCTCTTAATTAGGAATGGCATAGGCTTCAGGCCACTTAGTGAAGTAGTCCATGACTACGAGGATGTACTTATTGCCATCAGATGTTCTAGGAAGTGGACCCAGGATGTCTAGAGCAATTCGTTCGAAAGGAGCTCCTACATTATAATGTTGCAATCGTCCACGGGTGCGCCTCTTTGGACCTTTACGTGCTACACAGGTGTCACAAGTTCGACACCACTTCTCCACGTCACTGCGAACATTATTCCAGTAGAAACGCTCTCGAACCTTTTGCAGGGTCTTCATTACACCAAAATGACCTCCTGTGGGACTACCATGCAGTTCTTGAAGGACCATAGAAATTCTCGACTTAGGGAGTAGTAGTTGCCATCTACATGTCTTTCCATCGTCAGACTCCCGTTTTCGGTACAAGATGCCGTTCTTCAAATGTAAGGAATCCCAGAGAGCCCAATAACGTTTAGTCGTAGGATGGTAATGGGCCATGTCTTGCCAGCTGGGTTTCCTGTTGGAGTCCTCTTTCAGCTCTAGAATTGGCTTAATTTCAGGATCAGCAAGTTGATCTTTACGCAGGCTCTCGTCACTCCACGGATCTTGCGATGATGTAGACCCAGTTGTAACTTGTCTTACTATAGGACCTTTGACATTAAATTTCTTCTCAACCCGGTCGCAGTATCTACAATTCTCTGAGCAGGGTCTTCTTGAGAGAGCATCTGCATTTCCATGTGATGAGCCTTTTCGATGGCGTATCTCCATATCGTACTCTTGAAGCTTTTGTATCCACCTGGCTATCTGGCCTTCAGGGTTCTTAAAATTCAATAGCCAAGTTAGAGAAGCATGATCAGTTCGGATCAGGAACTTTCGACCGTAAAGATAGTGATGAAAGTGGTCTATGGCTTTCACTACAGCAAGAAGCTCTTTTCTTGTTACGCAGTAGTTTCGCTCGGCCTTTGACAAGCACTTGCTGAAATAGGCGATAACACGCTCCTGGCCGTCGATTTCCTGGGACAGTACAGCGCCAATTCTTTCGTTGCTTGCATCCGTATCAAGTATAAACTGTTTATCGATTTGAGGATACGACAGAATTGGAGTGGATGTCAAGGCCTCCTTGAGCTTTTCGAAAGCAGCGTCACATTCTTGTGTCCACATAAATTTTTGATTGGCTTCTGTTAATTTATGAAGTGGTCTTGCAATCATCGAGAAGCCTTTGACGAATTTTCTGTAATAGGTGCATAATCCTAGAAAACTTCGAAGCTGGTGAACATCTGCTGGACGACTCCAATTTTTCACGGCCGATATCTTCTCCGGATCAGTCCTAACTCCTTCCGCCGAAATGATGTGTCCAAGGTAGGCGACTTCATTGCGAAACAAACTGCACTTCGAAGGGCTTAACTTCAAATTAGCTTCCTTTAACTTTTGTAGCACCCGCCTGAGGTTGTTCAGATCTTCATCAAAAGATTTTCCTATGATTATGATATCGTCTAAATAAACAAGACATGCCTCATATGACAATCCCCGAAGAACCGTTTCCATAAGGCGTTCAAAAGTTGCAGGTGCGTTACATAGACCAAAAGGCATTAACTTGAACTGCCATAATCCTTGTCCCGTTGTAAAGGCAGTCTTCTCGCGGTCGTCGGGATGGATCTCTACCTGCCAGTAACCACTCTTCAGGTCTAAAGTCGAGAACCAAGTGTTGCCCGCAAGTGTATCAAGAGTGTCGTCAATCCTTGGCAGAGGGTAACTATCCTTTTAGGTGACGTCATTCAGTCGGCGGTAGTCTACACAAAATCTTGTAGAACCATCCTTCTTTCTTACTAATACAAAGGGAGACGCCCATGGACTTGTTGATGGTTCGATGACGTCATTTTCTTCCATATCTTTAATTAAATTCTGCACCTCTTCTTGCTTGGCAAAAGATAATCGTCTAGGGTGCTGTTTAATAGGAGAGTGATCTCTCGTGTCAATTCGGTGTTGTGCCATTTTAGTTCGTACAAAGTCTTCAGATGTTTGCGAGAATAAACTTTGGAATTCCCTAATTAAATTTTCCGCGGCGTCCATCTGTTTTGGATCTAAGTCTGTATTTTGTAATAAATCCTTGACTAAATTATCTGAAGATTTCTCAGAGTGACTGGAATTTTGACTTATGCACGTAACAGGAGCACACGATGCTATCACCTCTCCTTTCTTGATAGTCTTCGTCTTATCACTGATGTTAACAATTCTGACTGGAATGGTCTTTTTCGAGAGGTCTACTACAGAAGAAGCCACCAATACTCCTGCTTGTGTACTATTGTCTTCTGGATAATCTATATGGCCAAATCGGTAATTAGTTTCATTTTTAATTTCATCTGGAACTAAAAATTCTGTTCTTGGATCTAGATTGATGTCTTCTTTGGCTATTACTGTTTGTTTACATTCAATTTCATTATTTAATCCAAAAAGACTTATTTCTTCAAATTTTGAGAGCATTTTGTTATTTTTGAAATCAAGCTTGAAGCCAAACTTCTTCAGAAAATCTAGCCCGATTAAGCAAGGATCTGTTATGTCAGCCACATATGCCGTATGGTAATATTTCGTTCCTCCAAAGTGTATGGTTAAATTGGCCTTTCCATATATGCCAATCTTGTCGCCCGTCACAGTTTGCAGGGTAACGCAGTGTGGAGTCCAGATGAGTTTAGATTTCAATTTTAGAGCCAAATCTTCTCTTATTATTGTCACATTGGCTCCTGTATCGACAATCATACGGCATTGAATTCCGTTAATAAAGCCTATCACATATAATTCATTATCACCGCCACTCATTTTTGATATCTGGAGTTTCTTCAGGTGGGGCTTTTCATTCTCTGGCAACCTCCGCCCCGCGAGATGGCCAAAATTTAGTTTCCCTGCTGACTGTTTGAATTTATCTCACGTTCGTGGATTTTGGGGCAATTTCTTCGGAGATGTCCTGTATCACCGCATCCCCAGCACGTGAGATTCTGTCTTCTTGAACTTGTTCTTCCGTATTTTAAAGCTTCAAGTTCTTGATTTATTTTCCTAATTTCTTTCAAGACGTCGTTCTCAGTGTCTGAGCTTTTGTTCACCGTTGCCCCTCGGACTGAATGACGATCTCTTCGGCTGGCTTGTGTAGCTGCTTCCAACTTTAAGGCATATAGTAGTGCAGCCTTGAAATCCTGTACATCTGCCATTCGTACCGCTCTCTGCACTTCTGGATCTTTTATTCCGTCTACAAAATATTGCAGTGAGAGCATTTCCCGTACATTTGTAGGACAGTCAATGAATGCTAAATTTGCAAGCCGTTCAATTTCCGAGGCAAACTCTTGAAGGGTTTCACTCGATTTTTGATGGCGGCTCTTCATTTGTATTCTCGTATAATCCTTGAAGAATTTTTCGCCGAATCTCATTTCAAGTGCACTACTTACAGTCTCAAAATTGAGTTGCGTCATATCGGGTAATGTTTGCAGCACGTCGGCGGCTTCTCCTCTTAAAGATGCTGACAGTTGACAAGCTTTCACCTCGTCACTCCATTTGTTCGCTTCGGCTACAATGGTGAATTGGGTCTTGTACACTTGCCAGGAACTTTTTCCGTCGTATGTCGACAGCTTGATGTGCACGGGAGAAGCAGGCGGATTTCTAAATTCTTCATAATTACCACTGGACGCTGAAAGCTTCTTCTCAAGATCTTGTACTTTTTTATTTAGCTTTTCATCTACTTTACCTAGTATTTTCTCTTCAACGTTACTGATTTTCTCTTCAACGTTCGCCATTTTCCTTTCCATTTTCTGTTCAACATTACTAACTTCATTCTGAATTTTCTCTTCTACTTCCTCTATTTTCTCTTCTACAGAGCCTATTCTTCTCTCTACCGACGAGAACTTTTCTTCTAAAGTTTTCTTCATTTCTTCTTGGCCTTTATTAATCTTTTCAGTCACATCTTCTTGGCATTTATTCATTTTATCCGCCAACTCTTCTTGGCCTTTATTCATCTTTTCCGCCAACTCTTCTTGGCCTTTTTCGATTTTATTGGTCAGATCTGTCCTTAATCCGTTAATAGCTTCTAACAGTTCTTTCAGTTGTCCGTCCATCGTTCTTGTTTTCGCCATAAGATCCCGACTCCTGACACCAAATGTTGCAGCGTATATGGTTCTTTTGATCTTAAGGTTAGAGAACTTCAAAACTCTTTTCTCTTAGAAAAGTAGAAAATAATTTATTTACAGATCTTCAGAACAACAGAGTCTTTGAAACTCACAAATATTACTGGATATTCAAAAATAACTGCTCAAATCTATCGTATAAGTACAGCTTTAGATCCCAGAGACTCTTTATACAACGTCTCAACACTTAATAACATTCAAAACAACATAAATGAAACTCAAGCAAACTCGCTTAACAAACGCCTTGTTCACTCAATGCCTGACTGGTAAATAATAACAACCACAGCTCGTATCGCTCTCCTTATATATAGTCTCGCCGCATGCGGTGGAAATTTCTACAAACTTCTAGAAAAAACTGGAAAACCACGGAACAACATTCAATGTATCAGTAGACCTAAGGGGGGGGGGGGGGTTACCATAAATAGGGAAGGGTTACCATCGCCAACAATCGCCAAGTTTGTCGCCAACTTGGCGATATATCGCCAAATTTGGCGACCAAAATTAGTCGCTAAAAGTGACGCCAACTTGGCGATATCTCTAATATTTCGTTAATCTGCCGTAGACATACACTGAAAATAATAGACAAGTTTGCTTGATAACAGAGACAATGTAACAAAAACTAATATTAGTAAAGAAATGGAGCTTAATAAGATTATTTACATCATTTTACAGTACAAACACTAACTATTTACAAAATTCGTAACAATATTATATACACTGTTAAAAATTTCAAACTTTTGCTGCATCGCCATTCCACCAATTTTATAGAACATTTCTATTTTGATCAAAGAGAATGCTCCATAATACAGTGAAGTAATCGTTTTCTATAAAAGCGGTGAAGTAATGATGCAGCAAAATTTCCAAATTTTTAACCTGTATGTAGATAGATGCACAAACACCTGCCAAAAGTTACAAAAATGGATAGGAAAAGTATTAGACATATTAAACATATGAGATGTATTAGACATTTAATATAGAAATTTTAGATGTTCACAACATGGATTATTTGATTTCAGAAGGAACTCAACTATGCAGTTTTCTCGTTGCACAGTATCAAGAATAGCCCGAGAATACACGGAGCTACGATGAACAGGATTCGAATCAACTGAAACTTCTAACATTCAATTTTGTCGTTGAAGCCAGTTAAATACATAGACTTCTCATATAACTGGACTCAGAAATAGCAAATCTTTCTTGAAGCAATGACCACCTTCCCACCATCACATGATAGTGCGGAGAATATGCGCCAAACCGGTTGCTTCTGCTGCGCCGATCCCACCAGCCACCAAGACCTATTTCGTCTGCATTACGTTCCTTTTATTATTATAATCAAAGCAGAAAATTGCCAAGAAGAGATCATCGCCCAAAAAAGACACTCTTTTGGCGGAGGAGAATGCTTCAAGAATCGGCGAAGAGAACAAAGGGTTCCGTTATCTATTCCATTCCTCA
This sequence comes from Maratus speculifer, assembly GCA_964019185.1. NCBI lineage: Eukaryota > Metazoa > Arthropoda > Arachnida > Araneae > Salticidae > Maratus > Maratus speculifer. The sequence continues at coordinate 171,707,700 of OZ025297.1, read as the reverse complement.
TCTAAGGCTACATACATTTTAGCTTAGCTAACTATCCAATTGAATTATAAAACTGCACGGAAGACAGTGAAGAGATTTATCAGTAGTCGCTCCACGCAATGGATTGTTGTATTTACGACACCTGATTATCCACAAGATGGATATGCCCTAGGGAATAGGTGCCCTCTGTGGTGGTCTATCTAAGTGAGTCTAATTCATATTTAACCCTATGTTAGGCGCGTGGTGATATTTGTCACCCGTGACATTTGATAAACCTGAAAAGTTTCCATTTTTTATTCTCTTTCTCGGATTCCGTGCCTATTCTTCATAATTGTATTGCTCTTTAACGATTGTAACTTTTAAAGTTAGAATCTGAATGCATACTTTATTGTTTTGAAATGTTCTTTTGTTATTACTTTAAAAAATACAGCGTGTTAAAAATGGGTGGCAATGTCCCCCGCGCGACTGAATGCGTAAGAAATATTCGCGCGCTAAACGCATGTTTAAGCAAAGTTCGAAAAAAAAAACTTGTAATGATTAGGCCGACGGTCGCGATTCGAATCGAATCCGATATCTTCCAACTACCAGCTTTGAGATCAGTACCTCTCAGCCACTGGCTCCATCAAATAGGTTTCATAAGCAAAGGATACAAGGTGTTTTTTTTTTTATTATTATTGATGCTATTCAGAGCTGTCGGCAGCTCGTTCTAATAACTGGAATTATACAAATTTTATAAATAAACTAATAAAACCATGGTAAAAAATAAATAAGTGAATAAATAAAAAATAGTTCCAATCACCGCTGATACCGGGAAATTTGGAGCTGTACATGGAAAGAAAACATCAAAAACAGACAAAATTAATTATTTGGACACAATGCCATGTTTTATTCATCATATTCATTTTCCCAATCAGTAATTCGACCACATTCAATGTGACCACCATTCTCTTGCACCACACCTTGCATTCTTTGTACAACATTTTCGACGGCTGAGCATAACATGTCATATGAAATAGCTCTTACTGGTAATAGAATTTTTTTTCTTGGAATCTTTTTTTTTCTTTTGTTTCATTAGTCCCCTTATAAATTTTAAAGCATTTCCGGTTATTAAAATTAGGTACAGGAGCTCTAAATAGCATCAGTTTAAAAAAAAACACCCTGTGCATCAGAATACCACTTTTCAATACTTGTTCAATAGATTGTAGACTAGAAAAATTAGTCTTGAATATATAGAAGAGTAAAAGTATAACATATTAATATAAAGAGAATTATTCTAATTTATTGCTACGTGCTTAAAGCATATATTAATTAAACTTTTAGCGACGTTTATATCTTTACCCAAAAGTTTCCGTAGATTATAATTATTATTATGATGTGACAAATTAATTTATTTTTACATTTTATTTTGTATAAATTCACATTTTAATTTTTTAGGTTACTTCATAAAGCTAACTAAAAAATTTTATTGAATTAGTTTATTTCATATACTATCAAGAATAAAAAGAATTTTCTTTTTCATCAAAGAAAATCTGTAAAATGGATTGATCAGCTATCATTGAGATATAATTCATTTTATATTTCCTTTAATTGCATGTCTAGATTAAACAAAAAATAATTACCCAGAATCCAACGGAAACAATTAAGAACAACTATTTTTCTCCGCTCTTCCTTTTAATAAGCAATTAATTTTAACTTAATGACTTTCATTTTTATTACTAAAAGTATTTACTTTATCCTTAACTATTACAATTTTTTCCCTTCGATGTACAAAAAAATATACTCTGACGTAAGCAATTATATAACTAAACATCGCAAATTATCCAAAGACTGCATGAGGAAACATAAAAGTTGCTTTTCTTTATCAAAATTAATAAGTGTTTAATTTATGTTTCTCAATTAATATCAGAAAATAAGTATTCCAGTTCGGTAAGCGTAAAAAACGAAAATCAATATTAATGTTAATTTTTATGAACATATGAGTGTTAAGTGAATATTTTCATTTTTTTTTTTTTCGTATTCGAATGACGTCAGACATTTTCTTTACCATATCTTTGTTCATTTAGATGTTTTAAATAAGATGTTAGTTTTGTTTTCCAACCCCTTCCAAACAAATGTAGTTAATGCTTCTTTAAAAGAAACACAAATTTTGAATTAAAAGAAGAAGAAAGTCTATCCATTCCGTATTTTTTTCCATCTAAGTTTTTCTTTTAATCTTATAATGAAGTTATTTCTTTAGTTGATAACTGAATAAATATGAAAGAACTTTATTTCACCTTTTGTAGTCCTTTATGATTTTTAGTCTATTTTTTTTCTTATTACGAATAACTGTTTTAATATGTTATATATATTTTTAAATATATAATTGATTTTCGATTTTAATTGCATAAGTTCTGTAACTATGTGCCAATTTCACAAATAATGGTTGCAAAAATGTGGTAACAGTGTCTGTTCTAACTGGAATTGTATTTAGGCAGAGGCCCGAGAGGAGGGGAGGGGTACATTCCTCAGAAGCAAAGATATTACCCTACGTTTTTAATAGTCAAAGAGTGCAATACCCCCCTCAGAAATCTAAAATGTCCCCTCCGGAGCCACAGTATTTTTCCCGGAAAAAAAATATCTGAATTCAGCATTGGCTCTAACACTAGCTTTAATGTCTCTACCACTAGTTTAAACATGTTGGAAAGTGCACGTAAATTGCAAATGAGGTGCATTCGTACGATAACGAAGTTTTAAAAATGTCACTCTCATGTATCAATCTCATAAAATTGTAAATAGTTAATTACAATTAAAATGCGCACCAAACAATGTTCTCCCTATACCATTATGTAATGGAATACTTTTTGTGGTCTTGTAAATCAATAACAAATGTTCTTTGCACCACAGATTATGCAAAATGTATATTATAATATGTACTTTATAGATGTATACCGATTTTATTATCTTCGAATGAGTAACACCATTAAAATGCATGTGAAGCATTGTTCCCCATTAACCGTAATGTAACGGAATACTTTTGATTGTCCCTGTAATTGATCTATGCATCCGATTTTTATAAAATTTGAAATGGCTCGACAAAATTATGTAATAATTACACATTTTAAATTTCCAACGATTCGGTTAGGTAGTTTTTGCGTTGTTATATGCGGACAGACGGACGGACTGAACGACAATTATAGCTGCTACGTATTTACATAATTACGAACGCACCTAATTACGATATATGAGCAAAAACCCTTCTAAAATTTCGATTTCTTTTAGGGGTAGAATCTTCAATTTTGAAATTGAAGATATTTTTTAAATGTTAATGAACAAAGTTAAGAACATGTTATGCAATGTGAAACATGAAATGTTAAAAACAGGTATTAATTTTAATAGTTTGTTTAAACAATCCGTTTTTACATCTGTCTTTTAGTTCCTAACAGGAAGCTTTTTTTTCCTTCGAGATCATGGCTTGGAATACCACTGTATCTGTCTTTTAAATTTATTATCTCAAAATTTATTTTGAAAAATCGAAGTCAATCGAAGTCAGCTATTCCTTTTTTTTACAAAATAACACGATTCCTTTCTGTTTAATATAATTTGTTTCTCAAAATTATAAAACACGAGGCGGAACCCGTCGAATTTCGACGAAAGAAAATGTTTAGGAAGGAACTGTTTCATTGATTTATAATAAGCCCACAAAATTAGCTACAGTAAAAAATGCATCTTAGATTGGTCTGACTAACTCTCAAACAAATATTATTTTAAGCTGAAAAGAGAAAAAAAAACTTTTTCTATAAAACTTAGTTGTCCAAATTATTAAAATTAAACTTAAATCGCACATGTAATCAGTAAAGTATAACAAAGATAAGTTATTGTGACGAAATTATCAATTGAGGATCTTATGTTTGGTATAAAGCAAATGAAAAAAAAAAATATTCCAAATTGACATGATCATAGAAATTCCCATGTGAAATCTAAACCCGTCATAATTTTCATGCTGTCAAAATTTACATATGCACTTTTCATAGTATTTTAATTTGATCATTTTAAAATCATTTGCTTTTTTTATATAAAAAGACGTTATTTGCATCCGCTAAAAGTATTCCATTTTTACGGATCCAGTCTTAAACAGCATCTATAGAAAAGTTTGCATATGACGTCATTAGGACGGAATATTACACAAACGCAGCAAAAGCAATATTCAAGGCACTCAGCAAAATAAATCGGAAATGTGATGATTCACAAATCTTCACTTCTTTATTTATAATAGCTCCATGTTTTATCAGAAATCATTCATTTGCATATTTTTTCAAATTTGGAAAATATTGCATACATGCGGATAAATATAATTGCATTTATTTAGCTTTCTGATACGAACTGAGTAAATGCGGTGAAGTCACTCGAATACTATTTAAAATACAGTTTTGTGAAGAGAAATTGTTGTATCCTTTGTAAATAAGGTTTTCAGTAAACTAAAAAACCATTTAATTGATGAATAAAAATACAATAAAAACAAATTTCATCGGATTTTATGTCGGACGGTCTTTTGACATGATTTTTTATTTCAGTTGGTTTTTATCAATTTTAAGAGAAAATGGCGAATTTATGTTGCCACAATAACAAAATTCGTACTTAAAACTATAAAAAAATTAATAACTCATAAACAAATTGAGATACAGCTTTCAAACAAATTGCATTTAAAAGTACATTTTTTTCTCAATACGACGGTATAAAAATTTAAAATGTGCGATATTTAGAAGTATAAAATTTGTAGTACTGAAAATTGTAAAACTGAATTGCATGCGAAAGTGTTGCCATTCACAAAATGACGTATGCGTTACGCACAGATACGTTTGGCCTTTATAATATAGATATAACGCGTTCTATTAAATATATGTTTTAGGAGGTGATTTTTTTACAATTCGTTTCTTTTTTCTTTATATAATTAGTTTCTTCAAATTGCAGAACTTATCTGACCTTGTTTCTACTTCCATATAATGCAAAACTTTAAATTATTGGAAATGAAACCCGGGCTTTTCACATGCGAAGCGAACGCTGTACCTTGAGACAACGATGCAGTGAAACTTGCCGATCGCGAAATCCGATGTTAACCTAAGGGAAAAATCTGAAGCGCGAAAGCTCATTACCTAATATAGTTATTAAAACACTGTTTTCACTATCAGAAAGTAAACATCAGATACCGATGATTCGCGTTTTTAAAAACTGTTTCCGTAAATTTTAAGTATATAAAAATCCGCGTAAGTTTTTAAGTTGTCATTTGATTAAACATTATCATCTTTTTAAAGATACTTAAAATTTGCATAAGCAATTTTTAAAAACCACATCATCAGCATTTGACGTCTATTTTCTGATGGTGAAAGCGGTGTTTTAATAATTGTATTAGGTAATGAGTTATCGCACTTGAAATTTTTCCCAAATGTTAACATAGGATTTCGTGAACGGGGCGTTTCACTGCAGCGTCCCCTTTAATCTTTATCGACCGACGGTACTGATAAGTACCATTAAAATTACTTATTATGAAAAATTTTCAATGCGTCAATTACTTGTAATAGAATTTAAAATGAGTTATAGATACTTTGCTTTATTTTGTTCTCAAAACAGTATTGGTTACACAAAACAAAAATATATATTTAAAATGATGAATTCTTTTGCCTTTGTATCTTTTCAACTTTCTTCGCACTGATGGAGGAGGATGAGAATTTTTCAATTCGGAAATGTTTCTATATTTATGCTGTAAGAAATCATATTTGTACATTTTATAATTTTACAAAATACTAAGAAAACAATTTAAAATAAAAGATTTGAATGAGATTACAAATGTTGCACAAAATCCCTGTAAATCAAATTTAATTAATCCTACTAAATCCTTTAATCCTTCTAAAATCCTTCAAAAATTTATTAAATGATTATGTAAATCTTTTAATTTAGTTTAAACAATTTACGTAAAATGCTTTAGAATGTAAAATCTTCATGAATTCATAATTCGGTACATAAAGGGATAAGTTACTATTGACTACAATCCCCGGAATGTTGAGGGGTTGGAAAGCATTTTAATCAAAAAAAATTATGATATATTCTCATATTTAACATAACGATTTTTACGTCATAATTTTCGAACATGATAAAAAAAAAATTCTTTTCTTTTGTCATTGGATTCTTAGTTTGAGATTTGGTCTGTCTTTAAACTGCTTTTTAACTGAACTTGGATTTTTGAAAATTGTTCTCAAAATATTATTTTTTTTTTACTTCTGCCGTTTAAAAAATAACACAATGTATTTTTATTTATGCAGTTATCGTCTCAAAATTGTACAATTATAAAACTTAAAAAACCTTTTTTTTTTACCCCTGCAGCATACAAAACAATAATATATCCTTAAATTTGTACTATTATCTTCTCAAAATAATAGAATGATGTAACCCAAAAAATCCTTTTTTTCTACCTCTGCTGTTCACAAATAATACAATGTGTTTTTCTATGCAGTTATTATAGAACTCAATAAAACATTTTTTTTACCTCTACTGTTTACAAAATAATACAATATCTTTCTGTTTATGCAATTATATTCTGAAAATTATGCAATTATAAAACTTAAAAATCCTTTTTTTCTACTCCTACTGTTTGCAAAGTAATACAATATCTATCTGTTTATGCAATTATCTTCATGTAATTATAGAATTATTAGAACTTAAAAAATTCTTTTTATCTACCCCTGCTATTACAAAATAATACAATATCTTTCTATTTGTGCAATTACCTTCTCAAAATTATTGAATTATAGAATACAAAAATTCCTTTTTTTCTATCCCTACTGTTCACAAAATAATACAGTACCTTTTTGTTTATGTAATTATTTTCTGAAAATTATACAATTATAGAACCCAAAAATCCTTTTTTTAACCCCTGCTGTATAAAACATATATACATACACACTATAATACACTATAATACAAAATTGCTTTCTATTTATGCAATTATCTTCTCAAAATTTTGAATTATAAAACTCAAAAAAACCTTTTTTTCCACTGCTGTGTTCACAAAATAATGCAGCATCTTTTTGTTTATGTAGTTATCTTCTGAAAGTTATACAATTACTAGCGGACCCGACAGACGTTGTCCTGGCATCGACTCCAAAAAATCATATAAATGTGCATAAAAATAATAATACTCATCATAAATACTACGCTCTTAATTTAATTTCTTATTACAATTATGTAAGAAAATTATTTTTCACTTTGCAGTAGTTTTTGAAGTCGGCTCAATTTTTATAGAAAAGTTTTTTTTCTCTTTTTAGTTAAAAATTAATGATTTTCTGAAGTCGGTTAATTAAAGTTATAATACAGAAAAAAAATTATTGCAAATCATACACGTATGTCAGGAGTAGAGTTCGAACACACGATCTCTTTCTTCGAGAACCAGCGATTAAATCTGGCGCCTTAGACCGCTCGGCCATTCCGTCCGCACTCTGTTCAGGGAACTTATTCAACACTTTTAATTAGCGAAAAATCACTAACTATTAGTTTTTGCCTAATTACTAAAAAAGTACTGAATCAACTTCGATGAAAGGTGAATCTAAACCATTCTCGAATCCATTGGAACACACACAAAAAATTTCATTAAAATCGGTATAGGAGGAGTTCATTGCCATACACACGCAGAGAAGATTTATATATATAAAGAAAGAACTCAAAAAATCCCTTTTTTTACCCCTGCTGTTTACAAAATAATACAATATCTTTCTGTTTATGCAATTATCTTCTCAAAATTAAATAATAATAAAACTTAAAAAATCCTTTTTTTTTCTACCCATACTGTTTAAAAAATATTACAATACCTTTCTATGTATGCAATTATCTTCTCAAAATTAAAAAATGTACCTGACATTTTTCATATTTTTTTTTTAAATAACACTTTTAAAAAGATGGCATATGGGATCGAATCCAGATACCTTCACGTGCGAATCACATGCTCTACTAAAATGCTGCATCACCTAAATTTTGAATCGCTAAAAGTAAACATTCATATGTTATAAAAACTAGGCTTTAGAGGTCACCTTAATACTTACCCATCATGGATATGCATACTATAATATATGAAAATAAAACACGTGAAAACTCTTTATAAAACTGCAGTTCAAAAAAAAATTAAACGAATATTTAAATATTGTTAATATACATAGTAATATTCTATTAATATATTGCTGATGAACCAATTTCGACAAATTATATAAAACGCAAAACTACTCAGGTAGTACCGAATTGCGTAAAAGAAACATCCTTAAAACTCCAAAAACAATAATCATATTAACTAACAATTTACTGCGTCGTATTAAGCATCTTATTTTCAATTAAAATATATCTTTGAATTGAAATTTGAAGGAAATACAGGGTCATGAAAAATCGAAGAATGTGGAAAACAGGATTATGAATATCTCGGCAACTAACAATATGATCGGCTTAGTTCTTTATGCAAAATTTATGTTATCTTATTGCCTTTTCTGTCCACTCCATAAAATAGAAAATTCGAAAATTTTGATATACCTTTCATCAGAACGAATTTTTTTAGAGTTCCGGATAATCGAGGTTACTGATATTAAATAGGCTTTGTCCCATTTTTACATACTACGTACATACAAAGTTTCAAGTCTCTTTCCGAATTTGTACGGGAGATAGAGCGTTTACATTTACAGACACATAGACGGATGGACGGCAATTTTTTTTTTTTCTAAAAATATATTTTTCTGAATCTCCAGTATCTGAAACGAGTAAATCCGTCAAAAGATTTTTCAAAACGATTGCAAGATTTGCCCTATACTACGTATGATGGGTAAATAAAATAAAATACATACTAAATCAAGAAATTTAATGTCTGGGTTTTTTTTTTAAATCTTTCATTTTGCATGTGATGAAATGTTCAAAGTAATTTTTGTGGCAATCTGTACATTAAAAGCAACGATCGTGATCTTGTAACTGCCTTTTAAATCTCTTCTGCTCTCAACATTGATATTTTGAAAATGGAACTTAAAGCTAGCATTTTCTATTTTGTTTAAAAAAAGATATTCTTAGAATTTATATATTTAAATTCTCAAAATTGCTTAACATATCAAATATTTCTATAAAATAAAATTTTCACAATGGAGATCAAACCCCGGGCCTTTCACATGCGAATCGTACGCTCTACCGTTGAGCTACATTCACCAATCTATACGATCATAGCAGTAAATTTTTATACGTTATAAAAATAAAATATAAACTAATTCACAAATTTAACCGTTTTAGTTATGATAATTCTTTTTGCGGGCATAAGATTTATTTATATCTTCCTGGTATTCCAAGTATTCAAGTACTAAATCGTGATGCTTCTATACCTGTATTTTAATTCCTTCTTATCTCACTATTAATTTTAGAAAATTTAATTCTAAAGTTGAATTATTCTACCGCGGCTATTCATGAGAATGAAATACAATTCCTCCCTGTTCTACTTAATTCGTTTCTTAAAATTTTATAACATACCTCGCATTGTGCAAACTTCTATAAAAAAATTTAAAAGTGGAGACAATGGCGGATCTAAGGGGTGATGGAACGAAGGGGCGATCACCCGCCCCCTTGGGTTAATAAAGGGTTTGCAAAATGTTATTATGAATCCTCACGGGAAATGATTTGGGGCGAAGCTCGAGTTTTGCGCAACCAGGCCGCTTCAATTTAAATCCACAAGACTTTGGCCGGGCCGTGTACTGATCCTGCATTTTTCGGGTCAAACCAGACTTTTTTTTCTATCACGTCAAGCTTAACCTGGACTTTGTTTTTGTTAGAGATTTGCACTGGCAAAAGCTTTTGTTGGGTCTCGTGGGTCTCGTCTCGGAATAAAAGCTAAATGTTTGGTCCATTTCTGACTGATTTTAAAAATCCACAACTTGTAAATAGGGACAGCTATTCAAAAAAAATCTTGCAATAGGTTTTTTACTCAATAGATTTTTTACTGCGATTCTTAATTTTAATTTAAAATAGCAATGCTGAAAGTAATAGGCACTAAATCAGTATCCGGATTTTGTCCTATATTTTCTCTGAGTATTGATATCAGAGAAGAGAATTAAATATATGCATTAGGCCCCATAGAACAAAGTTTCACAGGAAACAGAGAACATCTCCATATATTTTGGATTCTTTTTTCACATTATTAAAGAGAGAAGAGGTAGGATTTAAATGTGGCCTCTATTTGCTTGCAGCGCTATCTATCGGTGCTATTGTAAAGCAAAATCAAGAATCGCAGAAAAAAATCTATTGACAACTTATGCATTTTTTTTAATAGCTGTCACCATTTGCAAGTTACCGAATTTTAAAATCAGTCAGTTCATTGTGTTTCTTTAATACGTTTCAAAGCATTCTTTACTAAATTCTTGCTAATATTAGACATAAAGAGATAAGCAATCTTATACCGAATTAGTATATTTTACATAATTCTAACGATTAAAAAGTATTCCTAAATAATTATTTGGGTTTGTCCTTTAAGGAGCTTTTATTATATATAGTTTTTATCTTAAAAAAACATTCAGACTTTCTTTTTCAAATTTCGGGTCAGCCAGAACCTTTCTGGCAAGAGTAAAAACCCAGTCCGAAACTAAATCAAACGCGAAGTAATGTATATAGATTTACCTCAAATCCAACGTGCTAGACGCAGCTAAAAATTAAAAGTTAATCCGACTCGCAGCAAAAATAGAAGAAATCAATAAATCCGCAGCAAAAAAGCAGAAGTCGACTAGGCCAGCAGCAAGATATAATAAGTAGTCAACCCGACCCGCAGCAAAAAGTAGAAGTCAGCCGGGCCCAAACTCGACTCACAGCAACATAGTTTAAATTAACCCGACTAGCAGTAAAAAATGAAAGTCAATCAGACCCAAACGCAACCCAAAACAAAAAAATAGGAGCATCACCACCTGCATTGAAAAAATTAGTCCCGACGCGAACATCAGATTCAAGTCTCCAAATTTCTAAAATCGCCCCCCCCCCCCCCATAGAGAACTCTCCAAGTCCACCCTTGACATAAGAAATACTATGCATAAGGTGTTCCACCTACATTCGTTATCTAGGTAAGACCTATTTACACTCTTGTATTTATGACAAAACATATAAATTACATTAGAATAATAAACCCATGAATGCATTGAAAACAGTCATTCATAATCGTTTTTATGGGGGAAACATTTTTGTTTGGAATTACAACTCTATCAAAACACTATTTTTTCAGAATGTATTTTTTAAATGATATTTAGCTTTTAACATTAACACAAAACGATATTAAGAAAGAACTGCTTTTAAACACAATTTTACAATTATCAGGAGAATTTTATCTCCCAGATACTTCACAGATATAGTTAATTTTTAGTTTAAGATATTTTCTTAATCTTTTTTAAAGCAAATACAAGAATCATACCTGCATCAAAAGGTATCCCACAAGTGATAAACTATTTGCTTTTACTTACCTTATTACAAAACCTCATCCCCGTTATCACTGTTGCAAGAACATAATTGTTAATTATCAAGAGTGTTAGAACAAACCATTTTTTTCTTTTTTAGAAACCTTCTTTGAATATATTCCATTAACCAAACATAGAATGTGAAGTCGTTTAGCGTTCATTAAATAAAATTTAGATACGTGCTATTCGATAAGAAGTATAGAGCTATTCTTTGGGGATAATTTTAATTAGAAGAAATAATAAAATGTGCATGTTTTTAACACTTTTCAACATTCGGTTTGTCCGTCGGTACACATGCTAAATGTACTCAGATTTTCATGCAATTCATAATCTATTTCCAGGGTCACCTAGGCTTATTTGGTATTGTATATGAAGTATGTGGAATTGATAGTTCATTTACAAGGACACTCGAAAGCATTCCATTACATTGCGGTTATGACGAAGACTTTGGTCGATAGTGAACTAATTCCGTGATTTAAATGTGTTACTGATTGCGATTATTGCGTACTTAAAGTAAACGTTTACTGTAATGCACGTATGTAGATCCTTGAAGAATTACAAATAAATACGAAAATAAATCTCTGGAAATTTGAAGACAGGATAGATTTATTTATTATACAGATGAAGAATGTAAGTACCGCAGAAGGACCCATGAGTTAGCTGTTATCGATTCGATGTCAGAGAGGTAATGATTAAATTGTCCGATATTGTTGCCAATGTTGAAATCTTGGTATCATCGACCACAAACATGTATTACTTAATGGAATTTTGAATTAAAAGCTAGCCATAATGACCAATAATTGGCGTTTGAATATTCCAATTTACAAATACGAATGCCAACGCTAAGTAATGGGGAAAAAAACATTGAGAAGCAGCAAAGCAGATGCCGGGAGCCAATGTTAACTTAAATAAAGTATATTTATATTTTCGGCCAAAAACAATCTCTATTGACTATGAAAATGAACATTAAAATCAATGTTTCAATCACTGCTGCACAAAAGGCATATAGTCAATGAATATATTTTTTTATTTTATGAAGTATTCACCCTATTGTAGGATAGGAAAAGATTCGTTTTTGATTAATTTAATTAAAGGCTATGAGTAAATTTAAGAAAATGCAATGGCAAAAAATTAAAGTGCATAAGAAAAGAAGTAATAGGTACACTTTTTATTTAAAGGAAAGGAAGTATTTATTCAATTTACAATAGTGAAAGGAGAAGATAAATTTTAAAATAACAAATTTAAATAAAAAATAGATAAGTAATGATATGTTACTTTCAACATCACAATGGTATATGGGGAAAAATCGTTTTCAGATTACTTCACTCACATTACGCTTTCGAATGTTTCGAAACTTATATAAGTCACTGAAAATTTAATTATAAGATAATTACGATAGAATAGCGAATTCGCAGCATTTGTCATTCATTTACAGGGACGCACAAAACAAATCGATTACAGTTCTGATGACTTTGAGTAATAAATATTTGAAATGCGTTTTCAATTTCAGCAAGCGCTTTTAAATTTACTATTTAAATTTACCTATATATATATATATATATATATATATATATATATATATATATATATATATATATATATATATATATTGCACTTTACTGGTTGTATGTGTTACGGTCAAAACCCGAGCCTGGCCAATTCTAGAACTGGCCGTGAAGCTTTGGCCAACATCTGAACTGGGGATTTAAGGCTACACTTTAGATGCGGGGTCGTCATGAAACTTCTCTTAAAAGTTGTTTCTTATTTAACGAAAATTAATATCTCATTTAATAAAAAATTGGGAATTGCTATATTTCAAACACTGTAATAGATAACTGTTTGTCGTCCATCTTAATAATGCATAGGTAGCAATTTTATATTAACTGAAATAATGTAAGAACATTATAATGCACAATAAAAACGATTCCCGCTGATTTTATTGAAACGAAATATTTTGTGTATTTCAGTAAATTAACCAAAAATAGTACACAAATCCCTTTCAATACCGAAATTAATTGATAAACCAAATAAGGTAACAATTACAAGTTAACCTGAGCCTTTACTCCAGATAGAGCACGGGCAGGCAGACGACTAGACATTTTGAATTCATAGACACTTTCAATTATATTAGAAAGGATTAAGCCGAGTGCTTATATCTATTTCGTGAACTGGCTAATCATATCTGGCCAGTTCGCGAATTGGCCAGTCATTTTTAAACATTGCTGGCCAATTCGGGAATTGGCCAATTTCGGGTTTTGGCCGTAACATATACAAAAAATTCAAGGTATTATTTAATTTCATTAACTTATACGGTATATATATATTGGTCTAATTAACTAATCTAAATTGATGCAAATCGATATGATACTGTTGAGAGATTGATTACAAGAGTTGCTCCGATCTCTTGAGTTAATATATGATGATCATTTGTTAAGTTAAAGTCCATATTTCGTATTCATTTATGTGTGTCGGATTTCAGAACATAAAACTTTGCTAAGATTATTTTTTTAAATAAATTTTATGAAATTTCTTCGGCACGTGCAATCGTCAATGGCACACACATTGCACATAGAAATACTTCTTTTTGTGTCAGCAAAGATTTTTGCTTTTTCAGAATAATAATAATAATAATATATAGCTCAAATAAAAACGAACTATTTGTATTATAATAATATTGACTTCGTATTCATTAATTGAGTTTAACAAGCATATTTCTATTTTATATATTATGTGTCACAAATTGTCGAAGTACAAATATATTATATTTGTACAATTATAAATAAATAATTTGAAAATTGAGAAATACAACGCAAATTACTCCAGCGAAAATATAAAGGAAGAATACGAATAACATTTATTTTCCTTTCGCATCTGAAATATATAGAACAGAAATCCTTTATATCTAGTTTTTATTAAAATCTAAATCGAACTGATTTCAGGCAGATGCTATACCATTAAGCTTTTTTAAATTCCAGTCTATTTATTTTATTCGGGGAAAGATCGTTAACATTATTTCTCCGAGGTTGATTGGGATAAAATGTAAATTTTTCGGCATATTATTTGATACAGGAAATTTATTTTCTTTCGTTTCGTTTTAAGGCTCTTGATTCAGTGCTTTTGTAGAACGGTAAAGAGGAAATAAATAGTTGTACATCGTATAATACAGAATATTTTTAAGTAATATTTTGTGGAAATAAAAGAGAACAGAAGAAATAGGAAAATCGCAAAACAGTGATTGTTCAGAAAATGACATTGCAAGTGAAATATTCTATGTTGCGCAATACAAAATAGACGTTGGGGAGATTAACTCTTAAAATGTTGACGATCGAAACATATTTCTATTTGCAAAACGTATACATATCAAGTACAGCCTTTAGATATCATATACTTTATAAGATACTAGGTCTATTATATTAAAATTTGACTGTCCGTTTGAATTTCAGAGCTACTCTTTCTAAAAAATAGAACATTAAGCGAGGAAATTAACACTAGTTGGACGATCAAATTAATACCCTCCTGGATTCAAGGATATCATATAAGGTCTCAGAATTTTAAAATTTGTATTAATTTCCGAAAAATTATGTTTTTAAAAAAATTTAATGACATTTCTGTAATGATGGCAAAGAAACAACACCATTTTTAGGATAAAGGACAGAAATTAAAAAAACGTTGGGGCTTATTAGTTGTTTCTTTTTGAATACACTTTCTCATAAAGTAACAATGTGACAAACTTATATTTCTGAAGAAAATTTGAAGAAATAAAAAAATAACTTCACGTATTCAATCTTCATCAATTTTTCTTTATTTTTTTAATTTTATTTTTTATTTCTTTATTTTTTTTTTACCAAACAAAAAAAAAGTCTCTTGACAAATGGATATCTAAAACATCAATTCATCAGTAATTCTTTTGTATTTTACATTCAATCAAGGAGTTTAAAAATAAACAAATTCAAGCTGTCTGCGTTTAACCCCTTGGGGACGAGCAACACGTATACGTGCCGCAAAAAGGCTTAAGAATCTTCGTTTATTCCCACCAGTAAAATTATATTATAAAATTTGCCTTATTCAATCGGAGCATTTTCTCGATTTAAGAAGAAACAAATTTCTGTTTTTTAAGACTGGTGAAAAACATTAAAAATTTCGTAAAATGCTCCCGTCGCGAAGGGGTTAACTGGATAGTTGACGTCCTTACTGAGAAGTTAGGAATTTGGTGAAGAAACATGGATTTTAAACTATTTCCTACAGCTATTATTGGTCAAAAGGCGCAAAGCAAGATCATGAAAATTTTAATATGAATCATTTGCATAAATTCGTCAAGGTAACGTCTTTTTTATTAAAATAGTTAAAATAGCGTCATTTGTATTACATTACCTCGAAAATTTTAAACCAAGACCCAAATTTTGAAATTTTGGTCTAAATTTTGCTTTTCTAAATGTGGCACGAAATTTGGATCAAAAAGGTTTTTTTGACAAATGAAGTTTTTGAAAACGCCTCGTTTATTGTAAAAATTTTCCCCTTCATTGTACTAATTAAGATTTCATACTTCATATTTATTATTTAATAAAATTATTATACTAGATCTTTTTCTAAATGTGCAATAAAATTTGATTTTTCCATTCTAAAGATTCAAAAAATGTCCACCCTAAAAATTGCTATGTTTTCATTTGAAATCTCATACAACTAAAAAGCAACACATTGGATTACTATGCAGCTAGTATCTATATATATATATTATTACGCTAACGTATGTGGCACAAAAATTACGGTTATTTGTAAATTGTTTAATGCAACGCCCAAAGTTCTTTCTCTGCAATTATGGAGCTTCAAAATATCGTTATTTTTGTTTTGTTTATTTATTCTATTGGCTTAAAAAATAAAAAAAAAATCATGAATTTTAAGCGTTTCAGTTTCAAATTAAAATTATAAACGAAATAAGTGAAAGGATTACATTATTAAATATATTTTAAATGAAAGTAATGAAATACAAAAAAATACCACATGTACGATATTTGGCAATGCCCCAAATTAGCATAAAAAATACCGAGTGCTTGATTTATCGGCACAGATGCCATTTATGGACCACATTGGTACGATTTTTTTTCTTATGCCAGTTTGGCGAAAAATTCGTTTTGAATACCAGTTACATATATATATTTTTAACCCTTTTCTATTATTTTAAAATGGAAATAATAATAAATAAAAAAAAGTTTAATTAATAATTATAGAACAAAACAATTTACATCATTTTAAAAAAGAAAATAAACAGTTTATTAAAAAATAAATAACAACTGCCGGGTTACCATGTGAGGCATATATTTGCCTTTTTGTTGCAGTTGCGCCAATGTAGTGTGTATATGACATCTGTGCCTAATCCTTTAGCAGAATCTTCTAATTTGGAGGAAAATTGAGCATTTAAAATAAATTATGAATAAAAGCAATATGATTTAATGCTTAGTATGCATTTAAGGGAAACCAAACTGGTCGTCAAGTGCGGCTAGTATATTGAATTACGAAATGTAACTTTTTACATCAATCATTTTTGCTATAATTTGGATTTAAAAATCTCCTGCCCTGCATCTGAGAAAGACCTAGAAAGAATACTACATTTTTACAATGAAAACAACATTAAGATAACATGCCTTATGAATTTTCAATGTTTTCTGGCCTTAAGTGCGCGGTTATTTGTTTAATGTTTCATAAAGAAAATTGAAAATACCGATTCTCAGACCAAAACGATGTCCTCATGTATATCATTAAGTAAGTGTAATAAACAAAGAAATGAATATAGATGAATTCAAAAAAAAAAAAAAAAAAAAAAAAAAAAAAAAAAAAAAATTGCTATTTCATTCAAATGATTTTTTCATGCGTTCTGCCTATTTTGTTATTTTCATTGAAAAAGTTTAAAAAGTAGATTCTGTTTCTCCCCCATAATGTAAGTATCCGTAAGAAGTTTAATTTTATATTCAAACGTGGCGCAAAATAAAACAAATAAAGAGAAAAAAAAACAGTGACTTGTAATTTTTATAAGTAAGACGATTTTCTGAATTTACTAGAAGAAAAATCCTTTATTGTCTATAACTCATATCGTAAAAATAGTTTCATTTTCTCTTCAATGTAACAAAATACAACACTTAGATGAGAAGAAAAAGCTTCGAAGATGTTAGCTCATTACTGCCAGCCAAACACATTTATTAACTTTCTCTATTTGTCATGAAATCCTACAAACGACCTGTAATAAGTTCAAATCATTAGCCTTTCTCTTCGAAATCCCACTTTGATTAGATTTTGCTAATGAAATATTGTGGGAACTAGAATTTTTTTATTTCTTGCAACAAATTTTGGTAGTAAAAGATTTATTTTTTTTTCTTCCAAAGAGGTAACTGGCACGTACAATGTAGTTATGTATTGAATTTAACATCATTAGGATGTAGCAGTATTGGACAAATTATTTCAGAAACGAATAGCATTTAATTATAAAGTTTAACCTCTTAGCAGTTTTTTAAACACAACAAACTAAGTGGGGAAGAAACTTCTATAAAATATCATTTTTCGAAAAACTTTATTTTTTTTTTCAATAGAAGAATTTTGGCCTGTGTATAAAACGAAGATTTATGTATTAAAATATGGTAGTAATCCAAAAACTTTAATTAACGATGCAATTTATATTTTCTTGCCCGTATAGTGGGCGTATGAGCACGACAGTTAAAATATTTGTAGCAATTATTTATTTGTTATTTATATATATATATTTGCTTTTAAAGATTTTAGCTTGGTATTTGATACATTCCACTAAAATATCATTAATTTAATTAATATAATATTATTTAAAGTTTCAAAAAGGCTGATCAAAATTTT
The DNA here is from genome assembly GCA_964019185.1 of Maratus speculifer. NCBI lineage: Eukaryota > Metazoa > Arthropoda > Arachnida > Araneae > Salticidae > Maratus > Maratus speculifer. The sequence goes on along the minus strand of OZ025297.1, from coordinate 171,689,392 downwards.
TATAATTATAATATAAAGTAGAAAAATAAATCAACAAGGTGGATTAAAAAATTAGGTTCATTAGGAAATGTACCGTGTTTCTAAAATTAAATATGCAAAGTATGCTCAAATTATTATGCAGACATTTAGGGGAAATATAACCACGGCCAAACTTGATTCTTCCCCTGCCTTATACGGCCTTCACAATTAACCCTTAGTTTTGGAATCTTAAAATGACTACAGTCGCCGGTAGATGGCGTAAATACACACTGTAAATAATGATTATTAAATGTTATTTTTACACGCAAAAATATGAAAAAGATCACTATATATGAGTTATAAAAGATACAAATAACATTAATATATTTTATCCCTGTTTTCGTAAACTAAAAACAATAAAACTGAAATATTTGAACATAAAATAAATAAATAGAATGCTTTAAGCATAAGCAATTAAAACTATATATTAAATAACACGCTAAAATAACACAGAAAATAAAAGTTATAAGTAAATTTATGCATTTAATTACATTTAAATTCTCGATTGCTAGAAACATTCAGAATTCTGACCATAAAGTACACAATATTTTTTTAATAATATTTGCTGGTTTCAAAATATTAAGAAAATTAAACAAGTAAGAAAAATCATGCGCTAAGATAGATTATGAATCACTTTCCAACACTTCCTGAAATCGTTAACAAAACTTTGTTATTTAGGGAAAGATGATGTCCATAGCCTATGAGGACGGTTTCAACATCATAAAGGAAGTTTGCGTTGCTAAATCGTAAGTGTAGTTTCAATCCCAAGTTCGTACATAATCCATGAATAATTGAGAAAGGCAACACAGGAGGCTAATTTACTGGAGACAAGTTTTTATTAATTTCACAGTTCCAAGAAAGGTTGCCGTGCCAGAGAGGGACCCTCGCAGAGATAGGTCCGATCGCTAGTACTTACAGAGAAGAAGTGGTCACAAATACATTTTTCACATCGTCAAGTGTTGGCGCGATACATGTACATAAAAATAGCCAAAAACGACTGATAATCACAAATTGCGGTGAGAGAAGGCACGTGGAGAGTTTCCGTTAAATAGACTTTCAATGATAGAAACCAAAGGGCATGATTTGAAATAATTAACGCCAAATGATAAAAGATAGCATATGGCTCGGGAAACCACAAGGATTGCATTCTTTACATAGGGTTAACCAAAAATCTCACGGGCTCAGAAAGGAAATTAATTCAAATGAAATAAAATAAAGACAAACATAGCACATCTGGTTCTTAAGTGAATAGCGTTTAAATATGCTTAACAACAGCCGAGAAATAACTCTTTAAAAGGTTGTTGCTATGGGAAAATACATACATGTACATGAACAAACGGATGTACGTTGTGGTTTTAAAGAAAGAATTAGAGATAACTGAAATTATATTTTAAAAGAAAAATGGCCGTTAGTAACTGAATAGAATTAAAGGGATTAAAAATCTAGCTTATTAAATAAAGATACAAATTAAGGGAATATTGTAATTTTAACTATGGGGAAAAACAATTATTAACTAATATGTAAAGGAAAACGCCTTTACATATATCTCCCCGACGACCGACAAAGAAAAAGCGTGAAACGCGGGAGATAAAAGAAAAAAAACCCCACAAACACATGCCTCCTCTCAATGCTACAACACCAACTCATAAACAAAACATATTTTTTTTTAAAGAGGAACTGGTGATAACTTGTCTAATAATGCAATACTCAAGTAGTAAATAAGCAAAGTAAATACATCATGTCTCAATTAAACAAAAAAAAACATGCTAATAAGCATGAAAAAGCAAGTAGGTACCTATAAAACTTGCAAAAAGTCTTTTTTTTTTTAAACTGCAGTGAACTTCTGGACAGCTGTATATTATCTTGTTTCTTTTTTTTTCTGTGTGCACACTCAATATTATTCCAGAAGATTTTAATTCAGATTGCTTGAAATTTCTATTCAAGCCAAAGCAATTTTTTATTGCTTAAACGAGTTGGTTACATTCCAACTTCTACTTTATTATTATATTTTTGAGACATGAATTATATTAAAAAGGTAAAATAACACATAAAATATTGAATATATATGTAAGAACACAATCAAACATAATGAGAATTCTGTGACATGTAAGTTTTATAACTACAATAAAAGGAGAAGCAAATAAGCAGAATTATATGATTTACCTTGACTTTATCAATGATTCTCTGTGTCAGAAAAATCTGTTTACTGATCTAGGTTATATTTAGTTTAGGTAAAAAAAACAATAGTGTACAATGAACTTTTAAAAAAAAATGTAAGAAAACTAGCCTTCTTCAAAAGATTTAATGTATAACGTGTGAGAAAAAAATGTAAGGCAGGTTAATGTGAATCATACACAAGCGTTAAAAGAATAGATGTATGTGTGTGTGTGTGAGTGCAGCCCGAAACACCATTCGGTGTAGTAACTGAAGACTATCAGCATGCGGCTGCATATGTGAACAGGGAAAGAGTACAAAAAAATAAGGTTTACCTGTGTACAAACTGATCAGAAATAATGAAAACTTTACAAGTATATCATGTGTAATGTCTTAATGGACAATAAAAGAGCGTAATGAAAAAAAACTGACATGGTGTACATCTATTAAATTGAGAAAAGTCCTGTTAAATCAAATTTCCGCTATACACACTACTGAAAAGGATGAATGTAAACACGGTGTAGTATGGAAAAACTGAAAATTGAAACCGCAACTACAAATTAATTTTAGAAAACCTGGGAAAACACATGAGCGGTGCATGTAATAACAAAATGTGCAAAAAAAAAAATATCCAACAAATTTCTGACAAAGTGTAAACGATCATATGAACTATGTGAAAGAAATCATCATGTGTGAAAGTAACAGGACTTGACATAGCAAACCCACATAAAAAAAATCGAAATGTAAAGGGCTATAGTACCAGTGCACACGAAGAACTGAAAACACAAGGGAGTAGTATTCTTGTAAACGATGGACTAATGTGTAATGTGTGTGAAACAAAATTTTGGGTACTGAGAGACCCAAATCATGAGCAACGTGTGTAATATACAATGAACAAAAATGCAATGAACTAATGTGTAAATTCAATGAACAAAAGTTCCTCCTGTACACTAAGCACAAAACCCATTGTGTTACGTTTAGAAATTTACCGTTGTTTACACTGCCAGTTAAGGGTTAAATTATGAAAAAAAACAATCTTGCTGTAATTTTGTTATAAAAGGCACAACAATGTCCAAACAGTGAATGAAGAAAAAAAAACAACGAAAAAAAATTCTCGTGAAGTGAAAAAAATGTGGAATTTCTAAGGTAAATTCTATCCAACAAATTCTAAAAATGTAAAAAAAATCCAATCCTTTTTTTTTTTTTTTTTTTTTTTTTTTTTTTTTTTTTTTTTTAGGAAAAAAATGCAACAACAATATACCTTCTTTCCTGAAACAGAAAATACAGTCATGAAAAATAAATAGAGCAACATAGTAAACAACCAGTATGTGTGTAAAAAAAATCAATGAACAATCGTGTAAAGTGTAATAAGGGTCTAGTTAAACTCTAAATCATCTACCTTGAGTTTCGTATAAATCATCAATGAACTACTATGTATGAGGAAATAAATATACTGTCGAATACTATCTTAGCAAAAGAATACAAATAATAAAATAAAATGTTTACATACACAATATTATTAAAGTTAAAGTGTAAATGATTTAAAATTTCATTAAGAGGCATCAAATCTAAAATAAAAAAAAATCCCCTTTTTTTTTTACCTGATCCAGTCGTGAAAGATGATATGTTTCAAAGCAGGCAAAATAACAAAACATTATACACCGACATGAATTTAAAACAAATGCAGTCATATATTTGAGAGAAAAGAATTGAAATGAGAAATATTGTTATCGAGTCACTATTTGTACAACTAATAAGTTATCACCTGTGTGTTTACCTGTGTAAAAGTAATTCAAACGTACAAATTATTTCATGCATGAAAATTTAAATGCATGTGCGATCACTGTGTACAATTAATTTATGTACACACCTTATGTAAAACAAAAAAAAAAACTTAAATTATTCTAAGTGTTCGCGTTGTGTGAATAAATAAAATATTAAAAAAAAATCGTGTAAATAAATCCATTTCAGTCTTTGACTAAGCAAGCGGCCAACTTGCTCAACCAAACCCTGAAATCAAAACATCAGACACATTGCTGCTCCCGGGAAAACAGCGCCGTGAATGATGACCTAACACAAAAATAAATATAAAATTTTATGACTGCCAAAATAAAAGTACAAATACATAAAAAAATGTACAGTGTAGGGGTATGCCAAATGCCACACATACCAAAGTGTAAAAATTTAAAAAAAATAATATGCTTCTACTAGAATGTGTATTGTGTGACTATCTTTCATTTAAGAAGAGGGGAAAACGAGATAGCATCATCTCTGTGTGTGTAAGATTTCATATTACATCATGAAAGTGACTCAAAAATATCTAATGGTTATGACAGAAAATCGAATCAAATAGAAAAACTGGTTACTGAAAAATAATATGTGTATTATTATTTTTTTTTTAGAAGACACAGGAATTAGAGAAGTGTATTAAAATCTGGGTAATAATAATAACTGCCAACTTACAACTGTAGGAAAAATAAATTTAACTTGCTCCTTTTTTTTTTTTTTTACGATGTCACAGATGCAAAAGTTAAACTTTCGAAGCCCAATATTGGACTCTCTATTTAAAATTATGTGTTTAGGTATGATACAAAAATAAAATGTATAGTACTTAAAATATAAAAGTGGGATTGTCACTCTTACCTGTATATACAATAAACATAAACAAGTGTAGGTATATAAAAATTCACAGCAAACATCTATAGGTATAAGAGAAAAACCACAAGAAAAGTATGGTGTCTATATATATTAAGTGTACAAGTCTCAAAATTATTAATTGCAAAGCAAGTTTTTTTTTTATCTCAGCTAGAAGAGAAATTTTATTTTTATTTTTATTTTATTTTATTTTTTTGTGAACAACTACTACTCTTTTTTTTTAAAGGTGTGTAACTATTTCCTAAGAAAAACAAACAGTGTGACTTTAGTCAAGCAAACTGCATCACAAAATATTGTTATTGGAGAGAAGAAAAAAAGAAAAACGAATAGAATGCAATGTGACAATAAAGGCACTGAAACGATTATACACAAAAATGCGAACCAGCGCACTTGGCTGAGTGTATTAACCGCAAGCAACCGACCCGCAATTCAAGAGCTCAGAAATAGATTAAGTAATCATTTCTGAATTGCGAGTTTGTCACACCGCAGAATATCCCTGCATCACCGGAACATCAAAATAGAAAGAAAAAAAAAATGTAGGACCTCCAAAATGACTACTGGTATACACCTGCATATTATGAATGGTAAAAATCTAAAATAAATAGATGAATATTTGCGTTTACGGGGGGGGGGGGGGGTAACTTAAACAAGTAAAAATTAAACACATATGAGGATGCAGCGATACACGTGAAAAATTGAAAAAAAAGGCTTTCACTAGTAATGACTGCAAAATGTAAATTTGTGTGTAAAATTGGTGGGGTATCGCTGAATCCAACACACTGACTAAAGTCAAACTGTACATAAACTGACAATTTAATTTGAGAAAAAAAGTGTCAACACCACAACTTATTTTACACACCCTTGAAATTATTCAAGAACGAAAAAAAAATACACTGCAATAAACTAGTGCCTAATGCATTTCACTGTATATTTAAAAAAGGCAATCATTGTTGTCAGAATAAAATTAATTTCAACTTAAAATAGGTGACTGAGTATAACTGAGAAAGAATTTAATAACAGTCATGCAAAACAATTTTGAGCACTTTTAAAAATATGAGTACTCTTTACCTGTACATAATTATTCATGTAAAATATATTTATTTTATATGAAAATATGTGACGAATTACACCAAAAAAATATGTACTGCTTTAAATATTAAGACATTTAACGGAACCACAATCTACTACAAATATACAGGGTTGTTATAATTAAAGTTCGCCTATTCAGAAGGCTCTAGAGCCGGTTCTATGGTTCCAAACGAAACGAAATTTCACTAGTACGTAGTTAAAGAGATGCGCTCTGCGAAAATCGAAAAAAAAATTAGTCAACATTTTTGTCACTAGGTGGCGCTGCGCCAATATTTAAGGTGATGTATGCAGATTCATTATATCAATATCTGTCAATCCAGACGAAACACAGAAATTTAAAAGTTTCAACAAGCTTCGACGAACTGCGAATTGTTTTAATTAGGTTCACCTGATCAGACAGATCTAGAGCCTGATCTATGACTCCAAACAATACAGAAAAATGAATATCATTTCATGTGATGTAATCTGCATCAACAAAAATAAAACATGTCGCTCGGCAATGAGGAAATAACGAAGAATAACATTAAGCATGCTCAATGAATCCTCCGCCATTTTAAATAATGTATTTTATTCTAAGAATTGTGCTTTCTCCAACATTGCGTAAATTGTCCTATTAGATTGAGCGAATGTGAAGTCTAATACTGTCTTTCAGATCAGAAATTGTCAGCATCTGTCTTTAGATACAGAATCTTTCAAAAATCCCCCGAAAATAAAGGAATCTGCAAATGTCGGCTTAAATATTGACCCAGCGCCACCTACTGACAAAAATTTTAACTATTTTTTTTTTTCGATTTTCGCAGAGCGCACCTCTTCAACTACGTACTAGTGAAATTCTGATTCGTTTAGAGCCATAGAACCGGCTCTAGAGCCTTCTGAATAGGCGAACTTTAATTATAACAACCCTGTATTTACTAAATGTTTACAAACTTGAGACAAAATATTATAAAAATATCTTTAAATAGCTAAAATATAGAAAACTGTTAAAATATATAAAATGTAATAAAAGCATAAAATTTCTAAGATGAAATAATATATTCAACGGTATCAATTAAAAATATTGGTACCACAATGTTTTATAGAACGTAATGTCAGGTTCTTTTTTTTGCCAGTCAAAAGAAGTACTGTCCTGGGAAAAACTTCTCTTCCACTATCATATGCTTAGAAAAAAAACATTTTAAGAACACATAAGCCACTTTTCAGTAATCCTGATTTATGTTTTATCTATTAAACCTATGTTTGTAATAGACAATAGAAAGAGCATACGTCCATAAAAACAAAACAACTTTACACTTTAGCAAAATTCTTATAAACACTACTTACCATCACAACCAAAATTACTTTTTTTATCAGCAAGTATTAAAATATGCACAAAGTTATAGAAGCAAAAGATATTAAACTTTTATATCAGATATTTCATAAAATTTTCTTCATTCCTTGTTAATCTCCACAGTAGCACAAAAGGTGAAGAATGCAGTAGATTTAATCGAAGAAAGAATCACGAGAAATTACGCAATGTGCACAGGAAAATATATACAGTTACGCTTAAAAAGTTATTATCGAAGTATCTTATACCAGATTATTTTTTAAACAAAATATTAACTTAACTAAGAGTAAGCAAGAAATTTAGCTTTTTATAGGCTAGAATAATGAAAAGTAAAATTAACTTACATACCCCACTTATGGGGGGAAAAAACGTAATCTTTTACGAAAATCTAAGTAAAATCTTGGATTCGTTTACTCTTTTTTTTATTATCCATTTTTTTAAGAAAGTTGGAACCCAAATAAATCTCAGTGATGCCCGTACGACGAATAACAAAACGAACACATTGTTTCCCGGAAAAATGCATCGGAACTCTATGGCAGAAATTGTCTCTCTTTCTTTCTTCACATTATAAAGTACAGAAGCACGGTGACTAATTACTTCTTCATCGTAGCAGACGTATTAAGCGCAACTGGATGAGTCAGATTTGCTGTGATAGTATTCTAGCAGGTGAAAAACAGCTGTTTCAGAAAGCGGAGGGAAAGAACATTTTCTTTGATTCACTATCGGCATGAAGAAATAAATAGATGAATTCACCGATGATTAAAGGTTTCTACGGCGGTTCACACTAGAAGAGTCTTTTTTTTTTTTTTGTTCGCTTGGTGGTCACTGGAATGCACAATTGAGTTCGCACTTCTTAGGAAATTCAGCATGTAAACAAATCTAATTTGTCGATGACTGATGATATTTTTAAATACCGAAGAATATTAGACGTTGTTATTATGTAGTTTTTTTTTTAAATCGTACAATACTGGGATCCCTCTCTGACGCTAAATTATTCAAGGACTGGACGAGGCACCAGTTAATATATATGAGGACGGTTTCAACATCATAAAGGAAGTTTGCGTTGCTAAATCGTAAGTGTAGTTTCAATCCCAAGTTCGTACATAATCCATGAATAATTGAGAAAGGCAACACAGGAGGCTAATTTACTGGAGACAAGTTTTTATTAATTTCACAGTTCCAAGAAAGGTTGCCGTGCCAGAGAGGGACCCTCGCAGAGATAGGTCCGATCGCTAGTACTTACAGAGAAGAAGTGGTCACAAATACATTTTTCACATCGTCAAGTGTTGGCGCGATACATGTACATAAAAATAGCCAAAAACGACTGATAATCACGAATTGCGGTGAGAGAAGGCACGTGGAGAGTTTCCGTTAAATAGACTTTCAATGATAGAAACCAAAGGGCATGATTTGAAATAATTAACGCCAAATGATAAAAGATAGCATATGGCTCGGGAAACCACAAGGATTGCATTCTTTACATAGGGTTAACCAAAAATCTCACGGGCTCAGAAAGGAAATTAATTCAAATGAAATAAAATAAAGACAAACATAGCACATCTGGTTCTTAAGTGAATAGCGTTTAACTATGCTTAACAACAGCCGAGAAATAACTCTTTAAAAGGTTGTTGCTATGGGAAAATACATACATGTACATGAACAAACGGATGTACGTTGTGGTTTTAAAGAAAGAATTAGAGATAACTGAAATTATATTTTAAAGGAAAAATGGCCGTTAGTAACTGAATAGAATTAAAGGGATTAAAAATCTAGCTTATTAAATAAAGATACAAATTAAGGGAATATTGTAATTTTAACTATGGGGAAAAACAATTATTAACTAATATGTAAAGGAAAACGCCTTTACATAGCCAAATGAGTATTCCAATACTTTTGAACAGCCCTGCATTTGATATGTCAGTTGATATATATATGTACTATATAATAGGAAAATTTTGTTTAACAAGAAAATGCATAATTGGTTGAAATTTCTCTTTCAGCCTTTTATTCTAACAGATGCAAAATATTTGAATACTTTTGTTCAGTTCTGTAATTTACCTAGAACCTTTATTATACGCCAGTAATTTGTTAAAATTTAATTCAAACAAAATCACTCTTAAAACTACTTAAATCACATTTCCAGAAATTATCATTTATGGGTGACCATGTATCTAATTCTTTGCGTAACCCTGTATATCATTTTATCTACATTATACAAACATTTCTTAGTAAACTGAAAGCAGTTCAATGTAAAAACGCATAACTTATTTTAAAACCATCTTTAAGTTAATTACCCTAACATTTAGTAAACTTTATGAGCGTTTTTGTGTAACCCTGTTATCAACTATAACATTTATACACCATATAATTTGCAGAAGTATTTAGTAAAACTTAAAAACGCATATCATAATTGAAAATGTATTTCAGACCTCCATCAAATATCATCGATAATATAAGATTTAAAATATTTTGTGTCCCCTGTAAATACTATGCACTTCATATTATATGTTAAATATTAAGTCTCAGCGGCATATGTCACTTTTGTGATACTTGAAATCGTTTAACATAATTAAAATATACCGCAAACAATTCCCCCCTTTATAATTGCGGAATTCTTTTGAGTGGCCCTGTAAATGAATAGTAACTAATTTTTTCACACGATATTTTACGGAACGCATATTTTAGCGCAGTTCGTGAATCCATGTAAATTTAAATATGTTTGACAGGGTGTCACACCTTCAAAATTCATTTGAAACGATTTTTCCTATAGGCCGTAAAGTATCGGGAAACTTTTAACTATCCCTGTAAATAAATTAATCATAGTAGAAACTTCATTTTCAATAGGGTTCGTGCCAGGGTACACATAAATAATATATAAAAATTTCATACTAATCCGAGTATATTACGAGGGCGCGGACAGGTGGCCACACGGCCAAACAAACCGAATGCTTAAACACTTACTTTCTGGAAAGTGTTAAAAATTAAATTTAAGGACTGAAGAATATCCATTAAAATAAACTATTTAACTAAACTTTTCAGTTTCAAATTAAAATTATGTATTATAAATGAAATGAATGAAAGGATTATATTATTATATTTTAAATAATTAATGAAATACGAAAAAATGCCACAGGTACAATATTTGGCGATTTATTATCTGCGTCGGACTTACATAAAAATACTGAGTTCTTCAAATATCAGCACAGATGTCATATATACACCACATTGTCGCGTTATTTTTCTGACTCCAATTTGGCGTAAATTCCGTTTTCAAATACCAGTTACATATTTTTAAACTAATTTCTATTATTTTAAAAAGGAAATAATAATTTCAAATAAAAGTTTAGTTAATAATTATAGAATAAAACAATTTATATCATTTTTAAAAAGAAAATAAAAGCTAACAAACAGTTTATTAATAAATAAATAACAATAGCCAGGTTACCATGTGAGGCTGATATAATTGCCATTTTGTTGCAATCGCGCCAATGTGATAAGTATATGCATCTGTGTCAATTTTTATAGAAGAATCTTCTAATTTGGCAAAAAAATGAGCAATTAAAATAAATTATGAATTGTTTCATTCTATAATTATTAAATAAAATTATTCAATATGATTTAATGCTTGGTATACATTCAAGGGATACCAAACTGGTCGCCAAGGGCGGCTAGTATCTATGAAAATTCCTTCAGGGAACTTGATATGGAGGGAAAGTCGGTAAAACGATAACCGAGAAACTTAATAGAATACATTTAATCAAGAACCAGTGAGAATTTACAGATAATTTCGTTTTTTTTCGCATTTTTACAGAAATTTTTTACAGTGTACCTGATTTATTAAATTAAATTTTTCAGATTTTGCAAGAATAATTATATTTTTCCTTGAGTGAATAATTTTCCTTCATAAAGCTATTAAATAATATGTTGTCAGTTCATTATAAAATACTAAAATAATATAATGGTTTCAAAGCAAACCGAATCCTGTTGATCATTCACATAATTTGATTTGCTGTTTCATATTGCTGAAATTTCTCATTTGTTCATACAGATAAACGTTTTTAAACAAATAAAAAAAAATATGCGTCAGAAATATTCATTTTCACGGTTTTAGCATCCTTAAAAGTTTGAAAAAGGTTTATTGCACTTTCTTTTAATTTTAAAATCACGTATGAAAAATCTCAGTATCAGACACAAAGAAAAATATACAAAGAAAATAAGCCATACAATTTTCCGAAAAACTACATCTTTTAAAAACACAATTTTTCAAAGAAGCGAAAAAGAGTTTTTTTTAAGTTTTAAAGAGTTAGCAGAAATTGTTTTTATCAAATTTTGACCAGACAAACATAATGTGTGGTATCATTTCATACGAGAATAAAACAAAGGCTTTCAAAAAGCTTTTAAAAAGCAGCTCACAAAAGCTAAGTAAAATAAAATTTTATTTTTAAGAGCTTTCACTTTTGCATTTTTATATTTAGTATGCATTCATCACAATTCTATTCAATTTTTTTGTTAGTATATTATATAGATATAGCAGCGAAAATCTCGCCTTATACACAACCATGAAAAAGATAATTCAATGAAAAACTAAAAGAAAAAATATTTATTTAATTCACCTGTCTATTTCAACGATAAATAATGCTAGGATATTTAAAGAAAAGTACTCTCAATTATGATGTATTGAAACACTTAAAAACAATAACAATCGAAAGCAAGCAGTTAGCACGAATACTCTTTTTAGGTGCGTTCGTAATTATGTAAAAACCTTGCACCTATTGTTGTCGTTCAGTCCGTCCGTCTGTCCGTCTGTCTGTCAGCATATAACAACGCAGAAACTACCCAACCGAATCGTTTGAAATTTAAAATACATAATTATAACATACTTTTGTCGAGTCATTTCAAATTTTATAAAAATCGGATGGATAGATCAATTACAAGGACAATCAAAAGGATCCCGTTACATTACGGTCAATGGGGAAAAAAGTTTCAAATGCGTTTTAATCGTTTGAAATTTAAAACACATAATTATTGCGTAATTTTGTCAAGTCATTTCAAATGTTATGAAAATCGGATGCATAGATCAATTACAAGGAGAATCAAAAGAATTCCGTTACATTACGGTCAATGAGGAAAAAAGTTTCAAATGCGTTTTAATCGTTTGAAATTTAAAACATATAATTATTGCGTAATTTTGTCGAGTTATTTCAAATATTATGACAATCGGATGCCTAAATCAATTACAGGGACAATCAAAAGGATTCTGTTACATTACGGTCAATGGGGGAAAAAGTTTCAAATGTATTTTAATCGTTTGAAAATTAAAACATATAATTATTACGTAATTTTGTCGAGTCATTTCAAATGTTATGAAAGTCCGATACATAGATCATTTACAGGGACAATCAAAAGTATTCCATTACATTACGGTCAATGGGTAAAAAAGTTTCAAATGCATTTTAATGATATTACACTCATTCGAATATAATAGAATTGGCGTGAATCTATGAAATATATACTAAAATATGTATTCTGTACAATCTGTGATGCAAAGAATTTTCATTATTAAATTACAGGGCCACACAAAAGTATTCCACTACATAATGCTATACGGGGAAACATTGTTTGTAGCGTGTTTTAATTATATTCTACTATTTCACATTTTATGAATAAGATATACGTGGCTGAGGTGTAATAAAAGTTAATTCCTGCATATTTAGAGAAACACAAAGATTTCGACTACTATACTGTATCCGAAGTACGCTCTACTTTATCAGCAAGATCTGAATATTTTTAAAACTTCGTTATCGTACGAACGCACCTCATTTGCTACGTTCACGTGCGATTTCCAACTTGTTTTTTTTTTTTTTTTTTTAAATAGTGTTGTCACTTTTCCGACGAAGAAATAAAAATATTATGTGGTGGAACCTTGGAGTTTCGACGAAATAAAATGTTTAAGAAGGAACTGTTTCATTAATTCATATCAAACCTACAATATTTGTTACAATATAAGACGCACCTTATAAATTAGATAGTCTTGCTGTCAAGTGAATAATATTTTATCCTAAAGATCAGTGCTATTCTTTAGACACTCTAAATTTTTGCTAAACTTTGGGTTTTATCAGAGTGTGATTTGAATTGAGTTGTTTTCAAAAGTGAAATACTTCCACCTGTGAAAAATTCTAAAACCACTGGAATGAAAATAATGCACTTCTAAAAAAATTATTTCAGTTTTAAGACTTTTAAAATTTTTAAACTAAATTTTTAATAAAATTTACTATACATTATTTTTAATTAAAAAAATATAGCAATAGATGTATCTGTTATCATCTATGAACATCTTCAATTAAGAGTTGTTACATAGTTTTAAAGAATATAGTCAAGCTGTCTTGAATTTCAAAAGTTCATTAGGTTTCCATTCTGTTAACGCTTCAACCAATTATGAGCTTAGAATTTGCAGTGGCTTATTTATCGGTCGAAAAACTGAATTAAAGTTTCAACGCTTAACAAAACTAAACTTTTAATCCGGTTTTGCACAATAGATGCCGCCACTGTATATTCTGGTCTTATAATTGATTGAAGCGATTGGGAATTTTGTAAGGAAATTTGAAAATTCAAGACGACTTGACGGTTCATTAAAACTTTAAAAGCAGAGAATCAACTCTTTTTTGGTGATGGTCATACATAATGACGAAACATCGACTGTTATAATTTTAATTTATTGTTTGTTTAGTTGGCTCTGTTTAGTTTGTTCAGTTGGCTCTGTTCATTAAAACTTTAAAAGCAATGCACCAATTCTTTCCTGAAGACGGTCATAGATGATGATTGAAATATCTATTGTTATAAATTTCATTTAATGTTTGTTTGGTTGGCTCTGTTTAGTTTGTTTTATTGGTTCTGTTCATTAGAACTTTAGAAGCAATGCACCAGTTCTTTTCTGAAGATGGTCATAGATTAGAACGCAAACATCTATTGTTATAATTTTTATTCAATGTTTGTTTAGTTGGATCTGTTCATTGAAACTTTAAAAGCAGATCATCAACTCTTTTCTGAAGATGATCATAGATGATGGCCAAAATATCGATTGTTATAATTTTAATTTAAGAGGATCCGGGGCTAAAATATCTCCAAAAATTGGATTTTTTTATTGGCTTAAAAAAACTGAGTTTTACCGTTAAGGGTGTTCTTAACTGATCCGCTCAACAAGCGAAAAAAGTTTTGACACATTTACAAATTCATTTTTTAACAGAAAGTTATAAAATTATAATGCCTGACTATGAAAGCGATTTCGAATTGAACTTATTTTTCCATTTTATGATAATTAAATTACTTATCGAGTTATAAGCTATTTCGATGACGCAATCACCCGTTTTTCTCCTCCTTTTCGACCGGTTTTTCTGCTTTCGTCGAGAAATATGCTCAAAAGTGTCAACTTTGAAGGCTTGTTATGAAAAACCTATTGTGTTTTTTAAAAAACAAAAGAATGAGTGCAATTAGACAGTTTCTGAATAACAACACCTGCTATTTTCATGCATTTCCGAACAAAAATAAATTAATGCATGTGTCACAAAGTTGCCCTTTTTGATTTAAGAACACCCTTAAGTACCACAAATCGCATGTTTATATCCTCTTTAGATCCAAAGACATAACACATTTTGCCTTGCGAAGCGATGCATCAGCTGCCCTCTCCCGATAATTTTAACTTAATTTATATCAGAATGAATTTTTTCACGATTTGTCAATTTTAAAAGGATATACCTAAAGTTCCTTGCAAGATATAAGTATGAAATTTTAAACAGAGCTTTTATGCTATATTTCCAATAAATTTCTTCAATATTTTTAATTTTGACTGATAATTGTGAAAATATGCTAATTAATGCAAAACTCACTCATACAAAAACTTTATTATCTTACTTAAATTTTTTTATGAAATTCTTAATTAATATTTTAAAAATTCCTGACAACAATTTAAAATGACACATTTTCTGTACACAAAAGTGTAAAAATTTTGTAAATCGAGTAAGCACGTCCAGAGTTATATCAAAAAATAAAGTATGTTTAAATTTTTTAAAATAAATTTTTCAAAAAAACAATATTTAAATTTTTTCAGTTTGTTTACATTTAATATTCTTTTTATATTAAAATATATTTCAGAAAAAAAATCATAACAAAATCTCTATAAATAAAAAACAGAATTTTGAGCACCGTACTCCCTTAATTATTGCTTAGTTGGTTCTGTTTAGTTTGCCTAATTGGCTCTGTTCATTAAAACTTAAAAGGCAGAGCATCTACTCTTTTCTGAAGATTGCCATCGATGATGGCAATAGATGATGACCAAAACATCGATTGTTATAATTTTAATTTTTTTTATAATTGTTAAGGTAGCTCAGTTTAGTTTGTTTAATTGGCTCTGTTCATTAAAGCTTTAAAAACAGAGCATCAAGTATTCCCTCAAGATGGTCATAGATTAGTGATGCACAACTTTTTTGACAGTAAATTTTTAGTTTCCAGAATATTTGAAAAGTTCATTTTCTTTTATTTAATAGCAAAGTTTCTGTCATTATTATAATGAAAATTATTTTGCGTAAATATAATGGTATCTTTCTGGCCCGAGGGCCACAAGTTGTGCATCCCTATAATAGATGGTGACCAAAGCATTGATTGTTATAATTTTAATATTTGGCTAGTTTTTTACATTACAAAATTTTGTATACACTAGATTTGGGCCGGAGTATGTAGCTGGACATACATACTTTTTGTAGTGTGTATGTCCAGCTTTTTTATTGAATAGAAAATCTGTAATAATGTTTATCGAGATTCATTTGACAGAAATGAATAAAAAATTGAATCAAAAATAAAAGTTTGAAAAATATTTTTTTTATTTAATTATTTGTCATATTTGATTTAACGAGTACTTCTGAATTTTTTACCAATTTAATAATAAAACTTTATAAGCTGCATAACAATACCTATTTAGTTTAACTATCTATTTTTGCTAAACAATCAATAACCTATTATTTCGAAGTCTATTTTTTTTTCTAAATGCAAACTAACATTAATACCGTAAAATGGAGTGAATAAGAACGAAATTTCCCCGTCATACAAATACATTCAGTATAAATATCCGTGATGATATTTTTAGTTGTCATTTTTTTACGAGAAGGTAACATCATTAAGATTTGGAAAATTCAGCTTTCCCATATTGGCACCCCTACTGAGGTACATAAAAAAACTGAAAGTGGATTCTCAAAAACCTCATATTTTCAATATCTTCAAAACTTTGTAAGAACTCCAGTATTTTTCGTATTTTAAACCTAAGAGTAGGGTATTTCAATTAATGATAAACCTGCAAACGATATGCTATATCAGATTCTACGTATTTCTAAACTACATAATGAAAAAGTGAAAAATGTCTTGTAGCATCACAGGTTTCAGATTTATGGGGTGAATCGGAACACATTTATTGTCATGGTTTATTTTTCTGTACATTAATAGTTTCATATCATATCTGGAAATATGTATTATAACACTATTTTCTTTGTTCTAATTACTTGAAGAGTTTAAAGATGACAGGAAATTACTTAGTTAAACAAAAAGTCAACCTCCAATCCAACAGATATGGAACACATTATAATATAAAATAGAAATGACAAATTAATAAGAAAAATTGCTGAGAAATGAATTCTGACAACCAAAATATTACAGAAACCTCTCGAAATGGAAAATAAATTTGTGAGGGAGTGACCTTTGTCATAAAGGCACTCTAGTATTTCTGAGATCGTGACGTCAATAATTTAACATGTGTAAGCGTGAAAGCGACATCTATCCTCTCTTTTACTTTAACTTTCTAGAGCGTGTGTGTCTCTATCGGATTCTACAGTTAGGTCGCGGTTAGTAGTAATATGTAAATTTGAAGTATCTCAGTTTGCAACATATAAAAGCTTGGAGTTTGAGTGTGTGTAGAGTGTCTCTGGCGACGTTAGCCAGCAAAGTGTGTCTAGCGATATTAGCCAGCTAAGGAGTGTCTCTAGCGGCGATTTCCCGCTGGTGTCTAGCAGATTGTGTCTAGCTGCGTTGCTTGATCCAGAGTGAGTAATATCAAGTAGCATCGAGCCTCCAGTGAGTTGGGAAGGTGTTTTGGAAGGCAACTCGAGAAGTTGGCCGGTGGTAAGAAATTTAATAGTAATTTCGTTGATCATCTCAAAGTTAATAAAGAAATATATACAGCCACGGGCTGTCTAATAAGATTTCATCTAGCAGTTTAGCCGAAAGATAGCTGAGAAGTAATCTGAGGTGCCCTGATAGAGCTAGTCCGGAGCTGTGAGTATGAGTTTAATCTTTTAGTAGTGTTCTAAGTTGTGAAAATTACAGACTTGCTCCACTCCCCTTGAGCCCTTATCGTTTTTAATAAACTGTGTTTTTATCTTATGTACTGAGTTATGTCTGCATTTAACACCCAGTACGAGCAACCAACCGTTACAAATGGCGCCCAACGAAATGTCGGACATTGTGAGATTGTGCCACGTGTTTATTTTACCGGTGAAGGTGACATTAATGAATTTTTAGTCAAACTAGATGATTATATCCTGTTTAATAATATAACTGAGAAAAATAGATACGTAGTGCTTAAGTGCTCATTGAAGGGCGAAGCACTTTTGTGGTTAGAAAATATAGGAAAATTTTTGATTAATGATGAAGATAAAAGATTTGAGCAGACTGTGATTGAGTTAAAGAAGGCATTTCCTCCCGTTAAAGATAAAAGTATTTTAAGAAAAGAATTCTATTGCAATAAGCAGAATATTTATGAATCAGCATCAAAGTTTTACCTACGTAAGCTTGAACTGAAAAATAAATTGGATTTAGATATCACATTTGAGGAATTGTTGGACATAGTTCTTCCTCTTTTTAATCCGAATATACAGGACTATATTGAGATTAGAGCACCTAAGAACTTTTCAGAAATGCACCAAATATTATCGAAGTATGAGACTCGGCATAGCTCGGATCAACGGGATTCGCGTAGCCCTCGACAGAGACCTGTCACGGATAGTAATTTGAGAAATGAGGGGGTTATGAATTTGAGAGGGGGACAGCGATTTCTAGATAATAATTTGAGTAATGGAAATTATGGATTTGGTCGTAATGTGTCGAATACTGGTAATGGTAATAGGAATTGTGGTGGTGCTAATAATTTTAGAAGTGGTGATAGATATATGTATGGAAATAAACAGAATAGTGATTTTGGTCGGAAAGGGGGAGTACGGGACAAGAATGTTTCTTCGCAAGTAAGGAGATTAACTTCGGATGAGAATTTTGAAGGTAGATCAATGCGAAGGAGATGTGTTAAGAGGTCGGGTCACTTAAACTGGTAGGTGACTGTATTTCGGAAGGTATGCAGTCACAGGTTAAATCGGAAAAGCCTTCTGTGAGTTTGAATAAAGTTACTATTAATCCGGTTGAGTTACCTGAAGTGTTAATTGTGTTGGATGGTATTGTCGTTAAGAGTGTCTTCGATACAGGGGCAGATAAGTCGTTCATTTCTTTTGATTGTTATCGGAAATATTTTTCGTATAAGAAGTTGAAGAGGTTAAGTCTGGTGGTTCAGTCGGCACAGGGAGTAGCTTGTGATAATAAAGGTTCAGTAGAGTTGGGAGTTGAAATTCGTTCGGTTAAGACGTGTTGGGAGTTTTGTGTGTTAGATGGATTAACAGTCATTGTATAGTTGGTGTGGATTATATGAAGGATAGAGGAATTAGTCTGGATTTCTTTAAAAAGTCGTTAATCATGAATAATGATGAGAATGTGAGTAAGAAAGAGCCTGTTTCAGTGTCAGTTGATTTGGAGGAGTCGGGTTTAAGTGAAGTCGAGAAAGAGGAATTTAATAAGTTTTTGCATGAGTTTGGTGAGGTTTTTTCTGATAAACCGGGTTTAACGCATGTTGCGTGGCATGAGATTGATACTGGTTTGAAGGCACCTGTTGCTAGTAAACCATATCGTTATGACAAAGTTAAACAAGGTATAATTAATAATCATATTCAGAAAATGCTAGCGGACGATATTATAATGCCAATTGAGTCTCCTTTTACATCTCCAGTAGTGTTATGTCGTAAGAATAATGGGAAAAGTTCAGATGATCCAGAGGCATATAGATTTGCAGTAGATTATAGAAAGTTAAATGCGATAACGCAATACCCTCAGTATCCTATTACAGTAATTGCTGACATTTTGGCTAATATAACGAGTACGAATTATATGTCAACGTTAGATCTTACGTCAGGTTATTTTCAGATTGCAATGAAGACTGAGGACATAACTAAAACTGCGTTTATTACTCGGGACGGTTGTTTCGCTTTTAAGAGAATGAGTTTTGGTTTATCGGGGGCACCGGCAACGTTCCAGAAGGCCATGAATAATATCCTTAAACCTTTGCTTGGTAAGGGTGTCCTGGTCTACCTGGACGATATAACTATAATGGCAGCTACTTTTGAAGAGCATTTGAGATTATTGAGGGAAGTGTTTACGTTGTTAAGAGATGCTGAGTTAACAATTAAGTTGGAAAAATGTAATTTTTTAAGAAAAGAGATTAAGTATTTAGGAGTTAAAATTACGCGTGAAGGTATTAATATAGATAATAAGAAAATTGAGGCAATTACGTCAATGAATCCCCCCAAAAATAGTAAGGAAGTGGCGACATTTTTAGGGAGGGTGGCTTGGTTCGCCAAGTTCATTCCACATTTTTCAGAGTTATGTGAACCATTGTATAATTTAAAAAGGAAAAGGGTGAAGTTTACATGGTCATCGGCGGCTCAGAGATCGTTTGAATTATTAAAAGAGGCAGTAGTTTCCCCTCCTGTTTTGGCTCACCCCGATTATTCGTCTCAGTTTGAAGTGTATTGCGATGAGAGTGCAGTGGGGGTTGGAGCTATGTTAACACAGAAAGATCGACCTATAGCGTTTGCGTCGAGAATTTTAAATGCAGCTCAAAGAAATTATTCGATTACAGAAAGGGAGTGTCTTGCAGTAATTTGGGCTTTGAATAAATTTCGTTGTTTTTTCACTAATATACCGGTTAAAGTCATTACGGATCATTCAGCTTTGACAAAGTTAACTAATGGAAAGGGTTTGTCGTCTCGTATGGTCAGATGGTGTTTGAAGTTAGCAGAGTATAATGTTATTATAGAACATAGGGCTGGCAAGGAAAATGCGGTAGCGGACGCTTTGTCTCGAAACCCGTATGGTGGTTTAGAGGTCACGGAGGAAGTTAAGTGTTGTGCATTGTCTTCGTTGGTGTTAAGGTCACGAGAGCAGTTAATAAGGGAGCAGAAACAAGATGAAGAGTTTGGTAGTTTATATCGTTACCTGGAAAATCCTGATGATGACCCGAGCGCAAATGTGCCTATGTTTGAGAAATGGTCCCAATCTTTTAAGCTTATCGATGGTCTTCTTTTCTATTCTAAAATTGTAAATTCACGTGGTGAATTAAGAGTTTTTATTCCGGCTAGTCTTCGTAAGGCCATCTTGAAAGAATTTCATGATAATTCATTAGCAGGTCACTTAGGAATCAGGAAAACTTATGCTCGAATTTGTGAATCCTGCTACTTCCCTAAAATGCGGGAAGCAGTGCGCGCTTATGTCTCCAGCTGTAGCACATGCCAACGTTATAATTATAAAAATGTAAGTCCAGCTGGCAAATTAATTCCTATTAAAGTAAATTTTCCTAATGAATGTGTAGGTGTAGATTTAATCGGTCCTTATCCATTGTCTAATCCAAAAAGATATAGATTTGTACTAGTTATAGTTGATTATTTTAGTAAATGGGTAGAGTTAGTCCCCCTCAGGAAGGCTTCTGCACCTGCAGTTGCCGATGCATCTTTCGATAATTATATTTCTAAATATGGTGCACCAATTAGGGTAGTTAGTGATCATGGCCCTTGTTTTATTTCTGATATATTTAAGGCTCTGTGTGAGAAGCTGGAGATCGATCATTCTTTTACTGTTCCGTATCGTCCTCAGTCTAATATGGCTGAACGTGTAAATCGTACATTAATTCAAATGATTTCTTCTTATGTTGGTTCCCATCATTCTAATTGGGACCAGTTTCTTCAGCATTTTGCGTACGCACTTCGTACAGCAGTTCACGAGTCAACGGGGAAAACCCCGACTGAATTGTTTTTGGGTAGAAAAGTCATTACTCCATTTCAAAGGCTAGTTATGGTGTCGGATGTGGAAAGTCAGTTTATGTGCCAGGATATTGAGAGGTTGGTTAAGGAGGCTCAAGTTCAGATGGGAAAAGCGCAGGAAAAGCAAGCACAGTATTATAATATGCGTAGAAGGGAATTGGAAGTTAAAGTTGGAGATTTTGTGTTAGTAGAAAAGCATTGGTTAAGTTCAAGTCGTCAGAAGAGGGTAGCTAAGTTTGGTCCGAAGTTTGTGGGTCCATTTGAAGTTTTGGAAGTTCGGAATAACAATTTGATTGTTAATGTCAATGGTGAAAGAATGACTGTTAATCTGGATCAGGTTAGAGTTTATAAGTTTAGAGAAAATGGTAGTGAAGGTTCTCATGTGTCGAGTGGTGTTTCGCAAAATTCCCGATCCAATAAGTGTCCGAGTCCAGCACTTCTTCATCTAATTCTTTTCATCAGTATGCAAAAAGAAAATTTGGTCAAACAGTTCCAAAAACTGTTATTGAAAGTAGAAAGTCTATCAAACCGATAGCAAAATATGATAATAAAAATAAAAGAGCAGTGTCAAATACATCAGACTCAGTGTGCCATAAAAGGAAAAAAATCATAAACAGTCCCGTTCCTCCACTTATTAGACAGCAACCTCAAAAACACAAATTATCCAATAGTTCAACGTCTTCAGTAATTAATCCTCGAAAAAAACTTCATATGGACACTCGTTAAACTGTTAAAATAACTTTTAAATCTGATTTTTTGCCCAATAAGAGACCGGAAGAAACGTGGCCTAGGATCTTCAGTAACTTCGGGTGCGTCTAGAAAGAGGAGACAACATTCAGAGTACCGGCATCAGCAGCTTGAATCTCGCCATGGAGTGACCCCAGCGAGCCGATCAGAGCGGAGTCGTCGAGTGGAAACTACAAGTGTCCCAAGGCATCCATTCAGGACCAGGCTGCAGGCACGACAGTCAACTGTGGCGTCACCGTACAGTTCTGATGATGAAAGATCCTTCGTGCAAGGTTTTTGGGACAAGAGGAGAAAGCCATCCTGTAGTATGAAGCCGGCTAGCAGCGAATCATCTCTATAATTGGGTGATCATGTTCTTTATTAAATTTCTATTAGAGTGCATATATGTGGTGCATATATGTGGAATAAAAAGCAGATAGACTGTTTTGTATTTTTGGCCACTTTTGGAATTTTTTGACGGACTCACGATTAGTGCTTAATTGTGTTCAAAATTTGTTTGCAAAATTGTTAGTTTTATGTATGTTTGAAACTTTGGTCTTAACTGCTTTTAAAAATTCTGGATCTATTGTTAATTTGTTATGTTAGTTGTTAAAAATGTTATTATATTGTTATACTGTTCATGTGTTATAAAATGTATGTTAATGTATGTTTAATTTTCAGAAAGGTACAGATAGTAATTTGTGTTATTTTGTACACGCACCGCGAGTCAGGCAGGCACGTGTTTTGCGGTCAAGAATTCCTTGACACGCGTTTCTATCTCCTATACTAACATTTAATGAATTAACTTTCTTCTTATCGTTCGTGGTTCATGCGTTACGTTTGTACTTGAGCTGGGAATTTTTTCCGCAAGTTGCGAAGTTTTATGTTGCATTTGAATATGAAATTGTATTGTATTAAAATTGAATGTAATTGTGATTTTCTTTCAGGGAAGTATATCTGTGTTATATATTGATACTGCTATTTTTCTTTTAGTTTATACAGATGAAGAGTATGTGATGACGTCATTTTGTAAATTTGATATTTTAGATTATTGCATAAGCACAGCTATGTGAAGCTGTACGTATGTTACCCCAAATTTTGTTATAGTGGAGCTAGTTCTGAAGAATTTTTGGGAGTTAGGTCATTGGCTAATGGGTATGTAGGTATTACGTAGTAGCAGAGTTATTGTAGTATGAAGTAAATTTAATTTTAGATGAATTCGGAATTTTGTTGAGGAAAATTTTTGCGCATTGGGTTTTTTAGACTTGGTGCAAATTCTAGTGTTAGGAAATTTTTATGGAGAAATTTTTGGTAAAGATACAGTTGTATTTCAGTATTGAGGAAAATTTCGAAAGCTTAGTGTTTTGATGAATTTTAGCACTCCCAGTGGTGTGGGTTGTTTTGAAAGAGGAAGTAATTACTTTTGAAAGTTTTAAGAGTTTTGAAAGTTTTGCGGAGGCTATTTTTAAGATAGAAGGATGATTGGATTGAATACGTGAATATCTGATGCAAACTGATGTTTTTGTTGTGATGGGTTAAAGTGTAATATTTTAAAAGTTATGTTTCGGTGCCAAATTTCACCCATCACTTTGTTTTTGTACGGTTTGAAATTTATAACAAGAAAAAGTCCTGGGCATGCGTTTTGCCCAGTCCTTTTTCTCTGTGGAATCCGAGGGGGGGTTGTGAGGGAGTGACCTTTGTCATAAAGTCACTCTAGTATTTCTGAGATCGTGACGTCAATAATTTAACATGTGTAAGCGTGGAAGCGACATCTATCCTCTCTTTTACTTTAACTTTCTAGAGCGTGTGTGTCTCTTTCGGATTCTACAATTAGGTTGCGGTAGTAGTAATATGTAAATTTGAAGTATCTCCGTTTGCAACATATAAAAGCTTGGAGTTTGAGTGTCTGTGGAGTGTCTCTGGCGACGTTAGCCAGCAGAGTGTGTCTAGCGATATTAGCCAGCTAAGGAGTGTCTCTAGCGGCGATTGCCCGCTGGTGTCTAGAAGATTGTGTCTAGCTGCGTTGCTTGATCCAGAGTGAGTAATATCAAGTAGCATCGAGCCTCCAGTGAGTTGGGAAGGTGTTTTGGAAGGCAACTCGGGAAGTTGGCCGGTGGTAAGAAATTTAATAGTAATTTCGTTGATCATCTCAAAGTTAATAAAGAAATATATACAGCCACGGGCTGTCTAATCAGATTTTATCTAGCAGTTTAGCCGAAAGATAGCTGAGAAGTAATCTGAGGTGCCCTGATAGAGCTAGTCCGGAGCTGTGAGTATGAGTTTAATCTTTTAGTAGTGTTCTCAGTTGTGAAAATTACAGACTTGCTCCACTCCCCTTGAGCCCTTATCGTTTTTAATAAACTGTGTTTTTATCTTATGTACTGAGTTATGTCTGCATTTAACACCCAGTACGAGCACCAACCGTTACAAATTAAAAAAGAGAGCAGTGCAAACAATACTAAGGGCTGAGGATGCGATCGTGCTAGTAGATCGTATTAATACATGCAGCGATTGGAGCCACGTAATAAATTCACTTACCCAGCGGATACAGTAAAGAATAACTTAGAACAGGGCTGAATATGTACAAAATTTCATCTTTCTCAATTCAAATACATTTTATTAGAATAAATTTTAATTTTTCTTCTGTTCGAAGTTCTTTTCTAATTTTTGAAAAGTCATATATTTGCTTGTATTGAAAATAAAGGATTGCATTGATAGTAACTGCGTGTTCCTATTGTTCTCTTATCATTATTACCTGTTTTTACTAATCCTGTTAATGTCTGAATCGAAACAAATAAAGATTATAACATTTGTTCCGATTCATCCCTGTATGCGGGGTGAATCGGAATACCATTAAAAAAATAAATATATATAAATAAACTGTAATTTTTTTTTCATTTTTGGTTAAAAATTAAAGAACAAAATAAGACACCGAAATTTCTAGCAAAAAAATAAAAGAATTTAAAAATCAGTAGTTACTTTTTTGCACGTTAAAGTTGAAAAGTGTTCCAATTCACCCCATTTTACGGTAATATTTTTAATGTTCAAAAAATAAATAAACAAATAAATAAATAAATAAATATATTTATGATTTTTTTACTATTGTAGTTATTAATTATAATACTGTATGTTATTTAAAGGCTATGTAAAGGCTTTATAATGTTTTTACAACGAAATATGATGAATGGAAATACATTTGTTTCTTACAAAAATTAAGCAATACTTTTTCCAACATTTTATTTTTTTTTTTAGACTTCTATGTAAAATATTAAAATTTTACTATAAAATAAATTGTAAATGAAAATGCACTTGAAATCTTTAAAAGGCAAAAGAAAAAAAACCCTACATTATTATACGTTTAGTGGAATCTAATCAACGAAAGATTCAGAAAGAAGAATTAGATGGTCTCCTGTGATTATCACTCCGCCTTTTATACTATTTGACAAAAGGAAAAAGTGATACAGATTGTTTTGTTATACGGTCTAATTCAAGATGTTCTGAAGGTTGTTAACTTTCGAATGTATTTTTTCTTTCTTTCCTCTTTTTTCTTTCTTTTTCTTTTTTTCAACAGGTAAAATAATTTAATTAATTTGTGAGTCATTTTTGTCCTGCTGGATTTTACGAAATGAAAGACATTAGGCAAATGAAAATTAGAAATTATTTTCTCAAATTAAATTTTTTTGAATTTATAAATAAATTTTCACAAAATGATTGAAATGTTGTTGAAAAGTAATGATAAATGAGAATAAAAGAATAAAATGAAAAACAAAGTTGCAAATGTTGGTTTTATTTTATTTTATTTTTCTTGTGGAGTGCCATTTTTGTCCCTTATAAACAGCTGTGTAAAAAATGCTCTTCTGAAAATTTTTAATGGAATTTAATTATTCCTAGATTCAGCATAAGGAATTTTTTAATAGTACAATAAAAAAAAAATTATAAGCTACATAACGATACCTATTTGCTCTAACTATTAATTTTGGCTAAACTATCAATAACTTATTATTTTGAAGAGGATTTTTTCAAAATGCACACAAATTTTTTGCTATTGCATTCTTGCCAAATATAAAAAAATAAAGAAAGAAAGAATTATATTAATATTTTTTTAACAATTGTAGTTATTGATTAATAATATTGCATGTTACTTAAATTGTATACAATGTTATTGCCACAATATATGATGAAGGAAAATACATTTATTTCTTGCAAAATTTTAACAATACTTTTTCCAACATTTAAATTTTTTTCTTAGACTTCTGTGTAAATTTTTTAAATTTTACTAGTAAAAAAAAATGAAAATGTATCTGAAATCTTTACTTAAAGTTACTTGAAGTTACTTAAAGGCTATAAAATGTTATTACCACGATATATAATGAACAAAAAATACCTTATTTTTTTGTAAAAACTTAGCAATATTTTTCCAACATTTAATTTTTTTTTTTTTTTTTTTTTTTTTTTTTTTTTTTTTTTTTTTTTACTCTTATGCAAAATTTTGTAATTTTACTACTAAAAATATGAAAATGAAAATGTGCCTGAAATCTTTAAAAGTCTAAAGATAAAAATCTATCTATATTCTTATTCGTTTTATGGAATCTAATCAACATGGGGTTCAGAAAGAAGAATTAAATGGTCTCCTGTTATTTTATAATTCCGCCTTTTATACCTTTTGACAAAAGGAAAAAGAGGTGCAAATTGTCATAGTTCAGCTTTTAGTCGAATTTCCTTCTTGAAATTTTTGGCACATAACACTCTCATACAATACTATCAAAGGCTGGAATTTCAGATTTTTCTTCTCGTGCCCCACCAGAGATATCAAAGCCTAAAAAGTGCAATTTTTGGAATTTTTGACAAATTTTGGAATTGTTTTCGTTAAGAGAAATTAACTCCCAGATCTGGAACTCGGTGTGTGAGTACATGAACCTTTGACCTCTTTGTAAAAAAAAATTGTGTCACATTGACAGTTTTCCTTACATGAAAAATTTACTCTTGTAAACGGATAGATTTTAGAAAAAATCTTACATTTTGTGCTAAAATTTCACCAGTAAACATTTATTTTTAAAAACTATTCTACCACTATACCTTTAGTCTATTCTCAACAAAATGTTGCAAACGCCATTTCAATTGGGAAAATAAAAGACGAGATATTTACAATTTCGTATACCCTAGTATGTGAGAAAATCGCTGCAAACGATGAAACAAAGATGGCTGCCATGCGCAAACAAAAGTTAATAAAAATAAAATAATAGTCATTTTGAACTTCCATCTTGTTAGGGTTGTTGCACAAAAAATTTCAGATTTTTTAAAAATGGTCGAGCGACCAGCGCTAAACCACTTGAAATGGATTGACCCATACCTTTTGACAAAAGGAAAAAGAGGTGCAGATTGTTTTCTTATACGGTCTAATTTAACCCTTTCAGGGGCATGGTACTTCTGCTCCAAAAATGTTCAAATAATTGATACACACCACAATTTAAGAACAGACTTATTTGAAAATAATCAAGAGCTGCTTTTCGCACATATTATAAAATCGAAATTGTATTAAAATTTTACTGGTGCCAGTTCATAATTGGAACAGTAATATCAGGTGTTTGCAGACTGCAAACACCGCCCCTGAAAGGGTTAAGATTTTCTGAAGGTTGTTAACTTTTTTAACGTGATTTTTTTCAACGGCTAAGATAATTTAATAAAATGGTGAGCTTTTTTTTGTCCTTGCGAATTTTACGGAATGGAAGATATCAGGAAAAGGAAAATTTGAAATTATTTTTTCATTTTTTTTTTTTTTTTTTTTTTTTTTTTTATTTATAAATAAATTTTCATAAAATGATTGAAGTGTTGTTGAAAAGTAATGATGAATGAAAATAAAAGAATGAAATGACAAAGAATGTTACAAATGTTGGTTTTATTTGTTATTTTCATTTTTTGTCATGGAGTGCCATTTTTGTCACGTATAAACAGCTCTATAAAACAAATGCATGTCTGAAATTTCTGAAAAATGGAATTAAATTATTTCTGTACTCAGCATAAGGAATATTTTAATAGTACAATAAAAAATTTTATAAGCTACCTAACAATACCTGTTTGCTCTAACTTTGCTCTAATTTTGGCTAAATTATCAATAACCTATTATTTTGAAGATGATTTTTTTTTTCAAAATGCACACAAATGTTTCCACTGTTTCCGTCTTGCCAAAAATAAACAAATAAAGAAAGAAATAATTATATTTATATATATTTTTTACAATTATAGCTATAGATTAATAATATTGCACGTTACTTGAAAACTATACAATATTATTACCACAATATATGATGAAGGGAAATACATTTATTTCTTGCAAAAAATTAGCAATAGTGTTACTAACATTTTATATCTTTTTAGACTTCTTAGTAATTTTTTTTTAAATAAGTTAAAAAATGAAAATGAAAATGTATTAAAAAACTTTAAAAGTTGAAAAAATGCATTTACATTCTTATTCGTTTAATGGAATCTAATCAACGTGGGATTCAGAAAGAAGAATTAAATGGTCTTCTGTGATTATCATTCCGCCTTTTACACTTTTTGGCAAAAGGAAAAAGAGGTGCAGATTGTTTTGTTATACGGTCTAATTTAAGATATTCTGAAGATTGTTAAAGTTTTGATGTATTTTCTTTATTTATTTATTTTAAACAGGTAAGACAATTTAATTAAATGGTGAATAATTTTTCCTCAGGCAGATTTTGCGGAACGGAAGATATTAGGAAAATGAAATTTTGAAATTAAAAAAATAATAATAATAATTTGAAAAATTAACTATTTGGAAAAAAATAGTTGTTGTTTTCGATAGAAAATGGGGAAATCTAAAGTACGTCTGAATGTTTTTATTGTTTGAATTGTGCAACTTATTTAATTTTATTCGTTTCCTGGTTCGTCTAAACTTAATGTCCAAAAACTGAATGCTTCTGTTGCCACAATGACAAAAAAAGCTATAAAAACTTTTAAAAAAAATTAATAGTTTAAAAACAAATTGTGATGAAGATTTCAAACAAATTTCATTGAAAATTGCATTTTTCTTTCTACGCAACGATGCAAAAATTAAAAATGTGAGATGCTAAGAAGTTGAAAAATTTGCAGTTCCGAAAATTGTAAAACTGAAATTTCATTTAATATTTAATCCATGTCATGCGTAATATGAGCCGTTCAGAAGTCAGTCTGATTAACTCCAACTAATAAAAATGCACCTATTTTTACCGGTTAAAATTGTCTACCTTTAATCTTCTATTTTTTTTATCATTGATCTAGGAATATTAATGTTTAATGCACGGCGTACATAATATACGACTCGTTATTCTAATCATTTTGATGAATGTTGAAGGATAAAGAAGATTAGAAAGAAATGTTTGAAATTAAGACAGAATTTAAATATTTTGCATGTACAGATTTTTTTAATTTAAATAATGTTTAGACTTTAAGATGTACAAAATTTACAGTTTTTCTTTATTTTTCGTATTTGTTTTCGAAAGCTCATTTTTTGTCACTCACCTACATTTTAACGAGAAAACTAGCGTTCATAAGAACTGTTTAAAATTTAAAATCCTGATAACGGTTAAGTATTAGCTGAAAGTACTCGACTTTTAATATATATTTTTAACTGTGTAATCATCCTTTAAGTGTGGGATCATTTATGTAATTTTACTGTATTAGTATGAATTTGAGTCTTTATTACTCTTATGCTCATTTATATTGTAAAGGAAATTAACATTTCAATGAGTTACACTGAAGTCAAATTGTCGATCACAACACCTGACCGATACATTTCGTTTTTACCTCAATATTTTTAACTTTCACATCGTCGAATAAAATAAATATATATAATTTTCACCAACATTTTTTTTTAACTTCATCAAAAATCCAAGTCGTCTTGACCTACAGTCGGAGGTAAATTTCGAAGCTTCAACAACAAAAAATAAAATATGATTAGAGATAAACCCAGTTTAACAACTTTATTTGGCCGTTTTTGAAGAATTTTTCACTTCATTTTACTGTAAGAACATCTTAAGCGAAATACGGCTCAAAATACCTACTTTGATAGCATTTTTTGAAATATATTCGACCTATACCAAAAACCTGACCAATATGGCTCTTTTTACTGTTCCTAAGTAAAAGAACTTGTCAATTCGATGCGTTTGAGACCAAAAATGGACTTAAAAATGAATTAGAAAATAAGCAATTTGTTATCTAAGTACTTCCTCAATCTTTCAATCACGATCACATAGGGAAATTCTTCTCAAAATGCCCTCTTTGACTGCCTTTTTTGAAATATTTTATGTCTTTATCAAAAAACTGGCCAATACGTCTAATTATATAGTTCTTATATAAGAGAACATGCCAATCGGAAGTGTTTGAGAAAAAAATGAATTTTAAAATGTGTCAGAATATAAGCAGTTTGTATTTCAGACATCTTTAATATGAATTTTCCTTCAACTCCTATTTTTGTTTAATTTGTTTTTGCTATAAGTATTGGTCCTATCGAAAACTTGTAATTAAAAAAGATTTAGATAATATTAAAAAACTTTATAATAAATTTAATTGGATTTGATATCTTGAGAATTGACGAAGTTATGAATTTTTTCTTGCAAAAACCCTATTTTTTTCACCTCTTGAGACGATTTTAAACTTTATCAAAAATCTGCCATGCATAAAAATTTGGCCCAATTTTTAGAAATAATATTAACTTTAAACTGATTCGATATCAGTTTTAACTAAGAAGTAATAGAATTTTTTTTTTAGTTTTTGCAAAAATCCTCCCTTTTTCAACCCCCTTGGTCCGATTTTTCCCGATAACGAATTTGACCGAGATTTTATGCCCATTGACTTTATTTATCAGTTTAGAAAAGATTTGAATAGAATTATAGAAGCTATCGTGTCAATAAAAAGTGATATTTATATGTATATAATATATGTATAAACTTTTAGTCGACTTGTAACTTTAAAGCAAAAGCTTTTATGCAAAATATTTTTCACCGTAATTTCTGTTCTAAATGGTATTTTTGTAAAATTCTATTTGCAGTGGATTTGTAAATTTTAAAAGTATCCTTTTTAAAAAAATGTTAAAAGTCATTTTTTAAACCTTCAACGTAAACTGCCAGTATATATATATATATATATATATATATATATATATATATATATATATATATATATATATATATATATATATATATATATATATATATATATATACATATATATATATATATATATATATATATACATATATATATATATATATATATATATATATATACATATATATATATATATATATATATATATACATATACATATATATATATATATATATATACATATATATATATATATATATATATATATATATATATATATATATATATATATATACATATATATATACATATATATATATATATATACATATATATATACATATATATATATATATATATACATATATATATACATATACATATATATATATATACATATATATATATATATATATATATACATATATATATATATATATACATATATATATACATATATATATATATATATATATATATATACATATATATATATATATATATATATATATATCCGTAATTTAAGAAACCTGGTTTAGATCCCGTAGTATTTCGTAATAATCTCAATCTTTCCAAATTTATATAATAATTAGAAAGTATATCTTACATTCATCTTTCAACTACTTGTTCTAATTAAAAATCATCCGTGAAATATTTCTCTTTCATCGTTAAAGGATATTACGTACCTAAAGTTTATTTAATAAAACCAAAGGCATTTATTTAGTTAACAGAAAATAATCAAGATAAGTTTCAAAATAGGAGAAAAATGCTTTATCCTAACACTCTTACTAATTAACGATAATGTTTTTGAAATAGGAGAAACTGCTTTGTAGTAGGTTAAGTAAACGTCATCGTTGTGGGAGTTGTTTTGGCAGGTATCTTCCTTGTTCTCGATAAAAGAACAATTAAAGATGTTTCGTAAATTTAAAAAAAATACAATTATGAGATGTCCAGGGAATAGAAAAGCTAGTCATATCATTAATCATAAATGTTGGAGCGTGCATTTTCATTAATTTTCCGATGATATTAATAAAAAAATTATTCTAAAGTTTCTTTTAAAGATAATAATAAACTCTTAGTTTTGATTTGTGCTTAGTAGTTTTAATGATAATCTCCTTGTAATATCATAGCAAACGCGGTAGAGTTTGGTATAGTATGTTTAAGAAATTTAAAATGCAAACGTCTTTTTGAAATTTCTGGCGAACCAATTGACGTACGACAGTGATTTCTTTTCAAAAGATAGAACTCGATGAGACAAATAAAGTGATAGCATTAAAAATTTATCGTAGTTTACTGTAATTTTTTATTTAACATTTAACGAAAAAATGAAGACGTAAAATTAAACAAGCGATAGCTAACGATCCTGTGAATGGATTAACTCCATTTTTGATTTATTTTAATCCTTTTGATAAAACTTTAAAAATATTTTTTTCATCTTTGTATGTTTGACGATCGCTGAGAAAATTGAATTTGTATCTGAAAGCTCCAGATGAACATTGCTTCTTGTTTTTGGTGTTGTAGTTTTTTTTTATTCATTGCCACCAAGTTTAAATAACAATTTAGTTTCAGTTCTATGAATAAAGTTGTGAGCGCACTGTAATTTTTTCATTCATTTCCTTGGTTTACTTTTCACATATCAATCATTTTATATGGCAATGTAATCACTTTCTTATTTATTCTAATGCAAGAATAAAATTTTGACAGTAGCAAATATTTTGCCTTTCAAGATATAAAAAAAACTTCAGTGTTTATCAAAAAAATTAAATGACAAGTATTAAAAAATGCTCTGATGAGCAACAAAAAATTCTAATATATTTCTAAGTATGAAAAAGTATTTGACAAGTGCTTCTAATTGAGCATGAGAAAGGACAAGGGGTCCTTTCTTGGCTGCAGCTTCCTGCCAATGCCAAATTTTTTAAAATCATATTTGCGCTTTTTCCATATAAAAGAAATTTGCGTAAATCTTCCCGTCTTTCTTTGTAGTAAAATTTTCAATCCTGCTTTACATGTGAAGTGCACAGTTGACTCTGCAGTGGAACTGCACTACAAATCAGTTTTCTGCGCAGTTCTACGCTGCGGGCATGCTTGATGGCACTGCAATGAGTATGATACGCTGCAGGAACTAAGATTTCTGGTACTATTTCGCCTTAAATTCATGTTTAATTACGCTGAGTTTTTTCGGGCTATGTTTTTGCACTACACATTTTTATCATAATTATGACTGATTTCATTTATATGGGAAAAGCGCAAATGTGATTTTTTTCAAATTTGGCATTGTCAGTGAGCTGCAGCCAAGAAGGGACCCATTGTTCTTTCTCATGATCAATTAGAAGCACTTGCCAAACACTTTTTCATACTTAGAAACAAGTAAACCTTTTTTGTTGTTCACCAGAGCATTTTTTAATACTTGTTATCATATTTTTATATTATAAAATTCTTAAAAAGGTGTTCATGAATTAAAAACAAATCTTTTAAAAAGTTCTCAATCAATAAAACTCAATCATACTGATCGTGTAACATAATATATAATATAATAGAATGTAATATAATTGTTCATGTAATATAATAGAAAAAAGTTATAAGTATAACTTAGTATACTATATTATAAAAAGTAAATTTGTTTCTTTGTAGGAGATAATCTCTGAAACTACTGGACCTATTTCAAAAGTAATGGTATTAAAATGTTGGTGTTCATCCGTGTTCAAGACTATATCTTCTGGTGGTGCTATTACCCCGAATGGGGGTGCAGGAACAAAATACGTTCTAAAAATGCGATTTTTGTGTTACTAAAGGGCCTAGAAACATGAAATTTCGCATAATAGTAGCTTATTAGATATAAATTAGCTGTGCGAAGAATTTTAAAACAATTCGAAATTTAAAAAGGATGAAAATGTACGAAGAGCGTTCTAAAAAATGTTCTAAATGGCTGTTTCTACTCATTATCAGTAAGTCAAGAAACAATTCAAAATTCCCGTATTGTGACAGTCCTTGCTCTAACATAGGCTATATTTCATGTCAGTGCCACAAAACTGAAAGCGTTGCAGAAATAAAAAAATGTTCTAAAATGCAATTTTTTTTTGTCTTTGAAAAGCCAAAAAATTTGGCATAGTGGTTACTTATTCTCATTGAACTTTTAGAGTATATTATTTTATAAATTTCTAATGTATGCAGCCAATCTATTGTATACCAATCCTATGCTGTACAGTTTGCTTAGTATTCATTTAGAAATGATTTTTTAAATAATACAGTCACTAATTCATATATTTACTATATGTAACCCTTTGTATGCGAGTAATACTCGCACATAATCTCATATTATTTTCTTTGAAATTGTCGAGACTAGATTTTTTTGTATAATTAAATACTATCATAAACCGAAATTTATCTAATAAAAACAAAACGTCTTCCCATTTTATTTGGCGAACGGAATATAATCAAGATAAGTTTCAAAAAAAGAAAAAATGCTTCGTTCAAACACTTTGGTTAATTAATGATTATGTTCTAGGCAACAGTGATAAAGGTGGGAAGGTTTTGTAGTAGGTTAAATAAATACCGCCGGTTTAACACTTACTCGGGTCGTTTTAATCTTCCATGTTTTTGATAAGAAAAAGATTAAAACTATTCTTAAATAAGGACGAAATATCCTGAATCAGGGATAAATTATGAAACATTTTCCAACTTTAGCAGAATGCTATTATGAACTTTCATTTTTTCACACAATAAATGGAGATATCTAACTAAGAAACTTAAACAAAGACACTTAGATGTGTAAAAATACATGTTCAGTTTCGGGTTAAACAAACATCGGTTTTTCTTGGAGTGAGAGCAAATTTTGTCTCAGTTAGTAATTTGCGATTATAATTTCTAATGTAAAAATACAGATTTTGAGAAGGTTCCATCACCTATTTATATTGCTAAAACAATTAACGAACATTCTCTATACTGCACCTTTATTGTAAAAATTAATTCATAATAATTTTTAAAAAAAGTTTTCATTTAAATTGAGAAAAAAAGTTATTTTTTTTTAATAAATTTAGCGATACTTCATTAAGTTATCAAAATGTGTTGCTATAGTGGTAATCCTACCATTAATATTTTTCAAGAAATATTCATAGCTAAAACTGGTGATGATTCCTGCATAGAAAATCAAACTATAACCGAGTAACTGTTAAGTTTAAACAATATTAACCTTAGTATAATTAGCTTAACTTTAAAAAGCGTTTTTTGATGTCTTTCAAAAACCTTGGAATGCTTAAGGGCAGCCCCCTTCTTTGCCCTCAAAAGAAATCAAATTAAAAAAATTTACGAATCAGTAATTTCAGTTGTACTATAGGCATGTCAAGTTTCAAGATTTTATTTCCATTAATTTATGTAGATAAGAAAATGTTTTGAATTTTAAATTTGCCTCCTTTTGCTTCCTTTAGAAATTGAATTGTCAAAAACCATTATCCAATTTCGTGTATTGCCTTTAGGAACTCATATATATTCCTAATTATAAATTTCTGTGTCAACAGGAAGTGAATGAAAAATGAGTAAAAAGATTTGATTGTCACATACAAACAGAAAAATTGTAAGATGAAAGAAAGCATGTGGAAAACAAGAATGAAAAACTCCTGCATTAAGCACAGATTATGAAACACTTTACGACCAGTTCAGAATTGAATTGTCAAAAACCATTATCCAATTTCGTGTATTGTCTTTAGGAACTCATATATATTCCTAATTATAAATTTCTGTGTCAACAGGAAGTGAGTGAAAAATGAGTAAAAAGATTTGATTGTCACATACAAACAGAATAATTGTAAGATGAAAGAAAGCATGTGGAAAACAAGAAAGAAAAACTCCTGCGTTAAGCACAGATTATGCAACACTTTACGACCAGTTCAGAATAATGTAACAAAATGGTACCGTTTAATAATTTGAAATATTATGTCTAATTGAACCATACAGAAATGCATAACACGTTTGAAATCCCAATCTCAGCTGTTACCATCTACATTCTGAAAATTATCCCATTTCTTTGAGCAGCACTGTATATGATAAATAGATTTGTATCAATTAACTACAAGCATGCCAAAATGTTGTACAGTTAAGATGTACATATATTCTTTAGAGGAAATTTCCCTTTCAGATATTTCCGCTAATATGGAGAATGGTATGAAAAATCTTTTGTGCATTCTCTATATGAGGTGCAGAATTTATTAGGATGAGCGAAGCGAATCCTCTACTAGGCCACTCAAATTACATTTTGTCGTACACTTTACAAAAAAACTATTCGCTATTTTGACTTGCAATTAAACACAAAAATAAATTATGATCTGTAGATTTGCACAATAGTATTTTTTTACAGAAAAACCTATAAAAAATTATTTTTTTTTTATAAATTTTATTTTACATGTTTTTCTATTACGGGTGCATTTTTGGAAATCAAAAATGAAACACGTATATTTTCAGAAGGAAAGGTAAATCATGGAGTTAAATTACTAATAGAATCAGGATTAATTGAATAAATAGAATGTATTTTCTTTATTCCGACAAAATCATTTACGCTGATGCCATTTACGCATATTAAAAGAATTATATTATGATTTTTTTGTAAAGTAGCAAAAAAAGAATATTAACCAAATAAAATAAAATTTGTCATATAAAGTTTTGTTTGAATTTGAAGGTTGAAAATTGAACCACATGAAACATATATATTATAATTTTGTTATATGTAGTATTATTTTTAAACAGTTTGTCGTTTTAAAAAAGTTTATGGAATGTATTAGTTTTACTTTTTAAAAACCCAAATAAATGTATACTCACTGGTTGACAAGAACGCGAAAATGATATAGCTTTAAGGCAAGAGGCTACATATCAGCGTACTCTCTTAAAAAGTCAGCCACAAAATAGCTCAAGTTGAGCTGAAATCCACTCATCTCAATGTTGAAAGGCAGCTTCTCAAAAAAGAGTTGAAATAACTCGAGTTTTAACCAATTTAAATGAAGTTGAGCTATTTAAATAACCAATTTAGATCAAGAAGATTTAATCGTTTTAAAACAAACTCTTTTATGGTCGAAAAAATTACAGCTCTTTCAAGAGAAGCCAAATCAGCTCTTTCGTTTTAAGAGTGTTAAAAACGAAATGAAAGTGTCGTTATCGTTATTTTGATAGGCATGTTAACCCGGATATTTATTTATTATAAACTGTTTATTTTCTTTTTTTTAATTATATAAATTGTTTTGTTCTATAGATATTAATTAAACTTTTTAAAATTATTGTTATTCCCTTTTGAAAAATATGTATGGTAAATGATATTTGAAAACGAGGTTTTAGCCAAATTGGCGAAATTTGGAATAGCACAAAATAAATAAATAAATAAATAAATAAATAAATAAATAAAATAAAAAACATAAATTAAATAAATTAAATAAAATTATATTTTTGTAAAATTTGTCATGGCCATTGTTTTGGCATGCATATTGAATCCGACGGATCTTGTAAGACTTGCCATAAATGTATAGTAAATAATGCACTAAATATTTTTTCTGTAGCTAATAATATGGATCCTGGTCCATTTCTAAATAATAAAGAGCTTTCGTTAACGAGAAACTAATTGCCCAAGTTCACTCAGTTATTATTATTTATCGCATTAAAGATGGTCAGATTGAATGCAGTCGGCAAATTATTAATTTCCATCAAGATATTATAGTTTTGCACTTTATTACCTCGTTCCATAGATACTATATCACAATGCATTTTTGAGTACTACTTGGTTATCCCGTCTACCAAAAATGAAACACGAAATTTCAGAATTATATACCAATAATGGATTATCGTAAATGTCACATAAGTTGACATTAAAGATAATACATGTGTTTGTTATGTCATCAAGGGATTTTTAATTCGACTTTTTATTGGTATTTTTACTAATGTTTTACAAACTGATTTGTTATTTCGTTGTTTAAAAAAATACGTCAGTTTGTACAATTTGGCTAATAGTTTGGCGACTTGTATTATTTGACGAAATTGGTCGACGGGATAACCATGTTGTACCCTTTTTTATTAGAAAACAATATAGAAAATGTAAAAAAATCTTTAAAAAAGAGCTTTTAATTGAAATTTTAAAAAAAATGTCAAATTTTGCATTGAAAAAATATATATTTATGCCAGTCTTATATCATAAATAAAGAGATCGGAGGAAATTCTTAGTTATTTAATTGAATTTACATTTCTAAAATTAAAATGCGCCAGAACATAAAATAGCGTTTTTACTTAATAAAGATTCAAAATTACTAGGTACTACTTGTTTATCCCGTCAACCAATTTCGCTAAATTATACAAATCGCCAATCTATTGGCTAAATTAAAGAAATTGATGTAATTTTTATACTAAATAACGAAAGGACAAATAAATTAATAAAACATTAATAAGTATACAAATAAAACTTTATATTAAAAACCATTTGATGGCGTAACGAATGCGTGATATGAGTTTAATGCTACGTGAATGTGACATTTTTTATCTTCATCAGTGGCATTTAATCTTTTAGTTTGACAGTACCTTTTTGGTCGACAGGATAATAAAGTAGTACCAAATAATATAAATGAAATATTGTTATTTTCAAATAGTTATCAAATGAAATAATGCTTCGCGAATCCAAACAAAGAAAGCTTTTGCTAGTATATGTTACGGCCAAAGCCCCAAATTTTTTAATTCTAGAATTGACCGGCCAATTCGCGAACTGGCCAGATGTGATCGACCAGTTCACGAAATAGATACAGGCACTCCGCTTAATCCTTTCTAAAATAGTTGAAAGTGTCTGTGAATTCAAATAGTCTAGCCGCCGTCCTGGCCGTTCTCTAATTCGTATAAAGACTCGGGTTAACTTTTAATTGTTATCTTATTTGTCTTATCAATTAATTTCGGTAACGAAAGCGATTTGTGTACTATTTTTGGCTAATTCACTGGGATACACAAACATATTTCGTTTCAATATAATCAATGGGAATCGTTTTTACTGTGCATTTTAATGTTGTTACATTATCTTAGTCACAATAAAATTGGTACCTATGCATGATTCAGATGGACGGCAAATGTATCGAAGATTATCGCTACATATCTTTTCCCCTTCATAAATGCAATAATTATTTCCCTTTAATAAATTCTTAGATTTATTTTAGATTCCCTTTTCACTAATAAACCCATTAGTTTAAATTAATTCTACATTTAATAGTTAATTTTAGCTTTCATACTCCCACTAATAAAAGTTAAAACTTTTCATCTTTTGGGGCTCTCTGTAGAAAATAATAATAGAACTTCCTTTCTCACAAATCTCTGTTGTGTCGTCGAAAAACATCTGTCCAACAGATACCGCACTTATTAGCAAAATAAAGAACATTCTGGGCTTAGTTCATCATAATCTTTTATCCGTTACATTTTTACTAACATCTGCCTTCCACACCCTGTTTTCAATCTCACAATTAATGCTTAAAGCTAGAAATACTTTTATCTCTGTTTATCCTGACTGTGCCTGGTTAACTATTCAATTGCACATCTGGATAATATATTTTTGGTCAGCAAAAGTCCAATGTATGTAACGGCCTGCTTATCTCATCTACTTCCCAGGCTTAAAATATTTCTATAATCCTAAAAGACATTCGCAGATGTAAAAATAATCCTTGGGTTCCTAAGTCGCAAAATTTAGCCGATCCTGAAGGTGTGGTCTACCAGAGTAATATTGTCAAAATCTTTGTATAAAAAAAAACTTCTTACGCCTCTTGGCTATAAGCGATATGACGCTATGTCGTCACTTCACTGATAACCATCAGATTGTTAAGATGTGGCTCAATAGAGCTCTGAGAACTCCCTCCCCCCTATGGGAGGACGTGCAGTGTCTTAACGCTCACTAATAAATGTATTGGTAAATATATAAGTCTCTCTTTTCGGAGTTTTTTTGTGTGCTTCCATTTTTTTGGTAAATCACCTGGGCCGATGACTTTCACCTCCACATAAAATCTGGTGCATCAGGCCTTTGTTTTTTCTCCGTTCATATAAAAAACACACACACACACAGCGAGAGAGTTAAAAAAATAAAGTACAACTTCGCCAGAAAAGCATCTGTCAAGCACCGTCGGACATCAACTAGTCAGGACTGCTATAAAAAAAACCTTTTTTCCGAAGTTCCAAGGCCGGCTTTGAATATGTTTACGTATTTTCCCCTTCACCCGCAACCCTTGATGTAAAGACCTACATTTTCTCCATATTTCACTTATCCGCCTGCCAAACTTTCGTTCCGTTTTTCCTAGTGAGAATGAAAATGCTTTTGCCACTGTTTTCCGTGCTGTGTTTCTTCTCTTTCAAGGTTAACAATCTGCTGCTAAAAAAAGTGAGAGTGCTTGCAACTACAGCGGTTTATGCTCTTGTGAAGCCATAAATTATGTGAAATATGCTGCCGTATGTCATCTTACACAAGAATTTCATCGATGGGCCTATCTGGTGTTCCTAAATCAAGATTTCAAGTTTGTTAGTGCCCCCGGTGTGCTGCATGATGTGGAAGCCTGTTTTGCTGTTTACATATTTCAATCTACTTTTTGTGTGAGGTATGCAAATTGTGTAATCAGCGCATCTCCGGTGAAACTGGAAATTATGTGAAATAAATGTGGCTGATGTTTACCAGTCAGTGTCGTGGTGTCGTATTATCTTCTGGGTAAACAGTTTTCAATAGATTATACATCTTGTAAAAAAAAAAGAAAAAAAAGAAAAAATACAAAATTTATGCGTTACGGTTCGTCGAACCTGCACGCACCTTTATTCCGTCTTAAATCTTAGACAACAACAAAAATAGTAGTGCTAAAGTACTTTCGGTACAATAATAGTGTGAACAGTTTGTTTTCGTGTTTCTCTGGTGCTTTGATAGTA
This sequence comes from Maratus speculifer, assembly GCA_964019185.1. Lineage (NCBI taxonomy): Eukaryota > Metazoa > Arthropoda > Arachnida > Araneae > Salticidae > Maratus > Maratus speculifer. The sequence continues at coordinate 171,648,248 of OZ025297.1, read as the reverse complement.
CATTCTTGCGTCAAAAATTACTGATTTGCATAGTTATAACATAATATCTACAACAGCAGTCTGGTGTAATTGTTGTGTTTGCTAGTATAATGGGTCGTCGCACGCAGTTTTGCATATTTTGTTAAATTCAAATCAAATCCAGCATAAAAAAAAGTGACTTGCGAGCTAAACAAAGAAAGTAAAAAAAAGTGAGAGAAACATGTCTGAGTCCTAGATGTTTCTATTTAAAAAAAATAAAATAATTACTCAACATTTTGACAAAACTGAAACATAGAAACAAATTTTCTTGTTAGTTACAGTTAGTTCATAGTGAAAATATTTTTGTGTTGTTTTGCTGTTCATGCTGCGGTAGTGCAAAAAAAAAAGAAAGGAACTGCACTAAATATAATATTATTAGTATTTATTTTGATAGTCATGTATGTCAGCTTGAACAGAGAAGATTTTTTTAATTTTAATATAGTACATTTTTGAAGTTTTAGTAGTTATTAACTTAAATGATACACATTTTTAAATTTTGCATTTAATTTGCACTTTTGAAGCCATTCTTCTCTTTTCATGCTCATTTTTCAAAAGTTATTAGCGTTTTCAATGCATGTTGTTTTAATATTTGTGTGTTGAATACTTAAAGATCACAGTTTTTTATTTTACTTGTTCGCGCTTTAATTTTTCGCTGACATTACTTGTCCTTAATTAATTGCAGTTTGAGATTCTTATTCTCGTTTTTACTAAAATTTTTGCCATTAACTTTGCCAGTACCTTCTTAAACAAGCCTTTTTAAACTGTTTAGTTTCTGTTTGTCATTAAAAAAAAAAAGGAATTTTTGGCGTAGGTAATTTTTTTAAGGGTTAAATACTTTAGTTTGATTGCAGTACATGCTTTTAAAAAAAAAAAAAATTTTGTGTTTGCATGTTTTTTTAAAAAGGTATTATTCAGTGTCTGCATTTCGGTTGTTTGTTTCCTGTGCTCACACCTCGTTTCCCCCCCCCCTCAGTAAATGTGTCTAGATTCACTCGTAACTTGGCATGGTTTGCTCTCTGACTAATGCAAAATTTATTTCTGTTTTGCCTTGCATTTTTAGGTTATTTCCCCCAAATTATTAATTTTAATACTGTGGTTAACAGTCAAATTTGTTTTTGGTGCGCCTAGTTTATTTATAAATCTTTTTCTTTTGAAAATATCTATGGCTGATATTGAGCTAAAACAAGCTTCAGCTACTTCCCAAACAATGTCAGAGAGAGATAATAAATTTGGGTCTGCTCTTGGGCAATCAGAAATTTCAATATCCCCTTTACTTGAATTTTATGAGGGAAATTTAGCAGACACAATTATCGCTGAGGCCACAGCGTTTCAAAATCAAATAAAAAATCAAAACAACACGGATATACTTGACTCTAATTTTAAAGAACTCAAATTCACAATCGAATGGGATCTGAACATTTTGAAAGAGACCTTTCAGGTACTCAAGGATGAATATACTAAGGTAAAACATGAAAAGGAAAATTTTTTTTTGGTAAATAACAAACTGTTGGAACGAGTACGTGATTTGACTCAGGAACAAAAAAGTAAAACTAAACCTCACATGTAAAATACTCAAAAATATAACACTCCTTCGGTTAATACCGCTTGTCTAAAATCTGTTCAGAATATGTCCACACAGACAGACAACAATCTCATTAACAAATCTTCAAACACTACAGTACATGAATGTTGTAATACAAATCCCTCTTTTTCTAGTGATCAACAAGTTAATGATTTATGTGACAGTAGCAATTCTTCTCATCCCAGTATTTTCAGTACCCCTAAGAAAGATAGTACCAATTTTATCCCTGTTGTAATTATGCGTTTGCCTGAAAATTTTAACATACCTGACATTCTTTTGGCTATTTCAAATCTAACTGATAATTTTTCGCCTCCCATTCAATTTCAAAACAAAATAAAAATAAAGCATTGTAATTTATTTAACTGGATTTTTCTAATGCCATCCCACTTAGCTGAAATTTTGCTTGTGCATAAACATATCATTATTCAGTCCACAAAGTTTACTCTTAAAAAGTACATAGATATAAAAAGATGTTTTACATATCAAAGTCTATTTCATTTAAGTAAATTCTGCCCTAATGACATAATATGCCCTGTCTGTGCTAGGTCACATAAAGATCCTAATTGTGTAAACACACCAAAATGCATTAATTGCATGAGGTGCAATGAATCAAGTAATACCCATTTTGACACTCAACATACAGCTTTTTCTCATAACTGCCCAGCTGTTAAAAGATATATAAACATACAAAGACAATTGCTTCATACAACTGAGTCTAATTCAAATGAGAAAAAAAGTTTTTCTTTAATTTAATTTTCCTGGTCACACACATCATACTAAAGGATGAATTCACTACGCTTTTTAAGCATTCTTTATACATTTTGACAGATTTGTTTTTCATTTTTTTATAAAACATTTAGTATTTTGTTCCCTCACATTTCCTGTTACACTTTAAATTTTAACAAGTTTTCTTCACATTAATCTTGTGTACAAATGCATTTTATTTCTTTTTCTTATTCGACTATTAGGCGCCAGATGGTTGAGTAATAGAAACAAGCCAAGTAAGAGTGAAAATTTTGATGCAGGTCGTCAATTTTGTTTTTCACTTGGTTTTGGTTGTTTCGCGTTGGTGTACACAATCATTTTAAACATATTTACACAATCAAGCACACATTTCTTTTCCCTTTAATGTTTTGTTTATGCAGTAACAGGAATGCAGTTAACATTAACAACATTTCAACTCTATTGTTATAGAGGCTACATTTTCCACATTTAATACATTTTTCATGGTGTAAATGTTTTTTGGGGTTCTCAATTAAATTTTAACTTTAAAAGGATTTTTGACAGTATAATTACATATTTTTTTCACTTTCCTCAACTTAGAGTTATGTGTTTTTACATAAGATCAGGTGTTTCTCTCTAGATCATGGTATATCAGATACCAGGTCATGTGATTTCTATTACACACATTTTTTTTTCCATTCATGTGTTTTTACACAAGGTCATGTGCTTTTCTCTAGGTCAAGGTATATCAGATACCAGGTCATGTGATTTCTATTACACACAATTTTTCCATTCATGTGTTTTTACACAAGGTCATGTGCTTTTCTCTAGGTCAAGGTATATCAGATACCAGGGCATGTGATTTCTATTACACACATTTTTTTTCCATTCATGTGTTTTTACACAAAGTCATGTGCTTTTCTCAAGGTCAAGGTATATTAGATACCAGGTCATGTGATTTCTTTTACATACATTTTTTTCGTTCATGTGTTTTTTTTTACACAAGGTCATGCGATTTCTTACATTATCACATTGTTTTTGTTTTTTTCCTATATACAATCGGTCATGTGCAATACACTAGGTCATGTGGTACACACTAGGTCATGCGAATACACATTAGGTCATGTGCAACACTTTAGGTCATGTGCAACATATCAGGTCATGTGGTTCCTTCCTTTTCTCTTGTTTCTCTGGTTGAGGATTGTACACGACTTTCGCTCGTTTTTTCAAAACTGGTTCATGAAAACACGCAGAACACACAACACTGTCATGTCATGTGTTTATATTTTTTTACACTTTTGTCATGTGATATGAATCCTTTCTTCTGTACATATAACAATTACTTTGTAATTATGTATTTGAAAACCTCATTCACACAAATATCTTGGATATTTTTTCTTTTAACACACATACCGTTAAATTTTCTTCGGTTCATTTTTATTTTGTTTTTGTTAAAAGGCTCATTCTAACACAAAAAAAAACAGTTGACATTTTTACAGTTTGTCATGCTTACACTTGACCATTTCATCTTAATTGTTCAAGGTTTTAGTTATTCCCTTTACGTAGTTCTTTAAACGACACTTAGTCCATTTTTGTTTGTCACATTTACAGTACAGGTTTATTTGGATTTTTTTTTACACTGCATGTAAATTCCCTTGTTACACTTACCTCTTTTTATGTAGTGGCAGTACATAAAAAGAAGGTCACTTAGTTCACTAATAATTAATTTTCATTACATGAATTTTATCACAACATTGTAGTTCAACGATAATTACAAATTAATTTAGACGGTGGAATAGTATCATGCATTAAAACCTTTCCTCATTCTTATTTTGGAAATATTCCAGTTGTAGTAGCACCTAAACCTGACTATTTTGTTTTACTTTTACCCGGACAGACTGTTTCAATTTATGAGATGAATTACATTTCATCTTATACTTTTATTTTTATTTTTCTAATTTATCCCCCAAAAGTCGTGAACCGTTCAAAATTGTGACCTAAGGTTTCACGCCACTCTTGTCTTGCGAGACATTTTTGCCTTGAATTGGCCTACCAATTCTTTTATGTTAAATTTTTATGTGACTTCCAAGCGCGCTCCTTTCGTAGATCAGTGCGATTTTACTGAGGAGCGGGGCGAACTTATATTGTATGCAATATGGGTTCGTCCACTACTCCCTCTTCCCCTAGGGCTGACGTCTTAAACTAAAGCCATAATACTTGTACTTTTTCAATTTTCTTTTTAACAACATACATTATTTTTAGAACATATTATTTTAGTTAGTTTTCTTTTATTTTTGTTTTAAATATATATTTGTGTTTTGTGTTTTATAAATATATTTTTGCTTGCAATTATGCCATTTTTTATCTCAAAAAGGATCAATTTAAAGAGAAGTTATGAAATACAAATCTAACAGGTGATCAAAAAAAAATATATAAAATACTTCTCTTAATTTTTGCTCATGACATAAAAAAATAAACAGCTGGTACCAGCGCCACAACAAAAAAATAGAATAAAGGATCCGATATTACTTAGATACTATGTGGCAATTGTGGACTATTAAGGAGCTCCCTGTCATGATGTTTATTAACATATATGGGCATTGTTTTTATTTACATATTCTGCAAGCAAATTATAACCAATCATTTTGAAATACTTATATATACTTGTATGTCTTTTGATATGTGTTTTTGTATATATTTTGGTAGACGACACATTCAGTATCCTCAAAATAATGGCAATAATAGTAAAAAAAACTTTAATACAAGTATTAAGTTTTTTTTGTGTGAGTTATGTAGCGAAGATTATCGCTACATATCTTTTCCCGTTCATAAATGCAATAATTATTTCCCTTTAATAAATTCTTAGATTTATTTTAGATTCCCTTTTCACTAATAAATCCATTAGTTTAAATTAATTCTACATTTAATAGTTAATTTTAGCTTTCATACTCCCACTAATAAAAGTTAAAACTTTTCATCTTTTGGGGCTCTCTGTAGAAAATAATAATAGAACTTCCTTTCTCACAAATCTCTGTTGTGTTTTCGAAAAACATCTGTCCAACAGATACCGCACTTATTAACAAAATAAAGAACATTCTGGGCTTGGTTCATCAAAATCTTTTATCCGTTACATTTTTACTAACATCTGCCTTCCACACCCTGTTTTCAATCTCACAATTAATGCTTAAAGCTAGAAATACTTTTTACTACTCTCTGTTTATTCTCTGTTTACATCTCTGTTTATTCTGACTGTGCCTTCTTAACTATTCAATTGCACATCTGGATAATATATTTTTGGTCAGCAAAAGTCCAATGTATGTAACGGCCTGCTTATCTCATCTACTTCCAAGGCTTGAAATATTTCTATAACCCTAAAAAATATTCGCAGATGTAAAAATAATCCTTGGGTTTCTAAGTCGCAAAATTTAGCCGATCCTAACGGTGTGGTCTACCAGAGTAATATCGCTAAAATCTTTGTATAAAAAAAAACTTCTTACGCCTCTTGGCGATACGCGATATGACGCTATGTCGTCACTTCACTGATAACCATCAGATTGTTAAGATGTAGCTCAGTAGAGCTCTGAGAATTCCCTCCCCCTTATGGGGGGACGTGCAGTGTCTTAACGCTCACTAATAAATGTATTGGTAAATATATAAGTCTCTCTTTTCGGAGTTTTTTTGTGTGCTTCCATTTTTTTGGTAAATCACCTAGGCCGATGACTTTCACCTCCACAGCAAACAGTTACCTATTACAGTGTTTGAAATTTAGCAATTCCAGATTTTTTACTATATAAGATAATAATTTTATCTAAGTAAGAAACAACTTCTAAGAGAAGTTTCATAACGGACCCGCATCTAAAGGGTAGCCTTAAATCCCTAGTTTGGATGTTCACCAAGACTTCCCGGCCAGTTCGCAAAATGGCCGGCCAAAGCCCGAAATATGCTATTCATTTCATGTATTTCGGGTTTTGGTCAGGAAGCTTGGCAAATTCGGGTATTGGCCGCCAGTTCTTGAATTGGCTAGGCTCCGTGTGTTTGGCCGTAACATATACAATTTTTTTTTTTTAATTGAATTGATTTCTTTTAAGAACATATGCGTACAGATTATAAAAATGTATTGTGTTCAATAATTTGAAGCGCAAAAGATAACGATGATTCATTTGCCAATGGAATAGTTGTGTTAAAATTAATTTAATGTAAATATAATGGTCTAAACCAGATGATGACCTTGCCTAGGCATAGAAATGCCTTTCTATGCATTTGATGACAATAGAAAAAAATTATTATGAACTGTGACGTGTAAGTTTAGATAATTTGGAGAAACATTGCTCATAATTAACAAAGGAAACTTTTTTGGTGTAGTTCTCACCTAGTACCAAGACCTGGTGTGTTTTGTAGCTGTATACATAAAAGTTAGAGAAGGGGTAATAATTCTCGGTTAAAATAATATTTTGTGTATTTTTCTATATTTAAAATTTTTTTATTATTGGATTTTTATTTGTTTATTTTTAGCGAAAAATGAGTTAAGCAACCAAATACGAATTTTCCGTTTTCCTTATTTTGAAGCTATGAAATTCCACTAGGGTTGCCGGAAAACTCTGTTTTCTAAAATACGCCAACTTTTTCCCCTCCAAAAATGTTAACATAATATTGTAATTTTTCAAAACCAAATTCGTAGTTTTTTGAAAGAATTGTTTAAGTTTTTAAATATTTTAAATCTATTATTAACTAATTTATATTTGTAAGTGCTTTTATTTAAAAACAACTATGTTAATAATCAGATATGTGTCCTAAAAATAGCATTTTTAAAAAGTTATACTGCTTCAAAATCAAAAATTATGACTTTAACTATTTTTTTTTTATTCTTAATTCTATATTTCTTATATTCTCTATTTTCTATAATTCTAATTATATCTTTCTTCTTAAAATAGGGCTTTAAAATGCACCAAGTCCTAATGCTAGATGCGAGTAGCACACACACGTGCACAAAAAAAAAAGAAAAAAGTTTGCTTTTAAGTGAGTTATAGATGAGAAACGGTCTACAAGAAGAGGCTTGAGTAAGTCAACAGAAAGGGCATTGTATTTCATCAAGAAGAAGACATATGTCTTTGATCACCCGACACAAACTATTCCAACTTGACTGAGAAGTAAGTCCACACATCAAATGGGCTGACCATGGGCTAGTCGATTGCTATTTATTTAAATCACTCCAAAAATTTCAAATGCGAAAGTCTTACTTTTTTGGAAGACTTCAAAAATCATGTGAATTTGTTACTCAGCCAGAAACCTCATTTATTCTAGAACCGCAGAATTATACAGAGAAATGGAGCATGTTTGCTGACTAGAATAAGACACTCTAAGTTAATTAAATATAATATTTTCAGCAATTAAGGCTGTTTTCGATATTTATCAAGAAAAAAAATGAACTTTTGAATGAAACCAGTGAATTTGTATTTTGAAAAAATTCTCACCTTTTACTCTTTGAAATGAAAAAAAAAATTGATGGAAATAAATGTAAAGTTATAGATATTTCACAAAAATAAAATCATTAGGTAATAAGTACAGTGTTAAGTATGGTCTTACGTTGAATGTTAGTAAAAGATTCTTTTACATTGGGAAGCATATTCATTGTTCGTACGGGAACTGTTATTTTCCAGGTAAAATATCAGTATTTTTTTTTCTTTATAAAGAAATAAATCTGCTTCAAAAGCACAATCTGGTTCAAAGAAAATACTAGCACCGAAGAATTTTTTAGTCTGGAAATTCCAGGACTCGTATGAACCTTGATACCTGCAATTTCTTTATTATAGAATCAATTATGTTATTTGATTTAGTTTTATTCCATAGTTATTGTCGATATTAAATGAAAAAAATTCCAAAACTAAAATGTATTTCTGTATTTAATTCAGTTGAGTTATTTTATTGTAAGAAAAAATCTTTCACAAGTAATTATAAAATACAAAAAAAAATGCCACTTCAAGTGTACCAGTTAGCATGTTTTTCCAAGTGTATTTCAACGCAACAAGGTGTTTTTTTAGATAATTTTATTATTATCTACATTCCCTTTGAACATTTTAAAAGGCAGTGGTATACTATACACCGCTTAATTTCAAACTATCACATGGCTTCATACATTTTTAAGCAAAATTTTACAGTTAAATCTACATAAAAAAGGAATTCATTAATTTTTAAATCAATTTGTTCACAAATCACGGTGAGGTTTAATCATTTCAACATTTTAGCACCATTATCGATAGCTATACATAATTTAAGTAATATAGTTGCAGTCATATCTTCATGAGAATTTTAATACAATGTTTCAAAAATAATATAATCCAGATAGACAATTAAGGTAGTGCTGGATAACAAATCATGATTTAAACACAAAATTTTAATAAGCGAGATTCTATTTTGAAGAATACAAGCAATTATGTGATATCAATGATTTATCCCTTAAAGAATTAAACCCTAGCTTTATGTTTGGAACGATCTTTGTTAAACTTTGAAAGTTTCTCCTCCATAATATATATATACAGGGTGTCCAGCGAATAACACACTGATTTCAAAATTAAATTTCTCAAAAACAAAGATCAATAGAATTATGCAGTAAACGGTTTGTTTATCAGGTAAGCTGTAAAAATCTTATACAAAAGTTTCGAACGGTAAATATTTAGAAAAGATTGTGTTCTGATTGCAAAGAATGCTTTGACTTGACATTTTTCTTGTTTTAGATTGCTGCCAGAGAATGTGTTTTTCGGCTTAAAGTGCCATATTTCATAGGTTTTTTTTAATTAAATTTTTGAAATTTCGAAATTCTAAAAATTTATTTCGAAAACTCTTTAAAATAT